>OY728156.1:935178148-945178148 GCA_963277665.1 Viscum album
TCCTCCAACACATTAATTGTACGTTATGAAACTATGTGAGTCAGTAGTTGATAATCCATTCTCAAAAACATCTAAGTACCAAAAATATTATAAAATCCCTATTAAAAATTAGAGGTTAAATGTGGATCATGATTCAATACTAAGGTTATCAGCACAAAATTCAATAGTATTATCTCTAAAACATATAAATCACCCAACTGGTCTACTATATCAGTCTCCTGGATCAGCAAGAAATGAGATTCTTTTGTCAGTTAGTACACAACCACCAAAATCATATGATTCTTACAAGGTGTCCTTGGAAGACCAAATACGATGTCCATGGTTACATCATTCCATTTCCGCTCAAGAATAAGAAATGACATCACAACCCACCTAGATGCTAATTTTCTACATTCACCTGCTGTCAGGTAAGGCATAGTGCCAAAAAAAACTCACAACTCCAATATTCATTCTCTGATACCAATAATTTCTACTAAGTTAATGAAACATCTTAGTAAAGAGAGGATTCATAAACCACTGTGATGCATGTGACTCACACATTAACTCCTCCCATACACCTGTCGATACCACAACATTCCCTTGAACATAAGAAACTCCATCAGCATCAAAATCCCATCTAAAATGTGACTCCCCACCTTTAGGACATTCATTATTATCCCAATACTCTAGATCCTTCATCTGACTCCCCTTGACCTAGTTTAAAATAATATATTCAACTGCTATGGATGCGATAGTCATTCAATATTCCCTACTTATACATACAAACACATCTCAACAAAGAAGCCTATAATCTTCCACTCTGAACTAGATCCCTAAACAACATGATTCATATTATTCTAGCATAGATCATCATCCACACTATTTAACTTCCCTGATGTATAGACTATCTCAATATCAATGTATTGTCGGTACATTACCCACCTTCATTATAGAATAATCAAATCCCACTGATGTATTTGACACTTTTCTGGATGGTAAACACTGTGAATGGTTCTCCCAATAAGTAATGCCTCAAATCATCAAGGAATAAACAAAAACAACTAGATCAATGTCATTATTAAGATAATTTCATTCATGGGGTCTCAAATGTCTTCAAGAATAAGCTACAACCCGATCTTCCTGCATAAATATTGCCCCAAGTCCAACATTGGATGCCTCACAAAAAAGGTGTACCTCTTAACTAGTTCAGGTGAGATCAAAATTAGTGTGGTAGTAAGCCACTACATCAGCTCTTGGAAAGAATTTTCACCAGCCTCTAACCATTCAACCATATACCCATTCATAGTTCACCAAGTGGGTGGATCTACCAAATAAGTGAAATACTTGATGACACTCTAGTACTAACCGACCAAACCTAGAAAACTCTGATAATCAAAAACATTCTTGGGATGATACCAAGACACAAAAACCATCACCATCTCTGGATCAACCAAAACACATAACTCAGAGATTATGTGTCCAAAAATGTTCACCATATCAATCCAAAACTACCATTTTGATAGCATGACGTAAAGCTCATTTCCTCTTCATGTACACAAAACCATGTAATGGTGTTTAGAATGATGGTCATGATTATTGGATTACACTCAGATTTCCTTAACAGAAAACCAAAAATATATCTTGATATGGGTGAGATATCTTGTTCACAAAATCCATAAACATAGCTGCAACATTGGTCAACCCAAACAACATCACCAAAATTTCATACAACTCATACATACTTAGGAAAGAAACCTGAAGTATGTCATAAGGTCTCACCCTCAACTAATGGTATCTCGATCTCAAATAGATCCTAGAAAACATTGTGGCACCTATGATCTGGTAAAATATGTCATTAATTATTAGAAGAGGGAATCAGTTCACCACTTTCATCTGGTAAAAAATCTTATAATCGACACAAAACATTTGTTATCAGTTAGGTACTTAGAAAAAACACCAAATAACCCTAGGGTGATGTACTAGGCTAAATGCGCCCCTTTTTCTACAAATCCTCTACATGATCCTTCTATTATATGATCTCTCCTGTCAAAATTCTATATGATGGAATGGAAACTAGCTCTACTCTGGATAACAACTCAATCGTACACTCGATGTCTTACACAGGTGGTAGTCATGAAATTTCCAATGGAAACACATCCTGAAATTGATTCACAATAGGATGGAACGCTAGATACTCTTTATCATGATCATCTAACACAAGGACTACTACTTGGGATTTGATTTATCCCAACTACTGGCATAGCGGACCTGAGTGGCCCGGTCAAGTATTCTACTCACCATAGAGGACATAAGTGTCTCCAACGATAGATGTAAATGTTATCCAACATCGGTTATATTCGATATGGACTTGATACAACACAAACCAATCCATACCCAAGATTAGGTAAAAACCCAACATCTATAGAACAAATATATCCCACAAAAAATGATATTTACAAACCACCAGTTCACAACACTTACACTATCTGATGTTCTAGACTCGCACAACCCACATATATCATTTGACAGTACACCACACACACTAACCATAGTTAAGCCAAACACAACTACAAATTGAGAATTATTAAAATAATACATTGTTTTTATATCAAATAAATAATGAGCTAGTGTGGAAGCCACATGATTCTCACCTCAAATAGTAGCTGGTCCTACCTCACCACCTTTGGGCATAGTCTTAACTACATTGAGATGACCTTCCCCTCTACCCTAGTCACTGGACTGAATTCCATGAACATCACCTCCATTTTGGGGTGTGTAATATTTCCCTAGAGTTTTACATCCACTACCTCTCCCAGTATCTCTTGTAGAGATCTAACTACATTTCTGATATGTGGTAACTAAGCCCCTACCTACACTCGTTATCTTCTTCTGATTTCCCTCATTTATTCATTATAGAAGGTTCCTATAGAACCTCTACACATGGGTTATGATTCCACACGCTCAGCACTCGACATGTGGTAGGGGATATTTTCCACACATGTTCCATGTCCTTCCACACTAATAACATAATATCTAGGCACCACTCTAAGAGGTCGGTACCCTCTTCTGTCATCTTTGTGAACTACCTTCATGTTGGATATTTCAAAAATGGTACTTCTTACTCTATGAAGTCACACAACACGATCCCCAAGATGTATTTACATGTTCACTAGCTGGAGATCCCTTAATGTTCCCTTACAAAATGATTCTTTCATCTATAACATCATAAAACCTTTTCATATGGAAAATTTTAACCTAAGATCAGATCTCGTGTCTATTCCTTTCGTCGAAATATTTCTACAGAACTGCCTCAACTCCAGTCAATGTTGTAATGAAGTGTCTCTAATCGGTGAAATGAATATCATCATCCATTATGGACATTGTCCTTTGGATCAAGATAATAAAGTATCCATCCTTATCATGAATCAACATTTATTTGTAAAAGTGTTTGATATACTTCTCCTGAAAATACTTCCACATTATTCCTTTAGCCTTCTCTGTGTGAAAAATGATACCCCCTAATACATTTCTTTCCTCTTATCATATAGGTTAATAATGTAACTCTATTCTCAATAGGAGTCACTAGGTGGCCCTGAATAGTCTGGATAGACTCCATCCATAACTCTTCTACCTCTTTCCTACCCTATCAGTTTTAGGTCTGAGGGAGTTGCAGGTGAAACACCCTAGTCAACTAAAACATTATCAGTGCAATCCGACATGGCCCTCATTCCATCATATGTATAAAATAAGTGAATTTATAATGAAATCTATCTTCAATATCAATTTCAACCATTGTTTCCCCTTTCTCCACTGTTGTGGGAACATTCTCAGTATCATCTTCCTTTCAAACAACCAACACACATCGCTGTGGTGGAATCTCCCAACAAGGCCAAACACGTGCTTCAGAACACATGACATGAAGCATTCATGAATATATAATGGAAGGTTCCTTTATAGCCATAAAAAAATCCTTTCTAATATAATATCTGAACAAGACCGATCACAACTGGTACACTACCCATGGCCATCCCAACAAGGTAATGGAAAACACAGGTATCCAACTCACACAATTACCTTCCTCAAAATTTACACTCTCTCATGACTATTTCAATATCCCTACTCACTTGGACCACTCTAATACACTTACTACCACTTATCATGAACAATTATTTATTTCTTATTCTATATTTTATTTTTCATTTTTCACATTTTTGCAATTTCATTAGTACCAATTTTTGTCATTTTCAATAAATCGAACACATCAGACTCTCTATTTCCCACACACCCATCATATGTTTGTGTGCCTATTATTTTTCATGTCACTTATATACATAGTCTCCTATAATTATTCAATAATGAACATCCTCTTGATATTTTAGCCATGAAACAAATATCAAAAAATTATCTCATCACAACTCATATGCAACACCCAATGGGGAAATATCATCAAATGTAACAACACACAAAAAGAACAAAAATTGCTGCCCAGGTTGACTTGTGTTTTCCCCCATACATGTGATAGCAACTCTTTGGAACAAGCTCATTAATCTGTCCCGACACTATCCTAATCTCTTTTATACCATTCCCAAAAAGTGTGAAAGATAAAATAAATCATCGGATTCCACTTTTTAACATACGTAACCCCGATGATACTAAAATATTTCCTCATACTGATTCGTCACATAACCTCAATCATGCCTCCCCATACACTAGAGGTTGGAGACAAGCAGTGAGGGTTCGGTTAGGTGGGGATCCTATACCCTCATTACCCTAGTATGATCCAACAGAACACAATATAAATATATGAAACAATAGGAAATGACCAAAAACATGAATAGTCAATCATATCTCGAATGGAAAATATATCACAATAAATAGTATATTTTCCATACCATACTACAGTTCCAATTGAATAAAACCCAAAAAGAAATTCAAACAACAAAATCCCCCTAATGGACCTAGATCCAAGGACCAAAATTCATCTTTGCATAGACCGAACCCAACTCAATTCTCAATCATAAGGCCATAAACACTTTTCTGATCAACATCACTCAAACCTTCTAGGGTACCGAACGGCGACCAGAGCTGGGTGTGAGTACAACTCAGTAGGCAACTGCCAATGTTCTCAACAAAATATCCAGTAAAAGAATATAGTTAATTCAAGTGATATATAATGGAATGTGAGGGATAAAGGTCAATAATAAATTCTATAGTTTGTTCTTTATGTTTTTATACCCTTAAATATAGGTTAACTACATAAGTTTATCATGGATTAGTTACCCCATATTTCATGTTATCAATTGATTAGGCAAGGAAAATGTTCCTATGGAATATGGGAATAAATCCAGCTCTATCACACTAGGCATCACCAAAAAAAAACCACAATATCCTCACCTCAAAGCCTCCATTCGGGTGGAATGCAACTGTTTGTGGAATAGAACTATGTACCCTTTCCTAACCTATGAATTTTGAGGGTAGATCTTAGAGCCAATGTACACCATTACCCATGGGTGTAAAACCTCATGTATATACCCCACTCTACTAAGCCATGTAGATATTCTTATTTATCAATCTCCACGACAACCACAACACAACTAGGCACAGTGAATATAATTGTGAAATTCATAACAATATAAATAAATTTAAAATTAAAATTATTCTATCATCCATTAAATAATTCATCGTTTAAAACCCATAATCCTTTACCCACATGTCCCATTTTCCCATTCCTATCTCACTAAGAATATTCCGGTATTAACATAATCCCTTTATATATTATCATAAATCCAATTTAACCAATTTACATGCACACCAATCAATACATTATCCCTTAAACACATTAGACACAAATATCCATGTCTCTTCTAACTCATAACATAAACCATTTGAACACATTTCTCTAAGGCTTCAAATTATCATGGTCAATTTAACAACATATGTTTCCATTATCCAATTATGATGGGTCATCATACCCCATGGGTGGACCTAAAAATAGTCACAACGTCCTCCATGAGTCCCACGGGGTTCATGAGGGGTTAATTTGGTTATTTAGACACTCAATACATCATATCTTTCCAAATGTCCCATGAACACATCAATATGATAACAAGAATAAAACCCTACATGAAAAAAATAAATATAATCTATGGGATATAACTTGAAGACCACCTAACATGAATCCATTAGATAACACACTCTTCTATTGAAGTCTTATATTCTTATTCAACCACTCTTGGAATCCTAGATCTAGATATCATTGGAAAAAGAGGGTCTTAGATCTTTAGTAATATAAGTTCAAAGAACAAGAACCCTTATCCAAAAAGAGAAGAAAATGATGGATAACCCTTACCAAGATGTTCAATATACAATGGATGGAACTCCAAACGGCCTAGGATACATGGACAAACACCTCTTCAAAAATAGAGTCATAGCTCATCTCTAGCGTTCAAAGGAGGATAGTGGATAAAAATCATTATTTGGGGTTAAAAATCTTAGAGTGGAAATATTCTAAATTTATTATCTTTACATGTCTATATGGATTACCCACACGGTTTTCCAAAATTTTCACTAATAATATGAGAGACACTAACCTAGAATCTTCCCTTCACATGGTTTCTTAGAAATTTTAAATGGTTAGATTAACTGGGAAATAACAATGCACAACCCTCTTTCTAAGGCAATACTTTTACTTGGGATGATCCTCACTTTTTTCACTAACCGTACAAAAACCATGAAACATTCCTAGGAATACAGTTTCCCCCTCCATTATGCAAGAAAACCTTGAAAACACCTAAGCCTTGTTTTTATCTTTGGGAGACACTTATTTGAACAAAATTTTTGAGTTAAACAACAACATAAACAAAAACATTCCTTATGAATATCTCAGATCTGACACCCTTCTGACCCTATAAAAGGCCACCACCCATACCACTTACACACACCTATAATTACAAATTGGGTCGACCATGATCTAAAAATTATATCCTAAACTCACCCACCTAATTCTAGAAGCATCTCATTACAAATAATTCAATCCAGTTAAGCCCTTTGGTTCAAACCCAAATGAGTTACCTGATTAAGAAGCATCATATTTCCTTAGGGTCGTCAGTTTTATTTTCATATTCCACTCCCTAAACTCTTCTTATTTGAGGATTATATGACAAAATCAGTATAATAAATATAATAGGATTCTTTTATTGTTTTTTTCCTTCACATAATCATTATCCCATCTATTCTGTAATGAAGATACTATTTATGTTAATGGCGAAATGCAGCCTCTTTAAAGATATGTGAGTCATTCATGCTACACATGGAACTCATTAAGGATGATTTTAATAAACCTATATCATATATATATATAAATATATGATACTATAATTATGATATACATTAGTATTATTTAATTTATGTCATTTTAATAAAATAAATAATTAAAATTAGTGTTCATGTATGCGTATGTCCTACCGTATCACTGAACGACAAACTTCATTTCTATATCCAAATATAAGGGACTATTATAAATACATATGTATGAAATATATAAGATGATAAATTAATGTTTTAAATTATGGATATGATTAAATCATGATATATGAATTAAGAACAAGAAGAAACAATTAAAAACATACTTTAGATAACTATGTAATTAACAAAGGAAATAGAAAAAATAATGAATGATTATTATAAAATGGGTAATAGATTTTATATAAATTTAATAAAAAATAATATAGACAAGTTTATAGTTATGGTATATGTTTATAACAATTTTTAATCTAATATAAATAAGTATCAAGACTTCACCTCAAAAATGACGGTTATGGTAAGGGATTTCATCTCAACTTAAATACCAATGAGGATTATTTTTTATTGTGAAGATATTTTATTTATATGTTTTATATACTTCACTTTTTCATTTTATAACATGAATAACCATTATTTTAGTACATTATCAGTTTCATTTAATTAATATTACTTCATCTAGAATATGATTCAATTGTTTGAAAGTGGTATGTGAAACATTGTAATGTTTAAGGATTATTCTCATTGAGAATATTCTTAATGATTATCATTGCAATCAGACATCATGTTCTGATTTTTATCATTTTCATAAATACATGAAATAATTATATTCAGTTTTTATTAAAATATCCATGAATATCCATATTTTATTTGGATATATATTATTATTCCATAAATCATATATCATTTTACATACAATGTTTTCTTTGAAATTTATATCATTACTTGTGAAATTATAGATAAATATGTACATTTTATTCAATACAGGTATTTGATCATACATATAGTTTATCAATAAATTGATTACTCAAAATGAATATTTCAATATACATGAAATGATGGGTGGATCAATTACATTATATTTCTCCCCAGTGCATCGACTTGTTCTTATGAGATGATTAATATGTCCAAAATAAAAATGTTTCTAAATGTAGTTTTGAGCTGTTGTTAGGATGGACCTTGACAGTATAGGTGTGTTTTTTCATTATACATGGTGTTCAACAAATAATAATTTCTATAATTGATATTTTAGTCATTATTCATCCATGATATTTTTTAACATATCTATGGATACATAAAATTTTCATTTCATGGATTAAATGGAATGTGCTTTCGTTTCATAACAAGTCATATCGAGTATTACTTATCAAGTATTTTGAATAGCATGTGTCATAAATTATTTACCATTACATGTTATCTTATTTTCATTCATTCATTGTTGAATCCCCTTTACATATCATTAATGAGAATTTCATCTCACCCTTATTACATTTCTTTCAACCATTTTATTATGAGGAAAAATTTGAAAAAGTTTTAAAGGGTGTTGTTTATTTATTTTATTTATGTATCACACATGTATTTCATTTTTTCTAATGTATTATGTGTAACATTTACGAAATACATCTTTAAAATAATTTTAAATAGACCATTCCACTGGTATTTGTTTCCTTATAATCATTCTAGTGTAATAAATTAATTTTCAAAATCTAGGATTCTGGTGTTGGGGAATTAGACTTCCCATAGAATGTCAAATTAATTCATCCTATTGAATGAATGAATAAAAAATAAAATAAAAATATTAATAGGGTAACTTCCTTCATTAACATGGATCAATAATCTATAATTATCCACATATAAATAATGTCTATAAATATAGTCAATGATTCCCTAGTCAAAACAATTGTAGACTTATCTAAGAAAATACCCTTCCATAAAAATAATTATGTACAATATTCTCAAAACATATATAATAAATGGATACATATTCTTATTGATCGATTGTATTTTTCAATTGAATTTTATGTCAATCTACGATAAAACACCTTTAAATAGAATTATTAAGTATAGTGTACGCACACTGTATCAGATAAATGTATATCTGGTAAAAATAATATATTATAATTGGATCTAAATAAATATAGATGTTGAGGTGAGTAACCATAAATTATATAAATAACAATTAGGATTCAAAATGTTTAAATAGGTATATATATTAACTGAGGAATATGTAATTATATATATATATATATATGATCCCAATGATATTAATATATTCATAGAGAAGGGGTGTTTCAATGTTTTTAACACTTTTTATTTTTTTAACAAATATTTAATGTTTGGTGAGTGGTGATGTACATGTATGAAATATTATTAATAAACTAAAATATTGACTAATATGAATCAATTTTAGAACCCCTACATGAATTCAATAACAATGTGATATGGTGTAATCAATTGATTTGGAAAAACATAATGGTGTTATTGGACATGAATTTTCCTCTAGTGGGAAATTTAATCCCTCCCCAAGGTATTGGAAAAACATATAAATATTTTCAAACATATCACTATGTATTGAGGAACTTTTTCAACAAAAATAAACACCTAGATATGAGATGAGAACTGATATAAAACAAAATATATATAATCTCTCATTATTCATTAATTAGTGATGTTCAACTCTTTAGTTCACAAGTGAAAACATATCAGTTACCGGTTGAGTATAAAACTAATTAGATCATGGAAAATGATTTTCAATTCCCGCACATTTCATTTCAAGGTTGGAAGTAAATTCAATGTCCAAAAAGTCCCACACGAGTCGAATTTTGTAAATGACATTATTAAAATTTGTGTTGAATATAATTTATTAGAAACCAAACACAAACAAAAATACCCTTATAGATTTATCCTAGAATTAATACCCCAGATATATTAAAATTAATTAATTTTATTTTAAACAATTGAAGGACAACATTTCATCTACTTCATTTAAACAACATCCCATGCTAATAAAAATATATTCATCTGTAACTCTATAAATCATAGATGTTATTATTAATAAACAAAATAATACTGTGGAAATCCATCAATCATTATTTACACACAATCAAATGAAATCCATAGCAAGAACCCATTTCAAATTTTATTTCGGACTCATCAAACTAAGAATCATGAATCACCAACTCAAAAAATATATTCATTTATATTAATTTGGATCATATATTTACATTGATTTTATGCCAACTCAATCAATATCATGTTATTCAGAATAGATTATGATTTATGAACTTGTTGTTATATATTCACTAAATATATATATAATAATTGATATTCTATATGTAGTGTATATTTAATTACATTAATTTGATTCATGTAGTTCATATATAAAATACATTTTATAATAAATATATTTATTTGATATAAATTTATTTCTCCAAATTGGTTTTATGATCACTTCCAATACATTATGAATGGATTAATTGGATAGACCACTCATTGAATATGATTCAATTAATAAATGGAAATAAATTTATATGGATACATTAGTATTCATTGAAATGTTTCATTTAATGAATTGCTTCATCGATGGATATATAAATCAATATGACCCCTTCTGTTGTAAATAACAACTTTTGATCAAGCCTCTCATTTCTCTCTTCCTCCCACATTATTGTTCGCTGAATGAGTCATAGGTTCTTGCATGCCTCCATCATTTGAGAATCATCACGATACAATCACAGATAAATTTTCTATATCCCCCCATGAATAAGGGTTCTATTTTTCTCTACTACATGATCTTCCTCCACCATTCCCCTTCAATAAAAATGATGAAGAAAATATTTATTGAAAATTTATTGGAAGATAGTTTATATATTGTATTTACGTGTTGATTACCATATATTTATCATCATGTTTTTGGGGTTTTTTCTACTACACATAGTCAACTTATTATCCTAAAAAATCTTATCAATGGACTAAAATTAGGGGCTAAAGTGTTAAATGATTCCTATGATATCTCAAATTTGAATAGTGATGATGTGCGGGTCTCCACCTATGAGCCCCATTGTGATGAAAAGAGTTGCATTCCCATATAGTTGGGGGAATGTAATACTTTGAAAGATTCATATGGATGTTACATTTAATATGTTCATATGAGGACTACAAATTATACCACACATAAGTGGTATTGAAGATGAGGATAAATGGTTAGCATATTCCTAGCATATCTCTCACATGAATAGTGGTGAAGCCTGTCCCTCTACCCAGGAGATCCATTATGATGCAAAAAAAAGCAATTCTCAAATAGATGGGGAAAGGTTTCCATTTGGAAGGTTCATATGGATGTCATGTTTGAAGTGTGAACATGAGGAATAGTGATTATACCACCCTGTTGTTGTGTCCGAACATAGAAAACATTGACAAGTCATAATGTTTATTGATTTATGAAAAATATTATTTAATTGAAATTTTTTAATATTTAATCATTTAAATATATATGAAATGTTCATTTATATTACTCTTTCACATGAAAATAAATAAAGTGTTACTATTAATAAAAAGAATTTAATTTTTATTTCAATTAAATTATTTATAAATTTCTTATGAGCAAAAAAAATATTATTATATTTATAAATAAATTTTTAAAAGATCTCTATAAACTAACTAACTATAAAACGTATATGGTTTATAAATAGAAAATTTTAATAACTTCTAAAAAATTAATTGACAGTATTTATGATATTAAAATAAATGATTTATTTATAAATCATAAAATTCTATTTATAAAGAGTTTAAAAATCACAACATATGTGATATTTATATTATATAAAAGTGTTTATATAACAGATATTTTTTTTAAAATATTTGTAATTTATAATATTTCATATAAATTTCATTTAATATAAAATGTTAAAGGGTTCATATTGATAATAAAAAAAAATTTATTAATTTTTAAAATAATTATTCTTAGAATTTATTTATTTATAGTTCATAAATGTCTCATATTTTAGATAAAAATAAATTGTTTATTAATTAATTTTCTTAAATATTCTTGTTTAGTAAATAATTAGTTATTTTAAAATTGTTTAAATTTTATTGTATTTATTTGGATTTTATTTGATCCACATAAATTGTATTTTAATAATTTATATGATCCAGGTTTAAATAAAAATTATATATATTGTATTTAAATTGTATAAATGGATTACACAATATAAATTGAATTTTGATATATTCCATAATTCATATACTATCATATATTTAAAAAAATTCCATATTAAAGGTAAATATGAAATTGAACATATCGAAAAGGTAATGAATATATTATATTAAGAATTTATTTCATGTCTACAATGTAAAATTTAAAATTGTAAATGATTTATTAATGAAATATTATTCATAAAATAATTTATAAATTTTCATCTCACGTTTAAATTTTTTAATTTATAATTTATTTTAAGATCACTCCCTATTTTATTAATACGTTTATATATTATATATTTCAAAAAATTATATACCAAAATTTTTGTGAGAAATTACATAGAAGATAGATCCTTACATATAATTCTTAGTTTGACATAATAAAATTATATTTTCATCTACCATGGTGTTGGTTTGTAATTATCATTCTAAATAAGGGAGTAGTTGTTGAGAAGAGTATATGCATATTAGGCATTAGATCTTTCTTGAATCTGAATTCTACAATTAGTAATGTATCCATTGGATGAGGAATTCTAGTCGGTCCACCTACTTCTCTGGAGGATTAACATGGCTGCGAAAGTGAATGATGTTGGATATCTATCGTTCCACGCTTACTTAGGTGGATTTTGACAATTTCATATAACTATATTCCTTTTCATGAATCATGTTTGGATGTTATTAAAATGATGTGTTTGGATATATATGAATTTAATTATCATTCAATTTTAAGATATTAACTCAGAATTGTGGTTTGAGTAAAGAGGTACACAATAAGGTGGTTTTAATAGATTAATTTATTGGAATTAATTATTATTCCAAAACTAAATCTCTATTAGAATGAATATAAAAATATAAAATAAAACATGAGAATATAATTAATGCATACTTTGTTAATAGTTTTTCTTTAATATGTATATAAAATATATTATATTGGCGAGACCATAAGATGAATACCCAGAAATTACTTGTGAGATATTATTTCACATGAGATAGTTTTTACGAACTCAATCATCCATCCAGAAAAGTCATGATAAAGATTTTTTCTTATGGGTTCTCCAATGTAAAGAAATAATGGAATGAATTTATTTAGAAAATATTATGTGTGGTTCATTTTAAATTTGGGTTTCACTGGATCATTAATTGTTTTATGTTTTTTGTGTTTCTATTAGATACAATAGCTAAGAGACCCTAATAGGAATATGTTACTAGAGGAATATAGTTGAGTTAATAAAGGAGATGGATTTTGATAACTGGTTATGCAATAAACTATAAAAAAGTAACAATTGTAGTGATTTGGATGATTCCCTACCTATATAGCTATGTAATGGGAGAAATTCTGATGTGACATGAACCTTATTGATATATGGATCTTAGCCGAGTGAATGGATTTGTTATAAGTGGTTATCAGTTTTAGTGATACCACAATTATTATATTTCTTTAATAAATGATATTATACATTATTTATATCTGAATAAACGTTTTTTTTAAATAAATGAATCATCATCTTCAAACTACATTTTAATTAATACTTAAAATGTGGATATTGTTGTAATAATATCCTATTATAGGTAGTTTTATATATGTTATTCTAAAAAAGAGATATTCAATTTTTTAGAATAGTTACATCATGAGTAACCAAGTGTTGATGATAATAAATATATTAATATAGTTTCTTATAAAATAATTGAATAATTTATTTAAGGTTTCGAAGGAATTTATTTCATAAATTACCTAATGAATTATAGTCTTATATACTTAATTTGATTGGGTATATCGATGATAATCAATAAGATCAAATATGATTAGTAAAAGTGAATAATTATTATATGGAAAGTTCTAGTTAATGAATATATCAAATTTTCATATAAGAAAATGTTCTGGTAAGGTGGATAATTTCAGGGGAAATTTAACAGATACACTCAACATGTTGACAATATATCAAACATTAATAGGATTTATTGATTCTGGTACTATGAATATAGTAGAAGTGGGTAATAATGAAAATTGGAAGAAAAAGTATTTATTGAAAAATTTAAACAATTTTTCATGAAAAGGATTATCAACATCATTGAAACATAGTTTTTTCAAGAAGGAATATTAATAATTAAAACTGATTATATTACCCATGAATTACATAAAGGGTTTTCGGAACACGATGGAATTTCCATGTATGTTATAAATATTATAGAAATAAATTCTTATATTTTGATGGGTTTGTGACATTGAATATATATTATATAAAGTGTTTCAAATATTGAAAAGTTCAAAAAGAAAAGGAAGAATTTAAATTGCTTATTTTTTTCAATAAATAGATCATATAAACAGTTTTAACATCATATCATTTAATTTAGAGAATTATATATTGATCAAATGATTCTATGTAAAATATGTGTTTCTTTATCTCATTTATCATATGTGATTAGAGAATATCTTCGATAATATAGAGTTTTTATGAACAAGTTTGCGATGACGAATTTAATACACATGGTTTGTGATTCATTAATTTATATAAATGTTTTTATAAGTATATTTTGATAGAAATTTTTATATATGATAGATGTGTTTATCGATAATTTTATTTAAATATGTGTGAATGTGTTCCCCCCACTTATTAGTGGGATATAAAAAATATTATTTTCCAAATAAAAGGTTAAATACACATATAATACCGCATATATATATATATATATGATATGAAAGTGTTTTTTTATTTTCTGAATATTTCTAATAAATAAATAAAAATTTAATTTCTTAAAACACATTGTATTTTTTATTTTCTTAAAAATATATCATGAAAATAATATACTGTATAAGATGATAGTGGGAGAATGTTTGAACATAAATATGTTCAAATTTATGCCATAAAATATTATACAACATGTAGTTTTAAGTGATTATTTACATTATATCATAAAGAGTTAGGATATGTGAAAACAATTTAAAATAAAAATAGTTACATTTAGTTACTATATGTATGGTAATTTTACTATTAACTAAACAAATATAAAAGTCTATCATAATTGTTACTCTTCACTTAATGTCCAAAGGATTTTGGGATATAGGAACAAAAATATATATAAAGCGTGATGATTAATTATCATAATAAATTAAATTAAATTTTATATCCAAAAATATTTTTTATTATACAATTGAAAAAAATATATATAGATAGGCATATTTGTTACCGTGACAATTTCAAGTTCACTTGACATCCAAAAAGTGTTTAGGATATAAAATTAATTAAAAAATATAAAGAGTTGCATTTAGTTACCATAAAAAGAAGAAGAACACTATTAAATAGAGGATTATGCAAGTATTACACATTATATCCAAAAATATTTAAGGCTATAATGTTTATGAAAAAGGTAAATAGTCATACTAGTATGTTTTACAAAGAGTTATCATTTTATCCTTGAATAGTTTTAGGGTAAATTTAAAATAAAAACGTAAACTGTTTTTTTATCATAATCATATTGATACAACTTTATCCTATAAGATTTTAGGATGTGCTGGTAAAATGATAATGTAAAAAATTTCATTATTTATCAAAAATTTCATGGGAAAATAATTAATGAAAGAGTTCCTAGGATGATGATGAGGTATTATAAATTGTTTTAACTTGACAACATAATATAAAATTATAACATTTTATGTTATGTAATCAAGATGTTTTGAATGTATGTTCAATGATTTGAACTTAATGAATTTGATTCATAGGTCTCAACATTATTCAAACTTGATTTATTCACAAAATTTACTCACTAAGATGTTTGAGGGATAATTTAATCATATCCTCAAATAAGAATCAGATACGAATTACTTTTTTATGTAATTATTAAAATCCATTCCCATAATAACTAAATGAGGGTCATTTTATATTTCAATGTGTTATAAAATAATGGTATTGGTTGTAATGTTTGTAAATAAATCATTTTAATATAACAAAAGAAATATCTATTTATCATTCATTAATGTATGACAAAATTTATATTACATTATGGTAAAATGATAGATATCCCCTCAATGTAAAAACATTGATTTGTCCCAAATCGGTTATCATCATGGTGTCTAATGGTTTGAGATAATATAAATGTTCGTTTTAATGTATAATTATATTTATAAAAAGGGGTCATAGATGATATATTGATGAATATATTCATGATGTAATAAATAGAGACTTATTACATAGACTGATCCACATAACTATATATCATGGAATGAAATAAAGTCATAGATACCATAGGGTTTTATCCATATAATAAATCATTATTACTAGTGGTAATATAGAGTACTAGAATTAGAACCATCAAACATTGATACCCCACTTATGCACGTCATCATATGTTCTTAGCTAATCAAGGGTTTGGTTGTGTAATTTTTTTATCATGTCGTCCGTTGGAGTGAAACTATGAATTGACTTTTCCACTTGTATAAATTATAATGATGCATATACCTTGATTTAATTTGAATTAATAAATGCATGGTTATTCTAACGTGTTTCACATATGATGTATTCAACTACATGGATAAGTGATATTTGATGTTCTTATAAGATAAATGAATGACATGTTAGGTATTCATTCACATGGTTAGTCTTTTTTATATAATGTAGAATATTATGAGAGGCCAATAATGGATTGACATGTTCTATTTCCACTTTTCACTCAATGTTATGAAAAATGGAATATATAAGATATATATGGTGTATGGGAGACGTCTTGTGGTGGAAATATTCTTATAGTGATATGAGTTTATTTGATGAAGATCACACAGATCCCATTATTAGCTTTTTAAGCACTGATGCATTTCCAGAGGATTCTCTTTTCTAATATCATTGAAATGGTTAATTTATAGTTTATGTCAATTATTTTAGGCCTATAAAGTTACACAATTAGACCCTTAAATAAGGATAAAATATTAGAAAAAATGTTTCTTAAAAAATAATAGTTTTTGATGAAAACCCATTTTTAAATGTTTTTATATGGACTCACAAAGTGTTTTCATGTTATCATTAATGTTATTAGGGTATGTTAGTTAAAGTGGGTGATTGTTAGATATTCAATGTATATATAAAATTTGATATTATAAAAATAATTATTATATTTACTTACATGCATTTCATTACTATCATGAATGTATTAAATATATACGATATATATATATATATGTGTGTGATATATATTTATTTCTCTAAAATGTTTAAATTATCTACTACCATCCATTTTGATGGGAGTATTTATCGTGACAACTAATTGAATAGTATTCAATGAATTATTGGAATATATATATATATATGGATGAAACATTTTCATTTAATGAAACAATTCATCTGTGGCTATATATAGGGATGTGATCCCTCTATTCATAAACATGATATTGTGTGTAGTCCTCTCATTTATTTCTTCCTCTGACGTTGTTGTTTTTCATCTGATAAAAAGATTATAAAACCCCTTCTACATCAAGTAATCCTATAGATAGGTTTATTGGTCCACTCCTAATTTTCCCCCTTGATGATAGGGTGATTTTTTTTCATTGCAACATGATCTTCATTAATAATTATCCTTCACTAAGATAAAATAACACTTTTGGAATTGATGATTCCTTGGATCACTATTTATATAAAATATTTACAAATTTATTAGTAATAATATGTCATAATTTATTTGGGTTTTATTCTACTCCACGTGGTCATTACATTGTTGTACAAAATCCCATCAAATTGTTTATTGTCATTTTTAGTAATGAATCATCTTCTTTTTGTTCAATAATGAATTTATTTTTTCCTAGTAGAATATCCTCTTATTCGCCACAGTCAACTGTATTAATATTCCCTTGGATATTCAGATTCTACAAGATCCTTAGTAATGAATTAATTGGGATGAAAATTAGTTGCTAAATACAATATACTACTTAATATTACACAAAATAACAAACATAGATGTGACAGAATTTTCAAATTAGAAATGTGTCAAAAATAATAAATCCACCCTACATCCACATTATTGTTAAATGATCCATAAAAATCAAAATAATGTGACAATCCTATGAATTACATTTCCTTTTTATAAATCACTGATTAATTATTATCTAAAAAAACTATTGATTTAATATCACATATAATGAAAAACATCTTACTCAGAAAGTTGAACCAAGAGTTTATATAACACAATCTTATTAGTTTCCTAAAATATTTTTTTTGTTTTATGTTCTTAAAATGAGGAGTTTTTTTGGAATCATGTGTCATAAAATGAGTTGTAATGGATATATAAATTCATTATAGGGTAAATTAATTCTCTAGTGAGTAAAATCTTTTGCACTTATTTGGTCAGTTATGATCTAATAGACAAGAATAAATATAGAAAATATAAATCTTTTGAGGAAATGTATCAACCCTATTTAAAACACATGATATCTTATCAAAATGTATTCATACATGTCTGTAAAATGGAGTCCTCATTGAATGAAAAAAACTAATTCCATCTATTCTCAAAAACCCTATTCATTATTAGAAATTAATATTCCTCATAAATTATCCGAGAAAAATTAAAAAAAATATTTTGGAACCAATAAAATCTGTAATTACTCTATTGTGACCAATGTGTTTTAAAGGTATAATCTCCACAAATTACATATGATTAGTATCAAACCATCATTATATCATAAATATTATTTTTTGGAAAACCATATTACAATTGATTAATCTGAGGGGTGAATCTTCTCTTAAAGAGCATGGAAACATAACATGATTCGGTAAGAACTATATCCTACCATAAAATGTAAAATAAATATCTATTATCCCATAACATCCAAAATAATCTTATGACTATTTTCATATCATCGTGAATATGTTTATGCCCTATTATTAAGTGAAGGTCAATACTTTTGATTGAAAAATATTCAATTTGGGGGAAATATGATAAACACACTAAATTAAAATTCCTATGTGGTGTCTGTTCCACTACAAGAAAAACATATATTACTGGTGTTTTTAGTAGAAACATTTTAGAACATTGATAATTCATTTATCGATGCTTCAAAAAGAATTAGAAAACAATTCTTCGTCAATTTGAGATTATTATAAACATCACCAATTAAATAAATTTAAAAGATTTATATTTAAAAACATAAATATAATATATATAAACTTCTAAATATTAATATATATATATAATAGAAATTTAAATATATTACAATTATTATAGATACATTTATATATATTACATCGTGTTTTTATATAATTTCGTGTAAGTATACATATAAATATATATTCCTATTTATAAATATAAAAATAATTAAAAATATAATTTATTATTGATATATATATGTACATTAAAATAATTTCAAATATATATAAATGTAATAATCTTTGATGACTTAAAAATGTGAGTAAATTTAAAATATTTTTTTATATAGAAATATATGTATATATATATATATATTAATGTGCTTAAGTATATATATATATAATTTATAATGTGTGTGTATGTGTTTAGATATATAAATAAAATGTTTTTTAAATATTAGAGAATTTCATTTAATGTATATAATTATTTATATAAATATATATATATATCTTTATTTGAAATATTAGCATTATATGTATATTTAATTTACACATGTTTCTTAAACATTTCAATAAATATAAATTTATCCATGTTTCTAAATGTGGAAAAGAATGTCACTAAATCAGGCATGTTTTTAGAAACTGTACCTAAGATAATAACACTAAACATTAGTTTTTTACAGTACGATATAAACTCTCACATCCCCCACGAATGAATATATCACACTTCATGTTTTCATAGAAGGAAAAAATGTGATAACAATGATCTCTTGTGTCGAGTATACAAATTTAATTTATTTTTTGATGACATCATTAAAACATATTATATCTGAAAACGAGATATGTGATGTTTTAGAAGAAAATATACAATTAATGAATTATAAAAAATATATTCATATTGGTAATTTTTATTTCATACAAAATTACAAATAATAGACCCATCATAGATATATTAAATTAAATTTAATGCACCATAAAACAATTTAATCATTACAAGAAACCATTAATAATGTAATCATTACCATGTGCACCATAGATATGCTCCTCATATAAGTAATAATGTCAAAAAAATTACAAAAATACAAGAATGATTAATTTATATTTAATAAGTTACTGTCAAACTATTTAATTGAAGGGGAATATAAAAATTAGGTGGAGGGAAATTAATATAATCTCAATAAATTTATGATTCTTATGGAAACTGGAGTAAATTATTTTAGGTTATCAAAGTTGAATTTTTTTTAAAACCATGTAGCAAAATGAAAGGAAAAAAATCATAAATTTGAAAATGGAATGTTACTTATTTGAAATGAAATTAAACTTTAAAATAGACTATTATCCCTTTATTAAGATATATTGTAATAACACTTCAATGTATCACCGTACAGTTTTGATATTCAAAAGAGAACATGCCCATGGATAAGACATATAAATAGATTTATTTCTCAATACACAATATATTGGGAATTGAAAATCATTCTTCATGGGAATAGAATTTATAAAATATTGGATACCACTTTATTCATTGAAATTTTCAAGAATTAATGTACATGGGGACGGAGTGATTCATCTAGAATTTACATAGTGAAGCATCATCACCTTAAATGATATATTGATTTTCCCAGAATTTTGTAGGAATATAGAATCAGGGATCTTATAAAATAATCATTTGTTTAAGATTTTATATAATGTGAATACTTTGGACTTTTTAATATTGTGGAATTTATTGGAAATGGTCACTTAAATAAGAGGTTATTAATAATTTAAAAAATATTAATTATTTTTACTGAAATGAGTCTTTTGATTTATAGAATAATAATTCGGGTAACATATATGTTAGGAAAAATATTGTCATTTTAAAAAAGTAACAATAACCTTTGCTAGATTAAAGTTATCATAAATGGGTTACTTGAATGAAATGTATTGTATTAAAGAATAAACATACAACTATATAATGTAATTTTTTATGTTATAATTAATTTATAGTGATATATTTGAATCTGTTTTATTTCACCTACCATATTTAATTATAAATATATTTATAAAATATGTGATGATTATTTTAGATTCTTCTATGTTAATATTTTACATTAAGAATATGAAGTTAAAGGTTAATTTAGTTTCTCTAAAAATGATGTCTAAAACCAATTTTGTCTCCTAATTAAATTTTTTAGATTTTACAAGGTAGTTGAACACTATAGTCCTTCGATATCTGAATATATCAAGATCATAGTGGATTCAAATCGCCAAATACATGTAAAAATTGATATTATTGAGATAAATAATATAATATTAATGGAAATGGTAAATTACATGATGTATATCATAGCTCTATCAAACGAACTTTTCTGAGTGGCATTTTTAAATAAATTTCACACAAAAACATTGGTAATTATAAAATGGAATGTTTTGTCTCTCTATTAATTATTGTGGACTAAAACCAAACCTAAATGAAATAAATATTTAATTTCTTCTAAAAAATATTTTTTTTGACGAAAAAGAAATATATAGGTAAAATAGTTGATGATATAATATTTCTTGCATAAGTGTAGTATTAAAGGGATTATACATTAATTTTTGAAATATTAAATGATTAATAACTATTAATTCAATTATTTAATCAAGAATTTCTGTTATTTTTGATTGATGGTTTAAAATTTTACCTAAACATGTTCTTGTTGGGGACTATGCCTTAAATAAAACTGTATCTCGAGAATATATGGTTGAAGAGGTTCATAAAAGTAAATGACCTCAAATACCCCATAAAATGGGTATCATTTCTATATATACATGTTGTCAGAATCTAATGACATTATTATTGCACAAACTATGATTTTCCAAAATAAATAGGCCGATAAAAAAATTATCAATCCTGTTATTTCATCATCTAAGTCTTCTCATCAGAAAGAAGCTAGGTGTGATGAAATATACTAAATAAGTGGGAACAATACGTGGATATTAATTTATATTCCTTATTATTCATATGATATATATTTTATTGGGTATTTATAAGAAAAAAATATATTGAATGTATAATTGGATAATATAGATCAAAATTGGTAGCCAAGTGGTTTAATCAAAATAAAGTAATTGGTTATTTCGATACTTATGATTCTACGGATATCACTTCAACTATAAGAATTATTCCCACTTCAGCTTCCACATATTACATATAATTATCCAAATGGATATAGAAAAAGAATTTTTAAATAGTTAATTATATGAAGAATAATATATGAATGAAACATAAGAAATCATACTATATAGTAAGGAAATTAAGTTTTTAAAATTAAAAGAGTCCCTAAATAGTTTAAATAATGACCCAATATACAGACATTAAATATTTTCTGATGTGATTTACCAAATTTATTTTTAATTAATAATGATTATAAATTTTTTATAGAAGTTTCCATATTATCTATAGTGGATGTAATGTCCCGTAACCAGATGCCACTCAAGTGCTGCCCCATACCCGGTCAGGCACATGGCCTCAAGTGCATTTTCAAAAATTCCAGAGGCTACTGACTAGCATATAGGGGGTAAGGTGTGATAGTGGGGAATATATTCCCTCATTTTCTTATATTAACATAGAGGTATAATAATAATCAACAGTGGAAGTAGTGAACGACATATAACATAAATAAATAGTGGAAAATGATAAGATAAATAACCAAGAATCATTCAATACCAAAGATGATTCATTATGTCACGTGTTCAAGAAAAGTTTCCAAACAAATACACTATAGTAATACACAATATAATTCTCAAAAAAATAGAATATGAAGCATCATAGACCTCATCTTGGTCCCACACTCTCTGAATCATATGTTGGACATCACGTACCAGTAGTTGAGTGCATACCCAGATCAATACCATCAATCCTATAATCTTTTTTGGGACAAAAAATATGGCCCATATAGGGTGTAAGACTAAATACCAATACGCAACAACTAATAGTTGGTGACAGTTTTTTAGTGAATATATATAATAGGAATTGTACAATAATGGAAGTAGTAAATAGTGGGTACTCAAAAGTAAGAATAGAAGATGTCTTGGAAAATAATGGTAAATAGGTATGCGTGAAGACATAATCCATGATTGTGATTTGTCTTGGTAGATGTGTCATATGTCATCCATTTATTATTCAAGTTCCACAAATTATATAATTTCTCTACTTTTGGCCTAGGTCGGATGCCCCCATATTTGTGTAACCATCAACTCGTAACATAATAATCATTTAATCATATGAACTGTTTCCCAAGAGAGTCTGACCATAGTATCCATCAACCAATCATAGGTTTACTCAACATTTTAAAATTAAGATTCAATGAGCCTGACCACCATATATATGGATCACTCATGGCCTTTACATTATTAAACTCTGGAGATCATATATTGTCTTTTAACTAAGAAAATGGTTCACCCATGGTATATTATGTAAAATTATTCACATTATCATGACCTTGTCTTTTAACTTAGAGTATGGCTCGCCCATCCCTAATTACCTCTTTTTTCATTTAATCCAATTACATATTCCATCTCAAATGTAACACCTGGGAATAAAACTATCAAATGGATTTAAAAAAAAAACATGTGTGGTATTAGTTGATATAAAAACCATAACATGAAAATTATACTATTACATGGTCGTACAAGGATAATTCTCTTGTAAAAACATACAACAAGCCTATTAGGAATGTAAGAATTTACAAGGATCAACTCAACATTTATCCCACATGGAAAAATCATATAATGAGAAATATATTTTTAACGGCCCCTGAATGGGAATTCGATTCAATCCTCAAAGGAATTCTCATCCAAATTTCTATAAAGGATAGTCCAAGGGAAACAAAACCCATTGGGTTTCCCTAAATTGTGGTTCACAATCCAAAACATGCATTAAATAATCTGATTAATTGCCTTATCATCAACTAAAAATAATAAGGTTTATAATTCTATAATGAATCACCATAAAAGTTGGTGTGTGACAATCTGACTTATATAAACATCATGACAATCAATGAGAGGAATGATACCACCTACCTCGTCATATTATGAATCTCCTAATCTAGTGTCAAACATTGATTGGACGAAGAATAGTGTTGATCTAATAAACGAGCAAAAAATATCATCCCTTGTTAACTAAAAAGAGACATTAAATTATGAAGAAATTCTCAAGATGAATCGAGATCCCACTGAGGGGAATTTAGTTGATATGATGGTGTCACAACCTGTCCCACGGGAGTCGCGTAGTGACTAACCACATCCCACCTTCTATAGGCTAGGGGTTGGAAACTAGCAATGGAATGGCATATCCCTAAAACAGGAAGGAATTTAATTTTTAACCAGTACAGACACACAGTCCAAGAACACAGCAAGAAGCAAACACTGTGTAAAGTTCATAAATTCATTGTGGGCACACCGGGCCTCAGAATCATGTGCTATCAATTTTCATTGACTCATAATAATTCAATATAATTTAAATAAAATTACATCAAAAATACGAGTCTTTACATTCTCCACATCTTAATGAATGTTTTCTTCAAAATACACAACATAGACTGAGAAAAAATTGGGTTACTGAGCACGAATCTGAGCCTCCCACTCCTAAGTGATCTTTTGGAGGTTTCCATGCTTCCAGTGAATGTACACCTGAGGAATAGACCGCCCATGAAGGACTCACTCCTATCGATCCTCAATCTCAACTGGAACCTCCGTAAATGTCACCTCATCATCGAAGTCCATCTCACCATGGTCGATGATGTGAGATGTTTCATGTGTGTATCTTCTCAGCTAGGATACGTGGACGACGTCTTTCACCGTCTCTAATTGTAGTGGAATTTCCAAGTGGTATTCCACCTCACCAAAACATCAGAAATATCTGAAATGGTCTAATAAACCAAGGTGATAACTTTCCACCTCAACCAAATCATCATATTCCCCATCGAGGATAGACTCTCAATTATACAAGGTCCCCCTCCTAGAACTGGAAAGGACTTTATCACTTATAATCATAAGACTATTTTTTTCTCTGTGCAGTCATTATCCGCTGCTAGTTGATCTGCACCTTCTCAGTGGTATCCCATACCATCTCTAGACACATAAATGCTGACTCCCTTGGGTATGTCCAGCATAGAAGTGATCTGCATGGTTGACCATATAGGTCCTCAAATGTTGTCGTACCCATGGTGGTGTGATAACTTTTTCTGTATGAAAACTCTACCAAGGGAAAGTGATCCTTCAAACTGCAGCCATAATCTTGGACACAAGCACAAAGCATGGCCGCCAGTGTAAGTATGGTCTTCTCTATCAGACCATCCATCTGAGGATGAAATACAGTGCTCAAACTTAGCTGAGTCCCAAATTCCTCATGTAATCCCTTCCACAATCGGGAAGTAAAACATACATCATGATCAATGATGATCGGTGATGGAACCCCATGGTGTTGCACAATATCCTATATATAGAGCCATACCATGACCTCTACTGATCCCTGCTCTTGAATATGTAAGAAGTGTGCTGACTTGGTGAGTCGGTCAACGATCACCCAAATTGAATCATGTCCCCTATAAATATGTGGAATCCCTATCACAAATTCCATGGCGATACCATCCAACTTCTACTCCAGCACCTCTAGTGACTGAGCTAGGCCTGCTGGAACCTAATGGTCGGCCTTCACTTGCTAACAAGTAAGTCATCAAGAAACAATCTATGTGACTAATTTCTTCATCCCTAGCTACCAATACTGATAATGGATGTCCTGGTAAATCTTCACCACACCAGGATGTAAAAACTGAGGGGACGTATGGAACTCCCTTAACACCTCCTCCATTAACACCATTTGTACCACGATACGTCCTCTGAAGAGGATGACATGCTCCCCACCTTCATAAAATCTTTTAGGTGCCTGTCATAATGATATCTGAGTACTCCGAGCCTTATATTAAATGTCCCAAAGGTGTGCCTCCCTAAATCACTGAAGGATTTGGTGAGTGACTGTCATAGACTTGAGGTATGTTGCTCCATCTCTATCATCGAAGGATATCATCAATGCTTCTACTACTCTGTCGCCTCACTCAGCTACTGCCGACCAGACCTCCTACTGAGTGCATCTGCTACCAAGTTCCCCTTACCATGACTATAGACTACATCAATGTCATAGTCCTAGAGGACCCCTATCCATAGCCTATGTCTCGGGTTCAGGTCCTTCAGAGATAAGATATATCTGAGACTCTTGTTATCATAGTAGACTATGAAACATTCACCGATCAAGTATTGTTTCCAAATCTTTAAGACGAAGACCACTACTTCTAACGCCATGTCATGGGTATCGTAGTTATTCTCATGTTGTCTCAGCTATCATGGACCATAAGTGATCACTTCTCTCTCCTGCATTAGGACACACCCAATTCTGGTCCCTGATGCATCGCAATAGACTACATACTTGATGCCCACTTCAGGAAGATTAAAGATGGGGGAACATGTCAGTCTCTTCCTCGGCTTTAGACAACTCTACTGGCATCTCTCCATCCATAAGAAGGGCTATCCCTTCATTTTCAATGCTGAAATGTGTGTAGAAACTCTGGAAAATTCAGGAGTGAATCTCTAGTAGTATCCAACCAACCCCAGGAATCTACGCACCTCGGTCACACTCACAGGTGGCTCCCAACCGAGAATAACCTCTATCTTCACTTGATCTACTTCAACTCCAGCCTCTGAGATAACATATCCTAGAAAGTGGAACTCTCATATCTGGAACTGGCACTTCGAGAGATTACCATAAAGCTATAGATCTCAGAGTGTATCCAGTACTATCTAGAGATGATAGGAATGCCCCTCCTTCATTGATGTGTATATCAAGATGTCGTCAATGAATACCACCACAAAGAAATCGAGGTATGGCTCAAAGGGACCATCCATGAGTCCCATGAACACTACTGGGACATTGGTCACACGAAATGGCATAACCAAGAATTCATAGTGGCATACCAACATTTAAATGTTCTCTTCAGCACATCCTCATCTCGAACCCTAAGCTGATTATAGCCTCATCTGAGGTCTATCTTTAAAAATAAATTAGCTCCCTTCAAAAGATTGAAAATATCATCAATCCTAGAAAGTAGATACTTGTTCTTCACAGTCACCTGCTTTAGGTGCCGATAGTCCACATAGAGTCTCAAACTCCCATCTTCCTTCTTGTAGGTCAAAATTTAGGCTACCCATAGAGAAACGATGGTCCTTATGAACCCTTTACTATGAAAGTCCTCCAATAATACCTATAACTCACAGATCTCCATGAGATCCATCTAATATTATGGTGTAGATGTCTGTGTTGTCTCGGGGTATAGGTCGATGTTAATGTATATCTCTCTACGTGGAAGTAGTCCTAAAACATAATCTAGAAAGACATCGGCATACTGGTCCACCACAACAGGATATCTCTTACTCTAAACATCTACTACCCCAAGGGTAAGGCTATCTAACTGAAGTGTGATCAGCTACACCCTCCTTCGAGTAAGTCATTCCTATGCTGCGAAGGTTCCCTTCATACTAGGGAAGGAAAAAATGGTCCCATCCCCATGGACACACTGCACATTGTGCCTAATATAGTAAACCTAGGCATGGACTATAGATAACCATTCCATAACCAAGATGGCATCATAAGGCCTTGATTCTGCTACATGAAGATCCCTGGTGATGCATTCGCATCCTAGATAAAGCTCACACTATTGGCACTAGTGTGTAATCGTCGAATCCCCTCCCGTATGAGTCTCAATCCGTAAAGATCAAGCCAACATCTCCATTAGAATCTCTGAGATCTTAACAAGGGTTGTGGAAATAAAAAAGTGACTGGCACCAATGACTATATATACTATAGCTAAGGTGTAGTAGACACATATCATACCTCTAATCATCTATGGAGCGTCGTGATCATGTGCCTCATTTTCTTAGAGATGATCACATCTTTTTTCACCTACTCCATGTGGCTGTGGTGGATAGCCAAGAGGTGATGGCATTAGAACCTCTAATCTCTTCCCACCTCATGCTATACAACCAGATCTGCTGCCATGTCTGCCTCCCTGTGGACCTCCTCGATCCAACCTTTTCCTCTTCCTAGGCGGTCCCTTGACCGACTACTGGATTTCCGTATGGCGGGTTAGGCAGTCGCGAGCCATGTAAACTTTCCGGTCGCATGAGTAGAACTGCGAACTCCTAAGCTGTCCTCCTCTATCATGTGATACCTACACGATAGACTCTTTATCCTGAGGTAACCCACTAGAAAGCCCAGCTAGTTTGGGCCCTTGTTTTATCTACCTACTGCCTACTACAGATGACTCTAAAACCTGACATCTGGTGGCAGCTCTCCCTTTCGGTGTCTTCTTAGCTAGGAAGCTCTCCACCAAAAGTGACTTCTCTGACAACTTATCATACATTAGTATTTTATGTGATATCATTTAGGATATGATCCCCCACTGATGCTTCTCAAATGTTTTTGTCCTGAAGAAAGGGACTAGTACCATGTCGGCGGAGTAGTGGAAAAGATCAGTGAACCTCGCTTAGTACTTGGCCGCAATCAATCTTCCCTACTGTAAGGGCAACAAGTCTTGTATATGCACTAAGCATAGATTCATTGGGATAAACTCTTCCCTTAAAAGGATCTCGATGTCTTCCCAGAGGAGGGTCACCTCATCGTGTATCTGGAGCATCATGTTCCACCATCTCCCTACTTCTGCCAGAAAAATAATGGCTACTAGGATCACCATATGGTCATATGGTGTCTCAACTAGGCGTAAAACATTTTCCACGCACTCCAACCATTCGTCAACTAACAACAGATCTATATCACCTCAGAATCTTGGTGTCCACTTTCACCAAAACTCGTGCAATGTGTTCAATCAGCGTACACCCTATTCCGGTCGGGCTAATTTAAATTGAATCCCAATAGGTATTAGTGCTAATGGTACAAAATCCGAAGGTTCTAACACCGTAAGAGGGCCCTGCACTGAAGCCTCATCGCTTAGTGGGCCGTCATTGTGTAGTCCCTCAGGAATCCTGGATGGATGTCTACGTGGTGTCATCCTGATAGAAGATAGGTGTTCTAAAATAAGTAAGTTATACCTAGTGAGAAGACTCCAAGAAGTCATAATATAATCTTTTCCAAACACATGAAATCAGTGTATTCGTGCACTAAGTCATAAATTAGAATTCAAGGTCCTTGTGTATGGATATACTGTCCATTGCACCAACAATGGTTTCCCCAAACTAAAAACCACACTCACAACACATAACACTATTTCCATAGAGAAATGATCAGACTCTTAGTTCTTGGGTAGAACTGACTCCTCTGATACCACATTTTGATGACCCATCCCTCGGGGCCCGTGTCGTGACTACCCAAAAACCACTGTTCATAGTTCAGAGGATAGAGAATAGCACTGGAAAGGTTTATTCCTAAAATAGGATGGAATTTCCTTTTTAACACGTACAGACACACCATCCAAGAACTCAAAAAGAAGCAACCACTAAGTAAAATGTTATAGTAAAAAGAGTGATAAAAGTAAAATGGGTTGGAATACATGCCCAACTGTAAAAGTACAAGTAAAACTGAAAAGTACAATACAACTGAAAAGGAAAAAAACATCTTGTGGATTTTCCACTGAGGATCCAACATGAAGGGTAGGTACAACTCAATATCAGTAGTCCATGTGTCATGTCATGCGGAATAGTCCGCCTCCGAGTACCATCTAGTTCTAGCTCCCTTAGCCTCGATCAATGTTTTTCTTCATTTTCAGAAGACACAATAAGTTGCGGGTGAAGCCTGTGTAGGTGTGAGTGTAACGATGCTCTGTGAGGACCCAGAGACCCCCGTAGGTCTCCCATAGTTCCACAAAAGAAAATACAACCATTAAATACTTCAATTCCACTTAGGTATATTCCCCTATATATACCTATGTTGTCATGATATACTCATCTCATACATGAGGGAAGAATAACACAATAGTAATACCATGATAGTAGAAATACCAAAAAAGTAAAACCATGAAAACAACACCCTGATGGTAGAAGTAACACACAAGTAACACAAAAAAGATATAAGTTCCACATTGGTAACACCATGAAGATAAAAGTATCACACAGGTAACACCACAAAGTTAACTCCACGAAGGTAAAATAATCATTTCACAATCAAGTATAACTTTAGTACATATGTATAGATGATTAGTAATAAGCTAGATCATTTTATTTTGTTAAAAGGAATTGCTTTTGACCCACACAAGATCGATAGGTAACAAACCCCCGCTGACCAACACAGGATTTGACCCGCATATGGTCAGTATGCGCTGACCCACACAGGATCGCTAAGCGCTGAACCACACATGATTTGATAGATGAAAACCCACATAGTATATGACCCACACAATATCGAATTTTTTCACGTTACAACCTGCCACATGATTCCTCCCTCCTGGTGTGCCCGAGTTTCGAAGAATCTTCCCCTTGAGATATCAGTCATACCTTAACCACCACTAATCTCCAAAATGGAGTAACCCAAAGGACCTTATTTTCTCAAGGGTTCCAATGAGAAAAATTGTCTATCAATTAGATGCACGGCCTTCGATTTATATGTGTTTTAATTCCAATGGCCCAGTTGGATTCAGGTACGATCCAACCTACTCTTGCTCCAACTCTTTTCAAAACAAAAGGGGATCGTACCAAAAGAACCATATCGATAAAAGTATCCCAACGTCGTAGATGTTTCATCAAATGAATTTCTTGTTCTGAGGATATGGATATTTAAGTGTTTCTGGGTCTAGTTGGGACCGTGTCCTGTCTGACCCAGGCAGACTCACCCGACACGACCCGGTCTGGGCTGGGATGTGGTTGGATTGGCCCAATGGGCTAAGGTCCATTCCATACCACAAGGGGTTGGCATGACCCACAAAATTAAGTCCCGCATAGGTGGCCCGACTTGAAAAGGGGTGGCCTGGCTGCGTGACGAGCATACCTCAAGGGAGAGGCCCACGGTCTTCCAAAGCTGGAAAGGGGGGATCATTTATCCCCAGTATCATGAATGGCCTGGTGGTCATTCGTCTTAGTGAAACAGCTGCGCCGTGTGGGTATCACCCAGTCTCCATGGAACCCGCTGTATTGGTGTGGGTTCTGCCTCCCTCGTGGCTTCAACCAGGGCCCTCTGCTCGCTAGTGGCACGTTGGTTGCACCCCCACCCTGCTTGATGGCAGTGTGATAGTCATGCCACTACCCCTTCCATGGTCAGTCTATGTGTCGGTTGCCTCCTCCGACCACCGTGGCTAACCAGTCGTGGCCCCTTTCTCACTGGTGGCACACGAGGGTGCACTACACCTCCTCCATGCTTGACCGATACTGACCACTCTAATGATCGTCGCAGCATAGTGTTGCAGCCTCCTCATACGACGTGCATCAGTGCACCGTCTCCTTCGAAACCAGTTGGTGTCGCAGCACCGGTGGTCTTCCACATAGGGCTCAAAGATTGAAAAATAGTGGAGGGTTTTTGATGGGTTCGGTGGGCCCGCGCCCTCTGCATTAGCACGTAATCATGATGGAGTTTTAGAGGGTTCATGAAATTTAATTACATTTAACATCAATCAAACCCTTACCTCAAGAACGACGGAGAAACACCCGCAGTTGAGGAAGTGGGGCGGTGTTCGTTGTCCCCTACTACTAGCCTCCAACAACGTCACTGAATCGTCGATCACCAGTTCTAGATTTTAGTGTCCCTCATCACCACCCACTAGATCCATCTTTATCCCCAAAGATTTTGGCATCCCAAAACATTTTCAACACTTCTCTTCAAGGTGAATCCATGCCGACACCTCTCCGCTCACACCATATAAATAAAATAGGGGGAGGGTGTGTAATGTGTCTGAAATTAAGAGAGGCCCATTAATTAGGAACCATCTTAATTCCCCAATGGCGTCGTTACATAATATTTAATGGTTGAGCCATTTATTGGATTCACACATCACTGGTCCAACGCATTCACTTTTCTATTGGAGGAAAAGAATGAAAATAAAATAACAAATTTATTTTATTTCTTTATTTTAAAACGTCCCAAAAGATTACTTTCTCTCTAGGCCTACTACGATCAATGTGAAGTCTCTCTTAATTGAACCTCAGAGATGTAGTTTCAATGGTGTCCTTATATTTTTAATCCGAGCACCAGTTCAAATGTTAGAAAATAACATTCGCACGTTTACTGAATGTATATGAAACAAAGTTCCGAAATTCTTTCCGGACACACTATGCCTTAGTATCATGCACCGTGAATTTTTGAAAGCTCAAAATAATTCAATATAATTTAAAAAAATTACATGGTCAATCGATGTCTTTACAGATAGTGTTTGAATCGGAGATCGAATGAAGAATCGGGATCCAATCCATTTTTCAAATTTTCCGGGAATTTCATATGTCGACGGTGAGTCATTTCTATCTGTCTGAAAAAACAAGGTACTTCAGGACTTATTAATCATTTAAAAAAATTTAGAGCATATACTTTAGATTACACACTAGGTCTATAGAAATATATGCATTGGAATTTATGTGTATGTGTACTGGGATTAGTTGTCGTGTAACATGACATACATGATATGTACCTATAAGTACCCAGCATGTAGTTCCTAGTCATGTCCTATGATAGGCCTGCACCTAACCCATCAACATCATTTCCCCAATTTTCAAAAGTAAAAAAAAAAAAGATATATCTATAGCTAAAAGGAAGAACATGGTTCCTACAAACCCCCCACCCCCTAATGAAATTCGTCAACGAATTTCCATACTAGGGGTGGAAAAGAAAAATCTGAGAAAAATGACGAATATGATCATACGTCATCCTACCTCTACCAAGGTTCAATGTGCACTCGGTCGTACAGCCATAGAACTTATACCAAAGGAACATACCATCCATGGAGAACCTTCGGGATATTATCCAAAATACAAATAGGATGCTCCATAAAGGAAACATCTCTCTATAACTCCACTTTCTCATGATAAAAGGTGTTAGATGGATCCGAAAAAAAATATCGCAACTGAGAAATGTGGAACACATAATTCATAGAACCGTACCTCTAAGGTAACTATAATCTATATTCAACTGGACAAACCCATTTCAGAATTTCAAATGGAAAGATGTATCTTGGTGAAATCTTACCATGTCTCTAGATTCTCTTATGTCCCAACTTCATTGCAACATGTAAAAAATCGATCCCCATCTACAAACTCTAGAGGTTTTCTGTAGTGATTAGAATAATATTAATGAGGATATTGTGCAGTATCCATATGCTTCTGAATCAACTGGACTTGCTCAGAAGTCTCATGCATGATATGTTGTCCCAAAAATGCTGGTTCACCCACCTCTAGCTAGCACCAGGTTGATCATAATACCTTATCGTAAAGATTATCATAAGGTTTCAAGTCTATTTTCAGTTTTAAATTCTTGTTGATGGAATATTAAACCAATGGAATATGCTTCTCCCAAGATCCCACAAAGTCTAGGACCCATTCCCGCAGCATTTCCTCTTACACCTGTATTGTATACTCTAACTGGATATCAGTCTAAGGGTGGTATGTTGTTCTCAGAAGCACATGTGTACCCTAAACCCTCTAAAAACACATACAAAAATGATACATAAATCAGTCATCACTGTATGAAATTATATAATGAGGTATCCCATTAATTAGTACCACATGATGAATATATAGCTTCCCAAGATCAACCACATTGAAGGTCTCATTAATTGGAAGGAAGTGTGTGACCTTTATAATTATGTAAACCACCAGCAACACATCATCATTACCTCAGGGAGACCACAATAGACCCATCATGAAACCTATATTGACATTATCCCATTTCCACTCTAGAATAGGTAACTGTTATAAAATATTTTCTGGCTGTTGATGGTCTACCATCACCTGTTGACAGGTGGAACACCATGTTAACATACCAATCACCTCTTTCTTCATACATGGCCACTAGTACTGACGGTGCATGTCATGGTAAATATTGTTAAATCATGGATGTTCTTTCCAAGCTGAAGAATTAAACTCCTGAATCAACTCATCAGGTATGTCTACTAGATCCCAAAAACGTTCATGGATTCCCAAGATATCATCATCTCATACCATCCAACCATGAGGTGGATCCACGCCTTCTAAACTCTCCCACATGATTAGGATATTAGAATCTGATAGATGTCTCATCCTTACTCAATCTAGGAGGGTATAATTCATAGGTAAATAAAAAAATAATGCATGTCCCCGACTGTCATGAACCTCTAAATGTATCTAATGGAATAACGCCATAAGTTGCAACCTACTATTGGCCTCCCACACTGCAATCATCTGAGTCATGCTCTGTGTATCAGCCACAACATCACGTTTTCTAGGCATGTAGGCATGCTCGATGGCTAATGACTGAAGGTATTCCACCTTCTTCATAGACTCAAATTTATATCATGTTGAGTAAGCTTGTACATGATAATTTTTTTGTCCGCATACACCACCAAATGATCCCCAAATATGAAATGTCTCAAACAGTGTAATGACTGAACAACCATATCATGCTTGAGATCATGTGTTAGATTATTCATATCATGTGGCCTCAACTACAGAGACTCGTTCGCAAGGACTCAATCCCCCAGTATAATCATTTATCCCAACCCAATACTTGATGCACCATAGTAAACAATGTAACTCCTTCCTGTCCATTGTTGTTTAACCAATACACTGGTTCACCCATGGTATATAGGGTGAAATTAGTCAAATGTTCTCGACGTTTTCTTTTAACTGAAACCTTGTCTCACCCATTGCTAATTACAAATTTTTATTACAATATTCAATTACACATTACATATAAAATGTAACGCATATGAATTAAACTCTAAAATGTATTTTAGAAAAACAACTCACATGGGATCAATTTACATTATAAAAAACACATGTAAATTAGACTACTATGTGGTCAAAAAAGGATAACTCACATGGGGAAAAAAATTCAATTATGTAGTGTAATAAATTAAAATTCAAAACACAAAAAGTATGTCACATGAGAAATCCATATAAGGAGAAATATATTTTTAAAACCCCTATAATAGGGAATTCAAGTTAATAATCATAAGAAATATTCTCCAAATGACCATAATGTTCCTTACATGGGAAAAACACCCATGGGGTGGCCCTAATTAATGGTTAAAAACCATAAAAATGTATTCAAATCATCTAATTAATTACCTATTCTTCAAAAATAAATAACAGGGTTTATTATTCATTCAATCATTACCCTAAAAGTGGGATCATTACACTCCGGAATATATAGACATTATGACAATAAAAAAAATGTACAAGGATAACGAACTCATCAAAATAAAATTCTCCTCATCTAGTATAGAGCTTTGATTTGACCTATAATGGGGTAGATCTAAAAAATGAGAAAAAATTTCAACCCTTGACAAATTATTAATATGTGAAATTGGGAAGAATGGATCAAAACAAATTAAGAACTCACCGATGGGAATCAAACATATTTGATTGTGTTCAAATCGGAGATCAAACAAAAAATCGAGAGCCAAACCCTCCTTTGGATTTTCTGGGTATTACGTAAATAGAAGTTGAGTCATTTCGGTCTATATATAGAAACAATGTAATGCTCAATGTGTCAACCAATAAATAAATTACACGAAGTATACTTGAGATTACACATCATGTCTATACAATTATCTGGCCCGAACATTACATGAACATGTACGGGGATAACATAGCGTGTAGGCTTATATACATGACATTTACCCATAAGTACATGGCGTGTAGTTACTAGTCATGTCATGTAACTTTTCAGCAGCCATTCTGCCAACCTCATTACCCCCATTTTCATAAGTACTAAATAAAAATGAAAGATTCATTTCTCAAAGGAAGAACCAGGTTCTTGTAGTGGTTCTATTTTATAATATGTTGATGAATTTATTATATTTATATCTAATATGAATAAATTAAATATGTCCATGATATAATAATTCCAACACTCCTAGATCCAATTCAAAAAAATAATAAATATATATAAATATATATATATTTTAAATGTAACTGAAAAAGAAAGAGTTTTTACACACCTAATTATTTTTTCATTAAATGTTTTATAGTATTGATAAAAACATTACAATATATTAGTTTTACAAAATATTATACTAGAAAACTATTTTGATATAGAAGAAAAATATCATCCAATGTGGTAAAACAGCATTTGAATTTCTACTAAGCCTATGAAAATAATTTTACAAAAAATGATGACCATAAAATTTACCTATATGGATTTTTGAAACCATGTTGAAAATATTTGTATAAATAATATAAAATCTCTTTGAATATGTTTTATCAAATAGAAAATATTTTATAAAATTTATATTTTCACAGAAATATAGCATTAGGGTTTTAAAAATATAATAATGGAAATAATTTGAAAAACAATTAAAATTAAATATCACTTTGTAAACCCATTTAATATAAAAATTTAAAAACCGTTGATAATACTTGTATTCCTTCATGAAATAATTTTATTTTTTATAATTGACAATAATAATTTTCATAAGAAATATAGCGATACATGCAATTTTTTTAAACAATGTGGCCACTATAAATATCAACATTAGTAAAATTTCTTTTTTTTATGTGTAATCTCTCCATTCCACATCATCATATAAGATACCGGGTAAAAATTTACAAAAGGTTTTTTTTAAATCATTGTTTCCACAATTATAATCCATTAAAAATCCCATTAAATAATACATAAATTATTTTCTAGTGGAAAATAGTTTTACATCACATAGATGTTTTTCAGAAGAGTTATCTAAAAAAATTAATTCTCTTATGATATTGAGAAATCCATAATTAAAAAATTATAATTTTCAAATAATCTTTCACAATAAATAATAGAACATATACAATTTATTTAAATATATTTTTGAAATATTAAGAATAATTATTATGTATGGTCGTATATATTTTCATGTATAAAATTGATAAATTTTAATGAATAATTTATGTAGAAAATGATAAATTCCATAAATTATCATGTATGAATTTCATAAATTATATAATATAATTTATTTTAAATATAATAACTTTAAAAATATTTTTATATTTTTTATTATATTTCATGAAACAAACTCATTTTTGGGGTGTCATTAGAAATAGAAAAATTCATTACCTCCCACTACTAGAGAGTTAGAATAATATTTAAATGATTAAAATACATAAATTCATAATTTAGGGTTTTAGAAATTTATTAATGAATATAATTCAATTTATATATGTTTTGTTCAAAATAATATGGAATAATACATTTGGATAATATAATTTCCATGATTGTAATAAAAAAATAACTTTGAATAGAGATTACCCTTACCAAATATTTTCTTTTGTTGGAAAAAAAGCGTGGCATTGATCATCCCATGTTTGGACATAGATGAATGAAATGAGAAAATAAATTAAAAGAGGGTGAGATAAATATATATTGAGATAGATAGAACTACGATGGTGTGGTATTTTTGGGGTTCATGAATGGAGTATTAAAATAGAAAATGATAATAATATTAATAGTGTTAATATCTTCTTATGTATGATCAGTTATTAATTTTATTTAATGATGGATTTATAAAATATTTTTTTCGGTGCATTGTAATTTTTTCTTAGAAGTATGTTTATGTTTCTATATATGATTTTAATATATATGAATATATATAATACGGTTGGTTTGATGGAAATTAATTAAACAAATATCCTCTGGGTTGATAATATAAATTATGAATAACATGATATATATATATGTGTGTGTGTGTGTGTGTAAACAGGCACATCTGACCATCTCAAATAAGACAGAAATACAATTCTTAAAAGTGTTGCATAAAAATAATGAAGAATATTTTTACATGTATTATATTATTATATGATCGGTGAGGGATACAATGGTTTTTGGAATATCCATGTCAGATTTTAGGTGATATTTTGTGATTCATGAATTTTTGCAGATAAAAGTATAATATTTTAATATTTTAATACTGTATATATTGGAATATCAAGTTACACATAATTTTTTTCATGTGATTTTTAAATTATATTTATCAAATTTCATTTTCCTCTCATCTTATATTACATGATACAACCAGTAGAAAAACATAACATCATGTCGGACCTCATGCTCTCATGGATGAAGGCAGTAGAGTCTAGAGGAAGAACATGAACTTAAATGATTTCAGGTCTATAGTAGTGGATGAATATGACATAATGGTTTAACAGTGACACAACTGTCACTGAAATTCAGTCAGGGATTAGAATAAAAATTTTCCAACCAACTACTATTTAATGGAGACTATGGTCGAACCCATGTGGAAGGTAAAATTTTCCAGAACATATCTAATTTTCATAAAAAATCCCCATTGTCTTCAGAAGGGATGGTTCATTCTAATTTTTTTTAATCATGTTATATTTTATTAATAAGCAATAAAATAAATACCAATTTTTTTTTGTTTTTTTAATAAACTAAAATGAACAGGATACAAACTGAATATAGTAAGAAAAAGAAATATAAAATGCTGAGAAATGAACAATAGAATTAAATGCCTAGCAGAAACTCGTGGTAATATATGATGTTTCCTTAATTTAAAATATTTTGAAAAATTTATTTGTAGTCATTATCTGCAACTGATACTGGGTTTAGAAATTAAGTACATTTTGTATGAACAAAACTAATGAATTTATAATTGAACTCATCGATCAAAACTGAATAGATTAAAATGACAAATTAAAAATAAAGAATAAAATATAACCAAATGAATATAATTTTTCCCCAGAACTAGAAGATATAGCTAAAAAACATTTTCATTATCATATAAAATGAATATTATAAATTATGGTAAAAGAAATTGAAATGAAAACAGAGGATAAGACTCTCCTACAACAACATGAACTACACTTCAGTGCTCCGTGGATCTCCAGGAAGAAGAATTCCCTCCAAGATCTCCCCTGATCTACTCTACTACGACGAGTGAGAAGTTATCATTTCTCGAATGACCGAATGATTCCATCCCCCTATGATGACATGCTTTTGTATCCTACTATCTTTTGTTGCACATTACCCCCCTATTTTCCACTGACATCTAATGTTCTTCATCTTTGTACGACACGTAGATATTTTCTCACAAACTACCCATCAATCTAGATTTTCCCAATTTTCTTCTCTGTGAGAGTTATATGAATTTATCTGGATGACATTCAATCACCATTAGGTACCTACAAATAGTAAAATATAGAGAATATAAAACTGTTAAAAATTTAAAATAAATAAATGATTCTTATTGTTAAATTTCAATTACATACTTAGATGTTATTTATTTTTAATTAATATATATTTTAATTGAATATTTTATTAGTCTAAAACACACATTAATTGTTAATAATTAATTTTATTATTTTAATTACTCTACTATTTATTATTAATAATATTATTTGAGGACTAAAAATGTAATTATTTAATTAAGTTATTTAATTTATAAAATTGATTAAATTATTAAGATTAATATTTAATAAATGATAAATCTAATAAATATTATTTTTAATAAGATATTTAACATTATTATATTTTACAATTAACTACATATTAATTATTATAGTTATGATTATTTTATACACAATGTTAACTCATAACAACAATATTTATAAAATTTAAAAAAAAACTTATTTATTATTTTATTTTAACAATAAATTTTATTTATATAATATGACGATGAATATTTTATTTTTATCAAATATTATCTTGTTAATTAGTTTTATAATTTATTTCGTTATTATCAATTATTTCTTTTATATTATTATTTATTTCTTATTATTATTTATATAATTATTTTATCATTAATTTTATTTTTGTTTTATAGTTTTAATTTTTTTTTATTTAACTATATCAGTACCCCTTTCTTCTCCATCAGCGTGTGTGGGGGGGATATTCCCGTAGAATCATGGCCGAGCTCCTCCTCCTTCAATCGACTCCTTTGACAGTGCTTCTCGCAGTGGTGACAGCCGGATTCAACCACCTGTAGTACGTTATACCCAGCTCGACGGCACAACCCTCCTTTATATTGGGTGCGTTAAGGACCAAAGTGAGTTTGGTTACTCTATTGGTTGATCCCTCCTCACGAGAAGTCTCAAACTCTGGGTATCTTTAGGGAAACTCCTTCTCCTTTTTTCCCACAAATTTTGGTCTTTTGAGTGATAGATCTACCCAATGGTGAGGTGGCGATGCTTCAAGTCACATCGGTGCATGAAAAACCCATCATTAGAGAGGCTATATTCTCCTTGTGGTGGCTCGCTACTTTTCTGATCCTAATCATCCTCAATGGCTTGACATTCTCAGACTTCTCTATGGTTCCAGATATGAGGATGGTGGTGAAACTCAAAACATTTGTCGTGAAGCCTCGGGATTATGTAAATCTGAGTATTCTTATTCTCTGATTTGGTAGTGAATGGTTTTGGGAAAATCTTGTTTGATTCATTGATCATGTAGAGTATAGTATGCTTCGATGAATGTGGAAAGGCATTGGTAGAGATGGAATGTTGTAGAATGGATTCTAATGGATGATAAGATTAGGGTCGGTGGGAGGTTGTCAGTGCATTAGTCAGTGTGTGTGAATGGTGAGGCTGACAAGGGAGATCATTGAGACATTAAAGATAGGGGTTTAGTGACTTGTGAAGGGTTGGGAATCTCATTGATAGTTATTGGTGAGACAGAGAAACGTTGTTGGTGAGACTGACGGTAGAAATTGTGGATCTGTGTGTCGAGTCACTAATGAAATAGGGGAGGATCAATGAGACCGATGCAGATGGAACATTGGTGAGTCATAATAGATACGAGATCAGTGACTCGTGAAGGGTTGGACATCTCACTTATAATTATTTGTGAGAAAGAGAATGGTTTTTGGTTAGACCAATAGTAGGAAAGATGGATCGATGTGTCAAGTCACCGATGAAAAGGGGAGGATCGGGGATACTGATGTGGGTGGAACATCGGTGAGTCATGAGACACTGACATTATAAGATATGTGTCGGTGAAATGTCTCACCGAAAATGAAAAATAATTAGTGAAATATCAGTATGTGAACTATGAAAATTAAAAAATTAAAAAATATATATTATCTTATTAAATAAAACAATAATTAATTAAAATGATTGATAATTGACTGATGTAATAAAGACAAAAAATTTAACTTAGATTAAAATGTAATTAAGTTATTAATATTACTAATTAATACAATTAAAATAGGTATTACAATTTTAATTCAAATAATAAATTTAAAATTGTAAAATTAATTATATTAATTAAAATGGAAAGTAAAATTAATGAAAAAAAGATTAAATAAATTAATCAAATAACTCATTAATGGTTTTGAAATAAAGAAAAAATTAATTAAATTAAATGAGATTAAATTTTATTAAATTATTTAATGAATTAAAAATAATGAAATAAAAATTAAAACAACATGTAGTTGGGGAGACCGAAAGGGTGCAGGAGGATGTGTCGGTGAAATGACTCAATAATAGAAGGGAAAAAGGGTGTGAATGATGGTATACATCGGTGACAAGAAAATGAATGGTTGAACCAATGGTGGACATTAGTGAGACTGATAGTCATAAAATTTCTATGAATTATATTATTATAACTAAATAAATAAAATAAAATAAGATAAATGTTTTAATAATATAAAATAATGAATAAAAAAAATATATACTAAAAATTAAAAACACATTAGTTAATAAATTAGATCTTAAAATTTTAACTAAAAATAATTGAAAGAATATCTAAATTCATAAAGTAAAATTATTTTAATCAATCAAATCTTTTATATATAATATTAAATTTAAAGCTAAGTTAATTCATTCACAAAAAATATGATTAAATTAATATTTAATATAAAAACCCAATTATTAAAAAAAGTAAAATAGATTTACAACATGATTAATTATGTGAATAATTATATTAAACAAGATAGTTGAATTTGATTCATTATTTTAATGACAAAATAAATACATAATTAGTTATAAAAATTGATTAATTAAAAATTATAATTATAGAAATATCAAATCTAATTTATTTATAAAAAAATATAATATTAATTTATGATATTACTAAAAATTAAATATAATGATGCGACAAACTATCTACAAATTTGGTCATGAAAAATTCCCTCACACTTAAGCAGTGTTTGTCCTCAAACAATCACATGTATTATTATATTTAAAAAACAATAAAGTGTGTATATTACAGATCTAAACATAACATGTCCATCACATTCAATACCGAGGACTAGAAATTGTGTTTAGGAACATGTAAAAAAATTCTCAAATGAATCTTTCCTTAAATCAAACTCTCACTCATCATATAAAGAGAAATGAATCACCAAAAAATGAAGATGTGCTACCACATATGTGAATCTACTTTGTGGCTCATCTCTACTCAAATCTATGATCTAAATCCAAGAGTGATAAAATCATTAATTTTTGTGGAATTATAAACACAAAATTAGGAACATTATACTTTGAATCATCAACTAGGTTACAAAAATAAATAATTGTCTTCTGAATAACCTTATTGATACAAACTAAATGATTCCCATATAAACAATTTTCCCCTTTTTTATTTTTCATTCATCATTACCCTCACCTAAATTAACTCTTTTTTATACCCTAGGCACTTCATTTTATTTTTTCCAAGAAATGTATAATGTGTTAAGCACTGTGAAATGCACTTATTCATGGTGTACATAAGAATTAATGTAAAAAAATGTACCCAAAATCTAGGGTTGCAGAGATTCACTGTGGGATCCCAGATGCCTAAATTATTCTAGATTAAAAAGATTTATATGAAAAATCATTTACATAGGCTCACAAGGGTAATTGCATGAGATAATTAAAAGAAATGTAAGTCCCCCAGGATCAAATCAAACAAACAGTTCCTCGGGTTATGATCATAATCCTACAAAACACGTTACCTAATTCACTCTCCAAAATAGTTCTTAAACAAAATTTCCATGAATTCACTTAGTATGATCCCTCAACTATCATCCAAACTCATTATTTTTAGATTCAAAGTTGTTCTTTACTACAAATCAAGCATCATCCTTAAACAATACCCATTTGAGAAATAGTGTAAAGTCTAAAATTGTGCAAGAATTTTGAAAAAATTTACCCATTTTTTAAAAAGAGTAAAAAGGTAGTGGGAATTGGTAGACTTATAATTCAACACAGTTAAGTTCAGTTAAAAATTGACCCCCTCCACCACATGGAATACCCATATTTGTCCATAAAGTTTAATTCTAAATATAGAGGTGAATAATTGAGCGATAAATGTTAAGAATAGATTTTCTAATTAGTAGATTTATGACATTTTTTAAGAGTCACATTAATTTTTAAAAATATTGTTTTTCAAAAATATTAATTTACAGCAGGCTCACATCTAAAGGAATGCATTAAAATTTAAGCTAGGGATAATGATCATCAAAAAAATTCATGAAATAACATGTAACTTATAAGTGCATAGTGTAATGGGTGTAGTAGTTTGAGAAAGTATGATTCAAATGAATGATCAATATTGTATAAATATTCATGCTAAAAAACCCTATAAACTAAGAATTTTCAATGAAAAACACAACAACCAGCCCTCATGTTTCACCCCCACACTATTGTTCAAGCAGTGGAATTATTTTAATAACAATGAAATTCAAATTTTCATCAAATAGGAAAACGATGAAAAAATTTATTCAACATAGTGACATGCATCATAAATATTTAATAAAAAAACATTCATATAGAATTTTTTAAAAATATATGAATTATTAAATAAAGAAAGACATGAGACATGTTTTTTATTAAAGTAAAATGGAGCATGAAAAATGAAGAAAATATGAGTTGTGTACTTCCCGGAATATATTTTTCAATTACCCTCTAGCATGGGAATTCCACCCCTAAGATGACACTTGCAACGACATCCTAAAAATAAATAACTTTTAAAACAAGAACAAATATCTATTAGAGATAGAGCATATAGAAGACAAAAAAATTCTTTAATGGAAAACCAAAATAGATTTAAAAACAAGCCAAAACCATGGGTTTCCTCCTATGCAGCTCTAGATTTTTATTCCCAAGATGAAAACTATTTCCCTAGAAATTTATATCCCTGGTAATTTAATGGTAATGAATTATTAATAGTGTGAAATTCACTATTATCTAAATATTCATGAACATGATCTACCAAAACATTCTCATCTTCAGTACCAAACAATATTCTCCAATGTTACTTCAACACAACTGTTGTTAATATACTATCCAATCCATTTTTTCCTCTAGAGACTACTTCTTGTGCTATAGAAATGTACAATGACATCATAATAAAATCACTAAATTGATCAGTAATACATCCATGGCTTCACATGCACATAAAGGTCAGCTCCAACATGGAATCAGAAGAAAACTCATTAGGAAAATCTTCAACATTTTAAGAAAATGTTCCCAGCACAACTTATACAAATTATAACTCATAAAACACATGGAATAAGGAATCATTCTTAGGTTATAATAGGTGGTAACCAATGTCCACATATGAATCGAATATTGTGAATAATTCATGTTTACGTTGGATGTCCTCACAAATTGCATCAAACTGAGAAAGAAAGAATGTTCCCAAAAAATAATCTTCTTCATAATGGGAAAAATCATGTATTTTATTAGGACTCATCCCAAAACATTCTCCAACATTAAAAACCCTTAGACAATCGAATTCATTAGGAAGATATTCAAAAATAGGTTGAGTCATTTTTGGAAAAGAATGTGACTCACTCTCTAGAATAGGATCGTGTTGAGGCTTTTCAAATGCTAAAAACATGTCAAAATTAGCAATAACTTATAGAGTGAGTTTCCTCTTGGACGCATCAATGACAACACCAACTGATGAAAGGAATGAACTTCATAATATGATTGAAACATTTTCATCACACATCATATCTAAGATAATGATGTCTATGGGAAGTGTAATTTTTTCCTACACTCACTAATAGATCATCCACCCTTCGTGATGTGTATGTGAGTGACTTGTAAGCAAGTTGAATACAAATATATGTTGGATGGAAATTACTAAAACACTACAATCTAAATAGGGATTACAACATAAGATTGATGTTTCTCTTAAGTCACACAAATTGTTATGCTTCTCACCTTCCCCTATTCTACATTGAATTAAATGTATCCATGGTCCACCAATTTTGGAGGCAACTTCATTAACAGGATCATAGTACACTCCTTGTTGAGATTAATGTTTCTCAACATCATCCAATCATTTTTTTTAGAAAACATAGGGTAAAATCAATATATTAAGGGATTTTATCTATGTATTCTACAAACAGCAATGTGATACTAATGTTTTAAATAATTATTAGAAACACCAAAAAGAAGGTTCATTATTCTTCGTCACTCTTTTAAGGAAGGGAATGAGAGGGTTATAATTTTTAAGAACATGTTTATTATTATTCTTCACTTGAATTCAATTTTTTCTTTTTTTTTCATATTTGATTATTTCCCACTCCATTTTCCTTGGTTTTTAAACATATTTAATGGTAGTTTCAACATTCTATTCCTATTGAACAATGCCGTCAAGATTCTAAGTTACAGTTTCAAGCATATTTTTCATTCCAAATTCTGTTGTATCATCTCTTTTAGTTTTCCTTGGGGGTTTCATTTCATGTTCATGGGTGTGAAGGAGATATCAGTTGGATGTAGCTAATATTTTCTATCGTGGATTATAAATTAATGTGTTGGGCAACATGACATTTTCCTTACCACCTTGATTCCATCCCATTTGAACTATTTGATTTTATAAATTGTGAATTTTACAATATGTTACAATCTTAAAAGAACTATTCACACTAATAACATATTGTAAAAACCACCTTAACTACCCTTTAAAATTAGAAGATTCATCCCCATGTAGGACTGAGTTATAAATGTTAAGGTATGATTGGAAGTTAAGGGTCATAGTTTGTTTGATGACACCTTGTTATTTCCTAGACAAATGTGGGTTATTTTGATAATAGGAAGTTTACTAATTGAAGAATAGATCATATTCACAATGGTTCATAGCTTTAGAATCCACAAATTTGGAACTCAAATCAAACCGGATAGGGATGTAAAAATTCGGAAAACATGTATGGGCGTGACTGAACTTCCCAAAATGATTACATTTCTCCCTTAGGACAATATCACTGACAATATATTCTTGAAGATTGAATTCACCCCTATAGAAGAACCTCATCTTAGGGCACATGTGCTGAGATTTTTGAGAAACCTAGTCATGCACATGATTCAACTCATCAGCGGTGGAGTCAGAAAAGTGACCCCCGTAGAATTGGTCAACTAAATTTTGGTTGTAAGGGGTGAGACCAATATAAAATGACTTGATGAGTCGATTGGGAGAAAAATGGTTATCATTACATTGTCTAAGGAGACATCAAAATCTATCCCATGACTCGTGAAATAAATCTCTCTAATCCTAGACCCACTCAATAATTTTGTGCCTAATCTCAAAGGTGGTATTCCTAATACAGTATTTTGATATAAAATTATTAAACAACTCTTCCCAGGTGTAGATAATTTCATCATATTTGTTTTGAAACCATGTCCAATCCATCCCCTTCAGAAAGAATTGAAAAATCATCTATATTAACTCCTCTACAAAAAGGCCATTCAAAGGTAATTGTGTTCCAAAACTAATTACTCTCTAATGAACTCATGTGAATCCTCTCCTGGAAAACCATTGAATTATGGAAGTTGAGAAAGGTGATACTGCTTAATTAAAATGTTCCTAGACCACATGGACAACCAAACACATGATAGGAAACTTGACATTATTTGAATTTTAATCTTCTTAAGTCAAGGCAACTGGGGGGATGAAACTGTGGTTGGGGGAACATTCATGTTTTGATCAATCCTAATTCTCCAATGAAATATTCTTTTTAGGAGAAGCTAAATATTGGGCTAGTTCAGATATTTAGGGCTCTAATGTAATAATGATTTCTCATGTGCTCATGAAAATGGTGATATCATAGTGAAAATAGCGCAAAAAATTTCAAACTGCAAGCAAAGATAAGAAAGTTACAATGAAAAATAGATAATAGCGGAAAAATGAAGCAGTGAATAAAAGAAGATAGTTTTTACAGTTTTAAATTTTTTATTATTTTTAGTTGTTTTTTTATATGTACTTTTTTTAATTTTATTTAGAAAAGTAAAGGCTCATGCCTTCCCTGGAAACACCACAAAAACATGATACAACTGTCATTGAAATTGAGTCAATGTTTAGAATTTATGTTTTCCTTCTAACTAATGTATAGTAGAGAGTAGGGTCGAACCCATAGGGAAGGTAAAATTGACCAATTTGTATTTAATTTCCATAAAAAACACCCCACTATTGTCAGGAGTAGGTGGATTTGTATTTTTCATAATATGTATATATTTTTTTTGGGTTCTAATAATGTAGAATAGAATCACCGTCATATTTTTTTGTTTTTGTCCTAAACTACAATGAAATAAGAAACAGACTGAAAATAGTAAGAAACAGAAAAATATAATATTGATAAATGAACAATAGAATGAAATGCCAGGGGAAAACACTATTCTACTAGTTTTAAAAATGATTCCTAATAACATAAAGGTTGCTTTTATCTACCACTATAAAAATAATCACTTACTTCTTTCGCCACATGATAAGTCATACAGATTGATCAATCTTGGAGTTTTCCACTCCATTAAAATTCAAGTATGATAATTTAGAATTGAAATTGGCGACAGAAAGAATTCATTATAAGATCTAATGTTTCCAGAATTTAAAATATTTTGAGAAATTTATCCACTATCATGCATTCCAAATTATCATGGATTTATAATTTAAGTACAATTGGTATGAAGAAAATGAATGATTTCAGAATTTACCTCGCTGATCAATTTTGAATTTATTTAAATGATACCAAAAAAAGAAGAAGAAAAGATAACATGTAGTACTTAACATTCTCCCCGAACTAGAAGATCAAGTTAAAAATCATGTCCATTATCTTATAAACTGAATACATTAAATTATTTAAAAAAAACTCAAAAGAAAACAGTGGAGAAGACTCCCCTATGACAATAAGAAATGCACTCATGTACTCCTTGGATCTCTAGGTAGAATAAATATCTCCATGATCTGCTTCGATATACTCTTATCTGATGAGAGTGAAGTTTTTGATTCTCGAATGATTGTATGATGCCATCCCCCCCTCCCACACACACCTTTGATGCTCTAATTTTTTATCCTATTTTATTCTGCTTAACATCGCCCACTGTTTTCCATCGACTTCCAATGTTCTTTATCTTTTCATGACGGAAGTTCATTTTTTGATGAACTACACATCACCCTATATTTTTAAAAGTAACTGACTCTGTGGGAGATAATTGAATGTACCTAGACGATATTCCATTATTTGTATGTACCTGTAAATCGCAAAACATTAAAATGATAAAACTCTTCAAAAGTTAAAATAAATAATTTATTATTATTATTAAATTTAAATTACTTACTTAGAAGTTATAAATTATTAATTAATATATATTTTAATGTAATATTTTATTAGTCTAAAAATTACATGAATTGTTAATAATTATAGTTATTATTTTTATTACACTGTTAATTATTAAAAATAATATTATTTTAGGATTATAAAATATTATTATCTATTTATGTTACCTAATATAAAAGTAGATTAAATTATTATTATTGATATATAATAAATGATCATTATAATAAATATTATTTGTAATAAGTGATATAACTTTATTATATTTATAAATAAATTACTTAATAATTTTTATAATTATGATTATTTAATTAACAAATTTAACTCGTAACAACTATATCTGTAAAAGTCAAAAAAATTCTTAATTATTATTAATTTTTAACAATTTATTTTATTTATAAATTATGAATAATATTTTTTAGTTTTAATCAATTTTATGTAATTGATTAGGTTTATAATTTATTTTATGATTATCCATTAGTTATTTTATATTATTATTAATTTATTATTATATAACATTTATTTTTTATAATATTTTTTTAATTAAATCTATCATCCCCACTACTTCTCCATCGGTGCACAATGAGGGGTTTTGAGAAGCTGCCCGCGGAAGGTTGGAGGAGCTGCTCCTCCTTCAATCGACTCCTCCACCAGCGCTTCCCATCGCAGCAATGAGCAGATTATTCCTCCAGTAGTACATGATCCGCAGCTCGACGACATAACCCTACTCTGCTTTGGCGGCGTCAAGGACTGAATCAGCTCTGGTTTCTCCATCGGTGGAACCCTCCTCATAACGGGTCTCATATTCCAGATCTCTTAAGGGATGCTCTTTCTCCTCATTCTGGTATAACTGGTGGTCTGTTTGGTGATAGATCTTCCCAACGACGCAGTGGTGATGCTCCAAATCATAGTAGCACGTGAAAAAATCACCATCGGAGAGGTCAGCTTCCCTTGGCGGTGGTAAACTGATTTGCTGATCCTACTCTTCCTCAAAGGCGCGACATCATAAAGACTTAATAGTTATCTTAAATTAAAAACTATTTAATTAATTAATTAAGCTATCTAAAACAATTAAAACAATGATTAAAATAAGAATTAAAACGATAAATTTAAAAGTGTAAAAGTAATTAATGTAATTAAAATAGAAATTGAAATTATTGATATAAAGATTAAATAAATTAAGCCAAAAAATAATTAATGGTTTTGAAATTAAGAAACAATTATTTATATTATATGATATTAAATTCGATTAAATGATTTAAAGGATTAAAAATAACGAAATAAAAATTAAAATAGCATGTAGTCTGTGAGACCAAAAGTGTGTGGGTAGGATGTATCAATGAAATTACTCAATAATAGAAGAGAAAAAAATGTGTAACTGATGGTATACAACGGTGATAGTTAAATGAACGGCAGAAATGATGGTGCACATCGGTGAGACCTATATTCAAACATTTAAAAGATAGTGAATTCAATTTTTAGAGATTCATAAATAAAATAAAAAAAGTAGAGTTTTAATAATCTAATATAATCAATTAAATAAAAAAACTATAAATTTAAAATTAAAATTGAATTATGTAATAAAATTATAACATAAATATTTATCTAAAATTAATTGACAGAATAATTAAATTAAAAAATTAATGTTATTTTAATCAATCTAATCGTCAACATATTATATTAAATTATAAAATATGTTAATTAATACACAATAAAGATGATCAAATGATTATTTAATATAAAAAAATTATAAATATGTTAAAAATATTTACAACATCAATAAATAAGTGAATAATTATATAAAGAATGTTTTTTAAATTAAATTCATAATTTTAAAAACTTATAAAATACATAATTAGTTATAAAAATAAATTAATTAAAAAATTTATTATAAAAAATATAAAAAAGCATTTATATATCAAAAATTGTAAAATTAGTAAATAACAAGAAAAAAAATTATATAAAACGGTGTGAGAAATTGTGTCAAAATAAGGCCACATCAATCAGATGGCTGCTGTGACACCACAAGATTTTGTGAATTATAATTTTATAAATTAATTTATCTTTTTGATATTTTTTATTTCATGTGACAATAGAAATAGTTTTGTATATATATATATATATATATATATTAAAACACCAATTAATACATTCATATAACACAACACTGACATGGTTTATGCTACTGGAATTACTGACTTGGCTTGTGCAGCCTGCAACAATGATTTAGCCTACATTACTTGAAACAATGAGTTTCTCTCAAGAATCAATTTATTAGAACATTTTAAAAATTATAATTATGAAATATGAATTAAAAGACGTTATATGAATTTCAATATCTAATTTTCAAATATTTTTTATAATGGTTTTATTAAAATACATCATAGTGATGGAAAAATATATTATTTTTGGTAAATCCCATTTATGTTTAAAAATAAAATGAACTACATTTGAAGTCCTTATATGAGAAAAATAATATTAATTAAATACAAATTTATATATAAAAATTTATAAAATAAAAAACATTTTTGAAATTTGAATGTTGAAATTTACATACACTGAAGTGTTGGGATTTTTATGAGCAACATCATTTTTTGACGAATAGTCAAAAAATTTCTACTTTGTCAAAAAATACCATTTCGTTAAAATAATTAGTAATGTTAAATTATTTTTTTACCTTTTAAGGTTAAACTAGGCCAATTATACATATTTTAATAAAATTTAGGTGATTAGAATCAATTTTACATTGAAATTGATGATAAAAACCTATTTAACTTTTGATATTATTTTAACTTTAAAAACATGTAATTTCATCACATTTGTGAGATCAACATTAATCTTAATTTTCAAGCTTCTGTGATTTATGCAAAAAAAAAATAAAATACATAATTTTAATCATTATAATATATAATTTCTAATTAAATTTTGTCTTTTTTTGAGAAAACATATTTTTAAAAGTGATTAAAATTTATCATAGAGATTATGGACAAATTAAACTTAATTTCAGACTAAACCTTAATATTAGGGGGGGCCAAATGACCTAACCTCTTGTCCAGAACCCATTTACTGGACATATTTAGGGCATACTCCATCAATTATTTATTTAGATTTTTAATTAATTCTCTTAGGTAAGAAAATATATACATCTAACTAGTTTCAAAAAATTCTATGTGAGTACTTTTCTTCCTTATAATATTCTAACACCTCTCCCACTCCCTCAATCCTCTCATACCTCTTTCGTATGACCATGACGTACGCAATCCACTTCCCAAAATAGCACCCATCCTCTAATAATCCTTCCCTTGATAGGAAGTAAATCCAATGATTTTTTTTGGCACAAACCAAAATGGGTTGACCGATTAAGAGGTTCATTCAATGAGTACGATGAGAGTCAAGACACACTGTAAGTTGATTTCATCTCAATTTTTATTTCCACGAGATACATTCATTATTAACCACCCATTACTTTTTTGTGGTGTGAATAATCATAATATATTTATTAAATGATTCTTGTATATAAATTTATGTGTATTTAAATAAACATATTATGGTTTTTATTGCATTGGGTTTAGCATTCAAAAGTTTCCAAAATGGTAAAATAGTTTTCTCTCAATTTTCCACAATTAAGTCTAATTTTTTAAGAACCTAAATTATTTTATAGTTTTATATACTTACATTATAGATATTATATCATGAATATCATTTTTTTTAATATTTTAATCTTAATGTGATTACCATTTTATGCATATATATTATGATCCCATGTTTTAATGTTATAAGGGTTTATTGAGATAATCACATTGATCTTCAAGATATTTTATGTTTATGCTTCATTTAACAAAATCTCATAACCCATCTCTCCAGAAAATTAATGAATTTAATTTTCACCGGTTATTTATGATATATTCATATATTTGTAATATATTTATAAAAATGCATCCTTGAATATTGTATCATTATCCTCTAATCATTAATATAAACTTTTACCCTTTTTTATACAAATCAATTTGAAAGATCTTTTCATCGCTTTCCACAAAAGGCATTTTTCTAACTTTTTTACCAAAAAAATGAATATCCTTTTTACATTATAATGCATGTACGTATTTACCTACTCTTTTTTCTTTAAATAGACCATTGGATTTTTAAAATGTTAATTTTTAGTAAAACATTTCTTTAAATGTAAATTTCATTGAAAATGTTTCCAAAATATTATCAGGCTTCTTTTATATGTTTTCAAAGAAATCTATCCTCAATAAGTTTCAATCCTTATTTCAATGTTTTCATTGTATTTTCAAAGAAGTGTTTTAAAAATATTCAAAATATCTTTATATGTTATTAATGTATTTTCTATTAAATGGTTTTCAGAATTTTATAAAAATTTCATTATAATTGTCCAAAGTATTTCAAAAGAAATTGATTTAAAAATATTTTCCTAATTATTAATAACTTTTAAAAAATATTTTCAATGAAATTATTTTCAAATAATTTTCAATATTTCGTTACATTTTTTCGATTTATTTATTTTAAAATATTTTTTAATGATTTTCATTATTGATTTATATGTTTTAAAAAAATTCCAATTAAATGGGTTTCAAATCATTTCCAATATTTATTTCTGTTTACATTGTGTTTTCAAAGGAAAATGATTAAAAAATGTTTTGAAGATTATTCATTATGTTTTAAATGAATAAAATTCTCAATGATATTTGAATTCATTGATATAATTATTCATGTTATTTTATATGAAAATTATTTTTAAATGTATTTATATATTAAAACTCATTTTTTAATGATGAATGGATATTTTCCCTTAGGAATTTTTTTTGTAACATATTAAAAAATTAGATTCCATCAGATGAAATCCATTATTGTTATTGATGACCTTCTAGTAAATGATCTATTTTTTTTCATTTATTTTATACAATATAATGGGTATTCTTAATGTCATGGACATTATGAGACTCGTTTCTCTCTAATAGTTTATATGTTTATGAAGTTCGTTTCTTTTTCACGGGATGTGATTTTAATGAAATAATTATGATACGTGTACATTTTTTCATAGGATATGATTAGTTTACTTGTTTATGAAACCCATTTAATTTCATGTTTTATTATATGATTGTTTATGAATTTTTGATCACATTTTTCTAGGATTTCATTATGAGATAGGTGGGATATATTTACACCTCAAATACATTAGGTAATAATTTATATCTCATGGGGTATATGAGAATGGAGTGTGAAATGAACTGAATTTAGTAATTCATGGATTGAATGAGAAATATACTCTTTTCAGTAATAAAATGATGGAATTATGATTGAACTCAGTTCAGTAATATAGTGATGCTGTGAGAACTGTACTCGATTAAGTTTTACAAGGATGAAACGAGGAGTGAACCCACATCCATAATACATGGATGGAAAGATGAGTGAATCCAATTTTTCAATATATGATTGGAATGAGGAGTAAACCCAGTTTAGTTATACATGTTTATAGTGGGGTGTGATCTCGGTTCATTAATGGACTTTCCCACTAAAAGTTTCATGAATCAATTCGTCAACTACTATGGATATCATTATATGTACTTATGTGTCTACTAAAATTCTATGTTTTATTCCAATGTTATGATTTCATGTCTTATGTTCAATATTTCCTAATGATTCAATTCTTATAAAATTTTATTCTTTATTCCATGATTCATATATATCTTCTTTGATATGTATGTCATGATCTTTTATTTTCATGACCATGTTATCCTACCCTTATTCCCACAATTATACTTATATATCTCCATTATTTTTCCTTACTGGTCATTTATGCTCACCCATTTTTTATGTTTCCTTTCCCCATGTTATGAAGAATTGTTTTTAGTATATATAAAAATGGTGGAGATCTTTATGGGATATTTTTAAGATCATTCATCTGGATAGAGTATATTTTTTCCAGGTTTCCAAAGACAACAAACTATTGCAGTCCTTGAGCGTGTATTTTTTTAATGTATGCAATATTTATAAAAAAATGATGTTATATCCATATATATTAATTGTGGGTCTCTATAGTTTGTATCAAAGGAATGGTTTTGTTTTCCATTAGAATATATGATTATGAAACATTAGTGAGATACCTATGTATATTAGTAAGGATATGTCTAGGGATGTCTCTAAGGATAAGTATAAGGATGAGTCATAATTTAGGAAAATGTCCTCGAATTGTATTAAAGAATAGAGTGAGTGGATTCCTAGAAATAAATCTTTTTTAGGATACTACTAGTTGATTTGGATCTTGCACAGATTTATATATGGGTAATTAATCCGATAAGTTGTTACATGCCTCACATGGAGTAATATGGTACATCAGACTTCTCGGTGCATCTAGATCGGAGGATCGTGGCGAAACTCCAAACTTCTGTGGTGAAGACTCAAGATTCTGCAGATCTTATTATTCATGATTTATGATTTGGTATTGAAATGGTTTCGGAAACTCTAATTCATGTCTTCGATCTGGTTGAGTAGAGTCTTGTTCGATGAATGTGGCGAGGTAGGGTAGCGATGGTAGGTTGTAGAATGCACGTTGATGGATGAGATGAACAACGTGGGTCGGAGGCCTTAGGTGCGTCGATTAGTGTTCGAGGATGGTGAGACATACAAGGATGATCGGTGAGATATAAAATATATGGGATCACTAAATCAGGAAGGGTTTGAAGTCTCACCAATAATTATCGTGGGATAAAGAAAGGGTGTCTGTGAGACCCGTAGTATAAAAGGTGGATCAGTGTGTCGAGTCACCGATGAACACAGGGTGGATCAGTGAGACCGATGCGTATGGAATGTCAGTGAGTCATAAAATATAGGGTACGATTGACTCATGTTGGGTTGGACGTATCACTGATAGTTATTGGTGAGATAGAGAAAGGGTGTTGGTGAGACCGATGTTAGAAAATGAGAATTGGTGTGTCGAGTCACCGAAGAAAAAGGCGAGGATTAGTGAGATTGATGCATATGAAATGCCTGTGATTCATGAGACACCGACAGTATAAGAGATGTGTCGGTGAGACGTCTCACCAATAGTGAAAAATAAGTAGTGAAATATCAGTCGGTGACTACAAAATTTGAAAAATTAAAATAAAAAAATTATCAAATTAAATTAAACAATGATTAATTAAAACAACTGAAAATTAACTGATATCATAAAGACTAAATAGTTATCTTAAATTCAAAACTATTTAATTAACTAATCAACCAATCTAAAACAATTAAAATACACTGATTAAAATATGAATTAAAACGATAAATTTAAAAGTGTAAAATTATTTAATGTAATTAAACTAGAATTTGAAATTATTGATATAAAGATTAAATAAATTAAGAGAAAAAATAATTAATGGTTATGAAATTAAGAAACAATTATTTATATTATATGATATTAAATTTGATTAAATGATTTAATGGATTAAAAATAACAAAATAAAAATTAAAATAGCATGTAGTCTGTGAGACCGAAAGTGTGTGGGTAGGATGTATCGGTGCAATTACTCACTAATAGAAGCGAAAAAATGTGTAACTGATGGTATACAATGGTGACAGTTAAATGAACGACAGAAATGATGGTGCACATTGGTGAGACCTATAGTCAAAAATTTAAAAGATAGTGAATTCAATTTTTAGAGATTCATAAATAAAATAAAAAAAGTAGAGTTTTAATAATCTAATATAATCAATTAAATAAAAAACTATTAATATAAAATTAAAATTGAATTATGTAATAAAATTAGAACATAAATATTTATCTAAAATTAATTGACATAATAATTAAATTAAAAAATTAATTTTATTTTAATCAATCTAATCGTCAACATATAATATTAAATTATAAAATATGTTAATTAATACACAATAAAGATGATTAAATGATTATTTAATGTAATATTTTTTTAAAATTTTTAATAATATTTAGAACATCAGTAAATAAGTGAATAATTATATTAAGAATGTTTTTTAAAATAAATTGGTAATTTTAAAAACTTATAAAATAAATAATTATTTATAAAAATAATTAAATTAAAAAATTTAATTATAAAAAATATAAAAATGCATTTATATATCAAAAAGTGTAAAATTAGTTAATAATAATACTAAAAATTATATAAAACGGTGTAAGAAATTGTGTCAAAATAAGACCACATCAAACAAATGGCTGGTGTGACACCACAAGATTTTGTGAATTATAATTTTATAAATTAATTTATCTTTTTGATATTTTTTATTTCATGTGACAATATAAATAGTTTTGTATATATATATATATATTAAAACACCAATTATAACAGTCATATAACACAACACTTACATGGTTTGTGCTACTGGCATTACTGACTTGGCTTGTGCAACCTGCAACACAGATTTAGCTTACATTACTTGAATCGTCAAGTTTCACTAAAGAACCATTTTATTAGAACATTTTAAAACTTATAATTATGAAATATAAATTAAAAGATGTTATATGAATATCAATATCTAATTTTCAAATATTTTTTTTAATGGTTTTATTAAAATACAACATAGTGATGGGAAAATATATTATTGTTGGTAAAGCCTATTTATGTTTAAAAATCAAGTGAACTATATTTCATGTCCTTATATGAGAAAAATAAAATTAATTTAATACAAATTTATATATAAAAATTTATAAAATAAAAAACCTTTTTGAAATTTGAATGTTGAAATTTACTTACAGTGATGTGTCTGGATTTTTATGAGAAACAATTTTTTTACGAATAGTGAAAAAAATTTCTAATTTGTCAAAAATGACTATTCGTTTAAAAACATGGTAATGTAAAATTATTTTTTACCTTTTAAGGTTAAACTAGGCCAATTATACATATATTAATAAAATTTAGGTGATTAGAATAAATTATACATTGAAATTGATGATAAAAACCTATTTATCTTTTGATATTAATTTAACATTAAAAACATGTAATTTCATCACATCTGAGAGATCAACATTAATCTTAATTTTCAAGCTTCTATGATTTATGTTTTAAAAAATAAAATACATAATTTTAATCAGTATAATATATAATTTCTAATTAGATTTTGTCATTTTTTGAGAAATATTATTAGTAAAAGTGATTAAAATTTATCATAGATATTATGGTGAAATTAAACTTAATTTCGGACTAAACGATAATATTAGGGGGGCCAAATGACCTAACCTCTTGTCTAGAACCCATTTACTAGACATATTTAGGGCATAATCCATCCATTATTGATTTAGTTTTTTAATTAATTCTCTTATGTAAGAAAATATATACATCTAACTAGTTTCCAAAAATTATAAGTGAGTTATTTTCTTCATTATAATATTCTAAAACCTCTCCCACTCCTTGAATCCTCTCATACCTATTTCGTATGACCATGACGTACCCAATCCACTTCCCAAAATAGCACCCTTCCTCCAATAATCCTTCCCTTGATAGTAATTAAATCCAATGATTTTTTTTGGCACAAACCAAAAGGAGTTGACCGAATAAAGTTGTTCTTTCAATGATTTTGATGAGAGTCAAGACACACGTTAAGTTAATTTCTTTTAAATTTTTATTTCCATGAGATACATTCATTATTAACCACCCATTACTTTTTTGTGGTGTGAATAATCATAATATATTTATTCAATGATTCTTGTATATAAATTTATGTGTATTTGAATAAACATATCATGGTTTTTATTTCATTTGGTTTAGCATTCAAAAGTTTCCAAAATGGTAAAATAGTTTTGTCTCATTTTTCAACATTTAATTCTAATTTTTTATGCACATAAATTATTTTATAGTTTCATATACTTACATTATCGATATTATTACATTAATATCCTTCATTTTTTAATATTTTAAAATTATTGTGATTACCATTTTATGCATGTATATTATGATCCCATGTTATAATTTTATAAGGGTTTATTGAGACAGTCTCATTGATCTTCATAATATTTTATGTCCATGCTTCATTTGATAAAATCTCATAACCCATCTCTCCAGAAAATTACAGAATTTAATTTTCATCGGTTATTTATTATATATTCATATATTTGTACTATATTTCTAAAAATGCATCCATGAATATTGTATCATTATCCTTTAATCATTAATATAAACTTTTACCCTTTTTATACAAATCAATTTGAAAGATCTTTTCATCGCTTTCCACAAAAGAATCTTTCTAACTTTTTTACCAAAAAAATGAATATCATTTTTACATTATAATGCATGTACGTATTTACCTACTTTTGTTTATTTAAATAGACCATCGGATTTTTAAAATGTTAATTTTTAGTAAAACAAAATTTTAAAAGTAAATTTCATGGAAAATGTTTCCAAAATATTATCAGGCTTCTTTTATATGTTTTCAAAGAAATATGTCCTCAATAAGTTTCAATCCTTATTTCAACGTTTTCATTGTATTTTCAAAGAAGTGTTTTAAAAATATTAAAAATATCTTTATATGTTATTAATGTATTTTCTATGAATTTGTTTTCAAAATTTTATAAAAATTTCATTATAATTGTCCAATGAATTTCAAAATAAATTGATTTAAAAATATTTTCCTAATTATTAATAAATTTTAAAAAATATTTTCAATGAAATTATTTTCCAATCATTTTAAATATTTCCTTACATTTTATCGATTTATTTATTTTAAAATATTTTTTAATGGTTTTCATTATTACTTTATATGTTTAAAAAAAAATTCAAATGAAATGGGTTTAAAATCATTTTCAATATTTATTTCTTTTTCCATTGTGTTTTCAAAGGAAAATGATTAAATTTTTTTTTGAAGATAATTTATTAAGTTTTAAATGAATAAAATTTTCAATGATATTTGAAGTCATTGATATAATTATTAATGGTATTTTATATGAAAATTATTTGTAAATGTATTTATATAGTAAAACTAATTTTTTAATGATGAAAGGATATTTTTCCATAGGAAATTTTTTTTGTACCATATTATAAAATTATATTCCATAAGATGAAATCCATTGTTGTTACTGATGACCTTCTAGTAAATGATCTAATTTTTTAAATTTATTTTATACAATAGAATGGGTTATTGTTAATGTCATGGACTTTATGAGACCCGTTTCTCTCTAATAGTTTATATGTTTATGAAGTTCGTTTCTTTTTCATGGGATGTGATTGTAATGAAATAATTATGATACATGTACATTTTTTCATAGGATATGATTAGTGTACTTGTCTATGAAGCTCAATTAATTTCATCTGTTATTATTTTATTGTTTATGAATTTCTGATCACATTTTTCAAGGATTTCATTATGAGATAGGTGGGATATATTTACCCCTCAAATACATTATGTAATAATTTATATCTCATGAGGTATATGATAATGGAATATCAAATGAACTGAATTTAGTAATTCATGGATTGAATGAGAAATATACTCTTTTCAGTAATAAAATGATGGAATGATGATTGAACTTAGTTCAGTAATATAGTGATGGTCTGAGAACTGTACTCGATTCAGTTTTACAAGGATGAAACGAGGAGTGAACTAACATCAGTAATACATGGATGGAAAGATGAGTGAATCAAATTTTTTAATATACGATTGTATTGAGTTGTAAACTCAGTTTAGTTATACAGGATTATAGTGGGGTGTGAACTCAGTTCATTAAAGGATTTTCCCACTAAAATTTTCATGAATCAATTCGTCAACTACTATGGATATCATTATATGTACTTATGTGTCTACTAAAATTCAATATTTTATCCGAATGTTTTGATTTCATGTCTTATGTTCATTATTTCCTAATGATTCAATTCTTATAAAATTTTATTCTTTATTCCATGATTCATGTATATATTCATTTATATGTATGTCATGATCTTATATTTTCATGATCATGTTATCCTACCCTTATTCCCACAATTATACTTATATATCTCTATTATTTATCCTTACTGGTCATTTATGCTCACCCATTTTTTATGTTTCCTTTCCTCATGTTATGAAGAATTGTTTTTAGTATATGTAAAAATGGTGGAGATCTTTATGGGATATTTTTAAGATCATTCACTTGGATGGAGGATATTTTTTCCAGGTTTCCAAAGACAACAAACTATTACAGTCCTTGGGCGTGTATTTTTTTAATGTATGCAATATTCATAAAAAATTGATGTTATATCCATATATATAAATCATGGGTCTCTATAGTTTGTATCAAAGGAATGGTTTTGTTTTCCATTGGAATATATGATTATAAAAAATTATTGAGATACCTATGTATATTAGTAAGGATATGTCTAGGGATGTCTCTAAGGATAAGTATATGGATGAGTCATACTTTCTGAAAATGTCATAGAATTGTATTAAAGAATAGAGTGAGTGGATTCCTAGAAATAAATATTTTTTTGGATAAAACTAGTTGACGTGGATCTTTCACAGATTTATATATGGGTAATAAATCCGATAAGTTGTTACAGACCTCACATGGGGTAATATGGTACATTAGAACTGGCCTTGATACACACCTGGTTTGACACTCCTATTGAATATGTTTTCAGAATTCAAAATCACATCATTAACCATTATGAAGGATTTAAATTTAATTTGGTTGTGAAGAAAATATGATGAATGTTGTGTGTCATAGATTAAGTAAGTTGTCATTATTTATAATTCCTATATGTAATTTTATTCATGACTATGTTTCTTTCTATGATAAGTAATACTCACACTATACATCTGGTTTTAGTATATTGAAGGAACTAGATTAACATTGAATTTTATGGATGATTTTCTAACATGATATCAAGTGGGATGATTAATGGAGTGAGAGATGTTGTGATCTTACAAAATCAGTTTTCATGGAATATTATTACCAACATGTACATTAAATAACTCTTTAACTCACCACAGATGAAAAACAAAGAGTTTTCTGAGAGTTTGGCTAATGGAGATCCTGAAAGAAAGAATATTTACTTTACTTTACATCAAGAATGTTTATATAATCACATAAGTGAATGTATTTCATGAACTAGAAGATTTTGTTTTCTGTGGTAAAGAATGACACAAAAAAAGTGACTGCATAGGAAAAAATGAAGAGTTCAGTTAATGAAACAACTGAGAATATTAATATCCGTATGCCATAATTTATGTTTATGTGTTTTATTTTTGGAATAAATTTTCATTTTCAAACTCAACATCTTAAGAGAAATGCTCTGGAATAGGATCAGGAAGGTAGTACAGCTAATAGTAATAAGGTTGATGATGAAGAGACTACATATGAAATGTCAATGGAAAGATGAATTGTGTAATTGGATGATGTAGCATAGATAATTTAAAAATGATTATGTGGAATAATAAAATATTTTATGTATTGGATAAAAGGACTATGCGATATAAAAAATGAAAAATATATGGATTGTTTAGATTATGTATTTCACTATAGATTTACATGAAAATTATGAATGGTTTTGATGTAATATAAAAGTAATATAATTGTAAGGTCGTGTCCATGAAAAACACATTATTAAGGTAATGATTACCCTTAATATAATGACCAGTCCCTCGGGGCCCATTCTGTGACTCCCCCAAGGTCGCCTTCCATAGGCCAGGGGCCGACGACTAGCACCAAATGCGTAAAATCCATAAATTGGAAAGGCATTACCTTTATAAACTATAAACACACATAATCAAATTAGAAAATGGAAGAAAATACTAAGAAAAAACTACATACAAATGAGTGCAGAAATGTAAAAGTGGTCGGGAATACAATCCTAACTGGAAAGTGCAAGTCCAACTAAAAAAGAAGCCCAACTAAAAAAGAAAAGCAGCAACTGGGTCATCCTCCAGGGTTCCTACCTGAAGGGTAGGTACAGATGGCCTCCTCAACACTCAACGTCCGTCAGTCTACTCCATGTACCTACTCATCGCAAGGTCCACCTCTGGGTACTGTCTAGTCCTACTACCCAGCCTCAGTCAGTGCTGTCCGTCATCTGCATCCAACACAATGAGGTGTGGGCATATCCCATGTAGGGGTGAGTATAACGATAATCATTAGGGACCCAGAGACCCTCAAGGTATCACAAAATCCAACAAAGATAAACCACAAATTATGAGATCGACAGATAACCCCACTTAGGTATATGACCATACACTTACTTATGTTATCATGTAATCCATCTCGTTCATGAGGAAACACAAGATTTGCTGACTCAGCTCACACATGTATACAACTTATGTAGATAGATAGAGATGATCATATATAGCCACTGAATCATCAGACCTGTTGGACCAACACCTGATCCATGACCAGCTATTCTGTCGGACCAACACATGATCCAGAAACACAAGTCAGAACTGTCAGACTAACACATGATCCATGAATAGTCATCAAAGCTGTCCGTCCAACACATGATCCAGGAACAGTCATTAGAGCTGTCCAACCAACACATGATCCATGAACAGAAGTCAGAACTGTCAGACCAACACATGATCCAAGAACAGTCGTCAGTACACAACCAGCCACAGTGTTTCCACAAAGCACACTTGATTCTGGGAGGGTTGGCTCTCTCAAGCCAATTGTAGACACTTCAACTACCACCAATTCCCATGTCGAAGTATCACAAAGTTCTGTCTCGTCATAGGGGTCTCAACGCAATAGACGGCGCATCAATCGGATGTCCAGTCTGTGAGGTTTTAGGTTTTTAGTCTCGGGGTCCCGGTTGGATTCATGTACAATCGAACCTGACCATATCACAAATATACCCCAAACTCCTATGGGGTAATCTCAAATGGACCTTCACATTCCACGAATACCAGCGCCGCTGATGGGTAATCAAACTGACATCTGATGCCAAAGATATGGGAAAAAGAAAGTAACGGTCAGTAGTGGGCATGGGTTTGGTCCGAGCCGGTCGAACTGAATCGGCCCTACCCAGACTAGGCTGACTCGGTCTAGGTTGACCCGGTCAGACCCACTGGGTCTGACCCGGCCCGTTGGGTAGTTCAGTCCGCTAGGTTCGGCCTGGTCCACTGGACCCAGCACAACGGACTGCATGAGTGGTTCTACACGGAGGATGGGGTCGGTTCAGCTAGAGCTGCGACAGGCGCGGTTCAGGCGGCTCAGCACAGGAGGTCGAACCGGGTGTTGGGAGGCTGCGTGGGGCTCGGGCAGGCTGGCGGGGCACCTGGAAAGGCACCGGGAGGCCGCACGGGGCACGGGCGGGCCGCGCGGGGCACGTGGGTAGCATGCAGGCATACCAGTAGGGCACCGGGTAGGCCGATAGGGTGCCATACAGGGTGCTGGGAGACCAGCGGGGTGCGAGAGCAGTGTGCGGGTAGGCCGCGGGCAAGCCGTCCGGTGGCCGGGCGGGCCGGTTTTCCGCGGCTCGGGATGGGAGCAATGAAGTGCCGCTGGTGGGTGGTGGGGTGGCGATTTGTGGAGGCCGTGGGTAGCTTGGACTTTGTCGTTTCCACCTTCGTCGCTTCGTTTTCACATCGCCATGTCGAAGTACACCACGAAAGAAATCGATGGAGGGTGTCGGGCCAACTTCGGTTGGTGCGCACCCTACGTGTTTAGGGAGGTATCGAATGTATGATCAAGAAAAACAGATGATCAACAACATGTCTGCAACAATCCCTTTTTACCAATAAAGAAGATAAGAAAAAGGGTATAACATATTCATACAATAAACCCCCTACCTTATGATTCGTCATTTTTTGTTTGTCATTTGTTGACATCGCAGAATGTAGACGAAGAGAATTTTCATTTGTCGCATCTGCTACACATTCCAAAACCGAGCTGCGTCGGCTCATGGAAGATGCTCCACGTCGGTAGGATTCGAGGAAGGAAGTCCAAGAATAAATAGTCATCGTCGTTCTTCACATTCCTCATTCTATGTTGGGAGGAGCATTCTTTATTTGGAGAATTTTAATCCTCCCGAGCTTTACACATCTCAAGTTCCATGAAAATGCTATGTGAAATAATATTAGATTGGGTTGTCTAATATTTTTTTGGCACAATAATTCAATTTGGGAAATAAATTAAGTGGCTCCACCTAATAAATGCATGAGAGTAGTCATTGAATAATTTGGGGAGGTCAAGGGGTTTTTCCCCATTTAATGGGGGGGGGGTTAGGAGGTTTTCTCCTACTCCACCAATAGAGGTCGGGTGGTCCATACCCCTCTTATTAAAAAGAGAGGATATGCGATATCGGTTGGTCCCCACATCCGAACCTCTCACAAGTGGTTATGTTTTGGGTGGGCCCCACCACCATAACCTCTCATGGGACGTTATGGTGTGGTGGCCCCACCGATAATCTCCATGAAGAGGTTTTAACCACCTCACAGCAAACCATGGATCAAAATAAAAATAATGTGTTCCACACATTGTTTTATTATTTTTTATGAAAAACCAAAAACTAACTTTTATTCCCAACCAACAGCCGTCAAGGTGAAAGTCTCCTTAAGAAAATACAATTTTTGTGAGTTCAATGGTGCCCTCAGGTTTCAATACTGAGCACTGGTTCAAAAATTATAAAAACCCACATGTATGTTTACTGAACGTACCCAAAAAAAACTTCATAAAATGATTCTGGTCACAGAGGGCCTAAGAATCATGTGCCGTTAATATTCATAGACTCACAAAATTCCCATGTATTTAAGAAATAAATTCCACAGAAATTCGAGGTCTTTACATTTTCTCCACCTCAGGGATTTATGTCTCAGTAATCTACAACTCGAACTAAGTGAACAAAGGGGGGTACTGACCGCACATCTGAGCCTCCCACTTCCATGTGATATCATAGAGGTTCCAATGCTACCACCGAATTCACAGTAGAGGTGTTTTCCGTCCACATAGGTCACACTACTTTCGATCCTCAATCTCCACTGGAACTTCCGTGAAAGTCGCCCCATCGTCGAAGCCCATCTCTCCATGGTGAATGATGTGTAAAGGGGTATGCACATATCTCCTCAACAAAGATACGTGGAAGAAGTCGTGAACCCGGGGCAACTAAGGTGGAATAGCTAAGCAGTAAGCCACCTCTCCTACTCTGGTAAGGACTTGGAATGGTCCAATGAATCTAAGAGATAACTTTCCGCCTCAGCCAAATCTCCGAAGACCTCGTCGAGGTGAGACCTGTAGGAAGACGTGATCAGCATCCTCGAACTCCAGAGGCCTCTGTCTCTTTTCATCATATGACTTATGCCAGCTCTGTGCAGTCTTCATCTGCTCCTGGATGATCTGCACCTTCTACGTGGTAGGTCGTATCATCTCTTGTCCCACTAGTGCTGACTCCCTAGGGTCTGTCTAGCACAAGGGTGATCTTCAAGGTCACACGTATAATTCCCCAAAGGGTACCACCCCTATGGTGACTGATAGCTGTTATTGTAGGCAAACACCACAAAATGTAAGGGATCCTCCCAGCTATGACTGAAGTCGAGGACACAAGCATGGAGCATGTCCTTGAGAGTTGGAACGGCCCTCTTAGTCTTCCCTTCTGTATGAGGAGAGAAGGAAGTGCTCAGACGAAGCTGCATCCCAAAAGCCTCCTTCAACCCCTTCTATAGACGAGAATTAAAGCGTGCATCACGATTAGATAAAAAATAATAAGGTAATCCATGTAGTCACACAATCTCTTGCATGTAGAGGTGTTCCAAGCCCTATACTGAACCCTGATCATTGATCGATAGGAAGTGAGCTGACTTGGTGAGTCGATCGATGATCACCCAAATCGAGTCATGACCCCTGGATATATATTGAAGACCCGTCACGAAGTCCATGGATATCCCATCACACTCCCCTCTAGGACCTCTAAATATTGAACCAAGCCTGCTGGTACCTAGTGCTCTGCCTACACTTGTTGAAAAGTGAGGCATCGAGAGACAAACTCTTCTACTGCCATCTTCATACCTGGCCACGAGTATTGTCTTCAAAGGTCCTAGTACATCTTCACCACTCTTGGATGTACTGCTAGAGGGAAAGTGTTGAACTTCCTCAATACATCCTCCTGAAGTGACATCGGCACCATAGTACATCCTCTTAAGAGGATGACGTGCTCCACACCTTCAAAAAATATTTCAGGTTTATACCCTATGAATATCTGAGCACGTCGTGTCTCATAGTCAGCGTCCCCAAGCTATGCCTCCCTGAGTCACTAAAGAAGTGGGGGAGTGACTGTAAGAGACTGTAGAAGGGTAGCTCCTTCTCTATCCACAAAGGATATCAGCAAAGTGTCTAGCTACACTGTCACCTCTTCTAGTAGTTGTATACCAGACCTATTGCTGAGTGCATCTGCAACAACGCTCCCCTTCCCAGGAGTGTAGACTATCTCGAAGTCAGAGTCCTAGAGGAACTCAATTCATAGCTTCTGTCTTAGATTGAGGTCTTTCTGAGATAAGATATACCTCTGACTCTTGTGACTGGAGTAAATTGTAAAATGTTCTCCCATCATTTAATGTTGCCATATCTTCAAGGAGAAAACCACTACTGCTAACTCTAGGTTATGGGTAGCGTAGCTCTGCTCATGTTGTCTCAGTTTCCAATAATCATATGCGATCACTGCTCGATCATACATCAGGACACACCCGAGTCTGGTCCCTGATGCATCGCAGTAATCTACATACCCTACGCCTTCCTTTGGAAGCCTCAAGATGGAGGCACTAGTCAGCCTCTGCCTCAGCTTATGAAAGCTCTGCTGGCATCTCACCGAACACACAAACGGTTGACCCTTATTTGTCAAGTCTGATAGCAGTGAGACACCTTTGGAGAAGTCCAGAAAAAACCTCCGGTAATAACTAGACAAACCCAAGAAAATTCGTACCTTCGTCATACACCTGGGTGGATCCCATGTAGGTACCACTTCAATCTTCGTTGGATCCACTGCAACTCCCGCCATCGAGATGACATGACCTAGAAAGTGAACCTCTCAAATCTAGAACTGGCACTTCGAGAGCATACCATAAAACGGGCTCTCTCTAAGTGTTTCCATTACTACCTGCAAATGGTAGGAATTCTCCTCCTCGGTAGTTGTGTATATCAGAATGTCATCGATGAAGACTATGAAAAAGCGATCAATGTATGGCTGGATGATCTTGTACATGGGTCCCATGAACACTGATGGAGGATTGTCTATGTCAAAGGGCATAACCATGAACTCATTCTGGCTGTACCGACACCTGAAGGTCGTCTTCTGCACATCATCGTCTCAAAATCTGAGCTGGTGATAGCCTGATATGAGGTCTATCTTCGAGAACCACCACGCTCCCTTTATCTGATCAATGAGGTCGTCAATCCTTGAGAGTGGGTACTTGTTCTTTACAGTCACTTGATTCCGGCAATGGTAGTTGAAAAAAATCCTCAAGATTCCATCTTCTTTCATGGAGAATAGAATCATGGATACCTAGTGAGAAACACTCGTCCAGATTAATCCCTTCCTTGCAAGTTCTCCAGCTGTACCTGTAGCTAATGAAGCTCAGCGGGAGCCATCCGATACGCTGGAGTAGATATCGGTATTGTCCCGAGGTACAAGTCATCGTAGAAGTCCACCTCTCTGTGAGGAGGTAGTCTTGGAATATCATCCGGGAAAACATCCGTGTTCTGGTCTACCACTACAGGATAGCTTGGACTCTCCACCTCAACTTCTCTGAGGGTAAGGCAGGCCAACTGATGAGTTATCAGCTGCACCCTCCTTAGAGTAAGTTCGTCAATAGCTGTAAAGGATCACTTTTCACGAGTGAAGGTGAAACTTGTCCCATCCGTGCGGACACACCTCACTTTTCACCTAATACAGTCGATCTGAGGATGTACTGTAGATAACCATTCCATACCCAAGATGATTTCGTAAGGCCTCGACACCACTATATGAAGATCCCAACTGAAGCTCTCTCCTCCAAGAGTAAGCTCACACTTCCATAACCAGTGCGTCATCATTGAGTCTTCTCCCGTATGAGTCTTTAGTTGTAAGGATCAAACCAACGGCTCCGTCAGAATCTCCGAGATCTGAACGAGGTATGTGGAAATGAAAGAGTGATTTGCACCCGTGTCTATAAGAATTGAAACTATAGTGGAGTAGACATAGATCATACCTAGAATCATCTCCGGAGCTCCATGGTTTAATGCCTCAGATACCTGGAGTTGAGCTCTCTCCTATCCACTTCCTCCCATCGGTTGGGGTTAACCTCCAAGTAGTGGTGGTGATACCACCTCATAACGTCGTCCACCACCAGATGCACATCCATCTCCTCTTCCACGTCTTCCTCCTCCCTACAAACTGCCTCTATTGAACCTATTTCTCTACCTAAGAGGTCCCTCAACTGTCTTCTGATCTTCTGTATGGTGGGTCGGAGAGTCACGATCCATGTGACCCTGGCTGCCTCAAGAATAACATTTCCCACTCCTGGAATGACGGGATCTATCCCGTGTTCCCCGCACAACTAAACCTGTATCCTGAGTTCATCCACCGGATGGTCTGGTCCGCTTGGACCTATACGACATCTGTCTTCTGCCATCTGCAGATTACTCCACTTCCCATCGACTAGTGATGGGTCTCGCTATTGGTGAATTCTCTGCAAGGAAACTCTCCACTAGGAGGGATGTCTCTAACACCCCCGACTGTTTCAGAATGTTGTGGTAGATCATTGATGCTCTAATCTCTCACCTGTGCCCATCCTCAAAGGATAGGTCCTTGATGAATGGGTCCCATACCATATCTATAGAATAATGAGAGTGGTCTGTGAACCTCGCTGAGTATTGTGCCACCGTCATGATACACTATTGTAGATGTAGTAGCTCCATTAGCCGCACCACATGTAGGGTGGCTTGGACAAAATCTGCCCAGAATAGGCACTCAAAGTCTTCCCTGAGTAGTGTCGCCTCGTCTTTCACATGGAGAATCATGATCCACCATCTTACAGCTGTTTCTTGAAGACGACTCGTGGAAGGGATCACCATAAGGTCGGCTGGTGTCCTTACTAGTCTGAAGACTCTGACCACAACCTCCAACCAATCCTCAGCTACATGCGGGCCCGTCTCACCCCTGAACCTAGGAGGCCTCTAGCGCTAGAACTCATGCAATGCGTTCAGGCAACATGCACTCTCTGTTACTGGAGATGGTGGTATCGGTATCCCAACGGGTGGTGGTAAAACTAGTGCCTCTACTGTGATTGGTCCCTGTACTGAGACCTCGTCGCTTGGTGGGTTGTCATCTCATACAACTCTTGGAACCCTGGCTGGCTATCTGCGTGGAGGATCCTGAAAAGATATAGGTGCACCATGGTCAAAAAGTTATACCTCGTGATATGACTCAAAGAGATCAAAAAGATAACTCTTCAAAACACACACGCAATCAGTGTTTTCATGCAAAGAGTCAGAAATCAGAAGTCAGGGTCCTTGTGTATGGATATGTTGGCTGCCACACCAACACTAGACTCCCTGAATAGAAAACCACACACAGTACTCTTAACACTATTGCTTCACATAAAGACATATTAGAGTCCTATGTTCTGCGGTAGAACTGACTCCTCTGAAACCAATTTGTCATGACCCGTCCCCCGGGGCCTGTGCCAGGACTACCCCATGCCCACATCCCATAGGCCAGGGGCCAGCGACTAGAACCAAAGGCATAAAATCCCTAAATTGGGAAGTTATTTCCTTTATAAAATATAAACACACAAAATCAAAGTACAAAATAGAAGCAAACACTATGTAAAAACTGCATACAAAAAAGTGATAAAAAGTAAAAGGGGTCGGATATACAAGCCCAACTGAAAGTGAAAGTAATACTGAAAAACAAGTAAAACTAAAAAAGGAAAGCAGCTACTGGGTTGTCTTCCAGGGTTCCTAATTGAAGGGTAGGAATAGATGGCCTCTTCAGCACTCCACGTCTGCCAGTCTCCTCCGTGTACCGACTCGTCGTAAGGTCCACCTCCGGGTACCGTCCAGTCCTGCTACCCATCCTTAGTCAGCGCTGTCTGTCATCTACATCCAACACAACAAGGTGCAGGCATCGACCGTGCATGGGTGAGTATAATGATACTCAGTAGGGACCCCGAGACCCTCATGGTATCACAAAATCCAACAATGATAAACCACAAAGTTTGAAATCGACAGATTAACCCACTTAGGTATACGCCCATACCTATACCTATGTTATCAAGTAATATATCTATTTCATGAGGAGACACAATAGTTTCTGACTCAGATCACACAGGTATACAACATATGTAGAGAGATAGAGATGATCAGATATAGCCACTAAATCATTAGAGCTGTTAGACCAACACGTGATCCCGGACCACCTATTCTGTCGGACCAACACATGATCAAATAACAGAATTCCGAACTGTCAGACCAACACATGATCCAAGAACAATCATCAGAGCTATTAGAGCAACACATGATCGAGGAACAGTCATCAGAGCTGTTGAACCAACACATGAAACATGAACAGTCGTTAGTGCACAACCAACCACATTGTTTCCACTAAGCATGCTTGATTTCAGGAGGGTCCTATCTTCAAGCCAAGTGTAGACACATCCACTGCAACCAAGTACCATGGAGAAGTATTTAAAAGGTCTTTATCGTGATAGGGGTCTCAACGCAATAGACGGTGCATCAATCAGACGCCTGATCTGTGAGTTGTTATATTTTTAGTCCCGGGGGCCCAGTTGGAATCGTGTATGATCCAGCATGACCGTATCTCAAATATACATCGAACTCTAGTGGGGTAATGTCAATAAGAATGCTACATTCCAAGAATACTAGTGATGTAGAGGGTTCGTCAAACAGATTTCCGGTGCCAGAGATATTACCAAAAGAAAGTAACGGTCTATAGTGGGTTTGGGCCAGGACCGACCCGGTCAGACAGACTCAGCCCAAACTAGTCTGGGATGACCTGGTCTGGGTTGACCCGGATAGACCCGCTAGGTCTGATTCGGCCCGTTGGGCTATTCAGCTGAATAGGTTCAGCCCGGTTCGCTGGGCTTGGCCTAGCAGACTGCAGGGGTGGTTCGGCCAGCACCACAAGTGGTGCGGTTCAGGAGGGTCAGCGTGGAAGGTCGAGACAGGCACCTGTAGGGTACCGGGAGGCCGCGTGGGGTGCAAGCAGGCCATGTGCGGTGCTGGGTAGGCCGGAAGGGCACCAGGCGACTGGCGGGGTGCGCAGGAAGTGCGCGGGCAGACCGGCAGGGCATTGGGCAAGCCGGCAGGGCACTGGGAGGCCGGTGGGGTGCGCGGTCAGGCTGCGGGCAGGCCGAGTGGCGGCTGTGAGGTAGTCGGGTGGGTCGGTTCGGCATGGCCCGAGCTGGCGTGGGCATATGATGTTCAAATGGGAGAATTGAAGCACCTCAGAGGGGGATTCACGGAGGCCGCTGGTAGGGCAACCTTTTTCGTTGCTGCCTTTGTTGCCTCATTGTCGCATCACCATGCCGAAGAACACCAAGAATGAAATTGACGGAGGATTTCTGGCCATGTGAGGATGGCCTGAACCCTCCGTGTTTAGGAATGTATCAAATGTCTCATAAAAAAAAAAGATGATCAATAACATGTCTGCAACAATCTCTTTTTACCTGATGAAGAAGATATGAAAAAGGGCATAACATCATCAAGAAATAAACCCCCTACCATTGGATTCATCTTTCATCATTCATCATTTATTGACGTCACAGAAAGTAGACGAAGAGAATCTTCATTCGTCGTGTCTACTACACATTTCCAAAACCGAGCTGCATCGGCTCATGGAAGATGCTCCACGTTAGTAGGATTCTAGGAATGAAGTCGAAGAAGAAATATTTGTCGTCGTTCTTCGCATTCTTCATTCTTCGTTGGTAGGATCATTCTTCATTGGGAGAATTTTAATGATCCCAAGATTTCCCCTTCTCCAGTTTCACCAAAATTCCATGGGAAATAATATTATATTGGGTTTTCTAATATTTCATTGGCACAACAATTCAATTTGGGAATTAAATTAAGTGGCTCCACCTAATTAATGCATGAGAGTTGTCATGGATTAATTAGGGGAGGTCAAGGGTTTTCTCCCCATTTAATGGGTGGGAGAGGAGGGTTGATGAGGTGTTATACTCCTCCATCAATAGGGTTCGGGTGGTCACCACCCCTATTATTCAAAAGAGAGATTATGCGATCTCAGGTGGTCCCCACGTCGTAACCTCTCATGGGAGGTTATGATCAGGTGGGCTCCACCACCATAACTTCTCATGGGAGGTTCAGGTGTGGTGGCCCCACCTCCAACCTCCATGAGGAGGTTTTAAACACCTCACACCAAACGACGATTGAAAATAAAATGAAGTGTTGCACACTTTATTTTTTAATTTTTTTATGAAAATCCAAAACCTATCTTTCATTCCCGACCAACTGCTGTCGAGGTGAAAGTCTCATTAAGTGAATACCGGTGCTGTGAGTTCAATGGTGCCCGTAGATTTTAATGCTGGTACCAGTTTAAAAGTTAAAAAAACCCACTCATACGTTTACTGAATGTACCCAATTTTTTTTTTCAGAAAATTATTTCGGGCACACCGGGCCTCGGAATCATGCACCGTAAATTTTCACAGATTTGTAAAATTCCCATATATTTCTGAAAAAAAAATTCCACCAAAATTATAGATCTTTACTGTTAATATTTTTTTATGTAATGATTTTTTTAGATAATGTTATGTGGGATATGAATAAGTTAATTAGGAATTACTGATTGACTTGGAACTAATTTAGTACATGTTGAAAAGTTGTTTATGCTATCATGGATGAAGTTTAAATCATCATGTAATTTTGAAATATATCATAAAATTGTTGGAACACAGATTAATTCATGTATTTCAGATGTATTTAGGATAATTCAGGCTGTTTCGATGTTCTAAGAGAGTTTACTATAAGGGTATTCACATGATTTGAATATGAAAACCGAGAGGTAAGTTGTGATATATTGGGTATCAATGTTAAGATGATTTCATGACACTCTTTCATAATATTTAGATTTTCATATTTTATAGGGGTATTAAGGTTCACCCTTTAGGAAAAATTTAATTTAATCTTCGATGTAAGTACTTATGCACTGTGTTTTTATTGAAAAAAATGGTTAAAATTCTTCTTAGTGATTACCCTTATTTAGAATATTTCAATATTAATTATTTCATAAAATTATAGTATTTTGGTTTTAGAAAAGTACAACATGTATGTCGGGTGACAACCAATAATGTCCAAAAAGGCTGTGGGTCTTGAACCAATGACTAAATAACGATAACAGATTCAAGCCTAGATTTGGCCTATGAATTATCATATCTAATATATAATTATTGTTTAGGAATACTTATTTATTATGAAACAATAGTGTTAAGTTTTACATTTAGAGAGTAATTTATTAACTATATTGTTTATTAAAAGTAGTTGTAGATATATAGTATTACATTTAATTCATTTATGGTCATTATGATATGTTAAAAGTGTATTTTAGAACTATAATAATAATAGTTAATTTCTAGACATCCATTAAACGAGGTTACAAGTGAATTAGATATTTATAATAGCACAATAAAAGAATGAGAAATTTTTATAGTAATTTATCATGTATTTATATTTCCTTATATTCATGGTCAATAAAATTATTACTCAACATTAGGAAAATGATAAAAATATAATGTGTTAACCTAATAGATTAATTTTTTTAACCAATATCCTTTTAAATCATCACAATTTTTTTACTTCGAGTCCCTAAACATTTCTTTAATCATTCAATTTTTAGTTATTGAGGTCCTCAATCACTCCCTATAAATATTTAAGCTTCTCCTCTATATAAAATCTTTATTCCTAACCTATGTTCTTATGTGAGGAATCCTAATTATATGTTACATAAGGTAACCCTTATGGTTACAAAATTCCTTTTTTAAGGAATGTTTTAGTGTTCATATTTATGATGCGGGGTATGAAATAAAAATTCATGTATTAATCCTTTGATAACCCATATTAATTTCGTGGGGTGAAATTCATTTTTAGGGGGAATAAGGTAACACCTAGAGATTTTTTGAATTGTTTTTTTCAATGTAATTTTACTTTTGAATATTTTTCATTTCATTTGACACTATAAATAGATATATATATATATATATCCATATAATAAAAAACTTATTCCAAAATTACATTCACATAAATCAAATTGACTTGAACTAGAGGCAATACTAACTTGGCATGTGCTACCCAGCACACCAACATGGAGTACGTTACAGAAAACATAGACTCTGTGATAATCATCATTTTATTATAATTATTTAAATTATGAAATTATAAAAAAACATTAAAACTAGTGATAAGAATATAAAAAATTACTTTTAAAATATAGTATATAATGGAATTATAGAAATAAATCATATTGATAATGAATGATATAATTTTTAGTAAAGAACATATATTCTTAAAAATAGTATAGACCATACTTCATGTCATTATACAAAAAAGAATAAAATAATTTTATACAAAATTATAAATTTAATTTTTTAAAATAAACATTATTTTTTAATTTATTAGGTCAAAATTATCATAGTGTGAATTTTTTTTATTTCTCTGTGAATCTTTATTTTAATATGATTATTGATAAATACTACTACTTGTTAAAAATTCCTTTTAATTTTGATAAATATTAATTTGAAATTATATTTCAAATTCATCTTAATGTCACAGTAGATCAATTATTAATCTATTAATACAAATTTTGTCATTAGAATAAACATATCTTTGAAATTGAATATAAAAACTTAATAAACATTTGATCTTATTTCTACATTCAAAACCCGGAATTTCATCTCATCCATAGGAGTAGTATTAATCATCATTTTTCTTATTCTATGAATTAATTTTAAAAATAAAAAAATCATTTTAATCAGTATAATATTTATATTCTAATTATAACATGTCTTTTTTTATTCTCAAAAATATTAGTCAAATAGATGAAAATTAATCACCATAATTATTGTCTACATTGGATTATTTAGGGACTAAACCATATTCTTAGGGGCCAAATGACCTAGCAACATGTCCAAAACCCATTGGATGGACATATTTTTCCCATAAACATTGAGTTATTGACATAATTGTTTTGGTATGAATTTTTTGGTTAACGCTAGTGTACACCTAACTTTTTTAAAAAAATTCCATGTGAGTTCATTTCCTTCCCTATAAAATGTCACCACCTCTCCCACATCCTCACACCTCAAATACTCGTAGTATCAGCCAAGATATACACAAAATATCTCCCATAATCCCCATTTTCCTCTTATCGAACATCCTATATGAATAAGTCAACCCATGTAATCATTTTGGAACAATGAAAAAGGTGTTACAAAATTAAGAGGTGGTTCAAACGAGTACGTCGACAGTTAAGACACCAATTAATGGGATTTCATATCACTTTGTATTTCAAATAGATACATCATTTATTCACCACCCATTCAATTTTTGTGGTTTTTATACTCACAATGTTTTTGTTAAAGGATTAGTATACTTATATTTTTTTCTATTTACATATCCATTTTATGATTATTGTATTTTGGGGGCTATGTTTCAAAAGAAACCAACATGATTAAATATATTTTTCTAAATATTCCTTTATTTAGAGTCATATTTATTAAATATATATTTATTTATTTAGGTTTATATAATTTAATTTTACTTTTTATATCATGAATAATCTTCTTTTCGTGATATTATAATTTTCTTATAATTTTGTTTTCTTACATGGAGAGTATGATCCCAATATACCATGATATAATATATTTTTGAAAAAACATCATCACTTTATGATATTAATATGTTTATTATTCATTTGATGATATATCATAACCTATATATCATGAAAACTAATGAATTTTATTCTCCTATAGTAATTCATGATATAATTAGGCATTGGTTCAATATTTATACTCTTTGGTACATAAGTTAGTTAAGAACATGTTTTTACAAATGCCCAACATTACCCAATTTACGGTATAAAATCAATGTATTCTAAAAAGGGTTCCAAAAATATTGTCTCATTGTCCTACAATATTTAAAAAAAAATTACAATTTTTTTCTTTTACCAATATCATCAAAGGAATCTTCTTATCACATTCCAAAAAAGGTATTTTTCTAACCATTTTACTGTGAGAAATAATGTACTTTTTTCATCATACGTTATGTAAGAATTTACTCAAATCCATTTATCTAAATATTCTATTATATTTTTAAGATGATTATTTTTTTTTCAAAAAGAAATTTCTAAAATTATTTTTCATGGAAAATGGTATTTAAAATATTTTCAAGATTATTTAATACGGTTTGAGGTAAGTCTATTTTTAAAATAATTTCAATATTTATTTATATATTTTTAATGAATTTTTTTCAAAAAAATTTTCAATACATTTTTATATGTTTTTACGGATTTTAAACGATATTGTTTTTAAATAAATTTTTATGATTTCTTGATATGTATTCAATGATTTTTAAATGAAATTATTTTCAAAATGTTATCATGATTTATTAACATGTTTTCAATATATTTTCAGTGAATGATTTTTTCAAAATAGTTTTAATGATATCATTATATGTTTTAAATTTATTTTCAGTGAAATTGTTTTCAAAACATTTTCAAGCTTTGTTTTATGTGTTCAAAGCATTTTTAATGAAAAATATTTAAAAAATTTTGAATGTAATTTTATAAGTTTGAAAGGAAAAAGGATTTGAAGCTAATTTAATTTCATCCCTATATGTTTTCATGGTATTTTATATAAAATTTATTTTTAAATGGTTTTATGTATAAAAAATCCATTTTGAATGAAAAATAAATATTTTACTCAAGAAACGTTTTTATAGCTATTTAATAATTATTTTCAATCTAAGATGAAATACATTAACATTACCCATGACCATATTGGAAATGATATAAACGATCTAATTATATTATTTTATGAATGGGTTGTGCTTAATGTCATGGTAATTATGAGACCAATTTCTCTATTTTTTTTTATTTTTATGAAATACATTTCACAATAATGGGTTTTTATTTTTTTGAAATGATTATAAAACAAAAATATTTTTTTATAGGTTATTGTATGATTACACGTTTATGATACCTGTATCATTTTATGGGTTATTATTTGATTATTTGTTATTTTTTGTAACATGTATGTATGATTATATTACAAGATATTTGGGACCTATAACTTAGTATAATTCATTGTGTAATGATTTATATCTTAGGATATAGACATTTATGTAATGAGAAATGAACATGATTATGTAATACATAGTTTGAATAAGAAATGTAATCAGCTTAGTAATACTGGGTTGGAATGAAGAGTGAAATTAGTTATATAATACAAGGATTGAAAGAGAAATTTACTCAATTCACTAATACCAGGATAGAATGAGAAATATAATTGGTATAGAAATACATGGACAGAATGGAGAGTTAATATATATCAGTAATGCATGTGTGGAATATGGAGTGAACTAGGTTCAATAATATATGCATGGAACGAGTAGTGAACTCAGTTTAGTAATACAGTGCTGGAATGGTGTGTGAACCTTATTCAGAAAAGGATTTTTTCCACTATGATGGTCTCGAAAACAATTCCTTGACTACTAAGGAAATAATTATATATGATTATGTGTATACCACAATTCCATGTTTTATTCATGTTTTATGCTTTCATGGATTATGATGTCTATTTCCTTATGATTCTTGTCTTATAAACTACCATGATTTATTCCATGATTCATTTATATGATCTATTATATGTTGAGTATGATACTATAATTTCATGACAATGTTCTCATGAACCAATATTAATAATTATTCATACATATATCTTTTCTTCACCCTTAAAAAGCATTTGATATCACCATATACTTATGTTTCCCTTCCAAAGGTTATGAAGAATGGTTATCGGTAGAAGTTATAACATTATAGATAAATATGGTATCTATTAAAGAGGTATCATTAGGATATATGATTTTGTTTCCATGTTTCTAAAAACACTAAACTATTTTGGTCCTCAGGAATGAATTTTTTGTAATTTCAAAAATATTCATCTAAACTGATGTAATATCCATCTATGTTAAGACTGGGTATCTATATCTTAAATCGGTCTGATTAAATGACTAATGTTATAATTTTTTATAAGGGTATAAATTTTTCTAAATTTTCATAATCATACAAAAATGATATCATCGGTTGAGCTGTGGAATTTATGAGAAATTCTCTTAACAGTTTTCTTTTCCACACCACTATTGGATCAGAACCTAGAACACTACTAACACATTCTCCTCACTAGACTTCCCACACTTTCATGGCCCTAATTATGAACCATGTCTACCCTAGACCACAACATGTTGACATTATGAACCTACTCAAGAACTCACACCTCCCTCCATTGGGATTGGCCATGTTGGTTCCATTACACGGCTTGAGATTCCCACACAAATGTGAATGGATTCAAATTCATTCTTGGATTCAATGTTTGTCCATATATATATATATATATATTATATAAATAATAATACTTATCAATTTTACATATAATAAAAATTTTATTATCTATTACATAGATCATGATTTATTTTATATCAAATAATATATTAATGGAATTACTTCTATAAATAAATAAAATTTATATTTTAAGGACTAAAGTATTATAAGTTATAACATATTAATATTTTACTAAACATGTTATACAAACTCATAAAATACATAAAAATTACAAAAAATAAGAGGAATTAAATAATATCACTCATTGGCCATCTAATATATATTGTGACTAAAAATTATAATATCATTAATATCATAAAGAATTTTATTTAATACATCATTAAAATAAAAGATTATTTCTAATGTAAGAAAATAATATTTTAAAAAAAATAAATTTTCATATTAAATTTAATTAATTTTTTTTTTATTTAATAATAACGTGTATTTATTTATTCATTTTATGTTATAAATATCTAAAAATAATATTAAAAATATCTAACCATGCACGTACTGAGTTAACATTTTCATTTAAAAATTTTATTTACTACATTTACTTATAGTTATATTTACATTAAAATTTACATCGATTATATTACTACTATATTACTAATCATTTTATTAATATATATATAATGTTTTAGTCACTATTTATTTTATATAAGTGTTATGAAATTATTTAATAATTAATTTAAAGAAAAAATAATGTTGGATACATTTTTTCAAAAATTAATTCATAATGTTAAATTATACATATAATAATCTAATATTTTCTTGCAAATAAATTTATAGAAAATAATAAAATATATTGACATATAATTTATTTTTCATTGTATGAAATTTACTTCTTAAAAAATATAAATTGATATTTTTTTTTATAAATATGAAATATTACTAGAAAAAAAATATTATTTTAAAAAATAAATTTATTTCATAAAACACATCATAATATAAAATTATGAATTTGATAAAATTTATTTAAAATTAAGCTATTCTCAAATTCATGGGATGTTACAATATCAAACTTAATGGAATTGCTCCCTTACATTTATGAATTTGTAATTATATAAATTTTAGTTTTAATTGTTTTAGATGTTTGAAAAATATAATTTCTAAAATAAAACCTTCTAATAATTTTCCTAAAACATGAAAGATTACCTAAAACACATATATTAAATTAAAAAATCCAAACACGCAATGTTTTTTTAACCTGTCTCTCTGATATAAAATCTGACATCTTAATACCGTTACTCCCAGATCTAGTAAAAAAACATTATATTGATTTTATAAACATATATTGTCCATTATATATCCAATGGTCTTATTATTTTATGATTTATGTAATTTTGAAAATACTAACGATATATCAGGGTATTACAAAACATTTTGTAGGGAAGAAATCTACATTCACTACATATATAACCTTCTATAAAAGAAAAAACCTTTATTACTAATACAGAGCAAGTGAAAATAATTTCAATATGCAAGGTGAGCAAAAAATTTCCTCACAAGTTCCTTTAGAACTAGGTGTAAACTCATTGTATGAATACTATGAACCAAATGTGGAAAAATTTAAAAAAATAAAAAACATTTCATGTAATACATAATTTTTGAAATATGGATTTAAGGTTTTCAAAATATAACATAGTATATTCAATTAAAACCCCTTAAAAATCCTTTAGCCTTGATAACCCATTTAATTTCAAAATATAATAACATTTAATAATACTTGGCCCCATCATAGAAATTTTATAATATTTTTAATTTTCATAAAATAAAATTTTTATGGAATATAATGATACTTGTAAATAATAATTAAACTATGAGGCTATTAAAAGTACCACCAATATGGAAACTTCCTCATGAGGTCATGGAACCACATCATTCCTCTTCTTCTCATATGACCCTCATGCAAGGTTTTTAGAAAAATATTATTGTGATGCTCACATTTTTCATCTATAATATCTAAAACACACATTAACTATGAAATAAATTATTTTGAAGGGAAGATTAATTTTATATCTAATAAAATTATATAAAAAGTAATTTAGAAATACATTTTTCCATTTGATTTAGAGAAATACATTATTTTTCAACAATATTTTGAAAATAATCCATAAAAAGATATAATGAAACTTCAACATATGATTATTAATAAATTCATTACATGTAAAGATATATTATACTATATGGACAATCTATGATCATCTATGACATTTATAAATTTTAAAAAGAATTTATACATAAAATAATATCATTATTACTCTTTTGACCCTAGTAAATATAATTATTCAAATTCTTTTTAGAGTGGCATTGAAAATAGAATAATTCATAATCTAAATAAAAAGATGTTTATAAGAATAATAAAATAATGAAAAAATATAATTTCATATTAATTTTTTGAAAAATAATATAATAAAACAATTCATATTAATAATTGTTCCTTCTAGAAATAAATATCATACAATAATGATTAAATACGTAATTTCTTTTCATATAGTAAAATAAAATTTCAAAAAAAGATTATTCATACGTTATGTTTTCAATTTTAGGCCAAACATTAAATATAGTGATCTTATAATTATTGAAATTACATGAATAATATGTAGAAATATATTTAAAACAATAGAGTGAGTGAGAGAAAAGGAAATCTGATGGTGGGTTTTTTTGGTTGCATGAATTGGTTCTTTAAATATGAAAAGGAAATAAATCAATATTATAAGTTTCTTCATAGTTTCCCTTAGTTATCAACTATATGAAATTATGGATTGATGAGTTATTTAGATTTTCTTTGTTTATTATTAAAAAATTTGATACAATATTTTGAAATACATGTAGGTATATATATTAGTCTTGGATTTTTACAGAACTGTTATTTGACCTTCATCTGGGCTGATTTTATAAATTTTGGATGGAATGATATATATATATATATATATATATATATATATATATATGAAAACACACTAATATGATAATCTCAAAAAATCAACAAGTAATATTTTTTTTAATTTTATTTAAAACGATGGGGAATATATATATATATATATATATATATATATTGTGTTTTTGTTATTGTAAAAGGTGACAAATAATATGAGAAATTCCAATACAAATTTTAAATCACTCTCGGTTATACATAAGCTAATTTAAATGAAATATTAATATTTAAAAATTTCACATCATAAGATATGTTTAGATCGACATTAACATCATATTTGTTAAGATATTATGACATATTTATTTATCTAATTTTATTTTATATATATTTCAATTCAAGAAATAAATCTATTAGATTTATTATATCGTTCTAGGTATTGAGGTGTCATGGATTTAGAATTTGTCGTTCAGATGAATATGATATTTATGTTGAATGTTTAAAAATATGTGTGATAGGTTGAAAATGAAATAATGGTTCATCAGATAGCTGGTGTTGAGAATATCTAATAGATGATGTTATAAAATGATTTCTTAAGGAAAAACTATCATGATACATGTTATCAATCCCATATAACCATTTTGACTACTTGAAATCTATTATTGAATAAAAAGACACCAAATGGAAGAATGTTGAAAGACACATGGAGATCAAAACATATAACACTACAAACAACCCCTCACTAGTCATGTCTCACTAGTATGGCCCACATTGGTAACCCTATGTAGATTCGGGAACAACCTGTGGGCTCTATGTATCAACCCAATCACTCATAAATAATGCATTTTGGGATTTAAAGGTGGGTTGCAATTCACGGGTTGAGATTGAACCCAAAATGGCAATGATTGAGCTAGGTAGGACAATTTGAAATTGTATCCCAGTTCCTTTGAAATATATAATTAAAAAAAATTAAAAACCATATTCAATTAACCATCCAATACTTACATTTTTATCAAATATATTCATCTTGAATTATTTTTTTCAAATATTGTATTAGGATCATTATTTTTCAAAATAAATATAGTTGACATTATAATGACTAGTTTACTATCAGTTAAACCAAAAAATTATATTTAAAACCATCTTATATAAGATCTTAAAATACATATACATTACATAAAATAAGAGGAATTATTTAATAGCATATATTTTTTATAACATATCTTAGCTGATAAAAAATTTATAATTTAAAAAACATCATCAATTAAGTCATTATTTATTTCATTAAAATTATACATTCATTCAAATGTAATAGAATACAAATTTTAAAATAAATATATTTAATGTCAACATAAAAGTACCTTTAAATAATTTAATAATCACTTCCAGTTCCATAATGAAACTAAATTTTATAAAAGTAACAATAATATTAAATATATCAAACCATAAATTTATACATTTATCATTTTTGTTTTAAAATTATTTTTACAATTTATATATATTTTTTTCTATTATTAAAATTTCAATTGGTTAATATTAATAATATATTTCAACTAGTTTAATTTTTTTTATTAATAATAGTATAGTAAATATATATTTTATTTTATTTTAAGATAATCGGTTTATAAATTTTAATGGTATAGAAATATTTTCATACATTAAAAAAAACACTAAAATTAATCAAATATAATTATAATTCAATAAAAATATTAAATAAAAGTTTTTATAGGCATTTAAAAAATTTATTTTCAGACAATTTAAAATATTAACAAAATATTATTTATTTATGAATTTAAACTATTTTTTTAAAAAAAATAATATTTTTTGATTAAAAACTCATATTTTAATAATGAGAATAATTTAAGGAAAAATAATTATATAAAACAATAAATTTGAAAACACTTATTTATTAGAAAGTTATTCGTAAATTAATGGGATATCATGAATGAATAGTCTATTTTATCTAGAAAATTTTATATAAAAGATTTAGTGGATTTAATTATTACATTCTAATTTAATATTGTTAGGATTAGCAATTTTATTTTGTTTTCTCAAAATCATTTTGTTAAAAAGTTATTAATGAGGTTTGGATGATTTTATTGTTCATTGTCATTAACCCCATATTCACATGAGAGAATAATGCTATAAAGTCCTAGTAGGATGGTTTGACAAATGAAATATGAAATATTTATTGGGTGTCTTATGAATGATATATCATGCACAAGATCATATATTACATATGTGGTTGTATGTTATGTCGGCATATCTGTATTTCTGGTTATGAATAATAGTTTGTAGTTAATAGAGTACTCAAGTTTCTAATATGGAATTTGGATTACTATATTTTTTATAATGGGAAAGCAAGGGGGTTGTAATTTTTATGATGAAATATGGTTAAGTAATATATATGAGCACTCTTCTGCATGCCGATGTATTTTTTAATGTTGTTAGTGGAGCTATATATTGGGGTCATGGATGAATTTTTTTTAAAAAACTATGTAATTAATTTTATTTTTTTCATTAACATATAATATAATATAACCAAAATAGATTATATATCGTCTATTAGATCTACCATTGTGGAATATGACTATTTCTATAGTTATTATACACATTGATAGTGAATCAATAGAGTATATGGTATATAATAATACATATATTGGAAAATGTTGACACATTGGTCTCAGATATATATTTTTTAGAAATTTTATATTGGGTGGTTTCATAATAGTGGAATGCATTATATCAAGAAAAAATATATTGGATCCACAATCAAAATGATATCAGTGGAGTTTTAAAAAAATTCTATTGGGATGTGTTTACAAACCATTTAAAAAATTCATAAATAATGGGATATGAGAATATCATGTGATAACATAAAATCTTAATGTTAAATGTTGGAAATTATTTTATATATGTGAAGGAATTACTGATGGTATATGACACACAAGGAAAAAATCTTTTGTTGTGCATGTGAAAATGACATCAATTTTAAAACTCTTAAAGAACTAAGGATAAGAAATATGTGTTACAAAATCAGAACATTTTTGGTTCACCAAATATATAGGATGTGGGGAAATTATAAATATTTTTGAAAATAACTCCCTAATTATAATATAAGGATAAGTGTAAAAAATCAATAATGGTTCTTAGGAGATGATAAAAAACATACATTTTTAATAGTAATTTATAGGATGAATCTGATTGTTAACATCAGTTTTATTTTTTAGGAAGTGTCCAACCTTTTATATTTTCATCATTTTTTATTCTATTATATAATTTATCAAATCATGTTATACCTTTATTTATGAATTTTCCTTCGAATAGAGTTTGATAATTTTTTTTTTCAATAGATGTTTTTAAATATTTTAAAATTTGGGGGGGGGTGTTTAGGTTTATAATATTTTTAAATATTTAATTTATTTTGATTAATGTTTTTAAAAGGGAACTAATTTTTTGGAGTCCACATTTTAAAATTTGTTGGAGTAGACATATTAATTTTGGAGTAGACACATCCTTTCACTATTAGCTATAATATAGTCCCCTAATTTGATCAGGAGCTGTCGTACATGAATGATTAAATATGTAAAATGTATTAATTTCATTGAATTTTTTAAAAAAAATTCAAAGGGTGTGTTTTGATATTAAAATTGGTTCATCCATTCCAATAATATGAAAACCCCATTGGATGAAAAAATAATTCCAATTTATTTTCAATATTAATAATCCATTATATGAATTAGTATTGCACAAAAATAATTGAAGAATAATTAGTGGAATTTTTTGGCTTCACAACATAAAAATATTTTATTAATCTCTTATTTCCAAAGACTATTCATGGGATAACATCCATGAGTTAATTTTATGGTGTATAGATCCACCATTATGTTGTAATGATGATTCATGTGAATCTTATAGTAATATTAATTTAGTGGGATAAATATAATCTTATGAATTGAAATAAAAAAACACGCCTTATCAAGATTTATCTAATTATGTCCAATGAAAAGGCTATATTTGTAATCCACCAGTGTCTCACAAAAACACAAACTACGAAAAATTTCTCTAACATTGTTTGTTTCTAAACAATTTATTCATATTAAAGGGAATTTTAATCTTCCATGAGCACCATAATTAGTTTATTTTTGAGTGATAATTACCAAAATAATTTAATTCCCATATGATCAATATTTTTTAAGTGTTTTAATATTGAAAAAATGATGAAAAAATAATTTATTCGATAATTAACTCACACACCAGACTAGATTTTTTTTTTGTATAAAATTTATATATTCCTATATAAGTTAAAAGTAAAAATATATGAATAACATAAAAAGTATTCAATCACTTATAAATAAATTCAATAGGATTTAATATTCTATTTTATTATATTAAAACATTTTAAAACACAAAAAATTACTAACCAATTGTTCCCAAAATTTTTCGGATTTTTATACAATGATTTGAAAATTATGGGAAAAATAAAATGTTTCAAATTACTGAAAAATTCATAAGTATTATTCAAAATGAATATATAATCACCTAAAATAAGTGAATAAAAGTACTTAATTACTAAATAAAACATTAGATTTGTAAATAAAAATATGGTTTAAAATGAACAAGATATGTACTCCTCAAACACCCTTACACACGGTTCATTTATTTTAATAAGGTATTCACTCAATAATTTTATGACAGAATCCATTTGAAAAAAAGTAAATTAATATAATAATTATTATAGTCAAATAAAATTCAATTATAATAAAATTTATAAGTAAAACAAAATCATGATAAATTATATAGAAGATTAAGGGATTGATCCATTTTTTATTTTTAAATATTTATTAAATAGAGGTGAAATAAAACCATTTAATTACCATTTAATCATGTACTTTTTTTCACATTTATGGTCCCTCTTGGTAAATGATAATGAAAAAACCCATCCCAACTGACACAGACACTTTTTTGGTAATGAATAATTTAAATTTACATCCCTTTGATATGAATCATCAATGCCTCAATGTCACATACTAAATAATATTTTGACTCCACTTAGGAATCCCACATAAGGTGACATTAAGAAACTCCCATGTTACACCCTTTTATATAGATCCCACTAAATATAGATAGTAAACAAGACAAATGTAAATTATATATCATGATTCCAAAAAGTGGTTATAAAATTCTCCACTTACTCCACTTATTTGTATATATATTTATTGAAAATTACTTATTATTAAATGATTCCAATTTAATTTTTTAATTTATGAGACTCATCATTTTATTATAGTATTAATAAAAAAATCTGAACTAGTATGTAGAGTTCTTGTCACCAAAAAATTAATGAATTCATCATATTTCACTTTAGGAATATACAATGATTAATCAATAAATAGAGGTAACCCTATAGATTAACTATGAACATGAATCAATGGTGATAATTCCAATCAAACAACACTAAAATAGTTTGAAATTTGAATGTTCCCCAAAAAATACATATAATATAAAACAAAAAATCATGAAAAATTACCTTAGGTTGGATCCATAATGATAAGAATAACCGAAATAAAAGGATAAAAGGTATACAATCACATCATATATTTTGTAAAAAATATAACTTTTTTTATGAAAATAATTAATTTAATGGATATACACTTAATTTGTTTTGGAGAAATATAAATTTTTTATAATAAAAATAATATAAAGTGTTCTCTAAATCGATCTAAGAAAACCCCTCCCTATAATGTGAAGATTTCCATTTCCCCAATGTATCATCACAAGGCGGGGATGAACTATAAAATTTATATTGACTAGTAATAGTGGAAAATATTCAAGAAAAGGAAGGTAAATTATAAATTCATATTATCAATGTTCATTTTATTGTTCACAATTATGTATTCTAATTAAATAATAAACTATTTTTAATAAAATAAAATAATAAAATACACTTGTAAAAAAATTTATAATAGAAATATTTTTAAATAGTAGCAGTATATAATATATAAAAGGATCTAGTGTATGAATCCATAATAAAATTCCCAAATTTAACTTTAAATGTAATAATAATATTAGTTTACACTATTTTCAATTAATAGTGTTATAAAAAATTATAAAATAATTCACCAATAAAATACCCCAGTTTAGTTCAACTATATTATTAATATCCATGAGTGTAAAAAAAATCATCTCTTACTTTTTTGTTACATTAAAAGCATCATGATTCTCTTAAGGGATAAAATAAAGGTGCAAACATGATTTTCAATGCAACCAACCTAATATATATATATATCCAGGAATCTTATCTCTATTATTCCATCCACTTGTAAACTATGATGGCCTATTATTAGCTGGAATCCCCCCTTGTCGAATATTCATTCCTTCAAACAGTCATTATGTAATTAATATTTACGAAATAAAAAATTTAAAAAACCAATGAACACAATATTAATATTAAAATTCATAATATAGTTAAAAAAATTAAATTTAAAAAACAAGGGAATGAATCCCATGATGTAATGGATTTATAGAACCTTGTTAATAATTCATATAATGATTTTAATTTATATATTTGAGAAGTAATAATACCCAATTTTTTGATAAATTATTTCTCATTGAGTTCTCATGGTTAAATTGTTTTAGATATACCCTAACTCTAACATCGAAAATAATATTTAACAAATCATATTTTTTTACATGTGTCACCATGTTGTATACTGTATTGTTTGTGAAAAAATAAATTTTTTTATCATAACTTAGAAGACATTAAATATTGAAATTGAAATAAATTTTTTTTAGATAAGACTCAAAAATATATATATCTATATTGGCATAAGAAAACATTGAATTTTTTGTTATACTATCTATAACCTTCTCACATTTTCCAGAGAATCACTCAATGAATATAAAATTATAAATAATGGTAGTAGTACCCAAATTAAATAATTTAATATTACATGTCTTGGATAATGATTTAGACTTATCAGTTGACTTTTAAGAAGAATATTTCTAAAAAAACTATTTCATAGTCGTTTTTCAGTGTAGAGGGGTCACATTTCAGTATAATCAATTTCTTATTTTAAAAATTTCCTTGTTTTTTTAAAAACAATTGTTATTTTTATCCTCAATGAATAGAAAATTACCTTGAATAGAGCTAAAATATTTTTCTAGGAAATGATTTAAAATTAAATCCTCAATAGGAATATTATTAACTCCCTACAAATTATCCTAATTCTCTCATTCAAATTATTCTAGAGATTTGTCATCTTCTATGTCTATGATCACTCATCAATTATAAAGTATAGATTATATAGTATACTAAAAATAATAATTCATCTTCCATGTCAATGTCATGAAAAACAAATTTTCTCTTTTTTGATTCTGTAATATTAAGGATGACTATATTATCTCTAAAACCTCACTTTTTAAATTGAGCGTGATTGATGGATATATGGAATAATCATAAATTTTGATAAGTTGTTTTATAATGGATTAAAAAATTTATATAATTCATTTTATGATATTTAATTATCAAATATTTAATTTAATAAAAATTTAGAATAAAAAATATTTATTTTTATGTAACAGAATGATTATTTAAAAATAAAAATAATTTTAAAAAATTTATAATTAATCATGAACACATTCTTGTATAAGGATATAATATATTACCATTACATTTCTTGATTTAAAAACTCTATGTAATGGTAATTCCATAATTTCATTGAAATATGAATGTTCTATTTTACTTATGTAAAATAAGTTCCTGATTTATAAATCCCATATAAAGGTAGTTGGGTGATTCTCATGAAAATGTAAATGTATCATGCAATTCCCATTTTTTATAGAGGGGTAACATTTTATTTATATAGCTCATGTAAAGGTAACTATTATATATGTATGTGTATGAATAGTTTTCTTAAGCTACTTTGATGTAAATTTTCTATGAAGTAATAATCATTTTGTTTCCAAAGAGTTATATAACAGTCAGACTAATTTTCAATATTTTGGGTAATGGAATGTCACGAACCAGCCCGGGTCGACCCTGAACCGGTCACCCGAGTCGGTCTGTGGCAAGTCCCGAGGGGCGTTCCCGATCCCCCTGGGATGGCAACAAGTGCCGGGCATAAAAAATTTCAATTGTTGGGAACGATTTCAGCCCAAACTAAAAACAGGATCAAAATAACAAATATAAACTAAACAAACAGATGATCACAAAAGACATAAACAAAACTACACCACGACATACCTCCACGTGACCTCGCGGGTCACCACCCAACTACAACCAACGTCGCTACCTCACTAAGCGACTCAAGCCAGGAAAACCTGAACACAAGAAACCTGCAATTGAAATGGTAAAATATAGGCGTGAGCACAAAAGTACTCAGTAGGTGAGCCCCACAACAAATCCCAAAGCACTGCGAGTAAATAAAGAATCTACAAATTCCAGTTTTGAACTACAATGTATAAAAGAAAGCTTTCATAATGTTTTGCTTGAAAATCAAACACGAGACATTTCCCTTATTACTTTTCGAAAGTTGGTTCCCTTTCATTAGATTTAAACGCATTCTAAAAAGAAAAGTGTTACATTTTCAAATCTTACACAAAGAAAATAAAGTGTTTTCATTTGAAAACCATTTTCCCAAAGTCTAACAGTATAGGCTGTGAAGGATGACTGAAAGTAAGCAAGTAGGGATAAACAAATGCAAGTAAAGGTAAACAAGAAAGGAAGACCAAGGGCAAGTAAAAATAAACCAGAAGTTATCAGAAATATCCATTGGCGATCCTAAACATACCTAGAAAACCCCTGGACGTACTCGGGTTCAGACTACCTGCCGGCGTGGTACTCCATAGTCAATAACCAACTGGCCGCCCTAATAGCCAACCAGTGGCACATCCCTCCTGGCCTGTCCACAACTCCAAGGGGTACTAACCTGTCTAATCAGGGTTATCAAGAAACCATCACTCGATAATCTACAAGACACCCAAGAACCAATGGTGGTTTTATTAACACTGTGTATGTGGGAGACCCTCGCACGCGTGACTCATCTCACCACACTTTCCAACCCCTTACACGGACATCACTACACGACAACCCTCGAAGGGAAGTCCCCCTATAGAGATTCCCTCGTAAGTACATATATATATATAGATATATATGTACAATCACTTCACATTAAATAAAGTGCCAACCGGGCCGTCATATCATTTACATTTTGAACATTTAACACTAAAACATTTCCAAAGGGATATGACACACGCCATACCATTGAAAACCAGAAACACACTTAGAACATTATTTAAGAAACTCAAATCAGCATATTAAACCCGAAACACACTGGTTCCACAAGTAGAATCATTTTCCAATATCCAAACGCACCCCACTTTTATTAACAGCCAAACGGGCCTTAAATCATTTTTTGAAGGAACAACATTTCTCAATTGAAATCCAAACTTTTTTTCACGCGACAAAGGAAAACATTTCTCATCAACCAAGAAACACACTTTAAATTTCCAAAATCAAGTATAAAGGTCATACGGTCATTTCCTCTAATCCAGGTTCTAACAAACACCTTTTTCATTAACAATACATCTACTAATTTACACACGCCAAAAACATTTCAAAACACAATTTAACATGACTTTCATTATTCAGGATGAACCATTTAGCAATACTACAATGGAAGCACACAACTAAATACAAGAAGAACACTTTCAATGAAACACTAGAATTAAAAACAGCTTTTATCATCAGCAGATCACCACACTATAAAAAGTACTTAATATTACTTTTAAATTTACTAAAATTCAATAAAAGACAAGGAATAAATAAATTCTTAATTTAAAGGTGAGTGCAATGGGAGACCTACCTCAAGACGCAGCTCGGAACGAAAAACGACACGGCGCAAAACTCCTGTTGCTTAAAAGGGCACACCGTATTGCTCCGTCAAACCGGTCCTAAAACAAAAGACCGTTAAACGGGTTCAACGATATTAATAACATAATAATAATAATAATAATAATAATAATAATAATAATAAATGTGAAAATAATCATGGTGATAACAATAACACCATAATAATAATAACACAACATAATAATAGAAATAATGATATAATAATAATAACAATAATAATAATATAATAATAATAATAATATTAGCATAACCACAATATAATGTTAATATCAACAATATATTAATAATAACATAATCATAATGATAATAGTATATTAATAATAATATTAATAATAATAACGTAATAATATTGACATAATAATAACAATAATCTAATAATAAAAAATTTCTAATAAGAATAATAATAAAAATAATAGCAGAATATTATAATAATAATAACATAACCATGATATAATAATAATAATAATAACAATAATAATATAATTAGCATAATAATAATATATCAATAATAATAATAATAATAATATTATTATTAATCATAAAAATAATAATATAATAATATTATTATTAATATAATAAAAATAATAAACGTTTTATAAAAATAAGATTAACATAAAAATAAAAAATAAAAAAAAGATTACAGCCCGGAGGGGGGGGGGTTTGCGGAGCAGCGGGGTGAGGCCGGATGGGGGTGGAGTCGCCGGAGGCGGTGGGAGCAGGGCCAGGACGGGAGGAGCAGGCGGACGGTCTCGCCGGAGGTGAAGCCGAGATGGAGGTGGTGCGGCGGTTCGGCAGGAGGAGGGTCGCCGGACGGAGAAGAGGAGGCTGGCGGTCGGTTGGATTGGAGGGGCCGGAGCCAGCTACAGGGGTCGCGCGCAGAGGGCGGAGGCCGGATGAGGTTGGCGGAGCAGCTGTGGGGAAGCCGGTGGTGCCGGAGGAGAGGACGGGAGCCGGGGTCCGGGGGGTGCTGCGCGAGGGAACGACGCCGGAGGGAGGTAGGCTGGCAGCCAGAACGGGGTGAGGTCGGAACGGAGTGCCGCGGCGGTGGAGGGCGTAGGAGGAGCCAGGGGCCGCGCCTGGACTGAGCGGGAGAGAAACGAGGGATGAGGTGGCGGCTGGGTAGGGGTTAGGGTTTTTGAAGAAGAAAAAAAACACACACACATATATATATAGATATACATATATAATAAAAACAACATAATAAAAATAAGTAATAATAATAATAATAATAATAATAATAATATTGAATGAGTAAATAAATAAAAATCAAATCTTACTAACAAAAATAAAACATCATAGAAATTAAACTTTATAAAAATAACATTAATAATAATCGTAATAATTAGAAAATTATAATAATAATTATCTTTAATCAACAATTTAGAATATAAAAACTGTTTGAAAATAAACGGGCACGCGCGCGCGTGCACCCACCCACATCTATATATAGACATATATACATGTATAGATATATATATATATATATATAAACATGAATACAATAAACATTTATATATAAACATATATAGACATAAACTTATATAAGTATATATATATACATATATAGACATATATATCTATATATATATATATACATTATTATAGACATATATAAACATATTAAAAAAAACCACAATAATGATAACACAAATTAACTGGTAATAATAATAAAATACCAACAAAAAAAATTAAATTTTAAAACGCCGGGTGAACGCACGGTCACCCGGGCTGAACGCACGGTCACCGCTAACGATGCGGTGACCGCGCACCGGCGCGAAACCACCCATCGAAATTAATCTTCGAAAAATTTAAACCGGGACCAAGAAAGGAGAAAAATTACAGACATCCGCGATCGGGGTGTGACAATTCTCCCCACCACAGACACTTTCTGCCCCCATAAAGTCACCAGGCCCAAAGTCGGTCAAGATTTAAGTCTATTCCCAAACAGAAGTAAAGGAACCAAAGAAAACTGAGAATCTCGGGGATGAACTTACTCTACACAGGCCAGACCCGACCGATTCAAGAGAAAACTGAGGTCCGAGGTTGCGGGGAGAACACAAAGGGTTTCTCCCCACCACAAGAGCTCAACTTGTGCAGAAAAGTTGACCATCTAAATAGACAACCCTAGGAAAAGGGGGGGTGGTCAACACGGGAACTCCCAACCGGTTTAAACCAACTCTTATAGCACGAGTGAAAAACAACACCTTCATCGAAAGGTTGAACCCTCGACCAAAGTCAACGACCATCAACACTAGGGGGAAAACCCATGGAAAAGACTTAACCAGACACCGAGTTGAAAACATGACCCATTGAAGTCCACGAAACATAATAACATCCGATAACATAACTACAGCAAGGTCAACCCACACAAGGATCAAGAACGCTATTAAGAAGGAAACACGATTCAGAATATCACCTCCACACGACAAGTCTTCTTAGATTATCATAGAACAAGTCCATCATAAATTTATGGAAAAACCACGCATTTACAATGCTTTTGAAACTTCAATAGAAGGGAAACAAATATAAAAAGGGTTTGTAGTTATCCCATCATCAATACAGAAAACAGAACCTGGACCAAGGCTTCACAACCCTGGGAACTCCTGACTGTGCGTGAGTTTCACCCCGAGACTTGTGGCTGGGGCTCTGATGGCTGAAGCATCTTCTGCCTCACAGTCAGGTACTGAAATTCTCCCATCATAGTGTCCTCTTCATGTGACGCTTCCTGCAAAACATCTCTAGATGACCCAGACAACCGCATCGATGACACGTCTTCAGAGGGTTGCGACAAGACAACTTTAAATGCCCGAAACGACCACACTGAAAGCATACCATCAAACGATCTGATGAACTGGAATCTGGGACCAAAGGGGATAACTCTTTAGGAACAGGAATCTCTGGCACCTTTTCCTCACCATAGGGGGAGCTCTTACGAACAACCGGGGATGCTGAAGTTTTAACCACCTGAACACCGGAAACCAACTCAGCCAAGAATGCTTCCTCCACCAACTTCTTGAAACAAAGGACTTTAGAAGGGAGGACTCGCTCCTTGATATCTGGACGAAGACCCCTAGTGAAAAGAGAGGCCTTCATGAGCTCGTGCGACGCTACATCTGGAGAAAAGGAAATCAGTTCCTTGAAATGGTCAACATATGCCCTCACCATCCGTTGGCCTTGTTGAATATGCACAAGTTCCCTCTTTTTCTCCAGCTTCACTTCCTCAGGTACAAACCATTGGATGAAAATGATTTTAAAGACATCCCATTTCATTTCAACTTGCGTTGATGATGGGGTAACCCTCTTCCACTGGTCCAGAGCTGGACCGTCAAACAACTCCATAATTGCACGAACCCTATCATTATCGGGAGTTCCCAACATTCTAAAGACACGCTCCACTTCCTCGAGCCATTTCACCGCCTCTAACGGACCCTGATCACTATGGAGAACAAGAAAAGTCTGAGGAGGACCAAAAATTGGGCATGACCTATCAGAATCCTTAGAGACCATTCTGGGCGGAGCTTCCTGAGCGACATATAAAACAAAAAGCCAAAACCAATATCAACCCGAAGCAACCTCAATAAAAGCGCCTCATCAAAAATAGTCAACAGAAAGACCAAACAAATACGAACACAACCCAAAATAAGATCACTTTTATTAAAAATTCCACTTTTTATTTTAGATTATAAAACCACCCTCTTTCAAGACATCTTTCCAAAACCAATCCACTTTCAAACCAAAAACTTTCCAAAACCGTTTCCCCTTTAAAACCAATTTAGAAAACAAGGTCAAGCCTTTAATTTCAAATACACACCCAAGTAATCTCATGAACCGTTGCACATGTCTTCATCCAATGTCCAATAATACTCGCACCAACATGAATTTCTTTCCATACATTCTCACACATGTGCAAACGTTCATAAAGAGGTCCTGAGGTTTCACCCCAAACCATTCTCAACCAATTTCCAAGAAAAAAAACCAGTTTTTCCAAACCAAAGGATTTTAGTTTTAAAACTCATTTCATAAATTTAATGTCATTTAAAAGAAATCAGTCCCATTTTTCAAAAACCCTTTTTCACTTCCAACGATGCACTTACACCGACCTAAATGAAAGCAGCATCCAAAATCGCATTAACCACTGGAGTTGGGGACTAGTAGTCACGCTCAACCTAGTGACATGGTAGTGGGCCATGTCCCATGTCATCGTCGACCACTAGGAGGAATTCAAACCGTGTACTCAGACTCTACATGGGTCACTACTCCAGGTGAAATCACGAAGTAACGTCGGCTTTCCTCCGTTGTCATCTCTCAATCCAAGACAAACCAGAAAAGACAAGGACACAATTCCCGAACTACCCCTGGCAACTCGAGGTGCGGAACGGGCGAGGGTTCATGACGTCCTTCCCGTACCTACCTCTCGAGTCCCGACAGTCCTAATCTCCACCTACCAGACAACCCAAATAACAAGAACCTGACTTTGATACCATTTTGTCACGAACCAACCAGGGTCGACCCTGAACCGGTCACCCGAGTCGGTCCGCGGCAAGTCCCAAGGGGCGTTCTCGATCCCCCCGGGATGGCAACAAGTGCCGGGCATAAAAAATTTCAATCGTTGGGAACGATTTCAGCCCAAACTAAAAATAGGATCAAAAGAACAAATATAAACTAAACAAACAAACGATCACAAAAGAAATAAACAAAACTACACCACGACATACCTCCACGTGACCTCGCGGGTCGCCACCCAACTACTTCCAACGTCGCTCCCTCACTAAGCGACTCAAGCCAGGAAAACCTGATCATAAGAAACCTGCAACTGAAATGGTAAAAGATAGGCGTGATCACACAAGTACTCAGTAGGTGAGCCCCACAACAAATCCCAAAGCACAACAAGTAAATAAAGAATCTACAAATTCTAGTTTTGAACTACAGTGTATAAAAGTAAGCTTTCATAATGTTTTTCTTGAAAATCATACATGAGACATTTCCCTTATTCTTTTTCAAAAGTTGTTTACCTTTCATTAGTTTTAAACTCATTCTAAAAAGCAAAGTGTTACATTTTCAAATCTTACACAAAGAAAATAAACTGTTTTCATTTGAAAACCATTTTCCCAAAGTCTAACAGTATAGGCTGTGAAGGATAACTGAAAGTAAGCAAGAAGGAAGAAACAAATGCAAGTAAAGGTAAACAAGAAAGGAAGACCAAGTGAAAGTAAAAAATAAACCAGAATTTATCAGCAATATCCATGGGCGATCCTAAACATACCTAGAAAACCCCTGGACATACTCGGGTTCAGACTACCTGCCGGCGTTGTACTCCATAGTCAATAACCAACTGGCCGCCCTAATAGCCAACCAGTGGCACATCCCTCCTGGCCTGTATACAACTCCAGGGGGTACTAACCCGTCTAATTAGGGTTAGAAAGCAACCGTCACTCGATAATATACAAGACGCCTAGGAACCCATGTTGGTTTTAGTAACACTATGTAAGTGGGTGACCCTCGCACGCGTGACTCATCTCACCGCACTTTCCAACCCCTTACACGGACATCACTACACAACAACCCTCGAAGGGAATCCCCCCTGTAGAGATGCCCTCATAAGTACGTATATATATATATGTGTGTAATCACTTCACATTTAATAAAGTTCCAACCGGTCCGTCATATCATTTACATTTTGAACAATTAACACTAAAACATTTCCAAAGGGATATGACACACGCCATACCATTAAAAACCAGAAACACACTTAGAACATTATTTAAGAAACTCAAATCAGCATATTAAACCCGAAACAAACTGGTTCCACAAGTAGAATCATTTTCCAATATCCAAACGCACCCCACTTTTATCAAGAGCCAAACGGGCCTTAAATCATTTTTTTAAGGAACACTATTTCTCAAATGAAATCCAAAATTTTGTTCACGCGACAAAGGAAAACATTTCTTGTCAACCAAGAACCACACTTTAAATTTACAAAATCCTGTTTAAAGGTCATACTGTCATTTCCACTAATCCAGGTTCAAAGAAACAACTTTTTCATTAACAATACATCTACTAATTTACACAGACCAAAAACATTTCAAAACACAATTTAACATGACTTTCATTATTCAGGAAGAACCATTTAGAAATAATACCATGGAAGCACACAGCTAAATCCAAGAAGAACACTTTCAATGAAACGCTAGAATTAAAAACAGCTTTTATCATCAGCATATCACCACACTATAAAAACTACTTAATATTACTTTTAAATTTACTCAAATTCAATAAAAGACAAGGAATAAATAAATTATTAATTTAAAGGCGAGTGCAATGGGTGACCTACCTCAAGACGCAGCTCGGAACGAAAAATGACACGGCGCAAAACTACCGTTGCGTAAAAGGGCGCACCGTATTGCGCTGTCAAACCGGTCCTAAAACAAAAGACCGTTATACGGGTTCAACGATATTAATAACATAATAATAATAATAATAATAATAATAATAATAATAATAATAATAATAAATGTGAAAATAATCATGGTGATAACAATAAAACCATAATAATAATAACACAACATAATAATAGAAATAATGATATAATAATAATAACAATAATAATAATATAATAATAATAATAATATTAGCATAACCACAATATAATTTTAATATCAACAATATATTAAAAATAATAAAATCATAATGATAATAGTATATTAATAATAATATTAATAATAATAACGTAATAATATTGATATAATAATAACAATAATCTAATAATAACAAAATTCTAATAAGAATAATAATAAAAATAATAGCATAATATTATAATAATAATAACATAACCATGATATAACACTAATAATAATAACAATAATAATATAATTAGCATAATAATAATATATCCATAATAATAATAATAATAATAATATTATTAATCATAAAAATAATAAAATAATAATAATATTATTAATATGATAAAAATAATAAAAGTTTTATAAAAATAAGATTAACATAAAAATAAAAAATAAAAAATGCTTACAACGCAGAGGGGGGGGGGGGTTTGCGGAGCAGCAGGGTGAGGCCGGATGGGGGTGGAGTCGCCGGAGGCGGTGGGAGCAGGGCCGGGACGGGAGGAGCAGGCGGCCGGTCTGGCCAGAGGTGAAGCCGGGATGGAGGTGGTGCGGCGGTTCAGCTGGAGGAGGGTCCCCGGACGGAGAAGAGGAGGCCGGCGGACGGTTGGGTTGGAGGGGCCGGAGCCAGCTACAGGGGTCGCGCGCAGAGGGCGGAGGCCAGACGAGGTCGGCGGAGCTGCTGTGGGGAAGCCGGTGGTGCCGGAGGAGAGGACGGGAGCCGGGGTCCAGGGGGTGCTGCGCGAGGGAACGACGCTGGAGGGAGGAAGGCTGGCGGCCGGAACGGGGCGAGGTCAGAACGGAGAGCCGCCGCGGTGGAGGGCGTAGGAGGAGCCAGGGGCCGCGCCTGGGCTGAGCGGGAGAGAAACGAGGGACAGGGTGGCGGCTAGGTAGGGGTAAGGGTTTTGGAAGAAGAAAAAAAACATATATATATATATATAAATATACATATATAATAAAAACAACATAATAAAAATAAGTAATAAGTAATAATAATAATAATAATAATAAGATTGAATGAGTAAATAAATAAAAATCAAATCATAATAATAAAAATAAAACATCATAGAAATAAAACTTTATAAAAATAACATTAATAATAATCGTAATAATTAGCAAATTATAATAATAATTATCTTTAATCAACAATTTAGAATATAAAAACTGTTTGATAATAAACAGGCATGCGCGCGCGTGCACCCACCCACATATATATAGACATATATACTTATACAGATATATATATATATAAACGTGAATACAATAAACATTTATATATAAACATATATAGACATAAACTTATATAAGTATATATATATATACATATATAGACATATATATCTATATATATATATACATTATTATACACATATATAAACATATAAAAAAACCACAATAATGATAACAAAAATTAACTGGTAATAATAATAAAATACCAAAAAAAAAATTAAATTTTAAAACGCCGGGTGAACGCACGGTCACCCGAGCTGAACGCACAGTCACAGCTAACGATGCGGTGACCGCACACCGGCGCGAAACCACCCATCGCAATAAATCTTCGAAAAATTTAAACCGGGACCAAGGAAGGAGAAAAATTACGGACATCCGCGATCGAGGTGTGACATGGAAGCCTAGAATTTATTTATAGCGATGTAATAGTCTAATAGATTTACCTACCACCTGTACAAATTTTTCTATGTAATGGAATTTTTTTTACCATTATCCAGATCTATTTATTCATATAAGTACTAATTTTACCAAGCAATATTGTTTCCCACCTTCATTATATCAAAAAACTCTTTTTGTGGGGAAATTAGGCTTTCAAAATATTATATAATTGTATAATAAATGTTCTAATTTTATAAAATATTGATTGTGATTAATTATAAATAAAACAGAAGATATAATTGTGGTTAATATGATTAATTACTAGACAATAAACTAAATATATACTCACACTATAAAATAAATAAATAATTACTGTATGTTTTGTTTTATTATACTAGTAAGTCTAAAAAACAAATTGAATTAATATTAAGTTGTGGGGAATTTAATAACTTAATATAAAATACCATATTTTCTTTGAAATTTTGTGGGGGTGGTGAGCATCTTCATCATTTTAATTTTTATATGCAAACAACTTCTCCTCTCAATATACCTCACAATCCTTTTTTCTTCCATTGTGTGTTGAGTACAACGTGGATAGGTAGTGTAAAAAAGATATTATATAGATAATTTGTGTCAATTATATTTGTGGTCTAAATAGTCACTGAGTTTTCAATGAATGTAAATTCTCCTCTCTCCTTTTTACAAATTCTGTAGTGTGTTCCAGACCCCATTTATCTTATCTCTGTCTCTTGAAATCAATATTGTTATATGTATAGGATATAAAAAAATCATTGTTATTTCATGTGTAAAATGTGGGGAATCATTAATTAGTTTTCCAATGTTTATATTGATGGAATTAACCCTATTACTATTATAACCTAGAAGAAAAAAGAATCGAAAGGAAAAAAGTAGGAAATATCTCATATTGTAGATTAATATAATTTGTATTCAAAACCATGTATTAAACATGTAAAAATTTATTAATTATATTAAATCAAGAAAATAAATGTTGTATAAATGTTTTATTATCTATTAATAATTATAAAAATTTAATTAATATTTTCATTTAGTCGATGTTATAATTATTATTTTATAATGTGAAAATATAAAAAACAAAAAATGGTAATTATTTTTTTGGTCAAGAATGGTTAATACTGTTATCAATAGGGAAATTAAATTTTTACATGCATATTATTGTAATTATATATTATTCTAAAATTAATAAAAATAAGCATAAATTATGAAACAATAGTCTCCATAATTTTTGTAATTATATAAAAGATAAATTAATGATATATTGAGTTATAAGGCTTCCAAAAATTATATTTTCGTGTAGTATATGATTATTATGGGATGAAAGTAAATTGGGATATTTTACTCATATTTGTGGACAAATATTATTTTTTCAATTGATTGAAATGATATTTTACTATGTATTTCCTAGAATAGTATTTTAATGTAGAATGGATAATATTCTTCTAACTAAAAAACAACCAAAAAATCAAATGATGTTACTATTTAATTGAATAGGAATAAAAGTATTGTTTTTATACATTATTAAATATTTGTGATATATTGAATTCATTCTCAATATTTTATGTACATGATATTAAATAATTTTATGTGGTAGCTATTGGGTTACTCCTTAATAAGAACTTATAAATAAAAAATAAATTAATTAAAGTTGACAATCAAAATTATTACTTTATTTTTAAGAGTTATTGTGACTAAACAAGAAAATTATTTTTGTAGAAGCCTTAGATGTCGCGATTTAATGGCAATTTATTCATACTATTATTTTTAACATATATTGTATCTATAAGTTCATGACCAAATAATATAGATAATTTTTGTGTGATGTTGAAAACATAATATTGTTTGAATTATTCACTAGATATATGTGGGATAACATAGGTTATTATAGTGATTTATTTCGATGATTTTGGGATAGATTACATTATCTATAATGGATATGGGAATGAAACAGGGTTAAGGATGTGCCATGATATGGTATTTTTCATTAATTTATTCTTAATACTAAAGTGATGGAAGATTTTATAGAAGGATGCATTAATATAAATCTCTTTAAATCACGGTCTACTAGGTTTATGGTGGGCTATTGAATATCAATTTTTGTGAACATAGAATGACTACAAGAGTACCGATGGAATAAAAAATGATAAAATAATTACTAAAATAATAAGGATACATCATTATGTTTATATAAGATGATGAAATGAATGATTGAATGTAGAGAATATTGGTGCTAATGAATCATGTTAAGGATTATCGAAGAATAACAATTAGAAATAAATAATAAATATTATTATAAAATTTATGGATGATTAAAATTAATTTGGAATGTTATTCTTTTGTTAATGTTGAGATCTAGACCACAATGGTGGTCATTGATAGACCTTTTGTGATTATGGTTATTATTGTCTATAAAATTTTTTTGATTCCCATATTTTAGTTTTTAGTGATATATTTTATATTTTTTTTTATTTCATATGCATCACCACCCAATATGTAGGAAAACAAACACATAGATTTTATGGGGGGGGGTCCCCATCATCCAAGATGTTGAGGGAAGAAATGGATAGCCTCTATTACTCTTCAAAAATCCCATCACATATTGTATCTGGAGTGGGATTATTCAGAGTATGATAGATCAAGGTACACTGTTTTCACTCAAATGGGATGTGATGTCTCCTGGTTTACTACACATTTATTTGTGGTAAATAATGGATTGATGTTATAGAACATTTATTTATCTAGATATAGTGATTTTTGTATTTAATCTGTTCTTTTATATCGGATGTTACATCATTATGTATAAATTATTTACATGGGTTGAAATAGTATTTATAGTAATAGTTAGTTATAGATGCTATGATACTTGTTAAGGATGTGGTTGTGATTTATCTCATGGGATATATGTCTTGAAATAAATTATCTTCTTGAGATTTTGTTTCAATATATGATCAAATAATTCATGTAATGATGATTTTAAGATGTGATGGGATGTGAGGTTTTGTGGCAACGAGGCATGAGGGAAAAAACCCTATAGGGAACTTGAATTAGGGTAAATTCTTTATATATATATATATATATATTATTTGTAATATTCTAGTTTAATTTTATTTGTTAAATTGTGATCATTCCTTGTTTAGGATAAGAAATAACATTAATTATTTAGGTGAATGGTTGGTTTTATATTTTAATTCATTACCTTTAGTATACATCATCCACATTTTACAATATTTATTTTAGGGAGTATCTTATTGTGTAATCATATTATTCCTATCATATGCATATATAAGTTCTTTATTAGGACAATAGAGTTGGTTGGAGATAGATTTACATGTTCATAGAGATGATAAATCGTTATTAGGGATTTGAAATCACTTCAAATGATTTATTTATTTATTTTAGTTGTTACATATTTTTTAGTGTTGAATTTCATTTCATTCATGTATATCCTATATCGTTATTTTAAACAATGTTCTTATTTATAATACAGAATTTCATGGTGGATTTTCAACTTATCTCATACATTTAAATTCATAATGAGGTAAATTATTCTCATTGGTGATAACTAAATTCCCTAGATTTTAGTCACCATCTCATGACATATTAGAGGTTGGATTTGGGGGATAATTTCCCTTCATCAGTCCTAGAATAGGACGTGTACCAATGGGGTGGATCATTGAAAAGCAGTTTCAAAGGTGATGTTTGAGATATAATATAAGGTTCTAATTTAGGAAATTTTTAGAATTCAAAGGGTTTGTATGGAAATAATATTAGTTGGACATATTATGTGACAAATAAAATAAGGCAGTACTAAACATGGGTACTTGGTTCCCCTATGATCCATTCAATGAACTTAATCTTAATTAAATGTAATATAAAATGTGCTACTTCATGACGTGTAGAGTCCCAATGTGAGGATATTTAGTCATGATTTTTTTTCCTTGGTTTTAATTTTTTATACAATGGGATTTATGTAAAATTTAATTTTATAATATAAACATAAGTCATCATTAATATGTGACAAGGAGTCCATAACATTTATTATTTTATATTGATTGCTCTAGGTTGACATTATATTTAGGTACAAAACAAATACTTTTAGCGTGAATTTCTAGTAGATAACTGTAGAGTGGAAGTCAGAAAATATGCTTCCAAGAGGAATATTTGAGTGCTTCAATGTGAGATTCTATTGATGTATGAGGTCTCCTTTTTCGATTATGTGATATAGTGTTTGTTGGAGGAGCTAGTGAGAGAATTTAGTTTTATTTGTGATTTGAGGAAACACTATGTTTTCTTTATCAAACATGATATTTCATAGGGAATAAATATATTGGTGGTTTATATTCCTCTGGATTTGGATTTTTTTTCATATTATAGAGAATTCATCATGATCGGTGTTAGGAGATTTTCTTTTCTTAAAACATGTAGAAGGTTTTTCAGTTGGAGAGACTCTACCCCCATTGTATGATTTATGTGTTCTTATTTTGAGGTGTCATTAAACACATTAATTATCATTTTGATCCAAATATTATTCATTCATAATCCCCCTAAAAAGAATTAATTGAAATTTCACCACAAAATCTAAATTTCTAGCCAATCAAAATGAGTGCAGGGAACCATCCTTGTTCATAAAATTAAAACCAACCGATTGAATACTTGAGTCATGAGTATTTTATTACATCAACCAATGATTAAAAAAATACACTATAACTACCATCATGTGTAGTGAGTTATTTCTTAATCTTAATTATTAGTGTAGATAATTAATATGTGGGAAGTAGTTATGATTTTTTTATAAACATATTATCATAATCTTCCATTGGGATATTTATTCCCCTAGTTAATTTTATTTATATTTAATCATGTATTATATAAAACTTCTCTTGGTCCTTGTGTGGTGAAGATTTGGTCTTTTAATGGAGACATTGTATATATTATTTTATTATATTCATTTTTTCTTCTATAGGTAACGGTTTTGTGAAAATTCATCCATTTGGAAGGGGATAATATATTTTTTATTTTTTAATATTCTCCTTAATATTATATTATTTTACACTCTATTGTGATATATTTTTTTCATGTTGTAAACTTTACATTTGAATATATTTATGTAATTTTGAAGATTTTATGTTTTATATTTCTTCATGGATTTCTATTGTACTTGTAACATATGACAAGGCCTCAAAAAATGTAGAGGTAGGACACTATACCCATCATTACATGTTATTTTCAAGTATTATTTTTAATACATTTTATAATATTAGGGACTAAAAAAGTATTAAATATCATGGTGTGGTGCATGGGTTACTTAAATTTTATACTTTCAGAAGTTATTTTTCTGCTTATATTTAAATATTGATGTTTTCAGAATAAAAAGTGTATTAACGTAAAACCATTGAAGGTAATTATACTCATAATGTGATAATTGTTTGTTAAAACCTATACACCTTTCTTGTAATATTTTTCATTTCATAAAATAACTAATTGGTTTAACATTAAACATTTTAAATTAATTACTTACATAATTAAGGGAAGTATTTATATCATATGATTCTTGATAACTTAAATTGAATTATTTCTGGAAGAAATGAGTTTGATTAATTATTAATGATTTTTTATAAAACAATTTACATTGAGTATACCATATTTTATAATTTTATTATTTTTATGTGATTATGTAATGTAATATTTAATAATATTGTTATGATTCTTTTTGTAGTTATTATTTCGAATTAAATGTCTATTATTCTTCTATGGAACTTATATTTAAATTAAATAATTTTATTAAAAAATAAATTTGGTCTGTTTTATAAATATTATTTTGTGGATATCATTTTATAGATATTTATTAGAATATTTTCATTTAATGGTATTTTTGACATGATTGCTTTTGAATAAAATTATATTATATTAATTTTTTTAGAATAATTCATTTTAAATTTCTAAAAATATATATATAAAATGATATGAAATTCATAATTAAATTAGTTATGTAAAAAATTTATTACATTTAATTTATAGTAATAAATCATTTCAAAATAACTTTTATGTTTAAAGCTTCACAACTTGGATGATATAATTAAATTTTCTTATGAATATACCGAATGCAAATAATGGTAATTGAAAATGAAAATTCAAATCAAAAACTATTATAATATTAATGGAAAATTATTTTCAGAGGATCTATTATAGAGACTCGTATCTTGACGTACATTGACATTACATTACATTTGCGGAATACTTATTACATAACAAAAAAACACACACAAGGATCGTAATAGTTTAGTGTCTTTGGAAACTCAGAATATAATCTTCTAATCGTGGTGAAATATCTTCAACATCTCCTATAAAGATCTTACTTTTTTTATTACCTAAAACCTTTCTTTATATCCTGGGGAAAAGAAAACATAAAAGGGTGAGCTCAAATTCTCAGTAAGGGTAAACAAAAGAAATATAAATCACATCATATTCATAAAAACATAACTTTTAGAAATCTTAACCTGCAAAAGAGAGAATAATTTCATAACATGGGATAAATCATGGCCGTGAAATGTAATCACAATAATCATAAAATAACACATGAAACTTTGTGGAATAAACACATAATCATAGAGAATCATTTCTTGTTAGTCAAGACTAATTTCCAAGACTATCTTAGTGGACAAAGTCCCTTTCTGAACCGAGTCACCCTCGTTTCAGTCCTGTTTCACTGGACCGGTATAACCTACCATTCCAGCCATGTCTATCTCATGAGATATAAAATCTTTACCCAATGCATTGGAGGGAGATATAGGTCCCACCCATCTCATAATGATACCATTCTGATGTGTGCCACAAAATCATAAATCATACATCATTGCATAACCCATGTAATAAAAATGGGAATCTTTAAACATCGTGACATCATAAAATAATTCATATAAGATAAAAGATTTCATAAAAATATTTCCATCACAACATAATCAAATCCATGTAATAATAGGTATTGAAATAGAACCCTATGTTATCTTAGATGGAAAATAATTTTGATAAAACACTTGAAATGAATTTTTGAGGAAAATATCCTTTCTTCTTCAAAATCAATTTCATTTCACAAAACGTCATACAATTTTAAAAGAAATATATTTTACTGAAAATAGTCATGAAATATTTTGGAGGAAGCTTCATGAAAACAAGGCTTTAAAAAACCATATAAATCTGTTCGTGCCGTATAATTTTAAAAAAACATTCTTCGTACTTTTGTCGGAAAAGTCATAAAGTACCTCGTACGAAAAACAAAAAAAGATTCCTTTCATATCATTTACTAAAAACTCACCGAAGGGAAAAATAGGTTTTAAACAATTTTAGGTGGATGGAAATAATATTACATATTTAGGGAACATGGATGTGGATGATAAAATACCCCCCAGTAAATACCAAAGTATAAACAATCTCGGATAAAAATGAGATTGTGATATTTTCCCTTACCTTTGGTCCGATTTGCCTTGTAAGTGTCCGAACCTCCTGTATAATGATTTAAATAATGTCATTGACTTATTAAAGAATCATATTAATTGTTATTATATAATATATGATTCACTTATGACTTTATATTACTCGTTCTTTTGTAAATTCATGTTAATGTAGCGTTTTGGGTAAAATCGTCTCATTTTCCCGTTCGTGTTTTAACTTGTAATTATTCATATGATTAAATAGATCATTATTACTTACTTATAGAATATAAAACATGATTTATATATAATATATATTCAGAATATATATATATATAATGGATCGATAAATGGAAAGAAATACACCGTTCATGGAGACGGTAGGCCGTACGTACGCATGAACGCTGTTTTTGTTTCCTTATTGAATTGAAGGGAATTAAGTAGATGACATATATATATATATATAAACATAAATCCAGTATCTTTATAATGTCATATATGTCATTATTATTTCTTATATATACTTTATAATCATTCTTAAATGGTTAACATGGAGAATGAATCTCATCGCGTCGTGGAGACGGTAGTCCGTACGTACGCACGGGCGATAATATCATTTCCATAATTATTGAATTGAATTGGAGTGGATGATACAATATATCAGAATCATTATGATGTTATAATAACTATTTATAGTTATTATATACACCATAATACCCATCCATGTACGGTGTTGGTGGAAAAACAGATTACACCACGTCGTGGAGACGGTATTCCGTACGTACACACGCGCGGTGATTTTTTTTTCCGTAGGATGGATAGATGGTGAAATAGGGTTGTTTCATACTTATAATAACATATCAGTATATGAGAGATACTGATGTTATTATTTCATAATGAAACAACCTAAGAAGAAGAAGTGGAAGAAGAAATAAAGTTGAAAGAATCGGTAACAGAAATTACCTCTTCTTTAAAGCACCTCTTTGAGACCTCCTCTTAGGGCACTAAAATTGGTCTTTTAGGAAGACCATATCCTCTAGGATGTTGATAGGGAAGTGGAGAGGAGAATTTTGTAGGGTTTTTCCGAGCTTGAAGGCTCAAAGTTGTGTGAGGAAGAGAGGGAGGAGGTGCCCTTTTATAAGGGATGAGAGGGGCACCTTTGGAATAACTAAAAAAATTATTTTATTATAATGTCATGATCGGTTTTAAATAGATCGAAATTGATTTATTTCAAGGCTAAGGTTGGGATGGGTCTAAATACTCTCATACAATAGAATTTAGACAAGTTTAGGTTGCTATTTTAACCTTATCATTTAGATTTAACATTAAGTTAAATAATTTTACTTTTACCGTGTCTTCTTGTGTTCTTACACTATAAGGTTAATAAACTTACTATAAGATGCCAAACGAACCCCAAATTGTTTATTATTAATATATACAACCTTATCTAAGTCATTTTGCAGAACCTTAGATTTTTAGGAATAATATAACAATTAATAATATAATATTTGTTTTAAAAACTATTTTATGTCAATTTTGACACTATTTAGTAATTGATTTTTTTGAAACTCATAAAAGAATTATTAGTTCGAAAAAAGTTAATTAAATAAATACTAACATGTCATATTAACCAATAAAATTAGTGGTATTCATAAAAAGTCTCAAATTTCATTTATTTTGGTGTTTATAACATCAATTATGTCAATATTTCATTAATAAGATAATTACTGCATCATCATTGTGTCATAAATAAATTAAATTATTTAATGTCTAAAAATTACAAATAAAATACCATTATATAGGATATATTTTTATATTTATAATGAATATTTATAGTCGAATTTATCTTATTTATAACTCCATATTAATAATTATTTACTTATTAATCTTTGATTTTAACTATTTTAACCCTTCTTTAAATAAACTAATAATAAATGTCCTAATCTAATCCAAGTGGGCCTAAATGGTCATATTTTATTCCTAAGTTTGTTTTTGGTCGAATTAAACCTATCCAATAGAATTAGAACATGTGTTAGGGTAATAATAATATCATCTTTACCCTTAATTACCTTATTTACTTTTATCCGTGGTAAAAAAAGTAAAACGTTACTATTCACCAAAAATTCATTTTCATCTCGTTGAACCACATATTACTTACCGACATCAACCTTTTCTCTCGGATTTTTGAAATTCCACTCACAGAAGCGGTAAAATTAAGTTTTATGAAAAATTCAGTTTTTTTAACTTCCTCTTAGTGGTTTCACTATTCATCAAAAATTGAAAGTTTTTCGAAAAATGCCAAAAATTAGGCCTACGCTATATTTGATATTATGAAATCAAAAATGATTTCTATTTTACAAAATTAAAAACATATCAATTGAATTAATTAATTTAAAAATTAATTCCCGTCGTCAAAACAAATAGCGTGTTCTTAATAGATAATAACTATCAAAAAATTGACACTTGTTTAAGTCTGGTTTAAATGAGAAATTACATCCAATGACCAAAATTGTATTAAATTGTAAAAATATATTCTAAATATACTTTAAAACCACTCAAATTAATAATTTATCACTATTAATTATTTCGATTGAAAAAGTTGTTTTTAATTAAAATTTAATAATTTTCACTATTCATCAAAATATGAAAGTTATTCGAAAATCACCAAAATTTCACCATAAGGTAATTTCGATATTACGAATCCAAAAATAAATTCCATTTTGAAAAATAAAATTTACAAAATTTCAAAAAGTGGTTATTACTAATCATAACTGCTAGTTTTAATAATATTTTAATAGAATATTGTTGTTTAGTGAAACTTGTGATTGCGTAGTACACACGCTATCGAGGAAGGTCGCGATTGTGTGTAATGAAAGGCAAGTCAAAGATGCGTGTTGTGCAAGCTCCTTTTGGTGTATCATATAACACAATACATTAATGAAATTAAAATAATATTTTTCATAAAATCTCGGGGTGTTACATTCTACCCCCCTTAAAATGAATTTCGCCCTCGAAATTCGTCGGGGTTATAAATGGTTTACTACTTGAAAGTTTCTTTAATAGAAACCCACATCGTAAAAAGGAATACCAAAACCAATCTTTAAAAACAAAATTATGAAACGTAACGGTTACCCAAATAAACTAATCACTGGGTTTCCACATAGGTGAAAATATGGATATGGAAGAAAAATCTAAACATCATGTTCGGAGGGAGAGTGGTAGAGAACATGGCTATGGAAAATCCAACAATCACAAATCCATAAATTTGTGACGATCTAAGGTACCATCTTATTAATCAGATATAAGAGCACTAGGAAAACATTTTTGGTTTTCAAGATCATTTACCTGAAGTTGAAGAATTTGAATTAGAATAAATACTTACTCTATTTCGGTACAATCTCACTGTTGTTCGTGCCTTGAACAATTTCTACCTCATCTCTTAAATAAATGAAGTTGAATTTTTTATTCGTGAAGTGTTAGCAGATCATGTGATAGAATGACGGGTCATTCCATATGTCTTAAACAAAAGGTTAGCAAATGTTATTAAATATACATAAGTCATTCTATAGTGAGATTAATCATATATGGTTCCTAAAATGGATTTATACTTCATATATCATACTGCTTAATATAATAAAACTAGTTTTTACTAAACAGGGACTTCTTGTAGGCCAGTGGCAGGCGATAAAGGCCAGCCGAACTTCGGTTGTGGGTTCGATTCCCACAGCCTTGTCCGACGCGATGGGCTGTCGCCCGTCCTGCAGGTTGTCCTTTTTCTAAAGCTATATTACTATAACATCCCATCAATAATATCGAAAAACGTTTTATCCTAACTTATGTCCAACATAATCCATTCTAATCTTTAGGCTTATCTAAAACACTTCGGTCCAAGCTCATAGTATAATGAAAATGATTACATGAAATGTCATAGAACAATCATGTGAATGCCATCATTTATCCCCCATATATCATAAGATATATCTTGTTGGTCAAATTACAAACATGTGAATACCTTAATCATGTATTCTCTTTGAAGAATGAATACCCACTGAACCTTAGTGAAAACATGAATGCTGACAAAAGTTAACTCATTCCACATACCAAAATCCAAAAATTCTATATACTCAACCCATGATATAACCTTCTCCTTATATCAGTCATGAACTCATGAATACTATAAAAAATTTAATTTTCTCCTTATCCCTTCATTATGCGCATATCATCTACATTCGAAAAATATCTGAACAACCTTTCATGGATACTGGTAACATTAATCATACACTTTCAACACTCAAGGAAAGATAATAGTGTAACAATCCATAGATGTATCTTTATTCCATAGTATCATGAGATTACTTATACAACATTACACATGATAAACATGTAATCATTCCACTGCATTCTTAAACCATTTACCGAGCTTCAACAATTCTTTCATCTCACATATCATTTGTAGTCTCTTCATCATCATCCACATAAATACTACCCATACGACCATACTGATTCTGTTCATGAGGCTTTCCCTTAGGGCATTAGTTTGCATAATGCCCTTACATTCCACATTTAAAACATTTAACCATTTCTGATGTCGTAGCAATACCATTATCCCCATCCCTTGTGTTAACTGATCCTTTTCCTTTACACTTAATGGCTTTGTGTCTTTCTTTTCCACACCCAAAGCATCTTATAGTTCCTTTGAAAGATTCTCCTTGATGCCTCTTCCCACATGATTTACATAGGGGAAATTGAACTTTCTTTCCTCTATGATCATCATGAAACTCTATCTTTCTCTTATTAGCCGAGTCAGGAAACTTACCAAATTTTACTTTATTGATCATATTATGAGATTGCTTATTCGGCATAATAATGATTTTTGGACTTCCAAATCCCATTTCATTTGGTTTCTGATGATGAATATCATTCCATTGTCCATCATATCCTCCATTATCGTGAATCATCTTGTTTCCAGCCATTTTCTAAAACCCAAAAAGAATAGTGTGAGAGGAAAAAATCATAATAAAGGTTGAGTAACTTCAATATCTAACATCTTTGGTTTAATCTAATATTGTTACCATAGTTCTAGGACTATATCCTATATGTATACTTATCCTTAGGGACATCCCTAAACATACCTTAGAAATATCTCTAGGGATCTCACTAACGTTTTCGCATCCTAGTTTCCAAAGGTTGACTAAACTTTTCCTCTGATACCAACTGTAGAGACCCGTATCTTGACGTAAATTGACATTACATTACATTTGCGGAATACTTAGTACATAACAAAAACACACAGACAAGGATCGTATTAGTTTAGTGTCTTTGGAAACTTGGAATATAATCTTCTAATCGTGGTGAAAGATCTTCAACATCTCCCATAAAGATCTTAATTTTTTTTTACCTAAAACCTTTCTTTATATCCTGGGGAAAAGAAAACATAAAAGGGTGAGCTCAAATGCTCAGTAAGGGTAAACAAAATAAATATCAATCACATCATATTCATAAAAACATAACTTTTGGAAATCTTAACCTGCAAAAGAGAGCATAATTTCATAACATGGGATAAATCATGGCCGTGAAATGTAATCACAATAATCATAACATAAAACATGAAACTTTGTGGAATACACACATAATCATAGAGAATCATTTCTTGTTAGTCAAGACTCATTTCCAAGACTATCTTAGTGGACAAAGTCCCTTTCTGAACCGAGTCACCCTCGTTTCAGTCCTGTTTCACTGAACCGGTAAAACCTACCATTCCATCCATGTATATCTCATGAGATATAAAATATTTACCCAATGCATTGGAGGGAGATATAAGTCCCACCCATCTCAAAATGATACCATTCTTATTTGTGCCACAAAATCATAAATCATACATCATTGCATAACCCATGTAATAAAAATGGGAATCTTTAAACATCGTGACATCATAAAACAATTCATATAAGATAAAAGATTTCATAAAAATATTTCTATCACAACATAATAAAAACCATATAATAATATGGATATAAATATAACCCTATGTTATCTTAGATGGAAAATAATTTAGATAAAACACATGAAATGAATTCTTGAGGAAAATATCCTTTCTTCTTCAAAATCAATTTCTTTTCACAAAACGTCATGCAATTTTAAAAGAAAGATATTTTATTGAAAATAGTCATGGAATATTTTGGAGGAAGCTTCATGAAAATAATGCTTTATAAAACCGTAAAAATCCGTTCGTGCCGTATAAGTTAAAAAAACATTCTTCGTACTTTTGTCGGAAAAGTCAAAAAGTACCTCGAACGAAAAACGAAAAAAGATTCCTTTCATATATTTTACTAAAAACTCACTGAAGGGTAAAATAGGTTTTAAACAATTTTAGGTGGATGGAAATAATATTACATATTGAGGGAATATGGATGTGGATGATAAAATACACCCCAGTATATACCAAAGTATAAACAATCTCGGATAAAAATGAGATTGTGATATTTTCCCTTACCTTAGGTCCGATTTGCCTCGTAAGTCACCGATCCTCCTATATAATGATTTAAATAATGTCATTGACTTATTAAAGAATCATATTCATTGTTATTATATCATACATGGTTCACTTATGACTTTATATTACCCGTTCTTTTGTAAATTCATGTTAAAGTAGAGTTTTGGGTAAAATCATCTCATTTGTCGTTCGTCTTTTAACTTGTAATTATTCATATGATTACATAGATCATTATTACTTACTTATAGAATATAAAACATGATTTATATATAATATTTATTATGAATATACATATATATAATGGATCAATAAATGGAATGAAATACACCGTTCATGGAGACGGTAGGCCGTACGTACGCATGAACGCTGTTTTCGTTTCCTTATTAAATTGAGTGGAATTAAGTAGATGACATAAATATATATACAAATAAATATAGTAGCTTTATAATGTCATATATTTCATTATTATTGCTTATATATACTTTATAATCATTCTTAAATGGTTAACATGGAGAATGAATCTCATCGCGTCGTGGAGACGGTAGTCCGTACGTACGCACAAGCAATGATATCATTTCCATAATTATTGAATTGAATTGGAGTGGATGATACAATATATCAGAATCATTATAATTTTATAATAACTATGTATAGTTATTCTTTACACCATAATACCCATCCATGTACGGTGTTGGTGGAAAAACAGATTACACCACGGCGTGGAGACGGTATTCCGTACGTACGCCCGCGCGGTGATTTTGTTTTCCATAGGATGGATAGTTGGTGAAATAGGGTTGTTTCATACTTATAATAACATATCATTATATGAGCGATACTGATGTTATTACTTGATAATGAAACAACCTAAGAAGAAGAAGTGGAAGAAGTAATAAAGTTGAAAGAATCGGTAACGAAAATTACCTCTTCTTTGAAGCTCCTCTTTGAGACCTCCTCTTAGGGCACTAAAATTGGTCTTTGAGGAAGAACAGAACCTCTAAGATGTTGCTAGGGAAGTGGGCAGGAGAATTTGTCAGGGGTTTTCCGAGATTGATGGCTCAAAGTTGTGTGAGGAAGAGAGGGAGGAGGTGCCCTTTTATAAGGGAGGAGAGGGGCACCTTTAGAATAACTAAAAATATTATTATATTATAAAGTCAACTTCGGTTTTAAATAGATCCAAATTAATTTATTTTGAGGCTAAGGTAGGGATGGGTCGAAATCCTCTCATCCAATAGAATTTAGACAAGTTTAGGTTCCTATTTTAACCTTATCATTTAGATTTAACATTAAGTTAAATAATTTTACTTTTACCGTGTCTTCTTGTGTTCTTACACTATAAGGTTAATAAACTTACTATAAGAAGCCAAAAGAACCCCAAATCGTTTATTATTAATATATATAACCTTATATAAGTCATTTAGACGAACCATATATTTTTAAGAATAAAATAACAATTAATAATATAATATTTTTTTTAAAAACTATTTTATGTCAATTTTGACACTATTTAGTAATTGATTTTTTTGAAACTCATAATAGAATTATTAGTTCGAAACAAGTTAATTAAACCAATACTAACATGTCATATTAACCTAAAAAATTAGTTGGATTCATAAAAAGTCTAAAATTTCATTTATTTTGGTGTTTATAACATCAATAATGTCAATATTTCATTAATAAGATAATTAATGCATCATCATTGTGTCATAAATAAATTAAATTATTTAAGCTCTAAAAATTACAAATAAAATAAAATTATGTAATATATCTTTATATCTTTCTAATGAATATTTATAGTCGAATTTATCTTATGTATAACCACATATTAAAAATTATTTACTTATTAAACTTTGATTTTAACTATTCTAACCCTTCTTTATATAAATTAATAATAAATGTCCTAATCTAATCAAAGTGGGCCAAAATGGTCATATTTTATTCCTAAGTTTGTTTTTGGTCGAATTACACTAATCCAATAGAATTAGGACATGTGTTAGGGTAATAATAATATCATCTTTACCCTTAATTACCTTATTTACTTTTAACCGGGGTAAAAAAAAGTAAAAAGTTACTATTCACCAAAAAATTATTTTCATCTCATTGAACCACATTTTACTTTTCGACATCAACCGTGTCTCTCATATTTTTTAAATTCCACTCACAGAAGCGGTAAAATTACGTTTTATGAAAAATTCAGTTTTTTTACCTACCACTTAGTGGTTTTACTATTCATCAAAAATTGAAAGTTTTCCGAAAAATGCAAAAAATTAGGCCTAAGATATATTTAATATTATGAACTCAAAAATGATTTCTATTTTACAAAATTCAAAACATATCAGTTTCATTAATTAATTTAAAAATTAATTCCCGTCGTCAAAACAAATATCTTGTTCTTAAGAGATAATAACTATCAAAAGATTGACACTTGTTTATGTCTGGTTTAAATGTGAAATTACATCCAATGACCAACATTGTATTAAATTGTAAAAATATATTCTAAATATACATTAAAAAGACTCAAATTAATAATTTATCACTATTAATTATTTCGATTGAAATTTTTTTTAATTAAAATTTAATAATATTCACTATTCATCAAAATATGAAAGTTATTCGAAAATCACCAAAATTTCACCCTAAGCTAATTTCGATATTACGAATCCAAAAATAAATTCCATTTTGAAAAATAAAATTTTCTAAATTTCAAAAAGTGGTTATTACTATTCATAATGGCTAGTTTTAATAATATTTTAATAGCATATTGTTGTTTAGTGAAACTCGTTATTGCGTACTACACACGCTATCGAGGAAGGTCGCGATTGCGTGTAATGCAAGGAAAGTCAAGGATGCATGTTGTGCAAGCTCCTTTTGGTGTAGCATATAACACAAGACATTAATGAAATTAAAATAATATTTTTCATAAAATCTCGGGTTGTTACATCAATATTATATTAAGAAACATGATATACCAACATGAATGGATATGTTTCACAATAATTACTAATTAAGTCACATGGGAATTGTGGGTATAGTTTTGATAACATGATTTTAATTCACAGGTAATGTAACAAATACTATTAATTTATTTTATAATAAATTTTCATAAGTGTGTTGATCTATATTGTTCATAACATATATAAAATAATATGTATGGAATGTTTTGTATAAATAATTTTTTATCATTTATGCTAGGATTTGAATAAGTATAAAACAATAAATGGGGAGACATAAAAGTTAAGAGGTAAACTAAAATAACGATTCATGAGGAGAAATAATTTATATATTTCATTTAGAGGATTCATAATTAAAATTATAGAGGTACAAAATATGATTGTTTCATCAAAATAATTTTATATGATTTTTTAAGTCATTGTGATGTGATTAATTATGAATTGGGTATCCTACTGTAGTGTTTATATTTTTGGAAATGGTTAGTTAATGTTAATTATTATAGAATTTTTTATGGATATATGTGGCATTTTTGGTGATTTGTGTGGCTTAAATTAGGAATGAGAGTAACTAATGAATGCTTATCATTATTATATATTCACTATTTGTATTGTGTTCGATGAATTGTATGTATGCTTATTTGAAATTTATTTACATAATTATATTTCTTATTTTCCTTTTATCATAACATATTTATGTCCTCATACTTTTTTGAGAGGTATCTCCATTAAAATTATGGTTTTTTTATAATGATGTTGTGTTCTCCTTATATTTAAGGTGATGATATTTTCAATAATTTTTTTTGTGAATGATCCTAGATAGGTATATGTAGGATGACATCAAATTATTTTAAAGTCCTCATGTCCATGTAATGTATAAATTTCCGGAGGATGATAAATTTTTGAGTGGTATTTGTTTTAATGTACAATATTTTCATTGATCCTTACCTTTTTTATTTTAGAGTTTCTGGTGGCTATGAGAAACTTTCATAATTAATAATATGTTATTTAAAAATAATTGTAAAATATTATGGAATTATTTTAAATTTTTCTAATTAAACTACTATTGATTTGGATGTTTTAATAAATAATATTAAATAGTATACCGTCTCATTTATAGGTATGTTTATTTAAAAATTTATTGAATTTTAAAAAACAATTAACCAATCATATGGCCCCATTATGCATGACCCCAAAAATACATAATAATATATCTTTCAAATGTTATATTCCATGATATTTTATAGCTATTTAAATGTGATGTCTTATTTTTATATAGTCGAAAAAATTAAATTTTACATACGTATTGGTAGTATGAAAATTATATAGGCATTGAAAAGGAATCTGCCCGATTCTCATAACAATATAAAGGTAGGTAGAAGCTCTCATTCTTTAAAAAGGGGATACATTAGATTTTAGGGAATAAATAAATTTAACTTATATCCATGTATGTGCAATCACTATTTTCATAAAGTGCATAAAATTACACGGAAACGATTTATAGTTCATTTGGATTCCCTAGAGATATATAAAGGTCATACAAATTTTCTATATGCTTTGTAGAGTTAGGTCATAACTCTGTATAGATGTTTCACAGTAAAAATGTTACCTTACATTTGGGAATCACCCTATTTAACGTGTGGTTAAAAATATTATAACCCTTACGAAAAAAACTTTATATGTTTGGGACTTATTTTAAAAGGAATCATTTTTGTTTTTATCATCATGATTATTAATGAATTTTAAGGTGAAAATAGGGATTAAAATGATAAATTCATGGGAAAATCAATTTTCATTATATTAGGATTATTAATTGTTCATTTTTAAAAAAATAAAACACATGAAATAATGATAATTATAGTAATAAATAGTTAAATACCGAAATGAAGATATATTTTTACCTATAAATTAATTTAGTAGGCCTATATATTTTATATTCCATTTTCGGTATATATAATTCCACCCACAAAATTTATATTGTAATCTTGAGCAATAAATCAGTAAATAATTTTTCAATTATCTTCATTGGAGTAGGGACGGGTTAGTGAACAACTCATTTGTTTCATTTTTTATATTCAATCTCCTATTTAAGTATTTTTCTCTCTCTCTCCCACATTTATTATGTTTTTTGACCTATTTTTTTCGAACAATACACACAAAGTTAGTGACTAGATAATCCTTTTGAGATACATTGAGAAGTTAAAGGCCTTGGTTTTTTGTTTTCATTGAGAGTATAAATAATATAAATTCTTCCCTATTCTTATTATAGAGTGTACAAAGATTTTGAAAATTAAATAAAATTATCATAATCCCCTTGGATTAGTGTTTTTCTAGGTAGGGGTTCTATTACTAATTTTCCATTTATTTTGTAAAATCTTGGGAATCATAGTTTACATCATCTTGGATTTAATTGATGAAATTATCCCTAAGAAGATAATAATTTTCATGATTAAATATTAAAAAAGAAAAATATGTAAATAATATATAATGTTGTAACTTAATATATATATATTTCAAAAAAAACGAGTTCAGCAAAGAGTGCTTTATTAATACTTCCAAATTAAGAAATTTCATGTAGTTCGACTAGTCCAATATCTTGTTTTTATCATAAGGATGAGAGTTACTAATCGATTGTAATAATTATGAATGTTATTTTTCTATGACATACAAATTATGAATATGAAATGAATATTTTTTTATTAAATGTTAGGTAATGTGGAATATTGATATCAATGTGTAAATGAAATAAACATGTTGAAGAATATTATTATCTACCAATGATGGAATAATTATGTTATAATAAAAGTATAAAGTAAAATAATAAGTATATGGGTAATTAAAGAAAGTAAAAATTAATGATGCGTCGAGCTATTGGCCATAAAAAATACATCAAATTACAGGAAATGGTTTTGGGTGATTATTATTGGATGATAGTATATTAGGATATTTTGATTTTAAGTGTATTTAAATATTTTACATATTGCATATTTATTTTCATGATAGTGTGATATCTTTTGGTTGTATTAGTATCAGTATATATCAAGAATAATACTCTTATAATTATTTAATACTAGTTAGTTAGAGTGAGGATATGATTTAATGGATGTTGTCAAGTTATTGACATTATTTATTGAGTGTTTTTGAAATATAAAAATTTTGTTAGATAGTGTCTATGGATATTCAATTACAATTTACAAATGTTGATATTTTGTTTCATCATAAAAAGAACTTATAACCATGGAAAACAATTAATTAATTTCTGTAATTAATTTTTTTTCTTTTTTACTTCTGATTATGGTTTAATGGTAACAATATTATTTCCTGAGGATTAGATTCCATTTTATTATAGCCTTTGATTCAATGTTTTTTTATTGAAAATATTATTCTATGAGTATATTCTATTGGAATATAATGCATTGATGTGTCATATTGATATCATAGTATGGTTGGATTGGATGATAGGAAATGGTTGAATTTCTGAAGGATTTACTGTGATTGATGCCAATGATAGAGGGATAAGATAAATTATGAGAAATGGTGTTTTGAAAGACATTGCGATTAGTAAATATTTATAGTTGTGATTTCTCATTTATTTAACCATGTGATGATTGTGAGGGTAATATTATCTAATGAATCCTTTGTTATAATTAACTTCTCCTTATTTGAAAAGGTTTATAACAATAATTGAATGTTTCCTTGTGTTATATTTTGATTACACTTATAGTACCTAAAAATTAATAAGTGATAAGTGAATTCATAAAATAATGAATATGGTTAATAATTATTATAGGTGATGATGACATTCATCAGTGAAAATATAAAATAATGGAAAAAATGACACATTTCAAGAAATACTGACGAATTTTCCAAAAAATATATACATAATAATAGTAATTGATTAGTGTATAATAAATAATTAATATGAAATATATATGATTATGTAAATGATGATATATAATACTAAATATTGACTGATGTGAGTATTGTGTGATGGTAGATACAGACGAGTCAAAGTACATGTAATTTCATATAGTATGGTTGTGTGTGATATATTTTATATTTTATGACATTATAGTCTTCAACACCCGATTCTGTAGGGTAAAAATTACCCACTAGTTTTGGGGTGGTTTGAATATTATCCTAGATTGCAAATGAATAGATTGATCACCTGACCATCTATCCCACTCTCCCTTCAAGATTAGTATCATGTGTAGGAATATATAAAATATGGAATAATTAGGTATATGGAATGGACTCACACATGCTATAATTATTCTATTCATAATATAAATTTAGGTATTGAATGTAATTGTTGAAGAAAAATTTTGATGGAAAAATTGGGGGAGTATTTCTTTCTTCTAAGAAAAGAAGAATAATTATTTTATGATGGCCCTTTATGATCATGATAGAAATTCATTGTAATTTTTTCAATATGATTATGTAGAGGAAAATAATAAAGACAAGAAAAAATAAATTATTATAATCGTTTGAGGTAAACGTATTCCCTAGTCCACTCAACCAAATAACCCTCTACAAGGATGTCAATTTTCAATAGTCATCTCTATATATTGTGGTCCTCTTTAACTGAGTGTAGAAAGTTGTAACCTTACAATAAATCATTTTCTATTACAGGTATCCTTGAACTCCATTAATTATTTTGAGAAGCTGACACACCTCCTCAGAATAGTAAAATCGTTAGATACCCCAAAAAATATTTGTTATTTGTTATGAAATAGGTTCATACCATAGTTTTAGAAAAAAAATTGACAGATGATGGATCCTCTTCTTCAGATAATATTGCCTTTATCTAATTACAACTCTTATTTTATCTAGGTTTACAGATGAACATCAATGAAATACAACAATAGAAAAATAAATATTAACAATAGTAGGATGAACACAGAATATCATATTAAAATATGCATATCTACAAATTTTAGTACTACAATATCAACCAATGACTAAATTTTCTCTATATTATATTGCACTATCATTAGTGGATACAATAATTTCTTTTATATACAAATATAAGTCCATCAAAAAAATAGTGGGGGATTTTATGAACAAGATTCTTGAAAAAATATCATTATAATAAACTATGTAACTTAAATTATAAATATATTATCCATTTTCAATGTCACATTATGTCATACAATATTTATTTTGATAATTAATAAGACCCCGGATTTGATCTTGGTCAATGTGATCTGAAAATATATTTAGATTAATAATTTTAATCTAAAGTGCTCAATATATTTAAAAATTGAATATAAATCACCTCTAAAATCATAACATGTCTTATAAATAGAAATTATATAAAATGTTATGTTAGAGACATTGAAATTTTCTATATATGGTTTAATTATATAATTACTCGAGGAAACAAATTTTTTTAATGTCCTGAAATTGCAGGAATTAAAATGTCGTTGATGACTGCTTCAAACATAAAGATACTCATTATATGAAACAATTTGATATAAATGCTCCAAATAAATATTGACTCAAAATAATGTGAAAAATAACTGTTAATTATATAATTTGACATTATTTTGTTCTAAAATTTTTGGTTATCAAACAAAACATTAACCACATACATAATATACAAATATAAGATTCCATACTAAATTTTATGATCCCAAACATAATGTTCTCTTCAAAAATAGGGCATACAATTGTGATACTGAACTATCAATAAATAAATCTAAAATTATATGAAACTATAATTAAAAAATATTTTAGAATAAAATAATTACTCAAATAACATAATTCTAATATTTACATAAAGTAATTTCATTAGTGAAACATATTAGTTTATTTTTATCCATTAAAATTAATTATATATTAATGAATATTTTTAGATAAATGTATTTACACTTGTATCATAACTTTTATGATGAAAACCCCTATATAAATATTGATAAATACATATGTTTTTAAATTTTAAATAATGAAAATAAAAAATTATATATTTAAATTGAATAAAATGTATTTTATTTGTATTTAAATTTGTATGGGAATAAATTATGAAATCCAACTTTCATTCCAAACAATGAATAATGGTAAACAAAAATGTTTTGTTTATCCACATATCTTTTTATTTTTATGATATAAGAACAGTATATACTTATATTAAAAATAATTTATCTTAAACTAAACACATAGAAAACATTTTCTTTATCCAAATATAAATTGTTCGATAAATTTGAATAGGATTTGAAATAAAACTAATATAAATATTAATTTGAAAAAAATATATATTTTAAAAAAAGTATTTTAATAAAAACATTGTTGATTTAAAAATATTTATGGATATATGGTAAAAATGCTATGATATTGGATGGGTAGAGGTCTGAGGATTAGGGTCATCATAGAATAAAGATTCATTGTTCAAGGAATCACTAACAATCTGATGATTTTATTTCAATTCAAACATCAACATCTTATCATTTCAATGCATTGCCCCTTATAATAATTTTGTTTATTACAATAATGCATGACACATCTTGAGAACATCTATCATAATCACCAATGAAAATATTGAATATATTTAGTACAACATACATACTTTTCAATCATACCACCTATGTAATTGATCAAACATATAACATGAGGTGTTTCAGTAGTGAATTTTATAACATTTTATTTTTTGATTTACCAAAAGCATTTAAAGTGTAATATTATCACACTATATGATTTTAGTTCAATAATTATTTGATAAAAAATAAATAATAGAGTATAATATACTTATCCAATATTTAGTTGTTATTTTATAGTTTATTGAATCTTTTTCATACAATGGACTACATCTGAGCAATTCATACAGACTCCCCAAAAACACATTCCAATATCTAAAGTCTGATTTTTTAAATGATTATTTTATGAAATTCCAAATTTATCAGACATTTCCATCCGAAAATCATAAAAATCCTTTATTAAAATTGAATTTTATTTTATAATTTCAAATGAACCATTATGATGTTTGATTTTTTTTCGGAATATATATTTTTTCAAATATTCATCAATATTTTGAGAACATTCAATCTCTACCTTAAATATATCATCTTGATAATTAATTCCATTAATCATAGTAACTATGTTTGAAAAAATATGGAGTTTAATATTCAAAATAATAATCATTATATGATGAAAATTACTCTTCTCTGAAAGAAAGATGAACATAATAAATTATTTTAATTTATTGAATTAACATTTATGCACTATATTGATATGTGATACCTCAAATATCATTATTAACTCTACCTCAATTAATATTTTTATTACATTAAATGGACTAAAAAAGTAAAAAATTATGATCCTATATCATATATGTTATTTTAGCTAAAAGAGTATTATAATTCTAAATTGAATGTGAATCCTCGATATCATTCTTTTCAACATGAGAAACCTAAAATTTGATTATTCACAACTAAAAACATTTGAATTAAAATACTCTCATCAATTTATTCCCATAAAAATTGACTTTGATTAAGAAAATCATCAGTATCTATTTTTCTAGATGTATCATAACATTATCCAGGAATATGAAGAACTCCCCTATCCATGTATAAATTTTTTCATTAAAAATTTTCATACACTATGTGGTGGATAAAAGTTGACATTTAAAATTGATACATCCTGAATATATACTTTTCCTTCGACTCTAGATTATCTAAAATCCTTATCACTTCTTCTGGTTAAACTAGCTGATTTCAACATATTTCTCTCCATGAAAATGAGATCCAGATAACCCTACAAATCATAGTTTTATAGGTATTATTTTTCCATCAGTTATAATCAAGGACAATGTTATTTATTTAGTATTCAATATGAGATAATATTTCTATAGTAAAATATGTGACCTTTATGTCATAGTTATTTAATTTTTTTAATTTATAATAGATACTAGTATTATATATGGGTATAAGAACATCTATGCATCTCCGTCATAGTAAGGATCCATGTATTTGAACATAAATAGACTAAAATTTAATTGGTTATTCCTCAACATAAAAAAATAAATATCATGAAAATTATTTCCTATAACTATTATATTATTTGGATCATTTCTGTTTGAATGAACATTAAAAAAATTATCCATCTCCAAATCCTTCACAAACACCATTTTAATTTGAGAGGTCCCAAATCGAAAACACATTATTTATAATGCTTTTTAAAATTTTTTCCTAATTGAACATAGGCTAAAGAGAAAGTCAACAACATGAGGGAATTTGAAAAAATGATTGAGATTAATTGAGGAAATTGAATATTCCAGGTTGTTTACCACGGAATAAATGATATCAATGGAATCTATAAAAATAAACATGTAATTTTTATAAAATTACTTCACATTATTCTAGAAAATTTACACTATATTTTATATATTAAACATGAATTCATATCCATGATATCATAGGGATTTCACAAGTAGGATATTCATCTATGATAACCTTTTAACATCATTCATATCATGTTTTATAAGTTTATTTTCCAAACTAACTGTTGTTCATTATAAAATAACTCAACTTAAATAATAATTAAATAAATGTAATTACATGATCTAGCTTACTCTATAAAAATAATACTAATAGGTTGGCGATAGTACCTCACGAACATGTACCTATATTCTAGAGACTATAGAACAGAATTGAGAGGAATTGTTTTGTATATGTAGAGACTGTGCACTCATATTAGTGTATGAAATTATAAGAAATAAAAAAAAATACCGAATATATGTAAACAATCATAGTATAGAAATATTAAATATAATATAGTAGCAAAGAAAATGAAATATAGTAAAGGAGTTTATGGCCATTCCATATATTTAATATTGATTTACAATTGGTATGATCACATATATAAGAGAAAACAAGAAACATAAATTAACTTACTATGTTGTACTACATAAATCGGGCTAAACCACATACCCGATCACTACAAAAGATCCAAACCATCATGATCGATTTAAAAAGGTCATCAACCAAACATGTTTCTACAACCAAGTGAAAATATTCTCAGGTATAACTATGCAATGAAACATAGATTTGTTTGAGAGTAAAATACTCAATAGGGTACGAAAAATAGACTATCGTACATACCTATTAAATATATTCTTTGTATATGTGAGCTAATCATCAGGTAGATAATTATGGAATCTAGCTACTGAAAATACTCTAATGAAAAGAAACCATTCGAATATATTTTATCATTATGGAATTATCATTCAATGTGATTATCATAATAGATAAATTAATCAACATAGATCAATATGATTAATCCAGAATTGATACAAGGGAAGATGAAACTAATCTACATCACATCATATGATCAAGTAATTCAGATTGACATTGCTGCACTGAAGCCATGTATAAACATGAAGATACATGGGACAATAATCCCAACTGATGATACTACCATCATCATATGTTGGAGTTTCTCTAAAAAAGATTCATCAACATTGGGTGACACATGTCTTATTGGTGAGATCAATCATACTTCCCACTAATAATAATATAACCGAATGAAGGTTAAAAATGGAAATTTGTAAATTGAATTTGCTGTTTTAGTCTTAGGTCCAGGTCAATAAGAAACCATGACATTGTTACTCATATAATACCTAATTGATTCACCCTTATAAAAGGTGTAATGAATCCAAATTAGATTGGAGGTAAAAAGATATATCTATATATAAATCACTCAACATCACACTCCCATACAATTATAGGGACTAAAATAATTGTTCATCCACCCATTTTTTGGGAGTATCCTGGGCATTTGTCAAGGATATAATCATAAATCCTAGAGGGAATCTCAAATATAGGATTTTTATTACTTGTCCCCTGACCCTTATATTTGTTGATGGAAAGAATACTAGTTGAAATGTGACATCCTATAATGACATAAAAAAAAGTGAGCCCCATAGGATGTACCTTGGTATGTATATATGGGAATCATGATAATTTTACAGGCAATCCAAAAGGCTCAAAATATAGCTATTAAGAAGTACATATAGCAATGCCACATCGCATATGCCCAAAAATCAGGCACATCCTTTTTTCTTACAAAATTTTTGTGATTTCTCAGGGGATTCCCACTAGTATCTACACCCATATCAATCATGTACACACTCAGGATAAGATAACTTCTAGGGAACCCATTGGGTCCCCTATGTAAAAATATAATAATACAATCCTACAATGGATCCTTAAGCTTTATATATATATATAGGTGTCCTATAAGTATACTCAATGTAATTCGAGTTGTCTTGGGTCAAAAGCAGATGCACAAATAGATTTAATCCCAAAAATTGGGAATTTGTTATCTCATACTTTCTATATCCATAATGTTATTGAACTATAGAAAACATGAGTATATTTTCTAAAACCCATTATCGATGTTGAATCCTCCTTTGAAAGGTATACACACCCATCCCAAACCTATTATACCTATGGTTTATCAACTAAACACTAAAAAAAGTTATTCACACTTTAGAAATCACAATATCAACTCTTATATGCTGTGAATGATTATATATGTCTGAATTATATAATCTAGAACAAAAAAAGTACCCAGACATGAGGTTATCACACATTAGTTGGTAGTGATCCAATACATTCATACATTAGAATAAAATTCTAGTTTAATTAATTGAGAAATTATTGTTATATATTTAAAGGGAGATGTCTTCCTAAAAAAATCCCACGAATACGCATAAAAATTACAAATTTATTGACATCCTATGAAATGTATGAGATACCACATACCTTTTATGAATCTTTCCATTCTTTTTTCAAGGGCCTAATGTTGTTCCCAAGTACCGTCCATGTTCATTTGAGACATAGAAGGTCTTTTCTCACAAACAACACATTAGAATCTAATTATCTAAAATTTTATTATTTTTTAATTAAAATAAATATATTAAATAAAATTAATTTTTTTGAATAAAATTGTATAAATATCAAAATAATAATAGAAAAAACTATGTCACCAGAAATATAACTTAAATATCACCAAACTAACATGATAAATTTTGATTTCTAAATCAGGCATGAGAGATAATAAATGATGTCAAAACTAACATGAGGTTTTTAAATTATAATCTTGAAATTTTTTGGAAAAACATAGTGGAGAGATAATTTGATAAAGAGATAGAAAAAAAATTGTTTGTTTTTTTGTGTCATATTAATTATTGGTAAAGAGAAATACCTATCACATGTATCATATTCCACTAAACATGGGTTGTATGAGGGAACAAATAAATCACTGATGAAAAAAACATAGTGTTTTAGGGGGAAGAGTAAAATAGAGAGTAAAAAATTAGACTAGTTATTATTAGGCATCCATCGCATTAGGGAATGATCAAATTTTTCTATGAACAGGGGAGATATCCCATGTAGGAAAAGAGAAGGAGGATGGAGTGTATAGAGTAGTTGATGTGTGAAGTTAAGGATAAAACAATGAAATCACTATATGTGTAAAATGGTGAAGAGTTATTTTTCTCACTTTAATGAGGCACACTATTTGGAAACACATTTAAGAAAATGATGCACCAACCTTGTGAGAATAATTATATGAAAACCCTCACCTTGCATAATAATAATGATCGATTAGAAAAATATGGTGCTAAGAGGGAAAGTCCCTCAACACCTATATAATTTTTTTTTGTTTTTTCCCCCATTTACTTTCCATCAAACTATATTCCTATACAAACTGGGTGTCATTGTTTAGATCAATCTTTATAACTTAAATTATGCCCACTATGCACCATTGGATTTGTTTTTATGAAAATACGATTTTGGTCCTTGAACCCCATAATTATAATGAATCTTTTTATTCACCTTATAATCACAGAATCATGTACAAAAAATCACTTTTATACCTTCAACCCATGAAATTATATTCAAAATAACTAATCAATATTTTTCTTTTCTAAGAGTTGACAATTCTAATTTATTAAAAACCTTAACACTTGTACAACATGCTAACTTAAAAAATCCCCATCTAAATTTTTACAGTCCATAATAATTCTTGAGGATAGTCTATATGATCAAACATACCTACTAGGGTCATTAATTATAGCTAAAATTTCCATGTTTCATTTCTGAACGCCCAATGAAATGTTTTGAACCATTTAAGATATATAATTCATCACCCCCAAAAAACCCAAGCTATTGTACACACCAATTAATGATAATAAATTCCATGTTTACAAGATCCCACAAAAAATGATACATGACCATTTTATCCCTTAGTTAATTTTCTATCCCATGGTTCTCACAAAAATATGATATTTGATTCAATGAAAAATAAATGATCCATTGTACTATAACAATTAGAATTCCCTATAAAAACATGTCTGTAACAACATGATGATGTTCCCAAAATGATTCTCACTTTATACACCTATAATACCAGAACTATACTTATTAAAATCCTCATTCTAGTATAAAAGGTAAAATTCTAATATACCAACCATTATCTATTCATGTATGATTTCAATGAAAATATTGATCATAATGCTGACTACATAAATCTCATCCCCATAATTCTATCAATGATGATTATATCCAACCACATAAAACAATTCATGAAAAATCATGTCAAATCACCTTAGGGTGACAATTCATGAAAATGATTTTCCTTCTCAATAGACATGTCCTCTAAACCTAAATCTATTTATCAATGGCATGTCAATGTCAAATAATATTCTAGCGACTGGTCTAATACTTAGATGATATCATTCTTCCCATATTATGATCATTATTTTCCTTTGAATAATGTAATTAATTTTATAACACAACATCCTACGACATTTCCATTACATGATATAATTATTCTCACGACGAAAAACCAATTCATTCAAGGGTTCCGACATAATTGTTTGAAGGAACCCATTTTTTCCTATAGAAGTGAAATCCATGACATTTTTGATGTTCCAACTCACAATGTAAACCAGTATCCTAAAATTTCAAATGGTGAAATCCTCATCACCATCCTTTCTTTATTAAACTACATTAGTGTAAATTACCATGAGATATTATAGTCAAACCATGAAATAAATTTAGATTCATGGGTGCATAGTCGATTCTAACTCAAAATATGATGACGATTACATGATATTAAGGATGATTGTAACTAGGATGTGATTACACTAATATTCCATATATAATCATCTATCACTATACGTATGCCACACTCACATAAAACTAGACATTACATGTCATTAACAAACCCATGACACTACATCTCATGAAAATGTATGAATAGTTCTATCCATGGATGAAACACTTCACAGAACCTAATTTATTTCCACAAAAACCCTCATCATAGGGATTTTGTCTGATTTTAGCTAACAATATGGTTCCCCATGCATATAAACACCACCTTAGGACTATCATTCCTCAAAACACACAAGACTACTCCATGATTTATGATATAAATAGTTCTCGGAAAAAATGACATGTACCATTCACATATCACCCTGTATAGCTAGTGTAAAACCCACAACACCATGTCATCACCCAAATATTTATCCCATAAGTGACCTATTATTAAGGACCGTATGCATCTAATTTATAAAATGATAGTGTCATTAAGGTAAATTCTCCCTTGGAAATCATCATCAAAACTTGGAACCCAACACAGTCTAGGTTTTTCTGATTAAACTACAACATTATAGAATAATTTACTATATCACTGAATCAACCACACAACCAATGGCTAACAGGTCGAGTAACATTAATAGTTATACCAATTGAACGTAGTATATATTACCAAGAAGCATTTTTTACTTCCTCATAAAATTATTTAGACTTCATTCCAATAATGAAAATACAAAAAAACTATAGTGTGAAAATCTCTACATGAGAACACCAACATGATCACATCATAAGAAGACATTAAAAATATTGGATAGCCATTATCATTGGATTCTCTCAAGAAAATTGAAAACTGAGTCACATTAGTCTCATTCAAAACTATGGCCCTCTAGGAGTCCTACATAGCCCAAACGATTATGTATTGTAATTGGTCATTATATCCTACAACCTAGAATATAGGTCAAACCTCTCATATAGGGAATCAAAATATAATGAATCACCTTCCATGAATTATCCTACTAGGCCTTGTACCTCAAAAATAATACTCATAAGGATATTATACATTGAGTTTCATGAGATGAACATATAAAGAAACGACCCAAAAGAAAAATATAACAACACCTAAAAATAAACGAACCATATAAAAAATAATAGATTTTATCTAGTTCCAACATTGACCTATAAAGATAAATATCATACACTCAAAATCACCTTAAAGATTTTTTTCATAAGAAACATAAATGATTTGGATTTATAGAATTTCATTCCATGATATTTGAAAAAATAACATATAGGTTGTCACTAAACCATTAAATAATTGATCCTAATTATTAATTACCCTTTAGTGCTCCATCATTTTAGCAACATGCGACTTATCTACCCATTAGGGTCATTAAAAATCCAACACATGAGGAACGATTCATCATCCTAATCATCACAATTATAACCACAGATCCACATGAAAATAAAACTAATCGATATATATATATATATATATATATATTTATAACTAACTATGTGTAATGATACCAAGAACCCAAGTGAGAAAATACCAATTAGGTTGTTGTTGAAACTATAAACAGATGATCTAATTTTATATAGTTAATTCAATCACTAGTAGGCCTATAACATAGGGATCATATGTTCCAAATATTATGCCCGAAAAATTCTACTTACCCATACCTATAAATAGTAACAATCAAACACCAGCCTCTCTATAACAGGTGTGATCCAAAAATCCATAATAAAATATAAACTCCACATGTAATGTGTGTCTCTCATATCAAAAGACATATAAAATTGTAAAATCATAGATCGAAATTGAAATCCCATTTCCATAGAAACAAATACTTCTTACTAGAATAATTATTTTTGATGCAATAATAAAATATCCATCACAGAATCCAGCACATTCATAAAAATCCTATATATCATATGCATAATAGAAAAATAATAGGAATGAAACTGCTCATATAGAACATTTTATTTTCCTTTTCAGGGTTACCCTATAAAAAATATCTAAAAAGATTGGAGATAAGACCTTTAGCATGCTTCACCATATTCCAGAGGCATCAGACTATTAGTAAGGGCCAATTGTGTTCATATGGGGATACTATGCTATAAAAAAGAGTAATAAACCAATTTATATAAACATGAATCATGAATATCAGTAATTATTCAAAATAAAAAAAATTATAATCACCATTTAAGAAATAATGAAATTCATTAATGGACTAATTGATGACATTAGACAAATAAAATTGATATACCACTAGGTTGATAAGATATATATGAATAAATAAATGTATAATTATATACTATATACTCTGATAATAAAAACATACATGAAATTAACATTAAAATCCATGAAATACTTCTAGATTGTTCCCAAGACTCATCTCAACTTGTTCCAGCAACAAAGTCAACATCTTCTCAGGAACCCTAGTGCAATGACGACTCAAGCATTGTGTGATTACAAAACTCTATTGATAACCACTAATTTATTATGTAATATATCATGTATATTAGATTAATATATATGTGAGAAACACAAAAACAAAAACATAATAACAAATTACTATTGAAAATGAACTATATAAAAAAATCATGCCATGGTATGTTGTTATAATGGAGTGATTATGAAATGTAATTTAACTATATAAATAAGTATTGAAAAAAATATAATGAAACCAATTTATATCCTTGGGACTTAGAATATTATTATAAATAGATCCTTTAATTAAGGTAATGAGTTAGATTTTGTGCTACTGATGTTGCTTATAAATCTCTTGATCTGTTGGTTCATAATCTTTATAAATGATACCAACATTGACTTGTTCTATAATCCTTCCAGGTATGATTTATCACCATGGGTTATACATGTCCGTGAAAATGGATCAAATATACAATCTAGAAACAATATAATAAAGTATTCCATTTAACAACATGAAATCATGTAAATATACTCTGATGGATAATTCCTATGACCTTATCTTTAGAACACCATGAAATTATGAATTTGGTAACCACTTAGGGGGATGAACCATAGGTTTTATATAATATATTCAGTCTAGAATAAATATAATAACTAAATATTTATTCAAAAAGTAATTTTAATATCACTCCCAAAAAAGTCTAATTATTATAGTAATAGTTCATCAACATAATACAATGTAGCACTTGAGGAATCACTCAAGGATATAATCATAAATCCATTTGAGTATCGTATTAGGGCTTCCAAAGGGTTAAAAAATAATCTACCTCTGAAACCCCAAAATTGAGGAATCCTAGATATAACGGGACTTCCTAGAATTATATCAATCAACCATGTGAGGCCCATTGGATGGACCCCATGAAGTAACTCTGGGAATCCTAATAATGAAGCAATCTGTTAAGAATCTCAAAATTTGGATCATCAGAAGTGAATTTGGGTATCCCAAATCATATATCACCTCACATCACACTTATTGACTATGTACCAAAAAGAATATATGGAAATATAATTTTCATCAAAAATAAATTGGTAAAATAATAAACAACGAGTGAGGTTGCTAAAAGGGCTCTCTCTGTAAAAAAAGGACAGTAAATCTACTCTGAAACATGGAAGGTCATAAATAAGTATAGGTATACCATTTGGGATTTTCCTTTTCAGTATAATGTTCTTGGTTAAACACTCGATGCACCGAGATCTCACATCTGACTACATAATTTCTAGGGTAACTCTTTTTTCATACTACATGGTGACCTATACCTATGATAACAATTAAGAGATAGTTTATAACCAAATATTGGTGAATTAGTATCCCTAAAATAGACTACATCTCCAACCCAATACTGGGTTACCTTTTTTTGTACACGTATGCCTAAATAATGGATAAAATACCTTACCAAGTCCAGTCTTCCCTCTTAGGAGGATGGAGGCAACTCGATTTTTGAATTATCTAATCCTAAACAAAAAAGGACTATAACATGAGGTTAGATCATTGGGGTAGTTAGTTAACCCTTTCATTCACCCACTACAATAAATCTTTTTTAATTAATTATCCATGAGTGGTTATAAATTAAATGGGAGGCATCACCCTATGGGGTCATTCAAAATATGCACAAAGTACATAATCATTAATAAATATCGTATTACATGTATGATAAAGAACCTAAATTTTATAAAGATTTAAATTAATTTTCTGAGGGAAGACACAAATTTTCATGTTCCATAGATGAACACCAAATATATTTCTTTTATTTTCACATAACCAATCCAAAAAAAGATAATTAGTAATAATTACATTAAATTTAATCATCTAAACTCAACATGCTATAAAAAAATTAACAACATAAATTTTTAATGAATAATTCTCCAAAACACATTAGGAAATCCCATCCCACAAGAACCTCAACAAAAACTCAACAAACCTCTTGACAAATCATCAACATTGAACCGAGTGTAATATCAAAAAATTTGAATAATAAAAAAAATTATTTTATTGTATAATTATTTTTTAAAATCACCATGGCGACATAAATTGATGAAATGACATGTGAAAAAGTGAATATGGAAACCCAGGCCATACTCTACTTAGGAATATCAAAATCCCCAAATTATATATTTGATTACCCCATGCTCTGGTGAAATTAGGACTAAAATATCTATCTCTTGAAACTATCCTTAGGTTATGGGGATAAATAATATATTACATTATAATGGAGTTTATGTCTTCCCTCATAGCTTCAAACACAAGTGACAAGAAATTAATTAGAACAAGACCAAGGGAGATCTCAAATGGGAGATGGTAGATATAAGGACCCAACCTTAAACATTACATAATCTTGGGTTATTTCAAGAATTCACATTGAGGATCTTTTCAGGTTTAGAGTTTTAGAGAATTAGATCATAAATCATGCATTACATTCCACATTTAAACAAGGTGGTTACGTCAAAGAAAGTATTCATTTTTTCCACCAAAGTAAACATATTTAAAATAAAACAGGGTTTATTTCTTGACACTTCCTTGAAACTATCCTCACATCATGTACCATTCCCTTGACATGTGAAAAACATTTCAAAAACATGGGATAAACATAAAATGATCAGTAAGTGATATAAAAATACGAAAAGAAATCATTAGTCCATGAATACATAAGAATATATGAAATCATACATTACTCATAAAACATAAGAACATTAACATACCTCATTAAATCATAATATTTATGAATAACTCATAGAAATCATAAGATATAAAGGTAACTCTAGGCATTCATAACATTCTTACATATGGAGTAACCCTCATGGTTACATTTGGAATACCCATCATAGTATATTCCCTAAATCTCTTTGGATAAAACATAGAGTTTAACTCCTTCATGTTACCCAATGCATTAGAGAGCTCTCTTGGGCTCACCTACCCTTAGTTTATCATGGAACCACCCGACTTCATAAACAATGCCCAAGAACCCTAAAATAACTGTATCACATAAAACATGCATAAAAGAAACATAACATTTCCACATTTCAATCATCAGATATCAATAAAACACATTGATATAATCAAAATATTATAAAACCAATTTTCAATACCAAAATAAAATAAAATTAAAAATTGTATTTATTGTTCATTTAAAAAAGTTATGTCTTGTAGTGGAAGTCGAAACTCAAATAATGGTCCTGGCGGTGGAGAAGTCGTTGTCGCCGAATACGTAAGACAAAAACATACCTTTTTGCATTTAGTAAAATTCTTGGTGTAAAAATATTCCTTTTGAATGATATTAAATATCAAAAGGGTTTATTATACAACTTATAAATGAAGGCCGTATATAAATTAAAGTATGCCTCAACGAAAGGAGATTGAGACGAAGTTCCTTACCTCAAGTCCGACTTGTTGTCGTTCGTTATTTATATTCTTGAATAATAAACTTAGGTCAATTTATAACTACTTAAATACTTCCTTTAAATATTATTATTCAATTCATATCACGTATTATCATGTTATAATAATTAGTTAATTAGGCGAGTTCATATCATTCGTTTTGTCGATGTTCAGTACATGAGTCAAAAATGAACTTGTTTGAAATGAATTGCCCATGTAGATATAATAACATCTTCTCCAGAATGGTATTAATGATTTAAATATCATATATCTCTAGTATATATTCATTTTATACTATTCCATAACATTTGGAGATAAAAAATGAAATGCACCGTTCATGGAGATAGTAGGTCGTACGTACGAATGAATGCTACTTTCATTTATTTTCCATATTAAAGGAATTAAAACTAAATAAGACATATATATATTATAATAATAATATAATATATGTTATATAGGTAACATAAGTTCATTAATTATATTCTTTATAAATCCAATATTTGGCATGAACGAGCCACATCACTTGAGGGGGCGGTAGTCCACACATCCTTATATGAAATTATCGCAATTGGACAACATGAAAAGCATAAAGGTATGTATTAAATATAAAATATAGATGCATAGAGAGAAAATAATATATACCATATGGAAATATAGTTCCATAATAATGGCCACTGTGAAAGGTGTTAATTTTTTTTTGAACAATCATCGTTTCGTGATGCAGTAATTCGCCACCCATAGAAACAGTATGTTCTTTAACCATTCGATGGAGGTGTGTGTAATGGTAAATAAAATAATTCTCATAACAAAATACTAGTATATTGAGGATATTTATGTTTTTATAGAATCAAATAATAAGAATGTTCGGTGGAGTGATGAAGTAAAATAAAATAAATGAACTCTAGAGAAGACATTACCTCTAAATCGGGTAACTTTTTCTGATTTGAGGCAAGGGCACTCTTGAAACGAATTCTGCACAAAGTGAGGATTCTAGGAGTAATAGAACGATTTGGAGAGATAATATGAGCATATGTTGTTCATTACATGGGCTTGAGAGGTGTGTGTATGGTGGTAGTGGTGGGGTCCTTTTACAAGAGAGAGGAAGGTCACTTTTGGAATGTCTTGAAATGTTACATTATTATAAAATGGTTTTCAGATTTAAAAGGTCCCACAATGATATATTTAGAGGGTAAGGTGATAAGGGTTAGAAAAACACCAATACAATAGGTTTAGAAAAGTGTATGTCTTAGAGTTAACCTTATATTTTAATTTTATTTAAATCATTCCTCAATGAGGTAATCACTGCATCATCATAGTGTCAGAAATATATTTATTAATTTAATGTATATTAAATATAAAAAAATACCATGATCTAGGAAATATTTTTAGATATCCAATGGTTATTTATGTTCTAAGAGATAATTTATGTAAAAAAAATAATATTTTTTACTTAGGATATACAAACCTTTGTTATATTTCCATTCTTTTTAAAAATAATGTCATAATTGTCACTATCGCACTCTTGTGACTCCACGAGCCCTCATGTTCAGTAAAATGAATTCCATTTTTGGACATGACTCATAAAAAAAGATTTGGAAACTTTTTGGGGTCATTTTATATTATTATAAAATTATTTTATTACCCTTAACTACCAGATTACTAATTAATCACAACAATTAAAGATAATTACCGTCATTACTATTCATAATGTGCAAAAACAAAAGAGTATTAATTAAATAATTTGAATCTTATTATTCCAAATATGGAATCCATTTTACCAAATTCAAAACACACAAATTTTAGTAATTAATTTATAAAAAAATCATGTTGTAAAAACAAATAGTGTGTTTTTAAGAAACAATATCTATCAAAAGATTGGAAATTGTTTATGCCCAATTTCAAAGTGAAATTAATTATAATGACCACCATTGCATTAAATGGTACAAATATCTTATAATTACACTTTAAAAAAAATTAAAAAGTTAATGTAACTATATAATTAAATTAGATGAAAAAGAAGTTGTGAAGTAAAATGAAGTATTTTTCACTATTCATTAAAAAATGTACATTGTCAAGAAAATACTAAAAATTTATCCAACGTAAATTTCAATGTCCCGATTCTAAATAATAAGTTTATTTTTACCAATAGAGCTTATAAAATTGTCAAAATTAATATTTAAAAAATGTTTTCTATCAAAAGGTGGTAAAAAATCTTTTATAAACATTAGAGTATTCTATACTTAAGATTAGATTTATTCTCATTTTAAGCCTCTAAAACACTATATAATTCCCAAATAGACATAGATATGAAAATATATTATTCTTTACTTACTTGTGATGTTACATCCATTCCCCCTTTAGGAAATTAGATCCTTACTATTTATTTAAATATCAAATAAGTGGGGGTATTTATTCCTCATTACATTTTCAGATTACCATGTTACATCTTTAACTATATGGTTTTTCTATAGAACCATTACTTGATGAATCACATTATTCCACAACACTTTCTCCATATGGTCAAGAATATGGTCCGATTGATCCTCATAAGATAGATTCTCTTCCAACTAAACTACCTCTGGACTCAAAACATGAGATGGATCTAGACTATACTTCCTTAACATTGAAACATGAAAAACATTACGTACCTGACATAAACTCGGAGGTAAAGCCAATCGGTATGCAACTGATTCAACTCTCTCCAGAAATTCATATGGTCTAATGAACCTTGGACTCTATTTTATGTTCTTACCAAATCACATCACATTTTTCCATGCTGAAACATTGAGGAAGACATGATATCCTATCTCAAAAGAGAGATCCTCCTATTGTCTGCAAAACTTTTTTACCTACTCTGAGCTGTTATCATGTGTTTGTTTATCAGCTAAACATTTTCTACAGTCTCTTTTACCAATTCTGGTCCCATTAACTTCCTTTCACCTACTTCATCCTAAAAAGATGTAGTTCAATACTGCTTCCCATATAATTCCTCAAATGGTTCCATATGTATACTGGAATGAAGACTGTTATTAAAAGAAAACTGAACCAATGAATGATTTTGGTCCCAAATTCATAGATAATTTATTGAAAAAGTACATAAAATATCCTCCAATGTATAAACTGTTCATTTTGATTTCCCATCTGATTGAGGAAGAAAAGTTGTACTAAAATTTAATTCAGTACCCAACGACTTCTGAAGGCCTTTCCAAAAGATAGAAGTGAACTTGGGATCCCGATCAGATAAAATGGAGAGTGGAACATTATAAAGACCCACACTTTACATACATGTTTATTACATTATAATTGATGAATACTTATTACAACATATAAAAAAACCATGGTAGGACCGTATAGGTATAGTGTCTTTAGAAACTGGGAAACATAAACAACTGGTTCATAAATCATCTACAATGTCTACCTTTTATTTTATCATATCTATAGTCTCTTTTGGAATATCTTACTTAATAACCTACTTCCTGACCTGGGGAAAAACATACAAAAGGGTGATCTCAAATGCTCATTAAGGGTAAAAAAGGAAATATCAATCACATAATATTCATAATAACATAACATTTTGGAAATCTTAACCTGCAAAAGAGATCATAATTTCATAACATGGGATAAATCATAGTAGTGAAATGTAATCCCAATAATCATAAATTAAAACATGAAAATTTTTGTCATACACACATAATCATAGATAATCATTTCATAGTAGTGAAGACTCATTTCCAAGACAATCCTAGCAGACAAAGTCCATTTCTAAACCGAATTCACTCCTCGTTTTAGTATTTTATCACTGAACCAGATTAACATGTCGTTCCATCCATGTCTATCTCATGAGATATAAATATTTACCCAATGAATTGGAGGGATATATAGGTCCCACACATCTCATAATGATACCATTCTTATGTGTTCCACAAGATCATAAATCATACATCATAGCATAACCCATGTAATAAAAATGGGATTCTTAAAAATCATACCATCATAAATCATATAAGATAAAAGGGCTTCATAACAATAATTAAATAATAATCAAATGAATGTAAAAATACGTATAGAAACAGAACCCTATATTATCATAGATGGAAAATAATTTTGATAAAACACTTGAACTCCATTCTTGAGGAAAATATCCTTTTTACTTCAAAAACAATTTTCCTTTCTTAAAATGTAATACAATTTTAAACTAAAAGATGTTGATTAAAAATAATCCTGAAACCCATTAAAGTAAGCTTCATGGATATAATGTTCTAAAATTCCATTCAATCCGTATACGTTAAAAACATTCTTCTCGTACTTTGGCCAGAAAAGTCAAAAAGTACCTTGTACTAAAAACGACCAATGATTCCATTCATATATTTTACTAAAAACTCACCAATGGGTAAAATTGGATTTAAGAAAATGTAGGTGTATGGAAATAACATTACATATTGAAGAAACATGGATGTGGATGATAAATATGCCCCCGAAAATTCTGAAGTATAAACAATCTCGGATAAAAATGAGATTGTGAGATTTTCCATTACCTTAGGTCCAATTTTCTTCGTACGTGTCTGAAACTCCTATATGATGATTTAAATAATGTTATTGACTTATTCCAGAATCTTAAAAATTGTTATCATATCATATATGGTCATATACTTAGCTTCTTATTAGTAATATTTCATTTCTAGTTGTTATTCGGGTGTTTATTGCTTTTTGTTCGTATGCGCGTTTCATCCAATAAATTCATATTCTTATTTTTAGGATATAGATAACTCATTTCCATAATGGTAGTAGTGGAATATATATCATATTTATTCATTAAATTCATTTATATAATCATTAAGAATTGAATATCATATAGAACAAGTCACATCACATCGTGGAGACGGTAGGCCGTACGTACGCACGAGCGATGATATCATTCTGATGATCGTGTAATTGTATTTAAGTGTAGGGATAATATTTCAGAATCAATATCACATTACAATAATCATATATAGTTATTATTCACACCATTATACCCATCCAAGTAATGTGGTGGTGGAAAACATATTACAACACGGTGTGGAGACAGTATTCCGTATGTACACACGCGCGGTGATTTAGATTTTCGTAGGATGGATAGAAGGTGAAATAGGGTTGTTTAATATTTATAATAACATATCCGTATATGAGTGATACTAATTTTATTACTTCATAATTAAAAAACTAAATAATAAGAAGTAGAATATGAAAGAAAGTTTAAAGAATCGGTAACAGATATTAATTCTTCTTCGACGAGCCTCTTTGAAAACTCCTCTTTGGGCACTAATGTTGGTCTTTGAAGAAGACCAGGACCTCTAGAATATTAATAATGAAGTGGAGAAGAGAAATTTTCAGGGGTTTCTGATCTTGAACGATTAATGTGGTGTGAGGTGGAGAGGGAGGTGGTGCCCTTTTATAATGGAGGAGAGGGGCACCATAGGAAAAACATAAAATATTATTTTATTATAAAGTAATATTCGGTTTTAATAGATCCAAACTGAGTTATTTATAATATAATGTGGGGATGGGTCGAACTCCTCTGAAAAAATCGATTTTAGACAAGTTTAGATTATTATTTTAACCTTATCATTTAGATTTAACTTTAAGTTAAATAATTTTACTTTTACCGTATCTTCTTGTTTTCATACACTATATGGTTAATAACATAATATAACAAGCCAAAAGAACCCAAAATAGTTCATTATTAATATATATATCTTTATATAAGTCATTTGGACAAAATATCGATTTTTAGGAATAAAATAACAATTAATAATATAATATCAGTTTTAAAACACTATTTTATGTCAATTTTGAAACTATTTGGTAATTAATTTTTTTTGAAAATCATAACAGCATGATTAGTTCGAAAAAATTTAATTAAATAAATACTAACATGTCATATTAACCTAAAAAATTCGTTTAATTCATAAAAAGTCAAAAATTACATTTATTTGGATATTTATAACATCAATTATGTTAATATTTCATTAATAAGGTAATTACTACATCATCATTGTGTCATGAATAAATTAAATTATTGAATGTCTAAAAATTATAAATAAAATATTATTATATATGAAATATTTTTATATTTTTAATGAATATTTATAGTCTAATTTTTCTTATTTATATCCCTAAATTATATATGTTTTAGTTATTAAACATCGATTTTAACTTTTTTAATTCTTCTTTAAATAAAATAATAATAAATGTCCAAATATAATATAAGTGGACCTAAAGGGTAATATTTTATCCCTAAGGTTGTTTTTAGTCTAACTACACTTATCCAATAGAATAAGGACTAGTGTTAGGGTAATAATAATCTAATGTTTACCCTTAATTACACTATTTACTTTTAACTGTTGTAAGAAACAGGAAAAAGTTAATTTTCACCAAATATTATTTTTATCTTAATGAACCAAATTTTACTCCTTGATATTAACCTGGTCTCTTGGATTTTCAAAATTCCACTCACAAAAGTGGTCGAATTATGTTTTATGTAAATTTTCAAATTCACCTAGGAGGTGGGTAAAAGACGATGAGAAGTTCAGTAAAAATTTTATATGTAAAAAATTATTATAAAATGAATGAAATGAATTAAATTGAAATTATATCTGTATTATGTAACAATTTTCACATTAAATAAATTTAAATAAAATAAATAATTATATAAATAAATAGTTGGTTTTTAAATAGCAACCTAGTGTTTTCTCTATTCGTCAAAAATTGATTATTTTCAGAAAAAAACAAAAAATTCACCCTAGGTTAATTTTGATATTCTGAATCCATAAATTAAGTCCATTTTGAAAGATAAAGTTTATAAAATTTCAAAAAGTGGGTATTAATATTCATAACAGCTAGTTTTAATAATATTTTAATAGCATATCGTTGTTTAGTGAAACTCGGTATTGCGTACAATGCAAGCTGTCGAGGAAGGTTGCGATTGTGTGTAAAGAAATCCACGCTAGTGTTGGGTGTAGTGAAATATTCCTTTGACGATGTATATAACATAAAAACAAAATATTTCTCATAAAAATTTCGGGTGTTACATTCTACCCCACTTAAAATGAATTTCGCCCTTGAAATTTTTCACTTTGTAACAAACAGATGAGGATACATCTCCCTCATAATATCCTCAAGCTCCCATGTAGCTTTCTCTAATTGGTGGATGCAACATAAAAGTTTCACCAAGGGAGTGGTCTTGTTCCGTAATACTTTTTCTCTATGATCTAGAATCTCTATCGATTGTTCTTCATAAAAAAGATCTTTCTCCAGCGATACAACTTCTGAGCTGAGTACATGTGAAGGATCAGGTATTTACTTTGTAAGGAGAGATACATGGAACACATCATGAACTTGAGAGAGATTTGGTGGAAGATCTAATTAGTAATCTACCTTCCCAACACGATCTAGTATTTCGAAAGGACCAATATACCTAGGGATCAACTTTCCCTTCTTTCAAAATCTCATTACTCTCTTCCAAGGAGATATTTGTAAGAACACTTTATCACCCACTTCAAATTCTAGGTCTTTCCTTCGGTTATCGGCATAAATTTTTTATCGACTCTGAGCTGGTCTTATGTGTTGTTGAATAGATATTACCTTTTCTACCATCTCATCAACAAGATCAGGTTTTAATAGCATTATTTCCCCAACTTCATCCCAGCATGTTGGAGTCCTGCATTTCATTCCATAGAGAGCTTCATAAGGATCCATCTGAATACTAGAGTGAATGTTATTATTATAAGAAATTTCCACCTATGGTAGGTGTTGATCCCAACCACCTTTGAAATCCCCAGAGCAAGATTTTAACATATCTTCTAGAGTTTTAATTGTCCTCTCATACTGACCGTCTGTCTGTGGATGATAAGTAGTGATGAAACTCAACTCTATATCCATATTATGCTGAAGACATCGCCAAAACCTTGAGGTAAACCTCACATCCCGATATGATATAATGGAAAGTGGTACTCCATGGAATATTACCACTTCCTTTATATATATCCTAGCAAGATGATCCAGAGAAAAATATTCTCTAATAGCAATGAAGTGTGCCGAATTTGTAAGATGATCAACTATGACCCAAATAGAATTATTGTCCTTGGATGTTTTAGGAAGTCCTGTTACAAAGTACATAGAGATGTTTTCACATTTGCATTCGGGTATGGGTAATGATTGTAGCATCCCCTTAGACTTCTGTCTCTCAGCATTAACTTGGTGAGAAACCATGCATCGGGAGATATATTCAGCAACATCTCCTTTCATGCCATCCCACCAGAAGTACTCTTTCATATACCTATACCTCAGCGTGCATCCGGGATGAATAGATAATGAAGAACTATGAGCCTCATACAGTAGCTCCTTCTTTAATTCGGGGATGGGAAGAACAGAAACCCAATTCCTGAACTTTATTATCCCATCACAATCAAGGTTGAATTAAGGAACACTTATCACCTTCTTTTGTAACCCTACATCTTCTTTCTATGCCTCTTTAATATTAAAATTTATAGATGGTTGAACATTCGTTTGATAAAGATAAGATTTTTCCCCTTCCATTATAATTCTAAGATCCATCCTTTGTAAATCCTTAAATATTGGATCTTTTGTGATCCTCATCATGGATAATCTAGCATGGTGTTGTCGACTTAATGCGTCTTCCAACTTGTCTGCTTTCCCTGGGTGGTAATGAATTGAGCAGTTGTAATCCTTAACCAACTACAACCATCTTCATTGGAACATATTCAACTCCTTTTGTGTGAAAATATACTTTAAACTTTTATGATCATTATAAATATCACACATTTCTCCATAAAGATATTTCCTGCAAATCATTAATTCAAAGATAACCACAGCTAACTCCCAATCATGAGTTGGGTAATTTAGCTAATGGATTTTCAACTGTCATGAGGTATAAGATATCACCATATCATTTTGAATGAGAACACACCCCAACAACTTATTGGATTCATCACTATAAATCATAAACCTTTCTCTACTACAAGAAAATGTGAGCACAGGTGCCCTGGATAACCTTCTTTTTAACTCCTTGAAATTCTCATCACACTCCTATGTCCAAATGAACTTAACTTCTTTTCGAGTCAACCTGGTGAGTGGATTATATAATCGTGAAAAATCATTCCCAAAATGTCGATAATATCCATCTAAACCAAGAAAGCATTAGATCTTGGTTACTGTTGTTCGTCTAAACCATCTTTCGATAACCATTGTTTTTGCTGGATCCACATATGTCCCCTCTTTTGAGATTATGTGACCCAAAAATGCAACTTTTTGAAGCCAAAATTCACACTTGGTAAATTTAGAATAAATCTTCTCCATTATCAGGGTATTTAATACAATCCTCAAGTGATCTTCATGTTCTTCCTTTCTCTTTGAATAGACAATAATATAGTCTATAAAGACTACCAAAAAATGATCAAGATAGTCTCTAACAACTCTATTAATTAAATCCATGAAGATAGAAGTGGAATTAGTAAGACCAAATGGCATCACTCTAAATTCATAGTGTGCATACCTTGTACGGAAAGCCTTCTTTGGTATATCCTCCCTTTTGACCCTTAATTGATGATACCCAGAACGAAGATCAATCTTGTAAATGTACTGAGATCTGTGTAGTTAGTCAAATAATTCATTAATGTGTGGGATAGGATATTTGTTCTTGATAGTGATCTTGTTATGTTCACGATAATCAATGTAGAGTCTCATTGATCCATCTTTGTTCCTAACAAACAGAACAGGTGCTCTCCAAGGTGACGCACTAAGGTGTATGAATCACTTATCAAGATTCTCTTGGAGTTGCTTCTTCAATTCCTGCAACTCAATTGGGGCCATTCTATAAGGTGTCTTTGAAATAGTCAAATCACCCGGTATGAGTTCTATTGAAAACTCAACCTCACAATTTGTTGGAAGACCCAGAAATTTCTCCAGAAAGACATCATCAAACTCTAGTATAATGGGAATATTATTAATCGTGAGTTTCTCACCAACCATTTGAGATAAATAACATTCATTTAGTGGAATCAAGACCCATAATATGTAAGAAATTTCTAATGGAAGGTTATGTTCATTCTTTCATCGATAAACGATTATAGATTGATCTGGAATATGAAATGTTACTTCCCTTCTATGGAAATTGATATGAGCCCCATATAAAGAAAGCCAATCCATGCCAATAATAACATAAAATTCCACTATAGGAAGGATTACAAGATATGTAGGAAGCACTTTCCCACAAACTTCATTCGGAGAAGAATTGTAAACTTTTGATACGATAGTTGTGCCATTAGGGGTTGTCACAGCTAACTCAATATCTAACTGCTGAGGTAATATGGCGATACCCTTATAAAATTATTCAGAAATAAAAGAGTGGGTGGATCCAGAATCAATTAAATAATTTTCTACTTTAGAGTGGATGATAAGTGTACCTTTCACCACTTCGTTATCATACTCCACATCACTGATAGAAATTGCATTGATTTTCCTTTGTCTTTATCCTTATGAGTTTGTTGACATCGATCATGATCAACAACCCTTGGGTTAGGGAATTGATTAGCATAATGTCCCATTTCCTAGGACTTGTAACATTGAAGTGTAGGAGGTGCACTCTGTGTATCCTATTCTTTGTTCGCATCACTATACATCTTCTTCCCATCATTGTGGAATTCAAAATCCCTATGAACATCTTTTGCATATTTGAAACATTTACTTTTCCCTTTATGAAAACTCCTTCCATGTTTCTTTCCACACATTGAGCATAAGGGAAAAATCATCTTCTTTTTAATGTGGTCTTTTGATTTCCCTTTGAATTCCATTTTCCTATTCTTATCAAACACATAAGACTGATGGGTTACTCCAATATCCATCACAACCTTGAGAGCACATTGAATGATTTCCTCATTCCTATTGAAATCCCTTATGGATAACGCCCTTCGAAGGCTTGGTTTTAAGCCACTAAAGAATTGATCGATCTTACTCTCAGGTTGGATAATAATACCAGAAGCGTACCTTGCAGGTCTTGTAAAATTTTCTTCATAGCTACCAATAGATTTATCATCCTTTTTATTTAGTACAAGAAACTCCTTCTCCATCTTTGTTCAAACAATACGGGGGAAGTACTTATTGAAAAATAAGTTCTTGAAATCGTCCCATTCCATGGACTCAATTTCATATTTTGCCTCGTATTCTTAATTAGATTCCACCATTAATCAACATCACCTTCCAAACGATAAACTGCTAAGATGAATTTGTCACGTTCAAAAGATTAAAGAACTGAAAATATCTTTTCAGTGGTACTGATCCATTGTTCATCCACTAATAGATCAGTAGACCCACTGAATGAAGGTGGACGCTGCCTCGTGAAGGATTCATCAAAATGTTGCTCCTTCCTTTGCTCTTTTTGAAGTCCTGCATGATTTATAGCTTGAGAAAGTTGTGTGAGCATGGTTACAAGATTTTTCATTCCATTTCCCATAATGTTTGGTTGTTCTGGGGGACAGTCATTGCATTTCCCGTCGCATTCTGTATTAACATGGTTCTTTCAGGTTCATGAAATTTACTAAAACCAAGAGGAATAGTCTGAGAAACACTAATTATAATAGGAAATCAACATAATCAAGAACAAATTTTCACACTTAAGGTCATATCATAGGTTGTTCATGGCCATTTCTAAAACACTATGATTGTGTTCTATTCTTAGACTTATCCTCAGGGTTCTTACAAAGGCTTTCACATCATAGTTTCCAAATGTTGACTATACCATTCCTCCGATACCAACTATAATGGTCTAGAATTACATCTATTGGACTATAATTGATACCTATTAGGGCACTCCATGGGAGGCTACACCCCCTGTGCGGGACACACCACCATCCCCAGTGGCAGCCATTTCCTCATTCATCCCTTGGGCGGAGAGCCATGCTTTGTCCAATGATCACATGTGAGAGTTCACAAGGATCAGATACATTCCTATCTTATTTACCTCTAATACCAACTATAACAACCCACACTTTACATAAATGGTCATTACTTCATAATTGATGAATACATATTTCAACATATAACAAAACCATGGTAGGACCATATATGTATAACGTCTTTAGAAACTGGGAAACGCAAACAACTAGTTCATAAATCATCTACACTGTCTCCCTTTTATATTATCATATCTAGATTCCCTTTTGGAATATATTACTTAATACCCATCTTCCTGACCTGGGGAAAATAAAACATACAGAAGGGTGATCTCAAATACTCAGTAAGGGTAAACAAAATAAATATCAATCACATCATATTCATAATAACATATCATTTTGGAAATCTTAACCTGCAAAAGAGATCATAATTACATAACATGAGATAAATCATAGTAGTGAAATGTAATACCAATAATCATAACATAAAACATGAAATTTTTTTTCATACACACATAATCATGTAGAATCATTTCTTAGTATTCAAGACTCATTTCCAAGACTATCCTAGCAGACAAAGTCCATTTCTAAACCGAGTTCAATCATTTTAGTCTTGAATCACTGAACTGGATTGACATGTCGTTCCAGCCATGTCTATCTCATCAGATATAAATCATTACCCAATTCATTGGAGGTATATATAGGTCCCACCGATCTCATAATGATACCATTATTATGTGTGCCACCAGATCATAAATCATACATCATAGCATAACCCATGTAATAAAAATGGCATTCTTAAAAATCATGCCATCATAAATCATATAAGATAAAAGGAAATGATAACAAAAATTCCATAATAATCAAATCAACATAAAAATGGGTATAGAAACAGAACCCTGTATTATCATAGATAGAAAATAATTTTGATAAAACACTTGAACTCCATTATTGAGGAAAATATCCTTTCAACTTCAAAAACATTTTTCCTTTCTTAAAATGTCTTACAATTTTAAACTAAAAGAAGTTGATTAAAAATAAACTTGTAAACTGGTAAAGGAAGATTCATGTACATAATGTTCTAAAATTACATTCAAGCCGTATAAGTTAAAAAAACATTCTTCTCGTACTTTTCCCAGAAAATTCAAAAAGTACCTCGTACTAAAAGCGACCAAAGATTCTTTTCATATCTTTTACTAAAAACTCACCAATGGATAAAATTGGATTTAAAAAATTGTAGTTAGATGGAAATAATATTACATATTGAAGAAACATGGATGTGGATGATTAATATGCCCCAGTAAATTCTTATGTATAAACAATCTCGGATAAAAATGAGATTGGGATATTTTCCCTTACCTTAGGTCCGATTTGCTTCGTACGTGTCTGAACCTCCTTTATAATTATTTAAATAATTTTATTGAGTTATTCCAGAATCTTACATATTTTTATGATATCATATATAGTCATATTCTTTGATTTTTATTTGTAATATCTCATTGCTACTTGTTATACGGGTGTTTATTTCTATTTGTTCTTATGCGTGTTTCGTCGAATAAATACTTATTCTTGTTTTTTGGTTATAGATACCTCATTTCCAGAATTCTATTAGTGTAATATATATCATATTTATTCATTCAATTCATTTATATAATCATTAAGCATTGAAGATCATGTAGAACGAGTTTCATCACATCGTGGAGACGGTAGGCCATATGTACGAACGAGCGATGATATCGTTCCCATGATCGTGTAATTGTATATAAGTGTAGGTGTAATATTTCAGAATCAATATCACTTTAAAATAATCATATATAGTTATTAGTTACAGCATTATACCCATCCATGTAAGGTGGTGGTGGAAAACAGATTACACCACGACGTGGATACAATATTCCGTATGTACGCCCGCATGGTGATTTTGTTTTCCGTATGATGGATAGAAGGTGAAATAGGGTTGTTTCATATTTATAATAATATATCAGTATATGAGTGATACTAATGTTATTACTTCATAATGAAACAATTATAGAAGAAGAAGTATAACAAGAAATAGATTTAAAAGAATCGGTAACAGATATTACCTCTTCTTCGACAAGTCTCTTTGAAACAACCTCTTAGGGCACTAATGTTGGTCTTTGAAGAAGAACAAGACCTCTAGAATATTACAAGGGAAGTGGAGAAGAGAAATTGGCAGGGGTTGGAAGATCTTGAGGGATTAATGTGGTGTGAGGAGGAGAGGGAGGAGGTTCCCTTTTATATGCGAGGATAGGGGAACCTTAGAAAGAAATTGAAATATTATTTTATTATAAAGACATATTCGGTTTTTAAAAGATACAAATAGATTTATTTAGAATATAAGGTGGGTATCGGTCGAAATCCTCTCAACAAATAGATTTTATACAAGTTTAGGTTACTATTTTAGCATTATAATTTAGATGTAAATTTAAGTTAAATAATTTTACTTTTATCGTGTCTTCTTGTATTATAACATTATATGGTTAATAAACTTACTATAACAAGCCAAAAGAACCCCAAGAGGATAATTATTAATATATATATTTTTATATAAGTCATTTTGATGATCCGTAGATTTTTAGGAATAAAATAACAATTAATAATATAATATTTGTTTTTAAAAACTATTTTATGTCTATTTTGACACTATTTGGTAATTGATTTTTGTGAAAATCATAATAGCAGGATTAGTTCTAAAATAGTTAATTAAATCAATAATAACAAGTCATATTAACCTAGAAAATTAGTGGAATTCATAAAAACTCTAAAATTACATTTATTTGGGTATTTATAACATCAATTATGTTAATATTTCATTAATAGGTAATTAATGCATCATCATTGTGTCATAAATAAATTATATTATTTAAAGTCTAAAAATTATAAATAAAATATCATTAAGTAGGAAGTCGTTTTATCTTTCTAATGAATATTTATAGTCAAATTTATCTTATTTATAACTCTATATTAAAAATGTTTTAGTTATTAAACTTTGATTTTAACTATTTTAATTCTTCTTTAAATATAATAATAATAAATGTCCTAATCTAATAAAAGTTGACCTAAAGAGTAATATTTTATTACTAATGTTTTTTGGTTGAACTAAACCTATCCAATAGAATTAGACATGTGTTAGGGTTATAATAATATCATTTTACCCTTAATTACCCTATTTTACTTTTAACCGTGGTAAAAAAGTAAACAGTTACCATTCACCAAAAATTATGTTTATCTTATTGAACCACATTTTACTCCTTGATATTAAACGTGTCTCTCAGATTTTTGAAATTCCACTCACAGAAGCAGTAAAATTAATTTTTTTTTGTAAATTTTAAAATTCTATTAGGAGGTGGGTAAAAGACGGTGAAAAGTTCAATAAAATTTTTATATGTCTAAAATTATTATAAAATGACCCCCAATGAATTAAATTGAACTAATATCGGCATTAAGTATCAATTTTCACATAAAATAAATTTAAATAAAATAAATAATTATTTAAATAAAAATTCGATTTTTAAATTGTATCCCAGTGTTTTCACTATTCATAAAAAATTGAATGTTTTCAGAAAAATACCAAAAATTCACACTAGGCTAATTTCGATATTCTGAATCAAAAAATGAAGTCCATTTTGAATGATAAAATTTATAAAAGTTCAAAAAGTGGGTATTACTATTCCTAGCGGCTAGTTTTAATAATATTTCAATTATATATCGTTGTTTAGTGAAACTCGGTATTGCGTACAATGCAAGCTATCGAGGAAGGTCACGAGTTCATGTAAAGAAAGCAAAGATAATGTTGTGTGTAGTGAAATATTCCTTTAATGATGTTTATAACATAAAAACAAAATATTTCTCATAAAAATCTCAGGTGTTACAAACTCCGTGTAACCTGACTATCTCTTTATGATACAATCGAGAAAGTTAATCAAGGGAAAAAGTATCTCGTATAGCAATTAAATGAGCATATATAGTCAAACGATCAACAATAACCAAGATTGCATTATTACCTCGAGGTGTCTTCGGTAATCACACAATGATGTCCGTGGATATATTCTCCCATTTCCACTCTCTCACTAGTAAAGGCTGAAGCATCCCTTTTGGTAACTACCGCTCTGATTTAACCTGTTGACAAGTCAAACACTTCACAGTAAAATCATCAATATTCCTTTTCATTCTATCCCACCAGTAACAATCCTGAAGATCACTATACATCTTAGTACTTCTTGGACGAACTGAAAAAGGTGAACTATGAGATTCACATAACAACTCTCTCTTTAATTGTGAATCACAAGTTACAAACAATCTCTTCCCAAATCTCAAAAAAAACATTGTCAATGTTGATTTCAGGTAACATACCCTTCTAAACCAGCTCTACCTATTTCTGCAACTCACGGTCTTGCTTATATACTTGCTTAATTCTGTCTGATAGAGAATATTTCACTGATACATGAAAAAAAACAGAAGATCTTCCTATACCAACAACTTCTAAGCCAAAATTCATCAAATCCTCAACCAAAGGATCACGTTCCAAACGTAACATGGTTAATGAACCATTACATTTTCGACTCAAAGCATAATCCACTTTATTTGCTTTTCATGGGTGGTAATGAATCGTGCAATCATAATCCATTATTAATTTTATCCATCTCCTCTATCTCGTGTTCAATTATTTTTGAGTGAATATATACTTTAAACTTTTGTGATTAGTATATATTTCACACTTTACACCTTAAAAATGATGCCTCCAAAATTTTTAACCAAAAACAATAGCAGTTAATTCCAAATCATTTATATGGTAGTTTATCTCAAGAGTTTTCAACTGACGTGAGGCATAAGCAATTACATGATCATTCTGCATTAGGACGCAACCAAGTCCTTTCAATGAAGCATCACTGTAGATAACGAACTCACCATTCTGGGAAGGTAGTGCCAATACTGGATAATTCACTCATCTTCATTTTAATTCCTAAAAACCATCATCTCATTCTTTTGTCCAGATAAAAATAACACCCATCCGAGTTAGCTTAGTCAATGGGCTGGACAACCGTGAAACGTTTTTAAAAAACCCTCGATAATAGCTTCCCAAACAAAGAAAACTATGAATCTCGGTTAAATTTGTGGGTCTTGGACATTCTTCAACAACCATTGTTTTTGAAGGATCAACATTTATTCCATCTTTAGAAATAATGTGACCAAGGAAAGAAATTCATTGCAACGAAAACTCACACATGCGGAATTTACCATAAAATTTATTTTCTTTTATAGTTTGAAAAATAACCCTTAAATGGATTTTATCCTCCTATTTACTTTTAGAAAACATCAAAATATCATCAATGAAAACAACCACAAACTTATCCAATAACTCATGAAAAAATCTATTCATGAGGTCCATGAATTCAGTAGGTGCATTGGTTAACCCAAAAGGGATAACTAAAAAATCATAATGACCATATCATTTACGAAACACGGTCATCGGAATATCTACTTCCTTTACCTTCAACTGATGGTACCCCGATCTCATTTCAATCTTTGAGAAAGACTGAGCTCCCTGGATTTAATCAAACAAATCATCGATATGAGTCAAATGATATTTTTTCTTAACAAGGATGTTATTCAAGGCTCTATAATTAATGAAAAGTCTCTTTGAACCATCTTACTTTTTAACAAATAAGATAGGACCACCCCATGGTGATGTGCTAGGTTGAATGAAAACTTTATCTAAGAAATAGGGAAATTGTTCCTTCAACACTAAAAGTTCAATTTGATCTATTAAATAAGGGGGTTTTGAAATTGTATTATCATTAAGAACTATGTCAACAGTAAAGTCAACTGCCCGATCTGGTATTGTTCCAGGCAACTCCTCAGGAAAAACATCAGGATACTCATTTACCATTCTCACAGCATTAATCTGAATGGTTCCTTTGTTTTCAACAATATATCCAATGTAACATTAATTTCCATCTTTTACAAGTTTCTTATCCTTTTGATATGTTACCAATAGTAAGGGTTCATTCATGTACACAAAATAAAAGTCTTTCTGAAAAGAAACTTTTTATCTCTACAGTCAATCTTAGCATGGCTAACAGAGAGACAATCCTTACCCAGGATAACATAAAACTCCACTAGAGGTAAAAAAAATAAGGGTTTCAAGTATATTCTTCCCACAGATAAAGATAGGAAGATTCTTATAAATTATTTTTGCCTCAACAATTTCCCCATGTGTTTTTACCACAATTCTAGGGGTTATTTCTTGAGATGGAATTCCCAATTTACAAGAAAATTTTTCAGAGATGAAAGAGTGTGTAAACCCTGAATCAAACAACACATTGGCATAATCTGAACAAAAAACAAATTACCTGATACCACTTCATATGATGGCCCAACATCTGCTGAACTAATGGAAAAAGATTTCCCCACACCTTTCTGCTTGTAGTCTGACTGCTTCCCATCATTTGAGCTCTTTGTCGAACACTCGTTTTCATAATGACCCATATCACTGCACATGAAAAATTTCTCTAACTCTAAATCAAATTTTGTCTTACCATTACCCTGATCTTTTCCAGTGCAATCACGAGCCTTATGTCCCATCTTACCACATCAGAAGCACTTTCCAGAATTCAAAATACATTCCCCATCATGATTTTTACAACATTTCTCACAAAATGAAAACTTAGTTTTCTTACCATCAAACGTTTTGAATGATTATTCCCTTTCTACTACAACCTCGGTATCTTCTTCTGTTGGTTTTCATAGAACACATAATCAATGAATAACTCCATTTACACCCTCTCAGAACAACCAACAAGATTTTCATAACTTTTGATCTCACGAGAAGCTCATTCCATTCGATATTTTAGCTTTAATCCTGAGTAAAAAAAATTTATTTTACTATCAGGGTCTCATATAAAATTTGGAGAATACCTTGCCAATCGAGTGAAATATTCTTCATAAGAAGTCATTGATTCATCCTCTGGAAATAATTACAATAATTTTTTTTCCATACTATGTCGAAGCATCCTTAAGAAAATATTTGTCAAGAAACATACCTTTGAATTCATCCCAGTCAAGAGCATAAATCTCCTTAGTGTCCCTGATATTTTTTACCATCGACCACCACTAATCTGCTTCACCCTCCAAATGGTAAACAATAAGACTAACCATTTGACTGTACGAACACCCCATAACATCGAAAATATTCTCCAGTGCTTAAATCCAACCTTCATCTAGCAAAGGGTCAGATGTTTCTCTGAATGATGGGGGATGCTACCTTATGAAATGTTCCACCACTGACATGTTCCTCTACAGTTGATCTGGATAATCTCGTGCATGGATACAACCACCATTTATCTCTTGATTCAACTGCGCCATTACTGCAACAAACTATTCAGTTCCAAGACAGACCATCTCAGGATGCTGATTTGGAAGGTCATTTCCTTCTGTATGCCTTCCTAGAAATTATTCGCTGTTTACTCTGTGGAAAAAACATTCTGAACAAACATGTCTTAGTAGAAGCAACATAGTAATCATCAAATTATATATCATTTCAATTTGACCATAAAGTAAAAAAATTATTTTTGGATAATCATTTAATATAATGATAACTGTTAATGTTATCTAAACCGACCTATGATTCCAACTATAAGGCACAAACATTAATCATTACATAATCTTAGGGAAATTTCCAGAATTCACATTGTTGATCTTTTCATGTTTAATGTTTTAGAGAATTAGATCATAAATCATGCATTACATTCTACATTTAAACCAGGTGTTTACATCAAATATAGTATTCATTTTTTCCTCCAAAGGAAAATTATTTAAAATAAAACATAGATTCTTTCTTGACACTTCCTTGACACTATTATCAAATATTGTACTTTTCCCGTGACCTGTGAAAAACATTTCAAAAACTTGGGATGTTCATAAAAAGATTAGTAACGGAGATAAAAATACGGAAAGAAAACATTATTCCATGTATATATAAGAATCAATCGAATCATAATTTACTCCTAAAACAAAAACACTTTAACATACCTCATTAAATCATAATATTTATGAATAACTCATAGAAATTATAAAACATAATGGTAACTTGAGGCATTCATAACATTATTACGTAGGGAGTAACCCTCATGGTTACGTTTGGAATACCTATCACAGTACGTTACCTAAATTTCTTCGGAAAAACCTTAATTTTTAACTCCTTCGTGTTACCGAATTCATTGGAGAGCTATCTCAGGCTCACCCACCCTTAGTTTATAACGGAACCACCTGACATCATAAACAAAGCCTAATAACCATAACATAATCCTATCACATAAAACATGCATAAAAGAAATATAAAATTTCCACATTTCAATCACAAGATATCAATACAACACATTTTTATAATAAAAACATTTTCAAAACCATTTTCAATACCAAAATAAAATAAAAGTAAAACCTGGTATTTATTTTTCATTTAAAAATGTTATGGCTTGTAGAGGAAGCCGAAACTCAAATAATGTTCACGGCGGCGGAGAAGTCGTTGTCACCACATACGTAAGAAAAAAACATTCCTTTTGTCATTTAGTAAAACTCTTCATGTTAAAGGATTCCTTTTGAAAGAAATTAAAATTCAAAAGTTATTATTATACAACTAATAAAAGAATGTCATATATAAATTGAAGTATGCCTCAACAAAAGGAGATTCAGACGAAGTCTCTTACCTCAAGTCTGACCTGTTCTCGTTCGTTCTTTATATTCCCGAATAATAAACATAGGTCAATTTATAATTTCTAAAGGACTTAATTTAATGTTTATTATTCAATTAATATCACATATTATCATGTTATAATAATTAGTGAATTATGTGAGTTCATATCATATGTTTTGTAGATGATCGGTACATGAGTCAAAAATAAACTTATTTGAAATGAATTTCCCATGTAGTTAAAAGTAAATCATCTCCAAAATGGTATTAATGATTTAAATATAATATATATCCAGTATATATTCAGTTTATACTATTCCATAACATTTTGAGATAAAAAATAAAATGCATCGTTCATGGAGACGGTGGACCGTACGTACGCATGAACGCTACTTTCATTTCTTTGTCATATTAAAGGAATAAAAAATAAATGATACAAATATATATTATAACTCTAGTATAATATATATGTTATATAGGTAACATATGTTCATTAATTATCTTCTTTATAAATCCCATGTTTGGCATGAATGAGCCATATCACATGAGGGGGTGGTAGTCCACACTTCCTCATATAAAATTATCGTATTTTCACAACATGCAAAGCATAAAGGTATGTTTTAAAAATAAAATACAGAATCCTAGAAAGGAAATAATATATATAAAATATAAATATAGTTCCATAATAATGGACACCATGAAAGGTGTTAAAAGATGATTGAACAATCATAGTTTTGTGAGGCAGTAATTCACCACCCACAAAAACAGTATGTTCTTTAACCATTATATGGAGGTGTGTGTAAGTATAAATAAAAAACATATAATAAAAACATCCTAATATATTTATTATACTGATGTTGTTATGTAATCAAATAATAAGAATATTTAGGGGAGTGAAGAAGGAAAATAAAAGAAAGGAACTCAAGAGAAGACATTACCTCTAAATTGGGTAACATCTTTTGATTTGAGGCAAAGGATCTCTTGAAAAGAATTCTACTAAAAGTGAGGCTTCTACGAGTAAGAGAGGGATGTGGAGAGATAATAGGATCTAAGGTTGGATGAAAAAAGGGATTTAGAGGTGTGGGTAACAGGGTATAGGTGGGGGCCTTTTATAAGAGGAAAGGGTAACTTTTGGAATGTCTTGAAATGTTACTTTATTATAAAATGGTTTTCAGATTTTAAAGGTCCCACAATGATATATTTCAAGGCCAAGGTTATAAGGGTTCTAAATCCACCCATACAATAGGTTTTTTACATTTTTAAGTCTTATATTTTACATTATATTTTCATTTTAATTAAAATCATTACTTAATGAGGTAATCACTGCATTGTCATGGTGTCACAAATATATTTATTTATTTAATGTTTAAAAATTATAAAAAAATATCATGATGTAGGAAATATTTTTATCCTTACAATGACTATTTATAGTAAAATATATAATTTATTTAAACAAATTTAATATTTTTTTACTTAGGATATACAAACCATTTTTATATTTATCTTCAATTTTAAAAATAATGTCATAAATGTCACTATCACACCCTTGTGACTCTATGGGCCCTCAAGTTCGATAAAAAGCATTCCATGGTCGGAAATGACACAAAAAAAGTATTTGGACACATGTTGGTGTCATTTTATATTTTCATGATATTATTTTATTACCCTTAACTACCTGATTACTAATTAATCACGATAATTAAAGAAAATTACCATTGTTACTATTCATAATGTCAAAATACAAAAGAGGATTAATTATATAATTTGGACCTTATAATTCCAAATATGGAATCCATTTTTCCAAATTCTAAACAATGAAGTTGCAGTAACTCATTTAAAAATAATTTCCGCTGTAAAAAAATAGAGTGTTTTTAAGAAACAATATCTATCAAAATATTGGCAATTGTTTATGTCCAATTTCGAATTGAAATTAATTCTAATGACCACCATTGGATTAACTCGTAAAAATATATTCCAATTACAATTTATAACCAATTAAAAAGATAATCTAAATATATAATTAAATTAGATGAAAAAGAACTATTGAAGTAAAATTGAGTATTTTTCACTATTCATTAAAAAATGAACACTATCAGAAAAATACCAAAACATTATACAACATAAATTTTCAATGTCGCAATACAAAGAAATAATTTATTTTGAAAAATAAAGATTATAAAATTGTTAAAATTTATATTTAAAAATGGTTTTCCATCAAAAGGAGGTAAAACAATCTTTTAATAATATTAGAGTATTCTGTGATTAAGATTGGATTTATTCTCATTTTAAGCCTCTAAAACACTATATAATTCAAAAATTGACACAGATATGAAAATATATTATTATTTACCTACTTGTGATGTTACAGTAGAAGGAGAAGGGAATTCATGGAGATGTTGTAGGGTGGAATTATGCAGAAAAAGGGATAAACAACTTTAAGGGATAGAGAGGGAAAATGTCAAATATCCCATATTTTATTAGGTTCAGGGTTAGGAATCATATTTTACCCTACCATGGGAAAATTGTGTATGATTCACAATCCGAACACCCTCACATCACATGATTATATATCAATATTAAGAATACCATGAATCAATTGTGAATGTCCCTCATCAAATCTGAACTAAAATATATTGTTTTCTAGGCCCACTCACATTGTTTACCAAATCATGTTCCTCTACAAATTATGATGCACCAATTGGACAAACTATTAGAATTAACTATGTACACTGGGATACACCATTTTAAAATTATGATTTTGGTTCCCAAAACCAGGAGAATTCCTAAACCCATTAATTTACCTTTAGAGCACCAATACACATTTAAAAAAATCAATTTCATTTATCTCATCCATCATCATACCATTTGAAATCATCAATCGACATTTTAATATTATATTAGTTGGAAACTAAAATTCCCTTTAAAACATCCAACTCAAAAAACATGACATATTATAAAAAATAATGATTTTAAATCTATGAGTTTTAATTTAAAATTCATATGAGATGAATAGGATAATATGATTATAAAGGAATATTATCTGGAAACTCGGGAGGATTTAACTTCTTAATATATTCATTCATTCAATTTGTATTCTTTACTGACATATGTATCTTTATTCATTATGATTATGCCATGGAAAACATTTTAATTTATAAAAATAAAATTACCTCAAAAAACTATACGGTTTTAGTGACTGTCAAAAAAATTCACTAATTTAATTCCTCATGAACTAGTATATTTTTTCTTTCATAAAAATCATCCAACAATATTATATTTGTATTTATCTAAAGAATTAGTTTAAGGATGCGGTAGTAATGTATGAAACTCATCTACATTTCTATCATTACTTCTTTACATATATTTTATATCTAGAAATAAAATTAAAACCTCTATAAGATTGTGTATTAATGTTATTGGCTATATATGAAGGAAATTTACCTTCTCATTAGTTATTTGTTCTTATGATCTTTTCTTAATCTCTACACATTCTCTAATTTTTCAAAAACATTATAATATTAAACTATCAATTTATTAAATATATTAATAATTTTATCTTTTTATCATTTTTTATGATCATAAAATCTATTTCCTAAAAAAGTAGAAAAAATTATTCAACAACCTTTAATATTTAATAATTATATTTGAAATCATTATAAGAACAAAAATTTTGTATAAATTTTCCGTCATTAGAATTTCTATAAAACATTACACGGTTTTTCTTACTATACAACTCATAAAACTTTCATCCAAACACATTTATATATTCAATATTAGTTATTATATTATTCTGTAACTAATAGGATGTAATTTTTTGAAATTATAATTAACATATATTCATGATATGGAAATAAAAACATATAGATTATGGGAAAAAATTGGTTGGAAGACTATATTCAATTAAAATTTTTTGTTCCAATTCATCAATTGTTGTATTTCATTCATAGATAATTCAATTCTGTTGATGTGTTATTAGATCATTAAAATAATGGTATTATCAAAAAATTAGAAAGAATAAATAAATCAATATTTTTCAAAATATAGACTATGTCCCCTTATTAATTTATTTAATTGAAAAATTTTTTCATTGTGAAAAAATATTAGAAAAAAAAGAAAACTAATAAATATTCACATATAAATTTTATGAAATAAACACACATAAATATAGCAAAATAATAATAATAAAAAATTATGAATCTAATATCCTAGAATTAAACTCTTTATTGTCACAAAAATAAATTTTAATAAGTCAAAATGGTTTATATGTGCGAAATTTGTTTGAATATTTAAATGATGACTTATATTTCCTTCATATTTAGAAATAATCACAATGAATTTTTGTATCAATCATGATACTTTGATGTTATGAAACTATATTTTTCATAGGGAAAAAAATATGTAATACATATTAAAATGTACAAGACACCTTTACCAAATCTGAGATTCATTTATTTTTTATGATATAAAATTTATTTTATGTTATGATAGAGAACTATGGTCTACTGTATAATTATTTTCAGTTACAGGGTCTCTTAACTTAATAAGTTTATCTTTCATGAAATTTAATCCATTATAAGAAAAATCCTAAAAACTTATGTCATCACAATGTTGAGAAATTAATATTAGTTTTTTTATTAGTCCCAGAACATAGAAATCGTTTTCTATTAATAATGTTTTTTGATATCCCATAGGTCCCACTACAATTATATAGCCTATAGTGTTGCCTCCAAAGGTAACCTGCTTCTACCTTCTTTTCGTAGAATATGGAAATCATAAAACACTCAAATAACATTTCATGAGAATCCAATATACATATACCATATTTATATATTCTTTATGTGATTTTTAAACACTAAAATCATTTATAAAAAATATTTTCTACCAAATTTCTATTGGTTCCATCATTCACAACTTGTAATGATCTGGGAAACATGAAATGATAAATTTTTCATGAAATTATGTAATTATCATTACTGTATACTCTACAGATATAATATTTATTTACAATTCTAATATATGGATTCCTCCTCGAAAACTCATAAGTATATTTACCATTAGTGACAGAATGAAATATGTTAATATTAGATATATATATATATATATTAAATTAGGAACAAAATAATGTATATATAGTGTTTTATTTTTACCAACACATTCAATGTCTAATTATTTATTCTTTTTAATCATTATTTTCAAGAATATTTAAAAATTGTTTTTCTTAATTATTTAATTTACTAGAATCACTTTTAAAATATTCTAATTCAGCCATCTACTATTTATTTCTAGTTTTTTAAACTTATATATTTTAAAAATATTTACCTATCTTTAAATTTAATTATATTTTTTTAAAATAAATTTCACAATAACACACATTATTGATATAACATAGTAATTTATTATTAATTATTATGGAGTCATATTTTTATCAGGAATAGTGTAGTGTGAAGGTAATATACTACTTGAGAATGCCTCAGAATCAGATGTAAATGAATAATATGATTGTACCTCTTCTTACATACACATAAAAAATGTTTGTTTTGAGATTTCATTTATCCTTCTATGGATTAAAATGTGAATAGGTATTGGAATCTCAAGAAATATACCTCATAGAGTTCATATAATAATTTTCTACATGTTCATAATAAAAATCTAATTTCTATTTTATTTCATTCCTTATTATATATATTTAATCCATCGTTAAAAATTGAAAATCCGGTTTGATGTGCCAATAAATTTTAAATCATAACAATGAAACTCTTTTAATATTTTATCATTTCCTTTTAAATTAATCAAATATTTTATGATTCCATTTTTTCATCTTAAATAATTCATTGTTTTTTCTTTCTATGGGGTCTAGTTCTTCTTCATTATTCCAATAGAATGAAATATTTTTCTCATAACATCCTCCATAATTATCCTATAATATTTATGTTTAATTAATTTTAGTTAAGTGGTCTCTATATTTATGATTCCATTATCTTCTAAATAATATTACATATAAGATTCATATATCATCAATGAATAAAACAACTCATTCTTTTAAAATACATCAACTTTTTTGGATGATCATATATGTTAAGTAATCCCATTCAACTAATAAGGAAATATCTAAATGCATTTGAATAGTACTATGGTTTTAGAATTGTATATCACATAGAATAAACTCCATTGACTATTTTAGCTAATACATTATTTATTTTACTTATTCATTCTTTGTAATATATCTAAAAAATATAAAATATTATCTTACTAGTGATGTATCTCATTTTTCCAACAATGTTAATTAATTCATAAGTAAAAACTATATTCAATGAAATATTATAAGTAGTATCATATTAAGAAACATGATTATATTAATTATGATAAATTAAAAGAGTAATGGAATTAATTTATTCTTATTTTATATCATAGTTATATTTTTAAAAATCATCCAACATTTTATTTATCAAGGAATTTTTATGGTTTTAAATTTTTTATAAGCATCAAAAATAATATTCTTAAAATATTAGATCTTTTATTATTCAAGAGATGATAATTTTATACATTTACATATTATTCTTAAATAATTAAATTTTATTCTTTTATTTCATCCAATGACATATATTCATCACTGGTATACAATACTCAATAATTCTATATCATAAACGATTTATTCAAATAGATCTCATCTGATTATAATTACTGGTCATAAAATGTAAAGACTGATTAGGGGTAAAATTTATTCTTAAACAAATTTGATAATTTAATACACAACCCCCATTATTATTTTCATGTCAATTAAATATTATTTTCACCATAAAAATTGGGATGTATAAAAAAATATAATTCATGAACACACTAATATTTAAAGTGGTTTTCATTACAATGATGTTTTAGTAGACTCCACTAATGATATTTCCTAATCATGGTGATTTGAAATATTATGTTTGTTTTATATGGGACCTCCACAACGTAGTGTAGAATATTTATTTAATACATTTATTATGAGAATTTGAAATAGTATTTGAAAATAAATTATAATGATAATTATTCTAGGTAAGATGTTCGTAAAATCATAGTAAATAACATGAATTAAATTCTATAAATGAATTCTTCAAATTAGGGATTGTCAACAATGATATACCATAAAATTATTATTCATAACATATCGTTGATTCCAAGTTTTGTGATATTTAACCAAATATTACATACTTTATTGTGGGGTTATTTATAAAATGTGTGGCTCCTCATCTAAACATTAAGCACAAATAGTAGATAGGGCCCCAAGATGTGATATTGGGGATACTATTCCCTCTTATAAAAGATTAAAAATACTATTACTGGAAAATAAACAATAGAAAGACTCTGAAGTAGTAAATAATAGAGTGAAAAATAAAACTAAAGAATAATATAAAATTTTAATATCACTTTCCAATGCAATTTTAAAACATTACCTGTATGCTTGAATGATGCTAATGATTATATATGAGAGAAAATATTGAACAAATAGAATGATTTATAGTACAGTAAAAAAATTAAATAGAATACAAAAATGCCACATGGGGGAGGTCCATGATCATCGTGAGCTCGAGCTCATCCCGTTGATCCTAACTCCCATGTATAATAAATATACTAAATGACCCAGGTCTTGTAAATATAATATATACTCATGAACCAAGGGTACTCAATAAGGGAATGAGATAAAAAAATATATCATGACACCCACTGTGGCTATCCCAACACCAACAGTGAAATATAAATAAAATAGTGTGCAATCAAGTATAAATAGTTTAAGCATTACAATGTACCTAAATACCCAAGTACATATTTTATCCATGAATGGTTATCTATTATGAATTTATAAATATGTATCCTGATAAAAAATAGTCAATGTTACAAAATGTAACAAGGAATCCCAGAATGATATTTAATAATGAAGTTCACAGGTAATTACCAATGTAATGTATACCATAAAGGTATCAAACAAAGTAATAACTATAGCCTGACATGGTGGTATGATTTGAATACAATGATCATAGTACAAGACATACCAAATTTATATTCTTACTCAATTCCATGAGGTTATCCATGGTAAAATGAGGTTTTGAACTGACTAAACCCAATCATACTTAACCATGGAACCTACTTTTTAATGCTAAAGCGAAGGAGGGTTTCCATGGAATCTAGTAAAGGGGTAAGTCTGTAATCCACGGAGTATCATTAGTGTTACAAGGTTCGGTGGGCATCAAAATTTTCATATAATACATTTAATTCATTTAAAAATCTTGTTTCATTGCACTACCTTTCCTTATCATTGTAAGTGGTTTTATTGACATGCAACCGATTATTTATTTGTGAACATGATTATTTCCATGGAATTCAAATATGGTAATCCATGAATCAACCAATATATAAAATAACTCAATTAATCAAAAAATTTCAATTGTATTAATAAGGATCCATGGGTCACATTAGAGGTGTCAATGGAAAAAATGCAATAACATATATGGGTAATTCCAATCTAAAAACAGGGTCATGCATGCAGATGGTGACTTGGTTTTTTAATTATATAAAAATGAAAAATACATTTTTATAATGATATTAGGGGTAATATCCTAAACATTATATATATCAATCCTAATATCAAGGCATATGAAATTCCAATACAAAGGATAAGATATCAAAAAGATCTAATCATGTCATTTTTTCATTAAGACAATGCACCTCAGTTGGGGGGAGGGGTTATGTTAAAATCATGCGTTGGGTCTCAAAAAAATAAATTATCACAATTTAGAATTTGATTTCATAATTTAAATTAAAATTACTAATTTTTTTTAGAGAAAACATAATGAATTCTAAAATAAAAGGGAATGTTTATGTACCCCAACTCAATAAGTAAGCCATGCCAAACTACATTGGAACTGAATTAATTTTGGCTACGACCACATAAAACTTCTTCACACATGCATGAACATAATACCAAATATATATATATATATATATATATATATATAAACATTAAAGTAATTCACATATTACCCACAGTATGTGGGAATACATACGTGGAGGATATCCCTTAACCCAATGCACATATTCCCCACACCACGAGGGAATACATACATGGAGGATATATATATATATATATACTTAATCTCATGCGTGAGAATCGCCAAGATTTATCAAAACTCCTTAATCAATATATTGGAATCCCAAATCATCCAAGGACCTAAAATAAAAAATGCAAACAAAATAGTAGGTATAAATCGTTACCTTGGATGATAGTGTATATAAAAAACAACCCGAACCAATTCACCTTTGGTGGATGCTTTCAGAACCCATATGAATAGGTCTCGAGAGAATTTTTTGACAACTAATAACCAATTTAAAAATGATAATCATATCACCCATTTGAGCTAGTGTTTGATAGAATTTTTTAGATTGATGAGAAGACTTATTCGTTGATGAAAACAAATAGAATGAGGTGCGAAGGGAATTACCTTAGATGTCGGGAGAATAAATTTTAAGAAACAGAGGATGAAACATGATCCAAAAGGAGGTTGTATGGGGGCTTGAGCACGTGTCCAAGGTAGATCCCCCTAGGGGTGCATCATGATATTGGATAGATAGGGGAGAGGGTCATGATTTTAATTTTATTTTAATTTAACTAAAACAATTATAATTTTAAAACATGGTAAACAACACGAATGAAAAAACATAGTTTTCAAAACTGTGTGAATCTTATGTGGTGTCCAGTGTGAGGACACTAACTCTAAAGAACACCATGAAGGATATGTACATGGTTTGGAGATATGTGCATAATTTGAGTGAAATTCCTTTACACCATCTTTACAAGGACACACAATTTCTTGGTGTGTGATACATAGTTTCAGAAATATTGTGTGCCTTTTTCAAGTCCATTAGAAGATGTTTTTCTGGGTCTGGTGTTTCTAATACTTCTCATGCCACATAGGAAACATAACATACCATCACCCATGTCCAAAAAAAATCACATTGAAATTTTACAACTAACTTATTTCCATTATGATGCTTCGTTTTATATTCAACATAAACAGTAATTAAAAAAGTATAGAATCCCATAGATTGTTGTTCAGTTCAAAAACATAATACACTACAATCTCCCCACCATTGAAATTACCATCCTTGAGAATCTTTTAGAAAATAAAAAAACCATCACCAAATCTAAAATTGTTGTTAAATTTCATTAAAAAGGTTAAATTGCACTCCCAACACCCAACATGCCTTTATCACATCTTATATATTTTCCACTTGATCATTTAGTACCCGAGACAATGCTCATACCAACAAATACAAAAAAACTAAGAAAACACTATCACATTAATATATAGTCATGATCACAAAATTTAATCTTTAAAGATCAGGCCTAAGGTTCTCCAATTGTTTGTTATATAATATAAAAGTGGGATAATTCCAAGCCACGACACCTCAAAAATAAAAAATTCCTTATGAAGCATTTCCATGATTGATATAATAAATCTCTTGGAAAGATTTCATTATGAAAAGAATGAGTCCCAATTGACCTAAAAGTAACCAGTTTTACATGCTTATTCACTAGACATATCGACCCTATATACAGTACACTAAGCATAACTTGAAAATTTTCATTGAAATGCTTACGTACAACCATTCACATTGAAAAATAATAATATATTATAAGTTGAGCCACTTTTCTGACTTATCTTGATGATATCCAGCTTAAGCTACTGATTAAATTGAAAAGAAATGTTTGGGTTCATGATTCCATCGAAGGAATTCTTTATTGGGAGCCCATAAATCATTTAGGGCTTACCATGCCTCAATAAAAAACATGTGTCAATGTGTCACACAGATAAAGATCGACCACAAGATCAGAAAAATTAATTTTTTAGCATTGCGTAAGACCAATGACCTCATAGTGCATCTAGGATGACATCATAGTAGGGGGCATGCTCACCGTTTAATAGAATACTATAAGAGGGTTTTAGAATGATTTCTAGAAGATTAGTTGAATCACAAATAGTTGAAATTAGTGAAGATTCTTTTCTTCACATGTCGAAATGTCATTATAACTTATCACAATCACACAACACACAAGTAAATACGTGATCTTTCTAGATTTACCACTTAAGTGTTTCATGACCATTGGTGTTTCACAAGGGTTTCATGAAGCTGAATCCTTATCAATGTCATGTTGTCAGGAATGCATCGATATGATTCAAACATTCTAGCCTCAAAGGCATTCAAACTAAAATTAACAACTTTCAATAGTCATATTTGGTTATCTTCTTTCTACTTGGGAGGAAATGATTAAAAAGAAAAAAATGTGGAAATACACTCATTTAGAGTTTCCATGTTGCAAAAAGAATTAAAAATCGCTTCTAAAAAAACTCTAGAACAGATAACTCAAATTAATAAATGAAACATTTCCAAGGAAAGATCACACATGTTAGGAACACAATAAGGCACAATAAAAAGGAATGATGTGTCAATACACAAGATCCATTTGAAACATTATCTAGAGAATTGGGGTGAACTAATTCATTAATTATCATGTCACTCTATATAGAGATGACTTGAGACTATACTAAACAATAAATGTGTTTTAGATCAACATCGTCTTTCCATATATGACCATTGACATAGGAAATTACAAAACATGTTATCATCTAATAAGGAAGAGTATGGGGTCATGTATCCCATGAAGCTGCTGACTATGCCATTGGTATGTATAACCTCCTAAAATGACTATTACACGATACTCATTCTCATTACACAGTTATAAAATGTATGACCACCCATCCAAACATGTTTTTCATTTGGAATTGAAGGTACTAATAGGGATAAAACCACCCAAATGAAATGAAACATATGAGAACTCATATTACAATAAAGGAATACATGTTCTAATCACAATACCTACCACAAGAAAAAAACTTACAAAAAACAAGAATAAACCATAATTCAAGGCCACACTAATAGGAGTCAGTAGTCTCAAAACACAATCATCAATATATTGATAAGGGTTCTATTACAATTCAACCCAATGAAGCTAAAACTGCACTTACACAAGGGTTATAAAAAGGGGACACCACTATAGGGTTCATTTCCAATTCCTTTACATTAATTCACATTTCAATCATGTAATGTGTTTAATAAAACATTAATTACCCATTTAAAAATAGGAAATGAATGTTGTGTCAAACATCTTTGTTAAAACCTTTAATCTCTATTGACATCCTTTCATTTTCAGGAAAATTTTCAACAAATTCTTTTTTAATAGATATATGGAAACCTACTAGGGTCCCACTGAACCAATACTCAGTTATCTAGAATAAAAGTCCATAATAATTATTATATATTAATGTTTCAAACAACCATACTGGGTTATCTAACAAAACCATTCCCTAATATACCTACTTCTATCTAGTTTCACGTTAAATCATTTATAAAATTAATTTCAGTTTCTGTCGAAATAGGTATCACATTAGTAATCATCTCACAATAAATAATGCCTCTACATTAAATATGGATTATAATTTTCCAATTCATGATTTTCACATACACTTCATGGATTGAAAATTGTCTCTTTCTAATTGAAAACCTACTTGAAAAAAAATTTAACTTGATCACATACAACGGTCCACTAATATGGGTTTCCATATACCAACCTGTCAGGCTCCCAAACACATTACGGTTTGGAATTTGTATCCTTTTATTTAAAAACAATTTAATTTTACATTTAATATTTTGAAAACATTAAATGTTATCAATATCGTTAAATTTTATTTACATCATTCTCAAGTTGGTTTAAATCTATGGGTTACCATTTCCCAGTCATAAGGTTCCCATACACCTTACAATCCTAAAATGGTTCCCATTTTTCCACAACCAATATATTTTGAACTCATTAAACTAATTAAATATGAACCAAAATAATCATGTTATTATATGAATTAACACAGAAGAATTATATAACCTTGAATAATTACATACCATTCAAGGCAATGAGTCATGTCTTTAGGAATACTACAATGCAACAACATTGAATAGGACTATGCATGGAATGCAAATTTTAATACAATCCTATTATGATGAATGAAGTGAAACATCATTTCCAAAACATTCATTGTATTACAATAACATAAAATCATAAACCAATATCCATAAAATATTACAGTACTCACTCATGGTGAATCATATGAAATTTATAATCAAACACAACGGACAAAAATTACCAGCCCGGGCTAGCTGGTCATTTCTTGTAAGTGGGGTGATCAGTCCCAATAATAGTTATTATCCAAGAACCACAAAATTCCGACTCTCTTATATAAAGGTCAAAAATATAAATACTATGGAAACATTGTACCCTTATAATAAAACATAGTTACATTATAACCCGACCAACCACAAAACTGATAATTGTACTATTGGGTAACATGGCCTCATGTATGTCTCCAAATATTCCATGGGATTTCAAATAATATAGGGGTATCACGAAGTCATTTTAGGGATACTATACCCTCTTATTATATATTATCAATGGAATTATCATAAATAAACAACATAAAACACCATAAGTAGTATGTAACATTGTTAAATAATAATAGAAGAATAAAATAATATTTGAATATGAATGGACAATCAATATTTAGAACATTAAATGTATTTCTAGATGAATGTGATGATAAATAAACTAAAACAGTAAAAAAATACCTTATTTACAATATAGTAAAATAATAAATAAATGAAAACAAAGCCCCATGAGATATCTCCATGAACATCCCGAGATCCACCTTAGTCATTTTATCCTAACTCACAAGTATACGAAAAATAGAAAAAAAACTGTATACTACAAATATACGATCTACTACGATACAAAGGGTACCCTGATCATGGTGTGAGTTAAAAATCTCTATATGACCACAACCATGGTGTCTAGACCAATCCTAAAATATAAATATAAATTAAATAGTTTGCATTCATGCATAAATAATGTAAGTTGTACAATGAAACTATACACCCAATTACCCTCTTCATCCCTTGGCTATTTTTTGAACATGTAACAATTTCATTATTTGGTTGTTACTTGTTTCTATATAATTCACATTTATATAATAATTAAGTTTCCAAAATGTAACAAGTAAAACTGTAATGATATTTAATAATGAATTTCTATGTTAATAACCATGGTAACACATACCTCAATGGTCTCGAACATAGTAGTAACTGCAGCCTGCCATGGGGTTAATAGTTAAATCCAAGGAGCGTTGTCTATGTCATTCCAAAATAAGACCCAACAATGTCCAAAAACATTATTAAAGGTAAAAAGTGGCTATGAGATGATTAGGCCCAATGGGTTATAACCGTGGAACCGGCTTGTAAAAGTTGGATCCAAGGAGATTATTCAATGAATAATATAAGTTGGTTTGAGTGTAATCAAAGGATAATTGTCCTTGAAATTCAAGAATAGGACACTTACAGATTCCCTGGATCTTATCCAAGGTTAAATAGTGATATTCAATTAATGGGAATGATGGGATATAACCATGGAACATACTAGTTAGTGCTGGATTTAATGAGTGTATACCAGGCATCCTGTTATTCTATTTAAGGGATTCAATGTTTTCATACTGAGAAACTGAGGTTCGACAATGATCGGGTTCTAGGTGGGTCTCATACTATGATATTCATATCCTTGAATACTAAACTGGGTCATCAATTTCAATATAATTTTCTTTAGAATCGAAGGTGATATTGAGTCAGGCCATTTCTATTTTGATAAAGAATTCATATATAACTAATGAGGTTTAAGCCATTAATATTCATTATTTAGGAAAATCTATGTGAGCATGAAATCATTATTTTAATATATTTTGTGATTTTAAAAAATTATGGTTCACTTGACTTCCATCGTTTATCATAGTATGTGGTTCTATGTACATGTTACCAAGTATTTATTTATTAAATTGAGTTCGTACATGGAATTTATACATGGTAATACATGTATCACAAAAGGTATAAGAGATGTAAAATTTAAAAATCATGTTAACTGTATTCATAAGGAACCATGGGTCACTTTGGAGGAGTCAATTCAAAATGGAAACCACATATAATTGTACTTAAAATATAATAAACGAGGCCATGACTGAGGCAATAACTTTGTTCGTTAATCATTTTGAAAAAGGAAACTCCATTTTTCTAGTTCATTTTGGTCCATGTCCCAAACAAGTTGTATATCAAACATAGAATCAAGAAATAATAAATATCAACACAGTTTCAAACCCAGAAATAATATCAATCACTACTTTTCATTTGGAATAAAATTCACCTCTATTGGAGGGGTTTTATTATAAAATCCTGACATTGTTTTACACATAATTCAATTATCACAATTAAAAAGTTCATTTCAGATATTTTTTTAAATTTTTTTAATAAACCAAAAATATATATCTTATTTCATTTTTAAATTAAAGGGAATTTTTATGGGCTGTACCTCAAGTATTATATCATGCCAAGAAACAATAGCAGAAGAATTATTTTTCCATGACCCCATGGAACTTATCCACATATACATGAACATACCCCAATATATATATATATATATATATTAATCCAAGAACATATTCCCAGCACCGTGGGAGAATATGTACAAGGAGGATGTATATATATACATACCTATGTACATGCATGCTGACCTTCGATATTGGTCAAAACTCCCCAAAAATTATAGGCATTCTGAATCATCAAACTACCATATTAAAAAAAAGGTGAAACCAAATAATGGGTATAAAGTTTTACCTATGATGGTAGTGTTGAATCAAAAAAACCCAAAAAACTTTTCTGTCTATGGTGGTTGTCAAGAAACCTCATGAATTGGCCAAATGATACCCTTTGCACATCCAACAACCAAGATAAAACTAAAAATTAGATCAACCATTAGAAATAGGGTTCAGTTGAACTTCATAGGTCGAAGGGAATGTGAAATCGAGGAGGAAAACATTGTTGATGAAGATTATAGGGCCTTAACTTGGAGGTTTGGAGAATAAATTGGATGAAACAAAGGAAGAAACTCAATCCTAAAGGTGTTTGAAAAGGTCTCGAGAACACGACCATGGAAGAGACCCTCTATGGGTGTATCATGATCTGAAGGAGAGATGGGTGATGGTTATATTTAATATTTTATTTTAATTTTATTAAAATAATTAATTTTTTAAATCTAGTTACATTGTATTGTTTTCCAAACATTAAACAAACTGTGGGTGTAAAATGTTAGGACACTGTCTCCAAAGAACACCAAGATGTATAGACACACAATTTCGAAAACTATATGTACCCCATGTCAAATTCCTATTTCCCACCTACATAAGTCCACATTGACTCATCCTATGGGATGTGTGGTTGTAGAAAAACGATTCACCCCTTACAGGTCCTAGAAATGTTGGTTTTCAGGGTTTGATTCCCCCTAAAACTCCTCGAGACACCTTATAATATTTACAAGAATCCACTCAAGTCCAAAAGATCACATTGCAGTGTTCAAACATTCTTAATTCCATTTTGAGTACCAGTTTTAAATTAAGGAATCCAGCAATTGAAAATGTTCAAAACCAATCAGATTATTGTCTGGTGAAAAATAAAAATGTCTACATTTATTGTATACATCTATATAGAAATATTGAATATGTTTTCATATGGGTGTATTTATATGGGATGTAATTTTTTGAGTAAAAATGAATTTTCATCGGTATTATTTTATGTATGATTGAATATTCGTTATGGATAAGATGATAGCGATCATGAAGCTAATGTGACATGTTGTACATGATGGATGCCCTGACTTTGTTTTACTCTACATGATCCTAGTTCATGATATTATTATTTGGTTTGGTGAATTTTGATTTATGGATGTAATTGGATCTCATAATGTGTGGCCTTAGGGAGTATATATGGACCCAGACTTAAAAATTACATAATCTTAAATTAAATGAATAATTCACCTTGAGAATATTTTCAAGATTAGGGGTTGATAGAATTAGGCCATAACTACTACACATCAACTTGAAAATTAAATGTAGACACTACTACTCATTATCCATTTTTTCATAAAAAAACTCATAAAATGAAACATGTCTAGTTCCATGTTTTAGACATCACGACTCTTCCTTGATCCCATCCTTGACCCTATTCATATTTAAGTACTATGGAAAACATTTCAAAAACATGGGATGCACATAAAAAAATTATTAAGGATTATAAAATAATTATGTAAAACATTATCCTATCATTAAATACAAATCAATGAAGTCATACTTTTCAATCATAACATACTTTACAAAATAATAAGATTTATGAATAACAGAAAAAATCATAAAGGTATATTCTGGAATTCATAACATACATACATTTTAGCTGACATAGCTACATATAGAGTCATATTTTTAATACCCATCATAGTATATTCCCTAAATCTTTTAGGATAAACATTATTATTTAACTCTGGAACGTTACCCATTGCATTGGAGAACTATCTCGTGCTCACCCACCATAGGTTTATCACAGAACCACAAATGACGTAAAAAATTCCCAATAACCATAATAGAATCATAACACATAAATAAAGTATAAAAGAAAGATAAAATTTCCACAATCTAATAGATCAAATCTAGATATTTAAATAAACATTACTTTATCAAACCAATTTCAAAACCATTTAAAACATTTAATAACCAGATTTTTGAATCAATGTGTCCCATACCACTTTGAATATTTTATTTAAATAATAATTTTAAAAAATTAATATATATATAAATATATCCATAAAAAAATTTTATTAAAAAATGGAAATGAATGATAAATATTGAGAAGAATAAATCTTTAAAACATTCAAATTGATAATTTAGTTTAAGAGTTTTTAACAAAATAAGAGACTCATAAATACAATTACTTGAAGAATAAAATTGAATAAGAACATTATAATATCATGAGAACAATATGATACATGATATAATATTCCAAAGGATAGTATATACACCATATAAGATTGAATTTGTGCATAAAAACAATGTAGTCTCAATGGAATGTAAATTGAGACGAAATCCCTTATAAAATCTATATCCTTAGATTAAGGATAAATAAAATGAATAATAATGTGTGAAAAATTTTAATACACTCAATATTATTGGATATTTAGTGTAAATAAATCATAGGAAATTCACAGATTTTCTTTTTATGACAAAACCAATGACTTGAATATTTAACTCAATGAATGAAAATCGAGTTAAAATTACTCTTATCAAGTTCATATCGATGAGTTGATAATTTTTCAAAGGAGTGATTATGTGTATAAAAAGTATATCCACACAAATGGGAGTGAAAATTACAACATAAATAAATAAATAGGGATTCCACTCATAATCATAACACGACATAATTATGATTTAGAAGATTAAACAAAGGAATGGAAATTGGGTTAAAAGGATCCCTGACCGATTTGGTAACTTACGAAACATAGAACCCATGAAAGAAGGACCACAAAATGAAAATGTAAATACTAAAAAATTAAATTATATTACATAATTAATACAGTCATAGGCAGTACAAACACCACAAAAATGAAAATAGTGGCAAATATTGCACGAATCTCACAGGAATAAAAAGTGAGATGAAAATCTCTAACCACATTGTAATCAATTGATTCGTGTGACCAAAAGTTAATAACCACCAAATGTTTCACATAATAACATCAATATAAATTGATTAATGATAATATATATCAAATTTTAGTACATAATACACCACATGAAATAAATTAGTGGCGAACAATGGGAATCTCACAGAATTAAAAGTGAGATAAGAAATCCCTAACTGCGTGTCCGACTTTACTCATTTGTTCCTTGTTATTCCTAAATAATAAAGTAAAGTTAATTAATACTTTAATAAGATATATTTTAAGTTTATAATTCCTTCTATATCACTTATTACCATGTTATAAACATTAGGTAATCATTTATGTTAATAACGTTTGTTTTGTTGATATTTGGTACATGAGTCAATAATGGACTTCTTATAATTAAATGGTGTTCCTATAGTCAAGAGTTCATTATATCCATAATTATATTAATTATTTTGATATCATATATATCATATATATCTAATATATACATGTATTTATACTAGTACATAACATTTGGAGGTCAGAAATGAAATGCACTGGTCATCAAGATGGTAAGTCGTACGTAAGCATAAACGATACTTCCATTTATATTTGTTATTTTAATGAAATTAAAACATAATTATACATTTTTATATCATAATTAAAGTATAATATCATATATAATATCATTAAATCCATCCTTTTGACGTCCCACATAAGGCATTAACAATTTATATCACTTTGAGGGGGTGTTAGTCCGCATTTCCTCAAATAAAATTATCACGTTTACCCATAATGGAAACCAAAAAAATATGATAAAACAGAAAAATAAATAAGCATAAAAAAACATAAAAATAATATATATCAGATATAAATATAGTTTCATCTTAATGGCCTCCATGAGAGGCGGTAGGAGATAATCAAACAATCATCGTTTCGTGAGGCGTTAGTTTTCTATTCACAAAAACATTATGTTCATCACCCATTAGATGGAGGTATGTGTAAGTGTAGTTAGAATAATTCTCATAAAAACAACCTAATATATTAAGGGTACATGTTTGGTTATTAAAGAAAGGAATAAAAAGAGTTTATGGGTTGTAGAAGAAAAATAAAATAAAAGATGTTATGAGAAACAATTACCTTTAATTTGGGTAACTCTCTTTGGTTTGAACCAAAAAGACTTATTGAATTGCCTTATACCAATGTTAAGGATACTGAGAGGAGGAGAGGGATATTGAGAGATTATTTGGGATGGGGTTTTATTATCCATGGTGCTTCAGAGGTGTGATAAATGAGTTAAAAGTGAGGCATTTTTATAAGTGGGAGGGGGGCTCTTTAGGTAAGTGTGAAAATATTATTTTATTATATAATGATATTAGGTTTCTAAAGGTCCAAAACTAGTTAATTTATAATATAAGATGACTAATGGTCGAAATAAAATCATTAAAAAAGAATTTTATCGGTTTGGGATGTTATTTTAATATTTATAATCTTATTTATTTAAATGATTTATTAAAGAGGTAAACATTGCATCATTTTGTGTCACAAATAATTTTATTTATATGATGTCTAAAAATTATAAAAAAAAGTACCATGATGTAGGAAATATTTTTATCATTCAAAATAATATTCATATACAAAACCATAACTTTTATTACCTCATTTAATAATTAATTTACTAAATGATATTTTTTTTGTCATCTTTTCCTTTACTTCAAGTTAATTAAAATAAATTGTCGTTATCACCCCCAAGTGGCTCCATGGGGTCCGAAAATCGACCCAAGGATTCCCATGGTTGCTAATGACTCATCCAATAAGGTTAGGACAAGTGTTGGGAGAATTATGTTTTATTATAATAATCTTTTTACCTTGAATTACTCTATTTACCTTTAACCGCGGTAAATAAAAGTCAAAGGTTACTATTCACTAAAAATTATTTTCACCTCATTGAACCACATTTTTATTACTTATAATAACCATGTATGTCGGATTTTTGAAATATAATTCACATAAGTAATAAAATTTCAATTAAATGAAAAAGTTAGTTTTTTTAACTACTACTTAGGGGTTTCACTACTCATCAAAAAATGATGTTTTTCAGAAAACTACAAAAAATTCAGCCTATGCTACATTTGATATTCCAAATTCAAAAATGAAGTCTATTATACCAAATTAAAATCATTTATGATTCATTAATTAATTTAAAATTAATTCTCGTTATCAAAACAAATAGCATGATTTTAAGAAATAATAAGTATCAAAAGATTGATACTTGTTTATGTCCAATTTCAAAGTGAAATTAATTCCAATGACCAAAATTGAATTAAATGGTAAAAATATAATATAAATACACATTAAAATAAATTTAAAATATAAAATAACCATATAAATAAATTATATTGAAAGTCACATTTGAATTAAAAAACAGTATTTTTCAATATTCATAAAAAATAAATTTTAACAGAAAAATTCCAAAAATTTTCCCAAAGTAATTTTTTATGTCCCGATTATAAAGAAGATTTTTATTCATCCAGTGTAACATATAAAAGTGGCCAAAATTATATTTAATTAGCTTTTTCTATTGAATGGTGTTAAATCAAAATATTAAAGTAAATTATGTTTAAAATTAGATTCATTGACATTTTAAGCCTCTAACTTTTATTAGGTTAATATAAAAACATATAATATATAAAATAATTTTTTAGTTAGTTCTGTTCATTCTTGCCATTATCATAGCTATGTGTTGACTACCATTTAAAATAATAATAATATATTATTAGTGTGCAATGTTAGCTTTCAAAGAAACCCATTGTTGCGTATCGGGTACACCATCGAACATAGCGTCCCATTTAAAGTAGAATTAATATTTAGTTCACAAATATTAAAAAAATATGAAAAATGTCATTATCTTTATTTACTTGTGTTGTTACATCCTCCCCCTTTTTGGGAATTTCATCCTCTCAATTTTAAAAATGGTCTTGGAAACTTCATTAAATGTCCCACATCGGAAAAGAGTCTTTAAAATAATCACTTTAAAAGAAAGAAAGAGAAGTAAAAATGTCACCTGAGATAACCCATACTAGGATTCCATGTAGGAAAACATGTATATAGAAGGGAGAAAGAATGGTCATGTTCTGATGGGGAGTGATAAAAAGCATGATTAGGAGAAAATTAAGAACCAGAAAATCGCAAACTTATGATGTGTTAAATGGTCTTTGATTACCCAGTAGGAAACGTGAACCAAAAACGTTTTTGTTTAAAAATACTTTTCATAATTTTAAGGAATTAATTTACTACATAGATTAAGAACATAAGGAAGTATACTTAACTTCAAGTAGAGTTTCATCCTTTAATAAGTTTCTACCAAAAACTAATATTTTCTCCAAATAATGAGGATTGAAAAAGACTTGGTCACATAAAAAACACAGGAATCATCTTTGAGAGAATCACATAATCCACAAAATATTTACTGTATATTTCCCCTATCTTTATAAATCAACTAGAAACAAAATGTTTAGTGCGTGATTAGATAATAAACAAAAGGAACAATCTTTTACAAAAAGAAAAACTACTCTTAATATAAAAAAAATTCAAACAAAAACAAAAGTTCATCAAAGACCATTGAATAAACAAATTTCTATAAAATTATTGAAAAGTAACCCAAATTAAGATTTAAACCCACATTTCATAAGGATTTCATGACACAGTCTTCCAAGATAAATCTTAGCATTTATCTCCAAATAACATCAGTTACTCATACAGTTTCATATTGAAAATTAATTAACCTAATCACACATTCTCCATGATAGGCAAATCATTTTCATAAATAAACCAAGTTGTTATATGTCTATAAAAAATTAGATTTTTCCAAACTAAAATTTCAACCATTATTCCACAATTTAAATCTCGTAGTGTTATATCTTTCTTAGGAATATAGTGTTTCCTCCAAAGAGTGACAGTCTTCTACAATAACCATTTTAACTTAACCACCAAATCATTTTCCTATACTAAGTATATCCACTAGATAAAACATATGTTCCAAAAATCAACATATTCTTGTACAATAAAATTATTTTACTAAAGTAATAAGTCATACTAACTAGGGACTTCAACTAGGATATTGGTATGTGATGCGCCCTCGTCTCCCTTCAGTTGTGGGTTTAACTCATGTGGCCTTTCCGGATGCGATGAGTTTTCACCCATCCTATGGGTTTTCTATTTTATAAAACTCAAAAATAACCCTAATGTGTTTTAAACTCAATGGTTTCCTTATACCACATATTTTTATCCCAATTCATTATGACCTAAACATATTAATTATTCAAGTCTTATATATATTGACATTAATTTATTTCACCACCATATGATAAAATAAAATGATCCCCAAAATGAAGAACATCATACCTTGATCATGGTGTCCATTTGGTTTCGTCATCCTCTTGTTCATGTAGGTAGAAGGTCCATGCATAGTAACAATGATTTAGAGATTCCTGAATTTTTTTTCTTCCATAATAAAAATACACCTTGTAAAACATGGTTCATATGGGTGTTCATAGAAAACCAGTTTTAGAAAATAATCATGTATGACATATAATTTCAAAACATATGATAAAACATGATTTCTATAAAACCATAGGACCGAATTTGAGTTGAAATTTTCAATTAATGGTCCTTTTAAAATTACATAGGTATGTGCTGAGAGACTATATTGTAAAATAAAATATAAATAGGTTTCTCAAGGGTCTCCTTCTTTAGAACCTTTTTTAAAATCATAATATTCTTTTCAAATCTTGTGATAAGGTAAAATATTTGAAAATTCTTTTATAATACTTAAATTTCTTGAATATAAGGGAATATTGTGAAAATAATATTTGTTTAAATATAACCCATGATCCATGATGATAAATAGGTATAGTGGAAGTGTTGTATATCTCAAACAAATGAATGCAAGTGAGTTGCATGCTAGAAAATTATTCACAATCATCTGAACATGACTTTGCAATAATTATTTCAAGCATGTCTTCTAAAAGAGATAGGAATGTCATTTGAGATCCCCATCATTCCATTTTTAACTGACTTTCCATGACCTTAAAAATTAAAAATCTGTGATTTAACGGAAATAATAGACATAGGGACTAACCATGTGTCTAACGAAAACTCGTAATCCCTATAGTTGTCTAAACAGACCTCTCATACCAACTATAAGGACCCGACCTTAAACAGTACATAATCTTGAATTAAGTGAATAATTCACATTGAGGGTCTTTTCAAGTTTATATTTTTGGAGAATTACCCATAACTAATACATATCAACATGAAAATTACATGTAGACACTACTACTCATTATCCATTTTTTCATAAAATAAAAATTCTTAAAAAGAAACATGTGTAGTTCCATGTTTTAGACAACATGACTTTTCCATGATCCAATCCATGACCATATTCATCATTAAGTCTTGTGGAAAACATTTCAAAAACATGGGATGAGAATAAAAAGCTTAGCAAGGGTTATAAAATAAGGAAGGAAAATATTATCCTATCAGTAGATACAAATGTATGAAAACAAACTTTTCAATCATAACATACCTTACGAAATCATAAGATTTATGAATAACACGCACAAATCATAAAGGTATCTTATAGAATTACTAACATACTTACATTGTAGCTACCAAAGCTACATATGTAGTAACATTTGGAATACCCATCATAGTATATTCCCTAATTCTCTTAGGAGAAACCTTAACGTTTACCTCTGTCACGTTACCCAATGCATTGGAGAGCTATCTCGGGCTCACCCTCCCTAGGTTTATCACAGAACCACCCGTATATGTAAAAAATTACCTATAACAATAACATAATCAGGACACATAACACAAGTATAAAGAATGATAAAAGTTTCACATTCTAATATATCAAATCAAGATATTGAAATAATCAATGCTTTATAAAACCATTTTCAAAACCATTGAAAACATTTAATAATGAGATTTCTAAATCAAAGTGTCCCATACCACTTTGAATATTTCAAATAAATTATCATTTGAAATAAATAATGTCCATATAAGTAAACCCTTAAAATCACTTTATTAAAACAAAGACATTAATGATAAATATTTATATGAATAAATCATTAAATCATTTAAAACGATAATTTAGTTTGAGATTTTTTAACATAATGAGTGACTCATAAATACAAATAATTGAGAAATAACATTTAATGAAAAAATTATAATACCATGATAATAAAGGGATTCATTATATAATATACCAAAGGACAGTATATACACCATATAAGAGTGAATTGGTGCATAAGAACAATGAAGTCTCAATGGAATTTAAATTGAGATGAAATCCCTTATAAAAACTATATCCTTAGATTATGGGAAAATAAAATTCATAATAATGTGTGAAAAATATAAACAAACTCAATATTATTGGATAATAAGCGTAAATAAATCATATTAAATTCACCAATTTTCTTTTTATGACAAGACCAATGAGTTGGATGTTTAACTAAATGAATGAAAATTTAGTTAAAATTACTCTTATGAAGTTCATATAGATGACTTGAGAAATTATAAATGGTGTGATTATGTGTATCAAAATTATATACAAAAAACGGAGAGTGGAAATGACTACATAATAAAAAAAATAGAGATTCCACACATAATCAGAACATGACATAATTAAGAATAATAAGATTAACCCAATGAATGGAAATTGGGATAAAATGATCCCTTGCAGATTTGGTATCTCATGAAACATATAACCCATGAAAAAAGGATCCTAAAATTACAATTTAAATACCCATGAATTTATGTATATTACACAATGAATACAATCATGGGCTGTACATACACCAAAAAAATGAAATTGTGGAAAATATAGCATGAATCTCACAGGAATAAAAAGTGAGATGAAAATCCCTTACCACTTTGTAATCAATCGATTCGTGGGACGAAAAGTTAATATCCACCAAATTATTAATATAATAACATTAATATAAAGAGAATCATGATAATATATATCAAATTGAAGTAAAAAATACACCACATGCAATAAATATTTTGCTAACAATGGGAATCACATGAAATTAAAAGATAGATAAGAAATCAATTAACTTGGGTACAACTTGAATCGTTTGTTCATTGTTCTTCCTAAATAATAATAAAAAGTTAATTTCAATTTTCTTAATAAAATTTTTAAATTTATTATTCCTTTTATATCACTTATTACCATGTTATAACAATTATGTAATCATTTAAGTTAATAACATTCGTTTTGTTAATATTTGTTACTTGAGTAAAAAATTGAATTCTTATAATTACTTGTTGTTCAAAAGTCAAAAAATAATTATATAAAGAATGATATTAATTATTTAGATATCATATATATAATATATATCAATTATATAAATGTATTTATAATAGTACATAACATTTGGAGGTAAGAAATTAAATGTATCGTTCATGGAGATGATAAGTCGTACATACGCATAAACGCTACTTTCATTTCAATTTCTTATTTGAATGGAATTAAAACATAATTATACATAAGTATATCATAATTCCAGTATAATATCATATATAATATCATTAAGTACATCTTTCATACATCCCACATATGGCATTAATGAGTCATGTCACTTTGAGGGGCGGTAGTTTTCCATTCACAAAAACAGTATGTTATTCACCCATTAGATGGAGGTTTGTGTAAGTGTAGTTAAAATAATTTTCATAAAAAACATATTATATTGAGGATTATGGTGTTGTCATAAAATAAAGTAATAATAAGATATTAGGGGTTGTAGAATTAAAATAAAAGAAAATAAGTTAAGAGAAATTGTTACCTTTAATTTCGGTAATTTTCTTTCGTATGAACCAAAAGGACTTCTTGAATTGCCTTCTAACTACGGTAAGGCTTCTAAGAGAAGTATATGGATCATTAGAGATTATTTGGGCAGGGGTTGAATGATCCAAAGGGCTTGAGAGGTCTGAGAAATGAGTTATAAGTGAGGTCATTTTAAAAGGGGGAGGATGTTCTCTTCAGGAATGTGTGAAAATATTATTTTATTATAAAATGATATTCGCTTTCTAAAGGTCCAAAACTAAATAAAGTCGAATATAACATTACTAATGGTCGATTTAAAATAATTCAACAATAATTGGGCAGGATTTGGATGTTATTTTAATATTAATAATCTTATTTGTTTAAATGAATTATTAATGAGGTAAACACTGCATCATATTTGTGTCACAAATAATTTTATTTATACGATGACTAAAAATTAAAAAAAAATTCAATGATATAGAAAATATTTTTATCTTTCCAATGAATATTTATAGTCAAAAAATAACTTATATAATTCCAGGTAAAAATTAATTTACTAAAAGATATTTGTTTATGTCATTTTTTTCCATTACATTATGTTAATTAAAATAAAGTGTCATTATCATTCCCACGTTGCTCCATGGGGTAAAACAATTGTCCTATGGATGCCCAAGGTTGGACATGACACATCCAATAAGGATAGATCAAGATTCGATAGAAATTTCTATTATTATAATATTCATTTTCCTTTGAATTACCCTATTTACCTTTAACCGCGATAAATAAAAGTCAAAAGTTACTATTCACCAAAAAATTATTTTCATCTTATTGAACAAAATTTTACTTTATAATAAATAAAATTTATGTCATATTTTTTAAATATAATTAACATAATTAGTAAAATTTCATTTAAATGAAAATTTAGTTTTTTAACTACTACTTAGCGGTTTCACTATTCATAAAAAATTGATGTTTTTTTTTTAAACTACCAAAAATTCAACCAAAGATATATTTGATATTATGAATTAAAAAATGAAATCTATTTTACCAAATTCAAAACATATAAGTTGAATTAATTAATTTAAAATTAATTCCCATTATCAAAACAAATAGCGTGTTTTTAAGAAACAATAACTATCAAAATATTGATACTTGTTTATGTCAAATTTCAAAGATAAATTAATTATAATGACCAAAATTGGATAAAATGTTAAAAACATAATATAATTACACTTTAACGCCAATTAATAAGATAACCTAACTATATAATTAAATTTGATTAAAAAGCACTTTTGAATTAAAATACAGTATTTTTCACTATTCATAAACAAATGAATTTTATCACAAAAAAACCACGAATTTACCCAAAGTAAATTTTGATGTGTTGATTCTAAAGAAGAATTTTATTGTCACAAATGGAACATATAAAAGTGGCCAAAACTATATTTAAATATATTTCTCTATTAAAAGGTGATAAATCACCCTTTTAATGCAAATTGTGTTTAAAATTAGATTCATTACCATTTTTGGCCTCTAACTTTTATTAGATAAATGTAAACACATTTAACATATATTAATTTTTTTTAAGTAGTTCTGTTCATTACCTCCATTACAATGTCTAGGTGTTAACTACCATTTAAAATAATATTATTATATTATTAGTGTGCAACATAAGATTTCAATGAAACCCATTTTTGCGTATCAGTTATTCATCAGAAAAAGCATCCCCTTTAAAGTAGAATAAATATTTATTTCACCAATATTAATAAATATGAAAAATTTCGTGTTCTTTATTTTCCTGGGATGTTAAAGTGTAAGAGTGAAAAACATGATATGAAGTGGATGTTGGGTACCTTCAATATATATATGATATCAAACATATTAAATTACTTCTACTCACTACATGGTTATTGGGGTATTATTAATATAAGAAAGAACTATAAATTTTTAGTAGATGAGTTAATTATTTTAATATTAATTAGGATTTATTATTCATCATGAACATATTTCATGAGAGATTTTCGAGATGATACTATAGAGTATAAATTTTGTTCTCATCACATATATATATATGTAAACTATTTTTAGGTCTACTAGATATGGTTGGAGATAAAGTAGAAAATAACTAGTTCATGGATATTTATATGTTCTCTTGGATATTTTAGGTTATCATCGCTGATTTATATAGTATTTTAAAGGTTAATGTTTTTACAGTCTTATTGGGGTTTTCATTCAAGAATTGGAATTTTCATGTGTTGCATATGGATGATATTATTTATTATATCATGTTAAATCTAAGCATTATGTCTTGGTTTCTATCATTAAATTTATATTAATGGAAATGAATCCCCTAATTTTGGAATATGTACCCTCAATGGTAGTCAATAACCCCTGAAACCTTGGCGGCCAGTGTTGAGGGATCACTAACAATTATCAATGCAGAACCCTGTAGGTTACTAGTATGAGTGTGATGTAAATAACAACCCTCCTAATAACTAGTAATATTTTTTAATCAAATTTCCATTTTAAAATATTTTTTACATGAATCATTGATTTTAGATTGTGTTACACACAACAGTAATTTTTTCCTACCTTTTATGAAACACAGATTATAAATTTTATTACACCCATCACGATTCTTATCTTTTACAACATGCCATAATGTAATTAGATCTCGTTACATGAAAATTATATTATAAATTAAACATGAAATATTTTGAAAATATTATAATTTAATCTATTCGTAATCACCTAGATATTTTCATGGAGGCTACAGATAGGATTAATTAAACTATGAAAATATATATATTATACAAATATATAATGAATAATTTTATTATGAGTTAAATAAAAGTTAAAATCAAAATAATTTGAAAATAAATGATATGTTTATGAAAAAACATATTTTATGAAATATACCTGTTTTTACTATATAAAAATGCACGGTGAATAGTTTTAGTAAGATTTAAATTGTTTATATTCAATAAAATTTTAAGAATTAATGTTTTTTGTTTATTCATATAATTTATCCTAAAAAATCCAATTTTATGAATTCAAAATGTATTTTATTTACAAAATATTTTTCTTTCTTTTTATTCTAATTTAAAAACATATTTTTGATATTATATGAAAATTTATGTTGAAAGAAATATTACTTTTTGAAATAATCAAATTAGAATTATCTTATGAATAATTTTTTATAATTTTAATAAAAGATTAATTTTTTTAATAGTTAAAAAATGATGAATTTTAATTAAAAACTGCATCTTAATTTAAATTATTTATAAAGAGAAATTATATATAACCATTGTTATGAAGTAAAATTAATTCAATAATTTATTTATAAATTTAATTTATTACATTGAAATCATTTTTATATAATAATTTCATATAAAATATTAATTAAATATTTATTATTTTCACTATGAAATTCATCATTCTAGTCAAATCTATTGGATTATATGTAAATTAAATTTCTCCACCTATGTGAAATTAAATTAAACAATTTATTCAATGATTTAAATGAGAAAAATATATATTATATAATGTGGATAATTCCATATTTTTCCAAAATTTATTGTAAAAACAATAAAAATTAATTACTACTGTTATGTTAAAAAAGTGTTTATGAGAGGGTTGAACCAAAAGGTAAGGTTAAATATAACCTAGAAAAATTGATAAAATATATATATTATTGGGAATTGGCAGTCCTTGTATTTCCAATGTATTGAATTTTGTAATTTTTGAATCCATTATTACTAATATAAACATGGGAAAAACGTTTCAATTTCAGAACAATTACTATTATGCCTCACCTGGTTTATAAAAACATTACCCCTCCCATATCCTTCTAAAATTGTAAAAAAAATTAGTTCATCCAATAACAAAAATAACATCCCAAAATCCATAAACACATCATATAATATTCTAATTGAAAAAATACATCCTAAGAAGGCTTTTGATTCATTCATAAATAGGGTTCTTAAAGTATATGTAATTTTCTTGAATGAGTGGTTTAATTTTATTTCTTTCTTTTACTCAATATTTCATTTTAAACTTGATGATATAATAATAAGTATATATTATATATATATAATTATATTTATTTAATTTCCTACCACTATGTCCACTTTCATTAAATGGGATATGAAATAATAATTTATATGTGTGGTGGGGTACCGTCTCACGAACAGATGCTATTAATTTTTTATTACCCCCTCTATGGATTGGGTATAGTGGTGAATCTAATATGTATATATATATATAAGTTATTTATAAAATAATAATAACTATGAAGTCACTAAAAAATATATACCTTTCAAAATTTCTATTATTTAAGGATTATGATAACATCATTTGATTGTCTAGCGGACTACCATCTCACGAAGCGTTGTGATTTATTTTTTACCGATGCATCACATGTAAGATAAAAAAGATAAATATAATTTTTTTTATTTACATGTAATAATTATTATTTTAATTATTTATTTATCATTATTATATTATAAAATCTTTTTTTTATTTCTTACAATTTCATTAAATAAAAAAAGATATCACCGTTCATATACCCGAGGAATACATCCTTTATAAATATATGAGACTATCTCTTTTCATCACCACAGCAAATAGAATATATGTATAAGTATATTTTAATAAATAATATTTTAGTTATTTTATATTTATCATTCATTAATGATAAAATATTATTTACCTCTTTTCCACAATGATCCTGGGAAAATTGTAATTTTAATCTTGCGTATGTATGACCGTCCATCTCCATGATCATAATGTACATAATTTTACAAAAAAATATTAAATATTTATATTAAAAGAATTATTGATGAATAAATAATAAAATCATACGATTATTATGATTCCATATTTTATAACACCATGATAAAATTAAGAGGACATAAAATAACATATCAAAACATATATGGAAAATAATGAAGTTATTGCTTGGAACGTGACTCTAACATTTAATTGATAACAAAAGAGTAATAAATGTTCATAAGTAAATCATATATGGTATGAAATTTACATGTATTGATATTTAATATATTTATATTAAACTTGAATTTATTATACAGGAGGTTTCAATGTGTACAAATTAAGTTGACACTTGTGGGGATGGATTTGTAATGTCTTTTTTATTTCTGGAAAACAAATGAAAATTCACCACATGTTTCTATTTTGTTGTGTATATATCACAAAATTTAATTTTTTATATAACTAATATCGTCATTTTAATGATATTTATAGTTTTATATGATTTTATTATTTGTTAGGGATTGTGATATAAAATATTATAAAGGTAGCATGGAATTTAGGTCTTAGTTTTTTCTTCTGTAGAAGACACTCCATATTCGACACTTAATAATTTAATTTGGTGTATATAAAACCAAATAATTTAATTTATGATGATTCTATTAATATTTTGAGATTTATATATTAATTTTAGGATATACATTTCATGTGGATTGTGGATTAGTAGTTACAAAATTTGTATGGTAATTTTGTCTCAATTTTCCTTCAATGATAGATTCGTAATGTTAAGAACATATTTTCGTTTATGTGTTGTACATATATATACATTAACATGTAATTTTGGGAGACAATTTATACCCATTATATTATTATTTTTGTTAAATTTTATTCCTTCATTAGGATTACGATCCAATGTAACCAAAATCGTAATGGTTTTATGATACAACAACTTCGTTTATCTGGATTTTTTATTAATATGTTTCTGATTAAAAAAATTTATAAGCTACATCTCATGAAACTCTTAAATTTTCTAATCTTTTTTTATTTCATGGTATAAAAAATTATCCATTCGTTTTCCACTATTTATTTACTCTATATTTTCTAATAATATTTTTATAAAAATCAAATTTATTTATCTATTATATAAAAACCCTTTTTTTCAATTTTTTTGGTAAAATTGTTTTCAATAATTTTTAGCATTCATAAAATTATTTATTAAATAAAATTTTTCCATTTTTATACTTTTCGAAAAAAAAATTATAATTAAAAATCATGTCATTTAACAAAAAATTACATTTTTTGTTTTACTAGAAATGTAAAAGGAATTTTTTTTATCTTGTACAACATGAAATGAGTTTTCTAAATTAATAAATATTATTTGACTTTATAATTAAATTATCAGTTTTCTTGGTAACATTAAAATAAATATATGATATATTTTTTTATGTAATTTTATTTTTAAAATGTTATATAAAATGAAAATTTATTTTACTCATGAAATGTCACTTGAGATATTTCAAAATCAGTATACATCATTAATGATATCCATTTAAGTATTTTATTCATTGATAAGGATATGAACAAAGTATAAAATTAATATTTTTTATATTAATGTATTACTACGAAAATAATATTCTAAAACTTGTTTCACATCCATGGGGTATACCGTTCTATAATTAATACGAACGTAACTAATTTTTAAATTGATCGTATATGATAAAATATTGAAATGATTTTAAAACATACATATTTTATATTGAATCTGATATAATGAAATCATTATGAATCCCATTTTATTTCTAGAGTTATGATATGAATAATTTTTTTGATACCATGTCATGCATATGTATAATTTTAATGATGTTATATGTGGGACCTATATTCACCTCCAATTAATTATGTGTAAATGGAAAAGTTAGGAGTTTATATATTTGGTGAGAATCTAATTACATATTCATAATTTTATTTTCATACCATATTACAAATTCACAATGTTTTGTGTGAACTTGTTTACATGTTCATAATGTTATGGATGAAATTACATGTTCAAAATGTTATGTGTGAACATTATTAAATGTTTAAAATGTTCTATGTGAACCTGATTTCTTGATAATATTTTTATGTGCAATGTATAATTTTAAATCCATAATGTTATATATGGACCTGATTGTATGTTTATATGTTTACATTCATAATGTAATGAGTAATGATATATCAATTTATATATTTTCATATTTTTTTAGAATAATATGTATTCGATATATCATTATCTTCTACCAGTGTTATGTTCTAAGGTATAATGTTATTTGATACAGTTATGAATCATGTCTTATGAACCACCAAGATTTATTACACGACTCATTTATATGAATTATGATATACATGGTATTCTTTTAAAATGTTATTATCATGTTCTCATACTCATATGATCCTGTTATGTGGATATATCCCTTTCAAACCCTTAATACCCATCTAACTCACATTTTATCATGTTTCACCTTCCTAGGCTTTATTTGTGGTGTTAAGTGGGGTATGACTACAAATAGTACTACATTGGTAGATATTTTGTGATGAAATTAATGATGTTACACCAAATATAATGTTTTGGACCCATCGATTAATGGAAATAAACTATAATAGTCATCATGTATATTTTTAATGTAATTTAATGAATATTTAAGTAAGAAGGTGTAATATATATGTATGATAACGGTGGGTATCTATAGTTGGTAGTAGAGGAATGGATTATTTATCAATTGTAATATAAGATGAGAAAAATTTAGTGACATCACTAAGCATATTTCTAATTATATGTCTAGGGATATGTCCATATATATGTGTTAGTAAGGGTCTAGGTATAGGAAAATATCATGTAATATTGGTTAATGAGATAGTTATTGGTATCCAATAAATTGAATCTGTGTATGTATACTATTAGTGGATGTGACACTAACACAGTGGATCAAAGAGTTTATAACTTCAAAAATAGAGAATTGAAAAATACTCGATCATCACATGGTGCATGAAAATGGGAATATCTATACACATAGTTTTAAAATCCCATGAGATATACTATTCATAATCCAAAACACATTGTAAAAGATAATGAAAGGACATGGATTTGTACTTATAAAGAATCAAAATGTGATTATTTAAGAATCCTAGTAATTGAATACTAATGATAAAAATAATATTACCCATGTCATGGATTTAGTTATGGTTTTTTTTATAAAAGTTGTTCATAATCACTATATTTATGTGGATTTGTGTGATATATACATAGAAAAATAATGTATTATGTATAAATGTTCACAAAATTAAATAAAAACGAGTCATAGGTGATGGTTATATATTATTAATGAATGTTACTTATCTAATAGTAATAAATCTATTGGAGATGAAAATGTCATGGATGCAGTAAGTTGGAAAGACACAAGATATACAATAATGATAATGATTGATGGGGATCTTTTGAGGAAGGATTTTATGAATATGGTAATAAAAGTCATAAGGGAAGGGACAGACTCAATCAAATACAAAATGATTTCCAACCAAAATTACATTATTAGATCAATTAAAAATAATGATATGATACTATAATATAAAATAATATAGAGGCTATGAAAAATGGAATGGTACATATGTTTTAACTTAACCAAGAGAGAATATTAATATTCAATACATGGTTATGAATCTAATCTATTTTTTATTTGAAGAAATACCTATATGTTAATTCTTATATCTTTAAATTATATATACATCATAGAAGCATAGAAATATAAAGTGACTTGTGTGATCAATTATAGTGGGATAACATGAAAAAGATGTTTACAGACTATACCAAATGATGTGTGTTATACCAGTAGGATAAAGAAGTGATTAATGGTCCGGATTAGTTGATGAATGTACTTCAAATATATTAATCGAATGAGGAAAACATTCATATGGCTATTATTACTAGAAAGTATAACATATCCAAAGTAAAATATTTTCTATGATTAGTCATTGATAGATTAATAATGTATTCCCAATACATTTTTATAATAGATTATTTTTCCATTGAGAACATTAAATGTCTATATATTTATAAAGTGGTGATTTTTCAAAGAGATGTTGTATTAATTAATTTATTTCATAATTAGATAATTATGTAAATTTTATATAGGTTTCTTCAAAAGTATATAAATAAAATGATGAATATAACCACAACAAGTCATTCCCAGACTAAGGGGTAGTATAATTTTTTTTTCCAAACATTGATGTAAATGATTTTCCAAAGATTACATAATTTTTATGGTAGTTCGAACAAACATATTAAACTCATTGAATTATCCTATTACAATGGACTCATCGCATTTATTCAAATTGATTGATATGAAAAACTATGTAGGAAAATGTATAGATGTTGAATGAGTTGGGATGATGAAGGGGCATAAAACATTTGGGATCAGATATTGTGAATGAGAGTATTATGAAGGTACAAGTGATCTACAGGATGCTCATGTTTTCTCATAGTTGGAAAAATATTTACAAATAAAATTGAATAATGGGAATAGAATTTTATTTTATAGAAACTATTTTTAGAAAAGAATCATTATATATATGTTTTATGAAATTTTGAAAGAATTGTAATTTGAGTTGAAGATACAACGAAAGAGTTGAGATTATTATACATGAAGGAGCTATTTTAATTTAACATTATATAACAACAAATCAATATAATGTTTGTGAGTTCTTACATATGTCACTTATAAGAAAATATTTCTGATACCCAGTGCATTTAATTAACATAAATAGTATGGAATTAGAATCGGAAATTCTATTTGAAGAAATGATTTAAGTTTTTGAAAAAATGTACCAAAGTATGTGAAAAAGTCTTCCCATCATGTGACATATTTGTTTAGAAATTAGAATTTTTATGAATAAACCTAATATTGTAAATATGTGATGAAGGATAAATTCCACCACTTTTTGATTTTGGAGAAAAAATAAATTGTTGAAATATCATATGGATGATATCTAACATCGTAAATGTATTTTCATATTAACAAAATAAACCTTGTGTCTCAAAAATTATTTTTCAATATTATATTATACAATAATTATAAAGTACCATTAAAAATCATTAAAATTAATTTTTCAATATTGAATTTAACAAAAAAGAATAGAAAAAAATATAATCACCTATGAATAGTATAATAATTAATATGTAATCCATTGGATTTAATTACCAGTTTAAGAACAATCCTAACATCATTTTTGTAAATATAAAATGTTAAATTAAGATATTGGTAATCATTATCAAAGGATGTGTAATAATGATTATATGAAATCATGTGAATGATGTTGTGAAAATGATATTGAATTGAATGATAAATTTGGCCATTATACTTTGTAACTATCATAAAATATTTTTGATGATAATTATTAACATTGGTAAATAATACAAATTTTCATTACTAATTTTTTAAATAATGAAATAAATTTAATTTCGTTCATGTTTTATGATATAGGATTAAAAAAATTATAATTTTATAATTCATAAATATGCTTAAATTTGATAAAAATATTATATTTTATAAAATATTAAACTGTTTTAAATAAAATTTATATTCAAGAAATATTATTATAAAAAAAATGATTTTATAAATTAAATATTCCCTACATATTTTTCATTAATGGAATGGGACATTATTATGTCATCAAAACTAATAATTATAATAAAAGAAGCTATATATAGATGTTAAATTTCATAATATATAAATAATAATATTTAAAAAATAAATATTTTTTTGGAATAATAATAATAATATTATTTTATAATTAATTTATGTTGATTTTCAAAGGATGATTATTTTTCGTGTAAAATTTAATGAAATTCCTTATTTATGAATTAGAATAGTTTTTATGATATATTTATGATATGAACATGAAATAAATATTTATAATACATATTATTGTTAAATAATATATTTAGTTTGTATCATAATACATTATTTTTTACATTTAGATACACCCTATGAACATTTTCATGCTATGATTTTATCTTATATAAAAAATATATTATCATGTATTAAATTTGTATAAGATAAAAATATACATTTTTAAGCTATAAAAATTGAATAATTTATAAAGTATATCATATTTTTAATTACAATTTATAAATTATATCATAATTTTAATTTAACATTTTAGAAGAAAATTGTTTCTTTGGAAGGAAAAGATATACCACAATAAAGGAAAAAATATTATAAAATGTTAATATTAGATTTTATAATAATTAGATAACTAAAATTTAAAACCCTATATGGGTTGTTATAGAATTAAATGATAGAATAAATATATTAGATGATTAGTTACCATGAAAATTCAATCAATTTAATGTTACCCAATAATTGTTAGCATTAGTAACAAAATAGTAATTTTTACCCATTAAAAACAACCCTCGTTAAATATAAATACCGAACCATTATATCCTCAATATTATATTGATATTCATTTAGAAAACTCTTCTTCTAATCCCCCTATCAAGATTATATCCAATGCAACTATATGGCTCTAAGGAATATCTCTCTAGATATAACAATCATACTCTCATGGAAAGGGTTATCATCCTACCTATTTTTAATTTATATTATACTTTTGTATTTTCCTTTTTATTATCAATTTATTATGTTCCAAATTTTTTATAAACACCTTATTCACTATAAATATGATTTCGTTAATGATGTATTCAATTTATCTCTCATTAAACCCATTTAAGGCTCTATTTTTATACCTATTATGCTGATGAAATGAACCCCTGATTTAAAATTGTATATTTAAAAATACTAAAAAAAGTCCCAATAACAACTAAATGTCATTAATTTTGATGTATATATAATAATTTTAATTGAAAAATCTATGTAAAATTCTAGTATTCCATACTTTTTGGTTAGAAATATAATTTTTTAATGATTTTGATTGATGTGTCAAACATAATGTTAGTCTTATAAATGGTTAACCCTAATAGCACCCCAATACATTGGGTAAATAATTAATCACTAGAGATAGCTTGTTCATTATAAACTAGACGTATTCTTTAGTATCATTTATTAAACCCTGTCAATAGCCCTTGGAAACATATTTTATGAAACTATAGTAATGAAATTTTTGGATATGTTTATGATGTTACCTTGTTTATATTGTACCCAAATCTCCGTGTTATGCCTTATGTTGTTATCTTACTGTATTATTTTATGCAAAATATATTATTTACATGTACTTTTTTAATTTTTATGATTTAAAAAAAAATTATAACATTTTTCACATATCGGGAATTATACTCACCCATATCATTTAATAACCCTGAACAGGAAATACAATACATATTAGTGGACTAGGATGTCATAATAATGAATCCTTTCATGTTTGTTTAAAAAAAATTATGTTTTAATTTTTGTATCATGTATATCATGTAATATATACATATATTCCATCATATGAATGAAAACAATATTCCTTAAGTGTTCATTATGAAATATGTTTTCAAGGGAATATGCTTAAAATAATGAAAAATAAGATGAGTCTGTATATTATTGAAGCCATGGAATACTTGAGTTTGATTTTGTGGTTCGAGTTATATTAATACCATAAATCATATTTAAATATGTTTTAATGAACACTTTTTTATGAAAAAAAGGAAACATGTAGTGAGAATTATGCAATCCATTTTTCATGGGCTTTTATATGGAAATGTACAAAGACATGGTGATTATGTTTACACATAATAGTCTATTGTTAATAAAAATAAAATAAATCTTAGAGAATATTTCTTCGGAATCATTAGAGGAGAAAAAATAAAACTATTTTGGATATTAATGAGAATATTGGAGACCTGATAATGGTATTCAAGTGTTAAATTTAATGTTTATTTTTAAATAATTTAATACATAATTACTTGGAAAAAAATATAGACTCTTTTTGTTTTTCATATACATAATGTAATTTAAAATATAGAGTTAATGAGTATGGAATCCTTGTTTTTATAAGTAAAATGATTATGAACCATTCTCTAGAAAAATTATGTCAATGAAGATTATATTCATACTTCATTTGAAAAATTCATCAAGCTATGTAATGGTGACACATAAAATTAGTTGTACTTTGTCTTCAAAAATTTATAGGTAAGAATATAACAATAAAAAGTGTTATGAGAACCTATATTTATATAAGATCATTTATTTCATTAAATGTTGTATATTGATAGTTAATTCGGTGGGTTAGTATAACTACTCCATCTTGTAATCTTATATAATGATATCTTCATTGTTTCTAAGGTGATTTTGTATTTTACTAATTTCACAGACCCTACATTAACAAAATTTTGGTGAATCAAGTAAAATTACATGTTATATATTTATTACACTCATAACACCAATTTGAATGTGTGGGAGATAGGAGAGTGTTACTCTTAAAAATGGAAAAGTTTCTTGATCAAGGAGGATAATTAAAACAATAATACCCTTAGTCAAAAACCCTCTTCTGTTAAATTCGTTGATTATGGACATAATTTGGTATTAGAAAAATGGTTAGGGTGACATATTCTATAAATACATGTTATGGTAATTGTTTCCAATCTCAAATGACTTAACATTCGAGAAAAACGTGTTCCTATAATGGGTAAAAACAATGAAACATATCATTTAATTATTAGAAATGGATGTTTACATTGCTTTCATTATATGGATATAAAAATTTATAGATTGTTTATATCAATACATATGAGATTACAAAGATATGGATATCGATTCCATTTAAATCAATGCAATAAGTTTATCATTTTCTTACCCCTTTATAAAAAAGTTATATCATGTAAATAATAACTGGATATAAGGGAAAAATTTTAAATGTATATGAAGATGATACTTTAGATTGATAGGTAACGATGAAAGTGTTATAAAATAATTATGTGAGAAAAACTATGATATGAAATGATACAGTTAATGAATTATTTGTTCAAATAAACTACATTGAATACATTTGTCTACTATGAGAAAATCAGGATGATGTCAAAATTTTCATATGGATTGTCTGTAGGATTCCTTTATATTTGAATGTGAAGGTGTAGATTCATATGTAATAAAAAAAAGAATAAATATTTCATATTGAACATAATAATCTCAATTCATATTGGATGAATAATTATTAAATTTAATATAATGAAAAATTGAACTATTAAGATGTTTTATCTACGGTAGTGAATTATATTTCTTTTTAGAATATCTCTATGAAAGTTAATTTCTTGAGGTGATGAAATTCATTCCCATTAATAATATGATGGGCAAAAAATATTTCAATGAAATATTCTAGTTTCTTGTGTTTGATATAGAAATGTAGGAACACTTTCTACCACGTGTCCTATAAAATTTCATTTTTAATGATGTAAATGAAGAAAAAATTACAAAACATTTGAAAGATGAAAAATGTTTGGGAAAACCAAAGTATAAATTGTCCAATATGATAAATTTAAAAAGAAAAAATTGTGATTTTTTTTAACATGATATAAGTAGATGTGGTCATGGACAATACTGATCATAGTAATAATTTTTATATTTTTATTTTAGAAAAGCTACCAGAGGAATACAACAATGATGAGTACTTTCAAATAAAGGGATGAGTTGATCATAAATTTTAGCAGTATTCATACCATGAATATATTGATTTAGCAGGGTTTGATATTATAATGTAAATAGAGATTTTCATGATTATGATATTTAAATTTAGAAACCAGAAGAGTCAAATTCATTATCTAAGATGGAGAGTGAAAAATTTAAATCTCACAATATGGGAAACTCAAAGCATGAATTTTTTCTATGGGAAAAAATGAAAATAATAACCATATTATTATGGAAAAGATAGTTTAATGGAAAATATTTTAAATAGATAACCTCTTTTCCACAATGATCCTGGGAAAATTGTAATTTTAATCTTGCGTATGTATGACCGTCCATCTCCATGATCATAATGTACATAATTTCACAAAATAAAATTAAATATTTATATTAAAAGAATTATTGATGAATAAATAATAAAATCAAACGATTATTATGATTCCATATTTTATAACACCATGATAAAATTAAGAGGACATAAAATAACATATCAAAACATATATGGAAAATAATGAAGTTATTTCTTGGAACGTGACTCTAACATTTAATTGATAACAAAAGAGTAATAAATGTTCATAAGTAAATCATATATGGTATGAAATTTACATGTATTGATATTTAATATATTTATATTAAAATTGAATTTATTATACAGGAGGTTTCAATGTGTACAAATTAAGTTGACACTTGTGGGGATGGATTTGTAATGTCTTTTTTATTTCTGGAAAACAAATGAAAATTCACCACATGTTTCTATTGTGTTGTGTATATATCACAAAATTTAATTTTTTATATAACTAATATCGTCATTTTAATGATATTTATAGTTTTATATGATTTTATTATTTGTTAGGGATTGTGATATAAAATATTATAAAGGTAGCATGGAATTTAGGTCTTAGTTTTTTATTCTGTAGAAGACACTCCATATTCAACACTTAATAATTTAATTTGGTGTATATAAAACCAAATAATTTAATTTATGATGATTCTATTAATATTTTGAGATTTAAATATTAATTTTAGGATATACATTTCATGTGGATTGTGGATTAGTAGTTACAAAATTTGTATGGTAATTTTGTCTCAATTTTCCTTCAATGAGAGATTCGTAATGTTAAGAACATATTTTCGTTTATGTGTTGTACATATATATACATTAACATGTAATTTTGGGAGACAATTTATACCCATTATATTATTATTTTTGTTAAATTTTATTCCTTCATTAGGATTACGATCCAATGTAACCAAAATCCTAATGGTTTTATGATACAATAACTTCGTTTATCTGGATTTTTTATTAATATGTTTCTGATTAAAAAAATTTATAAGCTACATCCCATGAAACTCTTAAATTTTCTAATCTTTTTTTATTTCATGGTATAAAAAATTATCCATTCGTTTTCCACTATTTATTTACTCTATATTTTGTAATAATATTTTTATAAAAATCAAATTTATTTCTCTATTATATAAAAACCCTTTTTTCAATTTTTTTGGTAAAATTGTTTTCAATAATTTTTAGCATTCATCAAATTATTTATTAAATAAAATTTTACCATTTTTATACTTTTTCAAAAAAAAATTATAATTAAAAATCATGTCATTTAACAAAAAATTACATTTTATGTTTTACTAGAAATGTAAAAGAAATTTTTTTATCTTGTACAACATGAAATGAGTTTTCTAAATTAATAAATATTATTTGACTTTATAATTAAATTATCTGTTTTCTTGGTAACTTTAAAATAAATATATGATATATTTTTTTATGTAATTTTATTTTTAAAATGTTATATAAAATGAAAATTTATTTTACTCATGAAATGTTACTTGAGATATTTCAAAATCATTATACATCATTAATGATATCCATTTAAGTATTTTATTCATTGATAGGGATATGAACAAAGTATAAAATTAATATTTTTTATATTAATGTATTACTAAGAAAATATTATTCTAAAACTTGTTTCACATCCATGGGGTATACCGTTCTATAATTAATACGAACGTAGCTAATTTTTAAATTGATCGTATATGATAAAATATTGAAATGATTTTAAAACATACATATTTTATATTGAATCTGATATAATGAAATCATTATGAATCCCATTTTATTTCTAGAGTTATGATATGAATAATTTTTTTTGATACCATGTCATGCATATGTATAATTTTAATGATGTTATATGTGGGACCTATATTCACCTCCATTTAATTATGTGTAAATGGAAAAGTTAGGAGTTTATATATTTGGTGAGAATCTAATTACATATTCATAATTTTATTTTCATACCATATTACAAATTCACAATGTTTTGTGTGAACTTGTTTACATGTTCATAATGTTATGGATGAAATTACATGTTCAAAATGTTATGTGTGAACATTATTAAATGTTTAAAATGTTCTATGTGAACCTGATTTCTTGATCATATTTTTATGTGCAATGTATAATTTTAAATCCATAATGTTATATATGGACCTGATTGTATGTTTATATGTTTACATTCATAATGTAATGAGTAATGATATATCAATTTATATATGTTCATATTTTTTTAGAATAGTATGTATTCGATATATCATTATCTTCTACCAGTGTTATGTTCTAAGGTATAATGTTATTTGATACAGTTATGATTCATGTCTTATGAACCACCAAGATTTATTACACGACTCATTTATATGAATTATGATATACATGGTATTCTTTTAAAATGTTATTATCATGTTCTCATACTCATATGATCCTGTTATGTGGATATATCCCTTTCAAACCCTTAATACCCATCTAACTCACATTTTATCGTGTTTCACCTTCCTAGGCTTTATTTGTGGTGTTAAGTGGGGTATGACTACAAATAGTACTACATTGGTAGATATTTTGTGATGAAATTAATGATGTTACACCAAATATAATGTTTTGGACCCATCCATTAATGGAAATAAACTATAATAGTCATCATGTATATTTTTAATGTAATTTAATGAATATTTAAGTAAGAAGGTGTAATATATATGTATAATAACGGTGGGTATCTATAGTTGGTAGTAGAGGAATGTATTATTTATCAATTGTAATATAAGATGAGAAAAATTTAGTGACATCACTAGACATATTTCTAATTATATGTCTAGGGATATGTCCATATATATGTGTTTGTAAGGGTCTAGGTATAGGAAAATATCATGTAATATTGGTTAATGAGATAGTTATTGGTATCCAATAAATTGAATCTGTGTATGTATACTATTAGTGGATGTGACACTAACACAGTGGATCAAAGAGTTTATAACTTCAAAAATAGAGAATTGAAAAATACTCGATCATCACATGGTGCATGAAAATGGGAATATCTATACACATAGTTTTAAAATCCCATGAGATATACTATTCATAATCCAAAACACATTGTAAAAGATAATGAAAGGACATGGATTTGTACTTATAAAGAATCAAAATGTGATTATTTAAGAATCCTAGTAATTGAATACTAATGATAAAAATAATATTACCCATGTCATGGATTTAGTTATGGTTTTTTTTATAAAAGTTGTTCATAATCACTATATTTATGGGGATTTGTGTGATATATACATAGAAAAATAATGTATTATGTATAAATGTTCACAAAATTAAATAAAAACGAGTCATAGGTGATGGTTATATATTATTAATGAATGTTACTTATCTAATAGTAATAAATCTATTGGAGATGAAAATGTCATGGATGCAGTAAGTAGGAAAGACACAAGATATAAAATAATGATAAAGATTGATTGGGATCTTTTGAGGAAGGATTTTATGAATATGGTAATAAAAGTCATAAGGGAAGGGACAGACTCAATCAAATACAAAATGATTTCCAACCAAAATTACATTATTAGATCAATTAAAAATAATGATATGATAATATAATATAAAATAATATAGAGGCTATGAAAAATGGAATGGTACATATGTTTTAACTTAACCAAGAGAGAATATTAATATTCAATACATGGTTATGAATCCAATCTATTTTTTATTTGAAGAAATACCTATATGTTAATTCTTATATCTTTAAATTATATATACATCATAGAAGCATAGAAATATAAAGTGACTTGTGTGATCAATTATAGTGGGATAACATGAAAAAGATGTTTACAGACTATACTAAATGATGTGTGTTATACCAGTAGGATAAAGAAGTGATTAATGGTCCGGATTAGTTGATGAATGTACTTCAAATATATTAATCGAATGAGGAAAACATTCATATGGCTATTATTACTAGAAAGTATAACATATCCAAAGTAAAATATTTTCTATGATTAGTCATTGATAGATTAATAATGTATTCCCAATACATTTTTATAATAGATTATTTTTCCATTGAGAACATTAAATGTCTATATATTTATAAAGTGGTGATTTTTCAAATAGATGTTGTATTCATTAATTTATTTCATAATTAGATAATTATGTAAATTTTATATAGGTTCCTTCAAAAGTATATAAATAAAATGATGAATATAACCACAACAAGTCATTCCCAGACTAAGGGGTAGTATAAATTTTTTTTCCAAACATTGATGTAAATGATTTTCCAAAGATTACATAATTTTTATGGTAGTTCGAACAAACATATTAAACTCATTGAATTATCCTATTACAATGGACTCATCGCATTTATTCAAATTGATTGATATGAAAAACTATGTAGGAAAATGTATAGATGTTGAATGAGTTGGGATGATGAAGGGGCATAAAACATTTGGGATCAGATATTGTGAATGAGAGTATGATGAAGGTACAAGTGATCTACAGGATGCTCATGTTTTCTCATAGTTGGAAAAATATTTACAAATAAAATTGAATAATGGGAATAGAATTTTATGTTATAGAATCTATTTTTAGAAAAGAATCATTATATATATATTTTATGAAATTTTGAAAGAATTGTAATTTGAGTTGAAGATACAATGAAATAGTTGAGATTATTATACATGAAGGAGCTATTTTAATTTAACATTATATAACAACAAATCAATATAATGTTTGTGAGTTCTTACATATGTCACTTATAAGAAAATATTTTTGATACCCAGTGCATTTAATTAACATAAATAGTATGGAATTAGAATCGGAAATTCTATTTGAAGAAATGATTTATGTTTTTGAAAAAATGTACCAAAGAATGTGAAAAAGTCTTCCCATCATGTGACATATTTGTTTAGAAATTAGAATTTTTATGAATAAACCTAATATTGTAAATATGTGATGAAGGATAAATTCCACCACTTATTGATTTTGGAGAAAAAATAAATTGTTGAAATATCATATGGATGATATCTAACATCGTAAATGTATTTTCATATTAACAAAATAAACCTTGTGTCTCAAAAATTATTTTTCAATATTATATTATACAATAATTATAAAGTACCATTAAAAATCATTAAAATTAATTTTTCAATATTGAATTTAACAAAAAAGAATAGAAACAAATATAATCACCCATGAATAGTATAATAATTAATATGTAATCCATTGGAATTAATTACCAGTTTAAGAACAATCCTAACATCATTTTTGTAAATATAAAATGTTAAATTAAGATATTGGTAATCATTATCAAAGGATGTGTAATAATGATTATATGAAATCAAGTGAATGATGTTGTGAAAATGATATTCAATTGAATGATAAATTTGGCCATTATACTTTGTAACTATCATAAAATATTTTTGATGATAATTATTAACATTGGTAAATAATACAAATTTTCATTACTAATTTTTTAAATAATTAAATAAATTTAATTTCGTTCATGTTTTATGATATAGGATTAAAAAAATTATAATTTTATAATTCATAAATATGCTTAAATTTGATAAAAATATTATATTTTATAAAATATTAAACTGTTTTAAATAAAATTTATATTCAATAAATATTATTATAAAAAAAATTAAATGATTTTATAAATTAAATATTCCCTACATATTTTTCATTAATGGAATGGGACATTATTATGTCATCAAAACTAATAATTATAATAAAAGAAGCTATATATAGATGTTAAATTTCATAATATATAAATAATAATATTTAAAAAATAAATATTTTTTTGGAATAATAATAATATTATTATTTTATAATTAATTTATGTTTATTTTCTAAGGATGATTATTTTTCGTGTAAAATTTAATGAAATTCCTTATTTATGAATTAGAATAGTTTTTATGATATATTTATGATATAAACATGAAATAAATATTTATAATACATATTATTGTTAAATAATATATTTAGTTTGTATCATAATACATTATTTTTTACATTTAGATACACCCTATGAACATTTTCATGCTATGATTTTATCTTATATAAAAAATATATTATCATGTATTCAATTTGTATAAGATAAAAATATACATTTTTAAGCTATAAAAATTGAATAATTTATAAAGTATATCATATTTTTAATTACAACTTATAAATTATATCATAATTTTAATTTAAAATTTTAGAAGAAAATTGTTTCTTTGGAAGGAAAAGATATACCACAATAAAGGAAAAAATATTATAAAATGTTAATATTAGAATGTATAATAATTAGATAACTAAAATTTAAAACCCTATATGGGTTGTTATAGAATTAAATGATCGAATAAATATATTAGATGATTAGTTACCATGAAAATTCAATCAAATTAATGTTACCCAATAATTGTTAGCATTAGTAACAAAATAGTAATTTTTACCCATTAAAAACAACCCTCGTTAAATATAAATACCGAACCATTATATCCTCAATATTATATTGATATTCATTTAGAAAACTCTTCTTCTAATCCCCCTATCAAGATTATATCCAATGCAACTATATGGCTCTAAGGAATATCTCTCTAGCTATAACAATCATACTCTCATGGAAAGGGTTATCGTCCTACCTATTTTTAATTTATATTATCCTTTTGTATTTTCCTTTTTATTATCAATTTATTAGGTTCCAAATTTTTTATAAACACCTTATTCACTATAAATATGATTTCGTTAATGATGTATTCAATTTATCTATCATTAAACCCATTTAAGGCTCTATTTTTATACCTATTATGCTGATGAAATGAACCCCTGATTTAAAATTGTATATTTAAAAATACTAAAAAAAGTCCCAATAACAACTAAATGTCATTAATTTTGATGTATATATAATAATTTTAATTGAAAAATCTATGTAAAATTCTATTATTCCATACTTTTTGGTTAGAAATATAATTTTTTAATGATTTTGTTTGATGTGTCAAACATAATGTTAGTCTTATAAATGGTTAACCCTAATAGCACCCCAATACATTGGGTAAATAATTAATCACTAGAGATAGCTTGTTCATTATAAACTAGACATATTCTTTAGTATCATTTATTATACCCTGTCAATAGCCCTTGGAAACATATTTTATGAAACTATAGTAATGAAATTTTTGGATATGTTTATAATGTTACCTTGTTTATATTGTACCCAAATCTCCGTGTTATGCCTTATGTTGTTATCTTACTGTATTATTTTATGCAAAATATATTATTTACATGTACTTTTTTAATTTTTATGATTTAAAAAAAAATTATAACATTTTTCACATATCGGGAATTATACTCACCCATATCATTTAATAACCCTGAACAGGAAATACAATACATATTAGTGGACTAGGATGTCATAATAAAGAATCCTTTCATGTTTGTTTAAAAAAAATTATGTTTTAATTTTTGTATCTTGTATATCATGTAATATATACATATATTCCATCATATGAATGAAAACAATATTCCTTAAGTGTTCATTATGAAATATGTTTTCAAGGGAATATGTTTAAAATAATGAAAAATAAGATGAGTCTGTATATTATTGAAGCCATGGAATACTTGAGTTTGATTTTGTGGTTCGAGTTATATTAATACCATAAATCATATTTAAATATGTTTTAATGAACACTTTTTTATGAAAAAAAGGAAACATGTAGTGAGAATTATGAAATCCATTTTTCATGGGCTTTTATATGGAAGTGTACAAAGACATGGTGATTATGTTTACACATAATAGTCTATTGTTAATGAAAATAAAATAAATCTTAGAGAATATTTCTTCGGAATCATTAGAGGAGAAAAAATAAAACTATTTTGGATATTAATGAGAATATTGGAGACCTGATAATGGTATTCAAGTGTTAAATTAAATGTTTATTTTTTAATAATTTAATACATAATTACTTGGAAAAAAATATAGATTCTTTTTGTTTTTTAGATACATAATGTAATTTAAAATATAGAGTTAATGAGTATGGAATCCTTGTTTTTATAAGTAAAATGATTATGAACCATTCTCTAGAAAAATTATGTCAATGAAGATTATGTTCATACTTCATTTGAAAAATTCATCAAGCTATGTAATGGTGACACATAAAATTAGTTGTACTTTGTCTTCAAAAATTTATAGGTAAGAATATAACAATAAAAAGAGTTATGAGAACCTATATTTATATAAGATCATTTATTTCATTAAATGTTGTATATTGATAGTTAATTCGGTGGGTTAGTATAACTACTCCATCTTGTAATCTTATATTATGATATCTTCATTGTTTCTAAGGTGATTTTGTATTTTACTAATTTCACAGACCCTACATTAACAAAATTTTGGTGAATCAAGTAAAATTACATGTTATATATTTATTACACTCATAACACCAATTTGAATGTGTGGGAGATAAGAGAGTGTTACTCTTAAAAATGGAAAAGTTTCTTGATCAAGGAGGATAATTAAAACAATAATACCCTTAGTCAAAAACCCTCTTCTGTTAAATTCGTTGATTATGGACATAATTTGGTATTAGAAAAATGGTTAGGGTGACATATTCTATAAAAACATGTTATGGTAATTGTTTCCAATCTTAAATGACATAACATTCGAGAAAAACATGTTCCTATAATGGGTAAAAACAATGAAACATATCATTTAATTATTAGAAATGGATGTTTACATTGCTTTCATTATATGGATATTAAATTTATAGATTGTTTATATCAATACATATGAGATTACAAAGATATGGATATCGATTCCATTGAAATCAATGCAATAAGTTGATCATTTTCTTACCCCTTTATAAAAAAGTTATATCATGTAAATAATAACTGGATATAAGGGAAAAAATTTAAATGTATATGAAGATGATACTTTAGATTGATAGGTAACGATGAAAGTGTTATAAAATAATTATGTGAGAAAAACTATGATCTGAAATGATACAGTTAATGAATTATTTGTTCAAATAAACTACATTGAATAAATTTGTCTACTATGAGAAAATCAGGATGATGTCAAAATTTTCATATGGATTGTCTGTAGGATTCCTTTATATTTGAATGTGAAGGTGTAGATTCATATGTAATAAAAAAAGAATAAATATTTCATATTGAACATAATAATCTCAATTCATATTAGATGAATAATTATTAAATTTAATATAAAGAAAAATTGAACTATTAAGATGTTTTATCTACGGTAGTGAATTATATTTCTTTTTAGAATATCTCTATGAAAGTTAATTTCTTGAGGTGATGAAATTCATTCCCATTAATAATATGATGGGCAAAAAATATTTCAATGAAATATTCTAGTTTCTTGTGTTTGATATAGAAATGTAGGAACACTTTCTACCACGTGTCCTATAAAATTTCATTTTTAATGATGTACATGAAGAAAAAATTACAAAACATTTGAAAGATGAAAAATGTTTGGGAAAACCAAAGTATAAATTGTCCAATATGATAAATTTAAAAAGAAAAAATTGTGATTTTTTTTAACATGATATAAGTAGATGTGGTCATGGACAATACTGATCATAGTAATAATTTTTATATTTTTATTTTAGAAAAGCTACCAGAGGAATACAACAATGATGAGTACTTTCAAATAAAGGGATGAGTTGATCATAAATTTTAGCAGTATTCATACCATGAATATATTGATTTAGCAGGGTTTGATATTATAATGTAAATAGAGATTTTCATGATTATGATATTTAAATTTAGAAACCAGAAGAGTCAAATTCATTATCTAAGATGGAGAGTGAAAAATTTAAATCTCACAATATGGGAAACTCAAAGCATGAATTTTTTCTATGGGAAAAAATGAAAATAATAACCATATTATTATGGAAAAGATAGTTTAATGGAAAATATTTTAAATAGATGCATTGAAAATGAATTTGAATTCATGTAGTTGAACTATAACTATGATGGTCAAGATAAACTCATTACATATGATTTGATGTTATGAATTTCAGTTGAACTGAAAACTATTAACGTTCATGGGGTGATCACTATGAAAATTATTTATATCCCCTATGTATATCAATCGTGAAAAATGGAAATTTATTATTGATGAATAATAAAAATAATAAAATAGTTACAATAGAGGGAGAAATATAATAATCCACATCCATGATGGTGGTTAATTTCCATAGTACTCAAAATACCATTAATGATCAAAGAATATTACAATATAAGAGACATAAAAATCAATTTTTTTTTAGAATTGGGAATGCCTAATATTTATTCCCTATTGTAAATGACATTTTATAGAGTAATAATAGAAATGATTGGAGAGATGATTTTATTATACCCATTATTCTTTTAATGACTATTAAATTTGGTGGGAAGGATATTTCTATGAGGTAGTGCATTTCATATTAATGGTACAAAGAAGGTTATAAATTATAACTTGGAACAAAAAACCATAAAATATTAATACATAATGAAGATGTATTGAAACATGAAATAGATATCAAGATTTATAGGATGATAAATAATAAATTGAGTAATAGGTGGAACAATGATTCCTTCAATTTAAAGATGAATTGTAATTGACATGTACCAAGGATAATAAATTCTATAAGGGAAATTTCAGATAAATAATATTTTTGGAAACCAAAAGTAATGGAAAATTGATATTATATAACTTATTTACTTCATTGTTGTTGTAAATAAAATACCTTTTACCAAAAATCAAATATAATTAGAATGGAGTATTTTATCTTGTTAATGATATGGGAATGGATATTATTGGATATAGAAAGGATAAAACATTGGAATATACCTATATAATATATAATCCTTAGTTTCATAATATTATTGACACTACCAACTTCGTATAAGAAAATTATTTGACTTTGGGCGTGATGTTATGTTTAACTAGATAAATTTATCAATAAATGGTTGGGGAAAATGATTTATATTTAAAGGAATGTATATGAATGTATAACACTATATAACTTTCAGAATAGAGGAAAGGTTCATACTATCTGAATACAAGTGAAGAAAACTTTGTTATATGTGAGTTCTTAATTTCATCAAAAAAAATTTAGAGGCCACTGAGAAATTGAGAAAAAGTCTTCTCTTGTCATTGAACTAATTATACTCACAATTGTTATCTTTGAGAAAAAAGAAATATCAATTTAAAATAATAAAATAGATAATAAAACTTTATCAATCTAGATATAAGGATTTATATAGATCAATGAAACTGATTTTTTTATTGACAACGTTATTAAATCTTGTTCAATGATTATGTTAGGTGTATTAATAGGTGACTTATTATTACCCATAAATTCGAGTTATTGATTGGTATTACATGATATTAGAAGAATTTGAAAAAGAATTTGAATCTTGAAATTAACAAAATCTACAAAATAATCATATTGAAATTTACAATTTAATTGGGTAGATTAATCTATTTAAGAACATGTAATTCCACATCAAGTGCCAGTGGTGAATATTCTTCACCAAAATGAATCACTGAGAGGAGGAAAAAAATTTATTCAACATGTCTCAGATTATTCTTTTTGGGAAAAATCTAAAAGATATATGTTATAAGGAATATTTTCTCCCCAAAAGTTTTATAAATAATAGGTCTCTGATTTTGGAAAATTTAAGAAAGTCCAATTATGAAATATAGTATATGAAAAATGGAACACACTTGATTTTTCATGTTTTTTTAATTTTTTAATCTAATTTAATATAAAAATATGAATTGGTACAATAGTCGTGTTTATTGATTATGTATTGGATATTCATTAAAAATAAGTGCTTATATGTTTCTCCCCAAATGATTTATTTAAATAATATTTATCATAGATGTGATGGATTTTAGAATAGCGTATGGATTTAAATATAGAAAAAATTCTTCAAAAAATCACAATTTAATTAAAAATCATTACCCTTTTTTGAAGGAGAAAATGATAAATATGTTTTTGTATCAGGGGTGCATTTTTGGATTTAAATTAACTAAATAATGTATATATTAATGAAGACGTTATATTGTCTTCATTATAATGTAGTAGGATATCATAATATTAAAAAATCATTGATAACAAATTTTAGTTGGCCTAACAACCCTAGTTCAAAAATAGTAAATGTAATATCAAATGAAAAATAATATAATATAAATCATAAAATTATCAATGTGGATTTTAGGGATGAAATATGGGTCATATTTACGAATAAATATCTTAAACCAATTGATAAAACTAAATTTATTAATTTATATTACTATCAATAGACAAAAAAGTTAGTTGAATGAAGATAATATTTAAAAATAAACATAATAAATATTTGTATGTGAATAAAAAAACTGAAAGACCAATTTATCGTGATTATTCTCTAATAGAAGGAATTGATTTGGATTATACTTTGTAACTCATTCCATCTCATGATTACACAATATTTATTTTAACTATGAAAATGAAAAAAATATAAAAAAGTATCAGATGATAGTTAAATCTATTTTCCATAATATAGAACTTCTCAAGGATGTCTTCATAAAACATCAATATTTATTTATTTATTATTATTTTTTATTTATTTTACTTATTATAGATAACTTTTTATATCCTTAAAGAATTACTATGTTATTTATATTATAATCTAGGAACGAATATAGAGAATACTGGATTCCCAGGTTGGTGAGTTGATCGTATCATGTAAAAAAATAATTGCTACAAAAAATGGATACTGATTTGAGTAAATATTTATTGAAAAATCATTGGCTACAAATATTTCACATAATTGAGGATGTTTTTAAAATTTATGTGATGTGAATTATACATGTTTATGATTTTAACATTAACATGTTTTTTCCTTTAATCTTGATGACACAATAAGGATGAAAATTTTGATTTTGAAACATAATATTCTTATTTAGTACTGAAAAGGATCCAAATGGAAGACATAAACTCATTTTACACTCATATGGATCACCAGATAACATTTAAAAAGATTCAGGAATGTAAATAGATTAATATTAGATAATATTATTGGATTAATTTTTTATATATCTCATAGTCACACGACAAGATGTAATCATTACCACATTTAAACTTCCTCATTACAAATGCATTCCCAAGAAAATTAACTTTCTTGTAGAGAAGTAGATACTTAGACATATCAATGAAATTTATTATTATAGGTTATGATATCATTTTAGTTATTGGTATGGGTTTTTGGGAAATAATGAGGTAGAATGGGAATTTATTCTTCATGACTACATGGTGCTGATATCAATCATAGGATTAATTTCATTTTATTTATATGTATGACACAATAATGATATTAAATAATAAATTAAAAGGATTAATACATAGTAAAACTTGAACATACTAAATTAAATTATATGGTACATAATCATGAATATATTGAAATGTATTTGAAATCATGGACTGTTAACATATGTGAAACTCATGTGTTATGAATTTTATAAAAAATAGAATCTCCCATAAAAGTAAAAAAAACATTAAGATAATGTATCAGTTTATCATTTCTAAGGATGATCAAGGAATAAAATTTTGGATTATGTTTCCATATTAACCAAATTGAATATATTCTAAAAAACATCAGAATGTGTACTTATGAATGTATTGAATTACACAAAATGTGTAATGAAATCCAAACACCTATATTTAACATTTTTATATGTGAGATTTTTTGTTCAATGAAAAATTGGGAAAAATAAATAAGGGAGAAATTGAGTAAGAATATTTATTTTTAAAAGGGCATACATGCTTAGAATGTTTTATAAATGGGAGTTGTATGGGAAGTGAATATTGAACTTCCAATAATAGTTCATGATGATATTTTCATCAAACTCTCATTTATCACACCAATATTGGATCTGATAGGATCACAGTAGTTTATTATAGATTCATTAATACAACCATATTAGATAGAATCTATGATTTATGATCTATGATCCAATTTGATAATTTTTATCATTTTTAATTAACGATTTTGTTGGTCATTTTTTTCAAATTTTTACAAATCTAAAATGGTGATATTTTTAGTAAAAAACACTATGTAATGATGTTTGGGATGTGTTCATTAGAAATGGTGTTGATGATGTTTCCAAAATAGCATGCTATGTCATATATTTTTTAATGGTTGAATTGGAATTTAAATGAAGGGTATTTTTAATGTAATTCATCACCATGGAAAGAACTACACCATATTGAGTAAGGATAAAAAACTACTGATATTAAAATTGCTAGTTGAAGAAGATTTCTACGTTTTGGATCAAATTTCAATATAGATGTCTACATATAAGTAATATATAATATAAATAAATTATTTTGATATAGGATTATTGAAGTTAGTAATATATTTTTTCCAAATTTTTATAATTTGGAAATGAATATCAAAAATAGAATAGATAAAAAATTCCCTACCAATTATATACCGTTTGTGAAAGACAATTTCCCGAGGAATCACCATTGTGAACCACACTATAACATATGAGTATCTTGAGAATAAGAGAGTTACCATAGTTTAACTATAATATAATGGATATAGGTCCTAACAAAGTGTGGTACAATGAATATTTCTTATAGTATGGGGTGATACCATGGTGGTAGATTGAGAGGTGGACATCAGGTCTCATAATGTTAAAAAGCCTCATAAAATATATCATATATAATATAAAATATTTAGTAGTTATATTTTTACAAATAAATGATGAAAATGTTGATTTTTGGATTAATGAAGCATCCCACAGTTATGATCATAATATATGATCATATTGACTAAAAGAATTACCAAATATTTTTTAATGCTCCATAGATCGTGGCATTTGATGCATGAAATTTACCTATTGAAAATTAGTAACTACAACTTATGAATTATGGAAATAATGATATATGTTGAGAGTGTGACAAAGGTATGAAAAATGTTATGAATTAGACAATCCAAAATAAAAAAATAAGTATACCACAACATGGTGGTAGTTATAGTGTTCTTATAAAGCACCTATTAAAAATTTTGAGGTATACTATTGGAATATTGACTACTTTGGGGGACATTATTCTGAGATTTATGTTTATGATTTCAAAAAACAAACAAGTAGTGTTTTAAGTACTATTAATCATCGGGTTCCTATGATAGATGAGTAAATATGCCGTGAGACATATGCCGATAATTGTAATGGATATTTAACATTGAATTTTTTTGTGTCACTTTGATTATGGTCATACACAATATGCAATGAAAACCCATTAACAGACTTCAAGGGGATAACATAATTAATTGTTTTTTTTTGGATATAAAAGAATACACGATAAATGATAGGAAAAAATGAGAGTCGTGTTCATTCACATTCATCTTGATATTTAAATTAAAGAATGAATTGGGGGGAATACCTATTTTTTTCTTTTTCATAATTGAATGGAGTTCCCATGACAATATTAAATTTTTGTGGATAATAAAAAGGTGTCCTAAATTCATTGTAATTTTTTTAAATTTTCTAATTAGTGCTACTATAAATAATGTTAATTTTATCATCATACATTGTATGATATTAAAATCAACCTAGACATATTACAAAGAACATATCCATATTGATAAGAAATTATTTCTCTAAACATCTTATGTTAATTGTAAATCTAGAGGGTTGGTTCAATGAATTCATATTTGAGACACATATAAAGGGTCTCTATTGGTGTATTGAAGGAATTAAAATTCATCTTATTTCATGCACCATGTATTTTACTAGATTGGGTGAACCAAGCACAATCAAATGTACACTCTTGTAGTTGGGGTTTGGATTTTTGTTAAGCACCCCGTAATGCTACATGGAAAAAGGGGGATAAAACCCCATTGGGAATAGGTTACTATAGTTGTACTGGTGTGTACTGTAGTATCACTGACACTATAGAAAATTCATGCTCTATAGAGGCGGCATGTCACTATAGTGGCGGCAGGGTACTGTGGGGGTGGCAGATACTGTGAAGTACTGTAGCAGTATTGTACTGTAGCAGTACTATTCACAGAATTGGGCTTGGGCCAAAAATTTGGGCCTACGGGCCATATAATGGGATAAATTCCTTTTAGGTCTTTGGGCTATGTAATGGGTCTCCCTCTACCCAGTTAAAAGAGGTCTTTTCTTTGCTTTAAATAATAAATGAGGCTTCGACCACAACCTTTTTAAAAAAAGGTACACTCTTTATTACAATCATTAATGAAATGTGAATGAAAGGGAGATAGATATGTGTAACTATTGATTAGAGAGAAATATCAAGATCAATGATAATTTTTGAAACTTAAATACCCTAATAAACCCCCTTATATGATACATTCCTTGGTTATAATCAATATGTGCCAAATATTTTTCACCTTTATCTATCTGTGTTTTATTAAAATATTATAAAAAAAGAAAAATATAATGAAATTATAATATTTTTGGAGTTTTAAATATAAATATATGTTTGATACTTCAATGTTTTAATAATTTTTTTTAATTTTAAAAAATATTTAATGGCCTTTTTTTGAAATGTAAATATAAAATATAAGTTTGAATGATCCAAAAAATCAAGCAAGATGACACAATTTTTGAATGATGGAATAATTTCAATAATAAAGTGAAAATATGGGGACTCAATCAATTTAGATAACATTAATAATATTTTATCCTTAAATCCCATTTAAAAATATATATAATTCCCAAAAAAATGTGGGATACCAAAACAATATGTAAATTGGGTAAAAAAACATGTAATGTGTTGGTGACCTCTGTCTAGAGTGGTCAAACAATCACTAAATAGAAATAATCACATCTATCAATAAATAGGATATAAATATGATAAAATTAGTTAGTTTAAAATCCATCATAATCCCATGTTTTCACAAAATATTAATGAATTTTCCATTTCAGGTGAAATTAGGTGTTACACATCATTGATGTTATACTGACACATTTTCTTTTATTTATAACTGCCGTTTTCTACATGATTTAAGCATGGATTTTTATCTTTTTATCTACCATGATTCATCATTATTTTCATTTTTCAATTTCAATTATGAATAATTCATTTGTAATCTATATTATAATCTAAAATAGGTCATTAATTTCTCTAGTTAGTCTAGATTTGACCTCAATGATTCCATTTGGTGTTGGTTTCCACACTCCCTTCCAAAATAAAAATTGACCTATATTATGTGAATATATAGAAAACTATTACTTAGCAAGCATGTGATTTAAAATATAGAGCTTTGAAATGAGTGATTTTTTCGATATCAGTTTTTAGTCAGGTTCTCACACCTAAAATATTTTATGTTAAAATCAAAAGAAAATTTATCTTTTGTTTTCTTAATTATTTTAAATGATTTACAATTTTTTTCTTGTGTTTGATAATTTTTATGGATTATATTAAATGGTTAAATAATATTTTCTTTTCTCATCTATGTCGTATCATATCTGTAAATGGATAGTTTAACGATGATTTTCATTGTTGGTAAATTGATATTCTAAAAATTATTTAACTGAAAATGTAGATAAATGAATGGTTCATTGATGGTCAAAGGTCTGATAATGGTGAGATGATCTATATAGTGATGAAATATTGAAAAAATATTCATTATGTGGTTAAATAGTGGTTGGAGGCTATAAATGATAAATACGGGTATAAAGATGAACATCAACAAATATGTTTCCCTTTAGTTATAATGACCTAAGTTCGTGTTAGTGTGGAAAATGTTTCCCTAACTATTACAATCATAGATTTTGAATTGAATTATTAAATTGAAATCAAAATGTATAAAATTTATATTTTTTCATTTGATTTTATTATTTAAATTATTTATATTGAGTTTTTTCATTTGATTTAATGTGATTCTTCACACTCTACATAATTAATTTTTGAGTTTACAAAAAATATATCTGTAAAGAAAAAACATATTCTTCAAGAAAGAAGTTTTTCAGTTCCAACAATGTTTATGCCATGAAAGTAATAAAATATAATTTATAGAATAATGATAAAATTAGAAATATTTATAACCACACATTATCAATTAATAAACAGTTTATAAAATTATAAACCAATCACAACTCATTCTAACTAGATGGTTTTATCTTTTCATAAATACCATTAGTAAAATAATGAAATCATAGAAAAATGAACTCATTATAAAAAATATATGTAGAAGTGGTAGAATGATAATAAATTATTGAAATCCTTTATAAATTAATAGTAAAAAAATTTCATTAAAGAAGAGAATAAATAAATCAAAACAATTTATATTCAATAACCAGATACCCACAAGAATAAACAAAATAATCCCATGGAAATTTGAGCTAATTTATCCTCATCCAGAAGAAAATCTATGAAAATAAACTAATATGAATGTATATTCTCCCTAAAAAATTATTCACATATCAATATACATACTATTTACCCAAAAGGAAATAGTTTATTTATTGTTTAAATATGTGTATGGTGTGTATAGATGAATTTATCATGCTCGGATGAATATTATTGAATGAAAAAATCACATTAGATTACAAAAGTGAGTAGTTCCCCCTATATATCTCGTGATTTTTGTACTTCTCTTAATAGATGATAAATTGTAAATTTTAATGCATATTTATCTATTAAATAATTAGGGACTTCCTATCTAAATATAATTATTACATTATGATTCCTTGATATGGAAAAGAAAAAATACATTATGTTTCATAATAAAATGATGAATATTTTTGATAGATTGAAATTTTATCCTGAAATATTTTTTAAAATTATTATAAGTGTTTTGTAAAAAATATATATCAAACCATAAGAACGGAAAGGGTCTAACTCAGACATATGTATGATGGAAAGGAATATTATTTATGAACCATCCTAAATGGATAGCCAAAGGTGGTAGGTCAGTTGTGTGACTGAATAGGTGGGAATGATCATGCACATGTGGTGCATATGCATTTTATGGTGATACATAGGGTGGTGAACACCATGAGAGTTTGAGTGTAGTGTTCTGGATCAGACAAGGTTGATCAAATCTAAAAAAATTATTTATCTTGGAGAAAATGGGTGAGGAAATTATATATACGGGACAACGTAAGTGGTCCACAGAAGAAGGATTTAAAAAAAGATAGAAAAACAATCATTTAATAAAATCATAAATATTATTTGAAAATAAAGATGAAATTATTGTTGTCCATGTGATTTTTCTATGAATATCTAATTTAATTGTCCACAAAAACTATTTTTTATTAACCTTACATAGTGTTTGGGGTCATAAATTTTCATGAAAGCATTTAAAAAATCGTATGATTTACTATAGATAAACTATATCTTCTATTGTCATGTCAATTGCATTACATAATCTGATTGATCATGCATAAAAATAGATACCTCCTATTAATTTGAATCAAAATTTCATGTAGTGATATACTACATGAAGTGTTTTAGGTAGATCATGATATTATATGATCTATCAGAAGTAAATAAGATCACAAAAAAATATAACATATATCCACCACGAAAGAGTTTAATTTGATATTATTATTTATTGATCTACCTCATCAATTAAGGACTTTTATAATAAAGGAGAACACGTTACTATGGGTACTTCATGACCATTATCCATCCAATTTAGTGCTGGTATTCCATGATCATTATCCATCAAATTTTATTTTTGTACTTCATGATAATTTTCCACCCCATTCAATCCATTCCCCAGCATTTATTCCAACCAAATTATCACAATTTTCAATTTTATATTGTATTTATTTTTAAATAATTTTAAAAAATATTTTTCATTAATGAAACAAATACACATTTTTAAAACCATCTTGTTAATATTAATAAAATTGAGTTTTATATATACTGTTCACTTTCCACAATTTCCAAGATAATACCAAAATATTATTTCTATCAGGAAAGAAAAATTTTTCTAATTCTTTCAATAAAATAATTTAATTAAACTATCCATTAATGGACAAATCCTGTGGAGTTGAGAGAGAATCGACTTACCTCACAAATGTTTACAAAAATGATAAAAAACACACTAAAAACCCCAGTATATGATCACAAAACAAATTGAATTCACTATATCCAACAATATATCATCAGAAAATCATTTAATACACATATATCTACAAATAATATATATTGTCTATAAATATTATAATGAAAATAACATTTTATCAAAGTGTAATGAGGATTAAAAGGAATATAATGATGAATATGGGCCTCACATTCATTTAAATTCACATAAAGATCACTCTCATAACAAATGGGATCCACACACACACATTGAGAGAAAATGTAATTGTAGTTGTTGATAGGATAGGGTATAAACAAGGGCTTATATGGTAAATTATTATTATATCCAAGTTTTATGTAGGGAAAATTGAATGCCACATGGTTAGGTAAAATAGTTTTTTAATCCAAGTCCTAATTATCTGGTTATACAATCTTAAGTCCATATGTCAAAATGGTGGTTAACATGGCCTAAAAAATAATGTTCCAACAAATAATGTCCACTATTCCATGATGTACAATTTTACTTATTTGGCCACATGGTTTTTCAATATAGTGTACCATCCCTACAAATTCATAGTTCCCACATACATCCCTTTTCAAGTTTCTAAGAGATGTTTCACCATATCTAATTATATGTCTCAAAATATGATCCTCCATAAAAAATTCCATAAATTTAGAAACCCAAAAAATCCTCAAAAAACAAACCCTAAAAAATAAATAGACTCAAAACAACTACCTAAACTATCATATTCCTCAAACCAAGGTTGTTACATTCTCCCCACCATTGGAATTTACATCCATATAAAGGTGAAAACACCCTCTGGCCTATAATACTTTGGACCATTAATATAAAACTTCCTAATCATTCACCCTCAATTATTTCTAAATCTTACCATGTTTCATATTATCCACAGTAGATCTATTATTTATAAATCCAATGTATGCTCTTACATATCTACAATTATTAATGGCACAAGAATAAATGTAGTATCTAACTCTAGGTCAATGTGATCCTATAAAATCACATTGTTAGGATCAATTTGATACACATTCAACTGATATACATGGAACTCAAAGAGAAATTCACAAAACCTTACTGAAAAATAATCCAATATGTCATGTCACAAACTCATTTAGCTGTCTCAAATGGTTGTATGTATCGAGAAGATATCCTGAGACAACTAACAAAATGATAAATCCCAATCATTGGAGAGATTATCAAGAACACATGACCACAAACCTAAAACAAAAATGGTTATCAAAGATGTTCTCCATTTGATTTTTATGGACTATGATCCATCTATATTCTCATTATAATAAATTGAATCTTTTTTTCCTTAAACAAGGATAAATCAATGTAGATAATCAGTCATATTTCCACCCATCAAAGTGGAGAGAGAAAAGTATGGATTTAAAATTCATCAATAGAATCCTTATGTATTGATTCTTGGTTAGAATTATTTAATAAGAACATCCATATATGTATATGTTTCTCCCATGATACATAGAAATTTATCACATAATACCTGTGAATGTACGATTTTTTTTCAATTTTCATTACTAAATTCCATATATTTTAGAATGATAATATTTCTTATAGTCATCTATTGTCCATGGTCGTCATATATGTATTTCTAAAAAACATGGTGGTAAACATGGGACTTTATCCAATAAAATTGGCACTATAACAGTGTTTATCTTTACAATTTTTTGAGTGTAAAATTTTGACATGATTTCCATCATATTAGTTTTATATATCTCGGTTAAGTGAGATGAAACAATGAGATGATCCACAATCACCAATGTGGAAGCAGGTTTCCTAGCCATAATTTGTAGATATATTACAAAACATATGTCTATCTATAGTCATTTCCTCATGAGAATCAATAAATATTATAGTATTCTTTCTAGTTTTTAATTATACTCCTATAATTTAAGAATGTTGATGAATCATGAGGAATATACTAGTGAATATCAATATATTACATCCCACAAAAACAAAAATTCCATTTACTTTTTAATAATATTAATCCTAGGATGAACAACTCATATCAAATGGTGTCATGCACAAAAAATGTGTTTCTAAAAAGAACAATGTATGACCATCTGATTAGTTAAACATGACATTTATTTGTCATATATATAACATACATAAATTTTCATCACTAAATTATGTAATGAACAGATAAAACATAATCTATATCTGATATCTATCATCTTTATCATACCCCACAAAATACAAAAAAAAACTGAATTGAAAACTACAATATAAACTTGGCTTGATCAATATATATTCATAATATTTATAACTAAATTTTATTTCCATGGTCTAAATCCTCTGTATCTAAGAGTTATTATGAATTTATATTAAACTCATTCTCCATAGAGTACAATTTTCCTAGTGAATACATCATCTCGAATTCTATTATCTAGTGATACTTCATAAATATTAAATAATTTAATTCCTAACCCCTTTTTGAAAAAATGTGTTTCAAAATATTATGATTCATAAACATTATGAATTACTCAATAAATTGGTAATAGAATATATAATTTTAACCATGGTCTATAATATAAAATTACAAGTTTAGTCTTTTGTAGCCCTTCTCATGCAACAATTACTTCAAGAAAACCATATGCAAAAAATGATTGTTGTATTGAAGACAAAAACAAAATCATGATCCAGATGAATAAGAGAAGAATACATCACACTATAAAGAATCTATAAATTGGATTTTATGTGCTGATCTATTTATAACCATTTTTCCTTGATTATATTTATGACATTTCTCATTCTATTGGAAATTATATCCTTTACCTAAAAATGATATCATTGAAATTTCAAAATATGAAATGACATAAACAAAACTTATATTAAAATATTACAAGACAAGGAAACTACATATCATAAATACTTTAATCTGTTGATTGTAAGATTTGAAATCCTTTATATTTTATTAGACCCTCATACTATATTTTTTGAGAAATGAAATGATGAAGGAAACATACATCATTTATCCTAAAATATCACCTTGAAAACATAGAATTCATATTATGTTCCCACAATATAACCAACATAATAGCTAATTGTATCTCAGCATCCTATTTAGTCATATGATACAAGATTATGTCATCATAAAATAACAACAAAATGTAATCTTTGTACTTTTTAATGATATAATTCATCAATTTCAAAAAGACAGACGGAGCATTTATAAGACCAAAGTGCGTAATTATATATTTTAATTGTTAAATATACTTGAGAAAGATTTATTTGGAATATCCCCTTTCCTAAAATGTATTTAGTGATATACCAAACATAATTAAATTGAGATAACTAGTGGTTGACACTTATTTGATTAATCAGAACATAAATGCAGGGAACATGATAATGATTCTTTAACAAAACATGGATAAGATTACAACAATCCACACAACATCTACGCATTATATCTTACTCCATCACTAACTGAACAGGTTCTTCCCTTGGAGAAATGATTGGTTTAATGAGCCCATTTCATTAAAACTATTACAACTAAAATATCCATTCCCTCAATTTGGTTGGATCCATTCAAAAATGTAGATTTGGGATAGGTATGGTCTCGAGTGGGATATAAATAGTAACTGAAACCCCCCATTTGGGTGGAAATACTAAGATGTTATCTATGGAAATGTCAGTAAAATGATCAATAATAGTTTGAAAACCACTATTCACTATATTATCAATAGATTTCATGTTATCTGTTAATATATAATAAGATATGGTTCCAAAAACGAGTGAGAATATATCTACATTAATATCCTTTACACCACAATATCGTATTATGATAGGATCAATGCCATCCAGAGATGTCATTTAACATTTCGAAAAAAATAGTTAATGTGGGCCATGACTGATGCAATCACTTCCATGACCAAAACTAGTCATAAACATCCATCTCAAGAATATATAAATTAAAAATAAAATCATTACCAGTAATAGTTATAGGAAAATATTTACACATGATGGTTCAACACTATCTTTATAAACTCCCGTCTTATTAAACAGGGTTAAAATTCTAATGTTTTAAAAAAAAAATTCCGATTTACCAATGGTTGGTTTTTTAAACCGAGCTCTATAATTTTATTCTGAGAGTTGGAAAACATTAATTTGTCATTTTTGGAATTTCATGATAACATTATAGTTTTAGTAGGTGTCCTGAGGAGTCTTGGGAGCAATGGAATTGGAAAAGTCCACATTAATGGATCTATACGGGCAATGCATGGTTGTCTTCCAACCTAGGGAGTTTACCCTAATTAATAAATTATTTAATTCAATTAACAAAGATTATATGAGAAATTGTGATTAATTATAATAATGGTTTAGTAATAACAATACAGAATTTATTGTTTTTATTATTGTTGTTATTTAATAAAATTAATTATTAATAATTAATTAAATGACTATTGAAGAAATTAATATGGATTTGGGGTTTATCAAAGAATAGTTTAAATTAAATAAATAACTTCAGAATTATTAAGTGAAATTTTATTATTAAATGGAAGAATGTGATAATAATGAAAATATAATAATTATTATTATGGTGAGATTAATTAATTTGATGCTTTGAGATTTTAATTACATGTTAAAGGAGTGTATCATATATGATATTTTAATGTGGCTTTTGAGCTTCTCAAAGAATCATTTAATAAAATAAAGAATGATTTAGATTTAATGAAGTGTTTTTACTACATAGTGGCGTCGGTTTTATCGAAGGATTCAATAATAATAATAATTTGATTATTATTAATTTATATTTAATAATCTTATAATTTTAATTATAATGGAAACTAAATTAGGGGTTATGGGTTGGATTTTTTATCATATTGATGATATTGTAATAACATGGGAGTTTGGGTTTTAAATAAATAAAAGATCGAATAATAATACTAATGATTTTATTATTATTTTTTCAGTTAGTTAGTTAAATAAGTGTTAAAATAATTTATTGATCAATAGGGTGTTTCATATTTAATTACGAAATGTGTATTAAGAGAATAAAAAATAACCAAGCATTTTTAATTAAATTTGGAGCTTTTCACTTATTAGATAAGTGAATAACATGTATAATAAAAATATTAAAATATTAAAATATTATTTTAATTATTATATTCAACTAAATGGATTAATTTAATGGGAAAAATAAAAAGGGGAGGTGGGACTTGTAGGTGACACGACCCCCCATGTTTTTCCTCCACTATGTGTGACGAAGAAGAATATCTGACCTCCTGCTCGAGTCTTCTAGTAGTACACAACCCCCTGGCGACCATAAGTATAGTAGCACAACACTCAAGAGGAGCTCTTATAGTTCCCATCCCCCATGGCACAACCCCCTCTAGGTAGTACCTAGAGGCACACCACCCCCACTATCAAACTCCACTTTGCGCACGATGATTCCTCTAAGAATCATCATGAATCTTGTTCGTCTGGTCATGGTGAGTCGGTTTGAGTATAAATCTTGATTCGGATCATCCATTTGACTCTTCTCTCTTGCCTTGTTTTCTCATCCGAAACCATAAGGTTCGAGTATAATCTGATCATCGTGTTCTGGTATTTTTAGGTTATAAGAATATAGACTCAAGACCATTGGAAAATATTCTGGCATCTGATACCAAGGGTGAGGTGGATGGCCTTCAATTATTTTCTTCCATTGGATTGGGTATGCTTCCAAACTCGCAGTTTAGTTTTTGACTGGTTATTATAAGGCCTGTTAATTTATTATGAGTCCACTGTACCATGATAGAGGTGCGTTGTTCATTACTACTTTGTTTCTGGGTACCTGTTTAATATATTGAAATTTTTTGATCAATGCAGACAATGCACACAGTTAAATATAAATAAATATTTATTTATATATGAATGTGTTCACACATCAGACTATATACAAGTTGTGGACTGGTTACCGCTAAGTACATTTAAGTGTTGGAGAATTAAAATGGTGCCACCCCGGGGAAGGGTCCCAAATCACAATCACATTATTTAAGAATTATTTTCTTCTATAAAAAAATTAATGAGTATGAGTTTCCTTGATTTTTGAACTACTATATTTTTTTAAAATATTATTAATGGGAAATTTACGTTTAGTAGTAATGTTTTATCATTCTTGCAGTTGTTTGGATTTTTATTTTACATCTTGTGTAAAACCCGAATTTTCTATGTAATGTTTTAACTATATGGAACTATTCCAATGATGTGAAATTGGACAGCATTTGATTCTGATTCCTTGTGATCCCGGAACGGAATATTAAAATTTATTATGGTACATTCAGTAAACGTGTGAGCGAGAAATCTTAACTTTTGAACCGTTTCTTAGAATTTAAATTTGAAGGCACCATTGAACTCATAATGTCAAGATTCGTTTAAGGGATCCCTAACCTCAAATGCATTTTGTTGAGAGAGGAAGGTGATTTTTTAAGTTTTCGTGGAGGATTAATTAAATGAATCTAATTTATTTTAAATACCTTCAACCTATCTTTTAGGATTTGGTGGTAGGGACCATATGGTGTGGTCGGGCATTTAATGAAGGACATTACAATCTTTGTTACACAAAAATGTGTAACAAATTTACATGTAATTAAAAAGGTTCATCAATTTCACAAATTAATGAAGATATATTAATTATTTGTTGTAATGATTATGTCCCATTGTCTCTATTTTGGAGTTCATTGGAAAAATAAGTTGATTTATTCAAAGACGTGGATTCTGGAGGAGCCTCTTGAAGAATAACTAATCCATCCATGCTAGAACCGAAGATCATCGTTTGAGAAGCATCATTGGAGGCTTGGTTTGGGCTCGATGAAAACCGACCCTTCTTCAAACCTGGGAAGATCTCCAATCACTCTTGAGTTAGTGTTTCGTCTTGTTTAATTTTCAAGAGTTTTTGAACCATTTATCTTCTCCTTTGACTAGATTCTAACGGTGAGGGTGCAGAACAAATGAACAAGGCCCAATCCCTCCATCTCATGTTCAATCATTGCATTCTAAGTGGGAGAATTTTTGGGTTTGGTGGAACAGAAATATATGTGTCAAAAAGTGAATAAGAATACCCGGGAAGCTCGTAGGTTCTATCAGATGAAAAAAGGACCACTGGAGTTCACTCGATGGAATGCAGAAGACCATCAGTGTGGCACCGGCGACTCCTGCTAGTAAGTGATGTTGGAAACTGGCACCAGTAGCCTCCGAGGCCACAGGGCGTCGTAGTGGGCCACAGTATCCGGATACCAAAACTTTTTAGCCATGACAATTAATTAGGGTGGTCGTCCAACTTTACATATAGTACTCAACCTTTTTACTTTTAGTACACAGATTTTATATTACTGTAGTTATACAATGTGGGTTTTTCTCATTGTATTTTTGGAATATGTGTTTTTAGGTATAAATGAAATGCATTCCAGTTTTTCATTGATATGTTTATCGATGCTAGTCACCAACCCCATTTCTATGGAAGGAGGGTTTGTTGTAGTCATGGAACATGTCTCGTGGGACAAGTCGTGAAAAAGTGGAATTAGAGGAGTCTATTATACTAAAGAAAAATGACTTGGATATTTTAATGAATCAGTAGCATTAACTGTTATGATATTTCATTTCAGTTTGAGGATTCTAGAGTTGGTGTAGTGGCTGATGTATCCATACCCCATGAACAAAAATTCAAGTTTCTAAATCCGTGCATGAAAACAATGAATACATGTATTTTGGAAGTGTTTAATTTTTGATCTCTTTATGTCAGATCATCAGGTATAACATATTGAAAGTGGCGTACCTGTTTGCATTCAGGATTTCACCATATAGAAATCCATCCAAGATTTCTATGGGTGTTTGTGATGATGGCCAACCAAGTGATTTGGATTAAGGGTAGGGCCCTCTTACAACGATAGTACCATCGGGTGTTGTACCAATATCCCCAATACTTGTTATGAAGGTGTCTGCACATGCCCCAATAGAAGATGGTGCTTGTCGACTGAGCATGTTGCACAAGATTTAGCGGCATAGGCCTATGAGGTTATGAGGTAATACGAATCTGCAAATGGATGAGGAGTAGATGGAAGCTGTTTCTAGAGTGTTTCGCCTGGATGGGACACCAGCTAAACAAGTGGTGATCATAGCTGCCAATCATTTCCTATGAGCAGTAATGAGATGGTGGAGCATGATGCTCCGGATACATGATTAGGCGACCCTGACCTAGGAAGATCTTGAGGCCCTCAGCGTGGCATATTTCGTTCCAGCGACTCTACACATTGTGCATATATAAGAGAGGGTACACTTAAAAAAGAGAAGCCTGACCATGTCCTAGTACTCGGAGAGGGTCACTATCCTCCCACGGTACTCTATAGATAAAGTGTAGGACCCTTACATCTGGGCCCAGACCATTGAGTGGGGACTCTGATTGGAGATCAGGGATTCGATGGTGTCCTTGAAAATCACAGCACATGCTTGAGTGCTGGAGAGAGCACTCTTGGCAGAGAGTTTCCATGTTGAGAAGACACCGACAACGAGACCCACCATCGCACGACACATAGCAGACTCATATGCGGCTGGTAGTAAGAAGATGAATTAGAGGTCTAAGTAGGTCATAACTTCTTTAGAACTACCAAGGGACATGTGGTCGGAAGTACAAGGATGACAGGGTAGAGAAGGCCAACAAAAGAGCAGACAATACTTCATGTGCAGCAGGTAGGGTCACATGGCTCGCGACTGCCTGACCGGCTACAGTAATGACCAGAAAATGGTCAATGGACCACTGAGGTAGAGGAAGAGATTAAAGTTTTGTGGTTTTCAGGAAGTGGGGGTATGTTGTAGAGGAGATGCATGTGCTGCAGGCAGTGGGTGGTGATTTGATGTTATACCGCCGCCACCTCTAGGTGGTCCACCTCGTCCACATAGAGTAGGTGGACAAGGACGAGATCAGCTCTAGGAAGCTGAGGCCTATGACCAGACATGGATGTGTCCTAATTTAAGAGAATGCAGTGATCACTAATGGATCACAATAGCTGAGACAACATGAGATGAACTACGATACCCAAGTCCTAGTGTTAGCAGTAGTGGTCTTCGTCTTGAAGATGCAGCGACACTACTTGATGGGTGAATGATTTATTGTTTACTATTATCACAAGAGTCTCATGTATATCTTCCCAAAGAAGGACCTGAACCTAAGACATTGAATTTGTCTAATGTTCATCTAGAACAATGACTTTGAGATAGTCAACACTCCTAGGAAGGGAACACGATTGCAGACTCACTCAGTAAAATTTCTACTCTACAATGGCTGAGTGAGGCAACAAAGTAGCTAGCCACATTATAGGTATCTTACGAATATATTGATAGAGTAGCATACCTCTAGTATATGAAAGTCACTTCCCCGTCCCTTTAGTTATTCAGGGTGGCGCAACTTGGGGACTTTGTCTGTGGGGATCGACATGCTCAGATATCCTCAAGATAGGAACTAGATGGATTTTCTAATGGTGGGGAGCACTTCATCCATTTCAGAGGATGCACCATGGTTCCAGTGGCTCTATGGAAGGAGGTGTTTGGATTGTTCCATAAGTCCACTCCGGTAGTACATCCTGGTGAAGAGAAGATGTACCTAGACCTCCGGTGTCAGCACCTGTGTCAAGGAATGAAGAAAGCAATGACATATTTTCTTTCACGATAGCTAAATTTTCAACAAGTGAAGACTGATTATAAGGTTCCAGAAGTCTTAGCGCAACCATTAGAGGAACCAAAGTGGAAGTGGGACGTAATTTACATGGATTTCGTTACTCGTCCACCATATATGTCCAAGGGCCATGATTCCATGTAGGTGATCATTGATCGACTCCCCACATCATCCCACTTCCTACTCATCTGAGAGAAGGGATGAATAGAAGTCATGGGAAGCATATATGGAATTGATATTGTAGGACTCAATGGGGTTCCATCAGCAATCATATCTGACTGTGACACACGTTTTCCATCCCAGTTATGGAAGGGGTTGCAGGAGGCTTTTGGAACTCAGCTATGTTTGAGCAGTTTCTTTCATCCAAAGACAGATGGTAAGACATAGTGTACTATTTAGACACTGGAGGACATGATTCGTTCTTGGATCCAAGATTTTGGTTTTCATTGGGAGGATCACTTTACTTTGTTGGAGTTCACATAAAACAACAACTATCACTCCACCATCGGTATGGCACCGTTTGAGGCCTTGTATGGTCGACCATGCAGATCACCTCTATGGTGGGTAGACTCAGGAGAGTAAAAACTTATTGGTCCAGAGATGGTAAGTGCTACCACTGAGAAGGATTTGATCATCTAGAATTAGATGAAGACTGCACAATGTAGAAAGAAGTCTTATTCTTACAAGAGATAGAGACCTTTGGATATCGAGGAGGGAGATAACGTCTTTCAACGAGTCTCAACTCAGAGATAATTTTAGAGATTTGTTTGGGGCGACAAGCAATCATTAAGGTTCATCAGAACCTTTTAGGTTCTTAGTAGAGTTGGAAAAGTGGCGTATCACCTAGCTCTTCCCCCCTAGATGCATCAGGAGCCTAAGGTTTTCCATGTGTCACAGCTGAGGAAGTACATGCCCAATCCATTGCATGTTATTAACGAGGGTGAGATAGACATTGATGATAAGGAGATGTTTTTGGAGGTTCCAGTGGAGATTTAGGATGGACATGAGTGTGTTCTTCTGGGATGATCGATACCTCTAGTGCACATTCTCTGGTAGAGCGGGAATCTCCAAGAGAGTAAAAGGGAGGGGAGGCTTATATTCATGCTCAAATACACCCATTTGTTTCCTTAGTCAATGTTGTAGTTTTTGGGGATGAAAAACCATGGGGGGTGGAATGTAAAGACATAGATTTTCCATGTAATTTTGTTTAACTATATGGAACTATTAAAAGGTGCCGAAATCAGAAAGTGTTTGATTCCGATGACTGGTGTTCCCAGAACAAAATTTTAAACATTAATATGGTATGTTCAGTAATGGTGTGAGTGGGAAATAATTACTTTTGAACCAGTGCTCAGAATTGAAATCCAAAGGCATCGTTGAACTCACTGCGAAGGGATTCACAAAAGTGAGCATTAACCTCAAACACAGAGGGTTGAGAGAGGAAGATGATTTTTTCAGTTTTTAGGGAGGATTAATAAAATGAATATAATTTATTGTGAATACTTTCCACCACTATTTTAGGTTTTTTTGGCAAGGAACACAAAGGGGTGGTTGAGCATTTAATTTAGGACATTAAATTCCCAATTACACATAAATGTGTAACCAATATACATAAAATTTAGGAGGTTCATAAATTTCACAAAATAATGAACTTCTCCAAATTATGTGTTGTAAATATTAACTACCATCGTCTATTTTTTTGATTTGATGGAAAAATATGTGGTGTTATTGGGAGAGGAAGATTTTGAGGAGCCTCTTAATGAAGAACAGATCCATCCAAGTAGGATCTGAAGATCATCATTTGAGTGGCATCATTGGAGGCTTTCTTCAGAATCGACAAATACCAACCCAACTTCAAACACATGATGCTCTCCAATGACTCATTAGTTATTGTTTTGTCTTGTTTAAATTTTATGATTTTTTGAATCATTTATCTTTTCCCTTGAAAAGATTATAACATGGAAGGCGCGAGCCAAATGTTCAAGGCTTGGTCCCTCCACCTCTTGTTTTATCATTGCGTTCTATGAGAGTTAATTTTTTGGGATGGGTGGAACCCAAATCGGATTGTCAAGAAATGAAGAGATGACATGGGAAGCCTGTAGGAGCGATTATATGGAAAACAGACCAACAGAGCTCACCCTGTAGCCCATAGAGGATAGTCTACGTAACATCGGCAACCCGCAACTGCAGGAAATGGCGGCGGTTGGCACTGTTAGACCGTATAGGTGGTGTTGTGCCATCACATGCCGCAAGAGGAGTAGGTCCTGGATTTTCAGCCGTGATGATTGTGCAGGGAAGCCAACACCAGCCGACTGGAGAGGCTGTGTGATGTGTCGTCGTGCGTCCCTAATGTTGTCTATGGCTTGAAGTCATGAGAACGGTGGGGACATGCTCCCTACTAGTCCCATGGGAAACCATGTGGCACCACATGGTGTCACTGCATCATGTCCTGAATGACTTAGCCATTCAAAAGAAAGGGGGGAATTCCCCCCCATCGTTCCAGCTAGGTAGGGACTCGTTCCCTACTTCATGCTGAGTCGTACGCCCCAGTGGGCTGGGTTGTGCCCCCCTGCGGGTCGGGATGGGCCTACCTACGGGCCTCGCCACTCCCCACATTCGGGCCATGCCACGCCTACCATGCATGCAGACCACACCATCTGCAGGCTGGTCCATGACCTCCCAGTGGGCATGGACAGACTGCGGCATAGTCCAATCAGGCCTCCACATGCCAATTCAGGCCATGGAGGGTCGGGTTTGCCTAGACCAGGTCGGGTCGATTGGGTCAGACCCAAACCAAACCCATCCAGACCAAATTTCAATTAAATTTCCATAACATTGAATCCAGGTGTTTGTTTGAAATAATATCTACAGTGATGGGATCCTTAGAATGAGTCTGCCATTTTGATTTTCTCATTTCAAAATTTGGAGAAATTTAGTGTACTGACGGGTTGGATCAAACTCGATTCCAGCCAGTCCCTCCATACTAAATCGCATATAAATCCTATACCATGTGTATGATAGATGTGATGCCTATTGTGTTTTGGAACCATTACGACATGGGGGTCCTTTTGGTTACTCGTTTGTGGCGCTTAGTGGCATTAGAGTTACGTCCAATATCCTGTGGATAGGATTCTACGTACATAAGTGCAACGGATGGGGGGAATCCTGTGGCTGTCTATATTCGATGTAGTGATTCTATGTGGATCAATATTCTAGTGACCCTATGTGGATCAGAATCGTCTCTACCCAACAAGTATCATTTTTAGAATATCCCATCAAGGATCAGCATCAAGAAACCCTGTGTGGATAAGAATCAAGCGACCTGGTGTAGATCAGTATTCCAGTGACCCCGTGTGGTTCATAATTACAGCAAACCTATGTGGATCAGAATTTTAGTAACCCTGTGTGGATCAACATTCTAGTGACCATGTGAGGATCAATAGTAGTGTGACTGATGAGGACCAACCTTATAATGGCCATTCGTGGAAGAATAACTTTTGTCCAGGACTGGATCGATAATAGAACATATTATTTATGGATCATCAGTGGAACTTCTATATAAAATAAGATGATATATCTTCAGACTAGTCAACTATATTACTGATCTATGAGTTGTATACCTGGTCTGAGTTGACTATTTTTCGTGCTTTGTGATTGAGGTCTTGCTTTGTGGTTTTTCCATTGCGTAACATTGGGAGACCTTCGGGGGTCTTTGGGTCCCTACTATGTATTATTATACTCACCCCTTGATGGCCTTCACCGACACCTTATTGTGTTCTATGCATATGATGAACAACTTTCACTGTGGTTTTGGAGGCAGGACTGGACGATGTTCGGAGGTGGACCATTAGATGTGATGTGCTGCAGTGACGACTAACGATGAGTTGTACCTACCCTTTGGGATTGATCCATGGAATTTGATTCTAAGAAATTTTATTTTCTATTGTTGTTATGCTTTTTAATTTTGAATTTTAGTCCATCCCCCTTTACTTATTGCACTCACCCTTTTTACTTTCAGTACACAACTTTTTACAACTACAATTTAACTATGTGTGTTGTGTTCTTTGTATTCTTAGACTATGTGTTTGCATGTTTAAAGAAAATTTCATCCCATTTATCTGAGATTTTCCTTTTGGTTCTAGTTTCCAACCCCTATCCTACGGAAGGCTAGAATGGGGTAGTCACGATATGAGCCCTAGTTGATGGGTAATGAAATCTTGCTGGTGCTGATATTTGTTATGATGATGCATGTTAATTTTGACGTTATTAAATGATTCCGCCACATTATATAAATTAGTAAATGATCATGTGTTGGTTTTATGCATGTATTGAAAATTGGGATGAAGTGATATTATTATTTGTTAAATGATATTAATATATATGGTTGAGTAATAAGGTAATTAATTGACGAAATAATTATCTAGTCATTAGTCGAAAAAATAGTGGAATTTACTGATTATTGAGACTATAGAATATTTTGACATGTTCAGAATATAAATTGAAATTTAGAAATAATTAATGAATGGACTAACTATTACATGATAAATGATCAATAGTTAATTAATTAATGAACACTTTTATGGGATGCGAATTAATTAATGAATTGTGGAATTAATTAATTTGCATTCATTAATTTAATATTTATAATTCATTTGATTATTATGGTTTTTGGCCCAAAATACCTTTTGTTTCATGTTTATTTTCAATGCCTTCTGATTTTTAGGATGGATTAGATTAAAAATATGATATTCTAGGTGGGGGGGTTGCCAAATATGTGGGCCTTGTTCAGCATGTTTGACTTGAGATGTTTACAACATGCATGTTAATTGTTAATTTTTTGGATGAAAGACTGTTTCAATGGATAGGGAAAACCACCAGGGACACAATGCTCATCCTTGACCTTCTAGAAGACTAAACCTCAAGACATGAACCTTGTAACTGCACGCTTCAGCCCAGGCCACCAAAACTGACTTCTAAAGGCTCAGTACATCATTTTCACACTAGGATGCAACTCTAAAGGAGAACTATGGTACTCCCTGAGAACCATCTCATGCATCGTCAAAGGATCAAAAATCCTTGCATGATACAACAAGCAGGGTTGTCCATCCTCATTCTAACCATTAGGGGCCTCTCCAAAAACAAGTCGGTCTCTCCAGACCTCCACCTCAGGATCCTACAATTGGGACTCTTCCACTTGATGCAACTAAGATGATTGCTACATCATCTAGAAATGACATAATTTTCCCCCCAACTTCTCCCATATCAAGATGTAATTTTGAAAGTTCTTCCCTTACTCTCCAGCAATCACCAGATTCCTGTAAAACATCACTAAGTGACTTTCAACTCAGTGCATTAGCTACAACATTCCCCTTTCTATGTGTATATGATATTTCGATGTCATAGTATTTTAATAATTTTCATCCACTGACGCTATTGTAAGTAAAAGTCATGCTAGTAGAAAACATACCTCAAACACTTCTGATCGGTGAAACCCACAAAGTGCTTTCCAATGAGGTAATGTCTTCACAACTTCAGAGAAAACACCATGGATTCCAACTCAAGATCATGGGTTTTATAGTTACTTTCATGAGTATGCAACTATCGAGACCAATAAAAAACAACTGATCATTGCTACATCAGAACAAAGCCTAACCCCAGATTCAAAGCATCGCAGAAAACATTCAACTGAAATCCCTCTGCTGGGAGTCAAAGAACTGATGCACTTACTAACTTCTCCTTTAGATACTCAAATGTTTCCTGACACTGATCAGTCCATATAAACGCCTGATCCTTCCTTGTCAAATCTTCCAGAGAAGTCACAACAGGAGATAAATCAGATATGAACCTCCTTTAGTAGCATGCGAGATAATGGAAACATCAAACCTGTGACACCATCATGGGGGATTACAAAGACACAACTATTTCTATATTCGATGGACCCACCACTACCCCATATTGGGAGACAACTCTACCCATGAAAAAGATTTATCGAGCCAAAAAATCACACTTCAACAACTTCCCAAATAGCTGAAATTGACAAAGAACTCCCAAAACGGTGTGCAGAAGCTCTGCATGCTCCTCCTCCGATGTGGAGTACACAAGGATTTCATCGATGAAAACCACCAGAGACAAGTCTATGAACATATGGAACACAGTGTTCATCAATCCAATTAACACAGCTGAAGCATTTGTCACACTTAACGATATTACGACAAACTCTTAATGCCCATGATGACAATAGAGTGTATTCTTCAGGATATCCTCATCCTTCAAATGCATCTGATGATATCCTGGCCACAAGTCGATATTTGAGAACCCACTTTCACTATTCAGTTGATTGAATAAATCATCAATCCGTGGAAGAGGATAGCAATTTTTTATTGCCACTTTGTTCAATAGATGATAATCGAAACACAATCGCAAACTGTCGTCAGCCTTCATTGCATACAAAAATAATGCACCCCATGGCGACAAACTCGGCTGAAAAAATCTTCACTATAACAGAACATTAAAATGTATATGTGACACTCGAAACTCAGAAGTGTCCAAACTATATGGGGACATAGATATATAAGATACTAATGGTTGTATCTCGATCTCAAACTCGATCTCTCATCGAGGGGGTAATGCTACAACCTATTCTGGAAAGACAACATGGTACTCTTCTATGACCCTAGGAAACTCCAACTTCTGAACCATTCATAAAAAATTCATTAGCTCAGTCATCATAGATGATAAGGACGTAACATGCCTCTGACCCATCTGAGGGCCTCACTCGATACAGAACACCACTGGATCTCCATCCACATGGAAGAATACAACCTCCCTCCTGAAGCAATCTACAATAGCCTACAGAGAATACAACCAATCCATGCCAAGGATGAAAATATATGGTTGTATTCATAATCATAGAAAATCTACCCAAGGGCGGTGCTTCCCCAGCAGTAGCTCACCGTCTCTACATACTTCAAAAAAGTCACCTCGACCTCCAACTAGCGTATTTAAGGACAAGGGCACTGGAAGCATCTCTACCTCAAGTCCCAAATCATGGACAAGGGTAAGTGAAATGAAGGAGTGTTTCACTCTTGAATAAAACAAGGAATACAACAAGGTGGAAAATAGGAAAGGGTACTACAAACGACGTCTGGCTCACCTAGATATAGCCACACTAAAGTATGAAGCTAACTACAACCACCTCCATGACCTCTATGACCCTGATGACGACCACCACTACGGTCTCAATCTACTCTATGAGGACATGGAGCGTAACATGGCTGTCTTATTCCTACCCCATATACCCACGACTGATCTAATGATGGTGCAACCTGCTGCTACTGCCACGGCGGGAACTACCGCAACTGAGGAACCTGGAGCAGAAAACCTGGTTCACGATGACTGCTCATAAAGGAAGGGAACTCTCGCTGCTGATAACCTTTACCACCACAGGAAAAACAAGTGTGTGATCCCTTGGAATAGTTATGAGAGATGATGCCCCCAGAGAAATGAGATGTTGAGGGTTGGGAACTAACCCTGGCCGAATGGAAACTCTTATTCCATGAAAACCGAGAACCCCAGACCACATCTCTACATCATGAGTATTAACGATGACTCCCCTCTATTGATGATCTGGTTCAGACCCAAGTCCTCTCGACGACCTATTCCCTTTCCAGCTCCTCAAGATATGTTTTCAGAATAAATGGGATGACATGGAACCAAGAATCTGGATGCAAAGCCTCATCCAAATTCCTCTCTTAGGTCTCCTCAACTGGGAAAAGGTCTGAAGAATATCACAAAAGTATCCTAAAATGGATTCCAAATTTTCGCACACTGGAGCTCTCCTGTCGAAGGGTAAGAAGCTCCTAGAAACTGAATGCCTTTCTAGTCGAATAATGAAACGCGACTCTAATCATATCTCAGAACTCCTCCCATGAGATCGCTAACTCCTCACGATCCCCATGGAACAAGAACCACCACATCCTCACTGCTCCACACAACATCATCACAACCAACGAAACCAAGTGCTCCATCCAAGCATGGACAGAACTCAAGCCTATATCGACCTCATCCAACCAGTCTACTGTGACTGCATTGGAAACAGATCCCTCATACATCAGTAGACTCTGGAACTAAAAATCCCTGAGTGTCTTACTCTAGGTTTATTCATCGTTGACCTCTACATGGCGGCGATCTGCTGGCATCGCCTACTGGACATCTTCTATGAGATCTTGATGAGGATGTCAACCTAGAGCCATACCTGTAAAATAACAAAAAGTTAGAGATCCAAAACCTTGAAAATGGGAGACTCATTATTATTTAATTATTGAATTGTTTTATTTTATTCATTTTAGGATAACCTATCAAAAGGTATACCCATTCAAACACAGGCATAATGAATAATGATACATGATCCTTTCCCAGGTCTCTACCCTGCAACTAGTATCACCTTGTTTAGTAGATATTGTAAACATAAAGGTCCATACATCAGACCATAGTGGGACCTAAATGCATATGTATCTACTGGTCTCCAGTGTTTACATCACTTTCTAAACATGAATGACATTGTTTCCCTACAAATCCATGAAACCTCACCTGTGCTTAACTCCAAACTCTATCCTATCTCTCAACCTCACCTATGATACCACTCTGTCATGACCCCCTCCCCACAAAGTGTACCCCTCCTGGGATGGCACTGTGAGAAGGGAGATAATGACCCCCCAGTCCCGCCTCCAGTAGGCCCTAGGATGTTGACTAGAACCGAGGGTATAACGAACAAAAAAATGGGAGTCATTACCCTCTAAGAGAACAAATGCAAAAGAGAGAGATAAGATAGACACCACACAACTCCAACTAAAACAGTAAGATAAAATAAATCCCATGTACACATTTCAATGGTCATGAAAAACTACTACAAATGAAAGGGGGTGACTGGAGGTACCAAAAAGATAGTAAATACAATATCAACCAGAAACTCGAACAGCTCCTACAACCCCATGCTAGTAGAAACTAGTCTGATCTCTAACATGCTCATTTTTGACCTGAAAAACAGTTTATATAGACACAGGGTGAGTATAATAGTATACTCAGTAGGATCCTCCCTGAAGCCTCTCATGAAAATGTAAAGAAAGCATGATAATTCACAGTGAACAACAAGTGAAACTAACTCGTCACCAAAACATGTATACTATGTTCCCCGCCTCACCATGGATACTCAAACCAAATAATGAATACAATATTTTATAATATAATAATGAATATACAAGGTATCCTGCTAATACTTCCTCACTATTTTTCCTCTTTTCCCCAACATCGCACGTCCTATGCATCTCTCTTTCAAAAGGCTTTTCTGTAGACACCTAGGCGAAGCACCACAACATGCATATCACACAACAAAACTACCACTTCCATGTATGCAAAGTAAATAGGTAGCTTTTTGGAGCCACCACAGCTCACATAACGTGTATCATACATCGGGAATTATTCCTCAACCCATTGCAGCCCATACACCGACTAAGGATCCTCATGCCATCACAAAATATAAACGTTACACATATAGTAGTCCATAGATAACTATATCCAGAATATATGTGTTTGAATAACAAAATCCATTATAGCCCTCTACACACATATATGGGGAAAACTAACCAATATTCCTGTCAGCACAAGTAACTACCAATAGAAGATATTGGTGCCAAATGGGGTATTAAGCCATCCATCCTCGCACCATAATGTTGGGGAAAACACCATCTAAGGGCTCATAAACCCTGGGGTGTCATTTTCCGATACTTACATGGTGGAGTAGCATATAGAAACACAAAAAGTACAGAATACTCTATAGCTGACAACCACACTATGGGCATAACTTTGTCTTAGATTCAACTGCAACTAACATCTCTCGGACTCCAGGATGCTACTTCTAAGACTAGGTTTCCAATAAGCACACGACCATTTATAGAGATTTAAAAGATATCATCATTCCCTTTTTATCAGTTTCATTTCATGTTAATTAATTCATTAAAACTTAAATAAACAATAACAATTCCACATTAAATTTCATTATTATCACACCCAAAGTACATTGTTCATTCAAATCACAACCTCATCACTACGCCCCAGCAAGATCCAGACCCCATGGGTTAAAATCATCTATTAGATTATTTATTTACAGCATTAATTTCCCATATTATCATGCATTCTAGAAAAATAATCTATGAATTTAAACACAATGGTCTCAATATGGCGAGTAGATGAACTACCCATTGAGTATTTTTCTCCTATAACAAGAGCGTAGACCCATCGTCACTCGAGATGCTAAAAACAGAAATCAAGTGGTATAACCTGCGCATCTTCACCCCTTTCGGAAGAAGGGTAAGAAATACCAACTACCTTGAGCATTGGGGAAAGTAATGTAGTTAAAAAACCAAGAATAATTACCAGAAAACTAAACATTCACATCCAACCCATTTCATCACCCATGGTGTCCTCCCTCACACCCACATGAAGAAACCAATGTATCTCGCCACTATAGGCATCAACTGCTGCCACTACCAAATATTCCTCCTTGCCCCCACATATCACAACAACATTCCAGGCAGACATCAGGACACATGCAGTAGGAAAACAACCACCATATCAACTGGGATCTTATCCCTTAAGCAAGTAAGGGGGTAACTCAGAACCATTCAAAGAATTATAGAGTAATCAATTCTATAATACATCCTGAATTAACTGATTTTTTATTTATGGCTTCCCTTTTCGGTAAACCTATACAGTAAGATATCATAATTAAATTAAAATCTCTTAATGTACCAATTTAACTAACATCGCATTACAAAAAGAAGAACCAGATTCATTTACATGCCTCTTTATCTTTGTCAAAACAATTATTAATTAATTTCAGTTTATGATCATTTCCCATTTCCATCAAGAATGAATAACTAAACAAATCAATCATGGATATCACACTCTCTAGCAAAATAAGGGGAAATAACATACGATTGATGTTAATATATCTATCTAGTTCAAATATTTATTATGTCAATTCAATTATGATCCAGTGGATACAACATGCTAACTCTATAGTTTCAAGTAAAAATAAAAGATAATCAATTAATCCCATACCATAAAAATGTTCCTAACGCTCTTTATGTGAGCATGATCTCCACAAAAGATCCCAATTTCCTCCTCCCGTGAGAACAGTCTCCACCTGAGGATGTCGCGACACAACCGCACCAACCAAAACCCAAGAAAATCCATTAGAAGCCCCGAGATCTCATTCCATAATATTGAAAGGAGAAACAAAAAATGATGAAGCCAAAAGATCAACAATTAATCATACCTTATATCGATGATTGATGGATACAGCTTGGTTGCACCAAAACAGAGGTGCACTTGCTGCAAGAAAAACGTCGAGGGAAACCAATGCACAGGGAATTGTTTGATATCAGGACTTTTATTGGATGGTAGGAATGATTCGATCATCTCGCACAAAAGAAAAATAAGAAAGAATAAGGGAGGAAGATATCTGGTTCCTTTAGAAAATTTAAAGGATCAAGAGTTTATGATACAATGGATTTTTCCCCTAAAAATCAAAATGCATTAAACCACGTGGTTTCAACATGTAAATGCATCCCAAGCCTTAGGAAAATTAATATAGGAGTTATGGGATTTGATTTGGACTTAAATACCATAAAACAAGGCCATAAATGTGTTTTACGTCAAAAAAATGATAAATTGGAAAAACACGAACAGTCTGGAAATTTGGCAAAGGAAATATGAAACAGTTCTGGAGACATAGTTCATGAGCTATCTCACCCTTTCTAACTCACAGTTTCCGACTCACCATTTCAGACTCACCATTTCTGACACCCCATTTCCGACTCACCATTTCTGACTCACCATTTCTAACTCACCGTTTCTGACTCATCGTTTCTCACTCACCATTTCTGACTCACTGTTTCCGACTCACTATTTATAACTCACCGTTTCCGACTCATTGTTTCAGACTCAATATTTCTAACTAACCATTTATGACGGACAATTTATGACTCACGATTTCTGACTCACCATTTCTAACTCACTATTTCTGACTCACTTTGACATTGTTAGAAAAACTAGAATCACTGTTCACAGAACTGAAAATATGGAAAAGTGTTAGGGATGAGTTACCTTGACCTCCCAGAACACCTCAAACACCATATTTCAGCAAAGGGATATACCCGAGAGTTCCGGGACATTACATAAAATATAAACAAATATCATTACCCAATTAATAAAAATAAATAAGAATATTATTCGAATGTTGAAGTACAATATTTTTTCAGAACGATGTCTATATTCAGAAATAAACATAATGAATATTTATAGGTGACTAAAAATAAGGAATGACCCATGTGTAGGGGATATTCCCAAATATGTGGAATTTATTTTTCATATATCTCATCACCGAATGCTCTACTAAAATCTACAATATTTGTTGTAGTGAAAAAAAATATTCTCAATGTATCTGATGAATGATAAATCAGTTTTCCCCCATGAAGCACATGAAGTGGAGTCTTTCTTAAAACATCAAAAAATATATATTTATAGTCTATGATGTTAAAAAATTGTTTTATGCTTAATGATGCATTATTATGGCCTCATGGAAGGCCAAATTGATTGATATTATCATCAATAAAAAATATAGAGAATCCTGGATTCCAAATACAAGGATTTGATCATAATCATTACATAAATAAATATCATGATGAATGGATATTTAATTGAGTCTACATTTATGAAATATTTATTGGATCCCTATATGTTATACAATGACTGATTTTTTCAGATTTTTTTGTGGTCTAAATTTTATATGTGTGTGATTTTTGGAATAATGTTATTTATTTTCCTACAAAAATCCAAACAATATTAATTATTTTTAATCATAATACGCCAATATAATACTCAAAACAATCAAAATGGAATAAATAAACACATTAAATACTCATATGAATAACAAAAATGAAATTTTCCATTATTGAGAATATTAAAGCAATGAATATTAAAAATTACTAGTCCATTACAAATTTTTTTTCTATATTTCATAGCCACATCACCAAATATAATGTTTACCACATTCATAGCTTCTCACTAATAAATCATTACCAAGGAATTTTAAATTCATTTAGTGAATTATATAATTAGATGAATAAATAATCTTATGTTTAGTAGGTTATATTATCATTATACTTCTTAGTAATAGTTTTTGAGATTCAATGATGTGGATTAAGAGTTAATAGCAGATGAATAGATGTCAATGTAAAGTTGTGTTTTCTATCAAAGAATTTATTTCAATTCATGGATATGTAATATTCCACATATCCCTTAATTATAAAACCCAAAATATGAATACATTTTACAAATCCAATCATACACTTAATTTATTTGGATGAGATAATGTCTTTAATATAATGGTGTGGATTCCAGATCATGTATTTTTATCATTCATGATAACTCATGAGTTATTATGTTAATTAAAAAATCATGTACATAATTTCAGGACAATAAAACATAAGATAAATTATCATTTTATAATTTTTATGGTTGTGAATAGACATACAATCTTGGATTACTTGTCCATAAAAATTCATATTTCATATATTGAAATAAAAGAACATTAAAAATGGTATTTCATAGAGTATATATTTTCTCATATTTTCTAATATGCTCTAACCCATGATAATATTTACATTTGAATCCTCTTCTATTATATAATATTTTATTCAATTTAATACTATTAGTAAATCATTATAACTCTCACTATTAAAATATTTGACACTCTATAGTGAACATTTGGGTAAATTCACTTTGGGTTCATTAAAAAATGGGGAAAAATAAATATGGGAGAAAATGAGTGATAAATATTGTTTTGAAATTGAGGAATGTGTTTAAATTGTGTTATCGAGTGGAGTAGTGTTGTAGGTGAATATTTAATTTTATAGAAGTGTTTATAAATGAATTTCCACACAAATATTTTTTTATCACACCAATATTGCATCATGTGGGCTAATAGTTAGTGATTATTGATTCATTAATACCACCATATTAGAAGGAATGTGAGATTAATTTTATTTGATCAAATAATATAATTTCTAATTCATTATTATTAATGGTGTGATTGATCAGTTTAATAAATTTTCATGAAACCCATAAGGAGATATTGTTATTAAAAATATTAGTGGAGTTTTTTTAGGTTCTGTTAATCGAAAAATATGTGGTTGACATTTCTAAAATTTCATGAAATTTCATGGATCAATCAATGTATGATATTATAATAAATTAATTTATATTGGTATAGTATTTTTTCACTATTTAATTCATTAATCGATGATATGCGAGGATAAAAAACAATTGAAAATAAAATGGCCTGTGAGTGATATTTTAGGGTGTTTTGGATGATATTTCCAATTTAAAGTCATCCTATTATAAAAAGTGTATATAAATACATCATGAAAATGTTAGAAAATTCATTATTGTTAAAATTTATTGTTTGGTTTATAGAATATTTGAAATATAAATTAAAAATGGTATAATTAAAAAAAATTACTTTCCCTCGGTCTGTCGAAGGAGAAAAAACCTTCATGATGTAGAATCAAGATAAACTAAACTGCCACAGATGGATGGCTTAAGAATAACAGAGTTATCATAGTTAAAATATAGTATAAGGGAGACATGTCTTTAAATTAAGTGTCGTTATGCATAGTGGTTTTAGTGTGGGGTGATACCATGGGAGTTCTTTGAGCCATGGATATCGATTCCCAAAATGCCAAGAAGCCTCAAAAAATTATCATGTCTTCTGTTAGATAATGAGTTGAAAATATATTAATCATAAATAAATTTAAAATGATTTTTTGATTAAGGATATAGAAAACACTAAAGATCATTAAACTATTATCTGTATGATTTAAAAAAGTGCAGATGATCATTAAAGAACATTAGATGATAGGGTTTGAATATTTAAATCAAACTATTTATAATAAGATGTTTTTTATTAAGCGATATAGAATTCATATTCTTGGGTGATAGTGTGTCAATTTTATGTTCACTATGAATATTATAAAAAAATAGTAAGTGATGATGATTTCTACCCCAAAAAAGGTTTTTTTGTAATGTTCACACCAATACATCATGTCTTCTGTTAGTGGTATATGTTCTATTGAGGGTTACATTTTGAAGATAGAAAATGAAACATTAAATGATGATTATTTAAACAATTTCATAGGTAATTTCACCACCATAAATGTATTGGTGTGATGATTATGGTTAATTAGTGTTTGAAGGTGTCAATATAAAGGTTATACACATCTCTATGATTTTTAGGAATGTTGAGTAAATAAAAACTATTATCTTAATCGGTGGTTAATGAATGCATTAAAGACCCATTATCATACATCATTAAGGAGATTTAATGATTTTTTTTGGGGAATAAATGAATACCATATCATGAAAAATAAAAAATGGAGAGGGATGATTTTTTCAAATTCATCATGATATATAATACATATATGGAATATGGTGGATATCCCTATTTTTTCTTTTCAAAAAATGGAATGTATTCGTGTTATAGTTTTTAAAACTATTTGATAAGAAGATGTTCATATAAATTCATTATACAATATTTTCATTATTTGTATCATAGATATTAAATATTATGTTTATTTCATCATAAATGAATATATGTTATTAAAATCATCATAGATAGAGTACTAATAAAATACATTTAAATAATAAATATGATTTTGAAAAAATTGTTCTATGGATGGAAAATATAGAGGGTATTTGAATAAAATATAACTTTTAAACACTTCTAAAGGAGGTACCTTAGTGTATTGTGTGCTTTTGTATACTTCTAAATCATACACTGTGGCTTTGATGAGTATTTCTAATCCTAGAATAATCACATGTCCACTATTAATTGTTTTCAATCACACAATGTAAATATGTGGAATATATATATGAGTTATCCCCTTTTGTAGAGAACAATTTTAGGATTTAAGAAATTATTTTAAACAATAATACCATAATTCACAACCTCTTGGTATAAATTATTAAATTTTGATAAACTGATTCAAGATTATGGCTTTATCCCATTACGTAATGTTAAAAAATTCACATAAAAATCATAATTATAATATAATTATTGTTTTGTCGAGTATTATTTCTATAAATATGTATTTTATTTTTATTTTATATCACCTTTTAATTTTTAGCAAATATGGAATATGGTTTTATTGAAGTTTACTTATAAAATATATGGATTAAACATCCAAAAAACTGAATAGTTGTCTTAAATTTTAGAACAATGGAACATCTTCAAAAATAATGCCATATTTGTCAGATTCATTAGATTTAGACCACATTGACGTTTTTTCATAATTTAATCCCATCGGTTAATTTTATAAAATTTACAACACATGATAAGGGAAAATAAGTGAACATACATATAGGGTAAAAAAATAATTAATATTTTTATTATATATATCGAGAGATTCCATACATCCATTATATAACATGGACCATTACTAAATAGTAAGAAGTGATATTGATAGGGATCCAATTATCCCAACTTAATCCCTTGTTTTTACACAATATTATAGTTTATTGAATATGATGTTATATTCAGAGTGACATATTAGTGAAGTAACAATCACACATCATGTTTCATGTCCTACTATATTCTCCCACAGGCTTCATGGACAAATTTTATTAATTTTCTTTATTTAATATTCAATTATTTTAATTGTTATTTTATTTCAATTACCCATCATATAGGTTATTGTGTATCACAATTTAAATACCATTGAAGTCATTCTCATCTATGGTTAGTATGTATTTGAACAAAACGGTTCCATTTGGTGTCAGTTTTATCCTTCCACTACAAAATATGAACTGTACTATATTTCAGTATTTGATAATGATCTGGTTTGTGGTGAGTTGGTGTTTTCACATACATAGGTGAAATAGGAGAAATGCAATTGATTTTTATTATGTCATTTTTTTGTTCTCTATCTTGGACTTTTTTCTAGAAAATACTGAAGTGAGTTTGGATTCTGTTTTCATAATTATTGTAGTTAATTTATTATAATAAATTTTATATTTTTTTATTAATTTTAATGCTTATTTCTAGTCATTATATCAACATTATTTTTTCATTACATTTTTAATATTGTCATTAAATTTATAGTTTTATAGTTTGATGAATTGAGGATGAATTTATTATCCAAACATGATGGACATGATAATAGAGATCGGTGAATGATGCCTCGAGGATGTATTGATTGATAAGTGTTAGATGATGTTAATGATGATTAATTATTGATAAAATTTTATATTTGTATATAAATGGTGGTTATAAGATGGAATTTATAAATATTTCTATCATGGGGAACATTAACAAATATGTTTCACATTTGTCCTAATGATATGAGTTCATGTCGGTCGGACAATTTTTTCAATATTTTTTAAAACAAAGATTCTATTTTTAATTTAATAATTAAAATTAAAATATAAGAAGGATATAGTTTAATTTGAGTATTTGATTTTAATTTTTTCTATATGATTTTTATCATTTAAGAATATATCAATATCCTCAATCATTATAAATTTTTGAAAAACACACACAAAAGCGATCATTAATGAAATAATATGCTTCATGAATGATTATTTTCCGTCCCCTCACATTTCAATTCATGTATAGAATTAAATTTCATGTTTATAATAATACTAATATTGTAAAATATGACAAACCAGTTATTAAAAATTTATTGTTAGATTAATGTATTATAAACACATTATTACTCATATTATAAATGGAATTTATTTTAGCATAAATAACATTATTATATTAATGTAAACATGAAATAATTAAGTATGTTTATAAACTATAATAAGAATATGTATAAGATAAGAAATTAATTTAATACTTTAATATTTAAAATTAGACAATAATGTTATATATGAACATAATAAATAAATAAAAATAGTAAAAAATAAATAAGTAATGGCCCTCAATAATATAACACATTTTCATACTGAAATTTGATATAATGTATCCCTTCCACATGAAATTAGGTTTACCCAACATAAATTATATTTATAATCTCTATATAATATAATTCAAATATCAAAATAGATACTATATACCACGATGGAGAATTTCTTTTCTTAATAATGAGTAATTATTTTTCTGGAGTGTAGGGACATATTAAAGATGTCTTGGATAACTATTATAGATTCATAAAATATCATTGGATTCAAAACATAAGTAGTTATCTTTATATATTTCATGATTGTTAGAGTAATATTACATATTTATGACTTCTGATAAATAATGAAGAATAATCTAATTCATTTATGGGGACTTTAGACGACCATATAATTATTAAATGAATTCAGATTAACGAAAAAATGGATAATAAATTTTTTTCATAAATAAAATGATAAATAATTTATATAACCTGAAATTATATGCGGAAGAACATAAAAATATTAATAATGATTTACATATTAACATATATCCATCCTAAGGAAATCTATGTGGAACTCCAAACCACTTGTATGGGAAATACAAAAATTTTGTGTGACCAGCCTAAATATATATTCAAATGTGGTAGGTGAGAAGTGTCCCTTCATAGGTAGACCTAATCATGCACAAGTGGTTCATATTTTGTTTATGGTGTATAACGTGGCGATGCACACCATCAGAGTGTGGGTTCAGTATTTCGGATTTGAATTGATTACAATCATCTTCCATGAAGAGGTGGATTTAAAAAAAATAATGAATTAGAGTGTTGTTGAAAAATCAATATCGGAAAATGGATATGCTCCACACTGTAGATATTTTATAAAATGGGTAGAATATTGGTAATTTTATCCACTCATATATATTATTTGATCAAGTTGCTGAGATTCTTCTTCTTCTTCTAAAATATTTTCCTGTTGAAGAGTATATTTTGTTGAACACATGAACTATATTCGATTGACCTTACCTAGTGTGATATATAACTTTTTTTCATGTAATAAACTCTATGAAACTGTATGAATCACTATATATCAACAACTTTGTCACAACCCGTCCTCGGGGATCGTAACTTGATTACCCCAATCCCTCCTTCCATAGGCCAGGGGCTAGCGACTAGCACCAAAGGCGTAAATCCCAATAACTGGGAAGACATTTCCTTTATGAAAGTAAACAAAACACCACAGGGTACAAACGGAAGTAAAACACTAAGTACAAAGAGAAGTGCTGAAAGGTAAATGTGCCAGAATACAAACCCAAATGAAAGTAAAACTACAACTGAACAAAGTACAACAAGAAAAGACAACAACTGGAAGAACGGAAGCGGCTCCTGGGTCATCCTCCTCGGATCCTACCTGAAGGGTAGGTACAAATGGCACAGCTCCTAGATCGTCCACCACGGATCCTACCTGAAGGGTAGGTACAGATAGCCTCCACAACGCTCTCGCCTTTCAACCTCTTCCGAGTGTTGTCTCACCGTGAAGTCCACCTCCATATACTGACTCGTCCTGTAGTCCACCTCCGGGTACTGATTCGTCATGTAGTCCACCTCCGGGTACCGTCCAGTCCCTGAAAACTCGGCCTCCATCAGCACTGCCTGTCGTCTGCAACCAACACAACGAGGTGCAGGCATAGCCCGTGAAGGGGTGAGTATAACGATACTCAGTAGGGACCCCGAGCCCCTCAAGGTCTCTCTAAAACCAACAAGGATAACCACAATGAAGATCTTAACAGATAACCTCTACTTAGGTATATGCTCATGCATATACCTAAGTTATCAAGTAACCCATCTCAATAATGAGTAAAACACCAAGATCATGAAATCAATGGATAACCACTACCCAGATATATGCCCATACATATACCTAAGTTATCAAGTGACCCATCTCAATCATGAGGTAAAAACATAGGTCAAAATTCTCAGCTCAAACCAGGATTTTCATTATCGAAACTGTAACTGCTAAAGAGCCCCATCTATAGAGTGTACAGTGGTCATGTCACGACACCGAGGTATTTCTCACTAACCTAATACTGTTGAGGTACTCCTCTTATCGATTACCGCGGGCCTTCCTCCTCACATATTAGTGCTTCCCGCCGGGGTCTGCCACCCAAACACAGTAGTGCTCCCCCCATAGCCTACAGAGGTACTCCTCCTGTCGAGTACCACGGGTATGCCACCCAAACACAGTAGTGCTCCCCACTGTAGGTCTTCCACCCAAACACATTAGTGCTCCCCACTGGGCTATACAAGTCTCTCCAACTCGAATCAGATAAGCAGTCTTCAGGTCCAAGCCAGCTACGCGGTCTTCGTACTCCGTACGCTCATTTCTGGGAGGGTCCACACCACGAGCTACTGGTCGATACTCCAAGTGTCTCAAAGTCCCACAAAGAAGTATCTCAAACGACCGCCTCGTCATAGGGGTCTCGACACAACAGACGGCGCGTCAATCGGACGCCCGGTCTGTGAGTTATAGCCTTTTCATCCCAGGGGCCCGGTTGGTCTCGTGAGCGAACCAATCCCGGCCATATTGCAACTGTACCCCGAACACTCATAGGGTATACTCATAGGGACCGTTTCTCAATGAGATCATCAACGCTGATGACAGTTCATCAAACGGACGTCCTGTCTGAAAGATATCAGCTTTTCCGTTCCAGGGGCTCGGTTGGATTTCGGGTGCAATCCAACCCGGCCACTATCCAACAGTATCCAGATCTCGAGCGAAGTATGCCAAAAGTTTCGTCTCATCAAGAGGAATTCAACGAAACAGACGGCGTGTCAATCGGACGCCCGGTCTGTGAGTTATTGGCTTTTTCGTTCCAGGGGCCCGGTTGGTTTCGTGAGCGAACCAACCCGACCGCACTCCGAAGACATCCAAACCTCGAGCGCAGAAAGCCAAAAGATCTGTCTCACTTAGATGAATCCATCAAAGTCAACATCACCTCAATCGGACGTCAGGTACTAAAGATATAAGCGTTTCCGCTCAGAGGGCCTGGTTGGTTTCGTGTCCGAACCAACCCAGCCCAACCCAAAGTTCTCCGAAACCTTGAGTGTAATATAGAGAAACGACCGTCTCGTTCCAAGGTTTGCTACACAACTGATGGTGTGTCGATCGGAGGTCCTTAGCCCATGATATTATCATTTGACCAAAAGTGGTCCGAAAACGGGGGGTCGGGGCCCGGGCCGACCCGAACCGGGCCGACCTAACCCGGGTCCGACCCGGCTGGACCCGGTCCGGCCCGGCCCGACCAGATCGGTCCGGCCCGACCGTCCAGCCGCGGCTTGGCGTGGCCGAGCCGAAGTCGCGGAGCTGGGGGCGGTGCGCGGCCGCCCTCGCCGCTAATTGAGGTCGGCGGCGAACCGTCGCCGCCCATCTTTCGGCGGTGCGCTCAGGCACCGCCGCCTCCTAGTGGCCGGACGACTCCGGCCGCCGCCTCCGGTCGCCGGCGGCGCCGCAGCGGCGACCCGCGCCTCTGAGTGTTTCTGCGGGCCACCGGAGTTGCTCCGGTGGTCCGTTTTCAAAACCATCTGAGCTGGTGTTCATCTCGGGTCTCGAACTTTTCTGCGCAAGCATCAAAATTACATTACGGCCCCGTTTTGTCGACGCCCGTCAATCCGCACATCTATTAACAAAACGCACCATCTTCGTGGCTCTCCAGCGCGGCGCGTTGACGCAGCGTCCCTTCTCCGTGGCCCGACTCCGTCCGCGGATGTCTTCGGGTTTCTACGACGCAGCACGACGGCTTCGCGTCCTTGTTCTTCTTTTCACGGCGCGGCGCGATGGTGTCGCACATTTCCTTGTTGCAGGATTCCGCGTGGTGCGACGGCACCACGCCTTCTCATACCAAACCACAAAGGAACCAAAATGAAAAAAAAGTAGGAGGTTCGGCCGTGTTTTAGCGGTCTGGCCCCCTCGCGTTATTCAATAACTATTGGTTTTAAACCACAAAGATCATCAAGTTGGTATTCACGAACAAAATAAATAAATAAAATTAAAACCCCTACCTTGGTTTCAAGAGCGGAGCTTGTTCAGAGGTTCATCGAAGAGAAAACGTCACAGTATAACCGTCGCGGAAAGAGGTGACTTGAAAGGAGAAAGTCGCGTCACGATAATGGCGTTGCGGAAAGAGAGACGTTGCGGAAGAACCATTGAAAAAAGAGACGTCACGTCGCGGATCGGTGTCGCGGAGTCAGTCTTCAAGGAATCAGCGTTCTTCGACGGAGTTCGATGCGTTCTTCGCGTTCCTCGTGTTCTTCGTCAAAGAGGATGAAGAACTCTAGCTTTCCTTAGCTTTTCTTCTCAAAATCCTCTCAAGTAACTAAGAAACTAACCCATAAATAAATTAAGCCTCACTTAATTTATTAACACCACAAAACCTTTGAAATTCAAGAGTTTGAATTAACTCACCTCATTAATTTACACAAGTTGTCAAATTAAATGAAGGGGAGTTAATGGAGAGTTGAAGATTTGAAGAATATGAAGGGGTGGGGTTTGTGTGGGGCCCACCTCCTTCATAACCTACAAAGGGAAGTTCGGTAGTTACCCAACTTCCTTCCAAAGGATAAAAACTCTTAGAGTAAAATAAAAATTGTTGTCAAATTTTTATTTTTAACTTCCACAATTTTTATCAAATTATCTCGTGTAAAGGAAACTCTGGAACCGGAGTTACTAAGTAATTACCGGCTCTACGGTTCAATCGGTTCCCTCGAAATTTGATTCTGAGCACTAGTTCAAAAGTTAGAAATTCCCGCTCGTTCGTTCACTGAACGTACCCGATCTAAACTTCAGAAATTGATTCTGGGCACACCGGACCTCGGATTCAGGCGTCGTCAAAAACTACATTCTTGTAGAATTCCAATGAATATTATGAAAAAAATTTCCTTGAAATTTAAGGGTCTTTACATTACTCCCACGACAGGGATTTACGTCCCCGTAAAGCTTCAACACAAACTAGGGTCACAAAAGCGGTACAGAGCACGCATCTGAGCCTTCCGCTCCCATGTGCTTACCTAGAGGTTTCTGTGATGCCTACGAAAACGCACAAGAGGAATCGACCTTCCACATATAATCTGCTCCTGTCGATCCTCGATCCCCACTGGAACCTCCGTGCATGACGCCCTATAATCTACGTCCAACTCCCTGAGGTCGATGATGTGTGAAGGATCAAGCATGTATCTCCTCAGTTGATATACATGGAAAAACATCGTGCACCTAGTGCAACTGAGGTGAATGGGTCAAGCGGTAAACCTCCTCACTTACCCTGCTGAGGACCTGAAAAGGTCTACTGAACCTCGGGGATAACATGCCGCCTAGGCCACACCTCTGTAAACCTCATAGAGGTGAGACCCGTAGGGAAACGTGGTCGCCATCCTCGAACTCCATTGGTCTCTACCTCCTGGATGACCTGGACCTTCTCTGTCATGGCGTGGACCATCTCCGGTCCCACAAGAGCTGAAAAAATTTCTTCTTTGCCGATAATAGAAATCTGATCTCATCCCCTGGATGAACCACTTTCTTGGCCTAATACAGTCAATCCCGACATGGATGATACTAATCCATACCAAGGATGACGGTGTAAGGCCTCGACTCTACTACCAAGAGATCCAATCGTTACTCTAGCCTCCAAGGGTTGATTCACACTGTCGGCTTCAGTGTGTGGTAACTGGGTCTCTTTCAGTAGGTATCTCACATGTGAGGATCAAGTCAACAGTTTAATCCGGAACCTCTTAGTAACAACACAAGAGAGGACATGATTGATAAAATCACAAAGGTAAGTGTCTTTATTTTACAGCAGCTCATGGTACAAAGACACAAATATAACAAAAACATCATGGAACTAGATATACACCACTAGTTCTTCTATTGTCCACTCGCTTTTGGAGCTCCGTAGTCAAAAGCTTCTACTGCCTGAAGCTAAGATCTCTCATGTCCTCCTGTCCCCTGCGGTCGGGGTGGACCTCCTGGTGGTGGTGGTGGAAACATCCCGAAGCGTCGTCCACCTCTAGTTGCACAACCAGCTCCTCTGCCATGGCCGCCTGCTCTTTGCGGTCCACCCTGATCGAACATCTACCTTTGCCTCAGAGGTTCTTCATTTAACTGCTGGTCATCTGCATGGCGGGTCGGACAGTCACGTGCCATGTGACCAACTCCGCCGTAGGAGTAACACTGCATGGAAGGTCTGGCTCTGTCACATCCCTTGGTTCCTCGCACTACCGACCATAAGTCACTCGGTCGACCACCTGTAGGTCTGGTCCTCTTGGACCTCTGCGTCATCTGTCTACTGCCTGCTGTAGAAGATTCTGGAACATGCCAGCTAGTGGTGGGTCCTGCTGCTAGAGACTGCTCAGTAAGGAAGCTCTCCATCAAAAGGGCTCGCTCCAACACCCCTGTCTGTGTCAGAATGCTGAGTGGAATCACAGAAGCTATAATCTCTCGCCTGAGCCCCTGCTCGAAGGTTAGGGCCCTGAAGAATGGGTCCCATACCATATCTGTGGAGTAGCGCGAGAGGTCTGTGAACCTCACTGAATACTGCGCCACTGTCATGCTGCCCTGACGCAGCTGAAGTAGCTCCTGTATACGCACCGCTCAAAGGGTGGCTGGTACAAGCTCTGCCCGGAATTGGCTCTCGAAGTCTTCCTAAAGAAGAGTCGCCTCGTTATTCATCTGGAGCATCAAGCTCCATCATCTGCCGGCTGCTGCCTGATGAAGGCTGGAAGCAAGGATCACCATGAAATCTGCTGGCGTCCCCACTAGCCTGAAAACTCTCACCACAGCCTCCAGCCAATCCTCAGCCGCCTGCGGGTCCGTCCCTCCCTGGAACCTGGGTGGTCTATGGCGCTCGAACTTGTGCAGTGCACTCAAGCGACGTGCACCCTATGCTGCTGGGGTTGGTGGCATCGGTTGCCCAACGGGTAGTAGTACCGCTGGTACCTCCGCTGGTGCCTCAACTGTGATAGGGCCATGTACTGAGGCCCCGTCGCTCGGTGGGTTGTCAGTACGTACCACTCTCGGGGCTCCAGCTGGTCGTCCATGGGGAGGCATCCTGAAAGAAACAACGTGCCACAGTCAAACGATTTATACCTGGTGAGATGACCTGTTTTGAGCTGATATTTAAATAAAACTTCTGGAAACACACACGAAATCAGTGTTTTCATGCACAAAGTTGGAAAGCATTGGTCAGGGTCCTTGTGTATGGATACGTCGGCCATCCGCACCAACACTGGACTCCCTGAACTGAAAACCACACTCGGTACTCTTAACACCATTGCTTCACATAAAGAAAATATCAATGTTATAAGTTATGCGGTAGAACCGACTCCTCTGATACCAATTTGCCACAACCCGTCATCGGGGCTCGTGCCGTGACTACCCCAAGCCCGCCTTCCATAGGCGGGGGGGCTGGAGACTATCACCAATGGCATAAATGCCAATAACTGGGAAGACCTTGCCTTTATAAAATTAAACAAAACACCACAGAGTACAAGAGGAAGTAAAAAACTAAGTACAAAGAGAAGTGCTGAATGGTAAATGGGCCAGAATACAATCTTAAATGAATGTAAAACTACAACTGAACAAAGTACAATAGGAAAATTCAATAGCTGGAAGAACGGAAGAGGCTCCGGGGTCGTCCTCCTCAGATCTTACCTGAAGGGTAGGTACAGATGGGGCAGCTCCTAGATCGTCCACCACGGATCCTACCTGAAGGGTAGGTACAGATAGCCTCCACAACGCTCTCGCCCGTCAACCTCCTCCGAGTGTCGTCTCGCCGTGAAGTCCACCTCCATATACTGACTTGTCGTGTATTCCACCTCCGGGTACTGACTCGTCGTGTAATCCACCTCCAGGTATCATCCAGTCCCTGAACACTCTGCCTCCGTCATCACTGCCCGTCGTCTGCAACCAACACAACGAGGTGCGGGCATAGCCCGTGCAGGGGTGAGTATAACGATACTCACTAGGGACCCCGAGACCCTCAAGGTCTCTCTAAAACCAACAAGGATAACCACAAATAAGATCTTAACAGATAACTTCTACTTAGGTATATGCTCATGCATATACCTAAGTTTTCAAGTAACTCATCTCAATAATGAGTAAAAAACCAAGATCATGAAATCAACGGATAACCACGACCCAGATATATGCCCATACATATACCTAAGTGATCAAGTGACCCATCTAAATCATGAGGTTAAAACATAGGTCAAAAGTCTCAGCTCAAACAAGGATTTTCATTATTGAAGCCATAACTTCTAAAGAGACCCATATCTAGAGTGTACAATGGTCATGTCATGACTCCGAAGTACTACTAACTAACCTAATACTGCTGAGGTACTCCTTCTGTCTAGTACTGTGGGCCTGCCACCTCACATAGTAGTGCTTCCCGCCGGGGTCTTCCACCCAAACACAGTAGTGCTCCCCCCCATAGCCTACAGAGGTACTCCTCCTGTCGAGTACCGCGGGTCTGCCACCCAAACACAGTAGTGCTCCCCGCTGTGGGTCTGCACCCAAACACAGTAGTGCTCCCCACTGGTCTATACATGTCTCTCCGACTCGAATCGGACAAGCAGTCTTCAGGTCCCAGCCAGCTACACGGTCTCCGTACTCCGTATGCTCGTATCTGGGAGGGTCCGCTCCACGAGCTACTGGTCGATACTCCATGTATCTCAATGTCCAATGAAGAAGTATCTCAAAGTACCGACTCGTCATAGGGGTCTCAATGCAAAAGACGGCGCGTCAATCGGACGCCCGATCTGTGAGTTACTAGCCTTTTCATCCCAGGGGCCCGGTTGGTTTTTTGAATGAACCAATCCCGGCCGTATCTCAACTGTACCCCGAACTCTCATAGGGTATACTAATAGGGACTGTTTCTCAACGATATCATCAACGCTGCTGACGGTTCGTCAAACAGACGTCCTGTCTAAAAGATATCAGGTTTTCTGTTCTAGGGGCTCGGTTGGATTTCAGATGCAATCCAACCGGGCCACTATCCAACATTATCCAGATCTCGAGAGAAGTATGCCAAAAGTTCCGTCTTATCAATAGTAATTCAACTAAATAGACGGCGCATCAATCGGACAACAGTTCTCTGAGTTATTGGCTTTTTCGTTCCAAGGGCCCGGTTGGTTTCGTGAGCGAACCACCCTGACCGCACTCCGACGTCATCCAAACCTCGAGCGGAGTAAGCCAAAAGATTCATCTCACTTAGAGGAATCCATCAAAGTCGACAGCACATCAATCAGACGTCAGGTGCTAAAGATATAAGCATTTCCGCAGAGAGGGCCTGGTTGGTTTCGTGTCCGAACCAACCCGGCCGAACCCAAAGTTCTCCGAAACCTTGAGATTAATATACTGAAACGACCTTCTCATTCCAAGGACCACTAAGCAACTGACGGTGTGTCGATCGGAGGTCCTTAGTCCAAGATATGAGCATTTGACCGAAAGTGGTCTGAAAACTGGTGGTCTAGGCCCGGGCCGACCCGGGCCGACCCCCCCTGGGTCGGCCCGAACCGTATCAACCTGACCCGGGTACAACCCGGCTGGACCCGATCCGGCCCGGCCCGGCCTGACCGGCCCGCCGCGGCTCGGCGTGGCCGAGCCGAAGTCGCGGAGCTGGGGGCAGTGTGCGGCCGCCCTCGCCGCTAATTGAGGCCGGCGGTGAACTGCCGCTGCCCATCTTCCGGTGGTGCGCTCAGGCGCCGCCGCCTCCTGGCGGCCAGATGGCTCCGGCCGCTGCCTCTGGTCGCCGGCGGTGCCGCACCGGTGTCCCGCGCCTCCGGGTGTTTCCGCGGGCCACCAGAGTTGCTCAGGTGGTCCGTTTTCAAAACCGTCTGAGCCGGTGTTCATCTCGGGTCTCGAACTTTTCTGCGCAAGCTTCAAAATTACATTGCGGTTCCGTTTTGTCATCGCCCGTCAATCCGCACATCTATTAACAAAACGCGCCATCTTCGTGGCTCTCCGGCACGACGCATTGATGTTGTGACCCTTCGCCGTGGCCCGACTCCGTCCGCGGATGTCTTCAGGTTTCTCCGACGCAGCGCGACTGCGTCGCGTCCTTGTTCTTCTTTTCACGGCGCGACACGACGGTGCCGCACATTTCCTTGTCGCAGGATTCCGCGTGGTGCGACGACACCATTCCTTCTCGTACCAAACCACAAAGGAACCAACATGAAAAAATAGAGGAGGGTCGGCCGTGTTTTTGCGGTCCGGCCCCCTTGCGTTATTCGATAACTATTGGTTTTAAACCACGAAGATCGTCAAGTTGGTATTCACGAACAAAATAAATAAATAAAATTAAAACCCCTACCATGGTTTCAAGAGCGGAGCTTGTTCGGAGGTTCATCGAAGAGAAAATGTCGCGGTATAACCGTCGCAGAAAGAGGCGACTTGAAAGGAGGATGTCGCGTCGCGGGAACGGCGTTGCGGAAAGAGAAACGTTTTTGGAAGAACCATTTCAGAAAGAGACGTCGCGTCGCGGATCGGTGTCGCGGAGTCGGTCTTTGAGGAATCAGCATTCATCGACGGAGTTCGATGCGTTCTTCGCGTTCCTCATGTTCTTTGTCGAAGAGGATGAAGAACTCTAGGTTTCCTTAGCTTTTCTTCTCCAAAGGCTCTCAAGAAACTAAGAAACTAACCCATAAATAAATTAAACCTCACTTAATTTATTAACACCACAAATCCTTTGATATTCAAGACTTTGAATTAAGTCACCTCATTAATTTACACATGTTGTCAAATTAAATGAAGGGGAGTTAATGGGGAGTTGAAGAGTTGAAGAATATGAAGGGGTGGGGTTCGTGTGGGCCCCACCTCCTTCATAACCTACAAAGGGAAGTTGGGTAGTTACCCAACTTCCTTCTAAAGGATAAAAACTCTTAGAGTAAAATAAAAATTGTTGTTAAATTTTTATTTTTAAGTTCCATAATTTTTATCAACTTCTCTCGTGTAAACATAACCCTGGAACAAGAGTTCCTAAGAAATTACCGGCTCTACGGTTCCAGCGGTGCCCTCGAAATTTGATTCCGGGCACCGGTTCAAAATTTAGAAATTTCCGCTCGTTCGTTCACTGAATGTACCTGAGCTAAACTTCGGAAATTGATTCTGGGTACACCGGACCTCGGATTCAGGCGCCATCAGAAACTGTGTTCTTGTAGAATTCTAAAGAATATTAAAAAAAAAATTCCTTGAAATTTCCGGGTCTTTACAAACTTTTTATTTCTATATAACTACTTTGTGATCTATCATAAGTAAATAGGTTATTCCAAATATATTACATATATTAATGAAAAGTATGTTTGATTCTCTATGAAGTCATCTAAATCTACTCCATTAGTTAATGATTTTACTGTTATTGGAAATGAATCTTCTATGAGTGATTAAAATATATTATTTGATACTTATAATATATTGTGGATGAGTGAGTTCAAATTATTGATGCATAAATGTAGACTCATTTACATGGGTGTCAGTCGAGTAATTATATGAAGATTCGAAATATAGTCGATGAAGCCTCTAACAAGAGTAGTGTGCATGGTGAAGATGTGCTAATTTATTTTTTCATACTAGATATATGGTGATGGTATTTTAACAACCCATGAATAATTTTTTAACATCCCTCCCATCACCCGTTTTCATGGGTAGTTGTTATTGATTCTAGGAAATATGTGACATCCCCAAGACACCACGGACCAATAATAAATGCCAAAGGCCTCATAACATTTGGGGGATGATTTTCCCTTTGATTGATAAAATCAAAATAAACAAAAACCAAACAATTATATATATGATGTAAGAGTACACAATTTAACACTAATAAAATAAAACAAAAAAACATATCATCTTATTCAAGGATCCAAGATTTTCATATATAAGGTAACTAAAAGACAAAAAACAAAAACTCCCAAGGGAAATTAACCAAATACACACAACCTTCTCCGATTTATAATCCAAAAGACATGTATTATGTATCAAGAAGAATAATTTCAAAATTAAGAAATGATTCTATTACCTATGTCGCGATATATAAAATCTAAAAGCACACAACATTGACCAAGAAGGGTATTATTACAAACTCATTATGATTTCTACAATTATTTCCCAACTCATGTCACTATGAATAAAAATAATATAACACTTCAATACAAATTTAATTAGTAAAAATAATTCATATCAATTCTATAATAAATGTACCACATAAAAATTAAAAAAAACTGTTTAACAATTTCCTATATATATTGGAATATTTTATTCCATATCAACGTACACAACCACAGAAACACCAAAAAACCATTAGACCTTGTTTCATAATTTATGGTGGAACATCATGTCCATACTCTATCCCATATGAATGTTGTACTTCACAACCATTATACATTCTATTTTACTGTGGTAATTCTTGAACCTTATATATTCCATTCAACCCAAGCCCAAAAATTTATTCCAATCTAATGACAAGACATATAAATGAATATCACATTCTTTTTAATTAATTTCAACAAATACTATACATGGATCATAGTGAAGAAAAATTTTGAAATCAAAATTTTAAATTTAATAGACTTTTATTCCAAAAACTAATCACTTTCAAAAGTTTCCATGATAATAAATAATTATTTACTTAAATATATACATAAAAATTTCATAATATAGTCAATAAATTCATTAAATTTAAATTAATATTTATAGTTTATTTCTATTGCAGTCCAATGAGATTCCACATTCCCTAAAAATAGGCACCACCAAAAATTCAATATCAGATCAAATCACATGTTACCTTCACTAAATACAATAATAAATCATCATAAAATAATTAATAAAAGTAATATATATCTATATTGAACTATATATATGGTTATAATAGAGGTAGAGTGAGATGAACCCTGCATATATAAATAAGGAGGAATAATAGGCAAAAATTGATGAATCTATTTCTCCAAATCACATCAATTATCCAAATGATCACTCCGATTTCAATGGTGATCAATTATGACACATTTGGAGAAAAATTAATTAATGTTATGGGTTTATTAGGTGAAAAAAATGTATTAAAGAGTTCACTTATACTAGATACACTTTTTAAAGAGGTCCATTGATAATACACACCATTATGCCACAAGGTATTCAATCCATTACCCAACATTTTGGTAAAAATATCTTCAGTCTATATCTCAAACAGTTTTCATACTTGGCTAGGGAAACCATTTTAAAACCAATCATTTCACTATTTCTCATGATTCCTTTTTTACTGGTTATATATGTGGGTTTTCTCAGTTGGGTGACAACTATTCACTTCCATAGTTCCCATTGCATTCCCCTACATGGTTTCCATGTGACATTAGATGATTTAGACTACCCATGCTCAAACCCTAATACTATAGAAAATCGAACCTATACATAATGTAGAATCACTATTATTGTGTAAAGGGTCATGTACTAGAAATTGGGGATGGAAGAAAATCTTCACCAATGGAATTTCCATCACCAAGAAGTAGAAAACACATTGTTCTAGAATATTTCAATCCATTGATCTACCATTTTCTTCTCAATCTCCCTCATTTAATCATGAATCAATCCATGTTTCAATAAAACTCACACAATATAATATTCTTTTACATAAAATATATTTTCTTTCCTATCCACAATTTATATAGGAACATGAATAAATATACTCCTTAACTGTAGGTCAATGTAATCTTATCGAATCAAATAATTAGTATAAGGTTGATACTTCTTCTACTAAGATACTTTGAACACATTTTCCATTATGCTAAACCATGGTTGAAAATCCAACCATAGTTCAACCTCACAATCTCATTCATGTATCTCTAAAGTGCATCACTGATATGGATCTATCATTCCTTTCAAACCAAAATGATGATTCCAAATATTTGGGTAGATTCTTAATATTTCATGATCACTCACCACTAATGACAATGTTTGTCTATGATGATCAATATATGATTTATAATAACTATAATCCATCATCATTCCCTTCCTAATAATATATATATTATCTATTATCACATAGACATGTCTTGGTTAGATTAGTGAATCTCACATGTTTTGAGATATCAAAGTGGTGAATTTCATGGACACCCATACAATGATTTAATAGATTTCATATGTGTATAGTTCAGGTAACAATTATTGCACAAGAAATAAACTATATGTATATCATCTTCTTGAGATCCACCTAAGGTTATCACATAATCTTTATGAATTTTTATTATTTCTGAATTTCCGTTCAAAATATGCATCCATTTGAGGATGATAAGTTATACACATAGTAAATGGTGTTCTAACAGATTTATTTAATTAATTATTATAATATGTAAAATATTTTCCTTTATCTGATACAATTGATACTAGAACACCCTGGACCATTAAAATTTAAAAAATCTATATTTTTTTTTATATTTAATCATCCATATTATTTTAATGAGTGAGGATGATGTGTGTAGACATTGTCTACTGAACCACAATCACTCATATATAATAATGTTTCTTAACCATAATTGGATGTGTTATTTTAATATCTATGTCTATATATAACAATTTTCTCATGGTAATTATTAAAATCAATATTTGTTTTCTCATTGATGCTACACAATTAAATATTGAAAGATGAGGCTTATTGAAAAATAATCCACTACAACTATTGACATTCCAACCCACAAAAAATAAATTTTATATTAATAATAAATATTATAAATCCCATGGTGAACAAAAAATCTTGAATGGTGGAATGAACTATGAATGTGATCCAAAAAATCTAGAGCTTTGACCATCCGATCACCAAAATCCAATATTGAATTCCCATATTTCTTTCATCCATCAATGGAATCCCCACCATTGTGTTTTGAGAATAGATAAAAAATATGGATTTGATACATGTGAAACATTAAAATTATCCTCTAAATAAGGAAGAATGAAAGATCAATAAAAACTACAATATCACCTTGGTTTGATCATCCTAGAATAATATTTTTTATAACTGAAATTTTATCAAACTGTTAAGTCTTCTTTATTATACTGATCATATGAATTTATTTACATTTCATCCACCAAAATGTTGAAATTACCATTTTTATAAATGATGATAATATAATTAATATTGAGACACATCATAAATACTTACTAACTGATATTCAAATCCATTTTTGAGAAATTGTGTTTCAAACTCTTATTGTATATAACAACATTAAATATCTCACTATTAAGTTAATGGTGAAAAGACATTAAATATTTGACCATAAAAAATAATTCCATGTAATGTGTTGGGTGTTACTTCTTATAAAATCATAACGGCCCTAAAACATAAGAATCAACATGATCTCTATAGATCTTAACACATCCCAATCTAAATACTGATGCTTCATAATGGAAAACATATCCCTGTCTAAACTCTGAAAATGTGTCGATATATGCTATTGTAACTATGAACAAATATTATTGAACATATTTTTAACATTTAAAATCTCTTAATAAATGAAATTCTTTTTTTCAAAATAGATATTGGGGATTCCAACCATTAAAACTCACATAAAAAATGACTATTTTATTCTCCCATGATATGGATCCTATGTATATCAAAGAAATTATTCAGTGGTTTCTAAGTTCAAAATACCTATATATATTTAGGATCCATAGAAATTACTTCTTCATAAATGACATATACATGGAAACATACATTTTTAATCTTGAAATATCACTTTTTTAATATGGAATATAGATAATGTTCCCATAATATAAAACACACTAAATAAAATTGTTTATCATGAGATATTTTTTCATAGGATATATAAGTATATCATTAGAATACACCACCAAAAATTATTTTATATACCTAAACAATATTAGAGTCATCAATTAAAAAAATAAATATGGTGAATTCGTAAGACCAAATGGCATTACTACATATTTTTCATGGATGTATATACATTATTACTCTCTATTGGGAATATCCTCCTTCTAAACTCATCATTAGTGATGTCCCAAACATTTTTCATGTTATGAGAACCATTGTGCTACTCTAAAAGTATTAATCACACAATAAATTCATTGACGATGATACTAATTATTTATCATAATGAGGATAATATTACAATAATTTACACCACGTCTAAGAATTGAATTAGCCTTCATCTCAAAATAATTGATTCTTACCATGGAGTTTTTCTTGGTTGAATGAAAAATTTTATTAAACTATTTGTAATGAAATTTTTAATTACCTTGATTTGGTAGGTTCCATTTGATAATACAGATGCCAGATCTGTCTGGTCCTTGGTTGGAGATTAAAAGTAAACTCCACTTCCATTTTGGCTAGAAATCCTAATAATTGTTTTTTGAAAAAACTCATAAAATTTATCCTAATAGATCAAAAATATCCATTCATAATATTGTACATATATTTCGAGTAATGTGTTACAAATTGATAAGGTATGGTTTGAATAACCAAGGCCAAAATTTATTCATTACTATAATTTACACACTATTATCATCTAAAATATTACTGACTGTGTCCAAAGATTTTAATATATCCTTTTGAGTATAAAATTTGATGCAGGCCTTGAATGATTAAAACAAATCCATACAACAAATAATGTCATTTATATATCTATCTCATGTGCATATAAATCCCATAGAAACTCATCCCCATTGATAGTTATGTAAAAAATTCAAAATAAATGTTTTGAACTCTCTTTATCTTGGAGGATTTTGAAGTTTATAATATGAATGCAATATATCAAGATAAAATCCCATATTTTGAATAATAATACATGAAATAGACCATTGGTATTTACTCTTTACGAACAATGAATAAATAATGGGATAATTTGAATGAATTATTCCCCTCACCATCGAAGGACTTGACTGTTCATCCACATTAATTTTATCAATTACAGAAAAGTTATTAATAATTAAACATCTCACATTATTAACTTGTTGTGGTTGTACATGAATTTAAATATTTTTTTTCCCATAATAACATTGGGAGACTATATTATGATGATGGGAATTATTCTTATTTTCTCATCTTTTCAAATCATAAGATACATGAAAAAATTAGATGTTTATTTACCCCATCCTTAGATTAGTATGGACATAGAGGTAAATATTACCCAAATTGTCTTAGTTGTGACATTATATAGGTCGTTCAAAAAAATAACACATTACATGATATAGGGAAGAACACTAAAAACATCCCTATTTACTTTAGGGTCAAGGTGTAATTTTTAGTGATCCTGTGGTATGATTATGAGGTGTCCCATTACTCTGGATTTAACTAAACCCCTTATACATATTCCCCCAATTATTAATACCAACATCTCTCATACCAATAAATTTAGTCCCTTAAACTGTATTTCTCAGGACATAACTTTCATCTACAGTTTTCATATTGATAATCACATTATCATCTATTATAAACTTAAAAAAATCAATGAGTTATCATTTGGACAAAATCATGATGAAAAAACTATGATCATAAATGAAAGAACTTGGTAAAACATCATAGGAAAACTTAACTGAATTAATAAATTTATATGAATATAATATCAAAAATTGGTTTTCTAACATTAAAATGAAAATTTGAATTGTCATATTTTTCTTCAAGGTGTGTGAATATAATTTTTTATTAATCAAATCTTGAAACTCCAATGATGTACTCTCTATGTTCAATTTAGAATGAGAATATAATTACAAAAATTGGTGTGTGAAATCCTCCTATGTATATGATGAAAATATCACTTTCAACATAGTGTCCTCATGAAATCAAATATTTTATTCATTCAATTCAACTATAGTTCTTTATTTTCCCTCTTGGAGTCCCTATGAAATATTTGTGGACTATTCATTCAAAATTGAAATGAATGGTTTACATTTCATGGTTAATAATATATATGACGATATACATATTATATAATTAATGGATAATTACATGAACTGAATGTCGGTACACATATGGCTATGGTGTAACAAAATTTTAATCAGCCACTTCTTGTTGGTTTCTACTATCGCACGTAGTTATATTCCCTATAACTAAAAAAATATCAATTTTGATCTTCTCATTTGAAATTTATGTTTATAAATCTAAATGTTCAATATAAACACATATTAAAAAAAATACAAAAATAAATCATCATTAATGTTTATAATAATTTTTTAAAACACAACAACCATTCATTAGAAAACTACCATTTCGAAAAAGGTGCACTTCATAAATATTTCATACATTGTTATAGTAAATATGACCAATAATTTCATATTGTGATGTATTACCTTCAATTAATTCCATAAAAAATCATCAAATAAACTGATGATGATGAGGTGACTACTCACCTAGATGTATCATAAATTAATCATGTACAAAAAAAAATTGTTACATTATTTTTATTATAAAAAGAATAGATAAATCTTCTTCTTCTCTAAATTTCATGTTACAATAATCTTACACCTTAAAAATATCCCAATATACATAATAATACTATTTCATACTATTGTATATAACAAATCCCACACCATTTTTATTTTAGAAAAAAAATAATGGTGATACCATTTATGTCAAAACAATATTTGGAGAAACCCAAAATGACACCTCATCCCAAAAAAGATATTTGGAATGGATGATATTGAAACAATTTTTAAATTCACAACCCTCACCCATTGGAATTAGAAGAGGTGGTGGTGTAACAAGTCTAACAGTGACATCTACAAGACACCAAAGCCATGAGATAAAATACAATGGCCTAAAAACATTTGGGGTGATTTGATCTATGATAGTTAAAAAACCAATCCACATAAAAAACCAAAATAATCAATATACGATGCATTAGGAAAAAATAGAACCCAAATAATTCCAAACCAAATAAACATATCATAGTTGATGAAGAATCAAAAATACATACATAATTTAAAAAAATACTAAACAGCTATAAATTCAATGAAAAATCTACTACAATAACCAAAATCGATCAATGATCCAACTACACATTCTAATATAAAGGAATAAAAATAATAAATAAATAACTAAGAAAATTTGTATATAACCCAGTCTCAATATATGAAATTATTTAACTCAAAGCATTTCCTATGTTGGGGTTAATTATAAAATCAACATAACCTCCACAGTGACTTCCTAACACACACCACTCGGAAAAATATTTTAACCACATTTTATATAATTGAAATAATCAATAAAAATACATCATACCAATTCCATAATCCATTTATACAAGGGATGAATCAAAATATCATTTAATAATTTTTTCATTTAATTCCACATATTCTTTTCCATGTCCAAAAACACACTGACTAACACACATACACAGACTATCAACCACTATGTCCCAATTTATTATGTAACATCCCATAAATACTTTATCTAAATTTATAGTGGTATACGTAAAGACCCGGAAAATTCAAGGAATATTTTTTTCCTAATCTATTTGGAATTTTAAAAGAATGCAGTTTCTAACGGCACCTGATTTCGAGGCCCGGTGTGCCCGGAATCAACTTCCAAAGTTTAGCTTGGGTAAGTTCAGTGAACGAATGAGCGGGTTTTTCTAACTTTTGAACCGGTGCTTGGAATCGAAATCTGAGGGCACCGCTGAACTCGTACCGCCGATAATTTCTTAAGGTGACCTTTACCGCATTTGCGTTTGAAGCAGGATGAGTTTAATTAATTGGGGATTTGGTTTAGAATAAATAAAATTGTTGAAATCAATTTCTATTTAAACCTATGGTGGATTTCTTTTGTGGAGGGTGATTATAATCCTACAAAATATGAGGGTTTAGTGAGGTGGGGCCCACACGAGACCCTAACTCCTCACGTCCCCCTCAACTCCCAAAACTCCCTATCACTCTTTAAATTAATTTGTAAACTCCTCCTTAATTATGTAGTCTACACACATAATTAATTGGTGACTCTTTGAATTAATTTGAATGGTTGGAATTCATTTTAAAATGGGGGAAAGATAATTTTAATATTTGGTTGGGCAAATATTGTGAGGGGAATTCTTTGAGAATTTAGAAGAGATCCCTCCTTCTGACGAAGAACGTTGTTGACGAATAACAATGCCTCCGACGAAGAACGCCTCCGATGGAGAACGCGAAGTCACCAACGACGTGCCTTCTCTTCTTCCTTCGCATCAAGTGAGGAGAGACCACCACGGGGAACGTTGCCATCAAAGGTGACTCTCCCTTCGACGTCAATGGAATCGGCACCGATCTTCTGTGACGTCCGATCATCACGACACTTGCCTCTTTCTGCGGCACGACGACGTGTGACGTCTTTGGAAGGAAGGGGATTATTTGTTTTGTTTGTGAATACTTTCGTCACCGTTCAGGGTTTCCTAAATTGAGCCTCCTATTATCGTAATAACGGAAGTAGGTTGGACCGCATGAACACAGTCGACCCTCCCCCCCTTGATGCTTTATTTTGTTGCGGCACGAGTAAGGTAGCGCGGTTCCATTGCACCGTGCGGAAATAATGAAGTATGGGCGGAGAAGTGTGGCGCCCTCGTGTCGTGCCGTTAAAGTCGAACAAGGTCGGGGCACCGTCGCGCCGCACCGGAGAACCTCGAAGAGGCCGCGACCAGAGTAGGGCCGCAGTGGAGGGGCGCAGCACCGTCGCTCCGCACCGAACGGACAAGGGCGCAGCCTATGGCCGCAGGGGTGCGGGGGAGCGGAAGCCGACTTCCCGCCACTGGAGCAAAGAGGCGGGGCCCGCAGGGTGGTCCCTCGGTGACCCACCGGCCAGCAAAGCCGGCCGGTTATCGAGAATGCAGGGGGTTGTAACCCCCAGATAGCCGATGGAGCGACCACAGTTGTGGGGGCTGTGTTTTTCAATCAGGGGTGCAGCGCGCCCCCCTTGTTTCGCTCAGCTCGGAAAACTGAGCAGGCCACGCGGGCCGCGTGAGCGCGGCATGCCAACCAGACAACCGGCCACCGGGCCGGGCCGCTCAGGCCGGGACGGGCCATGCCAGCGGGCTGCGCCGCTCCCAAACGGGCCACACCCTGACCCGGTATGGGTCGCCCTGGTTAGGGCCGACCCAGGGGTCTCGGGTAGGGTCGGTCCGGGCCCGAACCACCTATTTTCAGACTGTTTCCAGTCATTTGCCCATAACATTGACTACGGACCTCCGATCGATGCACCGTAAGTTGTTATGTTATCCTTCGACTGAGATAGGCGTTTCGGTATATTACACTTAGGGTTTCGGAGAAACTTGTGTACGGTCGTGTTGGTTCGATCACAAAACCAATAGGGCCCTCAGAGCGGAAACTCTTATATCTCGAGCTCCGGACGCCTGATTGACGTGTCGTCGACTTTGTTAGAAACCTATTGTTGAGAAGAGACTTTTGGTATACATTTCCTGTGTTTTTGATGCTGATGGATAGTGGACGGGTTGGATTGAACCCGAAATCCAACCGGCCCCTAGAAATGAAAAGGCTGATAACTTTCAGACCGGAATACCGTTTGAAGAACCGTAAATGGAGTTGGTCATCACGTTGAGAAACGGTCCCTATGATTATACCATATAAGAGTTCGGGGTATAGTTGTGTTACGGCCGGGTTGGTTCGCACACGAAACCAACTGGGCCCCTAGTATGAAAAGGCTAATAACTCATAGACCGGGCGTCTGATTGATGCGCCGTCTGTTGCGTTGAGACCCCTATGACGAGGATGGCCTTTGAGATTCCTCTAAGTGGGACTTTGAGATACATGGAGTATCGACCTGTAGCTCGTGCATCAGACCCTCTCGGAGACGATTGTACGGAGTATAGAGACCGTGTAGTGGACTGAGACCTAACGACTTCTTGAACAACTCGACTTGGATTGAGTCGAATAGCCCGGTGGATGGAGCACTAATTTGTTAGGGTGAAGACCCATGGTGGATGGAGCACTTCAGTGGTTGGGTTCATACTCGCGGAACTCATCCAGAGAGTACCTATTCAGGATATTAGGGGGGATGCACTACTGTGTTTGGGTGGCAGACCCTGGTGGGTAGCACTGTAGTGTTTGGGTCGCTGGCCCGCGGTACTAAACAGGAGGAGTACCTCAACAGTCTTAGGTTAGTGAGAAGTACCTCAGAGTTGTGACAGGATCACTGTACTCTCCAGAGATGGGGCTCTTCAGCAGCTACGGTTTTAATAATGAAAATCCTGGTTTGAGCTGAGTCCATGACCATTGTGTTTTCCTCATGATTGAGATGGGACAGTTGATAACTTAGGTATATGTATGGGCATATACCTAGGTAGTGGTTATCTGTTGATTTCATAATCTTTGTGTTTCCTCCTGATTGATATGGGTTACTTTATAACTTAGGTATATGTATGGGGTTATACCTATGTAAGGGTTATCTGTTGAGATCTTTATTTGTTGTTATCCTTGTTCGATTTAGTGAGACGTTGAGGGTTTCGGGGTCCCTACTGAGTATCGTATAGTCACCACTACATGGGATATGCCCGCACCTCATTGTGTTGGTTGCAGACGAAGGGCAGCGCTGACAGAGGCTGAGTGTTCGAGGACTGGACGGTACCCGGAGGTGGACCTCACAATGAGTCAGTATTTGGAGGTGGACGTCACACCGAGAAGATACTTGGAGGAGGTCAATGGGAGAGAGTGTGGTGGAAGTTATCTATACCTACCCTACATGTAGGATCCATGGTGGACGAACCAGTAGCGGCGTTATCTGTACCTACCCTTCAGGTAGGATCCGTGGTGGACGATCCATGAACTGCGTTATATGTACCTACCCTTCAGGTAGGATCCGTGGTGGACGATCTAGGAGATGCGCTATCTGTACCTACACATCAGGTAGGATCTGAGGTGGACGGCCCATGATCTTCTTCTATTCTTCCGGATGTTTTTTCTTTTACCTTGTACTTTACAGTTGAGCTTGTATTTATGGCCCCTTTACATTCAGCACTACTTCTGTGTTCAGTTTTTCATAGTGTTTGCTTCCACTTGTACTCTGTGGTGTTTATTTTACTATTATAAAGGAAATGCCTTCCCAGTTATCGGGGTTTACACCTTTGGTGCTAGTCGCCAGTCCCTGAACTATGGAAGGCATGCTTGGGGTAGTCACAGAACGGGCCCCGAGGACGAGTCGTGACAAATTTGTATCATAGGAGTTGGTTCTACCGCAGAACTAATAACTCTGATATTTTCTTTCTATGAATGGACAATGTTAAGAGTACCGAGTGTGGTTTTATGTTCAGGGAGTCCAGTGTTGGTGCGGGCGGGCGATGTATCCATACACTAGGACCCTGACAACTAATTTTCGACTTTGTGCATGAAAAAAATGACTGCGTGTGTGTTTCCAGAAGTTATTAATAGTCATCTCAAACCAGTTCAACTCACCAAGTATAATCATTTGACCATGTCACCTTGTTTCTTTCAGGATGCCTTTCCACAGATGACCAACTAGAGTCCTGAGGAATGTGCGTACAGACAGCCTGACCAGCAATGAGGCTTCAGTACAGGGCCCTCTTACAGTTGATGCACCAATGGTACTACCAAACGTTGGGCCCCCGATGCCACCAGCCCTAGCAGCAATTGACGCAAGACTCTTGAGCGCACAACATGAGTTCCAGCGCCAGAGGACACCCAGGTTCCGAGGAGAGACGGACCCATATGCGGCTGAGGATTGGCTGGAGGCTGTGGTGAGAGTTTTCAGGATAATGGGTACACCAGCAGACTTCATGGTGGTCTTTGCTGCCAGACACCTTCAGGCAGCAGAAGGCAGGTGGTGGAGCCACTTGTTCTAGTTTTGCGATGGGATGACCTTCACATGGGGATACATTGAGACCTTCTTCACAGTGGAGTTTATACATGTGGCTCTTTACCGCAAGTGTTTTCAGGAGCTTCTACCTTTGCCGCATGATTTTCCATCAGTAGCCGACTCATCTGTAGGTAGTAGACAGATGATGCAGAGGTCCAGGAGGACCAGACCTACAGGTGGTCGACCGCATGACTCAGTATCGGTGGTTCGGGGCACCCGGGGTGGGGTTAGAGCCAGGCGTGCCAGAAACGGACAGTGTTACTCCTGCGGCAGAAGGGTCACATGGCACGTGACTGTCCGACACCCTGCACAGTTGATCCACGGGTGTTGGAGGAGCCACGGAGGCAGATGTATCGGTGGGTGCTTGTGCAACAGCTGAGCAGTGGACATGGAAGAAGTGCTCCAAAAGCAGGAGGACATGAGCAGAACTAGTGGATTACATTTTTTCTTGGTACTTATAGTTCCATGTTTCTGTTGTATTTGTGTCTTTGTACTATGAGATTCATTAATAAAAATACAATTATCTTTGTGATGTTTTCTTTCTTGTCATTTTCTCGGTTGATACTGAGAGGTCCCGGTTAAAAAAATGATGACTTGACCCTCACTTTCGAGATTTCTACTGGAGGAGACCTAGTTACCTCACACTGATGTAGACAGTGTGACTCGACCCTTGGAGGCGAGAGTGACAGTTGGAATTCTTGGTAGTAAAGTCGAGGCCTTACGACGTCATCCATGGCATGAATTCATCATTCATGTCAGGATTGACTGTATTAGGAAATATGTGTGCTTCATCTAGGGGATAGGACATAGTTTCTATTTTCGGCAAAGGATAAATCTTAGCAGCTCTTACAGATCATATGAAAAGAAGGTGCCGATCATCCAGGAGTGGATGAAGACTACACAATGTAGTATGCAGTAGGAAACTGGCGCTAGTCTTAGAGACACGGGCGTGTTAAATGTTTCAAGAAGAGTAAGCTTTAAGGAGAGATGAGTCTGCGAAGCAGCAGATGTGGAGACAGAGCTAGGAGAGCAGTATGAGGTGGTGTACATTTTAACATGCTATAACCACCCACCTCAGTTGTCCCCACTAGTCTTAGGGAGTGAGATAGCATGGGAAGAGTGCAGCTGCATGCGGTCAAGGAGTGTGACCCAATTTCTCTAAAAATGATTCAAGTGGAAGTCTGTGTCCACTACTAGCTGCCATAGTAATAGACATTGGAATGAATCATTCCTTCCATCCACGAATCATGTCCCACTCCTAGAGTTTCCGGTAAGCTGTACACTTGACCCTCACGTCTGGAGATAACTTGGGAGGAGACTCGATAATCACACTTACGCCGGCAGTGTGGTCTGACCCCCAAGGCGAGAGTTTCGGTTGGAATCTCTTGGTGGAAGCGTCGAGGCCTTACAATGTTGGTCTGAGTATGGATTGGATCCATAGTTCATACACATATTGACTGTATTAGGAAAAAAGTTGTTGTGGTTTACCTACAACATTGGTATGGGTTTTCCTTGATCGGTGAAAATGAAACCCCAGACAGCACAAGATAAACTCATGAATCAGAGGGTGTAGCTGATCACTCTTGAGTCGGACATCCTTACCCTCACGGCAGCAGAAGTTTTGAGTTTTAGTTCCAAAAAGTAATTGGAGACCTCTAGTATTTGAGGATGACGATCATGTCCTTATACGGGTCTCAACTCGACGAGGTTTACGGAGATGTGGCCAAGGCGGGAAGTTATCTCTGAGGTTCAGCTGACCATTTTAGGTGCTCATCAGGGTAGGCGAGGTGGATAACCGTTTGACCCATCCACCTCAGCTCCACCAGGTGCACAAAGACTACCACACATCTCAGATGAGAAGATACGTTCTTGACCCATCGCATATCATCCACCATGGGAAGCTGGACTTTGGCGATGAGGTGACATATGTGGGGTTACAGTAGAGGTTGAGAATCGACATGAGCGGGTACTACGAGGATGGTTGATTCCTCTACTGTTCTTCTGAAGGTAGCAAGGGAACCTCAAGGTGAGCACATGTGAGCGGAATTCTCAAATGCATGCTCAGTACTGCCTTTGTATCCCTAGTTTGTGTTAAAGATTTACAAGGATGTAAATACCTGAGGTGGGTGTATTGTAAAGACCCGGTAATTTCAAGGAAATTTTTTTTCTTAATTTCTTTGGAATTATACAAGAACATAGTTTCTGACAGTACCTGATTTTGGGGCCCGGTGTGCCCGGAATCAACTTCGGAAGTTTAGCTTGGGTATGTTCAGTGAACGAACGAGCGTGTTTTTCTAACTTTTAAACTGGTGGTCATAATCGAAATCATAGGGAACCGATGAACTCATAGAGCCCGTAATTGCTTAAGGGGACCTTTACCGCAATTTCATTTGAAGAAGTATGAGTTTAATTAATTTTGGATTTGGTTTAGAATAAATAAAATTGTTGAAATCAATTTCAATTTAAACCTATGGTGGATTTATTTTTGTTGAGGGTGATTGTAATCCTAAAAATTGGGAGGGTTTAGTGAGGCGGGGACCATACGAGACCCTAACTACTAACCTCCCCCTCAACTCCCAACCCCCCCCCCCACATTTATAACTCTTAAAATTAAATTGTAAACTCTTCCTTATTTATGTAGTCTACACACATAGTTAATGAGTGACTCTTTGAATTAATTTGAATGGTTGTATTTCCATTTAAAATGGGGGATAGCTCAATTTAATATTTTGTTGGGAAAATATTGGGAGGGGAATTCTTGGAGAATTTAAAAGACCTCCCTCCTTCTGATGAAGAACGTTCTTGATGAAGAACAACGCCTCCGATGAAGAATGCCTCCGATGGAGAACGTGAAGTCACCGATGGAGTTCCTTCTCTTCTTCTTCCTCCGCGTAAAGGGAGGAGACACCAGAGTGGGGAATGTCGCCATCGACGATGACTCTCCCTTCGACGTAAATGGAATCGACACCGATCTTCCACGACGTCTGATCATCGCGACGCTGCCTCTTTTCACAGCTCGACGACGTTCGATGTCTTTGCAAGGTAGGGGATTATTCGTTTTGTTCGTGAATAAATTAGTCACCATTCATCGTTTCCTAAATTGAGATGCCTAATATCTTAATAATAGAAGGATGTTGGACCGCACAAAAACGGCCGACCCATCCTCCCCTTGATGCTTGATTTTGTTGCGGCACGAGCAAGGCAGCGCGGTGCCGTTTCACTACGCGAAAATAATGAAGTATGGGCAGAGAAGCGCGGCGCTGTCGGACCGCGCCGTTAAAGTTGATCAAGGCCACGGTGCCATCGCATTGCGCTGGAGAACCTAGAAGAGGTCACGGCAGGAGTAGGGCCGCGACGGAGGGGCGCGACGCCGTCGCGCTGCCCCGATCGGACACTGTCGATGTGGTGCGGGGGAGCGGCGGCCGGCTTCCGGACGCCAGAGAAAAGAGGCGGGACCCGCAAGGGGGTTCCGTGGTGACGCACTGGCCGGCCAATCCGGCCGGTTACCAAGAAGGCCGGGGGTCGTAACCCCCGACTGTCCGATCGAGCGGCCCCCCCACGTGGGCGCCGTGTTTGTCAATCAGGGGGGCAGTGCGCCCCCCAGTTTCGCTCAGCTCAGACAACCGAGCAGGACACGCGGGCCGTGCCAGCGCGGCAGGCCAACCGGGCCAGGCTGCTCCCAAATGGGTAGGACCCCGACCCGATACGGGTCGAACGGGTTCGGGCCAACCCAGGGGGTCTCGGGCCGGGTTGGTTTGGGCACGAACACCCTATTTTCGGACTATTTCCAGCCATTTGCCCATAAAATGGACTACAAAACTCTGATCGACGAACCATTAGTTGCGATGCGATCCTTTGATCAAGACGGTCATTTTAGTATATTACACTCGGGGTTTCGGAGAACCTTGGGTACGACCGAGTTGGTTCGATCACGAAACTATCCGGGCCCTCGGAGTGGAAACACTTATATCTCGTGCTCCAGACGTCCGATTGACATTTCATCGACTTTGTTGGATTCCTCTTGTTGAGATAGAACTTTTGGTATTCTTTTCCTAAGGTTTGGACGCATTTGGATAGTGGCCGGGTTGGATTGAACCCGAAATCCAACCGGGCCCCTAAAATGGAAAGGATGATAACTTTCAGACCGGACGACCGTTTGACGAACCGTCAGTGGCATTGTTGATCACATTAAGAAATGGTCCCTATGATTATACTCTATGAGAGTTCAGGGTACCGTTTAGTTACGGCCGGGTTGGTTCACACATGAAACCAACCGGGCCCCTGGGACAAAAATGCTAATAACTCACAGACCGGACGTCCGATTGACGCGCCGTCTTGTGCGTTGAGACCCCTATGACGAGGCGGTCCATTGAGATACTTCTTCTTGGGACGTTGAGATACTTGGAGTATCAGCCTACATCTCGTGGAGCCAACCCTCCCGGAGACGAGCGTACAGAGTACGGAGACCATGTAGCCGACTGAGACCTGACGACTGCTTGACCGACTCGACTTGGAGTGAGTCGACTAGCCCATTGAACGGAGCACTACATTGTTTGGGTGAAAAACCATGGCGGATAGATCACTAAAGTGGTTTGGTGCAGACCCACGATAATCATCCGGAGAGTACCTCTGTAGGCTATTAGGGGGATGCACTACTGTGTTTGGGTGGCAGACCCTGGCGGGTTGCACTGATGTGTTTGGGTGGCTGACCCGCAGCACTTGATAGGAGGAGTACCTTAGTAGTCTTAGGTTAGTTAGCAGTACCTCGAAGTTGTGACATGATCACTGTACTCTCTAGAGATGGGTCTCTTCAGCAGTTATGGTTTCGATAATGAAAATCATGGTTTGAGATGAGTCCATGACCTTTGTGATTTCCTCATGATTGAGATGGGTCACTTGATAACTTATGTATATGTATGAGCATATACCCAGCTAGTGGTAATCCATTGATTTCATAACCTTTGTGTTTCCTCATGATTAAGATGGGTTACTTGATAACTTAGGTATAATTATGGGCTTATACCTATGTAAGGGTTATCTGTTGTGATCTTTCATTGTGGTTATCCTTGTCGGATTTAGTGAGACCTCGAGGGTCTCAGGGTCCCTACTGAGTATCGTATACTCACCCACGCACGGGCTATGCCCGCACCTCGTTGTGTTGGTTGCAGAAGATGGGCAACACTGACAGAGGCTGAGTGTTCGAGGACTGGACGGTACTCGGAGGTGGACCTCAAAATGAGTCAGTATCCAGAGGTGGACTTCACAGCGAGACAATTCTCAGAGGAGGTCGATGGAGAGAGCGTGGTGGAAGTTATCTGTACCTACCTTTCAGGTAGGATCCTTGGTGGACGATCTAGGAGCTGTGTTATCTGTACCTACCCTTCAGGTAGGATCTGTGGTGGATGATCCAAGAGCTGCGTTATCTATACCTACCCTTCAGGTAGGATCCGTGGTGGACGATCCAGGAGCTGCTCTATCTATACCTACCCTTCAGGTAGGATTCGTGGTGGATGATCCAGGAGATGCGTTATCTGTACCTACCCTTCAGGTAGGATCCATGGTGGACGATCCAGGAGCTGCGCTATCTGTACCTACCCTTCAGGTAGTATTCGAGGTGGACGACCCAGGAGTTTCTTCTATTCTTCTAGCTGTTTTGTCTTTTACCTTATACTTTAAAGTTGGGCTTGTATTTCCATCCCCTTTACATTCATCACAACTTTTGTTTTCAATTTTTCTTAGTGTTTTCTTCGACTTGTACTCTGTGGTGTTTAATTTACTATTATAAAGGAAATTCCTTCCCAATTATCTGGATTTATGCCTTTGGTGCTAGTCTCCATCCCCTGGCCTATGGAAGGCGGGCTTCGGGTAGTCACAGCATGGGCCCCAAGGACGGGTTGTGACAGTATATTATAACCATTATCCACCCCCTCTGACAGTGATACATCATGTACATTATCTAGAACATTAAACTCATGAATAAACATTTATTACAAATTATTTAAATGTCATTTATATTATTAAAAAGTATTACTTTTTTTATTTCAATAAATAATTTTTCATTATCAGACCAAACATTATTTTTTAATTTTTAAAGAATTATTGTTTCCAAAAAAATCAATATCGAAAATATTCCTGATAATATAGAAACATTATTCCAATCAATAATCACACAATGATTTCACTATCATTTCATCAAAATCATCCAAATAAGGATATCAATTTAGTTCTAAGAGGTAATACACCAACCACCAAAATGTTCATGAAAAATAAGAATGATACAGCCAAAAATCATGATCTAAACACAAAAGACATTTCCATTTATATATCTAACATGATATAATAATAAAATAATTCATTGCACATAGATCTATCAATAAAATCCAATATAAATTTTTATGGGGGAGATAATTGAAATGGAGTTATGTAGAATAAGGTAGAATGGTCACATGCCTTAGAATCTACGCCTTTAAAACACTTTAATTCACATAAGGATCACTACTAAATTTAAGAGTACTATCTATCACAACATCTAAGAAAAATTAATCATATTTTAATGCATAATAGAGGAAAATAAATTATTTTAGGTTTATTTCATATTATATGCACTTTTTAAGGAGGTCTAATCAAACACGACATTATTAGACTGCAATGTCTAGTAAACTATTAGTCAACCATGTGGTGTTAAACTCTTAACGCCATACCTCACACGATTTTCTCACAAAATTATAAAATGGTGTACCATATATGAAAATTACATTATTTCATGATAAATGTTATATCCTAGGAATCCATTTAGTTTTTCTTAACCGTGTGTCATCCCTTATGCAGTCCAGATCCCACTGTCTACCCTAGCATGGTTTCCTAGAGATGTTTTATGGATTCTAATGATTATTGTCAATCCATTCCCCTCTAAAAAATCCTATATAATATTTCAATACCCCGTATAACCTCCTAAATCATAACACTAAACCAATATATTCTAAAAAAACTATATATTTTAATGTTCTCAAAGTTTAGGTTACTAAATACGATGAAACATCTAATGCTTATTGGTATTTAGGAATATATGAAGAAGATTCAGGATGTTTAATACATGATATTGTTCAATTCATGAATGAAATTTATGAGTTAGATACATTAATTCATGAGTGAACATGGATATTTCTAAATATTGTGAGAATGTGGTAAATTTTTTAATTAATATGAGTTAATTTTTTATTAAGAATATATTGATTCTAGAATTATGATGTATTTATTTGTTAATATGATAAATTAATGAGTAATGGTACCTGTTGAATAAAAATCATGTGAAGATAAATTATGGTAAAATAAAATTTCATATTTCCAGGGAATGTTTGGTGTTGAATTTTATAGTACATTAAAAATTAATGTGTTCCTCAAATTATTGAGGTGATAATTTAATATTTTATTTAAAACATTCGGTTAGGAATATACCTCTTAGAAGTTGTATTTTCTTATCAAAATTCATGAATAACTACTATATTAATAAAACATGATTTATATATATGATAATTTTTATGTAAATATTTATATGGTTAAATATAAAAAATGTTATATGGATCCTAGGTAATATTTTATGATTATGGAGAGTCTGAATAATCACTAAATCAAAATGATATATTATTTCAAATCCACAATTTTTCAATGAAAAGGGTTCTTTCAACACATGATTTTTATATGAAGTAGAAGGAAACAAATATCATATCTAATATGTTGTGACATTCAAGACATAAAAATACTATTCAATATGTTAAATATCATAATGAATAGTACATGTGTATACCTAATAATCCACTATCCCAAGGAGTAGTATATAACGATGAAGAATATTATCTATAATTTCTAGATCATCCTTTTTTAAGAAATTTCCATATCCCTCTTAATACTAGATCCAATGAGTGAATTGTTTATTCTTTTGAGAGGAGATTTTTCCTAGTTATATGAGATGATTATAGATTGTGACCAACTATTGTTAGGGGTAACAACTAACTGTGAAAGTATTAGAATAATCTAAAAACAATGTAAATACTATGAATCCATATCTTCCATGTTATTACTGTACCCAAGTTGTTTCAATAAGTCATTATTGAGTCAATGTATACCTATATCTAGTTAAATTGTTTGACATAGAAAATAATTTAAAAATTGTGAATCCGGATTGAGATCACACCCGCACCATCTCTGTGGTCCATCTAGATCATGGAATATAAAATTATTATTATATGATGGTTCCCTATAAGGATAAAATACATGTGACTATGAAATAGATAATCTCAATTCCTTTAAAAGGTGAGGAGTTCTAATTTTTTACAACACAAACTATCACTTATGAAGAAATAAAATATTTTTACACCAAATTTCACATGGAATTGAATCCATAGAAACTTGTAATGGGGGGTTTTAACATATTTATCAATTTTTTCATTTTCCAATGTAGATGTAATAATTTGTGGTATGGATGAGAGGGTTAAAAAATTTATTTTTATGTCGTTATAAGAAAATATTAACGTAATGGAAATGGTTTTTGAATGTCCAAAAAAATCTATGATAAATTGAGGAGAATAAATATGGTAAAAATATATGTTATTTAATCCATTCATCAAGTTTGAAGGATCATATGTTAATGTATAAAAATGTTTGGAGGTCAGAAAATTATGGAATATTTCTCATTGGTAAAGGATATAGTCATCACAATGTCAGAGTTCAGTGAGAATGTTTATGATTCCATTATTGTTGAAAATGGGTTGAGAAATTTCCAAGATCCGTTTTGGTAATATACATCAGCTTTAGAAGAAGAAAATGAGTATAAAAATGAATAAATATATAATATTACCAATTAGTATGAGGTGATAATGGATTTTGTTTTTGAAAATAATATGGATGATGATATGTCTTATAAAACAATGAGGAATTGAAAGGTAAAAGTGGAATTGATTTTTAAACTATGTTATTATGAAATTTATGTTGATGAGTAAGTAGTAGAGAAAAATAATTACCTCCAATTAAATGTAATAAATAATGAAAATGGTATAAAAAAGTAATAAATTACCAATATGTTATAATTTAGATGATATAGGCCATATTGTAAAATAAATTCAAAATTAGAGGTTTAAAGGGTATCACATAGATGAGGGAGAAGAGATAACCCATATAAATAAAGGGTATATGAATAATAAAAAATATTATGAAATTAAAATAATATGAATTATGAGTTAGAAAAAATATAATTCATTAATAAATTTATATACTAATTTAACTCTATTTTTAGATGATAATAAAGTGTATGATTCATGTAGTTGTTATGGTGAAGAAGAAATAAAATAGTGTTAGTGGGAACTAATATAAAAATTAATATAAAATAATGATGAAATAAAAAAACTCACAAAAATCAATTGGAAGGTTTTTTAGTATAAAAACATGGTATATAATGAAAAATAAGAACTCATCAATAAAGAAGAATCCCACATCGGGGATATTAGATCATATAAAATTAATACTAATGAGAATATAAATATATAAGTAATACTGAGGGTAATTTCACATTAATGGACAAATAGCTATTTGAGACACATTCCATATGACTCATAGTTTACATGAATTTAAAATAATTAGATAACATGTCACCATTGATGGTAAATTTAATAGTGTATACCTTAAATATATTGGTAATAATGATCCTATATGGTGTAAAGAAAAATTTAACCTAAAATAGTTAAATTATTATTATTTCATTTCTAATAATGTAGACATAAAAAAATATAATGATGTTTGGATCAGGGAAAATTAGTAGAAATATATCACTCTAATGAAGGGAATATGTAATATTTTAAAACCACAACATTAAATAAAAAATGGTTCAAGATGTATAAAGCATAATAAAATTTATTCTCGATATATATGGAACAAAAAAGAATATAATTTAATTGAATTTTCTATATCTATTGAAGATAAATAATAAATAATAATTTTTTGGTTTAATTTGTGATTAATAGAAAAGAGACATGATCCAATGGGGAAATATAAAAAAAATCATCCAATTCTCAATGAATAAATTTTGGGACAATATATAAAAAATTCTCCACACCCAAAACAATTTAGATTAATTATAGGGTGTTATTGTAGATACACACGAGTGGGTCCCCATGATGAGGTATTCATGACTAAACCACAAGGAGAAAATATACATGGTAATAAGTATAGAAATATCAACCTTGTGAGGCCATCAAGTCATATGAAAAACCCATAGATATTTTTACATTGATAAGTAGTTTATGTTAGTTGGGTTTAATCAATGATAGAAGTATAGGGAAATTGAAGACACAATGATAATGATTGGTAAAAAAGAAATCATGTTTTAATAGTAGATAATTTATAAGTTACTGAGAATCCATTCAGAAGTTTTATCATGAAAATTTAGAATAATCATAATTGGTTGGGGAAAGCATGCATAGTAAAAATGTTTTTTTACTATCCCACTAAATCAAGAATAATGTGATGAGAGGATGAATAAAATTAAAATTTAAGGAAATAATGGTTAATTGATATTTAAGAATGAGAAATATATTACAGACACACACAAAATGATTGAAGAAAAAAATAATGTAATTTGTGGAGACTCAAAAAAGTTAAAAGGCCAAATAAGTTATACCATGATGAGATTAGATGAAAAGAATGAACCTGTTTGTGAGGATACTCACATAATTATTGTTTTTTTATAACTAATTATGTATTCCATATAATTTTGTTTGATTATAAATAACATAAAGGAAAATAAATCTTAATTTAGAGTAATTCAATAGAGGAAGACATTGTGGTTTTTTCCTTCATGGAGTCTTGGGCGTACCACGAAATAATTAAAACTATTCCATCCCCTAAAGGAAAATATTCATGAATATAATCTATCATCATAATAATTTATAGTTATTCTATAATTTTAAATAAATTTTATGATGTGAGTAATGTGGTACATAATCTATCATACAACTCGAATTATTAATGGATAAACATTTAATATTAAGGGGTGGTGTTAACAAATAAATATAAATGGTTCTATTATTTATTGGCATTATTTGTTTTGATTGGTTCATTAAGGTTTTTATATATTAATGTTATATCATGAATAGATACATTTTTTACTACCCAAATTTGAGGAATGACAATATTTGGAACAAGGTATTTAATATTTTATCTTCTAATAATAACATATAAAACCATCAATATTTCCCTCTCATTATGTACACTAGTTTATACCACAAAAAAATTTAATAAAATAATTAATGGTTCACTACTAAGGAACCGTGTGATTTTATACCTTTATTTATAATGTCTTCAGAAATGATGTTGAATGAGAGTATTATGAGCATATTGACAATAAGAATGAATTGAATTAGAAAATGAATAATCCTTTTCATATGATTTTAAGAAACAAATTGAAATACTTGAGAATAATTATTTAATATAGATATATTTAGTGATATTAATAAATAATATAAAGGATGGATATTATAGTGATAAAAATAGTGTTGCATTTTTTCAGTGATTAAATATTTGTTTTTTGAGTGTTAATGAAGTGATGATTATTAACATATTGATGTTTAGCTATAAAATGTTACTAGTTTGTATAATAGTGTTATAATATATATATATATATATCATATTTTTTCTGAATGTTCTTAAATTATAATGATACAAAATGAATACGAATTATTGGTCTAAAGCAGCAATGAGGTCCTTGAGATGAGCATGAAAATTATATAGAATATATTCATTTAGGGGTAAACTAAATGTTTTTTCTATTTCTGAATAAATAAGTTTATTAATAATATATATGACATGAAATTATACGTAGATTAATTTATAACTCTTTAACTATATGTATTGATAAAAATATGGTCAACCCTATGTATGCTAAGGGCAATGGTAAATTGAATGTTTGGGAGATAGTCTCATTACCTAGAAATAGGAAATCACAAATATACTAAGGTACAAGGTTATAAAATATCTAGAATAAGTATGACTGAGAATAAATAGGTGGGGTATAAAATCACAAAGTGGAAACATGGGGATCTTATCACCATATTATTTTGGGTGTTGTGTTCTAGAGAATAACAAGTTACTCACATCAATCGAGTTCATTTAATGTGAAAATAATCAAGGAAAAAAGGGTTGTAAATATTTTCCATGTAGTCTAAGGATGCATAAAATTTATAATTATTTTAAAAACATTGGTTGAACATAAGATATTAGATCAATTTGTCCCTATCATTCGATAAAGTATTTGCATGCTTTACTCTTCTCTGTAACCTATCTATATGGGGTTTTTTTTAATATTCCGCAAGTAGTATTTGGGATTGGCCATACCCATGAAGGTATAAAATATATTTTTATATAAATAGTCCAACTAAAAATAAAATTTACAGGGGATACACCATATATTTAATATATGGATAAACTGCATTACCAATTTAGATTGAATGTGAAATGTGAGAATGGTCGTTCATTTCCCAAAATCATCATGTCAGGTTTTAATGAACCATGTAAACAGTTTTATGTTAGATTCTAGAAGATACGATTTATCGAAAATAAAAAAAACTAATTCAAGAATATATATTTTATCCACTATGAATCAGTTTGATTTACTTTGCGTTCATATTGTGCTACCTAGAAAATTATTGAGTCAACCATGCCTAGGATGAAGGTAATATTTTTAACGTAAAAGGATGTCTCTATTATATTTACAGAAGTTTGGGTGGATATTTTTGAATAATATAGGATGTACTGAATATCATATTTCATATATGTGAATTGTGTAATGAAAAGAAAATGTGGAATTGAGTCAATGATTTGATAGAAATTAGTGACATGCATATTTATCTTGAGGATTTTAATGCATTAATTCTACATATATAATACATATATGTATATATCATGTGAAGAAGAACAAGTCACTAGATTCAGGATGAAATTTTGGAAATAAGGAAGAATCTAATAAAAGATTAATTCATTCTACGATATAGATTCATGCATGAAAAGTATAATTCATACAGATTTAAGGCATTAGTCGATGTGGTTAATTATAGGTAAAATGGGAAATTCTTAAATTTTTATATTCTTTTATGTTGATCATTTAATAATAATTCTGGATTAGGGGTTTTTGTATTATACATTATTTAAAATTAAGAATTAAATGATCCATGATGTGTTTTGAATTTAAATATAGTATAAATCTTGGTTGATATCTGTAATTAATATTTTATTAATCCTTTATATGACTTATTATTTAAGTACACTTATTGTGAATTTTTTTCTATATACAAGGTGGTGGTAATGTATGATTTAATTACAAAATTTATATGAGAAAAATACCTAACATTGAAGATCACGGTGTTACTATATTCATGTATAATTACAACCAAATAAAAATGTTAATGTATATAGTTTATATTTTTAGTGTATATATTGATATAGGTGAAAAATAAAATTTGAACTTTTAATCATTGATAATATTAAAATAATTTTTTTATACTGATACATCATTGTATTGATGGGATATAGGATTTCAAATATTGGATTCTTCAAAGAAATTATTTCACGCTACACTTAAGTATTCAATGAAGATAGAGAAGGAAACACATATCAGATATGATATATTTTGAATTTCTAGGACCATAAACATTTTTACTCTAATTAAGATCTTAATGAAATAGAAAAGTAAGTACTTGATGATCCATATTATTAGATAAGAGGATTTAATGAGGAGTAAAGAGGTTTACATTTGTTGGATCATTTTTGTTCTAGAAAAATTTATCTTCTAGTGTAATATTAATGTGGAGAGAAAAAAGATGATTTGTTTTTTATGTTATTAGTCTCTTGTTCTATAAGGATGTTGTAGACTATGAATAATCAAAGATCTAGGTATGGCCAATATATCAAGAATGATGCAATTCTGGCCTGGCCAAGTTTCTCCACGGCTGAGAATTCCCACCACCATTTCTATCAATGACATTATTTTTCTTCCAACAACTGCTGACAAATCACTCCCTCTACACTTAGATTAATACATTTTAAATATGTGCATTATGGATCCAAATGTATAGGTGAAGCTCAATCCTTATGTTCAGGATGATGATCTTGTTTTTTGGGTGTCTCAAAATTTTTCATCATTTATTGATATAGTCATTCATGTTATAGGCCAACCTAGAAGGGAAAACCTTTTTTGTGTGACTGGTGGAAAGAAGGATAAAGCTGATAGGGATGAATCCTCACCATATATGGCATTTCATGCAGAACTAGATGTGGCATTAAGATGCAAGGATCTTGGATATAATTATCTGATCATAAAGCTTCGACCCACTGGAGGGAGAAAGACAAAAACACATGGACCAGGTGTGCAATACACACTCAGATCCTTGGCCCGTTCATGCATGTTGAGATCCTGCATTGAGAATTTGACACATATTTTGACAGATAGCACTTTACAGAAGAATGGAATAATGGGAAAAAGGGGATGATTCTTGTGTCTAGAATATATGGAATGTTCTTCCATTGCATTTTTTATATACCAAGTGTCAGATTATTTTTAATGTTGTTTTAATCACGTTCTATTCCCAGGAATGTTCTATGTTTATCTCCCTTAATATATTCAATGTCTATAGTATATATTTGGTTCCCATTCTATAAAATGTTTTCTGTTGGACATGGGTTCCGAAAAATTCTATTATGGGCCAACCTTATATGAAATATGCGTTGTTATTTACCTTTTATTTTTAAACAAATGGTGTATATTTGAGTAATACTATGTGTATAAAATAATAAAGAAATTATAAGATGGATAATTAATAGAAATTTATAATAAATAATCACTAATTCACCACCCCTCCCCCTCCCCCCATAGTGGTCCATCAAACCCATAGAATACTCAATCAGAATTAGTGAAAGGTTCCCTCTATGGATCCATGAAAATTTTCATATAAATAGATAATATCAATTATATGAATAGATAATTATTTTCCATATTTGATGGAATAATCTAACACTTAATGATTAATACGATGTTTTTATGCAATCTTTAACTCATACATTATGTTTGAGAAGCCACCATAGTCCATTTTTAACTGATTACTAATGATGTTTTTTGACCCATTATGGAATGGGAAATATATAGTTATATGGAAAGGTATAATTTGAAATTTTTATATCATTATCACAACTTTTTTACACCATCATTATAGGTTTGGAAATTCCCAAACAATTATGGTATAATGTTAGGAGTAATTTGGAGGTAAAAATTAATGAAAAGCTATCCAAAATTAATGTTTGTAGTAGAAGCTTTGGAAATATGAAAATGACCACTAATTTGAAAATTGAATTTGGTTTCAACAAGTTATAAATGAATAATAAACAATATTATATGGTTTAGTGAGAAACATAATGCTTCCATCACTATAAAAAATTTTATAATTTTTTTAGATATTTGTTTGATTCAAAAGAATCAACAATAGAAAATAAGAATAATTTATAAATGATTAGATAAATTATTTCCTCAATTAACATTGGATGTGTTATTTTTTGAATTTAAAAATAAAATGGATGATAATATAGCTTCTGAATTCATGATAAATATAGTGTCCAAAGAAGAACAACTTTCATTCCTACGTGATTCAAATAAAATCGAGGACAAGGAAAACTTCTATTAATTTATTTACCTCTTTAAAACTAATTCTAAATGGGTGATCCCAAATTAAATATAATGAAATTTTCAAGAGAATTTATTTTTTAATATATGGGACATAATGTATTATATTTTTCAGAGATGTTGGTTGAATATTATGAATATAATGAGACAAAAAGAGGCCCTAATGAATAAAAAGGGGTAAGAAGAAGAAAAAATTTCACATCAAAGATGAATATTCATGAGAAAGAAGTAGAAAAATCACTAGTATAAATGTATATATTATGAATTCACACTCATTTCACATGTTAATAAATATTATTTTTCATTATTCAATGATTAGTGTGATGAAATAATATAAATTTATTTCGATCAATGATACAAATTTGATTCTTGTATTGAAAAAATAAAACAAGTCAACAAATAAAATTGGATCATGATGAAGGAAAAATAGATAATAGAATAAAAATATATAATAATAATGAAGTTATAATCACAAATTTAGGATATTAGAAATTATAAAATTTAGATAGTTGATCATTAGAAAATGATAACTAATCTTTGAGATAAGTATACTGAAAATGAGACTTATCTATTAAAGACAGAAGAAATATGTCTCAAAATTGATGATAATTTAAGAATTGACAGAAAATAATTCTCTAAATAATAAAATTTTATAGGATAATATTCCATAGAATATTACCATATTAATCCAAGAGATTAAGGTAATGATATCATTTTATGATCTAAACTTGATTTTCAATTTCTAATAATGAATATTTGAAAAGACACACTATGGATGTTCAAATCAAGGATAATGAGGTAAAATATTTCACACCATATATATGAATATGTAGTTATTTTAAACCACTAACCTAAGATAAATTATTTTAATATATACATTATGATAGAGACAACATTATTCTAGACATATCGATAACTAGAAAAAAATAACAAAATTTAATACTTTTTTCTGAATTTTGGGAAGATATGGAAATATAATGGGTCCTAGTATTTTTAAATTGTGATTAATAAATGTTAGAATAAAAATGGGGGATCATTGAAAAAAATATAACGATTCTAAATGAAATGTTTATATGACTATATCTGTGACAAATCATTCCACCAAAAATATATTATAGTATTTATAGGGAGGGTATGGAAGATATAGTAAAAAGGGTCACCATGATTTCTTATTCATAACTAAACAACAACTATAATTATTATATGGTGTGAATTAATGAAAACTTCATCAATTTTATTCATATAAGTAAATTGAGAATCTCAAAATATGATGAGTATGTCAATGACTTGTTGAACATTTAACCTGCTCAACTGAAAAATTATTAGCAAAAAGATAGGTTAGGAAAACATATAGGTAAAATAGATATAAGGACTGATAAAACAGAATTCATAAGTTCCTTATATCTAATTAATTTATGGGGAATGTATAATTCAATATAACAAAAATATTTGTGATAAATTTAGTCATTGTTCAGTGAATTCTCAAACTATCCTTCCAACAGTAGAAAAAGTTTTTATGTTGATGGGGAATATAAAATATATAGGAATGAAGTTTCTTTTGATATATAATGTGTGGAAAAATATTTCACACCACTAGAACATAAACATATGAAATAACAATATATTTTTAGAGACAATATAGAAAATTAAGATTTTCATAAATTCAAACAACAATGATTTTGGAAGAAAATAATGGTCAGGGATTAGAAGAATATCTCACTCTGAATTTTTTTTAATAGGTCTCAAAGAGGTCCATATATACTAATTGTTATATTATATCATTAAAAAAGATATAGGGAATATAAAGAGATGTTTTAGACAACCACTGATGAAAAAAATGACGATATTTCCCTTGGCGGAGTATATTCAATACCGTGAATTAGGATAAAATAGTTGAGTGTTTCCATTGAAGTGTAATTCATTAATAGAATATTTCACTGTAAAAATTTCTAGTGATTCATTAAATTCATAATCGATTTTAAAAATGGAATAATGATGGAAAAAATCTCACGTTATCCCCCTTTTTAACTTTCCAATCATTCATATTAAGTAGGTGTAACACCCCGACCCCAATTACCCAATATCGGTGCATTATTTTAATACATTGGCATGATTACAAGGAAACAAGTATCGAAGGGCCGATCAGTTTAGCAGTCTTGGAAAATAGATTACATACACGAATGTTACATTACACTTCATAAAATACAAAACAACATAAATAATACTTTATGAATGACGTTATTCCCTTGTCTTAAACCTGCATATCAATCACAATATACATCTTGGAATCCTGGGAAAAATAAAATGTAGAAAATGGGTGAGCTCAAATGCCAAGTAACGATAACAATATATCAGAAACTTTCAAAAGTAAGAATACTGATTTAAGGCAATGCATAACTAAAACAAAAGACTTTTAAATTTGAAGTTCAACATAGTATGGAAAAATAAAATTAAATAATTCCATTTACTTATTCACATGGATATTCTACTAATCGAATAAACACATGCCATATCAATAACCACTTAAAAAACGATGGAATGCATAATGCCATACTATCATAACCACATATCCAAGGCCTCATGCCAAGACTATAAATAAGATTTTTCCCAGTCCTTGTGCCAAGAAACTAGTTTTTCTCAGGAGACCTACCAATGCATCGAGGTTCTATAGTGGGCTCCACCCGTCACTTACTAAGTCCAATGCATTCCCATATGAAAAGGTTTAAACATAACATAAACATTCCTATTAAAACTATCATATGAAATGTCAATACTTTATCCATAAACCATGAATGGTATAAAAATAAAAAATACATGGTAAAACATATCACAAAACCTTTAATACAATACAAAATTTTTGTATCACAATAAATCAACTTCAATTAAGCTTAAAATCCATCAAAGGATGTTGACATAGATGAAATAAAAACTATTTGAGTGAAATATCTCTTTTCTCGAAATCATTGAAAAGTCACACATTTATAAAGGAAGTAATTTAAAAGAAATTTTTGAATCAAAGTGTACCATATGTCTTTGAAACTTTTGAAAAGAAATATCATTTCAAAATATTCATGTCCATATAAATACATCATTAAAATAATTTTGAAAACATAGTCATTAATTAAAATTATTTAGAAAGATAAATCTTTAAAACATTTATAATTATGATATTGATAAAGAGTACCTTTCAAAAATTCTTCAAATATTCATTTTTAAATCATTTAAAAGTCACATAATTATATAATAAAACATTTAATTTGAAAATATTCTTATAATATTGTAAGGGAAGCTTCAACGATTTTATAATGGCGGAAAATAACCGCACCTGGTGTATAAGTTTAAAAAGACATTCTTACCTTAAATTTGTCGAAAAGGTTAAAAAGTACCTTGTTTAGAAAACGACAGAAATATTCTTTTCAAAACACATAATGGTATAAGTGAATTTAACGCATTGTGTAGTAAATAGTAAAAATGTTTTTAAATACATTTTTAAGGAACATGGATGTGGATGATAAAGAGATCCCAGTAGATAATTACGTATAAACAACCACAGATAATGAAGAGATTGCGAAATAATCTCTTACCTTGTACTTTTCCATTGATGGGGCTATGTTAACCTATTGTATAATGGTGAAATAATTGTTATTAAATTATACAAGAATCATATATATTAATGTGATATCATATATGATCTTTTAAGATTTCTTTGTTAATAATATCATAGTATTATCATTGTTTTGGGTGTTAGCTTACTCATTTTCTTTTACATGTTTTGTTATTTAATCCATGGTTGTCATAGATAGGTTGTATATTATTCATATACATAATGATATCAAGTCCTTGGACATTATTTTTAAATAATCAAATGATAATTATACTTGAATGGATACGATGGAGAATGAATCTTATCGCGTTCGTGGAGATGGTAGTCCGTACGTATGCACGAGCGACAATATAATTCTTTTGATATTAAAATAATATATAATTGGATGGAATATAATATATACAGTATCATTATCATGTTATATTTATTATTTACATGAATTATAAATCATTATTATACCCATCCAAATAATATTATATTGAATAAAAATTACACCACGACGTGGAGACGGTAAGCCGTATGTACGCACGTATGGTGACATGTTATTCAAAGGGTGGATAGAATACTGAATATGGTTGTACCATATTTATAATAACATCACAGTATATATAATATCCTGGAGTTATTATTTTAGAATGGTAATAAAAAATAAAGAAGAAGTGGTAGAAGAAAGGAACTTGAAAAAGGGTGGTGAAATCATTACCTCTTCTTCGGGTTCTTCCTTTTGATTTGATAAAAAGGGATCATTAGGAAGGCTTTCTGACTAAATAAAGGCCTCTAGGATGAATTTAGGGAAGTTTATAGAGTAATTGGGAATGGGTTGGCCGATCCAAAAGGCATTGATGGTGTGAATTAATGATAAGGGGGAGTTCCCTTTTATAAGAGGGGTGAGGGGGACCTCTAGAAAAACTAGAAAAAATATTTTATAATAAATTAATATTCGGTTCTAATGGAACCAAAGTGTATTATTTAAAGGTTAAAGTGGGGATTGGTCTAAAAACACTCAAACAATTGAATTTAGACAGGTTTGGGTCACTATATTAACATTATCTTTAAGTATTAACTCTTAGTTAATTAGTTTCACATTTACAATGTCTCTTTTTATTTTTATATTATATGGTTAATAAAAATACTATATACATCAAAGAGACCCCCAAGTGGTTCATTAATGATACAACTATCATGATATAAGTCTCTTGGCTTATCCTTAGAATTTTAGTAATTGAATGTCAAATAATAATATAATATTTGTTTTAACAACTCTTTTATGTCAATTTTTACATTATTCAATAGTTGATTTCTGTAAAACTCATAACCGAATGATTACTTCTAAAAGAGTTATTTAAATCAATCCTAACATGTCATATTATCCTAAAAAATTAGTTTAATTCATAAAAAGTCTCAAATTATATAAATTTCGGTATTTATAATATTAATTATTTTAAATTTTCACTATTATGGTAATTACTACATCATCATTGTGTCATAAATAAATTAAATTATTTAATGTATAAAAATTATAAATAAAATATAATTATGTAAAAAATCTTTTTATATTTCTAAATAATATTTATTGTCTAAAATCCAACATATATAACCCTATATAAATTTTTTTTTCTAAAAGATATATGCTTGTGTCATTTTTGTATTCATTTTAACTTAATTAAAATAAAGTGTCCCAATCACTTACAAGTGGCTCCATGGGGTCCCAAAATCGACCCAAAGATGCCCATGGTCGGACATGTATCAACCAATAAGGTTAGGACACGTTTTAGGGTAATTTTGTTTTTTATAATATTATTTTTTAAACCTTATTTACCGGATTTACCATTTATCCATGGTAAATAAAATATTTTCCGAAAAATTATTGAAAATTCTAAAAATAAAAGTTACCTATTTACACAATATGAAAATCCTGAATACATATATGGAATCCATTTTTTCATATTCAAAACACAGAAGTGGCAGAAATTGATTTAAAATTAATTACCGTTGTTAAAACAAAAAAGCGTGTTTTTAAAAGATAATAACTATTAAAAGATTGACACTTGTTTATGTCTGGTTTAACTGTAAAATTATGAACAATTACCAAAATTGTATTAAATGATAAAAATATATTCTAAATATACTTTAAAACCACTCAAATTTATAATTTATCACTATTAAATATTTTGATTAAAAAAGTTGTTTTTAATTAAAATTTAGTAATTTTCACTATTCATCAAAATATAAATGTTATCCGAAAAGTTCCAAAATTCATCCCTAGCCTAAATTTGATATTCCAAACCCAAAAATAAGGTCCATTTTGAGAGATAAAATGTATAAATTTTAAAAATGTAGGTATTACTATTCATAACGTCTAGTTTGATTAGTTGTGGTGTGTGTTAGAACTCGAAGTTGCGTACAACACACGCTACTATATTATTCAAAGGAAAGCGTACCGTGGAAGCTTGGGATGTTTCATTGTAAATTTTTGATGTCACAATTTAGTCAAATTGAATATATAAATGTTTAAAATATTGTATTTTAAAAGGGTTCACTATTAAATGTTTGTAAATGTACAATACTAAAAATGAATTTGTTCTTACATTATGTCTAAGAAACTCATAATATGGATTCTAAAATTATAAGGATTATATAAAGTTTAAAATATATTTAATACTATTCATAACCTCTTTTGAACGGCTTATTTGGTAAGCCATGGTGCACTTCAACTCTGTGTTGTGTGTAGTGCAAGTTATTGAATTATTTTGAAGAAATTACACATAATGAAATATTGGGGTGTTACATTCTCCCTTCCTTCAATAAATTGCGTCCTCACAATTTGAAATTGTTTTTAGAAAATAAAAGGTTTAATATAGAAAATATCTTTGTGGGAAAACCCACATCGGAAATTGGGTTAATTAAATGTAGTCTTAATAAGAGGAAAAGAGAAATGAAAGGGTCACCACCAAATTATGATCTCTATTCAAAGAACATTGGTGGAAATTAGAGACATATAATTGGAGGAAAAATGTAAATATTTATAGGTAGTGATTGCGGTCATCAATCACAATCATGTGTAAAATTTAGGGTCTTAAATTCATCAATCTATGATGATTTAAAATACCATCTGTTCAACTAAACATATGGTATTATGATAACACATTTTTTTTGTTTTAAGATCCCTTCAATAATGTATAAGAATTATAATCTTCATAGAATAAGAGGAGAAGAAAAATATATACCCGAAAAGTAGAGTTCCATCTTTTAACTAATTTATACCCCAAACTCATATTTTACTCTAAAAGATAATAGAACTTAAAAAAATATTCTATTTGTCCTAAACATTTGGGGTAAAAAAATGAATTTATAATCCATATACTAGACCTTATTTGAAATAAACTACATTATTTAATACATGACATCTCATTGGCCAGTGGTAGGTGATACACCCTTGTCGCCCTTCAGTTGTGGGGTCAAGTCTCACGACCTTGTTGGTCACGGGGGGTTGCCGCCTGACCTCCGGGTTGTCATTTTATGGAAATCAAAAATAATCCAAACTAGAACTATCCAAAATATTTCAGTCCAAATTTTATGAGTAAAGTAAACACAACGAAGATCCTTTTTTCCGCATAATAGCATATGAATACCTTCATCATGTATTCTTTTAAAACACTGAATCATCCTGAATTACCATAATCCTTATTGATTATATTCATGATCCCTTATTCCATATAGAATGCTGGATATAAATCACCCATAACAAATGTTGTAAACTCCAAAAATTATGGATTATACAAATCTTTAATCAGTTTTGAAATCAGTAAAAAATATCAAATATAATTTACCCAAATGAACCATATCATATTCCAGAATAAGTACCTCAATAATAGGACCATATTAAGGTTTATATTTCCATTAACCATGTAATTTCAAAAAAATTTAACTTGCTGTAGAGTCACTTTTCTTAGTACCATAAAATCTCAAATCCTCAATGAAATAGTACTGCAGTGCAATCCTTATATACTCAATAATTATTATATCAAGTACATTGTTGATACAACACTAAAATGACATAATAAACAAAGGAACTCTAATAAATCCTCTTCATCTGTGGTAGTATCATAACTTGATTATTATCCAATAGCATCATTTGTGGCATAGTCTGATGATAGGTTCGAGTAGTGTTCATACTCCTTGCAAATGAAGAATTGTACATTTGAAACCTATTTTCTTACCCTTGCACTCACGTACATGGATCCCTTTCCTACACACTTATAAAAAACTCTCATTTCTTTCAGGAATGTTCCATGGTGTTTCTTCCCACAGTTATCACATATGGGTAAATTCTTCTTTTCCCTCTTCCTGTTATCCATATTTCTCTCTTCTATCATTTTCTTCGATTTCTTCCCTTGAAAGACATAGGACTCAGTAAAATGTTTAGTTATCTTATCCACACATGATAATATTTCATTATATGATGATAATATGTGGGAGACTATTTCCCTTCTAAATTCTGGCTTTGGACCGTGAAATATTTGATCCTCCTTACTCTTTGGATCATGCGTATTGTTGGAGTTCTCATTCCTTATATTGGGAACCATTTCTAAACAATGTTATACAATAGATTAGTTTATGAATAACAATACCTAATCCCAAACATGTAAAACACATAACAGAAATTAAATAGTTTATGGATATAATCCATAATCATAAAAATGTTTTCTTTAAGGACGTATATACTCATAAACCCTTCATAATGGTTTGTAATGAAAATGAGAATTATCCAAGCATATCCCCGAAAGTGTAATAACCAAGAGTGCATCAAGGCCTGTTGTCGTGCACCAGTTCCCATTCGAGTCTAGATCAAAGCGGTGTTTTCAGGTTTTACCCCTAGGTACATTTGTGCCAGAGCCACCTCTACCTGCTCGTATCCAGACAGAAATGTATTTCTCAAAAAAACTCACAAAATCTCTACGATACCAAAATTCTAGGAAGTTCTTCTACAATAATCCTCAAAGTTCATCTTAGGTCTACGTGCTCTAATCTGAGTTTATCTAAATCTTGTTTCCAAGGTTATTGTTAAACCTCCTCTGATACCAACTGTAACACCCCGACCCCAGTTACCCAGATTCGGTGCCTTATTTTAATACATTGGCAAGATTACAAGGAATCAAGTCTCAATGGACCGATCAGTTTCGCAGTCTTGGAAAATAGATTACATACATGAATGTTACATTACACTTCATAAAATAAAAAACAACATAAATAATCCTTTATGAATGCCATTATTACCTTTTCTTAACCCTGCATATCAATCAAAATATACTTCTTGGAATCCTAGGAAAAATAAAACCTAGAAAATGGGTGAGCTCAAATGCCCAGTAAGGATAACAATATAGCGGAAACATTCATAAGTAAGAATAAAGATTTAAGGAATTTTATAACTAAAACAAAAGTTATTTAAACAGGGAATTCAACATAGTATGGAAAAAATAAAATTAAATAATTCCATTGACTTATTCATATGAATATTATACTAATCGAATAATCACATGCCATATCAATAAACAATTTCATAATGATGGAATTCATAATGCCAGACTATCATAACCACATAGCTAAGGCCTCGTGCCAAGACTATAAATAATATTTTTCCAAGGACTTGTGCCAAGACACTAGTTTGTCCCATGAGACCTACCATTGCATCGAGGATCTATAGCGTCTCACCCGTCACATACCAAGTCCTATGCATTCCCATATGAAAAGGTTTAAACATAACATAAACATTCATATTAAAACTAGAATACGAAATGTCAATACTTTCTCTATAAACCACGAATGGTATTAAAATAACACATTCACAATAAAACATATCACAAAACCTTCAATACAATAAAAAAGTTTTGTATCATAATAAATCAACTTCAAATAAGCTTAAAATCCATCAAATTATGTTGACATAGATGAAATCAAAACTTTTTGAGAGAAATATCTCTTTTCTCGAAATCATTGAAAAGTCACACATTTATAAAGGAAGTAATTTAAAAGAGATTTTTTAATAAATGTGTCCCATACAACATTGAAACTTTTGAAAAGAAATATCATTTCAAAACATTCATGTACATATAAATAAATCATTAAAATCATTTTTAAAACATGGACATTAATTAAACAGATTTAGAAAGATAAATCTTTAAAACATTTAAAATTATGATCTTGATAAAGAGTACCTTTCACAAATTCTTAAAATATTCATTTTGAAATCCTTTTAAGGTCACATAATTATAAAATAAAACATTTAATTTTAAAATATTCTTATAATCTTGTATGGAAATCTTCATTGATTTTATAATGGCGGAAAATAACCACACCCACCGTATAAGTTTAAAAAAACATTCTTACCTTAAATTTGTGGAAAAGGTTAAAAAGTAACTTGTTTGGAAAATGAAGGAATGATTCCTTTCAAAACACATAAGGGTATAAATGACTTTAAAACATAGTCTAGTAAATAGTAAATTTTTTTAAATACATTTTTAAGGAACATGGATGTGGATGATAAAGAGATCCCAGTAGATAATTACGTATAAACAACCTCGGATAATGAAGAGATTGAAAAATAAACCCTTACCTTGTAATTTTCATTGGATGGGGATAGGTTAACCTGATGTATAATGGTGAAGTAATTGTTATTAAATTATACGAGAATCATATACATTAATATGATATCATATATGATCTTTTAACATTTCATTGTTAATAATATCTTAGTATTATCGTCGTTTCAGGTGTTAACTTAATCATTTTATTTTATATGTTTTGTTATGTAAGCCGTGGTTATCATGGATAGGTTTTATATTATTCATAATCATAATGATATCAAGTCCTTAAAAATTATTTTTAAATCATCAAATGATAATTAAAATTTAATGGATATGATGGAGAATGAATCTTATCGCGTTCATGGAGACGGTAGTCCGTACATACGCACGAGCGACAATATCATTCTTTTGATATTAAAATAATATATAATTGGATGATATATAATATATAAAGAATCAATATCATGTTATATTTATTATTTAAATGAATTATAAATCATTATTATACCCATCCAAATAATAATATATTTAATAACAATTACACCACGACATGGAGACGGTAAGCCATACGTACGCACGTATGGTGACATATTATTCAAAGGGTGGATAAATTACTGAATATAGTTGTACCATATTTATAATAAAATCACAGTATGTATATGATAATGGATTTATTATTTTATAATGGTAATAACAAATACAGAAGAAGCGGAAGAAGAAAGGAACTTGAAAAAAGGTGGTGAAATCATTACCTCTTCTCCGGGTTCTTCCTTTTGATTTGATCAAAAGGGCTCCTTAGGTTGTCTTTTTGACTAAAGGAAGTCCTCTAAGATGAAGTTAGAGAAGTTTAGAGAGTAATTGGGAAGTGTTTGGCCGATCCAAAAGGCTTTGAAGGTGTGAATTAATGAGAAGGTGGAGTTCCCTTTTATAAGAGGGTTGAGGGGCACCTTTGGAAAAACTAGAAATATTATTTTATAATAAATTCATATTCGGTTTATAATGGCTCCAAAGTGTATTATTTTAAGGTTAAGGTGGGTATAGGTTGAAAACCACTCAACCAATAGAATTTAGACAGGTATGGATCACTATATTAACCTTATCTTTTAGTATTAACTCTTAGTTAATTAGTTTCACTTTTACAATGTCTCTTTGTATTTTTATATTATATGGTTAATAAACATAATATATACATCAAAAAGACCCCAAAGTGGTCCATTAATGATTCACCTATCATGATATAAGTAACTTGGCCGAACCATAGAATTTTAGGAATTGAATATCAAATAATAATATAATATTTGTTTTAACAACTCTTTTATGTCAATTTTGATACTATTCAATAGTTGATTTTTTTAAAACTCATAACAGAATGAATACTTTTAAAAAAGTTATTTAACTCAATCCTAACATTTCATCTTAACCAATAAAATTAGTTTAATTCATATACAGTTTCAAATTATATTTATTTGGTTATTTATAATATCAATTATTTTAATTTTTCACTATTATAGTAATTACTGCATCACCATTGTGTCATAAATAAATTAAATTATTTAGTGTCTAAAAATTATAAATCAAATATCATTATGTAGGAAATCTTTTTATATTTATAATGAATATTTATTTTCTATAATCCAACATATATAACCCAATGTAAAAATTGTTGTTTTAAAATATATATGCTTGTGTGAGTTTTGTATTCATTTTAACTTAATTAAAATAAAGGGTCCCTATCACTTACAAGTGGCTCCATGAGGTCCCAAAATCGACCCAAATATTCCCATGGTCGGAAATGTATCAAACTATAATGTTAGGACACGTTTTAGGGTAATTTTGTTTTATTATAATATTATTTCTTAACCCTTATTTACCGGATTTACCCTTTAACCATGGTAAATAAAATATTTACCGAAATAATTATTCAAAATGTCTAAAAATAAAAGTTACCTATTTACACAATTTGAACATCCTGATTCCAAATATGGAATCCATATTTCCAAATTCAAAACACTGAAGTGGTAGAATCTAATTTAAAATTAATTCCCTTTGTTAAAACAAAAAGCGTGTTTATAAGAGATAATAACTATCAAAAGATTTGCAGTTGTTTATGTATGGTTTAATTGTAAAATTATGTACAATTACCAAAATTGTATTAAATGGTAAAAATATATTGAAAATTTTCTTTAAAACCACTCAAATTTATTATTTATCACTATTAAATATTTTGATTAAAAATTTTTTTAATTAAAATTTAGTAATTTTCACTATTCATGAAAATATAAATGTTATCCGAAAAGTTCCAAAATTACTCCCTAGGATAAATTCGATATTACAAATCCAAAAATGAAGTCCATTTTGAGATATAAAATTTATTAAATTTCAAAAAGTAGGTATTACTATTCATAACGGCTAGTTTGATTGGTTGTGGTGTGTGTTAGAACTCGAAGTTGCGTACAACACATGCTACTGTATTATTCAAAGGAAAGAGTACCGTGGAAGCTTGGGATGTTTCATTGTAAATTTTTGATGTCCCCATTTAGTCAAATTGAATATATAAATGTTTAAAATATTGTATTTTAAAAGGGTTCACTATTAAATGTTTGTAAAGGTACAATACTAAAAATGAATTTGTTCTTACATTATGTCTAAGAAACTCATAATATGGATTCTAAAATTATAAGGATTATATAAAGATTAAAATATATTTAATATTATTCATAACCTCTTTTGAACGGATTATTTGGTAAGCCATGGTGCACTTGAACTCGGTGTTGCGTGTAGTGCAAGTTATTGACTTATTTTGAAGAAATTACACACAATGAAATATTGGGGTGTTACATTCTCCCTTCCTTCAATAAATTGCGTCCTCACAATTTGAAATTGTTTTTATAAAATAAAAGGTTGAATATAGAAAGTATCTTTGTGGGAAATCCCACATCGGAAATTGGGTTAATTAAATGTAGTCTTAATAATAGGAAAAGAGAAATGAAAGGGTCACCACAAAATTATGATCTCTATTCAAAGAACATTGGTGGCAATTAGAGACATATAATTGGAGGAAAAATGTAAATATTTATAGGTAGTAATTCCACGTAAAAGACATTATTTATAAAAAATAAATATATTAATAATTGATAAGGCTTGGATTTATTTTTAAAATATCATGATATGTCTTATTAAAGATTGTAAGAAAAATATAAATATCCTAAATCAATCGAATAGTTCATTCCAAATTCAAGTATGGTATAAAAAATCAATCCATAGGAACTAAAGAATAGGGATCTTCTAAGGGGGTTGGTGAGAATTTATCCTATATAGGTGTAATTGAGTGTGTGTGTGGTGTAATGGAGGTGTATAGTGAAAACTGTGGTGGTGTCTACTATGGGAGTGTGGGTACAATGTTTAGAAGAGAGCACAATTACTTATATATAATAATATGATGCACTGTTTCCATAATTAATGAAGTATAGCATGGAGGAAACTATTTATGTGGGACAATGTAATTACTCTAATATAGTAATATTTTATAAACAAACATAAATAATTTTCTATATGACCAATTCACCTCCATCTCATAATCAATATAGAGTGTGTATTTTATTCCTCATGATACTTCTTTACGAATTCTGTTCCATTAACAACTTGTTCAATTTTTGATTAACCATGTATAGTAAAATAACCCATTATTCATCCTAAATAAAATCAAAATGAACAACAAAATTACTAGTGATTGAATAAATAATCACTATATAGATCAATGAAATTACCAATTTCTGTTGACAATGCAAAGTGAAGGAAACCTCACCTTGATATGATTTTTTGTGAATGTAATAATTGAACTCATCAAGATTTTGACATTGACTACAAGAAAATAAATGTTATTAAAAGTATAGAAGATTGAGAAGACATATAAATTTAATCAAATATTAATGACATGTATTAACATTAAATTCATCATGAGTGCTCTTTTTAATTTATGAATATCCCCATTATGGAAATGAACCTACTATGTGTATGGAAAACAAAATGTTTTTTACATTAAAAAGAGAGGTAATGAGTCCGTTAAAAAAATTGTGGCATATATGATGATGATATTAAATTAATGTGAATTGAGAAATTATGTGAGGATATTACATTAATTGTTTTATTCCAATAAATAGACTAACATTATGGGTGAAATGAAGGAGATATAGGGATGGATGATAAATTCATTCCAAGGATATGTGTATAATGTGTAAACAATTACAGAACACCTGAAACCTGAAACTTATAGGTATTTAATTTTTTTTATTTTTCATAAAGTATTAATCATGTAACATGTTAATTTAATGAATATAAGGTATAATTCATTTATATTGAATATATTATTAGTGGAGGTAATTTAATGATAATGTTAAAAAATGTTAATTGTGCCCATTTCATTGATCTAAGAACATTTTAAGAATATCACGGTTTAATGATCATGACTTGTGTAGTGTTTATAATGAATAATAAATGAGTCATGATATTTTATGATAGTAATACATTTTAATAATGAAGATGTATACGAAACATTAGTTATTATGATGACTTTTTTTATTATGAATTATTTTTGGAAATATAAAACATAATTATTTCTTCAATAAAAAAGATAATTAATGAGTTAATTTCCATATTGAAATATGAAATATAAATACTAGTGACTATTGAGGTGATTACATATTCATAAATAATTACCATGATAGTCATTGTGAAATTATATATATGATATTTTATGTGTATATACTGATGAAGTATAAAAAAATGTACATTATTGAGGTTTCAAAATATTTTCATAAATCTAAAATGACAATATTTTATTATAATAGTGAGATATAAGAGTTTTAATTTTATATTTTCCAATGAAAAGGGGAATTTATTCGGCTATGTATTCTATGATGAATAAGGTGGAAAAATTCAATATGACATGTTATATGTTTCTTGACAAGATTTGTTTTCATAATTATTGAAGATATTGCAGAACTGAACTCAATAAGTCCTATTGATCCACTTACTAATAGAGTAGGAGCACTAAATTATTAATATTGAATTTCATTATTAGTTTATCATTGGTTATGATAGTAAAATTTTATAGTGAAATATGGAATTGGAGGAACACATTAAATACATGGTCCTATGCATTTTACACATATTAATAATTGATTTATTTTAAATAAAATTTCATTAATTATAACCCAAAGATCATTAGTCATTGTATATTTGGAATGATATAATCATACTACATAAATGGAAACTAAACCATGTAATCCTTATTTTTTTCCATAGTTAGTTTTTAAATCCATTTTCCTTCATAAACATGCATAATATAACATGGAGATTACATTAAAGAATGGGGTGAGATAAAAATCCTATTATGTAAATAAATATGGTAATGAGGCATAACATCAGAGTCAATGGTATAATATGATATCATAAAATAGAAGTCATGTGACTAATAAAATATAAAAATATCATAAATAACATGGTACCATGAGATTATGATACCATAGGAAATGTTGCAGTAACCAAAAAATGACATAATCACGGGTAAAGGCTACCTTTGTTAACAATATCACAGGGCAGAAAAAGTTCCATTTCAAATTAGGTTTCCTCACTACTAACATATGTTACACCACATGAGACTAATTGATTTAACCAATGCAATAGAGTACTATATAAGTGAAACCATTATGACATGGTCATGATATATGTGTGAAAGGTAACATAATTCAATCATAGAAAATAACATATTAATTTCATATGGAATGAATATGAGATTCATAATATTGTCTCATATCATAATCAATGGATGTTTTATAATGATGAAATTTTAGTGATGAAAATAAGGCATGTATTACCCCATTATATTATGGTACAATAATCTATTGATATATTTGAGAGAAATATATATAGAATTTTAAAAAAAATTCAAAAAATAAAATGTTGTTTTCATTGATGAAAATATATTTATAGAGAATAAAAATATTCTAGATGAAAATAACCCACCCTTTTTTATTATAAATTTCATATAACTAAAAGTATTCTAATTATTATGAAGAAATTTTAAATAAAAATAAAATTATAAAAATATAATTGAATATTAAAATAATATAATTTTCATGGTTTAATTTAATTTCATACAAACAATATAAGATAAAAAACATCCATTTCCCACATTTTTAAAAATCCAAAGAAAAATTAATTTCGAGAATGAAATAAATATTTTTATTATGTTTTATTAGAAATGTGAACATATTTATAAATTATGTTGACAAATAATATAATATAGTTAATAAAACTCATAAATAAATTTAAAATAAATGGAAGAAAAATGGTTTCGACCTAATAGATAAATAATGTTTATATTATTGAAAAAAATATTCACAGTTCATTTTAATAAACAAGAAGATAAATTTTTTTATTATTACATTAAATGTTCTTGAATAAAAATATGACAAAAAAATAATGGTTTTTATTATATAAAGATAATATAATTTCTTATATTTAAAATTAAACTATATAAAATCATGATAAAATGAGATTGAAAAAAAAAATTATCGCTTTCGTAATTTTGGATTAATGAAATTTTGTGGTAGTAGTTGAGAAATTTTAAAATAAAATATCATGAAAGAGAAATTAATCATTATATTTTATGTAATTATGGTCATATAGAAAACATTTATAATATATTAGGTACATAAAAGAATATGGGTCTCAACGAATGAAGATAGAGATGGAACCCTTACATCGATCCAAAATCGTAACGTGTGTCACTTATATTTATAAACAATAACCTTATGATTATTTTTTAATTGATTATGAAATTTCATAATGGTTATTATTAATTTTATTATATTAATTACCATTCCATATTGAATTACATCACTAGTAAATTTCACTTTCATTATTTTAATGGAAAATGAATCATGTGTCAGAAATCAACTTTTTACGTTATCTATTGTCCCGATATATTATTAATTAATCATTTAAAAATATTTTATAACAAAATATTAAATTTTTTACAAATAAATGAAACTTTTAAAATCAATTATGAATTATCATTATGAATGTAAAATGAAATGATAATTTTAGATATTGTAAATTGTATGTATGAATCTATAATATTTCAATTTTTTATGAAGGTAATTATTATTTAATATACAAAAAATTATAATCATATAATAAATATGTTATTATATCATTTAAAACCATCACATATAAAATCCATGAGATGCAGTAATAAAAAAAATATCATCGATTCCTAAGGCAGTAGTCCTCTATACATGGGAATGAAATTATCATTTTTAAAATTATAGTACATTAATAATTTATATTATACATATATTTTATATAATGTTTAATATGTCATTAAGGTCATATATTTATATAAAATTATTCCATTTCCTTTCCTATATATTAGTCAATAAAAAATGACCTACGTCTCTTCGTGAGGCTGTAGTCCTCCATACACGTGAGTGAAATTATCATATTCAATATTCAATGGGATGTCAGAAATATGTGAATTTGTAATTCCAAATATATAATTCTATCACAATTATTACATCTAAAAACAAAATTGATCATTATATAGAGCCATGTTACACGGCGATGGTAAATGAATGTCATCGCTTTGTGTGAAATTTGTCCGCCATACACATGATCAAGGGTTTTGTTTCCAAATAGAGGGAGGGGAATATGGTAATAGGTAATTACCATACTATACAAATATCAGTATATATATATATATATATATATATATTTGATATTATGGTTATAATATCATAATGTATTATTAATATTTGAACAAGGTGGAAGAAAAAAAATAACATTTCCACATCTTTAGATCACATCTTTATTATTGTAAAAAAATACCTACATGATTTTTCTTGTAATGAAAAATCTATAATTGGATTTTTGTATGTAACTAAGAACGAGATTTGGGGAGACATTGGAAAAATTAATGTGTTTTGAAAATGCTGAATAGATAGGTGTAACAACCTCGACAGTAGATTATCTGATGCAACACCTTAATATATAATATTGGTATATATATAGTGGTTCTAATCTAGGAGGACCAATTATTTTAGTAGTTTTTTATAAACTATACATATTCATGATAACCATTTTACATTTGTAATTGGAAATGTAATATAATACATAATGATATCAAAATAATCTCATCCTTGAATTTTTATTCCTTAATTATTCTTCATATCCAATGGGACAGATAGAAAATAAGGGCTAGATCAAATAGTCAATAAGGGATAGATACCAAATATGTTATGAAAAATAAAAAATAATAATAATAAACATAGAATGTTAAATAACTATAAAAATATTCCACATAAATATATGGATAATTATTAATCTTTATATAAATCTAAAAAACTATATAGAAATTCCATTTTATCACTAAAATAGTAATGGAATACAACTTTATATAATGACAAAATATTAATATAACAGATAATGTTGAATGAATAATAAATTATTGAAAATATTATTTATTGTACTCCATGTTCCCTAAGTTCATAAAACATTATCATCAAGACCTTAAAAAATAAGGATTAAAACATATTGGGTGAAAACCCATGAGATTTGACCAACTAATTTATCTCAGGATAATAACAATTCATCGAGGGTATTTCTATAAATATTGTCCAGCCCATATCTTACCTATATAATTAATTAAAAGTATATCTAATAATAAATTATATTCAATAAAAAATTAGTTATCACCATGTATCCCAATTGAATAAAATAAATAAATTTATCAATATTTCCCTTGTTGATAAAAAACATTCAAAGTGGACAGTATAAGAAAATATTTTATATTGTTGAGGAAATAATAATAACATTTATAACAAATAAATACATATATATAGTTGATATTTAATGTATAAAGAAATATTAATTGAATAATGTGATTTTTTCATGGGTAAGTTTGCAATCAAAAAAGACAAAAGGATTCACAATTTATTCAACCACTAGAAAAATTTTATGTCAAATCCACATGAATGAAATAATTCAATATGGATCATATAATACCAGTAATGATGAAGTATTACTGATACTACATGTAAAATTGGATGAACAAAAACCACATAATAGATAATTGGATCGTGATAATAAGTAATTCTAAATGAAAGGTAAATTTATATAAAATCTATTTCCTCATTCATTATTTTGATTTAAATTCATTTAACATATTGTATATTAGTTTTGTATATAATATTAATTATATACTAACCTTATTAATATTTATAAATTTTATATGATCTATCGAAAAGTTCTTATTAACCATTTGTTAATAGTATATCATAATTTTCAGTATTTTGGGTGTTATTTTCATTTTTTATACATGTATTTTTATGATAGATTCATTTCATGCACATATTATAATGTCATATAATAATAATATTAGTAATAATAAAATATTTATCATATTATTAAATCATTTATATTTTTAAAACCAATAAGTAATGATGTTTATTAAAAATAAAGCATTTTTTGATCATTGAGAGAGAATGTTGTACTTAAACACGAGTAACCTCTTCTATTTGACAATGATCCTTATGGAAACAGTATAAGTAATATCTTATAATTAAATAATAATAATAATTTTATATATACAAAATTATTTATTTAATTATTCTCTTATATATTCAATTAATGTGGTTCGATCTTGAAAAGAGAGTCACATTCCATTGTGAAGGTGAGGACTACACATACACAAACTATTTTATCATGTTGAATTATAAAAAAAATGATATATTATATTATCAAAATGATTAATATGTAAATTATATTTTAATTAATTAATGTATATCATGTATAATTATTATCATTATTTATTTCCACATTTAATGTAATGTTTTTGTGAAAGAATAATTTTATCGCTTCATGAGATGGTAGACTTCCGTACACAGGAGAAATGTTATCGTGTCCCCTATAATATGAAATTATATAATTTATATAATATATAATGACTCCATATATATAATTATGTTATATATATCATATAAATAATTTTTATCTGTCATTATACCCACACATGAGTTGTCGTAATGGAAGAATGGATCAAAAACGTTAGTGGGGTGGTGGATTTCCATTAACATGAACGATTATTTTTCAACCCATTTGATGGAAGTGGAGAATTAATTTTGCGATTAAATTATTATAAAAAATCCTACAATAATGTATCTACAAATATTTTTATATCATCAATGTTTAACATAATATTAATATGGTGGAGAAAGATATAATAGAAAATGTTCCTTTAAGTACATTACCTCTTTATCAGGTATCCTATTGGGCATTCCGTAATTAAGTACTAGGATATATGTATTCAAAAAATATTACCTCTAGTATGAGAGGAGTTAAATTTGGAATTTTTTTGGGATTGTCTTGGTGAAACCAAAGAGTCATTACGATCTAAAAATGTTATGGTAGTGAGTGTCGTTTTATAATTGAGGAGTGATATTATTGTAAAAACAAAAATGTAATCAGTATCTAGATGTATAACTTTAATCATGTGCATAAAAAATAGATAAATAATTGATGTGATGGTTTATGTGGTCGATAAATTCAACCACAACATAAATGTATTTCATTTATATTATACTTTAGTTTATAAGTTTACTCAATTTTACAGTTTTAGTTTTAACCATAGTAAATTGTATCTTTGTATTTTCCTAGTTAATTAATATATTATTGATACCATTAAAATGAGTTTTATTAGATAATTTATAACTAATAAATCTATATATGAACTCTAATTTATTAAATCATTATGAAATGTGTGTGTAAAATAATTTTTAATACAAACACATGTAATTCGCAAATCATTGTTCTAATTATAATAGTGAAAACAAAGTTTAGTTCAACATAAGTGTCAATATATTAATTATAAATGAAATTTTTTTTCCACTAATGGAACATAGTGAGGACTTAATTAAATTTATAAATCACTTGGATGAAGAAATTATTTTGAGTAATTTTAAATCATTTATTAAAATCTCATTGATTATAATATTTAGGTCAATTTTTTAATTATTCAATTATTTTTAATAAATAATATATCAATAATATGATTAAATTTAGATACGTTCTTTTAAAAATGGTCAATAATAAACCATTAATCCAAAAAATTAATTTAACTTAATAATATTTTCAATTTAAATCAAATTAAATATTTTAATATCATTTATTATATCTAATGAGTTACTAAATTTTTCATGTTTTTTCATTTGTTATTAATTAATAGTAATTATCTAAAATCCCAAAATTTATATTAAATTATAAAGATAATGAAATAAATAACCATTCAAATTAATATTTATATATGGCCCTATTATTTTCTCTTAATCCAAAATCTCTACTGTTATATAAGGAAATTAATGTATTTTTGTTGTCATTTTCTTTACTTATGTGTTAATATTGGTCACTTTCGTTGAATAGTATACCAATAACTAATAAACATAAATACTATGGAAATAATTGAAGAAAAATGGAAAAATAATTATTATTGATAACGTAGGTAGGTTATTTTAACCATTATACATTAAAACTAATGCCTGATAAATTTGTTTTAACTTAATTATAGTAATTAATTTTACCTAATTTTAGGATTCATTTTGGATAAAAAATTAATTTAAAAATATCAGATAATATAATATATTTTGATTAAAAATATTTAATCATGTTTTTAAATGTCAACTCACAATACTTGTAGAATATTATTTTAAATTTATATTAGAACCATGATGAAAAAGTGGATTTTAATAGAGAAAATTTTCAAAAGATTGAAATACTATTATTTCAAAATTAATTTTGGAATTGATCTAAATTAACAAAATATCATTAATGGATGTAATATTGACTTAATTTTACATTAAACCCAAGTTAAAATATAATTTAACAATGTAGATAAAATAATCAAAAGGAAATTTTCAATTGATATTCATTATTTGTTCACTATTCTTCAATAAATTTATCTTCTAAAAAAATTCATAAAAATTAACCCCTAATATTATTTTAATATTCCATTTTAAAAAATTATGTTTATTCTTTTAAAATATCAATGAATTTTACAAATTATCTTTAAATTATATTCACAATGCATGAATAATTCTTTTTCTTATAATACAATATTTATGAAAACATTTATTTTAATTTTATATTATCTTTACATTGTTAATAATAAATAGTTAAGTAATACATTTTTTAAAATTATATATTATCATAAGATAATTAATCAAATTAATTCCCACCATTCCAATCTCCATGAGATGACTATCAAATTAAATAATATTATTAACACTGTTTTATTTTTTGTTAATATTTAGTCTGGTTTGTAACACAAGATATCAAATAATAATATTATTGAATGTAAATAACATAGAATACATGTTTTATGTAGTAAAATATATTTATGTCTTTGAATTTAAATAAAACTAAATATATATTAATGTCTTGGAATGTTATATTCACATCTACTCTTTGTGTTTCATTTCATATATACTATCAAATACAATGTTTTTAATTTAAAATATTTGGGTGTTAAACTATCCAAGCATTAAATAAATTACATTATCAAAATTTAAACATGATATAGGTAATCAGGGGTTTAACATAAAAAATATATTGTTTAAAATGACATATAATAATTTTTTTTATTAAAATATCATAATAATAATAGATAAAGGAATGTTTAAAAGTCAAATAACTAGAATCCCATGTTGAAAAAATATGTGGTAAATGAAAAACAAGGAAATAGAATAAGAGTATACAAAAAATAGAGAGTGATAATGGATATCCATTATATGAAATTTATTAATCAATATAATGTTAATGGAATAAAAAAATTATGATGAATTAATGGATGGTTAAAATTTTCATATATGAATGAATTTTTTAATATTTTTGTTTCATGATCCTTTTTATTAATGTTGATGAAATTTCTTGAGAGGATATACATACTTAATTTTAGTAAATTTCAAAATAATATTTTTTATCCTTGTTTTAGTCCTTGAAATATTTATTTTTCATCTTCATGAATAATTATCATCATTTCATGATGTCATACAATACTATTTGAATCCTTTTTCAATGATAAAATCAAAACATCTGATAAAAAGTTATATTTAAAAAAATATTATGATGAAATACAAGAGAAATAAGGTCACTGAATTTTCCAAAATGTATTTATCAAAAATAAAAACAACATAAGGATTATATAAATTTCCACCTCACAAGCATATAAATACCTTCATCAACAATTTTATTGAATCATTCTAATAATTGGACAAACAATAATAGTTTGGAAATTTTTATTTCTTCATTATTACACTACTAAAACATAGTTTGTTGGATATATTATAAAAAAAAATTATGTGGACTTCATCTGTGTTAACATATACAATATTTCCAATGAATCATTAATCAATTAAAAGGTAGCATGTACTATCCAATTTACATTATCTATATCCACAATATATTTATCCGTATATCTGTATCTCAATATTAGGAACATTTTAAGGTCCCTAAATCATGTGTGTTCCATGAAGTTTATCATACCACTGAATCAGTTTTTTGGTCATCGATACAACATAATATATGAATTCCAAATCTACATGAAAAATAACATAAATAAATTCCTTATACAATTTTCAATTCTAATAATAATTATTGGGATGATAAAATACTCAAATGAAATATTTCTTGGAGACAGACATGTACACATTAATCATTCATCTTTATTAATTGCAATCACAAAAAAATGAAAATGTCCTATTAGATGATTTTTATGTATATTCCTTTGATACATGGGGAATTAATTTTCATAGTTCTCCTTTTCCTTACAGTTGAATGATGGAAAATTAGAAATTTTTTCCTGTAAAATAACAAGCACAATGGCCATTCTCTATTCACATGAAGAAAAATACCATTAAATTTAAGAAATTATAAATGTGATTGTTTCCAAAGTTATAAAATGTTATAAAATATGTATTTCTCATATTTCTTTTATCCATATTTTTTTCACCGCCTTCCTTTTTTTTCTCATGCTTTCCTTCTAAGATGTAATACTAAAAGAATACATTCACTATCTTTATAATACATTATATTATGAATTTATATGATGATAATTTTTTGGATACTTGTTTCATTAGATACATTGTATTAAACCAATCAATGAATTGATTAGTATTACTCATAATATTAAGGGGGTCAATGATGATCCCAATCATTCTTCTACGATCAATTTCTAAAAGAGGCAATACATAGTATGATCCCATAAAACTATGAATAATAATGTAAAGCTAATAATATTTCCAAACACATAACATATTAAATATTTTAGGCTATGTTAATATCATAATCCTAAATTTACTTTTAATTGGAATTATATTTAAATTGAAAAAATTTAATGTTGTTTGTGCTGAAAATGTGCATTATTCAAATAATATAAACATAGAGTTTCAAACCAAGGTTGAATTATGTCCATTCTTTATTCACCAATTATTGATCAGGTCACGTATAATGTGATCTATTCAATGTTATTACCCCCGAGTACCTTTTGTCTACAACAAGAACCGATTATTGTATCCAGAAATAGATGTAGTGTTAGAAAAAACCAAATAATCATTATTAAATTCCCTAAACCTATAGACATTAAATAGTTCCCCAAGACGGTTGGTCACTTGTTCCCAAGAATAAATTTTTGTGCTCTAAATTCTTCTAATGAGATATGAGGGTCTATGATGTAATAGTGGGGATACTATACTCTCATGAACAATGTAACATATTTGAATCAAATGTAATAAAATACGATGAATGATTATATAAATCACTGATAAAAGAAAAAATTAAAATGATCGTAAAAATAATAATAATTAGTGTACTCAATAATATGATGACAATGTCATGATTCCACGGAAAAGGAAGGAAATACATCAAAAATATCATCTATCACAACACATGTAGCAATGTAGAAAATTACCATAAGAAAATATCTCCACATAACATCATCATCTTAGCTCAATATTATGCATCCTTACTCCGAAGCATAGTAATGTTGTAATTTTAAACAGAGAAATTTATAGGATACATACCAACATCAATGAAGTATGTATCAGTTCCCATTTTCATTCCAAATTGATTATGAGATAACACTTCGTTGGCCCCCAAAAATGGTAGATATAAGAAATCCATTCTGTTTATATAATCTAAATTAGTTGGAAATATATAATATTATTATAAATTAATAATCAAGAAAATAATTATCATTTCTATAAAATTTAATCAATAACCGATATAAGGGGCCAAATTCAAGAAAACCCACTAAAATGTTTATATATAATCCAGAACATATTAATGGGTACAAATTATAGAATAAGAAAACATCAACAACATCATATTCTAAGAAATCTTGTGCCATACCCAATAGGTTGAATCTAATGTATAGATTTCCAATGATTCCTCATCATGTCAAGTCTACATCGGATTGAACATAAGAATAAATAACTAAGGAATACTCATCGATTACAAGGATAATACCCATATAAAACTAACTAATGAATTTTGTGATGACCATGGGGCATGTCCATAGAGCATGTACATGGAATTAAAATAATTCCATATCCAAGGAGTAGCATTGTCTATGGTATCCAATGTAATCATGATCCATGGAGGACAATGTACATGGAATTATAAATGTATTATACCTTGAAATAATGTTCTAGACCCACACATAATGCATCAAATGTGTATAAATGATGGTGGAATCCAAAATATTTATAGTCTCATTATCATACATTTTTCATTAAACCATTTCAAAATCATATTCATTCCAGGAGTTCATCCAAATCATTTGTAATTTTTTATATCAACCATTTTATCATTTTAATTATATTTTTTCAAATGGAATATGAGGCATAATCCCTCTCATAATATATAAACCAAATCATTAAGCCTCCCACTAATATAGAGGGCTCACATGGACCCATCATGGTGGCAAAACAGGGGGAACATATATAACACGTCTCAAAAGTGGTATTTCATGGAAATTAGATCCTCTAACCATGAGATGGTAATATGTGTTAAACCATACTATTTTCCAATAGTTTAAATGAGTGGATTAACTTATTCAATATAAAATCCTGGAAGTTTTGGTGTGTGGAACATTGAAAACCACCTGTAAAATAACTATTATTTGATGGACAATTTATATAGCAGCTAACTAAAGGGAATTTTATGACACTCATTTAGTATCATCTCTTAAATCATCCTAAATTAGAAGTATAATTGATACCAAAGGAATATATTTAAAATAGGGCATAATGGCTTGGAATAAAATAATATCATCGATATATAGAAAAACAAAAAAATGAACAATTGTAAAAGAGAACTGACAAGAAATTTTCCAAAGAGAAAAATAGAAGATGAATCAGAGTATGGATAGAGAAATGATATAAAATCCAATTTTAGATATCTAATGACTCATAAAGGGGATAAAAGGTTGTATTAGTTAGGTTTAATTAAAAAAGGAGGCTCTACCTTTTAATTAAAAATAGACCGAGAGAGATTACATGGTGCGTCAAATCTACCCATCGTCTAATATTAGAGTTTTCACAATCTATAGAAAATAAATTAAACATATTTAATGGAATTATATATACAAATAAAAACCATATATATGATTACATTCCATTTATTCCAAATACATATTTCTACTTGGCATGCAGCCTACCATTAGCTCCCTTATTAATTTATTCTATAACAACCCAACTATCCCATGATCTTGGATTGTGGTTGAAGATAAAAAATAGAACTTAAACATGAGTGTAATCATAAATGGGACGATCCACAGTTCATAGAAAAACCTAAGACCATACAATCTACCCCTTAAAGTAATTCATCCACAAATTCACATTCCAATGGTTTTCAAAAATAATTTGAGAATGATTCTAGCCTATGATTTTGTACATCAGCCTACCACTATAACATAAACTCTAATAAATTTTTTTTCTACCACCACAACCATAATATTGGAAGTAAATGGAATTAGAAAACCTTTATTATTTGATCTATGATCTTTACATTATTATCCATGTTGGATGAATTTACCTATATCTCAACCACACCATGTTGATGATTTTGAGATGGGTGGGAGTGATAATGATGTAGCTAAGATACATGAAATAAATTTATATTTTCATAGTACCTCATAGTTAACTAAAAATGATAATATACTAACCTAACTCTATCCCAAATCTTTAAAGGAATTATATATTAGATAGAAATCATTCCATGTACCCAATTTTTTCTATTAATCATATTTAGAGTGATACATAAATATTTATGGTAACTATCCTCGAACTCAAGATGCTATTAATGAAGACCAGAACTAGAATTCTTTCTATACATTGTAGTATCTATCTTCCTTCTTATCAACATGACATACATTCAATTATCCTACTTTGGATGTGGTCCGACAAGCTCTGCCTATCCTACCTCTAAGAAACATAAATTTGATCTTCAAGTCCTACTATATACTTCCTAATATTGTTTAAATTGTATTGTATTTATCTATATATTATTGATTAATATTTCATCTAGGGGTATATACCTATCTCAAGATCCCCCAAAATCCATTACACATGCTCCAGGCATGTCCTCTAGAACATAGATTGTGCACTCTGACTAACCATCAGTCTGAGGGTGTTCTTCCATTCTCAAAAGAACATGTCTAACCAACGCCCTATATAAGACATACCAAAACAAAGTTTTAATATGGGAATAGATATTTGGTTCAATTGTATGGGAACCCCATGATTTTACATAGCCTAGCAAATACAATGCCTTACAAGATCATCTATTAAGAAGGTCAATCGAATTGGAATGGTATGGGGGTCCTTAATGATCCTCTATCCAACAAGAAATACAGAATGACTACCTTTAGGTGACCTTAAAAAAAGATCATGATGTCAATCATGAAATAATCCCATTTCCACTAGGTATATATAAATACACGATGATTCTATTCAATCAATTTGGTTCATCCTTCAACTATAGACAGGTGGACACGTAGTCAAAACGATTTCCATTACTAGTTTCTTATATGACCGTCGGTATTAGGGGTGTATATCTCAATATATGTTAGTAAAATCAGGGTTTACTATAATATATGAGGAATGAAAATCACATATAAACTCTTCTTAGATGACTTCTAGAACCCAAATACTTCTTATGGATGTGGATGATCGCATCTAAATTGATGAACCAACCAGGAGGTGGGTCATCAACTTCAATGCACTCCCATAGGGATATGCCCTGAAATATTATAGATGAATTAACCTCAACCCATCCTATATAGTGTTTTTCACCTCAATGGATCATAGAAAATTATTTCATTGACTATATTTAAATTACATGTGAATCATTGAAAATATTATCGTAGGCTACCACATTCTTCTGGAATACTGAACTATATGTATCTGAGTCATCCAACTCAGTGAATCAATAACTACTATTTAAATTTCATTAATGTAAGAAAGATAAAATCAAATATAATTTAGATATTACACCGATATACATTTCCAGTTATTCATGACACACGATATATATAGGAAATTGATTCTTTTTTATTCATGAACACCAAAAAATTCTATATTATTAATAAATTTATCCAACTATGCATGTCGTGAATTAAAATAGATAACTATTGATCCAGCATTGAGTATTGCATATTTTTTATTCTAAAATAATGAGGCTAATATTATATGACGTGATCCTCCTCCATCACAATTTATCTAAGCTTGATAACTAACACATAAAAATATAATAAATTTATTTTCTCTAGATTGGAAGAATTAGGATCGATATTGAAGGCAGTCTCATATTTAACTTTCTCACAAAATTATCACCATATAAATATCCCAATAATCTTATTCATCCTCATAATAGGATCTTATAGTTGGGAGAAGTATAATACTAAAATTCTATAATATCCAGCTAGTCCCATGAATATCTATATGTCAATGATGTTTGAGGGGATATCATAGGGAACTAAACCTCTCACCTTCTCTAGGTCAAATGATACTCTTGTCTGTATAATTATCTGACAACTGATGTGATTTTATCAATCCAAAAGTAAAATTTTGTCATCATTTAATATTATATATTCTATCTCTATATACCCAATATGTTCTCAAGTTGATTGGAATGGTCATTTGGAGTGTTTCAATACACCAAAATATAATCCATTAATACTTATATCAAATAATCAAAACATCGATGTAAAATATGGTTCACCAGTTCCATAAAAACATCTAATATGTTTTTGATACTGAACATGATAATTTGTATACACATATAAACCATACCCACTACTCAATGTTGTATGAGTTATGTCTGATATTAAAACACATAATTTGCGATAACCCAATACCAAAACAATTTTAAATAACACACGAGGTCAATAGAACTAGATTAAGAGACCATATATATATAGTATAGAATATTGGTTCATAACTATCAAAAATTTAGACATCTAGTAATCCAAAAATTATTGAAGGGTTCTATGTCTTTTTTCATTTAAATGACTGGTGTTTCCCATGAATAAGTACTAGGTCATATAATCCCTTTTATTTCCATGTACCTTAGTTGTCTATATAGAACATAAAACCCTATAGTACCCACCCAATAAATAATAACGGACTCCGATTCATTTTCTTACACAAGATCAATGAAAAAATATACATCTCTCTAAATAGGTATTACGAATATTTCATTCGAGAAGACATACCTGAAAAGATATAATAATAATTAAAATTCAGCCAGTTGCATTACATGATCTTATATATATACACAGGAAATCTAGGTTATCATACCACCTAGCACATGGTACTCGGGTACCTATCTACTAACCTCGAAATTCCATTTATCATATTGAATAAAAACCTCAACATATGGTAATGTGATGTTCTACCCTCATTGATAACAATCATTAAATTCATGAATGGGAATCAATAAGTTCAACATGAGAATGATGTCCAACCCTATCATATCGAGGAAGGAGTGGTCCCATATTATATAAAACACTAATAACTAAATGGTGTAACACCTAAAGGGAATTACACTCTCTAATCAAACCCCAATGAATTATCTAGTATCATCATGCAATAGGAAAAATGATTTTCAAGCTCAAGTCTATTCCTTATAGGAAGAGATATTCTATAATGGGATACACCTATATAAAGAAATTGATTACATAATTGTTTAAGATACAAATATTATACCTAACACATCAATATCCCAAAAACTATTATCCTTGATTGTATTTTTTACTAAATATATCTACACTAAACCATGCCCTAGATAAATATATTGAATACATTAAGTAGGCTCACTCTTCTATTGAGGTTAATCATGTGTCTAGATCCTGTAGAAATAACCATCTACATGGCCTAAATAATTATTAGTACTCCATATCTATACCTCATGTAGATTTTTGTATCCCACTACTAAACATAATATCGGTGTAGACACCCAATCATTGAATAGTGGAGGAATGCTCCTGAAAAAACATATATATGCACAATTATATTAAAACCTCAACACTAGACTATGTCAATATCTTATCAGATACTCATATTTACCTTCCTACATTACTGACAGTATAGGATATAAATTCCAATAGAGACAACCATTCTCATATTTTCCATATGAAAATTCTCAAAATGAAACTTACTACAAGCTGACACTGAACCATTGCGCCATGAAGATGCACTTATTTTATATGATCCTCCATCACCCATCATATTATATTCTGTAATCATCACATAATTACCTATCTCATTAATACTCTTCAATTGAAAAATGTTCTCCAAATGAACTAATAAAATTGTGGAGACTTTCATCAATGTATCATTACCATGATGGATCGTTAGACTTATTCATATGTGAAAAGTGTTGATTCTATATGATGTTAGATAAAGTGTCCTTAATAGTCATCCTGATGTACTCCATATGAATAAAAGCACATCATCATCACTTATAAATTTATTCAGAAATGACTATTCATAAAATATGTATTGAAAATTACTCTATACCATATCTTGACACTTTTTATAATGGTTCATAATATCCCAACTATGGGTAGTGTCTACCCACATCAAATTAGATATGAAATTTAATCTCACAAATGTTGGTGTCTTCAGATGCTTAGAGATAAACTAAAATTATCAATAATTTTTTTTTTCAACCTATAGCCTTCTAACCTCTAAAAAAGTGGTAGGATGTTGCCGATTGAACACATTCATCAACATTGGAAAAGTTATGGTAGAAAATGAGATCTATGAATTGTATGCACATATCACATGAAACTCACTCAGAACATGGTATCATAATCCATATTAGGAGTAATATGAGGTGTTTTATGTGGTAGTACATGAGGTTCTAATAACATCTCAAGGCCCATAACCAATATAGCATGGTCATGACCAGATTCTTAGAACATGAATAGAGGCCATTTTGGTTCATTATCTGTATAAATTCAAAATAGACACCATAGAAAATATAAAGTAAAAACTAGATCAAATATAAGACCACATGAAATGTAAAATACATACTATAAATGAAAAACCCTTTTCTTAATTCTAAATATTGGATTATGTATTATAAATTATCATAAATAATGACCGAGAAAATACACACTTCCATCAACATATGAAATATATTTATCATGATCCTTTTTTACCAACACTAGCCCCTATATATGGACTGTCAAGTGTAATCTGAAACTCCAATTAATAGATAAATTTCCATTGATTTATTTAATATCATTTAATTTAATATTATATTTCATTCCCCATTTAATGGTTTAATTATATTGTTTATAATTTACCATTGATAAGGGAATATCTACCTTATATTTGGGAGTATGGAATCTGTTTAACCTGACCCATAACACAATCCAGCCATTGTGACCAATGGTATATGACGTAATGCGCTATAATTAATACCTTATTGTGCCTATTGTAGAATATTCTGGATATGTTTTTTGTATAAAACAATTAATACTGAAATAATTAATTTTCCAAATTTTATACACCAAAAATTAACCAATACAAATTTTATATGATAAGGAACACATAATAAATGTGTTGTAGTAAAAAAATGAATTCTATAGTGCATGGAATATACATTGTATGTGAATCCAATAAGGTTTCTAAAATGATTACTGTTAAGTGATTCTTTTTTTATTGCACCATGGATATGGTTTCATCCTAAATCACAACAATATGATCATATCATATCATGTTAATCACACAATGGTGGTTTAAAAGCAATTTTATTTCGAATGATATAAAACATCATATCCCATCACATGAAATATTTCTTTTTCCTACACATAGGTTTGCTACAAAAAGACACATATCATTACCAAAATTCGTTATATTTCTAATTATCCTTTCTATAATATACATGATTATGGAATAAAAATACATATAAAAGGAAAAAATTTGATTCCACATTGTAACACCCCTTCCAAAGATCCACTAGACAATTCCCCAAGAAAGTGGGTCCCATGGCTTCATGCGTGCCACCCTAAATGTTAGAGGATTCAAACTAGTAGTGAGGGTATCTGATGGAATGGTTGAGAGAATATACTATCTTGGCCAGAGTAACATATTGCTATAGTAATTGCATAATATAGTCGAAGGATAAAAAATCATCGACACAAGATAACATCAAGATGGTAATACTAACAATCAAAAACAAAATTCAGTCCATTTAATATATGATGATCATTTCATGTGTATATTAATAATGGAAGGAAATGCATGCAAATATACATCTAGTATAACAAATATATATGAGTATAAAATGTCTTAATGAAACTATCTCCATATAGAATCATAATAATATCTCAGAACTAATGTCCCATGAACCTATGAATAGTCAATAAAGAATCACAAAGTGGATTCCTTAATGGTTGCCTACATATATCCATGATTTATATCAATGTTCTTAAAGATGATCAAAATAGTTACTATGAAAAAACTCAGTATCCAACCACCAATAATGCTTATAAAAAATCTATTCTATGAATATATGAAGAATCAATCTGCAATAGAAAAAATTTGAATAAATAAATAAAAGCGGTATCAATGAATTGTCAATCAAAAATAATCAAGGACCCATAATAGTATTCAACTCCAACCAAGGACACACAATAATGACCTTCTATAATCAATAACCCATTACATTGGTCAACTAAATAGCATGAAAAATCATCCGCTTTATCATATTTCTTATAATATATTTTCGAAACCTAATAGATGAATCTAAGGTACCAATGACCATGATATTAACATTGTTTCTGATCTAAATGGGCAGTTTCCAAGTCATAAATTACCAAGACAACTCCATCGATTCCAAGGAGACTCTCTCTTGAAAACCCGATAAAGACTTTGGTGGAGCATAAGGTGCATGCCCACAGATCATGTTGAATATATCCTAAGCAAGTCTGATCTTGGGAGAAGGAATTTAGTTTTCATGCAATGTAATTTGGATTCATAGTGTAGAAATTTCCTTGGAAAACTCAACATAATATTCCATCCAGTCATGTGACAATCCCACACTGTTTGGATCCATGGAGTTTAATTGTAAATGGAATCCAAAATATTTAACATCTCATAATAATAACCATTTCATAAAGTCATTTTAAAATAATATTAAAGAAAATATATTTTCAACATCATTCCACATTTTCCATTTTAACCATTTAATCATTTTTATAACATGTGAAAACATGGAAATAGGGGAATAATACATGTATTAATATATAATCCAATTATTTTATGCTTCTACTATGATAGTGAGGTCCACACATCCATCAGGTTGTTATTACATATTGTAGATATATATCACACCTCATGGGAAGTCTGTATTGAGGTTGATCAAATCCAACCATTATATGGTTCTATGATGGAATAATAATAATGTTTTAATAGTTTAGAAAATTCTATAATTAATTTTGGAGAAATAAATAGTAGCTTTAGGATACATTACAATGATTAAAAGCTAAAAAAATAAGAAGAATTGTCAAAAAATTGACATAGACCACCAACATCAAGGCTATTGTAGAACATTTTCTATAATCATATCATAACTCTTGAAAATTTCATAAAATATTATAGAACAAAAAAATAACCTAGAAATATGTAACATCAAGTGGAAAAAATATAACTCCATTGATATGAAGAAAAATGATAAAACATGTAAGAGGCATAGTGAACTCACCATTGGGTATCCAATGAGATGAATGAATCACAAATTGGATATTGAATTCTAAAATGGACCCAAATCTTGGATCTAGATTTAAAATACATTTACATGGTAGATAAAAGATTGATGGGTTGTATTCTCTTGGACATGGGGTCCTTGAATCTTTTTTTAAATGAAACTCCAGGAATATTTCATGACATGTAAGATTTATAGGTCCTAAAAATTTTAGTTTTCCTTCTCTTGGGGAACGAAATTACATTTCATGAAGGGTTTTGGATTAACCAATACACATAATGTATTGTGTAAAAACCATGTATACCAAATAAACATAGTGTACGTAGCACAAATTCAACCTGTATCCCCCATTATTATTCTCTCTAAAATAAACCAATAGACCATGATCCCTGATCTTGGGTATCTTATAAAAACACAACATACACAATAGATTATCCTGAAATTGAGAATACCAATGTCTCAATGAATAACCTGAGATCTTATAATCATCTACACCACAACATTAGGTTTTTCATCTATACATATATTAAAATTATACCTCATGGTTATAATCATTAAACTCTACATTCCTATATTTAATTCCCTTGGTTTACACTAAATGTGCACTAATACCATCTATAACTAACCTGACCCTAGAATCTTCGAGACAAAGAATTACTTAATAACATTGGCATAAATATAATTGTTCAAATCTAGATGGAAAAAACAGTTTATTATTATTGGAGAACACGATAAATACATGATAACCATAATAGATTGGGAATAGAAAATTAAGCATAATATTTAGTAATATCAAATTTACTACATCTTTTAATACCCATTCAATTAATTATTCTTTATATATAATGGAAAATAATCAAAATAACGGTGATATAAATTTCACAGTAAGGGTTATGTATATGAGAAGATATCATGAATAAATAATCATGATCAATATGGTAACATAAATAACTAAACACCCATGGGATATATGTATATGAATTCTGATTAATCAATATAGAATGTTAATTAACTGAATAATACCACAATTTAATCAATATAATGACAATAAAATGAATCCATAATAAATTTAATATAGATAATTTCATGGATAATTTTATCAAAATACCAAATGAAGGAAATTATTTATTATTTGACTCTATGATTCCCATCTATTTTATATTTTTTCAATTAATACATTTCATCGGACAGTATTAAACTTACCAGGTAAAATTCTAACAAATATTTAAAATTGATTTATCCCATGAGATTATCAATTCATCTAGGGGTTTTACATAAATGGTCCTCAAAATATTTTATAAATATCTAAATCATTCAACATTTATAAAATAATTCATTTAATTTAAAAAAATTCATAATCATCATGTATCCTTATTGAGAAAAAGATACAAATTTAACAGTATTTCATCAATTAATCAATGAAAATTAAATGTGAAAACTATTTATTAAAATTATATATGATTTTGTAAATAATAATAATCATAGAAAAATAATATTTTTATCCATGAGAAATTTAATTTCTAATGAAAAATTATAACAATAAAGAGATAGTTTCATTTAAATGATAACAATCACAAATGAAAATGATATTTGAAAATAATATTTACAGCAAGATAATTTTAATATAAAATATAATTTGAATAAATAATTAAAATTTTAACAAAATATTAATTAAATAATATGTATTATATATATTAGATAAAAATTAATTATGTATATACACCACATAAAATTGAAATAATTCATAATGACATAGAACCCTTAATTGAATGATAATTGATATGAATTCCCTTTCCAAATAATTCATTTTGATTGAACATTATTTAACTAAATTTATAGTGTTTTTAAAAAAATTAAATTTTTTTAAAATAACAATATATATATAATATAATATAATATCCATTTATATATTCTTATTACCTGTTCATTAATATTAATTCACTGTTTTCATGGATTTGGTTGTTACTTACATTTTTTTTCTCGGGCAAGTTTTTACTAGAATGTTCTATTTGTTTCAAATATTATATAGTTATATCATATCAATAATAATAAAAATTAAATAATAATCATACAATTCATCAATTTTTCTTTCAAAACCAATAATGAATGATTGTTATAAAAATGATCTATTTTATGATTATGCAGTCTGTAAGCCATACGTACGCATCAGTAGAATTTTCCAATTTTCAATGACAGTTATTGAAATAGTGTAAGTAATATTTTAAAAAAACATTATTATTATTATATAATATATATATTATTATTTATTTAATTATAATTATATATATCATTCATTTTTCGTAGTGATGAAAAGAGACTTGCATCTCTTTGTTAAGGCGATACTCTACACGTACAAAAAACGATGCTATCATTATTTTGTCTACAAAATTATATACTACCATTTAAGAATAATTAATATGAAATTAATTTCAATATAAATTTATTTATATAACATACAATCATTATTCATATTATTTATCACCTACCATGTATATATTTAGTTAAATATGACTCATATCACATCACGTGGCAGTAATCGAACATACACATGAGCGACATTATCGTGTCTTTAAGAGAGGGGAATATAATAATATATATATATTATATAATGACTCAAATGTATTATATATATATATATATCATAATAATAATTTATATACATCATTATACCCATCCATGAAATGTTTTAATGGAAGAATGAAATACATTGGTTCCTAAGGAAACAATATGTTGTACACATGAACGATGATTTCGTAACACACATGACTGAAGTGTACATAGTTATGAGTAGATAATATATTATAAAAATGTAAAATTATAAGTAAGATAATATTTTTATTATATCCTTATAGTTTCATATAAAATAAATAATGTGTAGAATGAAAAAAAATAATGATGCTAACTCAATAACATTACATCTTCTTAGGGTATCATTTATGTGTTTGAACTAAATCCTTATTACATTTTGTTTCAAAAAAACCATGTGTTATATTTTTATTTTTAGAAATTTTTGAAGTTAATTGGTTATGGATTAACCATATTACATAGGTTTTATTTTTTCATCAATTGAGGTGAATGGGTTCCATTTCAAATTGAGGTGGGTGGCATTTTTGGAAAATACCCAAATTAATTACTAACAATGTGGTTTCTCATAACTCATGTTCAATGATAAAAAATAAATATTTGATAGTGGGGTTTATTTGGTCTATCCAAACATCCACCATATAGAAATAAATATAGTTTTTATAATATTTGATTGTTGTTATGTTTACACAACATTACCCTTTTATTTCCAACACGGTAACTTGAATATTTTTATATTACTTGATAAGTTACTCTTTAATACCAAAAGTAATGTTATATTAATTATATAATTCATTCTTAATTATATTAAATATTAAATCCTTTTTATTAGATAAAAATATATTGTGAGTGAAATACTATGTTTAATAAAAATGCATTTAATGCAAAAAAAACTCCATTTTAACAGTAATTGTAATAAAATAGTTTTTTCTATTTAGGGGTTTATATATAAAGTATAAAATAAACATAGGTGAATTAATGAAATTTAGTTGATATTTATTATTATTAAAAAAATTGGTATAATATATGATATTTTTTATTGACATTATCCCACCATATAAAAATTGAATCCGCAGAATTTAAAAATGCTAACTATTATCAATGGTTTGATAAAAACATTCATAAAATACCACTTTATAAAAAGGGATAATAAATAATCCTCTAAATAAGTGAAAATGTGAATCATGAAAGTCAGTTAAATTAGATCCCATGTATGAGAACATAGGTGGGAAAAAAATCAAGGAAATTTAATAAAAGAATAAATAATTATTGTGAGTGATAAAAGTAATTAACCAAATGTATTTTAATGTTAAATGGAATGTTAATGTCCTTAAAACATAATTTTTTTATTATTTAATGAATCATTTAGTTCATTATATATGAATGTAGTATGTTAAAATTTAACATTCAATATCATTTTTCATAATGATGATAAACTTTCCTTAGAGGATATACACAACTTATTTAAAAAAATCATAATCAAATTATTGTTCATTTCATGTTCAGAAATATATTTCTGTTTCATCTGTATAAACCAGTTCCATCATTAATTGAAGTAATAGACTGGTCTCTAAATCCAATTTCAAATATCAACATAAACCATTTGTTAAATGGTTATCTTTTCAAAAAAATATTACAGTCACAAAATTGAGAAAACATGTCACTTAATTTTTCAAAATGAAAATATATTCAATACAAATAAAATGATGGTACACTTATTAACAACATTCAAAACATATGAATATAATCAACATGAATTACCATGAAAAATGGAAGTTACATGAATTAACATAAATCCCTACAGACAAAATGATTTATTCCTTATTCCTTATGATAATTTTATATTGTTTGATATATTACATAAATCAAAATAAGAAATATAAACTCTATCGATTATTGAATACACCAAATTTTTTAATAAATCATTAATCTGATATATGGTAGTCATAAATATCCAATTTACTCTATCTGTGTCATTAATCCCATGACCCCATCATCATTATCTCAACATCATGATCAGAGTAAAGATCATCAATCTTCTAATTCCATATTGTTCAACCTTAACCTAAATCATTTCTACATCTAAATAGTTTAATGTAAAATTTAGAATACTTTGTGAGAATGCTGTAAAATAAAATCCCTATACATTTCGAAATTATTATTACCAAGTTACCATCAAAAAAATACTCAAAATTCGTAATTCATGGATCCAAACATAATCACATTAATAATTCATCTTCATATGTGATAATTTCATAATCATGACAATGTTCCATTATCTTATTTAGAGATTTGTTGCATTTATGTTTGGGTCATTTTTTTTATAGTGCCACATTTTTTTATAGTTGAATCAATGATCATTGGAAACATTTTTATATATCATATAATCAAAATAATGGTGAGTTTCCCTATACAGGTGTTGCAAACTACTATTATGTTTAGGAAACTACAAGGGTTTTTCATTTCCTAGTTATCATAAGTGGGACAATCGTTCTTTATCTTATTTCCATTATACATATTTTTTTGAGAAATCATATTTTTATCCTTATTACCTCAAAACCCACAATACATGTAGAATTATTACTATATCTAATTATCACTTGATATCATTTCCTCATACAATGATATGTTTAGTAGACGAATTCCCTATGAAAAATTGGATTAAACAGATCAAAAAAGAATACATTCTAAATAATTTGATTACGTGAAACGATGTGGTCCCCATTCCTTCTAGTATGAACCATTTCTAAATTATGGAATATATTATATTATCTCATAAAATAATGGATCTAAAATTAAAATTCCAATTTTTTGTAACTATAAAAATATTAAAAATTTGATATATTGTTATTCATAGAATAATAATGTTTTGTATTATATAAGAAATATCTAAAATAAAATACTTAATAATGGAATGTAATGAAAATGTTAATTATCCAAAAAATATTCCAAGAGATAGTCAAACTACATCATAGAAATCCCCATTTTCATTCACTAGTCGGTGATCAGGTCATGGAAAATGATTCCTTTTTGGTGTTATTACCCATTGGTACCATTATCATGGAACCATGCCCACTAATATTATCCAAAAATGGAATTATTCCCTTGAAACACCAAATATCTCTATGAAAATATCCGACCCATGATCCAATAAATGGTTCCTAAATAGAGTGGGTCACATGGACTCATGCATGCATCCCCTTATTCCTAAGTATATCCAGTAGTAAATAAGGTCTATTTTGGATTGGTGGTAGGATATACCCTCATGATCATAGTAATGTAGTGATATCACACGCGACTAAATAATAAGAATAGTTATATAAATAATAAACTTATTATAACATCCAAATGATATTAATAATAATAATAACCCAATTTAGTGACATATACTCCATGATGATCACATCATGTCTCTATAAAAACATGTTGTAAATACATTTAAATAGAAATATATTTCAAAAAAAAATCAATGTGAATTAATACCTAGAAATTTATTCCCAGATAGCATCACGAGCAAAGATATGTCCCTTTCTCCTCCACTCCTAATCATAGATATCCTAGCTTCATCATATGGGACCTTTCCCCAGTCTATACTGGCATCCACATAGTCATTTTGGGGACCTAGTGTTTCCCCGAACACGGTGTGAGATAACACTTATTAGGTCACTGCCAATGATTTTTATTAAAAAACTAGTATATGAGTATATGCTGATGAAGTGTGAAATTTATAAAAGTAATAAAAATTAATATGAAGGAGTAACAATGTATAGTATATCCACAATAATCATCCACTTATAAATGGGTTAAACTAAAATAAAACACACATAATTCAGGTCATGAATAATCGATCACTGATGACATGGGTCAACTATATGGCGTGATAAAAAACAACCACACATTATGAGTAATCATATGACATACCTGAAGGTATGGATCCAAGATATAAATGACCAGGGAATCCTCATCATTTCAGGTCTACCTTGGAAGATTAAAGGTTTGAATTATCATGGAATCCACATAATGTCCATTGAGAATATCCATATAAATATATGTAATGAATTGAGAAGAGCCTAAGGAAAATGTCCATGGTGTTCCAAGAAAGTTAGATCAAAGGAATAGTAATATCCAATGAATATAAAGAAATCATAATACAAGGATTGGAAATGTAAATGGAATCATCAATGGCCTATTTCAGGTAATCATGTGTTATACACACATGAGATAGATCCAAGGAGGGGAAATTTCCAACCTGTCCAAATAAATTTTCATCTCATAATAATACCCATTTCATTATCCCATTTCATAAAAAAAATTAATCCATTAGATCATCAAACACATTCCACATTTCCCATTTCCATTATTTAGTCATATTTATAAAATATAATCACAATGTATATTAGAAAAAATCCAACTCTTAATATCACATCAGATTCATTTAGGATCTCACTAATATAGAGATCTAACACAGACTCATCTACGTGGTATAACAATGGGATGACACATAACACAACTCAAATGTGGTCATAATTGAGTCCTATAACTTCCAACCATAAAATGTATCTATGTGGGAAAGATAACAAGTTTCACCAAGATTAAATGAATAAATTATCTAATTTAAGATAAACCATGGATTTTTCATCCCATAATTTAAAATAAACTAGATAAAAACAATAATTTGTGGGAAAATGTATAGACCAACTACCACAAGTCCATGGCTTAAATCTAAACTAGTATCAGCTGATAACTAAAACCAAATCTAAAAATGTATAAATGGATGAATAACATTTAAATATTCCATAACAACATGCATTAAAACAACTCTATAAACATGAAGACAAATCAGTGAACACAATTGTTGAGTATAGAACACACCGATGGGGATCAAATGAGTTGAACAGATCATAAATAAGAGTATAGATTGTGAATTGGAACCAAATACTATATTAGGATTCAATGAAACCATGTGTGAGAGGGAAAGGATGGATGTTTGGAATCTATTAAAAAAAGGAGAAATTGAATCTTATTTTAAAAATTAACATTGTGAGATTATAAGACACGTATAATTTAAACACCATGTAATATTTGGAGTTTCCCCACTTTTGAAAATGCATTAAAAATGGTGAAATTTACCTTCTAGATCAATACAGATTTTTTATTTAGTATATATAGTCAGTTCCAAATATACTTCATGTACTTTCCATAAATTCATTGTTCAACCATGTTTTTTTCATTCCAAAACTACCCAACCAACTTATCACCAAATATTTAGGTTTTAAACAATTAAAGTATTTTGAAATAGTTTAAATAGATAATGAGATGACCAGAATAACATCTAAAATACCTATATATTATTATTCCACCAATTAAAAAAATTAATCCCTAAATTTTAGGTTATATATTATTCAAGCATCATCTATCAATAATTTCATCCTCAGAGAATGTAGTCATCCACAAACTCAAATTTTTCATCAAATAGGTGACCATTCTTCCATTTCACCCATAGTTTATAAAGTGTCTGACCACATAGATCTATTGTTCTCTAATCAACAATATGAACATGATGCTCTATGAAGAAGGAATCTACATTCATCTCATCCTCATCCGGATATCTTTTCTATAATGGGATTGAGTGATAATGATGTAGTAGAGTTACATAGAAGTCAATGTGAATTTTTTCGTACAAATGAGGTTGTTGTAACCAATAAGATACTAGACCGACTCTCCTCAGAATGATGATGGGAAAATTATACTAGATGAATATTTTACCCTTTAATTGTATTAGATTTTGATCTATCTTCAATTAAAGTTATAAATATACCAAATCCCAAACCTCTAATATGGCATCCGGCCTTTTTATTACATATCATTTCATTACATTTTACAGACAGAGGATCTTTAACGTCTTGTGTCTTGGAAATCAATAACATAATACATGAAAGAAAAATAAAACATTCTTCTAAACAACATTTAAGGTTTCATTATAGGTTCATCCAATGTACAATTTCTACATTTCATATCCGAGAGCCATACATCAAATGAATGGGTGAGCAGAAGGCCCAGTAAGCGGTAAATAAGGGAACCAGTTTACTTGTGATATCAATAAGAACATGATGAAAAAATACGAAGACATGGGAAATGGAAAAAGAGGCATATCATAATAACAAGAATGTGAATCAAAACATTTATATGAGGCTACAACATTTCATTCAGACAATCATGAACAAATCACCATGGTTTATCCCCATGGTGTCTTAAAAATTTCCAAGGTTATTCACCATGGTATCGTGAAACTTGTCATCTCTAGAGATTATTTCATTACCAAATTCATTAGAGATCTACCAAGGAACACCCTTAATATTTATTTATTTTCTTGTGATCCACATAGATCATAATAAAAAATTTCATAAATAACCCACCGATAAATAAAAGTAATGGGTTTCATTTCAAGATCGTAATGTTTTAAAAGTTCTTAAAAATTAGATCATTGTGTCAACTATAACCCATGGAAAGGGAGTGAGAGTTATTTGTATGTATATTATGGAATAAAATATATCATATTTATATATTTAGGAAAACCCATAGAAATTAAATAGGTATGGGTATTCACATAAATAAAAAAAGAGAATTTATGGAGGGAATGATATAGGAATTTTGAAGTTAAAATTCTGCATCTTAACATATATATAACATGGTTTTAGAAAACCATGAAAATATTGGAAAAAAGGATAAAAAACTCATTAATAATTCATAATAACGCATTAATACATAATAAGATCATGGTATGGATATTTTAATGACATACCACATGAAAAGGAAACATGAAAGAAAAGATAAGATGTGATTTCATTCATGAGAAATTCGGCAGCCTAACGATGTCACTTAAAAATTCAGAAAACAAATTGATGAGAGAAGGAAGGGTCTATAAACAAATATATATGAAATATAAAGTAATGAGAAAATATAAGAATCTACCTTCAACATAAATAGATGGAATCTAGAAGACACAACATAAAGGAAGTCATGGCTGAAAAGAGGATTGTGAAAGATTCCCTTACCTTGAAGAGTAACATCGAATGTGTGAAGGTTGGGACCATGAGAGGCTTGAGGGAACCATGGGAGGACTCCTAGAGAGGTAAAGATACCATAACATCGTTGGGGAGGATTTGGAAATTATATTAATGAGTTAATGGGTTGGTATTTATAAGAGAAGTAAGCGAACAAATCACAAATTCCAAAGGGACACCCCATCAGTTGTATTGGAAAAACCATGGGTGGGCACATGGTATATGCCCATGGTATTGGCCACTTGAGACACCTCATCGAATATCTTATTATTCATACATCGACCAAAAATATTACAAAATCATTACATCATTAATGATTTCATTAAGCACCCGAAACTCAAAAATGTATTTTTTTACTATACACTGGAAATTCAACTATTTTAGAAAATCCAAAAAAATCACATTAACATAATATTGATGCTCTAAATTCAAAAATTAACTCAATTTTATGAAATAATTTTTCTAATTATTTGATATTTAATTTATAAGTAAAAACACTATTCAATGAAAATTCAATTGTTTCAGAAAAATCCCAAAAATTCACCTTAACCTAATATCTATGCTCTGAATTCAAAAATGTACTCCATTTTATAAAAATATTTTTCTATATATTTTTAATTTAATTTTTACATAAAACACTATTCACCCAAATAAAACTAATACTTAACTAATAATTTTTGAAACAATTATTTTCTTATTTTATTAAATCACTTTACATAATCAAGGTGCCTAAATTATATTAATACATTATTAAGTGAGTTCACTATTCCATTTTGTCACATTACTATTCATAAGCATTAAATTACTATTCGTAAATTACGATTCACTAAAAATTATGTTGATATTATTAGACTCTAAATTTTTTACTGAACATAATTATATAAGACCATTTTTGGAAAAGCATTACTCGTTATTAATTATTTATTGTTTACATAAATATTTTAAAATATCTCTTTTTTTCCCAAGATTCATCAATAATAAACATCTTATATTTATCTAGACATTTGAAATTAACTATCATTACCATAAGATAAAATAACAAATTTAATTATATCAAAGGATTACCTAAAGAAACTAAGGACTTGTTACATAGCCCTTTATAATACCAACATAAGACCTACATGTAAGGTGTGCTAAGGTGAAAAAATGTTGGGGAGGCTCATCCAACAATGCCCGAGTAGTGACCTCTATCATCTTGAAGTTCTCCCGTAGGCGATTCCGTTCAAGCTTCAGATGATGAAGCTTGGCTTGGGCTTGATCTAGAGAAACGCCTTGTGGTGATACTTCCTTCCCATGTTTCGTCAAATGGGCTTCAAATGGCTCTATTCTACTGGATGAGGCCATCAAATATTCATTCTGTATTAATTAACCAATATTACATGTATTTATATACAATAATTTTAACGTTAAGAGTTTAGCTTCCAATGGTCATATTGACGAACAATTATATAAATGTCGAATCCCAATGGTCTCATTTAATTATAATCACTTCATTGATTAATGAATATAGTTTTCTTGAGTATAAAAAAAACACACACAAAATTAGGAAACAAATATTAATAAAATGTTCGGGTTGTTACATTCTTCCCCCCTTAAGAAATTTCATACCCAAAATTTTATCTTGTACTCCCTAAAGAGAAAATGTGTGCGTACATCTACCTCATTGACTCCTCGGGTTCTCATGTCGATTTTTCACATTTGTGGTTCTTCCACAACACCTTGTTGAGTATAACATTGCCTCTATGATCCATGATCTCCACCTGCTGCTCCTCATAAGAGAGGTCATGTTCCAGTTGTACTACCTCTGGATTTTTTACATGTGATGGGTCAGGTATGTACTTCATTAAGAGGGCTACGTGGAAGACATGATGAACTTGTTCTATATTTGGAGGAAGTGTAATCTGACATGCCACTTCTCTTATGCGATTAAGGATTTCAGAGGGGACAATGTACCTAGGGCTGAGCTTCCATTTCTTCCCAAACCTTATTACTCCATTCCGAGGTGAAATTCTAAGAAATACCTTTTCACTAACATCAAAGTCCATATCCCTTTCATGGTTTTCAGCCTATCTCTTTTCCAACTCTATGCAGCCTTACTGTGTTACTGGATGGCATGGACATTTTTTTCATCTCTTGCACAAGATTAGGCCCAAGAAGCATTCTCTCACCAGCTTCATCCCAACAAGTAGGAGTTATACATCACTTCCCATATAGAGAACCATATGGTTATATTTGAATGATCGAGTTAATTCTATTGTTGTATGAGAACTCAACTAAAGGTAGATGTTGATCCCATCCACCTTTAAATTTCCTTGATCATGTTCTCAGCATGTCGTCTAGTGATTAAATATTCCTTTCAGTTTGGCCATTCTTTTGTGTGTGATAGACCACAATGAAACTCAATTATGTGCTCAGAGCTTATTGAATACTTTTATAAACTATTCATGTGAACCTTGGATCATGATCAGATATGATAGAAAGTTGAACTCTATGTAGCCTTACCACATCCTTCACGTAAATCCATGCAAGTTGATAAAGAGAGAAATCTTCCCAAATGGACAAAAAAGGGCAGTATTAGTGAGATGATCCACAATAACCCATATCGCATGATTTCCTTTGGATGTTAACGGGATACCAATGACTAATTCCATAGTGATATTGTCCCACATCCATGATGGTATGTGAAGTGGTTGCGATACACCTTTAGGAAGTTTTCCCTACGCCTTCACTTGCTAACATACTAGGCACCTTGATGTATAGTCGACAATATCCCTTTTCATATTATCCCACCAATAATGATCATGAAGGTCCCTCTACAATTGTTTACTTCCAGGATGTATAAAGAAAGTAGAGTTATGAACTTCATACATCAGCTCATTATTTTTTCCCGTAATAGATAGAACACATAATCTTTTATGAAATTTTAGTATATCTTCTTGATCTGTATTGAACTCAAGAAACTCCCCATCTTTCACAACATTAAACTTAATTTGTAAAAAATGATATTCTTTTTGAGAATTCTTGATCTTCTCTAGTAATTATAGCTGAGAAATCATTTAGGATAGGGTTGATGATGTCCCTTCCATTATAATTCCATTGTTTTGTTTTACTAAGTCATTGATCATGGGATCTCTTTGAATCCTCATCACAGAAAGAATAACTATGTATTTTCTACTTAATTCATCAGCGACATTTTTTTCTCTTCTTGGAAGATAATGAATTGAAAAATAATAGAATTTTAGAAGGTCAAACCATCTCTTTTGTGTCATGTTCAATTATTTTTGTGTGAAAATATATTTCACACATTGATGGTCTGTGTATATATCACATTTATCCCAATAAATATAGTTCATCCATATCTTCAGAGAAAAAACAACTACAACCAGCTCTAGATAATGCGGAGGATAGCTTTTCTCACGATTCTTCAACTGTCGAGATGCTTAAGAAAAGAGTTAGTAATTTTTCATGAGGATGCACTGAATCCCTTTGAGAGATGCATAGCTAAAAATACTGAATACTTATTCACTTGAGGGAAGAGTTAACATGGGTGCAGTAACCAATAACTTCTTCTACTCCTGGAAATTTCCCCCGCACTCCTTTGTGTAGATGAACATGACCTCTTTTTGAGTTAACATGGTTAATGGATTAGAAAGTTGTGAAATTCTTTTCACAAACCTCCTAGAATATCCTAATAATACAAGGGAAAATCAATTATCATTTATTGTTGTAGGTTGTGGCCACTCCTCTACAAATTTTATCTTTGTAGGGTCAACTGTGATTCCTTCATTGGTAACAATGTTCCCCAAGAAAGAAACACGTTGTAAACAGAATTCACATCTTCTGAAATTTTTAAAAATCATCTCATTACATAGAGTTTGTAAAATAACCCTTGGATGATCTTCATGATCCTCACAACTTTTTAAATATATTATAATATCATTGATAAAAACTACAACAAATTATCAAGGTAGTCCTTAAATACTCTACTCATCAGATCCATAAAAATAGTTGTTGCATTAGTTAGTCCATGGTGAATAACAACAAACTCAATATGACTATATCTTGATCAGAATACAGTTTTCAGAATATCTTCTTTATTCACCCTCAATTGATGATAACCAGATTGAAGATCAATCTTAGAGAAGAATTGAGACCCAATAATTTGGTCAAATAAGTTATCAATTCATTTAAGAGGGTATTTTTTCTTCACTGTGATCCCATTCAGTTCTCTATAATAAATTCATAGCCGCATTGTTCCATACCTCTTCTTCACAAAGATATGTAGTGCTCCCCAAAGAGACACACTCTGTCAGATAAACCAATTCTCCAAAAGATATTGGAGTTGTTTATTTACTTCTTCTAGCTCCAAATTTTCTATCATATAGGGGGTTTTTGATATCGAATGAGATCATGGTATGAGTTCAATGGAGAACTCTACCTCCCATTCTGGGGGAGGTTCGGAAAACTCCTTAGGAAATACATGAACTTATTCTTGGATGTTGGGGAATGTATCTGTCCTTAAACTCTCATCTCCTTCTACTTCTTCACTGATCAACTCCATAAATAAGGATAGAGGGGGTTCCACTATACCAAGATCAGTTTGAGATATCTCTCCTTGGAAGATAACTGTAGGTTTTCCATTCCATACTACTTTGATTTCCTTGATTTTTCATTTGATCTTAGCATTATACATTGAGAGCCAGTCCATACCTAGTATAATGTCAAATTCCAGCATAGGAATGAAAACTATATTTGCGATAAGATTTTTCTCACTAAAGTAAATACTAGAGATTCTAAACACTGACGATTCTTGGATAATCCAACCAGGATTCTTGAATAATAACAGTAATTTTAGCAAATCAGGGGTTGATTCTAAATTCATTGCAAAATGGAAAAAATAAAGAAATGCATAGAACCATAATCAAACAAAGTACTCAATATCTTTGAGAGAAAAACAATAGTGCCTGCTAACACATCATTCGGAGCTTCAACTTCAGCTGTGGTGATAGAAAAAGAAAGACCTTGCTCCCTTGGGCTTTGATGAGGATGATGGGGGTTCCCCTATACTACCCTCAGTTTTGGAAAGTGATTGGAAAGTGCCCAAGTTGTCACCACTTAAAACACTATACATCATGTAGGGCCTGCACCATATTCCCTTGTTCATTTTTGTTAGGAAGTTGAGGTTTCACCTCACAACGACAATTCCTCGCAATACAGACTTCTCTTCCACACATGTAGCATTTCCCGCTCCTGATTAGGCAGTTCCCCAAATACTTATTCCCACATTTATTACATGTGAGAGGTTTCACTTGTCTACCTCCTCTTCCATGACCAATTATCCTCTCTAAGCTAGGATACATCTATCTCTTCTTGTCATTGTATTTATGAGACCACTACGTCTCACCAACCTCTACCTCGACTTTCATCTCAATCGGCACGATCTCTTCATAGAAATCATAGTCTCGGTTTGCTATATTCTTCCACAGATGAGGTATCAGTACACCAAAGAATATATCAACCTTATTATTTAGATCCATAACAAATATAGAGGTATATCATGAAGGTCAGGTGAAGTTCATCTCATAGCTTCTGATTGAGCCGTTCTCCTTATGCTTCATCTTGAAAAACTCCTTCTCCATTCTTGTTCTCATGGAACGAGGGAAATAATTACTAAAGAAGATCCCTATGAACACTTACCACTCTATATCTTCACCTCCACTATTTGCCTCATGTTTTTAATCAGTTCCCACTAATGATGATCTTATTCTTCTAAGTGATAGAAAACTAGGGTGAACTTATCTTACTCTGAACAGCGGAGAAAAGAAAAGATCCTCTCAATTGAGCTGATCCACTGCTCATAAATCAATGGGTCAGTCGATCCACTGAAGGTTGGTTGTCAATGATTCATAAAGGACACAACAAAATTTTGTTCCCTTTGTAGTGAGATTGGTCTCCCATATTGATTCTAGTTATTTCCTATAACTTGAGTTAGTGGGTTCATCATTCACATTAATGTTTCCATTCCAACTTTCAGTAGAGGGCTGTGAGCACATGGTCCGTTGCGGTCACCATTTTTATTGTTCCTCCTATTGCCTACCATTTTTTCTGAGAGAAAAAACTTAGTGAGAAACTTATTTTAGTTAAGAATCATTTAACTTTAAAGGATTTTATGTCTTAAAAATTCATGCTTAAATAATTATGTTTCTCTATAATTCTTTAATAATGATTCATAAAAATCTTGTGATTGACCAAACATATCCCCTAAGAGTTTCATAACCAAGAGTGCAGAAAGAGCCATTTTCGTGCACCAGTTTCCGTTCATGCCTAGCTCAAATCAGTGTTTTTGAGTTTTACCCCTATTTTGATATGTGATAGAGCTTCCCCTATCTGCTCGTTTCGAGACAGAGAGGTATTAGTTTGATAACCCACGAACTCAATAATCACCAAAATACAAAGATGTTTACATGTATTTAAACTTTTATATAGGGTTATTCCTAATTTTTTCATATCATATTTTCCATAAATAACTAAACTATCATTTGATACCAACTATGGAATCCCTCCTTTTTTTACATAACTTTTCATTACATTTTATAAACATAGGATCTTTAAAGTCTAGTGCCTTGGAAATCAGGAACATAATAAATGAAAAAAATATAAAAAAATATTTTAAACCACTTTCAAGGCTTCATAATAGGTTCATCTAATGTGAAATTACAACATCTCATATCTTGGAGACATACATCAGTGGAAAGGGAAAGTAGAAGGCCCAGTAAGGGGTAAACAAGTCAATCCGTTTACTTTTGATATCAATAAGAACTTGTTGAAAAAATATGAAGACATGGGAAATAGAAAAGGAGGAATATCATAATAACAAGAACATGAATCATAACATGAATATGTGGCTAAAACATTTCATTTAGACATTCATGAACATATCACCAAGGATTATCCCTGAGGTGTCAAAAAAATTAACAAGGTCATTCACCAAGGTATCGTGAAACTTGTCATCTCAAGAGACAAATTCTATACCCAATGAATTTGAGAAATTCTAGGGACCACCATTAATATGCCTTTATTTTCATGTGATCCACATATATCATAATAAAATATATCATAAATAACCCATGGATAATAAATGAAATGGGTTTCTTTTCAAGATCATGACGTTTCAAATGTTCTTAAAAATAAGATCATTATGTCATTTATAACCCAGGGAAAGGGAGTGAGGGTTATATGTATGTAAATTACAGAATAAAAAATATCATATTTATATATTTATAAACACCCATAGATATGGAATTGGTCTGTGTATTCACATAAATAAAACAAGAGAATTTCTATAGAGAAAGAGATTGAAATTTTGGGGCTAAATTTCTACAGCATAACGGCTATATAACATGGTTTCAAAAAACATTTAAAAGAGAGGGGAAAAGGTTCAAAAACTCATAAATAATTCATAATTCTGTATGGGTACATAATAAAATCATGTTATGGATATTTTAATGACATACCACATGAAAAAGAACCATTAAAGAAAAGAGAAGATGCAATTTCTTTCATGAGAAATTTGGTACCCTCACATCGTTACATAAAAATTCAGAAAACAAATTGATGAGAACCGAAAGGGTATCTCAATAATTAGACCTGAAATGGAATGTTATAAGAACATATAATAAAATACCCTCAACATAGAGAGATGAGAACTACAAGATACAACATAAAGGAATTCATGGGTTAAAAGAGGAGGGTGAATGATTCTCTTACCTTGAAGAGTAACTTCAAAATCCTGATGGTCGATTCCTTGGGTGGCTTTAGGGAACATTGAGAGGACTCCTTGGGAGGTAAAAAGACCAGAACATCATCTAGGAGTATTTTTAAATGAAACTAATGCGGGAATGGCTTGGTATTTATAGGTGATGTCAGGGAACAAATCATTAATTACTGTGGGAAACCTCATCGGTGGTATTGGAAAAACCATGGGCATTACCATGGTTTTTGAATAGGGTATTGGAAACATAAGACACCTCATAACATATATTACTATTCATAAGTCGATGAGAAGGATTATATAATTATTACATCATTAATGATGTCATTAAACACCAGAAACTCAAAACAGTATTTTTTTACTATTCATCGAAAATTCAACTGTTTCAAAAAAATACCAAAAATTATTTTTAACCTAATATCAATGCTATGAATTCAAAAATGAACCCCATTTTGTGAAAATAATTTTTTTATTATCTGATATTTAATTTTTATGAAAAAACACTATACACATAAAATTCAACTATTTCAGAAAAATCCCCAAAAATCACCCTAACCTAATATGGATGCTTTGAATTCAAAAATGAACTCCATTTTATCAAAATAAAATATCTAAATATTTTTCATATAATTTTTGAATAAAATTACTATTCACCTAAAAAATTAATACTTAACTAATAATTTTTAAAATAGTGCTTTACTTATTTTATTTAATCACAATACCCAATCAAGGTGCCTAAATATTTTAATAATTTATTAAGTGATTTTAATATTCCATTAGTTCACATTAATATTCATAAACATAAAATTAGTAGTCATAAATTACTATTCACAAAAATTATGTTTGTCTTATTATTCTATATTTCGTACTAAACACAACTGTAGAAGACCATTTTTTAAAAATCATTACACATTATTAATTATTTATTATTTACATAAATATTTAGAAATATCCATTTTTCCCAAAATTCACCAACAATACACATCCTATATTAATCCGGAAATTTGAAATTCACAAACATTACCATAAGAAGAAATGAAAATTTTAGATATATCAAAGGATTACACAAAGAAGCTAAGGTCTCATTTCATATCCCCTTATAATACCTACATAGGACCTAATTGTATGGTGTGGTAATGTGACAGAATCCTAGGGCGGCTCAACCAATATTTCTCAACTAGTAACCTCTATCAGCATGAACATCTTTCGTATGCAATTCTGTTCAATCTTTAGATGATGAAGTTTGACTTGGGCTTAGTCCAGAGCAAAGCCCGGTGGTGCTAACTCTTTCCCATGTTCTGTCAGATGGGCTTCGAACGGCCCAAGTGAACATGATGAGGCCATAAGATATTCATATTGTATTTATTAACCATGATCATTTGTATTTATAGACAATAATTGTAACATTAAGAGGTTGACTTCCAATGGTCATATTGACAGAAAGTCATATAACAGTTAATACCCAATGGTCTCATTTAATTATACTCACTTGATTAATTAAAGAATTTAATTTTTTGAGTATAAAAAAAAATAACACAAAAAATTATCAAACAAATATTAATAAAATGTTCAGTTCATTACATATAACTTATGTGGTAATAGACAGTGGTCAACATAGTATTTATTTGTATATAGTTGATGTTCCATCTCATTTATAATCAAATGGTCCTACTCTAATTTCTCCTACATGAGATGATTTCTATGATTCACTATCTCTCATACATATTACTTCCATAGATTTGATCAAAATAGAATACCATTTAACTCATAATAATTTACTTTTTGTTTAGTTAAATGATAGATATTTTGTTAAAATAATATTACCATGGGCATATGGCTCTCCCAGTATCCCCTAATATCAAGGACACATTCATAGAGCATTCCCGCTTTAACTAGTATTATACATTTTTATAGGTCATTGGTCTATGGGTGGTCATCCATTATTATATGATTCTTTTTAACCAACCCCCTCGATAATACATTGAATAACTAAGATGTAAACTTAACATATGTATATTAAAAAAAATATGATAAACATCGTGATGGAGAAAATTCTATGAGATATAATTCATCAGATGGTCATCTACAAAGATTTTCTCCTTGATTGGATGATTATTGGCATCCTTCATGATCCTACCAACAACAAATAATGCATAATACTACCTCCAGATATCTTTATAAACCCATTAATAAAATCATTTAGGACATCACTATTGTACATCTCGTACCCCTCGAGGTTTAATTTTCATGATCACAATCACTCTCTTCTTTATCTAATATTGTTTTAAGTGTTTTTGGATGATAGGAATGATTTCAGGTTGCCAAGGAATTGGGCCAAGAAAGCAAGAAGCCAAAATTGGACTGATTTTCAGTCCACAGGCCAACCGGTGGATGCCCACCGGCCAGCCGTTGGAGGCCTGGACAGAAGGCATCCCTCTGTCCAGACCACCGGCCAACCGGTGTCCCACCACCGGCCAGCCGGTGGAACCCAGACAAATAATGTCAGCTACTGCCTCATCACCGGCCAACCGGTGGCCTCCTCACCGGCCAGCCGGTGGTGCCTGAGCTCGAGCCCTCTCCCTTTTTCAATGCACCGGCCAACCGGTGGCCAAGCACCGGTCAGCCGGTGGAGCCAGTCAGACTAGCCGTTGGGCTTTGACCAGGCTTGTCCACTTGACTCCCAACGGCTCCGAAGGCCTCTCCAACGGCTCCGAAGACCCCCAAAGGCCATTTGAGGGTTGCCCCTCTATAAATAAAGGACTAGGAAGCCCCGGAAACACAAGGAAGCCCACGAACACATTTTTGATCATTTGGAGAACCTCTGGCGCATTCCACCAAGGAACCTCCACTTGCTCCAACCCACTTCCAAATCCAAGGAGCACCATCAAAGAATCTTGGGAGCTCTCTTCATCAACTTCATCAATCCATTGGCGCCCAAGACTTCTCCCATTACAGTTTTCCTTGTTTTATCTATTTTGAGCATAAATTTGGGTTTGTGCCTACAAACCCCTCATTTAACTCATCCTCTCTTCTTTGGGTTTTCACACCACCTTCAAGGTGTGAAGAGGTTAGTCATGCCTTCCATTTTAAAAGGCTTGAGTCATAGGTGAGCTAGCCTTCACCTGTAAGAAGGCTAGTGGGTTCTTGCACAACCATTGAAAGCAAGTGGGTTCTTGCATAACCATTAAAAGAAAGCTGTAATAGGTTCTAGACTAACCTTAAAGTCTAGTGAGTTTCTTTCTAAAACCATTGAAAAGAAAGCGGTAGTAAATCTCTCAACGGTTGAGTTGGGAGCAGAGACGTAGGATTGGGTTTAAGCCGAACTCCGTTATCATGTTGCGTGTCTTGCCTCTTTTATTTCCGCTGCACTTTTACTTTAATTTTAAATTGTTAATTAATTTTTAAAAGGCAATTCACCCCCCCCTCTTGCCATCAATTCTCCGCCCAACAATTGGTATCAGAGGGAAAAATTTGAGTAATACCCTAACCGGTTTCAAATTCAAGATCGTTTGTGATGGCTTCAACCTCTTTCGCCCTTGAAGGCTATTCTTTGGGTCGTGCTCCATTTTTTGATGGAACCGACTATACCTATTGGAAAACCCGCATGACTACTTTTATTAGAAGTATTGGCTATCCTATTTATAAAATTGTCGTGCATGGTTATTCTCTCTCCTCTCCCGATGAATCCAAATGGACCCAAGCCGATATTAAAAATTTCGAGCTTGATGGAAAAGCCATGAACGCTCTACATTGTGGCCTTGATCGTAATGAATTCAATCGAGTTTCCACATGCACCTCATCACATGAAATCTGGAAACTTTTGGAGGTTACCCATGAGGGGACCAACAAAGTCAAGGATACACGATTGGACATGTACCGTCAAGATTTTGAGTCTTTTACCATGCATCCATCTGAAAATATATCTGAAATGTTTACTCGTTTTACTGACGTTTGCAATGGTAGAAAGTCTCTTGGTGATGATGTTTCTGCAGAAACGATGGTCAAGAAGATCCTTTGGATCCTACCAAGCTCATGGGCACCAAAAGTCACGGCAATCCAAGAAGCAAAAGACATCAAGAACATGCCGGTCGAAGAGCTCATCGGATCCCTCATGACCTACGAGATCACCATGAGGAGGCAAGCTGAAAAGGAAAGCAAACCGATCAAAGTTCCAAAGAACATCGCCTTCAAAGTTCAACAAGAAGAAAGCTCCTCCTCTTCATCATCTTCCTCTTCAAGCGGCGATTCAGAAATGGATAATCTTGCCCACAAAATGCACAAATTCATGAAGAAGAACAAAAAGAAGAAACCTCGCAAGGCTCGAAAGGAAAAACACGAAGAAAAATCCGAGCCCGAGGTAACATGTTATGGGTGTGGCAAGAAAGGACATTACAAGCCCGATTGCCCACTCAACAAAAAAAAGGCCAAGCAAAAGGAAAAGAAAAAGGATTTCAAGGCCACATGAAGTGATAGATCCACATCCTCCTCCTCCTCCTCAAGTGACAACGGTAAAAAATGACTAATGGCATTTCATGAGGTAACATCTTCCGACTCCTCATCCTCTTGTTCTTCAAATTCATTTAATCATTTATCTTATGATGATCTACAACATGCTAGAGATCAATTGGAGGAAGGTTTTCACGAACTTTCTTCCAAATTTGTTTCTTTAAAAAAGAATTTCAAAAAACATTCTTCCGAAAAGGAACAACTTCTCAATGAAAAGGAGGAGTTGTCCCTCAAAGTACAAAACCTTCCCGATGTTGATTCTATGGAATCAACAATCAAGGATTTAAGGGAATCTCTTGCCAAGTTCACCCAAGGTGAACAAAATTTGACCAAATTGCTAGGTTCCCAATGCATATCTAGAACCACCCAAGGGCTTGGCTATTCCAAGCAAGCTTCCTCTTCCCATGCTCCAACTATTTTTGTATGGGGGAGCTCCCAATTTAAATTTTGTAACTATTGCAAAAAACCCGGGCACTTAATCTATGAGTGTGATTGAAAAAATGCCCGGTATGGAAGGCCCAAAACTATTTTCTTTAATGATGAATTTTATAGAAGAAGACCCGCCACAAGACAAGTTTGGATTGAAAAATCCCTTTTAGCGAGTCTCTCCGGGCCAAAATTTGTCTCGGTTCCAAAATCCTCTCCCTGGTGATTTGTTGTTTTTATTTAGGGGGAGTTAGGATCGTTTAAGCCTTTTTGCGTCTTTCATTTCAAAATTTCAATTCAAAACTTTCAATTCAAAATTTCAATTCAAAACTTTCAATTCAAAATTTCAATTCAAAACTTTCAATTCAAAGTTTCTTTTCAAAATTTTTATTTCAAAATCTTCAATTCAAAATTTTCATTCAAAATATTCATTCAAAACTTTCAATTCAAATTTCAAAAATTTCAATAGATTTAAAAACTCTATCTTGTTTTCAATTCCTTTCCCTCAATCAAGTATTATGCCCCGTGCTATTTTGATAATCACAAAGGGGGAGAAATTCTTGGTTGATTGGGGGAGAAATCTTTCCCTCATGCTCTGCTTTACTTTCCCATTTATCCTTTAAAGAATGCCTTTCATTTCAGTATTTTACATTGCTTGTTTTGGTGATTGTGATCATCAAAATAGGGTGAGATTGTTGTACCTCTCGTACCCCTCGAGGTTTAATTTTCATGATCACAATCACTCTCTTCTTTATCTAATATTGTTTTAAGTGTTTTTGGATGATAGGCATGATTTCAGGTTGCCAAGGAATTGGGCCAAGACAGCAAGAAGCCAAAAGTGGACTGATTTTCAGTCCACCGGACAACCGGTGGATGCCCACCGGCCAGCCGATGGAGGCCTGGACAGAAGGCATCCCTCTGTCCAGACCACCGGCCAACCGGTGTCCCACCACCGGCCAGCCGGTGGAACCCAGACAAATAGTGTCAGCTACTGCCTTTGCACCGGCCAACTAGTGGCCTCCTCACCAGCCAGCCGGTGGTGCCTGAGCCCGAGCCCTCTCCCTTTTTCAAAGCACCGGCCAACCGGTGGCCAAGCACCGATCAACCGGTGGAGCCAGTCAAACTAGTCGTTGGGCTTTGACCAGGCTTGTCCACTTGACTCCCAACGGCTCCGAAGGCCTCTCCAACGGCTCCGAAGACCCCCAAAGGCCATTTGAGGGTTCCCCCTCTATAAATAAAGGACTAGGAAGCCCCAGAAACACAAGGAAGCCCACGGACACATTTTTGATCATTTGGCGAACCTCCGGCGCATTCCACCAAGGAACCTCCACTTGCTCCAACCCACTTCCAAATCCAAGGAGCACCATCAAAGAAGCTTGGGAGAGCTCTTCATCAACTTCATCAATACATTGGCGCCCAAGACTTCTCCCATTACGGTTTTCCTTGTTTTATCTATTTTGAGCATAAATTTGGGTTTGTGCCTACAAACCCCTCATTTCTCTCATCCTCTCTTCTTTGGGTTTTCACACCACCTTCAAGGTGTGAATAGGTTAGTCAAGCCTTCCCTTTTAAAAGGCTTGAGTCATATGTGAGCTAGCCTTCACCTGTAAGAAGGCTAGTGGGTTCTTACTCAACCATTGAAAGAAAGTGGGTTCTTGCATAACCATTAAAAGCAAGCTGTAATAGGTTCTAGAATAACCTTAAAGTCTAGTGGGTTTCTTTCTAAAACCACTGAAAAGTAAGCGGTAGTAAATCTCTCAACGGTTGAGTTGGGAGCAGAGACGTAGGCTTGTGTTTAAGCCGAACTCCGTTATCAAGTTGCGTGTCTTGCCTCTTTTATTTCCGCTGCACTTTTACTTTGATTTTAAATTGTTAATTAATTTTTAAAAGGCAATTCACCCCCACTCTTGCCATCACTTCTCCTCCCAAAAATCACACCATTTCCACATTGGAATTGGGCACTCTTTGAAATGTCATTTCAATCATGAATGTACTACATTAACATTATATATGATGGAATCCTAGTGTGAAAGCCTTATATTTCTCATTTCATACCTAACCAACAATAATGATTGTGTAAATCCCAATACATCTTAGTAATGATAGGATATACTACACAATATAAGGCATGAAAATCCCACATCATCTATTCTTGCTCTTCTGTTGAAACCAAGACGCATCCATGGATGAGCAAGATCACATACTCATCAATGGACCCCCGAGGATGTGAGTCTTCACTGACACACTCTCCTATTAAAGTATGACCCCATAATAATGAAGCTTTAAAATCCTCAATCTCTCCATAATAGTTGACATCACTGCTCTTGATGAGTGTAAATTCACATCACAACCAACATTCATATAAAATATCTTCTATAAAATCATGTTTTTATGATTCCAAAATATACTTTAATCATTAACTAACTGTATATATGTCATCTTTATTTGTTTATCTATGACTAAATTTCACTTTTAAATAATGTGGAGTTGTTTTAAATAAAACATCAATAGAAATTCCACACATACTAATTTCCTATGATTTAGGTAGAAATATGTAAATATTTACTTGAGAATTTTGTGGTCCATGTACACCAAAAATTTCACTCCCATCAATTAATGCACCCAATAATGAAATTCTTGAAAAAAATATACATTGTGATCATGTTTCAGGTAGTTCCCCTCACATTGCCTTAGCAAGTGAGCCCTATATACCCCATTTGCCCCAACTCACTCCTCCTATATTTAAACTACTATGAGCCTGATACCTAAATTATCACAATATACTATACATCTTCATCCCATTAATTTATGAATAAGTGTTATCCCTAAAGTCAATCAATCTTTTATCACATGAAAGGATTACCCAAAAATGTTTGACCTTATAAAATTCAAAAACATCTTATTCATTCCAATAAGAGGTATTTCTAAATGTTATAATTCTTAAATGAAATTATTGTAACTACTAACTATCCCAATTAATGTCTATATGTCTATGATATTATATAGATTTTCCAATTAAAAATGGGATCTCATGCATTATCGGTCAACTAATACTCCTTACTTTATGATAATATGACATACAAGGTGAATTTTATGCATTATGAAGTCCAAAATTATGCTTATTGCATATTTCTATTTATCAATGAGATTATCTAATAAGGTATCATGATGTTTCGCACAGTTATTCTGAGTGTGAGAATACAAAAATATTTCTTCCATAAATACAACAAAAAATGATTCAATATATGGATATAAAACCCATTTGACTAATACCATAATAAAATCCAGTTCATTCATGAGACCAAATGATATAACCAGATACTCATATAAACTATACATACTATAAAAAGTTGAATATGGCATTCTAGAATGAAAAACACACTGGTGATAACATGATATCAGATAAATTTTCATGAACACTAGATCTCCAAAGAGATAGATAACGATATCAACTATTCATTGTAAGGGATACCCTTTATTAACCATAAAATAGTTAAACCAATGGTAATACACATATAAATAACGCATTCAATCATACATTTTAACAAGAAGAACTTATGATCCCCATAGATAAGTATTGCTTCATATAAACCCCTTTGCATTGATGTATTCTCAATATCATTTTAGAACATATAACATTGTATTACCCATCATATAAAAAGTTATGGATACCAGTGCATCTCCTAGAACTGTGTCTTCAGAATTAAAAAATAATATTTATTACCAATCCTATAGTGTTATTTCTCTATCCCAATTATTTATATATATTAAAGGAATGTTATGTTGCTTTTTTTCACTACATAATACATTATATAGGTAACATTAATGGATTATTATCCAACTAACTCATAAAAAATTGATCGTAGGATGATACGGTTTGATATATGGGATGAATATTGCTATCAAAAATGAAGGATTGTCATTTACCCATTTTCTATTATGCTAGAACCTCATATAAACACACTTTCAACTTAATCATAATTTTTTATTTAAAAGAGTTTCCATAATAATTGAGAAAAAAATTAAATTAGAGTATATTATATAATATAAATTATAAATATTTAGAATATGGAATCAATATCTCCAAATTCTACTCATTGAAGTGGCAGAATTTAATTTGAAAAAATAAGGCGTATGTGATGTGAATTGTTGTTTAAAAATTGGGAACTTTCAATAACATGAAATGTTATTATAGCCACATTCATTATGAAATTGTTCCAAAGTCCTAAATTTGATTAATGGAATTTAAAAAATAATAATTTTACATTGAAATTAACTGGATAATATAATTTAACCATATAATTAATTAAAATGAAGATTATTATTTTTAAATAATTTCTTTTATTTTTTTCACAATTCAACAGAAAAAGAAACATTTTTGAAATGAACAAAAAATACACATACCTAATTTTGTTATTAAAAAGGAAAAAATAATTTTTTTTTCTGAAATATATTTTATGAAATTTATAAAAATTAAATGTCAATTTTCTGCGCAAAGTGTGATTAATTTATATTAAAAAAATGCTATTTGAAAATAATTTTTTTATGAACATTATTTTTTTAATAATCATTTCATAACTAATCCTATTTTGTTTTATATATAATTTTTTATTTAGCTAATCATTTTTATTCCTTCCATTCGAATTTCTATGTGATAACTATAATAGTAAATAATAATATTAACAATATACTATTGTGTTGAAAAACATAGTCTCCCATGTAATGAAATCTATCAATGAAACACATTGTTGCATGTTGTGAAAGATGAAATTAGTGTTGTGTGTAATGAAAATTATTTAAGATATTTAATTTTTTTAAAAATATATATTTATTATAAAGTCTCATGAAGATATATTCCATTCCCTTGTTGGTGTTGCTGTCACATATGCTATCGAATATAATGATCATGTTTTCAAATCAGTGGGTGTTGCAAGAAGATAAGAGGATTCCTTTTATAAATATGGATATGCAATATTTAAAATTTATGAAAATAAATAATTATGCACACATTGTTTAAAATCCACAGGAATTTAAAATTTCCCAAATTTAAATTATAGAAGATTCATTTTTGAAATATTATTAAATAATATGAATTAGGCCAATTTTCTATCTTTTATATCCCTTATTATCTTAATTTAACCCTTAGTAAACCTTTTTTGAACCAATCCATGTTAAACAATTTTAAGAGTTTTTTACTATTCATTATTATAAATAATATGTTGACCTTATTACACAATATAAACTATAGTTATTAAAAATAAATAATAAACTTTTCAAAATTAATTTATAATAATTTATTCGATTAAATATAAAATTAATCCCAAGGACTTTTATAAAAAACGGTTCATCATGAAAGAATTTTTAAATAATTATATGATCTTATTAAAATATTATAGTATTTTAAATTAATTAAATTAATTAAAATTTATATTTTTAGATATATAATAAATATTACATATAAATCATTACTTATTAGTAGTTATTTTAATTAATTAAAATATAGATATACTATTAACTTGAAAACTCTTCATAAAAATGTGTTATTAATAAAAAAGAAAATATATATAATAAAATTCAAAATCAATATTATTATTATTTAATTAATTTTTTTTTTCATATAAGTAAAAAAATATTTATTTACATTTTAAATAAAATATAAAAAATTGTTATTAAATTTAAAAATATTAAATTTAAATTTATAATATATTATGTATTTTCTAAAAATCATTGATTTTTTTGAAAAAACAAAAAATTTAACATTAATGAAATATCAGTACAATTATTAGAAAGATAAAGTTTATTTTATCATAAATATTTACTAAAAGTAAGGGAAAATATTATTTTTTAGCATGACGTAGTAAAAAGCATTTTTTAAACAAAAATAATTTTTGATGAATAAATTGTATATTCTTAAAATTCATCGATTATTACATAAGAATTTATAAAAAATATATATTTTTTAGGAACTATATATTCATTTCATCATTTATTAAATCATTTTCATACAGTCCCATTTAATGGCTATGTTATAATGGTCTTATTTGTATAGTAATATTTCATGGTATATTTAAGTTCATTGTGGCCTATCATTTACTCTGTCGAACCTAATGTTTTTTTAAAATATTAGGGAATGAAATTCATCCCCCATAAATTGTTTTTCATCTCATATATTGAATATTTTATTAGTAATATAATGTTTTACCTTTGATGTTGTCTCTTAGGAGAACTCGCATAATAAAAAGTGTTAATAAAACATACACTATAAAAGTGTGAATGGGGAATATTAAAGGGATCAAATAACTTGGTTTCCACTTTGGATAATGATAGTTGAATTTTAAAATTTGGATATGAAATAAAAACATAAATAATAATATATAATGATAATTATCATTGATTATAATAAATTGAATGGTAATGTGAAAATCAACTACAAAAGCCCCAAATTATCTAATGAATTAAAATATCAGTGATTTATTATATATGATGTTTTTATGAATACTTATTTGATTCATGATATTTTTTCGAGAGTTGATTGATTCATTTATCATCTTGGATAATAAAATAAGTAAATATACATACTTTAATATTATAATTTCATATATTAATCATCTACAAAATATTCTCATATACTATTTTAATGATGAGAATTGAAAACTAGATTTTTGATGAATGAAACACTAAAATAATCATCTTACAAATCAACTAACACCAAACACAACTATTCATATTGTCATTTTCAAAAAAAATACTGTTATCACTTATTTTCCCATATAATTAATTAATATATAATTCCATAATAATAAATCTTAATGTTTTTCACAATCTATTCAATATGTTTCTATCCTTAATACAGAGAATCTTTTATCTCCAAATAAGTAAAATCATTCATCCTAAAAAGCCAATTATGTTAATCTGAAGTTTCATATATGACTAATCCCAAAAATATGTTACCTGATATATTATTAATCACCTAAATTTTTGTTGAGAAAATAAATATTTATTCATTAAATTTTTTGAGTAAAAATAGTTTGATAATAACTTATACATTACATTATCGAGCGGTAGGTGTTCCACCCTTATTATTATTTATCTATTGGTCCAGTCCCAAAATTATTACCACATGTGATGAGTTTTTACCCAATATGGGAGTCATCCTTTTTTATAAATCTATATTAATATAATGAATATGTCATATGCCAAAAATATAATGAAAATACCGAAAATTACATTAATCGACAAATATATTTTTATCCACTAATGATTTATATACAGCTTATTGCTTTCATAATAATACCTTCTAAAGAGAAAATCAATATTCTAGATCAATCTATAATTCTATATTTTAATAAAAATTATTATAGAATAAAAACTATAGAACAATCATTATATGTTTCATGATTATTTAAAAAAAATACAACTGATAAAAAAACATCAAAAAAATAAAAATAAGATCCCTAAAAATTAATACTTCACCTCAATAATTGTTATAACATGGATCTGTTGTTGTTATATGGGATAATAATTCTTTTATGGGATTGAATCATATAATAGTAATATTCCCTATATATAATACATCAAATAACTTGGGAATTTATTTCTCTATTCCCTTTATTTCAATATATAATACCTCTTCTCTTATATTTGAGATAATTTTCATGGAGCTTAATCCCACTTTTATGATATGTTAGTTTATAATTTTCTTCTAATTATCATATTTATCACATTAAATTCCATTAGAGGCCATAATTTTATTTTTTGATTTGTTTGAAAAGTCATCAATGTATTATTTTTTATTTATATTCACTATAGATAATTTTGATTATAATTAGATGTATAACTTCTATTACCCTTTGGATATACATCTCCTCTGAAATTTTTTTATATTTCCCATCACATTTTTTTTCTTTATTCTTTTTAATATTTCTATCCATTAATATAAGAATATTAAATGAAATGAGATTAAAATATATTATCATAGAAAACGGTAATTTATAAACCTAGAAGGAATAAAAATGAAATGATAAGTATATACTCACATATGTTCCACATGGTTGTACTTAATGTAATCTATGGTAATTATTCCATTTAGGTTTTCTAAAAAAACAATATAATCATGTCATTTAGAATGGTTCACAAATTATATGTCAATTGGAATAGAATATCCACATATTTTGTTAATTGATGTTCATGGGAAGGTCTATTTATCTGTAATAGGTAACACTTGAGTGAGTCCAAGTAAGAATTTATTATAGTTATTACCCCATAGTAATTTCATTCCTAGAAAAAAACTACTTCTAGTTTAAATAAAAGGATGTAATTTCATTGAAACAACTCAATATATAGTTCAAAAATATTTGGGGATATTTATATATATGTAGTATTATCGTTATGTTAATCGGTTTTGTTCTTATTTTAATTTTCCCATACTATATAAGGATGATTAACTAACACTAGTATTTGAATCTAACTATAATGAACAATTTTATTTAGAAATAATATTACATTATTTTTAAAATTAACATTCATTAATTAAAACTAGAATATCATTATTTCTAGTCTATTTGAAATACATAAATCATAATAAATCAATGAAAAATAAAAAAAATTAGGATAGTAGTTTATTATTTTCCATAGGGACCTCATAAATAAATTTTAGATCCGAAAATGGAATATGATAACATGTCGATTAGAAAGAAGTTAAGGGTGGGATAAAATTACCAATACAGAAAATATACCTGATAAGGAAGCATAATGCGTGAGTCAATGCTATAATATGATTTCATAAAATTGGTGGCACGTGAGTATACACATGGATGAATAAAATATAAACCAGGGTATCATAATATCACATGATCATAGGAAATTTGACCATGACATAGAAAATCATTTAAATTTTATTCAAGGGTAACATCTTTATCGATATAAAAGTGTATAATCTCCCATATCCAATATGTGATTAAGTATAAATAAATTAAAAATTTAATTCAAGCACAATCTGGGTGAAACCATGATAACATATTTTTAATATATGTGTTATTAATAATGTATTTCAATCATAATGCATAACATAAGAATTATTCATGGAATAAAAATGGGGAGAATAATATTATCTCATTTCATAACGAAATGAAAAATATTTAATGATGTATTTGGAGAGATGAACATAAGACATAGATTACATTATAATAGTAATTGATAATAATTTTAGTATATAGGTGAGAAAAACATACAAATAATTTATAATCTATATATAAAAGGAAATGTAGCTCTCATTGGTTAATATAATTTAAATAATATTTAAAACATTCTAGAGGAGAATAAAAATTACACAATGAAAAAAAAAATCAATAAATATAAATATATAGGACTTTTAAAATAAATAAATTTTAAAATAATCTTTAAAAATATAAAGCATCATTTTTTCAAAATAACAATAATCATGAAATGTAATTACAAACATGTTTTATATGTTAAAAAATAATTCCTTCTGTAATTTAGAGAAATGATGAAACAAGACATCATTTGGAAAAAGAAAAAAATATTCCACATAAAATAATAATAAATATATCATCATGGGTATAAATTATTTTAAATATATATATATATATATTATTAACGAAAATTATATAAATATATCAAAAGGAAATATGGAAATGGAAGAGAAAGGGGTGTCAACTGAAGAGAGATATAAAGTTGATTTTCTTTAAAAAATTTATAATATACTTTTATGAAAAGAGTGACGGAAAATGGAACAATTACATGAAAATATCATGAATTAAAATAGTATAATAAAATTAATGTGTTTTATTAGACAATAATCAATAAAAATCTTATAATAAAAATTCATTCTAAAACATTCTTGATTAAAATGAGATTCATGCATAAATAGTTAACACATCATGTACTTGTGAATCATAACATTCCATGAATGAAGTAAATGAATCATAACTTAAAATGTCATGATATTATATTTATAAAACACATATTATTTAAAGGGGGATTATATACACCATTTTATATTAATTTTATTAATAAATGAACAAGTGTCTCAATGAAAACAATTTGAGATGAGACACATGACTCGAGCTCGAAACATCAAATGAATCTGATATATTCCATAAAAATAAAAATATGTTAATTATTTTCATTCAAAATAATATTTTTCAAATTTATTATTCCATGTATTTTATTTTTCAAGATTTCAAATATAATTACAAAATAATTAATTTCAAATATGATTTTTTAAGGATAACAGAATCTTATATCATAAACAACATTGGTAATTTAACTAAGATAAATGATATTATTATATCACTTATCCATAAGGTTAATTATTAAATAATTATAATTTTTATACATTTACTATGTTTTTTAAAAATATTCATGATGGAGGAATTTGGAAAAATATATATTATACAATTATAATGTCGGTAAGTCAAACCTATGCAAGAGTAATGGTTCCATTTTTCAATGATTAAGATGTAAAGAAAGTAAGTGTTCTTATTACATTAAATAATTTATATTATATAGTAAATATCAAATTATTTCATTAAATACACTAATATATAACATCAATGTGATGCAGTAATAATAACCAATCACATCACCATGTGAGGTGGTAGTCAACGTACACATGAATGGTGTTATAATTTAATCAAAGAATGGTGATGTAAACATTTATATGATATATTCCATTTATTTACTAGTTATTATTTAATGAATATCATTTATAAACATAAAATTAATCAATTTTTACTTATTAAATAAATTGTAGTTGAAAATAGAATCAATTCTCTTTATGAGGCAATAGTTCAATATGCACATGAGTGATGTTATTTTATTCTACATGGAATTACAATTAAGAAGCTACATGTGATATAAAAATTAAGGAAGTACAATTATATCTTAAATAAAACATATATATATATATATATTAAAAAAATTATTATATCTTTTCTTGAGATGTGTTTATGGAGATCAAATTATATCAGTCTGTGTGGCGGTACTCGGTCGTATATATTATCAATTTTTTCACATCAAATTTTATGGAGTAGAAGATGGTTTTAGGTCGTTAAATTCTTATAAAAACATATCATTATATGAATTATAATTAGGATATTATTTCATAATATTTTAAAATTATTTTATGTGAGACAAATGTAAGGACCCAAACTATTTTTTATAATATACTTTTTGAGATATAATTAAATTCATAGTTAAAGAAATATAAAAAACATGCACTTATGTAGTGTTATTATATATTATAAGTTTTTAGAAATTAATACTAATAATATATATTCCTAAATATATGTTCAACAGTGATCCAATGATTATTTTCAATATAGGGTTAAAATAAATCCAATCCACATTTGAAAAAGAATCAAACACCTCAATGAGGAGGGTTATATTATATGAATGCCATTTATTAAATCATCTAAGGTAAAGAGATTCCCATATATTTTCCTTTGAATAAGATCATTATGATATCAATCATTTAATTTATATGGAAAACTATTTGATATTGAATCCATGTTCATAATGATTGTGACTAAAACCATGTATGTTGTACTACCCCATTAAAATATCACCATTTTACACATTACCCATAAAGTGATTTATAGTGTAATAAAAGAATATGTATCAGGACCATAATTATATGAATATTAGAAGCTTATTTCCAATATAATACGGTAATATTTACTTCTTATTATTTTTACTTTATAAATGATTACGATTTTGATATGATAAATCATAAAATGTATTTTTCTGTAATATAAAATTTTAATTAAGACATCCAATTTTAATGATTTCTTGAATTATATAAGCAAACAATATTTTAATTAAATAATAGAATTAAACAGTTTCTATTAAATATAAATGATAATATAATGTTTACAAATTTAAATACAAATTTTATATAGGTTTGAAAAAAATTATTAAAAAAAGTACATCTATAGAAACATTAAATATTATTATGTTAAAATTAAAACATTTAATGATATGTTTTGTTAAAACAATTATTTTTTCTGAATTAGTTAAAAATTTCCCAATTTTCTATTTTTTTTCCAGATATTGTAAAATATCTGGGTAAAAATAAAATAAGGTATAAATTTATATTGTTTCTTAAGACATAAAAATGAACCATAATTGATGAATTAAAATTATATAAAGGTTATACCTGACCAATCCGATTAAAAATAATGTTTTTTTAGGTTATTTTATAAATTTTATAAATCATTTAAGAATCATCCCAAAAAATAGTATATTTTATGTTTTTTAAATCATTTAGTAATCAACATGACTCACATCAACATCTGTATAGTAAATATTTTAATGAAAACAAAAAAGTTTCTAAAAAGTATATCAAAACTCTTATTTTGAGAAAAATGAAAAACTTATGGAATGGGAAATAGTTTTGAATAATTTATTATATAGAGTCCAAAACCTATGTTTAATTAATAATAAATATATCCCTTATATTTTCTTATAAAAATCCACATAATCATTCATTTTCATTAAACAAGAAACATCGTGTCATGGATTTATTCAGTCCCCCATTAATTGAATACTCACGAGGACCCATCATGCTCTTAAAAACTCCTCCCAAGCATTTGGAATCACACATTCAGGTAGGAGAACACCCTCTCTTTTTCAATTCAAGATTCATTTTTTGTATTTTCCCTTTTGATTTTAATTTTTTTTTTATTTTCATAACATTTCAATGATCCTAATTATATAAAATTAATCCCTTAATAATGATTTATTTTTATTTTTATAATTATAAAAAAATTTGTGATGTAACAATGCTGGAATTTAGTATGGAAACGTCTCTTTCTCATATTTATTAAATCACCTTATTTTTGTAAGGAATTTTTTGAGATTAATAATGTTGTTATATTATTTTACACATTCAAATTATTAACATTTTTTATTTATAATTTTTTAAATATTCATACCACTATCATTATCCAATTTTAGGAGTTGTTAAGTATTTTCATTATGCACCAAAAATTTTACTATTATTATTATTGAAAAAAATGATTTCATCATGAATATCCATCCCCATATCCAATCAAGAGTATACACCTAGATGTAAATATCCTTCATTGATTGTGGAATTCTATATATGTTACTCTAAATACATTTTAGGGATATAAAATTTCATAGAAAACTTATTTTTTTATGATCTATATGAAGCACTTGTGCATGAACATGATATAAAAGAAATGGGTTCTCCCTGAATTGTATATAACTAAAATTTATTGGGTGGTGTTTTGGTGTCATGAGACATCATGTATGGGATTACGGGAAAAACAAAATCTTGTGTGAGAATTTTAACACCATTTTATTATATTATTGTGGTTAGTCTTGCCAATTTTTTTGATTTCATGTTTAATTTGATTCCACATTCCCATGATGCCTTAATTTTATAATTATATAAATTTCCTCATTATTTATATTTATTATTATCACCCATTTTATGTACCATTGAAATTATTTTTTACATGAAATAATTTATTCACATAACTGTTTATTTATTCTCATACTAAGATTTATTACTCTCCCATTTTATATGTATGTCCCTTGGTTATCCCATACAGCTTTTTGTTTTATAAAAAATTATGATAAAGTGAAGGAAGTTTTCAATTCTACTTATTTATCATTTTTATGTTGTCCTGTAAAGTAGCTAATTACATTAAATAACTATAATGTTATTTCTTCTCAGTTTAATTATGTTTATTCTCATTTACTAAATCATGATTTAATTTATAACAATGACAAGTATAAGGCCCCAGCCTTAAACCTTACTTAATCCCGAGTTATTACAAGATTACACGTTGAGGATCTTTTCGGGTTTAGAGTTTTAGAGAATTAGATCATAAGACTTGCATTACATTCCACATATAAACAAAGTGGTTACATAAAGATAGTATTCTTCATTCCCATCAATGGAATCACATTTAAAATAAAACATGGATTATTTCTTGACACATCCTTGACTCTATCATCTTATCATGTACCTTTCCCTTAACCTGTGAAAAACATTTCAAAAACTTGGGATGAGCATAAAAACTCAGTATGGGTTATAAAAACATGGAAAGGAAACATGAGTTCATATATACATAAGAATGAAATCATACTTTACCCATAAAACATAGGCACTTTAACATACCTCATAAAAACATGAATAAATCATATAAATCATAATACGTAAAGGTAACTTGAGGCATTCATAACATTCTTACGTAGGGGGTAACCCTCTTGGTTACGTTTGGAATACCCATCACAGTATATTCCCTAAAATCTCTTCGGAGAAACCTTAACGTTTCACTCCTTCGCGTTACCCAATGCATTGGAGAGCTATAACGGGCTCACCCGCCCTTAGTTTATCACGGAACCACCCGTTCTTCATAATAATGCCCAAGAACCTCAACATAATCGTATCACATAAAACATGAATAAAGGAAACATAAAATTTCCACCATTCAATCACAAGATATCAATACCACACATTGATATAAAAAAATATTGTGAAAACCATTTTCAATACCAAAATAAAGGAAAAGTAAAACATGGTATTTATTTTTCTTTTAAAAAGAAGGAATGGCTTGTAGAAGAAGCCGAAACTGAAACAACGGTTACGACGACGGAGAAGTCGTTGTCGCCGCATACGTACGACAAAAACATTCCCTTTTGTCGTTTAGTAAACGTTTCGTATAAAAAAGATTCCTTTTGAATAAACGTAAAAGTCAAAGGGGTTTATACACCGTATAAAAGAAAGTTGTGTATAAAATAAAATATGCCTCAATGAAAGGAGATTGAGACGAAGTCCCATACAAAGATAATTTTTAAAATAAAATAGATACATTATGTGTATTCACTATAAGTACACATAAATAAAGTACAAATACAAGATACGACATAATAATATAATGACATAATTTGAAAGTAGGAGATTAACCCAAAGAATGGAAATTGGGTTAAGAAGTTCCCATACCTCGTATCTGACTTGACCCGACCGTTCTTTAAACTCCTGAATAATAAACTTGAGTTAATCTCTACTTTCTTATGAATCTTTTCCAAGTTCATTATTCCTTTTATACCATGTTATGAACATCATGTAATCATTTAAGTTAATAATGTTCATTTTGTCGGTATTTGGTTCTTAAGTCAAAAATTGACTTCTTATACTTACAAGTTGTTAATTTGGTCAAAGGTTCATTATATCCAGAATAGTATTCATGATGTAGATATCATATATGTCATATATATACAGTACATACATGTATTTAAAATATTACATAATCATTTAGAGGTAAGAAATGAAATGCACCGTTCATGGAGACGGTAAGCCGTACGTACGCATGAACGCTACTTTCATTTCATTGTCATATTAATGGAATTAAAACTAAATGAGACTTATGTATATTTTAATTCCAGAATTATATTCATCATTTAGATATATCATTAATTATATATATCCATTATATACATGTACTTTTAATAGTACATTACATTTGGGGATAAGAAATGAAATGCACCGTTCATGGAGACGGTAGTCCGTACGTACGCATGAACGCTACTTTCATTTCTATCTCATACTTTAATGGAAATAAATGATAATGATATATATAGTTATATTATAATTCCAGTATAACATCATATATAATAACTTTAAATCCATCCTTTACACGTCCCACATATGGCATTAACGAATCACATCACTTTGAGGGGGCGGTAGTCCGCACTTCCTTAAATGAAGATATCGTGTTTTACCCATAATGGAAACCATAAAGGTATTCCCAAAATGAAAAAACAGAAGCTTAAGGAAAACATAAACATATTATATATCATATATAAAAATAGTGACATCATAATGGCCACCTTTGAAGGTGTTAAATGAGTATTGAACAATCATCGTTTCGGGAGGCATAATTTCGCCATCCACGGAAAACGTATGTTCTTTAACCATTTGATGTAGTTGTGTGAGAGTGTAGCTCAAATAAATCTTATAACAACATCCTAGTATATTGAAGATACTGGTGTTGTTACAAAAGAAGTAAATAAAAAGAGTTTAGGGGGTCGGAGAAGCAAAATAAAACAAATGAACATGAGAGAATGAAATACCTTAAAAAGTGTAACTTCTTTTGGTTTGAGCCTAAAGGCTTCCTTTGAAAGGATTCTGCCCAAAGGGAATCCTCTAGGATGAGGAGAGGGATGTGGAGAGAGCAAATGGGCAGGGGTTGGCCGAGCCAAAGGCTTGAGAGATGTGTGAAATGAGGTAGAGGTGGGGGCCTTTTATAAGGGGAGAGGAGGGGCACTTTTGGAAAGTAAAGAAACATTACATTATTTGAAAATGTGTTTCGGTTTTAAAAGGTCCCACATTGATGGAATTCGTGGATAAGGTGATAAGGCATCGAAATCCATTCATCCAATTGGTTTTGGACATGTGTAGTTCATAGATTTTATTTTATCTTTCCATTTTATTTAAATCGCCAAATAATGATGTCATCGCTGCATCATTATTATGTAATAAATACATTAATTTATTTAATGTCTAAAAATTATAAAAAAAATACTATGATATAGGAAATCTTTTTATCTTTCCAATGACTATTTATAATCTAAATTTGGACTTGTATAACTCCACTTAAAAATTGTTTTCGCAAAACATATTATGTTTGTGTCATTTTCACTTTAACATTTAATAAAAAGTAATTTATGTTATTTCCCAACAAAAGTGGATACATGGGGTCCCCAAGTTAGGCCATGGCTTGTCTTGGTCGGCCATGACACAACCAATGAGGTTGGGACATGTGTCTAGGTCATTTTATATTATTAAAGTATTATTTATACCTTAAACTACACTAATTACCACTAATCGCGATTAAAACTTAATAAGTTACTATTCACCAAAAAATTATTTTAATCTCATTGAACCACATTTTACTTCTTAATGACAACCATGTATGTCGGATTTTCAAAATTCAACACACATTAGTGGTAAAATTTCATTTAACCGAAAAATCAGTTTGCTTGATTACCACTTAGTGGTTTCACTATTCATCAAAAATTGATGTTTTTCAGAAAATTACCAAAAATTCACCCTAAGCTATATTTGATATTCCGAATTCAAAAATGAAGTCCATTTTACAAAATTCAAATCATATAAGTCACATTAATTAATTTAATAATTAATTCCCGCTGCCAGAGCAAATAGCGTGTTTTTACAAAACAATAAGTATCAAAAGATTGACACCAGTTTAAGTCTAATTTCAAAGTGAAATTGATTCCAATGACCACCATTGGATAAAATGGTAAAAATATATTCTAATTTCACTTTAAAACAAATTCAAAAGATAATCTAATCATATAAATAAATTAGGTTAGAAAGCAGTTTTGAATTAAAATACAACATTTTACACTATTCATAAAAAAAATGAACTTTATCAGAAAGGTACCAAAAATTACACAAAGTAAAATTTGATGTCCCGATTCTTAATAAAAGTTTTATTTGGTCCAAAAGAATGTATAAGAGTGATCAAAACTATATTTAATGACAGTTCACCATTAAAAGGTGATAAGTGAACCTTTAGTGAAAATTAGAGTATAAAAGCCTAAAATTGAACTCTTTCCGTATTTTAAGCCTTTATCTTTTATTGGGTAAATGTAAAAACATCTAAAAACATATCTATTCATATTTTAGTTATTTCTATTCATTCCCGCCAGTACAACGGCTACTTGTTAACTAACATTTAAAATAATATTATTATATTACTAGTGTGCTACGTAAGTTTCAAAGAAACTCATCGTTGCGTATCAGGTACGCTATCGAACATAGCAACCCCTTTTAATTAAAATTCATATTTAATTCTCAAATATTAATAAATATGAAAATTATTTATTCTTTAATTACCTGGGATGTTACATCCTTCCCCCCTTTTGGGAATTGCGTCCTCGCAATTTTATTCACTTATCAAAATAAGTGGGGGTATTTATCCCTCATAGCATTTTCAGATTCCCACGTTGCCTCTTCAATCACATGGTTTTTCCAAAAAAACCTTTTACCTGATGAATCACCTTATTCCGTAACACTTGCTCCTTATGGTCAAGAATCTGGACCGGTTGTTCCTCATAAGATAGGTTCTCTTCCAGCTGAACTACCTCTGGACTCAAAACATGAGATGGATCTGGCATATACTTTCTCAACATCGAAACGTGAAAAACATTGTGTACCTGAGATAAACTCGGAGGTAAAGCCACTCGGTATGCAACTGATCCAACTCTCTCTAGAACTTCGTATGGTCCAATGAACCTTGGACTCAACTTTCCTTTCTTACCAAATCTCATCACACTTTTCCAAGGAGAAACCTTGAGAAAAACATGATCACCTACCTCGAAAGATAGATCCTTCCTCCGGTTATCCGCATAACTCTTCTGCCTGCTCTGAGCTGTTCTCATGTGTTTCTGAATCAGCTGAACTTTTTCTGCCATCTCTTCTACCAATTCTGGTCCCATCAACTTTCTTTCACCCACTTCATCCCAGAAAGCTGGAGTTCGACACCGCTTCCCATATAATGCCTGAAATGGTGCCATCTGTATACTGGAATGAAAACTGTTATTATATGAAAACTCAACCAAAGAAAAATGCTGGTCCCAACTTCCCTGATAATCCATAGAACAAGCTCGTAGCATATCCTCCAATGTCTGAATTGTTCGTCCTGACTGTCCATCTGATTGAGGATGAAAAGCTGTACTAAAATTTAACTCAGTACCCAACGACTTCTGAAGGCCTTTCCAAAAGTTAGAAGTAAACCTGGGATCACGATCTGATACAATGGAGAGGGGAACTCCATGTAACCTGACTATCTCTTTAAGATACAAACGGGAAAGTTGATCAAGAGAGAAAGTATCTCGTATAGCAAGGAAATGAGCAGATTTGGTCAAGCGATCAACAATAACCCAGATTGCATTATTACCTCGAGATGTCTTCGGTAATCCAACAACAAAGTCCATGGATATATTCTCCCATTTCCACTCTGGCACTGGTAAAGGCTGAAGCATCCCTTTCGGTAACTGCCGCTCTGCTTTAACCTGTTGACAAGTCAAACACTTCACAGTAAAATCAGCAATATCTCTTTTCATTCCATCCCACCAGTAATACTCCCGCAGATCTCTATACATCTTAGTACTGCCCGGATGAACTGAAAACGGAGAACTATGAGCTTCACATAACAACTCTCTCTTCAACTGTAAATCACAAGGCACACATAACCTCTTCACAAACCTCAAAACACAAACACAAACTTATCCAAGAACTCATGGAAAATTTTATTCATAAGGTCCATGAATATAGTAGGTGCATTGGTTAACCAAAAAGGCATAACTACAAATTCATAATGGCCATATCTAGTATGGAACGCAGTCTTTGGAACGCCTGCTTCTTTTACTTTCAACTGATGGTACCCTGACCTCTAGTCAATCTTCGAAAAATACTGAGCTCCCTGGAGCTGATACCACTTCATTCGATGGCCCAACATCTGCTGAAGTAGTTGCAAAGGATTTCACCACCCCTTTCTTCTTGTAGTCTAACTGCTTCCCATCACTCAAGCTCCTTGTCGGACACTCGTTTGCATAGTGACCCATCTCATTGCACTTATAACATTTCACTAACTGTAAATCAAATTTATTCTTACCTTCACCTTGATCCTTTTCAGTGCAATCACGAGCCTTATGTCCCATCTTACCACATCGGTAGCACTTCCCAGAATTCAAAAGACATTCCCCAGCATGACTTTTGCCACATTTATCACAAACTGGAAACTTAGTTTTCTTACCATCAGACTTTTTTGAAGAATTCTTACCTTTCTCCTGCCACCTCGGTCTCTTCTTCTGCTGGTTGTTATAGAAAACTTGGTCATCGGCAAACTCCATTTCCACCTTCTCAGCACATCGAACAAGCTTTTCATAACTTTTAAACTCACGAGAAGCTAATGCCCTTCGATATTTTGGCTTTAATCCTGAGTAAAAACGATTGATTTTACTATCAAGGTCTCGGATAAAATTTGGAGCATACCTTGCCAATCGAGTGAACCTTTCTTCATAGACAGCCACTGAGTCTTCCTCTTGCCTCAATTCCAAGAATTGCTTTTCCATCCTAAGTCGAACAGCCTTAGGAAAATACTTCTCAAGAAACATACCTTTGAATTCATCCCAGTCAAGAGCATCAATCTCATCGGCATCCGTGATATTTTTAACCATAGACCACCACTGATCTGCTTCACCCTCCAGACGGTAAATAACAAGACTAACCTTTTGATTGTCTGAACAGCCCATGACAACAAAAATCTTCTCCAGTGCTTTAATCCACCCTTCAGCTAGCACAGGGTCAGATGATCCTCTGAATGATGGTGGATGTTGCCTCATGAAATGTTCCACCACTGACATGTTCCTCTGCGGTTGATCTGGCTGATCTCGTGCATGGATACCACCACCATTTATAGCCTGAGTCAACTGTGCCATCACTGCAACAAACTGTTCAGTTCCGATTCCGACCATCTCAGGTTGCTGATTTGGAAGGTTGTCTTCCTCCTGATGTCGTCCCAACATAGATGCTTTGTTTCCTCTGCGGAAAACCATTCTGAAAATCGAAATATCTTAGGCGAAGCAACATGGTAATCTGTAAATGCTATATCATTTAAATCATATTATAATTTAACACTTTTCTAACTCCTAAAGTTGTCTAAACCGACCTCTGATACCAACTATAAGGCCCCAGCCTTAAACCTTACTTAATCTTGAGTTATTACAAGATTACACGTTGAGGATCTTTTCGGGTTTAGAGTTTTAGAGAATTAGATCATAAGACTTGCATTACATTCCACATATAAACAAAGTGGTTACATAAAGATAGTATTCTTCATTCCCATCAATGGAATCACATTTAAAATAAAACATGGATTATTTCTTGACACATCCTTGACTCTATCATCTTATCATGTACCTTTCCCTTGACCTGTGAAAAACATTTCAAAAACTTGGGATGAGCATAAAAACTCAGTATGGGTTATAAAAACATGGAAAGGAAACATGAGTTCATATATACATAAGAATGAAATCATACTTTACCCATAAAACATAGGCACTTTAACATACATCATAAAAACATGAATAAATCATATAAATCATAATACGTAAAGGTAACTTGAGGCATTCATAACATTCTTACGTAGGGGGTAACCCTCTTGGTTACGTTTGGAATACCCATCACAGTATATTCCCTAAAATCTCTTCGGAGAAACCTTAACGTTTCACTCCTTCGCGTTACCCAATGCATTGGAGAGCTATAACGGGCTCACCCGCCCTTAGTTTATCACGGAACCACCCGTTCTTCATAATAATGCCCAAGAACCTCAACATAATCGTATCACATAAAACATGAATAAAGGAAACATAAAATTTCCACCATTCAATCAAAAGATATCAATACCACACATTGATATAAAAAAATATTGTGAAAACCATTTTCAATACCAAAATAAAGGAAAAGTAAAACATGGTATTTATTTTTCTTTTAAAAAGAAGGAATGGCTTGTAGAAGAAGCCGAAACTGAAACAACGGTTACGACGACGGAGAAGTCGTTGTCGCCGCATACGTACGACAAAAACATTCCCTTTTGTCGTTTAGTAAACGTTTCGTATAAAAAAGATTCCTTTTGAATAAACGTAAAAGTCAAAGGGGTTTATACACCGTATAAAAGAAAGTTGTGTATAAAATAAAATATGCCTCAATGAAAGGAGATTGAGACGAAGTCCCATACAAAGATAATTTTTAAAATAAAATAGATACATTATGTGTATTCACTATAAGTACACATAAATAAAGTACAAATACAAGATACGACATAATAATATAATGACATAATTTGAAAGTAGGAGATTAACCCAAAGAATGGAAATTGGGTTAAGAAGTTCCCATACCTCGTATCTGACTTGACCCGACCGTTCTTTAAACTCCTGAATAATAAACTTGAGTTAATCTCTACTTTCTTATGAATCTTTTCCAAGTTCATTATTCCTTTTATACCATGTTATGAACATCATGTAATCATTTAAGTTAATAATGTTCATTTTGTCGGTATTTGGTTCTTAAGTCAAAAATTGACTTCTTATACTTACAAGTTGTTAATTTGGTCAAAGGTTCATTATATCCAGAATAGTATTCATGATGTAGATATCATATATGTCATATATATACAGTACATACATGTATTTAAAATATTACATAATCATTTAGAGGTAAGAAATGAAATGCACCGTTCATGGAGACGGTAAGCCGTACGTACGCATGAACGCTACTTTCATTTCTTTGTCATATTAATGGAATTAAAACTAAATGAGACTTATGTATATTTTAATTCCAGAATTATATTCATCATTTAGATATATCATTAATTATATATATCCATTATATACATGTACTTTTAATAGTACATTACATTTGGGGATAAGAAATGAAATGCACCGTTCATGGAGACGGTAGTCCGTACGTACGCATGAACGCTACTTTCATTTCTATCTCATACTTTAATGGAAATAAATGATAATGATATATATAGGTATATTATAATTCCAGTATAACATCATATATAATAACTTTAAATCCATCCTTTACACGTCCCACATATGGCATTAACGAATCACATCACTTTGAGGGGGCGGTAGTCCGCACTTCCTTAAATGAAGATATCGTGTTTTACCCATAATGGAAACCATAAAGGTATGCCCAAAATGAAAAAACAGAAGCTTAAGGAAAACATAAACATATTATATATCATATATAAAAATAGTGACATCATAATGGCCACCTTTGAAGGTGTTAAATGAGTATTGAACAATCATCGTTTCGGGAGGCATAATTTCGCCATCCACGGAAAACGTATGTTCTTTAACCATTTGATGTAGTTGTGTGAGAGTGTAGCTCAAATAAATCTTATAACAACATCCTAGTATATTGAAGATACTGGTGTTGTTACAAAAGAAGTAAATAAAAAGAGTTTAGGGGGTCGGAGAAGCAAAATAAAACAAATGAACATGAGAGAATGAAATACCTTAAAAAGTGTAACTTCTTTTGGTTTGAGCCTAAAGGCTTCCTTTGAAAGGATTCTGCCCAAAGGGAATCCTCTAGGATGAGGAGAGGGATGTGGAGAGAGCAAATGGGCAGGGGTTGGCCGAGCCAAAGGCTTGAGAGGTGTGTGAAATGAGGTAGAGGTGGGGGCCTTTTATAAGGGGAGAGGAGGGGCACTTTTGGAAAGTAAAGAAACATTACATTATTTGAAAATGTGTTTCGGTTTTAAAAGGTCCCACATTGATGGAATTCGTGGATAAGGTGATAAGGCATCGAAATCCATTCATCCAATTGGTTTTGGACATGTGTAGTTCATAGATTTTATTTTATCTTTCCATTTTATTTAAATCGCCAAATAATGATGTAATCGCTGCATCATTATTATGTAATAAATACATTAATTTATTTAATGTCTAAAAATTATAAAAAAAATACTATGATATAGGAAATCTTTTTATATTTCCAATGACTATTTATAATCTAAATTTGGACTTGTATAACTCCACTTAAAAATTGTTTTCGCAAAACATATTATGTTTGTGTCATTTTCACTTTAACATTTAATAAAAAGTAATTTTTGTTATTTCCCAAAAAAAGTGGATACATGGGGTCCCCAAGTTAGGCCATGGCTTGTCTTGGTCGGCCATGACACAACCAATGAGGTTGGGACATGTGTCTAGGTCATTTTATATTATTAAAGTATTATTTATACCTTAAACTACACTAATTACCACTAATCGCGATTAAAACTTAATAAGTTACTATTCACCAAAAAATTATTTTAATCTCATTGAACCACATTTTACTTCTTAATGACAACCATGTATGTCGGATTTTCAAAATTCAACACACATTAGTGGTAAAATTTCATTTAACCGAAAAATCAGTTTGCTTGATTACCACTTAGTGGTTTCACTATTCATCAAAAATTGAAGTTTTTCAGAAAATTACCAAAAATTCACCCTAAGCTATATTTGATATTCCGAATTCAAAAATGAAGTCCATTTTACAAAATTCAAATCATATAAGTCACATTAATTAATTTAATAATTAATTCCCGCTGCCAGAGCAAATAGCGTGTTTTTACAAAACAATAAGTATCAAAAGATTGACACCAGTTTAAGTCTAATTTCAAAGTGAAATTGATTCCAATGACCACCATTGGATAAAATGGTAAAAATATATTCTAATTTCACTTTAAAACAAATTCAAAAGATAATCTAATCATATAAATAAATTAGGTTAGAAAGCAGTTTTGAATTAAAATACAACATTTTACACTATTCATAAAAAAAATGAACTTTATCAGAAAGGTACCAAAAATTACACAAAGTAAAATTTGATGTCCCGATTCTTAATAAAAGTTTTATTTGGTCCAAAAGAATGTATAAGAGTGATCAAAACTATATTTAATGACAGTTCACCATTAAAAGGTGATAAGTGAACCTTTAGTGAAAATTAGAGTATAAAAGCCTAAAATTGAACTCTTTCCGTATTTTAAGCCTTTATCTTTTATTGGGTAAATGTAAAAACATCTAAAAACATATCTATTCATATTTTAGTTATTTCTATTCATTCCCGCCAGTACAACGGCTACTTGTTAACTAACATTTAAAATAATATTATTATATTACTAGTGTGCTACGTAAGTTTCAAAGAAACTCATCGTTGCGTATCAGGTACGCTATCGAACATAGCAACCCCTTTTAATTAAAATTCATATTTAATTCTCAAATATTAATAAATATGAAAATTATTTATTCTTTAATTACCTGGGATGTTACAACAAGAGTTGTCATTTTTTGTATGACATGAAAGTTTAGTTAATTTTTTTAATTGGATTGAAAAAACTACAATAAGGATTAGGTATAATACAAATTATATGACATATCCAATTTTTTTTATAATTTTTTGATTATTTAGTTCCCAATAAAAAAATAATTATTTGGATCCTGTAGGTGGATGTTTTTTTGGAGAAACATTACCCATGGGAAATTTTCTATAAAAGGGTACATTGAGATGGAATTGATCATAACCTAGGTTAGAAATACAGTCCTTGTTTCACACTTGGTTTTATAATCCTAGAGGATTTTAATTGGTAAATTAAAATACTAGTATAACCAATATTATGTTTAGATAATTTTCAACAAATATTCTATTTTAGGAAACATATCACGGATAACAAAGATTAAACACTTGAAATTATTAATTTAATGAAATAAATTCCATTTATATATTATCAAGTTAATTTTACTAGATTATTCAGTTTCTTTTTAATAATTTGAATGTACTCATCCCAAATTATCGCTTTATTCTTGACAATAGTGGAAAAATTATAGTCACCAAGTAAACAACCAATGTGAGAGGAAATGTGATAAATACCCAAATGAGATGACAGATTGATGGGAGAAGGAATTGAAAACATTTTGATCATACTCTCTTAGACTAATATGGTTTTAAACAAAACATAGAATCATTAGGAACTCTTAAATCCTCTTAATAATAATAATGTTTCAGTTGTGACCTTTATATCACAAATGCCTCCAACATTCAATGAAGCATTTTTTCCATAATTACAGAATAATTTTTCAACTACTTAGATAATATATTCTCCATTCATATATGTTCCCAATCATATAATATCATACTTTCTATTTATCATATTGAAGGAGAATGGGATTAGTGGTTTACATTGATGAGGAATATGAAGTATGATCAAATGATCGAACATGTAAGTTGGAATGTGTTTTGGAAAATCATTTTTTAATATGTATTTTATGTTAACTACAACATTAAATGGAATTGGATTTCCATTCACAAAAATTGAGAGATGATGAATCTATAGATATTTTTAAGGAAAACATCACAACACATGCATGATATGTATGAACCTTTATCATTACACCTGAATAAAAATATGACCGCATCATTGTCGGGTTGTAATTGAGTCTACAAAAATCCATGTTAATACAATCCATTGATTTATTTAAGGAATTTTTATGATGATATATAAAAAATTAAGTTAAATTAAACTCAATAGAATCATGGGAATAGTAAGAGTAAATATGATATTAATTATCAATTTTCAATAGATAAATCTAATAGTGGTATGAAATTTCAATATCTCACTTGTAAAAACTTTGGAATGAATCACCTAAAACATTTCTTAAATGGGATATGGAAATGGAATAGGGGTGGAATGGAAGGGAAACTATTTATTTATTACCAATGGATGAAAAAAAATAATTTAATATAATAGAAGAATGAAATTTTTAACCCTTATCATATTTTTCAAGGATTAATTTTTCAGTGTCCAAGGTTACATTATAAACTAATTCACTAACTAGAGTGGGCATAGATGCAATGAACACAAAAAAAAAATCCATGATATCAAGGGATATCTTATTCACTCACAACTGTTAAGGTGAATACAAAAAATGAATTCATGGTTGGTATGCAAGTAAATCATTAAAACATTTAACATATTTTTTGATTCTATTTCTTTGAATTCTATAGTATCAATCATGATCTGTAGCCCAATTCTAGTGCCACTACAGTACATGTAAGTACATCTATCAGTTAATATGGAAAATGGGAGAATTATTTCATAACAAATATATAACACCTCCCATATGGAAACATATGTGATTAAATTCAATGAAAACATTGTGATAATCCCTTTTATATAATTTTATTAAATTCACGGTACAGATTAGATTAACATATACAGATCAAAAATTAATTTAATATATAATTAAATAACTCTCCATATCACGAATCACTATCAAATTAGATAGGATTTATTGTAGGAAAAATAATTTTATTTAGAAAAAAAATTTCATGAATGGTTAATATTGGGATCAACAAAGGATTATCTAGCTCAAATTATTGATTCTATAGAAAATATCATCCTCCAAGACATTCCCAATATGAGTAAATAATTTGATCTATATACATATGTATTGTCTTCTCCTTTTCCATGCTGAGATGATGAATTTTAACTAGAACATAGACATACATTTTTACTAGTATTAAAAGGCTATATATTTAAAGGCTTTTGCGAACATGGGGATATAAAGCAAAAACTTTTTGATAAGTTTTATAATGGGATCATATACCAATGTTATTCCCCATGTGGTTCACCTATCGTCTTCTTCAATAAGAAGGGTTGGTCAATGTGTCATTACACTGATTATCGTGAGTTCAACATGATTATGATAAATAACATGTATCATCATCCATATATTAGTTTAATGTTTAAATTTCTATGAGGATACCAATTCATATCCATGATGGATCTATAGTCAGGGTATTACTAGGTATGTGTGAAAAAGTTATATATCCCCATGATTAATTTCCATACATGGTATGAGCACTATGAGTTCATATTAAATTTATTCAAAATAAAAAATTCAATAGATATATTCATGGACATGAAGAACAGAGTCTTATGAGATTACCATAACAATTAATTTTTCCCATATAGATGAATAAATAATATTCTAAAAATGAATGGAGGAGTATTAAAATTATCTAAGAACTATTCTAATGACTTTTCAAAAAGATATACTTTTTGAAAAGTATGAAAATGCTTGTTTTGGATAAATTAATTCTTTTTCCAAGGGAACATTATCACATGTAATGGGATAAATAAGGACCCTTAAATGATATAATCGATTGATGTATGGATTAGTTCATCATCTATGATTGATATTTGTAGCTTCTTTCGACTGACTGAGTATTATCAATGATTTATAATAATTTTATCACAATTTTCAAACCCTCAGCTGTATTGCCCCGACCCCAGTTACCCAGAGTCGATGCCTTATTACATAATATTTTCATGATCACAAAAGAACAAGTCTCGAAAGACCGATTAGTTTAGTAGCCTTGGAATAACTAGGTACATTCATAAAGATTACATTACATCATAAAGTGAAAACTACTACAACATCATCTTGACATCATATCCCCTCATACTATCCCTGCAAGTCATTCATTAATTACTTCTTCAAATCCTGGAAAAAATAAAACATTGAAAGGGGTGAGCTCAGATGCTCAGTAAGGATAAAAACGTACCAGAAACATTCATAAATAAGTTTAAATATTTAAGGAAATGTATAACTAAAACAAAAGCCTTTTAAACTTGAACTTTAACATAATATAGGAAATATTAAATGAAATAATTCTATTTAATTATTCACATTGATATTATACTAGTCGAATAAGAACATCCAATAGAAAAAACCACTTTCATAATGATGGAATGCATAATGCCAGACTATCATAACCACATATCCAAGGCCTCGTGCCAAGACTACAAATACGATTTTTTCAAGGCCTTGTTACAAGACACTAGTTTGTCTCATGAGACCTACCGATGCATTGAGGAGCTATAGAGGGCTCCACCCGTCACATATTAAGTCCAATGCATTCCTCATATGAACATGTATAAAAATAACATAAACATTCGTATTAAAACTAGCATAAGAAATGTCAATACATTATTCATATGCCTTGAATGGTATACAAATAACACATCCACAGTCAATCACATCACAAAACCATCAATACAATATGGATTTTTGGTATCATAATAAATAAATTTCAAATAAGCTTAAAATCCATCAAAGGTTGTCGACATAGTTGAAATCAAAACAATTTGAGAGAAATGTCTCTTTTTTTAAATAATTTAATAGTACCATAATTATTAAACAAAACATTTACTTTGAAAATATTCTTATAAGCTTTTAAGGTAAGATTTTATGACTTTATAATGGCGAAAATAGCCGCATTAATCGTATAAGTTAAATAGACATTCTTACCTTAATTATGTCAAAAAGATTAAAAAGGACCTTGTTTGGAAAACCACGGAAAGATTCCCTTATAATTTTTTTTAAAAAGTAAATCAAGGGTATAAATTACATTAAACCGTATTTTTTAAAATAATATGAATGTTTTGAAATAAATTTTTAAGAAACATGTGTTTGGATGATAAAGAGGTCCTAGTAGATAATTATGTATAAACAACCTCAGATAATTAAGAGATTGTGAAATAACCATTACATTGTACTTTTCTTTGGTTGAGGGTAGGTTAACCTCACGAATAATGTTGAAATAATTGTTATTATGTTATACAATAATCATATACATTAATATTATATCATATATGATCATTTAACACTCCTTTGTTAATAATATCTTTGTATTATCGTCATTTCGGATGATAACTTACTGATTTTATTTTATATGTTTCGTTATATAAGACATGGTTGTTATGGATAGGTTTGTATATTATTCATATATAGAATTATATCATGTCCTTAAACATTATTTTTAATCATCAAATGAGAATTATACTTGAATGTATATGATGGGGACTGAATCTCATCGCGTTCGTGGAGACAGTAGTCCGTACGTACGGACGAGGGACAATATCATTTTTTTTGATATTAAAATAAAATATAATTGGATGGTATATCATATATACAGTATCATTATCAATTTATATTTATTATTTACAGGAATTACACATCATTATTATACCCATCCAAATAATAATAGTTTGAATAACAATTACAGCACGACGTGGAGACGGTAAGTCGTACGTACGCACGTATGGTGAAATTTCATTCAAAGGATGGATAGAATACTGAATATGGTAGTAAAATATTTATAATAACACCTCAGTATATATATTATACTTAATTTATTATTTTAGAATGGGAATAACAAAGAAAAAGATGTTGAAGAAGAAAGGAACTTGAAAAAGGGTGGGAAAAACATTACCTCTTCTTCGGGTTCATCCTTTTGATTTGATCAAAAGGGCTCCATAAGATAACCTTCTGATCCAAATAATTCCAATATGTTGAATTTATTGAAGTTAAGAGATTATTTGGGAAGGTTTTGGCAGAACCAAAAGGCTTTTATGGTGTGATGAATTGGTTATAAGTCGTGTCCTTTTATAAGGGGGATGGGGGGTCTTTAGAAAAAACATAAAGAATTAATTTATAATAAATTCATATTCGGTTTATAATTACTTAAAAGTGGATTATTAAAAGTATATGGTTGGTATGGGTCGAAATAATTTAAACCAATAGATTTTAGATAGGTTTGGGTCATTATATTAACCTTATATTTTAGTTTTAACTCTTACTTAATTAGTTTGACATTTACCATTTCACTTTGTAATTTTATATTATATAGTTTATAAACATAATATATACATCCAAGAGACCCCCAAGTGGTCCATTAATGATACAAATATCATGATATAAGTATCTTGGACGAACCTTAGATTTTTAGAAATTCAATATCAATTAATAATATAATATTTGTTTAAAAAACTCTTTTATGTCAATTTTGACACTATTGGATATTTTATTTTTGATAAATTCATAGTAGAATTATTATGTAGAAAAAATTTATAAAAACAATCCCAATACGTCATATTAACCTAAAAAGTTATTTTAATTTATAAAAAGTCTCAAATTTAATTTATTTGTGTATTTATAATATCAATTATCTTAATCTTTCATAAATACAGTAATTAGTGCATCATAATTGTGTCATAAATAAATTAAATTATTTAATGTCTAAAAATTATAAATAAAATACAATTATGTAGGAAATATTTTTATATTTCTAATTAATATTTATAGTTTTAAATATAGCATATATAATCCTATGTAAAAATTCTTTTGCTAAAAGATATATGGTTTTGTCAATTTTGTATTTACTTTAACATAATTAATATAAAGTGTCCCTATCACCTACAAGTGGCTCCATGGGGTCCCAAAATCGACCCAAATATGTCCAAGGTCGGACATGTATCCACCAATATGGTTGGGACAGGATTTAGGGTAATTTATTATTATTATAATATTATTTTTTACCCTAATTTACCAGATTTACCCTTTAACCATGGTAAATAAAATATTTACCGAAGTAATTATTCAAAATGTATAAAAATAAAAGTTACATAGTTATAAAATTTGGACATCCTGATTCCAAATATTGAATCCAATTTTCCAAATTCAAAACAAAGAAGTGGAAGAAATTAATTTAAAATTAATTCCTGTTGTCAAAACAAAAAGCGTGTTTTTAAGAGAAAATAACAATCAAAAGATTGACACTTGTTTATGTCTGGTTTAAATGTGAAATTATGTCCAATGACCCGAATTGTATTAAATGGTAAAAATATATACTAAATATACTTTAAAACCACTGTAATTCAATACATATCTCTATTAATTATTTCAATTAAAGAATTTGTTTTTAATTAAAATATAGTAATTTTTACTATTAATCAAAATATGAATGTTATACGAAAAGTACCAAAATTTCACCCTAGTCTAATTTCGATATTCCGAATCCAAAAATGATGTCCATTTTGATAGATTAAATGTATAATATTTCAAAAAGTGGGTATTCATATTCATAATAGCTAGATTTATTGGTTTTGGATTGTGTTAAAACTCAAAGTTGCGTACAACACACGCTACTGTATTATTCAAAGAGAAGTATACCGTGGAAGCGTGGTGTATTAAATCAGCCCAATATATCATAAAAGGGTGTAATTATTGAATAGAATAATTAATTTGAAGAAATATTTTAGGAGAAAAAGGAAATCTAAAAACATCACATCTAAATATGATTCCAACCTGAGGTAAAGGTTTCTTGGAATAGAAATATGCTTTAATAATTATCATCGGTTGTAAAATAACATTTGATAAAATTTTGATATCATACCCATCACAGAAACTTAATTTTATTAAATATAACTACCGAACACACTATATAATAATGTTTTAATTAGCCATCCTGATGAAAATATTTTATTATAATATCTTCGGGGATATGTATAAAAATATATGGATCAAAACATCCTCATTTAAATATTCAAATTGAATGAGATGAATATTCACCAGTGAAGATTGTTATAGAAAATTATGGTCTCGAAGTGACCAATACACAACTATCCTTGGAATAAAATAAATTGGAAGCCAATATATATACAAAGGATCTTGAAATTTAATCATTGGATAGAAAATATATGTATCATATATTAAATGAAATGGAAAGGGTGGACATGGGAATCATAATATACCTAAAATCATAAATTACTTAATAAATGATATGTCAAACACACCTTATGGAGAAGATGTAGGATTCTTAAATATATAATTATAATATTCAAAAGGTGATTAAATTCATATAAAATGGGAAATCATAAGAGTTCAAAATTAATTAAGAAATATATCTATATTTTGGTTTACAACAATGTGTACCATCAAATAGTGTGTTAAAGAATGTGTTATATGTTGATGCACATAGTTTTAACTTAATCATTCATCAACAGATCACATATATGTATTCATATATATGATATAATTATTAGATTTAAAATATCATGAAAAATATCATAGAAAATAAATTAAGGTGTCGTGCCTATTTTTAAGGGAATTAATAGAGGAAATATCTATGAGGGTGATGTACCCATTATGAATAACTATATATAAATTGAAAAAACATATCTTCGTATTTTATTACAATACAGATTAATATATAAATGGAATATAATTTTACATGGGTTTATGTGCATAATATTTAAAACAATAATCACTTTATTATTATTAAATATTACGTATCACTCGATCAACTTGTAATGATAGAAATTGAGATTTTTTGAGGCTTCATTGAACACCACTATTAGATATATTTGATTACGACCCATGATTTTCCACAATGATATGGATGATTCTCAAAAATTATCTATATAATTATTTGAACACATGAACAAATTATCACTCTAAAACTGATTGGAAATATGAGATAACAAACCCTAATCTCATGGTAATTTTTACAATATAATAAATTTTCCTCAATGAATAATGTAATCAAAAAAAATTTCTGGTCGAGTCCTCATATAATAAAATATTCCAATAATGCATCCAAATGGATACATGTGTGTACCATTATGGGATATGATCTACAACAAATATAATATTGGTTGAAGTAGGTGGACATAAACTATTTGGTTTAGAAATATTTGAGGAAATAATGGAAAATGTCAAGACTATATAGAAGTACATCAGGGCTTCTTAGAGTTGAGAGAATTGGTATTCTAAGAATCATCAGGGAGAACTATAGTTTCAGGATTGTGATAAGGTATTCCTACACATTTCTTCATTAATGCATGCCCTGTGATTTTAGTAGAAAGAAATGATTTTTCCAACATACATTGTTCCATTTCAGAAACGTGATCACCTGAGTCCGATAACCTATTTACTAGAAATCCCACAAAACCTATCTAAAGTCGATAATTTTTATGTGATTTCCTCTTGAGGAAGTACATACATGAACCCTTACATGTGTTAAATCCAATGGCGGAATAATTATTGAATTATCTTTCATATGAAGAAATACCAATAATTATTTTAGATATTAGAGATAAAGTTCAAAATTTTAATTCAAAGGAACCTAGTGATAGTGATGTTGTGAAAAAAAAAGATTGAAGAGGAAACATGGGAACCAGAAGAAAAAATGAAATAGAGTTACCATAATCACTTTTTGTATATGATATGAAATGTTGGTGGTAAAAATTTATAAAAGGGAAAATATTGTAATTAACTGAAAAAATTATTCAAAATTCCTTTTATATATAAGTATATTCCATGTTATAGTATTAGAAATAATATTATATTATTTTTTTATTAAATACATTAAGATTTAAAAGACCATTAAAAATAAAATAAATTTATCATATATCCATTAAACCATGGTCATATGATTAGAATAAATATAGTGTTCTGATTAATATAATTTACATATACAAAAGAATCAATGTACTCATCTAGTTGGATCATACCATATGCTAACAATTATATCCGATTTTGAGGGTGAAAACATCAATGGTATTTTACTTTAAACAACCCAAAGGTTATATCCATCAAATACAACATGACTGTAATTTGTTATGGGATATTTTTAATGTTATCATGATCTTGGCCCAAACCATGTGTGCTAAACCACCCATGAAATACTCACCAACATTCACATTAACATTAGGGAGTTTTATTTATGTAATAAATAGATATGTATTAAGTCCGTAATAATATGAATGTTTATATTATGTTTTAAATATAATAATGATTATGTTTACATCATATTGTTTATAATTTTTAAATGATATTTATTTTGATATGATAGAACAAAAAAAAATTTTAATATGAAATTTAAAATAACACATCTCTTTTTGATGAGTAACTTAATTTTTAAAATAAATTAATGTTTCATTAAAATAATAAAAAATAATTTTTAAATATAAATGATAATATATTTTAGATGAAGTACAATGTATTTTATATAGGGGCTCAAAAACAGCTGATGTAAAAAAATATATAAATTGATCAATAATTTTATATTATTGTTTTAAAATAAAAATTATTAAAATTTAATGATTTATTTAGATAAAATAAATATTATTTTTTGGAATATTCTTGTTGATATTTTCTAATGGTGACTTATTTAATATTTGTTGAGATACAGTAATTTTAGTGGAAAAAATAAATAATGTATAAATATAAAATTTTTATTAGGACATATTAATGAGCAAGAAATATTATAATAAATTATATAATCGGTGACCATGAACAAATATATATTTATCATTTAAAATATTTTTTTTGATGTTTTTTAATAAAATCTCTGAATCCCTTATGAATCCTCCAAACATATATTATATTTTATTGTTTTAAATCAATTTCATTATAAACATGACTCACTTATACATCACCAATGATAATATTTTAAGGATTTAGGTCCTTATAATAAAAAATTATTAATTTCAAATATATATGGTAAAAAACATGGTATGGTTTTTGTTTTTGAATAAATTTTTATATTGATTCCCAATCCTATGTTTTTGAAGCAATAATGATCTCCCCTATTTCTTCATATAACTCCTAATATCTCATTACCCATACCTCATAAACCATGATGAATATTCTTAATCAAACATCCATTCAATAAAGTCCCCATATGTTTCCCCCATTCTCTCCCAAACATCCTCCTAGTATTTTGGAATCGCCCTCTAAATGTAAGAGATCTCCCTCTCTTCATTTTAATTCATGAAAAAATTTTGTTTTCATCCTTTCGAATATCAATTAGTTTTGTTTTCATGACATTATAAATATAACTATAATGTAAAACACATGTCAAAATAACTAATGATAATGTATTACCTATCATTAAGGAATTTACCGAAGCCATTAGTATGTTAGAAATTATTAACGACTATACTCATTCTTCTAATGATTCAAGAATATTATTTCTGTAATGTATTTTACATTATAATTTAAAATGTATGGATTTTATTTTTTTTATCCCTATTACATACCATTTGATATCCAAATTATGAAAGACTGATTTGATTATCATTAACCCATTTTATTAATCTTTAATTGCTACCGTTATGATGTTGAAAGTTCATTATTATTTTTATTCCAAACAATTGTGTCATGAATATCCACCCCTATTTCCATGAAATTTTATTAACCTATACTTGTATATCATTCATTGAATTAATTATTCCATATATGTATCCCACACTAATTTATTTGGGAGATATAATTTATGATTAAAAAATTTATATTGTATGATTTATGTGGCACACTTATGCAGGTACATGATATTCAAGCGACAGGTGAAATCATATTTATAGAGCACCCCAATGCATTGGGGAAAAATTAAGCCTAATGAGACATCATGTATGGGATTAAATATTGAACCTAATAAATTATAAGACATTTTTATTCATGTTTTTAAGTAATGTTAGTAAATGATAACTTATGTCTATGATTTCGTAATTAATGTTGTTTCCACATTCCCATGTTTTCTTTATGTTATCATGTTATAACATTATACATTGTTCATATTTATGTTTCTCTCCCCTTTTAGGTCCCATTGAAAAACAAATTTTCCAACATATAAAACAATATTCATGTAATAAATTATTATTTCTTTAAAAGTAGTTATAGGTCCCCTAATCGTATGCATGACCCTAGGTTATCTGATTGTATTTTATGTATGATATAATTTTATAAACATTTAAAGGATGTTTCAAATAATTAAAATGTATCCCGTATGTTATGCTGTTATGTAACGTACCAAATTTCATAGTGACTATTGAATATTAGATATTTTTTCTTTTATTAATTGTATTATTATAAAATATAACACGAATTTATTTTTAATAAATAAAAGGGTTATCGTATGTAGAATAAAAGAAAATAAAATTATCTTTTAAGAGCATTTCATCCTTTTAAACCACAATTTTTGGATTATAGATAAATAGATACTATATTTTAAATTTAATCAATCAATGGATTCTTGAATGAGGGGAGGAAAATAAGTTTTTTATTTGGTAAGGTAATTGATGAGAAATTGGTTTTTTGTAATTTATAAAAAAGGGGAGAGGGGCATCACTCTTTTATGATGGGGTGAATATAAATTTGGAATTTTAGAAAAGAATAAATTACACATTTATTCTTCATATAAAAAAGAATATAAAATGCATGATTTTATAAGCCAAAAATTTATTTTTTTTTAAGTTATTCCAATTAAATATGAATTAAAAATTTATAGGGAAATATTCAACCCTTAACATTTTAGTTTAACCACTAGTAAAATTGTTTTTACCTTAAAAATTGTTATTATATATATCTATTATGTAAATTCATTCAGAAAAAAGTAATATACCTTTTGAATTAATATAATAATGTTTTAATATAAATATGGAATTCATTTTTCAACATTATACTCTTATAAGTGGCATAATTAAATTTAAAATTAATCTAGAATATGTTTTTAACAAAAGGGGTTTCATGAAATACAATATACAAGTATAAGTTAATATTATAATAAATACAGGAAATGTAATTTTTAATAAACTAACATAAATTTAAATTTATAGATATATAATATATACATATCATTTTATTGATTCTGAATTATTGGTTATTTTGTCTAAATATAATGGATAACCATTATTCATGTTACAACTTCTTTTATAACAAATGTATTTTATGCCTAAGAAATAAAGATATAATAATATCTAGAATAATGATGATTTAAAAATTATTAAATATATTTGATATATCAATATATTTTTTTTAAATTTTTTTTAAATAAATCTAAAATAACAAAATGGTATAATTTTTTTAAAAAAATTATAATTAAATAAAATAAATGTCTTTTTCACTTTTCACTAAAATTAAATTTTTTTGAAAACCCCAAAAATATCACCATATGTTAATATTGATATGTTTATTAAAATAATATTTTCCTTTTTATCAAATAATATTATTGAAATAAAAAATAATATCAATGATTTTCTTAGAAAAGGGAGAACATATATTTTTTTCTTAAGAAAACATATTTTGAATAAATAAGAAGGCTTTCATAAAATTAATTGTTTATTTAATAAAAATTTATTAATAAATTTATATTTATTATTAAATTTATAGAAATTTTAAAATTATTTTTATCCTATTTATTCCCAAAAATTTAATATCTAGTTTACAAAATTATTATTTGAATAATAATATTGAAGGATTTGTTTAAACTTAATGTTGTGTGTCATATATACTATTGAACATAATTATACTCTCCAAAAATCATATGGTGTTTTAGTGAATTATTTTTTTGATGTGATTTAACCATTTTTTTTAATAAATATTAGTTCTAAAAAATAATCACATTACATGAAAAAACATTTTATCAATGATCAGGATGTTATGAACAACCATTTTATGTATTATTTTCTTGTTTCATCTATTAATTAATTGAATGCAAAGTTGGTGTATGAGTAATTATTTAGTGGATTATGATATATAACACATTACAAAAGTTAAAATGAATGAGAAATCATAAATATAGATCACCAACTCACCCCAACCCCCAATATGTGGTCCACCTAATCCTTGTAATCAATTATACCACTATTACAAAAAATTATACAGCATTTATTTTTCTTCATATTCCATATAAGTAACTTTTTTTCTTATACTAAAACAACCAATTATAGTTTAAATATAATCCTATGTGAATAATAAAAATTATCATTAATTGAATAATTAATTTTCATTCTTCTTAATAAATAAGTCATTAAAAAATAATTACATCAATCACATTATGTGTAGTCTCAAACAAATTCAATCTTAAGGACCCCTATCTATATATAATTCCAACTCCTTGAACATTTAGAAATGAAACCCATTAGAAAAATATCACCATCAAATTCTATTAGGAAACTAGTTTCTATTTTATCTGAATCATGCTCATCAATTGACACAGAATTCTGAATAACAAATTAATATATTCTATGATATCAACAAGTTTATTAAACCATATTATTTGAATTGGAGATGTTTTTCTATGTTTGATCATGGATTTAATTTTTTACAATAATATAACATCTTATTCATTAGTATCAGCCCCTTTATTTTATAATATCATCTTCAATTCTACTTCACTCTTGGTATCCGATAATGGGGATCAACAATTAGTGGGTTGTGATAAATCACATCTAATCTCATTAGAGGCAACAAATCCAAAAGTGATCCCCTTTTTAAATTCATCAATGCGATAATTATATATGATTCATACACTGACCAAGTTACTCTTTTGTGAGGCATAAAATACTAATATACTATGATGAGTATCCATGGTATGTTAAATTATTTTCAATTCTACCACTAATTCATAAATGGTATATTATGAAAGGAATTATTCCAATATAGTGTCAAAATATCGGACAAAACATGGTGAAATTAAAACTGAATCTAAATTGATCATTTTTATAAAAATTAACATTAGGAATGCAGATTCTCAAAAATATATTCACATGATGATATATTTTAATCTTCTCTAGAGGATTCATAACTAGTATATTCTATCATGATCATCACATGACAATGTTAACTCTTATGTAACCCACATTCTAAAAGTGATTAAATATTCAATAACCAATACAAAAGGAATTATATAAGAATAAAACCATGTACAATAAATTATATTTTCTAAAATAAATTTAATATATTCCCATATATGAAGAAATTATATGTAATCCAATATTAATAACGTATCACCAACATCATTAAATACTTTCAAAACAATTTGACAGTCATCCTCATCGATTTCAAACAATCTAAAAAATTTAAAACAATCACTGAACAATTGTTCCAAATAAATATTCTTATGATATCTATATATAACAATAGAAATTTTATCCCCAAGAATATCCTTTTTTCGAAAAATATAAAAATAAATAGAATAAACTAAATTAAAAAATTCACTCATGAAATATATTAATAAAAAACCATAACTTCAAAATAAATAAAATTGTATTGAAAAATAATCACGTTCAACATTAAAAATATATTTTCATGTTAGTACAATTATTTAAAATCCTAAATAGACAAAATAAATAAGATATTTATTTTCCTCCATGAGTTAGTAGTTCATTGGATTCATGATTCATTGATTTTGGGAGCACTATTCCACTAATCAAATCATTGAGGATATATTGAAAAATTATGTTTTTGAAAGATTAAATAAGGATTAACCTATTAAAATTGTGTCACTAATGATTGTGAGAATGGTTAATGTCAATGTAAATTCATAAAAATGGTTTCTAAAAGAAAGGAAATGATTATAGAAAATATAATTATAATTTTAGAATCTAATATTTTTATGTCACCTAGATGATATAGGATTCTATATAGGTTCTAGTGGAGGGTGTAGAGAGGACCACATGGGATCCTTGGTGATGTTACAAATATGTACATATGTGTATTATATATTACTTTTAGTTTTTAATTTTAAAAACTAAAATTTAATAACATTCCGAACAATGATATTCTATAATGAACATACCATTCATATGGGAATGAAAGGGATGAGGATAATTATATAAAAATGAATAAGAAAATTAAAATAGATTATGGTAAATGTGTGAGTGTATTATTTTAAATAATCTTAATGTGTCCTTCAAAATTTTTTGTATTACAAAGAGCAACTGATATTTTTAGGAGGTGTATGTGGGTGTATAAGGGTCATAACGAGGTCATTATCATATAGGTTTATTGTCGCAACCCCGATATTTAAAGAAAAATACATTTTCATAACATTTAATATTTATGAATATGATATTAATTTTATTTTAAAGAGGTAATTTTTTTCTGATAGTGTACTCAACAAGAAACAATAGGTCTCTTTGAAATCTTATATAGCACACAACGGTGAGTTATACCAAAAACTAATATAATAATAAAATTATTTTAAATGGAAGTTAATGCATAGTCATTGTATTGGCGGGAAGGAACAAAAATAACAAAAATATGATTATACAAGTTTGTTAAATGACATTAAATCTATCCAATAATTTTTAGAGGCTCAAAATAAGAATGAATCCGAATTTAAGCATAAATTACTCATAACTGTCATTTTAACTCTTTATGATGGAGATCCCTTTTTAAAACTAGTTTTTGTCACATTTATATGTCATATTTTACAAAAAAACTTATTATTTATAATTGGGTTATCTTAATTTACATTTGGCAATTTTTTGGTATTTTTCTGATAATGTTCATTTTTTAATGAATAGTAAAAAATGAGGCTTTATAATTCAAAACTTCTTTTTAATAAAATTTATTTATGTGGATAAATTGAAATTTTAATTGGTTTTAAAGTATTACTGGTATTTATTTTTAAAATTTAATCAAATTTTGGCCATTGTATGTAATTTCACTCATAAATTTGGCATAAAAAATGTCAATATTTTGATAGATTTTAGTTCATAAAAACACACTTCATCATTTTGAAAATGGGAAAATTATTTTAAATAAATTTATACCAGATTTATTTTTTGAAATTTAAATAATTGTTTTAATATTTGGATTCAAAAGAATCAAATTCTTTAAATAGTTAAATTTTATTTTCTAGAAAATATGAATAGTTACTTCAAAAAATATTTTTTTACCATGGTTAAAGGGTAAATATGGTATATAAGGGTAAAAAATAAAATATTATTATTAATAAATTACCGATACACATGTGGGATGATATAAATATTAATATTAATAACATAAATAGATATATTTTACTAAAAATTTCATATGGGCTGATATAAATTATATATTTATTAAAAATAGTCATTATAATTCTAAAAAAATGTATACATCATGATATTTTATTTATAATTTTTAGACATTACATAATTAAATTTAACTATAACACAATGATGATGCAGTTATTTCATCATTAATAATGTATTCAAATAAATGATATTATTAATGTTAAAATTAATGTAATTTAGTTATTTTGGTGTCATCCACAATTTTTTTGGATTATTGATACATTTTATATTTTTATTAATGATTTTTTTTTGAAGTAATCAAGTTTTTATGGATTTTTAAAAATGTCCTGATATTCATAGTATCAAAATTATCATAATTAATAATTAATAATATAAAATATTTTATTAAAAATTATAAAATTCCAAAAAAAAATATTATTCTTCCAAATAGTTATCATATGTCTAAATAATTTTAATTTAATTTGCAATTGGATATCTTTTATTTTTTTTCTAACTATTGTGATTAATAATGTTTATGATTCTTGATAAAATTTTTAGAGTAAAACAAGGATAAATAGAAAAAATTAGGATTAAAAATTTATACAAAACTTATCTAATTCTTATTGGATGATTTTATTTCAACTTATATTCATCAGATATTGGTTATTACTGACTTTTCACTCATTTATAAACGTAATTGAATTTATAATAAAATAATGATTAAATATATTTCTTAACTGCCCCTCCCCCCTCTAATAAAAGGCCCACGCCTCTAACCGTTACTCACACCTCTCAATCCCACATGTCTAATCCAAACTATCCCAAATAACCTCCCAACATCACTTTGTTCTCCTAGAATCCTTCCCATTAGATGAAGTGAATTCATGAAAACCATTTATCTTAAATGAAAAGGAGTTACCAGATTTGAGATTATGTATTCTCTCAAGTGTCTTTCATTTATTTTTCTTTATCCAACCACATAACCAATCTTTATTCAATTTTTTAATAACAATAAAAAGTAACATAAATATGCTATTATTTTTTATTCTAATTATTAGTCTTACACTCACACAATCCAACTATAAATGGATTTAGAACCTTCTGTTTTTGTGGACGACAAATTACAGCCTCACGAAATTACGATTGTTCAATTATTTCCTATCTGGGCAGATGAGCCCGTAAGGGGCTCCGCATCTCCGTCTCTCTCCCCTCGTCGCCGCCTCCTTCTGCCTAGGGTTCGTGCGGCGCCTTTCCTTCAGGTCGTGGCGGCGGTCTCTCGTTTGCAGTGGAGTCGGAGCCCTCTGGGATTGCGTGATGCGGACTCCGCCTCCTTGTCCTTCTCGCACAATGATTCCCTATCTCGGATAGGGTTTTTTTGTTTGTGATGCTGGTCGACAGCTCCAGGATCTGCGGCTCGAGTGATGCCTCCTCTTCTCCGACCTGTGTTGGGCGTTTCGTCGCAACCCTGAGGTGCGGCTTGGATGGCGACGACAGGATCTTCTCTACAGCAACACCGAGATCTGGTTTTGGTGATGTTTCTGGTTCCGTTCTTTCTGTCGTTTTGTTCATGAGTGTTGGTGATGGTTTTGTGGTGGGTTGGTTGGTGATTACCAGTTGTTTTTTGGTCCGCGACACATTCGGTGGTGGGATGCGATCGATTGGAGGTTTCTTGTTCTGGTTTTGGTTTTTTGGTGTTAACTTGGGGAGCCGATGTTCAGTGAATGGCGTGTGGGTTGCGATTCTCCAATTCTGAACTGGGATTGTTGTCTCTGTTTTTGGGTAATTTTGTGGATCTTGGTGTTGTATGGACGCCGTAGGAGGTCTCGCCGGTGACGATGGATGGTGATGTTGATGGGTGTGATGATTGGGTGCGTATCGACGGTGTGAGCGACTCGAGGCATTGAAAGGTGTGCGGTGACGGCGTGCGAATCGAGGACAGCTGCATGGGTAATTGGTTTTGAAATTTGAATTTGTATTTGCACTGTATGATGCGGAGTGGTCTTTGGTTGCTGTGTCACGTTGTAAGGGGTACCGGCAACCCTTAAACTGGTTGTTTTCTCTCTTTTTTTCCTTTAATAAATTTGTGGGACCAGGCTTACGCCTGGATCAGAATTTCCTGGTAATTATTTCCTATCTCCTCTCATTGTTTCCATTACGATAGAAATATATTTATATATGGAATATGTTGTATTAATATTTTATCTTCTTTTTTTTAATTTTCTTTTACATTATTCCTTTATGTTTTCTATAAAACATAAATACGGTAATTTTATTTGAGATAGTGCCAACTACCACCCCCTCAATGTGATATGAATCATTTATGATATACATGGAACATATAAAGGATAATGTAACACCCCAGGTAAATAAAGAATATTACATCTTTATATTTATCCATTATTGTAAATAAAATATTAATATTACTTTAAAGGGGACGCTATGCTCGATGGCGTACCCAACACACAATGAGTTTCTTGGGAATCTTACGTTGCACTCTAATAATATAAAAATATTATTTTAAATTGTAGTTAACGCCTAGTAATTGTAATGGAGGGAATTAACAGAACTAACTACAAAATAATTATATATGTTTGTAAAATATTTTTACTCTTTACAATAAATTTTAGAGGATTAAAAATGCAAATGAATCCAGTTTTTAAGCGAAAACATTCTAATATTCTTTAAAAGGTCGATTAACCGACTTTTAATGGCGAACCGCTTTAAAATCAACTTTTTGAAAATTCTATAAGCTCTATTTTTCAAAATAAACATATTATTTATGATTGGGACATTGAAAATTACCTTGGGTTAATTTTTGGTATTTTTCTGACAATGTTCATTTTTCAATGAATAGTGAAAAATACTACATTTTACATCAGAACTGCTTTTTCATATAATTTAATTATATGGTTATATTATATTTTTAATTTGTTTTAAAGTGTAATTAGAATATTTTTTTCACCATGTAATTCAATGATGGTCATTGGGATTTATTTTACTATGGAATTAGGCATAAACAAGTGCCAAACTTTTCATAAATATTGTTTCTAAAAAACCCGCTATTTGTTTTGACAACAGGAAGATTTTTTTAAATTAATTATGGAAATTTATGTTTTTGGAATTTGGTAAAATTAATTACATATTTGGAATCATATGGTCCAAATTATGTAATTAAGACTATTTTGTTTTTGGACATTATGAACAGTAACGATGGTAATTATCTTTAATTATTTTGATTAATGAGTAATCGGGTAGTTTAAGATAATAAGATAATATCATAATAACAAAAAATGACCACAAAATGTGTCCTAAGGCTACTGGTTGTCTCATTTCCGACCATGGGATTCCTTGTGCCAAACATTGGGGGCCCCATGGAATCACTTTTGTGAGAAAGTGACTTTTTATCTATTTATTTTATAAAAATGTTAAATTTGACAAAGAATGTATCACATATGTAAAATATTTCTAATTTTGTCTACATAAATTATCATTTGGACTATAAGTATTAATTGGAAATCTAAAAATATTTCCTACATCATAGTATTTTTTTGTAATTTATAGACATTAAATAAATTAAATTATTTATGACATCATGATGATTCAGCGATGACCTCATTATTTAACGATTTAAAAAAATGGAAAGATAATGTAAAATCTAAGACCTACACATGTAGAAAACCTATTGGATGGGTTGATTTCGAACCCTTATCACCTTATCCTCAAAACACATCAATGTGGGACCATTAAAATCCGAAACTCATTTGGAAAAAATGTTACATTTTATACCTTTCCAAGAGTGCACCTCCTCTCCTATTATAAAAGCCCCCCACCTCTACCTCCTTACCCACACTTCCAAAAGCCTTTGGCTCGGCCAACCCCTGCCCATTTTGTCTCTCCACATAACTCTCTAACTCCATGAAGACTCACTTTGGGCAGAATTCTTTTCCAAGGAAGCCATTGAGCTCAAATCAAAGAAAGTTACCTAATTTTAAGGTAATGTCTTCACTTGAGTCCTTTTGTTTTATTTTAATTCTCCAACCCCCTAAACTCTATTTATTAATTTCTTTTGTGACAACTCCAGTATCTTCAATATACTAGGATGTAGTTATAATAAGGATTCGAGCTACACTTACACACACCTATATCTAATGGTTAAAGAACATACTGTTTCTGTGTATGGCGAATTTCTGCCTCCCGAAACGATGATTGTTCAACATTCTTCTAACACCATAAAAGGTGGCCATTAAGATGACACTATATTTATATATGATATCTAATATGTTTATGTTTTACTTAAGATTATGTATTTTTCATTTATGGCATACCATTATGGTTTCCATTATGGGTAAACGCGATATCTTCATTTAAGGAAGTGCAGACTACCGCCCCCTCAAAGTGATTTGATTCGTTAATACCATATGTGGTACATATAAAGGATATATTTAATGATATTATATATGATAACATACTGGAATTAAAATACTATTATGTATAATTATTTTTTAATTCCATTAAATATGAAATATAAATGGAAGTAACATTCATGCGTACATATAACTTACCGTCTCCATGAACGGTGCATTTCATTTCTTAACTCTAAATGTTATGTAATATTATAAATTCATGAATATACTGTATATATATGATATATATGATATCTACATCATGAGTAAAATTATGGATATAATGAACATTTGGCCACACAAACAACATGTAATTGTAAGAAGTCTACTTTCGACGTAAGAACCAAATATCGACAAAACTAATATTATTAACTTAAATGATTACATAATGTATATGACATGGTAATAAGTGATATAAAAGGAATAATGAACTTGAAAAAGGTTCTTAAGGAATTATAAATTAACTCAAGTTTATTATTCAGGAGATTAAAGAACGATCGAGTCAAGTCGGACCCGAGGTAAGGGATCCTACTCCTCTCTTTCTTTTTAAGTACAATCTTTTATGTCATACCTTTTAAAGCTCATATTTCTTGTATTTGGGATGTTATTTTATATTACTCTTACTGTAATTTTTTTGTTCAAATGACGAGAGACCCTATTCTCTCTCATCAATCCATTTTGGATGTTTTGAGTGGCGCCGTTAGGCTGCCGAATTTTCGTAAGAGATATAACCTCTCTCTTTCTTTTTTAGTACTCTCTTTTATGTCACTTCTTTTAAGCTCCTCTTTGTTATGATGGGAGATGTTAATTTATATTACTCTCATTGTACATTTTATGGTAAGGTGATGAGATACCCTATTTCCTCTCATCAATCCATTTTGATGTTTTAAGTGGCGCCGTTAGGCTGCCGAGTTTTCGTAAGGGATTTTTCATCTCACTTTTATTCCCGTGAGACTTATGCTACATTTGACACAATTTCATTTGAGTGGTGTATGTACTGCCAATTATTGTACACTTTGTGTAGTATAATTTAATTTATGTGTATTCACGTTTTCATTGTATGACCCTTCTTCTGTGGGGTGTACGTTTCGAAAGTTACCCAACTCGGTAAGGGGACCTTTCATCATCCTCTTTTTAAAAGTCTTCTTTTGTTATTTATTTTAATTCACATACTTTTATATTGGGATATGTTGTTTTATATCCTTATTGATGTAAATTTTATGTTCTAGTGATGAGATGCCCTTTTTATCTCTCATCAACTCATTTTCTGAATTTTTAAGTGATGTCGTTAGGCTGTCGAATTTTACCAAGGGAACTTTTTAACCCAATTTCGATTTCTTTGGGTTCAACATGTAGTTATTGAATATTTCATCTTTAGAATATGTGTGAATGACCTTTTATTGTTTTAAACTTAATATACTCTTATATTGGTTGTATTTATATTTTTCACACATAATTTTGAGATTGAATTATCCATAATTTAAGGATACCTTCTTTATAGGGGAATTCATCACATTTGACATTTCTACTGAGACTTCATTGTTATTATGCACCAATTCACTCTTATATGGTGTATATGTACTGTCCATTGGAATATTATATCATGAATCCATTTATTCTCATGATATTATAATGTTCTGACTAAATTTTATTCCTCAATTATTGTATTCAATTGTCTCTAATTTTGGTAGAACCCCTTTAACCAAAATATCACTTTAAATTTTTTAATTATTTGTTCTAATTAATATCCATGTTTTCAAAGTGGTTTTAAGGATTTATTTATATGGATATTAATGGTTTAAAAATTTAAAAGCTTCAAGGTTGTATGTGACACTTTGATTCAAAAATATCTTTATTAAATGTTTAAATGGTTTTGGAAATGGTTTCTTTTTGAATCGATTCATTATTTCAATATCCTAAAATGTTATATTGTGATTGAAATGTGGAAATGATATTTTTACTTTATGCATGTTTTATGTGATATGTTTATGTTATGGTTCATGGGCATTGTTATGAAAACGGGTGGTTCTGTGATAAACTAAGGGCAGGTGAGCCCGATATAGCTCTCCAATGCATTGGGTAACACGAAGGAGTGAAACGTTAAGGTTTCTCCGAAGAGATTTAGGGAATATACTGTAGTGGGTATTCCAAACGTAACCAAGAGGGTTACTCCCTACGTAAGAATGTTATGAATGCCTCAATTTACCTTTTATGTCTTATGATTTCTATGATTTATTCATGATTTGATGAGGTATGTTAAAGTGCCTAGGTTTTATGGGTAAAGTATGATTTCATTATTATGTATATATGAACTCATGTTTCCTTTCCATTTTTTTTATAACCCTTACTGAGATTTTTATGCTCATCCCAAGTTTTTTTGAAATGTTTTTCACAGGTCAAAGGAAAGGTACATGAAATGATGATTGTGTCAAGAAAGTGTCAAGAAAGAATCCATGTTTTATTTTAAATATGTTTTCGTTGAGGGGAAAATGAATACAATATTTTATGTAACCACTTTGTTTAAATGTGGAATGTAATGCAAGTTTTATGAACAAATTATCTAAAACTCTAAACCTGAAAAGATCCTCAATGTGTAATCTTTTAATAACTCAAGATTAATTAAGGTTTAAGGCTGGGGCCTTATAGTTGGTATCAAAGGTCGGTTTAGATAACATTAGAGGTTAGGGTATCCTCTAAGCATAAGTGACATTACCATAATGGTTAGGATTTTAGAAACAGTCCTAGTTTTAGATAAAGTGAATGAGTAAGTATATCTTAGTGTTTATCTTCCTCATTAGTACATGATGGTTTTGTTGATATACTCACACTAACCTTTCTATTTTTAGTGAATGGATAGATCTAGTAGGTACCAAAGATACAACAGGTTTTAAGGAAACTATGGTGGTTCTCTGTTTAAGATACTAGATAAAATGGGGGATTCAATGAGGAAACTTGTGGTTGTTCTAAACCAACTATCAAGGAGTCATGATCAACCACTTGATCCTTGGTATGTTCTGTAATGCATCATGTACGAGATGACCAATCGATGTGGAAGTTCATGTAATAATTATAAAGTTAACCATTAGAGATTATATGATCCTTACTTTTGAGGTAATTATGGGTTATTATATGATATGCTGGAAAATGAAAGGCATTAGATAAACATGACGTTAAAATATGTTATGATCATTTTTGAAGATTTTTTCTCATTTTGGGGAATTTTTTAAAATTATATAGTTTTGTAAAAAGGACAACACGTAGACCGTGTGACAACCCGTCACTTCGGACAAAGCTGCGGGAATCAAACCCACAACCAAAGTGCGACTGGTATTTATCTCCTACCACTGGACTATGTGCAGTCCCTGGTTATTTCGACTAATTAGTTTTAGTTAGATGATTTTAGGAATTAAAAGTAAGTTGATTTTGGGTTATCTATGGAAATTTATTAACTTATCATGGAGGATATGTGATTAGATTAATTACATTTCAATACGAGACTTTAAGAGCAACTGATGTTGTTTGGAGATAAATGTTACGATTTAACTTGGAAGACTATGAGACTAAATCCTTCAAATATTTGGGTTTCAATCATAGTTTTGTTTACTTTGAAGAATTATATGGACAAAATGTTTATCGAATGGTACTCATTGAACTTTGTGTTTTGTTGGAAAAAATTTGGAGATTAAGAATAGATTTTCATTTTATAAAGGGTTATCCTTTTCTAGATTATCTGATCTTGTACTAACCTTTTTGGTTTTGGTTTTGGTTAATGTCTAAAGACATTGGAATTATATAGTTCTCTTTTGTGGATTAGGTGATTCTCTAGAATTTGATTATAGTACTCTTAATGTGACCAAGTCTTCTTAAATACTCGTCTTTTGGAGAAAATATGAGTTTGTGTAAGGAATATAATAAAAGTTGAAAGTCAACATGATAAGTGATTATGTTTCCTTATAAATAAATTCCTCAATAAAAAGTAACTTAAAACAAAAATGTTTTCTATTAACTTTTCTTACTGGGGAATCGAATACCGTTTAACCCATCACAAGTTTGTGATTTTCTTGTGGTTAACTTTCTCCTAAGAATGTCTTCTATCACTCTCTATCAGAACATGACCCGTTTTTCCTCCATGTCCATATTTTCATACTTGGAATCCTAGTATGGGTTAAATCGGGTGACCTTTGTACTTATCATTCTTTATTTTAAAGCTATTGTTTTACTGACTCTTGTTCCGATGTGGGCCTTTCAAGGATGTTTCCAAGCCCAATTTTAAAATTGCGAGGACACAATTCCCAAAAGGGGGGAAGGATGTAACCTCATAGGTAAATAAAGAATATGACATCTTTATATTTATCTATATTTGTGAATAAAATATTAATATTACTTTAAAGGGGATGCTATGCTCGATGGCGTACCCAACACGCAACAACGCGTTTCTTGGGAATCTTACGTTGCACTCTGATAATTAAATAATATTATTTTAAATGGTAGTTAACGCCTAAATGTTGTAATGGCGGGAATGAACAGAACTAACTACAAAATAATTATATATGTTTTTCAAATATTTTTACTCTTTACAATAAATTTTAGAGGATTAAAAATGCAAATGAATACAGTTTTTAAGCGAAAACATTCTAATATTCTTTAAAAGGTCGATTAACCGCCTATTGATGGCGAACCCCTTTTAAATAAACTTTTTGAAAATTTTCTAATATTTATTTTTCAAAATAAACATATTATTTATTATTGGGACATTGAAATTTACCTTGGGTTAATTTTTGGTATTTTTCTGACAATGTTCATTTTTTAATGAATAGTGAAAAATACTTCATTTTACATCAAAACTACTTTTTCATATATCTTAATTATATGGTTATATTATGTTTTTAATTTGTTTTAAAGTGTAATTAGAATATATTTTTACCATGTAATTCTATAATGGTCATTGGGATTAATTTCACTTTGTAATTATGCATAAACAAGTGCCAAACTTTTCATAAATATTGTTTCTAAAAAACCCTCTATTTGTTTTGACAACAGGATGATTTTTTAAATTAATTATTGAAATTTATGTGTTTTGAATTTGGTAAAATGAATTACATATTTGGAATCATAAGGTCCCAATTATGTAATTAAGGCTCTTTTTTTGATATTATGAATAGTAACGACGGTAATTATCTTTAATTATTTTGATTAATGAGTAATCGGGTAGTTAAAGATAATAATATAATACCATAATAATACAAAATGATAAAAAATTGTGTCCTAAGGCTACTGGTTGTCTCATGGCCGACCATGGGATGCCTTGTGCCAAACTTGGGGGCCCCATGGAATCACTTTTGTGAGAAAGTGACTTTTTATCTATTTATTTTTGAAAAATGTTAAATGTGACAAAGAATGTATCATCTATGTAAAATATTTTTAATTTTATCTAAATAAATGATCTTTTGGACTAAAAATGTTAATTGGAAATCTAAAAAGATTTCCTACATCATTGTATTTTTTTTATAATTTTTATACATTAAATAAATTAAATTATTTATGATATCATGATGATTCAGGGATGACCTCATTATTTAACGATTTAAATAAAATGGAAATATAATGTAAAATCTAAGACCTACACTTCTCCAAAACCAATTGGATGGGTGGATTTTGAACCCTTATCACATTATCCTCGAAACAAATCAATGTGGGACCATTAAAATACGAAACTCATTTGGAAATAATGTTACATTTTATACCTTTCCAAGAAATATTATAATAAATTCTATAATCTGTAACCATGAAAAAATTATATTTTTCATTTAAAATATTTTTTTTGATGTTTTTTAATAAAATATTTGAATCCCTTATGAATCCTATAAAACATATATTATATTTTATTGTTTTAAATCTATTTCATTATAAACATGATTCACTTCTACATCACCAAGGATAATATTTTAAGGATTTAGGTTCTTATAATAAAAAATAATTAATTTCAAATATCTATGGTAAAAAACATGGTATGGTATTTGTTTTTGAATAAATTTTTATATTGATTCCCAATCCTATGTTTTTAATGCAATAATGATCTCCCCTCTTTCTTCATATAACTCCTAATATCTCATTACCCATACCTCATAAAACATGATGAATATTCTTAATCAACCATACATTCTATAATGTCCCCATATGTTTCCCACCATTGTCTCCTGAACATTCTCCTAGTATTTTGGAATCACCCTCTAAATGTAAGAGATCTCCCTCTCTTCATTTTAATTCATGTAAACATTTTGTTTTCATCCTTTTGAATATCAATTAGTTTTGTTTTCATGACATTATAAATATAACTATAATGTAAAACACATGTCAAAATAACTAATGATAATGTATTACCTATCATTAAGAAATTTACCGAAGCCATTAGTATGTTAGACATTATTAACGACTATCCTCATTCTTCTAATGATTCAAGAATATTATTTTTTTAATGAATTTTACATTCTAATTTAAAATGTATGGATTCTATTTTTGTTATCCCTATTACATACCATTTGATATCCAAATTATGAAATACCGATTTCATTATCATTAACCCATTTTATTAATCTTTAATAGCTACTGTTATGATGTTGAAAGTTCATTATGATTTTTATTCCAAACAATTGTGTCATGAATATCCACCCCTATTTCCATGAAATTTTATTAACCTATACTTGTCTATCCTTCATTGAATTAATTATTCCATATATGTATCCCAAAATAATTTGTTTGGGAGATATAATTTATGATTAAAAAAGTTATATTGTATGATTTATGTGGCACACTTATGCAGGTACATGATGTGAAAGCGACACGTGAAAGAATATTTATAGAGCACCCCAATGAATTGGGTAATGATTTAGCCTAACGAGACATCATGTATGGGATTACATATTGAACCTAATAAATTATAAGACATTTTTATTCACAAGTTTGTGATTTTCTTGTGGTTAACTTTCTCCTAAACATGTTTTCTATCAAACTCCATCAGAACATGACCCTTTTTTCCTCCATGTCCATATTTTCATACTTGGAATCCTAGTATGGGTTAACTCGGGTGACATTTGTACTTATCATTCTTTATTTTAAAGTGATTGTTTTACAGACTTTTGTTCCGATGTGGTACTTTCAAGGATGTTTTCAAGCCCAATTTTAAAATTGCGAGGAAGCAATTCCCAAAAGGGGGGAAGGATGTAGCACCCCAGGTAAATAAAGAATATGACATCATTATATTTATCCATATTTGTTAATAAAATTTTAATATTAATTTAAAGGGGATTCTATGCTCGATGGCGTACCCAACACGCAACAACGAGTTTCTTGGGAATCTTACATTGCACTCTAATAATAAAATAATATTATTTTAAATGGTAGTTAACGCCTAGCCATTGTAATGGTGGGAATGAACAGAAATAACTAAAAAATAATTATATATGTTTGTCAAATATTTTTACACTTTACAATAAATTTTAGAGGATTAAAAATGAAAATGAATCCAGTTTTTAAGCGAAAACATTCTAATATTCTTTAAAAGGTCGATTAACCGCCTTTTGATGACGAACACCTTTTAAATCCACTTTTTGAAAATTTTATAAGCTCTATTTTTCAAAATAAACATATTATTTATGATTGGGACATTGAAATTTACCTTGGGTTAATTATTGTTATTTTTCTGATAATGTTCATTTTTCAATGAATAGTGAAAAATACTGCATTTTACATCAAAACTTCTTTTTCATATAATTTAATTATATGGTTATATTATCTTTTTTAATTTTTTTAAATTGTAATTAGAATATATTTTTACCATGTAATTCAGTTATGGTCATTGGGATTAGTTTCAATTTGGAATTAGGCATAAACAGGTGACAAACTATTCATAAATATTGTTTCTAAAAAACCCCCTATTTGTTTTGACAACGAGAAGTTTTTTTAAATTAATTATTGCAATTTATGTGTTTGTAATTTGATAAAATGAATTACATATTTGGAATCAGAAGTTACAAATTATGTAATTGAGACTCTTGTTTTTGGACATTATGAATAGTAACGACAGTAATTATCTTTAATTATTTTGATTAATGAGTAACCAGGTAGTTAAAGATAATAACATAATATCATAATAATAAAAAATGACCACAAAATGTGTCCTAAGGTTACTGGTTCTCTCATGTCCGACCATGGGATGCCTTGTTCCAAACTTGGGGGCCCCATGGAATCACTTTTGTGAGAAAGTGACTTTTTATCTATTTATTTTTTAAAAATGTTAAATGTGACAAAGAATGTATCACCAATGTAAAATATTTTTAATTTTGCCTACGTAAATTCTATTTTAGACTATAAATATTCATTTTAAATCTAAAAAGATTTCATACATCATAGTATTTTGTCTTATAATTTTTAGACATTAGATAAATTTAATTATTTATGACATCATGATGATGCAGCGATGACCTCATTATTTAACGATTTAAATAAAATGGAAAGATAATGTAAAATATAAGACCTAAACATGTCCAAAACCTATTTTATGGGTGGATTTTGAAACCTTATCACCTTATCCTTGAAAAAAATCAATTTGGGACCATTAAAATCCGAAACTCATTTGGAAATAATGTTACATTTTATACCTTTCCAAGAGTGTCTCTCCTCCCCTCTTATAAAAGGCCCCCACCTCTACCTCCTTACCCACTCATCCAAAAGCCTTTGGATCGGCCAAAACCTGCCCATTTTGTCTCTCCACATCCCTCTATAACTCTATGAAGCCTCACATTGGGCAGAATCCTTTCCAAGGAAGCCTCTGAACTCAAATCAAAGGAAGTTACCCGATTTTAAGGTAATGTCTTCACTTGAGTCCTTTTGTTTTATTTTACTTCTCCAACCACCTAAACTCTTTTTATTCATTTATTTTGTAACAACTACAGTATCATATATATACTAGTATGTTTTTATATGAATGATTCGAGATACACTTACACACACCTACATCTAATGGTTAAAGAACATACTGTTTCCGTGGATGGTGAATTTTTGCCTCCAGAAAGGATGATTGTTCAACATTATTTTAACACCTTCAAAGGTGGACATTAAGATGAAACTATATTCATATATGATATCTAATATTTTAATGTTTTACTTAAGCTTCTGTATTTTTCATTTATGGCATACCTTTATGGTTTCCATTATGGGTAAACGTGATATCTTCATTTAAGGAAGTGCGGACTACCGCCCCCACAAAGTGATTTGATTCGTTAATACCATATGTGGTATGTATAAAGGATATATTAAATTATATTATATATGATACCATACTGTAATTGAAATACTATTATGTATCATTATGTTTTAATTCCATTAAATGTGAGATAGAAATTGAAGTACCGTTCATGCGTACGTACGGCTTACCGTCTCCATGAACGGTGCATTTCATTTCCTAACTCTAAATGTTATGTAATATTATAAATGCATGGATATACTGGATATATATGATATATATGATATCTATATCATGAATACAATTCTGGATATAATGAACGTTTGTCCACACGAACAACATGTAATTGTAAGAAGTCCACTTTCGACTTAAGAACCAAATATCGACAAAACAATTATTATTAACTTAAATTATTACATAATGTTTATGACATGGTAATAAGTGATATAAAAGGAATAATTAACTTGAAAAAGGTTATTAAGGAAGTTGAAATTAACTCATGTTTATTATTCAGGAGATTAAAGAACGATCGAGTCAAGTCGGACCCAAGGTAAGGGATCCTACTCCTCTCTTTCTTTTTAAGTACAATCTTTTATGTCATTCTTTTTAAAGATCATATTTATTGTTATTGGGATGTTCATTTATATTACTATTTCTGTAATTTTTATGTTCAAATGATGAGATACCCTATTCTCTCTCATCAATCCATTTTGGATGTTTTGAGTGGCGCCATTAGGCTGCCAAATTTTCATAAGAGATATGACCTCTCTCTTTCTTTTTAAGTACTCTCCTTTATGTCACTTCTTTTAAGATCCTATTTGTTATTCTGGGGGATGTTATTTTATATTTGTCACACATAATTTTGAGATTGAATTATCCTTATTTTATGGATACCTTCTTTATAAGGGAATTCATCACATTTGACATTTCTACTGAGACTTCATTGTTGTTATGCACCAATTCACTCTTATATGGTGTATATAATTTCCTTTGGAATATTATATCATGAATCCATTTATTCTCATGATATTATAAAGTTCTGACTAAATATTATTCCTCAATTATTGTATTCAAGTGTCTCTAATTTTGGTAGAACCCCTTTAACCAAAATATTGCTTTAAATGTTTTAATTATTTGTTCTTATTAATATCCATGTTTTCAAATAGGTTTTAAGGATTTATTTATATGGATATTAATGGTTTAAAATTTTAAAAGCTTCAAGGTGGTATGGGACACTTTGATTAAAAAATCTCTTTATTAAATGTTTTATATGGTTTTGGAAATGGTTTCTTTTTGAATGGATTCATTATTTCAATATCCTAAAATGTTATAGCGTTATTGAAATGTTGAAATGTTATGTTTACTTTATGCATGTTTTATGTGATACATTTATGTTATGGTTCATGGGCATTGTTATGAAAATGTGTGGTTCTGTGATAAACTAAGGGCGGTGAGCCCGATATATCTCTCTAATGCATTGGGTAACACAAAGGAGTGAAACGTTAAGGTTTCTCCGAAGATATTTAGGGAATATACTGTGGTGGGTATTCCAAACGTAACCAAGAGGGTTACTCCCTACGTAAGAATGTTATGAATGCCTCAAGTTACCTTTTATGTCTTATGATTTCTATGATTTATTCATGATTTGATGAGGTATGTTAAAGTGACTATGTTTTATGGGTAAAGTATGATTTCATTCTTATGCATATATGAACTCATGTTTCCTTTCAATTTTTTATAACCCTTACTAAGATTTTTATTCTCATCCCATGTTTTTTTGAAATTTTTTTCACAGGTCAAGGGAAAGGTACATGAAATGATGATAGTGTCAAGGAAGTGTCATGAACGAATCCATGTTTTATTTTAAATATGTTTCCGTTGAGGGGAAAAATGAATACTATATTTTATGTAACCAATTTGTTTAAATGTGGAATGTAATGCAAGTTGTATGATCTAATTCTCTAAAACACTAAACCTGAAAAGATCTTCAATGTGTAATCTTTTAATAACACATGATTAAGTATGGTTTAAGGGTGGGGCCTTATAGATAAAATTAATTAAAATAAGTAACAAATATAACCTTGATATTATACTATTTTTATAATATAACTATGTATCATTTTTTGATTTTTTTTAATAATGAAAAAAGTAATGAAAATAGTGTTCATCTGTACGTACGACTTACTATATCTATGAATGGTGTATTTCATTTTCTTTTATCAAAATGATGTGGAATATTCCAAATACCTATATAATGGATATAAATACATATATACGATATACATATGATATTTAAATCATGAATACAATTCTATAGATAATGGAGTTTTGACCACATGAACAATTTTTAATTATAAAAACAGTATTTTTGACTCTATTATCAAAAATCAACTAAATGACAGATATAAACACGAATAATTATATGATTTTTATAGAAATTAAATAAGATATATAATGTGAATAATAATGTTGAAAAAGGTTATGATTAAATTATAATTAACGTATGTTTATTATTCAGAGAGATAAAGAACGAACAAGACAAGTCAGACAAAAGGTAAGGGACTTCGTCTCAAAGTCCTTTCACTGTTGAATACATTTATTTATACCTGAAATTCCATTATATGATGTATAAAACCATTAGAAATTTTAATTTTATTAAAAGGGGATCTTTTTTATGAATCATTTTACTAAACAACAAAGAAATTTTTTTAATGTACGCGGTGATAACGACCTTTCCGCAATGACAAAAATTATTTGATATTTGGATTAAAAAACAATCCATAATGTTTTTAAAAGGAAAATAACTATCATAGAAAATTTTAACTTATTTTGGTATAGAAAATGGTTTCTAGAATGGATTAATTATTTCAATATATATACAATTTGTATTGTAATTTCAATGTGTAAATTTTATCTTTCATTTATAATTTTCTTATGTGTTATGATTATGTTATGGTACATGGGAATTTTTTATGTATATGGGTGGTTCCGTGATAAAACTTTGGTAGGTGAACTCGATATAGCTCTATAATACATAGGCTAATGTGATGGAGGTAAACAGTAGTGTTTCTCCTAAGAGATTTATGGAATATACTGTGATGGGTATTCCCAAAGTAACTCTCCATGTAGGTGGGAAAGCTATAATGTATGTATCATATGTATGTCAGAAGTTACCATTATTATATAGGATTACTATGTGTTATTCATAAATATTATGATTTCAGGAAGTATGCAAAAGAGAATATGTTTTGTATGTATTGACAGACTAATGATTTCTTTCTTTATTTTATAACCCTTACTGAGCTTTTTATTCTCATCCTAGGTTTTTGAAATGTTTTTCACATGAGATAAGGAAGGGTAAGGAAAGGAAGTATTCAATAATATTTATATCGAGAAAATAACCCATGTTTTATTTATGGTGTTTTTTTTAAAAAAATGTATAGATAAAAATTTTATAACATGTAATATTACGAGGTAATGTAATAGTTATGGATTAATTTACTAAAACTCTAAACGAGAAAATAATCTCAATTCAAATTCATATCTTAAATCAGGGTTATGTAATGGTTAAGGTTAGAGAATTATATTTATTTAACAATGTAACCTTTATCAGGGATCTAAAAAACACTGTCTTTGTATGATTCCATATTTATAAAATCTATGGGTTTTAAAACATTTTTCAAATGGATATCCTTGTGGGTAATTTAGACTGGAACAAATAAATGATTGGTGTGTTGTAGTAATGGTGGTGATAAGTAAAATTATGATTTATAATTGTTATCTTTCAAGAAATCATTTTTATAGAGATTATTATTACTAGAAAACAAGAAAAAAATATCTTGTTTGAGTGGATAAATATGAAGCTAAATGATATAGTCCAGTGTAGAATGATATATTTTTGGCTGATAATGAAATTTTTGTTATATGTTTTCAATTATATGACCTTCCTGATAAATTAAAGTACTTATATAACACTAGGGTTTATCTTCTATTAGATTATTTTCTCATAATATTTATTAGTATATCATGCAAAATTTCATTCAAATTAATATATTCTATCTATTTTAATCATATGTAAATGAATATGATATTGACAAAGACCTATGAGTTTTCCCTTGACTATTATGTATGTAATGTATTGGGTTTCTCTCTTTGGGAAAAAGAATTATATATGTGAATTATATTATAGAATACACTATTTAATGATAAGATAAAATGGAAGGATCACACTATATTGGAAGATGAATCTTATAAAAATAAACATAGAATGATAAGGTTGGTCTATATAGAATTGTAAATGTTTTGGATAGTTAATGAAACACTCATGTTATGTAATTTGAAAAAAACTCATAATATTGATTTTATTTTACCAGGGGAATTTATATTTCTATATTTATAAGAATACACATGGACTATAAAAACTCATTGAAGTGTTTTTCAATATCCACATTCAAATGGGGATGAGCATCAATGTATTATGTGGTGTTTTACCAAGATTAACTGACTAATGAATGGATTATCAATTGATCTTCATTAAATAATTATTATAAATGGTTTGGAACCTATGACAATAAGATAAGTGAAAATTTAAAGTGACATGGATCAATTATAATTATAAATGTTGAATGATTATTTACTCCCTGAGTATTCAATAGAGATAGAATCTAATGTAACATGAATTGAGGAAAATAGTTGTGTTTTAAAAAAGGATCATTCTATTGAATGAATATTAATATTATATGAAATTTGAAAATGAATAGTTCTTGGTGAAAGATATTCACTAAATAGAAGGTGTATATTGTTTTGAAATCGCATCTATACTTTTTAAGAACAGTGTATTCCACATGGTGTAGGCAATAGTTGGGAATGAACACCAATATATTTATCAACTATATTTAAAATTTTAATTCTTTCATTTTGATTTTTATGATGAAATAATCAAATGGAAACTCATAGTATTCAATTAATAAGAATTTATAATGATTTTAATTGTCAAATAAAATTAATATTGGATTTTAAATTAACCTAAATATTTTAAGCATATGATCAAATACTTTATTCTATAGGAGATGCTAAACTTCATTAATGAGGATCATTTGAACTATAAAAAGTGATTGTTGATGGAATAAAAAATATTTTTCTCTTAGAAGGCTCAAGATAAAGGGTCTTTATAATATAATGTAAATTTTGGGGATGTTTGAAATTTTTTTAAAAATGTAACCTCAGCCTTTCCTCCTAATGATTAATTTCAAAAATCATTCTTAGTATTTGAATAGTAAGGATCCAATCCTTTGAAATCACTAAGTATGATAAAAAATTTTGTGTCTGTAGTGGAAATAATAATTATTTATATTATGTTATACATTGGGGAAGAAATTAACCATTACATCAAAAATTAAGAAAATTAAAAACTTGTTTATACATTGTAAGAGTCTTATATAATTTATAATAAATTGAAAAATATATTGATAGTTTCATTAGTGTATTTAGAAAAAACTAATGATTAAAAGAAAAATTATTTATTTAAAGATGAATAATTCACAAGTTTTTTTCTAATCTACACTTACATTAATCATTTTATGATATCCCATACATCCAAATACATTAAAATATGATACCCTATCATTCAGTACAACTGATCTCAATAGAAATTAACATGACCATAAATATGGGAATAACTGAACCCTATGTTATCCTAGGTATATAAATTCATGAAACCTTCTTTAATTATGGCCCCAACTCTAACATATTATGAATTTTTAATTAATGTTGAATATGAACCATGAAAATGGGTATTAAACGACTTCTATGATTATAATAAAACAATAAAAATCGATCAAAAGTAATTAAAATTTGATGATTAATGTGTTTCTCTCACAATGTATGGAAAAATGGCCTCATGGATATGTTATTATTGATCAAGTTTCATCTATGTTAAAAAAAATATTTATCAAAATTTATAAAATATACTATGTTGCTGTATTGAATAAAGTGTGATGTAATTTTATAATTATTGAAACAATGAACTGAAATTACTATTCCATGGGAGGATTTTTCATCATGTTAATGATTTTATGAGTAATAGTATGAAAAGGTAAATCCAATGTCTTAGTAAACTCCTAGATTTTTTACAAAATATATAATGTCAACCTATATTAGTAGAATAATAATTTATTTTTATTGAGTAACAATTGATTCTAAATTCATAATAGAAAAAAATATGTCAAATAAGAGTATGAGATCATTCTTGAAATATATCCTCTACACTAGCCATCCATATAAAAAATCATTTGAGAGATTCAATTCTATAAATCATTCACTAAAATGTTATTAGAACAATAATAAATTCTCTCCATGTGTGAAAACTTTAAATAAATATAGTGTATTATGGCTAGGTTATTAAATTCCTATTGTGAATCATTCTTAAATCTACCTAAAAAATACGGTCATGTGAAATTCCATTTCCACTAAATTCTATTTCAAAATATTTTTCCTTCTAATTAAAATAAATTAAATAAATTTATTCATTTATTAATTTTTAAATTTTCATCTTATTTTACTCTATGATCATAATGTTATTTCTCAATTCATTTACTAGGTATGTTTTACAAACCACATTCCAAATATGACATTATGAACACATTTTTATCATTATATATATATGATCCAACCATCATGGTATAATATTAAAAAATATTTCATATTCATTATAGAACATTTCAAAAACCATTAACATTAAATTCTCCCTGAAAATATGTTAAAATGACTTCAGTGAACATAAATGGAAATAATATAATTATCATAAAATTTAAAAATTCAAGAAAAAAATATAAATTATCATTTAAACTATAAATAATGCATATATTAATGAAATTATATCAATTATTATCAACTAAATATTCTGTATATTATGGTATGTTTACTCACACATTGTTAACCTTTTTTACTCCTGAGAAAATTCACATATCGTGTATTCATGGAAATGATTCATGTAGACATTTCACAACCCATAATTGTAATATATCAAATTAATGAATCGTGAAACAAAATTTATAATAAAATATTCAATTATTTATTTTATAAATGGTATCAAAATAAAATACTATTCGATTAAAAAAATTAATCATGTTGAAACATGTTAAGAGTCCACCACAAAAAAATCCACTTGTGGGTGTGATAACTATTTTATATATTTCTATATTTTTTATATAATAAAAAATTTCAAACTACACACAGACACAAGTGAATTAAGGGTCATCCTTCCCAATATTGAATGAAAATATCTCAATTCAACCATCTTCTTATATGACGTTTCCTAAAAAAATATGTTCTAAAATAATAGAAGGACCATAAGATTATGGATCAAAAACCCTTTGGGGAGATAACCTGTTGGTAAGAATGAGGGTCTGTGAACGATGTTAATTTAGTAGCCTTCCTATGAATATTCTATAATTCTATTTTCTAATTTCATTAAAACTATTTTCTATTTCAAATTACCATTTTTGAAAGAAGAGAAAAAAAGTGAGATATTAAATTTATGGATTATTTAAAATTTCATAAGGCATATTGAATGTTAAAATTTGTTATTGTTTATTGTATGGTGAATTTATCTGGATCCAATCACATTTTATATATCCCCGGAATGGGGGGAAATATGTTCCAACACAATCCAACTAATATTGGCCTTATATTTTCTATTACCTCTATTCTATTAGTGAAATTTAAAAGTAATATTTATCCTAATTAGGGATTTTTATAATTTTTTTTGAACAATGATATTGATAGTAAACCTATTGAATATGTGTAACATTATATTTTAATTTCCTCTATAACCATATTAGATTTTAACACATTACATGGAATGAAAAGTGGATTATAATGTACCAAATAAATATTTTTTACATTCAAGCTCATTTGAGATTATCATTAGCTTGGTGTGATGGTGGAATCTCAAAAAGTATGATGAATCATTGTGTAATTCTAAGAACACATACCTCCAAAATTTCATTCATACTCATATGATAAAACTAGAATTACTGTTATGTTTTGAGAGGTTTAGTGGAGAATATATTTCCTAGTTACACATTACCAATTGATTGTGATTTCATGACATGTGACACATTTATATCCTTATTTCCCTCACTTTTGTAATTTCAATAGGAAAAATTATTTTTAAAATATAATAAGTTTTAGAGTATTACATAGACCAATAATGAAAATATTTTCTCTGTATTTCTTATTCATTGTCTACGAATATATTTTTGGGGTTTTAATACTATATTGTTATAGAAGATGTTGTGGGAAATATTATTAGAAAGGGGAATTTATATCAATATCCATACAATATTTATAAATGAAAATTCTATCTAGTATTGACCATTAGTGTGTAGGGAGTACATGTTTTTTACAGGGGGTAGTTGAAACGGGTTGTTATAAAATATACTGGTATAATAAAATCTCACCAAAACCAATGGGAGATAATTCACATAATGTTCTAGTGAATTTCAAATTCTATAAAATTTAACTTGTCATGGTGGAAATGATTTTTATCAAATTCAACATGTCTCCCAGTAGTTTTATATTCATCGGAAATTTTATAAATTAAATTTTTATCATTAAATGTGTGACATATAATTTCTACTCCCCTTATAAACAATGTTCCAAAATCAAAAAATTATTCGCTGTTTTATGCCACCATTTGTATCAATGATTGAGTTTACATGGGGGTTTTATCAACAAATAAACCTCCCGGTGAAACATATACCATGATATATTCATGTGATAAATATATTCATAGATTTATTATATAAGGATTCTCTACTAAGTTAGTGATATGAGAAGCTGACAGAGAAATTTTTAAATCCATCCAAATACACATATATTGAATCTCAAGGTTCATAAATCATTCATGGGATCTATTTTGGAATTATTAATTACCATGATTATGGAAATAATCATGGAAAAATTATTTTCCAAATCATTAGAATATGTAATATCATCACTTTTTAGGTAAAACCGCCCATATTTTATTTTTCCACTATGTGAGAATGGAAACTCCTTAAATTTTATTTAGTTTATAGAAATATTACATGGTTTTTTGTATGAAAAAAATTTATTCTATTATATGTTTTTTATAATTAACATTTTAATCTACATGAAATTTTGGGTGAAAATAGATTAACCAAAATATTTCTTCAATGACTAATAAATAATTTGAAAATTAATTTATGAATAATAATTTTTTTTACTTTTATCCAAAAATTATATGATTTAGTGAATTTAATTATTGTTTGATTACATTTTAATATATTGATTTAGTTTGAGATGAGTTACCAGAATTAGAAGCATAATAATGATGGGGAAAATGAAATGGATTAATTCCAATGATTCATAAAACAATTTTCTCCCTAATTCGGTTTCTATTTATTCATTAAACTATAAGATCTAGTTTAAAATGTGTGTAATTGTTGGATCATTCACTCAATTTGTGAAAAAATGAATCAATATAAGATGATAAAAATATCCTCAATTGAAATTTTTATAATTGTCCCAAAATGAATATCAAAGGAAGGGATAAGACATATGTTTTTTAAAAAAAATTAATAAAATATAATAATATGACTAATAATTTGACATGTAACATACATTATAATATGATGAAATTTTTTTTTTGTTTCTTTGGAAATGTTTCAAATTTGATGAACATTTCTACAAAATCTTACAAATGATTTATGATTTTCATTAATTGTAGAATATGGGATGATGTAGTTTATTCTAGTAAGGGAGAGATACATTGATCCCCTTAAGAGGATTTATTTATCAATATAATTAATTAAAATATATTGAAAAATATTTGGTTTTTATCGGGTGATTTGTTTACAAAATTATAAAAGAATGAAAATATTTTAAAAAAAACACCATCATGTCTACAAATATTCATTATAATATTCCACTTAATTATTCATAAGTATTTTTCCTATATTTTTAAATATATATAAACACTCACACAAATCCATTTCACCACCAAACACTTTTGAAATTAACATGATCATAATGATAGATAGAAATGAACCATTGGTTAACATCAAGAAATCTAATCAGGGAATCCAATTTGATTGAGGTCCCATGAAAAATTTTAAATAGTAGAAAATGAATTCCTAATATCCACTGTATAAATTTTAATCAATTAAGATTTCTAATTCTATTCGATCCCTATTAATTGATCACATTTTGCGGAGGTTTGATGAATAACGTGTTTTTCTAACATATCAGATAATATCATCATCACGATCATTTTTATTATTAATAAATTTCAATATAAAGTAATACAATATTAAATAATCAAAAATCAGTAATTATATAATTTTAATGGATTTAAAAATTAGAGGTACTTTATATATAATCTTCTCTTAAATGGGGTGAATTTTTCATCATGGATATGATTTTTATATGAAATTGGTTGAAAGACTAATCCTCAATATTATATCCATACATATATTCTAAAAAAAAAATTCTAGGATAAGAAATATATTATTTTTGGATGATACAAAGTGAATTTATAAGAAAAATTAATCAAATGAAACGTATATGAATAGTATGAGAGCCCTATTAAAAGAGATCAATGCACATTCCATTCACCAACCAAATATATAAAAAGGTATAAATGACACAATAACTTAATTACATCATAACCGAATCCATGAAAATCCATTATCATTAATGAAAAACTAATGTAAATAGAGTGGAGGAGCTACAAGGGTTGAAATTATATTAATAGTACATGTGGAATTTAAGATCAAAATTATTCCACCACATGTGCTATATATTTAGATATAATCCATTGTTTACCAATTATCAATCCAAATTAATGAAATTATCTAAATATTTTTTGTTAATATATATAAAAATTTAACACCATTCCATGAATTGTTGGAAAATTTATATAGAAATTTCTGATTAAACATCAATTATATCGGGTAAAGTACAATTATGAATTCATATCAAAGTTTTACCCTTCAAACAAGGGATATAATTATTATTTTCAAAATAAAATATTTTTCCCATTTAAAATAGAATTCATCTTTAAAATATAATTAGAAAATTAAATCCAGTAATATAATGATAAATATACTACTGGGAACCATAAAGAGAAAAACAATGACATTTCATTAAATTTAAAACATTAATATATAAATACAATTTTATATTAATTTTAAAATATATCTAATTGAGGTATTTTATAATTTGTTATTACCTGTATTCAATCAATAATAAATTATTTTTTCAATATTATTTAGATTTTGATTTTCCATGATGATGTCACCATGAATGGTATACGAGGCTATGTTCATGGTAATGGTACCAAATACAATAGTTGTTGAAATGTTATTCTATATAATGGTTATTTAAGGAAATAAATTTCTGATTCAATTATAGTTTTCAATAGGTTAATGGAAAAATCAACGAAAGGATGGTTGGGAGGTTATTATGTTGATCTTATATAGTCACAATGGTTCAGAATGACTGTACTTCTGTTTTTCAAATATAATACCAAATTATATGATTATATTGCTAATAGAATTAAAGAATATGTGGAAATAAAGAATATTAATTAAAAAATTATTTTATTAATAGAAGAAATATTTTTAGTTTTTCATCTGGACTATAATTTTTTATTTCAACATCCATAATAAAAGGAAATTCTTTTCCGAAAAAGGTATCAAAATGTGTTATTATGACTATGATGTTTTTTGAGAAAATAATAAAAATAGTGGAATGTAATGTTATTATATTATAGTAATATTATGAACCATAATTCTATCTACCTATAATTCTTATCAGGTAGGAATCTTAGTTATATGAAATATCTCATTGACAATATTTTTTATAGATGATTGATCATTGTATCAATATAAATTTTGTTGGTGTTTGAATCTCGTAGACATTATTATAAAAGTATTGTTCTAGAAATACTAATAGGTTTTTTTTCTACAGTGGGAATTTGACTATGTAATGAATTATAAGATTATTCATTACACTATAGATATAAATTTAGTAATATGATATGGTTTTTGTGACAATAAATTATAGACTTCTATTGAATGCCATAAAATCAGTCTTTTAGTGGTAGATTTTTAGGAGTTATTTTATCAAAATTAAATTATATAAAAATAATAATTCTATAATTAGAAAAATAATATGATGTTTCAAAAAAATGGATGTAAGATCGTCAAATAATAAAAAAACTAAAAAAATATTAAAAAATCAAAGGGTCTGAATTCTACGCTATGCATTTTATTATGAAAACATTTTACCGATGAAGTGAATATTATTTTTATAAAAGGAAACATAATGTATTCGGAGGAGTCAAATGATATATTGTTTGTCGAAACTTCTAGACCCTAAAAAATAATTAGTAAACAGATTTGTGGTGTTTACAAGGTTCATATGTCATAGTACAATCTAGTTCACATACTATGTATCTTATTTTCCACTTCCTAAAAAAATAATATTTATTTTCTACCATAGTTTAGGACTTTGGATGATCAATTTAAATACTATTATTGATTGTTTTTAGTTTCAGTTTTACGTAAATATGTTCTATAATTATATTTCGTTAAATAATCTAATGTGATCATGGTGATTCACCATGGGATTTATGATCCTGTTTCAATTCTCCATAAATATTTCATCAGATGTCTAAGGATTTGAAACAACTAGAATTATTATATATGTGTGGATCAAAAATGTTCATTTTAAAATTTATAAAATTATACTCAATAATTATTCCTACTTTATTAAATCATAATACTATATGATATATATGACATGGAGGAAGAATATTTCAAAATAAATGGTTTAATCTTTTAAAGTAGAGTTATAATAAATCATTAATTTTTTTATAAAATATTATATGAATATCACATTAAAATATAATTATATATAATTATATATATTTTAATTTATTATTCATATTTTTGAAGAACATTTATAGGTGATAAAAAAAATATTTCATTGTTTCATTAATTACATATATATAATATATTTCTTTGACACACAAGTAGTGTATTGTTAATATAAACCAAATTAATAATCTTATTTTTAATTTTAATGCCCTTTATTGTGTTTAGGATAAATTTTATAACATTAAGAAGGTGTTTAGTATGATTATGAGATATTTGGATTTTATGGATTTTATTTAATTATTTTCAATGAAATTATTTAAATGGAATTTTTTACTTAAACATATATAGAAAAACACATTTCCTCAACTATAATACAAATTTAAATGCTGTAATTATATTATTTCATGAGATGTAGAGTTTTATTTATTACAGATTAAATTTTATATGAGTATTTAGGATTGTACTGTGACTATTTTTCTATAAATATATAATTACATACATCAATTCTCATTTTCACATGAATCAAGGAATATAATTCAAATCATTATAGAGAAAAAATTGGTGGTCCCCCCATGGTAGGATTATTGATATTTAGTCTATAGTTCTTTAAATACATCACAATTTCATCATTTCACTTATAGATTTAATTATTTATTCATGTTCAATAAAAGAAATTTTAATTTTAATATATTATTTTGAGAATGTGGTCAACAAATCACTATGGACTAAAAGGGATAAAATTCCATCAACATTGAAATACCACAAAAAAGCTTATTGGGTTACCTTTTGACCATTATATAACAACATTTGAACACCCAAAACACAAATCATATAACTTAATTATCATGACATGAGCCTGATGACCAATGTATTGATCACAAATAAATTATTTCAGATAATAATAATTAATAATTAGGGGGAATAATATAATTTAATAAAAGGTATATTATTTAAATAACCATAAATATTAAATTTTACTGAAACATTATTATTGTACTATTGTCTATGTAAATAAAATATTTATTCATTTTAATTAGAGTCAAATTTTTTACAAAATAAATAATTTATTATTATGTTATTTATTACTATATTTTTAATAATATATTTCTTTTTTATAAAGGTACTATGTTTTTTAAAATCATTGGTTCATTGTCCTCATACACACAATTTGATGATATGATGACTAAAATTTAGTAAAAAGTTAATGTTGTTTTAGTTCTATTTCCTCAGCTGATCCAAATAACCACAAATTATTCCTTTTTGTTTACCAATATTCTAGATACAAAGGGAGTATTTGGGAGTCATCAAGGCGATCTAAAACAAAATTTAAGTGGTTGTGTTCCAAAGGAAGGATAATATGAAACATACACACATTTTAGATTTTATACTGGTGATGTGCTACAGAAAATCACTAAGAATATAATGTTGGAAATTTTTTGGTACTGTTTTAAAATTGATAAATTGTAATCGATCAAAAAAATATTTTGATGCATCTAATGTTAACGAATTATTTAATATGTCTCATGATGTGGGGGATATATTCTATTAATATGTATTCTAAGAAGATTATTTGATTAGAATAGAAATTTTGGTATCTTAGATTCTCTATGGTGGATGGAAAAACATTTAATTGAATTTATTGGTTTGGTTTCATAAAAATATATATAGGTTTTGGATAAATTCTTGAAAACACATTAAACCAATGATATGTCATTTGAGGTGAAATCAGTTTGTTTATTGAATACGAGTAGCATCTGACTAAATATAGGAGTGTGTATGCATGTGTGAAGATACATGAGAGTGGGGGTGAATCCAGTGTGCTAAATATTTAAAAATTTGAAAATTTTATTATAATGTTTTTTTTTGTTTTATTATTTAATTATTTAATTATGTTTAATATAATATTAGAAAAATTTATATAATACAATAAAGTACACCAAATGCCTCGAATGAAATAAACGAATGTGTAGAAAAACGTTTAATCACCCGATTCATCCCCATCATTGGAAATCAACTACATAGTATGATCAGTTATTCCACACAATCATAGAATATGTAATATAATTTAATTATCGATTATAAAGGGTATTGAAGTATTATACATTACTCACTATGAATGCTAGGAAATAATATCCCACCCTTTTTCTTCATAATTTCACTAGACATATAATATCCCACTGTACATTGTTTTTCACAACCTAAACTACAATCTATCATATCACAAAATAATTGATGTAGATATCCAATAAAAACATGCCATAACAACACAATGAAGAATTTAAATGGTTATTTAGAAAATAGTATTTTAATACCTTATCAAAATCGTCTTGAGTGTTTGTAACATGGTCACTACTACATTACCTAATTCCCATATTATTCTCCAAAGAAACTTAATGTATTTTCCCACATGTGATCTCACGGAGATCATCAAGAACCATAAGTTCCTTGATCATTGAAATTATTCATCACATATAAATTGAAATTATTTAAGTATATCTATCCTCAATACATATTTATTCTTATTCTATCTTAACTATATCAATTCTTTTACAGTATAGAGTGTGAAATTTGTTATTAATATTCTAATTTGACAATGACTAATATGATCTAATATTAAAAAATCATGTTTTCATTTATCATCTACTTCATAATTTTATTTTTATTTTTCTATGAGACATTAATTTTTTTTTCTCAGTGAAATAGCAGGTACCCCTACTCTTATCCTTCTCATTTATGTTCACCACACATAGAGATATCACATTTCCTCTCACTTTTAAATATTTTTTTTAATTTCAATTCATAAAATTTTCTTGAAATAGAAAACAATCATCAATATAATAAGGTGATTTTCATACTCATTTCTATATTTTTTTTTCAAATAAAATTCATCTGTGGTCCCACAGTCATGAAATATTTTTTTTGTAATATAATATATCATTATCATAATTATAGAGATTCTCTTTAAATTTTATTCTCATTTTTACAATAAAATTAATATTTAATCTTAAAGAAATACATGGTAATATTAATTTTAATTATCAAATTTTGAAAATATATTCATAAAAGGGTTTCTTATATCTTTTTAATTTATGAATATCATAAGGAACATAAAAATTAATTTGAAAAAAAAATGTGTTATCTTTTATAAAAAATATTAATATTCATATTTTTCAATTTCAAAATATCCAAATAATTTAATAGTTATATAATTGTTTTATTTTTGCTTCATTATTCTATCAATCATGGTTTCAATCATAGATTTAGAATGTATCATGTTTATTTTTTTCTTTTTAATGCATCATAAGAATCATCTAATATTAATTTTCATTATAATAAAAAAACATAGTTATATATAACTCTTGTAGAACCTCAATTTTCATTAATCGTAAATATATATTAATGATAATTTTTTATTCTATATTTGAAATTTCATATAGTTACTTTTTCATATTAATACATTTCATAAAAAATATATTACTAGTAAACTTTCTAAAAAATAATATGTTATTTATCATTAAAATAAATTTTGTATCCATTAAATATGTAATGAATCAATGATTTTATTAAACATTATTCATCCTCTAACTATTTTTCATTATTCTAGAAAAAATATTTTATGTACGGGTTCATTTTAAATTTTTATTATGTGATCACTATAGAAATTATGGCACAAGTGAAAAAATATAATATTCATCAACTGAAAAACATTAATTTTCAATATTTACTCATCATTTTAGGAAATTATGTTACCGATGAATAAAATAAGTTCTATATCAACTACATTGTGAAATTATTGTGGGCTTATAATAAAATTATTTTCAATAAAATAAAATTTTAAATGAATTAAATCCATAATTATTTATCATAAGGGAGACATAAAAAATAGAACATATAAATCAAGACATAAAAAAGTTTTTAGTTCCAACATATAATTATATAATTCCATAATATTAAAATATATAATATTTAAACACTTATATGAGATCTATAATCCATATAATATTGCATCCGAATGATATTAGATACTTAAAATAGCATCCTTTCAGCTTAATAATATATAGACGGTATTCCAAAACCATTTTTTTCTTTTTCATAAAATGAAAACTTTTTTCATCTATATAATTAATAATAATTTTTATTGTATTATCTTGTTTAGTTTCCATCTCTTTAAACACCACTATAACTTATTTCAGATCTTTTTATTCAAATGAATCAAAACAATCCATTTATTTCATTGAAAATAATCTCAACATTAATAAAATGAAAAAATATTCTTATAATGAAGTAGGATCATTCCAATATACAAATAAATCTATGGGAATCTTGTAGATATTTTCACTCATGTGGGTTTTCCCCCATCACCCATATTCAAAACAAATTATTATTCATTTACACATATCTATATTCAATACATATAATATCATTTTGAGGAATATATATATTTTTTTAATCTCACCTTGGGTATTTGTTTTCAAGGACCAATTACCTCATTAAAATAATTTTCATACATATATACCTTATTGAGAATAAATTTAACTATAAATACTTGGGAAACATTTTTTTAATATATTTAACATTGATAATTTTTATGAAGTAAACATTCAAAATATTTATATTCCTTTATTTTACCATCATCATTATTTAGAGATATAGAAAAATCCACACAAGAGTAATGTTGAACCATATTTTTAGATAATTTTTCATAAATTAATAAATTTATAATCTATGTTTCATGACATGTTCTTGAAAACTAGAATTTATAATTTTTTCAAAAAAAATCCATATACAATTTCCACCAATTTTATTGTAGATTTTTTAGGGTTTAATTTATTTATTTAATAAAATTGAAGAATATATAGTAAAATTAATTAAAATAAATTAAATGTAATCCTTTATCCCAGTTTTATATTAACAATAAATCCCCTTTGAGAGTAATAAAACCATAAGACAGTGTGCTGGTGTTAAATTTATTAATGTACCTAAAACTACAATTACATTATGTATATCAAATATTTTATATTTATGTCATTATATAAAAATATTTATACTTATTTTTATTAGACCCCCTATATGGATTATATCAAATATCATTCATCATTGTTTTCTTTAATTATAAATGATCTCCACTATGAAACCATTATAATTGGGTAACTAATTTTTAGTTTTCAATTATTTATTTGAATGATAAAATTATTAATATATATCATGATTGATGAGTCCTTCAATAGTATTAAGATTAAATGAGTACGAAAATTATCTATTTTAATTATTCACATTCAATTACAAATGTATGGTTACACATTAAAAATATGAATAAGTTGTATCATTATAGACTCCATAGTTTTTTGATCAAGGATAGAACATCATTATCAACGGAGATACATATTTCATTATAGCTCTAATGTTTTGAGTATTATTAATTTTAGATTAATTATTTATTTTAATATATGTTTTTACATGGGAAACATATATTTATTTTTCTCTAAATAATTATTATTAAATTGAATGGGATCCTTTATTTTTTCCCAAAATAATGTTTTTATAGTTATCTGATTTCTCCTACTTCATAGAAATTTAACCAAGTTTGTCTACGTGGTTGTGAAAATATTTAGAAAATTACCAACATTAGTTTTTATCATTGAGTAATAATATATTTTCCATAGGAATACACTACTTTTTTACCATAGTTTATCAGTAAATCATTATATTCTAGTAAAATATTCTACCTAGTTTTTGGTTTATGTACAAATTTCTTACACCTTCAACAAAAAACGTTTCTAACATGTGAAATACCATTCTTTAGAAGCAATAGTAATTTTTAATTTAGGATAACTACCATTAAACCAATCATATTTTTACTAAATTGAATTGAATATTTTTTCAATCAATATTTCATCATTATGATTAACAATAATGGACATATTCTAGTGTTCAACTGTTCAGCCTCACTTTCCAAAATAGAATAAATTTTTATGTAGTGGTTGTGATATCCTTTTTAGATATATTTATTAATTCCTCTTATATAAATTATGGTTTTATTTTTACCCCATAAAAGAATTTTATTTATCACTCACCAATATTATTATTATTATTTTGGTCATATTTTCATTAAATAATATGATATTTTCTTATTTATTACATACAAGAACTCTTCCGAACAGGGACCTGTTATGTGTAATAATCACATAAGTCTTCAATTTGGTCAAATATATTATGTATAGAAGAAAATTATTCTTCATTATATCTGTATCTATTATTATATCTTCTAATTAAATTTGTTATGTTATTATTTTTATTAATCCCCTTACTATTATTAAACTGACATGTTGTGTCGGCACTCAATGTAATTTTATTCAATCCTTATTCATTAATTTAAATGTTCTATAAACCATATTATTTATTACTATATCAAACTTATTCCAAAAAATACTATTTATAGACAATATATATCTCATGATGATATCACATTAGGTGATAAATATTCTTTCTCATTCACACTTTCACCATTGATGATATAATTTGATTCTTGTTTTTTATCTAAGTATATTTTTCTATATATTCTCATTAAAAAATAAGATGGAGATGAAATGACATTATACCATCATATATAATCAGGACATGGGTTTCCTTCATCGAAAAACGTGTAGAAGAAGATTCTCGAGAATATTCTGATATGTTCTTTCCACAAATATGATTCCCTTATGGGACTTGAATCTCTTCCAACAAAATTTAGGATGAATTTCCATTCGTAGATATTTGATATGTTATCTATTATTTTAATTCCATATTTTTCAATTTCACCTCGAGTTCTAGATACTTATTTTCTATAATATTATTCTCACCCTCAACAGGTCTAAATATATCTCAACTTCATCTATTAATATTTTGAAATTTTTCTCCATGAATTATTCTGATTTATTCCAATGTGTATTAATAGACATTAATTAAGTTTTCATTTCCATCCTAATTATCTTCCTTTATACAATGTTTAGTATTATTATAATTTTACAATTCATAGATCATCACTTCACATTATTTATTAGAATAATATTCTTCATTAATGCATCTTATTTATTATTCTTTAGCTTTATGTTGTTATTCATTTTAATGTATGAAATATTTTTTTTAATTACACTTATCCTCAAAGAAAATTCCTCTAATAGATTATATACAATCATTATCATAGAATAAACCAAAGAATATATTCATCTTATTCTCTTCCATAATATTAATTTTTAAAATATTTGAATAAATATATATATTTTTAGCAGAAACAATTACAAATTCATGGTCATGAAAAGGTATTTCCAAAATCACATCAAATTTTATCATTATATAATTCATATAAAAAAATAATGGTATGAACTATTTAGATCTTACTAGAGGTATCCTTACGCATTAACACTATTTGAAGTTCTTCGGAATAGATGAAATCAGACGAGATGGTGGGGACTCCGGAGTGCGTAATATTTAAAAAAATTCTAAATTCTATTATAATCATTCAACCATTAATATTTTAATATATTATTCTTGTTAATAAAATATTAAATTTGTTTAGTTCATTAAATCACATAAACCATTGACAATAATGGAAATAAATGAATGAGTAGCAAATGATATTTTAAAATAGTTCAATCCTTTCTTAGAAAACCTAACCCTTGTTGTGATCTATTATTAATCCTAAAAAACATTATCTACAATAATTTAATAAAAATATATAATTATTAAATAAGTATAATTATCTACATACATGACATATCAATGAAAAAACAACCGATTTGGTTTCCCTAATATCCCCTAGATATAAATTATCCTATTACACATTAACACACAACACTAGATTTGAAAACATGAATCCAAAAAATCTAATAAATTGAATTTTCAATTTGTAAATGATATAACTATAAAAATTACTTCATATTATCTTCAATAACATAGAGTATTAGAGTTAAATTTCAAAACATAATTTACTTTACAAAACCTATCCTATATATTACACCTTACTTCTTATATCATTCTCAAAATATGCTCACAAACCTCTCTAAAACATTATATCACCATGATATTTATGCACTTGTATTTTCCAAATCATTGTGATTATTTTAAAAAATATGCATCACTAATGGACTATCTCCCCTGAAATATAAATCTGTATTCATTCATTAATATAATGATATTAATTTCCCTGATAATAGACAATTTTTTATATTTATTAATCATTCTAAATCATATTTTTAAATATATATACCCATATACATGATAAATATATATCTCATGTATCATATAATAGGTCTTTCATTTGTATTATTATTACTTAACATAAAAAATATAATACAAACCATCTTTATATGTAATAACAAATTAAGTATCACAAAAAATGTAATGTATCCTTAAAATATGAAAAATAAAAATTCATTTATCATAATTTCAACATCATTCAAGGGAAATGTGTTACATTTGACCTAATATGTCAAGAATTATTATGGTTTCCATTTATAGTTCATCATACACCAAAAAATATTTAATGTATGACCAAATATCTTATTCGTCCACTAAACACCCAATGATTTTCCATTTTTTCCATTCCTTATAGGAATGTATATCACTTAAATTGAAAATAATTTTTGTATCAATGATTCATTGAAATTTCAATGGTTTTTTCATAAATAATTATCAAACAAAATAAAATATCATACATAATACATCCCTTTAAAAAATATATTTCTAAGGAAAATAATTATTTATGTATGAATCATTTATTTAAAAAAAAAATTAGTTACCCCAATGAAGTATATTATTCCACCAATATTTAACTGTAACTGTTCAAACTAATCATTCCAATCCTCAATAATTTTAGAAAATATTCCAATGGATATTCAATTACAAATACAAAAACCTACTACCCAAATCACCATAGACAGTCTCCTAATACATTAACTATATTTTCATTAAAACCATTTTATAAATTCAAAACAACTATAAATAATATAGATTGAAAATGTTCAGCAGTGAGTTCAACACCCAACTCTACCGTCAATAATCAAAATGTTTAAATAAAATTCAATTCATAATAATCAACACATGTAATTGATTATAATGATTACCTTCTCATAAATTGTAAAATATATTTGGATAATCACTAAGAAAAAATATATTTTATTCTTACTAATTATTATTTTGGAAACATCATCATCATTTTAATTTGTTGTATTCTCACTCCATCCCATATTCAACACGCATTTAATTTCATTTTCAATATTATACTAAAAGAAAACACTACATAATCTCAATGAGCCCATTAGATTTATTCAATTTTATTTTCCTAGAAACTACCTTATGGGAACTCATGTCTAGTTGGTACTATGCACAAAGAATTATGATTTGATTTTATAATATTATCGAACATGAAACCCAAACGTTCATTTTTGGGAAAATATTATGTGATATTATGGGAATACATGGAAAATAATATTATTGTGATTTTAGTTTTTCAATCCCAGTTGATACCTATAAACAATTAGTGAGAAATATCACATTAAACGGTTCCATTGTACCTTAAAAGAACTATTCCTCTTACTTTCATTATAGGAGATATATTTAGGAGATCAATGGATTATGCATTAATTATGATGAACTAATTGTCATTATACAAAACACCATGTATAAGAAGTTGTTTTTTGGAATTAGGGTCTTTATTTAAAAAATATCACAGATTACTATGTTAGGGATTATGATGTGATTTTGTTAAAACACAATTATGAATAACTTTTTAATGTTTCCTAGGTAAATTAGAAATTATTATAATAATATTTTTCATTTAATATTATTAAATGAATATTTTAATTATATTAGTCTGTAATTACATTTATTTATTTATAAATTATTTATAATTAAATAAATAATCACAAATATATATATGTATGTGTGTTTGTAATTGAACCTCTTACATCTATGTTATTCTACAATACATTTACTACTCCACTAAATCCACCATGTTGAGACTAAGAAAAATTAATAAACTTATTTACATATAGTAATCTATGTCAAAATCCATAAATATGTGTTTATAGAATTAATAATAATTTATAAAAACATACATTGGAATAAATAATTACATATATATTTATATAATTATATTTATATATTATTTTATTTATTATAGGTACATGGGATTAAAAGAAACTAAACCACACACCCACACATTCTCCCCTGTGGGTCAAGCCACAAATCAATCCATAGGGAATGAAAAGTACCAACTAGACCTATTTTATTACAACACATCGCGAGAAGGCCTAGTGGGATCGAAATAACATTACTTATCTCTATGTCCTTACACTCCATCATTGTGGAAATAGATGAACACTCGTTGAATCCATCATATTTTCAACATCAACAACTAGAGATTCAATGAGGAGATACCATGAATTAGGTTTATTAGATGTAGAGGCCAGTGGTGAGTAACACTCAACAATAACTCCATTAAACTACAATATATGTATTTATAAATACATGAAAATATTTGTTGATGTCAATTAAATATATATTAAAATTTAAAAATAAATTATTATATCTAAATAAATAAATATAATTAATAAAGTGTAATTATATATATATATAGATATATTAAACGTATAAACTAATATATATATATATGTGTGTGTGTGTGTGAGAGAGGGATATAATATATACAAATATTTTAAATTGTATATAATTATATCTAAATATATACAAATATCTATAAATATAAATATATATAAATAAAAATAATCATCAACTGGAAATTCACCAAGGAGATACATTGAATCATTTCACCTAGATGTAAAGGACTATAGCGAGTACCACTCAACATTGAATTCAAAAAACTATAATATATGTATATATAAATATATGAAAATATTTATTAATTTAAATTAATTATTTTTAAATTTATGATAATTAAACTAATGTATAAAAATAACTTAATATAAATACTGTATTATAGTTATATATATATATATATATATATATATATTAAACATATAATTTTACACACACACCCACACACACAGATATGCATATGTGTGTGCGACAGACATAATATATATATATTTAAAATTTAATATAAATAAATATAAATAGAGACAAATATCTACAAATATATTTATAAATAACGACATATGTATATATTTTATATTAAATATGACTTTAAATGAAATATAAATATATATACCCACATGGTATATATAAATATATATATTCACATAAATATATATAAACATATATAAATATTAAAAAATATAAATAAATATTTGTAGATATATATAAATACAAACATAATTACATTTATATATATAGTTATATATATATATAAATTTTTTTTAAATATATATATATAAACACATGTAAATATTTATAAATATATATTACTATAAATAAAAATATATCAGTATCTATATATATTTTAAAATATATATATTTATATAAATTTAGAAATTTGTATATTCAAATATCCATATATATATATATATATATTAAAATATTAAAATATAAATTGTAATATTTGTATATTTATAAGTAGAAATTTATTTACATACGAATATGTATAAATATATAAAAAATATACATGAAATATTATATCCACAACAATGATTATTGGGTATGTTGATGATAGATGATGGAATTATTGAATTTTTTATGAAGAATGAAGCACATCAAAATGATAATGACGTGATAATACAAGTTGTAATAGAAGAAGATATAATGTCTTGGATAAATGAATAATGGATAGGATAATAATTACAACAAGTGAAAAAATTGTATTATATATGATATAAGACCCCGCAGATAATTTCATTGAAGAGAATAAGTGTAAACTAAGGAATTAGAAATTTGGATGATATTTTTGATGAAGACCTATTAAAATTCAATGTGTTTTTTATTATAAAGTTAAAAATTATTTTGGAAAATGTGAATGGGTAATTTTTTGAGGATAGTGATTCATCTTCAGGGGGAGAAGCGATGTATATCTCTTATCGGTGACAGTGTCGGATTCTGAGCCGGTCCCTCTCACCCTAGAAGGGGAGGGACCTTTGACATCTACGAAGGGTGTGGGCCCTTATTTCTCCCATGTTTCTCACCCTAATATTATTCACCCTTTTTCACATTCTTATATGTGTCCAAAAGTTGAAGAATTTTTTTACGGACACCCCAATCTCCCACTCTCACTCTCGACATTTAATGATGCCCTTGCCCTTCTGAATCCCAACCTAATTTCTCGATTCATGAAGCATCCCCCCTGATTGATTGTTCTAGGTAGCATGTATTCACATAGTGGGATTTACAGAAGCGGGAGAATGTGGGTTTCATTAAAAATAAGCCTATAATGATTTGATTTACGTTAGAGGACGATTTTATGAAATCCTGGTTTGGTGCCCCCTTTAGCATTAACAGATACTAGTTCTACCTATTTCATTAGACTTACAGAATTAAAATGCATCAGGACTCTCATATAGTGACACATTAGGAGAGTATCCCGAACATTCCCCTTCCATTACAAAACCCATTGGTGGTTAGAATTATTGCAAACATTGTGTGTAGATACCTTTTCTCTGATAGCCGCACTGAGTGTAACACCCCAGGTAAATAAAGAAATATGAAATTTTCATATTTATCCATATTTGTGAATAAAATATTAAATTTACTTTAAAGGGGATGAAATGCTCGATGGCGTATCCAATACACAACAACGAGTTTCTTGGGAATCTTACGTTGCACTCTAATAATAAAATAATATTATTTTAAATGGTAGTTAATGCCTAGTCGTTGTAATGGTGGGAATGAACAGAACTAAATACAAAATTATTATATTTATTTGTCAAATATTTTTACTTTTTAAAATAAATGTTAAAATGTGAATGAATCCAATTTTAAGCGTAAATATTCTAATATACTTTAAAAGGTTGATTAACCACCTTTTGTGGGAGAACCACTTTTAAATACAGTTTTTTGACAATTTTATAAGTTATATTTGAAGAAATAAAATTCTTTTTAGAACCTAGACATCAAAATTTACTTTGTGTAAATTTTTTATATTTTTCCAATAAAGTTCATTTTTAATGAATAGTGAAAAATGATGTATTATAATTCAAAACCTATTTTTAATCTAATTTATTTATATGATTATATTATATTTTGAATTGGTTTTAATGTTAAATTAGAATATATTTTTACCATTTAATCCAATAGTGGTCATTGGAATTAATTTCATATTGAAATTAGACTTAAACTAGTGTCAATCTTTTAATAGAGATTGTTTCAAAAAACACGCTATTTGTTTTAACAGCAAGAATTAATTATTAAATTAATTAATTCAGCTTATATGTTTTTAATTTTGTAAAATAGAAATCATTTTTTAATTCTTAATATCAAACATAGCTTAGGGTGGATTTTTGGTATTTTTCTGAAAAACATCAATTTTTGATGAATAGTGAAACCACTAAGTGGTAGTTTAAAAACTGATCTTTCGTTTAAATTAAACTTTACCACTCCTGTGATTTGAATTTCAAAAATCATACATAAATGGTTGTCAATAATATATAAAATTTGGTTCAATATGAGTAAAATAATTTTTTGTTGAATAGTAACTTTTATGTTTTTAATCGCGATTAGAGGAAATTAGTGTAATTTATGGAAAAAATAATGTTTTAATAATATGAAATGACCTTGACACAAGTCCTAACCTTATTTTATGAGTCTTGTCCGACCAATAAAATCCATGGGTCAACTTGGGGACCGCATGCAGCCACATTGGTAGGAAAATGACATTAATACCTTTATATTTAAAGTTAAAATTAAAATGTCACAAACATGTGTTGTTTTAATAAAACATTTTTACATGGGGTTATTCAAGTCATATTTTTTACTATAAATATTAATTATAAATATAATAATATTTACTACATCATTATATTTTTTTATAATTTTTAGACATTAAATAAATTTAATTATTTATGACACCATGATGATGCAGCGATTGCCTCATTATTTAACGATTTAAATAAAATGAAATGATAATGTAAAATATAAGACCTACACTTGTCAAAAACCTATATTATGTGTTTATTTTGAACTATTATAACATTATCCTGGAAATATATAATTTTGGGACCTTTAAAATCCGAAAATCATTTTATAATAATGTTACTTTTCAAGACTTTCCTAGAGTTCCCCTCCTCTCCTCTTATAAAAGGCCCCCACCTCTACCACCGTACCCACACATATCAATCCTTTGGCTTCGACAAAACCTGCACATTTTGTCTCTCCACATCCCTCTATTACTCCTTGAAGCCTCACATTGGGAATAATCCTTTCCATGGAAGCTTTTGGGCTCAAATCAAAAAGAGTTACCTGATTTTAAGGTAATGTTTTCACTTGTGTTATTTTGTTTTATTTTGCTTCTCCAACTCCCTAAACTCTTTTTATTAATTTTATTTACAAAACCAGTATCATATATATACTAGTGTGTTTTTATAGGAATTATTCGAGATACACTTCCACACACCTCCGTCTAATGGTTAAAAAACATACTATTTCTGTGGTTGGCGAATTACTGTCTCACGAAACGATGATTGTTCAATATTCTTTTAACATCTTCCAAGGTGGCCATTAATATGTCACTATATATATATATATGATATATAATATGTTTATTTTTTCCTTAATCTTATTTATTTTTTCATTTATTTCATATCTTTATGGTTTCCATTATGGGTATACGTGATAACTTCATTTTAGGAAGTGCATACTACCGCCCCTCAAAGTGATTCGATTCGTTAATGCCATATGTGGGATGTATAAAGGATGGAATAAATGGTAATACATATGGTATCCTACTGGAATTATAATTTACCTTTATATCATTATTATTTCATTCCATTGAATACAAAAAAAAATGAATGTAGCGTTCATGCGTATGTACGGCTTACCGTCTCCTTGAACGGTACATTTCATTTCTTATCTCCAAATGTTATGTACAATTATACGTATATATATATAATGGATATATATGTAATATATTACATCTAAATGATGGATATCATTCTGGAATTATAATATATATATCTCTTATTTAGTTTAAATACCATTAATATGACAAAGAAATGAAAGTAGAGTTCATGCGTCCATACAACCTACCGTCTCCATGAACGGTGCAATTTCATTTTTTATCTCCAAATGTTATGGAATAGTATTAAATGAATATATACTGGATATATATGATATTTAAATCATTTATAATATTCTGGAGATGATGTAACTATATATTTATGGAAAATTCTTTTCAAAGAAGTTCATTTTTGACTCATGTACCAAACATCGGCAAAAACGTATGATATTAACTAACATTATTAGAAAATTATTATAACATTATAATATGTGATATTAACTGAATAATAATATTTAAAGGAGGTCCTTAGGGAATTATAAATTTACAAATGTATATTATTCAGGAATATAAAGAAATGAACAAGACAAGTCAGACTTGAGGTAAGGGATCCATCCTCTCGCTCTCTTTTGAAGTACCCTCTTTTATGTCATTTTATTTATTCTACATGTTCTTATGTTGTATGATGTTATTTTATATTAACCATACTTTAATTTTTATTTTTATATGATTTTATACCCCCTCTAACTCTCATCAGTTCATTTTTTTAGAATATTTAAGTAGCGCCATTAGGATGCCGAATTTTCATAAGAGATCCAACCTCTCTCTTTCATTTTAAGTACTCCCCTTTATGTCACTTCTTTTAAGCTCCTATTTGTTATGTTGGGGGATGTTATTTTATATTCCACATTCTTTAAATTTGATTTTAATATGACTAGAGACCCTATTTGATCTCATTAATCCATTTTTGGATGTTTTATGGGGCGCCGTTAGGCTAACGAGTTTTCGTAAAGGATTTTTCATCTCACTTTTATTCCCGTGAGATTTATGCAACATTTTCCACCATTTCCATTGAGTGGTGTATGTACTACCCATTATTATAATCTTTTTGTAATATAATTTCATTTATGGGTATTTACATATTCATGGTATTACCCTTCTTCAATGGGGTGTACGTTTCGAAAGTTACCCAAATCGATAAGGGGACCATTCACCCTCCTCTTCTTTAAAATAAATTCTTTTGTTATATATTTTAAATTACATCTTATTATGTTGGGATATGTTCTTATATATCCTTATTGGTTTAAATTTAATTTACATATTATGAGATACTATTTTTATCTCTCATCAACTCATTTTCCAAATTTTGAAGTGACGTCGTTAGGCTGTCGAATTTTTGCAAGGGAACTTCTTAGCACAATTTTGATTCTTTGGGATAAACTTGTACTCCTTGAATATTTATTTATATGAATATGTGTGAATACCCTCTGATTGTTTTACACTTACTATCCACTTATATTTGGTGTATTATTTTGTCACACATAATTATTTAATTTATTTATCCTTAATCCAAGGAAACAGTCTTTATAAGGGACATCGTCTCAATCTCCTTTCATTGAAGCATATTTTTTCTAATAAAAGTCTTTATTTTATACAGCTTATAAACCCCTTTGACTTTTAATTTTTTAGAAAATTAATCTTTCTCTATGAAGCGTTTTACTAAACGACAAAAAAGAATGATTCTTTTAACGTATGCGGTGACAATGACCTTTTTCGCCGCTGTGAGTATTATTTGGTCTTTGGCTTCCTCAACCTACCGTAATGTTTTTAAAATGAAGTAAATACCATATAATATTTTATGTTTTTTGGTATTGAAAATGTTTTTTATAATAGATTTGTTATGTCAATATATTTAAGTGATATGTTGTGATCAAAGTGTGGAAATGTTTTCTTTCCATTATATTTGATTTACGTCTTATTATTTTACAATGGTAGTTTTAAATTTTACTGGTGGTTATGTGATAAACCATATGATGGGTGGTTCCGTAAATACGAGGATGAGTGGTTAAGTTATAACCTCCAATTCAATGGTTATGGAAGTCGGCCGTATGGCTATTCTATTAAGTGATATGTGTGGAAGTCGAACATATGGTTATTCCACTTAAGATGGTTTATGTCCCAAGTTACCATTATATGTTATGTGTTCTTTATATGGGTTTTATGGTAATATTTTGGTTAAAAAAGGGTATGTAATGGCCTTTTATTCAATGAAGAGTATTTTCTTCTACATAAAAGTTAAAATTATTAAATTGATAAGGTATTCTTGGTTTTCTGGTAGTTTTGAAAAACTAACAGTTTTCCTTCATTGTGTATCCTGTACTGAGCTTTATATGCTCGTACCAAGTTTATTTTTTGAAATGTTTTTCACAGGACATAAAGTTGAATAGGGTCTAGGATGGGATAAGGGAAATGTCAGGCTATCTAAAACATTGAACTAGACATGTTTCTTTTTAAGAGATTTTATTTTATGGAAACTTAGTAGAAGTGTCTACATTGTAATATTTTGAGATGTAATAGTTATGTTCTAATTCTCTAAAACTATAAACCTGAAAAGATACTCAATGTGAATTATTCATTTAATTCAATAATATGTAATGTTTAAGGGTGGGTCCTTATAGTTGGTATGAAAGGTCGGTTTAGGTAACATTAGAGGATAGGGTATTCTCTAAGCATAAGTGACAATACCATAATGGTTAGGATTTCAGAAAGAGTCTTACTGTTAGATAAAGTGAATGAGTAAGTATATATTAGTGTTTATCTTCCTCATTATTACATTATGGTTTTGTTGATATAATCACACTAACATTTTTGTTTTTAGTAAATGGATGGATCTAGCAGGGACCAAAGTGTCAATGGGTTTGAAGGAAACTGTGGTGGTTATCTGATTAAGAGACTAAATGAAATGGGGGATTCAATGAGGAAACTTGTGGTTGTTCTAAACCAACTATCAAGGTGTCATGATCAAACACTTGAACCTTGATAAGTTCTGTAATGCATCATTCATGAGATTACCAATCGATGTGGAAGTTCAGGTAATAATTATAAAGGTAACCATTAGGGTTTATATGATCCTTACTTTTGAGGTAATTATGGGTTACTATACGTTATGATGGAAAATTAAAGGCATGAGATAAACTTGATGTTAAAATATGTTATGGTTATTTTTGATGATTTTATCTCGTTTTGGGGATTGTTTTGAGAATTATATAGTTTGGAAAAAGGACAACACATAGACTATGTGACATCCCTTCCCATCGGACAAAGTTGCGGGAATCGAACCCACAACCAAAGTCCGACTGGTATTTATCCCCTCCCCCTGGACTACGTGAAGTCCCTGGTTGGTTTGACTAATTATTTTTAGTTAGATGATTTTAGGAATCCAGAGTATGTTAATTTTGGGTTATATATGGAAATGATTAACCTATCCTGGAGGATATGTGATTAGGTTAATTACTTTTCAATATGAGACTTTAAGAGAAACTAATGTTATTTGGAGATAAATATTAATTTTTACCTTGGATGACTATGTGATTAAATCCTTAAAATATTTGGGCTTCAATCTACGTTTGGATTAAATTGAAGAATTTTATGGTCAAAATTTTTATTGAATCGTCTTTGTTGAACTTTGGGTTTTGTTGGACAAATTTTGGAGATTAAGAATAAATTTTCTTTTTATAAATGATTATCCTTTTGTGTATTATCTTATTTTGTTCTAACAATTTTGATTTTGGTTAAGGTCTAAAGACATGAGAAATATATAGTTCTCTTTTTTGGATTAGGTGATTCTCTAAAAGTTGATTATAGTTCTCTTAATGTAAACAAGTCATCCTAAATACTCATCTTTTGGAGAAAATATGAGTTCCTGTATGAAATCTATTAAAAGTTGAAAGTAAACATGACAAGTAAGTATGTTTCATTATGTTTTAGTTATGCTCATAAATAAATTCCTCAATGAAAAGTAACTTAAAACAAAAATGTTGTCTGTTAATTTTTCCTACTGGTGAATCAAATACAGTTTTACCCATCACAAGTTTGTGATTTTCTTGTGGTTAACATTCTCCTAAACTTATTTTCTATCAGTATCTATCAGAACATGACCCTTTGTTTTCTAATCCATGTCAATATTTTCTTACATGTAATCATAGTATGGGTTAACTTGGGTGACCTTTGTACTTCTCTTTCATTATTTTAAAGTTATAGTTTTACTGACTCTGGTTCCGATGTGAGATTTTCAATGAAGTTTTTGTGCCATATTTTAAAATTGTGAGGAAGAAATTCCCAAAGGGGGGGAATGATGTAACACCCCAGGTAAATAAATAAATATGAAATTTTCATATTTATCCATATGTGTGAATAAAATATTAATATTACTTTAAAGGGGATGCAATGCTCGATGGCGTACCCAAAACACAACAACGAGTTTCTTGTAAATATTACGTTTCACTCTAATAATAAAATAATATTATTTTGAATGGTAGTTAACGCCTAGCCATTGTAATGGCGGGAATGAACAGAAATAACTACAAAATGATTATATATGTTTTTCAAATATTTTTACTTTTTAAAATTAATGTTAGAATGTGAATTAATCCAATTTTAAGCATAAATATTCTAATATTCTTGAAAAGGCCGATTAATCGCCTTTTGATGGAGAACGTCATTTATATACATTTTTTTGACAATTTTATATTTTATATTTGACAAAATAAAATTATTTTTAGAATTAAGATATCAAAATTTACTTTGTGTAAATTTTTGGTATTTTTACGATAAAGTTCAATTTTTAATGAATAGTGAAAATGTTGTATTTTTATTCAAAACCACATTTTAATATAATTTATTTATATGATTATATTACCTTTTGAATTGGTTTTAAAGTGAAAATAGAATATATTTTTAACATTTAATCCAATAGTGGTCAATGGAATTAATTTCAATTTGAAATTGGACTTAAACAAGTGTCAATCTTTTAATAGACATTGTTTTTTAAAAACACTCTATTTGTTTTGAAAGCGGGAATTAATTATTAAATTAATTAATGAAACTTATATGTTTCGAATTTTGTAAAATAAAAAATCATTTTTGAATTCGGAATATCAAATATATCTTAGGGTGAATTTTTGGTCTTTATCTGAAAAACTTCAATTTTTGATGAATAGTGAAACCACTGAGTGGTAGTTTAAAAACCGATATTTCGTTTAAATGAAACTTTACCACTTATGTGATTTGAATTTAAAAAATCCTACATACATGGTTTTCATTAGTATGTAAAATTTGGTTCAATGGGATTAAAATAATTTTTTGGTGAATAGTAACTTTTATATTTTTTAATCGCGATTAGAGGTAATTAGTGTAACTTAAGGTAAAAATAATCATTTAATAATATGAAATGACTTTGACATATGTCCTAAATTTATTGGATGATTCATGTCAGACCAAGACAATCCATGGGTCATCTTGGGGACCCCATGGAGCCACTTTGGTAAGAAAATTACCTTAATACCTTTTTATTTAATGTTAAAATTAAAATGTCAGAAACATGTGTTGTTTTACTAAAACAATTTTTACATGGGGTTATACAAGTCATATATTTTACTATAAATATTAATTAGAAAGATAAAACAATTTCCTGCATCATGATAATTTTTTTATAAATTTAGACATTAAATAAATTTAATTATTTATGACACCATGATGATTCAACGATTACCTCAGTATTGAAAGATTTAAATAAAATGAAAAGACAATGTAAAATCTAAGACCTGCACTTGTAAAAAACCTATTGGATGTGTGGATTTAGAAATATTGTCACATTATCCTAGAAATATATAATTTTGGGAATTTTAAAATTGGAAAATCATTTTATACTAAGGTTACTTTTCAAGACATTCCAAGAGTGCCCCTCCTCTCCCCTTATAGAAGGCCCCCACCTCTACCCCCTTAACCACACCTCTCAAGCATTTTCCTCGGACAAACCCTGACCATTATGTCTCTCCAAATCCCTATCTAACTCTTAGAAGTCTAAATTTTAGCAGAATCCTTTCCAACGAAGCCGTTGGGATCAAATCAAAAAGAGTTACCCGATTTTAAGGTAATGTCTTCACTTGTGTTATTTTGTTTTATTTTGCCTCTCCAACCCCCTAAACGCTTTTTATTAATTTTTTTGTATCAAAACCAGTATCTTAAATATACTAAGATGTTTTTATAAGAATTATTTCAGCTATACATCCACACACCTCCGTCTAATGGTTAAACAACATACTGTTTCTGTGGTTGGCGAATTACTGCCTCACGAAACGATGATTGTTCAATATTATTTTAACACCATCAAAGGGGGCCATTAAGATGTCAATATATTTATATATGATATATAATATGTTTATGTTTTCCTTAAGATCCTTTATTTATTCATTTACAACATACCTTTATGGATTCTATTATGGGTTAACGCGATATCTTTATTTTAGGAAGTGCGGACTACTGCCCCCTCAAAGTTATTTGATTAGTTAATGCCATTTGTGGGACGTATAAAGGATGGAATCAATGGTATTACATATGATATCCTATGGTAATTATAACATACCTTTATATCATTATTATTTCATTCCATTGAATACAAAAAAGAAAAAGAAATGAAAGTAGCGTTCATGCATACGTACGACTTACCGTCTCCATGAATGGTACATTTCATTTCTTATCTCCAAATGTTATGTAAAATTATAAGTAAAAATATATAATGGATATATATGTCATATATTACATCTTCATTACTGATATAATTCTGGAATTATAATATATATATCTCTCATTTAGTTTAAATTCCATTAATATGACAAAGAAATGAAAGTAGCGTTCATGCGTACGTATGACCTACTGTCCTCATAAACGGTGCATTTCATTTTTTATCTCAAAATGTAATGGAATGTGATAAAATAAATATATACTAGATATATATGATATTTAAATCATTTATAATATTCTGGAGATGATATGACTATAACTTCATGGAAAATTCTTTTCAAACAAGTTCATTTTTTGAATCATGTACCAAACATCGGAAAAAACGTCTGATATGAACTAATATTATTAAAAAAAGATTATAACATTATAATATCTGATATGAAATGAATAATAATCATTAAATTATTTCCTTAGGCAATTATAAATTTACCAATTTTTATTATTCAGACATATAAATAAACCAACAAGACAAATCAGACTTGAGGTAAGGGATCCAACCTCTCGCTCTCTTTTCAAGTACCCTCTTTTATGTCATTTCATTTATCCTCCATGTTATTATATTGGAGGATGTTATTTTATATTAAACATACTGTAATTTGTATTTTTATATGATGATATACCCCCTCTTCCTCTCTTCAATTCAATTTTTTTATAATTTTTATGTGGCACCGTTAGGCTGCCGAATTTCCATAAGAGATTCAACCTCTCTCTTTCATTTTAAGTACTCTCCATTATATCACTTCTTTTTTGCTCCTATTTGTTATGTTAGGGGATGTTCTTTTAGATTCCTCTTTTTTAAAATTTTATTTTAATATGATGAGAGACCATATTTGATCTCATCAATCCATTTTTGAAAGTTTTAAGTGGAGTTGTTAGGCTACCGTGTTTTCAAAGGGATTTTTCATCTCACATTTATTCCTGGGAGATTTATGCTACATTTTCCACCATTTTCATTGAGTGGTGTATTTACTGCCCATTATTATACTCATTGAGTAATATAATTTAATTTATGGGTATTTACATATTCATTGTATGACCCTTCTTCAATGGGGTGTACGCTTCGAAAGATACCCAAATCGGTAAGGGGACCTTTCACCCTCCTCTTCTTTAAAAAGTCTTCTTTTGTTATGTATTTTAAATTACATCTTATTATGTTGGGATATTTTCTTATATATCCTTGTTTCTATAAATTTAATGTAAAAGTGATGTGATACCCTTTCTATCTCTCATCAACTCATTTTCTTAATTTTGAAGTGACGCTGTTAGGCTGTCGAATTTTTTCAAGGGGACTTCTTAACCCAATTTTGATTCTTTGGGATTTTAAGGCCCCGGACTTAAACCGTACTTAATATTGAATTAAATGAATAATTCACATTGAGGATATTTTCAGGTTTAGAGTTTTAGGGAATTAGAACATAACTATTACATCTCAAAAGATTACAAAGTAGACACTTATACTAAGCTTCCATAGAATAAAAAATGCTTAAAAAGAAACATGTCTAGTTCCATGTTTTATATAGCATGACATTCCCTTGATCCCATCCTTGAACATATTCCACATTAAGTCCTGTGAAATACATTTCAAAAAAACTTGGGGTGAGCATAAGAAGCTCAGTAAAGGGATACACAAAGAACGAAAACTGTTAGTTTATCAAAACAACAAGTAAACCATGTATACTTTATCAAAGTAATACTTTTCGCCTTTATGAAGTAGTAAAAACTCTTCATTGAATAAAATATCATTAATTACCCTTCTGTAAATAAAATATTACGATAAAACTCATATAAAGATCACATAAAATATAAAGGTAACTTGGGACATAAACATACTTAAATAGAATAACCATACGGTCGACTTCCACAAATATCACTTAATTGAATAACCATACGGCCAACTTCAATACCCAATGCATTGGAGGTTATGACATAACCACCCATCCTGGTATTCACGGCACCACCCGTCATATGTTTTATCACGTAACCACCCGTAAAATGTCCAAGTACCATTATAAAATCATAAGACATAAATCAAATATAATGGAAAGAAAACATTTCAACACTTTGATCACAATATATCAAATAAATATATTGACATAAAAAATCCATTATAAAAACCATTTTCAATACCAAAATACATAAAATAGTATATGTAATTTATTTTATTTTAGAAAAAACATTGCGGCTTGTCAAAGAAGCCAAAGACCAAATAATACTCGCTGTGGTAGAAAAGGACATTGTCACCGCGTACGTTAAAATAAACATTCCTTTTTGTCCTTTAGTAAAACGCTTCGTATAAAAAGATTCCTTTTGAATAAAATTAAAATTCAAAGGGGTTTATACACCTTATAAAATAATGTTGTGTATAAAACAAAAATATGCCCCAATGAAAGGAGGTTGAGATGAAGTCCCTTACCTCGGGTCCGACTTGAATCGATCATTCTTTAATGTCCTAAATAATAAACATGAGTTAATTTAGACTTAATTAAGAACCTTTTTCAAGTTAACTATTACATATATATCACTTATTACCTTTTTATACCCATTAGGTTATCATTTAAGTTAATAATTTAGGTTTTGTCGATATTTGGTTCTTAAGTCGAAAGTGGACTTCTTACAATTACATGTATTTCGTGTGGTCAAAGGTTCATTATATCCAGAATGATATTCATGATTTGGATATGATATATATCATATATATCCAGTATATACATGTATTTATTATATGACATAATCATTTAGAGGTAAGAAATGAAATGCACCGTTCATGGAGACGGTAAGCCGTACGTACGCATGAACGCTACTTTCATTTCTATGTCATATTAATGGAATTAAAACTAAATGAGAGGTATATATATTTTAATTACAGAATTATATTCATCATTTATATGTATCATAAATCATATATAATAACTTTAAATATATCCTTTATACGTCCCACATATGGCATTAACGAATCAAATCACTTTGAGGGGGCGATAGTCCGCACTTCCTAAAAAGAAGATATCTCGTATACCCATAATGGAAGCCATGAAGGTATACCACAAATGAAAAATATAGAAGAATAAGGAAATCATAACCATAATATATATCATATATAAATATAGTGACATATTAATGGCCACCTTTGATGGCGTGGGAAGAATATTGAGCAATCATCGTTTCGTGAGGCAGAAATTTTCCATCCACAGAAATTGTATGTTATTTAACCATTAGATGTAGGTGTGTGTAAGTGTAGCTAGAATTATTCTTATAACAAAATCCTAGTATATTGAAGATAATTGATTTGTTACTACAGAAATGAATGAAAAGAGTTTAGGGAGTTGGAGAAGCAAAATAAAACAAAAGAACACAAGAGAATACACTACCTTTAAATTGGGTAACTCTTTTTGATTTGAGCTAAAAGGCTTCCTTGGGAAGACTTATTCCCAATGTGAGGCTTTAAGGAGTAGGAGAGGGATGTGTAGAGACAAAATGAGAAGGGTTTGGACGATTCAAAGGCTTTGGAAGTGTGGGTATGGTGGTAGAGGTGGGGGCCTTTTATAAGAGCAGAGGAGGGGTACTCTTGGAATGTAAAGAAATGTTACATTATTTTAAAATGAGATTCGTATTTAAAAGGACCAAAATTGATATAATTAGATTATAAGGTGATAATGGTTCGAAATATACCCATAAAATAGGTTTTTTTCAAGTTTAGGTCTATTATTTTACAGTATCGTTTCATTTTATTTAAATCGTAAAATAATGAGGTAATCGCTGCATCATCATGGTGTCAGAAATAATTTAATTTATTTAATGTATAAAAATTATAAAACAAATATCAAGATGTCTGAAATTTTTTTATCTTTCAAATTAATATTTATTGTAAAAAATATTACTTGTATAACCCCATTTAATAATTGTTTTAGTAAAACATCTCATGTTTCTGACATTTTATATTTAACTTTAAATAAAAGTCATTAATGTCATTATATTTCCCATGTGGCTCCATGGGGTCCCCATAATAGACCCATGGGTTTTATTGGTTGGAATTGACACATAAAATAAGGGTAGGACATGTGTCTAGGTCATTTCATATTATTAAAAAATTATTTTTACCTTAAACTACACTAATTACCTCTATTCGCAATTAATAAACATAAAAGTTACTATTCAACAAAAAAATTATTTTAATCCCATTGAACCACCTTTTACTTCTTAATGACAACCATGTATGTCAGATTTTTGAAATTCAAAACACAACGGTGGAAAAATTTTATTTAAACAAAAAATCGGTTTTTATAAGTACCACTTAGTGGTTTCACTATTCATTAAAAATTGATGTTTTTTAGAAAAATACAAAAACTTCACCCTAAGCTATATTTGTGATTTAGAATTCAAAAATGATGTCTATTATAAAAAATTCAAAACAGATAAGTTACATTAGTTAATTTAATAATTAATTCCTGCTGTCAGAGCAAATAGCGTGTTTTTATAAAACAATAAGTATCAAAAGATTGACACTAGTTTAAAACCAATTTCAATGTGAAATCAATACCAACGACCACTATTGGATTAAATGGTACAAATATATTATAATTTCACTTTAAACCCAATTCAAAATATAATCTAATCATATAAAAAAATTATATTAAAAAGTGGTTTTGAATTAAAATACAACATTTTCACTATTCATTAAAAAATGAACTTTATCGGATAAATACCAAAAATTTACACAAAGTGAATTTTGATGTCCTGATTCTAAAAAAGAGTTTTATTTCCTCCAATAGAATGTACAATAGTGACCAAAACTATATTTAACGAGGGTTCTCCATCAAAATGTGATAAGTGGACCTTTAGTGAATATTAGAGTATTCTATGCCTAAAATTGAATTCTTTTCTTATTTTAAGTCTTTATCCATTATTAGATAAATGTAAAAACATTTAAGAAACATATATAATCATATTTTAGTTATTTCTATTCATTCCCACCAATACAATGACTACATGTTAACTACCGTTTAAAATAATATTATTTTATTACTAGTGTGAAACATAAGATTTCAAAAAAATTCTTTGTTGTGTATTGGGTATGCTATCGAACATAGAAACCCCTTTAAAGTAAAATTAATATTTAATTCATAAATATTAATAAAAATGAAAATGATTTATTCTTTATTTACCTGGGATGTTACATCCTTCCCCCCTTTTGGGAATTGCGTCCTCGCAATTTAATTCACTTATCAAAATAAGTATGGGTATTTATCCCTCATAGAATTTTCAGATTCCCATGTTTCCTCTTCAACCATATGGTTTTTCCATAAAACCTTTACCTAGTGAATTGCCTTATTCTGTAACACTTGCTCTCTACGGTCAAGAATCTGGGCTGGCTGTTCTTCATAAGAGTGATTCTCTTCCAACTGAACTACCTCTGGGCTCAAAAAATGAGATGAATCTGGCATATACTTTCTCAACATCGAAACATGAAAAACATTGTGTACCTGAGATAAACTCGGAGGTATGCCACTCGGTAGGAAACTAATCCAACTCTCTCCAGAATTTCATATGGTACAATGAAACTTGGACTCAACTTTCCTTTCTTACCAAATCACATCACACTTTTCCATGGTGAGACTTTGAAAAAAACATGATCACCTACCTCAAAAAAGAGATCCTTCCTCATGTTGTCTTCGTAGCTCTTCTTTCTACTCTGAGCTGTTCTCATGTGTTTTTGAATCAACTGAACTTTTTCTGCCATCTCTTCTACCAATTATGGACCCATCATCTTCCTTTCACCCAATTCATCCCCAAAAGATGGAGTTCGACACTGATTCCCATATAATCCCTCAAATTGTTCCACCTATATACTAGAATGAAAACTGTTATTATAAGAAAACTCAACCAAAGAAATATTTTGGTCCCAACTTCCCTGATAATCCATCGAACAAGCTCGTAGAATATCCTCCAAAGCTTGTATTGTTCGTTCTGACTGCCCATCTGATTGCAGATGAAAAGCGGTACTAAAATTTAATTCAGTACCCAACAACTTCTAAAGTCCTTTCCAAATGTTAGAAGTAAACTTGTGATCACAATCAGATACAATTGAGAGAGGAAATCCATGAAACCTGACTATATATTTAAGATACAATCGAGATTGTTGATCTAGAGATAAAGTATCTTGAATAGGAAGGAAATGAGCAGATTTAGTCAAGCGATCAACAATAACCCAGATTTCATTATTACCTCGAGATGTCTTCGATAATCACACAACAAAGTCCATGGTTATATTTTCCTACTTCCACTCTGGCACTGGTAAAGGATGAAGCATCCCTTTCGGTAACTGCCGCTTTGCTTTAACCTGCTGACAACTCAAACACTTCACAGTAAAATCAACAATATCCCTTTTCATTCCATCCCACCAGTAATACTCCCGCAGATCTCTGTACATCTTAGTACTTCCAGGATGAACTGAAAACAGGGAACTATGAGCCTCACATAACAACTCAATCTTCAACTGTGAATCACCAGGGACACATAATCTCTTCCCAAACCTCATAACACAATCATTATCAATTTTGAATTTAGGAAACTTACCCTTCTGAACCAGCTCTACCTTTTTCTACAACTAGCTTTCTTCCCTCTATGCTTGCTTAATTCTGTCTGATAGGGATGATCTCACTGATACCTGAAACAAAACAAAATAACATCCTACACCAACAACTTCTATGAAAAAGTTCATCAAATCAAAAACCAAAGGACCTCATTCCAAACGTATCATGTTTAATGAAGCATTACTTTTTTGACTCAAAGCATCAGCCATTTTATTTGCTTTTCCTGTATCGTAATGAATTGTACAATCATAATCCATGATTAATTATAGCCATATCCTCTATCTCATGTTGACTTTTTTCTGAGTGAATATATAATTTAAACTTTTGTGATTAGTATATATTTCACACTTTACTCCATACAAATGATGCCTCCAAATGTTTAGAGAAAAAACAACATCAGCTAATTCCAAGTCATGTTTAGGGTAATTTACCTCATGAGTTTTCAACTGACGTGAAGCATATGCAATTACCTGACTATTCTGCATAAGGACACAACCAAGTCCCTTCATCAAAGCATCACTGTAGATAACAAACTCACCATTCCTTGAAGGAAGTTACAAAACTAAAGCATTAACCAATCTTCTATTCAACTCCTGAAAACAATCATCACATTCTTTTTTCCAGATAAACTTAACACCCTTCCGAGTTATCTTAGTCATTGGCCTAGATAATCCTGAAAATTATTCAACAAACCTTTGGTAGTAACCTGCCAAACCAAGAAAACTACGGATCTTGGTTACATTTGTGGGTATTGGCCATTATTCAACAACTTTTGTTTTAGAAGGATCAACAGTTATGCCATATTTTGAAACAATGTGACCAAGGAAAGATATTTTTTGTAACCAAAACTCACACATGCTAAATTTTCCATATAGTTTATCTTTTTATGGTTTTCAGGATAACCCTTAAATGACATTCATACTCCTCTTTACTTTTAGAAAAAACCCAAATATCATCAATAAAAACAACCACAAACTTATATAAGAACTCATGGAAAATTCTATTCATAAGGTCCATTAATACAGCAGGTGCATTGGTTAACCCAAAAGGAATAACTACAAATTCATAATGGCCATATCTTTTATGGAACGTAGTCTTCGGAACGTCTGCATCTTTTACTTTCAACTGATGGTACCCCGACCTCAAGTCAATCTTCGAAAAATACTGAGCTCCCTATAGCTGATCAAAAAAATCATCAATATGAGGCAAAGGATACTTGTTCTTAACAATGATATTTTTCAAGGCTCTATAATCAATGCAATGTCTCATTGAGCCATCTTTCTTTTTAACAAACAAGATAGGAGCACCCCATGGTGATGTGAAAGGTTGAATGAATCCTTTATCTAATAACTCCTGCAATTTCTTCTTGAACTCTAAAGATTCAAATTGAGCCATTTGATAAGGGGGTTTTGAAATTGGCTTAGAATCAGAAACTAAGTCAAAAGTAAATTGAACTTCTCAATCAGGAATAATACCAGGAAACTCATCAGAAAATACATCATGATAATCATTTACCACTAGTACATCATTAATACGAACAGTTCCTTTATTTTCAACAATATGTGAAAGATAACATTCATTTCCATCTTTTACTAGTTTCTCAACATCCTGATATGTTATCAAAATCAAGGGTTCATTCTTGTACACAATCTGAAAATCGTTCTGAAAAGAAACCATTTTAGCTCTGCAGTCATCTTAGCATGATAAACAGAAAGCCAATCCATGCCCAAAATAACATAAAACTCTACTAGAGGCAAAAAAATAAGGTTTGCTGGTAGATTCTTTCCGCACACCAGGATAGGAAGGTTCTTATATTTCCTTTTTGTCTCAATGTTCCCTTGGGGTGTTTTTACCATAAGTTCAGAATTCATATCTTGAGATGGAATTTTCAATTTACTAGAAAAATTATCAGAAATGAATGAATTTGTAGACCCTGAATCAAACAACACATTGGCATAATCTGAACAAACAAACAGTGTACCTGATACTACTTCATTCGATGGCCTAACATCTGCTGATGTAGTTGCAAAGGATTTAACCACCCCTTTCTGCTTGTATTCTGGCTTCTTTTCCTCAGATGAGTTCTTCTTTAGACACTCATTCACATAATGACCCATTTCATTACACTAAAAACATCTTACTGCTGACTTTTCATTGCGTGCTTGATCATCTTCCTTACAGTTATGAGCAATATGACCTGACTTACCACATCGAAGGAACTTTCCAGACTTGGATAAACATTCTCCAGGATGCGTTTTACGACACTTTTCATAGGATGAATATTTGGTTTTCTTACCTCCTTGCTTCATTGATGTATTATTCCCCATTTCCTACCAACTAGACCTCTTATTTTATCATTTTTCAAAGAACACCTCATCGTCAGAAAATTCCATTTCCACCTTCTCCGCACATCGAACAAGTTTTTCATAACTTTTGAACCCACGAGAAACTAAAGCCCTTCGATACAATGGAATTAACCCTGTGTAAAAACCTTTTATTTTACTATCAAGATCTCATATGATGTTTTGGAGCATACCTTTCCAATCGAGTGAACTTTGCTTCATAATTAGCCACTGAGTCATCCTCCTACCTCAATTCTAGGAACTATTTTCCATCCTAAGATGAACCACCTTAGGAAAATATTTCTCAAGAAACATACCATTGAATTCGTCCCAGTGAATATCATAATTCTCATCACTATCCCTGATATTTTTCACCACCGACCACCATTGATCAGCTTAACCTTCAAAACGGTAAACAGCAAGACTAACCTTTTGATGTTCTGAACACCCCATGAGATCAAAAATATTCTCCAGTGCATAAATCCACCCTTCAGCTTTCACGGTGTCAGATGATCCTCTGAATGATGGGGGATGTGGACTAATGAAATGTTACACCACTGACATGTTCCTCTACGGTTGATCTGACTGATCTCGTGCATGGATACTACCACTATTTATATCCTGAGTCAAATGTTCCATCACTGCAAAAAACTGTTCAGTTCTGATCCCGACCATCTTAGGTTGGTGATTTGGAAGTTTGTATTCCTCATGATGTCACCCCAACATAGCTACTTTGTTTCCTCTGCGGAAAACCATTCTGAACACAAAAATATCTTAGGCGAAGCAACATGGTAATCTTTAAATGCTATATCATTTCAGTCATACCATAATTTACTTATAATTTAAAAATTTTCTAACACCTAAAGTTGTCTAAACCGACCTCTAATTCCAACTATAAGGACCCGACCGTAAAACTTAATTAATATTGAATTAAATGAATAATTCATATTGAGGATCTTTTCAGGTTTAGAGTTTTAGAGAATTAGAACATAACTATTACATCTCAAAATATTACAAAGTAGAAACTTCTACTATGTTTCCATAGTATAAAAAAACTCTTAAAAAGAAACATGTCTAGTTCCATGTTTTATATAGCATGACTTTCCCTTGATCCCATCCTTGACCCTATTCCACATTATGTCCTGTGAAAAAACATTCAAAAAAACATGGGGTGAGCATAAAAAGCTCAGTAAGGGATACAAAATGAATGAATACTATTAGTTTATCAAAACAACAAGTAAACCATTTATACTTTATCAAAGTAATAAATTTCACATTTATGAAGTAGTAAAAACTCTTCATTGAATAAAAGATCATTACTTACCCTTTTGTAACCAAAATATTACCATAAAACCCATATAGATATCACATAACATATAAAGGTAACTTGGGACATAAACATACTTAAATGGAATAACCATATGGTCGACTTCCACACATATAACTTAATGGAATAGCCATACAGCCGACTTCCATACCCAATGCATTAGAGGTTATAATGTAACCACCCATCCGGGTATTCACGACACCACCTGTCATATGGTTTATCACGTAACGACCCTTAAAATGTCCTAGTACCATTATAAAATCATAATACATAAAACAAATATAATGGAAAGAAAACATTTCAACACTTTGATCACAATATATCACTAAAATATATTGAAATAACAAATACATTATAAAAACCATTTTAAATACCAAAATACATAAAAGAGTATATGGTATTTATTTCATTTTTAAAAAAACATTACGGCTTGTTGAGAAAGCCAAAGACAAAATAATACTCGTGGCGGCGGAAAAGGTTATTGTCACCGCCTACGTTAAAAGAATCATTCCATTTTGTTGTATAGTAAAACGCATCGTATAATAAGATTCCTTTTGAATAAAATTAAATGTCAAAGGGATTTATACACTGTATAAAATAAAGTTTTTATAAAACAAAAATATGCCTCAATGAAAGGAGGTTGAGACGAAGTCCCTACCTCGGGTCCAACTTGACTCGATCATTCTTTAATGTCCTGAATAATAAACTTGAGTTAATTTCGACTTGATTAAGAATCTTTTTCAAGTCCATTATTACTTTTATATCACTTATTACCTTGATCTAAAAATTATGTAATCATTTAAGTAAATAATGTTTGTTTTGTCGATATTTGGTTCTTAAGTCGAAAGTGGACTTCTTACAATAACATGTTGTTCATGTGGTCAGTGGTTCATTATACCCTGAATGATATTCATGATTTGGATATCATATATATCATATATATCCATCATATACATGTATTTATAATATTACATAATCATTTAGTGGTAAGAAATTAAATTCACTGTTCATGGAGACGGTAATCCGTATGTACGCATGAACACTATTTTCATTACTATGTCATATTAATGGAATTAAAACTAAATGAGAGGTAAGTATATTTTAATTCCATAATTATATTAATCATTTATATGTAACATAAATCATATATTATAACTTTAAATCCATCCTTTATACGTCCCACATATGGAATTAATGAATCAAATCACTTTGAGGGGGCGGTAGTCCACATTTCCTAAAATAAAGATATCGCGTATACCCATAACGAAAGCCATAATGGTATACCACAAATTAAAAATACAGAAGAATAAGAAAAACATAAACATAATATATATCATATATAAATACAGTGACATCTTAATGGCCACCTTTGAAGGTGTTGGAAGAATATTGAACAATCATCGTTTCGTGAGGCAGAAATTCTCCATCCACAGAAACAATATGTTCTTTAACCATTAGATATAGGTGTGTGTAAGTGTAGATAGAATTATTATTAAAAAAACTTCCTAGAGTATTTAATATACTATATTTGTTAAAAAATATATTAATAAATAGTGTTTAGGGGGTTGGATAAGAAAAATAAAACAAAAGAACACAAGAGAAAACACTACCTTTAAATCAGGTAACTCTTTTTGGTTTGAGCTCTAAGGCATCCTTGGGAAGTATTATGCCCAATTTGAGGCTTCAAGGAGTAGTATAGGAATGTGGACAGACAAAATGGGAAGGGGTTGGCCGAGACAAAGGCTTTTGAAGTGTGAGTAAGGTGGTAGAGGTGGGGGACTTTTATAAGAGGTGAGGAGTGCCACTCTTGGAATGTAAAGAAATGTTACTTTATTTTAAAATGAGTTTCGGATTTAAAAGGTCCCAAATTGATATAATTAGAGGATATGGTGATAAGGGATCGAAATATACCCATAAAATATGTTTTTGACAAGTGTAGGTTATAGATTTTACATTAGCTTTTCATTTTATTTAAATCGTTAAATAATGAGGTAATCGCTGCATCATCATGGTGTCATAAATAATTTTATTTATTTAGTTTCTAAAAAATATAAAAAAACTATCATGATGTAGGAAATATTTTTATATTTCTAATGAATATTTATAGTAAAAAATATTACTTTTATAACTCCATATATTAATTTTTTTATTAAAACATCTCATCTTTCTGACATTTTAATTTTAACTTTAAATAAATGTCATTAATGTCATTATCTTACCCAAGTGGCTCCATGGGGTCCCCAAAATCAACCCATGGGATTTATTGGCCGGAAATGACACATCCAATAAGGGTAGAACATGTTTCTAGGTCATTTCATATTATTAAAACATTATTGTTATCTTAAACTACACTAATTACCTCTAATCGCGATTAATAAACATAAAAGTTACTATTCACCAAAAAATTATTTTAATCCCGTTGAACCAAATTTTACTTCTTAATGACAACCTTGTATGTCAGATTTTTGAAATTCAAAACACAATGGTGGTAAATTTTCATTTAAATGAAAAATCAGTTTTTATAAGTACCACTTAGTGTTTTCACTATTCATTAAAAATTGAAGTTTTTCAGAAAAATACCAAAACATCACCCTAAGCTATATTTGATATTCCAAATTAAAAAATGATGTCTATTTTAAAAAATTCATAACATATTTGTTACATTAATTAATTTAATAATTAATTCCCGCTGTCAGAGCAAATAGCGTGTTTTTATGATACAATAAGTATCAAAAGATTGCCAATAGTTTAAGTCCAATTTCAAAGTGAAATCAATTCCAACGACCACTATTAAATTAATTGGTAAAAATATATTCTAATTTCACTTTAAAACCAATTCAAAATAAAATCTAATCATATAAAAAAATTATATATAAAAGACGTTTTGAATTAAAATACAACATTTTTAATATTCATTAAAAAATGAACTTTATCGGAAAAATACCAAAAATATACACAAAGTAAATTTTGATGTTCCGATTAAAAAGAAGAATTTTATTTTGTCCAATTGAATGTATAAGAGTGTCCAAAACTATATTTAATGAGGGTTCACCATCAAAAGGTGATAAGTGGACCTTTAGTGAATATTAGAGTATCTATGCCTAAAATTGAATTCTTTTCTTATTTTAAGATTTTTTCCATTATTAGATAAATGTGAAAACATTTAAAAACATATATAATCATATTTTAGTTATTTATATTCATTCCTATCAACACAATTGCTACGTGTTAACTGCCATTTAAAAGAATATTATTTTATTAATAGTGTGCAACTTAAGATTTTAAAGAAACTCTTTGTTGAGTATCGGGTACGCTATCGAACATAGAAACCCATTTAAAGTAAAATTAATATTTAATTCATAAATATTAATAAAAATGAAAATGCTTTATTCTTTATTTACCTGGGATGTTACAGGGATAAACTTATACTCATTGAATATGTCGTTCTATCAATATGTGTAAATAACCTCTGATTGTTTTACACTTAATATCCACTCATATTTGGTGTATTAGTTGGTCACACATATTTATGTAATTGATTTATCCTTAATCCAAGGATATCGTCTTTGTAAGGGACATCGTCTCAATCTCCTTTCATTGAGGCATATATTGTTCTAACACTAGGCTTTCTTTTATACGGTGTATAAACCCCATTTATTTTTTATTTTATACAAAAGGAATCATTTTCTACGAATAATTTTACTAAACAACAAAAAGGAATGTTTCTTTTAAAGTGTGCGGTCGCAACGAAATTTTCTACCGCTGCGAGTATTATGTGGTCTTTGGCTTCCTCAACAGTTCGTAATGTTTTTAAAATGAAATAAATACCTTATACTCTTTTATGTATTTTGGAATTGAAAATGGTTTTATAATGAATTTTTTATGTCAATATATTTAATTGATATATTGTGATAAATGTGTGGAAATGTTTTCTTTCCATTATATTTTTTTTATGTCTTATAAATTTATAATGGTACATGGACATTTGATGGGTGGTTATGTGATAAACCATATTACGGGTGGTGCCGTGAATACCAGGACGGGTGGTTACGTTATAACCTCCAATGTATTGGGTATGGAAGTCGGTCGTATGGCTATTCCATTAAGTGATATGTGTTGATGTCGACCGTATTGTTATTCCACTTAAGTATGTTTATGTCCCAATTTACCTTTATATGTTATGTGTTCTTTATATGGGTTTTATGGTAATATTTTGGTTACAAAAGGGTATGTAATGATCTTTTATTAAATAAATAGTATTTTCTTCTTCATAAATGTTAAAAGTATTACTTTGATAAAGTAATATTGATTTACTGGTTGTTTTAAAAAACTAACAGTTTTCCTTCTTTGTGTATCCCTTACTGAGATTTTTATGCTCATCCCAATTTTTTTTTTGAAATGTTTTTCACATGACATAAAGTTGAATAGGGTCAAGGATGGGATCAAGGAAATGTCAGGCTGTCTAAAACATGGAACTATACATGTTTCTTTTTAAGGTTTTTTATTTTATGGAAACTTAGTAGAATTGTATACTTTGGAATCTTTGGAGATGTAATAGTTATGTCCTAATTCTCTAATACTCTAACCTTGAAAAGATCATCAATGTGAATTATTCATTTAATTCAATATTAAGTAATGTTTATGGCAGGGGCCTTATACTGAGTCCCTTTTCCACCCACTGAAACCACATGTATTTAATGAAGTGGATGTTTCCAGGGTGCCTTTTGAGTATTTTTGGATTAATGTTGGTGAAGAGTTTAGATAAAAGAATCCATTGGTCTATGACTTGTGGTTTTAGTTCTGTTCAATCTAAAATTGATTGGGCTATTCACTAAAAACATGTTGACAATTGTCTACATATCATTTCAAAAACATAGATACAGATAGTTATAAGGGAAAAAGGATAACGACGAAACTGATGTAACAGGTTAGAAATAGTTGTGTGTGGTTTCAAAGCTTATTGCTGCATTATGAGTGTAATGCGGATAACTGGATTTGAATCCATTTGGTTTCTGAATTGTTCAATTGTTTGAGTAATTATTTGAGCGTAAATTAGTCTCCCTCACCTATATTTTTGGGAATGAGGGTTCTTTGGGGGGTAAGAGATGTCTGGAAGAGACATCAAGATGGTGGACCGACAAATAGTAGATGAGGGGGGTTTCCGTTTTTTAGTGTTTGATTCATATAATCAAGAAGTGAGCTTAAGTGGCATAAATAGTCTAATAATCAGGGCTATTCTTCCAATTCCAATTAGTTTAGGAAGGAGACGGGTGGCCCTCATCCTATTGAGCAGTCTTCATAGATGCATAAAATTTTGGATGATGAGTTACCTATGGGGTCTTTGGACCATATACTTGAGGATATATTGGGAGAAATCATGTATATTTTGGATGGGGTTCCAAAAAAGGTGGATGAGGAAGACCTTAGGACACCGAAAAATGTCACATTCCATATAGGCAGAATGGATTTGAAATAGCATAAATAGAGTGAGGTTTCCCTTAGGAAACAATATAGGGAGGTGGATGTTAGTATCCTTGGTTACCATTTTTTATATTCATTCATATAATGATCCCATCCAAAATTTTAGAAAAGACCCAGTAAAAACCTCCGCAGATGTAGAGAAAGACACTAAGAATGTGTCTGACGATGAATGTTCTTGACTCTTTGTAGGTGATACAGAGGACGATGTTCAAGGAAGCAGGTACCCAAGTCAGTGGTGGAGTAAGAATAGGAGTAGTAACTTGAAAGTGTAAAATTATTTATATTATTTACCTTTACCAATGGAGATAAGATCGACTAATAATTCAAGTTCCCAAAATAAGGATTTAGGACCCCAACTCTCTAGGGTGGACTTCGAGCAGTGGGAGATGCCCGAAAACCTATTGGATTTGAATTTCATCTTAGAAGTGGATATGATGAAATATTTTCTGACAATAAAAGGACTTTATGATGAAGTATAAATAATAATATAAATGTCTCAAAATGTGTCCCCCAAGGAGGGTCAAGGAGTGTAGATCTATAAGAAGTACATGATTCTAGTTTTGGATTTCAATTATAGAATGATCAATGTAGATGAGTATATGTAGTGCTAGGACCAGATGGTGTTCAAGTTCAAATATCATCTTGATAAATAAACCATAAAACCAGGTAAAAAAATCTCATGGAAACATTTTATAGTGATGAAAACTGGTATGCTTCAATTTCACATAACAATATTAGTAATCTTCTTTAGTTCTTGAAATGATTTTTAACTTTTTCCTTAAAAAATTTTTATACTGAAAAATTATTTTTTAGTGAATGGGTAATTATGGGGGTATTTTAGGATTTCATGTAATATCCTTGATAAATTGATATTATTAATGTTTAAAAGGTCCATGAATATGTAATATGTTTTAAAGGGTAAAAAAGTAAAGGATAAATATTTTTTAAAGAGTCTATAAATATATATTATAATATGTAAGAAGTATATACATAATGGTTTACATTACATTTGATATTACAAAAGAAAATGTACGTAATATTTTCCAAATATTTTTATAATTTTGTAAATGGATGTGATTTGTAATAGTATTATTTCTATGAGTATGTAATATATTTTATTGGAATTCATGAATTGTCAAAAATTTAGAAGATGAATTTCATTTATATAGAATACTTCATTAATATTTATTACGTTATATTAAAGAAAGTTGATGAAATATAATAGGTTCAATCTCAGAAAAATTATTTGGTTGATTCATTAGTGGATGGTTTATATCTAATATGATTATATTGGAATACACTATTTTGAAATAGAAAGGATTACTAAATATAAATGAGATGAAATATTGAAAAAATATAACTGATCTAAAAAAATATGTGAGTTGTATTCATTGGAAGAAGTGGATGGTTTTTGCAGAATGAATACCGAAGAAGCTAACTAGTTGGTGTAATATTAATCTTTCTTTATTGAAGTAGAAAATATATGATGTGTTCTTGCTTGTAAATTCTCATTTATAATTCAAAATTCATAAATGTGAATCAGATAAATCATTATTATGTATATATATTATTATGAGTGATAATATATGATTTATATGTCAATTATATTTAAAATAATATATTATAGGATATATAATATATCATTATTTATATTTTAGTTGATTAATAATATATAAAATGAGTTATCTTGAATAATATTTTATGAAGTGAATCATGAATAATATCTAAAATTTTTAAATTAACTCATAAATAAATATTAATTATATTTCACTAATGGTAATGGGATGATAAATAATAAAATTATTAATAAATAATTTAAATTTTTATTCCAATATTAAAAATTTTATAATTTACACACAATAGTATATTGACTGGAAAAAATAATACAACTGGAATAATTAAGAATATAGGATGTAATGAGATTAATATTGTTGAAATATATTTCACATGATGAAGTGGAATAACACATTATTATAATGGAAAATATGTTTTAGAAATGTGAATAATATGTTCATGTTTTTATTTTATGACATGATAACTCATTCAAAAAATGAGAATAACCAATGAATAATTCCATTGATTATATTTTGTTTTATTAATTGAAATAATTTCAATGGAAGGAAAAACACCACTGCTAAATCTAGATGTTGAATAAAAAAAATAATATAATTCCTATAAAAAATTATACCAATATATATTAATTAATTCTGTTATTGTTATTTAAGTAAAACACCAAGTAATCCTTGGATAAAAGTGGATACACTAACTCATATTGAATAAAAATAGTGATAAAAAATTGGATGATTATTTATTAAAACTTCTTGATGCGAAGATTCACAAATTTATGAAATCATCATTTATCATGAAGTGAATAACATGTGTATATAATATTAAATATATCCCTCAATAAGTGTTTGATTGAGATGATTAGGTATTTTACCATGGATAGGTAGTGACCAAAGAAAATTAACCAAAGTGATCGATTGAATAAATTGATTATTCATAAAAATGAATCCAATAACTATTATAGTAGTGTATTATATAATATTAGAGAAGTTCTATATATATTATAAATGGATCACCCTTTAGTTGTGGACCATGTAAATTCATCATTTATACATTAATAACTTCCATATTGGTGTATCGTTTTATGAGGTTGTGTGGTAGAGTTATCAACTAAAAGTTCGATCACTATTTCTACTAACACATGTAAAAATTCTTAAAAAATAATATTTTTGTAAAATAAGAAATTTACATTATGTAACGCCCTCAATAACCTTCACCCCCTAGAGGTTGTCTAATGTACAATGGAATCAGATCCATAAGTTTTTAATTTGAATACATCCACTAAAAATGTTTTTTTATTTTTAGGCACATTTATATCATAATAGAGACAATAATTTTTAATGTTAATAACTTGAAAGGTTAGAAAATAAGAGATATATTTGTTTGAATATGAAGTTGGTGAATAATTGTTTTACTATTTATAATCAAATATTGAATTAATAAATCACAATAATTAATATTACGATAATGAGTCATTAACAATTTTTATCAATTGTATCTCTAGAGATGTATAATATGAAACTATTGATTGTAATTATGATTCAATATTAATAAATTATGTTATAAAATATATAGATAACCTATTTTATTGAATAACACAGTTCATACTAACTTAATTTATGACAATAAAATTACTCATGATTGGGTAATAGTTAGAAAATCTTATGATGTGTGGAAAATTGATGTTTCCTAGACGAAAATTTACAATAATAAGGCCCTCATGAGGGTAAAATACTATACTTACTTAAACAATTATTACACTTTTTTATAGCTGACTCTAAAATTATTTGGAAGATCATTTCAAATAAAAAAATCATTATCAATGAATATCAATTAGCGTATGTGTATATATAAAATGTTGAAATTTATGGTATATCAAGGTGTCAATTTGTAGAATTTTTGATTAGGATGCAATAAGTGATATAAATAGTAGAAGATAAATAGATCTATATATACATTATCCACTAAGGGGACTATACATTCATAGAATGCCAATCTGTAGATAACAAAGAATTTAGAGGAATAGAAGTATCATTTTTTGTGAAAAACTTTATGATAAGTGAAAATATTAGGGAACATATATATTTACATTAAGACCATTCTCAACAAATAGGAATGATGATTTAAAATAAAATGATATGGAAGAATTTATTATTAGTCTAAACACATAACAAACATATTGGATTACTTTTTTTGGATGAATATAGATCAAGAGTTTATTATTATACTGTTCAATTGTTGGATAAATATAAGTGGATAATGAGAATGAGTTTGACATTATTTATTTAATATGAAAAAAATATTTATATTAAATCTATATTATTATTATAAATTTTTGTGTGAATGAATAAAGATATGGAATTTGATTGTAAGATAAAGAGAATATATTATAAAACTATAATATTTGACTCCTATCGTAATGTAACTATTATTTAATACATTGGGGGTGGATGAACTATGAGTGTGTATATATAATCATAAGGGAATATGGGTAGAGTTATACTCTCCATGTTAAAATATGAAGCTAAATTATACCCCACAATGGTGATTTATATAGTAGATTATTCTCCGGATGTATCCCTGATCATATGGTAAGACATTATAACAATAGAGGTGAAGAGAATTCATTCTGAAATCCTATATTCCAATTATCTAAATAGATATTATTAAAAAAATATTAAATATATTGTTCTATATGAAATATTAAGAGTTTTGGATGAAATTAATGGAGCTTTGTGGACGGGTAACTAGGACCCTATATTGTTACACACATAAAATCACTTGTAGAGAGGATGAAATAATATCCAAATTTAGATTATGAAATTCTCATTAGTTGTGAGGAAAGGAAGAATATCACCCAAATACACACTCACTAATCTTAAATTTTTTTTAGGTAACTATAATATTAATATAGTGATAAATTCATGAATAATTATACCACAGTTTCATAAATCATAAAAAATTTAAAGAGGCATTTTTTGGAGGACTACACCTCATATACAAGAAGAGGAAAATGTAATCATAATTAATTGTCACAGAAATAAAATTACATGTTCACTATTGGTATTTTTCTCACTATGATGGATAAATACATGAAAATGATATAGTAAATTTGGAAGAAAAAAAATTAAAACATTTTTGAACATGCATTATTAATAAAAGGACCACTACCTCGATGACTTATAAGTGATTTTTTTTAAAAAAGGGATAGACTTTCTAAACAACCAAATTCATCATCATGACATCGTATTATGTACACACAATTTTAATTAAATGTTTCTAATTATAACTATAAAAAATATAGTCTTAAGGGATAAATAAAATCCATGGGGTGATTGGGAAAAAATGAACGTTTTATTTTGCTAAAATGAAATTAATGTGATGGGTGAGGTCTATGATATTACATGTATTATATGATATAAATACAAAACATCAAATACATATGGTTTCAAGGAAGAATATGAATTAACATATGAGTCTAATAGACTACATTGAATTCCAATTTATGATCTTGAAGACAAATCTTATTATAAATATCCTTCATAATTATTTACTATATATTATAGAGTTGGATATAAAATTATGTAATCTGTAAAAAACTATATTATATATCTATTGGTGGTAAGAAATAAAATTAATAAAAATTCTATAAAAGGTGATATATGAAGTATTATTGGAATGATATGTTTAAGAACTATCAACATACATGGAATTAATTATTATTTAATTATATATTATAAAAATAAATAATCTGAATAATTTTATAGTATGTTAATTTTTTTGGAATAAAAGTAATAATATCTATAAATTAGATCTAAATAATGTAGATTATATTGTATCTTGAGATATGAAAAAAATAATGTGTTTAGGTAATGTTGGTGAAAAACACTGAAATTGTGTTAATCTTTTTATGTAAAAGTAATTGCCATATGAAGAAAGGGGGGTACCAATGATAGCTGATTTAAGAATTTTATTTTGAAAAAATGGTAATAGATTTTAATCATGATTTTTAACTCATTATCCTTAAATATTAACATCATGTCAACTTTTGATTTTTTTTATTATGTCTAAGATCATAGAATGTGTTGTGAATATGAAAACCTCAAGATAGTAGAACTGATTGATGATGTTGAGTGATGTGGATAGATTTGAGGTTATTAAAAAAATATTTATTCTTACAATATTTTAGGGTTTAATATGAATACTGGGTTTGTCCAATAATACGGTTAATATCCGTAAATTCATATATTGAAATTTTTAGAGATGATAAAGATAGAACGAGTGACTAAAAAACAACTATAAGAAAAATTGAATTATTTTCTTTAATACGAGGTATTAAAAATATGGATTTATATATTATGTATTTATTTTGGTACTTCTAACCAATAATGTCAACAAATAGAATCAGTAAGATAAATTATGTAATAAATATTCATTTCATTTATAACATGTGGTGCTAACCATGTGGTATAAGAGATAAGTATAACACCCTGAGATTCTCATAAAAAATTCAAATGAATTTAATATTTTTGATATTTTTTGTTATACAAATATCAATATTATATTATGTTAAAATAATCACTAAATTTATATTAAATTACATGAAACAACAAACATACCTTTTGATACAAACAACAATTAATCTAATTGAATCATGTACTATTATTAAAATAATATTATTTAAAATAATATTTATAACCTAATAGTGTTAAAGGATGGTGAGAATAGGATATTGTAAATTATCAAAATATATGGCCAACACATTTGTATACAATTATTTAATTTATTACCATATAATTATGTATGAAAATAATTTTTTCTTGAGAAAATTGAAATCATTTTCTTGAAAAATAGTTTTTTAGACATAATGATGTTTTAACTCAATATATAAAAAAATCAAATTTGGTGAATTTTAATAATTAAGTTTATATATTATATATTAAACAAAATTTTTATAATTAATAATATATTTTTACTATAAAATATATATTAACAAATACAATTTTACTCTTACAACTTTATATTATATAAACAATTGTATTTTTCTTAATTTCTACTCATATATAAAATTAATAATTTCATCCACTTTTAGAAATATAGTTTGGAAAAAAATGATATAAATTATTTAAATCAAAATATCGAAATTATATTAGGAATATTTTCCTAGTATTTATTTTAAATTATCATATGTTGATTAATTTTGAATGACATTGGACATTACTTAAAACCAACATATTCATTTATAATATTTATAATGTTAAATTATAGTACAATTTTTTTATAAATATTAATTTTTTTAATCCAGAATAAAATAATATAATTTATGTTTTTTGGAATAAATATAAAAGTTTTATTTGTTATAATATCTTTGTAAAAAATTAACCGTTTTCTCGTTAAAACCGAATATTCATGTTACCTCTACATGATATGTTTTATATTAAAAAATTTCAGTTATCTAAATTGGATTTTAAAAATTGGATTTCAAATTTTGAGTTATAATAATTTATATTATTTAATATGTTGACATTAATTTCATCTTAATGTAAAGGTAAATGTTGTAAAAATTCATTAAAATGATTAAGGTAAAATGGGTTTACAGATGAGTTAAAATAAAGGGATATAGTTAAAAATGACCTATACCATTTACGGAAAAATATTTTAAGGAATTATTTTTCCCATTAATCATATAATTTTTCTAATGGACCATTTTATACCATTTTAAAATATTAAAAACATGGGAAAACACAATTCTATTAATAAATACCTAGTTTTTCCTATCCCACCCCAATAAAAAGACACCCCTCTTTTCTGTTGTTCACACCATAAAAACATTTTGGATAAGTCAATACCCACCCAAATCATTAAATACCTCCCCTCCTATCATCTTAAAATTCTTATTTTTATATTAATCTATGAAATAGTTAATTTCTGTGAAAATATAAGAAGGATAATAGAATAAGAATTTATGTTCATCAATGTGTTTTTAGATCTTCTTCCAATAGTTTTCTCCCATTCTTCTGTTTTGGTTTGGTATCACATTTCCTTATTTTATCTAGGTATGGTTATTACTCTTTGTTTCCCTTATTTTTAGTGACTCCCACTAGAATATTAATCAAATATTCATTTTTTCAGTTTTACTCCATATTTCATTCATTAGTGTTTTGTGCCGCTCATGTGTCTGGGAGTTTTTTAATAGCATTGATGATGTCGATGACGATGATATTCTCTTCCACAAAAAGAATGGTGATTTATTTCTCTAGGTGACATAGGTTGGTTTATCTAAATGTTTTATTTATTATCTATTAATCAATGGAATCTAGTGATGTTTTGAGGTGTCCAATATAGTGTTTCTCATGATGTTATGATGACGAAGAAGGGTGCACGAGTGTGTCAAGTCGAGGAAGATAGAAAATGATGTAATGATGCTTCATCGATGGTGTATTTTCCATTCATAGACTATTATGGAGGTTTTATACTAGTGATGTTCTGGTGTTGATAATGAGCTAAATCATTGGATGATAGCATGATACTTCATGTTTAAAGTATGGACGTATTTATGATGTTTCCTTCAACGACGGCGACCGAAGCTAGTGAAACATACTAAAATTCCAGTTTGATGTTGATAGGTTGCTCATCAATTTTTTTGTGTGACTCGAGGTATGGTAGAGGCTCGAGGTTCTAGAAGGATCCAGATGACTCTAATTTTGTGATGGATGATGATATCTTGAATTTTAAAATTTGTATTTTATGGATTTTTGAAGGAGGCAGTGGTGATAGGGTTTTCCTATAGCGGATTGGGAATTTTTAATTTCATGTTGTATGTTGATATTCTACGTGGGTTATCCTTTGGTATGTGAAGATTATATGTGGATGTGTTTTATGGTTCCTACTTATCCAGAAATTGTCATAAAAAATGGATTAAGGTGTGTACAATGGACTACTGCCTCGAGAACTGATGTCCATCATTTTCCATTAAAACCTCTCATAGTAGGATGTTATGATATACATATTGTGTATATATATATTAGTGATAACATAATTATAAATATGGAGTCATTATATCATATATAACTTATTTATTTTAACTTTATAAGTTATATAATAACATCGATCGTGTATACAGAAGACTGCTGGCTCACGATGCGATATGATTTATTTTTCAGTAATTATTTTCATGGATGTTAATATGGATAAATATATGTGATATAAATGAAATAATAATTATATTAATTACATTATTATTATTATTTTGTTTAAATATATCCTTTTATTTTTTATCTTTTCACTCACTTAAAGTTGATAACATCATCCATGTATGTGTAGTATACTACCATCATAATGTGACATAACTCTCTCTTTTCATCACCACACCACATGGATTGTATGTATATGTATACATATAATACATAATATGGTAAATTTGATACTATTATAATTCTTTAAATATGAGATATTAGTTAACTATTTTCCATAATGATCACTGAAAAAATCTTAATGTTACTCTTGTGTACGTATGACCTACCACCAATATTACTACAACATACTTATTTTATTAAAACCATTATTCATGAATTGTATAATAATTATAATTGAAATATAATTATTCTAATAATTTATTTATATATATTATTTATATGATGAAGCTATATTAAATGTAACATTTTTGAAAATAACAAATCAAAATATATATGAGAAATGAGTGGTTATTACCACAAACATACCATTAACATAGAATTGTTAATAGATATGTTATTAAATTTATTTATAAAATCACATTTAGTTACATATATATAAATTTCTTTATTTAATAAATATACAAACAACTTAATTTTATTATAAATAAGTTTTTAATATGTATGACCTATATAAAAAGATAAAGAATAAGATTTTGGTTTGATGTTTATTTATCTATGAGACACATGTCATATTCATCATGTTTTTATTTTATGTTGTTTATATAATTATAAATAATTATATGTAATATGAGTATCCTTAACTTATTTACATTCACATATTGATATTGAGAGCTATCATTCGTTGGGTTTATTATTTAAAAGATAAAAAATTTGTTAGGTTTCTTAATCAACTTTACTTCTTTATGACATAAATATATAATAAAGTTTTATTAATTATGAAATTATATTAAACCCATATAATATTTAATATCATGAATCTATATATAATCATATATTTTTATGTTACATATTTTTTCCCCTTCATGGGATGTATGTTTCAATATTACCAATGTGGTAATATTTTTACGTTATAATCTCATCATTTATCAGGAATAATTGTAATTATGTTTTTAATGATATAATTGTATAAAACATCTCAAAAATAAACTCGATATTTTCTATATAATTAATTCTTTTCATGACAATAAATTTATACTATCATTTTCCTCTCCTAATGTTCTCATGAGTTAAAAAACAACGTATTTAAAAAAAATAATCTTTTCAATCGAATACCGTATTTCATGAAAAATAATAATTTCAAAAAATTAATAAAAAAATTTTTAAATTATTATTTAAGATCATTTTTACCCATCACTTTTTACTATTTTTTTCAGTTTAATTATCATTTAATTTTAAAATAAATTCATATTTTACTTTTACTAAAAATGTGAATGGAATCATTCTGTAAATGTGTAAAAAATGGAAATATATTTTTTGTTATCATGCCCATTATTTTCATTGAATCATAAATTATATGCTTTCATGGTCATTTTCAAATAATTGAATTTTTGTAAAGGTTTTATGATTTTATAGAAAAAATAAATTACTATTTATTTTCCTCCTGAAAAGTTTTAAATGATTGAAAAATTTATTTTTCAATATTCGAATGCATTTATTGATGTTTCACATGGAAAAATATGTATATGATCCATGTATATGATTATTATTATTATTCTTATAATGATGTATGATTATAATGTCATGATGATTATGAAATACATTCGTCTTTCTCTTGACATATAATGATAAAACACTAATGAAGCCTACTTAATTTTCTATGGTTTATTATATGATGAAATGGATAAATTATTAAAAAACTAATATGTTTTCCACACGTTATGATATAATGAAATATTAATGAAATAATTTGTTTGGGGTTATTTTAGGATCAGTATTTTATGATATTGTGTAACACGTCTCTATGATTTTCATTATGTGATGATGGTAATGCTAAGTCTAAGGATGATAGTTAGATAATAATCTAATATATGGGGGACACATATGTCTATTAAATTCATTATGTAATATTAATATCTCATGAAATATATTAGAATATAATGAGGAGTGTACTCTGTTTAGTAATAGACTTTCTATGCAATGATGGTCTTTGGAATGAACCTTGTCTATCGTGACGATTTGGGTAGTCACCCCATTTTACTACGTGGATATTGTTTCCACTAGGGATGGTGGTGTTCCTCTCCTAATAATAATTACCACATAATTATTTCCAATATATATTTTTTCAATGTTCATGGGCTACTAATGAAATAAAATTTTATACTTTTTTATTCCAAAATTCTATTTCCTGTTCCATTTTTATACTCACATTGATAATGTTATTTTATAATATTATGATTAAATCCCTATAAACTGTGAAAATTTTTGTCTTGAATTATGAATTATTATCATTGATATGTAGGGTATGTATTTCAATTTTTTCACATGTTCTCATATACATTAATTCATGTTATTCATACAAATCTCATTCTTTTATTAGTTATTGAGAACCTATGATCAAACAATATTATGCTTCACTTCCCCATATCAGTAATAATGGTTTTACATGGAATTACTAAAGGTGATTTTATTTATGAAAGACTTTGAAAATCATTCCCATATTTAGAATATATTCTTCCTTGATTCCAAATTAACTAAATTCTTATTAACTTTTGAAATAAATTTTAATATTTTAATTAATATTCATCTTTATAAGTGTAATATGAACATATAAAATTATTTTTTGGTAGTTGGTATTAAGAAAAATGTTTTTAATGTTTTGAAACATGGATAATAAAACATTAGTGAGTGTATTAGTGACATTTTTTGGATATGTATAGTGATATATATATATAAGGAAAAGTCTAACAATGAGTCAAGGCTTAAGAAACTGTTGTGTAATTATGGAAATGGATAGAGAATGAGGTTTCTATGAAACAATATCACTATTTAGATAAAAACATTAGATGAATATATATAGAATATATACCTATATGAAAAAACTCTAAATTCTAAACATTTTGGTGGACATAATAATAAATATGGTCATATCATTGAGACATGTTGTACACCTAGTTGGTCACAACGCAGGGGATATGGTTTTTAAATAACTATCTCATTACGAATTATCATAAAGGATTTAAATTCAAGATGAATATGAATGAGGTAAGAAAATCCTAATGGGTCACAGATTAAAATAATTTGACACAATTTATATATCTAAAACGTGATTTTTTCATGATTAAGTGGTTTACCCTATTATTTGTGTTAATAACAACATGATGTTTTGTTTTAGTTAATAAAGTGAAACATAAGGAACTTGGTTAAAATAAAATTTGGCTGAAAATTTTCTAATGAGCAGAAAAAGTTCATGATGACATTAGTGAAAGACATTGTGGTTATACTGAATTTGTTTTCACAGAACATCATTATCATCATGTACTTTAACAGAATAACATATTAACTAAAGATAATAATGAAGTAAATTTCTAAGTGTTTACTTAGTAGATGTCATAATTGAAAAAAAGAATCAGTTTCCTATGTGTTGATATTATTAGACGAAACACCCTTGTAGATGTAATAGAGGAAGGGTAAAAAAAATTTATAATAGAAAATACGAACAGAGTGCATGTAACATAAAATTGATACTGAATATTTTGGGAAACAATTGTACGAGTTCAATTATATCCCTTATATATTGTTTCCAATTTTGATCTTTAATTGTGGAATGTATAGTAACTATGTATATAAATGTCCTAAATGGAAATATCATGATGAAAATTAATATGGTTGTATAATTAATGGTAATATTATTGATGATTTTGAGACTAAAAATTAAATTTGAATGTAAAGTGGTAATATGGAATAATATAATGAACCATGGATAATTGTTTCCAGATGATGTGAGGTGAGTGAATTATTTATTTATTTGAATTAATAAATTATTTTATATGATTCATGTCATATATAGTTTTTATTTTGTATATTTAATTCATCTCTTATATGAAAGATTTTTTCAATGATGTTGATGTACTATAAAATTCATTCAAGGTAAAGGTGATATTTGAATATAACCATTAATAATTTTTTAATATTTGGATAATGATAATGGGACTATCAAATGATTGATTTTGATAATTTAAATTGTATAGTACTTATTTATTGGACCTGATTAATGTTTTTAACAATGTGGTTTATACTATCATTCATGGAGTTTAATTAATTTTTTTATTGATGAAATATATAATATAATATTTTTAATGAATATATAAAATAATATAATTTAATGAAAATGGAAACATTTGTGTTATCAATAATGTTTTATAGTAATTATAGTTTTAATAGAATACATTAAAAATAAATTCACATGAATTGTATGTACCCATTAAAGACTATTTCATGTTATTTGGGATGTCAATGATAAGTTCATTTATGAAATTTAGTGAATGTAATTATAATGATATAAATTATAATCATTTTGAAGGTTCATAAGTTTAACAATTTTTTAAAATGTTCACGTAAAAATTTGAATGATATTTTATTGATTATGATATAATTTAACAATATTAATGTTTATGAATATTAGATAACATACGGTAACCATTTTTATGTGATAATGACTAGATATAAATGGAATGAATTATAATTATATATATGGATCTTATTTTCCATTAGTTCTTCAAGAAAATTAAATTCAACACATTTTATTGGTGTAGGATATGATGTGGAAATTGATTGATGAATAATAAAAGTGTGAGAGTGTTCTTGTAAAATAGAATGAAATAAAATGGTTATATCATCTTGAAACAATTTCCCAAATTTTGGAAATGGATATTGAAATAAACTATTTTCCAATTATAACCAATTTTTATGATATCAATGAATTGTTTCATGACGCTTTTGTCTATGGATTAATGGTCAGTAGCCATTACATATTACCATATTTTTTATTATAAATTTTCCTTATCACTCCTCCACCAAATCCATTTTTTAGTATTTTCAAAATCCACATTTAGGAAAATTGGGAATCTCACATTCAATATGATACCAACAATCCATCTCTTAGATTATAGATTACAAAATCATGCTATATATAAAATATCCACCACCAAATTTAATGTAAAAAAAACAGAAACATAATTCTTATCACCACGAAACCCAAAATCTATCATGGAAACCTACAACGAGAAACTCCCCCTAATGTTACCAAATTGTCAGTGGGAACCTAAATAGAGAAGCTTATATCATATAAAACCATCCTAACAATCATTTCCTCTTTGACATCATCATCAACAAAAAAAATCTAGCACCACCCTGAAACAAACACCAACAAAATCAAAAAACCATTTCGACATCAATACTAAACGATCATGAAAACAAAATATCTCACATAGTGACACATTGAAAATATTCATTGATTGAATTGGGAGTGAAATGAAAATAAAAACATACAATAAAAATTCATAGTTTACAATAAAATACCACCTCATGACATGTCAGAATCACCAACAGCTACCGAACGACACATACAAGAACAAAAATATGAAAGACCTAGAACACCTTGAGAAGGGAGGGATGAATCCAAGAGTAAATACATTATTTTTAACTAATGGATCTTGTTTCGATATTTGTAAGAACCCGTTAATCCTATCTGGAAATAATGTGCAGAAAAAACGATCACATGAAAATTGAAGACACAACAATTTTACATGGTTAAACTATAAGGGTTGTGTCCATGTATCATATTAAGAATTTTTTTATGTCATAAAAAATATCAATAATCTTTACTAGTTGTGGATTAAAATTATTTGGAACTGTCACTCTGTGCTAGGTGCACCACATTTATAGTATATTGGGATGAATCTAAACTCGGTTTACAAAAGTGAAGGTCTCTTCAATGGGTTTCCATTAAGTCATGAATCTTTAACTTTAGATATATTCTATCTTGATGTCATGTTTTCCACTGTAGATGTAATCTACTATTGTGCTTACGATCTGTTCATGAACATGTCCTCCATGAACTGACCTTCTTCTTTCATATACTACAGTGATTCACATACCAGCTATAGACATGAAATCTAAAAACCATGATTGTGAACAACATTCTCATATATGTTCATGTATTACCCTCATATTTTCTCTCTCATACTACTTCATCACTGTAGACTAATTTATCCTCCATGAACTATCTATCACATTCTACCTTCCTTTGCAAACTGAAATTATCTACAATGTTCATAAAATTATACACATACTGGAAGTGCACCATGGAACAAGTTCTTCTTCTACATATAGGACATCCAAGGTTACAAGTCATCCCTTTACATATTATAGAAAACCCGTTGAAAAATTGCTTCTCCGTGAACCTCTTTTGAATATAGAAAAATTCTTAGAGTGATGAATTACAATAATGAAATTATCTTAGCTATCCTTAATAATGGGATTAGAACTACATATATAAGAAAATATATCATCAAAATCTTCTAATATGAGACATAAAAATCATTGATATGGCACCACCATCCTTATGTACCATGCATCTCTAGCAAACTATTTCCCTATGTGATCACTGTACCTCCTTTTACGTTAGAGTAGATAAAATATTGTGTGAACTGATATATTCTTCATTTTCACTAACGAAAGTCCATCCCTCAATCCGCTTTTTTTGTTAACCTGTCTACCTCATTTTCACTATTGACATGTCATCTCGTGAACCAATTCCCTTCTGAATTTTATGAACCATCCTGAGAACCATATGTCTTCACCGTAAACCATTTTCCATTTTGAAAACAATTATATGTATTTGTTTCACGGATCTCCATTCCATGTAATATATTCTATGATCCATGAACCATTCCTAGATATCACATTTCTCATACTACATTTTCTGACAACCTTCAATTTCCAAAAAACAAACATCTAATTTTGAGCCCAAAAAATTTAGACAACCCAGGGAGAATGCACCGACATAAACACTTGTTTGATCATATACAATAATATCACCTAACATGAATATACCATGATCACCCCAAAGTGGATTCAAAAAACTAAGAAACCATACACCATTTTGAGCAATAAGTATCCTCAGTTACAATAAAATATTCCACCACTCGTGATCCAACATGGAGAGGTGACAAATAATGTGATGTCAGGGTAGGGTTCAATGAGAGATTTCTACTATTGATAACATCTTCAATGAAAACCCATAGAACACACTATTGAAGAAATTATAACATGGAATCCCCAATAAACACATAGTCCACTATACCACATAAACTAACATCCCTTTGTAATAATGCTCCAACTACGACTGGGATTGGTGTAGAGGAACAACATATTTTATTATAGAGAGGCCAGCCGGGGACTTCTACAAAAAATGACAAAAAAGGGGAAGTCTGAGGGAACAAGGAAGAAAACCCATGGAATCCACCCATATAGATATGAAGATGGTGATTTTCAAGAAATTATGAGGAAGAAAGAAATAATAATAAGTCCAAAAAATGGAAAGATGAAGAATAATAGAACGTGGGGAGAGCCATTACCTCCCTAGTGCCATGATAACCCATAGAGGAGAACATAACTAAGGATATAAGAGAATGAAATCCATAATGTTTGTTATCAGTATAACTTTTTATAATTATTTTAGCATTTCTTCTATGTCCAAAACCTCACAGCCGCACATGTTCTCATAGGTGGAAACCTTGTTATATGAAAATTAGGTTAACCATTATGTTTCCAACATTCCATTTTTAAAGGATAATTTGTTATTAATTTGAAATATGTGTATATATGTGAATAAAATTTTCACATTCTAACCATTTCTGACTAATATTATTTTCAAGGTTGATATTCATTTCAATACTAGTCTTAAATTTCATTATATGTAACATTGAGTTTAATCGAATTATGTCATTTTATTAAAATATTATTGTTTAATACTATAACTACCACCTTGACATTTGAAGGGGTGGTATGAATAGAATTATGTAAATTATGAATATTTATGGTTTAAAAAGTTTTATAAAAGGAATTACCTAGTGAAATACTAATTAATAATTAAAATAAACACTTTTTGAAAAGAAATTAAATCATTTGATGAAAAAAAATTTCACGTACCAATAATCGTTTACCATAATAAATCATATGAATAACTATTGGTGAATAATTTTAATTAAAATAATATATTTTAAATTCAATAAAAACATTATAGTTTATTTAAACTGTATTATGTACAATAGATAATATTAAATCCAATTTTATGCTTAAAACTAATTTTTTTTGAAAACATTGTTTCATTATTAGTTTACATATATGAAAATTAATTTTTATCACTTTAATATTTTTAATCATAAATATTATAATTATATTTTTACATATAATAATTGAAATTATATGATAAATTTTTTTATTTTTGAAAAAGATTCATTTCATGTAGAAGAGTGACATATATTTATTTAAAATTGAAAATTTCATATTCGATAAATTTATTTATAAATTTAAATTAAATTTTAAACTATATTAAAAATGAAATGAAATTATTATTAAATCCAACAATATAATTTATATAATTGTAATCAACTTCATATTTATTTTTTAAATAAAAACATTGTAAAAATTTGAAAATTTCATCTTTATACCACATCTTTCATGTCAAATATGCACAATTTACATTAAATTTAAATCACCAATTTCTATAAATAGATTATGTAAATTTGGATTACATATTTTAATTTAAAATAATTTATATAATTTAGTAATGAAAAAAACTATTTTGAAAATAATAAATTCTGAATTTTATAGACATTAATTATCATGGATATGGTTAAAATGGGTTTACCATGTGTTAAAAAATAGATAAAGGTAAAAATATATTTCAAAAAGTTATAAATTTATTTACTGAAATATTTAGAAAATTAAACCTTTATGGATTTATAATTACTAATTTTTTACCTTTTTGACATTGAAAAAACATTGTATTACTCAATTATTTTAGAAATGAAAAAGTGTATCGTCTCCACCAATTATAAAAAGAAACTGATATCCTGTTTATTCACATCTTAAATACCATTTGGATTGGACATTAACTTCCCAAATAACTTCCAATAATCCCCTATATCATCCTAGAATCCCAATTATGGAAATAAATCCTAACAAAGTTTCATTTTGATACAAACCTATAGAAGATACCCAAAGAATATGTAATGTTCATCAAAGATTTTTTTTATTTTATTTCTTCCACAGAATCCTTAAAAACATTATTATAAAATAATTAAATGATAACCATATTTTTATAAATTTACATATATATTTTAGTCAAATTTTCTTCTCTATAATCATAAAAACTTCCATATAATGTATTATAATAAAATTATTGTGTGTATAGAAGACTACCGCCTCACCAAGAAAGGTCACTCGTTTTTCTATTACATCCTCTCATTGTTGGGTTTTCTGATGTATATAAATTTTAAAAAATATATTTTTAGCATAATTATAACTTTCTATTAATTATATCACATATTCATTTATTTCTTTCCATTCAATATGGGAAACATTAACATCACACATGTGTATGGAGGACTACCTCCTTGTGAAGCGATATGAATCATTTTTCTCTATTGATTTAAATTGAATGTAATTAGTATTATTATATTTTATATACACTATAAAATTAATATATTTATAATATATTTATATTTTTGAAATTAAAACACAAAATTTTATCTGTTACTCTTACACTCATAGAATGATGATATCATCATTTGTGTATGTTTGGACTACCTCCCCCGTGAAGCGATCTGGGTCCCTCATTTCATCACTAGAAAACAAATATGATTTGTATAAAAATATTAAAAGAATTTATATTTTTATTATTATACTATTATAATTCTCGAAGGAAAATATATTACATACAGTCTTTATATAATGCTCGTTGAAAAAATAGAAACTCCACTCATGCGTATGTGTGGCCTGTCCTCTCCATGATCATAAAGAACATAATTTCTTAAAAATATCGTTCATGATAAGTATAAAATATTTAATTGTGGTATAAATATCAAAATTATATTATTACTATTATTTTGTATATGAATTTTTTATGATCAATATAATAGGACATAAAATTAAAATTCCAAATAAATATATTAAACAAATCAGTTACTATCCAAAATGTGACATTAACATTGATTTTATAATTAAAATATATTAAAATGACCTAATAGTTTCATATATGTTATAATATATGATTATATTTTTCATCAACATATTGTTAATAAAATTATAGTTATTATTATTGTGGATTAAATTTGTATGACACACGAAAAGACATAATATAAGGTATTTATGTTTGGTTTTATTTCTCATTGATCCACATTCCATATTCACCAATTGTTTTCATTCATGTGGTCTATATAATTCCCATTATTTTTTTATTATTGAACAAATTTTCTATTATATTTTTATATATATTTTTGGATATATCAGTCTTGGTGTTTTTTGTTGAAATGTTGAAAAATCGGTAACATGTTTTTTTTCAATTTTCCATCTTTGAGACATATGTATATTATGGACCGATATTATTTTTGGATGATTATATAAAAATAATTTGACATTTAATATAATTAATATATTTATTCATATGATATTTTTTGTTCTATTTATTTTTATTCCTTTAGGGGGCCTATTTTTTAATGATACCAATGTTGTAAATATTTTCGGTTACATTCTCACCGTAAATCTGTATTGTTTATGATTTAGTTTCTAAGGATAGAATCTTATGATCCATATCTCAATAAACTGATGATATTTATTATATTATTTTTGTGTACTGAGAATAAAAAATCAATTCATATTCGTCTTTACATGCCTAATGAGTTCTAATTTTTTTCCTAAAAATAAATTTTAGATATATATTTTTTCTTACAAATCCAAGATTTATAAAAATGATTTAAAATTATTTTATACATTTTTAGGCATTTTTTACCAATGAATGAATTTTAAAAAAATAATGTGGAATCATTATGTTGTTTTCAAAAATATTTTTCTATTTTTCTATTACCAAAAATGTAAATGGAATATTTGTCTAAATTTATAAGAAAATAATGAAACACCCCATCTTCCTGACCACTATTTACATTAAATAATCCTTTTTAACTTTTCAAGGTTATTTTAAATGATTTCAATTTAAAAAAAAATTATTTATCTTATAAAATATAATTTTAAAGAAAAATTTATTCTCCTAAAATATGTTTTACATGAACAATAAAAATCATTTTCATTATAAAGATACATTTTTTGATGTTAATTTTCCTTATTGAAAAAATATTACATTGATAGAATTATAATTCATTCATTTAATAGTTTATTTGAATAAATATGTGATGTTTATGTAACCAGTTTCTCTTCTATATTGTATAAAACAATAAAATTACTATAACGACATCTTTATTTTCATGGGTTATTATCTGATGAAATGTTGAAATTATTATAAAAGGTATATATTTTCCATAAATTTTGATATGATTAAATGTTTATGAGACCATTTCATTCCATTGGTTTATTATGATTAAGGTTTTATGATATTATAGAACACATATATATTATTTTTATTATATGATAATGGTTACGTAATAAATAAAGAAAAATGTTTAATTATATACTAAGAAACATGGGACCTATATTTTCATCCAATTAATATGTGAAATACTAATATCATAAAATATATACATTTCTAGAATTGCGATTGAAATTGATTTGAATAGTTACATTGTATGTTATGACTTTTGGTAAATGAAAATTTATTAATATGTCGGTTTGGAGATAGAAAGAATTTTACTATGATGACAAGTATTCCAATGGGGTTAATGTTGTGTTATGCACGAAAGATGTAGCTACACACATATTTTTTTACTCATAGAGAAATTTTTTTTATATTTATTTTTCTATCACAATTTTAAGCATTAATCCCATGCTATACTCTAATGGATGATTTTCTTTGATTTTATTGTAATTCATGTCTAATAAATTACCAATAAATCTATTTTTACATAATATATATGTCCATTGATATAATGGGTATTTTTTTAATTTTTTTTCTCATGCTCTTTATAATAATTTAAGCTACCATGATACGCTTCATTTTTAAATAGTTCAATGGAATGTGATGTATGCAACACCGAGTTCAAATTCATGAAGACCAATCAAACTAACCATTTAAAAAAGAAATTTTTATTTGTAATCTATATTTTTTGAAATTTTTTAAATTTTAATTTTAAATATAGATATCATTTTTCGAATGGGAATATCAAAATTATAATGGCATGATTTTTTGGTATTTTTCAGAAAACATTCAATTTAGTTTAATACTGAATACCATATCATTATTGTATAAAACCATCTTTTTATTTAAATAATTATTTTTAAATTTAATCTTTTTAATCACAAAATAGATACATGATACATATATTACAAAAATTTAATTCATTTGTGTCATTTAAAAAAAATAATATATATATATATATTTTTGAAATACTTAGCGTCTTTAACCATCCATTTCGGCACATTTGAAAATTTTCAAGAAAAATAATATTACTACTTCTATTAATTGTATTTAAAAAATATTAGAAACATTGTTTTCATCAGTAAGTAAAATTTTGTTCTAATAGGATGAGTTTTTTTAATATTATCATTTCAATTTTATTAAATATGGTTAAAAGTAAATAGGCTAATTAAACGTAAGAATAATATTATAATATTATTGAATTACCCCAAATAATTTGATAATTATTATTTATAAGTGTTTATCAACCTAAATTAACCATAGGAAAAATATAAGATTATTTTTTAACAATTTGGGATCGATTACATGATTTATTAAATTTTATTTAAAGAAGTGTTAAATGTGTTAAATTCATATTTTAATATTTAAACAATGATTAATATAAGGTTATACATAATATAAAAAAAGTATATATATTTATTAGAAATATAAAATTATTTAATACATAATAGTATTTAATTTATAATTAATATACAATAAATTTTTAAATTTAGTTATGCCACAATAACGATGTAGTAATTACCTTATTAATGAAAGATTAAACTAATTTATATTATTAATATATAAATAAATGTAAATTGAAACTTTTTATTACATAAAAGATTTTTATAGGTGAATATGAAATTTTAGGGTTTATTTTATGTATTTTTGTGAAGAAATAAAGTTGTTATGACTTTAAATAACAAATAGTAAATAGTGTCACTGTTGAAATAAATGAGACTTTAAAACAAGTACTATTTTAATTAATTATATAATAGTCCCAAAAATCTTGGATTCTACCAATGGACTCTAATAAAGTTAGATATTTAATTAATGGGCCACTTGTGGTCCTCTTTAAATTTTATAGTAACTATATTAACCATTTTTAATGAAAATACAAGAATACATGGTAAAAGATAAACTATTTAACTATGAGTTAATTATAAATGATATGGTGAATATGGTGAACTAAATTTGTCTAAAACCTATTGGTTGAGTGTATTTTGACCCATAACTACCTTATCCTCTAAATAAATTCATTTTATGTTATTATAATCTGAAAATTATTTTGCAATACTTTAATATTTGAATCATTTCTTAAAGTTCCCCCACCTCTCTTATAAAAGGATACTTCTCCTCCTCTTAAATTCACACATTCATAGCCACATTACTCATCCAAAACCTCCTAAAATAACCTATCAACTTCCCTCACTTAATCATAAATGCATTAAAATGATCAGTAATCCATGATAATAACCCCTTTTGATGAAATCAAATGGAAGCACTCGAAGGAGAGGTAATTATTTTATCACATCTTTCATTTAATTTTCTTCTTCCACTTCCTATTCATTTTTTTCCATACTAAAATAATAACTCCAGTACCTTGTACATAATGAGATTTTATTATAAAATATTTATAACCATATTCATCTTTATTTCCATCATATGAATGAAAAGGTCACCCTACGTGTGTGCGTACGACATTCCGTCTCCACATCGTGGTGTTGTTTGTTATTAAACACTTAATTATTTGGATAGAGATAATTATGCGTATAATTGATTTAAATAATGAATATAACATGATAATTATTCTGTATTATAACATAACAACCAATTACATACTACATCACCATTAATATACTGATATTTTCACTTATGGTACGTACGAGTTACCATCTCCACGACGCAATGAGATTTCATTCCCCATCGTAACCATTTAAGAATAATCTTCATTTGATGATTAATTTTTTTAATATCTTAATATAATTTAGTATATGAATCAAATACCTCTTATTCATAACAAACATGGCTTATGTAACAAAACAGATAGGGGAAAACGAATCGGTTAACACCCGAAATAATGATACTACTGAAATATTATTAACAAAGAAATATTACAGGATCATGTATGATGTGATATTTCATTATTTAATTCAATTATAATTTGATAAAAATTATTTTTCTATTACAGATGAGGATAATTTAACACATACTATGTAAATTTATAGGGTAAGGGTTAATTTTACAATCTCTTTATTATCTGAGGTTGTTTATACGTAAGTATTTACATGGACTTCTTTATCATCCAGATCCTTGTTTTATAAAAACTCAATTAAAAAAAATATTACTATTTCCAATAATATGGTTTAATTTCAATTATAAACATATATATATTTTTATAATTTTTTTAAATGGAATCTTTCTATCGCTTTCCATACAAGGTACTTTATGTCCTTTTCAAAAAAATAAGGTAGATATTTTTTTAACTTATACATTGGGTGCATCTTTTTTCTCATCGTTATAACACCTTTGAAGCGTCCCATAAAAGAATAAAATAATAATTTAATAATAAATATTTACTATTATAATTATGCAATTTTTAAATCACTTAAATGTATAAGGAGATATTTTTCTCATATAGCTTTTTGTTTGATTTCATATATGTCAACATGTAATGTTTTATTTTTTGTTTTATTTAATTTCATTTATTATGATACAATATTCCATATTGTATTGATAGTTTTATGATATTTATGAAAGTGTATAGATTATTTTTATTTCAATCAAGGTTAATTTTTAAATTATTGACATTTCATATGTTAGTTTAATATGAATGTTGATGTTATGTTTCACCATTTTCATATGAAGAATACATTGTATATTGTAAGTGAATAGAGGGGCCCACTATATCCCATAGATGCATCAGTATATCTCATGATAAAAACAAGTGTCTTGGAATAATTCCGTAGCCATAATTTTATTTGTACTCCTGGAATGAGGCCTAGACTTCGTGGTTATGATGTCTGGAATTATGCATTTAATCATTATGAAATTTGCCATTGATATTACCTGTTATTTTATGAGTAGTAGAATATCTATTTGAATATGTAAATTAAATTATTTTATTTATAATTACCATATTTTGTTGAAGTTTATGTTTAAATTTCCATTATTTTATTTTCATGAATTGCCTTAAATATTTATTCTTATTTAAAATAGCTTTCACTATAACTGTTATCCTTAGAGAGGATCTAATCTCACCCCTTTCATATATTTTATTTTTGCAGGATTCAAATAACTATATTATGATTTATATTAAGTTTTAATCTAGAAGAATAATTGAAAGAAAAAATTATTATCCATGTGGAATTTGATATTAGAAATTGTAATATGATGTTTTGGTTTGTAATATATTTTCCAAGACTACTAAACTGATCGGTCCTTCGGGACATGATTCCTTATAATCATTACAATGTATTAAAATAATTCCCCAGCTCTGGGATTTTGGGGTAAGTGAATTACAGTTGGTGTCATACGATATTTAGTAAAAACTTTTGAAATAGATTTAGAAAAAATAGAGAAGGGATCATAACCCTACGATAGACTTTGAGGTTAAATATAACAGAACCACCATGAATTTTGGTAAAATTGGGATAATGTGGATATTCAAATAATTAAACCATTGTTTAGATACTTCATGTAGAAATGTTTTTGGAAAAGATGTATCCTGGGAAGAAAACACTAACATGGTGATCCGAGTATGAATTGGGGTAATCGGGTACACGACAATGAGCCTTACTTGACACTTGGTTTGACATTCTATGGAGATATGATTAGTATATTTTATTTCCTATTTACAATAAATTATAAATGATTTATGAGTAAATATGTACCCATATGAACCATATTTATAATTATGGGATAGATATACATAAATCATTAAATTAATGTTAAAATTTTACTAGTTTTAATAATGCATTATGATTCATAACAAAATCTAGTGTATGCCATTATTTTTAAATAGAACCTATAGGAATAAAGAGAAATAATATCAATGCACATCATCCATGTAGGTATTTATCTCCTATGAAATACAATGATAGTGGAGATTGTGACACAAATAGTACATAATAGCTTATAACCATACTGGGATAGTTGACTAAGGTTATTAATAATAACCTTACCTTTGTAGTGCATCAGGATGAAAAACACAGAGGATCAATGTTAGAATTATTAATGTGAAAAAACAACAAACATTAAGAGGGACTAAAAATCCATTTTTACCTGAACAATGTATATTTTTCATAGATAAAATATTTTATTCTTAGGGGAGTAGCGAAAGGTAAAAGGATGTCTGTAATTTTATTTTTTTATAATATTTCTATAAATTGTGGTAATTGATTCAAAACACAAATGAGTTTAAAGATGTAGGAAATATGGAATGGAGGTTGATTATAAGACATTTCTTAGGGAAATAATTTTCTTTTGAACACCGTGATGATATGGAAAGGCAATTTCTATGTATCTGATAAAAAGAGGATAAGAATGCCAAAATATATGATGTTTACTTCACGAGATTAGAAAGACACAATATAGACTACATAAGAAACCCAATATGTATGATTGATCGATTCTTTTATGGTTTAAAACCATTCCTCTGATGGTCATTAGTCTCACAATCATTCTCATCATATGAATATTTATTCTCTTGTGCATGCAAGATAGAAAATGAATTTTCTATGTCATGTGATATTAAAGTAATGAAATAGAAGAAGAGAAAAATGGAGAAAGTGATAGATAATTGAAAAAATTAAATGGTATATTTTTCAATTATTTGATAAATGTGGGAAGAAACACATTGGTTTTTTCTTAAAAGTAATTTGATTTTGTTAAAAATGTATAGAAAAAGGCCACCAATATCGTTATTTCAAGGTGAAGAAAGTGGATATCAATGTTCAATTCTACAATTGAAATTAAAAAATTCATTATAAAAATTATTTACCAAACATTCTAGAAAATATAGTTCAAAAAAAGTAAATGGATCAAGGTTACGTTTATGTTGTTACTACAGTTGATGAAGAATAATTAAGGTACTTGTGTTTTCAGATTGAAGAATTATATTCCTATTATATGAAGAATGTGATACATATAAGGATGGTAATATAGTACTATTTTATTTCATTAAGGTTTTAATATGATGATGATAGTAATATTTTCAGTATGTGACAATAAGAGCAGCATTACATTTATTGGTGATTCTGATGTTACAAATGATTTTAGAAATTTAGGGAACTTTTAGATTGGGTTTGTAAAGAAGTGTTTTGGATAACCCTAAATGTTGGAATGGATTAAGATGGACATTGGAATGTATTATTTAATGTTAACACATTTATAATGATTTTTTGGAATGTTATATTACTATGGTTTTAGAAAAATGACCAAATCATGGTCTGAAGATAAATCCCTGTGTCGAAAAAAGATGCGGGAATCGACCCCACAACTAAAATGATATATGGCTCTATCACCTACAACTTGCCTAATGGATGTCCCTAGTTATTATAAAGTTGTTTCTTTCATTTAAATGGTATATGATTACATTTGGAACCATATACGATTGAGATTTATAAAATATTTTTGTGTTTTATCTTTTGAAGAGATTCACGAGTTCGTTCTTGAGGAAGAAACTCTTATTATTGATTAAATATGATTCTTTTTATTATTATTCTATGAATTAAATTAATTCCAAATACTAGAAAAATTATATTAAAATAAAAAATGTTCTGTTAATACCTTCTTTTGTGAATAATTAAATTGTCCCTTAGATCATCGTATATTTTTAGCTTTTAGATTTTTAACCTTCCTCTAATAATATATTATATTACTCTTTATTAGAACATAATGGTTATTTTTCTCTTCTATTTCAGTTTTTTTTAAATATAGAACCGTGGTATGTGTTATTCATGGTAACCCTCATACATTCCTTTCATTATTTTAAAATAGAGGCCCCATTAATCCATTTTTTAATGTGGGATTTCAACTGAGATATTTTAAAATGTATACCCCTAGTTTTAATCAGGAGTTTAAATAGTGAGGATGAAATTTATTAATGGAGGGGATAATGAAACACCCCAATATTCCATATTCCACTTCCTTTTAAATAATTTAATAGCATCCGATATAGTTAACAATGAGTTCAAGCGCACCACAACCAATCAAACATTCCATTTAAAAAGCATTTATATATAGTACTACATAATTTTTGAAATTTTAAAAATATAATTCTTCAAAATAGAATTAATTTTTGAGTTTATAATACGAATATTATATTAGGGTGAATTTATTGTATTTTTTTAAAATTCTATTTTATATGAATAGTGGAAAACACTACACTATTACTTATAAAAGATTGTTTATATAAATATTTTTTATATATATAAATTTATTTTAAAGTCAAAATCGATACATGCTACATATATTAGATCAATTTAATTCATTAGAGTCATTTTATAATAACCTTAAATGTACAAAATTTTATTTAACTTTTAAACATAACTATCCCACCTTCTAGGAACATTTGCAACATTTCTCAGTACATAATTTTACATTTTCATTGAATTTTATTTCAAAAATCTGATTGAAACGATTGTTATCAGTATATAAAATGTGGATCAATAAGATGAACCTAATTTTTTGGAGAATTAATTTTTTCATTTTATTTACAATGAATAAAATTATATAGTGTAATTAATGGTAAAAAATATTATAATAGTATAAAATTACCCCGATGCATGTCATAATCATATTGGATTAGTATTTTTTAACAAAATAATCCTTCGAAAAAAACAATTATCCTTTTTTAACACTTTGGGTTAGATTAATACATTTATATTATTCTATTTAAAGAAGTGTTAATAGTGTTAAATTTATATTTTAATGACTATATAATTTTTAATAAAGGGTGACACAAAAGTTAAATTCAACTACAAAAAATAATTAGAAATATAAAAATATTTCGTACATCATAGTATATTTATAATTATTATCCATAAAATAGTTAAATTTACATATGTCCCAATAGCGATGCAGTGATTAACTTATTAATGAATGATTAAAATAATTGATATTATAAATATCAAAATGAAGGTAATTTGAATCATTTCAGGACATCCACGAATTTTGTAGATAAATAAGAGAATTTAGGGTTGATTAAATGTATTTTTTCTAAATTAATCATATTTTTATGAGTTTTACAAACAAAAAAATACTAAATATCGTCCAAATTTACACAATTGTGTTTTTAAGACAAATTATATGTTATTAAATTATATAATAGTCTAAAAATATAAAATTCGTCTAAAGGACATAGATAATGATATATATGTCATTAATGTACCACATGAGGTTCTTTTTCCATTTTATAGTAACTATATTAACCATGTAGAATAATAATACAATAATACATGGTAAAAGATAATCTATTTAACTAAGAGTTAAATGTAAAAGATAAGGTTAATATGGAAACATAAAATTTTATAAAACCAATTGTTTGAAAGGATTTTAACACATACCAACCTTATTCTAGAAATAAATTCATTTTGTGATATTATAAATTGACAATAAATTTATAAAAAAAATATTGCAATCGTTTCTTAATGTTCCCCTCACCTCTCTTATAAAAGGGTACTTCCCCTTCTTTTAAATTCACATCCCCAAAGCCATTTGGATCGGCCAAATATTTCTCAAATATCCTCTAAAAAACATCAACTAATCCTACAAGCCTTAAATTGATTAGGGATCCAACCTATGGAGTCATTTTGTTCAAATAAAAAGGAAGCACCCAAAAAAAAGGTAATAATTTTAACACATATTTCAAAAACAAAATTCTTCTTCCACTTCCACTTTCATAATTGTTTCCAGACTAAAATAATAAGTCCAGTACATTATAAATAGTTTGTTTTTATTATTAATATGGTACACCTACATTCATTATTCTATCGATCCTATGAATGACAAAGTCACCACACATACGTATATACGACTTAACGTCTCCACGACGTGGTGTAGTTTGTTATTCAACACTTCATTATTTGGATGGGTATAATAATGAGTATAACTGATTAAATAAAAGATAAAACATGTTAATGATTTTTTATATATAATGTTACATCCAATTACTAAATATTTCTCCATTAATAGAAATATATTGTTTCTTGTGCACACATATGACATGCCGTATCCACAACCCAATGGGATGTTATTATCTGTCATTACCACTAAAAGAAATGTTACATTTAATGAATAAAAATAATGTTTATGATCTTAATATCATTTTAGATATGAATCAAATACATCCTCTTCATAACAAACATGACTTATGTTACAAAACGTGTAAAGGAATATATATCAGTTAACACTAGAAACAATGATACTACAAAAATAGTACTAACAATGAAATATTAGAGGATAATATATGATATCATATTTATTTACGTGGTTATTTTATAATTTAATAAAAATGGTTTAAATTTCAAATATTAGGTTAACATACCCTCGAAAAATTTATAGTACATAAAAATGGTTCATATTTCAATCACGTTATTAGTTGTGGTTGTTTATAGGTTAGTATCAACTGGGTCTTATTTTTCTTCAACATATGACTTTAAAAAAATGTATTTCAATTTTTTTACTATTTACTGTACTATTTGTTAAATTTATTTATTCCATTGTTTGAAATTTTATAAAATGAGTTGAAAATTATTTTCGTCACATTCCAAAGAATGTATTCATTTACCTCTTCGACAAATTAATGTATGAATTTTTTTAAAATATACGGTGGTTGAAGATATTTAACTCCATTATAACACATTCAAAGCATTCCTAATAATTTTATAATAATATTTTCATAATAAATATTTTTTTATAATAATTCTCATTTAAAAAATGTCAATGTAATAAAATTTATTTATCTCAAGTATTTTTTTAATTCATTTAATCTATCTCAACATCAATTGTTGGATTTTATGTTTTATTGTAGTTGATTTATTATGATAAAATATTCTATATTATATTTATAGTTTTATGATATGGCTTACTATTGACGTGTTATTATTACTTCATTCACAGTTTATGGTTAATTTTCTATCATTTTTTATGTCAGATTTATATGAATATTTTAGTCTTGTATCACCTTTTTCATATGAGGAATAAATTGGGCATAGTATGTTATGGTCGACGACTGCTACATCCCCTTGATGCATCGGTAGGTCTAATGAGAAAATTAGTGTCTGGGCACAAGTCCTTGAATATATTTTTATTTGTAGTCGTGGCACATGGCCTTGACCATGTGGAAATGATGTCCGACATTATGCATTCCATCATTATGAGATTAGTTATTGAAATTACATGTGATTATTCGACTATTAGAATATCCATGTGAATAAGTTAATAGAATTTTTCTATTTATCATTTCCATATTATGCTAAATTTTATGTTTAAAGGGCTTTTGTTTTTGTCTCATACATTTTATTATATGTTTATAATTGTTAATTATATATTCTACTATAATCTTAATCCACATTGAGCATCTGAGATCACCCCTTTCTTATATATTATTTTACTCAAATTACAATAAGACTATTATGATTTATATACATGTTTAATCATGTTGAATAATTTAATTCTCAAAGGATGATCTATGTTGTATATTATGATAGAAATTGTAATCTAAAGATCACGTAAGTATTCTATTTTCCAAAATTTCTAAACTGATCGTTCTGTAAGGACATGATTACTTGTAATCGTGCAAATGTATTAAAATAATGCACTAGCTCCGAGCATCTGGAGTTGGGGAGTTACACTCTCATATCATAATATAAATGTTATTATTATGAATCTCCTTTGATTATCCACACCGTGAATTTGAGATCTACCATTATTATTCTTCCTTTCCCTATGTCATAAAAATGGTTTTTTGTTTCCAAATGAAATAATGGTGAACATCCTTATAAGATTCTTTATGAATCGTTCTGGAATTAATAATTTTATGCTCCATATTTCCAAATGAACTATTCTACTGAAGTACTTTGTAATTTGTGTATATAATATAAGAAGTATAAATATATTAAATTTTATATCCCTATAGAAAAATGTTTGGTAGATATATTTGGTATTGGTGGAAATGTATTTTCATCCATTGTAAACTAGTATGAGTAGTCATTAGTGAGATCCCTAGAAATATTTTGAAGGATGTGTCATGGGGTGTTTCTTTGTACATGTCCAAGGATGGTTCTATGTATATCAAAATATCTTAGAATTCATGTAAATTACAGATTGTGTGGATTTTAATAAATTTAATCCCTATATAGATACTTCAAGTCTATGTGGGTCAATAAAAGAGGTGTAAAGGATTAATAACTATGATAGTGGTGTGTTGAACTAGAATTTATCATCACTAGGGGCATGACAATCATGCACTACAAACAATTTGGTTGATACTCTCGGGGGATATTATTGGTAAATTAACACAATCTTTAGAAACCATAATGAATGATTTAAATTTTTGATAAACTTAATGAATTAGGATAAAAATAAGGTTTCATAGAAAACAATATGTTATCATTATGTGTATGTCCTATAACTTTTCTTTATTTATTGTTTATATTGTTTCCACTATGTATAATGTTCATGACACTATAATTTTTTGTTGTTTTCTGTGGTGGGGAACACATGGAATTGGATTAACATTGAAAATGATGGAAATTTTTTGATGATTAGCTAATTTGGACGATGAATGAAGCGATGTAACTTATTTTTATTCAATTTTTTCCTGAAACATGATTAATTTTTTTACCATAACCATATACCAGACTCACAAAATAAGATATTGAGATATCTCACTAAATTTTCATGTAATAGAGACAATGGAGGAGAGACTATTCAGTTTCATTTGTCTAAATAATGATGTTAATCACCCAATTTGATGTATTAATGGAAATGGGAAAAAACATTTTCTATTTAAATTAAGGAAGTATAACATGTCACAAAACTTTAAAATGGAAATGTTTGGTTAATAGAATTTATGAGAATAACAGTCTCCCTAAGATGTCCTAAATTTTTGAATGATTAAAGTATTAAATGTATAGGTATTTTGAAATTAAATATTATAATAGGAATGAATGTGAATAAAAAAATGTTGTACAAATAATGGTTATATTGATGATGATGATGTGTCCAAAATTGGAATATTAATGGATTGAAATTTTTAAGAATACCAGGATGATGCATCGTTAATATTTTGAAAATTAATTAGGGTTAGGGAAGTATTTATATTTTGGAATTAGAATATTATGGTATACGAATCAGGAAATATATATGTATTGTTTAGTATATTAATTCAATTATTACTTCAATGTATATGTGGAATGAAGCTGATTCACATTAAAAGTGATTAAATAGGAATATTACAAATCTAAAGTAACCATTAATAGTTTTTTAATTCTGAGATAATGATTTTGGATTAAAAAATATGATTGAATTAGATAAATTAAATTTGATTTTACTTATTTCTTTATAACAGATTATTATCTTTCATGAAAAAGTGGTTATTTCTGACATTAATAGTGTTTAATGACGTTTTGGATTTAAGGAATATGTCCAATAATCAATTTTTCGGTAAGTAATAAGAAATAATTTATTCTATAAATAATATTTATTCGTAATGACTATTTCAATTTAATACATGATGCAAATATTCTTATGTTCGGTATGTAATAATTAATAACTATTTCATTATAGTGGTGGTTTGAATGATATGATCATTTTAAAAAATTATTCATATTCTTCAAAAGTGTTGTATTTTAATCATTCAAAAAAGTCCGAATGTAAAAAATTTCTGAAATGGTTTATGTTGAACATTGAATGATTTGTTGAGATTATTTTATAATTTCACTATATGATTATTTGTTCAGTTTGAATAACAGTTGAAAACCTTTTTTTATGATAACTAAAAATAAACGAAATAGCTTATCATTCAATTTTTGTTCATATGATTCTATAGTTGTTTAAATTTAAAAATTAATTCTTCATATAGGGACGTATTAGATGAATTTGAAATTGATAAACGAAAATGAAAATTGAGATATTTTGATAATGGAATGGAAATAAAAAAATAACTATATTTTATAATAAAAATATAACTTAAGATAGAAAATGGATCTCAATGTAAAATGACTTCATGTTATCACTATTTTTGAAAATATCAATAATATTTTTCAAACATATTTACTTTATGGTTTTATTGGCATTGAAATTCTCTAGATAAGACATTTTCTTGAGATCATTGATCATTTTCATTATATATAATTATTTACACATGTATTCAATGTCCATATCCTCATTTCCCACCTATGTTTTCAGATGTTTAAACCAAGTTATGATTTAATTTTTTTAATAATAATGTTTCAAAATTATTGTTTAAACGTATTTTTTATTATTAATTTTTTGGATCATGGTTTTTTAGAAATAATTTTTTGAAATTGCAATCATTTATGATCAAGAAATCATTATGGTCATAAATTCATTTTAAGGGGGTATAAAGTGAAATCCCAATATTTTGTGATATATATTTTCTCAAATAAATTTAATAATTTAGTTATTTTGTGTAATTTTAAATATCAAGTTTATCATGAGTTATAAAAAACATTGATTTCTTCTTCTGTTAAACACATTACCGTGATTTTCATATGTCACATGCAACAATGATTTTAATTGAAACATGTCATATTATTAAAATATTATTATTTAATATGACAGTAAACAAATATCATTCATAATTTTATGTATGAATATGATTAATTAAATTATAAAAATATATGATTAAAATGTGTATATAAATGTAAGTATATGTGGTTGAATTAAATAATTACCATTATATAAATATTTTTTATACATAATAAATCAATTTAAAAGATTAATTTTTATGTACATAACCATTTCCTACAATAATAAAAGGAAAAAATAATTTGGTGAATAATTTTAATCAAATTTATATATTAAAAATTATATTAAAAATGTAAATTTCATCCTCTTTGATTTCTAGAGCTCGGATAAGAATAAATCAAATTTTAACCAAAATCAGTATTTTATAAATAAAAATAGTTTGGTGGAAATGAATAGAATAATATAAAATATAATAACTAGAATCGTTATAAATTTTTACTATCAAAATAATCATAATTTTGCTAATAATAATACTAATATTAAATTATAATTATTTTTAGGATATTTTGTAAATGTTTTACTTTTTGAGGCATAATGAAAATATTGAATTTTAACTGAGTATTTCCTTTACATTTAATTTATATATAAATATAATTTACATATTTATTTATTAATGTAATATTATATAAATTATAAAAAAATAATTGAATTTAAATCATTAGAATCTATTTCATATTGAGTTTCTATGTTAATCATTTCTAATAATTTGACTATTTTCCCTTTCAAAGCACTATTTTTAATCATAGATAGATGATTAATTAAAAAATAAAATTTTCCACTTTTGTAAATTTAATATGTAAACATGGATTTCATATTTTAAAATGTACTAATTTATTTTATTTAATAAGTACAAATAAATATAGTAAAATTTATTTACCATTGTTAAGGAAAAAATGGTTTTGCTGGGGGTTAAACTAAAATAATAAGGGTAAAAATGGTCTATAAACTTATATATATCCAATTATATATTTATACATTGAAACATATAATGTCCAATAATATACAATTTTGGACAATTTTAACAAATTAAAATTGTGGTATCAGTCTAATTATTTCAAAAATATCAAGTGATAATCTTCCTCACTTATAAAAGACCACCACCCCACCTCTCTTAAACACAACTTCAAAACGTTTGGGATGTTAAATTAACGTCAAAAATAAAATCCCCAATTACCTAACCTATTTCTATAATAATTAGTTTTTATATAAATACATACATGAAATAATTTTTGGGTAATCCTTAGATGGATCCCCAAAAAAGATCTAATGTTAATCTACGATCATTTTTGTTTAGATTATTCATCCACATACTTCAATTTAAATTTTTCCATGATGATATAAGTACCTCAATAAATTAAAAACAAATATATGTTGTTATTTTATTTTAATTATCTAAAAAACTCCAAATATATCAAATTTTTTACAAAATCACTGTTCGTGTGTAGGGCATACCATAGCCTTGTGAAATGTTGTCATTCAATTTTTCCATTACCAAATCTCACAGTTTGGTATGATGATGGATATAATTTATATAAATGATAGTTAAAGAAACAAAAAATATATATATTGTAATATTATATGCATAATTTATTATTTATATTTTATATTGGATACAATAACATCACCCATTTGTATAGCATACAACATTTATATGAAGCGTTATGATTAATTTTTCAGTAAGACATCACATCAAAGATAATAAGGATAACTATTTTTTATATAAATAAAAAAAATAATATTATTATTCTAAAATATTAATACAATATTTTTTTCCTTTTCACTCTATGAATGATGTAGACATCATTCATGTATGTGTTGACTACCGCATTCACAAAGCCATGTGACTCTCTCTATTCATCACATCACCACATGGTTGATAAGTAAAAGTGTATTTAAATAATAAATTTTTAATTTATGAATCTATTATTATTCCTTAATGATAATATATTAGTTACAACCATTCTATATTGATCATTGAAAAATGGAAATATTATTCAATGCGTGTAATGCAGTCATAGAGTCTGATTCATTCCAAAGCCATCTCCAATTAAATTGAACAACATACCATATAGCATGAATTATTTCCCATAAATTAGCTTCAAAAGTGTTTCCATGTCCAATGTAATGATAAAAACATCCCTCGACGAACCCACAAAAAGTGCTGAAAATACCTCCACATCCCGATGGACCCGGCGCACCTGACGCAGCTCTATCAACATTCACTTTGAGGAACTGTGAAATCGGTCGTATCCATCTGATATATTTAAGCATCTGAGGATTTTGGGGTGGTCCAGAAACTCCAAGAAACTTCATATTTTGATGGTCAGAAATAGTGTTATCCATCGCACCATCCTGGATCATTGACGTAGTGTACACGTCCCTGTGGATGGAGATCATTCCCTTCCAACCAACATCATGTGCACCATCAAACAAATACACGTTCTGTAATTCCCACAAGGATGAAATGATCTCATCAATAGCACCAGTGAGAAGGTTGCACAGGTTCTCACTACGATGCACATGTTACAGCCCGGACAACAAGTCCGTAAGAAGAATTCCATAGTCCACTACAAACCCGAATAGCATTCCCAGATAATTCCAGAGTTGTTTAGACTGCCCGCACTCCATTAAAAAGGTAAATGATTACATTATAAAAAATATAGGTGGGACCAATATATCTATACAATTCATTAGGAAATGATATATTTCATATGTGAAATACATGACTTGATCATGGAGTGATGAAAGATTAGTAATGGAATTCGGGTGTTATAATGTACTTTATATTGAACTTTTATTAGTAAAATTGTTTGGGGGTGATAAACCATAACATAAGGTGGATACATATTCCACTATAAATTTTTCTATGTCATACTCAAATTATTTTTACACCCATAGACATACATTAATAGTTCTTAAAATTAGTTGTATCTACTAAGGAAATGATTTTATTTACTTATTTATATGTCAAGGTTCAATGTATTATGATAATGTAATAATATCATGGATTGTGTTATTTTAATATATTATCATTAGTTTCATATGAACTATGAATATTTTGGATGTGACTCATGATTTATGATCTTTTATATATATTTCATGGTTTTCAGATGTTATTCTCAAGTTCTCATACCATTATATTCAGGTTATGCCTACTTATCTTCTTTGTGTATAATTATTGATCATATTATCTCACTCATTCTTATATTTTTTCCCATGTAATAATGAGAGGATTTATATTTGAGTAATTATGTGGAATATAATTATTGGATAAATTGATGATACGTCAAAATTTATGAATGTTTTGTCCCATGTTTCCAATGGAACTAATATATTACAATCATCAGGCTTGTGTTTTTATATTATAACTAATATTCAGTTATATATATTTAATATAATTGTATGAAAAGTATTGTTATCTATATAAATGAGCAATAAAAAATATTTTTTGAGAGACATAATAAATTCAATATTTTAATATATCCTTGAAAGATCCCTATATAACATAATATATGTTATCATACCCTCATGTTATGAAGGAAATTTGTTTTTTTGGAAAATTTTTAATTTATTCTAACTACTAATATTATGGAAGATATGAATGACAATATAAAAAGGGAAACCAATATATAAATTTAGAGAAATGGAGTTTTTTGTTTTCACATAATGTCTTAAATAGGGATAATGTAATATCATATACAAAAAAGGTTTTGAAATATGGAGAGTATGTTTTATTGAATAACATCATGCAATTAGGTGAAATATTGGAATAAAACATATATTTATATATGGATAATCAAAATGTGATAGAAAATAAAAAGTTGAATCTAAATGTTAAGAGACCTTATTCATTTTTGGGATAATAAGGTAATATAGTGATGACAAAATATACACATTTTTTGAGGAAAATTGTTTTATAATTATATTTTTTATCTAATGTAATATTTTCAAAAAAAATCTAAAGTGGATAATGTTTTATCCACATGGTTTTATGTTAGATTTGTTGATAATAGTTATTGTAGTTAAATATAAGTGCATGAATATTGAATTATGGATTAGGGGTGAGGAAAAAATAACATAGAAAATAAAACTATAATGAATGGTGTTTTTAATAATCTATTGAGGAAGATTAAGGTAACATACACATTGAATTAATATCTATATTATTGATATAGTATAGCCATGAGATTCATTGTTTTGAAGAGAAACCATAAAAACCATGGTTTTCATTATCTAAATATGATTGTGAATGAATATATGTAATTATATGGAATGGGTTTTTTTAATTTAATGGTTTTCTATCATTGAAATATGCTTACAATAAAATAATCTATAAATTCATTATTTTATGGGAAATAATGGATAAACTGAAATTAAGAAAATTACAAAATTATATGTATAAATATGTAGTTTTGATGTTGGAAAAAGTTAAAGTCAATGTGATTTGTTGAGTTTTTAAGAATATATATTTCATTATATACTAAGTAGATAAACAATGCTGATTGATATGTAATATCATTTAGAGTGACCACTATATGTTATATTTCCCATAATAATTTCAAAATACACTAACAAAAAGTGATGAAAAATATGTTTATTTCTCGGATTATGAATGATATTTTCCCAAGGTTCATTAATTTAGTAAAATTTAGAGGAAGGGTACCCCATATGTTGATGAAGTATATAATCTTTAATATTTTATACATAAGTTTGTTAATGATACAAAATAGGATTTGTTTTATTTTCTTGATATTAGTTGAAATGTAAGAGAATGATAGACATGTAAGATTCATTTTTAATAATAAAAAATAAAAATAAAAAATACCTACTAAATGTGGAAAAATTTATTCTCATGTGTAATATGAATGATGATATTGTATCTATAGAACCTTGATTCATGAATAAGTTGATGGTTTTCACAATGTGAATATGTAATAAGTCGGTTACTATGTAATCTTTTGGGTGATACTGAAATTTTATATTTCATTCACATAAAAACAGATTAGAATATTATATATATTTATATAATTTTGTTATGTGGTTTTTTGAAAATTAGAATAGGGTTTAAGAAGTGTGCAAGGTCAAAATTATTAGTATGGACTGATTCCTCATATTTATGAAATCTTCTTTTTCTTAAACATTAAACATTCTTAAATTTTCTTCTAATACCCAAAAATATAAGATATGAATATTTATTTTGAAGTCATATTTGGGGATGCATAGTTGAGTATATTTTTTCATTGAGTGTTAATAAATTTTTTGAGGATATTTCATTTTATAAGGGGACAAAAAAATTATTATTTCTTAAATAATAATTATATAATTTACGTTTCACTAAAATTAATTGCTCCATACTATCATAGAGTCGAATATTATAATGGTAATGTATTTGTAAAACTAACCAATTAGATTTGTGAGTTATTTATGTGTTATCCTGATCCTTATCCAAATTTAACATTTTTAACTCATTTTCCCCTTATCTTAGAAGATAATTATTTTACACAATTAATATCAATTATGTCAGAAAAAAGTAAAATTGAACATATAGGAAAATTTGGTCATGTGGATTCAAAATAGAGACTCAATATTAAATGATAATTTTTTTATAAGTGTTAAAAATTACTTTTAATTACAAAAATTAAATATCTACAAAAATCTATTTTTCTATATTTGTTTTCTGAATAATTTTAATTTTATAAAAAATCATATACAAATATTATTCTAATTGAATTGATTTTATGAGGCATTATAAAAGGAAAATTATTATAATTTTAAGCTAAAGTAAAACTAAATGAATCCTTTTGAATTTTATATTAAGAGAAATGAACAAAGAATATTATTTCAATGATTAAAAACATCATTACAATTTTTAAAATCAAAAAAATAATTCTAGGATTAACAATTTTTAATTAAATAAATTTAATTTTTTATGAAATATAATTAAGGAATTTAATTATTATTTTCTAATTATCATATTAATTATTATGTGCTAATAATTTCATAAATTACATATTTATTATAAAATGAGTATTTCCCTCCATTCAAATATAAATCAAATATTTCTAAAAAATATATAAAATTCACCATAACTAATTTTGAAGTATATTATAAAAAAATAAATTAAATTCATCACATTTAAATAATAAAATTTATTAATTTATATTTTAATCAAATTCATTATTTAAGCTACGTCTATTATGATTTAGTTTGTTTAGAATGAACAAAAAACTTACTATAATTCAATATCAAGTGTTGCATTATTCCCCCTTTAAAAATTTTCATCCTCAATATTTACCGATGTTTACCTCATAAACCAATGTGGATAGTTAATCATTATGACAACATTATGATCTTATGTTAATTCATCTATATTATTTTTTCACAGAATATTCATTACTAAAATAATCATCTGATTCTATAAAATATGATATCTAGTATCATGAATTTTAATAAGATATTAATAATAAGAAACATAAGTCACAAATTACATTTCCCTATTGGTGAGTATATGCATTTTTAATAGCATATAATTATATCATAATGATATATAGAAAATATCAGGTAGATGATTGATTTTGGAGGATATTTCTATATTGAAATATAGCATTATAATTCCATCAAAAATAAAAAAATAATGATGTTCTTAGGAAATAGTTTCCTTTCTTTTTCGATATTTATAACACCATTTAATATAGATTAATAAAAAAATACATGAACCCCTATAAGAAATTAATGATATTTCATATTATTTTAAACATTATAATTTTCTCTTCATTCAACAAAATTGATATGAATCTGAATAGTTAGCACAATAATCATTATCTCCAATATAAAATATGGTCCTGATATTTTCTATTCAAAATAAAACTTCAAAATCATTAGTTTATAATATATTTTTATAGAAAAGACATCAAATTTTGGATTTTAAATGTACTACTGTACGAAATTAATATATAAAAATTTATTTAATGGAAGTTAATAATCTTATAAAACACGTGTCTTGAGCATATACCATTGAATGAGGTGCACTAATAAGTCCCCCATCATCTGTGATATTGAGTTGTAAGAGGCAATGAAAAGGTATATCTTCAAAAATAGTTACACAATATTGTTACCTAGTAAGTGAATAAACAATTACCATAACGAATCATATCTTTTAGGAAGCTTTTATAAATGATTGACTTATTTTCTAGTAATGTCAACATTATTTTATATAGTAACAGACACAGTTTTCATGAATAATTTAATATTTTTATATCTATATTTACATATTAAAAAAATTAATATTGTTATATATTAAATAATATCCCACTTTATATAACCCCACATAATGTTTTATTTCAAATAATCGAATTCCATGTACTTCTGGGGCTTATAATTTAATTTTTGTTATGTAATACATCATGTAATTCCGTCCTCATTATGATTAATCATGGAACACATATCCTATTTTAGAATTCATATACATTATTTTATTAAATTGGTCTCCAATTTCCAATAATTTATGGCATTTAGGATTTTTAATAAACAATATCATCAATATCGGTCCATTTATATTTACTTTTAAAATTCCCATGAACCTTCCTACAAAAAAATCATCTCTTATTTTGGATTCCAAATTTGGCAGTGTATTGGGAAATAATAATCCTTGTTTTTATCTATCCTTCTCTATTATCCCATGATGATTATTTTTTAAAAAATGTGTTTTTCAGTCTTTCATGATGTATATATATCCCATATATTTCACCATGCAAATAATTCCTCTATATGTCCAATGATAAGATTATGACTAAAAAATTATGATCATGGGATGGATAATTCATATCATAGATCATTTATATAATTATGTATAAGATTTATTTTATTTTTCCTTTTTACACAATTGTTCCATTTCATCGATGTTTCACTATATATAACAATTATACTTTATTCCAATATAAATGTTAATATTTTTTCATATACCAGTCTCCTCCATTTTACTTCAAAACATTATTTACTTTTTATAAACACATTAACATAACCGCCATATGTTTCAACTTAGTTAATGGGATAGCTAATAAGGAATATTTATGATCAATTTATATATAGTAACATTATAATAAAAGGATTCAATGTATCCTTATTACGTTTGTCGATATTTTAAAATTTTTATATGGTTTATTCAATGAGGGTATAATTTAAATTTCATTCTTTGAGAAAACATTGATTGAGAGATGAAGAAACATGATAAACAAAATATCACATGGGAAATTCAATATCTAACTACATCTTATTTAAGAGTTTCATAGTTGACACTTAATAGATTTTTATTATATTTCTAGTTTTTATTCTATACCATAATATAATTAGAAAAATTCACATTGCAAATACCATTATAATGATTCAATACTTACTTCATCAAATTAATAAAAATAGAGTTTATATTGGTAAATCAAAATGTAAATACAAAAAACTCCTAAAATACATACCTTGTGGGTAATACAATCTATTGAAAATCAATTTTTCAATAATCATGATTTATGATACCTAGAAAAAATATCAATGTTTAATAAATATTTTTCTCCATCATTTTGATCACACAATTTTCCAACCTGAGAATTATTATATGTATTACATATATTAATTTTGTTGAATTTCCATAAAAAATATGTTCAGCCTCATTAAACCATCCTTATTCATGGAAAATATTTAATGTGATTTCCAATGTGTAAAACTATTGTAAATGAATCACTTACTACCCAAATGACATGGTGGGATATTTATTTAAATTAATTACCCTATATCAATTTTATATCATGTAATATTTATATTTTTTCCACATGGTAATGTTAAATTGACAAACCGACATCATGTTTGGGTGGATTTAAAAATAAATCATTAGTAAACACATTAGTGTATTCCTCAAGAAATATTAAAAATTGTATTATAATATTAACATAAACATACATTAGTTATGTCTACAATTTTTATGGGGTGGTTCAAGAGGCTGATTTAGACTGGATTCATAAGATTAATTCTCTATTATATATACTATGTATTCCACACTAACATTATAGGTGTTCACATCATTCTAATGGAAATAAATTTTCTAATTATAATCTAAATTACAATAATTAAAATTTATTATATAAAATTATTCCATAGTTATAATAAATTCAATTTCGAATAGGGTATGTATTTTGAAAATGATGTGTACTGATCAACATATCAATATTTCAATAAGAATAATGCTACATTATTTAATTGAGTACTAAATTATAAAGGATGTAGGATATGATTAATTATTAATTGAAAATATGTATGATATAAAAGAGTGTGAAATATAGAATCAAAAAAATAATTACCTAAAATTAAGATTTTGATAAATGTAATTTCCAATATGTAACAATAACATATAATGAATTTGTTTTGAGCCAAAAAGCCATAAGACCTCATGTGCTCATACATGCATGAAAGAGGCTACTCACTAGAAGTGTAAATTTAAAATTAATGTTGGGAGATTATATCCTCATAAATTATATCCATCCATCCCAATATACCAATATATACATAATATGGCAAAATTTTTGAGTGGAAAAAATATAACCAAAAGAAACAATAGATTTCATATAAAAAATAGCATCCAATTAGACCCCCAAGGAGGTATGTCAATAAGAATAATAGAGTAATTCGATATATATATATATATATAAGATACGATGGAGACTCTCTATAGACTATTTTTGTTTTATATCCAAATCCTATCAGCATGTTCCTCACTAACATGTCAGAATGCTCTTACTCTCTCTCGAATCCCGAATCATGAATTATCGATAGACACCATGGTTTCCATGTATAAATTGTGTATAAACCAAATAGTAAAACATTAATTATTCATTAACACATGTTTCCATACTTAAGATGTCGATTACTTGATAAATTTAAAAGTGATTGATTAAAAATTGGTCATTTGTCATGTGGCCATGTACATAGAAAGATACAAAAACCCTTGATCGTACCAAATTTCACTCTATGGCTTTAAAAAGTTGTAATATTATTTGTGGATATTTTTGGAAATGATGCAAACACATACATATTTGAGTATTTTTAAGTCCACAATTTCTTAGGCTAGGCCACATGGTTTTCATGTCCCGTCTCAGTCACAAGTTAGCCATAATTTTATCACACTGTGTATCCAACCTCCAAATATTTTACATGGAACTTCTTAAATATATTCTTCAAATCCATATTACCCATTCCTAGTCTGTTTTTTCATCATCATTATTTCATATCGCATATGCCCCACATTTATGTTCTATGGAAGACATGATTTTCCACCACTCACTTTATACTAGAAGAATATATTCAACCATTATTAGTAATAACACATATATGGAAACATCTATAATATCACGTTTGTTTCATAGTGTCCAAACACACACCCACACACACACCTGTGACCATCTAAATAATGGTTTCTTGTGACACAAACACTTTTTATGAATAAAATACATGTGTCTCACAAGGTAAAAAATACACATAAAATAAAACTCAATCATGGTTCCAAGAAGAATCATGATTTCATTTTAAAGACCATATACAAGTTACATATATGATTCTGGGATTCCAAGACTTTGTGCGTCATAGAGTCTTTTTTCACACACTTGGGAATAATTAAAAGATTGAACTTGTTCACTAATTTTACTAGACCAAGACCAAATCCAACAACATAGAGTTTGTAGTTTTATGAATGAAGGAATGTTAAACGAAAAGAGATGAAATCAATATCAAATTACAAAAAAGTATTCATCATCATCATTAGATCAAGGATCAATTAAAAAGAGAAAACATTTTATCATACACCAATATAAATAAATAAATTTTAAATGAATTTACTTATAGATCAAGATAGAGACCCCAAATATGAAAATTATATCTAGATCTATAATCATATATAGAGAAACATCTAAAATTTGTATTATAATGGATAGATATGAGCTCAATTTATTCCATAATATTATCACAATTTTATGAACCTTGCAGGAGAATAATTGTACTTATAGATCATTTAGGGAGGGATCTCTAATAGGTAGTGATTAAAAAAGGTATAAATTTCGTAAAATATTAGTCTAAGAATCAAATATAAGTAAAAAACACAAAAAATCCCATAATTAAGACCAAATATAGGCACCACCAATGGGCCTTACTAGATAGTTGGTAGAATCATAGTAATGATAGTTACTAGTTTCTATTTATGATGGGGGATCAATAGAATTTAATGTCCCACTATATAAACCACCTATAATCAGGTGTCCTTGGTTCATCCAATATGAATCCAAATTAATATATAAGTATATATAACTCAAATATAAATCCATTTTCCCTATAATACATACATCAATTAAATAAAATATGAAATTATAAATCACCTGTTAAATGAATACATACATTGAATGGTAATGAAATTACCATTATTCTTCAGAAATTAATTTTTTAGCCTAAGATGTGTCTCACGTTATATTGAAATAGAATATAAGTCCACATTGCATGAAAATAATATTTATTTTTCCATTTCTCATATTGTACTCATTCATTACACCAAATAACCCTTAATTGTGGCACCTTATTCCCTCTCAACACATTATCACAGAGCTCTATGACTAACACCAACCACTCAAGCAATGATTTGTTTGTCTCTAAAATAGCATCCATATAGTTGATCAATTTTATTTAGTATTGGTCATGAGTGTATTAATTTTATGGATTCCTAACACATCAGGAAAACAATAATATCATAGAGTAAGAACAAAATGGTTAGACCCTATCTATACAAACATGGTATTCTTAAATATAATAGTAAATAATTTCACTATCTTACCCTTCTTCTACTATAATAGATTCACATTTTGAGAAATCACATGCAAGAAAATATAGTCACCAATGAAAAAATATTAAGTTCTCATCCTTTTGTCAACATATGATTGATTTCTACTACGAGATTATTTTAACCAATGATGGATCAACATCACCCTATAAATGGCATCCTATAACATACATAACCTAATGACTAATACATATCATATATCATGCTAACATATAATTGAGATACCCTCCCATACATGAACAACCCAAAATGTTTCCACCTAATTTAAAAAAGGAACCACATTTGTTTTTCATACCAAGCCCCATTGAATTCCAAAATATGTGAACATTTAATATAATATAAAATCTATATCATCATTTAATGACCAACATTTTATAGCATATCGACTGCCAAAAAAATTTAATCTTCACTAGATTGGATCATAGGTAACCATGTCACATATTTTGTCATCATGTCCCCCCACTTCCACAAAGGAACGTGAAGTTCTTGAAAAAACATACTAGGTTGATATTGATCGAAATATATCCATTTTTAGGTAAAGAACCAAAAAAAGGGATGTATACCTTAATTTATGGTATTAATGTATGAAATTGTAAATCACATTACATCATTCTAGATACTTGATTCCTTACCCAATTAGATGAATGTTAGTCTCTCATTGGAGCCTCTATCAATGGAGTTAGTACAACTACTATTCCATGAATGTAAATAATGTTATAATTATTTGAATGACGTATTAGGACTAAATTATCCCCCTAAATGTTCTCATTCATTAATACACACTCAGGATCAGGGTTATATTGTTAGGATTATCGTGATCCACTAATAAATATTTTATAATGATTTCTCACTTGTCATTACCCATGATCATGTATTTCATCACATAATAATTAATCCATCAAACTCGTATTTTGTAAATGCATCAACGGATGCCTCCCTAAACACTTCCCTAAGTCCATAATTTTAAAAATATATGAATATTCGATGAAATTAACATTCTATTGAGAATATACTATATAAAAAAAGTTTATACAGATATTCCACCCAATTTATCTACCTCATATTGATATACAATAAATAGAATGTTATCTAAATGTTATTAACCCAATATATTCAATAAACCTATTAGGGGGTAGGTAATTTAGAGAAAAATATGGATTCTATTCTATATATTTTAATGCTATGTAATTTGTTATTAAGTTACAATCATGTTTTCATTGATAGGATGATCCATTAAGGACTACCACATATCCATACATCAAGCATCACCCCAATTAACAAAATGAGGAACACATGTATATTGAATATAATATCTTGATCATTATTATGATTAATAATGGGGTTGTAGTCAACCTATTTTACATATCATGAAAATAATCCTCACAATAGTTGGACCATTTAAGCATTAACCATATTTTATTCATCTTTCTTATTAGTTCTTACAAATGGGAGAGGTATTATATGATGTCTAGATATTTCCCAGAAATGCAAATAGAACTATCAATTTAAATAAAATTCTTGGATATTATCCAACACATCCAAATTTCTACATTTTGAGAGTCCCCTAAAATTCTCACCTCTAAAATTACATGCCCAGGGACCCACAAATCATTAATGCATATGTAACACTTTGATATCGTTACATAATGTTATTTCACGCAATGTTCAGTCAATAAAATCTAAATCCACCTATGATGAAAATTTTATATCATATAATATGTCATGATATTTTCCATGAATTAATAAATTAAGGAGTGGTAGTATGGATTGAAAATTATATTTATAAGAGTAAATAACACCTCTATAAAGACTTTTAATCTTAAAGGAATTATATGAAAACCAAAAATTTTATTTCATATCTAAAAAAATCACTTGGATATTATCCTCTAAGAACAATACATTATGGTATCCTAAATAAAGATAAATCATCAAAACCCCACCAATATCCCCATGATTCATTAAACGGATCATCTATGATCGATACTGGGTAAATATTATTCATTGTATAAACAATAAAATGATTTTATTCAACACACAAGCATAGATTACTATATTCCTGATTTGAGAACAACATAAGAGTAACATAAATAGATTTTCTTCATTGGATAATGAATTAATCTCAAAATCCTATAACTATATATTTATCTCTATAAACATAGTATGTTTTTAGTGATGAGTATGAGCATATTTGTATTATTCTCCATGTTTGGATTTAATCACAAATTAAATTCATCTTTTTAGTAGAAGGACAATTAAATCATTTGGGAAACATCCTGTTGATGTTCCACAACTAGATAGAAGATAAAAGGAGATACTAATGATTCCATAGTAATATCCATTTTGAATACTATTGTGATCATAACCTTTTTCTAGATAAACTATAGTCTCATCCTCCCTTACATAACATCTCACTCAATAGCCAACACAAAAATATCTTCTTTAGGAATTCTAGAATATTAACTTATCTAATAAAAGTCCCTAGGATATTATTAACTAATCTATATTCCATTCTTAATAACACATATAAACTAGTAATCTCCTAGGTTTTGAATTATCTTGGATGTCCATAATCAAAAAAAAAATTAAAACTAAGTATATTTCAATATATTGTCTAATTTCGTTCTAAAATTTTTGTCAATAAATAGAAACATAGATGATAACATAAAAGGTAAATCCAATCCAAAAATAATTTGATCCAATCTGAAAGATAGGGGAATCCATATATGAATAAAGGTAGTATATAACTTGGTGTTTATTAGAATCATAACTCTATCTATAGGATATCCATATCCAGTAATGGTGGAATTTCCTTCCATCGAAAAAAATATTATCGGACTCTAGAACATGACCATGCCTCTATGATATATAGATTTACTGAATAATCATTTTATATGGTGCATGAGTTTGATGCTTATGTACCATTATTGATCCCTATCCTAAGATCCTAGAATATATATTTGGATTTATAGTAAAAAATAACTAGATATGACCCATCAGGCCACATTAGAGACATTTTCATGGATTCTTCATGCATTATGTATAAAATTCCATTTATCATCAATAATTAATGAACATTTTTAAAGCCATCACCCAAAAAAAATTATAATAATACCCAGTCATATCCACATAACATCTACCATATTGAACTTCATTATGCTTCTAATTCCCACTGTCGATGGTAATAGATGTTGTTACACTAGTAAATATTGTATTTATTTCACTATAAGTAGAGAGAAAAATTTTAATTCAATCCTAATAAATCCCATTATCTAATGTAATATATTTTAAACATAACACTTTATATGTCATTATTTCAATTCCACTATCATATGGACTAACCCCTAGAAAAATTACAATCTAAATTTTCATAGACCTCTATACCTCATTGTTATAAAAAATAATTGTAATAAATTACAACACTGTAAAATGAGTTGATTAAAGTGAAACCACAATTTTTAACTACCGAATCTTCATAAAATCTTGATCTAAGTCTTAATTTACCATTTATTAAAGTAAATATTTGATGATAACTCCACAATGGAGTCCTACATTTGACCATTAATATTTCATTCCTATCTCGTAATGTCCTACTATATTTTGGAGGGTCATGAAGCATAATGGAATATTTCTTTACCCTCATATCAATTTGAGTTTCCTGAAGATGAAATTTTTCTGAATGAGGTAAATCTAAAAAATATAATATTTTATCCAAAAGTTCCCTTGAATATTAGCGAATGTTGGACCTAAAATCTTGGATATGGTCAAACATCACCCTCTATTCCCCTCAACCATATTTATGAAAAATATATATAACATTAGTATAGGGTGGTTCCTCCACATTTTGCACATGACCCTATGTGGGTGCATGCATAGGTGCATCTTCTAGTATAATCTATGGTTGAACTAGAGCACCCTTCATAAGAACTACATTTGGATCTATCATTGATGTTTTTATTTTTAATAATTAAATAAATAAAATTAGGATACCTATAATAAATAACATAAAATAAATCATAAAAATATACAATTAACACTATGGAATTGGTATTAGGAGACCTATAATAATATACACCCACATTGTGTGATAAAACTCATAATTCAACAAACTGGTCAAGTCTACTCCCTTAAACCATCATGTTAGTGAAAATTACGAATATATATATATTTTATTGAATAAGATAAAATTAAAAATTTAAACACAGATAAATCACAACAATAGTGAATATAGATATCTCCCATTAAGATAGAACAAGTAGAGGAATTTAATTAAAGTACTACTATTATCCAAACAAATAGAATATATATTTATATAAAATGTGATCCTACATAGATATTCAAGTTGCAATATCACACCATATAAATTAAATTTATAATAGATATCCCATCTTTTGTAACTCATATGCCTATTTCACATGAGGTGGATTGGAACATGGAACAAAACCTACAGTAGATTAATGTAACATATGTCCTTTCTACCACAACCTTAAACGAAAGGAATTTAAAACCCAACAATTATGATACCATTTTGTAACACCAAGACCCTTATCACCACATAAATTATAATGTTCAATAGAAATTTATACTCATATAATTATTTTCAATAGACTAGAAACTAGTAGTGGGGGTCGAAATGTGATGGTGGGAGACTATTTCCTCAATAATAATTGCCATATCCCAGAATAAAACTACATATAATTTTTTTTACAATTCAACATATTGGAAAAAAACATAATTGGATGCAATAAAAAATTTAATGTCATACAGAAACATAAAAAAACCCCCATCAACATGGTAGGTCAACATGTGTAACACATAAACTATAAATTTATAAATGAAATATACAATAGAGACTATTTGATGTTTATTTTGGTAATATGTATAAATCGTATCTACATAGGTTTCAGAATCATATCAATGGGCCCTCACCCCCCAAACCCTTATTCTTGAACTCCACATGCACACTATGGTAACTATGCAGTGTGTGAGTACAAGCCATGTAAGTTACCACAAATGTGTCATTAACATAAATGATTTCTAAGAAGATTTTTAATCTCTTATAAATGTATATGAATAAGATAACAATAGTAAAAATTATCTTAAGATATAAGATACATTCCAAGTTATCATAATCCCTATAAATCCCTTAATCATCTCCATTTCATAAAAATGAGGAAAATCAAAGACATGAAAATTGATGTCCACAATACATCCACATTATACTAAAGTAATGACATGAATAACAAGTATTTTGTTGGGCCATATGGTCTTAAATTCCAATCTCAGTGATGGTTTTATACATAAGTCCATCATACCGTATCTCTATATCGAGTAGGTATACATTCACATAGTATACCATCATTGCCTCATGTTATGACTAAAATCAATAATACAAATTCCTTAGGTCTTTATCCATCATTATTATTGATGTGTGTCACTAATTGTCCATCTTTAATGGAATAAAATTACTTGAAGGTTAACATATCATTTTATACAATAATAAATACCTCCAAAGTCTTTTTATTCCAACCCAAAAAGTAGAACACATATATGAATAAAAATATTATATCACATATAAGTAATTGTATCCATACAAACACATTTGGTCAAACTGATACATGTTTTTCACAATCTACACACACACAAACACGTGATCAACATCAAACATGGGTCTCATGGCCTACAAATGATCACATATTTGGCCAATATAAAACATGAGTCTCATTCATTACACATTCAAAAACATTAAATTCAAATAAATGATGGATCCATAATAACACAACCAAATACCATCATTTCCTGATAACATCCATATACAAGATCCTTATATAGTAAATAACTCCATACTATTAATGATACAAATCCATACTAAATGACCTCTCATAGAATGACACTTCGATCATGATAGTGCACTAATATTAACAAGAATAAGACCAAATACCTTTTCATGGTGTATATAGTTTTTAGAGTAGGTTATGCCAAGAGATAAAATACACATCATCATACCAAATGGGATTCACCGCCAATAGTGGGTATAGGATACATATATGAGAGGCCACTAACTCTAATAATCTATAACTAACCAATAAATTAATCACAAATTCTCAATTAGCTCAACATATATATATATATGCATATATCTTGTAAATATATATTATATATATGAGTAACTCCTTAAAAATATGGATAACTATGTATTGACCATATTGATCTAACAAAATTTGACCCACTAGACCAATATACTATCTAAAAAACCAATATGTTGGGAAGGAGAATCCTATAATATAATGTGATATATATATATGAGGAAACAATCCAAAAAAATTATATTTGTGTGCAGTTTATTATCATAATTGGATTTAATGAGAAATATTAAAATTTCTGTGGAACCACCAACTGGTTGGTTGAAAAGATTTAGCTAGATGATGAATTTCTACCGACTATCTTATGGAATATATAGAGTTTATGGTCCCACTGAAAACAATAATGGCTAATGGGTGGGATCCATTAGTAATCTGGTGGCCATGATTATTACATTGAGAAACTCACCATTCCCCAAAAATGTTATAACTCTAATAGAAGGAACTTTTCAAAAAAGACATACATCCAAGAAGAAAATTTGAAAATATTTAATGAGGAAAAAATATACTAATACATTTAATATTTAAGACACTATATACTAAATGTTGTGGAAATTTAACTTGAAATATAGAAATGAGATATTCTTACCCTTCCCTCTTTGTGATTTTATGAGGTTGGTTCTCTTGACCGTCGGAAAATTTGAATGAATAATTCCCCATATACTTATATTTTAATCACTATATAATAGTAATTTAATTATCACTTTTGAGACTAAAATATTGATATCCGAAATCTATTCACTTGTGAAAACCAACGTTCACTATAATTATTTATTATAATTATAATTTCTATAATTATCTCATTGTATAAATCCCACCATTACTCTAATCATTATGAACAAATTTATTTTTCCTTAGTTATCATTTTACCACTTATTTATTTATATACAATTAATATATAAGAAATTGGTAATTATTGATATATCAATTGGTAAAATGATTCTATATCACTAATTAAAGAGATTGATTGGGAGACCATCTCCCTTTGATGGATATGGTTAAAACTATCAAAAATGTAAATTTTTGTTACCGAATTTTTTATATTATCTATTAAATGTGTTTTTATTCACGTGAACAAAACATCATATTAAATAACACATTATTATTCTATAAACATTCGGTTTATGAACTTATATCAATTTCATGTTGTTTCTTTTGATGATTTTTTTTGAGAATATCAAATCAATTGTTTTATTTTCGGTAAATTCTATTTCAATATTATTTTTATTATTCTGGATCAATATACACAGTTGATTAGTATCTACATTAAATATAAAAATTTCAAAATAACCGTTTCACTTTACACATAGTACAAATCTTGGAATTTATTTCATTTCAATTTATCTATTATTATTCTAAAAATAAATTAACAGTTCTACAAAATTATGGTGGATTTAGTTAGATAATTTAAACCAATATAGGTGACTCGTAATATTTAAGAAAAGTTTTCTTCATATAACTAATATTACTGGTAAAAAACTCCATCATTTTCCCCAATAAATCAATAATTATTACAGGTCAAACAGTCGTTGTATCAACATTATGATAAGGTCAACACCTACATTGTATTTTTGAGTTGATATGATTTAACTTTTATATACAATGAATCATATTTAAATATTTTTACACAAATAATAAATCATAATATAATGAATAATGAAACATAAAATAAATAACACCAAATTTTTTTAAACATTTTTTTGTTATCATAATTTTTGTGATAATAATGTTCTTATAAAACCTTCTTCCCAAGGTTTATACTAATAATATCTTGATACTAACTATAAATAAGATAACTCTTGTAACCTACTTCCTATAATTTCATTATTATGTATGAATGTGATAGAAAGGATTGAAACACGATGTAATGATCCAAATTTCATTCATTGGAATATAAATATTAATAAATATTCTATGATACATTTGAAAAAAATTTCCATGAAAATATATTTTCATCCCTGAAAATAAATTATTGATTCATTATTAACATCATTGGCAATTGAAAATGATAAATTTGTAGTCAACTAATTTTTATGGGAAACATAAAATAATAATTTATCTAATGATGATAAAAATAATCAATCATACATAGTGGTTAATCAACACATATTCCATTTTATCATTAACCCATTCTTTAAAATATATAATTAGAAAATATCAACATAAAAATCATAAGGCCAATAATAATTAAATATTTTCTAAAGGAAACACATAATGTCAGATGCAATAATTTTTTTTAGCCTCAGTCCATGAAAACATTAACCTTTCCATTTGGATATTTTTTTATGTTTTTAGTTAAACCTGTATGTATGCACCAAATATCAATCTAATTTTACAAATAAAATTTCTCATATTAATTTCAACAATGCAGTTGGAGAACTCATGTTTTCTTTATTAGTATAATAACCTAAAGTAATTTTATATACCTCATAAAAACTAGATTCTACTAAATTATAATACACAATATTAAACAAGGATTAATATTATATTTCCATACTATAAAAGGATTCATATAATATTTTATTTGATTTAAGGATTTTTGTTTGTATTAACATGGATCCATTAAATATACAATGAAAAAGGAAGTTGATAGTACCAATATTTTATGACTGATGATATTAATTTATGTTTTTATAATAAAAAATCAAGGATAATAACATATCTATGAACTGATAGGATGTTCACAAGTGTAGACTTCCCGGAACAACTATAGTGGATATTCTATGAATCAAAATAGAATATAACTTTCTCATTTAGGAGAATCTATTATTGGTGTATGTTCATTTTCCATGTTATATGTATAAATTAAATTATTTTGTAACATTCCATGTCCCAACCCACATAAATAACTTCAAAAATTAAGTCAAATATCTCAATCCAAATTCCACATTTGGTATGATCAATTTCATTTCAATTTTTTTTCATATGTGGAGAATATACTTTCATATAGATTAAATTGAATTAATTTTTTTGTTTTTCCACACCCTAAATTAGGGATAATACATTTGACCTTAATCAATTATAAAAAGTGTTTATAAATTCAGAATCTATTGGGCCACTTGGTCTAAATATTCACATGATTATTTCAAAATATTGGAAAAATAATAGTTTCTAGTATGTATTTCAATGAGATAATAAATTCTACAAAATAATATTATTTCTAAATAATTATAGTCAATTAAATATTTATTATTTTTTTATATCCCATGTAATTTTAAATTATTATTCTATTCTTAAAATGAATTATATGTTAAAATTTGTAGAATCCAAAGACACCAAAACTTATGATACTAATTTTTTTGTTTTCTTATTTAAAATATCTTCTTTGGGTTTTGAGTAACCAAAACCATAATAATGGATCATGATTTTTTTTTGAAATATATGAATGGGGGATTTACAAGAACAAATAGTGTTCATCATAAAATGTCAACCCCAAATCATCCACAAACCAATGTTCATGATGGAGTACCCAGTAGAGAGATCAAGATATTTGTATAACTAAATATAAAACCAAATAGAAAATAATATATTCTTATGTTTCATATCACCATATAGAATTATAGTGTAGAATATAAATCCCCATATTAATTACACAACATTTTTTGATTTATGGGAAATATTTCACTTTCCTGTTGAATTAAAAGATAAATCATACTAACATATAAGATGGATATATACTAATATATATTGTGGTGGAAGGGATATGATTATAAAAAAAATATTTTGAACAAATTATTAGAGAATATTTTGAAAATAAAAATTATTACAAAGGGAGGACAATAGTGGATCATGAAAAGATAAATCCATAAAAAGAATTTTTTCTAGGGATTTAGTTGTATTATAGAAATCAGAAATCAAGGAAATGTATGAAATGAATTTTCATTATAGGAAAGCCTATTTATGGGTAATCAATCCAATTATTTTGGTGATGTGTAGATTTTGAAGGAATTGGGGAAGGAACTATTCATTATTAATGGATACACATTGATTAATTTCTATAGAAGAATTAAAGAATGGTTAGTGGAGAAGATCAATCACCTAAAATATGTTTTTATTTAAAGACCATAAAATTTCTCCTTAAATTTGTCAATTATAAATTACTATAATTCAACATAAAATATAAATAATTATGAAATATATTTTAATGAATTGATGGAACTATATTTGTTATGTGCGAGGGATGGAACCTTATAGTTTATGACTTATAGTTTATGAATTTTTACTCTTTTGGTTTTCATTTCCACATTATAATTTTTTTTCATTAATATATCTATAATTTTTTTTAATATTTTTTAAAATATTTGATATTAACAAGAAAACCTATGAAAACCATGAATCAAAAATGATTTTAAGATTCCTTTTTAACCCATCCAATAACCATAGTTTAATTGTGTAATAATAATTTGTTCAAATAATAATATAACAAAATTAATTCCAATCCCACTTATTTTTGAATCCTTAACACATTCCCATTATCTCTTATCCTTAAAACATACCTTATAGTTTCGTTAATCATTTATTAAATATTTTTTATATTTTCATTTGTCAAGAGAGAACAAATACATGTATAAATAAAATATTATTTAGTATTTATGTCAAACCACATATCATTAAATGAAATTATGCATAACAGATTGAGTTATTAATTATATTATAATCACCTTTTAGCATGAATATATTTTTATGAATACATAAATATTAATCCTCATAACCCTCATCATACATGAATTATTTTACAAGTATGTAATATTATAATACAAATATCATTATAATCTTTGATATATATGTCATTTTATGAAATATGTTTTATTGACATGTATAGGAAGGGAGAAAAAGAGAAGGGACAATAATTTTTACAGAATCTGTTTTTCGTTATATAGAAATGTGTATAAAATTACATACAAATAATTTAGCAGAAAAATAATAAATGGAAGTGTAATTTTTTTATTTAACTCATCCAAGGCTATCCATGAATGTCAATCACGATATTATTGAGAAAAATTACCCAACATTATCTCTAAAACCAAAATATGCACTAAATTCCTTATTAAATTATTAAGGGGAATTGTTTCATGAAGGGGATTATATCAGAATTAAATCAATGGTTACAATGATTATAAAATAGTATAAAGTGATTATATATACAAAGAAATGTTCTGACAGTAGATTGAATTGAATTGATCTAAAATAGTGACATATACGATAAAATCTGTTTTTGGAAAATGGTTGGTAATGTTCTTATATCAACCAAAATACTATCCTTATGAATAATTCATAAATAATTGTAAAATGTTTACACATATAGAAACATTATTTGACACCCACTGAACATATTTTGATAAAACACCATTTTTATGAAGATAACCCAATTAAAAAAGAAATATTTTTTGAAACAGACAAAAGAAAATATGTAGTGAAATTTTTTCAACCAAAAAATTTTAAAAATTCGTTTTTAGGGGTAATTAAACTATTTTATGATAATTAAGTAGAATAGGATTTATAGGTGGTTCCATTCAAATAATTTACCAAAATTCCTATATTAGGAATCAAGTAAGAGTAACCCGTTTTAAATATACTAGAAAAAATTCAAAATAATATCAACCATCAATTATCATTATAACATCCCTGATTAGTCACCCATGATATGAAATGATAAATTAGACTTTAGTTGGAGAAAAATAGATTCATCAATAAAATGGTGAGTCTTTTATGAACATGGAAGTAGAAAATCCTTTCTTAAAAATCATACATGATTTTTATGTAAAGTATTTCTGGAAAAGTATGTACAATATTTTAATAAAGGATTGGTAATGAGATAACTATATTAATATTCATAATAAATAAAATGGAAATAAAATTATTATGCAATCATTTTAATATTTATGAACATTCTATTGAGAATGTGAATTTCATTTTTTTGTGGTTGTTTTTTTCTAATCCTTTAAAAATAAATGGTTCATAGTCCTCCATTTTTTAGTGGAAATAGAAAATATACATCCATGAATATTTAGTATTCCACAAATAAAAAATACAATTCTGGAATCATTTGAATTTGTTCTCTTTTTTTTTCAAGAATAAATATCTTTTGGAGATACTATTCTTCCTAGATCATTAAATGAAAAATCATGAAATCACATCAAATATCCAAACACAATGATAAATTGTTGGGATTAATTTATATCCTCTAAAATATCTATGATCATTCTATGTGCTTATCATTTTTATTTCTGATAACTTTCTTCTAAATATATTTATTCACAACTCTAAATAATTTGATATATCACTCTATTTTTAAATTAAATCCAAATATGTAATTCATTAACAACCCATTCTATTGTGGAATAATAACCATCTATCAAAAAATTAATAAATATGAGTCAGTTAATTTAATCCATGAACCATAGAATTCAAGAATTCATATCATGATCTTTTTTTTCCTTTCCTTATTTCACAATCTTATCTTATGATGCACTATTTTATGTTTCTATCTAAATAATGACATGTTATATATCTCATTAAAATTTATTATCTATGAAATTTACCATGACCAGCTGACCAATTTTTATTTAAATATTAATTGCATTATATTTCTATTAAACTCTTTATATTGTTTTCATTTTCATATTTAAATTTTTAGTCATACAAAAATATCATGTTTTCTACCACCCTGATTTTATGCACGTTTATTTTATACCATATTTTTCAAAAAATTAATCATATTCTAAAAATATATTTTGTAATATCCATATTAATACTACAACATATTTATTAATGTGTAGTGATATTTTCATTAAACATTCACAATGTTTACTCAACTCTGGTGGATTTTGTCAGCATCATCCATACATTTTTTATCTCTATGAATATTGATACAAACTATTATCCAATTTTTCATGATTTTACCTATATTACATTCAATTTTTATTGTCTATTAGCACCTTGAATCTAGTTTTCAATGAAAAATAATCAATTTATTCTGTTTATTGTTCCCCCATTACCGGGGAAAGATGTATTTACATGTAATATATTCATTATATTTTAAACTATAGTACCTTTTTATATAACCATTATAACGAACCATAATTTACCTACATTGTTATTACTATAGAATTTAAGAATACTTATTACAACATATAAAAAAACAATTATAAGACCATATAGGTATAATGTCCTGAGAAACTAGGAAACATAAACGACTGGTTCATAAATCATCTACATTGTCTCCTGTTTATTTCAACATATCTAGAGACCCTTTTGGAATATCCTACATAATAACGATATTCTTGGCTTGGGGAAAAGAAAACATAGAAAAGGGTGAGCTCAAATTCTTAGTAAGAATAAACAAAGGAAATATTAATCATATCATATTTATAAGAACATATCATTTTGAAAATCTTAACCAGGAAAAGAGATTATAATATCATAACATGGGATAAATCATAGTAGTAAAATGTAATCTAAATAATTATAACATAAAACGTGAACCTTTTTGGAATACACACATAATCAAAGAAAATCATTTCTTATTAGTCAAGACTCATTTCTAAGACTATCATAGTGGACAAAGTCCATTTCTAAAATGAGTTCACTCCTCCTTCTAGTCCAGTATCACAGAACCCGATTAACAAGCCGTTACATCCATGTCTATCTCATGAGATAAAAATCATTAACAAATTAATTGGAGTGAGATATAGGTCCCACCCATCTCATAAGAAAACCATTCATATGAGTGAAACAAAATCATAAATCATATATCATAGCATAACCCATATAATAAAAATGGGATTCTTAAACAACATGTCATCGTCACATAAACCAAATATGATAAAAGGACTTCATATAAAAAATACCATCATAAAATAATCAAATCAATGTAAAAATATTGATAGAAACAGAACTCTATATTATCTTAGATGGAAAATAATTTCGATAAAACACATAAACTCTATTCTTGAGGAAAATATCCTTCAACATCAAATTTTTCTTCCTCTCTTAACATGTCATACAATTTTAATCTAAATGATGTGAATTAAAAATAAACTTGAAAAATTTTAGATGAAGATTCATGGAAATAATTTTCTATGAAATCATAGAAAAACATTCATGACGTATAAGTTAAAAAACCATTCTTCTCATACATTGGCTGGAAAAGTAAAAAAGTATCTCGTAATGAAAACGACTAAATATTCCTTTCATATATTTTAATAAAATTATACAAATAGGTATAAATTGATTTAGAATATTGTACTATTATATAAATAATATTGCATATATTGTAAACAAGGATGGGGATGATAAATATGCCCCAAAAAATTATGAAGTATAAACAATCTCGGATAGAAATCAGATTGTGAGATTTTCCCTTACCTTAGTTCTGTTACACATCATACTTATCTGATCCTTATGTATTATGATTTAAATATTTTCATTGAATTCTTACAGAATAATATTAAGTGTTATGATTTCATATATGGTCATATTATAATCTTCTTATTAGTAATATTTCATTGCTACTTGTTATTCATGTGTTCATTTCACTATGTTCTTATGCATGTTTTGTCAAATAAATTCTTATTCGACTTTTTAGGTTTTAAATAACTAATTTAAATAATGGTATAGGTGTAATATATATCATATTTATTCATTAAATTAATTTATATAATCATTCATCAATGAAGATCATGTAGAACGAGTCGCATCACATCGTTGATATGGTAGGTCGTACGTATGCACGAGTAATGATGTCATTATTTTGATATTAAAATAGTTAATAATTGGATGATATATCATATATAAAGAATAATAGAAATTTTATATATATTATTTATATCATTTGTAGTCATTATCATACCCATGTAAATGATGAAATGTTTGAATAACAAACAACACCACGACATGGAGATGGTAAGCCGTACGTACTTACATGTGGTGACTTTTTCATTCCTAGGATGGATATAACAACAAATTTGGTTGAACCATTTATAATAAAATCACATTATATAAAATATATAGGAGTTATTATTTTATAATGGAAACAACAAAGAAGTAGGAAGTGAAAGAAGAAATGATCTTAAAATAGGTGCTGAGATATTTATCAGTTCAACGGGTTCTTCATTTTGATTTGATCAAAAAAGATCCTTAAGTTGGATTTCTAACTAAAAAAGACCTCTAGGATTAAGTTAGGACAGTTGAGAGGGTATTTGGGCAGGGTTTGACCTATAAAAATGGCTTGGGATGTGTGAATAAGAGATAAGGGGGAGTTCCATTTTATAAGATGGGTGAGGGGCACCTTAGAAAAAATATAAAATATTATTTTATAATAAATTCATATTTGGTTTATAATGGCTCCAAAGTAATGTATTTCTAGGATAGGGTGGGGATGGGTAGAAATACTCTAAACCAATAGGTTTTATACAAGTTTAGGTTACCATCATAACCATATCATTTAAACTTAACTCTAAGTTAAATAATTTAACTTTTACCGTGTCGTCTTGTATTGTTACACTATATGGTTAATAAACTTACTATAAACCTCAAATAGAACCCCAATTGGTTAATTAATTATATATATATTATTATATAAGTATTTAGGACGAACCATATACTTTTAGGAATATAATATTAATTAATAATTTATTAATTGTTTTAAAAATTCTTTTATGTCAATTTTGACACTATTTGGTATTTTATTTTTTCTAAATTGATAACAACATTAATACATCGTACAAAACTTATCCAACCAACCCAAATATGGTATATTAAACTATAAAATTAGTTAAATTCATAAAAAGTCTCAAATTACATTTTTTTGGGTATCTATAATATCAATTATGTTAATATTTCACAGTAAGGTAATTACTGTATCATCATTGTGTCATACATAAATTAAATTATTTAATGTATATAAAAATTATAAATAAAATACTATTATTTATGAAATATTTATAACTTTATAATTAATATTTATAGTCTAATTTATCTTTTGTATAACCCTATATTACAGATTTTTTACTTAATAAACATTGAATTTAATTGTTTTAACTCTCCATTCAATTAAATAACAATAAATGTCCTAATCTAATTCAAGTTGACCTAAATTGTCATATTTTATTCCAAAGTTTGTTTTTGGTCTAATTAAACTTATCCAATAGAATTAGAACATGTGTTAGGGTAATAATATTATTATTTTTACCCTTAGTTACTCTATTTACCTTTAACCATCGTAAATAAAAGTAAAATGTTCCTATTCACCAAAAATTATTTTTATCTTATTAGAACCACATTTTATTCCTTGATACTAACCGTGTCTCTTGGATTTTTGAAATTCAACTCACAGAAGCGGTAAAATAATTTTTTGTGTAAAAGTCCAAATTCTCCTACGAGGTGGGTAAAAGATGGTAAAAAATTCAATAAAAAATATATATATATAATTATTATAAGAAAACTTATTTAAATTACATTAAATTTATATATGTATTATGTATCTATTTTGACATAACATAAATTTAAATGAAATAAATAATTATTTAAATAAAAATTCGTTATTAAACATTACCTAAGTGTTTTTCACTATTCATCAAAAATTCAATGTTATTAGAAAAATACCAAAAAATCACCCTTAGACAATTTCGATATTATGAATCCAAAAATGAAGTACATTTTGAACGATAAAATTAATAAAATTTAAAAAATATAATATTTCTCATAAAATCTCAGGGTGTTACATTCTACCCCCATAAAAAAAATATCACCCTCGAAATTCATCACTTTATAACAAACAGATGAGGAAACCTATCGCTCATCATATCCTCAAGTTCCAATGTAGCTTCGTCTAATTAGTGGTTCCTCTAAAAACAATAACCAAGTGAGTGGTCTTGTTTGATTATACTTTTTCTCTTTGATCCAAAATCTCTATTGGTTGTTCATTATAAGAATGATCTTGCTCCAGCAGTACGACCTATGAGCTTAATAAATGTGAAGGATCAGGTATGTACTTTCTCAGGAGAGATATATGGAACACATCATGAACTTGGCCAAGATTCGGTGGAATCACCAATCGGTAAGCTACCTTCCCAACATGATCTAGTATCTCAAAAGAAACAATATACCTAGGGCTCAGCTTTCCCTTCTCTCCAAATCTCATTACTCTCTTCCAAGGAGATATTACTAAGAACACTTTATCACCCACTTCAAACTGTTGGTATTTTCATCGGTTGTCATCATAATTTTTTTGTCAACTCTGAGATTCTCTTATGTGTTGTTGAATAGATCTTACCTTTTCTGCAATCTCGTCAACAAGATCAGGTCCTAATAGCTATCTTTCCCCAACTTTATTCCAGTAAGTTGGAGTTATGCATTTTTTTCGATAGAGGGATTCATAAAGAGACATATGAATACTATAGTGAAAGGTATTATTATAATAATATTTCACAAAAGGTAGGTGTTGATCTCAACCACCTTTGAAATCAGTAGAGCAAGCTCTCATTATGTCTTCTAGAGTTGGAATTGTCCACTCAGACTTCCTGTCGGTCTGAGGATGATAAGACTTGCTGGAACACAAATCTGTATGTAGAGTATGCTGAAGACTTTTCCAAAACTTCGAGGCAAACCTCGGATCCTGATCTAATATAATGGAAACTGGTACTCCATGAAATATTACCACTTCCTTCACATATATCCTGGAAAGGTGATCAAGGGAGAAATATTCTCTAATAGAAATGAAGTGTGCCGACATCGTAAGACAATCAACTATAACACAGATAGAATTATTGCCATTGGATGTTTTAGGAAGTCCAATGAAAAATTCCATAGTGAGGTTTTTACATTTACATTTTGGTATGGGTAATGGTAGTAAAATCCCCTTAGACTTATTCTCTCTCAGCTTTAACTTTCTGACAAACCTAGCAACAAAAGACAGATTCAGCAACATCTCTTTTCATTCCATACCACCAGAAGTACTCCTTCAGGACCCTATACATATTCTTGCTTCCAGGGTGAATATAGAATGACGAAGTATGGGCTTCATACAATATTTAATTCTTTAATTCTGGAATGGGAGGAACACAAATGTTATTATTGAACCTTTATATTTCATCACAATCAATGTGGAATTCAGGAACATTTATCACCTTTTTTTGTAACTCTACATCTTCTTGTCGTGCCTCCTTAATCTTCACATGTATAGATGGTTGAACATTCATTTGAGAAAGATAATATTTTTTCCCTTCCATTATAATTCGAATATCCATCCTTTGTAAATCCATAAATATTGAATCTTTTGTGATACTCATCATAGATAATCTTGCATGGTCTTGTCGACCTAATGTGTCAGCCACCTTGTTTGCTTTCCCAGGGTGGTAATGAATTGACAAGTCTTAATCCTTATTCAGCTCTAACCATCTACATTGGCTCATATTCTACTCTTTTTGTGTGAAAATAAACATTTAACATTTATGATCAGTATAAATATCACACCTTTCACCATAAATATAATTCCTCTAAATCCTTAATGCAAAGATTACCAAAACAAATTCCAAATCATGAGTTGGTTAATTTTGTTTATGCATTTTCAACTGTCTTGTGAAATAAGCTAGCACCATATTGTTTCTCATGAGAACACACCGAAATCCCTTCTTGGATGCAACAATGTAGATCACAAACCTTTCTCCACTACAATGCACTGTGAGCACAGGTGCACTGGATAACCTTATTTTAAATTCCTTGAAATTCTCTTCAAACTCCTCCGTCAAAACTAACTAAACTCCTTTTTGAGTCAACCTGGTTGGTGGATTAGATAATCGTGAAAAATATTTCATAAAACATCGATAATATCCAGCCAAACCAAGAAAACATCGGATCTCAGTTATTGTTTTTGGTCTCGACCATATTTCGATAACCTCTATTTTTGATGGATCCACATATATTCCCTATTTTGAGATTATGTGACCCAAAAATGAAAATTTTTTAATCCAGAATTCACACATGGTAAATTTGGAATAATGCATCTCCTTTCTTAGAGTTTTCAATACAATTCACAAGTGATCTTCTTATTCTTCCTTGATAATTGAATATACATGAATATCGTCTATAAAGACTACCATAAACTGATCAATATAGTATCTAAAGACTCTATTCTATAGATTAATGAATATGGAAGGGTCACTAGTAAGACCAAATGGAATGACTATAAATTCATATTGTCCATACCTTGTACTGAAAGCTGTATTTGGTATATCTTACCATTGGACCCTTTATTGATGATACCCTAAATGATGATCAATCATGGAAATGTTTTGAGCTCCACGTAGTTATTTAAATAAGTCATCAATGCATGGGAGAGTTTATCTGTTCATGATAGTGATTTTGTTATATTCTCGATAATCAATGTATAGTCTCATTGATTCATGGTTCTTCTTAACAAATAGAACATGTGCTCCCCAAGGTGATACACTAGGGCATATTAATTCCTTATGAATATTCTCTTGGATCTTCTTATTCAAATGCTACTACTCAATTGGGGCCATTCTATAAGGTGTCTATTAAATGGGAACAACACCTGGTATGAGTTCTATTGAAATGTCAACTTCACAATTTGGTGGAAGACCTAGCAATTTCTCTGGAAAGACATCATCAAACTCATTTACAATGGGCATATTATTAATCGTGAGTTTCTATCCAACCATTATAGATAAATAACATTCATTTATAGGAATAAATACCCATAATATGGAATAAATTTCCACTGGAAGGTTATATTCATCATTTTCATCGATAGATAATCATAGATTGATCAGGAATATAAAATGTAACTTCCCTTCTTTGGAAATCGATATGAGCTCTATATAAGGAAATCCAATCCATGCCAATAATCACATCAAATTCCACTATAATAAGGATTACAATATTTACAGGCAGCACATTCCCACAAATGTCAATTGGAGAAGAATTATAAACTTTTGATGTAACCGTTGTGCTATTATGAGTTGTCACATCTAACTCAATAGCTAATTGTTGAGGTAGTACGGTGATACCCATGGAAATTTTTTCTGAAATAAAAGAGTAGGTGGAACCAGAATCAAATAAAACATTTTGTAAATTAGAGTGGATGGTATTTTTACCTTTCACCACTTCGTTATCGTACTCCACATCGCCGATAGAAATTGCATGTGACATTCCTTTGTCGTTGGCCTTAAGAGTTTGTGGACGTCGATCATCATCAACAACCCTTGGATTAGAGAGTTGATTAGAATAATGCCCAATTTCCTTGCACTGGTAACATTGAAGTGTAGGAGGTTCATTCTGTGTATCCTTTTCCTTGTTCACATCACTAGAAATATTTTTCCCATAATTGTGGCATTCAAATGACCAATGACCTTCTTTTCCACATTTGAAACATTTACCTATCCCTTTAAGACAACTCCTTCTATGTTTCTTTCCACACATTGAGCTTATGGGAAATTTCATCTTATTTTCAGTGTGGTCCATAGATTTCCCTTTGAATTACATTTTCCTCTTCTTATCAAACCCATTTGACTGATGGGTTACTCAAATATCCATCTCAACCTTGAGAGAACATCGAACAATTTTCTCACAGCTATTTATGTCCCTTATGGCTAATGGCCTTCAAATACTTGGTTTTAAGCCCCTAAAGAATCGATCGACCTTACTCTCAGGTTTGATAATAATTCTGGAAGCATACCTTGCATGTCTTGTAAAACGTACTCCGTAGGTACCAACAGAATAATCATCCTTCTGCATTAGTTCAAGAAACTCCTTCTATATCTTAGTTTGAAGAATACAATGGAAGTATGTATTGAAAATCATGTTCTTCAACTCGTCCCATTCCATGAACTCAATTTCATCTCTTTGCCTCGTATTCTTGATAAGATTATACCATTGATCAACTTCACCTTCCAAACGATATACTACTAAGATAACTTTATCATGTTTAGAACATTGAAAAACTGAAAATATCTTTTCAGTGGTACTGATCCATTGTTCTTCCACTAATGGATCATTATACCCAATGAATGAGGGTGCACACTACCTCATGAAGGATTTAACAGAATTTTTCTCCTTACTTTGGTTGTTTGGATGTCCTACATGATTCATAGCTTGAGTACGTTGTGTGACCATGGATACAATATTTTCCATTCCAAGTCCCATAACATTTGGTTTCTCAGGGGGACAATCATTGCACTACCTGTCGCATTCAACATAAACACGGTTCCTTCGGGTTTCAGCCAATGACTAAAACCATGAAGCATAGTGTGAGAAACACAAATAATAATAGGAAATCCAGATAATCAAGAATAAAATTTCAAACTTAAGGTCTTATCATAGGTTATTCATGGACATTTGTAAAACAGTAATATTGTGTCCTTTTCTTAGACAAATCCCTAGGGTTCTTATTAAGGCTTTCACATCCTAGTTTCCAAAGGTTTACTATACCATTCCTATGATACCAAATATAACAACCTATACATTACATACATGGTTATTACATCAGAATTTAAGCATAATTATTAAAAATTTAACAAAACCTTGATAAAACCGTATAGGTATAAAGTCTTTAGAAACTAAGAAACATAAACAAATGGTTCATAAATCATCTACAGTGTCTCCCATTTATTTCATCATATCTAGAGTCTGTTTTGGAATATCATAATTAATACCCTTCTTCCTGACCTGGCGAAAAAAATACAAAAGGGTGAGCTCAAATTCTCATTAAGGGTAAACAATAGAAATATCAATCATATCATATTCATAATAACATAACATTTTGAATCTTTTAACCTGCAAAAGAGATCATAACAACATAACATGGTATAAATCATAGTAGTGAAATGTAATCCCAATAATCATATCATAAAACATAAAACATTGTGTCATACACACATAATCATAGAAAATAATTTATTATTAGTCAAGACTCATTTCCAAGACTATCATACTGGACAAAGTCCATTTCTGAACTGAGTTCACTCCTCCTTCCAGTCCTGTATCACTGAACCGGATTAACTTGATGTTCCATCCATGTCTCTCTCTTGAGATATAAATCATTACCCAATCCATTGGAGGGAGATATAGGTCCCACCAATATCATAATGAAACCATTATTATGTGTTCCACAAAATCATAAATCACATAACATAGCATAACCCATGTAATAAAAATGGGATTCTTAAACATCATGCCATCATAACATAAACCAAATATGATAATAGGACTTTATAAAAATAATTCCACCATAACATAGTAAAATAAATTTAAAAATATGGATAGAAACATAACCCTATATTATCTTAGATAGAAAATAATTTTGATAAAACACTTGTACTCTATTCTTGAGGAAATATCCTTTCTACATATAAAATCATTTTTCCTTTCATAACATGTCATACAATTTAAAACTAAAAGAAGTTCATTAAAAATAAACATGAAAACATGTATAGTAATTCTTATGGAAATAATGTTCTATGAAATCATAAAAATACATTCATGATGTATAAGTTAAAAAAATTATTCTCATACTTTGGCCGGAAAAGTCAAAAAGTATTTTGTACTAAATACAACAAAAGATTCCATTCATATCTTATACTAAAAATATAAAAATAGGTAAAATTTGGTTTAAAAAATTTTAGGAGGATAGAAATAATATTACATATTGACAAAACATGGATTTGGATGATAAATATTCCCCAGTAAATTCTGATGTATAAACAATCTCAGATAAAAAATGACATTGTGAGATTTTCTCTTACCTTAGGTCCAATATGATTCATACGTATCTGAAAATATTGTATAATGATTTAAATATTTTCATTGACTTGTTAAAGAATCATATTAGTTGTTGTGATATCATATATGGTCAAATTTTTATCTTCTTATTAGTAATATTTCATTGCTACTAGTTATTTGTGTGTTCATTGCTTTATGTTCTTATGCATGTTTTGTCGAATAAATTATTATTCATATTTTTAGGTTATTGATATCTCATTTAAATAATTGTATTAGTGTAATATATATCATATTTATTCATTAAATTCATGTATATTATCATTATTGAATGATGATCATGTAGAATGAGTCGAATCACATCGTTGAGAAGGTAGACCGTACGTATGCACGAGCGATGATATCATTATTTTGAGATAAAAAGTGTATATAATTTTATAGTATATCATATATAAAAATTCATAATAATGTTATATTTATTATTTATATTATTTAAACTCATTATCATACCTATCTAAATAATGAAATGTTTGAATAAAAACTACATCATGACGTGGAGACGGTATGTCGTACGTACGCACGTGTAATGACATTTTCATTCATAGGATGGATAAAATAAATAATATGGTTGTAACATTTATAATAACATCACATTATATAGAAGATACTTGAATTAGTTTTTTATAATTGAAAAAACAATGTAGGAGGAAGTGGAAGTTGAAAGAATCTTGAAATATGTGGTGATATATTTAGCTCTTCCTCGAGTTCTTCCTATTGATTTGATCAAAAGTGTAAAGACCTGGAAATTTGAAGGAAAATTTTTTTCTTACTTTTCTTTGGGATTTTACAAGAATGCAGTTTCTGATGGTGCCTGATTCTGAGGCCCGGTGTGCCTAGAATCTTTTTCCGAAGTTTAGTTCGGGTACGTTCAGTGAATGAACGAGCGGGGTTTTCTAACTTTTGAACCGGAGCTCGGGACCGAAATCCGAGGGCACCGATGGAATCGCAGCGCCGATATTTGTTTAGAAACGCTTTTTCTAGAGTTTCGTTTTCTAGGGTGTGGGTTTTAGTTTTTGGGGTTATGTTAAGAAATAAAATAATATGATGCGACAAATTTATTTTATTTCCCTTTATGCGACTTAAATCCACGTAAGCTATGTTAAGAGGATAGGGTGGAACCCAAAATATCCTACCCTCTTGGTAGGATATTTGTGAGGTGAGGCCCGCATGAGTCCCACCTTTTCTTTCCAATTATTTAACGCACCCGCAACCCCCCTCTTAATTGAAAGTCAACAGTGCGTTTATTCTGGTTAATAAACGCCTCATTAATTGGGCGGTTTTAAACTCCTCAATTAATTGATCGTTTCTTTTCTTTTTGAATTTCAAACATTGGCTTGTGTGTTAATAAAATAAGACTATTCATATTTTATTTCAGTTGGAACTTGTTGCGTGGAGAGGATTTGGAGGATAACGTTCTTCTTCAATGAAGAACATGAAGAATGCAACGATCTCCGACGAAGAATTCCAAATCCTCGGAAATCAACGACGCTCCCTCCGCGACGCGATGATCCCCCTTCCGCGACGTCTTCTTCCTCGACTTCCCTTTCCGCGACAATTCTCGTTCGACGGCAACGCTTGAGCTAGGGAATTATTTAGAGAATGATTTTATTCCCTCATTTCATTCATTCTAAAGAAAACAAGGAAACATAGATCAAATTATTATCTAGTTGATCCGATAACGTTTTCCTTGCGGGTTGGGAATTTCTTTTGCCGGAAGTTATGGGGTTTTATTTTATTATTGATCGTGATCTCATCTGTCGCCTTTCTTGGATTCATTCAGGCTGCCTGTTATCGTAATAATGGGAGGAGGTTGGACCGCACGAACACAACCGACCCTCCTCCCCCCTTGTTTGTTTGAGTTTGTTGCGACACGTGAAAGGCAATGTGGTGGTGTTGCACCACGCAAAAACGAGAATAAATAACACGACGAAGAAGCGCAGCGCTGTCGCGCAGCGCCGTTGGGGCTGAACGAAACCGCGGGCGGAGCCGGGGCCGAGGAGGCGATTTGAAGACCCCGCGTTTTGTTGTCGAAGTGTGGATCGACGGACGATGGTGAGGCGGGCCGCGAAGGCGTTTTGAAGGATTTTCAGCGACGGTCGGGTCCTAGGTTGATCACTGGCGAAGACTGCAAGTGAATCGGACCACCGGAGTGCGTTTGGTGGTCCGCGGAAGCCCCTGGCGGCGCGCTGCCGGAAGAATCCGCCATGGCTGAAGCCGCGGCGACGACCGAGGTTCCCACCGCCATGCAGGACCGGGGAAGGCGGGACGTGGTAGCGCACCGCGTCCTTTGACACGAAGCGGACCCTATGCGAGGGGGGGGGGGTCCTTGGGCCAGACTGCTCGGCCAGCACTGAGCCACCCAGGCCACCCGGGTCGGGCCGGGCCGCGCCCAGCCGGGTCGGACCCGGACCCGGCTCGGGTCGGCCAGCACCGAGCCGCCCAGGCCGGCCGGGCCAGGCCGGGCCGCACCTACCTGGGTCAGACCCAGATCCAGGTCAGGTCGACCCAGTTCGGGCCGACCCGGCGGGGGTGGGCCATGTCGGGTCGGGGCCAGACCCCCCGTTTTCGGACCCCTCACACTATTTATCCCATATATTGAGTTGTAGGCCTCTCATCGACGCACCGTGAGAGGAGATGTGGACCTTGGATCAAGACGGTCGTTTCGGTATATTACACTCACAGTTTCGAAGTACTTTGGGTTCGGCCAGGTTGGTTTGTACACGAAACCAACCGGGCCCTCAGAGCGGAAACACTTATATCTTGAGCTCCGGGTGTCCGATTGATGCGTCGTCTGTCTCGTTGATTTCCCCTTGATGAGACAGACCTTTTGGCATACGTTTCCTGAGTTTGGATGTAGTTGGATAGTGGCAGGTTTGGATTGTACCCAAAATCCATTCGGGCCCCTGGAAAGGAAAAGCTGATATCTTTCAGACCGGACGTCCGTTTGACGAACCGTCAACAGTGTTGGTGATCACATTGAGAAACGTTCTCTATGAGTATACCCTTTGAGATTTCATGGTACAGTTGAGATACGTCCGGGTTGGTTCGCACACGAAACCAACAGGGCCCCTGGGACAAAAAAGCTAATAACTCATAGACCGGGCGTCCGATTGACGCGCCGTCTATTGCGTTGAGACCCCTATGACGAGGTGGTCCTTTGAGATACCTCTTCGTGAGACTTTGAGATACGTGGAGTATCGACCTGTAGATTGTGTAGAGGACCCTCCTAGAGACGAGCGTGCTGAGTATAGAGACCGTGTAACCGGCTGAGACCTGACGACTGCTTGACCGACTCGACTTGGAGTGAGTCGACTAGCCCAGTGGACGTAGCAGTACTTGTTTGGGTGCAGACCCATGGAGGACAGAGAACTACCTATGTGAGAGTGCAGACCCGCAATACTCATCCGGAGAGTACCTCTGTAGGCTACGAGGGGGTGTGCACTACTGTGTTTGTGTGGCAGACCCCGGTGGGAAGCACTAATGTGTTTGGGTGGCTGACCCGTGGTACTCGATAGGAGGAGTACCTCAACAGTCTTAGTTTAGTGATCAGTACCTCAGAGTCGTGAAAGGACCACTGTACACACCAGAGATGGGGCTCTTCAGCAGTTACGGTTTCGACAATGAAAATTTTGTTTTGAGCTGAGACTTTTGACCATTGTGTTTACCTCATGATTGAGATAGGTCACTTGATAACTTAGGTATATGTATGGGAGTATACCTGGGTAGTGGTTATCCATTGATTTCATAATATTTGTGTTTCCTCATAATTGAGATGGGTTACTTGATGACTTAGGTATATGCATGGGCATATACCTATGTAGAGGTTATCTGTTGAGACCTTTTTTGTGGTTATCCTTGTTGGTTTTAGTGAGACCTTGAGGGTCTCGGGGTCCCTACTGAGTAGCGTTATACTCACCCCTGCATGGGCTATGCCCGCACCTCATTGTGTTGGTTGCAGACAATGAGCAGTGATGACAGAGGTCGGGTGTTCGAGGACATGATGGTACCCGTATGAAGACTACATGACGAGTCAGTATCCAGAGGTGGACATCATGGTGAGAAGACACTCAGAGGAGGTTGACGAGCGAGAGAGTTGTGGAGGATATCTGTACCTACACTTCAGGTAGGATCCGTGGTGGACGATCTATGAGCTGTGCCATCTGTACCTACCCTTCAGGTAGGATCTGAGGAGGATGACCCAGGAACCGCTTCCGTTCTTCCAGCTATTGCCTTTTTCTGTTGTACATTGTTCAGTTGTAGTTGTACTTTCAGTTGGGTTTGTATTATGGCCCATTTATCTTTTAGCACTTATCTTTGTACTTAGTGTTTTACTTTCGCTTGTACTAAGTGGTGTTTGTTACTTTTATAAAGGCAATGCCTTTCCAGTTATCGGGATTTACGCCTTTGGTGCTAGTCTCCAGCCCCTGGCCTATGGAAGGCAGGCTTGGGGTAGTCACAGCATGGGCCCGAGGATGGGTTGTGATAAATTAGTATCAGAGGAGTCAGTTCTACCACAGAACTTATAACTTTGATATTTCCTTTCTGTGAAGCAATAAAATTAAGAGTACCAAGTGTGGTTTTTAGTTCAGGGAGTCCAGTGTTGGTGCGGGAGGCCGACGTATCCATACACCAGGACCATGACAACTGATTTCTAACTCTGTGAATGAAAACACTGATTGTGTGTATGTTTCCAGAAGTTTTTAAATGTCAGCTCGAACCAGGTCAGCTCACCAGGCATAATCGTTTGACCGTGTCACGTATGTTTCCTTCAGGATGCCTTTTCACGGACGACCAGCTAAATCCCAGAGGGATGTGCATACTGACAACCTGCCGAGTGAAGAGGCTTCGGTACATGGCCCTCTTGCAGTTGAGGCACCAACGGAAGCACCAACGGTACTACCATACGTTGGGCCACCGATGCCACCAGCCCCAGCAGTAGGCGATGCACGTTGCTTGAGCATGCTGCATGATTTTCAACTCTAGTGGCCACCCAGGTTCCAGGGAGAGACAGACACGCATGCAGGTGAGGATTTGCTGGAGGCAGTGGTGAGAGTCTTCAGGCTAGTGGGGACGCCTGCAGACTTCATGGTGATCTTTCCTGCCATCCTTCATCTGGCAGCAGCAGGAAGGTGGTGGAGCCACTTGTTCTAGTTTTGCGATGGGATGAACTTCACATAGGAAGACTTCCATACCTTCTTCAGGGGTGAGTTTGTGCCAGTATCTCTACACCTCGAGCGTGTACATGAGCTTCTGCCTTTGTCGCAGGGTTTTCGATCAGTAGCCGAGTCATCTGTGGGAAGTACATAGATGATGCAGAGGTCCAAGAGGACCAGAGCCAGCCGTACAAGGAGCAGGAAGTGTTATTAATGTAGAAGGAAGGGTCACCTGGCACATGACTGTCCGACTCCCCGCACAGTTGATCTGCAGGCGTTGGAGGAGCCACCGAGGCAGAAGAGGCGACGAGCGCTTGAGCAACAGCCATGCAGTGGAAAAGTCAGTAGAGATCTGAGATCAAGTGGACATGAGAAGAACTAGTAGATATACCCCTTGTACTTCTAGTTCCATATTTCTGTTGTATTCGAGTCTTTGTACTATGAGATGCAATAATAAACAAACACTTATCTTTGTGATTTTTGCTTTCCTGTCCTTTTGTTTGGCTGATACTGAGTGGTCCTAGTTAAGACTGTTGACTTGACCCTCACTTTAGATATTTCTACTGAAGGACACCTAGTAACCTCGCACTGATGCTGACAGTGTGACTCAACCCTTGGAGGCGAGAGTGAGAGTTGAATCTCTTGGTAGTTACGTCGAGGCCTTACGACGTAATCCATGGCATGAATACATCATTCGTGTCAGGATTGACTGTATTAGGAAATGGACGTGGGTCATCCAGGGGATGAGACCATGTTTAACTTTTCGGCAAAGGAAAAATTTTAGCAGCTCTTTTAGATCATAGGCAAAGATGGTGCAGATCATCCAGGAGTAGATGAAGACTGCACAGTGCAGTAAGAAACAAGAAACTAGCACCAGTCTTAGAGACTCGTGCATGTTAAATGTTTCAAGAAGTGGATTCTTTAAGGATAGATGTGTATGCGAAGCAGTAGACGTGGAGGAAGAGCTAGGGGAGTAGCATGAGGTGGTGTACGTTTTAACATGCTACAACCACCCGCCTTAGTTGTCCCTGCTAGGCTCATGGAGCTGGGGGGCAGGGGAAGAGGTAAGCTGCGTGCGGTCAATGAGTGTGACCCAATTTCTCTAAAAATGATTCAAGGGACAGTCTGTGTCCACTACTAGCTACCGTAGTAACAGACATTGATACGAATCATTCCTTCCTTCCACGAATCATGTCCCAAACATAGAGATTCCAGTAAGCCGTAGACTTGACCCTCACGTCTGGAGATATATGGGAGAAGACTCGATAATCACACTTACGACGACAGTGTGATCAGACCCTCGAGGTGAGAGTTTTGGTTGGAATCTCTTGGTGGCAGCGTCGAGGCCTTACGACGTTGGTGGGAGTATGGACTGGGAAAACACAGATCATATAAAAATTGACGGTATTTGGAAAAAAGGGTGTGGTTTACCTATGAAGTCGCGATGGGTTTTCCTTTGTCGGTGGAAAGAAAACCCCAGGCAGCACAGGATAAAATCCTTCACAGGAGGGTGAGACCGATCACTCTTGAGTCAGTAAACCTTACCCTCGTGGCAACAATCGTTTTGAGTTTCAGTTCTATCAGGAATTGGAGGCATCTTGAGTTTGATGATGACAATCACATCCTTATACGGGTCTCACCTTGACGAGGTTTACAGAGATGTGGCCAAGGATGCAAGTTATCTCCGAGGTCCAGCAGACATTCTTAGGTCCTCAGCTGGGTAGGCATGGTGGTTTACCGCTTGACCCATCCACCTCATTTACACCAGGTGCACGACGATTTATACTTATCTCAACTGAGGAGATACGTGCCTGGTCCTTCACACATCATCGACCTCTGGGGGTTGGACATCGAAGACAGGGTAACTTACACTGAGATTCCAGTGGGGATCAAGGGTCGACAGGGGTGGTCCTATGAGGAAGGTCGATTCCTCTTGTGAACTTTCTTTAGCAGCACGAGAACCTCCAAGTAAGAACATGGGAGCAAAAGGCTCAGATGCGTGCTCACTACCACTTTTGTATCCCTTGTTTATGTTAAATTTTTATGAGGACGTAAAGCCCTGAGGTGGGACTAATGTAAAGACCTGGAAATTTCAAGGAAACATTTTTTCTTAATTTTCTTTGGGATTTTACAAGATTTCAGTTTCTGATGACACCTGATTCTGAGGCTCGGTGTGCCCGGAATCTTTTTCCGAAGTTTAGCTCGGGCACGTTCAGTGAACGAATGAGCGGGGTTTTCTAACTTTTGAACCGGTGCTCAGGATTGAATTTCGAGGGCACCAATGGAATCAGAACGCTGGTATTTGCTTAGAAATTCCTTTTCTGGAGTTTCGTTTTCTCGGGTGTGGGATTTAGATTTTGGGGTTAAGTTAAGAAATAAAATAAAGTGTTGCGACAAATTTATTTTATTTCACTTTAATCCACTTAAAGCCACTTGAGCTAAGTAAAGAGGATATGGTGGAACCCAAAATATCCTACCCTATTGGTAGGATATTTGTGAGGTGGTTCCCGCATGATCCCCACCGTTTCTTTCCTCCTAATTAACGCACCCGCAACCCCCTTCTTAATTGAAAGTCAACCGTGTGTTTATTCTGGTTGATAAATGCCTCATTAATTGGGAGGTTTTAAACTCTTCATTTAATTGATTGTTTCTTTTCTTTTTGAATTTAAAATGTTGTCTTCTGCGTTGATAATATAAGACTGTTCTTATTTTATTTCAGTTGGAACTTGTTGCGTGGAGAGGATTTGGAGGAAAGCGTTCTTCTTCGATGAAGAACGCGAAGAATGCGAAGAATGCACCGATCTCTGATGAAGAATGCCAAATCCTTAGAAATCAACGTCACTACTTCCACGATGCACTGATCCCCCTACCGCGACGTCTTCCTCCGCGACGTCCCTTTCTGCGACAAATCTCATTTGACGGCAACCCTTGAGGTAGGGAATTATTTTCAGAATGATTTTATTCCCTCATTTAATTCATTCTAAAGTAAACAAGTAAACACAAATCACCTTAATATCTAGTTGATCCATGAACGTTTTCGTTGTGGGTTGTGAATTTCTATTGTAGGAAGTTATGGGGGTTTATTTTAGCGTTGACAGTGATCTCATCAGTCGCCTTTCATGGTTTCAATCAGGCCGCCTGTTATCGTAATAATGGGAGGAGGTCGGACCGCACAAACACGGCCGACCCTCCTCCCCCCTTGTTTGTTTGTGTTTGTTGCGGCACATGAAAGGTAGCGCGGTGCTGTTTCACCACACAGAAATGAGAATAAAGAACAAGGCGAAGAAGCGCAGTGCTATCGCGCCACGCCGTTGGGGCCAAACAAAACCGCGGGCGGAGTCATTCCCGAGGAGGCAATTTGAAGACCCCACCTTTTTTTGTCAAAGTGCGGATCGATGGACGATGGGGAGGCGGGCCACGAAGGTGTTTGAAGGATCTTATGTGAAGGTCGGGTCATGGATTGATCACTGGCGAAGACTGCAGGCGAATCGGACAACCGAGGGTTTCGCGGGACGCGGCAGCGCAACGCGTCCCGTGAAACGAAGTGGCCCCCACGCGGGGGGGGGGGGGGGGGGGGGGCTCTTTGGCCGTGACCGCTCGGCCAGCACCGAGCCACCCAGGCCGGCCGAGTCACCTAGGCCGCGCAGACTGGGCCGGGCCATGCCCAGCCATGTCGGACCAAGACCCGGGGGGGTCGGGCCTGGTCGGTCCGGGCCCGGACCCCTCGTTTTCGGACCCCTCATAGTTTTTCGCCTATATCATGAGCCGTAGACCTCCAATAGATGCACCGTCAGCGGAGATGCGACCCTTGGATCGAGACAGTCGTTTTGGTGTATTACACTCAAGGTTTCGAAGTACTTTGTGTTCGGCCGGGTTGGTTCGTACACGAAACCAACCGGGCCCTCAGAGAGGGAATGCTTATATCTTGAGCTCCGGGCATCCGATTGACGCGCCGTCTATCTCATTTAATTCCCCTTTATGAGACAGAACTTTTGGCATACTTCGCCTAAGTCTGGATGCAGTTGGATAGTGGACAAGTTGGATTGTACCAGAAATCCAACCGGGCCTCTGGAACGGAAAAGCTGATATCTTTCAGACCGGACGTCCATTTGACGAACCGTCAGTGGCATTGGTGATCACGTTGAAACCGGTCCCTTTTTGAATACCCTTTGAGTGTTAAGGGTATAGTTGAGATACATCCGGGTTGGTTCGCACATGAAACCAACCGGGCCCCTGGGACGAAAAAGCTAGTAACTCACAGACCGAGCGTCTGATTGACGTGACGTCTGTTGTGTTGAGACCCCTATGATGAGGCGGTACTTTGAGATACTTCTTCGTCGGAATTTGATATACTTGGAGTATCAAACTGTAGCTCGTGGAGCGGACCCTCATAGAGACGAGCGTGTGGAGTATGGAGACCGTGTAGCCGGCTGAGATCTGACGACTGCTTGACCGACTCGACATGGAGTGAGTAGACTAGCCCAGTGGAAGAATCACTACTTGTTTGGGTGCATACCCATGGCGGATGGAGCACTACCTTGGTGATAGTGCAGACCCGTTTTACTAGTCCGGAGAGTACCTCTCCAGGCTACTAGGGGGTGTGCACTACTGTGTTTGGGTGGCATTCCCCGGCGGGAAGCACTACTATGTTTGGGTGGCTGACCCGCAGTACTCGACAAGAGGAGTACCTCAGCAGTGTTAGGTTAGTGACCAGTACCTCGGAGTCGTTACAGGACCATTGTACACTCCAGAGATGGGGCTCTTCAGCAGTTACTATTTCGATAATGAAAATCCTGGTTTGAGCTGAGACTTTTGACCATTGTGTTACCTCATGATTGAGATGGGTCACTTGATAACGTAGGTGTATTTATGGGCATATACCTGGGTAGTGGTTATCCATTGATTTCATAATCATTGTGTTTCCTCATGATTGAGATGGGTTACTTGATAACCTAGGTATATGCATGGGCATACACATAAGTAGAGGTTATCTGTTCAGATCTTCTTTGTGGTTATCCTTGATGGTTTTAGTGAGACCTTGAGGGTATCGGGGTCCCTACTGAGTATCGTTATACTCACCCCTTCACGGGCTATGCCCGCACCTCATTGTGTTGGTTGCAGACGACGGGAAGTGATGACGAAGACCGAGTGTTTGAGGACTAGATAGTACCAGGAGGTGGACAACACGACGAGTCAGTATCCAGAGGTGGAATTCACTGCGAGACGACACTCGGAGGAGGTTGACGGGCGAGAGCACTGTGGAGGCTATCTGTACCTACCTTTCAGGTAGGCTCCGTGGTGGACGATCCAGGAGCTGCGCCATCTGTACCTACCCTTCAGGTAGGATCCGAGGAGGATGACCTAGGAGATTCTTTCGTTCTTCCAGTTGTTGTCTTTTTCTATTGTACTTTGTTCAGTTGTAGTTTTTCTTTCAATTGGGATTGAATTCTGGCCCATTTACCTTTCATCACTTTTCTTTGTACTTAGTGTTTTACATCATCTTGTACTCTGTGGTGTTTATTACTTTTATAAAGGAAATTCCTTCCCATTGATCAGGATTTACGCCTTTGGTGCTAGTCGCCAGCCCCTGGCCTATGTAAGGCGGGCTTGGGGTAGTCACGGCACGGGCCCTGAGGGCGGTTCGTGACAAAAAGGGAACCTTAGATTGGCTTTATGACTAAATAAAGGCCTCTAGGATGAAGGTTGGATAGTTGAAAGGGTATTTGGGAAGGGTTTAGCTGAGACAAATTGCTTTGGAGGAGTAAATTAGATAGAAGAGGGACTTCCCTTTTATAAGAGAGTGAGGGGCACCTTAGAAAAAACTTAAGATATTATATTATAATAAATTTATATTCATTTTAAAATTTCTCCAAAGAGACATATTTCGAGGGTAGGGTGGGGAAGGTTCGATACCCTCTCAACCAATTGGTTTTAGACAAGTTTATGTTACCATTTTAACCTTACAATTTAGATTTATCTCTAAGTTTAATAATTTAACGTTTATCGTGTCTTCTTGTATTCATACACTATATGGTTAATAATCATTCTATAAACATCCAATAGAACCCCAATTGGTTCATTAATGTCATATATATTATTATATATGTATTTTTGATGAACCTTAGATTTTTAGGAAAATAATATCAATTAATTATTTAATATTTGTTTTAAAAACTATTTTATGTCAATTTTGACACTATTTGGTATTTTGTTTTTTCAAAATTTATAACAACATTATTTCTTCAAAAAAACTAGTCTAACCATCCCTAATATGTTATATTAACCTATAAAATTAGTTTAATTAATAAAATGTCTCCAATTACATTTATTTGGGTATTTATAATATCAATTATGTTAATATTTCATTAATAAGGTAATTACTGCATCACCATTGTGTCATAAATGAATGAAATTATTTAATGTCTAAAAATTAAAAATAAAATACCATTATGTAGGAAACATTTTTATCTTTATAATGAATATTTATAGAAGAATTTATATTATGTATAACCCTATATTAAAAATGTTTTACTTATTAAATGTGGATTTTAATTCTTTTAACTCTTATTTGAATTAAATAATATTAAATTTCTTAATCTAATCCAAGTAGACCTAAATGGTTATATTTTATTCCTATGGTTTTTGGGTTGAATTACACATATAAATTATAATTAGTTCATGAGTTAGTGTAATAATATTATAATTTTTACCGTTAATTACCCTATTTACTTTTAACCGTGGTAAATAAAAGTGAAAAGTTACTATTTACCAAAAATTATTTTTTTTCTTTTTGAACCACATTTTACACCTCGATATTAACTAGTTGTCTCGGATTTTAAATATTCAACTCACAGAAGTGGTAAAATTAAATTTTATGTAAATTTAGAAGTTCAGATATGAGGTGGGTAAAAGACTGTAAAAAGTTCAATAAAATTTTTATATATCTAAAATTATTATAAAAATACATCAGTTAATTACATTGAAATTATATAAGAATTATGCATCTATTTTGAACTATAATAAATATAAATAAAACAAATAATTATTTAAATAAAAATTAGGTTTTAAACTACAACTTAGTGTTTTTACTATTCATAAAAAATTTAATGTTTTCAGAAAAATACCAAAAATTCACCCTAAGCTAATTTCGATATTTTGATTCAAAAAATTAAATCCATTTTGAATGATAAAATTTATATAATATCAAAAAGATGTATTACTATTCATAACAGCTAGTTTATATAATATTTTACTAATATATCGTTGTTTAGTGAAACTTGTATTGCGTACAACGCAAGCTATCAAGGAAGGTTTCTCTTGCGTGTAACACAAGACAATAAAGTGATGTGTGTATTGATAGATTCCTTTAGTGTTGCGTTTATCATAATACATAAAAACAAAATATTTCTCATAAAATCTTAGGTTGTCACAACCATGGTTATATTAACTTAAAAAATTCCAACAAAATCCAAAAATCATCTATCGTTACATGGGATGAGTATTTGTAATATATTTTCTTCCATGGTTAGTCTATTTATATTATATGATTAAGTCTATTTTTGTATCCAATATATAAATAGTATTTAAACACAAATGGTAACATATATTGAGAATTATTTTCACTCTATTGTTTAAGAATATTTTTTTTCACTTATTATATATTTTAACCATGATAAACTGTATTTATTAATGTATTATTAAGAGTGGGAACTATATTTCTAAATGGGTTCATCAAAATATTTTCTAACACCTAGACCTTCTATCCCTTCACCTTTAATTGTTAAATATTCTATCACATTTTCATAGAATTTTAATTTTTCAATTACTCACTCTCTCAAATATTTGTTCATATAGAGATAATGTAATCATTTTTTTTCTATTTGATTATTTTTTATAATTTTTATTACTTTTTTATTTGAATCACATTTCAATTTCATAATTTCAAATTTTCATGCTTTTGAATGCTTCAAATCAAAATCCCCAATAATCAAACATTTTTCAAGGAAAATATTTTTTATATGAATGTAAAATCTACATCATAAAGGATATATAATTGATCAACATTTTAATATATGTATTCTATCCCATTTAGATTAAATATCGAAATTATCTATATTATAAGGTGATTTTATTTCAATTTCATCTTTGAAATAACTTCATTTTAAAACATAAATAGGGATGTTAGAATTCATAATATAAAATTATTTTCCATGAAATCCTAAATTCTGATATATCAAATGAATAAATATATTAAAATCACATATTGTGTTATTAGAATTTTAAATTAATTAATTCATTCTCCTTCTATTCTTTAATTTTAACATTCAAACAATATCACTAATATTCTCTATAAATAATTCAAAATTAAATTATTTATAAAACAATAAAAATTCTATTTTTTAAAATATTATATTTCATTTATTATCCATAAATCTACATTAATCTGATCTATATATCGAATGTGTTATCACAATAAAGAGTATTATTGAAAACCTTATTTTTTTTATATTAAATAAAATTTTTATTATATTACCATTAATAATTCTTTAACCAAGATTCCTCAAATCAACATAATTATGTACAAAATCCATTATATCATCACCAAAAACCATTATATTCAAATGAATCTATTTCATCCAACTATCAATGTTATTATAATAAAATCATAATCATTTATAAATAAATCCATATAATGAAAAAACACCCAAAATGACATTGATGTTTAATTTCCATATAAATACCCTTATACTCTAAAACTTAATATCAAGATTAAATAATTATCACGTGATACCAATGTAAAACTAATGATGTGGTGAATCATGTTGTTTTCAAATTAAATCCTCATTAAATAGTTTATTCGTAACCATATATCATTTTTTGATCATGTTTGGTGATTTGAAGGGAAATTATTCTATCTACAATCACCACAATATGAAATTTATAGAATATAAAACACACATATATAAATTTAAACAATAATAGAAATCATGTATTTTAATTTCATCACTCTTACAGGGATACATCAAAGAATATATCATTTGATAAGGTTTCTACGTTCTAAAATATATTTTAAATTTTTTTGTGGATGTAAGAATTTAAGACATTTTAATTTCATAATAAGTTTAACTACCCATACAATATTTATCATGAAAATTCATTACTTAGAAAATGGTATCTTAATTTTATTTCTATAAAAACTCTAAATAATTAATCATAGATCTCTAGATTACATCATTAATATGGTATAAGATAAAAGGGTTTTAATATTAATGGAAAATAATTTTGGATTTCTTCATGATATTTATACATAACTGATTTCAGTATTACTTTATAAATATAAAATATAACAAAATAATTTATTACATCCTAAAAAATAATTCAATTATTTTTCAATGAGTTCAATGAAACGGAAAACTAACAATGTTTGAGTTTAGGTTCCTAGTAATGTAATTAATACAATAGATTCTATCATAATAACATAGCTAATAAACAATATAATACATAATATAATAAATAAATTTCTCTTTTAAAAAATAACATTATATCCATAAAATCGCTTTAATATTATCAATATATAAATCAAATCTATATCAATAATTTATATTTAAATTATGGAAATTTATAATGTTGATATTAATAATATTTCCTTGTAGGAATCATGGCTTGAAACCATTAACCATTCCACCAATGTCTTGTTCAAATAAATTTACCTTCATGGTATGTTATATATTACATATCCAATAAATTTATCCAATATTTTTCCGATAAAACTTTTCCAATCATTGAGGTGGAATCTATAATTATATCTCAACTATTAATTACATGTGTAAAATTCATTCATTGTTGAAGTAAAAACGTTCATGATTTATGAAATAATGTTTTATTATTTATAATACATCATAAAATCAATATTTTTAGAAGCAATACAAAAGGAAATAAGTATGAATGATGTTTTGATTTATTTAGGATTATTATTATTGAATTTGGGATTCCTACTGAATTTTTATGGATCAATGTTGTATAATTTGATGTTATTCATCAAAAATTATTTCAGTTATAAAAAATGAAAATTGGGGACCTTATCCCCATTGAATTGACATGTATCAAAGGTGATAAATTGCTTACAATAGAAGACACTGTTTTTTGGATGTGAAGAACTACTTTGGAATTTATATTCCAATCATTACATAAAAAGAGTAGAATTAGGTCATGAAAGTAATCATTATTTCATGAGAAATATACAAGAGATAACATAAAGAATGTTCTAATTTTTATTTTTCTTGAATGTGAAGAAAAAAATCATAATTACGATTTACATGTGTTTCTAAGAAAGATGGGAAAAATATAGAAATAGAAATTCAGTGAGGAATAATAGTTCAAACACATTTTTTAATAATTATTTTTGTTATATTTATATTTATTTATGGAATATTTTATATAGAATTTAATCTATGAGTAATAATAAATTTTTTTCCACCAACGAAGAAGTCAGAGAATACCATAACACAAGGCACGTGTAGGTACTAGAGGTCAACAAGGAATTTTGAAAGATAGTATGAGCCACATTGAAATAAAAATGTAAATTGGGTTGTGTATAAGCCATTGGTGGGCCCATGTGTAAGGCCTAAGGTGAACAAGGATTAAGATGCACTTGGGTTATGACATAATCCCACCTGGAATATCCCAAGGACACATTTTGTAACAAATAATGTGTGTGTGATGTGTTGTGACGTCTGGGTGATTAACATGTTGTCAAATCAAGAAGTGGATGTCATGGATTCTCATAGAAATTACAGAAAAGCTACTATGTGTTTTTGATGTGTTACAAACCAATATGGGTATCATACATCCATCATTTAAATATATGGAAATCATGTAACACATGGGTAAATGAAAGTCTCCCCAATGATTTTATACCAACTCAATGAACAAACTATTGGTATACTGTATAAATATAATCCTCTCCAAATAGTTTGAATAAACCATTGGAATTATGTTATTAGAATGACAATTTCTCAATGGTTTACTCAATCCATTGAGAAATAATTAATTTAACTAATGTATACGAATAGTTTTTTTTGAAAATGTGGGTGAATAATATAATTCCAGATAGTTTTTAAAAATAATTGGGAATGTTTTCCACCGAATACAAAGCAGTCCAACTCCCCCGTCCGTGCAATTGTAGGAACTAATCTGAAGCTCCCATGAAGCTCCCTCTTTACCCATGGCATCAAAACTCATTCCACCTAATAGATTCATCTTCAATCAAGAAATTTTTTATTTCTACACATAAAATTGGTATGTTCTACCTTAGTGTAAATGTTCTTCATCCATTTTTTTATTTCTAATTGATTTGGCCTAAACTAGAGTTCGGTGCAATCTATTGCATGGTATATCGAACAAATTAATTTGTTTTTTTTGTTTTTGTTCTAAAAATAAAGTGTCATGATTATGTTAATAATTTTTATTTGAATTCTTCATAGTCACTTTTTATGTGTATAGTTAATGAACCATATAGAACTAACGGGTGCTGATAAGATGTATCCCTACTAAATGATGGTAATGGGTAATGGATATAATGATGGTCCATGTGAACATATTGGGGTGGTTGGGGTAGCGTTGTAGGTGGTTTTCCATCTGATTACTGGGGTTATATGGTAGTATCCATGAACTTTAGTTTTTTTTTAAATTGGATTTGGATTTTAAAATTATTATTTTTGTTCAAGGAATAATGGGAAGGGTAGTGATATTGAGGATGAATTGGCTATTGGTTGGGTGATGGATTGGAATTTTGATATTGGTTGGATTGGGTATATGTGATTTTCAATTTATTTTATGGGTATTTTCTCCCTTGAACACAAACCCCCACCCATCTAGACACCCCCATTGAACATACCCCCCCACCCCCTCACACCCCCACCCCCTTACGCCCCCACCCATGGAAACCCCCACCGCCTGGAAACCCCCACCCCCTGGACAACACCACCCCATGGACAAACCCACCACCTAGACCCCCCATTGGACATCCCCCACTACAGCACACCCCCTTGGATGAACCCCCACCCCTGGACACCCCAACCCCTTGGAAATCCCCCCCTGACACCCCCACCCCCTAGACAGATCCCCCCCACCATGGACACCACCACCCCCTTGGACACCCCCCACAGATGGACATACCCACCCCTAAAAACCCCCACACCTAGGATACCCCCAGCCTTGGACACCCTCCACCTGATTGAAAATACACCCACCCCTTGGAACCCCCCCCCCCCTCGAACACCCCCACCTCTTGGACACCACCCCACCTCTTAGGTTATTGGGACAATTTTTAAATTTGAATTAACCATGTAGGTTATTTTAGATTTCTCCAATGTCATTTCCTATGATACCCATGGAGCCTTATAAATTTAATTTTTCATGTTTTGATAAATTGAAAGGGTTGTTTTTAATATAGTATCTAATGAATGATGGTTATCCCTTCCTAATTAATAAAATGGTATTAAATAAAATATCACTAAGAAGGGTTCTAAGAGGTTGGGGTTGTCGGGGTGGGGGGGGGGGGGGAGGGGTTGTCCAAGAGGGCGTGAGTAGTCAAGGGGTAGTGGGCTGCAGGCGGTAGAGGGGTTGGAGGGGTGTGTGGGAAGAGGGTGTTGGATTCCCAAGGAGGGGTGTGGGCTTTCAATGGCGGGTCTGGGTGGGAGGACCAGGTGGGGGAGGGGTTGTGGTGTTAAAAGGGGGCAGGGTGGGACGTATAGCTGGGGGAGGGGGTGTGGGATGTCCAGGGTGGCTGGTGGTTTGTCCTGGTGGGGGTTGGGTGGGGTTCTCCATGAGTGGGGTGGTGGGATATCCATGTGTGGGTTGGTTGGATGTCTAGGTGGGGGATGAGGTGGGCTATCCAGGTGGGGGGGGGGGGTTGTCAATGTTGGGGGGGGGGGGTTTCCTAGTTCGTATGCATGGGTTTTGGGGGCTACATGGTTTTTTTGGGGGGTGGGATGTCTAGGGAGGGGGGTGTGCTGTCCACGTGGGGGTGGGGGTGGGATGTCTTGGGGTGGGATGTATAAGGGGTGGGGCTGGGATGACATGGTGGGGGAGTGGGGTTTTGGGTCATCCACATGGGGGGGGGGGTTCGAGGTGGGGTGGGGGTGGGCTGTCTAGGTGGGGTGGGGGCCTATCCAGGTGTGTGGGGGGAGGGGGCTTTCTAGGGTGTTTTCACTCTGATAATAAAAAAAAATTGGAAAGACATAGGAACAATGTATAGTTGGTTTCACACATTATGACCTTTCATGAATTTCCATTATAAGACTCACTCTTACCCTTCAAAGAAGAATTGATATCTATAATGAAATATCTCTCAGGTTCTAATCCACTATCCATATTGATATCATACAAATTTAACTTTTGTATAACTATATATCACCTATTAATATAACAAGACTCATAATCCCATGAGTAGAGTCCCCCACAGACATTGATCGTATTCTTAAAAACCATTCAAAGTATAATATTTGAAAGACAAAAAAATTTTGTAAATAAAGAAAATACTATATTTACACCTGGTATCACAACCTATTTTTATCTCCCAACTAGTCTCTTAAGACATGAATAATATACATACCATACTCAAAATTTGGAGGTGTGTTTACAATTAGGTTTATTTTTAAAAATCATGTATTGTATTTAGAGTGTAAGATAAAAGTTGTTCCGCATATGATATTATTAGGTGTGTTTGAAATTAGGTGTGTCGTGATTTATATGTATTATATTCATGGTTTAAAGCAATAGTCTTTTAGGTATTCTGTAATATGATTGAATTTATTATACAATTGGATAGAGATTGGATTATATGACCCTAGTACGGGGGTGGACACCCCACCCCTTTTGATAGCCCCCCACCCCACCCATCAACTCCCACCCACACCCCCCATGGAAACCCACACCGATGGACATCCCCACCTCCTGGACACCCCCACCCCTAAAGACATCCCCCACCCCTTGAGATCCTCCCAACACCTGGATTCCCCACTCCCTTAGGCAACACCCCTGGACCGCACCATACATGCTAGTCACCCCAACCCTTCTGGTCAACCCCCCCCCAGCACATCCTTGATAGCCCCCAAGACACCACCACACCCCCTAGATACCCCATACCCACTAAACATCCCCTCCCCTTGGATTCCCCCACCACATATAAAACCCACCCCCTTGGACAACCCCTACCCCTTGGACAACCACCCACCCCCTTAACTCCCTTACCCCATTAAAAACACCCTTAGACACCAACCCACCCCATAGACATCCCCACCCCACTAGACAACCCCCACCCCCCAGGACAACCCCCAACCACTAGACACCCTGCCACCTAGACACCCGACCCTCCTATGCAGTGTTTGTGATCACTGAAATAATCTACACAAATATAATATTTCTTTGATCTAAAATTTACTCAACTCTTGAATAATTCTCCTTCACAAGTGTACATGAAGTTCTAATCTCATGATATTTCCTAAAAAAAATATTTTTAAATAAATTTTTTTACCCTTTTGTATTATTATTCTTATATATAATAGTGTGTGAGTTGCAGTTTCATATAATGTGAACAATTCTCATTTACATAAATATAATATTAATGAAACATAAATCTTATTGAATTTCATTTGATGAAATGACTTATAATTTTTTTAAAATAACTGATAGATGTTGGATATATAAAACCAATAAGATATAAGGAAATTTTCAAATCAATTGGTAGATATTTTTCAATTTTAAATTTCATAATGGTTCAAATAATGGTCACATACACTGCCCATGTCACAATTGTTTTGGGAGTCCTTAGTTGAGTAGAGAATAAGTGAGTTACCACATAACCATATAAATATTTCTATAAAACTACTATGCGTAGAAAAAAAATTGGGAGAAAATGAAATATTAAATTTATGAAGATCCAAATGAGAGAACTGGATAAGAGAATTTGTTATATAACTGAATTTCATTAATTTTCATCACGAAAAATAATGGATTCTGACCGTAGTAAACATTGATATAAGAACACATGTTGTGTCTAATAATAATATTGATTTTGTCAGGGTGAAAAAAATTGAATGAGGCAACCACGATTATAGTATATCGACAATGTAGAAAATGAATAGGCTGTAATAATTAATCCATTTGTTTCATGGGAAAACTATGTATGGGATTTCTAATACTTCGATCAATTTCATTCTTACTTTCTTGTTGGACTTACTTCAACATGATGTAGATATTCCCTAAAAAATATATTGAATGGATGTTAGTTGAGGGAATTTTATTTTCATGAAACAATAGTCATGACTTCTTAAATGATTGTAGTTTATTATGGGAGGAAACAACAAAATGAAATGATTGTATAAGATTTTTCACATCCTGTTGGAAGCCAAAAATAATAGAACACCATATTTGTTCCACATAATGTAATGTGGAAATTTCCATTGATCCGTAATCACCAGAATAATTTTATGAGTGATAAAATAAGAAAAAAATTATATGGAATGATAATGGGAGAAAGAATTATAATGATGAGTTGGTTCACCCTACAGTTGTATTTTCATGGAAAATATTTGTTGCTCGATATCTTTATTTTATAGATGACGTGCACAGTGTGAGGTTGAGTGTTTCATGTGACAGTTTTACTCTGTCTGGGCATATGATTACTTCACACAACACATGGTTGATTTTTATACACATTTTTAACAATCCCCCATTGTTATATTTGAATAAACATTTAACATTAATGAATCTACTCATATTTGGCCCTTCTGATCCTAGAAATTATATATACTTATATAATAAACCTTTAATAAAATAGGTGAAACATATTTGGAATGTGGATGTGAAAATATACGATGAATGTTCGAAAGTCATATATCTGATGCATGCTGTGCTTATTTGGATGATCAATGAATTTCCTACTTATGAAATGATTTCTAAATAGTGAATGAAGTGAAAACTATCATGTATTTTTTATGAAGAATACGTGATCCATATGATTGAAAAATCTCTATAGTTTTAGTTTTATGGGACATCGATGATAATTTATAGTGGACTATCCATATAGAAATAATCAAAGAAGATTAGATAATACCTAGGATACCGATCTTCCACCTTATTGTATGTTTGGAACTAATGCGATTAATAAATTGAAAGAATTCACTTTTTCAATCAGGATGGGTGAAATTAAATCATTAAAGAGAAATAATTTTTTTGCTGAAACCTGTTACAATTGGAATAAGTATATTATCTTATTTTATTTTCTTTATTTTTCAACCAATTTTTTTCAACATTTCGTAGACATAGTGTACATTTAAAAATATATATGTTTAATGTTTCTTTTTATTAATCTAAATGTTAAGGGAATGTGAAATTATAATTTATGGTCCCGGTGTAACTTTGGAGATTAGGGAATCAGAACTGAATTGCATACAATGCGTATCAGTGATAATAAATTTCAGGTTCCATGTGCCTTTTATGTGATGACACCAATAGAAAAGATAAATTATTGGATGTTCTAGAGAATCTTAATGTTCTATATGTCTATTCAAGAAACATATTTAAATGGGTCATCAGAAGGGAGTTGAAGCTAACGTGTTTGAAGACTAATGATTATCACATCCTTCAGCATGAGTTGATTACAATAGAAATATGTCATATTATGTCTAATAATGTAATTTAGGTTGTTATTTAGTTGTGTTATTTGTTTATAGATCTTATTGAAAATTTTTTTCTAATTATTTCTTTCAAAAATTGTAAGCAAATTCCCCCATTAAAATATTTGTGATTTAGATAAAATATTTCAGCCATAATTTATCACATGCAAGCTGCATCTGAATATCCTTATTTCAACTGAAATACATATTAGTGGAACTATTTATATTCATTTGATATATCCAAGTGAATATAATATGTAACAATTAATGTCTTTTGTCCCAAACAAAAGTCACCTTGATGATTTATTCATGATCAGTTACTTGGCACAGAAATGTATGGATTTCTACTCTATGTTTTTGTTTGATGATACTAAATGATTGAACAGACCAATGGGAATCGAAGAAGAACCATATGAGAAAATTAATACTTATTTTACATCTTTTTCACAAACATGATGAAATCATGGATCATATATATTGATAACATTAATATAAAAAGAGCGGGAGATGACACATTGCACAATTTTGTTCAAGTGGGATTTTTTGATGACTGCATTAGCTATGTAAAGTGAATATACGTATATACTACATAAATATTTGTTAAAATGTTCCTATTTTTATCTATATGGTTCATAGAAAATGATAAATATAAAGCATCATTCTTTATCTTTGAGAAAGAGGGAGATATTTCATTGTAAAATTTTTTCTTCTTGGATAAAATTGAAAGTAAAAATATTACCAATTGAAATAATTAAATCCATATTTAATTATTTTAAATATTCATTTATATTTTAGGATTTTTGTTTTCATACTAACTCTATCTATAAGGAAATAAGAGTATTAGATTTTGATCATAATACTGTGTTTCATGTCTATAAATAAATTGTTATCAATGGGTACAAATTTATTATCACAGAATGAGAAATGAGTATGTGAACAAAACATGGAGGTGTTATGGTAACTACGACAATAATATATTATGCAAGTGCATTAGATATTAGGTCGTGATTTGTAAATGTAGGTTGTTATGGAGTTATTGATAAAATAATAATATTATATAATTATTCTCATGGACAAGTCACGATGATGAAATTCCGAGTGGTTGAATTCGATGATGCGGAATGGCACATTTATTGATGATTTGGGATTCACGTAATTTAAATGACTCACTCTATTGCTACCAATGAACCATATCTATTGTAATCAATGGAGAACTTTTTTTATGTCAAATACCCTCTTCAACCTGAATTTGGTGTCATTATTGAAGTAATTCCAAAACATTTTATGATGATGGTGATGATGAAATTGACACCATCCCTACAAACACTGGAAATGATCCATTTATTATGTTTCATAACTCAAACTACATAATTCATAGTTGAATGTGAACCAGATATTGTTTGGGGAAATATATAAAATCATACATCCATTCACTCAATTCTGTTGGTTTAGCTCAACATGGGTTGCTATGGATAATACTATACAAATTTATTTAATATTTATTACAAATATGTTGTATCCGAATTGACTATTATGTGAATTTTTATTATTTTTTTGTAGAAATTTTATTTGGATTTCATTTTCCAATTTGGGATTTAATTGTATTCAAACTAATGAAACAACCATTTCTATCATGGTGAAAATTTGAATGCTTTATTGACCATGTATAAAAGTTGTATAACTCTAGTACCTCCCATTATTATTTCACTAGATAATTAACATGTTGGTTTTTCAAATTTTAAAAATCATGTATAGAAACCTCTATCACCTACATGGGCTAAAGAAATTTATTTTTTCCTTAATTTTAACATCTGATTTACACCTTATGATTATGATGGTTTGATTTCTTAGTAAATAACCATCCTAATAAAAATTAAATTTCATTACTACATCTTGTAGAATTTATTGAATTAAATATATATCTATTCAAGCTGACATAAAATAATGGAGAGTAAAATTATCCATGAATCCTAATATTCACTCTCATTTATTTTGTTTTTTAGGTTACATATTAGTTATAATTTTTTAATTACTTGTATACTTTCATCAAATGAAGAAAATGAAACCAATTGAAGTGAGGCAATGAACAAATATGATGGGAAACAATTGTCGCATGGCTGAGATGGTAATTCCACCACTAGTGCATGTACTGAGTATTTTATTTCAAATATATATATTAAAATAATATATAATGTCATGTGATTAATTTATTTTAATTTTTTTTTTCAGGATCCACCTCTTAAATGATAATTAATTGATGAGGCACATAGTAGTGGTCTCAATACTCATGGTGTTTGTACGAGTGGGGGGGGGGGTACGAGAGCAAGATAATATGTTTGTTGTACCCGATTAAACCCCACACCTCCCACTAACATACAATCTATCCCACATTCTGAGCTTGGTGTGTCGTTAGGGACACATGAAATATTTGGTCATCTAATGTTTTCACCACCCTTTACATCTGAGTTTCCTTACACTTCTTTACGATATCAAATGATGATTCCCAATCCCCATCTTACATGTGGCCCGTAATCCGTGCCATCATCTTTTACATATAAATTAATTTCTATGATCTTCTATATTCCTTATTATTTGACCCCTCATCTACCAGATTGTATCCCTACGGAGCATACAGTGTAACCCACTCCATTAGCATAGGGTGTTCCTTCAGTTTCTGTGAATCCAAAGACACCCATTGTTCAGACTGAAACATTTATATTTATACAACCCTAACAAATCATTAAATCATTATTTATTTTCAATATAATATGTATTGAAAAAATGCTTGTTTTGAATTCATATCATATACTTCTACTGATAAGAGGAAGAGGCGGGGGAATACAGGCATGCGTGCAGTATGGTATCGCTGCATGCAGTTGATGGTGGACTATAATGAAGATAGTTAACTAATTGAAAAAAAGTGCATCAATTTGAGAGTATTTTGGCGACGTTTTCCAAATGCTATGGCATCATTATTATTAGCCTACGCTCATTGAGACAATTTCCATTTTATGTCTATGATAATAATTGGGTAGAGATATGGGTACAAAATATTTTGTATTTAGTTGAATATATTATTTTTTTTATTTATATGAATTAATATATTTATGTGAGATTCAGTCAAATTTCCCCGATGATGGGGGTGCACGACCAGCACGTCGAAAGGATTTATGTGAGATTTGGAGAGCCTATAAGCATGAGTTTTATATTTGTTGGGATGTTAGAGTTGGAATAAGGTTAGTGGAGGTCCCTATCATTAATGGCAATCCAATAGAACAATTTTGGAAGATTATTACTCATTAGACGAAGACCCATCTTATGGTATTAATCACATTTGAGGTATTAGAATGATAGAATTCATGTTTTGAGTTAATAAATATTTTCTATTATTGAATTTTATTTTAGGAAAAATCCAGAATTAATTAAAAAAAATTGATGATAAAAATTACCTCCACATATTGGGACATACTTCAATGCTCGAACATTAGAGGAGGCTGGTATGACTGTTGTTTATAATTTTTCATTACGACAAACACTTTATATTGTTTCTTCCATAATTTATTGGATTTATAATATTTATATATAATTTTATTTTTGGAATTAATTATTGGTAACATACATTTAAACAATGTTTCCAACACTAAATGTCATTATAGAGGAAACAATTTAGTTATTGAAGGATGGGTGCCTCGAGAAAAACTATTTTCCTCAAGGCTAAGGAAGAAATATGGAAGTGCGTTTAAAGAACCAACTCAGCAGAAGATTATCAGTTTTACATTATTGATTTAATATTTAAAAATGTATTTTTTAACTAAATAAATTATATATATTTGTAACAGGCTGCATTAGAGGCCCTTGATGCCTAGAAACCAGAAAAGTATGGGCCAAATGATCACTTACATCAGGTGTTGCGAGATGAGAACCCTGGAAGAGTATGATGCCGATTTGTGAAGAGTATACTCTTGAAGATGTGTTGTGCCTCATCTGATAATTTTTTAGGGACATTGAATTTTATTAGGTTATGTAAGATGCAAACAAGATGAGAAAAGGGCCACATAGTTGGAAGAACAACCTTCTATGGAAACACATAATTTATAAAACTCATGTATTTTTTACATCAAACACATACACTAGAGGCCAACATATATTTGATGAATATATTTCGTCATTGTGTTCTATATATTGAAATTGGTTGTGGTTATATTGGTGGTCGAGATGATGGAGTGGAGAAGGCAGATGAGGAGGATGAGTAGGGTGGTGAGGTGGTCGAGGATGAGGAGGAGGTCATGGATGGGGGTGTTGAGGAGGGTGAGGATGATGAAGGGGATGATGATGAGAAAGGGGGGAGGCTGATGTTGAAATTGATGATAATGATGTTGATGAGGGAAAAATTTATTCATTGCATTTTAGACTGATATAACTAACATTTGATGAATGATGATTTTTTGTGCATGAATATATTTTTGATTAGGTAGGTCAAATTATCTTTATTTCATTATCGATAAAAATTAAACAATGTCTTGTTGTTTTTTTGTGACAAATTCACTCCTCCTCTTGACACCCCACCCATGGACACCCCACCCCATAGACACCACATTCCCCATTTGGACAACCACCCCAACCCCATGTAAAACACTCCCATCCCCCTGGACTCCCCAAACACCCCAGAAAACTTGTACCCCCACAGAAAACCCCAACCCCATTTGATAACCTCACACACCCATGGACAGAATCAACTCACTGCAAACCACCCAACCCCCTCGAAACCCCACCCACTGGACACCCCACCTCCATGGAAATCCTCCACCCCTTTGGACACCCCTATCCCCACCCCATGGACTCCCCCACCCCTTTGACAACCCCCAACCCCAAGGACAGGCCCCCCCTGAACACCCCCACCACTAGACAATGATGCCCTATTGGATAGCCCCCCCAAACCCCATGACAACCCAAAAAACCACATGACAACCCCTAACCCCATAGATTCCCCATCCCCCCTCATTAGCCCTAAATCCCCTAGACAACCCCCACCCCCTGGACCACCCGAGACAGCACCCCCTGACCCCCTGGACACCCCTACCCCGTTTGACAATTCCCTCAACCCCCTGGACATCCCCCAACCCCATGGACACCCCATACCACCTTGGAAAACCCCCACACTCACCTAGACACCGCCTAGACACCCCACCCAGTAGACACTCCCACAACCATGGAAAGACCCTCTAGATAGACCCCATGGACAACCCCAACCCCCTATACACTGCCTACCCCCTCGGACACTCCAACCCCAGGAGAGACCCCCACCCCCAAGACACACACCCTGGACACCCCCTAGCCCCTTATACACCCTCAATACCCTAGAAATCCCCATTAGACACCTCCCCACCACCGGGATACCCCCACCCGAGACACCCCACACCCAAGACACCCCCGACCCCTAGACACCCCTTCACCATTGGACAACCCCCAACCACCTTGACGGTACCCCACACCATGGACACCATTCCACCCCCTAGGCACCACCAACCCCAGGACACCCCCAACCCCTTGGACACCCACTGAACACCCCCTACACCTTGGACAACCCCCTCCAACCCAGTAGACAACACCCACCCCTGGACACCCCCACCCCCATGACATCCCACCACAATGGTCACCCACTTTGTACAACCCAACCCTCATGGACACCAAGTAACCACTTGGTCTACCCCCAACACTTGAATAGACACACACCCCATAGACACCACCCCACCCCTCGATACCCCTTACACCCTTGGATAGTCCCCAACCCCCTGGACAACCCCCACCTCCCTGGACACCACCAGACCACATGGAACCCCCTTCCTCCTTGGAAAATACCACTACCACCTAGACAACCCCTCCCCCACCCCCTGGTCACCCCCACCCCCAGAACACACCCACACCCATGGACAACACCCCACCACCATGGATACCCCCCCCCCCCCACGAACACCCCCACCCATGGACACCCCCACTCCCTAGACAGCCCCATACACTAAGCAACCACCCCCAAACACCACCCCACCCCCTTGGACAACCCCTCAACCCCTACACAGCCCCCTAGAAACTACCCCACCACCTAGACACCTCCTCCCCCGTGGACATCCCACCGCCCCCACCCCTGTACACCAAAACCACTTAGAGAACCCCTACTCCCTTTTACACACTCCCACCCCCATGTATAGCCCCCACACCCTAGAAACCGCCCCATCCAATGGACATCCCCACCCCATTTACACCCTGACCCCCATAGACAACACCCCTCCCTAGGCAACCCCCTTTATGAACACCCTCTTTGTTCCACTCTTACTTGAATAATAAGAGAGTCTGAAACTAATATGGATAATTTTCCCCTAATAAATAACTATTTATGGGAAGAATGTAGATTAAGTGACTCTTTGTGTCATGGTGAAATACTTGGACACCCCACCACCACCATGGATCAAATTTCTATGACTTTTGTTCATGTAGATGTTTGTTTTTGTGGACTTTTGTTTTCGAGTGGTGTATTTTGTTAGGTGTATTATGCAATTTCATTTGTGTTATTCTCAAGGAAGACTATTTGAATCATATCTTCCTTCATTTGTATTGTTTAAAATTATATATTGAGTAATTCAATTAAAGGTAATTGCACATTAAATTATTTATTTGTTGGTTGTTATTGTAGGTAATTAATTTTGATTTATGTATTGTTTTGTTAAATCTTAATTCTATATTGAATTAATTCAAGATTTTTTAATTGAATTTGTAATTGTATGGGAGGCTAGTAGTGCTGCTAGAGATGCAACAACATTTATGACAACACTTTTGAAATCGTTGGTATAGTGGTGAAAATCTACTCTATACTAACAATTTTATCAAACCTATAGTAAAATGTTATACCTACGATTTGTAAACTATTGGTATAGACATGTTAACTTAATTTTATTCAATGGTTTCTTCAAAACATTGTTAATATTATTTTACAATAGTTTCAGAAACTGTTGATATATATATAAACAGAGGTTTTTGCAATGGTTTAATTCTGTGGGTACAAATTTATACCAATAGTTATAAAAAACCATCGGTATAAGGTGATGTAAAATGAAATATCCCAACGGTTTATAAATAAACATTCAGATATTTCTACCCCACACCTTAATTTCCAATGGTTTGGACAACCATTGTTATATATTATACCAACAGTTATCCAGCCATACCAATAGTTTTAAGATGTTGGTATATCCTAGATTTCCAACAGTGTATGATATCCAATCTGATTACCCTTTATAAATTGGTTCATTTGAAATATGTAGTACATCATCATTAACATACCTTGCTTGAGACATCCATAATGAAACAATCATGAATGAGGATTTACAGAATTATGACCTGAAAAAAAATTGTTTCCCTGATATAACATCTGATACATCATTGATGTTTTATTTTTTTCTATGTTTTATTAGAATGCATAAAAATTAATTTTCGATGTTTATAGAGAAGTGTATTACTTTGTGGATATGGTCGTGATGCTTTGAAGGTGAATGAAGTAAATGTTATGTTCGTGAAAATTTCATTAAAATCTCATTTCCATGTATATGATGTGTATAGAAAATGATCATTGGTGAAGTGTAATGAATATACATGATTGATATGTTACTTTGAGGAAATGGATATGTGACGACCATATAATTTAAACATTAAATTTCACTTATGATACAAATTAAATGTCTTATTATGTAATATGGTTAGAGAAAAAACATTCAATTTTTGATTTTTATTATATTCTATGATATTTAATATACCATTATAAATAATTAATATTGATAATATCTTAATTGAATAGTGATCACATGATTTCTATAAACATAGGGGTTTATCAAATCCAATTGACATGGAAAATGAATTGTTGTCGTAAAAATGTATGATTTTACCCTATGAAATCCATTTATCTATTATTACGAGGGAGATAGAATCGTCGGGGTTTTCCATGAAAAATCATGTTTTCTATTCCAAAAATATATTCATGACTGAAAAAAATTGTGGGAGAATTTCACGTTCATAAATGTCACAATCGAATCCATATACGCAAAACCACCCCATGAAAGTCTCAAAATCACGTAGCTTACCCTTATGGTTTTTTCAACCGTATAAATTGTAAATTTATTAATTGTCTAAAAATATGAGTATATATAAATATCATTTTCATTATAATAATTTTCATCTTTTATTCAAATCATTACAATATAAATGATTCTGTTTTTGAAATTATAAAACACAAATTATATTTTTTGATAATATTAAATCTCAATTAAATAATTTCTCTTCATGAATTAATGGATTCCTAAGATAAATAAATTTAATTTTTAAATATTATTATTAAATAATTTCTATTAAATATAGGTGATCAAAATTTTTTAATGATGTCAAATTTAAATTTTAAGGGTTCAAAAACTATTATGAAAATAAACCTATAATTTCAAAATTAATATTGATTATTATATTAAAATTTAAAATAAACATATCAAAAATATTATATTTTTTAAATTAATAATATTTTGGGAATAAAATATTTGAAATTATTTGAAGTTGAATTTCCCATAATTATTTGAGAAATTTATTTTTTCTGGTAATAATAACATAACATATAAATATATGGAATTTATATTCAAATCATAATTACCCAAAATTGATTTGAGAAATATGATAAAGGGTTTTCAAAAAAGAGTATTTGTTTCTCATTTAAAATAATCCAATTCTTTGATTATTTGGTTAATTTTTGGAATACATTATGAATCCTTCAATCCTATGGATATATATTTATGTTATAGAAACGTTTATTTAATTGAATGACTTACTTACTAATCAAATACTATATTATATTATTATGTTATACCCCAGACATAAAAAATAATGAAATACACTTCCCTTTTTAGAAAAGTGGGGCTAAACCCATAGTAATATTTTAGTATTTTAATTTTATTAAATAGACTCCAAAACATATGTTTGATAAATTATAATTAATTCAACTCTAATGTACTATATTAACATACATGATATAACATTTATATTAATTAAAAATATTTGGATAACGTCCTTACTCTTCCATAATCAATCTAGAGTTCTCCCATGGTTCACCCAAGCTCTTAAGAAGAGCATCCCATGCATTTTGTGTCACACATTCAATGTACGGGTTCTTTTGTATATCCTATTTTATCAAGTATATTCGTTATATTATTCCTTATTTATCCAATTCATAATATTTGGATATTATCTTCCTTAACCCTCCTATCGGCCCAATGATTTTTAAATGAATATAAATCCCTTTCACTCTCATAAATCTCTCCAATGAATATTTTTACACCACCATTAAGATGCCAAAATTCCACCATGATTTCTAATTCCAATAAATTGTTTAGTTAATACCCATAAACATATTATATAAAGGGTGTGAACCACAATAAAAATATAATTATTTTATTTGGTGCATGAATTTATTTTTTCAAAACAACTATATCTAGGAATAAAATATATTATTGAATGCTTCCATACTATTTCGTCTGTGTGTAACACATAAGAAATAGAATTAAATGAATATGACAGCTACATACAAAATTATATAGAAGTTCTATTCATTTTGTAATCATTTTTTCCTGTTAGATTCCATTTATCTGATGAGGTAATAAACCTATTCAATGATTGGAAATTTTTCCATCATTTTTTATCAGAATTTTCAATTAGCTTTGAATATGACGGAGGGTTTTTTTATTTCCCATGTTTTCATTATTTTATCATGCTATTTATTGCCACATTATTATTATTTATGATTATTATCCCATTTATGTATCATTGATATGCCTATAATATAACATTTATTAAATTATTCATGTTATTCCATGTTTATTACATACCAGGATTTACATATCACCCATTTAGTATGTTTGTGACATGGTTGTCCCATACTATTTTATATATAATCATGTTATGGATGATTCAAAAAATGATAATGTATTTTTTATTGTACGATGTAATTTAATGGAAAAAATTCCCTATTAAATTATGAATGTAAATTATGTTGGATGTATTATATGTATTTTTTTAAATTAATCAAGAATTAATAAGTAATAAATAGAAGGGTTGTCAAAATTTGTATAAAGGGAAAATTTTATATATTTTTTTTTGATTATGAATAGAAAACTCTAGAAAAATACATTAGGATAAAATAAAGTATACAATTTTTTTTTTAAATTCTATAAAAGTATAGAGTAACTCGAATATCTTAAAAATTATTCTATGTATGAATTTTATTGGTGGATGTGCCTCTAAAAATTATGTATATAGGGGAAATATATGAAAAAACTACATTAAACTATACTAGTATAGGAATTGGGGCAGGGAAATTGGTATTTTTACCCACTACGTTTCACATTCATGGGGGATATTCTTTGGTAAAAACCTAAACTCATTAAAACTAATTTTTAGGGGAAAAATACCCATAAGAATATATTTCTGGAAATAAATCATTGATAACATAGATTTAATCCTAGATATTCAATAGTTTTGAAAATTCATGTGAGTTCTAAGTTACCTATTTAAGGCCATTAGATTCCCATTAATTTTTTATATAGTTTCCCTACATATATTTTGGATTATGTAAATGAGTAGAACTATAATAAAATAATGAAATCCAGGGTTATAATTCATAGTTGTTTGAATTTCTTTATATCACACATGTTTAGATGAACTATTAAAACTCCATCAAAAATCATGGAATTAGAGATGTATGTGAAAACAATAAATGGGAAATTATTTCATTCTGAATATATAACTCCATACTTTTTAGGATTTTTTGGAATTAATTATCATATAACCTTGTTAAACTCCCTAAATTTTAATTTAAAACAAATATGGATATTGATTTTCTAACCCTATATGGAGCCAAAATAACGATCCAAGAGAAGGAAATTACTCTCGGTATCATGAATAGACCCCTAGTTTAGTAAAAATTTAAGGAAGTCAATAAATGTTACATAGCTCAAAAATATATAGTTTGGATATTATTTCCCTTAAAGAAATAATATTTACAAATATGATTATGTATTAGTTACGGTTAAACCTTTAATACATTCTCATTTTGAGTCCATATGGTGAAGTGTTTTTCAAGGAACTGACAAGTCCTCTTCCTGGTCATGATGTTAAATTTACATTCAAGCTTAAACCTAGGGAATTACCTTTATAAATTACTCTATATATAATGGATTTTGGGAAACATAAGTTTATGAAGTATCCAATTAATTATAATCTTCATAAATGGTTAATATGCCAATGTGTATCCCTATGGGGTGCACCAGTCCTCTTCATCAAAAATATGTATCCATCAAGAATCCTTTTAATTGATTATTATGAGATCAAAAAGGACAAGATACTTAAAAAGTATCATATTTCAGGGATTGATGTCTTGTTTGATCTGATCTATGGATCTGAATAATTCTCTAATGGGGATTTTCGATTAGGGTTCTAAAACATTATAGTGAGAACGAAGATATCCCCAATGCTTCATTTTATACAAGGTCCAACAATAATCAGCCTATAGTAATCCGTTAAATATAACTAATTCTCTAGAAATATTCATTTATATGATGAATATTTTATTTAGGGATTACCATGAAAATTTTATTGTAGTATTTATATATTTTGTTGTATTACACTTCAAATGAATGAAGATAAAGGAGGAGTATCTAATAACTATGGAAACGTCTGAATGGAATGAGACTGTTTACGAGAAGTAAATAAAATGATAGATATTTTTGTAGGATCGGTCATTCATGTGGAATATTTTCGTAATAAATGGGATATTATAGTACCCTTCAATGAAATATGAATTTTAAGGATGGCTGGAGCCAACATATTTGATAGACATTCATTGAGTCATTGTTTCACCTATATATTATTGTCGATTTATGAGAAACATATCACAATTTTAAAACCCTCTATCCAAGTAAATCAGAAGGGTGTCATGATTTCTAGGAATTAAAAATGTGAAGAGGGAATTAAATGGTTGAAATGGATGATTATCACAACACTTTCAATCACACTTCCCATATGTGGGGAACATTTCTAGGTATCCAAAAAATTCTTGGAGATGTGAGTGGGGTGCATGTTAATGCAAAATTAAAAAGTGATAGCTTATACTTCGAAAAATTTTATGGTTTAATAAAATAACTACCCAATACAATATCTAGATGTGGCTACAGTGATCTACATTTTAAAATATATAGTGGAATTTTCTCATTGTGAAAATAAATGAAATATATCTATATCATTATATCGTCAGGTATTTATTCACTCTAAAAAATGAATATATTCCAAAAAATATGGTTATGTATGATCAAGCATTGTGAATATTGAACTCACTACTATAATGAAAAAGTGAATAATGTGGTAGAAACTTTATATAGAATTAATCCAGCAACTATATCATTGATGACAATTGAGAAGGATCTGATCTTCATAAGTATGAAAATGATGGACATGAGAATCACAATTTAAGGAACATCATTAATCATTTTAGAAATTACTTCTAGAAATTCCCATATGGAGTAAGAAAAATATACTCGTTGATATTATGTATGACATCTTAATATGGGAAATTCTATAAGAAAACGAAGATCAACATTGTTAAATGTTAATGAAGATGGAGTTGTGATATTTTGTTCATGATTATGTGTCCCATTAAATCTAGTGTAAGTGAAATAGTTGTGAAAATATACACATATAAAAACACTATCCCTCAACCCAGGTATCAAATAAATGTATGAAGATATAAAAGATCAGTATTAGTTAGAAAATATAATGAACATGATTATAAAATATAAATTTGGACACCTTGATTTTCAGCAGTGAAGTTGGAAATGGGAAAATATAATTCAATAATGAAACTATCACCCATACCTACTAGAAAATGAGAAAACATCCCCACTAAATTTTACACATGCCATCTAAATACATCAAGTAGGAACAATACTATATGGGTTAATCTAGATTTCTTTACGATGGAAATACATATCATCACAATTTGAGAGGATGTCTCTCTTGCTCAACATTCAAGGATATACATTAGAGATGTGTGTGTGTGGGGGGGTAGGGGAGCATAAGAAAACACTATAGATTGTATCTTACCATGATCAATGATATACCTATATGCTCTGAATGAGTCTCTACAATGATCAAAATACATTGTTGATCATTAACATTTCTTATCACCCTCAATCTAATGTCCAATCTAACAAGAATATCAAAACACATATGTAAATCATGAAACCATTCTTATTTGAATTCAACGAATTAGGAGAACAATGTATTCTGATGGGGTAGTTATCGTACAACATCAATTCTTGCTAATGAATCCAAATGGATCGATACGAATCCCTGTCCTAGAATATGAGAATAATAATTGAATGTTGGGATGATGTTAGGGAAAATAAACTGCTAGGTCCCGAAATGGTGGAGGAAAAGGTGGAAAAGGTTAAGACCATTTAGAACTACATCATCATTTCTTAGATTCCACAGATAATCTATGATGAAATTGAATAATGAATCCTATATTTTCATGTTCATGACAATGAATTACTATTTATATCTCTATGTAATAATTCCATTTGATTTGGGTTGAATGAAAATATTTGTCCGAGATAATTAATCCCCTTTGAGATCCATGATCACATCAGAGTTGTGTCTTAACGACTAGCACTCCCACCTATCATATCTCACATAAATGTTTTATTCTATGTATCCCTATAAAAAATTTACATACCATAACCCTCACATGCAATCAATCCATAGGTGGTATCATGGGTTAATGATCACTCATATGAGGAGTAGTCGTTGAAGATCATATATCATATAGATAATGTTGTATGATATTTGACAATACAATATTCCAATGTTTTTTGAATAACCCTCATTTTTGAAGAAAAATTATTGTAAATGGATGTATTAAAGAAACAAAGAAAACATCATCTATTTTAGTTTTTGGAATGAAAATTATAAGGGTGAAATTTCTAAAGTGGAGAAGATTTTAATTACTTGGACATTTATTAATAATATTCCCCTTATCATTTAAATTAAATGCATTATTATGTATTATTTGTATATAAAACACTTGACATTATTGTTTATTATTATATATATTAATATTTAAATAACTATTATGAATTATTACCGATGATAATATTTTTTTGAATAATTATCGCTTGATTAGTATAAATACAGTGTTTTAAAAAATCCATTGACACATACACAAAAGGTGAAGGACTCAACCAGTTCGATTTTACCATAAGAATTCTAATTTTTTGACCTTGTGAGGGATGTAGAATCATGGTGATTTTACAGTCACCATACTCATGATAAACACTCATAACAAAATCATTATTGCTACATTTTACGGTATAAGTTTAAGCTCATCAAGGTCATGACCCAAAACATGTATTCCAAAACACCCCTTGAATGTCTCACCAAAAAACACCATACCCATAAGGATTTTTCAAATGTTTTAAAGGGATATCATTCAAGAGAATAAAAAAATAAAATTTTATATGGTATTTTCAGTTGAATAATTTTTATATTTACTTCATATCATTATAGTAAAAAGAATTTATTTTCATATAATAATATAAAAATATTAATTTTAATAATACTCATTTTCAATTAAATATTTTAATTTATAAAAATTATTCTGTTATTGAAATAAATAATAATTTATTGAAATATTATTATTATATAATTTTTATTAAATACAAATTATCATCCAATTTTAATGACTTCGAGTATAATTTGAATATAGTTAAGAAAAAAATTACCAACAACAAAATAATTTATCATTAAATGATGAATTAGATTTTAAAATTGATGAAAAATATAAAAAAAAACTATTTTGAAAAAATTAATATAATATTTGGAATCAAAAACATTAAAATTAAACAGTTTTTAATTTTTCATAATTTTCTAAGACAATCAAATTTCTAGGTAGAAATTTAAAATCCTATAAATATACTATGTGTATTATGACATCATAATTTACAAAATGTTTCGTAATAAATACTAAAAAATAGTAATATACATCCAAATAAATGTCTTAACCTTAATATACATCAATTTAGGTCTATTCTATTAATTTTACAAATCCATTATGAATCCCCCAAAAACATAAATTTATTTAAGGATTTAAAATAATTTCTTTATGTTTATTACTCACTTCCGAATCATAAATTTTATTATTTTATTATTTTTGCCCCTGGAATTATAAAATAAAAGAATAATACATCCTTTTGTAAATACCCGGATAAAAAAAATTTGGGAGTATTTTCATTTTGGTTATTTAATTATATAGATTCCAAAATAATTGTTTGAGAAATAAAAAAGAATACCCTCAAATTTCGTATATAATCCTACCAGGGTTCCCATTTATATTTATTAAAAACAAATTTATTACATTTTTATTATTCCCTATTCTCTCTATAGTCCTCTCAAGATTACATATTATATTTATGAGCTCCTCCCAATCATTTGGAGTCACACTCTCAATGAATGTACTATTTTCATTATCCTATAAATTCTTGTGTCATCTTTATATTATTCCTATTTTCTTCAACTCACAATCCTGAGATATCATATTACATATAACCGTTAAATCAACGATTATTCATAAATGACTATAAACCCATTTCACTCTAATCAATCCCTTTAATGATCATTTATGTTCCCCTATTTTGGTTCTAAAATTCCTCCATGATTATCCTTGACAAAAAATTGTTCTGTGATACTCATACCCATTTAATATTAGGTATGTTCACCTTTTTGAACATATAATTAAGCGATTGTAGAGGTAAATGTATTTATTCCACAATATTATATCTTGGAATTAAATATTTTAATGAATCAATCCATATTTTATAATCTTTGATGCACACTTAAGCATGAGAATGAATAAAATGTGACAAGTGAACTTGAAATTATATTGAACTCTAATGAAATGGTATTGTTGTAGTGTAATGTGAAGTCATATGATGAATTAGTGAGTTCACAAAATCCATCACATGAATTTTTACATCATTATATCAATGGATATAGACATGACATGTGTTTATAATGATGTTTTTATACTAATTCAATTTTTCCAATGTTGGATTTATGTTATCATGAAATTTCAGGATTGATTTTTATTATTTATCTATATTCCCATGTTTATTTATCATTTATATTCTTATTTTATAACATTTACTACATTCTTCATGTTATTATAGGTTAATTACCATACTCGGAAATATTGATCAACCCTCTAATATGTATGTCCCTATTTTATTCCATATAGTTTTATGAATGACCATATAAATGATGTTTTCAATAAAGATGGTGTCTTTCATGTTTGAAGTGATTTTGTGGTTTACTTATTTCCCAATGATACAAGAATTATTGATCTTCCATGATTTATTATTTTTATTTTTATGTAATAATTCATGAATTATTATGTAATAAAGTCAAGGGTTTTTATTGAAATATTCCATCAGAAATAAAATCGAAAAGGAATTTATTATCCTTGTGAGTTCAAATTGATCAAATACAAAATATATATACATTTTTTGGGAGTATATAAATCCATTATTGTGAAATTATAATTTTTCATTCATGATAGTAGTTGAATATGCATTGTGAACCAAGTGACTGATATGGGAGTTCTTCTAATAGAAGGTAATGATCATTTTTATGATTAGATAAATCAATGTAGTAAATGACTATATTTTTATATTTTCTTTATATATAAATAAATCATCTTATAATCAACCTTAAATTACATTTCAAACACGGTAAATATAATTCTTATATGAAATAATAGTTTTTCAGAACAACAAGGGAACCTATTTATTTTTTGAGAAGAATTAAAAACCTTATTTAAGAGCTAAATTCATTTTATAATGATAATATTTGGTGAATATTCGTAGAAAATGAAATAATATGGTAGAATAAATTAATATATGAAAATATGATTCTTTTTATAGAGTTTTTTAAAGATACTATGTGGATCACATTGAACCTCTTTTGAATCTATTATAACATTTAAAAATTTTATCATGAGATAACTGAATTATTAACTGATGTTTATTTTCTTTAAATACTATGATAACACTATATTTAACTATGATAAATAATTTTTGAGTATTCATTCATCATGGTGAGAAGATTTTATAATTTCTATATTGAGTTATGGAAATAACATTGTTATTCATAATGTAGAGTAATTTTCATGAATAAAAATATTATGTAGATGGAATATTATTCTAATTAAAGAATAATTATTTTATCTAAATAGAATTATATGTAATTATTATTGAATTATCTATTTAATATAATAACTATTATGTAAGGCATGATGAAATTTGAACAATAATACACAATAAAATATTCATGGTGTGTTATAATATTTTGATGTGTTCTAGAACAATTTAGCGTACTATTTGAAGTTTTCATTGTGGAGAATAAAATGGTAATTTTTTCTAAATATATGATTTCATGAAATATTTGAATTGATATTGGGATGATAGATTATTTTTATATTTTCATGTTTATAGTTACATTAAATAAAAATGATTATTAATTTGCCATCACATATACACATTGTTAGAGGTCGTGGATTCATCATATGAAATAAGAATATATTATTGAGAAGTAATATGTGAATTGTAGGATAATCACTAAATATCAAATGTTGAAGAAAATAACAATGTAATATAATTCTGGAAAATATATCCAAGGAAGTGTATTTAGTAATTTGAGAATAACTGGATCATTTAGAATCTATTGTGAATGAGTTTCAAGATGAAAATTCATTCCTAAAGCATATTTTAATGATATTGATGTTTTTCATGAGTATATCAGATCTACTAATATAGTGGAAGAATATCAATAACAATGATTGTAGTAGAAACCTAAATAAAAAATTTATCGTTCTATTTATATATCGACAACATTTATAAGAAAACGTTTTTGACTTGGGTTTTGTACAAGATGGTACATAGGCTCGAGGTTGGGTGACTATAAATTATAGAATAAGGAGAATTAAAGTTTTTTGGTGTGTCCATAAAACCAATGAATAAGAGTTGTTTTCTAGGATTTAGAATATGGATCAGTTGCAGGATCGAATACTAGGGTCTATAATAAGGTTTCAACATATTCATTGTAATCACCATCTTATATAGTGTAGAATACATGTCGGGGGTATTAATCAAAATTTAATGGAATAGTTATTTTTATAAAATCATTTATATACATTTCTTTATTCATTATCTTATTATTTGTTCCTATGAATTATTATTTACAGATATTTCTTATAGGATCAAGATACAAAAAATTCTATGATAATGAAGTGATAATTAAATAATATAAAAAAGTAAACCAATGTCCCGCCTTAGTGGTAAATCCAACAAAGGGAAGAGTATTTTTATATTGAATTAATAGTTTAATACATAATAAAAATCAATTATCAAAAAATAAAGTTATGTGTTATACTATTAATAAAAAACATTAATATTTCAATAGAAAATTAAGGATATTTCATAAAATGTTTCCTATAATATAATCTTTGTACTGAAATATTATATTCCTATGATTATATAGATGTAGTAGAGGTGAAACTAAATAGAACAATGATATTAAAAATAAACATGTGATGGATATATTTAATGTGTAATTAGAAATTTAGAGTGACAGGTATCATGTTCTAAAAAAAGTTAATGGCCTCAGAATAAAGAAATATTACATAATTAAATCATGTATGATATATTTCAGTTAATTCATTATATATAATGGAATCATATATCAAAGAATTTTTATAATTGATTACAAATATTAAATTCAATAATTGATAATTAAATTAGTTATTTATTTTCTATCATTATTTTAATGATGATGTTATAAATAATTTTTCAAAATCACTAAACCATTTAAAAATAATGAAATTTTATTTTACAACAAATTATAATCATTAAAATAATTCAAAAAATCATTTACAAAACTATTAAAATTTATATCATAATATAATTAGTGATTAATATTGATGGTGGTTATAAAATTTATTCATTTTATATGAAAAAAAACATTCCTTTCAATCTTTTCAAATGTTTCAATAAATTTTAAAATTTTTTTTTTTATAATTATCTAAATATAGTCAACTGTAGTATGAAAATACCATATACAATTATTTAAATTTATATAAAAATATCATCAAACTATATTAATATTACGGATAGGGATTGCATATATTTTCCAATAATAGAGGAGAAATAACGTTTACATTTATTAAGAATATATCTTATAGCCTTTTTAAAACAAAAAAGAATAATATTTGGATGAAACATTGAAAAATCATAAATCATTTTAGAAAAAATAGATGTGGAATAATAAATATATTAGATTCAAAAATTTTAATAATATATTGAAGAATAAAAAATTGAATAAGACATATTTTATAAAATTATTCCTTATGTGTTTGATAAATTTTGAATCAAAACCAAAAAGAATAAATAACAAGAATTAATACATCAAATACCATGAATAAAAAAAAATTAATTATATATAAATAGAATTTATAATTATATAATCCCTATAAAATATATCAAGATCCTAATATATAAAAATTTCATTCCCATTCATTTTATATTTTTTATTCCATTAACCAATCAATGTAATTATTTCAATTTTCCAACAAAATACATTGGTTCACTGATCATGGTCAAAGGTGTAGTTAAATGGTTCCATAATATCCAGAATGTTAACAATAAGAATTATAATTTTTTAATTAATTTGATATAAATTTATCAAAAATCATTAATGGTGTTAATAGAAAAATAAATATATTATTCAAGTAGAATGTATTATGCTCATATTCATGAATGAATTATCATTTTCCTATGGTTGAAGAGGAAAAAAGAATATTATATTTAATAAATAAAAAATTATATTTTTATCATAAATATCATAAATAGTTAATAAATTAATCCTTTTTATCATCATTTTGATGACTAAATAAAAAATAATCACATTACTTTATGTAGGTGGTTGTTGACAAGTATGAATGAGCGTTTTTGTGATATTCAAAATGATTATAGGGTAAATTATAGATGATATATTTTAAATAAATAATCATAATTATGGGATAAGTATCAAATAAAATGAATAATTTCATATTTATAACTATCCAAGTTTGTTAATGATTAATCAAGTTACATTTCTACTTAGAGATTCTAAATGTGAATAATATTGTTGATTTTAAAATATATAGTTTTAAAATTTGTCACCCATAGTTTCTATTATGTACCCAGTTATTTATGTCTAAATATGTACATAAATTGGTATGGTAAGCTTTTGTAGAGTTAGGAAGTAATTTAGATAGTCATTAATTATTTTGTAACGGTGCACCGGTGGTGCACATTTATTGGGAAGTATGAAACACTTGTAGGAAATCATGCCTCATAGTTCAGGAGCTAGGTATAAGGGGTAGAGAGAGGCATGTGATTTTCCAAACCATGAGACCTCCCTAATCTAGACATGAATCAAGGGATAATTGAATTTTTCATGTTTATCAAACAGTTTTTCAAACCATCTAGTCCAACCAATAGGGATTCCCTTTGAGGTTGTGGTTGGAAGAAGATTTGAAAAAATGGTTTTTGAAAAAATGGATATCACACATTATTAATAAAAAACCCCCATTTTCACCATTTCAACCCTCACTCAGGATTTATTTCACCTAAAGTATAAGGAAACTAGCCCAATAATTTTGGAATTCTGGGTATGGAATTTCTTGGAGTGGTGAATCCATATCGTCCATTGTTAGTGTTATTTGTTGTATTATTATTTGATTTTAATTGATTTACTCTTCTCACTCTACTAATTTTTAAATCTAGTTACTATTAGGATATATGCAGTATTTTTATAGACAATCATGGTGATATTTTTAATTTTTTATGTTAACAAAATGGATATAAGGAGGACTTGGGAAGTTTTAACCCGGTTGGGTTAGTGTTTTTCATCAATATCTCATTTAATCAAAACCGTTGAGCTATGTAGAATAACTCTAGAATCATCTAACTAATACTTGAAGGATTGATTTAATATAAAATTTTTTCCAATAATTTTTTTGTGAAATTAATGTACCGTGATTTTTTGATAAAATTATGTTTATTATTTTTGGATTTTTAAAAACATTTATATTGTTTGTGTTAAATTATTTGAATTTTGATATTTAATATTTTATTTAAAATTAGTTACATAGGCTGATATTTGTATTTTTTTCAAGGAATTTTTTATAAATTTCTTTGTAATTGAAATAATTTTTACATGTTTTGTTGAATCTTTTTGACGTATAATTGTTGGCATTATTGTGATTTCAAAAAAAGTGTAGTTTTTCTGAAATGGATTTGGAATTATTGGTTGAAATTCTGTTGGGAATAAAATGGTTTATTGGGTTATTTAACCATTTCAATATAATGTATTTGAAAAATGTTGTTTTTAAATTTTTAGATTAAATGGATTCAGATGATATCTAATGGGGATGGTTTTTGGTCATGAAGTACCACCGACATAGAGATGGAATGTGGTCATGAAATACCATAAAAATAAAAGATATGACATATGAAATTGACGATTCACCATAAATTGTAACACCAAGCTTTAGTGTTGGAGTTGTGTTTGTGGATGAAGTGTATGTATTTAGTCTTAAGACATGAAATTATTTCTGAAAATATGAAATGGGAAAAATGATTACTGACATATATGATTCATTTTATGGAAATGTGTTTATTCACATAAACTATATTTTTATTTACGTGTTTTGATTATTTGAAATTATGGAACTATTTAAATGGTTTTATATAGATTTTTTTATAAAACTAAGGTAACTTTTTATATCATATTAGAGGGAGTAGGGGATTCATTTAGGGAAAGCCAACTGAGATTCATAACTCACCCCTAGTTTTTTATAACAATTATTTGGAAGATGATGAACTATGAGACACGTGTAAAAGAAAATAATATCATTTATTTGGTTTATCTTGGTGATGATATAGTTTACTTTGTGGATTGGGATCATGGAGAATGTTAGATAGTGGAGTTATGTTTTGGATTCCTTATGTTTTTTATTCATCCTCTATTTGGTACTATGATATATTTATTATTCCACATTTGTAACATATTTAGAATTTCTGTTATATAAATGGTAATTCTTTGAGTGGTAATACATTGTTTTAATGCATCATGTAATTGTAATGTTGATAATACATGATGGTTTTGGTTTTTTAATTTTCAAAAGGGAAAATTGTCATCCATCATTATTAAAGAAGTTTTCATTTATTACTTGTGTTTTGTTCCTTAAGGATATCTATTTAAGACATGTAGAACATATTCCATGACACAATAAAATAAATAGGGGAGGAATTCTATAACTGGTATCAGCTTGTTCGGTTCATTATAATTAGTTTTCCACCATGGAGTTGGCATTCATTCTTTGTTTACTACTTTAGATGGGACGATAGAAAGGAATAGTATTGTGTGGACATCAAATTTGTAGAATAAAAACACGTAGCTAAAATTTTTATGTTGAACATAAAGGTACTATGGGGTAAGATAATAAGTGTTCTAGAGACACTTATATGTCAAAAAATCTTATTAACATTTCATTATCTAATTAAATGAGCGCAGAATTCGTAGTTGAAATGAGTTACCACTATTATTTCCTTTTCCATTTTGTGTATTATTTATGATTGGATTTGAATGTTTTGATTCTTGAAAATTTTGAAAATTGTTTCAAATGGTCAATTCTAAAAAGTGAATGGCTGTTGTTTTTTGTAAATGTGTTGATTTTCAAAAACAATTTTTTTTTCAATGTTGATGATTTATTTAAATGTTGAATTATAGAAATCATGGTGGTAATACTTATAATTTTATAGAATTTGAAATGGTTATGCCTTCAGTTTCTAGAGAGTGAGACATATTGAATTTATTATGTGAAGTAAAAGTAGAATCATGTAGGCATCATAGAATCAAACTAGAGGAAGATACAGAAAATTTTGTTTCACCTAAAACACAATTTAACTAGTAGCTAGTCCTGAGAAAAGTGAACAATTTTTATGATGTGAATAGGTGGAACCCAAAAGATGAAATGAGTCATTTGAACCATTCAATTTAGTTTTATATGTAGAATACACCCATATTTTGGGGTGATTCGAAAGAAAAAAAAGGTCTGGTTGAATGGAATCAATAAAATGAATTGAATTTTTGATTTCTTAGTAACATGTGTGGAATTAAAAGTAAAGGTAAATGCATACATGTAGTATGATCATATATGCTACAGGTAAAAGTAATTTTTCCATGATAAATATAACAAAGTAATAAAATTTTAGGATTTAGAACAATTATTTAAAATTAATTATATCTCCCCACATATAGAATTTTTAGAACAACAGATTTAAACATCATGAATAATAAGAACCCCTCAGTGATTGAATAAGCAGATAAATTCATGATTGTAGTTTGGTTTCAATAAGAGATTTCTTTTATTTCATTGTTAAAATATAAAAGTTTTTAATCTAGGATATGGTTGGAAATTAATATATTGATTATGGTGCTATGTAAAAAATATTATACACATATAGTAAATATATATTTTTTTTCTAAAAGTGGAATCCTAGGATCAATGGGTGGGGGATGTATGATTATACCAATGGGTAATTTTGTGAAATCTAGCATGGGAGAAAAAGGATGATGGGAAGTTAATTCCATAGTGAGAGTATGGATTAGAATCATTTGGATAGATTGGGGAATCTTCCACTTAATATTAATATCAGACTAATATATTTACAATGTGTACATCTAATCCACATAAAGTGAGAGTTTACGACACAACTGAGATTATTGGATTATTGAAACTAACTGGGACATATTCATCGTTGTTGTGAAAACAATCCATTTCCTTCTTAGGTTCTAGAAACATCTTATACCTCAGCAGGATGAGGACTACATAACAATCATCATTAATAGAATACAATTATACATGGTGAATCTAGGAAAACATGCCTTATCTTTATGGGTAACTTTATAACTGTATTAAATAGAAATGTGTGGGATGTAAGATGTTATTTAGAGAAATGTAGGGTAAAAATAATAGCCATCATGGACTGTCAATGGTATGAGGTAAAATTATATTGAATTTTATCATCATTCCATATTTTTTTGGATAAAAGTGAATCTCATTTTCTCATCGATCCTTCTATTGTAGATAGTTGGGATTGATTGTGAAAAAATTTGTTCTCTTTTTGAAATTCAAACTCATCATTGTAAAAAAAATGTGTTGATCATTTCTATGTAAATAATATTTTATAACCATTGATAGAGTTATGTTGACATGATACTTATCAGTTCATAAGATGAATATTTCTGACAGAATTATTTATATGGATTGGATAGAGATGTCCAAGGATCCCACCGATAGTTATACGAAATTCACAATTTTAATCATTGATGATGTCCTTGTGAATATCATTATGAGAAAGAGTAACATAATGGTAAGTGATAAAATCATGTTGGAACCATATTTTGGAATGAACATGTCTGATATAGAGGCCTTATCATTGGAATTGAGGGAAGATATCATGAAGAGAAGTTTTCATGTAGTTAATGGACAATTTTTGTATTGTATTCATAACGATTTATCTATGTTTCCAGATTTATGGTATATGAATATATCAATTGATATCATTACAAGGACAAGTACTATATCCCTTATATTTTATTTGGTGGAACTTTTGTAATTGATGAAATTCAATGTGAAGTTGAAAGAGAAGTAAAGGAATGGGTTGATCAATAATAGCAAGTATCTATGGGATTCAGTGGTCTTTATTATCAAAAAGGAAATAAAACACTCATATAGTATATGTATTATTGAAATCATAACCAAATTGTGGTAAAGAATAAGTATACACTTCCACACATTAATGATATATTCGATCAATTGAGGCAAGATCAATAGTTCTCCAAAAATATACTTGAAATTATGTTATCACCAATTGCATGTAGGGAAGGTGGATATTCTAAAACTATCATTTAGGAGAAGATATGGACATAATGATTATGTGGTGATTCTGTTTGATCTATTGAATGTATTATAAGTCTTTATAGAATTGATAAATCAAATATTTTTGCGATATATGGATTCTTTTTTGGTTGTGTTAGTTGATGATATATTGGTGTATTCAGGGACACAGGTTTATCATGATCAAGACATTACGAAAGTTTTGTAAATCTTGGGAGATAATAAATTGTATTCTAAATTACCTTAATGTAATTTTGGATACAAGAGCTATGTTTATGTGGAAATTTTATTTTTATGAAATGTGTTTCTGTGGATCCATAGAAGATAAGGGATATTATCTATAAAAAACCAAAAAATAATGATTTTGATATATGATTTTTTCCTTGACTACATAGGTAATACAAATTCATTATTTATGACATTTCATTATTAGCTTCAATGATGAAAGGTTCTATGGGGATTAATGTTCCCTTTCAATTGAGTGAAGAATGTGAGAAGTACATTGATGTTCTTAAGGATCACATTATATCAACACTTAAACTAGTTTTTCCATAACTATGAAAAGGATATGTGGTTAATTGTGATGCCTTGGGGTCAAGGGTGGGGTCTGTTCTCACGAATGAGGATCACAAGGTCTTGTATGTATCATGAATATAATAGATTCATGAAAAGAATTTATAACATTCCAACCTTTTAATACATTAATATTAAAAAATTAAAAAGATAAACAACATAATAGTATTACAACATGAGGATCAAGATGCTTAGTGTCTTGGGAAAAGTAAGAACAAACATTACATTTAATACATCAAGCATTTACATTCATTTAATACATTTTTCTCTATATTATTATTGGAACATGAAATCTATTTTGTATATGTAGTCACCTGGGGATATAAATCAAAAATAGGTGAGATAAAATCCCAGTAAGAAGATAGATAAGAGAAATAAAACATCGGTTGTGGATAATAATAACATTATCCAAATCATGATAAGAAATATTATTAAATAACATGAACTATGGGAATTCATAAAAAAAATAATAAATCATTCCTTAGTTGTTAAATACCACACATTGTTGTGAACGAATATTGCATCATGTTCAATCATCATTTCAATTTAACTCTGGAGGTTCATCTTGTTACCCAATGCATTGGAGCGTAGTAAAATTCCAGGAACAACTGTCAAATTCAAAAATTCATATTGCGCTACAAAATTCAGGGGACACCCATTATATCATTACAGATTCATTTTCTTTGATTCCACATAGAACATGTATCAATGATAACAATGTAAATTAATGTGTTTAATCTCATAATAACACATTAAAATACATTATGTTCCCAAAGGAAAGAGAAAATAACATTCATGTTACAAGAACTGTCAACCTTTACTTAGAAGTAAAAGTTTTGTTCTTGAAATATTATCTTTTTTGGAAAAAAATTTGTTTGAAATAAAAGCTAGTGGAGAACATATATTTCCCATAATATATAAGATAATGATGAGAAAAATGATTTTTATGGAGTAAACATACATATAATCAGGTGAAAGAGGGATATCATGATTAAAGAATGTTGGGTTCTAGAATTTCCCCTTACATTTAATTTGAATGACTATGTCACATTAATGTCTTCTTGAATCTTTCTCATGAGATCCTTCTTATGGAACCTAGGATTGGTCTGTTGTGGAGACCAGAAGCTATTGTATGTGTTATTGGGTATATAAATGATGAATGGGTAAAGTTTAGAAAAGGATTTAAGCATGAGAGGTGTAAGGAAATGAGGGTGTGAAAGATGGTATTTATAGTGGAGGAGAGAGAGGTTTTCATAAAATTGTAAACATTAGTATATTAATGTACATGAAGATAAGAAATAGTGATAATTACATGACCAAGAATTGTAAATATTGAATTTGAGTTCAATATTTGGGTCCTTACATCACATGTGATTTCGGGAATAGTGGGTTGAAATTATAATGTATTTATATGGTAAATCAATGTATTTTACTATTCACTAAGAAATTATTGTATATCAGAAAAATACCAAAAACACATGCAAACCATTTTCAATGTTTAGAATCCAAAAATGAGGTCAATTTTTCAAAAATATTTTTCTAAATATGATTAATTTAATTTATAATTAAACTCATAATTTACATGAAACATACAGTTTTTAAAACATTTATTTACTTCTACCAAAACATATGAACATCATGCTTTAACTTAAATCCTACATATTTATTATCATAGGTTATGTTATTTTTCATAATGATATATTGAAATTCATAACGTTCATATTAATATCATAGGGGTATGTCACTATTCAACAAAAATTTCGTTTGTTCTATTACACTCTATACATCTTACTGATCACAAATGTATATGTCATATTTTCTAAATTAAAAACATCGAAGTGAAAACCTATGTTTAATGATCGAATTTTATTTTTTATCATGACATGTCATTGTACATCTTAATGGGATTATACAATAATGAATAATTATAATAAGGGTGATTGATTGAAAAAACATTAGGTCATTACATTCTTCCTCTTATGAAATTTAGCCCTAAGAAATTCCTTTTACATTAACTGGGGAGTGTACTTCTTCTTCATCGCCTCATCTGGTTCCCAAGTTGATTTTTCAAACATATGGTTCATCCAAAAAATGTGACATGGTGGGACGTCTTGTTGCATATAACCTTTTCTCTCTGGTCCAGAATCTTAAATGGATACTCCTTATTGGAGCGGTCATATTCCACCTAAACCACATGTGAGTTCATTACAAGTTAGGGATCAACTACATAATTTTTTAGGTGTGATGCATGAAACACAACATGAGAAAGAGCCATATTCATTGTATGCTAAATATAATAGGCCAACAATGTTATGCAGTCATGGATCTACAAAAGGCCAAAGTACCTTGTTATTAGCTTCTCTAAATTCAAAACTACATGACTCTCTTCCACTGTGATATTCAATGGAAGAATTTATATCCAATGTCGAACTCCATGTCCTTTAAATTATTGTAAGCTTAGATCTTTTTCCAACTCTGAGCAGCATTAATGAGTTTCAAGATGATGTGAAGATTCTCTATCATCTCTTGAAAAATATCAGGTCCAAGTATTATTCATTCTACAACATCATCGCTAAAGGTTTGACTTCTACATTGCATTACATAAAATGCCTCATATGGAACAATATGAATACTCGAGTGGACGCTATTTTTGTATCAGAACCCAACCAATGGATGATTCTAAACCCATCCACCATTGAACTCTAGAAATCATGCTATTATCTAGTTTTCATGTTTTTAAATAGTCTTTTCAGATGTCCCATCAGTTTGGGGGTGATAGACCGTGATGAAATATATTTAGTAATCAAAGAATGTTGAATGATCCTCTAGAATATTGATGTGATACTTCGATCATGGTTAGAGACAATCAGGACTGGAACACAATGGAGTCTCACCACTTCCTTCACATATATATTTTCAATTTGTTCAATAGTTAGATCTTCCGTAATTTATATAAAATGTTAATTCTTGTTGAGTCGGTCAACCACATCCCATATGAAATTATTTCTCTTCAATGACATTAGGAGGCCCATGAAAAATTCCACACTGACATTCTTCCATTTCAACATGGGTATAAGCAATGGCTGCATCATCCCTATTGGAATTTTTTTCACTAATTTAACAATCTGACATACAAGGAACCTTGAGATATATTCTGAAATATCCTTCTTCATGTTATCACAACAGATGTGTTCTCTGAGATCATGGTACATTTTGGTGCAATAAAGATGGATATATAATGTTGATCTATGTGTATTGTACATTTTATCAATATTTATCCTGGTTGATGAAGGAATACAAATCCATGTTCGAAAGAGAATCACACCATCATCATCGATGTGGATCTCGTGTAGGATTTCTTCCTTTACTTCATGAACCGTATTTTGTAACTATAGACCATCCCTTTATTACTCTATAATATTCTCTTAAATAGATGGTTATACAACCATTTGGGAAAGGTAATATGTATGCCTTCACATATGACTTCCAAAACCATCCATTTCATATCAAAATAGGTATGGTCTTTCTCAATCCATAACATAGATATTAGAGAAGATTATTTTTTTGCATAGAGCATCAGCTACCATGTTCACAGTTCCAGGATGATAGTGAATTTAGATATCATAACATTAGATTAGTTCTAACAATAGATTTTGATACATGATTCTCTAATGTTGTGTGAATATATACATTAGGATTTTTTTTGTCAGTGTATATGTCAAACATCAACCATAAAGGTAGTACCTCACGATTTTCATAGAAAAAATCATGGCTTCCAGGTGTAGATCATGCGCCAGGAAGTTCTAATCATGCATCATCAATTGTCATGAGGTAGAGGCAATCACATTGTTATTTTGAAGGAGTAAAAAACCCAAGACTCTCTTTGAAGAATCTTTGTATATCTCAAAACCTTCACAACTTTTTGGTAATATGATTACAAGTTCATTGATCAACCTTCTCATTAGCTCCTTGAAGCTACCCTCATAATCTTCCATCCATACATACATTACCCCTTTCATTGTCTGGGATTGACAATTGAATGAAAATTCTCATAAAATGTTGGTTGTACCCAGTTACTCAAATAAAACTACGGATTTATGTGACACTATATGGAATTTTTCATTACTAAATAGCATTTGTTTCTAAAGGGTCCACATAAATTCCCTCACTTGTGATCAAATTTCCCAAGAACGTGACCCGTTTCATCTGAAATTCACACTTTTTGTACATGGCATACAACTTATAATTTCTAAATGTCGCTAATAGATGTCTTAGATGTTCTTCATGTTCCAACTTTCTCTTTTATTCATCAAAATATCAATGATAAAAAGTACCAATTTTTTAGAGTTAATGTCTACAAACTCTATTTATAAAATCCATGAATATTATAGGAGAATTAGTAAGTCCAAAGGGAATCACCAAAAAAACATAATTAAAACACCTTGAACAGAAGGAAGTATTGTAAATATCATCTTTATAACATTTAGTTGATGATATCCATAATTATGATTCACCTTTGAGACGTATTGATCTCATATTAGTTGATCGAACAAGTCATATATCATTGTAATATGATACTTTTTCTTTATGGTGACATTGTTGAGTCCCCATTAATCAATACACAACATCATTTTTCAATTCTTTTTCACAAATAGCACTGGCACACCCCATGATGGTGTACAAGGTAGTATGGACTCTTTGTCTAGATGCTCTTGCAGCTTCTTCTTTAAATCCTCCAGTTCGATAGGATCCATCCTATTGTGACACCTTGAGATTGGAGTATCTTCGTGTATGATTTATGTTGAGAAATCACCCTCATGATCTTGGGGATTTCCATGTAACTATTTAGGAAAAAAATCATCATATTCACACATGATTGGCATTTCTGCAAGGTTGACACTTTCCATTGACTCAACCATTTCAGCGAGGTGTACTTATTCACAGGAACTTAACATCCACACAGATGAAGGATTATTCAATGGAGATTCACGGTCTTCTTCGTAATTGAAGTGAACTATGGTATGGTTCAAAATAAGGAAATATACTTCCTTTTCCAAACAGTTGATATGTGCACTGTATAACGAGATCCAATCCATTCCCATTATAGAGTCGAATTCCACGAAGGTATGTATTGCGAGATTCTCTAGAAGAATCTTCCAAAATTAGACAATAAGGGAATAGTCAAACAACTGTTTTTCAATGATTAAACAACTTTATGTTTTAGAGATATATCATCTTCAAGGTTTCGAGGCATCAATTCAGTAGTTCAATCAAACATGTAGGATATAAAGTAATGCGTAGAACCAAAATCAAATAAAGCTCTTTCCATTTTTGAATTAATAGGAATTGCAAATTCTATGACATCATTATCTTGCTAAACATCATTAATATTGATATAATAATAAATCCTTTTTTCCTTTGTCATTAGTGTCTACATATGCTGATTACCCTCATGGACTCTATGTTTCGTGCACTAGCATTCATAGTTCCCATTATCCCTATTGTTATAGAATTAAACCATAGGTAGTTATCTCGTTTATTCCACAAGATTATACTTCAATTTCCTATATTTTAGAATCCCTTAATCATGGTTTCCATCTTTCTGTCACTGGAATCCGTTCATCTCCTCTTTGAAGCAGTTCCTATGATGCAATATACCACATGTTTGTCATGTGGGTCATTGATATTTTTTCTCACATTAATCAATAGATCATCCAACATTAAACACCATCATTAATTATTTATCAACATAGCCATGGGGAATATCTCCAAACTATATCTCCACATCGAGATCACATCAAACAACTTCTCCATAACACCCGATGGCTCGAATTTCATGATCCTTTTAAATGTGTGGCTATCATAAACTAAATAATCTATCAATTTTTATATATATTGTTATAAAAAAACCTGAAGCATACATTACATGATTTGGGAAATTTTCCTCCATAGATTAAATAGAGTATCCATAATTTTTCATGATCTATATGAATTATCTCTCTATATTCATACAAAGAGTTCATGTGGAATAGTTATTAAGAAACACAATCTTGATGTTTTCCATTCCATATCTTAAATTTCATACTGCGGAATAGTGTTAATAAAAAATCCCACTATTTATCTTATGATACATCTATAAGATAAATGGCTAGTGCCACATTCTGCTTCTCAAAATAGTGAAGCATAGAAAAGATCTTTTCCATGGAGTTGACACATTTTTCTGCAACTAGTGGATCATAATATCCACTAAACATCAGTGGTTGTTGCCGCATATAACACTCGTTATCTAGTTTTTTCCTCTCTGGTGAAGAATTACATTACCAATTATTTTGTTTTTTGTTAATAAAATTAGATAGGTGGGTAATAATTTCAATGAAAATTTTAATTTCACCTCATAATGAATTGGGGTAGCATTGGAGAAATCATGGAATTATCCCTCACACGAGTGGTTGGGTTGGATTTTCCTGGATCCCACAATTTCCAAAAATAGTAAATGTTAGAACAAACAATAAGTCAACATGTCATGAATATATTATTCATTATTTTTGTTTATAATAAAATAATATATTATGGAAACCCTATCTAAATTTGATTGTGTGAATTTTTGTACTTAGCCTCATTCTTGAGTTTTTCTCTACAGTTCATTAATCCAAATTACAAAATTAACTAAACCTTTCTCTAATACCAACTATATATACCTATCATTTTCATAAAATACTATTAAATAATTATAAATATGAAAACATTATATTATTACATCAAAAGGATCCTAAGGGTTAGTGTCTTATGAAAACCTAGGAAAAAATATTTCATTTAAAACATCAAGCATACCCATTTATTTAATTCCTTCTTCTCAAGATTATTATTGGAAAATGAACTATCCTTAGTACATGTATTCAAATAAAGATATATATCATAAATGGGTGAGAAAAAATCCCAGTAATAGGATAGATATGAACAATATATAATGGGGTGAGAATAATCATAACATCATCATGGAAATCATGAGAGGATACTTTATTAAAAGACATGAACTGTGGGAACACATAAAAAATGAAAACATTGTTTCTTAGTTGTTAACTACAACACAAAGTAGTGAAAAAATCCAGAATCACGATCACACATCATTTCAATTTATTTCATGAGGTTCATCACATTATCCAATGTGTTAGAGCGATGTATAATTCCGGGCGCACCAACACATTAAAACTTTCATATTGTTCTATATAATTCTAGGTGCACCCATCACATCAAAACATTTTTAGTATCATGTTTCCCCATGGAACAAATATTAATCATGACCATGTAAAGGAGTGGGTCTCAACTCATAATAAAACATTAATAAACTTTTGGTACCCAAAAGAATGAGGTAATAACATACATGTCACATGAACCATCAACCTTTAGTGAAAAGTTAATGGTATGTTTTTGAATGTAGAGTTCTTTTGGAAAACATTGTGTTTGACATAAAATCCAGTAGACAAAATTTATATCCATGAATAGGTAAGATAATGATGAAAACGTTATTTTGATGGAGTGACCATACAAAAAAATTGAGTGAAATAGAGACATCACAAAGAATGAATGTTGGGTTCGATAATTGACCCATGCATTGTATCAGAATGCTTTTGTCACTTTAATTTCCTATTGAATCCTCATATTGAGATCCTATATAAGAGCCTTGTAATGGAGTTTTGATGAGACTATAAGATCATCGATGTGGGATAGGGGTTAGATAAATTATTGGGGATATTTGAGACATGTATTTATGCATGAGAGGTGTGAGGAAATGAGGGTGTGAAGGGAGGTATTAATAGTGTAGGGGAGAGGGGATTTCATAATATTTTAATCACTAGTTAATTAATTTCCACCCAGATAAGAAATATTGATGATTCCATAAATATTAATAGTAATGGGGGCATATGTGTTCCAAATTTCAGTTCTTACATAACACGTGATGTCCGGAATAGTGGGTGTAAATTATAATGTATTTATATGAAAAATTAATGAATTTTACTATTCACCATAAAATTCAAGCATTTCAGCAAAATCCCAAAATTTCACCCTAGCTGTTTTTCATTGTGTATAATAAAAAAATGAATTCCACATTTTGAAAATAATTTTCTACACATAATAAATTTAATTTTGAATTAAGAATCTAAATTTACATGAAAATAATGTTTTTAAAACATTTTTTTACTTATTCAAAAACAAAGGTACATCATGTTGTCACATAAATCATTAATATATACTATCACCGGTGAGGTTACTATTAATAAGCACATATTACTATTAATAACGGTAACATTATGATTCATTTGGGTATGTCACTATTCACCAAAAAATATTTTTGATCTATTACACTCCAAAAATCATAGTGATCGCTACCATGTATGTCATATTTTCAAAATTCAAAACATAGAAGTGAAAAAATAATGTTTAATGATAACAAAGTATTTAGTATCATGATATTTCATTATGACTAATAATGGGATTATACTATAAAGAATAACTATAAGAATGGATTTCCATTGACAAAACCTAGGGTTGTTACAGAACAAGCAAACACATGATTCAAAATAGGTTTTTTGTAGTTCATGCATAGAAAACATGGAATCTCTATATTGTCATTGAAAATTTTTGTGTATTTACCAATCATAAGAGTCTAAATCATAGATTTTCAAAAATAAATTTTAATTTGTTAAAAGGAATATGTATTGAGTACCAATAAATAATTCAATTGGAATTAATTAGCATATCAGGTAATGAATATTTGGAAGTGGATGCATAAAGATAAATTCAAATGATCAGGTTGAAAAAAAATATTTGGTATAGTGCTAATTGATTATTCCCATAACCAAAATACTTTAAAAATGTTAATACCTAGTTGATGTAGTGGTTTCTTTTCCTGTTTTATTCGATCATAATTTGAATAAAATGATTACATAGGAACATGCCTCTAAATTATTATTTTTATTTATGTGGTTAATGTTCAATGGTGGTGAGGATATTGATGGTTAAAAAATATAAGGGAATACTGTTTTATGGTATATGAATAGAAATATAGTATTGGTGGATATTTAGGAACATGTTTTTTTTATACCATCATTCAAGATGGGTGGTTCATCCTGGAATATAGAATACATATAAGGTGTTGATAGTGTTGCATTGGTGAGAGGGTTTGAAAAGAAATGTGGATGAGTTTATTTTCGAAAATCATGACATGAAACAAAGTCACGATAGATCATAAATCAATATATGTGAGGCTGAATAATTAACGTATCCCTTTGTGGAAGATGGAGCAGATAACTATGGAATTTGATTCAAATCTCCCAAGAATGGTTTGGAAAATGATTTCCTATGGGTGACAGTAGATTACCACACATTTCAACACATTTCGGTGTTTTATTTTTTTTATAATAATTATAATAAACCACTACTCTTTTGAATTTATGATCCTTTTGATATGAATCTAGTTGGGAATACAAATCATGTGGTGCCTTTTTTGTACCATAATGACCCATCTTTAATCTACAAACATTTTATTCATCTTTTCCAATCATAAATACCATTGTTTGTTCTATATAGACTTCAACATTATAAAATCCATTCACCAATGTATTTTTCACATCAATATGATATACATTGTATCTTATTTTAATTTCTATCACAAGTAAAGGAATGATTGAATCCAGTCTCACTACTAGAGAACATTTCACTTTAATATAATTACATAAAATATGGGAATATCCTTTAAAAACAAAGAGCGACTTATGTTGGATCATATATCCATTATCATTAAATTTATTATAAAACATAAACTTCATTAAAATCACATTGTGGTCTTCAGATATCTTAGTAAGATTATAGGTTTATTCAAATGATGTTTATTTTTCACCATTTATTGACAATTGAACATTGATCATGTAGACAATATCATTCTCTTCTATTCAGCGATATGTTTTCTTGAAGACATGAACATTCTATTTCTTATCGATAACCATCACACAATCCATCCTACTATAATCATCACTGAATATTAGGAAGTACATTTCTTTATTTCCCATTAAAATTTATTTAACCTTATGAATATTTATAGAAGAAATAATGCGGACTTGAATACCTTTTCATCTTTGGCTATTATGAACTGAAAACCACTTCCCACCTAGTCAATAACCATGATTCCTTTCATGTTAAAATTTAATATTGGGAAAATCCATGTCTATCTTTATCATGTATATCATTACCATGCCGTTTTATTAATGTGACCCAAAATTTTATGTGACAAGTTGTTTTCATCTTCTACTTTTAGATAGAAAATGCTCTCTTTACTATCAACCTGATATAAAATTCAATCTATTCTGCAATATTTCATTAGATAATTCCCTATCTTTTCTTTTATAGTGTAGAAATTTTCATTAAATACCACTCTAAGTACTAAGTCTTATATTTGACACATTTTAAAGATATTTTTATGAATTTTACACTCATAAAAAAATTAATCTTACTTATGCTCTTCAATTTCAATATATTTTATCCCACTACAATTGATATTTAAAGCATCAAAATTGTTGAACCGAAATAGTAAATAAATATATTTATATAAATTCATAAATAAATATACATTTATTTTTCATATGTAACAGTAATTAACTATTAAGAAAAAAATTTCGAAAATTCATTGTAGAATTGACATTGAATTCATTGATATTCTATTTCTCAACATTCTGGTGTTCCTTACATGAAATATTTGATTGAGTGGAAGATGAAGATGGTACTTCCAATCTATTTTCTTGTATATTTTTTAATCATGGTTATATTTTTCCTTTAGAGGAGAAAATATATTTTTAAGAGATACCCAATCTAGTTTGGTGAGTATTGAATTGTCTCTGAGTTCAGAAAGTATATTTTCATCTATTCCGTTTTCTTCAATAAATAGATTTATTTTGAAATATATAAAAATTAAAACAATATAAATATAAAATATTTATTCTATAATATGAGGTATATTAATTAATTATCCTCTTTTGACTTCCTATATATTACTCCTTCAAATAGATCATATCTTCTTCATAGTAAAACATCGAATTGACCATATAGCCATAGAATTGACATTTCATCAGTGGGGATTTCATCTCATTTATATTCCTCATCATATTACAGTACATAAGAGAAGACATTGACTGCCAATAATTTTTTTAATTATGGGGATATGTTTCAATTATTGATTACATTTTATGTTTTTATTTCTTTTTTAGGACATTAGGTTACACTATGATATCTCTAACAATCAGCTTTCCATTATTTTGGAACATTTTATTTCTAAAACATTCAATCGTAGAATCAAAACAAATCCTTCTATTTCCCAAGAATTTGGATATTTGATTTGTCAAATCAAATTATACTCCATCAGAACCACTATTATATATATCATGTATCTCAACATGTTCGAATCATACATACTATATTATACTCTTTGACATTCTTGAGTTTGATTCACATTCATGTTTCTACAAATAGTAATGAATTATTTTTCATGTACCACAATAGTCATGTAGTTATCCTCCTGTACGAATTTCAGGTTATTAAACATAGTTTCATGTTTTTCAATTATTTTATTATGTTCTACTATATCATCAAAGAATTATAAATATTGTGAATGTTCATTTTTTACTTATACTTATTGATTGATTTATTCTTCTATAGGATCAATATATTCTGATGAATCTTCCACACATTCTCTAAAATTTTATGACTTTGATTCATTGATTCTAATCTCACCAATAAAATCCTAAGTATTCGTCTTTATATCAACATAAAAAATGAATTTATTATCAATAGAATTATTTTATTAAGGATTTAACTATACAATTGTAGTCATCATAGATGATTGGGTTTAAAATATAAACACTAGTTCTTATTCCCCAAAATTTTCACTATCATCCTCTTATTTATTACCATCCAAACTCAATATCCTTAATTTAATTCTATATTTTATGTATCCCTTCAAAGAAAACATTTTATGTGGCTTCTATATGTTTACTGCATCAATTTATTCATCATCATACATCCATGACCACCAAGAGGAAATGTACAAATATCTACAACATAAAAAACATATTTAGTGTCGAATTACTTCAAATATCAATTTTCATCTCAAGTGTTTCATGGATAATCGATAAAAAAGATCATCCTCCTCATAATGTTCATTAACACTATATCCTCAAATCTCATGTTTTTCATGGATTTTATTTTCATTTCGCTATAAACAAAACATGTTGCTTCCTATTGTTTGAATGTCATTTCATATTCTACCAAACATTTCTGTAGATTATTGAGGGAATTATTTTAAAGTTCCCTTTACTTAAGGGATTAAAATTTTGGATTATAAAGATATTGTGGTATTATCAATAATTTCTTGATATCTTCAATTCCTTTAATTTATCCACCAAGTCTCCAATTTCTCCTATTACATCAGTAATTCATTTTAAAATATTATCTGCATTTTCATCAATATGATTATTCAGATCATCAAAACTAGTTGCGAAAAACCCAATGTTTTTACTCCTACACTTTTTAATTCTAATTATATCTATATTCACGCATTTCCAACCAATATTTTCCTAAGGTGAAACTCATTAATATTAAATAGATTCAATCATATAGAGCTGTAGTAAATTATTTTTGTGCATTGGAATCACTAACAAGCCTTTTCATTGTTTTCACAATCATAGATAGTCCCACAACATCAGTTACCTAAATCGTTTATAAATTTTAATTGAGTACATCCATCCCAAAGATCTTAGATGAGATTTCATGGAATTATTCTAAATCTGTAATTTTCATCCATAAAATTGGGGAACTGCCTGAACATTTATTAAGTTCTCAAATAATGAATGGAATGACTAATTTATCACCAACAATATGTTCCCTCTTATTCCACATGGTGGTCATTAGAACAGCCCGAGAGGGGAAGGGTAAATTTGGGTTTCATATTTTACATAATTTGTTTTCTATCTCGGTCAAATGATTATACTAACCAATTAAAAATATATGATGGGAATTTTCAGAAAACAAAAAACCATATGAGATGTGATTAGACAATAAATTGTTGTGCATCACCTCTAAGGGCTAGTCCATTCAGAAAAAATCAAATATGTTTCATTCATAACTAATTCTAAAAATAATAAATAGTTGTGTAATATAAGAGATCAAATGTAGTATCTCTAAGAATGTCACAATACATTTACATGATTGAAGGGATATCACAATGAGTCCCACATAAAACATCCATCGACTCACAATAGTTCACTCCATTGAGAGAATCCTAACTCAGTTTAACAAAATGAAGGTCACTTCTAGGGATTGGAATTAAAATATTATTCATTGGATAAAAAATATATTTGTTTTTTCATATACATGAGTTGACGCACACTGAATGCACTGATCAATGAAAAATTGATGTTCAAATACATCCTTTCATGAATACCATTCATGAAGATAAACCCCTTATGAGGGTAGAAACCATTGTGGAACAAACTGACATCATAAAAATCATCAAGTATTTGTCGAATAAAAAACATCATGATTTACCCATTACTCAAGAGCATTGGTATCATCCATGATTAAAAAAGTTTCGTGGATTTTCAAGCTATAATAAAAACCCATATTCACAGAGATCACCTAGCTTTATGAAGTCACATGGATTCTATATTTTCCTTAAATAATTTCATGAAAATTGAAGTGTGTAACCATATAATTATAGTCTTTGCCATTTGTGAGGCTCTTCCACTGGTGAATAATTTTTTTTTTATTTTGAAAAAATAATTGCGACACTCTTCCATTCATAAAGATCCATTGATATTTGTTGTTATTGCGATGATTTCATAAAACCAGCAAGTTATTGGGATAATATATTTCCCAGAATCAAGAATCAAACATTAAATAATAAAAATGATCCATATCTTCATTAAAATCATCCTAGACATAAAATATATATTCATTTACCATGTTTATAAATATTTGATTCCCAAATACAATCGCTCGCGATGATATGCATTCCCCTCTATATGTAGACACCAAAAATTGGAATGAAAATATGAAAAGAACCCACATTCAACATTATTTTCATACAATATAGTATGATCTCATTCCATGAAAACTACATGATCATCAATGTTATGGATTAAAATAAAACCATACTTCATTTCCTACAAAGACCACATTTGGGTCAAAAAAACTTCACCATTAGGTTTGATGGAAATATATAAATAATTTACATATATAATTATCCACCACATAATCTAGATATTAATGAAACATCTCATTCAACACTCTATGTCTGAGTGAGAAACAATCGAAACAAAAAAAACATGATAAGAATGAATTGGATTCTCATTTTTCTAATACATAGTGATATCTAATATATTATCTAAATGTTTAATAACTTTACTGATTTGTCTTATCCATTATCATTCTCCCTAATTGAAACTCATTCTCCATATATATAACATTGATTCTCAATATTTCACAATTATCTCCTTGTGGAACTAAACACAAATAACATGATTTTTACATGTAGATCACAAAATATACTCCCCACGGATCAAATCACCCACATAAACTGATATCACTTCTATTTTTAGATTAAAAAAATATAACTATGAAGAGGGGAAGCACTCACCACCCCTTCATGAACTATTTAGTCGTTGAACATGATGGATAAACTAATTTTGTTTGAACAGATGTTCTACCAATAGATATACGATAATGTTATCCACATGGTCATCAGTTCCAACATTATACAATTTAATCACAAAAAGATAATGATGATATATATAATTTCCATATATTTCACATGATAATTCTAAAATTGATTCCTCATGTGATTTATTGCATTCTTTTCATCATGCAAAATCACCATTGGATGTTTCATCTCATCCCCAATATCATTTACATCTTGTTTCAACAATAATATTAGACTATAACAATTTGAGTAGAGATATTATCTGACTCTATAATACGGAGGGGAAAACATTCCCCTTTTTTACTCTACCATACCACACATTTCATACATATAATGAATTGTCAAAAACTTTTTTACTTCCTATCAAACACATCTCTTTCCCAGTCAGCATCAACATTAGCCGATATCTCATTGGATCTTCCTACAGAAAACTATAAACTGAAATTTAGTTTATATTTAATATACAACATGATCCATTTAATGAATATAACATGATCTTCCTTAAGATTCATTGAAATTGGTCATCAAGTCATGTATCAATGATTATTTATTGGTGTGTTCTTGTCATTTATAATTTGATTGCAGGAATTTGTATATGTATGGTGGGTCTACAGAATTGTAATATCTTGTTATTCCATGTTTCATACAAATCACAATCATATTAAAAAATGGTTTGTAGTCATGCCTTTTTACTTTCTTCAAAAATTATGATGCAAATTTTTTCTAGGAAATGAACGTGCAATCCTTCTTTTTGATAACATACAAGACCATATAATATGAGATTTCACCAATCACATACATTTCAAATTAGGATTCCATTTGATTTGAAAACTCTTTTACAAATTCCTTCTTTTATCCACATAATTTGATATCATCTACATACCTCAAAAACATAAATTGATCTCCCAAATTAATTTTACACAAAAATATTATGATCAACGGCTCATCTATTGAATTAAAACATTTATAGATACCTATAAAGTCATGAATACATTGCATGAGGTGATTTTTCTATACCATAAAGAGACTTATTTAATCTAAACACCTTTGCTTCATCATTTTCAATTATAAATAGCACAATTTCATTAGTTTATACATCCCCTTAGATAACCCCAATAAAGAATGTAGTTTTGGAATCAATCGAATATACATTGTATCATTTTTAATTTTCTATCTGATGGGAAAACTTCGTTGATTATAGTATCACTACTGGAGAAAATGTATATTCAACATTGATGACTTTAAAATATGAATATCCTTTACACACCAATAATTTCTTATTTCAGATCACATTTCCATTCTCATCGAATTTAATTTAAAAAATTCTATTTTTTCAAATAACATCGGCTTCTTTGAGACTCTTTAGAATATCCCATTATTTTTTATTTTAAATGTGAACCAATTCTTCATTCATTTACTTAACCCATGATTCATCCTTCAAAAAAAATTCACATTAAGTTGGTTCTACAATTGATAATAAGATATAGTGTTAATCATTTCTCATTATCCTTGTCTATGATACTGCGATCCTATACACAATGATATAAGATTATTCAATTTCATCTATTTTGTTTCCCATGGGATCTTCATGTTAATATTATTCATCTATCACTTCTTCTTTCGATTATTCTTCTAAATTATCAATGTTTTTTGACAGATGAATTTTTTTCATGCCTTTATCCACTACCAGATTTGAATATATTCTATGTCAATAGACTTCTCCATCTTCTATATTATCAGTATGAAGGGTAACTTAGTATTTACGGTCTTATCATCAATGATGTTAAGTCCACTAATTTCAATAATTCTCCCAAAATGATTACATAAAAATTGGTAATATTTTCTCTACATTGAATATCCAAGTAATATTCCTTCATCTACTACATAACCTCACATTATTTTATTTACATCCATATTTATGATAACTTTTTTATTCCATAAATAGAAAAATAAATCCACATGGGATTCCTTCTATGCAAAAACTCATATAGTTTTTTGGTTTCTCCTATAGAAATCCAAGTTATATTTTTATTGAACAATTCATTTTGAATGGCTATATTTTGGTAATTTCAAGAGATACAAGTCTCAATCAGTATTGTTCAATCCTTATAGGCTACTAATAGATTTTTACAAATAAGTAATCCATTTTTTTGTGGGGCTTTCTGCGAAAAACAACAATTTGTATTCCATGTTTGTCTAGGTAATTTTAAATGTCAATAGATTTGTATTCCCCTCCATTTTTAGACTGTTGAACATTGATAATGTGACTAGTATCATTATCTGATATTCGATGATAAGATTTAATTCAATAAATCACTTTCCATTTCATATGTATACCCATCAAACAAGACATCCTAATTTATCCATCACCTAAAATAATGATTTACCATTATCTATATGTTATAGAATCAATTATCGAACCACATACATCTGAATAGACGAGTCCTAGATGATTTTATTACATTTTTTTCATTTTCCAATATGGATTAAATACATTCTTCCCTCATAGTAATTAATCACTTGTCCATTCCCATTAAGAATTTAATTATGAAGATCAATTACAATATTTTGTTCAGATTCAATTTAAATGAAATTTTCATTAATGTGACAAAAAATTTAATGCCACAAAATGGATTCTTCTTTAAAATCCAGATAGAAAATAATATTTTTATAGTCAACCTATTATATTTTTCAATCTATTATACATTTATTAATTATAGAATTCCATTTTCTTCATTTTAATGTGTTGAATTTTTTTATTGAATGTCACTATAAGTATCGAGTCAGAGTGTTTAATCACACTCATGAGATTATGATTGATACCGTCCATATAAAGAACACTGGTTTTCTTAAGATCATCTAATTATAGTTCCATGTAACCATTTCCTTTGATCTTAATAGCACAATAATTTTTAAACACTATTATTAAATCATCCATTTAACATATATTATCCAATAATAATTCATTTTTCATCATATAGGAATATAATATGCTATCAAGAATCCAGGTTCTACTATTTTTTTTATGATTTGATAGCATCTTCTTTATGATTGTATTTCTAGACATTCATCTATTCCTAAAATAAAATATTTCACTTGTGTATGATAAATATGGCCCTTTTACCCACATGTCCTTGTGTATTGGTTCATCATATGCATATGTTTCTTCTATAATAGAAATCATTTTTGTAATAGAATCAACATGTATTGGAAGAGTATTGACTTGTCTCTGAGTTATGTAAGTATTGTTCATTTATTTTCAAATTCATTAATAAAAATCATAATATAAAATATTAAAATAATGAAATAATATCCATAGAAACAATTTATTATATAATAATAAGGCTATGAATTCATTTTCCTTTACTATCTTCCAATATATTTTTCATTAATATATATTCAATAATCTTCCCCGAATGAAAAGGTATGTCCCAAATAGCACCAAAATTGACAATTAATTATAGAAAATGAATTTTAATTTGTATTTATCCTCATATCCCCTTTAATTGAAAAAACTGATGACTTATAATTGTTGGTATCATGATGAAGGATTTTAGTTCTCCCATATGTTTTATTTGAGTATTTATTTTGTAGTACGATTGGTTATTTTTTTATATGTCAATCATTAATCATTATTTTATAGTGGCCCATCTTATTTTTAGCATTTAATGTATCTACATCACAACCAATTCAACTGTTTCACATTCATGGTTTCCTTTGATCATTCATTTTTTTTACTCCATCATAAACATTCATAGCACCCTCAAGTATCTGAAAATCTAAAAATATTGAAAAATGATTTTCTTCTTTATTTTTTTTGAATTTGATTAGAATTTTATAATTACATTTACGATTCACAACTTCTTATTCATTTCCCTCAATATTCTAAGACTTATCTTCCAAACAAGATATAGGGTCATTATGGACATTTTACTATTATTAAATTATAATATTATGTACTACTGTATATTATAATAATTCAATGGATATTGAATATTATTTACCTAAATCTTCCAGTAAATTAATTTCAACATTCAGAAGATCAACATATTTTGATGAATCTCTTAAATATTCATCCCTGTTTTGTATTATGTTTTATTTAATCAAAATCCCACCAAGGTAAACCTTATAATTCCTCCATAGATCAGCATCAAAAATCAATTGATTGTCTCTATAATTAATTTTTTATGGATCTTACCTTTCAATTTTAGCCATCATACTTTTCTGTAAACATTATTTAAACTGATGTTCTTTTTTTATTTAGAAAATCCACAATCATCCTTTTCTTTTTAATAGTCTGAACTCCTTATCTACAATGTATTTCTGAATTTAATGTCTTCCTGGTTTAGAAAATATTTTTCAGACTTCTTTGAGTTTCCTGATTCACTTTCTTCATCATCAAAATTTCTTGATCACCAAAAAGAAATGTTCCCAACCCTAGCGCAGTGAAAACATGATAACAATAAATTACCTTCAAATCACACTTTCCTCTCTTCAATTTATTGTTAAAGAGGGAAACTATTTCACCATACTCAATATATTCATTAACACTAACTCCTAAAATATCATGTTATTCCCTGTATTTGGATCCCATATCCTTGATAACATGACATGTTTTTTCCCTAGGTTTGACTCTTCATTCATATTATTCCAGAAATCATAATAGATCATATAAGGAATGTTTTTTAACACACTTAACTTAAGGGTTGAAATTTTATGGATTGTATTGGGATAAAAGTATTCTCAGAATTCTGTTGATATTTTTAATGTCGTTTATTTCTTTATTAATTTAGTGAATTTCTCTTATGAATTCGGAAATCTGAATGGAAAATGTATATAAATTTTAATAAGGATTCATCTTTAGACCAGCAATCATATTGTGGGAAACAAAATGTTTGGCCTCCATAAATATTTTAATAAAATTTATAAATATTATAAAAATTTCCTAAATAGTATTGGTGATTTGGAACTCATTACCTTTAGATATATTTGATCAAATAGTGTTTTGATAATGGAATTTTTTACTTTGGCGTCTTCATCAACAATTTTCTTTCTATTTATTCATATAATGTTATGTAGGATCAGTTACATGAATTTCAAACATTGGATAAAAGAGTACATCTATTCCTTGAGATATTATATGATATATCATCATATTCTTTGAAATAATTATATTTATTCCATCAAATAAGGGTAGTACCATTATATTAACTGAGATATCCATGTTTGAAAATAAATAATGATTTAACACCGGTATATATAACATATTATAACACTCGTGGGACCTCAAAATACCTTGATATGGGAGAGGTTAGTTAGTGTGTCATGTTTTTCATCAAATATGTCATAAAATATTCCTACATTGGTAGGAACCGATTAAAACATTATGGTGGGAATGTGAAAAAAACAAACCACCACATGAAAAGGTACCACATAATAATTTTACATAGTTCACCAATATAGTCTAGTCTAATGAGAATACTTTAAAAGTGTGTCAGTCAAAGGAAAATACAAATATATTCACTGGTTATATAATACTAGAGATTAGACACATTCAATATATTTTATATAAACATCATTTTCAATATATTGGGGATATAACACGACATCCCCGAGAACAAACTTTTCGACTCTATCTAGTTCACATAATTGAGGAAAAAAAATCAATATATCGGCATGAATACCTATTCAATGTATGGTAATTAATTTTTTTGTTCTATATATCATGAGACACTACATGCACCATTTACATTAATTGATGTACTCTTAAATAACAAATACTTGAAATATTGACATACAATAACCAACTTTTATGAAGCCCCTTCATTATGGCCAACCATTCAGGAAGATAATTTATGTTATGGAAAAACATCTACCGTGAAACTCGGCAAGTCACTACCAAATACTCAATCATAATGTAGAAACATTTACTCAATTTCATTAGTATTATTGAATACTAAACATGTATTTTTTTTCAATGATAAATATCACTTAGAAACTCTAATTAACATAGCACCCATAGATTTATGAAATTAGAGTGATTCCAACTTTTTCATAAATAATTATGTCAAAAAGGATGTTGGGTAGCCATATAATGGTAGGCATGTCCACTCATGATGCTCCACATCCTCCCAAACATTTTTTAGTTCATTTAAAAAAATATTCATGGTTCACCACCATTCATGATACACCATTGGGATTTAAAATTTGTATGAATATTTTTGTCAAACTATAACATGCTCAGGATGCTCAAAATCTCATAATCACAATGAACACAGACACCTATCGGGATTCTCCATACCCATTCTAAAATATTAATATTATTAAAAAATCCCATGTCATTAGCATAAATATTAAAAGTTTATTATATAAAACTACATGTCATAATGCTCACCCTTCCTCCATATTTTTTTCACTAATAAATTAGTAGACAATAGGAAACTATGCCACATTCAACAATATTTCCAGTCTGGACAATCAGTTTACATTCCTATAAAAATCTATGAACTTCCCTATTGAATATTTACAACAAAAAATGGACTACTTATGTTGAAAATATATTAATTTTTCAACCCACATATCCTTGGTGGAGTTATTAGATAAAAAAAGTTTTGTGGTATCGATACATTTGGCTCCATTTAATGAATTGTTTGGGTGTTCATGTTGTAATTTAAATTGTTGGGGGAATATATTTGAGGCTTTTATGTTTGGTATGCTCCATCTCCATGATATAAATTATGATATTACATTGATTATGAAAAAAAGGGAGATAGTTTAGTGTCTTCAAGAAATTGTACGTTAGTCATCATTGATGGTCATTATCTTTTGAGGTGGGTTATCATGCGTTAGATATAATCTATCCTAGGGTTGGGAATGTTAAATATTGAAATATGGAAAAAAATATCTCCACGATATATATTCCCCTTTGAGATACTTGAACGGTTTAAAGGGGTGGCTCATTAGATGTGTTTTTTACAACAGTTCAATATAGTGGATAAGGTATTTAATATATATCATTTGAATAATTATAAGAATGATCTCGACCTTTTTATTAAATGGGATCACGTTAATATGTATTCAAATGTTTCATTGGTGCATCATCTAGTAAATTTTGTAGATATGCATGAAAAATTATTCTGTCTAAAGAGTATTATTTTATTGAGGGTTTTATGGGATCATGGAAAAAAATCAAGAATTAAAAAATGAATGGAATATATTAATGGCCTATTAATTATAAGAACTATTTCAAGATAATAGGGGGTTTCTACATTCTATGGATGGAAAGAAAAATCATGGGGAAAATTTATCACCCCGAATTTATAGTATGTAACCCCTTATTTATCTATTCTATATATGTAACGTGATTCAATAATTGTTGGGATAGTTACAATGGATTTTTTAGTTTCTTAATTGATTTTTTATGTTCCCATAGGTGGTTCGTGTTTAGTATAATCTATGAAACACATGTATGAAACAAGACATCCTGAGTTAGGGTCGATGGAGATAGAACACATTTAGGTGAAATATTTTCCAAACCGTGCGGCACCCTAGTAAACTGTGGAACATGGGATATTGGGTATCTTCATAGTTTTCACATTACTTTAACGACCATGCATGAAAAAAATTTGTGTTTCCCCCATGAGTTAGTGGATTTCCCATGGTTATAATTTTTATTCCAAACAATGTGTCTAATTATGCATATTTTAAAATGTTGGTTTTTGAAGATAAAGATCTCACATGATTTTAACCATCGAAGCCACATTTTGGAATGATTTTAATCATAACTCAGTACATCATCCTCCTCCATTCTAGAGAAACTGTCCAGATCATCTTTGAATAATTTAGAAGGTATGTATTTATGTGGAAATGTAGAATCATTTTTGGTATGTCTCCTATGTTGTAGTTTTCATGGTTTTCATTAGACTTGATATTCTCTCTCTTTCTCACAGTTTCTTAGATCTCATTATGTTTGAGAAGGACCTATGATTTATTCCCAATAACTATGACAATTGGATTTATATATTTTCATGGAAATGGATACAAGGTTTGTTTGTGTATTTTTATCCTTGTTTGGAGATAAATTTTTCTCATTTATTAGATTCATCAATATCATTGTTGTAGGGGGATATACACTTGACTCCACATTCTTGAACTATAAATACTAGTTTCATAGTAATATTTTATTTTTAAAATTTTATTTATAATGTTTTTTTGTCTTAGGTTTAATCCAAATTAATGATGATTTGTTGATTTTTTTAAATTGGGATATTTTTGGTAAAGATACATTTTTTTGGTTTTTATAATCAGTTGGTTCTGTTGAAATATGGAATTGTTTTATGAAATGGTTTCCATAAAAGTATTGTTCTATTCTAAATCATTTAACCCTTATCCAAGGCGATAAAGTTTTTCATTGGTTTCTATTAATTATGAATAAAATCTATTTTTGATTATAAAACCAAATATGGGAATGTTTATTACTATGATATAATCCATTTTAAATGATTTATATACAATATTTTTTAAATTTTTTATTATAAGTTTGATATATAAAATAATAAAACTATTAAATTTAAAAATAATAATTTTTAATAATTTTAATGATTATATATAATCTTATTGTATAATGTTAACTATAATTTAACTAATTATGTTATGTTAAAAGTATTTATTTATATTATATTGAAATAAATCCAATAAAAATTGATATATTTTTAGACATGATTAAGTGAGAGGAATAAAATAATAATATTTTAAAAGAAACATTACAATGAATTTCAAAATTCTAGAAATGAAATAGAAATTTTAAAATTATACATTGAAAAGAAAAATATTACATATTAAATATTTATTTTTTCTAGAAGAAAGGTTTCATAATTTTTCAATTAATTATTTTACCTAGAAAAATCCAAAAAAGTAAAATTATTTATAAATTTATTTTTTTCAAATATTAACCGAAAAAATAATTGTTTCTAAAAAATATTATAAATACACACTATTATTTTTTTAAATTTTGATTTCAAAATTGAAATAAATTTCATAATAAAAGTATTATAACATAATAAAAAGTAGTTTATATTCAAATTCATTAATAATATTATGTGCATTAAGATATATTTTCTCTAAATTTAAAAGGTTATTATATTTGATTCTTGATAGTTATATTATTTCACCATTAAAAAATAAAATATGAAACATTTCAATAATTTTACATCAGAATATTATTTTTGGTTGTTACACATCATAACTAATTTAAGATCACACATTTCCTCCTCTATAATATGATTTTTTAAAATTTATTTTATATATACTATCATATAATTCAAATAAATATGTTCTCTATTGTCTTTGATCTTGATAGTCTCTTCCCACTATAATAAATAAGGTTCCAATTCTATTTCATCAAAGGTGAATACAAGTGTTAGATCTGGAACATAGAATATTAGTATAGATAAAGTGGTCCTTGAATGATATTTATAGTGTCTAGGTGGAATTTTCAATTGGTAATCAATATTTACAAAAAATTTTAAAATATTAAAAGATCCTATGGGACAAGGACATAGATTACATTCATATCCACAACATAGAACTTCCTATCATAGATATTCCATCAAAAAACATGATCCCATTATATATGTTCCATATTCTTCCATAGGTTATTAGATTATATATTTTACCTTCTTTCAGATGCCTATATATGACTGATAATAGTTTTTACATTTATCATTGTATCCACAAAGAGTTCTAGACCCAAATTATTTCTATTAGCGAATTGACCTCAACAATATGGTGTTAATTATTTTTTATCATATATATCATATATATTCCCATTTGTATTTTTGATTGGATATATTTTTAACAACCTAGGTAATGACAATATATATTATTTTTATATTTATAAATTATATATATATGGCTATAATATTTATAAAAATATTAAGTATTTTGTAAATATAAAACAAAATAGTTTTTAACAAACTATTTTCTCATAAGGTGTTATTTCGATGTTTAATTTATAAATATTTGAATTTTAATTTGAATATAAAAAAATAATTTTATTAATTAGTAACATATAAATTACCCAATGATGATGTTATTTTTTTTAATATCAATGTTTTACTGAATAGTGTAAAATAATGATTACTATAAAAGAGTGTTATCTATTAAATAATTTATGTATTTTAAAATACAAATTATTATTTTATTAAATAATTTTAGAAATAAAATACGTATTATTTAATAAAAATTAATTCACATAGTTATTTTTAAATCCTAATTACAATGGTTTTGTGTATAAGTTTGTATTTGGTTTTAATATAGTGTTTTACTAAAAAAACGCAATGGAGTCTATAATGTTTCACCATTTTATTACATAAAAAAATCCATAATAGAGAGTTAATTAAATTAATTATAAATATATCATATCAATAAATATTAATTTATTATAATAATTTTTTTATTATTAATCATAGTGCTAATATGAAATCATATTTTGGTAATGATATACAATCTTTGAAGGCCCTGTTTTCCATCAGGTTTGCAGATTTGTATTAAATTAAAATTTTCCCATTATTTTAAGTGAATTTTCAAAAATTAAATAATTATTTTAAATTAGAATAATTTATTTTTCATGATAATGTAAATAAATTTTTTGTAGAAAAAATCAATAGTGAAAAATGTAAAATTTAATTACCATGGTAAAGGTAAAATTGTATTTATCGAGTGCTAATCTCAGATAATAAGGGATAAAATAACTAAATGACACCTAAATTTTATTTTATGAAAATATTAAGACCATATAACTCATATTATAGTAATGTTATATTATTGTTTCTCTTAGATATGAATAAAGTAGTTTTAATTAATAATTTTAAAAAATTACATATGTGCCACTCACCTAACTTATAAATGTAAGCCCCCTCTCCAACTATATTCACAAATTATATCCCATTGGTTAAATAACACCTTAAAATATATGGTATTCAATTTCTTCAACTCATCATATAGTATATTGTTTAGTTAGAAATAAAATCATGGAATTATGTTTGGTCAACCCCAAGAAAGATACCTAAAGAAGAGGTAACATTCTTCAAGGAGAGTGTTTTTTCTTCCACCACCATCTTAAATTAATATTAAATAATGATTGCATAATAAAATTTTTACAATAACAAACATTATATTTATTAATAATTAATACATGAGTTATTAAATAAGATTACACTTAATAAACCCAATAAAATTCGGAAGTCCAATGTATTTGGGAATGATATACATGACAAAACAACATAAAACTAAAAAAACATAATCTTAGTTGAAAAAATCCATAACATTATCACAAATAAAACTTCAAGGGATACACTCAAGAAATTTATATGAAAGTAGTAAAATATAATACTTGGGAAGGGTATAAAAATTGAATAACAATTAGATAATATTTATTTTTATGAAATAAGATTATCAATGGGGCATAAAAGGAGTTGTAATACTAATAATTAATAATGATATATGATAAGAAATTATTATCATAAAGGAAACATTATAAATAAAAGAAAAACTAAAATATACCTCAACATAAACACATCTCAAGTCTATATTAAATGAATTCATATTGGAAATGTCCCATAAATAAACTAGGTTCACTTACTATTAGACTTTAAAATCATATATGAGTAGACATTACCAAATTCATTGAATTTTTATATAATTATAGGTTCACACATCAATTTTATTTCATTCACTTACTTATGTTTTCAATATAGATCACATGAAATAGATTCATTCATCATAATGCATAATTCCATTATAAAAGAGTGCGTAGTTAAATAATTTTTATCCAAATTTATATAATTATACATTTATAAAGGTAAGAACCGTTGGAAGATAATGTGCATGTCAAACACAATAATTTTTTTCACATGATACATCATTCTAACATTTTGGCAGCACAATGATATCATTTTAAATTCAATAAAATATTTTTAGGATAGATAAATGGAACTATCATAATTTGGATATAAAACGGGAAGCAATAGTGAAAATTAATGACATGTTATAAAAACAGTAATTTAAAATAGATGTCATAAGTTAAAAAAATAATATCAAATAATGAAGATAAGGTGATGATATCTTACTTGCATGTGTGAATCCAAATTGATGGTAGGAGAATCATGAGAGTTTGGTGTTCTATAGGAGGACTCTAGAGAGGGGAGTGTATAGTAAAAACATTTTCCAAGGTTTTTGAGTGAATAATAATTGGGGCATGGTGGGTCATATGTGAATAGAGTGTGGAATTCATTATCAAATCTAAAACATTTGTTTTGGAATCTATATATTAAAATAACCAAATTAGAAAAATTATTATATTTTTAACAATTGTTTTAATCTAATTAATCTTTATTTATATATTTTATAACTCCAAGGGTTGAAAATAATAAAATGATACCCTAGAATTTGTGGAAGGGAGTCATACTCTTAATGAAATGATTAGATAACCATAAATTATATTAATGGTTCTTGAGGATTAATAAAATATTTATAAAATTAAATAGATAAAAATAAATCTCATAAATTTAATTTTAAAATATATAGTTTATTGTGTATATCATTTATACAATTTATTACATATCTATTTCAGTCATTATGATTTTAGAATACAAAAGTAATATTTATACAGAATTTAATATTTTCCCATACATCAACTATCTCTAAAAATTATGAATAATTAACCATTGTATAATTTCAATATTATGATTCCAAAAATTATATAAATTTTATCTATATAATTTTATAAATATGTATATTTTATCATTCAAATTAACTAATGGAATTTAATTAAATTGAAGGGTTTTTGAACAACAACTTTTTTTTAATCCCATTTAAAAATAATATTGGACATCATAAAAATTATATGATAAATTATATTTATTATAAAATAATTATTAATAATATTTTACATAAATATTGTTATTTAAAAAATCTTGTAATTACTAAAAATAAATTATATAATTTTATTAAAATAAAAATGCAAAATTATTATTTTTTGTTTTCTTGTATAAACCTAAAATAATTTTCAATGTGATAATGAAAGGATGGAAATATATTAATTATTTTATAAAAAATAATGTAAATAATCATGTTTTGAGGGATGATACATATCCATTTAATACCCCAAAACACCATAATAGTAAGGTGTGTGGTGATGAAAACTTAATGGGGTGTTTCAAAATACTTGGTTTTGGTAATGACCCTATGAGCATGAAATTATTTTGTAAAATGTTTCACTTGTGGTTATGTTTTTGGATATATGCTTACTCTTGGTCATGGTCAAGTCCCAATGATTCAATTCCCCCAAGATGCTATGATAAATGGGCTTTATAGGGTACAATCCTACTGGTTGGGGCTATCACTTTGTTTGTACTTGTCAACTATATTTGTTAAAACCTTATATTTATACTGATGAAATGATCACTATCAAAAATAAATATTATAAATGGTATATTAGATTAATGACCATTAAAATCTAATAATATGTATGAAAACCATAGAAGTGAATGTGTTATTTATAACACTATTACATAATAATAAATTTTATTAAATCACATGAGGAATAATATTTATTATAGTACTCGTTCTTTCATGACTCAAAAATAATATGAGATTTAATTATGATAATTAAAAATCTATAATCCTTCAAATATTACATCAATTTGGTTATGGAGTCATTGATCGTGTTTTTGGAGGACACCCACATCGCAAACCGGTGACTAACATTTACCCAATACCACCAATCATGAATAGGTATGATGATGGATATAAGTTATATATATATATACAAACATGTTATTTATAAAAAAATTATATGTTTTTATTAAATTTATAATTTATAAAACTTATTACATTCTATTCTATAGGTGGATAAGATAATGATCTTCATGTGTACGGCGGTCTACTATTGCAAGGTTTGATGGGATTAATTTTCACTAATTCATAACATTGAAATGTAATAGGGGTATAGACAATGAATATATGTGATATAAAATGAATTATGATGATATGAATGAAGTATTTATCATTAATAATATATAATATATGACATTATATATTTCAATTTTTATCACTGTGAAACGACAACGCTGTTTGTGAACATGTCTTCTATACCCTTCACAAAGCATTGTGAATATCATTTCATCACCACACCACATTGATAAAATATATACTTATATTTAAATGGTTATTTTTTCACATATGTTATTATTTTAATTCTATAAATATAAAATATTGCATACCTCCTTAATGATCCATTAAAACTGGAAACATTAATCATGCGTACATACGACCAACCATATACATGATTATAAGATTATTATTTTTTAAAAACCATAATTTATGATAGGTCATAAAATTATTACTGATGAAGAAATATTATAAATATTTCATGATTATTATACTATATATTTTTAAATAATGTTATCCTTTACAAGAGCCAACATACCAAAGTCATTTTTGAAACATATGATGAATATATTCAACATGTATGATTTAAAAATATTTTATTATATATATATATATATATGTGTGTGTGTAACTCTAATTGGTGAAATGAAATTATAATAAAATTTAAGAATGTTCTCATGAAATTTAATAATTATCATACATTTATTAATAAAGATGATAAATACCAGAAAAATAAATTGGAATCAAAGTAAAAATTTGTGACTAAATTTCCCTTCATTGAATAAAAATTTGATGGTATTCACATACTATAATTTATGTGGTGTATATATGGCCCCTTTGACATTTCAATTCATTAATATCTCTATTATAATTTTGTCAATAGTATTTTCTGTTATAATTCACTAATCTTGATTTTGATTTATATACATACAAAGAGATAAGTGACTTTTTTTCAAGATAACAATATTACAATTTATCCCATCAAACCCTTTCTCTTCCATAACCATTATTTCAAATTATTTAATGAAAAACATTATATGGGAATAAGATATATATAAAATAAATTCTTTGTGTCTTTTTAATTTATATTTAATTTTTTTTAAAATAATTATTGTTTTTATACCAAATTTTTTAAAATATGATGAAAGGAATGTTATATTCTTAATTCATAAAGTGAAATTTAATATTATGGTATCATAACCATTATTTTATTTCAGTATTATGTTGTACAATTCAATGTTCTATTATTTGAAAAACCCACTTTCACTTTTGTTCAGTATTTTTGATTGAAAAATAATTTTTAAATAAAATAGGAATCCTTGTACAAGAAAATTATTTCAATATAAGTTTATAATTGTTTTCAAACATTTTATGATGAAAAAATTAAATCATAATATATATTATTCATATTTTGTTTATTCAATGTTATATATCACGGGATCTCCCATGAAGTTTATGTTTATTCTATCACATCATTTGGGAATGGATTTACTAAAATTGAACTCTAATGCACTCAGGAAAAATAAAATTATCCAAATAATTATATTTTATTTTGGAGATATTTTCATTCCAATTGGATGGATTTTCAAGAGTTATATTATGGATATATGATATGATGTCCTAATATGATTACCTGATTTTTTCTTTTCTATTGAATTTTCAAATGAATTATATTTCTCAAAAGATAAAATATATGATATCTTTAAATATTGATAATTCAATTTATGAGTAAAAAGGTTTTTATTTATGAAAAATTTATCATGTGTTTTCATGTTTTCACATGACTAATGGTTTTATATTATTTATTCCCCTTAGTGACCATTTATTTATCATCCCACATTTTTAAAATTATTTTCATTTGATAAATTTTTTTAAAGGTAAATCAGAAGGTCATTATAAATGTTATGTAATGTTTTCATGAAAAAAAAATCAATTTTAAAAAAGTTATATGTAGTTGAAAAGTATATTTTTTTTATAAATGATCAACATTTTATTAATTGATATTGTTATATATGAGTTATGAACTAATTATATAAAAATATTAAAATGAAAACACTATCAATTTTAACATATTGAAATACTTTCTTAAAATTGATGAATATTTATTATTTATGTTTTATTCTTTATAGTTGGTATTGAATGTTGATTTAGATAACAATAATGGTTTTGATAATGTTAATAAAATTCCTTAAAAATATTAAACCGTATGGTGAATCTAAATTGATATATCATTTTTTATAATTTTTTATTTCATCTAAACTATATAAGTTTAGAATGGTTTTCTCAATGGGAAATAATAAATACATTCTATGAAGGATGTGATAGGAAAATATCATTCCAAATTTGTATCTCAATATTGTTTGAATTTAAGTAAATAGTTTTTTATTGATGTATCACCTGACACAAGAATCAAATTGTTGTTTTATATATACTATAGAGGAATATGATCAATCAAAAAAAAAATGATATCCCTTATGGATAATTTTATTGGTATCATACACCATCATTTATTATACTATATGAACCTTTGGTTGCCGAATGATTAACAACATTGTTGGAGATGATAATTGATGTCGTTTTATATTATAAATGTCAAAATGAAACACTTTTTATTTATAGTTTTGAAGGTGATGTGTATCTATGATGATATATTATTATTAATAATATAGAGGCTGATAATGTTGAATCCATAGAGGGGGAAATAATTATGAATATTTTACATGAGAATGATTTCCTTATGGTTGTTGAATTATGATTAGAAATATAATTCATATAAATAAAGAAAATTTGTAATGATTCTATTTCCAGATTTGAAGAAAATTTTACAAGACAATACAGGTTCATACTGGATTTATTATAAGAGATCGATAGTTTACTTTTGAGAAATTACTAACCATTTAAACCATATCAACAACAATATTTAGAAATAAAAGAATTTAAAAACATTGAAAATTTTATTTGTTGGGCTATAAAAGTTGAGATGTAAATTTCTGAATTTTATTTTCCAAGTGATGATGAATTTAAGAAGAATTATATATGGAATATGAAGGGGAATCATACAATAAATAAATTTTGATGAATGAAAATAATGTTCTCATCTTGTGGCGGGTTTTTTAAAAAATCACCCTATAAAATATCATATGAAACCCAGGAAGTGTTATAGATATAGAAATTATAGAAATAAGGGATATAATTACATGTAATAGACTAATATTATAACATATAATATGGTAAATAATGGATATACAATTTTGAGGTGTTTTAGTTATGCTAAGTTGGTCCAATTTTGTCACGTTTGCCTAAAACTAGTAACTGAATGCGGAAATCCTCAAAATAAGAAGGAAAAGGATGTGAAAAATTGTTTTTATACTACTACAGTCAATCTCAAATGGATTTCCGAAAGGCATGTAAGTCTTTTTTATAATTACGAAAATATATTTTTAATAATTATTTTAGAATTCATTCAATTATTATGTATTTCCTATTAAATTATAAATATCACCTATTGAATGTCTGAAAAAACTTTTGGTGAATGATCAATGTGTATTTATAAAATAAACCATGTTGTATATAAATAATCCAATTCAAATCATTGGGATAGAATTTTCAATAAATCTTGTATAACTGGAAATAGTATGGTTTTATATCACTTTGGGAATGCATTTTATGTAATAATATTATTCTATAATAGATTCAAGTTCCAAGAAAGTTTTATTCAATTATATAAGGCATTTATTTTCTAACCAAATTCTAATAAATTTATTTGACATGGACGTGAAACTTATATAGAGAACATTATTGAAAATAATAACAATATTTAAAATAGTGATGTTTTAGTAGTGAATGAGTACATTGATGTTTTGTCAAATCAGTCTCCTTGTATTATTCATAATCAATAGTTTGATTTTTCTATGGATGATGATTATGATGTTAAGATAATTTCTAAACGAAAATACCTATTTGTGAATATTGACCATTTTTATGTGAAAAACTATAATAATTAATAGATAAATTTTTTAGTCACCCTAGTAATACACTATGGGGTGATCCAAATTTTATTTAATAAACAATGTTGTTCAATGAGAAATTTAATCGACTATAAAAAATTAAATATTATCAATATTATGATAAAGTAGCATTTACCTCATATATTTGACTTGATTGATCAACTCTAGGGAGAAAATATTAATAGAAGGTTGATTATAGGATTGGGTGAAATTAAATAATATTGATGAAGGATATGAATCATAAGAATACATTTTAGATATGATATAAGAACCATAATTATTTTTTATGCATTTGGGTGGACAAATGCACCTTCCATATCTATGAACCATATGAATAGAATTTTTTAAGATTTATTGGATATGATTTTTGTTTTTATATTGATTATAGTTTGGTATATTATAAAATTCATGAGAAACATTAAAGACAATAAAAATTATTTTGCAAAAAATAAAAAAAAATGAACAATATTTTAAATTTTTATACTCTGAATTTTGTGTGAAATAAATATCATTCCTTGGAATTATTATTTTAATGATGGAATAATTTTTCAACATACTAATTTTTTTATTGATGAATGAACATGTCCCAAAAATATTACAGATATTTACATTTTTCATTCATTGGTGGGTTATGAAAAACAGTTTCATTGAAAATTTATTCAGTTATCTATTTTTCAGATTATGTTAACTCGAAAATGAATCCTATTATATTGAATAAAAAATTTATGGTTGTTTTCATGAACTAAATAGGATATTACTGAGTGATAAAAAATTTCTCCACCTTTCAATAATATATATATTTTTTTCTATAGTAATTCTTACTTGAAATTGATTATTCATGTTCAAATGGGGAATAATCCGTTAAATTCATATGCTTCATGTTAGTTGTAACCACATATGTAAAATTATGTTATACATGATCAAATAGTTTCTTTATTTTTTATAATTTTAAAATTTTATGAAATTATTTTTATGGAGTAAATTGTAAACTAATAAAAAGATCATAATTTGTTGAAGTATATATTCACATAGAAAGAAATAATATTGTGATAGAGAAGATGAATAAAAATGATCATGGAATATGATTTCATTATTTATTACTATCTTGAAAAACAATACAATGTGGTCTAATTTTTTGTCAAAATAATATATGTTAACCATTTTTTGGTACATGACACATTGTTTAATTTTTCTCATTAATTTTTTCCAAGGTGTTTTGATTTCTTGTACATCCTCTAATTTGTATTAGTATTTAGTGTAGTCGAATTTCCCAATATGAATAAAGTAATTTTAAATGGAGGATAATTCATTGCATGAAATGGTATAACACATTAGGAGAGTAAAAATTATAGGATTTAATAATGATGAAGAAAATGGTTTATGATTTTAAAAATTATAATTTGTCCCATATGTTCCCTATATGTAGAATGTGTTTTTATGTGGGTATCATTGAACATAATTTTTAGTTCCCCTAAGAGAAAATTAGATATATAGAAACCATTAAGTGTTTTATTGGGGGGATAAATGGAAACAATATATCACTGAATTAAATATGATGTGTTATTTCTTCTAGTTATTTAGAGTATAATTATAGATACTGATGGTAAATATTCGACATTTATCAGTTTTAGAGCGGAAATTGGAAAATTTATCAATGGATTTGATGGTATGGTATCGAAACATTTCTTAAGGTAATACGATCATTTTGATTATTATTGAGTTATTAACTAAATATGAAAATTTCCTTCTTACCTGACAAACAATATCATTAGATCTATTATATCAACTATATGTAAAAGAGATAGATTGGTTTCATTGATTGAATCTCTCTATTGTATCATTATATAACTCGTGTTCACATATATTTTTTAGAAAGGACATTAGAATTAATTAGGTATTATATTAAATTTCAACCCTTATTTTTAACATAGACATGATGGATATTATAGATGAAAAATTCAGGCCCTGGAAGATATGTTTTTTTCTTATTAAATGGATTATTAAGGATTTTTTGGACAGTATATTAGTTTGGATGTGTTATCTTAGAATAACTGATTTAATTAGCATAACTTGACTGAACCATTTGTTTAATTATATGGAATGTGGTGTCAGGAACCATAACATTGTGATTATGTAGTATAATGGAGGTTTACGGAACCATAATTATTATTGTAAATTTTATATAAGTTATGTATGATTCAGAACCATATGAGGAAAATTCAATGAAGATAGAAAAAATCCACAAATAATCATATGAATGAACATTAATTCGAGGTAAATGATCACGTCTCTCTCAAATTTTTAATATGTAATGGTACTAAAAGTTTTATTAATTATGGTACGAAATGTACTCATTAAATTGGATCATAAAAATCTCTAGATAAATAATCATTAGTTCCCTACCAATTTTCTTTTCATTTTATTTAATCTTACTTACAAATCATATTTCCTGTATTCATATTAAGAAAATATGTTTCTGGTTCATCTTGAGTATTGATATCTAATGTACATCACTTAGAATATAATATATAATACGTTAAAGAACCTATACATATTAATGGACATATATATAATTCTTTTTTGAATAATGGAATTCACTAGGTTATGGATATATGGAAAACCAAAATTGTTATAAAGGTGAAAAGGTAATTAGAAAATGGTATTGGGGAATGCTACCCCGAACTTTTTAATAGGTGGAAATAATTGCAGGATGAAGCTTATAAATGGGGGATGAATATTAAATACATTTTAATGATAGAATAAATCGTTTATAAATTTATTAATATTTATTATAAAATTATTCTATTTATAAAAATATCTACTATTTTTTAAACCAAAAGAAAAATAATCTAAACTAAATTATGTTTTTCTAATATTTATTAAGTATAATTTTCTAAATTTTATAAATTTAAATTAAATAATATAATTATAATATTTTTAAATCATTACTTCATAATTAACATATGTTAAAATATTGTTTTTTTTAAAATGATTTCTCCTTATCAAGTGATATATACTAAATGATTTAAAAGACATTTTACATTTCAATAAATAAATAATTTTAAATTTTCAAATATATTTTTGAATATAATTTCAAGTAACATAATTATTATATAGTAAACATTATTAATTTTTTTTAGTTTTCATTCGATTATATATTATATTTACCCAATAGTTTGTTTGTGTGTTTAAAAACTGGTAATAGCTAAATACTATTTAAAAAGTGCATAGTGTTCCTCAATATGAATTAATTAAAATAATAAATATGGAAAAAAAAATTTAAAGGAAAATTATATATTATATATAATTATATATTAAATTATTTTCATATAGTGATTATGATTAGTCATATAGTATATATAAAATCATTTTTTTCTTAAAAAATACATTACATTAAAAAATATTTTTTATTCCTTATAAGAGTTTTGTTTTAATTTATAATTTTATACATCATTTAGATTAATTTGATAAAGTTAAGTCAATACATATTATTATCATAATTTATATTAATAATTTTTCCAACTATATTTTTCACAAAATGAAAACTGAGTCACATAAATATAATTACCATGGTGAAGTTAAAAAATGAGTTATGGGGCACTAAACTAAGAGGATAAGAATTAATATTATTTAAAAAATTATCCAAAATATATTGAATTGTCGAATTTAGAACATTAACATTATAATATCTATAATGATTCATTATTAGAAAATTGTAATCTAAAAAAATGTGGGTGTAATGCATAATTTACAAGAACTACAGGTGTTTTATTTACATAAGTTATATAATTCCACTAGATATCCTCTTATATTCGAAGCCTAAAAACACATTTTTTAATCTATTAGTAGCCCAAATAACTCATTATTACCTAATATCATCCTAAAATCCATATTTTGGGTCGAAATAAATCCTTTGAAGTCCACTGGATAAATCCAAAAGAAGTATCCCGAAGAAGAGGTAACATTTTTCAATGAGTATTTTATATTACTTCTTCAACCAAGTCCATAAATTATTTTTAATCTACTAATATGAAATAATCTAATCATGTTAGATAAATTAATATTTTATTAATTAAATGTTATAAACTTAATATTTCTCATGTTCCATATAATTCATTACAAAAACACCATTTGTGTGTACAACAGACTACCACCTCAGACCCCGATGTGATTTTTTTTTGCAATACCACCTCTCGTGGTTCAATACAATATGTATATAATATATATATATATATATATATATTATATATATATATTAATTATACCTATTTTTTCATTATATCACATATATTTTTAAATTTAAAATATATAGAAGATATGATAATGTAGTTCGTGTGTGTGTTAGACTATCGTGTCATGGTGTGATGGGATTCAGTTTCCCCAACATTTTACATGGAATGTAATAAGTGTTTTGTAATAAATATATGTGATATAAATGAATAAATTTTGATATTAATTAATTATTTGTATGAACTATTTTATAATAAATAATTTTTTTTCACTTCAGTCATAGAGAAATTACAATGTTATTAGTAACAGTGTGGACAAAAACCTTCACAAAGTGATGTGACACCATTTTCATCCCCACACGGCATCAGAAATATATATAATTAAATTTAAATATTTATTTTTGTTATATAATATTTTATTATCTTTTTGTAAGGATAAATAATTACTTACCTCAATTCCATAATGATAATTGAAAAATGAAATTGTTGCTAATGTGTACCAATGGGAAACTATCTTCATGATTGTAAAAAAAATTTCTCAAAAATATATTTCATGATTGTTATTAAATTATTAATTGATAATAAATACTATAAATATTATTTGAATATTATTCTATATATGTTAATATTTTACTATTTTATAGCAGTTGACCTACAATTTTAATATTTTACACCTCAGTCAAAAATGGTAATAACATCTGATGAAAACATAATTGATTGGGTAAATTATTTTAAACGGTGATAAGTAAATTTATTTTAATAATATGGACTAATAAAACTATTATTAATGTAAATAAGAAACATATGTTGATTATTCATGAGGATAAATACACATGTTACATGTTTGACTCAAAGAAAGGAACTCCAACTCAATTTCCTTTTATTGAGTAATATTTTGATGTTATACGACAATAATATTTTATGAGATGTATATAATTTCACATTAACATGTTCTATTTGAAATTTTTCTACTATAATGGTATTTATTGTGTTTTTTAATTTTATTACATCATTGGGATTATAATTCAAATATTTAAAAATTGATGAGGGATTTTGGAAAAAAAATTACTTTTAATACTTTCCTTCCAAATATTATTTTTTTCCATGTCTATTTATTTAGAATTATTTTATTATTATTATTATTATATTGATATAAAATATTCATATTGTATATTTTATATCTGTTATTAGTTTATTTTAATGTGTTTTTAGAAAGAATGTTTTATACGTGCCTTATATGAATTTTTTGACAATGTATTATAGGAATGTTTTATTGTTAATGTATATATTGATAATGAATTTTCCCCCACAACGTACATTATTTTATATCATTCTTCCATGGAAATACATAATTTTTTCTTCCATAAAATCACATTTTTTTGATGTTTTATTATTAAAAATGATTTTTAAATTTACATAGTAATTTTCTATCTGAATGTGATTTTAATATGAGTATTTAAGTGTTTTTTAAAAGATTTATAAAGAAAATGTGAATGTTTAAATTGATTTAATCATGTTTTGTTTGTTAGAAATTATAAAAATTGGGTGGAAAATGATATTATTGGGTGAATCTATTATAGGTTAAATGACGGGTGCTCCAAGATACTGCTCTACAGAACAAGGAAATCATATTTTCCTCAGGATAATAAAATTCAATGTTATCCATATGATTACTAAAATTTATATGATTTATGTATGGGTTATTTATGGTTTCTATGAGTTGATGTCCCAATTTAACAAAATGAATGGTATATTTTTTTATTAAGTTTTTATGTTTTTTTTTCAAAATGAACTTTCAATTATCCTTTTAAAAGTATGATAATTCAATTTTTGGGTGAAAATTGTATTTTTTTAATAAAAAATATCAGGGGTTTTCACGATTTCTATTAATCTAATATTTTAATTCTATTTATGTCCCATACTAATATATTTATAGTAGTTAAACATTTAACAAAAAAATTATAGGATTAATGGCTATATAACTGAAAGGTAGAGGTTGATTAGAAATTTGTGATATATTTTATAGGAAAAAAATCATATTTAGTTTAAAAAATATTAATATGGTGTGAAAATAGAAATTAATTCAATAATTGGACATTTAATTATATGTATTATTTATTTTTGATTTATGACCTAATTACTTAAAACCTTAAACCAAAAAATATAATTATCTATAAAAGTGTGATTTCATGTCATAAATTAAAAAATTATGAAATGTTTGAGGCTGAGTTATTATACTATGATAATATGAGAAATAAAATAAAGGTAAATGATAATCCCACATATATTGATAGTCATGTTATAATTACATTTTCATATTTTAATTTTTTTAATAGTCAGTTTTGATCATCCATTATTTGGTTTATAATAATAAGTGAACAAATATTGTTTCATGTGAAGAAAACTTTGAATAATTTAACATAATTTAAATAAAATCATGTAAAATAATTATGTAAATTTGATTTTGGTTTACAACTAATTCTCAAAACTTCAATGATATTGTGTTTTATGTGGTATATAAGTGTTATATCATCCCTCATTGAGTGTAAATATATTGAAATTATATGTTGATCTACAATACCCTATATTAAATCATTTTTTAAAAGTATATTGAAATTCCATGTAAATTCCCATATAAATTAAATCCATATTATTTATATGTATTGTGAATAGTTTAATAAATCCATTAGTATGTTTTCTCTAAGACTTTACTTATTTTAAAACAAAAAATCTTGGTACATAATAAGTAATTTACAACATCATATTATTGAATAAATAATATTCTATTATATTCATATAAATCATGGTGCTACTATGGTGTATTGGAAAATTAGATTTATGGGATTCATCATTATTTCATTACAAATAATAGGTATTAAAGAATAGAAACCATCATCCAAAATATCAGTAAAACGTCATCAAAAAAATTATTCCAATTTTCTACCACCCACGACATTAATTTTATTTTGTAAACTCCAATTATAAAATGGGACCTTTTTACCTTCTCCAATATAGATATTTTTCAATCCTTTACAGAAGGAGTGGTTCTTCGACTTGACAAAAGATCTAAATATATAATTTTAATAGATCAATGAATAAATTATCTTTTTCCAACCACATTTTAATCAATACTCCTTGATCATTCATACTGAACACATGTTCAACCATATTTTCTATCCCACAGTTGATGTTTATTGAGGAAAAAAGAATCCTTGAGTATATTTATACATTTACATTGTATCAGTTTGATCTGTTTCTATGAAAAAATTTATTTCAAGCTTTTTAGATCTGAATATATCATAAATCACTATTTATATAGTCCATGCATCAATTTATTCATGAAAGGGATTATGGCTTCTAACTCAAGATAATTTGTTGAATAATTCTACGATGGGTTTTTTAAATTTATTGATTCATAATAAAAAATATTTAATTATTTATAAAAAATTTCTATGTACATTCATTGATTCATTACTATATATCAAAAAATAATCCATTCTTGATCGTATTGTATATATCAGTACATTATTCAATATCTACGTTGATTATTAAAAACTATTGTTTAACTAGTCTAACCATATTATAATAACTCAATTTAATGTTAACATTTTTAATGGGTTATATAATAATAATTTTTTTTTATTAGAGATCCTTTAGTAAACTTTTAATTAAAGAATACTAAATATTTCTAATATTTTCATTGGGGAAAAATACCTTGAATTCAATTTTATTTGATGCATAAATTGGTATTAAAAACATAGATAACATAGGGTTCCCTAAAGGTAACTTATTATGTCTGGAATTTGATCCTATATTATTTCTTATATAACTACAGCCCATTCAGATTTTCATGAATGATTGAAAAAATGTATTTTATACCGTTAATTAATTTTGGATTATACCATGATATCATTGATAAATAATAATATAATATAATAAGGATAATATTTGAATTGTTTTTTTGGCATATCCATATTAATATAGGATGAATTATTCAATCCATATAGAATTATTATATAATTATAATGTACTTACCTTGTGATAAATATTATCATTGGTATATCATCTTTGCATAGTCACAATTAATGATTCCCCGAAAAAAATATCAATGTTTTAAAAATATTGAACTCTTAAACATTGATCAATAAATAGTCATCTATTTGGGGGATCTAATAATTATTATTTATATTAATTATATATACATCCTTTTAATTGATGAACACCCACAAGTGCTCATAATTTTTCTTAACAATATTATGGGGGGAACTCAAAGATGAAACACTAGGGAGAATCAATCTCTTATTAAAAAAATTATTTATTTTTGTAATAGATTGAGTAATTAATCTCTAGAATTTATTTTGGAAATCAAATATATGAGTTTTTTATCTTGTATTAGTTGAATAGAAAAAACAACCAAATTATTAGGTTGAATTATAGGTAACATACTAGGAAACACATCCTTTTTTCCGGAAAAAATGTATTACTTCAATACAATGGTTACCATTACCATCAATATATTATGCTTATTTTTACTCTCCTTGAATTCTATTTGGGGGATATTTTCAAGTTTAATGTATTTATAATTTAGATGATGTATCCCCTCTAATGTGAAGGGATTATACATCTCCACTGTGATTTGAAATCTTATAATCTAATAAATAAAATTTCTTGTTATACATTGAGAGAAAATTCATAATGAGGATTATATTATATTAAAGAATAATAATAATAATTAGTAATAAAAATATGATATGAGTATGAATCAAAATTACGATCAAATGACAAATTCTTATTCTAATAATATTTCTACAAGGTGTACTTCTTAACAGACCCTTTATTAAGGTATATTTAAATATTTAAAATTATTATTATATATATAATTTATAATATAGTTATATGATCTAGAATAAAATAACCCATTCAGTAAAATTATTTTATAATTAATGTACCATCCATGACATATTTATTGAAATCATATTCAGTTATTCTAATTATATAATCTGGGCCTTCCCAATTGGTTTCTTCTATAGTTGTTTCCCTTGATACATGGTAAATGGTTTGAATAATTCCTTATCTCCAAATCATTGAAAAATTAAATGACACTTAACTTAAAACATTTAACAAACTCGCATTACCATAATTCATTTTCAATGTTGTGTCATCCCAAAATTATCACATTATTGTAATCAGATCCTCCATTTATGCAACATTCTAATATTTCATTAAATTTTTTCTTCTAGTATCTTGTATTATTGATTTTACATGAAGATATATAATCTAAAAAATTACTTATCAATATTTATATAACCAGATAATATTTTGTCACATGAATGAAATTTCATGGAAACCAGATACCATTGAAGGTCAAGCCTAATACAATAAAATAAATGTATAGACTTAATTTGTAGATTCTGAATGTAGATTGTTTTAAGACATTATAATCTTGTGTTAATAGCCTCACATTTAGTAACATATTCCACATCATTTATCTTTAGATTATGAAAATAATTATCATTTTAGACCATCAAACTCATTGAATATATTTTACGAAGAATATAGATTTAAATGTTTTTTATTCAAGACATTCTATTTCATCATTATATATAGTATCTGGATGAATGCCCAACATTATTTCAATTCACCCATTAAAATAATAACTATTAATATAATATTATTCATTTTATTACTTCCCAAATAAAATAATACAAATTCGGGAAATTTCATAGATTTTCAAGGTACTAATTATTTAGTAGATTCATTATTTGATAGAGGATTATATTGAATAAATCTATCAAGAATAGGTGCACTAAATTATAGAACAATTCTATATATATATGGGAAATATTAATTGTTAAAAATGTGACAGTTCCCCTAATATGGAAAATTTATATTTATCTCTAAAACACAGAGTACTCACATAATCATTAGGGAAATCCCTCCATTTACAATGAGTGTATCTATTATTTCTATTTGTACCTATAAGAATCCTCTCTAAACCGTGAAACACATTTTATTAGCCCATAAAATAGTTTGTCTAGAGAAATAAAATGAAAATCAATAAAACAAAATTAAAATTATTGTGGTTTATATTAATTATCATTTTATATATATTCTTTTAAAATATAGTTTCTTAGGGAACTACTATAGAAACATTGATACCAATTGTTATCACCAAGACTGTAGAAACCATGGTGTAGAATTTATATTGTTAAATTTTTATATGAATTAAGAGATCAAAACATGAATTAAATATTTATTTAACATTGTTGGAGTCATAATATATATTTTATTCTCATATTCAGGTGAAAAAATAAAAAAATATATTGAACAAAAATCATACATCCATTAAAATAAATCAATGGTTTCTTATTCATACCAAGGTGAAATGGAACGAATAATAAGGGTTGACAGATGCTGAGTATGTGAATGTTTAAGACAAAATATTTGATTTTTAGAAAAGTAACAAAAAATTGAGGAGTGGTTAATTAATAAATTAAGAATTTTATTAAAAACGATACCTTTAATATATAAAACTAGAAAAAATCAACTTAATAAACACATCAATAATAATATCTAAAAATTTAATGATTTAATTGTATAATTTAAGAAGTCATGATATTTAAATGAAGGCCACATTAGAATACATAATGAACCATACAACCAAAGAATTATTTCAAGACATTTTAATGAATGGTTTTGTATATCCCAAATACCCACCTAATTTAGCCAACTGTTTTATCATAATTTTTTTCAATATATCACAAGGAAATCTATTAAAGATCCCCACCCTTCACATATATATAAATTCTTAATTTATTATATTTTGAAATTAATATAAACGAATTGAAATATTATTTTTAAATAAATAAATATAAAAATTGAATCACGAGAACATAAAAATAATATTTTTCCACAAAAGGAAATAAAAATAATAAAAATCATATTTCAATTAAATAAATAAATATAATAATCAACTGTTAATGAAATATAAATTTATTAAAAATAATGAAAATATTTTCATTGTAATAAAAATATAACATATTTAAAAAATAACATACTCAACATAAGAGTGTGTGATTGGAAACATACCCATAAAAGAGTGAATTATCTCAAAATTAGATACAATTACTAAATGTATAAATTATTATATAATGCCATAAATTTATAAGATATTATTTTCCATTCTAAAGGAAATTATATTTACAATTAAGGATAACATATAAGTGAGAATATAAAAATAATATTCCATTATTCATTTGTATCTTTTTTGTAAACTCTATCTTATAGATTATTTCTAACATATTTTCATCATTTAAGAAATAAAATAACTTTTTTTATTAGTATATTGTAAAAACGTCATATAATAAAGAATAATCAACTTTTATAAAATTTAATTGAAACAAATAGAAAAAGGTAAATTTATAATAATAGCTATGTATGTGATAAAACTGTTTCACACTATATAAATAAAATATAAATTTTTTTAAACAATTTTTTAAAATTCCAGTAACAACTTATTTGCAAAAAAGTTAAAATATGTCATTTAAAAAACTATAATTAAGTTGATTGTTCTTAAATGGAATACATTCATGTTCTCCTAAAAACAAATGAGTATTAAATAATTAAATTTCAAGAGTATGAATATGTAAGAGAAAATTCATGACCTAAATAATAGGAATAATATCCAAATTTATTGAAAACATTGTATTCTTCATTCTATGTACTCAAGAGAAGACACATTTCAAAGAATCATGGTACATAATAACTAATTAGAAGAAAAAATATATGGTTTATATAAAATAAATATAATATAGTTCTTTTAATGTATATTTAAACATGAACTATTCTAATATATTCTATATTTAAAATAAAAAACTATCGACAATAATAATTTTTTAAAGAAACATAAATAAGGTGAAAATATTAATTGAAAATTTAGATATCATAGATAAATATTAATTATTGATATAATATTATGAAAGAATGTTATATAAATTACATATATTATATCAGGTTTATAATATAAAATTTGTCTTAAGAGAGTGGTATTTTGATGAAAAACCCATTCCTTGGATTCATTCCTCGTAAGAAATGATATATCAAATTGAATAATCAATTTATATTCACATATACATTATTAAAAATTATTTTACATTTAAATTAAATTTTTTGGGTTCTTTTATAATTACTTGACATCCATTCATTTTATTCATCTTGTCTATATTGACCACATACCGTAGTTATGTCAATTTCCAAAATATTACACTGTTATATAGAAAAATAATAAAGATGTTATGAAATAGTATGATAATCATGAAATTATAATTTTTTTATTAATATAATTTTAATTAATTTAATAAATTTATATAACCGACCATGTATATAGTTAATAGAAACAATAAATTATCCATGGAGGTTATCATTCACACATATACAAAATAACATTGTAATATTCCTAATAGTTGGAGAGGAATGAAGGAATTGAATAATTATTAAATCCAATAAAATATATTTATCATTAATAATATATATTAATTAAAATTACTTCAGTGGTCTTAAATATAAAGATAAAATGAAAAATTAAAGCCATCACTTCATGGATGTGGTAGTCAACACACACACAATAGTTAATTTCTCATTTTTATATTTGATAGAAGGGTACATCATTATGATATAATTTATATTTATATAATAATAATTGTCACTTTTAAATCATAAATATTCATTAATTCCATATTTATAACCATCCATGTAAGGTGGTGATAACTAATTAATAACATCACTACATGGATATGGTTGTTTGTAAGTATGCAAGAGCAACGTACAATTTTTCCATAGTATGAACAAGATAGAGATAGTGGATGTAACATTGACATAAAAAATATCAATATAGTAAATATAATTATATATTTCTTTAATTATGGATGATTAATTTTTTTATTATATTTATGAAGAAAGGAACCCAAAAAATATCCGTGACAATATATACTTTTTGATTCGGCAGTCTTATTTTTCATACACTATAAGAAATAGTAAAGATGTATTTTAGGATGAAAATATCCTATAGGATATATAAAATATTATTTTATGGTTATTTGGTTAGGTATTTCTTGTGGTATGGTGTCTATGAATTATGGAGAAGTGAGGGGTGGAGGTTCCCTTTTTTAATTATGGTGGGTGGAAAACATATAAATACATGATACATAATTAAATAATATATGTCTTATAGAATATAAATTATAGAAAACATTCTTATATATAAATATTTTTCTGTTATAGATGAATTCCAACTATAAAATCATGTTTTATAAAAGCCATTTATGTTATCTAGAGGCCTTATCCCATTATTTGTTCATTAAAAATTATTTGACATTTATCTATGGTGATTGTTTTATACCGTGGTTACAAATCATTATGACCAAACTGTGAAATTTATTCTGTATCCAAATTTTTCTATTTGGATTCAAAATACTGATTCCATTTTAAGATTTTAAATTTTTAGATACACAATGTTTTAAATTTTATATAATTTTAACAAGCACAAAGATAAAATGATTTAAAAAAAATATAGTTTAATCAATAAACATGATTGTATATCAAAATAATTAATAACATTAATTAACATTAATTTAGTTTGAATACTATAAATATATTTATTTATACTCACAATGTTATTTTTTTTCTTAATATTGAATATATAAATAAAGACACTCTCCTCTCATACTATCTAAATATATTTTTTTTCATTTTCATCAAAGCAGCAAGAATTTTGATGAATGGTTTGGAATGATTCATTTTCCCTTGATCCTATTGAACAATTTAATTTACACTCATGTTTATATTTGATCAGATTAATAAAAATAGATCGATTCAAACAAATAAATCCATTTTGTATGTTACTGGATTCCAATTCAAACCAAATAAATAATATTTTAATTATTATATCTCTAATGTAATATTCATACTTCTCTATAAAATGGATATCAATGAGTAAATATCCAACTCTAAGAGCATAATCCTTATAATAATCAAATTGTAACTAATTTTTTCAATTTTACATTGCATATCTCTTTCTCCTGATATACTATGGCATGTTTATCTTCTAATAGTGAAAAATAATTATTATCATTAAATTTCTAACACCGTGTTGGGTATTAGGGATATTATGTAAATTTCCACATCACCCAAAAAATACATTGATAATTTTTACACTTTTTAGTATAGTTTCATCATTATCACCACCTAGGTATTAAATAACATAGAAAGTTAATGATGTCCACTATACCAATTCTAGGCCACACTATTGAAATAATGGATTTAGGAAAAAAAATATTAAATCCCTAACTTTTTCTAAAATGTGTCGAGCATAAGATATATATTTTTAGTTCAATGATTTATTACTATGATCATCATTCTTGACAACTACATTGATATATCCTTCACTTATAATAAATTATTTCTAGAACCATTTATCGGAGCATAGTATGGACAGTCTGAAGAATATTATTTTTTCTAAATGAAATGAACAATGACCGAAATTATCATTAAACATTGGATTATTCATGATTTTATGAATACTTAAATAAAATATATCTTTTGTCTTCCATAGAGTGAACTGATTTTCTAAAAATTGCAATAAATATTTAGTGATAGGAAAATTCATCAATTATAAACTACTTATGTTGTACTGGAAAATGACATTGTGTGTCTACCATTATGTGGATGTTAACACATAATTTTTAAAAACATGTAAAGAAAAACAATCATCATAACCCATGTTAACAAATCATCGTATATCATTATGTTATAGAGTTAAAACTATTATCCTATAAATGATTCTTTCAAAATAATATTGTTCTAATACCCTTAAATACACCTTTCACATTTATATATTTTTCATCACATTATCACTATAATAATTTTAATATTATAACTAAATTTACAATAACAAAAATCACCACATAAAATTAAAATCAACGTTATTCCCACACAACATGTACATTTTTAAAACATTCACACTTCTTAATATATTATAACATAAAAATAATTAGGTAAACAATGAATAAAAAAACACTTCTTCTACACGTCAAAATAACCACACTATATTATTATAAAAACATGAAAAACCTTTTTATCACCACTTATTTTTAGTAAATTCAATAATAAACTCATGGTTTCAATATGTTTTATAAAATATCTTTATTAAAAATTATACAGTCACAATAATACAATATCGACCTTTAAAATTTTTTATTTTGGATATTTTTATATAGAGAACATTTTTTTATAATATGATATATTTTATTAAATATCATTTTACATATTTGTATATAACAATTCATATTTTAGTAATATATTTGACACGAATCAACTAGTATAATTAAATTACATGTTGAAAATAAATAAATCTTTTTTGTCCATTGCGAAAAATATTTTTTTTCATTTTTATTCTATTATTATCTAATATTTAATATTATATAAAAAAATTATTATTAATTTTTTATCCAAATAAATGTACTCAGAATTCATTGGAATTAATAACATTACAAAAATTGAAATTGTAAAGGCTATTATACATATATATTTTTATTCATATAGAATGAGTTAATTTTACTGAATATTTGTTTTAAATATATAGTTTTTTCTAACATTTATTAGAAATAGAATTTAATTTTATAGTGGAACTATGAAATGAACTTATTAGTTTTTAAGATATACTTTAGAGAAATGATAATTAAACTATGATTTTGAACAAAAAATGATCTATTAATGACCATGAAAAGAAAACCCCAAAATTAATGGGGAAATTCAAATACAATTCATATATAAAAGGGTAAATATGAATATATATATATATATACACATATATGTATATATATATTAAATTATCTAGAGGATATTGGTACATAATATAATGTTGACAGTTAGTTAGCCTTCATTAATGATCATGTTGGGAGTTGAGTTTATATCACCTAACATGTGGTTTAATAAAAAACATTCATTGTGGAAGAATATTAAGAACTGGGGATAAAGTGATGTTAAATAGAAAATTAAATAATTAATAATTTTATTTTAATATGTTTAGGGGTAATTTTATTTTACATCACCTCCAAATAAATAATTTTATACTCTTCCTATTAAAACATGCATCATAATTATATATTCATGAAATTAGTAAATTTTCACAATTTTATGAAATGAATAATAAAATTCACATTAAAATTATATTTTGTTATAAATAATTTTTAATAATAACATGAATATAGTCAATATGAATATAATAAACAATATATTTAATTTCGATGAAATATATCCAATATAGATAATTTTTATTGAATGAATTAATTTGGAAGGATTCATACATTATTTTATAGTATCATCATATTAAAAAGAATTACATATTTTTCTATTACTCTACCTTTTAGATATACATGGGTGGTTTAATTAATGGATAAAATGATAATTCAATTATTATTTAATATGTGAGAGAGGTTCAATCTGAATAGAATTTATCATGGGAGTTTAAAATAGTATAATATAAAAATAACTCTGAATATTTACACATTCATCCCCTTCCCAACTCAATTCATTACCACCATGTATAAAGAACAAATGATCTATTTTAATTTTAAACTCAACATAATGTTATAAACGTTTATTCTCTCTCCATTCATACTAATATTGTCTAAAAAACTATATATTTTATTGAAAATAAATAAATAATAATAATAATAAATAATAATATGTAATAAAAAATTAATGATATAGTTTTTAGTAATTATAAATTATTTCATTAATTTTTTTTCTTCATACATTGGGATATTATACAAACTATGTAGTTGATTGTTATAAAAACACATTATCACATTGAAATATGGACAACTAATAAAAAGATATAATAATTACCATGTAAAATATGAGAATAGATTGGGGTGTTCATTTGGTTACACACCATTCAATCAAACACATAAAAAAACTACTATATATACCCACACTATAAATGATCACCCCAGTAAGGTATTAAAGATTCATTCAGTCAACATTATTTAACTCATTTTATTTGTTTATAGAACACATCATTTGTGATGTTCAATGATTTTTACTACACAAATAGTATGCAGTTCTTGTAAGTCTGCACTATATCCACCACGCTACAATAAACAAACACAAAAACATTAATATATTGAATTTTTTAAATATTTATATGTTAGTGGATTTCCCAAAAAAACATTTGGTAACTTGGAGATCAAGTAATTTATAGGATAATATTGAAGATAAATATATTTAACAATTAGTATTTTATTTATAAAATATATAGATTTATTAATACATATATACTCTTATAAATAATTATTCTACATTTTAAGCAAAATTAATTCAATGATTATATGGATAGGTTTACTATGGATGATAATAAGTTCATGACAAAGGGAAATGAGATTCAGTCACATCATAGATATAGATGTTTGTCGATGAAAATATTCTTAAGGAAATGAAATACATCAGTGAAACAATGTTATGGTAAAATGAGAAGCCCCAAACCTATAAACATAGATGGAGGTCAGTGATTGGATGAAGGAAGCATATTTCTATCATTATATGATATATGATATGATAAAAATGATTAAGGACCAATTATTATAATTAATGAATTTGAAAAATATATAGTGGATTTGAGTATCAGAAGAAATACATATTTTTCATTATAAACTTGATAGATATTAAAAAAATATTTTTACTAATTGTTTTGTATGATTTTTTAAGAACAATAACTTTCACTCTAGTATCTATACACAATTTTTACACATAAAGAACATGAATCTATTTTGGATCATTCCCAATATTTTGTATGAAGGTGAAATTACAACAATATATCTTTTATAATGGTTCTATTCGAATTTTCTGGATATTTCATAATGAAGTAGTGGTTAATTATAACATTCAGTATGTCATAATTTTATATAATAATATGAGGTTTTTATTTATTGGTTTAAATAATAATTAAATTGATTATATTTTTTATAATAAATTAAATGGTCACCAAATTATTAAATTGTGAATTTTTTGTATTTTTGTTTTATTTTAATTGAAATAAAGCATTTATATTGCCATCTATTGGTTGAAATATATTATTCATGTTTTTTCAATATCATTGTTGATTGTTACAACTAATTGTTTCCAGTTTATTTATCAATTGAAATATAAATAATTTTTTAAATAATATTGTTCAACTTTTCATTATCCCTTTTTTTAAATGGAGTTGATTAATCTAATACATAAAATTGTTATTTCATTTTATTTTTGATTCTAATATTTTTTTCAGTTTAAATATCACATATAATATTCATTTATCTTTATAATTTTTTTAATTTGTCTATAAAAATTAAAACATTTAAATTTATATTATATGTTTTTATATAATGTATATTAGATATAGTATTTTAATATTAAATATGTATTTCCTTATTTATTTTTTTATTATGATTTTCCATTAATATAAATTTATGTTTTCATTTTTATAATATTATAGTTATTTTATTAAGATATTTCCATAAGGAATCATCATATAAATAGGTAATTATTATAATCCTTTATTATTATCATGAAATTATGTATGGCCTTGAATTAAGAGCTAAATTATCTAAGAATTTTATAATTAATGGAATTGATATTCCAAAAATAATGTTTATTGTGATAAAATATTTTATATATTATTTTAAAATATGTTATATCATAGGAATAGTATTGATGCACTTCACGTGAGAGGTGTGATAATCGATCCTCCTTCATTCCAATAATAAACATCATGTTAGTCCCACTTTCTCTGGTAGGGGAGGGACCTCTAACGTTTTTCAAGGGAGGAGTCTCATCTTTCTACCCATTAAATATCCTTGAATTTTATCCACCTTTCCATTGACCCTCATTATGTCCGAAATTCCCATATGTACTCGATGGTTTCCCTAACCTCTCATCATCGATGGAGGAGTTTAATGAAACATCAATGTTTCTATAATGATTTCATGGTTCATGTAATGAAATCCATTAGTTGACTCATTATATATTAATTTCCGAGGATCATGGGCTTTATAGAGGATGTATAATGTGGGTTTGATGAATAGAAAACATATTTTGATATGATTCGCATGGAATGTTGTTTTAATCTGAGCCTAGTCAATTACAACTCAATGCTTTAGTGGCTCTTGGTTTTACCACTTCATATTCACCTAAAACATCCATATGATGCATGATTCCCATTAAATGGGTAATTGGGTGAGTTTTAAAAAATCAAGCCATACCTATTCAAAATGAAACATTTATTAAACTTCTTGAAAATCTATTGGGTCGATACCTATGTTCAAATATCTTCCTTTAGATTATTTTCAAACCTGTTAGCCTTTATTTCTATGTCGAAGTGAATGTGTGTGTGGGTCCTTTATACATTGATTGGATTACTACAGGTGGAATTTTATGGTTCAAACATCATGTGGTATATGAATCCATATCTTATATTTGTTGTATCTAAAAATGGAATGGTTATTCGACTGTAACCTATCATTCGGGGTCTAATAATATCAATAAGTAGATATGTTAATATATGTATATGGGTATAGACTGTATTAAGGGAAACTGGGCCTTTAAAGATGAGGGCTTGTATGTATATGTGTTGGAGTGTGTGAATTGTATGCATAATTTAGCAATGCATGTGAAGAGTGGATCATGGGAATTGAATCCACTAGTTAGGTGCATATTTCTCCACATGAAAAATGTATATTATTAGTCCACATGTTCCTCTACATATGATTTTGGGGCCAGAGGTCCATGATACAGAGGAGTGACCTAAAAGTGGTCTCATCTTGTTAGTTCTAATACTGGAGGATGAATGAAGATTCAAGACACTCGTGGATAATTCATAGACCAAAGGAGTGTGCTTGGGAACTTTTTATACTACAAATGATCAAGATAAGTCTTCTTAAAATATTATCTTGAGGAAAAATCTAGATAATACCAATCCTAAAGTGACATATTCAATACAGAAAACTTGTTCAGCGGTGGAGATATCTACTGATGTTTTGGAACCTCCTCTTGAGGGTACACATAGTTTCAGTGATCGAAACAATTTTCTTCAATAAAAATAGTCAATGAGTTAGTTCCCAAGACTACCATGGATGGGTGAAATGTTTTGTTATAATTGGTTTTTGGTGAGGCCTCAAAAAAGTAAGATCCTTATGGTGGTGGAATGTATTGTAATGGGAAATAACATTTATCTTTTATCCAATGATTATTCAGTCCATAATTGAAAAATTTATCCTAGGATAACCTCTGTGGATGAGAAAAGGGAAAGGGGAATTGGTCCAGTGATGAATAATCTAGCTATTTTTGTTGGCGACATAGAGGCTGAGGTACTTCATTGTTGGTATCCAAGCTAGATGGGATGTATTAGATGGAGGGGTATCCGTAAAGAGAGGAAAGACTGTTCATATTTACCTCAACAAATGGATATTGTATCTATGAAAAAATTTATGGGAATGAAGATGGAAAAATACACCTACCTATACATTTGGATTGTCAAAAACATTTTTTTATGCTATAAACGAACATCACTTAGAATAGAAAATGATATCGAATTAGGTATTGGTCGAAACTGTCCAAATAATTTTTTCTTTTGATGAATAGGCTGAATGAATAATGGAATAGACTCTAATGGTGCCTACCAATGAGAATAAAGGAACAAATATTGATTAGATTATTCTGATTTTAATAAAAGAATTCAACACACTGATGATAAGAATTTTTCAGTACCTAAAATCCATGGAAAATATGGAGTTATTTTTCGATGATTTTTTATGAAAGAACCAAAAAATCATGTAAACACTATATCGTGGAATCATTTTAGGGATACTAAAATTAGTAGGATATAATTTCACATTAATGGATATTTGTTTTATTTCTATGCATGAACTTTTTATTTATCATTTTTTCATTAATGCGTTTGATAATAAAAATTTAAATTTTAGTGAGTATATAATAAGAAAAGTAAACATGATAGGTAATATAATAATCAATAGTTCATGTCCATTGCATAATCTAATTATATTCTATGATTCAGTTTTATCATGAGGAAGAATTAGGACATAATATGATACAGTATAAAAATATTCTTAAATGAAATCAAAATACAATTTTTTATAATTTCAAAAACCATCCATGATGTACATGTAGAGTGAAATTTTATTTATGATATATCACATGGGAGTGAGATATTAATATAAGGGTTGCATTAGTTGGTCCTAAATTTTTCCAATGAATTATAATTCCTGAGTAAATTAATAAAAAATCATGGAGAAACTTCAAGGTATCTATTTACAGATGTAATCACCCATTCAATGTGTGTGAGTGTCAAATAGTACTCAAGTATTTCCAATCCATGGGATAAAATGCATTATCCAAAAGCTCTCTTTATTTTCCATCATTCCCCAGTGAGGTGCTATGAAATTGTAGTAATAAGATGGTTCCGATATAAAAATTAGACGATTTAGAAACCCATACATTACAAAAAATTAGTTTTTCTATAATGGCGAAATGTTCTATTTTAATGTTTTCTTCATTTTCACTTTATGTCTGGTTACATTTATGTTGAATGGGGATATTCAGGTTTAGATTCTGTAACCATTTTTTCTACATATTAAATGTCATTTTATATCACATTAATACCACCGGTTCGAGTTTAATCCATTCATTCATCAAGATTAATGAAATCACGTTGAAAAAATACATATTATCAAAATTGTTTTCCCTTTAATATTGACATCGTAAAATATAATATACTAAAAGTCTTACTTTATTGTGTTATCATAGTATACGATATCCAGATATGGTATCATATGATTGAAATTACCCATGTTAAATAAAACATATAATTATATAACACTTTGGATATTTATTGGTATCATTGAATACGATATTTGTACCACAGGTAATGATAGGACAATTTATTATAGAACCTGATTTATGGTTCATCATTCGACAATTATATTAATTGATATATCTATCAGTCAAAATGTATGAATAAATGATTATATGTACACATTTATTAAATCGTATTCAATAATTTGTGTTGGATTATAAAATATTATTGATGATGGGAACATATTTATATAAATTAAAATATTAAATAATTTTTATTATTTATAAATTAATTATAAAAAATGTAAAATATTGCTCGGAATATATTTTTTAATTAATAAGGTTTTTATAAATTAATTTTAATCATGTTATAAAAAATTAGTAATTTTTTTATTAAATATTACAAAAAATTAAATTTTAATATAAAAAATTAATTATAATAAATTTTATGGAACTAATTACAACATAGAAATAATGATTTATTTTAGAAACCATATATTTAGTATATAATATGTTTATAAATAATGAAAATATTGGACAAATAATTTTTTTTATATTTCAAATTAATGAATTATTCATAATACATAATGTTAATTATTAAAATTAAAAGAATTATTTGAGTTATTATTTATAACACACAAAAAATATTTTTAATGATTGATTTGGTTAATGTTTAAATATTGTCAGGTAATTTGTATATTGATTACATAAAATGTGTGCATATTTGAAATTGGATTTAAATTATTTAAAATTTAAAAAAATACAATATATTTTAATGGAATTTCATATATTGTACAATATTAAAGATTTTATACTATTAATTGAATATAATTCGTTTATCACCATGATTGTTCAATGTGAATAATGATAAATTAATTATGTAGTTGTTATAATTAGAATTAATTTATTATTTTTCATAAATATTTATCTCGTGATTTATTTTGTTTAATTTTCATTTATTTATAATTTATTTGCCTATTTATTGTTGGTGAAAATGATTTTTTTATACTATGAATGTGTGAATGTTTTAGTTTATGTTGTTAAACTATTTATATTTTATCAAACATACAATGAAGGGATTGCATTCTATGTATTGTAATGGATCTATCATTCATTTACGATAATATTGTTTTGTATTCAAGTTTATTAGTTTGAATTTATTTATTGAAGGCAATTTATGAAAATTTTGTTCTATAATTATTATGTTTTCGAATATATCGGGATTATTGTATCTGTAGATAGATGGAATTCGGATTGGGCCTCCCATTATATTGGTGGGTTATGCTACTTTTTGTAATGGTGTGGTTTTCTATCATTAAATATTTTCTTACTCATGTGAATATTATTAAAATAATATCATTCAAAACCCTTACGTGTAAATTTTATATACATTATGATAGAGTTAAATTGTTATTCATGTATTCACGTTTCAAATCTATTTTTATGTGAGTTACAGTAATTATGGTATTCCACAATAGTTAGAAACCAATTTAGTTTTATTGTATTTATTTGGTGGAACACAAAGGATTCAAAACACAATCAGTTAAATTGTCTATAAATAAATCGAACAACATGATATATGATTACAAAACATAATATTATTAAAATAATTTATGTTATATTCCCTCCAAAATTGAACAAATCAATACATCGATTATCCAACTAGTAGAATCATTCTAAAAATATGTTCCCAGTGCTTCTATTCTACATTTATGTAATTTAATTATAGATCATAATATGATTAATAACATGTTTTTGGAGATTTTTTTCGAATATAATATTATACAATACCCCCTATTGTATTTTATAATGAAAAAGTCAAGGATGACTATTCCTTCCACCTGATTTGGAATGAAAAAACATGCATTACATATCTCCTCATATAAAAGTGGTTTCTGACTAGAAGTGATGTCCCAATCCATGCAATTTTGAAATATTTATTAAATTAATTGTGAAAAAACATATAAATAAACTAAAGGTTAAAAATCCTTTAATATCATTGTACACATATTTAATAATCAAAATAATAATAATTAAATATAAAACTAAAATTCATCAAACATACTTGTGGTCTTCCTAATACACACAATTAATCACACACTATGATGGCCACATCTGTAGAATAAATAAAACAGACAAAATACTAATGGATCGTTTAATAGCATAGGGCTATATGTCATTATTAGTCTCCACCATATTTCAAGATTCTCATTCACTAACCATATAATCCTCTTGAGTGGTCATACTGGATGATGTAAGACAATGACTATTCCTTATCTATCAAGAATACTCTAACCGTATTGAATTCAAACATAATGTTTTTCATGTACAAAAAATTACACACATAGTGGGTAATAACAAAATCTTAGTGGGATACCCCCAAAATTGAACCTATCATATTATGTCATATAAATATTCACTCACTACTATTATTCCCAACTGTTATATCCACTAGACATGATGAACTGAAGGGGGGGGGGGGTGAATTAGGGAATGATAGATTAAAAAAATGACCCCTTTAATGTTGTTTTTTTGTTTGACGAATCTATCTTTTATCTTTTTCATGATATAGATTTTAAAAAAAGATAAAGCATGAACATGAAAAAAAAAATTACTTGGATCACCATCACTGGGTTACGTCCAAGGAGAATACACTGGTATAGTTCCAATATACCATATATACTAAAAGAGCACCGCGGATTACAATGTTCAGAGCAGACATACTGTCCTAACTTATTTACAACCACTCATAATTTGAAAGCTCACTACTATGAAAACTGAATTGTGATTATTACATCTTCAAAAGATCTACCACAAATGATTTTTTCATACTTAAATATTGAAAGATTATCTATTTAAGAACAAAATTCACCTATAGAAGAATCTCACTATTCCACCAAATAGAACTGCAAAATATCAAATTTTACGCAAATCCCTTATTGAACCTTGCTAGTAATTCCCCTGACTAGCCTAAAAAATATCTCTTCTTGCGTGAAATCCCAACTCAAATTTTCATGAAACCTCAACAATTCCTTCCACCCTTCATTTTAAGAGTAATGTTAACTTCTTCATGCAAGATCTATTTTTACGTAGAACACAAAAAAATTTGTGAAACTTCCTTTGCATATTTTTTTACGCACATCATAGCTCATATTTTCATTATATATTGAGAAAATCTTATTGAGGGGTCACATCATATTTATAGGAAAAATAGACAATGCGTGGAAAAACCTCCATGAACGTGTAATCCTTTTTGAGCATGAAAACCACAACTTCCGTATAACACAACACATCATGTGCTGCCCCACCTTGTATCTACAGTTTTTATTTAGCCGCAATATCATCCATTCCATTTTTGGATTTCTTAAACAAATTATGGATTTATAAAACATCACTTGAACCTGACATATCACAATGGATGCCACATTTTTCATTTAACTAAACATAGAAACCCACCTTTTCAACATACAAAACATCAAGGCACCCTTTATAAAAAAACAAACCAAAAAATCACTCAATGACTTTTTATGGGATTTTTTCCAAAACCAACCTTGTAAACTAAAACATTAATTAATGTAATCAAACGAAAAAAATAAATTATAAACAATAATAGAGTTATAATATTATGGGGGATATAATCAAAATAATCTTCATTAAAATTCATCGGTCTATAAACTCATTACTCACCATGACACAAAACATTATGTGAATTCAGTATATTTTACGATAAAACCTTATATCTAAAAAATATAGGGTTAAATGAAATAAAATTATATATCACCATGTGAATTAAAAATATAAATACACCTAACTTTATAAAGATATGACTTCAATGGCATGATCTAAACTGGTGATAGGAACACTAAAAAACTCAAATGACCCTATTAAAATATTGGTACTCGTGTAGAACTATTCTAGGACCTTAAATAGATAAAAATATGTTCAATATAATAGTCAGGCCCAACTAACAATGATGAATACATATTCCAAATAACTAGACTTTCGTAACATGTAAACTATTGGTGATTCCTTAATCCATATCTTCTTTTATCTCGTCTGTCCCACCTAATGAAAACCAAACTAATTATGATAGAAAAAAATCTTTATTAGGGCCAATTAAAAATGTAATAATATTATAAAGTTATCATATCTCTTATATCATGAGTAAGAAAATGACTCATACATACCTATTGTAATAATTAAAATGCAGGTTTGGATAAATATAAAAACCCATCATATCCAATGATGAAACTAGTACCAACCCTCTCTAGCTCAAACAATCACATGGAACTCACATTGCACCCCTAAACCATAAAAATTATGTGAATCCATTTTAGGGTATCCCTAAGAATTGTAATAACTTGAGAAAATCCAATCATAAAAAACTTTTGTTTGAATCTTTATATGACAACTTAACCCATAGAAATAACTTAGAATCATAGGATCTAGAACTAACACCACAACCCCAATGGAATTCTCAAGGGTCTCTCATAACCATATTATAAACTACATGATGAAACTGAACTATAACTCACACCCTATGTGGCATCCCCATCCCAAACACTACAAGTGAATAAAAAATTAACATGTAATTAACAAAAACCATCTAATAAACCAATTTATCCGACCTTTTGAGAACTATTCAAATAAAAAACAAGTTAAACCTCATGGAAACTATAATCTATGATGTCCCAAAATCTCACATCTTTCTCGTAGAACTCAAACAAAACATCTCTCATGAGGATTGAAAATATTTATTGTCAATTAAATCACCCCTAAAAAACACAATCCATCAAATGCAATCTGAATAATATTCTCAGATAACATTATAGATCGTACCATTTAATCCTTCAAGAAAAAACATTATAGAACCTTCACTTATAAATTTATGAAAATAGCATAATATAATGGGAGATAAATAAATAATGGGAGAGTAAATGGATTCTATTACATGTTCATGTAGTGCGCCCCATCAATCATTCATGGGTGTTTACTTTAACTCAACCCAAAAAATAATTTGTATGTACAATGAATGCACCATATCAACTTTATATGTTCATTATAAGGGTTACATGTATGTGTACCATGCATTCGCTATATCTATTTACTCTTCATGGCCAACATATATGGATTGTAGAAGAGGTCTAGCTAATTACTATACACATCCTTGTGTCGTGAGACTTGTTATTTGGAAAATCCCTATAGCATACCCAGAGTCAACCCTATATGTTGTATATTGAACATATAATACGTGTTGTCACATTCTCACAACATACCACTAAAATGGATAATATGTATCCTATGTTCATCAATCATAAATTTTGATCTCTTTTCTGAAAACTATAAACCCATATGAATAACATGCAACCAAAGATTCATATAGAATCACAAAATTGAGGATCTCATGATAGATCGAAATGCTCAAAAACATAATAATAAACTAATGTAAAATAACTTATAATACAATTGATAAGAAATGGATTCCTTCGAGTGTCAAATACAAAAAAATAAATCTTTAATTCATGTAACCGGACCATAACATTAAGATCCATCTCGTTAGACAAATAGTAATGCAATCCCCTCTCTAACTACCTCTACATGAACTCATTAAATAATAAAAAATGGTGGAGGATCCCTCATAATATATAATAATAAATAAGGTGAATGAATAAAAATGGAAAAAATATTTCTAATTAAAAAAAATATTCCTTTTAAATAGACAATCCCAAGCTTCAAATCATGAACATTGTCTAGTCCCCACCCATGAATGAAAAACCCATTGTAATTAACACACACCTAATGCATAAAATTTAAAATTTTGACACTATTTAAGATATATCAGTAATTAAACATGAAAAAATATTAAAATATGTAATTATTTAAATATTAATTATTAGACAAAAAAACATTTTAATTATACCAAAATTTTATCTCATTGTAAACACCCTTTTATGTGACTCATTCAACAGTCATAAATTTTTTCTGAGATCCTATTATATGAGATATTATAATTTTTCTGTTCAAAACATATTAGGAAAATAAATTCTTCTCTATCCTCATTTATTCAACCTATGTTGACTCTGGTTAACCTGATATCCCCACCATAGTGCGTTGTTCCCATGAGAATTCGCAGTTGAAAAATAGAAGCATTTCATTATCGAAGATTTCAATATTATATCCAAGACTCCATGAAACATCTCAACTCTTAAAAAAACCCGGTTAATTCTATTATTCCATATATATCTCGATTCTACCTAGGAAATGGAATCTAATTCAACATGGAACATCCACCACCAATTATAAGATAACCTAAGGCACTTCCGTCATGTCGTTCATTCATCCAATACCGATTATCTTCTATATATTGTTTGAGTATTTTTATTTAAATTATATAATGAAGAAGAAATAATCATAGATAATTCAATATAAACTATATAATACACTAACATGGCATTATTGACTAAGTTACCACTTATATATAACCACAAAATTGAATCCACCAACAATTTCTATATCAGCTTGAATAACATCCTTTATGATAAATAATAATCTAATAATAAGGATCTTGAATGCTAATATTCAGTGGTGAACTCACCACTACATGGATTCCATTCAACCACACCACATTTGATGGCCTCAATATGTCTACGATGGATAATCTTCTCATGTATCATTATGATATGAAAAACTATCAATGGTCTTAACCACAAATATGCACAATTAGCATACACATTCCCCCACATATCAAAAAATTATTTTAAAATGGTATTCCTACCAGGACTCTACATCTCATAGATATATTATTATATAAGAACCTCTTAAAATATATCACATACCAATATACTATGTCTCACCAGAACCAAACACTCTAGGGTTCCCAAGGAACTAAATCACACAACCTGTCCCTTGATCACATTATCGACATCGAACAAAACCAACACTAACATTATCAATCCATGTACCATAGTCTTATAAAATTTAATTTATAAAAATATTTTAAGGAAATGATACTCACTTTAAAAAATTATACTTCTCTGACAAGAGAGAATATACACAAGATCAACCAGTACACAAGTTTCCATCCAAGGACATGAGTTTTTCACTGATCTCTTATAATGAAACAATTATAGAGACCATAAAAAAATAACGTTTTGGTATCCAAAAAAATATGATATCTCAATGAATCATTAAAACAATTAGATATCCCATTACAATTCCTTTAAATCACAAAGAATCATCATTAATAACCATGAAAATAGTCAATTAAATTGTATTATAATCTCAACACCTCTCTGGAATATTGTCCCTTACTAAGAAATCACATAGGAACCTAAATCCCATGTTGACCCAATAGAGTAAAAACATAAATTGATAAATTTTATGTACATCAACAACTAAAAAACATCAGACCACATGATCCATATATTCTTTCCTCAAATGGTAAATACAGTTGTTTAGCTATATATTATTCCAGAATGATGTTATATGGGACAATGAAATATTCATTATTGTGTAATCCAAAAAACATAAACCCCCATAATTAGTGAAATATCAAATAAACAATAAAATTTCATTTAATACCTTCATTAATATAATTATTCATCCACACATGCCTCATTAAAATTGTCCAGAAGCCAAAAAAATCATACATTTGAAAAATTAATTCTTTCACCCAATTTGATAAATTCATCCATAAAGGTAAAAGTCAACCACAAAAGTCACATACCATGGTATTGCATTATCCTCAACATAATATGAATTATTAATGAACTAGTTTATAATACATTGATGTATCTTTCATCTTCATCTCATTGGCCTAAGAAAGAAGAAGATCATTATATGGATTTTAAAGATATCCCCATAATGACAATGTCATGAAATAAATTATAAGGGCTTAATATAAAATTGGGGGACTATATTCCCTTTGGAAATAAAAAACCTATTAATATTTCATAACCAAATAAACAATATATGATTCATGATATAATAGATTTACATCTCATTGTAAAACAATTTTTTTGGAAATCCTAAACCTTGTAAGAGAAGATTAGTGGAATACTACAAAACAAAAAGTAAAATACTAGAAGTATACAAAAAAAAACAAATAAAAAAGGAAATTACAATTACTTGATCAAATATGATCCTTTCTCTAATCCACAGAATAGCCCATGCAACAATAGCAACCACTAGAGAACTGTGGCACATAACATTTACATAGTCCTGATAATGTACATGTCTAAAATATAAAATGTTTGTAAGCATGGGTGTGTAATAAAACTCAATATTTTCCCCCTAATTAATTCCCTACTCATGCCACTGTTATAAAACATGTTACATCATTTATACAATTAAGGTTATATAAATGAATTTATGAATATTTTATATCAAAATATAAATATGTTCCATAAAAAGGTATTTTTCACATAAAAATTTAATGTTCAATGTAATGTACGAATAAATTATTTAAAACCATTCAGATTTTACATATTGGTATAATGTATTTAATTGATTTTATCCACTCATCAATTGTGCATTCATCTTGAAAATGCCTATACTCATGAGTGGTGACTCATTATTTAACTAATCCATCACATGATGAACAATTTGATGAGGTGGATCCCTAACCCTTATCTGTCACACTAATGTTGAGGTAACTCCTTAAATTTATCCATTCCAAATGCACATGAACTCACATACAACAATTATGCAAAAAACCATGGTCTAAAAACCATTTCAATAAAATTGTTCTTTTATATAAATCTTCTAACACTCGCCATTTCAATAAACAAAACATTTTTAATTTTTTCATGAATCTAAAACCAAAAAATCAATTTTTTAAAATCATTTTTAAATTAGAATACCAATTTCACATTCCACAAAATTCCCAATTTATACAATTCAATAAATTGTCACTATAAGTGGTTCTAAAAAACCAATTGACATAATTTTAAAAAATAAATTGTATAAAAATAATTATTCTGAAACTAGTCATTCATATTCTTAATAGAGAAGTTGAGAGTGAATCCACTTTCTATAAAATATTTGACGAAACTTGAAAAAGGCATGAAAACATCCTTGGAAATGGTTTCTACTTTAAAAACCCAATCATATATTTTCTCCATTACCAATAAAATATCCATGTATAATAATATTTGTCCTAAAATCCCATATATATATATAAATATCAAAAAAGGTCATAGAGAAATGAAACAATGATATATAGAGAAATGTATATCTATGAAACCCCACTAAGAACAACCAAGAAAAGGGGACTTACCATGAGAATTTAGGTTCAAAGAACCAAAATAACCCTTTATATCACCACTAGATAAATTAGAGAAGCTTAATAATCCTTAAAGAGGATTAAATACCGAGTTAGGAATGGTTTGGGGAACAAATGAGGGGTTAAATTATAAAATTTACCTTGATTCTCTTATTGTGGATCTAGATTTTATCCCATGCATGGTTAGTCGCACAATTAAGAAAATTATGCGCTAATTGTGTAATGGACACTATGTTAAGGATTAATCTCATAAATATATATCTCACTATTTCCAAACAATGGAAGAACAATGCCAAATTTGAATATATCAAATGTAATGTTATCTCTAATGTGGTCCCACATTTTCAACAAACTGTGCACTGCCTTTAAATCGTATGTTTAACCCCATCCAAAAATGGAACATTTTCCTATAAGTTATTCATAGTTTTCCGAAACTATATACGAAAAAATAATCCATAAAATCAATAAAAAATTTAACAAATCTTCTAACATATCCAATAATTCACCAGATAACTTGTTGTTCTTTAAATAATAACCAAACAATTGGCTATGTGATACCGCGGGTTCTATATTTTCCCCACCATTGATATTTGCATCCCTAGTATGTATAAAATCATCATTTATATAATAGTTTTTTTATTTATTTATCTTTCATTTAATGCTACCATTCCCAAGACTCATAAACAACATGAAAATGCTTACCCAAAAATGGTACTAGACCAATTATTTTCATATTCAATACATTGTCATGACTATCTAAAAACTTCACAGGCATGTGAACCAATGAAGAATTCATCTCTAGATCAATGTGATCATATAAATAACATGATTATGATTAGGATTATACTTTTTCAAATGAAATACAAGAAACATAATATGCTCTTTACTAACCAATGATGGAAATTCCAATGGATATACAACAACATAAACCCCTTCAAGTATATAAAAAGGTTATATTTATCGTGGATATAACATTCCCTACATCCCAAAATATATATGTTCATTCCATAGAGAGATACCAAAGGTCACATGATCACTATCCATGAACAAATATGGTCATCCATGATGATCCACATACGATTTTTGATGACTCTATGCCAGATACATCTATTTACTAATCATATGGATCATCTCAATTTTTTATTGGACAAGGATCGACCCAACTAGTGGATCCCCTCCCATTTCCACACAAAAAAGTGGAGAATGACATGGAATCACATGAAATGCTTCAGAAGGATCCATATTGAATCAGGGTTTATAACTAATATTATATGGTAACTCCACTAATAGTACATCAATTTCACATGAGAAACCAAAATCCATTACACAAGCCCTTAAAACGAATTCAAATATTTTTATTATTCTTTAAAATTTCACAGCCATCTGGGGATTCTATGACATACACCATGTCATAAGAGTCCCATGGAGTTTCTAGAAGTGGTATGTAAACCATAGAACTCAGTATGATAAGATTGAAACTAGTATTCCATTCCTCTATATCACTTCTATTATATAGATTATTGAAAAGTACTCCAAAAAATGTGATTCATGAATAAGAATTAAATGAGTTGATTTTTTTATTTGATCCACTAGATCCCATATATGATCTTGATTCCTAATCATTCTTTGGAGGACTATTAAAAAATCCATAGTTTTCAGTTACCATATCTTCATTGAAATAGTTAATGAATGAACCGCAATATCTGGTCCCTGAATCTATACATTAACATGGAAAAATTTATTCTTAACAAAATAAAATCAGGCGCCTTTTTCAAACTAATCCACAGAACTATTAATTCATCAAATTATACATAATATGTATTCTAGTATGAAAAACCTATATTCTATGGTTGTAATAATGAAAAGGATGTTTCGAAAAAGACATAATAATAAATATCTAATTTTATAACTACTAAACTTAACTATCATACAAATTCCATCAGCCAATATTCTCACCACTATTGATTTTTGACCTCAAAATGTCACATTATACATCATATTTATATGCCTCATCAATAATCATTACAAATCAGTAACCAGTGAAACTGGAATGAAAAATGAAACATCACCCATTTTTTAAATTCCATATGTATGTCTACAAGGACCGACATCAACATCCACCGATATAGAGCTTATATTTCCAAATTATCATATTACTTTTTTTCTTAATGCATCTTCCCATGTATTTCATTTTCATGATGTATACATATATCCCTATTGAATAATTTTATTATAATCTATCCATATTCATTGTTTTAATTCAAATCTCATTGTGAGAAAATATTTTTCACGCTCTTATGGTATGTGAAACTAATAAATTTCTCAATGATGATATAATGACGCCATTTCATCAAAAAATTAAATATGGTGGGAAACTCAAATAAAGTGTTGGGTAGGTAATCTCGCACCTTGGAAACTACCTTATTTAGTATAATAAGATATGATATCACTACATGAGAACACATCTTAACCCAGATCCTGAGGAATCACAATACACCAAATATTCATATCATAATTATGGAAGAATCAAGATTGGTAATGATTTAAGGAGTAATTTCATCTCTTGAAATGTATTATGACATTCTGTATCCCATTTAAATAGAACATTCATAATTCTCAAAGATATAATTAGTTAATCTTGTCTTGAGAAGTCATTAATAAAAAAGGTAATAACCATCACGACCAAGGAATCATTGAATCTAAAAGAAATTATTTGGTGGTAACTAAGAGGTAATGACCTATATGTATTATAGATCCAATGAAACACCTCTTTGAAAAATGGCATGGACAAGGAATTCTACCTCATGCATCCCAAAAAACATATTGATAATTTGGAAAACCAATAGTTTTCTCACTAGATCCACATTCCTATCACTAAATTTTTCTTATGCTCATCACTTTTTCTTGAATAATCTAATACGCCATCCACAAATACCACCACAAAATAATATAGAATCCACTGAAATATACAATTTATAAATTCTGTAAATACCATTGGTGCATTCAGAATAATTAATATAAAACAACATACTCATAATGTACATGTCTATTTATTAAAGTTGTCTTTTGAATTTCCTCCTTATTAATACAGAATTGGTGATACCCTGATCACAAGTCAATTTTAGAGAATCCCTATGCTACTATAAATGGATTGAACATGTAATCATTGTGTGTATGTGGATAACTATTTATTATCATTAATTTGTTGATCATATGATATGACACTAATAGATAAAGAGTTTATTATTCATTTTGACCGAATGATTGGTGCTTCCCACATAGACATTCTTGGATGAATAAACACTTTTCATTCCAACTCCTCCAAATGATATTGTAACTCCCAATATTCTATTGGTTTCATTTAGTAATATATAATGAAAATATTATATGTTTATATAAGGAGATCAATTATAAACTCTACTTCTTCCATAGGTGGTTACCCATAGAAATTATCAAGGAAAAATTCTGGAAAATGATCATCCACTGTTGGAAAACTATTACCATTGATATTTTATATAAATTCCATGGAAAATGTTTCCAACTTTTATGATGTTGTTCTATCTACTTATTCCAACAAACATATTTCACCAGTCTTTACATTTTGGCATTCTCTAATGAGATATGTGACATCATCTTCAGTTGTTGTATTGATCATTAAGATGAAATATTTGATTTGTGACGTTAACATTTTCATCATATCCATACCAAAAATTTTATCATAACAAACCATGTCAATAATAATGAAAACCCATTTTCGCATGGATCCATCGAATATTAAAAAACATTCACTAAAATTTTTTTTACATTCTTTTTGTCCAATATTATTTTTTTGATTAATCACATAAATAGTTCTGTTAAATTTATAACCAATAATTTTATTAGTATGAGAAGTAATAAGGTAATAAGATTAACCCATATCAAACAAATTATTCATAAGGGTAGATTTCAAAAAAATCATATGTCGCATTGTAGGTTGTCGACAAAAATCATCAACCATAACATGTTCAACTCTATATTATTATTTTTTCATCATGGGGTTTTCTTTATTTACCAGTGGATATTTATCTTATTGAGGAGTCATGGAATTAATAGAATCCCCATTGTTATCTATATTCTACGAATGAAATTGATTCTACCACTCTCAACCTGTCAAAGAATATAACTTCTAAAACCATGGAGAAGTGTCCCGATCTCCTGTCCTATGATTACATTAAAGATTGAGCTAAGGATGCCTCATTTGATTTAAATTATGGAATTATCTATATGGTTTAATACATTGTTGTTTCATTTGGTCAAACTAACCACACTAAAAACATCCAGAACAACTATTTTTTAGGAAGATTCACCAATCTGACCATTTTATTATTACACTTACACCCTTATTAGAAATATGATTCCATTATTGGTTTGTTCTTAACATTAGTTCTTCCACCATTTCATTTTGTTAACAACTAGATTCCTCATAATATAGCTATGTAGATGTCCCATTATTAAATTGTATCTTATTTTTATTTCTCTATATTATCTATTATACGCATGACATCAATCATCGAGAAGATGTTCTTCATAATCCCTAATTCAATGATTCTGGCCTTCAAGAATACAGTTGCATCAACATTAGGAAAAAATTCACAGAATTCATTAATTATTCATGATTCATCATGATAAACTGATTTTTTATGCTGAATATGTCATTCATTATTTCAATATTTAATGTATTACTATATAAGTATTTAATAAAATATTCCTCAAAATACTCTTATTGATGGTTGTGGTATACATTATCCTAATCATCTCAGTCACACCACTAGAATGCCTGATATTTTAGTAAAAATCACTACAAAATATTTTACTTTTTCTGATAGGGACATATCTGTTGGCAAAAGTGTATTATATGATGGTAAAACGTCTTACCAACATATATGTCCCTGTTACTAAAACTGTTGGTAAAAACTATGTCGCTAAATGTTTTTATGATAGATAAAATAGATCTGTTGAAATTATAATAATACTAACAGATAATATATATGTTGGTTAATGTTTTTAGAAAAAGGTTTTGGTGACAGAATTATTTGATGGTAATAATATTACCAATATATAATACTTTTTTTATAAATTAAATTTAAATAAAAATTATAAATTTATAATGCTAGTAAAATTTCATATTACATTTATTAATTTTTAATATATAATACATATTTTTTAATTATTAATCTAAGGAGTATATTAACACATTCAAAATGAGACAAGTTTTAATTATATTAATAATGAAATTCATTACAAACATAACCTATTGGATCCCCACCCTTCAACAATTATGCCCCCCCATTTTTTCGCTGGACAACCCCCTCCACATAGGATCAACCACCCCTACAACTCCAACCCATCGTCTCTAACAACTCTACCACCAGTATCTCTACCCAATACATGAAATCCCAAACCCTAGTAGCTTCATCCATCCATGTCATCTCTATCTCCATCCCATTCATGTCATCTCCATCCCCATCCATGTTATCTCCAGTATATGTCACCTTCAGCTCCAGCCAATCCATGTTAGCTGTAGTCTATGCCAGCTCCAACTCCAACCCCATCCATGTCAGCTCCAGCATCATCCATGTTAGCTCGATCCTATGAACAAATAAATGAGAAAATAGATGAGAAAAGACCCCATATAGAATTTAGGGATATACCCAAAAAAGGAAAAGTAATACACTTACACCATAGAGAATTGAGGTAGGTAAAAAAACAAGTAACAGTGCATCATAACTATTAAAAATAGGGAATTAAAACTCACATGTGTGAATCCGCAAGACTTAATAAGAACAATAAATAGAAAATATGAGGACCATAAACTACCTTGATTGAAAAATCCATGTGAAAGATGTTGAGTATTAATCTCAAAAAGCATTTTATTAAGAGTTCAAAAACACATCAGCAAAGGCAGAACCTCCTTCATATAGACTTCATGTTGGCTCTGACTATGATTTATAAATCCCATCCGATCTCGTGATCATCAAATATAAAAGAAAGTGAAATTCCTCAATTGAAATATTTATGAAGCCCATCCAATCCTGTGACCACAAAATCCAAAAGAAATTGAAATGCATCAATTGATATATGCAGTATCAGATGCTCCATTGGAAAGAAGAAAACTACCATCATATATGACAGAAAAACCAAAAAAGTCACACATCAATGAAAATTCAGAAGAAAACATAACTGAAACCCAAGACCAAAAAACATGCCAATACTATTGGAAATACATGTAAAAAATGTTTTCAAATGAAACCTTCAAGGAATTATAGACTCAAAAAAAATACCCATACAATTAACATTTTATAAAATGAGAAATTTAATTTCTACTATTGAATTCACAATAACTACTATAAAATACATATAAAACATCATTAAGAAAGACATCAGGACTATCAAATGGATTCCTTCAAGAGCTTCCAGCATCATAAAAATTGTTCCTTACACAAACAGATGAGAAAAAACCTCATATCTCTTTTTTAAAAGCAAGTGATATGATCTGATTTCCCATCCTAGATCCTAAAAAATTTATTGATGAATAATAAGGATAAAGTGTACACATGAGGTGTAATGATCATACACCATCTCAAAATAAAATGAAATCAAAACATCAATGCATAATGTTCAAAACTAAAAAACATAAATCCATCCCCAAGATGTGTGCCATGTACTCAGCTGAAATCTTGAAGAAGTTGTCTTTTTGAAATCCACCCCATAAAAAATTGGTAGTATCCTCCATAGAAAGACTTTCTACCCATAATAAACATCCTTCAAATTCACCTTCTTGTGGACCTTTAAAACAACAATCAATATCATCAACTTAATTCCATGGGAAATAAGTCCAACTGTAAAGGAGGAAACCCATACAGACATTTATCTAGAATCTGATCACAAACACAGTCTGAAATATTAGCCCAATATAACCATCCCAATGTTCATAAATCCACAAAAAGAGAATAGAAGGCCATCAAATGAAATATTTAAATTAAAATCATCTTTAGGTGTAAGACATCCCATTCCCATTATAAGTGCACAACATACTTTATAAAATGAAGGATACACATTTGAAATTGGAAGATGATGCTGATAATACAATGAACCAATAAAAAGATGCAAGTGATGTGGTACTGATGAAGCCAGCCTAAGCAAGGAACTCTCAATCATCAGAGTGCATAAGGAGAAAACTTTCACAATGTTCGACAACTACAATCATCAGGTTCTCAGTAATTCACCAAACTACTAAATCCTCACAAAAATACATTGACAAGTGTGTGTTCATGAATCTAATAAACACATTCAACATTTTAACCCAGTTATAAGAATATAAATAACAGAAATTAGAGAGTTCCAGGAGCTATAAGAAACAACTACAGACTTCAATTTGAAAATTTTGAACCAATGATACTTCTAAAAACTCTGAGAAGGTCCTCTCAAAATCACATCATGTGAATATATGGATTCCCTTAAAGGAAATCCAAATTACAACATATATATCAAAATATATTAGACTGTATATCCAAATCATCAATCATCACTCAAAAAACATGCCGAAACACAATAAAATTAAAAGAAGCAGTCAACTCAACTAAGTAGTCTGGTAACACACTTAATACTTTTTAAATAACACAACTACATGAAAATTCATCAATGTAACTATTTAACATTTTACAGTTTTTCAAAGTCTTGGTAATGTTTTTTTGACGATCATATTTAATTTTAAACTATATAAAAATAATTGGATGTAATATGTGCTATATTTTTTGAAATCTACTCAAAAGGGGTGGTTATTTGTTATTGAAAGTAACATGATTCCTGTTGTGAAAAAAAATAAAATTGGTATGTATTTAAACTTTTACATGTCTTTAAATACTATGTTATAATTATTATAAGCATTGGTAATTATTTCTTGATGATCATATAAATATTAAACTATTTTATGCAAATAATTGGTTGTAATAACTGTTTGAATTTATGTCTCTCGTGCTTGAGAGTTTCTCTCCTAGGGATTCCTATGTCAGAGTTTTCCTTCTCCGTCCGGGTATCGGCGGCTCCGTCTCCCCCAGATCTCTCCTTTTTGACTTTCTGGTTCACCACTCCTTCTTCCTTGGTGATAATGATCAGTTTCATCCATTCTATACCGCCCTACAACTATCCATGAAGGATCTGGGCTTCATCTTCTTCTGGTCAAATTCGCCTTCAGGAGTAGATCTGGCCCCCGGGGTCTTGAGGCTCCTTCCGTCATCGTCATCCTACATCAGTGCCAGATCTGGAGGGGGTGACCCTAATCACACATCCCCTTCGACACTCAGATCTAAACACACAGAATCACGAATCTCCATCTGATCTCGTGTTCTTCATTGCCCTTTTGCGCCTGTCTCTCTACTTCCTACTTCCGTGATGAAAGGCGAGGTCTGATAGGTTGCTTGAAATTTTCATGTTCTGTTAAGTTTCCATCGTGAAGTGGGGTACTCCGCGAAGAACCTTACTCATTGAGTCTCCGACTTGTGTGACCACATGTGGCCATCAAGACGTCCTACCGCAGGGTGTTTGATCCACGTTGTTTTGGTACACTGTGATGATGGAAATGTTCTGTGGGTGGTAGCCGCTCCCAAATTGCTGTGAAGTTCCACCACATAGTGGCTGACTTGTGAAGCACCTTCCGTGAAGTTCCACCACGTTGAGTGTTTGTGAAGTGGATGCTGCATAACTTTTGTGCAGGGTGTTGATCCGTGTTGAAGTGGTAAAGACGGAGGTGACCTATGGGTTTTTTTTCATAACCATGAATTGTGAAACTCCTCTATGTTGTTGTTTGATTCGCGAACACCTTTCACGAAGGTTTGATGTTTGAGTGACTGCGAAGGGGAAACCGGCCGTGAAGGGGTCACCGACCACAAGGGGTTATCCATCCATGGAATTCTTTGGGAGGATTCCATTTTACTTTGTTTGATTTTTCTCTTTGGATGCGAAATTGATTGATCAATGGAATAGGTTGTCCTTCACGGAAAACCAAAGGGCGACGATCAAGACACGGAGAAACGAAAACACACTCTTGTAAAAGAGCATGTCTCTACTCATGGTATGAATGTTCATAGAATACATATCGGTTAATCATGGGTCTCTCAAAAACACTCTACAGAACATCTGGAAACATGATTCAAGAGTGGATATTCGAGAATCCAGGATCAATCGCTTCATCTATGAGTATTTAATGAGAAATATAGAGATAAAATCTTGTGCGGCAGACTGTAGTCTTTTGATAATCAACTTCACTTCATGGAAGAATTAAAAGGTGGGGACTATATCCAGCAAATAAATTTTACCCACTCTCCATTCTTGGTGCGATTTAAAGGAATCATATACCATACAAGAACAGAATGCATCATGAGAGAAATTGGGGATAGTTTAGGTCACTTTCTTAACTAGGATTGCTCTGATCCAGTACAATGGGGCCCTAAGGTCTGGATCATGGCGGGAATTGAAGTGTCAGAGCCACTTATGTGGGGAATGTTCTGTAAAATCGAAGATACCAACACTTGGATATCATTAAAGTTCGAGAAGATCCCCATATTTTGTTTCATTTGTGGTCTCCAAGGCCATCTAGACAAAACGTGCACCACAATAAATAAGATTGAATTAGGTAAAATTTTCCTCCAGTATGTCACTTGGCTCCATGCCAAAACAAATAAAAATTATTTCATCCCTCAGACGGAAAAACAAAAGGATCGTGACCATCTCACCTTGGAACATACCAGTTAGGCAGAACCCATACCGGACAAAAACCAAATTCTAGGACCACTGGATTTCGCTAATGCTGGCACGCCTACTCAGAGAGAAGATAGAGGTCATCATTACCCCATGAAGGACAATAATTAAACATATTCAAATCTAGTAACAAAGAATAAAGAACCACCATCACGTGGCACAAAACCAATGCTGATGCACATCAGACCACTAGAGCCGGACCCTGACCCACAATCGACCGCATCAGTAATTATAACAATGTAGGTCCATGAAATTATGGGAAATACAATACTGGGACCAATTACCCATCGAACATAGAAAATGATGCAACGTGGAGAGAGTGATGGTCACACAGAAGACCCGATGTCCGGGGCCAGGAAAAGACAAAATGAAACATGTCAATCAGGGTGGAATCCCACCAAATGATAGAAAACGACAAGTGGAGAAACAAGTCCGAATGAACCAAAGCTGGTGGAGGGCAAGACCCATCCCCCCCATTGAGAAAATATTTCCTTATACTAGAACTGTCGTGGGATTTGCAACCCATGAACGGTTCACATGCTTCAGCGAAACTGTGCTCAAAGTCGCCCCGATATGGTTTTCATGTCCGAAACCATACTGGAGAACAAGGACATCATTGGTATTTCTCAGAAATGTTGTTTCCAGTTATTCTTTATGTTTTCCAGACAGGGCCACTCTAGCGCCCTCTGTCTCCTTTGGAAGGACAATATCGAAGTCAAAATATTTTCCTTCTCCTTGCACCATGTGGCATCGAATTTTCAAACAGACCTTCACCCACCATGGAATTTTGTGGGATTCTATGGATGACCATCCCATAATGATAAGACAAAGTCATGTGATATCTTTTGCAAGATGTTACATGACTTACCGAGACCTATGCTCTTCAGAGGAGATTTCAATGAGATTATGTTCCATATGGAAAAGAGGGGCAGAACCATCTGACCCTCATCTTCGTTTTCAATCTTCAAGGACACGGTCTCCAGGGAGGACCTAATTGATCTGGGGTATATAGGTAACCTTTTTACATGGTTCCATGGCAATACTGAAGGCACCCTCATCGCAGAGTGTCTCGATAGATTTATAGGTTATAGTGATTGGATTAATCTGTTTAGCATGTTTCATATCGGCCACATGGACCTTAACTATTCATACCACTATCTAATTTTCATTAACTGTATGCAAGGAAAAAGAACTAGACAACCTTGCAGACCCTTCAAATTTGAGAGCTTCTGGTCGAATGACCAGGAATGCAGAGAGGTGATTCGTTCAAGCTAGAAAAGAACTCACAAGGATGTGTGCCTCAATCTCCATCAGGTGTCAACTAATCTGAGGTCCTGGAGAAATAAGAAATTCTACCACCCCAACCAGCACTGTGGTGTCCTCAAAAAGAGACTAAACAATCTTCTTAATCAACCCACATCCAATCACATTCTCTCCAAGATTGGATCCATGAAAAGAGAGCTGGACACGACCATGCGTTTCATGTAATGTTTCTGGGCTATGCAGGCATGAGATAGACACATTAAAAAAGGGGACACTAATACAAGGTTTTTTCACCAGAAAGCATCAACCAGACGTCGGAAAAACTTCATTACATGCATCTTACAACCTGATGGAAGCAAAGATTCAGATACCAATGGTATCCAAAAGTCCTTAACTCACTATTTCCAAAACATCTTCACTACAGGATCCCCTTTCATTTCAACCGAGGTGGACGATTGTATCAAACCTATGATCACCGATGAGATCAATAGGCAGCTCACCAAAGATGTGACGGATGATGAGATATGATTGGCCCTGAAACATCTTCACCCCACTAAGGCCCGGGACCAGATGGCTTCCATCCCCTATTATTTAAACATTAATGGAATATTATCGGTCCCGACATCTGCAACATGATAAAAAGTATCTGGGATGGGAATTCTAGCATTGCTTCTAGTAATGAAACAGTCCTTATCCTTATCCCAAAAATATAGAAACCTTTGACGATCCCAGATTTCCGACCTATCAGTCTTTGCAAAGTCTCTTATAATATCTTTTCAAAGATCCTTGTCAATCAGTTGTGACCTTGGCTACCTGATATTATCTCTAAAAATCAGAGCGCCTTCGTGGCCAAGAGACTGATCACTAAAATCGTGATTGTGCCCCATGAAGTGTTCCATTCTATAAATTTACGCTACACTACGAAAAGGGGAACCATGGCCTAGAAACTGGATTTGACTAAGGCCTATGATAGAGTTTAATGGCACTTACTTCGTGTTGTTATGCTAAAAATTGGCTTCTGTGATAAATGGATAGATATGGTCATGGATTGAAACTCGACCATCTGCTTCAAAATCAAGGTCAATGGGGAGCTCACCAGAGGATTTTCCCCAACCCAAGGCCTTCCCCAGGGAGATCCCCTCTCCCCTATTCTCTTCTTGCTGGTGGCTGACGTGTTTTCTAATCTTATATATAGTGTTGCATCCTCTAATTCCATTCATGGGGGAAAGTTCTGCCATGTTACCCCACCAGTGTCGTATCATTTATTCACCAACGACTGCCTCCTTTTTTCTAGAGCTACAATTAATGAATGTTGGCTGATCAGTCATGGCTCCATCAGAATGAGAGGGCGTCAGGCCAGTCAATCAATCATGGAAAATATGAAATTTCTTTTAGTGCAGGGGTGGCTCCTTCTAAGTGGGATGGGCTATGCGCATTTGCTGGTATCCATATGGTTGTGAAACATTAGAACTATCTTGGGATTCCCACGGTGATTGGTCATTCTAAAAGAGAAACATTCACATCTCTTATGGACAGGATCTAGAAAAACAATTCTTGTGTGGTCCCCAAAAGGAATTTCTAAAGCTGGAAAAGAGACCCTCATAAAAGTTTTCATCCAATCCATTCACAGATAATTTATTTCCATGTTTAAGCTCCCATCATTCATCGTCGACCAGTTCCACACATGCACTGTGGATTTCTAGTGGGGTAAGAATGATGGAAGTAATCGACCCCACTGGATGGCCTGGGAGAAACTCTACAAACCCAAATCAGAGGGAGGGATGTGATTTTGGAATCTTCTTCTCTTCAATGATGCAATATTTGAAAATAAAGGATGGATCCTTGTTTACCATCCATCATCTCTATGTACACGGGTTCTTCGTGCTATATACTTTCCGCACATTGACTTATATGCTTCCTCTCTTGGACCCCAGTCCAGCTTCCTCTGGAGAAGCATTTGGGGGGCCAAAAAGATCCTGGGAAAAGGACTCGGCTGGAGGATTGAGATAGGAGCATTGGACAATATTTGGATTGATCCCTTGATAATTGATAAGGATGGTTTGTGGGATTCATCCCCCATCCAACCAGGTCTTCAAGATGCCACTGTCAGCTGCCTCCTTTCCGACCAGGGACATGTGTGGTGTGCAGAAAAGATCATGGTTTGCTTTAACAAAAGGGAAAAAAAGAATTATCCTTAGCATTCCCTGGTACCTGATGAAGGCCTCGATCATGTTTTTTAGACCAATGAAATCTCGGGAGATTACAAGGTGCGGTCCAGATACAGTTTGGCTCATGGAAACCACTCTGGAAGCCAAGATGAGGGGCCTTGGAAATCGATTTGGACGCTCAATGTGCCCCCTAAAATTCTCCAATTTTGGTGGTAGGTTTTCACGGGTACTCTCACAACCATGATCCTTCTTGCTTACCGTCATATGTCCAGATTATATTTTTTCCCTTTCAGCCAAAAAATCCATGAAACTCCTTTGCATGCCATCATTCACTGCCCGAGAGACTTGCAAATTTCAAATAAATGGGGCCCAAATTTGGCTTCTTCTCTGGATCTAGCCTCTGACCATCCTGATCTTCTGACGCACTGGTGCTCCTCCCTCTCCCTTGCTCTCTCTGGTTCTCTTTTCACATTGATTTGGATTAATTGGGTCTGGCGTAACTATGTTGTTTTTAATCAAATTCACAATCCCCCCTATTTCGGGATTGAAAGGGCCACGTCTTGGATTCCGGGCTGGAAAGACTACAATGGACAATTTATTCTAGGTGTTACTATCTCCCTATCCACTTATTGAAACCCCCCATCGGAAGGGATTCTTAAGAATAACGTGGAAGTGTCTCATTCAATGGTTGGGATTGTTTCCCAAGGCCTCCTGGTCCATAATCATCTGGGGAAAATATTGGTTGTAATATATGAACCACACCAGGCTTTCTGGGAACCAGCAGATGCTGAGGCCATGGCTATCCTTACCGGTATGTTTCTTTCCTTGGACTGTTGATGGAGTGATATTATTATTGAGTATGACTGCCTTACCATTATTGGTGCTATTAACCACAATAATGGCAGGCTCCAGTCCTTTGGAATCATCATCATGCGAATTCTCTCACTATGTTAATTCTTCTCATTTTAAACCTTCTCTTTTTCCAAAATGGAAGGAAACAACGCGACACATTAGCTTGCGGCCTCGAGACCCTTTGATTCCAACTAGCTCTGGTTGGACAATTTCCCTTCATGGCTTTTCACTTGTACGTCTTCAGATATTCTTCATTAATGAATTCTTTTTTCCATAAAAAACTGTTAGAATTTCTTAAAACTACATAGAAGGGGTTGTTTGGATAAAAAATTAGAGTTTTTGGTTTATTAAATTTTATGGTAATATTTTCTTGATTTTAAAGTGGATTAATGGGAATTTTTGTTATTTTTCCTCTATAATTAATTGTAATGGAATATAACTTTCAATTTCTTAAAAAGTTGATGAAAATTTGTATAAAACATTCTATTGCTAGAAATGACATAATATTTACACATTTTAAATTAATATAAAGAGATAAATTATAACTCAATTGCATTATACAACATCATCTTGTGCATGCTCATATTCCCACGTCTCCGGTGACCATATTATCAAATATATCTCAGTAATTTGCATGATGAAACCTTGTCTGGATTCAACAAAAAACAAGTCATCCACATGCATCCTGAAATCATTTTTGAGTTGCATGATTTTAAAAATGGATTCATATTTTGCATGAATATGAGGTCAAATTGATATATTTTATTTTCTCGTTTCAATAAGATTCCCATTGAGATAGATATTATGTTTACATGATGAATTCAAATTATTTGGGGTTTATTTAATCCCATTTAGGATCTCCATCCATACAAGGTAGTTGTTGAAGAAGTATTTAAAGGTTGTAGTTTTAGGATTTGGTTCACCCATAGAGGACCCCTACATTGAATGCAGCTCAATTGGTTAGCACTGAGACAGACCAAAAGAACTCAAAAAATGCAAGGAATTCACCAAAACGCAATTTCATATTAATCTAATCCATGATTTGACACAATCTATGGTTGTTTCCAAATGAATGAAAACATACCAGTAATGTCATGCAATCACATAACCAGTACTAGTGTTATGTAAATTTCAATTTCATAAACCTACATCCCATGGAAAATCATAATTTAAAATTTCCTAGGGTACTCACAAGAAACAACATCTATATGGACATATATCAAAAATCATACCACAATGAAATTTGATCTTGGTTAGCAAAGAAGGATGATAGTTTGTGCACTATTGATGATTTAATTTAATGATTAATGAATGATGATAGTTACCATTTAGATAGAAAATAAATAAAAAAGTAATACAATTAAATATTTTAGAAAATTTGGAAGGTTAGTATACAACTAATCCAATGATATAGAAAATCATGAAGATACAAAAATCAGATGTGGTGGAGGGATTTTGGGGAAGGATGTGGGCTTAAGTGATGCAATGAAATTTAGGCAATGATGGTAACTACTGTGTGATAATATGGGTTCATTTGATGATATGAACAAAATGAAGCCTTCAATTGAAAATCCATTCATGTAAAAGCCTAATGCTTGTGTATGTCATTCAACACAAAATATTGAAAATGAATTTTCCATTCCTGTAATGGGTTTAATGGTAAAATCTGTGTTACCATAAATTATATATGGGTCATGGAATTGGCTAGTCAGAACACCATGACCTTATTAGCATTCCTTCCTATCTCCTGTTGGATATGGATAGATCAGGCGGACATCTTGAATTATATAGAAAGCCTGAAAGAACACTTATTTGGATCTACATCGGCAAAGAATAATCCATCAGCTTAGTACATATCAGGTATTTTAAGGGGTTCGAGGGAGTTTGGACTGAATTAAGGAGGAAAGTCTGAGAGGGAAATCTTGTCAAGGTAAAGGGATATGTTTTCAATCAACCTATCCTTACAACAAGTTAATTAGTGTAAGCGATTTGATTTTGGTTTCAAACCATTCGATACGATCGGTATGATACATGAGGAGAATTATAATTTAATGATTGGTCAAGGAAGTGGTGAGGATAAGATGAAAGATCAATATTGTAGATAGATGATGGGAGAGGGGTGGATGAACTCATGGGAATCATAAGAAGATTTCGGTGCCACTCTTGGGGAAACGAAGGAGAATCGATAGGGTTTCATGTGTACATATTGGAGGGGATGAAAGGGAGTTGGTACCACTCACTAGGGCGTGGATGGGACTGGAAGAAGATGATTTCCGTGCCTCTCGTGTGTGGATTTAAGCGGAAGAATCCTCCGTAGTGGAGATTCAGGTCTGTGGGAGATGAAGCATGCATGTGGGTGAAATGAAGATGGTCACATATGTGCATGTGGATCAAGAAATAATAATAATTTTGTAAAATTAAATATATGAAAAAATATGGCAAAAAAATAAAATTTCAATTTGCTACTAATTACTTAATTTATTGTTCCTAATAAATATTAGACATTAAAAAAATTATATATTTGTTTTATAATATAAAATAAAATTTCAATTATATTTATAAACATATATTATGATTTATATAAATTATTTAATACTTATATTTCAATTATCTTTATTAATTTTTTATTTATTATCATGTTTATATTTATTATGTGTATAAAATTCAAATACCATAATGATTTTAATATTTTATATATACTGTTAAAATTATTATTAAAAGAAAATAATTTTAAAATATAAGCATTATTTATACATAGAGAAAATTCAAAATTAAAATAAATTAATGATATATTTTTAATATAACCATAAATATTGAGTTTGGGTATAAAAATAATAATCTAGGTAAAAAAATATGGTTTTTTTAATTTGTTATCATCATTGAATGGATTATTATAACAAATTTTATTGATGATAAAATATTTTCTGGTAATAGTTATTATTAATAATAGATTAAATTGTTGGTAAAAAATTGTTGGTAATAGAATGATTAAGGAATAGATATAAATGTTGGTAAAAGAATTTCTAGTGTTAAACGATCAATACCAATAGATAGATATATTGGTAAAAATAACTATTGGTGATTAAAATCAATAGTATTAAAACAAAATATCTGTTGGAATTTCTCATTTTTACCAACTTATATACAATCTGTCAATACATTTCTGTTGGTATAAGTCATTTTACAAACAGGCCATGGGAGCAATCTAGGTAAAATCATGTCTGTGTTAGCAAAGTGGAAAATTATGAAAACCAGATGAAAAATTGGTGAGGGGATAGAATGCATAGACATCATTTTACAGTTTGTTTATACAAAATAAAAATATGCACATGTATAAAAATATTGCCTCTGCCCAAAAATTGCAATATACATTCTAATCACTCTCATATGATTTAACTAGTGAACATTTTAGTTTTTAAATGGTTCTCAGTAGCTGTGTAATTGATTAATTTGGATAAAGAGAGGTGAATGTAACTATTTTCTTGGGAGGCCATTCAGTTTACCATCTAGTTGAAAAATGTCAGCCAATATTGATTCATCTATCTAAAAAAATGAGTAGGTACATGTGGAGAATGTATATTCCTATGGGAAGGACAACCATACTCTTTTTTGTGTCCTCATAACTCCCCATCTAAAGCTGCTAATGTTGTGCCACATGGAAGACCATGTGGGCCAAGCCTTCAATTCTCACGCTCTCCCTGCAATGAAAATTCCAGATTACCCAAATAGTACATAAATTCTACACTGGGACTAGCCATCAATGATCACGCTCTCCCTGCAATGAAAATTCCAGATTTCACAAATTGTACATAAATTTTGTACATGGTTTGGCCTTCAATTATCTCCCTCTCCCGACAACTAAAATTCCATATTTCACAAATGGTACATATATTCAAGATTTCACAGACATTAAAAAACACACCTGGCTTCTACATAGATTACACACATTGATGAGGCATATATTGAATAACTGAACGAGGCATCGATATGTTGTTAGTGATAAAACTAAAACAGATTCCAGATTTCAAACCATGGCATTATAAAGAGGTGAGGGGAATTAAGATGTTAGTGAGAACACTACAACAGTAATGAGGCATCAATATATTTCTTTAAAACATACAATATCGACTACTCCACACACTCCATGATGAGCTATGGATGAAGTAACACCTTTTGGAACTTCATGATACACATTATCAAGGTATCAATGCAATACTACATGTCCATGTCAAAGACTCTAACAATATTATTCTTTTCATCCACAAGAGGTAGAGGAATCTACAACTAAAATCACAAGTAAAAAACGACATCATTCCTGTATTACTATAATCACTGGACACATTGAAAAGATATTTAATAAAAAAATCCATTTTTTCAATGTCAAGACATTTATCCTTCTCATTTTTTAGAGTTGGATTTGAATTCAATGTTATTTGTGCCTTTTGATGTTGTTGGGACATCCATCCAAAGGCTTCATTCGAGATAGCAATCTAATCCCAGTTTGCTAAAAATGGTGAATAACGTCATTTTTTAAGATTTCAAGATTATCACATTCAGATAAAGGTTTCTAATGAAAATAAACCTAAATAGGATCAATAGTATATGTAACACACTATTTATTTTTATTTTCTTCAAACCCACAGTACACACACTATCCACTACTCAATATGAATGCATATCCAAATATACAATGAACCCTTCATGTATTCATCATCTTCTTCTCAACGCATCGCGCAGGTAATGACTCACTGGCTCTTGGATTTAAAGTGTTCACACAACTCAAAAAAATCCTCTCTACAAAAAAATTCCCAGTAATCATGTGTGTTAGTGAAAATATATAGATATACACTATTTCCTTCATGAAATAGTGTGATATTGTTTCAGGATATCTCAATGCCTTCACGCAAGCAGTAATTCAATGATTCACGTTTCATCATGAAATAATATACTGATGTACAATGTATCTTCATGAAAATATTCATCACAAAAATAGAACGCGGTAACAATTCACTTTTTGTGTAAAAACAGAGCAGTATGAGGTTCTTCAAATTTATTCCCACAAATCTGATACATGTTGTCTCCTTCAGAAAAAATTTCTACACATGGATAAATTCTCAATGTCGTTGAAAGGAAAAGAAATGTGAATCACGCTCTCCAGATATTACCACATGTTCCATCATACAACCCGACATACTCTATTTATCAGTAACAATGTGGCCCATTTCACACCAAGTTATCCGATTGAAATTGAATTGAATAGTTCCATTTATATGGTATGTGTGAGTGGTCGGTAAAATAAACCAATTAATACCCCTTATTGTGGGAAGAGAAAAATATAAGGAGAATTTTTGAATAACATTGCTGAATGCATACATGGTTTTATTGCTTCAAAATGTACGGTATGAATAGAACAACGCCGGGACACGAGGTGACGATCATTGTGCAGGGTTAGCATAGGTGGATATCAAAGAGGAACTGGCATGGACACTAGCATGTGGGGAGAGGGGAGGTCGATCGGGGAGGCACGGAGGCTGAGCGGTGGTGAGGGAGGCGGACAATTGGGGAGGCGTGGATGCTGAACGATGGCGGGGGAGGCGGCCGCGAAGGTGGGGGAGGCGGGGGAGGCTGAGTGGTGGAGGCGGCGAGGGCCGTTGGGAGAGGGTGGGGGCGGGGTGGGGAACATGGACTTAGGGTTGGGGAAGGGGGTCACGGGGAGTGAGACGGGCAGTGAGGTTCATGGGGTGGTGGTGGGGGTAGGGGCGGGGGTGGGGAACTGGGTTTTAGGGATTTGGGAAGGGGGTCAGGGGGAACTGGACGGGTCGCTATGAATTTAGGTGTTTTACTTTTTTTTCATACATTGGGATATATATATATATATATATATATTCATAAATATTTTTTTCATATTGGATTGTGTTTATATATATATATATATATTAATTAATAACGTTTGTTCATATATGGGCTTGTGTTTATATATATATATATATATATATATATATTTGAAACATTTTTTCATGTATGGGTTTGTGTGTGTATATATAAACATAAATATTATATATGTATAAATTCATAGCTTTCTTCATTATATTCATATATATATTAGCTATTACAAACATATAAAAATGTGATTAATTAAAATATCCATAATTAAGTAATATTTCTGGATATATATATATATATTCATTTTTTGGTAAAATATTTGATTTTATTGGATTATTGATTACAAAAAAAATTTATAACGGTAAAATATTTGTGGGTAATAATAATTAATAACCATGGATTCATTTATTGGTAGATCAATTTTTGGTATTATTATCATAAGAAAATAGATTTAAATGTTGGTAAATGATTTGTTAGTATTGAACTGTTAAAATAAACAGATATAAATGTTGGTAAAAATTGTTGGTACCTATAGTTAATATCAACATAATTTAATATCTGTTGGAATTATTCATTTTTAACAAGAGATATATTATCTGTCAGTAATTTTCTACTGGTAAATGAAATTTTTTTTATAGTGAATGTTATAATCTGTACATTCATATCTTCTTGTGTTACAATAAAATTGAATATATGATTCATCCATTCCATCCACACATCTACTTTTTAGAATAAAATAACCCTGAAATATATTTGGCTTCAACTTATTGAATTGGATAGAATGATCCACATCTTGTTGACCACCCCCTATTCCCATAGTCTAAATCCTAAAATACTTGTATAGTACCATGAAACATATGTTATTTAACCTATGGCTCAGGTGGAACCAAATTCTCAGTAGATTTATTCAGATTATTTATACGATGCACACCATGATCCATTCTCTAGAAACACAACAGACAATATAACTATCACCCTCCATTAACTGATGTATTAGAATTTATCGTTCAATCACATTATAAAATCATAATAGTTATTTCAATAATCAACCATTTTCCATTCTCATTTTTTTAATTTTTTTACTCTTCAAATTAAAACCATTATCAAAATACCGCATTTATGGTCTTTTTCAAAAACATTCATTGGAAATTTTTTTTTTCAAAAAATCAACAAACTACAAAAAATTATTACTCAAAATTAGATATCCACTCTTAGTGAGATTCATTTCTATAATGCTTTTTATTCCCTTATAAATAGATAATACCATGAAAATGATATTCGAAAACAAATAAATATCTACAAAATACTTATTCCATTCGCATTTGATAAAGTAGATATAAATAAAATTAAATTTCCATGAATGAAATCCCTATGATTCCAATGTCTAAAAACAAATACCAAGGATTTCATTTATAATCGGGGGATGATTTTCCCTTTAGAAACAAAAAAACTAACCAGTATTCCATTACCAAATAAACCACTACCTGATGTATGATATTATAGAATGAAAAAAAGAAAAATACCATTTATATCAAAACCAAACTCTGCAATATTAATAATTCCGAAGAATATAAAAAATCAGGTTTTACAAAATAATACTACAAATCCAACAATACCAAAAGACAACAATATATTTTATCTCTATTATTCTCCACATCTCTCTCAAAAATGTAAATATATCACTGAGCACCGCTAGAGAAGTGGGACACATTATCTTTTCCCATGTATTAATAAATGAAATTGATATATGTTACAATGATCAAAAATAGTGGTGAGTAATAAAACTCACTAGATTTTCTCCAATGGATTCCCCACTCATTCCACTATTAATGAACATGTTATGAAAGTTATATAATGTATTTTATATAAATAAATTTGTAAATATTTTATATCGTAATATATATATGTTCTGTAAAAAATGATCTCAAAAAACAATATAAACATGAAATGAATATGACCAAATAATACATTAAAAATATTCACAGATTCAATATTGTCATAATCTCTTCTATTCCACAAATCCAATCATCCATCCATTCATTAAATGTAGACCTCCCTACACTTGAAAGTGGTGAGTCATCATTTCAATACGTCCTCACATAATGATCCATTTGATGGTGGAGATTCGTGATACTTAACCATCTCACTAATGTTGTGGTATACTCCTTAACCATATCCATCCAGAATTCACATGAGTAAACACACATCAATTTTGCCGAAAACCAATACAAAAATAAAAAATTCTATAAAACCATTATTTTATTAAAAACATATCAAAAAAACAATTCAAAAATGGGAAACATTTACTGAAAACCCTTTTTTATACATCTAAACCAAAAAACCAGTTTAAAAATCATTATTTTAAAATCATGTTAAAAATTTCACAATCCATAAAATGCTCAATTTTCCCAATTTTATATATCGCCAATAAAAGGTATTTCAAAAAATAATTAAAAATAAATTTCATAACTAATTCTATGGAAAAAATTATATTGAAACATATGATTCATATTCTAAATAGTGGAGTAAAGAGAGAGGCCAACTACCACGAATGATTTGGTGAAAATGGAAAGAAACATGAAAATTTCCAAGGAAATAGTCTACTCCTTAACCCCCTTTAGGGATTTCATCCTTAACCAAAAAAACATACATTTCTAACCATATTTTTCATGACATAAAAGATATCAATCAAAAAAGTAATTATATATAATAAATAGAGAGAGTTTGAGAGAATAAGAACTATGAAAACCCACTATGACCAACTACGAACGATATTGTATTTTTTGAATTTGGATTGTACGTACATGGAAAATCCTTCAAGTCACCTTCAGTTTTATGGGTGGAGCTTACATGACATTAGATAGGAATAAATCTTGATTTAGGGCCAGTTTGTGGCAAAAATATGTGGAAAATACATAAAAATGAACTATAAACACATTCTGTTGATTTTTTTAATCCATTCCTTATTATGAAAATCGTGCACTGAATATGCACCAACCCTTACCTCAAGGTTATACCTCGCATAATTTTCTCATATGGTCTCAAACAAGAAATGACTATTTCAAATCCCATTATCTAAAATTTAAATAATTTTCATAAGTATAATTAGGGTTTAGAAAAAGAGTGTCCCATTTTTGTGCCTTCCCCTTAATACCTTCCACAGTGAGCATTGTTTTCATGTAGGTGTAATATTGTTTTCCCAAATTGTGCACTAACAGTGAAACCTTAATTATTATAAAGAACATTCCAAACTACTTCTGAGATCATCCAAAAACTACCATAATTATTAATGTAATTAAATATCATTAATAATGTGTTACTTACATAAAATTTGGGGTGACACAATTGATTTCATGGAAAAATCATATAAAAAATATGTTTTTCTCCCTAAATAATTAGACAAGATAAATGAGATTAGTCTAATACCATTTTTTATGGACTAAACTAGTTTTACAAGACCATCTCTGAATTCTGCTATAGTGATGCACTCATGTGAAACACGCGATATTCCACTGGGTTTCAACTAATAATGATGTCCCAATACCAACAATACCAATACATTGACCCTATAGTAGAGTGATATAATAGTGGAAATATTCCAACAACATACACATCAATGAAAATCAGTGTAGAAATAAATATAATTATAAAATAATTATGTTATATAAAACTAAAATGTTACATATAGACTCACGATCAGAATAATACACATTAACATATCACATATTGGGGTTGTAATTGACTAGTAACCAATGACACAAATGTCAGACCATTATAAATTAAGGTATGAAAAATATAGAAAACAAGTATCCAATATAAGAATAATAAGATATAAAACCAATGTAATATGTGGAAAAATAGAGACAGAACTAACTCAAATGGGATAATATAGGATGAATGACATGTGAAGACTAATGATTACTAAAATGAAAAATTGTAACATCCAAAACAACTCAAAATGAAATACAAATGTAACGAGAAGCCTAAATAATAACAAATTTTAATCCCTTTACAGGTATCCTTAAATACAGGGTCTCCGGCATCCCAATGATATATGTAGTGTGTGAGGAATAGAGTCCATAATAAACCACCAAATAATCTCTATAATATTTAATATAAAAATTTCACTAGTTATAGTTTTTTCTAAAAAGATTCATTAATTTTAATAAGTAAAAATATTTTTAAAACATTTATAAAAAATCCTTGGGGTTTCCAAAATTTCATATCATTTTATAAAAATCCAAAAACATGATAGTAATAAAAAATGAGTTAAACATACAAAAATAAAAATATACATGTGAGAAAAAATACATGATGTAATCTACCATGAAATAAATGACCATAAATAGTAATTCACTTTATAATCAGGCTCTAAACTATGGGAAAATAAATACTAGAAATTCATGAGCTAAAAAATAAATAATATTAATCAAACAAATATATTTTCCAATCAGAGTCCATCGAAAAACAAAAGGTTGACTCCACGTGGTGTCACCCAAAAAAGGATACCTATGTATCCTTCTCGCCAAACCCAAGGTTCCCACTCTGATATGTTTTTTATATTTAAAATTAAAAAATCAAAAAAAAAATTCTTAAAAACCATTTCAAATCCAATTGAATTTTCTTTATAAAATGAAATGATTTTCATTTCCAAATCATGTAAAATTATTTTTTGATTGAGAAAACCCCATTATAATATAATCATATTTCCGTTACAAATTAAACATCGGAAATTTAATTCCTAATATCAAGGAATAAAAAATATCATTTAGAAATTAAATAAATTATAATGCTTTAAAAAATACACATAAATCAATATTTTAGAAAACTGAACAACCAATGATAAGGGGGGTTAAAATAGATAGATCTTCCATAAAAGACATGGCACAAAAAGTGAAAAAAATGGATTTATAGAAAACATGATCTAATCAAATATTAGAACTGCAATCATTGAAAAAACAAGAAAATATTAAGAAACCAAAATCAATTGTTATCCAAATAGATTAAATTCCTCACCCTACTGCTCAAAATGAATGAGATTATACATGCATAAGGAATAAAAGATTCCTCCTTTCTCAATCTATAGTCTCGCAAACCCTAGAAAAAATGACTGACCCAATTGGATAATAAGAATCATACTTGATTGAGATAACTATCTACCTATTTCATCACACTAATCATCCAATCTATATAGATAATCAAGTAATGTATGAAAATATTATATAATAAGATGTCCCAAACCACCTCAATGTCTGCTATCAAAACCTGACAGGTGATTCTCTTGAATCCATGATTAGGAATCTTTCTGAATGTCATGGGAAGATCCAACAGTAACATCATATTATTTGAAGGAAAACCTAAAATATCAACCAATGATGATGATATAAAACAATGAATTTCATAGGTATGAAAAAAATATTCCATCATATAAGATAAATTAAACACTGTATCTATAATATTATATAGACGTACTTCAAAATTACCTAGTTCAAACTCTATCACACAATATTATACAAACATATCCACATTGACATCCCCTTTCCCCAGATAACGAGACCCACCATCATTGGGAGTATAATAATGAACATGATATCCCGTGGTGAAAGTAAATCCAACATTTTTGCCTTTGGAAATCATTCATTGAAATGATTTTGATAAATAGAGATCCCAGAAAAATTATATGTTATATCAGGATCTATAAAATGGGACATTATATAATCATGACATCCATTTTGATAGGATATACCATTTTCCAACTATAAATAAGCTCTTGAAAATAGTAATATTGAAATCTAAACACTGTTATGCTTCTGTTTCTATCCATATGGTGAACACTAGCTGCCCAGTTCACAAATGATGCTCCTACAAAATATATCACGTAATCAATGTCTTCTTAAACCAAATATGTATTATTCACTACCAGCACAATGTTTGGCAAGAAAAAAATAACTATAATTAATTGAATATTATCCCTCATACTCATATCAAGCATCTTATACATTATGAAATCATTAGTGATATTCCCCAATTCCAGATAGACAAAATAAGAAAAACAGGTGGAGTACGTTAGAATGTAATGATCCCCATGATCCAAGGAAACATATTTTCATTATGTTTAAGACGTAATGAATCTAGATAAAAATTATGTAAAAAAATATTTTTAATGAATTCTATGCATGGAACTAGTTATAATGAGATTGCAATATTGAGTCCCACCAACTTCTTCCTATCCCCTTGAGTGTATACATTTCGATCCACACTAAATAATTTTTAAGTGTCTTAAAATATGAGATGATTATCTCAATATATGCATGAAAATATTCTCATTCAAATGATCCTTATCAAACATAGAATTCTGGTGGATGCTTCTTGGAAATTTATGATCCATTGTATCCAAATAATTACTAGTTCATGGAAATAATTGATCCTAGAGTGTTAATGGTATGTATAACGACATTTATAAAACAATGGCCCACTAGAGGATATAGTTGTGAAACATGCCTCTTAATTTCAATTGATATATTCATAAGATCTCTAACAGGATAAATTTACATATAAATTTATGAAAATAATGAATCAGTTATGAAAAAACTAAAAACCATTGTTCTAATGCCTAATATTTAAAACATTGTTTGAATATTATGTTAATTTAAATGAATTATGAATTCCATCATCCAAAAATAAAATACATTTTCAATGTAATTTGTCCGTCTAAAAAAACTATACTCATAGTTTATTCACAAAACCATATGGACACAGAGTTCCAATATATAGTAGATACGTAAATTTAAATATATTTCCCATAAAAGTCATTCAAATTATCATAAATTACCATAATTCGTTGTATTAACAATTTAAAAATAACCAATGACAAAATAGTATTCGGTAATGAGAGTTAGCTGGATAGGCCCCTTTTCACACATATTATTGAAATTCTGATTATCCTACTCCTATATTATGGTGAAAGAGAAAAAATGAAATAAGTGATAACACACATAAATATGAGAAACTCCTTTGATGAAAAATTATAACATACCAACCCGATTCCAGAAGACCATTCACCCATGTAATCCTATTATGGATAGAGGTATTACAATGAATACAAAAAAATGCTCGAATATAATAATTGGAATACATACAACAAGAGTAAATTTTTTAATCAACAGAAGATACAAATATAATAAATTGAATAAATATAGATGAATAACAATTGTAGAATAAAGAGTATCTGCATCACCTTCCATCACCTCCAACCCAACCTAAATCAGAATAACAATGTAAAGAGCATCCTACATACTACAGAATTCCCTCCACATTGCCTATATCATGAAAAACAAGGTCTATAATTACAAAAAAGTACAACTAGGGTGTGATAAATGGTTGAAAAAAATAAACCACCAAATAATTAATACAATCATTAATATCAATAATTAACAAGTTCAAGAAAAAAAAGAGTATTAAATAAATTTTTGATAAATAAAAATAATAGAAAATATTTTATAAAAAGTCATGTTTTTAACAAAAAAATTATATGATGTTTTAAAAATCATGAAACATTCTATTAATAATCAAATTAAGTTTACATAATGAAATATAAATGTATATGTGATCCATCATCCATTAAATAATCTTTTCTTAAATAAACATCTAGAAACAACAATGCACATTATTGTTGGGCTCTGGCCTATAGAACAATTCATATTAGACAATCTGGATCATAGGAAGGGATCAGGATGGATGCATCTAATATCCTGTATTATCATAGTCCATCAATAAACGATATTTTACCTATTAATTGATTAACAAACACTATGAGTACACATGTTTCTTTCTCAATCCCCCAAAGGCTCTCAAGGTTCAATGGTTATTAATTTCCGTATTAAAAATAGTGATAACATTTCTATAAGAAAAATATAAAAATATAATCTAATCATTTTTATGGTGTGAAAATACATTTACTCCCAATGTGGGAAAGTTTTTAAAAAATCACATAAAAACATGTAACCAAGACCATTTCAATGTCAACATATTCATTTCCATTCAAAATACAAAGGAACAAATAAGGGAAATATGAAATTTATAAAATACGAATGATTGAATAGATTTTCATACATTAGGATATTGAAATAATTCCGGCCTTTGAAAAATGAGAATGGGAAAAAATGATCTTACATAAGATGAAACAAAACAATAAGTGAATAAAAGGGATTTATAGAAAACAAGATCTGATCACAAATTTCAATGTCAATTTATAATGAAATAATAAAATAAGATGAACCTTAATAGATCACATACCAAAAGGTATGAAACTCATATATTTTATTTACTTTCAATGTAAGTGATATGGAGTGAAATGAGTAAGTCATATTTTTCTGAAGTATGATATCAGTATGAGATCTGTTCTGAAAGTGATAAAAGCTTAAAATACCAACATGATGCACCAAAAGCTACAAATGGTAGAATTACAGAATATTTAACACTATAAACATTTTAAAATTGGTCCATTATATGCTATAAAAATCCCATATCCCTTTTAAAATAAAAACAGATGTTTTAAATTACTTGACATGTAACCATTTCATTATATGAAAAATTACCATGTTGTAAATTTCGTTCGTAGGATATGTCCTGCAACAATTAAATTTCATGTAATACTATTAAAAATCATGTAACTAAATAGAGAATAATAGAACCAACTTGTTTGTGCTGAAAATTCTTTCAAATCATTTAATTCTTCATTATAGGTATCCTCACAATTGAATGGTGAGCAAATATCACCCATTTTAAACAGAAACCAAAAGTGAAGATTAGAATATGACGAAAATATAGGCAACATGGTATTATTGGTCCCACCCAATATATAGTGTAAATTTTGGATATAAAATTAAGATTTTCCTATTGGCATATCTGATCCAAACTCATACTCATTCTCATACAGATGATGAGCTTCTCCAGCTAGACATATAAACATTACATGAGTAATCCCACTCAATTAGGAAATATGGGGCCTCTACCCAAGAAATTGTGCATCTTATGACTAACTAAATTTTATGGATATGGGCCTTGAAAATTTTCATTAATCCCACACTAGGGGTGAGAAATAAATCTTACCTGTCCACCCTCAGCAATCTTATTATCATTTGTTGTCTTATAAAAGTGAAAACACATTTTATATTAAAAAACATGTTAAATAAGGATACCATGAAAATAAATTATTGAAATGGAATATAAAGACATTAATCACAATGTTCTATTGTTCTACATTAGATTGACCACTCCTACATCAACCGATTCTAGATTACTCTGAATCCATAACTCACTATGCCACACAACATCAAGAAAATAATTTAGATCTTAAAGAAGAAAAAAATTATACATAATAAATATAATAATTAATTCTAATCATTGGTATCTAACCATATGTTCACAAAACTTCAAATTCTCCAAAATCATAAGCCGTAATTAAAATGAAATGATATTCAGTGGAAACAAGAACACTATTAGGACTTGAATTATCCTATCAACCTCTTGGTTGTCATCAAAAATAACAAAATCCCAAAAAATATCAATTTCTATCCTTAAAATTTTCCTTAGGTTTAATTTTTTTTTAAAAACTGGATATGAAAAAATTATCATATAACACCACCGAATAAGATAGGTTATACACATAATTATTATTTTTAGGCTCCAAATATCCTGTAAAAATTATCCATCAAATTGAGTAACACATATGATCAACATCTGGGCCAATATATTATCGAAAAATATTTTAATGGTATACACTCTCTTTAAAAAAAGAATTCATCTTCTTCAAATATCCCTAGTCTAATCCCTTAAACTGCTAGTTGGATAAATTATCAAACCATCATACTCAATGATGAAATGAAAAATAATCTTCTTTTACTCTATAATAAATGCTGCACTCAAATGGTTTCCTTAAACCAAAACATGAACTATAAACCCTATGAAAGGACCATCTAGAATAATAGAACCATTTGATAATCTAGTCACAAGAAACCTCAGTCAAGCTCTCTAGAACACTACCTAAATCTCGATAACAACTCCCACCCAAGGGAATACTCTTTCAACACGATGTCAATAAGGGAATTATCACATGTCTCTTATACAAATAAAAAAATACTCAATGGATCCCAATAGTACCAGATGCTCCACAGTGTCTCTGCACACTAAAATCCTTAAAAAAATACTCAAAACTACGACTGAAAAAACATCCAGTAACCCTAAAAAAGCTACCTTTCAGGAATATTTTAATATAACCTTAATCTATACACCTTGGAATCCTTAGTCATGGATGTATAAAATGGTCATAAATTTCACCAATTCCACACACTATTGTTCCCTCAAGAGTATTCTGAAATAAATAAAACAAGGAAATATTCATTAAAATGTTAATAACTATCAAAAAAATCATACTAATTTCCATGGATCACCTCACCATTCATTTTAAGGAATATTATTTGAAAAAACACACATAATTTAATACTCGCATTTATAATTCTGACTAAATGGATAAAAAACATGTTAAACATAACCAATGAGAGAGATACTGTCATGTACCTCATCTAAATTATGTTTTATACCCAAAAATAATACATGGATGTGTACTTCAACCAATCCAATCAAGAACATCCACTATACATTTATTCAAATATCCCTCTATGTAATGTTCTATACATTGTAATTATTAGTGTACCCCACTCGAGGTTTTTCTAGGTACACCATATAGCCTCTATCCATAGAGTATTAAAGTGTTGTAGTCGTTTAGCCTAAAATGTCCGGTGACTTCATATGGGGTGCTTGGACATGCCAGCAACCACACCATAAATTTTACATAACAGTTGTGTATGATAAATACATGAATCTACATAATCATATCCTACCATTTAACCATAAAAAGAACACACAATATTGCTTCATGGAACACACACTATGTGATTAGGTTTTTTTAAGTATAAAACCATTGTAACCAACCTAAAATTATTAATTAAAAGAAAAACAACCCACAAAGTCACTCATAACACTACCATTAATAAGAATATAAAATTAAATATTAATCTAACCATTATTTGGTGATATCAAGAACTAAAAAAACATAACTCATGGAACAAATTATATAACTTGAAGCCTTATTATGTCTCTTTCCATGATTAAATATAAATACATTTTCTTAAATAAATTTGGATATGATACTCCCCCATCACTATCTTTCACCATGGCTGGATACTTGACAATGGAATATTCATTCTCGGTGTATACAATAAGTCATATAATTGATGCATGAAAAGGGTAACCAAAATAATGATAATAACAATTCTCTCATAAATAGCATAACTAGATCAATAGAACTCAATGTAAATTTAGATAATTCCACAAAAAAATCCACATTTCAAACCCAAAAACAATGAAAAAAATTAAATTAGAGACTCCAATATTGTAATATCTTTAATTTTTTATAAAATATAATTTAAATATATTTAATATGTAAATAATTTTTTTTGATAATTAAATAGGCTCATAATTAAAAAAACCCCTAGGGTAAAAACCTTTTATTGAGATTTAAAAGTCATAAAATAATTATTCTATGATACAATGAAAGGAAAAATATCCATTTCCCTTCAATCCCACTAGGTAATAAAAAATAAAAATCGATTTTTATTTATTAACACGTGATGACATTAATCATCACGTGTTATATAATAGTGGAATAAATTTGAGTTTATACATATTTTATATTAGTTTTAACACTTTTTGACTGACTATTAAATATTCAAATATAACATGATTTGAATAATTACCTGTATAAATATATATTATATTATAATAACATTATAGATGAGTCATTTTTTTTAAAATGTACTGTTGAATAATAATTGATATAATTTGATTATAGAGGGGTTATCATTTATGTGGGGTTCTATTTTTAAAAATTATAATTAAATTGATTTAAATCGTGATAATAACATAATGTTATTTTATTTTAGATATTAATAAAAAAATATTCATCAAACATAACATTGAGATCAATCCGTAGAAAAGAATTATTATTTTATGAAATTTCGAAGACATGTGACTTAAGAAATGATCTTATATATTGGAATTATAATTATTGATATTATTTGTAAATAGAATACAGAGTAACCAACAGTTTAAGTTGGTAAATAGATTAATCTTGATTTTAAAGGAATTAATAAAATTATTCACTCATTTTTTCAAAGGAATAAAAAAGAATTAATCCAAATAAATTAATTCTATAATCATATATTATGAATAATTTGATATGTAAATGAGTTAGTGAGAATAGCTGTCTCCTTAAATAATTTTATTGATGGGGAATCCATTATATTTTCATTAATTGAAACATGCTTTTAATGTGAAATGGATTTAAAATATTAACTTTATTATACCCAAAATGATTAAAATCGAATAATTTGGAATCTAATAGCTATGTTTTAGTGTTTTGTAACAAGTAAATGTTTGTAAAATATAAAACAGAAAGAATAAAATATAGTTGGATAGTTTAAAAATATTTATTCTTTTATATAGATAGTTTCATTGAGTTGTGATGGGTTTATCGTGGTTGATGGATTATTTATTATGATGTTATTGTTTAATAAACATAGAAGTTTGTTTCTTCTCATGGTAATTTCCCTGAATGTTATTGTTATTGTAGAAATTACATCATCATTTTTGAATAGTATATGATGAAAATCTATATTGTAGGATATTAGTAAACAAAATAATAAAAATAATAAAAATAATTGATATAGGTTTTAGATTGATATCATGTGATGATGGAAATAGTTTATAAGATAAATGGTTGAATTTAATGTATATTATTATGTTTATCTAGATCTATATAGAATATTTGTATAGTAATCTCATTTATCTTATATGATAGGAATAGTGGTTTTTAACAAAGTGTTGTAATGAAGAATTTTAGATAATGAAATAAATGCATATGTTTTATGAATAATCAGATTCTATATCTTTTTTTGTAAATAATAAAATGATAAGAATAAAACTCATTATAATAATATTTTATAACTAAAATTGGTAAAACTTGATGTAATTTTCACATGCCACCCATCAATGTCATATTCTAATGATAAAAATACAATTTTCTAAGGATAACTCTCCCTAAACATAGAATAAAATATATAAAATTGAAACTACAGTTGAATTTTAAGGAATTGATTATTAATTTTAATAAATATTTTTCTCAACAAAATTTTTTTTATGTGTAATGGGATGATATTATAAAAATATTTTTTGAATGAGTCCTTTGGGAGTAATATTGAAGTAGGTGGTTTCATTTTAAAAAAATAAAATACTATCACAATTTAAATTTAATGTGCATTTAACTCTAAATCCTAAAAGATTTTGGATATATGATGGTAATGATAAATTTAATAAGATTAATTGAGTTATCTTAAGAATGTGAAAATCAATATTTATTAGGGTAATATTTCAGTCAGAAATACAAAGTAAATATTAATTGATATTCAATGTTATTTTTTGTGCAAGATTTTAATGATAAATTGGAGTGTTTTATTTAGTTATGGTATCAAATTGAATATCTATTTTCCTAAATGTGTTCATTATGTGATGGTAATAATATATATAAATAATTAAATAATTTTCAAAACAATATGAAAATGTTTGATAAAAATTGTTCAAGGATGCGGATGTTTTTTAAGATTTTATATTTAGATAACAGAATTTATTTACATTATAATATTTTATTATTTTGAGTTTACTGTGTACAAGTAGTTTATCATTAAGAATATAATTTCAAAATCTCAGAATAATCAAAAATTAATTCTGTCATAGGTCTTACTCAATAAAGTGTTTATTTGGAGTATTTTATAAGATGGTCACATTGATATGTGATATGAACTATATATAGAGTCAATGGGTTTGAAGAAGAAGTTTATGTGAAACAACATACATATAATATAGAAATATATCATATATTATTTTTTAGTCATGAACATATATATGGTTTTGTTGTGAATTTATAATAGTGTTTTAAGAATGTAGAATGTATTATATAAAATTAAAACTCTACATTTCCATTATTTGAAAATTGATGAATATATTTTTGTATTGTTATATATTTCAAAAATTTTAAATACAATTTTCCTCTAAATTTTTGATATTTGGTTATCCCTATATTATTTTTATGATGAATGATGATAGAAAAATATATATATTTTAGAGATAGAATTTGTAGGATACATGTAAGGAGATAAAGAATAACCTCCTAAGGAATGAAATGTGTTTTTTACAGTAGATTTCCAACTAAGAATATCATATATAGTATCATACACATTGTCAATTTTACTGTAGGGGTGTGTGGATATTTTTTAGAGTCCCGGCTACCTGAGGATTAGGAGACCTCTAGAATGATAATCTTCTTAATTTCATTACATTATTACAAAATACTTTATGTATAGACCATTTGAGCATGGTATGTTTGTTGTTGATAATGTAAGATGTTTATGCTCTACTAATACATGATTTCCAACTTCTATGATATGCATGAAATATCGATCCTTCAATGAGATAGATTGGGGGAGTATAGTCTTACATAAATAGTACACAAGATATGATTCATTATTTTTAAGGATATGGTGATGTTCATATTCATAATAGTGAATAAACCATGATAAATTCCTTAACATGGAAGGTATATAATTTTGATATTGAAAATTTATGGGTTTGATATACGAGATAAAAATGCTATGTTTCCCATATTCATTCATTTTTTGTAAAAGGGGTCATATACAGACATGTGATTGCGAACACAAATATAGTGGTACATGTGTTTAATATATATAGTTATAGGTCCCTTAATATCTTTTGGAGAATTATTTTATCACGAGGACACTAATTTACAAAATTTATGTATAAATATATTAAACTTTGTTTCCAATACTACAGAGACTCTTTTATTAACACATTGATGATAAAAAAATTTATTGTGTATGACTTTGATAGAAACACTAAAATTGTTTTGGAATTAATCCAATTATTTAGAATTTGTGTTCACAAGGTATTTCATATGATTTAAAACATGGTAATGTCAATAGAATTCAATTTTTCAATGATATACAAAATGGGTGTGATTATGATTTCAAAATTTATCTTAATAGACAATATATAAAAAATAATGTATCAAGGAATGTTAATATTTAGTGAAACATGGAGATTCGAGGATATCTTGTTCCCTTATGCATTTAACATGTAATGAAATTATAACTATATATTTTCATGATATTATACTTCATTTAAATTGTAAAAATGGTATTATATTTCTAATCATAATGTTTTATTAGTTATATCAGATGAAATGGTTTTGTGACACTTCCATACAAAAATATATTATATGATTGGGTGCGACCATATGGAATCATTTTCATATGTTTTTATATACTCTAAAACTATAATTACTTTTTAGTAGAGAATAATGTATAAACATTTAGGAAATCTTCCAAGATGGATATGAAGAGTTAGATGGTTCATATTATGTAACTAATGAGAGATCATTATTCTTGAAATTGTTTCATGATATGGATATATAATTTTCTCATTCATTATAAAACATTATTAAAAGTATGTTAACCCGAGGATAATCACTGATGGATCAATATAAATATGGTAACACTCATTTTATGTTTGTGTATGATATCAAGTATTTATTCCCAAGAACCAATCGAAACTCCCTAATATCATTTCTATATTACACTTTCACATTTACCTAGCATGTAATTTTATCATTGTAGTGAGATAATGGATATCAACTGAATATAAGGTGATTTTGTAACCTTATCAGAAAAATGGAGGATAGATTTCACTTTTCAACCTATATATGTGATATTCATTAATCCCATATAAATATGGAGCCTTAGAAACATTAGTGTAAAGTAATATTTTATAGTTTATCTTATTATTGTTTTATGGGAGGTTTCATTTATCATACATGGTGAAATTGGGTTTTGGTTTATTTAATATATTCAGTTATGTGTAATGAGTTTTATTAAATCTCTATAAATCCTAACAAAAATTATGAATGAGAAAAGAAAAATGGTATATTTTATTGGGTAGTGGAATGTTTTGTATGTAATTGTTGTTATACCAATATATATTATTAACTTTTCATTAAATATTATACACATAGGTATGCAATAAATCATAAAAATTAATAGCATCATTGTCTATAACTAATTTTTTTATCAATAAATATTTCTTCTTTCACATCATGTAGATCACAAAATTGCACATAGATCAAATGCAATAGTTATATAAATTTTCATATCCATTTTAAACATATCATACAAGATTAATTTATTTATTTTTGTTTATAGAGTAATTTTATTACTTTCTATTTAGTAAAAATAATTACATAATAATAATCTGTTATCATTTTTCAATTATATTATAAAACATTTATCCTAAATATATTATATATTATCTACAGATAATATTTTAGTACAATTTAAATCATATTATAAAAAATATATTATATATTTAGAAAAAAAAATATATTTTTTAAAATATGATTGTTTATGTAATATATATTTTTATTGTGGCCACTTTTTTGTGCTAAAAATGTCAAGATAAATTAGTAATTTTTCATTGGTAAAAAAGTGTCTGTAATTTGCTACAAATTTTCAGTGCAAAAAAAAACTAATATTGGTTTTCTTTTTTTAGTGATAATGAAAATGTTATCAAATGTTGTATTTTCTTATCACTCCTTTTTGTAGTGATGAATTGAATTGTTTTAATTTTTTTATTAAAATAGATTATTTATAATGATGAAAAATCTATGGTACTAATAGAAGAACACATACATTTACCCTTTAAAGGAAATTATTTCCCTTATTAACTTATATTCTATTATAATACACAATAACAATTCATCATTTTAAAAAATCACCACATATGATAACATTTTAGATACGTCAAACATAATATTATTCTAAATTTTCTATGGGAAGGGATGCATAATAAATTTTTAAGTAAATTGTTATGTTAGGGAGCATATATAATATTTATGTATAACATATAATATAAGAATCTAAACATGGGGTCATAAAATATGAAAATCACAATGAATCATAGAATATAGGTGAATATTTAGAAAGATAATGGAATACAAAAAATTTGGAATAATATAAAACTATGTATCATAATCATACATCAAGGATCACTATCAAGAAAACATAACATACTATACTGGAATTATAGAATGTGAACTATACATTGAAACTCATGACATGAATTCATGACACATAAAAACGGGGAAATTAATTTTGGGTCCCCCAATCACTTCATAATATATATATGTATAAGTGATTTATATGAAAAATATAATCATAATTTCATCAGGTCAATATTAACCCTTGATAAAATTTTTTTTTAATATTTTCCAAAAAACAAGATAATATGACTTCTAAATAAATAATATGGGTGGTCTCGTTATGTCATATTACAAGGGGAGTGGAAAATGTTTTTACCTTATTTATAAGACAAGGTAATGCATTTAAATATGGGGGAAGATAAACCTACCTAAAAAGATGTTATTTGGTTTTCTCCACTTACTCAAAATAATTTAGTTCAAATGTGTTTTATCTAGAGTTATAATAGATAAAATACTTGTAGAAACCAAAAATATCAACAGGTGAATAAAATATATTGGTTAAAAAATGAAATAAAATTGAATTTCTAAAATTGTATTGTAATCATTGATAATATTGATTATAAAGTGATATATAGAAAGAATCTATTACGAACAAAGAATGTTATAAACTGTATATCCCCAAAGGAGTAAATGATACCATAAATTTTTAAAATATGTATGTAATATATTAATATAAATAACAAAAAAAAACATTAATTTAATTCACATATGATAGAATATATAATTTGTGGAAAAGTTATGAATTGATTATAGTAATGAATGTGAATAGCTTCCCAATAATGTAAAATCTGAACAAATAATATATCTTGGGATATATATAATAAATGAAATTTTAATACAAATAGAATAAGTTGTAATAAAATAAAAAATAAATATTGATTATAACTAAAATAATCATATAATAAAACAATCAGAGAATGAAGGATATAATACATTTATAGGAAATTGATTTATGTGTCTCTTTATAGGTTTTGTAGAGTTTGGACCACAAACACATCGATTGATATCATAAGGTAGATATTGAAATCAAATGAATAATGTGTGTTTTATTATAAATTAATTCAATATATAGTGAGTGATATATATAGGTGATGTATACCTGAATTAATTGATGTAAGTCATAGTGAATTTAAATTTTAAAAAACAACCCCTATCATGGATTATCTATTTCTTATATAAACAATAATGTCATATATAATACACTATTACTCAATGTGAATCTTTTTCAGAACCTTATTTATGGGTATTAGATTATATATTAATCATTAATATAAATTTATAAATATTTATTACAAATTATTTGTATTGACCCCGAATCCAATATATTGAATCTAATATCTATATAATTATAAAATCATAATGTACAAGGAATTATTTTTTAGAAGACTAAATAGTAGACTATTCATGGTAATCATGGTCCATGCACAATTACCATACTAAATTTGAATAAAAAATTAAAAAAAATAACTTTTTTGGAATATAATTTTTCCATCTATAATATTCATTCAAATCATTCGTAGTACAATTACATCATTAATGGGAATGGAAAATAAGTAATGGTGAGCTAAAATTAATAGTAAAGGTTGAATAAAATTTAAGATATCATGAATCAATTAGCTTAGTCAAAAAACGGAATGAAATCAACTAAAACACATTTCTTTTATATAATTTTAATATCAATATATGATAAGTCAAAATCAATAATGAAAAGGTAAATAAATTATCACACCTTTCATTTAAATAATTTTACTATCATTATTAGATAATGATTAATAAATTTGGTAAGGTGGATAATTGATAACACATGCCAATTAATCAAAAAAAGAGAGTACAATTCCTCTATATATAATATCATTAAAAAATATCATGGATAACAATAACAGAGTTCTTGATGGACTAAATGATTAATTACTGTACTTCAATAACTCAATCATCTTGATACCACTAAAATTAATACCATTCACATGGTAGTTTAAAACAGATTTTTAGTTACACACCATAAATTTTTTTTCAAAGATTATTGAAAAAATTAATTTCGTGAGACAATTGATCAGAAATTCGATATATATGACCACTCATATATATATATATATATATTTAAAATTCATTCCTCATACATCAAAAAATCATATTAATTCATAGACAATATGGCTTATAAAAAACATTTTTCATCGAGTAGGTAATACACATTAACAATAATTTTCCAAATGAATGAAAACATACCGGTAATTTCATGAAATCACATCACCAGTACTAGTGTTATGTAAATTTGAATGTAATAAACCTACATCCCATGGAAAATAATAATTTAAAATTCTCTAGGGTACTCACAAGAACAAACATCTATATGGACAGAGATCAAAAATCATTACACAATGTAATTTGATCATGGTTAGTAATGAAGGATGAGATTTTGTGCACTATTGATGTGTGAATTTAATGATCAAAGAACGATGATAGTTACCATTTAGATAGAAAAAAAATAAAAAAAAAATAATACATTTAAAAATATAATAAAATGTGCAAGGTTATTATACAACTAAAACAATGATATAAAAAAGCATGAAGATACAAAAATCAGATGAGGTGGAGGGATTTGGGGGAAGGATGTGGGCTTAAGTGATGTAATGAAATTTAGGCAATGATAATAACTATGGTGTGATAATGTTGGTTCATTTGACGATATGAACAAAATGAAGCCTTCAATTGAAAATCCATTCATGTAAAAGCCTAATGTGTGTGTATGTCATGCAACAAAAAAGAGTGAAAATGAATTTTCGAAGCCTGCGATTGGTGTAAAGGTAAACTCTGGTAACCTTAACATATATATGGGTCATGTAATTGGATGGTTAAAGCACCGTGACCTTATTAGGATTCCTTCCTATCTCCTGTTGGATATGGATAGATGATGCAGACATCTATAATTATATAGAATGCCTAAAATAACACTTATTTGGATCTACATAGGGTATGAATAAGCCATCAGCTAAATACATATCAGGTATTGTGAGGGGTTCGAGGGTGTTGGGACTGACAGAAGGAGGAAAGTGTGAGAGGGAAATCTAGTCAATGTAAAGGGATATATTTTCAATCAACCTATCCTTACAATAGGTTAATTAGGGGAACCCATTTGATTTTGGTTTCAAACCGTTCGATATGATTGGTAGGATACACGAGGAGAATGATAATTTAATGATTGGTCAAGGAATAGGTGAGGATAAGATGAAAGATCAGGATTCCAGATAGATGATGGGAGAGGGGTGGATGAACTCATGGGAATCATAAGAACATTTCAGTGCCACTCTTGGGTAATAGAAGGGTAATCTATAGGGTTTCATGTGAACGTATTGGAGGGTATGAAATGGAGTTGGTGCCACACACCAGAGCGTGGATGGGACTGGAAGAAGATGATTTCGGTTCCTCTCGTGGGTTGATTTAAGCGGAACAAACCTCTACGGTGGAGATTCAGGTCCGTGGGAGATAAAGCGTGCATGCGGGTGAAATGAAGATGATCACATATGTGCCTGTCGATCGAATAATGATAATAATTTTGTAAAATTATATATATGAAAAATTATGGCAAAAAAATAATGTTTCAATATGCTACTAATTACTTAATTTATTGTTCATAATAAATATTAGACTTTGAACAAATTAATATATTTGTTTTATAATATAAAATAAAATCTTAATTATAATAATAATTGTATATTATGTTTTACATAAATTATTTATTACTTATATTTCAATTATCTTTATTAATTTTTTATTTATTATCATGTTTATATTTATTATGTTTATAAAATTAAAATACAATAATGATTTTAATATTTCATATATACTATTAAAATAATTAATAAATGAAAATAATTTTAAAATATAAGCATTATTGATACTTAGAAAAAATTGAAAATTAAAATAAACTAATGATATTTATTTAATAAAACCATATATATTGACTTTTGGCATAAAAATAATAATCTATGTAAAAAAATATGGTTTTTTTAATTGGTTATTGTCATTGAATGGATTATTGTAACAAATTTTATCGATGATAATATATTTTCTTGTAATAGTTATTATTAATATTAGATTAAATTGTTGGTAAAAAAGATTTGGTAATAGAATGTTAAAGGAATAAATTTAAATGTTGGTAAAATAATAGATAGTGTTAAACGATCAATACAAATAGATAGATCTATTGGTAAAAATAACTATTGCTGATTAAAATAAATAGTAATAAAACAAAATATCTGTTAGAATTTCTCATTTTTACCAATTTATATATTATCTGTCAATACATTTCTATTGGTATAAGTCATTTTACACACAGGCCATGGGAGCAATCTAGGTAAAACCCTGACTGTGTTTGTAAAGTGGAAAAATATGAAACCCAGATGAAAAATAGGTGAGGGAATAGAATGCATAGACATCACTTTACAGTTTATTTATACAAAATAAAAATATGCACAGGTATAAAAATATTTCCCCTTCCCAATAATTGCAATATACATTCTAATCACTCTCATCAGATTTAACTAGTGCACATTTTAGTTTTTCAATGGTTCTCTATAGCAGTGTAATTGATTAATTAGGATAATGAGAGGTGAATGTACCAATTATCTTGGGAGGCCTTTCCCTTTACCTTCTAGTGGAAAGATTTCAGCCAATATTGATTCATCTATCTAAAAAATTGAGTAGGTACATGTTGAGCATGTATCTTCATATGGGAAGGATATCCAGCCTGTTTTTTTTGGCCTCATACCTCCCCTTCAGAAGCTCATAATGTTGAGCCACATGGCAAACCATGTGGGCCAAGCCTTCAATGCTCACGCTCTCCCTACAATGAAAATTCTAGATTACACAAATAGCACATAAATTCTACACCGATTCTGTCCTTTAATGCTCACGCTCTCCTTGCAATGAAAATTCCAGATTTCCCGAATAGTACATAAATTCTACACATGGTTTGGCCTTAAATTCTAAGCCTCTCCCTTCAATGAAAATTCTATATTTCACAAATGGTACATATATTCTATATTTCTCACACAATATGAAACACACCTAGCTTATACATAGATTACACACATGGATGAGTCATAGATTGCATAAATGAATGAGGCATCGATATATTGTTAGTGATAAAACTAAAAAAGATTCCTGATTTCAAACCAATGCATTATAAAGAGGTGAGGGGAATTAGGATGTTAGTGAGAACACTACAACCGTAACGAGGCATCAATATATTACCTTAAAACATACAGTCTCGACTACTCCACACACTCCCTGATGAACTATGGATGAAGTAACACCTTTTCGAACATCATGATACACATTATCAAGGTATCAATGCAATACTACATTTCCATCCCTACAACTCTTACAATATTATTCATTTCATCCACAAGAGGTAGAGGAATCTACAAGTAAAAACACAATTAAAAAATGACATCATTCTTGTATTATTATCATCACCGGGGACATTGAAAAGATATTTTATAAAAAAGTAAATTTTTACAATGTCAAGACATTTATCCTTCTCATTTATTAGAGTTGGAATTGAATTCAATGTTATTTGTGCCTTTTGATGTTATTGGCACATCCATCCAAAGGCTTCGTTCGAGATAGAAATCTAATCCCAATTTTCTAAAAATGGCGAAGAATGTCATTTTTTGAGATTTCAAGATTATCACATTCAGAAAAAGGTTTCTAATAAAAATCAATCTAAAAGGGGTCAACAATATATGTAACACACTATTTATTTTTATTTTCTTCAAACTCACACTACGCACACAATCCACTACTCAATATGAAAGCATATCCAAATATACAATGAACCCCTCATGTACTGATCATCGCCTTCTCAATGCATTGCGCAAGTAATGACACACTGGCTCTTGGATTTAATGTGTGCACACAACTCAAAAAAATCTTCTCTAAAAACAAATTCCCAATAATCATGCGTGTTAGTGCAAATATAGAGATATACACTATTTCCTTCATAAAATAGTGTTATATTGTTTTTGGGTATCTAAATGCCTTAAAAAAAGCATTAATTCAACAATTCAAGTTTCATCATGAAAGCATATACTGATGTATAATGTCTCTTTCATGAAAACATTCATCACAAAAATAGTATGCGGTAACCATTAACATTTTGTGTAAAAACAGAGCAGTATGCGGTTCTTCAAATTTATTCATGCAAACCTGATACATGTTGTCTCCTTCATGAAAATTTCTACATAGGGATAAATTCTCAATGTCCTTGAAATCAAAAGAGACGTGAATCACGCTCTCCTGAGATTACCACACGTTCCATCTTACAACCTGACATACAATATTTATCAGTAACAAAGCGGCCCAATTCACACCTAGTTATCCAATTGAAATTGAATTGAATGGTTCTATTTATGTTTTATGTGTGAGTGGTTAGTAAAAGAAACAAACAATTTCCCCTTATTGTGGGAAAAAAATCGAAGGAGAATTTTTGAATAACATAGCTGAATGCATACCAGGTTTTATTGGTTCAAAATGTACGGTATGAATAGATGAACATCGGGACACTCAGTGATGATCATTGAGCAGGGGTAAAAGAGGTGGATCTGGGAGAGGAACTGGTAGGGACACTAGCATGTGGGGAGAGGGGCGGTCGATCATGGAGGCATGGAGGCTGAGTGGTGGCGGGGGAGGCGGCCAATCGGGGAGGCGTGGCGGCTGAACAATGGTGGGGGAGGCGGCCGCGAAGGTGGGGGGGAGGCTGAGCGGTGGAGACAGTGAGGGCCATTGGGCGAGGGTGGGGTGGGGGCGGGGGACATGGACTTAGGGTTGGGGAAGGGGGTCGCGGGGACTGAGAAGGGCAGTGATGTTTATGGGGTGGTGGTGGGGGTCGGGGCGGGGGTGTCGAATTGGGTCTTAGGGTTTTGGGAAGGGGGACACGGGGAACTAGACGGGTCACTATGAATTTCGGTGTTTTATTTTTTTTCATATATGGGGGTATATGTATATATATATACATAACTATTTTTTTTCATATATGGGTTTGTGTTTATATATATATATATAAATTAATAACTTTTTTTCATATATTGGTTTGTGCTTATATATATATATATATTCATAACATTTTCTCATGTATGGGTTTGTGTGTGTATATATAAACATAAATATTATATATGTATAGATTCATAGATTTATTCATTATATACATATATATATTACCTGTTACAAACATATCAAAATGTGATTAATTAAAATATCCATAATTAAGTAATATTTAAGGATATATATATATATATATATTCATTTTTTGGTAAAATATTTGATATTATTGAATAATTCATTACAAAAAATTTTTATAACAGTAAATTATTTGTGGGTAATAATAATTAATAACCATGGTTTCATTTATTAGTAAATCAATTGTTGGTATTATTATCACAAGACAATAGATTTAAATGTTGGTAAATGATTTTTTAGTATTAAACTACTAATATAAACAGATATATCTGTTGGTAAAAAAACTTTTGGTACCTATAGTTAATATCAACAGAATTTAATATCTGTTGTTATTATTCATTTTTAACAAGAGATATATTATCTGTCGTTAATTTTCTGTTGGTAAAATTCATTTTTAATAGTGAATGTTACAATCTGGACATTCATATCTTCGTGTGTTACAATAAAATTGAATATATGATTCTTCCATTCGATCCACACATATACCTTTTTATATTTAAATAACCCTGAAATATATTTGGCTTCTACTTATGGAATTGGATAGAATGATCCACATCATGTTGATCACCCACCTATTCTCATAGTCCAAAACCTAAAATAATTTTATAGTACCATGAACCATATATTATTTAACCTATCACTCAGGTGAAACCATAATCTCAGTATCTTTATTCAGATAGTTTATACGATGCATACCATGATCCATTTTTAGAAACACAATTGACAATATAACTATCACCCTATATTAACCGATGTATTAGAATTTATAACCCAATCACATTATAAAATCATAATAGTTATTTCAATAATCAACCATTTTCCATTTTCATTTTTTATAAAAAAATATTACTCTTCATATTAAAACCATTATCAAAATACCACAATTATTGTCTTTTTCTAAAACATTCATTGGAAAAAACATTAATTTGTTTTTCAATAAATCAACAAACTGCAAAAAATTATTACTCAAAATTAGATATCCACTCTTAGTGGGATTCATTTCTATAATGCTTTTTATTCCCTTATCAATAGATAAAACCATGAAAATGATATTCCAAAACCAATAAATATCTACAAAATACTTATTCCATTCTCATTTGATAAAGGAGAAATAACTAAAATTAAATTTCCATGAATGAAATCCCTATGATTCCAAAGTCTAAAAACAAATACCAAGTATTTCATTTATAATTGGGGGATGATTTTACCTTTAGAAACAAAACAACTAACTAGTATTCCATTACCAAATAAACCAATACTTGATGTAAGATATTATAGAACAAAAAAAAGAGAAATACAATTTATATCAAAACCAAACTATGCAATAGTAATAATTCCGAAGAATATAAAAAATCAAGTTTAACAAAAGAATACTACAAATCCAACAATACCCAAAGACAATTACAACTTTTAGCTCCATTATTCTCCAAATCTCTCTAAAAAATATAAATGTATCACTGAGAACAGCTAGAGAAGTGTAACACATTATCTTTTCCCATGTCATAATAAATGAAATTGATATATGTTACAACCTTCCAAAATAGCGGTGAGTAATAAAACTTAATAGATTTTATCCAATGTAATCCCCAGAAATTCCACTATTAATGAACATGTTATGACAGTTATATAATGTATTTTATATAAATAAATTTCTAAATAGTTTATATCATAATATATATATGTTCTGTAAAATAATGATCTCAAAAAACAACATAAACATGAAATGAATGTAACAAAACAAAGCATTAAAAATATTCACAGATTCAATTTTGGCATAATCTCTTCCATTCCACAAGTCCACTCATCCATACGTGCATTAAATGTAGACCTCCCTACACATGAAAGTGGTGATTCATCATTTCAATACATCCTCACAAAATGATCCATTTGATGGTGGAGATTTGTGATACTTAACAATCTCACTAATGATGTGGTATACTCCTTAACATATCCATCCAGAATTCACATAAGTAAACAGACAACAATTATGCCGAAAACCAATACAAAAATAACAAATTCAATAAAACCATAATTTTATTAAAAAATTATCAAAAAAACCATTTCAAAAATGGGAAACCTTTACTAAAAACCATCATTCATATATCTAAACCAAACAACCATTTTAAAAATAATAATTTTAAAATCATGTTAAAAATTTCACCTTCCATAAAATACATATTTTTCACAATTTTATATATCACCAATAAAGAGGATTTCAAACAATAATTTAAAATAAGTTTCATAACTAATTCTAAGGAAAAAATTATGTTGAAACTTATGATTCATATTCTAAATAGGGGAGTCAAGAGAGAGGCCATCTACCTCGAATTATTTGGTTAAAATGGAAAGCAACATGAAAATTTCCTAGGAAATAGTCTACTCAATAACCCCCTATAGAGATTTTGTCCTTAAACAAAAAATTATCCATGTCTAACCATATGTTTCATGAAATAACACATATCTATCAAAAAAGTAAATATATATAATAAATAGAGAGAGTTTTAGGGATTAAGAACTATGAAAAACCACTATGACCAATTATGAACGATATTGTATTTTGTGAATCTTGCTTGTAAATACCATGAAAAGCGTTCAGATCACCTTCAGTTTTATGGGAGGCACCAACATGACCTTAGATAGAAATAAATCTTGAGTTAGGGCATGTTTGTGGTACAAATATGTGGAAAATACATAAAACTGAACTAGAAACACATTTTGTTGATTTTGTTTTTAATCCATTTCTTGTTATGAAAATCGTGCACAGACTATGCACTAACCACTACCTCAAGGTTACACCTATCATAATTGTCTCATATGGTCCCAAACAAGAAATGACCATTTCAAATCCCATTATCATAAATTTAAATAATTTTCATAAGTATAATTAGGGTTTAGAAAAGGAGTGTCCCATTTGTGTGCCTTCCCCTTAATACCTTCCATAGTGAGCATTGTTATCATGTAGATGTAATACAGTTTTCTCAAATTGTGCACTAACAGTTCACCCTTAAAAATTATAAAGAACATTCCAAACTACTTCTAAGATCTTTCAAAAACTACCATAATAATCAATGTAATTAAATATCATTAACAATTTGTTACTTAAATAAAATCAGGGGTGACACAATTGATTTATTGGAAATATCCTATAATAAATATGTATTTATCCCTAAATAATAATATAAGATAATTGAGATTGGTCTTATAACATTTTTTATGGACTAAACTGGATTTACAAGACCATATTTCAATTCTTCTATTGAGATGTACTCTTGTGAAACAGGCAATATTACATTGGGTTTCAACTAATAATGATGTCCAAATACCAACAATACCAACACATTGACACTATAGTAGAGTGATATAATAGTGGAAATATTCCAACAACATACATATTAATGAAAATCAGTTTAGAAATAAAAATAATTATAAAATAATTATGTTATGTAAAATTAAAATGTTACATATAGACTCATGATTAGAATAATACACATTATCTTATCACCTATTGGGGTTGTAATTGACCAGTCACCAATGACACCAATGTTAGGCCATTACAGATTGTGGTATGAAAAAGATAGAAAAAAAGTATCCAATTTAAGAAAAATAAGACATAAAACCAATGTAATAAATAGAAAAATAAAGACACAACTAACTCAAATGGGATAATATAGGATGAATGACATGTGAAGACTAATGATTACTGATATGAAAAATTTTAACATCCGAAAAACTCAAAATGAAATAGAAATGTAAGGAGAAGCCAAAATAATATTAAATTCTAATCACATTACCTGTATCGTTAAATATAGGGTCTCCAACAACCCAACGATATATGTAGTGTGTGAGGAATAGAGTCCATATGAAACCACCAAATAATCTCTATAATATTTAATATAAAAAATTCACAAGTTATAATTTTTTTAAAAAAAAATTCATTAATTTCAATAAGTAAAAATATTTTAAAACATTTATAAAACAATCATTGGGGTTTCCACAAATTTCATATCATTTAATAAAAATCCAGAAACATTATAGTAATAAAAAATGAGTTAAACATAAAAAAATAAAAATATACATGTGAGAAAAAATCCATGATGTAAACTACCATGAAATAAACAATCCGAAATAGTAATTCACATTCCAATCAGGCTCTAAACTATGAGAAACTAAATACTAGACATTCATGAGATAAACAATAAATAATATTAATCAAACAAATATAGATTCCTATCATAGTCCATCGAAAAAAAAGGTTGACACCAAGTGGTGTCACCCATAAAAAGGCTACCTATGTATCCTTCTCGCCAAACCCAAGGTTCCCACTCTGATATGTTTTTTATATTGAAAATTTTAAAATCATGAAAAAATTTCTTAAATACCATTTCAAATCCATTTATATTTTATTTATACAGTGAAATCATTTCCATTTCCAAATCATGTAAAATTTTGTTTTGAATGAGAAAACCACATTATAATATAATCATATTCTCGTTACAAATTAAACATCAGAAATTTAATTCCTAATATCAAGGAATCAAAAATATCAGTTGGAAAATAAATAAATTATAATTCTTTAAAAAATCCACCTAAATCAAGGTTGCAGAAAACTGAACCACCATTGATAAGGGGGATTAGAAACTGATAGATCATAGATCAAAGACATGGCACAAAAAGTGACTAAAATGGATTTATAAAAAACATGATCTATTCAAATATTCGAACCACAAACATTGAAAAAACAAGAATATATTAAGAAACCAAAATCAATGGTGATCCAAATAGATGAAATTCCTCACCCTACAGCTCAAAATGAATGAGATTATACATGTATAAGGAATAAAAGTTTCCCCCTTTCTTAAACTATAGTCCCACACACCCTAGAAAAAATGACTGACCCAATGGGAAGATAATAATTATACTCGTTTAGGATAACTATCTACCTATTTCATCACACTAATCATCAAATATATATAGATAATCATGTAATGGATTAAAAGATTATGTAATAAGATGTCCCAAACCACCATAATGTCAGCTATCAAGACCTGACATGTGGTTCTCTTGAATCCATGATTATGAATATTTCGGATTGTCATGGGAAGATCCAACAATAACATCATATTATTTGAACAAAAACCCAAAATATCAACCAATGATGATGATATAAAAGAATGACTTTCATATTCATGAAAAAAATATTCCATCATATAAGATAAATTAAACACATTATCTATAATATTATATAGACGTACTTCTAAATAACCTAGATCAAACTCTATCAAACAATATCATACAAACATATCCACATTTACATCCCCTTTCCCCAGATAATGAGACCCACCACCATTGGGAGCATAATGATGAACATGATATCCCTTGGTGAAAGTGGATCCAACATTTTTGCCTTTGGAAATCATTCGTTGAAATGCCTTTGATACTTAGAGATCCCAGAAAAATTATAAGTTATATGAGGTTCTATAAAATGAGACATTATATAATCATGAATTACATTTTGATAGGATATACCCTTATCCAAATATAAATAAGCTGTTGAAAATAGTCATATTGAAATCTAAACATTGTTATGCTTCCGTTTCTAACCATATGGTGCACACTGACTGCCCATTTCTAAAATGATGCTCTTAGATAATATATCTTCTAATCAATGTGTTCTTAAACCAAATATGTGTTATTCACTACCACCACAATGTTTGGCATGAAAAAAATAACTATCATTAATAGAAAATTACCCCCCATCCTCATATCAAGCATCTTATACATTATGAAATAATTAGTGATATTCCCCAATTCCAGATACATAAAATAAGAAAAACGGGTGGAGTACATTAGAATGTAATGATCCCCTTGATCCAAGGTAACATATTTTCATTATATTTAAGATGTAATGAATCTAGATTAAATTTATGTAAGAAATTTAATTTTAATGAATTATATGCATGGAACTAGTTATAATGAGCTTGCAATATTGAGTCCCACCAACTACTTCCTATCCCCTTGTGTGTATACATTTCAATCCACACTAAATAGTTTTTAAGATTCTTAAAATATGAGATGATTATCTCAATATGTGCATGAAAATATTCTCATTGAAATGTTCCTTATCGAATATAGAATACTTGTGGATGCTTCTTGGAAATTTATGATCCATTGTATCCAAATAATTACTAGTTCATGGAAATCATTGATCCTAGAGTGTTAATGGTATGTATAACTACTTTTATAAAATAATGGCCCACTAGAGGATATAGTTGTGAAAAATTCCCCATAATTCCAATTGATATACTCATAAGATCTCTTAAAGGATAAATTTACATATAAATTTAAGAAAATAACCAATCAGTTATGAAAAAACTAAAAACCATTTTTCTAATGCCTAAAATATAAAACATTGTTTGAATATAATGTAAATTTAAATGAATTATGAATTCCTTCATAAAAAAATAAATTACATTTTCAATGTAATTGGTCTGTCTAAATAAACTATACACATAGTTTATTCACAAAATCATATAGACAGATAGCTCCAAAAAAGTAGATATGTAAATTTAAATATATTTCCCATAAAATTCATTCAAATTATCATAAATTACCGGACTTTTATGTATTAACAATTTAATAACAGCCAATGGAAAATAGTATTCGGTAATGAGAGTTAGCTGGATAGGACCCTTTTCACACATTTTATTGAAATTCTGATTATCCTACTCCTATATTATGTTGAAAAAGATAAAATGAAATAAGTGATGACACACCTCAAAATGAGGAACTCCTTTGATGAAAAATTATAACATACCAACCCGGTTCAAGAAGTCCATTCACCCATGTAATCACATTATGGATCGAGGTATTAAAAATATTACAAAAAATGATCGAATATAATAATATAAATACATACAACAAGAGTAAATTTTTTAATCAAAGGCAGATACAAATATTCTAAATTGAATAAATATAGATGAATAACAAATGTAGAATAAAGATTATCCGCATCACCTTCCATCACCTCCATCCTAACCTAAATCAGAATAACTATGTAAACAGCATCCTACATGCTACAGAATTCCCATCACATTGCCTATATCCTATAAAACAAGGTCTATAATTACACAAAATTATAACTAGGGTGTGATAAATTATTTACAAAAAGAAACAACCAAATAATCAGTAAAATCATTAATATCAATAACTAACAAGTTCAAGAAATAAAATAGTACTAATTTTTTTATAAATAAAAATAATTGAAAACATTTCATAAAAAGTATTTTTTTAACAAAAAAAATTATATGATGTTTTATAAATCATGAAACATTCCATTAATAAAAAATTAAGTTAACATAATGAAATATAAATTTATATGTGATCCATCATCCATGATATAAACTTTTATGAAATAAACATATAGAAACGACAATGCACATTATTGTTGGGCTCTAGCCTATAGAACAATTCATATTAGACAATCTGGATCCTAAAAAGGGATAAGGATTGATGCATCTAATATCCAGTATTATCAGAGTCCATCAATATATGATATGTTACCTATTAATGGATAACAAACACTATGACTACACATGTCTCTTTCTCAATCCCCCAAAGGCTCTCGAGGTTCAATGATTATTAATTTCTGTATTAAAAATAGTTATAACATTTCTATAAGAAACATATAAAAATCTAATCTAATCATCATCATGGTGTGAAAATCCATTATTCTCCCGATGTGGGAAATTTTTAAAAAATAACTTAAAAACATGTCACCAAGACCATTTCAATGTCAACATATTCATTTCCATTAAAAATCCCAAGAAACATATAAAGGAAATATAAAATTTAAAAAATAAGAAAGCTTGAATATATTTTCATACATAAGTATATTGAAAAAATTTCAGCCTTTGAAAAAGGAGATTGGGAAACAAATTATCTTACTTATAAAGATACGAAACAATAAGACAATAAAAGGAATTTATAGAAAACATGATCTGATAACAAATTTCAATGTGAATTTATGATGAAATAATAAAATAAGATGAAACCTAAAGGATCCCATACCAAAAGGTATGAAACACTTATTTTTTATTAACTATCAATGTAAGTTATATGGAGGGAAATGAGTAAGTCAAATTTTTCTGAAGTATGATATATGTATGGGATCTGGTCTGAAAGAGATAAAAGCTTAAAATACCTGCATGATGCACCAAAAGCTACAAATGGTAGAATTACAGAATCTGTAAATCTATAAATATTTTAAAATTCCTCCATTATATTTTATAAAAATCACATTTCCCTTTTAAAATGAAAACAGTTGTTTTAAATTACATGACATGTAACACTTTCATTATATGAAAAATTACCATGTTTTGAATTTATTTCATAGGATATGTCCTGCAACAATTAAATTTCATGTAATACTATTAAACATCATGTAACTAAATATAGAATAGTAGAACCAACATGTTTTCTTCTGAAAATTCAATCAAATCATTAAATTCTTCATTATAGGTATCCTCACAATTGAATGGTGAGCAATTATCACCCATTAAAAATAGAAACCAAAATTGAAGATTAGAATATGACGAAAAGATATGGAACATGGTATTATTTGTCCCACCACATATATAGTGTAAATTTTGGATATAAAATTAAGAGTTTCCTATTGGAATATCTAATCAAAACTCAAACTCAGTCTCATATAGATGATGAGCTTCTCCAGCTAGACATATAAACTCTACATGAGTAGTCACACTCAATTAAAAAATATGGGGCCTCTACCCAAGAAATTATGCATCTTATAACTAAATAAAATTTATGGATATAGGGCAGGAAAAATTCCACTAATCCCATATTAGGGGTGAGAAATAAATCTTACTCTTCCACCCTCTGCAATTTAATTATCATTTATCGTCTTATAAAAGTGAAAACACATTTCATATTCCAAAACATGTTAAATAAAGCTACCATGAATATTAATTATTGAAATAGAATATAAAAACATTAATCACAATGTTCTAGTTTTCTACATGAGATTGACAACATCTACATCAACCGATGCTAGATTACTCTGAATCCATAACTCACTATGCCACAAAACATCAAGAAAATATTTTTGATCTTATAGAAGAAAACAATTATATAACATAAATATAAGAATGAATTCTAATCATTAGTATCTAACCATATGTTCACAAAACTACAAATTCTCCAAAATCATAAGCCGCAATAAAAATGAAATGATAGTCAATGGAAAAAAGAACACCATTTGGAATTGAATTATCGTATCATCCAATTGGTAGTCATCCAAAATAACAAAATCTATAAAAATCTCAATTTCTATCCTCAAAATATACCTTAGGTTTAAATTTTTTTTTAAAAAAATGTATATGAAAAAATTATAATATAACACCATCGAACATGATATGTTATACAAATAATTATTATTTATAGGCCCCAAATATCCTCTAAAAATTATCCATCAAATAGAGTAACACATATCATCAACATCTGGGCCAATATTGTAACACCTCGAGATTTTATGAAAAATATTCTTTTTAATTTCACTAATGTCTTTTGTTGTACGCTACACCAAAAAAAGCTTGCACAACACGCATACTTGACGTGACATGCATTACAAAAAATCACGACCTTCCTCGATAGTGTGTGTTGTACGCAATACCGAGTTTCACTAAACAACGATATGCTATTAAAATATTATTAAAAGTAGCCGTTATGAATAGTAATAACCACTTATTGAAATTTTGTGAATTTTGTTTTCCAAAATGGACTTCATTTTTTGGATTTGGAATATCGAAATTATCTTAGGGTGAAATTTTGGTAATTTTCGGATAACTTTCATATTTTGATGAATAGTGAAAATTACTAAATGTTAATTAAAAAACAACTTTTTCAATAGAAATAATTAATAGTGATAAATTATTATTTTGAGTGGTTTTAAAGAAATTTTTTTTAACATATATTTTTACAATTTAATACAATTTTGGTCATTGGATATAATTCTACATTTAAACCAGACATAAACAAGTGTCAATCTTTTGATAGTTATTATCTCTTAAGAACAAACTATTTGTGTTGACAACGGGAATTAATTTTTAAATTAATTTATGCAACTGATATGTTTTTAATTTGTTAAAATAGACATCATTTTTGAGTTCATAATATCAAATATAGCTTAGGCCTAATTTTTTGTATTTTTTTGGAAACTTTCATTTTTTGATGAATAGTGAAACCACTAAGTGGTAGTTAAAAAAATGAATTTTTCATAAAACATAATTTTACCGCTTTAGTGAGTGTAATTTCAAAAATACGAGAGACACGGTTGATTTATGTAAGTAAAATGTGGTTCAATGAGATGAAAATTATTTTTGGTGAATAGTAACTTTTTACTTTTTTTTTACCACGGTTATAAGTAAATAGGGTAATTAAGGGTAAAATTGATATGATTATTACCATAACACACGTCCTAATTCTATTGGATAAGTGTAATGCGTCCAAAAACAAACTTAGGAATAAAATATGACCATTTAGGCCCACTTGGATTAGAATAGGACATTTAATATTAATTTATTTAAAGAAGGGTTAAAATAGTTAAAATCAAAGTTTAATAAGTAAATCATTTTTAATATAGGGTTATACATTAGATAAATTCAACTATAAATATTCATTATAAAGATAATAATATTTCATACATAATGGTATTTTATTTGTAATTTTCAGACATTAAATAATTTAATTTATTTATCACACAAAGATGATGCAGTAATTATCTTATTAATGAAATATTGACATAATTGATGTTATAAATACCCAAATAAATGTAATTTGAGACTTTTTATGAATTCCACTAATTTTATAGGATAATATGACATGTTAGTATTGATTTAATTAACTTTGGTCGAACTAATAATTCTGTTATGATTTTCACAAAAATCAATTACTAAATAGTATCAAAATTGACATAAAATAGTTTTTAAAACAAATATTTTATTATTAATTGTTATTTTATTGCTAAAAATATAAGGTTCTGAGAAATGACTTAGATAAGGTTATATATATTAATAATAAACAACTTGGGGTTCTTTTGGCTTGTTATAGTACGTTTATTAACCTTATAGTGTAAGAACACAAGAAGACACGGTAAAAGTAAAATTATTTAACTTAATGTTAAATTTAAATGATAAGGTTAAAATAGGAACCTAAACATGCCTAAATTCTATTGGATGAGAGGATTTAGACCCATACCCACCTTCCCTTCTAAATAAATCAATTTTTAGCTATTTAAAACCGAATATGGATTTATAATAAAATAATATTTGTTTTGTTATTCCAAAGGTGCCTGTCTCCTCCCTTATAAAAGGGAACCTCCTCCCTCTCTTCTCACAGCACTTTGAGCCTTAATTCTCGGCCAAAACCTTCCAAATTCTCTTCTCCACTTTCCTAGAAACATCCTAGAGGTCCTGGTCTTCCTCAAAGATCAAATTTAGTGCCCTAAAAGGAGATCTCAAAGAGGCGCTTCAAAGAAGAGGTAATGTCCATTACCGATTCTTTCAACTTTATTTCTTCTTCCACTTCTTCTTATTTAGTTGTTTCATTATTAACTAAAAAAATCAGTATAACTCATATACTGATATGTTATTATAAGTATGAAACAACTCTATTTCACCATCTATCCATCCTATGGAAAACGAAATCACCGTGTGTGCGTACGTATAGAATACCATCTCCACACCGTGGTGTAATCTATTTTCCACCACTACCTTACTTGGATGGGTATAATGGTGTAAATAATGACTATATATGATTATTTTAAAGTGATATTGATTTTTAAATAGTATATATACAATTCCACGATCATGGGAATGATATCATCGCTCGTGCGTATGTACGGAATACTGTCTCCACGATGTGATGCGACTCGTTCTACATGATCTTCATTGAATAATGATTATATAAATGAATTGAATGAATGAATATGATATATATTACACTAATACCATTATGGATATGAGGTATCATTAAACTAAAAAGAAAAATAAGAATTTATTTGACAAAACTCGCATAAGAACAAAAAATAATAAACACAAGAATAACAAGTTGTAATGAAATATTACTAATAAGAAGCTAAGTATATGACAATATATGATATCATAAAAATAAGTATGATTCTGGAATAATTCAATAACATTATTTGAATCATTATACAGGAGGTTCAGACACTTACGAAGAAAATCATACCTAAGTTAAGGGAAAATATCACAATCTCATTTTTATCCGAGATTGTTTATACTTTGGAATTTACTAGGGTGTATTTTATCATCCAAATACATGTTTCCTAAATATGTAATATTTATATCCTTCTACAATAGTTTATATCCAATTTTACCCTTCGGTGAATTTTTAGTAAATGATATGAAAGGAATCTTTATTCTCTTTTCGTACGAGGTACTTTTTAACTTTTCCGACAAAAGTATGAGAAAAATTTTTTTTTTTAACTTATACGACTTGAATGGATTTTTAAAACATTATTTCCAAGAATCTTTATTTACAAGTTTTAAATTTTATTTTTAATCAACTTCTCTTAGTTTAAAATTGTATGACATGTTAAGAAAGAAAAATGTTTTTGAAGTAGAAAAGATATTTTCCTCAAGAATAAAGTTCAAGTGTTTTATCAAAATTATTTACCATATATGATAATATATGGTTCTGTTTCTATCCCTATTATTACATGTATTTGATTATGTTGTGATGGAAATATTTTTATGAATTCCTTTATCTTATATGAATTGTTTTATGATGTCATGATGTTTAAGATTCCCATTACACGGGTTATGCTATGATGTATGGTGTATGATTTTTTGGCACACATAATTATGGTATCATTAAGAGATGGGTGAGACATATATCTACCTCCAATGCATTGGGTAAAGATTTTATATCTCATGAGATAGACATGGCTGGAACGGTAGGTTATACGGGTTCAGTGAAACAGGACTGAAACGAGGAGTGAACTCGGTTCAGAAATAGACATTGTCTACTAAGATAGTCTTGGAAATGAGTCATGACTAATAAGAAATGATTCTCTATGATTATGTGTGTATTCTACAAAGTTTCATGTTTTAATTTATGAGTATTGGGATTCCATTTCACTGCTATGATTTATCCCATGTTATGAAATTATGGTCTCTTTTGTAGGTGAAGATTTCCAAAAGTTATGTTCTTATGAATATGATGTGATTGATATTTCTTTTGTTTACCCTTAATGAGCATTTGAGCTCACCCTTTTATGTTTTCGTTTCCCCAGGATATAAAGAAAGGTTTTAGGTATAAAAAAAGGAAGATCTTTATGGGAGATGTTGATGATCTTTCACCACGATTAGAAGATTATATTCCGAGTTTCCAAAGACACTAAACTATTACAGTCCTTGTGTCTGTGTTTTTGTAATGTACTAAGTATTCCGCAAAAGTAATTTAATGTCCATGTACGTCAAGATTCGGGTCTCTACAGTTTGTATTAGAGGAAAGGTTTAGTCAACCTTTGGAAAATAGGATGCGAGAACTATAGTGAGATCCATAGAGATATTTCTAAGGTATGTCTAGGGATGTCCCTAAGGATAAGTATACGTATAGGATATAGTCCTAGAACTATGGTAACGATCTTATAATTTAACCTAAGATGTTAGATATTGAAGGTACTCCCCATTTATTGTGTTGTTTTCCCTAGCATGATTTTTTCCACTCACACTATTCTTTTTGGGTTTTAGACGATGGATGGAACCCGAAGGAACCGTGTTGATCAATGCAATGGACAATGCAATGCTTGTACTCCTGAAAAAACAAATGTTATGGGAGATGGAATGAAAAATTTAATTTCTATACTTACACAAGCTATGAATCATTCTGGACTTCCAAATGAGCAGAGAAGGGAACAATATTCTATTGAGTCCTTCATGAGGAAACTTCCACCTTCTTTCAGTGGGTCTTCTGATCCACTTTTGCTGAACAATGGATCAGTACTACTAAAAAGATATTTTCAGTTCTTCAATGTTCTGAACATGATAAATTAATCTTAGTAGTGTATCGTTTGGAAGGTGATTCTGATCAATGGTGGAATCTTATCAAGAATACGAGGCCAAGAGACAAAATTGAGTCTATGGAATGGGACAAGTTCAAGAACTAATTTTTCAATAATTACTTCCCTCGTATTCTTCGAACAAAGATGGAGAAGGAGTTTCTTGAACTGAAGAAAAAGGATGATGAATCTGTTGGTATATACGAAGCGAATTTTAAGAGTCTTGCAAGGTATGCATCTGGATTTAACATCCAACCTGAAAGTAATGTTGATCTATTTTTCAGTGGCATAAAACCAAATCTTCGAAGGGAATTTGCTATAAGAGACTTCAGTTGCTATGAAGAAATTGTGTGTTGTTCTATCAAGGTAGAAATGGAAGTTGGTGTTACTTATCTATCTCGTAGTTTTGACAACAAACAAAAGATGGAGTTCAATGAGAGATCTCGGAATAATGGTGAAAAGAAGATGAATGTTTCCTTATGCCCAAAGTGTGGAAAGAAGCATGGTGGAGATAGTCTTAAAGAGACTAGAAAATGATTTATGTGTGGAAAAAAAGGTCATCAAGCAGCTGAGTGTTGATGTAATGGAAAAAGGGTTTCTAATGATGTGAATAAAGAAAAGACTGCAGAGAACACACCACCAAAACTTCAATGCTTCAAGTGCAAGGAAATGGGTCATTATGCTAATAAATTCCCTAATCCAAGGGTTAGTGATGATCGACTTGAGAAACCAATAATGGCAAAGGACAAAGGGAAGTCACATGTGATCACTATTGGTGATGTTAAATATGACAACGATGTGGTGGAATAATTATGTGTTTATGTAATGGGATTCCAAAATAATGTTGTATATAGTATCGTGGAATATTGGAATATTTATGTATTGGTATATTGTGATTTTCAATAATTTTATGGTACCAGTAACCATGGAAAGTGATTGTGATATTTCTTGTAAGCAGATGATATACGTATAATGAAGGGATAAGAAGATAATGAGATGTATGATTGTATTCATGAGCTCATGATTGATATAAGTACTAAGTGATATCATGGTTTGAGTATAACGAATTTTGAGGATTTCGGTATGTAGAAAGTGTTAACTTTTAACTACATTCATTTTTTCACTATGGTTAAATGGGTATTCACGAGAATACATGATTAAGGCCTTTGAATGTTTGGAATGTGAACAACAAGACATTTCTTATGATATATGGGGATCAACGATGGTATTAAATCTCTGGTAATCGTTTTCACTATATTATGAGAGTGGATTGCAGTATTATGGATAATGAAAAAGATTGGAATGGATTATTTTGGACATAAGTTAGTATTATTTTTTCGATATTATTGATGGGATTTTATAGTAATATAGTTTTAGAAAAAGGACAAATTGCAGGATGGGCGACAGCCCATCGCGTCAGACAAGGCTGTGGGAATCGAACCCACAACCGAAGTGCGATTAGCCTTTATCGCCTACCACTGGCCTACAGGAAGTCCCTGTTTAGTAGAAACTAGTTTTATTATATTATGCAGTATGATATATGAAGTATAAGTCCATTTTAGGAACCATATATGTTTAATCTCACTATAGATGGACTTATGTATTTTTTGATAACTTTTCCAACCATTTGTTTGAGACAGATGGAATGGCCCATCATTCTATCACATGATCTGCTAACACATCATGAATGACAAATTCAACTTCATTTCTTTAAGAGATGAAGTAGAAATTGTCCAAATAATGACCAACGGTGAGACTATACCAAAATCATGAAAGTATTTCTTCTTATTCCAATCTCACCAACTTTAGGGAAATGATATTGAAAACCAAAAATGTTGTCCTATTGATCTTATATCAGATGAATTAGATGGTACCTTAGATCGCCAAATATTTATGGCTTTGAGTTTGTTGGCTTTTCTATAGCCATGTTCTCTACCACTCTCCATCAGAACATAATGGTTATATTTCTCTTCCATATCCATATTTTCACCTATGTGGAAACCCAGTGATTAGTTTATTTGGGTAACCATTACGTTTCATACGTTTGTTTTTAAAGATTGGTTTTGGTATTCCTTTTTACGATGTAGGTTTCTATTAAAGAAACTTTCGAGTAGTAAACAATTTATAACCCCGATGAATTTTGAGGGTGAAATTCATTTTAAGGGGGGTAGAATGTAACACCCCGTGATTTTATGAAAAATATTCTTTTTAATTTCACCAATGTATTATTTTGTATGCTAAACCAAAATAAGCTTGCAAAACACGCATACCTGACTTTCCTTGCATTACACGCAATCACGACCTTCCTCGATAGCGTGTGTAGTACGCAATACCGAGTTTCACTAAACAATGATATGCTTTTAAAATATTATTAAAACTAGCCGTTATGAATAGTAATAACCACTTTTAGAAATTTTGTGAATTTGTTTTTCAAAATGGACTTCATTTTTTGGATTTGGAATATCGAAATTAGCTTAGGGTGAAATTTTGGTAATTTTTGGATAAATTTAATATGATGATGAATAGTGACAATTACTAAATATTAATTAAAAAAAAATTTCAATCGAAATAATTAATAGTGATAAATTATTAATTTGACTGGTTTTAAAGTATATTTAGAATATATTTTTATAACTTAATACAATGTTGGTCATTGGATGTAATTCTACATTTAAACCAGACATAAACCAGTGTCAATCTTTTGATAGTTATTATCTCTTAAGAACACGCAATTTGTGTTGACGATGGAAATTAATTTTAAAATTAATTAATGCAACTTATATGTTTGTAATTTGGTAAAATATACATCATTTTTTAGTTCATAATATCAAATATATATTAGGCCTAATTTTTGGTATTTTTTTTGGAAACTTTCATTTTTTGATGAATAGTGAAACCACAATGTGGTTGTTAAAAAATGAATTTTTCATAAAACATAATTTTACCGCTTCTGTGAGTGGAATTTCAAGAATCGGAGAGACATGGTTGATGTCCGTATATGAAATGTGGTTCAATGAGATGAAAATAATTTTTGGTGAATAGTAACATTTAACTTTTTTTACCACGGTTAAAAGTAAATAGGGTAATTAAGGGTAAAAATGATATTATTATTATCCTAACACATTTCATAATTCTATTGGATAAGTGTAATTTGACCAAAAAAACCATTGGAATAAAATATTACCATTTAGTCCCACTTGGATTAGATTAGGACATTTAATATTAATTTATTTAAAGAAGGGTTAAAATAGTTAAAATCAATGTTTAATAAGTAAATCATTTTTAATATAGGGACATAAATAAGATAAATTCAACTATAAATATTAATTATAAATCTAAAAAGATTTCATACATAATGGTATTTTATTTGTAATTTTTAGACATTAAATAATTTAATTTATTTATGACACAAAGATGATGGAGTAATTATATTATTATTGAAATATTAACATAATTGATGTTATAAATACCCAAATAAATGTAATTTTAGACTTTTTATGAATTCCACTAATTTTTTGGGTTAATATTACATGTTAATATTGATTTAATTAACTTTGTTCGAACTAATCATTCTTATATGATTTTAAAAAAAAATCAATTATTAAATAGTATCAAAATAGACATAAAATAGTTTTTAAAACAAATATTATATTATTAATTGTTATATTATTACTAAAAATCTAAGGATCAGACAAATGACTTAGATAATGTTATATATATTAATAAAAAACAACATGGGGTTCGTTTGGCTTGTTATAGTATTTTTATTAACCTTATAGTGTAAGAACACAAGACGACGCGGTAAAAGTAAAATTATTTAACTTAATGTCAAATCTAAATGATAAGGTTAAAATAGGAACCTAAAATTGTCTAATTTCTATTGGATGAGAGTAAATATTCCCATCCATTCCTTAGATTCTAAATAAATCAATTTGGAGCTATTTAAAACCGAATTGGATTTATAATAAAATAATATTTTTAGTTATTCCAAAGGTGCCCCTCTCCTCCCTTATAAAAGGGCACCTCCTCCCTCTCTTCGTCACACCACTTTGAGCCTTAAATATCGGACAAACCCTGAGAAATTCTCTTCTACACTTCCCTAGAAACATCCTAGAGGTTCTGGTCTTCCTCAAAGACCAGTTTTAGTGCTCTAAAAGGAGATCTCAAAGAGGCGCTTCAAAGAAGAGGTAATGTCTGTTACCGATTCTTTCAACATTATTTCTTCTTCCACTTCTTCTTATTTAGTTTTTTCATTATGAATTAATAACATAAGTATCACTAATATACTGATATGTTATTATAAGTATGAAAGAACCCTATTTCACAATCAATCCATCCTACAGAAAACGAAATTACTGGGTGTGCGTACGTACGGAATACCGTCTCCACACCGTGGTGTAATCTATTTTCCACCACCACCTTACATGGATGGGTATAATTGTGTAAATAATGACTATATATGATTATCTTAAGGTGATATTGATCCTGAAATAGTATATATACACTCCAATACAATTCCATGATCATGGGAATGATATTATCGCTCGTGCGTATGTACGGAATACCGTTCCACGATGTGATGCGACTCGTTCTACATGATCTTCATTGAATAATGATTATATAAATGAATTGAATGAATGAATATGATATATATTACAGTAATACCATTCTGGAAATGAGGTATCAATAAACTAAAACGAAAAATAAGAATTTATTTGACAAAACTCGCATAAGAACAAAAAATAATAAACACAATAATAACAAGTAGTAATGAAATATTACTAATAAGAAGCTAATTATATAACCATATATGATATCATAAAAATAATTATGATTCTGGAATAATTCAATAACATTATTTATATCACTATACAGGAGGTTCAGACACTTAAGAAGCAAATCAGACCTAAGTTAAGGGAATATATCACAATCTCATTTTTATCCGAGATTGTTTATACTTTGGAATTTACTAGGGTGTATTTTATCATCCAAATACATGTTTCCTAAATATGTAATATTTATATCCTTCTAAAATACTTTATATCCAATTTTACCATTCAGTGTTTTTTTAGTAAAATATATGAAAGGAATCTTTTTTCTCTTTTCGTACGAGGTGCTTTTTAACTTTTCTGACAAAAGTACGAGAAGAATGTTTTTTTAACTTATATGACATGAATGGATTTTTAAAACATTATTTCCAAGAAGATTCCTTTAAAATTTTTCAAGTTTATTTTTAATCAACTTATTTTAGTTTAAAATTGTATGACATGTTAAGAAAGAAATTTTTTTTTGATGTTGAAAGGATATTTTCCTCAAGAATGGAGTTCATGAGTTTTATCAAATTTATTTCCCATATAAGATAATATAGGGTTCTGTTTCTATCCCTATTATTACATGGATTTGATTATGTTGGGATGGAAATATTTTTATGAATTCCTTTATCTTATATGAATTGTTTTATGATGTCACGATGTTTAAGATTCCCATTACATGGGTTATGCTATGGTGTATGGTATATGATTTTTTGGCACACATAAGAATGGTATCATTAAGAGATGGGTGGGACCTATATCTCCATACAATGCATTGGGTAAAGATTTTATATCTCATGAGATAGACATGGATGGAACGGTAGGTTATACGGGATTAGTGAAACAAGACTGAAACGAGGAGTGAACTCGGTTCAGAAATGGACATTGTCCACTAAGATAGTCTTGGAAATGAGTATTGACTAATAAGAAATGATTCTCTATGATTATGTGTGTATGCCACAAAGTTTCATGTTTTAATTTATGAGTATTGGGATTACATTTCACTACTATTATTTTTCCCATGTTATGAAATTATGATCTCTTTTGCAGGTTAAGATTTCCAAAAGTTATGTTCTTATGAATGTGATGTGATTGATATTTCTTTTGTTTACCCTTACTGAGCATTTGAGCTCACTCTTTTATGTTTTCTTTTCCCCAGGATATAATGAAAGGTTTTAGGTATAAAAAAGGAAGATCTTTATGTGAGATGTTGATGATCTTTCACCACGATTAGAAGATTATATTCCGAGTTTCCAAAGACACTAAACTATTACGGTCCTTGTGTGTGTGTTTTTGTAATGTACTATGTATTTCAAAAAAGTAATTTAATGTCCATCTACGTCAAGCTTCGGGTATCTACAAATATATAATCAAAAAATATTTTAATGGTATCCACTCTCTTTAAAAAAGAGAATTCATCTTCATCAAATATCCATAGTATAATCCCTTAAACTGCTAGTTGGATAAATTATCAAACCATCATCCTCAATGATGAAATGAAAAATAATCCTCTTGTGCTCTATAATACATGGTGCACACAAATGGTTTCCCTAAACGACAACATGAACTATACACCCTTTGAAAGGATCATCTAGAATAATAAAACCATTGGATAATCTAGTCATAAGAAACCTCAGTCAACCTCTCTAGAATACTACTTAAATCTCGATAACAACTCTCATGCAAGGGAATACTCGTTCAACACGATGCCTATAAATTAATTATCATGTGTATCTTATACTAATAAAAAATTACTCAATGGATCCCAATATTACCAGATGCCCCACCGTGTCTCTGCACACTAAAATCCTTAAAAGAAAAAACTACTCAAAACTAATACTAGACAAAACATCGAATAAACCTAAAAAAGCTACCTTTGATGAATATTTTCATATAACCTTAATCTATACACCATGGAATCCTTAGAAATGGACGTATAGAATGGTCATAAATTTCACCAATTCCACAGACTATTGATCCCCAATGTGTACTTCGAAATAAATAAATCAAGGAAATCCTCATAATAATGTTAATACCTATATAAAAATTCATACTAATTTCCTTGGATCACCTCACCATTCATTTTACAGAATATTATTTGAAAAAACACACATAATTTAATACTCTCATTTATAATTCTGACTAAATGGAGAAAAAACATGTTAAACATAACCAATGAGAGAGATAATGTCATGTACCTCATGTACAATATTTGTTATACCCAAAAATAATACATGGATGTGTACTTTAACCAATCCAATCATGAACATCCACTATATATTTATTCAAATATCCATGTATGGCATGTTCTATAAATTGTAGTTATTAGTGTACCCCACTCTAGGTTTGTCTAGGTACTCCATATAGCCTCTATCCATAGACTATTAAAGTGTTGTAGTCGTTTAGCCTAAAATGTCCTCTGACTTGATATGGGGTGCTTGGACATGACAGCAGCCACACCATAAATTTTAAAAACCAGTTGTGTATGATAAATACATGAATCTAAGTAATCATATCCTACCATTTAATCATAAAAAGAACACACAATACGTGTTCATGGAACACACACTGTGTGATTCAGTTTTTTCAAGTATAAAACCATTCTAACCAACATAAAATTATTGATTCAAACAAAAAAAACCAACAAAGTCACTCATAACACTACCATTAATAAGAAAATAAAATTAAATATTAAACCAACTATTATTTGGTGATATTATGAACTAAAAAAACATACCTCATGGAATAAATTCTAAAACATAAAGCCTTATTATGTCGCTTTCCATGATTAAATATAAATCCATGTCCTTAAATAGAATTGGACATGATAATCCCCTATCACTATCTTTCACCATGGTTGGAAACATGAAAATGGAAGATTCATTCTCAGTGTATCAAATAAGTCATATACTGGATGCATGAGAAGGGTAACCAAAATAATGATAATAACGATTTTCTCATAAAAAGAATAACTAGATCAATAGAACTCAATGTAAATTAAGATAATTCCACAAGAAAATCCACATTTGAAACCCAACAACAATGAAAGAAATTAAATTTTAGACTCCAATATTGTAATATATTTAATTTTTAATAAAATATAATTTAAATATATTTAATATGTAAATAATTTTTTTGATAATTAAATAGGCTCATAATTAAAAAAATCGCTTGGGTGAAAACATTTTTTTAAGATTTAATAGTCGAAAAAATTATTCTATGATACAATGAATGTATAAATATCTATTTCCCTTCATTCCCACTAGGTAATAAAAAATAAAAACAAATTTTAGTTTATTAACTCATGAAGACATTAATCATCACGTGTTATATGATAGTGGAATAAATTTGAGTTTATAAATATTTTATATTAGTCGTAGCATTTTTTGACTGACTATTAAATATTCAAATATAACTTGATTTGAATAATTCCATCTATAAATATATATTATATTATAAGAACACTATAGATGAATCATTTTTTTTGAAAAATGTACTGTTGAATAGTAATGGATATAATTTGATTTGAGAGGGGTTATCATTTCTATGTGGTTCCATTTTATAAAATTATATTTAAATCAATTTAAATCATGATAATAAGATAACAATATTTTATTCTAGATATTAATAGAAAAATATTCATCAAACCTTACATTGAAATCAATCCATAGAAAAGAATTATAATTTTATGAAATTATGAAGACATGTGACTTAGGAAATGATCTTATATATTGGAATTAGAATTATTAATATTATTTGAAAATAAAATACAGAGTAACCAATAGTTAATGTTGGTAAATAGTTTAATCAATATTTTAAAGAATTAATAAAATTATTCACTCATTTTTTTCAAAGGAATAAAATAGAATTAATACAAATAAATTAATTCTATAATCATATATTCTGAATAATTGGATATGTAAATGAGTCAGTGAGATTAGATGTCTCCTTAAATAATTTTATTGATGATGAATCCATTATATTTTCATTGATTGAAACATGCTTTTAATGTGAAATGGATTAAAAATTTTAACTTTATTATTCCCAAAATGAATAAAATCGAATAATTTGGAATCTAATTACTATGTTTTAGTGTTTTGTAATAAGTAAATGTTTGTAAAAGTTAAAAAATAAAGAATAAAATATATTTTTATAGTTTAAAACATATTTATTCTTTTATCTAGATATTTCCATTGAGTTGTGAAGGTTTTATCATGTTTGATGATTTATTTATGATGATGTTATTGTTTAATAAAAATAGAAGTTTTTTTCTTCTCAAGGTAATTTCCCTGAATGTTAGTGTTATTGTAGAAATTACATCATGATTTTTGAATGGTATATGATGAAAATCTATATTGTAGAATATTAGTTAACAAAAAAATTGATATAAGTTGTAGATTGATATCAAGTGGTGATGGAAATAGTTTATAAGATAAAGGGTTGAATATATTGTATACTCTTATGTTTATCTAGATCTATATAGAATATGTGTATACTAATTTAATTTATCTTATATGATAGGAATAATGGATTCTTACAGTTTTTTGTAATAATGAATTTAAGATAATGAAATCAATGCATATGTTTTATGAATAATCAGATTCTATATATTTTTTTTTGTTAAAAATAAAATGATAAAAATAAAACTCATTATAATAATATTTTATAATGAAAATTGGTAAAATATGAAAGAATTTTCACATACCACCCATCAATGTCATATTTTAATGATGAAAATATAATTTTCTAAGGATAACGCACCCTAAACATATAATAAAATATATAAAATTGAAATGACAGTTGAATTTTAAGGAAATAATTATTAAATTTAATAAATATTTTTGTTAACAAAAATATTTTTTTGTCTAATGGGATGATATTAAAAAAAATATTTTTGAAGGAGTCCTTTAGGAGTAAGATTAATGTAGGCAGTTTCATTTGTAAAAAATAAAAGACTATAACAATTTAAATTTAAATTACATTTAACTCCAAATCATAAAATATTTTGGATATATGATGGTAATGATAAATTTAATAAGCTTCATTGAGTTATCAAAAGAATGTGAATATCAATATTTATTAGGGTAATATTTCAGTCAGAAATAAGAAGTAAATATTAATTGATATTCAAAGTGATTTTTTGTGCAAGATGGTAATGATAAAATGAAGACTTTTATTTAGTTATTGTATCAAATTGAATATCTATTTTCCTAAATGTGTTAATTATGTTATGGTAATAATCTATATAAATAATTAAATTATTTTAAAAAAAGGAAAATGTTTGATAAAAATTGTTCAAGGAGAAGGATGTTTTTTAAAGATTTTATATTTAGAAAACGAAATTTATTTACACTATAATATTTTATTCTTTTGAGATTAATGTGTAAAAGAAGTTTATCATTAACAATATAATTTCAAAATCTCACAATAATCAAAAATTAATTCTATCATAGGTCTTACTCAATAAAGTGTTTATTTTGAGTATTTTATAAGATGGTCACATTGATATGTGGTATGAACTATATATATAGTTAATGGGTTTGAAGAATAGTTTTATGTGAAACAACATACATATAATATAGAAATATATCATATATTATTTTTCAGTCATGAACATATATATGGTTTTGTTGTGAATTTATAATGGTGTTTTAAGAATGTAAAATGTATTATATAAAATTAAAACTCTACATTTCCATTATTTCAAAATTGATGAATATATTTTTGTATTGTTATATATTTCAAAAATTTTAAATACAATTTTCTTCTCAATTTATGATATTTGGTTATCCCTAACTTATTTTTATGATGGATTATTATAGAAAAATATATATATTTTAAAGATAGCATTTGTAGGATACATGTAAAGAGATAAAGAATAACATCCTAAGGATTGAAATGTGTTTTTTACAATATATACCAAACTAAGAATATCATATATAGTATCATACACATTGTCAATTTTATTGTAGGGGTGTGTGGATCTTTTTTAGAGTCCCATTTACTTGAGGATTGAGAGACATCTAGAATGTTAATCTTATTAATTTCATTCCATTATTACAAAATCCTTTATGTATAGACCATTTGAGCATGGTATGTTTGTTGTTGATCAGGTCAGATGTTTATGCTCCACCAATACAAGATTTCCAACATCTATGATATGTATGAAATATTGATCCTTCAATGAGATAGATTGGGGAGAGTATGGTCTTATATAAATAGTACACATGATATGATTATTTATTTTTAAGGATATGTTGATGTTAGTATTCATAATAATGAATAAACCGTGATAAATTCCTTAACATTAAAGTTATATAATTTTGATATTGAGAATTTATGGGTTTGATATACGATATTCAAATGCTATGTTTCCCATATTCATTCAATTTTTTTGTAAAAGGGATCATATAATTACATGTGATTATGAACAAAAATATAGTGTTTCATGTGTTTTATATAGATAGTTATATGTTCCTTCATATCTTGTGTAGAATTATTTTATCATGTGGACACTAATTTACAAAATTTATGTATAAAAATATTCATCTTTGTTTCCAATACTACATAGACTTTTTTATTAACACATTGATGATAAAAAAATAATGATTATGTTTGACATTGATATAAACACTAAAATTGTTTGGGAATTAATCCAATTATTTAGAATCTGTGTTCACAAGGTATTTCATATGATTTACTACATGGTGATGTATATAGAATTCCATTTTTCAATGATATACAAAATTGGTGTGATTATGATTTCAAAATTTATCACAATAGAAAATATATAAAATATAATGTATCAAGGAATGTTAATATTTAGTGAAACATAGAGATTCCAGGATATCTTGTTCCATAATGCATTTTACATGTAATGAAATTCAAAATATCTATTTTCATGATATTATATTTAATTTAACTTGTAAAAATGGTACTATATTTCTAATCATAATGTTTTATTAGTTATATCAGATCAAATGGTTTTGTGACACTTCCTTACAAAAATATATTATATGATTAGGTGCAACCATATGGAATCATTTTCATATGTTTTTATATACTCTAAAACTATAATTACTTTTTAGTACAGAATAATGTATGAGCATTTGGGAAAACATCCAAGATGGCTATGAAGAGTTAGATGGTTCGTATTATGTATCTAATGATATATCATTATTCTTGAAATTGTTTCATGAGATGGATATATAATTTACTCATTCATTATAAAACATTATTAAAAGTATGTTAACATGAGAATAATCACTGATGGATCAATATAAATAAGGTAACACTAATTTTATGATTGTGTATGATATCAAGTATTTATTCCCAAGACCCAATCGAAACACCATCATATCTTTGCTATATTACTCTTTCAAATTTACCTAGCATGTAATTTTATCATTATAGTGAGATAATGGATATCAACTGAATATAAGGTGATTTTGTAACCTAATAACTAAAATGGAGGATAGATTTCACTTGTCAATCTATATAGGATATCTTCATTAATCCCATATAAGTATGGATCGTTAGAAGCATTACTGTAATGTAATATTTTATATTTTTTCTTATTATTCTATTATGGGCAGTTTCATTTATAATACATGGTTAAATTGGGTTTTGGATTATTTAATATATTCGGTTGTGTGTAATGAGTTGTATTAAATCTCTATAAATCCTAAAAAAATGATGAATGAGAAAAAGGGAAGGTTATATTTTATTGGGTAGTGGAATGTTTTGTATGTAATTGCTGTTATACCAATTGATATTATTACCTTTTCACTAAATATTATACACATAGGTATGCAAGAAATCATAAAAATTAATAACATAAATGTCTATAACTAATTTTTTTATCAATAAATATTTTCGATTTCACATCATGTAGATCACAAAATTTCACAAAGATTAAAAGTAATAGTTATTTAAATTTTTATATCCATTTTAATCATATCTTACAAGATTAATTAATTTATTTCTATTTAGAGAGTAATTATATTAGTTTCTATTTAGTAACAATAATTACATAATAATAATCTGTTAAAAATTTTCAATTATATTATAAAACAATTTATCCTAAATATATTATATATTATCTACAGATAATATTTTAGTACAATTTAAATCATATTATAAAAAATATATTATATATTTAGAAAAAAATACATTTCCTATTAAAATATGATTGTTTATGTAATATATTTTTTTATTGTGGAAACTTTTGTTTATGCTAAAAATGTCAAGATATATTAGTAATTTTTCATTGGTAAAATAGTGTCTGTAATGTGCTACAATTTTTCAGTGCTAAAAAATAACTAATATTGGTTTTCTTTTTTCAGTGATAATGAAATTGTTATCAAATGTTGTATTTTATTATCTCTCCTTTATGTAGTGATTAATGGAATTGTTTTAGTTACTTTTTCATTAATATAGATTATTTATAATGATGAAAACTCTATTGTAGTAATAGAAGAATACATACATTTACCCTTTAAGGGAAATTATTTCCCTTATTGTCTTATATTCTTTTATAATTCACAATAACAATTCAATATTTTAAAAAATCACCATGTATGGTAACATTTTAGACACATCAAACATAATATTATTCTAAATTTTCTATAAGATGGGTTGCATTATAAATTTTGAAGTAAATTTCTATGTTAGAGAACATATATAATATTTAATTATATCATATAATATAAGAAAATAAACATGGGGTCATAAAATATGAAAATCATAGTGAATCCTAGAATATAGGATAATATTTAGAAAGATAATATAATACAAAAATTTTGGAAAAATATAAAACTAAGTATCATAATCATACATCAAGGATCACTATCAAGAAAACATAACATACTATACTGGAATTATAGAATGTGCACTATACATTGAAACTCATGACATGTATTCATGACACAGAAAAATGGGGAAAATAATTTTGGCTCCACCAATCACTTCATAATATGTATATGTATATGTGATCCACATGAAAAATAAAATCATAATTTCATCAGGTCATTATTAACCCTTGATAAATAATTTTTTAATAATTTCCAAAAAACAAGATAGTATGACATCCAAATAAATAATATTGGTGGTTTAATTATTTAATATTACAAGGGGAGTGGAAATTTCTTTTGGCTTGTTTATAAGACAAGGTAATGAATTTAAATATAGTGGAGAATAAACCTACCTTAAAAGATGGTATTTAGTTTTCTCCACTTACTCAAAATAATTTATTTAAAATGTGTTTTATCTAGAGTTATAATAGATTAAATACTTGTAGAAACCAAAAATATTAACTGGTGAATAAAATATATTGGTTAAAAAAAGAAATAAATTGACTTTCTAAAATTGTAATGTAATCATTGATAATCCTGATTATAAAGTGATATATAGAAAGAATCTATTACGAACAAAGAATGTTATAAATTGTATATCCCTAAAGGAGTAAATGAGAACATAAATTATTAAAAAATGTTAGTATTATATTAATATAAATAATTAAAAACATTAATTTTATTCATATATGATTGAATATATAATTTGTGGAAAATTTATGAATTGATTATACTAAAAAATGTGAATAGCATTCCAATAATGTAAAATCTGATCTAATAATATATCCTGGGATATATAGATTAAATGAAATATTAATACAAATAGAATAAGTGGTAATAAAATAAAAAATAAGTATTGATTATAACTCAAATAAAAATATAATAATACAATTAGAGAATGAAGGATTTAATACATTTATAGGAAATTGATTTATGTGTCTCTTTATAGATTCACTAGAGTTTGGACCACAAACACATCGATTGATATCATAAAATAGATATTGAAATCAAATGAATAATGTCTGTTTTATTATAAATTAATTCAATATATAGAGAGTGATATATATAAATGATGTATACATGAATTAATTGAAGTAAGTCATAGGGGATTTAAATATTAAAAAGGAACCCTTATCATGGATTATCTATTTCTTATATATATAATAATGTCATATATAATACACTATTACTCAATGTGAATCTTTTTCAGAACCTTATTTATGGGTATTAGATTATATATTAATAATTAATATAAATTTATAAATATTTATTAAAAATTATTTTTATTGAACCTGAATCCAATATATTGAATCTAATATCTACATAATTATAATTTCATAATGTACAAGGAATTATTTTTGAGAAGACTAAATAGTATACTATTCATGGTAATGATGGTCCATGCACTATTACCATACTAAATTTGAATAAAAAGTTACAAAAAATTAACTTTTTTTGGAATATAATTATTCCATCTATAATATTCCTTCAAATAATTCATAGTAAAATTACGTCATTCATGGGAAAGAAATATAAGTAATGGAGAGCTACAATAACTAGTAAAGGTTCAATAAAATTGAATATATCATGAATCAATTAGCTTAATCAAAAATGAAATCAAATCAACTATAAACACTTTCCTTTTATATAATTTTAATATCAATGTATGTTACGTCAAAATCAATAATGAAAAGTTAAATAACTTATCACACCCTGAATTTAAATAATTTGAATATCATTATTAGATAGGGATTAATAAATTTTTTAAGGTGAATAATTTAAAACACGTGCCAATTAATCAATAAAAATAGAGTACAATTCCTCCATATAAAATATCAATAAAAAATATCATGGATAACAATAAAACAGTTCTTGATGAAGTAAATGATTAATTATTTTACGTCAAGATCTCAATCATCATGATACCACTACAATTAATACCATTCACATGGTAGTTTAAAACATATTTTTAGTTACACACCATAAACAAATTTCAATGATTATTGAACCAATTAGTTTCATGAGATAATTGATCAAAAATGGGATATATATGACCAATCATATATATATTTTAAATTAATTCCTCATAAATCAAAAAAAAATATTAATTCATAGATAATATGGCTTATAAACAACATTTTTCATCGAGTAAGGAATACATATTAACCATAATTTTCTCGGCCATTCATATTACATTTATTCGTAAATTCTATATTTATAAATGATATAAATATTAGGTAATAAATATATTAATGATATATAATTTGTATTTTTATGGTAAATATAATCTTTAATGATGATAGTAAAGTAAATATCTCAATGGTTGGTTAGTGATTTCCAACAATATTCACGAAAGGTAATTTCAATTATTTGCTTTGTACAAATGTATATAAATCATATAAGGAAGAAATATGAAAGGTATAAACATATAACTTCCCTTATGATTCATACCAGAAATAAAGGGTTGATTTTTTATTGAATTTGAATAGAATAAAAATTTCATTAAAAAAATTCTGGATGAAAATATCAGTTTAACATAGAAAATAAATTTTTAACTAAAATATAAATTAATATATTTAATATTTTTTTTTGAAAATAAACATTAAATGTGATAATTTATAATTTAAAAATATTGATTCCATTATGATTTTAGATTATGTTCATTTCATAGAAGTTAATCTAATATTACATAAACCTTTTTTCTAAAATCTAAATGGGACTTTCTTTTAAAATGAATGGTTTATTACATTAAAAAAATTGTAAATATATATAAATTTATAAAAATACAATTAATTAATAACTATTATAATTTTATAAACTATCTATATAAAATTTTTATAAAATATTTATTTCTATTAAAAATTATTTTTCACAGAAGAGTGATGTAATATAATATTTTTCTTGATCAAAATAAATCATTTTGAGTACTAAATTATAATAAATGGTAAAAAATATATAAAATAACACAAATAAAAATAGAATGAAATTAAAGTGATGTATTATAGAATTATTAAATAATTTAAATTAAAATATATTCAATTATATAAAATCCAAATTGAAATTATATATGTGAATTGAACCATTACAGTGATCATTACATTGAAGTGAGAATTAATAAATTAATCAATTATGTGTATAAAATGTTATTCCACATAAACTATAATAATATTACTAACATATATTAAAATTTAATTATATATGTAGTCATATAATTTCAAAGAAAATAATGATGTAATATAAGTCAATTATATTAAATTTAGTTGAAGACTTATTTTAGAAGAGATACATTTCAATTGAAATCCACTTAGATAAAATCATTAATATTAAAAACTAAAGTAGAATTTATTTATAAGTTTTTTACTATAATATGATAATTGTTATTTATATACACCATATATAACAAATTAGATGCATATAATTAAAATGTACCTGAGTGAAAGGATATTATGATACAGTCCCTTACCAAACACATTGTGTTGGATTAACATGATTTATACATAATTGCAATGGTTTAAATAATGTCATTAATTAATTATTATACCATATTATTTTTTCTGATAAAATATATTATTTTATAATAGAATATAAAAATACTCTGTTAATAATGTTTCATTATTTTCATTGTTTCAGGTGTTAATTAACTTGTTTTCTCATGCATGTTTTTTCATGGATGTTCTTATAATTGTTATATTTTATAAATAAATCATTTCCATAATTATATCAATTTTATAAATATAATATTTAATAATTATATACATTTTGGTATATATTATTTATGAGTAGATATGTAAAATGCATCGCGTCGCATGTCAAAGATGGTAGGTTGTACACTCACATGCCCAACAATATATTTCAAAAAACATGCAATTTGGTTCAGAAGTGGGTGATATATTTATATTACACAATCATTATCTATTCATATATATCACAGATATTCATTTAATTTATGAATATTTCTTTTCATATAGATAGATATATTAAATTAAATCTCATCGATTCACGAAGTGGTAGTCTGATTTATGCAAGAGATACATCAAAATATTTTATATGACATATATTTCTAGAATGTATATGTGATATTATTTATTCATAATTATAGTAAAATCATAAATGTTATATATAATCATTAATTACATCATTATATAGGATTTTGAAATGTCTTGTTGGAAAATGAGTTACATTGGTTTGTGAGGTAGTAGTCTATTGTAGATAGAATCAAGGATTACATATCCAATTTGATGGTTGAGGATAATAATAAGGGTAAAAAAACTTACAAAATAATATCTCAATATATGTGGGAAACTATTTGTGTTATACTCATATGATTGAAATTTATTAGAATGGAGATGAATAAATAAAAGAAGAATGATCATATAATAACTCTACTTCCTATTTCGATTTCCTCAATAGGTTTTTAGGAAAATACTTCATAACATAAAATTATGAATATGAAAAGAGAAATTTTATATTAAGTTATAAGGAATAAATTTTTTGGGGTATTTTAATTCAAAACCAAAAGCATTTTTAAGTGATAATAGGGTAGAAAAGGTGGTGGCCTTCTATAATTAGGGTAGATAACACATTGAATTTATAAAAATAACCATGTAAAACATCATTATTATCATAAAACAATCCCCCAAAATTTTTCATTATCAGCCCTTATATATTATATAGTAAATATTTTTCTAGAAAATTGCTTCTTGACTAGTTTTATGAATATTTTATGCCTTAACATTTGATATAAACCCCAGATAAATTAGTTTTTACATTAATGGTGATCACTATTTATTACCACTTTTACTAATCATAGTGGTGAAATATTAATTTAAAAAAATTATATTTTAAAAAATACTCTAATTGAAAGTATGTGTCAAATTTAACAAATTCAATTCACAGAAGGGGAAGAATACAATTTAAATTCTCTATTATAGACATGATAAGAAAGTGAGTTTTCAATGTGAATATTATCATAAGTATAAATACATATATTATGAAAATTACCTAATAATTTGAATATAATTAAATAAAAATTATTTATGATAATATTATCTGACTAAATTTATTTTATAATAAAATTTAAAACAAATTTACTTCATAAATAAATTAAGTGGAAAAATAGCTTCTAAAAAAGATGTATTTTTATTATTCATTAAAAATTTAAACACATCTGAAAAAAAATAATAATATATTTTTAATAATATAATTTCAAAAAGGAAGTTAATTTTAAAAATATTGTTTCCTAATTTATAAAAAAATATGAAATTCACTATGTAAGGTGTCAATAAACTTGCTTTTAGAGAAATACAGTTTTCAAAAAAACACAATCATTTATTTCAAATGATTTCAATTTAATTTAATAAATTTATTATCATAATATTTATTATTTAACAATTGTATTTCATACTCAAAAATATGATAAAAAATTATAAAATTATACCCTATTATGGTCTATTTAGAATATGGGTGTCTAGTTCCATAATATATTGAAGGGATCAAATTTATTTGAAAATAAATATATCATAACTTGTTAGGATGTTATATATTACAACAATGTTATTGTTTTTTGTTATATGTATTCTAAAAAATGATTTTCCAATAATAAAATATAATTTTTTTACATTCCCACCACCATCAATAAAAATCATCCATGTAATTTTAAAATGCACTTACAATTCTAGGGTTTTAAATTTGAAAATTATATTATTAAAATGACACATTATCAAAAGTGTTAATGAAAAAATATTAATAAAGGGTAAGATTAATATTAAATGAAACATATAATAACACATTTCTAGGATTCCATGTAGGGGAATGTAATTAGTATGTGAATATATGGACATGGTAGAATATTGTGCTACCCAAAAATGATGAAGGGTTATACATGTCTTTAATAACATGAAATTGAATGATTACAAGAAGTTAAAATAACTCTAAAAAATATTTATTTATTATTCAAATGACCATTAATTCATATATTTTAATGTAATAGGTTTTATTCATTAACTATTTCTTAATTTTCATGAATTCATTTAATTTCAAGAAATATATAAAAATACTCTTACTTTTTTTATTACTATTTTATAAGAAACATTTTATCCCCTATATTTCATTTGTTCAATTAAAACATCATCTATTACTCTAGGAATTTCATACAAAATTATTAATTTTTATCCCCAAAATAATAAATTTAACCTTTAATTGATAAAAAGATCTAGAAAAGAGTGACATGTTGTTCCACCTATTTCTAAATATTTTCTAAAACCAATATATTTATTAAGAGTAATTAATAATATAATTAAATAATAAAACCATGGGTTCACCATTAATATTTTTTCAACTAATTTTTTATGTATAAAACAATAATGTGTTGAATAATACATCACGTGGCACAACTGTAGGTGCTAAAAAACAATCTTAGTTTTTTTGAGTTAAATAAAAATTTACCTTACAGAATGTAATGGGTATCTAGCTAGTATGTGGGTAATCCTATTTCAAAAAACATATTAATATTAACCATATAAAATTCCTAAAATTTAATAACCCATAATTAAAAAAAACTTCAATGATAGGATAGTACATAAATGTTACCCATACTTATAATCATTTGTAAAAAAATAAAAAATAAATTTTCTTTAAATAGAATTTTCATGTTCTAAATAAATGCGATTTTTTATACAAAATATTACATCCCATGTAAGTAAATAATAATATATTTTCATATCTATGTCTATTTATGAATTATATAGTGGTTTAGAGGTTTAAAATTAGAATAAAACTAATCTTAATCATAGAATACTACGATATTTTTAGAAGATTGTTTTACCAACTTTTGATGGAAAAAAAATTTTGAATCTAACTTTTGACAATTTTATAATATATATTTTCCAATATAAACTTATTATTTATAATTGAGATATTGAAATTTACTTTGGTTAAATTTTTGGTATTTTTCTTATAATGGTCATTTTTTTAATGAATAGTGAAAAATACTACATTTCACTTTAAAACTGATATTTCATATTATTTAATTATATGGGTATATTATCTTTTTAATTGCATTTAAAGTGTAATTAGAATATATTATTACTATTTAATACAATTGTGGTCATTATAATTAATTTTACTTTGAAATTGGACATAAACAGTTGTCAATCTTTTGATAGATATTGTTTCATAAAAACAAACTATTTGTATTGACAACGGAAATTATTTTTAAATTAATTACAGAAATTTATGAGATTGGAATTTTGTAAAATGGAATACATAATTTTAATCATAATATAAATATTAAATAATTAAGACTCTTTTTTTTGGACATTATGAATAATAACGACGATAATTATCATTAATTATTGTGATTAATTAGTCATCGGGTAGTTAAGGGTAACAAAATAAAATAATAATAATATAAAATGGCCCCAAAATGCGTCGAAATTCTTTTTTTTTTTTGAGTCATGACATTCCATGTAATTTTTTCTACCAAATATGAGGGTACATGAAGTCACATGGGTGTTATAGTGACATTAATGACATTATTTTAAAAAGAAGAGAAATATAACAAAGGTTTGTATATCCAATGTAAAACAATTTTAATTTTGTCTTAATAAATTATATCTTAGAATATAAATAGTCATTGTAAATATAAAAATATTTCCTACATCATTGTTTTTTTTATAATTTTTTGACATTAAATAAATAAATTTATTTATGACACCAAGGGGATGCAGTGATTACCTCATTAATGAATGATTTAAATAAAATTAAAATATAAGGTAAAATATATGACTTACACTTGTATAAAACATATGTTATGGGTGTATTTCTAACCCTTATCACCTTATCCTGAAAATATAAAATTTTGGGACCTTTAAAATTTGAATATCATTTTATAATAAAGTATCATTTCAAGACTTTCCAAATGTGACCCTCCTCCCTCTTAAAAAAGGCCCCCACCTCTACCACCTTACCAACACCTATCATACCCTTGGATCATCCATACTATGCTCATATTCTCTCACCAAATCCTTCTCTTACTCCTAGAACCCTCACTTTGGGCCGAATACTTTCCATGGTTTCCTTTGGATCAAATCCAAAAAACAGTAACCCGATTTAGAGGTAATGTCTTCTCTCGAGATCCTTTCTTTTATTTTCATTCTTAAATAACCACTATCTTCTTATTATTTGATCACATAATAAAACCAGTATCCTCAATATACTATGATTTTTTATGCTATGAATTTTACCTACACTTACACACACCTCCGTCTAATGCTTATAGAACATACTGTTTCCGTGGATAGTGAATTACTGCCTCACGAAATGATGATTGTTCAATATTTTTTTAACACCATTCATGGTGTCCATTATGATGTAATTATATTTATATATTTTATATATGGTATTTATGTTTCCTATATTCTTTTTAATTTTCTTTTTAAATCACATAGTTATTCTTTTCATGTTGTGGAACTGCGATAATATCATCTAAGGAAGTGTGGACTACCACCCCCTCAAGTGATGTGACTCATTCCTGCCAAACATGGAATTTATAAAGAATGAAATTAATGAACTTATATTACCTGTGTAAGATATATTTTATACTAAAATTATAATATATATATATATATGTCTCATTAATTTTTAATTCCTTTAATATGATAATGAAATGAAAGTAGTGTTCATTCATACGTACGGCCTACCATCTCCATGAACGATGCATTTCATTGTTTTATCTCCAAATGATATGGAATAGTATAAAATGAATATATATAGGATATATATGATATATAAATCAGTAATACCATTCTGGAGATGACGTAGTTATAACTACATGGGAAATTACTTTCAAGCAAGTTCAGTATTGACTCATGTACCGAACATCTACAAACCTATGATATGAACTCTGATATTTAACTGATTATTATAAATTGATAATATGTGATATGAATTGAATTATAAAATTTAAATGAATTATTTATTCAATTATAAGTTGACCAAGTTTTATTATTCAGGAATATTAAGAAACCAACAGGACAAGTCAGACATGAGGTAAGGGACCTCGTCTCAATCTTATTTTGTTGAGGTATACATCAATTTATATACGACATTATTTTATTAGTTGTATAATAATCACTTTTGACATTAAATATCATACAAAAGGTTACTTTTTAAAGGAAGTGTTTTATGAAACGGAAAATGGAATATTTTTTTTCTTACGTATGCCGCAACAAAAACTTCTCTGCCTCTATGAGAATTATTTATGTTTAAGCTTCCTCTACAAGCCATAATGTTTTAAATGAAATATAAATACAATTTTTTAATTTTATTTTATTTTGGTATTGAAAATAGTTTTGATAATTTTTTGACTATATCAATGTGTTATATTGATATATTTTGATTAAAATATGGAAATTTTATGTTTCCTTTATGCATGTTTTCTACGATACGATTATGTTATGGTTATTTTGAATTATTTATAAAGTCTGGTGGTTATCTGATAAACAATGGGTGGGTGATCTCGAGATAGCTCTATAATTCATTGGGTATCGTGAAGGAGTTAAACGCTAAGGTTTCTCTGAAGAGATTTAGGGAATATATTATGATGGGTATTCCAAACGTAACCATTAGGGTTACTCCCTATGTAAGAATTTTATGAATGCCTCATGTTACCTTAATGTATTATGATTTCTATGAGTTATTCATAAATCTTGTGATTTCATGAGGTATGTTCAAGTTCTTATTTTTTTTGAGAAAAGTATAATTTCATTTATTCTTATGTATAAATGTATTAATGTTTTCTTTCCGTATTTTTATATCCCTTACAAATCTTTTTATGCTCATCTAATGTTTTTGAAATGTTTTTCACAAGACAAGGGAAATTTACATGATATGATGATAGTGTCGAGGAATTGTCAAGAAAGAAACCATGTTTAATTTTAAATATGTTTCCTTTTGTGGAAATACAATGAATATTGTCTTTGATGTAACCACCATCATTAAATGTCGAATGTAATGCACGATTTATGATCCAATTATCTAAAACTCTATGCCTGAAAAGATCCTCAATGTGAATTCTTGAAATACCCCATTATTATGTAATGTTTATGGTTGGGGCCTTATAGTTGGTATCAAAGATTGGTGTTGATAAATTTTGGAGTTATAATTCAGTTAAATGATTATCGAAAAATAATTTTTTACACATTATGTTCAAATTGAAATGATATAGAATTTGAAGAATACCATGTTTCATCATCTAAGATATGTTTATTAAGAATGGTTTTCCATAGAGGAAATAGGGAAGCAGTACTAGGAAGTCATACAGAAGGAAATGAACTCCCAAATCAGCATCATGTGAAGGTCAGAATTGGAACTGAATAATTTGTTGTAGTAATGGAACAGTTGAATGAAGCAATAAATGGTGTTGGTATCCTTGCACGAGATCAGCCAGATCAACTGTAGAGGAACATGTCAATGGTGGAACATTTCTTGAGGCAATATCCCCCATCATTTAGAGGATCATCTAACCATGTCCTAGTTGAAGGGTGGATTAATGCACTGGAGAAGATTTTCTATGTCATTTGGTGTTCAGGCAATCAAAGGTTAGTCTTGTTGTTTACCATTTGAAGTGTAACACAGATCAGTGGTGGTCGATGTTTAAAAATATCAAGGACGCTAATGAGATTGATAATCTTGAATGGGATGAAATCAAATGTATGTTTCTTTAGAAATATTTTCCTAAGACTGTTCGACTTAGGAAGGAAATAAAATTCTTGGAATTCAGCCAGAGATTGACTCAGTGGATGCTTATGAAGAATAGTTCACTTCGTTGGTACGGTATGATGAAAATATTATCTGAGACCTTGATAGTAAAATCTATCGTTTTTACTCAGGATTAAGGACAAAATATCGAAGGTAATTAGATTATTGTGAGGTCAAAAGTTATGAAAAGCTTGTTCTATGTGCTAAGACTGTGGAAATGGAGTTTTCCATTGATCAAGTGTTCTATGAAAACCAACAGATGAAGAGACTGAGGTGTCCGGAGAATGGGAAGAATATTCAAAAAGGTTTGATGGTAAGAAAACAAAGTTTTCAGTTTGTGATAAATGTTGTTGAATGCAAGATGGGGAATGTATTTTAAAATATGGAAAGTGATTCTAATGTGGTAGGATGGGACATAAGGCTCGTGATTTCACCATAAATGATCAAAGTAATGGTAAGACATGATTTTATTAACAGTTAGTGAAATGTTTCAAGTGCAATGAGATTGGTCATTATGAAAATGATTGTTCGACAAAGAGCTCGAATGATGGGAAGTAGTCATTCTACATGAAGAAAGGTGTGTTGAAATCCTTTTCAATTACATAAGCAGATGTTGGTAAGTCAAATGAAGTGGTATTATGTACTTTTCTTTTTTTTCTGATTATGCCAATGTGTTTATTGATTCAGGGTCTACACATTCCTTCATCTCTGAAAAATTTTCTAGTAAATTGGGAATTCCATCTCATGAATTGACTCATGAACTTGTGGTAAAAACACATGGGGTAAATGTTGAGACAAAAATAATTTACAATAATATTCTTATTCTTATCCGTGTGAATATCCTTCTTGAAAACCTTACTATTTTACTTCTAGTAGAGTTTTATGTTATCCTGGGTATGAATTGGATCTCTATTTTGCATGCTAAGATTGACTGTAGTGATAAAGAAGTTTTTTTCAAGAAAGGATTTCAGTTTGTGTACAAGAATGAACCCATACTGTTGATAAGATATCAAGTTGATGAGAAACTTGTAAAAGATGCAAATGAATTTTGTCTTTCCCATATTGTTGAAAACAAAGGAACCTTTCATATTAATGATGTCCGAGTGTTAAATGGGTATTATGATGCTTTTCCTGATTAGTTTCTTGAATTATACCAGATCGTTATGTTGAATTTAGCGCTGACTTAGTTCCTGATTCTAAGACAATTTCCAAACCCACTTATCTAATGGCTCAAATTGTAATTTTAGTGTTGAACGAGAAATTTAAAGATTTATTAAAGAAATGTTTCATTCAACTTATCACATTACCATGGGGTTCTTATTTCTTATTTGTTAAAAAGGATGATGGTTCATGAGACTTTTCATTGATTATGGATCCTTGAAAAACATCACTGTTAAGTGAAAATTTCATTTGACTCATATCGATGATTTTTTTGATCAACCCCAAGAAGCTCAGTACTATTCAAAGATTGACATGAGATCAGAGTACCATTAGTGAAAGTTAAAGGAAGAAGATATTCTGAAGACCACGTTTTGTAGAAGATATGGCCATTTTGAAATTGTATTTATTCCTTTTATGTTAACCAATACACCTGCTGTATTCCTGGACCTTATGAATATATTTCCCTTGAGTTCTTGGATAAGTTTGTTGCTGTTTTCATTGATGATATATTGGTTTTTTCTAAAAGTAAAAAAGAGCATGCAAGTCATTTATGGGTTATTTTTCAAACCTTAAATGAAAAAAAAATTGTATGGGAAATTTAGAAAGTGTGAGTTTTGGTTACAATCAATTTCATTCATTGATCGCATTGTTTTTAAAGATGGAATTACTGTTGATCCTGAAAAAAAATGGTTGTTGAATATTTGAAATGACATAAAAATATAACTATGATTCATACCTTTCTTGGTTTGTCAGGATATTACTGAAGGTTTGTAAAAAATTTTGCATGGTTGTCCAGCCCATTGACTAAGCTAACTCAGAAGAGTTTTATGTTTATCTGGAGAAAAGAATGTGATGATTGTTTTCTGAAATTGAAAAGTGTATTAGTGAAAGCCCCAGTATTGGAACTACCTTCTAGGAATGGTGAGTTTGTTATCTACAGTGATTATTTATTGAGATGACATGGTTGCGTCCTAATGAAAAATTATTATGTAATTTCTTATGCTTGACGTCAGTTGAAAACTCATGAAATAAATTACCCTACACATGATTTGGAATTATCTGCTCTTGTTTTATCTTTAAAAATTAGAAGGCATGATTTGTATGGTGTAAAGTGTGAAATATATACTAATCACAAAAGTTTAAATTATATATTAAATCAGAATGAATTGAACATGAGATAGAGGATATGGCTAAAATTATTCAAGGATCATGATTGCACGATACACTACCACCCAGTAAAGAATATAATGTGGCAGATGCTTTGAGTAGAAAAAAGTAATGCTTCATTAACCATGTTACGTAATGAACGTGATCCTTTGGTTAAGGATTTAATGAATTTTGGCTTGGATGTTGTTGGTGCAGGAAATTCATCAGTTTTGTTTCAGGTATTATTGAAATCTTCTCTATCACAAACAATTAAGAAAGCATAGAAGCAAGAGAGTGAGTTGTAGAAAAAGGTAGATATGGGTAAGAAGGGTGTGTTACATGAATTCAACATTGATAATTATTGTGTTTTGAGATTTTGGTAGAGATTCTGTGTGCCTTTTGATTCACACTTGAAGAAAGAGTTGTTATATAAAGCTTGTATTTCTCCATTTTCAGTTAATCCAGATAGTACTAAAATGTAGAAATATCTTCGAGAGTATTTCTGGTGGGATGGAATGAAAAGAGTTATTGTTGATTTTACTATGAAGAGCTTGACATGTCAATAGGTTAAAGCAGATTGGCGGTTACCGAAAGGGATGCTTTAGCCATTACCAATGCTAGAGTGGAAATGGGAGAATATAAGCATGGACTTCGTTGTGGGATTACTGAAGACACCTTGAGGTAATAATGCAATATGTGTTATTGTTGATAGCCTGACTAAATCTATTAATTTCCTTGTTATACGAGATAATTTTTCCCTAGATCAACATTATAGATTGTACCTTAAAGAGATAGTCAGGATACACGGTGTTCCCCTCCCCATTGTATCAGATCATGATCCCAGGATCACTTCTAACATTTGGAAAGTCCTTTAGAAGTTGATTGGTACTGAATTAAATTTTAGTACAGCTTTTAATCCTCAATCAGATGGGAAGTCAGAAAGAACAATTAAGACCTTGGAGGATCGGCTACAGGCTTGTTTGATGGATTATCAGGGAATTTTGGACCAACATCTATCAATGGTTGTTTTTTATTATAATAAAATTTTTCATTCTAGTATATAGATGACACCATTTGAGGCATTATATGGGAAGTGGTGTCGAACTCCAGCATTTTGGGATAAAGTAGGTGAAAGGAAGTTGATGGGACCTGAGTTGTTAGAAGAGATGGCAGAAAATGTTCAGCTGATACAGAAACACATGAGAAATGCTCAGAGCATGCAGAAATGTTATGCAGACAATAGGAGAAAGGATATATATTTTGAGGTAGGTGATAAAGTCTTTCTCAAAGATTCACCATGGAAAAGTGTGATACGATTTGGTAAGAAAGGAAAGCTGAGTCCAAGGTTCATTGGACCATTTTAAATTCTAGATAGAGTTGGATAAGTTGCATACCGAGTGACTTTACCTCCGAGTTTATCTTAGTTACATAATGTTTTTCATGATTCAATGTTAAGGAAGTGCATGCCATATCCATCTCATGTTTTCAGTCTAGAGGTAGTTCAGATGGAAGATAATCTACCTAATGAGGAACATCTAGTATATATTCTTGACCATAGGGAGAAATTGTTGAGGAATAAGTTGATTTTTCAAGTAAAGGTTCTATGTAAAAATCATATAGTTGAAGAGGCGACATGGGAATCTGAAAATGCAATGAGGCATAAATATCCCCAATTATTCGATATGTAAATAAATAGCAGGGATGAAATTTCCTAATTGGGGGAAGGATGTAACATTCCATGTAAGTAAATAATAATATATTTTCATATTGTTGACAATTTATGAATGATATAGTGAATTATAGGTTTAAAATGAGAATAAATCCAATCATAAGAAAAAAATACTCTAATATTGTTAAAAGATTGTTTTATCAACTTTTGATGGAAAACCATTTTTAAATCTAACATTTTACAATTATATAAGATCTATTTTTTAAAATAAACATATTATTTATTATTGGGACATGGAAATATACTTTGGATAAGTTTTTGGTATTTTCTAACAATGTTCATTTTTTAATGAATAGTGAAAAATAATGCATTTTACGTCAAAACTACATTTTAATCTAATTTAATTATATGGTTAGATTATATTATTAATTGGTTGAAATGTGTAATTAGAATATATTTTTACCATTTAATCCAATGGTGGTCATTATAATAAAATTCACTTTGAAATTGGACATAAACAATGGACAATATTTTGATAGATATTGTTTCTTAAAAACACACTAGCTATTTTCACAACGAGAATTATTTTTAAATTAATTACTGAAATTTCTATGTTTGGAATTTTGTAAAATGGATTCCATATTTTTTTATCATATGTTTTAAATTATTTAATTATAAATCTTTTGTTTTTGGACATAATGAATAGTAACAATGTAATTATCTTTAATTATCGTGATTAATTAGTAATTTGGTAGTTAAGGGTAATAAAATAATATCATAATAATATAAAATGACCCCAAAATTTGTCGAAATCCTCTTTATTGAGTCCTGACCGACCATGGGATTATTTTTATAGAACATGAGAGCCCATGGAGTCATATGGGTGTGATAGTGACATTTATGACATTTTTTTTAAAAAGGAGAGATATATAACAACGATTTGTATATCCAAAGTAAAACAATTTTAATTTTTTTTAAATAAATGATCACTTAGAATTTAAATATTAATTTTAACGATAAAAATATTTCCTAAATCATGGTATTTTTTATATTTTTATACATTAAATAAGTAAATTTATTTATGACACCATGATGATGCAGTGATTACCTCATTAATGAACGATTTAAATAAAATGGAATGATAAGGTCAAATATAATACTTAAAGTTGTCAAAAACCTATTGGGTGGGTGGATTTCGAATCCCTATCACTTTATCCTCAAAATATATCATCGTGGAACCATTAAAATGCTAAAATCAATTTATAATAAAGTAACATTTCAAGACTTTCCAAAAGTGACCCTCCTCCCTCTTTTAAAAGGCCCCCACCTCTACCACCATACACACACCCCTCAAGACCTTGGCTCATCCAAAATCTGCTCATATTATCTCTCCAAATCCCTCTCGTACTCCTTGAACCCTCACTTTGGTCATAATTTGTTCCAACAAAGCCTTTGGCTGAAATAAAAAAAGGCTTACCCGATTTAGAGGTTTGTCTTCTATCGAGTTCTTTTCTTTAATTTTCCTTCTTAACTCAACAATATATTATTATTATTTTATACCATAATAAAAATATTATTCTCAATATACTACGATGTTTTTATGATAAGGATTCTACCTACACTTACACACACCTCCGTCTAATGGTTGTAGAACATACTGTTTTCGTGGATGGATAATTACTGACTCGCAAAACGATGATTGTTCAATCTTTTTTTAACACATTTCATGGTGTCCATTATGATGTAACTGTATTTATATAATGTATATATGGTATTTATGTTTTATATATTCTTTTTAATTTTTTGTTTAAATCAAATGGTTATGCTTTTCATGTTGTGGAACTGCGATAATTTCATCTGAGGAAGTTTGTACTACCGCCCCCTCAAGTGATGTGACTCGTTCATGAAAAACATGAAATTTAAAATCAATGAAATTAATGAACTTTTGTTACTGATATAAAAAATATATTATAAATTAATTATAATATATGTATGTCTCATTTAGTTTTAATTCCTTAAATATGTCAAAGAAATGAAAGTAGCATCCATGCGTACGTACGGCCTACCGTCCCCATGAATGGTGCATTTCATTTTTTTTCTCCTAATGTTATGGAATAGTATAAAAGGAATTTATACTGGATATATAAGATATTTAAATCATTAATACCATTTTGTAGTTGATGAAATTCTAACTATTTGGACAATTCTTTTCAAACAAGTTCACTTTTGACTCATGTACCGAACATCGACAAAACGTATGATATGAACTCACATAATTAAGTAATTATTATAACATGATAACATGTAATATGAATCGAATAATAAACATTAAATGAATTAATTAGGAAGATATAAATTGAAAAAAGTTTATTATTCAAAAATATAATGAAACGAAGAGGGCAAGTCGGACTTGAGGTAAGGGACTTCGTCTCAATCTCCTTCCGTTGAGGCATACTTAAATTTATATAATAACTTATTTTATTAGTTGTATAATAATACATTTTAAATTTTAATTTCAGTCAAATTGAATATTTTTACAGGAATAGTTTTAATAAATGACAAAAGTAATTTTTTTGTCTTACGTATGCAGTGGAAATGACTTCTCCACCACCGTAACCATAATTTGAGTTTTGGCTTCCTGTAAAAGACTTGATTTTTTTAAATGAGAAATAAATACCATGTTTTAATTTTATTTAATTTTTGTACTGAAAATGGTTTTTACAATGTTTTGACTATATCAATGTGTTGTATTGATATCTTGTGATTGAAATATGGAAATGGTATGTTTCCTTTATGCATGTTTTATGTGATACGATTATGTTATGCTTCTGGGGAATTGTTTATGAAATCGGGTGGTAACATGATAAACTATGGACAGGGGAGCACGAGATAGCTCACCAATGCATTGGGTAATGCAAAGGAGTTAAACACTAAGATTTATCTGAAGAGATTTAGGGATTATATTGTGATGGGTACTCCAAACGTATCCATGAGGGTTACTCCATCCATAATAATGTTATGAATGGCTCAAGTTACCTTTATGTCTTTTAATTTCTATGAGTTATTCATTAATATAATGATTTCATGAGGTATGATAAAGTGCTTATTTTTTATGAGTAAAGTATGATTTCATTGATTTTATGTATACATGGACTAATGTTTTATTTCGGTATTTTTATATCCCTTACTGAGCTTTTTATGCTCATCCCATGTTTTTGAAATGTTTTTCACAGGTCAAGGGAAATGTATTTGATATGATGATAGGGCCGAGGAAGTGTCATGAATGAAACCGTGTTTTATTTTAAATATGTTTCCTTTGGTGGAAAAAAATTAATATTGTATTTGATGTAACCACCTTGATAAAATGTGGAATGTAATGCATGATTTATGATCTAATTCTGTAAAACTCTAAACCTGAAAAGATCCTGAATGTGAATTCTTGAAATAACCCATGATTATGTAATTTTTAAGGCTGGGGGCTTATACAAAATGAGACCAAAAAGTATCTACATTAATATTATATTCCAACCACATAAATTTTCAAAAGGGGTGCTTGAGAAATTTATCTTATGATCATCAATTAAGAGATAATCCATATATGTTATACATAACTCTTAAGTTAATGAAAACCTATATTATTCAAAAATTTAACACAATGCTCTTATGTTTGAAGAGTATTGATACCAAAATACCATTTCTAATAAATAATTTGAAATTTTTTTAAACCCAATTGATAAATAGTTCAACATTTTTATTTCAACATATTTATTTCCTTGTACACGAAGTACCATTAAAAGAGTGTATTGAATCGTGTAATTTCTAGGTACCCCTTATTTGTTGAAAATCTATAAATGGATCCAGAGGATGAAATTAATTTTCTTACATTATAATCATCATTTATTCATTGGAATTCATTGTATTTTGTTATTATATTACCCACAGAAACCATTTTTCAACTCCACTGAGACAGTACAATTGGTGTCTCTTACCAGATTTTTGACATGAATTAAATCAATAAATATTAAATCAATGTTATCCACCATTCTATCTATTAGGGAACCGTATTGTTCTTTTATTTTGTGAGTTTGGGAGTGTTTCAATGTATAGTTTATTAATCATATTTTATATCACATATTAGTCATAATCATGATAACATTCAATAATATTGTCATCACATTTTTTTTTTCTAAAACTCACTAAATGATTAATAATTTTTATGGTTAACATGATTACATCATGTTACATCCATCCAATAAAAACAAATAACCTAATGTGATAAAAAATTATCATATTTGGATAACCATATACTAATTACTAGGATATATATATCATGAAACCATATTTTTAATCTAATACACCTTTGACTTTTCTTGGGTAATTCATTGTCATTTAATATTCAAACCCAACATAATGGTTTATAAATAAAAATTTAATTATCTAAATAATACCCCTCAATATTGTAAAACATGGGGAAAAATAAGTCCTGTTGGAAACCTTAAGGTCATGATATGGTCATCCTACTGTTAATTTTTGATTTATTTCATCTACGTACATCTATGATGGAACCAAATATTCATTCAGTATCCAAAATGGATTGTAAAACTATCAAAACCCATAAAATATGTTATTTACCAAAACACAAGGGTGATCTACTATTCTTATAATCAAATTAGATCAAGGGATTATGTTTTCAAATCTATTTTTTCATCAATCGAGTTATTATGGTTTATATTAAACATCCATCTAATACGAACTATGTTGACATAGAATCCAGTAGCCTAAAAGTTATGTCATCTTAATTTTATTGTATTATGATATAAATAATCTCATCCTAGATGACACAATAGCTGATTAGTCATGGGCGACAAGACCCACCCATGATTTACACACTAAATTTCAATATAAATAATATTTTATCATGGAATATAATTATTCTCCCTTTCATAACCATCTATCTCTTACTTAGTACACATCCCAGATTCCTTGGAAGGGGAAAAATATTGTTGAGATCAATTTATTAGTATGAGTTGAGTACTGTAGATGATATCATGAATCAATAATAATAATCAAAATTGAAAGGTAAATAATTTAACAAATAAGAAATTTAATAATTTCACATTCATGATTTGATAAGGCATAATTAATATGAAATGAAAAATAACAAAAAACACGTGAAATTTAAATAATTATCTATCATTATAATATATTGAATAATCAAAATTTAATTGTAAAATACACTAAAAAAAATTCAATTTACTCAATAAACTGATAAGGAATTGCATACATTGAAAATATCATTGATAATTAAATAGGAAATAATAAATTAATTTATGAGGAAGGAAATTATTAATTATTGGATTTCATGATCTATGAAATCATTAAAACTCTTATATAAAGACCATTAATTATATATTTAAAAATTTATGTGTACACATACAATAAAAAACTATTTAAGTAATGAAATTAAACTGATTTATCTCATGATGTTACTAGTTCAAACATGGGATATCTATTACTTGGCCTCACCTGATATTCTATTCAGAATTATTCATCATATATCTAATAATCGAGAAATTTTTAAATAATAATCCTTAACAAAATATTTATCTATCCAGTAAGGAATATGGTATAATAATAACTTGTCAATCCAATCATACAAATTTTAAATTAAATTCCTTATGGCTAAATAATACAAAATTTAAGTAATAAAAATACCCATGATAAATAACATGGATATATCGGGGAAATGTTTTTTCTAATATATCACTCGATTATCATAATTAAAAAAAGGGTTTATGTCATTGATGAATATAAATATATTAAAAAATAAATTAAAAAATTCTCTAGAAAAATAACCTTTTCACATTGATAGTATTTATTAAATTGACGGTTTAAAAGACATTGTTAACATTATATTCATTAAAAATAAAATTTGAAACATATAATGGAATGATTAAAAAATTTATTGTTCCTGATGGCTATAAATTTTATTCATGGAGTATATATTATTAATTGAATTCTTTATCGTTTTCAGTATAATAATAATGATTTTTTTTGAAAAACATGAGTTGATTTCATTCAAAATAATTTTTTCCAAAACATGTTAGTGATAAAATTTCATTTATATATTATATTTATAAAGTTAAATACAGTTTTATAAATCTTATATTACCTTGAAAATGGATTTTATACTATAGAGATAAATACATTTAGATTTTATTAAAAACATTTCCAAAAAACATTTAATTACCAATGAGTGGAGAACTACATAATTTATTGATTATGTCTTTAAAAAATGAGTACTAATATAATTAAAGTGTTTTAAATGTCAATTATATAATAATTTCGATTAATGGAAATTCATGTACATATAATTCCGATTAAATAGTGATTGTGAAATAAACACATACATTGATCATATAGGAGTTTTCTGAATTAATAAATGAATTGAATATATTTATAAAATTTAAATCCACAAAAATCAATTGAATTTAAAACCTAATGTGTTCAATAGTTTTACAAAAAAAATAATAAAATTTCGAAGACACTGACAAAGTAAAATAAAATAATAAAAATAAATTATTTTATGAAATTTTCACCACTTATAAATGTTCATGCAAACACCCATAGAGGAAATAATTCATTTTAAATGTTAATACATAATCAATTAGAATTTTTATTTTCAATTAATTGAATATGGGGTTGTGTATACGTCATATAATAAAATTAGGTTCATAACAATACATTACACCTCATTGAACAGAAAATGTGACTAAATTTCTCACCTCATGCTTCATTTTAGTTGAAAGTTCATTAAACCCATATATAATGGATTTATGAATGTTTTTTATTAGTTCAAAAACAAATTACATTGTTATTATATCATATATGACCCAATTATAACATTTTACCACACACTTTTTAATAATATAACATTCTTCACATTGTTTTAGGTGTTAATTACCATGTTTTCAAAAATTTACATTGTCATATAAGTTATGGATCATAAGAATATGAGATATTTAGATAATATATTTATTTTTAATATATATATATATATTTCTTAGATACTCATTTTATATATTTTTAGAATCATTCTTGATGGTTTTTCAGGGAAAACGAATCACATCTCCTCCTAGAGATTTTAGGTCATATATATGCACGGGCGATGATATCCTTACCTTCATGAGTGAAATGATTAGAATGTTGGTGATATATTAATATTAAAGAATAAATTACATTAAATATATATAATATATATTTATTAAATATATATTTATTACATTTCGTGTAATTCATTACTGAATAAGGAATCGCATCACTTCACAAGCTGATAGTCTGTCATACACATGAGGGATTTTATAATGTCTGGAACATATATAAAGTATAAATATGTTTGATATTTTTTAATTAAATATGTATATTAATATTTAAAATATTATATATATTTATTAAATTTCTCATTATATAAAATTCAGAGATGTTATGATGGAAATGAGTTACATTGACATTGGAGGTTATAGTTTGTAATACACATGATCAACGATTTCTTTTTCTATATGATGGTGGAGGATATCCATAATGGATATTACGTTAAAATAATAAAATATATGTATATAATGGTAAATGGTGTTATTAAATTATAATTATTGAGTAAGACATTATGTATTTGGAAGATGAAATAAACTAAAAACCATCATTTAAAAACACTACCTATTATTATGTTTCCCTCTTTTGGATTGAACAAAAACCCATCCTAACATGAATATTATATAAAAAAGTTATCTTGGAGTTTTTTATTTTATTTAGTAATTTTTTTGATTAAGTATTCTCAGAATAAAATGTATTTGAATTTGGGAAGAGTTGAGTAGATGTGTGGCCTTTTATAAGTGGGGGGAGGACACACATGAATTATTTTTAAAAGACTCAATTACAAAAAAATTTGAAACAATAAAAATGACTAAAACACATATAATTACATATCCATATAATCTATAAGTCTTATAAATGTCAATTAAATTAATTTTTTATATTTTGGTAGGTAACCATAAAACTTATCTTTTTAGTTTAACCTTTGGTAAATAATTTTTTTCACCTTAACCATCGTAATTAATCATTTCAATTTTAACTATATTTAATGGTCAGAGTTCAAGGATATATTATAAAACAATATAAATAGAAATGAATCATAATACGGAATTAAATATTACAAATTAAATAAAATATTTTATATCCAATTTAATATTATAAATTTAAAAGTGATAAAAATGCGGGATTCTGAAGTAAATATTCTCACAAATATAGATGGTATTAATATCACAATACATTATGTAATTGATTCCAATAACCAAATAATATTGAATTTAAAACAATTTAATTAATATATCTTACTAAATTTATTAAAATTTATTTTAATTTTATGAATAATTTTTAAAGAATAGAAAATTTCAATAAAAAATTGAATTTCTCAACATTTGTTGAAAAATAAAGCATTCCAAAATAATCTCATAAATTCACCTTACGAAAAAAATTAATCTTATCTAAAAATTTATGTTATTTTAACAGAAAAATTAATATTTTGTACTAATTAATATAAAATTATGTGTTCAAAGAATAACTAACATACAATTTAAAAAATCCAGTTTTTTTGAAAATATGTTTTATTTATTCAAATGATATTTATTTTGAATATATATATATATATTGATAAATTAGAAAGTGATATTCCTAATAACCAATTTAAAGGATATGTTTTAAGAGTTTAATATATTACAGTTCATTTATACTCTGATTTATGTGTTCTAAAAGATATTAATGAGATCAAGTTTTTTGAAAAGAAATATGTCAATAATTCATTGTGAGATACAATATTATATAATCTTGGTGTTTTATATCATGTTAACTATAAATAATTATGTTCAATTTTTTAAATGTTGAGGTTTTTATTTGTTAGATTATATTTAATAACAATTATTAGTAGTTTTAATTATGAATTTATTATTTTTATATAATTTTTTCAGTCATCAATCCATTTTAGTGAGTTAATAAGCTCCAATATAGTCATAACACTTTATTTGAGATCCGCTTTGACTTATGAATTTATGGATTCTTTCTATGTTATTTTCATTCGTTATTCATGAAGATGAATCCCCTAACATCATGTTTTTGTAAATTTTGAATTAATATAATGTGGTATATTGTAAATGAGTTAAATAAAAATGTTACCATTATATAAAAATTATAATTTACTAATTAATATAATAAATTATTAATAATTCATTTCTCATGAACAAAAGTAATTAAATTTAATTTCTTCAATCATTTAGGTAGTTGAACTGACTAAAATAAGAACATGATTTTATCAATTGATATGAATGTTTATGTAGATATTTAAATAATATAAAATTATTGTTGAATTTGAAATATTTTTTTATAAATTATAAATGATTTACATAATAATTTTAATGAGATATATTAATAATAAAAATAAAGATAAGGGATAATACATTATAAAATATAGAAAAATTATATATTTTCTGGGAAACCAATTTGGTTTTGTTGGAATTGGAGCAACATCGTGAGATAATAAATTAAAAAATTAAGGGTGGATTATTTTGGATGTAAATATTAATGATTATTGTGTTGAATTATAATTTATTTTTAAGTACACATTTCAAGAAGGGTCCTTTTTTATAATAGATGTATGATTTTTTTAAATTCAAATTCATTAAAAATTGGAAAATTTTATTCAAAGAATGTCGATCCGGAATTTATATTTAATTAAGAAAATATAATTAAATGTAAATAATATAATGATACACTCAATTATTTATAATATTTTGTGATATTTTTTATTTTTCTCTTAATTTAATAGATTTCAAATTTCTTGTGTTTACCGAGTTGGCTAAAATTTTACATGGTAGCCCAATTATATTACTAAAAATTAAATTAACCATATTATAACCATTGAATATTATGTTTAAAAATAATAAATTAATTTTAATAGAAGTACACATAATGCAATAAAATTATTTTTTAGAAAAATATTATTTTCAAACAAATACAAATAATTTTAAAATATTCTAGAAAAATTGTATTTCCTCACATGAAATTTATTGGTTTATGATTAAAATATTAGGGGTATTTTTTTTGAATGACATGTAATACAGAGTAGAATCATTTTAATGCTTAATTAATTGAAAAAGCGTAGAAATTTTTTTATTAGAATAAAATATAACATTGTTACAAAACTAGAAATCATAACTTCAAAAATATTACTTATTATTTTATAAAAAATTAGAAAACCCATATATAATTTTTTTTCTTTTAGAAATTAATTTAATATTTTAATACACATATTTTTTTCACAGTGATTTCATTAAATGTATGGTATTAGTATAATGTTATATTGTGTTATTCATTGAATAAAAAAAATTTAAAAATAAAAATATATCGTATAATGATAAATTTTCTATTATGATTATAAAAATGTAATTTTCCCTATTAAATTAAATTTTTAAATATTACATCTTGACCATATATATATAAATAAATAATATAAAATTAAATGAATATATAAAAATTTTAAAACAATAGGTGTTCGTAATATTATTTCATATCATCTATTGATTATATGTGATTAAATAATTTTTATATTAATTGATGAATTTCATTAGAATCCACATGTAATGTCCCCCACCTAGAACACATAATAGTTTCGAGACCGATGGTTTCCACTATACCCCATGAACGTCTCTATGTATGCTAGAGGCTTCCAATTATTCGGGGTCTAGGATGATATTATGGGGAGACTATTCCAAATATATTAGTGTGTGAAGTATAAAATACAAACCAATTTTAAAATTTACACTAAATTATATAAATGTAGAAGAAAATAAACATAACAAAACCATAACAAAGAAATAAAATGTAAAAAGTATTGTATTGAAAGACTATAAATACAACTAGACGCCCTTCATAATAATTATATAATCAAAAAAAATTGAGAAATAATTTTGATGTAACATTTACATCAACAATTTATACATCATACCTATATATTATTATAAATACAAAACATCCTTCTTAATCATTCATAAGCCAATTACCAGCCTTTGAATACAATAATTCTAATGGATTCTTGGGTACCAATGTGTAGTGGCAGAACTAGAATGATGTGGGTTAAAAATAATTAGGAAAACCAGAATGTGATTACATATTTTCCATCATAAACTATTATATCTTTGTGTGACATGCTCCAATTAAATAATCAAATAAATTACAAAAATAAATAAATTATTATATATAATTAAATTCATAATAGATATTAACTATTCCATCATTTTATAATGCCTTTTTATCATTAAGCATGTTTTGAATGTTGTGTATCTTATTTAAAATTCAATATCCAATTCCATGGAATCCCCAACAATATCCTCACAACTCTACATGCCCATCCGAAGACAATCCTATCATTGGGACTCCAAATACATGGTATCCAAATCATTATCCTCATTAATTTGGGGATTTTACTTATGATTGTCATATCAATCACGATCCATATATTTGGTATCCCCATTCGTATTATCACAAATATGAAGATGTAATTCACAATGGTACTATAATTTTATTGAAAAAACATGGTCTCCCATATTAGTTTCCTCACGACATCGAGGATGTCACTCATGATAGTCTTATCATCTAGGATCTAAATCTATAAAGTCAAATATTAAAATCCAAAACCCAAAAACTATTGTGTATCTTGTACCAGGATTATATATAATAGAAGTACCTATACATGTACTATATCTATGATTCAGGAAACCTCATACTATCAAAACTACTTTAAGGGTCTATTCAACAAAAAATAAAAACCCAATGGATCTCCTATTTCTTATGTCAGTAATCAATACCACTTTCCCAAATGTTTTACACGTTTTTTTAATTTTGGGTTCCCCTAAAAAGCGCAAAAATCCTCGTCATAAATTTCCTAATTAGTTTTTAACTATCAACATGAAATCAAAGTAGTTTTTTAGTCCATCCTAACAGCAAGAATACACTTATATTCTTAATTTCCAATCAAGGTCCCTAGATAACACCAGACACTCCAATGATACCCCATCCTAGAAAATCATCATTAGTACTGCACAACATTCCACAGTACATAGGGTCTCTCCACATATAAAATTACCATGTAATGGACCACAACCCATGGATCCCCAAGGAAACTCATAGTCAATAGTCTCTCCCAACCCAACACCAGCTAGCCTATGTTTTATCCACCATATCATGTGAATTATATATAAATCCAATATCTATCCAAAATCATCAATCAATAGGTTTATAAGTAATAAGATATATGATAAGTTTAATCTGATGCTCACAAACTAGTCATCTCATCTTAAAACTCCCTTCCTCCATGGGTGGTCATGTCACCATCAAATATTTATTATAACAATCAGTTTGTTTGACCTCACATATTTTATTTTCATTAGTAAACAAGGAATAATAATAGTACATTCCATATCCATAAGTAAATTATGTTAAAATATATAAACATGGGGGTTTTTGTGACCAAAGTAACTCAATTATATTAATTTAACAGTTCAATTTTAATAAAATATTTAATTTAGTTTAATTTACCATGGGGTTTTACAATAGTCTGTAGTCCGAGAATCCAAACTCAATGTAAGGAAAGAATAAATTCCATATAGAAATTATTTGAATCCAATTACATTTAATTATTATTCCACGTTGTGAAAAAATGCAATAAGTATCTTCCATGGACCTCATAATCATGTGAAACCTCATCTAGGATCATTAGAACATTTATTAATTACATAAGATCATATATCACATAAAAACCATATAGTTAATTATTTCTAACATTTATTATCAATTAACTAATTAAATTCTCTTTAAAATTAAAAAAATACACCAGTTCATTATATCACACTATATCCAAATATAGATATCATTGTAGATATGTTGTAAACCTCCATCATCACCATAGGAAAAATACCTAATCTTCTACTCCAATTTCAAAACCACTCTAAAAAATGATTAAGGGAATCTTAATTTTTTTTGATATAATGAAATACCTAATCAAATCAATATGTGATGGAACATAGACATTATTTCAAGATACCCTCTAAATTAGTAGAACCAAATCACTATGAGAACAAATTCATTCTACCGTACACTTTTGGAACCAACATAAAATCCATATAATTATAAAAAAAATAGTAGTAAATTATATTGTGATATTAATGTGGTGAAAATGTACCTCAAACCACCATGTTTTGGACTAAAAAACCCCTAAAGGAAGATTAAGGGGAGAAAAAAGGCATACATTCCCTTTGTCACAAAAATGTTAAGAAGGAAAAATAGTGGGGAAACTATTAGGAAATTAGGTGTGGTAATGCATTTTTGACAACATTGATGAACCACATTGTTTATTTAATTTTTTTCTAACCATGAGATTATTGTTTTTCTTCCACAACCTCCAAATGACCCGCCTCACATTGTATTGTCATATGGATTACAAAACAATGCACCAAACCTGTAGGTTGATCTACAACCACATTAAACCATCACATACTCTCCCCATTAATCTAGATTTTCTCCCTAAATCTAGAAACTAACTATTCCAAACAACAATGTCAAATAAAAATTGATCTAATAGTTTATTCAGGTTTTGGGAATAACCTAGTTTCTTATAAAAGATGATTTTCATATCATAATCCATTACAGAAGTTAATTAAAAAAATAATACCAAAACAATGAAACTAGTGATCAATTAATTTACCTTATAAGTCCCATTCCATATATAGAATCACGCATTGAGGTATTCAAACAGATGAAATTCCATTCCTAATCTCAAATAAAAATATGAACCGTTGAGTAATCCAAAATTCAAATTAATTCAGAATTTTTTACTGATATGTACATTGGTTCCTAAAAACTACCCACCATAATAATTCTCATCCATTATAATGAGATATATGCATTCAAAAGAAAATACAGACCTCACTCAGTTGTGACTTCTTACATAAATGGTCGTGTTCCATCACCGAATTCACTAAATGTTTTCAAATATCGACCATTAGACCATTTTCATAAAATTAATAAATCTATGACAATTATCTTTTTTAAAATTTTAAATATATTTATCAAACAAACTCAAGAATACTTGAATAGAGACATGACCATGTCATCATCATTATCATCACATCACACATGGAACTCCACACAATATAACTTGGGACATACTGCCAATTCTAGTGTTTTTCTGCTTCCATCATTCGAAATTCTTTAAAAAACACACATCGAGAATCCCTACAACACTCCAAAAATTGTTCTTGACTCACCACACCCAATCAAAAACGTGGAAAGTGATGATAGTTTTCACTAACAATATCAAAACAAGATCTCTCTATATATTTATTAAATAAATAAAATTATATTCTGTTATATAACACTAATGAATCCCATATTATATATTCCATTTAGATCCAAACATACCGCCGCCCACTATAGGATATAAATCAATACAAACATCCACTTGTAGACAAATATAAAAAATAATCATCCTTAGAAATTGGTTTTCGCCAAATCCCTATCACGATTCCGTATTTCGCATAGGAATCACTTGATAATATCATAAAAAAATTGATGTTTTTATAATATAACCCTTTAAATTCCAGGATTTGATACTCAACCAGACAAGTATTCATAATTCACTATCCATGATCTTATAAGCACTCCTGATCCAACCCATTGAGATCAACATAAACCATCATGATTCCAATTCTTATGATTAAAACCCCACTGATAATATAAAAAAAATTTACATGGAATTTTGTATGGAATCTAGTAGTAAAAATGTTTCATTATTTAGACGTATGAAAATTAAAAATTGATTATCTCATGAATAACATTTTATCTCATGTATTATCTCATGAATAGTCCCACTCATATGACACTTATCATGTGATGGTCACACACTCACAACCAATTTCCCTCTCCCAACATAGTTGTATCATTGCAATCTCCCTGTTTAAAAATATCCTAAACACAATAACATATTCTACATATATCATTAAAAATAAAAATAAAATTCCAAACCCCACTCATTCAATATAATTAACTATATCACTATTCAAATCTCATGAGAACATTTCTCTCCACACAAGATGAAATTCATTAGAAATGGGGATCTCACACTCATCAGCCTTTGGTGGCCTCCTAACTAGCTGATGTTTCACTTATATCATATGATGTTCCACCTAAAAATATTCCATCACTAATCACATGAGGATCCACAATAATCATGATTACATAATTAAATAAATTAAAAACATCGATTCCCATGGATCAATAATTACATCACAACTGAACTAAATTATAGTGTTTCCCCGTCATGGGGTAATATTTTTTATTCAATAAAAACTACTACTACAATGCATATAAGAATTTTATTAGTCAAAATCATCCTTAATACAACTCATAAACATAACTATTTTAAGCATCTGACCCATGATACTATTTATCAGACAAAAAAAATTACATGTTGACCACACACCACGGTACACTACTATCAACACAGCAGGAACTCCCTTATAAAACATATCTAAAATAATGAACCACAGTCATTCCCTGAACCATCAATTAATAGGTTTCATCATCGAGTCATTCTAGAACCAAAGGTTCTCTACATTAGTCTACAACATGAGAATATTATAAATATATTTTTCCAAAACCTTGAGTCTTTATAGTCAGGATAGTCATCTGATGATCTGTACCTCCCAAACACTCCTACGTGGCTCCCAGTAAAGCACTAAATAATCATTCTCTGGGTCCACAAATAATACTACCTTATAGATAATGTTTTCATGTTTGTGGACCTCTAAAATCTTAAATAATACTTATTGTGAATTAAATAATTTTTTTGCACTCAGAGAGTGTCCATGACCATCATGAAGTGCCTTTTGTGTTCATCCTTGAATGCGGAGTAATATTGGATTCATCGATGTTAAACATTGTGAAATAGTATAATAAATGATGAATGAGAAAATTCGTGAGCCCCATGAACATTGATTGAGTTTTTTGTGTATAATTAAATAACCAAGAACTCATAATGGCTATTTCAACATTTGAATGTCATATTCAACAGATCCTCATCCAGTACTTCAAGTTGGTGATATCACGATCTTCGGTCAATCATCGAGAACCATTGATCAAGAATAAAATGATCAAATATGATATAGATCCCCAGTATTGGATACTTATTATTTAGGTTCACATGGTTCAAGAATCATTAGATCACACATAGCCCTGATATTCTATCATCCTTCTCAGTGAACAACCCAAGGTCTTTCTATGGGGAAACACAAGGCTCATGTAGCTTGTCTCGAAAAGTCCTCTAATGATACCTTGTATTAACGAATCTACATTAGAACAATCTAATATGTTTATGTAGATATCATGAATTACCATAGATACAGTTGAATATAGAATTATAACCCCTAGTAGGAAGGTAAACCTAGTTTGTCCATAAGAAATAAGATCTCATAATCTATAACCAATACAGGGAATTGATAGCCTAATGTATTCAAGTCAATATGAGTCATTCAAAAAAAAAATTCAATAATTGGATTCAATATTATATTCCTGATATTTTCCTAATCTTCCATGATTAGCAATTCACCCATAACATAATAACTTATTCTTTGATTGAGGATACACCACACTCTCCTCCTGAAATACTAATATAGTGAATTAATTGTCTATACTAAGTCTACACCTATGATTATGTCCTATGTCATCATCAATCCTATAGAATGATCCCATAAAAACACATAAATCCAAGAATTATATCACATTATCATAATATGTTTTAAATCATTGATTCAGCATATTTTAGTGTCTCCAAACACAAGGGAGGAGTTAATGGATAATCAAAAAATATCTATGCCTCGAACCGGATACGGTCTAGGGAGAAATGACTCACACATATTTTTGTCAATAATGCTTCTAAAGTAGAGAAAAAAATTTAATACACCATATCCTCCCTAGATCCATGGGGTAATAAGAATCCAAAGCCTGCGGTATTCCTCATCCTTGACCACCCAATCCCAAGGCATAGCGTGGACCACATATGGATTGATGTGGTAATAGATCAATCCTTAGACCATATCCTTTTACTCATCCAATCCAAATTCTAAATCTACCACCCATGGGACCACCCTTCTTTTTCACGTGACTCTATTCCAAAAATGACCCAATATTTTCTAGATCAGGTATGTGACAGGTTAGAAAATCTTGAGAATGATTTCACTGAACCACAAAGAAGAAACTCCATATCTCCATTGGTAAATTAGACCCACCCTAGTATCCCTCTACTAATTACCCTAGTGTCATAAGATACCTCCCTGATGAATTTTTTAATTATTGAATCCCATTTACTACCTTCAATAACTAAATGACCTGGATCATCTCCTAGATGCCCTCTACCAGCACCCAATGATGTTTCCGACTCTTATAGGAAGATACTATCACCAAGGATCCCTCAACAAAACCAGTATATGTTAGAATAAAATGGGATACGAATAATGATTAAATTTAATAGCATATTATCTTTTCAAAGGATAGTTCTACAATGAATAGATCTGTAAACATATGCAAGATGATTCATAAAATATTATTAACACTCACTAAATAATTTTTGATGGTTAATATACCCTACCATAGATATAGAATATATTGTATGCAAAATATCCATACTAAAAATATTTTGAAATCCTTATTTAGGAGACCCTCAATTTATTACCCTCAGATATTTCTCTCATCATGTTTTTGGTTCACTAAAATCTAACATCAACTAGTATGGCCTATAACAATAATTTACACATAAAATTCCATATTATGTATTGGAATCCTAAAAGTATAAAAAACTGTGTGACTACCTCGATCAAGTTCCTATCCACACGGGGGTCAGCATTACTAAAAAATATGTTATGTCTCTGCCTATAAATATAATACTGCGTACATAGCCTATGTGCATAATCAACCGACTCTTGAAGTTCATGATTCATCTCATTGTGTGATTTAATAGACATAATGATAAAAAAAAGTGCAATATCTAGTAAAGGAACATATAATGGATCCCAGTCACTAGTAAGACCATCTTCATGATCAAATAGTGGAGTCATGTCTAGTTGTCTTGAATGAAAGAATCCTAAAAAAATATCTTCCACTTTCAAATAAGTATATCTAAGAAGATATAACATCAAGGGAATGGAAAACACAACATAATCCTATATAATTGTTGTTCAGTAGTTTTCCCAATATGCAATGTTTAATTATACCATGAGGAAATGTCAGTAATCAGATTCTGGATGTATAGATATTTCATATCCCTCACCAACAATGGATACACTTACTGGAACAGAAATATAAATAGTAAAGACTGTTTCCCATACCGAAAATATGCATTTGTAAGGCTGAACATATTCCTGTAATAACAAACTATTTTTACCCATACCAATTTGTCTATCTCATTAATACCACAAGTCCATATCAAATATCACATGCCATAGTGACCAGCACCAATTATTAAAATCCTAGAAATGGGAGGAAATATGCTAATTTATGTACAAACAAAAACAAATCTTGAAGTAAAAAAATTTAAAAATGTTAAAAAACTAAAATTAGTTCATGTATGCATCAATATTCTCAAATCAATTGTATGACATTACAATATTGAAATTGAAAACATGGACCAATACCCACCCAAAAACTGGTTAAGATTCCTATATACTCTAAGGGCGAGCACTAAGATCAAATGAACGTTATTATGAAATGCCTTAGTCTCTCAAAAACATGATAAGCTGCTATCTATCATTTTAATGAATGTAAATCCTCAAAGGGTAAAATTATTTAAAATACATAACATGTTCATGAAGATCGAAAGTATTGGTGAGTATAAAATTATACATTAGTAAACATAAAAAACACTATACTCAATGAAGCAAGTAATTTTTTAAATATATGATATAAATCAATGTATAACAGAATAACCATTATATATTTATGAAGGACACTAAACCACAAGTTGGTCATAACCAGCTTCTACACACATGGTTCTTCATGATGCATGTCTCATTCCTGAAGAATCCAATCCATGAGAAATTATATCACAAGAGACTCTCAGTAAGGTGGTCAAGGTTGTTGGTCTATACACAATAAGGTTCACTAGTATCATAATACCTTGATAATAATATAGGAGGACATTCTCATAAACACTAGGGGACACCATGAACCAACATAGGATAAACATATCTTATATAGGGATCAAATTTCAAGGATACCATGAACTCCACTTATATATCATGCTAGATAGAAGATCAACTCCCTTCTCAAGTTGGTCACAGTAGTTCCACAAACTCATCCTAGGGTATAAATATGATAGAGGATCAAAAAATAATCTGAAATATGGACACCGTGAATGATATAAGAATGTTATTCTCTAGAGGGTATCACAATACAATGGTGTGGATGTAATTTTATTTTTTACCGTCATTGTAATAGACTATGGAAACTTAATATACCATTAGTAGTGTAGGAATAATAAAATAATGGCTAAAACACCCATGAATGGGGTACACGACATTTAATAGGGGTACACAGTGGGCCAAAATATCCCCAGGTTTGAACTTTTTCTAAATTCCCAAATGGCATAAAAATCCTAATACAGCAGACTTTAGATATAATTACACCTTTTTAGTGGTTTATTAGAAGCTATATGTGCAATTTCATGGTGTCCATTTATCGCTGTCTAAGATGGTATACAAACCATTATATACATAGACATGTCTGGGTCCATGTACATTATGTGCCACATGACATATTTTTAGGACCATGTCCATGTACTTCACTGTGTATATATTGATAATCCAGGAGTTGTTTAAATAGTGTGTGACTATGCCACATATCATGTGATAAATAACATCTACTGAAACCCTAGAACCTCACCTAGTGTGTATCATATGATGCGTAATCCCAAAATACACATTGTGATGATCTAGATTTTTTAGATCTGTCATACCTTCCACCGAGTCATAATGTGTGTCATAAGAGCTTTCAACCTCATCTAAACCTATAGATTAGGGGTCAGTCAATATTTACCATATTCATCAGTGAGAATCTATATCCTCAATCTACATAGAAACCCCTATATCAAGGAGTTCATTATCACTCATCCATATTGGGAAAAAACAAACCTAAATACACATTTCAATCCACCTATGATCATCCACCTCCATCGTAACATGTAAATAATAACATCAATAATTAAATGTGCCTAAAACGTTGATTTTTTTTGTCGAATAATTATCGTTCAATTATCAAATAATATGTATTCACCTTACCACAGTCCAAATTAAATTTCTTCATTGATCATTCAAGGAATGGGGGATGCAAATGAAAATCTATAATATTTGAGGAACTAAGATCAAACTTTTCATTTTCCCTGATTATTTATTACAGATGATAATGAATGAATGGAAATAAATAAGAAGAATCGTATAAATTACATCATTTTAAAACTACTAATTATGCACATATCATTTATATTCGTGAAATTTATTTTTATATGTCTATGATTAAGAAACCAGCTGAAAATATGGCACTAACATCCTACATATAGTTTTGTTCAATCGTTGATGAGGAACTGTGTTGTGATGTCGTTATAGACGAGATCCATGATGTCTACCGACACAAGGATCTATGTTCCAGTCCTGGTCCATTATTGTTCACCAAGGATGCTCACCAATGGTCATCCAGATCTCTATGGTTTGAGTGGACAACCATGTGTAAATCCTTACATCCATATACTTATAGGATGAATTGATCAAATAACAAAAAATAAACAACAATATAATTAAATAATTTAATTTATGAATTATCCACTATGGCGATGTTTCCATAAACACCTCATGTCGACAATGGTAATTTAAGGATATCAGAATGAAAATACTTCAAAAATAAATAGTTTTCTCAGATTTAAGATCTGAACCACATTCAAGAGTCATTAATATTATTGAAGAATTATTTTTTCAAATTATAGTAAATAAATAATATATAATTCAACCATTTTTTCAAGGAACAGCAGGCCTTAGAAACACATGTCATCACATAAACAGGACTTAAAAATAAGCCATATAATATCCAATAATACTACATGAAAAATCAATATCTTTCTAGATTTACATGACAAGTGGGGTAAGAAATATTTTATTATGGTAGGTTCACCTATAAATATTTTAGATTTGTCACCCTCATTATAGGTTGTATTTATATGAGAGTCACGGATGATGTTCCCATGTGATGGATGCATGTTCTTAACTGTAACATTGGATGGAACATGTGAGTAAGTGGGAATGATAAAATATTGTCCTCATATTTGAATATGGGTAGATATTTATCCAGGATTCATTCCAAATAAAGTGATTGTATCATATCCCATTTTATGGGGACCCATATATCAGTATCAACTGAAAAGGACCAACATGGGTTGGGTCATGGGTAAATTAAATCGACCATCAACTGTTTTATTTTCCATTTGGATACTAGTGAGTAACTTAGAATGGTATACCTAGTTTTTAATTTGAATATTTAATAATACAAAATTTACAATTTTTGGCTGACTTCGACAATATGATTATTTATCATAATAAATTAGGATTATCTATATATGGTAGATTATTGGTTTTTTCGGTTCTCATGATATGGTTGGGAAAGAAAGAAAGATTTTTCTAGTTGGTGTTTCAACAAAGGATTTCTAATATATTATGGGAAATAAATTTAGTTTTTGAATTTAAATTATAATAGGTTTCATTCCTGGTTAATGATAATATGATCATGTAATTTGAATTTTTTATAGTGGATGGTGATAAGAATATTAGAGACGTATTTAGTGGATGATTTCTATCCAATCTTATTGTTTCAGGGTACATAGTGTGAGTAAAACTACATTAGATGAATAGTTATAGATATTTTAGGTTTCATGGCCATTGGGTTGTTCTATAAATGTATATGTTCACATCATCTTTTAATAATGGGATTACGATTGAAGATAAATGTTTCCTTCTAAATTAGTAGCATGTGTCATTACTTATGTTTTATCAGTTCTATCCTGCATCTTGGGGTGAAATTATTGAAAACCACCTCCTGGCATAATTATAATGAAATTATCATGCTTTGGTTAGAAAATATAATAAAGGGAAACATTGTGTATTTGAATCAATAATAATTGGATAATTATTTTAATATGGAGAACCGTGTCAGTAGATAAATTGGTTAGATATAAATTTCGATTTACACAATATTCAGTCATATATGAGTTTAATCATGTTAATTCAATAATGTATAAGATTGATGGATTATAGCATGGTGGATATAGCACGGTATTATATATTTTTTCACAATAATTGAATTAGGTTCTTGTGAATAGAACACGATCATTTGGGTTGGAATTGGTGACTAATTCTAGTCTAGAGGGATAGTTTGTTGACAATAAAAACATATAATGGATGAGAGATTTTATGGTGGGGATTTTTTAACATCATTTCATAATACAATCATGAAAAATTATTTATGTAATTAGTTTATTTAAATTAATAAAAGTGTTATTTTTGAACCAAGATTAATAATCTAATTATGAGGGTGTTAATAACACCAAAATGTTTTATTGTTGGAAATGAACATATGTTCAGAAGATCTTCAAATGGATTGGTAGTGACATGAGAGAGGTTATGACGCATGAAAAATCCTAGAATATAGGAAACAACACTCTATATAATGGGATTATAATGGAGAAATTTAAAATACTTCCCACTCATAATTTAATATGTGGTAACCCACTTTTTCTCTTGTAAATGAAAACCTGTGCTGGATGGCCCTACCCTCTCCTTCCCTTGTATCCCCACTATATTGGGAGTCAGTTCGTCTAAATTATAGTGTCAAAATGAGGTTATAATCATATTTTCCCCCACTATTTTATTTTTTAGCATCCTCTATGGATTTTTTCTTCCCTAATTTATGGATTTTATGGTGATTTCACCTATGTATAGTTCAAAATATCAGTTTAAATTGGTGTTTCATTTTTCATTCATGTAAAATATTTCAAGACAACCAATATTTTCTATTTTGTTTCATTTATTTTATTCCAACATACCATATTGATTATTTTATATTTTTATTTACAAATAAAATGTGAATTCATGAAGAATTAGTTATTTGGGTTTGTTAATATTTATTGTTTGTTGTTGGGGGAACACCAAGGGTTGGTGGGGAGCATTAGGTGATGTATATGATATAATTGGATATCTGATATGATATTATATTCATATAACTACCTTATATAAATTATTTAATTATTAAATAAATTATCATTAATTATAATTTATTATAGTCAATTTAAATAAAGTAATTAAGATGTTGCACATGCCTCCTGATTAAGGGAAATGGTCGTATGTGAATTAGTGAGTCTAGGACGGTCTACCAGACCGATTAATTGAATAGGGGAAATATTATTGATGAGGTAGGTTGTATTTTTTAAATTCCCCATGGTATTTAAATATCTATTATGGTATTTGTAGTATATATTCTCAGTAATGAGGCATTGAACTATTATTTTATAAGGTACATCATATTTAGTGTAACAAAAGTGTTGAAATGTAAATTATTATTCCTATTAATTTTTTAATCCCATTATTAAGATGCACAAAGTTACCAGAAAATGATTGACATCAATACATTCTAGTTTTGCATTTCTACTAATGCATTCATCATTATCTATCATGATTTCTTGGGTTAGGAATTGAACTCAATGAGCTTATAAATGTAGTTATATAGTAAGAATTATGTAACCCCTTAGTTAATTATCCTTTAGGGTCCATCAAATATATGATGGTGAAGAAATGTCTTTAATGGGGTCAATAGTGGAATTGGGAGGCCCATGATATTCCCTTATTCTTTATGGCATGTGAGATGAATGTGTAATGTTCTATCCTAATGAGGAATTCTATGTTTGGAGGGGTAAAATTTGATGAAAAAATGTATAGTGTGAAACTTATATCCAATATAGAGGGTTATGGATAGGGGATGATCATGATTACATCACACTGGTGATGGGAATTTATCCAAGAGATGATCATGGATCGACGTACACTAATGTGGTCTATGTGTAATGGAGAGAATGTGGTGACCCTAGTGAGTACCCATTTGATGTGTTAAACAAAATGATAGGGTATACATAGCTTTGAATATTGAAAACAATATTATACATCATCCAAATAGTTTTTTATTAGTATTACTAATGCGACATGGTATATTCTATAAGTGTTTTTGGGTTATAAAAATAATCTATTTAGGGGTGTCCTTTATTTATTAGTAGGAATGAACCATACAGTGGTTCTTTTATTATTAATGATTAAAACATTGTTTTTTCTTATTTATGGTTAGATAAACTCCAATAGAGGACCACTATGAAACTTTTCACTGTAGAATCTTGTTTCGGAGGTCTGTGTTATCTATGGATATGAATAATTACATAGGAGAGGTCAATATTACTTGTGGGATTCATAAAATGTCATAGAAAACTCTCATATAAGAGTTTTTTCATTCATTGATAAGAAAACTATTTCGGTTGGTGGGGGGGGTTGTGATAATATTAGGGGGAAACAAGATTCATGAAAATATATGACTGATCCTATATACTAGGATGGATATTTCGTGGATCATTTAATATGTTTTTTATATAGATATATATTAGGGTGAGATTGGTCTATAATATCTGGTGGCATAATAATTTCCACATTCTCCAGGACATATCCAGACTGGATAAAACATTGTATGTTTGATCAAGATCACATACCTAAGGATCTAAAATGGTATGTTACAACATACCAGGGTTTTCATGGTCAATGTAATGTGCTAAAAATAATTTCACCCCATCATGTGGAAGTTATATTATTTTTTCTATATATTATTTATTTATTCTAAGCATTAAAATTACAAAAATCAATGTAATTATAGGATATCATGAGATCATATTGGTTAATCCTTAATGAATAATGTGCTCACACACTGATCATTATAACATGTCACTCGGGTAAGAAATAATTAATCACTCATGTTAGTTTCATGTTAGAATGAGGCCTGAGATTGTACGATCGGGTTAGACATGATAAGATGGGATTTATATTTTGAGATGATATAAGGATCATGGATTGTAGTAGAGCATCTTCTAAATTATTTTATTCCTTATGTATTATTTTAATTTTTTCAATATATTTGATTATTATACTGATATATATGTCTTATCTGTAGTATGATATTTTATGGTCTTATTTTTTAAATTCATGTAATTTTATTGTGACATAAAATTATTATTCTATCATACACTGATGTTTATTTTTCATGGTTATTTAATTTAATATGACACACCTTGATACAAAGGATATAGTATACCCAAGGTACCTCTTTACACACATGATTTTAGTCAATAACCTCTAGAATATATAGATGTAAGATTGAGTATTACAAGAGACTAAGGGTATAGGAACTCATTAGTGATTTTCGGAATCCTTTAATTACATTTATTTCTATTATATTTTTAGGAATATTTTTAATGTTCAAATTTGACATGAAAAAACATGAATAGATCATGTTAATAAGTAATATAGATTTTTAATGAGAATTATATAATTAAATTTAAATATACTACCATTATTTAGATTTTCATATTTTTGAAATTGATTGTATTTGGTTAAATATGGATATACGAATGATTACATATAGAATTTGGATAGTGAATATTTTTCTGTTGGATATTATAGGGACATTCTTACATCCTCAATATATTCAATTTATAACCTTTTTTTGATTGAGTTAGATTTAATTATAAATGGGTTTAATGGATGATTAAACCATTAATTGTTTATTTAGTTATCTTAAATACATATTGGATTAAAATTCAATTATTATTCTATAATAATTTTACAAAAAATAGTATCCTCTTGTCCAAGTACGAATCTGATATTGGCAAAGTGTTTTAAAGAGAATATAAATTTTATAAATACCATAATTCTTTTATTAAAAATTTATTTATATATATTGTCAACAATATGTGTATTGTAAAATTGTATTGGAACATGGATACATAATAAATAAGAGAAATTGATAAATAGTTGTCTTTGGATGTATTTGAAAGTCCATTAAAATAAATTATTGATAAAATTTATTATACTTATATTAAATTGTAGAGAAAAGTAAAACATTATTCTCTAAATACTAATAGTGAAAGAGGATGAATTAGGGTTGGTGTTTAATGTGTAGGTTTGACATTCCCAGCTTCCATGTCAAATTATATGTTATCATGTAATTACCATGTCCATATTTAATTTAGTAGTTCCTTTAAATGTTAAAAACCAGTTATTGTATCCTTAATAATACTTATGGTTTTTTTTCATTCGTTCTTTTAAATTTGTGGTTTTCCCATTATTTATGTATTATTTCATTCACTGGCGTTTTTCTTTATTTGATAATATTTTTTGGGATGCGATGAAAAAGTGTGATTTTTTAGCAACTCATAAATTATTTGAGAAAATAATATCAAAATTATTTTTTTTTGGTTTTTACTATAATAAATATGTTTAAATTTACCATTATTAGAATATTTATTTTGTTAATTTTATATTTTCATAAATTAATATCATTTGACGGGATTTAAATTTCATGATAATTCAGTTATCCAAAAAATCCTTGATAGTAACCATGGTATGACACATCAAGAAGTAAGACAACTGTTATCTATAAAAAAAATTATTTAATTATTTTAATCTATGAAATAAACATAAAAAAATTCCTAAATATCATGAGTCCAAGTGTATTTGTTTAATTATATACACATTACAATATACTAAAATTATGATATAGTATCATTATTTAATAATTCCATAATGTAGCCTAAATTTTTGTTGGACTCTAAAGGTTAAATGGAATTACCTTGGGATACATAATGGAAAGGCATGAACTAAAATCCCAAATCAGTGAATAAAAAAATATTCATATTTTGAATGTAATACAGGTTTTTTAATAGGTATATAATAATGATTTTAAAGGGTGATTATCATAAACATGAGCATCGACCAATGAAATAAGTTGATAACACAAATGTATCATTGGAATGTGGGATAAAAATACAACATGAAATAATAAGAAAATTTAAAAATATAACCAAAAATATATCTTAGTATCATTTACATAAAATAACATCATATGAAACATTAATTGTATCTAATGAGATAAAAACATTACTGAATGAATTGGAGCAATGTATAATTCTAGTCCCACCCATCATATTTATATTATGTCTATTAATTCATGTTCAATATAGATCATTCAACATATGAATGTATTCCATAAATTTTATTCTATAATTTAAGGATTTTGGGTTTCAAACATTAAAATACATAGTAATTGAGGGAAAACTATATCCATGTGTGTTTTGTAGGGTGGAAATATGGATGGTTATTCACAACATATATTTTTTCTCTGGGAAATCACTGGATAATTTTGATATCATATCAAGTGTTCAAAAAGGAAAAGGGTGGGATTAATGAGATATAAAGGTTTTCAATCACTACATGGGAATCATAACTATTCTCAAGGATGGTTGAAAACCTATTTCAATATGAAATATTTGAATGAAAATTATTCTTAAAAGGAATGTTCTTGAATAATGGAGAGGAGTATAATATACCATATCCTTGAGACGATGCTTTAAAAAGCAATGGAGGAGTGTCTTCAAAGATTCGAAGAACCAAGGGATGGATTTAGATATATAGGGGGAGTGGAAATATAGTCTGAATGGGTTCTAAGTGAAATGAAAGGGGATATTAGGATGGAATTCAAATATAAAGTGAGATTAAACTTTCACTAGATTCTATACATATCCATTGGTGTGTATGGAAAAAACCATCAAAACCACATCCTTAACGCCATTTTTATAACTTTTCTCCAAAAGGGATGTTTTTTTCAAAAAATTTATGACATAAAATTTAAACTATCATGATAACCCAATACACATCATCATTCATTATAATTAATAAACATTTGTGCCCTAAAAAATTTTGAAAAAGTCACCATTTGATAATTTCAACATAAATTAGTAAAATTAATAAAACAATTTTTAAAAAAATTTAAATATGAAAATTTTCATGGTTAAATAGGTAACCATATTAATATGAAAATATTAGCATTATGGAGACTAATAACTTTATGAACATCAAAAAAAAATTACACTAGACATCACTACAATATATTATAATTTATATGAAAATAAATATTATGAAATCAATATATTTCATGAAAACAAATTAGTTTAAAATAAATTAATTTATCAAAATTAATTTTTTAATTGAATCAAATTCCTTATATTGAAATTTAGGTCCTTTGTAACAAAAAATAATAGTCATTAATCATATAAAATAATCATTTGTATAATGTAATAATTAAAAAGTATAAATATAATCAAAACCAAATAAATTGAGAAACTACCCAGATTGGGTTTATTCCATGTGTGACACCATATTCTATACTTATATATGATAGTGGATGAAAATTATAACCAAGAAGACATATACCAAAATAATTGGACATATCATAATGTACCGCTAAATAAAAATACAATCATCTATATGTAATGATGCAGATATGTAATGGTAAAATAAAATATTTAGAGTTTCAAAAATGATATAGAAACCCCTTAAGAAATTACATAAAATTATCATAATATATTAATAAAATATTAGGGAAAATACCTGAAAAACAAATGAGGTCAAAACCTGACAAATTTTATGAAAACAGAAAACAGAAGAGGGATTAACTCATAATTTCATGGGATCATCATCACACACTACCAAGAGCCAAATAAATTATTATATAAAAAATACAAGTCCTCTAATGTCTCCATATATATTCCTATATTTTATATAATATATGAATCATGTAATAAAATCTACTAAAGAGGTGATTATATATATACCCAATAGAACATTCAAAATCGAAGAGGTAAAAAAGATAATCTAAACAATTCATTGTGAACTATAATTAAAGAGGGAAATGAAACCGAACATTATATATCATCAATAGAAACCCAGAAGAAGATAAAATGGGGATCCCTATCGTCACACTAATTTGATAATGATGAATCACCCTCATTTCCCAAAAATTGTACATCTATTATGTATCAACAGAAACACCCTCATGATAATCTAATTGGAGGGTTCACACTTATACAATATTTTATACTATGCATGGAGAAAATACATATATTTGAGGACTCTATCCATACAATATCATGAATTCATAGGTGCATCACTCTATAGATAGTGGAAATTCCCCCTCTATATTCTGGGGTAGTTCAAACCCTACCAATAAAATGAATATGGTGGACATATATCATGGAGTGATAATTCCATATCAACCTCAACATCTCTCTAATGATCAATATCAATTAAAATCAATGATCAACAATAGATAATGTAAGGATCCCATTCATAAAACTTCATGTAAAATCATTTATTCCATGATTGAGGTTATTTTTACACCCAACATGTAAAAAACTACATATTGGATACTCACATGGCCAAATATATCTCATGGAGAAGGAGATACACAATGAATATATTATTGGAATGAATACATGGTGTATACATAGGGTCACATATTCTGTCATTCCTAGAAATTGAATTCCAATTCCCTCTAGATCGTATGTGTGTACATTTGTAGTTCCCATGTACAATAGTTGATCCAATGTACTCTAGTTGTTCATATGAACTTTATTTATGTACGAGTATGTTGGCCATGCTCATGTAAATAGTAGTTACCATATATATAGTAGCTCTGTTTAACAAGTACCATGAGTTACACACCAATTTATCATCCTTATGTCACATGGTATGTGATTTTTATCAATTTTTAGAAACCATATCCCCCATATTAGGAGACCATAAGGCATTTCTTCCTCTAATCTCCATTCTATGAAATTCATGAATTTATACAACCCCACATTCGTTTCTCATATCCTAGAACCACAATTTTTTGTACATATATTTCAATTAAAGAAACCTAGAACTACCAAACCTGAATAGAAAATTCATTGATCATTTATTTATGGCCACTAGTGCATAGAAATTAGAAGACTAGTATTTAGTGGTGTAGTTGACTTTCCTTCCATCTCCGACCATGTGTTCTAATACTCGAATCCATCATCTAAAACCCAAAAAAGGACACAATAAATTTTAAAAAATTGAACTATATCACATTCCCCTATCTTCCAAGAATATGTGGGGTTGATCATACTCCAATCCATCCCAGCATTGCGAAATCAACATCCCCATCACGAAACGATGAAGAATGTGATGAAATGTGTTGAGAAAACCTTAAGAAAATTTGATATCTGAATTTACCATTGGAATCCTGGATTAGGATCATAAATTGGGGATCCATAGAGTATAGAATAGTAGCATTAAGTGGATAATTATTTTTACAAAAATAGTAAATTAAAATTGTCTCATAAAATGGATGTAAATCATAATAACAAAACCCATGTGTGATAAATATATAAAATATAAAAAATTTCAAAAATAATATTACGTACATCATGAATGGATTAATAGTTTATGAAGATTAAGTTTAATAGATTTGAAGGGGAAGATCACACAATTTTTTTTATTCGAGTCACAGTTCGTCCTGATCAACCATCATTGATCCATGTTGTTGAGAAAGACTATACAAATGAATCAATATATATTCCCCCTCTCTAGTAACTAAGATTTATAATGTTAACCATGTAAATATTTAATAATGATATATATATTTATTTAATTTTAAATAGGTATAGGTTATTATATTTTACTAATAAGTATATCTTCTAATAAACTTAATGCACCGAGCTACGAAAACTATCAACCGAACACTCGACACTGACCAAATAAATGTCATGCCATGGGAAAATCAAACATTATTAAGGTAAATATTATCACATATTTCTAATATGAAGACTATATCATTGACAAAAAAATTAAAATGATTCAAATATTTTATTTGATATATAATAATATTTTTAAAATATCAATTTTAGGTACCTATAGAACCTAAAAAATAGAACAATTTTTTTTGAAAATTCTATATATATATATATTGAAATATTAAACAACCCCAATCAATATAATTCAATTCACTAAATTACCCACTATTGAAGACTTTTTAGCCCAAAAGGATACATATATGGTGTGGGCGATGAGCCTATACATGACATTAAAAATATAATAAGATAACATGCATGTACCAATTTTTTCAAAAGGGTCGAACTAGACTACTGGTCTATCCGTGAATGATTCTTCCCTGTCTATACATAATCTGCACTATATACTCTAATAAGATGATTCCATTCATGATTTCTCTCTCTATCCAGTCAATGATTTCAAATAAATCAATCACATAGCTCCTCAACTGCAAAGAATGGAAGACTTCATTAACATAAACAAACATCATGAGTATTTATATGTTGTATAAACCCCCCCAAACCTCCATAAGATATTGAATAGTCTAATAATCCTAGAGGATAACATGAATCCCCTTTCAAATCCATGAAATTATATTATTGTGGAGGACGTCATGAAAACATGGTATCATAAATCAAACACAAAAGGAAATAAATAGTATTCATGTAATAATTTTATAAATTAAAGGATGTTCTTGTATGTCTGATTAGTAACTGAAACATCTCTTTCAATTCCTAATCATGGTTTGAACCCAACCATATTTCTCAAAAATCACAATGCATAAAAAGGGTGAGATTAATGGTATTCCATATAGGGTCGCAAAAGATGTCATGTCAATAATGGAGTGAAAATTGTATGATTAATATTGATCAACAAATGTAATGTGATCCCCCTATCCCCATCCAATGTCTAACACGCGGGCCTCATCATATCGTCCAAAATATAAATTGGTCATCTTATTGTATACATATTTCTAAGGCGAAAAAACTATACTAATTCTTAATGTGGTACTTAATGACTCATTAAACCATTTCTATAAATATGACATGACAAAAAATTCACGCTCAAATATAACCTTATTGGTTAACCCATAAATCTATATTATCACCTGCATGTAAAACATCACCACACTGTATAAAAGAAACTTATTTTGAATAGTGATAATGTGTGATAGCTTGTTAATTAGATAAATAATCACAGAGATATTTTCAGGGAAAATCACTATCTATGGAATCATGATAAAAAATCAATTAATATTTCATACCACATAAATTTTGGGATCACATGTGGTTTAATAAATCCCACTTTAACTTAATTTTTAGCCACTACCTACTAATATGCGAGACCTTATAAAACAAACTTATTAATTGGATTCCTTTTTCCATCCCAGTAAAATTTCCACTAAAGGACTTTATACATATATTACACATTAAGACTCTCATTTGTGGGGAACTAATAAACTACTGCAACACCTCCTCGTGAATTTTTTTTTGGACCACCATTCTTCAATATAAAATTATTTTATGCTCACCACGTTTAGAAAATCTATCGTATGCATGTCATAAAAATAAATTTTATGAGAAAACATGATAGTAAAAATTTCCTCACTCCGAAAATCTCTAATAATAAATAAGCTATAGATACACTACAATCGACTAGAGATAATGTTAACACCTTTGATATTTTACGGTTATGATCAATGAGGAAAACATCTGTAACATCACATCATAGTAAGTGAGAACATGATTTCATTGTAAGGGAATTTCCCGCCATGTTTCAAATCCATAGTGTGTAGACTATATTGATGTCAGGAAACTATAATAACTAATAACAAAAAATTATAAATTTTTTAAGATATTTTTGCGTGAGTATACACTAGTGTCGATATTTTTATATTTAAAAAATGAAATTCACCCTATAAATATAGTTCCATAACAATTTCAAATAAAATACGACAAATAACATCACTATGACATGGGTTATAAAATTATATTCATTATAATCAAAATAACACAACCAAAATGATATCACCATATTCCTATGAATCAATGATCATATAATTCGGTCCCTATAGGATTTAAACAACTCCACATAGTTAATTCCCTCATCTTGTAGTCTCAAAATAGGAGCAATGATCAAAATCTTCCACAACTCCTCAAATGACCTCTGAAATTGAAATGTCCATGTTAATGACTACCCTTTCAACATGAATGATTCCATATATTATATAATAAAATTATATTATTCCCTGAACCTCTATTAATTATCTTCTAAACCAGGAAAAATCAACACCTATAACATAATATTTTGTTATTTCCTGAAAATAAATGTAACATTCTATGAAATACCCAAAACTAACCCATTCTGTGGTATGAAATTACATTGAATATGAATCAATCAGATCCAAAAGAAATAGTATGGTATATTACATTAATCATAGAACTACCATAGTATGTATATGGTTATCATAAAATTTTCTAAAAAAATCTCCTTAGACACATCGTATGAGAGAATGAAATTGATTATTGTAACCATAATTCAAGAACAAGTTGTATCAAAGATATAATTCAAAAGGTTAGTGAACATAGTGGGCATAATAGTTAGACTGAAAAACATCCACTAGAACTCATAGTTTTTTTAGAATAATTATAATTTCAACAATTTAATATTATCTCCACAAATCCTTGACTATGGGAAACTATACTGAATATCGATATTTGAAGACTTAATTGGTTGTAAAATTAGATAAAAAATTATTAAATCCACTTTAATGTGTACCTTTTCATGACTATAACTAAATTTAGTTGATGAAAAAAAACACAGAGCCAAAAAGCCCCATTCACCTTTTTCATAAAAAAAGTAGAACCAATAAGGGGTCTTAATGGGTATAATGAAACTTTAATCTTAAAGGCCTTCCAACTGCCCCCTGTACCCTAATATATTAGTAGTGGCCATAACATATTTCATTGAATATCTTATTTTATGTCCAAAGGGGAAAGGTAATGAAAAAATTAATCTCATGTCTTTGATTTATTCCCTTGTCATTTTAGATAAACAAATCTATATAATACTCCACAGCAATTGAAGCCATATTCCAGAAAATCCCAAAACAATAATAAAAATTTAATGAATCATTTTTAATATATAATTGATGTATTAAAATTATAAATACATAAGGATAAATTTTCTGGATATTTCTATTGATGATCCTAATAAACAATATTCAACCTACCAATGTCCATTTCGAAACATTAACCATATATTATCGAAATATCTCACATAATCTTAAATGATTCACTATTTTTCTATATATTGGTAAAAGGTAGTATATAAAAAATAATAAACATGAAATTTATTATTTAGAATGTAAATAATTAAATTATGTTTATTATTCGAGAAGATATGTAACAAACAAGATATATCAAACTCAATGTATGGGGCTTCGCCACAATTTCCTTTCACTGAGGAATATATTGTTTTATACACATATATTCTATTAAGAGTTGTATATACATACACATTGAATTGTTATATCAGTTATTTATTCATTATGATGTTATTTATTAATTTAATGCTTTTGATTCAATGGGATTACGATTCAAAAATATAAAAAGTTATTAGAGTATTTTCATTTAAAATATTCTCTTTTAATGTTTTACATAAAACTCTACATTCATCAATGTACATGTTTTTATAATGATTTTATGAATCATTATATATGGATATGAGAGTTTAATAATGGAATTTTCTTCATTTATTCATATATTTTCAACAATAAATCGTTGGATGTAATTTTTGACATTCTTTACAAATAATAAATAGAATGTTCTATATTAATGCATTCAACAACCAAGAAAATTCCCTCATAGTGACCATATTTGACGATTGGAATCATCAAATACATTTAATATTTATTCAATTATATAACATATTTCAATATATTTTGATAGTTTGGTATTTATAATTTATTTATAAATTATAAAATAATTACAATAATATTTTTTTAAAATTAATATAGTATTTTGATTTCAAAAAGTGATTTTTATATGGGTTTTTAGGAGTTTTACAATATTAATATGTTTAGAAGGAGAAGTGATAACATGTTTTATTCATAATATGGTACATGATAGTTTTACATCCAATATGGGTGACCCTGGATATCATTAGCTGAGGCCATTATAACATATATGATGGGTGCACCTAGTTAGTGTTGGGTGAGCCCGATATGGATTATTTGATGGGTGTGCCAAAAATAATCTCGAATGCATTGGGTAATGTTCCTAGTATTAATATGATATATGGATAGAGTAACATTTTGTTTCATAATATTGATTTAACTGTGATCAAGTAAAAATTTACATGGGTTTAAAATATAATTTTAATGTTATTCTCTATGTCATCAAAAAGGGTTTTGATTTGATTTCTTTAGGATTTAATACATTTAATTTAGAAAAAAATTAGTTTTAATGGGAATGATATATATTTATTTTAATCAATAAAGATTGCATTAATGTAAAAACATGTGACAAATTTTCATTTTTTCACAGGATGAGTTTTCTCACTTTATGTCACTTAGTATGCATTTTATGACCATCAAATATTTTTTTAAATATAAAATGTTTTATTTTTTGTTAATAGAATTTAATAATTCATGTTTACGTTAATGAATAATTTTAATGAATATAATTTTTTTAAAATATCCTATACGGTGGAAAAAATGTATTCCAATAAATTGTATCCATTTTTAATTATACTATTTTGTTATGTAAGAGTTATGATGTAATTATATAAAACTATAATGCTAAAAAAATTGTCACTGTGAAAAAAATATAATACATGACGAAAACAAAAATATTATTCTATATTTAAGGATTATTCCATATATAAACAATGATTCTTGTCTAGCATGAGTATGTTCAGGTCGTATAGCCTATTCCCATTGACATTGGTTGACTTCTGTACGTTGCCATTGAAAGTGTACATGGAAAACACAACATTGATCTAGAATTTCATGGCTATAGTAGATATTCGCATGTAAATCTAAATTCCCATGTACATATTTTTTTTTTGTGGTTGTGTAATCAGAGTAAGATGTTGGGTATCAGGCTACGAGATACCCCTAACATGACTTTTCACATTGATTGTGATATATATATATTTCCATGTAGACCATATCCATTACATGAAGACACCATAAGGTTTTTGTTACATTGATATATATTCTGTGTAATTTTGAAATTAAAAATACACATAATCATTATGTGGATAATAGATTCAGGACATTACATTCTTCCCTATTTTTTAAACCCAATGAAAACACATAAAACGATCGAAAATTCCTCTAATTTTTAATTCCCAACCATTATTGTCTTCAAGTATAATCACTCATTAACCTTGTGGTTGTTGGTATTCTTCTAAATTCCACTTCAGGGTCTCAATAATAAAACCCACATCCCAAGACAACAATACACCCCGATCAATTCTCATAATAAAATATCTTTTTTCATTCATGCATCATCTATTTATTAAGGGATTTGATTTCACTCAAATCTATCATAGAAACATCAAATCACTGATAGAATGGGTTAAAAATAATGAAAACATTTAAAAGTGGTGGGATAATTCAATAAATCTATATGATAATCATTCTACAATGTCATCTACATAAACAACCACAAATCGTTGAAGTCTACACATAATAATATACGCTAAATGACCGTAAAAAATTTTGATAAGGGGAACTAAATAAAACCAGGCTCATAAAAACAACCTAAATTCGAGAGGTAGATAAAAAATATATACATTTTAAAATAATCAAACTCTTGAGATCAATAAAATAAAATTCTCTTCCTCTAGAATGGATCAATCAATTCTGAATATCATGTTAGCGAGAGATTAAGGTGAAGAACCGACTATCTATTTCATTCTTCTAATTAATCTAGAAATAATCACGATCCCATATTTATCATTCATGGTCTGAATAAATATGAAAAAAATTATTCTAAAAAAATGCACGATTGGGAATTAATATATATTAATTTTCATGAATATGTTAATTAAATGGTTCTATAGAATAGTAAATTGAGTTCAAACTCTATAGAAAATGATGGTATATATATTTAAATATTTAATGGACCAAACCAATGATATTTAATTCTTATCAATATATTCATTTAAATATTATAAATTAAATATAAAAATTCATACTTAAAAGGTTATAAATAAATAAATCCTTTTAAACTAGAAAATGACTAATGGATATGGTGTGTCATTTTTTACTTTACGGAGGCTATTATACGAACATTTTTTTGTAGTGATCCTGATAATATTGAAGGTATTCTTAAAATTGTTTTAATGAAGTTCTAGTTGATGAAACTCATCTTATTATTATTCAAGTAAAAGCCTATAGATATAATGCCCCTAATAAGATATAATAAATTGGTATCATAGCATACAATCATACTAGTCATGGCCATTGGTATTTTCCTTTTATGTCTATTAGACATTATTATAACAATCAACATTAATTATTCCTAACAATCACTTTAAATTAACTCTTTTATCAATTTTTTTGATTCATAGAAACCTTTTAGGCTCGATAGGAAAATTATATTATATTTTATAATTTTTATAAAATGTTGTATAGTTAATGTTTTTAGAAAAATATATTAAAAAATAATTAATTTATTGTTTTAGAATGAGATTTCATTTACAAACATCATCGCCATTACATTATTCCCAAAATTATAATATTTTCTATATAGATTTCATTTTATACACTGAAATTAATACATGTATTTTTTTAATCTCTTTTTTTGGGTCTCATGTTACCATATAATACATTTGGTACCAGCTCATTAGTTTTTCATGATAATTTTTACTATTTCATAGATCCTTGTCTCTATAATATATAATCTTCAGTGAATATAACATGGTTGAAATATTGTTATCCAAATTTACCTCTTATTGATTTAGAACATTTATGGATCTGGTATATAATTCCTTAAAAATGACAGAAAAAAAATATCATGTAATTTATCCCTGATGGGATGGAGTAATATTACACAAGATAGAGCTCGTATGTGACCAGGGTTCTCAAAGGGACTACTATATCTTATAATTAGAATTCCATTCTTCAAAAATATTTAAATTTATTCCACTGTGAATATAAATACCCCAAATAAAGTAACCTAAAAATAGTTCTTAATTGTTAACATTGATAATAGATGGAAATAATCATGTCTTGAAGGTCCCAATAATTTTTTAGCCATTGAAAAATAGACAAAAACTCTAATATCATAATAAGGGTGAAAGAAATAAAATTAAAACAATTAATGTAATTATTCCACATCATTGATCACATTCAAATACTCCATCTTCATATCTGATGGAATATAAATAAAACTAATAGTGATCTCATTGTCACATTATGGGCCGTATACATCTCAATTAATCTCACGTATATAAATATTAATATATATACATAGGTAGATACCCAAATATTATCTAATTTAACATATAAATTGAGAATGAAGAATAATATATAATGAGTAAATTATGATTAAATAAATCAATATAGATAAACTCATTATGAAGAAACACATCCATGGATATCATAACTTTTATAAAAATCATATGTTCATCAATAAAAATTTTCATAATATTAGAGTTTTTAATTATAGACATCATAAACATACCACCATGTCCTCTTTCTAAGACATCATTATTTTATGGGTAACCCCTTAGAATAATACACTAACAAATTCATCTTATTAGACCTTCCAAATCACCTAGTGTAAATAATGATCTCCACCTATAACTTATTATGTTGAGTACGTTTTTATTATGAATGGGGAGAATAAATAAAATAATAATAATTCAATATAAATATTTATACTGAAAAACTATGATAGAAAATGTTAATATTTCATTATTCAAACTGATCATAAACCATCAATTGAATGATTTATAGTCTGATCATTAAAATATAACCATAGTGGACTACAAGAATAATATTTTCTTATTTTTATTATTGAATTGAAATACTATAATAGAATCATTGAAATCATTCCAAGGAAAAATACACCCTTCACTTTGGAATTCACTTTTGATAATTTAAAATTTTCATAATGTTATGAAAAATATTCATTTAATGGAACCATGGAATAGTTTTGAGGAATATTTAAATCATTGATTTTTCATGATATAAAAGTAATTTTATTCATGTTTATAAATTTAATACATATATTCCATTCATTTTTTTGGGAAAAATTTATAATGTACTATGTTTTAAAAAAACAAAAAAAATTTACATTAAATGAATTTTAAAAATTTCAACAATTGGTAAAAATTTCATGAATACTAGTTGATAATATTAAAATAATATTTAATCCATTTTAATAAAAAATTTATATGGAATTAAAATATTTATAGCCAAGTAGGAAACATGTTGGATTTCATAAATATCAATATTTCAGTGTATTACAGTTGAAAATAAATAATTTTGAAGGAATATATATAATATAAAATAATAAAAATTATATAACAAAATAGATTAAGAATAAGATATAATGATAAAATAATACTCCCATAATTTACATAATTATTAATAAGTCATAATAATGATTAAATTGTAAAATGAACTGTCATCACATTGGTTATTTTTGAATCACATCCCCCATGGATGAAATATCATTAAATGAAACATTAAAATTAATGATTATATATAAATTCAGGATATTTTCCAATATATGTGGTTTATAATAGAACTCATAAAAATAAATAGGTTCATAATGTAATGAATTTCTAAATAGAGTGGAAATTGAAAAGAAATATCATAAAAAGATCATAACGTTTATGGGAGAATTAAGAATTAAATTTTTTATTTGTATCAAATGTAATCAAAACAAAAAATTTAAAAAATACCATAAATTAATAAAACATCCTCAAATCAATATTGATAGAATATTAATGATAATGAATAATTAATATTACATAATGAAAACACATTTATATTTGAAACCCCTTATGTAATGTCCAAATCATCACACACATTATTTTTCATCATGAACAGAAAAAATATATGAATTATTCAATTAATTAAAAATAATTTTCATGATTAATAATATTTTAATTTTCTATATGTTATTTTCAAATATAATTATATGATCAATTAATCTCACATCTGACGTTTTGATGATATTTGTTTCACTTGTCCAAAATGAATTTCGTAGTTTTTGATTGTAAAGTGGTACATATTAAATAGTAAATATAATTATCATGATAGATTTATTATTGTTTTTATACATAAATTACACTCTTTAAACCATCAATGAAATATGTTTAGAAAAAATAACTATTTTAAAATCATGGGGATCGTAATACATATATATGAGTGGGTATATTTTTTCATTGTTTATGATCGAAAGAATAAAATTATTATACTGTCATTAAAAAATATAATTTTAATATATTTATTTTTATTTATACATAAATAAACATAAATATAATATTCATGTTATGTGGTCATGAAAAATTTATCACAACTATTCATGGATGTTTTAATATACACGTATATACAAATGATGTTTTTATTATCAAATAAATGGAAAAATAAAAATTTATATGATATAGTATTGTTATAAAATGATACATAATCCATGAAAATAATAAATAAATAAATATATATATATAGTAATTATATCCTCATTATTATCCATGATAGGTGGGGATGGAAAATTATTGCATCAGTTCATTGGGTGGTTTTCGGTCAAACACATGAATGATAGTTTCTATTCCCAATTAACAGTAGAGGAGAAACATTTAGGATATGTAATAATCATAATAACAACTAATTATTTTATATCTACTGATTTATTTACATCATCATGGTTCAATGATATTTTAATTGAGAGGATGATTAATTAAAACAAAAATTCCTAGTTATGAATTATACCTCTTCTTCGAAAAACATCATTAGGATTAAAAAAAATCATCCTTGGAGGGTATTATAATCAAATCCTAGACTCCACTAAATTGTAAATAAATTATTTAATCAATATTTTAGGTAATTATATAGTCAAAAGTATTTATAATCGTTAATAAAAGTTGAGAGGAGGTTCCATATTATATTACGGAGGATGGGTTCTTTTAGAATTTCCTAAATATTTAAAATAATAAAAATTATTTTTCATCAAAAACTGATAAGAATGATTTATTTATAGGAATGAATGAATTTTTCTAAAAAAATAAATATATATTATGAATTATCATTATAATTTTTTAGTAACCCACATTAACCCTTTTTGACAGTTACTATAGTAACACAATTTTTAGTCCTTAGGGATCAATGTAATAACTATAAAGTCATATTGAACCATATATGGAAAATAATTGATATGTTAACCCCAATCCCAATCACATGTATAATGATATAAATTTTATAAATTTAAATTTATTTAATAAAATATTATTTTTTATAAAATCCCATTATTGTAATTTTTGGAACTGTTCATTTAATTTGACATTAAAAAAATCATGAAATCATTTCAATTAAAATATAACCATTTCAAACATCCCTAGAATGTTATATTTATATAAAATATTAATAAAAAAATTATTTGAAAATTATTTATATATAATAATTTTTAAATCATTTATTTTATTTTCTATTAACTTAATAAATATTGTAGTAGTGTTTGCGTAAGAATTTATTGTAGTTAGTTGATTTCTAACAATGATTAATTAAATAATTTTATGAAAATTACTTTATTAATCTCTACATAATCATTATATTTTATTAACCACATATTTTTTAGTATGAATGATCAGAAGAGAAATTTAAAAGAAAAAATTTTGATTTATTGTCTGTTATTTACATAAAATATTATATAGGAAATTTTCATAGAAATGTGTCCAATAGAAAATTTAACCACAAGCATAATGTGGACATTTTCGATGTAAAGTCGTCAAATAAAAATTATGGGGATGGATAATCCTCATGTCACAGAGTTCTATCCTACAATAAATGTAGTTACACTTTTACCACAATGATAAATTTTCACTTTTTCATTATTAAATATTACTAAAAACAATTTTTTAATTATAATACAAGATAAACTAATTATGAATTAAAATTCGCAATATGCTATACCCTTTTATATCCCTAAATTTAAAAGATTTTATATTTACAATAATCCTGGAAATCATGACAAAGATTTTTTTTTCAAAAATAAATGTTCCCTTATGTATAAATAGTTTTTATGTAGCAATTTAATACACAATTGATTTCTAAGACATAAATTGGATTATAAACAATATTATGGAATGAATCAAACTAATATAACCATTTTAAATAATTATTTAATGTGTAAATTATTTAAAATAAGAAATAAAAATTATTATTTTTAATTATTAATCAAAAAATTCAATATTTTAACAAATCTCCAAATTTCACTCGAATATAAATTTGAGATAATGATTTTAAAAATGATTCCCATTAGGATATGTTGTAATATTAATATGAATTACCCAAGATATAAGGTATTATATCCCAGAATATGAAAAGGGGTCATGGTACATGTAATGGCCTGAAACTCTCTGGTCCACTACTTTGTAAAAATGTTGTGTTAGAGGCGTTCTGGGAGGTCAAGGTAACTTATCCCAAAAGAATTGCCAAAATCGTCCTTTTCAATGAACTATTTCATCGATATAATGTTGTGAATTATAACGTCACGTTATATCTTTAGGTACATTAGATGTTTCTGACTACCATTGTTTTGGATTATTGACTTTAGGGTGCGTTTGGGTGGAATTTTATGGAAAAATAAAGGGTAGTAGCTTTCGCATGGGTTGCGCACGGTTGGTCTAAAATATGCGGCCAAAACATGCGTAGTTGGTCTTGGAGGAATTTTCTTCTACACAAAAGGATCACAGTTTGTTTAATCGTGTGTCCAAACCGTGTAAGAGGGTTTTGTCGAGGGAGTAGCTAACACACCGATAGCGCATTGTTTGTCTATCTGTGCGAGAAAACCATGCGGGCACATAAATTAGGTCCTAAAATTGTTGATCTAAGATGTTTTTCCTCTAAAGGGTTTTTTTACGCTCCTAAAAGGTCATAACCCAGGATTACCCTCCCTTAATGTTAGTAGAACATCTCCCAAGAATTTTGGAGGCGATCTGAAGGCTTCTCTTGGCGAATCGAAGCCAGTTTCTTAATTTATGTGATTGTTCTTCTCCGTTCTTCTTAATTCTTCATTGGTTACCTATATCAACTTGGATCTACTTCCCCTCTTCTCTCAGTTTCATAGATCTACATCCATTATCGTTAGATCTAAGTGTTTCGATTCCAAACATTATGATATTTGGACTTGGTTGTGTTAGGAGAAGAAATATAAGGAGGAATCTTGGAGAATCAACCCGGATTACTTGTGTGTTTTTCATTTGTCGGGGTTTTCGAAAAAAAACCATTGAGGTAGAGGATTCATTGATTCTCTTTATTTTACATGCAACTGAATTGTTAGCATGTTTAATCCCACTGGATGACAATGGAATTAACATAATGAATATTTTTGACTGGATAATTTAATTTATATCGATCGTATGATTTTGCCTCTTATTTCTCTAGATAGTGTGATATCTAAGCTTTCTTTTCTTATATGTTTCTTTTTTATGGAAATCAGTAAAGAACGTTAAATGAGATTAATTGGTAATTGTATAGACAAAGATAAAAAGGCATGAAAACGAATATAGTTCTTATTATAATTTTGTGTTAACTAATTTCCTTAGTAATCCTCTATAATCATTTGTAATAGCTTACTAGTTAGGTTTTCTGATGTTGGAGCCAATGGATTATAAATCTATTAATTCAATATGGATTAACGAAATTGATTGATTGATAAGTCTATAATGGGATCTAAGTTACCTTCTTTGTTGTTAAAGGGACACATCCCAATTTATGTGATGTTGTTTTTCCTACATCTTGTGTTGTGGCGTGATCCTGGATGGGTGTTGTGATATGTGGGGTCATAGAGGACAATTTTTTGTGGTAGCGGATGAATCGTAGAGTGGCAAGATGCACTTGTTTATGCATTTGGGTTTTAGGGAGGACACCAGGGATGATGGAATGGGATGGATGTGATTGTTGCATTCTTTCTTATTCTTGGGTTGTTTATCTGCATAACATTTCCCCACTTCTCAAGGAAGCTTGTATTTCTTACCCATCTTCCGAAAGTGGTGAATACATGTGGGGAATGCCACATGGTTTCAGTTTTTAGCTTCTCAAGGGATAATGGGTCTACTCTCTTACTATAGGTGGAAAAGACTCGATAGATTGCACATTTACTCACTGTGTTGACCCCCCTTGTGTTAGTAGCATAGAATACTTTTCTAGAATGCCTGTGAATATGGGAATGTAATTCTGTAATGAATATTTGAAAAAATGATTTTAACCCATGAGGTTGGAGTTCACTGGAACATAATGATGAGACTATAATTTTAATTGGACACTAGATATTGGGTGTAATGCTAATGAAGTCTAATGTGGAATGGTTCATGGTGAATTAATGTTTAATGAATTAATTAACTTAAAGTGGAACTGAAAAGAAGAAGGGAATGGGGTAATCTAATAATGTTCTTTAAATGGTTGTATGCATATAGGATAACTAGTCTTAGAAGTGGCACCCTGGAGTCTGAGAGACATTAGTTGTAGTTGAGTCTAAGACAAGGTTTACCCAAATCAGTGTGTAGAGGGCTGTAATGGACTATGGTTATTCACACAGACACATATTCTGGATATAGTATCCTATGGTTCACTATAGATGTAACGTGTATAGGCTGTGATGGCTTGAGGATCCTTACTCGGTGTATGGGATGTAATGGCATGAGGTATAATACCCGACGAATGATACATGTTATGTGAGCTGTGGTGGCTCCCGGAAACTACCTGGTTTCTACAAGATTGTTGTTGCAAGAGCTATTCAGGCTTGTGGTTTCTACTGTTTTAACTTTCTTTTGGGTACTTGTAGTTTTCCCCATTCGTTTGTAGTACTTTTACATGGAATTTCATATGTGTACTCGGGTTTTCATTTATATTGCAGTCTGAGTTGGATATGATTGGTGTCTATCAAATCTCTCTCTTCTGTATGTGTTATTTTAGAGGGTAATGCCTTTGATTTGTGTGTTTATTATACTATCGGTGCTTGTCGCCAACCCGTGGCTTACTCAATGAAGGACTCAGGGGGTCATTATCTCTCTTCTCACATTTCTAGCCTAGGAGGGGTACACTTTGTGGGGAGGGGGTCATGATAGTATAACTTATTCTATTATTATATATTGTTTTCAATGATTATAGTGTGTTTGTACTGGGAAATCATATGTCCAATGGTACTAGTGACCTAGAAAAGTGATTACTAGAATGTATTGTTTTTATGGATTGATAACCCTAATATGTTAAATGTAATGTGATAGAATTAAACAGAACCATATTACTATTCATGAAAACATTAAATCATTTAATTCATGTATAAATTACAACATTTTGTTTTGTAGTATGATTTATAATTCGAGATTTTATTTTTTGAATCATGCATTTTTTATTATGGTATTATAGTGATACATTTTATTTACATATTTTAAAAAAATTGATGAATGTTATTTACCTGTGATATTAATAAATTAATTGTGGTTTATTATTAGTAATTTGATATTGGAAATTTATGACCCTATTCATGTTTTTTGTTATTTTTTGTGTACATTTTATATTGGGTACTTATTGTAACACCCCGACCCCAGAAACCTAGATTCGGTGCATTATTACATATCATTACCATGATCAAAAAAGATCACTTCCTGATAGAATGATTAGTTCAGTATCCTTAGAAGTACTAGATACATTCATAAGTTTTACATTACAACATAAAATGGAAAACTACAATAACATTGTTTCCATTGAAAACACTAAGATCCCATAGACTATTCCTGAAGGTCAGTCATAATATACTTCTTCACATCCTGGGAAAAATAAAACATAGAAAGGGGTGAGAATAGATGCTCAGTAAGGATAAAAATAAAGCAGAATCATTAACAGATAACCATAAACATTTAAGACATTCCATAAGACTAAAACGAAATCCATTTAAACTTGAACTTCAACGTAATATGGAAAATATAAAATCAGATAGTTCCATTAACATATTCACATGTATATTATATTAGTCGAATAATCACATGAAATATCAATATCCACTTTCATAAGGATGGACTACATAATGAGAGAATTCATAACCACATAGTCAAGGCCATATTCCAAGACTAAAAATAAGATTTTGTCAAGGCCTTATTCCAAGATACGAGTTTGTATCATGAGACCTATGGATGCATTGAGGTGATATATTAGGCTCCACCCATCACTTACTATGTCCAAGGAATTCTTCATATGAAAATTATGAAACATAACCTAAACATTCGAATTGAACTAGCATACGAAATATCAATACTTTATCAATAAATTGTTAATGGTATAAAAATAGCACATCCACAGTCAAACATAACTCATTCAACACAATATGGAAGAGCTTTTTGTAAAAAATTGACCTCAATTTAGAATAATTAATGATATTTACATATATGAAAATAATCATCAAAACAATTTCAGAGAAATATCCCCTTTTTTCATGAAAACATTGAAAAGTCACACTATTTGTCAATAATTTTTTTAAAAAACATTTTTGAATCAAAGTGTCCCAAACCAATTTGAATTTATTAAAAGAAATTTTCATTTTAAAACATTAATATCTATATAAATTAAACTTTAAAACCATTTTTAAAACATAGACCTTAATGAGAATGATTTATAATAAAAAAATTTAAAACATTTCAAATGGTATTTTAGTTAGAGTTACTATCCAAACGAGATAAACTTGAATACAAACAATCAAGGTAATAAAAACATTATAATATCATGAGAATAAATTATTTCATTATATACTATGTCAAAGCACAGTATATACACCATATAAAATTTAATTGGTACATAACATCAAAACAGTATCAAAGGAATGTAAATTGAGAGGAAATCCATTATAAAGACAGTTTTCTTAAATAAAGGATAAATAAATTAAAAAAATATGTGTACAAAAGATAAATACACTCAATATAATTGGATATTCAGTGTAAATAAATCAGAGGACATTGACACATATTCTATTAAAAACAACACCAATGACATGGATGTTTAACTCAATGAATGGAAATTAAGTTAAGAAAATAGTTTATATTAATGACCTGAGATATTATCAATGGATTGATTACGTGTATCAAATGTATATCCACTCATTGTTATGTATAAATTAATACATAAATAATAAATAGTAATTACACACATAATCTTGTAGTAGAATAAAAAAATGTAGTATGCGAAAAGGCCACTGAGTGGAAATTGAAATTTGAAATTCCCTTACTGATTTGGTAACGTATGAAGCATAAAACCCATGAAAGAATTATCATATAATGAAGATTTAAATACTAATAAATTAATGTATATTACACAAAGAATACAATCATGGATAATATATTTTCCACAAAAAAGGAAATAGTGGCCAATATAACATGAATCTTAGGGGAATACACTGTGTGATAAAAACCCTTACATTGTTGTAATCAATCGAGTCATATGACCATAAGTTAATTACCACCAAAATAATCACAGAATACCATGAAAATAAAGATAATAATTATAATATATATCAAATGGAAGTACATAATACACCATATGCAATAAATAAGCGGCAAGAAAATGGAAATCTCACTGAATTAAATGTGAGATAATAAACCCCTTACCTTGTAATTTTCTTTGGTCGAGTGTAAATTAATCTCTATTATTATGGTCAAATAATTTTTATTAAATTATACAATACACCAATATGTTAATATTATAACATATAAGATCATTTAATACTGATATTTTTGTATTATCGTCGTTTCAGGTGTTATATGATTTGTTCTCCTTTATATGCTTCGTTATGTTAGCCATGTTTGTTATGGATGGGATATACCTTTTTAATATTCAAAATTAAATAAAGTCTTTAAAATTTATTTTTAATCATCAAATGAAAATTATTCTTAAATGGATATGATGTAGAATGAATCTCATCGTGTTTGTGGAGACGGTAATCCGTACATACACACGAGTGACAATATCAATTTTTTATATGAAAATCATATATAATTGGATGGTATATAATATATACAGAATCATTATCATGTTATATTATTTATTTACACAAATTATACATCATTATTATAAACATATAAATAATAATTTATTGAATAACAACAACACCACGACGTGGAGACGGTAAGCCATATGTACGCACTTACGGTGAAATGTCATTCAAAGGTTGGATAAAATAATTAATATGGTTGGACCATATTTATAATAACATCACCGTATATAGAAGATACTTGAGTTATTATTTTAGAAATGAAACAACAATGAAAGAGGAAGTCGATGGAGAAAGGTACTTCAAAGACGTGATTAAATATTTACCTCTTGTTCGGGTTCTTCCTTTTGATTTGATCAAAACGGCTACCCAATTTGGATTTATGACCAATGTAAGGCCTATAGTATGAAGGGAGGAGAGTTGGGATGATATTTTGGCAGGGTTTTTCCAAGCCTAATGTCTTTTACGATGTGAATTAGAGATAAGGGGAAATGCACTTTTATAAGAAGCGTGAGGGCCTCCTTATGAAAAGTTTGAAATATTATTTTATAATAAAATAATTTTAGGTTTCTAATTTATCCAAAATTAAAAATTTAAAGTCTAAGGTGGGATGGGTAGAAAAAAACTCAACCAAGAGGTTGTAGATAATTTTGGGTCACTATATTAACTTTATATTTCAAATTTAACTATAAGATACATAGTTTGACATTTACCATGTCTCATTGTATTTTTTATATTATATGATTAATGAACATACTATAAACTTCCATGAAAACCCCATGTGGTTCATTAATGATACAACTAAAATTATATATGTCTTTTTACCGAGCCTTAGAGTTTTAATAATAGAATATCAATAAATAATATATTATTTTTCTAAAAAACTCTTTTATGTCAATTTTGACACTATTTGGTATTTTGTTTCTGCTAAATTCATAATATCATTAAAACATAGAAAAAAAATTATATAACCAACCCTAAGATGTCATATTAAACTATAAAAGTAGTGTAATTAATAAAAAGTTTCAAATTACTTTTATTTGGATATTTATAATATCAATATTTCAATATTAAATTAATTAGGTAATTACTACATCATCATTGTGTCATAAATAAATATTAATATTTAATGTCTAAAAATTATTAATAAGATACCAGTATTTAGTCAATATGTTTATGTTTCTATGGAATATTTATAGTTGAATTTATTTCTGTGTAACCCTATATTGAAAATGATTTAGTTATTAAACATTTAATTTAACACTTTTAAATCTTATTTGAATTATATAATAATAAATGTGCTAATCAAATACATGTGGACCTAAAGGATCATATTTTATTCCTAATGTTTTTTTGGTCGAATTACAGTTATCCAAAATAATTAGATCACGTTTTAGGGTACTAATAATATCATTTTTATGCTTATTTACCCTATTTAATTTTAACAGTGGTAAATAAAAGTAAAACGTTACTATTCGCCAAAAACTATTTTCATATTATCGAACCAAATTTTAATTACTTATATCTAACATGTCTCTTGTATTTTTTAAATTCAACTCACAGAAGCAGTAAAATTAAGTTATATATAAATTTGCAAATTGTCCTAGGAGGTGCGTAAAAGACGGTAAAAACTTCAATAAATTTTTATACAAATAATTATATTATAAAATGACTCCAATGAATTATATTGAAAAAATATAGTTATTATATATATTTTTTGACTTAAAATAAATTTAAATAAAATAAGTAATTATTTAAATAAAAATTCGGTTTTTAACTATAATGCAGTAATATTCACTATTTATCAAAAATTCAATGTTTTCAGAAAAATACAAAAAATTTACCATAAGCTAATATTGATATTCCGAATTAAAAACTAATTTCCATTTTATAAAATTCAAATCATATAATATTCATTAGCTGATTTAAAATTAACTTCCGTCGTCAAAACTGAAAAGCCGGTTTTTATAATGTAAAAACATTCATAAGATTGACATGTGTTTATGTCAAATTTTAATGTCAACTTACATATAATCACCTAAATTGTATAAAATGATTACTATATAATCAAATTATACTCAAAAACAATTCAAATAAATAATTTAACACTATAAATTAATTCATTTAATAAAGTTGTTATCAACATTTATTTAGTATTTTTCTGTATTCATCAAAATATAAAAGTTATTAGAAAACTACCAAAAATTAATCCAATATATATTTTTATGTATGAAATCAAAATAAGAATTTAGTTTCATTAAATTTAATATATCAATGTTTCAAATGTTGGTTTTAAAAATTGTTTTCTATTATATTGTGGTAAAATTGCATTTTTTTGAAAATTACTTTTTTATCTAAAAAAAGAATTTGTTCTTATATTAGGTCTAAGAAACAAGTGATATCTATTATAAAATTATATGGAGTATAGAAAATTTAAAATTAAGTTAATACTATTCATAACTTATTTTTAATTACTAGTTCAGTATGTCGTTGTGTGCTCGAACTCGATGTTGTGTGTAGCACAATCTATTGATTTAAAGAAAATAAAATACTATGAAATATTGGGGTGTTAAATTCTTCCACCCTTTTTGAAATTAGGTCCAAAAAATTTTAAAATTGGGCTTGGGAACATCACTAAAAGTCCCACATAGGAAAAAGAGTCAATATAACACTCTCATTAAAAATAGATAGATAATTTCAAAGGTCACCCAAGATAACCCACACATGGATTTCATGTAGAAAAACATGTATATGGAAGATTAAATATGTGTAAATAAATATTGGAGACTGGTAGAAAACATGATTATTTGAAAGATAACAACATGAAAACCACAATGTTGTGAGGAGATAATCGTTTATTAGTTTACTAATAGCAAATGTAAACAGGTACCGTTTTTTATTTAAGTTCTATTTCATATTTTCGATGAATTTATTTATGATATTAACTAAGAACATAATGATATATAATTAATTTTTATGTATAGTATCATCCTTTAATAAATTCATACCACTAACTCGCAATTTTTTCAAATGATGAGTATTCAAGATGATTTAGTCACACCTGAATCGCTAGAATAAACTTCTAGATAATCAGATAATCCACAAATGATAAACTATATATATTTACCTTGCCTTTTGAGATTAAACAAAACTAAAATTGTTAGTACAAGATCAGATGATCCCCAAAAAGGATAATCAATTCTATAAAGAAATACTTATCTTAATTTCTAAAATTAAACCAACAATACTCAAAAATCAATAAATACCATTCAATAAAAAATTGTCCTTAAAATACATCCATATAATCCTAACTAATATTGAATCCCAAAACATTGAATAATTTGATTACGCAATCTTCTACGTTAAATTTTTTTTCCAAATAACATCAAATACTCTTAAAGTAACATACATAAAATTAATTAACCTTATCACATATTTTCTATGATATGTTAATAATTTCCATGAATAACCCAAATTGCTATAAATCCATAATAAAAACATAGATATAAATCCACCATTACTCCTAAAATGAAATCCCATTGTATTATATTTTCCTTAGGCATATAGTACTCCCAACAGAGTGAATGTCTTCAAAAAAAAAAATTGTATCATTTAATCCCCAAATCATTTTCCTATATTTAGGATATCCATTTAATAATACCTAATATCCAAAATTAACTTGTAATTTATCAATAAAATAATTCAATTAAAAATAATTAGTCACAATGACAAGGTACTTCAAGTAGTCTAGGGGTATTTGATAAATCCCAATTGCACTATGGTTGTGGGTTCGATTTATGAATCTTGGTTTTATGCGACGAGTTCTCACGTGGTCTTCGTGTAATCCTTTTAAAAAAAATATATATATCTTATAACATTACCAGAATGAGGTAAATTCCTCAAAATAACTATAACATAATTTCACCACAAATGTTATCTCATACATCGCATTTTCATCCCAAAATTTAGTAATATGTAATTGCCTCAAATTCAAGGATCATGTAAACCCAAATGGTTATTCATAACTATATAAATTATAGAAAATACAATTATTCCTAAAATATAATGTTCGCATAATAAACTACATGGTATTATATATGATAAATGTCTTCCAACGTAATCCCATCAACAAAGAGAACTAATACTTTTAATCATTTGACCATCCATTTATTTCAAAATAGTTTATTCATTTCCCAAGGGGTTATCCTATTGAATAGGGCATTCACTCGGGTAATTCCCAGGTCCACTAAATTTATGGAAAATGACTGTAAATTGATTTTTGGGATATTTTTTATTTTCTTCCATAGTACGCGTCATTTTTCCTTGGAAATTCGTTAGTTTTGGTCTTTTTTTCAACACATAAATAATTTTTGTGTTCTATTAAGACACTTCCCTAGGTGTCTCCTTCCACATTTCCTACATGATAGAAATTGAGCTTTATTTTCTCCATGGTATCCACTATTAGAGATCTTAACATTCATCGCCTTTCTCTTCATTGCTGAGTCCGGGAGTTAGTTAAAATATATGTTGTTTATCATAATTTGGAAAAATGATTCAGCATGAGCATGATATCTTTTACACCTATAAACATTTTAACATTTTTCCCATTTCATCTTTTTTTCCCACCTTGTACATTATTTTCAATGTTACTATGACTTCCTTGGAATCCATCCATTATATAACATAAGAAAGTATAATGTGGGTCATAAAATCATTTAGAGGATATCATACGACATTATTTTAAATCTAAAACACCATATGATTAAAAAAAATTATTTATTCTAATCTAATATTAAAATCATTCAAATCAGTTTGTAATGAAAATGTGAATTATCCCAAGCATATCCCCTGGGAGTGTCGTAACTAAGTGTTCAGCAAGGCCCATTGTCATGTACCATGATACCCAGGGTCAAGCTCGAAACTCATTATCGGAGTTTTCACTCCAACGTACATCTGTTCCAGAGCCGCCTCTACCTGCTCGTAACCAGACGTGGATGTATTATTTAGAAAACCCATATAATCACTAAAAAACCAAAATTTTAAGAAGTTCTTATATACTAATTTGCAATGTCTATATTAGTGTAATTTTCTCTAATCAGAATTTATGTAAATCTAGATTCGATGGTTTGTCCTAAATTTCTCTGATACAAACTGCAATTCCCTGACCCCATAAGCCTAGAGTCGGTTCATTATTATATATCATTGGCATGCTCACAAAAGATCAATTCTTGAAATACCGATTGGTTTAGTAGCCTTGGATGTACTAAATAAGTTCATAAGGATTAACTTACATCATAAAATGGAAAAACTAGAAAAACATTGTTCTTGTAGACAATAATGAGATCCCATAGACAATCACTGCAGGTCATCCATAATATACTTCCTTACATCCAGGGAAAAATAAAACATATAAAGGGGTGTGATCAAACGATCAGTAAGGATATTAATAAATCTGAAACTTTCATAAATAATAATATACATTTAAGGAATTTCAGAAGACTAAATCCAAATCCTTTTAAACATGAACATAAACAGAATATGGGTAAGATAAAATAAAATAATATCATTTACTTATTCACATTGGTATTTCACTTGTCGAATAATCAATGAAATATCAATAGCCACTTTTATAATGATGGAATGAATAATGCCAGACTTCATAACCACGTAGTCAAGGCCTTGTGCCAAGACTAAAAATAATATTTTTTCAAAGCCTTGTGTCAAGACACTAGTTTTTCTCATGAGACCTATCGATTCTTCAAGAAGTAATAGCTGGCTCCACCCATCACATAGTAAGTCCAATGAGTTCCTTATATGAAACAGATAAAACATAACATAATCATTCATATAAAATTAGCATAAAAAATGTCAATACATTAACCATAAACTATAAATGGTATAAAAAAACAAATCTATAGTGAAACATAACACATTCAATATAATCTGGAAGATTGTATTGTAACAAATTAACCTCAATTGATAATAATGAAGTATATTGACATATATTAAAATAATCATCAAAACTATTTGAGAGAAACATCCCCCTTTTCATGAAAACATTTAAAAGTCACACTATTTGTCAAAAATCCATTTAAAACATGATTTTTGAATCAATGATTCCCATACCAATTTGAAACTTCTAAAAGTAATTTTAATTTTAAAACATTAATATTCCAATAAATAAAACCTTAAAACCATTTTTAAAACATGGACATTAATGAGAATTATTTAGAAGAATAAATTTTTAAAAAACTTAAAATGGTATTTTAGTTAGAGTTATAATCCAAATGAGAGACACTTGAATAAAAACAATCGAGACAATCATAACATTAAAATATCATGATAATAAAGGATTATATTATATAGTATTTCAAAGTTCAATATATACACCATAAAAAATTGACTTGTTTCATAAAAACAAAGAAGTCTCAAAGGAATGCAAATTCATATGAAATCCCTTATAAGGAAAGTATCCTTAGGTAAATGATAAATCATTTACATAATCATGTGTGAAAAATATAAATATACTCAATATGATTGGATATTCATTACAAATATTTCAGAGTACATTTAAACATATTCTTGTAAAACTGGGTGGTGGTGAATTTCGGGGGTACTATAGCAGTACTGTAGCAGCATTGTTGTAGTCACTGTAGCATGCACTGTATCATGAACTGTTCCATACTGTACCAACCGGACCATTCACCTGAATTGGAGCTTTCAGGCCACCAGTTTGGGTCTACGGGTCACGGGGGCTTCGGGCCATCAATGGACTTCGGGCCACAGGTCCTTCATGCCATTGAAGAACATGATGTAACCCAGTTACCATAGAGCATGCCCCATATGAGGATTAGAGCACCAGTAAAAGTCACCAGAAGCATAACTAACCAGATTGGAAGAATGAGAGGGTATGGAAACCACTATCAGGACCAGGAATCGTGTAGCTCTATATGGGGCAATGCTAGCTGATCAGCGATGCAGGTGGGGAGCCAAATGCAATCAATGATTCTGATGCTGGGGAGGGGAAATTCTAGTGGGCTGGGCCTACGGGTCATGTATTGGGCATGGTATGCCTCTAGGCCTTCAGGTCATGTATTACGGGTCATGTCGGTCATTCTGCCTTGGGCCTATGGGTCATGTACGGGTTCCCCATCAACCCATAAAAGTATTATTGTCTATAATTAAATAAAAAATAAGGCCTTATGGCTATTAGGACTTGAAGAAACAACACCAATGACTTAGATGTTTAACTCAATTAATGGAAATTGAGTTAAGATCAAGGTTATATCAATGACTTGAGAAATTATCAATGGAGTGATAATGTGTATGAAAAGTATATCAACACAAAGGGGAGTGGAAATTACTTCATAAATAATAAATAATTATTCCACACATAATCTTGTAGTAAAATAATCCATGTAGTATGCGTAAAGCCCACTGAGTGGAAATTCAAATATGAAATTTCATTACCGATTCGGTAACTTATGAAACATATAACCCATGAAAAAAATATCATACAATTAATATGTAAATAATCAGATATTAAATTCCATTACACCAAGAATAAAATAATAGTCAGTACATACGCCACACAAAAATAAATAGTTGTCAATATAGCATGAATATCACAGGAATAAAAAGAGAGGTGAAAACCCCTTAATTCATTGTAATCAATCATGTAATATGAGAAAAAGTTAATAAACATAAAATGAAACACAAAATAAAATGAATATAATGAAAATCAAGACAATATATATCAGATGGCAGTATACAATACACCACATGCAATAAATAAGTGGCGAGAAATGGAAATCTCACTTAATTAAATGTTAGATAAGAAACCCCTTACCATGTACTTTTCATTGGTCTAGGATACTTCAATATACTATATAATTGTAAAATAATTTTTATTAAATTTTTCAGTAACCATATACATTAACATAATATCATATATGATCTTCTAAAACTGATATTTTAGTATTATCATCGTTTCGAGTGTGAACTGATTCGTTCTCCTTTATATTCTTGGTTATGTAACCCATGATTGTTATGGATGGGATATATAATATTAATATTCATATTTATTTTAAGTCATTAAACAATATTTTTAATCATTGAATGAAAATTATTCCTGAATGGAAACGATGTGGAATTAATCACATCGTGTTCGTTGAGACGGTAATCCGTACGCACGCACGAGCGCCAATATAATTATTTAGATATTAAAATCATATATAATTCCATAGTATATCATATATAAAGAATAATTATCATGTTATATTTATTATTTACCCCAATTATTCATCATTATTATACCCATCCAAATAATAATTTATTTAATAACAAGTACACCACGATGTGGAGACAATAAACTATATGTACGCACGTATGATGACATGTCATTCAAAGGATGGATTGAATAATGAATATGGTTGTACCATATTTATAATAAAATCAAAATATATAAAAAATACTGAATTTATTAGTTTAGAATGGAAAAAAAAGGAAGAAGAAGTGGATGAAGAATGGAACTTCAAAGAGGTGATGAAATATTTACTTTTCTTCGGGTTCTTTCTTTTGATTTGATCAAAAGGGCTCTTTAAGCTGGCTTTATGACTAATTTAATGCCTCAAGGATGAAGGTATAAGATTTTGGTGGTTATATTTTATGGTTTTGGCTGATATTAATGGCATTGAAGTTGTGAATTCAAGAGAAGGGTGGGTGACCTTTTATAAGAGGGGTGAGGGGCATCTTAGGAAAAGCTAGAAATATTATTATAGAATAAAATTATTTTCGGTTTATAATGGATCAAAAATGAATTAATTAAATAATAATATATTTATGGGTCTAAAAACACTCAACCAATAAGTTATATATAGGTTTGGGTCACTATATTAACTTTATCATTCATATTTATATCTTTGTTAAATAGTTTGACATTTACAATGTCTCTTTGTTTTTTTATATTATATGGTTAATAAACTTACTATAAACTTCCAAACGAACCCCAAGTGGTTCATTATTGATACACCTATCATTATAAAAGTCTTTTGGACTACCATTATATTTTTATGAACATAATATCTATTAATAATATTATGTATTTTTGAAAAACTCTTTTATGTCAATTTTGACATTATTTGGTATTTTTTCTAAATTCATAACAGAAATATTATATCGAAAAAAATTCATATAACCAACCCTATCTTTTAATATTAACATATAAAAATATTTTTATTCATAAAAAGTCTCAAATTACCTTTATTTGGATATATAAAATATCAATTAATTTAATATTTTATTAATTAGGTAATTCCTACATCATCATTGTGTCCTAAATATATTTAAATATTTAATTTCTAAAAATTATAAATAAAAGTCCATTATGCAGTAAATATTTTTATATTTTTAATGAATATTAATTTACGAATTTATCATATGTGTCACCCTATATTCAAAATATCTTAGTTATCAAACATTGAATATAACACTTTTAACTCTTCTTTGAATTAAATAATAATAGATGTCTTAATATAATCCATGTGGACCAAAAGGATCATATTTTATTCCTATGGTTGTTTTTGGTCGAATTACACTTATCATAAAGAATTAGGACATGTGTTAGTTTAAAAATAATATCATTTTCACCCTTAATTACCATAATTATTTCTAACTGTGAAAAAATAAAGTAAAAAGTTACCAATCACCAAAAATTATTTTCATCTTATTGAACAACATTTTACTTACTGATATCAACTGTGTCTCATTTTTTTAATTCAACTCACAGAAGTAGTAAAACTAAGTTATATGTAAAATTTTAAAAGCTCATAGGAGGGATGTAAAAGACCATAAAAGGATAAATTAAATTTTATAAATTAAATTTTATTATAAAATGCTCAAATTAATTATATTGAACCTATATAGGTATTATATATCTATTTTTACTTAATAAATTAATTTAAAATAAATAATTATTTATCTAAAAAGTTGGTTTTAAACTATAACTTATTGTTTTTTACTATTCATAAAAAAATGAATGTTTTTTTAAAAATTCCATATATTTATCCTGAGATAAATATGATATAATAAAATCAAAATTGAATTCTATTTTACCAAATTCAAAACATAAAAGTTCAATTAATTAATTTAAAATTAATTCATGTTGTCAAAATCGAAAAGCAGGTTTTTAAAAAGAAAAACAATCAAAATATTGACATGTGCTTATGTCAAATTTTATTTTGGACTTACTTATAATCACCTATATGGTATTAATTTATGAAAATATAATCTAAATATACATCAAATCCATTAAAATACATAATTCAACACTATAAATTATTTCTATTAAGAATGTTGTTTTCATCTAAAATTTAGTATTTTCAGAATTCATCAAAATATAAAAGTGATTACAAAAGTACCAAAAATTTATAAAAAATAAATTTCTATCTCCCGATTATAATGAAAAATTTAATTTCATTATATTAAATATATTAAAGTGTCAAATATTTTTTTTTAAAATGGTTTTCCATTAAAAGGCGGTAGAATTGCATTTTTTTGAAAAATACTTATTTTATCCGAAAAAATGATTTTGTTCTCATATTTTGGCTTAGAAACTCAGAATATGGATTCTAAAATTATATGGAGTATATGAAATTAAAAATTTAGTTAAAACTATTAATAACTTCTTTTGAACAAGTATTTTGGTATGTCGTGGTGCACATGAACTTGGTGTTGCGTGTAGCGCAAGCTATTGAATTAATGAAAATAACAGTCTATAAAATATTGGTGTGTTACACTTATTGATTGAATTATATAAAAAGTTTTATATTATTTTTTTATCAATGTTTAAATTATTTTATTAGAAAACATATTCTATCACTCATTGATTGGAAAAATATTTTTAGACCTAATTAATGACTAATAAATATTGGATTTATTAAATATTTTTATCAATAAAAAATAATCTTGAATGTCCTTTTTCAATGTGTATGAGATAAAGTTAAAAAATATCAAAGAATAAAAAAGGATGTTATAGTGAAATGAAATGAAAATTAATATAGTATATTTATTTCTTGAATATATTAAACTAATATTAAATTTAATACATAGAGTTAATGAAAAATACAATAAAAATAAAGCAAATAATTCATATACTTTTCGAAGGAAAAAATAAATTGTCTTTTAACACTTCACGGTTTTATGGTTTTTTGGAGGATAAATTTATCATGATGAATTTATAAATTTTTATAATTTTAACCTTGGTTGTTACATTTATTTTTTATGTCTATTTTTTCACATCCCGTTAATTTTATAGAAATCAAAATCCAAGATTTACGGTGATCTTTATGCTACTCATTCCCCCTTTTAAGAAGTTTTATTAATGCTTTTTTCAATGTGGCTTTTCCAAAAATATATTTTCAAATATCTATCATATTAATACCGTTCACAAGTTAAAATTTTGAGTAAGAATTTTATTGAATTGGGGGAAAATGAAACTCCTATAGAATTTAAAAAAGTAATATTCATTATTTTATATTAGAAAAAAAACAATCTTAAATTGTCACACCTCGACCTTTAATTTATTTTATTTATTTAATTCCTTGCCCCCGGTTCTCTCGCCAAGGTCCGACCTGGGCCTTAGATCAATTTTTTCGATGTTTAATGTTTTTGCTGGGTTTCGGACCCATGAGCGGTCACCGCGCGGTTGGCAGTAGCCGCGCAACCGGTTGTTGTTTTGTGAAATTTCTAAATATTATTGTCATTATTATTTTTATTATCATTATTTCTTATTATTATTATAATTATTATTATTATAATTATTATCATCTTTGGTTTTATTATGACTATTATTATTATTGAAACTGTTAAATATATTTTACTGGTCTATTTATTATTAATATTATTATTATTATGGTATTAATGTAATAAAATGAAAAACAAAATAATTGGAAAACCCTAATAACCGCACCCCCCCCCCCCCATTTCGGTTCTCCTGTGCGAGCCGCTCCTACGGCTCCTTGCGCCTGCTCCATAGGATGCCACCCCTCCTTTCTCCCCTCCATCTATGCTGTGCACAGCACCTGCTGCTCCGCACTCCTATTGTTGCGACTCTCCCTCGTCTACAAGTCTCCCTCGACCTCCTCCCACGTTCAACCTACTCTGATGGCGATAGCCTCGCCGGACCCTAGCCGAGCTCCCGCTCCCATCTGGTTTCGCTGCACACCCCAGGCCTCTCCGCGGTCCGCCTCCCTCCTTGAACCCACATAGACCTCCCCTCTTCCAGGAAGACATCCCTCCGACTTTCCATTAGGTAAAACCTACTCCTTCGAAGTGTGTTTTTGATTCGTATTAATTTGGTGTTTTAGTTTTCTTTTTTTTCTTTTATAGTTTATTGATATGATTCATCGTTTTTAGGGTTTATATTCTTTTGGAATAATTATTGATTCAATTATGCATTGTTTTGTTTTTGGGGATCTATCATGATGATTCTGGATAAAATGTTTTAATTAGAGTCAATTGAGGTTGCTCGTAGTGCATTTGTTGTGCCATGGAAGTTTCGCTGCAATTTGCAAAGTTAGTCTACACCGAGGTATGTGGTTATGCGCTTAAGGATTGTTTTATGAATTAATTTTAATCTTAAATTAATTTATAATATATAATTATAAGTTTTTTTGATTTGGTAAAGTTTTTAATTGATTTTGATATGTATATATGGTATGTGCATGTTTTCTGTGAACAACCGTGCTAAATTGTTTACTTGCATTTCACAAACTTTGCAGTTTGTGTTTCGGTTTGGCGTCGATGTGTGTAGAGTCATAAATGATGTTTTCGAACAGGTTTTGATATGTGTAATCTAAAAAGTAGTTTTTTTATAATAATCGGTGATGTTTTGTGTGTGTAAATGGGAGCATTATTTAATAAAATTTTTTATGGGTTGGTTGTCAAGTGTGACTCATGTTTTGTTGTGATGATGTTGTGTGTTTTATTTTAAAGTTTTTTCTTACGTGAAACAGAGTATGTCTTGATGTGAACCTTGGTTTCACCATTTGTAGATGTTTTATAAATAATTCAAATGGTTTATTGCTTAAATCATGTGGTGTGTATGATGTTTCAAAAGTGGTTTGTGTGTCTAAAGGTTGTGATTGGACTCAAATATAGAGTTTGGTTGTGTTTTGATACGTGTTTTAATGTGATATTTTCAAAACATGTAGAGCTATTTATTTTGCGATGTTTTTTCGTTTGATTTGTTTTGAGTCTGTGTTTATGTGTTTTAGTTGTGCAGTTGTTGCAGCGTGTCGGCGAGGAAGACCGGCGATATTGCGGTTGTCAGAAGATTGTGCGTACTTGTGTGCAAGTTTTAGACGAGCCACGTCTTCGTGACCGAGATGTAAGTCAAGGTAGGTCCCCCACTACACTAAACATTAAATTTAGAATTTATTAATTGCTTGATGTTTTATTAATTTTAATGAATGGGAAATAATATTATATAATAAAACATTAAATGATTATTTAGTGTGAAAAGAGATGTTTATTTTATACCGAACACTTGAGACTTTTCATGACGAGCGGAAACCAAGTATTTAAAGAATTATCATTTTTACTTTAGACATTATTAATGGAATTTCAAATGTTTATCTAGTTTTAATGATAAATGATTTCTTCTGAACAAGTGTTTTGTGTTTTTTCCAGAAATGAGGTTTTTTTTAAAATTGGTGAAGGCCCGTTTGGCACTATAATAAAATATTCTTTTTAGAAAACCCATTCAGGGGGGATCTTTGGTGTGTGTTGATTGTGTGATCTGTATGTGTTTTTTGTGTATCGTGACTGAGTGATTTACATTGTGGACGCACCCCTTTTTATTTCTTGTGTTGACATGGGAGCCTGGCATAGTGAGTGAATCTTCTAAGAACGATTGCTGCACTAATTTAGAATACGCACTTGCTAGTGGCCCCATAGTAGGGGAATACTGAGTTATTTCTACAATGGGTATCGGGCCCCTTGGTTAGGTCGTACGGGGCTATACTGGGTAGTAGTATGGGTGTTACGACGTCATCGAGTTAGAGCATGCCTTCAGGATTAGTCGGATGTATAGTATTTTCTGGATTGTTCATGATCTCCTAGGATTTACCCATGTTTTCTTTAGTGTTTATTTCTTGTTGGCGGAAATTTGAGAGGTATAGTTTGGTTGCTGGCCACGGTGTTCCACTTCTTTTCCATTTCCCTTAGCGTGTGTTGTGTGTTGTGTGTGGTTTTCTATTTGACTAACAACTGAAATTTGAATTTCAGAATTGTTTGTAGAAATGTTTTAAAAATGAAATACACATGTTCCTTTCAAGAATTAAACTTGTTTTTAAATTAAAAAGTCCAATGAGCTGTTGCTTGTTGTATAAATGAAAGTGTCTATGGAAACCAATTTTTTTATAATTTAATTCAAACCTAGAATTGATAAATTCTTTAGTTATTTGTATGTGCACTGGGAATAGAATTATTCTGGCCTACATACTGAGTATTAATACTCACGCCTATAGTTCTTTTCTGTTTTTAGTGTTTGTGTAGGCTACATATTTAGTGCGCTCACCATAGGCGACGCTTGATCGTTGAGTCGGAGAGTGACCCATGGGTTCTCATGAAGTTAGTTTGGACATCGAGTTTGGTTAGCATTATTTTCAATTGTTCATGTTTAGTCTCTTTAATTGGTTTATTAATTCTGCATTGCTCTATATTATTTCGATTTCTTTATTTATTTATATTGGGAGAAATCGTTCCCATAGCCTCTATTGATACCCTGGTGCTTGTCACCATCCCGGGAGGATCAGGAATGCCTCTTGGGCCATGTCGTGGAGCGTCTCGGGTGACCGTTTCAGGGTCGACCCAGGTTGGTTTATGACAAAATGGTATCAGAGGAGGCCCTTGTGATTTGGGTTTTTCGGTAGAAGGAGATTAAGACTGTCGGAGCTCAGGAGGTAGGTTGCGGGTCGATTCCTGATCACCACCGCTCGTGATGAGACCTGAGTTACCTGGGGTAGTCCGGGTTTTGGGTGTTTTGACTTTGTTTTCGATTGAGGGATGACAATAGAGGTGACTTGGTGTCACACTGTGACCCCACATGGAGTAGTGAACCATGTGGAGCCCATGTTCCTGATTCATGGTCCTCTAGTGTTATATATTACTTGGGGAATGACACGCTGCCATGTCGCTGGGTTGGGCATAAACACTAGTTCCTCATTCCGGTTTTCCATTGATGGATGTGCATTGTTTATATTTTGGTAGTTTTTAGAGTGTTTTTGGATATGAAGGTGTTTTTGAATTGAAAGGGTTCTTTCACTAATGGTTTTAAAACTAGTAAAAATAGGTTTTTATTTCATGTTGTTTTGAAATTAGTGCAGTGGGACTTTAAATAGTAAGTGTTTTAATTTGGAAAATTTTGGCTTCTGTTTGGATTAGGTAATATAACGGAAATTGAAACCCTGGTATTCTTTAGGATTTTCAGCACATTTGTGGGTAGACACGTGAAGTACACATTGACACATATGTACGGGTGATTTGAGTGAAAAGGGATGAAGGCTTATGCGGCTGTTCATAGGATTCCATGGGTGGGGTTTTGGAATTTAAGGCTTGGATTGATTTTTTTTCCTAAAATGGACTTGAATGAAAAATAATAATTTCAGGACTTGATTTTTCTTGAAAAGTGGGTTTTTGGTATTTTTAAAAATGGTTTTTTGTCTTGTGTTTTTATATGTTTGATTTATGGGTATGTTACCCTTGGCTTGTTGTGTTTCTTTGGTTGTGTTTAAACATGTTCAAGATTCGAGGCCAGTTGACTTTGATAAGGGTGTTTATTTTCATTGATTTTTGGCTTCATGCCAGTTGTGACTTTTTTGTTCATGTTTTTCCGAATATTCCACCCAGAAATGTCCTCAAAAGATGATAATGAGTCGTGCCCAATGCTAGTTTCCATCGAGTGTTTCTTGTCTTTCGAGGCATTCAGGGTTAGTTAGGGGCATTGAAGCGGTTTGAGGGGAGTAGAACATATCTTCGGGTGGTTGGGGACTCCCGTGTTTGTTAGAGTTCATATTGTCTGGGGTTTCATGGAGGATCCAACCATGGACCAATGGAGGGGTACTTTTCATCATAGTTGGAGTTGGGATGATGTGGGAGGTGTTAAAGTCAGTATCCATCCAATGGATCATACCCGAGTAGTTGAAGGCTAAAAGAGGAGAGATCTCGTCCGTAGTTAACAAGACCAGTGGTTGGTGAAGGCCTGTGTTAGCCACATTAAGGGGTGGACATCTGGTGCACAAGGGGTTGGAAAACCAGACACCTTTCGTCATTCGTAAGGGTTCCCCATTTTACGAGCAGGGTGTACCAGAGGAACCTGCTTCTAAAGAAATCCCTTTTGTCGGTGTCAACATCTGGTTCGTTAGACTACTTTCTAATGTACCATCAGAGTTGCTGGTTGAAGCATCAAAAGCTATCTTGTCTCATCCCTCCAAAGTCATGTTATGGTGTGACTGTTCGGGTCATTGAGAAAGGTTTCAAAATAGGTGTCATTCGAAGGAGTCCTGATCGGGGGATGCTCGTGTCTGACTGTGAGGCATAAGATACTTCATCCATCAGAGCCCCAGCCTCAGGTCTCGGGGTGATGCTCACTGATAGTAAGGGTGTCAGAGGCATGTGAGACCTTCAATTGGTTCTTTATCATTCGTCTTGGAATAGAGACATTCAGGGTTTCCTTGTCCTTGTATTCCCATTGTTGTAAGTTCATCTTTTGTGTTAATAGTACGATGAACTTATTCTTTCGTGATCATAGTAGTCACGTTCTTCTGAATAAGGCTTCTAGAATTGTTTTTTTTAACAAAATGGTATTTGGACTTGTGTGGGTTAGTCCTGATTTAATTAGTGATCATTTGGATATGTGAGTTTTGTGGTTTCTGTCTTGTGTTGAGAGTTCCCAGTTTTAGTGGATGCATTTTCTCGCTTGTACTGAGGGAGTTGGATGTGTGGGGAGTTTTAAATTGTTTTTGGGAATTCTTAGTTCCAACTGTGTTATTATAGGTAGTTCTTTGTTTTGGTGCCCCGATATGTCGGGTGTCCTTGTAGTGTTGTTATGTTTAAGTATCACTGTTGGTACTACTCAATTCATGTGGAGAAGTAGGTATGTTCGGGATGGGAGTTCCCGCATTTTACACTTCTCGGGTTGGAGTGTGTGGGTTTCAATGTTTTCGAGTTAGTCGAGTCCTTGTGGTGGGAAGAACCCTCTCGTGTTCTCCAATCATTTTATGTCTAAGTTTCTTCATGACCAGTCGGGTGTGATTTGTGTAGTGAATCGTCAACTCGAGGTTCTTGACATTCCTTTTTAGCTATGCTCGGACACAGACTCAATATTTTCCTATATTTTGGCTTGGTGACGTTTTGGGGGAAGAAAGTTTCTATGGTGGGGAGAATTTTCACACCACGTCATTTAATTTATTTTATTTATTTAATTATTGGCCCCAGGTTCTCTCGCCAAGGTCTAAGTTGGGTCTCATATCAATTTTGTCGATGTTTAAGGTTTTTTCTAGGTTTCAGAACTGTGCGTGGTCACCGTGCAGTTGGCGGTAGCCTCACAACATGATGTAGTTTCGTGAAATTTCTAAATATTATTATCAATATTATTTTTATTATCATTATTTATTATTATTATTATTATTATTATTATTATTATTATTATCATCATTGTTGGTTTTATTATGATTATTATTATGATTAAAACTATTAAGTATCTTTTGCAGGTCTATTTTATTATTATTATTGGTATTATTATTATTATTATTATTGTAATAATGTAATATAATGAAAAAATTAAGAAACCCTAATACCCGCAGCGCACCGCCCCCCCATTTTGGTTCTCCTGCGCGAGCCGCTCCTACGGCTCCTTACGCCTACTCCAGCTGACACCACCCCTCCTCTCTCCCCCCTACCTTCACCGTTCCCAACACCAGCTACTCCGCGCTCCTACCTTCGCGACCCTCCCTTATATGCAAGTCACCCTCGACCTCCTCCCGTGTCAAGCCTACTCCGGCGGCGACAGCCTCACCGGACCCCAGAGGAGCTCCCCCTCCCTGCTGCTCTCGCCGCACGCCCCATGCCTCTCTGCGGTCCGCCTCCCTCCTCAAACCCGAATAGCCCACCCCACATCCAGCAAGACAACCCTCCAGCTTCCCTTTAGGTAAAACCTCCTCCTCCAAACTGTGTTGTTGAATCTTATTAATTTGGGGTTTCAATTTTCTTTTGTTTCTTTTATGGATTATTGATATGATTCATTATTTTTAGGGTTTATATTATTTTTGTATAATTATTGATTCAATTATGAAGTGTTTTGTTTTTGGGGATCTATATTGATGATTCTGGTTAAAATGTTTTAATTAGAGTCAATTTAGTTTTCTCTTAGTGCATTTGTTCTTCCATAGAAGTTTCGCAGCAATTTGCGATGTCAGTCTACACCAAGGTAGGTGGTTATATGCTTAACGATTGTTTTATGAATTAATTTTCTTCTTAAATTATTTTAGCATATTTATTAATTAGCTTGTTGGATGCGGTTCAAGTTATTAATTATTGTTTATATGTATATATGGTATGTGTGTGTTTTCTATGAACAACCGTACTAAATTGTTTACTGCACTTCACAAACATTGCAGTTTGTGTTTTGGTTTGGTTTCGATGTGCGGTGAGTCATAAATGATGTTTATGCATAGGATTTGGTATGTGTAATCTGAAAAGTGGTTTTTTTCTATAAAAAGAGGTGATGTTTTGTTTGTGTAAACGAGAGCGTTATTTTTTAAAATATTTTATGGGTTGGTTTTCAAGTGCAAGTCCTGTTTTGGTGTGATGATGTTGTGTGTTTTATTTTAAAGAGTTTTCTTATGTGAAACTGAGTATGTTTTGATGTAAACCATGGATGCCCCATTTGCGGATGTTTTATAAATTATTCTAATGGTTTATTTCTTAAATCATGTGGTTTGTATGATGTATGAAAATTGGTTGGTGTGTCTAAAGGTTCTGATTGGATTATAATATAGAGTTTGGTTGGGTTTTGATACGTGTTTTGATGTGATATTTTTAAAACATGTCGAGGTAGTTATTTTGCGATGTTTTATCATTTGATTTTCTTTGAGTCTATGTTTATGAATTTTAGTTGTGCGGTTTTTTCAACGTATCGGAGAGGAAGACCCGCGATATTGTGGTCATCAGCAGATTATGTGTACATGTGCGTAAGTTTGAGACATATCGTGTCTTTGTGACCGAGTTGCAAGTCGAGGTAGGTCCCCCACTACACTCACCTTTAAATTTAGAATTTATTAATTGATTGAATTTTTATTAATTTTAATGAATGAGAAATAATATTAGATAATAAAACTTTAAATGATTATTTAGTGTGAAAAGAGTCGTTTATTTTATAACAAACACTTGAGACTTTTTCTTGACGAGCGGACACCCAGTATTGAAAGAATGCTCGTTTGGACATTAAAAATAATTCATGAAATTGCAAATATACTAATAGTTTTAATGAAAAATGATTTCTTCTGAACAAGTGTTTTGTATTTTCTTGAGAAATGAGGTTTTTATTTAAAATTAGTGAAGGCCCATTTGGAACTTTAATAAAATAAATTGTTTTAGAAAACCCATTCAAGGGAGATCATTGGTGTGTGTTGATTTCTTGAGATATATGTGATGTTTTAGAATCGTGACTGAGTGATTTACATTGTTGACGCACCCCTTTTTATTTCTTGTGTTTACATGGGAGCCTGGCATAGTGGGTGAATCTTCTAAGAACGATTGATGCACTTGTTTAGAATACGCACTGGCTAGTGGCCCCATTGGAGGGGAATACTGAGTTGGTGCTGCTATGGGGATTGGGCCCCTCAGTTAGTCCATGTAAGGCTATACTGGGTATTAGTATGGGCGTTAGGACGTCATCGATTTAGAGCATGCATTCAGGATGAGTCATATTTATAGTATGTTCTTGATTGTTCATGATCTCCTAGGTTCGACACATTTTTTCTTTAGTGTTTATTTTTATGTGGAAGATGTTTGAGAGGTCTAGTTTGGTTGATGGCCCCGGTGTGCCACTTATTTTCCTTTTCCCTTAGCATGTGTTGTCTATTGTGTGTGGTTTTCCATTTGACTATCAACTGAAATTTGAATATCTGAATTTTTTGCAGATATGTTTTTAAAATAAAATACACCTATTCCTGTGAAGCATTAAACTAGTATTTAAATTAAAAAGGGCAATGATTTGTTTCTTGTTTTAGAAATGAAAGTGTATGTGGAAACCAATATTTTTTATAATTTAATTCAAACCTGGAATTGATAAATTCTTTAGTTATTGGTATGAGGATTGGGAATAGAATTAGTCGGGCCTAACTGATGAGTTTTAATACTCACACCTATAGTTCTTTTCATTTATTAGTGTTTGTGAAGGATCAAAATTGAGTGTGCTCACCTTGGGTGATGCTTGATCATTGAGTCAGAGAGTGAACCGTGGGGTCACACAGAGTTAGTTTGGATGTCGATTTTGGTTAGCATTATTTTCTTCTGTTCTTGTTCAGTCGCATTACATTGTTTATTTATTCTGTGTTGCTTTGTATTATTTCTACTGCATTATTTATTTATATTGGGAGAAATCGTTCCCACAGCCTCTGTTGATTCCCTGGCACTTGTTGCCATCCTAGGTGGATCGGGAATGCCTCTCGGGACATGTCGCAGATCAGCTCGGGTAACCGGTTCAGGGTCGACCAGGGTTGGTTCATGACATAAATGAACCCCAAAAAAAATTATTTCAATATAAATGTTATAACATATCAATAAAATATGTGGGTGTTAATAATTTAAATAAAGCATGATATATATATATATTATGAATTCAATAAAAATTCATTGATTAATTTTTATGAATGATATAATCAATTTTTAATTGTTATAATGTTATGTTTACAAAAATATAGTTTCTTTAAAGTTATATTTTATTTATTTTTAGAAGAAAATATTATAATTTATTTATCTATTTTATATATATTTTAATTAATATAAATATTTAAATTAACATATTAATATTTTCAAATGGTGTACCTTTTGGATTTTTTCAAAAAGAATATTTTTTAGTGAATAGTGAGAAATATTGAATTTTATTGAAATCGTATTTTTTAAGTCAATAATTTCAAAAGTATTAATTTTCAAAAAAATTAGTTGAAATGTAAAAAAAATTAGTTTTGTTATACTATTAATAATTTATCTATGTTCCTAGAAATTTGTTTTATGGTTGAATTTTGTATAATAAAAATTTACAATTAAGGATAATTTTTCCTAAAAAATACTTTTTCATTGTGTTTTCCATATTTGATGTAAAATTAAACTCATCAACATTTGATATTTGAAATTTGAAAAAGGGATTATTTATATAGATTCAGGATATATAAATTTTGTAAATATATTCTTCTCATTTTAGGACAAAAGTAATATTATCCTTAGAAATTATTTTTACAATGTAAAATGGTAAATGGGGTATGAATTGTTCAAATTAAAAGGACTAGAAAATTATAATAGAACATGCATTAATTTTATAGATGATTCAATTTCATCCATAATGATCCAATATATTTTATATAAAATTATATATAGATTTGGAAAAAAAATATGACCATTATAAACTTTTGTTTCATGAAAAGTCAGACACGTGAAAGACCATTTTTTATAATTATTTTTTTAAAAAAATGATTATCTATATGATATTATAATGTATAAAAAATATTTTGAATAATTAAATTTTTATATTAATCATGGAAATTAATTTCTATTTTTTACTAAGAAAACAATTAAAACAAATTCTTACCCAACACTAATATAATAAAAATTACATAAATCCAAAAACCAAATAAATGATATATAAAATTTGAAATGTAGCATAATTTGAGATAAATATTGTGATCCATGGATTTTATCGTATAAAAAGACATACTTATAATGTAATAAAATATTTTATTTGTTATAAGTATTTTATTTTTATTATTTATGTAAATTTAATGAGTACTATTTCAATTTGAAATTATTTATATTTTATTAAAAACCATTTATTAAATCTATAAAATTTAAAAAAAAAATTATATTTATAAAAAAAAATTATATGTTAAATAAAATATAACATTTTATAATTATAGGTATTTTTTATTTTTATGGTAAAACATAGGACCATTATATAGTAGAATATTTTAATAATATTTAAATTATCATAATGGTTAACATGAGGTTAAAAATGATTAGTCTATAATCATCACAAAAAATAATTGAATTTTTTTTGGATATTATTATTTCGATCCATAATCATCTCATTTAAAAAAAATATGATTCGAACCATTAGAAATTAAAATTAATTTAGTATTTCATAATTTTCCATGAATTCCCCTCTCATCAAATATAAAGTCACATACACTAACTTATATACCCCAAATTAAGAAATAGAGATATAGAAAATGAAGAAAATTCCACTTCTTGAAATCCTTATTATGAATATTTAGGTTGTGGACCATCCAAAAATATCAACCACATGTCCCTTAAAAATATATCTAATGGGTGTTAACTAAAGAAGAGGTAATATAATTTTCTGACACATAATTTTTATTTATTCATTTAATTATTCTTCAGGTTTTTTAAATATAATAAAATAATAAATATATTATAATAAATATATTGATATGTTACTTTTGTTTTGGATAAACTATATTCTGTCTCCATTACATCCAATGAAAAGTAAAAACATCACATGTGTATACATATGACTTACCATCTCTACGTAGCAGTGTAACTCATTTATCATCACCTTATTACTTGGATGGTTATAAATAAGTATAGAATGGCTATAAATGATAATAATAACATAATTACACCTATATAAATATAATATCTTTTAAACCATCAAACATTGATGTATTTTAGGTAACAATAACATCCATCGTGTGTACATGTGGACTACAACCTCCATAATGTGATGTGGTTTGTATTTTATTTCAATTTCATATTGATAGTCATGAGGATATGATTAATTAATATTATATATATGTATTATAATATTTATTTTTATTGTTTAGATATTAGTTATCCTTTTTTTAGGTCAATCCAAGAAAATAGAAAATAACGATCATGCATACATACGACCCACCATCCACATGATTGGTGTAATTTATTTTTCTACAATTCACTTTATTGATGAATCTCTATATATATATATATGTTTAATATATATGATATTTAAACTGAAATAATTTTATAGAGATTATGTAACTATGATAAAATTATAGAGATCAATATTATAGAATCAAAAAATACCTAAAAAATGTAGTAGTTTCATCACAAAATAATGATTTTAAAAATGAATAGATGATAAATTGGTGACATAATACTATAAATAAATCATACTCGGTTTCGTATATATGATTTTGGATTTGTAATAGATGTATCGTAAAAATATATTTATTATACTTTATGTTGAAACATATAAAATGGAAAATGAAATTGAGGTAACAGTTTCTCATCTCAATTTTCCTTCTATGATACATATTCCATATTGACCACTTATTTCATTTATATGTTTTATAAACTACACAATTGATATATTTTTTCATTAATATATTTTTATTAAGGTATTAAAAGTATCATATTATTTTATTTCATTAGTCATTCGTATGATTCAAAAGATACGTAAGTAATAATGGTTTATTTTAAAATGACATAGCATCTCTGTATTATTTATTTTTCAGTCTCAGCAACATACTGCAAATTTTCCTAGTAAATATTTCGAAAAATTGATTGAATTTTTTTCAAAATTTTCCAATTATTTTTTAAATTCCTTTTTACACATTTTATATATATAATAAATGTAGTAAAATCAATATTCAAGTTTCTTCCAAACAAGATTGTTTTTTACTTTTCATACAATGGTATGAAAGGAATTGATTACCTATTAAATAATTAATATAATTTCTAAACATAATTATGCCTCGGTTATTTGAAGTAAATTTTATATTTTTAACCGGACATTTTCTATGAAAATTATTCTTATATTTGGTGTTAAATTTTAATGTTTTGAAATATATTTTGAATGTGGAAATCATATTTTCCTCAAGAAATATTCCAGTAATTTCAGTAAACTATTTTCATATAGAACAAAATCATTTGATGAATCTTATATTGAAGATTTACATTAATGTTAACATTCATGATATTTTTTTGGATTTTCTATTACAAGTTTGGACATGGAAAATTACTGATATTCAATATGACTATTTCTTGAAATATAGACAGTAATGGATCTTGTTAATTAATGTTTTTTCAGATATATTATTAATCCATATATGTAATTCATTTTACTTATTAGGTGAATATATTTTACTTCTATAACATCCATCATGTGCTGTGAAACTCATCCACCATATATAGAAATAAATGTGATCCTAAATTTTTACCATCCAATATATTCCATGTAACATGTCAGATAGATCCTTATATTATACAAGGAGTTCACACTTTTTATCATCTCTTGAGATGGAAAATGCACATGATAGTCACCTGACACACTAATCATTCATTCCAAGCGGCATCAGAAAATCCATTGCAAAAGACAAATTCATAGTTGGAAAATTCATCATGTTCACAAAATTGGATGTGCATAATGAAAAAGAGGCACTGGTATAAAAAATTGTAGGAGATTTAGAATATTCTATCAAAATGGTACCTCAACCTGTCGATGGTCCTACCTCTGATCCTGCTGGTGCCTGATTCATGACATAAATATTCATGGACTCTACATGAGAATATCCACTGGTCTGTGGATATTCCATAAACGAGATCATCCCAGAGTACAATTTTTTCATACCTCCATGACCACCAAACCAAAATACCCTTGTCCTTAAAGGATCTGAATGAGTTGGAACTCCCCTTGAAGCCACTAATCCTTCCCCACATTGTAATGGATGTTCCATCTTTAAAAAGTGTAGCAAGTTTCACATAACACCACACTGTTTAAAATGAATCGGAGGAAATGTTCATGCTGGTCAGATGTTCCCTGGACTCCCACACAAGTAGCACACGACAATCATCACATAAGAAGCTGTGGAATAAAACCTCCTGGAAGGTTGTACTGATCTTCCACACCCTTCATTTCATGCCCCTCCATCTTCAATTTCATCTCATAATAGTTTCTAATTCCATACCTAATATCATCCTAGAAAAAAAATCCCTCCCCTTGCGTTCGATCTGCACCATACATTCCTGGACAACCAATTATGTATTAGATTCATATTGAATAGGATGAAATAGGAATATATCTTTAGACATAGACCCCTCTGGATCCTCGGGGCCTTGATCTGCTCATTGGAGACAATTTATGGAGAATACCTGACAAACTCAACAAAATGGTTGGAAAAATTTACATCGAATGATCCCCATGAACCAACTCTATAAACAGTTGAGATCGAGCATATTCTTACTCATCAGGGAAGTATTGGTCATTGAATATAACAGTAATGTATGTCTCGGTCATCTACGTGTGACTCCCTACATTATGCATTGATTACGACCACATTAGGCTAGGACCCTCTTACTGGAATGAGGTAACCTTCACTTCGACCTCCTCAGGTGTGTCCAACAACTCAAACATGCACTTGATTTTTTGATCCACTCCTCCACTTCCTATGGTTCAGTGCTACATCAAAATATAGGAGGCATGTTATTCATAAAAATCATGGGATTTATTCTTTCCTCGGATAAGTATCTTTATAACTAACCAATGCTAGAAGAGGATATGGTCTCTATCCCCGATCATGGATGACTAAAACCACATCCTATACAAGTATTTGATCATGTGGTGAGAGATAACTCTCTCTGGAATCCTCATACGGGTGCATGGGAGGATTCGGGGAGGAATATTTCTACAAAAGGCAGTAGTCACAAGAAAAAAAGTATAAAAATTATGAAAATTTAATCGATAACATCTAATATAAATAATCCACAAGAATTAGATCAATAAAATAAAAAAATACTTTTACCCCACCTAATGTCCATGTAGTGTCTGCAGCCCACCAGTGCCAAGTGGAAGTGAAGCCAAAATACATTTGAACATCCCATGATGACTCGAGGTATATCATGAGAGGGGCGGTCCAAGAACCCTAATCATAACCAAAAATACCCTCCTTGAATGTCCTACCAAATTTCTAGCCAAACTCAACCCAAAACAATAATATAACCCAAAAACATTAACCGCATCTAATAACATTAATTCCCAAACTGATTCTGATCTCTCCAATTACCAGCACCAAACACATCCCATGGAATGTCCCTAATGGAATTCGCAATCTGCATGGTCTGGAAAAAGCTCCCAAGTATCATAAATAATGGTTTGGTATTTATTTTCATGAATTAGGATAAACATAAAAACAAAAACAATTCCCTAAAACGAATCTTAAAATTCATGCCAAAACTTTATTAATTAATTATTCAGAACTGAATAAAAGAATTTTACATGACACAAGGGGTCATAAACTAAAAATTTGGTATCAAATATAACCCAATGACCATCACATGACAAGGTTCATCAACCATGATCCATCTCCACAACATCGCATAATGGAATCAACTTGAAACCCAAACCGTCTCACTCCAAAATCCCCTCCCTTACTTGGGTCAAGCATAACAAACTCTACAAACAAACAAATGTATATGTAGAGTGTGATCTTATTGCTAATAGGATCCCATATAAATTTTCCATATTACATTAATTATAATGTAAAAATCTAACATGTGTTATAAACAATTAATGGTAGAAATAATTTTTAAAATATTAAACAGTAAATTAAAATAGTATTCCAAGAGGGTAACTTAAAAGGATAGGTACAATTAAATAAAACATTTTAGTTAATGAATTTTACATTCAAAAACATCATAAGAAAATGATAAATTCCAAATCTTTAATGAGAACTCAACACAAGAACACCCCAAGGAACAAGTTAGTTGTGAGCCATAGGTACCTTGCATCTTAGTATGAATGTGACCATAACAATAATCAGTCTCATGGAAGATCCACTAGTAGGACAATGTAACATAACCTTGTGTTCCCCATCATCATCATCATCATATTTTCTTCTGTTTTTAACGTCAATATTCCTATGTGAAACTGGGAAAAAATCACTCTGGATAACTAGCATGCTTGTACACGTCTCCCACCTAGATACCATGGTTTCCCACTATATCCTAATTTTTTTTCCAAATGCTCCAAAATTCCATATAAAAATAAAAATACCTTTTCTTGACATACACACTCTAAAAATTATCTAAAAATTATTTTAACCATTATCATAACTCAAAAAATTCTATAATTTCCATAAAACAATTATAAAATTTATAACAAAACATTTCACAAAATAATCATTTATAATCCCTCTGTTAACACAAAATGAATACAAATATTACATCAAACTGTAATTTTTGACACTAAGAATTCTATGAATCTATCACATGAATTATAAAACAACACCAATTGGTGTAACAAGGAATGAACAATAAAAACACACATTTTATAACAAAAAAGGATCATAAAAATATACGGCATAACTAATAATACCTAAAATAGGTATTCAGACAAAAAAACAATAGGAGGGGGACATGATAGAAATATAAATCTACATGAATATCTTCTTTTACATTGAATACTTAAGTAATAATTAAAAAGTATATTTCAAAACCCTCAAATCCTGTGGTGGAACTTCAACCGCACCATCATCACACCAAATGGGACTGAAAGAGAACCTAAAAATATAATATTGGACCAGGAAACTAAAAATAAAAGCCTACAGTCGAATCCCAAGTAGATGGAAATTGGGAACATCAAGAAGAATAACAGAATCCCTAATAAAATGAATGAAATCCAAATAAAATGGAAGGAGTAAGAAATTAAACCTACATAGTAGTGAGATCTTGATGAAATTACCCCAAATCCAACAATGAATAAATCTACAAGAAACCATAACGGATAGAAAGGATGTAATTTGGATGATAAGGTCACATTGGGAATAAAATTGGTGGAGGGGCGGCGTTAAAACTGAATGATTTATAGGTGAAATAAATTACCTTCTCAGTTAGGAATGACTTGAGAAACCATGAGAAATTTCCCCTAATTCGTGAGGAAAATGAGCTCAAAAGAGGGAGGCAAGAACTTTGGTGAGAACCTAGGTTTGGAGGATTCTAGTGAGAGGTGGTATCAATGAAAAAATGTAAAAAAATAATAATTATATATTAATGAATAATTTTTTTTAAAGAAGAAAATGGACTCACGGGTTGGTTCAATTCCAATATAAATCACCAAAATCCTAAATGATAGTGAGTTCCAAAGTGGTCGAAATGGATATGATTGTCTTTATAGGTCAAAGGACGCCATGTAGAAATTGGAATGGATTAAAAATCATGAAAAAATGGTGTTATAAAAGAAATAAAAATGGTTTTAAAATATATAAATGGGCTCACAATTGGGCCCAAATCATGGAAAACCACCATTTCTAAAAAAATGAATGGGATCCCCGCAATAAAAAAAATATAAATTACATGAAAAATAGCTATAAAATATGTAATTTATGTGACATATTATATGTATAGAGATTCCTCATGAATTGTTTTTTGAGTAATATTGATCTATAAATATAAAATATTAGTTTATGGGTTATTTAATCTATTCCCCAATGACATGATCTATCCAAATCATGAATTAAATATGTATGATTTTTCTAAACATTGATTTGGTAATGTCACTTTCCAATCATTAATACATTTTATTTTTACCCTAAATACATGATCCTTTGTTACATATTTTTATAATGAGAAATAAATCTATTAATGATGTCCTATGTTGAGTAACTATATATATTTAAATATTAGATTGAATATGTATTTTGGAATGGTAATTTTTTGAAAAATTATGTTAGTCTTAAGATACAAAAGGCTTAAGAGCGTGTTGACTGTCCTTCTAGGGAGGACTGACAGCTAAAGATATTGTTGGTAAAGTAGATGTGAGATTTATCTTATGACATTGAATTAACGATTTCTAACCCTTTGGTGATCAGATGATATCATTTAAACTAGGTGAATGATAGTCAAGGTTATGACCCAACTGGGGTTGTGTAATGGGAATAACTAGACGGTGGTTTCCATTTACTCATGTTTTCAATGTATGGTGATGATTTTATCTATTTATATGAAGATTATTTTTCCCACATCCATTAATGAAACGAAAATGAGATTCATTCATACCTCTAGGTGGGTGGTACATATTGGAGAAAATAATATGAATCATAATATTAGGTGACACTTCTATAGGATATGGATGAGGAATGAAATTTTTGGATTTATTTAATGATTCATGTATATATAAAAGATAATAGTTGGGAATTAATTTTTTTTTGCTTTTTTGGAACATCTTTTGGTAACATTTTCAATGTGTTTATACTTAATGATCGACATTGTGATGGTGTTACCAAGGACCCTGAGGATTCAGGATATTTTTATATGATTTTATATTGGTCGTTGATTGTTAGTGATTTATTACTGGTCAATTGAACGCACTTAGTATAATAGTTGAAAAGTTTTATGATCATATGATATAACTCAAGCATAGAGTTACCATGAAAATTCAATCAATTGGAGAGGCATATTTCACATCATTATTATGGAATGACTTTTGTAAGGTCACATAAACTAATATAATATTGATAACAACATATCATCATATGAATGATAGAATGTAAGAGAGGATTATACATATAATAAAATAATATATTTTATGTATCATTTTAAACATAATTGGATTGTGGGATGGTCACATTGAAATTGTTTTCATATCATACAACAATATTTTTGGGGAATTGATTCAGATTGATCAATATTTGAATCTTACAAGGATCTCATGTTGTTCACCACTTATTTAGAATGCTGATGGTAAGGAAATAGTGCTTGGACCTAGTATGGCATTGAGGACATGATTTAGATTGATCTAAATTTTGAATATGAAAATCATTGCATAGAGTTGTAAATATTCAGATGCCAACCATGGGATATATCATTTCCATTTCATTTTATGTGAAATAATTTCATAGAGACACTCACTGGTTACGACAACAATGAATTTATAATAATGAGAAGTCATCACGATGATATTATTGAATCATCTGGGTAAATTATTATGTTTGGATAGTGGCATAGCATTCAGATCTACCTAAATTCTAAAGATGATTTTATAATTCCTTTCACGTCTCTATGATATAGAGATGCCTTCCAAAACCTACACATGTCATCAAATATGTGATCTTTCATCAATATTATAATTCATCATACACGGAGTAAAAGGTGTAGATTATATATAAGATTGAGAAATTCCATCAAGGGAATGTGGTACCACTTGTTTGGGTCATATGATTGTCAAAATGAATATAGGAGGAAACATGGGAGTTGGTGTATGAACTTTGATCATAGGGGCTAGTGTGATTTATGAAATATCACGCAGGATACTTATTGATGGTCATAAGTTTCAATTAGGGGTTTATTTAAAAATTATTATTTTTAAGTAGAATTAAACCAATTTATTATATAATCTATATATTATTCTTATGAAAATAATGATTCTAAATCTGTCTGTGTACTTATTCTATCAGAACTAGAAATTGTATCTTTTTTTGATGCTTTCAAAATCCTTAAGTTGTGTTTATTTATTTATTTTTATGGTTATTGATATTATAAAATCTATTGTGTAATAATATATACAGTACATAATTTTAAGAAGATTAAAATAAAAATATAATGATTTATATAATTTGGGGTTTTCCAGTTCTTAAAAACCAAAAAATGTTTACATTTCAATAAAAATACTCAAACCATAACCATATCCAATTTTTATATACACATGAGTCTAGGTAGAATGTATATTTCTGATAATGGGTCTATACATCATCCAAGAATATCTAGTATTTTCATACAATTGCCAGGACTATACAAACCCTCCTTTAAAACTTCTTTTATAGAGTACAAAGTTAATGGGGATAATTTCCATTAACCATTTCATGAAAAATTAATTAAATATTTATTAATAATCAAATGGAAAATTTGGTATTGAATTGTTAAATTAAAATAAACCAAAATAATCATAAAAATAATTATAATGAATTAACCCATGCTTTTCATGCATAATTTAATGATTTTTTATATTATCACATGTCGATAATAATTATTTATAGATTAGTAAATTGATAATTTTAATATTTTATGGGAAGGTAAAGAGTTATAGAATTTTTATTTTACTTTTTTTATGAATTTAACATTATAATTAGTTCTACGACTATTTGGAAATCTGTTTGAATCATATATTACATTGATCTGATTCAGGTGATGATTCATTGATAAAAATTAATGTGGATATAAAAAATATGATTCAGTACATTCCAAATTATTTGGGGGAGTTTTATACTCTTTTAAATATTATAATTATATTTATGTTATACATTTTCTAAACATCCTTGATTTTTATAGAATGTTGGTGTTTTCTTCCCAAGTGGCTCATTATGATTCTTGAATTATCAAGTTTTTCATCTACCATATCGAACATATTTCAAGGATGATAAAATTTATTTTATGATGATATTATTATTCTCATGATGAAATTCCCTATTTTCCAAGTATGAAACATCCTTTTATTATTTTCAATTCCTTACACGATATTCAAAGTACGTGAGATTGGAAGACCATCTAATGATGAATACACATTAGAGGGGAATAACACAAAACATGTTAGAAGAACAATAAATGACCTAATCATATGGTTGGCGAATGATGGCATGGAGACATGACTAGAGGCAATGGTTATATTGGGATCATTGTTAATATGATTGAACAAAGGAATATATGTTTTATGACAACCATATTTACAACTATTGATAAAGATAAAATTATATTGATTAGGGGCCGAATCAGAATAAATACCATGAGGTTGTTATGATATGTGACTATGATCATTGTGGATGGTAATTTAAACTTTCGAAATCAAATTACCATCCATACAGAATGAAGCCAAGTATATACAATGGTTTTTTTTGTTTTTTTGCTTAGTGAAAGACCACTCATAATATGAATGTATGATTGTTATGATTAACTATGAATTAATTATATTATAATAACACACACCGATTAAACATGAGAAAATTTATTATGGAAACATTTTTTGTGTCCATAGTATTATTCAATCATAAACCAGATGATAATCTTATAGCATGTGAATGATTATTTTATTGAGATCTAAATAAGGTATTGGGGCTGGTGGCTTTGGGGTGAGAACATGATCATGGAGATGGTTGCGAACTGTGATAGGCACTAAAGGACTCCAAAATATTTTATTTATATTACCATCTAATATTTGTACATATGTTTTTCATTCCAAAATAAAAACCTAATATATTTATTTATATTAATTATGTACCATGTATTAGGGATATATGATTATTTATTCTTACAAATGTCACTCTATTATATTTTTTTCAAGGATTGATACTTATGGTACATTTTTCCCAATTATTATAATCTAATATCACTACTATTTCATTATTTCACATGTATGCAGAGGAATGAAAGAGGTTATGTGGAAATATATAGTAGAACTAATTGGTTTGGTTAGGTAGTTAAACTAATAACCAACTCCATGAAATTATACCAATCATGATGTGGACTTGAATCACGTTTTTGAAATATTGTTTTTCAAACAATTAAAAATAGTATACATTTAAAAGGATTCATTATATGTTTGTAAAATTAGTTGAAAAACATCAAAAATAGATTATTTTAATGGTTAAATATATTTCTTCTTCTTATCCACATTATGTTATATATTATAATAATTTTGATCTATTTTTATTAAATAATACAAATCATATATTTAAAATATATTAAATTTTCACCCAAAAAAAATGTCTGAAAAAATATAAAAAATAATAATTGTGTAAAAGAAACACATAGATTAATTTTTTTATACTAAAATAAATTTCGATATAACAAAATTTACACATTTACTTTAAACTTCTTATTTACAATAAAATATTAGAGTTGAAACATTAAAAAATTTCTGAACCATAAAAAAATTATAAAAGAGATAATTCATTTATATTATATGTTTTATTTAAAAAAATATTAATTAAAAAAATTATTTCAAAAAAATAAAATTTATTTTAGTGTTATTTAATTTATCAAAAATATTTTTTTAGTGAAACTATATATTTCCCCAAAAATAAATGTTTTCTTTTTTTATAAAAAAACATGTTCTTACTAAAATCATTATGTGATCATATGTATAATTTAATATTGAATATATATAAATATAATCATTATTTTATTAAATATTAAATATTTGAGAGCATACTATTATTTAAAAAAGTTGTATCCCCTTATTACACTATTTTTCATCTATGGGATAGGTGTATGATAACATTAAATTGTTTTTGTGGTTTAGAGAACATGGTTTTGGCAGAAATCATGATAAAATTCAAAATCTTCAATTAATTGTTTTCTCTGGATTCATTTTTAAAATCATGAATCATGGCTTCATAAGGTTAACCGTTGTGGTTCCATCTCACTCAAAATCATATATAAATATTTTTTATAAGGTACGATCCTACTTATTGGTGTCGTTGATTCTTTATTCTATGTTAATGAGTGTTTATCATCAACCATTATATACACTAACTCTAATTGTAATTTTAGAATTGTTTATTAATCAATGTATATTATTCATAATACTCGTTTAAGTTTTACATAAAAATTATGGATATATTCAATAATTGTCCAAAATTACAATATAAATATTTTTTATGACTTGTTGATAACTAAATTAAGTAATAATTAATTAATTCATTTGGAGTGTAATTTTAATTTGGAAATATTATTTTATTTCTAGAGGTTTATTTTCACTGAATAACTAATCAAAAAATAGATTTGAATAAACATGATTCATAAAAAAATAAATCATTGTAAATATTTATGTGAATAATTAATAATAGAAGTAATGAAAACATAAATGGATAGGTATGTTTAACCCCATGATTTTTTATGTCATAAATATTCATTAAAAATAAATGATAAATGATTCTATATATTTTATTTCATTATGATTTGTTTAAAAACATTTAATGTAGGAAATTAAACTGTGAATGAAGATATTAATAGAACCACACATGGATATTGAGTGAAAACCTAAAGCATACACATTAAAATTGTTCATGATTTAAATTTTGAAAAATTAATTTATGTTGAGTTAAATTACCAAGATAAATGAATATATTAATTAAAAAATTATTCGAATTATAGGGATCAAATAATTTTAATGCATTTTGGAAAAATAATTACAATTTTCAATGTATTATTTAAAAAAATTGTTCTTATCCCTAGAATAATCATCCCGTTTGACCTAAAATAATCGTATTATCTTTTTCATAGACCAAAAAACATTGAGAACTAGTAGTTCACCGTTTCTAATAAATAATTATGTTCTATTCTACATGGCTTAATTTTTTTAATAGATCATATGATAATTTTTCTACATACTGATGAATTGCATGATCAAAATATTGTCATTAGAACATAAATTATATATATTATTTCTTCAATCACATATAATTTTGGGTAGAGTTTTTTCATGAATTCTGTTATCGTAAAATTTTTCCATAATATTGTTATTATGAAAATTAAGAATATAATATTTGATAGATTAAATAATTTTGAAAATATAACATAGAAGAAAAGTATATCTATTTTTACATAATGAAAATAATAATAATGTGTTGACTAAGATGACATATTTTTCAATTGATAAATGATTATAACATTGGTTTTTAGATCATTGTCTCAAATTAGTTACTATAATGAAATATTCTTAGAAAATTATATAGATTCAACAATATAAATAATTAGAAAAGTAAAAATAATTATTTATGTGGATTATCATGACATAGATTCTAATTTGACTATTGTTGTCTATGTGGATTATGTTTTGACTACTAGCCTATATAATAATTATATTTAGAATATATCATTTCATTTTCATAACTCATTATTAATTTGATATAATATGTAGATTCTTTGTTGAAATCATAGTATGTGTAAATATTATATTTGTTGATTTTATTTATAGGTAAATATTTTTGTTATAGTAATTCATTATCCTATAATCCAATTCATGTTATTATGGTATTGTAGGATTATAACATTATAATGAATTCTTATATAGCAGTTATCATTTCCATTGATAGTATTAGATAATTATATTTTATCATTTTCTTGGTCAATCATTTTATTGAATGATGAAGGAATGTTGAAAAATAGAAGTTCTTATTGTTATTGTAATTCACTCTCTTATCATGTAATTAGCATTCTATGATGTTTATCTTGTATTAGAACACGTTCATGTATGTTTTAACCATCATACATTTCATATTATGAAATGATTATACAATTTTCTTATACTATCAATCGAAAAATATAATAATATATACTAGATAAAAATAGAACCGTGTTTTTATAAATTTAATAAGATATTAAAAAGGATTATAATTTCATATTTGTATGATAAACCAAAAATTATCCATATTTTAATGATCTGAATTCATGATTCATTAATGACTATATCCAAAAATGTTAAATTTACATTTATTTTAATTTTTTTATTTATGCATTGGTTGAATCCCAAAGAGATATATGTTTCTGTAATAATTGTTTCTTGTATAGATTTATGATTTTTCATAACAATCCCATTTATTCATTAATAAAATTTATATGGATGAACAAAAAACACTCCCATTTTGAGCATATTCACCCCCATTTTATGTGGATGCAATTTTCAACATACAATATCTCTATAAAAATTTCGTAATTTTAATAATAATGTAATAGAAATTCTCAAATAAAATCCATATAAAAAACACAACCATAAATTTTTATGTGCATTATCCAGGGGTGATCTACTAAGAAATTATACATTATTAAATTATTTATATAATATTAAACTAATTTAATAATAATATTTTAGTATATCTAATTATTAACACATCACTACAAGGGAAACCCTAGTGGAATACATAATGTGAGTAAAAAATATGAAAAAAATGGAAAAAATAATTAACATTATTTGTGTGATATTATAATGATTAATAATGATTTCATGAAATAATAAAATTAGGTGATCATAAATAATCCAATAGATAAATATTATAATAGATTTGATATAATTGATCATATAATTCATATGAATATCATAAGATATTTGTTTTTAAAAAAAATTATATGACACATGGTTAGTAAAACCCATAAAATGTATAACTCATGGTTTGACGAAACCATGGGTGTATCGACAGAGGGATGAATTAGGTCGCACAGTTTGAAGAAAGCATGAAACCTGAGTGACATTTATTTGTGGGATATCTACAATTTCTTATATATTATTACTAAAAAATTGTTTAATTTTTTTTAAATTTTCTTCCATAAATATGTATGGTACCCAATTAGATCATAGCAGGTTTCCGAGTTGATTCATTTTTTTGTTTACTATGATACCAAACGATTCATCCATATGTATTAAGGAAAAATGAAATTTTACCTTAATGTAAAAGATTTATAAACATCATTATTCTCCTTTACGTCCAACAAACAATAAGGGATTTCATTTTATTGTTTGATAATTTTCAAGACAAATCAAATCCTTGTCCACTAATTCATTGTATAAAATTTGATATGAGTGGTGTTTATCCAATTATATACATGCATGAATGTTCTTAGATCATTTACTTTCATTATTTATTTTTATTGGTATTAACATAGTTTTATAAGTACAACATAATATTATATATTTCCATGATCACAATTTATTATTTTTTTAACATACCTATTCTGAAATAGAGATTGATTATTGATGACTGTTCTAATAGAATCCTATGGTATGTGGTCTATACATTTTCTATCAATGTTGGTTGTTTTATACGACTCATTTTGATTTTTACACATGAATTAGAATAAAATGTTTCCCCTAAATTGAATTTAATTATTTACGTAATGAAATATGGACGTTGTTCTCCTTTTTTCAGGAACCATTGAGGTTGTTGGAGGTTTTGGTCCCCAAAAATGGCCACACATGTGGTGTGTCCTTGTATATTCCCACATTGTATCATCCAATTGGGAACATGTGTCAGGTTTACCGATTATAAAAATACATTAAAATTGATGAGAATTTAATCGAATTGTTATTGGTGATCTGGTCCCTTTTTTCCTTGTCACAACATGATGTGAGTTAATTTAATAGTTTTAATGTAATTTGTCTAAAATAGTTGGATAACCTCATGGAATATTAATGATTTTAAATAGACGAAAGGAATGGATGGATGAATTGACTATGGAAGTGGATCATTGGTTGGTATACCTTAGATACCAATTCCTTAAGACACTATGGAAATTTATAATCCATGGGTTTTTATTATAGTAGTGGATTCATTTTACCTTTTAATCGTTGGATCCTAATTTCATAGGATTCCAAGGGTATTGCAACACCTTTGATCTAGATTTCTTTTAATCACATGGAAATTGTCTATTGACGTGATCCATTGATTCCAATAATGTTATTACCATGAATCCATCATTATTATCCTGGGAAACGATGTATATTCCTAAGTTATTTGTACCGTGGATCTAGATATTCATTACATGAAACATTTGATTGGATAGAATGATTATTATAAATGTTGAACATAGTTTTTTATAAGATGAGTCTTTGGTGGACATTATAACTAGATTATACTATGTTTTTGGGTAATATTTTATAACATTAATTATATGGCATAACATGATTTAGATGTATATGGTTGTTTTATTAGAGAGAAATGATTTTATATTTTATTTATAATTTATAGTAAGACCGTGCTAATAGTGGATTGATTATAGTTTATCCTTTTATTAGAACATGATTATTATTTAAAAGTAGAACAATATCACATTACATTGATCATATTACCCTCTTCCACATTATATTTACTATTATTATAACTTTTGTATATATTAAACACTACATATATTTGTTTTTAAGAGAAAGAATTCTTTATATACATTGTTAGGGGTGGCCTAATGAGTGTTATCTAACACCATGTAATGAAAAATTTTGGGCACCCATAAATATATCATGGATATAGGAAGGGACTAGGGAAGTCACTAATTATATTATTCTTGGTTGTTTATTTCGTTGAGTAGGGGAGTATGGGTCGAGCCTTGCTCATTTTTCTATCTGCATATAATACATATTGAAATTGTATAAATTTAGTCAAATTTAATGTACTTGATTCCAATATACATGTTTTCATTTGTTATAGTGACCATACATGAGATATAATTTTGTTATAAGATATAGCCATTGGAATTTTTTATTAATTATTGTTATGGATGTTTAAATTATTTCTGATTTCTTTTCATTATCCACTATTTTTGGTTCTGATTACTACTATTATTATACACTTTGAAATGAGATCACAGTATCTCTAGAGACCCACAAAAGTCCCTCTTCTCATATCAACAACCTTTGGGGTATATGGTGGCATGATGGAGGCTATTGGACCCACCCGCTTTGGGAACCATTTACTGGAACGAAATTAATGATGATATTAATTTAAATCGATGTAGTTATTATTTATTGGGGTTAATATTTTTAGGAATTAGATTTCAGATTATTAAATCATTGTAAATTTTTGATTTTTTTCACCTGGGGGTAGTTATCTATCTTTTAGGAAAATGTGAATTCTATGAATGGAAATTATTTTTTCTAGATATTTCTTATTATAGTTGATTTGATTCCACCTTTGGGTAATGTATTTATAGTTTGGTGTTTCTTATAAATGTTGGTATTGGTGTTTCCAAATGATATGAGGGTATGCATATCATGTACTATTTTAGGCACATTATTGGATTCAGATTCCATGCATTATGTATTACAATATATGATTAATTTTATAACTATATAAAATTATTATGTTTTTATTTAATTATATATCGAGGATTTAGTAAATGATATTTGTATTAAATTCAAAAAATGTTGGTATATATAGTTCATATAGTAACATAAACAGTTTTTCCTTGATTAGGTTACAACAGATACCCTAAGCATTCAACTATGTCATATTTATCCATGGCCTATCGGTCGTATAGATAATGATATATAAGGGTTTGTATTAATTGGATGTCATACATCCGTTTATAAGGTGTATATCACTTTATAGATTACATTTGGGGAATAATTTTGAAAAACCATATAATGATAATTGTGAATAAATATGATCATAAATTTAATTAAGTGTTTTGGAAATAGAGAACTCTATCAAGACTCGACTTAATAGGTGTCAGTAGATAGTGTCTCTAGAAAATTTTACGCTTTTTCCTTTTTATCTACATCTATCTTTAGAATAATTCCTAGAGTTATGGATGGTTTATATGGTGTTTTTGACCTATCTAATGTTCTATAATATGATATTTACATTATCAATATTTTCAGAGAGATTTTTTTTGAATTGTATAGACAAGCCACCAAGATGACCTCTACTCATATGCTAGTATGGTGGGGACAACCATGCATTGGAGGTGGTAGACCATGTGATAACGGTAAATTATCCTATATTTCCAATGGAGTATCTAATTTTTTCAACTAATATAGTTTTTATACACGGTTTCATTAGATTTTGATGTTCTTTATTCAGAATATTAAGATATATTTGTAGCATTCTATGACTATGGGAGTGATAATATTTTCATTCCAATAGCAACATCCCCCAACATGGGTAGGGTATGTTGGATTATAGTTTATCAATATATGGCATGAAACTATGTTACCTATCATAAATTATATGGTGATTCCTCTTAAGAGATGAGTGATTCTCACAACTTATATTCTTTGGTAAATATCTATATATTGGTGGTATGTTTTAAACAAGGATGATGCACTTTGATATATAGTTTAGGTGGATTTACAATGTAGTTTATGAGATTTGTTTTCTAAAGACCCCCATTGTTGAAAGGTAAAATGATCTAATGCATCTGTGGTAGCAGATGAAGAATATTATTTAATATTCGGTATTCTTTTCTGATCATCAATTTTTGGAAGCAATTTATCTTGTGGATGAGGTTTAAAAGGTGAGTTTCTTTGAGGAGGGTACTAAGAATGTCATTCAATAAAATGTCAACATTTTTAGGTTGATGAATATTAATGATAACGTGCATGACATTTGTATTATTAAGAAGAAAATTTTGGATGTTGGGGGGCGACGAGCAAGGAAATTTAACCTCGTGATCAAGTGGTTCAATTTCATGTGATCGATTTTACCATTTTGAGGCTCATTACGAGTGGAGTACTATCCATTTTTGTAGTCATGGAAGCACCAATTTCTATCATCTATTTTTTAGATTGGGGTATTTGAGGAATTCGTGTGATATAGGCCCAATAAAGTAGATGTATTGTATTAGTATGGGACACATATAGTGTTTTAAATGGTTCTTCCCTCTAATTGATAGTCAAATTATGTGAGATCTAACCCCATGATTAGTCGTTTGTCTCAAAACTCAACGTCTGATTTGAATCCAGTGTAGTGTCTATTATTTATGGGAGGTGATAGTCATGGATGAGTTAGTTGGGAAACATTTGTTCTTAATTAGGATACCGTCCCTGTTCTGGTTCATGAGGTTGATTCATAGGGTTGTGGTTTTGGCTAGGTATATTACATTAATCCTACACATGAGGAGTATAAAATAAGGATTTCAATGGTGATAGGTATGTTTTTATTAACTTATTCTCTGGTATAAGTTGTTTTAATTATAAATGTTTTTTATGGCTTTATATCTGTACTAGTGGTGAACATCCTTAGGCTTGTTATTATTTTTTCTTCTGGAGAAAAGTCCTTGTAAACTCCATTGGGATAAGTACAGAGGGTGTAAACTAATCTAGGGAGTTCCCCTAAGAGATTGGTTAGTGACACATATGGTCTATTTTATCCATTATTTTTTTTGGGTTTGGCATCATACTAAAGATAGATTGGATATATTCTTATCATAATAATATTTTTTTTCAATCACTGAAGGGTGGAGACAACATAATAAGAGGTTGGAATATTTTTCATAGAGGGTAATGGCTTTTCCAGGAGAATAGATCTAGACTACAGAATCATTGGATTTTATAGATGAAAGCATATATAACTTGTTTTAATCTCGATGATTAGGTAATTTAGAAGACGAACATTATTATAGTAGATGATCTGTATAGGGATATTTTATTGGATTAATTTCTATATTACCTCCAAAATGGGATATTTCTATGTCTCCATTGATCTAGTTCCTAGAGGTTCCATGTTATCCAATACAAAATACAAGATTGGAACAACATAGATTATTGAGAACATGATTTATATAGTGTATATATATGTAATGTTCTTTAAATGATCCAATACTTCTCCATGGGGATCATAGGTTCTATTTATAAGCATTTGGATGGAACCATCATGAAATATTGATATTAAAAAAAATTGAACTTGTTGATGGAAAATAATTGGTATCCTCCGCCATAAACGGATGACCTATTTATCAGGTAAAAAGACCTTAGGACTTCTCAAAATTTTAATTGAGGCCAGGTTACCACATGGTGTGTGTGCGAACTAATGATATAGCTCATTTATTTTTTATAGGTTTATGGTCTATATGAGTATCTGGTTATTTCATTCAGCCTGATAAAAAGTGTAATCAATTTTTAGGGTGCATATTAACTAAGTTTTTCATCCATAACTAGATTTGTATTGGATAGTATTTTAAGAATACATATCGTAGTATTATTATAATTGGCAATACCATTAAAATAATCTGGATATAATTTTCTATACACAATGTGTGACTCATATATATATTCTATTTTCACAAAGTTCCACATTCGGATGGTCAAGATTCAATTCCTGGGTAATATTATCTTTTTTATATGACTATTAGATAACCAGATAAGGTGAGGTATTTACTTTCCCAGGAGTATCACAAGATCATCCTTGAAATACATTGATTCATAGGGAAAAATGGATATTAAATTAATTTCATATCAGGCTTTTCATGTACTTAAAATTGTGATTCTTCTCATGTTGGGTAGGATAAAAAAATTTGAATTGTGATACATCAGATATATGTCATGAAGATGTTTCGATATAGGATGAACAATTCAGGACAAACAATTCTCGTCACCTAAGTCCACACTAGAGGATCTACCCAATACATGGTATAATATTAGTCACTGATGTAGATGAATTTTATTTTTTAAAATTTTTAAAAAAGGAATTTTTTTTCATGTACATGGACCAAAAGGCCTCATTTTTATATTTACAATGAATTAATTGAATTTGAGGAAAAAATGAGGGTTGAGTCTAGATAGTAATTTGACATTGAGATTTTATATACACTAGGAAAGGGTTGTGCATCCGTTGATGCACTGATAAGGAGGAATCAAATACATGTAGCTCGGTATGCCATTAATAAGTGGAAACTTATGGCCTTGTTTTCAAATATTCAATTGGATGTGTGGCATGGTCAATGTTGTATGTTTCTATCATCCTTAATGGGGACTTACACTCTTCTAGAAATAGTGTGGATGAGACAATTATATGATGTTGATGGACTAGTAATTCAAGAGGGTGTGGTAGGTGATGAATGAAATACTAGATGGATTGTTGGTTAGGATAAAATATTATATATTCATGCCTGTATTTGGGTTCCATTAGACATACATGAGGTTTTGATGTGAGACTTTCATGCCATATTTTGGGAACGTAATCCATGTGTTACTAAGATGTATCATGATTTACGTATCAATTATTGTTGTCGAGGATGAAATAAGAGGTATAAGGTTTTGTTACGAGTAATCCCACCTGTCAGAAGTTGAAGGTATAGTATCAATTGTTAGATGATATTTTACATCATTAACTTGATCCTCTGTTGAAATTTTATGTTATTGTGATGGACTTCATGACTGTGATTCCAAGGATTACTTAACGAAGCGATGTTATATGGGTCATTATTGATAGGGACATCAATTTCAATCACTTTAGGAAAATATAGTGTACTTATCAGATAATGATATTGGAAGGTTTTATATCAATGAGATAGTGGGGCATTATAGGGTTCCTTAGATCATTTTATAAGACTTGGATGCCTAATTTAATTCATGATTCTTGCAGATTTTGTAACGGATTTTAGGTTTATAGTTTATTATGAGGACAAAATACCAACATCATAATGATTTTTATTCAGAGAAGAAGATACATGTTCTTAAGTACATGTTTAGAGAATATGTCCTTTATTTTAGGTTCTCATTGGATAGGAATATACAACTAGTTCATTGTTCATTCATGTATTTCTATTTGGTGACAATACAGATGGGAACATTAGAGTACTTGTATGGTATACCATGACAATCTATGTTCTTCTAATTATTGATCGGTGAGGATTATTTACTCATACCTCATCTATTTCGGGAGTCTTCTGAGTAGATATTATTGTATTGTTAAGGTATTGATACAAAATAATGGGAGAATACATCTAACAATGATATATATCAATGACCTCAAGAGTTCCAGCTCAGTGATCTAGTGTTTTTACATATCTCCCCAAGTCTTCATAAAAAATATATTAGTAGATAGGGTAGGATTCCACCATGATTTGTTAGTATGATTGAGATTCTGTTGTGAGTTGGTTAGGTATACTATTTTTTGTAGTTACATCCAAGGTATCAATACATTCGCAAAATCATCCATGTATTTCAAGTACATTATTATCACTCAGACTAATATACCTCTATGTGTCTTGATGTTATAAAGATTTATGTTTACACGCTCTTCATAGATAATCCTATTCAATTGATGATAGGATAAAATGCCCCCCTATGGCCAGTCATTTCATGTAGTGTGGGTGTTATAGTAGCATATGTATTTATTGGATGAGACATGGGATATAGAAGCCAACCTGAATTCTTAGTGTCCTGGGTAATTATTAGGTATTTCATGACCACCATTGGAATAAAAATATGGGTACAAATTTTATTAATAGAATAAAATTTTATGATCTCTAGTTTGTTCTTGAGGTATTGAACATTTTATGGTTAACCCATTTTTCGTACAATTGTAAATGCCCAATATGGTCAAAAGTTATTTGGGGGGTTTTTTTTCATGTTAAAATCCCATTTACAATGTTTTTGGAAAATTGATCTAGGACACATGGTCAGTAAAAAACATATTACCCAAACCATAATATTTGAGGATGCTATGTGGGTCTTGTCAGAGGGCTACCAGAGGCCATACCTATTGAGGAAACCATTCAACCAAATGTGAATTCACATATAGGGGATCTTTATTATTTGATAGAGATTTATCTCACTATTAGTAAATGTTTTTTCAAACCATGTTCAAAGAAAATGGAAGGTGCCCCCTTAATATAAATAAGGGATAAAAACTGGAGGACAATTTGGCCAACCATGTGGCCAAATTGTGCAACCCTATGTGCAGAAGAGAAATTGTTTTTCATCATTAATAAATTAAATATATAATACAATTTTCTATATTTATTGTAATGAATTGGAAGTGTTCTTTTTCTCACATTTGAGAATTTTTCAAGATAAATTATAATATTGGCCACTTATTCTTCCAATTATTTCAAATTAGACAACTGTTTATATATTTGGATCAATGAGGGTATGTTCTCTATTTTTTTATCCTTTTTTAATTTGTTGTTGTATATAATGATTTATTTATGTGAATGAAAAAATTATTATATTTTTATTATTTTAAGGCTTTCATTATTTTTTTCTTTCATTTGGTCTAAATAAGAGACCGATACTCAATTAGAGTTCATATAAAAACCTATGATTTGTGTTATATACCATTTCCTAGAATTTTTGGTATTTTAAATTCCAAATTACAGTTTATTCTATCTAAAAATACCCTTTTTTCTAAAATGAATTGAATTATTTGATTAATGGAATTGAAACATGATTAGGTTTCATGCTAGAATCATATAGTTGGTTGGTGTTTGTATCCCCTACCGAAGCCAACCATGGGGTGTTTCATTTTAACTTACCATGTTGTATTATTCATTTTGTAATGCCCCAACCTTAATTTCTAAGGGTCCGTGCATTGTTATATAACATTTGAAGTATCACAAGATATCAATTATCGAATAATCGATTAGATTAGTAGCCTTTGAAGTACTTCATACATACATAAGTTTTACATTACATCGTGAAATAAAAAAACAATGTGTCCCCTTTGAACACACTCATATACTTGGGACTATACCATCAGGTTAATCATAATATATAATTTTACATCCTAAAAAACAAATGAATGGGGTGATCTCAGCTTCTCAGTAAGGATTGCTATATAGAGGAAACTATATTAAATAAGAATAAACATTAATGGTAATGTATAAGACTAAAACAAAATCATTTGAAACTTAAACATCAGAATAATATGGAAAAGAAAAATCAAATAATGATACATACTTATTTACATGGATATTTTGCGAGTCGAATAATCTTATGTAATAAAAATTGCTTATTTAATAATGATAGAATGAAAAATTCTGAAAATAATTACCACAAAGTCTAGGCATTGTGCCAAAAAATTTATTTTGTCATGTACCTTTACCAATAAACTAGTTTTTAAAATGAGGCCTACCGATTCAACAAGGAGTTATATTAGGCTCCCCCCGTCACATTCTAAGTCAAATGCATTTCTTATATGAAAAGGTTGAAATAATAAATAATCATTCTTATTAAAAATATCATACGAAATGTTAATAAATTAACCAAAATAAATTGATAGTATAAAAAACCCCATCCGTAGTCAAAAATACCACAAAACCTTTAATAAATTATGAATGATTTTATCATTATAAATAAACATTAATGAAGTATAAAATCTATCAATGAAAGTGGACAAATATGAAAACAAAACGATTTGAGAGAAATATATCTTTCTATTTTTAAATCATTTATAAGTACATAATTATAAATAAAAAATTTAGATTGAAAATATTCATATAATATTGTAAGGGAAGCATCAATGGTAATATAATGATAAAAAATAGTTTCACCTCTATTATAAGTTAAAATAGAGTCTTACCTTAATTTGTTGTAAAGGTCATGAAGTACCTTGTTTGGAAAATGAAAGAAAGATTACTTTAAAATTATTTTATAAAAATACATACAAGGGTATAAATGACATTAAACCATATTATAATAAATAGTAAAATATATTTGAAATACATTTTTATGATACATTGACATGGTTGATAAAGAAGTTACAGTAGATACTTTCGTAAAAAAACATCAGATAATAAAGAGATTGTAAAATTATCAATTACCTTGTTCTTTTATTTAGTTAAGGGTCTTTTTACCTCTTCTATAATAGTTAAATCATTATTATTAAATTATTTTATAACTACATACATATATATGATATCATATATGATCTCTTATTATTTCCTTGTTTATAATATTTTAGTACTATCATTGTTTCGAGTGACAACTGATTCAATTTTCATTATATGTTTGGTTACGTAAGTCATATTTATTATGGTTAATATGTATTTGATTCAAATATATAATTATATAATATTCTTAATAATTATATTTAATCATAAAATCAAAATTTTTCTTGAATGGTTATAATGGGGAATTAATATCATCGTGTTCGTGGTGACGGAAATCCATACATATGCACAAGGGACAATATAATTTACTTGATGGTGAAATTTTATGTAATTGGATGGTATATAACATATAGTTAGTCATTAAAATGTTATTTTTATTATTTAAATGAGTTATACTCATTATTATACACATCTAATTAATGAAGTGTTTAATAATAAACAACACAACTACGTTGAGAAAGTAAGCCGTACATACACATGTATATTGTCTTTTTCATTAATAGGATTGATAGAATAATGAATATTATTGTTCGATATTTATAACAAATAATAGTATGTATATGGTAGTGGGGTAATTTTTTTGATATGGAAACAGCATTTAAAGAGGTAGTGGACAATGATAATAACATTGAATGTTGTGGTGAAATTATTATCTCTTTTTTGGGTTCTTCATTTTCATTTGATCAAAAGGGTTCTATAAAATGGATTTGTGATCAAATTATGCCTTTTAATATGATTTTAGGGTAGTTGGGGTGTTATTTTAGTAGGGTATAGATGATTGAAATGGATATTTCTTTGTGAAATTAAGAGAAGGGGTCATACCCTTTTATAAGAGAGATGAGGGTCACATTAAGAAATGCTTGAAATATTATTTGATTATAAAGTAAATTTTCATTTTAAAATGGATCAAAATGGATTTATTTCAAGGATAAGGTGTGTATGGGTCGAAAAATTCTCAACCAATATGTTTTATTCATGTTTATGTCACCATATTTACCTTCTATTTTAGATTTAATTCTTTGTTAAATAGTTAGACTTTTACCATGTCTTCTTTTATTTTTATATTAGATGGTTAATAATCCTAATATAAAATTCCAATAAGAACCTAATAAGTTAATTAATGAAATATATATTTATATATTTCATTTTTAAAATATTTATATTTTTAGGAATATTATATAATTTAATAAAATAGTATTTGTTTTAAAAACTCATTTATGTCAATTTTGAGACAATTTAGTACTTTGGGTTTGTGAAAGTAACAAAACATGACTAGTTCACAAATATTACATTAAATAAATACTAAAAAGTCATATTATATTATAAAATTAGTGTAATACATCAAAAGTCTCAATTTACATTTATTTGGATATTAACAATATCAATTATTTTAATCATTCATTAATAATGTAATTACACCATCATAATTGTTTCATAATTAAATTAAATTATTTATTGTATAAAAATTATAAATAAAATACCATGAAGTAGAAAATATTTTCATCATTCTAATGATAAATTATTTTCTAACTTATCTTATGTATAACCCTATATTAAAAATGGTTTATTTATTAAAATTTTTATTTAACACTTTTAATGTTTGTTTAAATAAAATAATAAAAAATGTCCCAATCTAATAGAAGTAGATCATGATGGATAATATTTTATTAATATCGTTTATTTTGGTCAAAATAAAATTATCTAATTGAATTAGAACATGCATTAGTGTAATTATAAAATAATTTTTAACATTAATTACCCTATTAACTTTTTACCGTCGTAAATAAAATTCTAAAGTTAATATTGCCCAAAAATTGTGTTTATCCTATTGAACCACATTATAAATACTAATGAAAAATGTGTCTCTAGGATTTTTTAAATTAAATTCAATCAAGATTTAAACTTTCATTTTTTTCAAATTTGAAAATGTGTCTAGAAGGTGGGTAAAAGATGTTAAAAAGTTCAATAATATTTTATACATATAATATTATTATAAAATGACTCCAACTAATTAAATTTAACTAATTTAGGAATTATGTATATTTTTTACAATAATGTAAATTTATTTAAGTATCATAATTATTTAAATAAAATTCCATTTTAAACAAAAACATCGTGTTTTTCAATATTAATTGAAAATTAAATGTTTTTAAAAAAATAACAAAACTTATCCATATGAAAATTTTTATATTCCGAATCCAAAAATAATGACAACTATGAAAATTTAAATTTATTAAAATTTAAAAATTTTGTATTACTATTCATAATGGATAGTTTAATTGGTTGTGGTGTGACAGAACTTGATGTTGTATACAATGCATGCTATTGCATTTTTCAAAGAGAAGTGTATCGTGGAATCTTGGGGTGTTAAATTCTTCCCTCCTTAAAATATTTTCGTCCTACCAATTTCTATAATATTACTACATTAAAATATTAAGATGGATATTCATCATTAGTTCCATAGATTCCCACATTGCCTCATCCATTTTTTGGGGTTTCTAAATAACTTTTACCTAGAGAGTTCTCCAGTTTCTCAAAGCTTGTTCTATTATATCAAAGATCTTGATAGGATCTAAAAAATAATACAGATCAGGTTCCTATTCTATTTCATCATATGTGAGTACATGCGTTGGTTCAGGGAAATATTTCCTCAACATTGATACGTAGAACACATCATGAACATTGGAGGCACTTGGAGGCATTGCTAAACCGTATGCTATAACTCTAATTCATTCTAAAATTTTGAAAATTCTTATGTACCTAGGACTCAATTAGCACTTTTTACAAAATCGTATAACCCCCTTCCATGTAGATAACATCAAGAAAACATTATATTTTAATTGAAATTCCAAATACTTCCTTCGATTATTAGCATATCATTTTTTCATACATTGAGCTTCTTTAATGTGAGTTTGGATAATATTCACCTTTTCCAATGTTTCATCAACCCGTTCTGGGCCTAAGAGTTTTATTTCACCAACGTCATCCATAAAAAATTTTGTGAGACATCTCATTATGTATAACACTTCCCATTTTTCCATCTGAATACATGAACAAAAGATGATTTTATTGGAAAATTCTACAAGAGATAAATATTAAACCCACATACCTTGAAAGTAATGTGAGAAAGATCTCAACAAATCTTCTAAGGTTTGAATAGTCCATTCTAATTGTCTATCATATTGAAGCTGGTATGAAGTGCTCAAATGAAGTTCAGTATTATGTAAATTTTGATGAGTTTTCTAGAATCGTGATGTAAAACTAGGATGACTATACGAAACAATCTATAGGGGTAGACCATGAAGACTTACAACTTCCTTAAAATAATTTCATGCAAAAAGTTCATGTTGTAAATCTTCCCTTGTAGATTGAAAATGTGATGACATATTAATAAGATCAACAATGGCCCATATTTCATCATTTCTTATTGGATTCTTTGGTAGCCCCATGAAAAATTCCATCGCAATATCATCCCATTTAATCACAGGTATATGAATAGGTTGCATGACTCCTCTAGGATGTTGTCTTCCATCCTTCACCTATTGAAAAACCATATATCATGACAAATAAAAAAAATACATCTTATAATTTCCTCCAACCAAAAATGTTCCATAAAATCACTATACATAATAGTGATACCAGGGTGTATAAAAAATTTGAGCTAAGAGCTTCATCCAAAAATTACCTTTTTAGATCTGCTATATCAGGAACAAAATGCATCCTCCCAAATTTCAAAATTCCATCTTCATATATGATTTAAAAAAATATCCAATCATTCAATTGTTTTATTATCTATTGAAACCCTTCATCACCAGTCTAATAAATTTTTATCCTTTCTAGTTATTATTGTTAGGAAGCCATTTGAAAAAGCATTTATGTTTCACCATCAATGATTATACACATATCCATCTTTACTAGATCCATGAATAGTGGATACCTTTCAACTATGCTCTTGTTCAAAAAACCAAGATACAATTTTCTCAAAGCATATGCTACTGTATTTTCCTTCCCCAGGTGTTAGTGTACAGTGAAATCATAATCATTGAGTAGTTCAAGTAATCATCTTTTCCTCATGTTGAGTTCTTTCTGTGAGAAAATATACATAAAAAACTATAGAGATCATGACTCTATATATTCAAATAAAATATAGCAGTTGGTAACATAATATCATGAGTAGGGTTGTTTTTTTCCTGAATTTTTATCTATCAATAGGAATAGGAAATAAATATATCATTCTCCATAAGGATACAACACTGTATTTTTTTTGAAGCATCACTATAAATAACAAACCCTTAATTCCTCGATGTTAGAGTCAAGATAATTGAATTGAATAATATTATCATTAATTCTTCTATACATTACACACACTCTTTTGTCTAAAAAAATTTAATCCATTTACATGTTATCTTGGTTAACGGGTTAGCCAATCGAGGAAAATTAGGAATGAAATACAATATGAACTTGCTAAACCAATTAAACTGCATACCTTAGTTAAAATTGTTCGTTCTAGCCATTATTGGATTTCCTTTGTTAATAAAATATCAGTAGTGCTTCCATACATTGAGAAAATATGTCCATGAAAATAATCCTCCTACTGCCAAAATTCACACAAGATAAACTTCCCATATATTTTTTTTCATCAAAGAGTCTTTAGAATAGTGCACAAATAATTTTCATGATCTTTGTAACTTTTGGAGTATAAAAATATATAATAAATAAAAAAATACAAAAATTTTATTAAGATATTCATTTAATAATCTATTCATTATATCCATGAATATAGAGGGTGCATTAGGCAATCTAATAGGCATTACTGGAAATTCGTAATGCCCAGACCTAGTATAAAATTTTGTCTTCAGAATGTCTTCCTTCATCAAGCACAACTGAGGATATCCCGATCGAAGATCAGTCATTAAAAAATATTGAGCTTCATAAAGTATATAGATTAATATATATATGTGGGATACATGTTCTTTATTGTTATAAAACTGATATCTCTATAGTTAATGCACATCCTTATAGATCCATCATTCTTCTTAACAAAAAATGTAGGGGATACCCATTGAGAATAACTAGGGAGAATACATCCTTTATTACTCAATTCCTCTTGTTGTTTCTTTAGATCCACTAAATCCAATGTGGCCACTCAATTAGGGGTCTTCGGTATAGTCCATTAACCAGAAATTAAGTAAATGGAATACTCAATTTCTCATTCTATATGATATCTTGGTTAATCCCCTATAAATACATCAATATACTTGAGAAATATGTACTTCCCCTTTTTGAACATTATTTTCATCAATCATAGGTATTGAAATCTCTTCATCCCAAATAATTGAATTCAGTAGAGCTACTAGGGGTGGATCTGGATTAGAATCAGATGGTGATGTTTCATATATAATGATAAGAAATTCCTTACCATAATCCAATATTGTAATGTCTTTATTCATACAATAGATATTTGCATCATTGTCTGAAATCCAATCCATATCCAGAATTATATACAATTCAATCATTGGTATGACATTGAGATAAATAGATAAAGAACGTCTATATATCATAATTATAACTGATTCAATAAACTTTTATGCAATTGTACATATCTTATGAGTTTTGACTGAAAATTACCTTGTTAAATGAAAATAGAAATTTATAATTTTCTCTGAAAACTAGGATGATATTAATGATTTCGATGATCGAGAATGAAATAAGGCATTGTCTAAATTTGATGAAATGATTAATGTACCGTCCACGACATCATTCAGAACTTCAACCTATGTAGTTGTGATCACATAAGAGATCACTATCTCCCTTGGAATTTTCTGAGGAATATTTCTGTAAGACATTAGAAATTTATTTTTATAATGGCCCATTTAATTTTAACTGATTCATTCTACATTGACAACATATTTCATCCCTTCGCAATCACGAGCATGGTTTCCTTTTTATCAACTCTTGTAATAGACTCCCATTCCATTCATGAATGTACTAGGTTGATTCTACCAAAATTTACTACATGATAGAAATTGAAATTTTCTTTTCATCACCTTATTTATATTTCCAAAGTGTTCAGAAAATCTATTTTTCTCTTTATTTGCTTTAAAGTCGAAAGTCATTGAGAATTTCTTTTCTCTCATCATTCCACATAAGACAATATCATCGTATGATGAAAAGGATTGTGAGAGTATTTCTCATATGAGAAATGGTTTTAACACATCATAGAATCAATCAATAATACTCCTTGGGTTACATAAATAATATACAGCTTTCCTTGCTATCCTTTTAATGTTATCCTAATAATTTACAATATTCCAATCCCCTTTTTTCCTTAGACATAGAAATTGTATTCCCATATCCACTCGATGGTCAGGGGGAAATTATTTTTTTTACAAAATATCGTTATACTTGCTCCATTCCATATTTTGTACATCTTCATCATCTATTATGTGTTTAATTAATGAAAACCATATATCTGCATCTCTTGTGAGGCGATAAAATGCACTGACATCTTTTTCCCTTTCTCTACACCCCAAAGCATTAAATATTTTCACTGAAGAACTTATTCATTTCTCATGTACAAATGGATTTGTTGTCCAATTGAATTGTAGGGTTTATCTCCTAATGAAGTGGTCTAACATTGATCCTATTCATTGTGCTTCAGGGTGCACCATATGGGTATGGTTATTATTCATAACATGAATGAGTTGTCCAAGTATGGTTATAATTTGGTCATCACTAGTTAATTCACCAACTCCACTATAATTATATTATGTTTGGGGGTAATGCCTACATGGATTACATGTGTTGATATAGTTTCCATTCCATCCACTAGGAACCAGTTCAAAATAATGTCATACACTATATTTGATTATGAATCACAATAAATAATTCCTAATTGGAGAAATACCAAACATTATTTGGATAGTTTATGCATATAATACATAATAAAAAAAATTTACATAGAAGAAGTATTTACTCATAATCCATAATAAAGGATTGTAATGAAAATATAAATTATGCTAAGAATATATCCCAAGAGTATCATAACCTAGAGTGCAACAAGGCCCGTTTTTGTGCAATAATTCAAATTCGATTCAATCTCAAAGTTGGTTTTTTTGTTTTACCCCTATATACTTCTACTCCAGTGGCGCCTTTACATGTTTTTATCTAGACAGTGATATAATTCTTGTAAAATTTACAAAATCCCTATATTTCCAAATTTCTATGATGTTCTTCAGTATTAATCATGAAAGACTATCATAGGGTAATGTTCTCCAATCAGTGTTTTTCTAATTATAGTTTTCATTTTTTGTACTAAACATTCTCTAATACCAACTATAATTCCCTGACCCTAGTTACCTAGAGTTATTTAATTATTACATAACCAAATCCTTCTCATAAGAGATCTTGTATCAAAAGACCGATTAGTTTAGTATCCTTGGATGTAATGTATACAAACACAAGTTTCACATTAAATAATGGAAAAAAACAACTAAAATTTGTACTCATTGAACAGACTAATATTATTTGGCCTATCCCTCCATGTTAATCATAATATACTTATTCACATCCTAGGAAGAAACATAAGAATGTGGAGAGCTTAGATGCTCAGTAAGGACAACAAAATATCTGAAACCATTGTAAATAAGCATAAAAATTTAAGGAAATTTATAATACTAAAACAAAACCCTTTTAAACATGAACTCCGGCATAATATATCAAAGATAAATCAAATAACGACCTTTTTTTATTCACATGTATTTTCAAATAGTCGAATAATAACTTGTAATATCAATCGCTAATATCAAAATTATGGAATGCATAACGTCAGACATGATAACCACATAATCCATGCCTCATGCCAAGAATACAGTTCATATTTTTTCAAGGACATGTTCAAGGACACTAGTTTGTCTCATTGGACCCACTGAGGCATCGATAATCTATAGCGGGCATCACCTGTCACTTACTAAGTCTAAAGAATTCCTCATATAAAAATGATAAAACTTAACATAAACATTCATATTAAAACTATAATACCATATATTAATAATTTCACTGTAAAACAAAAAATCTATAAAAATATTACATCCAAAGTAAAAAATAACAAAAAAATTTCAATACAATATAAATGAGTGTATCATACTAAATAAACATCAAACTAGTGTAAAATCCATCAATATATGTTGACAATAATGAAATCAATACTATTTGAGAGAAATATCTCTTTCTATTTTGAAATATTTTAATATTAAAATATTTAAAAAAATATAAAAAATGGTATAAATGAAATTAATCCAATTTATATAAAATAATAAAAATGTTTTGAATTGTATTTTTAAGAAACATGCATGTCGATGATAATGAAGTACCTTTAGATACTTTCGTAAAAACAACCTCAGATAATAAAGAGATTGTAAAATTAACCCTTACCTTATACTTTTCCTTAGTCAAAAGTATGTTAAATCCTGTATAAAAATAAAATCATGTTTATTAAATTATATAGGAACCACATTCATAAAATTTATATCATATATGATATGCAAATATTTCTTTGTTGATAATTTTTTTGAGAAGTATCATTGTTTCTGGAGTTAACTAATTCATTTTAATTTATATATTTTGTTACGTAAGACATATTTGTTATGGATATAATGTTATTTAATTCATATCCCAAATGAATTTTTGTTCATAAACATCGATTCTAATTGTAAAATGGAAATTATTTTGGAATGGTTATAATGGGGAATGAATCTAATCGTGTTCATGGAGACGGTAATCTACACAAACGCATGAGAAAAAATATCATTATATTAATGATGAAATCATATGTAATTGGATCGTATATTACATATAAACTATCATTATAATTTCATATTTATTACTACATTAATTATATTCATTATTACACCCATCCATATAATGATGTGCTGAATAGAAAATTACACCATGACTAGGAGATGGTGAGCCATACGTATGCACGTATGGTGACTTTATCATTCTTTGGACGGATAGAATAATGAATATGGTTGTACCAAATTTATAAAAACATCAATATATTAAAATGGTATGGGTGTTATTATTTTTTTATGTAAATGACATTAAAATAGAAAGTGGAATAAGAAAATAACATTCAGAGGGGTGATAAATTATTTCCTCTTCTATGGGTGATTCATTTTGATATGATAAAAAGGGATACATAGGTTTTCCTTCTGATCAATGTCAGGCCTCTAGGTTGAATTTAGTGTATATGGGTTGATATTCTACTGGGGTTTGGATGAGCCAAATGACTTTAGAGGTGAAAATTAAGAGAAGGTGAAGTACATTTTTATAAGAGAGGTGAGGCTCAAATTAGGAAACACTGGAAAAATTATATTATTAAATAATTAATTTTCAGTTTATAATGGCTCCAAATGTATTTATTTGGAGTATAAGGTGGATATGGGTTGGAATACTCCCAAACAGTAGGTTTTAGACAATTTTATGTCTCCATATTAACTTTAGAGTTTTGATTTATTTCTTAGTGAAATAGTTTATCTTTAACCATGTCTTGTTGTAATTTTATATTACATGGTTAATATACATATAAAAAATTTAAAAGTGAACCTCAATTGGTTAATTAATGAAATATCTATCATTATATGTGTCCTTTTGTAGAACCATAAATATATGGGAATATTAATTAATTTAATAATTTTTTTGAACTCATTTATGTCAAATTTCACCCTATTTAGAATTTAGTTTTTTTGAATGTCATAAAAACTTGATTTATTTGAAAAAAACACATTAAATCAATATTAAAATCTCATATTATCCAATAAAGTTAGTGAAATTGATTAAAAGTCTCAATTTAAAAATATTTTGATATTTATAATATCAATTATTTTAATCATTCACTAATATGGTAATTACATCGTCATCATTGTGTCATAAATAAATTTATTTATTTAATGTCCAGAATTTATAAATAAAAAATGATGATGTGGGAAAAAAATTTATATTATTAATGAATTTTTATTTTCAAATTTATCTTCTGTGTAACCCTATATTAAAAGTGTTTTAGTTCATAAAATTATAATTTTACAAACTTAAATATAATTTAAGTAAGATAATAATAAATATCATAATCTAATCCATATAGATCAAATATTATCATATTTTATTCCTATGGTTTATTTTGGATGAAATAAACCTATACAAAATAATTAGGACATGTGTTAGGGTAATTATAAAATCATTTTTACCTTTTATTACCCTATATACTTTTAGTTGTGGTAAATAAAATTCAAAAGTTACTATTCACAAAAAAAAATAATTTTCATCCTACTGAAAAACATTTTACATAATTATGTCATCCATGTCTCCTAGATTTATGAATTTCAATTCACAAAAACAGTATAATAATTTTTATTAAAATTAATAAATGTCCCTAGAATGTGGGTAAATGTATATAAAAAGGTCAAAAAAATTATACATATATTATTATTATAATTTTAATCTAATGAATTACATTTAAAAATATATGTTTTAGGTATATATTTTGACTTTAAAATATTTTTACATAAAAATAATATTTATTTATATAAAATTCTGTTTTAAACAATAACAGAGTGTTTTCAATACTCATCAAAAATTGAATGTTTTCAGAATAAAAATTCACCCTAAGATACTTTTGATATTTGAAATCCGAAAATGAATCCAATTTTTCAAAATAAAAATTTTAAAATTTTAATAAGGGGGTATTACTATTCATAATGACTACTTTGATAGGTCATGGTGTGCTAGAATTCGAAGTTACGTACAACCCATGCTATTGCATCTTACAAAGAGAAGCGTACTATGGAATCTGGGGGTGTTACAAATTTATGTATGTTTTGAGGTGTCATTAATAGAAGGTGTCGTTCAAATTTATGATTAATGACTTGAATGGTTATAAGAGAGTAAATTCATCATATTCTATTAGATTACATGATGTGAGATGATGACTTTTTTTAATTGAATATATGGAATTTTGATGGATGAACTCATAGAATTTGAATGATTGTATATTGATAATTTAAATGGATTGATTTATTGATTATTGATGTGTATACCTTGTTTGTTATAAAACTGTTCATGATTCTTTCTGACACCATGAAAATTTCTACGATATGGTTCTCACTTGGGTAGTGGATACCTTCAACCTGTATACACTATTGATCATGATTCTATTGTATTATAAGGTTATTTCTATCCCATAGAAATGTAATCATTTGACACATCCTGGAAATAGTCTATTGACATCCTCGTTGGATTCCATCAAATTCATTTTTGAGTTTACATCAAGATAGTTCTAGACTAAGATGTACATGTCGTGGTATTCTAAACCATGGATATAACAATTCTTGTTATGAAACATTTCATTACATTGAACAGATTTTGTGAATTTGTTACACACTTGTTTATATGTAAAATCTATAGTGGATGTCAAACACAATATTACATGGTGTGGTCACGGTAATTGGTATACACAAGATTACACAAAATATGATGATGTGATGTTTTATGGATACATGATTACACAACATGGAAATTATTCTTTACTAATGTTTTAGAGTTGGATTTTTATTATGGTATACTATTTATTGTTATCTATATCAAGGAAATGTGATTATTATTGAAATGAATTAAATTATTACTTTATATTTATGACTATTTCAACATGCACATTACTTGTACTATATTGATACTCTTGTATCTATTTAACAATTCTAATATGGTCATACACATACTGCATTTGTTACATACATTGTTGTTAGTGTCCTAGTGTCTGTTATCTCACACCCTTTTAAAGACATCGGTGCATACACATAAAAACATCGTGGATTCAGAAAGGGGCCTATGATTGTGCTTGTTGTAAGATTCTTGAATATTCATTGGTTAGTATAAGGGTGGATGAGGACCATGATTCAGTTGTGATTTTACCTGGAGATATTCATTATTGTATTTTTTGTTATTTTGATACATATATTTAACTGGATAAATATATAAATTTTTTTTTTCATTTAAGATACATTGCATGACACCTCATGTTTGTAAATGAGATTGATATTGGAAATATTTATTCATAATTTTATTCTATGTTTAGCTGTTGTCTTATTTTTATTATATATATTCTATTTTTCATTATTATTACTAATATTTTCCTACACTATTATATGATGGAATATTTTCCCCATAGAAACTCTCTAGTCTTTCATGGTTAGTCGGAATCCACTAGTATATTGGGATGATATCTTGTGGATATGTGACCCACCAGCTCAAGGAATAATTTAGTTTCACCCATGTTTGGACATTACAACAAAATAAATTGGATGATATATTGTTCTTATATCACATATTACATTACAATTTGTCCTAAATAGGTGTTACACATAGATGTGAAATCATTCATCCATAATAAACTTTTAATAAAATCATATGATGAAAAAACATTACATAGTAATGTATGAAATAATATATAAAAGAAAATATTTTAGTAAGAAAAAATATGATAAAAATGAAATATTTAGGGAAATTAAAGGAAAATTGGCATGAAATAATTTAAAAATATGTCCCATGAGATTAAGTTGATAAAATATGATAAAAATAAAAAATAAATAACTAAAAAATGTTACTTAAAAAATATCTCTACATAATTCATTTGAAGTGGTTAATAATTTCAATAATGTTAGTAAATAAATGAATATCCCCCACAAATAATGTAAAATAAATTATATTCTGAATAGATAGATAATATATGTCAGAGGAAAATGATAATTTGGGAAGTGGGTTCATTTATAATAAAATATTAAAAAATTATGGAGAATTCTTCCTTAACCCATGGTTCATATATCCATAAATCCCTTATAGTTCCCCAAATAAATAAATTAAATATATTAAAAATACAGAAAAATTATTATTAGTTATTTTATCTTAATTTAAGCCTTAGCCCGATAGAAGGCTCTCAGAGGAACCCTTGATGGCTTAGCGCATGAGCTCGCTATGGGAGGCCCCCTCTGAGCCTCGGCTAAGAGGGGGAAATTTCTCTTCACATCCTCCGAGATTTGATCCCTCTTCTTTCCATGATTAATCGGAGATTGAGGTATGCCCTGAGGTTCAGAATCAGGTGAATGGTGAACTCTCGGTCCCTATTTCTTCTCTGGAGTGTGCGAAGGCGGTGTCGCGGCTGGATCTTGTCCTCATCGCACTATTTGGCAAGAATCGACCCTCAATTGAAAGCTTTCACAAGTTCGTCTCCTCTTCCTGTAAGCTTAAAAATCATGTGTTGGTATGGCTATTACATTCGAGGCATTTTCAGATCTGTTTCTCTTGCGAAGATGATTTAGTTTTTCCCTGGTCTTTTGTGCCGAGAGTGTTTGATAGGTTCAAATTCTCCCTTTTTCGCTGGTCCTTTGAGTTTCATCTCTATCGTGATCCTACGACCACAGCGTTATGGGTTGAACTTCCTATACTTGCTTTACCTTATCAAAATACTGAAATTCTATGTGTTATTGGAAAATTGATCGGTATTTTCTTGTGTATGGACCTGCGGACCCGTGTTCTTGCCACCTGGATGCCCAGTGAATTTGTGTAGAAGTCGACGTTTCAAACCCACCAGTTGAATTTGTGTGCGTTGAGGTCGATGGTGAGCTTTGATGGCACCATCATGTTTTCTTTGAGTCATGGACACCCTTCTGTGCGAACTGTTGTCTCCTTGGTCACTCGGTTACCCTCTGTCGCCGCATTCCTTGAGACAGAGAGGACGATGCAATGAAACCTCCTACTGCTCCTATGTTTCACACTACATCAGAGGCATGTGGATCGAAGGATGTTGTTATTGATGCAACTACTGGAGAGGCAGGCTTAGAGGCACCGGGAGATGCTGCTCCTGCTCGGAGGAAGGAGTCCAATGGAGGCGTCAATCTATCAGACAGAGAGGTTTTTGACAGATTGAAGCATGATCTCAATTACAGTGCTGCTGCTGAGTCAGGCAGGTTTAATGAGATTTCAGATGATGAATGTTGAAATAGGGTGTCGGGTAAGGGTAACGGTGATGTTGGCCTAAAGTAAGGCAGCATCATATCTCTATGTAATCGCTTTGCAGAGTTGTCTGATCTGAATTTCAATGCTCATAAAGCACAAAACACACCTCAAGATATGATCGCAGCTGAATATGATAAATCTGATCTTGGTGATAATAAGGGAATGGGGGAGGCTGTTGGGGACCCGACTGTCCTGATACATGAAGAACCAAATGAGGGATGTAGTGGGACACAGAAGCATGAACTTATGAATCTGATGAAAGAGTTTCCTGAAACAGAAGCTGGAAAATTTCCTGAGGAAGTGATGACTGAGAATTCTACTTTGGAGCAGCACGATGTCGAGGAGATATCCTTGGATAGGCATGAATGCCTATAGGAAAGAAGAATGAATCAGAACAATGGGGATTATTCTCTTTTTTAGACACCTGTTGATGGTAACAATGAACAATTCTGGGGTACAACCTCCTTGGTGAATAAGATCTCTCAAATGGTGTATGAGGGGAATGAGAATCAAGGATGTTCTCCAAAGGGTCATATCAAGGAATCATATAGTGAGATTCTTAGGAATGGGGTGAAATGGACCGATAGAAATGGAGCTTCCACTACTCCACCAAAGAGGAAACCCAAAAAATATTACTCAAACATGCCAAGGACCATATCCTCCAGGTCTTCTACAAAAAATTGAAAAGTGAAAGACAAAGGTCAAATGAGGGGAAGAAACAGGACCATTGAACCCATGTCCCCAGTGAAGTTATTTCGGAGGGAGAAATACATACAAATGTAAAGTAAATACACTCCACATTCCGAATGGGAGTCAGCGGATCCGGATGAGTTCTCAGAAGATGGTGGTGGTGACATCTTTAATGCATTCTAATATATGATAATGTGAGGTATGTTTTTTTTGTATTGTTCTCCTATGTACTTTGTACTTTCTCTCCTTTTTTATTAATATAATTCTGGGGCACTAGGTACTCGGCCTAGTCCTTCACCTTCCTTTCTCTTTTATCATAATTATTTTATTACTATTACTAATTAAATTATTATAATTGACTAGTTTTTGTCAATGGTTTAATGTAGTTTTCATCATAAATATAAAATTGTTTCAATACAATATTAAATGTTATTACATTCAAAATTGTTATTTTATAGTTTATATATATATGATTATAGAGGGTTGATGGATTTATAGATGAAAAGACATTTAATATTAAAATTAATTCCCTAATAATGTCCCAAATCACTAACTATTCCTTGTTTAGATTGTTTTAGACAATTAAATAAACCATGATAGTTTACCATTAATATTATTTTAATAATTTTTATTTTATCATTATAGAAACATAATCACATATAAAATTGATTATTTTTTATATAACTATATAATTAACCCATTTTATATGATCCATGAATTGTAGAATAAGAAATAATATTTCATCATTCACATTGCTAGTTTAAACTTTTTATGGGAAAACAATGTTTTAGAATGTGATGAAAATAAAAAATATTATTATCGTATAATTTATATATATATATATATAATGGTAAGATTAAACTTAATTTAATGTATTTAGAATAAAATTTTACAAACATAGAATCAATGAATGATAATGAAAATAATAACATCAAAATTTGGAAGGCCTGACATGCTCTTTGACTCACCTCTTTTGGTATATGATTTAATTATTATTGAAATGGTTATTTGATTATATAAAGGCCATTAAATTTTGGATATGATGTAATATTTAGTTAATTTATTATTGATATTGAAATCTAATTATTTTTTTCATTATTGAGATATGGTAGTAGGAATTGTATATTTGTTAGCAATGGTCATGGGTGCTTTTTAAATATTTATTAATTTATTTTATTTTTCTATATAATGATTAATGTCGATTATTTAATTATTATTAATATTAAAAAATCATTTCATATTTAAATGACATATAAACACATTCAATAAATGGTATTTTTGAAATATTTAATTCATATTAAATACTCAACTATTGTTCAACGATAATAAATAATTATTTCTAATTGTGAAATTTATTAATAGGTTTGGAAATTCAATTTTATAATTTGAAATAAATATTTATACTCATTATATATTTTATATGTTTTTAAAATTAATTTTTTAATTTATTTAATTGGTTTATTAACATAATGATGTCTTCAAATATAAATATATGAAAATATAATAATTTTACTAAAAACATAAAATTCTAATTTATCAAAAAAAATGTTTAACCTATTCTAATTTTGAAGTATTAATTCCAAAAATGGGATCACTTTTATCAAAATAATGTTCTAATTTATGTAATTATAAATTTTATATCATTATTATAAAAATAATTTTTTCTTAAATTACGGATTGATTACCTTCTAAAACCATACACTTATACATACATTAATAATATTATCTGATAAATTTTTAATAGGACTATAAAATTTTTAATTGATTCTTCATGCCTTAGTAAATTTTTTTAATAAATAATTTTTTCATTAGTATACAATTAAATGTTTTAATATTTATATTATTATAATAATAGTTTGTTACTATTCAAATGGCTAGGTACAATTCCAATACTCATGTAATCCCTATATTTCATATAATTTCAACTTATTACCTTTTTTATTATTCCTCTCAACTTTCTATAAAGGTTATTCACATATATAATTATATATATTTGATTTTATTTGTTTATTTATTTCTATATGGATGTTCATAGTGGTGGAAATTTAAGGAGGTAAAGACCCATTGGACCATAAAATTTTGGTTTTACTGATAGAAATTTAAATTTTAATTATCAACACACAATTATATAAAAAATGAGACACCACATGTGTCAACAAAAAGTCGCCATCATCAAAACAAGTCACAATATCAATAAAAGAACGTCTGAGTTTACCTGAAAAGCTATCCCCATGTACAATCTATTTGAGAGAAGAAACATTCATAACATTTTATAAATTGTGGAGATCTTCAAAATATTAGGTTTTCTTGTCTCAATCATGAATGTACTCCTAAATCATTATATTCTGTTCATTGAAACCATAGATCAAGATAATATTATCTTATTCAATCCACCCAAATTACTCTTGATTTTTATAATCATCCATAATTCTCAAAGTATAGGATATGGTTCAATGATATATCGCAATTATTTCCTCCTTACACGCTACATGCATCAAGACATTGAGATCCTCCTTAATGGGAACCATCACATTTGTGGTAGGAGTATAGGGATTTTGGCTTTGGCATTCCCAATCATCAGCATCCTGGTCACTATCAATGTGAATGATAACCCTGTATTCATCCCTTAATTTATTTTCTGACCTAGTTTCTATTCCTTTGGTTAGGTGTGAGTAATCTTTTCATCCATTTGAATTTTCCCCATAATAAAACATAAAATACCTGAATGTTTATTTCTCTTATGCACCCTCTTTTATCTGGTGAATGTGGAGGACACGTTCAAGTAATACATGACTGTCAACAATGGCTATTCTAGAGCTCCCATCTATGGAATCGATCTCACAAGGTTCTTTTCCTTCATAATGATTATCCACATGTTTGGGGCTTTAGACGCCCTATACTGACTAATTGATCCATGATACTCCTGGACAAGATCTTCCACATTCAATCAATCAAAATGGTTGCTAAATATAATAGTCAGAATTGATATTATGGAACTCAACATATTCATCACTTTCATCCATTCCTTATCCCCAACTAGAATACATTGCTAAGGGTCTCTGAGATCAATAAATTTTTTTATGTTTATCTCTTTTATTCTTCACTTGGACCAACCATCACCTGCTCGAACTACCTCATCCTAGGATATAGGATTTTAGTGTTGTTATTTATAAGTTTATAATATTAAATTATACATATATTTTTCATATAGAATATATTCATACTTATGAAAAAATTAATATAAGAATATAATATTATTTTTTAGTTTTTTCTTGTTGTAGACTTTAATATACTCTTTTATATTATAGAAGAAAAATAATGAAGACCAACATGAATTTTATGATGGAATCAATGTTTCTACCATATTTTGTTATATTGGATTTGTTCCAATATTTTTTGGAATATGGTTGAGTATATTCAAAGAAATATTGAGATCATAATATGAAATAATAGATTTTTTTGGAATAAATATTTAACATCATGAACTCATATATCTTATTGCAACTGGTGTTTGATTAGTAAATATGATTAATTTATAAAATTATTATATTTTGTATTTATGCATATATAATTCTACATTTTTATATAATTTGAGTTGTATGGAACATATAATGATATAATATTCAACCACAAAATTTATGATCAATAATTTTTCAATTTTTCTAAAATTATGATGCTTTCACCATGTAATCCATATTTTATCATGATTGATTCAGGTGAATTTTAGTGATTGTGGTGTTTTAGTTCTTGTAACACGGAAGGAAATATGGGTCTGGTCTAGTGAATTATATACCCCATGTTGAACTACCATGAAAACACTAATGGAATTTTATAGTATAATCATTATGTTTCTTATCATTTGAAATAGAGTATAAAATATGAATTATAAGTCTGTGATGTGTACAATGTAGATGTTCAATGATTTTTCTGTTGAAACTGATCAATCAAACAACAACGAAACAAGCCATTCAATGATTATAGTTTTAATATAATTTAGATAAAAGTGATTCTGTGTAGAAACATCATAATTATTTGGATATATGTGAAATAAATAATCAACTCCTGAGTTTATATGACGATGATCGACTAGAAATAAATAGTGTTGTTGGACTTGAAGAATATGTTTCTTAATATTATGTAAAATTTGAATTTTCAATATGAAATAATATAAAAATATATATAAATATAATATATTTGTATCATTGAAATAGGTAATCAAATATGTTAGAAAGTAAATAACCTTTAAAGAACCAAAAAATGGTTAAAAAAAATTATTGTGTATAAAATATTAATGGTTTTATTTTGAACAATATCTATTAAAAAAGAGAAAAAAATGAAGTAAATTTATTTATATAATTAATGTAATATAGAAATTATTTTTGGGAGAATAATGTAGAACACAATTTTTTGTTTTGGTGTAAAAAAATTATTAAAATAAATTAATTTTAACCTATATGTTGATAAATTATTTTTATCCCACATGAATGTAGTTAGTGTAGGATATGATGAAGTTTTGGACCTTGGATGATTACGGAAAATTCATAATTCAAGTAATTTCATAATATTAATACAGTGATTTATTGTAATATCAACACACCGATGACATGTTCTCTTTTAATATAGTTATTTTTTGAGAGGACATAGTAAAATCACTATGTTCATTATCTTTTTAATTAAGGAATTATAACACTGAATTTCTATAGGGAACATAATATATTCAATGTTTCTTTCCCCACATGATAAAAATATTAACTTAATTTAAAAAACAAAAATAAATTTGAAGGAACTCTATTTCTCCTCTCCCAGCCTCCTATAGTGTTGAAGGACCTCACAATGATAAATGTGGTTTCAATAGAACTGGTTATATATTGAATAATTTGTGAGAAATGATGATAGCTTATATAATTTTGCCTAATATAAGGGAGTATAAATATATTATTGATGAAACTATCAAATATCAATAACTATCTGATACTATATTTTTGAACTCTTTTTTATTATATTTATTTAGAAACCATTCATATAATTCATGTTTGTGGCTCAATATGAATATCTATGGTGGAAGAATATTACAAGTCATATATTAATGATTATAAATATATAATCAAAATGAATTTTTATATAGAATAAAATGTATATTGTGGTATTTAGTACACCACAAATAATTGACTTTTTTAAAAACATGCAATCATTTATGAAGGAGATGAAAAAGTCAATGTTTAAAAAATATAAATTACAAAAAATTGATATGATTATTGGAATATTAATTCAATGGATGATATGGCTGGATTAAATATGATTAATATTGAATATTATAGTCAAATACATGGAATCATACATGAGTTTATATAATATGATATTTTAATGAAATTTATTATAACGATTCCATCTTTGTATAACACACTATTTTGAACCATTGATGAAATAAATCATGGATATTTTTCCAATGATGAATTATGTAGAATATTAGTTCCCTATGAAATATAGTTGAAATATAAATCCTTTTATATTATTATTCTAACATAATTACAGTCCATGTCTTAGAGAATAATGAATTTTAAGAGGATGAAAATTAAAATCATTTCATTGATAACATCTTATCACCCATTATAATGAACATTAAATGTTTTTTAGAATGATTTGGTTAAATATAACCTATAGATTTTTTTATCATGTAATGGTTGTACACATCACTATTAGATGTGAAAATAATTATGATGAAGTGGGTGATAAGTTTGGATTCTTAAATAAAATAAATGTATAAGTTTCCCCTTATAATAATATTTTAATTATTGATTTGATGAAGAATAAAATTTTAGTGCAATTTCATGGTATGAATAGATGATGATTCTGTAGAAAAATATTTTATAAAATGTACTGAGATAAAATTCAAATGTTGTTTTTGAAACATAATGAATATTTGAATTACATATTTTATATTTAGGAACAGAAAAAGATCATTGATAGTCATAATATGAGTATTATTTAAGAGATTATAAAAAATAAAATATAGCTTGAATAAATTATTTCCCTAAAAAATTAAGAGGTAACTGAAGTAATTTTTCTTTTTTTAATAAACTAGATTTATTCTTTTAATTTGGTATATTATGTTCTCAATCAATTATTTGTTCACATTACAGAATCAATAATTGAATTTCATAGTTCTCAAAGACACAATTCAATGGGTAAAATTTATATTGGTTATAATGGTGAAATACAAGACATAATGACTATAAATATGAACAAAAAATAGAATTGTAAAAAGGGAAAAATAATAAAAGAATACTTGTCTTAAAATTAGTGAAAATATATTTAACAAATGTTTCTTATTTTAGAGCGTAAAAAACTAAATATTTTCATTGTTGAAATTACTGTTTTGGGGTTTTCATGTCCTAAATTTCATTTATTGTAATTTTTTTGAATCTTTTATATGAGTAAAACTATTTTAATTCATCAATGAATAGTGGGAATAATAATTTTTTAATAATATAAAATAATTCAATATTTTATATTTTAAACATCTAAATATTTATAATGTAGCATTAAATTTATATAAGAGAATATGAAGACCTGATTATAGAATCTAGGAGAAAATGAATATTAGTTTGTTAAATACAACCCCTAGAAATAATAGGTTTTATCCTTCATGAATAACAATAAATAATTCTTATTTTATATAATTGTGATAATTAGAAATGACTAACAAATGACTTCATAAATAACATATTGTTTTTGTTGATGGAAAACAAACGCCTCACGAAACGATGATTGTTAAATTATCTCCTACCACCTATTATGGTGGCCATTATGATGAAACTGTATTTATATATGAAATTTATTATTTTTTTGTTATTATTATCCTTCTGAATTTCCCATTTATTGTATATCTTTAGGGTTTCCATTATTTGTAAACGTGATAATTTTATTTGAGGAATTGCAGACTACTGCCCCGTCAAAATGATATGACTCATTAATGCCATATGTGGGAAATATAAAGGATGTATTTAATGATATTATATATTATATTATACTAGAATTATTATATTCATATGTATCATTATATTTTAATTTTATTAAAAATTTATATAGAAATGAATGTATCATTCATGTGTATTTATGACTTACCGTCTCCATGAACAGTTTATTTAATTTCTTATCTTCAAATGCCATGTACTTTAATAAATACATATATAATGGATATATATATATATATATGATATATATGATATCTAAATAATGAATATCTTTCTAGAGATAATAGACTATTGAAGACATGGACAACTTGTAAATATAAGGTTTCCTTTTTTGACTCAAGTACAAAATATCGACAAAACAACAATTCTTAACATAAATGATTGCATAATGTTTATAAAATGGTAATAGGTGATATTAAAGGAATAATAAATATTAAAAAATTTCTTAAGAAATTATAAATTAACTTTAGTTTATTATTCAGTAAGAACAAAAAACATACGAGTCATGTCGGACAGGAGGTAAGGGGTTTCTTATCTCACATTCAATTTCGTGAGATTTACATTGTTCTCGACATAGATATTTCATGTAGTTTATTTTGTAATTACATTTGATATATATTATCATTATTGAATTTATATTCATGGTATTCTATGATTCATTCGGTGGTTATAAACTTTTGGTCATATGATTCGATTGATTACAACATTGTTAAGGGTTTTCATCTCACTTTTTATTCCCATGAGATTCATACTATATTTTCCACTGTTTCCTTTTGATTTTTTGATGTGCAGACGATGATTGTATTAAATTTTTTATATACTTTAATTTATTTGTATTTACATCTTCATTGAATTTTCCTTCTTTCATGGGATGTATGTTTCGTCTGTTACCAAATCGGTAAGGGAACCTTTCTCCCTCTTCTTTTTAAAAGACCTCTTCTTGTTGTGTCTTTTAATTTACATCTTCTTATATTGGGAAATGTTTCCTATATTCTTATTTATTTAATTATTAATTTTTATGTGATGAGATACCATTTTCTCTCTCATCAATTCATTTTCTGAATTTTAAAGTGATCTCGTTAGGAAATCAAAGTTTTGTAAGGGAATTTTTTCACCCAATTATAATTCTTTGGGTTAAACATATACTTCTTGATTATTTAATGCTATGAATATGTGTGAATAAAATCTGATTTTTTCAAACATAATATCCTCTTATAATTAGTTTATTCTTATTTTTCAAATATTATTATGTAATTGAATTATCCATAATATAAGGATACCGTTTTTATAAGGGATTTCATCTTCATTTACATTCCAAGGAGACATCATTATTATTATCCACCAATTCACTCTTTTATGGATTATATAATGTTATTTAGAATAATATATCATGAATTACTTTATTATGATGATATTATAATGTATTTATTAGATATTATATCTCAATTATTTGTATTCAAGCATCTCTCTTTTTTTTAAAAACTCCTTAACTAAAATATCATTTTAAATGCATTAAAGATCTAATCATCTAAAAAATTTCCATTAATGTAAATGTTTTTAAAATGGATTTTAGGATATACTTATATGGTCATAAATTTTTCCAACTGATAATTAATTTAAAATATGGAAAGAGGTATGAGAAAATTTGATTAAAAAATATCTTTAATAAATGTTTTAAATGTTTTAGAATATGATTTGATAATGAACTATTTATTTCAATATCTTGATTTGATATATTGTGATTGTAGTGTGGAAATTTTATTTTCCTTTATTCTTGTATTATGTGTTATGACTATGTTATGGTTAATGTCCATTGATTATGTATACGAGTTGTTCTGTGATAAACCTAGGGCTGGAGAGCCCGACATGGCTCTCCAATGCATTGGGTAATGCGACGGAGGTAAAAATTAATGTTTATCCTAAGTTATTTTGGGAATATAATGTTTTAGGTATTCCAAATGCGACTCCCCATATTGCTCTGATATCTATAATGTAAGTATGTTATGAATTCATTATGTTACCTTTATGATTTATGATTTCTGTTTGTTATTCATAACTCATATGATTTCATAAGGTATTTTATGATTGAAATGTATTTGGATAATTGATTTGTATTTATTGATGGGATAATGTTTTCCTTCCTTATTTTATAACCCTTACTGAGATTTTTATTCTCATTCCATGATTTTGAATTTTTTTCCACCAGACTTAATGATGAATCAGGTCAAGTAGGCTATCAAGGAAAAGTTAGGCTATCTAAAACATGTAAATAGTCATGTATTTTATTAAGAGTTTTTATTTTCTAAAAATTAGACACAGGGTAGTAGTGTCTACTTGTAATATTCTAATTTTTTGTAATAGTAAAGGCCTAATTCAGTATAACTCTAAACCTAAAAAAGATCCTCAATGTGAAGTATTGACATAATTAAAGATTATGTAATGTCTATGACCGGGACCTTATAGTTGGTATCATAGGGAGGTTCAAATAACATTAGAGGATAGGGTGTAATTTAAGAATTTGTGACATAACATTAATGGTAATAATATTTGAAAGAGTCATAGTTATTTTATATTTGATAAATGATTATTACATTTTCAGGTGAAAAATGAAAATAATTAGTTAACATTTGAGGATACATTATGTTATGATTATTTTTGAAGAATTTCCAACTTTTTTTGTATTTTTTTGAAATTTTATTGTTTTTGAAAAAAGAAAACATGCAGACCATGTGACAACCCATCATGTCGGACAAACCTACAGGAATCGAACCCACAACCAATGTGCTATTGGGATTTATCACCTACCATTGGACTACATGAAGTCCATGGTTAGTATGAATAATTATTTTATGTTAAATGATTTTATCGATCAAGAACAAGTTTATTTGGGATTATATGTCTTATCAAATAGAAATTCATAGAATATGAAAATTATTTTGTGAATAAGTGGTAAAGGTTATTTTGGAAGACATTCTCTCTTTTGGGCACACTATATGCTTAAGAAAAATAGAATACCTTGGGATTTAAGTTGTGGAGTAATGGATGAAACATTTTTTTTGTAGACTATTTGTTTTTATTGTGGACATAAGGTTATTTGGGTTATTTATGGGAAAGATTAACCTATCATATAAAATATGTGATTAGGTTAACTACACTTCAGTATGAGACTTTAAGAGTAGTAGATGTTTTTGGTGATAAATATTAAGATTTACCGTGAAAGGCTATGCGACTTAAATCCTTCTGATTTTTGGTTTTCAATATTAGTTTTGATTATTTATAACAATTTTAGGTTCAATTGTGTATTGAATGGTCTTTCTTGAACTTGGGGTACTTTTTGTTGAATTTTAGAGATTAAAAGTAGTATTTCTTTTTATAAAAGATTATCCATTTAAGGGATAAAATGATCTCGTACTAACCATTTTTGTTTTAGATAATGTCTAAATACAAGGGGAATATATTGTTCAACTTTTTTGGATTACCTGATTCTCTAGAAGTTGATTATAGAACTTTTATTTTGAACCAATCATCTTGAATACTCATCGTTTGGAAATAATATGAGTTTGTGTAAGAAATATAGTAAAATATGAAAGTCTAGAAGAAAAGTAAGTATGATTTATCATGTTTTTAGTTATGCTCATAAATAGATTCCCCAATTAAAAGTAACTTAAAACAAAAACATTATCTATTAAATTTTCCTACTATAGAATCATAGACTATTTAACCCATCACAAGTTTGTGATTTTCTACTGGTTAACTTTCTCCTAATCATGTTTTCTTTCACACCCCATCAAAAATTGAAGGTTTTTTTCTCCTCCATATCCACGTTTCCATGTAATTCTAGTATGGATAATCTCGGGTGACAATTGTACATATATTTATTTCTTTTAAATTTATAGTTTTATTTACAATTTTCTGATCTGGTACATTCAATGATGTTTCCAAGCCCAATTTTAAAATTGTGAGGACAAAATTCCCAAAGGGGGGGAAGGATGTAACATCCCAGGTATATAAAGAATATTAAATTTTAATATTTATAAATATTTTTAAATTAATTATTAATTTTATATTAATGGAGATTCTATTTTTGATTTCCTACCAGATACACAACAACGAGTTTCATAGAAATATTACGTTGCACATTAATAATATAATATTATTATTTTAAATGGTAGGTAACGCCTAGTCGTTGTATTGGAGAGAATGAATATAACTAAATAGAATATGATTATACATCTTTTTTAATTGTTTTTACATTTATCCAATAAATGATAGGGCTTCAAATATGAATTAATCTAAATTTATGCACAAATACTCTAATATTCACTAAAGGGTGATTTATCACCTTTTGATGGAAAACCAACATTAAATATAGTTATTTACATTTTTATTTGTTATTTTTGAAAAAATAAAATTAATCTTTATATTAAAAACAATAAAATTATCATTGGGTACATTTTTGGTATTTTTCTGATAAAGTTCATTTTTAATGAATAGTGAAAAATACTGTATTTTAATTTAAATGTGCCTTTTAATATAATTTTATTATTTGGTTATATTACATTTTAAATTAGTTTTAAAGTATAATTAGAATATATTTTTACTATTTATTACAATATTGAACATTGTAATTAATTTCACTTTGATATTGGATGTAAACAAGTATCAATATTTTGATAGTTATTGTTTCTTAAAAACACGTTATTTGTTTTGAAAATGGGAATTAATTTGAAATTAATTAATTAAACTTCTATGTCTTTAATTTTGTAAAATAGACATAATTTTTTAATTTAGAATATCAAATATAACTTATGCTGAATTTTTAGTATTTTTATGAAAAACAACAATTTTTTTTGAATAGTGAAACCACTTATTAGTAGCTAAAAACAAACTTATTAATTTAAATGAAATACTATCACTTCGGTGAATTGAATTTCGAAAATCCAACATATATGGTTGGTATTAGTATGTAATATTAACTTCAATGAGATGAAAATAATTTTTTATGAATAGTATCTTTTGACTTTTATTTACCAAGGTTAAAGAAATATATGGTAATTCAAAGAAAAAAGATTATAATAATAATACATAATTACCTTAACATTTTTCATGACCTTATTGGTCAATTTATGGCCGACCATGGTCATCCTTGGGTCAATATTAGGACCCCAAGAAGCCACATAAGTGTGATAATGACACATTATTTTAATTAGGTTAATTTAAAGACAAAAATGACATAAACAAATAACTTTTAGTAAATTAATATTTACATTGGGTTATATAACTCATATTTTCAACTATAAATATTATTTGAAAAGATAAATAGATTTACTACATCATGTTATTTTTTTTATAATCTTTAGACATCATTTAAATTAAAATATTTATGATGAAAAAATTATGCAGTATTTACCTCATTAATAAATGATTTAAATAAATTAGATTATAAATAATAAAATAACATCCAAAAACCTGTAAAATTCTTATTGGATAAATTTTTTTAGACCATTAGTCATATTATATTTTAACTTAATGAGTTTTGGGTCTTTATAAATATAATATCATTATATAATATAATAATATTTTCACACATTCCTAAAGAACCCTTCCGCCCCCTTAAACAAATCTCTCACTTCTAACCAATTTCTAACACCTATCAGGCCCCTTGTATCATCCAAAACCAGGATAAATAAGCTCTAAATATCTCTATATTCCTCATATAGGACTTACTATAGTCATAAGGAACTTCAAGAAGTCCTGTTGGTTCAAATCCAATGGAGTTACCCGAATTAATGGTAACAATTTCTCTTAAATTATTTTCATTTATTTTGATTCTCAGACACATAAAATATTTTCATTACATTATTTTATAACATCAAAATTATCATAAATATACTATAATGTTGTTATTATATTTATTAGAACAACACATACAAACACATCCATCTAATGGGTAAAGAACATATTGTTTCTGTGGATGGAAAACTAACTCCTCATGAAATGATGATAGATCAATTATCTCCTACCACCTATTATGGTGGCCATTATGATGAAACTGTATTTATAAATGATATATATAATGTTTATGTTTTCTTTATGCTTCTTTATTTTCCATTTATATCATACCTTTATTGTTTTAATTTTGGGTAAACGTGATAATTTCAATCGAGGAAGTGCGGACTACCGCCCCCTCAAAGTGATATGACTCTTTAATGAAATATGTGGGAAATATAATGGATGGACCTAATTATATTATATAAGATATTATACTGGAATTATTATATACCTATGTATCATTATCTTTTAATTCCATTAAAATATTAAATAGAAATGAAAGTAGTTTTCATGCTTATGTACGGCTTACCCTCTCCATGAACAGTGAATTTCATTTCTTATCTCCAAATGATATGTTCTATAATAAATACATATATATAATGGATATATATAATATATATGATAACTGAATAATGAATATCATTATGGATATAATGGACTGTTGACCACATGAACAACATGTAAATATAATGTGTTCATTTTTTTCTCAAGTTCCAAATATCGACAAAATGACCGTTGTTAACACAAATGATTGAAAGTTTTTTATAACATGTTAATAAGTGATATAAAAGAAATATCAAAATTAAAAAAGTTCTTAAGAAAGTAGAAATTATCTTTAGTTAATTATTATGGAAGAGAACCGAACATACGAGTCAAGTCGGACACGAGGTAAGGGGTTTCTAATATCACATTCAATTCCGTGAGATTTATATTATTCGTCAATTATAAATTGAAAGTGATATATTTTGTACTTCCATTTGATATAATTTATAATGAGTATATTTATATTCATTTTATTCTGTGATTTATTTTGTGTTATTTAACTTTTGGTCATATGAATCGACTGATTACGATGTGTTAAGTGGTTTTCAGCTCACATTTTGTTCCCATGAGATTCATGCTATATTTTCAACTATTTACTTTTGAGTGTTACATTTACTACCCATAATTGAAGTAATTTTTGAATATAATTTAATTTATTTGTATTCACATATTCATTGAATTATCCTCCATTCATGGGGTTTATGTTTCGTATGATAACAAATTAGTAAGGGATCCTTTCTCCCTCTTCTTTATAAAAGACTTATTTTTGTTATGTCTTTTAATCTACATCTTCAGATATTTGGATTTGTTTCTATATATCCTTATTGTTGTAAATCATTATATCCATGTTATGAGATACCATTTTCTCACTCATTAATTTATTTTTATAATTTTAATGTGTTGTCGTTAGGTCGTCGAATTTCTATAAGGGAACTTCTTCACCCAATTTGAATTATTTGGGTTGTACTTATACATCAAGATTATGTCGTGTTATGAATCTGTGTTAATAATCTGTATTTTATTCACACTTAATATCCACTTATATTGAGTGTATTCTTATTTCTCACACATTATTATGTAATCTATTTATCCTTAATCAATGTATACCGTTTTAGGGATTTTTTCTCAATTTACATTCTATTGGGACTTAATTGTTGTTATTAAACCATATACTCTTATGTGGTGTATATAATGTTCTTTGGAATAATATATCATGAATCCCTTTATTCTCATGATAATACCTAGTTCTTATTAAATTTTATTCCTTAATTATTTGTATTCAAGCATCTATCTTTTTGTTAAAAACTATTTAAATAAAAAATCAGTTTATATATTTTAATGATTTATTCTTCTAAATATTTCTCATTAATGTCCATTTTTTCAACATTGTTTTTATGATTTATTTATATGGACATTAATGTTCACAAATGATAATTCATTTAAAACTTCAATGTGGTATTGGACACTTTGATTCAAATATATTTTTAGTAAATGTTTTAAATGGTTTTGGATTTGATTTAATAATGAATTGTTTATTTCAATAAGTTGATTTGATATATTGTGAATGGAATATGGAAATGTTATCTTTCATTTATGTTTGTATTATATGTTTTGAATATGTTATCATTGTTGTTCAATGTTTTTTTATACGGGTGGTTCCCTGATAAACCTAGGTCGGGTGAGCCCGAGATAGCTCTTCAATGCAATGAGTAACTTGACGAATGTCAACGATAATGTTTACCCTAAGTGATATATGGAATTTACTTAGATGGGTATTACAAATGTGACTCCATATTTAGCTATGATATCTACAATTTTAGTTGTTTATGAATTCCATAAATTACTTTTATGCTTTAGGATTTCTGTGTGTTATTATTAAATCATACGATTTCATAAGATATGATATGATTGAAAAGTATTGGATTCATTGATTTGTATTTATTGGTGGGATAATGTTTTCCTTCCTTAGTTTATAACACTTACTGTACTTTTTATGATCATCCCATGTTTTTGAAATGTTTTCCCTATGACTTAAATATGAATAGTGTCAAGGATTCTATCATGTAATATACATGTTTTCTAAAACATAGAACTAGGCATGTATTTTTTAAGAGTTTTTATTGTATGAAAAATTGATACTGGGTAGTAGTGTCTACTTTTAATATAGAAGTTTTTATGTAATAGTTATTTCCTAATTCTCTAAAACTCTAACCCGGAAAAGATCCACAATGTGAGGTCCTAGTGTAATTAATGATTATGTAATGATTAAGATTAGATCCTTATATATAAACACCATGAACCTTTAATATCACTATCTATTAAAAAAATAAATCCTAGAAACTGTATTGGAAATCCATCAAATAAATATCTAGAATCATTAATCCTAGTTAAAAACATACCATTATTGATTAGCTGCTCCAAAAATAATTTATGTATAGAGTTTCACTTTCCTCTCAAGATGTGTATATAGAAACCCATTGATTTAAAACATGACCCAAGACATAGAATAGTATCCTATGGACACCCTTACGTATAAAATGATATTGGTTTCTATTGTTGGAAGAAATGGGTCATTCTTCCACCTTAATGGTAGGTAGTGGGACTCACTAATTGTTTTTCATGACGAAAAGTATAATCACATGAAATATTTCATAAAAAACCATTTCTGGAATAACCACTGCTTCAACAACTATAAATACATAGGTATACAATAGTGACTCATACCACAACACCTCTATATAATGGCCATCACAAATCCATTTTCCTGTGATTGGAGGACATTATGGTGGAATATCTCTAAAATTATAGGAATACACCTCAAAAATTAATTTATTAGTGACCAAGTCATAAAAAAGAATAATAAGGGAAAATAATTCCTATAAATAAGTCATACCCATCTTTATACTCTTAAATATTGGATTGGGTAATAGGAACTACTATTAAAGTACCATAGACACAACCTTTTACACCCTCTAATGTTGGTTCAAGGTAATCTTCTTTGTATAAAATTTTTAATTTCATATAATGTAATTTTTTTATAATTTACATTAAATGGATGAATAAAATGGTTCACCACTTATGACCCATACTTGAAAATAATCCTTAGGAACATATATATATAATATACACATTACAAACCATAATTGGTTTCATCCCACGAAAACAAAGTTCCTTTTCCAAAAATTCCATAATTGGATTAAAAGGATGACAATTATTGCCACTGAAATTAAAAATAATATTTATATTGGGAATGAACTCTATGTAATAATAATGTTTCTCAATAAAATTTAAAAATAATTTGTCAAAAAATAGGCATATCACCTAAGGAAAACATAATAATTTCAGGGAATAAAAAAATTTATTATATACATCCTGTCATGTGAATTTAAACAGGTGCAGAAAATGATGCATTATAAGGCATACCCTCATCTGATAAAATCATGTATAAAAATTTCATATTTTTAAGGAACATATAAACTCAATTTCATCAACCATTGGTCAAATGAAATCATCTGTTACAGGAAAAATATATAAAAAAATTCTGTTATAAAAAATGTATTATTTTTCCTACAGAATTTTTAAATACTCCTAGGTACATCTTATTACAAAAGTAAAATAACTTCATAATATATCCTTTATTCTCTAAAAAAATTAAATTTGTAATAGAAAAGTCTCTTTAATATTGTAACGCCCCGACCCCAGCTACCCAGAGCCGGTGCATTACTTCGTAACATTGGCATGATCACAAAAGATCAAGTCTCGAAAGACCGATTAGTTTAGTAGCCTTGGAAACACTAGATACATTCATAAGTCTTTCATTACATCAAAATTAAACAAACTACAAAAAAACATGGTCTTCATAGTCCACACTCATATCTTCACTGATTATTCTTGCAAGTCAGTCATAAAATACTTCCTCACAACCTGGAAAATTTTTAAACATTGAAAGGGGTGAGCTCAAATGCTCAATAAGGATAACAATAATGCGGAAGCTTTCATAAATAAACATTAACATTTAAGGAAATGTATAACTAAAACAAAAGCCTCTTAAACATGAACTTCAACATAATATGGCAAAAGTAAAATGAGATAATGCCATTTACTTCTTCACATGGATATTCTACTGGTCGAATAATCACATGTAATATCAATAACCACTTTCATAATGAGGGAATGTATAATGCCAGACATTCTGAAACACTTTGTCAAGGCCTCGGCCAAGACGTCTAAAATGATTAAGGCCTCGGCCAAAACCATAAATCAAATTGGGAAAGGGCCTCGGCCAATTCCACGTCTAGTTGTCTCATGAGACCTGCCGATGCATCGAGGAGCTATAGCGGGCTCCACCCGTCACTTATTAAGTCCAATACATTCCTCATATGAATAGGTTTAAACATATCATAAACCATAACATAATCGTATCACATAAAACATGCATAAAGGAAACATAACATTTCCACATTTCAATCACAAGATATCAATACAACACATTGATAAAAACTCTTTCAAAACCATTTTCAATACCAAAATAAAAGAAAGTTAAAACTTTGTATTTATTTTTCATTAAAAAAAAGATGGCTTTTAGAGGAAGCCGAAACTCAAATAGTGGTCACGGCGGTGGAGAAGTCGTTGTCGCCGCATAAGTACGGAAAGAAAAACATTCCCTTTTGTCGTTTAGCAAAACACTTCGTATAAAAAAGATTCCTTTTGAATAAACGTAAAAGTCAAAGGGGTTTATACACCGTATAAAAGAAAGTTGTGTATAAAACCAAATATGTCTCAGTGGATGGTGATTGAGACGAAGTCCTTAAAAAGATCATTTTTAGAATAAAATAGATCTATTATGTGTATTCACTATAGGTACACATAAAGAAAGTAAAAATACAAAATAATACATAATAATATCATGACATAATCGGAAAGTAGGAGATTAACCCAAAGAATGGAAGTTGGGTTAAGAAGTTCCCTTACCTCGTGTCTGACTTGACTCAACCGTTCTGTAACCTCCTGAATAATAAACTAGAGTTAATATATACCTTATTAAGAACCATTTTCAACTTCATTATCCTTATTATATCACTTATTACAATGATATGAACATTATGTAATTATTTAAGTTAATAATGTTCATTTTGTCGGTATTTGGTTCTTAAGTCAAAAATAGGCTTCTTACACTTACATGTTGTTAATTTGGTCAAAGGTTCATTATATCCAGAATGGTATTCATGATGTAGATATCATATATGTCATATATATCCAGTACATACATTCATTTATAATATTACATCACATTTAGAGGTAAGAAATGAAATGCACCGTTCATGGAGACGGTAAGCCGTACGTACGCATGAACGCTACTTCCATTTCTATTTCATATTTTCTGGAATGGAATCATAATGATATGAGAGTATATTATAATTCCAGTATAATAACATATATAATATCATTAACTTTATCCTTCACACATCCCACATATGGTATTAACGAATCAAATCACTTTCAGGGGGCGGTAGTCCGCGCTTCCTAAAATGAAGATATCGTGTTTTACCCATAATGGAAACCATAAAGGTATGCCCAAAATGAAAAAAACAGAAGCTTAAGGAAAACATAAACATATTATATATCATATATAAAAATAGTGACATCATAATGGCCACCTTTGAAGGTGTTAAATGAGTGTTGAACAATCATCGTTTCGGGAGGCAGAATTTCGCCATCCACGGAAACCTTATGTTCTTTAACCATTTGATGTAGTTGTGTGGAAGTGTAGCTCAAATAAATCTTATAACAACATCCTAGTATATTTAAGATACTGGTGTTGTTACAAGAGAAGTAAATAAAAAGAGTTTAGGGGGTTGGAGAAGCAAAATAAAACAAAAGAACATGAGAGAATGAATTACCTTAAAAAGTGTAACTCCTTTTGAGTTGAGCCTAAAGGCTTCCTTTGAAAGGATTCTGCCCAAAGGGAATCCTCTAGGATGAGGAGAGGGATGTGGAGAGAGCAAATGGGCAGGGGTTGGCCTAGCCAATGGCTTGAAGAGTGTGTGAAATGAGGTAGAGGTGGGGGCCTTTTATAAGAGGAGAGGAGGGGCACTTTTGGAAAGTAAAGGAACATTACATTATTTGAAAATGTGTTTCGGTTTTAAAAGGTCCCACATTGATAGAATTCGTGGATAAGGTGATAAGGCATCGAAATCCACTCATCCAATTGGTTTTGGACAAGTGTAATCCTTGGATTTTGCATTATCTTCTCATTTTATTTAAATCGTTAAATAATGAGGTCATCGCCACATCATAATGATGTCATAAATAATTTAATTTATTTAATGTCTAAAAATTATAAAAAAAAATACTATGATGTAGGAAATCTTTTTAGCTTTCTAATGAATATTTATAGTCAAAATTTGGACTTGTGTAACCCTACTTAAAAATTGTTTTAGTAGAACAATTTATGTTAGTGTCATTTTCACTTTAACATTAAATAAAAAGTAATTTATGTTATTTCCCTACAAAAGTGGATCCATGGGGTCCCCAAGTTAGGCCATGGCTTGTCTTGGTCGGCCATGACACAACCAATGAGGTTGGGACATGTGTCTAGGTCATTTAATATTATTAAAGTATTATTTATACCTTAAACTACCCTAATTACCACTAATCGCGATTAAAACTTAATAAGTTACTATTCACCAAAAATTATTTTGATCTCATTGAACCACATTTTACTTCTTAATGACAACCATGTATGTCGGATTTTTGAAAATCAAATCACAGAAGTGGTAATATTTCATTTAAACGAAAAATCAGTTATTTAACTACCACTTAGTGGTTTCACTATTCATCAAAAATTGAAGTTTTTCAGAATAAGGCCAAAATTTCACCCTAAGCTATAATTGATATTACGAATTCAAAAATGATGTCTATTTTACAAAATTCCAAACATATTAGTTGCATTAATTAATTTTATAATTAATTCCCGCTGTCACAACAAATAGCGTGTTTTTAAGAAACAATTTATATCAAAAGATTGGCAATTGTTTATGTCCAATTTCAATGTTAAATTAATTCTAATGACCGCCATTGGATAAAATGGTAAAAATATATTCTAATTATACTTTAAAACCACTAAATAGTATAATTTATCACAATTAATTATTTTGATTAAAAAAGTTGTTTTAAGTATTTTTCACTATTCATAAAAAAAATTTGAAGTTCTCAGAAAGTTACAAAAAATTCAACTTAGGATAATTTCGATATTAGGAATACAAAAATGAAGTCCATTTTGAAATATAAAATTTCTATAATTTTAAAAAGTGGTTATTACTATTCATAACGGCTACTTTGATTTGTCGCGATGTTTTAGAACTCGAAGTTGCGTACAATGCAAGCTATTGTATTATTGAATGAGAAGCGTATCGTGGAAGCTCGGGGTGTTACATTCTCCCCTCCTTCAATAAATTGCGTCCTCGCAATTTGAAATTTTTCTTTGATAATAAAAGGTTCAAAATAGAAAATACCTTTGTGGAAAACCCACATCGGAAATAAGGTTAATAAATATATAACATTAAAAGAAAACAGGATAAGTACAAAGGTCACCCGATATAGCCCATTCTAAGATTCTATGAAAATATGGATATGGAAGAAAAACAAACCATCAAGGTCTGATGGAGAGTTATAGAAAACAGGATTAGGAGAAAGTTTAACCATAAGAAAATCACAAACTTGTGATTGGTTAAACGGTCATTGAATCCCTAGTTGGAAAAGTTAACCGACAACATTTTTGTTTTAAGTTACCTTTTATAATGTTGAGGATTCTATTTAGGATATTTACTAAGAACGTAAGGGAATATACATACTTGTTATGTATACTTTCATTCGTTAATGAATTTTTACCACAAACCCATCTTTTACTCCAAATGGTAACAGAACTCAAAAATATTCTATTTATCCTAATTGTATAAGGTTCAAAATGTTAACACATACCATTTAGATTAGTAAAACTATTTTGTAATAACCAGGGACTTCCTGTAGGCTAGTGGTAGGAAATAAATGCCTGTCGCACTATGATTGTGGGTTCGATTCCTGCAGCTTTGTCCGACGCGACGGGTTATGACCCACCCTGCAGGTTGTCCTTTTCCTAAAACTATAGTATCATAATATTCCAAAAATAATCTTCATAAATTTTTTAACCTTAAACAATACTATCCATGGTTCAACTTAATCCATTCCAACCTTAATAGTTATCCAAAATACATCTGTCCAACTCACAGTCCAAATTTTATAAGGAAGGTAAACATAATGAAGATCCTTTATCCCACGTAACAACATGTGAGCACCTTCATCATGTATTCTTTTTAAACATACTGAATTACCATGATCCCTTATTCCTTATAGAATACTAGATATACTCCTTCTATCCAAAAATGTATACAAAACATCAATCAGTTTCAAGGAAGTTAAGTATATCCAATATAATTTATCCAAATCAATCACGTCTTATTTCAAAATCACAATCTCAGTATCAAAACCATATTATGGTTTACCTTTCTCTCAACCATATATTTTCCAAAAATTTAACCTACTGTGGAGTCACTTTTCTTGGTTCCACACAATCTCAAGTCCTTGATGAAATAGTACTGCAGTACAATCCTTATATACTCCATAATTATTATAACCAGTACATCATTGATACAACACTCAAATTACAAAATTCTTTAATAACAACATAAGAGCTCTAATCATTACTCCTCATCTGTGGTAGTATCATAACTTGATTATTATCCAATAACATCATTTGGGGCATACTTTGACGATTTGGACATTGGTTTGCGTAGTGTCCCCAATCCTTGCAGAAGAAACATTGTACATTTGAAACCATTTTCTTACCCTTGCAGTCACGCACTTTGTGTCCTTTTTCTCTACACTTATAACAAACTCCCATTCCCTTTAGGCAAGTTCCATGATGTTTCTTCCCACAATTACCACATATTGGAAAATTCTTCTTTCCCCTCATCCCTTTATCCATCATTCTCTCTTCCATCCCTTTCGTCTCTTGCTTCGCTTCAAAGCCATAGGACTCAGAGAATTCTTTACTTATCCTATTAACACATGATACTATTTCTTCATATGTTGAGAACACATGGGAGACTATTTCCCTTCGAAATGTTGGCTTAATACCATGAAAGATACTATCCTTCTTACTCTTTGGATCATACGTACTGCTGGAGTTCACATTCCTTCTACTGGGCGCCATTTCTATACAACGGCATAAACTAGGTTAGTTTATGAATCAAAATACATAATTCCATACTTGTATAATACTTAACATAAATTGAACTATTTATGGATATAATCCATAATCATAAAAAGGTTTTATTTGAGAAAGTATATACTCATAACCGTTCATAGTGGTTTGTAAAGAAAATGAGAATTATCTTAAGCATATCCCCCGGGAGTGTCGTAACCAAGAGTGCAGCAAGGCCCGTTGTCGTGCACCAGTTCCCGTTCGAGTCTAGCTCGAAGCGGTGTTTTCGGATTTTACCCCTAGGTACATCTGTGCCAGAGCCGCCTCTACCTGCTCGTATCCAGACAGGGATGTATTGCTCGGAAAACTCACAAAATCTCTATATTACCAAAATTCTAGGAAGGTTTTCTATTCTAATCCTCAAAGTCTATCTTCGGGCTATGTGCTCTAATCAGAGTTTATCTAAATCTAGCTTCCAAGGTTAGTACTAAACTGCCTCTGATACCAACTGTAACGCCCCGACCCCAGCTACCCAGAGCCGGTGCATTACTTCGTAACATTGGCATGATCACAAAAGATCAAGTCTCGAAAGACCGATTAGTTTAGTAGCCTTGGAAACACTAGATACATTCATAAGTCTTTCATTACATCAAAATTAAACAAACTACAAAAAAACATGGTCTTCATAGTCCACACTCATATCTTCACTGATTATTCTTGCAAGTCAGTCATAAAATACTTCTTCACAACCTGGAAAATTTTTAAACATTGAAAGGGGTGAGCTCAAATGCTCAGTAAGGATAACAATAATGCGGAAGCTTTCATAAATAAACATTAACATTTAAGGCAATGTATAACTAAAACAAAAGCCTCTTAAACATGAACTTCAACATAATATGGCAAAAGTAAAATGAGATAATGCCATTTACTTCTTCACATGGATATTCTACTGGTCGAATAATCACATGTAATATCAATAACCACTTTCATAATGAGGGAATGTATAATGCCAGACATTCTGAAACACTTTGTCAAGGCCTCGGCCAAGACGTCTAAAATGATTATGGCCTCGGCCAAAACCATAAATCAAATTGGGAAAGGGCCTCGGCCAATTCCACGTCTAGTTGTCTCATGAGACCTGCCGATGCATCGAGGAGCTATAGCGGGCTCCACCCGTCACTTATTAAGTCCAATACATTCCTCATATGAATAGGTTTAAACATATCATAAACCATAACATAATCGTATCACATAAAACATGCATAAAGGAAACATAACATTTCCACATTTCAATCACAAGATATCAATACAACACATTGATAAAAACTCTTTCAAAACCATTTTCAATACCAAAATAAAAGAAAGTTAAAACTTTGTATTTATTTTTCATTAAAAAAAAGATGGCTTTTAGAGGAAGCCGAAACTCAAATAGTGGTCACGGCGGTGGAGAAGTCGTTGTCGCCGCATAAGTACGGAAAGAAAAACATTCCCTTTTGTCGTTTAGCAAAACACTTCGTATAAAAAAGATTCCTTTTGAATAAACGTAAAAGTCAAAGGGGTTTATACACCGTATAAAAGAAAGTTGTGTATAAAACCAAATATGTCTCAGTGGATGGTGATTGAGACGAAGTCCTTAAAAAGATCATTTTTAGAATAAAATAGATCTATTATGTGTATTCACTATAGGTACACATAAAGAAAGTAAAAATACAAAATAATACATAATAATATCATGACATAATCGGAAAGTAGGAGATTAACCCAAAGAATGGAAGTTGGGTTAAGAAGTTCCCTTACCTCGTGTCTGACTTGACTCAACCGTTCTTTAACCTCCTGAATAATAAACTAGAGTTAATATATACCTTATAAAGAACCATTTTCAACTTCATTATCCTTATTATATCACTTATTACAATGATATGAACATTATGTAATTATTTAAGTTAATAATGTTCATTTTGTCGGTATTTGGTTCTTAAGTCAAAAATAGGCTTCTTACACTTACATGTTGTTAATTTGGTCAAAGGTTCATTATATCCAGAATGGTATTCATGATGTAGATATCATATATGTCATATATATCCAGTACATACATTCATTTATAATATTACATCACATTTAGAGGTAAGAAATGAAATGCACCGTTCATGGAGACGGTAAGCCGTACGTACGCATGAACGCTACTTCCATTTCTATTTCATATTTTCTGGAATGGAATCATAATGATATGAGAGTATATTATAATTCCAGTATAATAACATATATAATATCATTAACTTTATCCTTCACACATCCCACATATGGTATTAACGAATCAAATCACTTTCAGGGGGCGGTAGTCCGCGCTTCCTAAAATGAAGATATCGTGTTTTACCCATAATGGAAACCATAAAGGTATGCCCAAAATGAAAAAAACAGAAGCTTAAGGAAAACATAAACATATTATATATCATATATAAAAATAGTGACATCATAATGGCCACCTTTGAAGGTGTTAAATGAGTGTTGAACAATCATCGTTTCGGGAGGCAGAATTTCGCCATCCACGGAAACCTTATGTTCTTTAACCATTTGATGTAGTTGTGTGGAAGTGTAGCTCAAATAAATCTTATAACAACATCCTAGTATATTTAAGATACTGGTGTTGTTACAAAAGAAGTAAATAAAAAGAGTTTAGGGGGTGGGAGAAGCAAAATAAAACAAAAGAACATGAGAGAATGAATTACCTTAAAAAGTGTAACTCCTTTTGAGTTGAGCCTAAAGGCTTCCTTTGAAAGGATTCTGCCCAAAGGGAATCCTCTAGGATGAGGAGAGGGATGTGGAGAGAGCAAATGGGCAGGGGTTGGCCGAGCCAATGGCTTGAAGAGTGTGTGAAATGAGGTAGAGGTGGGGGCCTTTTATAAGAGGAGAGGAGGGGCACTTTTGGAAAGTAAAGGAACATTACATTATTTGAAAATGTGTTTCGGTTTTAAAAGGTCCCACATTGATAGAATTCGTGGATAAGGTGATAAGGCATCGAAATCCACTCATCCAATTGGTTTTGGACAAGTGTAATCCTTGGATTTTGCATTATCTTCTCATTTTATTTAAATCGTTAAATAATGAGGTCATCGCCACATCATAATGATGTCATAAATAATTTAATTTATTTAATGTCTAAAAATTATAAAAAAAATACTATGATGTAGGAAATCTTTTTAGCTTTCTAATGAATATTTATAGTCAAAATTTGGACTTGTGTAACCCTACTTAAAAATTGTTTTAGTAGAACAATTTATGTTAGTGTCATTTTCACTTTAACATTAAATAAAAAGTAATTTATGTTATTTCCCTACAAAAGTGGATCCATGGGGTCCCCAAGTTAGGCCATGGCTTGTCTTGGTCGGCCATGACACAACCAATGAGGTTGGGACATGTGTCTAGGTCATTTAATATTATTAAAGTATTATTTATACCTTAAACTACCCTAATTACCACTAATCGCGATTAAAACTTAATAAGTTACTATTCACCAAAAATTATTTTGATCTCATTGAACCACATTTTACTTCTTAATGACAACCATGTATGTCGGATTTTTGAAAATCAAATCACAGAAGTGGTAATATTTCATTTAAACGAAAAATCAGTTATTTAACTACCACTTAGTGGTTTCACTATTCATCAAAAATTGAAGTTTTTCAGAATAAGGCCAAAATTTCACCCTAAGCTATAATTGATATTACGAATTCAAAAATGATTTCTATTTTACAAAATTCCAAACATATTAGTTGCATTAATTAATTTTATAATTAATTCCCGCTGTCACAACAAATAGCGTGTTTTTAAGAAACAATTTATATCAAAAGATTGGCAATTGTTTATGTCCAATTTCAATGTTAAATTAATTCTAATGACCGCCATTGGATAAAATGGTAAAAATATATTCTAATTATACTTTAAAACCACTAAATATTATAATTTATCACAATTAATTATTTTGATTAAAAAAGTTGTTTTAAGTATTTTTCACTATTCATAAAAAAAATTGGAAGTTCTCAGAAAGTTACAAAAAATTCAACTTAGGATAATTTCGATATTAGGAATACAAAAATGAAGTCCATTTTGAAATATAAAATTTCTATAATTTTAAAAAGTGGTTATTACTATTCATAACGGCTACTTTGATTTGTCGCGATGTTTTAGAACTCGAAGTTGCGTACAATGCAAGCTATTGTATTATTGAATGAGAAGCGTATCGTGGAAGCTCGGGGTGTTACAAATATCAATTTGTATCCTCCCAACTTAGAAGACACATAATGGTGACCCAAGTCGTGGGTTACATGTTCTCATGTGTACATCTCCATACACCAGAGGCTTCTAATTAGAAGTAAGGGCCTAGGGTGTGTATTAGGGTGAATATGACGACATGTTAGAGTGTATCACATTATTTTAGATGTATTATTCAATACAATAGTCGTAATATAAATCACATAATATAGGATAGAAGACAGTCCTCTCATATGATATATTAATAAATATCCAGAAGCAATCAAAAACAATATAATTACCAAGTCAAAACTATATATAAAATGAAACTAAATACATGGAAACTACATAACGATAAAGTACATGAACCAAAATACAAAAAGAAAAAAAAATAGAATTTCATAATATACAATGTCAATCCAAACATAGTCATATTATTCATAGCTATTATCCAATGAGAAAATCATGTATCAAATAATGGTTTATTCCACGGATCTCTACCTACATACATGAAGTCTATCTATGTACCCAACGGTGGACAAAACTAGTTGTGAGATGACACTCGGTAGGTCACCACATATAGTATATATGAAATTTCCAATTTTTCTATTATAGATGAGTGCATCGTATTTCAAATAATATTTATAATAGTATTGAATTTAATGTGTGATATTACACAAAAAAACATTCCTCTCTATAAATAATAGTCAATTTTTATAAATAAGGGTAAATTTTAGTGCATAATAAATATGTATTACACAAACATATCCAAAAAAATTTATACAAGTTCATGGTTATTTGAAATCATATAAAAAACCTAAAATAGACACATCATGTAATCCATTATAATGAATCCACACTTGCCTATATCAGGTAAACAAGTAGTATACAAGGAAGGTTTGTATATGAGGAATAGAAGATAAGGCCATGATCATTGAGAACTAAGAGCATCTAGATGGAAATTCAGTAATATCTCATTTTGTGTCAACGGATCATGTCAACAGAGAATGTCCAATGTGAGTCGAAACAAGCTGGATCTAAGGGGTAGAAAAGAATGTGACATCCTACAAAATTAATATCAATGTAATAAACATATCTAAAGAACACATATAAATAATCAAAATTAATTGAGTTGAAATTTTTTAGGAATCAAATGGAATCAGGTCAAAATGATATCTTCCAAATTATCAACTACAATTATCAATTTACAAACACTTATACCAATGTCTTCATTTTATAATATGTGAAACACTACATATTCAATCTTGAAACACAATGGAAATAATCCATAAAAAACACCAAACCTAATATAATGATACAAACCACCTAATAAATGTCCATAATAGAGCTCTCACCGAGTATCAACCTCCGATTTAGTCAACATTGGGATAAAAAAATAGAATAGTTGTTGTGCCTCAAAATATGTATTATTAGAAGGCACCCAAATATCTCCGTTAATAAGAAAAAAACATATAAGAAAACAATTTGAATAATAAATTTACTAGTATAGATCTGATGATGCAGACATCGTTCGAAAATGATTAAAAATGTTAAATGAGAATAAAAATATATTATTTCAACAGTAAAGGGTTCTTAAAAGTAATATATTATGTACAATTGTAAGGCTTTCAAAAAGAAATAATTGATTAATGAAAAATTATGTAAATACATGAAATTTATAATATATTAACATGGTCTCACATTCTTCCCTTTTGGTTTCCCAATCCATGAAAAATAATGAAATATTATCTATTCCAAAAAGGGCTAATGATGGTTAATGTACATAATTTTGAAATCCATGTGGAAAACATAGCAAAGAAATTTTTATCTCATCACCCCTCACACAGTCAAGGTACACGATCATAAAAACTATGATCTAACCTTTCATTTAGCATATGTTAAAACATGTAGAGCATCCCCTCATGTGTGTACACCTAAATACGTTTTTTCCTAAAACCATGTGGCCTCATTTTTTCCACTGTACATCCCTTTAAGGTTTTTTCAAACTGGGTGGAATGGGTGTAATTCTTATAATAATCATGCATCCCAATGACTATTCTCTAATGGTCATGATTCTAGCTCTAAACAAGCACCAAAATACCCCCTCCATGAAACTCTTATACTCTCATTTTAAACTATAATTAGTTCAAGACCAAAACTTATAAATAAAAAAAATTACCCAATACTTATCGGAAATCATGGGATCTTACATCTAGGATTACCTTCCACTAACACTTATCACCATTTCTTCCGGATAATGTGTTTGATGTTCCATCCTCAGGTCATACATTGCATGAATCATTATTATACACAGATTTCACACTCTTCAGTGTATTCTATCACCAAGATAATTTTGAATATTCCAAAAAAAAGTATTTACACATTAATATCTCTCTTATAACTCCTCATCAATGACGAGAACTATACCCAATGCATGATTTCTCAATAGACTCATAAAGTTACTACGTGAATCTCAAACCAAATGTTATCTTCCTTGGACAACAACATATAAAACACATCACTGTTATTATTATCTATAGTATTTTATCAATGTCACGATCATCCACTAATTATATGATCTCATGAATAAAAATTATAGCCACTAAATAATAATTGTAGTAAACAAAACACTCATTTACATTACTCTTAATCTCAACACCCAAAACCCCAAGGTTCATTCTAAAAAAACAATTGTATTTTGATTCTTATTAAAGAACCCATTTATCTTCATATTATTTTGAATAATACCCTAAATCACATATCTATGATTCATCTCATGAAAACCACCAACCTAGTCCAACCCTATGAATAGTAACCATCGACCAAACCAGCTGTCGACTCCCTAAAAACCTAGTTAAAACTTACTCTCTCTAGGTCAACCATGTTTCCATAACAGTAAGGTCTCACATCTGGGTAACTAGGTATAACCACCATTATAATTTCTTAAACTCATATATGGTGGAAAAGTTATGGGTATCATCCATGCTCCCATCTCATCCCATGGAACCATTATTCCCAACACCCACTCATGGGGTCTCACAACCTCATCATCACCTGTTAAAGCAACAACAAAAAAATTTGACAAACTCCCTATCAAATAATGCATTCATTGGAGAACACCCCAGAGGATCAACATTCATTGGTATAATATTCCATAACAAATAATATGTTTCTAGAAGACATTTCCCCATAGAAAATTTTCACTTGGTCTTGTTATTTAGAGTATGAATAAAAGATATTTATGAAAATATAATATATATTTTTATTGTTAAATTAAATTTCCAAAACTCATTGATAATAACCCATCACTGATTTACTCGTTAGGAATATGTGGAATAACTAAACCACTAAGGATTGTACATTTCTTTTTCAATCATTATCCTCACCATAAAACATATCACCACAATTCCATTGGATGAAGGAATATATATACAAAATTTATTATAATTGAGAAAATTCTAACAATTATATATATGTGATAACTAATTATGAGTATTTAATTACAATATATACAATTATTTTATTTTTTTAGTAAAATCAAACATTATATGGACTATATCATGTCTATCTTACATGTCTAATATGATTCATGTGATGCCTCTTTCCTCTATAGTATAAGAGTCAAATCCAATCACTTGACTCCCCACAATAGTACGTGAGAGAGATTTTAGGACCTAAAAAACAAATTATCCAATCCACATTTTTGTTTCATGATCTGAGAATCAAATACTAACATATCATCATAATCATGAATATATTTCCCGTCACCAGTATGATTGGATTCTTATTGGAATAGGTCTTCTTGAAACACATTTACGATACCCATCATAATCCTTAAAACATAAAAAAATATCAATTATAAGAAATAAAAAAAAGTAATAATTATTCAAAACAATACAACAAAAACATTGTAATGTCTCGATGAAACTCACACTAGGATAATAGTCATACCATTTCAACACTTAAATTCATGTCTATTGAATATTATTTTATGGGGTTGTTGAGAATATTAAGAGATATAATATGGTTTGGTGATGATGCTATACCAACATATAAATGTGAAAAATTATAAAATAAATAACCATCTAGTATACACATCATATACCACCAAATGAAAAAATTAATAAAACATACAATAATAACATGAAATGTCCAACATGAATAAAAATGCATTCCATACATAAAATATTTCTCTACTACTGGTTTGATCATATATATATAATTAATAAATATTATTACATAACCCTATAATATAAACTCCATGTAATGAAACATAATCATTCTAGAATAACCTATTTAGATACTCTATTCTGATGATATGTATCCACGTGATTGGAAAAACTCAATCATTAATTCCTAGAAATCATATCTATACATCATTTATCCAATATCCACTTGAATAAAAAATTATGGTGTAAACGCACAATGAGGGGACGATATATTGGATAGAAATGAATATAAATAGTTCACATCGAAAGGTGGACCTATAAACTTCTTTTATAAGAACATTCACATGGAATATTACCAACCATGCCCAAGTATAAAAATAATAAAAATCTTATAAACATCATTGGTCCATAGGTCCATGACCCTAGTTGGACATTTTTTTAGATTTTAGGGTGTCTTTGAGAAAATCATGATTAACGTGTATCCAATTGTTTCTCTCTGGAATTGTGGATGATCTCATTGATTTATGATCAAACATTACAAGCGGTTTCGAACGGGTTTGTTCATAGAACCGGAAGCATCCAATGATTCCATATCCATTTGAACCTACTTTCCAAAGGTAGGCATCATTATTTTTGGACTGACAAGGCTTAGGAATTTGCATTGGTCATGAGGATGGGAGGTCGGACTGATCACACATTTTTTATGGGAATTATTGTATACTCTGGGACTTTCTTAATAGATTTCAGTTATTTTTGTGATTCCTTATTACATTACAAAGTATAAAATGATCTTTCCATTAGATCTTAAAATCAATGATTGATATATAGGAAATTTATAGAATCTTTTATATGTATTCGAGGTTCTTCATCTATAGAGAATCATCAGTATTTGTTTATAGATTCATAGTCAATGGTATCCTTTAATACATAAAAAGTATCTTGGACATTATGATGACCATACTAGTTTTAAAGCCACTGAGTGAGGCACTTGAGGTTTATTGTCATTCAGAAGGACTTGGATTATTTCAGATTTGGGATTGTACCCGCAGATGGGATACCTACATATATTTTGTTTTGCAAAAGGAATCATAACCCACATTGTTTGAGAAAGGGAGTATGATGTTTATGCATGATTGATGGCTCAAAGAAAGATGTCAGGATTACTTTTACACTCTATACTCACGTGTGTCATGCTCGGTGTGAAAAACAATATGTATTGGTGAAACCAGACAATTGTTCCATGGACAATGCAATGATGTGGGGCTTATGTGTGTATGACTTCCCAAATGATGATGATTATGATTTACTTCAGGGAAGAAATCCAAGAACAAGGTCCATAAAGGTATATGTGCTTCATTGAGATTTGGATACTCTAATCTTGGGGCTTACTCCCAAGGAAGATGCCCATGTTAAGAGGAGAATTATGATTGGGTTTTACTCCTGAGAAGGAAGCCGAGATCAAACGGAAATTAAGACTGTTTAAGAGAAATTAAGATGGGGGGTTACTTCTGAATTGTAGGCTGAGGATAAAGGGATTTGAAAGTTAAAAAGGACTTAGGGCTTACTCATATGGAGGATGCCCAAATTTCAGAATTATTACTGGGGCTTATTCTTGAGAAGGAACCCCAGGTTATGAAAAACATGGTTGGGGATTACTCCGGATGAGGATGCCCATATTTGGGATCATTAAGACTGGGGCTTATTCCTGAAAACGGAGCCCAGGTTAAAGAAATTGTGGTTGGGGCTTACTCTTGAGGAGCATTCCCAAATTAGGGGACTGGGGCTTACTCCTGAAAAGGAGGCCCAATTAAAGGGATTTGAAACTGGGGTTTACTCCTGAAAAGGAGGCCTAGATTAATGGGAATTATGACTAAGGCTTACTCTTGAAAAGGATGCCCAGATTAATGAGGACTTGGGGCTTACTCCATAGGAGGATACCCAGATTTGAGAATTATGACATGGGCTTATTCTTAAAAAGGAGGCCTAGGTTAAGGGGTTATCTCATCCTAAATGATGAGGTTGAATGAATGGAATCTCAATCTTTAGTGACATAAAGATGTGTCAATCACTAGGTTTTGAGATATATTCCACAAAATTCCTTTCAGATAAAGAAGATAATAAAGAAAACTTAACATAAATGGCTTTGATTAATGTCTTGAATACTAAATCTTGAATAGGAGAGGTGGTATGGTATAAGAGTGGTTAAATGGGTAGGAAGGGAACCCAAAAATATAAGGGCACGCAAGTCCTGGGGAGTCGTGCAAGTACTGTGTAGGCGCACAAGTCCGTGGCCGCGTAGGTATACCTATGTGCAACATGGGTACTTGTGCGATTGTTAACCAATAGGGTAACGCTTGGGCGATCCTTGAACAAAGGCTTTAGAATTATCTTGAGAGGCTTTCCAGAAGATGGCGTGCATGTTCTGATGAAGAAGTAGCGCGGCACGCAAGTGTGTCCATTTCCCTTAAGGTTAAAACCACTATGGCGCGCAAGTGTTAGATAATTCTAACACTTAGACCTTACTCCTCTTGTTCAGACCTTCCATTCTAGGTAAATAATTACCTTAGATGTTTTCGGAATACTTGAAGAAGAGACTTGGGCGTTCAGAGCTCTGTATGTGAATTCTGAAAAAATTCCTCCCCGAAATGGGGGGCCCACCGGGTCTATTTATAGGCTGGAGAAGACGTCGGGCGGTTATCGCCTAGGGCGTGCAATTGACTTACGTGGTCAACATCGGCACACAAGTGTACTTGCATAACCAACTTCGGCGTGGAAGTGTATTTTTGCGAATTTTGTAGAACATGTGTGACCCTTGCAAAATGTTCTTCTTATTCCTTCCTTTGTCAATTTTTGATATTTGTCCAAAGGTATAATCACGTTGAGCTAAGATATTCCCCTTTTCCAATCTTTAGACTCTGTGACAAAAGGAGTGTCAACACCAATGTAACATATTTTTTCCAAATATATGTGAACGCTATCCAATCTGCATACCTCATGGTATTCATCCCATAATATCCTTATCATATGAGATACAAATCCATGGAATCTACGATCATATCCCCCCAACTCCATAGAGGAAAATAGTAATTAATATATCATCAATGATATATATATATATATGTGTGTGTGTGTGTGGAATCCATTATTATTATCTTGGATCCTATAAAATAGTATCCCCAACATATAATTATGAATATTTGTTCCCCTACCACAAAAACTCTATCATCCATGATCTAAATCCATTGAATCCTTAAGCATATTCAATCGACTCAAAAGTTGAATCCCATGCTAACCATTCAATATGAGGTTTAAATACATGAAAATCCTTATCATAAACAATATCCACATCTATGCCATTTCCAACCTCTAAATATATTAATTCAAGGATGTTCCCATCAATACCATGCTCAAAAATGCGGATTACCCAACCATATAGCCAATCCCATAACCATAATGATTTGTCTATATAAAATCAATGATTAGGGAGTAAAACTAGTCCAAACATATATAAAATAATATATATATATATATATATTAATTGAAGGATAAAGAACTTTTATTTTCATTGTCATATCTACCCTATTTTACATAAATTGCAGTTCATTTTTTATGTAACACCCTTAAACTTCTCACCCCAACAACGAATCAAATTAGCATTACTCTATCAACATGATTATTCAAGGACATATAGGTATCAGAATACGTTAAGGAATACCTATTATCATCCTTGGGACTATTATATAGGGATATTCATCAAACATGGGATACAATGGATAATATCATATGTAGTGCAATCCCTTATGTGATCCTCAGTCACATTGAGTCTCTTGGGGAATCTCTCGTATCTCTGGGGTGACACATCTCAAAACCTAGTCTCTAACATTGAATATCATAACCATGGATGAATGAAATGTCTCAAAAAGGAGTTTTCATATATCCCATCCACATTAAATGTTACTATATATTATACCAAACACCTAACATATTCATATACTTGAGTCGTATCCTGGTCTCACAAACCAAAGAATGTACCATGCCAATACCAAATGACGACATTGAATACCCCATTACAATTAATCAAATAAATCACATGACCCTTATAATGTTATTAGATCTTTTATAAACCTTAAGAGTGAACATAAATCATTTGTTGGAGAAAACATATCTCACAAGGATTTCCATCTCTTAAATGCCTCTAAAATGTCCCCAAACCACATAAAGTGTTCAAAATGAATGTTATTAAAACAGAATATATAATAATTTATTATAATAATATCCCATTATAACTATGTGTAAAAACTAAATTTAAAACACCCATGGAGATAATACATACTATGTACCTCATTTTCGTTACATATACCATCAACAGACCTCTCATGCCATGTATCCAATGAGACCTAGTGTGTAATTATTATGTACAAAGAATTTATACATATAAATTAAATGTAATAATGATGGTATACATAACAATTCTCCTTTTACCATAACATGATTTAAAATATGAACATTTAAATCATTCACTGAGCTCACATGATTTTCTCCTCACATGGGGTTGTGTCTTGTACCCTACATAACAATGTACCCAGAAAATGGGTGTCTAGCCATGCCCTCAGTTTTACAATAATTCACCACTACACAGTGCATCCCAAACACATATTTTGATTAACCCATAATCATGAAACAAACTCATAATAGTGGAACACAACACACATACACCTGAATTTTACATTATATGATCATGGTTTCAATAAAAAACCCTACAAACATCTTAAAACTGATTTTTTCTGACATCAAGCATAGGTCGACCATATAGAAGTCCCAAAATAACATAATATTAAAGAAAAAATTAATAACTAAAAAAATACAGGTGTTGTGTTTTAAATAAGGAAGCTATCCTACCTCATAGAAGAATCTAGTTATTCCCCACAAAATTCCACACTCAACTATTATGGAACTGTGATCTTGCTCCTCTCATGATCTTGGGTGATGCCACCATTCATCCCTCACACATTATTTACAGATCAATATCCCTCTATCATTCAACTCTAGGTATCATTAAATGATAAAACCAAAGGGGACTATTTATAAATATAATGGATATGGGGTGAAAAAAAAGGAAAATAAGGGAAAAAATAATAGAAAAATAATTGTAAAGGATACGAGGTTCTCGAAAACATTGAGATTGAGTGAATTTCATGCCTTGTAAATACACCTTTTTTGGACTCAAACATAGAGTCATTATATATATCTAAAACTACATTAAAAATATATCATCATTCAATATAATGTTATTAAATTAATATTTATTTAATTAAATATTAAATATTAATCAAAATTTTAATGGGCTTAAAATTCCAATAAAATACTAATACTCTTACGTAGAAACCATATTTTGGTACCAGTAGTGTATTAATAAAAAATATATGAGATCATATGGTAATTTAAAATTACTATTTTACCCCTCATCATTGGTTGAAATTAAAAATCCAAATTTCTTCCCCTGTTAATGACGTTGACAAACATTAATTTTTTTAGTTTCTGTTCATGGATTTTATATATGAGCTTGATATGTATGTGTAATATAATTCATGGAAATTTGTATATCAAGAGGAAGGTTTCTAAAATGGTGGTAGTTGTGAGAGAGTGAAGGTTAGAAATAAGATAATCATGATTCTAGGGAATGAGATGACATATATTGATATTGGCAATCAATTTGTGAGACTGGTGAATGTAAAACTATATATGAAGTAGGAAATATCTCAGGTAGTTCCCATTGATGGGAATATAGTGGCAGTATATGAGACCACTAAGGGGTTTCCTGAATATACCTATGTTTAATATTTTTATGAAATCCATTATATAAGGATCCGAAATCCATGGTGGAAGCAATGTAAGAAAGGAAATAAGAATGGGGGATGTGATTACTCTCATTTACCACATCCAATGGAAACGAGATCTACCAATAAGTCGAATTAAGAAGTCCATAAAGGTGAAAATAAGGATGTATAATATCAATGTATGGTTTTGGTAGAAAGTAATGTTCATCCATAATTCAGTGGGCGTGACTTTGTGCATTAATGATGTTTTATAATTCCAGTACAAGATTTGAGGGAAATAATATTCGAAATGTGACAGGTAATATTCCCTTTGAGACCATGAAATACAAAATATATTCATTTAATTATATTTTCTCAAAACACATATCCAATTTTATTGACATTAAATGCCTCATATCTCCCAACACCTGAAGTGGTGGTCATGAAAGAACTACTCCAATACTACAAAGAATGTGACTTCCAGATCTGTGATGTCAAGAGAGAGTGATACTAAGGTGTTGAAGTACATAATGAAAAGTAACTCTAAATTCAAGTGGGAAAATATTGATGACCATGGTTTTGAGAACAACTATTTCTTGTCAGATGATGCGATCAAGTAATCCTAGTAATTACTCTTGATCTCAGAAAATATTATAGATGAACATGTTTTGTCACTTATGCAACTGAAGAAGAAGCCACTAAAATGATGTGGATATATATAAGGATTAATTTCAATGAGGTTAAATAAAATTGGATATATAAGAAGGAAATATTATTATTTGGGATATTAAATAGTTTGAAAATCAATCTGGTGTAGTATATCAAGTCCTGGTATAACTTGGTCTTTCAGTTCCATTATATTTTATTTGATAAACCAAATACCTTGGTAAAAATATCTCCAGGAAATTATTCATGGAGTCATATTCTAGTAGGCTTTATTTTTTTAATTTAATGAATATACTATTTTTTTTGGTCTAACTCGAGTTTCTCACTTTTCGATTAAATGATTTGATAAATAAAAACTAAATTTTCAGTCAAATAATTACAAAAAATTACAAGGTGGAATTTTTATCAATACAATATGAAAAAATTTATATGTATGGAAATGGCTTCATCAATATCTAATAATCTTGGCCCCAACCTATATCACTACTCATTTGAAATTTTTGAAACATCGTGGAACATATAGATCATAATTACATTTTAATTAATCATTTTATTTACATAGTTATTTTAGAATATCCACTTTTGAATATACCAATATAATGAAAAAATTATAACCATAAAAAATAATAGAATTTATCTCAAAATTATATAAGATTATTGTCTCTCATTTGATCATAAGGTTTATAAAAATAATTCTGAGTTTTTTAATCATCAAATTTGATTAATAAAAATTTAATAATATCCTTATTTATACTATATCTAAATCATAAAAAATATAAAAAATTTTATCATCCTCTCCTTATATTGATGTTATGCATTCCTTTATTTTGAAAATGAAATCATAAATCTATTATGTCTCTTAAAAAAATTTATCATTAATTAAAAAACAAATTTTTCTCATGCATTTATATTTTTACATGAAATTATGAATTAATGTATCATTAGCTTAATCTATCTATAATGTAATTGAAATCCATTTACGTGGATATAAGACAAGAAAAAACTCTTATATCATTTTCAGGACAATAATATTCACATATTCTATATCCACATGTATTTATCTCCATGGTGGATCAACAAGCATTGATACATGTATATATCATTATTCCCCTTAAATATATAAGAATTTAATATAATTTATTTCATGAAATATGAAGAATTACAATAATAGTTAATGTCATCACATTGAAATATCATCTTCTAATCCTATTATATGGTCCTAAATTCATTAATCACCATTTGTGTTGACTCTTAAATGTTTTATGATTTGTTATTATATTTCACTATATTTGAACAAGTTATCCTTTTCATCATCTCTATGGCTTCTAATTCAACTGAAATAGTTCACATTTTTTTGTGGAATTCATTGGACATAAAAAATAATATTAATATATATTCCCAATGATTTATATAGTCTAAATAATCATGTCGATCATTTCATTATTTAACTCAACATTAAAAGTTATCTTTAATAAAAATAATTTCTTCCTCCTCACAAGTGGGTTTTATTCTCAAATTTAATTTTCATCAGAATAAACATTCAAGTATGGGTTCTCCAAAAGATTTTAACTTAAATATATCTTTTTGATCTATATTTTCACATAACTGCCATTAAAATTAGTCATTTTACCTATTAGTTTATCACAATGCTATTATTTCATGTAATCATATTTTCAACATAAATTTTTTCTCTATTTTCAATTTTAATTGTATGAAACTCTATTACCCATTAACCATACATCATTTTAATCACCTACATTTTAAGCGTGTGGATCACTTCTTATACACCAATCACTCTAAACATATAGTGATATCAATTTATTACATTGATAAAAATATAGCCACATATACTCACAAAATATTGGGTATATCAATCTACGTCTTTTTATTGGTTTTCATTAATAGGTTTACTAAAAATTTTTTGTTTCTTTAATTAGTGTTTATGACAATAAATTCAATTGTAAATTTAGTGCCTTATCCGATTTTTTGATAATTTATGTATATAAGGGAAGGTATTCTAAGGGACAATATTATCCTATTCTTTCAACATCTCAATCAAAAAGTCATATTTGACCCTATTTTATAATTCCTATGTAATTATGTAATAACATGAGGTAATATTGGAATCAAAAGATTATTAAAAAATTATTTAATGTATGTAAAATCTATTTCTATGTTTGATAACTAGGTTTAAAACCCCAGATAGATTTTTCTCATTGACAAAAATCAATCCATATTCATTCCGCTATGATGTTATAACAATTGTTTATTTCTTTAGGGTTATTATACCTATTATTATTATGTTTTATAAAATGTTACTCCATATAAATAAACACATATCTTTTTTATAGAGAATTTATTTCCCGCCCATAATTTTAGACTCGCTCAAAATTATATCTAGATTTATTATTATTAATAATAACCATGTTAATTTTATCATAATAACATATAATTAAATTCTATTATTTAAATTATAGATTTAAATAATTAAATAAAAAAATAAATGCCTAGTTCAGAACATTTCCATGATCCCCCTAGTGAATGATTTCCATTCAACACCATGATTGATAATAAGTATTATTTTTCAAGGATATGTTTATTTATACTTATAGCTAATAGATAACATTTTTTTCATTATGATTAATAGTCATTAACACAATATTTTCATGATTCACCAGATATTAAATTATATAATGAACAACCATAAAAAATTTGAATATGATTCATTCATAATTGCTCTATGATTATTATAGCAGAGTTGTTACTTCTTCTATAACCTAAAAACTCATTTAATTGAAGATAAAACATCCTTGGACCACTTCATGGAATAATTTTTATTTGGTTTTCAAATATGAACCACATTTTGTGTAATCGTTCTCAATTTTTTTCCTTATTTCATTATATTTATAAATTAATTATTATATTTAAAAATTAGAGAATAATCTTTATACTAATATTAATCAAAGATCTTTTAAACAAATAACATGGCTAGACATGTTGATAAAAGTTTTTTTACATGATCAAGCATCTTATGATGTAAATTCATTGGTTTATTCAACTCGAATCTCATAATACCATATAGAATTATCATAAATGTTTTATGAGTGTGTATGATATTATTTGAAAATCCACATAATAGATCATAATATATTAAGTCACCCTTCATGTGTAGGCTTAGAACCTTTTAATTTTCGTTATTAATAAAAAACTCAACCATTCATTATATTTCATTCATTGACACATTTTTTTAATATATCACTTCTTTTTTCATAAATAAATTTATGACTATAATACAATTGAAAATGATGGGGATTATATTTTAATAATATAATCATATTATATTTGAGGTTACGTACATTAAAAATTTATTTTTATTAATGAGAGTAATATAATCACATGATTTATTCATTAATTTGTATTCGAATATAGACAATTGAATCTATTATATCCATACCAATTGTTTTTTCATCAATTGTCACCATAATAAGATTTATTCTCTGTTGTTAATTTATAGTATTATTCCAAATAGTGTCCACTTTTGTTACAATAATCACATATGTTAACTATACACTCAAATAAATTTTTAATAGAAATATTTATCTTTATATTTGATAATTCATTTTTCATTATATATTCTATTTCATATTAATATTTTCATTACCATTATTTAGGCTGACATAAATTAATAATGATTAAAATATGATTATAATAGTTTTTTGTCATATTTATAATCCCATAGGAGGACCATCTTTTCCATCGAATCCATTCCTATTTAAATTTTTTAAAACAATCCAAACATCTAATATCAATATTTTTTATGAAAAACTAAAAAGTATAAAGATCATTTGAAGAGATACCCCTCTTAGACTATGTTACAATAACCCTTGATTCAATAATGAGTTTCATAGTATTTGATTAATAACATATTTATAGAATATTTAATTTTTTCCAGTATGAAACACCAAAAGATAGTTAATGTATTTTAATTATTTTCGAGAGTGGGTTTCCTTTTTCATGTGTATAAGTTGGATTGAAATATATAATATATCGAGATATTTAAACAACACATATTACTCATTTTTATGGTAACACATTATAGAAATATGAGTGGTTTTAATTCGTATTTCAATAACATAAGAAGTTCCAATTTCATATTATTTTAGGTTTTTTCAAGTTAACATTTTACAAAAGGTAATTTAAACATATTAAATTACTCAAAACCACAACTATGTCTAATTTGTCTTCAAAATCACTTGTAGAAATTTTATTTTGAATATCATTCATTATTCATTCCTCGTTTTGTTAATTATTGATACATTTATTTCATTTTTTTAATTGAATTATAGTTGTGCATCTTTTACAATCAATATAATTTTGAGAAACCTCCATAATGATCCATTTAATCAAAAACATGATATTTAAACACACTCTTATTACAAACTATTATTTTTAAATATTCACATTTCATAAAATTACATTCATAAAAATATTAAACAATTTCTTTGTTAACATTCAAAAGTCTTGATATAATGTTATATCATTTAACTTTTTTTCCCAAACAACATACATTGAATCATATTCAATATATTTTTTATTAATCAACATTTAGATAACTGCTAATTTCAAGACAATAAATTACTACATCAAAAAGAACATTATTCAAATAAAATTTATATTTAGAGTAAAAATATTCATCATTTATTTTGTTGATTAAACATCTTAAAATACTATATATTACGTATTTGAATTATAAATGGGATAATTTTTTAATAATTTACAAGATGAACACATTACACATTGTTCATATTACTTTATTATTTCATCCTTTTTCTTCTTAAAATATATTTTTAACATCTTGGCCTCATTTTTTCAATGTTTCAAAATGAAATTATAAATGCCTCTATTTCTAATTAAATAGAGATGAATCGTGTAATCATTATTTGAAATTTTTTTAACATAAAATATTAATTTTATCCATATCTGAAAAAACAACCCTAGATATAAAAAATTGTATCCATCCAATTGTAAAATATCCTATGATTCTTATTAATATTTCCTGTGGATTAGTTAAGGATTCCAATAATATGGACTGAGTTAGGGTTACCAATATATTAAGTTATTTAAATTTATATAAATCATTCAACGTTATGTTATCAAGATCAATTTAATCTATTATAATATGAATGATTCATGTTTTTTTCCTCACTCCTCATGTAACTACTGTATAAAATAAGAAACAAAATTTAAATAGTCGAAACTATTATATTTACAAGATCGATCTCCTTTCGTAAGTCAAAAAAACATATCCTGATAGATTAATCACCCCAATAATATATAAACAACCATTAACAATAGAAGATTAATTTTCTTCTATTTCATCGCAAATTTACATTAATTATCACTATCTATAAAATTTAATTTATCTAAGTGGAATTTCCAAAACTGTATTCTCACTAATGTCCCTATATGAAAGTGTTATTTCATTAAAAATAAAAATTATCATTTGACTTAAAAATTATCACCATGTATATGCATGTTTCAATTTCAATTTCTCTAATGTAGATATTCAAACATTATAGGATTTCATTAAATCAACATATTATACTATGATTATTAAAATGGAATCTCTGAATATTGTTATATCTTGAATAACAATGCATAAATCATGTTAATTTTTTAGAGATGAGATTCAAATATATTTTAAAGAAAATACTCACATGACATTCTGTACTGAAACAATAGCTCTATGATAATTAATAATCCATTTTTTCCTCAATATGTGAAAGGATTGACATTACATATATGAATATAAACATCTTTATATCTCTCGATAGTTAATTCCTCCCCTTTATCAGAAATTCAACTAGATCTATTTAGTGAAACATTTTAGATTTTTATGTTAATTGTATTTATACCCCAGATGATGAATAAATATCAATACAGTATTGGATTACATTTCTCTTCAACTTTGAGAACTTTTTTTATTTTATTAGTTCACATTTATCAGTTCATCAATTCCAATAACATATTTTCCACCCTCTTTTTATTTACATTTAATATATAGTTCACGGTAACTGAATATTTGATACCCTAATATTCCTCAATTGATTATATGATGGATTACTACCATGATCACTATTTATTTTTTCATCAACAATTTTTCTCTTGTAAAAGGATAAGAATGATATTCTTATCATATTAACGTTTATATAAAATTTTGAATATTTTCTTGGATATTTATAAGAAGATTCAATAGTGTTTTTTTAAAAACTCCTCCAATAAAAACTATATATGAATTCAGTCATTAAACATCCATAAACATATATAGTAAATATCTTTCATCATAGCTCATTTTCATCACTTTTTTTAATGATTTTTAGTAACATATTCATATTGACATATTAAATATACAAATCCTAGATATTAGCTAATAACAGTCATATTCTTATTCAATTATTCCCCCTCATCAAAAAATTATCACTTTTAAACTGTATATAAAACATACAATTACAATAAATTATGATGTGGACCTTTTTAATAGGGGCATAAAATCGTTTATATAATTATTAATAATTCATCACAATATAATCAACTCAATAACATATATTATCATAATTCATCTTTTACATTTGAATTAGTAAGGAACTTTTTCAAAATAGACAGAATTTATTTTATATTTTGATAATAAAATTATTTTTAGATTTTCTCCTTTGAAAATACCAATACATGAAAACAATGACTATCATCATAGCTCATCCTATAAAAGACAAAATAATTTCTATCATGGACTATCAAATAAACAATATTATTCAATCATGATGGGATAATACATTAATTATAAAAGGTAATGTCTTTATAATCATGAATCGAATTGTTTAAATAGTTTTTAAATCATCATGAATTTTCCAAGACTGGTCATCAACACCTCATTTAAATATAAACATCATGTAACTTTCTATCACAAATAATACAATATGTAAGTTGTTTTCTATATTTAGTCATATTATGAACTACAAATGAATCATATTAAATTTATTTATAAAATAATATATAATTTCTAATCAAAATATTTTCCTTTATAGATTGTAAAGAAAATCCCATTATATAGATCCAAGAATGAATGAACCCCATTATTTCATTCTCATAACAGGGGTTTAATATACATTATATGCAATTAGGACAACATTTAATTTGGATAACCTTATAAATAAATTCATAAAAAGTATATATTCCCATACATCAGACATAAATCTAGTTATTATCATACATGAATATCTATATGTGGTAAATTAGTTAAGAATATGATTAAATAAATGGACTAGAATTAAATACCCTTATTTTGTTTCTATCACTTAATTAACTTATATATTAACACTTAAATATCTCATGAATTGGTTATTTTGTCACATTTAACTAATTTCGAACCAAACATCCTTAACACAATCTCAATGAGTTTTATATAATTTCAAATAATTTCAAAATTGTTTTTTTGAGAATTCATAAAACATCCTTAAATAAATTAATCAATGTATATCTGGTATTATAGTTTCCTAATAACAATGTCAAGAACATCATAAAATCCCACATCCTTATTATTTCAAATTTTACCGAAATTAGTCTAGCCACTACATTAGATAATCCAACTCTCAAAAATTAGTTTCTCCATCCTAATCATGGAATGATGGTTTACAAAAAAAAATTCTTTTTAATAATAATTTTTGATATATATTTCAACTTTATTAAAATATATTCATCATTTTTTAATCTATACACCATTTTTATACAATTTTTTGAATGTTTTATATATTAATAATTTTTTGATACTTGTCATTCACATAAGGATCGTCACATAACATAATATAAAATAGGGGCCACTACCCATAAATCATCCTTAATAAAAAATTTCAAATGTTAATTCTTTATCCCTTTTTAAATTCATATGTAGTCTAATACATTATCTTTTTCTAATAATACAACATATGAAACTTCATGTTTTATGGGGGGATGCTCAGTCCATAATCTATAACAATAATAACACATTGACTTTATAATTTATCATTAACATGAAATATGACATGATTTTCACAATTCCTTTTGAGTACTTTATTGTTTCCCCTTTAATTTGTTGTAAAATATATTTTTACATAATAGTATATAATTAAATAATACCTTTTTTTTAGAATAAATAAAAATTTGATTTATGTTCATCTCCCCATAATAAAATGTTAGGAATATAATGGAAGTAATTCAAAGGAAAACAATATTCTCCCACATACTATTTTTAATTTATCCCTAATCTTCTCCCAAATACTCTTTTGAATTTATGTGTCATAGACATCGATATCACATTTTCACTCTTTCCCTTTTCCCCCTTTCATATATAAAAACAACAAAAAACTTTCGTATAAGGTGGGTCTTCATTACCTCTACAATTATATAACAATGGATATGACTATTTCTTAATACAAAAAACTCAATTACTTGAATTTCTAATAGATTTGAATCTCTTCATGCAGATATTTAAATTAAGAGTAAAAATTTTAACCTCTTCTAGTAGAATGAATTTTATTCATGGTTAAAAATACTTATTATATAGAACTGGATTTAAAGATTTAGCAATTGCATAATTTTATTTATACTCATGTTTCTCCATTCCCTTGTCCTAAACCAACTACGATTCCATACATTGAATAATATTTTTCTTTATATGATCATCATTATTATAATGTGTATTTATTGGTGTTTTACCATTTTTTTATAAACTGGATATGTAGTAGTATCATACAGTTATTAATATAGTGTCCAGTATGGTTATAATTTCAAAAAAACACATCATCAACTTTTAAGAAGCTGTTATTTTTCCACCTCATGAACTCTTCATAAATATTATCAATTAGAAATGAAATATTATTATCACTTCATTATATTGAATTTGTCATGATGGTTCTTTATTTGTAAATATTAAATTGGGAATAATGGACACTATTAAATATCCTATTATGTTGCCTATCTAACAAGAATAGAATCAACTTCTCATTGTGTTGAAACCGGTAAAAACTATATTTCTGCTTTTATGGTTTCAATATTATCAACTGATTTCCTCTATGATTATATCATTTATTTTCATCCCTAAATCCTGATTTCATATGATCAATTATCTAATATTACAAAAATTGAAAAATGAATATAATTCACTTCAATTTTTAGGAAATGTTTCTATATTTATAATCATTATATTTTTTGGAATAAAACATAATAATTTTTTTATAAATTATGGGTGATACAATTAATATAATATCATACAACAACCCTTAATACATTTGTGGGTATATTATTATTTTAATATATTGTAATTTTAAATTAATTTTATTTTTCTAATACATGAGACACCAATCAAAATTATTTCAATTTTTTTGGACCATGGGATAGGTTCATCTAATGGAAAAAGGTTATTTATTTTAAAGATAATCTTAATATATATTTACAAAAATTATGAATCCTTTTAAGGGTGAAAAACATATTTGAAACGTGTGAGTTAGTAAATCAATTCACATTCATTTGTAATTTTTTTGCTTAGGATTATTCCATTTTTTAATATGACATACATATAATAGGAAATTATTCATATTCTATTTTGATAAATCATAATAAATCCAAATTTATCTTCTTAATATCTCTTCGTCATTTGAAAGTGAACTTCATGCATTTTAGTTTCCTCCAAAATTGAGTATCCATTCTATTTTATGTTTTCTTAATTAAAATATAAATATGATTTTTTACAATTATTGTACATTTTATTCATTCTATAACAACTAAACAATATTAGAAATTTATTTGAACAAATAATTATAAAAAAATTATTTTTAAATCCTTAAATATCATTGATAATATTTTATTGGTATGTGTAATTTTCTCTTTGTTAGCATTCAGTGGTCCTGATATAGTATTTGATCCACAAATATATACCTCCAATGAATCTTTACTTGCATAATATTCCATATCTTGAAATGTTTTTTCAATAAATAGTTCCTTATCATACTCAACTATATTTGTTCCTTCTACAAAAGGTACCTTATTCAAATAATTTTTAACATGAAATTTAATAAAAAATTAATTTAAATAGATTTTCCTTTTCATTATCATTATAATGGTAATGTAGATATCAATATTATCACTTTAATTGAATATATATATATATATATGATCACATAAAAACGTGACCATATTGAAATACTTTTTTATCTTATTCCTTATTTAAATTAACTTTCAACATGATAGACTATATTTTAAATATCTTTCTCATTGCCTTGAAGGAGACCTCCATTTTATATTTATATCTACTAGAATATAAATTATATATTATAGGATGTTATGAAAAATAATTAAATCAATACTTAATAGAAATTAAAAAATAATTAGTGGGTAAAAAAATTCATTTAACAAGAGGGTATTGTTTATGATTTTAATTGAAACTCTTTGCAGTTCAAGTGCGAACTACATAGAAGGGATGTCAATTAGGAATCCCATTATTTTATAGAATTTTAACACATAAAATAATTTCGAATTTTAATATCAATATGTAGAAAATATTTTAGAGTGTGGATATATCATTTTTAACTATTCCAAACATGAACCCACTATATTATATATTTAACATAAATTAGCATCATAAAATATTTTTTTAACGTTAATACCCTTAGTAGAAAACCATATACTTGTCATAATTGGTTTCTCTCCACAATCATGGAGTATAGAAAATAAAAATTTAAAATTTAAATAATTATTGTGTATTCTACACCTACATAGAAACTCTCTATACATAATATTTTTAAAATCTCATTATATTTATCTTATCAAATTTTTCACTATAATCATTGAGTTAAATATAATATCCAACAATAAAAAACTAATTCAAATGAAACAACATAAAACCATGTATATATTCATATTTTATTTTATTCCATATTAATTTTAAATCTTACAAGAACAATATGTCATTGTTAAAATGATTTTATCTTTTCCCACACACATAGTTTATAAATTACAGAAACTATTCATGAATAATACGTGAAACATAGGACGTATTTAAAGATCATATTCATAGATATTCTACATAAACTAAACACTGTTAGTTTTAAACACAATAATAAAATTACATGATGACCACTTATATAACCTCTCTTGAATATCTAAAATTATTGTCACAATAATAATTATATTGTTAGTGTGCTCTGTATGTAAAATATTTCTACATATTTCTTCTTCTCAATTATTATACTAGATCTAATCTGATAAAAAATAATTATTTTTACCTTAATGATTATTAATACTAATATTATTAATATACATCATTAAATGATAATATCACCATATTATTCTTATTTTTGTTCGTGGAATTTTTATCCAGATACTAATCTTTGTTCACTAGTTCTGATCATATCATTTCTCTCTTCTTTAGTTTTTCTTTTCATAAAAATCTAAGCTAACTAATATTATATCATTTAAATATTAAAAAATCACCTTGAATCTACATGGATTATCCACTAATTTTTTAAATCTATTTAAACATTGGGCTGATCCCATGGTCACATGTTTTTTAATAAAGATATTATATTCAATAAAATTTTAGGATTTCCCTTATTATTTTTGTTCACATTTATTTCATATCTATTTAATAATTATTTAAATAATTTAATAGGTTTGAATTATATTTATATAAAAACATTGTAATAAAATTTTAATCTTCTTCAACATTTCAAAACCATATTGAAATGTAAATAAAATATCATTTTTCATATTTTTATTCTTCACTCAATGAACTCATCAATAATAACAGATGATGATTCTAAGATTTAATATATAAATAACAAAGAGTAACTAAACAGTCATCTTATTCTTCTAGTAACATCTGATTTTAATTTATCTATTTATAAATAAAAGTATCTTTAAATATACTCTTTATAATATTTAATAAACTCAAGATTACATCATCAATTCTCAAAGGAACATTATTTCTAGATCAAGAACTCATTGTGAAAGAAACAATCAAATTTATTCTATAAAATTTTTAAATTTAAACATATAAATTGTCTTTAAATCGTATATAATTCTTCAACATTTATCATTATATCCTTTTTATTAGGTTCATCCTCTCATAAGGTTATATCAAAAATAACATACCATTTATATTTTCCATACTATCTTTATCATTGATGAAAAACATCTCATAATCTAAAAATTAATTTCTAATTCAGAATTTGAATTCTAGAAAACTATAATTTGAAAAAAAAAATCTAAATTAAATCCCCTTTCATTGATCCAAGTTAAAATAAATCACTTTAAATAAATATCATATAACTTTTTTCAATCAACATTATATCACATTATATCAATATTTAATTTTGATCACATTATATAGATCAAAATACGTTGAATGTACCCCCTTACATCAATCATAATTGTGTGGATTATATTAAGTGAATCTATCTGTAAAACCCCAGGTAAATAAAGAATATGAAATTTTCACATTTATCCATATTTGTGAATAAAATAATAATATTACTTTAAAGGGGGTACTATGCTCGATGGCGTACCCGATACGCAACAATGAGTTTCTTGGGAATCTTACGTTGCACTCTAATAATAAAATAATATTATTTTAAATGGTAGTTAATGCCTAGCCGTTGAAATGAAAGGAATGAACAAAACTAACTACAAAATTCTTACATATGTTTGTTAAATATTTTTACTTTTTACAATAAATGTTAGAGGATCAAAAATGCGAATGAATCCAATTTTAAGCGTAGACATTCTAATATTCTTAAAAACGTTGATTAACCGCCTTTTGATGAAAAACCTCTTTTAAATCGACTTTTTTGAAATGTTTATGTGTTATAAAATTCTTCTATAGAATCGGGACATCAAAATTTACTTTGTGTAAATTTTTGGTATTTTTCCGATAAAGTTCATTTTTTAATGAATAGTGAAAACTGTTGTATTTTAATTCAAAACCTCCTTTTAATATAATTTATTAATATGATTAGATTATCTATTGAATTGTTTTTAAAGTGAAACGAGAATTTATTTTTACCATTTAATCCAAGTTGGTCATTGGAATTATTTTCACTATTAAATTGGACTTAAACTAGTGTTAATCTTTTAATAGATATTGTTTCTTAAAAACACGGTATTTGTTTTCACAGCAAGAATTAATTATTAAATTAATTAATGAAAAATATATATATTTAATTTTGTAAAATATAAATCATTTTTGAATTCAGAATATCAAATATATCTTATGGTGAATTTTTGGTATTTTTCTGAAAAACATCAATTTTTGATGAATAGTAAAACCACTAAGTGGTAGTTAAAGAAACTGATTTTTTGTTTAAATGAAACTTTTCCACATCTGTGATTTGATTTTCAAAAATCCGACACAGATGGTTTTCATTAAGAAGTAAAATGTGGTTTAATGAGATTAAAATAATTTTTGGTGAATAGTAACTTTTATGTTTTGTTAATCGCGATTAAAGGTAATTAGTGTAATTTAAGGTTAAATTAATGTTTTAATAATAATGAATGGCCTTTACACATGTACTACCCTTATTGGATGAGTCATGTCAGACCAAGACAATCCATGGGACAACTTGGGGATCCCATGGAGCCACTTTGGTAGGAAAATTACATTAATACATTTTTATTTAAAGTTAAAATTAAAATATCACAAACATGTGTTATTTTACTAAAAAAAAAATTTAAATGGAGTTATACAAGTCATATTTTTTACTATAAATATTTATTACAAATCTAAAAATATTTCCAACATCATGATATTTTTTTAAAAAAAATTTAGTCACTAAATAAATTATATTAATTTTGACACCATGATGATGCAACGATTACCTCATTATTTAACAATTTAAATAAAATGAAAAGATAATGTAAAATATAATACCTACACATGTCACAAACTAATTGGATGGGTGGATTTCGAAACCTTATCACCTTATCCTCGAAACATATCCTTTTGGGACCTTTAAAAACTGAAATGCATTATATAATAATGTAATATTTTATAACTTTCCATGAGTGCCCCTCCACTCCTCTTATAAAAGTCCCCCACCTCTACCACCTTACACACACATCTCAAGACATTGGATCGGACAACCCCTGACCATTTAATCTCTCCAAAGCCAACTCTTCATCATTGAAGACTCACTTTGGGCAGAATCCTTTCCAAGGAAGCTGTTGAGATCAAATCAAATAGAGTTACCCGATTTAAAGGTAATGTCTTCCCTTGTGTTCGTTTGTTTTATTTTTCTTCTCAAAACCCCTAAAATCTTTTTATTATTATTTTTTTAACAACTCCAATATATTAAATATACTATGATGTTGTTATAATAAGGATTCTAGATACACTTTCACACACCTCTGTCTAATGGTTAAAGAAAATACTGTTTCTATGGATGGAGAATTACTGCCTCACGAAACGATGATTGTTCAATATTATTTTAACACCTTCAAAGGTGGCCATTAATATGACACTATATATATATATATGACATATAATATGTTTATGTTCTCCTTATGATTCTTTATTTTTCATTTATGGCATACCATTATGGTTTCCATTAAGGGTAAACGCGATATCTTCATTTTAGGAAGTGCAGACTACCGCCCCCTCAAAGTGATTTGATTCATTAATGCCATATGTGGGACGTATAAAGGATCGAATTAATGGTATTACATATTATATCCTTCTGGAATAATAATATACATTCATATCATTATTATTTAATTTCATTGAATACAAAAAAATGAAATAAAAGTAGCGTTCATGCGTACGTACGGCTTACTGTCTCCATGAACGGTACATTTCATTTATTATCTCCAAATGTTATGTATAATTATAAGAACATATATATAATGGATTTATATGTAATATATTAAATATAAATGATGGATATCATTCTGGAATTATAATGTATATATCTCTCATTTTGTTTTAATTCCATTAACATGACAAAACAATGAAGGTAACGTTCAAGCGTACGTATGGACTACCGTCTCCATGAATGGTGATTTTAATTTTTTATATTCAAATGTTATGTAATGAATATAAAATGGATATATATGATATTTAAATAATTTATAATATTATGGAGATGATGTACCTATAACTTCAGGGAAAATTCTTTTCCAACATGCTCAATTTTGACTCCTGTACCAAACATCGACAAAAATGTCTGATATAAACTAACATTAATATACAATTATTATAACAATATAATAAGTGATATGAACTGAATAATAATCTTTAAATTAGTTCATTAATCAATTATAAAGTGACAAAATTCTATTATTCAGGAATATAAAGAAACGAACAAGGCAAGTCAGACTTGAGGTAAGGGATCCTACCCCTCTCTTTCTTTTTAAGTACACTCTTTTATGTCATTCCTTTTAATCTCATCATTCTTATGATTTGGATGTTATTTTATATTACTCCTACTGTACTTTATTATGTTCATATGGTTAGATACCCTATTTTATCTCATCAATCCATTTTGGATGTTTTGAGTGGCGTCGTTAGGTTGTTGAATTTTCGTAAGAGATCTAACCTCTCTCTTTTTTTAAGTACTCTCATTTATATCACTTATTTTCAGCTCTTATTTTTTATGTTGGGGGATGTTATTTTATATTCCTATTTCTTTACATTTTATTTTAATATGATGAGATACCTTATTTGATCTCATCAATCCATTTTTGGATGATTTGAGTTGCGTCGTTAGGCTCCCGTGTTTTCGTAAGGGATTTTTCATTTCACTTTTATTCCCATGATATTTATACTACATTTTCCATCATTTCCATTCAGTGGTGTATGTATTGCCCATTATTATACTCTTTGTGTAATATAGTTTCATTTATGTGTATTTACATATTCATTGTATAAACCTTCTTCAATGGGGTGAACGTTTCGAAAGTTACCCAAGTCGATAACAGAACCTTTCACCGTCCTCTTTTTAGAAGACTTATTTTGTTATGTCTTTTAATTGACATACTATTATGTTGGGATATGTTCTCATATATCCTTATTGATGTAAATTTTATGTCCAAGTTATGAGATACCATTTATATCGCTCATCAACTCTTTTTCTGAATTTTGATGTGACATCGTTAGGCTGTCGAATTTTTTCAATGGAACTTCTTAACCCAATTTTGATTCTTTGGGATAAACTTGTACTCCTTGAATATTTCATTCTATGAATATGTTTGAATAACCTCTGATTGTTTTACAATAAATATCCACATATATTAGGTGTATTCGTTTGTCAAACATAATTATGTAATTGATTTATCCTTAATCCAAGGTTACCGTCGTTGTATGGGACTTCGTCTCAATATCCTTTTATTGAGGAAAATTTTATTTTATAAACAACCTTCTTTTATACAGTTTATAAACCCCTTTTAATTTTACATTTATCCAAAAGTAATTTTTTTATACAATGTGTTTTTTCTAAATGACAAATTGGATTGTTTTTGTCGTACGTATGCAGCGACACCGACTTCTCCACCACCGTGACCACTATTTGAGATTTGGCTTCCTCTACAAGCCATTCCTTTTTTTAAATGAAAAATAAATACCATGTTTTACTTTTATTTTATTTTGGTATTTAATAATGGGTTTTATAATTTTTTATATCAATGTTTTGTACTGATATCTTGTGATTTAAAAGTGGAAATCTTATGTTTCCTTTATGAATGTTTTATGTGATACGATTATGTTATGGTTCTTGGGGATTATTATGAAGAAGAGTTGTTTTGTGTTAAAATAATGGTGGGTGAGCCCGATATAGCTCTCCAATGCATTGGGTAACGTAAAGGAGTTAAACATTAAGGTTTCTCCGGAGAGATTTTGGGAATATACTATGATGGGTATTCCAAACGTAACCAATAGGGTTACTCCCTACGTATGAATCTTATGAATGCCTCAAGTTACCATTATGGCTTATGATATCTATGTTTTATTCATGATTTGATGAGGTATGTTAAAGTTATTATGGTTTTTGAGTAATGTATGATTTCATTGATTCTTATGTATACATGTACTCATGTTTCCTTTCTATATTTTTATATCCCTTACTGAGCATTTTATGCTCATCCCATGTTTCTAAAATGTCTTACAAATGACTTAAAGATGAATAGGGTCAAGGATGGGATCATGGAAAGACATGATATCTAAAACATGGAAGTAGACATGTTTCTTTTAAGAGTTTTTTTGTATCTATGGAAACTTAGTAGAAGTTTCTACTTTGTAATATTTTGAGATGTAATAGTTATATCCTAATTCTCTAAAACTATAAACCTGAAAAGAGCCTCAATGTGAATTATTCATTTAATTAAATAATAACTAATGTTTAAGTTCGGGGCCTTATAGTTGGTATCAGAGGTCGGTTTAGATAACTTTAGAGGTCATGGTATTCTTTAAGCATAAGTGACAAGTTGTGTATAACCACAATGGTTATTATATTAGATAGAGTCATTATTATTTTTGAATGTTGGAATGAGTTTCAGATAACTTGGATAAGTATATCTTAGTGTTTATCTTCCTCTTTAGCACATGATGATTTTGTTGATATACTCACACTAACCCTTTTGGTATTAGTAAATGGATGGATCTAGCAGGCACCAAAGTGACAATGGGTTTGATGGAAACTATAGTGGTTCTCTGATTAAGAAACTGGATGAAATGGGGGATTCAATGAGGAATCTCGTGCTTGTTCTAAACCAACTATCAAGTATTCATGATTAACCACTTGAACCTTGGTGAGTTCTCTAATAAATCATGTACGAGATGACCAACTCGATTCGGAAGTTCAGGTAATAATTATAAAGGTAACCATTAGGGTTTATATTATCCTTACTTTTTAGGTAACTATGGGTTACCCTATGACATGATGGAAAATGAAAGGCATGAGTTGAACATGAGGTTAAAATATGTTATGATTATTTTTGAATATTTTATCTCATTTTGGGGAATGTTTTAAGAATTATATAGTTTTGGAAAAAGGACAACACGCAGACTGTGTGACAACCCATCGCGTCAGACAAAGCTGCGGGAATCAAACCCACAACCAAAGTGCAACTAGTATATATCGCCTTCCACTGGACTACGTGAAGTCCGTGGTTATTTTGACTAATTATTTTTAGTTATATGATTTAAGTAATCAGGAGTACGTTTATTTTGGGTTATCAATGGAAATGATTAACCTATCATGGAGCATATGTGAATATTTTAATTACTTTTAAATATGAGAATTTAAGAGAAAATGATGTTATTTGGAGATAAAAGTTAATTTGTACCTTGGAAGACTATGTGATTATGTTCTTAAAATATTTGGGTTTCAGTATTAGTTTGGTTTACTTTGAATAATTATATGGAAAATTTTTTATCGAATGGTCATCGTTGAACTTTGGGGTTTTTTGGTCAAATTTTGGAGATTATGAATAGATTTTTTTTTATAAAGGATTATACTTTTGTGGATTATCTGATCTCATACATAAAATTTTGGTTTTGGTTTTTGTCTAAATACATGGGAAATATATAGTTCTCTTTTGAGGATTAGGTGAATCTCATGAAATTGATTATAATACTCTTAATGGGAATAAGTCTTCCTAAATACTCGTCTTTTGGATAAAATGTGAGTTTGATTAAGGAATCTAGTAAAAGTTGAAAGTATACGTGACAAGTAAGTATGTTTTATTATGATTTTGTTAAGATCAAAAATAAATACATCAAAGAAGAGTAACTTTAAAAAAATGTTCTCTGTTAACTTTTCCTACTGGGGGATCGAATACCGTTTAACCCATCTCAAGTTTGTGATTTTATAATGGTTATGTTTATCCTAGACATGATTTCTATCACTCTCCCTCAGAACATGACCCCTTGTTTTTTTCCACCATATCCATTTTTTCCTACATGGAATCCTAGTATGGGTTATCTCGGGTGACCTTTGTACTTCCCTTTCATTATTTTAAAGTGATTGTTTTACTGACTCTTTTTCCGATGTGGAATATTCAATGAAGTTTCCAAGCCCAATTTTAAAATTGTGAGGACGTAATTCTCAAAAGGGGGGAAGTATGTAACACCCCAGGTAAATATAGAATATTAAATTTTCACATTTATACATATTTGTGAATAAAATATTAATATTACTTTAATGGGGGCTCTATGCTCGATGGCGTACCCAATACACAACAACGAGTTTCATGGATATTTTACGTTGCACTCTAATAATATAATAATATTATTTTAAATGGTAGTTAACTCCTAGACGTTGTAATGAAAGGAATGAACAGAACTAACTACAAAATTATTATATATGTTTTTCAAATATTTTTACTTTTTAAAATAAATGTTAGAGGATTAAAAATGCAAATGAAACCAATTTTTAGCATAAAAATTCTAATATTCTTTAAAAGATCGATTAACCGCCTTTTGATGAAAAATCTCTTTTAAATCCACTTTTTAAAAAATTTATGTGTTATAAAATTCTTCTTTAGAATTGGGACATCAAAATTTACATTCTGTAAATTTTTGGTATTTTTCCGATAAAGTTCAATTTTTAATGAATAGTTAAAAATGTTGTATTTTAATTCAAAACCTCTTTTTAATATAATTTATTTATATGATTATATTATATTTTGAATTATTTTTAATGTGAAATTAGAATATATTTTTACCATTTAATCAACTAGTGGTCATTGGAATTAATTTCACTTTGAAATTGGACTTAAACTAATGTCAATCTTTTAATAGATATTGTTTCTTAAAAACAAGCGATTTGTTTTGACAGCAGGAATTAATTATTAAATTAATTAATGAAACATATATATTTTGAATTTTGTAAAATATACATCATTTTTCAATTCGGAATATCAAATATAGCCTTGGGTGAATTTTTTGTATTTTTCTGAAAACTACAATTTTTGATGAATAGTGAAACCACTAAGTGGTAGTTAAAGAAACTGACTTTTCGTTTAAACGAAAATTTTCCTCTTTTGTGATTTTATTTTCAAAAGATCTGACATAAATGGATGTCATTAAGAATAAAATGTGGTTCAATGAGATTAAAATAATTGTTGGTGAATAGTAACTTTTATGTTTTATTAATCATAATTAAAGTTAATTAGTGTAATATATGGTTAAAATAATGTTTTAATAATATTAAATGTCCTTGAAAATTGTCATACCATTATTGGATGAGTCATGGACGACCAATAAAATCCATGGGTCAACTTGGGGACCCCATGGAGCTACTTTGGTAGGAAAATGACATTAATACCTTTTTATTTAAAGTTAAAATTAAAATATCACAAACATGTGTTGTTTTACTAAAACAATTTTTACATGGGGTTATTCAAGTCATACTTTTGACTATAAATCTTTATTAGAAATATAAAAATATTTACTACATCATGCTTTTTTTTATTTTTAGACACTATATAAATTAAATTATTTATGACACCATGGTGATGCAGTGATTAACTCATTATTTATGGATCTAAATAAAATAAATTGATAATGTACAATATAAGAACTAAACATGTCAAAAACCAATTGTATGGGTGGATTTAGAAACCTTATCACCACATTCTCGAAATATATCCTTTTGGGACCTTTAAAATCCGAAAAACATTATATAATAAAGTAATATTTTATAACATTCCAAGAGTGCCCCTCCTCTCCTCTTATAAAAGGCACCCACCTCTACCACCTTAAACACACCTTTCAAGACATTGGATTGACCAACTACTTCCAATTTCATCTCTAAAAATCCCTCTCTTCATCATTTAAGCCTCACTTTGGGCAGAATCCATTCCAAGGATGCCTTTGAGCTCAAATCAAAGAGAGGTACCTGATTTAAAGGTAACGTATTCCCTTGTGTTATTTTGTTTTATTTTGCTTATCCAAACCCCTAAACTCTTTTTATTAATTTTTTTAACACATCCAATATCATAAATATAATAAGTTTTTTTATAAGAAGGATTTGAGTTACACTCTCATACACCTCCGTCTAATGGTTAAAGAAGATATTGTTTCTGTGGATGCTGAATTACTGCCTCACAAAACGATGAGTGTTTAATATTATTTTAACACCATCAAAGGTGGAAATTAAGATATCACTATATCTATATATGATATATGATATTTTTATGTTTTCCTTAATATTCTTTATTTTTCATTTATGGCATACCTTTATGGTTTCAATTATGGGTAAACATGATATCTTCATTTTAGGAAGTGAGGACTTCCCCCTCTTCAAAGTGATTTGATTCGTTAATGCCATATGTAGGACATATAAAGGATGGAATTAATGGTATTACATATGATATTATACTTTAATTATAATATAACATTATTTAATTATTATTTAATTCCATTTAACACAAAAAAATTAAATAAATGTAGTGTTCCTGCGTACGTACGACTTACCATCTCCATGAACGGTACATTTCATTTATTATCTCCAAATGTTATGAATTATTATAAGTACATATATATAATGGATTTATATGTAATATATTACATCTAAATGAAGGATATCATTCTAGAATTATAATGTATATATCTCTCATTTTTTTAATTCCATTAATATGACAAAAAAATAAAGGTAACGTTCAAGCGTACGTATGGCCTACCGTCTCCATGAACGGTGCTTTTCTTTTTTTATCTACATATTTTATGGAATGAATATACACTGGATATATATGATATTTAAATAATTTATAATATTATGGAGATGATGCACCTATAACTTCTAGGAAAATTCTTTTCCAACAAGCTCAATTTTGACTCATGTAGCGAACATCGACAAAAATGTCTGATATAAACTAACATTAATAAACAATTATTATAACAATATAATAAGTGATATGAACGGAATAATAATCATTAAATTATGTCATTAATCAATTATAAAGTGTCCAAGTTTTATTATTCAGGAATATAAAGAAACGAACAAGGCAAGTCAGACTTGAGGTAAGGGATCCTACCCCTCTCTTTCTTTTTAAGTACACTCTTTTATGTCATTCCTTTTAAGCTCATCTTTCTTATGATTGGGATGTTATTTTATATTACTACTACTATACCTTTTTATGTTCATATTATGAGAGACCCTATTTTCTCTTATCAATCCATTTTTAAAGTTTTGAGTGGCACCGTTAGGCTGCCGAATTTTCATAACAGATCTAACCTCTCTCTTTGTTTTTAAGTACTCTTTTTTATGTCACTTCTTTTAAGATCCTATTTTTTATGTTGTGGGATGTTCTTTTATATTCGTATTTCTATAAATTTTATTTTAATATGATGATTTACACTATCTGATCACATTAATCCATTTTTGGATGTTTTAAGTGGCGTAGTTAGGCTGCCGAGTTTTCATAAGGGATTTTTCATCTCATTTTTTGTCCCATGAGATTTATGCTACATTTACCACCATTTCTTTTGAGTGGTGTATGTACTGCCCATTATTATACTGTTTTTATAATATAGTTTCATTTATGGGTATTTACATATTCAGTGTATGACCATTCTTCAACGGGGTGTACGTTTCGAAAGTTACACAAGTCAATAAGGGAACCTTTCACCGTCCTTTATTTAAAAGACTTCTTTTGTTATGTCTTTTAATTAACATACTATTATGATGGGATATGTTCTTATATATCCTTATTGATGTAAATTTTAGGACCAAGTGATGAGATACCATTTTAATCTCTCATCAACTCTTTTTCTAACTTTTGAAGTGACGTCGTTAGGCTGTCGAATTTTTGCAAGGGAACTTTATAACCCAATTTTTATTCATTGGGATAAACTTGTACTCCTGGAATATGTTGTTCTATGAATATGTGTGAATAACCTATTATTGTTTTACACATAATATCCACATATATTTGGTGTATTCATTTGTCACACATAATTATGTAATTGATATATCCTTAATCTAAGGATATCGTCTTTGTATGGGACTTCGTCTCAATATACTTTCATTGAGGCATATTTTGTTTTATACACAACCTTCTTTTATACAGTGTATAAACCCCTTTTAAGTTTATTTTTATCCAAAATGGAATTTTTTTATACGAAGTGATTTACTAAATGACAAAAGGGAATGTTTTTGTCGTACGTATGCGGCGACAACGACTTCTCCGCAGACGTGACCACTATTTGAGTTTTGGCTTCCTCTACAAGGCATAACTTTTTTTAAAATGAAAAATAAATACCATGTTTTACTTGTCTATTAATTTGTTATTGAAAAATAGGTTTTGTAATGTTTTTATATCAATGTGTTGTATTGATATCTTGTGATTGAAAAGTTGAAATGTTATGTTTCCTTTATTCATGTTTTATGTGATACGATTATGTTATGGTTCTTGGGGATTATTATGAAGATGGGTGGTTCCATGTTAAACTAAGGGCGGGTGAGCCCGATATAGCTCTCCAATCTATTGGGTAATGCGAAGGAGATAAACATTAATGTTTCTCCGAAGAGATTTAGGGAATATACTATGATGGGTATTCAAAACGTAACCAAGAGGGTTACTCCCTACGTAAGAATGTCATTAATGCCTCAAGTTACCTTTATGCCTTATGATTTCTATGATTTATTCATTATTTGATGAGTTATGTTAAAGTGTTTATGTTTTATCAGAAAAGTATGATTTCATTGATTCTTATGTATACATGTACTCATGTTTCCTTTCCATATTTTTATATCCCTTTCTGAGCTTTTTATGCTCTTCCCAAGTTTTTGAAATGTTTTACACAGGACTTAAAGATAAATAGGGTCAAGGATGGGATCAACGAAAGACATGTTATCTAAAACATTTGACTAGACATGTTTCTTTTAAGTGTTTTTTTTTGTATTTATGCAAACTTAGTAGAAGTGTCTACTTTGTAATCTTGAGAGATGTAATAGTTATGTCCTAATTCTCTAAAACTCTAAACATGAAAATATCTTCAAGGTGAATTATTCATTTAATTCAATAATAAGTAATGTTTAAGGCTGGGGCCTTATAAAATATTTGTAGTTTATTAGTTAGGTATTTTCTTACATATAATCAATTGTTAAAAATTCTATTATGATCTTCTCCATCCATGAATCACATTATATGGAAAAAAATTTATTGATAATGACAGGGTTATTACTAAATATTTCACTCAACTAGAACATGGTATCCAATACAACATCTCCATACAACCATAATCAACTCAATAACGTTCAATACATTTTTGGTTAATTTAATAAAATTCAAAAAAATAATATGTTGTATTAAATTAAAATTTCATATTTTAAATACTAAAAAATTGAATTTTATTAAACCTAAATGGATTAATATTTCATATATATAACGTAAGTTTTTCTATTTCTATCTATTTGAATTTTATTCAAAATAATTAATTTCACTAGATGTTATACACAAATATAGGTTCCTTAGATGTTTATTATTTCGATGTCCCTATTTAAAGAATATTTTAACTTTATGAATATATATTTATAATTATATTATCCCTAGTATATTATTCACCCCACTATATAATCTTATAGATATAAATACATCATTAATATATGTATTTCAGATGAGGAGAAACACAATCAATCATTTAACATATGGAATGTTCCACAAAGCCTACATTTTCAAAAAAATCCACCACAAACGTGATCTCCATTTTATTATTCTATGAAAACTAACTCCACTCTCTTATATATTTAAATTATTGATATCACATTCATGTTTTGTGGTTTGATCTTTACTCAATCTCCCATTAAACAAATTACTCATTGGGGTAAAAAAATTTCATTGATAACCAAATCATAATGAGATTCCCAATTATATTTGGGTTGGTTATATTTTATTGACAACTTTTCAGCACATTATTATATAAAATTTAAGAAATATTGTATAAGGTTATGTATATTGATTAAAATTTTAAAATATCATAATCAATGTGAATATATATTCTTATAAACATATAAATATTTAAATTTTGAATTGTATAATCATTTATAATATTGTTCTTATTATGTATTATTTCAAAAGAGGGAGTTGTGAAAATATTATCCATCCAAGGGTATCTACTATAAATTATCTCCCAATATATATTGTGATATTTGTATTGATATTTTATTTCCCTTATGTGAGATGTAGCTTTTATTTGGATGATATGGGAAATAAATTTCACCCTTATAAATATCTTTTGATGTTATCCTTTTTAATGAGTATGTCATTATACAGAATCTCCTCATACCAATATTTCCACTCTTATTGAATTTATGAAAATATATATAGGAAAAAATATTCTGGGGGAAAATGGGATTTTTAAAAATATTAAATCATATATGATCTTAGGATTAATTAAATGATATTTTCTAGGATGATCATAAAATATTATTTTAAAGGACATATATTTACACTCAAAACAATATGGTAATGACATGGTTTTAAATTAACATTTATATAATGAATAAATTTTGAGTAAATTGGAAGTAGAATATTTTGGTTCATGGTTTACTCACAATGCACTATAAATATGCATGTGTGTGATTTTATATAATTTCCAGTTTTAAATCAAATATTTATGGAATTTGAATGAAATTAGTGAATGGATTATCTCGGCATTCTATAAAGAATAAAAAATAATTATTTTATTATGCAAGGGTGATATGGGAATTTTAATTATTGTGTTTTTAAAAATAATGTGTTTTTATAATTATGTAATTACTGATTAATTATATGTATTATATAAGTGGTGTGTCCCCTATAATAGTTTTTTCATATAATTGTTACTATTACCATCAAAGGGGTATATTTCTTCACATATTATTCTCTTACATAATTCTCAACTACCCCTCAACCCTATTTTCTTCCATGGAGGTTTTGTTTTCTTGCATTAATAAATTGATGACATTATATTGTTTTTTGAAACCATTTATGATTGGTTATTTTATTGGGAATTGATTTTGGAGTGATATTGTTACTTGAAAACATATTTATATATCATTCCTAATAGTTGAATATATTTTTGTGGAGATATATTTAATTTTTATTAAATAAGAACCCATAATTATGTTTTTTTATTTTATGAAATTGACTGTTTATAATTTTATAGGTCCATGATAACAAAATCATGTTTCTATTTCCTCATGATAAATTTATATTAAAATTCCATTGGAACATGTATAGTTTCTCATATCATTTCATTTGGAAAACAATGCTAAATTGAGTATATTTTAAAATAAATGTGTTACATAGATTCTTTGACAATATACTGTCTGTTAAGTTACATTGAATGATAAATTTCATAATATATTAATGTTATTTATCAGAAATTCAAATGAATAATTTTATCCATTTAATTTGTAATGGATTTTTCTGGGTTAAACTGTTTTAAATTGAAATTTTAATTTTTAAATTCGATTTTGAGTTTCTATGGAACATTGATTGTTATTGAAGATTATTGATATTTTTTTACACATTTTTTCTATAATATAGATACAAAATATGTTTTCCCAATTGATTAATATTTTGGATGTGATAGATTTGAAATTATTTTTTATGAATTTTTTATTTAGAATTCGAGTATTTTTTTTGGAACTAATGTCTCACTGGTAATAAAATCCGCACAATACTATATGTAACCTAAGATGAACTGGGGATGGGTGTTTGTTGTGTTAGTATAGTGTGCCTTTCTAGCTAGATGATCTGAGTTCATTTTGATGATAACTGAAGTATTAATGGGTATAGTGTGTCATTGAGAAAATAAAAATAATTTAGTATATCTTTAATGATTCCATGGAAAAATAATTAATTTAATTGATTTTGTGAACTTAAGTTTTGAATGTTTTTTACATATTTATTTTAGATTTGTAGAGTATCTCCACATTTGATGTGGGAATAAAAAATTTTATTTGTTTTAATATCTCATATTTTCTAAAAATATATATCTCAAATTTATAAAAAATTCAATATGAAATGGAACAAAAGACTATTTATTAAAAAATAATACAATGAATAAATGATAGGAAACATAAAACATAAATATAAATAAATGAAATTAGCTAGGAAGCTTGAGACCGTGTACTCATGCTATGATATTGGAGACATACACCCGACCGAGATGATACCTATCCTATGTCCAATTTTTGACCTCAATCCATGGCTTATCCCTGAAATATTCAAAACCAACAGAAACCGGTATTATTTTGAACTTTACCTCCAATCATGTGGAATACTAAACACGAGGGTCATGTTGATTACATGGTGTAACCTCCTTACTAATTACAGGTGCAAGAAAATCAAAGTTGTTGTGTTTGCATACATTTAAAGATGATTTTTTCTTTCATGGATGATGAATCATACTTCTTACTATGCTTAAGAACCAAAGAAGCTTTGTTAAAACCTATTCTAGTAGTGACATGAAATATAGATACCACAAATATTGATCAATTTTCATTGTGTTAAAATGAGTCAGCAGCTACATCAAAATCCCTTCCTTGAATAGGGAATGAACTCATAGTTTATCCTTTTTTTGGAGTTGTAGCACATACGTTTTAAATAGAATAATAAAAAAATCAGAAGTGATATTAGTATTTTTGATCCCTATATTACATCACAAAATAGATGTAGAAGGGTTATGAGGAAAATTATTTATCTTTCACACAGCAGCAATAGAGGTTGTAGGCCTCACTGTAGCAAGATTAATGTCCAAGATCATACTTGGATGACAACACTGAGGGAGATCTATTCTCACACAAAATGATTCAATATTAGACTGTCTATGAGAATCAGGGGATTTCACAATAAAATCCATAGAACTATTCAAAATATTTTTCTCAATAGATGGAATTTTTTGGACTTGAATTGAACATCACTAGATTTGATTTCTCTTTTTCATCATACATGAAATAATTATCTACTATTTTAAAAAATTTCAGTCCACATCGTCTTGAGCTGATAATTCCATTTCCTCAAGTATATATTTTAACCCATAATTATCAATCCAATCCCTTTAATCTCTAGTATGATCATCTCTGTAGGAAATTATCATACTATCATATGAGCATTCTTTATCTAGGTCGTTCCATGATATAAGCAGTTTTCCATTCTTCTTAGCAGTAGAATTTGATTCATTTATAATATAGGCGGGAGTATGATTCATTTTTTCCCATAAAATGGAAATTTCTTAGGAAAGAGGCAGTGCTATCAAAAAATGAAATTGATATACCAATTAAAGGATCAAAATTATTTGAGATAAATCGTTGGGGAACATCATGTCCAATAGATTTTTCCAAATTCTTGAAAACTGCTGCATGAATAGCTCCACTAGTGGAATTACTAAAGCCATACTCACATATGCACCAAAATTTAACTTATTTATGTGACAATTATGTATGTCATTACCATTCATATTATATTTTTATAGAAAAGTTCTTTCTTATAATTAGATAAAGAGTTCCCTATCATTTGACATAAATTAAAAATCTATGGATTTTTTTCAAACTCAATTATGACATTTTTTTAATCCTAAGGTGTATAAGGAACCACCATATCAATTAACGTTTCTCATAAATAAACTTCTTCTAGCCCCCCTTCAAAATTTTCAGTGGCAAAATAATTTAGATATAGGATCCACCCATATTGGATTACTTATTGTTGATACAATATACAACATGAATTTTGGGTGCCAGAAAACCAAATTTAAACCATGAACCTCAATCCATTATTGTAAAATGGTATCATTGAACTCATCCAGGTTGAAGTTCAAACTCAGATGATAGATCTGTAACATAACAGACCTCAAATTGATCAGGGCCCAATACCAAGGATGTTTTTAGGTATGTATAAGGGAAACAAATGTGAAAATTCCAATGACATAGTGATATATATTTAAATTTGGAAATACTAAGGTTGAGGATAATGGTTCTATAATATATTCTATATTCTATCATGTAATCCATTTTGATAATGAAATATGATCTATAAATGAGTTATTATAGTGATCAAATCATTCTAATATAGCTTCATCCTAAGTCAACAAATGAGCCTTTGTGCCCTTCTATGTGAATCATTGTGAACCCCTACTATTAGGGAATATGAAAGTTCCACAAAAGAAGCTATAGAACACTAAAAAACCATTAACATCTTCACATGCCAGTGTTTTCATTAAATCATGCATCTTCTTTTGACCATCATGTGGAATCGATGTATATGAGTGAAGATTGATAACCATTGGATGCATGAACAAATCGCGATCTCCACAGATCACCGAGACAACCATCACTCGTTCATCCATCTTAAAGTTATTACATGTTTATGAAAACAATTAATATTATAAAATAATATATTTGTAATGGATTATCATTTTATCTGGTGAAATTAAAATAATTTTTATTAACTACATTGTTTTATTTTAGATGGTAATTTTTGGTATCCTTTTGGGGAGTTCATACTCTATAGGTATGTATACTCACCCCCATGAAGTGTACATCGATTAATATGTTATATTATTTAAATTTTAGTTATATTTTGACATGGAAATTTCTAAGTATTTGAGTCAAAGATGTTATTTCACCTTTTTATTATAAATATACTATATGATATGAAATTATGGATATCCATATTCATAGAGTGATCGTAGTCCATTTATTCTATTTTATATTTTTTCAATATTAGTTTTTATATAAAAAGTGAATATAATAAAAATATATTTATTTGTGGTATGGAATCCATATATTATATTTTTATATAGTGTTCAACCCATTTAGAGGCTTAATATTTTTCAAATATATATATATCATTAAGAAATTATTTGAGGGACCCACCCCCGCAGACTATTTATTTTCTGATTGTCACTACTCAGTAACCAATGATTGCTGAAGAGAATATGTTGAATTTGAGTGATGTCCAACATTTTGTTTTAGGTTATGTAATATAGTTCACTAAAATTAAAAAATATTTAAATATAAATTTTAATATAAATATACTTTTTTATTTATCTTTTATTCAAAATTTTCTCTATACACAATGTTCTGTAAGTAAAAAAATAATATCATTGTTTTATATAACATGAAAAAAATACGATTGTATGATAACAAGAAATATATAATATATTGATAGAAAAAAGAATTATTATAATTTTCAAAAAATATTACAATATGTTAAAATAAATACATACCAAAATAATTTAAATTCTTTAATAAATTATAAAACTATGACTGTGGTAGGAATACAAATCAGAATATTTAATTATTATAAATGAAATTAACAAATCAAAATAATACAATAGATATCACTAGAGAGTGTATATAATGTTTAAAACCCTAAGAATCTACTGAAACTATTGTTCCTCTCATACCAACAATACATAATTAAATATGTATTTTAAATTTTAATGGTACAATATTCTCATATGAACAAATATGATTCATATAGACCATGAATACAATTATAGAAAATGATTTTTCTAAAAATATATAAAATAAAATGAGATGATTCTTATATTTTTGATTAATTAATATTTACAGCTTATTTTATATATCTAAATAGTAAAATGAAAAACAAAAAATTTTAATTTTTTCATTATTTTATTGAATATCAATAATATATCAATTTACACGTCCTGAACAATGGATTTTGTAATGAATGAAAGTCCTGACATTTTTAAATTGATATTATGTTCAATAACAAGTTGTACATGAATCAATCAACATAAACCCAATATAAAATATTAGGACATTATTAGTAAAACAACAATAAATTCTAACATAAAATTTCCTTAAAATCATTTACCATTATAAAATAATTAGATAATATGTGTTAATATTGGGAAATCATATTTTCAATGAAAATACGTTTGAATATATTATGTGTTTACTTATAATAACAAAAATTTAAAAATTCATTAATTTCAACATTATAAAATATATTTCAATTGTAATTTTATATAATAGTAGGTTATATTATATTTTTTTAATTTGTTCAAATTTTTTTTTATTTGGAAATTAATTTATGGGGAAAATAAATTTTTTTAATTTTATCATTATTTTAGAATATACAAGAAAATTAAAAATCCTTTTATTTTTTAAATTTCTATAATGGAATAAAATTATACTTTTAAATTTATTCCATGAGATTATTAAAACCATTTACTAAATTTTTAGAATTATATTAATATATTTTGTTGATATAAATTATTTTCATTATATTCCTTGAATTAAGTATTTTCAAGGTGAGATTTGGTTTTTTCTTGACAAACTATATTAATATATTTTAATTTGTTCATTAAAAACCAATCTAGTTAATGGGAGTTTTAAATTTAAATAACTATTGCATAAAAAAGATTATAGTATGAAAAAACAGATTTTTTTTAAAAACTATTTATTTTGGTTATTTTCAAAATGATTGAATATAAATTTTCACACTCTTACAGATTTTCTTTGTTAATATGATTTTTGAATTTTAATTTTGAATGAATAAATGAGTTATAAAGGGAGAAAATTATTTTTTCATTAAAATTTATTAAATATTATGGAACAATTATTCACAAATGTTAATGTAAATTTGTTAAAAGGAACATAAGATAAATGAAAATCCATAAAACAGTCATGGTTGATTGGAAAATGTGCGGTGGATTTTTCATTTTATCGGAAGTCACATTACCATAGACTTGATTTTTAGTTTTTAATCATGTATTTAATTATATTTTTTTAATCACTGAAGATGTATGTTTTAATTCCAAATCACCCTTCCCATCACTTGAATAAAGATACAATTCCCACTATTTATAGACACCACTTCCCTTTGAATTTCACTGTGAAACTCCACAAAAATAACCCCCAAGAAACTTGTCCCACATCCATAGTCCTTATTGTGATATTATTCATTTTAAGAGTTTATTTTAATAGTATAATTACACAATAAAAAAATTAACACTCTATAGTTTTATGATATCTATTTTTTGTGTAAATTTAATTTCATCAATAACTTTTGATACACGTGACACAGAGCTGTAAAAAATTGTGATAAACTATTTTTATTATTTTTTAAACATGACTACAATCATATATATATATATAAATTGATGTAATGAACATTATATTAAATATTAATTTTAATATTCATATATAAATAAATCATATTTTCCAAAAAAGTACCAAATTTTTAGAAATGTCTCTACATGTTTCCAAAACATTAATTTATAAAAAAATGTTTTTTATTTCCCATTATGGAGACTCATGACGTTAGTTTTTTACAATTAGAATATTAATTTGTTAAAATAAAATTCAATATTGAAATTTCTTATCAAAATTTATTTATGGTGAATTTTTCAGTTTTATATGAAAATATTAATTTTTCGATGAATAATGAAAAATACTTTATTATTAAAAAATTATATTTCATTTCAAGAATTTATTTGTGTAATATTTTTAAAATATTTATAAATTATCTTTAGTTATATTATTCCTACATTAATCCAATTTACTTATTTATAATTATATCTATATTGAAATTATAAAAGAAACAATTTAAAACATTTGGTAATTAACTTTTTGGAAAACTACATTCCCATCAAACGTAAAGGATTAATTTTATTTTGATATTTTTCACTCATGTGACTTGAATTCTGAGAAATTTATTGTATAATTATAAAAATAATCCTTTTTATTTTTAATAAATTTGTTTAAATATTATTTAATGATGAATATGAAAAATTATAAAAATTATTTATAGTTGTTATGGTAAAGATATGTTTACTATGGGTTTAAACGTAAATGATAAGGGTAAAAATAAACCCAAAATATAGAATGAAAAATTCAGGGATAATTTTACACCTTATAATTTAATATTATCATTAGATTTTCCTCATGGATCCTTCTTTCATGGAACAAATATAAGTACACATTTTTCATTAAAAAATAGGCATGCCATGCACATCACTTATAAAATGATATTTATTCTCCTCTCATCTTCACACATATAAAAACCATTGGTTATACCAATAATTGAACAAATATATCCATTCATTACCTCGTATAATTCAATAAGACTTATTTTTGTATAAAATTCAAACTAGGAAATATTTTGGTGAAAAACAAAAGTAGTTGTCTGAAGAAATGTTAAGGTCTCTAACTAGTCATTTTATATAATGTATTCATTCAACTTATTTAATACATATTAATCCAAAATATTATAATAAAAATTATATTATATATATATTTTAGGTTCTTTTAATTACATACAACTTAATCCACTTCAATAGATTTCATATAAATTCATTATCTGTGTATATGGAGGACTCCAGCCTCACAGCCCGATGTTATTATTTTTCCATCACCGACATTAAAAATATATATAATGAAATATTAAATGTCTATAAATGATATTTTTGAAATTATGATTCTTATTTATTTATTATATAACATATACTTTGTAATATTCCATTATATTAAAATACGATAATGGAAAATGTGTCGGTGGTGAACTAGCACCACTTGAAGTAATATGATTCATTCACACTTTTAATAAAAGGTTGTAAGTATGTATATAATGATAAAATAGGATATATATTAAAAAAATATTATTAATATTATTATATTTTTCTAATTCTATTATTTTATTTCTTATAGAAAATAGAAGTACCTTTAATTCATATATACGACATACCATCTCTACAAATAATGTATTTAATTTTCTATATATAACTATTATGGATTAATATAAATTCATATATATTGAATATATATGATATTAAAATCATGAATAAAATTTTGGAGAATTATGAACCATGATAATTTTAATAGGATAAAAAATAAAAAATAAAATCGTACATGAAAACAATGCAAATATTACATGAAACACAACCTTATCATATAATTGTTCATTAAAGGGTAATGAATGGTCATAATAAATTTATATAATGTTAGAAATATATAATTAATAGTAGGTAATATATGTATAATAAATTTATATTTATTATACAACTCATATTAATGTATATGAAAGATGTTGAGACTTATGGTATTTGATTTTAGACTCAAATATACTTCATTAGAACAGAAGTTGTGTTATACAAATATCATATTTTTTAGATGTATATACTACCAAATTGTCATTTTATGTCATGAATAATGTTATTTTTAATATATTTATTGTTTATTTTTATGTTAATATTTCATGATTATTATGAATCAATAAACACATATGGGTTAAATAATTTATGAATCAAGCCCATCGATTATCAGGATTGATTAGGATTATGTTTCAAATGAATAAATATAATGATATATCACTTAATAAAATAATTAATTTTCTTTATCTTTAGTTATTTCATGAAAATATATTTTCTACCATTATTTCCCCCTCTTTTTTTACTCAATAGTTCAAAATAATGTTTTCTTAAAAAATGATATTTATTTACCTCTTTAGTTGAAGACATTATTTCTTTGAAAACAATGTTTCCAAAATATTTTTTCAGAAATATTTTTTAAAATTATCAGGATTATTTATAAAATAAATAATTTCACATATATAAATTTAGAATGAAAAAAAATAATCTAAATTTAATTTTCCAAAAAAAATCCATTTTTGATTTTAACAAAAAATATTTAAAGAATAATTTCACAAAAATGAACGACATGAAGAAAATCATTTTATTTGAATGACTATTATTTTATATTATGCTTCATGTATAATTCATTAATGTTATTTTCAAAAAATGATGTTACAAACATATTTTTAAATATTATTTAATTTAGAAAAAATTAATTTTCAAAGAATAGATATTTTCAAAAATAAATTATCTGACATTATTAACTTTAAAACCCATTTCCCTTCAAACATGACATCCTTTGATAATATATATGAAATAGTGGGGATATAATCCAGTTATAATGTTATATTTTTCATTACATGGATCACGCGAATGATGGAAAAATGTTTATGATACCCATTTATCATCCATAATATATTTAGTGATATAAATCATATAAAAACCACTTATCATTCCACATTGATGAAATAATGGAATGATTTTTAATGTTGTTGTGTTCGTAAGGGATATATTATTATAATTTTTTTGAAACACAGTCATTTTCATGGGTTTTTATATGTATTCTGTTTTAAGACCATTTCATGAATAGGTATATGATTTTATTTATGTTTCTCTTGGGTAAAATAACACCCCCAAATTCTTTGGGTAATGATTGATATATAGTGAGATAAATTTTATTTGAACGGGGATTGAACCAATTTCATTAAGGGAAACTTTCCACTATTATAGTCTTGGGAGAAATGATTAAATACTATGATGGTTTGGAGATTAAATACATTTCACTATGATATTTCTACAAATAACCTTAAACATCAATGTAAATGATTTTATATACTTATTATTATTTCAAAAATAATTTCCTTATGCGATTTTTATGTTCTCATTATTCATTTTTATTATTTCCATTTTTATTCATTCTTTTAAAAATATAATAATTTGTTTATTGAATCATGTATACGATATATGATATAAATGGAATGGTTTCTAATTAATATTCTCATATTTATATACCATAATGATATTGATATATTGATCTCTCTTTTTTACACTTATGGGGAATCATAACTCAACCTTTATAATTTATTATTTCCCCAGGTTATGATGAAATGTAATATGTATAATATTTATAAGATGGGTTCTAGTTATGATGAACACTAGTGTAAATGATTTATCTAACATATAGAATAGTTTTTTTCAACATTTTATAAGGTAAAATACCTAAGAGTTTCTAGACTAGATCGTTATTATATTTAGTGAATATTTGTTAAAAAGATGCAATATTTATATGTGAGATGTATAGAAATATAGAGTTTATATCAATGAAATGACTGGTTATCTATTACAAAATACAATGAGAAAAATTTATACAGATACAAATGGATATGATTAACGATATGACCAGTAATATGTCTATAGATAATTCTATGGATGAGTAAAAGCATATGAAAATTTAATTGAATTTTGTTAATTGAATGATTAGTTTACAGGGAATAAAATTCCTATAAGAATTTTAAACGTCTATGTGGATCCGGAAATGAGGAACATTGTGGTAAATAATATAAAAATGGACACATTGATATTGAATTTATCATCATAGAGTGCATGAAAATTTTCCTCACATAATAATACATTTGATAACACTGGGAATATGATTTGGAAATTCTCAAACACTTTATGAACTATCATGATGTATTTATATAAATTATGAATATGAATGACTATAAAATTACAAAACATTTTATATATTAGAAATCATGTTTCATGATATAGATATCATATAGTTATTTTCTCATGAATATGTGGTTCCCCACAATGATTATTGTTTCTTGTTGTATGATTTTTTCTTTCTATAATTGGATTAAACCAGAAAGATCTATATTAATGTAATGAATGACATAAATTGTGATTATTTTGCTAATTATTTGATAAAATTTATTGTAAATTTAATGAAAAGGACAATTATATGGTCACCAAAAGTTCATAATCTATTAATCATGTTGTACATCAAAAAATGCTAAATTGGGGGACAACATTTATTTTACTTTTTGTGAAAATATACTACATTATTTAGTGGTTCCAAAAGTTCTCATGTTTTAGGTAATGTATTATAACAATTGAAAATAATTTATTTTTCCTATATTTATTTAGAACATGAAAAAAATAATTTCTTTCTACTTATAATTAAGAAATATAAGTGGTTTAATGGAAGAATCTCATCTATAATTAAATAGAACATTTTTTAATTTACTCCATCGATTGGGAGGAGATTCAGATATTTTTTATTCAATTAGTATATACCTCATATGAATAATATAATTATTCAAAAGAAAACACTTTGACATTAATAATAAGGATGAGGAATTTGTTGTCATCTATGAGGAAAATAATACAAGACATGTTATATACACTTTCTGTGTTTTAATTAAAATGAAATGAACGATTTATATTTTAATTAGTGTTCTAAAAATGTATCCAACGAGTGTTATACATAAGATACATATGTAGATATGAAATATTGTTCAATTATTTCCCTTGTATGAAATGGATATATATGTCAACCATCAATCTCATAGTTTGTAAAGAAAAATGTTGGCTGAGTTCAAAAGAAACTCAAAAAATCATAGAAAGTAGAAGATGAGGATTCCATCATTTATTAATTGTATGAGGAATCATAATCAAAATTTTCATAATATTTATAGTAAATGGTTTATGTTTCTAAAAAAAGTCCATTATGAAATCAAAATCTTATGTGATGAGGTGAATTTTTCTAATGAGGAATATAGATAGAAAGCTACACAGAATGCACCATCGCCACTCCAATACTTTAAATGGATGTTGTATGAGAATTATGCTAACTAGTGACCAAATATGAAGAATAATTATGAGTATTGATATAAATCCAATTATGCATATAGATAAAGGTATATCTCATCTGATTGATTTATCCAAGTAGGTATGCAATAAAGTCATGTTCAAAGGAACACTTACCATCAACAGTAGAATTGTAAATGTATTATTTAACTATTGATATACTATTTTAGTTATATTTGATGAATTATTTAAGGGTATCAATATTACACCCAATTGATTTACAAATAATTATCAGAGAAAAAATTTTGAGGTTTTATGAAAACATATCATGTATATTATTTATCAATGGTTGAAGTTTATATGAATTTGTTACCTGTAAATATTACAATTATTCTCCATGTTGATATAAATGTTATCTTTATAATAGATTAGAATTTTCTATATAACTCAAACATTTACATACATATAAGGTAATTAATATTACTCTTTCCAAACAAAACTATAATAATCTATCAATGTGATGATAAATATTAACATGTCATAGAAATGAAATCAATTGTATTGGACTTGATTTTTATTACTAAATGATTTTAATCAAATATTGATATATAGAAACTCAAAAATTGATGATATTAAATTTATTTTGTTTATTTTTTTCTTTCCATAATATTTTCCTAGAATTCCATTAAATAAATGGTGTTGAGTTCTTGAAATAACACATACCAGGTTCCATGGAAATATCAAATACACACTATTGAATAGACCTGATTGAGTTGTAAGAATTGAAACTGATACATTGAGATGACCTATATATATGATTAATTTTGGAAATAGTGTAAACTATGTGGGAGGCTATTATTTTTTTAGATATATATGGATTTATTTGAAAATTTATCGATTATTTTTATTTTAACAAGTTCATTGTAAAGAATAAGAATCATCTGTCGTATATTAATGGTATATTTGATGAAATTTTGGGAGATCATCAAATTTTTATGATTGAAATTCATTATATATATAATCAATTTTGGGTAAAAAGGGAGGATATATGTTGAAAAAATTATTTATAAGGAATTAAAACTATGAATACATTGTTATTCTATTTTATTTTTCTAATTCCCCCGTTAACATCAAGGATTTAATGAATATATTCATTAGGGATTAACATGATTAATTTGTGGTATTCCTTATAGATGATGATATTATAAATTTATAGAGCACATAAGTTAAGGAGTACCTCGTGATATTTATACTAATGAAATTGATATATAATAAAATATATTAACATTTAACAATGTTTGAATTTTGGATGCAAAATGATTCATTTTTTGGGTCATATAATCTCAATAGAGGTTATATTAGTATATCCATCAATGATAAATTGTTTTGAATGATATCCTAGACCAACAAAAGATTATAGAATCCATATATTTCGTGGATTAGTATGACATTATTTATGTTTTAACAATTATTTTACATTATTATCAAATCAAATGACTATGTTATCTCAGAATGTATGTATATGCCTATGGGCAGATGAAGGCGGGGAAACATTCATGGAATAGAAGAGAATATTAGTTACTTTATTTTAATTTACAATACCCTATAGTGGAAAATGTATAATAATATATAATGATTCATTTAATAAATGATTGGGATTCGTTATTATTTATATTTACATGGTTATAATATATTCTTCATAGAAGTTGATGGTTTATGAGAAAAATTACTCAAATATCTATATTGTTTTTTCAATTTAAATTTCTTCTTAATGATATTGGCTCATTATATATATATGTAAAATAATTAAAAATATACTAATATTATATTAAAGTGTATTTTCAAGATGAAGGTGTTGAATATGCACAAGAGATGATGGTTAGTGCAAATTAATGATTATGACTTAATAATTCATTACCAATTCCTGAAGGAGAACAAGGTGAAAAAATTCATGATTTGAATGTATAATTCATGATTATGTGTGATGAGGAAATCCATAGTTATTTTTGAGGATTTTCAATCGAATAATCAATTATTCCTAAAGGAATTGAAGAAATACCATCCTAGGCAATTGAATTTTTACCTATATATCAATGTGATTATCAAATAGGTTTTGAAGGATGATGTGGAGATTTGAAAGATGGTTATAAATAATTTTTATTTCATCATTGGTAATGATATGAATATAATTTTTAAAAACATGGAATTTTTTCTTCCATGCTATAGTTGAAGTACAAGTCATTAGTGGAATCTCATAGTTATTCATTAATCATTAATATTTTATGTATAAAGATTTATAGAAAATTTAATGATTATTTCAAGGAAATTTGATGATGAATTATATAATAAATTTTTAATCTTCGTTCTTAGAATTTAATAATGATATGTTTTGAGGAAAACACATACGAGGTGTTACATCCTTTACCCATTCAGTAATAGAAACTGGAAATCACCTCCATGGGTTTTATTCTTCTAAATACAACAAATATATAAAGGGGAATATGTTTTATTAGTTCTGTTCAACCATAGTAATAAATAAAAAAACTTCATCACTATTAGATAATATTGTTTAGAATATCCACATTCCAATTAATACATTATTCAAGTGTTATGGTTTAATGGGGTAACAAAATAAATTGCATCTTGTCATGATTTGAGGTTTACCTCGAATTTCTTATAAATCTGTCATCAATAAGTTTATGCAATTTTGAGTTTTGACACTTCATCTATTCATCATATAGATGATTAGTCCAAGCGAAAAATTAATTCTATATTAAATATGTCGATATCATATTCCATATATATTATTATTTTCTTTGATCAACACCATCCACTAATTGGAATTTTTTATTTCAATAACATTCAATCAAGAAATATGATGGATCCTTTTGAAGAACAGTATAAAAAGCATTGTAGAGCCCAATTTTCATTAATGATTTGGGATAAAGAAACATATTATGACAAGATATAGATAATGAAATGATAGAGAAGATTAGTCACATTCAACAACCCATCCAGGAATCGAGGATTTAGATAAAATGTTTCTGTTGATAATTGTCGGCCAGATGTAGAATTTTATGTTAATGATAATTTTTTTCCATGAATTTATTTACGTAATTAGATAATGGAATTTTTATAAAATATAAAGTGGAGGTTCTGGTATGTTAATAAAATTGTAATTATTAATCTTATTTGGATTTTAACCTATTAGTTGGTGCTTCCACCGAAGCAATATCACATTCTTTATGTGTTCCATCTCTTTTTCCTAAAGATGTACATAAATTAACCATCACAAGAACATAACTCATAGGTTTTACTACTAGAGAATTATCACTCTTATTAGGGAAAATTGGTGGCGATTCTGGATCGTATTGAGGTTTTTTTACAAGATAAAAACCCTATTATGTTCAATTATTTGTGGAAAATCATCATGAATGGCGAATCTATGTGGGAAAATGATGATATGACAAGGTAAATAAATCATCATATGTTTGTTATAGCTTAAAATAATTAAAAGGGAATGATTCATTTTATAGAGTTAGAGTATAACACCATAAGTTTTCATGGAATATTATATTGTGTAAATTAAATTTTTTTGATAACATGCATTATATGAAACAATGAGTTTTAACGAACCATGATGAATAATTAATATTAATATTTAGAAATGAATAATTTTACCTAGTATTTTATTATGGTTTCATGAATATGAATAATGTTTTAAAAAAATTATGTATAATGGTATTATATAATAAAAAAATATAATAAAAATTGTATTTAATTTTTGATAAAGTCATTAACTGCTTCAAAAAATATATTTTCTGGAGAAGTAATGTTTTACATTTACTTTTTGAAAAATAATAAAATTAAATTTTATCAATTTAAAAAACTAATATTATGAAATAAAATTAAACTTTTAAATCTAAATTTTCAAATTATCATCGGGTTATGATTTTATTAAATAATTATATTTTTGATAAATTATTGGAATACTGGTTATTAAAGAATACTAACATTTTATTTAAATAATGTATAATATTATATTTTGTAAAATAAATTAAAATATAAATTAGTTGAGTTATAAATTTATTATTCATATTATATTCATTGTAACTCTTATAGTGTTTATTTTTACATAATTTAATTTTAAACATCTATATATTCTCACTTTGGAAAACCACACTCTCATCCCTCAAAAAATTTATTTTTAAATTAATATTATTCACTTATGTTATGTAAATTTGGAATAATTTGTTCCATGTTTAAAATTATATATTATATATTGGGAATACTAATAAGTTCTATTATCTAAGTCATTCAACTTACTTTTTAACCATAATAAATATTAAAAACTATAAAAATAATTATCAGGGTGAAGGTAAAAATTGGTTCATTGGAGATTATTATAAAATTATATAAGTTTAAAAGGGCACAAAACATTTCCAAATGACATTTTCATTCAATATGTCAATTTAATATTGTCCAATTTTCAATAAATTTCCAATTTGGAGCCTTTTGTCATGTATAACCTATGGTTACATCTTTTTCATTTCAATAAAATACAATTGTTCCACTAAACCCACATTCAAAAGAAAACCTCATATCATATACACTGAAAGCATCCAAAACCATATGGTTTTGATAATAAGTCCATAAAACCTTTATAGCATCCCTTGTTTAGTTATAGAATCCATATTTTTATCAAGAATAAAACCATTGATTGATTTGGTGGAAACAAAAAGATGTTTTCTAAAGTATATATAACATCCCTAACATAGAAATGTTTTTCACCCTCCTCATATTTCAAATTATATTAAACCCTTATAATATAATATACTCATTAACTTCGATGGTTAGATATTTTTTAATGTTATGTTCATGATCTACAATTATATCCACTTCTATCAAATGGGATATTAAATCACCATTCACTTGACCAAGACATTACAGTTACATGAAGCAATGTTATATGTTTTCCATAACCACATATAATATATTAATGACATTATGGATTTAATATTTAAATATGATATATAATATATATTCATAAAAAATGAATTATTATATCACATATTTCTTCTTCTATTCCATTCATCAAGAATATGAAATCATTAGTCATGTGTACATAGAACAACATCCTTGTAAAAAATGTTATTCTTTCACACATTACATGGATGATAATAATGAAGAATTTAATGAATATATGTCATATATTTTGAATAAAAATGATTTTGGTGTGGAAATATATTATTTACCATTGTTATTTAATTATTTTACAAAATTGGATATTGTGTCTAGTCGTACATATTACATACCATCTATGGGAAGAGTTTAGTTAATTTTCCATCTATAACATTTATTGATTAAGAAAAACAAATATATAATTATTTAATCTTATATTTATATAATTTTTGACATTATATTGATTATGTAACCACTATCGAATTAATATTACCAAAATTAACAAATCAAATAATTCATGAAAAACAAATCCAATATTGCCTGAAATGTGACATTAAAATAGAATTGTTGATAAATGAGAAATGAAATGTCATAAGTAAATTATATATGGTATTATATATATTTTTTATTTTAAATAGTTTAATAATAAACATATATTTTTTATACATGATTTTTGAATAACAATGAACAAACATGAGACATAATGTGAAAGATATTTGTGTCAAATTTCCATCTTTGGGGCATAAGTAATGTTATACACCTATATTATTATATAAGCTGTATAAAATTCCCCATATTAATTTTATAATGAATGTTATTGTTTAATTTTTTTAATATTAAATTTTCCTCTCAAATAATATGATACCAAAATAATTAACTATTTAATGTTACAGACTAATAGTTTATCAGGGATGTTTATGATTAAATTTATGTTGATGTAATAATTTAATAAATCAGTCATGAAACACATGAATTTTATACTCTTATAGTTATTTCCTGAGAAAAAAAATATCCCTCTCATTTCCATTAGTTATAGAATTAATTTTCCAATTGATATTTGTTAATAAAAATCAACCTTATTTCACTATTTCACCAAATACCACTTTTATCCATCCCCATGTTTTATCAAAATATAGGGGAAAAAATTTTCAACATTCTCCAAATAAATTTTTAATTTGATTATTACATATATAATACTATTCCAAATAATTGAATGCAATATTAATTTTTTTCCAATGAAGTCATGTTTCTCTTTTACTGAAAATGTGGAAAAAGTATTTCTTTTAATATGTAGTGTAGAAATATAATTTCCTGACTTCAAAACTATTATTTTCATTAAATAGACTTTTTTTACATTATTATTGTTATTTTAAAAGAAATGTATTTATATTTCATGAATTTAATATTTAAAAAAATATAATTTTCAAAGAAACGATACTTTCTCAATCAAAAAATCCATGTTATTTTTAATTCAAAATAATTTTCCAAAAAATATGACATCAATTGATGTTAATAATTAATTATAGAGGAGATGATCCACGTATATAATCAATAATAATTTTTTGAATGGTTATGCCTTATGATGAAGATATTTTTATGAATCTCATTACACATATATGGGTTACACAATGTAAGAATTGTTATCAAATTAAATTTTTTTCATGGGTTATACTATGCTGATATTATGATATTTTTTTCATACCCATTTATTTTTATTGATTATGAAATAATTAATTTTTTATGATATTAGGTTACACATATGTAAGATTTTATGTTTGTGATGGGTGCAACATATATCTTCCTTCAATTCATTGGTAAATATTGATATTTGATGGACTAAACTTGATTGATATCTGTAGTGAACAGAGTATATTATGAGACTTTTTCTTCCTTTGCATTATTTAGTGTAAACCATGAATACTATGATTTTGTGTGGTGTAAACCCTTTCCACTATGATAATCTTGTAAATTTTCATGAACTAATAAGGAATTCAGTTTTCTTTTTATTATATAGATTGCAAAAAAAATTCCATTATTATAATTTAATATTATTAATTTTAATGTTATTTTATTCTAAATTGAAACATGTCTTTTGAAATTTAATGATTTATTCCATTATTCATCATTATGATCTATGATATTCATAGTATGTTTCTAATATGGTAATTTAAAATGATTATAATATTTTGCTGATTTAATGATGATGTCTAAATTTTTTCACATACTAGGAATATGATATTTTCATTTGTTATTTTTCAATTCCCTTAGAAATGCTAAAGTGAAATATGTATGATATATTATAGAACGACATTTTTTTGGAAAAACATATTATTAGATGATGTTTCTTAGAAATGGACTCTTTATTTATGTTTCCTAGTTTACAAATCAACTATAAATAAATGATTATATCATGGATCATTGTTTTATGTAATAAATATTGGTCTATTATGGTATAATATTTTTGTATGATAATATTGAACCTCTACAATTCAATTCCTCGGCATTACCCTGTAATTATTCATAGTGTTAATTTCATAACATTTACTATCCCAAAAATTATATACATATGAATATAATATAGTTAGTATCATTAGTATACTAAAATATCATAATTCTAATTATACTACTATTATTGATTCCCATCCATATACAATGATAACCCAAAAACATCAATAATATGTACATGGGGGTTATGTCTTTCCTGAATCGATGTTGTTTAATTTTAATCACTGCATCCCAATGTCACGACCCAAACCTATGGGGATCAAGCCGAAACTCCCCAAGCCCGCCTCAATTAGGCCAGGGGCAGGCATCTTGCACCGAGTAGGCTATCACACACATGGGATGAATTAGACTAAGATTCATGTACACGCGCACCCACATACACCTCCATGAAAAAGTGCTGATATATATAAAATTGAAAAGAAAATGAATGAACACAACTATCCCAAACCAGAGTGCAACGGAAGTACAAAAAGGGAAAAACAAGGCCCACCAAAATAAAACTACAAAAGTGTTCAACATACTCAGAAGGAGGTAAAACATTTCCAAAACACCTGTCGGTAAGATCCTCGACACTTCTCTGATAAACACCCCAGTCAATCCCGCTCACTAAGCTCCACCTGCACCGGGTCCTCCTGGGACTCTGTCGAAAGGCTTTTGGTCTGCAGAAGACACGAATTTGTGCATACAAATCCTATGTAGGGGTGAGTATAAAGATTCTTAGTAGGCACCCCAAAATCCTAAAAAAAATATAGAAAATAAAAGGATACAGTCCGGTCATCCTTGCCATAGGGAACCCAGACGAGAGAAAAACTCTATATCATGAACATCCTCAGCTAAACACAATTAGTCAGTTGTGTATTACCATACATACACCATGAACATCCAGACATACGTAACTCATGCACCAATCCACATGAGGTACTGACCTCATCCCTAAAAACATTTGACAACCAGGAGAACACACTCCACCAGCACTTCCATCCAAAGGAAACTCGTCCGAGAGATACACTCCATCAGGTTTCACACAAACATCTTAGATGATCACCTGAGAGATCACGCTCCTAGGATATTGTCACTGATGAATCCTCTCTAAAGCAACATAAACATCAAACTCCTCAGATTAGGGATCACTCCCATGGTCTGCTAGGGGATACCAAAAAACACACCATTATACGAATATCTCACATATATGGGAGCACTCCCAGGGTCAACTGGGGGATACCATAACCCGATATGGCATTCGTCGAACTCACAGATAGGGAATCATAGCCCGAATCTGCTGGGGGATACCACAACCTGATCTGGCGCTCGACATAAGCACATCACTCAGATAGAGGATTGTCACCCATATAAAGGTGGTCACGATGATACCAGAACCCTATCAGAGATAACTCGCGATGTAGGGGATCAAACTAACAATTTTGAAACCCTGCAAAAACCATGCTCTAAGTAGGGGATCACATAACCAATGATACTGAAACCCTACTATAATCCTCATATTGAGTAGGGGATTGTATTTCCGATGATGCCACAACCCTGCTGAGCACGACCCACCATGTAGGGGATCATTTTCCCCATGATGGCATAAACCCTATGGGGTTAACCTGCTAGATAGGGGAACGCCGCCTATGGATAAGTGGTCACAACAATACCAAGAACCCAATCTATGTTAATGATGCTAGATGATCCCTCTAGGAGCCCACCGGAGGGACGCCACAACTCTAATAGATTAAACATCCCATTGAGAGGTTCACATGCCTAGACTAGGGTTTTGATGTCGTGCGAACCCTCGTAGGAATGAACCATTGGAGTTACCTCAACCACTTCTTGTCCCAATGGCGCTAACCCGAGCGACCCGCCACAACATCACCATGCGCAACTCCGTGGCCGATATCGATTCCACCATTGCAATCCACGCAAAAAAAAACATGCAGGATAGGAAGTTTACTCGCCCGAAATGGAAAACCGGTAAAAAATAAATTATCCACCACAGCTATACCATTTGGGTCCCACACAATTATCTCGAAAATAATCAAGAGGATCATACCATGATGATCCCCTAAAAACAAACACATAGGATCCACTAATCGTTTGTCCGAAACAGTCACCCGGTGTAAAAGGAACTATTCCCTAAAGAGAGCTCTATAGAGGACCACACCTCGATCCCAAAACTCATTGAATGGATCACACCATTGTGATCCTCTCGGAAAAATACACAGGATAGACTATTAATCCTCCAAAATCAGACTCCTGGTGTGAAAGTTGTGTTTCTCCGCAAAGGCCAAAAACCGGCCTCATGGGGTCCACACTACAAACTCTGTCTCAAAACCCAGAACCCCTTAATAATAGTCTTACGTGTAATAAGGGTCTTATCAGCATTGAATTCACGTCAATTGGATGCTCCGGGTAGAATATACAGCGGCCCGAAGTCGAATAATATTAAAATATCATTATTTTATTCGACGTTTCAAGCTCTTGGGCCACGATTTAGAAGCCTAAAATTTCTGAACCCACACCAAATTGATCGCCTCATCGCCAGAGTCACGTCGTCATAGACTTCACGCAAATAAGATTTTTGGATTTCATGAAACGATTGTTGTAAAACCCCCTTGTGTTAAAAAGGGGTCGGACCGGCCTGAAACGGCCGACTCGGCCGCCACCACGGGACCGCGGCTCTGCAACACTGGCGCGGAACTCTGCCTCCTTTCTGCACTGGCTAGCTGAAGCCGGCCGCCCGTCCCTGGTACTAGCGTCGCCACACCGGTGAGTCTTCCGCAGACCACTGGGACCACCCCGGTGGTCCGTTTTTTGATACGGAGGCGTCTGCATGACCCCCAGGACCAGATATTTACTGCTACAACGATAAATAAAATAAAAATTCATAATAAACTAGATAGGGGGATTAATACTCAAACCACATACCTCTCGGGCGAAACACCAAAGTTCTGACTTAGATACGCGCTCCAAAGCTTCCGCTGCACGATCCTGGAGTGTCCGCCATTGATATCAGAGCTCAATGACACCTTGATCGCGCGATTCAGTCGCAGATTCGCTATCGTAAGGGGAGGAGGAGGAGGACGGAGGAGTAGTTACTCCACTATGCATCTCAAGTACAAAGGGGGGGGAGAAAATGATTTAAATTTTTTTAAATAAAATCTCTCCCAGCTCCGGCTCCCGACTCTCCTCCTTCTCGATGCCTGATGCAGACTATGGTAAGGTCACCCTTAGGGTGAACACGACGTTATAAATTCAACGGTGGACTCATATTGTTGATCTGAGGCTTGGATCATAAGTTATTCAAGATGAATCTCGTAATTAATCTTTTCCATTTATTAACGAAAATTCTCCTGGTGGCGTTATCCACAGCAGGCTCGCACCTGCAAAGTTTACACTCCAAATAGGGTAAATGGCACATTTCAGACACCAACATGACCTCCGATTCTTATTCGGAGAAACCATTTAGGAGATATCCACCCTCTCCATGTGCATAGTATTAAAATACTTAATATTTTTATAAAATTAATTCTGGGAACACTGAGCCTCGGAATCACACACCGTCTCTGTGCCTAGCTCTGGAAGTATTCATAGATATATTACAAAGTCTGAAAGGGCCAAAACCTAATTCTCTAAATCCTCCCCCCCTATAAATTTTCATCCCCGAAAATCCATAATCACAATAATGCGATGGGAAACTCAACTGGGTCTCCCACACCGGTGAGTATTCCATCAAACACCAATGCCTGAACACATATGTCAAAGGGGCTCATACACCACAGCCCAACACTATCTTCTTTAGGTGGCACTGACTCACCTGTATGGTTTCAATCACATCATAGAAACGTGTCTCAGTAGGGTAAGGATCCCTCTTCCTCACGCATTCGAAGCACGAGGAACAAAACCCTCACACAGGGTCTTACCAACGCCATGAACAAAATTCGAGAAAGTAACAGAAAATAAAGAATACCACTAAACATTGACTAACAAGATACTTTAGAAATAAGAAATGACACAAGGAATACCTATATCAATCAATGGAGCTTCTGGGTCAACAGCCACTAGGAAATGTAGCTGACCTTGCCCTCGGCCACCAGCTCCGTCAGTTTGGCGAGGACCACCTGGGGGTGGGGGTGGTGAAAACCGATACCTCCTACCACCTCCTGCTGCTACACCATCTTTGTCACCATGTTCGCCTCCCATGTAGACCTCCTTTCTCGAGACGCTACCTCTGCCAAGGGGGTCCATCGACCATCTCCCTCTCAGCAGCATGACGGGTCAGAATATATCTACCAAGATTTCCCCGACCATCGCAAGTGTAACACCGCCTCTTCAATGGCTGACCAAAACTGGCATGTGAGCTCGGTGAGCCCTGGGCCTTAGATCCTACATCCTGGGGTCACCTCCGGAAATGTCGGCCACATCCATACCCCTGAGTCTGTCGTCGGCTACCAGTTGATGATCCGACTGATGAGGTCTTAGCTCTCGTGTGCCCAACACTAATAGGCAGGACCTGCTCAGAGAGAAAGCTCTCCACCACCAAAGCTCGCTCAAGTACTCCAGCATTGGTGGGTAGACAAAAAGAAACCACACCTTCTCGGATGTCTCTATTTAGGCACTGGTCAAAGGTTCGATCCCAAAATAATAGGTCTCGAACCATATTCAAGCAGTAACGAGACAGGTCTTTATACCTTGCTGAGTAATCCGACATAGTCATGCTCTCCTACAGAAGCTGCAGAAGCTCTTGAATATGCATTGACCTCAGTGTCACGGGATATAACTCTTCCCTAAAGTGCCGCTCAAACACTGCCCACATGAGTGTCTCCTCATCGCGGGACAGCATCATTAGGCTCCACCATCATTCGACCGAACCATGCAAAAGGCTCGCCACTAGGACCACCATTTGATCCGGAGATGTCCTCACTAGGCAGAACACATGGGTGACAGCTTCGAGCCAGTCATCAGTTACCTGAGGGTTATGATCACCCCAGAACCTCAAAGGTCGCTGCCTCTAGAACTCGAGCAGCAACTCAGCCTGTGCGCATCCTCATCTTGCACCGCCGACACAACCAGCAGCACGACATGTGGTGCCTCAACTGGCGGACCACCTGGAGGTCCATCCTTAGAACTCATGCCCTGGTACACAGCCACTACAAAGGGTGGATTATCACCACAGTCCCGCTGTGGAACCCTCACTGGCTGTCATCATGGAGGCATCCTAAAGTACATTCAAGACACAACACAGTCAAAGAGTATATTAGGAGAGTTGACTCAAGAACAATGAAAAACCCATAACTCAGGCCTATATGATTCATGTACAATTTTTTACCAAAAACTAGTGTATTCATGTCTTAATTTGAAAGGCAGGTTATCAGAGTCATGGTTTATAGATATGTCGTCTACCGCACCAACAAAGGAGTCCGTGGCATAAAATGTGAACTCGAAACATCCTAACACTGCCGCAATTCAACGCAAACGAAACTCATAGCAAGACTAGCTACACTCTATGATCCCAATGGTGGAACCTCCCATGATACCACTCTGTCATGAACCGATCGAATTAGATCGAGCTGCGACTCCCAAAACCCGCCACCATTAATCTAGGGTATGATGTCTAGTGCCGAGTAAGATATCACACACATGGGAGGCATTAGCCGAAGGTACCTACACAAACTCACCCACATACACCTCCATTAAATAGTGCAGAGATATATAAAACTGAAAAGAAAAATCATCCATACAACTATCTCAAACCAGAGTGCAACGGAAGTACAAAATGGGAAAAATAGGGCCCACCAAAAGAAAACTAAAAAAGTGTCCAACCAGCTTATAAGGAGGGATAATATTTCCAAAACACCTACCAGTAAGCTCTTCAGCACAGATCTCGTAAACACCCCAATCAATCCCTCTCACTAAGCACCACCTTCTCCGGTGTCTCCTAGGACTCCATGGAAAGGCATGTGGTCTGCACAAGACACAAAAATTGTGCAGGCAATGCCCCTAAAAAGGTGAGTATAAAAATAATATATAGGCCCCACAAAAATCCAAAACAAAGAGAGCAACTGAAAGGAAATAGTCCGCTCTTCAAATCCAAAGGGAACCTAGATGAGATAGAAACTCAATCTCGCAAAAATCCTCTACTAAACACAAATAGTCATCTCAAATCACCTGTATTCACATACATACACCGTGATCATCCAGATATACCCAGCTCAGGCAAAAAGCAAAATGAGGTACCCATCTCATCACCATCAACTGTTCAAAACAAGAAGAACACACTCCACGAGCACTGCCATCTAGAGGACACTTTTACTAGAGATACACTCCATTAGGTTTCACACAAACATCTCAGACGCTCAGCCAAGAGATCACGCTCCTCAGATATCGTCACTGAGGAAACTGCACTGAAACAACATAGAAACCAAACTCCTCGGATAAGGGATCACTCCTATGGTCCTCTAGGGGATACAAGAACCCTAACCGATATACGAAGATCTCACAGACACGGGATCACTCCCATGGTCTACTGAGGGATACCAAAACCTGATCTAGCATACCTAGAACTCACAGACAGGGGAATACACCCAGGATCCGTTGGAGGATACAACAATCCGTTGTGGCGGTCGACAGAAGTAAGTCACTCAGATAGAGGATCTTTACCAATATAAATGATGTCACAACAATACTGTAACCCTATCTGGTATAACTCGCGATGTATGGGATCAAAATGATGATTCTAAAACCCTACAGAAACCACACGCTGAGTAGGGGATCACATTACCAATGATACTACAACCCTTTTATAATCCTCATGCTGAGTAGGGGATCACATTCTCGATGATTCCACAAACCTACTGAGCACATCCCACTGTGTAGGGAATTATATTCCTGATGATGCCACAAACCCTACGTGGTTAACCTGCTAGATAGGGGATCACCGACCATGGATAAGAGGTCACAAAGATACCAAGAACCTGATCTAGGGTAACGATTCTAGAGGATCTTGCCCTGGGCCCAACAGAGGGATGCCACAACTCTAACAGATTAAACATCCCATCAAGAGGATCACAAGCCTAGACTAGGGTTGTGATGTTGTGTGAACCCTCGTAGGAATGAACCAAGGAATTACACTAAACCACTACTGGTCCCAACATCGCTAACCCTAGTGACCCACCACAACACCACCCTGTGCACCTCTAAGGCCGATACTGAGGCCACCATCGTGATCCTTGCTAGAAAACACACTGGATAGGTTGTTGACTCCCCTGAAATGGTCAACCAGAGAAAAAGGTACTATTTACCACAGCTAGACCATGTGGGGCCTACACAAGGATCCATAATGTCATTAAGAAGATCATACCATGGATATCCACTTGAAAAAACACAAAGGATCCACTACTCATTCATCGAAATTGACACCAGGTGAAAATGGAACTATTCACCGTTGCCAGCTAGGGAAGGACCCACACCTCAATCATTAAACTCATCGAACAGATAACACCATTGCGATCCTCTTGGAAAAAAATATAGGATATACTATTCATCTTCCAAAATCAGACTCTAGGTGTAAAAGTTGTGCTTCTCCGCAAACGCCAAAACACGGCCTCATGGGGCCTGCACCCCAAACTCGGTCCCAACACTTAGAAACCCTCATGAAAGTTCCTCCGTATCATCAGGGTCGCAATGCCACTAGCAGCACATCAATCAGACACTCTGGGTAGAAGATACAATGGTCCGAAGTTGAATAATAATAAAATATCATTATTTTATTCGACGTTTCAAGCTCCTGGGCCATGATCCCGAACATTAAAATTCTCGAACCCACACTAAACGGTTCATCTCATTCCCAGGGTCAGATATCCTCAAAAATAACATGATTCCATTCCTCAGATTGCAAGAAACGGTGGTTTTAAAACCAACATGTGTTAAAAAGGAGTTTGTGCAGCCTAAACCAGCTCGGCCACTACCGCCCCCGCCGCGCGGGGGCCAGAAGCCCTCTACTGAGAGACTTCGGCTCCGCCTCACTTCAGGTGGCAGGTGATGCCTTTCCGCAGTTGATGGTGCCTCCGCATCGGCGCGTCTTCTACGGACGAACGGGACCACCCCGGTGGTCCGTTTTTCGATCTCGAGGCGTCTGTAGGACCTCCGAGACCCGATATTCATTGCTATGATGAAAAATAGAATAAAAACACATAATATAAAATATCAAAGGATTAAAACTCAAACCTCATACCTCGTGGGAAAAACACTGATGCTCTGACTTAGATCCGCGCTCCAAAGCTTCCATTGTACGATCCTCGAGTGTCCGCCCTCAAATTTCGAGCTCAACAGCACCATGATTGCTCAGTTCGGTACCTGATTCGCCTTCGGAAGGGGAGGAGGAGGAAGAAAGAGGAGGAGTTCCTTCTTATAATATGTTATTATATTGGATGATTATGTTTTCAGTATCATTATATTTATTTCATGATTTTAACTTATACTATTTTGATATTTTATAAGAACCATATTTTTCATTGGTTTTTAGATAATGTTTACTATTTTTATGTAGATGGTTATGAAACCCATTCCTTTTTCATGGGTTCTTCAAAATATTATGATGATTAATTTTATGTGTCACAAATATGATTCGAAAAATATGGGTGAGATTCGATATTTCCCACTAATGAATTTTCCTAATTTAGTAACTCATAATATAGTGAGGATTAGAAATAATGAGGTCATTTACCATAAAGTGGAAATGATGTATTTTACAACATTTTCATGTGTAGATATAATTATATTTTAAATACTCATGATCATAATTGGGGTTTACAAAAACATTTTCTTATTATTTTTTATGTGATGCATTTCTATATTTTTCATCATGTTAGGATAAATTTTAATGAAGCGTTAATTTCAATGAAATTTAATTTTTATCATGGATATGACTTATATTTAATTTATTAAAAACCTGTATATCAGTATTATTAATTTTATGATTATTTACATCATTTTTTATTCATGTAATGACAATTATATTTATTTAATTATCTAGTTGTGAACTTATTTTTCACCGTTAAAATTTTCTAATATCATGTATGGTATTTTGATTATTTATTACAATATTTAAATAATCCTAATTTATTTCTTCATTTTTTATAATATATAATATTATAAAATTATTTCCTTATAGTTTTTCTCAACTCGCCAATTTCTAATTTTTTCCACCCCCTAAATAGATAAATATTATTATACCATGTGATATTCCTATAAAATATCTTAGATATACGTGAAAATGGAGAAATGTTTTCGGGTGTTATTATATAGGATGTTTATATAGATAATCAATAAGACAATAATAATTTATCTTATATGATTATTCAATTAATTGTGGCATTTATTATAAAAAACAAGAGACTAGTGTAATATTTATGTGATGTCCCATATTCGGATGCCACTAAACAAAGCCCGTAACCAGTTGGCTACATGGACTCATGTTTATTTCCCCATAATGATAGAGGCTACCACCTTGAAGCAAAGTCCTAGGGTGTGATAGTTGGGAAACTATTCCCTCATTGGAAGAGTGTAACATTTCATAATAAATATTAACAAATAGTGGAAGTTCTAATCATTATGAAACTCATGTAAACAACTGATGACTGAGGGTACTATTTAACCATAAGGAATATAATATCAAAATGATTCAGCATGCCACACATTCTATGAATACGGAGAAAACATGTTACACTACAATCAAGTACAATACAATACCAATGTACAATGAAACCAAATAAAACTAATCGGCATTCTGACCCCATCTTGGTCCCATGCTAACTACCTTCTATCCAAAAATCAAATACCTATATATTGAGCATTTAACCTATTAAAACCTTTAGAAATACATTATGATTAGGCCAAAATGAATTATCAAAAAATGGTTTGAGAAACGAATTCTAGTAGGAAACCACTAAATGTCTGTGTCAATATGTTAGTGTGTATATGCAGTAGTTGTGAATTGAAATGAAATGTATAACCTAGTGGGCAGTCAAAACTAAAAAATACTACATGTTTTGGTATTCACATATAGAGTTTACTATGTTCATTATTATTTCATTCAATAGAAGTATCTAGGTCTCAAATTCGGCTTATGCTTGAGATTCCCCGTAGTAAGGTATGAACAACAAAAGTCTCAGAAGACCTTCTTACAATTAATTAAATTCTAAATCACATCTTGTTATTTGGCTTGAATGATGTGTCACGTTTAATTCCATTACATCATTTATGTGTATCCCATGTCCATTATTTTTTTCCTATGTTGGAATTCAACTATCACAACATGTATAATATTAATGACATTTTACGAGCTCATCCTCAGCGGTCCTAGAAGGCAGCCTGAGTATCACCATTGATGCTCGTATATGTTCATGTAAGTTCTTCCTTAATAGACCTACTAGGGAGTCCATGATTTAAATCTATGTGAAAAATAAGATTCTATCAATTTTTTTTGTGCTTGGCGGTTCAACAAGGTATCCTAAGTATCACAAATGAAATTTAAATCAAAAGAATAATGAGTCCTTCCATGGAGTTATAAACAGAACCAATGTGTCGCACAAGGATCAGTGTACAATAGTCATGTTAATTCGTTCAATTTGTTATTGGTTCATCCCATGTATCACCCAATTTTATTTTCCATTTTCTCACAAAAAATTATTGAATAATTTATACCTTCTTAAAAAATTAAAACACTACATGGAAAAGGGGAAACCACAAACCTAAATCCATTATCATAATACATAAAACTATAACATAATTAAGAATAAAGATAGTAATCAAGTGAATTTTTAACAACAGAAAAATTAAAAAAATTCATGTCCATAGAAATCCTAGCCTAAAATGGTATAGAAATTTATTCATCAGAAACGCACCTACTGGGTGGCCCTTAACCAAACAATGATGATAATCATGATTTAAATTCATTCAATACAAAACCAAAACAAGATTTAATAACAACAAGGATCTATTTCATTTCAAGGAAAAACCATAAACATGTGTCTGAGAAACAATGTCACATTTAAAAATATCAATAATTAACAAGGGGCATGAGACAACATACCATAATATCATATAACTAATAAAATCTTTCATTGGCCCTGGAATCAGCCTAGAATTACATAGATCAATGAAAATAGGTAAATAATTCAAATATTAATAAATAAATCAAGAGAAAAAATCACCAAGAATTGATCTAGAATAAAAACTACCATAAATATTGTGTTCTATCATGAATAACAAAACATAAATCGCGTCATTCATGAAAAAACGGGAGAAGAAATTAATCTTGTGGCTCCTTGTTCTTCACCTAATTGATCTTCTATCCATAAAACAGTAAAACAAGGATACATTAAATTTTCAAAAAAAAAAATTAGGATTAGAAGGCATGTACATTCATTTAAATATTGTTAATATCATTTTATTGCTCATAAATTTTCTTACCTACATTATATGCCCTTCACCAACCATGCTGACATGCCTACACGACTATTATCATGATGTACATGGCGTGTATTGGCTCTTTCTTCTCTTCCAGGACAACATTCTCCCATTCCATGTATCCCTATATTATGTGGCCATACTACATAGATTTTATATAGTATTACACAACAAGATCTCTTAAAACAACCATTTTCTAGTTTCCCATGTTTTCTCAAAACGAAATTACTCAAGGAAAAAGAATAGAAGATATTTATACATCAAATAAAGAGCCGAGATCTTACGAAATTCTCCCATTAAAGCAAGTAGTCCCCATGTTTCTCATCTAATGGTGTTATAGAATATTTAAGAATAACATTTTCCACTTGGAATGTATGTCAGCCTCCACTCGGTCGTGTTGCCATAACACTCGTACAAGAGGAACTGACCAATCTCAAAGAACCATGATTCCCCTATCATGTATATGAATCAGAATCTACTTAAAGGATGCATCAAATTAATTCTCAACATACTCAGCATGAAAATGTGAAATGATATTGAATGATTTAAAATTATCTCAGATACTAGGAAAACATTTTGAATGGTCCAATACCTATGAAGAGAATTATATCTAATAGGAAACCGACTTAAATCATTCCAAAATATCAAATGGCCCAACAATTCTCGGTGAAATCAAACCATGTATCATGATTCTCTTGTGTCACAATCTTTGTGTCACACGTAGGAAAAATTGATCCCCAACATCGAACTCCAAAATTCTTCTATGACGACTGACTTAATATTTCTGGAAAGACTACATAATACCCATCCATATATGAATTATGTGATCTTACTTAGTAGGATTATTGACAAGATGAGGTCTCGTCACAATTTCCTCTCCAGCCTCTAACCAACATAGGGGTGATAGGCATGACCTCTTGTATATATCCTTATATGGGGAAATATGAATAGTAGCCTGGAATTTATTATTATAGGAGAAATTAAATAGGGGTCTTGGTATCTCAAAATATAACCCAATATCATAGATCCATTTAAGAAACATGTCCTCTAGAACTTCTATTGTATGCTTTGACTGGCCATTAGTCTAAGGGTGGTATGCAATGCCCAAAAGAACTTTTGTCTCAGTACCCTATGAAAACACTGCCAGAAATGAGTCATAAATAGGGAACCCATATCAGAAATGATAAAACTACTAACATGATGATGTCATACCACCTCTCCAAAATATAGCTTTCTGACCTCATCAAATCCAAAGGTCACCATTATCATCACATATTGAGTGACCATCATTATATTGTCAACTACGACCCAAACTAAATTGTTTCCCATAGGCACCCTTGGTAACCCCATAATGAAATCCCTAGGGACATCATTCCATGTCCACCCAAAAATGGTTAGATGTTTTAATATTCTACCATGCTACTGATGTTCCACCTTCACTTATTGATTGGTGGAACACCTCGTAACACAACCAGATATTTTTCACTTCATACCCGACCACCACTACCTAGGGCATAATTCATTGTACATCTTGGTGACATCATGAAACACTTCCCAAGATGATGCGTGAAATACATACATCATATCCTCGCATATATCCCCTATAATCCACTAACATCTATGGATACATAGAATTTTATCATTTCTTATAGTACATCCAGGAGGAGTGTCCCCACCTACCCCACTATCCCGGGGGACTTGACCTTCAGAATCTGATATGTGCCTAATCCTCACACTATCTAGTAGGGTATATGTAATAGTCATAGATGAAATATAATTCATCCCCCGACTATTTTTCACCTCTAAATGAGTCTCAGAGAACAAAGCCATAAGTTCTCACTCACCAGTAGCCTCATTCACAGCCTATATCTGAGTCCTCATGCTTAGTGTGTCAGCCATTGCATTACCTTTCATAGTCATATAGGAAAGTGAAAAGTCAATTGACAGAATGTATTCCACCATCCTTTGATATCCTAGATTCAAATCATGTTGAGTAAGGATGTATTGGTGATTTTTTTGGTTGTGTACATTAAAAAATGATTTTCAAAAAAATAATGTATCCAACAACTCAATGCATGAACCACTACACCTAACTCGATATCATGTGACACGTATTTACTCTCAGGTGGCCTCAACTACAGATACCATATTCAACTACTCGATCAACCTTCATAAGCACTACTCCTAGGCTAATACCTGATGCATCATAGTAAAAAATATAACTCTATTTCATATTTTATTATAAGAGTATCAACAATGAAGCCAAATTTCCATTCAACTTCTAAAAGGATTCCTCATAATAATCCAACTACTAAAACATCACATCATTCTGGGTCAAGTCCATCATCGATTATGCTAAGCATAAGATGTTCTGTATAAAATTAATATAGTAACCATCTAGCACCATGAAACTCGGCACCTCAAAAATGTTCTTGGACTATGCCGATTTAACTGATTTTCTCACCTACTCTAGGTCCACTAATACACCAGCCATTAGTGTATGTGACCTAGGAAGTGAATATGATCCATACATAAGTAGGAATTACTGAGACTGGAATATAATTGATGCTCTCTCAATGTATTTAAAAATATCTCATGGTGTTTGGAATGGTCGTGTTAGTTGAGAAAATTCTCCATGATATCTCCCACGAAAACCACCACAAATTAATATGTGTAGGGATGGAACACTCGGTTCATCAGTGCTATGAAATCAGTTAGAGAATTTGTGAGACCAAAAGTCATAACCAAGTACTCAAAAAATAATATATATTTTAAGAAACATGGTACTAGGTATGTTTACCAGTAGAACATGTACATTGTGTTGTACTGGCATCAAATCAATCTTTGAGAATACACTGGATCATTGAAGTTGATCAAACATGTCTTCTATTCATGGAAATGGTATCAGTTCTTTACCATTAAATGGTTCAACTTCTTATAGTACTAGGCTGCATTATACCCTTATATTTCTGATATTCTAACTACCTCATAATCCCATGAAACTAGATCATAGATTTCTTGTTAGAGGGAATGTATACCTGTAGAACACATGACACTTGATAGATAGTGAAATCCACCTCCTTGACTGGAGGTATGCCATAGAATTCATCTAGGAAAATGTTTCTGAAATGATAAACCACTAGAGGTTTATCTACCATACTTTTTCCATAATCATCTAGATATAAAATTGCATTTAGGGATGTCATCACAACTATCCCATGATTCTCATACCCAGCTCTTCTTTCCTAGAAGTTCCATTCACCATTGTGTAGAGTCACTCATCCACCTCGTGATGTCAAACTCACCATGTAGTGATAAAAATAATCAATGAATCAAAAAAAATTAACCAGAATATTCGGAGAAATAAATAAAATATCATCATCCTTGAGACATTGATGTTACATAGTATTCGATGTCATCCAATCTCAAGGGGTAACTCCTTGTAATATCGCACACCTACCATTCTAATCCCTACCTGATTTTCTAAATTCATCACAATAGATAAAGTATAATCATAGAGTACAATGATTTTAATAATGGTAAGAAATATAAATCTATGTGTTGAACTAGTATCTGATAGAGTAGAAGATAAAGCCGAAGATCCTAGAACAGTTCCTATGATAGTAAAAGGTCAATGAGCCAACTCATGCTAGTTCTATTGCACTACAAAAATCTGACCTACATTGCAATCTTGAGATGAAACATGGATACCATGAGTTTTTTCAATATACTATTACTATTATCCTGTGGTATGGATCCCACATCTACACCCACAACCAATTCTTGAACGTCGTGGCATATTCTAGTTTCCTAACTAGTGAGATGATACTGACCCTGATTTTTCATGGGGACTCTTTACAGAATATCTTTCATTAACAAGTGGTGGAAACGTCCTACAATAGTGATGTAGATGGTCCATATTTCCACAATCTCAGCACTCAACAAGATCCGTTGGTTACTGGGACCCCATATTTCCTTACCTAATACACTGGTAGCACCTCACGATTTTACTGGAAGAAAGATTCTAACTACTTTAATCCATGTGAGAATGATCTGTACGGTTATTTTTGGTTCTAGTCCTGACATTACTAGATGTCAGTGAAAACCGTCCTGGCTCGCACCTCCATCATCCAGAAAATTATACTAGGAAACTATCACCTGATTTATAACAACAATGAACAAAAGAAACATGATGAAATTAACATGGGATTAGATGTCAACCCTGAGACCATCCTCGATTCATCAATCAATTTATAGAACATTGTAACTTCTCAAGACCAGATTCCACTAAACGGCGCCTCATACCCAGTTTCTAACATAAACTCAAGTTCATTTCCCAAAATTCATGAGGCTTCTAACTAAATGTGAGGTCATAGGGAGTGATATTGGGGAAACTATTACATCATTTTATTAGTGTAAAATAAGAGAATAAATATAAAAAATATTGAAAGCCGTAATAATTATTAAAATGATGTAAAAAATTTATGACTATAGTGATAAGTTAACAATAATGAATATAAAATCAAAATGATGCACCATGTCACAAGTACAATAAAAACAGAAAAAATATGATACATCACAATCATGAAAAATACAATACCAAAGTACATTAAAACAAAAAGATTCTTTGTTCCATTGAAAGCCTCATCATGGTTCTATTCTCTCCTTATCCAAAAAAGCAATCATGTACAATTATATGGAGCCTTTACCTTATTGATACATGTATAATTATATTCTCTTTTGGCCGAAAATCATGACCCAAATAGTGTGTGAGAAATTAATACTTGTTGGATACCATGAATGTCCTGTTCCAATTTGTCATTGAGTATATATAGTTGTTGTGTATAGAAATGATATGCAGTAAACTATTTGGAACACAAATTTAAAAAATACTATATTTTCTGTTAGTCATTTATAGAGTTTACTATGTTCAAAAGTTGTTCATTCACTTAAAGTATTTTTATTTCAAAATTCTTCCTATCCATGACATTATAATCGGAAAGTTTGAACAATAGAAGTCTCAGAAGACATTCTAATATGTATGTATAGATTGAATCCAATCTTGTACATTGTCTTGGTAGACGTGTAAAATTTCATTCTGTTAAATCATTTATGTATAACCCCATTTCGTGTTTGACATTCCAAAGGTGGAATTCAAGTATCAATTCATGTATAATCTTATTGATATACTATGATTTCATCCTTAGTTTTCTAATGTGGGAGCCTGAGTAACACCCTGTATGTTTGTATAAGTTCATCAGAGTCCATCCTCAGTAGTCCTACTATGGATACCATGGTTTCACTATATGTAACATATAATATTATGTCAATTTATTTTATCCCTTGATTTCCTTCTAGGGATCCCAATTTTCACAAATGACTTATAAATCAAAATCCACTTCAGTCCATCTATGTCATTCTAAACTGGACCCATGTATCATCCAAGGTGCATGGTACAATAGTAATGTGAGTCAGTTCATGACATTATTAAGAGAAACCATGTACCACATAATGTTATTTTTTGTTTACTCAAAATACATTATTAAACAATTCTAGCTAGCTTAACAAGAAAAACACTGAATAGAAATAAGAAAACACAAAACCAAACCCATTATTAAAAAAATTAAAATTATTACACAATTATAAATCCAAATAGTAATATATTTCATTTTTAACAAACCAAAAAGGAAAAATGATGGCATGTCTATAGATATCATAGGATGAAATGGGAAAAAAATTATCCAAGGGAAACAGACCCGGTGTGTCCCTTTACCAAAAAAATCTAATTATTCTTTAATTTCTTTAAATTAATAACCAAAACAACATTTAATAAAAACAATGATCAATTTAAATTAAAGGAAACAACCTAAACATGTGTTCAGTGAACAATATGACATAAAAACCCATAAACAATTAATTAGATAAATGATACGACAAGCCTTGATGTCATATAATTTATATAATCCAACAAAAGCCCTTAAATCGACATAGAACATCATAGATCAATGATAATAGGTAAATCATTTAACATTAAATAAATTAATAAATAGTAAAAATCACCATGAATTGATCTAAAAGAAGATATCTCTTAATAAGAAGGTTTTATTATTACCAATGAAACTTGACTCGGGTGCTAGATTTTGATTGGGTTCTACAAGAATGCACAGTATCCATCCATTTTTGACTCAGGTGAACCTTCTCAGTTGTATTCTGAAAATAATGAGGTCCCACCATAGGTGCCTCTCCTGCTTCCAATCAACATAGGGGTTATGATCTTGTCATTCCATATAAATCTATATATGGTTCCTTATTAATAGATGTCTTGATGTTATTATTATAAGTGAAATAAACTCAGGTTATTGGTTTCCCCCAAGATCCCCAAATGTCAAGGATGCATGAAAGAAATGTGTCCTTGAGAACCTATATCGTATTCCTTGACATGCCATCAGTCTGTGGGTGGTATGTTGGGATCCAAAGCACTTGTGTACCCTGTTCCCTCTGAAAAATCTATCGTAAATGAGACGTAAAGTGGGAATCCATTTCTGAATTTACAAAACGAGGGATTCCATGATGTGGTAAAACCACTTGGAAATACATCTTTACAAGATCATAAACAATAAAGGTCTCCATGATCACCATTATGTGAGTGACCTATATATGTCTATCAACTACGACCCACACATCATAGTTTCTGTTAGACGACCAGGGTAACACCAATATGAAATCAATCACGAAAACAGCCCACTTCTACTCAGGAATGGGTTTCGTCCTTAAAATTATAGCGGGCCATTGATATTCAACCTTCAATGACTTATAGTTGGAACACCTCATCACAAAATCTGTTACTTCTCGCTTCATACCCATCCACTAGTACTTGCATCTTATGTCATGATACATCTTGGTGGCTTCAGGAAGCAATTCCCAAGAAGAAGCATGAATCTCTTGCATCATCACCTTGTATATATATCATAGAACCTACAAACATCCATGGAGAAATAGAACATCATTATTTCCTATCATCAATCCAGGTGGATGGTCCTCAACTTCAACACTCTACCGGGGGGCTAGGCTATTAGAATCTAATATTTTCCTCATCCTCACTCTGTCATTAGGGTATAGGCAATAGCCTTAGATGAAAGATATGTATTCCCCTAAAAGTTGTGAACCTCTAAATGAATAACAGAGAAAAATTCCATAATCTACCACTCACCACTTGCCACATTCACAATATGTATATGAGTCCTCTTTCTAAGTGTTTATAACAATTTATTTCATTTTCCAATAGTATACTAATTTGTAAAGTCAAATGGCTGAAGGTATTCCACCAACCATCGTTATCTCAGATTTAAATCACACTGATTAATGATTTATTTGTTATTTGTTGGTTTTTTTACACCACTAAATAATATCCAAACATATTGTGTCTCCAACAATGCATATCATGAAAGGGATTAGCTATCTCGAGATCATGTGTTGGGTAATTCACTCTTGTGGCCTCAACAACTGAGACCCATATGCAATGACTCGAACACCATGCATAAGCACTAATCCCATCCCAATACATGATGTATCATAGAACATAACAAAACTCTTTCCCATATCTTGAAATACTAGTATCAAGACTATAATCAAATGTCCCTTAAACCCCTAAAAGGCTACATCACATGAATATGACCAGTAAAACATCAAACCATTCTTCGTCAATCCCATCATCTGTGAAGCTAAGAGTGAGAAGTTCTGTATCAAATGCCTATAGTAACCTGCAGGACCCATGCAACCTTGCACATCCAAAATTTTCAGGGACAACACCCTGGTAATTACTACTCTCACCTTCTTTGGGTCCACTAATACTCCAGTTTCAGAGATGACGTGACCCAAGAAGTGAATCAGATCCATATATAAGTGGCATTTTTCATGATTATTATATAACCAATGCTCTATCTGTGTATTAAAAACAATCGCACGGTGTTTGAAATGGTCATGTTGATTGTTAGTATACACCAAGATGTCATCAATAAAATCAAAGACAAATGAATCTATGCAGAGATGGAACACTTTGTTCATCAGTGCCATGAAAACAATTACTGCATTCGTGAGACCAAAAGGCATAACTGTGTACTCATATAGAATGTACATTCAATAAAACATTGTATGAGGTATGTTTATAGGTCGGACAAGTACATGTGATATCCATACCTCATTTCAATCTTTGAGAACAACCATGATCCTCAAATTTTATCAAACATGTCATCAATTCATGGAAAGGTATACCAGTTCTTGACTGTTAGATGGTTCTTCTTCCAATAGTACTAGGTCGAATAAAACCCATAACATCTATATCATCCAACATCATCAAAATCTCTTTCAAATCTATTGTAGCCATCCCATAAAGAGGAATGGATACTAGTGAAAATATCAGCACTAGCTCGATAGTGAAATCGACCTCAATGACTAGAGTTAAGCCTCAAAATTCCTATGGGAAAACATCTCTAAAACGATCAACCACTAGAGGTAAGTCTTCCATACGTGTTCCTTGATTAGCATTATATAAAAATTCAATATATTATTTCATCCATCCCATTATGTGATGCTCAGGACTAGGTTTTCATTCCAATACATCTCATTCACCCATTTTTAGAAACTTTCTTCTTCTTGGTGATGTGAAGATCACCCTATAGCGATAAAAATCAATAAAGGATCGAAAAGAAACCAACCTGTCTATTCCTAGAATGAAATCAAATTATGTATACATTCATAACTAGAGGTTCCCTGGAAGGATTCATCCACCAATCTCAAGGAGGGTCTCCTATTAATGATGCACACATACTGTTATAATCCTTATAGGAGTGTCTAGCGTCATCAAATTAGAATAATTATAAACACATAGTCCAAGGATTTACTCAACAGTCATGAATATAAAACAATGTGATACATCCGTATCAAAAAGTGATGAAGGTAAAACCAAGGAGACTATGATAGTACTTATAATTGTAGAAGGTCGAGGATCCTACTCATGTGGGGACTGTTGAATTCTTTATTTTTATCATGCATCACGACGCGAAGAAATTTCATTGATACCTGGATTTGACCCAACGTAGATACACTGAGATCTCGGGGCCTGGATACCATGACCATGCCCACCGACATGACCTAAATTTTATTGCATAATCTAGATTACAGATTTTTTAGATGCTACTGACACTTCTTCTTCATGTTGGCACTATAAATAACCTATCACACTATCCAATGGTGAGAAAATCCTACAGAAGTGATGTATATGGACTAGCATGCCTCCAGATCGACTCTCAACGAGATCATTTGGCACTTGGGACTTGTATTCCCTAACCTACCACGCTGGAATCACCTCACCTGTTTATCTAAAAACAAGTTCTGACTGCTCGTATCCTCGCAAGAATTATTTATACGATGCATATTTCTTCCAGTCAAGACATTACGAGATCTTAGTGCCCAACCATCCTGTATCACACCTCCTGCTTCCAGAGAATTATTCTTAGTAATTCTCACATAATTTATAATAACAGAGACCGATAGAAACCTGATGACCTCCACCTAGGATCATATTTTAAACCTGAGACCATCCTTAAATCTTATATCCTTTATATTAATTTGTTACGTCCTGGTTCTGGATAAAACAAATTGGTTCCCTGTAACTGGATGGTCCTATGTCTTCAAGTGGACTTACCCAAATGTGAGAGGATGTCGACTAGCACCAATGGACTAGGGTTTGATAGTGGGGATTCTATTCCCTCATTTGTAGAGTGTATGAATATGTAATTAATATTAACAAATAGAGGAATTATTAAATAACATGAAACTGTTGTAAAACACAGATGAATGAAATAATATGTTAACCAGAAGGCATATAATCAAGTACCTGTATATGGAGATATTATCCTATTGAATCATGTAGAAATATATTCTGTTTGGGACCAAAATAATTACCTATATAGGGTGTCAGAAATTAATCCATGTAGGAAATCACCAAAGGTCTCTTCCAACCTATCAGTGATCATATGCATCAATTGTGTATAGAAATGAAATGCATTAAACTATAAGGAACTCAGAACTAAAAAATACTACATGTACTGTTATTCATTTATATAGTTTACTTTGTTAATTAGTAGTTTATTCAATTGATGTATATTTGTCTCAGAATTCAGCATATTCCCTACATGCCTCATAGTAAGGTAAGAACAACAGATGACTCAGAAGACCTTATAACAATTAAGTAATGTCTGTATCTATGATTGTGCTTTGTTTTTGTAGACATAATGCATTTGTTTCCATTACATCATTTTTTTATAACATGTGTCTGTTCTTGAGATTCTTACGTTTCAATTCAGGTGTCACTATAGGTATAATCATAAAGACATCTTATAAGTCCTTCCTCAGTGGTCCAACGAGGGATGATGAGCATCACCCTTGATATTGGTATAAGATTATCTTAATCTATCCTCAATATTCATACTAGGGAGCCTAATGTATCACTCTATGTTCAATATAATATTCTGTTAATTTAGTATGTCCCTAGAAGTCCTACAAGGGTGTCCAATTAACAAAAATGAAATATATATCAAAATCATTTTGAGTTCATCCTTGGTGTTCTAGACAGAATCAATCTATCTCCCAAGGTGCAATTTATAATAGTCATGCAAGTCCATTAATGATATTCATAGATGAATGCATGTATCTCCCAATGAAATTTACTAGTTACTCAAAAAAAATTAAACCTTTTACATCCATCTTAACAAGAAAAACACTGCATGGAAATGGTGAAAACCAAAATACAAATCCATTATCAAAAAATTTATAATTCAAATAGAATTGCAATTATGAATAGTAATAAAGACCACTTTTAACATCACAAAATGGTAAAATGAAGCCTTTTCTTTAGACAACATAATTCGAAATGGAAAATTAATTTATCTTACGGAAACGTAGTCGTGGGGTTGCACATAACCAAAAAAAGATGCTAATCAATCATTAAATTAATAGAATTCCTAACCAAAACAACATTTTATAATAACAAAATCCAATTGAATTTAAGAAAACACCTAATGCATAGGTGAATGACACAATTTCACATATTAACCCATCAACAATTAATGATTGGAAAGAGACCACCTATCTCGATGTCGTATAACTGATATAATCTGATGTCGGCCCTTGAATCATCATAGAATGACGTAGATCTAATAAAATATGCAAATAATTCATCCGTAAATAAAATTATAAATAGACAGAGTCACCAATAATGTTTTATAAGATAAAAACCCATACAGATTGGGTTCTAACATGATAGACGACACTACAATCATGTCTCAGATGATGAAATAGGAGAATAATTGATATCGAGGATCCATGTTCTTCACCTAGTGGATATTCTATCAAGATGAAAAAAAAATAGTCTAATTCCCGTTTTAAGCTGACAATTAGGATTATACGATGTGTAAATTCATATACATGGCATGAGTATAATTTTATTTTTCAGAAATTTTCAGACCTACTTTACTCCTCATGCACCGACTTTGCCGACATTACTAAATGGAGTGTATGAGGATGTACAATGAGTGTAGTGGATTTTTCTTCTATATTTGGAAAACATGTTTACACACCATGTATCCTTATCTTACACGGCCATCAAACATATGGGGTACAAATTATTACACCATGTGTTGTCTGAAAACAACTATTTATCATGTTTTCCATGTTATCTCAAAAAAATTACTGAAGGATAAATAATAGAAGAAAATTATACATAAAAAGAAGAATCATGTTCATACATACTTCCCCCCTTAAATCCATTCATCCCAAAAATTCCATCACAAGGGTGGTGATGGAATATCTGAGAATATATATGTTCACTAAGAATGTATGTCAGTCTCCATACCCCACATCGGGTAATGTACTCAGTCGTGCTACCATATCACCCATAAAACAAGAACTGAACGACCTCTTAGAACATTCTTGATCCATTCAATAATTTAAATAAGATTATATCCAAATGATGCATTGACATGAAGCTTATATTTCATAGTTTGAAAAATATGAGAGAGGTATGAATGATAGCGGCACATTTGAGATAAATGGAAAATTTCATACATGGGTTCGTATGACATATATCGATAAATTATTATCATGTATCTTGATCCTATTGTTCCACAATATTCGTGCGGCACGCAGGAAAGATCAATCCCAGATGTTGAACTCTGATGGCTTTCTATGATGATCGACATAAGATTTTGACTAGACTATGAAGTATACATCTATCTTCGAATCATGTGAACTGAATCAATAGTCTCCTAGATAAGATGAGGTGCCAATAAAGAATCCTCTTCTGCCTCTATCCCAAATAGGGGGGAACATCATGGCCACCCGTATAAAGCCTTGCATGGCGCAATATGAATAGTGTCCTGGAAGTTATTACTGTTGGAGAACGAAACTAAGGGTATATGCTTCTCCCATGATCCCCCAATGTATTAGATTGGTTCATGAAACATGTCCTCTATAACCTGTATTATACTCTCTAATTATCCATCATTCTGAGGGTGGAATGTTGTGTTTAGTACCACCTGTTTTTCTAGCGACCATTGAAAACCCTATAAGAAAGGAGAAAAAATATATGATTCCCTATCTAAAAAAATTGAACCTGGGACACCATGAAGTCATACAACCTATCAGTTATATATTTTTTCTTGTTCATCAACACCAATGTTCTCCTCGATTGACAAGAACTAAGGGTCCTTCGTAATCCTGTAAAATACTACCCACACATCATTGATTCTCTTACCATACCTTGGTACCCCTGTCAAAAAATCAATCGCAACATCATCCGACTTCCACTCATGATTTTTTAGCTTCTATAAAATTATAGCATTCCAATTATGTTCCTTCCTCACCTACTGACATGTGGAACATCTCATAAAAATACGAGCTACTTAACAGTTCATATTCATCCACCAGTATATATGGCGTAGTTGATGGTACATATTGGTGTCTCCGGGATGCAATACCCAATCTAAATCACGAAACACCTACATCAAATCCTCATTTATATCCCCTAGAACATCATTATCCCCAATCAACTATCCATGAGGTGGTTCCTAACTTACCACACTCTCTCGAAGGACATGGAATTTGGAATCTGATAGCTACATCATCCTCAATCAGTCTAGTATGGTAGAGGTAATAGATAGAGATGAAAGATAAGGCTTCCCCTGAATGTTGTGCACCTATAAATGAATCTCAAGGAACAAAGCCATAAAATCCACTCACCACGGGCCTTTGGAACATTCTGTATCTTAGTCCTCCTGGTTAGCGTGTCAGCCAGTGCATTTTCTTTCCAATGCGTATAAAATGGATCATGGTCAAACGACTGAAGTTATTCAACACAACATTGTTGTCCGAGATTAAAATAAAAATATGTAATGATTTGATTGAATCATTTTGGTCATTGTACAACATAAAATGCACTCCCAACAAATAATGTATCCAAAAATGCAAATCATGAACAACTGTAGCTAACTCGAGATTAGGCATCTAGTAACTCCACCCATGTGGTCTCAATAAGCGTTACCGACACACAACAACTATATATCCATGCTCAATCACAACAGCTAGCCCAATACCTGATTTATCACAATATACAGTCAAAATCATTCTTGGACCTAGAAATATCAGTATCAATGCTGATGTCAAACATCCCTTCATCTTCTGAAAGACTACATCACAATAATATCACCACTCAAACATCACACCATTTATGGTTATTCCCTTCATTGACAATGCTATGAAATAAAAGTCTTGTATATAATGCATGTATTTAACAGTTATCCCCACAAAACTCTGCACCTCAAAAATGTTCTTGGGATACACCCATGTAACTAAAACTCATACCTTATCCTAAAGTGTTTAGCATGGTCATATCGACTGTGAGAATACACCAAGATACCATCCCTGAAAACCACCACAAATTAATCTATGTAGGGATGAAAAACATGATTCTTTCAGAGCCATATAAACTGATGGCATGTTTATGAGTCAAAAAGGAATAACCATGTACTCATATAAACCATCTCCACTAATACATGTGGTATGAGGTATGTCTGTAGTTCGAACACGTATATGGTGATATCATTAATTCGTGTCAATATTCGGAACTATCGGTCTCCATGAATTTGTTCAAACTGATCATCTATCCATGTCGATGAATATCTATTCTTGACCATTATATTGATCAGCTTCCAATAGTCCACACTTAGAATAAGGGTATCATCCACCTTTTTCCCAATAAATTACTGGAGAACCCCAAGGCGATGTACTGTGTCTTATAAAACCCTTATCATCTAGATCGTCCTATATCCACTAAAACTCTTGAAAATATATAGTATCCATGTTTTACGTTGGAATGAATTCTGGTGGATCTCCTCTAACTAGCTTGATTGTGAACTCCAACTATTTGACTCAAGTTAATCCTGATAAATCATTTGAGAAAACTTCTCTGACACAATCATCCACTTGAGGGAAATCATCCGGACGTGTTCCCTAATCAACCAGATATAAAATCACTATTTGGGATATAATCCCAACCACCCCACGATACTCAGGTCCACCTCTACATTCTTGGTCATCCCATTAACCCTTTTTGTAAAAACTCTCTACCAACTAGTAGTGTGAAACTCACCCTACAGCGATAGAAATCAATAAAGGCTTGAAAATAAACGATCCAGTCCATTATGATAATAATATCATCGCCATCATCTCTAATAAATATAGCTTCCATTGAATGTGACACCCTCAAATATCAAGAGATCACTCCTTGAACTTATTCACACCTTCTGATCTAATCACTAACAAAGTGTTCGACATCATCACATTTGAAAAATTATAAACAAAGAGTTCATGGCATTACACAATGGTCAGAAATATAAAACTATGTGTTTCACCAATATCAGAAATTTCATTATATAAACAAAGGTGAATAGGATAGTACCTATCATAATAGAATGTATGGTATCCTGTTCATGATTAGTTTGTTTCACTACATATGTCTGACCTGCGCCACATCCAAAAGAAACATCATGGATACCTTGAGATGACCCTCCCTGCTATCGTTGAGAACATAGGTCTTGGATACCATGGCCACACCCACCACCATGGATGGAATGCCCTGGCATATTCTAGTTTCTAGAGTTTTGGCATTCTATTATTATTTCTTCTACATGTGGAGTCTGTAAAAAACCTCTATCACTAGCCAGTATTGGAAAGTACCTACATAAGTTTTGTAGATGGCCTATATTTCCAAAATCATGTCACTCAAATAGATATTTCTGACAATGGAGACTCATATTCCCTATCATACCACAATATTATCACCTCACCTAGATTCTAGAAGAAATATATTAACTGCATGTATCAATGAGATAATGCTATGTACGACACTTCTTCCTTCCAGTCAGGATAGTACCAGATATTGGTGCCCAACCACCTTAGATCACACCTCCATCTTCACAAAAAGTATGCTTGGTAAATAGAACCACATTTTCAATTTCCAGAAACCACTGACCATAAGATGACATTCACCTGGGATGATATGCCATTCCTGAGATCATTTTAGAATCTTCCATCCTTTGATACCACTTTGAAATGCCCCAGGTTTGAAAACCACAAAATTGTTCCCCATAATCAGTTTTCCACATGGCATCAAATAAATTAGCCCAAAAGGTAGAGGTTTCTCACTTGCAGCGAGGCTATAGGGTGTGATATTGGTGATGATATTCCCTTATTGGTGGAGTATAACATAAGGGAATAAATATTAAAAAAAATTTGAAGTAGTTAACAACATGAAACTGATATAAAAAAATTAAGAATTAATGAATAAGTTAACCACAAGGCATATAATATCAAAATGATGTAGAATTTCACATTATTTTATGAATAAAATGAAATTAGGATAAGATGCAATCAAGTAAAATACAATATCAATGTATGGTAAAATGAAATTAAACTCAACATCATCACAAGCCTCAGCTTGGTCTGATGCTCTTTTTACCCAAAGAACTAATCGTGTACTTGTATAAAGAGCCTTCCCCTATAAAAACATGTCGTAATATAGTCTATTTGTGTAAAATAGAATGAATCAAACAAGGTATGAGAAATAAATCATAGTAGACAACCACAATTGGTATATAATAATCATTATTGAGCATATACAATAGAATTTTAAATAAATATAATTTAGTAAACTTGTGGGAACATATAAGTAACCAATCCTACATGTTCTTGTTTTTATTTATAGAGTTCATTATGTTTATTAGTAGTTCATTCAATTGATGTTCTTAGGACATGGAATTCACACTATGAACAACAATTCTTGTATCATGATAAGAACACAAAATGTCTCAGAAGACCCACTTACATATAAATAATGTCTGAATCCAATTTTGTACTTTGGCATGGAAGATGTTTTAAATTTCATTCTGCTACATCATTTAAATATATCCTGATTTGGTGCTACCGTTTCCTATATTGAAAATCAAGTATCACGACCGGTATAATCAGACCGACATCCTACGAATCCATCCTCATTTTCACATGAGGGAGCCTGAGTATCACCCACGATGTTGGTATAAGTTCATGTGAGTCTATCATCAGCAGTCATACAATGGAGCCTAAGGAATCACTATATGTGAAATATAAGAATCTATTAATTTATTCTCTCCATGGTGGTCTTACAAGGGATCCCAAATATTAAAAATGACATATAAATCAATTTCTTCTGGATTCTATCCATGGAATTCTAAACTGAACTCATGTATCACCCTAGGTGAGAGGAACAATAATCATTTGTGTCTGTTCACGTAGTTCTAAGATGAAACCATGTATCTCACAATTATATTTACCATTTAATCTCAAAAAAATATTAAACCATTCCATCCTTTTTAATAAGAAAAACACTTCATGGAATAGGCGCAAACACAAACACAAACATATTATCAAAACAATTACAATTTTAACATAATCATTATACCGTATATTATTGAAGTTCATTTTTTACCATCCAAAATAGGAAATGAATTCATTTACATAGAAATCCTAGGAAGAATATAGAAATCAATTTATCCAAGGTAAACACACTTGTGGGGTCGCCCTTAACCAATATATGAAGTTAATAATGCTTTAAATTCCTTGAATTCTTAACCAAAACTACATTAAATAATAACATGGATCAAATTCCATTTCAGGAGACACACTAAACATGGTCTCATGGCACAATGTAACATATAAATACCTCAACAATTAACAAGAGGCACCATACCACCTAACTCAATGGAATATAATGTATATAATTCGATGTCGTCCCTTAAATCGTCTACGAACTACATAGATCTATGAAAAGAGGTAAATCATTAAAACCATAAATAATAAATCAAGTGAAAAAATCACCAATAACGGCTCTAGAAAAATAATCCCGTACTAAATGGGTTCTATAATGACTGACAAAACATGAAATGTTTCCTGGATAGTGTAATGGGAGAAGGAATTGACCTCGCTCATCCTTGTTATTCACCCACCGACTATTTTGTCCAAAATAAGAGAAAGTGTGACTACATCCAATTTAAAAATGAAAATTAATAGAACATGTCATGTGCGTTCATATACACTTTTTTTTATCATTTTACTACTCACAAATTTTCTAAACTACTTTACCCATCATTCATTAACTTAGATAACATGACTAAAATGTGTATAGTGGCTTTTTATTCCCTGTCAGGCCAACATTGTCACACGCAATTTATCTCTAACCTACATGGCCATAATACATGTCATGTATATAGGATTACACATCATGTTCTCTTAAAAAACCATTTTCCATGTATATATTATATTCTAAAAAAGATAACTCATCGAAAAAATAATATAAGAAAATTATACATCAAAAGATGAACACATTTCTTAAAATATATGTTATTTGTATAGTTCTTCATGTTATAATATTCCCAATTAAAATTTAGTTATAGGTCAATCTACACCCTGTAGTTTTAGAAACAATACTCTAGGAATAAAAATTATACTATAATATTTCTCTCTTTTATCATTTTTCTGTTATTAATAAAAAAAATGTATTACTAAAATGACACCTATAATCAAATAAGAGATCCCATAATCATGTATTTAGGAATTATAGGTTACTGTAATAAATATCATAGAAGTGATTGAATTTTAAAATTAATTCAATAGATAAGGGTGAGTAAACTATCCCAGAATTAATTAATTGGGGCCCATGTAAACACATAAGGTATTGTGTTATTTGTCATTGATGGATTCATAAAAATATATCAATATATCAAAGGGAAAAAGACAAGATAATCGTGGAATATGTAATGAAGGGTAAATAAATGAAAATAAAAAAGTATTGAGGGAATATTTTATTATTACAAGATAGATAAGAAATGTGACTTAATCAATGAACTATTTAACCAAGATAAGAGTAACCCAGTACTGTATAGTTTCTCAATGATGAATCTAGGAAAATTAAAAATTTGGCAAACTATAATATTTAATATAAAATTCTATTGAAATAAAAATAATAATTCATAGAAACATATTCACTGTATACAAAATTAACAAAAAATATAAATAATTAAATTATAATTTATAATTATGTTAAAACCCATTTAAAAATATCACCCCATTACTTAATAACACAATAAATTAAATTTTAATTTATATCCAATAACATTTTTATTGAATGAGATTTGTGTCAAAAAATCATAAATAATTTTTTAATAATGATATTAGAATAACTATAGTCAAAAAATCGAATGATTTTTAATTAATATGTATCTTATTAACATGTAAAATACAAGATTATATAATTTCTATATGAAAATGTATTATAGTCATTAAATTCTTAAACAAAAAATGATAAATATTATACATAAACAATTTTGAGGATTAGTTATATGACTATATATATATATAATTTAATGTAAAATATAAAATTCAGTATTTTATTAATTAAAAAAAAATTATCATTAATATATATATTTTTATAAAATATATTCTTCCTCAACTATTCATAAAACTACATTAAACTACATGTTACATTTTTGAGAAATCGACCCAACAAATGAACTGAAAATATATCTAATAGTATATTTAATTTTTTTTATATTAATAAAATAATCATATTCTTTAGACACTATGATCACATCCTTATAGTTAATATTCATACCATATTATAGGAATAAATTCTATTATATCAAGATATAAATTTTAATCAACTTCATTTCAGGCCAATATGTTTTTCTTGTATTAATCCTTAATTTACTAAATAGTAATAAATAAAAACATTTTATGGACTGGAAAAAATAATAATATACCTAATTTTTGTTTATAATGATAGAAATATTATCTGTCATCCATAAATTTTTATTCTATATAGAGAAAATTTTGATGATAATGTGGAATCGTATACCGATGGAAGGTTTAATGGAAAACTGAAGCAAAATCTATCCATCAAATACATGTACGGAACACGGTTTTGAATCCAAGAGACAAATTATTTATGAAACAATTTATCCAAATTAATGGAACAATTTTCTTATATTCACCATCCTGATATGTTTCATAGAGTGTGAAATTTAAATTTCCATGAGACATGATTCACTGAAACTATGCATATATAAAATTATAGGGGTTGGTATGGTGTGTTATTCAAGATATGGAGAGTAAAAGACTCAATAGTGGGATGAATGGTTTCCATAAAAAATATTTCACCCATTTAAAAAAAATTTCTTAATTTTCTTATAATGTATCCATATTTTTAAGAATCTTAATTTTATTTAATGAAATTTATTCAATTATACTCGAAAAATGGGTTTTATAGAGTTTTGAAGATAATATTAAGTCATGTAGTTAACTCTATATACACAAATATAAAAATGTTAATTTTTATTTTTGATATTTTTCATAGGGATCTCTTATCTATGTTCATGTAGTTCTGACTGATTATAATAAAGATTTTTCAGTTCCTTAAGATCCTTTTATGATAGACCTCACAACAATGTATAGGTAGTTGACACAATATGAAGAGATGATTTCATGTAGCTTTCACTTGATCCCCAATAGAGAATAAATAAATGATGCATAAATGAAATGGATGAGATATAGAAGTTCAAAATAGATATAACATATAGTTTTACACTATCATCATAGAGTACACATATAATCATTGAAGGAATGGTTTTAAGAAGAAAAGGTGTCTTGATGTGATCCTTTCCATAAAACAATATTCAATATAATAAAAAACAACAATATAAAAACTATAATGTATGTGAAGGATTCGTACAATATTACTCACTATTCCATGTTGTAAATATAATTGAAATGAAGTAGTAAAGATAATAGTTGAATAAATACCTATTATGTTGTTTCATGTTTGTCATTTTTTACATTTTTCACTCACAATTATAAATAATAAAAAATTAATATATATATTTATACAATTATTTTTGCCTTAAAATTTAAAAATTATAATGATTCAAATTATTCAATTATTCTATCTGTACACTGAAAACAATTAAATGAATGTTTTTTTATTTCGATAATATTTGAAAATAAAATGCTCACTAAAAAATAACTATATATTCGAATATAATTTGAATCCATTGGAACATACTAGTCTATTTTGATGAATCATTAAGGAATCACCACTAATGATGATATTACAATGATAGTGAGGGGGAATGTGATATAATAAATATTATGACTATCATCCGTGCATCATTTTCAATCTAGGTTTTCACCAAAAATGTTTTCATTCTTAAATGTGTGAGTGACCAAAATTTATTTACACATGATACAATTTTAATTCTGATTAAATTGTTTAGATACGACATATGGATTTTATTTTCATGAATAAAACCCACCATATATTTTAAATCATACTTGATAGTAACAATAATGATGTTTCAATTATTACATAATGAAATATCACCGAGGATGAATGTATTGTATTACCTAATTCAATTATGTAGTCTATATAATATTCTAAACCCAATGGCCACATACCCTCTATCATCAATATTTTGAAACAAGGCACTCAAACAACAATTGATTATGTGGCCTGATGAGCCCGAAACAAATGTTGTTACATATTTAATTTTATTTAAAATAGTAAATGTGAGCAGTTTCAGAGATATCTAAGAAGGTGTCCAGATTAAAAATATGAGGTCACTATTGCTTCTGCAATGATGACTTTACATAAGAATGGACTTAACCTCGATGTGTGTGGGTCAAGGGAAAAAGTTAGTTTTTTTTTAATTTTTATCATATTTTATTAAAATAATTTCTTAATGGAAAATAGAGAAAACATCAGCATTATTTTATATTGAATTTTAAATTCATTGCAACATAACTGTGTTTCCATAGAACGTAACTGAAACACTATTCCATAATTTAGACAATGTGATGATGCTGAAATGAAATGAAACTGAAAATGTTTTCAATAATTAGTGTATTGACTAAGATCAATCATTTCCATGTTTGAGAGATGATCTAATCCTATAGATATTTGACATTGGTGAACATTGATGAAAAAACGACCACCAATGACTAATTGAGGGGCGCTTAACGTGGGGAATCTAATAATCCTCAATGAATAATTCACAAATCAAGTAGGTGTTGTTATTAATTTCATTATTCACCATTATTTTATTCAATGAGGAACATTGGTCAACCCATGAAGAGGTTGACCCACATATCATCATTCTTGTGGGAGGGTATTTATTGGGTTAGATTATGGGGAATTAATTCTTCTTTTAGATTTTTAATATTTTATCCTTCTAATAGAAGAGGATTGATGTCATAACGAACAATTCAGAAGGGACATTCATCAACTACATTTTATGATTTCACCTTCCTTTATACCCACCATTCTTCACTTTTTTCATAGGGTTAGGAGTAATGGGTCGTTTTATGCTTGTTTCCCGGCGCAACGATACCAATAAACGGATCCCATTGGTGGCAGTATGTGACAATGGATACATGTGTTTGTCGAAATGAAACAGTGTCACACAACATCAGAAGAGGTTGCATCTAGTATCTTTTGATGGTGCGAGAACATGGAACTGATTGGGTGCTGTGAAAGGTGGAGGAGGGTTGTAGCCAGCAGGCCATAGCGATGTGTTGGCGGTGCGCTACAATAACAATAATCAGGGTTTCATGGCATCAGCTACATCTTTACCATGAAGGAGGTGGTGCCGCCCCATTGGGTCAGAACCGAACTGGTTTAGATCCAGTTATGGTCAAATGTAGTTCATGCTAGGGGCCCCATGGCCTGGTCGGGTTTATTCTGTCCTCCATGGTCAGACTGGACCCAGAACACACCGGCCCCTTCTTAATAAAACGACCATAACCTATATAGTGTACACCATATTGATGAGACATTAGTGGATTTGGTACACATATGATAATTTGTTCCTATTTAAATACCCCAAGTGAGATTCCATAGAGGTTGAGATATTTCTTATGGATTAAGAAGTATATTCTCTCAGAATCACGTGCACTAGGAGTGGAATCATGTATCTAGATGTGATGAGAATGAATTTTCAAGATGTCCTCAGTGTCCAAGTAGAAGAATATTTGTCCAAACTTGTGTGTAATGGTAAATGAGAAACTATTCCGACATGTGTGGCCCAATAGATGAGTATCTTTGAAGACCTGTGCGGCATGGCTGACAATGAGTTGTGCAGACTTGTGCATCCTGAAATATATGTAGTCGATCGGATGAAAACTTCCCCACAGTATTGTGGACCTCATTATTTGTGGTTTTTTGTGCCTATTATGTATTGTGTAACTCACCCCTGCAAGGGCTCTTCCTTCACATGTCATGTATTGTGTTGTACATTTATGTTTTTATGAAGACCATAGTGGTCCATCACTAGGTGGTTCCCGGTGAGATGATACATGCATTTTATACTCCTACATCATCGGGTATATACTCTAAACCAACCCTTCAAGTAGTATTTCTTGCAGACAGAAATTTCAGAGAGTTCTATACATTCTTGTTTACTCCTTGTCTTTGTTGGGAATGTATTATGGCCCCTTTCATTTATAATTGTATTATAATATTAGTGAGTTTCTTATTGGCATACATGTTTTCCCTTTCACCATTTTTGTTTGGGGTTGTGACTATGCGTGTGTATATGTACTTATAAAAGGACACCAAATTAGAGTTAAATTCATTTGGCAGTGGTCGATGGCTCCTGGACTTTGGGAGTTGGGCTTGAGGTAGTCAAATCATGGGCCCTAGGGGTGTGTCATGACAATTTTTTATCAAAGGTGGTAAGTGATGAGTTAAATATCGAGAGTCTATGGTTTTGTATGAGGAAATATAGTTAAATTCATCGAGTTTGACTTTAAAAATCATAGAGTCCAGAATTGGTTCAATAGCTGACATATCAATACACCAAGACACTATATTCTTCTTTTTGACACAGTACATAATGCCACTAATTGGATGCACCATATAGATATTGTTTGGGTGTCCATGTCCTTTAGTCATCACAAAAGGTATAACATATTATACATGGTTCATCATTTTCTATTTCCGGATGTAGGTGTGTAGATAGCCAGCGAGGGTTCTATCATGTGAACAAGAGGATTGTACGCCCAGTGATGAGGCATTAGTATAAGGATGAGTACTGTATATAGACCCATTGAGAGAAGATGTGGTGTTTCCATTATCCTTTGGTTGGTAGTTTCAAAAGACACTACTAGTAACGGATGTGCATAGGTTTAGTGGCTTGCATGAGTTTCATTGGTAGAGACCACCAAGATTCAGGGGGTGAGACTGACCACTAGGTGGAATAGTATTGTCTTGAGGATCTTACACAAATCATCCATATGGAGAGGTCGAATTTTTACCAGATGGCTATCTTAGTTTCTATCCTTCTTTAGAGATCCGTGGGAAGATGTTGGGGCTTGAAAATCAGATGCACGATGATTTGAACCTCACCTAGACAGACTTTGAGTAACTCTTATAAGAAGAGTTAATTCCAATTATGTTGCGCTCAGTTCACATACATGAGTTATTGCTCCTACAGCAGGGTGGCATAACATTAGTGGAGTAATCAATGAGATTCACTAAGATATATCACTAATACAATAACATGGTATCAGACTCATTAATTTGGTAATGATCATTTGATCCTAGACTATTTTGGGAGATCAGGGAATCCACAATATATCATAGAATACCAAATCATGTTGGTATGTGGTAATGATCCATTGTTCTGGATAGTTTCCTAAAAGATCATGCCCCAGTATAAGGAGATACAAGTACACCCCGGGCAGAGGATTCTTTAGATTTGGGTATAATGTATTGAAAATGGGGACCAATCTGGAAAAAAAATTTGGGGGTATACCTAGGATATAAGATCGGTGGTACAAGACCCCAATGAGGGAGGGATTCGTTAGAGGTTCATGATGATCTACACATGTAGTAGGAATGAGAACATGGATCATCACATTTTGAATCTCCACTTAGATGACATCCAAATATTCAGGGGACTACCAAGGAAAAGGCAAAGGTTTTAGTGAGGTGGTTCGTAGGGCAGCAAATGTGGCAGAGGAGTAGCGGAGCACCAACCATTTGGCGGAGGGTTGATGTGATACCGCTGCCATGCCAAGGAGTTCTATAATGGTCTTGGGGATTTAGTGGACAGGGGGGTGTCTAGCTACAGGTGATGGAGCCCGATAACCTCAGTTTCATAGGTATTATTATAGGCAATATCTATTTATTCTTCTCCTTAGTTGCAATCCATGTTAAAAAAATGGTTATAGTCAATATTTCTTTTACATTGAATTTATTTAGAGCTCAAAAATTCTAGTGATGAAATTGGATCTATATTTATGGTTAGAGACACCTAATGAATTGAATTTGATGATTAGACACCAGTACTATGAGTTTGAACATACTCTAGATGGTGAAATGTTCTGTTAGAATATCATTGTATTGGAATCTAGGACTTATGATTTCATATAGGCTTTGTACTGGTTATCCGTATTTCATGCTTAGATCTACTATATAATGAGAAGAGTGTGGTGTGGCCCTAATGATGAGACTAGGTTATGATTCCTTGTAAAGAATGGATCCCTTGTATCATGGTACATATATTAGCTGGTGTGGGTGTAGACGATCACTCACTAGTTGTCTATCCTCACCCTTGGTGCATTGGATGACAAGAGTTCCCAAATTCATATAGTGGTTGATGAGTAAGAGGAAATATTTCCGTAGAAGTGCTGGGATTACCTCCTTATAGAGATATTGACATTTGCATAGATTTTTATACTAGGATGACACTGATATACACAAAAGCAAACTGGATCGCTCTCACAGATCATTGTGTGTTCAGGGTGCAGTTCGAGGACATGTAGGAGAAGGTATTTGTGAGGCCCAATGTTTCCCCATGGGTAGCCCCCGTTTTCTTTTTCTATATGGTAGAATGGAGTTAGAGGTTATGCATGTACATCTTGAACATTAACTAGGTGACCATGAAGAAAAAATATCCATTTTTAATGATTGATGACCTATTCATTCAGCAAAATAGTGAGAGATGGTTCTTGAAGATAGACCATAGATCATGTTATCATCAGCTTCATGTAAGATATGGGGATGTACAAAATAATTCGATCAGAATCAATCATGGCCACTATGAGTTCATTTGGATTCCTTTTAGCATGTCTGATTCCCTAACAATGTTCATGGAACTCATAAATAGGATCTTTCAGCCTTACCTTGGCTGGTTTTTTGAGGTCATCATTGATTAGATTATTATATCCGTGGAATCCAAGGAACAAGACACTACATATATGTGGATAGTAATAAATACCTTCCCCGAGTAATAGCTTTTTTGAGAAGCTCCTGATGTGTCAAATAAATATTTGAGTTGTCCACATTCTATGACACATCATTTTCGTGGCTAGAGTTGTAGTGGATCCAACAACTATGTAAGCGATACATGATTGGGATCCACACAAGATTGTGAATGAGGTGCATAGATTCTTGGGTTTGGATAGATAAATATAATGGTTCATGCCTGTGTTGGGTGTATATTTGTCCTCAATACATTAGGGACCAGACTTGGTTGTGTCCTGATGTAAGGAAATGTAGTAATCACTAACTGTGTATGGAACTTGAGTCATCATGAGTAGAAATATGAGACCCATGACCTAAAGGTACTAGTAGAGGTCTTTTATTTTAATATGTGGCATAACTACTAGATTGGTGAGAAGTTTACCATCTATTCTATCCTAAAATGTCACAGTTATATCATCTCTTAGAAGGAACGGAAATTGAGGCATTAGTGATGTCTATAGCTCTTCCAAGACATTGAATTCAAGATATTCTATACTCTTGGGAAGGTGAACTTTGTAGCAGTCGCACTCAGTAGGAGCTCTGGATTGTAGTTGTTGAGTGAGGGGTCAGAGGAGATAACCAAGATGAATATATCATTTTTTAATGATGATGATGCATCTTATGTTCAATAGATTTTTATCACTCCAACACATTTACGATGAGTTATTGAGACACAATTTTTACAGGTTGACTACGAGGCCCGACTTGTTCAGTTATCCTCAGGACAAGATCTTAATGGTCATTCGATAGTTAGGGAGCTATAAAAAATTTTTTGAATAGAGTATAACGTGAATTATGTTTGACCAGAAATGTATAGTATTTTATATAGAAAATAAATAAAATGAAATTAAAAAATTATTTGAGTAGGAAATAAATATTAAAATGTAATCTACAATAGAGATTTAAATATAAATTGAAAAGTGGGAGACAATGTATTTTGACATTAGAAATACAAGTACTTATAAAAATTATGAGTCCAAGAATTTTATCTAATCAGAAATTTTTTAAGAGATGGAATTATATATCATTATGGGAACTTATTAATATGAAATTATCATTTAATTGAAATTATTAAAGAATAATTTTAATTGGAAAAGGATGGTAGATGAATATGAACCCATACCATACTTCATCTTATTTTCATAGAACTAATCCTTGAAACTAAAAATATTTTTCATTTGTGAAGTAATAAATATGGTAGAGGATTTATGAAATAGATAAAAAGGACTAATATAAATTGTTGTATGTATACATTATTACAGTATGTGTGTATTTATAGTTAGGGTGTGTGGAATTGCATGAAGAATATTATTGTTATGAATTCATCACATTATAATGTGTGGTACGCTACTCCCAAAGATGCAAATTACATCCCTTAATTATCCTTATTCATCTATTGTTTCATAATTCTTCCATAATAATTATATTTGTATCTCATAGTTAGGTATACAAATATTTTATATTATATTTATTATATGTTACCATATTTCAAAGGTTTTTATAGTATTATAATATTTCTTCAAGAAATATTATAAAATATAACACTTTTATTTAAATATATTAACTCCAAATATAAATATAATTTTTAAAATATTATATTATAAATGTGTTTAATTTTGATTTTAAATAAAAAATATTTAATGTTGTTTCTTAATAATAAAATTTACTCAAAATTACTACAGTATTATTCATATGATCACATTATTATTGTAGAGAATATAATAACAAAATATGATTTTAAAAATATATAAATAAACCTCTAAATTTGAAAACAAAATATAGAAATTAAAAATAAAATACATTATAATATGAATTTGGTGAAAAATAACTTATATGACCATCAAAATAAATGTTTCAATATGTCATAACGTCACAAAAATTGTTCACATAGTATGATTATATGATAAAAATAGACTTTATAAACTCTAAATGAAATACATAAATGATTCATAAAATGTAATTTTCAAAAGAAATGTTATTTATCAACATATTTTTTTCATATTTGGCATGTGAAATTAAATAATAATTTACAAATGTCTATAAAAAATTATTGTAATATTTTAAATGATTACATGATAAAGTTGAATTATATTTAAGAAATGTATAATAATATTATATTATATTTAGTAAATTTGTATTAAAATGATGATGTTAAAACATGAATATCAATATATGAAATGAAGTAATAAAATAATCAACAATTTGGTTAATTTGTTTTTATTTTAAACCATTTGAAAATAATAATTATTTTGACAAATACCCATAAAATATCTATATAATTTAAGGGTTAATTAACCACATATATAATTGTATTTTTTCAAATTTATATTTTCTAAAAACATGAATATTATAAATAAAATCCACAGTTAATTATAAAATCATTATTTGGGATTAATGATATTTTCATGCCATTTAGAGAATATAATAATCTCTTATATTTACATAGAGTTAATATATCAATTAAAATGGGGTAATTATATATTATAAAAAATGTTCTGTAATTATTACATTATGGTAAAGAATATATAATTTGTCATCATATAAAAAATAAAATAACCATATAACGTCATTATAAAATTATAAAATAATGAATCATATATATATATCATATCATATAATATTTTTCTTATGAACCGTGATTCATATATATAATTGTTTTTACATAATATGAGATAAATTATATTATTTATCTTATATTACTTATTGTACTAAAAAATTTATATTCCATTAATTTTTGACTATAACAGAATTTATTCTCTATGGCCAATATATAAGATAATTTTTATGGAAGACCATGATACATTTATACTTTAGTTGGGACATTTAATTTTATTAATTTCATAATTGATTCTAAAATATATATTGTTGTTTTATATTATTTATTTTAATTTTACCTTATATATGTAGTGACAATTAATTTATCTTATCATATTCAATTTTTTTTTGATCCATTACTATAAATTATTTATTCCAAAAAATAATAGAGAAACTAAAAATAAACATTATTCAAATATATATGATATGTGTGTATGTGTGTTTGAAATTTTATATATTATGTTCTCCCTCAATTAAATAATTATCCTTCTTCATGTTTCACTTATGAATAACTATAAATAGTAATGATATACCAATTAATCCATTTTATGTTTTCTTATTATAGTTTCACCAATTATATTCCTAATAACATATTGACTTCCAAAAAACATATTGTTGTAATATGTAATGTGTCGACCCCGATTCGTCCAAAACATTTCACTAATTGAATTTACTAATCATTCATATGAGCACCTCTCCATATTCAAGAGGCTTCTGATTAGAAGTGATGGATTTAGGATTCTCTTTAGAGATAATATTCCCTTATATCAGACAGAACAACAATAGAAATTACTATTTATAATAAAAAACATTAAATAAAAAAATGAAATAAATCCATAAATAAGTAGAAATATAATAATTGTGTAATAATAAATTGTATGAAGTTGTGACCTAAATGTACATGTCATTATCAAACACTAATTTCTCACTACGATGATCCCATATACACGAGGAAATAAAAGAAATATAAATATAAGGGAATGTCTATACATGTAACTATTAGCGGAAAAAAATACCTAATATCCTTGACACATTTGAGCATTTATAGTCTGAAAATGAAAGTCACCATAATAGTATTTATATATTATGTAACTGTGGTCTCTTTCCCCATTCAACATGTTTCTAAGATGATTGTAAAATAAAGGAATGTATGACCATCTAGGTGAACATATAGTGGGTGAGAAATATTCTCAACATTCAACCTCCACTTGTGAACCTATTATCCATTTACATATGTTCATGTTCATGAATTGTTTTCAATATATCCCTAACACAACTAGATGTCATAAATTAAATAAATCCTTAGTCGATAGAAGGTTCTATCATCCTATATGGTGATAAAATCATCCGCCAATGAGAGTGTGTATTTGAACGAGTTCCACACACACATATATATATATTTAGTGATATATATAACCCCCTATATATATGGTGAAAAATAATTTAAACAACATAATATATATTCGATTTGTGTATCTATAATCCTGATCATAAAATACCATCATTGACCAATGTTAAAAAATCTCTAAGAAAGATACATCACCAAAGGATGATGTGTGTCCCGATGCTATGTTCACATGCTCCCACCTACAATAACAATAACGAAGGATTAAATATAACACATAAAATCTTATAGCTATATGTTATTTACAGTTTATATATTAGGGCGCATGGTATGTAACTCAAGTGTCCATGCATAATGAATATCATTAATAATATAATTTAATTTTTCCCATGAGTGAGTCTGATGAATTCTTACATGGGGATACAAGAATCACTCAAGGGTATATGATCTACTTTTTTAAGATTCATTATATGAAACACCTACATGAGAATATAAATATAACTAAATCCATTTGTAATCCAAAATTCTTATGAGTTTTTTAATGAATTTCTACATGGGAATCCAAGTATCACCCATTGCATATATGAACATCTTACCATATGATTTTATCTAAGGCATTCATATATGGGAATCCACATATCACAGAATGGTTATGTGATCCATTATTTGTATGATCTCATACATAGAATTTTTTATAATAAATCCATTTATTCCTCAATGAATCATAAAATAAATCCCATGCTGCAAGCGTGTGAATCACAGTATTGAAACAATCGACTGAAGGATCAAATGACATATATGTGGATGTAAGTTTGGGGATCCCAAGCAGATAATAGCCATATACTACAACATTCCATAAAAATCATCCAAAAACCAGCAATTACCTATGTTAGTTATAGGTATAACAATTGACATAATAAAAAATTATAATTTAAGATTATATGGGATTAAACAATAAAACCCATCAGTACTACCACATACCGACAAACTTACATGGTTAATACTGGTTCTAAGTTTAAATAATCTACCATATCTACCAAAACCCAATATTATACCATAGGGTCTATCAAACATCATGGAAGTCATTGTGTCCCGTAAATAAAAACAATGTATATTAATTCTACTTGGGATGTTATAAAATTATAAAAATGTAAGAACAACATGTGTGGGATCTGTGGAAATAGTACATAAATAGAGGAATCCTATATATGATCCTCTAGTTCAAAAAAATAGGATGTATTCTAAATGGGATTATTGAAATGAATAGATATTATGATGAATCCTACATGGGATCCTTAAAATTTTATATAAATGGTGGCATCATATATGGGATCTTGAGTCACAAATAAACATACGGACACTTGGTCCAGAAGATACCTCCCAAAGAAAGATGACCAGATGGGAAATCAATGTATGAATCACTCTAGGGATATGGATAATGTCCCATCTCAAATCAGGGTCACTATATATAACTTTTTCAACACCAAACCAACATTTTTCATCGGGTCCTATCTCAGTCCCACAAACGGGTGATAATACTAAGACACATTAGAAGAAGATAATAGAGAACTATTTCTAGATTCTAGAGTCATTAACACATCCCTTATGTAGGTCTCATTTTTATTATCACTATAATGATATAACAATAATTGAATACAAGGTAAATAATTTAATCATTATAGTTATGTTTCCCCAAATAACATTATATGGTCATTTCTTCACCCCAAGGAATCCACCAATAAGATCTATGTTGAAAAATTCTCAAAATCAACATATCGTTCATCCAATATGGAAAAAATGATTAAAAACAACGTCATCCATTAAAAATATACCATGGGAGACGTACACGATGTGTTTACACGAGTACATAACACGTTCCATCAAAACCCCACATGTGTAACTACTCATGTTGGACATGGTTTGTAAATCCCACTTAAGTGTCAGGTATAATGTATACATAGTATGTAACCTATATGTTTTACCTACTAATGATCCTCACATAGTATTTCCATGTGTTCCCATATGGATATGTACTCCACCTATGAATGTAATACACATTGGGTCATTCCCTTTACCTTCTAATGTTGAGTACCCCTACATTGGTTATCTGCCAAGGGGGTTTGATACATTGCCATGGATCGATACATTGTGTGTTCTCAGAGTACGTGGGGTGTTAATCTAAAAATAAAACTTCCCTAAATTGGAATAAAAAATGGATGTTCATATAAATCTTCACATCCTTGGGTATGAAATTTGGAATGATAAATCCATTATAAGATATTGAAAAACAATTTTTCTCTACATTATGAATACACTGACCCACTAGTGGTTCTTATATGGTATTAAATATATCAAAAACTATAAATATGTAAAATTATAGGAATTAATGAGATAATCATAATAATGACCTTACTTTTTTTGGTATCAATTGTTTAATCGAAAATCTACAATATCCGAACATTGTATTTAATAATGCACATGACACACAACACCATGCATAAATATCCAATGAGACATATTTCATAACATAATATATATTTGATATCTTGATGTACACATATCACCATGTCTAAATGAACTACAATGTAATATACCATTATAACCTAGTACTATAATTTGTAGATATAATCATTACTAATTATGTTATCTATATTTTGTTCATTTATTAAATTTAAATAAAATAACGTTAATTTTCCTGGAATTGAAATAATTTCTGAAAAACGTTATTTTTTTTAAAAAATACATTTTACTATATCTTTTCATACATAATATGAAGTTAATTTTTTCAGTTTTAGAAAATTTATTAGATAAAATTTAACTCATTTTTTAAATTATAATATCTAATATATTATTGTGTGAGTTTTATTATTTTTATGAAATGTATCATTTTTTGATATATAGTTGGGAAATTAGAATTGTAATTGAAATATTCCTTTTCGTTCAAATTATATATAATGATGCACACTTTTGAATTGAATTAAATATATAATTAGTTTAAAATATAATATATTAAACAATTTTATTTTATTTTTATATTTTTATTAAATATTTATGTAATAAAAATCTAAATATTTTAAAATTTTCTCTTTGAAAACTGGGATTCTTTTCATGTTTGGGGAATTAATTTTAAATTAATTTCCTTAAAAATAATTGATTTAAATTAGGGAAAAAATTAATAAGTATTTGGAAAAAAATAATTAATATTAAATAATTATATCGACGTAATTTATTACCATAATGAATATTTAAAATTAATAGAAAATATTTACAGAGGTTAATGTAATGTGGATTTACTATGGGTTATAATAAAATTATAAGGGTTAATAGTACCTAAAAACTAGTCTCAAATATATTATCTATAAATATTTTAACCATATTATATTTAATTATGTATAAAAATCATTTCTGACCCTTTTACCATGAAAAAAACATGTGTACACCATTCTATAATAAAAAATTATAATTTTTTCACTCACCACAATTATAAACAGAAAACCCATCTTCTATATTATCACAATATAAACCCTTTTTGTCTCAGTCGATACATACCAAAATAACATAAAAACATGCCTATTATCATAATATAATCATTATTCATATTATTATAAAATCCTTCGTAGGATTGTGGTGAAAACCTATGTAGGAATCTATAAAAAATGATACATTCTTGAAAAAGTGTTTTTATATTATGTAATTTCTACATTCAACATTTTTTATTAATACAAGGTTATTTAATAACATTATATTATTAAATATATAAATCAGTATTTTTGTTAATTTAATATCATAAAACTATATACAATTCCCTCAATTGTTTGTTGGAACCTTAATTTGAGTTTTATGTGTACAACTATCTCGTTAACCGATGCCATTCAATTTTCCATTACAACATATCATAGATGGGTATGATGATAGATATAAATTATATATATATTATTTATATCATTATTAAAACTCTATAATAATTATATCATATATAATGTTTTATAATTTATATTTAGTTGGGGATACGATAACGTCGTTTGTGTGTATGAAGGACTACTGCCTCGTGAAGTGATGTTATTCGTCATTCACTAAGGCATAACATGGAAGATGAAATTGATTAACATAATATTTATATGTTATCTACATGAAATAATCAGTTTATTCGTGAAATTGTTATCATTATTAAAATATGATAAATTATTATATTTTTTCACCATTTAACTCACTAAAATTTGATAACATCTTTCAAGTACATACAGACTACCTATTTTCCATAATTATTATTATAAAATAAAAACATTAATCATGACTACATATGGCATGCCATCACTATCATTGTAGAAGATTACATTTATCATAAACATATTACATGATTGATAATAAAATTTGAATTGACATATAAATATGATAACTATTGCATAATTATATTTATGTATATGATGGAACTATATAATATGATTTGGAACAAGATCATTCATGAAATAATCCCATGAGTAACTATGACAAGTAAAAATATAAATAATGAAAATAATGAATCATTACTAATGAATGGGTGATAATTAATTATAAATGGATAATATATGATATTATAATTATTAATATTATTCTTGTACAAAACAATAACTATTTATGAACAACTATATACGCGGTCAAATAATGTTCAACCAAAAGGATATGTGAAGTAAAAAATATTATCTCAATTTCTTTTAATTGGGGAATATAGGTATGTTATGCACCAATTTATATTGTGTGTTCAATATACTTCCCGGTTTACTTATAATGTCTGGAATAATTAATACATCATTTTATTTTTTTCCATTTTTAATTATTCAATCCAATTGAATTTGACATGAAAATTATTAAGTGGTAATGAATTTCATAAATCAATTTCATTTCATTGTGTTATATAACTTCTTTTTTTTATTTCATATTATATTATTATGATTCTAATTAATTTTTTATTTATTTTTAATATAAACATGTTTTAGGTTGAATATTATTTGACCCTCAATATTGATTCATTGAATAATTATCAATTAATGAGTTTAATATTTATAATATTTATTTCACAATCTTATTCAAATCAGAAGAATTTATAAATTAATTTCAATTGAATGAAATTATTTTATCATGGTTAAATATTCCTATTTAATTAAATTCTTCACTACTTATTCATGAATTATTCAATTAATAGTTTTATTTTGTATTCTTTTTTTCGTAAAATAATTTATCATATGTTTTTATGAAAATTTGACTTTATTTTACTCTTTGGACATAAATCTATTTTCTTATAAAACCCTTTTTTCAAAATAAGTTTTTAATAATTTCAATCAAATATAATAAATAATGTTTTACCAATTTTGATTATTTTAAAAATAAATTGAATAGAGTAGAAAAATATTTTTCAAAATAACTCATTGATGTATTTTAATAAAATCATTAAATGCATAATTTTTTATCATACACAACAATAATGATATTTTTTCCATCATGACCACTAATTGTTTTTCAAATAATATTTTATAAGTCTAATAGATTATTTTCAGATAATTGTTTTCGTATTTTTAAAATTATATTTTTAGAAAGAAATAGAGTTGTTCTTAAAGAATATATATTGAGATCATCTAATGGTATTTATATTTATCAACTAAAACCCTTTATTCATATTAAAATGGGAATATATTACATTCATAGTATCCAAATATATTATAATGATGTTTTATGACCGTATTGAACCAAGTAAATTATTAAAAATAAATTCAATGATTCATTTAAGTATTAATTAAAATTAACATGAAACATTTAATTAAATGTGATCATTGGACCATAAAATTCCCCAATAAATTCATATTAATTATAATGGATATGTTTATATCATAATCCATATATCATTTCTAAATATTGTTCTCTAAAAGGAATGTTTTTTTCAACTGGGGAAATATTAATAAATATTTATTCTTTACTCAATAATGATATTTAATGTTAATGAACATTTTTCTTAAATTAAATTACATATTTGATATGTTTAGAATTATTTGGATTGGTAGATATGGGTGTGTAATTCCTATATATGTCCCTTCAATTCATATGCAGGTATCATGGTAAAAATTATCAATCTTGTATTAAATTGTATTATCCCATAGTTTTAAACAATCTATTGAAATGTTCTGATTGTAGAAGGATCATGTTCTTATTACATGATTTCAAATAATTAAGTATTTTATTCATTAAGATTTCTGTTATTGTTATTCTTGATAACATTATAATTGTATTATCTATAGATGCATTCCATTCTTAGTTTGTTGATTCAATGGAATGTTTTTTCAGTATTATACTTTACTATATAAATAAATCCCAATGAAACATAACAAATGGCATGAGAATTAAATTATATTAATTTATATAATTTTTATCCTTATGAATTTTATTTAAATTGAATTTTTCATTGGTTTTTACCATTTTTTATTTATTATACTTATTAAATCATGATAGATTTTATTTTCTATTAACCATAATGAGATTCTGAATTTAATAATTTTTGTATCATTTATAGTGAATAAGTTAATTGTTTTATAATTGATATGCATGTAATGATAGAGGTAATATTGTAATGATTGGAAAAATATGTTGTAATTTGGGTATTCAAATGAAATACATGACTCAAGTATGTATCATGTTTACCACAACTATTAAACTAAAAAATATTTCGGGATGTGATTTATTCTATCATATAAATTATAATAGTTTATGTAACCATATCTCTATTTATATATTTTTTATATTATTGATTGTACCATATGGTTTTAAGTGGCAAAAAATGGAAATGAGTTATGGAAAATAATGATATAGGATCATATCCTTATTATTTCATTTATTTATTTGAGTATAAGAACCTTATAATAATTCATCATGGTTAAGAATATGTTCTTTTATCCTATCCTTAAATAACACTTTTGATACTAAAATTGGAAATTGTTATGTTAAATATGTGTTTATGTGTAATAAAATTAAAAATGGTCTTTTTTGTTTGACATAATAATGATTTATTACATTAAAACAAGACTTACTAAAAAACATGTTTAAAATTTTTAGGGAATATGTTTTGGATAATTCAAATAATGTCTAAATAATTTTATGGAGGATTTTTATATTTGGAAATTCACAATAGAACCATTTTTAATATTATAATATATCTATGACTACATTTTTATAATTATATTATGTATTCAAATAGTAATGGAATTATACATTATGTTACATATTGATATGATCTAATATATTGTATTCCATTTTTCAAAAATATATCCCAAATTAAGGAATGGGAACAAAATTAATATATTTAATCCATTGAGTAAGAATTATAATTTAATTGATGTGTTTAAAGAAATATTTCTAAGGGAAATATTCTCATAAGAATTCTAATAATATAAGGACATGGTATCATGTAAAAAAAATATAATGAAATATTTCTCTATGTATTATGGTTTTAAATGAAAGTAAGATAAGAAAAGGATTTATAGGAAAAGGACACATGAATAGAAGAAGGGCAATAAGTATTTCCATATATGTCACAATTATAGAAAGAACCACCCAATGGATTTAATAAATGGAATGTTAGTTTTCATAATACAAGGGGAGTAATGACATTGTACATTTTTTAAGGGAAAGAAAAATATTTCAAATATAAAATGATTCAAATGAAATGATTTGAGGCACTATGAAAATTAATGTTTCAAGAATCAAAAGAATATACCTAAATATATTTTAACTGATTAATGGAATTATTATCATATTACCACTGATGAAGTAAAATGATTTACATTATTTTATTGGAATTCAATATTTAGTTCATATTTTATTTTAACAACTATATTAGAAATATATGATGGATGAAAATTATAGTGATTTTATTGCAGTACATTATCATTAATGATTTGAAAGTGTATGTTGAACAATACTGATTATAAAAAAATTATTTTGTTTCACGTTTAATATATTTAAAAAACATGATTGTGTGAAAGATAAACCCTAATATGCTTCTAAAATTGATATAATGATTTTAGGATAAAAATATGATTAGGAAGGATAATGTGAATTTCATATTTCTATCAACATTGGGATTGATTAATGATTTTTTTTGATAATATTGTGTTCATTATCATTAATGATTCTTGAATCCGTTTTGGAATTAATAAATATTTACAATAATATGTATTTAATTTAAATACGAATAGAGGGTGTATGATTGTTATATTATTTTATGTATGTTCATGTTATTACATTGTCTCTAGAGAATATATGATAAAGTGTTGAATGTTTGGTATACGATGATTGAGAGCTATTGTATATTGTTATGAGGATTAATGATTTGATTCTTATGGAAATTTAGTGACATTATTTCTATTTTTATAGATATTAGTCATTTTAAAGGGTCATAAGGTTGAAAATTTATGAAATAGATAATGATGAAATCATCATGAGGTTTTTAGATTACTGTCTTACCTCAGCATATGGATATTTAGGTGAATGAGATAAACTCAATTAAAAATTATTTCATAATAATAACAACAGATCCCTGGAATAGACTATCATTATTTTATAGATATTACGATCAATAAAAAGTGAATTCTACTGCTTCCAGCATAAAATTTTATTTTTTTTATATTACATTAACTGATAAATCAATGCATATTAAATTTATTGAATCACAAAACAAAGAATAAAATTGTTTTTATGAAATCAAATTATATAAAATTTATATATTTCCATATATACTAAATATTAAAATAACTCATAATTTTTAATGAAATTTCCATGTAAATTTTTTTTCATATTATCTTCATTAATAATGAACTGAATGACTATTAAATCATCATAGATTTATGGATTTTAGGTATTTTATAATCCATTTATCACTCACATCATTTTTATTGATGACATCTATCACACTGAAATTATTAATGTTGTTTAAATACATATCGTTAATATACACAAATTTTATCATATGTATAAATCTTGTTCATTGATATTACAAATGTATGTTTTTATTCTTCTATCTCTTATTATGAGAATATTTTATAAACACGTTTATAATGTGGGGTTTTCAATAAACGAATTTTCATATATTAATTATTTGATTATCCATATTGAGTTTAAATTACGAGAATAATTTTCTTTGATGGTCTAGATAATGTGAAACCCTTTAATAATAAAATAACAACATTGTATTTGATATCATATTTGACATGTAGAGAAGATCTTAAAAAAAATATAAAATATGTGTCTCTAAATATAATTTGTTCTATTGTTTTTAAAAAACCCAACCTCGAATCTAAATGTACAATAAATATAGAATAATATTATAAACTAGTATTTTAATTGTATGTTTTTAATATTAGTATATATATTATAATAAAAATAGAAATTACTTTATTAAAAAAAATATGATTCATTTGAAATAAAACTAACTTTTTTTGGAAAAACATTATTTTTTTATAAAAGAATTTTTTTTACAATTTCAAAAAATAATATATTAATATTTTTTACCAAATAGAAAAAATTAATTTTATAAAGGAAACATCGTTTTTTAATTAGAAATATAAAAATTTTATAATGGTGAACTTTTGGTATTATTCAAAAAATAATAATTATTTGAAAAATAGTGAAAAAACTAAATTTTAATTTAATACATCCATTAAATATAAATAATATTAAATTATTGTTATATTTTTAAATTGTTATAAGGAAAAAGTATATAATTTAAATGTTTATAATTAAAAATCAGAAAATTTTATTCATTTTATAATTGAATTTTGATATGTAAACATTGTAAATACTTGAAAATTTTCTCTTTCAAATCTCGCTTTCTCATCTCGTCTGTAAGATTGATTTTAAATAATGTTTGTAAAATTATATTAAAGGAATTTGGATAAATATATTATTTAAATATATTTATAATAATATATATTATCTAATAATTCCATATTTCTTTATATTATGAATACTGAAAATAGTAATAAATATTTACTATTGTTAAGTTATTAATTTCACTTCTATAGGTTAGACGAACATTATATAGTTTAAGATAACCAAAATAAAAGTATAAAATCAATTTTATGTAAAAATATAGAACCTATAATATATGAGTACCAATAATTCTCTCTTTTTTACCCTTTATTATGGGAAAAATGGGGGAACACATTTTTCCTTTCAAAAATTATTGTCCCACTCATGTCACTTATAGAAGGCCACCCCCTCTCATATATTCATCACTCCATCAAACCCATTTTAATAAAATAATTATTAGAATAATACATTTAAATATTCTCTCATATCATTATATAATCCTTTAATTTATGTAAAAGACAAACTATAATATCTTTTCTTTAAAGAATAATGTGGTTACTCGATGATGAGGTAACATTTTTCGATATGTGTTTTTATTTTATTTCATCATCCTCCTCATTAAATTATTATTAAATTGCTAATACATAATATCAATAAGAATATTTATATAATAAGATGTTTTTATATAGTTTTCATGAACTAAAACCATCCCCACTTCCAATAAATGTGTTATGTAATCATTATTCATTTGTACTACAAACTACCAACTCACGAACCAATTTAATTAATTTTCTCATTACAACCTCTAATTATTGTGTAAGATGATGTATATAAAGAGTGTATATATATATATACATATTTATAATAAATTTATAAAATAATTATAAAAAATATATTTTTTTATCATATAAATTTTTTTGAATTCAATTCAGTATTGGATATGAAAAACATCACTGTTATGTACGACATACTACGACATCATGGAGAAATGCGATTTTTATTTTAAAAATATGGAATATGAAAATCCATAAGGATAATTTATTAAAATATATGAGATATTTATGAGTATATATTATGGTATACATTAAACTTTTATCATTCATATAATATGTTATATTTATTTTATTTTTTTTCTTTTTTTACTTACCGAAAGACGATAACACCTTTAGTGTATGTGTGGACTTCCATCTTCATGAAGATATGTGAATCTATTTTCATAACCACACCAAATAGATGAAACATATAAGTAATTTAAAATAAATAATATAGAATATATTATATTATAATCATTAAATAAGGATAAAATTTTATTTTACTCATTTCTCTAATTATTATACAAAAAATGAACCATTATAAATGTGTGTGTTCAACCTACCATCACCATGATCATAACATTATTCATTCGTAAAATCCATATTTCATGATTGTTTTTAAAAATATATTATAAAAATTAATTTATTAATTATATCATTATTATTAATCTATATATATTTTTAATATATGGTATTTGTACGTACTAGATCATTCATGAGAAAACAAGCATGAGAAACCCTAAAAATGAACACTAGAAACTATGAAAATAATGAATGATTATTAACACATGGGTAATATTATGTTATAAAAGGTTCATATATGAAATTAATAAAATTAATTTTTTTATTAAATAAGTTAATATCATGATTAAAAACAATATAAATTATGTTAAATAAAATTATACAAAATTAATGCATGAGCTAATGGGTTTTCTCTCAATTTCCTTTCATTATGGTATATATCTAAGTGTTACCCCAATTTATGTTATGTGGAATATTGGATTATAATATATATTTTAACATAATAAATAATTATATATTATTTATATTTGATTTTGAAATATTAATTATTTTCTCAAAATGTATTTGATTTTAAAAATACCAAGTTGTAAGGACTTTTATAACTCTATTATTATTCACTATGTTATATTACATATTTATTTTCATTAATATTATAAGATTATATTTTAAATTGAACTATATTATCTTATGATTTATTTAAAATTAGTTTATTTGGTTTTAAATTTAACATATATATTTAATTAATTAAATACTTCTCACATCAATGTCATTGTCTTTTTAATGGTTTATTTCACAATCATTATTTCATCAGGATTTTTTATACTTGAATTCGCATTGAAGAAATTTATTTATTCAATTTATTAAAAAACATAAATATTTTTATCATATGTTTTTACATTATGTATTCAATAAATGATAGCATTTTTCACTATTTGGTACAAAAACTAAATGGAAACAGTTTTTATAAAAATCAGACTTCATTCATCTCATTATATAAAAGTATATTCATTATAAAATAATGTTACCTAAAATTATTATCCATTATTTTGATAATATTTTACAATGTATTTATTAAACACATTTTTAGAAAGTTTAATTTTTATTCATTTAATTGAATTTTCATATGTTTTGACAATTCTGAATTTCCTTTTACTGAAAAAATGAATGAAATATTTCATTAAAAGTGTAAAACATGAAAAAAAATTATCTATTGTAAAAAATAAAATTTTTAATTTACTATTATATATGATTAAATGTTTAATTTTAAGAACATATTATTTTATAATTTTCATTTGTAAGGACACGTAAAATTGAAAGGAATTTTTTCTTCATTTTCTTTGGGATTTTACAAGAACACAGTTCTGATGGCACCTGATTCTGAGGCCCGGTGAGCCCGGAATAATTATCCGAATATTAGCTCGGGTATGTTCAGTGAACGAATGAGTGATATTTTCCTAACTTTTGAACCGGTGCTCGGATTCAAAATCCGAGGACACCGATGGAATCGCAGCGTTGGTTTTCGCTTAAGAGGACTTTCTCCTTGACGGCAGATGATCAGGTTTAAGAGTTTGTTTTTGGGTTCACGTGGAATAATAAAATTAAATAAGTGACAAATTATTTTATCTTTGTTGAACCCACTCCATGTGGATATCATTGGTTAAAAGCTTCACATGGGAGTTGGTGGTGGGACCGCCACAGCCTAACCTCCCATGGGAGGATAATTAGGGTGGGGACCACCCGAGCAGCATAACCTTCCATGAGAGGTTATGACATGGGGTCCACACGGGGCTTAACCCCCCATTTAATGTGAGGGGAGGAAATATCTCAATACCCCACCATTAATGAGGGAGAGCCTCTTGGACTCTAACTCCCCTTTTAATGGAGGAGAATAAAACCTCCTCAAAACCCCATCCATTTAATTGGAGGAAACTCCTTGACACTCTCCTTGTTAATTAGGTGGGGACCACAGGAGCCCCTAAACCCCCTCGAAACTCCCCACTTCATTAATTTCCACAACCAAGAATAATAGATTATATTCTATTAATTTGGGCACGTTCTTGAACATTTTGGTGGAGAGCTTGAGAGAACATCTTTCTCCAATGAAGAACGCGAAGAATGCCGGCGACGCTTCATCCCGGACCTTCTTTGGCCTTCTTCCTCGGAGCCCCCTTTCTGACATGGTGCTTCTCCAACGACCCTCCTTCCTCCATCCTCGTCGTCAATGCACCGATGCATGAAATCGGAAGTGGAAGCGTGCGGTGAGAGACCTCATCATCTTCCCCCGCGATGCCGTTTTCCGCGACGCTCTTCGAACTCATCTCCTTATCAAGGTAGGGAATTAATTGTTTTTGTTTGTGAATACTTTTGTCACCATTCTTTGTTTTATAAATTGGGCCACCTGTTATCTCAACAACGGGAGGAGGTCGGACCGCACGAACACGGCCGACTCTCCTCCCCCCTTGATGTTTGAACTTGTTTCGGCACAAGGAAAGGCAACGTTGTGCCGTTGCACCATGCGGAGACAATTAAGAATGGGCGAAGAAGTGGGGAGCCGTCGCGCCGTTCCATTTTGGTCAAACAAAGACACGTCGTCATCGCGTCGCGCCGGAGAACCTCTAAGAGGCCGCGGATGGAGTGGGGCCGCGGTTGAGAGTCTCGACCTCGTCGCGCTGTGCCGATCGATCAAGGCCGCGACCTATGACCGCGGAGGTGGGGGAGCGGTGGCCGGAACCGACGACTACCGGGTCAGGAGGGCGGGACCGCGTCGGTCCCGTGACGGCAGAAACCGGCCGGCTGGACCAGGCTGGCCGTTTTAGGGGGTGACCGGGAGTTCGTAACCCCCGGATGGAACAAAGAGTGGCCCCCACGTGGGGACCTCGGCTCTTCAATCAGGGGGCAGTGCACCCCCCTGTTCCGCTCAGCTCGGATAGCCGAGCTGGCCGCACGGGCCGCCCGAGCGCGCCAGGCCCTTGGCCGCCCGGGCCGGGCCCAGCCACGCCGCGCCAGCCACGCCCAAATGGGCCAGACCCGGACCTGGGTCGGATCGACCTGGTTTGGGCCGACCCAGGGGTTCTTAGGCCGGGTCGGTCCGGGCCCAAAACCCTCATTTACGGACCAATTTTTGTCTTTTTCCCATATCATGGGCTACAAATCTCGGATTGATGCATCGTAAGTTGATATGAGATCCTTTGATTGAGACAGTCATTTCGGTATATTACACTGAAGGTTTTCGAGAACTTTTGGTTCGGCCAGGTTGGTTCGAAGATGAAACTAACCAGGCCCTCGGAGCGGAAACTCGTATAACTTGAGCTCGGGACGTCCGATTGACGTGCCGTCAACATTGTTGGATTACTCTTAGTGAGAAGGACCTTTTGGCTTACACCAATCAAGGTTTAGAATTAGTTGTAGTATGACCGGGATGGTTTTGACTTAAAAACCAACTGGGCCCCTAGGACAAAAAAGCCAATAACAGTCAGACCGGGCGTCTGATTGATGCGCCGTCTGTCACGTTGAGTTCCTTTTAACGATACAAAACATTTGGATACATCAACTCCAGACTTCGTGTCAGTTGATGTATCAGCCCCTTGGCTCGTGGAGCGGATCGTCCCAGAATGATCTTGTTTTGTTCGAGAACCCTAGAGCTGGCTGCGACTGCGACGACGATGATGACTGTAAAGAAATCCATCGTGGGTTCGACTACGATGACTATAGCACTCAGCGATCCTATTTTGATCAGTGCTACCGATCCTGTGTGGATGAGATCCTATGTGGGTCAGCGCTCAGAGGTCCTATGTGGGCCAGCGCATACCGATCCTGTGTGGGTCAGATCATGTGTGGGTCATTGCGGGGGTTAGTACCTATCAATCCTGTGTGGGTCATTGCGGGGGTTACTACCTATCGATCCTGTGTGGGTCTGATGTCTTGGATAAATCAGTGGCTACATCTGATCATCTCTATCATCTTACGAAGAAGTATACCTATGTGATATGAGTCTTGGATTTCAATCTTATCTTCGATAAGATTGACTTGATATCATGTATGGATTGCGTTGTGAATTCCTGTGTGGATTGGGTTTCAAATTCCTATGTGGAATTGGTTATGTTTTCCTGTGTGGACTGGGTTGTACTTTGGCTTGGATGTGGAGCCGAACTGGATTTGAGGACGTAGGTATATGTATGGGAATATACCTAAGTAGTGTCGGATGTTACTTCATGTTTGTATCATTCCTTTGTGGATTATCCATAGTGGATTCTGGGAGACCATTGGGGGTCTCGGGGTCCCTACTGAGTAACGTATACTCACCCCTGCACGGGCAATGCCTGCACTACGTTGTGTTGGACACAGATGATGGAAAGCATTGATCGCGGATGAGGCTCATGGAGCGAGACGGTACCTGGAGGTGGAACACAGGGCGGGACGTACACGGAGCGGATGGCTGCACCCGTGGAGCTGTGGAGACTATATGTACTCACCCTTCAGATGGGACTTCTAGTGGACGGCTCGACATTGCGGCTTTACTTTTCAGTTTTTGTACTTCCTTTTCCTGTTTCACTTTACTTTCAGTTTGGTTTTCTATTCTGGCCCACTTAGTTTTCCGCACATACTATTGTACTATGATTTACTTAGTGTATACTTATTCTTGCTTACTCTATGTGTTTGTTTACTTTATAAAGGCAATGCCTTCCCTTTTTTTATTGGGAATTATGTCTTGGTGCTATTCTCCAGCCCCTGGCCTATGGAAGGAGGGCTTGGGGTAGTCATGACATGGGACCTGAAGAACGGTTGTGAAAAATTGGTATTAGAGGAGTTCGGTTCTACCTCGGAACTCAGGACTCTGATCTTTTTCTATGTGAAGAAATAGTGTAAAGAGTATTGAGTGTGGTTATCAGTCCAGGGAGTCCAGTGTTGGTGGGGTAGCTGACGTATCCGTACACCAGGACCCTGAATTCTGATTTCTGACTTAGTATACTAAAACATTGATTGCATGTGTGTTTCAAGTTTTAATTGTTATTACATTATGTCAGCTCACCAGGTATATTGTATTAACCGTGGAACTCATGTTTATTTTCAGGATGGCCCCACAATGGCAGCTAGCTAGGGTTCCGAGTTTTGTATGTGACGACAACCCACCGAGCGATGAGGCCTCGGTGCAGGGCCCTATTACTGCAGAGGCACCGGCAGTACCACTACCCACCGAGCCACCGATGCTACCGGCCTCTTCCGCTGAGAGCGCACGTCGCATTGGTCCACTGCATGAGTTTCAGCATCATAGACCACCCAGGTTCCATGGGGAGATGGACCCTCAGGCAGTCGAGGATTGGCTGGAGGCAGTTGTACGAGTTTTGCGATTGGTAGGGACACCAGCAGACCTCACGGTCATCCTTTCAGCGAGTCTCATGCACGCGACAGCAGGAAGATGGTAGAGCATGATACTCTAGGTGCACTATGCGGCATCACTCCTCTGGATGGACTTTGAGAGCCTCTTCCGCTCAGAGTTCATCCCAGCTACCCTCTTTGTGGTGCGCATCCAGGAGCTTCTACAGCTGCGGCAGGGCAGCATGACGGTCGCCCAGTACTTAGCGGGATTTACCGATCTATTGCACTATTCCACAGACATGGTAAGGGACCTATTCTTCCATGCCCGGACCTTCGAGTAGGGATTGAGGCATGATATAAAGTTATCACTGATCTCCCTAATCATTCCGACTCAGTTAGGGGTACTGGAGCGATCCCTTCTCATTGAGAGATTTCTTGCTGAGCCTACACCAGCAGCTAGACCTACCACAGGGGGGCACGTAGTAGAGTCTTATGTATCTGGAAATTGACATATTACACTTGGGTCCAGGCTAACAAGACCCATAAGAAGATGACCTCAGGACACTAGCTCAGAGGTGTGGGGCACACAGCGTAGATCCAGTTTTACGAGAGGCATACAGTGCTACGTATGTGGCGGGCAGGGCCACATGGATCGTGACTGCCCTACCCGCCATGCAGAGGAGCAACAGACCGTTGAGGGACCACCCAGGCAGAGGCAGAGGGTCGATCGTGGCAGTCCGCATGGAGCAGTCGGATGAGGCAGAGGAGCTGGCTGAGTAGCAGGTGGTGGGAGACGCTTTGAGGCGCTACCACCACCACCACCAAGAGGTCCACCCCGACCACATGGAGATGGCGGGTAGAGATAGGCATAGCTTTAGGCAGTGGAGGCCTACGAACACGGTGCAACCGAGATGATTCGAGGTACTATCTGTGTCTACTCTACCATTTCTACAGTTCTTATAGACACATGATCGAGTCATTGTTTCATTGCTGCTGCTCTTGTTCAGAGCTCAGAGATTCCGACGGAGCCGTTTGCTCGATCCTTACAGCTAGAGACTCCTACAGGGGCAGACTCGGTGATTACGTACTGGTTCCGGTATTGTGAGCTTACTCTAGGAGGTGAGAGTTTTGACTGGGATCTTCTTTTAGCTGCGTCGAGGCCTTAAGACATCATCTTGGGAATTGATTGGTTATCTACAGTCCATGCTCAGATCGACTACATTAGGCCCAATGTGCGATGTTTTCGAACCGATGGTAGCAGGTTCACCTTCACCAGCGAGAAGGGAGCCTTTGAAGCACAGGAAGGACTCACATAGAGGAGAGGACATCCCATCACTAATCAGTTGGCTAGCCTCATCCTATGATCAATTGACGTGCAGAGTCCGAGCTTACCTGCAGTGGTGGATCGGTATGCAGACGTTTTTTCCGACAACATTCCAGGACTACCTCCTCATAGAGAGGTATAATTCTATATTGACTTGTACCCTGAGATAGCCCCGATATCCACCCCATCATTTTGGATGGCCCCCGCCGAGCTTCGAGAGCTATGGGTACAGCTGAAGGACTTGCAAGGAAAGGGATTCATCCGACCCAGTGTTTCACCCTGGGCTTCTTCGATTTTTTACACCAAGAAGGAAGACGGGAGCTTACGACTGTGTTTCGATTACCATCGCCTGAACCAGGTGACTATGAGGAACAAGTATCCTCTACCTAAGATTGATGACCTCTTCGATCATCTCAAGGGGTCACGGTGGTTCTCGAAGATAGACCTCAGGTCAGGTTATCATCAGCTCAGTGTTCGGGATGAGGACGTGCAAAAGACGGTCTTTATATATCGGTATGGCCACTATGAGTTCTTGGTTATGACATTCAGCATAACCAATGATCCATCATTGTTCATGGGCCTCATGAACAAGTTATTTCATCCTTATCTCGATCAATTTGTCGTGGTCTTCATTGACGACATATTGATATACCCGACGAACGAGGAGGAGCACATCTACCACTTGCGGGTTGTACTTGACACACTCCGAGAGCACTAGATTTTTGGTAATCTCTCGAAGTTTCAGTTCTAGATACGTGAGGTCCACTTCTTGGGACACGTCATCTCTTAGGCAGGAGTTGCGGTGGATCCTGCGAAGATCATGGCAGTGCTAGCTTGGGGGCCACCGAAGAGCGTGACGGAGGTGCAAAGATTCTTGGTACCAGCTGGGTACTAGAGTAGATTTGTTCCAGACTTCACCAGAGTTGCGGAATAACTTTCATATTTGACGAATAAGGGGAAACCCTTCCTGTGGTTAGACAGATATCAGCAGAGCTTCCAGGAGTGGAGACAGAGATTGACTTGCACACCTATCTTGAGGCTACTAGAGAAGTGATTAGGGTACGTAGTCTACTGCAATGCAACATGGAACAAACTCGGATGTGTCCTGATGTAGGGGCGGGAAGTGATCGCCTATGGATAATGTCAGTTGAGGTAGAATGGGCAGAACTATGATAACAATGACCTGGAGTTAGTAGTAGTGGTTTTTTCTTGGAAGATGTGGCGACACTATCTGATGGATTATCACATTATAGTCTACTCTGACCACCAGAGTCTCGGGTACATATTCTCGTAGAAGGACCTGAACCTGAGACAACGACGATGTCTCGAGTTCCTCCAGGACTATGACTTTGGTATATTCTATACTTATGGAATGGGGAACGTAGTATCTGATTCTCTCAACATGAGGATGGGCATTCAACTACTTGGGTAGGCGACAAAGCAGCTAGCTGCTTTGCAGATATCCTTTATGGATAGTGATGGAGCAGCCTTTCTACAGTTACTCACAGTCACATCTCCACATCTTCATCGGGTCAGAGAGGCACATCGTGGGGACGTTGACTGTGAGACGCTGCATGCACAGATATCCTCAAGACAGAGACCTGATGGATTCTCTTTGGGAGGAGATAACGTCATCATTTTTTGACGACCTACCAATGTACCAGCTGCTTTAAGGATGAGGTGATGAGAGAGATCCACACATCCCCTTTAGCGGTACAACCAGAAGTGGTGAAGATGTACCAGGACCTTAGACGAAAGCACTGGTCGCCGTGTATGAAGAAGGTTGTGACTGAGTTAGTTTCTTGATTCCTCACCTTCCAGAAGGTGAAGGCAGAGCAGCAGGTACCAGTAGGCTTGGTACAACCCTTGGAGGTACCGGAGTGGAAGTGGGATGAGATATCTATGGACTTCATGACTGGACATCCACGAACTTCTAGAGGTCACGACTCCATTTGGGTGATTGTCGACCAACTCACCAATTCGTCCATTTCTTACCAATCAGATAGCAGGGCTCAGTGGAGATCTTGGGATGCCTCTACGTTCAAGAGATTGTTCGGCTTTATGGTGTGCCATCATCTATCGTCTCCGATCGAGATGCTCTCTTTACTTCCCGGCCTTGGAAGGGGTTCCAGGAAGCGTTTGGGATGCAACAACGTCTGAGCACCGTCTTTCACCCTCAGAAGGATGGTCAGACGGAGATGACCATTCAGACTCTCGAGGACATTCTCTGTGCATGTGTCCTAGACTTTGTTCGTAGCTAGGAAGATCACCTACACTTGTTAGAGTTCACATGCAACAACAGCTACCACTCCACCATCCGAATGGCACCATATGAGGCATTGTACGACCGACCTTGAAAATCACTGTTGTGATGGACAGAACATGGGGAGTCAACACTTCTGGGACCGGAGATGGTCCAGGCCACGACGGTGAAGGTCCAGGTCATCTAAGAGTGGATTAGGACATCTCAGAGCTAGCAGAAGTCTTTTGCTAACAGGAGGTGGAGGCCACTAGAGTTCAATGATGGCGACCACGCCTTCTTGCGGGTCTCACCTCGACAGGGATTATAGAGATTTGGCCAAGGTGGAAAGTAGTCTCCATTCTTCATCAGATCATTCCAGGTCCTCAGCAGGATTGGCGAGGTGTCTTACCACCTAGTTTTACCACCTCAGTTGCACTGGGTTTATGACGTCCTTCATGTATCTCAGGTGAGGAGATACATGAACGACCCGACGCATATCACCGACCATGGGGAGATGGATATTGATGATGAGGCGACTTTTGTGGAGGTCCCCGTGGAGATCGAGGATTGACAGGAGCGGGTCCTACGTGGACGGTCGATTCCCCTACTACGCATCAGATGGAAGCACGAGAACCTCCAAGAGATCACTTGTGAGCGGGAGGCTCAGATGCGTGATCAGTACCCACATTTGTTTCCCTAGTTTATGATGTATCTTTAAGGGTATGTAAAGCCCTGGGGTGGGAGTAATTTAAAGACCCATAAAATTCAAGGGAAATTTTTTCTTAATTTTCTTTGGGATTTTACAAGAACACATTTCGTGACGGCACCTGATTCCGAGGCCCGGTGAGCCCGGAATGATTTTACGAAGATTAGCTCAGGTACATTCAGTGAATGAACGAGCGGGATTTTCCGGACATTTGAACCAGTTCTTAGAATCGAAATCCAAGGACACAAATGGAATCACAACGCCAGTTTTCACTTAAGAGGACTTTCACCTCGACGACAGATGATCAGTATTGAGAGTTGTTTTTTGGTTTCACGTGGAATAATAAAATAAAATAAGTGACAACTTATTTTATCTTTGTTGAACCCACTCCATGTAAATAGTGTTGGTTAAAAGTTCCTAATGGGAGTTGGTGGTGGGACCACTACACCCTAACCTCCCATGGGAGGATAATTAGGGTAGGGACCTCCCAAGAAGCATAACCTCCCAATAGAGGTTATGACATGGGGTCCACATGGGGCTTAACCACCCATTTAATGGGACCGGAGGAAATCTCTCAATACTCCCCCATTAATGAGGGAGAGCCTCTTGGACTCTAAATATCCTGTTAGTGGAGGAGAATAAAACCTCCTAAAAACCCCCTCCATTTAATGGGATGAAACTCCTTGACCCTATCCTTTTTAATTAGGTGGGGACCACCCGAGCCCCTAAACCCCCTCGAAACTCCCCAAATTAATTATGTCATCCACTCGAGCAATTAATTTGGCAGAGCCTTTCCACTTTTTTAATTTTGAATTGTGCCAACCATCGTGAACATAATTAAGTGGGGACCACTTAATTAATTTCTGTCACCATGAATAATAGATTATATTCAATTATTTTGGGCACATTTTTGCGCCTTTTGGTAAAGAGCTTGAGAGAACTTCTTTCTCCAGTGAAGAACGCGAAGAACGTTGGCGACGCTTCTTCCACGACCTTCTTTGGCCTTCTTCCTTGGAACCCCCCTTTCTGATATGGTGCTTCTCTGAAGACCCTCTTTCCTACCTCCTCGTCATCAACGCACCGATGCACGAACTCTGAAGTGGAAGCGTGCGGTGAGAGACGTCATCATCTTCCCCCACGACGCCATATTCCGCGACGCTCTTAAAACTCATCTCGCTATCAATGTAGGGAATAAATTGTTTTTGTTCGTGAATAATTTTGTTGTTGTTCTTCGTTTTCTAAATTGGGCTGCCGGTTATCGCAATAACGGGAGGAGGTCGGACCGCACGAACACGGCAGACCCTCCTCCCTCCTTGAAGTTTGAACTTATTGCGGCACAAGCAAAGGCAGCGCGGTGCCGTTACACCGCGCAGAGACAATGAAGAATCGGTGAAAAAGCTTGGTGCCGTCGCACCGTGCCATTGTGGTCAAACAAAGCCGCGGTGCTATCGCGTCGTGACGGAGAACCTCGAAGAGGCCGCAGCTAGAGCGGGGCTGTGGGGAAGGGGCGTGGCACCGTCGCATCGCGCCGATCGAACAAGGCCCTGGCCTATGGCCGTAGTGGTGGGGGAGCGGCGGCCGGAACCCCCGACTGCGAGAGCAGGAGGGTGGGACCACGGTGGTAGAAACCGACTGGCCGGATTGGGCCGGACGTTTCTGTGGGAGACCGGGGGTTCGTAACCCCCGGATGGAACAAAGAGTGGCCCCAACGTGGGGGTCGCGACTCTTCAATCAGGGGGGCAGCGTGCGCCGCCCGAGCGTGCCAAGCCATCGGCCGCCCAGGTCGGGCCGGGGTAGCCCATGCCCAAATGGGACGGACCCGGACCCGGGTTGGGTCGACCTGGTTCATGCCGACCCAGGGGGTCTCGGGCTGGGTCGGTCTGGGCCCCAAACCCCCATTTTCGGACCTCTTTTGGTTTTTTCCCATAAAATGGGATACAAACCTCTAATTGAAACACTGTCAGTTACGATGCGATCCTTGGTTCGATATGGTCATCTCGGTTTATTACACTCATGGTTTCAGAGAACATTGGGTTCGGCCCTGTTGGTTTGAACACGAAACCAACTGGGCCCTCAGAGCAGAAACACTTATAACTAGAGTTCCGAACGTCCGATTGACGTTCCATCAACTTTGCTGGATTCCTCTTAGTGAGACGGACCATTTGGATTACACTGCTCGAGGTTTGGACATAGTTGGGGTACGCTCGGGTTGGTTTTAACTTCAAAACCAACTGGGCCGCTGGGACGAAAAAGCCAGTAACTCTCAGACCTGGCATCTGATTGATGTGTTGTCTGTCACGTTGAGTTCCTTTTGAAGATACAGAACTTTTGGATACATCAAATCTGGACATCATGTCAGTTGATGTATCAGCCCATTGGCTCGTGGAGCGGACCCTCCCCGAACGAGCTTGCTGTGTGCGGGAACCTTAGAGCTGGTTGTGACTGCGACAACGATGACGACTATACTAAAATCCTCAATGGGTTCGACAACGATGACTACAGCACTCAGAAATCCTGTGAGGATCAATGCTACCGATCCTGTGTGGATCCGATCCTGTGTGGGTCAGCGCGCAGTGGTCATGTGTGGGCCAACACCTACCGATCCTGTGTGGGTCAGATCCTGTGTGGGTCATTGCGGGGGATAGTACCCATCGATCCTATGGGGGTAATTGTGGGGGTTATTACCTATCGATCCTGTGTGGGTCTGACAACTTTGATGAATCAGTGGCTACATCTGATCATATCTATCATCTTACGAAGAAGTATACCTGTGTGAGCTGAGTCTTGACTTTCAATCCTATCATCGATAAGATTGACTTGATATCCTGTATGGATTACGTTGTGAATTCATGTGTGGATTGGGTTGTGAATTCCTATGTGGAATGGGTTATGTTTTCCTATGTGGACTGGGTTGTACTTGGGCTCGGATGTGGAGCCGAACTAGAATTGATGACTTACGTATATGATTGGGCATATACCTAAGTAGTGTCAGATGTTACTTCGTGATTGTATATTTCCTTTGTAGGTTATCCTTTTTGGATTTTGGGAGACCTTTGGGGGTCTTGGAGTCCCTACTGAGTAGTGTATACTCACCCCTACACGGGAAATGCCTGTAATATGTTGTTTTAGATGCAGACGACGGACAGTGCTGATCGCGGTTGAGCTTGGTGGAGCAAGACGTTACCTGGAGGTGGACCATAGGGCGGGACGTACACGGAGCGAACAGCTGGACCCGTGGAGCTATGGAGACTACCTGTACCCACCCTTCAGGTGGGACTTCCAGTGGACGACTCGACATTGCGGCATTACTTTTCAGTTGATGTACTTTCTTTTCCAGTTGTACTTTACATTCAGTTTGGGTTTGTATTCTGGCCCACTTACTTTTCCACACATACTATTGTACCCAGTTCTACTTAGTGTATACTTCTTCATGCTTACTCTTTGTATTCGTTTACTTTATAAAGGCAATTCCTTCCCTTTTTTTATTGGGAATTATGTCTTGGTGCTAGTAACCAGCCTCTGGCCTCTGTAAGGAGGGCTTGGGTTAGTCACGACACGGGCCCCGAGGACGGGTCATGACATCATTGACATTCTACTTTCAATAAATTATTTTCAAAATGAATGGTATATTTTACCCAACAATGGATTTAATGATATTTTCATGGCATTTATATTCCTAAAAACTGTTATTCTTAGTCCATTGGCTATAAGTTGGATTGATATAATCATTATAATTTATATGGATGTTTTATGATCATTTTTTGATTACAGAATGTATTGAAATTCACAATCTTGATTAATTATTGTATTCATTAACATAACCATGAAATATTCACTATCATATGATCATTAGGTAGTAATTTACCCCTAAATATCCATATTATTTATCGTGTTAATATTTATTTATTAAACCATATATCATTTATAATAAACTCTTTTATATAAAATTTTATTTTTTTATCTAGGGTAATATTTAATTATATGGTTTCCTAACATAATATCTATATTTAATTATAAAGAATTTTTTTTGTGATTTCAATTTACTATTATATATACGAAGTATTTTATGAACTAGATGATTACTATGGGGAATACATATAGATATTACATCAAATCATCAATATTTTTTATGATAAAATGTTGTAATGTATAATTAAATACGGTTTCACCAATTGATTTAACATATCATATGAAATACCACGATGAAAGAGGTATCATGTTACTAATAAATACTATCCATTAATTATAAATTTACATTTTTAAGAATTTATTTATGATAATTACTGATATTAATGAAATTATATCATCTTCGGATGCATTACATTCTTCATTTGATGATTAACTGGAATGTGTTTTCATTTATTCCTTATTCTATATTTATAATTTTGAATTAAAATTTTAAAATGGATTGTATATTTAGTTAATTACATTTAAATTTTTATTATACCATTACCATTTATTTAGATATAATTTATCTTTAATCATTTACCATTCAATGTTCATTAATAATAGTGACTAAAGACATATTTTATTTCACATTACCCATTATGACATTTGAGCTCATCATTATATTGTTTCCATTCACTGTAATAAATGTTTTTTACTATGATTGATAAACAATGATACTCTATAGTGAATAATGATATCCTAAAAAATTATTATTTTATAGTTTTTGTTATCAAAATTAATGAATCACTAAAAAATTTAAAAACATTTCCAAGACAACTAAACTATAACGGAATTTAATATTTTATTCAATATATCTTTAGACGATGTAATAAATTAAGGAACAGATTCTTGTTTATTAAAGTCTTGTTTTGTATGTATACTAATGTTTTTCTAATTTCGTGTCCCACAACTCATGCACGATGTCCTGGTTACCCCTGAGATCTGTGGTAGAACCACTATTCATGTACCCCTCAATCTCTATCCCCCTCAATAATAATTTCTCAGTTGCGTAATATATAATCCCATAGTAGAATACACGGGACAATAGAACGGGGGAGAATGAAAAAAATTAAAATGAAAAGGATGAAATGTAAATAAAAATAAATGGCTTCATGGACCCACGCCTAATTCTTGATATGTGTTTTTGTATCACCTATAAATACTTAAAATTATAGACTCAAATTAATTGAAAAAATCTCCAAAATATAACAAATACAAATGTTATTGTGAAACTATTTTTTATGAATAGATTTATATATAATTTTATATAAATTTTAAATACAAATTATTCAAATAAAATTTCAACAACTCGGATTTACACGAAACATGTGTTCTACGTTAAAACCTTATTTTGGAACAAAAAAATCCATCAAAAAATTTTAATATATCATATCAGAGGGTAAAATGACCATTATTCACCTTACAAACATCTAAATGAAAATATTCATATTTATAATGAAAATGTTTGTTCAAAAAATTTATTTTCCTTATAATATCCCAAACAAACCCCTATCTTCCATGAGTAGAATTGGTGGTGAAAAATAATTAACTATCTTACATGGAGAATCTACAAACTACACTATCCAGGTTGTCTAACAACTAGCACTAATGCATTCACGCATTCCCGATACAATGTATTTTTAACTGTGACTAAACTCATACAACTCACCATATAAGTATCCTTATATTAAAATAACAATCAAGCTTCTTGTTAAATGGAAAATTATATTTGAATGACCTAATATAATGAACAACATTAGTAAATATTTTTCTAACCAATAAACATATCAAAACATTAATTCATCACCCATTTTCAAATATCAATAATAGTTTCCACAAAAACCACTAAATTTCAACTGAAAATGCAGGTCACCATCATAAAATAGCCAATGTTTTACTACCCACCATATTTACTACCTCATACACCACCACTAGTAAAATCCCCACAAGTCCATTTATCACATCAGAGAATATATTTTAAAATAAAATAATGATCAGAATGTAATCGATGCTCGCTCAGCATACCCTGGGAGATGTCAAGATATTTGGAATGATGAACTATTTAATATGACTACCATTTTATTACATTTAAAGGAATAAATAGATCTCCCCAAGTTATAGTCGCATAAAATAGTGATATTTTTTTCTTTAACAATATTCTAATAACAGGTCTCTATAAAATTATTGTCCATGTCCAAACATGGCTCAATCGCCTCACGAAACCCAATCTATATATAATGAATCATATAAAAGGAAAAGGAATTTTTCATCTAATCAAAACTATAATGAAAACTCACCATAGAATTTTTTGATATAATTGGTACTCTTCTAGATCATATAACCATAGTAATTTAATATTTAAATGGTTTCACCTGAAATTAACATGTACCATTTCTAACTTATACATCACAGGGGCTATACAAACACAATGAACTAAGTCAACATCCAACTCACACAATTGTGATTTGACCTATACTAATTCAATTATGACCAATATTTATTGATTTTTATTCACCACACATCATAATATCTATTATAACCCCACCTAAAAAATGTTCACATAAAATGTGACGTGTTTTGTTACACAAATTCTTCTTACACAGATTTACTCAAGTCATGAGAATCTACACTCTCTCTAATAATATTAATTAAATCAAGAAAATGGCCATTTGTGAAAAAAACCTAACCATTTTATCCCATTAATGCTAGTATTGATATCTATAATAGCCTAAGTCATCATTATGTATATATATAAGAACTCAAGAACCATACATGAATAAAACTAAAAACATGTGTATAACCAAGATCACTCTGTAGAAAGTTATATTAATATCACAGTCTCACCACTCTCATAAGACCCCTTCAATAAAAACAAAAATTCACCTACATGATTCTTTAGTGACAACTAATTGTTTAAACTTCTACAACATACATCTACATTTCACTTCTCATAATTGGGTTACAAGGTCCTATAACTTAACCCTTTCACGAAAACTCCCACCAATACCACTTATTACGATGATTCATCAACACAACCATGTAAACAAATGCAATCTAATGTGTATTTCAACTATATATAAAGTAGTGAACATTAAAATAAACATACGAGGATAAAAATATCTCAATATTTATCAAACGTATTTGCTAATCCACTAATATAATCCTCATATATATATATCCCTATATAGGTCATGACAAAAAAATATAAATAACAATGATTAGAATTTGGGATAGAATCTTTATATGGTAACACCACATGAAGAATAAAATGCACTATTAAGCCTCAGGTACCTATAAAAATCACACAAGAGGATCCAAATTGATAACAACATAGAGTCACTGATACTTGCGTAGTACAATATCAATGATTTTTTCAAAGACCAATGTCACTTTTAATTTAAGAATAATTCCATTCCACATAATTTAGGTAAACACAATATATTTTTTTATTGAAGCATATAATAATGAATCCATAAGATCCACAGACTACAAGGTTCCCAATAGTTACATATAATTTTATGTATCATCCAAAAGGGCCACAACACATCATATACATGGGATATGTTCATCAACATCACTTTCCAACATCTCACTATAGATCAACAAGACCAAAAATAAGAATGATGTATATAAAAAGATTGTTAATAGATAAATATAATTCAACCAAGAACCCATATATAAAAAACCATTTTGGTTGTTCATGAAATTATAAATAGTGGTCTTATGTCATCAGAAAAATCCCATTATATCAAGAAAAAATCATTTTGAACTTGCGAGCCAAATATTATGCATGATATGCCTCAATCATTAACTTTCAAATAGTAAAAAATTCCTGTATGGAATCTTTCCAAAGTAGTGGGAGGCATAGATCCATAGTAAGTCATAAAACCCAAACAACATGTATTTCTTTCCAAGACAAAAACATTTAATAATTTAACCTCAATGATCTTAAAAATAATAATATAACTGGGGGAAACTATACAATTTGACTAGAAAAAGTATTCACCACACACCAGTTTGATATCCATCATAGGTTTTGATGAATTCATTGTACTCATTTAGACCATTTACAAAATTCTAAAACATCATGAAAGTAACACATCTGATGCCACAATGTAATTTGCATAGCTAGATTCCACTGAATTTGTTCACCAATCCCATTCAAAAAAATATCCATAAGAACACATCTATACAAGAAATGTGATTTCGACTAGAAATAAGGGCCTATGATGTGTCTATGGAGACCCTATGCGAATATGTAAATGTAAATAATAATGTAAATAACTTAATATCTTCCAAAACTGTAAATAAATAGTGTACAGAAGTAGTATATAATAAAAAATAGAGGCATTTTGTAATAATAAATTGAATGTAGTAAAGGAATGAATGAAAATGTCATGAAAAAAATTATCACCCATTGTGATGATTCCATAGAGAAGAGTAAATTAAATGAATAAAAATAAAATTACATGGATCCACATCTATCTACAAGACAAAACACGTACCTGGTATCTAAAAAAATTTCAATATACTCCACAGAAATCATGATAATCAACATGATCATATCTACTATATACCTCAACCCTTTGACTTATCCCCATCCATCATGTATCTGTGATTATATTTAAATGAGAAATAATGAGTACATGCATACTAGGGAGCATATATAGGGTGTGAGAAATAATATTAGTGGGAGACCCACAATGGTAAACCCAAAAATTTCATACAAATGTAATTTCCCAAGAAACATTCTAATCCTAGTTGAAAAATTATTCAAAATAGTAAATCAAATAAACCTATAGTCAATCCTTGTGTCCTTTATCCTTTTAAATGATATTTTCATCATCTAATAGAAGAAAATCATTGAATAATTTTCAAAATATATATATATGTAAGGTTTCAAATTATATGAGAAACTAATTACCAATTTTATCATTGGTATATACTCCAAATAAAAACATACATTTTTCATACATCGTCAAAATTGTCACTGAGAAAGAAACATCACCATGGGGGAATGCATGTTCCACCGAGAGGATCACCCACACTCATATATAATATATATTACTAAGGATTATAGAATACAAAATACATCTTATATATTTATTTAATTTACCTTATATAAAACAAGGACCTAGGATATGTAATATATTATTCTATGCATAGAGAAAATCAAGAATAATGTAATTTCATTTTCCGAAAAAGTCAATCCAAGGAACTCCTCCATATAAATTAAACTATCACTTTTGTCTTATATGATATGGTTCTCTATGGGTATATCCAAGGTATTTATACGTGGGAATCAAAGTATCACTCATGTTGCATGTAATCTGCTTTCCCTTTGAGTCCCTAAGGAATTTCTACCCGGGACTCCTTGTATCACACAGGCCATATAAGATCATTTTTCCCTATGTGTTTCCCCAAATCATTCGAACAATGTAATCCAAGTATCAATTAATTTATATATGATTCATTTTCCCTAAGAGATCATACTATAAATTATGTACATGGAATCTACATATCACACAAGGAATCATGGGTGGAAACCTTGAAACATTATTGTGAAAAATAATTAATAAAAACTCAATTAAATAAAAAGGGGTCAGATCCCTATAATTACTTTTGGTCATTCCATTTAGATAATCCTCATATACCGCATCACTTCATGAACTTCATCCAAAAAATAAGAAGAATCTTTGGTATCCATACCATTATCAAATTTAGTCGTGTGAATTCATAATTAATGTGGGATGGTGTATGAAAATATAAGACCATCAAAAATATTATAGACACTCAGGATGAAAAGTTCATTGTGTGTTATTATGTGACACACCTTACCACCTATACCCAAACCCATGATACCAGCTGAGGGTTAGTCTAACAGCAGGTCACCAACTATGTCACCAATGACAAAACACAGGAGATAAATCATACATGAAATCTATAGATCTGATAAGTAATTATAGGCATCCAATACTAGATACATTGAATGAGTAAGTAAAAAAGTGTCATACTGAATAGGAGCATCTAGGTCGAAACATATTTGGAGGAATCATACATGGGATCAATAAAATTAGTAGATATGTGAATTCATCCTACCGGTGATCCTCAAAAGTGTAAGTAAATAGGGTTATTGTAGAGGTGTTCCATGATTATAAATAATCACATGACATTGTATTCTATAATGGAATGTCGTACAAGGATATCTTTCAAAACGGTTCATATAGTAATGAAACGTTTTAGAGATATGTATCACATACAATCTCAAATCAATGTCTCACTCGACATTTGTCTGAACACAAAACCAATATGTATCATAATGTATCATAGCAGCCCCACTGTCCAAAAACATTAATGATAAAGCTATAATGATGAACTTAGAGAAATAATTCCATGTACATGAAGTACTAACATAAAAATCTTGTTTCTGGCATCCCTAGTCTCAATCTTAAGAGATAATATATTTGAATAATGGATGAAGAACCTCAATATTATATCTTATTATCCCAAAAACACCACTAAGTGGTCATTTAATCACCACAAGGGTACCATAACAATGATATATTGTTAAAAAATAAAACCAATATTACATATACATCAAATAATATCTCAGGGTTATAAAAACAACAAAACCCCTAAAAATTGTATCATGGGAGAAGGACACAACATGTATGGTCAAGTACATGACATATACCAAAAATATTTCACTATGTTGTGTACTAAATGTGGAAATGGGTTGTATAAACCATATATAATATGTTTATAATGTGTAAATTGTGTGTACAATATAAGTGTTATCTATATACGTACCTCAAATTTCATTTCTATGTGTTCCCATATAGCCATATACACCTACCTCGTATGCAACCCACATGTGGTCTTCCCATGTATCATACACCACAGAGTGCTCCTAGATGGGAATTTTTTCTATGACCCAGTATATAGTGTGTACACTATTGTAAATCTAAAAATTCATCTTCCAGGAATGGGAAGAATATATTTCATGTGGTCCTAAAAAAACTCATCATTTGATTGGGATTTTAGAATGGGAAACCCTTGTGAACAACCAAAAACAATATTTTTTCCTTGATTATTCATAGGTCGACCCACCATGGTTCACTACAAGTAATTAAATTAATATATAATAATAAAATGATAAATATATGAAGAACTTTTATATAAACATTAACATTTCCTAACATTGGATATGATCCCTTGATGCTTGTAAACTTTCCATGATTCATAGCTTTTACACAAGGAATAAGATCCCCTTAATCTATAAAAAATGAACTTATATTCCACTATCTATATTAATCAATATCTTTCTACCATTATCTATTGGTATCATGAAGGGTAATACCACATTGTTATAATTTAGAATCAATTAAGTCAGAAAATAGAAAAAATATTAAAAATAAAATTATGAAATGAAAAATATAAATTGGGATCCGGGCATATCCCCAACACCCAAAAAGATCTTCTGAGTCTCCTTGGAAGAATACCTTATTTGGTAAACAGTGGTTCAAACACAATATCTATGTGACACTCCCTTCATAAAATGCATTCAAACTAACCTATGTACATGAATTTATATTTAAATAATTAAATATTATTTATTAATTATTTAAAAAAAATTAGTGACTCATATTTACACAAAAATCATATCATTGGGTAAACAACATATTTAGATACCAAGTAATTGGTCATTATAATAATCCAAGTTTATTTTCAAGAAAAAAATAACCATTTATGCTCTTTTATTAATCAAAAATTGAATGTTAAAAATTTTTATGACATTCTCATTCAGCAAAAATATAGGTCCTTATATAATATGCCTTAATATAAATAATGTGGACAGTTATGCCAATATTTTTATACATTTTATATTTGAACATTTTTCTAATTGTATATGTTTTTTATTTTAAGATTATATATAAAAATCTAAAAATATAACGTCATAATTTCCGAAAAAATTTAGACACTATGTTTATTGTTACTTACAATTTGTTAATTTTGTAATAAGACAATACCAATAAGAATAATAAGTGTTAACATGGTTCCATGAATTTCAGAATACAATGTTTTTGGGGAAATGAAATATATTATTATGTTATATATTAACAATAATACATATTAAAAGAGTAATATTTGTAGAAGAGAGGATATTAATGTCGTATCTATTCCAAATTAGGTTTATTTTAGTTATTTAACTTTTAAAAGCTAATTTATGTCCAATATAATATTTTTTCAGTATATATTTTAGGTTTTGGACCAATGTTTTTATAAAAATATTTAAAATGGTTTCTTTAAGAAAAAATCTTATAAAAACTATAATGTCTCTTATCTTAGTCACCCAATATTGATTATTGTTCAATTATATTTATGTTTTGATTAAATAGATCACATATCTAATATACAAAATTTATAATTCCATGTGGGACAATATATATACATAACAATAATACTACAATTTCATAGGAAAAATACAATCTACTAAAAGGTATATAAATATTTTGTTATTCCTATTTGTGAGTATTCTTATAATGTTATACACAATACACCTCGTAATTAACAAATGATATATAATGAAATATAAATGGGGTGATCCTATACAGTTATGAATGGATAATATAAAGAGAAACCTAAAATTTAATAATAATGGCATTAATAGTTTTAAATTAACTGATAAATAATTCATTCCTAATGAATATACAAGAATAACATATCCTTATATTTCAATAAATTGAAATAAATATATAATAGCATAATTATGGGATACATAATTTCGAGCATATTAAACATAATTTCAAGACCTTTTCGAAGATTTCAAACATAAAGGGTTGTCAAAGACCAAATTCCACTTTTATTTTTACTTTTCATACATAACAACATGTCAAGATTCCATATAATAATATGCCCCACCCAATACATAATAATTCACGTGAATTCATCATATGAAAGAAAAATATATTATTCCAATGTGAAATACTCTCTATGGATCCTCGTTTATAAACATGGATCAACAATAAATAATTATCCATATAGATATAATGGTTATATTTATTATAGATATTTACCCAACAAAATAAATGGTTATTTTATTATTTCAAAAGAACCATTATTATAAATAATAATATTTACTGTACTAACACATTATAAAATGAATATATATATATTCATGTCAATATATTCTCTTAGTAAATTAAATATTATGGTTATCATTTTGTGTTCAACATTAATTAAAATAATTTTGTTATTTGTAGTGAAATAAAATAGTATTCCTTAAAATATTATACATATAACATATTATATTAGTAATGGAGTTATTAAGGGTGATTTTGTGAATTCCATAGAATTATATATGGAATTCATTTGGTTTCAGGAAGGGAAAATAAATAACATAATGACGTGATGGATTTGGAATTATTCTTAATATGTAATTATATATATTAAGACATTAAATGAGCATAGAATGTTAAATAAATGTATTTATTAGGGTAAAAGACCAAATATTTTATTGATGAATTCCCTGTATTATTTTTATTATTTAATAACAAATATTTGATACGCATCATATATATATAATTTCTTGAAAGAGAAACCCCCAGGTCGGTATTGATTGGTATTAAAAGTGATCTTATCCAAAAATATATTTTAATGCACTCAGTGATCTATATTTTATCATTGTACTAATAAATACATTTACATATTTTATAAATAATAGATAAAAAAATTTCATGATATATATTGGAATTTTTTTATCATGGATCAATATAAGATTCTTTTCCTCTTAGGGGAATTTCAACATTATAACTAAATTTGAACAATTTATAACACGAGTCATGTACGTTATAAAATGAATATTAAATAATAATTATATAACATTAAACGATAATAATAAAATAATTAAATTTAAAATATTTTAATTAAAAATATTACTACATCGGTAATATAAATATAAAATGAAATGATGGTGAAAAAGGACACTTAAATCAGTATAATAACGACTTCAAAAAATTGAGAGTGGATGAATTATCTCTGATGAAAATAAAAAAAGTGATGGTATTACACTAGACAATAAAAACATATATATAGAATAATGATATTTAGAAGTTAATTAAAAGAATTAATAGGAAAATAATTTGAGTGGAATAAGATCATTTTCCTTACATAAGTTAAAGGGGTAGAAATAAACCCTTTAATTAAAAAAACAACTCATGATTGAAGTTATATATATAAGATAACATCCGTGATATTGATTTTATTGGATTATTTATAATTTTTTTGAGTATATTTGATAATATGGTTGGGTCTTTATTCGTTTGGGGAGAGGAATTATAGGAAAGAAATTATTGATTACTATATTTTTCATTTATAATATGTTATCTACTATAACCATAGTACCACATTCCATCCCAAATTGATCATCTATCTTGGAATGATCCACAAGTAGTTCATGGGAACTAAATATTTATAAAATTTTCATTCTTATATATATATTCATATTTATTATATGTTTCCATACATCATGTATTGTTTCCATATTTTACTATTATTATAAAAATTGTAAAAATTTATCACCATACATAACATCATAATCATGATTCTTAATAATTGATTCATTTTAACACATTTATATTATAAACGTGTGACATTTATTTTCTAAATAAATACAAGAAATTATAGGTCGTGATTGATGGTTATTACTCAATATATCTACATTACTAATGAAATGGAAAATTATTTAACTTATAAGTATCCAAAATTACATGAAATCCATTAAAAAAATTGTAATCCAAATATTATAATCTAAATTAAAAAAATAATAAATTATTTCATTAAAAATAATATAATTTAATTTTTAGTTACATAAAATATAAAAGAAATGTTTTGGTGTATCAAAACAAGCACATTGAAATTTTTTATAATTGGTAAATATATTATAAAGAACATAATATCAATATAAATTAATATTTAATGTTTCAAATTTCGAATAATATGTTTTTTTAAAGGAAAAATTTATTTAGACAATTTTTTATTCATGCGATTATCATAAAAAGATTTATGAGTCTAAAAATGAAAATAATAAGTTCTTTCATTATACTAGATATCTTTAATATAAAATTACAATAAAAGTATACCATATATAATAAATATGTAGCCCATTTATTAATTTTGTATTATAATTATAATATGAAAATAAAATAATAAATCAATTAAATTTTGAAATCCAATATTTAGAAATATGCCGAATTAAATTGTTGAAAACCATTTAAAAAAATAATATTATCCTGATTAATAAAAATAAAATTTCATTATGATTATCATGTTAATAAAAATTATTTCTAAATATAATATTATCAATTGTTACACTATAATAATAAAAATATGATATGTTGAATTCTTAATGAATTATGAACTCATGATTTATTGGTGAAAGATAATATCATTAGATTATGTATTTCTGATTTAGTTTTATATCATTTATGCTACAATAAATATATATAATAAATGGTTTCACTTAAATAATATATAATGATAATGAATTCATACAGAATAGTTATGTATTAAACAACTAATCCATATTACATCATAATATTAGAAAATATTTTTATTCATATATATATTCCATGTACTACTCCATTATTCAAATGAACCATTTATATTATCCATATGAGTCCAAATATAATATTTATCTATGTTTAATTATAAATTTATTAAATGAAATTTATATTAAATGACGTAATAAAAATAATTAAATTTATATTATATGGAATTTTTTCATTATTTATATTAAATTTAATGATATTTACAAACTATAGAAAGAACATATAATTTTATTAATTTCTATTATAATTATAAATTTAATATTTTTAGTGTATATTAATTTTTTAGATATTAATTTGACCACATATTGAGAAAATATTATATTATCATATTCAATTATTCCATCATGAAATTAGTGAATAATTATATTTCTATAAAAGATATATAAAATTAAAATTATCACAATATAAATAAACGAGGAGTAATTATTTAATAAATATAATATATTATAATACCCACATAAAAAAGGATGTTTAATTGTTTTTAAAATGTTATTATTTATGTCATAGATGCAATGTTATGTGCATAGTTATTTAAGGGTGAATAAAAATGTAAATACACATAAAATTCAAGTAAAATGATTTCTAAATTTTCTTTGGGATTTTACAAGAACGTAGTTTCTGACAGCACGTGATTCTGAGACCCGGTGTGCTCGGAATTTATATCTGAAGTTTAGCTGGGGTACGTTCTGTAAACGAACGAGCGAGAATTTCTAACTTTTGAACTGGTGCTCGAAATCAAATTTTGTGGGCACCGATGGATTTGCAGCGCCGGTAATTGCATAGAAACACCTTTTCCGAAGTTGCGTTTTCACGAGAGAGGTTGATAAAAATTTTGGAAGTTAAAATAAAAATTTAACTACAATTTTTATTTTCCCTATATGGATTTCTGCTTTGGGTGGAAGTTGGGTAACTACCCAACTTCCCATGGAAGGTTATGAGGGTGGTGGGGCTCACACGAACCCCTCCCCTTCACATTCCTAACTCCCTCAACTCACAATTAAAATTGATAACTTAAGTTTTAATAACTTATGATATTAATGAAGTGAGTTTAATGTGAGTGTTTGAATTTCAAACTACTTTCAAGTTAATAAAATAAGTGTGGGCTTATTTTATTAAGGGTTGGAATATTGTTGTGGAGTCTTTGGGAGAAAAGGCTAATGAATTTGAGGAAATTCGTCGTCAGAACGCGAAGAACACATCGATCTCTGACGAAGAACGCCGAGTCCTCAGAAACCGACTACGCGACGCCGTATACTGCGACACCGACGACGTATTCTTCCGCGACGGATATTCCGCAACGAATCCTCGTTCAATGAACCTCCGTTCAAGCTACTCTGGAGGTACGGGGTTTATTTATTTTGTTCATGATTACTACCTTGACGTTATTTGTGAAATATGAAAAATTTATTTCAATTAACGAGGCGGGGCCGGACCGCACAAACACGTCTGACCGTCCCCCCTTATCTATGTTGTTGTTACTATTATGGATTGAAACAGGAATGGCGTTGTTCCGTCGCACCGCGTGGGATTGTGTGGCAAGGAAAGCGTGGCACCGTTGTGTCGCGCCATGAAATCGAACAAGGACGCGACATCGTCGCGCCGTGTCAGGGAAACCCGACGACACCGCGGCCGGAGCGGGTCTGCGGCAGAGGGGCATGGCGCTGGCGCGCCGTGGTGGAGCAGGGTGACCGACAGCCGGTTTCGGGCCACCGGCGTCGGAGTAGGGGGGACCGGCCGTCGCTGGTCCGTGGCGACAGAAGCAGGCCGGCCAGAGCAGGCCGTCCGGACAAGGGAAGGCCAGCGGTTACGAACCCCCAGCGGCCAGCTCATGCAGCCCCCCATAATGGGGGCCGCGATTACAAAGTACTGGGGGGGCAGGCCCCGCCCCCCCTCAAACGGCTCGGCCGTTTGGCCGAGTGCCTCGCCAGCGCACCCAGCGCGCCGCGCCCAGGCCGGGCCGGCTCCCTGGCTGGTCCGCCAGGATGGGCCATTCCCAGGCTGGGCCGGGCCATGCCCAAGCGGGCCGGACCCGGACCAGTTTTGGGTCGACCCGGTTTGGGCCATCCCTGAGGGTATCGGGTTGGGTCGGACCGGGCCCGAACCCCTAAATACTGAATATCTTCCGGTCGGTCGCCCATAACATGTGATATGGGATTTCGATCGATTCACCGTCAGTTACAATGTGATCCTTGGATCAAGACAGGCGTTTCGGTATATCGCACTCAAGGTTTCGGAATACTTTGGGTTTGGCCGAGTTGGTTTGTACACGAAACCAACCGGGCCCTTGGAGCGGAAACACTCATAACTTGAGCTCTGGATGTCCGTTCCGTCGAGTTTTTTGGATTCCTCTTAGTGAGAAAGATCTTTTGTCTTACTGCACCGATGGTTTGGAAGCAGGTGGAGTACGGTCGGGTTGGTTTTGACTTAAAAACCAACCGGGCCCCTGAGACGAAAATGCCAATAACTTCCAGACAGGGTGTCTGATTGACACGCCGTCTGTGAAGATGAGTTCCTATTGACGATACAGAACTTTTGGATACATCAACTCTGTACATTGTGTCAATTGATGTATCAGCCTCTCGTCTCATGGAGCGGACCCTCCCGAATGAGCTTACTGTGTGCGGGAACCCTAGAGCTGGCTGTGTTTGCAACTATGACGATGACGACGACTGTACAGAGATCCTCAGTGGATTCGACGGTGATGACTACAACACTCAGTGATCCTACGTGGATCAGTGCTACCGATCATGTGTGGGTCTGATCCTATGTGGGGCAGCGTTCAGCGGTTCTGTGTGAGACAGGGACTACAGATCCTGTGTGGGTCCGATCCTGTGTGGGTCTTTGCGGGGGTTAGTTACCTATCGATCATATGTGGGTCTTTGCGGAGTTTAGTTACCTATCAATACTGTGTGGGTATTTGCGGGGGTTAGTTACCTATCGATACTGTGTCGGTCTTTGCGGGGGTTAGTACCTATCGATCCATTGTGGGTCTGACGACTTAGATGAATCAATGGAAATATCTGATCATCTCTATCATCATACGAAGAAGTATACCTGTGAGAGCTGAAATCTTGTTTTTCTTTCCTATGTGTATTGTGTTGTGCTATCATGTGTGGATTTACGTTTTGCTTTCCTGTGTGGACTGGGTTGTACTTGGGATCGAATGTTGGAGCCGAACGAGAATTGATGACTTAGATATTTTTATGGGAATATACCTAAGCAGTGTCAGATGTTAATTCGTGATTGCATCTTTTCTTTGTGGATTGTCTTTTGTGGATTTTGGGAGACCTTCGGGGGTCTCGGGTCCCTACTATGTAGCTTATACTCACCCCTACAAAATCTATTCTCGCACTACGTTTTGTTGGTTGCAGACGAAGGACAACGTTGATCATGGTTGAGGCTTGCGGAGTAGGACGGTAACTGGAGGTGGACCACTGGGCGGAACGTACTCGGTGCAGTCGGCTGGACCCGAGGAGGAGTGGAGGCTATCTGTACCCACCCTTAAAGTGGGAATTCCAGTGGACGACTCGACGCTACGGCTCAACTTTACAGTTGTTGTTTTCCCTTTCCAGTTGTACTTTACTTTTAGTTTTGGTTTGTATACTGGCCCACTTACTTTTCTACACTTATTGTTGTACTCAGTTTTTACTTTCTGTTTACTTCTACTGTTTGTTTGCTCTGTGTTTTTTGTTTACTTTTCAAAGAAAATGGATTCCCTATTTACCGGGAATTACTCCATGGTGCTAGTCTCCAGCCCCTGGCCTATGGAAGGTGGGCTTGGGGTAGTCATGACACGGGCCCCGAGGACGGGTCATGACAAATTGGTATCAGAGGAGTTCGGTTCTACCACAGAACATGGGACTCTGATCTTTTTCTATGTGGAGAAATAGTGTTCAGCATATTGGGTGTGGTTATCAGTCCAGGGAGTCCAGTGTTGGTGCAGTGGCCGACATATCAGTACACCAGGACCCTGACTTCTGATTTCCGACTTAATGGAAGAAAACATTTATTGCATGTGTGATTCATGTTTTCTTTGTGATTACATTATGTCAGCTCACCAGGTATACTGTTTGACCATGGATCACCTATTTATTTTCAAGATGGCACCACAACGGAAGGCAGCTAGGGTTCCAAGAGTTGAGCGTGACGACAGCCCACCGAGCAACGAGGCCTCGGTGCTGGGCCCTTGGAATGCAGAGGCACCAGCGGTACCACTACCCGCCGAGCCCCCGATGCTACTAGCCCCAACCGCTGACGATGCACGTCGCATTAATGCACTGCATGAGTTTCAGCGCCAGAGACCGCCCAGGATCCGCGGAGATATGGACCCCCAGGTAGCCAAGGACTGGCTGGAAGTAGTGGCATGGATTTTCAGGTTAGTGAGGACACCAACAGACCTCATGGTGATCCTCGTAGAGAGCCTACTGCACGCGGTAGTAGGCAGATGGTGGAGATTGATGATCCAAGTGCATGATGATGCATCTCTCCTCTGGACGGACATTGAGAGCATCTTATGCTCGGAGTTCGTCCCATCCACCCTCTGTGCGGTGCGCATCCAGGAGCATCTTCAGCTGCGGCATGGCAGCTTGACAGCCGCCCAGTACTCGATGAGATTTACCGATCTCTCACGCTACTCGACAGACATGGTACGGGAGAAATTCTTCTAGGACCGGACCTTTGAGCAGGGATTGAGGCATGAGATCAGGGCATTGCTGATCTACCTCAGCATTCTGACCCAGGAAGGATTACTAGAGCGAGCCCTTTTGATCGAGAGCTTTCTTGCTGAGCTTTCTTCAGCAGCGAGACCTACCGCAAGGCGGCACATAGCAGAGTCTTCTGCAGCAGGCAGTCGACGGACGACTCATGGGTCCAGGCAGACCAGACCCTCAGGCAGACGACCTCAGGACACTGGCTCAGCTGTGCGGGGCACACAGCGCGGGGCCAGTCTTTCGAGAAGTAGAAAGTGCTACTCATGCGGAGGGTAGGGCCACATGGCTTGTCACTGCCCGAGCCACCATGCCGAGGAGCAGCAAACAGTTGATGGACCACCTAGGTAGAGGTAGAGGGTCGACTGTGGTGGTCCGCAGGGAGCAGGAGGATGAGGTAGAGGAGCTGGCCGAGCAGCAGGTGGTGGGAGACGCTTTGATACTCTACCACCACCACCACCAGGAGGTCCACCCCGACCACCGGGAGCTGGCGGTCAAGGATAGACACAACTCCAGGCAGCGGAGGCCAACAACCACGGTGCGCCCGAGATGATTCGAGGTACTATCTGTGTCTATTCAACCCTTGCTGTAGTTCTAATAGACACCGGAGTGAGTCATTCTTTTATAGCTGCTCCCCTTGTTCGGAGCTCGGATATTCCGACAGAGCCGTTGGCTCGATCCTTACGGTTAGAGACTCTTACAAGAGCAGACTCAACGACTACGCACTGGTGCCGGCAGTGTGAGCTTACTCTACGAGACGAGAGCTTCAGCTCGGATCTTCATGTAGCGGCGTCGAGGCCTTACGATGTCATCTTGGGCATGGATTGGTTATCTACAGTCAATGCATAGATTGAATGCATTAGGTTCAAGGTGCGATGTGTACACACCAACGGGAGCATGTTAACCTTTATCGGCGAGAAGGGAGCCTTCGCAGCACTGGATGGACTCTCGCAGAGGAGAGGACAGCCCATCACTCATCAGTTGGCTGGCTTCATCCTAGGAGCAGTTGATGTGCGGAGTCCTGGTTTTCCTGCAGTGGTGGATCTGTATGCGGACATTTTCCTCGACGACATCCCAAGGCTACCCCCTCGTAGAGAGGTAGTCTTTTATATTGAAATGTACCCCAGGACAACCCTGATATCGACTTAAGCGTATCGGATGGCCCCCGCTGAGCTTAGAGAGCTACGAGTATAGTTAGAGGAATTTCAGGGAAAGGGATACATCTGAACCAGTGTTTCACCCTGGGCTTCCCCAATACTGTTCGCCAAGAAGGCAGACGGGAGCTTGCGACTTTGTGTCGACTATAGTCGCCTGAACTAGGTGACAATATGAAACAAGTATCCACTATCGAGGATTGATTAACTCTTCGATCAGCTCAAGGGAGCATGGTGGTTGTCGAAGATAGACCTCAGGTCAGGCTATCATCAGCTCAGAGTTCGGGATGAGGACATGCAGAAGATGGCCTTCAGGTGTTGGTATGGCCACTATGATTTCTTGGTTATGCCATTCGGCGTAACCAATGCTCTAGTAGTGTTCATGGCCCTCATGAACATGATATTTCAGCCATACCTCTATCAATTTGTCATGGTCTTCATTAACGACATTTTGATTTACTAGACCACTGAGGAGGAGCACGCCTACCACTTGCGGGTTGTACTAGACACACTCAGAGAGGATCAACTTTATGGAAAGCTCTCGAAGTGTCAGTTCTCGATATGTGAGGTCCACTTCTTGGGACACATCATCTCTAAGGCAGGAGTTTCGATGGATCCAGCAATGATCGAGGCAGTGCTAGCTTGGGAGCTACCCAGGAGCATGATGGAGGTGTGGAGTTTCATGGGACTAGCTAGATAATACCCGAGATTTGTTCCAGACTTCTCAAGAGTTGAAAAACCACTCTCATCTCTTTAGAAGAAGGATAAGCCCTTTGTGTGGTCAGACAGATGTCAACAGAGCTTCGAGGAGCTGAGATAGAGATTGACCAGCACCCCTATGTTGAGATTTCCTAAGGAGAGAGTAGGGCACTTAGTCTACTACGATGCATCAGGGACTGGACTCGGTTGTGTCCTGATGCATTAGAGGGTGGTGATCACCTATGGATCACTTTAGTTGAAGCCGCATGAGCAGAACTATGCTACCCATGACCGGGTGTTAGCAGTAGTGGTGTTCGCTCTGAAGATATGGCGACACTACCTGATGGGCGAGCGCTTTACAGTCTTTTCTGACCATTATAGTCTCATGGACATCTTCTCTCTGAAGGACCTGAACCTGAGACAGTGGCGATGGCTCGAGTTCCTCCAGTACAATGACTTTGAGATAGTCTATACTCTTGGGAAGGGGAACTTAGTAGCTGATGCTCTCAGTAGGAGGATGGTCATTCAGCTACTAGAGGGGGAGACAGAGCAGCTAGCCACTTTGCATATATCCTTTATGGATATAGATGGGGCATCCGTCCTTCAGTCTCTCACATTCACCCCTCCACTACTACAGCGGGTCAGAGAGGCACAACATGGGGACGCTAACTGTGAGACGTGGCGTGCACAGATATCCTCAGGACAGGCACCTGATGGATTCTCCTTTGGAGTAGAGCATGACGTCCTTTTCAGAGGACATACCTTGGTACCAGTTTCATTACAGGAGGAGGTGCTAAGAGAGTTTCACAATTCTATATTGGCGGTACATCCCGGAGTGGCGAAGATGTACCAGGACCTCAAATAATAGCACTGGTGGCCGGTCATGAAGAAGGCTATGGCAGAGTTCGTTTCTCGATGCCTCACCTGCCAGTAGGTGAAGGCAGAGCACCAGGTACCAGAAGGCTTGGTACATCCGTTGGAGGTCTTAGAGTGGAAGTGGGACGAGATATCTATGGACTTCGTGACTTGACTTCCATGCACTTCCATAGGTCACAACTCCATTTGGGTGATTTTTTACCGACTCACCAAGTCGGCACACTTCTTACCCATAAGAGAGAAGGGCTCAGTGGAGAGCTTGGGACTTCTATACATTCAAAAGATTGTGTGGCTTCACGGTGTGCCATCATCTATCATCTCCGATCGAGATGCTCACTTTACTTCCCGGCTTTGGAAGGGGTTTTAGGAGGCGTTCAAGATGCAGCTATGTTTAAGCACCGCCTTTCACCCTCAAACAGATGGTCAGACTGAGAGGACCATACAAACTCTCGAGGACATGCTCCGCGTATGTGTCCTCGTCTTTGATCGTAGTTGGGAGGACCACCTACCTTTGGTGGAGTTTGCGTACAACAACATCTACCACTTTACCATCGGGGTGGCACCATACGAGGTGTTGTACGACCAACATTGCAGATCTCCTTTGTGCTGGACAGACCCTGGGGAGTCAGTACATGTGGGACCAGAGATGGTCCATGCCACGACAGAGAAGGTCCAGGTCATCCAGGAGCGGATGAGGACAGCTCAGAGCCGGTAGAAGCCTTATGCTGACAGGAGGCGGAGGCCACTAGAGTTCGAGGATGGAGACCACGTCTTCTTGCGTGTCTCATCTCTACGTGGATTATGGAGATATGACCAAGGAGGTAAGTTGTCTCCACACTTCATCGGACCATTCCAGATCCTCAGCAGGATTGGCGAGGTAGCTTATCGCATGGCTCTACAAACTCAGTTGCACTGGGTGCACGACGTCTTCCATGTATCTCAGCTAAGGAAATACGTGCACGACCCGTCGCATATCATTGAACATGGGGAGCTAGACGTTGATGATGGGGTGACTTTTACGGAGGTCCTAGTGGAGATCAAGGATCGACAGGAGCCGGTCATGCGTGGACGGTTGATTCCTCTAGTGCGCATCAGATGGAAGCATTAGAATCTCCAGGAGAGAACTTGGGAGCGGGAGTCTCAGATGCGTGTTCAGTACCCACATTTGTTTCCCTAGCATATGATGTATCTTTACGGGGACGTAAAGCCCTGAGGTGGGAGTAATGTAAAGACCTGTAAAATTCAAGTAAATTTTTTTCTTAATTTTCTTTGTGATTTTACAAGAACGCAGTTTCTGACAGCACTTGATTCCGAGGCCCGGTGTGCCCGAAATTTCTATTCGAAGATTACCTCGGGTACGTTCAGTGAACGAACGAGCAAGAATTTCTATCTTTTGAACTGGTGCTCCAAATCAAATTATGAGGGCACCGATGGATTCGCAGCATTGGTAATTTCTTAGAAACACCTTTTCCGAAGTTGCGTTTTCATGAGAGAGGTTGATAAAAAGTGTGGAAGTTAAAATATAAATTTAACTACAATTTTTATTTTCTCTAAGTGGATTTAAGATTTGGGTAGAAGTTGGGTAACTACCCAACTTCCCATGGAAGGTTATGAGGGTGGTGGGGCCCACACATACCCCACCCCTTCACATTCATTAACTCCCTCAACTCACAATTAAAATTGATAACTTATGTATTAATAACTTATGATATTAATGAAGTGAGTTTAATGTGTGTGTTTGAATTTCAAACTTTTGTCAAGTTAATAAAATAAGTGTGGGATTATTTTATTAAGGGTTGGAATCATGTTGTGGAGTCTTTGGGAGAAAAGGTTAAGGAACTTGAGGAACTTCTTCGTCAGAACGTGAAGAACACATTGATCTCCGACGAAGAACGCCGAGTCCTCGGAAACCGACTAAGTGACGACGTATACCACGACACCGATGAAGTCTTCTTCTGTGACAGATATTCTGTCACAAATCCTCATTCGACGAACCTTCGTTCAAGCTACGCTCGAGGTAGGGGGTTTATTCATTTTTTTTATGATTACTACCTTGACGTTATTCTTGAAATATGACAAATTCCTATCAATTAACGAGAGGGGGCCAGACCGCACAAACACGACCAACTCTCCTCCCTTATATATGTTGTTGTTTCTATTGTGGATTGAAACGGGAATGGTACGGTGCTGTCACACCGCGTGGGGTCGTGCGGCAAGGAAAGCGTGGTGTCGTTGCGACATGCCGTGAAATCGAACAAGGACGCGACGCCGTCGCACCACGTCGGAGAAACCCAAAGACACTGTGGCTGTAGCGAGGCCACGGCGGAGGGGCGCGGAGCTGTCTCGCCGTGCCGGACGAACCAAGGCCGCGACCTGTTCTAGGCCGTAGCGGAGCAGGGTGACCGGCGGCCGGTTCCAGACCGCCGGCATCAGAGGAGGGGGGACCTGCTGTCACCGGTCCGTGGCGGCAGAAGCCGGCCAGCCAGAGCAGGCCGGCCGGACAAGGGAAGGCTGGGGGTTACGAACCCCCGATGGGCAGCTCAAGTGGCCCCCCATAATGGGGGCCGCGGTTACAAAGGACAGGGGGCATGCCCCCCCCCCCCACTCAAACGGCTCGGCCGTTTGGCCGAGCGTGTGGCCAGCGCGCCCAGGCTAAGCCAGGCCGCGCCGGCCGGGCCGGGCCGGGCCGGACCCGGACCTGGTTCGGGTGGACCCGGTTCGGGCAGACCCTTAGGGTATCAGGCCGGGTTGGACCGGGCCCGAACCCCTTAATACCGAATATCTTCCGGTCGGTCGCCCATAACATGTGATAAGGGCTTCTGATCGAAGCACCGTCAATTGCGATGTGATCCTTGGATCGAGACGGTCATTTCGGTATATCACAGTCAAGGTTTTGGAATACATTGTGTTCGGCCGAGTTGGTTCGTACACGAAACCAACCGGGCCCTTGGAGCGGAAACACTCATAACTTGAGCTTTGGATGTCTGATTGACATGACTTTGACTTTTTTCGATTCCTCTTAGTGAGACGGATCTTTTGGATTACTCCTCCCGGTGTTTGGATGAAGGTGGAGTACGTTCCGGTTGGATTTGACTTAAAAAACAACCGGGCCCCTCGGACGAAAAAGCCAATAACTTCCAGACCAGGCATCTGATTGACAAGCCGTTTGTTACGCTGTGTTCCTGCTGACGATAAAGAACTTTTGGATACATCAACTCCAGACTTTGTGTCAGTTGATGTATCAGCCTCACGGCTCATGCAGGGGACCCTCCCGAACGAGATTACTGTGTGCGGGAACCCAAGAGCTGGTTGTGTTTGCAATTGTGACGACGACGATGACTGTACGGAGATCCTCAGTGGATTCGACGTCGATGACTACTGAAATCAGTGATCCTACGTGGATCAGTGCTACCGATCCAATGTGGGTCTGATCCTGTGTGGGTCATGCTCAACGGTTCTGTGTGAGCTATCGCCTACAGATCTTGTGTGGGTCTGATCCTGTGTGGGTGTTTGCGGGGGTTAGTTACCTATCGATCATGTGTGGGACTTTGTGGGGGTTAGTTACCTATCGATCCTGTGTGGGTCTTTGCGGGGGTTAGTTACCTATTGATCGTGCGTGGGTCTTTGCGGGGGTTAGTACCTATCGATCCTTTGTAGGTCCGACGGCTTAGATGAATCAGTGTAAATATCTGATCATCTCTATCGTCATACGAAGAAGTATACCTGTGTGAGCTGAAATACTGTTTTGATTTCCTATGTGGATTCCATTGTGCTATCATGTACGGATTTACGTTTTTCATTCATGTGTGGACTGGGTGGTACTTGAGCTAGGATGTTGGAGCCGAACGAGAATTGATGACTTAGGTATATGTATGGGAATATACCTATGCAGTGTCATTTGTTACATGGTAATTGCATCTTTCCTTTGTGGATAATCCTTTGTGGATTTTGGGAGACCTTCGGGGGTCCCGGGGTCCCTACTGAGTAGCTTATACTCACCCCTGCATGGGCTATTCCTGCACTATGTTGTGTTGGTGCTAAACGACGGACAGTGTTGATCGTGGTTGAGGCATGCGGAGGAGGACGATACCTAGAGGTGTAATACTGGATGGAACATACTTGGTGCGGTCGGCTGGACCCGAGGAGGATTGGAGGCTATCTGTACCCACCTTCAGTTGGGACTTATAGTGGAAGGCTCGACGATGCAGCTCTACTTTACAGTTGATGTTTTCCCTTTCCAGTTGTACTTTACTTTCAGTTTGGATATGTATACTGGCCCACTTACTTTTCCTCACTGTTGTACTCTGTTTTTACTTAGTGTTTACTTCTTCTGCTTGCTTGCTCTATGGTGTTTGTTTCCATTCCAGAGGCAATGCCTTTTCTTTTTACCGGGAATTACGTCTTGGTGCTAGTCGCCAGCCACTAGCATATGGAAGGCGGGCTTGGGGTAGTGACGACATGGGCCCCGAGGACGGGTCGTGATAAAAAAGGAATAACGTCCTATAATATTGTAAAACAGACAAGAAATTTTATACCTCAAGATTAATTCAAGTATAATTTAACAAGGGGGGTAAATTGATCGTGGTAACATTAATAGTTTTCCAACTAATGACTTTTATCTATTGTAATTGATATGACTTCATCAAGATGTTGGAAATCATTATCAAGTGTTTATAGAATAACAGTAATCAAAAAGAAAAAATTTCATGAACAAAAATTAACTACCAATAAGAAGAATGTGAGTGGAATGACCAATATCATCAAACATTTTAACATGATAATATTATTTATTCATTATCTTGTGAACTTGGGAAAACATATCAGCTATCAATTGATATTCAAAAACATTTTTTTCATGAAAATTTATTTTAAAAAACCTTACATGACATTTAAAGGAATAAATTAACTTTTATGTTTAAAAAAATTACCACAAGAGTCATATTTACCCAACTACATGTAAAAATGAGTGGAAAATATTAATTAATAGAAACCCAACTCCAAAAAGACTCTATGGAATAATTTTTTCATGAATTTATACCATTGATATATTAATATAATTACTATTCTCTAAATAATTAATTATCAATAGATCATCCATAGTCTTTATTTAAAGAATTAATTGGTTCTCAAATGCATCAACTAAACTATATTTTAATATATCCCCAAATGAATAAAAAAATTTGATCATCAACTCATGTAGTAAAAGTAATTATTTTTAAAAGAACAAATGATTAATGGGGAATTATATCAAGGCTATTTTATAGAGTTTCAGTTTATGTCACTCATATGAAACCCTTTAAAAATTGATATAACACTCTTCTAATCGCGATTCTTGAAACATAGTACACAAATTTGGTTCAAATCATCACATTGATTTGATTTAAACACAATAAATAACATGGTATTGAAAATAGATTTTGATAGTGTGAACTTTTTTCATCAATATTGATAAAATAGATCATCCTCTCCATGTTTGAATAATAATATATTTTTTCATAGAAGTAATTCCTCTTCATCATTAGGTTCAATGATCATTTTATTTACATGGTCAATTATATTTTTCTGGTTCATCAGTATATACAGAAGGAGGCTTGATAATTTGTGAATGAATAATTTTCACCATTTCATCTCATATAGGTTAATAAACCTATCTATTATCTCCCTTAAAAATAAGGTTCGGAGTTAATCAAAATAAAGAAACATGGTTTCTATGTAATAGTAAAATTCAATGGAAAAATAATCTTATTTTATGATTTTCCATTGTATGATACCACTTGCATTAATTATTACTCTTATTCTTATTATAAAATTAGCATGATGATTTAAAAAAAAATATAATGGAAAATAATTTAATCAGAATTTAGATTAATAGTATAATCTAATAGGATCCTCTGTGGTTCTTTTAATTTTTTAAATATTAAATGGTGGATGTTATAATGGTAGCCTATATTATAAAATTGGTTGTGATGGACATGTGAATTTTCCTTAAATAATAATCATTCACCAACATGTCATTTGTAGTATTTTTATTCTACTTGCTGTCATCCAATTAATAGGACTAAATATAGATAACACATGCCTTTCTATAAATGGTATCAACCCCATTTCAAATTTTATGATGTCTTATTGAAATGGGTACATCCATCCTATAAAATGGAGTCCCAATTTGACTGAAAATTTAATGGTAACCACTATAAAGAACTCTAATTATTCCTCCATATTTACATTCTTATAAATTCCTAAATAAATGGTATAAAACAATTATTTTGAGGGGAAAATAAAAAATATATTAATAAATTCAAAATCCAAAGTATTAAAAAATGGATATTCAATACCAAGATAATTTTTATATTATTGATCGGTTGATCTATAGTAAGGAGAATTTTTCATACACCATTAACAAGACAATTTTATTTGAGATTAACTCATATGGAGAGTGACAAAATAATTTACCCATGTGTATTACATCTAAAAACATCGATATTATTGCATATATACATTACCCATCTTTATCGAAAATAAAATCAATAGTATAATCCTATCCACATGGATATGGGTATGCTCATTAATTAAATGAATGTAATGATATTTGATTGAAATAATATCAAGAGAGGGATAATTGTATATAGTTTCAACATTCAAATATTGATGTGGAGGAAGTGATTTTATCATTAAAGCACCCCAAATCCAAAGATGACACATATAATGTTTCTCATAAAAAAATAATGGAAAAATAATTTTACCATATGTTTAGGACACATACTCAAAGATAAATTTGATGTCCACCTTGACACATGTTATCATATTCCAACCCAAATAGGGTATGGAATTTTCTAGAATGTAATTTTTCCACTGATGATATAGAATGTAAGAAAATCATAGTAAGAAGGTTTATTTCAAAAAAAATATAGATAATAGATCTATAATAGAGTAATTATATGAAATTAAACTCTTATAAAAAACCCTTATGAAAAATTTGTAAACATTTATGATGATATTTTTATCAAATACATCATAGATAAGATTACCCTTTATGGAGTAATGATATGAAATATAAAAACACATGAAAGATGATATTTACCTCAATATATTACATCACTACTAACAAGTTGATGATTATTATAAAATAGATGAGGAGGTAAGAGTGTATGAGGTTTTTAAATCAAATATTTTTGTGGAAAGGGTATAATATTCCGTAAGATTCTCATAGGAGATAAAATGTAAAAATTATACTTTATATGAATAATGAAACAGTTTAATAGGTATGTGCAATTATACTTTCCTGGTATGATGGAAAATAGAAAATGATCTTCTCATCAGGATACGATCATATGTGGAAACATCACTTATATACAATAAAAATTCTATCATGATATATAAATATAATGTGACCGATGATAAATCAAATTGGTAGATCAAATATGATTTCTAGGAACATGTAGGAAACAAAAAATATCTCTTCAAAATATGGAATCATTCAATGTTGTGACATAACATTACAAGGGGAACAGTACAATTATAAACATATAAGGTATGTGAGTGGTTGATCCTGTATTTACCTACAGAAGAATCGTATTCTTAAAAGATTTATTGTAAGTTATTAAAACTAATAAGAACATATAAATGGGTATCTTAATAAATAAGAATCCCATTAAAAGTAATATGTTATTTTAAAAACATATTGTAGTATTTCATTTCCATGGTTCACGAAAAATATGAAATGAAATGTAAATTTTATCATCAATTGATTATTCTTAAATATTCTTCAATTAATATCTATTTCATGTTGTTGCTGAAGTTATAGAAAAATTCTGAATGTACAACATTGAAGAATAAAAATAATGTGAGATTAAAATAAAATTTATAATCTCTAATAGTGGAGGTGAAAATGTAGTTGGAATGTTTCGGGATATTAATACATAAATAATAAGTCTTTTTAGATTTATATTCCATATAATTACTAAACAAAGGATTATGTACAATAATGGATTACTGTCTATGTAAAAAATATACAAAATATTATTATCTCAATAATGGTTATCAACATCCCAAAAAAGTATATTTCCCTTAACTCCTATTAATATGAAACCCCTATGTAAAACATTTCTTCAAAACATAGAGAAAGGAAACATATGTGTGGGTGGTCTCAGATTCTCAATCAGGGTAAACCTAGGAGATATCAATTGAGGAACATATGAAATAATTAGATAAGTATATGGGTATCCAATAATGAACAAAACATGGAACGTATAATCCTAATCTATAATGCATCATAAAATTCAGTCATCATTTCAAAATACATGTATTAAAATGATATATATTTTAGCACTAGTCATGATCCAAAAATAAATGTTATAAATGTGTTGTAATATCAAAGGTCAAGAAACAATTTAACATGTAATGATTAATAAAAAATACCATAAAATATTAAATGATTTTCAATAGGCTCCGATTTACCATTGTAGTTCATGAACAACTACTTATTTCTAGTAAAAAATTAAACACAATTACATGCTCTACATATTTTTTAAAGCATTTATAAAAGATTACCATATTTATTTCATGAGATATAAATAATTAATTAATGAATTGTAGAGATATATAATTCTGATTCCACCCATCACCTCATATAAAAATACAGATATCTTTTCCATAATATCATAAACATTTCTTAATATCATAATATTTTAATACATAGAATGGAAATGGGATTCATAAACCATTAATAATATCATCATAGAACAATCCATTTAAAATAAATGTGTTTCATAAATATCACATCATTATTGTAACTAAAAATTAATAGAAGGGATAAAGATGGAATAAATATATCATAACCTCTGGAAAATAATATTTCACATGAAAGGATATTATTATAGATGAAAATTTCATTTAATAAATAACTGAAATATTTCTTAACGAAAATAAGCATTTCATTTTGAAACCACCTAATAAAAAAATAATTTTATGGAAAATAGTTTCTAAAAAATGAACCATGGAAACATTTAATTTAATATTCAATAAATTAAGAAGCTCTATTTTTGAGAAACTAGTTTTATTTCATATAAGTTAAATTAAATAATAATTTCACATTGTTGGTAATAGTTAATAGTAAAACTATAAAAAATTAACAACTTGATTAGTTAAATGTTTTTCTAGAAATCATAAAATTTATGAGAATGTATTTCTAATAGAAGTTATAAATGAATTAAGCATTAATTGAAAACATTTTTTCATTTTATTTTGTACTTAATGTGATGAAAATTAAACGAAAAATGAATTATAATCAAATAACCATTGAAGAAGAGATATTATAGTATTTTATAATAAAAATATTTTATGATTTTGTTAAATAAAATTAACAGTAATATATTATTATTAATATATGGCTGAAATAGAAATTCATCACCTCAATTATCATGCACCTTCATACATGTTCAATCAACCTCTTATTTAAAATATCACCAATGGATATCCAATTATGGATACTAGGGATATTATTTTTGTAATACTAGTGCCAATAGAATGTGGTTATGATATTTTAAAAGTTATTTTGGTATGAGAAGATAAAGATGATATTTTTAAATTAGTTTGATAATGATAATGGAGGGGTTCCATTTAAAATATATGAGGGTGGAAGTCATGTGGTTTCTTAAAAGATTAAAATATAAGAATCATTTTATACCCAAATTCATAAAAATGGATAAAGATTTAATACATGTTATAATGGGGTTAAAATCACCTAATCTAATAATATTTGGGCATGTTTACATGGAGTTTTAGAAAATATCATTTTGTTTAACCCCTTATCTAACATTTTTTATCATGAACTATGGTAACATATTCTTCACTCTTGAAAGGGTACTAGTTTACTTTAATGATGATAATTTGAACATATGTGGACTTGTGATGAAATTTTATGTCATATCATAACTATTTCTTCTGTATTAATGATTTAAATTATTATTAAATAATAAAATAATATATTATGTTTTATAAAATATCATTAATGTAATTTTAGGTTTAATATATTTTATTGTACTTACAAGACATAAATGAAAATTTATAGCTTGAATATGGTCTTTTAAACCTACACAACAATTTCATACGCATTTATTAAATATTTATAACATTATATATCATAAAAAAATTTTGTTTTATTATTTTAAAATAATTTATTTTACATTACTATTAATTATATAAATACTGAATTCACATTTCATAAGAATTTAATATTATTACATTATTCAATAATATTTTAATTAGAATTACTTATAAAAAATAATTTTATTTTTCCCAATAGTAATATTTAAATTCATTCATAACCTTAATTTTCCCAATTTGAATCATAATAGACATTTAAAATGAATTGGTTTAAAATTATAATTATTCTGTATTTTTATTAATAATATATGAAATTTTCATTGAATATTATGATTTAAAGAAATAAATATTATTCTAATGTTGATTAGGATCAAATTTCCTAATTCTAATATGAATTGAGATGAAAACATATGTTCTTATCAATTATGTAATCCATTTTTTAGGATAAATTTCTAAAATTGGTATAAATTTATTTCATTATATATGAACAAAACATGATGAAAACCTCTTCATTAAAATTATATTACTAAAATTAAAATGTTTCTTGTTATAATCCAACTCTTAGATAAATTTACTGTTATAGAATTTTATTTAATATATAAAAAATAAATTTCATGAAAATCATTCACCGATAGTTGTAAATTTTATTTATTAAGATAAATTAATTTTTTTAGAAAAACAACACAGTCAATTTTACTTGGTTTTTAATTTGAATTCCAATGAATTAATTTTATTCATATATTCACCACGAGTTTTCAATAATGTTTATAATATAAATACAAACAAATCAAAATCACAGGTGATAAAAATTTCTGTAATTACTAATATTTTAATACTACATCATGTTTATTTTCACAATCGATGTTGTCTGTATCATATGATGTCAATTATATCATATCTATTTATTGATAAATATGTCATAAAATCTCTCATTGTTAGATCCCCCCAATTAATTTGTCACACAAATATTTTAATTCTATTATAGAAATATAAGGATACATCTGCCTCATAAAATCCCCACGTTCCCAAAAAGCATCTCAAATTTGTTCCATGGCCATAAAACATTGATCAAGTGTGTTGTATTATTTCATAGATCCTTCTGTATACAATCCAGAATCCCCTTAGTTGTTATTAGAAAGACTGATATTATTCTATAGGTACAATAGTTCAGTTTAATATTTTTTAAGGATTATTTATGTACTTCTAGAGGACTCAAACATGGAATATGTCACGATCATTACAATTATTTATAGGAATCGGTAATCAATATGATATTATCTATATATGTTAAATCATTTTATTGGGACTAATATATATAGGGCTCAACATTACCATCATTCTAGTTATCACATCACTGTTCCATGGATATATTATTATGAATACCTAGTAACCTGTTATAAACTATAGATATCACTGCCGACTACCTGCATTAATTTTCTATTTATTTTTTTCTTACCTTATGTGGTTTTGAATGGATATAACATTATCTTTGATTTCTTTAGTTAGAAAAATAAAAAATTTTATTTTCCCTATATTTATCACTTTATTTTGGAGTAATGCACACCCTTCTATAGAGCGATATATAAGGGGATATCTTACTATTTTATTGAAAATTATTTTTGTATTTAAATTATACAATTTTAACTTGTTGATCTCAACCACCATTGAATATAATAAAACAATATATCATCTGGTAATCTAGTGATTCAATTTTCCTCTCAGACATATCATCTATATAAAGATGATATATTACTTTCAATCATTTTTCTATATATAGATTGTGATGATGAATTTTACTAAATGATGAGACAACCCTCGAATCTGAATCATATATAATATATTTTTGTACCATATAAAAATATACCTCAAATATAATATATTACCTAAAAATATGATCAATAGGTAAAAATTATCTGATATAAATGAAATTTGATAAATATTTATGGTAATTGACAACAGCTGAAAAAATATTATGGACTATATATGTTCTAGGTAGTTTGACAAAAAATACTATAGTTATGTTTTCATAGTTCCATTATAGTGGAAGAAATGTTTGTAACATTCCCTAAAATATTATCTGTCATCCTTAACGTTTTTCAGACTATGCATTGATATAAATTATCTACATTATGCTAATTTTTCTTATTTTACCACACATAAACTATCATATCTATATACATATTGATACATTCAAGATGAATAGAGTACAAAAAACTATTATCCTTATTTAGAATCTCCTTCTTTAAATATATTATATCCTGAACACATAAAATACTCATTAATTTTACCATTCCATAATAAACCTGGATTAATTCATGAAATCTTCTCACCATCTTTGGTATATACACATCTTCCTTCTATGACACTTTACACCTCGTGTGGATGGATATTTAAAAACTCAATTTAAAATGATAATAAGTCTACCTTTCCGTATAAATTACCATATACATCCATTAAATATATTTAAAATTTGAATCCTTTGTGATCTTCATTTTATATAATTTTTTCATCCTTTCAGTTTAGAGGAGCTTCCACATTGGTCACCCAATTGGGTTTTAATTTATTGAGTTGTCAAAACCATAAATCAGTTCAAACCATCTTCTCAAAATTAAATACACCATATTTTGAATGAAGACATTCCTAAATCATTGTTAATCATTATATAAATCCCATGTTTCTACTTATTTATAATACCACCAAATAATAAATTTAAAAATTATAATGGATTACTCAAAATGGGGAGTTTGTTAATTTTTCCCATGGACCATAAATATACATATTGGGTAATATATCCAGATATGATTGTAAATTATAACTAATCTTAGTTTATTCAGTGATTCATCACTATAGATTATAAGTGCATATTAAATTTCATGTAATGTTATCATAGGTTCACTAAAAAACCATCTATTTAGTTCCTTAAATTTTTCATCACATTAATATGATAGAAGGAACATATCTCTCTTCGAAGAAAACATTGTGAGACGAGTAGAATATTTTGATAATTTTTTTCACAAATCCAAAATAATATTTATCTAATGAATGAAATGTAATGATCTCAGTCACATTGGTTTTTCCAGACAAATTTTTTATAACGTTTATAATTGATTGATCTAGTGATATAAACTCACATATGATTATTTACCACTTTAATTAATATTTTTGAATCCAAAGTTCACACGCAGTAAAATTTGGATAATTATTATATTTCATTAGGATGTTTAGAACAATAATAAATTGATATTCATTCCCTAAATTTCTTTTTTTATATATGATTATCATCTATAAATACTAATATGTTCTGTAAAGGTTATATATATAGAACATATTCATTAAATTAATGAAAATTCCAAATTAATTAATAAGACTACATGTAAAAATAAAACATTAATAGTGTTTATACTTTTATTGAATATTTTCTTCGGTACATAATCATTATTACCACTCAATTGCTGATTTCCTAAACAAATGATATTAATTAAAGTTATTAGTCTCTTTACAAATGATCTAATAAGTCATCAATAAATTATGAATGAAATATTTTCATAAAAATTATCTCTTTATGTTTTTGAAATTCAATGATGATTAAAAATTGATCCATATACACTCATAAAAAATAAATTATCCCTATACTGACCTACAATAATTAATAAATCCCTGTTCAATATTCTCTATGAGTTTCTTCTTTAATACCTACAACTTGATTGGCTCCATTCTTTATATATTCTTTTTATATGGGCGTAGCACAAGAACTTTTCTATATAAAAGACTCAACTTCATGTTTTGGATGAATTCTGTTAAATTTATCTAAAAAAGAATCCATGAAATCCCAGAAATAGTAATATATTTGATATTGAGTCTCTACCCAACCTTCTGAGATTAATAGACTACAAGGACAATATTTAGTACAATCATTATAGATGTAATTTCCATTGTATTTTTGTATTCATCCACACACCAATAGATGAATACATATTAATTTGGAATAATAAATGAGACTTACCTTCCTTAATAATTCATATGGGATCCATATAATGATATTAAATTCAGGACTATAATAACATAAAATTCATTTAAATGTAGTACAACATGATTTTCAAGAATATATTTCCAATAAAAATTAATCATATTGTAACTACATACTTTAGAAGAGACCATCACACCATTAAATGTTTTCACTATCAACTAAATATCTAATCATTGATCATATATGTAAATATCCATTTAATTTATAGATATAAATGAGTATGTATAACCATAATAAAATAAGACATTAGAAGTTTTATAGTGGATTATAATTGTATCTCTCAATAAAACATTATCATAACCACCTCTAACTGTCTTGAGCGATCGCAATTTCCCTTTATTATTGGGATTACTGGGTTTTTGATGTGTATTATAAAAAACATCATATTCATGTCCTAGTTTGTGTACTTCCCATGAAAATTGTTGTTGAATCATTGGAGTGAAGGTGGTCTATTAGTTTTTATATTATTTTTATCAATTATATTGTCAATCATATTCATAACCTTTTGAAATTCATGAGTTTTTTGTCCATCCATCAATATTTGATCGACCTTCTAGATCCATTTTGGAATTCAATTGATATTTATAATCAAATTTCATGGATATATAATTCATGAATTTTTTTCAAACATGTTATTTATTTTATTTTTTAAGACTAAATATTATTTTATTATCAGTACCATTTTAAGGGTGGGAATATAAACTTTATACTTCCATCAGGTGTGTACATAAAATTATTTCATCATATATACCGATGTATCATGTAGTCATTGGATTTTTAGAATTTGGTTAAAAAAATAATTAATAATTAATTTAATGGATTATGATTAAGCATTAGGAATACCATTCAAGTCTTTTGAATTTTTCTTCACACGTAACAATCGATTCATCATTTTTCATCAAATCAAAAATTACTTCTCTATATTTTTATGTTAAATTATAGGTAATTACTTAATAGCAAATAATCTCTTATAATCAATCAAATGGTTAGAGTCAATTTATTCTTATTTCCTCATATTATTGATATGATTCCACTATTTATATATTTATGATTCCAAATGATATATTGATAAAATATCATTTTCACAATCTAATAACTAGATAAAATAAAATATATTATTACATGCTAATGATGAATTTCTAAAAAACTAGTGGACAAATGAAAAAAATAATTTAGGGTTGTTTCTTTATGAAAAACTAAATACAGATATATCCCTCATTTTATAATTTTATTTTTTTATAATTCATATCATGATAATGTTGTGTGAAAATAGAACTAAGATCTTTCATTCCAACTCCCATAACACATGGTTTCTAACGACAACAAAAATTTCATTGTTTTATTCATTAAACATTAAAATGATTCTATTGAGTTCTAAGCATTTACTAAAACGAAAAAAATTCAAGAATCATGAAATTAAAATAAGAATTAGAAAACATATAATAATTATTTATAATTCATATGATATATAAATAATGACATAATTTCTTCAATCCATGAGACCTTAGTATTAAACTATGTTAATTAGGGTTATTTAAAATATAGGATGCTACTATATAATTTGACATAGCCCTATGGATTTATTCAATTTAATCTACTCATAATTTCAATAAATTTAATAAATCATAATCAGATACCAAATTTTATGGAAAATTATTTTCATGCATAAATATTACTCAACTATTAATAAATATTTAATATATTCCACCAACACACACCCAATAACGATAATGGTTTAATACCAATAGATACTTGATAAAAATAATATTATCACATCATTGATCTTTAAACATTCACACAATGATCATAACCATATGTAAAGATCAAATAAAATCCTAAATTGATAACATTATTCATTTCATAGGATTGAAAATATAATAAACTGTGATAATTGAATCTTGGTAAATGTTGGAATACTATAAATCTATCGAAAATCAAATGAAATAATAAGATATAAAATATGTTATGGGATAATTAATAAAACATAAAAAGTATAGACTCTATACGTCATAGATCCTAAACAATTTTCATAATTTCAAATGATGTTAATCATAAATGTGAGATATATTCATCAATCATTACATGTATGTTCATGTTATCATATTATGGCACCATATTTGGGATAAAAATATTTCATGTGTCACGCTTAATAACTAAAACAAACAAATCATAATGGAATAATCCTCCAAACACTCTTCCTATAGATGATCAAGAACATGGACCGGTGTACTACAATAGATTAAAAACTGCAAATTGTATCTTTTAATAAATCTATCACATGAAATATTTTTTGTATAGTTATCTAAAGATATATTATACATTAATTAATGAATTAGATGGATGTATTATTTTGGTCCCACCCCTAATATAATTACAATCATACATATGTATTCTAGAAAGATCAGAATACATTAATCACATTATAATTCTTGAAGAAAAATTATTTCATAAACATTTGAAAATCTAATCAAAGTAAAACCCATGGAAAGTATATGAGTTTAATAAATATCACATAGTCATAATCATACACCATATGTAAAAAGATTATGGAATGAATCATTTGATTATTTCTACAATAAAATATAATTAACAGTAAAAATTATTAGATATCAAAATATTTATTTAAAATAATTACTCAAATATTTTCTGATGAAAATAACAATTTTATATTAAAAATAAGATATTCAAAAAATTACAAATACTAATGAAAATAAATTTCTAAGATAATAATGAAAAATTTTAATGGATCCTTCAATTCATTGAGTGGTCATTATAGGGGGAATTTCATTAATTTCGTAAGAGTTATAACCAATATTTATTAAACTTTTTCAGTAATAGTAAAAATTACCATGTTTATAAAATGAAAAGAATATCAAGTTTAAAAAAAATTAAAAATTTCAAAAAAATAAAAACTTTCATTATTAAATAATAGGATCGTGAACAAATAATTATTCAAAATTTTATTTAAAACATCAATAATGAATAAAAAAAATTCGGCTAAAGAAAGAATTGAATTTTGTTTTAAACAATAAAAATTATATTATCTCTTGATAAAATTGTGTAAGGATAGATAAAAGAACAAGTGTATTCTAAATAAATAAATAAAGGAAAAAAAATTAATGGATATTGTCACACATTATCGTATAGTTACCTAAATGTTTTCAAAAATATACTCATTCTATTTTAAAATAGTATTTAAATAAAAATCCATCACCTTATGTCCCATAATTAATCAAATGAATTGAAACTTCCTTTTAATTGAAACAACAATGTTTCATTTTCTCTAAATGATCCTAATGTGGGTTTAATGGGTATAAAAATACCATTTAAATGTATCTATGGATAATACAAATGGATTTGGGAAGTGGGTAGAGGAGATAGAGGGTTTAAAGTTGTGTAATGAAACGAATATAAGTGGATCCCTAATAAAATTTAATGGAGGAGAAATCATGGGGTTTTTTAAAAGACTAATCTATAATAAAGTGATTTTGTAGAATAATTAATCCAGTTTGATAGGCAATCAAATCTAAGTTATGATGGAGTTTAATTCCCATCATACAATAAAATATGGTGATGGATACATGTTGTTTTAATGAATAATTTTTTATGAAACCCCTTAGTTTATATATTTTTTAACATAACCACATTAATATATTTTTCACACAAAAAGGGTTATAGTTTTAATTATAATTTTATAATTGGGAGTTAAATGAAAATATAATTACATTGAATACCTTTTATTATCCTTTAGTTATATTTCCAATATTTTTATTATTATTACATAATTTAGTAAAATATTATTTGTATAAAATTCCATAAATTTCAATTTTAACACTATTAACCTTATTATACTTAAATGAAATAAATAAATATATATTTTGAATAAAATAATTTTTTCCCAAAAAAAATATTTATTAAATAACTATAATATTAATATAACACTATAAATATATAAAATCTATTAATTTAAATATTTATATGAAAAGATTATTATTTCTATAGTAAATAAATAAATATTTTCACACTCTTTATTTAGAATTTAATTACAATTTATAATTAGAAAAAAAAATTAAATAAATTTACATAATGAATCTAATTCCATCATTATAAAAATAAATATTTATAAACTTTAATTTTGTATTTTGTTTGTATGAGAAATCATAAAAGATATTTTAAATTATGTTTGTGACAGTTTGGATTTTTCAATATTTCGAAATATTATAATAATAATTTTCATGGACATGTGTCCATTGATCAAATATATTTCTAGAATAAGGTTAAAGGGATCTAATTAAAATTCATCAAATAATATTTTTGATGAATAATTATTCCCTTATTACTTAGTTGTAATCATGATTAAACCATTTACATTATAATAATGTGATGAATTTTACCATCATTACTATTCATTTTTATAAAAAATTAATAAGTTCATATTTTCTAAAATATAAAATTTATAATAATATATATTTAATATATTTTTCATCATGAAATTTCTATAATTTGTGTAAATTAATTAAAATTTACTCAAGGAAAACACAACGAAAAAGATATTTTAGAAAAATAAAATTAGTTGATTAAGACATTGTTTATTATGATCCCAGGAATAAAATAAATATTAAATGAATGCTGACAAATTTTATTTAATATAATATATATATATATATTCCAGTAAAATAAATCACCATGACTATTCAATTGATGTTATCAAGATAAAAATAGTTTGTTTAATAAAAATATATATTTCCTTATCAAATGTTTTTTAATTCCATTAAAAATGAAATCATTTCATTCATGTGTACATCATATATTAGTCATTATTTATTTGTTACAATTAATACCATATAATATAATGTGTAATCAATGAAAGTAAAATTACATAAAAATATTTTTACAAAATATTATTGTTATTGTCAATGCATTATTGGATGTAATGAAACCTAACAAAGAAATAAAATTTATTTATAGAGATCTACTTCATATGAACAAGTGTAGTCATATTATCGTTCATCATTTTAATAAATTGGTATTGTACTTTATATGATATCTCCTGTACACATCAAAATAAAATTGTTGTAGAGAGAATTTAAATAAAAAAAATTTAAATAAATAATTTTGTTTTGTATATTGGTTATATCAAAAAGATTTTAATGAAAGCCATTACTAAATACATGTAAAATCATAAAAATAGAGTCCATAATGATGAAAAATATGAATATATAATATTAATGGCCTCAAAAATCATATAAGAAATATTATTTTTAATGGTTTAGGGATGTTATATAATTATAATTTTACCCAAACAATAAAGAAGTACAATATGTTTGAAATATGCCTGTGTTGAATATTAATTGCATATCGTGACTATTAAAAGTCTTAAATATTCGTTTTAGTAGTGTAAAATGATTTAGAAATCCCAAATATTATTATCTAATCAATATATTTTATATTTTATTAATAAATGTTTTTTCTCATTATGTAAAAAAGTAAAAATTAAGATTGTCACCACAAATAAAATAGTTTATTAATTAGATAATTCCATGGAGGTTAATAAAAGTAAATGACCTCAGATACCCAATAAATGTTTATTTTATATCAATATATATCTTTTAAAATAACTAATTATAGTATTAACTCCCAAATGCATATGTTTCTCTATATAGAGTTTATTCCAAAATATTACAATAAATTATATCCTCATATGAGTTTGTTCTTTATAAGGAGGAAATAATTTATTCATTGGGATCAATAAATAGGAACAAGAATTTATATTAGTTAATATTAAATATTTTTTATTAATAATAGTTTATTAATTTTTATCTATAGGTAATAATAATGTGGATATGATAATTAAAAAATAAAAAACCATATTTGTAGCCATGGGGTTTACTTATAGGGATGGAAAAAATATATTAATAACTATTATTTCATGGATATAATTTCTTATATTATATTTATTCACAATTTATCATCCATTAATAATATTAAAATTATAAAAATGGATGTTAACATAAAATTCATATATGTATAATTTCATTAATAAATATATATGGAAAACCGTTAAGTATTTAAAGTACATAGTAATGAATAGATGGTCTGAAAATTTGTATAATCTCTAATCGTAAAAAACAATATCTGAAACAATACATAATAAATGTTTTTTATCTAGGATGAGAAATAACTATATTGTTTGTATTTGGTTATACATAGATGACATTAATATATTTTGAATAAATATTAATCATGTAAATCTAGTTGTATATATATTATTTCAAACCGGGATTAAGAAATACATAAGTGGAATTAATTTAATTTTGGAAATTAATAATGTAATGAAATAATAATTTTATTCTTATTCACAAATCTCGTTTTATAGAATATTTCATAAAAGAAATTGAACAATTTGATTTTTAATCGATTCTAACCCCACATAATTTTTGAAGTGGGATGTCTTAAAAGTCAGGTTGGTTAATTTTGTGAATTTAATATTAATGGGTTATTAGATGTATCATATAATTAGTAACATGGATAATATTAGACGTTTTATATTCTATTAGAATGTTGATTATCTATAAAATTAATCATGGTTATGCATAATGTGATGTGGTAAAAAGAGTACTCAATTATCTAAAGGGTTATATTGATTAATATATATGATTGATTTGGAAGACCATTATTATTGGATTTGGATTTAAAGATTTATCGTTATGTAATTAATATGATTAAACTTCTTTGGGTTCTTGGTTTTATAAACATGTGGGTGTAGCGGCCACTTGAGGTTTGAAGAAACAAACATGTATATAAATATTGATAATGTATTATGACTTTTTTCTTGTGAATCAAATGTAATATAAGATAAATATAGTAAATCACTTTAGTACAATTTAAATTTATTTATTATACCTTTTTCATTAATTTTATACTATGTGGTAGTCAATCAATATTGTATATAATATTCAATTATAGTTATAATGGAAATTCCAAACTCATTGGTCTCTGATATATCTATGTCAGAAATTTAATACATGATGTTATAATAACTATTTTTTTATTAGATATTTTTAAACATAAGTAGTTTTACAATAAATCTGAATTCAATGATGTAGTTTTAAAAAATATCATTTGGGTTGGGCATTAATTATTTTAAAAAACTCATCATTAGTGGGTAATCAACTAAAAGGATGAAGAATTCACATCTATAAGGTCAGAAAATTAAACTATATTATATGTATGAGTGAAATGTCAAATTTGTATTAAATACAAATAAATTTTGTTTTGTGTTCATTTGAAAATGTGGGTGTGGATAAAACTCTATATAATCTAAAGATATTATAAATGGGTGGAAAATGGGAACAATTATTTTATAATAAATTTAAATATAGGTTGGTGACACTCTAATGATTTTAGAATTCTATGTATATAATATTAAATATATGAAAAGAGACACTCGACCATAATGGTGTATATTTTATAATTAATAATTATGAAAATAAACTAAAAATTTTTATGATGGATCTCATTGATAATTTGATTAAAATTTTCAGGGAAACAACCACATATATCCCAATTCATATTTAACGTTTATATACTATATAAATGTTCAGATCAAGAGAAATTTTTCGTTGTATACGTTATTCAAAATATTTTATGATGATGGGGTTTAAAAAATTTTATACAAATATATGATGATGGTGGGGGGGTTGTTGAATTTTATAGTATTTTCAAAATATTCATTTATGATTATTAATTTTTTATATGGAATTAGTTTTTGGATTCCTAAATTATAAAATCATTAAGAATGTAAATATTGGTTCAATAGATGAAAAATATTTTCCACATTTAGAAAAATATGTTCCACCAATTAATTTATTTTTAAATTTATGGATAATATTATATTTGGAAAATAAATGCTTTTCCAAGAAATGTATCAACAATATTTCCCAGAGTATGTTTACATATTTGAAGTAATTATTCATTTCCTATTAAATTGAGTTCCCATTAGATAGTAAAATAAATTCCAAATATTCACATTCATATAAATTAATTAAATTAATATAAAGGATTTAAATAGTAAACACCATAATTTAATTGGCGAAAAATAAAAAAAATCATTTTATTATACTCTTCATTGAAAATTATTTTTATGGGATTGACTTTAGAAAATACTATTTTTATGAATTGATATGTTATTGTATAATAAATATGATTCACCTAAAAATCATAGTACTATAAATTTGGTTGGAGATAATCTATTCATCAAGGGATAAAAAATTGAACATTCCTTGTAAAGATAAATATACAACCATTCAAAGTAATGGTTTAAAAAATTTTCCACCAATATCCCCAACAAAGTGTATAAAAACCTAATTAATATTACATAGGTAGCTTAGCAAGGATTTTTTTATTTTAATGGAAATTTTAATATTATATTGGGGTCCCCCACCATTTTATTCTAGTGTGAGAATCACCAAATTACGTTAATTTCTACATTATTCAAATTTTTAAGGATTATTAAAAAAAATCACCTATAAAAGATAATTTTTTTAATTTACCCCTAAATATAGTTTGTTATTTTATAATGAAATATTAATATAACCCCTAATATGATTAAATATAGAATATAGTATTAATAAAATATAACCATCATCAATAATTGACTCCAAAACAATTTATCATTCAACATAATCAAATAATATCTTTCTAAACTTTAAAAAATCAATGAAAAATTATTTAAACTATTTTAAGACAAATATATCAAAGTTATGACATCTAAGCTCTACGAATTTTTTTTAATAAGTTAAAATAGAATTAATTATTTTTAAAATGGATCTTTTATAACATGAATTTATTAAATAAAACTTCAATATTTAAAAATAATACATATATTTAAAAAAAAATTATTGTTGAAGATGAAAAATAAATTTCTAGATAATACTCCTTCACCACTAGATAATTATTAGTCTTCCATAAATAACTCTATAATTTCCTGATATTATTAGTTCATAGGTCAAAAATTGGTGAATTTTATCAATGGGATTGAATTATATAATTCAATTCCCTTGAAATCCTTAATGTAATGATTTTCATTATACTCCTAAGAGTATATATATGGTGTTTTCCATTAATAATTTAAAATTAAGAACTAAATAGAGATGAACGAAAAATGTAAATGAATATCCATTCAATTTTTTATGTCCACCATTATGTTCCATTGTTATAAATTATTTTGTACTCACACAACCCAATACACACATGCAATTTCCGCAATGAATAATTTAATTTTACTACCACAAATAATGAATCAACAATGCCTCAAAATCTCATAATAAATTATATCTTGACACCCATTAAAAATCATTCAAAAGGTGTGGTTGGGGACTTACCATGTTACACCATTTTTACAGAGTCCACTATATGTAAATAGTGAAATATAATGCATCAATACTCAAAATCCAAAATCCAAAAATGAAAACAAACCACCCATCACATACTATGATAATTAATTTGTGTTCTTGGGGAAAACCACTTAATATTTTACAAGGCATAGTTATTATTATTTTTAATATTGTATGTTAATTAATACATAATATTATAAACCAAAAATATTCGATGGTTACATAGAGTTTAATTTATCAAATAATTTATTCACTAATCATATTATATTTAAAAAATAATAATGGATAATTAGAACACTAGTTATCTCCCTATAGAGTAATTAAGAACCTGAACTAGTTGTGATAATTCTTAAAAAACATTAAATTTATTTAAAATATAATTCTTCTATTATAATTTATCCTATAATGAATCTCAAGTGTAAATAAAATATTTATTAAAGTTTATCCCATAATTAAATGAGTTTCGTGAATAATATCGAAAATGTGAACAATCAACTAATTTTTTCATGATAAATATCACATTTTGTCCTCAAAAAATTAAAATAAAAAAATTTATGAATAAAATCATTGAAATTTAATGTTTTTTATATTAAAAAAATATCTCACATTCCTAAAATAAAATTGTATGACACACCTACCCAATAATTAAAAAACAAAATCATCCTCATTGTGTATTCAAAAATATTTCATAAACTATAAAATATATATTATATAAAAATTTCAATTTTTTGAATAAAATAACTAATGGAAAAAGAAGGTTATAGTGTACTATATAATTATTTAGGTGAGTTTTAAAAATAAAAAGTTTTTTTATTATATAATAAGCATTATTCAATGAGGTCACAAAAAATTATTTACATTTTACTACATTTTTACATGAAAACATGTCAAAATGTAGCAGCTATCAATGGATATTTATTAAGAGTTTATGAATCAACAATAAAATTAAAAAAATTAATTTAAATTATTAATGAATTTTTTGATCCAATGATTCAATAGGTTATGTAATTAAAATTAATAGAAAATGGTTAACAAACAATACACCGTAATTTTATTTAGCAATACTTACGAAATCCTAAAAAATATAAATGTTCACACACATCATTTGTAGGTAATTTTAAATCTCCCTAAATCCCATCTACAAGGACATAAATGTGTAAGAATAATTTGAAATTCCACCAACATAGAATATGGATAGGATAAGGAACAATATATTGATGTTTAAGTCAACCAGTGAAATGGGTAATCGTCTGAGTATGTAGTAGCCTCACCTATAATCTATTTTATTTATTTCAAAATCTATAAAATATATTAAATTTACAAAATAAAAAACTAAAAATTCCATGTGACCCAATTTTATAATATAAAATCAGAATTAAAAAAGAATAATCAAAATAAAAAAGCATGTATTTAAAATCATTATGCACTAGATTTATAGTTTCTTACTAAATATAACTATAAAAATTTTTAATTCTAATAAATATAAAGTATTAATTATTATTATTTTGATATTTTATATCTATGTTTTTGGAAATGAATAATGATTTATAGATATCCCCTAGGTATAAAACCCCTGATATAATTCATAAATTCTTTATTTGTATACAGAATCGCCTTATTTTCCACAACAGTATTTCATTCTAGATAAAATATTTAATCACTCATATTATTTATAAATAACATAAAATATATTTCAAAACTTATTATACCATGTATATTAATTTGGCATACCATTTTCTCTAAATATACACTAATCTAATTGTCAAATTAAATGTAATATGGTAACATTTTCAAGATCATACCTCAAAAAATCTCATATTGTCAAAAATGGAGGTAGTCTCGAAATGAAAAAAACTCTTTTTATTTAACATTTTGAATGAATAGTATTACTAATTAAATTGAAAAAGTAAATTACTTATAATACAAGTTTATTGTCAAACTCGTAGTTAATGATTCAATTTCGAGGATGAAAATTAGATCTTGTTGTAAAATTATTTCTTTAGACTACCGAAAAAATATGTTCATCGATAATGATTATATGATCATAAAATTAATGAATGAAATATTTTTACAATTAATATTATTTAATTAATCCCACAATATAAATATGTATAAAATCATTTAAATCATAAAACCTCCCTCCCAAATTAATTATGATATTTACCTTGTCTATGTATATTAAGAATCATCACTTCTTAATTAATGATTTTATAGTTGGACTTATAACATTTATTTATCCTTCCATATCATATATAGGGAAATATAATTTATAATTTCAAACATCTGTAATATTATAAGGGGAATTATTTTCAACGAGTCTTCTAGTTCTCATTCTATGTTGTTCAGTGGTCATGGTGTGTTTTATTATTTTTTAAAGGGTTTTGTTAAAATGGTTTTAATGATATAATGAATGGGTTTAATGTTATTTTAGTAAATAAATATTTTATTTTAATGTTATTTTAATAATGATAAGTTGTATAACATGTTAATTATATGTTTAGTAATTTAAAAATTTAGAAATTTCTCTAAAAATTTGCCCTTACAAAAGACCTTATTCATAAGTAAAGGTAGAAACCCTTAACTTTATATAGCATGGTTGCTGTCATTATATAAAGGTAAGTTCAAAATTTCATAGGAAACTAAAATAAATATTTTACATTTGTAAAAATTGTTTTATAATTATAATGTATAATTATTGATAATTAGTGGATTCCCAATTCCATATAATGCTTTCCTATATATCAATTTTTATATGGAACAAAAAAAATGTATTCGTAAAGCATATATAAAATAAATTATAAATATGTATAGGTAATTTTATTTTTATTGACCTATATGATGGTAAATTGGATGATTTTACTAGACATTATGTTTCTCATGACTTGCATTGTGGTTAGGATGATTTTTCTTATGTTTCATGATGGTGGCACATAATTCATTATAGTGGCATAAGGATAAATTGATCAACTAACCACAAAATCTTCTACACCTCCCCAATAAAAATATCATCAAAACCATAGTAATCATAAATATTTCAAATCCTACATAATAGAACCTATTTTACTCAAAATATCAATTTGCATTCTATCATTGAATGAACTACACATTTATTAGGTTAAGTTAAAAATTAAAATGATAATATTATTGAACAATAAATATTAAAAACAATGGTTTGTTTTAGAAAAATAAAACATATTAAATAATTGTGATTTATGTGTAAAATAATATAATATTAACCCAAATATATATTCACACATATTTTTTATTATTGTATGTGTAATACCATTTGTTGAAAAAAATTTAAAACATGGAATAATTCATCACTACATCATTTCACCCATGATTTCATCTAAATGACATGGTTTTAGTGAGATTATATTATATTTACATATTTTATTATATAAACTCTAATTTATCTCTGTCTTATCATCTCTCTATTTTTCTTCCTTTATAAATTTAAATCCACATAACCATGGAGTGGAAAAAAGGAAATTCATGTTCTCCATTGAGTGGTTAAGGCCCTCAATCTCAGAATCATTCTAGGTTCCAAACATGGAAATTCATATATATCCTTCTTTACAGGTGTGAAATGAGTTCCAGATTATATGTTTATTTTAACCAATAATTAGAATCAACTATATTGTCAATATTGCATCCAATTTTTTTATCATTTCATTTGTGAAATGTGTGTTATAATTTTTTGTTTTCACTTATTTCTAAATGGATTGAAGAAACCATAAAATATAATAATCTATTGTATTAATGATTATAAAGTACGATTTTGTAATCATATTCACATGTTATATATTAATGAAATAATATTTCAAAAATATGTTCTTAACATATATTAGTTTGTTGAGGTAAATCATTCAGTAAATTTAAAATATAATTATTATACCATTATCATTTAATAATCCATAAAATATAAGAAATAATCTCATGAAATAGTGTTGATATTACTATTTTTATGATATAAAAATTATGAAAATTAATGGATGACTAAATTTTTTCATGTTAAACAATGTCAATATTATGGAAATTAATGATTGTACCATTCATAATATTATTATTAGAAATAATTTGTAATTAAATAATTTAAGAATTGGAGTACAAATAATAATCATAATCATCTGGATAATTAATGAAATGATTATTTAATGATATGTTGTGTTATAAAAATTCATTCATTTTTTGCGTGAGTTAGATTAGATTATTTTTATAATATAATATATTTAGATATGTAAGAATTTGTTTATTGAAATATTTTTATGTCACATTTTAATATATAGGATAGTGTGTTATCTATTAGATATAATATAGCTTTATTTTACAATGAATAATACCTCAAAAATTGATAAACAACACAACGATTAAATATTTTAATTATTAAATGGTATAGGAATGAGTAATTTTTATTTCCCTTCTTGATTTTTTATGAAATATGTAAATCATTTCAATGATTTTTTATCGATGATATTAAGCTATTGATAGTTACAAATATTATATTACGTGTTAATAAGAACATATGTATGAATAAATTAGTTAATTGATGTAAAATATTCAAATAATTTTTTTTAAATTAATTATTATTAGTGTTGAACTAAAATATTTTTATTAGAAGTGGATTGTAATCCTTGATTATATGCCTTTTTTCTATCATTACTTCTGAAAATATATTTTTTAGGACCATATGTTGTAGGAATTTTCAGCCTTAGTGTGTTATATTGTTAACCTTGTATGGTTTGAATGCATTTTGAGGAATACATTGAAATTATTGCGGCTATATACTGATTGATTCCAGTGATGGTGGGATGGATGACAATATCTATAATGGTTTCACCAAGGAATCAAAGACCAATATGTGTTGGGATTCGGGATCACTAACCGATTTATGCTTTATATGGTATTTAATATTGATTTAAATGATGGATCATTCAATATAATTCATTATGACCTATAGTAGTTGGTTTATGCATAAAAATCAATAACTATTTTTGGTAGATTTATATGAGACCTGGTGTACCGAATAAATTTTTTATGATAATTGAATTTAATAAATAAAAATGGTTGTTATTATTAAATATATATGATGTTGGAATAAATAAATGGAATATTAAAATAATGAATGTAATTACCCCATCCTTAGTAACCTAGATTTGGTTCCTTTCATAATTACACAGAAATAATTACATGGAATCACATATAGAAGTACCAAATATTTTATGTCCCTGCAAAACTAGATAACTATTTGAAATTCAATATAAATGGAAGATATAAAATACAAAAAAAATATTTTCTTTGAGAACACCCTTATTACTCTTTGTGTAACACGTTATTTCAATCAAAATAAATTTCATGGAAAACTAATGTAAAATAATATATCACAAAGCGGTGAGATCAAATGATCAGTAGGAGTATGAAATATAGGTAAAGATATCAGAAATAAACATTAAAAATTTTAAAATTTTAAAAAATAAATACACATTCCATTAAATTATAAACATGACCTTAATATAGTAGGAATAAAATATAGTCAAATAATTCTATTTAAATAATCACATAAAAATAAACCAGACTTGTGGATAATATAATAGTTTAATAATCTCATGATATATCAATAAATATTATCATAATGAGAGGATACATAATACGGGACACGATAAAAATATTGTCTTTGATTTTTTCAGGGAAAAAAACAAAAATGGATAAAAATCCAAACTAGTTTGTCTAATGAGTTATACTGATGCAACTAGTGGATATTGTGGGCACATACCATTAAATATAATGACTAATGAATTCCCAAAATAAACGGTGTGGGACACTGTAAACATATATATTAATATTGAAAATATAATTTGAAATATTAGTAATATTCTCTATATAATAAATGTAGTCATAAACTACCAAGAGTAATATGGTGAATTGTCCCAAGAGAGTATATCCCCATTCAAAATGATCATAAAAATGTCATTAATTTATAGATGACGATATAATCTGAGATAAACCTCAAATAAAAATATGATTATGTATAGTTTGTTTATATAGATGAATATACTCTTACAAAATCGTAGAAATTTTCTTTATTGAAACAACCTTTTTTTATTTGGAAGTATTTTTTAAATTGCCTCTCAATTATAAAAGAAAAAATTTTCATTGAAAATAATATAGAAAACATTTAATTTATTCCTTTAAATAATGTGTTGCCATGATAGTTGGAATATAAACTCATAATGAATACATTAAAAAACATTTCACTTAAATTATTTTAAAAATGGAGCATCTCAATGGGTTATTTTTTTTAATGAATGTTTGATCGTTAACCCAAAGAATAAATTATGTGTATTCGATGTATATTCAAATAAAATGTTTTGAGACCAAATTAATATGAAAAAATCAATCTAATAATTATATAATCATTATAGAAGATGTTTATGCCAATTAATAGAAATTCCATAAATTGATCATTAATAAAATTCATGAGGAAGTTGATCATTACACATTCTTACGTGTCCCATAACACTTTGGTAAATTTTTATAATAATCTCAATGAAGTAATAACATTTAATAAAACATAAAATAACATTAGAATAAAATAATTAATGATATAATTTTTTGAAATATTATTGAATACACGACACACATAAGAAATAAGTGGCGATGAAGTAGTATCTCAGATAAATAAACGTGAGATGGGAAAACCATTACATCATATTCAACAACCTTTAAAAATGAATTAACCTACTATTTAGTGGTTTTACTCATATTATTATGATATAAAATATTAATATTAATATATATGATATCACATATGATCTAATTATAACATTTTATAATTTTTATAAATGAAATTTCATTTTTACCATTGTTTCTCGTGTTAACTACATCATTTAAGGATGCATTTTTTCTAATATAATTCAAAATTATCGTTAATAGGTTATAGATAAGAAATAAATATAGTAAAATAAATTTAGTAAATACTATATTCAATCTTTAAATACATTACTAAAACCACTATTTAATGTCGAACATAGAAAATGAATTACACTGCAATGTACAGATGATAAGATGCCTATACACATGTGTGCTACTATCATTTTTCTTAAGATAGATAAAAGGTATAATATGATTTATTAATCATTATAATAACATCTAAAAATATATATAAAAATTTAATTATAATTTAATATTGGAAAAATTACTACAAGAAGTAGAAGAGTAAATGAATTTTAATGAGTTGGTAAAAACGATTACCTCTTCTGAAGTGTACTTCGATTAGAAATCTTATTAAGGGATTTAGATACTGTATATCATGAAATATAGGAAATAAATAACCTAGATAATTATTTTATGTCGATATAATGGAATTATTGTATAATCATTGATACACAAGAGGTTTAAATAAAATGAATGAAGGAATTACCTTTTATGAATAAGGTAATGGGAACCCTTGGAAATCATAAAAATATTAAATTACAATAATTTCAATTTATATACAAGTACAACCAAATATATAACTATTCTAATATTAGAGATATAATATTTTAATCTTAATAATGAATTAATATATTATATTTTTTTCCCGTTACTCCAAACCATAACATTATCATTGATGTTAGTTGATATAATATAATTTTAATTATTGTAAAAATGGTTTTTAATATTTAAATACAGAAATTATTTCATAAAAAATATTACATTGGAAATAAATGAATATGTTAGGATGTGTTATAAAAACTCATCATAACTTTTTTTAATTATTTTATATGGTTTCTAGATAATATAATAAAATATTGTTTTGATAAAATATCATACGTGTTAATCTAAATCTATTCATTACATTATCATAATAAAAATCAAGAAAATTAAATAACATCAAACCAAGACATTTAACACTGAAATAATATTTCATAATCAACTATAACATTATTTTAGAACATTAATTATTTCAAAATATATTTAGTCTAATTTTTTTAATATTATATAATTAATTTTTTTCATTAATAATGTAATTATTGCATCATCATTTTATAATTATTTATGGTTGAAATTTATTAACTAAATAATTAAAATAAAATTCTATGATGTTGATAAATATGATATTTTTAATAATAATACCTATTTTCAAGTAAATATTATGATTAAAAATGTAGTAAAAAAATATTTATTAAAACATGAATGTTGAATTTTTTTCCCTTTCCATAAATAAATGAAAATAAATAACATAACTTCCTAAAAAGATTAAAAAAAATAAAAAAAATATAATTCATGAAAATAGATTTTATATGTTCACAATTAACACTAAAATTCAATCATAAACAACATTTTCCCCATGTGGAAACCCAAGAGATATAAAAGACAAAGAAAGTAGAATTTGTGATTTCCATTAACATAAATAATATAATGTTGATGTCATGGAAATTGTTTCATTAAATAAATATAATTATATAATTATGTGTCCAAGGATGAATATAAATCATAATAAAAATGTTAAAATTTTATTGTATCTTAATGACAGAAATTATTTTATTTTAACTATAATTAAAAAATTTACCAGTTACTGTGGTAAAAAAATTACCAAAGTAACTATTAATATTGGAGATGAATAAAAGGGTGTTATTTAATAACAATTTATCTTTGTATTCAATACATTAAATAATTTTATAAAAATTAAAAAACATAATTCTCAAAACACAATTTATATTTAATGTGAAAAAACATAATTTAAAAGTGTTGGTTTTCAAAAGGTCAATTACAAAACCTAAATATACTTACACTGAAATAATGTATAATGATGAAATAAGATCAATTATTTATTAAAAAAAATTATTTATGTTACATTGAGATCAAATTAAAATGAAAATATACTTTAAAATAACAAAATTCATACTTTTTTATATATCAGTATTTTTCACTATTCATGAAAAAATAAATAATATAAAAAAAATTAAAACATTAACCTAGGATAATTTTGAAATTTCTATTTTAATAATTAATATTATGATTCTAAATATAGTTTATAAATTTTTTCCAATTTATATATAAATCAAGTGTACCATTAAAATGTTGTAAAACAGTATATAGAAAAATATAGCTTTTTACATATTATATGATTTTTTCTTATATTATTCCTAATGAATTATTTGGATTTATATTAAATATTTATTTCATAATATTATTAACACAATTTATTCCTACCATTTAAATATCTATTTTATTATAGTCATAATTTAAATAGTATATCTGCGTTTTAATCAAGGTGTTGTGTGGATCAACAGTTAACAATGCTGTACAATTTAAAAAGTAAAATACAGTAAAATAAGAGGGTGCTCTATTTTACACTCCTAAATAAATTGAATCCTCACAATTTAAAATTTTCATTGGTATTCATGGAGTCATCATTTTTGATACACTTGTGATGATCCTGAATCATAATAAAGGATTAATAAAATATACACTAAAAATAAGTATAAGACAATATGATAGTCCCCAAATAACTATATTTCCCTATATGAAAACATTATTGGTAAGGGAAGAAATTGGAATTGAAAAGAAATTTAACTATCAGTTTATGATTTAGAGTAATGAAGAACATGGTTATCATAATGATAACAATCAAATTAATGTTAATATATGATCAGTTTATAGACCTTATATTTCTCATAAAGAAAAGTAAATAGATAACTTTTTTGCTTAAAAAAATACTAATATAGAGGGATAGTTTTACTATATATAAATATGACCTTGATAATATAAAATTTTATTATTTCATTCCATTTAATAAGAATATTTTCATCCTTTGGTTGTGCTTTGATCATTTCATACTTCGTTTCATAAACCACAAGATTGATTTTCAAAATGATATTTTCATTCTCAACGCACATTTAAGGAATAATATAGTTATTTGGTCATTCATTAAAAATATTAATGTTTACTAAAATCAAGACGTTTATCACATGTAATCAAATATGATAAATCATACATTAATCTTAATAAATAAATTCATTAATTCATTACTTATAGTAATATAAATGTATATATAACTGGATCACAATTATCTATAATGAAAATATGAATGCTCCCCAGTGTAAAATTCCTTGGTTTTTGAATATTTTCTTTTAATCAAACTATATCATAAACCATCCAATTACTAACCGCCTTCATGGAGACCAACAGAATTCCATAACTATATATTTATTATTACATTAACATCAATAAAATTTCTTCTATTATATTTCCCATGTCATGAATTTTCATTTTGATCAAATAACAACAAAATCATTTCTCTTAATTCCTGGTTGTATACATCACATGCATAAAATTACTTAAAGAATAAGTATTAAAGTAATATCCTTATGTATCTCAGGATTTTTTTAACATTATTATTATTTATAAAATACTGAAATAACATCATTCATGAATCTAAACACATTTATAATAATAATTACTCTACATTTTTGGTAGTATCATAATCTTTCCCATTATATATTATCTTTTTTTATGTATATTACATCAGTGCATAAAGCATTGATTTGAATAGTGCCACATTTCTTTCTAATTAATGAATTGGTTGAAACGTTTTTCCCATGAAATCACATTCAAGTTGGCCAATATCTTCAAACAGGTTGCAAGCCCCCATTCCTTATAAAAATGTACTAGTGTCTTTCCATACACAATTATCAGATGAGTGAAAATAATTATTTTTTTTCCATTATATAACATAATCCTAGTGGTACTCTTGTTCTCATGATTACTCCAAAGAAATAATATATTTATAATTCAATCACTTTCCATTTAGTTTATGATTTTGTAACCTCATATAATTATAATCGCATAACATTGGCATAATACCAAAAAATATTTATTCGTCCATAATTATTAGATCATGTGCATTGGTGAGGTTCCCTTTCCATTTGTGAGTTTTGATTTATAAATGACGAAATACAATATATGATATCATATCGGTATGAAAGATAATGTATGATCCCAAAAAATGTGAAATACTTCACATAATCTAAATAATTTATGCATACACAATCTCATTAAAATAGATTGTTTGGGATGTTCTTCTATTGGTATAATCAAATTATATAATATGATTAGGTAATCTAATATATGTTTTCCTAAATCTAGTTTATATTGTTTCTACAAAAACTCTTTTGAAAACAACTATAATAACCTTGAATGTAGTATTCAAGAGAGAGTTCCTTAATTTATTACACTTTCATGATTATAAGGAACTGCATCCTAATAACCTGAATAGTTTTTTTAGTTTTGAAAAAAATATAAATATTTTAAAATCCAAACAAATTCAACATAAAACACACAAAAAACAACTTTCCTTTAGAACACCATTATTCCCCTTAGCATAACCCTCTATAAGGATCAAAAATAAAATTCATGGAAACCTATGGTGGAATAAAACATATGAATGGGGTGATCTCAGATTCCTACAATGGGTATACAATATAGAAGAAGATATCATAAATAAATAAAATCAGTAAGATATGTTGAATAACTAAAGTCACATTCAATTTCAACCTAAACATGAGAACAAAATGTATGATAAAATATGTGATCAAATAGTTACATATAAATAATAACATGAGAGTAAAACATAACCATGGACATTATAATATCTGGATAATCACATATAATATCCATAACGGAACTAAAAATTATGGAATTAATTATGTGTGACATCCTAAACATATCATCAAGGTTCCGACCAATAAACCCGACATAAATTCGAATAATCCTAGACTAGTTTTTCTCAAGATACCTATCGTTCCATCTAAATTCTAGGTTGGACCTCAACCATCAGTCATTATGTAAAAAAAATCACATATATGAAAGGTGTGTAATATAATAAACATATGATTTCATAATGTATCAAGAATATAAAATAATAATATTTCTTACCAAATAGTAAATGTCATCACAAAAAATCTAGAGTAACATGACGAATGGTCCAAACACAGTACAACCCATGTAAAAATAAACATAAAAATATTCAATAATATAGAAATGATGGTATAATAAGTGATCAATGTAAATTAAAAACAATTCTCAATAGAGGGTCTTAGAAAAGTTTCAAACTCTCAAACAAAATAATTGAAAATTAACATTTCAAAATATTTTATTATTATATTGGAATCAAATATTTAAAAATTCAAGCAATTAAAAAAGAAAATATTTCTTTGGGAATATACCCTTAAAAAATTAAAGTAATTTCTTTTTTAAAAAAATCATAAAATTGGGAAAATCCACAAATTTTTTATATGTTGAAAATATATTTCTTATAAACAAAATAATAATAATTTAAAAGTGTAATATTTAAAAGATAATGTTTTTGTTAAAGGAATGAATCAATTATTTTTGTTAGCTATAAATCCTCATTACATATTTTGGGAAGAAAACATAAGATAATAAAAAGTCGTCTGACACATGATATAAAAATTGGTATGTATTTTATACCAGGAAGGAAAAAACCATTAAAATATCATTTAGAACATTATTGGGAAATATAATTATTAATCATTCCAAATTGTCTAATTCCACATTGGAATATTTGAATCATAATCCCCATGAAGTAATAACATTTTAAGAATCATTAAAATACATGATAATATATAATTTGATTATATAATATATCAATGAGTTGAATTTTTAAAGCACACATTACAAATAAGTGGTGAATAAGGCATGTCTAATAGAAATAAAAGTGAGATGTGAAAACCTATTACCTTAGATTCGACTTCATTCAAATGTGTTTGAAACTCTGGTATAGTGTTTTAAAAAATATTATTATCTAATAAAATAATCATATTTTTATATTTATATCATATATGATCCCATTATAACATTTATGTTCTCATTTTTAAATGATACTTCGTCATTATAATTATTTTGAGTGTTAACTACTTCATTTTCTTATGCATGTTTTCTCGAAAAATTACTAATTATATTTAATATATTATACATGTTACACATTTAAGATAAAAATAAAATAATATATATCGTATTTCTTCGTTAAATACATATTTATAACCAGTAGTTAATTTTCAACATATAAATTCAAAATAAATTGCTACATCGAAATGATAAATCATACATACACATGTGCACTACATTGGATTTTTTGTAAAATGGATAAAATTGTTAATATTTTTTGTTACATACTTATAATCAAATCTCGAAATATATATTATCTTTGATTTTTTTAACAAAGGAGACAAATATAAATTTGAATTAAATGATGAAATTAATTTGATTGTGTAGCTAAAATTGATTACCACTTCTTCATGAAATTTATTTTAGATCTTTTATTAAAGGAACTCAAGATGTTATTTATTTAAATTTAATGCAACCATAACATAGTTAGTAATGATATCAGGATATATGGGTGGGACATGGTAGAGATAATAGGGTCATAGTGGTGAAATTAAATTAAGGTATAAATGGCCATTTATAATTGTTGTGAAGGGCATCATTGTAAATCATCAAAATATTAAATTGTAATAAATTCATTATATTTTTAAATACCAATAAATTGATAAGGATTATAAAATAATGTGATATGGGATAGTAATATCAACTTTCAAATAAATTATTACATTTTTAGTTGACATTAAACAATATAATTTTTATTTATTCTAGTTAACAAGAATTAATTTGAATTATGATAACAATGTATTTGTTATTAAAATGTCGTAATTTTTACATATAAAATATCAATTGGGATACTAATTAATAATAAATGATATTATATACCAAATAATAATTACATTTTTTAATATTTTTATTTTAAAAAAAATTAATAATATATTATTTGGATAAAATATCACTAATATAAAATTGACACACTTCATTACTTGTCCTTATGGAAATCAAGAAAAGTTGATAACATCTATCCAATATAATTAACAAATCCCCAATATGTCGTATTTATCTAGAAAATTATTGGATAACATTAATTAATTTAAAATATATGTATTTAACTAATTTTAATGTCATTTGTTTGAATGTTTCATTAATAGAATAATTATTGCATCATAATTATTTAAATACTTGAGTTAATTATTTCATCAGTAAACATTCAAAATTAAAAAAATATGTAGAAATATAAGTTTCATTTCTAAACAATATCTATAGTTGAAGATATCTTTCATGTATCGCCGAAGGAAAAAATGGGATATTTATTAAAATATAAATGTTTATTTTTAATATTTTTCATAAATAAATATTTAAAATATCATAAACTCAACCAATTAATTTAACAAAATTATAAATAAACATATTTCATGAAAATTTGGTTACTATGTTAAATATCGACTTGAAAATTCATTCACAACATACCTTTTTACCTATATTCAAACATAAAGGATATATAAGTCAAATAATATGAAATTTGGGATTTTTTTTCAATTTAAATAATATAAATGTAATTATGACAGTAAAATGAATTTTACATAACTCAAATTCAGTCCAAATGTCATCCTGGTTGGATATTAGTCTTCTAGTAATTTTTTTAATGTTTTATATTAATTCTATAATTGTAATAGTTTTATTTTCGACTTAAATTACCCAATCTACACTTTAATAAGAATAAACATATTACAAATGTAACTATTCATATAGTTGAAAATTAAAATAAAATAATTAACTAAACATTGAAATTCTGATTAAAAATTTGGATTCAATTTATCAGAATTCAAAATATAGAAGTGGTAGAATTTAATTTAAATTTAATCTGATAAAAATCTACTAAAAACTTTTGTTTTTTAAAAATTCATTAGTAAGACAAAAAATGCGTTTAAACCAGAAGATAATCATCTTATATAAGAAAATTTACAGTTTTAGAAAAACCATATTTTTACAATTTCCTAGAAATTAATAATTTTTTAAGAATACCATAGTTTTACAGTAAGATAGTTTTGAAATTTCTATATTAAAAATAATGTTTATTTTCTTAAATATAATTTATCAAAGTTTAAAAATTTATATTTATAATAGGTTCCCTATTAAATTTTGTTAAAACTTCATTTTGAAAAATAATTTATTTTTGGTCTATAATTTGAATTTTTACAATATTAAGCCTCTCAAAAAATATATTGTTTATATCTAAATATACAAATCGAAAAACATAGTTAATACACTTCAATTCCACAAATTTAAAGTCTATGTTATAATGTTCATATATGAAATATTATATTGTAGTTTTACACTCTAGGGTGCATGAAACATAAGTTATCAATGCTGTTACATTTAAAAGATACATAATATAATATATTGGGATTTTACAATGCTGAAAATTGCACATGTATTTGGAGAAGAATGTATTACTATTGTATATAAAAACATAATAAATTGTATGTATTAATAGATGATAAATAATTAATACAGAATATTTATACTGGTGTAAATATTAAGATACAATATATAGTGGTTTATAAAATAGTCTTATAAATTGATAGATATACATTAGTAAAAGGCATTGTATTTTCCCTTTTGGTAGATGTGTGTGATATATTTTATTGATTTCTATTTCATATTCTTGACCACCATTGTCTATTGAAAAAATTGATCCTTGAAGTAATGGTTTTGTTTTCCCAAAAATATAATTTGGAAAGGGAATGGATAATTATATTCTCCCTCTCCCCAAATCTTCATTAATCTGTAAAATAATGTGTGGGAAAGTTTGACGTTTGATAACATGAAATATAGTATTTAGACTCACACAAGATGTAATTGATCTAGGTATAGTACATATTAATATGTCATCTACAATAAAATGTTGTTATATCATGTACTTGTATCCAGACACGGGTATTATGGTTCAACATACATCTTTTCTCAGGGGATGTGGTGGATTCTAGTATAAATCATTTACATAGGTTGTAGTGGAACCCAACCTCACACATACCTCGAATTGAGATAATGCTGATGAAGATATGGATATGATATTTCTCAAAGTGTTTGGGTCTTAACATTACTAAACTTTAGTAGATTATGTTCTTTAATATGATTTCGTAGATTACACCAGTGTGATTAATAGATGGGATAGTGTCTCTCTATGTGTACCATTGAGTAATGGGTGAGAAAAACATATTTCTATGTAGAATCGGTGTATGTTCATTAATATATGAATGATTTTATATGGACGAGTTAAATATTATGTGTTTCTAGTTGAACAACACATATTAATAGTGAAAAATATCCTTATATTTAAATGTGATGATTTGGTTTTTGTTTTTTATTAACTGTGATTTATTATGCTTCATATTTTTTTCTCATGGGTGGGTTTATAATGGATCCAACCACTTATGCATGTTTTTATGTCCAACCATATATATGAAATATCTTTTTAGGTCGATGATTTTTTTAGAAATTGATATAGAATTTAATCGTTATTGATGTTTTTAGGAGTTTTTTGGGATTTTATATCACTAATGAGGATTTATTGAGGTAAGTTAGTTGTTACATATGTATTAGTATTGTATTACATTTCATAAATAAATTGTCTTTATAATTATTAAATAAATAAGTTCATATTTATCATATTGAGTTTCATTGATTCATTTGATATAGTCTCTTAGTATTAACACTATATTGATTAAAATCAATACCATATCTATTTTTTTAAACAATATTAGGGGTAGTCTCAAAAACCTGGTCTATTATATATTGGGTTGAAGGGGGTTAGATCCAATCATCTCTCCTATTATATTTGGAGTACTAGTGGGAGTGGTTGATGATAATATAGTATCAAATGTAATTTTTATGAGATAAGATGTTTTTTGGAGTTATGTTATCCTTTGGATTTTAGGGGTGTGATGAGAAATGATATCCACCAGACATAGTACATCACAAAAACATGAAATAATTATTTTGACATATGAATTTATGGACACCAAGGATCTAGATTACCGACCATAGATTTTAATGAATGTACTATGAAAATTGATAATACTTTTAGGATAGAGATCCTATGTTTGGATAATGAATGGCAATTATCCCTTTATTTTAATTAGGTATATAATGGTAATTATTTTCAACTAAACTGAATAAGTTATCCATATTTAATATTTATGATATGTTTATGATATTGTAAATCATAATCTTCATTCAGTGATGGATTTCTCTTGACATTTATATTTTATTTTGAATAAAGTACTCATTATTAAATAATATAATATCAAAATAGACTAGAACTCAAAAAATACACTTCTAATATGACACATTAAATGATTCAGTTCACAGATTTGAAAAAAATTGTATTGATTAGTTTTGGGATCTGAGATGGGGGATTGGTTGGAGGATGATGTGGCATCCTTTAGATTGATTTTTTATTAGAGGAAAGATAGTTTTTTCATACTCTATCATAATATTTTGTATGGTATCTTTAAATTTTATGTTATTATTCATTGGGTATTGTGTTTAGTATGTCATATTATAGGAAATGATTCATGAACAATTTCCTGTAGAATTACGATAATTGAAAGTGCAAGTATATTTTTCTCAAGATGTGATTTACCTCCATTAGAGGACTTATGAGTTATTATTATGATTTGTAATGTGGAATTTAAATTACGGTTCTTAACCTATAAATGTTAAATCTTCTTTAAATTGAATAAAATGACTTTAAATATTATTATTCATAATGATTACTAGATCTTTATAATTAGTGTTATGATTCCGACTGATTTTCTTTATTAAATCCCACCCATAAAATAAATGAGACATGATTATTATATTACATCAACAATTTAACACCATCATACACATGAATTTAGTTTTGATATGGTGAATTAATTCTCACACTGAAGGCTTAGTGGATATGTAACAGTTTTGGAAGAGGTTATTATTTATTTATGAATATAATAAACTATTCTTCTCCCATGATCTATTTTAGTTTGGGGGGAAGGGGGATCTATTTATTCATCTGTTCTATAACAATTATCATGGGATATTTGTGATGGATAATTTTTCTGGGAATAAGGGTATTATAATATATTCTTTTATTTTATTATTGATACCTTATCATGGGTAGAGTCGTATGGACATTTAGCTCATGTTTATGTTGAGTCAAAAGTTTTCTTTTGACTTTTATATCTTGTTTTGGAAATCACAAATGTATTTCAAAATGTTTATCATACTAACCTTGCTGATTGTACAGACCATTCTGATTGTACTGACCGTTCTTATTGTACTGATCATTCTGATCGTACTGACAATGTTTATCGTACTGACCATGCTTATCATACTGATCATGCTGATTTTACTGAAAATGTTTATCGTTCTGATCATGCTGATCATACTGACCAAGTTTATCATACTGATCATGCTCATCGAACTGACCATGCTTGTCGTACTGACTCTGTTAATCATACTGATTATTATGAATCATAAACAGTTTGTATCGTATCAATACATTACACTAAGTAGTACTTTTAGTACTCATACTTTAATTTTATTACATGCTTGTTTTAATCCTTTATCAAAAACACATGTTTCATATTAATCGTAATCATATTTATCATCTTCATATATATATTGATTTATCCACAATAATGTCGAGGAGTTAGTTATAAAATAATCAAAACGATGCCGTGTTTTCTATTTCAATACAACTATTATAATTCCAGGTGTCCATGTCCCTCCGAGTTTTCCAGAGAAATATGACCGTTGGAAGAAATATGACCATCGGAACATGAGGCCTATAAATAGGAGGTCATTTAAAGCTAGGAATATGTGTGTGAGACTTTGTTGTATCCTGTTGTAGAGGGATATACTGTTACATCTATCTTGCTTCGTGCGAATTCCTTGAGATTACAAAACATGAATGGATTGTTCTTAGTTTTTGTATTTATATAAGTGATTTGTTTTGATTTCTGCGACCGATTAGGTGGTAACGTTCGACGGCTGCTTGGGATAGGCAGAAGGTGCTACCGATCATCGTATCGAGGGATTTCAAGTGATTGAACGACAAAGGTGCCGATTACCTACAAAATCGAGGGCTTGTGGGGATATAAATATAGACGTACAGATCATCGTATCAAGGGCATACCAAGGTGGTGGTAAGAAATAGCTCTTATCATAGGTGAATGGATAACCCTACTCTTTGGGATAAAAGAATTGTAATACTTTTACATTTCCACTGCTGTTTGTTTTAAGAAAGTAAATTGTATTTTTTTCTTTTCTTAATTCCATATTCATTGTAATTGTTTCAATTACATTCCTTCTATTATATATTGTATCTATTGATTATATACGCTTTATGGTAGAATCCTTCACTACTGTATTACTCTAATTATTGTATTCATCTTGAATACAATTGCTTTACTTTTCTTGTAGTATTTCATCATATCATACCTTTATATTCAATTGAATTGTGGCTGTTAGTTTTTTTTTTGTGAATTGTATTATTTTAAGATCATTTAAACTAATTTTTGTGTTTAATCACAAAATTTTAAACATACAATTCACCCCCCTCTTGTATTGTTACATCTAATATGCATATACATCTACATATTCGATCCAACAATTGCTATCAGAGGAGGTTTCCATTTATTTGTATTTTTAGCTCTATTTCATTCAAATTACTATTTCAATTATTTACTACACTAAAATGTGGAGTGGAAAATATTTTGTTTTATTAATATGGGAGGAATAAATATTGTGTCAATTGACAATCTAAATACTTCTAGACCACATATCTTTTATGGGAATGATTATGAGTACTCGAGCGATCGTATGAAGACATTCATTAACAATACTGGTGTAGAAAATTTTATTATGTTTATTGGAGGTTATAAAATTCCTGACAAAGAATTCAGTACTTTCACTAATCAAGAGAATCAAGATTATCAACTGAATTACAAGGTACAAAATACATTACTATTTTCTATGACCAGAAATATATATAGAAAGATATCTTATTGTGAAGTAACAAAATGTATTTGGATGAAATTGGAAGTCACACATTTTGGTACTTTCAAGGTTATAGAAACAAGAAGAGCGATGCTTCGAGCAAAGTATCATAGATTTCATTTTCCTTATGGAGAGCGAGTATGTAAAGTGCAACAAAGATGTATGAAAATTGTCAACATCTTACAATCAATGGGAGAAAAAGGTCATGATGATAAAGTTCTTGTATATAAGAGTATTGATATAATGATGAATGAATGGGTGTCAAAATGGATTGCTATTGATGAAAATAGAAAAGTTTCCTAGATTACTCTTGATGAACTCTTTGGAAATATTCTACAGCATGAGACAAGAATGAAGAGAGATGCTGATTTCAACAAGAAGAAAAATGGAAATGGAAGTGCATCTTTTACATCTAAAGCTAAAACATCTGAAAAAATAACAAGATCCAAACCTAAGAATGTTGTTATGTCTAATTCAAGTGATTGTGATCTTTCATATAATGAGTTAGCCAATATTTCTCAAAGGATAAACAATATTGTGGGAAATAAATACTTCAAAAATAGATGGAAAAATAAATATAGGAAGGACAAGAAAGAATGAGAGGTAACTTGTAATGAATGTAAGAATGTAGGATATATAAGGCCTGATTGTCCTTTACTAAAGAGAAAAGATAGAAAGGAGATACATTCTGAAAGAAATATGAAAAAATACTACAAGACAAAGACAAAGAATGTGTTGAAGGAAAATGATAATTTGAGTTCATGTGGTAGTGATTCATCAAATAATTCTTCAGAATATGAGTCCTTAGGACAAAGTAATATTGGACTTATAGCCATACTACCAATTGATAATCATTATGTCATGGCTAAGGTAAACAAGGCTTAAGCTATTACAAATGTTTCCCTAAATGAAAATTATACTGATAATAAATATTTTGAATCTTTAAATGATGAGTCTTTGTCATCAGAAGATAATACACTACCATCTTTTAAATAATTATCTAGGTTTTCTAAATTACTCATGAATAAAAATTCTAATCTAAAGAAAAATCTTGATAAAGAAAAATCTAGAATTTCAATTTTAACTGAAGAAGTATCAGATCTTTCTAATGATCTTGATATGAAATTTTCTAATTTTGAATGTATTTTAAAAACCCTTCAGAAAGTTAAATATATTAAATATAATATTTATAAGGATCTTGTAGATGTAATTTCTAAGAAAAATATTTTTGAGCCTAACTCTAGTTCAGAATCAAATGTTTTGGAGGATAAGAACATAGTTTTGAAACTAAAGTCAGAATTTTTTTCCTTGAAAAAATATTTGTCAAACTTCACTTATAAAAAGAAAAACATTGATAAAATGTATTCTCAAATTATACCTTTAAGAAATCATTCTGGTATTGGATATACTCATTATAAACTGGTGTTTAGTAATAACTATTTTGGTCCTCAAAATACACCTTTTTTTTCTATGTCTCAATGAGAAGGACACTGGAAAAGAAATTGTTCTCTTAATAGAACCCAGACATTATCATTTCATAAATCCCATTTTGCAAAACAAACGTGGATTCCTAAAATTCTATTATCTAACCATTCTGGATCCAAACAAGTTTGGATTCTAAAAAAATAATTGTTTATTTTTCAGGAAAACAAGTCTACCAACAAGAACATTTGCTACATGGATAGTGGTTGTTCTCAACACATTGCAGGAAATAAATATTTCCTTAAAAAGATCATTGAAACAAAAGGTGGAAAGGTTACCTTCAGAGATAATGCTCACAGGAAAATTGTTGGAATATGTAATATTATATTTCTTGGAAAATTTATTATTTCAAATGTTTTGTGTGTTAAAGATCGTAAGCAAAATATCATCAACATATGTAAATTATGTGATGAAGGATACCTTGTGAATTTTAGAAATGATATGTGTCTAGTTCACAATTCCAAGGATGAGTTCATTCTATCTTCCCATAGGAAAGCGAATGTATACACTATTATAATAGAATACAATAGGAGCCAAAATTTACCTTGATTAAGTGAAATAGAAGACCAATCATGTCTATGGCATAGAATACTAGAGAACCGCAACATGATAAACCATTCTAAACATTCAAAGAAATGACTTGTGGAGGGACTACTCGATATTAGATATGATTATTCAAAATTCTATGATCCTTGTCAATTTGGTAAGCAACATAAAACTAGATTTAAATCCCTTACTGATGTTTCCACTTCTAATGAATTACAGATAGTGCATATAGATCTTTTGGGTCCATCACCAACTGGAAGCATTGGAGGCAAATACTATGTATTGGTTTTAGTTGATGACTTTTCTAGATTTACATGGGTCTATTTTCTAAAAAAAATCTGATGCCTTTTCTTATATCAAAATCATTAGAGCCCATGTTAAAAATGAGAAAAACCTACCATTAATAACTATCCATAGTAATCATGGTGGTGAATTTCAAAATTCATACATTGAAACTTTTTGTAGTAAGAAAGGTATTACTCACAATTTTTTCAGCTCCAAGAACTCCTCAGCAAAATGGTGTTGTTGAGAGAAGAAATTGTATTCTTCAGTAAATGACAAAAACCATGTTGATTGAATACTCAATTGCTAAGAAATTTTGGGCCGAAGCTGTGAGTATAACTTGTTATACTATAAATTGTGTTTTAACTAGACCCTATCTTAATAAAACACCTTATGAATTATGGACTGGCTGAAAAACTAATGTTTCATACTTCAATGTTTTTGGGTGAAAAGTATTCATTATGAATACTAAAGTTAATCAACACAAATTCGCACCAAAATTTGGTGAAGGAATCTTTCTGGGTTATTCTAAAACATCTATGGATTGTAAAGTTTTCAATAAAAAAACTTTTATTGTTGAGAAAACATTACATGTAAAATTTCATGAAACTGATCCTTTTTTTAAACCATCCCAACCTACATCCTCGGATGTGTTTTAAAAAACTGATTATCAACATTTGTTAGAAGATCATTCTGATAGGTAAAATTTTCAATAAGATATTTCTGAAACATTTACCCCAGATAAATTTCTACCATATATTGATGAATAGGTTTTACAAAACCCTAATCATTTGTTTATTAGGAATCATCCTATTGATAATTTCATTGGTGATGTAAATCAACCTGTAAAGACCAGAAATTCCGTAAGAAATGAAATAGAACATCTTTCTTTTCATTCCAAATTTTAACCTAAAAGTCCAAGTGAGGCCTTATGTTATGAATATTGGATCAAAGAAATGCAAGATGAACTAAATGAATTTGAGGGGAATCAAGTCTAGACTTTAGTTGAAAGACCTAAAGATACAACTACAATTGGTGTAAAATGTGTTTTTAGAAAAAATTGTGATGAAAATGGAATCATTGTACTAAATAATGAAAGACTTCTTGTTAAGGGCCATAATCAACAAGAGGGAATAGACTACGAAGAAACATATGCTCTGGTAGCTAGACATGAATTTATTCGTATTCTATTAGCCTTTGTAGCATACTTTAATTTCAAACTACTTCAAATGGATGTTAAATGTGCTTTTCTAAATGGTTTTGTTCAAGAAGATGTGTTTGTCGAACAACCCCTGGTTTTCTAGACCCAAAACATCCAAAAAATGTTTTTAAACATACTAAGGCACTATACAGACTTAAATAAGCCCCTATAACATGGTATGATAGACTTACCAGATTTCTTTTATAAAACAATTATACAAAAGGTACAGTGGATCCAACCCATTTTATAAAAATGGAAAATAAACTATTTTGATTATTCAAATTTATGTTGATGACATCATATTTGGATCAACTTAGCAATATTTAACCGATTCTTTCACAAACCTAATTAAATATGATTTTCAAATGAGTATGATGGGTGAGTTAACATTCTTTTTAGGTTTTCAAATATCACAAAAACCCTAACGAACACACATATCTCAAGATAAGTATACAAACTATTTACTCAAAAATTATGGTTACAAAAATACTAAAAGTATTAGTACTATAATCGGTACCTCAAATACACATTATCTTGATGAAACTGGGAAACCAGTAGATCAAAAAAAATTTAGAGGTTTGACAGGAAGGTTGTTATACATGATTGCTAGTCGACTAAACTTAATGTTTTCTATATTCTTATGTACGAGATACAAAACTAATCCAAAAGAGTCTCACTTAAACGTCGTGAATACAAATTTTCAGTATTTAAAAGGAACTGTTGATTTAGGTCTCTTTTATTCTTCTAGAAATGATTTTGTTGTAAAAAAGATTTTCAGATGATGAATTTGGTGATTGTTGAATGGATAGAAGGAGTACATCTGGAACATGTCATTTCTTAGGAGATTCTCGGGTTTCCTGGTTCTGTATGAAACAACACTCAGTAGCACATTCCACTACTGAAGTTGAATATATAGGAGTTGGAAGTTGTTGTTCTCAACTGTTGTGGATGCAACACACCTCACTGATTATGGATTATGTTTTTCCAGAACTCAAATTCTTTGTGATAATACTAGTTCTATAGCACTTAGTAAGAACCTAGCACATCACTCTCGTTCAAAACACATAGATTTTAGGCATCACTTTTTCAGGGATCAAACACAAAAAGGAGATATTATTTTACAATTCATCAGAATACATGAACAACTTGCTGACATCTTTGTAAAATCATTACCATACGATTGATTTCAATTTATAAAATAGAAGCTAGGAATGATTACCTTAAAATAATCATTCATGTCTACATCATGTTTTATTCTAATCCTTACAATAAGAAAACTCCTCTTAAAAAGGGGGAGAAAAATTTTCCCCTATATATTTTTTCTGCTTATTATCCTAGTTTGTGTTTTTTGTCTTTCTGTTTATCGTATTGACTGTTTACTTATTATTATTTACCTTTCTGTTTATCTTATTATTTATATTTATTTTTATCGTATTGATTGTCTACGTAATAGTATTTACATTTATGTTTTTCGGATTATTTATCATTCTTAATATCGTATTGACTGATTATCGTAATTAATTTCTTTTCCATCGGCACGTCTGTTCATGGTAATTAATTAATTTTCCATCGGCACGTCCATTCATGGTAATGAATTTATTTTACATCAGCACATCTGTTCATGGTAATGAATTTCTTTTCCATCGGCACGTTCGTTCATTGTAATGAATTTATCTTCCATCTTCACGTCTGTTCATGGAAATGAATTTCTTTTCCATCGGCACGTCCGTTCATGGTAATGAATTTCTTTTCCATTAGAAAGTCTGTTCATGTTAATGAATTTTTTTTCCATTCGCACGTACGTTCATGGTAATGAATTTATTTTCCATCGGCAAGTCCATTCGTGACATGAAAATAGTTCGTATTCTTTCTCCTTGTTCTATTGTATTTTCATTCACTATGTTAATACTACATAAACCAACAAGTACCTTACGATATCTTGCTGGTAAATAATTTCCTTTATTTTTAATTTTTTTTAATCCTATACACTGATTTTTTTTCTACTAATCTCAATCGTAGAAGACCAACAGTCATTTCTTTTGTCACTTATAAATAGACCCCCCTACCCAAACCCACACCAGTTTTTCAGATTTTGTGGTGAATCTCAGCCTCTCTGTTTTAAGACTCCGTACGATCTTCCATTGGCTTCACTTATATGTCTCAGTCCTCTGCTAACACTCCTGCTGAAATGACTTCCAATTATTTTTCATAATAAGACTTTGTCAGAAAAAAGATAGTTTCTCTTGACATCTTTGATTTGTACGATTCTACAATCAAATGAATTATTTTGTTTCAAGGCTGAGAGAATTTTTTTGTTGAAAAACCAGTGTCTCAAGATCCGGTTCTTATTGATGAAGTCAGTCAGTTCTACAAAATTGTGTCTTTCGACAAGAACACGACAATCAACTTTGCAGCATAGGATAGAAATATATAAATGTCTGTGAAGCAAGTAGCCCACTTTCTAAGTGTTCTAGTTGAAGGTGATTCTTTTTGTCCATCATATAAAATACCAGAGGAAGTTGGTATGTTTTACAAAGAAAGTTCTGAAAAATAATTGTCTCTTATAAATGAAGAAAAGAGGAAAGTGGCTCATCTTTCTCCACCCAATAGATTTGTGGATATTTGGATGCAAGTTTTTCTTATCTCAAGGAAGGGGGATAGAGAAAATTTGAGAGTTTCTAATATATTTATGCTTGACTATCTTGTAAATATGAGAAAATTAAATCTAATGGGATATGTTTTTGAAACAATCAAGAATGTTATGTTAGGAGAAATTAAGTCCCATTTGATCATGTATCCAGCTATTCTTACAAGGTTCATTCTTGATAGCATGAATTTTTTCAATATCCCTTCGAAAAAAACATTGAAAGAGATGAGGCCTTCATGGATAAGTAAGAGTACATTGAAAAAGATGAATGTATGTTTTGATCAGAATTAAAAGCTTTTTATTAAGGATTCCGAAGCTGAATCAGCTCAAAATCAATCGGAAACTATGACATCCAAAGACAATCCACTTGTTGGTGATCTTCAAAAGTCAGATCCGCAAACCAGTTCATAGCCAAATAAGGAACTTGTGTACATCAAGGAAGTTGTGGCAAGATGGAAAAAATAAAGAGAATAGAGAACGGAATGTGATCCGAAGTTTGGTCTTGACCCAGCTAAACCCTTTGATGAAAGTATAAGGGTTGAGGATACATTTGAGGCTGAAATAAAGAACACTCATTTAAAAATAAAAGCGCAAGACATTGATATTTCTAATGTCTTGAAATTCTTTGAGAATGCTAGTTCACAACTAACTGAATAAGTATATCAAGAACCCATCGTACAGAGTCTCCCCGAAAAAGATAAAGGGAAAAAAAAATTTAATGAAATATAGGAAGTTAAAGAAGAGGAAGGAGATTTTCTTTTCGAATTATTTCCGATCTCAAAGAAAAGTATAGAAGAATCTGTTCAAAAACAATGTGAAGTTATTCAACAAGTTCCTCATGTCGATCATGCACCGGCTGAATATTTTGAAACTCTTGAAAAATTTCATTCCCAAGAGAATCAACATCCTCAATCTTCCGAAAAGAAATCATTATCAGTGACAAGTGGAATAAGAATGAAAGGGGATTTAAAAAGTAGAAGGAAAAGAGCCTGTGTTAGACTCAAACCGATTAAATTAACTAGTTTCATACGATGAGGATATTGATTTAGAATAGACAATTTCACTTATAAAAGTTATTACATTGTTCATGTTTTAATGAGAATTGAGAAGACCATTCCTTACCTTCCCAGGCCAGAAGGAAAAATTGATATCATTACTGACAATCCTAAAAAGTTGTTTGGATCAGTAAGAGAATCAAGAAAGAGAGTTTTGTGAGATGAAGCCTATTTAAAAGTTCTATCTGAATGTTCAGCTGCTCATAAAGAGTCTTGTAACATAATGACTAAGTGGTTATAAAAATAGAAAACTTAGTGAATGATCATGAAGTGTCAATTTAATACATAAGAATACTTTCTAATGATCTCATAATTTCTTTCAGTACGCTTGACAATGAAACTGTTGTATGGCTGAATCATTTGTCAAATACCCATGGGGCCGATATTCCGTCAGTGAAATATTTTCAAGAGATAATGATTTCTTTTCAGCCCGAGTATTCGAAGGTTTCACTCTTAAAATATGAATTAGTATTGTTAATGAATCAAAATTCTGTGTTTTCAAAGACAACAATAAATTACAAAAAATAATTGATACTCTTGAAGAATTTATCAGGGTCTAGGAGGAGACCATCAAGAATCAGAATCAGATTTTTTCTGACCTACAAGAGCTTCTCATATCTCAGGGTGATTCTATATCAGAAGACAAGAAAGAGATCAAAAATATGAAATCTGTTCATCATGAGTTGATAAAGAAGGAAAAGGAAAGAGAAAACAAATGACTGTTATATTTTTTTTCTTTTCATGAACTCTATAAAAATTTGTTATCATAATAATATTTTTTTACCCATTCCATTGTCTTTCATTTATTTTCTCTAACTCTTTTAGGAAACTCAATATTACACCATTCATTTTGTAAACCTCAAAGGGGGATAATTTTTTATAAAGGGGTAAAATGTTTACAAATGGATAATGTTTTAATCAAATGCATCAAAATCATGGAAAATATATGAATACGATCCTTAAGAAAATATATACCTAAGGGGGATTTAGTGGTATTTAATTTCATATTCAGAAGAGTTTCCAATAACTCAGGGGGAGATAAGTATTTCATTTTGTTTTTACTTTGTTTTTTGTGCTTTCTAATAGGTTGATATAGTTGAGTCAAAAGTTATCTTTTGACTTTTATATCTTTTTTTGGAAATCACGAATTCCTTTTACAATGTTTATCGTACTGACCATGCTGATCGTAATAACCATGATGATCATACTGACCATGCTTATCGTACTGATCTTGCTGATCATACTGACAATGTTTATTATACTGACCATGCTTATCATACTGATCATGCTGATTGTACTCACAATGTTTATTGTACTGATCATGCTGATCGTACTGACCATGGTTATCGTACTGATCATGCTGATCTTATTGACCATGCTTATCGTACTAACTCTGGAAATCGTATTGACTCTGTTAATCGTACAATGTGTTATGAATCATAAACATTTGGTATCTTATCAATACATTACACTAAGTAATAATTATAGTACTCATACATTACTTTCATTACTTACTTTTTTTGTTCATATATCAAAAACACATGTTTTATATTAATCGTAATAATTTTTATCATCTTCATATATCTATTGTTTTAACCAAAATTATGTCGTGGAGTTAGTTATAAAATAATCAAAACGATGTCGTGTTTTCTATTTAAATATGACTGTTATAATGCCAGGTGTCCAAATCCCTCCGAATTTTAAGGAGAAATATGACCGTTGGAGGAAATATGACCATTTGAACCTGAGACCTATAAATAGGAAGTCATTAGAAGCCAGGAATATGTGTGTTAGACTTTTCTAGATCAAGTTCTAGAGAGAGATACTGTGACTTCTCTCTTTCTTCGTGCAAAATCCATGAGATTACAAAACATGAACGACTTGTTCATAGTTTTTGTATTTCTATAATTACTTTGTTTTTCTTTGTGCGACTGACCATGTGATAATGATCGAGGGCGGCCAAGGATAGGAAAATGGTGCTACTGATCATTGTATCGAGGGATTTTAAGTGATTGAAAGACAATGGTTCCAATTACCTACAAAATCGAGGGCTTACGGTGATAGTAAGACAGACATACCGATCATCGTATCTAGGGCTTACCAAGGTTGTGGTAACATAGACCACCTATCCTAGGTGAAAGGATAACCCTGCTATTTGGGATAAAGGAATTGTAATACTTTTACATTTCCGCTATTGTTTTTTTATGAATGGAAATTATATTGTTTTCCTTTCTTCATTCCATATTCATTGTAATTGTTTCAATTACATTCATACTATTACATTTTGTATCGATTGATTCTATAAGCATTATGGTAGAATCCTTCACTATTGTATTACTCTAATTATTGTATTCATCTTGAATACAATTTCATTACTTCCCTTATAGTATTACATCATATCATACCTTTATATTCAATACAATTGTGGCTGTTAGTTTTTGTTGTGAATTGTATTAGATTAAGGTCATTTAAACTAATTTTTGTTTTTAAACGCAATTTTTTAAACATAAAATTCAACCCTCTTGTATTGTTCCATCTCATATACATTTACATCTATCAATTCGATCCAAAAATTTCAGGGATAAAATAATTTTTTCTTTTATTTATTCATTGTATTATATTATTATAGTTTTTTACTATTCAATTATGTATGATTTAATTTTTACATGTGAATCTTTTTATGTGATGCCAATTATTCTATGTGATCATATTTTAGAATGACTAATCTTTCACTGGTTATATTTTTTATGTAATTAAAAAACATAAATTGGGTGTCACATTATCAATTGTGATGCTTTATATTTTATGATGAATTTTAATTCTATGTGGGATTTATACATTTACAAATATATGATAATATCATGGGGTGGAGGTTTGGTTAACTACATTTTATTTTTCAGATATTATTCTACTACCAAAAATATTCTCTTACGTTGTTCTTGGAATAAAATTTAATTTTAAAATAAAAATCATCAATTTAATGATATTCAAACATATAAATTAATTTCTAGAATTTTAGAAATCATACCTATAATGTATTAAATTTATTACAATTATCAATCATTTTAAAATATAATAATTTTAAAATTTTAAATAACAGTGGTGGTGGGATAATTTAAAATTTATTGATGCATGATTCATGAAATTTTTTTTTTTTGTCCAAGATCCTTTTTTATGGAATTTTTTTTCGACTATGTTTTTTGTGGATTTTCTGCATTATTTGTTATTATATTTAGTGACATTTACTCTAACTATGTTGAAAATTGAAATTTGTTTGAAATCCTTTTTCCAAAATAGATTATTTTTGTTCTTGTTTGGAACATGCATGAATTTTAAAATAATAATTTTCAAAATAAATTCACAATGTTTTGTAAAGGGTATTTTGACGACACCCTTTTATTAATAAAGATTAAAATATTTTTATTTAATTTTGTTGTACCTATTGGGTTTTAATACAAATATTATATAGTTTTTTTCCCATCATTGCATAAATTTTTTACAAAGTATTTAAAATTCTAATAAATTTTAATGTTAATTAGTAAAATAAAAAACTATTCGAATTAAATAATATTATGAAATTAGTTTAAATTCTCCTTATTCTTTTTGAGTCTATAGCATTCACAACATAAATAAATGTCAGGATTCATGCTTTTAATTTAAATAAATGATTAATAACATCTAAATCAGAAATTGATACTTATATGGAACCAAAGGAAATTTATTTTTCTTAGTATGCTAATGATTATTAATAACATGATATATGAATGTGATTAGATATATTCTATATTATTTTTTGTTAAATTCACATGAGAATTGTGAATATTGTTGTAGAAAATTATTTAATTTGTGATTTTATATAATGTATATTATAAATGAATTATATATTAAATTTTGTGTATAAGCATGATAATCTATGATGTTGATGAAATGATAACACCTATATTTTATGAATTTTATAAATTAAATTCCCAAATAGATTTTTTATATTTTTTAAAATATAAATCATTATAGGGGGATATGTCATATTGAATGGTAATTTAAATCCATTATATTTTTGGTTAAATTTTTAATATACTTCATTTAATGAAATCCTACGTAAATTATTTAATTTACTAGATATGGTGATTTCACCTATATTAAATTCCTTCATTTTTTATGTTAGTGTGAAGTGATATTTTATAAAATTTGTTTTCAAAAGTATTGTTTATATTTAATACAAAAGTTGATTAAAATTTATTTTGTATTAGTATTGATGTGGATCTTATGGTACAATGTTTTTATTTATATGACTTTAATTAATAATGAGATTCATGTAAGCACGCATGGTATTATAATATATTCACTAATTATTTTATCATATAATATATTAATTTATGATTAAATGAAATATTTTTTTAAATATATTTGATAATTTTAATTTCATGGTATCATATTTGTGGAATTTTCCTTATTTGATCTATATTTCCCATAGTAGTATTCTTTGATTACAAAGGATGTTCTTTTCTCCTTATATTTCATATAATGTGATATTCATTATTTTCATGGTAGTAAAATAATTCAAAGTTCTCTCACATGTTGGATTATCATTTTTTCTCAATCTTCTTCATTGTGGTTATTTTATTCTTAAGGAGGATGATAAAATATTGGGATCTATTTTTTTTAACTGCTCAAATTTTCCATGATCCTACAGTTTTTCAATTTGGAGTGTTTAGTGGCATTGAATATATTTTCTATTTTAATATATTTTGTTTTAAATTAACTTTTTATAATTAAATATATTTCTTTAACTTATTTAATTATATTATATGTAATTTGGATGTTTTTAGAAAAAATAAAAAATATATATACTTTCCTCTTTATTAATTTTTAACTAAAGAGAATATTATTTTTAATAAAAATACCCTTATATAGGATCGAATTATGTAAGACCACATTCTAAAATAAATTTAGATCCTTTTAATTCTATGATCCATGATTTTGGATAAATATGTTATGGTATACATAAAATTTCATTGCCTATAAAAGATAAAATTTACAAATATAATGTTTTATGAGAATTATAAATGTTGTGTAAAGGTATATGAATGATTATATTATCTACATAAAGGAATATTGTGTTTTATTTTCTCTACATTATTGTCAAATGATATTTCAAACACTTATATATATATAACAAAAAAACATATTGATAGAATCTATTTTAATAATCATTGTAAAAGTAAAATTTTTACTAAATATCTGTCAATTGTTTTCTCGATAACAACTTGATGGTGATAGTAATTTTCTATATGTTTCTTAAATATATATAATAATTTAATAGAGAGATGGAAAGGTAAAAAAATATATTTATCATATAACTCTCTTTCTTTTTTTAAGGGTAAAATCATGTTACCAGTAGAATGATAATTCTATATTTTAGGGTTAATATTTTACATAGAATGTATAAATTAAATCCTAATTATGAACTATAAATAAATTATAAGGTGAAATGTGGCTTTTAAAATAGGATGTTATGAGGATATAAATGATCAAATTTTCCCAAATATTAATTGTTTTTAAAACAATATTATTTATTAAATAATTACAATAAATCTGTTAAATTAGAAAATGGGTAACCAAATATATATATATATATATATATATATATTTATTTATTTACCCATCCATAATGTACTGGACTTATAGATTTTATTTTCTTATACTTGTAGGGGAAATATTAACCATTTACTAAATATTATAATGTGGATAATTAAATCACCTCACCATTTAAACATTGTTTTCATTGAAATAGGGAGGGTATAGTGAACCTCTCTATCATTTTAATTTTATATACAAAATCATCCCTCTCTATATTTCTGTCACAGACCGTCCCTCGAGGCCTGTGTTGTGAATACCCTAAGCCCACCATCCACAGGACAGAGGCTGGAAACTAGCAACATAAATGTGTATCCTTAGAACAAGAAGGCATTTCCTTTAAACCAGTAAAAACACACATAATAGTACGCAAAAAGATGAACCCACAATGTAAAATGTTGTAGTAAAAGTGTGCTAAAATTAATGGTCCATGACCACAGACCCAACTGAAAAGTACATGTACAACTAAAAAGTAAAATACAACTGAAAGTACAAAACATCTCACGAATCAGCCACCAATGATCATACCTAATGGGTAGGTACAACTCATGATCAGTGGTTCTTATGTCATGTCTCGCTAAATGGTCCCCCTCCCAACATCATCCAGTCTTGGCTCCATCTTCCTCGATCAATGATGTTCGTCGTATGCACAAGACACAATAAAGAGCGGGCATAGCCTATGCAGTGGTGAGTATAGTGATACAATGTAGTGACCCAGATACCTCCATAGGTCTCCAATATTTCCACAATGGTAAATACCACAAAGAAAGACCTCAATGTTGAAGAACGATGAAATAGATATCCACTCTAATTAGGTATATTCCCAAAAAAATTCCTAACATATCAACACATACTCATATCATACATGATATAAGAAAACCACAGTGGTAACACCAGGAAGGATGAAGTACAAAATAGGTAACACCACAAAGATAGAAGTCCCACACAGGTAACACCAAGAAGATAACACCACAAAGGTAGAAGTACCACACAATTAAAACCACGAAGATAACACCTCGATGGTTGAAGTACCCCACAGGTAACACCATGAAGAGAACACCAACAAGGTAGAAGTGCTAGAAAAGTGACACCATAAAGATAGAAGTACAAATTATGTAACACCATGAAGGTATATGTTCCACACAGATAACGTCATAGAGATAACACCACTAATGTAGATGTACCACACATGCAACATCATGATGATAAGACAACGAAGATAACACCACAAAGGTAGATGTTCCAGACAGGTAACGCCAAGAAAATATAGGCACCACATAGTTAACACCACTATGATAGAACTACCACATAGGTAACTATCTCATATCACACCAAGAGTATCTTAAGTACAAAAGTATTGATGATTAGTCATAAGCTAGATCATAATATTCTGTTACTTTTCACTGCTTCGGGCCCACATAAGATCGATAGATAACTAACCCATGCTGACCCACACATGAACTGACCCACACATGATCGATAGGTTACTAACAACCATTAACCCACACAAGAACTGACCCACATGGTATTGGTATGTACTGAACACTCATAGGATTGCAGAGCGTTGACCCACATAAGATCTGATAGAGGCTAACCCACATAGGATCAATGTTCTTTCATCATGTTACATCCAGTCATAGGATTCCTCAAACCTGGTGCACACGAGTTTCATAGAATCTTCCCCTCGAGATATCAGTTATATTTAGACTACCAAAATGCTCCACAAAAGAGTAACCCATAGGAATTTCAGTTCGTAAGGGTTCTAATGTGACAGACGGTGCATCAATCAAACTCCTTGAATATAAATTATTATCGGTTTAGTTCTGGTGGCCCGATTGGATTCTTGTACGATCCACCCCGGTCATACTTCTACAATATCCAATTTATATTTGGACTATTCCAAAAGAACTGTCTCAATCCATGGATTCTAACATCATTGACGGTCTTTCAGATGGACTTCCAAATCTTAAGATATGGTCCTTTAAGTGTTTCTCAGTTCGGTTTATGCCGACACGACCCATTTCGGGTCGACCCAGTTGAAAATTTCTATGGCGGCTCAAAATACTGGGAAGAGGTCCGACCCAGCTAGCTAGGGGGTGACCCAACCTACAAGGTGCCGGCCAGGCCCCTTAAGGGAACCCCGCTAGACACAAGGCCTGATGGGTGCATGACATGGAGGGTGACGGCCCACTTGGCAGGCGACCTAACCACGGTGATGCACGGCCCGTTGGGGGCTCGCACTATGTGGCATGGGGAATCGGCTCCCCCAAATTCTTGAATGGCCTGGTGGTCGTTCAGCACCTCTGCAGCAACAAATCCACGTAGCGCCGCCAGGTGGCTTGCGGGACCCGCAAGAGCAAGTCCTGCCAAACCAGTCACAGCTGGCCGGTGTGCCAGCTGTCTTCTCCAGTGGGGCATAACGACGCGCCGTTATGCCACCCACGATTGACGTTGTGTTGGCCAACTTCATCTGGTTTGCAGTGATAGATAATCCATGACCCAAGTTCTCCGGCAGCGCGATAGTCGCAATTCCCTCTCCTAATGATGTTTTGTAGTGTTTCGGTCGCGTCCCCCGGTCGTCGCAGATGACATGCCACAACCATTCACCGAGGAGTACGGACATGCTGCCTCCTTTCTTGTAGCCGGCTATAGCTAGCCAATACCTTGGTCCTTGTCGGTGCCAGTTGCCAGTACAGCCTGCTGGCGGTCTTACACGGAGAATGTAAAGGGGTGACAAGGTATCGAATGGTCTAGCCTAGGTTCATTAGGTCAACACCCTCCATGTTAGCTTGTAATCACGAGGGGGGGAAAGTGGTTTAATAAATTCACATGAATTTAAAACACGAATCAAACCCATATCTCACAAATTATGGAGAAACATATATGGTTGAAGAAGTGGTCTACTGTTCACTATCTCCCACAACTAGCCTTCAATGACTTCGCTCGGTCGTTGATCTCTAGTTCAGGGATTTGGTGTAGCTCATCACCTCCCACTAGAACCGGTTATGTCCTTCAATGTTTTGGGCTCTTGGAACTTTATAAGTATTTCCTTGATTGGAAAAGTAGCACCGACACCTCTCCCCAAGTTTCATATAAATAAGGGAGGGGGAGGGTGTGCAACATTTGTACAATTAATGACGGCTCATTAATTAGGATCCTTCCTAATTCCCAAATGGTGCAGTTACCTAGAATTGAATGATCATGCCATTTATTGGCATGAAACATATCTGGTCTCACACTCCAGTTTTCCATTGGAAGAAAATGAAAAGAATCCAAAAACAATGTTATATTTTTTATTCTTTTAAAAGTCCCAAAAACTTTTTTTTTCTAGATATAACGCGGTTGATCTGAATCCTCCCTTATGTGAATATTGGATCTACAGATTCAATGTTTCCCTCATATTTTTTATCCGAGCACCGGATCAAAATATAGAAAATAACGCATGCTCGTTTACTAAACATACCTATGAAAGGTCAATAAAATTTTAAAGTTCACCATTAAAACGTTATGGTAATGGTTAAGCTTCGCCTAAGGAGAACACGCCCCAAATAAGTGAATGGTACTCCTGTCTTTTCAATCTGAGTAACCTTTTAAAAGTTATTTGTTTTAATAATAAAATAATTGTTACTTTATTATATTATTTACGGCCAGAAACAAACTTTAACTATTTTTCTGCACTTGCCATTGTTATAATCTACCTAAAACAAAACATAACCCCACAAGCTCTATGGTGGGCTTGGATATTTAATCCATGTCACCATTTTTGAGTTATAATCATTTAAAAAATTAAATAACATTATTTAATTTATTTACATACGGTTATTCCATTTTCAGGTTTTCTCATCGGAAGCCTATGATGACTAAAATTTAGTCACACCTATGGTAAACCTACCTTCATGAATATAATGGTGTCATCAGACATCAGATCCAGGAAACCATTTAAGATTTATTACACTTTTTTTTGGAAATTTTTATACATACAGTATTAAATGTTTTATAATTCTTCGACGGATCATTTCGGACACTCGGGACCCCATTATAACGCACCTTAAGATTTAGTAGTCTTGAAATAATTCATTATAATTAAAAAAATGGAAAATCTTAGTCATTACATTTTCCCCACCTTAGGGTTTTTTGTCCCACAAATCCACAATATAGAACAAATAATCAAATAGTAGTACTGAGCATTAATGAAATCCTCATGCTCTCATGTGCTCTCTTTGATTCTCCTTTTCTCTTAGAAAATGCGTACCAAAGGTATCGACTACCCATTAATTACTCTCCCCTTTCAATCCGCATTCTTTATTGGATCCTCCATAAACATCACCCCATCTTCATAGTCCTTCTCTCCATGGTCGATGATGTGATATGGGTAATGCACGTAACTCATTAGCTTGGATATGTGGAAGAATATTTTCACCCTCTCTAAATGTGATGAATGTGCCATGAGGTATGCCACCTTGCCTATCCTCTGATGTATCAGAAATGGTCTGATAAATATCGGTGATAACATAACACCTCATCCAAATCTCCGTAGTCCAAATCTCGGTGGGACCCATAGGAAAAACATTATCTCCCTCAACATCTCCTCTCAAAGATTCACTAGTATCATGGTGTATCCTATTAAAAAGAAGATGTGCTCCCCACCTTCAGAAAATCTTTTAGGTGTCCGTCCTATGGATATATGAGCACGTTGAGCTTCGCAGTAAACATCCCCTTTCTATGCCTCCTGAATTCGCTGATGAATTGGGGGAGTGACAATCATAGACTGGAAGTAAGATTCTCTATCTATATCCAATAAATTTATCTGCAGCGTGAATATCTGATCTAATGCATCTTTCAGTAGTGGTAGAATAGATCTCATTCTGATTGCATCTACTACCATGAGGGTATGGCTGGATAACTCAAGAGTGATCGGTTGCACCCTCCTATGAATAAGTTAATCATGTGTTTCCTGGGATTCCATTTTCACTGACCATGAAATAACCCATTCCATCATTTTTTATAAAAAATCACCTTTATTCCATATACATTCGATTTGAGTACAAAATATGGATGTCCATTAAATAAAAAAACTAATGTGGTAAGGCATCGATGCTTCCATAACGAGGTTCCAACCAAAAATCTCGCATCAAGGGTCAGATCACACTATCTTTAAAAGTGTGATTTTGTATTCTCCTCCCATTAGATTATTCAGAAATAAGGGTCAATTCATTGGTATAAACATAAAATCTTGGTATTGAACATTATTCCTGGAAGGAAGGATTGATTTATTCTTATGTCTATTAATACGACAACTCGTCGTACACACAGACCATACCTCTCTAATAATTCTTGGAGCCCTTGGGTCACACTCATTGACCAAATGATGCTACTCCCATCTCATGTCCTCCATCTCCCTATGCCAGGTTGGGACCACATAAGGGTGGTGGTTGTAACATGTCAAAATTTACACCACCTCATTATAATCTCCAATATCCACTTCCATGACTACTGCCATACTGATCCATCTGTCCCCATCACTTCATCCTCCTAAAACATTTTACATGACCAAGTCTCTAATATTGGAATCATTTTTCTACTTTGTCAGTGATAACATTCACTAGTTGTATCCATTCAGCTAAAGAACATTCATCCAAAAATATTCTTTGTAGCACTCTAATATAAGTAGGAATGCATAGAGAAATTGTGCTGGACAGGATATCCCTAAAAAAACTCTCTCGATGGTCTGAGCCATGAAGCACTAATTGTACTATATTCATCGGGTACCTGGGATGGTTAGTACGCCATGATGAATACTTAGCTTCTGACATGTCATCCTTCCAATGTTGTAGATTCTCTAGGGAACACTCATACCTTACTTCTTTATGGAAATATAACCCATTATCTAAGGAAGGTTCTCAAGATTGTTCACCGAAAAAGTCACCACCTCGCAATACCATGGTAGTCTTAACTATCTCATCATTCTACTGATCCTTGTAGAATATTATCTACCAGGACCACCACATGATCGAATGGTGCCTGCCTATATAAAAACCCGGCCACCTCCTCATGCCAGTCCTTAGCCTCCTAAGAGTCAGGATAGCCTTGAAACATGAGGGGTATCTGATGTTGAAACGTGTTTAAGGAAATAGGCCTACATGTGTCCTATATCGTTACCACTGGTGGAAACTATTAACCAACATGTAGTGATTTAGGAAGTACACCACTCGAATGTGCTAACCCCATAAGGGGACCCAGTACTGAGGTTTTATCATTCGGTTGGCCGTCATAGTGTACAATCCTAGGAAACATAGTAGGCTATCTATGTGGGAAAATACTATTAAGGAATAGGTGTTCCATGGTTATTAATATATACATAGGAAGATGAATCCAATAAAATCAGTGAAAACATTTATAAAACACACGCATTAATTGTTTTGTATGGCATGTCGGAAATCAGAATTTAGGGTACTAGTGTGTGGATACATAAGCCACCACACCCACGATGGCCCCACCGAACTGAAAACCACACTCATAACACTTAACACTATTTCTCCATTTAAAATATCAGATTCATTGTTCTTTAGTAGAACAAAATTCTTTGATACCACATTGTCACGACCTGTCCCTCGGGGCCCGGGCCATGACTACCCCAAGCCTGCCTTCCATAGGCCAAGTCCTGGCTACTAAAACCAGAAAGGTCTATCTCTATAACGGGAAGGCATTGTTTTTAAAACTGTATGAACACATATACTAGTACACAAAAAGATAAAACCAAAAAGTAATATGATGTAGTAATTGAGTGATGAATTTAAATGGGTCTGAATAGAAGCCCAACCAGACACATCATGTATAATTAAAAATGAAAAATAAAACTAAAATTACAAAACAAATCTTGAATCGTCCATCGAGGATCCTACCTAAATGGTAGGTACAACTCACGATTAGTAGTCCTTGCATCCTGTTATGCCAAATGGTCCACCAATTAGCAGCACACAATAATACTTATACTATCGTTGATCAATTTTATATTTTTTCTTCACAAGAAACAACATCGTGGTGGTGTATCCCATATAGGGGTGCGTATAATGATCCTCAGTATGTTCATCGAGACCACTCTAAGTCTCATAGAGTTCTCCAATAGGAAATTTCACAAAGGAAGACATCTATCTCAAATCATGACGAAATAGATATCACCAATACGTAGTTATATTCCTATTCATTTTCCTAATTAATCAAGACATACACATCTCATACATTAGGGAAGAATAAAACAATGGTAACACAATGAAGGATGAAGTTCCAAATAGGTAACACCACGAAGATAGAATTATTAAAAAGGTAACAACATGAAGGAAACACCATGATGGTAGATGTACCACACCTGTAACTCCATGATTGAAACACGAAGAAGGTAGATGTACCACACATGTAACACCACGAAGATAGCACCACACAGGTAGAAGTACCACACAAGTAACACCGCGAAAATAAAACTATTAAGGTAGAAGTACCACACAGGTAACCCCACGATGATAGAAAATTTACACAGGTAATAACTAGAAGATAACACCACCAATGTAGAAGTACCACACAGGTTACACCACAAAGCTAACACCACAAATGAAGAAGTATCACATATGTAACATCATGAGGAGAACACCACAAAGGTATAAGTACCACACAGGTAACAACATGAAGATAGAAGTACCACACATGTAACACCAAAAAATATAACACCAAAAAGGTACCACAACGAAGATAAAACCATGAAAGTAGATGTACCATAGTTTTAACACCACAAAGATAAAACTATTAAGATAACATCGCAAATTTAGAAGTACCACATAGGTAACACCATGATGTTAGAAGTGTGACACAGGTAACACCACAATGATCGAAGTACCATGTATGTAACAGACTCAGGTCACTCTAGGTATAACTTATGTACATATGTAATGATGATTAGTTATAAGATGGATCATCTTATTATGTTAAGTTTCACTTCTTCTGACCAAAACATGATTGATTGGTAACTAAACCTCGCTGACCCACATAGGATCTGACCCACACCTGATCAAAATACGCTGACCCACATAGGTTCACTCAGTGCAAATCTACACAGGATCTGATAGATGCTGAACCACAATGGATTGACGTTACTTCTTTCACATTAATTTCAGAAATAACTATCCCCACACATGGGGTGCTCAAGTTCCGTTGAATCTACCCCTTGAGATATTGGTCTTAATTTGACAAACACTAAGATCCAAAAACGATTAACCCAAAGGACATTCATGTCATAAGTGTTCAAACATGATATAAGGTTCGTCAATCAAACTCCAGGTCTGTGAGTTATAAGCACTTCAGTTCTGGGGTCCAGGATGGATTCTAGTTCGATCTAAGCCAGTTGTACTCCATATGTCTACAATTCTCATGTGGAGTATACCAAAAGAAAAGTCTCATTCCACGTATCCCAACACTATAGTTGGTTCATCAAACAGATGTCTGATTCTCATGATATGGCCTTTTATGTGCTTGCGGGTCCAGTGGGGCCCAGGTTCGGTCCAACCCGATCCTACCGACCCGACCCTGTTCGGGTCAACCCGGTTGGTCTAGGTCAGGGATGGCTTGGCCTACTAGGCTGAGGACTGTCCAAGTCTGCAAGTGGGAAAACCACCCCACAAGTGGAATCCTGGCCTGTAAGATGCATCCCACTAGGTGCGAGACCCACTGGTTGTGAGGCCCACAGTGTGTGGAGCCCGTTGGGCAGGTGGCCCAGTCTCGGTGTAGAGCGGCCCACTGGGGGTTCGCACTAGGTGGAACGGGGGAGTGATTCCCCCTAAATTCATCAATGGACCAGAGGTTGTTCGACTCTTCTGTAGCTGTTGCGCCACATGGCACCACCATGTGGATTCTGAGGCCCACTAGAGTGTGTCGTGCTGAACCCGTCGTGGACGACCTGGGTGTCGGTCATCTTCTCTAGCAGTGTGCGACATCATGCCTCTCCCTCCCCCACATCCGGCCTATTTTTCATTCACCATCCTCCAGTCCACTACGCTTGACGAGCCACAATGTGAGTCCTCTAGTGGCTTGCTGGTCACACAACCCTCTCCTTCTATGACCTACCGGTTTGTCAGCCGCCTCCCCCGACCGAGGTGGCTAATGGTGAATGTCTGGTTCTTTAAACTGTGTGGCTGCGCCGCCTCTTTCCTCATAGTTGGTCGGTGTTGGCCGCCACCTTTGTCCTTTCCGTCATCGGTCAATGGTACTAGCTTGCGGTGGTTTTTCACATAGAATGTAAAGGTTTAGCGTGGATGTGGAGGGTTTGGGGCAGGTTCGTTTGGCCCACACCCTCTGTGTTATCTGGTAATCAAGAGGGGGGATAAATGTATTCAATAAATTCACTTGAATTTAAAACAAAAATCAAACCCCTACCTGACGAATGATGGAGACACATTTGTGGTTGATGATTTTGTTCAGTGATCGCTATATTCCACAACAGGCCTCCAATGGCATCACATAGTAGTCGATATCTAGTTCAGGGTTTCTGTGTCGCTCGTCACCTCATACTGGAACTATCTATGTCCTCCTATGTCTGGCATCTCAACAATTTTCCATCACTTCGTTTCTTGGAGAAGTAGTGTCAACACCTCTCCCCAAAATCAATATAAATAAGAGAGGGGGAGGGTGTGCAACATTCACAGAATTAATGGAGGCCCATTTATTATGAACCTTCCTAATTCTATAATGGTTTAGTTAAATATAATATAATGTTCCATCCATTTATTGTATTGACACGTCATTGGTCCCACACTGCATTTGTCCGTTGAAGGAAAATGAAATGAAAAATAATAAAATTGTTATATTGTTTAATCTTTTATAAGTCCCTAAAATTGTCATTTTCTCTGGATCTACTGTGGCCAAATTCAAGCCTCCTTAATATAATATCAGCACTGTGGATTAATTTGTGCAAATATATTTTTAATCAGAGCACTGGTTAAAAAATAGAAAACACCACTTACTGGTTTACTGAACGTACTTTAAAAAATGATCAATAAATAATAAAAATTCACCCTCAACCCACGTCGGTCGAGTTTATTCTCCTCTTAATGAGAAAATGCCCCAATGAACTCAACGATACTCTCATATTTTCAAATCATGAGTTACTGTTTAGAAGTTACGGATTAAAAAAATAATAGTTTATTAATTATTTTATTTATGAAAAAAAATAACATCCACTAATGGCCTGCACCGGCCAATGTTAGTATCTTACTAAAGAAATAATACCCTCATGAGCTCAGCGGTGGTCTCAAATTTTTAATCTGAGTCACTATTCGTGATTTATAAGAATTTGAAAAATAAAATATATTTATTTAATTATTTTGTTTATGGGTATGTCATTTTCAGGTGTTGTCACAAGAGTCATGTGCCGACTAAACATAAGTTGAGCCTTGGGTGAACATTCCATCTTGAACGTAATGGTGGCCCTGGATATCTAATCAAGGAAACTGTTTAATAGTTATTCAACTTTTTTAGGAAAGATGTGGACACATGATATTTAATGTTTATAAAAACTTTGACGGATCATTCCGGGCACTTCAGGCCTCAAAATGACATGATGTCAGATTTTATGGACTGAAAAATTTCAATATAATTAAAAAAGATTACATGGAATATCCGGGTCATTATAATTTCCCTATAACTCTATTTTCATACCATTATTTTTCAATCACTAGATGACCATAGAGTGACCATAGTTACTTCATGAGATCCTTTGAGTAGACCATTCCTTTGTTTTATTTTCTCTATTCTGAGTTCCTATTATTATAATTATTCAATATATTCTTTTATAGTGTGAATAAATTTACAAACCACATGTAAATTTTCAAAATATATCGTAATCAATGTTTTTCACTGTATGAGATCTAGAAATTCATTATCATTTCATGTGTAAAATTCATGGAATCGTAATTCAGTTCAGTAGTTTTTAAATGGATGGAATTAACCCTAGGAAGATAAAACAATAAAATATTATAAAATAAAATGTTATAATTAATTAATAACTCAACATGTGAATCAATGATGTTGATATTTAAATATCATTTTTTGTCATGCCGTTGTTTTGGCATAAATCAAAAAATGGGAAATTTCCGACATTGTTATTATTTTATTATCTTGTAAATATCCTAATAATGGTAATGAATAATATGATGAAATAGTTGTGATAATTATTATTTTATGAATTAAACATAATGAAAATAAAATTGAATATTTTTTCATGTCAGCGAATGTTGAATATAGTTATGAATGAGAATATATATGAAAATCTAATGTACAATTTTATTATTTCTAATAAACTAAATTTAATATAATTATTTATATAAGTAGGAAGATTTATTAGATTTTTTATGGTAATTAACCCAATGATGTATTAATCATTTATTTAGTTACAAGAAAATATAAAATAAAATAATATGATAGAAAATTGTTGCCTATGATTAATATTGGATTGTAGTAAACATGAATACATTAGTAGAAATTTTATTTATATATTTGGATGATTCATCTTGTTTTACAATATAATGTTTTATCTTTTGTTTTTATTATTATTCTAATGTATTGAGGATAATAGGATTAGTATTGATTAATGACACAAAGTTGAAATGATGTTATTATTTAATGGAAAATCCACTAGGATATTACTATCAAGTACTATTGAACATATATTGAGTATGGAAATATTATTGAAGTTTTTTAAGGCTGATTTTCTATTTTTGTGTTTATATATATTACGTTTATTATTAATATGAAAAAAAAACATAATGAATATTTTAATTACATGATGAAATTAAAAAAATTATGTTATTATTATTACTGATTGATGAAAAATGGGGCCATTATTATTTTATGAGGAATAGATTATATGATTACAAGCCCATTATTTCCCTTTTTATTGAATATATCTTGTTTTCAAGAGTGTATTCTCTGAGGTGTTATATCATATGTATGACATATTGAAAACCTTATATTGTTTGAATTCATTATGAGGAATGGGTGGGATTTCTCATGACAATATTGTTATTGATGCTAGTTAGAGTGGAATGAATTACATTATGTACAATTGATTAGTTAAGGAAATATGGATTTGGATAAATTGAGAGATGGAATTACATTATTTTTTATGAATGATAAACTTGTGACAATTATATTTTATAATTTATCCTTTGATATAATTTTATATTTCATGTTGCAACATGTTTTTTCATTGAATGGGAATATCTATTTTTGGTATCTTAGGATGAGTCCTAGAGTACCCAAAAAAATGAAATAAATTAATTAACAAATTAGGATGGTTATTAGTGATTTTTGATAATGATACAATACTTGAATTGATGTAAAAAATAATGGTTCAAAAAGACACATTTAATAAAATATTTTTGTACTACACATAATAAATGTAAATACATTAATATAAATTGATTTATTGTTGATAAATAATTCATAATGAATATTTATTATTTTTTTCATGTAGATGAATATTTCCTAATTGTGGAAAATAAAATTCTTCCACACTGACAGTGAATGATTAGTCTAAGGTTTTGTACTTTCACTTATTTCTGTGTTTCATGTAATACATTTTATTTTCTGATTTCATACACTTCCCCACACTATTCAGGATGAAACCATAATATATATATTATAGGGGTAGTTTCTCTAAAATCTAGGACAATGAGGGGGTAGATGGATGACTTATCCATATCTACCTATCTCACTTCATTTGTAGTAACATGTTTGAGAACAACTAGGATATGAAGGTTTACCGTATAGATTATGGGATTACAATAGTTCTAATGGTTCTCAATTTAGAATACATTTATGTGTAAGATGTAAAGGCATGAAATAATATTTCATCCTCAACCATTACATATATATTATCTTTTTCAATGTGTATATTTTAATGGATTCTAGTAGATTTAGTTATAATAAATTTACATGGGTTTTAGTAGATTCCAGAAAAACATTTTTTATAGATGAGATGATCGTGATAAGGATATGGTTGTGGCCGGGTGACTATGTTTTAAATATTGACATTACTTTTATATATATTATTTATGTTTTTGATATTATTTTCTACATAAATGAAGGATTATTTATGATTTGAATTAGAGCTCAATATGTGTGTAATTGTGGTATGAGGGTGAAAAACATATGGTAAGTGGATGTTGGGTAATATCATTATATATATGATTTGATATGGATGCATTTACTAATATGTGAATATCTATGTTGGGTCTATGATGAGGAACTAAAATAGAATTTCCTATTTACTTGATGTGCTTGAATAATTTATTTATTTACTATGATTTTTTAGAGATCTTCCACAATTTCATTTGTGATTTTGGAGAGGATACTATAATGTATGCCAATTATTCTTTTCTAATGTACATTCAATCAATATATTTTGGTTGACATAATCTTGTCAGACTTGAATCTTGAGAAAACTTTTCGTGATTTTTTTTGATATTGGGGAATCAAAGATATATTCATGGATTTATTTTAGAATCTCAATTGTTTTAGTGATATCTGTATTTTATTCCATTCAAATCAAGAATTTACCTAATAATATGTTGTGAAGATAATTTTTTTTATTTTCTATATGATGAATTTGTGAGACTTTTATTCAAGTCTTTTTTCATTAAATTTATATTTAGGTAATTGACTCCCATATGTGTCTATAATATACCCTAATTTATAGTAAATGACACATTTTTAGTTGAAGGATATCATTGGGGATCACTACCGCTCATAATTGATAGCATATAAGGTATACCAATGTGTGAAATTAGTTAAAAATGGTCCCTATAGTGGAATGAAATGGTTCCCCTAAATTTACAATACACTCCTTATCACATTGAATGATAATGATTAATATATTTTTGTGAAAAACATACATTCTTACAATAACCAATTAATCATCAACAATCTATAATTGATGAGTAATTAACATATGATTTTTTTTCATAATCACTCTAGTGGGATTGAATTATCATTATCTCAATTGATAAAAAATGAAAAGGCTAATAGAACTTTTATTTAAACAGAGTCACAATATGTTGTTTTTTATATTATATTATGATTTTTCAAGGAATTTGAAAATATATAAGGATATTGAAACATTTGAGTAATTTTTTTTGAAATGGAAATTCACTCCCAACAAAGGCTAATGGTATGAAATTCCATTGACCAACTGTTGTTGGTGAGTTTCATAGACAAATAAAATGATCATATTTGAGCCATTATATTGATAAATGGTTTATCAACATGATCATTTTTATGAATTTAATATATGTTTAAAATTTTTTTATCATTAATATAATTTAATAATTTAATTAAAAATAATATTTTGGTAAAAATATCTCAATATATATTATGTTCATCAATAATCTCCCTCAACCTCTATTCTCTATTTGTTCAATTTCATATTTCAATTTTTTATTGTTTATTTTTTTGTGGATAATTTTATTTATTCACAATGATTTTTTGGTTATATATTTTATATCTGTAATTTCCCAGTATCATAGTTTTCATATTCAGGGGATGTATCAATTTTTTTATTTCTAGTCCAATTATTATACATTATTTCAATTCTGAAAAAAACTGTAGGTTATGAAAACTATTTTATTAACACAATTATTTGGTTCAAATGAATTATTAATGTTTCTAATAGCCATTTAAATGACCTATAAATATCGATGGTGTTATTTAGTACACATTTATGTGATTTGAGAGCCCAACATTCTCAAAAGTAGGTTCATAAACCCCTATAAATAATTTTTAGAATTTGAAAAATCATGAATATCAAAAAATTATTCCTTATGAAATACTATATTTAATGGTAATTGAGTTTCATGAACACCACTTACTCTCAATATAACTCATTTTCGTAATTTGTGTAAATGGTATTGAATGTATTTGATGTAAGGCACAAATTTCAGTATGGTCTACTCAAAATATAATTATATTGAGAGGAAGTATTAGGATTTATAGGTATAACAAATTTAGGATAATCATACTATGTATATAAAAACACAACATGTCAATCATGGTTCTCAAATGGGATTTTTGAGATTATGATGCAAAACAATTGTTTCTCATTATGACTAAATATTTTTTAGATTTCTATAAATTTCAAAAACATGTACCACTGATTCATTTAATATATCATGAGCCCCATAATTCATAATTTTTTTAATTTTAGAATACTTGTATTGAGATTCAAGTGCAAGATTTCCATAAAGTAACCTTTTATATTAAATGATATAATTAGTGTAATTTCTAATAGTTGATTATTAAACCATAATTTAATTATATTTTAATGAAACTAATAAAATACATCCATAAATACATCAGATTGAAGTTTTTAATATATAAAATAAAAAACAACATCCCATAACATATCCCATGATTTTTCAAATAACACTAACTTATCTTGAGTAAATCTGGTTATCATCATAAGAATATCATTATCCAACTACATTGGATAAATTTTCATTAAAAATAATTTTTACACATGTTACCCTATTTTATTGAAGTTATAGTCAATATAAATAAATTTAATGTATTTCATGAAACCAAAAATACCCGGGTAACTGCATTTTTATTAAATTGTGACGAAATACAATGAATCAATAACTAAGGAACTGGTCAGTTTAGTAGTCTTTTAATTCTAGATTTCATACATGATAACCACAATACCTTTGGAAATAGGAAACACAAATAGATTACGTAATAATAATAAATAAACAAAATCCTTGAATCTCATTCAATGTATTCAACTATGTAACCATTGTAAATGAGATATAATAAGGGAAATCTCAAAATATCAGAAAGGAATACTAAATATGTAGCAATATTTATCAATTTAAATAAATAAAAATTCTAAATAAATTATATCATAACACATTCCATTCTCATATCAAGAAATATAAAAATCGATATGGAATGGTAAAAAATTTGAACACAAGTAATCTGTATCAAAAAAACTAATAATAGAATGATTCAATACATATGTCGATGAAATATATAATTGATAAATAATAACATTTTCTAATTGATGGAGATGCTTAATTATTAGACGTTATGTTTCCTATGTAATTTTATCCTTTACATTCAATACCACTCATAATATGAAGAATTTTATTGGGTATAAACCCATTTATTTTGGAATTCTATTTCATCTCATGAGACTACCAATTCATTGTAAATCTATCTATAACTAGGACACACCTATGTTGTACCTTTTTAAATCATTCCTTCTATCAAATAATATATTAAAATAAATTAAATATTCAATATAACATATATATATTGATTAAAGGATACTGATTTATAAAAAATTCACAAGTGGGGGTGTTGTAACATAAAGGGTTGTTAATTTTGATGGACGGAAATAGCATTTTATGATCATAAGATCATTTTTTGGAAAATAATTTTTGAACATCCGAAACTATCTCATACCAATTTGATACATTTGACTCTTAATATCAATGAAGTAACAAAACAAAATGATTCATATAAGATCATAGTACTAATGAAATTAATGATATAACATTTCAATGAGAACTATATATAGCATATAAATGTCAATTCATGAAAAACATCAAATAGGTATCAATGAAATGTTAATTAAGACGAAATCATATTTCATGCATTTACTTTCATGTAATATTAATTAAAATACATGTAAAATGGTTTTAAGAGTGTTAATAATTTATTACAGAACCATATTAATATTTAATATATCATAAATTATCATCCTATAATATCTTATTACCCATTTGTAAACATTTATTGTTTTGTTAACCTATTTTGTATGTTAAGTTCGTAGTTTATCTAGTAATTTTTTAGGTATTTATTTGTTATTTCACATAGTTATATCATGATTTCATCATAACTATAATTTTAACCATTATTTAAATATTATATATATTTATTAAATAATTATGTTTTGTTGATTTCATACAATTTGAAGATGTGAAATGAAATGCACCATAAAAAAGACGGTCAGTCATAGGTACACATAAATGCTACTTTAATTTATTTTTAATATTTTAAGAATAAAAATTTAATTATATATTGGTGTAATATAATAACAATATCATATTTATGTAATATATATCACATCTAATTATTAAAAAAGTATTTTATACATTCCTTGTATATCATGATCAAATCACATCGCTTTGCGGTGGAGGTAGTCAAAACATCAAGAAATGATGTTATCAAATTTATAAAAAATGAAAATAATAAGTTTATATGTTATGTAGTAATTATAAAAGAATAAAAACATCATAAATATCATATATATCAAATATAAGTATAATTTTAATAATAAATCCCAACAATAATATATTTTTAAACTGAAAATGAAAAATCGTCATTTCTTGATTTGGTAGGATGTCATACACATTAACAGTATGTCTATTAAACATTAAATTATATTGTTTTTATGAGTATGTATAACCCATATAATTACAATATATCAGTATATGGAGGATAATGGTGTTTTTATATAGTCATAGAATAACAATAGATGATGGGTAGATAATGGAAATGAAGCGATGATGCTGGATGAATGATGTTACATTTCCCTTCGGTAACTCCTATTGGTTTTCACAAGAGGTATTCCATTGATGGATTTAAACGACTAGAAAAATGTCATAAACCCACGGTTTTGAAAAAAAAACATGGGTATAGGGACAATATGGGAACCTATACCCATGTTTTTGGAAAACCATGGGTTTGTGTTTTTTGATGACATATACCTATGTTTATGACCAAAACCTTGGGTATATGTTTTTTGCTAGAAAAATACACATGTTTTTGAAAACATTTTGTAATAGGGATTTTTTTCAATGACCTATACACACAGTTTTCCAAATGTGTGGGTATGATATTAAATAGTTAATGTAGAATAAAAATTTACAGGAAAAAAATTTTTGTTCAAAACCCCAATACTGATGGTTTCTGACACATACCCATTTTTTTATTAATATATAAGTTTAAATATAAATTATTATTCCAATAAGGGATAATAGGGTATTTTTAGGCTCTTAAATCATATTAATGTGGTCTACAGATAGATTCATATGGATTTTTATTATCAAACATCTTTACCTATAGATTTAAAACAATCGGTATATGTTTAATGAAACTATATATGGAATAAACCTATATGGATGGTTTTTAAACTATTGGAATATGTGTTCCAAGCATTGGTTATAATTGAAGGCTATACTGACACCATGGTTTTCCATAGTTCCATGGAACCATGGGTATAACCTATACCCCCTATTTTGTGGCATGTACCCACAGTTTCAGACCATGGGTATAAGGAATCTTTCTAGTAATGTTATGCCCAAAAGGGGGATTCATGGATAACGTTAAGTATGTAATGAGGTTAACTTTTTAGGGGTTGGTCGATCTATAAGTTTCATTGTGTTGTGAGGAAATGAGGGAGGTTGTACCCTTTAATAATTGATGTGAGAGGAACATTTGGAAACTCTTAAATTAATAAAATATAACACGGATGTTATAGAGGGAAAGACATAAAAATGACCTACAATGGGATAGTGGATGATATTTTAGATCATATATTTTACCTTTTGAAATTAATTAATATTTATATGAATTTTATATAATTTAATAAAATATTAATTAAATATAGTACTAGTATATTCAAATGTGGTACAATTCATTTAATTTTGCATCAAACATATCAAGACAAACTAGAATTAAGAATATATTGCAATAAATGATATTAAATATATTTTATATCTATAAAATCCATTATACAAATATACTAATCCCAAATATGTGAAAAATAATATTTTCAATATCAATTATTTTACTTCTCTTTTAGATAATTAAATATTTTTAGAGAATTAAGGAATCTTTTAAGATAATTATATATTTTTAATAAATAATAAATATATTTTCTGGAATTAATTTAATGTTATTATTATCTAAATAGACAATTATGTTTTCTCATATCTTTTTTTACAATATTGACACATAAACGATATTAAATATAAATAGAGTGACATTTTGAAACTATTTTTGCCTTAATTAATATATAAGTTATTTTAATTGAATAATATCCATTAATCATCTTGAATTCAATAATAAGGTAATAATTTTCGAATCCACTTCATCCAATAATTTTTTGATAATTTTTTTTTATTTTTTAGTCCATCATTTTAAACCCTTTTTTAACCCCTACAACTATTTTTTTGAGATCATGTATCTTATATATTTGGTTTTATATAGTTATAATAAAATTAAAAAATATAACTAAATGAGTAACGGATGACGTTTTGATATTTTTAAAAATTATTTTTCCTATTTTCTTTATTTTTAGATATTTTATATCATTGAATAAAATATTTAGTAAGAAAATATCAGTAATATCATTTTTAACCCAATTCATTATTATTTCTAATACAAATTAAAAAAAAGATATATGAAAAGATAAACATATATAACATCAATAAAAGTATATTTCATCAATATAATTTATTTATTACTATAATCTGCCATGGAATTTCATTTTAAATCATTCAATTTAATTTATTAGTTCATTCTATTAATAATCAATTACTACATCATCATTGGGTCACCATTCATTTTATTAATTTATTTCCAAAAATGTAATAATAAATTATAATGATTTAAGAAAAAAATTTATATTAATAAATAATATTTATAGTCAAAAATATCTTTTATATTACTCAATATTAAAAAAAATACCTATTATTAAAATGGAATGTTAGAGAAAATTTAAATTTCTTTTAATATGACATTGTAAATGTTATAAACTCATAAATGTGGCTACCAAATGTTATAATATTTGAAAAAGGATTATTTTACTAAAAAAATCCTCATCTAATGATATTAAACAACTTATTAGTAAACTTTTAGAACAATTATAATATTATTCTTTCACATAATTAATCGATTCAACCTTTCTCGTGAGAATTAAAAATTTTACTAAATTTTTTATCTGTATGCTGAAATAATTAATGAAATGTATTTAAATAACTTTTACCTAATGATTCCAAAAAAGGAATAAATTATTCTTGATTCAGAAAAAAAATTAGATGAATTAATTTACATAAAATTAATCTTGTTCACAAAATGATAAAATGAGTTGTCATTGTGATAATGTAAAAAAAGATTATAACGTTTTTATATTATTATTCAATGTGAAATTAATTATGAAGACCTATAAAATATTAAATGATATAAATTATATCAAATTATAATTCCAAACCAATAAATAATATAATTCGACACTATAAACTATTTAGATGGATATATTGTTTACAATTAAAATGAAATATTTTATCACTATATATCAAAACATTAAACTAATCCAAAAAATAAAACAAATCATCAAAATAAAATATTATATTCCTGATTTAAATAATTTTTTCTATTTTTTCTAATTATATATAATTTAATTTCAATACATTGATCTACAATAGGTTCACCATGTAATGGTTGTAATACTACTTTATAGAAATAATGGTTTTTTTGTTTAATATTGGTTTTTTATCTTTTTCCTATCAAATATTTTGAATGAATGAAAAAATATTTTATTAGATATATAAAATCTCTATATTTGTTAAAATTTAATATTATGTTCAAAACATCACTATACAGTTTTTTTAAACATGTTGTGTCCATCATAAGAAAATAAACAAAATTAAATTTAATCTAAAATATAAATATATTAAATTATTTGTGTTATTCATTCTCCCCCACAATAATTAAATTTTTTCCTTGAAATTTTATTTTGATCTCCATATTCTAGGTGTTTATATTTGAAAATAATAAATTTTTAAAAAACCTACAACGTAAATATTGTCATTAACACATATTCATAATATAAGAGAAATATAAGTGGGATGATCCCCAAAATACTAAAAATTCGAATATGATAAAATTATTGAAAAATTATCCATGAAATAAAAATATTACCATTATGTTCAAATGGAGAATTATAGTGAATGTTTTTATGAGAATGTTATTCACCAAAAATAAATAAAAAATTGTTTTCTGAAAATGACATTGATATCATCAAAATTTATGATAATGTGAAAACATTTTTTTCCAAGAACTATTTAATATGGTTTATAAATTATTTAACTCTCTATAAATGTAACTAAATATAATTACTTCATATATTTCTATTTCATAGAACATTTTTATCGTTTAGTTCCCCAATCAATAATTTCTACTCAATCTCATAGAACATGTTGTGTCAAATAGTGAAGTAATACATTATCCTCTAAAACCTCATCCATTGATCAACTAAATAATTACATAAGTGTTGATACATTATTAAATATCATCATCCAACACAGTATAATAATTTCCATATTATTACGTACTATAAAATTTCATTTATCCATATTAATCATCTTTTTATCAAACATCATTATCTCAACATCCGGAACTGATTAAGGTTTATTTTTCCATCAACCATGTGTTTTCCAAAAGAAATATATTGGTACAAAATCATTTTTCATAGAATTAGTCAACATATGATCTCAAATACTAAATAAAAAATTAATGTAATATAGTCTATATATATAACATAATTCTTATAACAAGTACATCATTTAGAAATTAATCAAATGATACTATTATATAATCTAACCATAGTAACATTGATAATTCATATTATTTAAGGTAGTAGAATAATATTTAACTACATCCATTATCCTATTTTAGGATATATTACAGTGTCACGTGAGACATTGATTTTAATAGTGTCAAATATCTTTGAACTGGATGAAAAAAACATTCAAATTTATTTTACATCCCATAGAATAATGAGAAATGTGTTCTTTTTCTCAGAATATATAAAAACATCTAATCCCTTCATGTATGTACTACAGTATTTCATTGTAATATTATCACACATGTTAAAATAAATCATTCTCTTATTCACTTTATATATATATATTAACTTTTCATCCTCATATTCTCATTATTTACTTTGAAGACATAAGACACGAGGAGCTCTTCACCCATCTCATTATCTCATGATATTATGTCCTCATATGATGAGGATTCTGGTGAAAATATTTCCCTTAAAAATATTTTCCTATAAAGATGAAATCTATGATCCATCAAACTCTTGGATCATCTATATTGGTGAGGCCTGTGTTTTTTTATGCACCTTATCTAAATGACATCCTATACTGAATTAGTTCATATAATTATAAAACATAATTTATAATCCCATGATTAGTCATATAAAAAACATAAATTAAAAATATTTTTCGTAGCTAATCAAATAGTCATAAAAATGGATTCATTAATTAATTTTTTTATTTTAAATCATTCCTAATGGTTTGTAATGAATATATAAAATATCCTAAGAATATCCACCTAGGGCGTCAGAGTAGTTGCACAAAATGGACCATTGTCATGAAAAAGTTTACACTTAGTCAAGCCTGACACACCGTGTTTGAATTGTTCTGCATAGGTACATCTATGCTTGAAAAACACCCACTTTTGTTATTAATACAATAATGTATTTTATAGTAATACCCATACAATACTTACATTAAAAAAATTGAAGTAAGTTTGTTATATACATGTCATCAATGTCTATCTTAGGTTCAAGTTCCCAAATCTATGTTATCTATATCAGGTTTACGAGGTTGTTTCTAATCATACTTTGATACATAATATAATTCTCTGATCCCAAAATACCAGAGATGGTGTAATTTGTTTTTATGATAGCATGAAATAAAATAAATTAAATATTGAATGACCAATTAATTTAATAGTAATGTAATTCCTTATACTATAAATGGTAACCATAATATATTGTAAAATAGGATATTAAAATATAAAATATAATAAAATGAAAAAAAAACATACTTGACACACATTTAAAGGATTCCTCTTTAGTAACAAGACAATTTCAATATAATGTGCGTGAGATCAAATTCATAGTAAGGGTAAATAAAACATAAGAAATACTGAATCATATGAATAAATCAATATGAAATACTAAATATCTAAAAAACATTTCATTCAAATTAATAGATAAGTCAAAATCAATATATAATTGCATAAAACTAAAACAGATTCCTTCTAAATCAATTAATTAAAAATATATTGAATCTATATACATGTCGATGAAAAATATCATGGATAAATAATAACTGAGTCTAAATTAGTGTGATTGTTAATTATTAGAGACAATTATTTTTAGGAACATTGAAAAATTACAATGACACCATCCACAAGATAATGTAAATTGCACCTATAGGGATAGATGACCATGTAGAGTACACATGTAGACACGGTGTGGGGTGCACACATGGTAAATGTATGTCACTAAGTTATGTTCATGGATAAACCCTATTAGTCACATGGGTAGGTAAACCATGTTGTGTATATTCTATTTACACAATTAACATGATGTGAACAACATGAACTCTCTATGTATATGGGATTGAACACACCGTTTCTAGAAGAAGTACCAACTATGATTGGGCTATGATTGAACATGGAAATGTCAGTGATAACACGCCATGTTATTCTATATTTCCATCGTATGTTATATTTCTCCTCATTTGATATCATTAATCATTAGAATTGGATTTTGAACCATTTTTATTATTTTGAGTATAATTTCATTTAAATTGAGATGGGGAATACCATGAGTTTATTTCAGAACCCTATGGTTCCATTTTAGGATTTTACAAATTGGGGAGGTCCTTCTTATGAGAATTAAATCTAGTTTATACTCCGAGTGAGATATCGATCTATGATGTTCCATGATATATCACTCTAGGATGTTCCATGATATATCTCTCTATAATTATTCCACATAGGATCCCCTTATTTATTTATCATGTGATAATACTATATAGGATTCCTCTTATTTAATACCATTACAGGATCCCTTATAAGATTCCACCTTTCAAAATTTTTTAGGATCCCAAGAATAATTCCTTCACTAATGTTTAGACATTGAAAATCATCAATAGGATTTCATGAACTGTTTTTTACACGAAGTACCCAAGGGGGTGTCATGATTTTCGACATACCTGGAGATATCCCGTCATGTCTGTGTAGAGATATTATTTCACGTAACCTTAGAACCTATATCAATGTTATAATCATGAGAGATTGTTTCTGTAATAGTGGTTTTGGAATTTGAACACCCTAACTATTTTTATTAATGTTATCACCTATTCAGTATTGATCTATTGATGACAACCATCTTTTCAAATAGGGGTGTGACTGATGAGCCTCATGGGATTTTATTTCTATTTTTGGGATTACCAGGAATGATTCAATGAATATAAAATTTGATCATTAATTTTTTTGAGATTCACAAACATGGTTCTGGGAATCGATTGTTTAGCCTACTTGATTTAGTTTTACTAATTAGATGACTTTAAAATTTATAATCTGTAGATATGGATTTTGATACTTACATTATTGGATTCCTTTAACATTTCTATTTGTTGGATATATATGTTTATAATTACATTAATGGATTCTATGGGTATTTATACACCTCAAATCAATATTTTGTGACTCACATGATTGGATGTTTTTTACATTTCCACTCCTTCGATCCAATTTAAATGATTTTATTGGATATCATGGACATTTATACTATAATGATCTTACTCTATTTTTGTTCCTGGCGTGATACATGGATTCTAATTATTATAATTCATTGGATGGGATCATAGTACAAATAATTTAATGTCTGAAATGAATAATATTGGGATCCCTATGTATGAATCTATTGGATATACTTATTGGATAAATATTTTTATATACTCTACCAATTATTATTCTCTCCACATCTAATGCCTTCGGTCCTCCTCAGGATAGGTTGGAATCACCGTGACGACTTTTCCTAGAGGAACAATTTTTTTATGGGGATTTTGAACACTTTATATTAATATATATTGTTCATGTACATGGTTCAATAGATCATTTCATAGATACCATATAATTGTGATCCCTAGATATACTATTTATGTTGAGATATCATGCTTGACTATAGACCATGAGAGAAAAAATTGTTCATTCAAAAGGATTACATGTTGATTGAGTAAAATGAATTTTATATTATTACCACATTTAGTGGATTATCCATCTTTATATGGTATCCCATATTATATGTATTGGATTCATGTATGATTCAAATCAGGTGTAGGAAATGTACCCCTGTGTGAGGATGCATCCTAATCAGAGACAATTACCCTAGTACAAAAATTAAATTGAATGATGGAATTGTATTTGTATGTTATAAATAACGGATGTGTAAAGCTGTAAAAATTTATTTATCACATCAATTATATTATAACCAACCAAATATATGCATTATCATGACTTATCATTTATGTTATATAAAAAAGTGATAAATCAAGTATCTTACATTATCAGATCATATATTTTATAAACGATATGATAAATTTTATAAAAGAACTATTTATCATTCCACTTACTAAATAAACATTATCATAAATAATGTAAAAAATTTATGGCACCCCGTTACAAGTTATTCTGCTGGTTTTAATTTGGTAGGCAACAAATTGGTCTCACTCCCATGGAAACCCTTTAATATATTATTCAATCACGTGGAATCCAATCCCATTATAACATCGTCATTAATATTTTTTCATCTGAGAATCTATATTATCGATTTTTATCTTTCTTGTAAAAATTGTACACTTTGATTTCAATAATTTATGATTTCCTTAAATTTGGTATTGTGTTTTAATTCATCATATATTTCACTATTTGTTGTTTCCATTCTAATAAATCTATTTATGATGTCTGGTCAGTTTTCATGTGAATTTTTTCTACTAAGGATGAAGCGAGAATTTTCACTCATTTGATCCTATGGAAAACCTATGGCTAATTATTACATATATGTCAATAATATTATGTCATTTAATTCTTCTAATATGATACTATATATGCAATTCTGTTTTGTGGTATTGTCTATCTGATCCATTATTTTTTTGATATAGTGTTCTACTAACCAACTTAAACATCACTATATCTAATAATTCAATAATATTATAGAAAAATCAATTTGAATTAGAACTACAATAGCATGTTTAGATGAGGAGATGGACTTAATCTATGAGATGTTCTTTAAAAATTTCATGACAAAAATTTGGTAGATGATCATATATTTTTGTTAAATAAATAAATAAATATATATATATATATATATTACATTATTCCATTTGGTATTTATCTTTTACATATAAAAAAATCATATTTATTATAATCATTTTATTTCATTTTATATGTCAGTACATATATACTAAAGGAATTTATGGATATCTATAACAATGTTGGTATTTTCATAAAATTTTATACAATTTCACTCACTGTTGGTTGTCATCCTCTCCTATATATAAGGAGATAGTCATTTAGTATATGGATCCTTATTTAATCATTGTGTAAGTAAACATGGCTACAATAAATTAAAATCATTTTATAGTAGCGATAAAATTTAACTACTCTAGATGTTTCATATAATATTGTATAAAATAATTTATTCTTATATCTATCTATATTCAATATAGATACATTATATTACATATGCCAAAAGAGAAATTTGTATTCAATCTTATATATTTATTAATATTATATTCAAGGATTCTATAATACAAAAATAATATATTGTTTTTTAATGCAACATGGGAACCAATATGGTCAATATTAATTTAAATTTGTTTTTTTCTGACTGATTTCTCAAAAAAAAATATTTATTATTTAAATATAAGCATATATCTGTATTATATTTAAAAATTGTGTTTACTAAAAATAATTCCATATTTTATATAAATTTAAAACTGTCTCATCTACCTTTATTTTTATTTCAAAAAATTTCACAAGTATATGTTATTATGATTTATAACTTATATTTAAACATATCTTCAATTATTGGAAAGAATTTGTAATTTTATTTTTCAATTATTAATATATTTGTTTTATATTACAAAATTGTGTCAGTTTCAAATTATTGACTATTTCATATAAATATAAAATTTGATTATCTAACCAAGATTTGTAATTTTTTAATTTTATATAGATAATAAAGAGTGGAAGTCTGAAGATGTCACATCAAAGGTGTAATGTATATTTGGAATTTGATGATTCCTTTTTTAAATTTCTTTTAAGAAACATTCAAAACATTGACTTTTTTTCTGTCCAGCCCTAATATGATTATAAACGAAGATCTTGAAAAATAGAGAGATCAAAGATCATGTAATTTTTCATGGTACTAATCTGAGTTACAACCCATGGATTTGGCCTACTAAAATTGTGACTAATTTCAAATCTACTGATGATGATCCTTCAAATGCTAGTAACATTGATGATATTAAATAAATGATTGATGATATTGAAGCAATAAAATTCCGAATGAACCAAAAATTTAGCGTCAATATAGTTATGATGAAATACCATTATATCGTGGTTCTAAAGATTTTATGGTTTCATAGTTAGTTTTGAGATTTATTAACATAAAGTTGAATCATGCACAGATTCACAGGATTTTTAAATTGATATTATATTTGTTGAAATATATTCTTCCTAAAGAAAATGGTCTTCTATATTCTCATTATAATACAAAGAAAATATTATTCATCATTGTATTAGGATATAATAAAATAAATGCATGACTGAATGACTGTGTAATATTTAAAATGTAATATAAATTGTCAGACTGTGTTATGTGTCGGACATCAAGGAATATATTGAATAAAAAATTAGAGGTAGATATAGAGACTATTGAGTTCCATGTTATTTTATTTTGGTATTTTCTTATCATTTCTCATTTGAAATGTTTATTTTAAAATTAAAATGATTAAAAATGGAAAAGATGGAATGCTTATGAGAGGACATGTGATGGAATAATATGTCCTCTTGTATATTGTACAAAATTTATGAAAATTAATGAGTAGTATACTGTATTTATAAATTATGTTATAAATAAAAGAATTGGGATTCCATTGATGGAGTAAATCTATAATAAAGCCCCACAAGTACACATCGTCCATGTGTTGTTTTATAATAAATTTACAACATATCCCTCGAATTGTGTTTGATGTGAAAATACATCATGTTGAGTTTAATAATCTCTATACAAAAGAATCACATAAATGATATCAATGTTTTCTAATTAACATTAATTGATTATTTTTAAATCTTATGATAGTATGGTATTATGATGTATGAATATATTAAAATAAAATATTTTCAACTTCATGTAGTGATTATGTTCAGGGTAAATGACATTCCAATGTATGGATATTTTTAATGATATAGTGTTATGGGTCATAACGTGTGTTTAGTTTGAGAACAATAGACAACATATAGTTAATTGAACATTGAGAGGAATACAATATACATGGGTCATCAAACGTGCTTCCCTATAGATCAATCGTATTGAAGATTAAAAAATGCATTCAATGCACACCAGATTTTGATATTTCTCTAAAAACCATTATCCACTGATGTTTATTTTGAGAGGGTGAAATGCCTAAATGTAATATTGGGAAAGACACATATATCTGGAAATGATAAATATACTAAAAAAAGAATATATAATTTTTGAGCTACCATATTGGAAATATCAGGAATTGAAACATCATATTGATGTCATGTATGTGGAGAAGATTATATGTGACATTTCTATTTGAAAATTGTTCGATATTTATGGAAATAATAAAGATGGGTTGTATATAATATTATACTTAATATGAATAGGAATATTATTGGTGTTTTCTCCCACTTTTTATGGAATATGAACATTTCAACCCCAATATTGTCATATCGTATCCAAGAGGGAAAAATTATCTTTTTTATGTGTCTTCCATATATCAATGTGTCATAGAAATTTTAAAAAAAATGTAATAAAATATGTCTCATTGATGAACTTGAAGATGATAGGTATGCAATATCATGATTATAATCTCATGATGTAACAACATTTACCAGTCGCATTGCATGGAATATTACCTATCCTTATTAGAGAGACAAAAATTAATGTACGTTATTTTTTAAAATCAATTTTTATTAATCTGATTGCTCTATATATATTTATTTTTTTAAATAATAATAAATTTATTATACTTTTTTAAATGGAAATACAGTATCCTCAATTTTTTTATAATTGTATATTTAATTGTTCATCATGTTAAACAAATAATGATTTATGGACATGTATGTCTACATTGGATGTATCTGTTTAAAAGGTATATAAATATATTGAAGGGGTATGTTATGAAAACGTATCTTCCTGAAGCCAGCATATTGAAAATTATATTTCTATGGAGGTTTTGAATTTTGTACGAGATAATTTTCTGCAGCAGAGCACATTGGTTTGCCTCCATCATTCTAATAATTAGTTAATAATGATTGTAAGTTGATTTGTGTCTAAAAATTCAAATCAACATTTTATGAACATCTGTAGAATATATATTTATACATCTTGAATACAACATCATATTCTAAAGTATATTTAACATTTCATATTAATGAGCTGAAATAATTTCATCCAAAGAGGTATGAAATTATGATTTTGAATAAATATAAAAAAACTTTTTTTAATTGTTAAGAGATCATATTGGTAAATATGATGCATCAAATAAATTAATATGGATAGTTTGTGGTCCATGGAAAAATTTTATAATATAGTCTATGTGTGAAATAAATTTCAATATATTTCATACGAAAGCATAGGACAATATAAGTGAAATTCAGAATAGTGGTGTGCTGGTGTTCCTAGAAGAAATTCATTTTTTATGTTCTAAAAACAAAATATGGTTTCTTATATCAATTTAATATTATTGAATCATTTATAAAATATGGGAGGTTGATTAGATTAAAATTAATGTATTTGTGTTGAACTAAAAATGGTTTACTAGTAAAAAAATTGTCATACATGATGAATTTGGAATGAAAATTATAAATCTGAATATATTAGTAAACACACCTGATTAATTTAAAATAGAAAAACATGAAAAAATTATAATATTCTTTATCAATCCGATATGTAGTGTTTTATTATTCTACAAAAAAATATGTTTCTGATAATCAACATTATGAAGATATTGATTTTTGTGAGATCCCTACTTCCATGGAAATATTAATAGATAATAGTGATAAACATGTTCTAGACATGGTTTTTTCTATAAGGGATTTTCATGAACCATGAATTTGGGATAAAAATCCATTAGTTGATTCCTATTATTACAGGTAACATATTTTTATATCTTTTTTACCTTTATTAATTTAAAATATATTAGATATTATATTATTTGAATATTACAACATATATTAAAATAAATAAGTAGAAATGATTTCATTTCTCAGTTTATTTTTTATATTTTACCATTTTTACCATTACATAACATATATATTAATTGATTTTGTAGAATGAAAATTACTTTAAGTGAAATATTTTATAAAATATTATTTTTTGTGTAAATTTTATTTTTAGATTAGACAATTTTTATATAATCCTACAAAAATTTTGGATATGTTTTCCTTCATTTTCATGAAATTTAATATATAATTTCTATTTCTAGAATTTTATTAAACTATAACAAATACATATAATAATGTGTTAATTTTTAATTTACCTTTTTGTTTCATAAAGTTTCATTTTTTGTTTTCATTTGTATTTTATTATGTGAATTTCAATATGTTGTGTAATAAATGTTTGTTTTTTTATTTCAATGATAATGAATGATCTATAAGTTGATTAACCAAAAACATATGGATATGAGCATCATAATCATACATCTGGTGATGAACAACCTCATTTTCCTCATGATGTTCACAATCATCTTCGTGTACTCCCACAATATAAAAGAAGAGTTAGAGGGTTGGTAAACATTGCATAATACTTTTATAAAAATCAATTTATCATATCTAGAATCAGAGGATAGTTATAGTCATTGATGACAATGACATTCCATGATATGATAATGAATAATTTTTCAAGAGATTTGAATCAACTTAGGGTAAAAGTAAAGTCAACATTTTGATTAAAAATAGAGATGTGGTGACAAGAAAACTATATTAATTGTGGGTAACCATTTTGGTATTCTCTTTTCCTATTGTTTTTCTGATAATGAAATTTTTATATTAAACTATGTATTCCCACATATTTATCATATGAAATTTTATATACCAAAAATTGTAGGTGTTATAAGGAAATAATTATCTATGACTCCTAGGAGATAGAGGGGTTTCAAATCAACCCTCAAATCTGACATCATATTTGTGGATCGAGAACATGAAAATAGATGTCATATATATCCAATTATAGAAGAAGAAACATGGAAACTATTTTTCAAAATTAGTAGAAAAAAGAATTTTCTGTAAGTGAAATGTACAAAATTAGATGTTTACTTATATTAATGATCATATTAATGATTTATTATTATTTATTATAGGAATCAAGGAGATATCATCATGATATCCAATAGAAAAGCGTACAACCATGTACTTTTTATAATGGTGGGTTTACTATATTGGAAGAACAAATGATAAGTAAAAAATTAATTAAATATAGATCTCAGTATTCCACATATAGAGAGGTTTACAACCCATCCCATTCATCTAGAGATGAAAAATTGAAAAGGGTTTAGTTTTGATAAAAAGGGAAATATCTTGTAGAGGAATTGAGGGTCGTAGTGAATAAGATTGTAAGTTGTTTATTATATTTATTTAAGTCAATTCAATTCTTTATATAATTTGAATTATTATATAAATATTCAATCAATTCATATAGAATTATCTTCAGGTGAAAAGAACACAGGGGGTATATAATGATGATGGGAGGCAATATATGTTATCTATAGAATTGAGAAATCCCAAACATCCGGGTCTTGTACGAGGAAACCGTGCAGGTGTATCTAAGAAAAATGTGTTACCACATTCTTCAGATTCTACCTTGGCTGGTTTATATAAAATATTAATATTTGGAGGCTGAAGATCCCAATATTTAATAAAAAATGGTGGATAATATTATATTGTCGCTAACATATATATATGTAGATATGCAAAGAAAATTTTAGACAACTCCCATTCCACTCTACCAGCAACACCCACTCCCCACTTCTCCTTCAAACCCCATTATTTATCCTACACCTCCATCTATAGACCCCATTATTTATCATTTACATCAGCCTACAAACCCCAGTTTGTATCCAACTCCTACATGCCCTCCCCCGCAACATCCTAGTTATTGTGAGTTGTATGTTTATTATCCTCGCAATAATATATTTACAAATGGTCTAATATATAATATAGGAGATAAAATTCATCATAAAAATTAGTGTTAGGTCATCATATGTTCCTTATAGAGAATATTATAGATATATCAAATTGATTTTCAATACCTATATATGAGGTGATGATTGTTGGAAAATGTATCAGTCGCTTTTTTTTTGGAAATCTAGAAATTTTCAACCATTTACCATATAGGTAGGAGAATATCATATATATTTTATTATTTTTGTATTAAATTTTTTTAATATTTTATAGTTAATATATTTATCAATTTACTTACAAGAATAATTTAAACGTAGAGAAATATTGTATGGCCAACATAAAAGAAAAGGGCAGTGTCCACATATACATATTCAAGTAGTCTTGAAAGATAGTTATGTAATTCAAATTTGTTGCAATGGAATTTTTTGTATCCAATGGATTATAATTTTTTTTCTTCAGGCAATAGATATAGGGATTTTGAACATTGTAATCATGAAGCTAGTTACTGGATATAAGTTGGGCATCAATGTGGTGAATGTTTTCTGCTGTATGTCTTAACAAATATCATTACTGACGTTAAGTTTATTGAATATTTATACTTATGTCTAAATATTATTAGGTTTCTTTATAAAATATGTGAGTTTAATTAGAATACATGTGCATAAGGATTGATGGAACTATAATTGATTTCACCATAAGGGCATGCATCAGATGATGAACAAAGTATATTTTATATTACTGAACATTTTCAACAGAGTATAATTACATAGTGTTGGATGTTTCCTTATATTGATTGGAATGAAAAGTATATCTCACAACATGTTATTTATCTTTTACCATAAACCGAATGACATTTAATATTCATTTTTATGAGTTTCCATTGGATGTTAAGTTTTTCTTATGAGGTAGAAAATACTTCATTGGATAATCTTTATCCATGGTGATGTGTGGGGAAATATTATGAATATAATGGAAATGTATATATTAATTTCTTAATATAATTTTATATTATAATTAATATTAAATTTATTTCATTCATATTATTTTATAATATGGAATGGGATTCATTTCAAAAACTCTTAATGAAAACGAGTTTTAATATCATATATATAATAGTTATGGTGAATAGATTTTTATAATTTCTACATTATTGATGAATTACTTAAAAATAATATTTTGAACTGAAAAAAAACATTTAAATATAAATTTCCTATAGAACAGTATCCTCAATTGTAGATATTAAATTTGAAGATTTATGTGTGAAATAATAACAATTGAAATAGTTATGAAGTTTGTCCATGTTAAAATTACTTAAAATGAATACCTTAATATTTCATTTTTTTTATTCATCATACATGTTAAATACTTTAATATTTTTTACATAATTGATAATTCTCAAACATACTCATTAAAAGAGGAAAAACACATAAATTTGAAATTGTATAAATATTTTACATGATTTATTGGATATTAGTTTGTTGTTAGAGAATATTGTAATTTTCACTATTGTAATTTGAAATGAGTATTTGGTTACTATTTTGGTTGGTTTTAGTTTTTTATATAGATAATATTGTGATTTTTGGATGTTGAAACTTTCAATGATTAATTTTTCTACTCGTTTAACTTGTTTATATTCTAGATCTTCTTGTATCTAGTTTGGCATCTTTTTGTTATTTCTTCTTTCATATCTTGTTCTATAATGTAAGGGAAGGGTTAGAAGTTTTCTTTTAAAATTAATTTTTTTTATATCATTTATTTTATAACTGATTCTAATAATATATTTGGTGGGATTTTTTATGACTTTTCTTATTAAACAGATGTCGTATTGCCTTTTTTATGGATATTATAAAAGGAAAAATGTAATAAATGATTCGAATTGTGGTTTACCATGTCAATTTTTATATTAATGACATGGTATATTATTATTATGTAATTTATTTTATAACTGATGTTATAATCATTCATCATGAGAAATTTTTCACTTCGATTATTAAATAACAGACAAGGTATATATTTTATGCATTTTTTATTTAAAAATTAATGTGGAAAACCATCATCCCAAATTGGTTTTAATGCCAGTTTTTAAATAACTGATGTAATAAATTATATTTTACCTTTCTTTTTAAATGATCTACATAAAAAATCATATCCATTATCAATTTATACCATAATTTTTTAAATGAAGCTAAAAAATATTTATAACATTGCCTTTAATAACAACAGATAAAAAGTGACGTAAAAACAAAAAATAACCAATGTTAAAAAGGAATTCATTACTAGTATGAGTTTCTTATGATATTATTCCTCACTTTTATGAGTATTTATAAAATCAGATGAAAATATATATTTATATATATCCATGAATACATGTACTTATATATGAAGGCATTGTCTCCATATAATTGGGGTTTCCAACCCATGATTTTTTTGTGTAATTTTTTTATAATTAATTTTTCTTCATGTATTCAAGGATAGTATGGATATATTGCATGATAATTACCATAAGGATGAATATTATTATTCCTTCGATTGGGTGGACTAATGACATTTTTCCCACCATTATATGATCACCTCAGTGTGTTTCCATATAATATGCTTTCTTTTCAAGTTGAGAACAGATGCATGGTTGTTAGGGATGATGACCAGAGATTCATAACTATAGGGAGTTTCATCGGGGGAACCTCTTAAGTATGATTGTTTCTTTTAGAAATTTCTGGAGACCAGGTATGTGTTCTAGGTCAGAGTTATTTGTTGGGACTTGTACTTTTATTTTTGATTTCTTATGTACTCTTGTATGTATAATCGTCCTGGTGGTTAAAAGATGAGTATGTATGATATATATATATATATATTCATGGTTTTAAATGATTTAGTGTATTATTATAGAATTATTCAATTTATGTTATTTATTAATTCCACAATCTTGTGGTCGACAAATGAGTATGTATGAAAGCAGTAATTGGAAAATAGATAGCATCGCTTTATGCATGTGGTTATCCACAGAAACCTATGAGCGATGTTATCATTTTATAAAATATTTAAGTGTAAAAATATTTATTAACTATTAAATTTAATAGACCATTATTATTTAATATATATCATATATATTAAATAGTCCAATCATTAAGAAAATTAATGTAAAATGGGGATGAAAATCAAAATTCCACACCTTTTGGAGATGGCAAATCGTACATACACAGGAGTGATGTTTTCACTCTCAATGTAATAAAAAATTGGTCTAAATAGTTTTAAAATAATTATAATAAAATATCAATATACATATGAAAAAAGTTCACTCATTTTAATATATTTAATATAAATTTAGAGGATGTAAATGATTAAATAAATTAGAATGAGTGGGAGAAATTTATTATTTCTTCATTAGCTGACCTCCTCTAGAACCCTTATTAAGTTCCATTATAATGATATTGTTTCATAAAAACACTTAAAATATAGTATATGGAATTATGTAAGAGAATTGGATAGGTTTTAATCGAGATATATGCCTCAATATGCTATAAATAATAGAGTGGAGGGTGTCCTTTTTCATGTGGGGGGAGGGACACATAATGATTTTTATATGACTAAATTATTTTTATTTAAATTTAAAATAAAACTACCTAATTAAAATACAATTTATGTGGATATGGTGATATGGGTATAAGAAACACAATCCAATAATAAATATGATGAACAATTTTGGCCTAATCACTTAGGTTTAACATAGGATATCTTGATTTAACCTTTTATCATGGTTAGGTTTTACTATTTTTAAATACATTATGACAAAAAATATAATATATTTTAAAAAATCTATTACAATGAATAAAAATATGGAATTCATTTTATTGGTATAATTTTTTATCAGCAATAAAATCATTATAAAATAACAGGAAAAATTGTGAAGAAAATTGGTTTTTGAAAAAATAATTTTAATCAGTAATTATTTTTATACAATGATAATATATAAAATTGATAAAAATGGTATAAATTGAAAAAATTTTAAATAAACAAAATAAATTTTTCAAAATATAAGTAATAAATTTATATTCTGGAATACTAGAAAATTTTATATGATTTTCATTAAAAATGCCTATTTACATTATTAACAAAAAAATAAAATTATCCCAAAATTAAAAAAAAATCACCCATATATAATTTAAATATAAGGAATTAACATTTTTATAATATTTAATGAAATAAAATTTTTATATGATCCAAAAATTAATTATATTTTATATACACATGATGCAATAAAAACTATCCTTGAATAAATTAAATTTTTGAAGAATAAAATAACTATTTAATATTGAGTAATTATTTCCTAAGATTGAATAAATATACTTTTATGAAATAAAAAAACATTAATTATATGTTTAATAATATATTTAATTCTATTCATAAACAAAAATCCTTTGGATAAGAAATAACTATCAAATTATATTAGAAACTTTTAATAGAATATCTTAGTTTATTTAGACACAACAATGCATGGAAATCATGATATCATAGAAAAAATATTAATATGATGGGAAATATATCACAATTTGTATTTCATTCTATCCTCTTAAAAATTATTTTACTATAAATTAATTATCTCTAATACAAGAAACTATGAATAATTTACAACTCCTTATTCATTTTATGGTATGTTTCTCTTAAATACATTGTATTAATTAAATATCCAATATTTTATAAAGAACTAACATTCATTGAAACAATACATGGATATTTAGGATATAGTCAAAACCTATCCATTTATCAAAAAAATTCCAATTCAATATTTTGAATATTGAAAAACGAATATACATATTTGCGATCTGGGTGATATTTGGAGTTTGATAGAATCAACATAATATTAAGTGTATGGTACCTTAACATTATTAATAGTAACATAACCTTATGAATAGTATCCTATAATATAAATATTAACATTACCCTTTTTACTGTTAACCTAACCCATATATGTATAAACAAATTTTGTCTCCTTAAAAATGAAGATGTGCATTTTATGAGTTGGTATTTTTCTATCAAATAATGAATTTATATATAAAAAAATTTATCATTTATATATTTTTTCTAAAAAATATTTTATCATTTTATGAGTCTACACATCAATAAATGGTTTCGCTGAATGTTGGGGAATTTTTTGAAAAACTAAAATTTTTGGTGAATAGTAAACTACATTAATTTACCGTGAAAATACACTATAATTTAATCTCAGTATTTGTAGAATCATGAGTGATTTAATAAACTAAATATGGAACCCACATTAACATATTACTATTATAGGTCATGAAATATGAACTATTTAATGTATTATTGAGAAATAATAAAATGAAGAATATAATATTAAAAAAACCCTCCAACCCTCCATTATATAAACTTCCCTTCACTCGCACTTCCTCCCACACCACCCAAGATTCAAGAAATACCTAAATTCTAAAAAAAATATCTCTATAAAATCCTCTCCGCATTCCATGACATTCATGTATCACCGAAATTCCAAAAAAATAATTAATTTGTTTCTCAAGGAGGAGTATTCTAGAGGTGAACCAATATCTTATCTTCATTCAAATTCTATTAAATGTTCCAATATTTTGATTCAATATCCTCCCCAAATCACATCCTAATTCAACGATAATTACATTACCAAAAATTTACTGTAATTTTATTCTGATAATGGAATATTTCATCATTATCTCATTTCCCCTTCCACTAACTCTAAAAAAGAATATACCCTTCGAGATGTGTTAAATTTTCAAATTCAAGGATGATATGTTTTCTTTTTCTACTAATAAATCCGAAACATGTCATGAAAAACTTTTTATGGTTGAAAAATCTTATTATATACATATTTTACTATTTGTTATTGTATGCCTTACTCACTCATAATGTAAAATAATAATAGAGAACAACTTCATTATACACAAAACTGCCAAGTTAGTCCAAGATTTAACAGTTAACATTTAACTATGGATCCATCCTCAAGGTATATAACCCAAAATATTATATTAATAGTAATAATGTCACTAATAATATATAAAAATAATTCTGGATGTTTAACAACATTTCAAATGAACATACATTCATGAATACAAGTAAACTGATCATGAAACCAATCAAAAAAAATGATTCAAAAATAATAAAATTGAACCTCGTAAAACCATCATAAAATCCATGAATGAACCTAATATTATTATAATAAACTATTTAAATGTAAATTAGGTTTGGTATTTGTTAATTAATTAAGATAAAATTTATTATTCATGTTATTGTGATCACTTGTTAACACCATCAGGCATAAGGTAAGGGGTTTCTCATCTCACTTTTATTTCCATGATATTTCCATTGTTCCCCACCTATTTCTTATAAGTGGTGTATGTTTACTAATATTTGATATATAAAATCATGACTCTATTTATTATCATGGTTTTTTGTGATTCACTTGTTTTTTATAAACTCAATTGATTAAAATGTTGTAAGGGACATTGTTTCGGTTTCAATTTTATTATGATTTACAAGGTATTGTGCACCTAATAATTATTATGTGTTGTACCTAATGCCCATATAGGATCATTATTCATTTTATATATTAAATTTTTTATATATCCATCTTCTGGATTCATGTAAATGAGTAATATATTAATATGTATAGCCTTTTACAAACAATGTTAATTTGAAAATTTTTTATAACTATAGAAATATTGTTTCCTTTTTATCATATGATCTATATGAATATTGAGGAGGTATATTTTGATTGTTTTAAATCTATGTATAAAGTATGATTTTTACTTTAATTTTTTGTTTGGCCCCCCATTTCCCCTCGATGCATCGATAGATCTCATGAGAAAAATTAATTTGTGACAAACCCTTCTAGTTTCATTCAAAAAATCCAACGGGTTTCTACACAAAAACATAAGTTGTTTATAAGTTATTGTGGTACCATGTCACAGATAAATGAAATAAAATTAATAATTATTATTATTAATCACTTTCAGTTATTACTATCCATGAGTTTTTCAGTATGACATAATCTATGGAATGATTTTTATTTTCAGTTTATTAATGGTGTTAGTGTTTCATTTATTCACCATTTTATATTGCTAATGCAAGTATAATTATGATTATATTACTTTTGATTCGTGATTTATAAATTATTAAATATTAATGAGAATTTGATCTCATATCATTCTTTTTTTACCATCAATATGATATTATGTGGATACAATTTATTGGGTTCTCACAGATGCAGTTTGTTAGTTTTTGTTATGTGTTTTATTTTGTTACCTTTAACAATATAATTCTGATTACATGTATGTTTTTAGTTTCTTCAGGACTACTAAATAGATCATTATTTTGTGATTTCATTCCTCCTAATTGTTCATATTTATAAATTAATGCACCAGATCCATGATTTTGGGGTCGGGGTGTTACAGTTGGTCTGGGAGAATTTTTGGTCGATAACATTGAAACATGATTAGAAAATGTAGATTTTTGAAAAAATCCATATGGTAGTCATTGAAGATAAACATATAAGAGCATCTTTTAATGTTCATAAGGATTAGATAATATAGATCGTTCTAGAAAATACATCCATATCTTGATAAAAATTTATAGAGGAGGCTCTAGCACATATGTATCTAGGGGTAAAACATGAATACACTACATTGAGCTAGACTCGAATGGAAAATGGTGCATCGAAACAGGCCTTTCTGCACTTTTGTTTTTTCACTCCTGAGATATATTTTAGGATAATTCATATTTTATTTACAATTACATTATGAAGTATTTAAATAAAAAAAATTCTTAGAGAATCCTCATTTATTATATTAGTAATACATTGAGTTTCAATTTATGTAATGAAAGTTTATAGAAGAGATTATAAATAATTAATAAAATTATAATCTAGTGAATTCTGTTATCTAGAAATGGATTACAATAGAAGAAGGGGAATCAATAATCATGGAATATTTAGGGATACCAACTCTGGGAAAGTCAACACAGTAAATGTTGGAGCGGATCAGAACATGGAAATATTGGGAAACATATTTAGGTCGTAATGAATAACCATGTTAAACCTATGTTGGATTGTTTTAATGTGTCAAGAGACTACATATATGAGTGGGATTAATAATATTGTTATATCTGACTAGTGTGTCACGACCCATCCCCCAGTGCCCCTGTAGTGACAACCCCAAGCCTTCCTTCCATAAACCAGGGGCTGGAGACTAAAACCAAAGGCATAAATCCATAAAAAGAGGAACTCATTGGCTTTGTAAATCATAACACACACAACAGAGTACGAGATGAAAGTAAAACACTAAGCAGAACTGTATAAAAAAGAGTGATCAAAAGTAAAAGGGTCCGAAAATACAAGACAAATTGTAATGTACAAGTACAACTGAATGAAATGTAAAATAGCAGCTGGATCATCCACCAAGAAACCCTACCTGAAGGGTAGGTACAGATAGCCTCCTCAGTGCTCCATGTTAGTTCGACTCCTCCATGTACCGACTCGTTGTAAGGTCCACATACGAGTACTGTCCAGCCCTACTACACTCAGTCTCAGTCAGCGTTGTCTGTCATCTACAACCAACAAAATAAGGTGTGGTCATCGGTCATGCAGGGGTGATTATAGCGATACTCAATAGGGACCTCGAGACCCCCATGGTATCATAAAACCAACAAGGATAAACAAAAAAAGTATGAAATTAACTGATAACCACAATTAGGTATATGCCCATACATATACCCAAGTCTTCAAGTAATCTATCCCATTCATGAGGTAAACAAAATTTTTTCTGACACGGCTCAACCAGGATTTCTATTCACACTGTCGAAACCCAAGATACTAGATAACTCCTCCATTTTCAAGTATAGTGGGAATGCCGCCATAACTAGACGCTTCCAACTAACCTTGGAATGCTGAGGTACTCCACATGTCCATTACCGTGGCTTTTCCGTGCTCACATAGAGGTGCTCCCCACTGTGGGCCTGCCGCCAACTACCAAGCACTCCCCCTAATATCCTGAAGAGATACCCCTACCGTCAAGTACTACAGGATTGTTTCCAACTAAGAGGAACTCCTCCGACGTGGGTCTTCCACCGCAACCAGGCGCCACCCACTAGGCTAGTCGAATCACTCCATGTCGAATCGGTCAACCAGTCGTCAGGTATCAGCCAGATATTAGGTCTCTATACTCCGCTCTCTCGTCTCCGGGAGGGTCCTCTCCATGAGCAATAGGTCAACACCCAAATTGTCATGAATTACCATATATAATTAATTAAATGTTCCTCCTTTTCATATAGGTCTCAACACAACAAACGGTGCATCATTCAGACACCCAGCCTGTGAGTTATTAGCCTTTTAGCCCCCAGGGGCCGATTGGATTCGTGCACAATCCAACTTGACTATATCTCAAATCTACCCCATACTCTGATGTAGTATTTTCAAAGGGAACGTCGTGCTCTAAGAATACCAGCACCGCTGATGGTTCTTTAAATGGACGTTCGGTGCCAAAGATATGGCCAAAGAAAATAATGTGGTTGGTAATGGGCCTGAGCACGGTCCGACCCGGTTGGACCGAATCAGCCCAATCCAGACATGGATAACTAGGTCTAGGTCGTCCTTGTGAGACCCGCTGGGTCTGACCCATCCCGTTGGGTGGGTCAGCCAGCTAGGTTTGGCCAGATATGCTGGGCCAGGCCCACCAAACTGCTGGGGTGGATCGACCCCGAGGTTTCCAAGTAGGCGGCTCGGCCCGGAGGCTGAGGCTTGTTAGGCCAAAGACAGGAGGAGCGCAGATAGGGTAACTCTACTCGGAAGACCGATCCGGTTTAGCCAGCGATGTCGCAAGGGACACATCGGGCCGTCTCGGGAGGCTGTCACGGCTCGACCGGGCAGGCAGGGTGGCGGCCTGGGTAGGCCGACGGGGCACCAATCAGGATGCGGGTAGGGCGCGTGGGCCGCTAACAGGCCTGCAGCGTGCCGGGAAGGCCACACGGGGTGCGTACAGGCCGGTCGGGTGTCGAGCAGGCCCTGTGGGACACGGGCAGGATGCGGACAGGCCGCTCGGGGCACGGGCAGGGCACAGGGCTGCCAGGAGTGTGCTGGGCAGGATAATGTTGGCCTGGGCAGGGGGCCGGGCTGGCCGTGCGGGACATGGGAAGGGTTGCAGGGCAGCTATGAGGGTGCTGGGAAGGTTGTGTGTGGCGTGGGCTGGGCACCGGGCAGGCCGCGCAGGTCGCGGGCTCGGTGGACGGGTGGCCATGTAAGCCGCGGGCAGGCCGATTCGGCGGGGCTCGGGCCTGTGCGGCCCGACGATGTTCTACTGAGAGCACTGGGGCATTGAGGGGGCGGCACGGTTCGCGGAAGCCACGGGCAGTGTGGCTTTTGTTGTCGTTTCCTTCATCGTTCCGTATCTTCATCTCCATGCCTTTGTATATCAAAAACAAGAAGGTCGAAGAAGGGAGTCGGGACATGTTAGCATGGCCCACACCCACCATGATTAGAGTGATAGAAATGGGTTCTTAAGAATAAATCACAACAAATCACCTACAATATAATCTTATCCTAAATCATCGTATTGAAAGGAAAGAAGAACATGGCACTAAAAGGAAACAAATTCCTACCTTTAATAGTCAGACGTTGTTGGGAATGTCGTGGGAAGAAGATAGAGAGAAACCGTCATTTGTCACGTATTCCACACACACTAACAATTCTGGGTTTTATTGGCTCATGGAAGATGCTCCAAGTCTATAGGTGTTTGGGAAAGAAGTCGAAGAGAGTCGTCATTCTTCGTCGGTGGAGCGTTCTTCATTATTCGATTGGATATTTTCTCCCTTACTATCCTCTTCCGAAGTTCCACCAAATCAAAGATTTCCACTCAAAAGAAATAATAGATGGTCTATTATTTTAGTTGTTTGCATTATTTCAAATTGATAATTAATTAATTAGATATTATCCACATAATTAATTGATGAGATTTGACACAAATATAATAAAGGGGAGTTGAAGAGGCTCCCCAATATTAATTGGAGCTTGAGGGTTTCTCCAATTTAATTTGGAGTTTAAGGGGTTAAGAGCTCGGGTGGTTCCCACTATATTAATCCTCTAATGGGAGGTTGAGTTCAGGTGGACCCTACCACCATAACCTCTCATGGGAGGTTACAGTGCGATGGTCCCTCCACCAACCTCCATGAGAAGGTTTTAACCACCGCACACCAAATGGTGGATCAAATAAAATAATGTGTAGGGAACATTATTTTATTATTTTTTTAAGAAAACCCAAAAACTAACTTCTCTCCTCGACACACTACCATCGAAGTGGAAGTCTTCCTAAAACAATAGCAGGACTTCGAGTTCAACAGTGCCCCCAGATTTCAATTCCAAGCATTGGTTCAGAAGTTATTAAAACACTCTCGTACGTTTACTAAACACACCCAATAAAATATCATAAATTGATTCTTGGTACACCGGGACTCAGAATCTTGTACCGTCAATTTTAACGGACTCGAAAAATTTCCATTCATATAAAAAAAATTAACGGAAATTATGGGTCATTACATTATGCGCACCTCAGTGCCTTACAACCTCATAAACTAAAACTCAAATTATGTGAAAATTGGGGGTACTGAGCACGCATCTGAGCCACCCACTCCCATGTTCTCTCCTATAGTTTCTCGCACTGACAGAGAACACGCACAAGAATAATCAACAATCAACATAGGACTTGCTTTTGTTGATCCTCAACCTCCACTGGAACCACCATAAAAGTCACCCCAATGTCAACGTCCATCTCTCCATGGTCGATGATATGACACGGGTCGTGCATGTATCTCCTCAGATGAGATACAGGGAAAATGTCGTGCACCCGATGTAACTGAGGTGGAAGAGATAAGCGGTAATCCACCTCGCCAACCCTACTAACGACCTAAAAAGGTATGCTGAATCTCGGAGATAACATGTCGCCTCAGCCAAATAATTGTAGTTCTCATTGATGTGAGACCCGAAGAAAGACATAGTCGCCATCCTCGAACTATAGGGGACTCCATCTCTTATCCGCATTTGACATCTACCTAATCGGTGCAGTCTTCATCCTCTCCTGGAAGATCTGCAACTTTTCTGTGATAGCCTACTCCATCACTAGTCCCACCAGTGCGGACTCCCTTGGTTCTGTCTAGCACAGGGGTGATATGAAAGGTCGCTTGTACAACGCCACAAAAGGTGCCATCCTAATGGCAGATTGGTAGCTATTGTTGAATGAAAACTCCACCAAATGTATGTGAATATTTCAACTATGATCGAAGTAAAGGAATCAAGAACGTACCATGTAGTCGAGGGTCTGAATGGTCCTCTTGGTCTAGAAATTCGTCTGAGGATGGAAGGCAGTGCTCAGACAAAGCTGCGTCCTACAAGCCTCCTCCAACCCCTTCTATAGCCGGGATGTGAACTACACATCATGGTCGGAGACAATTGAAGAATGTACTCTATGTATCCACACAATATCTAGCATATAAGGGTGTCCTAATATCTCTATTGAACCCTGGTCTCTGATCGGTAGGTAGTGGGTTGACTTGGTGAGTCAATCAACGATCACCCAAATCGAGTCATGACTCCTGGATGTACGTGGAAGAACTGTCACAAAGTCCATGTGTATCCCATCCCACATCCACTCTGGGACCTCTAATGGCTGAACCAAGCCTGCTGGTACCTAGTTTTCTTCCTTCACTTGCTAATAAGTGAGGAATCAAGAGACAAACTCTGATACTACCTTCTTCATACCTAGCCACAAGTGTTCTCGTCAAAGATCATGGTACATCTTCTCCACTCATGGATGTACCTCTAGATGAGATGTGTGGAACTCTGTCAAAAATTCCTCGTAATGTGAAACTGGTACCATGGTATATCCTCTAAAGGGGAGGACGTTATCCCCACCCTTAGAAAATCAATCATGTGCATGCCTTGTGGATATCTGTGTACGTCTTGTCTCACAGTCAGCGTCTCCACGCTGCGCCTACCTGACTCGCTGAAGAAGTGGGGGTGTGACTTTAATTGTCCGAATGAATATTTCACCATATCAATCCACAAAAGATATCTATAAAGTAGAAATCTACTATGTCGCCTCACCTAAAATCTTTAAACCAAACCAACTTCTGAGTGCATCTGCAAGAACATTCCCCTTTTCAGGAGTATAGACTATCTCGAACTCATAGTCCTAGAGAAACTCAAGCCATCGTCACTGTGTAAGGTTCTGGTCCTGCTAAGAGAAGATATACCTGAGACTCTTATGATCATAGTACATGGTAAAATGTTCAACCATAATATAGTGGTTCCACATTTCAAGGTGACGAAAACTGCTGCTAACTCCAGGTCAGGGGTAGTATAGTTTTTCCCATGCTATCTCAGCTACCGAGAACCATATGTGATCAATGCTCGCTCCTGCATCAGGAAACACCCAAGTATGGTCCCTGATGCATCACATTAGATTATGTACCCTATGCCTTTCTATGGAAGCCTCAATATGGGGTCACTAGTCAGCCTCTGCCTCAACTCCTAAAAGCTCTTCTATCCTCTCTCTGACCACACGAAGGGTTTCCCCTTCTTTGTCAAGGCTTATAGTGGGGTTGCAACTCTAGATAAATCTAGAACGAATCCCTGGTAGTATCCAGCCAAAGGAGACGTCCCTCCCCCTTTGGGGGGGAGGTAAGACTGAAAACAACTTTTCAAAAGATATAACCATGTTCTGTCACTCCTGTTTGGAACTGAAACTCAAAACTTCTGCTGCCATGAGGGAAAGGTTGTTTGTCTCAATAGTGATCTGTTGCACCCTCCTATGCACGAGTTTAACATGTGCTGCCTGGGATTCCATTTTCTCCGACTAAGGAAAACAAAATCGCAATGTTATATACAATCCAAAACCTTTTTTCCTCTAACATTCGTTATGTTTTAGAACTGTGGTTGCCCAGTCAATACCAAAACTAACGTCTTAGGGCCTCGACGATACCACCAAGAGGTTTCAACTGAAACTCTCACATCCAGGGTCAGATCACACGGTCATCGTAGGTGTGATTATCGAGTGTCCTCCCAATTTTATCTCCATACATGAGGGTGATGTCAATGGTTTTACCAGATATTCTATCTTTGGGACAAGATTCGTGGATGTAAGGAATGATTGTACCTATGTCTATTGATACAAATACTAGTAGTAGAAAAAGACTATAACATCAATCATTCATAGAGCCCTTGGGTAACACTCCTTGACCGCATGTAGCTAATCTCTTCTCCTACCCTCCAGCTCCCAGAGCCTGGAGTGGAATACAATGGCGAGTGGTTGTAACATGTCGAAATGTACGCCAACTCATACTACTCTTCTAGATCTGCTTCCATGTCTGCTGCCCTATAGATTTATCTGTCCCTATCACATCCTCTTCTCGAAGCATCATGCAGGTCCAAGTCTCTAAGACTGGCACTGGTTTCCGGATTTCCCACTACTATCATTTACTAGATGTATTCTCTCAGCCAAATAACATGCTACTGGAAAGGTTATCTCTAGAATCTAGAGAAAATTTGTTGGTACAGATGTCTTAAAACAAACCTCGCTCAGTAGTCCGTGCCCCAATGCTCTGATCGTATCATATTCATTGAGTTCTGGTAATGATCCTTATGCCTCAATGAATACTAATCTACTGACATTTCATCCTGACAGATTTTTACAAGCTCTAGAGAACTCTCATCCAAATCCTCAGGCTAGTCCTCAGCCACCTGAGAGTCGGGCTTGCCTCGGAACCTGAGTGGTATATGATGAGGAAAAACGTGTAAGGAACTAAGCCAATATGTTTCATTTACCGGTACTTCCAGTTGTAACTGCAGATCAACAAGCAGTGTTATAGCTAACACACTACATGAAGGTACAATCTCGTGCAATGGTCTACGTAACGAAGCCTCATCACTATGCGGGCCAGCATCATGGTCACTCATGAAAACAATTGTAGTTAAGATCACAATCTTTATTACGGGTTTCTCAACTTGGTGGAGATAGCAATCGCCTCCATCCAGTCCTATGCTGCCTGGGAATAAGCACTGCCTCGTAACCTCGGAGGCCTCTGCTACTGGAACTATTACAACGTGCTCATGCATCGTGCATTTCCCTCCTATGTGTTTGGTGGAATCTACTTTCTAACAGGTACTGGTGCAGCTAGTACACCACTCGAAGGTGCCAAAGTAGAAAGACTGACCTACACCAGAGCCTCGTCACTCGGTGGGCCGTCATCAAGTACTCTCTCCGATCTCCAACTAGTAGTATGCTTGGAGAAATCTTGAAAAAATGTGACATGGTCCAAAGTTATATGCGGTGAGCTGTCTTGGTTGAGATAAAATAAAGAAAAATTTTGAAAACACACACACAATCAGTTTTTTCATTCACTGAGTCAGAGATCAGTAGTCTGGGTCCTAGTGTATGGATACGTCGGCCCCCACACAAACACTGGACTCCCTGAACTGAGAACGAAACTTAGTACCCTTAACACTAGTTTTTAATATAAAATAAAGTTCATATTCCTGTGTTCTACAGTAGTACCAACTCCTCTGATACCAATTTGTCATGATTCGTCACCCGGGGCCCGTGTCGTGACTACCCCAAGACCGCCTTCCATAAACTAGGGGTTGGCGACTATCACCATAGGAATAAATATCTAAAACGAGGAAGTAATTGACTTTATAAATTATAACACACACAACAGAGTATGATATGGAGGTAAAACACTAATAAAAACTTTATACAAAGGAGGGCTGAAAAGTAATAGGGGCCAAAAATACAAGACCAATTGTTAAGTAGAAGTAAAACTGAAAGAAAAGTAAAACAACTACTAGATCATCCACTGGGAAACCCAACCTGAAGGGTAGGTATATATAGCCTCCTCAGCGCTCCACGTACGTCCGACTCCTCCCTGTACCGACCCATCAAAAGGTCCACCTACGGGTACTACCTAGTCCTGCTACACTCAATCTCAGTCAGCGCTCTCCGTCATCTGCAACCAACAAAATATGATGTGGGAATAGGTCGTTCAGGGGTGAGTATAACAATACTCAGTAGAGACCCCGATACCCTCATGGTCTCACAAATCCAACAAGGATAAAACAAAATGTTTGAAATTAACAGATAACCACACTTAGGTATATGCATATACATATACATAAGTTAAAAGCAATCTGTCTGAATCATGAGGTAAACTAAAAAATTATTGACTTAGTTCAACCATGATTTTTATTCCCATTGTAGAAACCATGGTTGTTGGAGAACTCCCACTCTGTCGTGTATAGTGGCCCTACCTCCACAACCAGAAGCTTTCCACTAACCTTGGAATGCTAACATACTCCTCCTATCGGGTATCGTCGGTCTTCCGTTCTCACACAGAGGCACTCCCCACTGTGTGTTTGCCGCAAACTATAAGGTGATCCCCCTAATAGCCTGCAGATGTACTCCTCCTGTCATGTACTGCAGGTCTTCCGTCAACTACCAGGCACTCCTCTGTCGTGGGTCTGCCACCGCAACCAGGTGCTTCCCAGTACGCTTGTCGAATCACTCCGAGTTGAATCAGTCAGGCAGTCGGCAGGCCACATCCAGCTACTAGGTCTCCATAATCCATTTTCCCTTCTCCTAGAGGGTCCTCTCCATGAGCTAGAGGTCGATACTCCAACTATCGTGAAGTCCTAGGTAGAAGTATCTCAATGGTCTACCTCATCTTAAGGGTCTCAAGGGAACAGATGGAGTGTCAATCGGACACTGATCTTTGAGTTATTAGCCTTTTAGCACCGGTGGCTCGGTTGGATTCGTTCACGATCCAACCTGACCCTATCTCAACTCTACCCATTACTCCGATGATGCATTTTCAATGTGACCGTAATGATCTAAGAATACCAGTGCCACTGATGGTTTGTCAAATAGACGTCTAGGGAAAAATATATGGACAATGTATGTAAAGGGGTCCGTGATGGGCCAGGGCACAGTCCGACCCAGTCGGACCAACTCGGCCCAATATAGACAGCGTCGACCCGGTCTGGGTATGACCCGGTCCATTGGGCAGGTCAGCCCACTAGGTTTTCAATGTTTTCTGGGCCCGACGCAATGGATTGTACGGGCAGTTCAGCCTAGAGGTCCCCATGTAGGCTTCTCGGCCCGGAGGCTACGGCCAGTTAGGCCAATGCTGCTAGGGGTACGGCTCGGGCGACTCGGCCCGAAAGGCCGAGCTGGTTGGGCCAGTGATTCCACAAGGGACATTGCGGGCTGCCTCAAGAGGCCGGCATGACCCATCCAGGCAGGCCGACGGGGTGCCAGGAAGGTAGTGCAGAGGGCGCACGGGGGGATGGTAGGCCGACATGGTGTCGTGCAGGATGCACAGTGTTTGTGCATGCCAACAAGGCGCCAAGAAGTCCCTGAGAGGCTCATACATGCTATTCCCAGGCTGCTCCAAGCGTGTGCAGGGCGCTAGGCGGCTAGGCAGGGTGTGGGATAGGCACCGAGCAGGCCGCACGGGTAGAGGGTTGAGCACCGACATATCGTGTGGGGAGCCGGTAGGGCGCTGGGCAGGCCGCGCGGGGCATGGGCCGAGCATCGGGCTGGCCGTGCAGGGCACGGGCAGGGCGGCTGGGCGGCCAGGCAGGCCGTAGTTTGGCCGTTTCAGTGGGGCGCGTGCCGGTGCGGGCCGACGGTGTTCTTCCGGGAGCACTAGTGCATCATGGGGGTGGCACGGTTCACGGAGTCCATGGGTTGTGTGTCTTTTGTTGTTGCAGCCTTTATTTTTCCGTCACCTCATCTCTATGCCGAATATTATCACAAACAAGTAGGTTGACGGAGGGAGTCGGGCCATGTTTTCTTGGCCCGCTCCCTCCGTGATTAGGGTGATAGAAATTTGTTCTTAAGAACAAAAAACAACAACTCACCCATAATAGAATCTTATCCTCTTTCTTCGTTTTGAGAGGATGAAAGAACATGGCACTTAAAAAAGAAATAAATTCCTACCTTTAATATTCGGTCATTTTCAGTGAAGTCGCAAAAAGAAGACGAAGAAGAATCTTCGTTCGTCGCCTCCTCCACACACACATCCATTTCTGGATTACGTCGGCTCATGGAAGATGCTCCACGTATGTAGGTGTCCGAGGAAGAAGTCGAATAGGATCAGCGTTCTTCCTCAGTGGAGCATTCTTCATTCTTCGATGGGAGATTTTCCCCCATTCTCTCCTCTTCCAATGTTCCCCCAAATGATAGGTGTCCACCCAAATGAAATATTTTATTATCTCTTGTTTTAGTTGTTAGAACAAATTCAATTGGAGAATTAATTAATTACATAGGCTCCACCTAATTAATTGATGAGAGTTTTCAAAAACTAAAAAAGGGGAGTTGAAGAGGATCCCCCATATTAATTAGAGCATGAGGGGTTTTCAACATTAATGGGGAGTTTAAGGGGTCAAGAGCTCAGGTGGTCCCCACTACATTAATCCTCTCATGGGAGTTTGAGTTTGAGTGGTCCCCACAACCATAAACTCCCATGGGAGGTTAAGGTGCAGTTGTCCCACCACCAATCTCCATGAAAAGGTTTTAACCTCCACACACCAAATAGGGGCTCAAATAAAATAAAGAGTAGGGAAATTTATTTTAATATATTTTATATGAAAACCCAAAAACAATCTTCTATCCTCGACTCACTTACATCGAAGTGAAAGTATTCTTAAGAGAATACCAGTGCTGCGAATTCAACGATGCCCTCAGGTTTAAATTTCGAGCACCGGTTCAGATGTTATAAAAACTATCTCGTATGGTTACTAAACGCACCCGAACAAAACATCAGAAATCGATTCTGGGAACACTGGGCCTCAGAATCAAGCATCGTAAATTTTCAAGGACTTGTAAAATTTCCATGAATCTATGAAAGAAATTACCATGTATATTATGGGTCATAACATTCTCCCCACCTCAGGGCCTTATTTCCATGTAAGATACAACTTGAACAAAGGGAACAATTGGGGGTACTAACCATGCATCTGAGCATCCCGCTTCCATGTGCTCTCCTGGAGGTTTCCAAACTTCCAGCGAACGCACACTAGATGTATCAACCGTCCACATAAGACCCTCTCTTGTTGATTGCCAAACTCCACTGGAATGTCTGTAAAAGTCACCCCATCATCGACATCCATCTCTCCATGGTCGATGATATGAGATTTGTCATTCACATATCTCCTCAGCTGAGATACGTGGAAGACATCATGCACCCGGTGTAACAAAGGTGTAAGATATTAGAGGTAATCCACCTCGCCAACATCAGCTGAGGAATAGAAAAGGTCTGATGAATCTCGAAGATAACATTCCGCCTTATCCAAATCTCCTTAGACCTCATTGAGATGAGTCTCGTAGAAACACATGGTTTCCATCCATGAAATGTAGAGGCCTCTTTCTCCTATCAGCATACAACTTCTGCTAGCTCTGTGCAGTCTTCATCAACTCCTGAATGATCTACACCTCATTTGTGATAGCCTATTCTATCTCTAGTCCCACCAGTGCTCACTCTCCTAGGTCTGTCCAGCACAAAGGTGATCTACAAGGTCACCCGTACAACTACAAAAAATGTGTCATCCCAGTGGTGGAGTGGTAGCTAGTGTTGAATGAAAACTCTACCAAAGGAATGTGATTCTACAAGTTGTGACCAAAATCGAGGACACAATCATGTACCATGTCCTTGAGGGTCTGAATGGTCCTCTCAGTCTGCCCATTTGTTTGATGATGGAAGGCTGTTCTCAGACGTATCTTTGTCCCGAAAGCCTCCTACAACACCTTTCATAGCTGGTATATAAACCACGCATCACGGTCGGAGACAATATAATAAGTTACTCCATGTAGCAACAAAATTTATTTCACATAGAGGCATCCCAATCTCTCTACTGAACCCTGCTCTCTAATTGGTATGTAGTGGGCCGACATGGTGAGCCGGTCAATGGTCACCCAAATCGAGTCATGGCCCCTAGATGTACGTTGAAGACACATCATGATGTCTATGGATATGGCATCCCACTTCCACTCTGGGACCTCTAAAGGGTGAACCAATCCTGCTGGTACCTGTTTCTCTGCCTTCACTTGCCGAAATGTGTGGAATCGAGAGACAAAGTCCAATACTACCTTCTACATATCTGTCCACTAGTGTTGTCGTCGAAAGATCTGATACTTCTTCACCAATCATGGATGTACCGCTAGAGGAGATGTGGGGAACTCCCTCTACACATCCTCCTGAGGTGACACTGGTACCATGGTACATCCTCTAAAGAGGATTACGTCCTCCCCAGCCTTATAAAATCTATCAGGTTCTTGCCCTGTGGATATTTGAGTACGTCGCATCTCACAGTCAGTGTCTCCACGCTATGCCTCCATGACTCACTAAAGAAGTGGGGAAGTGGTTGTAAGAGACTAAAGGAAGACTGCTCTGTCTCTATCCATAAAGGATATCTTTAAAGAAGCCAGCCACTCTATCTCCTCGCATAGTAGTTTAATCCAAACTTCCTACTGAGTAAATCTGCTAGAACGTTCCCCTTCCCAAGACTATAGACTATCTTGAAGTCATAGTCCTATAGGAACTGAATCCATTGCATTTGTGTCAGGTTTAGGTCCTTCTAAGAGAAGATATACCTGAGACTTTTGTGATCTGAGTACATGGTAAAATGTTTACCGAGAAGTTATTGCGGCCACATTTCAAGGATAAATCCAACTCTGCTAACTCCAGGTCAGGGGTAGTGTATTTTTTCTCATGTTGTATTAGTTTCTGAGAACTATATGTGATCACTCCTCACTCCTTCATTAGGACACACCGAAGTCCAGACTCTAATTAGTCACAGTAGACTATGTACCCTACACTTATATTTTGAAGGCTCAATATGGGGGCACTAGTTAGCCTCTGCCTCAGCTCTTGAAAGCTCTATTAGTATATTTCGAACCACAAAAAGGGTTTCCCCTTCTTTTTCAAGGCTGATAGTGGTGCTGCAACTCTGGAGAAATCTAGAACAAATCTCTAGTGGTAACCATCCAAAGTAGACATTCCTCCCCCATTGGTGGGTAGTCTTGGAAAAAACTTTTGAAAAGAAGTCACCATGTCCTGTCACTCTGGTTGGGAACTGAAAACAAAAAACACTTGCAGTCACGTGGGAATGGCTAGCCCACTCAAGAGTGATCGACTGCACCCTCTTATGCATGAGTTTAACCTATGCTTCTTGGGATTACCTTTTTGGACGACTGAAGAAAACTTAATCTCAATGTTGTAGATACCACAAAACCTTCTTTCCTAAAATAGTCAATACATGTATGAACTGTTGTTTCCCAGTCAATAACAAAACTAACATCGTAAGCCATTGATGCTGCCACCAAGACGTTCCAACTGAAATTCTCACCTCAAGGGTCAGATCATATCGTCAGTGTAAGTGTGATTATCGAGTCTCCTCTCAAAGGTATCCCTAGATGTGATGGTCAAGACAATATTTTAACCCGAAACTCTAGTTCTGGGACAAGATTCATGGAGGTAAGGAATTATTAGTAGCTATGTCTATTGATACGGTAGCTTGTAGTAGACACAGAACGTACCTCAAATCATTCATAGAGGCATTGGGTCACACTCCTTGACCACATGTAGCTACTCTCTTCCCCTACCCTCTAGTTCCTAGAGCCTGTCAAGGACTACAATGGAGGGTGGTTTGAACATGTCGAAATTTACACCACCTCATGCTACTCTACTAGCTCTTCTTCCACATCAACTGCCCTACAGATTCATCTGTCCCTATCACATCCTCTTCTCGAAACATCAAGCATGCTCAAGTATCTCAAACTAACACTAGTTTCCTTCTTTCCTACTACTAACATTCATTGGTTTTATCCTCTTATCCAAATAACATTAAACCGCAAAGGTTATCTCTAGAATCTAGAGAAAAGTTGTAGGCTCAGATGTTCTAAAACACACCTCGCAAGGTAGTCCGTGCCACAAATCACTGATCATATCATATTCATCGAGTGCCAGGAATGATCAGTATGCCTTTATGATTACTCGGCTATAGAAATTTCGTCTTGACAAAGCTGTACAAGCTCTAGAGAACTCTCAGACAGATCCTCAGGCCAGTCCTTAGCTGCCTGACAGTCGGGCTCGCCTCGGAACCTGAGAGGTATCTGATGCGGGAACACGAGTATGGAACTAATCCTACATGTGTCATCTGATGGTACATCTGGTTTTAACTACTGACCAACATGCTGTGTTATAGCTGACACAATACCTGAAGGTACATTCTCAGACAACAGTCCAGTTACCAAAGCCTCATCACCAGGAGGACCAACCTTATGGTGACTCACTACAAAACACTATTAGCTAAGATCACCATCTGCTCTTTGGGTTTCTCAACTAGGTAGAGAACTATAGTAATCACCACCAGCCAGTCCTCTACTTCCTATAAATATTCCATGCCACGTAACATTAGAGGCCTCTGCCGCTGGAACTCGTGCAACGTGCTCAGTCGGCATGCATCATCAGCCTATGATGCTGGTGGCATCTGTTTCCCAATCGGTGGTGTTGTGGCTCGTACACCACCCGATGGTGTCAAAATAGTAAGAGGGCCCTATAACGGAGCCTCATCGCTCTGTGGGATGTCATCAGGTACTATCTCGAAACTCCAACTAGTTGTCTTCTTGGAGGCATTATGAATAGATGTGACACAGTGCAAAGTTATACATGGTGAGATGACCTAGTTGAGATGACTTAATGAAATGTTTTGAAAACACACACAATCAGTGTTTCGTGCACTAAGTCGGTGATCAGTAGTCAGGGTATTGGTGTATGGATACATCGGCCCCTGCACCAACATTGGACTCCCTAAACTGAGAACCACACTCAGTACTCTTAAAACTATTTCTTAACATAAATTAATGATTATAGTCCTCTGTTCTGAGGTTGAACCGGCAGATCTGATACCAATTTTTCGCAACCCATCCCCTCAGACCTGTGCCATTACTACCTCAATCCCTCCATCCATAGGCCATGGGTTAGCGACTATTACCAATGTCGTAAATCCATAAAACTGTAAAGGAATTTCCATTATAAATTAGAACACACACAATAGAGTACGAGTTCGAAGTTAAACACTAAGAAAAATGTATACAAATGAGTGCTGAAGAGTAAAAGGGGCCGAAAATACATGTCCAATTATAAAGTACAAGTACAATTGAATGAAAATTAAAACAGCTTCTGGATCGTCCACTGAGAAAACCTACCTGAAGGGTAGGTATAGATAGTATCCCCAGCGCTCAAAGTCTGTAAGACTCCATCGTGTACCGACTCGTCGTAAGGTCCACCTCCGGGTACTATCTAGTCATGATACTCTCAGTCTCAGTCAGCATTGTCCATAGTCTGTAACCAACACAAAAATGTGCGTGTATAGCTCGTGCATGGGTGAGTATAACAATACATTGTAGGGACCCTAAGACCATCAAGGTCTAACAAATCCAACAAGGGTAAACCACAAAGTAAGAAATTAACAGATAACCACACTTAGGTATATGACCATACATATACCTATGATATTAAGTAGTACGTCCCAATCACGAGGTAAACTAAAATTTTAATGACTCATCTCAATGAGGATTTTTATTCACATTGTAGAAACCATGACTGTAGGAGAACTCATCCTCGGTCGAGTATAGTGGGTCTGCCACAACAACCAGGTGCTTCCCACTAACAATAAACTGCTGAGGTATTCCTCCTATCGAGTACCATGAATCTTCCGCACTCACTTAGAGAAGCTTCTCAATGTGGGTCTGTCGCCAAATATGAGGATCTCCCCCTAATTGCCTACCGAGGTACTCCTCCTGTCGAGTACTGCAGGTCTGCTGCCAACTATCAGGTCGTCCTCCGCCGTGGGTCTGCCGCCGCAACCAGGCGCTCCCCACTGGGCTAGTCGAATCACTCCAAGTCGAATATGTCAAGTAGTCATTATGTCTCAGCCAGCTACTATGTCTCCATACTATGCTCGCTCATCTTTTGGAGGGTCTTCTCCACATGCTACAGGTAGATACTCTAACTGTTTCAATGTCCCTCATAGTAGTATCTCAATGGACCACCTTGTTATAGGGGTTTCTACTGAACAGACGGCGCGTCAATTGGACGCCTAATCTATGAGTTATTATCTTTTTAGTCCCAGGGCTCGATTGGATTCGTGCATGATCCAACCTGCCCATATCTCAACATTACCCCAAACATTGATGGATCATTCTCAAAGGGAATGTCGTGCTCTTAGAATATCAATGATGGTTCATGAAACAGACGTCTGGTGCCAATGATATTAATAAAATAATTAAATGTTTAAGAAACATAATTGAAATATTATTTTATATCACTTTATATGTTTCTAAATAAATTATACCCATAATACTATATGATAAAAAATGAGTTCCATGTGTTCAAAAAACCACTAAAATTAACCTAAAATGATAATCGTTAACATTTATCTAAGGACTCATACTCATGGTATATAACCAAATCTATTATATGATCACATATAATATTATAGGGTCATTAATAACATATAATAAAAAATATATGTGTTCATCCATATTTTAAATGAACATCCATTAATTTACACAAATAACCTCCTCGTGAACACTTTGAAAACTAACACACTTGAACGATGAAATTAAAATATATAACTCATCCAAAGACCATAAAAACATTAAAATATCATAATGAATTATATTTTTTATTAAAGTTTATTTATATTTTATTTATTTAATCTAAATTGATTATATAAGGTATTAATGTTAATAAATCATTTGGACCCAAGGTAAGGGGAATTCTCAAACACATCTCTATTTAGATGGGGTTTCCATCTTTTATCCCATTTTAAGAATGGGTATTCTAGAAATATAATTTATCCATCATTATATATCATTTTCTTGGATATACCTATTTTCTATACGAGTTTATGAAAAATAAAATGATTTCTAATAGAGATTGTCTTTAAAAAATCTGATTTTTTACTTCACAAGATTGTTTCCTCCACTAAAGTTTGATGATTCTAATAAAAAGTGTATTATTACCTAAATTATTTAGAAAATAAATGCTTATGAATGTTTTATTATTAAATTAACCATGTTACATTTCATGGGTTATTTTATGATTATGATTGATATGATTTCTATGTTCCTTGTATGATAATGAAAATTATAAGATGTAACATTTGTGTTATGAATTATATAGCACAACCTAAATTCCATGAATTGATGGGTGTTACTTTAATTATATAGTGATCCAATTTATTGGGTAATACAAATATCCTCATGAGTATTGGGAAATATTCATGAACATGATGCTATCTTTGTTCAAAACAATTTAACGTAGCTGACCACTAAGACACGACGTTTAATTTTTATGCATTACCAAATTCCAAGCCTATTCTTATATTATCCACTCGTGATTATGATCCTATGAATATTTTATGACGGGTATATTTAAACTCACACCATGTTATATTGTTTCATTTTCTTCTCTATCATATTACAGGGCATTTTTCTTACACATTATTTATGTTTATCCCCAGGGGGTACTTGTACTAAGAATAATTCAAGGGACAATAAGATGAAAGAAAATAATGATTTAAATAAATGTTTCAGTATTATTTTGTAATAGTATTGTATGGTCCTGGTTTTCCAAATACACTAAATCTTCGGATCCAGATTGTGTAATATTTTTTTGTATCATTAAAATGATTTAATTTTATAGTATAAAATTAAAGGGTACCTATAGTTGGTGTTAGAGGATAATTTGGTTAATATGGGTATTAGGATTATAGATCCGTAGTGAAACCCATAGAATAATACAATGTATATATAATCACACAAGAAAAATTTATAAACATATGGATCATGTATGATATTCCTTTAGAGTTTATTTTACAAATGGATAGTCTTTTATGGTTTTTTTACTTATCTTTTCTACTAAAATTATGTAATTTAGATAATGATGGAATTCAAGAGAAACCAGGCCAACAACCAATATGAGGGACAATGGAGATATTATGAAAATGACTTCCCCAATGATTTTGAAGGTGTAGTAAAAAAAATTATGGTCATTCATTCCCAACTATCTCTGGTTATAAAGAAAAATTAGAAAAATTTGTAATGTCTAACTTTTCCAAAGTGGGTGAAATTGGATATCTAGTGTATTATGAAACAAAAACCATTGATGATTGGTAGATATTTTCTTCCACTAGTCTTGGAACATTGGGAAAACATGATGGAGATTATATTTTATCTTATTCACTGTTCTGAATTTGATAAGGTGAATAGTGATATGATGGATCCATTTTCTCTCACCTATTTTCTATAATTCTCATATCTGGCTACGGTTTCCTCCTGAAACACTCTGATGCTGGGTTTGTGGTATGCCTGAGCTCTATTCTCCTTCCATTAATTTGTCTATTAAATTATTTAAAACTCCTCTAGTCTTATTATCACTTCATTTCATGACATCAATGTGGCTTCTACATCGATGATTTTTTCATGGCCTCCCCACTCCAAGTTTAGCCTTCTTCATTAGTCCTATTTCTAGAGTGTCATAGGTTCTCATTCTATTTGTGGGTATGGTGAATTTTCTCATGGTGGTTTTTGGGTTTTGGTAATGGTCATGTGTTATTGATTCCCTTGGAAACTATTTTCAATGATCTAATCCCTTTTCCTTAGTGCCAGCTCTTGTTAGACATAGGGTGGGGGTAACAATGGAGAATTGGGATCTTTAGTCCATGGTTAATGTGTTTAAGGTTGTTTCCTAAAACGTTTTCCTCACTATAAATACCCTCTCCTTGAGTCCTCCACTGCTCATCCCCACTTTGACCACATGTTCTATAGTACCTCTCAATGTCAGATCTCGAGCGGTAGAATAAATGAGGTTCTGGATTTTCAAATTTGGTGGATTCACTAATCGAGAAGACTGTTCTTTGTTGATTGATATGTTTAGGGTTGTAAACAACTCTTCATTGGTGATTTCTAAAATCAATAAATTTCGTGTTTTTGGTATTTTTAAAAATGGTTGGGGCAGCGTCCATCAATGGTCTTTTATGGGGATTCCCCAATTAAGGTTATGTAATGATGATAATGGTTATTCTGTGATGAACGTTTATGATGTGGTGGGACATTGGTTTGTGTGATCACACCTGGGATGTGGTGTCGATGATGGTGGATGCGTTTATTTTCTATGGTGGTTCATGATTTATCTCTAGCTCTGATGGGGTTAGACGTCACAGGAGACATCAATGGTGTTCTCATGATGAGGTAGGCTGGTGTAGTTACCATGAATGACAGAAAATATCAAACTCCATATCACCGTGGGTCCGGGGTTTATTTTCTATTCAATTATTGAACATCAATTTTACAATTTTGACATGTTTTATTTGTTTCCCACATTATGGTGTTTGGTTACTTATCATCATTTAGAAGAGGATATCTTGATAATAAGTAAAAAAATAGATTTCATAAGGTTAATATATCATTTTATCATCGAGATGGAGTTACTGATCGGTCGTGGGATTTTATTATGAACACAAATACAAGGGCTGAAATTTTATGATATGATGTAGGAATAAATTAAGATAATGTTTATAACTTTTTATTTCCCATGATATTTATGAACAAATATAAACGGAAAATTAATTGAGTTGAATAAAAAGGAAGGCAAATTTGACATAGGCCAAAATTAATGTTTCAAAAGTTATGAAAGGTTCATTTTGAGTTTTATTATCAACAATGATAGAAAGCATTATTTATTTTTTAGTTTTCAAAAACCACTTTTTCAAAAGGATCATTCAATTATAGTCTTTGAAAGTTATGTTTAAGTAGTTCAATGTTATCCAAAAATGGATATAGATTTTGGATAATTTTCCCATGGATATGGTTATAAAAAACTAATGATGTGGTTTAAAGAAAGAAGATATAAAGAAAAACAAGAAATGGAAACACAACCACACACATGTAGAAAATGTGGGATGAAGAATCATGAGAATTTCCTCAAATGGAGAGGTAAATACATTAAATGTGGGAGAGAAGGCCACTGTGCTAATGAATTTCAAAAATAAGACAACATGGTGGAGGAATGGAGAGAACTTCCCATGGTCCAGTGTAATAATTGTAAGGAGAAAGGGAACTACACAATCTATTTCTCTAAAGATGATGTTCTTGAGGCTAATTATTGTTATCATTGACCAAGGACAATGAAAAAGGAAATGATTTTTCCATCACTACTAAAGAGTTATATCATGAAAATAATGTTATACAATGTACACTTTCTTTTCACTCAATAATAGAGAAAGTCTTATTTGATTATAGTTATACACATTACATCATAGAGCACATATTTTATTGAACTATTAAATCATATCTATGAAAGAATGAAGTTGAGATATCAATAAAACACCTAGTGGTGAAATCATTGCAACCCATGTGTTGGATTCTTCACCTATTGTCATATATGGTAATATTTGTAAGGAAAAACTTTCGATACATCCCACTGGGTAATTCAATGCTATACTAGTAATGGATTAGATCTCATTATATATAACACATATAAACTATATGGTAAAGGAAATACTTATTCAAATTTTGAACCATCCCCTAATACTCTACAAATTTAATGAAGATAATGAATCACATTTGGAAAACACATCAACAATTTTGTTGTTGAATCCATATGAAGAAGCATACCTCACATAATTTGATTACTCAAAGGAACATATCAACATATGGGAATTTCTCATCATGTGGTAAGACAATGATTTATTTCTTCATGTTTTACCAAGAATACCCCATGATCTATTGGTAGAGTTCTAAATAGAACACATACCTGCAACTACTACCATATCAATGATTCCCTATATGACAGATCTTATAGAACTAGAGGAGTTAAATAACAAGATTCAAGATAATTTGGATAAAGGGTTCCTATTATATAGTGCATCACCTTGTGGTTATATATTTAACGTTTTCTATGATAAGAATGGAGCAATGTTTTATTGTATCTATTATTTAGAGATTAACTGGATCACCATATGAAGTATCATCTTCTAAAGATTGAAAACATTTTTTATCTATTGTGTGGTGTTTTTTACTCTTCAAAGGTGTATATTTGTTCATGATATCATCAACTAATGGTGAAGAAGTAATACATTCAAAATATTTTATTTCATACCTAGTCTGTGAACTGGTAGTTTTAGTTGATTCCAAACTGACTTACCAATATTCTTATGATCATCATTGGTTAGATTAATTGTGTTTTTAAACATTATTTCAAATAATTTTAGGTACTGTTTATTGATGACATTACCTTCTACTCCAAGAGAATGTAGTAATAATAAAAAAATCTAAGGCTTATATTGGTTACATTACTAAAAGAAACTTTATACTCCATGTTCATAAAGTGTGACTTTTTCATGAAACATGTCACGTTCTTGGCCAAAATGATTAGTAGTGAGGGATGTTTTGTGTACCCTTGAAAAACAATCCTGATTATGAAATGGTTGATAACAACTAGTGTAATAGAAATTTATTGTTTTCTTAGCTTAGTACGGTTTTATCAATATTCTGTTATAAATTTATCTCGATTTTCAAGACCACTAACTATGTTCACAATTAATGTGGTAAAGAATCTTTAGATGGAAGAATTTGATGAATGATTAATAGTGCTAATGAGAATGTTGATCACTGAACATGTACTAAAAATATCAAAAAGATGTGAAATATTTTTGATATACATTGATGTCTCTAAGCAATTATTATGATTTATACTAATTAAAAATAATAATGTGATATCCTACATCCAACTAATGTTGAAGATATAAGAGACGAATTACCTGATGCATGATCTCAAGCTAGCAGCTATGATTTTTTTCCATGAGAATCTTGTGTCACTACCTTTATTATGATTATTGTGATGTATATTTAAATCAAAATGGAATAATGTATATAATCACACAAAAATAATATCAAAATAAGTCAACGTAGATGGAATTCAATAATAATATACTATGATTTCTCTATTAACTATCATCCTGGAAAGGGGAACAATGTAAAAAATCTCCTAAAATAAAATAACATGCTCCTCAATCCATGTTGTCGATAGAGAAACACTCTATATTCATGGACATGATAAATATCGATTTTATATATTATCATTAGGGAATACATCTTTCATTTTTAAAATTAATTACCATACATATATTTTTTATAAGATTAAGGAGGCCCAAAGGGATGATATTGTGTTGCAAAAGATTTTTTATATTGTAAATGAATGGGTGGTAGAAGAATTCCATATCATTGATGATGGTTTAATTTGTTTCGGAACAAAGAAATTTTCACCTAAAACACCTGAGATATTTATGTGGATATTCAACAATTCACAAATATAAACATTCTATATTGATCCATGATGCACCAGGATGTACTGTGATCTCTACGAATTGTTTTGGTTATAAAACATGGAAATATAGATTATGGAATATATCTCAAGATGATTTATATGTTAGAACGTTAAAGTGTAGAAAAAAGGTTCATGGGGATGTTGAAACCATTTCCAATAAACATATAGAAATGGAAGAATTTCACATTGTACATTATCATAGGTGTCATGAATACATGAAATAGAAATAATGGGATATGGGTTGTTGTGGATGGACTCACCAAGATGTACCGCATTTTTGTTATTCTGGATGATCTATTTATTGAACAACATGAAAATTCATATATGAAGGAAGTTTTTATACTATATGTCGTCCCACTCTTGATTTTCTCTAATCATTATCCTAGTTTCCCGACTTTTTTAGGGAGGAGTCATTAACATTCCTTGATTAAAAAATTAATTCTAGCATGGCAAATCAGTACATAATTGATGGCCAGTATAAAGTAATATTTAGATGCTCATAGATATTATATGATCCTTATCTTTAGAATTCAATGTATGATTAGATAAACATCTCCCTTTTGTTATTTTATCATTCAAAAATAGATTCCACTAGAGTATTCAAAAGGTTCTATATGAAGTTCATGTTTGGAAATCAATGTTGATATCTTTCAAATCGGGATAAAGTAAGCGAATGAAGGATACTTGGACCTGATCTTTGGAAATAGGAGATAGAGAAGCTTCACAACAACCTTGAACAAATAATGTTGAACAGATTCAGTAGAATAGCTATGTTAAATCATATCATAGGGATATAGAGTTTGACATTGGAGATTAATTATTCCTAAAAATATAAACATAAAATATAATCATGAAGGTTGGAAGGAAATCAAATGTAATCCCATGTTATATTATCCCCATTATGATTCATGATCACATAACAGTTGTGGATTATTTTTTTTCCCATCCACTATATATGGATCATTTCCATGATGTGTTCCATTAATCACTCATGATGATGTACATACCAGATCCCTCTCATGTACTAAACTCAGAGATGGTACAATCGGGAGATGATATCCCTTATGAGGAGATTCTAAAAAATATTCCAGAATGGTGAAATAAGGTTATATGTAACCTAAATACACACCATATCCAAAATAATGTGGAGGAACCATAAGAATGAATATGAAATATGGGAGCCATAAGAGGCGATGAAAGAGAAGTTACCTCATGTATTTTTGTGAAAAGAAAATTTTAGGGACAAATTTCAAAAGGGGGAACAATGTAATGACTCAATGTTTTGTCAATGGAGAACCACTTATTATATTTATTACAAATAAAATCAAATTAGGAAACATACTTAAAAATAATGAATATATGAACTACTAGATAAGATCTTACCATTATTACTTTACCATTAAAAATAATTTTCCACATTTTTTTTGGCTTTAAAAAACTATCATACTATGTTTTGATCAGAGAGATATTTGGGGTATGATATGGAAACAAAAAAATTTGGTTAATAAAAACGTTCTCTTTTGAATAGTAATGATACCCGTAGGAATAGTAATATGACCTTTTTTTATAGAAAGTCATTCATTTGAATAATAACCATACTAATGAATTTATAAATAAAATGTATCCATCATATATATGACAATATGATATAATTATATCAGATTAATAATAAATATATATTTGAAAAATATATTATGTAAGTGTTCGGATTTTTAAAAGTAATTTTTTTTAATTAAAATTATATGATTAAATTAATAATTTCAAAAAATATTTATTTTCATAACATGTATTCATAATTTAATATTCTTCTTTATTATGATTTTATGATAATTTTATGCGACCTTAATTAATTTTTCAATTTTCCAATAATGAGTTATAATTCTAAAATCAATAATTTCCAATAACTGGTTATTACCATTAAAATATAAATTACTAATTTTTATAAATAAAATTATAAAAAGGAGTTCATTTATGTATTATACATATTAGAAAAAGGTATGTTTTATTTTTTTGGGATTTTTATAAAATACATGAATTTTTGGTAAATAATTAATGTTAAAAACAAAATTTTTTGATCCATACCCGAGTCAATGATGATGTATGTGACCATTGGTTTATACATAGATTCAATTACTATAGTATTTTGTCACAATAATACTCACTAATTATTTTATTGATCAAAATAATAATCTACTGATTAAAACAGTAATAAAAAATTTTCCTCCTCCACTAATAATTATAACCCCTTACACAATCGTATCCTCAAAATTCTCATGTCTTTATCATTTCCTGTATTTTGAACAATAATCTTCCATAGTACCACCCCCCTAACTGGGATCACTTTGACTCTTCAATATTTCACTTCTAGGTTATTTGAGGTGGATCTAAAAAGGATCATTCAAGGGGTAAATCCTCTCTTATTTTCATTTAATTTACTAAAATGTAATTTTTTTTATTCCTCCACCAACTACATTCATCCAAATGGCATGATTCCACCATTACCTAACTTATACAATAATTATATCACATTTATGGAATATCCAACATTACACTCTTCCCATATCACTTCTATCATAAAAATCAAATCATTCCCCCTAATGTGTCAATTTATCAACATAATGGGTGATGCACATTAATTTAATAGAAACACCTCTAATGAAATATATAAGACCATTAAATTTTATAAAATATAATATAATGTTAATTTTATATCCAATTATATTTTTTTAAAATAACTTATAATCATAATAATAAATGATAAAACAATATGAGTTCATTATTATCTAAAAACAACAAAAATTAAACTAAAAAGATCATCTTAAACTATTATATAATAAATCCTCCTCATGGTATATTAAATAACCCATTATATGGTAAATTAATACACTATTTAATAATTAATAAAATATAATAGAAATTATAGACCATAATCCTCATTTTTAATGATATTCCATTCATGTATACAAATGAACCGTTGAAGAACACTATGAAAACAGACACTCTCAAATGATAAATGTAAACTCTATAACTCATATAAAGGAACCAAAAATAACTTAATAAGACTATAAGGATTTATATTACTTTAAAAAATTTATTTATTTGTTATTTAATGAATATATTGTGATTATATCAGACATTAATGTGATTAATCAATCAGACACAAGGTAAGTGGAATTCACAAACCAACCATTCTTTATTTCGGTTTTCCCTCTTTTACCTCTTTTTTTCCAAGGATATTTCATAAATATCATTTCATCTTAATTGTATTACGTTTTTTTATATTAATTTTTTATAGTAGATTTTATGACAAAAAAATGTTTTCTTAATGAAGTATTATATAATAAACGCACCTTTTACATCTTAAGATAGTTTTCTTCAGTATAGGTTGATGATTCTTATATCATGTAACTTATTAAATAATTAATTATGAAACCTAGTGTTTATGAATATATGATTATGAAATGAAACACATTAATTTCCATGTGTTATTTTACTTTCATAATTGATATGTGTTGAATTTGTTATGCATGATATTGTAAATGTTATGACTGGAAATTTTCACCTTGAATTTTATATCACAACATAAATTTTATGATGCGATGGGTGTTCCTAGAACTTATAGATCACTCAAATTCATTGGGTAATGTTAATAACCACATGTGTAAAGTGAAATATGTGTAATCATGAAGTTATATTTGTTCAAATATATGTTTGGTAGATGACCACTAAGGCATGATGTTTCATTTTTATGTATTTCCACATTCTAAGTCTATTCATAATGCTTCCAATTTTGATTATGATCATATTCCAATTTTATAATGATGATTTTTATGTTATAACCACATTATATTGTATCATTTTTTATCTATATTCTAATTGGGATTTTATCAATTCAATTTTGTTGTATATCCTCTCATGACTAATTTTAATAAGAATAAATCAAGGGCCAATAAAAATCTAGAGAAGATGAAATTAAATAAATTTTTATGTTTGTTTTTGTAAAAATAATTTATGGTACGAATTATACCATTTAAATAAAATCATTAGATCCTCACTATGTAACTTTTTATTCTTTTCATCATCATTATTATTTAGTTATAATGTAATAAAAATAAGGGTCACTATTGTAATGGTATATTGTTTCCTAAGGTGGTGAGGGGAGGATTAATAAAATAAGGTAATTAATTTATATAATAAGTGGGATATTTGAGGAGTAGATAGTATATTCTATATATCATTTTCAATGTCTTCAAATGGTTATAAATATTCATGATTATGATGCTAATATATGGGTCATAAGAATCACTTAAGTAACAACATCTGTAGAATCCTTTCAATTTGATGAATAATTTGTTATTCTGTAGTGGTTAGAAAAATTATTACATGTATATTGGTTTGAAATACATATATTCAACGTTAATGGATTATCATGCATATCCTACTCAATATTTTTTTATTTTGTGTCTATTCTAAATAATTTTTATTATCAACCATTTTTCACATGTTTTTTGAATGTAATGGTATATGGTTATGAAACTACATAGAAATTTTAAATGGTAAGTATTTCATGGGGATATTCAAAATCATTTAATAATTTCTGTGATCTGTTCCATTTTTTTGTGTTTTATTCACAATTTTCATCTTTGTTTTCATCTGGTTTATTTCCAATAGATTATATATGTTTTAAAGTATTTATAAAATATTATTGAGACATAATTATTTTTTATACATGATCCACTTAGTGATATATCTAAAAAAAGTTGAAATCAATGTTTATAAAGAAATATATTGTTATTGATTTTTTTAATGAGGTTTTTGATTACATAATATTATCTTGTTCATGTCTGAAGCATGAAAATTTATTTATTGATTTCATGGTGCTCCATGGTTTTTTAGTATTTATTTATAATTTAATAGGATCGGTTTAATCATTTTAATTGATCACTTAAAAATAAATAATATTTTGAGGGTCATAAAAAATTATAGTGGAGTGAAATTTTTCCCCTCACCCTAATTTTGCTTCATTATTATTTGTTCCCTTAACCTAAAAATAAATTGATACTTGATTTTCGGGAGTTTTTGGATGGTATTATTATTTTTTATGAAATTTTCCAATGTCAAAATGGTTAGTGAAAATCATTTTTTGGATTCATTATAGTTATTCATATTCAATGATATTGTTAGTTCATTTTTTCTTATATATGTAGTCACCATTGTAATGGAATGGTTATGTCGAAATATTAGAAATCTATGGATAAATAGAGGGATGGAATATTAGAGGGGGCTATATAACCTAGATCTACTAGGGGTAGTAGAAAACCTGAGAGACAAATGAATATGACTTAATGATGTCAACATTGTTATTTTTCATGGATTTCATATGATTTTTTAAACACTCTGGAAAACTATGTAGATGGACATGATAGATTATTGAGGGGAACATGGTAGGGACATTATATAGAAACCCATTGATCCAAACCATCCATCCTTATTATCTTTTAAAAACCATGGAAATACTATTACACACCCACCATAGAATTAAACCCCAAATCCATCTGTAATACTTCCATTTGACTAACACACTATTATCATGACTTATTTATCTCTTTTCTATTTACCCTTTTTAGATAATTATTAATTTTTCAATATTTTAATCCCAACACTCATGTTAATGTTTTCTTGAATGAAACCCTTCATTATTTCTTTTTCTACCATTTTATATCCCTAGATCGGTTTCGTGACCTAGGATTCTTTATGGATAAATTTTATTTTCCATGTTTGTTTATTGTAGGGTTTTACTTTTTTTTGAGTCACTTTCATTTCCTAAATTGACATTTTTCCAACTATATTTTGAATTATATAAGATTGAGAAATGTTTTCTGCATGGTTTAATCAATAATTTGACTACCATGTGTTTAATGTTCGATTATATGAAATTTTTTATACCAAATGATTGTAATAATTTTTTTGAATATTTTAGATGAAACCTATGTATATTTTGATTTTCAATTATTGTAAAAGATTCTACAATCAAAAAACATATATTTAATATTCTTTTTAACTTCCACCGATATAAATTTTTAATAAATTTACTCTAATGGAACTTATGTTTTAATTTTAGTTATAAAATAATTTTTTGGTATTCTATCCCATCTTATATAGGGTTACATTAAATTTGTTGGTTTTCTTGATATGTAAAAAATAATATGAAAAATTATTATAAATTTTCCAATATTTTATATTTTATAATGATTACTTCTAAATTCATTAATATGACTTCTAGTTTCAAATGTAATACTATAAGGCCCAGTTGGAAATTTCAGAAATGAAATTAAAATGAAAATATCCATGTTGAATACCAATTTCTGTTGATGGAATTAATCATTCTCATTGGAGGCTATATTTATATTGAAATTAAAGGGGGGTTGTGTAGAATGTGGTTCCATATGTGATGTGCACTTATGGATCATATTTTTTATATATTTTATTATTTATATATGTATTTATATCTATAAATATAAATTTATTATTTTTATAAAATTAATTATGACCCTTTATTACCTCATATCAATTTCATATGCCATGGGAAATGGACGGTAATAAGGGGGTTGTAATGATAAAAATGTAAAAAAATATTGGTATCCCCCTATAGATAGTAACCCAAAGTATATATCATTACATGATTATGAAGTTTCCCCCTTAGTCCAGGTAGAGTAAGAATTATAGTTAAGTACTTATGATAGAATTTGATTAACAGATATGGTGTGTTGTTTTTTAGTATTTTCCTAGATTATACTCATTATATATGGTTTTTACGATGATAAATTATGCTAGATTTGTTATTATTATTATTATTATTTATGTTATTTTTATTTATTTTCATTATTCATAGTTGTTGTATTTATTTTCCTTATAAAAAAATTAATTCTCTTTCTTAAAATGAAATTTAATCATAATAAAATAATTTTTCAATATATATATTTTAAAAAGATTCATTTCAAATGAAATGAATAACCAACACATTTTAAAATTATATGATTCTATAGAGATGGTGATCTGTGATTGGTTTTGGAGTAAATAATAAAAAAAATAATTAATATTTCAATTTAATAGTTTATTCAATAGATTTTGTATACAAAATTTATATATCAGGTTTGGTTCCATAATTATTTCAACTAGTAATAATGCTCATGTTGATTATCATTTCAAGTAAAGGTCCAGATTCAGCTTTGATCAGCTAAAGAGATGGTGAAATTATGGATTTATGATGAACTCAATGACACAAAAAATGGTTTCCATAATTTATTTTTATTCTATGTAGCTATTGTATTGGAACGTTCATCACCTTCCATGACTCATTTAATTAATTATTTATTGTTTTAATTTGAGTTGATATTCATGTATCTATTTTTTTTTCTAATACTCTAAAAAAATTATTTTATATTTATAGGGGACTCTAATGAATTTAGATGTAAAGAAAAAAAATTTCTATTTAATATTTTTAAAATATATGGGAATTTTACAGGTCCTCTTAAATTGACTGTGCGTGATTCTTTGGCCCAGTTTTCCCAGAATCAATTTCTGATGTTTTGTTCAGGTACATTTAGGAATTTTACGGGTGGGATTTTCTAACATTTGAACCAGTTCATGGAATTGAAATCCTAGGGCACTATTGAACTCGTAGCTCCGATATTTTCTTAAGAATACATTCAACTCGATGTCAGTTGGTCGAGGGTTAAAGTTAGCTTTCTGTTTTTTCTTGCAAATAATAAAATCAAATAGCGCATGTTTTATTTTATTTTATCTATTAGAACCACCCATGTGGAAGTTGGAGGTGGGGACCACTACACCTTAACCTCCCATGAGAGGTTATGTTTGTGGGGCCTACCCGACCCTAAACTCCCATGAGAGGTTCAGGTGTGGAGACCACCCAGGACTAAACCCCATATGTAATTGAGGAAAATCTCTCAATTCCCTCATAAATGATGTAGAACCTCTTGTCCTCCTCTACCATTAATGGTTCCACCACGACCCCCCTTAATTAATGGTTTCAACCCTCCACCATTAGTTAAGCGAGCCAACTCATTTAATTAAATTCTATAATTTGAATTTTAAACCCAATAAACTAAATAATAGATAATCAATTATTTGTAGGGGCTACCTATTCATTTGTTTGTAAAAGGTTAAAAAGGGAGGATTAGAGCTCTTTGGAGAAAATTATCCAATGAATAATGCTTCTTGTGCGAAGAATGGTTCCACCGGTGAAGAAAGCTTCACTGACAAAGAACTTCAACCTAGAGTTTGACCATCTTCCTCAGAAGTACCTTGAAGAAGCAACAAACATAGGAATTCTTTGACGACCGACCTTCCCTCCACATATTCGTCAACAAACCGATGCATGATCATCAGATAAGATGTTTACAGCAGATTTGACAATTGACGATTACTCTGTTTTCTCCCCCGTGACTCTCTCGATGAACCATGAATAATGGTAGGGATTTTTTTATGTATGATTTATTCTCATGTTCTTCCTTTCTTTCAAAATGAAGAACAAGGATGTTTTCCTTTTGTAGGAGGGTTTTTGTTCTTAATTCTTGTGAGTGAATTTCTATCACCTTAAACACAGAGGGTGCAGACCAAACCAACATGGTTCGAGCCCTATTCAGATCTTCTTTGTAGTGTTCTTCGAAATGTCAATGAAGGTGATAAAGGCGGAAACGACAATAATCATGCATCCCATGGCCTCCATGAATCATGCTGCCCCCATGGCGTTCTGACCGTGTGCCGAACCATGCACTTCACCCTGACCTTGAAAACCCCAGTTTCACCGCCCCTCCGGCCACACCACCCTGCCAATCGCCCCGCTGCACCACTTGCACTGCCGCACTGGCTGCATCGCATTGCCTTCCATGATGCCCCACCTGATGTTCCGAATTTACGGTAGCTCCATGACCACGCTGCCCCCGACTAAACAAGCCGAGCCAACGTAGCGCTCTGGGCCGAACTGGCTTCGTGCTACTACGTCAATCCCCCTACGCAGTGCCCTCAGGGACAAACCGCCCTCGTGGCCGGCTGGGCTTGGCCGAGTGGGTCGCGCTGAAACTTATGGGCTTTCCCACCTGACGGGTAGGGTCACACCCAACGGGTCGGCCAAGACTGTGTAGGACCGGACCCGAGCCCACTACGACCCAATTGTGATTTTGTTGTCCATATCTTTGGCACAAGACGACCATTTGATAAACCGTTAGTAGCGCTGGAATTCCTGGAGTCTGACGGTCATTTTGATTATACCCCATTGGTGTTTGGGGTATAGTTGAGATACGGTCAGGTTAGATTGTGCACGAATCCCTTGGAGTATAATAATTTTATACAAAAGGAATGAAATTATCCATAAAATGAATAAATGATATGAAAATAAAATTATGTTATATATTATTAGATTTTAGATTCTTCCAATAGTTTGTGGAAATTATGAAGAGGTTATTTCTATTTTTTTCTTTTAAAACATTGAAAATACTTTTTTTCTGTTAATTATTTTCTTTATGAGACCACCTTTTACGAATAGAAACAAGAGATGGATTAATTAGTCTAATGTATCATTTTCTGGGCTTTCACTTTATATAGTAGCAATATATTGTGAAATTGAAAATATTAATAATTATTAAATAGAATTAAAATTACAGATTAATTATTCTGAAAATATATGAAGACAATTTACCTCTTATCTACAAACACAATTAAGATTACCTAGTATTAATATCTTGAAAATATAATTTATATTCTTAAGACCAATCATGTCTAAAATGAACATTGTAAATATTAGTTCCCAAAATTAAATATTGGATATTTTTTTATGTTTTAAAACATTTTCATTAAGAAAATATAATTTTAATAAATGTGGTAGTGTAATTTTTGAGGTAAAGGTACATTGATAATGTCGTTTTTATTTCTTGGTTGTTGAATTATATTATTTCTATAACCTTATATTTACTGTTACGTTTGTCCATCACTAATTACATGCCCCATTTCAGACCTTTTCTCATTAATTATTAATGAAATTTATATGAAAAATAATTAAATGAAACACCACACTAGTGTCTTGTGACATTATAATATTTAATAATAATTCAAAACATATAAAAATAGAATAATTGATCTTGTTAACAACCATATCGTCAATGAGAACATACATCTCGAACCATGAATTATGAGAAACCTCAATCCCTACCCTCAATTGATATTTTGGTATTTGATATTTTGTATCATATCTCCTGGGGAAGTTAACATTATACCACTAAAAACTATCCAATTTGTAGATAATGATATATATATATCATAATAAGATTCACCTTATTGAATTTTATAATAATTACTGGATTAGTAGTTGGTTCATTGACTTATTAATTGAATTTTAGGATAATATAAAATAATTTATAGAAGGTAATTAGTATTGAGTAAAGCCTAGGATAAATCACAACGGGGTAAAACACTTCATGTAGTGGTTGTTGTTCAATTAATGGATCGTGTATAACTATTTTCATATACTAGTTTATCAAAAGAGACATGATATTAATTACCTTCATTAATTCCATTTGTACCGGTATTTATTTTGTTTTATCATTTCATCCCACTTGGACATTTAATTATCAAAAATATTCTTTACGTTACCTTCCAAAACATACACATATACATTTCCCAAATGTTTTTTATTACTTCAAATATAAATTTATTATAAGTTATTCGAGTAAAATCATTGAAATTGTTTATTTATAAACAATTTAAATGAGTTATAAATTATGTTTATATATTTATGTTGTACATTTATAATGAATATAATATTTCTATTATGTCAAACATACACAAAATTCAAATAATTATTGTGTGTTTTCATTTATTACAATAAATTTAAATGGTTACCTGACCCCCATCAAAAACAAATGTTTTGGGATAGAATTGGGGTTTCAATTGGATTCAACAATATAAATATAAATAAAGGAATATAATTATTCTATTGTTTCCAATTACAAATAACATATATTGTAAATTTGAAATTTTTATCATTTTTTTTGAGGTGTACCCCATCATTGATTTATAATAATTGTATGTAGGTTATGATAGACACTATATATTTTTATAACAATTTGGACTCTATATAAAAAACCAATTTTGAATAAAAGATAATAATCAAAATAATTTAACATTAATAATTACAAATTATAGTTCACTTGAAATGATTCATAATCATTGAGGTTGATGAAAAAAATTCACATTTATTGTTTTATCATATTTTTATTGTCACGATCCGTCCTCGGGGCCCATGCTGTGACTACCCCAAACCCGCATTCCATAGTCCAGGGGCTGGCGACTAGCACCAAAGGTGTAAATCCCGATAACTGGGAAGGCATTGCCTTTATAAATGTAACAAACACCACAGAGTACAAGCGGAAGTAAAACACTAAGTACAAAGCGAAGTGTTGAAAGGTAAATGGGGCAGAATACAAACCCAACTGAAAGTAAAACTACAACTGAACAAAGTACAACAGAAAAAGACAACAGATGGAAGAACGGAAGCGGCTCCTGGGTCGTCCTTCTCGGATCCTACCTGAAGGGTAGGTACAGATGGCGAAACTCCTGAATCGCCCACCATGAATCCAACCTGAAGGGTAGGTACAGATAGCCTCCACAACGCTCTCGCCCGTCGACCTCCTTCGAGTGTCGTCTCGCCGTGAAGTCCACCTCCAGATATTGACTCGTCGTGTAGTCCACCTCCGGGTACCGTCCAATCCTCGAACACTCGGCCTCCGTCAGCACTGCCCGTCGTCTCCATCCAACACAATGTGGTGCAGGCATAGCTCATGTAGGGTGAGTATAACGATACTCAGTAGGGACCCCGAGACCCTCATGGTCTCACTAAAACCAACAAGGTTAACCACAAAGAAGATCTTAATAGATAACCTCTACATAGTTATATTCCAATGAATATACCTATGTTATCAAGTAACCCATCTCAATCATGCGTAAACACAAAGATTATGAAATCTACGGATAACCACTACCAAGGTATATGCCCATACATATACCTAAGTTATCAAGTGACCCATCTCAATCATGAGGTAAACACAAAGGTCAAAAGTATCAGCTCAAACCAGGATTTTCATTATCGAAACTGTAACTACTGAAGAGCCCCGTCTCTAGAGTGTACAGTGGTCCTGTCATGACTCGGAGGTACTTCTCACTAACCTAGGACAGCTGAAGTACTCTTCCTGTTGAGTACCGCGGGTCAGCCACCCAAACACAGTAGTGCTTCCCGCCGGGGTATGACACCCAAACACAGTAGTCCACACACCCTGGTAGCTGACAGAGGTACTCTACGGACGAGTACCGTGGGTCTGCACTGTCACACAGGTAGTGCTCTGTCCGCCATGGGTCTACACCCAAACAAAGTACTGCTCCATCCACTGGGCTAGTCGAATCACTCCAAGTCGAGTCGGTCAAGCAGTTGTCAGGTCTCAGCCGGCTACACGGTCTCTGTACTCTGCACGCTCGTCTCTGGGAGGGTCCGCTCCACAATCTACATGTCACGACCCGCCCTCGGGGCTCGTGCCGTGACTACCCCAAGACCGCCTTCCATAGGCCAGGGGCTGGCGACTAGCACCAAGGAATAAATCCCAACAAAAAGGGAAGGCATTGCATTTGAAAAGTAAACAAGCACCACAGAGTAAGCAAGCAGAAAAGTAAACACTAAGTAAAAACTATACAAGATGTGCTGAAAGTAAAAGGGGCCGGAAATACAATCCCAACAGTAAAGTACAACTGAAAGGAAAAACAGCAACTGAATGGGAAAACTGTAGCGTCGAGCCGTCCTCTGGAAATCCCACCTGAAGGGTGGGTACAGATAGACTCCACTGCTCCTCGTGTCCACCTGACCGCTCCGAGTACGTCCCGCCCAGTGGTCCACCTCCAGGTACCGTCCTTCACCACACGCCTCCACCACGATCAGCGTTGTCCATCGTCTGCAACCAACACAACGTAGTGCGGGCAAAACCCGTGCAGGGGTGAGTATAAGCTACTCAGTAGGGACCCCGAGACCCCCGAAGGTCTCCCGAAATCCACAAAGGATAATCCACAAACGAAGGATACAATCACGAAGTAACATTTGACACGGCTTAGGTATATGCCCATACATATACCTAAGTCATCAATTCCCGTTCTGCTCCAACGTCTGAGCCCAAGCACAACCCAGTCCACACAAGAAAGCAAAACGTACACCCACACAGGATAGCTCAACACAATCCACAAAGGAGAGTAAACAGTAAATCCACACAGGATAACTCAACACAATCCACAAAGGAGAGTAAACAGTAATTCACACAGGATAGCTGAACACAATCCACAAAGAAGAGTAATGCAAGATTCAGCTCACACAGGTATACTTCTTCGGATGACGATAAATATGATCACTGATCCATCTAAGTCGTCGGACCCACGAAGGATTGATATGTAACTAACCCCCGCAATGACCCACACAGGATCGGGCCCACACAGGACCTGTAGGCGCTGTATCACAAGGAACCGCTGAGCGCGGACCCACATAGGATCGGACCCACACAGGATCGGTCCCACACAGGACCGGGCCCACACAGGACCTGTAGCACTGATCCACGGAGGATCGCTGAGTGCAGTAGTCGTCGCAGTCCACTGAGGATCTCTGCACAGTCGTCGACGCAGTCCACTGAGGATCTCTGGACGGTCGTCGTCGGAGTCCACGGAGGATCTCTGCACAGTCGTCGCTGCAGTCCACTGAGGATCTCTGCACGGTCGTCGCTGTCGAAGTAGCAGTCGCAGCCAGCCTAGGGTTCCTGCACACAGAAAGCTTGTTCGGGAGGGTCCGCTCCACGAGCCGAGAGTCTGATACATCAACTGACACAAAGTCCGAAGTTGATGTAACCAAAAGTTCCGTATCGACAACCGGAACTCAACGTCGCAGACGGCGCGTCAATCAGACGCCCGGTCTGAGAGTTATTGGCTTTTTCGTCCCAGGGGCACGGTTGGTTTTTAAGGCAAAACCAACCCGACCGTACTCCACCTGCGTCCAAACCTCGGGCGGAGTATGCCAAAAGATCCGTCTCACTTAATGGAATTCAACAAAATAGACGGCGCGTCAATCGGATGCCCGGTCTGTTAGTTATTGTCCTTTCCGTCTCACACCCACCCTAGGAAACTTCACAGGAGGTTGCCCATCCTGATCACTGCTCTAGTCCAAGCACGCTTAACTATGGAGTTTTAAATACGTAGGCTCCCGAAAAGCAAGGTGCACCTTGAGTATAGTATACCGAAACGACCATCTCGATCCAAAGATCGTGTTGCCGCTGACGGAACGTCGTTCGGAGGCCCGTAGCTCAAGTTACAGGCGTTTGAACGAAAATCGTCCCAAGACGGGGTCCGGGCCCGGGCCGACCAGGCCCGACCCCCCCCCCCCCCTCGGGAGTCGGCCGAACGGCCAAGGCGCCGCGGGGAACCACCCCCGCGGCCTGGTGGTGCCGCGGCCCCCCGCGTGGGGCCGCGCTGAGTCGGGACGCGACTTCAGCCGCGTCCGAGGGCACCGGACCCGCGCGGCCGTGGGTGCCGCCGCCGCCGCGCTGAGTCGCGGCGGCCTGTCCGGCGGCGCGCCGCCGGCGAGTTCCGCGGGCCACCGGGATCGCTCCGGTGGTTCGATTTTGTTCCCTCCTGCGCCGCTGCTTCTCCCGGGACTCGTCCTTCACTGCGGAATCATCAAACATCCGTTGCAGCACGTTCCGTCATCGCCCGTCAATTCCGCACAAAATGAAGAACGACGGAGGGTCGTCGGGCCGTGTTCGTTTGTCCTGCACCCTCCGTGTTAGAGATAAAAAAACGGGAGAAATTTAAGTTCAACACATGAACGCATATCCGAAACAATTTTTAATGAAATAAAATTGTTTCATTAACGGGTTCCTCATTTGAACGGAAAAAACAATTTTAATAAATTTTAAAATTGTTCACAAAGCCAGTCCTTTACTTTTTAAAGAAACAATTACGGGAATATAAAAAGAAAAGGGGTAATTCCCAAAATAAATCCCTACCTCGTCGATCGTCGCGCGCGGGCGTTCTTCGCGGAAAAGCTCGTCGCGGAAGAGAGGGATCGTCGCGTCGTCGCGGGGAGGCGTCGCGTCGTCACGGAATCCGGTGTTGAGTCGGCGAACTCAACGCACCATGAAATAGCAGATTTAATTTAATTAATTAATTCCGTGTTTTTGGTTAAGAACCACGAAGGAGATAAAAGGGGAGGTCCGAGACTCTTACCTCAAGCAACTGATCAAAGATCCGTCGCGGAGGAAGAGACGTCGCAGAAAAACGTTGTCGGCGATGCGGATCAAGGCGTCACGTTGTCGATTTCCGGGTTTGGTGTTCTTCACGTTCTTCGCGTTCTTCGCGAAGGATGAAGAAGGAACAAGGATTCTGTCTCAACAAGTAATCCCCCAAAAGGTTTTGGTTGGTCTTATTTTATTAATATTCCAACACACAGAAACAGGTTAAGAAACGATTGAATTAATTCGTTGAATTAATTCAACGAAAGAAACAACCCATTTAATTCACGAAATAAACCGCCCAATTAAATGTTCTCTTAAGATTTTAAGAAACGCGTCTGTTGACTTTCATTAAGACGGGTTTTCGCGGGTGCGTTTCTTAGCGGAAAGAAACGGCGGGGCTCGTGCGGGCCCCACCTCACAAATATCCTACCAAGGGGGTAGGATATTTCTGGATAGCATCCTATCCGGTTCAACTCAGTTCAAGCCGTCAATAAGTGGCTTCAAGTGGCTTCCATGTGGCTTAAGTGAAATAAAATAAAGTTGTCACAAAATTATTTTATTTCTTAACTTTAAGCCCGAAATTTAAAAACCACACCCGAGAAAACGCAACTCCAGAAGAGGCGTTTCTAAGAGAATACCGGCGCTGCGATTTCATCGGTGCCCTCAGAATTCGATTCCGGGCAGCGGTTCAAAAGTTAGAAAAACATGCTCGTCCGTTCACTGAACGTACCCGAGCCAAACTTCGGAAAATGATTCTGGGCACACCGGGCCTCGGAATCAGGTGCTGTCAGAAACTGCGCTCTTGTAAAATTCCAAAGAAAATTAAGAAAAAAATTTCCTTGAAATTTACGGGTCTTTACATTACTCCCACCTCAGGACATTACGTCCCCGTAAAGATACATCATAAACTAGGGAAACAAATTTGGGTACTGAGCACGCATCTGAGCCTCCCGCTCCCAAGTGATCTCTTGGAGGTTCCCGTGCTGCCATCTGATGCGCACAAGAGGAATCGATCGCCCACGTAGGACCCGCTCCTGTCAATCCTCTATCTCCACTGGGACCTCCGCAAAAGTAGCCCCATCATCCACGTCTAGCTCCCCATAGTCAATGATGTGCGTCGGGTCGTGCATGTCTCTCCTCAGCTGGGATACGTGGAAGACGTCGTGCACCCGGTGCAACTCAGGTGGCAGAGCCAGGCGATAAGCCACCTCGCCAATCCTACTGAGGACCTGAAAAGGCCCGATGAAGCATGGAGACAACTTGCCGCCGCGGCCAAATCTCCGCAACCCACGTCGAGGTGAGACACACAAGAAGACGTGGTCGCCATCCTCGAACTCTAGTGGCCTCCGCCTCCTATCAGCATATGACTTCTGTCGTCTCTGTGCTGTCCTCATCCGCTCCTGGATGACCTAGACCTTCTCTGTCGTGGACCGGACCATCTCTGGTCCCACAAGTTCTGACTCCCCAGGGTCTGTCCAGCACAAAGGAGATCTGCAAGGCCTGTCGTACAACGCCTCGTAGGGTGCCGTCCCTATGGTGGAGTGGTAGCTGTTGTTGTATGCGAACTCCACCAAGGGTAGGTGGTCCTCCCAGCTGCGACCAAAGTCGAGGACACATGCACAGAGCATGTCCTCGAGGGTCTGAATGGTCCACTCCGTCTGACCATCTGTCTATGGGTGAAAGGTGGTGCTCAGACGTAGCCGCGTCCTGAACGCCTCCTGCAACCTCTTCCAAAGCCGGGAAGTAAAGCGAGTGTCCCGATCGGAGACGATAGTCGATGGCAGACCGTGAAGCCATACAATCTCTTGAACGTAGACACGTCCTAAGATCTCCACTGAGCCCTGCTCTCGGATGGGTATGAAGTGTGCCGACTTTGTGAGTCGGTCAACAATCACCCAAATGGAGTCCTGACCTCTGGAAGTGCGTGGAAGTCCAGTCACGAAGTCTATAGATATGCCATCCCACTTCCACTTCGGGACCTCCAAGGGCTGTACCAAGCCTGCTGGTACCTGGTGCTCTGCCTTCACATGCTGGCAGGTGAGGCACCGCGAAACGAACTATGCCACAACCTTCTTCATGCCCGGCCACCAGTGATGAAGTCTGAGATCCTGGTACATCTTCGCCACTCCAGGATGTACCGCCAAAGGAGAAGTGTGGAACTCTCTCAGAACATCCTCTTGTAAAGCAACTGGTACCATGGTACGTCCTCTGAAAAGGACATCGTGCTTTTCTCCAAGGGAGAAACCATCAGGTTCCAGTCCCGAGGATATCTGTGCACGCCATGTATCACAGTCAGCGTCCCCACGCTGTGCCTCTCTGACCCGCTGTAGAAGTGGAGGAGAGACTGTGAGAGACTGAAGGAAGGCTGCTCCGTCTCTATCCACGAAGGATATCTGCAAGGCGGATAGCTGCTCTGTCGCCTCCTCAAGAAGCTGGATTCCCGTCCTCCTGCTGAGGGCATCAGCTACCACGTTCCCCTTTCCAGGTTTATAGACTATCTCAAAGTCATAGTCCTGGAGGAACTCGAGCCATCGCTGCTGTCTCAGGTTCAGGTCCTTCTGAGAGAAGATGTACCTGAGACTCTGGTGGTAAGAAAAGACTGTGAAGTGCTCGCCCATCAGATAGTTCTGCCATGTCTTCAGGGCGAAGACCACTCCTGCCAACTCCAAGTCATGGGTAGAGTAGTTCTACTCATGCGGCCTCAACTGATGTAATCCGTAGGCAATCACGACTCGCTCCTGCATTAGGACACACCTGAGACCGGTCCCTGATGCATCGCATTAGACTACATATCCAACTCCCTCCTCAGGCAACCTCAAGATAGGTGCGCTGGTCAACCTCTGCCTCAGCTCCTAGAAGCTCTGCTGACATCTGTCTGACCACATGAAGGGTTTACCCTTCTACGTCAACGCTGAGAGTGGGGCCACAACTCTGGAGAAGTTCGGAACAAATCTCTGATATTATCCGGCTAGGCCCAAGAAACTCCGCACCTCGGTCACGCTCTTGGGTGGCTCCCAAGCTAGCACTGCCTCGATCTTCGCGGGATCCACTGCAACTCCCTCCTCAGAAATGACGTGCCCCAAGAAGTTGACCTCACATAACCAGAACTAACACTTCTAGAGCTTTCCATAAAGCTGGTGGTCTCGAATTGTGTCTAGTACAACACGCAAGTGGTAGGCGTGCTCCTCCAACGTGGTGCAGTACACCAAGATGTCGTCGATGAAGACTACGACAAATCGATCGAGGTATGGCTGGAAGATCCTGTTCATGAGGCTTATGAACACTGCTGGAGCGTTGGTCACGCCAAAAGGCATAACCAAGAACTCATAGTGGCCATACCGACATCTGGAGGTCGTCTTCTGCACATCCTCGTCTCGAACTCTGAGCTGGTGATAGCCTGACCTGAGGTCTATCTTCGAGAACCATCGTGCTCCCTTGAGCTGATCGAAGAGTTCATCAAACCTGGGTAGCGGATACATGTTCCTCACTGTCACCTGGTTCAGGCGACACTAATCAACACACAGTCGCAAGCTCCCGTCCGCCTTCTTGGCGAACAATATCGGGGAAGCCCAGGGTGAAACAATGGGTCGGATGAACCCCGTGCCCTATAAGTCCTCCAACTGTACCCGCAGCTCTCGAAGCTCATCGGGGGCCATCCGATATGCTGGAGTGGATATCGGGGCTGTACTGGGGTACAGGTCAATATAAAAGTCTACCTCTCTGCGAGGAGGTAGTCCTGGAACGTCATCGGAAAAGACGCCCGCGTACTGATCCACCACTGTAGGAAAACTGGGACTTCGCACGTCCACTGCTCCCAGGATGAGGCTAGCCAACTGATGAGTGATGGGGTGACCTCTGATCTGCGTGAGTCCATCATGTGCTGCTAAGGCTCCCTTCTCGCCGGTGAAGGTGAACCTGCTCCTGTCGGTGCGCAAACATCGCACCTTGCGCCTAATGCAGTCAATTTGAGCATGGACCGTAGATAACCAATCCATGCCCAAGATGACGTCGTAAGGCCTCGAAGCCGCTACAAGAAGTTCCCAGCCGAAGATCTCACCTCCTAAAGTAAGCTCACACTGCCGGCACCAGTGCGTAATCGTTGAGTCTGCTCCCTTAGGAGTCTCTATCTGTAAGGATCGAGCCAACGGCTCCGTCGGAATCTCCGAGCTCCGAACAAGGGTAGTGGCTATGAAAGAGTGACTCTCTCCTGTGTCTATCAGAACTGCAGAAAGGGTCGAATAGACACAGATCGTACCTCGAATCATCTCTGGCGCGTCGTGGTCGTAGGCCTCAGCTTCCTGGAGCTGCGCCTGTCTCTGCCCACCAGCTCCCTGTGGTCGGGGCGGGCCTCCTGGTGGTGGTGGTGGCAGAGCCTCAAAGCGTCGCCCAACACCTGCTGCTCGGCCAGCTCCTCTTCCTCGTCCACCTCCTCCCTTCGGACCGCCACGGTCGACCCTCTGCCTCTGCCTGGGTGGTCCCTCCACCGTCTGCTGCCCCTCGGTACGACGGGTCGGGCATTCACGAGCCATGTGGCCCTGCCCACCGCACAAGTAGCACTGTCTGCCTCTTGTAAGGCGGCTCTGTGCTGTGTGCCCCGCACCGCTGAGCCAGTGTCCCGGGGTCATCTTTCAGAAGGCCTGGTCTGCCTGGAACCCTGAGTCATCCGTCGGCTACCTGCTGCCGAAGACTCCGCTATCTGCCGCCCTGCGGCAGGTCTCGCTGTGGACTCATCCAGGAAGCTCTCGATCAGAAGGGCTCGCTCTAGCACTCCTTCCTGGGTCGGGATGCTGAGGGAGATCAGAGATGCCCTAATCTCGTGTCTCAATCCCTTCTCGAAGGTCCGGGCCCAGAAGAAGGGGTCCCATACCATGTCTGTCGAGTAGCGAGATAGGTCGGTGAACCTCGCCGCGTACTGGGAGACCGTCAAGCTACCCTGCCGCAGCTGAAGAAGCTCCTGGATGCGCACTGCACGGAGGGTGGCCAGGACGAACTCTGAGCGGAAGAGGCTCTCGAAGTCCGTCCAGATGAGGGAAGCCTCATCGTGTACCTGGAGCATCAGGTTCCACCATCGCCCTACTGCTGCGTGCAGTAGGCTCGCCGCGAGGATCACCATGAGGTCTGCTGGTGTCCTCACTAGCCTGAAAACTCGGACGACCGCCTCCAGCCAGTCCTCGGCCGCCTGGGGGTCCGACTCCCCACGGAACCTGGGTGGTCGCTGGCACTGGAACTCGTGCAGAGCTCCGAGGCATCGTGCGTCGTCAGCTTCTAGTGCTGGAAGGATCGGGGGCTCGGCGGGTAAAGGTACCGTCGATGCCTCTACTGTCAACTGGCCCTGTACCGAGGCCTCGTCGCTCGGCGGGCTGTCGTCGCGCTCTACTCTAGGAACCCTAGCTGGCTACTGTCGTCGTGCCATCCTGAAAAGGAAACAAGTGCGCCACGGTCATAACGGTATACCTGGTGAGATGACATAAGTAATCACGAAGAAAACTTGAATCACACATGCAATCAATGTTTTCGTGCATTAAGTCGGAAATCAGAAGTCAGGGTCCTGGTGTATGGATACGTCGGCCTCCGCACCAACACTGGACTTCCTGGACTCATAACAACACTCAATACGCTAAACACTATTGCCTCACATAGAAGAAAGATCAGAGTTTGTGGTAGAACCGACCACCATTGATACCAATTGTCACGACCTGCCCTCGGGGCCCGTGCCGTGACTACCCCTAGCCCGCCTTCCATATGCCAGGGGCTGGCGACTAGCACCAAGGTGTAAATCCCAACAAAAAGGGAAGGCATTGCCTTTGAAAAGTAAATAAGCACCATAGAGTAAGCAAGCGGAAAAGTAAACACTAAGTAAAAACTGTACAAGCTGTGCTGAAAGTAAAAGGGGCCGGAAATACAAGCCCAACAGAAAACTACAACTGAAAGGAAAAACAGAAACTGAAAGGGAAAATTGTAGCGTCGAGCCTTCCTCTAGAAATCCCACCTGAAGGGTGGGTACAGATAGCCTCCACTGCTCCTCGGGTACACCTGACTGCTCTGAGTACGTCCCGCCCAGTGGTCCACCTCCATGTACCGTCCTGCTCCACACACCTCCACCACGATCAGCGTTGTCCGTCGTCTGCAACCAACACAACGTAGTGCAGGAAAAGCCCGTGCAGGGGTAAGTATAAGCTACTCAGTAGGGACCCCGAGACCCCCAAAGGTCTCCCGAAATCCACAAAGGATAATACAAAAAGGAAGGATACAATCACGAAGTAACATCTGACATGGCTTAGGTATATGCACATACATATACCTAAGTCATCAATTCCCGTTCGGCTCCAACGTCCGAGCCCAAGCACAACCCAGTCCACACAGGAATGCAAAACGTACACCCACACAGGATAGGTCAACACAATCCACAAAGGAGAGTAAACAGTAAATCCACACAGGATAGCTCAACACAATCCACAAAGGAGAGTAAACAGTAATTCACACAGGATAGCTCAACGCAATCCACAAAGGAGAGTAAAGCAAGATTCATCTCACACAGGTATACTTCTTCGGATGACGATAAAGATGATCACTGCTCCATCTAAGTCGTCGGACCCACGAAGGATCAATAGGTAACTAACCCCCGCAATGATCCACACAGGATCGGGCCCACACAGGACCTGTAGGCGCTGGCTCACACAGAACTGCTGAGCGCGGACCCACACAGGATCGGACCCACACAAGATCGGGCCCACACAGGACCGGGCCCACACAGGACCTGTAGCCCTGATCCAAGGAGGATCGTTGAGTGCAGTAGTCGTCGCAGTCCACTGAGGATCTCTGCATAGTCGTTGTCGCAGTCCACTGAGGATCTCTGCACGATCATCGTCGGAGTCCACAGAGGATCTCTGCACAGTCGTCGCTGCAGTCCACTGAGGATCTCTGCACGGTCGTCGCTGTCGAAGTTCCAGTCGCAGCCAGCCTAGGGTTCCCACACACAGCAAGCTCGTTTGGGAGGGTCCGCTCCACGAGCTGAGAGGCTGATACATTAACTGACACAAAGTCCGAAGTTGATGTATCCAATAGTTCTGTATCGACAACAAGATCTCAACGTCGCAGACGGCGCGTCAATCGGACGCCCGGTCTGAGAGTTATTGGCTTTTTCGTCCCAGGGGCCCAGTTGGTTTTTAAGGAAAAACCAACCCGACCATACTCCACCTGCGTCCAAACCTCGGGCGGAGTATACCAAAAGATCCGTCTCACATAGAGGAATTCAACAAAACAGACGGCGCATCAATCGGACGTCCGGTCTGTTAGTTATTGGCCTTTCCGTCTCACACCCACCCTGGGAAACTTTCCAGGAGGTCACCCATCCTGATCACTGCTCTAGGCCAAGCACGCTTAACTACAGAGTTTTAACTACGTAGGCTCCCGAAAAAAAAGGTGCACCTTGAGTATAGTATACCGATACGACCGTCTCGATCCAAGGATCACGTTGCCGCTGACGGCGCGTCGTTCGGAGGCCCGTAGCTCAAGTTACGGGCGTTTGAACGAAAACCGTCCGAAGAAGGGGGTCCGGGCCCGGGCTGACCCGGGCCGACCCCCCCCCCCCCCCCCCGGGAGTAGGCCGAACGGCCATGGTGACGCGGGGCACCGCCCCAGCGGCCTGGTGGTGCCACGACCCCCCGCGTGGGGCCGCGCTGAGTCGGGACGCGGCTTCAGCCGCGTCCAAGGGCAGCGGACCCGCGCGGCCGCGGGTCCGCGGGTGCCGCCGCCGCCGCGCTGAGTCGCGGCGGCCTGCCCGGCGGCGCGCCGGGGCGCCGCCGCTCCCGGCTCCCGGTGCCGCCGCGCCGGCGACCCGCGCCGGCGACCCGCGCCGCCGGCGAGTTCCGCGGGCCATCGGGATCGCTCCGGTGGTCCGATTTTGTTCCTGCCTGCGCCGCTACTCCTCCCGGGACTCGTCCTTCACTACGGAATCATCAAACATCCGTTGTGGCACGTTCCGTCGTCGCCCGTCAATTCCGCACAAAATGAAGAACGACGGAGGGTCGGCGGGCCGTGTTCGTTTGTCCCGCACCCTCCGCGTTAGAGATAAACAAACGGGAGAAATTTAAGTTCAACACATGAACGCATATCCGAAACAATTTTTAATGAAATAAAATTGTTTCATTAATGGGTTCCTCATTTGAACGGAAAAAACAATTTTAATAAATTTTAAAATTGTTCACAAAGTCAGTTCTTTACTTTTTAAAGAAACAATTACGGGAATATAAAAAGAAAAGGAGTAATTCCCAAAATAAATCCCTACCTCGTCGATCGTCGCGCGCTGGCGTTCTTCGCGGAAAAGCTCGTCGCGAAAGAGAGGGATCGTCGCGTCGTCGCGGGGAGGCGTCGCGTCGTCACAGAATCCGATGTTGAGTCGACGAACTCAACACACCATGAAACAGAAGATTTAATTTAATTAATTAAATCCGTGTTTTTGGTTAAGAACCACGAAGGAGATAAAAAGGAAGGTCCGAGACACTTACCTCAAGCAGCCGATCGAAGATCCGTCACGGAGGAGGAGACATCGCAGAAGAACGTTGTCGGCGATGCGGATCAAGGCGTCGCGTCGTCGATTTCCGGGTTCGGCGTTCTTCACGTTCTTCGCGTTCTTCGCATTCTCCGTGTTCTTCACGAAGGAGGAAGAAGGAACAAGGATTCTTTCTCAACAAGTAATCCCCCAAAAGGTTCTGGTTGGTCTTATTTTATTAATATTCCAACACACGAAAACAGGTTAAGAAACGATTGAATTAATTCGTTGAATTAATTCAACGAAAGAAAAAGCCCATTTAATTCACGAAATAAACCGCCCAATTAAATGGTCTGTTAAGATTTTAAGAAACGCGTCAGTTGACTTTCATTAAGACGGGTTTTCGCGGGTGCGCTTCTTAGCGGAATGAAACTGCGGGGCTCGTGCGGGCCCCACCTCACAAATATCCTACCATGGGGGTAGGATATTTCTGGATAGAATCCTATCTGGTTGAACTCAGTTCAAGCCGTCAATAAGTGGCTTCAAGTGGCTTCCAAGTGGCTTAAGTGAAATAAAATAAAGTTGTCGCAAAATTATTTTATTTCTTAACTTTAAGCCCGAAATTTAAAAACCACACCCGAGCAAACGCAACTCCGGAAGAGGCGTTTCTAAGCGAATACCGGTGCTACGATTTCATCGGTGCCCTCAGAATTCGATTCAGGGCACTGGTTCAAAAGTTAGAAAAACCCGCTCATCCGTTCACTGAACGTACCCGAGCCAAACCTCGGAAAATGATTCCGGGCACACCGGGCCTCGGAATCAAGTGCCGTCAGAAACTGCCCTCTTGTAAAATTCCAAAGAAATTTAAGAAAAAAATTTCCTTCAAATTTACGGTTCTTTACACTACAGGTCGATACTAAAATTATCTCAAAGTCCCATTAAAAAGTATCTCAAAGTACCACCTCGTCATAGGTGTCTCAACGCAACAGATGGCGCGTCAATCGGACGCCTGGTCTGTGAGTTACCATCTTTTTCGTCCTAGGGGCCCAGTTGGTTTCATGAGCGAACCAACCCTGATGAATCTCAGCTGTACCCTGAACTCTCAAAGGGTATACTCACAGGGACAGTTTCTCAATATGATCACCAACGCCGCTGATGGTTCATCAAACGGATGTCCGGTCTGAAAGATATCAGTTTTTCCGTTCGAGGGGCCCAGTTGGATTTAGGATACAATCCAACCTGTCCACTATCCAATTGCATCCAAAATCATGTAAAGTATGAAAAAAATTTCGTCTCATCAAAAGTAATTCAATGAGACAGACATTGTGTCAATCAGACGCCCGGTCGGTGAGTTATTGGCTTTTTCGTTTCAGGGGCCCGGTTGGTTTCGTGAGCGAACCAACCTAACTGCACTCCGATGACATACAAACCCCGAGCTAAGTAATCCAAAAGTTAGGTCTCATCAAGAGGAATCCAACAAAGTCGACAGCACATCAATCGGACGTCCGGAGCTCCAGATATAAGCGTTTCCACTCCGAGGGCCCGGTTGGTTTAGTGTACGAACCAACCGGCCGAACCCAAAGTACTCCGAAACCTTGAGTGTAATATAGTGAAACGACCATATCAATCCAAGGATCGCATCGTAGTAGATGGTGCACCGATCGGAGGTCTGTGGACCATGATATGGGCAAAAGACCGAAGAGGTCCGAAAACTGGGGGTCTGGGCCCGGCCCGGCCCGGCACAACCCCCCCTGGGTCGCCCGAACCAGGTCGACCTGAACCGGGTCCGGGTCCAACCCGATAGGGCGCGGCCCCACCCGGTCCTCCCAGGTTGGCCCGGCTCGGCCGGGTGGCTCGCTGGCTCAGCCAGGGAGCTGGAGCTCCACGGACGTGGTGCGCGCCACGTCGCCCTGGATCCCACGTGGCCGCGGGATCCACGCGCTCGCCGCCGCGGCTTCAGCCGCGGCGGTATCTCGAGGCGGCGTGCGGGCGCGCCACCGCCGATCGTATTTGCGGGCCTCCAGATTTTCTCCGGTGGTCTGTTTTCAATTCTTTCTGCGCCGATGCTCATCTCGGGTCCCGTTCTTCACTGCGAATGAACTGAAACGCCATTTCGGCTCGATTCTTCGTCACCCGTCGATCTGCACTCACCATTCAAAATGCGCCATCTTCATGGTTTTCCGGCATGGCGCGACGACGCCGCGCCCCTTTGTCACGGCCCGCCATCAATCGCGGATTCGTTCGACCTTAAGGGAGCGACACGATGGCACCGCGCTTCTTCGTCGTGATTCTCTAAATTCCTGCATGGTGTGACGACACTGCGTCGCATCCATTTCATGCCACGTAGATAACCAACAAAATAAAAATGGGAGGAGGTTCGACCGTGTTTGTGCGGTCTGAACTCCTCCGTTATTTTGATAACAGTTGGCCGTTAATATCGAAGAACGTCTAAAATTATACACGACATGAAAACCAACCCATACAACATTCCACAACAAATTATTCCCAACCCGCATGGAAAATGTTCTCGGATCAACTAGATAATAAGTTTATCCATGTTCGTTTTTTTTTCTTTAGAATTAAAGAATCAAGGGAATAAAATCGTTCTCAAAATAATAATTCCCTACCTCAAGCATTGTCGTCGAACGAGATTTTTCATGGAAAGGGACGTTGTGGAAGAAGATGTCACAGAAGGGGGAACGTCTAATCGCAGAAGGAGCGTCGTGGAAGGGGCGTCGTTTATTCTGAGGATTTGGCGTTCTTCATCGGAGATCTGTGCGTTCTTTCACGTTATTCATGTTCATCGTCGAAAAAGAACGCTTTCCTCCAAATCCTCTACACGCAATAACTTCCAACTCAAATAAAATAATAACAGTCTTATTTTATTAACAGACAAGCCAATGTTTGAAAATCAAAAATAAAAGAAACGATCAATTAATTGAGGATTTTAAAACCGCCCAATTAATGAGGCATTTATTAACCAGAATAAACGCACAGTTGACTTTCAGTTAAGAGGGGTTTTCGCTGGTGCGTTACTTATAGGAAAAGAAACGTTGGGGCTCGTGCGGGCCCCACCTCACAAATATCCTACCAAGTTGGTAGGATATTTTGGGTTCCAGCCTATCCACATAACTTAGATTAAGTGGATTTAAGTGGCATAAAGTGAAATAAAATAATGTTTTTGCACCACTTTATTTTATTTCCTAACTTAACCCCAAAAACTAAAAACCACACCCGAGAAAACGCAACTCCGGAGAAGGAATTTCTAAGAAAATACAGGCGCTGCAATTCCATCGGTGCCCTTGGAATTCGCTCCCAAGCAACAGTTCAAAAGTTATAAAACCCCGCTCGTTCGTTTTCTGAATGTACCTGAGATAAACTTCGGAAAAAGATTTCGGGCACACCGGGCCTCGAAACCAGGCGCCGTTAGAAACTGTGTCCTTGTAAAATCTCAAAGAAAATTAACAAAAAAAATTTCCCTTGAATTTTACGGGTCTTTACATTACTCCTACTTCAGGGATTTACGTCCTCGTAAAGATTTAACATAAACTAGGGATACAAAAGCGGTATTGAGCACGCATCTGAGCCTTTCGCTCCCATGTGCTTACTTGGAGGTTCCCGTGCTGCCAATGAAACTACACAAGAGGAATCGACCGTCCTCATAGGACCACTACTGTCGATCCTCGATCCCCACTGGAATCTTAGCATAAGTCATCCTGTCTTCGACGTCCAACCCCCTGAGGTCGATGATGTGTGAAGGATCATGAACGTATATCCTCAGTTGAGACAAGTAGAAATCGTCGTGCACCTGGTGTAACTGAGGTGGATGGGTCATGCGGTAAACCACCACGCCTACCCAGCTGAGGACCTAACAAGTTCTGCTGGACCTCGGAGATAACTTGCTGCCTTGGCCACATCTCCATTAACCTCGTCAAGGTGAGACCTGTATAAGGACTTGATCATCATCCTCAAACTCTAGTGTTCTCCAATTCCTATTAGTACTGAAACCCAAAATGACTGCTACCATGAGGGTAAGGTTGTCCGACTCAAGAGTGATCGGTCACACCCTCCTGTGGATGAGTTTATCCTGTGCTGACTAGGGTTTCCTTTTCGCCGACCAAGGAAACCCCATCCCGACGTCGTAGGTAAACCACACCCTATTTTCCTAATATGATCAATTTGTATATGAACTTTGTTTTCCTAGTCCATACTCAAACCAATGTCGTAAGGCCTCGACGCTGCCACTAAGAGATTCAAACCGAAACTCTTGCCTCGAGGGTCTGATCACATTGTCGGCATAAGTGTTATTATCGAGTCTTCTCCCAAGGTATCTCCAAACGTGAGGGTCAAGTCTACATATTACCGGAAACTCTAGGTCTGGGACATGATTCGTGGAAGGAAGGAATGATTATTATCAACGTCTGTTACTACAGCAGCTAGTAGTGGACACAGACTGTCCCTCGAATCATTCTTAGAGACATCATGTCACTCTCCCTGACCGCACGCAGATACCCTCTTCCCCTTCCCCCCGGATCCCTGAGCCTGGCGGAGAAAACTAAGGTGGGTGGTTGTAGCATGTTAAAACGTACACCACCTCATGCGGCTCCCCTAGCTCTGCCTCCACGTCTGCTGCTTCTCATACGCATCTCTCCTTAAAGCTTCAACTTCATGAAACATTTAACATGCCCGAGTCTCTAAGACTGGTGCCAGTTTCCTGTTTCTTTCTGTACTGTGCAGTCATCATCTGCTCCTGGATGATCTGCACCTTCATTTCCTACGATCTGAAATATCTACTAAAATATCTCCTTTGTCGAAAAGAGAAACTAGGTCTCATCCCCTGGATGAACCACACACATTGCCTAATACAGTCAATCCTGACATGAATTATGTATTCATTTCATGGATGGCGTCATAAGGCCTCGACGTAACTACCAAGAGATCCAACTGTCACACTCGCCTCCAAGGTTCGAGTCACACAGTCGGCATCAGTGCGAGGTCACTAGGTCTCCTCCAATATAAATCTTGAAAGTGATTGTCAAGTCAACAGTCTTAATCGGGACCACTCAGTATCAACCAATCAAAATGACAGGAAAGAAAACATCACAAAGATAAGTGTATTTTCATTATTACATCTCATAGTACAAATACACGAATACAATAGGAACATGTAACTTGAAGTACAAGGGACGTATCCACTAGTTTCGCTCTTTTCCACCTGCTCCCGGAGCTCTACTGCCTTTACACTGCTCGGCTGTTGTTCAAGAACCCGCCGCTGCTTCTGCATCAGTGGATCCTCTAAAGCCTGCAGATCAACTATACAAGGAGTCGGACAGTCACGTGCCATGTGACCCTTCCTGCCAGAGAAGAAACAATGTCCATTTCTGGCATGCCTGGACTTGACTCCACCCCGGGTGCCCCACACTACTGATCCTATAACCCGAGGTCGCCCACCTACTTTTCTGGTCCTCTTGGACCTCTGCATCATCTGTCTACTCCACACAGATGACTCGGCTACTGATTGAAAACCATGCGACAAAGGTAGAAACTCATGTACACGCTCGGGGTGTAGAGATATTGGCACAAACACCACCTTGAAGAAGTTCTCGAAGTCTTCCCATGTGAAGGTCATCCCATCGCAAAACTAGAACAAGTTGCTCCACCACCTACCTGCTGCTACCTGAAGAAGGCTGGCAGCAAGGATCACCATGAAGTCTGCAGGCGTCCCCACTTGCCTGAAGACTCTCACCAGTACCTCCACCCAATCCTCAGCCGCCTGCAGGTCCATATCTCCACGAAACATGGGTGGCCTCTAGCTCTAGAACTCGTGCAGAGCGCTCAAGCGGCGTGAATCTCCTACTGATGGGGATGGTGGTATCTGTGACCCAATGTATGGTAGTACCACTGGTGCCTCTGCTGGTGCCTCAACTGCAAGAGGCCCCTGTACCAAAGTCTCGTCGCTCAGCAGGCTATCAGTACGCACATCCCTCTGGGATCTAGCTGGTCGTTCTTGAAAAGGAATCCTGAAAGAAACATACGTGACATGGTCAAATGATTATACCTGGTGAGCTGACCTGGTTTGAGCTGACTTTTAAAAACTTCTGTAAACACACACGCAATCAGTGATTTGATGCACAAAGTCGGAAATCAGTTGTCAGGGTCCTGGTGTATGGATACGTCGTCCGGCCGCACCAACACTGGACTCCTTGAACAGAAGACCACACTCGGTACCCTTAAAACTATTGCTTCAGAGAAAGAAAATATCAGAGTTATATGTTCTGCGGTAGAACCAACTCCTCTGATACCAATTTGTCACGACCCTTCCTCGGGGCCCGTTCCATGACTACCCCAGGCCCGCCTTCCATAGGCCAGGGGTTGGCGACTAGCACCAAAGGTGTAAATCCCGATAACTGGGAAGGCATTGCCTTTATAAAAGTAACAAACACCACAGAGTACAAGCGGAAGTAAAACACTAAGTACAAAGAAAAGTGTTGAAAGGTAAATGGGCCAGAATACAAACCCAACTAAAAGTACAACTACAACTGAACAATGTACAACAGAAAAAGAAAACAGCTAGAAGAATGGAATCAGCTCCTAGGTTGTCCTCCTCGGATACTACCTGAACGGTAGGTACAGACAGCGCAGCTCCTGGATCATCCACCACGGATCCTACCTGAAGGGTAGGTACAGATAGCCTCCACAATGCTCTCTCCAGTCATCCTCCTCCGAGTGTCGTCTCGCCGTGAAGTCCACCTTCGGATACTGACTCGTCATGTATTCCACCTCCGGGTACCGTCCAGTCCTCGAACACTCGCCCTCTGTCAGCACTGCCCGTCATCTGCAACCAACACAATGAGGTGCGGGCATAGCCCATGCAGGGGTGAGTATAACGATACTATGTAGGTACCCCGAGACACTCAAGGTCTCACTAAATCCAACAATGATAACCACAAAGAATATCTCAACAGATAACCTCTACTTAGGTATATGACAATGAATATACCTAAGTTATCAAGTAACCCATCTCAATCATGAGGAAAAACAAAGATTATGTAATCAACAGATAACCACTACCCAGGTATATGCCCATACATATACCTAAGTTATCAACTGACCCATCTCAATCATGAGGTAAACACAAAAGTCAAAAGTCTCAGCTCAAACCAGGTTTTTCATTATCAAAATCGTAACTGATGAAAAGCCCCATATCTAGAGTGTACAGTGGTCATGTCAGGACTCTGAGGTACTGATCACTAACCTAAGACTGCTGAGGTACTCTTCCTATCGAGTACCGCGGGTCAGCCACCCAAACACACTAGTGCTTCCCGCCGGGGTATTCCACCCAAACACAGTAGTGCACACCTCCTAGTATCCTACAGAGCGACTCTCTGAATGAGTACCGCGGGTCTGCACTATCACACAGATAGTGCTCCGTATGCCATGGGTCTTCACACAAACAAATTAGTGCTCCGTCCACTAGGCTAGTCGACTCACTATAAGTCGATTTGGTCAAGCAGTCGTCAGGTCTCTGCCGGCTACATGGTTTCCGTACTCCGCAGGCTCATCTCTGGGAGGGTCCAATCCATGAGCTACAGGTCGATACTCCAAGTATCTCAAAGTCCCACGAAGAAGTATCTCAGAGGACCGTCTCGTCATAGGGGTCTCTACGCAACAGACGATGCGCCAATCAGATTCTCGGTCTGTGAGTTACTAGCTTTTTCTTCCTAGGGGCCCGGTCGGTTTCGTGTGCGAACCAACCCGGATGTATCTCAACTGTACCCTGAACACTCAAAGGAAATTCTCATAGGGACCGTTTCTCAACGTGATCACCAACTCCGCTGACGGTTCGTCAAACGGACGTCCAGTCTGAAATATATCAGCTTTTCTGTTCCAGGGGCCCAGTTGGATTTCGGGTACAATCCAACCCGGACACTATCCAACTTTGTCCAAACTCAGGTGAAGTATTCCAAAAGTTCCGTCTCATCAAGAGGAATTCAACGAGACATATGGAGCGTCAATCGGACGCCCGGTCTGCGAGTTATTGGCTTTTTCGTTCCAGGGGCCCGATTGGTTTCGTGGGCGAACCAACCTGACTGCACTCTGACGTCATCCAAACCTCGAGCTAAGTAATCCAAAAGTTCTATGTCATCAAGAGGAATCCAACAAAGTCAACGGCATGTCAATCAGATGCCTGGAGCTCAAGATATAAGCGTTTCCGCTCTGAGGGCCCGGATGGTTTCGTATACGAACCAACCCGGCCGAACCCAAATTACTCCAAAACCTTGAGTGTAATATACCCAAACGACCGTCTTAATCCAAGGATCACATCGCAGCTGACAGTGCGTCGATCGGAGGTCTGTGGCCCAAGATATGGGCAAAAGATCTAAGATGTCCGAAAACGGGGGTCTGGGCCCTGCCCGGCCCGGCCCAACGCCCCCCTGGGTCGGCCGAACCGAGTCGACCCGAACCGGGTCCGGGTCCGACCCGGAAGGGCACAACCCGGCCTGGTCTGCCCATGCCGGCCCGACCAGGTCTGCTCAAGCCGGCCCGCCACCTCCGGGTGGCTGGCCGGTGCCGGCACCCACTTCGGGCTGCCGGTGGTGTCCGCAGGCCACCGGAGTTGCTCTGGTGGTCCGTTTTCAATTTTGTCTGCACCGAAGCTCATCCCGGGTCCCATTCTTCACTGCGAAGGATCTCAAACGCCATTTCGGCCCTATTCTTCATCTCCCGTCGATCCTCACTCAACGTTCAAAACACGTCGTCTTCGTGGTTTTCCGATGCGGTGCGACGACGCCGCGTCCCTTCAACGCTGCCCGACTTCGACCGCGGATACATTCGACCTCAAGGGCGCAACGCGACGACACCACGCTTCTTCGTCGTGATTCTCTAAATTCCCGCACGGTGCGATGACACTACTTCGTTTCCATTTCATGCCACGTAGATAACTAACAAAATAAAAAGGGGAGGAGGTTCGACCATGTTTGTGTGGTCCGACCTCCTCCGTTATTTTGATAAAAGTTGGCCGTTAATATCGAAGAACGTCTAAAATTATACACGACATGAAAACCAACACCTACAACTTTCCGCAACAAATTATTCCCAACCAGCAAGGAAAATATTCGTGGATCAACTAGATAATTAGTTGATCCGTGTTCTTTATTTTTCTTTAGAATGAATGAATCAAGGGAATAAAATCGTTCTCAAAATAATAATTACCTACCTCATGCGTTGTCGTCGAACAATATTTTTCGCTGAAAGAGACGTCTCGGAAGAAGACGTCGTGGAAGGGGGATCGTCGCGTCGCAGAAGGAGCATCGCGGAAGGGGCATCGTTGATTTCTGAGGATTTGGCGTTCTTCATCAGAGATCGGTGCGTTCTTCGCGTTCTTTGTTGAAGAAGAATTATTTCCTCCAAATCCTCTCCACGCAAAAAGTTCCAACTCAAATAAAATAAGATCAGTCTTATTTTATTAACGCACAAGCCAACGTTTGAAAATCAAAAAGAAAAGAAATGATCAATTAATTGAGGAGTTTAAAACCGCCCAATTAATGAGGCGTTTATTAACCAGAATAAACACACAGTTGACTTTCAATTAAGATGGTTTTTCACAGGTGCGTTACTTAGAGGAAAAGAAACGGTGGTGCTCATGCGGGCCCCACCTCACAAAAATCCTACCAAGTGGGTAGGATATTTTGGGTTCCACCCTATCCTATTAACTTAGCATAAGTGGCATTAAGTGGCTTAAAGTGAAATAAAATAAAATTGTCGCACCACTTTATTTTATTTCTCAACTTAACCCCAAAAACGAAAAACCACACCTGAGCAAACAGAACTCCGGAAAAGGCATTTCTAAGAAAATACCGGCGCTGTGATTCCATCAGTGTTCTCAGAATTCAATCCCGAGCACCGGTTAAAAAGTTATAAAACCCAGCTCGTTCGTTCACTGAACATACCCGAGCTAAACTTCGGAAAACGATTCTGGGCACACCGGGCCTCAGAATCAGGCACCGTTAGAAACTGCGTTCTTGTAAAATCTCAAAGAAAATTATGAACAAAAATTTTCCTTGAATTTTACGGGTCTTTACATTTATACCTAGATGGTTATACACACAATTTGTTTTTATGACGATTTGGTATCTCAATAAATAACCAATTTTTGAATAAAATTGATTAATAAATATATTTTATTTTAAAAAATTACTGATTACATTGAACCTAAAACAATTCATATTCATGGAGATTGATGAAACAATATTCATGTTAATTGTTTTATCATGTTTGTATAACTAGATAATTTTTGGGGGTTTACTTTCTCCCAATATCCCTAAGATTTTACATTTTCAAAAGATTCTAGAATGCATTATAAGACATCACAATGAGAACTTATATATATTTGGTATTATAATAATCTTAAATAAAAATTCTATACATTGTATAATTTGAAGTAAATAAACATTTCAATTTAAGATTATTTGTTAAAATTTATATTATCTGATTTTCTTATATAATAATTGAGATAAATATTGAAGAAACATAGATCCATGTATTAAAATCAATATTAACTTGCGTTAGAGTCATAACATAGACATAAATAATGAAAATTTAGTTGTTGGAGTAAAGTGGTTTTGATCATTTTTTCCCACCCATCAACATATTTTATTCCATGTCATATAACATAATTTTTTTTAAAAAAATGGTGTCTCTATGCGACAATTTTTTGTTCCATCCACATGTTCTTGACCTCCTACAAATCCATCACATTCAATATAGAACATGTCTTTCTCATTTGGATTTTAAGTACGATAATATATAGAATCCATTTTCATCATGATTAGTTATGTATTTAATTTAAATTAAAATAATGTTATAGTGAACACATTATACTATAAGGAAATTCAAAGAATATTTAAAGAAACATATACATATTCCATAATATCATTTTTAAGGATTATGTAATTTTAATCCTCTATCGAGAATCCAAATCCCCTTTTTATGTTCTAATTTTACATTCTAAAAACTATTTACAATGGGACCACCATGAAAGGATTCTGATATCCCATTGAAAGGGCCATCCATAATTGAATATTCATATAAACATGTATTATTTTCACCACCAATTGAATTATTGAACATATTTTTTTGCACAGTATATTAAATTAAATACAGGAAACACAAATTATTCAATAATAAATAGTTACCCATGATCCATTCGTGATAAAAAATAACCTTTAAAATTTCTAATTCATCATGTCTAGCCACACTTCTTTTGTAAACACAATTTCATTTTAAATGAAAAAGATAAAATAGAGAATAATATATAGCATATATTTGTTTTATGATTCCAAAAGTATCCAAAATTAACAGGAACATGATTTCTTGTCAAGGTACAACATGTATTTATCTCATCCCCCATAAGTGTGACCATATAATTTTTCCACATACTATGCTCATCATGATCCTTTATATAGAATGTCTAATCTATAATGACACATCCATTATAAATAAATAAATGATTTATTGGTCCTTCATATACCCTTTATATTTTTTGACATTTAATTATTATTTTAAAATAACTCATTAAAAATATGATATGGAAACTATCATATAAAATTTAAATTATGTTTATTTGAAATATTCCATTCTTGGCATTATTGATTCAAAATTAAAATTAATTTCATTTGGGGATTTAACATATGAATAAAACTATATAATACAATGTAAAAAGAAAAGGAGATATTTCTCCATCTCTTTTATATTTATTTTAATAAAATTATTCCTTGAAATCACATCACCCAAAATAAATCAACTATGATGATGTTTTTGGAGACTAATACTATCAACACCAAATAATTAGTTGATAAAAAATTAAACTACTTATTTTACATTAAATAATTATACAATAACATCATCGAGAGGACTTAAATTATCTAGATTCCAGTTCAAAATAATTATATATTTTTTAATGGTTTCCATCTATTAATAACAAACCAGGACATATATTTTAACATTTTCAATGGATTGAACCATTATATTGATCATTATATTAAATAATTATATTTTTTAGTGAGTCCCTAACTCCCATAAAATTTGTTTAATTAAATTGTTCATGGTTGGAATATTTAGTTAGTTTATAACCTCAATGCATATGGTTTTGATTAAGGAGAATATCCTAGTTATTATGTGTCATTATTTTTTAGGAAGTATTTATTTTAAATCCACATGAATTAAATAATTCACAAAATCATGAAAACCATGGGATTATAGACTATTTAACATAATATTAATCAATAAAACAAATTAAATAGTATTTTATGAATACTAATTTGCGACCTTTAAACCATTATGGATGTTGTTTAATTTGAAGTTGTCTTTCATAGATATACAGTGAGACACAAGGTGATGAAAATTTAAATAATATTATATATTCAAGACATCGATAAAATAAATGGAATATAATTTTTTCAGAATAAAAATTCAAAATAAACAAGAAAATTTTGAACATATTTTCATAAATTTTATTAAAATTATTTATAAAAAATGTGATAATATAATTTGTTTTCGTTAACTAAATATGACCCAATAATGGAGAATATACTGTGCCTTATCATGAACCATCTGTGATTATCCTACATTTGATAACATCATATTGTAATGACACAGTTTGAATGGAATTATTGATTTTCATGACATGGAAATAATTTCTTAGGTATTTTGAATAAGAATTGGGAATGGATTTTCCATAAAAATAATAAAATAAATAATATTAAAATTTAAAAATAAAGAAAGAAAATATAAAGTATAAAATCATAAGGATAAATATGTTCTAATATCTATAAAACAACCCAAGAACACATGTTCCATAAAAACCCAAACTCTATATGGAAAGATATCACCAAAAAAATACAACAAAAACCTGAAAAAAATGCCCACCACGAACACCCTTTGCATAAACATATATACAATGGTGAATATGGTATGTGAGAAAAAGATCCCATTTTGATCTTAATAAGTGGTTCATTAGAATACTTTTTTTGAATAAACCAGTTATGAATCGATAGAAAAATTTATTCAATTAGATAGCGTTCTACAGAATTTAATATGATGAATGGTTAAATTCCCCATTTATCAATTATTAATTTATACAAACAATCGATTCCTAATTAATTTACATAAACATTCCATTAATTTTTTTAAAAAAAATTGAAAATAAAACAAGCCCTTAAATAACCTTAATTCATAGTTAGTTTGAACACCCATTACATTATTGGGATATGTTGGGAACACATTATTACAATTATATTATAATAATAACACAATTGATAAGACTTCACTCACGAGAGTGGATCCTTTCGATATTATTATCAACTTGGAAAATTGAATACCCAAGAAGAAGAAGTCTATTGGGAAATATTGTTTTACCAATAATGTTTTTCAAATTCATTATTGATCACATTGGGGTTTACCACATTAGAATCAATTAATGGGTAATTAATGCTTGAAATTAAAAAAAATTAAATGCATTTCATACATGATTAAAAATGTGGAAATTCATTTTATTTAACATTTTCCAAACAAATAATTTCAAAAAAACATTAATTATCCCTTTTAAAATTCCATTTCAAATTCATTTCTATACTAATTATATAAATCATGATTTTCTACCATTTTATGAAAAAATTAAAATAAGAATAATTCACGGTTTATGAAATAATAATGAATAATGAATGAAAACATCTTGATACACTTTGAATAACAATGTCCAAAAGAAAAAAACAATAAAACATGAGCTGGGGGTCATATGAATTTGGGATGGATCCTCGATCAATAGTTGAAAATCATAAATATCTAATTTTTTTATATTAGAGAATTAATTAAGACAAATGGATCTCCTTCCACCATAATCCTTGACAAAAACACCATGATGATGGGAAACCCCACCGAACCCCATCAATTATATAAGGAATATTGACCCAAAATGATTATAAACATGAATATATTAAACCCAAATTGTTGGATGGTAAATCGATGCTAATAAAAAATTGGGATTCAAGAAAGGAGGGTATCCATTCCCAACATAGAGAATCCATAACCCTGAATAAATAAAAAATTAGATCGTATAATTATTATTTATGGATGAAATAAATATATCCGAGGAGATCCTACATGTTCAAAAGTATAATTATTCTTTTAATGAAGAAATATTGTCAAATAGGATTCTAAATACCACGTTATGTTTAGTAGTGAGATCATATATACGATGAATGATAGACCACACATTAAGGGTAAAACTATTAAATTTAATTCTAAAGCTATGAAAAACACCAATACACAACCTATCTCTATAGTTTATCAACCCCAATAGAGGTTTATAAATCTATGTTCCACCTTCAAGTATCTAAATCATAACACCCATATATATGTTTGAGTTCAAAAATCAATTGAATCCAATAACACCATAAGTTATATCATTGTATCCCAACCATGTCACACCGAAACCCTCTATATGATAATTCAAAAATCATGAAATAGAATCTAGTCCACTGATTAAAATAACATGAGACAAATAGTGGAAAAATATTACATAACTAAATAGAACATAAAATTCATTTATTTAAACAATAATGAAAGAAATAATGATATTAATTCAAAAAAACATCTTCATGATGTTATATACATTCTTCAATATTATCATCCAATGATGTGTTATATGATCGATATTAATGATGTTATCATTAAATATTATGATGTATTAATAACATATTCTTTGATGAATGTTTTAACACAATTGGTTGTATACATTCTACAGAGATAGGTTTCCACAAAACATTTTGAATATATTATGCTGAAAAATTTCCATAAACTCAAAAACCAATTATCTTCATATATAATATGAATGTCAATTTAAACTATTAACTTCATTGAGACTCAAATAATAAAAATATTGTATTCTGAAAAAATAACATTTATTCCATTAATGTATCAAAATAATCATCAATATAATTAACTGATTGTTTTATTCTAGATATAATAAAGGATAACATAATGTATTTTCAATTCATGCATGATAATGGTTGAAGGTTATAATTTTAAAATATATTTAGCAACATTCTGTGAGAACTAATTTGAAGAATAAATGGTTCCAATCCATCGATAGTTTACACAAGATAGACGATTTTTATCACATTTCAAATTTTCTAATTATCATGTATAATTTCACTATATGAGGAAAAAGTAGTAGGTAATGAATTTTCCCATCATTAATTCATGTTGCCGCATGTAGTGTCTATTTTAGAGTGGTATAAATAAATCCATATAGCCATATTAACCATAAAATGATTTAATATTATCATAAAACATTCTATGAACTAGATTTATATATCTTGTATTGATCCACACTACAAATAAATAATTTTCATGTGATTTATTATTTTGAAAAATTGATATACAATAAATTTTCTAGACATGCCTTATTTCAGATATCATACCCACGGATGATAGTATTCATTTAGAGATGTAATGATTACATTGAAGAACATTATCTGAGAGTTTTATATAATTCGGAAGACCATGTAGTTATTTAAAATTGGTGTCACTCAATCTACTTCCATATTTAAAATTTTTTAACTTCTGTAAAACAAAACAAATGATATTCGTTATAACCAGTATACAATGGTCTCTTTAGAAGACACTATAACATATCAAGAAGCTTTGGAAAATCATGTATCACATCATCAATTGTCATTTACATTTATTAATATGATATCTGTCATAATTTAGTCTTATAGTCAAATCAAAGGATCTATATATCATAATATCATCCTAGTAATTATTTTCATCAACTTTACCTATAAAATCCTATGATTTTAAAAGGAAACACTATGTTCTTAAATGAATTATTTAATATTGTCTGATCATTATTAAATAACCCTTAAACATATTTTTTCTATTTTTATGTTTTGAATTATGAATATCATCCATTCATGTTTGCGATGAATACTTTTTGGGTAGTCTGAGAGAGAAAATATAATTGTCAGTGAATAGTAACCCACACATATATATTATAAAATACCCAACTGAATAGTAATGTACTTTTATTATTAGCAACATGACCCTTATGAATAGTTATATACCCTTATGAATACTAACTTGATGCTAATGAATATAAATGTACCCTTTAGAAATGTAACTTGAACCTAATGAATAGTAATGTACCATTATTAATAGTAAATTTTCCAAAAACAATTATATATAATATTTATCCATATTATAATTATAAATATGATATAATTTTTTCATAATATAAGTACATAATAATTTTAAAAATTATTGATATGTGGTGGTATTTGTGTAATTCATATATATTAAATGAAAATCATAGGTTTAATTATATAATTTAAATAAACATTTACTTTAATAAAATTTATAAATAAATAAGTAATTTAATGAATTTTAATTCTAAGGTAATTTGAATATACCTTATGTAATTTTTCAATGTCCTAGAAAATTATTATTAATTTTAAAATTGTATTTTTCAGGAAAATTATGATTTTATTTAAAAAATAAATAATTCATGTATATTTATTTTTCAAATAATGGATTTAATTTTTTAATTATAAATGTTGAAAATTGTTTCCGGTAAAATTTGGTATTTTTCAGAAATAGTTGAATATTTAATGAATAGTGAAATGGGATAAAATAACATATATATAAATAATTAGTAAAATACACTATTTTTGAAAAAATGGGTGATGTAATGAAAATTGGTTCGAACTCAGTATCTCTCATTAATTTTAATTCACATTTAATATGACTAATCATTATGTTTTGTAATAATATTTAATGAATGAATAAATTAATGAAAAACACTTCCTATCCTCAACTATAAATACAACACATTTATCTCCTCTTCTTTCCACAGGTCTCATGCATTGAGATATGCATATAATATGAAAAATAATCCTCTCATGCCCCTTCCCTAGATCAAAGACATTATGGTCTCACCAAAAGGACAAATCCAAAGTCATTTTTATATATGTTAGGGAGAAGAGATCAAGAGGTATAAATCCTCTTTTGTTTTATTTCTTTTCTTTTCATTATAATTTCTATTATTATTCATTCCTAACCTATACTTATCCCAGAATAAAAAAATAATCTACTATCATATATATTCTTAATTTCATCATGTTTATGGAAGATTCACCATTATACTTCTTCTCCCCTCCCACATATTTTCGAAATTAAAACATCGTCTGTGATGTATCTATTTACCGACATCATGGATGATGTGATTTCAATTTTCATTACATCATTTATAACTTGTCATGAAAACATTTTTATAGTAGAACTAGATTATAATTTTATTTATTATTTATTATTTATGGTACAATAATCATTTTTATATATTATATGAATTTACCAAACAAAATGAGTTCGTTATTATCAAAGGAATACGAATATGACCGTAAAAATGTTATTAGTGTTTTATCATATGAACAATCCAAATACCAAAATTAAAATGATATATGATATAATTTATAGTTATGTAAATATTTAAACACCATTAATCTCTAATACTATAGTTTCATATCGAATTTACAATAATATCTATCACAAACCGATCATGGAAACCATTTAATGTACACACTTGAAATAATGGAATTCACAAAATATTATTAATGAATATGAGAAATGATGTTATTGAATGATCTTTAAAGTAGTAATAAACATGAATATATTTAATAAAATATTAACAAAACCATTTTACCCATTATATATGAGATTTAATCTTGTTTGAAGGAAGTCGAACATGTGTTATGAGATCCTCTCTTTCAATTGTTTTTTTCAAGAATTACCTCTATGTTATGATATTTGATGTTTAATTCATAATTATGGTTTATTTTATCAAACCAACCCAATACTACACTTATGATATATTAATTATTATATTTTACATTTCTATTCCATATTGTCTTCCCATGTACACCTATTACTATGCGGAAATTTCCTAACAGAATTCTGATCCCAATTTAAATTCATTGGGTTAACCTTTTTCATTATTCAATATGAGGTTAAAATATTATCTATGTGATTAAATATTTTTATTTTATTTTGTAATATATATATTTATATTTTATACATATATCTATTCTAATCTATGAATTATATATCCAGTTATATATTCAAGGGACATTCCTTTTAAAAACCTTTTAAAAGTATCTTTAATGAAATTCAAAAAGATAGTTCATGTGGAATGAAAAGTTAAAATAATATAATAATGATATTTCAAAATTATTTTTCCATTATATGTTGACATGGTTGCGTTTTATGAATATGATTTCATAATCATGTGGATGGTTTTTATAATTTAAAAGCTAAATGTTTTACCAAAAAGAAAATTTTGAAAATTTTTAATTTTTTTACACAATGGTTCAAATGGTTTATCATGTCTTTTATTCATAATATGGTCCTTATAAATTGATATGTTGGGTTTATCCCATTATCCCTCAAGATATAATTTTTGGAGCCCGTTATATTTGATGAGATGTTATTATGTGCCCATTATATATCCTAATATGATGGGTGAGCAACATTATAGCTCTCCAATGAAATGGGTACTCTAGATGGGGAAGTTAACATAATTGATATACCATGTCCAAGGATGATTCCAAGAGTGATATGGTAAATATATCCCATGGAAAAAACATGATGATGCTATTCAAGAATGTGTGTTTTTAGGAAAATGATATTTAAAGAATTTTCATGTTTCCATTGGATAAACAATTTTTCATTCATTTTGTAACATACTGATCTTTTTGTGATCATCCCATATTTTCAAAAAAAAAATTACATTCTTCCTTAGATGTTCAATTGATAGTTAATATGATGATGCATATGAATCCAAGGAGTTATATAGTTAATATTTTAGAAAAAACGGATTTATTATATTTATGTTGTTTTATAATTATCCATTACCTATACTAGAAAAGGTCATCATTTTTATAATATACTGTGTTATTTCTGATAATCGATTATACAAAAAAATACAAAACATGTTTCAATAATGAATCCAGATGTGTTTGTTTTGGGACATACATTTGGTATCTAAGGAATGTTCTAAGAAAACAATGGAGATTACATATATGATCATTTTTTTAGAATAATTTAATTGATCATATTCACATTCAAACATCTACTTAATTAATTACACATAATAAAAAAATTTCTCTGAATTCTCAATATCTAAAATCAGAATTATATGTACAATGAACGAATTGTGAGGGAGAATTTCATTTATGGGGTGGGGGACACTGTATCTTCTTGATATTTTAAAATGAAACATAATGTGATTAAATGAACTACCAAATACTATGTGACATTTATATACTAACCATTAAAAAATAATTTTCAACTTTTATGATTTGAATTTCGAAAAAATGACAAACACTATTTGGATTAGTATGTTTTATGGAGTCTTATACTACAAACATTATTTTTGGGTGAATAGTAACATACCCTACTAAATATTAGAAAACCCTTATGAAATTGAATTTAACATTATGAATAGTATCATGAACCTTAGGAATAGAAATTTACCCTTATGAATACTAACTTGACAATATTAAAAAGTAAGATACCCATATTAATAGTAACATGTACCTTATGAATAGTAATATTAATTTATTAATTGTAAATTCTATAATGAAATTATTAATAAAATCTATCCCTCTAAAAACTGTCAATATGATATAATTATGTCACAATATAAGTAGATTAATATTTTAAAAATTATGGATTAACTGTTTTTATTTTTGCAAGTCATATATTTAATGAAAAATATACAATTAATAAATAATTAAAATGAGTTTCTTTCATAAAATATATTTATAAATAATAATTTTAATGACTTATGATAATATTTTAATTTTATGATACCTTATGTAATTTTTCAATGTGTTAGAAAAGAAGTTTTAATTATAAAATTTTATTTTTTTGCGTAAATTATGATTTTATTTTTGAATAAAATTATTAATTTAATGAAATTTATTTCCAAAAAATGGATATCATTTTTGTATTCTACATGTAAAAAAAATTTTAGGGTCATTTTTTGGGGTGTTTCTCAAGTACTTGAATTTTTTAAGAATAGTGAAATACGATAAAATATCATCTATATAAATAATCAATTAAATAAAATATTTTTTACATCATGGAGGATGTTTAAAACATGGTTCAAACTAAAATTCTAAATTTATTATTTTTTACATGAATTATGACTATTCATTTTATTTAGAAGTAATATAAATCTAATGAATAATATGATGGAAAAATATTCCTCTCATACACTATAATACGGACCATTTCTCCCTCTTCATCCCACACCACAAAAGTAGTGAAACATGCCTATGTTCATCCAAATACTATTCTCAAGACACTTCCCCACGTCCAAGACTTACTGGTATCACAAAAAGGCCAAAAATAGGGTCCTTAAGAAGGATCTCAAGGAGAAGAGATCAAGATTTAAACATTTTATTCGGTTTTCATTATTTTCTTTTCATTTTATTTTCTATTCATCTTCATTCATCACATATAATTATAAAAGAAGAATGGATTTTTCATTAACCTACATATTCTCGATTTTATACTGTTTAGGTAATATTAAGCATAATACCTCTTATCCTCTAGAAAATATTTTTGAAATTAAAACACAGTCCCCGATGTGTCGATTTACAAACATTGTGGACGATGTAATTTAAAATTCATTCAATTTCATCATGAATAGACATTAAATAATTTTTTTTGTTGAACAAGATTATAATTTATGTATTAAATCTTATTTATGGTTCTTTAATAATTTTTTACACATTATATTAATTTATTATACCAAATGAGTTCTTTTATCATCGAACAAACACCAAAATGAACCAAACATATATCAATAATGATTTATCTTATTAATCATCCTCATGTCAGAAATAAAAATGTTAAAATTTATAATTTATGGTTATAGAAATATATAAATACCATTTCATTCTAATTATATAATTTCATTTCAAATCAACAAGATAATCTATTACCAAAAGATCATAGAAACAATATAACGCATGCACCCAAAACAATGCAATTAAAAAAATAACTATGAATGTGTGAAATGGTGTCATAAAATGATCATGAAAGTTTTTATAAACATGAATATTTTTATGTTAAATAATAATAATACACTTTTTTTCTTCATAAAGGAGGTTCAAATTCATTTTATGTAATTCCAACCCATGTTACATGGTCCTCTCTTTCTCACATTTAATCAAGAATCACCCCAATGATATGATCATTAATGTTTAATTCCTATTGATGGTATATTATTTCACACCTCCCCCATTCATCCCTTATGATATATTAATGATGAGATACCTCCTTTCTATATCATTAATCAATACCATTAACACATTTCTCTGTGCTATAATTTTTTTAGGGAATTATTAACCCAATTTTCATTCATTGGGTTAACCATCTACATTATTAATTATGTAGTATTAAGAATTTTTTTGTGATGATATTTTTTTTATATTATTTTTTTAAAGTTCATTTATAGTGAATACACAGATCCATTTCATTCTATTATTAATTTATCTAATTATACATTAAAGGGACTTTCGTTTTTAAAATTATTTTTAAATTCTCTTTAATGAAATTGAAAAAAAATTATATAGAATTAACAGTTGTAAAAATTCTATGAAGCATTATTAAAATGATTTTTATATTGAATATTGATATGGTTCTTTTTTATGAATATGATTTCATTAATGTGAGCATAGTTTATATATTATATAAGGGATCTGTATCCTGAAAAAGAAAATTTTCGAAACAATAATTTGTATTACTCTTGTTTTAAAATGAGATGTCATGTTATTTTTTCATGATATGTTCCATGGAAATAGTTATATTGGGGTGTGCCCATTATAGCTCAAGATTTGTTTGTTTGAGAACATTATAGCTCAATATATATTGGTTTTATCCCATTATACCTCTTAATATGTTGGGTTGATCCCATTATAGCTCAATATATGACGAGTGGGCCCTATTATAGATCTCCAATGTTTTGGGTACTCCAGTGATAGAAGTTGAATAAATGGTTATTCCATGTATAGCAATGATTATAATAGTTATATGGTAAATATTTTCCAAGTCAAACACCTAATATTTCTAGGAATGATTATGAGTTTCCAAGAAAAGGGAATTTAAATGGTATTCGTATTTCCACTAGAACAATAGTTTTTAATTCATTATTTACCTTACATAACTTCTTGTGCACATCCATTTTTTTAGAATGATTCTCACATGATTTCATAGGTATTAAAAGGAATGATAAGGTGATACAGCAGATGAATCCAATTACTTATATTGTAAATATTAATATGAACTCTGATTTGATATATGTAAGTAGTTGTCTAATTTTCCAGAACCATGACTGAAAAGGTCCAAATTTTTATAATGTACGAGGTATTTTTTAAATTACCAAATATTAAAAAATCCATATCATGTTTTAGTACTAAATCCGAATGTGGGGTTTTAGGGATTTAGAAATCATTTATGTTTATTACAACATTTATATTTTTTATCTATTTTAAGAAATACAACTTCTATAAACAAAATTTCCATGAACAATAACAACATAAACCGACATAAGTGATTTAAGAATATTTATATACATGATCTGATAAAAACATGATGAAATATTGAACCCCGTCATTATACTATATTGTCATATTATAAACACATATTAATTTTTGATTTATATCCATGCCACTTGTTTTAAATATAATAAAATTTCCCAAAAAAATAAATACATTCTAGGTATTCATATAATGTATATTTTTTTAAATATTAAATTATATAAAATATAAATTTTAAAAATATAATTTTAAATTATAATACATGTATATAATATTTTTTTAAAATAATATAAATAGAAACATTCTTTATAATACAATGAAAATTATTTTCATATAAAAATGTATATTTGTTTTTAAAATATTATGTCTTATCTCTTCTAGTGGATTGTTTTCCTAGTGTGAAGAAAGTTTCATCATGAATAATGTGATTGAATAATGTGATTGTTTTTTATGTGAATTTAAGGATATGAGTATAACAAAATGAATACGTAAATTTATATATATCTCTACATACACATATATATATACACACACTCAAACACAGATAAACATAAAACATATAATAATATAAATCACCCACACACATATATATACAAAAAACATCATATCCATTGTTTATATAAATATAAAAATGCATTATTCATACTTTATTATCATTCTCAGTTCATATGTAGTTACGATCATGACCAACCCATATCCTAATGAATAATATTTTATCCATAATAATTTATATGTAATAAAATTATTCCTAATTTTTTAAATAATGATTAATTATATAAAAATTACCCAAGATATTATCAAGACACAAAAATAACAAGATAATTATTCATTGTAGGGATAAAAATATAATTTTATTTATTAATAGAGTTTACATTCCTGTAAACCCCATTTAAATTTTAATTTAGTATAAAATATTAAAAATAATATTTTGTAGAACATACATACTTATACATTATTTTATTAAGAAAATAATAATACAAATTCTAAAATTAGGAATTTTATGTTATATTATTAAACTAAAATTGAAATAAAAAAGAAACATTTACTTAATAAAAAAACTGGGGATGAAAATTGAAAAAGATATTGTTAAATATGAACATACATGGGAAGAATCACTAGAGAAAAAAATGAAATAATTCTACTTTATAGATATTAGGACCCCTATTTAGTTTTTATGAATAAATGTTTTAAAAAGGAGAGTTTACAAACTACTATGATCTAAAAAATTACTCCAAAATTATAATTTTAACCCCACAAAAAAGAACTTGAAAACATTCCCCTTTGTCAATTATTTTTTAGAACTGATAAAAGAAACTATTTTGACTTCCATTTTTTTTCAATAATAAAGGGTGGCCTTTATCATTGTTATTTTATCCTGGATAAACGTTATCTTACAAAAAATATTCTCTATCATAGATAATAATATATCTATATGTAAATATAAAAATAATTATATGAATATAAAATAACATAGATTATGGATTCAGTTGTTGTGGATCTTCTATAGTTGAATGGTGACATTATAAGGGTATATGGATTTGAAGTTCCATAGACTTCCTTGAAGTCCTTGGAAAAGATATTTTGATTGGAGAATCATCAATAAATAATCCACAAAACATGTATATCAGAGGGAGATATATTTTAACAGTTTTCTATAAATGATGCACTGAGTTATGGTAATCAAAGTTGTTGAGTTTACTCTATCATAGAAGTGGTCTTGGATCAAATCATCAAAAGTGGATAGATGGATCAAATATATTATAATCAGGATAAATTATTTTAAAGGATAAATTTTTGTAATCTTCTAATCACTTATTATGTTAATTCTACATCAGGATAGAATCCAAGGAGGGTATTCGAGCATCACAAGTGATTTGTGAATATGTGTGGTTTCTATTATTGGAAAAATATTCCACTCGTATAGGGATACTTTATTGTTATCTTTCAGTATGATGATATAAAGAAAATTGATTAGGGTTCTAGATCAATATATTTGGGTCAAATTATGTTTGGTATTCAATAGTGGGATTTAAAATTCAATACATTTTCATTTAATAATTGTATATACCATGCACGTATTGATGTTTCGAGTTATAACATGATTCAATAAAATTAGTGGATCATTTAAGAAATCTCATCAATGGGTTGTTGTCCCATCAATGTGAAAAAATCTATATAGGTAGTCTGTTTTGAACACTTTTCATTTATCGTAATTGAGGATGATTTATATTATACAGTAACATGAATGGTCATCCTCTCAACTATGAACTATTATTATGATCTTGAGGATAATTTTTAAAATCAGCTAAATATTGTGATAAATGCATGATGGTTAGGAATTCATAGGAGAGGTGTGGTATGGATCTTCTGTAATCCTTACTCTCTTTCGGGGGAATATTGTAGATATGTGGAGTATTTGGAACATGTGTGAAATTCCTATTGATGAACCAGATTAAAATAATAATGGAAATACAAATTCTAGATCCAATGTTGACTATTCTGGTGCCTAATTTTCTAATGTAATAGAAATGTAAGGGGACTGAAATGATTTTCCTTCATTTGTTTACTTGAAAAATCATGGAGATTTATATTATTTTTTTAAAAGGATGGATATTCTAATATTATTGTTACGAAATGTTTTTTCCATGATTGGAGGATCATTTTTGAGGTGTCATAGTATGCATATGAGGTTCTTGGTGTTGGGATATAGTTCTCTCATCCACCGCCTATTGAAAATGGTTGTATTATGCATCCATTGGCCACGTAATTCTCATAATATGATTCACATTATAATGGTTTTGCGAAATATGATGTTTATTATTGCATATATTTTTAATAATATATTTTGAATTTGTTAAATTGTTTAAGACTATCTTGTAAATTGGGTAACATTTCATGTTATTGATGTGAAAAGGAGAAATAAATGGTTTTATTGGCCACCACTTGTCTCCATATATATGGTTAGTGGTGACTCTATTTATTTTATGGAACATTTATAAATGAAATAGGTATGATGGTTAGTATTTCATGATTAACACCAGTTCTTCCATAAACATGGTTGAATAAGGATTATTCAAATTTTCAATTACATTTGTCTACAAGATAATATTATATGGAATTATATATCAAGCACACATAAGGGTGGGAAATTTATAAGGAAACAATCCATGGGATCCTCAAACCAGGTAAGTCAATGTCAGAGTGGGAAACTACTGATGATGTTGATAAATATGATTTCGATTTTGGAAACGATCATGCATTTTTTTGAATATTATGCATTCATGGATGAGGGAATGGCCCTCTATGCCACCTCATATATTTTTTCAATCTTGTATTCTTTTTATTTTACATTATATATATATTCAAGGGTTTTGTCTTATAGATAGACCTTTTTGGTAAAATATATTTTATTATATAATATATATGTATAAAAAAATATTCATGTATGGTTATTATATAATATATTTAGATAATTATTTTATTAAAAATTATTAATAAATAATATTATTTAATATTATTTATATATTAATATTCGGTATGAATTTAATAATAAATTGATCATATAAAAATATAAATAAAAATTGAATGATCAATGGTATGTTGAATGAATAATAGGACATTCAGATAATCATAACTTCGAATTAGTGTTTCTATTTTCATTCTAATACTAATCAAATCAATGTGTGTGAAAAAATATAAAACGTTGGGATCATGAAGAATGTTGTCAAGTATTTTTTAGTTATGTTGTTTAAAATCCCCCCAAAACTGAGTTTTTTGTTGAGTTACCTCGTTTAAATCATTTTTTGTAAACTTAACCAAGTTTATTGGAGTATTAATGTATTTTATAGTAGATAAATATATTAATTCTCATGTATTACACTGATATAGATAAAGAAGTTTGTAAATATTCATGTTTTTAATATTTTAATGTAATTTAAGAATAAATATTTACATTTTAAGCTATAACAATTAATAAGAAATAAATTATGAATATTAGTGTATAAAAAAATTTACCTAAAAATATATTTTTAAATGTTTAAACCACACAGAAATAAGTATGATTTATTTATAATTTAAAATAATTTACGCTGCAATTTTTACCTTATAAATATTAATTTATAAACATATATATATATCTGTGTATATATTTATATACAATTTATGTTTTAAAGTTAATATCCATGTGTCAAGAAACAAATATATAATTATATTTATGTACCAACATATGTAAATTAATAACTATATGAAAATATTTTTATTTCTGTGTGTGAAATATTACTGTGTACAAGTGTGTGAATATGTAGGTGTATGTATGTGTATATTTCTGTCAATATTGTTAAAATACACCATATGAAGATATATTTCAATATATATATTATCCTCATAAAATATTATACTATATAAATCTAATGATAAAAAATATTTATAATACATTATATAAAAGGTAGATTTAAAAGATTAATATATAGACATATGTATTAATATATATTTATATATAAACATATATATATAATTCTTTAAAAATTATATCTAAATAATAAATGTAACGAAATATGATTAAAATTAATTTGAATATAAATATACATTTTTATATTACTATTTGAGTAAATGTATATTAAAATAATTATGTACTAAGTAACATATGAATAAGAATAAATATAATAAAATAATATAAAAACAAGATGGTTATGTGTTAAATGAGTTCAAACATGATGGGATAGGTTTTGGGGTCTGGTACTGGTGTGAGACAAACAAGCACAAATAAATGGCTACAAAATCATCCAAAAATGTGATGGGATTATGTAAGGCAGGACAACAACAAGGGGGCGGGGGACCTAGATAAATTGGATTCTAATACTATGAAACTCGTGATAAATAGTGCTACCCTTTCGTATTTCCTTTTTAGCACAGATAATGAGACACCATTTCAGGGATAAAAAAGTGCTCAACCAAGGTACATTTCATAAAAAATATATTATTAAAAATCATTTAATAATATATAAATATATTAATATTGATATAATATAATATATTTTAATATATATGATTTATCTATTACTAAATATTCATTTAATCTAGATATATATAATATTTATATAAAAAACATATAAAATAAAAAATATTTATTATTGAAATACTTTTTTTATATAGAAATATATACTAATATATATATAATATTATCAAATATTCATTATATAATAATAATTTATCATATATCATATAAATATATGTCATATATTTAATGAGAAATGTTTTTTTGTTCATTAAAAAAAATTTATTATTACTAAAAGTAGTGAAAAATTAAAATTTATAGATATTTTTTAATTTTGCATCAATTTCATTTTTTCATTTTTTCATATATATAACATATAATTTTTTTTACGATTAAGAATTTATTTAAATATGTTACACCTCATGTTTCAAACAGTAACTCCACAATAATGAGATTTGAAACTATTTCTATTTTATAGACAAAAACATATGAAAATAATAAATACTTAATATTATCATTTAACGTTTTTATATTTAAAAAATTAAAATTAAAAAATAATACATTCTTAATTAAAAACATTGATTAAATTATTATATTTAAATTATATATATTATAAATTTATTTTCATTTATAATATATATTTTTTAATTTTGATCATTTTTTTAGTTTTTATTTGAATAATATTTGTTATATTTTAAACATGTTAAATTTAAAGTTATATCTATTGATTTACCATTATTATTCATTTAATAAATTATTTACATACATACATAATATATGTAGTCATTTCATTTAATTATATATTTATCTTTTTATAGTTTATATAAATAAAAACCCTAAAAAAAATTCAATATTTTCTAAATATATTAATCTTTTAGATAATTTTCACACATTTTTAATAATAATTCAGTTTATATTAAATATTCAATAATAATTATATATGTTTTTTAAAATATTCATAATTTATTTATTAAAACAATTTATTTCTTTATTAATTTTAACATTATTATTTATAATGTTTTTTCATATATAAATATTCATTAAAAAAATAAATAAATTATATAAAATAAATCCATTGGTATATATATATATATAATTATTAAATATATGTGAAATTTATAATGAAAAACATTGATTTATATTAAATATATCATATTCAGTGAAAATGGTTTATAAAAAAAAATTAGTATTAATGATAGATATTTAATAATTAGTATCAAATAATTGATATTTAATATGATGTAATTTTTTATTTTCATTTTTATATATCTAAATTATTTAACATTAATACCACACACACATATTCGAAACTAATGTAAATTCAAATAGAAACACAATAATCAATAATATTTATGTAATGTAATCAATTTTTAATATTCATTTTAGAAATATTATAATTAAGATAACATATTTAATATATATTATATTCTTAATCAGTTAATTTAATTAATTTTTTTATTAATTAAATATTAAATATTTATTTGAATTTAATATTTATTCTAAATAATAAATTTTTATTTTTATTTATTTTGAAATAAAAATAATTTATTATTTTTTGAATTTAATAATTTTTTATTTATCATTGTTTGATAGTTTATAAAATATTTATATTTTTAATAATAATTTATATGTGGTTCTCTATTAATAGATACTATTTTTTCTATGGTTATAATTTAAACATTTAATATGCACTCATTTCCATTTGTACATATATAAGTTGTATTATATTTTTTAATAATAAATATAATTAATAGAAATTATTATACTTTTTAGTATTTTTACCATGTATAGAATTTTAAATTATTAAATATTTATCTTTTATAATATTCTATAATTTAATATTATATAATATTATTTAGTCCATAATTATGTTAAATTAATATTTTTGTCTATTTTTTTAATTCTGTTTTTATTTTTATTTGTTTAATGTATTTAAAAAAACTATACATAATTATTCATTAATATATTAAAAAAATTTAAATTTATAAATATATTCTCATATATATTTTTATAACATTTCCTCAAATATGAAATATATATATTACTTTATCGAGGGTAGAAAAATAGTCAAACAGACAAAGTGGTTTGGAATGTAGGCCACCGCCCCCCCCCCACCATCACAGAAAAATTGATTTCCCATCCCTTCATGCCTTTTTCATTAATTTGATGGATTGTAGGGATGGAAGGAATCAAGACAATCACATGGCATGAAATCCTAGTACAATGTCATGCCTGCATCATCCTGCCTGGGGAAATAGGCTTGCTTTAATATTAGTGTCATCACATGCATAATATAACATTACACACACACAAACGGTCTTGAACCCATGATATCTTAAATTCCATGAAATATGCTTTACCACTCTGGTACAACATTGTTGGGTAAATAAATATTTATTGGTTATTATAGAAATTGTATTTAAATTAAACAAGACGTATATTTAAGGAAAGTTGATTACAATTAAAAATTAATATTGATTATTTATATTGAATTATTAGTTTCATGTAAAAAATGTGTAATAAAATGATATTTTAGAAATTTAGCATTCTTCAAACATTTGTTCCATTAATATCAAACACATATATATGCGATTAATGAAATTTTATATATAAGAACACAAAATATTATTTTATTCCTCTATGTTTATCAATTGAATATATATATTTAGAATTTTATTTATTGACATAATATTGTTAATATTTTATATTATGTTTTTAATGTATATATTTTACTTATTGTTATATTTAAATTAATCATGTTATTTTTATTTATTTTTAATATTTTTCCAATTTTATTAATTTTTATTACAATTTTTTTATAAATAAAATTATTTACTTTTTAATATTTTTAAATTTATATATATTATAATTTTCATTTAATATTTTTTATAATTCATATTTTTAAAAATTTATTTTTTTTATATTAATTCATTTAATGTTATTTACTATTATTTATTAACTAATAATGTAATTATTTTTAATTTTTTTTGTCAAATTAATATATTTTTATATCAATTAATTTAATCTTTTTCAATTTTATTAATTTTAATATTTTGTATATATATTTAATAAAATTTAACCTTTTAATATACTTATATGGTACATGTTTAAATATAATTCACTATCATTTAAATGTCATTTAAATCTTTTTAATAATTTTTTAATTTAATAAAACATATTCGATAATTTTCATATTTTTGATGCCTATTCAATTTTAGTAACTATATTCCACTCTTTTATTCCATTTCCCTATTTATGACTATTTATTTACATTAAATATTTACTTCTTTCTACATTTTGAAATTTATTTTATATTTTTTATAAGTTCTATTAAAAAATCACTATAAAAATAAGTTTTTTGGACTAATAAAATATAATTACCTAATAAAAAATATCATCCAGAGTGCTATATATTAGTGAAGATGTTTATATGATTTATAATTGTTGAAATTGTTAATAAAGACCATTCTTTATGAGTGTTAAAATGTAGAACTTATAAATATCATCATTATGTAAAAATTCTCTATTAGATTTAATAAATGAAATCATTACTAGTTCATTTTTGAAAGAACTGATAAAACATTTATCCTCATTTAAATAATACCCTAACATAGTACCCATCGCTTACACCATTCAATAACTAATGGAAATCAAACATCATCATTGATTAACCTCGATGTTCGCAGATGAATCGACCTTTTCAAAACCAAAGGTATGTGATTCAATCTAATCATTATTAAAAAATCATAAAATATTCAACATATTTAGAAAGTTTGTTGTGTTTTTAATTATTCAAAAGGGTTTATTTGTGCTTTTTCCCTAAATCAATCAGTATTGATACCCATTGATATAAAATACCAAATTCACCCGCCCTCATTCAACCATTCATTGATTATTGGACTCCCATGTTTTTTATTCCCATTTGATTTATTTTTTATGGGTTAGTTTATATCTATTGAACCAACCATAGGAGCCCATTTCAGGGTAATCCATTCTAAACAACAAAATATTTTAATTTATGCTTAAAATAGAAAACATTTTTGAAATTCTAAAAACCATGATGACTAGAGATATATTAAACCGAATACTAGATTCATTTTCGTTTCTCTATAATGTTATTATGTAATATAAATATTTATACATTAAAAAATCTTTAAAAAATATTAATTTTTTTATATAATTCAAATAATGTTTTTAAAAATTTCTATATATTAAATTTAACATGTTAATTTCATTAGTAGCATTTAAATTTGTATTAACTACACTATCAAACATTATTAAAAATTTTATTTAAGTTGTATATTTTTTAAATTTATATATATTACACCATTAAAAATTATTAATATTAATTTATAATATCAATTTGAATAATTTTATAATAATTTTTTGTGGGAATATTTTCTAATTTTTTTTAAGAAAACGCTATGTATAAAAAATAATTGATGTTCTAATTTTTTTATTGGAAATTAATCTGGGAATATTTTATTAATATATATTTATATCATTATATAAATTGAATTGGTTTGGGTTAATAGTTTGAAATGGTTTTGTATTTTTATAATAAGACATTTCATTCCAATAAGATATTTTTTAGATACAATAAGAAATGATATAAGTCAGTTTTTTCCAGTAATTGTTTTCTCATTGCAATCAATTAGTAGACTCCCAATATTATTTTCTATCATATGTCTATTACACATTCAATTAATTTTTATTTATTCATATAGAATTAAATTATGAAATTATTATATTATTAACATGATATCTAGACTATAAGGACATATATATCAATATATATTTTTAACATATGATTTATTTATATTAATAATATGAGTTCCAATGGGATTAGATAGTGAAAATAATTTTGACTTAAGAGTGAAATACAATAGAATTAAGTTGTATCTCAAGGAGGTTTATAATTAAGTTAATATTAAAATATAATATTATTTCATATAAAATGAACTGAATTATATTTATTGAAAAGCTCATAATGATGAATTAAAAATTCTGTTTTTATTGGAAAATTATTTTTTTAATTCTGGTGTTTGAAGAATGAGAATGATATGAATTAATTACAATAAGTTTTGAATAGGAGATTTTTTATTTTCAGATAATTGAAAATTAATTTTAGAGTATTATATTTTAAAATGTTCTTGTAAAATATTTTGTCACAAAAAAAGTGACTTCATATGCTCAAATTCTTATAAAATGTTTATATATCAATGTATATATACCTTTTATCGATGGATTATGTGTTTTTATTTGTGTACATTGGTAAAAATGAATATTATTTCATATTATTTGATGAATATGAAAAGAATCGATGAATTTTAATCTTATGAAATTGTATTTCGAGTTTGGTGTTAAATAGTTCATCAATTTTGTAATAGAAAATGTATATTCCCCTTTTGAAATCGTTTTTCCATGTTTTATTATTTTTAGTTAAAATGAATTCATTAATAAGAGTTAGAAGAGAACTTTTAATGAAATAAATCTTCTATAAATTTTTTTGAATATAAATGTGGATAAACTAAATGTACATACACACATGATGATATGTCATGTAAAAATTATTTGAAATAAAATCCACATTAAATTATTATGGAGATCATATAGAGGAATTGAAAATGAAAATTAAATGTAATATTTAAAAGTTTGGAAAAGTTTTTTGGGACGTTATATAATTATAGAAAGAGATTCTTTTCTTCTAGTTGAACTAAAAATAAAGTATTTTCAACTGTATTGAGGTTATATAATTTGAATTTTGGTAGTTGATAGATAAACACCAATTTTATAGAACTACTTATGCTCTAAAATGATATGATACCGAATGAAAATTATATTCATTTCTAATAGTATTATGGTGAGATAATTAAATTAAATCTTTGAATGAACTCTTTAGAATAAAATTCATGTCTCAATAATAGTGTATTATTTCATATAAACTATAAATAACCCATATAATTACCTATGCATGGTGCATGACAATAAATGAAAGTTGAATCAAGACCTTTGAATGTTTTATGGAACATTATTTTCATTTTGTAAATTATATGAATATATAGATGGTGGGAAAATACAATAAAATTTAAATGTAATGATAAAACATTATTTTACAATGGAAATCTACTTCTCCCAGTGTAGACTAACCAATGGATTTAAATTGAGTTTTTTTATAATTTATTTGTTACCAATACCTGAAACTATCATATTTTATTATATATAAATGGAATAAATCCTATTAGTGTAACAATTATTACTCAAAGTATATTGGTAGTAATTTTGATAAATTATAACATTTTTACCATAGCTACATGATTTACAAATACAATATGTTATCGATTAACATATATGTACAAAAATAACTTCTAATAATATTGATGTCTATTTGAATTCATTTGTTGAATATCTGGATTTGATATAGAATATAGTTATTACATTTTGTAGTGTTCAAGGATGTGATAAGTCCATATTGATATCCAAATTTTAATAAATAACAAATGACATTCATGGTTATGGAAATTTTTATGTCTACATCATTAATAGAATATTGGCATGTCTGATTTATGTTGAATGTAAACACTTATTTATGTTGGATTATTCATTACATATATTGATTATTGGTAACAAATTTTTTACCCTAATGCCATAAATACCAATGATAAATGAAAATATGCAATGAGAATAGAGAACATGGTGAAACTCCATCTCTAATAATGGATGATCAACCATTTGAGAATGTAATATTTTTTGAAACTGATTTCTATAAATAATTATTGAAACACATTACAAAATCATAATTGAAAAAAGTGATTATATTTTATAATATTGGTATACTATAAATTTTTGTACATTTGGAAATTACTTGATGAAAAGAATTTAGATGATAATGTATATGATATATATATTGAAATGTTACTAATGTACATGAAAATAAAATATCCCATTTAGGCGAGTATAGATATGATTGACATGTATATTATTTAATAGAATTCACTTGTAATGGTGAGATAATAACTTTTCATCCAGCTTTAATTTAAAATCTATCTAGATATGTAAATTTTCTATTTTGTAACTACTTTAAAGATTTCAATGTTTTAAAGATATATTCATTCAATATAAAATATCTCATTTCAATAACCCATTTGATGTTATAGAGTTTAAAATAAAATAATTTTCATTTTTTGATGATGTATTTAATTATTGTATCATTTCCTCTCAGTATTCCTATAAATGTATGAAATACCTTATGAATATATTAATTCATTTTAAATCCATTTAGTTTAATGTTATTCAGCCGCGGATGATTCAAAAAATGAATAAGAAAATTACTAACATATTAATTAAATGTAGATGTTCTTCCATCCATCATTATTTGATATAATAGTATAGTTTATTTTTCCCATGTTTAATGAGATTAAAATGTTTTCCCTTATACATTATAGAGGTTTATTGACCATTGAAAAATAAATAAATAATTTAAAAGAGTAAATCATGAATTGAATTCATCTAGATGATTTTATATTAGATAAATATATTTAGGATGATGATCTAGATTTATGTATCAACTTCTTATCATGTATTTATAGTATTGGTTTCTAGAAATATATTCACTGTCGAAATATTATAGGTAATGTTATTTGGAGAAGATACCTTGTTAAAATTATTATTAAAGGGAGGGTAAAGCTATCTGTTATATTTTAGTTATTTCTAAAACTAATTCTCTATACATTGATAGAAATATAGTACTTATTAGAAATTGTAATCCATTAAGGGTCAAATGATGGATATGTAATTATAATATTTAACAATTTATATAATTATTATGAGATTATTTTTGTATGTAGTTTTCTGGAATGTTAATACAATTATTGAATAAAATTAATGGCTAGATAGGGGAACAAATTTATATGATATTTCTGACAATAATTTTGTAATTTATATGCTGTATACAAAAGAAAAATAATACCATTGTAAAACGAAAAAAAAATATTTTCCCTCGTGGAAAATGTGATTAATCTATCAGGTTCAAAATAAATATATCAATTTATGGGAATATGAAATATGATGGAATCAACAGGAAAATATATTATTGGGATTATAAATCATTATAATTGGTGTTTATTTCATTGTATATGATATTCAATTTAGAATTCAATGATTATCAAAAAATTTGTCTACATGAAAGTGAATTTATGTTTTTCAGGATTTTGAGATGAGAGATTCATAATGGAATCACCAAATAGTTAATGAACATTATAACTAGTATCTAGTAAACAGGATTCAGTCAATTTTTTATATTGACTAAAAACATCAAGTTAAGATTAAAATTCTATTGATTATAAACCTTTCATTGAAAGATCATAATCATTTAATTGAAGTCACATTTTAGAAAATGGATTTTATATTACATGGGACTGTCATGATGGAATTCATATATATGATTTTAGAGCCTAATCACACTAGAATTTAAAGGGGAAAATATGACTTCATAAATATGATAATGTGTTTTTTAATATAATACAATTTTTCTCCTATTATCATTTCTTCTATAATACATTTACATAATATAAATTAAATATTATAAAAATCATGTAAATAATGACTTTTCAACATGATAATGTTACCAATCTGATGTATGAAAACACTATTTATTCTAATATTGAGGAATTATTAAGAGATTAATAAAATAATGATTAAAAATAACTAGAATAGTCTATAATCATGTTAATTAAAAAAATTACATAGTATATAAGAATTAGAAAACATTTTTATGTACTTTGGGATCAACTAGGCCTAATTCTGGTGAACAATAAGTAAATGCTCATTAGTTACATTATTCGAACAACGATATTACATTTTCTAATTGATGTAGAATCATGAAAAAAATTATTATTCTATTGAATTGTGCCATTTTGGAAGATATTAGAAAAATGTTATTATATAAATTCAATAATTTAAATAAAATATTTTATAATTATATTATGATTTACATATCATTATACCTTTTATATTTCATTTATATTATAATTTTATTTCCTCAGGAATATTATCATTATAGTCACAAGAAAATAAAATTTTGGCATTTTGGAAAATATTTTAAAGAATCATCTTCAGTATCCTAAGGGGAATAAAAACAACCTACCTTATGTTATATATGAAATTATTATAAAACAACATATGTGGAATTAATTCATTGGACATCAAGATGAGGAGTAATTTCAAGTGATTTTAGTGGATAATATTTTATTTATTTCATTTATTTTTTAAATTTGGATTCAAAAAAATAATTTAGGAAACATCATATGAGTTCTTGGAAAAAATAACCTGTAGCTAATCCAATGTTCTCATAACAAAAATCCTGGATAGGTATGCATCACATGAATATAATTTGGTTTTTATTATATATCAATATTTTATCTTTTATAGTATATTAGGTAAAATATTATACTTTTCACTTAAACATATTGAAAAATAATAATAAATATCCACATCAATCCCAAATAATGTTTTTTCGAAGGAGTAATTTTAATAAAAATGTAAAAAGTCGATGATGTCTCACAAGACGTTTGGGAATCATGTATAAGTATTAAATAAAAATATTATTGTTGTTATATTAATGTAAAATATAAACATGTTTATATATATATATATATATTTATACCATTTAGATAGAATAATTGAAATAGATTATTCATAAATAACTTCTAATTTCTGTATCAATTTGATGGAATGAAGTTTTTGGCCACGATAGAGGTGAATGTTTTAGAGTGTCTCCATGGACATATTTCATGAATAAATATTCTTAAGGAGATATATTTGGGGTGATGAAATCCATACATACAATAATAAATGATTTAGAAGATATTATTGACTAGTCTATTCTTTATTCTTATATATGTGGATGAATCAAAGTAAATTGATATGGAAATAATGATAGGTACATAAAGAGACATATTTAACCACTAGATTGGAGGATTTCCATTCTATTAAACCGCATATCTTGATTGTGGTAGTCCTTTTTTTGATAACCCATTATCCTTTATATGAATCCAATAACATCCATTATCTTAACATTACTAAAATTCATGGAGGCTGAATTTTATTTGATTAATATATATCGACTCATATGAATCTCTTTTTTTATGGGTTTAGTGAAATATATCACATGATACATGATAAAAAATAATCAAATCTAATAAGATCATTTGAGATATGGTATTGATGTATATATTGATAAGAGAACATAGTTTCATTATCATCTTGATTAACTAGATGTTTTAATGGTCAATAATCCTATTTAATATCTTAAGGAAAGACCATTTAATATTATAGAAATATATATGATGTATGTATTTTTTTATTTTTAATGATATAAAAACATTAAAATTTAATGATAAAATGTAGAAAATTTGGAAACATGTTGAAGATGAAAAAAGGGGAATTGGATGGTTGAATCATGAAAATTGGGTGGATCAAGAAAAAAATAAAATGTTCCAATTAAAAGTACAAACACCTAGTAAGCTCAAATGCTAAAAATATTAAAACTATAAGTTTATTGATATAAAAAAATTCATTTATTAAAATGTATCATTTATTGAATATGAAGAGTAAATATGGGGAGTGTATAGTATTTATGTGATTAATATGGAGAGTATAAAAGAAATTATCATGTTTGAAAGAATGATATTATTATTTGAGAACACATAAATGATATATGATTTTATAATATGTTTTTCAAAAAAATAAAATATTCTTTTCATTACAGTTAATAACTATTCATATTTTCTATATGTGTATATATTACTTTAATACAATTTTAAAACCCAATGAAGAACAATTTCGTTGAAATAATGACATTATAATTTATATAAAAACATTTTTTAAAAGAATGAAATTAAATTTTTTTATTTTTTATGTAAGTTATGTGTTTGAAAAAAAAACAGATGAAATAATCCCCATGATTCTTATAATTTATGGATTAAAAATATATAATCTAATAATATAAAATACAATAATTATTCCTTTTATAATTTTATTTATTTTTTAGGATGTAATTTATTTCAATTAAAATCAATTTATATAGGGTGAATGTTTATTTTTTGGATCCAAATAATAAATGATAATAAATTAACAAAAAATATACCAATTGTGATATTTTTATTCATAAAAATTATCATTTTATAGATAAACACAAAATAATATATTTCAGATTCTATATTTGATATAATATTGTTATAATATAGTGATCTATAAATTGAATGTAAATAATTGAATAAAGTAGTTTACTAACAAAATACACTAGGGGTTTTTTAAAATTGAATACTATTATGGTATATATTGTAATATTATAATATAAAAAATTTAAAACAATTTATTAATTCGGTTTAGTTTTTATGTAGAGTCCAAAAAAAACAATAACATCAGTTATATATATTAAATTTTAAAATATATAAATTATGTTATATATCATACAAAACTACCATCCCAAAAAGTTAATATCTAAAGGTAATTATAGTTTCATTTAAAATATATGCTAAATGACATTTTGTAAATATTTTTTCTAGTACAACTATTACTGAAACAATCTATATACAAAAAAGATGAAGTAATGTTTTTATAGAAGAGTGTGATGTGTATATTGTGTTACAATATTTTCTATTTTCATCATGAGGTGATTAATTATTATGAATATAGAAGAGTATATTATATGTCTTAGATACACATTTTGGATATGAATCTTTAACATCAAATTTATTTAAATAATATTAAATCTTAAAATAAAATTCAGTTTTTCAAAAATTTCATTCATATAGTGGTTAATATGAGTTGGTTAAAAATGATAAAGACTTTGATAATGAACCTTAAAGAAATAATTATTTAAAATATTTATTAAGGAGATGTATCATGAAGTTTTGCAATCTAGGGATTATAGTAGAGCTAGTATCATGACCGATGTTTTAAATGCTAGTGAGAGATAGGATTTTAAATCATAAGTAACGATAATAAAAAAATAAAAAGTGTTCAGGGATCCTTCTTTCCTAAAATAAGAGGATATATTACTAACTCTCCAGGAAGGTATTTTAATTCTCATGGTATCATCATTTTAATTTTTTGTCTTATTTTATTTTTATGAGTTTTTAAAAATAGTATTGTCCCTATCAAATTAACTACGTCATCTACAATGAAGAAAATAGATTAATTCCATTAATTCCATTTTAAGTTCAATGAAATAATTTCTAATGAAATGAATAGTATTTAAAATTAGATGTGCCTTCCCAATATCCTAATCCAATGATCAATGTATAAACAAAAAATTATCTATTAATAAAGTTGAATTAGTGTTTTATGGTGAAAATGATGAGATGCCTATTTGTCCTTATATACTAATTACGTTAAAAATATTTTTGATGTTCTCAAAAAAAATATAGTGGGCATATATGGATTACAAAAAATTAGTTTAGTAATCTATAATTTATTTGAAACATGAATAAAGAAAGAAATAATTATAATATATGATTTGTCTAGAAATAATCATAATGTGTGGCTTTTATATAAGTGTTCAATATTACTATAAAATGAATTACCATTTTTAAAACTAATAAATAAAGGCCGGAAGGCCTTTATAAATAGATAAAATGTTATATAAAATATTTTTTTCATTTAATAATCGATAATGATTCAATAAAACAAAAAATGAGGATTGTATGACTCAAATAGTGTGTTTTCAATATAGATTTTACATTTTATTTTAAAATGATTCCTACATAGTGAAAAATATTTCAACATACTTAGCATGACAAGTTTATTCAGGAAAATGTTCCATAACTCTATTATGCAATGTAGGAATTGACAGTGCATCAATCCAATATATGATGTGGCTAGTATGACTCCACATAAATTATATCAATATAAAACATTCTTTTTACTATAAATAAACATCACATAGAAAAAACTGAGTAAATAATCTTGGATAGTAATAAAAGATTATAAAAAAAATACATTAATAATTAGGTAGTAATAAGTAACATATCATTCAAATAAACCATGTTTTTGTTATCACTCAATGTGTGTGTTTTTAATTTAAAATATTCTTTTTAGAGTAAAGATTTCTTCACATTATCGAATATATGAAAATATATCTGAATGATATAAGAATTTTTAAAATAAACCCTTTATAATCATTTATGTGCATCAATCAACCTTACATCAATACGACATATGAAAAATATTGAGAGACCCAAAGTTCACATATTTAATATTAAAGTTTCATATTTGTTTCAAAAGAAATTTACAAGGCCAAATCTATGAAAATGTTGTATTTTATATAATAATTATTAATATAATACATACATTTTTTTCATTTTGAGGAATTAATTGTATGTATATATGATATACTATGTGTTTGGTATGTCTTAATGAGTTTATTTTTTCAATATAAAATTTCCATTTTAGTCTAAAATTCTTTTCACATATCCAAAACTAAAAAAATAAACATGGTTTTTTAAAACATTATCAAAAAAATTCATACATCATATATCATCTGTTTAAATCGACTAATGACTAATATGATTAATGATGTGTCTGATATGACTCAATGGGTATTTTTAAAAAAAATGTTATTTTTCTGTAAAAAGAGTGTCACAAAGAAAAAATAGAGAAAAAAAATCCTATAGTGATTTCAGAAATTTGAATTACGATCCATAATTTTATTGATGAGTAGGAATTGAATGCACATTAGTATGAAAAGGATGTATCTCATATTAATCAATGTATTTTTTTAATATAAAAATTTTATCATGGATTAGAATGCAAATTGAAAATCCAAAACTATAAAAATTAGATCGTTTGGACTTCAGAATTTATGACAATGACTAATAATTAATTTCATGTTTATATGAATAGACCACAAATCATGGTGACTCATGATGTGTCATGTATGTATCTATATGAATTTCTTCAATATAAAAGAGTCATATTAGTTTAAAATGAACATCATATTAGAAAAGCCAAGTAAAATATCATGTATTATCATGTATCTTTTTTAAGTAATAATTAATTAGTTTATGTTGTATATGAATGAACTGAATATCAATCCTACTTACGATGTATATGGTATGACACAAAGTTCCTATTTTCAACAAAAGATTCATTTTATATTAAAATGTGTGTAAATTTTTTTAGAACATAGAATTGGGAAATTATTCTTTTATAATTATATTATAATTACTAGAAATCTAGTTTTTATGTTTTGGAATCATATTCAAAAAAATATATAAGACAATACATAGCTAGTACAAATCAAAGGGTGTGTTTTAATTATAATTTTATATAGTTGAACATGCACATCACCAAGAAAAAATGGAGAAAAATATTATATTATATCAAATCATTAATAATATGACCAATAATTATTTTTATATGAATAATATTTTAACGTGCATTAGAATGATATATGATCTTCTTGATATGACACCAAATTCGTGTTTTCTATATAAAAAATAATTTTATTATAAAACATGTATCAGAAAAAAAACATTAGAAAAAAACATTTGAATGTATTTTTAATTTTGGGAAATTATTAATAAATAATTTTTGGAATGTAAGAATCATCACCAGATTAGTCTAACATATGATGTCATCAGTAAGACTCTATGTTTATGTTTTTAATTAAAATTCATTTTTGTGTAAATAACATGTCACATAAAAAAAAAATATATTAAAGGTTATTTTATTGATATTATACCTTAGTATAATGATACATAATTTATTTTCAGAATGTCTTAATTTATCAAATGTAAATAAAACATACATTTTAGCATATATGACTCAAATTTCATGATTTTAATATAAAAGAGAAACTGTTGATTCCAATACTCATCGCATAACCAAAATTTATTAACTGAGCTCAAAAAATATTTATGATTTTACAATAATATAATTAATTAGTTTTCAGAATGTATGAATAAAAAACAATCCAACCAAACACATGATGTGTTTATTATTAATCAAAGTGTTTTTTTCAATATATGTGTCATTTTAGTTTAAAAATAATTTTATAAATCCAATATAGAGTAAATTATCTCAATTAGAATTCATACATTTTAAAAATGATCCAATATTCATCTTTTCATCTAGTAAATTTACTACATCAATCAGACACGCAATATTTCCCACATGTCTCCAAGTGTGTCTTTTCAAAATAAAAATGTCACATTATAGTAATCCACTCATCATATAGACATAACTGAGTAAATGAAATCAAATTACCTTAAAAATTTATTAATAATATTTATAATAAATATTTAGTGTATATTAATTGAACTCTTATAAATATAATTCATAAAGTGGTTTATATGATCCAATATGTTTAATTTAAACATAAAAGTTCCATTAATATTTATAAGGTGAATCACATAGTCAAAATTCAATAAACATGATCATATATTTTTTCAAAATATTGGATAGTGGTCCATATTTCATTTATGATGTTTAATAATTTATGACATGTCGATCTGGCACATGATGTTTCATCTATTACTCAATTTTTATTTCAGCTATATAAAAGTTCCTTTTAAATTTAAAACGATATTCACATTCCACAGAACATGAAAAAATTAACATATTATTTTAAAATTTAAGAAAATAATCCATTATTTAGTAGACACTTATAGAAATTATCTCTTTGTCAACTTATCAGACGATGTGGTTGGTTTGAGTCAAATTACATGTTTTCAAAAATAAAAGTTTAATGTTATATAATATGTCTGTCACATATAAAAATATGATAAATGTGATTATATATTTTTAAAACATCTAGAATGGTCTATAAATTATTTTTTGATATGTACTAATTTTATATACATTAATCAATCATAGGATGTGCATATTATAACTCAATCTATTTTTTCTCCATTAAAATGAATCATTTTTTTCAATATGATCCTGACATTGGAAAAAATAGGAAAAAAATTTCAAATTGTTTTAATACACAAGAAAATAATCCATAATTAAAATTTTATGTCTATTAATATACCACACAATATTTGGACATATAATTAGTCTAGTATTACTCAAACTATTTTATATAGTATAATAGAGTTATTTTATTTTAATAGTTGTTTCAAAAATAATAAAAAGTGAAAATTATAACAATTATTTTTCATAAATTAGGAATATGATCCATTATTCATTTAAGAAATATATGAATCAACCACATATCAATTTGACACTATATGTATCTAGTATAACTCTCAATTCGTGTTTTCAATATAAGAGTATCATTTTATTGTAAAATGTGTTTATGTGTGGTACTAAATTGGTAAAAAAAACTCAGATTCTTTGACTAATTAACCAAAAGAGTCATTAATAATTTCTACAGTATAAGAATTTAGATAACAAAAATTCAACAGAGTTTGTGTCTAGTATCACTATATCTTATAATTTTCAATATTATTGCCTTTTTTACTAAGCCATGCGTAACATTATAAAATAAAAGAAAATAAGCACAAATTATTTAAATAAATTTAGAAAAGGAACTATAATACATTTGACATGATTGGGAATTGACCAGATCTCAATCTGTAACATGATGTAACTAGTGTGAATTAATGTCAAAATTTAAAATGATAGTGTAATTTTAGTGTAAAATGTAAGTCCCATAGCCAAAATGGAGAAATGATATCAGATTATTTTATGTCATTAATATTACGAGGAATAGTATATTTTAGATATGTATGAATTGAATGAACAATATTTTGATATAGGATATGGATTGTACGACTCCATGTTTGTGTTTTCAATATAAAACAGTCCTTATAGTGTAAAACACATGTTTTATAGTCAAAACAAATAGATAATGACATAGGATTTTCTTGAAACACTAAGAAAATAAACCATAATTCATCATTTGTAAGTAATAATATAATTCAATTTATCCTGACATGTGGAATTTTTGTTATGAATCTATGTAAATATTTTTAATATAAAAGATTCATTTTATTGTAAAACATATACTATAAAATAGAAACATAGTAATGGATCTTGGATTGTCGACAAACATTCGAAATTTTTTCCAAATTCATTTATGTTGTGAGGGAACTTAACGTTGATCCATCCAACACATGATGTATTCAGGAGGAATAAAATAAAATGTTTTCAAGAAACAACAAGTATTTTAGATTAAAACACATGCCACAAATCTAAAACTATGAATACGAACTAAAATTTTATTCATAAAATCATATAATGATCTATAATTATTTTGTATCATATAGGGATTTATTGCATTTCAATCCAACACATGATATTTTTGATATGTCCAACACAATTCTATCTAATATGAAGATTCTATTTTTGATTAAATTGAATGTTAAATATGAAAGACTGAATTAATTTTATAGGATTGTATTGAAACATTTATACTGTGATCCATGATTCATTTATGCATTGTAAGAATCAACTACACATTAGTTTTAACATTATATGTGACAGATATGACATTGGGTGTGTTTACTAAAGAAAAATATGTTATTTTATTTTAATAATATAATTATTAGAAAAAAATTACTAATAATGATCATAAATTAATGATAATATAATTAATAGATAAATTCATTGCTAATAATATTTATATAGATTTTTAATAATCAATGTAATTTAAAATCATTAAATAATAAATAATTAATAGTATAATTAAAATAATTAAATATTGTTAATTTTATAATATAATAATAATATAATAAATTTTACAACTAATAATTTCACTAATATAAAAGTTTACTAAAAATATAATTTATCATCTGGGTATTATAAAACATTAAAATTTAAAATATCTATTCTAATAGGGAGTACTATCCTAGGATTTTTTATGTTTATCAGTTCTTCCCTAATGTTTGTACAACCATGGTTGACAACAATGGACCCTCTACCATTGATGCAACCAAAATCGTCTTCCCGTTTCCTTTTATAATGGGGTTATATCTGATAAGACGATGGAATAACATACCACAGATTGGATAAGAGAAAGTGGTTCATGGTCAAAATGGATGATAATGTTCTTATAATTCATCAAATGTTAAGACATATCACCCAAAAAAATTTCAGTAGTCATCCCTTCATCCGAGGAACATTGATAAACATATTGTAAAAATTATTGAATTTGTATGACTGTGTATACATAAGTGAAATTGGAGTGGGTGATATGATATTAATTTGTTCATGAGAATGATAAATTGAAGGGTAATAAGTGAAGACCATTTACATTGAATATAAAACTAATTTTAATTTCATATCTATTATATAATGATGGAATCTAGAATACATGTTCTTCAAAAAACCTTTTCCATTTCGACATCATGGAATTCTATTTTTTATAAAATGAAGAGAGTTAGGCATCAAATCTAGGCCCCCAGTTGAGAATTTTACCAATGGTATTGATGAAATAGTATTTATTAGGGTCAGGTACTACATATTAGGGTTATGGATGATGTTTCAAAGCCACATATATTGGGATTATTACAACATATAATAGATCCTAATGCTTGGATCTCTATCGAATATGAAAAAAAACATGTATTTTTAATTTTATGAGGATCCCAAAAGTACATAAAGAATGAATGGGTTCTGAAGATGGAGGATAAAGATTGAAAGATCATCTAATTTTATGGTCCTTATCTCGATGCATTTTTTTTCTTTCATTCAGGGACAATAAAAGAAAAGGGATATAGATAAAATTTAGAAGGCCTTATCTATAAAATACGCTCTGTATAATTTTTTTTAACATTTTGGGATCTCTAGTTTTTTCCATATATATGTGAGTGTATTTTTTATCCAATGGAATGGGGAATTGGGCAATCAATGTATGTTATAAAGTCTCGAGGAGTATACATGATATCCTAGGTATTCCTTCACTGCTAATGGTCGGTCACCCTATTTATATCCCTACAACGATTGACAGAATGGATAACCACCTTCCATCATGAATAAAATCTTATTTATCCCACAAAATAATAAAACCCTTACCCTATATATCACCTTGTATCCCTCCTTATTTGTAAATGTTTTTTAGTGAATCATAATTTTTAGTCCTAAAGAACCATAGATGTCGAAGAGGATTGTGAGAATAGTGATTGAAAATAGATGAGAACTAGAGATTCCATCAGTGCAAAGAGATTCTTGGACATTCCATTAGTTAATGAGCGATACTCTAAAAGGTGAAAAATGGTTGGATATGAATCATTCCATAAATATTCATATGTGGATACTAGATTGATCCAGTTGTACCTATCCCAATAAAAATCCTTATAAAAATATCCATTAGCTTAATAACCCAGGATCAATTTGGATTCATCATCCCCAATGAACTAAATGTAACCCAAATTTTTTTCCCAGTCAAAATAAATATTAGAATGTATGTACATGGATGGTGTTTCAAAAAATCTACTTTCCAGTTCTATTTCATAGTATATCGGTATGGCCAATTATATAGTCTATAATTACATTGGAATGAGGATGATGATTTAAGGGTAAAATCCATATATATATACCACATTGTCTCTTTCATCTCCCAACCTGATGCACCATCATGAGATTTTTTTCTTCTATACCGGGAAAACATAGAGGGAGGAATTGGATTCCTAGAATCTATCAAGACCCTTGAGGAGATATTTATAGAACATATTTTATTCAAATATATTTTAATGAAAAATTAAACTAAAATGTAAATAATGTGGTATAATGTAGGCCTTATGCTTCTATAATGGATTTTCCTCCTTCAAATTATAGGGATGAAAATTCAGATTTCGGATATTATAGAAACAATTATGTGTGGTTTCATTGGAATTATCAAAATACAGGCATTATAGAGTTTCTAGAATGATATAAAGGGAATAATGATAGTATTGGAATTTTTTATTATTTTTTAGGTCTAGCACCTTACTTCTACCACTTCATATAACTAGATTCTCCTCAAAAAAATATCATGTGTGTTCAACAATAAAGGGGATGAATGACTCTTCTTATTTTAAATTTTCTAAGAATAATATAATGAGTTCTAAGAGGGGATCTTTTTATGTTGGATGGTTGGGGATACTTCCATCATAAGAAATATCAATCATGCGGCCTAAAAGATAAAATATTCGATTGATTTCATTTTTGTATCCTAGGATTCAATGTATTTATTTTTATTGAATATGGAATGAGTTTTATCTCCCCCACACTCATAAATATTATAATCTACACAATATTGAACTTTGATGTGGTCCTAGATGTCACACATATAATTAAGGAATGCTTTAGTACATAAACACACATGAATCCAACAAGGGAGATGGTTACTCTAATAACCTCAATTTCTATCATAAGTTTTATCTGATGTGTCATAAGAAATATATATTTCCTAATTGACTATTAGAGTTGAAATTTTTCTAGTTATATATAGATCCATAATCATATCTTATATTTTTATGAGGATATTTGTATGGGTGTGGAGTCTATGATTTCATCTGATACTGCATAATGTACAAAACTGGTTGTTATAGATATAACGATCCCCCAAATCACTGGGGAAATTACATATGATGATATTTTTCTTGCACTGAAACAAATACAAATTATAAAAGTTTGAGGTCTATATGCCTTTATTGACTTGTTTTTTAATATATATTGGATCAATGTGTGTCCAGATATTTTGGGCCTCATTAAATAAAATAAGTTGGGTAAAGCCAATAACTGATCCCTTAATTATACCAGTACTACCATCATTCTTAATATCAATATAAATTATATTATATTGGTTTTTTGGCCTATGCACTGGCGAAGTGTTATATACAAAATTTACTAAATATTATATTTACCACCCATTATCACGGTTACACTCCATTATTTCAGAAAACATATGTTATTTTGTCCCCAAAATTATCATTTATGGTAATTCCAATATTTCCCATCAAGTGATTCATTCTATGTAAACACACTGTACTACTAAAAGAGTTATTATGGAATGGATGGTATATATAAATAAGTCATGTTATATGATGGAATGGAATTATCTTCAGTTTTTATGGGTAAGCTGAGATTCTATTGTAAATAGATTATAGTTTTAATATAATATTTTTCTTAGTAACATTGTGAATCTAATTCGATAGTAGAAATTCACTGATCATTTCACCTAGTAGGGGTATTCATCAAGGTGGACAACAATGTCCCTTAATCTCTATTATAGTGAAATTGTTTTATTATATATTTTCTATGAAATCTAGGGGCAATCTGGACCATGGGGACATTCTATTTTAGTTGGTCCATCCAATTTTCTATCATTATAACCATTGATTGATCACTATTTTGGTGAATTATAATAGAATGAGATAATATATTCCATTTTATTCATAGTTTTGATATGGATTATGGAATGTATGTTAACCTATTTTATTATATGATTTTATCGTGCTAAAGTGTTCCTCTGAGTTATAAGGATGACCTTTATATTGTTTCTATTATATCAGGGTTAAAAATGAAAATAAATATCATGGGCGTGATGCAATTTTTGGGAGATCATAAAAATTATATTTTTCTAGTGTTTTTGATGATTTTGAAAAAATTGGGGTTGAACAATAGAAGTGTTTCTATAGAGGGAATGGAAAATGTCATCAAGGCCACAACCTGTTCTATCGTCAATTAAATTAACTCTATATTCAAATTACATGGCTTTATTATCCAACTACAATCAAAGGTGGTACTTTTTTGTTCAAGGATTAGTAATGGAAGGAATAGAATCCATTGGATGGAATTAGACATGATTATCCACCCAAATAAAAGTGGTGGTATGCTAATTTTTTATTTTATTAATTTTAATGGAACCCTTATAACAAAGTACGGTTTTCATGTAGTGAAAACACCCGATTGATCAAGAGAATTCTCCCAATATGATTTATTTCATTGTGACATACATAATTGATCCAAATATATCATGTATAAATAAAAAATAAACATCTATTGTGGAATAATGAAATACATATACATGAGACATAAACATAAAATCTAAAAAATCAAAAAATAGAAACATAAATAAAACTAGACTAATCATCTCTCTATCCAATCATCTGCGAGTACCAAACCATTCCACTACGTAGGTGACAAATGACAAGAAAAACTAGAATTATAGGAGAACCTCTTCACATAACTAATACATAAAAAATAATGTTTAAACCCACCCAAAATAAAAAATTAAACTTTGAGCCGACATCCTAGTAGGATAATAAAAATGAATCTATATTTATTTAAATTTCATTAATGTTTATGTTCAACCATTAAATCCAAATACAGTATATACATAATTTTTATAAATAAAATGATTTTGTAATAAAAACATAATTTTAAATAAATTCATAACTATATTCACCAAATCCAACAGTTTTTAAAATGAAAATAAAATTCATGAATGTATCAGAAAAAAATCATGGAGAACAATATTAAAATCATGTGATTATACATATATGAAATAAACTAAAATTTTATGAACAAGGTATAAATTAAATAGTACACCATTAGAGATCTAGAATATTGAAATATATATAGTAGACATTAAATAATCCTAAAATAGGTATTCTATGGTTATAAATAATATCATTTCATAACAGAGTCGATCAATAATAAAAAACATGTAATGGAATTACTAAAAAATGCCACCTGTGTATTTCTAGATACACACATTGTTCCTAATGTACTGTGTATTTCAAATCCATTCCAATATTTAGGATCCTATTATTAATGATATTTATAAAATGAAATCTTTTTATAAGTTCATTTCCATTTAAAAACATGAATCATTTCCAACAAATACATTTATATGTAAAAAATAAATGATCAATTCGTAAACCAGAAGAATTAACAAGAACATATTTAAATTAAAAAATTATAACCACATTCATAGATAATCCATCATATGTAGTTATGAAAGCCAAGATATAACTGGAAAAAAATATTTTAAACTAGCAGATTGGGCTTTAAATGAAATTGAATGTAATATTACTCTAAAGGATTGATTAAAAACACAATATAAAAACAATATAAGTTCAAAAGAAATACAATTATGATACACTTAATACATAAAGATATGAAGTACGAATACATATAACGATGGATACGTGATGAAACATCTATAGAAGAAAAACACTGAAGAGAGAAATATTTAATGAGGGTGATCACACATAATCACCATAATGATTGGTAGGATGGTCTAAGAACTAACGAAAAACGGTTTATGCATCAGGGAAGGTAAATATCCAATAACCAGAAGAATTCATATTATGAACCCATTTCATGGTGTGAATTTCATGAATTTCAAGTGCATAAAAAATGAATCTCTTCATATTAAATTAAATCACGATGAATCCTTTTATAATGTGTAATGGTTTCCCAAAATGTAAATTATCAGGGTCTAAAAAAGAAACATGACATATTCTTGGATGCATGTTCTTGTTGTATAACCCATTCATGACATCAGTATGCATAACAAGTAGCTAAAATACCATTTTGATACAAAAAATATCTAAACCCATTTTCAATGATCTATGATCCCAAGGATCATCCTCTATGGCCTTTAACATATTTATATTTATATTCTATTAATTCATCCAGTCCAAAAAAACATTTACATTCAGTTTTATTCATTAGAAAGGGAACTCAATCTCGGATAATCCCTCGACACATCCCAACAAAAAATGAAAAAAATAAGATTCAAACCATACATAAAAGAAAGTAACATGGTTAAATAATATCCCCACTATAAATTCACTATGTCCATAGTATTTCATTATGATATTGGACATGGGAGATGTGGAGTCCACTACTTCCATATGAAGAATCCCCCCTCTAATGTATTCTGGTAATACCATCTAAATTACAATACAAAATGGACCAAAACAATGATTTTACCATAAAAACATTTTCTTGGAGATCTATTATCCAAACTGGCAGCTCTTCTATTTTGGTTTCTGTCCAAATATCAATATCTTCCTGTCAAATCACATTATAAGGATCAAGAAAACACCTACCAATCTTGAATCATGAAACACATAATAGATTAAATATATATATATATATAGGAAGTATAATCTATTTTATGCCTTTCAAATCCAAATACTGATCTCAATGGGTATCACAAACCATAATACCAACATACTATATCTACCCAATCAAAGATGTCCAGATTGATGTGAATCAATATTAAAGGATAAATAGTCATAATTAAAATCCAATAGTCAATGAATATGGTCCACATATGATTTATAATCCTTGTAATCCATGATAAATCTCTTCTATATAAACTACAACATATTATTTGTCTCATGAATCAGACATAGCTCAACTGTAGGATTCTCTTTTAAATCATACCATCATAAGGGATGTATAAATGGAATCACCCAAAATTCCCATAAATGATCAATTTTTATTATCTATTAATAAATACTAATATTTGAAAACATATGTAATGGAAAATTCATTTATCATTATACATCGAAATAAATCAGAAATGACTGGATCATGGTCTCATGAACATAGATAACCCTCTCATTATGTTCATTTATTTTTGGATAAAATGTTGTGATTATTTTAATCATTTATCCAATCATCACCAAAAAAATTACAAAACATGGATGTGATCCATGTGTCTCTATCAGAAACAATCATAGATGAAACTGGAGAAAGTATCACAATATCTCAGACATATAAGTCCCCATGTTGTTACACATTCATCATCTCTTTGATATGGATGAAATCCGTTGAATTCATGAGTAGATCAATGATCACCAAAATTGAATCCTTCCCACTGTGATTAAATGATAATATTATAATGGAATTTAGGTAAATATAATCCTATTTTCATTATATATTGGACAAGAATTTAAAAAAATATTATGACTCTAGTGATCTACCTTATTTTTGTGGAAATTAATACATGTCAATAGAAAATTCACAATCGACCGTCTCATCTATAGAACCCATAAAAAATTATGAAATTGGGATTCATCCTAATACTACCTTGGTGCATGTACCTAAAATAATGGTGTTAATTTTCTATAATATCTTGTATCTATGAAATGAAAACTGTTTTAAAAGAATGATGGGCCACTGGGAAAATATTACCAATCACTCTGGGTCACCCAACTATAAAGGATTTCATTCGTTTTCTAGAAATCAGGGATAAATATCTATTCATTCTAAACATGTTCACCTAACGAGAGTCAATCTTTATCAAATACAATCGTAGTGTCCCACCATAATATTACACTCACGAGATCATTTCATCAATGAAAATCATCTAATGAAAATCTTCAACTAATTCTCTCCCTGCTTACGTAGGTAATTTTTTACTCAATCAGTCAACAACAATATTCCCATTCCAAATGAATATAAAAAACATTAAAATTATAATTATATTGAAATACCACCAACTGTATCTATCTCATGTTCAAATACCTATTAGTGCAAATATACCTTAGGCTCTAATGATCAGAATATATAGGCCCAATTTAAAATACCCTTTTAGAACAGATGAAAATGAACACAATTATAGGCCCAATAATGTCCACCATTATCTGCACTAAAAACTCACTATTAATGGTCCAATTTACCCTACCCTTTTAGAACAGATGAAATTAATAAATAAATTAGTAATTTTTTATTAAACCACACTCCCAATTTGAAAATATTTTCCCAACCATTGTTAGAAAATTTCACTGATATTCCTCTCACCCAAAATAAAACCCTTTCATCCAAAATCCCCTTGTCAGCATAACCTCATTTAATAAATTTCCAATGTTCCAGTCTCTCGTTCACCCACTAGAACACCTAGATTTGATCCTTACACCACCCATTTTCAATTTGATCACCTTTACAATTTAACAGAGCAAAATTTATTTTATTGTTTCTCATATTACCATTCATATATATATATGCATATTTTTTTAATATATTTAGTTAATTATTTTTAATATAATTTATAAATCATATATTTGTGTGTGGTAGTTATATTTATATCAATGTAGTAACATTAAATTAAATATAGTGTATATCAATATTCTCTTATATATATTAGAATATAAATATATAATTATATATTAATATGTATACTGATTTATTAATTAACCCACATATGTATATATATACGTTATTATGAATTTTTTAAGTATATTCATATATATTAATAAATTTATAATAAAATTATTTATATATATTTATAAAATAAAATTGATAATAATTAATTCCATATGAATTATATATTTATTTTCAAATACATTTTAATATATTTTTTATATTAAATAATTAGATATATATGTTTTAAAATAGATATATATATATTTATAGGTATGTATATATATTTATACATATACACAAAAAACTCTATATCTGTATAATAATATTTATAATGTATTTATAAATATTTTATGTATATACAATTGTATAATATAGTTTATGATAATGATAATGATTTGTTCATAAAAATAAATTTATTTTAGATTTATTTACATAGTACTAATACACATTCATATAGACATGCTTACACACACATAGACATTTATATTTTGCACACATGTGGACAAATAATTAAAAATATTAATTTATTTAAATATATTATAATATAAAAAAGTATATATATATATATTTTATACCACACATATTTATATATATTCTTTACATGAATATGTTAATATATATATTAATTAATTTTATAATGTGAATAAAATAGATAAATATTTTTTTTAAAAAAAATGAATAATAAATATTAATTAGCATACAGTTAATATGTTAAAAAATATAGAAAAGGTAAATCAGGAACCCAAATGTCCATACCATTTGTCAAATGAGGTAGAAAATGATGTTATGAAAGAAAAAAAGAATGAATGGTCATATAGATAGGGATTAGCTCATATTGATAAGAAAACTAAGGATGAAGAAAATCGTGATCATTTAACAAATCGTAATTAGATTCATATTTATCATCGATTATTTCCCACTCTGACTATAATTTTTCTTGATTGAGGATCAAAAAGGATCCCTTACTTGGACATTTTCTACTATGGTGTGATATGATTCATTGATTCCTTGAAAGATGACTAACTAGACACATTACAATGTATATTGTGAAAATACTTACGCGGTCATCATTTGGGTGAAGCTGGGGTAAATTATAATTTCATACCATATTTCATCCAACACTTGAAACCAAATACTTAAAATAAATTGGGTCACCCCTACTCATAAATCATAGATGGTTTCCCCCCAAAAAATATACTTCTATTTTTCAACCTCCATCATCTAAAAACTTAACACATTTACAACAAATTACTAAATATATGATGAAATTAGGAATATCTTCATGATAATCCACGCTCTGATAAACATCATATTTTCATGATCCATCATCAGTTTGAACATTTCTGGAAATGTATTTTTCTAGTAGTTTTACAGTACACCCTTTCTGATCAATTAATAAATGTGAACAATCTAGAACAACACCAAAAACTACATCTATATACTTCCACACCTCATTAGTGAGCATTGAATCCTGACTAGTGAGCTTCTAGACAATCAAATTAGAGCTTCCATTTTAATCATGTTTTCCAGGAGCTCCATTGTGAATCAATTCAACACCCATAATAAAACCATCATTACTACTACAATGTAGTTAATCATTTACAGTATCAGGATCCTTAAAAACATTTTCATCTTGATTAAACTACACCTTAGTACAAGAACCATCTATTGCAAGGATATCATAATCACCTAACTTTATGTCATTATTTTCCATAACCTTATCCCAAGAGGCGCTCCCCAAAAAAATTGTGTCATTACCTTTAATCTAAACATAGGATGATCAGCCCTAGATTCTATAGGCTTGACCCTATGTTTCCTGGAAATATTTTATTTATTTCATTATTTCAACAACTTCATGTCATGATTCCGATTTTATTTAACAAAAAACCATTTCATATTATTTTTTTTCCCAAAAATTGAATGATCCTCCTCAAACAATTCTAAACCAAATTCCCATCCGATTTACACAGGGAAACCATCTAGTAGTTTATTATAATCCAACATGACATAAATGTAATCACCTAGAATATATATAATTAAATTATCAATAAGTTTTGATATTATATCAATCTCATCTAGATTCAATATAATGCGTTTATACGTGAAAAAATGGTCTCTTTGTCAAAATTATTTTTGAAACCATTTTTAGTTCGAATGTATTGATTTTTTTGTGATCATAATAATCCAATTGAAATAACTACACACAAAAACATATTAATGGGATTATTTGGCATACAATAGGCTGATATACATAGTCTACTCACAATGATAATTGATCTAAGGCTATAGAAAAAATGGAACCATATGCCCATTAACAAGTTCTGAAATCACCTTCTGATAGAGGGAGTGAACAGAGACCATGCCAAACGAAATGAATCTCCAATTCAAGAAACACAAGAATATTGAGATTCCTCAAACCAGATCATATAGACACAAAGTATATATTCCTTCTAATTGTAGGACCTATGCAATTAAATAATTTCATCTCATGGACACTATTTTTGAAAATAAATCTAAATTGGACTAGTCATTAGTGATTGGTCCATTCATATGGATCCTACTGGAGGATGACCCATTCTGGGAATCAAAGGGGAGATGGTGATTTTTAAAATATGGAGTTAAACTCTTAAAAATGATTCCATATTAAAATAAAAAACCTTCACATTGATGTGGAAACATTCTCATAATCATGACCAATACCTAACGCATTCCTCTTGAGTGAACTATAAACATGATGAAGTGAAAAATTTATATATCATTGGGGTCCATAAACCTCATTTCCTTATTCTAGGAGGATATCATAGACTTTTTTATACCTTCTATATAATCAATTAAAAAATATACATTCAAATTTATATTATATATATATATATATTTATGTGAATTTTATTTAATATTTTTTATGTATAATTGATTTATTATATGTAAATAATAAAAAAGTGATCTATATAATTTTAAATAGAAATAAAATATTAAAAATGAAAAACATTAAAACCCTAATATATATATGTATGTGTGTGTAATCCTATGATTAAATTTAGTATCTACTAATTAAACGTTCTATAAAATCCTCTTAAACAAAGATAAAACCAATAGAATATTAAAAAACTAGTTTAGGAACAAAGTTGACATTTGGGACCCTTTGGACGTTTGGTTCATAAAATCTAAATTCCAAAATTCCCTTTGTTATCATGGTGTAGATATCCCTAATTTCAATGATATGATATGTAGTAGAGCTTAAATGGAAACCAGGATAGAAAGATATGGTAGTTTGATCTTCATTTCATTTTTTCAACATTTCTTAGAACACATATTCAAATATTTAATTTTTATGTCATAAATTTGGTATTAGATAACTATTACATGATAATAATTATCTATTTATTTAATATTATTTCATAATTTTTTAATAATCTATTTTTCACTTATTGTCATATATATTATCCATAATTGCGAATTTAGTATTCTATAAATCATATTAGGTAAAATTTATTATATTTATACCAAATTAATATATTAATATATTAATATATATTTTCTATTTATATATCCATTTTTATTCAAAATTATATTTTTTCAGGTCTATAAAAACAATGGAGATAATTTTCACATTTTTTCACCATAAAAATAGAATCATTGATAAAGACTGGCATTTATCAGAAATTTTTTAATTTATCACAACTTATACCAATAAACGAAATTTTTTTCCATAGGTGGTAAAATTACACTTTATGAGTAATTTTTTAAAAGGGATAAAGGAATCATATATATGTTGTAGAATATTGATATAATAATGACTGAGTGAAAATTAAATTTTAATTTTCCAAACACTTTTAATGAAAAAGTTAGAAACCATGGGTTCAACAAATAATATATATTACATAATCATTAAAGTACAATTTATGTATACCATAGTTAATCTCATTAAATAATTATTAAGAGATGTTGTTCACATTAGTGTTTGGTTAATCCATACGAAGATATTCGAGTTGAAATGCCATCTTGTCATGAGAATTGATCTACTCCTCTAGTTTATATATGTATTATTGAAAAACTCAAATAATATTAGGTCATACATATCAATCCAAGTATATTTCTCCCCATTGAGATTCACCTTCAATGATCTCCCTATCATTTTAGAAGCTTCATATTTAGTGGCATTGAGAGACAAAACACGTTCATCTACTTCTTCAACCAAGATCATGAGGAACTATAATGATGTCTTAATCAAATCATATGACTTATAATGATTCTTTATCTACTAATAATTCAATTTAATTGATAAATATGTCTCTATAGGAGGATGGAAATGGGGAAAATATTTCATATCTTTGTGGATGCACTTCCCCCATCCGTTTTGACTCTTGAACCTGATCATCTATCTCTATTTCAAGTTGTACATATTTTTTTAATCAACTATATTATAGCTTAGATTCAACATCAATGTATTTAGTGTGATTCTCATTCATCAAAACAGTAGTTTCCCCAAACCTGTCCAACTCATATCATGGATCATCAACTTCAAGGCACTCAAAATGATTTCATACTTTTACCTTTGAACTGATTCATTTCGTTCTCACCCCACACTATTCATGCACCCATACTTCACTATCAATATTGTGTGGATGTTCTATTGTACCCACATGCTTCCTATTTTGGTTACCACAAGATGAAACCATCAAATTTTTATCTGTATTCATTTTATATTTAACTACATCTATTGAAATTCTTGGCCTATCATTAAATAAACTACCCAAGATATATGTACTTTTATGAGGCACCATCTCTATCTCTGGAGTAGCTCCACTTAAATAACAATTCAATCTCTTAAATATATATTGTACATTTAGGTTAAAAAGAAGATAAAAATGCTGTATCGGCCTCACTGGATTAGTTCCCACATCATGGACCTAATTTTTAAATTCTAGTAATACCTTATCCAAAGAGGAGTAGCAAGTAGCACTCATGGAATAGATACCCTAAATCATAGGGGAGTCAAGTTCAAGATTAATCATATTAACTAGATCCTTCACAACCAGCTTCCCTCATCTAAAATCCTCACTCTTATTCCCCAACCGATTTCACAATGAGAAAAAATATGTTCAAGACTCAAAAACAACATGTTGTTTGTATCTAAACACTTCGCCTATAGTCACCCCAAAACACTCGACCGTCGGTTATGACAAATAAACCCCGACATAGAGTCTAGGAAAGATATGATACAATACAGTCTTCATTTGGCTATCCGAACAATGATACTAACCAAATAGGATTCATAACATTTTAAAATAAATGGATTATTTAAAGGAAATGTAATATTCAGAAACCTTACCTAGATCACAATAGAGGGAGAATCAAGACACATATGAACGTACTAGAACTACTTAAATAGAAACAAATGATATCCACAGAAAATGTGAAGAGCACTCGAACAATCCAGGATAATATTTTCTTCTAAGAATAATATTATTATTATATTCTTCGAATCTAGAAGACTAATGGTCACCTGTTCATGGAAACCACTAGGATATATAAACAAATTTGTAAAAGGAGTCTACCAAATGCCTCTAGAGATTGAATATTTTAATTAGAGTCAGACCTTAGAGGGGGGAGGCTTTAGTTACTTCCAAATTAGAAATCAGAAGCTGTGGGGGTCCATCAAACAAGTATAGAACATTCAGACATAGGGAAATTGTAGGAAAGTGAAGGATGATATCGGATATTGAAAAGGGGGAGAATGATTATGGAAGAAATCCAAGTAAAGGATACGACGGACCCTCCCCCACCAAGTGGGTAGGGGCTGGCTTGGAGGCCATCAGCCCTAGGTCATCGATTCGACTATGAAAAATCTCCCCCTAGAATCCCAAAAAGATGTCATATAGTTTATCCAGTATCATATCTTTTTTATAGTTTATATAATGGTGTATTTTATAAGATATTTTATCATGAGTTGATAATTTCATGTGATGGATAAACCCCTAAATATATATATGTTGTAGTTCTTCTCAAGATGGTATACATGGTGATATTCCTAGGCTTTTACATTTCTGCACCACATAATGAAATACAACAATCCAATGTATGAATCATAGAAAAAAATTTAATAACCCAAGCCAAATTATGGATGAATAAAAACGGGTGCCGAACTAAATATCCCTATAAATTCACTTGCATAAAATAAAAAAATGTCACCCCACTAAAACATCCCAATATTGTAGGATAAAGATTTCATCATAGATACATTATTGAAGAAATCTTGAAAAAATTTCCCTTCATAACCATCCAACAAAAAAATAGTTTTAATAAATTTTTTTTCAAGGATACTACATTTGAGTATGTTTTATTATCTTTTTAGGATCTACTATGAAATCCCTCCTAGATATAACATTCTCGAGTATCAATACTTCTTCAATAAAAAAATAAAATTTATTAATCTTACCAAACATGAATTGATCCTTCAATGTTATATGAATGATATTAAATTTTTTGACAATATCCTCCATAGAAATGGAGTAACCCATAATATAATCCATTCAGAAAATAGAAAAAAAATGTATCCATGAACATATGAATGATAAATTATTTCAATGATATAAATACCTTAAGAGGATTACAAAGATATAATGTAACTACCAAAAACAAAAAATTACCATTTGAAATTATAAAATGTTTTTTCTGTAATCTATTCATATGATCTCATCTTGTGGAAAACTATCTAAAATAAAATATTTGAAAACCAACGATCCCATATTTTCTGATTGATGAGATCCTCAATATTTGGAAAAAACTATTTTTTCTTAGGGGTCACCATATTTAAATTTCAATAACCAATAAAAATATGAGGATATCATCTAACTTCGTAGAAAATAGAAATGTAAAAATCCATTGTGACATGATATGTAAAATTTATACCCACTTAAATAAACTACAAATTATAGACCTTCAGTTATACTAACTCATATTTAACTATCTCATAATATGGCATTTAAATGGGCTCAGTATCAAGTAGCAAGTAATACGTAATCTTGAACACTCTAAATGAAAGAAAACTAATAAATTATTTTACAGAGAACTCCAGAAACACATAGAGAATGAAAATAACTTGATTTATCAATAAATGATTATCTTTATCATGAAACAATTCTAAAAACTGACATTAGATCACACTATTGTATGAACCAACAGTCCCCTCTCTCATGTACACCAAAACACACTCACCCTAACATATATTATTAATTCTCCCCAAAGATTGAAAATGGACTCGATGAAAATATAAATAAATATAGGCCTTAAAACATATATTAACATGTCTATATTTTTCAATATAAAAAGTTTAATTTGTATATTGTTGTTCATTTGTCTCCAATTTCAAATAAAAAGCACTATATAATTAAATATTACTGTTTTAACATGATCCATAAAATGTAGTAATTAAATTTGAAGGAATAAAATATACATTGAAATATATAATATTGAAATATTCAACCAAATTATATTAAATAATTCTTGTGAAATAATCCAAAGGATGTTAAAATAAATTCATTTTATACTTCGATTATATGTTCTCTTCAAAAAATTATTTTTTTCTACTATGAGAAAATAATTATAAATAAAATTTTGCATGTTTTAAAAAAATTATTTCAAAAAATTATATAAATTAATGAAATATGTATTTAAAAATTAATCTCTATGGATGATTTGTGATTTTTTTGAAAAAAAATATCTCTAGTGAATTGAAAAAATAGTTATTTTAAATAAGAAATATTTTCTGATATCGTCATGTAATAATTACTATATACAATTATATTGATCTTACGAGAATTACACATCTAATATTTTATAATATAAAAATCATATGAAAATATTTCTGAAAATAAAAATATAATTTCATTTCATTATAATCATAAAAACCTTTTTTGTGTTTATAATTTTCTTTTACAACACATGAAATATCATATTTATGTCTAATAACAAATAGTTTATAGAAATAATGTATGTTGTTGAAAATTTTAATAATTATAATATAAAAATTATTATTTTTTCTAATAACATCTAATTTAAGTATAATATAATATGATTTCTATCCAAATGTTTTTGTAATGTTGTCTCTGGTCTAAAAAATAAAAAAAACAAATTATATATGTTATCTTGACATGGATATGAGTAAATATATTTAATTATAATAATTTAAAGTATTTTATTAAGACTAATTTTTTTCTAATGATATTAATTAAAATCGTATTTCTATATATTAAATAATTAGATTAAATTATTATGAAACACTAAAATAGTACTTGGGAAAGAAGAAAAATATCAATTAAATGATTTTCAAAACAAAAAACCTAAAATGAATAAAACTATTAAAGGACCCAAACACATACCAAAAATATATTTCTTATTATATATACATTATAATCATACAAGGGTAAAATTTATGACAATTTGGCTCCCATTTAAAATCATTTTGACTGTTCTAATATTTTTAATAATGAAAATCTAGACATTTCATTCTCTTATTTTTACAAGTGTACTATGTTTAATATGATTATTTTATTCTATGTTTTAATATAAATATTATTTTAAAATACTTAATATTTATCCTCACTATTATGAATTATTTTTAACTATTAATTTAGAAAATAGTTACATTAAATGATTACACAATGATAATGAAATAATTATTCAAATAATAGATAAATAAAATAAATAATATTAAAAAATATTAAAATTAATATAATTTGATTTAATTATTGTGATGAAAGAATAATAAGAATTAAAATAATATGTTATGGGTGTATGAATATATTTCATTCAATGTTATATTTTTTCCATGATTTTATTAATTTCAAGGTAATAAATTCTCAATAGTGATATTTAATGTGTGTAATATGATATTTTAATATTTAAAAATAAACAATATAATATATAAGAAATTTTTTGACAATATATGGATAAAAATTCATTTTCATTCTATTTATTAAAAATTGATAATTATTTTTCTTTATACTATACATAATATATTTTATGACATTGACATATTCAAAAAGTTACCTTTACAACAATTATAAAATGTCACCCCTAACATCCATTAATTACACTATACTGAAAAATATCTATCAACCGACCCTAGAACATTTATATGTCTAGTTTATTTATATATTTCATGTATGTTCTAGTCCCCTTAAAGGAAAAACCATCAATCCCTTAGGAAAAGAAACAGATGAAGTCTAATAAAAGAGAGGTAATCATAATTTGAAACACTTTCATGATTATTTCATATTCCAAATAAAAAATAAAAAATAAGGGATAATATATATTCTAATATTATCTTATAATTATGTGACCACAGTATTCAAAATATTATCTATCCAATAAAAAACAAAGGATTTGTGCACACGTATATAAGACTTATCATCTTCACACAATGGCGTAATTAATTATTCATCACCAACATAATTGAATTATTATAATGATATAAATAATGTTTAATTTTCATAATTATTAATTTATTATGATTATTTAAAATTAATATATATTTTATTTCCATATCCACTCATAATTAGGATAATTATATCATCGCTTGTGTGTAAAAATTGTCTATTTCCTCCATGACACAACATCATATATTTTCCAGATTTATTATTTTAGATTTAGTAACGTGTTGATTGTTTTACTATATTATCTATAAATTATTTTTTTTACTAATAACATTAATTTTGGTGTTATATTAAGAGAATATTATACAAATTATTTTATCAATTTCTACTCTACACTAGAGAAGTCAAAATAACAAATTAAATAAGTTGTCTTCAAATAGATATATGTAAGTATACATAATGAACTATTATTAATGATATTCATGAAAATAATTTAATAATATTTAGGATAGTAAGTTTATTTTGTTATTTTATATATATTAAATAATTACATTAAATGGTTATGAAGCACTAATATCGTGCTTGTAGAAGTAGAAACAAAAATCAATAAAATGTTTTTTAAATATACAATCACATGGTTATAAAAACAATTTTATGAACATAATAGTTACCTAAATCTTATTATTGGTGTATATTTTAAAAAATTGAATCCAAGCGAGTAATTAATTACCACTTGAGGCCACCTCAATAGTATTTTGATAATTATTTTATTTTATAAAATGAAATGTCAATCATGCTATATTATTATTTTTAATAAGGGAAATAATTTTAACATAGATTAATCCAAATAAAATTAGACTATCACTTGTAAATTAAAATATAAGAGAATTATATTCATCATGGAAGATTATTATTTATTAATGAAAAAATTACATTAAATGATTATATAATAATACTGGATTAATTATTTAATTATTTAAATAATAAAATAATCTAAATATAAAATGTGAAAATTAATATGATTTTATTTAATAAATATGACTCATGAATTTGATAGAGTAATATGCCTTTTTTTGCAGTATGAAAAGAAATTTTTACAAGTTATCAATTTTTCTTGATATTATTAAATTCAATTCATTGTATTGTGTCAAAATTTCAAATATTAATATTTCACGAGTATAATATTTTATTAAATAATTTACAAATCATAAAAATCATAAATAAGAATAAATTGGATAATATATTTTGTAAAAATTAATCATGTCTTAATTAATTGTTCATATTAATATATTCATCTCTACAATAATCTTATTCTATTTTATGATTGTGTGAATGTCCCAAAGTGCCCCTAACATGAATTATAATAGGTAACATATTATGTCACTTTATTACACAATATTGTGCCATTTAACTCTACTAAACCCTAAAAATTTATATTTAAGAGTTTCTTATCCATTATATTGATGTTTTGGTAGAAGGACCCATCCTTAAACATTACATAATATTGAATTAAATGAATAATTCAAATCGAGGATATTTTTAGGTTTAGTGTTTTCGAGAATTACAACATTACATTTATATCTCAAAATATTACAAGGTAGAAATATCGACATAGTTTCCATTTTTTTCATAGAATAAAAACACTTGAAAAAAAGTGTCATGTCTAGTTCCATGTTTTAGATAGCATGACTTTTCCTTGATCACATCCTTGACCCTATTCTTATTTAAGTCATGTGTAAACATTTCAATTCTTGGAATGAGCATAAAAATATCAGTAAGGGTTATAAAACAGAGAATGAAAACATTTTTTCATAAATACATAAAAAAATGAAATCTTTTACTTACCTCATGATATCATAAGATATTTGAAAGACATATAGAAATCATAAATCATAAAGGTAATTTGTGGAATCTATTTCATAATTACATTGTAGCTATCACAGATACATTGGGAGTTACATTGGAATACCCATCACATTATATTCCCTAAATCTATTAGGAGAAAACATCATGTTTACCTCCGACACGTTACCAAATTCATTGTTGAGCTATCTTATGCTCACCTGCCTTAGTTTTATCACGAAACGACCCGTATACGTAAATAATTCCAAAGAACCATAACATTATCACAAAAAATAACATAAGCATAAAGTAAAGATAACATTTCCACATTACAATAATAAAATATCATTTCAAGATATTGAAATAATAAATCCATTTTCAAAATAATTTTCAATACCAAAATACATAAAAAGAGTATATGGTATTTATCTTACCTTTTAAAAATATTCCGACTTGTTCAGGAATCCAAAGATCATATAATACTCGCAGCGGAAGAAAGGTCACTGTCACAGATTACGTAAACAAAACATTCCTATTTTTTTCTAGGAAAAGGCTTCATATAAAAATATTCCATTTGACTAAAATGAAATTTCAAAGGGGTTTATACAACGTATAAAAAAAAGTCATGTATAAAACTAAAAATTCCTCAATGAATGGAGATTGAGATGACGCCCCGTACCTCATGTCTGACTTGACTCGATCATTTTTTAATATCCTTAATAATAAACTAAAGTTAATTTATACTTTCTTAAGAACATTTTTCAAATTTATTATTCCTTTTATATCACTTATTAAAATGTTATATACAATATGTAATCATTTGTGTTAATAACATTCATTTTGTCGATATTTGGTACTTCAGTAGAAAATGAACACCTTATATTTACAAGTTGTCCATGTGGTAAAAGGTTCATTATATCCCAAATTATATTCATTATTTGGATATCATATATATCATATATTTCTAGTATATTCATTTTTTTATAATAGTATGTAACATTTAGAGGTATGAAATGAAATGCACCATTCATGGTGACGGTATGTCGTACGTAAGAATGAAGGCTACATTCATTTCTATTTCTTATTTTAATGGAAATTAAACATAATGATACATAGGTATATTATAATTCTTGTACAATATCATATATAATATCGTTATCTCCATCCTTTATACATCCCACATAAGGCATTAACGAATCAAATCACTTTGAGGGTACAATAGTCTGGACTCCCTCAAATGAGATTATCGTGTTTACCCACTATGGAAACCATAAATGCGTGCTATAAATGGGAATTAAAGAAGAATAAGGAAATCATAAACATAATATATATCATATATGAAAACAGTAGAATCATAATTAATACTATTAAATGCGGTAATATGTAATTGAACAATCATCGTTTCGTGAGGCCTTAGTTTGACATCCATAGAAACATTATGTTCTTCATCCATTAGATAGATGAGTGTGTAAGTTTAGTTCTAATACATCTCATAAAAACATCCTAGTATATTTAGCATACTGGTTTTGTTACAAAATAATGGAATAAAAATATTTTAGGGTCTGGAAAAGTAAAATAAAAGAAAACGATTTAAGAGAAATTGTTTCCATTAATTTGGGTAACTCGATTTGGTTTGAACCAATGGACTTCTAGAAGTGCCTTATGCCTAATATAAGGATTCTAGTAGGAGGATAGGGATTTTTGGAGCTTAATTGGGCAGAGTATGGACGAGCCAAATGGCTTGAGAGGTGTGAAGAATTTGTTAGAAGTGGTCTCCTTTTGTAAGGGGGAGGAGGGACTCTTTTGGAAAGTGTGAAGTTATTAGTTTCTTATAAACTTATCATCGGTTTAAAATGGTCCAAAAATAATTAAATATGAAGTTATGATGACTCATGGTCGAATGATAATCATCCAATAAGAATTTTACATGTTTTGGACAATATTTTAATTATTATAATCATATTTATATAAATTATTTATTAATGAGGTAAATAATGCATCATTAATGTGTCATAAATAATTTAATTTATTTTAAGTTTACATATTTAAAAAAAAAGACTATGATATAGTTAATCATATTATCTTTCCAGTGAATATTTATAGTCGAAGAGATAATATAATGACCCATAATTTACATACATTGTTAATACCTCAAAATTGAAGCACACTTATTACAAAATATAGCAAAACCATGAAAGGACTGTATAGGTATAGAGTCTATAAAAACTTGGAAACATAAACATCTGGTTTGTAAAGCATCTACTTTGCCTCCTATTTATTTCATCATATATAGAGTCTCTTTTTGGAATATCCTACTTAATAACCCTCTTCCTAACCTGGGGAAATAAATCATACAAAAGGGTGAGCTCAAATGCTCAGTAAGGGTAAACAAAAGAAATATCAATCACATCATATACATAAGAACATAACTTTTGGAAATCTTAACCTGCAAAAGAGATCATAATTTCATAACATGGGATAAATCGTAGTACTGAAATGTAATCCCAATAATCATAACATAAAACATGAAACTTTGTGGAATACACACATAATCATAGAGAAACATTTCTTGTTAGTCAAGACTCATTACCAATACTATATTAGTGGACAAAGTCCATTTCTGAACCGAGTTCACTCCCCGTTTCAGTCATGTTTCACTGAACCAGTTTAACCTGCCGTTCCAGCCATGTCTATCTCATGAGATATAAAATCTTTACCCAATGAATTGGAGGGAGATATAGGTCCCACCCATCTCATAATGATACCATTCTTATGTGTTCCACAAAATCATAAAACATACATCATACCATAACTCATGTAATAAAAATGGGAATCCTAAACATCGTGACATAATAAAACAATTCATATAAGATAAAAAAATTCATAAAAATATAATTACATCACAACATAATCAAATAAATCTAATAATAGGTATAGAAACAGAACCCTTTATTATCTTAGATGGAAAATAATTTTGATAAAACACTTGAACTCAATTCTTGAGGAAAATATCCTTTCTACTTCAAAAACACTTTTCCTTTATTAACATGTCGAACAATTCTAAACTAAAATAATTTGATTAAAAATAAACTTGAAAACATTTAAATGAAGCTTCTTGGAAATAATGTTTTAAAAATACATTCATGTCGTATAAGTTAAATAAACATTCTTTATACTTTTGTCGGAAAAGTCAAAAAGTACCTCGTACGAAAAACGACAAAAGATTCCTTTCATATCCTTTAATACAAACTCACCGAAGGGTAAAATTGGATTTAAACAATTGTAGGTGGATGGAAATAATATTACAAATTGAGTAAACATTCATGTGTATGATAAAATACACCTTAGTAAATACTAAAGTATAAACAATCTCGGATAAAAATGTGATTGTGATATTTCCCTTACCTTAGGTCCGATTTTCCTCGTATGTGTCCGAAACTACTATATAATGATTTAAATAATGTTATTTACTTATTCCAGAATCGTAATTATTCTTATGATATCATATATAGTCATATTCTTAGCTTCTTAGTTGAAATAGTTCATTGATACTTGTTATTCGGGTGTTTATTACTTTTTGTTCTTATGCGTGTTTTGTCGAATAAATTCTTATTATTCTCTTTAGGTTATAGATACATAATTTACAGAATGGTATTAATGTAATATATATCATATTTATTAATTCAATTTATTTATATAATCATTATTCAATGAAGTTCATGTAGAACAAATCCCATCACATCGTGGAGACGGTATTCCATACGTACGCACAAATGATGATATCGTTCCCATGATCGTGGAATTGTATTGGAGTGTATGTATACTATTTAAAAATCAATATCACTTTAAAATAATCATATATATTAATTATTTACACCATTATACCCATCCAAGTAAGGTGGTGGGGGGAAATAGATTACACCACGGTGTGGAGACGGTATTCCGTATGTACGCACGTGCGGTGATTTCATTTTCAATAGGATGGATAGTTGTTGAAATAGGGTTGTTTAATACTTATAATAACATATCAGTATAGGAGTTATACTGATGTTTTTACTTCATAATGAAAAAACAAAATAAGAAGATGTTTAAGAAGAATGAATTTGGAAAGGATCGGTAATGGATATTACGTCTTTTTGACGCGCCTCTTCTTAACCTCCACTTAGAGAACTAGGGTTGGTCTTTGAAGAAGACCATAACCTATTGGATGATTCTAGGGAAGTGGGAAAGTAAAATGGTCATGGTTTGGCCGAGCTTGAAGGCTCAAATTAATGTGAGGAGGAGAGGGAGGAGGTGCCCTTTTATAAGGGAGGAGAGGGGCACCTTTGGAAATATAAGAAATATTAGTTTATATTAAATCAAAACCCCACATAAAGACTTAAAAAATGAATCATATCATAATATTATATGATATAGGGATGTAATCTCATAAAAAAAATTAAATTTAGACATGTTAGGAATTTATTTTAAACATTACCAACTTGATTTATCCTTATTTATCAATTTAATTTTATATGTGGTAATAATATTATAAATTTTAAATTATTAATAATAATTACATATGTGTTGTTAATTTTCTATAATTTGACACATTATTACATTTTAGACCATATAAATTTTAATTTATAATTTTTAAATTTTTTGGTGATTTTTAAACAATTTTATAATATGTTATTTTTATAAAATAACAATAGTGTCAATTTTGACACTATTCATTTATTTGAATTTAAATAAAATATATACAGAGGATATGTTAGAACTAAAAGCATTAATAGATTAATAAAATGTCATATGTTTCTAGAAAATTAGTGGAAACATTAAAGAGTTCATATAATAAATATTTTAATATTTTAAAACCATTTATTAGATATTTTAATTAATAAAATAATTTGAACATCACTATTGTGTCAGAATTAATGATAAATATTAAATCCCTAAAAATTCTAAATAAATTCCTATGATGTATATAATTGTATTAGATTTCTGGAGACTATTCATGATCGAAGTTTAATTAAGATTATCACCAATGTAAAATTATTATACTTATAAAATTTAAGAAACTGACTTGTTGTCAGATTCTTTGGTTAAATAATAATTAAATTATTTTCATACAAAAAAGTCTATTAAATGAATATAATCCGATCCTTAGGTGATATGGGTCGACTGTTAGTCATCCAATAGGATTTTTTCAGGTGTTAGGATAATTTTATAATCTTATATTTACCCTTAATTACCCGATTTACCTTTAAATATGGTAAATAAAATTTACAGTAGTTACTATTAATAACGGCCAAAAATTAAAAGTATCCTATAAAAATAATTTAGACCCAATGATTCATAATATGGAATCCATTTTCAAAATTAAAAACATATAAGTTGCAGTAATTAATTTAAAATAAATCTCATTGTTAAGAAAACTGGTTTTAGAAGTTAAAACATTGCCAAAGATTGAAATGTTTTTACCTATGAATTCAATGTGAAATTAATGCTAATCACATAAATTATATTAAATTGTAAAAATATATTCTATCTATACTTTAAAACCATTCAATATTATAATTTAACTATATAAATTATCTCAATGAAAAAAGTTGTTTTTAATTAAAAATTAGTGAATTTTTACTATTCATCAAAATATGAAATTTATCAGAAAAATATCAAAAATCTATACAAAGTAAATTTTTATATCCGGAATCAAAAAAAGAATTTTATTTTGTTAAATTGAACTTATAAATGTGTAAAAAACTAGATTTAATGTGGGTGCGCCATCAAAATGCGACAAAACTGCATTTTTTTATAAATACTTATTTTACCCAAAAAAATTATTTTGTTCTCTTACCATGTTCTAGAAAATGTGTAAGATGGATAATAATGTTGTAAAATTTAAAATTCAGTTAATAATTTTCCTAACGGCTAGTTTATAATATTATAATAATATATCGTTGTTTAGTGGAACTCGATATTGTGTACTACACACGCTATCGAGGAAGGTCGTGATTGCATGCAGCGAAAGATTCTTTTGATGATTTATTTAACATGAAAACAAAATAGTTCTCATAAAAGTCTCGAGTGTTACATTCTACCCCCCTTAAAATGAATTTTTCCCTCAAAATTCGTCACTTGTAACAAACAGATTAGGATACCTCTCCATCATCATATCCTCAAGCTCCCATGTATCTTCCTCTAATTGGTGGTTCCTCCATAAAACATTCACCAAGCGAGTGGTGTTATTCCGTAGAACTTTTTCGCTACGATCCAAAATCTCTATCGGCTGTTTTTCAAAAGAAAGATATTGTTCTAGTGGTATAACTTCTGAGCTGAGTACATGTGAAGGATCATGTATGTACTTTCTTAGGAGAGATACATGGAACACATCGTGAACTTGAGAGAGATTCGGTGGAAGCGCTAATTGGTAAGCTACCTTCCCAACACGATCCAGTATTTCGAAAGGACCGATATATCTAGGGATCAACTTCCCCTTCTTTCCAAATCTCATGACCCTCTTCCAGGGAGATATTTGTAAGAACACTTTATCACCCACTTTAAACTCTAGGTCTTTTCATCGATTGTCGGCATAACTTTTCTGTCCACTCTGAGCTGCTCTTATGTGTTGTTGAATAGATCGGACCTTTTCTACCATCTCATCAACAATATCAGGTCCTAATAGCTTTCTTTCCCAAACTTCATACCAGCAAGTTAGAGTCCTTCATTTCATTCCATAGAGAGCATCATAAGGAGAAATTTGAATACTGGAGTGAAAGCTATTATTATAATAAAATTCCACCAAAGGTAGGTGTTGATCCCAAAAACCTTTGAAATCCATAGAGCAAGCTCTCAACATATCTTATAGAGTTTGAATTGTTCTCTCAGACTGATCGTCTTTCTGAGGATGATAAGTAGTGCTGAAACTCAACTATGTATCCATAGTATGCTGACAAATTCGCCAAAACATTGAGGTAAACCTCGGATCTCGATCAGATATAATAGAATGTTGTACTCCATGGAATCCTACCACTTCCTTCACATATATCCTGGGAAGCTGATCTAGAGAGAAATCCTCTCTAATAGCGATGAAGTGTGCAGACTTTTTATGATGATCAACTAGGACCCAGATAGCATTATTGCCTTTGGATGTTTTAGGAAGTCCTGTGACAAAGTCCATAGTGATGTTTTCCCATTTCCATTCGGGTATGGTTTATGGTTGTAACATCCCCTTAAACTTCTATCTCTCAGTTTTAACTTTCTGACAAACCATGCATCGAGAAACATATTCAGCAACATCTCTTTTCATTCCAACCCACCATAAGTACTCTTTCCGGTCCCTATACATCTTCGTGCTTCCCGGATGAATAGTGAATGAAGAACTATGAGCCTCATCCAGCATCTCCTTCTTTAATTCGGGGATGTGAGGAACACAAACCCGATTCCTGAGCTTTATTATCCCATCACAATCAAGATTTAATTCAGGAACATTTCTCACCTTCTTTTGTAATTCGACATCTTCATTCTGTGCGTCTTTAATCCTCGCATGTATAGATGGTTGAACATTCATTTGAGAAAGATACAATTTTTCCCCTTTCATTATAATTCCATGATCCATCCTTTGTAAATCCATAAATATTGGATCTTTTGTGATCCTCATCATGGATAAACTGGCATGGTCTTGTCGACTTAATGCATCTCCCACCTTGTTTGCTTTCCCAGGGTGGTAATGGATTGAGCAGTCGTAATCCTTAATCAGCTCCAACCATCTTCTTTGGAGCATATTCTGATCCTTTTGTGTGAAAATATACTTTATACTTTTATGATCAGTATAAATTTCACACCTTTCTCCATAAAGATAATGCCTCTAAATCTTTAATGCAAAGATTACCGCAGCTAACTCCAAATCACGAGTTGGGTAATTTTGCTCATATATTTTCAACTTTCATGAGGCATAAGCAATCACCATATAATTTTTCATAAGAACACACCCCAAAACATTCTTGGATGAATCACTGTAGATCACAAACCATTCTCCACTACAAGGCAGTGTGAGCACAGGTGCACTGGATAACCTTTTTTTCAACACCTTGAAATTCTCTTCACATTCCTCCGTCCAAACAAAATTAACTCCTTTCTGAGTCATCTTGGTGAGTGGATTAGATAATCTTGAAAAATCTTTCACAAAACGTTGATAATATCCATCCAAACCAAGAAATCTTTAGATCTCAGTCACTATTGTTGGTCTCAATCATCTTTCGATAACCTCTTTTTTTTCTAGATCCACAGATATCCCATATTTTGGGATTATGTGACCAAAAAATGAATCTCTTTGAAGCCAAAATTCACACTTGGTAAATTTGGCATACATCATATCCTTTCTCAGGGTCTTCAATATAATTATCAAGTGATCTTCATGTTCTTCCTTTCTCATTGAATATACAATAATATCGTATATAAAGACTACCACAAACTAATCATGATAGTCTCTAAAGACTCTATTCATCAGATCCATGAAGATATCAGGGGCATTAGTAAGACCAAATGGAATCACTATAAATTCATAGTGTCCATACCTTGTACAGAAATCCGTCTTTTGTATATCCTCCCTTTTGACCCTTAATTGGTGATACCCTGAACGAAGATCAATCATGGAAACGTATTTAGCTCCTCGTAGTTAGTCAAATAAGTCATCAATGTGTGGTAGAGGATATTTTTTCTTGATAGTGATCTTGTTAAGTTCTCGATAATCAATGTAGAGTCTCATTGATCCATCTTTCTTCTTAACAAATAGAACAGGTGCTCCCCAAGGTGACGCACTAGGGCGTATGAACCCCTTATCAAGATTATCGTGGAGTTGCTTCTTCAATTCCTGCAACTCAATTGGGGACATTCTATACGGTGTCTTTGAAATAGGCAAAGAACCTGGTACGAGTTATATTGAAATCTCAACTTCACGATTTGGTGGGAGACCCGGTTATTCCTCAGGAAAGACATCATCAAACTCCCGTACAATGGGAATATTCTTAATCGTGAGTTTCTCAACAAATATTTGAGATAAATAACTTTCATTTAGTGGAATCAATACCCATAAAATGTAAGCAATTTCCACTGGAAGGTTATGTTCATCCTTGCATCGATAGAAGATCATAGATTGATCATGAATATGAAATGTGACATCCCTTATTTGGAAATTGATATGGGATCCATGTAGAGAAATCCAATCCATGCCAAGAATCACATCAAATACCACTATAGGAAGGCTCACATTATTTGAAGGAAGCACTTTACCACAGACTTCAATCGGAGAAGAATTATAAACTTTTGATGCGAATGTTGTGCCATTAGGGGTTGTCACAGCTAATTCAACATCAAACTATTGAGGTAATATGCTGATATCCTTAGAAAATTATTCAGAAATAAAGGAGTGGGTGGATCTAGAATCAAATAAAACATTTGCTACTTTAGAGTGGATGGTATGTATACCTTTCACCACATATTTATCGTACTCCACATTGCTGATAGAAATTGTATGTTACTTTCCTTTGTCTTTTTCCTTAAGAGTTTGCTGACGTCGACCATCATCATCATCCCTTGGATTTGGGCACTGATTGGAATAATTCCCCATCACGTTGTACTTGAAAAATTGAACTATAGTTGGTTCATTCTGTGTGTCCCTTCCTTTGTTTGCATCATTAGACATATTCTTCCGATCGTTGCTGCATTCAAATTCTTGATGACCTTCCTTTACACATTTGAAACAATTAATTTTCCCTTTAAGACAACTCCCTCCATGATTCTTTCCACACTTTGAGCATAAGGGAAATCTCATCTTCTTTTCAGTGTGCTCTTTATATTTTCCTTTGAATTCCATTTTCCTCTTCTAATCAAACCCATATGACTGATGGGTTACTCCAATATCCATCTCGACTTTGAGATCACATTGAACGATTTCCTCATAGCTATTGAAGTCCATTATGGCTAACACCCTTCGAAGACTTGTTTTTAAGACACTAAAGAATCAATCGATCTTACTACCAGGTTGGATAATAAATCAGATGAGTACCTTGAGAGTCTTGTAAAATTTGCTTCATAAGTACCAACAGATTCATCATACTTTTTCTATAGTTCACGAAACTCTTTCTCCATCATTGTTCGGAGAATACAGGGGAAGTACTTATTGAAAAATATTTCTTCAACTCGTCCCATTCCATGGACTCAATTTCAACCCTTTGCCTCATATTCTTAATAAGATTCCACCATTGATCAGAATCTCCTTCCAAACAATACACTGCTAGGATGACGTTATCATGTTCAGAACATTGAAGAACTGAAAATATCTTTTCAGTAGCACTAATCCATTGTTCAGCAACAAATGGATCAGTAGACCCGCTGAAAGAAAGTGGACGCTGCCTCATGAAGGATTCAACTGAATGTTGCTCCTTCCTTTCCTCTTTTGGAAGTGTTGCATGATTCATATCTTGAGAAAGTCATGTGAGAATGGCTACAAGATTTTGCAATCCAGCTCCCATAACATTTGGTTGCTCAGGGGGACAATCATTTCATTGCCCGTCACATTCCTCATTAACACGGTTCCTTCGGGTTCCAGCCATTGACTAAAACCAAGAAGAATAGTGTGAGAAACACTAATTATAATAGGAAAACCACACAATAAAGAATAAAATTTCACACTTAAGGTCTTATCATAGGTTGTACATGGAGATTTCTAAAACACTATGATTGTGTTCTATGATTAGACTTATCCTTAGGGTTCTTACTAAGGCTTTCACATTCTAGTTTCGAATGGTTGACTATACCTTTCCTCTGATACCAACTATAATGACCCATACTTTACATACATTTTTAATACTTCAAAATTGAATCACACTTATTATAACATATAAAAAAACCATGAAAGGACCGTATAGGTATAGAGTCTTTAGAAACTGGGAATCATAAACAACTGGTTCATAAAGCATCTACTTTTCCTCCCATTCATATCATCATATCTAGAGTCCCTTTATGGAATATCCTACTTAATAACCTTCTTCCTGACCTGGGGAAATAAAACATACAAAAGGGAGAGATCAAATTCTCAGTAAGGGTAAACAAAAGAAATACCAATCACAACATATACATAAGAACTTAACTTTTGGAAATCATAACATGCAAAAGAGATCATAATTTCATAACATGGGATAAATCATAGTAGTGAAATTTAATCCCAATAATCATAACTTAAAACATGAAAATTTGTGTCATACACAAACAATCATAGAGAATCATTTCTTGTTAGTCAAGACTCATTTCCAAGACTATCTTAGTGGAAAAAGTACATTTCTGAACTGAGTTCACTCCTCGTTTCAGTCCTGTTTCACTGAACCGGTTTAACATGCCATTCCAGCCATGTCTATCTCATGAGATATAAAATCCTTACCCAATGAATTAGAGGGAGATATAGGTCCCACCCATCTCATAATTATACCATTCTTATGTGTGCCACAAAATCATGAAACATACATCATAACATAACCCATGTAATAAAAATGGGAATCTTAAACATTGTGACATCATAAAACAATTCATATTAGATAAAGGAATTCATAAAAATATAATTCCATTACAACATAATCAAATAAATGTTATAATATAGATATAAATATAACCCTTTATTATCTTAGATGGAAAATAATTTTGATAAAACACTTGAACTCCATTCTTGAGGAAAATATCATTTCTGCTTCAAAAACACTTTTCCTTTCTTAACATGTCATGAAATTATAAACTAAAAGAAGTTGTTTAAAAATAAACTTGAAAACATGTAAAGGAATCTTCTTGGAAATAATGTTTTTAAAATCCATTCATTCTGTATAAGTTAATAAAACATTCTTCGTACTTTTGTCAGAAAAGTCAAAAAGTACCTCATACGAAAAACGACAAAAGATTCATTTCATATCCTTTACTAAAAACTCACTAAAGGGTAAAATTGGATTAAAACAATTGTAGGTGGATAGAAATAATATTACATATTGAGGAAACATGTATGTGGATGATAAAATACACCCCAGTAAATACTAAAGTATAAACAATCTCGGATAAAAATGAGATTATGATATTTCCCTTACCTTAGGTCCGATTTGCCTCGTAAGTGTCCGAACCTCCTGTATAATGATTTAAATAATGTTATTTACTTATTACAGAATCATAATTATTGTTATGATATCATATATGGTCATATTCGTAGCTTCATAGTAGTAATATTTCTTTGCTAATTGTTATTCGGGTGTTTATTACTTTTTGTTCTTATGCGTGTTTTGTCGAATAAATTCTTATTCTTCTCTTTAGGTTATAGATACATCATTTCTAGAATGGTATTAATGTATTATATATCATATTTATTTATTCAATTCATTTATATAATCATTATATAATGAAGATCATGTAGAATGAATCGCATCACATCGTGGAGACGGTATTCTGTAAATACGCACGAGCGATGATATCGTTCCCAGGATCGTGGAATTATATTGAAGTGTATGTATACTATTTCAGAATCAATATAACTTTACAATAATCATATATAGTATTTATTTACACCATTATACCCATCCACGTAAGGTGGTGGGGGAAAATAGATTACACCACGGCGTGGAGACGGTATTCCGTTCGTACGCACGAGCGGTGATTTCGTTTTCCATAGGATGGATAGATGTTGAAATAGGGTTGTTTCATACTTATAATAACATATCATTATATGAGGGATAATGATGTTAGTATTTCATAATGAAACAACTAATGAAGAAGATTTTGAAGACGAAAGAATTTGGAAAGGACCGGTAATGGATATTTCCTCTTTTTGACGCGCCTCTTCTTAACATCCTCTTAGGGCACTAGGGTTGGTCTTTGAAGAAGACCAGAACCTCTAGGATGATTCTAGGGAAGTGGGTAAGTGAAATGGGCATGGTTTGGCCGATCTTGACGGCTAAAATTGGTGTCAGGAGGAGAGGGAGGAGGTTCCCTTTTATAAGGGAGGAGAGGGGCACCTTTGGAAATATAAGAAATATTAGTTTATATTAAATCCCAACCCCACATAAAGACTTCCAAAATCACTCAAATATGAATATTAGATGAGATAGGGTTGTAATATCATCAATCAATAAAATTTAGGCATGATAGGAATTTATGTTAAATATTACCAACTTGATTTATCCTTATTTATCAATTTTATTTTATTTGTGGTAATAATATTCTAAATTTTAAATTATTATTAATAATTACATTTGGCTTGTGAATTTTCCATTATTTGACACTTTATGACATTTTCGATGCTGTAAATTTTAATTTATAATTTTTAAATATTTTTGTGATTTTTGAACAATTTTATAATATGTTATTTTTATAAAATAACAATAGTGTCAATTTTGACACTATTCATTTATTAGAATTTAAATAAAATATATACAGAGGATATGATCGAACTAAAATCTTTAATAGATTAATAAAATGTCATATGTATCTAGAAAATTAGTGTATCACATTATATAGTGCATATAATAAATATTTTAAAATTTTAAACCATTAATTTGATATTTTAATTAATAAAATAATTTCAACATCACTATTGTGTCATAATTAATGATAATTTTTTAATCCCTAAAAATTCTAAATAAATTCCATTGATGTATATAATTGTATTAGCTTTCTGAGAACTATTCATGTTCGAAATTGAATTATGTTTATCACCAAATTAAAATTATTATACTTATAATATTTAAGAAAGTGACATGTTGTCACATTCTTTGGTTTTAATAATAATTAAATTATTTTCATAGATAAAAGTATATTAAATGAATCTAATCCGACCCTTAGGTGATATGGGTAGACTATTAGTCATCAAATAGAATTTTGGTAGGTGTTAGGGTAATTTTATAATCTTATATTTACCCTAAGTTACCCAGTTTACCTTTAACTATGTTAAATAAAATTTACCGTAGTTACTATTCATAATGCCCAAAGATAAAAAGTATCCTATTAACATAATTTGGACCCACTTATTCTGAATATGGAATCAATTTTTCAAAATTAAAAACATATAAGTTGTAGTAATTAATTTAAAATAAATCACGTTTTTAAGAAAACAGGTTTTAGAAGTTAAAACATTGCCAAAGATGGAAATGTTTTTACCTATGAATTAAATGTGAAATTAATTATAATGACATAAATTATATTAAATGGAAAAAATATATTCTATATATACTTTATAATCATTCAATATTATAATTTAACCATATAAATTATCTCAATTAAAAAAGTTGTTTTTAATTAAAAATTAGCGTATTTTATTATTCATAAAAATAAGAAAGTTATCAGAAAAATATCTAAAATTTATCCAAAGTAAATTTTTATATCCTTATTCAAAAGAAGAATTTTATTTTGTCAAATTTTATTTATAATTGTGTCAAAATCTAGATTTAATGTGGGTGCTCCATCAAAAGGCGGCAAAACTGCATTTTTTGGATAAATACTTATTTTACCCAAAGAAAATATTTTTTTCTCTTACCATGTTCTACATAATGTGTAAGATGAATAATAATGTTGTAAAATTTAAAATTCAGTTAATACTATTCATATCGGCTAGTTTATATTATTATAATAATATATCGTTGTTTAGTGGAACTCGGTATTGCGTACTACACACGCTATCGTGTAAGGTCGTGATTGCGTGCATCGAAAGATTCCTTTGATGATTTATATAACATAAAAAGAAATTATTTCTCATAAAAGTCTCGGGTGTTACATATAATTTATATAATCCTTGGTAAAAAATAATTTACTAAAAGCTGTTTGAAAATGTCATTTTTGTCATTACATTAGATTAATTAATCTAAAGTTTTATTATCACACCCAAGTGGCTCTATGGGGTCCCCAAATAGACCAAATGATGTCCATGTTCGGCCATGACTCATAAAATAATGTTAGGACAAGGTTTAAGGTAATTAATAATTATTATAATATTCTTTTAACCTTGAATTACCCCATTTACCTTTAACCGTGCTAAATAAAAGGCAAAAGCTACTATTCAACAAAAAATTATTTTCATCTTAATAAACCACATTTTAATTCTTGATAACAACCATGTTTGTCGTATTTTTGAAATTCAATTCAGAGTTGTGGTAAAATTTCTTTTAAATGAAAAAGTCAGTTTTTTAACTACAACTAACTCGTTTCACTATTCATCAAAAATTGAAGTTATTCTGAAAAATACCAAAAATTCAGACTAAGATATATTTGATATTACAAATACCGAAATGATGTATATTTTTTCAAATTGAAAACATATAAGTGTCATTATTTAATTTTAAAATTAATTCCAATTATCAAAACAAATAGAATGTTTTTAAGAAACAATAATTGTCAAAAGATTGATACTTGTTTATGTCCAATTTCAAAGTGAAATTAATTCCAATGACCAAAATTGGATAAAATGGTGGAAATAAATTATAATTACACTTTAAAACCAATTAAAATTTATTCTATCCATATAAATAAATTAAATGAAAAAACTGTTATGATTTAAAATACAATATTTTCACTATTCATTAAAAAATGTACATTATCAGAAAAATTCCACTAATTTACACAAATTAAATTTTGATGTCCTCATTATAAAAAAGGAATTTATTTGGTCAATTAAAATTTATTAATTGATCAAACTATATGTAATGAGGTTTCACAATTAAAATGTGGTAAATCAGCCTTTTAATGTAAATTATGCTTAAAATTAGATTCATTCATATTTTAAGCCTCTATCATTCTATTGGATAAATGTGAATACATTTAAAACCCATTAATTATAATATTGTAGTTAGTTTTATTCATTCCCGCCAATACAAAGAATATGAGTTAACTACCATTTAAAATAATAATGTTATATTATTAGTGTGCAATGTAAGATTCCAAAGAAAGATGTTGTTGCGTATCATGTACTCTATCGAAAATAGAAACCTCTTTAATGTAAATTTAATATTTAATTCAGAAATATTAATAAATTATAAATATGCCTTATTATTCATTTACCTGGGATGTTACATTTGGTCTCCTAAAAATACCATCGCTAGATCCCTTATGATGACATATAATGGATGTGTGATGACGTTGATGTAATAGTTTTTTAAAACTATTTCATGTTTATTTCTTATTCAACATACTATTATAGTGTTATTTCCATGATAAAATAATAACTCCACTATCACATATATTCTTAGATGTTATTATGAATATGGTACTACCATATTAATCCTTTTATCCATCATGTGAAAAGCGAATGTCATCACATTGTTGTTGGTATGACTTATTGTCCCCACACAGTGCATTAATTTATTTTTCCTCAAAGGGAATTTGTATTTAGATTTAAATAATGGTGATACTAACATTCCATAAATTTCCGACAGAGAATATAATTGGAGACATCTTCTACATGATTTTATAGATAAACTGTTTTTAATATATCCAATAATTTTTTATCTTTTATTTATTCTCGCTATATTGATGATTACATCATAATGGTTACATTATTTTTTCATATAATAAAATTCAAATAATAGTGTACTATAATACATTAAACCATTAAATATATTATCCATAAAAGATACAAAAAAATCTATTTATCTAACATCAATGAAAATATATTAATTGAAATATATGATTTTTAATATAGTATAATATTAATTGAAAAGAGTAAGTTTGATAGTTTACATGATACACATGTATTATTTTAATTAAAAAATTAGAAATATTATCATTTAAATTTTATTTTAAAACATAACCAATAAATTTAGTAGAATTATTATTATTTGTTGAATTTTGAAATATATAATTTTCCTAAGCATTTCAAATGCATTAATAAATAATTAGAACATTATGCACATAATTTTTGTAAATTCTCTTTATGCATCATGATACATTAATATCAAAAATGTTTTTTATTTTTTAAAAAATATTATAATTAGATTTTATAGATACTAAAAATAGAATTTAAAAAATTGATTTTTATTTTTCCATTTAGTGTTTAAAATTTAAATTATTTTTCATTTTTTATAATTTTTTGAGATTTATTTTTAAATAAATATTGAAAAATAATGATTTTTATTGAATGAACCATTTTTATTTTAATGTATTTATATAACAAAATTATATTTTGTATTATATTTTATATGTAAATATATAATTTTGATTTAAAATTTTAAAATATTGTGTTTTGTAATGATTCTTATACTTAAATGTGTCATGAAAATTTATAATAGAAAATGAAATTATTTTTGAAATCCATTTTTCATTATATATGTGATTTTTATTTTTATGTTAAATTCATAAACTTATGTTTTTTGAAGATTTAAATTTTTTCCCCTAATTTGGAACAACTTTGTCCAAATTATGTAAACAGGTCCCTTATATATTTATCCAACATGGGAAACAACCATAGTAATTTTTGTTACAATGGTAAATTATAAAATAAGTAACTAATGATATAATTAAAATGATATAGATCATAAAATTTTTAGAAAAGCATTCAAAAAAATTTGTGATTGATTATAATTCATTCATAACCATACAAAAATATAATATATTTAAATTTTTTTGCATTTTAATGTTAATGTGACTTTTATAAAAAATTAATTAAAAAAATAATACATATCCCACTTTTTTTTAATAAATATAATATTTTGTATATGTATATTTCCGTATAAAATATTTCACTATTAATTTAATTTTTAAAAATAATATGATTATGAAATTTTTTGAAACAAAATTTCTTGTATATAACTACCTGAAATTTATTCATAATACATGTATATTATTTATTTAATTAAAGGAAAAATATAAATAAATAAATTAAAATTACTACCACTATTGAAATGTGAGAAAAGTAATGTGATATAGGTATTTTTATTAATAAAATGTCATTTTATGAATTTGATTTTTTTTTTGGAATTATATGTGTTGCCATTGTATTGATAGGGACAATGTATTGAATTGTTATGTAAATATACATTAATTATTTTTAAAAATAAATAATAATTTATCAAATGATATAAAAATTAAACAACATAATATTCATCCAAATTACTAGAATATGTTTGGTAATAACATTAATGTTAAATTTATTGGAATTTATGAAATTCATAGTTACAATATCAGCTATCAAAATGTGAATATCTTGGTTGTAACAATATGAGTGAAAATAGGTAATAAATGGTTAAACACATATAATAAGGATAAAAATGTGACAGAATATTTCCGAAATTTTTTTACATTATTTCTAACTATAAAAATCACAGCATTAAAATTAAACAGTTATAATACATTTAGAATTTTATTTTAAATTAATGTATTTTAAAAATGTGAAAAATTCCATGAGTTATCCACCACTGTCTAATAAAATGATACATCTTATTTTCATATCATTAGACATAAAAACATTTTATATCGGCCAAAAAATTATTAAATTTCATTCTATAATCCCTCCCCTCAATGCAATGACCTTTTTACGTAAAAATAATACCATATTGGTAATAATGTGTTATGAAAAAGTGGTTGTCTAAAGAAGATGTATCATTTTTAATCATAGGTTTAAGTTTTATTTCTTCATCCACATCTATAAAATATTCTTCAACAATATTTATGGATTTTATTATGTTTACTTCATAACCTATATCCAAATACATGGTCAATAGAATTTTAATGTAATATATCTTTTCTGTGTAGTGTGGATTATCGCCATGGGAACTGATGTCATTCATCTTCAATCTGTATATCTAAAGACTAGTCATAATTATGGAACTAATATTTATATATTATAGTCATGGAATATGTATAATTATGTATAAAACATTTGACACCCAATATTTTTCTATTCAATACACATGAAATGGACAATGTTTTTCACAAGTACATGTGGAAATCCCCAACCAGGCAGCGATGTAATTTTTTTATCATTACCTCACATGGACTATATATATAAGTATATCTAAATAAGTAATATGGTATTTATGTTATATGTTTCACTATTTAAGAAAAAAATATTCTTTTTTCTATAATGTGATTTTAAAAATAAAATTTTATTTTTGCGTACATATGACCTTCCATCGATGTGATTGTTACATAGTTCATTTTTCAATAAAATATTTCATCATTAGATGTAAAATAAAAATTTATGTATAAAATTGATAATTAATTAATTAATATTATTATATAAAATTATTAATTATTCAATCACTAATCATAGTTAACAAACCAAGGTTACATTTGAGATATAAACACAATACCATTATAACATCTATTGTGAAAAAAATGATTAAGTAATTTAATATATCTTTGATATAAGATATATAAAAGGAATAAAGAACATTAAATAAGGTTCTTATGAAATAAAAAATGAATATAATTTTAATTTTCATGAACACGATGAATGCATATGATGATTCTAACTCAATGTAAGATAATTTTTGTCAATTTCCATCACTGCGGTATATTTTTATTTTATTAACATATATTATCTTATAAGTTCTGTATGCAGATATATTAATTTTTTTAATAATTAATTTAACTAATCCCATAATATTTCAGCATTAATTTAATGATATCCATTCATGGGGATTATGATTCAAATTTTCCAATGTTTTAAGGAAATTTCATTTTAAATTAAATCATTTAATAATGTTCATATTTAAAATATTTATATAATGGTTAAAATAAATGTATATTTTTATATATATGATATGTAAAGTATATGCCACCTTTGTGAATACTTAATAATTTTACCTTCCATTACTAGTTTATTTTTTCATTTTTAGGGAATGAATAATCTTTATTTGGGGTGTTTGTGTGACAAATTAGTTAATGTTTTTAATAGAAAATGTATGTTTTTGTATATTTAGACTTTTACAAAATATTTTAAAAAAGTTATATCTTAATTGAATATTTTAAATTCATTATAAATAAATAAAATTGTTTTTCAATTTCAATATATATATTTAGATTGAATTATCACACTACTGTAATTATTATTTGATGTCTGGATTCCTTTACACACATTCTTGTTTCATCAATGAAAACCCTTAATTCCATTTATAATATGTATTTTGTTGTTTAACATTGGTATCAATGATAAAAATTTACTATTCTATCCCATTTATATCTCGAGTTTAGATGAGTTTCATGAATATTTCATTCTTGATATAATATATTGACAATATTCAATATATAATAAATTGATCCCAATTATTACTATATATGGTAGGATTTTGTCCCCATTATAGCTTTTGATATACAAGGTTGGGTCCCATTATAGATCAATTAATGATGGGTCAACCCCATAACAAATATTTAATGTATTGGGCAACAATTATGTTCTATGAAAAATTATAATGGATGTCGACGATATTGTTATTTAGATTTGAATTGTTCTAAACGGTTTCACTGAGAGAATGTATCTAGTATCATTAAAAGAATTTTGATGTTTTGATAGATTTATCATTGAAACAATTTATTTCAAAAAAGGTTATATAATGATTTTTTTACTGTAAAATGATGTTCCATTCAGATGAAATTTTTTTCTTAAGATAATGATTCGTCGTGAGATTTAAATTTTTTAACTATTCTCATTATATATAAATTTTATACACCTAAATTTGATTTTTTATTATCATCCAAAATTTTGATAATTATTTTTCATAAGATATATGAATGGGAAAAGGAAAATGGGATATCAAATATTTATCATTGAAATAAATGATAATTTAGTTTAATTGTTTTATAATAATAGTAAATTAATACATATTTAGAATATAAAATTTATTAAATTATGAGTTATGACCTAATTCTATAAAACTCTAAACATGAAACGATCATAAAATTTATGACATAGAATTTTTAATGTAAAGAATAATATTTGTAATATTTAATGATGGATTCAAATATATGTTATTATATGAGTGTTTTGATATCATTAGAGGTTTGTATTTTTTTAGAATAAGTAACATGTCATTATGACCAAAATGATTACTATGTATTGGATATTTATTGTTATATTGTATAAATATATTGACTTTGGGAGTAAATTAATATTTATTTTTTATTTTTGATCATATTACTAAGATTATAAATTATTTTTTTATTGATATGATCTCACTGACCTTTCTAGTTTCCATGAATGGATGGATTTAGAATGATACAATTTTATACGGGGTGTGAAGGAAAACAAGGTAGTTTTTTGAATGGACAATTTAATGGAATGCGGGATGTAGAGAGAAATATTTTAGTTATTTCTAAAATTATATATGGTCTTATTATTAACAATTTTAACTGATTATATTTTCCTAATTCATCAAATTGAATAAAAATGATACTTTATAGAATTTAATGTGATTGTGATCATGAAGATAAATATATTCAATGACCCATGGTTTTTATATATGGAATATAGAAACCTTTAAAGTGTCCTAAAATAATAGTAGTACATTTTTTATGTGATAAATGCGATCATAAAATATGAATATCTAATGAAAATGGAATCATCATGATAACTCCATGAAAGTGAAAGATTATTATTTTTATGTGTCAATTGAATGTTTTAAATGTGGGGAAAATGGTCGTTATGAAAATTTCATTCCTTAGTGGAGTAATTGTGAAACAGATCATTAATACCTTATAGATATGTAGTTTTTTATTAAAAACATCAATTAATGTGTATATGGGGAAACTGAAAATGACATATTAATGGTATATATTATTTCTTAGCTTATGCTCAGACATATTTGATTCTTATTACCTGATTCATAATTTTTAGGAAATAAGTATTCATAATTAAAAGCGAAAGGAATGGTTTTTTGGTAATTATTATCATTGAATTATTAAGTCTTCTATATTCATTTTTAATGATCTAGATTTTTATTTATGTAAGATCATAAATTTAATATCATTTAATATTTTATACTTTGTGAATAAAATATGATAATTTAATTAGATTTTGATAGATGTATTACATATATAGGAGACATAATTTAATCATGTTAAAAATTTATTTGACGTTCAATAATCATTTCATTAATTGTGAATATCTGTAATGTGGTTTATAACATTTTGGGATTATATGATAGTTTATTTTGAGATAATTATGGTTTCTTATCTTTTCGTGATGAAAAATTAAATGTATTAGATAAATTTTTATTTTAATAGAGGTCTATAATTGTTAAATTTGTTTGACATTTTTAATGAGTTTTTCATCATTTCCTAGAATATTAGAGGTATTATAATTTTGAAAAATGAAAACCTATAGGATGGACCACATCCCATCACACAAGGAAATTAATTGATGCTCGAGCCCAAAAATAAAGATTGACAATGATGCTTCACCTTCAACATGACTACTTGATGTTCTTGGTTCTATATCATTATTTTACTATATTATAATAATCACAGACATTCATTGATCTCCTTTTGGAATCATTTTATTTATCATATAGATAATCATTGGATTTGTAATTGATTTGGTGATTATGTGATTATTTTAATTACACAAGAGGGTATCAAAAATGTTTTAGAGAATTTTAGGATTATGATATTCATTATACTATGAGATTTTATTTGAGAACTAATAGTTGAATTATATATTGGAATCTGACATTTTTCTCCCTTATAATGATTGATGTGTTTTTTAGTAAAACCATAATATAATTGATATTCTAAGATTTGTGAATACGATTTTAGAGTGATTCTAAAAGCTTGATTGATGTTATTTGCAGTTAAATGTTAAATAAATTTTGGATCAATGTGATCAAATCCTTTATTAATATTCAATGATAGTATGAGATAGTTAATTATTTTTAATGTAATATGGTTATGTAATTATTTATATTGGTATTTGGAAAATTATATTTACTTTTTCATAAAAAAATTGTTTTTATTTGTATAAAGATCAATATTTTTTCTATGTATCAGTTTTTTTTACACTTTTTTGTTTTTGTTAATGCATAAACAAATGCTGAATAATATTTTATAATTTTTTGGAAATATTAATCCATTAATATTAATTTTTAGTTCATTATGTATAAAAATTTTAATCTTAAATACTCATTATTAGGAGTAAAGTGACATCCCATTTACGGTGAATGATTAAAAGATGAATTTTCTCTCCTTAATTAAGTATATTTACTTATTTTATCATTATAGTTAGAAAATTAATTCCTAAACATTATATATTGTCTTATGAAAGAAAAAATTATATTTTTTTACATTTATTATCGAGAAGTAATTATTCATTCAAGCCATGAATGGTGTATGGTTTTATGATGGTTAATTTTCTCATTACCATGATCTCTATAAATGTATTTTATTACATGGGATTCAATTATATATTCAAGGTAATTTTTTTTAAATTTCCATTGAAGTTTTTATTATATACGATCTTCATAATTATATTTTCCCACTTATTTATTGAAAATATTATTTACCATTTTTTGGATGTCTTAATTCTATAATTTTATTTTGAAAGGAAAACCATAGTTATCGAGACTAAAATCAAATTGTGAGGATGAAATTTATTAATATTAAGAGATCATAAAATACAAATATATTAAAAAGAATGACTATATTCCATATCAATCAAGATATCCGAGAAAGATAATAAACAAACAAACATAATTATTATTATTGAAATGTGAGCATCCTTAAATTGATGTAATATTTGATGAAATGAATATTTGTAACAAAATTATGAAAAATATATTGTATCTATATATTAATATTGTTATAATTTATTCATTTAAAATTATGTACATAATTTTGGTAATCTAATTTTATTCTCCAGAAATCATCTTTTTTGAAAGTAGTTTCTATTTCTTTTTTGTGAAAATGTATTATAATTAAAAATTGAAAATTTATAAAAATTATTGGTTAAAAAGAAATAACATTTGAATTAATCATGACAATATAATCTTCTGATTACTAATTTTTTTAAAAATGATCGATTGTTTGTTAAATAGTAAAAAATATATATTTTTGTTGAGAAATATATTTTTAATATAAATTAATTATCAATTAAAATTCCAATTTAGTGTAGTTTTAAAATTAAATCTATCAATTCTGATTATAATTATCAAAATTGTAGTGTATAAAATGAATTTTAAATATTAAATTGTTTACAAATATTATATTTTTAAAAAATATTTTTTAATACGATTTATTCTTTCTCATATTTACATTAAAATAATATTATTCATCATATTTGTTTCATATTTTTAATATTGGATTCATTATTTGGAAGAATTGGTTCCATATAATATAAACAACACACATTAATTATTTTAAATATGAATAATAACCATAATAATTTCTACTACAACATGATATTATTAATTTGGTAAATAAAATTTATAAAAAAATGAAATGGATTTAAAAAATAAAAATAGACAGCTTATAAATATTAACTGATAAATATATATTGTTTATAATATTCCAAAGAATAAATATATGTATATTTTTTATTTATATCTGATTGAGAATTTTATAATTATTTATTTCAAGAAGAGTAGAACAAGTCACACTTTTATTTTTAATAACCATAAAATTTATAATATGGATTTATCAAGTTGATATGTTTAAATATAGATATAATTAAAAAATATAATTAACATATATTCATCATGGAAATATATTTAATTTTTCTTATAAAAATATCATTACCTTAAATTATTTCACCACGTTGATGATGTAATTATTTAATTAATGGAAAATTAAAATAAATAATATTAAAAATATAAAATGGATTTTAAATGTAGATAGATAACATGATCAAAAAAATATAAATATTTCCCTGAGATGTTTGAGATGTTTTAAAATAATTTCTTCTAATAATTATTGTTATATTTATATTATTAAATTCTAAAAATTGAATAATTCTATAAGAAGATATCATTGATATTTTATAATAAATAATATTTAATTACATTATTTTAAATTCCAAGATATCATATATTCATCAAGTAAATTAGATATTATCAATAATGTAAACCACATACCATTATGTTCTCATTCCCCATTTATTATAACTCTACTAATCATCAACGAGTAAAAATATTTTCGGTCAATTTAAGAGTGATAGTAGGTAAAGAGAGGATAATACCAATTTTAAATGATACAAATGTTACCAAAAACAAAGGAAATATTATTTCAACTAATGAATTAAAAATACTCATCCTTTATTAGAAATTACCTATGTTTGAGGATTTTGGAATAAAAAATAAATATATATTAATTTAATATTTTTAGAAATTCGACGTTTTCTTATTACACCCCATGGTTTTAAAAAAATAATCAATGAAATTAAGGAAACTTTGTTTGAAGTATATATCTATAACTAGCCATTAAACATAATTTTGCATCTTCTATGATTTGAATTTCAAAAACCAATCATCTAAATTTGATATTAGTATGTTAAATAGATTCAAATGGAACCAACTTGTTTTTTGGTGAATAGTAACAAACACATATGAATAATAATATGAATAGTAATATGACCTACTTTAATTTTAATATGAGTTTTTTTATTTTCTTAAGGATTTATTATAATGGCATATTGGTTAATTTTTCAATGTGATATAAATGAAGTTATTGAATTAAATTTTTTTATTTTTTTAATGAAGCGTGATTTTCAAAAAAATAAAATAATAATATTTAGAAAATTACTTTCTAAAAAATGGGCTTCAATTTTGAAATCTACAAGTTGAAAAATATTTAGGGTTAATTTTTGGGATTTTTCTTAAAAAATTGATTTTTTGGTGAATAACCAAAATAGAGTTTTGAGTTTGTTTTTGTTAATGTCATCATTAATGATGAAATAAATATATAATAAATCTTGTCGAGATTTTTATAGTATAATAATATTTGATGTGTCCCAAGTGGCTAATACCTTTGTAAAATAACCTGGGCAAGCCCATGGTTTTACAATACCACTAATGAGGTGTCCCTAGAAAATTATTAATATATTCCCTCACATTTTCTATAAGTACGAACACATTCCTTCATTAAATTAATTCCAAATTCCTCATCAATGATGTTCTACCCTCCTTAGCTGTCTATAAGTCCTACAATGTTTTCCTCAATCCCACAAGGTCCCAAGATCCATGTTCTAGGAGTTACTCTACAAGGATGTCTAAACAAGTTTGATGTAAGAAAACCCCGGTGTAATGGAATTCATAACCGAATATACATTCTTTAGGATGACCTTATTCATTATTCATTATGTGCTATTAAGATTATCAGTGTGATGGATATTTTTATATTATGTTTCACTATGTGTATTTAATGTGTATACGCATATCCATTATCTATCCATTTGTTTTTAGGGGCTTTCCTGTTAAAATCCATTTAATAATATCTTTAATAAATTTTTAAAAAAATTATATGTATATGGAATGAGTGGTTTCATCTAATTTTGATGAGACTATATTACCATGATATTTTCTTTGGAAAATATTTAGGTTGTATTGATCCTATTTTCGATCATTATAGATTGGTTTGAGAACATTATACCACAAGATATGTTGGGTTTAGCACATTATTGTTCAAGATATGTTTGGTTGAGCCCATTATAGCTCACGATATGACATGTGATCCCCATTATAGCTATCCAATGCATTGGGTACTCTGGGGATGGATGTTGACCAAAAATTTATTCCATGTATAAGGGTGAATGTAATGGTGATACGGTAGATATGTCACATGGCATCTATATGATGTTTCAATGCATTTGAGTTTTTATGGTATAGGATTTATTGGTTTTTCGTTTATCACATGGCTAATACTTCCTATCATTAAATGCATTGCATATTTTTATACTCATCAGATGTTTTTAAAAAAAATATTGTAGCATATAATGATATGTAAGTTAAATAAGGGACAAATTTTGTTCGATATGGAGTGTTGCGAAAGAAATCAGGCTATGATTTAATGTTTTGTATTTTGAAAAAAATGGAAATAGTTTTTTGTACTATCCTCATTTATTCCTTTTCTATGTTATGTATGTGAGGTATATTAATTATTAATTGAAATATACACAAAAAGATCATCAATGTTTTATAATGTTTGTTCTTGACTAAAATTTAATATTAAGTAACATTATTTGGTTGTCTCCTTATAGTTATTATCAGATGATGGTTTAGATAACATTAGTGGTTGCATTGATATTTAGATAATGACATAAATTATTTGTACACTATGTTAATATTAAATGGTATATCATTTAATGGTTACCATGTTTCTTTAATTATGTCATTTTTATACAAAATGGGTTTCTATAGAAGAAATTGGTAACCTGATGTAGGAAGGCACCAAGATACTAATGTTTTTCCGAATCAGCAGCTGGAAATGGTGGGAATAGAAAGTGAACAGTTTGTGACTGCAATAGATCAATTTCATTAATTAATAAACTGTCGTCATATCCATGCTATAGGGTTACAAGATCTATCATGAATAAGAATGTCTTTCATGGTGAATTTTATGAGGCGTCATCCTCTTGCATTCTTTGGAACCATAGATCCAGTTTTATTAAAAGGATAGATCATTACACTAGAAAAGTTATTTGATGTCATGAGACATTCAAAACATCAAAAGGAAACACTATCACTTTATCTTTTGGAAGGGGAAGCCGATAAATGGTGGTATCTGGTTTATAATAATAATGAATGATATGATATTGATAGTTTGGAATGAGATGATTTTAAGAGTCTTTTTCAATAAAAATATTTCTCAAAAATATTCGACTAAAAATGGGGAATTTTTTTTTGAACTGATGTCTAAAATGATGATTTCATGGTATCTTATGATGCTAGTTTTATAAAACTAGCCATGTTTGTATGAGATTTTACTCGAGTTTTTTAATTTTATATTACTAGATTATAATCTGGATTGAAAATATTTTTTTGAAGAGCACTGGCCTCATGTGATTTTAAAAGCTATGATAATCTTTTTTGTTGTGATAAGAAAGTTGAGATTGATTTTTATGAAACATATGTGCTTTATAATGACATGAATAAATTGTCTTCTTGTTAGTATAAAATGGTTAATAACTCATGTAAGAATTTTGAAGTTAATTAAATTAATTTTTCTTCCTATAAAAAGCGTAGTAAAATGAATCCTGGGGAATGTATTGTAAATTATAAGAAATTCAACAGATGAGTAATTTTTTTTCATATGCCACATGAGTTCATGGAAAATGATCAGAAAATTAATGAAAATCTGATTTTATGATTCTTTAAGAGTAATTTATTGGGCCATTTTGTTAATGTTTGTCTGAAGCTGGTTACTCAAGCATGTAATCAGCATGATAAGAAACAAAAGGTTTTGGCATTTGGAAGCACATCGGTAGATGTTGAGACATCAAACAATGGGATCTCTGGAACATTGTTTATTTTTTCATATTTTTCCAATGCATTTTTTGATTCATGGTCGACACATTCCTTCGTTTTTGAAAATTATTTATAAAAATTTGGAATTCAAATTCATGAAATGAATCAAGATCTCATCATAAAAACACCATGATGAAATATTGTGCAAAAAAATTATAATATTATGACTATCCTAGTATTTGTAAACATATTACATTCAAAATTTGTTTTTTCCTCTATTAGAGTTTAATGTTATTAGGGGTGGGGTTTTCCTTTTTTTAACTTTCTTAGATTGATTTTAGAGAAAAAGATGTTTTTTTCAGATAGAATTTTAGTTTCTGTACAAGATTTAACCCACACCATTAATAACACATTAGGAATCTATGAAACAAGTAATGGATTAAAATGAATGTTATCATGCTCATATTTTTCATGATAAATGAAAATCCCAGATTAATGATGTACCAGTGGTAAATGAATAATTGTATGTTTTTACCAATGATTTTATTGTGTTATTTATAATCAAGTGGTTCAGTTTACTATTGACTTAGTTACTTATGCTATGATAATTTATAGACCTCCTTATCGAATGAACAGAATTAATATTTTAGAATTAAATATTCAGTTGAAGAAATTACAAATAAAGGCTTCATTTGACCTAGCACATCACCATGAGCCTCTCTTATCTTGTTTGTTAAAAGGAGATGGTTCAATGATACATTTCATCGATTATAGAGCTTCAAATAAAATTACTATTAAAAACAACTATACATTGTCTCATATCAAATGGTTGTTTGATCATCTCTAGAGAGCACTATAATTTTAGAAGGATGGCCTGAGGTTTGGGTACGATTAGTTGGAAGTAAAGGACGAATACACCCCTATGACTTTGTTTCGCACTAGAGATGGATATTATGAATTTTTAGTTATTCGTTTTGGGTTCACTAATGAACCTGAAATATTAATGGATCTTAGGAATATAAAATTTAATGTGTTCATGTATACATATGTTGTTTAATTTTTTGATGACATTTTCTTATATTCTAGAAGTAACGTTGAACATGAAAAACATCTACATGTTATTTTAAAGACCATAAAAGAGAAGACATTGTATGGAAAATTCCGTAAGTGTGACTATGGGTTGCAACAGATTGGTTTTCATATGAAAATTTTAAATAATGATTGAATAAAAGTACATCCTTCCATAAAAAGTGGTTGATGAATATCAAAGACCATAAAATGATACATAGATTTGTAGTTTTCTTGGATTAACAGGTTATTACTTGTAATTTGTTAAAATCATTGCATGGGTATCAGTCTTCTTGAGTATGTTAACATGAATAGGGGTTGTATTTGTTTGTAAAGAAGAGTGTTATGATTTTTTTTTCAAGAACCAAAGAATATATTGGTCAATTCTTTGGTTTTGGCCTTTCCTTCACAAAATGGTATGTTTTTCATTTACAATGATGCTTTCTTGAAGTGACTAGGGTGTTTTTTAATGCAGAATGATCATGTAATTACTTATGAATAAAGATAACTAAAAATTCATTAGTTAATTTATCCCACACATGATTTGGAATTGGTATCTGTGGTTTTTTATGTGAAAACGTGGAGACACCCTTTATATAGAGTCAAATTTCTTATATATATTGACGATAAAAGTCTAAAGAATATATTCACTCAGAAGGAATTAATCATGAGGTAGAGAGGATGGATTAAACTGATAAAAAATTATGATTTCACAATCAATTATCATCTAGGAAAAGAAAATAATTTGGCAGATGTATTGTGTTTACAACATCATTCATCAGTAACCATGTTATGTTTGGAACAAGATCACTTGATTAATGATTCAATGAATATTTCCTTAGATGTTTTTGGTGTAGGGAATAAATCTATTTGTTTCAGGTATAAATGTATTCATCGTAATAAGACTGGAATAATCAAGTGTAGAAAAAATAGTTTGAGCTATAGAAAAAGGATAAATCTGAGTGTCAGTTACAGATGGGGGTGCATCAGCCATTACCATTTCCAGAGTTGAAATGTGAGAATATATTTGTGGACATCATGGTTAGACTACCTATGACTTCTCGATGTAACAATTATTTTGGATTATTTTTTCGGTTGAAAAAATATGCACAATTTTTTTTATTTGTGATACAATATATTTAGATCAGCTTTGTTAACATTACCTCAACGAGATTTTCAGGTTACATGTTGTTCCTCTTTCCATTGTATCTGATCGAGATCCCAGGTTCACTTATATATTTTGTAAGGGGCTTTATATTTCTTTTGGCACAAAATTAAATTTCAGTACAACTTTTCATCATCAATAAAAACAGGAAATTCAAACATTTAGGATATGTTTCGAGCTTGTTCAATGATCTACCATGAATGTAGGGATCATCATCTTTCATTATTTGAGTTTTCTTATAAAAAAATTTCATTCCAATATACAAATGGATCCTTTGAGGCATTGTATAGGAAATGGTGTTCAACTCCTCCATTTTTGGATGATATCTGGGAAAATAATTTAATGGGAACAGAATTAGTAGAGGATGTGGCTGAAAGAGTGAATGTGATCCAGCTGAACATGAGGATATCTTTTAGAAGGCATAATGTTTTTCATAAACAAATGTAAATACTTTCCATTCGAGGTAGGTGACCATGTTTTCCTTAAAATCTCTCCATGGAAAACTGTGATATGTTTTAGAAAGAATGGAATGCTATGTCCGTGATTAATTGGTCCTTTTTTACTCTTATGTATATTTGGAATTGTTGTATGCTGTATTACCTTGGCCTTCATGTTTATCTCAGGTACATATTGTTTTTCATGTTTCGATGTTGAGAAAGAATCTTCCAGATTCATCAAATGTCTTGAGTGCAAAAGCAGTTCAATTGGAAAAGAACCTTCTTATGAAGAGAAAACAATACATATTATTAATCAAATGGATCATGTATTGCAGAATTATGTAATCCACAAGGTAATGGTTTTGTGGAGAAATCACATTGTTGAATAATAAACATGGTAATCTCAAAATTTTATCAGGGAAAGTTACCCTTTCTTGTTTAAGGAGTAAATAAAATTATGAGGACAAAATTTCTAGAAGGTTGGTATAATGGAACACCCTAATGTTTTAAAAATAAATAAATTAAATGAATAAAAAATTGTTTTATGTAGACATTTATTAATATAATTTAATTATAAATTTTTAGCTTCAATTTTTTGAATTTCGAAAAACAGCAATCTATAATTGTTTTCGGTATGTTATTTAGAGTCTGATGGAACCAACCAGTTTTTTGATGAATATTAACATACCCTTATGAATAGTAATTTTAATAGTAATATGAAATTAATGAATAGAAATTTTATTATTATTTTATTTTCTTATGGCTTTTAGAGAATAGAATCTTGGTTAAATTTTCAATGTGATATAAAATAAATTATAGCATTAATATTGTTAATTTTTGAAATGTGTGTGATTTTATATAAAAAATTTCTTATTAATATATATAAAAAATTATTTTCAAAAAAATGTGTTCATTTTTTATTCTACATGCTGAAATGTTATTAGGCTGAATTTTGGGGATTATTTTGATATAACTGTTTTTTCAGTGAATACTAAAAAATATTTATTAGTTTTAGGTTATAAATGACATCATTAATTATGTAATCATGATGTAATAAATGTGGCAAAATTTAGTACATTAATATAAGATGTTAGGTGTCCCATGTGGATAATAACTTTGTAAAATACCATGGTCAAGACCATGGTTTTGTAAATACCAAAAATGAGGTCTCCCATGGAAATATTTAAAATATTCTCTCACTTTTTCAATAAATACCAACCCATTCCTTCATTAAATTCATTCGTAATTTCTCTTCAATGAAGATATAGATTTATAACATCCATAGTAGTTCTCCCATGGTTTTTTAAAGCCCCCAAAGTCCCAACATTAATGTTCTTGAAGTTACACTACAAGGAGGATTAAAAAATAATGAAGTATGAAAACGCTATGTAAGGGAATTGTTAACCGAATTTCCATTTTTTGGGTTAACCTTCTTCTTTATTAATAATATGGTATTAAGATTATTGTTGTTATTAATTTTTTTTAATATTATATTTCACAATGATTATTCATAGTATATACACATATCCATTCTATTAATTCTAACTCATTTCTATTTTAAGGGGAATTCCTTTTAAAATCCTTTTAATAATATCTTTAATAAATTCTTAAAGAATTGTTATTTATATATATATGGCATGAGTGGTTTCTTCTGATTATGAAGATACTTTAATACTATGATATGTTCCTTGAACATTATTTATGTTGGTTTGAGGAGATTATTTCTCAAGATATGTTGGGTTGAGCCCATTATATCCCAGCATATGTTGGGTAGAGCCCATTAGAGCTCCAGATTTGTTGTGTTGAGCCGATTATAGCTAATGATTTGATGGATGATCCCCATTATAGCTCGTTAATAATTTGGGTACTCTGGATATAGATGTTGAACAAACTATTATTCTATTTGTACAGGTGAATGTAAGAGTGAAATGGTAAATATGTACCATGGCAATTACATGACATTTCTATACATTTGAGTTTTTATGATATGTTTTTTTTTGTTTTTATGTTATGACATGACTAATGATTTCTTTCATTATATCCCTTACATAGTTTTATACACATCACATTTTAAGAAAACAACACAGGATATAAGTATGGGTAATAGTAAGAAGGGATAAATGATGTTTGATGTGGACTATTACCAATGAAATAATTCTTTATGTTTTAATGTTTTTTTTTTGAAAAAAAACACTTTTTAGTTGTATCCTGTTATATGATTTTGTTATATTATGTGTGTATGGTATCCTTATTCTCTAAAACACTAAACTCAAAATGTCCTCAATGTGTAATAATGTATGTTCTTGACTAAAATTAAATATTAAGTAATGTTTTATGTTCCAGTCCTTATAGTTTCCCTTCCCACTATTATATAAATTTCACTCCTTATCATTTATTTATAAGTAGAAAAAAAGTATTTTTTATATATTTTTCCAATATAAATTACAAGATTCATTATACTCATTATATTGAAAATGTTTTAGGTAATTCAACATCCTTAATATTCATAACTTTTTAAGGATGGACGATTGTACAAAGAATATATATCATTTTTAATCAAGTGTTTATATTTTGTTTTTTCTTCATCATATTAAAAATATTCATTAACCATCCAAAAATAAAAAAATATTACCCACATTTATGTGTTATTATTCTTATTTAATAACCTATATCCCTCTAAATCATACATAAAATGAGAAAGGAATTCATTATTTGTGTGTATCGAGGACTCTAACCTCACAAACATATAAATTTTTTTCCAACACCATATCTCAGGATTGTTTACAATGATGAAATTAATATATTATTTAGGATTTTAATGAAATTAATATCAATAATGAAATATATCATAACAATTATTTTATTACCATTACAAATATTTTTAATTGAGTACATCATTAATGAGCATGTGTAGACTACCAAATCCACAAAGCAATGATATATATTTTTAATCATCCCATAAACTGGATGATATATATTAATATATTTAATACGATCATTTTGATGAATATATGGATCATTTTGAGGGAATATAATAAAATATTGATGGAGAATATGGTGGAGAAGAATACACATTGGCCTTTATCATTTACATAAATTCACTACATCCATGGGATGAGGAGTAAATATAACATTTTTATTCACCCGTATATAACATAATTGAACATGTAATGTTTATTAAATTTTCATGGATTTTTTTTTTTCGAATTAACATCACATGAAAATTACCGATATGTTAAATAATATAGTAAAAATATTGTTTTTTAGGACTCATACCACCCCCCATACAATGAATTATTTTCAAAATAGAATAATATGTAATAATAAAATAATATAACAAAAGAGAACAATATACCTTGTTTTATGCCTTTCATAGTAGATGGAATTACATTTATTGGACTCATTTAATAAATCATAACCTATCATCTAATTTTTTATAGTAAAAGAATATTTATTTAGTAGTATTCTTCCAATCCCATTACTGACATGGGGGACTAAAACATTATTTTTTTACAATTTTCACATTCCATTTCTTTAAATAAAAAAGTATTCTTTCTCTGTTGTAGATATATAAAAACCCATATGTTGAAAATTCAATCATGATTTATAATTATAAAAATATTCATGAATTATTTTGTCCTATAAGTGGTTTATCAAACCTATTCATTTAAATTCATTAATGTTGAAATGGGTGTAGTAAAAAAATTATCAGTGGGGGAGACGGACAAATCCTACATTGGGAAAAATATTTATTATAATATTTATTAATGTCTTATGAATACCTTAAGTTAATTCCTTTTGAAAAAAATTATCATATATATATTTATGGTAAAAATTATTTATTTAAGTATCGAATTATTAAAATTATTACTGACATGGATTTTCCACTATTTTGTCCAATCAAATCGTTTATTGAAGTATGATCTAATGATTTTCCCAGGATCACAAGTGTTGTACAATGATGAAATTAAAGGGCCTTATAGAATTCAAAACCAATTTTTATAAATTCTTAAATTTCTAATTTTCCATATATTTCTGATACATGCTATTAATATAAAAAATTCTATATTTCCCCTATTCAGAAATTTTATAGTCTATGTAGTTATTAAAAAAAATTATAGCACACTCTTATAAATTTTATATTAAAAATATTTTTAAATTATTATCTTCCATTTGACCTAGAATTACTTAACAAATCCTTGAATTAATATCCATACATTATTGGTACACAAACCACATGCAGTAAATCCTAAATTAACCAACTAATTATGTAAATGAACATTCATAGTAAAACTAAACAATGTGTGGGAAACAATTTTTTGATTAGATCAAGGAACATAATTCATGTATAAATTTTTATTATTAAAATATAACATTTATAATTATACAATGAATTTCAATTAATTGTTTAATGATAAAATAATCTTGTATACATTGAAAATCAAAATTTGTGTTGAATAGAAAATAAATCGAAACATGTTTTTTAAAGGTTGTATAGTGAATAAAATAATCCTAAATATATTGTTTTTTAACATAACATATAAATATACTTGTTATTGGTAGATAAATAATTGTAAAGGATAAAATGATACAACATAATAGTATAAACAATACAACATTCGTTTAAAATATTTAAATAATCAAAACATTCACATTATACATCTATGATTTTTAACAAGTGAACCTTCCAAACCTTCTTCATTGAACATACCATGGAAATCCCATCAGATTGATAATAAAAATGTAATCATTAATTCAAATAAACAATAATGTAATATATCCTATAGAAATGTTTCATTCCATTTATTATGATATAAAATATATATAAAATTACTTGAGTTATCAATGATTAATTTTCATGATTGTTACTAAAATATTCACATTGATATTAATTTGAGATATAATTGGTTTTTTATTCTTAGCAAGGAATTATGGATTGTATATCATTTTTCGAAGGCTAACATTTCCAATGGGGTACAATTAGGCTGGGGCCAAAATAATTTCTTATATAAGATAAATTTGAAATCATTATATTATTAAAACATAGTAGAGAAATATATAATGTTGGGGGAATAATAAATTATTTTATATTTTTTAATTCAAGAAATATAACCATCTAAATTTTTATTTAAAACAAATAATCAAATATTTTATTATTTTCGGCAATTAGGTCTTAATTAAAAATATGGCCAAAAATATGGTTTGAATTTTTGTATATATTATTCTATTATTAATATATTAAATTAATGTAAAAATTAATTTTTTCGTGATTATTCAGTTATGTGGAAAACATTACATATAGAATATCTGATGTGAAATAGTTTTTTACGAGGGATACACTCAGTGGATGTATAAAATTATAGTCATTTTTAAGATATTTCCCCATTATATAATTGATAAATGATTTTTTCACGACCCGCCTTCACCAAAAGGAGGGAAGGGTTAGCAGATTTCTAGGTCATTCCTTCTCTAAGTTGAAGGAGAGATAATGACCCACTAAACCCACCCTCAATAAGTCCTGGAGTGGCGACCAACACTAAGGGTATAAAATCACACACTAAATGGAAGGCATCACCCTTTTTCTTTTAATAGGATCGGGAGATAAGATGGTAAATCCCAACCACACCAAAAGTAGAAAGTAAAAGTAAATCCAAAAACCATTCCCAATGCATGTTATAAAAGTACAAACCACAAAGTACAAAGTGACTACAAGGGTAAAGTAATAATGATAGAAAAATAGAAACATTAACTACCCTAAAGGTTCAAGCTAGTATGGTCACACGCGATCCCCGAAGTCCTCCTGGAAACCTGAAAGTTGTTTTATATACGTAGGGTGATCATACAAGTATACTCAATAGGGAAAACCAAAGACTCTCGTGCACAAGTGGGGGAATGAACTAAAGTCCCAAGAGAAAAAGTGTAAACAAAACACCTAATCATGTAAACTATCCACCCAAGCCTCACCAAGGCACACTCGCCAAATAACGCAAGTAAACTAATATATATTATAAGAGCACATCGATGTTTGGGTACCCCGCTCCACTTTCCAACCGGTTATTGAAGACATCATATGCATCGAACCAATCCCCCCATTCTCACTGCAGTCCCAATACCACACCCCATCCACACACACATGGGCCACAACCTCACACTGTCCCACTGCCAAACCCCACCCACACACACCTGTTCCACAATTGTCACATATAACCACGCCTGCAAATAGCTAGGCCAGAACAACCACTGCCACACCCGAAGACACCTAGTCTAGAAGATCCACTACCACGCCCAAAGACACATGGGCCTCATCTCGAAGATACTCGGGAAACTACCTACTCGCACACACCTGGTCCATAACCACCACACTACCCCGCCCGAAGGTTCTTAGGCTATTAATGGACCTCAGGCCATCACAACATGCCCGAATATACTTGGGCTATCCGGGAATGGTATCAGAAAAGGAGTTAATAACCGGCCACAAATAATAGTGTTGGGAAAAACACCCTCCCCCATGAAATGGTGGTGTTCAACACTAAGCGCTCAACTTGGGTGGGATGCGAATAAGAAACACAAAACTACAAGTATTTATATAGATAACATGAACTCTCCCATGTTTAGGTTTTTCAGCTAGCCTAAGGAACACAAACAACACTCAGGTCTGAGTCCAAACACTATCCAACAAAACCCATTTCTCCAATTTGTTTTCATGTACAATAGTGATGTTTAATTAAGTTCCGCACCTACTTGGGAAACTAGTAAACATAGGAAAAAGTCCGAGAAAGCAAACGGTCAAGCATTAACTACAACATCCACACCTGGTTCTCACGTAAATCTACAAAAACCAAAGAAAACCCCAAGATACAGCCCCATGTCCAATAACCTGGAGCCAAAATGTTTCTCAACAATAGAGGATTCCACCCCATTTCTTGATATAAACAAGGTAACCACCCAAACATAAAATTCACAACCACAGAATCCCTAACAACAGGGGATCCCATCCCCACCCATATCAACCAGTAAGTGGCCCGTGAAGAAAAAACATCCAAACCACCACCACTAAGCATACCCATGCCTATATTTTCAGATTTACAAGATTTAACACACTCCATGATTTCAATTTCCATGTGCTTTAACCGGGGTTATCACCGAAGGATTAATCCTGGTGCCTCAATTTATTTTGCTGAATATATGTGATTAGCCAATGTTCATTTCACAGAAGGAGTTCACAACTACAAAACATACAATTTAAAACATCACTAGGGGTTCATTAGTGAACAGAGAATGACAACCAACGACCATGATTTTCAGTAGGCGTAAGCCCGCAAAATTCAGAAAAGAAGATCAGAAAATAGAGCAGTTTCATCAATAACAGCCCCCCCCCCTTCGTTCTTCATAGAATCTGTTCATTTTCTCTGTTTAGGTTTGGTTCATCCAATTATACAGAATCAAAAGCATGCCCACCCCTCATGACACACCAAAAAAAGGGGAGACGAAGGAGAAATCCCCTACTTGTTGATCAACGATCGACGCTAAGCCTGGGTGTGGAACTCCATGGATAGCGATGCGGATCGCCTGAACGAAAAGTGGTTCATATGAACAATGTGTACTACTAACACAGGGTGATCGAGAAAAGAAGAAACCCACCGCGAACCCTTTATTTTATAAGGGTCGGGGAAGGTTGAGATAACAATGTGGAACCGCGTAAGGAGCGGGTGACGGGGGTTTACCACGCGACCCCACACGTTATTAAAGTTCCAGGTAGTTTAAACCGACACACACACCAGGTTAATTCATTAAATATTTAATTAAAACAATTATGGGAAATAACGGTCTTTAAAACACGGTTAAAGGGGGTCAAAATAGGGTTTAAAAAAAGGAGCGATACTTGATAAAACCCCGTGGGGGTAGGTGAGAGCCACCGGTAGACCGCTCTACCTGTAACCTGCAGCCACCGGTAGATCGAGCTACAGGTGGAAAGATTTACCAGTAGTCCGAGCTACCGGTAGGCCTGCTACCGGTAGGCTAAGGCTACCGGTAGGCCTACCGTTAGGCAAAACATCACTGAGATTCATAGACCAGAAAACCCAACTTGATATTTTCACAGAGTAATGGAACACAAAAACCCATGCAATTACATCAGATACCTCTTAAATGATTCTCATCCTTGATAATAAAAACAAAAAAAAGGAAAGAGAGATTCCAACAATCACCTCGAAAGATACCTCTCAAGAGTGAACATCATTATTAACTAATAACGCCTTTCTGTCAAGAACTGAGAAACATACCATGTCAAACTGCCCAACCATGTGGGTTGGGGAGTCTCCTTCCCCATGTCAAGATACTATCCCCTTTGGGCGGCACTGACTCGCCCGAACGCGTTTTATCACATCCACCTTAATGCATCTTGATTAGGGGTCGGGTCCTCCCCTCCCCATAGCCAGGACATTTCACACACATTCAGAGGTAGAAAACCAGAATTTCATATCCAACAAGGTAAAACGTTTTACCACAACAACTATAAACCGAACAGTACAAAACTCAAAACAACACTGGGTACTGGGCACACATCATTGCTTCCCTCTCCCACGTACTCTCCTCAAGCCCACCATGTATCCATAACACACAAACCAAGGGGATGGTTCACCCAAAGAGCGCCTTCTCCTCACGATCACCAATCATCACTGGTCTTTCCCCAAAAGTCATGTCACCCTCGATGTCTATCTCTCCCCATTAATGGGCATGTGAATCGTTGTGTAGGTAACGACAAAGACGAGACACATGGAATAAATCATGTCTCCTCACTAGCAGTGGTCGTAGCTCTAGCTGATAATCCACATCACCGACCCGCCGCAACACTGTGAAGGCTCTGTAGAACCTTGGAGAAATCTTACTCCCTTTCCCTGAACCTCCGTTGTCCACGCCAAGGGGAGACCTTCAAGAACATGTGGTCTCCAACCTCAAACTCCAAGGGCCTCCTCCGGGTATCATCATATGACTTATGTCAGTCCTGGGATTCCTTCATCCTTTCTCGTATGATCTGAACCTTCTTTGTTGTTCTCTGTACCACCTCTGGCCCAACGATGCATGCCTCTCCTACTTCAGTCCAACACAATGGTGAACGACATGGCCTCTCGTACAAGGCTTCAAACGGGTACATAGCAATGGTAGGGTGATAGCTATTATTGTAGGAAAACACTACCTAAGGCAAGTGTCACACCCATTATCCTCATGTGTCCAGAACACATGCCCGCAGCATATCCTCCATGGTTTGGATGGTGCGCTCTTTCTGTCCATATGTCTGGGGATGGAAAGCAGTTCTAAGGCACAGCTGGGAGCCAATAACATGCTTCAGTCCTCTCCAGACATGCGAGTTAAAACATGTATCCCTATCTGAGACTATAGACCTCATAACTCCATGAAACCACACCACCTTTTCCCCGTACATTCGTGAAAAATCATCCACTTCACTTGACTCCTTGATCACCAGAAAGTTAGTCGATTTCATCAATCGGTCCACTACCACCCAGATCATGTCGTTCCCCCTTAGACCTTGGGTAGTCCCGTTACAAAATCCATCGAGATGTTGTCCCACTTTCACTAGGGGACATCTGGACACTGCAGTAGGCCGCCTAGAACTCGGTGTTCAGCTTCACTTGCTGACACACTAAGCACATGGCCACAAACTCTGCCACTTCCCGCTTCACTCCGGGCAAACAAAACATTCTCTTCAGTCCCTGGTACATCGTGGACACTCCAGGGTGTACTGCTAGGGGTGAGGGGTGGAAATAAATGAGAACCATGTCGTGCATCACCTCTCGAACAAACAACCTTCCCTATAAAAGCATCTAGTTTTGGCCATCCTCCGTCCATCCTTCCGCAGCATTTCCATGGTCAAATCGGTCACGCATCACTTCACACTTTGGGTCTCCCCACTGAGATTCCTCCACATGCTGAAACAGAGACGGTTGTACTTCCATCTGATACATGCAACCTCTACTGCTATCCATCTTCACATCCTGGTGTAAGGAAACCAACACCTCCATTTCATTTCAGGTGTCTGCCAACTCTCGGATTGCATCCTTCCGTGATCTCCTGCTCACGGCATCAGCCACTACATTCCCCTTCCCTGAAGTATAGGAGATCTCAATGTAATAATCCTGGAGGAACTCCATCCACCTTCACTGCTGCAAGTTTAGGTCTCACTGGGAGAAGATATACCTCATGATTTTGTTATATGTGAAGACCACAATTCATTCTCCGATAAGGTAATGCCGCCATAACTTCAGTGAAAAAACAACCGATGCAAGCTCCAGGTCGTGGGTGGCATAATTAGGCTCACGAGGGTGTAGCTGTCTAGACCCAAAAGAGATCACCCCTTGTCGCAGCATCATCACACATCCCCAACCTAATCCTGAAGCATCACAGAACACCTCATACGCCGCCACTTCTTCTGGTAATGTCAGTACTGGGGCACTAACCAGCTTCTCCTTTAGATAGCTAAAGCATGAATCGCACAGCTCACTCCACATGAAACCTGGTCGTTCTTGGTTAGGGCATTCAAAGGGGCTGAAACTTGGGAGAATTTCGGTACAAGCCTCCGATAGTAACATGTCAGTCCGAAGAAACTACAAACCTCTACCAAATTCTTTGGTGCTGCCCAAGAAACAACTGACTCAACCGTTGATGGTCCATCGCTAACCCCTGCTCGAACACCACGGGCCCAAGGAAGTGCAATTATCGTGTCCATAATTTGCATTTTGACAACTTCCCATAGAGATGGTGTTGTCGGTGGACCTCCCAAACCATCCACAGGTGCTCTGCATGGTCCTCCTCTAATCTCAAATAGATCAGGATGTCATCGATGAACACAACCATGAACCAATCCAGGTACATCTGGAAGATGGAGTTCATAAGCCCCATGAACACATCTGGGGCGTTCATAACACTGAAAGACATAAATATGAACTCGAAGTGTCTATATCTGCACCTGAACGCCATCTTCATAATGTTTCCATCCTTCACTATCAGCTGGTGGTACCCAGACCGCAAGTCGATCTTTGAGAACCATCCTGCCCCTTTCAGCTAGTCGAAAAGATCATCTATCCTCGGAAGAGGGTAGCGATTTTTGATCGTCACCTGATTCAGCCTCCTGTAGTCTATGCTAAACCTGAGACCACCATCTTCCATCATTCCGAACAAGACTGGACCAGACCACGGTGACTCACTTGGTCGAACATAACCTCTCTTTGTCGGATCATCAGTGTGAATCCGCAACTTTCGTAGCTCCGAAGGTGCCATCCGGTAAGGAGCCATCGAGATCATACGTGCACCAGGCTGCAAGTCTATCCCAAACTCGATATCCCGTCGAGAGGGTAGAGTTGTCACCTACTCAGTAAAGGCATCCATAAACTCACGGACGATCTCTAGCACCTCCACCATTTCAGCATCTATTGACTCTACTGAGAGCTCAGCTAACAAGGAGAGGAGGGGTTCCTCTCACCTACTGACATTCCGATCGCTCCGCTCGCTGGTGAATATAACACGCCAGCCGCCCAAGTCTGAGAACACAACCCTCTCTAGAAGCAGTCGATGACGACACACATAGAGAATAGCTAGTCGATGCCTAGGATGACATCGTTTGGCTATATCTGTAACAGAAGAAGATCTCTAACCGACTAATGTGTCCCTATCATCAGTTTGTATCCTCGACAAACAAAAAACAAGTCGGTCTGACCAACAACTGTTGTGCTCAGCACCAGGGGCCCTGGATGTCTCTCGACATCTAGACCCAAGGAATAGGCTAGACTGGGTGCAACAAAGGAGTGTGAATCTCCGGTATCGAACAAGGTATAGGCAAGGGTACTAAGAAAACTGATCATATCTCGAACAACCTATGGACCTACTGGAACTATTCCCTCCGCAGCGTGTAACTGTCCATGCCCAGCCCCTCTTTCCCACGGCTATCGGACACCTCCCCGACTATGCCCCAATCGAGGTGCCGGACGAGCGCCCTGAGGTCAGCCTCCTCCTCCTACGTCTGCCCTCAGAGGAGCGGGAGCTTGCTGTCCCTGCTGCTGCTGCTGGAAAGGCCTCTCTCGAAGCACCTGCTGGGGTGAGTGTTGGGGCTGTCTGCCACTTCCGTACTATACCAGGTCTGGGAAATGACTCTGGATATGTTCATGGCTCCCACAGACGAAGCACAATGGTTCTAGGACCAAAAGAAAAGAGAGAGGACCTGGGGACCGGAACTGGAAATGCTGCAGCTTGCACCTTGCTGGTCGGAACCTGGAGGGTCCGAACGCTGGAGGCCTGGTGCTGATGGCCTTCCACTTTTATGGTCCTAGATGGATCCACTCTTATGACACTCCTCCTAGTGTTTTCATCCTCTCCACCACTTCTTCCTTCTTCTGGATCTCCATGTACGTCGGCAGGGTAAATGGTGTAACAGCATACTGCAGGGAGGGTCAGTGCGCCTCCTCTAAAAGTCTTGCCCGAGACTCCTCGTCGGGAAAGAGGTCCGGAGAAAAACCTAGGGGGTCCTTGAATATGATTCCTAGCTCCCTCAGTGACATACTCCCCTACTAGAGGGAGAGTAGCTCCTGTCTCTTTTCCGCCATCATCATCGAAGAGAGGAATTCCTCCCGGAACTCCCTCTCGAAATCTACCCATCCCACCTCAGCCTCTCTCCCCTCCCCCAGGTAATGAATCCACCAATGAATCATCGCTCCCCGCATCTAGTTGACGGCCAGAGGAACCCAGTACTCGGTCGGAGCCCGTATCATGCCGAAGGCTATCAAAAGCTCCTCTATCCATCCCTCCATCATCATATCAAAGGTGATGCCCTCATACTTCTCAAGGGTCTATCGCTAGAAGGCCCGAAGTGTCTTCTTCCACTGGTAATCCTCCTCCTCTCAATCATCCCTCTTCCGATCTGCTATGATAGTCTCCGGGGCCTCGATCGTCCGCACAAAACCTTGTCACCTTCCAGGTTCTATAGCTACAAGGTAAAAAAGGAATGCCTAAGCCCAAGTAGTGCAGAATATTGTTCTTAAAACTTCTTAAACATTTTTTTATTATTAATTCCCAGGACACCCCGGAAAAATGAGAACACAAGTCATTATGATGAAGGTACCTTTCCTAAAATGTCTACCCTACAATCAGTGTGGCCTCACATGGTCGTTCAGTAGGCCCAGAGTCCTTGCATCAGATAATGGGGGGCCCTAAAATCCCGTGTCCTAGCCAGTCTTCCCTGGCCTAATTCATGCACCAAGGTCACCAAACATTGTTTCCCTACCATCCCATGCAGTCCTCACTGTGCCTAACTCCAGAATCCATCCTATCTCTCAAACATACCTCTGATACCATTCTGTCACGACCCACCTTCACCCAAATGAGGTAAGGGTCAGCAGATTTCCAAGCCCTTCTTTAAGTTGAAGGAGAGATAATGACCCCTGAAACCCGCCCTCAATATGTCACAGAGTTGCGACTAGCACCAAGGGTATAGAATCACACACTAAATTGAAGGCATTACCCTCTTTCGTTTAATAGGATCAGGAGATAAGATGGTAAATCCCAACAACACGAAAACTGGAAAGAAAAATTAAAGCCAAGAACCATTCCCAAAGAATGTTACAAAAGTAAAAAACCACAAAGTACAAAGTAAATACAAAGGTAATGTACCAAAGAAAGAAAAACAACAATTGAAACTGCACCAAAGGTCCGAGCTAGTATGGTCCCGTGCGATCCTCGAAGTCCTCCTGGAAACTTGAAGGCATTTTTATATACGTAGGGTGAGCATACAAGTATACTCAGTATGGAAAACCAAAGACTCTCGTGCACATGTGGGGGAACGTACTAAAGTCCCCTGAGAAAAAAAGAGTAAACCAAACAATTAACAAGGTAAACTATCCACCAAACCACACCAAGGCACACTCCCCAAATAATGCAAGTAAAGTAATATATATAATAAGAGAACATCAATGTTTGGTTACCCCGCGACACTTTCCCACTGGTTATTGATGACATCCTACGCATCGAACCAATCCTGCCATTCTCACCGCAGTCCCACTGCCACACCCCGCCCGCACACACCTGGGCCACAATTTCACGCAGTCCCACTGCCAAACCCCACCTGCACACACCTATGCCACAATTGTCACACGTAACCACACCTACAAACACCTAGGCCAAAACAACCACTTCCATGCCCGAAGACACATGGTCTAGAAGATCCACTGCCACGCCTGAAGACACCTGGGCCTCATCCTGAAGATACTTGGGAAACTACCTGCCCACACACACCTGGTCCATAACCACCACAATACCTAGCTCAAAGGTTCTTGGGCTAATAATGGTCCTCAGGCCATCAAAACCTTCCTGAAGATACATGGGCTATCCGGGAAAGGGAGAAACAAAGGGGCTAATAACCAGCCACTAATAATAGTGTTGGGAAAAACACCCTCCGCCATGAAAGGGGGGTGTTCGACACTAAGCTCTCAACATGGTTGGGGTGTAGATAAGAAACAAAAAAATACAAGTATTTATATAGGTAACAAGCACTCTCCCATGTTTAGGGTTTTCTGTCAGCCTAAAGAACACAAGAAGCACTCAAGTCTGAGTCACAACCCTCGCCAACAAAACCCATTTGTCCCATTCGTTTTCATGATCAGTAGTGATGTTTAATTAAGTTCTGCACCTACTTGGGCAACTAGTAATCATAGGCACAAGTCCAGGAAAGAAAACTGTCAAGCATTAACTACAACATCTACACCCGGTTCTCTCGTAAATCCACAACAACCAAAGAAAACCCCAAGATACAGCCCAGTGTCCAATATCCAGGAGTCAAAAGGTTTCTCAACAACAGAGGATTCCACCCAAATTGGTGATATTAGAAAGGTAACCACCCGGTCTTAAAATTCACAAACACTGAATCCATAACAACAAGGGTTCCCATCCCCACCCACATCACCCAGAAAATAGACGGTGAAGTAAAAACAACCAAACCACCACCACTAAGCAGGCCCATGCTGGTATTTTTCGATTTATAAGATTTAACACACTCCATGATTTCAATTTCCAGGTGCTTTAACTAGGTTTATCAGAGAAGGATTGATCCTGGTGCCTCAATTTATTTAGCCGGATGTACGTGATTAACCAATTCCCATTTCATAGCAGGAGTTCACAACTATAAAACAAGACATTTAAAACATCACCAGGGGTTCATTAGTGCACAGAGAAAGACCACCAACAGCTATGATTTTTAGTAGGCATAATCCTGCAAAATTCTAAAAAAAGATCATAAAACAGAGCAGTGTCATCAATAACAGCCCCCCTTATTTGTTCTTTATAGAATCCGTTCATTTTCTTTATTTAGGTTTGGTTCATCCAATTCTATAGAATAAAAAGCATGACCTCCCAACATGATACACCAAAAAAAGTAGAGACGAAGGGGAAATCCCCTACTTTTTGATCAACGATCACCGCTAAGACTGGGCGCAGAACTCCACGGATAGCGATGATGCTCACCTGAACGAAAAGCGGTTCGTATGAATGAAGGTTAATACTAGCACATGGTGATCAAGAAAGAAGAAACCCATGATGAACCATTTATTTTCTAAGTGAAGGGACGGTTGAGAACCACCAGTAGATCAATCTACCGGTAAGCTGTAGCTACCGGTATACCGAGATACCGGTAGACAGAGCTACTGGTAGGCTGGGGCTACTGGTAGAATGAGATACCAGTAGGCATGCTACCGGTAGGCTAAGGCTACTGGTAGGCTTACCGTTAGGACAAACTTCACCATGATTCCTAGACCAGAAAACCCAACTTGAGATCTTCACAAAGTAATGGACCCCAAAAAACACGGGCCATTACAGATTTATATTAATATTCATCATGATATGTAATGCGCAGTACATAATGAACTACTAATTTCATGTTTCATGGGGGTAAAACACTTTATATGAAAGTTTTCATGGGATGATTTATAAGAGTAAGATATAGTTTCACTGATATATAATGAATTTTACTTCACTATATAATAATTATAGGTCTAATGAAAAAGGAAATTAAAAATTTCATAGAATATTTTCTTGTCAATGACTCTTTCTAAAGGTCACTAAACCATGAATATTATTAAGAATGTAGATTACCTATATCAAAATTACTTAATTGTTTATATTAATTAATTTTTGTTATGTAATAGTTACATAAATTAAAAATTATAAAGAATTAGGTTCCAATATAATAATTAAATAATTATAAAACAATATCCCCACATTAGTGATTATATTCTTGAGATGATAGAAGATTATAGTGTCACTATAACTCATAATATTATAGACATTAAATGATTAATGTTCACATAGTAGGATATTTTAACTCGAGAAACTATAATATATTCCCATTTAGGTGTATTTTTCCAAACAATTAAACCTATGTATTTTTTCCATTGTAAAAAAGTCATTAATGACCTAGCATTAAATATGTTAGATGATAGTATGTATGTGGTTATTTTCATGTGGTTTTTGGAATTAAATATTCCTTTTTGTTCAACTAATCCTTATATATATATTTCACCCTCTATTTATTTCATCATGTTATTTTATTATTATATATAATACACATGATGGTGATGAATTAAATTTATTGATAATCAAGTGGAATAATTCTATGTGTATTGAGAGTCCTTGAAAATCCATGTTTACTATCTATTTGTTACATTGGGTTCCCCAATTATGATCGAGGGAGGGTAACAGTGACAATGATTTTATATTGTAGTTGTATTTGGATGAACCTCATAATTTATAATTATATTCCTTCTATTATATTGATAATCATTTCATAATATTCAGTCATGTTGATTATATAGAGAATAGATTCAATTTGATAAAAAGAAGGGGGTAGTGGGGTGATCTTAATTAATGTCACCACTATATATTTAATAATTTATGTTTTAGATGTTTTTTTTCATCGTTGTTATTTAATATTCATTATTTTCACATAAACTTGAATAGTGGGATAACATCACATATGATGTAGTGCGATCCTTGAGTCCGAAATAAACATGAAAATATTTAATAATTGTTTACATAGTGTAACTATCATACGAGTATATATTATATTTATAATTTAATTCAATTAAAAAAAAATTTGTTTCTTTGTTTTCTTTTCTCATTCCATCATAACTACAAAACTATTTTCCATCATATTTTAAAAAAAATTATAAATAAATAAAATATTAATTTATAATAGTGGGTGATATATAATATGATCCTTGACGAATGCATTTGGTGAACCACTAGGATGAAAAAATAGATATAAAAACATTATTTTCTTCCATGTAACAATTTTTAAAAAAAAACATTTATAGTTTAAAGAGTCTCCATTTATTGATTCATTTCTGGTAATTTGGTCTAAACCACTAATGAATGGTCTGTTTTACATTTATGGTTAATTATAAATCTGTAGGTGTACCTTAAATGTGTCCAGAATTTTACTTCAAATGATATAATATATATATTCTCTATTTTAATTATGTTTCTAATATTTATCCAAAGATAATCATCATAATTTTGTTGGTAAAATTTAATAATAATATATTCATGATCTAGACATTGTAGAATATTTATCATTTCATCAATCAGGAAGATAGAATTTCCATTATATATGGGATTAGAGTGTATATAAAATGATGGTAGTAATTTTATATGAATGAAATAAAAATAATTATGTCCAATTTTTAATTTATGTTCTATAAAAGATTAATTTTATGTTTATTTCTGGATCATAACAACATATATATGATTGAGAAGAACTATATGATTTTCCCCACCAATTCTGATACAATTTGGTTTCCTGTTTAAAAACTTTTAGTATAAAAACTATTTTTTTCTATTTTCAACATATGTGTATACACTACATTTAAAAAATATAGAATGTATAATAATAATATCATCAAATTTTAGAATGAAAATCTTATGATGATGTGAAAACAATCATAAAATGAATTATCATATGAAACCATAAATGTTCCAAAAAAATTCATTTCCAATTATACAATTACTATAATTTAAATATTTTATAAAATCAAATAAAAAATTCATACACCAAATAACAATGTCTAAGAATTAAATAAATTTATTTCACAAAATGGCATATAATTATACATATTAACATCAATTTATTTGCCTATTAATATTATTTCCCATGATTAGGGTTTGAAATATTACCCTTGAGTAATTTTGGACACAAAAAAACATAATACTAAAATATTTTACATATATTAACAAAATTTAGGCATTTTTTGTCCCAAATAAATGTATAATCTAAAAAAAATTCTTACTGTATTTATAGAGAAGCTACCCTAATGTCTCATTGTATATTATTTCATGGGAATCTGTATAAAAAATACCAATAAATGGATTCCTCTAAGGTGAATTCCAACATATTTTTTTCATAGGAAAAAAGTAATCCTTAACAGTAGAGAGAAATAATTATATGAACTTATTATATTAATTAATGAACCATAATGTTATTTATAAAAAATAGGTCATGAAAACTAGATCATGGGTGAATAATATGGTTAAAAACTAGATGGGATAAAAATATTTATTCTGAAAACATGAAGGTATACCATATACATGACTTAATGTCTTCTAACCTCAATGGAAATATTGGGTAATCTGAATAATTATGATATTATCATGATCCATGTGGAAAATATATTCATTAGTAATATCACAGAAATGTGAAATAAACATTACCATATAATATAATTACATTGTCAAAAAACTCAATCCTACCATTGTGTAATTCCTTTAGAAAAACCCAATTCTTCCCTTATAAGCATTTTTGATGACTAAATTCATGTCTATTAAAACAAATTTATATCCTGAGACATAAAAAATTACCCAATATATTTTTGGGAAATAATCCACCAAAAAATTTCATAACGATAAAACATATATGTGTGTGAAAAATGAACGAAAAATTAAATTATATCTGAAAAATCACATGAAAATTAGATTGGTTATATAATTTTCCCAATATTATCAATTATAATGAATCCAATATTTGTATTGTTCAATAAATAAAAATATTATAAATCATATATTTCCTATATTAACATAGAGAGTGATAATAATTTATAATGACTCTAAAATTTATATTTTACTCTATAGAATATTTGATATAATATTTTTAGAGTGTGTTCATGATTTGGCATTGTATTGTGGTACCCATAATGGACTTTTTGTTGAGATATTAGAATCATTAAACATAATTTATCTTTCCCATGGAATTTTTTTAAAAAAAAATTAATGGATTTTCTCTTGAATGGAGTTTTAGTTTTTAAATAGGGTACCAAAAAAATCTATAATTTTTTTAAACATGGTTATACATATTCATTATTGGTGTAGAGTGGTTTTTTCATGTGCAATTACATTCCCAAATAATATAATATTGTAATGATCTAAATTATTTTTTTATTTTTTTAAATTGAACAATTCACTTTCTATAATATAACATGTATATAAAAATCCTATATTTATCCATACAATAATAAAATTTGAGAAGAATATTGAAGAGAGATAATTGGATGTTCAGGGATTCAAGGATTAGATATCGATTATCCCAGTATATTTCGTCAAAAAATGTTTGTGTGGATCTCTTTAATGATAACAAAGGAGAACCTATAATTTTTGGTGATCAGAAGAAACCCAACATTTGGGAATCTATTTTGTGGATTAATCTCTACCATTATATATCCCAAACTGAACATGAAATAATTTTATATCTGATTGATGTTGGAACCAAGGATGTTTATTGGACAGTACGTGGACTGGTGTACAGAACCAAAACAAGTTCACCATGACGGTACACCATGAAGGCATGCATTATGAAAAATATTGAATGGTCTCAGGAATGATTTGGTTAGAGAAATAAGATTGGTATGTGGTGGAGGATAACAGTACTCAGATATATTTTAGTACAAATAAAATACTGTCACACATTAAAATATTTGGTAAATTGGATAAGTTAAATTTATAGATTCAGTTGATGAATTAAGGAGAAGTAATCCAATTTGGTATGTGATGATATTGGAGATTAACATTTTGGGAATAAATCAGGGGAAGTATAAAGTTGTTAATGCAGAATAATACAGTTCACAGAGATAATCATCCACGTATGGAAAACAGTACACATAATAGAGTGTGGTTCAGGAAGAAATCTCTGGTAGTACACAGCAGAGTAAGGTAGTACATGGAGTAGGATGGTACATAGAGAAGATGACCCGTATGTGGTGAAATATAGAATGCAGAGTATGGTAGTTCATCGAAAAGGATGATGGTACACATAAACAATAGATGTTTGCAGAGGAGTTGTTCTATTCACCATACCAAGAACACAATACGCGGAACACCCATGCAAGGCTGAAAATTAACCAAATCAGTTTGAAAATGTAATCTCTATAACATATTAGTGGATGGGATAATTGATTACATCTCTCAGTGATTGAAAGAAATCAACATTGCCTCCATTTTACTATTGTGGATGCATGATTTAATGATAAACCAATTAACTGACCTTTATGTCAATAAACTGTGTGAAGATTATTTAAACGCAGTGAGAATGGGGGAGTTAGGAAAATTGATCTGGGGGACCAAGTATGTTATCCCTAACAGCTTGTAATGGTATTGCTCCATGAATAGAGTGCATGTGATAAACTCATGTGATCCACCAATTTTTAGTATTATAGGATTTTAGTATGACTGACACACATTCATCATATGCTCCCTGGTTGCATCCCTTAGTGGTGAACCAAGTAAAATTGTTGTTTTATTTCTTTTCATGTGATTTTTTATTTTTGGTACTTCCTTTTCACTTACGTTTAATAAAATCCTACTAATTTTGGATCAAGATAAATCAGTTTAAAAGAAAAAGATGACACACTAATTCACCCCTCCCCTCTTAGGGTGTTTTTGGGACTATTAAATTGTATCATAGGGTAATGGTTGTTTGTATTAGATTTGTCCTAATTTTTCTGACATGGAGAATACAATTAATTTTATGGGATTTCCATTTATTGGTGGAAGTAACATTCAAATATAGATGTACATTATGAGATCTCATCTGAGATCTCTTGTAATTTATTTACTTGTTATCACTGCTCAAGTAAGTCAAGTCACTAATCCAAATGGTGTATCTATGATTGATAAAAACAAGAAAATGTTGGATATTGATGCAAAAGCAGTGAATTCCCCAACTGACTATCTTTGTGATCAAATATATATGAATGTGATTAACTTTATATCAACGATGTCTATGTGGTAGAAACTGTAGAATATTTATGAAGGTGACAACGATGTGATGGAGGGAAATATCCAAGTTTTACGAAACATTATAGATCATCTAAATATGTTCCCTAATGAAAATTCAGATTCGTTCTTCAATCAAATTCCTAAAGTTATTGAAGGAACTAGATTTCTTGAAATAGTGATCAAAGGAATTGATAAGTTAAATAAAATCTAGAGAAGATTTTTTCACATTTAAAATTCAATGGATTCGGTACTTAGAGAAAGGGATCATTCCAAAATTTGTCTAGATTACATAATGAGTAGCCTAGTGGAATATTAGATAAGAGTTAACCCAGAGCATGCAATGACTTTTGTAATAAATGAATTTGAATTCAATTACATAAAAAAACATGAAATTATAGGATATTTTGATGATGATGAAGTAGAAGAAAAATAAAATATTTCTCTCGTTGTATTGAATCTCAATAAGGGAATAGAAAAATTAAATGGAAACATACCTCTAGGCAGTTTTCTCTATGGATAGTTGGGAACAATGCCTCTCATTTCCCATGAAATGTCAATGATGATGAAAGAGACTATATAGACATTCAAAAGCCTCAGAAAAGCTTTTTGAAAATGGGAGACATCAAATCTCGAAATAAATTTCTAATAGAAATATTTTTTATGAGGAATAGGACATTTACAATGAACTCATTGAGAATGATAATATAGAATTCACATATCGGAACCATTACTCCATGATGGATACCATTAAAATGTTAGAACAGTTGAAAAATAAATCTAGAGATAATTATCTTTCTACTAATCTTGATCCAATGTTACTACTTTAAGATGATTTTGTAAAGCCTAAGATTAAATTTAACAGATTCAAACTGTGGAAATATATAGTAGAGGAATCATCAGAATATATTAATTAGCTAGAAGTAGAAATTGAATGAATGGAAGAACATGTGAATTTACCGTTAACAATCCTTCAAAGAAGTAATGATGTTGCAGAAATAAAATTCATAATTTAAGAACATGAAAAGGTCATCAATGATATTACCTCGAGAGTAGAGGACAATTCAAAGGCCATCAAAGGAATCAAAGAAGAAATTTTTACTCTAAGAAATAAATAGAAAAATGGTTCCTTTATAAAAAAAGCCAATATGATAATAAAATTTGGAAGGTTCCTTGATGTTGAGCTTATAGAAAAGTGAAAATGTGGTTTTTATGGAGATGAAATGCTTTTTATTGGGCATAAAACAACATTCACGGGAAATCATGGAATTTGTTGTGACATTGAAATGTAAAATTATATAATTAATGTGAACATGAATAAATGAAATTTGAATGTTTATCATGTTGAAAATACACCAAAAGTGACAGAAAAAGAAATCCTAAAATCAAAAATAATGGAGAACCTTAGATTATCCACGTGATTCCAAAAATGATAGGGAGTTATACAGGTTTCCCAAGGAAGAAGGAATGAGGATCAATAGAAGTGAGAATATAGTACCTTTCGTGAAGTGTCAGTTTTGGGGCTATCTGGGCCATACATTTTCATACTGTAAATAGGAATTATGATATATTAATGGGGATGAATTAGGAGTTCAAAAAAGTAGAACATAATCACATCCTACTTTTTATAGATGTAATAATTTATATGGTTATTGTTTTCACTATTGTAACTGTGGTCATAATTTTGTTTAATTTTGGATGATGTATGAAAGGATATACTATTTCAATACTCAGAGACGAGTTAATACTCGACAATCAGACGGTGTTTCAATTTAAAACTTGTTTGACCCATTGGATCAATACTTTCAATATGAAGAACCCATGTACATAGAATATATAATTTAATTACCATAAATTTCCTATGCTCAATCCAATATCTCATAGAAATAAAGGAAGAAAATTGCAAATTAAATTTTTTCAAATGTATCAATGAAAGATAAAAAACAACAGCACTTGATTTCCTAATAGTGGATTATCACCCCACATGATAGGTAATGAAGAACTATTATCAAATGTAAAGAAAAAGGTCAATGAAACAGTTTGGTATGGTAAATATGGCTCTTTGAAAATAAAAGATAATGGAGTAACTGTGCTAGCGAATGAAGATATGATGAAAACTAAAGTCTAGTATGAGCATGGTCTATGTCACAATCTTCTTTGTGTTAGTCAAATCTATAACTCAAGTCTTATTATTTCATTCAATCAGAATGGTTGTTCTATAAGATAAATGTCTAGGAATTTTCTAATGAATGGATATGAAAAAGATGGAAACTTATTTCAAGTTGACTTCAATGGGAACATTTTCTACCTAACATTTAAAGAGGAAATAAAATTATTGAATCAGATTTTGGAGAACATCAATCAGCAAGACATTGGAGATATATAATATCAATATATTCATTGATATGCTTAATTTGAAGCGTGAATGAGAAAATATTGGTGATCATTGTATGTAAGGGAAACTAGAGTGTAGTTCTTACTAGAAAAAGATGAAAATAATATCAAATATGCATGTCCTCATCCATAAAGATGTGTGTGGCCTGATAAATTTTTCTATAACACAAGGATAAAAGATCAATGTTATTTTAATTTATTATTACAGTAGAATAAATGTATGATCTTTATACACAAGAAATGAAAATTTATTAATACCATGAACACCTACCATCAAATCACAAATAATGATAATGGATGGAAGATCAAAGTCCTACAGTCTGAAAATGGAGGGTAATACACATCATGTAATTTAATAATTACCTAGAGATGCAAGGGATACTACATGAGGTGGTAGTTGTGATAACTTCCCAGCAAAATAGATTTGTTGGGTATATGAATCGACAGGTAAACAACAAAGCAAAATAACAAAGTTGATTGAGAATCGTATTCCTAAAAATTACTGGAAAAAGCTATTATAGGCTTCCTTGTATATCCAAAATTTAACAGGTCTATATATTGGTATGATGACGACACCATATGAATTGTGTCATGGATAAAATACTGCTATGAAATATTTTTGGGTTTTTGAGATAATTTTTTTATCCAAAATGAAGAAGGAAAATAAGGGATGTGTGGAGACAATGCATAAGAATGACTTTAGAATGGATAATCAATTAACAACAAATCCTATAAGTGTTTCAATATGTTCTTGGGAAGAATTATTGAGAGAAGTTATGTCGAGATCATTGATGATAACAAACATGAATTCTTCTTGAAATTATTATACTGATGTCATGAGAGATGAGAAAGAATGTGAATAAATAATAAATGCTAATACAGAGGTAGATAAATGTTTGGAAAACTCTCAGGAGTCACATCATGATGTTTACTCAGAATAAGAATCATTATTGTAATCCATTGCTCATGAGAATTTGGTTGAACTCCAAAGGTTAAATCGAAGATCATCGATTGATCAGTCCAAAAATATCGCGGATCCGAAAGCACTTACACAGACAAGGATAATGTGGAATAATTCCCAATCTGCATTTCTATCAGTTTTGAAACCATCCCATTTGAAGAGGCTTCAAATGTTGAGTCATGGGTAAAACTAATGAATGAATAGTTATATCATATTGATAAAAATTAGAATTGGAATCTTATGAAAAGACTCGAAGGTCACAATGAGATTGGTACGAAGTGGATTTTCATGAAATTTTGTGAAGAGCATTAAAATGTGATTAGAAATAAGGCATGCTTGGTCTATAAGGGATATTCACATATCGAAGGTGTTGATGATAAAGATACATTTTCTTTAGTTGTGAGAAAATATCCAGTAAAACTATTTCTTTCTATGGAAATACAAAGTGGTTTAAAATTGTATCAAATGGATGTCAAGATATAATTCATTAATGGATTATTGGATGATTAAATATTCATTTAATAACCCATGGGGTTTTTCCATTGTAATGGTGAACTGAAGGTTTGAAAATTATAGAAGGATCTCTATGGTCTGAAACAATCCCCATGGGATTGGTGCTCTCAATTAGAATCTTATCTGAGAAATCATGAATTAAAAAAGGAAAAGTGGACCAAAATCTATACGTGAAGAATTACCAAAAGGAGATGTTCATGGTTTTAGTATACATGGATGATATTATTTTTAGTTTAAGCAAGCATGGATTAATGGATGAATCTTCCAATCACATCAAATCATAATTTGAAACTTCCATGATTGGTGAACTGAAATAATTTTTAGTGTTGTAGGTACTTCAGTAGAAGGACTACACATTCATTTTACAATAAAATTATACAAGATTGATGCTGATGAAATTTAACATTAATGATTTTGAACCAATTTTGAATCTGATTATAGTTGGATCAATTCTTCTAATGCATGTGGAAATTACTTATTTGGATCCCACAATATCTTAATGAAATATTGGAATCCTACTGTACCTGATGAAGACACATCTAGATTTTTCTCTAGAACATTCCTTATGACCATATTTTAGAGTAATATGTAGGATGAATATATGGTGTTAGTAAAATTAATCCTGATACTTATTCAAGGTACACATAATTATGCGATATAGTTTTTTTTAGGAAGAGATAGTGAACTATCATTTTTTCTAATACTGACTGGGATGGAAATGTGGTGGATATAAATTCTACTAGTGGTGGAGAATTCTATTTTATGAAAAAATTTGTGGTCTGTTGAAGAAATAAACCAAAAAATACTTATCTTAGTACTGACGATGATGATTATATATCCCCAACCAAGGTGCGAACTCATTTACATTGGAAGAAGGCACAACGTATTGACAAATATTTAAAGCTGAAACAAAACAATGGTAATTTATTGTCATAAGAAGATCACAATTGAACTTATGAAGAATCCAATTCAACATTCTCATATGAAACATTTTAAGATTAGGTATCACTTAATGAAGGAAAAAATTGAACAATGCATGATCAAAATAAAACATGTGGGAACTGATATGTACGGGTTTAAAATTATGAGAAAGTCACTATTACTAGCTCTCTTTGGAAAAAATCGTTTGAACCTCGTTGTTCAACCACCTCCCAGTGTGTTAGGTGATTATGAGATTCCACTGTCCCCATATGTTTTTTTTAAATCTATTTGTGGAAATGATGCAGTTTTATGGGGGAGACACGATACATGGTGAGAATGTTTGTTACTCTAAAAGTAAACATTGGGTTAATTGGGTTTATTTCCAATGGGGGATAATGGATTAAATCAATGGAGAGTGATTTGTTATTTTCTGGATACATGAAAGATAGAGAGTAGAAAAATACATAACATCATGTATGGTGGAGAAAAAAAATTATGAGAACTCAAATCATGTCATGTATATTATTTTATACACTGAGAAATGCTCACATAGGCATAGAGTGATGGATGAGTTGTTTCTTGAAGGATTAGGTTTGGATCATAGTTGGATCATTATAAAATTTTTCTACAGTTTTCAAATAATCACAGAGGAGGATATTATCATAACCAATGTGGATCGATGATAATAATAGTGTTTTGTTTTTGTTTTTTTTCAATCTTCACATGGATTACTAGGGAGTTTTGAAGGAATGAAGGAGAATATTTGAGGCCGAAATAAGTATTGAAGGTGGCACAATTTCTGTGTGTATTCCGAATTTGTTGGCCTCAAAATCAATAGTTTTGTGATGGACAACTATGGTTATTCAGATATGATTGAGTGGTATGTGCAATGATAAATAAAATTGGAAAATTTAGTAACCACATACCTAAAAACATGAATAGTGTACCATGTTCCGAGAAGGGATCGTGACCACATACACAATAATGGGGAACGTGTGCAAAGAAATGCGGTAAAGTGAAAATAGTTCGCAGTGATGGTACGTGGTGAAGGCATGAGGTTTGCAGAATGCTAATGCTTTGCTGGATTGTTGTGGTTCATGAGACATGAGTTGAATGGGTAAGGGGTTAACTATATGTATATGGAGTTTACTATAATGTTTAGATTGTCCCATATTAAAAATGTGGCTAAATCGGATTTGTGAAATTTGTAAAGTTATATGCCTATTTGAGGAGAACAAATCCCCTTTATTATGTGATGATATTGGATATAAAAAATTTTCTGGAGAAATAGGCTGATGTCAGAAGTGGTTCATGGTGGAGAAGACAGTACACAAACATCACCATCTGCGTATGGAAAAGAGTCTGTGGAAGAGAGTGTGGTTCGCGTAGAAAGATGTCGCAATACACGGTGGAGTAAGGAAATAAGTAGATCTGGATGGTACGTGGAGAAGATAAGTAGTACACATGGTATGTTAGTACGTGGATCAGGGAAGCATATTGAGGATATGGAAAATATGAAAAAACCAAAGTGGTACGTTGAAGATGTGGCCCTCACACCATACCCAAAACATAGAACACTGAACACCCATGCATGCCAGATAATTTAGCAAATTATTCGTTGAAATTAATTTATATAACATATCTGTTTATTGGAAAAAAATACATCTCCAGGAGACAATAAAACTTTAATAGATCATCCATTTATATTTTAGGATTCAGGATTTAATGTTAAACTATCGAGGTTTCATTCAAGTTGATAAACCGAGTGAAGATTCATCCAATGTATTGTGAAAGGGGGAGTCAGTGGAAGTGATCTGAGAGATGCAATGTTCCATCCTTAATATGAAGAAATTAAAGTGTGTATATCACAATGTGAGAGTGCTATTATCTTCTAATATACAACATGTGAATAGTAGTGGTTTTTGTTATGACCAAAACACTGTAAAAATTTCTACCTTGGATGTATCCCTTACTAGTGACCCAAGTAAAATTTATGTTTCATTTTCCTTTAATGTGATTGTTTATTTTTTACACTACCTCTTTATATAGGTTTAATAGGTTCCTATAAAAGTGTGAAAAATGACCCATCTAATTGAAAGAAAAATTTGACACCCTAATTCAACCCTCGGATCTTAGTGTGTTAGAGGGTCCTTCAATTAATTCATCATTTCATGTTTTGATTTACAATTTTTTATCTTCCAAATAATTTCAATTGAAAATAATTATTAATTATTGATTATTTTCTTTTACATATTTAAATATTGGGAATATATATTGAGTCCATCAATAACTATTATTGATGTTTATTTCCGATGATGTTTTTTATGAATTTCTCCCATTATTCATTCCATTTTTATTGTTTGTTCATTATATGGACGTGGGTTTAACAAATATTTTTTTTGGATATTTTTATCATTATTAATGGGTTCAAAGGATCATAAATTTAGTTTAATAATTTAAATCGATGGAATTTATGATATGATGCAAAGATGGAGGAGGACAGTTCATGGATCAAAGGATCTCATTTGTACTAGATTTGGGTTTCTATGGATGTTTTGATTTGAGATATTATTTACATATGAAACTAATGTCAATATTTTGTCCATAGATGATGGATATGATAGGTTAAACCTTATATAGGTTTCATGGAAATAATATTCCACTGGAGAAAAATAGAATAAATCATGAGTGGAACAATATGTCCACTTTTTGGTATTATGTAATTAAAAAATATAAATGATTTAGTTAATATGACATCAAATATTTTCCCCCCATCTGTGTTAAATAATGTTAATTCTTTAATTTAATAATAATGGAATTGTGATGTACTCATAATATGTGTTTATTATATGCAACCAACTCGACATGATAAGTTGTAAATTCCCACCCATGTAGATTAATATGATGTTCCTTGAGCATACAAAATGTGTAACCAAAATATAATATCACAAAATAAAATACAAGGATTACATGCCTAGATGACTATACGATAGCACATAATAGGAGAATCTTGGAACATTCTATGTATGTAGAAATGCATACAAGCATGGGAAGTCATCACACACTGAGTGTTAGACATGCACCTAGATGTCATGTGTAGTTTTGTACACCACATCTACATAAAAAATGACTCTATAATCGTAAATGTACATGGTTAAGGCCGAAGAACCCATCCATGGTCTATTTTATACACTCTAGACCATATGGATTAATAATATTTAGACTAACCTGTATATGACATGTCATTCTAGATTATATGATTCATATTTAGAGAAAGGAATTTAATTTGAGACTATGATAAAATATATTTGAATATATTAGTGGGAAACCCAATTTAACCATATATAATAAATTGACTTTTTCGAGGAATATTTAGATCATTTATTATTTATCAGATCATCCTTTATGTGACCTCGAGTGAGTTCCCTCTATCCATATCTATGTGGGGGTGTGTTTTCTCTTTAATATGTCCAAGATTATTTTTTAGATGTCCTCTATAATGAGATTTTAGTGAGAATTTTTTTTATTTATTTTGAGAATTCACCCTCGATAGACTACAGAAGGAATCCCTTAATGATTAATAAGATATTTATTCTCATAAACATCATCTTATTTAGTGGGTTTGGATTCATGAATAAAATTACCAACATGTGCTATAGTGATCCCCTATATAGAGGGAAATTTCTGTTGGGGTTAGTAATACATCACATGCACTAGGCGTGATCCCTTATATTCTTATAATCATTAATTGGCCTTCAATGAAATGCAGTCTAATTGAGTGTGTATATCATATGATACATCCAATTTGTTCAAGCTTCCTTATAGGACCAGATGATAATGTCATATATGATCAGTACCATTAGTGTAGTATGATATGATGCATTATAATAATCATATAAGATCCATCCGTGATGGAAAGACTACTTTATAGTGTTTTTGTGGACATGTATTCTTTATGAACTACTCGTATAATCCTAGTCTTGTAGTGATGATGTGACCTCAATTAGAGAATATGTTTCTACCCTTTAGTATATTTCTGTGGTTTTTTTATTCTTTATGTATCATTGTTCTTTTTAAAATAACTTTTTTTATGATTATATGACTAATATATTTCTTTATTATTATTTTTTTCTTTCAAGGATTCCTAATGGGTATATATATATATATATAGATTTATATATATTCACCCATGCATGGGCTCCGCCTGCATATGTCATCTCATATACAGTTGAAGAAACATTTTTCTTATACCATGGATGAATATGGTCTCTAAAAGATTAGACATTATAGATTGACATTAGTTGGACACATAATTTTTTTGGTGTAGATTTATAATTTTTTGCCAACATTCTAGTTTCTTATAAGGTTTTGGTAGTCTTTTAAGTGTCCCTTTATTATGTAATAATTTTTATACTTTGATGTCGAATAATTAGGTATTAACACTAGTGTGAATCATATTTATTTTTACGATAATGTATCAAGTTTTTACATGGATATGTCTCTACATGTATATGTACATTAATATAAGGCCTCACCTGTGTGTGATATGCCTACTGAGCACTACTCTATAGCATATATCCAATTAAGGGCATGATATTTTTGCCACATTATCCTTACCACTAGAAATGAGGGTCTCGGTAGATCGTTTTATTGTCGATTTGTTTCATTGGTGGTCCTTATTGGAACAGAGTTCATATATATTATCACTGTGTGGTGGGGATGGTAAATAACTATATAATGTTAATGTGTCTTAAGATTGATTTTCAATCTATGGAACATAGTGTTGGTGTAGTGCTCAATATATCTATTCACCAACACTATAGTAACCTACCGGTTGAATTGAAATAATTTTGCACTGTATATTATGAAATCATTTAGAAATTATTTATATTCGAATGATTCATGGATTCTATATCCATATATAATTTGATCCATTTATATTCCCTTTTGACCTTATTATTTCTCAACTCTTTTTGGATGCCTCCATGATGATATCAAACTGGGATTTTGATGTGAGATCATAGTTATGATCAACATTGGAATGATAATTTTCCTTTTGGACTGATATTCAAGACAATTCAACTTGGCGGGGAGTTAGTGACGTCTCCAATCATTGAGTACCACATTTACGAAGCTTGGTATATTCAGTTGGATGCGCAAAGTTTGGTTTTATAGGTATAGGACTGGTTTCAATAGGAATATGAAACATTTTTGTTGTGAACATCATGAGATTCATAGATATTAAACATCCATGATTCCTTCCCAGAAATATGAAATTATTAGGTGGTAGAGTATAGGAACAATTATAACGGTTGAATGTATCAAATCAATGGAACCCATATTTATTATGGTCATATTCGATAACATCGCTATGGAAGCACAGTTAATCATTATTCCTTGTGTTAGTGATTTTTTTGTTGTAGATTTGAGCACAAAATAAACATGTACAATTCACTCACCATGTCATGTAGTTGTTCAAAAATTAATAAAATAATAGGTATACAAGTGATGCCAAAAAAGGATATTGTTTTCGTTTTTCAAATTAGCCTGACCAACCAATTTTTTTAGGGTAATTTTGATTGGATAATCTGTTGGAGTGGACCCATGTTTTGTAGAACATTAAGTAAAGGGAATGGATAGAAATATAATATATGATATGAGGATCAACAGAATTTTAGTGTGGGTCATAGGTACATATTATGTATACTTTTCCCAAAAATTTGTTTTAGGAATTATTTATAAGAAAAATATCACTAAATGATTCCCATGTGAGATATATGGAAATACCAAGTGGTTATTTTAGCTCAAAACATTTATTTACAGGAACCAATAGAGAGAATCAATGATCTAATATTTATAACAAAAAATTTACCAAACATATGGTGGAAGAAGATAATCTGGTGGAGTATTTTTCTTGGGGTTTTGAAAACCTAGAATGTTTTCCATGATATGAAACAATTTCATAACATCCATGCTGTATCACTCGAGACTTTTATGAGAAATATTTTGTTTTTATGTTATATAAATCATCAAAGGAATCTTTCACTGCACGCAATCGCGACCTTCCTCGATAGCGTGTGTAATATGCCATACCAGGTTCCACTAAACAACGATATATTATTAAAATATTATAAATTAGCCATTATGAATATTATTAACTGAATTTTAAATTTTACAACATTATTATTCATCTTATACATTTTCTAGAACATGGTAAGAGAACAAAATAATTTTTTTGGGTTGAATAAGTATTTATAAAAAAATGCAGTTTTTCCACCTTTTGATGGCGCACCCACATTAATTCTAGTTTTTGACGCATTTATAAGTTCAATTTCACAAAATAAAATTCTTATATAGAATTAAGATATAAAAATTTACTTTGGATAAATTTTTGATATTTTTCTGATAACTTTCATATTTTGATGAATAGTAAAAATTCGGTAATTTTTTATTAAAAAAAAAATTTCATTGAGATAATTTATATGGTTAAATTATAATATTGAATGGTTTTAAAGTATATATAGAATATATTTTTACCATTTAAAATAATGTATGTCATTAGCATTAATTTCACATTGAATTCATATTTAAAAACATTTCAATCTTTGGCAATGTTTTAACTTCTAAAACTCGTTTTCTTAACAACGAGATTTATATTAAATTAATTACTGCAAATTATATGTTTTGAATTTTGAAAAATGGATTCCATATTCAGAATCAGTGGGTCCAAATTATGTTAATAGGCTACTTTTTATTTTTGGTCATTATAAATAGTAACTACGGTAAATTTTATTTACCGTAGTTAAAGGTAAATCTTGTAATTAAGGGTAAATATAAGATTATAAAATTACCCTAACACCTGAAAAAATCCTATTGGATGACTAAAAGTCGACCCATATCACCTATGGGTCGGATTAGATTGATTTAATAGACTTTTTTCCATGAAAATAATTTAATTATTATTAAAACCAAAGAATGTGACAACATGTCACTTTCTTATATCTTATAAGTATAATAATATTAATTTGGTGATAAACTTTATCAAACATCAAACATGAATAGTCTCCAGAAATCTAATACAATTATATACATCATAGGAATTTATTGAGAATTTTTAGAAATTAAATAATTATATTTAATTATGACACAATAGTGATTTTGAAATTATTTTATTATTAAAATATTAAATAAATGTTTTTAATAAATTAAAATAATTATTATATGAACTATTTAATGTTCTCCACTACTTTTCTAGATACATTTGACACATTATTAATCTATTAATGCTTTTATTTCGAACATATCCTCTGTATATATTTTATTTAAATTCAAATAAATGAATAGTGTCAAAATTGACACTATTGTTATTTTATAAAAATAACATATTATAAAATTGTTTAAAAATCACAAAAATATTTAAAAATTAGAAATTAATATTTATATGGTCTAAAATGTCATAAAGTGTCAAAATATGGAAAATTCACAACACATATGTAATTATTAATAATAATTTAAAATTTAGAATATTATTACCATAAATAAAATTAAATTGATAAATAAGAATAAATCAAGTTGGTAATGATTAAAATAAATTCCTAAAATGTCTAAATTTTATTTTTGATGATATTACAACCCTATATAATCTAATATTCGGATATGAGTTATTTTGGAAGTCTTTAAGTGGGGTTGAGATTTAATATAAACTAATATTTCTTATATTTTCAAAGGTGCCCCTCTCCTCCCTTATAAAAGGGCACCTCCTACCTCTCCTCCTCACACCAATTTCAGACTTCAAGCTAGGCCAAACCCTGCCCATTTCACTTTCCCACTTACCTAGAGTCATCCTAGAGGTTCTGGTCTTCTTCAAAGACCAACCCTAGTGCCCTAAGAGGAGGTTAAGAAAAGGTGCATCAAAAAGAGGTAATATCCATTACCGATCCTTTCCAAATTCATTCTTCTTCAACATCTTCGTCTATAGTTGTTTCATTATGAATTAATAACATAAGTATCACTCATATACTTATATGTTATTATAAGTATGAAAAAACCTTAGTTAAACATCTATCCATCATATGGAAAATGAAATCACCGCGCATGCGTACGTACGAAATATCGTGTCCACGCCGTGGTCTAATCTATTTTCCCCCACCACCTTACATGGATGGGTATAATAGTGTAAATAATTATGATATGTGATTATTTTAATGTGATATTGATTCTGAAATAGTATACATACACTCCAATACAATTCCACGATAACGTGAACGATATCATCGCTCGTGCGTACGTACGGAATACCGTCTCCACGATGTGATGCGATTCGTTCTACATGATCATCATTTCATAATTATTATATAAATAAATTTAATGAATGAATATTATATATATTACATTAATACCATTCTGTAAATGATGTATCTATAACCTAAAGAGAAGAATAAGAATTTTTTCGACAAAACACGCATAAGAACAAAAAGTTATAAACACCCGAATAACAAGTACCCGTGAAATATTACAACTAAGAAGCTATGAATATGACCATATATGATATCATAAAAATAATTATGATTCGGTTATAAGTCAATAACATTATTTAAATCATTATACAGGAGGTTCGGACACTTACGAGGCAAATCCGACCTAATGTAAGGGAAATATCACAATCTCATTTTTATCTGAGATTGTTTATACTTTGGTATTTACTGAGGTGTATTTTATCATCCACATCCATGTTTCCTCAATATGTAATATTATTTCCATCCACCTAAAATTGTGTAAATCCAATTTTACCCTTTGGTGAGTTTTTAGTAAATGATATGAAAGGAATATTTTGTCGTTTTTCGTACGAGGTACTTTTTGACTTTTCCGACAGAAGTACGAGAAGACTGTTTTTTTAACTTATACGGAATGAATGGATTTTTAAAAAATTATTTCCAAGAATCTTCCTTTACAAGTTTTCAAGTTTATTTTTTATCAACTTAATTTAGTTTAAAATAGTATGACATGTTCATAATGGAAAATTTTTTTGAAGTAGAATGGATATTTTCCTCAAGAATGGAGATCAAGAGTTTTATCAAAATTATTTTCAATCTAAGATAATGTAGGGTTATATTTCTATCCCTATTATTACATTGATTTTATTATGTAGTTATGGAAATACTTTTATGTATTCTTTTATCTTATATTAATTGTTTTATGATGTCATGATGTTTAAGATTCCCATTGTTATTACATGGGTTATGCTATGATGTATGTTTTATGATTTTGTGGCACACATAAGAATGGTATCATTATGAGATGGATGAGACATATATCTCCATCCAATTAATTGGGAAAATATTTTATATCTCATGATATAGACGTGTCTAGAATGGCAGGTTAAACCGGATCAGTGAAACAGGACTGAAATGAGGAGTGAACTCGGTTCAGAAATAGACTTTGTCCACTAAGATAGTCTTGGCAATGAGTCTTGACTAACAATAAATTATTCCATATGATTATGTGTGTATGCCACAAAGTTTCATGTTTTAATTTCTGATTATTGGGTTTAAATTTCACTACTATGATTTATCCCATGTTATGAAATTATGATTTTTTTTTGCTGGTTAAGATTTTCAAAAGTTATGTTCTTATGTATATGATTTGATTGATATTTGTGTTTTTACCCTTACTGAGCATTTGAGCTCACCCTTTTGTATGTTTTATTTCCCCAGGTCAGGAAGAAGGTTATTAAGTAGGATATGCGAAAAAGGGACTATAGATATGATGAAATAAATGGGAGGAAAAGTAGATGCATTAAGAACTAGTTTTTTATGTTTCCTAGTTTCTAAAGACTCTATACCTATACGGTCCTTTCCTAGTTTTGTGGTTCTTAAATTATGAAGTAATGAAAATGTATGTAATGTATGGGTCGTTATAGTTGGTATCAGAGAAAAGGTATAGTCAAACATTGGAAACTAGGATGTAAAATCCTTAGTAAGAATCCAAAGGATAAGTCTAAGCATAGAACACAATCCTAGTGTTTTAGAAATGTCCATGAACAACCTATGATAAGTCCTTAAGTGTGAAATTTTATTCTTGATTATGTGGTGTTTCCTATTATAATTAGTGTTGCTTACACTATTTTTCTTGGTTTTAGTCAATGGTTGGAACTCGAAGGAACCGTGTTAATGCGGAATACGACGGGAAATGCAATGATTGTCCCCCTGAGAAACCAAATGTTATTGGAGATGGAATGCAAAATCATGTAGCCATGCTCACACAACTATCTCATGCTATGAATCATGACGGACATCCAAACGAGCAAAGGAAGGAGAAACATTCTGTTGAATCCTTCTTGAGGCAGCGTCCACCTTCTTTCAGCGGGTCTACTGATCCATTAGTTTCTGTAAAATGGATTAGTACTAATGAAAAGATATTTTCAGTTCATCAATGTTCTGAACATGATAAATTCATCCTAGCAGTGTATGGTTTGGCAGGAGATTCTAATCAGTGGTGGAATCTTGTTAAGAATACGAGGCAAAGGGATGAAATTGAGTCTATGGAATGGGATGAGTTAAAGAACTTATTTTTCAACAATTACTTCCCTCGTATTCTCTGAACAACGATGGAGAAAGAGTTTCTTGAACTGAAGCAAAAGGATGATGAATGTGTTGGTACCTATGAAGAAAATTTTACAAGACTTACTAGGTAAGCTTCTGGTATTATTATCCAACTTGAGAGTAAGATCGATCGATTATTTAGTGGCTTAAAACCAAGTATTCGAAGGGTGTTAGCCATAAGGGACTTCAATAGCTACGAGGAAATCATTCGATGTGCTCTCAAAGACAAGGTGGAGATTGGAGTAACTCATCAGTCATATGGGTTCGATAAGAAGACGAAAATGGAATTCAAAGGAAAATCTAAAGAGAACACTGAAAATAAGATGAGATTTCCCTTATGCTCAAAGTGTGGAAAGAAACATGGAGGGAGTTGTCTTAAAGGGACAAGTAAATGTTTCAAATGTGGAAATGATGGTCATCGGGAATTTGAATGCCGCAATGATGGGAAGAAGATGTCTAGTGATGCAATCAAAGGAAGGGACACACAGAATGAACATACTACACTTCAATGATTCAAGTGCAAGGTGATGGGTCATTATGCAAATCAATGCCAAAATCCAAGGGTTGAGGATAATGATCGACATCAACAAACTCTTAAGGCTAAAGACAAAGGAAAGTCACATGAAATTTCTATCAGCGATGTGGAGTACGATAACTATGTGGTGAAAGGTACACATACCATCCACTCTAAAGTAGAAAATGTTTTATTTGATTCTGGATCCACCCACTCCTTTATTTATGAAGAATTTTCTAAGGATATATATGTATTACCTCAAAAATTTGACATTGAGTTAGCTGTGACAACCCCTAATGGCACAACAGTCGCATCAAAATTTTATAATTCTTCTCCGATTGAAGTTTTTGGGAAAGTGCTTCCTGCAAATATTGTGATCCTTCCTATAGTGGAATTTGATGAGATTCTTGGCATGGATTGGCTTTCTCTACATGGATCTCATATCAATTTCCAAAGAAGGGAAGTCACATTTCATATTCCAGATCAATCTATGATCGTCTATCGATGCAAGGATGAACATAACCTTCCAGTGGAAATTTCTTCGATTTTATGGGTATTGATTCCACTAAATGAAGGTTATTTATCTCAAATGGTTGGTAAGAAACTCACAATTAAGAATATGCGCATTGTACGGGTGTTTGACGATGTCTTTCTGGAGGAATTGTTGGGTCTTCCACCTAATCATGAAGTTGAGTTTTCAATAGAACTCGTACTAGGTGCTTTACCTATTTCAAAGACACCTTATAGAATGGCTCCAATTAAATTGCAGGAATTGAAGAGGCAACTCCAAGAGAATCTTGATAAGGGATTCATACACCCTAGTGCATCACCTTGTGGAGCACCTGTTCTGTTTGTTAAGAAGAAATATGGATCAATGAGACTCTGCATTGATTATCTAGAACTTAACAAGATCACTATCAAGAATAGATATCCTCTCCCATGCATTGATGAATTATTTAACCAACTACGAGGAGCTCAATACTTTTCCAAGATTGATCTTCATTCAGGGTATCACCAATTAAGGGTCAAAAGGGAGGATATACCAATGACGGCATTACGTACAAGGTATGGATACTATGAATTTATAGTGATGCCATTTGGTCTTACTAATGCCCCTGCAATCTTCATGGATCTGAAGAATAGAGTATTTAGAGACTCTATTGATCAGTTTGTGGTAGTCAATATAGATGATATTCTTGTATATTCAAAGGGAAAGGAAGAACATGAAGATCACTTGAGAATTATATTGAAGACCCTAATAAAGGAGAAGCTTTATTCCAAATTTACCAAGTGTGAATTTTGGCTTCAAAGAGTTTCATTTTTGGGTCACATAATCTCAAAATATGGGATATTTGTGGATCCAGCAAAAACAGAGGTTCTCGAAAGATGGTCGAGACCAACAAAAGTGACTGAGATCCGATGTTTTCTTGGTTTGGCTAGATATTATCGATGTTTTGTGAAATATTTTTCAGGATTATCTAATCCACTCACCATGTTGACTCGGAAAGGAGTTAAGATTGTTTGGACAGAGGAATGTGAAGATAATTTCAAGGAATTGAAAATAAGGTTATCCAGTGCACCTGTTCTCACACTGCCTTGTAGTGGAGAAAGGTTTGTAATCTATAGTGATGCATCCAAGAAGGGTATGGGGTGTGTTCTTATGCAAAATGATATGGTGATAGCATATTCCTCACGACATTTGAATATACATGAGCAAAATTACCCAACTCATGATTTGGAGTTAGCTGCGGTAATCTTTGCATTAATGATTTGGAGGCATTACATTTATGGTGAAAGGTGTGATATTTATACTGATCATAAATGTTTAAATTATATTTTCACACAAAAGGAGATTAATATGCGCCAATGAAGATGGTTGGAGCTGATTATGGATTACGACTCCTCAATTCATTACAATCCTGGGAAAGTAATCAAGGTGGAAGATGCATTTAGTCGACAAGACCATGCATGTTTATCCATGATGAGGATCTCATAGGATCCAATATTTATGGATTTACAAATGATGGATCTTGGAATTATAACAGAACTGGGAAAATCATATCTTTATCAAATTAATGTTCAACCATCTATATATGTGAAGATTAAAGAGGAACAGAAAGAAGATGTCGAGTTACAAAAGAAGGTGAGAAATGTTCCTGAAATCAACCTTGATTGTGATGGGATAATAAATTTCAGGAATCAGGCTTGTGTTCCTCCCATCCCGAAATTAAAGAAGGAGCTGTTGGATGAGGCTCATAGTTCTTCATTCTCTATTCATCCTGGAAGCACGAAGATGTATAGGGACCTAAAAGAGTACTTCTGGTGGGATGGCATGAAAAGAGATGTTGCAGAATATGTCTCTTGATGCTTGGATTGTCAGCAAGTTAAAGCTAAGAGACAGAAGTCTAAGGGGATGTTACAACCATTACCCATACCCGAATGGAAATGGGAAAACATCACTATGGACTTTTTCACAGGACTTCCTAAAACATCCAAAGGAAATAATGCTATCTGGGTCATAGTTGATCGTCTTACAAAGTCTTCACACTTCATCACTATTATAGTGGATTTCTCTCTAGATCAGCTTTCCAGGATATATGTGAAGGAAGTTGTAAGATTGCATGGAGTACCACTTTCTATTATATCTGATTGGGATCTGAGGTTTACATCAAAGTTCTAGAGAAGTCTTTATCATTCTCTCGATACAGAGATGAGTTTTTGCACTGCTTATCATCCTTAGACAGATGGTCAGTCTAAGAGAACAATTCAAACTCTAGAAAATATGTTTAGAGCTTGCTCTATGGATTTAAAAGGTGGTTGGGATCAACACCTACCTTTGGTGGAATTTTCTAATAATAATAGCTTTCACTCCAGTATTCAGATGGCTCCTTATGAAGCTCTATATGGAACGAAATCCAGGACTCCAACTTGCTGGGATGATGATGGGGAATGAAAGATATTAAGACCTGATATTTTTGATGAGATGGTAGGAAAGGTCTGATCTATTCAACAACACATAAGAGCAGCTCAGAGTCGACAAAAAAATTATGCCGACAACCGAAGAAAAGACCTAGAGTTTGAAGTGGGTGATAAAGTGTTCTTACGAATATCTCCCTGGAAGAGGGTCATGAGATTTGGAAAGCAGGGGAAGTTGAGCCCTAGATATATCGGTCCATTCGAAATACTACATCGTGTTGGGAAGGTAGCTTACCGATTGGCACCTCCACCGAATCTCTCTCAAGTTCATGATGTGTTCCCTGTATCTCTCCTGAGAAAGTACATACCAGATCCATCACATATACTCAGCACAGAAGTTGTACCGCTGGAGCAAGATCTTTCTTATGAAGAACAACTAATAGAGATTCTGGATTGTAGTGAAAAATTCCTACGAAACAAGACCACTCGCTTGGTGAAAGTTTTATGGAGGAACCACCAATTAGAAGAAGCTACATGGGAGCTTGAGGATATGATGAGGGAGAGGTATCCTCATATGTTTGTTACAATGTGACGAATTTTGAGGGAGAAATTCAATTTAAGGGGGGTAGAATGTTACACCCGATACTTTTATGAGAAATATTTTGTTTTTATGTTATATAAATCATCAAAGGAATCTTTCGCTGCACGCAATCGCGACCATCCTTGATAACGTGTGTAGTACGCAATATCGAGTTCCACTAAACAACGATATATTATTATAATATTATAAACTAGCCTTTATGAATAGTATTAATTGAATTTTAAATTTTACAACATTATTATTCATCTTACACATTTTCTAGAACATGGTTTGTGATCAAAATAATTTTTTTGGGTAGAATTAGTATTTATAAAAAAATGCAGTTTTACCGCCTTTTGATGGTGCACCCCCATTAAATCTAGTTTTTGACACATTTATATGTTCAATTTGACAAAATAAAATTCTTCTTTTGAATCAGGATATAATAATTTACTATGGATAAATTTTTGATATTTTTCTGATAACTTTCATATTTTGATGAATAGTAAAAATACGCTAATTTTTAATTAAAAACAATTTTTTTCATTGAGATAATTTATATGGTTAAATTATAATATTGAATGTTTTTAAATTATATATAGAATATATTTTTACCATTTAATATAATGTATGTCATTAGCATTAATTTTACATTGAATTCATAGGTAAAAACATTTCAATCTTTGCCAATGTTTTAACTTCTAAAACCAGTTTTCTTAACAACGAGATTTATTTTAAATTAATTACTGAAACTTATATATTTTGAATTTCGAAAAATGGATTCCATATTAAGAATCTGTGGGTCGAAATTATTTTAATCGGTTACTTTTTATTTTTGGGCATTATGAATAGTAACTACGGTAAATTTTATTTACCGTAGTTAAAGGTAAATCAGGTAATTAAGGATAAATATAAGATTATAAAATTACCCTAACACCTGCCAAAATCCTATTGGATGACTAAAAGTCGACACATATCACCTAAAGGTCAGATTAGATTCATTTAATAGTCTTTTGTCCATGAAAATAATTTAATTGTTATTAAAACCAAAGAATGTTACAACATGTCACTTTCTTAAAGCTTATATGTATAATAATTTTAATTTGGTGAAAAACATAATTACACTTCGAAAATGAATAGTCTCCAGAAAGCTAATACAATTATCTAAATAATAGGAATTTATTTAAAATTTTTAGGGATTAAATAATTATCATTAATTATGACACAATAGTGATGTTGAAATTATTTTATTAATTAAAATATCCAATATATGGTTTTAAAAAAATTATAATAATTATTATATGCACTATATAATGTTCTCCCCTAATTTTCTAGATACATATGACATATTATTAATCTGGTAAAGCTTTTATTACGAACATATCTTCTGTATATATTTTATTTAAATTCAAATAAAAGAATAGTGTCAAAATTGACACTATTCTTATTTTATAAAAATAACATATTATAAAATTGTTTAAAAATGACAAAAATATTTAAAAATTATAAATTAAAATTTATATTGTAGAAAATGTCATAAAGTGTCAAATTATGTAAAAATCACAACACATATGTAATTATTAATAATAATTTAATATTTAGAATAATATTATCACAAATAAAATTAAATTGATAAATAAGGATTAATCAATTTGGTAATGTTTAATATAAATTCCTAACATGTCTAAATTTTATTGGTTGATTATATAACAACAATATCTCATCTAATATTCAGATATGAGTCATTTTGGAAGTCTTTAAGTGGGGTTGGGATTTAATATAAACTAATATTCCTTATATTTCCAAAGGTGCCCCTCTTCTCCAATATAAAAGGGCACCTCCTCCCTCTCATCCTCACACCAATTTGAACCTTAAAGCTCGGCCAAACCATGCATATTTCACTTCCCCACTTCCCTAGAATCATCCTAGTGGTTCTGGTCTTCTTCAAAGACCAAACCTAGTGCCCTAAGACGAGGTTAAGAAGAGGAGCGTCAAAAAGAGGTAATAACCATTACCGATCCTTTCCAAATTCATTCTTCTTCAAAATCTTCTTCTTTAGTTGTTTCATTTTTAAGTAATAAAATAAGTATCACTCATATACTGATATGTTATTATAAGTATGAAATAACCATATTTCAACATCTATCCATCCTATGAAAAACGAAATCACCACGTGTGCGTACGTACGGAATAACATCTCCACGCAGTGGTGTATTCTATTTTCCCCCACCACCTTACTTGGATGGATATAATGGTGTAAATAATTATTATATATGATTATTGTAAAGTGATATTGATTATGAAATAGTATACATACACTCCAATACAATTCCACGATCATGGGAATGATATCATCGCTCGTGCGTACGTACGGAATACTGTCTCCACGATGTGATGTGATTCAATCTACATGATCTTCATTTAATAATGATTATATAAATGAATTGAATGAATAAATATGATATATAGTACATTAATACCATTCTGTAAATGATGTATCTATAACCTAAAGAGAAGAATAAGAATTTATTCGACAAAACACGCATAAAAACAGAAAGTTATAAACACCCGAATAACAAGTAGCAATGAAATATTACTACTAAGAAGCTAATAATATGACCATATATGATATCATAACAATAATTATGATTCTGGAATAAGTCAATAACATTATCTAAATCATTATACAGGAGGTTCAGACACTTAAGAGGCAAATCGGATCTAAGGTAAGGGAAATATCACAATCTCATTTTTATACAAGATTTTTTATACTTTGGTATTTACTGGGGTGTATTTTATCATCCACATCCATGTTTCCTCAATATGTAATATTATTTCCATCCACCTACAATTTTTTAAATCCAATTTTACCCTTCGGTGAGTTTTTAGTAAAAGATATGAAAGAAATCTTTTGTCGTTTTTCGTATGAGGTACTTTTTGACTTTTACGATAAAAGTACAAGAAGAATGTTTTTTTAACTTATACGGAATGAATGGATTTTTAAAACATTATTTCCAAGTAGCTTCCTTTAAGTGTTTTCATGTTTATTTTTAATCAGCTTCTTTTAGTTTAAAATTGTATGACATGTTGATAAAGGAAAATGTTTTTGATGTAGAAAGGATATTTTCCTCAAGAATGGAGATCAAGAGTTTTATCAAAATTATTTTCCATCTAAGATAATATAAGGTACTATTTCTTTCCCAATTATTACATGGATTTGATTATGTTGTGATGGAAATACTTTTATTTATTCCTTTATCTTATATGAATTGTTTTATGATGTCACAATGTTTAAGATTCCCATTTTTCTTACATGGGTTATGATATGATGTATGTTTTATGATTTTGTGGAAAGAATAAGAATGGTATCATTATGAGATGGGTGGGACCTATATCTCCGTCCAATTCATTGGGTAAATATTTTATATCTCATTAGATAGACATGGCTGGAACGGCAGGTTAAACCGGTTCAGTGAAACAAGACTGAAATGAGGAGTGAACTCAGTTCAGAAATGGAATTTGTCAACTAAGATAGTCTTGGAAATGAGTCTTGAATAACAAGAAATGATTCTATATTATTATGTGTGTATTCCATAAGGTTTCATGTTTTATGTTATGATTATTGGGATTACATTTCACTACTAGGATTTTCCCCATGTTATGAAATTATGATTTCTTTTTCAGGTAAATAATTCCAAAAGTTATGTTCTTATGTATATGATGTGATTGATATTTCTTTTGTTTACCCTTACTGAGCATTTGAGCTCACCCTATTGTATGTTTTATTTCCCCAGGCCAGGAAGAAGGTTATTAAGTAGGATATTCCAAAAAGGGACTCTAGATATGATGAAATAAATGAGAGGCAAAGTAGATGCTTTATGAACCAATTGTTTATGATTACCTGTTTCTAAAGACTCTATACATATACGGTCCTATCCTGGTTTTGTTATATGTTGTAATAAGTGTGCTTAAATTCTGAAGTAATGACAATTTATGTAACGTATGGGTCGTTATATTTGGTATCAGAGGAATGGTCTAGTCAAACATTGGAAACTAGGATGTGAAAGCCTTAGTATGAATCCTATGGATAAGTCTAAGCATAGAACACAATCCTACTGTTTTAGAAATGGCCATGAACAACCTATGATAAGACCTTAAGTGTGAAATTTTATTCTTAATTATGTGGTGTTTCGTATTATAATTAGTGTTTCTCACACTATTCTTCTTGGTTTTAGTCAATGGATGGAACCCCAAGGAACCGTGTTAATGCAGAATGCGACGGGCAATGCAATTATTGTACCCCTGAGAAACCAAATGTTATGGTAGATGGAATGCAAAATCATGTAACCATGCTCTCACAAATTTCTCAAGATATGAATCATGCAGGACTTCCAAACGAGCAAAGGAAGGAGCAACATTCTGTTGAATCCTTCATGTGGCAGCATCCACCTTCTTTCAGTGGGTCTACTGATCCATTAGTTTCTGAACAATGGATTAGTACTACTGAAAAGAGATTTTCAGTTATTCAATGTTCTGAACATGATAAAGTTATCCTAGCAGTGTATCATTTGGAAGGAGATGCTGATCAATGGTGGAATCTTATTAAGAATACGAGGCAAAGGGATGAAATTGAGTCCAAGGAATGGGACGAGTTCAAGAACATTTTTTTCAATAAGTACATCCCTCGTATTCTCCGAACAATGATGTAGAAAGAGTTTTTTGAACTGAAGCAAAAGGATGATGAATCTGTTGGTACCTATGAAGCAAATTTTACAAGACTTGCAAGGTACGCTTCTGGTATTATTATCCAACCTGAGAGTAAGATCGATCGATTATTTAGTGTCTTAAAACCAAGTCTTCGAAGGGCGTTAGCCGTAAGGTACTTCAATAGTACGAGGAAATCATTCAATGTGCTCCCAAAGTCGAGATGGAGATTGGAGTAACCCATCAGTCATATGGGTTTGATAAGAAGAGGAAAATGGAATTAAAAGGAAAATCTAAAGAGCACACTGAAAAGAAGATGAGACTTCCCTTATGCTCAAAGTGTGGAATGAAACATTGAGGGAGTTGTCTTAAAGGGACAAGTAAATGTTTCAAATGTGGAAAGGAAGGTCATCGGGAATTTGAATGCCGTAATGATGGGAAGAAGATGTCTAGTGATGCAAACAAAGGAAGGGACACACAGAATGAACCTAAAACACTTCAATGTTTCAAGTGCAAGGAGATGGGGAATTATTCCAGTCAATGCCCAAATCCAAGGGTTGATGATGATGGTCAGCATCAACAAACTCTTAAGTCTAAAGACAAAGGAATGTCATATGCAATTTCTATCAGCGATGTGCAGTATGATAACGATGTGGTGAAAGGTACACTTACCATCCACTCTAAAGTAGAAAATGTTTTATTTGATTTTGGATCCACCCACTCCTTTATTTTTGAAGAATTTTCTAAGGATATCACCGTATTACCTCAACAATTAGACGTTGAGTTAGCTGTGACAACCCATAATGGCACAACAGTCGCATCAAAATTTTTTAATTTTTCATCGATTAAAGTTTGTGGGAAACTGCTTCCTGCAAATCTTGTGATCCTTCCTATAGTGGAATTTGATGCGATTCTTGGCATGGATTGGCTTTCTCTACATGGATCTCATATCAATTGCCAAAGAAGGGAAGTCACATTTCATATTCCAGATCAATCTATGATCGTCCATCGATGCAAGGATGAACATAACCTTCTAGTGGAAATTTCTTCCATTTTATGGGTATTGATTCCACTAAATGAATGTTATTTATCTTAAATGGTTGGTACGAAACTCACTATTAAGAATATGCCCATTGTACGGGAGTTTGACGATGTCTTTCCGGAGGAATTGTTGGGTCTTCCACCTAATCGTGAAGCTGAGTTTTCAATAGAACTCGTACCGGGTGCTTTGCCTATTTCAAAGACACCTTATAGAATGGCTCCAATTGAGTTGCAGGAATTGAAGAAGCAACTCCAAGAGAATCTTGATAAGGTATTCATACGCCCTAGTGCGTCACCTTGGGGAGCACCTGTTCTGTTTGTTAAGAAGAAAGATGGATCAATGAGACTATGTATTGATTATCTAGAACATAACAATATCACTATCAAGAAAAAATATCCTCTCCCATGCATTGATGACTTATTTAACTAACTACGAGGAGCTCAATACTTTTCCAAGATTGATCTTCGTTCAGGGTATCACCAATTAATTGTCAAAATGGAGGATATACCAAAGACGACTTTACGTACAAGGTATGGACATTATGAATTTATAGTGATTCCATTTGGTCTTACTAATTCCCCTTCTATCTTCATGGATCTGATGAATAGAGTCTTTAGAGACTATCCTGACCAGTTTGTGGTAGTCTTTATAAACAATATTCTTGTATATTCAAAGAGCAAGGAAGAACATGAAGATCACTTGAGAATTATATTGAATACCCTGAGAAAGGAGAAGCTTTATTCCATATTTACCAAGTTTGAATTTTGGCTTCAAAGAGTTTCATTTTTGGGTCACATAATCTCAAAATATTGGATATCTGTGGATCCAGCAAAAACAGAGGTTATTGAAAGATGGTCGATACCAACAACGGTGACTGAGATCCAAAGTTTTCTTGTTTTGGATGGATATTATCGACGTTTTGTGAAATGTTTTTCAGGATTATCTAATCCACTCACCATGTTGACTCGGAAAGGAGTTGAGTTTGTTTGGACAGAGGAATGTGAAGATAATTTCAAAGAATTGAAAAGAAGGTTATCCAGTGCACCTATGCTCACACTGCCTTGTAGTGGAGAAAGGATTGTGATCTACAGTGATGCATCCAAGAAGGGTTTGGTGTGTGTTCTTATGAACAATGATATGGTGATAGATTATGCCTCACGACATTTGAATATACATGAGCAAAATTACCCAACTCATGATTTGGAGTTAGATACGGTAATCTTTTCATTAATGATTTGGAGGCATTACATTTATGGTGAAAGGTGTGATATTTATACTGATCATAAAAGTTTAAAGTATATTTTCACACAAAAGGAGAGGAATATGCGCCAAAGAAGATGGTTGGAGCTGATTAAGGATTTCGACTGCTCAATTCATTACCATCTTGGGAAAGAAATCAAGGTGGAAGATGCATTTAGTCGACAAGACCATGCAATTTTATCCATGATGAGGATCAAAAAAGATACAATATTTATGGATTTACAAAGGATGGATCTTGGAATTATAATGGAACTGGGAAAATCATATCTTTATCATATTAATGTTCAACCATCTATATATTTGAAGATTAAAGAGGAACAGAAAGAAGATGTCGAGTTACAAAAGAAAGTGACAAAAGTTCCTGAATTCAACCTTGATTGTGATGGGATAATAATGTTCAGGAATCGGGTTTGTGTTCCTCCCATCCCCAAATTAAAGAAGGAGCTTCTGGATGAGGCTCATAGTTCTTCATTCTCTATTCATCCTGAAAGCACGAAGATGTATAGGGACATGAAAGAGTACTTCTGGTCGGATGGCATGAAAAGAGATGTTGTTGAATATGTCTTTCGATGCTTGGTTTGTCAGCAAGTTAATACTGAGAGACATAATTCTAAGGGGATGTTACAACCACTACCCATACCCGAATGGAAATAGGAAAACAGCACTATGGACTTTGTCATAGGACTTCCTAAAACATCCAATGGAAATAATGCTATCGGGTTCATAGATGATCGTCTTACAAAGTCTGCACACATCATCGCTATTAGAGAGGATTTCTCTCTAGATCAGCATCCCAGGATATATGTGAAGGAAGTTTTAAGATTGCATGGAGTACCATTTTCTATTATATCTAATCGGGATCCGAGTTTTACCTCAAAGTTATAGCGAAGTCTTTAGCATACTCTGGATACATAGTTGAGTTTTAGAACTGCTTATCATCCTCAGACAGACGGTCAGTCTAAGAGAAAAATTCAAACTCTAGAAGATATGTTGAGATCTTGATCTATTGATTTAAAAGGTGGTTGGGATCAACACCTACCTTTGGTGGAATTTTCTAATAATAATAGATTTCGAACCAGTATTCAGATGGCTCCTTATGAAGCTCTATATGGAAAGAAATGCAGGACTCCAACTTGCTGGGATGATGTTGGGGAAAGAAAGATATTAGGACCTGATATTGTTGATGAGAGGGTAGAAAAGGTCCTATCTATTCAAAAAAACATAAGAGCAGCTCAGAGTCGACAAAAAAATTATGCCAACAACTGAAGAAAATACCTAGAGTTTGAAGTGGGTGTTAAGTGTTCTTACGAATATCTCCCTGAAAGAGGGTCATGAGATTTGGAAAGAAGGGGAAGTTGAGACATAGATATATCGGTCCATTCGAAATAATAGATCATGTTGGGAAGGTAGCTTACCGATTGGCGCTTCAACCGAATCTCTCTCAAGTTCATGATGTGTTCCATATATCTCTCCTGAGAAAGTACATACCTGATCCTTCACATATACTCCGCATAGAAGATGTACAGCTCGATCAAGATCTTTCTTATGAAGAACAACTGATAGAGATTCTGGATAGTAGTGAAAAATTCCTACGAAACAAAACCACTCGCTTGGTGAAAGTTTTATGGAGGAACCACCAATTAGAAGAAGCTACATGAGAGCATGAGGATATGATGAGGGAGAGGTATCCTCATCTGTTTGTTACAATGTGACGAATTTCGAGGGAGAAATTCACTTTAAGTGGGGTAGAATGTAACACCCGAGACTTTTATGAGAAATATTTTATTTTTATGTTATATAAATCATCAAATGAATCTGTCGATGCACGCAATCGCGACCTTCCTCGATAACGTGTGTAGTACGCAATACCGAGTTCCGTTAAACAACGATATATTATTATAATATTATAAAATATCCATTATGAATAGTATTAACTGAATTTTAAATTTTACAACATTATTATTCATCTTACACATTTTCTAGAACATGGTTTGTGAACAAAATAATTTTTTTGGGTAGAATTAGTATTTATAAAAAAATGCAGTTTTACCGCCTTTTGATGGTGCACCCACATTAAATTTAGTTTTTGACACATTTATAAGTTCAATTTGACAAAATAAAATTCTTCTTTTGAATCAGGATATAAAAATTTAGTATGGATAAATTTTTTATATTTTTCTGATAACTTTCATATTTTGATGAATAGTAAAAATACGCTAATTTTTAATTAAAAACAATTTTTTTCATTGAGATAATTTATATGGTTAAATTATAATATTTAATGGTTTTAAAGTATATATAGAATATATTTTTACCATTTAATATAATGTATGTCATTATCATTAATTTTACATTGAATTCATAGGTAACAACATTTCAATCTTTGGCAATGTTTTAACTTCTAAAACACGTTTTCTTAACAACGGGATTTATATTAAATTAATTACTGAAACTTATATATTTTGAATTTTGAAAAATGGATTCCTTATTCAGAATAAGTGGGTCCAAATTATGTTAATATGCTACTTTTTATTTTTGGGCATTATGAATAGTAACTACGGTAAATTTTATTTACCATAGTTAAAGGTAAATCGGGTAATTAAGGTTAAATATAAGATTATAAAATTATCCTAACACCTTGCCAAATAATATTGGATGACTAAAAGTCGACCCATATCACCTAAGGGTCATATAAGATTCATTTAATAGACTTTTTTCCATGAAAAAAATTAATTATTATTAAAACCAAAGAATGTTACAACATGTCACTTTCTTAAAGCTTATATGTATATTAATTTTAATTTGGTGAAAAACTTAATTACAATTCGAAAATTAATAGTCTCCAGAAAGATACTACAATTATATACATCATAAGAATTTATTTATAATTTTTAGGTATTAAATAATTATCATTAATTATGACACAATATTGATGTTGAAATTATTTTATTAATTAAAATATCAAATATATGGTTTTAAAAAATTTAAATAATTATTATATGAACTATTTAATGTTATCCCCTAATTTTATAGATACATATGACATATTATTAATCTATTAAATCTTTTATTACGAATATATCCTCTGTATATATTTTATTTAAATTCAAATAAATGTATAGTGTCAAAATTGACACTATTGTTATTTTATAAAAATAACATATTATAAAATTGTTTAAAAATGACAAAAATATTAAAAAATTATAAATTAAAATTTATATGGTCTAAAATGTCATAAAGTGTCAAATTATGGAAAATTCACAACACATATGTAATTATTAATAATAATTTAACATTTAGAATATTATTACAACAAATAAAATTAAATTGATAAATAAGGAATAATCAAGTTGGTAATGTTTAATATAAATTCCTAACAAGTCTAAATCTTGTTGGTTGATTATATTACAACCCTATCTCATCTAATCATCAGATATGAGTCATTTTGGAAGTCTTTAAGTGGGGTTGGGATTTAATATAAACTAATATTTCTTATATTTCCAAAGGTGCCCCTCTCCTCCCATATTAAAGGGCACCTCCTCCCTCTCCTCCTCACACCAATTTGAACCTTCATGCTCGGCCAAACCATGCCTATTTCACTTCCCCACATCCCTAGATTCGTCCTAGTGGTTCTGGTCTTCTTCAAAGACCAACCCTAGTGCCCTAAGAGGAGGTTAAGAAGAGGCTTGTCAAAAAGAGGTAATATCCATTACCGATCCTTTCCAAATTCATTCTTCTTCAAAATCATCTTCTTTAGTTGTTTCATTTTGATGTAATAAAATCGGTATCACTCAAATACAGATATGTTATTATAAGTATGAAATAACCCTATTTCAACATCTATCCATCCTATGGAAAACAAAATCACCGCGTGTGCGTAGGTACGGAATACCGTCTCCACGCAGTGGTGTATTTTATTTTCCCACACCACCATACTTGGATGGGTATAATGGTGTAAATAATTACTATATATTATTATTTTAAAGTGATATTGATTCTGAAATAGTATACATACACTCCAATACAATTCCACGATCATGGGAATGATATCATCGCTCGTGTGTACCTACAGAATACTGTCTCCACAATGTGATGTGATTCATTCTACATGATATTCATTGAATAATGATTATATAAATTAATTTAATTAATAAATATGATATATAGTACATTAATACCATTATGGAAATGATGTATCTATAACTTAAAGAGAAGAATAAGAATTTATTTGACCAAACATGCATAAGAAAAAAGAGTTATAAACACCTGAATAACAAGTAGAAATGAAATATTACTACTAAGAAGCTAATAATATGAACATATATGATATCATAACAATAATTATGATTCTGGAATAAGTCAATAACATTATTTAAATCATTATACAGGAGGTTCGGACACTTACGAGGCAAATAAGTCCTAAGGTATGGCAAATATCACAATCTCATTTTTATACGAGATTTTTTATATTTTGGTATTTACTGGGGTGTATTTTATCATCCACATCCATGTTTCATAAATATGTAATATTATTTCCATCCACCTACAAATTTTTAAATCCAATTTTACCCTTTGGTGAGTTTTTAGTAAATGATATGAAAGGAATCTTTTGTCGTTTTTCGTACGAGGTACTTTTTGACATTTCCGACAAAAGTTCGAGAAGAATGTTTTTTTAACTTATACGGAATGAATGGATTTTTAAAACATTATTTCCAAGAATCTTCCTTTAAATATTTTCATGTTTTATTTAATCAACTTCTTTTAGTTAAAAATTGTATGACATGTTGATAAAGGAAAATGTTTTTTATGTAGAAAGGATATTTTCCTCAAGAATGGAGATCAAGAGTTTTATCAAAATTATTTTCCATATAAGATAATATAGGGTACTATTTCTATTCCAATTATTTCATGTATTTGATTATGTTGTGATGGAAATACTTTTATTTATTTCTTCATCTTATATGAATTGTTTTATGATGTCACAATGTTTAAGATTCCTATTTTTAGTACATGGGATATGATATGATGTATGTTTTATGATTCTGTGGCACACATAAGAATGGTATCATTATGAGATGGGTGGGACCTATATCTCCCTCCAATTCATTGGGTAAAGATATTATATCTCATGAGATAGACATGGACGGAACGGCAGGTTAAACCAGTTTAGTGAAACAGCACTAAAACGAGGAGTGAACTCGGTTCAGAAATGGAATTTGTCCACTAAGATAGTCTTGGAAATTATTCTTGACTAACAAGAAATGATTCTCTATTATTATGTGTGTATGACACAAAGTTTCATGTTTTATGTTATGATTATTGGTTTTACATTTCACTACTATGATTTATCCCATGTTATGAAATTATAATTTCTTTTTCAGGTAAAGATTTCCAAAATTTATGTTCTTATGTATATGATGTGATTGATATTTCTTTTGTATACCCTTACTGAGAATTTGAGCTCACCCTATTGTATGTTTTATTTCCCCAGGCCAGGAAGAAGGTTATTAAGTTGGATATTCCAAAAAGGGACTCTAGATATGACGAAATAAATGGGAGGCAAAGTAGATGCTTTATGAACCAGTTGTTTATGTTTCCCTATTTCTAAAGACTCCATACCTATACGGTCCTTTCCTGGTTTTGTTATATGTTGTAATAAGTGTGCTTAAATTCTGAAGTAATGACAATGTATGTAATGTATGGGTCATTATATTTGGTATCAGAGGAAAGGTATAGTCAATCTTTGGAAACTAGAATGTGAAACCCTTAGTAAGAATCCTAAGGATAAGTCTAAGCATAGAAAACAATCATAGTGTTTTAGAAATGGCCATGAACAACCTATGATAAGACCATAAGTGTGAAATTTTATTCTTGATTATGTGGTGTTTCCTATTATAATTAGTGTTTCTCACACTATTATTCTTCGTTTTAGTCAATGGCTGGACCCCGAAGGAACCGTATTAATGCGGAATGCGACGGGCAATGCAATGATTGTCCCCCAGATAAACCAAACGTTATGGGAGCTGGAATGAAAAATCATGTAGCCATGATCACACAATTTTCTCAAGCTATGAATCATGCAGGACTTCCAAACGAGCAAAGGAAGGAGCAACATTCTGTTGAATCCTTCATGAGGCAACATCCACCTTCTTTCAGTGGGTCTACTGATCCATTAGTTGGTGAACAAAGGATTAGTACTACTGAAAATATATTTTCAGTTATTCAATGTTCTGAACATGATAAAGTTATCCTAGCAGTGTATCGTTAAGAAGGAGATGCTGATCAATGGTGGAATCGTATTAAGAATACGATGAAAAGGGATGAAATTTATTCCAAGGAATGGGACAAGTTCAAGAATTTTTTTTCAATAAGTACATCCCTCGTATTCTCCAAACAAAGATGGAGAAAGTGTTTTTTGAACTGAAGAAAAAGGATGATGAATCTGTTGGTACCTATGACGAAAATTTTACCAGTCTTGCATGGTACGCTTCTGGTATTATTATCCAACCAGAGAGTAAGATCGATCAATTCATTAGTGGCTTAAAACCACGTCTTCGAAGGGCATTAGCCATAAGGGACTTCAATAGCTACGAGGAAATCTTTCAATGTGCTCTCAAAGTCGAGATGGAGATTTGAGTAACCCATTAGTCATATGGGTTTGATAAGAAGAGGAAAATGGAATTCAATGGAAAATCTAAAGAGCACACTGAAAAGAAGATGAGATTTCCCTTATTCTCAAAGTGTGGAAAGAAACATGGAGGGATTTGTCTTAAAGGGACAAGTAAATGTTTTAAATGTGGAAAGGAAGGTCATCGGGTATTTGAATGCCGTAATGATGGGAATAAGATATCTAGTGATGCAAACAATGGAAGGGACACACAAAATAAACCTAATACAGTTCAATGTTTCAAGTGCAAGGAGATGGGGCATTATGCCAATCAATGCCCAAATCCAAGGGTTGATGATGATGGTCGACATCGACAAACTCTTTAGGATAAAGAAAAAGGAATTTCACATTCAATTTCTATCAGCGATGTGCAGTACGATAATGATTTGGTGAAAGGTACCCTTACCATCCACTCTAAAGTAGAAAATGTTTTATTTGATTCTGGATCCACCCACTCCTTTATTTATGAAGAATTTTCTAAGGATATCACCGTATTACCTCAACAATTAGACGTTGAGTTAGCTGTGACAACCCCTAATGGAACAACTGTCGCATCAAAAGATTATAATTCTTCTTCGATTAAAGATTGTGGGAAACTGCTTCCTGAAAATCTTGTGATCCTTCCTATAGTGGAATTTTATGTGATTCTTGGCATGGATTGGCTTTCTCTAAATGGAGCTCATATCAATTGCCAAAGAATGGAAGTCACATTTCATATTCCAAATCAATCTATGATCGTATATCGATGTAAGGATGACCATAACCTTCCAGTGGAAATTTCTTCCATTTTATGGGTATTTATTCCACTAAATAAATTTTATTTGTCTCAAATGGATGTTAAGAAACTCACGATTAAGAATATTCCCATTGTACGGGTGTTTGACGATGTCTTTCCGGAGGAATTGCCGGGTATTCCACCAAATCGTGATGTTGATTTTTCAATAGAACTCGTACCGGGTGATTTTACTATTTCAAAGACACCTTATAGAATGGCTCGAATTGAGTTTCAGGAATTGAAGAAGAAACTCCAAGATAATCTTGATAAGGGATTCATACACCCTAGTGTGTCACCTTGGGGAGCACCTGTTCTGTTTGTTAAGAAGAAAGATGGATCAATGAGACTCTGCATTTATTATCTAGAACATAACAAGATCACTATCAAGAACAAATATCCTCTCCCATGCATTGATGACTTATTTGACCAACTATGAGGACCTCAATACATTTCCAAGATTGATCTTCGTTCAGGGTATAACCAATTAAGGGTCAAAAGGGAGGATATACCAAAGACGGATTTACGTACAAGGTATGGACACTATGAATTTATAGTGATGCCATTTGGTCTTACTAATTCCCCTGCTATCTTCATTGATCTGATGAATAGAGTCTTTAGAGAATATCTTGATCAGTTTTTGGTAGTCTTTATAGACGATATTCTTGTATATAAAAAGAGCAAGGAAGAACATGAAGATCACTTGAGAATTATATTGAAGACCCCGAGAAAGGAGAAGCTTTATGACAAATTTACCAAGTGTGAATTTTGGATTCAAAGAGTTTCATTTTTGGGTCACATAATCCCAAAAGAGGGGATATTTGTGGATCCAGCAAAAACAGAGGTTATCGAAAGATGGTCGGGACAAACAACAGTGACTGAGATCCGAAGTTTTCTTGGTTTGGATGGATATTATCAACGTTTTGTGAAAGATTATTCAGGATTATCTAATCCAGTCACCATGTTGACTTGGAAAGGAGTTATGTTTTTTTTGGACGGAGGAATGTGAACAGAATTTCCAGGAATTGAAAAGAAGGTTATCCAGTGCACCTGTTCTCACACTGCCTTGTAGTGGAGAAAGGTTTGTGATCTACAGTGATGCATCCAAGAAGGGTTTGTGGAGTTTTCTTATGAAAAATGATATAGTGATAGCTTATTCCCCACGATAGTTGAATATACATGAGCAAAATTACCCAACTCATGATTTGGAGTTAGTTGTGGTAATATTTCCATTAAAGATTTGGAGGCATTACCTTTATGGTGAAAGGTGTGATATTTATACTGATCATTAAAGTATAAAGTACATTTTCACACAAAAGGAGATGAATATGCGCCAATGAAGATGGTTGGAGTTGATTAAGGATTACGACTGCTCAATTCATTACCACCCTGGGAAAGAAAACAAGGTGGCAGATGCATTAAGTCGACAAGACAATGCTAGTTTATCCATGATGAGGATAATAATAGATCCAATATTTATGGATTTACAAAGGATGGATCTTGGAATTATAATTGAAGGAGGAAAATCATATCTTTATCAAATGAATGTTCAACCATCTATACATGTGAAGATTAAAGAGGCACAGAAAGAAGATGTCGACTTACAAAAGAAGGTGAGAAATGATCCTGAATTCAACCTTGATTGTGATGGGATAATAATGTTTAGGAATCGGGTTTGTGTTCCTCCCATACACGAATTAATGAAGGAGCTGCAAGATGAGGCTCATAGTTCTTCATTCTCTATTCATCCTGGAAGCACGAAGATGTATAGGGACCTGAAAGAGTACTTCTGGTGGGGTGGCATGAAAAGAGATGTTGCTGAATATGTCTCTCGATGCTTGGTTTGTCAGCAAGTTAAAGCTGAAAGACCGAATTCTAAGGGGATGTTACAACCATTACCCATACACGAATGGAATTGGGAAAACATCACTATGGACTTTGTCACAAGACTTTCTAAAACAACCAAATGCAATAATGCTATCTGGGTCACAGTTGATCGTCTTACAAAGTCTGCACACTTCATCGCTATTAGAGAGGATTTCTCTCTATATAATATTTCCAGGATATATGTGAAGGAAGTGGTAAGATTTCATGGATTAAAACTTTCTATTATATCTGATTGAGATCCGAGGTTTACCTCAAAGTTCTGGCGAAGTCTTCAGTATACTCTGGATACAGAGTTGAGTTTCAGCACTGCTTATCATCCTCAGACAGATGGTCAGTCTAAGAGAACAATTCAAACTCTAGAAGATATGTTGAGAGCTTGATCTATGGATTTCAAAGGTGGTTGGGATCAACACCTACCATTGGTGGAATTTTCATATAATAATAGCATTCACTCCAGTATTCAGATAGATCCTTATGTAGCTCTCTATGGAATGAAATTCAGGACTCCAACTTGCTGGGATGATGTTGGTGAAAGAAAGCTATTAGGACCTGATATTGTTGATGAGATGGTAGAAAAGGTCCGATCTATTCAACAACACATAAGAGTATCTCAGAGTCGACAGAAAAGGTATGCCAACAACAGAAGAATAGACCTAGAGTTTGAAGTGGGAGATAAAGTGTTCTTATGAATATCTCCCTGGAAGAGGGTCATGAGATTTGGAAATAAGGGGAAGTTGATCCCTAGATATATCGGTCCATTCGAAATACTGGATCTATTAAAGCTTTTAGTTCGAACATATCCTCTGTATATATTTTATTTAAATTCAAATAAATGAATAGTGTCAAAATTGACAGTATTGTTATTTTATAAAAATAACATATTATAAAATTGTTTAAAAATAACAAAAATATTTAAAATTTATAAATTAAAATTTATATGGTCGAAAATGTCATAATGTGTCAAATTATAGAAAATTCACAACATTGATGTAATTATTAATAATAATTTAAAATTTAGAATATTATTACCACAAATAAAATTAAATTGATAAATAAGGATTAATCAAGTTGGTAATGTTTAATATAAATTCCTAACATGACCAAATTTTATTGGTTGATTATATTACAACCCTATCTCGTCTAATATTCAGATATGAGTCATTTTGGAAGTCTTTACTTGGGGTTGGGATTTAATATAAACTAATATTTCTTATATTTCCAAAGGTGCCCCTCTCCTCCCTTATAAAAGGGAACCACCTCCCTCTCCTCCTCACACCAATTTGAACATTCATGCTCGGCCAAACCCTGCCTATTTCACTTCCACACTTTCCTAGAATCATCCTAGTGGTTATGGTCTTCTTCAAAGACAAACCCTAGTGCCCTAAGAGGAGGTTAAGAAGAGGCGCGTCAAAAAGAGGTAATATCCATTACCGATCCTTTACAATTTCTTTCTTCTTCAACATCTTCTTATTTAGTTGTTTCATTTTGAAGTAATAAAATCAGCATCACTCATATACTGATATGTTATTATATGTATGAAACAAACCTATTTCAACATCTATCCATCCTATGGAAAACGAAATCACCGCGCATGCGTACGTACAAAATATCGTCTCCACGTCGTGGTGTAATCTATTTTCCCCCACCACCTTACTTGGATGGGTATAATGGTGTAAATAATTATTATATATGATTATTGTAAAGAGATATTGATTATGAAATAGTATACATACACTCCAAAACAATTCCACGATCATTGGAATGATATCATCGCTCATGCGAACGTACGGAATACCATCTCCACAATGTGATGCGATTCATTCTACATGATCTTCATTGCATAATGATTATATAAATGAATTTAATGAATATATATGATATATAGTACATTAATGCAATTCTGGAAATGATGTATCTATAACCTAAAGAGAAGAATAAGAATTTATTCGACAAAACATGCATAAGAACAAAAAGTTATAAACACCCGAATAACAAGTAGCAATGAAATATTAATACTAAGAAGCTAATAATATGACCATATATGATATCATAACATTAATTATGATTCTTGAATAAGTCAATTACATTATTTAAATCATTATACAGGAGGTTCAGACACTTACGAGGCAAATCAGACCTAAGGTAAGGGAATATCACAATCTCATTTTTATATGAGATTTTTTGTACATTGGTATTTACTAGGGTGTATTTTATCATCCACATACATGTTTCCTCAAAACGTAATATTATTTCCATCCACCTAAATTTGTGAAAATCCAATTTTACCCTTTGGTTAGTTTTTAGTAAAAGATATGAAAGGAATCTTTTGTCGTTTTTCGTACGAGGTACTTTTTGACTTTTCCGACAAAAGTAAGAGAAGAATGTTTTTTTAACGTATACGGAATGAATGGATTTTTAAAACATTATTTCGAAGTATCTTCCTTTACAAGTTTTCATGCTTATTTTTAGTCAACTTCTTTTAATTTAAAATTATATGACATGTTCAAAAAGAAAAATGTTTTTGAAGTAGAAATGATATTTTCCTCAAGAATGGAGATCAAGAGTTTTATCAAAATTATTTTCCATATAAGATAATATAGGGTACTATATCTATCCCAATTATTACATGTAATTGATTATGTAGTGATGGAAATAATTTTATTTATTCCATTATCTTATATGAAATATTTTATGATGTCACAATGTTTAAGATTCCCATTTTTTTACATGGGTTATGCTATGATATATGTTTTATGATTTTGTGGCACACATACGAATGGTATCATTATGAGATGGGTGGGACCTATATCTCCCACCAATTAATTAGGTAATGATTTTATATCTCATGAGATATACATGGCTGGAACGGCAAGTTAAACTGGTTCAGTGAAATAGGACTGAAACGAGGAGTGAACTCGTTTCAGAAATGAAATTTTTCCACTAAGATAGTCTTGGCAATGAGTCTTGACTAACAAGAAATTATTATCTATGATTGTGTGTGTATGACACAATGTTTCATGTTATATGTTATTATTATTGGGATTACATTTCACTACTATTATTTATCCCATGTTATGAAATTATGATTTCTTTTTCAGGTTAAGATTTCCAAAAGTTATGTTCTTATGTATATGATGTGATTGATATTTCTTTTGTTTACCGTTACTGAGCATTTGAGCTCATCCTATTGTATGTTTTATTTCCCTAGGTAAGGAAGAAGGTTATTAAGTAGGATATGCCAAAAAGGGACTCTAGATATGATGAAATAAATGGGAGGCAAAGTAGATGCTTTATGAACCAGTTGTTTATGTTTCCCAGTTTCTAATGACTCTATACCTATACAGTCCTTTCCAGGTTTTGTTATATATTGTAATAAGTCTGCTTAAATTCTGAAGTAATGACAATGTATATAAAGTATGGGTCGTTATATTTGGTATTAGAGGAAAGGTATAGTCAAACTTTGGAAACTAGGATGTGAAAGCCTTATTAAGAATCCTAAGTATAAGTCTAAGCATAGAACACAATCCTAGTGTTTTAGAAATTTCCATGAACAACCTATGATAAGAACTTAAGTGTGAAACATTATTCGTGATTATGTGGTGTTTCCTATTATAATTAGAGTTTCTCACACTATTCTTCTTGGTTTTAGTCAATGGATTGAACCCGATGGAACCGTGTTAATGTGGAATCCGACGGGCAATGAAATGATTGTCCCCCTGAGAAACCAAACTTTATGGGAGCTGGAATGCAAAATCTTGAATCCATGCTCACACAACTTTCTCAAGGTATTAATCATTCAACAATTCCAAATGATAAAATGGAGGAGAAACATTCTATTGAATCCTTCATGAGGCAGCATCCACCTTCTTTCAGTGGGTCTACTGATCCATTAGTTGCTGAACAATGGATTAGTACTATTGAAAAGATATTTTCAGTTCTTCAAAGTTCTGAACATGATAAATTCATCCTAGCAGTGTATCATTTGGAAGGAGATGCTGATCAATGGTGTAATCTTATTAAGAATACGAGGCAAAGGGATGAAATTGAGTCCAAGTAATGGGATGAGTTCAAGAACATTTTTTTCAATAAGTACATCCCTCGTATTCGCCGAAAAAATATGGGGAAAGAGTTTCTTGAACTGAAGCAAAAGGATGATGAATCTGTTGGTACCTATGAAGCAAATTTTCCAAGACTTTCAAGGTACGCTTCTGGTATTATTATCCAACTTGAGAGTAAGATCGATCGATTCTTTAGTGGCTTAAAACCAAGTCTTCAAAGGGAGTTAGCCATAAGGGACTTCAATAACTACGAGGAAATCGTTCAATGTGCTCTCAATGTAGAGATGGAGATTGGAGTAACCCATCATTCATATGGGTTTGATAAGAAGAGGAAAATGGAATTCAAAGGAAAATCTAAAGAGCACACTGAAAAGAAGATGAGATTTCCCTTATGCTCAATGTGTGGAAAGAAACAAGGAGGGAGTTGTCTTAAAGGGACATGTAAATGTTTCAAATGTGGAAAGGAAGGTCATCAAGAATTTGAATGCCGTAATGATGGGAATAAGATGTATAGTGATGCAAACAAAGGAAGGTACATACAGAATAAACCTACTACACTTCAATGTTTCAAGTGCAAGGATATGGGTAATTATGCCAATCAATGCCCAAATCCAAGGGTTGATGATGACGGTCAAAATCAACAAACTCTTAAGTCTAAAGACAAAGGAAAGTCACATGCAATTCCTCTCAGTGATGTGGAGTACGATAACGATGTGCTGAAAGGTACACATACCATCCACTCTAAAGTAGAAAATGATTTATTTGATTCTTGATCCACCCAATCCTTTATTTCTGAAGAATTTTCTAAGGATATCACCGTATTACCTCAATAATTAGACGTTGAGTTAGCTAGGACAACCCCTAATGTAACAACAGTCGGATCAAAAGTTTATAATTCTTCTCTGATTGAAGTTTGTGGGAAAGTGATTCCTGTAAATCTGGTGATCCTTCCTATAGTGTAATTTGATGTGATTCTTGGCATGGATTGGCTATCTCTACATGGAGCTCATATCAATTGCCAAATAATGGATGTCACATTTCATATTCCAGAACAATCTATGATCGTCTATCGATTTAAGGATGAAAATAACCTTCCAGTGGAAATTTCTTCCATTTTATGGGTATTTATTCCACTAAATAAAGGTTATTTGTCTCAAATGGATGGTAAGAAACTCACAATTAAGAATATTCCCACTGTACATGAGTTTGACGTTGACATTCTGGAAGAATTTTCAGGTCTTCCACCAAATCGTGAAGTTGAGTTTTCAATAGAACTCGTACCGGGTGATTTTCCTATTTCAAAGACACCTTATAGAATGTCTCCAATTGAGTTGCAGGAATTGAAGAAGAAACTCCAAGAGAATCTTGAAAAGGGATTCATAATCCCTAGTGCTTCAACTTGGGAGCACCTATTTTGTTTGTTAAGAAGAAAGATGGATCAATGAGACCCTGCATTGATTATCAAGAACTTAACAAGATCACTATCAAGAACAAATATCCTCTCCCACTCATTGATGACTTATTTTTCCAACTACGAGGTTCTCAATAATTTTCCAAGATTGATCTTCATTCATGGTATCACCAATTAATGGTCAAAATTGAGGATATACCAAAGACGGATTTCCGTACAAGGTATGGACACTATGAATTTATAGTGATGCCATTTGGTCTTACTAATTCCCCTATTATCTTCATGGATATGATGAATAGAGTCTTTAGAGACTATCTTGATCAGTTTTTGGTAGTCATTATAGAAGATATTCTTGTATATTCAAAGAGAAAGGAATAACATGACGATCACGTGAGAATTATATTGAAGACCCTAAGAAAGGTGAAGATTTATGCCAAATTTACCAAGTGTGAATTTTGGCTTCAAAGAGTTTCATTTTTGGGTCACATAATCTCAAAAGAGGGGATATCTGTGGATCCAGAAAAAACAGAGGTTATCGAAAGATGGTCGAGACCAATAACAGTGACTGAGATCCGAAGTTTTCTTGGTTTGGATGGATATTATCAACGTTTTGTGAAATATTTTTCAGGATTATCTAATTCACTCACCAAGTTGACTCGGAAAAGAGTTAAGTTTTTTTGGACGGAGGAATGTGAATAGAATTTCAAGGAATTGAAAAGAAGGTTATCCAGTGCACCTGTGCTCACACTGCCTTGTAGTGGAGAAAGGTTTGTGATCTACAGTGATGCATCCAAGAAGGTTTTGGGGTGTGTTCTTATGAAAAATGATATGGTGATAGCTTATGCCTCACGACAGCTGAATATACAAGAGAAAAATTACCCAACTCCTGATTTGGAGTTCGCTGCGGTAATATTTGCATTAACGATTTGGAGGCATTACCTTTATGGTGAAAGGTGTGATATTTATAATGATCATAAAAGTTTAAAGTTTATTTTCACACAAAAGGAGATGAATATGTGCCAAAGAAGATGGTTGGATTTGATTAAGGATTAGGACTGCTCAATTCATTACCACCCTGGGAAAGAAAACAAGGTGGCAGATGCATTAAGTCGACAAGACCATGCCATTTTATCCATGATGAGGATCATAAAAGATCCAATATTTATGGATTTACAAAGGATGAATCTTGGAATTATAATGGAAGGGGGGAAATCATATCTTTATCAAATGAATGTTCAACCATCTATACATGTGAAGATTAAAGAGGCATAGAACGAAGATGTCGAGTTACAAAAGAAGGTGTGAAATGTTCCTGAATTCAACCTTGATTGTGATGGGATAATAAAGTTCAGGAATCGGGTTTGTGTTCCTCCCATCCCCGAATTAAAGAAGGATCTTCTAGATGAGTCTCATAGTTCATCATTCTCTATTCATCCTGGAAGCACGAAGATGTATAGGGACCTGAAAGAGTACTTCTGGTGGGATGGCATGAAAAGAGATGTTTCTGAATATGCCTCTCGATGCCTGGTTTGTTAGCATGTTAAAGATGAGAGAAAGATGTCTAAGGTATGTTACAACCATTACCCATACCCGAATGGAAATGGGAAAACATCACTATGGACTTTGTCACAGGACTTCTTAAAATAACCAAAGGCAATAATGCTATCTGGGTCATAGTTGATCGTCTTACAATGTCTTCACACTTCATCACTATTAGAGGGGATTTCTCTCTAGATCAGCTTTCTAGGATATATGTGAAGGAAGTGGTAATATTGCATGGAGTACAACTTGCTATCATATTTGATTGAGATCCGAGGTTTACCTCAATGTTCCGGCGAAGTCTTTAGCATACTCTGGATACAGAGTTGAGTTTCAACACTGCTTATCATCCTCAGACAGATGGTCAGTCTAAGAGAACAATTCAAACTCTAGAAGATATGTTGATAGCTTGCTCTATGGATTTAAAAGGTGGTTGGGATCAACACCTACCTTTGGTGGAATTTTCATATAATAATAGCTTTCACTCTAGTATTCAGATGGCTCCTTATGAAGCTCTCTATGCAAAGAAATTCTGGACTTCAACTTGCTGGGATGAAGTTGGGGAAAGAAAGCTATTAGGACCTGATATTGTTGATGAGATGGTAGAAAAGGTCCGATCTATTCAACAACGCATAAGAGCAGCTCAGAGTCGACAGAAAGGTTATGCCAACAACCGAAGAAAAGACCTAGAGTTTGTAGTGGGTGATAAAGTGTTCTTACGAATATCTCCATGGAAGAGGGTCATGAGATTTGGAATGAAAGGGAAGTTGATCCCTAGATATATCGGTCCATTTGAAATACTGGATCGTGTTGGGAAGGTAGCTTACCGATTGGCGCTTCCACCGAATCTCTCTCAAGTTCACGATGTATTCCATGTATCTCTCCTGAGAAAGTACATACCTGATCCTTCACATGTACACAGCTCAGAAGATGTACCACTGGAGCATGATCTTTATTATGAAGAACAACCGATAGAGATTCTGGATCGTAGTGAAAAATACCTATGAAACAAGACCACTCTCTTGGTGAATGTTTTATTGAGGAACCACCAATTATAAGAAGCTACATGGGAGATTGAGGATATGATGAGGGAGAGGTATCCTCATCTGTTTGTTATAAAGTGACGAATTTCGAGGGAAAAAATCATTTTAAGGGGGGTAGAATGTAACACCCAAGACTTTTATGAGAAATATTTTGTTTTTATATTATATAAATCATCAAAGGAATCTTTCGCTGCACGCAATCGCGACCTTCCTCGATAGTGTGTGTAGTACGCAATACCGAGTTCCACTAAACAACGATATATTTTTATAATATTATAAACATGCTGTTATGAATAGTATTAACTGAATTTTAAATTTTAAAATATTATTATTCATCTTACGCATTTTCTAGAACATGGTAAGAGAACAAAATAATTTTTTTGGGTAGAATAAGTATTTATCAATAAATGCAGTTTTGCCGCCTTTTGATGGCGCACCCACATTAAATCTAGTTTTGAAACATTTATAAGATCAATTTGACAGAATAAAATTATTCTTTTCAATCAGGATATAAAAATATACTTTGGATAAATTTTCATATTTTTCTTATAAATTTCATATTTCGATGAATAGTAAAAATACGAAAATTTTTAATTAAAAACAACTTTTTTCATTGAGATAATTTATATGGATAAATTATAATATTGAATGGTTTTAAAGTATATATAGAATATATTTTTACCATTTAATATAATGTATGTCATTAGCATTAATTTCACATTGAATTCACAGGTAAAACCATTTCAATCTTTGGCAATGTTTTAACTTCTAAAACCCGTTTTCTTAACAAGAAGATTTATTTTAAATTAATTACTACAACTTATATGTTTTGAATTTTGAAAAATGGATTCCATATTCAGAATCAGTGGGTCCAAATTATGTTAATAGGATACTTTTTATTTTTGGGCATTATGAATAGTAACTACGACAAATTTTATTTACCATAGTTAAAGGTAAATCGGGTAATTAAGGGTAAATATAAGATTATAAAATTACCCTAACACATGCCAAAATCCAATTGAATGACTAAAAGTATACCCATATCACATAAGGGTCGGATTAGATTCAATTAATAGACTTTTTTCTATGAAAATAATTTAATTATTATTAAAACCAATGAACGTGACAACATTTAACTTTCTTAAATATTATAAGTATAATAATTTTAATTTGGTGATAAACTTAATAAAACATAGAACCTGAATGGTCTTCAGAAAGATAACACAATTATCTACATCATAGAAATTTATTTAGAATTTTTAGGGATTAAATAATTATCATTAATTATGACACAATAGTGATGTTGAAATTATTTAATTAATAAAATATCAAATAAATGGTTTTAAAATATTAAAATAATTATTATATGCACTATTTAATGTGCTCCACTAATATTCTAGATACATATGACTTTTTATTAATATATTAAAGCTTTTATTTTGAACATATCCTCTGTATATATTTTATTTAAATTCAAATAAATGAATAGTGTCAAAATTGACACTATTGTTATTTTATAAAAATAACATATTATAAAATTGTTTAAAAATCACAAAAAAATATTTAAAAATTAAAAATTAAAATATATATGGTCTAAAATGTCATAAAGTGTCAAATTATGGAAAATTCACAACACATATGTAATTATTAATAATAATTTAAAATTTAGAATATTATTAACACAAATAAAGTTAAATTGATAAATAAGGATAAATCATGTTGGTAATGTTTAAAATAAATTCCTAACATGTCTAAATTTAATTGGTTGATGAGATTACAACCCTATATCATCTAATATTCGGATAATATTAATTTTTGAAGACTTTATGTGGGGTTGGGATTTAATATAATCTAATATTTCTTATATTTCCAAAGGTGCCCCTCTCCTCCCTTATAAAAGGGCACCTCCTCCCTCTCCTCATCACACAAATTTGAGCCTTCATGCTCGGCCAAAACCTCACCATTTCACTTCCCCACATTACTAGACTCATCCTAGAGGTTCGGGTCTTCTTCAAAGACCAACCCTACTGCCCTAAGAGGAGGTTAAGAAGAGGCGCATCAAAAAGAGGTAATATCCATTACCGATCCTTTCCAAATTCTTTCTTCTTCAACATCTTCTTCTTTAGTTGTTTCATTATGAAGTAATAACATCAGTATCCCTCATATACTGATATGTTATTATATGTATGAAACAACCCTATTTCAACATCCATCCATCCTATGGAAAACGAAATCACCACGCGTGTGTACGTATGGAATACCGTCTCCACGCCGTGGTGTAATCTATTTTCCCCCACCACCTTACATGGATGGGTATAATGGAGTAAATAATTACTATATATGATTATTGTAAAGTTTTATTGATTCTGAAATATTATACATACACTCCAATACAATTCCACGATCATGGGAACAATATCATCGATCGTGCGTTCGTACGGAATACCGTCTCAACGATGTGATGCGATTAATTCTACATGATCTTCATTTCATAATGATTATATAAATGAATTGAATGAATAAATATTATATATAGTACATTAATAACATTATCGAAATGATGTATCTATATTCTAAAGAGAAGAATAAGAATTTATTCGACAAAACATGCATAAGATCAAAAAGTTATAAACACCCGAATAACAATTAGTAATGAAATATTACTACTAACAAGCTAAGAATATGACCATATATGATATAATAAAAATAATTATGATTCTGGAATAAGTCAATAACATTATTTAAATCATTATACAAGAGGTTCAGACACTTACGAGGCAAATCGGACCTAAGGTAAGGGAAATATCACAATCTCATTTTTATCCGAGATTGTTTATACTTTGGTATTTACTGGGGTGTATTTTATCATCCACATCCATGTTTCCTCAATATGTAATATTATTTACATCCACCTAAAATTGTGTAAATCCAATTTTACCCTTTTGTGAGTTTTTAGTAAAAGATATGAAATGAATCTTTTTTCATTTTTTGTACGAAGTACTTTTTGACATTTCCGACAAAGGTACGAGAAGAATGTTATTTAAATTATACAGAATGAATGGATTTTTAAAACATTATTTCCAAGAATCTTCCTTTAATATTTTTCATGTTTATTTTTAATCAAATTCATTTAGTTTAAAATTCTATGACATGACGAGAAAGGAAAATGTTTTTGAAGTATAAAGGATATTTTCCTCAAGAATGGAGATCAAGAGTTTTATCAAAATTATTTTCCATATAAGATAATATAGGGTTATATTTCTATCCCTATTATTACATGGATTTTATTCTATTGTGATGGAAATATTTTTATGTATTCCTTTATCTTATATGAATTGTTTTATGATGTCATGATGTTTAAGATTCTTATTTTTATTACATGGGTTATGCTATGATGTATGCTTTATGATTTTGTGGCACACATAAGAATGGTATCTTTATGAGATGGGTGGGACCTAAATATCCCTCCAATTCATTGGCTAAAGATTTTATATCTAATGAGATAGACATGGCTGGAACGGAAGGTTAAACTGGTTCAGTTAAACAGGACTGAAACGAGGAGTGAACTCGGTTCAGAAATGGACTTTGTCCACTAAGATAGTCATGTCAATGAGTCTTGACTAAAAAGAAATGAATCTCTATAATTATGTGTGTATGCCACAATGTTTCATGTTTTATGTTATGATTATTTGGATTACATTTCACTAATATGATTTATCCCATGTTATGAAATTATGATTTCTTTTGTAGGTTAAGATTTCCAAAAGCTATGTTCTTATGTATATGATGTGATTGATATTTCTTTTGTTTACCCTTAATGAGAATTTGAGCCCACCCTTTTGTATGTTTTATTTCCCCATGTCAGAAAGATGGTTATGTAGGATCGAAATAGTGATGTAGATGCTCAATATACAAGAGGGGGGGTGAATTGTATACTTTAAAAATTCATTTTGAACCTTTAATGTTAGGTAAAAATAACTATGTTTTCCTCGAGTAAAGGAAAGGGATAAGTTTAACAAAGTTAAACATAAGAAAATTCACAACACCTCTAATACCGAATGCAAACATGGAAAGAGATTCCGAAAGTAGGTTCTGGAAATATTGTTCCGGAAATTGAAACATAACAAAAGTTACAATATGAGATTCTACCTTAAAGAGTATAGAATCTAAATAGAACAGAGAACAAATAAGGAAGTGTAAAAAAGTTATACTTTCCTTATAATACAAAATGCAGCAGAAATAAACAAGTAGTAGAACTACAAGTAACAAGATAATAGTCTTTTAACCCAAAGAGAAGGGTATCCAACAACCTTGGATAAAGGTCCCTTGATTTATACTTTCAAGAATGTCTGTATTACCCACACCAGGGTAAGCCCTCGATACGAAGATCGGAGTGTCTCTGTCTTTCTATCCCCACAAGCCCTCAACTTCAAGGTAGTTGGCACCCCTGTCTTCCTTAGCAAGGAAGCCCTCGAACTTCAAGGTAGTCAGCACCTCTGTTTTCCTATCCTCGGAAGTCCTCGAATGTAATCACCATCATTCGGAGTCGCACGAAGCTTTGAGAGTTAATAAGAGCCTCTCTCTCTAGAAATCACTTCAAGCATGTAATCACATGAGTCGAAGATTAGTCATCCTTTCAGCACTGAGCTCTTTCCAATGAGCTCCTATTTATAGGTAAATTTCCAACGGTCGGCTCCTTCTTCCAATGGACATATTTTCCATGAAATTAGGAAGGACCTGTACACATGTAACTCAACCAATGGTTAATAATAAACAGAATAGACGACATCGTTTTATAACAAACTTTGTATAACTGAATGTACGACATTGTTTTGGAATGAAGCAAATGTAAGTAAAGACTAATTAATAGTTCAGAGTGTTAAGAAAGTCAAAGGATCGGAGTCTAACCAAAATGAAGTCCGGAGTCTATGATAAGAAATGTTCGGATTCTATTTTATAGGAAATCAGAGTCTGGTTTCATCAAGAAATCGGATTCTAAATCTGTAGAGTTCGGAGTCGAACTGCTTAAAAGTTTGGAGTCAAACTTCTAAAGAGTTCAAAGTCGAACTTCTTAAAAGTTCGGAGTAAAAATTCTAAATAGTTCGGAGTCGAACATCTTATGAGTTCGGAGTCGAACTTCGTAAGAGTTTGGAGTCGAACTTCTAAAGAGTTCGGAGTCGAACTTCTAAAGAGTTCGGAGTTGAACTTCTAAAGTGTTCGGAGTCGAACTTCTTAAGAGTTCAGAGTCGATCTTCTTAAGAGTTTGGAGTCGAACTTCTAAAGAGTTTGGAGTCGAACTTATTAAGAGTTCGGAGTTGAACTTATTAAGAGTTCGGAGTCAAACTTCTTAACAGTTCGAATTAGAACTACTTCAGAGTTTAGAGTCCAGAATTCAGATTAAAACTATATTACAGATCACATCCAAGATTCGGATCCTAAAAACAGAATACTCCATCTTTTCATTATAAGGCTCTGAAAATTTGGTTGTGATTCCGGTTTTTGATTTTAAGTGAAAAAATGTCTAAGTATAAGAAAATCTAGGTTTAGGTAAATTTCCTTAAGGAAGTAAATTTTCCTTATTTGAGTAATAATAATATTTACTTACGTATAAGGTGTTTGTGATTTTCAAAACAAGAAGGAATGGAAATGTCATAAGGAAAACCTTATTGACTCAGCATGTTATTAAGTAGGATATGCTAAAAAGGGACTCTAGATATGATGAAATAATGGGAGGAAACGTAGATGCTTTATGAACCAGTTGTTTATGTTTCCCAGTTTCTAAAGAATTTATACCTATACGGTCCTTTCATAGTTTTGTTATATTTTGTAACAAGTGTGCTTAAATTATGAAGAAATGACAATGTATGTAAAGTATGTGTCGTTATACATGCTCAGATGAAAATTTCTATTGAGGGTTAGAGTGTAATAAATTTTATGGATGGATTTCCCCATCAATGGATAGAAATAATCCTATGTGGTATAGTATGAACTCATCCTTAGAAGTGTGTATTTTATTTCTTACTTGTTAACTAGTTTGAGTCATGGTTCAGTATATGTTATATGTTTTCACTATCATGTGGTGATGGATGATTATAATGAATAACAAAAAAGGATGTTCTATAATCACCGCAACATATAATTATTTCATTCTATGTAATCCTACAACATGGGATTCCCTGGTATTGTATCGACACTATCATATTACCCCACATATCACTGACTGATGAAGGTGTGGTTAGGGCATCTATTGATCATGTTTTTGTTAGACAAAATTTTTATCCATTAAAATCCTAGTTATGTTTTACTAAATGTTGATTATATATTAATGATATACACATATTAAAATCCCTGGAACAAGGATCCATTTGAGAAGGATTATCCACCCATGAGTATCCCTTCAAACAGTTGTTAATCGATAAGCAGTTCAATGAGTTTCACCTTCCAAATGGTTATTACTATATATAGGTTAAAGTGTAGTATATAATGGTATTGTCATCCTCGCGTCTCAACATTATCATTGATTTTAAAATGATATCATTAATAATATATAAGGCAACAATACAGTTATAGGATTTATGGAATGTTTCCTTAAAAGATTATTTGATTGGTTGATGGTATTGATTTTCTGTGACATTATTTTATATAATATGTCAGAAGTGGTGTATATATATTTTTTGGATATGGATCTTGACCATCTATATGGTTACTAGTATTATTAGATTATTTCAAAATTTTATTCATATATATTGAATGTCCACTTCATGAGATATATGTATTAGTTGTACTAGGAGTTACTATCCATCCAGAAATGGTTGAGTTATTTCTAACACCATGGCCACTGAAGGGAATATCCATAGAAGGGGACGCTAAAAAATAGTTTTAGTTTTACTGTGGGTGAAAAATATGAAATTTTATTTTACATGATTATGGATGAACCATCTGGGAGAGGATGATTTAGCATTTCTCTACCCATTGATTGCAACTCCTAAGATATTTTATAGTGTTAGGGAGGCACACCATGGGTAATAAAAATATTGATATCATGAAGGACCGTATATCCATTTCATATGTTTATAATAGATTTTATATATTTTGGATACCAATTCATCAATTTTCAATGGTATTTTTTGACAATATTCATATTATGAGAGGAAGTGATGAAAAATATTATTTCATCTATTATCTGTGATTATTAGATAGGTGAGTATATACTGTTATTATTTGGAATTATTTTTTTGAAGGAAGGAATGGTGTATTATGTTATAGAGTATGAATCTTGTTATATTACCTTCATATAAATTTAGGCTTATGCTCTTGATTGTTAGAGGAATTGGGATTGTATCTTGGTGTTTTCCATGATTTGAATTCGATGAATATAGAGTGTTTATAGTGTTATTTTTGTGAACAAATATTATATCACTAGGACATTCCCACTTCCTAACCATTTTAGAGTGGATATTAGTAATGTTTTCGTGAAATATATACCTACTGAAGTTTGTATAACTTCATGGTGTTCCCTTGATGACTATCTGAAACTGTGATTCTATCACTACAACATGAATATTGATTGGATAGGTGAGGGCTTTTTGCATCATTGGTGGTTGAGAATGGTGTTTCTACCCAAGAAAACGTACCCACAACTATTGACCATTTTTATTCAATAGATCATTATTTGGGTCTTCATTTCAATTTTGTCTATACCTTGGAGTATAAACTAACATTAGTGGTGTTTTCATTAAATAATTATTCAAACTTCATCATCAAAATAACAACATTTGAGATGATGTACCAAAAAATATTTATGTACCCATTAAACTAGTTAGAACTAGAGGATCAATATTTAATGTCAAAAAACTATAGGGAGAAATGGTTGTAATGTTGATGTTCATGCATGGGTGGATAAAGAATCACTAAGTATGTCACGTGTCCTTGGAGGATGAAAAAATTAAGTCATGGGTTTGATGAAGAAGTCCCCATTTTCTTAATGATATCACCTCATCAAGGATTGCTGATATTATTATACGGATATATACTATCATCGAGGTTCATATGTTCCTTTTAATTTTAATGAATAGGGGTTAAGGGTTTTATAATTATTGTCCCAATTTGGATAGTTAGATGTGGATTATCAGGTTTTCCAAATTTCAAATCTGACAATACATGTGCATGAATCATTGAATGAAGTCGTACAAACTAAGTGAGGTGTTGAATCTTGAGTAAATATTTTGATATTACTATTTTAGGATTAAAATTAATATGATAAGGGAATCCATGGAAGACAATTTTCCATGTTGGCATGACTATTAGCCTCTCAGGATCCTCTAAGAGAGCTTATTGGGTTGGGAGAAATAGATACAAGATCAGTATCCCCTTATGTGTTCATGTTTCAACATTATTTTTTAAAAAGACATAATCATGGAGATAATGTAATTATAATTTAATATTTATTTGATAATTTTGAATATTTATTGTAATATATTAAGAGTAAGGCATAGAGCTAGAGGGGGATTCATGGTCCTATAGAGCTTAAGTATTAATATATTAAAAATATTAAACCTAATATATATCAAAAAAGTAATGTTTTCAATATAATAGAGTTCCTCCATAATATTTTTCTAGATAAGAAATATAAAATTGTGAATAAAGATTTTGTAATTTATTTACACATTGTGTGAAATAATATTTGCTAGTTTGTGGTTTTTGGATTATGTTCAATTAACAGTGAAACAATAAATTATTATTTTTTATTTTCAGTTTATATATAGGTATTTATTTTTCCTTTAATACAATCCAATTTATAGTAAAATGTATATGTTATCAAAATAATCCTTATCTTTATATTTTTTTATAGAGATGTGATTACCAGATGAAAATGAAATAATGTTTTAGGATGTCATGTTCTCTAAATATAGTCCATACATCTCTCAATAGATGACCACATAGAATTATTCCTCATTAGATATCTATCCAATTTCATTAGTAAGTGTTTTTTTATTATTCATATATATTATTTATACATATTTTAAGGATAAATAATTCCTTGTAATATATATCCTTGGGTCAATGATTGGATTCTATTTTTTTCCATGTTTTGATTAATAATAGAAATTAATTTATTATCCTTGAATATTTTCAACTTTGATCAATTTTTTTATGGAAATATATTGAGGATAACCAGAACAATGGATGATTTAGATATATCATGCTGTGATTTTTGTGTCTCTACCAACATTCATTGTATTTCATCATCATGGTTTCCTTTGGATGGACATTTGATAAACACATAATGGATGATCAATGAAAAATAATTAATTGGAACATTGAATCACTATAGTGGGAAATGGATTTGTGTCAATGGAATGATCCTGTTAATAGGACGAAGGAAGAGGATTGAATATAGATCATATGTCCTTGTGTTTTTTATGTACTTATAATTTTAATTTTTTTGTGCCTTTGGATAATTCAATGTGAAAAGGGAGGCTGAAATATATCCACTAATAATATTTAATCCTGGACAAACCAATATCCATGATCAAAAGTCGTGATTTTTTCATTGGGAAAAGGATGAGGTTGCATGAGAAAAATTAAATGTGGAAAAGTGGATTAGGAAAATTCCAAACTACACTAGATATTGTTGAGTTGAATGAAAATTGTGCAGTATCATATATATTGTAGATATGGAATAAATGATTATTTAAAAGTAACAAGCCATTTTATTTACTCAGATACCATATGACCCTTATTAATTAGTCTTGGTGTGTATAAACTGTGAGGGAATATGAATCCATGTAGTTCATCACACATTGTGGTGATCTTAAATCATGTTTATACATTAAAAAAATAGAGAATCTTGTCCAAGAGAACATGAACTAGATACCATGTGACCACACACACCATATGTGTTGTGGAATATATTTTATACTATGTGGTGTACACATTATTTAGAATAAAGAACATTCCATGTGCCATCCCGGGCCGAATATTTCATCATATGATTTATACAACCCATGTACTTCCAATTTCACAAGGATTATCCCAGTGTAGATAAGAATGACCAAGGAAAATGGCTACAAACTACAATAACCATGATATACTGGATAACATGATGAGTCCAAACCCACCTCTACAATTCATGTTCTTCAGGCAAAAATATTGTGAATTTAGAGAAATTAAAATTGAGTGGGACTTATAGACATGTGATGTTCAACGATTAGTGATATACACAGTGTTCCTCTAGGGATGTAAAATTTAATTATTTATAGTAATGTTAGATACATAGTTTTTCTATGTTAAAATATAATACGTTCTGGTGTCAGTGACATCAAACCATATATGTTGGGCTATCATCGCTACTTAATTTTTTATAGAGTCTGATTTTAAAGTACACATTCATGAGGGTCTAGTATATCTTTTTATTATTATATTAGACAATTTTCCTTGGGGGTACTTGAGTTGAAATATCACTATGAGGACAAGGGGTTATATCTTAGTTAACATAGTATTCTTCCCTCAAATGTTTCCATTAAATAACATGTCAAAAAATGCATGCATGATCCCCAATGTAGATTGTTATTCTCGATATAAAAAATTATACTACATAGGCCCTCTATGTGATCCCCTATCTATGTATTAACATCTAATTTCTTCATGTATGTTGTAAATTGATCGTGAGTGTCTCTTGGATGATCTCTAGTACTTCAATGGTAGTTTTTCATCAAAATACATAATGATAACATTTTCTTTAATAAGTTACATCTATATATTATGATATTACAAGTGTGACAACATAGATATGTTCCATTATTTATGGATAGACTAATGGACTTAAAACTAAATAATGAGTGTTACATATGATATTCTTGTAGAACACATGTTTTTATGTGAGGAAATAACCTCACCTTGAGAAATTGGGTTTTCATATTTGAATATTTGGCCTATTATTTATGGTTTTTATTTATAATATTCTGATTGAAATAAATTTATGATGATGAGATGAATACTCTCATTATACATTATGGTTTGTGATTTCAGGGGGCCCATCGAGATATACATATTCGCAACTGTGCAAGGATTTTTTTGAACATATTGTGTCTTCAAATGATTATTGGAATTTAATTATGCACCAAAGTGATATAGCGATAGGTGGATCATATACATGCTAGATGGACTTTAGATGGATCTATGTTTTTTTAGGTAGTCTCCCTCGTGTTGTCAGTAGGCTGTGTAATTTTTTTGTTGCAAACATGAATGAGGAACACGATCATTTTTTACTAATTGTCATTCTCTACCTTTGTAAATTGATATATTAATTCAAGTTTGTATAATTTACATTTGAATAATTTAGTATCATATGGGGTTTGAAGATATTTGAAGGTTTGAATTTACCTTATGATAAGTCATCCAATATGGGTGATAATCCTACTCAACACTAGTTTCTATCCCATGGAATGTTGGAAGCATGACTGAGATGTAAAATTTATCATTAATATATCCATGTTTCCCCCCATGGGTGAGGTAATGATATTATCAATACTACATATTTAAATTGCTCTATTAGTGATCGTAATGATAATGTAACAAATTTTGGAAAAATGATTGATTATTAAAACATTATTGTTATCAAAATAAAAAAAATGATCCTACACATTTTGGATAAAACAATTAATTTATTAGGATGTTATAAGAAGGATATTAAAAATAACAATAAAATATCACACAGTAATGTAACCACAAGAATAACTAATGGTTAAAAATATAAATTTATAATTCTGGACACAAAATATATCAATGTGAGATGATATTCCATTTTATGTAATTTAATTTATTTTATAGGAATACATAACACTAAAATAGTATAAAAATTTAACTATTATAAAGGGGTAAGCATGGATTCTAATATTAATAATGATGACACATATATAATTATTTTTAAAAATGAATTAAAATAATTTTTCAATGAATAATTTCATAATTTTAGATAATGTGTTATCATGGATCAAGGATAAAAATCATAAAAATTAGACATATTTATAATTAAAAAATTGATAATTAAAGAAGAAATTGAATGGAAATAATAATTTTATTAAAAATAAATATAAATATAATATAATAAATCGATTGTTATAAACATTTAAAAATATTATAAGAATATATTCAACAATGAAAGGTATTGACCTAGTGAAATAAAAATTCAATCAGGAAGCCTATTGTGTTTTAATAACATTAAACATTAATGAAATATAATTTATGGTATAAATAAAATATTACCTATTGAGGAATAAATTGAAAAAATTTATATGAACAATTCTATATAAAAACAATAAATATGTTGAGATGATTTTATCAATTAAAAATTGATAAGAAGGTGTATTATGACCCAAATGAAAGTTATTTGGTTAAGGAACCATCCTACATGCAATTTTTTCATAACTAGTTCTGCTCTATGATATATAATAATAATTAAATAAATATCTATATAATTAATAATATTATTAATATTTATTTCTTATTATATTACCATTTTATATCAATTTATTACATTGTTATTAATCTCTTTTAATCAATACTGATCATAGTTGTTAGCTATTTTACTCAATAGTTGTATATATATGGATAAACACTATATTTATCATTCTATGATTTTGTCTTTTTCATCTATATGATATTAAATGAACTGTAAATGAAAATAATTAATGATTTTTCTCCTGTTTCATTACAGATATGGTTAATTTAGAGTTCCTTAATATGAAATTATTAATGAACCAATTTATGTATTTCATATCGATCAAAATTTTTTTTACTATAAATTAGTTAAATATTTATATTACTAGTCCCGAATCATAAATATTATATTATTTCATTATAAATAAATTATAATACCACTAATTATGAATTCATATTCATTCATGATATAACATTATTTCATTATTCATGTAAGTTGTTTTATCAACACAAATAAAAGTGTTCTATAATTAGTGTATGATTTATGTTATGTAAATGAATTTATTATAATATACGTACTATAATATAATAATGATAATAAATATTTATTAATAAATATATAAATCATTATTTAATATGGATATACTAATTATTTGATAAAAAATAATTATAAGATGTTATTATATTAAAGGAAAAAAATTGACTCTCCAATAATATTTTATATTTGTGTTATTGGAAATGGGGGATTATCCTAAAGGAATGAGATACCAATAGTGGTAATGAATTATTATTTAGATAACTTTTTAAGGTATTTTTATTTAATCAAATTAATGGAGTTATATGATTTGTATAAGATATTTCGAGTAATATATGTGGTTAAGAAGGATTTTTTATATTTATAATTTTTAAAATAATGAGAAATGTAATTTCAGTTGGAAATTGGATCCAGTGTTTGAAATTAAGTATAATGGATAATCATAGTTTGATTATAATTTAATTCATGAATCAATTGAAAACATTTTGCTAAATTTTATAACTTAAACCACTTATTTCAACTCTTTTTAACTCATTTTAACCATACATTTGAATTTAATTTTTTATCTCAATTATATTTTTTATTATGGAAAATGAAACTTTCCTAATTTATAAATTTCAACAAGAATACAAAAAATATAAAATTAATGTTAATTAAATTACTGAATAATATTTATTAAAATTATTTTTATTATACGTGTATATTATATAAAAACCAATTGTTTTGAAAAAAAATATAATGTGTAGCATAAAATTAAAAATAATTTATTTGTCATGTAGAAATAACAATTAAATTATTGTTAACTTATATATATATATATATGTATATATATATTATTAGTAAATTAGAATAACATTTTTTTTATTTACATAAATATCACAAAAATTTTACGTTTGAAAATTGGGAAATATTACATTTTTTCCTTTATTTATTTTACAAAAATTATATAATATTTAATGCTTATTTATAAAATGTTACTAGAAATTTTTAATATATTTTTATTTAAATAATATTTATCATTATTAATTTTTTAATGTTAAAATTTTGAAACATGATTATTATATAAATATTAACATAATATTGAATATATGTGTGTGATTATTAATTTTAAATTTATATCATTATAACACATACATAAATAAATCATCAAGACCAATACACATGACGTGATAATGAGACACAAAATGGTTAATTTAGTGGGTTGTGATTTTGATAGCATGGATCTTGTTATGGTTTCATTGATACTGAACATCTCTAATAGAGTATTTTAATCAATCAATACATTTTGACGTTCTTCATTGGATTAATATAGAAATAATCCATGTAATGATACACATTTTCATTGCTCAGAAAAAACATCCTAAAAATAATTCCTCTACTATATTATTTTACATATTCTTCTATTCAACGTTTATTTGAAATTGATGTTACATAAATTTTTATATTATAATTCAATGAAAAATCAAAAATGTCATATTTTATAAAACAAACTATATAATTTTTCTTTTTATATAATCATATGAAAAGTGATGATATAATTAGATATGAAATCATAATGGACATTTAATCCCAATGCGTGTTTAATTACAATGATCACATAATCTCATTTATTATATTACCTTACTATATATGGCATTGGAATTGATTTCAAAAACCCTCATATCAGAATCAAATTTCTAGTCAAGTTTTTTTATCATCTTTATATCAGGTGGCCTTTATTCTATATTAATAACTGGGATAATTTTTTATATAAAAATTTTAATCTTTGATTTAATTTCATGGATTATTATTTCCCATAATAGTGTTCATTTGAAAATGTGAAAAGATAATAATTAATATATTTGATGAATTTAATATGTACATTTTCAAAATTAATTCATATTCCTTTGGGATGGGTAGTTGTGATGATAATTGATAATATACAGTTCACAAAAGGATTATGAATCCCAAAGTGATCCATATTTTTGAGGATCCACATTCCTCTCATCGTGATTCTCATTGCCCTTTTCTGAGGAGATATTAAATGGAATAATATTTCAACAACATCACACTCTTGAAATATTTGATGATTTTTTGTTATGAGAGTTTATTTATTTTTTACTTCAATGAAATATTCTTAAACGTGTTAAATATTTTCTATCATTTCGAAAACAATACCGTGTCTTACTATTATCTAATTTCCAGCTATAAAACAACTTGTTAGAATTTTTCACCTCTTACAAAATAGATTATAACACGATGTACTCGGAATTTTATTGCATATAATATAGTGATTTTTTATCTTTAATATATTAATATAATGCTCTCATATTTATTTTAATGTCATTGAGAATTATCACAATATATATAATTTCATTATAATTATCAATTATGACATACAATCAGATAAATGATAATAAGTGGTCTTATGTAATATCTCAGTATCCCATTATTTATTTAGACTCACTAAATACATTGATATGAATCATAGGACCATATTATCTATAATTTAAAATGGTAACAATTGCATTAGTAATAGTTCCTTCATGTATAACATGTTTAGTTCATTGACTGATTTGTCCTCTAGAATATATATTTTGTTTATATAAATTGTGAGTTGATCCACCACTACACTAATAAAATTATTTTATTTAAATTTATTAAATAAAGTAACGAGAAAATAAAAAATTATAATATCCCATTTATATGTTGAGATATGTTATGGTTATTTCATCACTATAAATGATTCATGATAATTATTTTCTTATTTGTGTAACAATAATCGAGATATAGACATCACTATCTCCCTCTTCATGATATCCCAGTACATGTGTTTATTAATATCCTAATACATCCATATTATTACATAGTGAGTATATAAGGGTGAAAAATTTGTGTCCTAAAAATATCCATCTAGATTTATGGTTTATAGGGGACAATTATTTGTTTATTATATCTTATTTATATAATGCCTTCAATGTTTTTCTCAGGTATACTTTCTAATTTTTTCAATTTACATAATATCTTTATTGGTATTATTGATCAACAACTACATTATTGTTTTGAAATCATTTAGTAAGGTATGATTTCAACCAAACCAATATTATTTTCAAATCAATAATCTAAATATATATATAAATGTGTCACTTTAAATCCTCCTAAAATAATATTTAAAATAATTCTTTTTTCATTGACTAATTTCCATATTACTTACAATCCAGGTCAGTAATATATTATGTAATCCATACAAATGATCCATTCAATCCATATCCAGTATTTCATTTTCAATTTATCATATATTAATATATACATTATCATCTTTTATACAAAGTATTTTTCACACAATTAAAAATTAATATAACACATCCAAATATTAAATAAAAATTTTTAGTTGTATCTCCATAATTTTTTTCTGTTAATTTTACAAATTTTTCTTCAAATTACATGTGGTATATGTTGTAACCTTATTATTTTTCCCAGAGACATAACCAAAGAATTTTTTTTGTATTAATAGACAGGACAAATTATTCCCTATTATATGACACTATATTTTTGTTTTTAATATATTAAAGTGTTTCAAGATCCATTATGTAAAATTCACATTCACCAATATAGAGAAACATAACTCCCTTTCAATAAAAATTTTTAATGGTTTTTTATATTAATATAAATTTCACAAAAAAAATGAGAAATTATTAACTTATATTTGAAGGCAATGTGTCTTAATCACATTAGATTATAAATTAATTTCTTCTTCCACTTCTACCATTAATAGAATAAAAAATATACAACCGTTATCATTATTTTACACATTAATGATATTTATTAATCATATATACCAATTAATTAACATAAAATACACATCATCCTTCCATAGATCCTTTGTAATGGTCTTAAAATTACCTTCACATTCATTATTGATCATTTAATATATTATAAAATCATTAATATTGAGTTCCATTTAGTTTTCTAGGTTATATCAATTGAATTTATTCTCACTATCTATGTTAAATGTAGGGTATTTCTATTTTGTAAATGAACCACCATGAATTTATAAATATAAATCATATAAAAATGATCCAAATTTCATATATCTAATCTATGTATCAATAGTTAATGGTATCCAGATAAGTTATCCACCTAAGGAAATTATTCAAACCTTTCAAATATTTCAAATAGTTATTTAGTATAGGGTAGATAATAGAAGTCATAGATTTCTAATTATTTTAACTATCAAAATAATCATTTTAAACATCAATTTATCAAACTTTCTTATATTGAAATCATATTATTGATCACTAGGTTTAGTTATTTGGGGTTATAAAATGAATTTAAATATTAATATATGTTTAATGATCAAATGTTTCAATTAAAAGTGGGGCTAATAAATATATAATTATTAATATTGGAAGATAATGTATTAAAGGTTTAATTTGAATCTCAACCACATATTCTATTGTATGAAAAGATTTTTAATTAGGAAATATAATTTTTTATCATAATATTTTAATGTATTAAATTTTTAGTTCCCTAAAATAATCTTTAATATGTATGCCTAATTATTGGGCATCGAGACCTATATTGAGTAATTCATTTTCCAAGGGATGATGTATTCATATTTTTTTGGATAATTGACAGTATCATTTTTTTATACTAAATTGGATTTTCATTTATAGTCAATTAATGGGATATATATGAGATTTGTGTCAATACAATAATAGTATCACATCCAGTTCATTCATGGGAATAACTATAATATTAATATAAATTATTTTCACTCGAATCCTAATTAGATGATTTTAATATACCATGGATATTAAAATCATTATAATGGTGTAATCACCAATAACTCCATATCATATGTCTCGAGATGAATAAGTTTTTTTACAAATCTGTTATGATATGAAAATATTTCCAGAAACACTATGAAATAATAGATTCATAGATCAGTAATGTAAATTACTTTTCCATTCACCACGTTATATAAATTTTCCAAATTACCTGTATTTATTTCATAGGTTAATCCTTCTTATATATGTCTTAGATGATGCTTATGAAAAATATATAGTTTAAAAAGATGTTATTTCTATTATTATAATAAAAAATCATGATTTATAATGAGGGATTTATTAATCATTTTATCATAGGACCTTATAAATATTATTATATTCTATAGTAACATTTCAAATCATGAAGTAATATTTTCTGTAGAATTTACAATTAGTATAGTGACATAAAAAACAATGAAAAGTTTACATGGAAATGTAAACATCATAGGTTTGAATTCTCCCATGATGTCCCCTACTATAATAAAAACTGTCAATTAATTATGTACACTAAGAAGATGGTGGTGATTATCAATTGATGTGTATAAAAACTCTAATTTAATTTTTTAAATTTTTATTACAGGAATGATGTATTCTATATTGCTTATAATCTTTAATGTAACGATTTTATTCTAACAGTTAACATTCCATTTCATGTTGACTGTTATATCACAATTTGAATAGTAAAAAATCATATACAATTGAAGAATACAAATTTGAATGGTAACTAAGTATTTTTATACATAAATACTATATTTTAATCAAAATAATATATAATATTACAAAATAATATTTTTGAAATAAATATATATGATATTTTCAAATATAGATTTCAGTAATATGAATAAATAATGACATTATTTTTTAAAATAGTATTTGTAAAAAAATTCTAAAATTTTAAATAAAATATGTATTTTAGAAACAATAAAAATTTAAATTTATAATATATACAGTATATTTTTAATCATCACATCAAAATTTTTTTAAGGTGATATATTTAGACCACCATAAAATTATTTTTTATAGGGTAGTAAAAATACACTTGATTTTTCAGTATACATTATTAAATTGTAATTATAAAAAAATTATATAATAATATATAATTTTTATTCATGTAGAAATATGTTTAACTAATTATTATATAATTTTTAAATATTTAAATTCATATTTCATGATAACTATAATAAATTTTCATGGTCTAAAATAAGCATTCTATCTTTGAAATAATATAATTTATTAAAATAAAAATTTAATTAAAAAATAAAATATTGGAATAAAATATTATTTTTAAATTTGATATATGAATTAAATTTTTCTTTATTTCATTAACTACGATCCAATAACCCAGGTGGTCCATGAAAAATATATTAAGAAACCTAAAATTCTTACAATATATTTGATATGTTATAATAAATATTACTTATTTTCAAATAAATAACCACATATAAAACCAACATAAAACAATACCAAGCTCATTAAAATGAGCCTCCCACTAGTAGATACTCATTATTTCCATTAAAAAAAATCTTCTGTTATGAAATTTCTCAACTATGTTTCAGAATGATACTAATGTTAAGTGGTTCAAAACATTGTTCATTCCTTTCATTAAAGTACATTATTTTTATTATGTATTAATTATAGACACATATATTTTCATATAATTACATTAATTTTATTATTATAACTTCTTATTTTCATATCAATTAGGGACAACAATTCTCTCTTAATGATTCTATCCATGATCCATTTTTATACCCAATGTTCTTTTGATTCCATTCTTTAATTTTTCAAAACCATGGTATTATGTTTTGAATACCCAATAATATTTTATCATGTTATTTCATATGAATATAATTATACATAATCGGTCATTACTTACTAATAATTAAGTAAATATTATCATCATAATGGTATAAAATTTTTAGAAATTCTGGTTTTCAGAAACATAGAGGATCAAATAGTTTATTTGAACCATGATGAAAATTATCTATGAGTAATATATGGAATTTTTAAATATTTTATGAAATCTATGCGGCACAAAAAAATTAATCCTATTATTTTTTCACCTCAATAATGCTCCACTTAATTGGGAAAAGAATTACTATACATATATATTATGATTGCAATAACATAGTCTCACGCCTAAAAAAGAATCATCATTTAATGAAGAATAAAATTGATAAATTATTTGAGACACATTTTTGATGAACAATAGTTATATTTTTATGAATCATGATTTTTTATATATAAACTACATTATGATGTTATATCTCATTTAGTTATGATATTTCTATTATTTTATTCATCATAATTTGTCCATGAGGATCAGTCACCTTCCATTTTCATTATTGATCATGTCACTAGGCATTATGATTACTCGTATCCTTTTGATGTTTGTCTAATGATAATGAAATGAAATGAGGTTACCTAAGATGGAATTAAAAATTTTTAAATAAAGGGAAATAATTGTAGTTTTTTCATTTGATATATTTAAATTATATCATGTATAAATCGTTTTCAAGACTATACCATATGATATCTTACATAAATTTAAAATTAATTATTTTATATTGTAATAATGTAAAAGATCATGAATGATGTTTTTTTACTTCATATATTATCTTCTCTATCACCCAATATGGTGCATTGAAATATATTATTCAAAATTAATGACATTTCATTCATTTATGTGTGAGTTTATTATTTCATTAGACCAACATCAAATATGTTATTATAATTTGAATCATTATATTAATCTAGCAGTTGTGTGAATTTTATTAAACTTCATTATATGTAGAATATTTTCATAATCCATTGATAAAAATTCACAATTTATACAATCTACATTTTTATCATGCTTCTCATTTGACATTCCTTCTTATATTTGATTTAACAAGAAATATATTTTCAAACTCCATTTTTATTATTTGTCCTCTAAATATTTAGTAAAAATAAATGTTTCTAATATATATTTCAAACATTGATCTCATCAAATATTTTTAAAAATTTCTTATCGAAAAAATTGGTTTTATAAAATTTTTATAGGAAAAAAATTAAATTATTATTATTTAATTGAATTTCAGAAATGAGTTAACCATAATTATTTTAGAGTCTTGTGATGATTTTTTCACAATTAATACTGGGTCTATCTATATTTTTTTGGTTCTAAGAAAATTATCCACACTTCTATATGATGTGTTTGTGGAAAATATTTTGGGGAAAATATTTTTTGAAACCCATCCTAATCTATATATACAATTTTTTTAATTCATCATATTAATAATGTCTCTAAATTAGTGTTAAGATGTTACTTGTAAATAATTAATACTTAAAAACCCATTATCTCTCCATGAATAGTCTAATGGAAAAGTTTTTTATTATATTTTTCAATTTCTCATAATATATTGGACATGTTATTCCATTGAACGATGATTGATGTTTATGCATGATAGAAATAATAGAGATTTCAAAATTCCATTTAATTCAAGGATATTCCAATGGTTTGTGTAATGACTCATATTTTTAGTGTACTATTTTTAAATATTAGATGGAATTATTTTGTGACTAGGCATAGAAACAGCTTATCATTCTATGGTCGCTGATCCCAGATTGGTGGTTTGAAATTTTTTATGTAATGTGAGTCGGTTCTAGTGCACGGTTGTAGTAGTTTCTAAAAGGATGCCCGATTAAAAATCAAATGGCACAGTTACGTTGGGGATGATTACTATACCAAATTATGAGTCTAACCTCGACCATCATGGGTCAAGGTAAAAAGTTAATTTTTATACGTTTTAGGTAAAAAAAACTCACAATGTTTATATTATTTTATTTTTGGAAATATCCGCTGCAGTGCAGTGACATGGCATCTATTTCAGTAATTAATGTCATGTCATAATGACTCAAAAATGGAAATTTGTACTCATTAATGACGTATCATGATGGAATCTGAAACATGTTTCCCTTTTTACTGGGATAATCGAATGTTGCTCATTCGTGACAATTGAGAGAAATCTCTTGAATATTCCCGGAGCATTAAAGAAAAATCTCAGTGATGAATGACAACGAATCAAAATTGAGAACCACTACCCAAACAAGTTTAGAGGATCTGGACAATGATGGTAGCATGACCCCTTCATCATCGATCAATCCAAGTTGATGTAGGTGTTTTTATTTCATTCAACATTCCCCGTTTTTTAATATAAATGATGAATATGGATCAACAGAGAACAAGTTAATCCGTAGATTCGTACATTTTGTTGGAGGGTTTTATTTGAATGATTATGAGGAATTAATCAATGTTGATTATTATTGTTGATTTGTGCTCCTTTTAAGCCTATTACAGGTGTAGATCAATGCCGTGACGAACAACGATGGATGATCGTTTCTCAAATTTTTTCTATTGATTTTTATATACCCAATTGCTTCTCGCACGTTCTTCACGTTCTCCACGTTCTTCACCGGGTGACGAACAATGGATCATTGCGCACCCGTCTTGCAACTAAACGATTCCAAACATGAGATCCAACATCGCAACAACCCTATGATGATGTGACGACCATGAAGAAAAACGAATTGACATGGATAGGAAGAGGTTGTTCTTCAAGAATTCTCTGTGCGATAAGATCAAAACATGTTTTTTGAGCCGATCGGAAGTCTGAAAACAACGAAAGCATCTTTGTGGTGTCAAGGAGACCAAAACCCATGTGTTCCATGGAAATATGACTACCAGATCAATGAACTAGATATCACTGGGGGCGCAATGGTGGACGTCCGCGTTTCTAGAAATTATCGGAATACACAGCGTGTCCCTCCGAAGAACACACCGTGTAGCACTGGAAATGGAGGATAGGGTTTCAAGGGTCAGAGAGGAATCACACGGTGTGTGGCCCATGGTCACATAGCATGTTGGACACCCCTCAAAGCCCGGTGTATATTTTGGGAAGTACACGGACACGAGATGATCTACACGGATTCAGAACACGGCATGTATGCTCTACGCTACATGGAAGAGGAGGATATTTGGGACTCGAAATGTATCCAAGGGGTACACGAACACAGGATTGATTACACTAACATGTACTCCATTACAGGGCCAGGCGAGGTCAGTAACATGGTATGTCCAGTGTACCAATCACACAAGTTCGATTACACGTGTTGAAGACTGTGTATGGGCACAAGGCCAATGTACACCTATCCGACCCTAGTCACTCGAACATGGAATGTACATAGTACTACACACCGTGTACTTACATTTCTACATGACCAAACTCACGGCATGGGCCGTTGTACACGAATAGTACCCGGGGTCAAAAGACATGATGTGTAACTTTTTCTACATGTTGTTTATTTTTGTAAAATGGCATGATCCCTTATTCCACCATATCATGGACATGTTTCATTTGAGTTTGTACCCCATCTTCTCGTTCCCTTGATGTTATGGAATCATTTCCTTCTATATGAGTACGATCCCTTCACCAGAACATTCTTGGATAAAGTCATGCCACCATCCGAGAGGCAAGGATTGAGATCCTCTATCCCTTCTTGAACATAGGTAGAGTCAGGTATCGAAGTGACCAACTCCACTGGTCAATGATCCTCTTTCTAGCTAGTGAATCCAGATGAGTAACGGTATTTTCCATGGCCATGTATGAGATCCTCATCTATGTATCGTGATCTTTCCCACATAGTAGTGTGTCACTTGTAATGAGTACATATATCTATCGTAATCGTCCCACTCATGAGTGTGTCTCCCATAATGAGTGTAACTACCTCTTTTAACGTTTCCCAATGAAAATTATTTATTGGACGGATGTCATTAGAGAAATAAGACTCATGGAGTGTGTTCTTCCAGAACAAGTGCTTCGTAGAAATCATTGAATTGAATCCATGGATGGGTGTATGCAGTTGTGTGACTTGTTTCTAGACAATGATTCTTAGTTTTGGGTACATCTGGTTTGTTATTCTCTTAGTATATGTTCTGTATACATATATTGTGCATAGACGACTTTAACTTTACTTCATGTACATCATTATGGTTTTCAAGGTCCTCCACTGGGTATTGTTATACTCACCCATGCATGGGATTTTCCCACACGTGTCATGTCTTGTGCAGACAAGAATCCTTTTGACAGAGTCCAGGGTGGACCAGGACATCACCGAGCATTCTGACATCCCTACAGGCTGAGGTGTTCCTACAGCTGTGAGCCACAGTCACAATACCTCTTTCTATTTACAGGTTGGACATTGTAGTTTTCAGACTCTTGTTTTGGTGGGCTTGTATTCTGTCCCAGTTTACATTCAGTACATTACCTTCCACCGTAATCTATTGGTTAGGTTTAGTTATATGAATTAATTTTGTTCCTTACTTCTTTTTTTTACATTTCAACATTTGTGGACTTGTAGATGTGTGCGTGTGTACAGATTCTTAGGTAATTCCTTCGATATTAGTAATATGCCTACTCCGTGCTAGTAACCAGCCCCTGGCCTATTAGAGGAGGTATGGGGAGTCGCGGCATGGACCCCACTGGGATGGGTTGTGATAGTTTGTATCATTATTCATTTATATAAAATCTTGGTAGATAATTTCTATGTGAGCTCATACTCCAACACTAATCCCATTAGTTTTTTAATTTTTAAAGTCTATATCTTTTACATCTCACTTCTTTTTATCTATTATGCTTCCATATTTGGACCGTAGTAATAGAGAGTTGGTAAAATTATTAATAATTATTGAAATTTTTATATAATATGTTTATATAGGTGTGTGTATTCATGTTTTCATGTCAATCAAAGGGATTTGGTGTCATATATGGGCCTCACTGTATCATATTTTATGGAAAATGATATTATCTTTATGATTTAAATGTATTGGGGTTTTCATGATATAATTTCATTTTTCCATCATTAATGTTATCAATATACTTGATTTAATATTGATTTAATTTTATTATAGTGTTTATTTGTGGAATAAATTCTTTTTCCAATGAATTTTTAGATTATCACATCATATTTGTGCATGTTCAACACACTCAATTATAATCATTGGCACATGTCATATTAAATAAAGGAATCACTAGTAGCTCCTATATTTTCCCCAAGCCTATGATGGGTAAAATATCTATATTCTATTGATAAAACATGTATTTAATATATGTTTTTTATTAATCATGATGATTTTAGTTAAAGAGACAAAATAGAGATGGTAAAACATCTGTATTCCTTGTTTATCCAATAATCAGTGTTGGTGGTAGTGGTCATAGTAGATTGAAGTGTTCTAATGATGTTTATTATAGATTTTTTTATTAACTATTTTTTGTATCATTATATTGGTTAATATAATTTCCTAGTGGATCCAAAAATATTATATGAATTGTATTTGAATAATTAAAAATGATATTTTAATGTATGACTGAATTCTAAAATCCAATATCTATATTATATTTTATGGTGAAGTTGTTCTATTTTTTATTAATGGGAGTATAATTTTCATCAGATTGTTTCTATTATAATGATGAATAGAGAATTCTTTTTTCAACATAAGTGTTTATGAATAAAAGTAGTTATAAACATTTAATGTTTATGAAATAGTTAATTGTACATTTCATGGGAAAGGAAACAACTTCCACATGTATGATAAGATATGATAGGAATATTATTTTAAGTGGATGATTATTTTGACATGATGTGTTATGTATTTTTGAACAATACAAAATAGTGATATGAATTTTTACAACCATTGATCAAAATACAACATTATTACATAATTATTATTCAATTTATAATTATAGTGCCTAAATTATAGTATTTGAAATATTATTTATTATAATTTTTTAGAGTAATATATTAGTTATTTTAATTGTCCTTGATATATTTTGTAAATTTTGAAATAATAATGTTCTTTATTTATTTTTTGGATTAAATCTTCTATATTTTTAAATTTTTTGATCAAGGAATTTTTCGTTCAAATTATAACATTGCTTTTGTTTTTTAGTTTTAATTATCATAGATAGAAACATTTTTATATTATTGGATAAAAAATAATATATAGATTCTATATAATTAATATATGAGAGGTGTAAAATAAATAATATAATGAATAATTGTTTAGAGAAAGATATTATAATTGGAATATATAACTAATGAAAAATATATATTTATAATTTGTAGTGATGAAAATATTATGGTATATATTAAATAATTCATTATGTCTTTATTTAAAAAATATCCAATGACCTATAATATAGAAATATAAATGTTTTAGGTGGTGAATTTATGTTTAGTTATCCTAAAAAGGGACTATTGTATTATAGATTCCTAATGATGATGGTGAACATGATAATAAAAATAGATAATATTAGATGAACACTCTTTATATGGATTTCAACATTTCATTCCAATATTGAACTAATGTAGACATAAAAATTGAATTGCGGATTTCATTAGTTCTATACCACAAATATTTTTAGTGAAATACCATCTAATGAATTTAAATCGATTTTTCATGGTCCCTCATGTTAATTAATTTTAACAACACACTCAATGTAGTAAGATTATATAGAGTAATATATATATATATTCTAATTGTACTATTATATACTTAATCTTTTTAATGGGTTGTTGGTTTTTCTTGGAGATCCATCTCAAAATCATATATTAACAGTTATGTTACATCAATTTTTGGTTTACTGGTAAACTTCATGTTTTATACACCATCAATATATCCTAATGTATGTAATCTAATCAAAATAATTTTATCCAGACGTTTAATATTATATGTGGGATTTAAAATCATAAATTAATGAATTTAATCATGTAGAGGATGATTTTTCTTTTTAACATGGATAGATTTTTCAGAAAAGGAACTAATTGACCAAAAATAGTTAAGTATGTGTAGAGTTTAATTCACACCTCTCTCAAAGTGTTTTTGAACTTTTGAATCCATAGAATCATTAGACTCATAAGGAATTCAAAATGAAATTATTGGGAAAAAATTCAATTGATTTATCTTGTGATATACTTTTTTAATTTATAAAGTATGGATTTATAAATGAAACTATGAAATATAACTAGTCATGATTCAATAAAATTGGAACTAATTAAAATAATAAAAATATTACAAAACAAAAAATATATATGAGATTCATTTCTAACAATATGGAATCAAATAATATTTAATTTTAATTTTATTTTGTGTATTTATTATTTTTCTGTATTTAAAATAAGTTTATTCTAAAACCAAAATATTTTGTTTGAGTTGGTAATTGAACATATATAAGATATTTATATTGATAATTTCATATATTTATAAATCATAACTTGGTTGTGATGATTTATCAATAAGTAAAAATATAATTTCAGTTCTTTGAATGATTTATATTACAATAATTGTTTTAGTAGAAATTCTAATGTGATCAATGAATGTTTTTTATACATTTTATGTTGTGTGTTAGTATTTAGTGATTTTTAAAATCATTATTAGTATCATATAAATTATTTTATTATTGATGGATCCTTAGACCACTCTTAATTAGTAGAATAAAATAGAAACAAAATATTAAATATAGAAAAAATATACAATATTTCACACGAATATATATATAATTGAACAATAAAGAAAATTGAAAAATTTAGTTATCCAATAATAAGAAACAATTTTTCAGAGACAGTTATTAAAAACAATATTTCCCTAATTTTTTTAATATATATATATATATATTTGTTTTATTAATTGAAACAAAGAAAATATATAAATGTTTTATAATTAATTTAATCCATATTATATGATATATATAGTGGGAATCCAATATCAACTATGCTCCCTTATATCTAAAATGACTTCTTTAAATGAAATAAATTTTGAATTTTCCTTTCATCTACAAGCCTCTTCATCCAACATTATTAAATAATAGATATAAAATAACTATAATAAAATTTTATGCATGATTTATTTAAATCATCTCCCATAATTATTTAATCCATTTTTAATATATATTATAAATAATATTGATGGTGTCTTATTTATCAGTGATATTGTTCTTGTATTAATTTTACATTTCGTAAGATCAAATTAACTAGTAAATATAGTGCCTAATTCCTAAAATGGCCACTAAAATTCATAATCATGTCTCGGATGATGATTATTTAATTTAATTTTCAATCTTTTCTATGGATTCAAAAAAATAATTGTAATCAAGTTGTTAATAAGTAGATAAATTCTGAATAATGATGAAAACATCTAAACGACTATTTATGAGGATAGTTCATAACTCATTCATTATAAACTAATAAATGATATTTTAGTAAAAAATTTGATTTTGAATCCCCTTAGGGGACTAATGATGGTTATAATGATTTTCCATCCAATACATCTTTTATTTTATGAATAAAAAATAATAAAAAATAATCAAATATATTAAATAATTAATATAGAAAATATATTTAGATTATTACATCATTTTTTATTGCATGTTCATTATTTTAAATTAAATCTTCTTTTATTTCCAAAGTATTCACAATTGTAGTTCAACTGACCTCATGATAGGTAACATTAACCAATAAAAACTAGGAAAAAAATTTATATTTATAGAAATTTCATTATATATTATACATAAAATAAATATTAAATAATACATCAAATGTTACCTTAATTAAACATCCCATTCTAAAACATTTACTACCATCATTATGTGGAATAAATTTTATTTCATTGTTTGATATGAAAATAGAATCCATAAAAAAATTCACTATTTTTTAAATTATCATTAATTATATTTTATAACAAATATAAAATGAAATTAACAATTTTCTTAGGATTATAATTATCTTTGTTATCTAGACTTAACATTAATGGATCTTGATATATCCCATCAATCCTATTTTATCCATTTCTTGATATTAATTGATTTTTCAGTGTACTAACACCATAATTAATAAATGTAATAATTCAAATCAACCCTATACATATCAATTTCTTATTATTCACTATAAAATATTTCATATCAAAATTGTAAAGTATCTAAAAATAATATATTTTAAACCAATATTAGAATTTCTTATAATATCAGATAAACTAAAATATAAATTTATATTTTTACTTGAATTATGATATCTCCCAACTATAACATTATTCAAGTCAATATAAATATTCCTTCAATCAAGATCATACACAATAAAATTCTCTACAATCCTTTAGAATCATCTGAATCTACCCCATAATTATTAAATGGCATAACCAATTTTTACATATTAATTATTGTAATGTTTGATGTATTCATCGTTTTCCATATAGTTATTTTTTACATTTAATAGATAAATATTTTGAATAATTATTATATAAAAGTGATAACATATTTTCTATATAAACTATTACATACATGAAATAGTCAACCTATAAAACCCACATGTTTCTAATGATGATATTACATGTTAAGTTAGGTCCAACTCATTTGATTGATGATATGAACTAGGGACCCCCTTATCTGATAGTATCATTGATGAGGATTGGTGGACACAAAAATACGTGTTAATATATGATTAACATTATATCATATAAATTTGAATTTTAGAATTAACGTATACATACAATGATAATGTATCATAATTTATTTATGTGGGAACTTATCCTATGGGATATCTAATATTATTAAGGTTAGTACGACACACTCATATTTCTAGAATGTTTTAAATTATTACAAAAATATATAAAATTTGTAGGCATATTTGAAACATGATTTGAAAATTTAAAAGAATCAATTATATTTATTACATGATTCATAGAATTGATGGGTTATATATAATATAACAAAGTAAGATAATAGTTATGTTATTGAATTATTATGCATAAAACCTATTAAATAATTATAACAAATTCATTCGTTTTTGAAATGTAAATTTTAATCCATTTAATTGTTTTCCATTTTCATAATATTAGTTTGGAAAAGAGGGAATTAGGTGGATTCCAGTAATTGTGAAGTCAGATACTTTTTAGATTCTTATCATTTTAGTCATGTTGGTTATTGATCCTTCTAAGGATTTAAAATTAGTGTAATGTGGTTACTAGACGTGTATATTCTAAAATATAAATAAATCCATTTAAAAAATTGAGATGGTGTTTTCATCAACAATTATAATTTTCAATTTCCCAATGAATAATTGTGTTACATGTTGTGTAAATTTTAAACTGTTGTCTATAAACATGATTTATAGATGACATTATATGTTCTAAATTCCATATTTATTTTCTCTCAAATCGTGTTCCTTCCTTATTCATTCTTGCGGCCCTTTAACCATTTTAGTTGAATTTATATATCAATCGATATTTGTTGCAAATGTGCTGAAATATTTTGGGTCAATTTTTTCCTAATATCATTATATCATTCTATTTATCTCTATGAGGATTAATAGATCATCAATGGATTGATGGGTGTTTTCTATGTATTACTAAATATATTATTTTGGTTCTGTTCCATGGACTTTTAAACCTTCATTCTTTTGGAGGGATCTGTTGTTGGGTTTGTGTTTCCTTGAGAAAGGTGGGTTGTTCGGTCATGATGCATAATTTTTTAACAATGAATTTATATTATGTTTAAAGAAAATAATTTACCTTTATAATATCAAATTTATTAAATTTATTCACTATAAACCTATTTTTTGTAAAAAAAATGAGAAGGAAAAAATTTGGCATCAAATTGGTGCACCCTCAAGTCCATTAAATTTGGGTGTGATTGTGAGATGAATTGAATTATAGGAGAAATAGATGGATGAATTTAATTTTAAAATGGATAGAAATTATTTCAAATAAAATTTTGATTTTAAATATCCCAAGAGAATTTTTAGAGTTGAATTTGGGAAAAAAATCATATTATTAATTGGGAAAATAACATAAAATGGGTTCTGTAGAATCGTTTAGGTTTTATCTTAGAAAAATCCATGTTTTGATTATAAATATATTATTGTTTTTTCATGGAAAAATATAATATGTGTAATTTGAAAAAGGGATTTAGTTATATTTTATGCATTCTTAAAATCAATTTCCAATCACAATGTTCTACTATGGCACAAGAATGCCTAGGTAATTAGTGAGTTACATGAAAAAAATGTGATTCTAGGAATTTTCTAGAACCAGATTGTCATTTTATAATTCCAAATAATTATTTCTTACAATATTTTATTTCCCAATGGGACATAATGAGTCCTCTATTTTTAGCGTGGAGGGACAAGTGTACACATTACAATTATTATCACATGATAGTGTTAGGATTTCATAACCTTGTAAAATTTATCCTCTTTTTATATGACCATGTAGTTATCATTGTTTGTATTTGATATATATATGTATGCTAATTTTGGTAAACAATTTTCCATGCCTTCAATTTGTATTAAATTTTTTATAAATTTTTTTAGTGAAGTCATTTGTTTAAATTATTTCAATGAATTTAAATGTATAATGTGTTTTTAAATGTAACTCTTTTTTTAATATGATTTTAAAATACAAAACCTATCTATTAAAATATTAAAATATATATATATGGTTAACAAATAGTTGTATTAAATTATGGAATCCATGTAGATACCCTAATGGTTTTCTAGACCGATCCTACACATGACATATTTTGTTTGTAGATTATATTATACCATGTTTGAGAATGGATAAAGAACAACTTAAAGGAGGTTCTAGTTTATGATCCTTGGAATCGGAGAGTTTTGTCTTTGGGGGCATGGGATTTTATTTCGGTTTTCTATACATTTTGTTGGTACATTTTTTTCTTTCAGTTGGTCATCTGGTACACTTCAGCTATCAATTTTATTTTGTATGAATATTTCCTTGTTTATCTAATTCATTAATTTTTAGAGAAAAATCATTCAAACTTTCCTTTTTTATGATTACAGGTGCTAGTTTCCAACACATGGGGATAGTGAATACCCTCTAGGCCATTTCAGTGTCGACTCAGTTATCAGGGGACCAGAGTACCAAGAATATTTCATGAAAATGACTTATTAGGGACATGTTGACATTGTTATGTAGAATATAGTATTCATTATGTTATAGTTTGGTGATATATAAGGTAGTTACAATTGAATTTTAGGCTGAAGATCCCCTTAATGAATCACATGTATCTAGGATGGTTATGGAATTATTGAATACGGATTTTTTCATATATTTTTTATTTGGTATTTAAAGAGATTTAAATTCAAATCATGTTGACATTCGGTGGGGAATTATTACCGCCAAATGATCTATTTGATTATTAATTAGATTTATTTCTTATTGTTTTTGATATGGTGTAGCATCATGTCTCCAAGAGGATACATGAATTGGATCCCTATTGAATATTCCTCTGATCATCATTTGGAAAATACTCTTATGGAACCTAATTGTGTTGATGTGACCATTTCAACTATCCATGATCTAGGACATTGACGTCTACTAGTTCTATTTATAGAACTAGATGATGAACCTTAGAGGTACATTCTCTAGGATTATTATCCTGAGTTTTTTTTACCCAAAATACATCACAATTAAATTTCATTAATGATCCTCAATAGGGTGAAGAATTTTTTAGTTATACCGAAATTTTTTGGGTTCATGGAGATACCTAACAAATATAAGCAGATGTATACCCACTTCGTGTTAGAAAACACCTATCAGGATATGGTAGAACACTATCATTATGGAGTATAAGAAAAATGTCATCTATTGGAATGAATTTAATATTATTATCACTGAATAGTTGTATCCAATGTTGAGGTTATTTGATAAGGGTATAATGTTTTTAATGACTGAGAATTATGATAGGCCCATCAAATAACATAAAAACCATTTTTTTCATGTTCAAACATTTTTCACTTGAGATAGTATCAATTTCCATAATGAGGGATTGAGGATTTGAGATAGAACTATGATCTAATATTCATTATCATGAATCCATGATATTGTTTAATTATTAGAAGTATTTATTCTATTTAGAATTAATGGTTGATATGGACATGTATTATAGGTTAGGGCTGACGAGAGTGTCCTCCTCTCCCAATAGACACTTTTTTTTCCTCTAAACTAAATATAAATTCAGACGATTCTATGGTTGTTTCTCAACAACAGAGTTCTTCCGGAAATCTTGTAGTTCATGTCATAGGGTCTATTATTTTCTACAAATGTCTAAATCCATGTAATTCAAATAAGTCTTTTAATGAAGCACCTAAGAATAATAGCTTTTCTGGACGCTCCTATAACTTATAGATGTTCAATCATATCTTTTTCATTCCTTTCATTGTAAAAATATCATTAGAGGATTCTAAAACTATAGGTAAAATAGATTCACCATGGATAAAATGGTTTGAACATAATGTATCTAAAACAAAACTTCTATATGTGGTAGAAGAGTCTATAGAGGAAGAGGATATGGTTCTAACTACTATTATAATTACCATAACTATTTCTTCTACATTGGTGACTATATTATTTGATAATCTTGTATCTCATTGGTTAATTTCGACCAGTGTTTTTAACAAACATTATATCCTTTTGATATTTTTCTCACTTGTAATGTATATTTACAGACCCCATCATACAATGATAGTGCAAGGTCTATATAGTACCTTCTGGGTTTTCTCTCTATGAGATGCCAATCATGATTTTTGTTATCCTATTCATGACATGAAACATCTTGATATCACATTCGAGATGGATTTAATGATTTCTTATAATTACCATATTTATTTATATCATCGACGGGTCTCTATTACTACACCTAATGGTGTTTTCCATGTCTTTCGTGGATATTTATTTCAATATTCAACAGGATCCATAACATTATATCTAGAGTTTTTGGATGTGATATTTCTGTTCTCCTATAATTTAGCGTGGGAATAATTGAGTTATAATCTCCAACCAGTGGTCATTGTCTTCCAATAAATTTTTCCTTCATATTTCCATGGGCTTCCACTAGTAATGGGGGTGTTTCTTTCCATTGTATTGTTTCCATGTACTCATATATATTTCATTATCTATTATGACAAGGAACTTGATAAACTAAAAGAGATTAATCATTTTTTAGATTAATTTATAATGTAAGGATTTAAAAGAAGTAGTGTGTCACATTAGGTGAAGAATGTTCTATTTTCTAATAATTTTGATCAATCACTATCCATTTGTGTTGATTATCATAAACACAATTCGAGTTTTGAAAAATAAAAATTATGTGTTACCACAGATTGATCATCGTTTTGATTAGTTGAAAGGGTAAAATTTGTTCTCAATTATTAAACATAACTCTTGTAGACATCCATTGAGGATAAATGAATTTGAAATTATGAAAAAATCCACTCAGATAAGGTATTACCATTTTGAGTACCTATTAATACACATTGTTCTATGAAATTCTCCTATATTTATTATGGAGTTAATGATTATTATTTTCCATGAGTATCTCAATACCTTTCTAGTAGTCTATTTGGATGATATCCATGTTTACATTATGTTTGAGGTGTATCAGGTGCATCATCTATGAACATTGCTCATTTTACTAATAATTCACTAAATTTATTATAAGCTTATGAAATAAGATTAATGGATTCAGTATGTCAAATTCTTGGGAAATTTTGCGTCCAAACATGTGATATTATTTGACCATAAGAGGGTAAGAATTTTATTGAAATGTGTGTAACCAAAAATTGATTTCGAGATTATGACCATCTTGGGTAGAGTTGTGTATTATTTATAGTTCATAAAGTACTTCTCCATGTTTAGTTGTCTATTGAAAACTCTACCATATATTAGATTATTGATTTCATGGGAGAAAATATGTATGAATTGTTTTGTTGAGCTAAAACATATCTTGGCTAATACAACATTTATGACCCTTTTATAGGCCAGGATGGTCAATTTTGTCTCTTTTTATGCTTCGGGTTCATGTAGGGTATGTTTTCTTGTGCAAGGTGATCATATTGATATTTTTGGCTCTCATCACCTTTGGCCAAATCAGTTGAATTATCTGACCCTTGTCCTTGAACATTCATCATTGATGTGTCCTCTTATGAGATAGAAGCATTACCTTTACCAATAAAAGACTAACTTTTTTACACTATTAGAGCTTTAGTTATATATTATATAAAAAATCAATCTCACCAAATGGAATTTGTTTGAATACCAACAATCTATCAACATTGACATCACTAATACCCCGGAGAATGTGAATGTCGTTGCTGATTCTTTAAGAAGAAAACGTCTGGCATAGGCCAGGCTAGAATCTTCATGAGTGTGTAACTTGATTGATCAATCCACACAATTTCATATATGAGTCAATGTATCAGTGTTTGATGTGTCACCGTCTTTTGATAAGTTATCATCCCCTCTTCTTGAGATTATTCTTTATGATCTGCGTCTTTTTAAAGAGTTTCATAGAATTATAGAACCTCTTTATGTTTATGTGATAGTTGATAATTGTTCATTATATAAGAATGAAACTCTAGGATATTAAAATAATTTTATTCAATATATATAGTTAAGAAAATATGTGATTGGATATTCCTATAATTCCTAGTATAATGTGAACCCAAAAAAGAACTAATATCTTTAATAACTTGTGATGGAATTTCAGGTGGAAGGATATGAGTTGGGGAACTTATGAATTTATCTCTATTTAATATACATTCAAATAGGATAAGGTTTAACACCATTGACCTTCAGTTCTTCATTATCTTCATATAATCCCTATATGTAAGTGGGATGACATAAGTGTGGAATTTTTGGTTCGGTTGACGTGTACCCTGAAAATGAAAAATTTGATATGGTTTGTGAATAATATGTTGACTATGTCTGCACACTATACACCTATTCATTATATAAAATATGTTGTGGATTTTTAGATTCTCTATATAAATGTGATTTTCCATCTACAAAGAGTTACATTTTTTATAGTTTCTAAGAGAGATCATTAGATCATTTATACTTTATTGAGAGGCCTCAAGGAAGAACGGGGATCATAGGTCCATTTGAGAATGACATACCATCTATATTTGGATAACCATACAAAATGATAAATACATATTCTAGAGGATATTAGTTTTTTTAATGTTCTCAATATTTTAGGGGAACTGGGTGATAATCTATGGATGTTTTATGTTTTTAATAAAAATAGATACTAGAATCGATCAGTATTAATCCTTTTGAAACATTGTATAGATATACATGAATATCTATATTTTGTTATTTAGTAATTGTTGAAATTTATTTGGATGTATAAAGAATAGTTAATGATATGACATAAATTATTTATTTATTTCAAAAGAGAATGTAGAAAATGATGATAATGTATAAGTATTATGTTTATTTCCACCATTAACCGTTGGAATTATCAGTTGGTGACATGTTATCCATAAATGTTTCAACTCGTTTATGTCATCGAAAAATTTGGGAAGAATTGGAATCCTACACCACATTTTGTTGTACCCTAATTTTTTTAAAGGTGGGGAATGTTTCTTATTAACTAGAACTTCCACTGTGATTGTGTTGATTTATACATGTTTCTTGTATCTCAATTCCTTATGTATCCATCCAATACTTATCAGGTTCTGAGTTGGTGTGATCTTGAGGTTGATCCTGATTTATCAATGACTGATCAACTAGTTAGAAAAATTGATTCTGAATCCATGGTAAATCATTGGAGGGTGATACAACGGGTTCATATCTTATATAATCTTGATTCCCATTCTCATCATACATTGGATAGAAATGAATTTATGAGAATGTAGTGTCCTAATCATTTTGATATGGAAGCCCATGACAGGTTTTTTGGGAATATAATATTTTTATTAGGGAGAGTTTGTATTATCCCGTTACCCTTTTGATATATACATTTTAAATATTTCAATGTATTTTATTTTTCATTATATAGAAAGGGACAAGAATGGAAAGGGGGGTTACCTATAACAGTGAAATCATTTTTATGTTTTATTCTATGATTTTAAAAACCGGTGGTTCTGCGTATTACTAGTGAATTACATAACATTTTATGGGGTGAGAAGATGTGTATGTTTTAAAATATTAATAATTAATTTTTTATTTAATGGAGTTTTGTTTTTAGTGTTTATGATAATTTTCAATCTCATAGCATGTAATTGGGTTACACGTCCTGTAACGTCTCGACTACGGATTTTAAAATTTCATATCAACTGATATTATTTTTCCTAATTTCTATATATCTTTTCATTCAATTCAATATTGTTCACCATGATTTTTTTAACCCTTAATTTCTTCCACGTCATTTCATTCATTAATAGGTCATTACTAGAAATGCACTGTCACATTCTGGGAAATCATTCTCCCTCTCACCTAATCTCATTAACTTTTTTGTCTTAGGGATTTGATGGATCATTTAGTGACTGATTGGTATAATCACCATGTTTCTAGATCTCGATTCATGGTTGAATTCCTACAGCTTCTCCACCATCATTATTGTTGGTGGTTCCCTTCCAGGATTTAAGTTTTGGCCTGATATGTAGGTGGTTTCATCATGAATATTCATTTTAATTAACTTAAAATTGGTTGTTATTTATTTAAATTCCATTAATAATATAAAATAAATTTATTTCTGTTTTTTATTAGAAACAATATACATGTCATTTTTGGATTTCGGTAATTGAATTTTGATTTGAAATTGGGTAAACCCAAAATTTCATTGAATACTGTGTGATTGTGAAATGGATGGAAAATTAAAGAGATTTAAATGGATGAGTATTAATTGTGAAATTAATGGAAATTATTTCAATTAAATTGTTCAATTTAATTATGGAAAAATAATGTTTGAAATTTGTTTTTTTTAATTATTTCAAATTTTTATTTTTTTAAAAAATCACTTTAAATCGTTTTGATATAATTATTTGTGTTTTATCAAGGAAGAATGAAATTTTTGAATAAAACTATATTTTGGTTTTTAAATGGAAAATTTACATTTTTGAAATATGATAATGAGATTTTATTGTATTTTAATAAGTATGAGTGTACATTTCCCATTATTTTTTATATAAAAGAACATTCAACTCTAGGTTGTTATTGAGTTATTTGAGAAAAACATTATTGGTTGGGAATGACCTTGAACCCGAAGAATGATTTATAATATTCAATAAATACTTATAACCAAATCTTATTCTCCATTGAAGAATATAAGGTTCATCTATTTTTAGTTCTGAGGGACGTGTGTACATAATGCAGTTAGTATCAATTGTGAATGTGTGGGTCAAATAACCTCGAACTATCATACCTCTTAAATGATGACCACATTTCTCACTTAATTATATATGAGGAAAAAATATATTAAAATATTTATTATCTTTTTTGAATTCTTTATTAATTATATAGACTATTTTATATATAAGTGTTTATTTTATCAATTTCATTAATGAAATCCATCTAATCAAATTTAAATCTTGATTTGTTTAAATATTATTTTTGAAATTACAAACATGATAATTTAAATAATTATATATCTTTATTTCATTAAATATATTTTGGAATCTTTTATTGAATACTTGGTGATTAAATATATCAATTATATCTTCCACCCAACTCATGTCTTTAGGTATATAAAGATTACCACCATCCCAATTGAATCCGAGGTAACAATCCTTTTGGTGGTGTTTTATGTTGTTGATCAATGCACAAAAAATGTTTCACCCTTTAGATATGGGGTTTCAATTTCAATTTTCAGGTACATTGTTGTAGTAAATTTGGTTTATCATTCACGTTTGACTTCTGGTACACTTTTATCTATAGTGATAATTTGGTAAGAAAAATTTCTTATTTATTTGATTCTATATTATTTGTGAAAAAAATAGTTAGAAATTTCAATTAGGTATGATGCTAGGTGCTGATCTCCACCCATATGGATCTTTAAAACCCTTTGGTCCATGTCGGGGTCGACTCGATTATCATGTTACAAGGGTACTCATGCTAGTTCATGGAAATAAACATGGAATATTTTACTTTCTTCCTCCACATTTAACAAGAATTTATTATCATCACCCATATATATATGATAACATATTTCCATATCATGCTTTATATACTGATCAATCACTTATTGTCTATGGGGAACATTTATAGAAAGCAATTCATCAATTGAATCACAAATATCTTATAAATATCTTTGTTTCACATGGATTACTATTCTCTACCCATTATCAACTCTTTAAACTATATAATATAAAATTTTATTATAATGACTATATATAATTAGAATAATGTTACAAAAGATAAATAATAAATATAAAATGAGATATGATCATATATGTTAATTATATCAATTTATCATAATGGCATTATAAGATCTGAAAAAATATGAATAAAAATGTTAAAACCCATTAATACTAAATTAATTCGATATGTTAAATAATTATTCCATAGTTTTATAAATTTATATTTTTTATTTTTATACATCTCTAAATTATTTTCAATGATTCACAGAGTACAAAATTATGAATCTAACATTCATTAATATTATATGAATAGAATCACTAATATTGTTTCATGGTCCAAAAGATGAATATTTCAACTCAGATATATTTCTACAATGAATATTAAAATCATCATTTAGTATAATGGATATAAAATATAATATGTTTTTAATGATAATTATGTCAATGTATTAAGAATATGAAATCGACTATCTTCATACACAACATAAAAATTAATTACTAAAATCAATGTCTATTTATTTTTTATCACTTTCTCATCTATAGTTATACAAAGTATTCATTAATTTTTTATGTACTAAAATAATTAATTATTCTATATGAGATATCAATATTAAACTTTTTATATTTTAAAATTCTATAAAAATGGTTTTGTTAATGCAATTTTTGAAATATTTTTCATCATGGAAACCCAAAATTACAATGTTTATTAAATTATAAAAGGAATAAAATGGATGTAATTAATCATATAAAAATAAAACATTAATAAATATTATCTCATTTATCTATATGTTCATTGAAAATAATGAGGCACTCTCTTTATCAATATATTATTTACTAATACAGCATTTTTCTGTGATTTACCTCTCTCAAAAGGGTTAAAATGAAATGTAATCCAAATGAAAATATAATAAAGTTGATTAATCTCTTTATATATGTTTTTGAAATATATTAATACATTTAATATGGTAAATTTTAAAAAGTACCACCCTATTGGAATACAAGTCAATAATTCGTAGAACCTCCATATTTTACATTAGATTCAATGTATGATAAATACTCACTACTAAAATTTTTGGGTCAAATCCTTTATCTAAATGAAAAAGTTACATTATAATTCTATATTAATGTTTAGAAAAACTGAATAAGTTTAAGGATTTCACACAAGAATATTTATTGAATCGGTAAAAATCATTCCTATGTAATTGTATATATTCAGTATTTTTTTAATAACACTAAAGGTATTAAATTTTATATTAAAATACATCATCCCTTTATTTTAATCCCCTATATAGTAACTATTTTAAGGTAATTTTTTAATTTCACTTGAATATAAATTTGCAACTATCACATTTTATATGGAAAAATCATTTTCAAAATTAATTAATGATAAAATTACGAGATTATTATTGCCATTGTTATTTGATAAAAAATCATGTTTCATATTAAATTATTTTTATTAATAATGTGAATGATGATATTTTTTTCATGATAATTAAAAATTTTATTTCATCATGCTGTCATATAATCTTTTTAATTTTATAGAAAAATAAAATAATCTGGTGATAAATATAATTTAAATTAATGTATTGTAATAGATATTAAATTTTTATTTAATTTCTATGTTATACATTCATCTAATAATATTCAAAATATGTTCCACTTGGGATTAGATTTTTCAATTCTGTAATTTTGTCATCAAAAGTAAAAATTGTGACATTATTTAAAAAATGATAATAATTTTTTTGTTGTAATGAAATCACACTATCTATTTAATGGAAATTTTTTAAATTAAATTCTATAAGATACATTTAGGAATTGATGATGCAATTTACTATAAATAAATTTATTCAATGAAATTAAAAAGATATATAATAAACATGACTTTTCACTATAATTGATCTAATTAAACAAGTTTCAATGTTCTGTACAATTACTAATAGTCCATGTCATTGAAACATGCACATTATTTAATCTATAAATCGATTTATCATATATATCTTTAGATACATTACATAAAGATGATAATTAATATATTTTAGATAAAATGTATATATAAATTTATCTTTTATGAATTTTTATTTTTGAAATCATTATTGATATATGGAATGTAATTTTATAAATATCTATCTACTATGATATATTTTCAATGATCTACATAAAATGCCAAAGGATATAGGTTTTACATAGATTCAAAAAAGGGTTAAAAATATATTTAAAAAATCATATAAATATAGAAATATTATTTCAAGGTAAATATTATTGTAATTTATAAAAATATTTATTTCATTTATAATTCCATAGATGGTAATTAACCAATAATTATTGATTTCAACGATATGCCACATCATTTTCTACTATGATTTTGATTTTAAAAAAATAACATTTTAATAGAATATACCATAATATCTTTGTGGATATTTTATTTCTTTTCTTCTTATATATAGTACACTCGTTCAATTTTTCATAATGATCCAATAATTTTCATTAATAAATATAATAATATTTCACTATTATTTTTCAAAATAATATCCCTGATACAATATACATGCACTATGACATGCAATCACCTTTTAATTTATATTTAAATTTTTAAAATTAAATAATTAATATAAAATCAAAAAGATATCATTGATATAAACATCACCATATAGGGAATTGGATATTATTAAATTTTTTTATCTATAATTCCAAATATTATCTTCTTATGTATTTGTTCAATAGAAAAATAATTTTTGTATATTTTTTACATCCTTATTCAAACTCAATAATATTATATTACACAAATTCAAAAAAATTAATTTATTGCGTAGTTAGTAAGTCTATTATATTAATCATTTAAAAACATGGAAGAGATTAAATCAATATGCTATGATCCTGAAATTTTTTTATTATTGGCTTCAAAGAATAACTAAAATAGTTCCAAATTTATTTATCAGTAATTATTGTAGTAGTATATCATCTTTGTGGATGGGCACACAAAAAAAATTACAATATTATATTCATAACAAAAAATACATATCGTATAACTAGTTAGTAATAGTTTGAATATTATTATTCATAATCCCCATTTAATATCAATTGTCATCTAAAAATAAAATTATGTAATCGGTAATTTATTTTTGAATATTTTGATTTTCTATATTTGTAACAAAAAACAGTATCTAAATCATTTATATATTATTGTATACATTTGGGTAAAATAATTTTACTTTTAACAATTGTTATATTTTAAAAAATATGTAATTAAATTAAAAGATATATATCAATGAAAAAATAAATATTCAAAATACATCATATAAATTATGAAATACAAAAACATATATTTTTAAATATATAATATCATTTTTAAAAATTTAATAATGAAAATAAAAAAATATAATATAATGATAATAAATTGTTATTATGATTTCATATTTTATTATATAACATATTAAAATTTGAAAATATTAGGAAAACAAAAACAATAATTTTTTTTGGAATATTAACTTATTAGTTTTAAATTATATATTCATGTTACTTAGTTTTATTTTTACAGTCATTCTGTGCCATCAATCAAATTAAATAAAATCTTATTAATTTTTATATAGATAGAATATTTAATATCGAATAAAAATTATTTATGACTAATTATCATAACATAATTGAAATACCACAATAATAAATGAAAAAAATTCATATGTAAAATATATATTTTTTGTAATTTATTAGTCACCCCATAAATAAAAACCAATTTAATAATAGATAACATGTATAATATTTTTAAATTAAATATGAAATATAAAAAATTTAATATTGAATTAAAATAAAATTTGAAATTATAAATGCATCAAAAAATATACATAAACATATACGATATAATAATAACTCCAATATAACATATTAATAGAAAAAAAATTATATAAGAAATTTAGGATGATATAAAAAATAATAAAAACTACTTAAGATGCATTTTCGGCCATGACAAGAATTTTATATATCCCTTATTATCTTTTGATGATATTATTATTCTATAAAAAGATTTTTCATTTTTATTCATGGTCTCATTGTCTTTTAATTAGATATTAATATTCTCATCATGTTCTCCATCATATTTATAATCTCATACTTGTTGATATTTTATTCCATTACTGATCATCTCACCTCACCAATTTCCTATATTTATATTTCAATAAAATTTTATGATGAATATATTATGTCATATATCTAGAAATTTATCAATATTTACATGATCCTGGAATTTTTTTATAGTCTTTGGGAAATAAGACGTTTATATTTTTGATCTAGGACATAATAAACCTTTACTTCCTTCAGTTTAATGACATAAATGAGATATATTATTAAAATAATTATATTTATGAATTATTTATGTTATTTGTAACATGTGTATCATAATACCACCATGATTTTTTAATTCATAACTGATTATTTTTTTTACAATATTATTTAATTAATACTATATATCAAAAAATAAAAAGTGCTATATAAATCCTTGAAAATATCTAAAAATGTTCATTTGTTCTATGAACTTTTATAATTTTTTCTTCAATCAGAGCATTTCAAGTATTAATAAATAGATATTTATTCAATACTATAATTTGTGCTGAAAAGGGCCATAATTCTATATTGTGATATTGCAATTGTTCCTTACTAAATCCATAAATTCATATATGTGGAAAATTCATAAAAAAATTAAAATTAAAATTGAAATAATAATAAAATAAAGATTCAGTATATTCTTTATTAATTATGAAACCCCCTCATAATAATTTATATCATTTATGATGTAGAAAAAATAATATTTAAACCCTTGATAGAGTATAATAATCTTGAGGAAAGGAATTAAAATTTTCACACTTCGTGGTTCCCAGATCATGTTGTATCCCAATGAATACCATTTACAATATAACCATAATTACATCCATTTTCTCATATTCATTTAGTAATATAGAGATGTAACAATCATATAAATTTTTTCCACATTCATAAAATGAAGAAAATTTATGAGATATAAAAATTTAAGTTCTAGTAATATTAAAATAACATATATCATTTTCTAAATTTTTTTATAATTTTTTTAATGTGGTATACCAAACATAGTGTTCATGTATTTACATACTCAAAAATTTGATCACCTCTTAGTAGAGATAGTTCATTATCATCCTCCAAAATCCAAACTAATGTAGCTTTTTAAGACAGATATTTATGTCACTGTAGTAGAAATATGTGTTATTCTTGATAATATTCCTTAAAGAATGTTTCAACCAAATTAAATTTGTAACATTTTAAAAGCATTTAAAACATAAATTTCATTTAGTTAAATATAATGAAAATTTTAAATATGTATTAATGTAATTTTTCATTCCATGAACCAAAATATTTAATATTAAATATTCGTTTTAAATATATTAAAAAATGTAGCACAGAAATCATTTAATATTATTCAAACCATCTACCTCTTATTCCAAATAAAAAAATATCATTTCTGTATTAGTTGGACTTGGAAAAGAAATTGGTTACACAAATTATTATAATTTCATATATAACCATCCTTGAATTTAATAAATTACTGACATAAATAGACATGTACTAACCAAAAGGATTAACTCTGACTTTATATAGTCCAAAAAACGTGTTTCTTAACTAATTTCCAAATTTATGATACTCGAGCTCAATTTTCCTTCACTAATATGTTCCCTTTAGATGACCATGATTCCCATATTTTTTTCTTGTATCTATATTTTTTTATAACATTGGAATATCTTCAATTCCATGTGGGTTCAATTTCTACTTAATTATTGGAAATTAACATAAAACAATTATGTGAAAAAATTTATGATTATATGATTAAGATGATAATCACTATGTAAAATATTATGGTAATCGGGATCCATGGGATATAATATATAGTAATTTGGTAAAGCATGTATTATTTAAGAGGTCATACACACTATATGTAACATTTACATAAGGTCATTTGTTCAGAATGATAGATTATTAACTTCTTGGTGCATATTATTCATGCAAGAAATTAGTTTTTTAAAACCAACATCAGTCCTTTGATTATATATTTTATCAAATATAGATTTATTGTGGTTGAAAATGGAATAGTTTTTTTTAAATTGAAAACATTTCATGATTTCACATTACATTAACTTATCAAAAAAATATGGGTAATCACAAACATCTCAAATGAATTTCATTTCAATTTCCACAAAAAAATAATCATCCCTGGTCCCAATTGCTATCATATTACTTGTAATCTCATCTTAATTTTTCTCTCTTGTAATCATAATTGATGATCCATATAAAGTAGTGTAATCATAGTCACAAGATACATTCACATTATCCCAATTGTTAGTCAATATTTTTAAAAATTCATCTATTCAAATAAATATCATGTGTCCATCCAAAAAATATGATCTTATTATAAAGAAATAAAATAATTGAAACAAAGGAATAATAATTAAGAATGTTTATATACATTTTCCTTTGAAAACATGATCATCTCTTTCATCTTATCCATAAATTTTTTTTAAAATGTCTATACATATATCTATTTTTTATTAATATACATTTTATGTGATTTAAAAATATTAATATTTAAATAAATACAAAAATTCAATAAAATCATGTTCATATAAATCATAAAATGTCATTATTAAATAGTCATATAGTTAACATAAATCCATTGTTTTATGATAAAAATAACTTAATTATATGTATTGAGTTGTTTTTATAGTTGGGGAAATATTTGATCGAATAAAATGTGTAATATATATATATAATAAAAATATTTATAATTAATGTTTTATATATTTTAAGATATAATGACCATTGATGGTTTAGTATCTTTACAAAGTGGGAGTAAAACATTAATGGGGAGTTTATGATTATTGGTTTAATAACATTGTATGTGGCATTCTAGGTTGTGTTTAAATTAACAGATGTTACGGAGTTGAAGATTATGATTTTTATGATGAAGAACATTTTGATAATTCTTAGTCATATGGTCATGAGAACACAATGTTTGATGACACTCATGAATTTAAATATCATTATATAGATACATCTGGATGAGGATCTCAATATATAGAAAAAAATAAAGAACAAAGTAATTAGGGTTTTCTAAAGTATTTATGTTTACCCAAACAAAAAATCATGGTGGAAGCCTCAATGAACTAAAATGACAATTTTATTTGTGATGGAAGAAAAAATATACATCGTCATAATTTTGTTATTTTGAAAATGGTATCCATAGATGGTCTCTTTATGAAAATAATGATTACCGTATCTTACCATCTACATGGGATGACCCAACACAAAATTTAGAGTTGGTGGAACTAAAAAAGTCAATCAATTCCATAATTATGCAAGTGTTGGAAGGGGCATTAATGTTTATACAATATTAAAGATCACATTGATGTTTTTAATGTTGGTCACAATTCAAATTTATAGTGCGAAGTGAAATTTTAGGGGATCATGAAAGGGATATCTAAGAGAATTGTAAAAAAGATATTTGTTTAAATTTTACTACGTGTTTTTTATAATGATGCAAATAAATTTATTCCACTATTGAAATGATCAAGAGGTTGATGACTTCATGAAATCCAATATTTTTTACAATGAATTAATATCGGGAAAAGGGAAATTACAAAAAAAATATAAAATTTAACTGGTTAATTGGAACCAAAAGTCATTTAAAATTGAAGGAATCATCAATCTGATAAGTAATGGGAAACTAATATAGGTGAAAATTTACAAAAAATGTAAATGTGAATAAAAAATGTAATATTAATCGATATAAATAATTCACTTTTATTATATGTTTTTACAAATAAAAAATATATTTAAATATATATTTATAGTTTGAAGTCCAAAAAAGTAAACACAATTTAATATATGAAACATTATCTTATAAATTTTTTTAAAAATTAATTTTTTTTAATAAAACTTCTTTAATTTTTTCATTAAAGTCATTTATATAATCAATAATTTTGTTTAATTTTATATATTTTATATTTGTACATAATCATTAATATAAAATAATTTCCAATCCATGAAATACTAAAAACAATACAAAATATTTACCTTCAAATCTAAATTTTTTAAAACAAATTATTTCAATAAATATAATTAAAAATATTAATAAATTGCCCATAATTTATGGAACGTAATTTTTTTTATAATTTTTTTACAATTTGTTGGAAAGAGTGATAAATAAAATATGATTAGAAATAATTATACATAACTCAATCATAATAATTTCTCAAGATTCTTATCACTAACATGAGTGGATTCTTAGTGTATATATTCAATAAAATATATTATATAAAGGGTTAATATATGTAATTAGAAATAATTAAATTTTTTTATTACTTATAAATCAGTATTATTCATATATTTAATTAAATTATTAAATTCAGGAGAAACAGATTAATCCCATTTACTACCTGATGTATTTATTTTCATCCAATATAATCTCTCCAAACATGGATTGTGTGTTCTAATAAATCCAGTTTATTTCTCTAATATGTAAATCAGTACTTACAAATTAGAATGCTTGTAATAAGAAATTTGTCAGGGAATATAGATCATACCATGGTGTCTTAATTCATATTTTCACCTACCTAAAAAAATAAATCCATATCGAATTTATGGGATTATTCAAGGATAATTATAAATTGGATTTCAATTACATAAAGAAGATTGGATTAAAATTGATTGATGTACGATCAATTATGATGAATATTAAATAATAAAATAAAGTAGGTCGTAAGAGGATTTATTCATCCAATATGTTATTGGACGTGAAGTCTTAGATGTATAAATTTATTTGATCATTAATGACATGATGAAGAATTTACTAAAAGGGTTTGAGTTTATATGATTCGTATATATATTATCATATCTAAATAATGATAAATATTAATAATTATAACTCTTTGTTATTTTTCAGTACTAATAATGGTACATCATTTTTTTTCACTAACAAGGCATTGATAAACAGAACAGTTTTCAGTTATATAATTATAATGATGATAAAGAGAGGTTTTATTTGTGAAAAAGATACATAATTGATAAAGATAAACATTATCATTTCTCTTTTAAGAATCGATATATGCTGCTTATAATGAAATTGAAAAATAAAATAACTATATTTTCAAAACTGATAAATTATAAAAAAATTAACAAAATTTGAAAATTATTATGTAATATATAATTTTATTTTCATGTAAAAATAATTTAAATTTAATAATTCAATTTCGATATAATTAGAAAAAATGTAAAAATGGGTAAGGATTATTAATTATATAAATTATATGACATTTAAAATAGAATTAATTTTAAAACGCTACATAATGAAAATAATAAAAACTAGTAAACATGTAAAAATAATAATTTTTTATGTATAATTACATATATTGTAAACATTTACAAATAGAAAATGAAACAATTGTAATAAAATTATTTTAAAAAAAATTATTTAAATTTTAGTCCATATAAAAATATAAAAATGTAATTAAAAAACATGATGGAATGTGGGTCATATAAATTTAAAATTTATTAATAATATTAAAACTTTTGAAATAATTTTCTATTATTTGTATGATTAATTTCATTAAATAATTTTAATCATGTATTGAAATGAAGAGAAATGTAAACAAATTGAATTTAAATAAAAAATTAAAAACTTGTCATTCAGTTCTAAAATATTATAGCTTAATAAATTTAATTGAATAAATATTAATCCCAAAAACAAATTCCACAGTAATAAAATTTAAAAATATTAAATAGGTATATATAAATAATATAGTTTGGATGGTAAATGAGTGGAAAACTATGTAATCTTGTATCTAAAACGCCATAGTTTGAGTCATTAAACTTCCTTTAGGGGAATTATAATGCAGGAGGTTGTGCGTGTATGACGTGGGTATACAACATTGCAGGCATTAAACTAGCCATTTATACTCGGCTGGATGAAATAGGCTTGATGCGGCATTGGGCCATCAGGCTATGATCATTGGCCACTTGACCTTTAGCTGCTTTCTATGTAATGGGTCTCTCTATGCATAGATAAAAATAAGAGATTCCATGAAAAATAAAAATATCCCTTTCTTGAAAATAAAAAATTTATAAATAAATATCCTTATATTTTTATATCCAATAAAATTAAATATTTATAATTATTGTATTTAAATATTTTAAATAATATAATTTGTAATTAAAACTAAAAAACAAAATTGATTAATTCACCTAAATATTAAAAATGTGATTTTTAAAAATTTATATGATTTACATACACATAAAAAACAATAAATAGTTAGTATAAAATATAATGATTATAAAAAAATCAATAATTAATTATATGAATTATAAAAATAATATAAATAAATAAACTAAACTAAATTACATTAAATAATAATAAATTAATTTCATAAAATATATATTCCTGAAGAATAAATTAATATACATATATATGAAAATTGATTAAATTATAGGAAATACTAAAATTGGAGATATATTTGACATAAAATTAAATAATTTTATATAAATAAATAAACATATGCATACATACATATACCCAGGAACGACATATGTCTGTGAAAAGATTAATACAAACTAACACACATACGGACAGATTTTTTCATACACATATATCAACACATAAATTTATACATATAGAGTTATAAATGTACATTCATTTTAATTTATATAATATCAATCTAATTATATATTTAAATAAATATATCCATTTATATATTATATTGTTTTTATGAAAAATATTATGATATTATATTAATATATATTATATAATAATTTTGTAATTAATTTATATAAATATTCTATTAAACAGTTTGTAAAATATATAATATATATTATTTTATCTGTAAAATTTTGAAAATATGTATATTTTTTATTAAAATTTATATAAATATAATTTATATATTATTTTTACAGATATATATCTATATTTTACTTTATATATTATTTTGAAATATAAATAAATTTATATGTTAATTAAAATACTCACGACGACCATTATCATTGGTAAAAAAGCACTAATAGTAGTGAAACTATTATTACTGATAATAAATGTTATGATAAATTCTTGAATTGTATATGTTCTAGAATGATGTTCTAAAAAATCAAACCCTATTTTCAATAAATTTTCTTGAGTTGATAAATAATTTCACTAACAATGTTTTTTTCAAAGTGTTAATAAAAGTAAACCCATTACAATAAATTTTTATCTACTGTTAATAAAGGCTAACACAAAATTTCTTGCAATCTATGGGAAAAAATATAGAGATCAAAATACACAAGATCTGAAAATTTATTAGTCTCAGTATACTATATATATTAATTTAAAATATATTAATTTTTAATAAAAATTAACATTATAAAAATACATTGAATTTTTTCATCGTTATTATAAATTCACTTTTAGGGATTGTCATGATTTCCATGGAAAATGGGTAAATAATGTAATTTATTGGGATAGAAACTCAATATGGGGGTGGAATGTAAAAGAAATATTCCATAAAATAATGATGAATTCAATATTTTTTTCAGAGAAAATAATCAAACAGTGTCATATATCAAATAAAATGTTCATATTATATCAATGAATAACATAAAAATAGAAAGATATAATAACAAGGATAACAGTAAGGAATCGTATTTTGATGGATTTTTCTATTTTTGACATCAAAATTAAAATTTCATGGTACCAAAAAATTTATCATATATAAATATTTGGTCATAAAACCAAAACATAATCTAGTATATCACATCCTTCCAACAAATACAGCATGGGGGAGTATAATTATGATCCCCACGTATCGCATAATAATACCAGAGGATCCATTATATTAATATAATAGTTAAGTTATACATATATTAATGCTACTGTTGTAACCTCCAGAAAAATAATATCAATGTAATAATTGTTTTTTTCATATAAAAGTAATGGACATATAATATACCTATATTTATCCATTCAACGGAGGTTTGAGCCTATCAATTTGAATTCAAAAATATTAACTTATAAACTATAATATATTCATAATGTAGCTAACAATACACATAACAAAGAAATCATAATGATGTGATATTTTAACACACTGACAATATATAATGCTTTGAATTGAAAATTTTAATTGAAAAAAAATTATGCAATGGTAGGAGACTAAATCATTGATAGAAAAATAGGCTCTTCAAATTAACGTTATGTTTCACATATATTTTATTTTCATTATGGATACAAATTTCCTCAAGGAATGATATCTATTTAAGCATGAATTGAGAGAATGAAGTGAATTTCCCCAAAAATTTTGTTTATTCTACATATTAAATGTTAGATGTGGAAAAATATACATCATTGTCATACATATATAAATAAAATATTCCCCATTGAAATAATACTTCTATAATTGATCAATTAAATGACATATTTAGTGATTTAGACAATGGACTTCACGGATATCTAATTTTTTTAATTAAATATATTTATAATGGAGTAATAATTAGTAGTAAAAAATATTCAGCTTTTACAATAAAACAATGGAATTATAATAAGGAAGAATAAAATCATTGGTTATGAAATTATATTTAAATAAAATTGGTTTAAAATGATAAATAAAAAAATTTATTTTGAACTCTTACTTTGAAATATAATGATTATAAAATAACAACACATAACCATAATATTTTTGTATTGGGACTCAACAGATAGACACATAAGTGAAATCTACGATCAATAATTTTTTAGTGTAATTTAATGGAATACAAGGGGATATTTATATTTAATGTGGTGGATTTTTTTTTATAAATTTTGTATTTTTCCCCATTGAAATATTAATTCTATTCACTTTTTGTAAAATAATTTTACCGATCCTTTGGATATTTTATTTTTGAAAATAATGATCAATTTAAATTTATTACTTTAGGCTTGGAGTTTAATTTAATTCATAAAATATTTTCAATAAAAAACATTCCATTTTAGAATATAGAAAAATAATTATATAAAAATGAGTTTTTTTAATCATTAATGTACATTATATTAATAAAACAATTGTTGGACTCCTCATTTTCTTATCATGATTTAATTTTCACAAATCCTATGCATTTTGTAATCCTTATTAATACTATTTAATCTATCTAAAATCATGTGTATAAATGATTAGTTTTTTATGCCTTAAATAATTAGTGTAAACAATTTTGTTTATAATGAAAGTATCTTATGAATGATTAAGTTTAATTAATTCTATAAATATCTCTTTTTATGTCTTTATATAATAATTTGGATAAGTATGATAACCCGTGAGACTCCCACCAGTTGTCTTTTTCTTAAAAAGGACCCAGACACCATGACCATAAAAACTCCATGACCACCCAGACACTGTGATCATCCAAACACCGTGTCCATCCAGACACTGTGACCATCCAGACACCATGACCATCCAGACACTTTGACCAGACACCTCGATCGTAACACCACATAATTGCTATTGCTTCTTGATCTCTATAAAATTATTCATTCATAGATTCCTCACCACTCAAATAAAAATATGGTGACATTATTTCATGAAGACACCATTTACAGACAGACTATGACACCATATCTTTATATTTTTTGACATTTTCAATTTAAACACTAACTATCATATTTGATGTTTTTAAATGCACTGATATAATTAAAGATTCATTGTGGACATGTCACCCGAGTGTACAATGTACGAGGTACATAATAAATGCATCCTACTAGTTCAAACACATTCATTCCAAGAATAAAAAGAACTACGTGGAAATATGAAATAAGGGTGGTGACTGTGGTGTCTTTGGAAACCGTTGTGATAACAGAAAATCAAGTGTGTGTGAGAAAACATAGTAGTACGAGAATTCACGAAACTCAACACTATTTAATAACACATGAAGCATACTTGAATTCCAGAGTCAAGTTCATTTCTGCAATATCAACTCCATAAATAAGACGAGCCATATCTAGATGACTTACAATTCTAAATTTTCCACAAGAGGACTCGATTTCTACATCATCTTCATCCCAGAATTATATATCATTATAGCCTAACACTCAAAACAATTCTTACCCTAGCATATCAATTCTTCATTGTAGTGTATTATTTTTGTCTATCGAGAAATGTGTGTTTTTTTGCACAAAATCCAACAATTTCTCTTTCATTAAACTGAAGGAAACAAGATATCCTTTCTCTTGAATATTTTTACACTAGGGTATTTTGATATATAATTGTGGAAGAGGTCCCTATGTGACCTATTAGTTCATACCCCTGAATAAGTGTTCAAGAGGTCATGTGACCTGAATATTATAATGTACTTTTTTTGACCATGATCTATGGTGTGGATCATTTTTATTTATAAAAACAACTTGTTGGTAGGTGATCAGCATGTGAAGTGGATTGGGTCTTGGCATGAGACTGAATAACATGTTTTATATCTATTTTGTTGTTATTTTAGTTTACTATGTTTGACTTTTTATATAATAAATCACTAACGTTTCTTTTATAGTTAATCATGGAAAGGCTTTGTAATTTATTTTCCTTATTATAATAGCCTCAAAAGTACTGTTAGTAATTGATATTTGGATTACTCATAATTAATCAATCTTTTAAGAAGTTATTTATATAGTCAAAATTTCATAACCATATAACATTGATTAACTGGGCAGTATTTAAATTAATTGGGTAACCTATTATGAATACCTTTTAAAAAGATATTTTTATAGAAACTAAATTCACCCCCCTTGAGTTCTCTACTCCGAACAACATTTGGTATCCAAGGGTTGTGTATTAAAACTCTTTTTTTGACCCTATTAAAATGTGATTGTAGTTATAGTCTAATGATCTATAAATTTTTGTTAATTTTATATTTTTATCCCTTGTAATGTATTTCCTTATTTTGGATAATAGATTGGATGGTGATGTAAAAAACATAACACCATTTTTTAAGGAAACCAATTATGCTCAATGGTAATTTAAAATAAAAATTCATTTAGAAAGTATGAGGTTTGTAATCTAGTATTCAATTATAGAAGAATATATTATTCTTGATACTGATAGAATTACTTGGGATGAACAAACCCAAACTTCCTATAATAACAATTGCAAACTGATGAATGCTTTATACTGCTCTTTAGGATACTAGGAATTTAATATAAACTATGCATGTATAACATCCCCTCAAATTTTGTATACCTAGTCTATTTCACATGAAGGAACTTCTAGTGTGAACGATATGAAACCTAATACTTATACTATTAAATATGATAACTTTAAAATGAAACATGATTAGCCTATTTGTTACAAGTATATAAGGTTCAACAAAACTTTCCAAACAATTAATTCTCTAAGAAGGTAAGTCACTACCAATGAAAAGATTATGTGGATTCTCATATACATACCTGACAATGGAGAGACCCCTCAGTCTCTATTATAGGGTCATACTACATCACTATGCTACCTGCAAAAGAACAAATTGGAAAACTGATGATGTATGAAGAAGAGATGAATGTAAAAAATTAATAGGAGGATGAACCCAAAAGAATCATTGTTGTGTTCAAGACCACCACCACAAAACACAACAAGAAAGGAAAATTGGAAGATTGTGTATAATTTTCTAACAATGAACAATCATCACCTGAAAATGATGTAGAGATGGATCAATTAGATAAAAGGTTTAAGTGATTTAACCAGAATAAGAAATTTTAATGAAAGCATAACATCAAGGGAATTTATGATCAAAATACATATTGGACGAAATATTGTAAAAGAAGTATCAAGTTTGATGAGATTTTATGTTACAAAAGTCAGTGAAATAAACATATCCAGGTTAACGGTCCCAATATGAAGTATAAAAAGAAATTTGAGGTCAATTTTAGAAAGTATAAAAAGGAAATGAACGAAAAATGGATTGTGTCTAAGGATAGTTCATGTGACTTTGAATCTTCAAATATGAACATGACAAAAAATATAATATGTGTTTTATGACAAACACATCTAAAGTATCATTGCAATCTCTTGTACACAATTACTATTATTTTGTAGACGAGAGTGACTATAATAATATTTCTACTTAATATATGTGTGAGTAATATAATATGATTGAAGAGAAATGAAATAAACTAAAATATAAATATAAGTCATTAAACATTAATTAGTCTCTTACATCAATTGTTAAAAATGAACTCACTGTATAAAGGGAGAAAAATCCTCAATTACTCAAAGAGAATAATGAACTAAAAAAATATAATTAGGAATTTATAAACGAACATGAATGGTTTGTTAATGGTAAAGTTACCCTGTAACAAATTTAAGGTAAACATATTGCTCCTAAATATAATACTATCATTGGATATCAACCATTTAAATGAAATTTTTGATGAACTAATTTTGTTTCTAAATCTAGGACATACATCATTACTCCTAGATCAAGAAATCATTCAGCTAGTTCAAGTTATGATACACTCTCTACTGTTTCAATATTTTCTATACCAAATAGAGGATATTTTTTCAAATACATTGGATAATTCTAATAAGAAACCTGTGAGGAAAATATGGGTTCCCATATCACTATTCACTGATATTACATTACCCAAACAGTTATGGGTACCAAAATCTGTTTTTATATGACTATTTTGTAGGAAAGAAGCATGAAGAGTTCCTGAAAAAATTGTGGTATGTAGACAGTGGATATTCAAGACACATGATAGTAAACTATTCATGTTTTAAGAACATAATAAAAATTGATTGTGGACCTGTCTCCTTTGGTGACAATTCCAAAGGAATGATTGTTACCCATGTCCGAATCAGTAACTCTAACTCAAATTTTATTTCCAAAGTAACTTTTTTTGATGGATTATAATATTATATTCTACGTATTTCACAGCTATGTGATGATGGATTTCATGAAAATTTTGAAAATAATTATTTCAATGTTTTAAATTCTAATAATGAATTAGTGTTTTCCTCATTAAGTAATGAAAATGTGTTTTCATTAAACATACTTTCTGAAGCTTCTCAAACTGCTTCATGTTTCTGTGTGTTTCACAAAGAATCTTCTCTTTGGAAAAGGAGACAAGGACATTGTATCACTAACTCACTTAAAAAGTTAACTAGAAAAGGCATAGTCAAATAAAAACCAAAACATGATTTTCTAGGTGATAAACTATGTAATCCTAGTAGAGAAGGAAAGAAACACAAAATTTACATAAAACCAAAGAATAATGTGTTAAATTCTCAACCCCTCTAATTGGTTCATGTGGATTGGTTTGAACCATCTCAGGTTTCTAGCTTAAATGGGAAAAACAGTGTTTATGCCCCTATAGATGACTTTTCTAGATTAACATGGACTTTACAATTGGCTAAGAAAAGTGAAGCCTACTCTCATTAAACCAAATATTCCAAAACTATAGAAAATATCAGTGGATTTAGAATTATATCATTAAGAATTGATCATGGTCCTGAGATTAAAAAAATTGTTTGAATAATTTTTCTCAAAAAATGGCTATAGTCATAATTTCGCTAACCATAGAACACCTCAACAGGAAGGATTTTTAGAATGAAGAAAAAAACCCTACAAGAGATATCTACGACCATGAAAAGTGAATATGACTTACCTATTTATTTTTGGGGTGATTATTTAAATACATCATGCTATATTATCAATATATTGTTAATTGGACCTATTTTTAGAAAAACTCTACATGAGTTGGGGAACAAAAGAAATCACAAAAATAGCTACTTCAATGTTTGTGGTTTCAATTTCTATACCCTTAATACTATGGAAAATAGTTAAAAAATTTCATCAATGTATGATGAAGTAATATTTTTCATATATTCAATATCTAGTAAATCAAATAGAGTGTTTAATAAAGGAACTAAATGGGTGGAAGAATATATACTTGTTAAATTTGATGAAATTGTTCCACAGGGGCCTAATACCACTCTAGAGAACCATGATGATGATGTATCAAATTTGGACATTAATTAAAACTATTCTAACCATCATGTAATGGAAATTGTGAAAACATCTAGTTCTGAAAATTCGTTAGATTCAGGTCACATTTGACTTGACCGTGTTTAAGAACTTGAAATCACTGGTTCTTTTTTTTCTAGAGCTATTATAACCCATAAGAACCATCAATTAGATGAAGTTATAGGAGACTAGGATAAAATAACTCTAACTATATATTCTCTAAGAAATCAGTTTGAAGGTCATATTTTCTTATCATAACTTGAACTTAAATACATTATTGATTCCATCAATGATGAATTTTGGGATATGGCTATGTAAGAAGATCATAATCAGTATAAAAGTACGATTTTTTGAATCTTGTTGACAGACCCAAAGAAAAATTCATGATACACACTAAATTGGTGTTTATAAATAAGGTAGATGAAGATGGTAATATAGTTAGAAACACGGGAAGAATGGTTGCACAAGACTATAGTCATGAAGAAGGAATTGACAATGAAGAGACCTTTGAACCAATAACGAGACATGAAGCCATCAGAACTCTTCTTGTTATGCTACACATCTTAATTTCAGTGTATATCAAATGGATTTCAAATGTGCATTTAAAATTGTGTATATAGATGAGGATGTATTTTTTTATCAACCCCCTAGTTTTACAAACCCTCATTTTCCAAACCAAATATTTAAATCATCAATCTATTTATACTATCTAAAACAAGATCCATGAGCTTGGTATGATATATTAAGTACTTTTCTTATTTCCAAATGTATTACAAAATGAATAGATAATCCTTCCCATTTCAGATATGAATTTCCAATGATGTTTCAGTATTTCAAATATTTGTAGATTACATTATCATTGGATCTTCATAAAATTAATTATGTATTGAATTTTCTAAAATAATTCAAAATGAATTTGAAATGAGTTTAATGTGTATTATCAAATTCTTTCTTGGATTTCAAATCATCCATAATAATGATTGAATATTCATATATCAAAGAAAATATTCTAGAGATCTTCTAAAACATTTGGGATTTCATAGATCCTAAAGTAGTGACACTCCATTGAGTACTACATATATGTTTGATCATGATGAAGATGTAAAATATGTTTATCAAACCACTTACATGGGAATGAATGGTAGCTTACTCTACCTAATAGCAAGAAAACCTAAAATTATGATTAGTTCGTGTATTTGTCATCCTTATCAAATATATTTTAAGGGATCATATTTAAATCATGTTAAAAGATTTTTCAAATGCCTCTAGAATACACCCAATATAAGACTATTCTATCCATGAGGCCAATAATTTTAGTTAGTGAGTTATTCTAATGATATCTTTAGTTGTTATTAGTTAGATAGTAAAATCACATCTAGATCATTTCACTTTTTCTGAAGTCACTAGTACCATGAGTTATTTTGAAACAAAACTCGATTTCATTATATACAGTCGAAGCTGAATATATATTTGGTGGCATTTTTTATGCAGAAATTTTTTGGATGAAACACACATTAATAGATTATAGATATCAATTGAGGCAAGTACCTTTAAATTGTGAAACTACAGGTGCTATTAAATTATCAAAAACATTCTCTTTCGCAGTCTAAGAAAAAACTTATTGATAAAATACATCACATTTTTATATTTCATTATTAAAAGTGGGACATCACTTAGTAATTCATTAGAACTGAATATTAACATGTTGATATATTCCCTGAAAAATTAAATTCAGAATGAATTGATTACATCATCCAAGAATTGGGAATTATAAATCTTATGTAGTATATATATTGTTTCGTAGTATACAGTTTCACAAGTCACCATCTTAATATTTTTGTTTAACTCTAATAGTGGTATAGTTTTACTATCTTAAGAGTTGATGTTTCATGTTTAAAGTCTCACAATTACTATTTCATGGTTACTATTTATCCTTTACTATCTCAAACAATAAGATCGCCATGTTTAGAAATCCCACACTTATTGTCTAACTGTGAACGCTTGTTATAGTTTCACCATGAAGGATTATTAGGGTCTCACTGTGAAATTTGATTATGATATCCATGTAAAGACAATTTATTATTTTATTTATATATATTAACTATTATCATGGTAATTCATTGTTTTATTCTTTTTTACTTTCCTACACTTTGGATCCCACCACCCTTGATATCCCTAAATGATAATATAAAATATGTTTCACTCATTCGTCACTCGAGCTCTCTTCTCTAAAACTGTATCCCCTCATTCAACTATTCCCTCTATCAAACATTTGGTGAATGCCCAGGATCAAATAACCATCATTGTTAACTCTTGGGAATTTCACTTCAAAGAAGATGTTGAAAATCAAACCGATGTTAGAAGTCGAAGGACCTCTAAATCTGAATCTGGGGAACATAGTAGTGGTACCTGAAAAGGAGACATTCCCTTTGTGGCTTTTTTCAAGTAAGTTATTGTTATTGAAGTTCATAAGAGATCATGGATAGATGGATTGCTTCACTAAGAAGGATAGGCCTATTTATCCAAATCTAGTTGTATAGTTTTATCGGTATGTTCAATTAATTTTTGATTCATAAGAAGGATATATTGTGAAAAGACGGATCAATTGACAAACATGTACCTTTTCATCAAATTAATGAGATAAATTACTTAGGATACCTCATGAGGGTATTTTTCAGGACTAATAGAGTGGTCCTCCACCTCAAAGTGAAATCATTGATTGAGAATATAAATCGAGATGTTTAACATGAAATGAAACTAAGATGAGAGCCATAGCTACTGAGATAGATGGTGAAACCAGGCTTCTGTTTATGTTTTTTCCCAAATTTATTATCCCCAGAAAAGGAGATATTTATATATTAAAGAATTAGTATGTATTTTTGATACATATCATTTAAAATGTAAATATGATCAAACTATTAATGTTTGTGATACCTTATATGTGTGAGTTGATCAAAAAAACATCCAAGTCAACCTATCTATTCTATTCACAGCATATCTCATCTATGATTCATGGAAAATGATTTTCTAGACAATAAGATGAATCCATTAAGTATGATGAGTTCTGAAATTCTAAATATAATATAAGGAGAATGAAAATCATTTATAATCCTTGGATAAAATCATGGGTTGAGGATAATGATAATTTTTATGAAACGTTTAATCCTGTGGAACTCCCTTCAAGACCTTAGAATATTTCTGATCTAGGTTTGGAACCAAATAAATTTTTTTGTATGCTGATGAGGATATAGAAGAAGAGCCAGTTGTAACTCTGAGGGAAACTATTCTTGTTGTGAAAGATAATGAATCTTTTCCTCAAGTCTTATTTTAGAAAGATATGCATGTTCCTGAATAAGTTGTTTATCTAGAGGACCAACTTTCTTCCAAAGAATATTCTATTTCTATGAGAAGTTAAAATTATGTTTTATAATATCATAGATAAGAATAGTTTTTTTGGGTGTTCATAAAATGCATCTTGAGGAAATCGTAGATGAACATGTTATTCTTGAAGTTATTCAATCAGCAGGAGAGAGAATTGAGAAATACTTTTATTTTTATAGAAATGAAATGGGTGAGGAAATTTGGAATGAAATCGTGTAAATAGATCAAGGATCTAAATATCTCATTCATGAGAAAGATTCACCTATTTAGCGGGAGCATCACCCCAAACTGGAATATTTTGGAGTCCCTAATTCGATTGAACCAAGCTCAGTGGATACATAGTATCAATTCACCAGTTATATTGATGTTAATGATTCCCAGTAAGTCATAGTTAAAAGAATTTATTTGTCTACTTTGGTTCAGTTGACATTGGAATTTACACTTGATGATATTTTTTCAAGAGAACTCGATCCTATATTAGCTTCTATTCTTTAACCAATTCAAGAACCTCCAAACGTGGTGAATAAGGATGATCTGAAAGCATGGGGAGTAACACTATCGGCCGGAGTTGAGAAAATCATGAATACCTAACCGACTCCTATAACCAATTTAAGTGATAGAGATGATACCACATTATTATAAAATATCATATGGGAGATTCAGCCCAGGATGCTTACTAAAATCCAAAAAGTCATAGTCGAGAAAAAACATCTCAGTGATGAATTAAAAACTCCTAGAGGTATTGTTGAAGAATTGCAGAGTATGATGAACTCAAGACCAAGACCTGTTTTTTATCCTATTGAGGATGTTGTCGGTCAGATTCCCTAACAATCCACTTCCCAAATTCATCCTAATATAACATCCTTATATTAAAATGTAGCTGAATGAAGCAAACAAATTTTTTAAGAGATGAGTGATCTTATTATCACTCATAACAAACTAACTAATGAGTATAAGGGATTTCTGCGAAAAGTTCTAAATCAAACTAAAATCTATTACCTAGACATTCACTACTTCTCAAACTTTGGGATTATCATCAAAACCTTCTTTTTACTGTGATATACTCATAACAGTTTTCAATGAAGATAATCAATCTATGATTAGTGTCTTTGACACGAAATATATACAAAGTGTCATCAAGAAAATTGAAATATTTTGTGATTTGGTGAGAATTAATTCGATGATATTATATGATTCTCAAAAAACATTTCTATAAAGGTTGACTTATACTTCAATCGAATATTATATAAGAATGTCATGACCAACCAATTCATTTCGTTGTGGATAATCATAGGATTTCTCTTATCAATCAAGCATTCAAAACTCTTGTCTAGAAGCTCAAAGATTTTAATCCTTTGTTGGACAAGTTTATGGGTATCAAGGATGAATTAGAGAATTCCATGCATCACTATGGTGAGATAATTTCTCACATCATCATGATTCTGAGTCCTTATCTTCATGTATAGATTACTGAAATTATCACTCTTCTAGATGCACACCTCATATCTAGTTTTCCTAATTTCTCATCCTCCGTCCTTGCCCGAACGTCTATGTCTATCTCATTGGCTATGAGTCAGATCAGGCCTATTATAATTGATCAACAGTTTCCTCGGTCTTCCGTTACACCTACCATAGCCCCTTCAGTTTTTGAGGGACTCCCTTTATCATCTCTGTCAACTGCTAACTCCATTCCTCCACTTCAACCTTTTCTCATATGTATTATTTTTATAATGATGCAACCAAGGGAAAAGAGAGGAAAAGAAAATGTTGAAGAACAGTGACAACTATCTTTTATTATTAAGGATGATTTATGTATTTCTTCTTACGTTCTGTTTGTAATGGAACTTTTAATCTGTCTAATGCATTATGAGCTTTTATTGTCTCTTTCTTATTTACTATTTCTAAAAATACCAAAAGCAGGAGAAATATGTAATATATATGCACTAAATTCAGATTAAATATGAGACACATTACCTAACAATGAATATCTCACTCACAGGATTTGTGATCCTTAAAAAGGGGGAGATTATTGGAATCTTCATGTGTTAATAATGTTTTAATGATCACAAATCCAATACAATCTGTAAAGCTTGTTAATGATGTTTAATCTAACTAAAATCTCGTGTACAATTGTTTAGTTTTTTATGAATTAAATAATTACTGTAATATATTTTGTTCGTAATGAAATTACCTTATGAATGATTATGTTTAATTTATTCTATGAATATCACTGTTTAAGTCTATGTATATGGATTTTGGTGAGCCTGAGAAACACAGAGTCTACAAACTGTTGTGTTTTCTGAAAAATGACATAGACATTGTGACCATCCAGACACCATGACCACCTAGACACCATGACCATCAATACACTATGACCATCCAGACACCGTGAACATCCATACATCTTGACTATCCAGACCCCCTGACCAGACACTGTGATCCTAACACTGCATCATTGATACCAGTTCCTGATCTCTATAAAAAATTGTCAACATAGTTGAATCACCTATGAAAGACAAAGAAGGAGACACCGTTTCATGAAGACTTCGTTTAATGAAGAATTTTTTTATAGACATATATTGACACCATTTCATAATTTTTTTTCATTTTTCATTTTAATTTCAAATAGTCATATTTGATGTTTTTAAAAACACAAACAAAATCAGGGGTTCTATGTATCCATGTCACCCAACAGTACGAGTTATGAGTTTCTGAATACATGAATCATTTCGGCTACGACACATGCATTCCAATTATAAAAAGAAAAACGTGTCCAGAATTAAAAAAATCGGTGATCGTGGTGACTTTGGTAATAGTTTTTAAAATAGAAATACAATTTTGTGTGTGATAAAGAAGTATTACACACATTTATGAAACCCAACACAACTGAATAACAAATTAATCATACTCGAATTATAGAGTAAAGAATATTTTTTCACTATTAAATCCAAGAATAACATGATCCATATCTAGGTGACTTAATATACATTGTTTTCCGCGAGAGGACTCGATTTATGCATCTGCTTCATCCCAGAAGTCCAGAGCTGCATAGAATAACACCCATAGTACTTGTAACCTTATCTAATCACTTCTACACAATTGCATATTGTTATATCTATTTAGAATTGTGTGCGTCTGTCTGCATAAAAATAGACAATGTCACCTGCATTAAACTGAAGAATACAATATATCATATGACATGCATCTTTTTACACTATTGTATTCCAACAGATATGTGTGGAAGAGGTCTCGGTGTGACCTGTTAGTTCATACCCACGAAGAACTGTGGAAGAGAACATGTGACCTAGACAACCTTGTATACTTTTTGAAACATTGATCTAGGGGTAGGATCATGTTTATTTATATAAACTACTTGGTGGAAGGTTATCACTAAGTGGATTGGAATAGGTCTCATCTTGAGACTGAACAACTTGTATTATATCTGGTAGGATGTTATTTTTGTTTTCATGGTTTTTCTATTTAATTAATAAATCACAAAGTTTAAATTGATTGTTAATCTTGGAAAGAAGTTATAATTGTTTTCCCTTATTAGAATAGCTTCAAAATTAATAATAATAACTAATACATAGATTACTAAGAATTAATCAATCTTCTAAAAAGATATTTAAAAAGTTAAACATTCATAAAAGTATATCATTGATAAATATAGTTGTATTTAAATTTATTGGGGATTCATTGAACAATACATTTTAAATTTTTTTATAAATACTTAATTCACACCCGACCAGTTTGAGTACTCTAATCTGACCAAAATAAATAATTTTTTTCATTTATTTCTATATATTACATACTTCATCAATTTTAAATCTTGATGAAATTATTAAACATATCGTATATTCCCGGTGTATTATAATATTTTCCTTAAATATAGTTTTCCCACAATATTTTTAAAAATATAATATTTGATTAACTTCAATGTGTTGAATCTAAAATTTATAAGCCATTTTTACAAAAAAAAACAGATAAAAATACATTACATATATAAAATATTTTTTCTGATTCAATGTAATGTTTTTAGATCCCAAATCCGAGAAAACATTTTTTCAAATATATTTTTTAATAAAAATGAATTTAATTATATAATAATTCATTAGTGAATAATAAAATTTATTAATTTGTAAATTCTTATATGTTTTTAACTATTTCATTAACTATAGGTGTTTATAATATTATCATTAATATTAGTACTTTTTAATTCACAATGGTCAAATTCCAAGAGCCACAATAACCATTTTATGATAATATTACCCCAATACATACTCATCATTATACTATATAAAATTGTTGTTTTCATTTTATGAGATCGTATTCCATGTTCTTATTATTCAATATTAATTTAATAAAAATGTATCTTTTATATTTTTCATTCTATTTTGAATATAATCCCCCAAGTTTTTATGTTGAGGGGGTTTTATTGTATTCTAAATTTTTTAGTAACCCTTGTTATGGTATTTATAATGAAATACATTTTCTAGTTTTATATAGTTCTATGATATTTTATCAAACTAATTGATTTTATGTAAAATAATTTAGTATATGACATTTATTGAATTTATTCAAGTATAAAATCTTACATTCTCTCTCCACCTGAACCCCATCATTTCTTCTTTAAAATTTTGGGTATATATCAATCATGGTTCAAATGTGGTTATTTCTACCTCTTATAATTTTTTAGATCCGATGTTTCCTCGTCAAACATCTGATTCCTCTAATTTACTATAATGTTCTAGGTTATCCAATTTCAAAATACTTTATATCTATTGTCCATAATCTAGAAAACCAATTTATTAGAGAATAATTCATGAACTAGATTAATAACATTTTGGTTGATACTATTCCTTGGGACTTGACTGGTCTACCTTAATTGGAAGATAAGAAATAAAAAATTTACATTTAATAGGATGGAGGACCAATCCAAACAATAATTCATAAGGTCAGTTCTCTCTAAAGTCACATAAGGATAAATTTTCATTTTGATTATATTACCCTTTTAAAAGAACTAGATATCTTCATTTCATGGTGATACATTAATATTGACGCGATCCCCTAACTAAAATTTCATGGACTTCTTCAAATTATCCACATTGGTTTTATATTTTGATTGAGGAATAATCATTTGAAAATTAATATAATGAATTTTATATATTTTCTCCCCAATGATATCATATCATATTAGACACACTTCTATTATTCCATCCCCATAGGATATAGTATTTAATATAATAATATACAATCCTTCGCATCGTACCATTCACATACTTGAATTTACAATATCCCCTGCGATTAGATATATAATTTATAATGCCCTTTTGTATTTGGATAGTTTCCCATGATCAGGTGAATCATATTTTTCTAATATTTATAATTATCCATTTAATATATTATTTAAAATTTTATAATGATTATATAGATATTGTATAGGGAAATTTGGATTTACTAAAAAACATTAAACATGGAGATATTCAAGAATATTAAATAGTTTGTCAACCCATACATCATGGAAAATTAAATAATTTAACGGCGATACATAACAAAACAAATAGAATACATCAAATTATATGTATTTTTCATTCTAGTAATAATTTTCATTTTAATTTTTTCATAATTACACATTCGTATGTAAACTTGTTAGATAATAACCACTAGAAGCATCCCCTTATCCATAACATTTTTTCATACAATGAATCATGACACGTAATCAATAATTTCTTGATTTACAATTCCCAGTAAATATAATATCTTAAATATATATATATATATATATCACGATGATATGATTGTGTATAAGGAAATATGAGTTTTGGTCATTATCTATAAATTATTTATCCAAATAAAAAATTTATTGTGCATATAAATTTTTTCATAATTTAGAATCATATTTTCAAAGTCCAAATCATTTTATAGTATTTCATGAAATTGATAATTTTTTTTACATTTTTAATAATGCAGAATATTCCTTATCATCTATATTACAATTTTTCTATTAATAATAAATTGGAATGATTTTTCTCACACCCTGTGATTTATTCATTTTTTTATGAATTAATATACTCATTTTCATATTTTCCTTTTTACTCCATAATAAATATATCATGATTTATATGAATGAACAAAATTGTTCATGTTTTTAACACAAAAAAATATGATATTGTGATAAATAGAAAAATAAATTATCTCATAGCACACACAATAACATTTTTTGGAAAATAATAAAAAAAACATTTGATAAATGTTATTAATGATATATATATATATATAATTCATACTGAAATTTCAATTTCATGTTATGTGATATGTTGACACAAGATAAGAAAAATATACTTTTCTTAATAAATATATATATTATTTCTATATAATTATTTTATAGCCTTTTAGTAGCTCACCTAATTTTAAATATAATATTTATAAATATTATTAATTTTATTTCAAAAATAAACCTACATTTTTAAATTAAATTATCAAATTTTAATTCGACTATATATTTAATAATAAGTATAATTTTTTGATAAATAGTGAAAAACATTAAAATTTAATTAAACATATAATTTCTTATAATAAACTTATATATTAAAATTATCTTTTACTTTGTTTATAAATAATAATTAGATCAATAATATATCAACTAATCAAATTTAGGTCATTAAAACAAAATTCACATTGAAATTTGATAAAAAAAAGTTTCCAATGTTTTTACTCTTTTAACATTAAAAACTCATTATATAAACTTTCATACATGAAAGATATTAAATTAATTTATAAATAATATATGGTAATTAATTATACAATTTATTCCGAATTTTATATTATAATTGTTTTTAAATTGTAGTGTATTTATTTTGGTTTATTTCTAAAAATATTAATAAATGTACATAATATTAATTACATTGGATAAGGTAAAAAGAAGTTTACGTCATTGTTAAAGATTTTCTCAAAAGGAAAAAAAATCAAAGCATGTGAAAAATCCATTTTATAGGAATATAAATAGAATTAACTCCATTTTATAGAAAATATACCATTATTGTAAATAGATGATGTAAGGGAGACCTATCAATATAGATTATTTTTTTATATTAATATGAATACCACTCATCATTCTCAATAAAATATCACACACCCCCTCAGTTAATCACACATCTCAAGAAATTTTTGTGCTACAATCAATTTCCAAATAATTTACTAACGTTTATACTCCCATTCAATTAGCTCTAAATTGATAATAGAGAAGAATGACATAGTCTTTTGGTGACCACAAAAATGAATTACCAAAGAAAAGGTAACATCCTTCAACAAGTACTTTTTATTGATTTAATTCTCCACCAAATAAATTAATATAATTTTATTCATATATAATATCCTCATGATCCAATACATACTTATATATTTTTATTTAAATTTTTATAATTAAACCTATACGTAATTCAATGAAATGGGATACACAATCATTGGCTGCGTGGACAAAGATCTACAACCTTGTGAACCGATATTGTTTGTTCTGCAATTAAATCCTTTCATGGATGGGAATAATGATTGAAGTACTGCTATAATATTATTAATATTATAATAATGATTTCATTATTATTTTCAAAAAATTATTTAGTAGATAAATTCACTCATTCAATTTTATTGAATATGTTAACTTATTCTATGGACCTGTGGACTACATCTTCTTTAAAGAGATTATATTTCTCACAAATAACATAGAATGTATTAAAGATTGGTTATTAATATTATATTATATATATGGAATAAGAATTATATGTTTTTACCATTAATAAATATATGTAAATATTCTTTTATTATAATTACATTTTTTCATTCAATACAATAAAAAAATTGAAACAATATTCAAGATTTCATATATCTTTTAGTATACATGATCATTGTACTTATAATCATATTTAATGATTTTAAATAATATTATAAATAAATATATTCATAATCGATGATATTGAATTAATTTAGTGTATTTTTTAAATAATAAATTCATTATTTATTAAATATAATCAATAATAACAGGTAAAAACATATACAAAAAAAGATGTTACTTTATGTAACATAACATTATCATTAAATTAATATTAAATGGGTAACATTAATTCATTATCAAATAATATATTTTTTGATAATTAATAATATGGTTTATTGTGAGATTCATAGTAAAATTATACTTTTTATATTGTTTTTTATAGAATGTGTATGAAGAAAGTCAATATGTATAGTAAAATATTTCTCATTGATCATTTATTTCTTTGTTATATATGTTATATTAACCACATATTGTTGTTTTGTGGTCTATATAATAACATATTACATTTTAAACCATTAATTTTATTTATTTCATATTATTAAATGTTTTATTTTATGTTGTTATTTCTTGTATATCATGATGAAAAAGGTACTCATATAGTGAGTGTATTTTGATTTTTGATATTATCTCTCTGATACTTATGTCAAATTCCTTAGTCCAATATATTGTGTGGAATTTTTAATCACTTTGAAAGTATTATATTGAACACACCGTTAAATTTATTTTTACATTTTAAGAACCCGATTCTTATTTTTGATGTACGGTTTCTTCTTTTCTCTTTTCCTTAAGTGTTTATGAGAAAATAAGGAAAATGAGAGAAATCCTATATTTTGTGACTACAAGCCATGTAATTTTCCACACTCCGTGTACAGAGGCCGTGTGGAAGGAGTACATAGGGCGTGTAGGCCGGTCGATGATGATGGGTGAAAAAACCGATAACACGCTGTGTAGTTGGTATTTACACATCGTGTAGTCAGTCGGTAGGAAAACAGTAAGGCAGTGTCCAGCTAAGTGATAGTACACGCAGTGTACTCTGGTATTACACGCCATGTACTCATGTCGATAGATGAACAATGCCACCTTGGTGAGAAGCCACCGAAGTAATAGTAAAAAATGAAAACTGCACACCATGTACCCAATAGAACACGCAGGGTGGTTCATTTTTTCGCTTAAAATGGGCAGTATCCTCCCATGTTCTTAGGGAAGTCTTAAAACTGGAGGAGGATTTTAGAGACATTGCCAGATCTTGGAGTTCCTCCGGACCGCACTCTGGGAACCCGTTTTCTACACCGTTGATATCATTGGAACCCCACGGGGGAGTTCTTCCTTCTCCTTGCGCAGCTCTTGCCAATTCTTCCACTAAAAGACATTATCTAGGTTTTAAAGTTATTTCTTTTTCCTTAGATCTAAATCGTTCTCAAGTGTTTTGAGGAGAGTCGTTCACGTATATCGATCAGGGGCGATCGAGGTAGGTGTTCTAGTGTTTAAATACCAACTATTGAGTGTTTTGTGTACCATTGTCCTACGAACCGACGTTGGGGTTTTGTTTGGTTGTAGCCTTAGTGAATTAAATACCTAGAACTGTATATGTAGTTAAATGAATATGTATAATTGTTGTTTGGGATCACTGCTTAGATCCAGGACAACCTCAGGGCAGCGTTCCTCTGATTAGCCATTTGGCCAGGATACCTGAGGGTATTCCTTGATTATTTTGTGCTTTGATTTTCAATGAGAGGATTTGTATGTAAAAATTCTTGTTATTATTTGGGATTGGCCCTGCTATATTAGCCTGAGGACGTGGTTATGTTATCCTTAGGGCGTGGTTATATTAGCCTGATGGGTGGTTATATTAGCCTGAGGGTGTGGTTATATTATCTTGAGGGCAAGGTTCTGATTAGCTCGAGGGCTTAGTTTTGAGGAACATTGAATGTTATTATATTGAACTGCTAAATGAATGTTTAAATGTAAATTAAACTAGTAAATATAGTTACTTTTGAGTACTTCTTAGTTTATTGCATTTATTAGTACACACTGTTGTTGCACATTTTCACTAATAGTTGGGCACAAGCCTTTGGTGGGTGCCTATGAGGATTTATTTCTCACACCATGTTTGGGATCATGTCTTCACCCCCAAACAGATTACATTTTTGCATGTATGGATAATATAAAGGGTGCCTATATAGGTACATGAGTGTTATTGTGGATTAGGGGAGCATGAGACAGAGCTCAGGCTTGTGATGCTTCCGGCTGTTCTTTTTTGTTCTTCCATAACTATTCATTCCTTTTTATCATATTATACTATTGTGAAACATGTTATGGACATTTTCATAGAATAGTAACATGATTCATCATGATATATTTATATATATATGACTGTTGGTTATTTTTACTTAAGTTTTTCATTTAAGTTATGTATGATTTACTTCTTTTGTTGTTGTTGAATGTTTGTTCTTGTATTCCGCTGATCTACACATTGAAATTTGAGGGAATAGTTTCACTACTATCAGAACGTGGACCTCACTTCTAGTAGGCATCCTATGGCATTTGCGAAAATTTTCTTGAGGTCATGTGACCAACCGGGTTCGGGGCACCCGTGGAGTGGCACCTGGATCTTGGACGTTAGAATGTGGTATCAAAGGGAGGATCTGATCCTTCGACCTCAGGGTTATGGGACTACCATGCTTACGATGTTACACTTTGATAAATGAGGGCATAGTTTCCCCTCTATCAGACCTGGGCCCTCTCTACTAGTCGGTAGCCTCTGGCATTTGGGGAAAGGCGCTTGAGGTCATGTGACTAACCAGATCTGGGTGCCACTCCACGGGTGCCCCGAACCCTGTTGGTCACATGACCTCAAGCAAATTTCCCCAAATGCCAGAGGCTAACAACTAGCAGAAAGATCCCTTGTCTGATTGTGGGGAAATTGTACCCTAATTTTTCAAAGTGTAGCGTAGCATAATACAAGAACAAACATACAGCAACAACGGAAGAATTAAAACATAAAAAACTAAAATGAACAACTGAAGTAAAAAAACGAACCAGCAATCATATATATATATATATTTATATATATATATATATCAAGATGCATCATGTCACTATTCCTTGAAAACAACCTAAACATGTTAGACAGCAGTACAGTACGATACAATGGAAAGTACATGTATAGAAGAACAAAACAGAACAACTGGCTGCATCGTGGCCCTGAGCTCAGTCCCATGCTCCCCTACTCCATAGCAGCACTCATGTACCTATATAGTGACCCTTGCCCTTATCCATACCTGCAAAAAAGTAATCTGTTTAGGGATGAAGACATGACCCCAAATTGGGTGTGAGAAATAAATCCCATTAGGCACCCACCAAAGGCTTGTGCCCAACTATCAGTGAACATGTCCACCAACTGTGTGCAGTACTAAATTAAACAAACTATGAAGTACTCAAAAGTACCTAACTCTACCAGTTTCATTTTCATTTAAATATTCATTTATCATTTCAAAATTAATATTATTCACTGTTCTTTAGAACTAATCCCTCAGGCTAATCATAACCTTTCCCTCGGGCTAATATAACCACGCCCTAAGGTTAATATAACCGTGCCATCAGGCTAATATAACCACGCTCTTAGGCTAATGTAACCACTCCCTCAGGATAATATATCCATGCCATCAGGATAATATAACCGGGCCAATCCCAAAGCATAACAAGAAAATTTACATAAAAATCCTCTCAAGGAATATACAAGCACAAAATAATCACGGCATACCCCCGGGTATCCTACCCAAATGGCTAAACAGAGGAATGCACCCCTGGGGTGGTCCTGGATCTTAACAGTGATCCCAAACAACAGTTATGAATATTATTTTTACTACATATGTAGTTTTAGGTATTTAATTCAACAATGCCATAGCCTAACGATGCCCTAACATGGGTTCATAGCACAATGGTACACAAAACATACAACAGTTGGAATTTAAACACTAGACCACCTACCTTGATTTCCCCTGATCAATATACGAGAATGATGCTCCTCGAAACACCCGAGAATGACATAGATCTAAGGTAAAAGAAATCATGCTTAAAATTAAATTAAATCCATTAGAGAAAGAATTGGCCAGAGCTACACAAGGAGAAGGAAGAAATCACCCTTGCGGTTCCAAAGAGATCGACGGTGTAGAAAACGGGTTCACGATGTGTGGTCGGGAGGTCCTCCAAGATCTGGCCATCTCTCCCAAATCCTCATCCGGTTCTTAGACTTCCCTAAAACCAATGGAGGAAAAATCCCATTTTAAGAGAAAAAAAACAGAATACACGGTGTGTACTATTGGGTACACGACGTGTAGATTTTATTTTTTAACTGTTCCATCGGTGGCTTCTCACCAGCATGGAATTGTTCATATGTCGACATTCGTACATGGTGTGTAATACCTAACTACACGGCATGTACTATCGCCCAGTTGTCCACCACCTTACTGTTTTCTTGCCCACTGACTACACGGTGTGTAAATACCCACTACACGGCATTTAGTCGGTTTTTACACCCATCATCATCGATCGGCGTACACACCCTGTGTACTCCTTCCACATGGACAAAGTACACAGTGTGTGGAAAAGTACACGATGTGTAGTCATAAAATTTAGGATTCTCTCCCATTTTCTTTATTTTCTCAAAAACACTTAAGGAAATGAGAAAAAAAGAAACTTTTACCCCAAAAATAATAACCAGTATCTTACAAACTTCCCCCCTTAAATAAATTCATCCATGAATTGCACTTCTAATGGTGGAGAAGATAAAGCTTAGAACAACTCTGGCCACTGAGCACGCATGTGAGTTTCCCACTCCCATATTTCCTCCTACACTCGTCCATGCTTCCATAGCACCTGTGTGAGAGGAATTGACCTGCCTCAGAGAACCTTCATGCTCCTATCAACAATACGAATCAGATTCTCCACAAAGGATGGATCGACCTGAATCTCAGCCTCCTCAGGCTAAAAAACATGAGATGTGTCTGAATTATTGCGGCACAACTACGATAAATGGAAGATTTCGTGCAAGGCCTGGTACCTCTATGGTAACAACAATCGATAGGAAACCAGCCTGACTCTTTCTAGAATCTCAAATGGCCCCACATAACTCGGTGAAAGTTTACCCTATCTCCTTATCCGCCTGTGTCCCATCCTCATTGAAACACTCAAGAAAACCTGATCCCCGACTACGAACTCTAAGGGTCATCTGTGGAGATCATCATATGAATCTTGACGAGACTGTGCAGTAACCATCAGCATCCGAATCAACTGGACTAGCTCAGAAGTCTCTTGCACGAGACGTGGTCCCAGTAAAGCTGCCTCAATGGCCTCCATCCAGCACAAAGGTGATCACCATGGCCTACCATATAATGCCGTGCAACGTGCCACCTCAATAGTTTCCTGAAAACTCTTATTATAGACAAACTCGACGAGAGGTATATGCTCCTCCCAAGAGCCCCCAATGTCTAGGACGCATGCATGCATCATATTATCAAGCACCTGTATCGTATGATCTGACAGACCATCGGTCTGAGGGTGGTATGTTGTGCTCATAAGCACCTCTGTACCATGTGCCCCTTAAATACCCTGCCAGAAACGAGGTGTAAAACATGCATCCCAACTTAAAAAGATATAAGGAAGGACCCCATGAAGATGTACAACCACTCAGATATACAACTTACCGATCTCATCAACACTGACAGTCTCCTTGATCGGAAAAAATTGAGCTACCTTCATTAGGCTGTCCACAACAACCCACACACCATCATTACCTCTTGGTGACCTCGGCAACCATCTCAAGAAGTCCGTCGCGACATCATCCAATTTTCAATCATGAATCGGTAACTACTGTAATAGTTCGGTTGGCCTTTGTTGCTATACCTTCACCTGCTGATATGTGGAACATCTCATAACAAAACTAGCTATATCTCCCTTCACACCCGGCAACTAGTACTGCCGTCTCAAGTAACGATACATCTTGGCAACTCCGGGAAGAACTACCCATGCTGAAGCATGAAACTCCTGCATCAACTCCTCACGTATATCCCCTGGAACACACACTCGTCCTTGGAAACATAGTACCTCATCATTGCCTATCGTCAACCCAAGAGGAGCATTATCATTTGCCACGAACTCCCGTAGAACAAGGCCATCTGAATTAGTTAGCTGTCTCTTCCAAAATCTATCCAGGAGGGTAGAAGTCACAACTAAAGATGAAATATAGGTTTTCCCCTGACTGTCGTGCACCTCCAAATTCATATCAGAGAACAAAGACATAAGCTACCACTCATCACTAGCCTCATGAACTGCATGTGTCTGAGTCTTCTTACTCAATGCATCAGCAAATGTATTACCCTTACCAGGGGTATAGGAAAGCTCAAAATCGAAGGACTGAATGTATTCAACCAACCTTCCCTGCCTCAGATTAGTGTCACGTTGAATAAGATATACTTGAGACTTTTGTGGTCGGAAAAAACCTCAAAATTCTCTCCCAATAGATAATGTATCCAATAGTGTAACCCATGAACAATTGTAGCTTAGTCGAGATCATGTGTCAGGTAATTCCTCTCATGTGGCCTCAACTAACTAGACTCATACGCAACAACTTGATTTCCATACATCAACAAATCTCCAATCCCATTTACTGATGAATCATAGTAACCTATATAGATCTTTCCCTTCTCTTGGAGTATTAGGATTAGTGTTAATGTAAACATTCCCTTCAGCTCCTAGAAGGCTGTCTCGCAAGCTTCTAACCAAATGAACATCACAACCTTATTATTCAAAACCGTCAATGGCACTGCTATGCGGGGGAAGACCTCTATAAAACGCCTCTAGTAACCATCCAGCCCCAAGAAACTCCATATCTCAAACACGTTCTTAGGATCCTCCTAGGAAATAGTTTCTCCCACATACATTATCTCTACTAGAACTCCTGCCTGTAAGATGATATAACCTAGGAAGTGAATCTGGTCCATCCAAATGTGGCACATTCAGAACATAGCATATAGCTAATTTCTCTCATTGTACTCAATACGACCTCAAGATGGGTGGAATGGTCATGTCGAATGTGAGGGTACACCATGATATCATCCAAAAATACAACCACAAATGAATCTCGATAAGAATGGAACACATGATTCAACAGATCCATGAAAACTACTGGTGAATTCGTGAGTCTAAACGGAATAACCAAGTACTCATATAGACCATACATAATCCTGATGGCTGTGAGAGGTATAGAAGATGGTCTAACACACAACTGATGATATCCGGATCTTAGGTCAATATTCGATAAAAATCATGCACCTCTAAGTTGATCAACATTATCATCAATCCTTGGTAAGGGATATCAGTTCTTGACCTTCAACTAGTTCAACTTTCGATATTCCACACAGAGTCTTAGGGTACCATCTGCCTTCTTCAAAAAAAGGACCAGATAACCCCAAAGAGAAGTACTGGGTCAGATAAAACCCTTTGACTGTAACTCCTCTAAATTCCTTTTGAGATCCTATAACTCAGGTGTAGCATTCCTATAAGGAGAAATGGATATTGGTGCTACTCTTGGCACAAGATCTATATAGAATTCCACCTCAACCTCTGAAGGTAGATCTGAAAAGTCGTCCAGGAAGACATCCCTAAAACCATCAACCATTAGAGGGATGTCCTTCTCACGAGTCCCCTGATCATCTAGATATAAACTCGCAATCTCTGTTGTCACTCCATTTCTCCCATTATTCTCTAGTCCAAATCAACTCAACTGAACATCCCACTCACCCTTGTATTGAAACTCTCCACCCTCTGGTGACATGAAACACTACCTGTGATGATAACAGTCTACAAAGACTCTAAAGGGAACCAACCCATCCATCCCAATAATAAAATTATAGCTCATCATCTCCAAGACATAGAGGTGCCAAAGGAAGTGGCACCCACCAAACTCAAGCGGGAACTCCCTCCACTGATTCACAACAACTGTTCTAGTCCCCAATAGAGTTTCTAGCGTCATAACATCAGAAGAAGAAATAAAGAACCCAAGGCTCTCCACAATAGGCACAGATACAAAACTATGTGTAACACCCATATCGGAAAGTATAGAATATAAGGCAGAAGCTACTATAATAGTACCTCTAATAGTAGAAGGTCTGGGATCCTGCTCATGTTGGGTCTGTTTCACTGCATAATCCTTCCCAGTGTCGTGACCCTGCAACACAGCCTGGCTACCCTGAGCTGTCCTGCCCTGCTACCTCTAAGATCCTTGTGTCTGGATACCTTGGCCACGACCACAATCTCTGACTACACGCCCTGATGTATTCCAGTTTCTCGACTCGTAAAAAAACACTAGTCCTGCTCCCACACGCGGAGTCTGCAGAGAACCCCTCTCACTAGCCATTGTGTGAAACATCCTACAAAAGCAATACAGAAGACCCATCTTGCTACAAGATCAGCATTCCACTGGGTCATGTGGACACTGCGGTCTCTTGTGCCCCTCCTTACCACACTGGTATCACCTGATCTGGCCATCTGAAACAATCTTCTATATGGTACTTCCACCATGAGAGAAGTTCATCTGTCTCTTCCTCTTACCTATAGAAATAGTACCTGAAACTGGTGTGGAACCGCCCTGGCCCACACCACTAGCTTCAGAGAGATTCCTCTCATTAATTAATGCCTTCTTAACAATATCATGTACAATATGCAACCTGAAAACATTCACCAGTGTGAGGATGTCATATCGAAGGCCATCCTCAAAACACCTAGTCCTCACCGTCTCATCACCAACCAAAACAGGTGAAAAACTCTGAAATTCAGTGAAACAAGCAGAATAATCCATCACCGACATAACACACTACTGCAGATTAATGAACTCTGGAGTTTATCTGACCTCAGCGTCTCTGGGAAAATGAAGTCATAGAATGCTGTCTAAAAATATTCCCACACCATGTCAATGAGATGTTCTGACTGGGTGGTAACATCCCCCCACCTCCTGGTGGAGTCACGCAGAATAAAAGTAGAGAGATTGACACTCCACCCAAGAAGAATCTCAACATTCTCACAAATAGTCTGCAATGAATCTTTCCAAGACTCTTCATCATGTGGTCCACCATCCCCTAAAAACGTAGGTAGATGATGCTGTTGGAAAATAAGAGTCAGCTCTTCCATACATGTGGCAACTAGTGGTATAAGTCCCTGGCCTTAAAAATTAATTATTATTGAATTAAATTAATAATTTACATTGAGGATCTTTTCAGGATTAGATTATTAGAGAATTAGGACATTACTATTACATCTCAAAATATTACAAAGTAGACACTTCTACTAAGTTTCCATAAATACAAAAAAAAAATTAAAAGAGTCATGTCTAGTTCCATGTTTTAGATAGAATGTCTTTCCTTGGTCCCATCCTTGACCCTATTCATCTTTAAGTCCTCTGTAAAACATTTCAAAAACCTAGGATGAGCATAAAAATCTCAGTAAGGGATATAAAAATATGGAAAGGAAACATGAGTACATGTATACATAAGAATCAATGAAATCATACATTACTCATAAAACATAAGAACATTAACATACCTCATCAAATCATGAATAAAACATTGAAATCATAAGGCATAAAGGTAACTTTAGGCATTTATAACATTCTTACGTATGGAGTAACCCTCTTGGTTACGTTTGGAATACCCATCATTGTATATTCCCTAAATCTCTTCGGAGAAACCTTAATGTTTAACTCCTTCGCGTTACCCAATGCATTGGAGAGCTATATCGGGCTCACACACCCTTATTTTAACATGGAACCACCCGTCTTCTTAATAATTCCCATGAACCATAACATAATCGTATCACATAAAACATGCATAAAAGAAACATAACATTCCCACTTTTCATCACAAGATATCAATACATCACATTGATATAAAAACATTATGAAACCCATTTTTCAATACCAAAAGAAAATAAAAGTAAAATATGGTATTTAATTTTCATTTAAAAAAGGTATGGCTTTTAGAGGAAGCCGAAACTCAAATAGTGTTCATAGCAGCGGAGAAGTCATTGTCACCGCAGACGTACGAAAAAAACATTCCCTTTTGTCGTTTAGTAAAACACTTCATATAAAAAAAATTCCATTTGGATAAATGTAAAAGTCAAAGTGGTTTATACACCGTATAAAATATGGTTGTGTATAAAACAAAATATGCCTTAATGAATGGAGATTGAGACGAAGACCCATACAAAGACGATATCCTTGGATTAAGGATAAATCAATTACATAATTATGAGTGAAAAACAAATACACCGAATATAAGTGGATATTAAGTGTAAAACAATCAGAAGTTATTCACACATATTCATAGAACTACATATTCAAGGATTACATGTTTATCCCAACGAATCAAAAATGGGTTAAGAAGTTCCCTTGCAAAAATCCGACAGCCTAACGATGTCAATTCAAAATTTAGAAAAAGAGTTGACGAGAGATAAAAATGGTATCTCATCACTTGGACATAAAATTTATATCAATAAGGATATATAATAACATATCCCAACATAATAGTATGTGAATTAAAAGACATAACAAAATATGTCTTTTAAAAAGCAGAGGGTGAAAGGTTCCCTTACCGACTTGAGTAACTTTTGAAACATACACCCCATTAAAGAAAGGGCATACGATGAATATGTAAATACCAATAAATGAAACTATATTACACAAAGATTATAATAATGGGAAGTACATACACCACTCAAAGGAAATTGTGAAAAATGTAGCATAAATCTCACGGGACTAAAAGTGAGATGAAAAATCCCTTATGAAAATTCGACAACCCAATGACGCAACTTAAAACATCAAAAATTTGGTTGATGAGATCAAATAGGGTATCTCATCATATTAAAATAAAATGTACAGAAAGATGAATATAAATGAAAATCCCCCAACATAACAAAGAAGAGATTAAAAGATGTGACATAAAGGAGAGTACTTAAAAACAAAGAGAGAGGTTAGATCTCTTACGAAAATTCAGCAGCATAATGGCACCACTCAAAAATTCCAAAATGGAATGATGAGAGAAAATCGGGAATATCATCATATGAAAATAAAATTTACAATAGGAATAATATAAAATAATATCCCAATCATAAGAAAGATTATCTTAAAAGGAATGACATAAAGAGTGTACTTAAAAATAAAGAGAGGGTTAGGATCCCTTACCTCATGTCCGACTTGCCTTGTTAATTTCATTATATTCCAGAATAATAAACTTTGGTCAATTTATAATTGATTAATGAATTCCTTTAAAGATTATTATTCAGTTCATATCACTTATTATAATTTTATAATAATTAGTTATTATCGTGAGTTTATATCAGACATTTTTGTCGATATTCGGTACAAGAGTCAAAATTGAGCTTGTTGGAAAAGAATTTTCCATGAAGTTATAGGTAAATCATATCCAGAATGTTATAAATGATTTAAATATCATTTATATCCAATATATATTAATTTTATACTATTCCGTAACATTCAGAGATAAAAAATGAAAAGCACAGTTCATGGAGACGGTAGGCCGTACGTACGCATGAATGCTACTTTCATTTTTTTGTCATGTTAATGGAATAAAAAAATGAGGGATATATATATTATAATTATAGAATGATATCCATCCTTTATATGTAATATGTTACATATATATCCATTATCTATATGTACTTATAATAGTACATAACATTTTGAGATATGAAATGAAATGTACCGTTAATGGAGACGGTAAGACATACGTACGCATGAACGCTACATTCATTTAATTTTTTTTTTATTAAATGGAATGAAATAATAATGATATAAAGATATATTATAATTACAGTAGGATATAATATGTAATACCATTAATTTCATCTTTTATACGTCCCACATATGGCATTAACGAATCAAATCACTTTGAGGGGGCGGTAGTCCGCACTTCCTAAAATTAAGATATCGCCTTTACCCATAATGGAAACCATTATGGTATGCCTTAAATGAAAAATACATAAGCTTAAGGATAACATAAAGATATTATATATCATATATAGATATAGTGACATCTTAATGGCCACCTTTCAAGGTGTAAATATAATATTGAACAATCGTCGTTTCGTGAGGCAGTAATTCGCCATCCACATAAACAATATGTTATTTAACCATTAGACAGAGGTGTGTGAAAGTGTAGCTCGAATACTTCTTATAATAACATCCTAGTATATTTCAAATACTGGTGTTTTTATAAAAAATAATAATAAAAAGATTTTAGGGGTTTGTAGAATCAGAATAAAACAATAGAACACAAGGGATGCCATTGCCTTTAAATCGGGTAACTCTCTTTGATTTGAGCTCAAAGGCTTCCTTGGAAAGGATTATGCCCAAAGTTAGGCTTCAATGATGAATATATGGATTTGGAGAGATGAAATGGGCAGGAGTCGGCTGAGCCAAAGGATTGAGAGGTGTGTGTAAGGTGATAGAGGTGGGGGCCTTTTATAATGGGAGAGGATGGGCACTCTTTGAATGTTATAACATATTACTTTATTATATAATGATTTTTAGATTTTAAAGGTCCCAAAAGGATATATTTAAAGGGTATGGGGATAAAGTTTTTAAATCCACCCATAAAATTGGTTTGTGGCAAGTTTAGATCATATATTTTACATTATATTTTAATTTTATTTAAATCGTTAAATAATGAGGTAATTGCTGCATCATCATGGTGTCATAAATGTGTTAATTTATATAGTGTCTAAAAATTATAAAAAAAATATCATGTTGTAAAAATATTTTTAGAATTCTAATTTATATTTATAGTCAAAAATATGACTTGTATAACCACATGTAAAAAATGTTTTAGTAAAACAACACATGTTTGTGATATTTTAATTTTAACTTTAAATAAAAATGTACTAATGTCATTTTCCTACAAAAGTGGATCCATGGGGTCCCCAAGTTGAACCATGGATTTTCTTGGTCGGCCATGAATCATCCAAAAAGGTTAGTCCATTTTTCAAGGCCATTTTATATTATTAAAACAATATTTTAACCTTAAATTACACTAATTACCTTTAATCGCGATTAATAAAACATAAAAGTTACTATTCACCAAAAATTATTTTAATCTCATTGAACCAAATTTTACTTCATAATGACTACCATGTATGTCGGATTTTTTGAAAATCAAATCACATAAGTGGCAATGTTTCATTTTAACAAAAAATCAGTTTCTTTAACTACCACATAGTGGTTTCACTATTCATCGAAAATTGAAGTTTTTCAGAAAAATACCAAAAATTCACCCTAAGCTATATTTGATATTCCGAATACAAAATTATGTCTATTTTAAAAAATTAAAAATATATATTTTTCATTATTTAATTTAATAATTAATTTCCACTGTCAAAACAAATATGGTGTTTTTAAGAAACAATATCTATTAAAAGATTGACAGTAGTTTAAGTCCAATTTCAAAGTGAAATTAATTCAAATGACCAGTAATGGATTAAATGGTAAAAATATATTCTAATTTCACTTTAAAACCATTTCAAAATTAATCTAATCATATAAATAAATTAGATTAAAAAGTGGATTTGAATTAAAATACAACATTTATCACTATTCATTAAAAATGAACTTTATTGGAAAAATACCTAAAATTTACACAATATAAATTTTGATGTCCCGATTCTAAAAAAGAATTTTATAACACATAAAATTGTCAAAAAGTGGATTTAAAAGAGGTTTGTCATCAAAAGGTGGTTAATCTACCTTTTAATGAATATTAGAATGATTACGCTTAAAATTGGATTCATTCGCATTTTTAATCCTCTATCATTTATTGTAAAAAGTAAAAATATTTGACAAACATATATAATCATTTTGTAGTTAGTTCTATTCATTCCCATCATTAAAATGGCTAGGCGTTAACTACCAATTAAAATAATATTATTTTATTATTAGAGTGCAACGTAAGATTCCCAAGAAACTCATTGTTGCATATTGGGTACGCCATCGAGCATATCACCCCCTTTAAAGTAATAATAATATTTTATTCACAAATTTGGCTAAATGTGAAAATTTTATATTCTTTATTTACCTGGGGTGTTACATCCTTCCCCCATTTTGGGAATTACATCCTCATAATTTTAAAATTTGGCTTGGAAACTTCATTGAAAATCCCTCATCGGAACAAGAGACAGTAAAACAATCACTTTAAAATAAAGAAAGAGAAGTACAAAGGACACCCGAGTTAACCCATACTATGATTCCATGTAATAAAACATGTATATGGAGGAAAAAACAAAGGGTCATGTTCTTAGGGAGAGTTATAGTAAACATGTCTAGGAGAAAATTAACCATAAGAAAATCTCAAACTTTTGTTCGGTTAAAGGGTATTTGATTCCTTAGTAGGAAAAGTTAACAGAAAAAAAAAATTTAAGTTACTATTCATTGAGGAATTTATTTTTGAGCTTCACTAAATCATAATGAAACACACTTACTTTTAACGCAGACTTTCATCTTTTACTAGATTCCTTAATCAAACTCATATTTTCTCCAAAAGACGAGTATTTAGGAAAACATGTTCGCATTAAGAGTACTATAATCAACTTAATGAGAATAAACTAATCCACAAAAGAGAACATTTTATTTCCCATGTCTTTAGACAAATACCAAAACCAAAATTTTCATTATGAGATCAAATAATCCAGAAAAGTATAATCCTTTATAAAAAGAAAATCTATTCTTAATCACCAAAATTTGTCCAAAAAAACCCAAAGTTCAACGAAGACCATTTGATAAACAATGTTCCATAAAATTATTCAAAGTAAACCAAACTATTATTGAAACCGAAATATTTTAAGGATTTAATCACATAGTATTCCAAGGTACAAATTATCTTTTATCTCCAAATAACATCAGTTGCTATTAAATTATCATATTGAAAAGTAATTATCCTAATCACATATCCTCCATGATAGGTTAATAATTTCCATAGATAACCCAAATTAAACATACTCTTGATTCGTAAAATCATCTAACAAAAAGGAATTAGTCATACTAACCAGGACTTCACGTAGTCCAGTGGTAGGCGTTAAATACCAGTCGCACTTTGGTTGTGGGTTTGATTCCCGCAGCTTTGTCCGACGCGACGGGTTGTCACACAGTCTGTGTGTTTTCCTTTTTCCAAAACTATATAATTCATAAAACATTCCCCAAAACGAGATAAAATCATCAAAAATAATCATAAAATATTTTAACCTCAAGTTTATCTCATGCCTTTCATTTTCCATCATATCATAGAGTAACCCATAATTACATAAAAAGTGAGGATCATATAAACCATAATAGTTACATTTATAATTAATACTTGAACATCCACATCGAGTTGGTCATCTCATACATGATTCATTAGAGAACTCACCAAGGTTCAAGTGGTTGATCATGACTCCTTGATAGTTGGTTTAGAACAACCACGAGATTCCTCATTGAATACCCCATTTCATCCAGTCTCTTAATCAGAGAACCTCCACGGTTTCCTTCAAACCCATTGTCACTTTGTTGCCTGCTAGATCCATCCATTTAATAAAACCAAGAAGGTCAGTGTTAGTATATCAAAAAAATCATCATGTGCTAAAGAGGAATATACACACTAAGATATACTTATCCATCTTATATCAAACTCATTCCAACATTAAAAACGACAATGACTCTATCTAATATAATAACCATTGTGGTTATACACAACATGTCATTTATGAATAAAGAATACCCTAACCTCTAAAGTTATCTAACCTGACCTTTGATACCAACTATAAGGCTCAGGCCTTAAACATTACTTATTATTGAATTAAATGAATAATTAACAATTAGGATCTTTTCGGGTTTAGAGTTTTAGAGAATTAGGACATAACTATTACATCTCAAAAGATTACAAAGTAGACACTTCTAATAATTTTCCATAAATAAAAAAAAACTCTTAAAGAAACATATCTAGTTCCGTGTTTTAGATAGAATGTCTTTCCTTGATCCCATCCTTGACCTTATTCGTCTTTAAGTCCTGTGTATAACATTTCAAAAACGTTGGATGAGCATAAAAAGCTCAGTAAGGGATATAAAAATATGGAAAGGAATCATGAGTACATGTATACATAAGAATGAATGAAATCATAATTTACTCATAAAACATAAGAACATTAACATACCTCATCAAATCATGAATAAAACATAGAAATTATAAGGCATAAATGTAAATTGAGCCATTCATAACATTCTTAAGTAGGGAATAACCCTCTTGGTTACGTTGGGAATATCCATCACTGTATATTCCCTAAATCTCTTTGGAGAAACAATAATGTTTAACTCCTTCGCGTTACCCAATGAATTGGAGAGCTATATTGGGGCTCACCCTCCCTTATTTTAACACAGAACCACCCGTCTTCGTAATAATGCCCAAGATCCATAACATAATCGTATGACATAAAACTTGCATAATGGAAACATAACATTTCCACTTTTCAATTACAAGATATCAATACGACACAATGATATAAAAACATTATGAAGCACATTTTTCAATACCAAAATAAAAGAAAAGTAAAAATTGGTTTTTATTTTTCATTTAAAAATGGTATGGCTTGTAGAGGAAGACGAAACTCAAATTGTGGTCACGGTGGAGAAGAAGTCGTTGTCGCTGCATACGTACGACAAAAACATTCCCTTTTTTCGTCTAGTAAAACACTTCATATAAAAAATTATGTTTGTATTAATGTAAAATTCAAAGGGGATTATACACCGTATAAAATAATGTTTTGTATAAAACAAAATATTTCTCAATGAAAGGAGATTGAGATGAAGTCCCATACAAAGACGGTATCCTTGGATTAAGGATAAATCAATTACATAATTATGTGTGAGAAATGAATACACCAAATATAAGTGGATATTATGTGTAAAACAATCAGAGGATATTCACACATATTCATAGAATGACATATTCAATGAGTAAATGTTTATCCCATTGATTCAAAATTTTGTTAAGAAGTTCCCTTGAAAAAATTCGACAGCCTAACAGTGTCACGTCAAAATTCAGAAAAAGAGTTTATGAGAGATAAAATTGGTATCTCATCACTTGGACATAAAATTTACATCAATAAGGATATATAATAACATATCTCAACATAATAGTATGTGATTTACAAGACATAACAAAATAAGTCTTTTAAAAAGAGGAGGGTGAAAGGTTCCCTTACCGACTTGGGTAACTTTGGAAATGTACACCCCATTGAAGAAGGGTCATAATATGAATATGTAAATACCCATAAATGAATCTATATTACACAAATAGTATAATAATCGTGAGTACATACACCACTAAAGGTAATTTGTGGAAAATGTATCATAAATCTTACGGGACTAAAAGTGAGATGAAAAATCCCATACGAAAACATGGTAGCCTAACGATGCCACTTAAAAAAATTCCAAAAATGGATTTATGTGATCAAATAGGGTATCTCATCATATTGAAATAAAATTTAAATAAATATTAATATAAAATAACATCCCTAAAAACAAAAAAATAGGAGCTTAAAAGAAGTGACATAAAGGAGAGTACTTAAAAACAAAGAGAGGGGTTAGATCTCTTACGAAAATTCGGCAGCCTAACGGCGCCACTCAACACTTCCAAAATGGATTGATGAGAGAAAATAGGGTCTCTGATCATATGAAAATAAATATGAAGGTATAATTAATATAAAATAACATCCCAATAATAAGAAATATTAGCTTAAAAGTAATGACATAAAAGTGTGTACTTAAAATGAAAGGGAGGGGTAAGATCCCTTACCTCAAGTCCGACTTGCCTTGTTCGTTTCATTATATTCCTGAATAATAAAATTTGGTCAATTTATAATTTCTTATTGACCTAATTTAAAGATTATTATTCAGTTCATATCAGTTATTATAATGTTATAATAATTGTTAATTAATGTGAGTTTCTATTAGACATTTTTGTCGATGTTCGGTACATGAGTCAAAATTGAGCTTGTTGGAAAAGAATTTTCCATGAAGTTATAGGTAAATCATCTCAAGAATATTATAAATGATTTAAATATCATATATATCCAGTATATATTCATTTTAAAATATTCCATAAAATTTGGAGATAAGAAATGAAATGCATCTTTCATGGAGACGGTAGGCCGTACGTACGCATTAACACTACATTCATTTTTTTGTCATAATAAATGAATTAAAACAAAATGAGAGATATATATTGTAATTCCATAATGATATAAATAATTTAGATGTAATATATTACATATATATCAATTATATATATGTACTCATAATAGTACATAAAAGTTAGAGATATGAAATGAAATGTACCGTTCATTGAGACGGTTAGCCGTACGTACGCATGAACGCTACATTCATTTCATTTTTCTTCTATTAAATGGAATGAAATAATAATGATATAAAGGTATATTATAATTCCATTATAATATCATATGTAATACCATTAATTAAATCCTTTATACGTCCCACATATGGCATTAACAAATCAAATCACTTTGAGGGGGTTGTAGTCCACACTTCCTAAAATGAAGATATCATGTTTTCCCATAATGGAATCCATAAAGGAATGCCATAAATGAAAAATACATAATATTAAGGAAAAAATAAAAATATTATATATCATATATAGATATATTGACATATTAATGGACACCTTTTAAGGTGTTAAAACAATATTGAACGATCATCGTTTCATGAGGCAGTAATGCGCCATCCACATAAACAGTATATTCTTTAATCAATAGACGAAGGTGTGTGCAAGTGTAGCTCGAATAATTATTATAAAAGCATCATAGTATATTTAAAATTATTTTTTTGTTACAAAAATAATAATAATAAGTGTTTAGGGGTATGGAGATGAAAAATAAAACAATAGAACACAAGGGAAGACATTACCTTTAAATCAGGTACCTCTCTTTTGTATGAGCTCAAAGACTTCCATGGAAAGGATTCTTCCAAAAGTGAGTATAAAATGATGAAGATAGGTATTTGGAGATATGAAATGGTCAGGGTGTGGCCGAGACAAAGGTTTTAGAGGCGTGTGTAAGGTGGTAGAGGTGGGGGCCTTTTATAAGAGGAGAGGAGGGGCACTCTTGGAAAGTTATAAAATATTACATTATTATATAATGACGTTCGAATATTAAAGGTCCCAAAAGGATATATTTAGAGGATAAGGTGATAAGGTTTATAAATCCACCAATAAAATAGGTTTTTGACAAGTTTAGGTCTTATATTTTACATTATCTTTTCATTTTATTTAAATCGTTAAATAATGAGGTAATCACTGCATCATCATGGTGTCATAAATAATTATATTTATTTAGTGTCAAAAAATTATAAAAAAATATCATGATATAGGAAATATTTTTATCTTTCTAATGAATATTTATAGTAAAAAATATGACTTGTATAACCTCATGGAAAAATTGTTTTAGTAAAACAACACATGTTTGTGATATTTTAATTTTAACTTTAAATAAAAAGGTATTATTGTCATTTTCCTACCAAAGTGGCTCCATGGGGTCCCCAAGTCGACCCATGGATTTTATTGGTCGGAAATGACTCGTCCAATAAGGGTAGGACATGTTTCCAGTCCATTTTATATTATTAAAACATTATTTTAACCTTATATTACAGTAATTACCTTTAATTGCGATTAATAAAACATAAAAGATATTATTCACCAAAAAATAATTTCAATCTCATTGAACCAAATTTTACTTCTTAATGACAACAATGTTTTTTGTAATTTTTAAAATAAAATCACAGATGTGGAAAAGTTTCATTTAAACGAAAAATCAGTTTCTTTAACTACCACTCAGTGGTTTTACAATTCATCAAAAACTGAAGTTTTTCAGAAAAATACAAAAAAATCACCTTAAGAAATATTCGATATTCCAAAATCAAAAATGATTTCTATTTTAAAAAATTAAAAATATATATGTTTAATTAATTAGTTTAATAATTAATTCGCACTTTTAAAACAAATAGTGTGTTTTTAAGAAACATTATCTATTAAAAGATTATCACTAGTTTAAGTCAAATTTCAAAGTGAAATTAATTTCAAAGACCACTAATGGATTAAATGGTAAAAATATATTATAATTTCAATTTAAAAACAATTCAAATGATTATCTAATAATATATATAAATTTTATTAAAAAGTGGTTTTGAATTAAAATACAACATTTTTCACTATTCATTAAAAAAATGAACTTTTTGGGAAAAATACAAAAAATTTACACAAAGTAATTTTTGATGTCCCAATTCTAAATACGAATTTTATAACACATAAAATTGTAAAAATTTGGATTTAAAATATTTTTGTCATCAAAAGGTGGTTAATCGACCTTTTAAAGAATATTAGAATGTTTACGCTTAAAATTGGATTCATTCGCATTTTTAATCCTCTAACATTTATTGTAAAAAGTAAAAATATTTGTCAAACATATATAATAATTTTGTAGTTAGTTATGTTAATTCCCTTTATTACAACGGCTTGGTGTTAACCGCCATTTGAAATAATATTATTTTTTTATTAGAGTGCAACGTAAGATTCCCAAGAAACTCCTTGTTGCGTATTGGGTACACCATCGAGCATAGATCCCCCTATAAAGTAATAATAATATTTTATTCACAAATATGGATAAAGGTGAAAATGTTATATTCTTTATTTACCTAGGGTGTTACAAGTGGTGCTCCCTAATAGGTCTACATGAACCGCATGAAGCCTTCACAGAATTGCGCATCTTCCCCTGTGTCTGGTATAACGGCTGGTGCCGACACTAACTCTGCTAGAGGATCCACTGGTAGTCCATGGCCTACCATCTCTGGAGTATTATCATTGTCGCTCTCCTGGTGAACAATGTGTGGTAATCTCATCAGCAAGACTCTAAAAGGTCAAACGAACACCTTATATCAAGATTATCAAATACTGAAAATTGGGAGACAAAGAAGGAAAGATTTTAAAATTTACAAAACGTGAGTACACGACGTGTATAAAACTACACGGCATGTTCTCGCAAGCCATTCAAATGGGTGTGTACCCCAGATTAAACTGGCCGTGTAACACCCCAAACACATGGCGTGCCTTATAAATACACGACATGTACTATAATCCTTCCTCCCTGCCAAAGTCCTTCTACACAACATACCACACAACTCACTTGAACAAGACTACACGCCGTGTATGGAGTGCCACCCAAATACAGGACATTACATACTTAAATATCCAATTTATGATATCTCATTTATGGGTTTTATAGTTTAAATTTTACTAAATCAGTAATGAAAATTTTTCTCAATTTAATTCACTAAAACACATGGAACGATATTGATATATATTTTATTATGAGATGTATATATATACATTTGAAATTATTTATCTTCAATATTATTATCTTAATGATATATTAAACTTAATTTCAATTATTTCACTAATGATTATTTTGAATCAATGATACTAATGTGTTTGGAGTATATTACTACAATCTTTTAGTCTATCGTCATGGATTATGATTATGCATCAATTTATGAAATACTATGATCCATCTATTGATAAATCTCATGAATTTTTTTATCTTATGTTTATTATCATATCCTCCTAAAAGTTTACAAATTTACCCTGATTTGGAACATAAGAAAACTGAAAATTTATCTCTTATAAAATTTTTCTTTATTTATATTTATGATAGAAATATATATTATCTCTATAAACAATGAATTATAAATAAAATTTCAAAGGATTTTTAAATGATTTTTAAATTACATTTTCATGGAAATTTATTTTCATAACTTTTTTATTTAAAAAATAATATTGTTTTCAATGAATAATTAATATGTTTTAAAATATATTTTTAATGATTATTTTCATAAAAACAGTTTCAAACTGAATTTATAATTTTTCAATTATAATTTAAAATTTAAATGTTGTTGGAATTTTTTTATGTTAAAGAATGTTTTTAATTAATTTTTCAATGATTCAATTATAATTTTTTGAATGGCTATTATGAATGGAAATTATTTCAAAGATTTCAAAACATTCGTTAAATGTATTAAATGATATTTTGAATGAAGAACTATTTGAAAATTATTAGGATTGAAATTGAATTTTTTATCTACTAAATGATATTTTCCTCAATAAATGTTTTTAGTTAAATTTAAAATCATTCATTATATGAAAATTATTTATGATAGTGTTTTTGGAAAAGAATATTCAGTGGATGTCTATTTTCGATATGAAATTTTCTATGTGATCATTAATAATCCATATCCATATATGAAGACATCCATTGATGATTTTTATTCTTTAATATGGATATTATCCAATGATTCCATTTCAATTAATAGTCAAAATGGATCATGTTTTAATGAAATAATGATTATGAAACAATTTTCTCTTACACAGGCAATACCATGATAAAATATTATGAAAAAAACATCCTTTAAATTATGAGTCTATGATGAAATGATTAAGAAACCTATATATTATATATTGGATATGACATGATGAAATTTTTACAAAACCGATTTCAATTTATATATTGTTATTTGATACTTATGAAACCCATATCTTTTTATGAGGCAAGATATGATGAATGATTTATTATCTTTGGGAACTTTTATGTATGACTTCATAATGTGAGGTTGGGAACAATAACTCCAAAAAATATATTGGACTGATAAATGGTATATTGGATCAAATGGAACATGAGTTATATCCTAAGAATAAAAATATTATGGTATACATGTTTTATCCTATGACCATAAAATGTGGGTACATGTATTGTATAACATGCCATAATATAATAAGCCACCTGAGTTATAGCTCAATCTTAAAAATAAAATTTTAAATTTAATTAGGAAAAGAATGAAAATGAGAGGGTATAAGGGTAATAACCAGTTCCCAAAAAAATACTATACACGCGTTGTTAAAACAATCCCAATTAAGGTATATTGGTGGTTAACTCTATAATAACATGTTTTAAAGGCCATTGTATAAAGATTGGATTTAATATTTTATATGATTGTATGTATTCCAATATTTTATTTCATATTACTATGTCATGATCATAGGGATCATGTTTTGTCCCCCTTATGATTGATGTATTGTTTTCATTACAAAGGTATGTCAGGACTCATGGTTAGGGCCATTAATAGTAATGGTAAGACCTCTTGATGTTATAATCATGTTCTAAGAAAAATATATTCTTGTAATTCTTGTTTATCTTATTTATTTATAGTAACTAAGAACTGAATCTCCCCTTTACTTTTCCTTACTTCCCAAATTTTATGAATAGTAATTTTAATTATGATAAATAAAGGGGAAGATCATTATGTGATATGTTATAGATCAGTAAAAATTATGGAAAAATGTATTCATTGTTTCCAAAGACAGAAAATATTTTAGCGGTCAAGAATTTACTTTTTAATGTGCTGAATATTCATCTGAATATATTTAATAGCCATTTATTTTATTCATTCATCTATATAGTCAGCTTCAAAACAATGTTTTTGTCAATAATTGGAAACTATGAAGAGAAAACCTTAGTTAAATCACTATTCTTATTATTACGGATATGTATTGATATATTTTAGAATAATCATATTGTGTTATAGTATTAAAATAATGTTTCAGGATTTTGATATACAATAATCAATTTTTCATGATTTTTTTTCTTTCTACTATGAAAATGTTTCTCAAATATTGCTTCTTAGTTTTAATTCTATACCATCAACCAAAACGAGTTTGGTTAATGAGAAATGAGACACAAATGTTTATATGAGAAATAAAATGGGTTTATTTTTGGAGTTCAAGACATTTTAAAAATGCCCAATACGTTTACATGTAGCATGATTAATAATTTTACTGTATTCAATTCTCAGAATCACCAAATACGAGAATGAAATTACTTATTCTAAATGTGGTTAATGGAGACTACAGAGGAATGAATCATTATTATCATTTTTGTCAACAATGTGGGAATAAATATTGAATTTAGTGTATCAGAGGAACATGAATAATATTTAACTATGGAAAGAAGAACACCAAGAAAATAACTAATAATGAAAAATAAAAATAATAGTTAATGAAGAGGATGAAAATATTATCCTCCCTAAGGTATTATCTGATATTGAATTTTCTATTCGTGGACATTTTGGGAACTATGAAAATGATGTTCCTAAATGGAACTATCAATATGTTACTAAACAAGGCTCTATAAGAAATAGTTTTTCATTTAATGATTAATATACCACAAAAGACATATTATAGGTTTGTGTTGTTCTAATATTATTTATTATATGATTTATTAAATTTATTTAGATGAATGTTTATACGTTATTCATGTTTTATATTTTTGAAATTTAATATTAATATATATGATGATGAATCCTTGTTAATGAAGATAGAATGATGTTGGATAATCAATTATTATATGTATTTTAATTAAATAAAATTTTTATATTAATTGTGAAATATATAAGGATTATTCATATTATGTATTTCACTAAGTATTTACAAGAATATATTTAATTGTTCTAATAAACGAGAAGATTAATTTATTTTGAATGTTATATTCATGGGGAACATATGATAAACAGAAATATAACCCTTAATTTGTTTAAAATTTTGTGTTAAATATGTGTTTATTAATATATTACGGATACAAATAATTATATTAAATTGTACTGATTACCATGTAACTTATTACGGATTTTTTCCAATTTGGATTATTTTTCCACTGAAGGTGTATACAATATTTATGGAATTAAATAATATATGATATAATATTTTGAATATTAAATAATTCATTCTTTCAATAAGGATTTATGGTTATTTCCATATTTCAAGACAATTTATGTTTAAGGTATTCACATGTTTGTTATTAGAAAAGAAAGAGATATATTATGATATAGGATGGAGAAATAATTATCTATTTTTGAAATTTTAGTGAAATTATTTGTAAATTTTTTAACTATAATCTTTCAAATGGTTTATATGAATAATAATATATTGAATAGTTTATGTTTATCATCAGATAAGGTTTATAGAATAAGTTATTATATTTTCATATGATTATTTATTCATATTGGATAACATGTGTTAACCATTTGATTGTGAAGTTAATTAAATTTTGATTAAATAGCCTATAATTATATTGATGGGTCACATGATCTTCTAATTCATTGGAAGTGACAAATACCTCTTTATCCAATAAAATAAAACATTATGTGTAAAATGATCAAGGAACAACCAAAGAGTGATATTGTTCATATGAAATGGATTGAAATCATGAATGTATATTTATATATGTTCTTAGATAGTATAATTATTCCTGAACACTAATAAATTGTTATTTAAAAATATTAATCCAAATAAGGTCATTTCTAATGAACAAACGGTCTTGAAAATCATCATAGAATTATGGATTTGAGGCCCTTAAGATTTTAATTATCTTTAAATTTCACTTGATAAGTGATATATATCACTATTTATAATTTTTAACCATTTTATTCCATGACCAATATTCAAATACAAAATATTTTTCCTATGTGGAAACCTATTTATGAGTTCTTTTGGGTAATAAATATGATTCCATCATTCATTTTTAAACATATTTTTAGTATTCATTTTTACCATGTTGGATTTTATTAATGAAAAATTAATGTATTAAAACATTTTTACTATTGACATTTTTTGAGAGATATATTAATTTTAAAGGGGTAAAATGATCCACACAAAGACATCCTGTATTTATTTTGAATTTATTAAATCTTTTATATATTTTTCATTTCATGCCTTAATAATTATAGATTGTGTCATATAAATGAACCATGTTATTATTCCTTTGAGTTATAACGCATTTTTATATTGTGACACATGTAGAAAATAGAATAGTTAGTTTTAAATGAAACACTATATTTGGATTGGGTTATACACATCTACCTGTTTTTGGGATAACTTTTAGGATACACAATACATAGTTTTTCCGAAAAGCACTATAAAGTTAATATTAACATTATTATTATTATTATTCATTTTTTACAATGCTATTGGATACGAGGTTCTGAAAAAGATTAATTAAGTCTTAAAATATTTCTTACACAAGTATGTAATATATATTATTTGATGACCAATTAAATTATTTTTAAACAAAATCCCTTTTTAATATATAGTAGATATTTCTCTAGAAAACTATTTTTATGCAATCATACACATATACTTCAATAAAATAATTTTACAAATGTTGATAAATCGTTTAATGACATTGACATATACAAAAATAAATTAACTGTTTAATTTTTATATTATATGATTTCTGGATAAGTGATATGATTAAATATAATTATACACATGATGAAATATATATTATTTCTAAAAGTCCATTTTACATATTTTAAACAATGCATCTATTAAACAAACCATTTTTATACATTATAAATTTTATTTGTAAATATATACATTATTTTTGGTCATGTAATATAAAGTTTTTCTTTTGGATAGTTTTGGGTACTTATCTGAGAAGTTTCAATTTGTATTGAAAAATAAAAAAATGTAAACTAAAAATGCATCATCATATGATTTATTTTAAATTAATATTACATTATAATATTATTTTTTTCAAGACCCGTCCCCCGAGTCTCATACTGTGACTACCCCATGCCCCCCCTTACTTAGACCTAGGGCTCGTGACTAGCATCAAAGAAGTAATTCCCTAAAACTGTGAAGTCATGTCCATTATAACCTATAAAAATACATAGAAAAATACGAACACGAGTAAACTGTATAACCAAAATATTGATGAAAGTAAAAGGGGTTAAAATACAAGCCCAATAATAATGGTAAAAGTAAATCTGAAAACAATACATCTAATGAAAAAGAATCAAAAGAATATATTGGGTCATCCTCTAGGATTTCTACTAGAAGTATAGGTACATATAACCTCCTCAGCACTCCACGCCCGTTCATCTTCTCCACATAATGACACGCCGTATGGTCCACCTCTGGGCACCGTCCAGTCCTGGTACTCTCAGTATTAGTCAAAGTTGTCTTTCATTTGCAACCAACACAACAATGTGTAGGAATATCCCGTGAAGGGATGAGTATAACGATAGTCAGTAGGGACCCCGATACCCTCAAAGTCTCACAAAATCCACCAATGATAAACCAAAACGAATGAAATCAATAGATAACCCTACTTATGTTTATGCCCATACATATACCTAAGTTATCAAGTTATCCATCTCACTCATGAGGAAAACATAAAAAACTAAATCATCTCAAACCATGATTTTATTCTATGTGTAATATCAAGTAACATCCCCAGTCAAATTGTCGAAACCTCAGCTGATAGAAAACTCCTCTTCTATCGAGTATATTGGGCCTGCCACGACACAATGTGCGATTCCCACTAACCTTGGAATGCTGAAGTACTTCTCCTATCGAGTATTGTGGATCTGCCGCGTCACCAAGCACGCTCTCGACCGCCGGTCTACCGCGTCACCAAGCATGGTCCCTCTCATATCCTACTGAGGTAATCTTCTTATTGAGTATCTTGGGTCTATCGTTACTCAAGGACCTCCCAACGCTAGGTCTTCCAGGACAAAAAGGCACTCCCCTCTGGGCAAGTAGAGTCGCTTCGAGTCAAAACAGTCAACAGTCGTCAGGTCTTAGCCAGTTACTAGGACTCTGCACTATGCTCACATGTCTCTAGAGAGATGATCCCTACAAGATGCTGGTAGATTCTCCAACTGTCACGAAGTCCCACAACGAAGAATCACAAAGGTCTTCCACATCATTGTGATCTCAACATAAAAGACGATAAGTCAATCAGACACCCGATTTGTTAGTTATTATCTTTTTAGCCTCGGGGCCCTGGCTGGATTCATACTCAACCCAACCGGACCATACCCCCATATCAATCCATAAATCAGTGGGGTATTACTCAAATAGACTGTCACTCTCCAAGGTTCCCAACACTACTGACGGTTCATCATACCGACATCTAGTGCCAATGTTATGGAAAAAATATGTATATGGGTCATAGTGGGCCCAGGTCCGGTCCGACTCTAGTCCGACCAACCAGGACCGACTTGGAATGGGTTGAACAAGTTTGGTTCGACCCGGCCAGACCCACATGGTCAGGTCTAGCTGGTAATGCATCATGGTCCGCTGGGAGGTCCAGCAGGCCCCGAGGGGCCGCGGAGCCCACGGGTGCAGCGGGGCGGCTCCCCCAGAGGGGCGCCTCACATTCATGAGGCCGTTTAGGTATGGGCGACAAGAGGGGAGTGCACCGGCTCGGCCGGGGCGCTGTGAGTGGCAGGGTCCAGAACGCTGGGGGCGTCACATAGGGTGTGGGCCGGTTCGGATGGGGAGCGGGCCTTTTCTATCGGGGCTCCGCAATTGGCGTGAGCCGGTTCGGCCAGGGCACCATGAAGGGCGCATGCCAGTTTGGCCAGGGCGCCTAAAAATGCATGAGCCGGTTCGGATGGGGATCAGTGTGGGGAATGGCATGGCGAACGATGGTGCTGCTCGGCAGACGATGGCAGCGCAATGGCGCGGCATGGCAGACAGTGGAGGCACAATGGCCTGACACGGGGGCAGTGCAGTGAGGGAGTTCGACCTAAAATGGCACGGTGGCTTGGCAAGGTGGAGATGCAGCAGCTCGGCACAGTGGTGGCACAACATGGGGGTTCGTCCCGAGGCGGAGCGGTGGCTCGGTCTCACCGTTGGAGGGTCGGATGGGGGCGGGCTGGTTCGGTTGGGATGGTGAAGCGCCATGGGTTGGCATAGGTTGCGAAGGCCGCAGGTGGATGTTCCATTTCATTTTTCGCCTTCGTCTACATCTGTTGTTTTGAAGAACACATCAAAGTATAATGATTGAGGGGTGGTTCCATGTTCGTTTGTCCTGCATCCTCCATGTTTATAGTGGTATCAAGCAGTTCACAATGAACGAAGCATGAACGTGTGTGGAAAATCTTTTAAAACATCATTTCCCACAACACATGTCAATCTCTATTCCCAATCCCACATAATAATTAGATGGTGAGAATATGGAACATGATAATCGAATAGAAATAAACCCCTATCTTAGGTTGATACGTCGATAGAGTCACGGGGAAGAAGGCGAATCGTTGTGAAAAAGACATATGTTGGTGTCATCGGTGTTTTCATCGATCGTTTGTTTGTGTGTTGGTTTTTCTTACACGTCCCACATCAGTTGCCTCTGCAAGGGGCTTCCGAGAAGTTGAATATGTTCCTCGTCGACATTCTTCATGGAGGAAGCATTCTTCATTGGGGAATCTTTCTCCGAATTCCACCGAAAAGTAATGTCCTGCCAAAATAATAGATTAGGTCATTTATTATTTTGTTGGCATGAATTCATAAAGCAAAATTAAATATGGGGGGTGTCATAATTAATCAAGATAAGGGTTGGCATAAATTAATGTAATTTTCATTGGCCCCATAAAATTATGTAGGTGTTAAAGAGGCACCCCCACATTTAATAGGGAGTTTATGGTTTATCCCAACTAATGGGGGGATTTCAATGGAGTTTAAACCCGAGTTGTCCCCACCACCATAAAATCTCATGGGAGAAGATGGTTCTTCTGGTCCCCACCACCATAACCTCTCATGGGAGGTTAAGGTCTGGTGGTCCCCACATCCAACTTCCACATGGTGGTTTAGTCCCAGTGGACATCACATCCAACACCCACCTGGGTGTTGCAAAAAAAAATGTCACAATTTTTTTTTAAATATTATTCTTACAAGAAAAACCCAAAAACTATCTTTTACCCTCGACTATCTGTCATTGATCTAAAAGTCTCATTTAGTGAATATAAGTGTTGTGATTTCAACGGTTCCCTTGGACTTCAATTCTGAGCACTAGTTCTAATGTTAGAAAAACCTGCTCACACTTTTACTGAATGTACCCAAAATAATGTTCAGTAATCCATTCTGGGCACTCCAGGAATCAGAATCACATGCCTTCAGTTTTTTCGGAATCCTAAAATTCCCATATATTTAAAAAAATTAATATGAAAATCCTAGGTCTTTATATTCTCCACTCCTCTTGGCTTTACATCCCTGTAAGACACAACTCAAAACTAATTGAACATGTGATGGTACTGAGCACACTTCTGAGCCTCCCGCTTCCATTTTCACTCCTGGAAGTTCCTTTGATACCAGTGAACCCGCACCTGAGGTATCGACCATCCACAAAATACCTTCTCCTGTCGATCCTCAATCTCTACTGAAACCTCTGTAAATGTCATCCCATCATTGATGTCCATCTCTCCATGGTCAATGATGTGATAAGGGTCCTACATGTATCTCCATAAATGGGATATGTGGAAGGCATCATGCACCCATTGAAACTGAGGTGGAAGAGCTGAGTGGTATGCCACATCGCCAACTCTACTGAGGACCAGAATGAGGTAAGATGAACTTTAGAGATAACATTACACCTTGGCCAAATCTCCGAAAACCTCGTCATTCTGAGTCCCATAGAAATAGGTGGTCTCCATCCTCAAACTCAAGAGTTCTTCATCTCGTATAGACATATGAATTCTGACTACTATATGCGGTCTTCATCTGTTCCTATTTGATATAGTCCATCTCTATGGCCTCCCATACTGTCTCTAGTACCACTAGTGCTAAATCCCTTGGGTCAGTTCCTTACAACGGTGATCTGCAAGGTTTCCCGTATAACGCCTGGAAAGGTGACATCCCAATGGTGGAGTGGTAAATGTTGTTTTATGAAAACTCCACTAACTGTATGTGATCATCCCAGCTGTGACTGATGTTGAGGACACAAGCATGCATCATGTCCTCAAGTGACTGAATGGACTGCTCAGTCTGACAATATGTCTGTGGAAGGAAGGAGGTTCTCAAATGAAGTTGTGCCTCGAAAGCCTCTTTCATCCCCTTATAGCCATGAAGTAAACCGTGCGTAATGATTAGAGATAATCATCGAAGGAACTAAATGTATCCGTAAAATCTACATCACATAGAGACATCACATGCTCTTTACTAAACTCTGCTCTCTGATAGGTAGAAATTGGGCCGACCTGGTGAGTCGGTCAACGATCACCAAAATTGTGTCATGTTCCAAGGATTTATGTGGATGTCTTGTCATGAATTCCATATATATATCATCCCACTTCCACTCTAGGACCACTAAGGGTTGAACCAATCCTACTGGTACCTGATGGTTAGCCTTTATTTGCTGACAAGTGAGGCATCGAGAGACAAGCTCTGCTACAAATTTCTTCATTTCCAGACACCAATGATGTTGTCGGAGGTCCTGGTACATCTTCACCACTCCTGGATGTACCGCAAGAGGGGATGTGTGGAACTCCCTCATCAATCACTTGTAAAGTGACACTGGTACCATGGTACATCCTCTAAAGAAGATGAAATGCTCCCCACCTTTAGAAAATCCAATAGGTGCCTGACCTGTGGATATCTGAGCACGTCATGTCCCATAGTCAGTGTCTCGATGATGCGCCTCCATGACTCACTGAAGAAGCAGGTGAGTGACTATAATAGAATGTATAAATGTTTCTCCATCTCTATCCATGATGGATATCTACAAAGCAGCCTTCTTCTCCATCACATCAGCTAGCATGTGTATACACGATATCCTATTAAGGGCATCTGTAATAACTTTCCCCTTCCCAGGAGTATAGACTATCTCTAAATCATAGTCCAAGAGGAACTCAATCCAAAATCGATCTCTCAGGTTCCGGTCCTTCTAAGAGAATATATACCTGAGAATATTATGAATAGATTACAATGTATAGCGCTCACCCGCCAGATAGTGTCACACACCTTCAAGGAGAAGACCACAGTTACTAACTCTAGGTCATTGGTAGCATAGTTCTGCTAGTGATGTCTCAGCTGTTGAGAACCATATGAAATCATTTCTCGCTCATGAATGAGGTCATATCTGAGCCTAGTTCTTGATGTGTCAGAGTAGACTACATACCCTATACCCTCCTCTGGAATCCTCAAGATGGGGGCACTAGCCAGCCACTACCTCAGCTCGTGAAATTTCTACTGGAATCTCTCTGATCCCACAAAGCGTTTCCCATTCTTCGTGAACACTGATAGTGGTGCTGTAACTATGGAGAAGTCTGGCACAATCCTCCGGTAGTATCTATCCAATCCAAGAAACTGCTTATCTCCATCACACTCCTGGGTGGATCCCAAGGATGTACCGCCACAATTTTTGTTTAATCTACTGCAACTCCAGCTTCCGATATGACATTTCCCATGAAGTTAACCTCTCAAATTCATAAATGTAACATTAAGAACTTACCATAAAGCTGGTTCAATCGTAGCATGTCTCGTACTACCTGAAAATGATAGGCATGCACCTCTTTAGTAGCCGAGTAGATCAGAATGACATTGATGAAGACTATGAAAAAGTGATCAATGTATGGCTGAAGTATCCTGTTCATAAGTCCTATAAACAATAATAGTTCTTTGGTTAGGCCAAATGGCATAACCATGAACTCGTAGTGGCCATACCGACATCTGAACATTGTCTTTTTCACATCCTCATCTTGTATTCTGAGCTAGTGATAGCATGATCTGAGGTCTATATTCGAGAACCGTCATGCTCCCCTCAGCTGATAAAAGAGGTCATCAATCCTCGGTAGTGTGTACTTTTTCTTCATGAGCACCTGGTTAAGGAACAGATAGTCAACAAAAAGCCTCATTCTCCTATCCTCCTTCTTGGAAGACTGAATTGGGGATGCCGAGGGAAAAACACTGGGCTAAATGATTCCCTACCCCTGCAAGTCCTCCAGCTATACCAACATATCACGAAGCTCCGCGGGAGCCATCTGATATGCTGGTGTAGATATCAGTGTCATCCCGGTGTACAAGTAAATGAAAAAGTATACATCTCTATGTGGGGGAAGGCCTGTGAAATAATCAGGGAAAACATCTGTATACTGGTCCACCAATACAGGATAGCTCGGACTCTCCACATTAACAGCTCTAATGGTAAGGTTTTCCAACGAATGAGTGATTGGCTGCACTATCCTTTGAGTAAGTCCATCCTGTGCTGCAAAGTATTACTTCTCACTGGTGAAGGTAAACATGGTCCCATCCATGCGAACACACCTCACTTTTTTCCAAATACTGTTTATCTGTGCATGAACTGCAGATAACATGTCCATACACAAAATGATGTCATAAGGTCTTGACACCACAACTAGGAGATCCCAAATGAAGATCTCGAATCCTAGAGTCTTCTCACACTTCCATCACTGGTGCGTAATAATCGAATCTGCTCATGTATTAGTCTATAAAAATAAAGATCTAGCCAACAGATCTGTTGGAATCTTTGATCCATGAACGAGGGTAGTTGCAATAAAATAATGACTGGAACATATGCCTATAAGTATTGCAGCTATGGTGTAGTAGAAACAGATTGTACCATGAATCATATTCGTAGTTCTGTGGTCATAATACTCTGCTTCCAGGAGCTGAGTTCTCCCCAGTCCACCCACTCCAGGCGGTTGGGGAGGAATTCCTAATGGTGGTGGAGGTAACATCTCAAATCGTCACCCACTACCAATTACATGACCATCTCCTCTACCACTTCTGCCTGCTCCCTATAGGCCACATTGATCGAATTTATGTCTATGCATGGGTGGTCTTTTGACTGTCTGCAGATGGTCCATATGACGGGTCAGACAATCACGAGCCATGTGACCTTGCCTACTGCATGTGAAACACTGACCTCTCCTGTAATGATTGTCTCCACTTCGGGTGCCTCGCACAATCTATCCTGAGTCATGCGGTCATCCAGCTATAGGTCTGGTCCACTTGGACCTCTGTGACAATTTTCTATTGCCAACTGCAGAAGGCACCTCTACGTGATGACTAGTAGTGGGTCTCGCTACTGGGGGCTTATCAGTAAGGACAGTCTCTACCAATAGGGCTCTCTCTAACACCCCTACCTGCATCGGGATGTTCTGTGAGATCCTCATAGCCCTGATCTACCGCCTGAGTCACTACTCAAAGCACCAGTCCATTAAGAATGGGTCCCACACCATATCTTTTGAGTAGCATTAGAGGTTAGTTAACCTCACTGAGTACTGAGATACAATCGTGTTTCCCTACTATAGATGAATAAGCTCTTGTATGCGCACTGTGTGATGATTCGTTGGAACAAACTCTGCCCGAAACAGGCTCTCGAAGTCTTCCAAAAGAAGCGTCACCTCTACATGAACCAAGATGATCAAGCTCCACCTTATGCTTGTTGATTTATATAGAAGGATGGAATCATTATTAACCATGAGGCCTGTTGGTGTCCCTACCAGTTGGAAAACTCTCACTACAACCTCCATCCAATCCCCAGCCACATGTGGGTCCGTCTCTCCCCTAAACCTGGGTGGCCTCTAGCATTGGAACTCATGCGGAAGTGAAAGCTTCCTTAAGATTATAGCTGCTCTACGAGTTAAAAAGTGCACTTAGATTTCAATTCCCTACACCGGTTCAAATGTTAGAAATACCCACCCCTACATTTTCTTAATGTACCCCATATGATATTCAGAAATCCATTCCAGACACTCCGGGTCTTAGATCATGGGCTGTCAATTTTCATGGACTCGTAATATTCCCATGTATTTAAAAATAATATATGGAAATCCTAGGTCTTTACAATTTTATAGAAAAATGATAATTATTTAAAAATTATTTATAAAATATGATCCATTTGATATAATTAGACATTGAATTTGGATATAAAAACATTTTAGTCATATGATCTTTTTCATTGTAAAAATCATTGTCACATCTCGTCTATGAAATTAATTTCAAATTACATTATAACACATATGTGTTTTGAATTTTGAAAAAATGGATTCTGTATTTGAGGTTAGAATAATTTTTAGTTTCTATTCTGTTAAAAATAATTTTTTATGAAAAAAAGCAATCAAATTGAACAAAATTAATTACTATGATTAAGGTAAAAATGAGTTTACATAGTGGTTAAGAAGTAACTTTAGGGGAAAATTAACATACAATCATTTCTATAATATATTGGATTGATAAATATCTAGCATATATAGACTTATATTGATAATTTATCATTTTGGAGGCATAATATCTGTTGGAGACCTCTCATATGTGTATCATTTTATATTTACCAAATGGAAATACTCACATCCTATTAATGGTTCTTGTACCCTAAATTATTCACACATATCAATAGAATTTTAGAATAAAAAAATTCAAAAATATGTTCTAAACACACCTAATATTAATAAATAAAACTTAATCTAGAATAAAATATACAAAATCAAGTCTTTGGTACAATCCAAAAAATAAATTACTAAATGAAGAGGTAACATCTTTCAACAAGAAATTTTGATTTATTTCCTTCTCCACAAAGTCAAATATTAATCTTATATTCATATATAATAATCTAATTATAATAAATATAATAATATTTTGTTTCATTAATATTTTATCCTTCACCAACAAACAGTTCAATAAAGTGGGATATGCAATCATTGTTCGTGTGTACTACATAATACCACATCATGAACTGATGTTCTCCGTTCATCTATCAATACAATTTATGGACATTAATATTGATGTAATAACATTTTATTATTTAATATATATAATATTAATTTATTTTATAATTTTATTATTAATATATGAAATATATCTTCATGAATTCTACTTTGTGGGAACATGATAACATTGTTTTTGGACTTGTGGCCTACCACCTCCTCAAAATGATGTCATTCGTCCACACATTACATGGAATGTATTGAGTATGGTTGTAGAAAACATATATTTTATATATGAAACAATAATTATACATTAATATATATATATATCATTGAAATTATTTCAGAAAATATAATAATAAAACAGAAACAACATCTGTGTGTATTTTAGAACGATTATCTCCATAATCGATCTCTTCCATTTCAAATTTCAATCATTTATATATTATTAAAAATACTTATATAATGAATATAATATATTAAAATTTCTTTTTACATTAATTAAATTATTAATCATGGTTTATTAAATAGGTTCAAGACTAGGAAATGAAAACATATATATAAAAAACATGGTTATTTCCACTAACATAACGTCAACATGGAAAAGTACATAATAGGGTAATATAATGTAATAATAAAATATAATACGGTATAATATATAATAATTTGGATCTATGGTTTATTTATAAAAAAATTAACATATTATAAAGGCGTTTTCAATGTTTATAAATACAATTAAGACTTAATGTAAGGGTTTCCTCATATCGCTAGTTATTTTAGTTAGATATATGCAATATTAACAGTTCATTCATTATTTTTGGTGCCTATACTGATAGAACAATGTTATATCATGAATTTAATTTATTTTATAATATTTAATTTGAAAATTAATTGTATTCTTTCATGGTTATCATGAATCAAATGTCACTAATGTAGTAAGTGTATTTATAATCTCACTTTTTAATTTGCGAGACTTATACCATATTTACCACTAATATCATTTGTGTGTTGTAAATTACAAAATTTAATTATTCTATGGTCCTTGAAATTTTTCATTCAGTTTTTAAAAATAATATATATAATCTATCATTCTTTGGGTGTATAGATCAAGTGATACCAAATCAAGAAGATAATTTTGCATTAATTTATATTATTTGAGACAGCTGATATTTTATGAATCTATATTAATTTAAAATTTCTGTATATTTCCCCTTAAAATCATCTTTATTTTTTATAATATATTCATGATATCTTAAGATTAATTTATTATTTTATACCATGGGGTTTATTAATCAATTTTAATAAAGCAGTTATATTTAATTTCTATATTCACATAATTTAATAGTATTGCTTACAGTTATGATTACATTGATGAAATATTATGATCAATATATCAATATATATCATTAATTTACTAATACTTTATTTATTCTTTATATCTATATGTAATGATACAATTTTCCCACTTTTTTTACTCAAGATAATTATTAAAAATATTTACGATAAAACGACATTATTTATCTCATTGGTTGGATGTCTATTTCCTTCCAACACCATGTTTCGAAAAAAAATTATAAAAATTATAGTATTTTATATTCTAAGCTATTTTTCATGGAAAAAGATTAACAAATTTACTTATATTTTAAAAAATATTTCAAATTGATTTCAAATAATACATTATATTCTTTCAAAGATATTTTTCAAATTATAATATTATCAGGAGGTTTTAGATATAATTTATATGTATGCAACGATATATTTAAAAATGTTTCTAAAAGGATATATTTTTAATAATATTAATGTATTTCTTATATATTACATTATAATATTTTCAAATGTTAATTTCAGGGAAAAGGATTTCATTGAATTGAAAAATTCATTTATATAGTTTTTATTTTATTATCAAAGAAGTAGGTTTAAAATATAATTTATTATTTAAAATATTTTTTCAATGTCGATATATATATTTTTCACAAGAATTTTTATAAATAAAAAATAATAATTTATTTTATAAAATTATTTTTTAAAAAGTTTTAAGAATGATATTTTTCAAGAAGTAAAATTTTCTTTAAAAAATTATTTAATGTTGTATTTCAATTTTATTATATATATAAAATGATATATTTTGGTATATTTTATGATTTAAGATGGTTTTTATCCAAGGATACCATTGATTTTATTCTTCTCAATGTTTACTATTGTGATGTGATGATATTTATAAAACCAATTTCACTCACACGTGCTGTACCCTAATAAATGCGTATGGAACATTCTTAAATTCATTGGCTATTCTAGGATCTATTGACTATTGTTCCTACACAATTTCGTTAGGATATTATATGATGAAATGTTTTTGATACACATTTCATATCATCAGTTTTTAAATAACTTTTATGAAACCCATATGGTTTTGATATGATAAATGATTTATTATACTATAGAATTGTTTTTAAGATATAAATAATTGAATTTTTTTACCTATATCCCCCTATAATTCATTAATTAATGATAAATGGAATATCATCTAATATGATAAATGGGTTGTACCCCATGTTAAAATATGGTGAATAGATTATATCTCAACCTAAAAAACAATAGGGTACACTGGTTGTAGACTAAAAAAATAATAGGGTCCTCAAGATTTAGTACATAATAAACAAAATTATTCTATATGATTTGTAGAAAAATCGCAAAAATAAGATATTATAAAGATTATTTATCCCAAAACAAAAGTATGCACATAATTTATTATCTACTACCTCACATGTAATGTAGCTCATCATAGTTATCCTTGAAATTTATTATAATGCTTATATATATTCAAAAAATATAAGAAATAGTCATATGTTATACTCTCAAGGAACATTATATTTATTCCTTTATAATATAAAGATTATTTTCTAAAAATATTTATTCCATTAATGATGTTTATTACCATTGATATTTAGTCTATGATCTTCCAATGTTAAGATCATACACTTATAACCCTATGATTTTTTTACTTTTCTTTCTCATTTATTTTCCGTTATTCACAATCTGAAATTACCATTGATTTTTTTTTCATTCCCGGTGTTGTATATCTAGGTTTTCTGTAGGAGTAATAAAGGGGATAATCTATAATGGAGACATTGAATGTATTTCACCATACTAGAAGAATGTGTTCCATGTATCAAGATAAAATAAAATATTATAGTAATCAAGTTTGTAATTTTGTAATTTGGTGAATATTTATCTGAAATAATGTAATATATTCATATGTTAAGCAATATTTTTTATAATTTTATCCATTGAATAAAAATTTATCTGTTGAATATTACTGAATACATGAAAATAATTTCATTCTCTATCCTCCTCGTGGATAAAAACAAAGATCATTCAAACTCAATTCCTCATCCACATATTTTTCATTCCTAATGTGGTAGTTTAATATAGAATCATATTTCATGAGTAGTTTTTTAGATCTCTATAAACTAATTTTAAAATATATATTTATTAATATAAAATTCTATACCTATATATATATATCACATATTTCATTATAATATTTATGTATCTATATCCTCAAAAAATAAATTTAAACCACCAGATCACGATCTTGATCCTGGTAGGATTTTTATTATAATTAATTATCATGTACATAGTCATGGTATCTAAGAAAATTTATAGTAACCCATATGTCAGTTCTTATATGCATCACTAAATTTTAAAAAACCCATCTCTCATAGTGATAGTGTTATTAAAAGTTTACTAATCAGTCACATATTTAATTGAAATAAATAGTCTTCAAATTAAATTGATAATTACAATTTTTCATCATGAAGTAAAATTTTTCAATATGATTTATAATTTTTGAATGTCATAAAAAATTAATGACAGTGAAAATCATATTCGAGGAAAGTATTTTTTATTTTTATGATTTTCATTTTAGACCATTAATAAAAAAATTCGATATTTGATTTGTAAACAAATATTCTATACTCAAGAAATTTTTTAAAATAAATGAAACATTTTAGAACAAAAATTTCACATTTTATTAGTTTTATATATATAAAATTATGTACAAAAATTCTATGAAAATGACACAAATAGTCATAATCATCTCTAACACATAAAATATATTAAGAGATTATCAAATTATACATCTATAAATTTAGAATGATAACCCTAAAAATAGATTTATAAAAAATGATATATGATTTATATGTTAATTAACATAGAAAATAAATGAAATCATAATTTGCATACCATGAATGTAATTTTATTTATTTTCTTATCCTCTTTTAAATTTTTATGATGATAAATATAATGATCAAGAATCCATGAGAATTATTTTTCCCACATAAGTCCATAAAATTGGTTATCATATTGATTAAATGTAACTTATATCCATCAATAATGGAATTAACATCGATGATATTTTTTTCATATCACTAAAACTCATCCATGTTCTTCTAAAATAAGGTTATCACTATGGTGACAAATGTGGGGCTATAAATTTATTGCATGAAAAATATTGTAATTAATTATTATAATGTAACTAAGACATTATATAAGGATTCTTATATGACATTTTTATATTTGGGATATGATCTATAGTGAATTAAAATTTGTTATTTTGTGGATATTCAAGTAATTTCATTGTAAATATATCAATATTATATACCACAATATATATATGTCCCCTATACCTAGTATATAATTATCTTTCATTATTTTACAAACTCAATTAATATCACTAAAATTTGAAACAATAGTTATTTTGAAATCGAAACTAGAAATGTATTATATGCTCTAAAAATCAGAGTATTTTCCATCCTCATTGTTTTTAGACATATTATACCAAAAAATAGTATTGAATTAATGAATTAATAAAATAAATCATAAAGAATATTTTATTTAGAATCATTGAAATCAACATCATGTTTAATTCCAAATTGCCACCATGATTTTTAACAAATCAAAATCTATATACATATATAGGTTTTAGATATATAATTTTTTTATTAACTAAAAAACACATCCATAATGAATCAAGGTATGATATACTCCTCGTAGAAAAGAACAATGATATTATATAATTAATAAATTGAGAAAAATATAATTTATTATTTTATATTAATTTCCCAATGAATGTACATTCATTGAAATCATTCAGGATGAAAACATCATCATTGTGTTTATATAATCTTGACCGACCTCCCAATATGGGGTTTAGGCTATATTTTATTGATTCTTGTGTTTTTGAATTAAATATCTTCCTCTGAAAATCCAGTGAATGTGTTACTCTATAATTATTATAAACAGATTCAGCTGATTCCCATTTTCATTATAATTAAATAAACTCCAAATACCATTTATAATTAAACAAGGTGTAACAATCCATGATTTTTACATCATGGAAATGAAACCCTAAAATTATTGATCTATAATATATTTATCATAATATTACTCTTAGTATTAATATTCCTATAATTATTTACATTTAATATAGAAATCATTGACCACTCTGGAGTATTGATTACACTATTAATTATCCTATTAAGCGATGAAATTGATGATAGATTGGATCACTTATAGATAATGGATCAAATTCCTCAAAGAAATAGTTATTATTTTGTTATGTATTTAAAAAATATTTCATGACATATCATTCAAAGACCAAAATATTTTATTCATAATAAATAATAGCATATCAATTCATTGGTTGTAAATATAGGAATTTACTTTCTCTATTGTCTCATTAATACCAATTAAATAATTTCCCAATGAATATCACATTAAAATAAATTCATTATTTATTATATCTCGTTCACATTAATTTTTGTAACAAAAAATATGTTATTGGAACTTCTAGAAACATTGATGATATATATTTATCACAAAATTATCGATTTCAATACATCCCAAAAATAGAAACACATCATCTAAAAGAATGATCCACTTATCTATTATTAAAATTTCAATATCATTATTTAATGATAATATTTTTTATCTTAATAATGAAACCAATGTGGTAAAAAAAGGTATACAGAACGTACTTGTTTTTAAAGATAATGGTTACCATCAAAATCCTGAAAATATTAACATAATATAGTTATAATGTTCCCATCTCCAACATAATCTTCATTAAGATTCAATATAATAAAATATCGACATTGTTTATAGGTTTGGAAATAATTAATGTTTCATCAATTTGTAGGAATATATAAGTAATTGAATATTCTTTACTATATAATAAATAAAATTTTGAATTGATAATAAATTTATATAATTATTATAAACTGATTTAATATATTTTTTAATATTTAATTTTAAAAAAATATCTATAATTTCTTATTGAATTCCATGTACTTTAATTATCTAAATTTTTTATTATAAATATAGTTTCTAGTGTTTCTACAAAAACAAATTGGTACTAATTATAACAACACTAATTCTAGTATCATATAGAAAGTGGTAATTTTTTTCATGGTTTTAAATTAAATATATAACCATACATATCATCAAGTGTTTTCAAGTATTATATGACTATATACATAATAAAATATTAAAAAATTATTAATATCAATATACAATATAACAATATATTTTTATTTATACATTCTAATGATTATTTTTTATGTAGTTAGAGTCTTAATTATTATCATAAATATGGTATAAAATAAATGGCTAGGATAATACACTTAGTTATTTGTTAGCATACAATAAATATTATCCTGAATTAAACAATGCTTACATAATTTTTAACAAATAAATCGATTAATTATAAATAACTGATATCATGGACATAATATGTCTACAGATGGAATTAAAATTATAGAAAACTAATGATGATAACAATAAATATTCCGACAGTAAATGAATTCATGATTTTAAACATGATAAATATATCGTCAAATCCATTACCATGATATCAGAGTAAAAATTATATGAATACATAAAATAATATGAATTTTAGTCACTTGATAACCATTGATGTGTAAATAGGATATATAATCTCATTCACCACATTACAAATAATAATTTCAATTCACCCCCCATATGATGAAAATGATACAACAATATGTATCATTGTGTTCCTTGTGGAACCTCAAACATATCCATGTATATATAATAATGAGTTTTCTATAAAAAATATTTCATATATAGAATATATATATTTTCTCATTTAGTTGAATGGTTTTTTATCTAGGTGAATATCCAAACATATTCTATGAAACTAAATTAAATAGATAAATAATTTTGGTGTACATTAATAAATTGACATATAATGATTTAAAATTGAATTATTAAGTAATGGAATAAATTAATCATCATGAAAGAATCCTTGAATAAAATATTCTTAAATTGTGAAAGATCATATAAACAATTGAAAAATCTTATATGAATATTTTTAGTAATTACATGAAATATTTAATTTATTATAGAGAAAAAAAATATAAGGATCTATTTATGTTGGTTGGATGATATATGGCATAAGACAATTCCCAAAAATTGTGATTTTTCATTTTTCAAATAAGAATAATTTTTTTACTATTTTTTGGTATGAATTAGAGGAATAAACATTTAATATAAATATACATTTAGTAAATCTTATGATGTGGTATATATATATAATTTATTTACATAATCCATTAGATATAAAAATGTATAGAGAATATTCAACAATATTATTTTATTCAATCAGAGATAAATTTTCTCATAACACTAATTTATTCTTTACATATTAGCTAGATGAATGATTATTAGAATATCTTGAGATTGAGAATTTTACTTTTTTAGTTACAATTAAATATGAAATATAAAAATATTTATCATCATGGACAATGTAAATATCATTCTAATTTATGCTTCCTTGATGGATTACCTCTGTTCAATAACCAGGGTTGGTTATAAATCATGTTTCCCGAGAAAAATGTCTGCATCACATGTAGATGTATTTACTATGACTGAAATATCCACATGTCATATTTCCCATGGGATAGTGGATCATCTATATGACCATGTTTTCCATGATTAAACTTAACACAAATGGTTAATCTTATAGACATGCGATTACTGGGGGAGATGTTGTCCTAGACTATCAAGGATCCACAATTATTGTTTTTCTATAATTTGTTTCCATAGAAATCAAACCCTATATAAGGGAGACATTTCCCTTTAACTATTCTATGATTGGGAAATTACACATTAAAATTTTGAAAATTGAGGTTTCATCCAATACAAAAAATTTAATGGACTATGAATCATCAAACTCGTTAATATAGTATATAATCAAGAATTACTATTCTATATTCCATGATAATTCCACAATCACTCATACCTATGTATATGGTAAATTATTTCTTACAACATTAGTCCTCAATTGGATGTGAATAAATATGTGGTGATCTATTCACCTCCTAGAAGTTAAACTTTGGAATTAAAAATTTATATCATCTGTTGATGTTATGGGTATGCATTTTTTTCCACCAAATATTTCAATTTTTTCTTACTATTATAATATTTATTTGATAAATGTTATTCCATAATATAATATTTTATCATTAATACATTTTATTAGGGAATATATATGAATTAAAAGGACTAAAAATTTTAAAAAAATAAAGGTGGTCTGGAACCCCTTCTTAGATAATTATCTCATTAAATCCGGAGAAAGAAAAACAAAAACCATATAGAATCCATTAGTTTAAAATAAATCGGGAAACTGAAAGAATAAAAATTAACTCCAATTTTCGGGTGAAATATTAATGGAATAATTTGTTTATATTTTTAGATCTGAATGGGTAATTAATTATATATAATCTACTTCTACATTTTAAATTCAACTTGTGGAAAATATATAATTGTTTGTAAACACGTGGTTTCAATTCATTTTATTTTATTTTCATATCATTGGATTAGAAATAATTTTTTTTAATATAAAATAAATTTATTTACTTCAATTTTCTAAACCTACAACATTTTATTCAAACCAAATTGTTTTTATATTTTGTTGATCTATTTTTAAAATTTGAAATTCAATAATTACTTTCAAAAATAATTTTCACTCATGAAATTATAATATATTAGTAAAATATTTTTTTTATGGATTAACATAAAATTTATTTTTAAAGCATTTTTATATCATGAAAAAATAATAATACATAACGTATATTGAAAATTTATATTAATATAAAATTTAATACATTATTATGTAGGAATAAAGAGATATCCTCATCAGTAGCTAAATTGATTTTTTGGATTTTAAATTTAAAAACTTTTTTTTAAATAGAAATAATTTAAAATATTATAAAATGATTTATTATATTAACCTCTCAATAAATTTCAATAACATGCATTTGAAAAATAAATGAAATCCTCATTTTATTAAATATTTTTTTATTGAATTTTTGATTAATTTAATTCTATTAATTGTTTAAAATATAGATCTTAAAAGGCATAAATTTTAATAATAATTACTTTTATGTTAATATTCACCCATTTACTGATATATATTTCTTGTATACTCTAAATTATTGGCTTTTTTCCTTGAAACATGATCACTGGTTTACCAAATAAATAATGTTGATGTAGATGTAATATATTTTTATGATATTTATTTCGTGTCTCAGGGTCGAGTCTTAAAATTAACTTGAATAATACCAAAATATATTTTATAGAATTTTGATTTAGTGAAATTAATTTATTTAGTGAATAAACCTTTTTATGTCAATAATATAGTAATATGAAAAATTAATACTCAATAAATAATTTATTTTTGAATAATCATCCAGGATGTAATATTTTTGACATCAATAATGAAGGTAACAAAATCCATCCAAAAAATTAACATTAAAAAATAAAAGAATAATAACATCATATTTTATAGTAATAATATCATTTTAAAAATTAATAATTATTTTAAAAAAATTTAAATATAATTTAAATAATATTTTAAATGATTTAATTGGGAAAGATATTAATGAAATATTAGGAAGAACATGAAACATAAATTGAAAGTTTTAATACACAATTATATACCACTTCTTAAATACTGGATGTATCACTACTTTAGATACATCAAAAATATTTTATTGTATTTTTGGGATAGAAATTTTATTGGGTTTTAATAGAATATTTATGGAATGGTGTTGATTGAGGAGGGTAGAGTATTGGTCCTTTTATTGACCAATAAATTGGAAATTTCAAATTTTTTATTTCATAAATCATTATTTAAGCTACAGAATATTAATAATATTAAATCCAAAAATAGCTATTAGTTTATAATTATGAAATAGAGGTATATTTGACTACCAAACCATGATAAAACTGAATGGAATTTTATTAAAAATTTATTAAAGGAAAATAACATGTAATATATTTTCTATAGAATAAAATATAACATAGTGTTCAATATAAATTATTTAGTAAAAAATATATCCATATAATTTGTTCCTCTTTAAAATGTTTTAAAAAAATATTTAATTAATATTAAGGTAATTATGTTGTACAAAATGAGACTATATTTGTAAAAAGTGTATTTTTTTAAATATTGAACAATAAATCATTTCTATTGGAAATATCTAAATTTAACACTATTATCATTTAGATATTATAAATAAAAAATTGATGATCATTTTTTAAATCAATATTAGAAAATTGTTACGATTAATATTGATATTTTATAATAAAATATATGGAAAATGTAATTTTTTTAATAAATTCTTTGTACCCATTAAGTTTTATATATCAAATTTCAACTAAATTAAAATTTAAATAATTATTAATTCACGAAAAATTATAAAAAATTTATATAAAAGTTTTACTAAACTATATCAAATGACCATATATCCAATGATCTTATATTATTATCATATATATATATATATATCCTTTCATGATTCATTAAATTTCAATCATTTAGTTAATTTAAATCTTCTAAATAATTATTTTTATATTTATTACACATTCTCGTCATTTTATATTTGTAGTACATGTTATGTTTATATAAAACCACAACCACCCTAAAAAATCATGCGATTAAAATCCTTCATATAACAATAGTCAATTACAAACTTATGTGAAAATGTATTTTTTTTTATATTTCTATAGTAAAAGAATTACAACTCATTATATATCCTACCATCAAAATAATACAATGATATGTTTTTGTTATAAAAAGATAAAAAATAAACATATTTTATAATTCATTGGAGCATATATCATATTTATAACCACAAGGTACACATATATACATCTCTATAGCTACAATCAAAATTATAATATGGGTGAAGAAACTGTAATAAAGGGGGGTGTGTAAAATCAAACTAGGGATATAATAATCAACATGTTATCATTTTTAGATAATAATAATAGATGTATAACATTTTCTATAGGGAAATGAAAGCATAAAAAATATTTTCTTCCTTAAGTCATGATATAATGACATGACATCCCAAATTATCAACATAATACCTAAATAAAAAAGATTTTAAATTCAGAGATAACCAACATGATATCCAGATAATAATCAATAATAAAATGATTAGAACATGTCATTCCATTCAAAAATAAAATATAAAACAGATTTTTTAAAATATATTCATAATATTATTATTACAATATGATTTTATTTCCATGATTAATGGTTTGATCAAGTGAAAACTTCATATAACATGTATTGAACAAACATAATGTCAATGCATCATGATGTGACCAAAACAATCTGTAGATCCTGATGTTGACAAAAAAAATCACATGATTTATATTGTAATAATAAATCCACCATTATTATTATGTATAAATAAAATTTACATTTCTAATGTTGTGAATGAACAAAATGATGAGGCTTAACAGACATTAATTAGGATAAATAAGTTATTCATCAATGAATTGGAGGATAATATATTTTTCCACCAGTAATAATCCAAAACAATTCGTTACATAATACCTAAAGAATTCAAAATATCCAAAGAAAAAGGGATTGAAATTGGGAATAATTTATAATATCATATGGAATGAATGGAAATAATAAAGTTTTTCACAATACATTATTTTTATATAAAAAATACTGACCTAAAATATTTAAATCGTTGATCCAAATAACTGAACTAACTCAAAAATTGATATCAAGAGAAACATTAGAGGGTTATTGATTATAAATAACATAAAAGGATTTAAATTAACAAAATACAATTACAGAAATTTTAGTCAAATTATAATAGAATTTTCATAAAGTACTTTTTTATTTTGTATAAAATAATAATTTATTGTCACTTTGAAATGACTTTTATACAAAGGGATGTAAATTATTTTGGTAATTTTTATATAATAAAATAATAATTAATAATATTATTTTTAAAAACTATTATTTTTTTTGAAATATAATGTGTAATATTAAAAAAATAGATTTTAGAAGGATGTAATCGTTTTTTTGTCATTTTAAATAACCTTAATAAAAAATGTCACATTGGAAAATGGATAACCAATAATTTATTTTAAAATTATTAAAAAAGAGAAAATGATTTATTGATTGAAAAATAATTATTATTTTCCATTAGGGAAATTATAATATTACTATGATGTAATAACATGTATATAGAACTAAATCCATTAAAAATGATGTAAAATAATCTCAAAAAATTACATTTTTATGAAATAATTTATGTTTCACTGGAGAACTCATGGGAATGAATGGTCATTTACCTTTATACTTAAATGGAAATAAAATAGTGAAACATTAATTGAATTTATAGATGAAAGTTAAATGATAATATATAATAATGAATGATTATATTCAAAGAGAAATATTTTATTCATAGAAATCCTATAATGCATAAATAGAATTTAAAGCAAATATTTTTGAAAAAAAGAGAATAATTTGGAGATAAATTAACACATCTAAATTTCATTCATTATATAACATCAAAAATGGGTATTATATGTACCAAATATAAATAATGAGGTTCATAATACAGAAAATATATTAATGAAAGGAATTACGGATGAAAAACCCTTACATTGAATTCATGTATACATGATTGTGCTCTAACCTCCTATATAATGAATATAAAATGTGTATAATCATTCCATAGAAACAATATATTATATTTATATCCATTTAGTAATAATTTTATAACAATATTTTACAAATATAATAATGAATTATACTTTTTTTCATTATATGGAGTTCAAACATTTTGTTTTTTGTTATGATCAAACAAAATGAATATAAGATCAATTTTTAGAAGTATTATTAATTTTTATAATCACTATATAATTAGTTTTATGATAATAATAATTTTTCTATTATTATTTTGTCCCCATTTTTACATGGTGAAAGATATTAATAGTGTTTGTGAAAATATAAATTATGAGAATGTTGTTTTCGAAAAGTTTAACATTCAAATGGGTATATAATAATAAATATTTAAAATATTAAAATAATGATCATGATTAATTAAATAATTAAAATTATATCATTATTATATGATATTTACAATATATGTAATCAAAAAATCATGTTTGAAATAATAATTAATAAATCATGTTTATTAATGATTAATTTGACCTAACCGATAACATTTTATAATTGTTTAATGTGTAAGTGTACATATTCATATAATGAAATATTGAAACATAAAATATATGTAAAATTTATGAAATCATTTAATATAATCATAAATTAAATTCTAGGAACCAAAAAATGTGGGTGGTGATGATAGATGAGAATCACCTTTAATATGGGTTATTGTCCACCATTTGTATGATCAACCAATTCACTTATAAATGAATATATAGAATGTTCATATATGAAAAATGATATGTTCATAAAATTATTTTTGACTAATGAAATAGTTGTATTAATCAATTAAATCATTTATAATATCATTTATTGGTGGTCATGAAAATCAAACATAAGAATTTTTTCGATGTTTTAGTTCTCACTTAAACAAGGATGTTGTTATTTTATTTTATTATTCGATGTAATGGAATGAATAATTTGTTTCAAATTAATATTACGAAATTTAATAATATAATTCTTTTAATGATAAAGGAAATAATTGATTGAAATTAATGAGCTGTTGAATGTAATATTCATGATAATGATAGAGCTTTATATTAGATATCTCATTGAAAATGAAGGAATTAGAAAAAATAAATGTCAGCAGAATCATATAATACTAGAAAAAGTGGGAGAGTATGATAAATTTTTTAGTGTATAAATAATAAATTTTGTGGGGATCTATGTTTTTTGGGTGGATGTGTTAATATTTTATATATTAAGGGATGGTATGTTTTGGAAGTGACCATTACATTTTAAACAACATAATGCTACTATTCGATGGTCAGTGGATAAAATATTGGTTAAAAAGTATGGTAAGTGTGTGTGGATATATATTATCATGATCCAATAATTTTGGTGACATCATAGAGTTGTTTTTTGTTTTTTTAATAACTTTCTTACATCTCACATAATATAATGTTTCCTTGAAATATAATTATTAAACATTATTATTAATATTATGGGAAAAATTATATTGAATAAAATTAGTAATTTCAACCATATTATTTCAAATATTGAAATAATTTTATCAAAGAAAAATTAATTTTTTTAGTAATAAATTATAAAATAATGAATCCTAAAAGCGTTAGAATTGTTTTATAAAAATAACGTTCACCAATATTTATTTTTTCTATAGGGTAAAATTATTAAATAGAAAAATATAAGGATATAAAATGGTTCAGATAAGAAAATTATAATTTATATTAATATAAAGGAAAAATAACATAATATTACCTTGAGAATACAACATTAAAGTTATTGATTGAAAATATTTTTTTACTAGTGTAATATTATAATTTTTTCTTATAAATGGCGATCAATCATTTTTATGTGAAATAAATTCATCAAAATACCTAATATAGTTATTAATTTAATAATTTAAGATTTCAAATATTTTTATATCTTCATCACCACCTTCATATTGTATTAAAAATAAATTATTTTAACGCCCCATTTTAACTATGAACTATCCCTTTATAACAGTGCTCAAAAATTGAAACTCAGCAATTTTATAATGGTGAATTAACAAATGATTATTATTTTATTAATATGAATTTAAAATATTCATATAAAAATGATACATTATAAATAAATGCGGTTTTAATTTTTTAATATATATATTTAGTTATAATATTGGTTTATTATAATTTAATATCGAGAAATGTCATCGTGATGTAAGATATTTTATTTTATTTTATTTTAAATTACAATATAAAATATATATTATAGAATATTAATATCAAAAAAACTAATTTGAATCAAATTTTTTAAATTTAAATAAGAATCTCTGTTAATTAACACATTATTTTCTATATGACATAATTAAATGATTACATCATTTTAATTTATTCAATCACAACCAATTATAACATGCACATAATTATAAACTCATGATAACTAGTATTGGAAATTAAGGGTATTAATTCAACTAGAATGGATTTCATAGTGATATATATCATATTGTACATTTAATGCAAATGAATTCTCTCTTGATGTACCCTTTGGAGTTTATCATTGGAATGTTCTAGGAAACATCACAGAGATTAAAGAGTTGTGATATAAAAAACATTATTAACAGTGATTTCGTAATGATTACTCTTTATCGTTAGATTATTTCTCTCAAGATATTTCCATCAGATTTCATCGTGGAAATTTTCAATGGAATACCATTGTTATCACTTATCCTTCCTATGATTATAAAAAATGAAGATCATAAGTAACAATATTTAATCATGATTCCATATTATCAAATTTTGAAATTCTATTTTTTATTATGATTACACTTTTATATACCATCAATTTTATTTCATATGTTTAAAACTATCAAATTCAATTTTTTTAAATAAAATAGCATATTTTTGTTTTGGAGTTCTGTTTGTCAGCATAAATCCAATATATCCCTAAATTATAAGCATGTACATTCCAAAATAATTGATTTTACATTTTATGCCCTTTGAAAAATTGTTTCTTCATAATCCCTATTATTTATTCCAATTGAATATATATTGGTATGTCTCCAATTATGTTATTTCTTCTAATGTTAAATCTATCTTATTGTCATCAGATGGATGAAGATCACTAAATATTCCCCAAAATAAGTTTTACAATCACATTTCTAGTCATATATATCATAATAGTATAATTTAAAGAGTGCTCTATTCCAAAAATAACATATATATCCATTATATAACACCTTATTAAAAATCATATATACTTCATAAAATCATTTCCCTCATTACTCCACAAATAATATAATCACTCACACATAAAATCACATAGTAGAATTTATACACTATAATAAAATATATATATTTACCAATATTGATATATGAATCAACTAGAAATACAATGCATAAAAATATAATCTCATGTAATTATTACACAATCAATCAATAGTTTAATTCATCAAAATATTTTATATATTAAACCCAAGAATTGTCCATATGCATCCCTGAGTTTTTAAAATGAATACCTAATAAATTTTAATTATCATTCAATAAAATTTCATAGTTCTAATACAATTTCATAAATTTATAGATACCATTTAATGAAAACTAATAAATAATATTCCTGATAAATTTAATGTAATCCTCAATAACAGTATAGACATACAATGATAGGATGTGCTAATGAAATTAACTAAACCTCTCAATATATAATATCTATTAACATATTAGTATCACTAACTAAGGTAAGACAAAGAGGCTCATTTTCCAATCAAATAAAATGATTTATTCATATTTTATTTCTCCCCTATTTGGATATAAAATATTGGGGATTTTAGATACATAAAATGATCATATTAATGTTTTTGAACATGTTTCAAAAAATATGTTATCATTATGAAAATATTCAATAAATGAAAATGTAAACCTAAGGAAAAAAGATTTTATATTTAATCAAAGTATTTTTTCATTAATATAAAATACATTTTCTTAGACTATTAACATGTTAATTCTATCTATGGTGATCAAAGTTAGTTTTTTTATTACATTAACATTAAAAATAATTTAAATTACTTGTTTAGATGAATTAAAATTTTTTATTTATAAAATATTATTTGGCCTTTTAATTTCCCCCGTTATTGTATAGAATTTTTTATGAATTTTTTCTAATAAATTAGTTCACAATTGAGGTAATACCCAACAAACACACATCATGGTTGTTAACATAAATTTATCAGTCCTATAACCACATCCACAAGACTGTATCAACACATGGGATTCATTTTTATTACTCAAACATACAATATACATCAGAAAAACATTAGTACGTTTTCCTATTATTAAGATTAACTACATGATTTTCACTATACTTATCTTTAACATAAATCCATGATAACCAATATATTATATAGAAAAGGTAAAACCTAATTTTAATCCAGCTATAGAATTGTAATCATACTAACCCAAATCCGATTCTATAAAAATTTTCTTAAACAATATCTAGGATGAATTTGATATAGACCTGTATTTATAAAATAAATTCTATATTATAATCATTAAACTCAAAAAACATCTCACAAACACATGAATGAAAGAAATAGTTTCTTTATTTTTTAACTATATAGTTAGCATTTTATTTGATAATTCGAATCATTTATACACAATAAAAGAACAATATATCTACAAATACACGTATTATAAGTAATAATAATTTATATAACCTATGATAAAATAAAAAAAGAAATTGATGATATTGACATCTTCATAAGGGATGATTAATCAACAAGTTATCAGGGGATATATCATAAACAAATGAGGTAAAATCATATTAGAAAAAATTCTTTATTTAATAGAATGTAAAATTTAATGGGTTTCTATAATCCATGATTAAAAATATGAGATCTCTAATAATCAACATATAACATGATATGAGAGGTTGAAATATATAGATAAAAAATATGATCTGTGGTGAAAAATCATAGGCCTATGGTTCAGAAATATTTCATGACATTAAAACTATTCATAATATGGAAATTTTGGACAAACATAATAGTGATGAATATTTATTATTGTGAATATCAAAAATTTAAAATATCCATGTTTTGGGAAAAATGTTTCCCCATATCCATATTTTGAAAATATATAATTCCCACACATCATGTTGTATAAAACAATTTCAATTATCATGTTTTAAAACAAAACAATCTCATGGTCCATGATTCAATAGAAAAAATGTCTACAATTTGACATGTTAATTTGATAAATGACCATGTTAATTTTTTATAATTTACATAATGATTCTAATTCATTTTTAGAACAAAAACATTATTCATACAAAACATCTTTAATTCATGAGATAAAAATCCATAACCATTTCATTATTGGGAGATATAGGAGCCCATTAGTCATAATCAATATTTTATTGTATCATATGACATCAATAATTCCACATATCATGAAAAACCTAGGGAATTAAAATGGGAAAAATTAATTAAATAAATATTATATTATATAATTAATAACAACTTTAAAAACACTTCTACATGAATCCACAAAGTGGATATGAAGGACAAAAATAGTTTATACTGAAAACTAAATTTTATTAAAAAGTAATATCATAAGAACAATTACATTGAGATTCAGAAATATTGATTTCCATTGATGGAAATATTTTATAGATAATTAATAAAATATGGTGAAATCATATATTAGTGTTTAAAATGTTATTTTAATTGTTTCATAAAATAAGAAGATAAAATCACCAAGGAAATAAAATTTGAAAAACTGATGATAATATTTTATAAAATCATTTACATTTCGTAAATAATCATTAAAAAAGTGATTTTATAAAAATAAATTTTATGAAAAAACAATCATTTATGGAATATAAAACATTTTATTTTGATCTGATGGAGACCCAATTTAAAAAATGGGAATTCCATTTTCAAAAAAAACAAATAATGTAAAAGAAGATGAAATAGTTGTTTTTTAAATTAAAAATGTGGATTTTTTTTAATAATTAAACTGAATATTGTTTCTTTGTTTCAAACAATGGTAAGAAGTAAAAACATAGATATAGAGGAAGATATATTAAAAAATATAGTTCATCTTAGGGTATAATTATCAAATTTGTCATAATGGGGACACAACACTTTTTACTGAGATCATATGTTCTAGTGTTAAAATGAATAGATGTTTCCTACTATGGTTTTGGCATTGAGAATAATTATCATCAAGACTACAAATAATTTATGATTATTAAATAAATAGAGATAATTCATCAAAGGGTGTGTATATTGATGGGGTCTCAGTTTGTAAACACCACTCCTATGTAGACATGTGGTAAATTTGGATTGCTAATATTAGTGCATGTCTATAATTAAGATTTTGAGTCCCCAAAAAATAACATTAAGGATGAATTGATGTTTCCTTATGAAATTGAGATCATTTATCTATGTGTTTATTTTTTACTTCCACCTTTTTGGGGGAAATTACAATTAAAATATAAATTACTCTCAAAGTTATGTGGTCGATCATTAAAACAAATTAAAGTCACTAATAAGATTCATTGTTCAAATCCTCAACATTGAATTCATAGGAATATTTTTTGTTTCACGTTATGAATAATATTATCCATTTAAGGGAGTGTGTCCTTCCCATTTCCCAATGGCGACACACCCCTTTTCGACACGGTCTTGTAGTTGAATGGATGTAATAATCGTGGATGAGGGATGCCGTTTCTTGTTATTTTACACTTATCATTTAATCTATATTTAACTGATTTTTTGTTTTACATAGAGCATATGTATCAAATTTTTTATTTTTTGTCCACATCACAATAGAGATGAAATAATTTTTTATGTGATAATGAGGTTTAATCGAAGCACTAACTGGAGTGCCTGATTGAGGATGTTTGATAATGAATTATAAATAGCATTCATTCATCGAACAGATATATTTTTATGATACAGATATCATGCATTTAAGGGTGTGTTTGTCGACCATGTCTTAGCACAATTTTTTTTTCACATTCATGGGATCAAGTTTTAGTTCATACATGAGTGAATAAATATAGATTTATTTTTTATTCCACCTATTATAATTCATTTTATGATCAAATTTTATCTACCAACTGGTCCCATGAATCTATGGGTGTTTTGATTAGACCACTTCATCGTGTTGGAGAACACATTTTAAACAAATCCATTTTGTCGAGTGGTAAAAAATAATAAAATTCATTGACTAAAATTTTGGGTTATATTTCACTTGTTATTAATCCAGGGATATGGTGATTTTACTTGAAAAAATATATCCCATATATCTACAATTGCATTTGTTAATAATCATCTAGTGGGGACACAATACATTATTTGATAAAGTTATTGTAGTGAAGTGGAATCACTAAAAGTTATCTCTGACATAAAATTCAGGTTCAATTTCTCTTATCATTATTCTATAAAAAATATCATTTTTCATTAGAAAACACACCCTATATAGCCATGGTTGTATTTTATCGTCACACCATGGTGGGAAAATACCACTATTAAATCACTAATGATGCTCAGTGGAAATAGTAAATCGAGTTTATAGCTATGTTTCTAGGATTAAATACACTTTTCATCAAGAATATGATGAAATGCTGTTTCCATGACCAATAAAATTCCATTAATATATATTTTTATTTATAACCTATATCAATGCGTGGATAAAATACACTTGTGTGTGGTTACATAGTAGAGTAAAACTAATTACTTTATTCCCTATTAATGGATTTTGTTCTGAGTCTTATTATCATAACTAATTGTTGGAGTTGATTTAGTGTGACACAATATAGCCCAAGAAACTAAGGGCATTTGTGTTGACCACATATCAATGGGTATGTTTAATGACCCATAAATTCAATATAATTTTTTAAATAATATGTAATTATTAAGAGACCACGATATCTAACGACACCAGATTTTGAGGCCTGGAGTGCCTGGAATAATCCATGAAAATATATTCATCATTAAATAGTGAGATTGAGTAGTTTTCTGTAAAATTTTGAATAACTCTTTAATGGGTGCCTGAATAAGAAATCAGAGGGCATAGTTATGTTTAGGATTTTTTTTACCCTCGGGAAAACTTAAAATTATTTGTCATGGGCCCCTGATGAGAATACCCATAAAGGGAATAAAAATAAATACTATAATTAAACAAATTAATTTTATTTTTCAAATGCTTGTAACTCACGAAAATTGACTTGAATTATGAATATGAGACCACCATAGACCTCGTTATGGTATGCCTTTTTAGGAAGATTCTAAAATTGGTCATTGCGGACCAACAATGGATGTTATTTTTTGGTTGTAAATAATTTAATTAAAAAACAATTATTTCATTGTTAAATCCTTATAACATCAAACTGGTAACAAAAATTGAATATCTGAGAGCACTACTGAGTTCGAGGGGACGTGATCCCCTTAGGCGGAGCCTGAATTCGACCGGCATGGGCTGAGTGTAAATGTTAATTATTTTGGATCTTTTTCTATGATAAGTTCAATAAATGTATGGGATAGAAATTCTATCTATTGAACCAGTGCTAGAATTGAAATTCTGAGGGTACCACTGGATTAGTAGTGCTAAGATATGATTATGTGAAGCTAAATATCTTCTAACAAGGGTCGGACATAAAATTTAATTTTTTGAATTTCAAAAAATATAATAATATAACTAAAATTTATTTTATTATTTTTCTTCCACCATTGAGTAGAAGATAGGGGAACTGTTTTGTAACATCGATTGTTAATTGATCTTTATTTAATCACTCAATACTATTTTTGTGTTATTTGAATGCTCGTGGGATTAATAGAACAATAATTATTGTTCATTAATGAACCTCATTAATGAACGCGACAAGAATATTTTCTTTTTATTTTATCAAAATATTGGAATGTGATTTGATAAATATGGGAGAAGACTCTATCGGGACGCTGATTAATTTCGAATCCATTGATAAATGGGGATCGATCAACGTTCATCCGATGAATAGAACAAGGTATCGACAAGCGGTGAAAAGCGTTGAACAATAACGATCATGATTTGTCAACTTCCTCTACATCACCGTTTCCAGGTAATGATATTTTTATGATTTATTAGTTTTTATGATTTATTCTCACTCCATTCTATGAAAATAAAATAAATATCAATCATTTATCTAATGGGTTGAAATGTGACTCATTTTTTCGAGCGGGTGGTTGTTGCGGGTTATCATTTTTGGGGATAATCACAAACAGTTAGGATTTTAATTTCACCACACGTTATATCAATAATGTGAATGGTCCGGGCCAATGCAGACAAAGCCTAGAACAACATGGTTTCATGAAAATTCAATGGGTATTATAGTGATGTATGTGACCCAGGAGGCCCGTTGGCGTAGACAGGATGAAAATCGGGCCACTGGAGCATCATTGGTGCCTAGTAGAAGCATCCGCCAGTATGGCGGTAGTGCCAACAACTGGCGGCGTGGCCCTGATAGTCTAGATGGATGGAGGATGGGTTCCAGAAGGCACCAATTTAGTAGAAGCCACACCCAGCTAGACTATAGGGGTGGGACGACACAATGCTGTCACGCTGCGGGGGAAGAGGAGCGGTCCGCTCAGGCCGCTGAGCTAGAGAACAGCGGCCAAATGTAGCCGAACGATTCATAAGAAGGGTTGAATCCCCACACGGAATTCCCATTGGCTTAACTAGATGCACAAAATACAGTACCAAAAATAGCCTGCTTGTGGGTCATCCCTGCCTGTCGGGTCGGGCGGGACCCCTACAGGACCCAGACACATCCTGTCCAGATTCACTAATTTGATATTCTTGGAAATCATACGACAGATTCACACTCTGTTAGTGGCATGAAGACCCTCATGATGATGAGGTAAATTTTAGATTATCACAAGTGTTTTGGAAGAAGATGGTATATATTTGGGTAGGATCAGACTCGAAACCAACCAGACCCTATTTACCATTTTGCATATATCTTATAGACTGTTAGTCTGATTGACATTACTTATGTTGCATTGGAACAAATATTACAAGGAACTATTTTACGTTACTTCATTGTGAGTCTTCATGGTGGTTGAAATATGACCCATGTCTTGAGAAGTGGTTTCTCGGGATATCAGGAGACCCATGTGAAGGAATGTAATGGATGGTTTTCAAGTGAAAAGAGACCATCTTGGGATAGATATGAGAGAAAACCTTCATGGATCAATATAAGAGACACCCTTTGTGGACCAGAAATAGTGTGAACCTCTGTGGATCTCTAATTGTGAGACACTGTGTGGATCTACAGTAGTGAGAACCTCTTTGGATCGACAGTATAGTGACCCTATGTGGATTTCTAGTAATGCGACCTAGTGTGGATCAACATTAGAGAAACCCTCAGTGGATCGACAGTATATGAACTATGTGTGGATAAGCAGTTCAGAGACCCTTCGTGAATCAGCAGCAGAACATCTCAAAAGATTAAAATGATCTAGTTGAAGTCAAATCATCTTTATTTCTGTTCCATGAGTTTTATGACTGATGTGACTGTCTTTTAACTTTTTCTTTGTGATTGAGATTATTCGTTTTGGTTTTTCCATTTTGGAATTCTGAGATACATTTGAGGGTCTTAGGGTCCCTACTGAGTTATATTATACTTATCACTATGTGGGATTCTCCCGCACCTTGTTGTGTCATATGCAGAACACCGAAAAATTGACTGAGACATGGGGAGATAGGGATAGACGGTGCTCAGAGGTGATTGACAGACGTGAGTAGTGGCAGTGATGATAGATGACGATCTATACCTACCCTTCAGGGTGGATCCTTGGGGGATGTCCTCAGGGGAACTTTTTTTCCCATTTGGCATTCAATCTTTTTAGTTGGGTTTGTATACTGGCCATTTTTACTCTCAGTTAACAATTTTACTATAAATAGTTCTACTTTGTGGTTTTCTTTTGTCATATATATAGTTTGTGTTTGGATATATTTAAATTAAAAGACCTCCCATTTTGGGATATTCCTTTTCAGGGTTAGTCTCTAACCCCTGGCCTATAGAAAGGGAGCATGTGGAAGTCACGACATGAACCCAAAGGGACGGGTCATAACAAAGTGGTATTCGTGGTTTTGACTATACAAAAACATCTATGAGTCTATTTTTCAATGTGGTAAATAGTGTTAGGTGTCTTTATTTCGTATTTTAGTCCAGGGAGTCCATTGTTGGTGTGGTGGAAGACATATCCATACAGCAGAACCCTGAATTCTATTTTCCAACACAGTACACAAAAACAGTAGTTGCCAGAGTTTTGAAAATGTTTATATTCTCTTGATCTCATTTGAGTCAACTCACTAGGTATAACTTATTGACCGATGTTCATTTTTTTTCTATTTCATGAAACCTCCACAGAGATACATAGCCATGATTCCAATGTATGGTTATGTGGATGGTCCATAGTGTGATGAGGCTTTAGTACAAGTATTGTTGCCCAAGATGGTACCTTCAAGCGGTGTCCTAGAGAAATAACTACTCTTTGGTAAGGAGATACTACTAATTCTACTGGTATAGAAAACATGTATGCTCAGGGAATTACACTAGTTTTAGCTATAGGTACACCTCCGGTTCTGATGTGAGCCTTACTCACATGAGGTTAAGGACTAGATTGATGTGGTGACCGAGTTTCTATCTATCTGGGGTATCATTAGACTATATGGAGGTCATTGTAGTGAGCCTTCTATTTAAATTTTTAGGGAAATGATAGAGCATAGATTGACCTATTATTATGATGAGGTGACTTTTCCGTGGACAAATCTAGAAAACCTTCCTCAGTGAATAGATATCATTACATAAAAAAATCAATGGGGGAATGTGTTCCCAAGTGCTTCTACAACTTTGGAAGGACTATGTATTCATATTTGGGTATTCTTTGAGGTGTATTGACCATTTCAGGTACTCGATGAATATGATATGACCAGTGCCTTAGGGCTCAGACCACTGAGCGAGATGGGTTTAGGGACATCTGAGCCAAAACTATTCTTATATTCACTCCTACATATGTTATGGTGTAATGGATTACCTTTTTTTGTTGAATTTTATTTCATAGAGTAGATACTACCAATTAATGTCGGTAGTGGGAAAGTAGGAAAATGACGTTAGTCTTAGAGAATTTGATGTGTAAAAGTTTTCTAGAAATGGAAGAGACAGGGATAGATGATTCTGCAGAGCAGCGGAAATGGAAGGAGAGCTAGGAGAGCATCAGGATGTGGTATAAAATTTGACATGTTACAACCAGCACCCAAATGTGGTCCCCACCAGGATTAGGGATTTGGAGGAATGGGGAAGGGAGTAGATTCATTTGGTCATAGAGTGTGACCCAAGGGCTCAAGGAATGATTTGAGGTATTTTTTATGTCCACTAATAGATTCCAAATTAATAGACATATGTATTAATCTTTACTTCTTTTCACAAATCATTTTCGAGATCTATATTTTCTTGTTATGAATTTGACATGACCCATATGTCTGGAGATACATTTTGGATGAGACTCGACAATCACACTTATTCTAACACTGTGATCTGACCCTTGAGGCAAGTGTTTTAGATGGAACCTCTTGGTAGAAGCGTCGAGGAATTACAGTGTTAGATTAGTTATGAACTGCTAACCCACAATTAATGCTTATATTGATTATATTTGGAAATTGAATATGGAATATCTATAGCATTGGAATGGGGTTTTACTTGTGTGGAGAAAAAGCATACTCATACAACCTATGACAAACTCATTCATAGGAGAATGCATTTGATCACTCTTAAGTCGGCCATTTATACCCCTGTTGTAGTAGGTGTTTTGTTTTTTTAGTTCCCAACAGTAGTGGCAGAGTGCGGGACATCCTGTCCAAATATTCTTCCATGATTACCTCCCTAGAGGGAAAGGTACTTCTGTATCAATATACACCCTGCTATGGCCTTGATAACTACATCATTATATCGAAGGACTTTTTTAGAGCTTCGCAAGAAGGGGGTTACGTAGAGGACTTGAAGAGGAAGGGAAAAGTAATAACTAATGTTCAAGGTTATTTGTGGACCACTATCACGTTAAACTAGTGGAAGTGGAGAGCGAGTATCAACTACCAAAGGGTCGATGTGAAAATCAAACAGTTAAAGGGGTATCCATTCTAATAGATAGAAAGGAGACTGTTGTATTTTCATCTATTGAGGTTGTAGTGATGTTTGGTGTTCCTCCAGGACTATTACAATGAGATAGTATATACTCTTGGGAAAGGGGACATTGTGGTAGACGAACTAAGAAAGTGGTCTTTTTTACAGCTACTGAGTGAGGTGATGGAGAAGCTTTCCAAGATTCCATTATCCATCATGGATGATCATGGAGTAGCTAAGCTATAGTCTACGAGTGTCACTCTCCCACTCAATCAGCTAGTTCGGGAGGCTTAGCATTGGGACAATGACTGTGAGGCCCAACGTGCCCAGATATCTTCATGAATTTCTCTTGGTGAATTTTCGATAGGTGGGGATCACATAACCCATTTTAGAGGATTAACCATGGTTCTAGTAATGTTTTGGCAGGAGGTGTTGAGGGGTATTCATACATCCCCACTGGCGGTACATCATTGTGTGGATACAATGTAGTAAGATCTATCACCTCAGTACTAGTTGTCAGGGGGGAAAATACTGGTGGCAGAGTTCATTTCATGTAGCCTCACTTGTCAGAAAGTGAAAAATGAGTATCTGGTTTAGCTCATTTGAGTGTTGCTTTCACCCCTTCATACATATGATCAGATGGAGTAGACCATACAGACTATGGAGGACATGCTTCGTGCATGTGTCCTGGATATTGGTCATTGTTTGGAGTACCACCCTCCACTGGTGGAGTTTATGTACACCAATATCTATCACCCCACAATTGGCATAGCACCGTTTGAGGCCTTGTATGACCTACCATAGAGATCATCTCTATAATGGATAGACCCTAGAGGGTAGGTATTTATTGGACTAGAGTTTGTATGAGCTTATACTATGAATGTTTAGATCATCCAGAAGCATATGAAGACTGCACAGAGCAATAATAATTCTTAAGCTGACAGGAGATGGAGACTCGTGGTGTTTGAGGAGGGAGGCCATGAATTCAAATGGATCTCACATCATGGAGGACTAAATAGATTTGGTCGGGGTGGAAAGCTATCTCTGATTTTCAATGGATCCTTCTAGATCCTGAGTAGAGTTGGTGAGGTGGTGTACCGCCAAGCTATTCGCCCACTGATGCACTGGGTGCATAATATTTTCCATGTGTTAGTGATGAGAGGATTCATTCATGATTAATCACACGTCATCGACTAGGGCATGCTAGATATTGATGATGGAGTGATGTTCACATATTTCTTATGGGATATAGAGTATCGACCGGAGCACGTCCAATGGGGGCGGTCAATTCCTCTACTATGAGTTCAATGGCATCACTAGAACCTCAAGGAGAGTACATGGGAGCGGGACACTAATATAAGTTCTCAATACACCCATCTCATTCTTTAACCTTTGTTATATCTTTCAGGGACATAAATCACTAATGTGGGGAGAATTTAATGTTCAGAAAATTATGTAATCTTTTTAATTATATAGATTTATTACAGGACCGTGAAATATCAAGGCACATGATTTCAAGGTCCAGAGTGCCTAGAATGTTCTGTAAAAAATGATATGTTTTAAAGAGAGAGAATGGGTAGTTTTCATGAAAATGTGGAATAACTCTTAAACATGTTCCCATATTACTAATTTAAGGGTTATATTTTGTTCAAGAATGTGGTTTTACCATAGGTACGACTAAATTTTATTCAGAACATGCCTCTGGTGAGAAAAGTCAAAAATATAATAATTGTAATTAAAATTATTTCATTTTTCAAATATTTTTAACTCAAGAATGGTGAATCAGATTAAAAATCTGAGACCACCACTGATCTCATGAGGGTATGTATTCTTTATGAATATCCTAACATTGGTCATCGTGTTCAAATAGCGGAGGTTAGTTCTTGGTCATAAATAAAATAATTAAGTAACAATTATTTTATTGGTAATTGATTTTGACATCTATACAGTAACCTGGATTGAAAATATAAGAGTACTGTTGGGTTTGTGGGGGCGTGATTCATTTATCAAGAAATTAACCATGTCCAGTGATGATCGAGGGTGAATGTTAATTATTTTTGAAATTTTTTATAGTACAATCAGCAGACGTGCAGGCAGAAATTCCAATCTTTTAAAACAGTGCTCAGATTAAAATTTTGATGGAATCTTTGGATTCACAACCTAGGATTATATATGCTGAAGCTTAACAATGACCAGAAAAGGTCAAACGGTAAAGGTAATTTTTGGACATTTTGAAAAAATATTAATATAATTAACGGTTATTTTATTTTTTTCATCCACTATTAAGTGGAAGTTGGAGGAACAATTGTGTAACAACGGTCATTAAATGAGGTTCATTTATTTAGTCTATCCACTTGTTGTGTAATTGAAATACTTGTTTAATTAATGGGTCGAAAATTACGGTTCAATAATGATCCACATTAATGAATGCAATGTGTGTGTTTTCATTTAATTTAATTGAACCATTGGAAAGATATTTGACAACTATGGGAGAAGCCTCCGTTGTGGCACTGATGATATACATCTCCAAAGATTAATAGTGATCGAGTGACAATCAATTGAGGAATTGAATTGGGGAATGACATGTGGTATAATATTTCAAATGAAAACAAACATGAATCTTCTCCTTCATCCTCAACATCGCATCCATGTAGGGGGAAGAACCTTGATTTATAAGGGTTTATGATTTCCTCTCACCCCATTCATGGAAAATACACAGAATGAAAATGAACCGACTAACATGTTGATATGCGTCTTGTCTATTCGTACAGGTGGTTATTGAGGGGTTTCATTATTGGGGATAATCTTAAACTTTTATGATTATTATTTAACCCAAATGTTCAAACACTAACGTAGACGGTGAAAACCAATACGATACAGGATTTGAACATCCTTATCTATTTGGTTTTATGTTTTCATCGTGGGAAACCATAAAATGTGGAGTCAAGACAATTTTCGGGTTCTCGTAGTGAATGAAGAAACCAAGGAGGACTGTAGCCACATACAGAAAGGAAATCGGACCACCGTAGTATCTCTGGTGGCATGTAGAAGCACCCACCAGTGTAACAACCCAATATTTTATAAGATATATTCTTTTTAATCTCTTTCATATCTTCTACTGTATGCTACAAAAATATTATCTTGCTAAATACGCGACATCGTATTATCTTGCATTATATGCAACACTAATCTTGGATAGTGTTACACACAATTTCTAGTTTGTTTGATAGTAGTTATTCTAAACTACATTGAGTATATATATATATATATATATATATTCAATGTACTAATGAAATATTGTTTGATTTTGTTATACGCAACAACAAAGGAGTCGTTCAATAAATGCAACCCTGACGTGGCTTGCATTACACGCAATCACGACCTTCATCGATAGCGTGTGTTGTACGCAATACCGGGTTTTACTAAACAACGATATATTGTAATAATATTATTATTAACTAGCCGTTATAAATAGTATTACGTATATTTTGAATTTTATAAAATTATTATTCATCTTACACATTTTCTAGAACATGGTATAAGAACAAAATAAATTTTTCAGGTAAAATAATTATTTTAAAAAAAATGCAGTTTTGCCACCGTTTGATGGTGCACCCACTTTAAATCTAGTTTTTTACATGTTTATAAGTTAAATTTGAAAAAATAATATTTTTCGTTGGAATCATGAAATAAAAATTTACTTTGGATAAATTTTTCATATTATTCTGGTAACTTTCATATTTTGATGAATAGTAAAAACACGGAATATTTTAATTAAAAAAAATTTTTCATCGTAATAAATTATATGTTTAAATTAAAATATTGAATTGTTTTTAAGTATAAATAGAATATTTTTTTACCATTTAATATAATTTATGTCATTAACATTAATTTTACAATGAATTCATAGGTAAAAACATTTCAATCTTTGCAATGTTATAACTTTTAAAACACGTTTTCCTAACAACGACAATAAATTTAAATTAATTTCTACAACTTTTGTGTATTGAATTTAGAAAAATGGATTCCATATTTGGAATAAATGGGTTAAAAGTGTGTTAATAAGATAATTTTTATTTTTGGGCATTATGAATAATATCTACGGTAAAATTTATTTACCATAGTAAATGATAAATCAGGTAATTAGAGGTAAATATAATATTATAAAAATACCCTAACACTTGTCTTAATATAATTGGATGCTTATATTTTTTCCTAAGGAATATTTTGGTCGAAATGGAATCCTTTAAAACCCATTTAGAGGTGATTAAGACCTTTAATTTATTTTATTTAAAGGAAAGTGAAATATGTCTCACTCAACTTTAATAATTAAAGAATTATTAATATAAATTTATGCAGAATATAAATTCATTTATAAATACTCATTTTAAATATAAAATGTTTTTCATTATCATGGTAATTTATTTTTAATTTTTAAGAGTTATTTATTTACCTTATTATCTTATACATTAATGATGCATAAATTATTTATTTTGTGAAAAATCAATAATATATTATTTATTGAAATAGTAATACATATTAAAAGGCCCAAAAATATGAAAGAAACATATTATTAGTGTATATATAAACCCTAATCATCCACTCATCCACTGGCTAATGTTTTGACTATTTGGATCATTATTAAAGTGATTATGACACTTATAATATTTTATTTTAAATAATTCCAAAGTTTTCACATTCATAATTTAGTAAAGATAACAATTTACATGTTGTTATTTTAATATGATAAATTCGAGTAAAATTATTATTATAAAATATTTGATATTTATCTTAATCAAAGGAATTTATTTTTAATTTTTAATCAAAAAATAAGTATATTAAATAATTATACATAAATGTTGTACTAATTATTTTATTAAGAGATATACCAAATAAAAGGTTTTAAAAAAAGTAAAATAAATATTATATGAACTTTTTAGTGTTCTCCACAAATTTTCTAGACAAATTTGACATGATAAGAATCTATTAAATATTTTAGTTCGAATATATCCTCTGTTTAGATTTTATTTAAATTCAAATAAATTAATAGTGTCAAAATTGAAACGATTGTTATTTTATAAAAATATCATCTTATTAAATTTTTTAAAAATCACAAAAATATTTAAAAATTATAAATTGAAATTTATATAGTCTAAAATGGAATAAAGTATCCAATTATTGAAAATTAACAACATTGAAGTGATTATTTGTAACCATTAAAAATTTATAATTTTATTACCACAAATAAACTTAAATAGATTAAATAAGGGTAACTCAAAATGATAAGGATTAAAATAATATCAAAAAATGTCTACATTTTATTGGTTGATGAGATTACAACCCTATATCATCTAAGCTTCGAATTGAGTCATTTTTGGAGGTTTTTATGCGGGGTTTGAATTTATAGTAAACTAATTGTTTTGAGGATTCCAAAGATGCCCATATCCTCCCTTATAAAAGGGAACCTCCTCCCTCTCCTCCTTAGAAAACATTGAGCCTTCATGCTCGTCCAACCCCTGCCCATTTCACTTCCCCACTTCCTTAAAAACTGACTAGAGGTACTGGTCTTCTCAAAATACCAACTCTAGTGCCCTATGAGAAAGTTTAAAGGAGGCACTTCGAGAAAGAGGTAATACCTTCTACCGTTTTCTTCAAGTTCCATTATTCTTCTAATCCCTCTTCAATAGTTGTTTCATTATGAAGTAATAACATCAGTATCCCTCATATACAGATATGTTATTATAAATATAAGACAACCATATTTCACCTTCTATCCATCTTACGGAAAACAAAATCACCACGCGTGCGTACGTACAGAATACCGTCTCTATGTCGTGGTGTAATCTATTTTTCCACCAACACCTTACATGGATGTGTATAATGGTGTAAATAATAACTATATATGGTTATTATAACATCATAATAATTCTTATATATTATACCATCCACTCCAATTCTATTCAATAATTATGAGAGCATTATCATCGCCCGTGCGTACGTACGGACTACCGTCTCCACGACGCGATGAGATTAATTCTCCATGCTAACCATACATGAATGATCATAATGTTTATATAATGAAGAATAATGAAATATATAAAATAATAATTCTACTGTATTTATGTATATATATATGTATGTCATTTATTTAGATTCATTCAATTCAATAAGGAAACGAAAACAGCGTTCATGCGTACGTACGGCCTACCGTCTCCATGAACGGTGTATTTCATTCCTTTTAACGATATATGATATATATGTATATGATGAATATATATTATATATAAATCATCTTTTACATTCTGGAATTATGTAATTCAGGATATAAGTACAAATATCAAGAATGAAAAGTCGAAAGACATACGATAAATGAAATGATTTTACCCAAAACGCCGCTTTAACATGGAATTTACAGAAGAACTGGTAATATAATGTCATTAGTAAAACATATATGATATAATAACAATGAAAATGATTATGTAATAATTCAATGACATTATTTAAATCATTATACAGGAGTTTCGGATCCATACGAAGCATATCGGACCTATGTTAAGGGATAACTATTCCAATCTCATTCTTATCCGAGATTGTTATACGTAAGTATTTTCTGGGGTTATGTTTATTATCCACGTCCATATGTTCACAAAATGTTTTCATAAAATGATTAATTTTATTTCATGTATGTTTATAGTCCTTTTTACCAATTTTTTATGTTCACTACATGGTGTGTAATGAATCATTCTTTTACGAGATACTTTTTGACTTTTTTGGAAAAAGTACTAGAAGAATGTTTTTTTAACTTACACGGAATTATAGAATTTTTACGGTTTTATAAAGCCTTATTTTCATGAAGCTTCCTCCAAAATATTTCATGACTATTTTCTACAAATTCCTTTTCTTTTACAATTGAATGACATTTTGTGAAACGAGAATGATTTTGAAGAATAAAGGATATTTTTCTAAAGAATTCATTTCAAATGTTTTATCATAACCATTTTTCATCTTAGATGAAATTATTTCATATTTATATGTTTCAAGTATCATTTCTCTATGATTTACATGGTTTTAATTTTCTTATTATGAAATGATATCGATTTCTTTTATTTGGAATATGTGACGATGAGATGATGTTTATGAAACCCATTTTATTCGTTGGATTATTATGAATGATGTATGTTTATTTTCTTTCACAAGTAAGAATTACTTCATTATGGGATTTGTGGGACCTATATCTCTCTCCAATGAATTGGGTAAATATTTTTATCTCATGAGATAGACATGGCTGGAATGGTAAGTTAATCCAGTTTAGTGTTAGAGGACTGAAACGAGATGTGAAATCAATTCAGAAAATGACTTTGTCCACTAAGATGGTCTAGCCAGCAATGCCTTGGCCACTATGGAAATCATAACATGTGATGAATAGTTTCAAAAATTACATGTTTTATTTCCATTATATTTTATCTTTGTTGATGTTCTGTTATGATATATTCCTTACGTACTTCCACTATTTATGTCTTTGCTTAGGATTTTGATGTTTAAATTTCATGTTCAAGCTTTTTCTTTTAAATGTTTATGGATTATTTTATGTTCTCTATGTTTGACCTTACTGAGCATTTGAGCTCCGCGCTTTTTATATTTTGTTTTCCCTAGGAAATAAAGAAAGGTTTTAGGTACGGAAACAAAAAGGGGAAGATCGTTATGGGAGTTATTGAAGATCTTTCAACATGATTAGAAGTTTATATTCCAGGTTTCCAAAGACACTAAACTATTACGATCCTTGTGTGTCTGTTTTTGTTATGTATTATGTATTCCGCAAAAGTAATGTAATGTCCATGTACATCATGCTTCAGGTCTCTACAGTTGGTATCAGTGGAAAGGATTAGTCAACCTTTGGAAACTAGGATGCGAAAACATTAGTGAGATCCCTAGAGATATTTCTAAGGCATGTCTAGGGATGTCCCTAAGGATAAGTATACGTATAGAATATAGTCCTAGAACTACGGTAATGATATTATAATTTAACCTAAGATGTTAGATATTGAGGTTACTTCTCCTTTACTATATTGTTTTCCCTAGCATGATTTTTTCCTCTCACAGTATTAATTTTGGGTTTTAGAAAATGGCTGGAAACCAAAAGATTCACGATAATGGAGGATATGACGGGCAATGGAATGATATTATTCATGAGAAAAATAATGAAATGGGATTTGTAAGTCCAAACATAGTTATTATGCCTAATCATAAATCTCATAATATGATCAATAATCTCAAAATTGGTAAGTTTCCCAACTCAGATAATAAGAGAAAGATGGAGTTTCATGATGATCATAGAGGAAAGAAAGTTTAATTTTACTCATGTAAATCATGTGGGAAGAGGCATTGGGGAGATTGTTTCAAAGGAATTAGACGATGCTTTGGGTGTGGAAAATAAGGACACAAAGCCAGTAAGTGAAAAGGAAAAGGTTCAGTTAACACCATGGACAAGGATAATGGTATTTCTACGACATCAACAATGATTCAATGTTTTAAATGTGGAATGTATGATCGTTATGCAAACAAATGCCCTAAGGTAAAATCTCATGAAGAGAATCAACATAGTCATGTGAGTAGTATTTATGTGGATGATGATGAAGAGACTACAAATGAAAGACGAGATGAAAGAAATGATGAAGCTCATTCAGTGGTTTAAGAAGTTAGTGGAATGATTGTATGTTTATAAAGAATAATGTATGTTACTAGGGAATAAAGAATCATCTATGGATTGTTAAACTATTTTTTTTCCTAAAGTATTTGAATTTATATGTTGAATGGTACTGGTAACCATGGAATGTTATTCAGATATATTTGGAATGTAGATTATATGCACATAATGAAGGGATAATAAGATAATGAGATGTTTGATTGTATTCATTATCTCATGACTGATATAAGGACTATGTGATAAATGGTTTTATTGTATATGTTTTTTGGGATTTTGGTATGTGGAATGAGTCAATTTTTGAAAGTATTCATGTTTTCTCAAAGGTTCTATGGTAATTTATGTTTCAAGAGAATATAAGACTAAGGTATTCATGTGTTTTTAATACAACCAACAAGATATATCTTATGATATATCTGGGATAAATTCTTGTATTCACATTCTTGTTAGATAACCTTTATAGTAATTGTTTTCTATATACTATGAGCTTGGACTGAATTATTTTAGATAAGCCTAAATATTGTAATGGATTATGTTGGATATAAGTTAGTATTGTTTAAGGATAGAAATTTTTTCGATATTATTTATGGGATGTTATAGTAATGTAGTTATAGAAAAAGGACAACCTGCAGGACGGGCGATATCCCATTGTGTCGGACAAGGGTGTGGGAATTGAACCCACAACTAAAGTTCGACTGGACTTTATCAAATACCAATGGCCTACAGGAAGTCCTTGTTTAGTAGAAACTAGTTTTATTTTATTAAGAGGCATGATATATGAAGTATAAGTTCATTTTTGTAATCGTATAAGATTAACCTCACCATAGATGGACTTATGTATATTTGATAACTTTTGATAACCATTTGTTTGAGACAAATGGATTGACCCATCATTCTATCACATGATATGTTAACACATCACGAATAAAAAATTCAACTTCATTTCTTTAAGAGATGAAGTGGAAAATTTCAATGCACGAACAACAGTGAGATTGTACCAAAATCAAGAGAGTATTTCTTCTAATTAAAATTTTTCATCTTTAGGGAAATGATATTGAAAACCAATAATGTTGTCCAAGTGATCTTATATGTAATGAATCAGATGGTACCTTAGATCATCACAAATTTATGGCTTCGTGATTGATGGCTTTTTCATAGCCATGTTCTCTACCACTCTCCATCAGAACTTGATAGTTAGAGTTTTCATCCATATCCATATTTTAACCTATGTTCTCGTATATAGAAACCCTATGATGAGTTACATTGGTTAATCGTAATGTTTTATACTTTTCTTTTTAAAATTAGGTTTTAGTATTCCTTTTTACGATGTGGGTTTCTATGAATAGAAAAAGATTTATAACCCCGACGAATTTCGAGGGAGAAATTCATTTTAAAGGGGGTAGAATGTAACAACCCGAGATTTTATAAGATATATTCTTTTTCATCTCTTTTATATCTTCAACTGTACGCTACACCAAGATTATCTTGCGCTATACGCAACACCGTATTAGCTTGCAGTATATGTAACACTAATCTAGGATCGTGTTACACACAATTTCATGTTTGTTTGATATTAGTTATTCTACGCAACATTGAATATATATATATATATATATATATATATTCAATGTATTAATGAAATATTGTATTATTTTGTTATAAACGACATGAAAGGAATCATGCACTAAATGAAACCCTGACTTGGCATGCATTACACGCAATCACGACCTTCCTCGATAGCGTGTGTTGTACGCAATACCGGGTTTTACTAAACAACGATATAGTGTTATAATATTATTATGAATTAGATGTTATGAATAGTATTAACTATATTTTTAATCTTATAACATTATTATTAATTTTACACATTTTCTATAACATGGTATAAGAACAAAATTAATTTTTCGGGTAAAATAAGTATTTTTAAAAAAATGTAGTTTTACTGCCATTTAATGGAGCACCCATATTAGATCTAGTTTTTGACATGTTTATAAGTTCAATTTGAAAAAATAATACTATTATTTGGAATAAATAAATACAAATTTAATTTGGATAAATTTTTCATATTATTCTGGTAACATTCATATTTTGATGAATAGTAAAAACACGCTATATTTTAATTAAAAACAACTTTTTTCATCACATTAATATATATGGTTAAATTATAATATTTAATGGTTTTAAAGTATAAATAGAATATATTTTTACCATGTAATATAATTTATGTCATTAACATTAATTTTACATTGAATTAATAGGTAAAAACATTTCAATATTTTGCAATGTTATATCTTTTAAAACACGTTTTCTTAACAATGGGATAAATTTTAAATTAATTTATACAACTTTTGTGTATTTAATTTAGAAAAATGGATTACATATTTTGAATCATTGGGTCCAAATTGTATTAATAAGATAATTTTTATTTTTTAGAATTATGAATAATAACTAAGGTAAATTTTATTTACCATTGTAAAAGATAAATCATGTAATTAAGGGTAAATATAATATTATAAAATTACCATAACACTTTTATTCATATAATTGGATGCTTATATTTTTTCCTAAGTCATATTTGGGTCGAAATGGAATCCATTAGAACCCACTTGGAGGTGATTAAGACCTTTAATTTATTTTATTTAAAGGAAAGTGAAATATGTCTCACTCAACTTTAATAATTAAAATATTTTTAATATAAATTTATGCCAAATATAAATTCAGTTATAAATAATAATTTGAAATATAATTTTTTTTCTTTATCATGGTTATTTTTTTGTAATTTTTATATTTATTTAATTACCTTATTATCTTATACATTAATGATACAGAAATTATTTATTTAGTGAAAAATCAATAATATATTATTTATTGAAATAGTAATACATATTAAAAGGCCCAAAAATCTGCACAAAACTTATTATTAGTGTATATATAAACCCTAATCATCCAATGGCATAAATTATGACCATTTGGATCCTTATTAAGAATATTATGACACTTATAATATTTTATTTTAAATTATTTCAAAGTTGTCACTTCCATAATTTATTAAAGATAACAATTTACATGTTGTTATTTTAAGATGATAAATATGAGTAATGTTATTATTATAAAATCTGTGATATTTATCTTCATCAAATGTATTTATTTTTAATTTTTATGCATAAAATCTGTATATTAAATAATTTTAAAAAAATTTGTAATAATTATGTTATTAAGAGATATACCAAATAAATGGTTTTAAAAATATTAAAATAAATGTTATATAAACTTTTTAATGTTCTCCACAAATTTTATAGTCAAATATTACATTTTTTTAATCTATTAAATATTTTAGTTCGAATATATCCTCTGTGTAGATTTTATTTAAATTCAAATAACTGAATAGTGTCAAAATTGACACTATTGTTATTTTATAAAAATAACATATTATTAAATTATTTAAAAATCACAAAAATATTTAAAAATTACAAATTGAAATTTATATAGTCTAAAATGGCATAAAGTATCTAATTATGGAAAATTAACAACACATATGTGATTATTTATAACCATTTAAAATTTATATTTTTTTTAACACAAATAAACATTAATTGATTAAATAAGCGTATATCAAAATGATAAGGATTAAAATAAGAACAAAACATGTCTAAATCTGATTGTTTGATGATATTAAAAACATATCTGATATAATCTTCGAATTGAGTCAATTTTGGAGGTTTTTATATGGGGTTTGAATTTATATTAAACTAATATTTTTAAGGATTCCAAAGGTGCCCCTCTCCTCCCTTATAAAAGGGAACATCCTCCCACTCCTCCTTACACCACATTGAGCCTTCAAGCTCGGCCAACCCCTGCCCATTTTACATCCCCACTTCCTTGGAAACCTACTAGAGGCACTGGTATTATCAAAATACCAACTCTAGTTCCCTAAGAGAAAGTTTAAAGGAGGCACTTCGAGAAAGAGGTAATACCTTCTACCATTTTCTTCAAGTTCCATTCTTCGTCTAATCCCTCTTATATAGTTGTTTAATTATGAGGTAATAACATCAGTATCCCTAATATACATATATGTAATTATAAATATTAAACAACCATATTTCACCTTCTATCCATCTTACAGAAAACAAAAACACCGCGCGTGCGTACGTACGGAATACCGTCTCCACACCGTGGTCTAATCTATTAATCTACCAACACCTTACATGGATGGGTATAATGGTGTAAATAATAAATATATATGGTTATTATAACATAATACTGAATCTGATCTATTATACCATCCACTACAATTCTATTTAATAATTATGGGAATGATATCATCACTCGTGCGTACATACAGACTACCGTCTCCACGACGCGATGAGATTCATTCTCCATGTTAACCATACATAGATGATCATAAAGTTTATATAATAAATTATAATAAAATATATGAAATAATAATGCTACTGGATTTATTTATACATATATGTATGTCATCCATTTAGTTTAATTCAATTCAATAAGGAAACAAAAACAGCGTTAATGCCTACGTATGGCCTGCCTTCTACATGAACGGTGTATTTCATTCCTTTTAACGATCTATGATTTATATGTATATGATGAATATATAATATATAGAAATAATGTTTTACATTCTAGAATTATGTAAATCAGGATATAAGTAATAATATCAAGAACGAATATTCGAAACACATACGATAAATGAAATGATTTTACCCAAAATGCTTCTTTAATAAGGAATTTACAAAATAATGGGTAATATAAAGTCATAAGTGAAATATATATGATATCATAACAATTAATATGATTATGTAATAAGTCAATGACATTATTTAAATAATTATACATGAGGTTTGGATCCATATGAAGCATATCAGATCTAAGGTAAGGGATAATTATTCCGATCTCATTCTTATCCGAGATTGTTATTCGTAAGTATTTACTGGGGTTATATTTATTATCCACATCCATATGTTCTCAAAATGTTTTCATAAAATTATTACTTTTCTTTCACGTTTGTTTAATGTCCTCTTTACCCATTTTTTACATTCACTACATGGTGTGTAAGGAATCTTTCTTTTACGAGATACTTTTTGACTTTTCCGGAAAATGTATGAGAAGAATGTTTTTCAAACTTATACGGAATGAAAGGATTTTAACGGTTTTATAAAGCCTTATTTTGATGAATCTTACTCCAAAATATTTCATGACTATTTTCAATAAAATCCTTTTCTTTTAAAATTTCATGAAATTTTTTGAAAAGAGAATGATTTTGAAGAAGAAAGGATATTTTCCTCAAGAATTAATTTCAAATGTTTTATCAAAACCATTTTCATCAAAGATGACATTATTACATATGTCTATGTTTCAAGTATCATGTCTCTATGATTTACATGGTTTCACTTTTCTTATTATGAAATTATATCCTTTTCATTTATATGGATTATGTGATGATGGGATGATGTCTATGAAACCCATTTTATTCGTTGAGTTATTATGAATCATGTATGTTTATTTTGTGGCACAAGTAAGAATGATTTCATTATGAGATGGGTGGTCCTATATCTCCATCCAATGCATTGGGAAATGATTTTTATCTCATGAGATTGACCTGGCTAGAATGGTATGTTAATCTAGTTCAGTGTTACAGGACTGAAATGAGGAGTGAACTCGATTCTAAAACGGACTTTGTCCACTAAGATGGTCTTGGCAACAATGCCTTAGCTACTATGGAAATCACAACATGTGATGAATGGTTGCCACAATTAAATGTTTTATTCCCATTATATTTTATCATGGTTGATGTTCCATTATGATATATTCCTTACGTACTTCCACGATTTATGTCTTTGCTCAAGATTTTGATGTTTAAATTTCATGTTCATGTTTTTACTTTCAAATGATTATGGATTGTTTTATGTTCTCTATGTTTTCCCTTACTGAGCACCTGAGCTCACCCTTTTTGTGTTTTTTTCCCAGGAAATAAAGAAAGGTTTTAGGTAACGAAACAAAAAGGGGAAGATCGTTATGGGAGTTGTTGAATATCTTTAAACATGATTAGAAGTTTATATTCCATGTTTCCAAAGACAATAAACTATTACAATCTTTGTGTGTCTATTTTTGATATGTATTATTTATTTTTCAAATATAATGTAATGTCCATGTACATTAAGCTTCGGGTCTCGACAACCAGTGCGACAGCACTGGTAACCATTAGAAGGGGCTAGCTGATCTAGCCACATGATGGAGCGGTGAATGCAAGAAATGCAACATCATGAGGCACGACAAGACGAGTCATGGAGGGTGGAAAGGTATGGTGTTGTCGCACCGTGCGGGGAGCAGAGCGGCCCGCCTGGGCTGCTCAGCTGCAGCATAACAGACCGCTCGGGCTGCTCTGCTGGAGCATAACTGCCACCTCCAGCCAACCCTTTCCGTAGGAGGGGAAGTTCCCCTTGTAGGAAGAACGGTATGAAATGAGTCTAGTCCATCAATCATGATGCATCTAGGTGGGGTTTTCGAGAGGGATAGGACCCCCCCCCTGACCAGGTAGGACCAGCCAGCCAGGTCAAACGCGCCTGTGGGCGGGGTCGACCAACCGGGTTAGACCCTCTAGCTATGTCGAACCCACTATCGATGTTGGATCCACTTTCCATGCATGAACTTCGGGCCCAATGGGCCGGTCGGGAAAGACCCCAACCTGACCCCAACACTACATATCTTGTTTCACTATGTTGGTAGTATCTTGCAAACTGGGCATCTGATTGACGCACCATCAGTGGCCTGGAGACTCTCACAACTAGGTAGTCCTTTTGAGAAACTCCACAAGATTTTTGGAAGTATTTTGAGTATACTAAGGTTATATTAGACTTGAATAAAACCAGGACCTATTACACCTTTTCCCTATATCTTACTGACCAATCATGTGATTGAAACATCGTCTATTGCTTTAGAACCCGTATAACAAGGCAGTCATTTGGGTTATACCTTCTTGAAATATAATTGTGTTTGAAATACGAATTTTTGATTGAGGAGAAGTTTCTTGGTTTCTCAAGTTCACCATGTGCAGGAATCATGTGGTCGTCTATCATGTGAAGAGAGACCATCTTTTGAGCGGTGTGAGATAGTCCCTTCAAGGATCGGAAACAAAACTATCTTCTGTGGATCTGATGTAGTTATACCCTCTGTGGATCGATAGTAGTGTGACCCTATGTGGATATATAATAGTGAGACCTTATGAAGAATAATAGTACGTTGACCATATGTGGATCGATAGTAATGAGACCCTGTGTGGATCGACAGTATAGAGAACCTATGTGGATAGATAGTAGAATGACCCTATGTGGATTAGTAGTTCAGAGACCCATTGTGGATTAGATGTAGAACCTCTAAATAGAAGAAAATTATCTAACTAAAGAATAATCACATCTATTTTTATTCTATATGTTGAATTCATGGTGTGAGTCTTCTTTTACTTTGTGCATTGGGATTGAGATCATGCTTTGTGGTTTTTCCTTTTTGGAATTCTAAGAGACCTTTTGGGTGTCTAAGTCCCTACTGAGAGTTGTTATACTCACCACAACACATTGATTAGTCTTGTAAAGATGGTGTAAATCTTGACTGAGACTTGCTGATCAAGTGAAAGACGGTGGTCGGTGGTGATTGATAGACGCGAGGAGTTATAATGATGACGGGTGATTATTTGTAACTACACATTAGTTTGGATCCTTGTTGGATGACGTCTAGAGCTTGTTTTTCCCATTTTGGAGTACTTTATTTTCAGTTGGGTTTGTATACATGGTCTTTTTACTCATAGTTCACACTTTTAATATCAATAGTTCAACATTGGGGGTTTCTTTTGTCATATAGAGAGTCTCTTTGTGTACATTTATTATGTTAATTCCTTCGCTTTTTGGGATATGCCTTTCCAATTCTACACTCTAACCCCTGGAATATGGATGGTGGGCTTGGGGTAGTCATTCCATGATCCCTAGGGGACTGGTCATGATAGAATGGTTCCCATATTTGAGATTTCCATGAGCCTTATATATAGTTCTTGCAGACTTTAGTGACTAAATATTTATTTTTTCATCCTTTAATCATCACACAATGGAAGAACTGATGTTCTTGAATCAAATATATCTCATTCATCTAATGGTGTTTGTGTTGGGCAAGAACATATGGAGTTTCACCACATTGTATTGATATCATGTTATGGATTGGAATAACAATAACTAGGCCCAATTTTTTTAAGGATTCATGTCATCTTTGGAACATGCATAATAAGAACTAATGATTCTTATCCAAATAGTGATATTGTATATAAGTATTTCTGTCAATTGTATCCCCATTAAGAGACAACCCTTTCATATGTATTCATGTTATATTGTGGATGTGCTCAGAGGAGTCGTTGATTGTTGTTCATAGGTCATGTCCTCTTATTAGATCTCTTATTCATAGATAATTTAATTAATGAAAATTGAATACATTCTTTATAGGGAATGTGAGTCGAATTAATCTCAATGGGGATCCTCCCCCTTTTCACATGTCCATGTTCTTTAGTGGAAGATCTAAAAGGTGTTTCTTCCTATAGGTTTAGGTTTGAGTCCTATTATTATATTCCCAAACAAGAGTTAATGTTGTATGACATAGTGTATTTCCTACATCTATGTGAGGTTATGTCAATATAATCTTATTAAGGACTCAACCATTCAACACAAGTTTATTTGGTAGACTAACATTGATAATAGAAGTTATTGAGTGATTTATTGGGTTACTTTCTTTTTATGTGAAACCCTATGCAGAACTGATTATGATTGTCCAGAGATTTCCCATGTATATAAATTTATGTGTGTGTTGATTGTGTCCAATTGGGGATACACCAGTTATTCACATAGTAATTTAGATTAATGGTAGTGACAATAATATTCATTGAAGAATGTTTTGGGTCTGAAAAATATTTTTATCAAGACTAGGATGAATTGCTGATTCATGAAAAAATAGATTGTGTACATCTAGGGGATTTTGTGTGTTGAACAAATCCTAATAGGGAAAACCCACTTTTTCATATTTAAATTTGGATTAATGGTTTTTGTAATAGGTTCCTAATGTTGAGACTAATGTTGTTATCCCTCCCTTTAGTGTGCATTTGTTGAATAAATTCTACATGACTAAATATAGCTAATACAATAAAGGGTGTATGTGATGAACACATCTTAGTGGGGAAGCATCCCATATAAATTTATTCATATGGTGGAGTGGAATTTCAAATAAGAGTAATTGAGAGAGGTTATGTGTTAATGTCTGATTATCTGCTATAAATTGTATATTTTACACTTTATGACCAAATATAGATCATTCATATAATGGTGTGGATGCTGACTATATCCCCGTTGGAAAACAACCCTTTTACATATAGTCATTCAGTCACGTGGATGTGCTAAATGGTTTTTTATTGACCTCCCATTTTCAATTCATATTTTGAGCACTATTATATAAAAAAATGTTCCTTGAACCAACAGATGTTGTGAATATAAGGTTATGTGTGGGAAATCCATCATGGTGGGAAAGAATACCATTATTATATGATCATTTTTTCATGTGGAAGAATAAATAAGAGTCACGCACTGATGTTCTATATTCACATCCGCTTATCGACACACTTAAGATTAAAAAATTTTTCATGAGAGAATAATGAACATACATCTTTGGGATTTTGTTTCAAACACATCCTAGTCAGTACACACCCATTTTCATGTGGTCATGTATTATATTAGTAGTGTTAATAATATTCTTTCCTAGAGGTTATTTTTTCACGTCCTTTTAATAACATCCATATGACATACTATTGTGTCTTGAAAAAATAATTTCTGTGAAACTATTTGTGTGAGTGTGTCATCAATGTCATATTCTGAAAACATCCCTTTTTCATTCATCCATCTGGTTTAGTGGAATTAATAATAGGATTTTCCATCAGTAATTCTAGTTTTGAGTCCAATTATAATTATTTTTATCCAAAACAGATGATGCATGACGAAATGAATAATATTAATCTAATAGATTTTTTTGTAACATATGTCTGTAGGGATACACCCTTGTTCACTCAATCATATGGAGAACATAAATAACTATTAGAAGTTAGTGGATACTATTATACACTATGTATACCTATTTACATTCTTATTTAGCAACAATTGTTTTAGCAAACTGATCTATTATAGTTAAGGGTGTTTGTGTCGATTGTATATAACTAGGGACTCACCCTGTTTTCATCTGGTCATGTGGTCAATGGTATGTACTATTAAGAGTTTTTGAAATAGTATCTAGGTTCACATATTGTTGTCATTAAGATATTAAATAGATTATGTTTCCTAGATAAAAATAGCTTATTCATTAATGGTTTGTTGTGTCAATCAAATCATGGTGGTAATGAACCATTTTTCCATATGGTCATATGTCCATGGGGAAATTCAAACATGATTCTCTAATTAAAGATATGACATTAAGCCCACTTATCAAAAAATCCAGAAAGAACAGAATTTTTGAGACCAGACATAGCTTGTATGAATAATTGAAATTATTTTCACCATGTAGCATTTGTGAAACAACCCTTTCTACTATGATGTTTGTAGTGTGTATACCAAGTTGGTACCAACAAACTATAGTGGGAATAGATATGCTTGAGTCCAACCAGACTCATAAACTAATCATATATTGACTAGAGTGACTCAAATCCATTTCCAAGTTGGGGTACATGTGATGTTCCATGAGAATATTCGGGGTCCCAAGAAGGTAGTTCAGGACTACATGACACTTGATCCAAACATGGTTATTTATTCGAGTAGATGATCTAACATCACTCACTAATATATTACCCATGATTGAGTCTTCTAATCTTTATTACATTGATGAACTGTTGTAGTTTTTCTAAATAGGGCCTATTCATCTAAGGGTGTCTACATGAACCCCATCCCAGTGTATTCCCACCCCATTTCTTAAATTGTAATTTCATCAACTAGAAGCTCTAATTGGATTCTATTCCTATGAATCATGATTTTTTTCCTCCATTATTCGTTCATGGTGAAAAAATATGTTTCATGAAAAATGAATAACATTCCATGTGCGTGAGTGTATCGAACATGTCCAAGTACGATTAATCCTATTGTAGTTGGGTTGTATCCAATAATATAACCTTGTAATCCTATATTAAATGACATGAGATCACTTCCCAGTAGGGGGTAATTTGCAATATATTATATTAGTTTCTATTTATATAATATAGATGGTACTATATTAGTAATTTTTCAAACTATTTTTTTATTCGAATTTGGATTTTTTCGCACATATCATGGCCTATGGGATATATAATGAAAATGTTCTACAAGGACTATAGGATTCCATAATGATTCAGTGATATTTATTATAGATACATGTGAAACTAAGTTATTATCCAATCATTTTAGTTCCTCAAGTTGGAATTATGACATAAAACTACAAATGATAGCCGATTGGATGGGTTGAAGGAATGGGCATTATGTTGGGTCCTCAATACCATCCTAATACCTTATTGGGATAAATAAGTTTTAATCAATGTGATTTAAAATAAAGTAATATAGTAGATGATTTTAATATAGGGTGTGACACATCGTTTGATTGGTGATTAATATACATGTAAAGAAATGTATATTAGAATGTATCGTGGCTTGGAGACATGCATGAATTAATGTTTAGGATTCTTGATTGATTGTTGGATACAATTACAACTATCATATATCACACTAACAAGATGCTTAATTTATATGTGATTTCATCAATTAATTTTTGATGGGTATTTTATATATAATATCTATAGAAAAGGGGGTGTCATAGAGAGAAAAATGGGATCATGGTGTAAATTTTGGTTTCCTATGTTTCTCTTTCAAGAAAAACCCATCATCATTCAATCTAATGGATCATTTTGTAATTAAATTTTTATTGGATTTCAATCCACGTGTTTCATTGGTCTACTAGATACTATTAGTTTATTTATTAAAATTTTAACCATGAAATATAGTTTAAATGATTGAATTGTTTCCTTAATACGAATTCCTTATAACCAAAAATCCTAAAAATAGATTTAATAGATTTTTGTATAAATGAATATTTAAATAAATAAAAAAAATTATAGTTGAAAATATATGATTCATAAAAAATAATATTAAAATTAGATTGATTGTAAACTATGAATAATTTTTTAGACATGAAAACCCCTAAAAATTTAGTCTCATTTAATAAATAGACAAGATACATAGATATTGATGTCATAATTTTCTTACCTTGAAAAAAATAAATATATAATATCTCTAGTATGTATAAGATAAATCACATTAAATTAATATTGTTCAATAGTACAAAACATTCTTCATTAATTAGAATTTAAGTGGAAAATCCCTTACAATGTATTCCCACATTCTCGACCATGATATATCCTCAAATATAAGGATCTCAAAATATGATAATAAATCATTAAAAATAATAACATAACCATTATATGATTTAATATGAAATGTTTTAAAAAATTATATATATATATTGATGAATTGTATTTTTTTCTTCATTATTTAATTTAATAACATCTATTTGTTCCATACAACCATCATTTTGAATGGATGGATACCCTCTATTGGGATTATACAACATATATTTAAAATAATTTGATAGATAATAATTTCATTCATTAATTATTGAATTCCCTTTCCACACTCTGTGAAATAAATGAATATTCTTTTTTAAAATGTTAATTGTAATGATAATGTTTTGTTTTGACTAAATAATGGAATATGATATATTGTTAAATTATTTAATTATTAATACAAACAATTCACATTCACTATAATATTATTGATATATCATGAATATGATGTATAAAATTTAAATTAAATACCATAATAATTTAAGATAGAATAATTATGACATCATTTATTTCATTGGTTAAATCGATCAATAATGTAAATTTTTATTATTATATAATGTGAAAAGGGTCTTATTTTTAAGGGTAATTTCATATATACAAGGCTATAAAAAATTAGTGAAAAAATACTATATTAAAACTAATCTAATGACCATTATGTGTTTGTGGTGATGACTAGTTAAAATTGTCTTTTGTGGACATGATATCCCATTGAATTCATGAAATAGGATCAAATTTCACAATGATGAGAATAAATGATTTTTTATTAAAAATTATCATCTAATAATATTATTTTTGATATTTAAAAAATATTCTTCCAAGAAATTAAACCACAATAATGTATATACATTGTTATGATGAACAACCAAAAACATTACATCATAGAGGCGATAGTATGAAGGTATGCATGATAGATGTAATTTTATTTTCTTTGTTTATGGAATTGATTATATAGATGTTTTAAAATTAATATAATTAAATTATTGGGTGATAATTACATTCATGAAATTTTATTACATTTTATTGATGATTTAAGAATAATTATATAAAATTATAATCACAATTTAAAGAAATTTTTTTTAAGGAATTATTTTTATCGTTGATTACTCCATGGAAATTTTAAAGATAACAATATTAATGGTTAATAAAATCTTATATAAATCAGAGAGGTTTATTTTTTGTGATTTTTGGATTAGATTTTATATAGATCGTAATGATAGTTCAGTTGTGAATTTGTGGAAGCGTTTCATTTTTATAAGTGTATATAAGAGTAGTTTTGGAAATAAACATTACATTTTCAAAAATTCATTTATACAATCCAATGGAAAATTTATAAAGTATCGAAAAAAATTTAGGTGATGTGTCTATGTGAGTTTATATTTTCCGCATATTAAAATTTTAGATAATATCTACTGTTATTTTAGATCTTTTCAATTTTGATTTTATTTTTTATCGAAGTTTTATTTTTTCCTTGGATAAGGTATTTTGTACCTGTTTTATTAGAATTATTGAAAAAAATGAAATATTATAATTGTCAAAATTATAATCCATATTATTAAAAATTTAAATATATTTTTATCATAATATATTTCAATATTTAGGAAAATTTAATTTTAAAAAATTCCCACAAAATCATTTAAAAATAGTATTTTTGAAAATAAAAATTTTCAAGAGTAAATATATTTAAAATATTATGATATCACTATAACCCTTTTTAATTATCTATATTGATTCATTATATATATAATAAACGAAATTAATATATAAATTAAATTCAAAAACTCATCTCACCTTGAAAAATCACGATTCAATAAAATGATCCAAATTAAATTCTTCTAGAGTTACATTTAAAAGTAGCTTGAAAAAATCTGAAAAATGATTTATAATATCAAATAATATATCAAGACTCTTTATTTAATACACTAAATTCATATTTCATAACATAATGTTTTTAATCTTCTATGAAATAATGATATACTCGTAAAAATGTCATGTTTTGTGAAAATTAACACAACTAAAACACATATGTTTCAGTTAGAGGTCAAAAAATCAATATATGTAATCTTTTATACAAGGAATTAAAATTTGAATATAATATTATATATATTAAATTATATGATTTTTATTAATATTAATCAATACAAAGGTATAATGCATGGAAAAAATTCATAGAAAAAATTCATTTTATGTATAACATGGATGATTTCATTGTTATTTTAAAGAATTTATATTAGGTGGATATTAAATTAATTTTATGTATGATAAATTTATATCAAATGGTTATATAACCAAATAATTATATTCCACATTATATCAATCAAAAAATATGCATTAATTTTAATATAATTTTTATATTTATATACAAATTTTATTCTGTAAAATATAATTAAATATTGATATCTTAATAAATTTTCTATTTATGACCCTTATTTCCCTCTTATAATATTAAATGTAAAGATAATTTCAATTGATAGTCCCAGGTGAATATACTTCTATCAAGGATTTTTAAACAATTTCAATTGTTTTATTGTTTTCTGAAAAATGATTTATTTTAATATATACTTGTGAGAGTTTTTATTGGGCATTGCCTGTGGAAAATCCCAGTGATGCACCCAATTTTAATGGATTATAAAAACATGTTTCATAGTGAAGTATTTTACCACATGATGTTATATTAATAATTTATCAATATGAGATTATATTCTAGTTACTATAATTTATACAAAATATTTTAATATATATTTTTATAGAAGAAATATATTCTATTTTATATTTTATTAATCTTATTTTTGTTTTATAAAAGTGTTTCATTATATATCAATCATATTTTTAAATTATATTTAAATATATTCTAAAACAATATCTTTTTAAATTTAACCAGATAAATAAATTTCCTTTTTTAGAATCCAATTATTGATTATTAATTTTTATATAAAAGGAAATAATACATTAACATATAACATTTATTGAGACATATATCATTATATAATATGTTAAATAAATATACATACATTTTTTTTTAAAATAATACAATCATATCCTTAGTAGTGTTCTAGTTCTTATCATATATTCAAATGAACATACCATTCCCATAAATATCACCTTACATTAAATATATCTTAATTGTAAAAATATTACATGATAAATTTCTAAAAATCATTATATTAAAATTACTAAAGTACAATCCTACCTTAAATCAAATAACCCACAATAACGCCATTAATAAACCAAATTTTCATCCAGTTACTAAAATAACTGAACATTACAATATTGAATATCAATATTGATATAATCGTCATAACATTATATAATATTAGCGGGGTAAATATTCCAATATTTACTATGATTAGTTTATTCATTTATACCACCCTATTAGGTTAAAATACATAGTATTATTGAGATATATACCTTATTCATATTCAGTTTATTATTCTGTTTCAAATAAAAACATAATAAAAATTCGATGGTAAAATATAAATTATATGAATATGAAAACCTAAATCGACTGATTTATTTTACAATGAAACTATCATTTTTTAATATGACATTTTTTAACCTATCACTCTATTAAATACTTTATAATTCATAGTTATTTATTTATTATCTTCTCATTGACAATTATCATAATATTATATTCAAATACAACCTTAGTGTTCATAAATGGAAATATAACTAATAAATTCATATCTGCTATGAGTGTCTAAGAGATTGTGTAGCAGGGTCTCTCTATGATTCATGATCACATGATAGATTTAATGCACACAATTCCCTCCTCAATGTAATCACCAATTGAATTATCTTTTTGAGGACCACATCTATAAAATCATGTTAAAAAATACGACAATTATAGGACCACCAATTAATTAATATTAAATAAAATGATTGTTTCTTTGCGATGCATGGTATTCTATAGTGGGATTTCAATAGTGTTCATCTTCTGCTAAATCCAATTTAACTATTATAATATCCATAAAATACAATACCCTCAAATGATACAAAATCTAGAGATCCAGAACCACACACCCATATATTGTTCCAAAAATAATTTCATTAACCACTATCTTGATAAAAATGTAAGAACCTCGATCTTCCTTTCATGTATGTTTTACATTTTCTGGTGTTTTGAAGAAAAAGTTGAGTTTCCAGATATTTCACAAGTACACGCCGTGTACTTTATAATTATACACTGTGTGCTCAATTACTGCCAGTAGCTGGGTGTTGGTCGTGTCACGACCATGCACATGACATTAAGTGGTGACAAGGAGATCGCCTAATGCGGAGGCCTATAAAGGAAATTACACATTGTATACTTCTAAAGTACACAACCTGTACTTTCTTTTTTTAATTAAATGCACCAAGGTTGCGTATGACAAACACAGAGGCCTTCTTCTAGGTCTGGTTTTTTCGAGAGCTCTCATACGACCATGATCATTCCCCGAGCCCCCGATCGAGCATCTGATCTCTGATTTGACTATAGTTTATTACATTTGAATTGCTTCGGTAAGCCCTTCGTTCTTCTAGAGATTCGTTTCCAGATTCCCATTCCTTCCCAAGTTATTCAATGTTGAGAATTGTGAGTGATTTTGTAGATCAACTGTGTTCTTGGGTGATTCAAGGCACGAGGTTCACGTATATCAATCCCCCATCACCAAGAATGAGGTATATGCCTTTTCGTTGAACGTATTTCAGTTATATTTTCAATTTGACCAATACATTTGAATGGGGTATTACGTGTTTACTATTTAAGAACTATTAGTTTCCTGTTATGCTTGTTTTCTCGAGTATAGGTTGGTTGAATGTGAATTGGGTTAATTTATATGATTTGGAATTGTTTTCACATTCAGGATTTGGTTATGAACATCTGGTCCAGTATAAACTGTTAGTTTTCCTTGTTGTATTTTCCAAGCCTTGTGTTGTAGAATGATGTGTTTGTATTTTTATGACATGATGATATGTTGTATACATCAGGCCAAGTAGTTCATGAGGGTTACATGGGTCGATACATGTTTCTTTTCATGATTGACTTACACAAGTACATGAGATCATGGTGTAGTAGACCATTAGAAGAATGGACGTAAGTGATTATCCATAGTTTATGATTACTGTTATAATGTGAGACCTTATAGGGAATTAAAGTAAATTCTTCTCAGAGTGTCTGCAGTTCGTCAACGTAGGCCACATTGGGAATGTGACATATGTTCATTCCTAGAGAGCCTTTAGTTACCGATACAAGACTATAAGTGGAATTAATGGTGAGTGGTTCCTCAGAGAGTCTATAATTATGTTGTACCAGAGGGGTAAGACTGAGTGTAGTTATAGCATCCCACCTTTTTATTAAAAAACATTTCATTAAATTTTACAAACAGAGGATCTTTAAGGTCTAGTGTCTTGGAAATCCGGAACATAAAACAAGAGAACAACATAAAACATTCTTCTAAACTACTTGTAAGGCTTATTCATTGTTAATCTTATATTCATTATTTAATCTCATCACCTGGGAGCATACATCAAATGAAAGGGTGATCATAAGGCCCATTAAGTGAAACAATATAAACATATTACATATGAACTTGAGGTACATCAATAAAGTCATGATAAATAACATCCAAGAATGAGAAAGAGATCATGAGCCATATCATAATAAAAATCACGTGTTTCATAAAATGATGATTTGGATACAAAATTTAACATAGGAAATCATTTCGGTATCAACATGGTCCATCCCCAAGGTGTCATTAAAAATATACAAAGGTTATTCACCAAGGTATCTTTGAAATGGAAATCTATAGTGATTAAGTCTTTACCCAATGCATTGGAGCACTATCATGGATCACCCTTAATTTGTTTTTATTATCATTTGAGCCACATATATCATCATAAATAATATCATAAACAACCCTATATAGAATAAAATAAATGGTTTTTATTTCATAGTCATAACATTTTAAAAATTGCATTAAAGACGTGATCTTTATGGCACTTTAATCCCAGGGAAAAGGAAAGCGAGTCTAATGTATGTAAATCCCAAAATTTAAAATCGAAAATTTTGATATATATGTGAATACCCCTGTATTATAAAGTATTTTTAGTATTCACTTAATAAAATAAAATAACATGAGAAAAAGATAAAGAGATTTTGAGACGAAAATTCACCAGCATAACTACTATGTTGCATGGTTTTAGAAAACATTGAAAGGAGAAGGTACAAGGGTCAACCACTAATAAATGATCAATAAAATAGAATAGGGACAGAATATAAAGGATATAATTACATGGTACTGAAATTTGAAAGACATTCTATATGAAATTAAAATTATGGAATGAAAAAAATTAACATTTCTCTTATGAAAAATCGGCAGCGTAACGATGTCACTTAAAACATCAAAAAAAATAATTTATGAGATAAAATAGGGTATCTCATCATATGAACATAATAAGGAAAGTATGGTAGATATAGAAGATCATACCCCAATATATGAAAAATAACATTAAAGAAATGACATGAAAATAGATCTTAAAAAATTAGAAGGGAGGAAGAATCTCGTACAAAAATTCGGCAGCCTATTGGCACCACTTAAACATTCATAAAATGAAATTATGAGAGTAAGAGGGGATATATCATCATATTATCATGAAAACGGTAGTAATATAAATATAAATTAACATTTCCCAACATAATAACATGGGGATTAAATGAAATTACATACAAAAGAGTACTTGAAATGAAAGAGAGGTATGATCCCTTACCTTGAAGAGTAACTTCAAAAGAATGAAGATTTGGACCTTGGGAGGCTTGAAGGCACCTTGGGAGGACTCCTTTGGAGGTAAAAAGACCATAACTTAGTTGGGAAGGATTTTGAAATGAAATGAATGGGGTAGAGGCTTGGTATTTATAGGAGAAGAGATTGGAAAAAGCATTAATTGCCAAGCAACACCTCATCGGTGGTATTGAAAAAACCATGGACATTCCCATGGTATTTTCCCATGGTATTGGCCTCTTGTGACACCTTATACCTTATCTCAGTATTCATAAGTCGACCAAGATTACTTCATAATTATTACATCCTTAATGATATCCTTAAACACCCGAAACTAAAACACTGTATTTTCACTATTCACTGAAAATTCAACATTCTCAGAAAATTCCAAAAATTAATCCTTAACCAAATACTGATGGTCTTATTTTAAAAATGAATGGCATTTTATTAAAATAATTTTTAAAATATAATTTTTTTAATTTTTAAATAAAAACACTATTCACTGAAAATTCAACTTTTTCAAAAAAATCCTAAAAATTCACCTTAACCAAATATTGATGCATAGATTTAAAAAATAATCTCTATATTATGAAAATAATTTTCTAAATATTTTTAATTTAATTTTTATATAAAAAACATTATTCACCTAAAAAAACTAATAGTTAACCAATAATTTCTGAAACAGTTATTTGCCTATTTTATTGAATCAAATTAGTTAATCAAGGTGCCAAATTTATATTAATACTTTCATTAAGTGAGATTACTAATTCATTTGGTCACATTACTAATCCTAGGCGTAAAATCACTATTCATAACTTACTATTCATAGAAAATTATGTTGATCTTATTAGATTCTAAATCTCGTACTGAAAAAATTTCTAGAAGGCCAGTTTTTTAAAATCATTACACATCATTAATTATTTAAGGATTACATAATTATTTTAAAATATCCCCTTTTTTCAAAATTCCTCAATAATATGCATACTAAATTTTTCCAGACATTTAAAAATTCACAAACATCGCCATAAGAAGAATTCAAAATTTTTATTTAAATCAAAAGATCACACAATTTAGTTATGGTCTTGTTATATAGACCCTTATAACACCAGCATATGACGTAATAGTAAGGTGAGCTAGGGTGATAGAATCATTGGGCGGCTCGGCCAACATTGCCCGAGTAGTGATTTCTATCATCTGGAACTTCTCACGAAGGCGATTCCTTTCTAGCTTCACACGATGAAGTTCGGCTTGGGTTTGGTCCAGATCAAAGCCCAAAGATGTTACCTCCTTCCCAAGTTCTGTCAGATGGGCTTCGATGGGCCCGAGACAACTGGATGAGGCCATAGAATCTTCTTTCTATATTAATTAATCAAGATCACATGTATTTATAGAAAATAATATCAACATTTAGTTTCCAACAGTCGTAAAAGAATTTAAACCCAATGATATTATTTTAAATATACTCATTTTATTAAATGAAATAGTTTTGTTGAGTATAAAATCAAATAACACACATAGTTAAGAAACAAAATTTATTCAATATTTCAGGTCGTTACAATTTTCCCCCAAAAGAAATTTCTTCCTCTCAATTTTAAAATTGTTCTTGGAATGATTTTTGAAATTCTCACATCGGAAAAGAGTTAGTAATACTATTACATAAAACAAAAGGAAGGGTAGTACAAAGGTCACCAAAGTTAACCCATACTAGGATTCCATGTAGAAAAACATAAATATGGAAGAGAAAACAAAGGGTCAAGTTCTGATGGAGAGTGATAGAAAACATGATTAAGAAAAAATTAACCATAACAAGATCACACACATAAGATGTGTTAAACGGTTTTCATTACCCAGTAGGAAATGTAATAAAAAAATGTTTTTGTTCTACTTTAATTATCATAATATTTAGGAATTCATATACAACATAGAATAAAAACATAAGGAAATATATTTACCTTCAAGTAGAGTTTCACCCCTTAATATGTTTCCACCAAGACTAATCTTTTCTCCAAACATTGAGCATTCAAAAATACTCAGTCTCATCAAATGCACAAGAATCATCTACTAGAGAATCAAATAATCCATAAAAGAGTAACTATATTTTTACCTTTTCTTTAGTGACCAACTAAAACTAAAATGGTTAGTATGAGATCATATAATCCCCAAAAAGGATAATCCTTTATAAAAATAAATATGACTATTAATCTCCAAAATTCACCAAAAGTAGCCAAAGATCAAGACAGACCATTGAATAGACAACCATCCTTAAAATTATTCAGAATAAATCAAACTATGATTGGAACCCCAAACTCAGGATGATTTAATCACATAGTCTTATCTAATAAATCATAACATTTATATCCAAATAACATAGACCACTATTAATGTCTCATACTAAAGTGTTATTAACCTATTCACATATTCTCTATGATAGGTTATTCAATTTCAAGAAAAAATACCAAATCACCATATGTCCTCAATGAATACATAAATTCCTAAAACCAATTCAACCATTCTTCCTCAAATTTAATCCAGTAGTATTTTATTTTCTTTTAGGAATATAGTACTCCAAAAGAGAAAACATCATCCAAAATAACCTTTATCATTTAATCACCAAATCAAGTTCTTATAAAAAAGATATCTATTTGATAATACCTAGGAATCCAAATTCAACTTATTCTGGATCCATACAAATAGAAGGTCCATTAGTCAATCTGATGGGCATAACAACAAATTCATAATTCTCATATCTTGATTGTAAGGAAGTTTTTGGAATATCATAATTCTTTACCCTCAATAGATGATAACCAGATTGAAGATAAATGTTAGAGAATAATTGAGTCCCATTATGTTGGTCAAATAAGTCATCAATTCTCGTAAGTGAGTATTTTTTCTTCATTGTGATCCCATTTAGTTCTCTATAATCAATGCATAACTGCACTTATCCATCTATCTTCTTCACAAAGAGATCTGGTACTCACCAAGGAGACAAAATTGGTCAGATAACCCCATTTCCCCAAAGATCTTGGAGTTTTTTCTTTCATTCCTCTAGCTACACATTTTCCATCCTATAGAGGGTTTTTGACATCAAATGTGATCCAGGTACGAGTTAAATGTAGAAATCAAACTCTCTTTTTTTGGGAGGTTCAGGTAACTCCTCACGAAATACGTCAACGTATTCCTAGACGATGGGGATATTTTCTAAAATAATAAATCCTTCATGAAAAACTTATTTCATTTACGAATCATTTAACTAAAAAGTTTTTTATGTCTTAAAACATCAGGCTTAGACAAATTACATTTTTATATAATTCCTTTATAATGTTTCGTAAAAATTGTGCAAATAACCAAACATATCCCCTGGGAGTGTCGTAACCAATAGTGTGGAAAGGCCCATTGTCATGTACCAGTTCCCGTTCAATTCTAGCTCAAAACGGTATTTTCGGGTTTTACCCTAATATACATCTATTCTAGAGCCACCTCAATCTGCTCAGATCCAGACGTGGATGTGTTTTCTTGATAAACGACATACTCAATACTCACCAAAATTCCAGGATGATTTCTTACATTTAAACATTTATATAGGGTTCTTCCTAAAGATTTCATATCCTAATTTCCATAGAAAACTAAACTATCCTTTGATACCAAGTATACCATCCCACCTCTTTATTACATAACATTTCATTACATTTTACAAATATAGTATCTTTAATGTATAGTGTCTTGGAGATCAGGGACATAAAACATGACAACAACATAAAACATTCTTCTAAACCACTTATAAGGATTCTCAATTGTTCATCCTAAGTTAATTATTGCATCTCATAACCTGGGAGTATACATCAACAGAAAGAGTGAGCTGAAAGCCAAATATGGAAAACCAGAGAATCATTTTACATGTGAACTTGAGATACATCAATAAATTCATGATAAATAACTTTTAGGCCTCAGAAAAGGATCATGAGGAATATCATAATAAAAATAGTGTGTTTCATAACATGAAGATGTGGCTACAAAATTTAAAATAGAAGAATAATTTCCGTATCACCAAGGTCCATTCCCAAGGTGTTATTAAAAAATTACCAAGTTTATTCACCAATGTATAGTTAAAATGGCAATCTCTAGAGATTAAGTCTTTACCCAATGCATTGGATCACTATCAGGGCGCACCACATATTTTCCTTTATATCATGTGATACACATATATAATCATCAATAATTTAATAGAAACCCCATATATCATAAAATAAATGGGTTTCATTTCATAGTCATAACATTTTAAAAACTACTTTAAAGAGGTGATCTTTATGTCACTTTAAACCCAAGAAAAAGGAAAACAATTCTCATGTATGTAAATCCACGAATTTAAAATAGAATGTTTTGATATATATGTTAATACCCCTGTATAATAAAGAGTTTTTAGTATTCACTTAATAGAATAAATGAATTTAAGAAAAAGAGAGAGATTTTGAGACGAAAATTCAGCATCATAACGGCTATGATGTAGTGTTTTAGAAAACATTGAAATAATAGGTGAAATGGTTCGCCCACTAATAAATGATCCATAAAATAGTATAGGTGAATAATATAAAGGATATAATAACATGGTAATGAAATTTTAAAGACATAGAATATGAAATGAAAAACATGGAAGGAAAAAAATAAGATTTGTCTAATGAAAATTCAGCAGCCTAAGGACATTACATAAAACATCAAAAAAAATGAATTGATGAGATCCAATAGGGTATCTAAAAATATAAACATAAGATGAATATTATGATAGATATGGAATATCATACCTCAACATAGGAAATGGAACTTGAAATAAATGAAATGAAAATATATCTTGAAAAATTAGAAGGGTGGAAGAATCCCTTACAAAAATTCGGCAGCCTAATGGCGCCACTTAAACATTCATAAAAGGAAATGATGATAGTAATATGGGATATATAATCATATGATCAGTAAAATTGAATTAATATTAATATAAAATAACATCTCCCAATATAAAAACATGGGGCTTAACTGAAATGACATACAAAATAGTACTTGAAAAGAAAGAGAGAGGTAAGATCTCTTATCTTGAAGAGTAAAATCAAAAGCATGAAGGTCGGGACCTTGGGAGGCTTGAGGTCACCTTGAGAGGCAAAAATTAGAGGTAAAGATACCAGAACTTCATTGGAATGGATTTTGAAATGAAATGTAGGAGGAAGAGGCTTGGTATTTATAGGAGAAGTGAAGGGACAAAGCATTAATTTCCAAGGGACACCACATCGGTGGTATTGGAAAAACAATGGTATTTCCCAAGGTATTTTCCCGTGGTATTGGGCAATTGGGACACCTCATACCTTATTATAGTATTCATAAGTCAACCAGAATTATTTCATAATTATTACATCCTTTATGATGTTATTAAACACCCAAAACTCGAAAACATTATTTTCACTATTCACTAAAAATTCAACTTTCTCAGAAAAATCCCAAAATTTCACCTCAACCAAATATCGATGCATTGACTTCAAAAATGAACTCCATTTTATGAAGATAATTTTCTAAATATTTTTAATTTAAATTTTAAATAAAAAACTCTTCACTAAAAATTCAACTATTTCAAAAAAATCCAAAAAACATACCTTAACCAAATATCAATGTTTTAATTTCAAAAATGAACTCCATTTTATGAAAATAATTTTCTAAATATTTTAAATTTTATTATTAAATAAAAAAACTATTCACCTGAAAAAACTAATAGTTAACCAATAATTTCTGAAATAGTTATTTGCCTATTTTATTGAATCACATTACTTAGTCAAGGTGCCTATATTATATTAATACTATCTTTAAGTGAGATTAATAATCAATTTGGTCAAATTAGTAATCCTAAGCCTAAAATCACTATTCATAATTTACTATTCACAAAAAATTAAGTTGATCTTATTACATTCTATATTTCGTAATGAACCCATTTCCAGAAATCCTTTTTTTTAAATCATTACAAATCATTAATTTATTAAGGATTACATAAATATTTTAAAATATCCCATTTTTTACAAAATTCATCAATAATATGCATACTAAATTTATCTGGACATTTGAAAATTCAAAAACCTCACCATAAGAAGAAATCAAAATTTTTATTTAAATCAAAGGATTACACAAGGAAGTAACGGTCTCATTACATAGCCCCTTTTAACACCAGCATAGGAACTAAGAGTAAGGTGTGCTAGGGTGATAAAATCTTGGGGCAGCACGACCAACATTGCCTAAGTAGTGATTTATATCGGTTTGAATTTCTCGCGAAGGTGATTCCATTCTAGCTTCACAAGTTGATGTTCGGCTTGGGATTGGTCTATGGAAAAGCCCAAAGTTGATACCTCTTTTTCAATTTCTTTCAAATGGGCTTCGATCGGGATGAGACTACTGGGTGGGGCCATCAAAACTTCTTTATATAATAATTAATCAAGATCACTTGTATTTATAGACAATAATAACAACATTTAGTTTCCAACAGTCATATTGACCAACAGTCATAAAACAATTGAAACCCAGTGGTCTTATATTAATTATACTGATTTTATTGAATGAGATAGTTTTTTTTAGTATAACATAAAATAAGTCACAATGTTAGGAAACAAAATTAATTCAAAATTTTGGGTCGTTATAGTACTTCCTAGATGGTTCCTTGTCTTCTTTGGTTGAACCTGAGGGTTTTGGATATGAGTACTTTACAGAGAGTTACCATTTGTGTTAGCTTCTTGTTTGCATTTTTTTTTTTGAACAAGAGGGGTTAGACTGAGAGTAATACCCAGAGGGTTACCTGCTTTGATTAGTTGTTTCATGATATATGAAACTGAATGCATGAAACTGTGAATTGTTCTCTACCGAGTACTTCCTTATTTAATACATTCATTACTTATTTACAACCATATATTCACTGACTATGAGGAACAAATACCAAGGTGGTTTCCTATTGATATTTAGTATCACACCATGTTTGGGTCATTCATTTGGTCTCAAACAGATTATATTTTTGTTGGTATATATAAAGACATGCACCCTTCTATTTCAGGTACATGACTGCTTTGGAGCTTGAGAGCAGGGGACACAGCTCTAGACTGATATGTTGTGGAGTTTTTTACTAGTTATATTTTTTTACATTAGATTAATTCTTTATTCATCTTTGTGTCTTGTTTGGATATTTTACTAGACATATGTATCATGCATCATCTTATATGTGTGTTCTAGTTATTATAAATTATAGTCTTCCACTATTTACTGTTGTATGATATTACTATTTCTTCCACTATTGTGTATCTATTTTACTTCCATTGTGTTAATCTTCTAATGATGGAATAGTTTCCCCACTATCGCACTCAAGTCCCTTGCTTCTAGTCACAGCATCTGGCATTCGAGGTAATGTGCTGGAGGACATGTGACCCACTGCATACGGCACACCCCTGGGTAGCTTCCGGAACCAGGACGTCACAAAGTGGTATCAAAGGGTTCTTTATTCTTGACATAATATTTGGAGCCTATAGTTAGGTATAGGATGGAATAGGTACATGGTAATAATTTGTTCCCAGGAAAAGCTATCACGTGTACATGGAAGATTCTATTTACCTCGTTATGGAAATATTTCTGGTTTTGTAATTTTACAGTTGCTTTTATTTCATCATTGTGTTATTCACATGGTTTTTTCTCTTATTGTTGTATTATTAAGGTGTATTTCGGTTTCAGCCCAATGAGATGAGGGTATGTCATCTCATGCATCATATAAGAACTTGTCATAAATCACATATCATGCATTACTACAATGCCTTTTAGGGTGAAATAGTAATTTATTGTTATTTTGATAGATGTAATTTTAGATATGCATGCTATTGTGATAGATTCCTTGATAGAATACCTTCTTTTGTTATATTATTTATTTGTGCATGGTCATGTTTGAATTAATTCCAAAATATGGTTCTTGAGGAGTTATGGGCCCTCATGAATCATAATTTGGTGGACCATTGACTTTTTCTCCATATATATGACATGCATAAGATGCCAAGATTCGATTTGTATGGAGTATGGGACATCACAGATTGGTATTTCGAACATTCAGTGATCGTTTCAGAGTTTTATCATGGATTTTGAGTATTTTATGAGGATTACTATCTAGAAAATCCTAAAATACATGGCGTGTAATGATAAATTCACGCCATGTGTTCTTCTATTTGGGAATAAACTGTTTTTATTATATACCTGTCATGTATTGTTTGTACACTCTATGTAGTCTCAAACTGTGTATCAGACTGTGTGGGCATTGACATTGGTATTGGAATTCTTGGTAGGACTCCGCGTGTTCCATATGTACATGTCGTGTTGCAGTACCACGTAATTGGTCGTGTCACTAACCTCACAGTACTGTTTAGTCTTTTCTAATACACGCTGTGTCCATCTGGAACACTTCATGTAGTGTGATTCCTGTATCCGGCCGTGTCACTAAAAACCTAGGTCGGTGAAGCTCATCTAGTACAAATCGTGTCTGTAACGAACATGTCATGCAGTTTTGTTATAGGAGAGCCATGTGGAATAGCCATGTATAAGAACTCGGGAAGGGTAAGAGAAGTCAAGTACATGTTCTGTGTTTGGAAAACACATCGTGTAGTTGGGGTGTTACATGGAAAGTTGGAGTATGAGTACATGCCATGTGAAAGGCTTCTGGGAAAATGAAATTTAGGCATTAAACATGTTGTGTATCCATGTTTTGAAAAAAAAAATGAATTAATTCCTTCTCATGAGCCCTTATTATACATTTAACTACTTTTCCATGTTAATAATGATCAAAGGTGTGAACATGACCTTGCAGAGTCATTCCACCGAGACGTTCTCTGGTTGTACACCATTTTAAATGCCATCAGACACCAGACATGGCTGGTCAAGGACTACATGTAGATCCTCCATTTGTGCTTGTCTTGGCCCCAACTGTCATTCCAGACATAGGTGCTGACACATAGTTATGAGAGGGATTTTTTGGTCATGAATACGTTCTGTGGAGTACTGCATCATGCCCCTTATAGGGAAGAGTAGACATGAGATTTTTAGTAGTATCTCCCTCAAACCATCAAAGGGGAAGGAGGACCTCAGGCTGTAGATTCAAGATAAAAATCCAAACCTTATATCTTCGATCATCTTAAGATTACTCCAGAGGGGAGGGTGAATCTTTCTATATATATGCTTCGAGATTCCGCCAAGAGATTGTGGGATGTGATCATTCAAGAAGAATGCCAGCAGGTTATGTATTGGGATGAATTTCAGTGTGACTTATATGACTACTTCTATCTACAGACTATGAGGGCCGATTGAGCCTGATAGTTCCTGAGTCTGGATCAGGGCACTCTTTTTGTTTTGCAGTACACCTCATACTTCATAGAGCAACAACACATCACGACTATTCACGAGTTGATGAGTTATTCATGGAAAGTAAGTTTGAGGATGGTTTAAGGAATGGAATCCAATAATAGGTTAATATCTTCAAATTAATGTCTATAACTGATATAGTCAAACATCTGCTGATCACTGTGCATAATCTGAGGGATTTTTGAGTTGTGAGACAGCGCGGTTCGACATCCGGAGTTGTATTCCCTCCTACTAACATCATGAAGCACTGCAAGGGGTCTTTTCATGGTGATCAAATAAGGTGAGAAACTTCCTCTTGTAGCCAGTTGTTTTGATACTAGTTCAGGAAGAGTGGGAATATGAGGACACAATGCTCGAGATGCACAATAGAGTGCCGATCTTGCGGCCAGATGGTCATCTTCAGTACATCTGTCAGTTCATTTCAACAGCAGCTGGGGACATGGGATCTTATATGACTATTTTTACAAGAGAAATGGCACTAGATTATCATCAATTTGTGAACTGGAGTTATTCAAGCTACTCAGGCCGAGGTGGAGGTTTTGGTTGTGGTTGTCAGTCGCCAAGCATTCAGTGAAAATATGGTGGATCTGCTCATAGTGGCCAGGTAGGGTCATATGTCTATGGTATATTCCAGACATTTTCAGTGGAGAAGACCTAGCTAGAGAAGGATCTCTGACCCTCCAAAGTTCGAGGTATGATTATAGTTGCCTCATTTTTTTCTTATACTATTTTCGATAGTGGGGCATCTCAAAGCTTTAAATATGTTGATGTTTTGGTGAGCCTTGAACTCTGTATCCTTTATTTTGTCAATATCATGATGCTATATATTCTGTTGTGGACTATAATGACTAGTGTAATGTAGTGAAATGTGCTCCCTCTTGAGCTTGGTAGGGGTCACTTATTATGGGACCTCTATGTCCAGGATATGACATGCTATGATTTCATTCTCAGAATGGATTGTTTAGTTACCTTCCAGGATTTTGTCAAATGTTATCCTCATAGGGTGAGTTTCACATCACCAAAAGGCAGATCATTTTGTTATAAGGGTGAATGTGTTGTCCAAGATTCTAGATTGGGACCCAAACAACATTGGTTTGGAGGAGTTACATTATAGATTAATAGTCTATATCTGGATGACCAAGGGACTTCACAGACATACATTCCTCCAGTGGTGGATATTTTCACGAATGTCTTTCTAGTGGACTATTCAGGTTAGCCTCTAGAGAGTGAGGTAGACTTTTCTATTGAGATTGTTCCAGTAGCGTCACAAGTGTCAATTCCATCTTATAGGATAGCAACACCAGAGATACCAGAGATCAAGAAGCTGTTGGAGGAGATTCATTCCAAGGGTTTCAACTGAACTAGTACTTCTGCATGGGGTTCTCCAGTCCTGTTTGAGAAGAAGGAAGATAGTACCCTCAGGCATTTCATGTATTATTCGATGATGAACCAGTTGAAGGTCCAAAATTTATAGACTTTGTCGATGATTAAGGATCTCTTTGATCATCTTCAAGGAGCCTAGGGCGTTCTAGGAGATTGACTTGAGATTACAATATGTTAGCCTTTCAAGAGCTAAAAGGGGGGTTGATAGAAACCCCGATACTAGTATATCCAAATCCTTGAAATAGTTATAATGTTTACTGTGACACATTAGGTATCCATGTTGGAGTTTTGCTTATGCAGGTGGATGGAGTCGTTGCGTACGGGTCTCGGAAGTTAAGGCCACAAGAGAGGAATTACCCGACGCATGATCTGGAGTTCGATACTGTTCTTTATGCCCTATGTTCTTAGATATATTATCTGTTGGTAGATGATTTTGTGTTTTTCACCAACCACAAAATGTCTCAAGTATATCTTCACTCAATGAGATCTAAATTTCAGACATCGAAGGTGGGTTGAGTACCGTCAGTGCATTGATTTTGAGCGTCCCTATATTCCTGGGGAAGGAAACAAAGTGGCTGATGTGCTATATATGAGGACTCAAATATAAGTAGATCATGTGGACAGAAGTGAGTGAAAACGTATGGTTTCATTCTTTGAGATTCATGTGGAGGTGCACGACTGGCAGGGGAAAACGTTTCTATCTTATGTAGTAGTTACCTATACTCTCCTTGGTAGATTGCGAACGAGGAAGCTATCATATTCTAAAAGCCTATTCCTATAAGAGAGTGATTCAGGAGAGGACCCTATTTCATGAAGAACCATAGGAAAGGATGAGATCTTATGTTTTTGTGGGTGTTCTTGGGTGTCAGCATACATACGCGCGGTGCTGAGGTGGGACTCTCATTCCTCAGTTGTGTTAGTTCATCATGTTGTCACCAAGACGTATCGTTATATACATCATCAGTATTGGTGGCTAGGTATGAAGAATGAAGTTTCAGGGTTCATCGTGAGGTGTTCCACATATCAGCCGGTGAAGGCCGAGCATCGACAACCAGAAGAGCTTTTGTAGTAGTTACCCATTCCCGAGAGGAGGTGGAATGATGTAGTAGTGGATTTAGTGACAGGTTTACCGAGGTCATCTCGAGAGAATTATTTTCTATAGGTGTTCATTGACATGCTCAAAAAGGTTTCTCACATCTTGCCAAACAAGGATACCATCAGTGTTGATGAGATGGGACGGTTGAACATCCATGAGATTTTACATTTACATGGAATTCCACACTCCATTACTGCATACAGGGATGCCTGTTTTACATCTCTAGTCTTGAAGGAGATTTAGAAGGATTTGGGTACACATGTGCTTTTGAATACAGCTTACCATCCCCAAACAGATGGCCAGTCTGATCATACGATTCAGGTGCTGGAGGAGATTCTTCGAACATGAATTCTATATTTTGAAGGTTCTTGGGAGAATCATATACCTCTTGTGGAGTTTACCTATTCGGATTGTTGATCGAATTACAAAGGTTATTTGTATATAATATGTTCCTTTAGTATGGGTTTTATGGCCGCATGGGAATGTACATGACAAGACATGAGAGAGGGAAGTTGATGTATGATCTCAGTGGCCAGAGCTGTTCGGGGATTCTTTTTCTGCGCCGCAATGCTAAGGAAATTCAGGGACAAATTTCATTAATGGGGGAAGTTTGTAAGAACCAGGATCTTCTTTTCAGGTATGTTTCAACATTTTTTGTGTTTAGTGGAAAATGGGGAGACCACCAAATTCATGGGCCGGTAAAAGAAAGTAAACGATGTGTACTTATAAAGTACACAAAGAGTACTTTTTTCATTAAACGCACCAGGTTTGTGTTTGATGGATAGAAAGGCCTTCTTCTAGAACCGATTCATTCGAGAGCTCCCGTATGACCGTGATCTTTCCTCGAGCCCACGATCGAGCATATGATCTCGGATTTGACCACCATCAATTATGTTAGGATCACATTAGTAATTCCTTCCTTCTTCTAGAGCTTCATTTCATAATTCGTTCTCTTTCCTATGTTGTCCTCTGTTGAACAGTTTTTTCATTTTTTTAGAACAACAACGTTCATGGGAGATTCATGGATTGAGGTTCACATAAATCAATCTCCCAAGACCAATTTAGGTTGGTTGTTCCTTTCCATTGAATTTCTTTGATTAATATTGGCAATTTTCCCAATACCCATGAATGAGGTACTGCAAGCTTACAGTTTAATCCTTGTTAATTGCCATCTATGCTTGTGTGCTGAGTAATCATGGATTGAATGTGAATAGGGTTAATTTATCTTCATTGTAAGTGCTTGCCCATGCATGTTTTAGTTATGAACATTTGGTATTTCTTATCGTGTTAGGCTTCCTGGTAGTTTTTCCCATGCCAAGTGTTGTAGGATAAATTTTTTTTATTTTTATAACATTCTATTATATTGTAGACTGATATCCATGTAGTTCATGAGGGTTACTATGGCCGATACACATTGTTATACTTTCTTGACTTACACAGGGTAGTGAGAATCTGGTTTAGTAAACCATAAGAAGAATAGACTTAAGGGATTTAGTAGAATGTTATTTTATTTTTCGATGTGAGACCATAAGGGGAATTTAAGTATGTGCTTCCTCAGAGTGTCTGTAGATCCTCAACATGTTCCATCGGAGAAATGTGATGTAAGTTCATCCCACGAGCACCATTAGTTACTGATAAGAGACTATATGATGAATTGACGGGTAGTGCTTCGTCAGTGAATCAATGCTTAAGCTGAAACAGAGGGGTTAGACTTAGTGTACATCCAAGAGGGGTGCTTATCCAGTTTGGTTGAACAAGAGGGGTTAGGCTCTGAGTAATTTCTAGAGAGTTATCATCTTTTTTTACCTACATGCTTGACTTGTTTGTTTGAATTAGAGTGGATAGGCTGGGATTAAAACCTAGAATGTTACATTCTTTGATTAGATTCTTTCTGGAAATATAAAACTACATGCATTGAAACTATGGATTAGTTACAATAGAGTACATCCTTGTTTACTAATTTCATTACCTATTTTCTACCATATTCTCAATGACTGTTAGGCACAGATATCATGGTGGTTTCTATCTAAGATTTAGTCTCACCACATGATAGGGTCATGCTTTTGGGCCCAAACAGGTTATATTGTAGCAGGTATAGATAAGGGAAACCACCCTTCTAATTCAAGTACATGATAGCATTGAAGTAGGTGAGCATGGGACCAAGCTATGGCTTACGATGCTGAGGAGTTTTTTATTTGTTTTTATTTTGTACATTGGATTAGTATTTAATTCGACATTGTGACCTTTTTTGTTGTTTTCCTAAATATATGTATCATGCATCATCTTATATATGTTCCCCATTTTTTATTACTTCTAGTCTTCTGCTATTTACTATTGTATGATATTATTTCTGCTTCTTATATTGTGTATTTGTTTTACTTATGTGGTGTTACTCTGCCAATGAGGGCATATATTCTCCACTATCACACCTATGGCACTCGCGGCTAGTTGGTAGCCTCCGGCATTCGAGGAAATGTGATTGAGGTCCTATGACGAAACAGGTTCGGGGTACCTTTAGGTTGCTTCTAGAACAATGATGTTACAAAAAATATAGATGACTCTATCAAATTTTTTCAACATTATCAGTGTATAAGAATTATGTTACATCCCAACTGGTACCATTGATTATTTGTTGAAAGATCACATAACTCATGTGTGCCTTTCTCTACACATGACATCATTAACTAAATGATAGGTTATGAGTCCATTAATAATGAGATTATACCCTATGTATCATTAAAATGGGATTAAAAATATAAACAATAATAAACTATCAGATTTAACTGGTCTAGTAACTAAATAAATCCCATACAAGAAAAGTAACTATTATTCCCCCTAATTTTCAAATACGTTACATAATAAGTAATGTAGTTAATTGAATAAAAATAATATGGTGGGTTGTACTGGTGAACATTATTAACTTCAACAATCTCTATAGTATATATCTTAGATGTCCACTATATGGCCCACATTCTTCATCAGAGACCTCATGAAATCTAAATATGTACCAAAATTCCCATGCAGTGCATAATTAAATGACAAGGTTGGGAACAACCAATACATCCTTAACCTAATGTTCTCATGTATAACATTGTATTCATTAATATTAATAAATGTGAAAAAATATTAAAAATAAAAATTGAACAGTAAATGCTTATGAATCCCCACAAACCACAAATATTCCATCCCCTAACATCAATTTACAATTTTTAGAGTATGTCAGTAAGTGTCCAACCTAAAGGCATGGCTATTCAAATGTCATGTGGAATCCGAAAAGGCATTGAGTGAAATATTAAAATTGGCATCTATAAGAAATCATGTTATAATATGAATCCAATGTGCATGAAATATCAATGACCTTATTGAATTCCCTATGGAATCAAGTTCTATCTCTATACGTGGACCCCAAAAATCAATTGGTAGATTCCATGTTATAAGGATGTCAAGTTGAATCATTGTCAATATTGTACACAATGCTTTTATCCCATAAGTATTAATCAAACCATAATGGTGGACAATCTATTTTATACATACTAATCACACCAACGATGAAAATGAAATGAAGTAGAATTATAGTATCAATCACAAGAATCATTAGAATTTATAATGTTCATATATAAACTTGTGAGTTTAGCATCACTATTAAATCTAGAAATCAGAATAGATAAACATTTAATATTAGTAAGAGTTACACACACCCACATGTTATTTCTTACCAAGAATTAAATCCCAATTTTGCAACATCTTAATCATTTTATTGAAACATGTATTAATATATCCCTTGAAGGTAAATAACATCCTCACATTTGATTTTCAATTTCAACATAACTTTTTAAGAGGTATTGTCCTAGTACTATGTATACATAAAACTAGATAATGATACCACACAAAGTAATTCTAGAACTAGTTCTATGCCACCTCACTGGTTCCTGGTGATATGAGTTGAGAAAGGATAAAAAGGAGAGGAAAATCACCTTGGGGTACCTTTTAAAGGAAATTCAATTGGGTATGGATAGAGATTATGACATTATAATGTGTTAAATATCATGATTATTATGCATAATAGACCACTATGGAATAGTGCTATCCTGGAAGATAAATATATATAAGAAGGAATGATCCATGATATAGGAGATTGATGGAGGATGAAATCTAGGGGACCTGGTGGATATATATCATACCAGTTTAAATCAAACATGGTACATTGTCCAGTCTTATGACATAGGTAATTTTTTTTTGACATAATACCTTTCTATATAACACAATAATGTCGTATTGGTGACAATACTATATTTTACTATTCAAATATAGTGTATTGGAACTTCTTGGATGATCTTTAAAAATTTGGGTAATTCTATGTATTAACAAGGGATCCTATGAGAGTATCTTCCATAGAAATTCCCTTCAAAATATCTTATTAATTAAAAATAGTATAATAAAGTATTTTAATTCCGTAACACCGATGAATCATGATCGTAATCCACACTATTTAAAAAATATAGAAGATTTCCCTATGAAACTTTATAAGTCATTGTGGTCTAGCCTCCTCAATCCACTCCTCCCTAGAGAAGGCCACAACACAATCACATTCTAAAATCCATGTTTCAACGTAGCCATATTGATTAGAGTTCCTGAATATTAACTAATGAATGGTCCTATATAATGAATTTTTGGAAAACTAGGTTTATAAGAACTATTTCATATATACCATTTATAGATATTAAATCATTCCCAAAACCCGTTAGACTAAACAAAAAATTTTATTATCTTAAAAATTTATGGATAAACAAGTAAAATTTAAATTTAATTGAATATAAATATATTAAAATTATTCTCATCTTACAATTTCTCATCCTAAAGGTAAATAAATAAGGTTCATAACAATAAATATCATCCAACTATGATAAAACACCTGCCTCTAAATCCCAAATATCCTCTTAAATTCTTCAAAGATTCCAATAAATAAAAAAAGTACCTTCATCACTTGGAGGAAATTCTCACTCCAATATTTAATCCACACAATTCTCCTAATTCAAGATTCATTCGTCTCCAGCTAAACATCCTTGTAATTGATATCATAGACAGAGATGGATATGTTCTTATGATGCTATGAAAAATGTAACACCTCTTACATACTTTGGTGAAGAGAAAGATGGTTCATAAAATAAACAATTCCCTATATCAGTTCAATGATCACTTAATATCTATCAATACAATGTTCTGGCTTTCAAAGGATCCATATACATTCTATTTAATAACTGATGATTAACTCCAACTATGTCATGTCATCCCATTGTCCACTCCAATGGTCTCCTACTATGGTCGACATAAGATCTGTGATAGGTTTTTTTAGTGATCAACCTATTATGAATCAACATTAATCTATCAATGTTATGCTAAAAATGTTGGTTCAATGAAAAATTGCTTCACCCTTTTTATGTCATTTGAGTGGTGAATGAAAGTATTTCATTTAATGATACCTGTATGGTTCCATAAAAATTGAATCCTATTAACTATTGTTGTATTTGAAATCAAACTTTTTTGTGTGATCATAGTAAGATACCATGATTTATATGATACATGACTTAATCATGACATATAATAATCATATATTCATCTTTGAGAGTCCAACTATCTATGAATGGTACACTATTCATAAAATCAACTGAGTAAAATGGGACTTTTGTAATCCCTACAAAAATAATAATTTAAAATACGTATCACTATCCAATAAAATTATCATTGTAACATAATGAAATAATATGATATAACTGCTCTGTATATTTACCATCCCCACTACTGATTGTGTCTATCATTTTAGAATCATTTTGTCAAGTTTTGTCAACTAGTCAAAAACCACCAAAACAATGTCATGAATCCTCAGGGTCCTAGGTGAACCCATAAACATATCCATTGTGATTAATTCTCACATACACATTGTAACTGGAGGATGATGGAATAAACCACACGAATTTTTCAGGTCATCCATCATCCACTCCTTGATAAATCATTGATAGATAAAACCTTCAATATTGATCTTCACCCCCTACAAACTGAACTGGCATCTAAAATCTTGATATATATTTGATGTAGAAGTATAAAAATTACATTTTGAGGTTTTTTAATCACTCATCATATCATAATTAATTTAAATATTGACTAATAATCTTTCATGTACCACAATGACACCAATTTAACTCATTGAACTCTAATGAATCGAATCACATGTAGCTAGTAGTTTTCTCAACACATCAGACTCTATGATTACCTCCTATATGTGGATTATTTGGTGCATCATTTCATATTTCATTACAATGGGAGAATAATTCATAGAACCTTCGTCTACTAAGGAATCAATCCACAAATTTGTAAATTCGGTCTTTAAGTTCCCCTTCCCCTCAAATAGCAACTCAATAAGCTCTTATTCACAAAGAATATTATGGATAACATCCTACACTATGAAATCACATATCCAAGGTGGGTATGCATTATAATTTAATATTTTAATAAATACTAAACTCCACATCTATTTCCCATATTTAGTTCCATATATTCGAGGATATAGATGATGATCTTTTCATCCATGTGGACTCTATATCTATCATCGGAGAGATAGTGTTGAAAAAACTTCATGTTATGTACCATGGATTCGATTAAAAATTAATCTTTAGAGAAGTTTTTTTTCATTTTGTTATAGTAGACGTGACCCATAGAATTCTACCATCCATTTGTACATTAAAACATCTCCCAGACTATTTCTTCTGATATAGCAGTACCGCATATAAAAAATATTAAACTCGTAGAGATCCAAAAATATAAACATTATCAAATACAAAATAAACTCATGTAATAAAACCTCACAATGATATAACCATTGGAAGTCTATATATTTTTCATTATTTAGTTCATGGGAAATGATATTAATGATAATTATTTTATAAACTCCTGATTATATTCATCTATGCAAAAAAAAAATTGATCTCAAAAACATTATTTTGTTATTGCAAGAACATGAATTCCTAAGAATTCATTGGTTCCATGGATACATAAGTATCAAAAAACACAAGTCCATGTATCATCATAGATAAAATACTAAATTCATAGTTTTACCACAGAGAGTATATCCTCTAATCTCAAATAAACATCATGAATATCTCCAAGTACCAAACATGATGATACACTGTAAACAAGTATATATGAATTTAATGGACAAAAACATCGATGAAAGAGTCTATAAATGGGTGAATTATTTGTTTCAATTAAGAACAAGAGCACTTCGTTCATTTATATATTTTATAATAGCAACAAATATAATCATACATTCAATAACATCTCTGAATCGCCATTTTTTTCTCCTCTATTACACTAAACAAGTGATTAAAATGTCAATCTCAAATCTTGAAGAACCATAGAGATCCCCATAACTGATCCAAAATATCAACAATCCTTGAAAATTGGTGTTAATTATTTTTTTCAATTGGTTTGGATTATATTAATTGATAATGAATCGAATACTACAATCATCCATCTAGGAGAATAACGTAGGTTCCCCCCATAGTGAGGTACTCAGCCTTATAAAGTTGTTCCTCTAACATGTAACCGACTATAAATTGATCCCCTTCATCTCGGTAGGTTAAATATGACATGACAGTATTGAAATGGGTTATGAATCTATTTTGAGATCTGGTACAAAGTTAATTCATAAATATGTGGTGATACGTAATATGTATTATGAATGACATATAGATAATGGTAATTGATTATAAAAAACATATTATTAAATGATTTGTTAAATGAATGAAAGACATATATTTCCCACACTCTATTCATTTTGTTATGTTTCATTATTTGGTAAATTGGATAAAAGATATATCCAATAGTAGTAAATGTGATCATAGAATCTTACCACCAATCCATTCAAGGATTGACATCAAATATCATCATTTATGTTTTCTTATACACATTTAAATTTCCATAAAGAGGAAAAAACATAGAAAATTTTATGAATTGTTAAGGTTAATCCAAATTTATTCCCAATAGATTATTAAGTTGGTATAACTTAGAAGATAGTTTGACAGGTCCCTCATGTCCCACAACTTATTGTTTGGATCGAAAGGAATAGTAAGAACCAATTTTTAATAATGTAGTATAATGTGTGGTTCTAAACATGACCATACCATAACCAACATAAGTTACCGCTACACCATATATTAATATAAATATCATAACATAGCAATTTGGATCTATCCTTATGTTATATTATTAGTATGAATCATTTTCTGAGAAATGTGTCTAGTTTAAAAAATAATCAATATAGATCATCATCTACAACTATGGAAACTCAAATTCATAATGAAAAATTGATAATGGGACAATATAATGATTCAATGTTGGTATTTATTATGAGGTGTAAGACAAGAGTTATCATAATTTACCACCATGCCAAAATTGAATCATTTGTGTAATAATCTTGAATAAAAAATGACAAATAATAGTGTTCAACTAGTAAGAATGGTTCCTTCTGGGAATCTCCCCCCATTACAATTACACCACTAGAAATGTTTCACATGACTGTTGGATGGGGTCTAGTAGTATTTTATAATGTGAGAAATCCTATTGTGAGGTACCCTTCCAGATACATCTCTGTTGTTAGATCCATGTAGTGTACTTCAGTATCAGTAATTGTATCAAAACTATAGAACTGAAATCTGAACTCTGGTCGAAGCTTATACTAAAAATTTCTATATTTTAATCTTTCATTGTTTCTAATGAGAGGTTAAAAATGAAGGAGCACTATCAAGGACATTACGTAAGTTAAAATTTTCAACAATACTTACTGGAGATATGTGAATTACTATATTTAGTATATATACATTTTACTAGAAAATGAATATTGGATGAATAGTTATATGAAATTCACCCGTGTAAGATTGTATTCCCTCAAAACACGGATCAGGACATCCCACAATAGTCAAGTAGTTCCATGCGATATAATGTTTATGAGTTTCTATTTATCATCATAATATATATCAAATAAGATGATGACCATATAAAACTGTAATAAAATACATGACATCATGAGGACCTTTAATACAACAGTATGATAATGGAATCAATAGCAAGAATCATCAAGAATATTTAACCATTGTCTAATTGACTCTGACACCATTGAAAAGTACATTCCTAAAGATTCCCTAATCATTTTCTCTTATATATTTAATAAGTTATTCTTGTTTGGATGGTGGCACAATATTATCATCGCCAACCACAATTGGTGGTCCCCTAAAACATGACTAATGTGTCATCTCTACAACATGGTGAACATTATGAATTCAATCATATCCTAACCACCCAATGGGATTAGACCATGGAATTTATTGGATTAAACCCACAACCCAACTAATTCCCCTATAACTAGAACTACTCTCCATACCTATATATTATCACCATATCTACATATATGTATCAAAAAAATAAAGTTCAATTCAAATATATAATGAAAAATTAATATATCAAATCAGAATAATAGCATCGATATTAAACAGACATTGAAACAGTCCTAGATAGAGAGCATAAAAATCTCATTAAAATTAATAAGTAATAATCATCATAAGAACAATTATATATGTATATGATTGGATGTTGATTCATGGTGACTAATCATAATGAATGAATATTCCAAAAATTTCATACATCATATATAAACATAATTTCCATCAACAAAGGAAAATGATGTAAATGATAATAGAAATATATATTTCCCTATAGTTATTTTGACTCAAAGGATCACTATAAAATGATTTACTAACAAAAGAATAGTTCCCTATACCAATTACCAGCTATATTATCTCCTATATTCCATTTCAAAGATCAATAAAAATATAATAAAAGTTAGTTAATCATGATGCTTTGATTCCAAATTGTATCATCTAATCCCAAAACTATTTTCCAGATATGGATGTTCAATGAACTCATGTTAACCTCCACAATGAGAAGAGGCTTCCAACTAGTAGTGATGGTCTTATTACAGCAATGTGGAGCCTACGCCCTCTATATCATGTTTTTTGATAAAAAATTAATAAATTAGTAAAATACAATATAGAGCATTAAAAATAATTAATTAAATTAAATATATAACATGTAAAAAATTAATATCCCCAAATTGGTAATACTATCCAAAGTATTAGTTAATATAAATAATAATAATAATAAAATTTTTTAGATGTAGGTGTTAATACTAGTACCCCTATAAGGAACTTTCCTGTTATCATAACCCTAATTTATGTTTATGGACTCTATAATTCATGAATATGGTGTCAGTAAGGTCTCAATATGTCACAACCAATGCATACCCTACTTAATATTCCATGTATAATATTGTATTCAATAATATTAATAAATTTTTAAAATTAATAAACATACAAGAAAACAAGAATTTTTTGCTCTAAACATGTTACCAAAAACCCCTACACTCACCTTCTTCAAATTCATGGGGGAATCTAAACAACATATTAGTAAGAGTCCTTACCAACATCATGGTTATCTGTAGGTCATTTTGAATAAAAAATTCATCCAGTTAAATAATCTACCAAAAATATAGATGGAATTGAATAATAATTGGAATCCACCAGTCATCGAGTAATAATCATAATCCGCAATGCATCAAGAATAAATAACCTGCACAGAATCTATAAAACATTGTTAAAAACTTCGAATATAGATAGAATCAACTGTCTGTCATCAAATAATATTCCATAGGTAATGGAGTAAAGGTTAGGTTACAAGGCCATCATGTTGTTTCATCGTTATCATTGTACACCAAGCACACAACCCGCATGGAATAAGAATACTGTGATGGTCTCCTACAATGATTAAACATGGAAATCCAATAAAAGAAACCCATTTCAAAAAATAACATGTAAATATTTGACACACACATCAAGTGAATATAGAATCAGAATATATCAATATTTGAATAAAATATTATTAACAAATATAGTTATCACATTAATTTCATGGAAAAATTCATTAAATTAAGGGAAACACAAACACCCATATTTGATTACATATAAATAAAAAAGATAGAATGTACCAATATTTATATCATTTATGAGAGTCATGCATAACAAGTTCACAATTCGGAATAGAACTTCAAACCACATTCTTATCGTCATAGATTTCACTTTTTCAGGTAGAGACAACACAATACCATATCCACACACCACAAAATCATGATCACATATTAAAAACTCCTTGAACATGTTACAATCCATCACTTATGATCTTAGAACCGATAAAGGAGAAATGAGTTAATGAGGGATCAAAAATATACTTGGGGAAACTGTTTGAGGGAATTACATGTTTCAATGTGAGATTATTTGATGTGGATGTCTACTAATGATGAAAACCATTATTTAAAATAAACCACTAAGGCTTAATGTTGTTTAAGATGAGTACTCAATGTCACAAGGATGGATCAACGGTATAGTGTCCACAGTATGCGGACCAGAATATCATATTGGGGAAAAGTATGGAATAGTTTACAATATAAAATTATAAAAATGAATGTCTAATGGTGACGAGTATGGGTATGTGGTGTATGATATCACACAATCAGATACTTTTGTTAAATATTGGACTATTTAATGGTGTAGAGTTTGACTAAAATGACTCTAAATTGCTTCGATGACACTAGAAGTGGATGTAAATTATTTGAATGTTTAGGGAATCCTTTGAGTTCCCACAATAATGGTATACCATCTATAAATAATATATATTAACAATTTCATATTAAATTATTTTATTTCCCATTGAATAAATATTGAAGACCATATACTGTATTCAGTTATTTATGAATATGAATCCCATGTGGCTTGGTTTTAGTCATTATGGAATAGCCTCTATGATCCACCCGTACATGGTGAAGGCCAAAACATAAACACAATTGAATTTCCATGCTATAAAATTTATGTCTTCCTTACAGTACAATAGGACAAATTTTATGTCCATTATGTTAGGGTATAGCCCCCATGTTTTAAAATAAAATATTTAAAAAACTCAAATTAATCCTATAAATACATCCCAAAACCCTTTATCCTAAACCAACATACAGTATAACACAAAAAATGTATAAAATAGTCATTTATAAATGAATGGGAATATATGGAAATTAAAAAATAATACTTCAAAAATATCTTAAAATACCATGAATCGATTTTTTAGTGTATTTTTGCATTAGAAAATAAAAATATATTTTATTTGATACCTGTGAAACTTTTCCATCATTAGAATAGTGTAGGATTCTATTCCTAATATCTCCAAATTTCTAAAAATATCTATAACATATGGAATGAATAAATTAGAAAATGTTAAGCTTGAATTTTTGTCATGTCAAGACTAATCAATATTTTACCAAGGGTTAGATAAAAAGAATATGAGAGCATATGATCAAGGGATGAATATCCTATTAAAATAACACCAAAAAATATTTATCCACAAATCATTATAGAACATTGTGTAATTTAAAAAGAAAAACATTAAAATGAGAAATAAGATGAAATTAAGATATAACTAACATGATATATGGAGCATAAGAATAAGATGAGGGTTTAAATGCGTAACATGCCTTCTAAAAATATAATTAAGACAAACGGTTTCTCAAACATTATCGTGAGGATATTATAACATTGGTAACTAAAAATATTTCCACTATTCATGTTGAGAGAAATAATAATTCCCACACATCATTTTGTTGAAAAAATTCCCTTTATTTATTTTGTCAAAAAATAAAATCACCATTATTTAAAATTTGAAAAAATAAAATTTCATCGCATAATATTGTGGAAAAATGAAATTTCATTTCTTTATGTGAAAAACACAAAACATAAATGTTTAAAATTATTTTAATTTTTTATAAAATTTTTTAAATAATTAAAATTAAGGCTGACATGAGGTACCATATATCCTTATCCATGTATATATGTGTACAAAAATATATTAATAGTTCAACATATACTAAAAAATCATTAGAATGAAAATAGGATGCATTCATCCCTTTATTAAAAAATTGAAGGAAAAATTATTTTAAAAACATTTCATAATGGAGTTTAGAATACTAACCTAAAAACCTAAATTATTGATATAAATATTAAACAACATCAATTAATTATTTTATAAGAACATATAGATATTGATTAAGGATTAATAGCATCCTTGGATGTTAATTATTGAGATAAAAAGGAATCTAGAAGTGAATTCCTAAAAAATATTATATATTCCACTTTTTCATCAACGTAAAAATGATTTTTTGGGAGAATTGAAACATACTTTGGAAATGGGGAAGTTTTTTTTTAAAAAAACAATTAAAAATTATTAACAAGTATTTTTCCAATTAATAAGTGACTATTATAAAGATATTTCAAGTGAAGATAAAATATTTGATCATTTTGAAATACCAATTTCAAAAAACAAAAAATGATATATAATAAAAAACATTATTTTAATGTTAATAAAATGGAATAAAAGTATCATTCAAAAACAATTATTTTACATTATGAATATTGTTAAAATGGTGGGAATTATAAACAAAGATATGTGTCACATTCATGAATAATACTAAATTTATATTACTATTAATTTTCATTGTTTTTTTGTTTTGTGGGTTTCCCATTCATTTTGGGGTAAACGGAGAGTTTTCAAAATTTTGGCCAAACCATGGGCCCATTTCCAGATTTAAAAATACATTTTGTTTCATAAATAACTCATTAATATTTTGACATTTTTATCTAATTAAAACTCCTAAATGGATTAATATTACCTATTAACACCACCATATCAATTTGGAACCTTTAGAAATCCATAATAATGGTGGATTAGGGTTTTTTTATAATGAATTGGGTCATCCCGGAAGCCCATTACTATTTAAAAAATCTTTTGTATTTAATTTTTTATATAATTTTGATGATTATTTAGTTATTAAAACTCCTATAAGAATCCAACCGACTAAGGAACGCCCCCATATTATTGTCTCCCTCTTTGGAGGTTATTTTCATTGCATATTAAGTTGAAACATCTCAACCATTCTCAATTCATCAATATTTAAAACAGTTAATTCTTTTCATCCTAACTCCCTAAATTTCAAATATTTTCCCCAATTTTGGTTCTCAATTGACCTTTCCTACCTTACTTGAACCTCTATGGAATGCTTGGAGGTTTTCAATTTCATCTACCAGTGAATTGGGGGTGATTTCTTCAGGATCCTGGATGTATGTGGGTCTCCTTCATTCTTCATTCGAATTACAAAGGGTTTCATTCAATTTTATTAGGGTTTCATCCATTTATTAATGATGTTACTTATTTACATAATGTATGGATTCGATCCTAGTTTTTGTTCTTGGGTTTCTTGGCTTATTATATTGGTTTTTGGCATGATCTAAGTCCCTCATGGTCTAGCGGTGGTGGTGGTGAATTTTCTCAGCAGAATTCAAGGGTTTTGATATTTTTGGTAGGGGATACCATGTGTAATCAGTGATAGTTGATTTATCATTTCATAATTTCAATTTTTATAACACTTATCATATATTATCCTTTCTTTTAAATCTAGTTTTGGTTATGTTTTAGGATAAAATGATTTTTTGGTACAAATTTTATGTTAAAATGGGTGTTTTATATGTCTAGTTTAGGTTATGCCAATTGGGGTTGTTTTAAAACACATGTAATTAGTTTATTGAAATGTTTTGGTTGATGAATTTTTTTGGGGATAAATGGGTATTAAAATGGTATTCAATGTGGGATTTAGAGGTATTTGGTGTGTAATTGCTTGTTTAATTTTGTGAAGTTGTTTAATTTAAATTCTAAAGGTTTTGTTGAGTGTTGTAAGTGGTGAAAAACATGTTTAGATGTTGTTTTGTGTTTTTATGAATGTAACATATGTTTTTATATGTTAATTTCTTTTTGTATCATGATATAATGGTTTATTCACCCTGGATGATGCCCGGGTACCTAGGAGGACAGATATGTACTAGTACGCTAGTGATCTGAATGGGTTTTATCCCTATTTCACTGAGCAAAATCGATAATGACAACAGTTAAAAACATGATTGATGATTATTGGGGTCCAATATGCTATGGTAATTTTCTTTTCTTGTGGCTTGTTCATGAGAATGGATTTATTTGTGGTTACATTAAACCGAGGTATGAGGTACATGTGGCCCGAGACTACCTAGTCCCTAAGGGTGTTCCCAAGATTGGTCCTCATTGACTGTGGTGTATTAATATTTAGAATATGATGGGTTTTTTGGAAGGTACAATAGCATATATGTTTTATTATAATGTTATATTTTTAGAAAAATTCCCTTAAATTAATGTATACATTTAAATGTTTCATTCTTAATAAATTATTTCCACTACTACTTGTTTATAAAAAATGGGATGTTTTTTATATTGTATTGTTTAAACTGTGGAATCTATATGTTTTATCCTATGGTTATTATACTACCACCCTAATTAAACCCCTTCGTTATAAGTATACATGGGTATGTTTGACAAAGGTAAATGAAAGGATTTCGGTGATGGCAGTTTGGGGTGTTAGTTCCCATCCATGGTGCGGAGTTCTGGAGACGGGTTGTGGGTGATGACCCCTTGTCATGTGCAATCCTTAGAGCTATTCTTTTGTTGATTTTATATATCATTGGATGTCTAGTCATATGATCTAACTTAGGTACTCTATTCTTTATTTTTTCTAAATCTTGTTAGGTATGAATTTTTCAAATTCGGTTTATAGATAGTTTTTATTAGGTTTTATGTGTCTATATTCAGGTAAATCATTCCCAAACAAAAATATATGATACCAGGGAACTTGAGATTTCCCATGGAGATAGGGAATGGACTTTGGGACTTTTAACGGTCCATGTTAGGTTCAGGTTTTGGTAGTGACCTTATTTGGATCCTGACAATATGGTATCAAAGGATGTTAATGTTTCCAGGTTATTTTATTTTTTTGCAATGAGTTGGGTTACAGAGGATCTTGGACTATCGGGACTCGGAATTTTGGTCATGTGTAGGTTTATTGGCCTTCTACTCTCATGGAAAACCATGATTTACCATGGGACATTGGATTTTTTTTGGACTTCAGTTCCATGTGAGACATTTGGGTTACAGACTATAGGTGGACATCAGATGGGGGTGGGATAGTTATTTCTCTTATCATTGAAATGTGTAGGGATTATTTAGATATTATTTTATAAACGAAATTTTTAGAATTGTTGTACATGTTTTTTTCATATGATTGTTGTATTTTGTAGCAACAAGCCTTCCCAGAAAGCTACCATGCGCTCACGGAAGGATGATGAGGAGTGTTCTCCCTCACCGCTTGATTAGAGGCAAGTAGAGGTTATGATTCCGGAAATCTAAACACCAGGACCCAGACTGGATCATGTTCTATCTTCTGTTAGTGAATATAAGACTACTCAATGAAGGAAAAAGGCCCATGAGTTAATGAATAATAAGTCTCCTACCTTCTAAGGTAGAATAAACCCCATGAAAAAGAGGAATGGATTGAAAAGATTAAGCACGAGTTTGAGTTACTAGACACACTTGACTTGTGCAGGCTGATGTGTCTCTCTTTTTTGATGGAGTTTCATAACCACATGTTTTGGGAATAGGAACATTAAATTGGGAAGATTGCGAAAATGCGATGGGGAGATTTCAAGGTCGTCATCAATGAATAGTACATCCGGGAGGTCATAGAATGATCCAGGTCCTGACAGTTCATGGATATTGTTTAAGGGGATCTCTCTGTGATAGAGTACGCCAGCCATTTTTCCAAGCTAGTTTGGTAAGATTCTAAAGTCATCTATATTTAGATAGAGAATTCCAGGATCTTTGGCAAAGGCTTACGACATGTGATATACAGACCAATTTTTTGGCTTATGATGAGGAACTATGTTGAGGTGGTAGATCTGGCATGAATGGTGGAGATTTACCAGAAAGGGATGGATGGTCTCCCTGGACTTTAATTAGTAGTTTACACTGGAACCTCTTCCAAATTAAAAAAGAGGGGGAGGTTTAGGTGAAGAAGTGAGGTGGTAGTTCAGGCCACCCATCCACATAGTATTCATCTATGGAATCTGATTTGTGATTGGTTGTGATCCAGTCATGTGAGAGACCGAGGAACATCCGACCAACATTACCACTTCCTCTGACGCCCTATTATCAATGTGGTCGTATGGGTCCCATGCTAAAAAATTTATGTGGGCACATCCACTTCAAGCTGTCATCTTTAGGTAGAGACTGGATATATCTCTATGGTGGATCAGTCACCATCATGATCAGATAAGGGAACATTGATAGATCAAGGTACAGATTTGATTTCATCTTCTATAGATGCTACACTTTTTGTTAGTGGTGCCACTTTTACATAAATTTTACCCATTTTGTTAACATAATTAATTTTACAACAAGGATTTTATGTTTTGTGATTGAGTTGGTGACACCACTGGGAAAGAAGAAGGAGATGGGTATTAGGTGCCCATTGTGTGCGCATTTCATGTTAGGGTTTTTGATGTAGTGGGTCCTCGTGGTTTTATATATGTAATCGTTTTACATAATAAATCTCATGGATTAGATAGTGCAATTCTAGGAACACAATGATTACTATAGGCGGTGGGTTTGTTTTACGACCCCTGATGGGTGTCGTCCGATTTTTTGTGGGGAATGTGATCCTTGGACGAATTGTGTGGGACCACCACTACCATAGTTTAGTGATTTTCATTTTCAGTTATCATTTTCTCATGACAGAAGATGATGCCTAGGATCTTAATAGTTGACTACCTCATTTTGTTGATGAGTATCTGGAGGTATTTCCATATTCTTATTAAGGTTTTTCCCAGAGCGGGATGTGTATTTCTCGATTGATCTAGCATCGAGAACACAAAAAACATCTCTTCTCTCCTATAACATGTCCCCCACCAAGATGAGGTAATTAATGATACACTATGAGGACATAGAATCCATAGGATTCAATTTCCCCAGAATATCTCCTTGGGATGCTGTTGTGATGTTTGTGAAAAAGGATCACTGGTCCCTCTAGTTTTGGAATTACTAACAGAAGCTGAATAAGGTAAAAATCAATAAAAATGTCAATTTTCAAGAATATATGACTTTTTAGAACAATTTAATGGGTCAAGGTGGTTTTATAAAATCTACATTCATGCGGGAAATCATTAACTCAGAGTGAAAGAGGTAGATATCCCCAATTCGACATTCCAAAGAAAATATAACCACTTATAGTTTTTTGTCATAAACATCAGATTGAAAAATGATCCAGCTGTCTTTATGGTGATCATTAATAGGGAGAGTCATCAGTATATCAATTCGTTTATACTCATATTTGTGGATGACATCATAGTTTATTCTGGATCTGGGAGGTAAAATTTCTTGTAAATGTGATCTCAGAGAAGGGGGTTACGGTGGACCCTGATAGGATTAGTGCATTTATATCGTGGGAGTAGTAAAAGAACGTGTTCGAGATCAGGAGGTTCCTTGGCCTGGTTGGTTATTAAAGTTGGGTTGTTAGTGATTTCCATGGGATTGCTTTATTGATGACTGTGATCACAATAAAAGGTTTAAAGATTGTATGGGTCCTATAATTTCAGGGAACCTTTGAGGAGATGATGAGGTAGTTGACAACATCCCTCGTTCTGATTTTTCCAGAGGCTGTAATGGGGTATGTGGTGTAATGTGACATTTCAGTAATGGTAAACTGATCTGTGCTTATGAAAAATTATCACATGGTGGTGTATGGCTCTCACCATCTCTGACCACATGAAAAACATTACCCACCCTATGACTAGGAGTTAGAAATTGTGATTCACACTTTTAAGACATGGTGTCAATACCTATTTGCGGAGAAGTTTATGGTCTACTCCAAACAAAAAATATTGGCATGTATCTACTTGCAGGTGGTCCTCAACATGATGTAGCATAGTGGGATTATGTACTTTTTGGGGTTCAACTTTGATATTTTTATAGCCCGATAATGTGTAATGGGGTGGAAAATGCCTTGAGATGAAGATCCCCAGTGCTGTTATTGAAGAAGACTAGAGATGGATGTAATTTAATGGCACTCTTTGCTCTGATATATGAGGAGACTAAGAAGAAAAATGGATGTACGTTCCTAGAGAAAATTCAGTTGACTCTTTCTCTGGTGGATAAAATTCATCGAGATCATCCTAATGATGATCTCTGTCAGCTATCGATGTAGTCTCTTCAGTGGGGGGAGATGTCCTCTGATTTTTCATTGTCTCTCTAGATAATCTTTTGCCTCATGGGAAGTTCGATAGTGATGTTGTTTCTGCGGAAGGTGTTGATGGATGATAACCATCAGTCTTATTGGTTTTTCTATCTGGGTGACACCAAGAGGTATTATGATGTATGTCTGCAGTTCAGGTGGCCTGGTATGAGAGGAGACATTGCAGACATCAGGTAGAGATGGTACACATTGCAACCGATCAAAGAAGAGCATCATAGGCCCTCCAGTTTACTCCATCAATTTTCCATTTGTACTTGGAAGTGGGATGAGGTTTCCTTGGAATTCATTGTTGGCATACCTCTTACACCATGAGGACGAATTCCATTTGGGTGGTGATTTATCGTCTGACCAAATTAGGCCACTTCATTCTGTTCAGAGATATAAAAAAAGTAAATGAGTTGGGAAATTTGTATCATTAGGAGGTTTCAAGGCTCTATGGTGTTACATCATCAATTTTCTCATATAGTGACCCTTGTTTTACATTTCAGCTTTGGGAATCCCTTTAGAATGCATTGGGGTCTCATATTAAGATGATCCTGGCATACCATCTTCAAACGGATGGTCAGCCATGTTAGCCGAATCATATTTTAGAGGACATGATCTGTGCATGTGTTTTCGACAGTAGAGGTTCTTGGGATATCTATTTCAGATTGGTTGAATATATTTTATAATAATAGTTACCAATCCTTGATTTGAAGGGATCCTTTCAAGGCACTCAATGGTAGGCCTTCTCGGTCCCCATTGTGTTTGCTTGAGGTAGGTGATACCTCACTGTTGGGGCCGAGCCTAGTACAACAGATGTCTGAGAAGTTCATATTGAATAGGACAAGCTTATTGGTAGCTCCGAGTCACCATAAATCATTTTCATACCATAGAAATCGATAATTAGAGTTTTTTGTGGGTGATATGGTATTCTTCAATGTTTCCCCTTGTCTGGTCTATCGTTGATTGGGAAATAAAGGGATGTTGACGCCATTGTATGTCAGAAATTTTTTAATATAAAGGATTATCGGTAAGGTAAAATATATTTTCGCCTTATCTTCTCAAATGAAATCCTTCTATTACTTCTTAAAAATCTGACAGATGAAGAAATACAACCAGGGTCTATCCCATGAACAGAATAGGTATAAATTGAAAATAGATCCCAATTTGGTTGTTTTTTATTTGTTGATGAAAATAGATGATTCCAAATAGAAGGATCTTCGAAGAAAGTCTATTCCACAATTCCGGGTTCTTTACCATCATAGTAATGATACAACTAAGATGTGGGAAAGGAATTCATGGGTTGAGGAAGAGTACTCGTTCCTATTTTCCGATGAATCTTCAGATGAATTTTCTGGATGGAAATATTTAATGGTGTAGATATTTTTCACATAAACGATCTGTTATAAATTTATTTTACATTTAGTTTACAATATTTTATTGAATTTGGGGTTTCCCATGCATATTGTTGGAAATGGTGGGTTTTCAAAATTTGGGCCAAACCATGAGCCCATTTCAAGATTTGAAAATATATATTTTTTCTTTTATAAGTCATTAATTTTTCATCATTTTTCACCCATTCCACTTCCAATATGGCCTTCCAAGCCTATTAACACCACCATATAAATTCTTACCCATTAGGAATCTATAAAAGTGGTGCATTAGGGTTTTTAATAAGGGATTGGGGCATCCTAGAAGCCCATTTCCAGTTAAAAAACCATTTCTTTATTTAATATCATATTCAATATTTATGATTTTTATGTGATTCAAAATTCCACGTGAAGCTAATATCCCTTGGCACGCCCCCATATTCGTTTTTCCACTTTTTAGATCATTTGTTTCACATATTAGGTTAAAACATCTCAACCATTCTCAATTCGTCTATATTTAAAAATATAATTTGTTTTATTCATAACTCCTTCAATTGATAATATTTTTTCCCCATTTCAGTTCTCAATTGACCATATATACCTTATTCTAATATAAATATCATTTTTATGTTTTCAAATTCAGATACTAACGTATTTGGGGTGATTTCTTCAAGATGGCTCAAGTAAGTGGGTCTCTTTCATTCTTCATTAAATTTTCATAGGGTTTCATTCAATATTCATCAGGTGTAATTCATTTATTATTGATGTTAATTATATACATAAGATAGGGTTTAGAACCTAGGGTATGACTATCAATTTATTGGTTTATTATTTTGGTCTTAGGCTTGATATAAGTCCCTCTAGGTACAATGGTGTTGTGGTTGGATTTGTGCACAAAGATTCAGGGGTTATGATTTTTTTATTAGGTGATTTCTATGGTAATCCAAGATAGATGAGTTAGATTTACATAATTTCTATTTTTATCACACTTATCATCCATTAATCTTTTTGTGAAATAGTGTTTTTATGAAGTTTGTTTAGAAAATGATTTTTAGTTACCAATATTCTGATAAATTGAGTGTTTTGTAGGTCTAATTTAGGTTATGCCAATGGTGGTTGTTTTATTACATTTATAATTGGTTTATTGAAATTTTTTGGCTTTTTTATATTTTTGTAAATATGGGTATTCTTATGTTGTTAAAATTTTTATTTTAAATGAATTTTGTGTGTAAATCCTTGTTAAAATTTTTGGTGTTGTTTTATTAATTTTAAATAATTTATTGAGTGGTGTAAGTGGTGAAAAAATATTTACATAATTTATTCAGTGGTGTAAGTGGTGAAAAAATGTTTAAATAATTTTTGTGTTTATTATGTGTATAATATATTTTTTTATTTGATAATGGATATTGGTATCGTAAGATAATGGTTTGAGAAAAATGGGGGATTCCTGGGTACCTAGGAGTGTGGATATGAACTAGTATGCTAGTTATCTGAATAGGGTTTGTCCCTATTTCACTGTGACAAATGGATAATAATAACACTAAAAAAAACTATATTGACAATGATTAGGGTCCACCCGGTTATTCATATGTTCACTAGTAGTGTATTATTCATGAGAATGGATTTTTCTATGGTTACTATAAATCGAGGTATGAGGTACATGGGTCCCGAGACTACCTAGTGCCTATGGTTGTTGTCAAGATTGGTGATCATTGACTCATGGATATTTATCATGGGAATATGGTGGGTTTTTCTTGAAAATATATTATCCTAAACGTTTTATTGATATGTTCTATTTTAGTGAAAAATTCCATTGAAAAAATGTTTATATTTAAATGTTTGATTCTTTAGAAATTATTTCCAATACTTCTTGTCTTTCAAAAATGTCATGATTTTTATTTTGTATTGTTTATTCTATTGAATCTTGTGGTGATATCCTATAGAGAATAGGATCAGACCTTAATTACCCTGCTTGGGTGTAAGTATTCATGTTTATGTTTTACACACGTTATGTAATAGATTTGGGTGATGGAAGTTTGAGGTGTTTGTTCCCACCCCTGATGTGGAGTTGTGAAGATGGCTTGTGGGTGAGGACCCCTTTTCATTTGGAGTACTTGGGACTATTTTGATGTCAATTTTCTATATATTTTGATGTCTTGTAATATGTTCAAACATATGTATCTAGTTTTTATTTATTTTTTCAAAATTGTATTTGGTATGAATTTTTCAGATTCAGTTTATCGATTTTTTTATGTATTTTGTATCAATATATGTGTTAAAAATTCCCAGAACAAAATATATGATACTCAAGCAGTTGTGAAGCCCTTTTGAATTGAGAGTGACTTCGGTACTTCTCACGGTCTTGGTTTGGTTTCCTTTTTGTGGAGATCAGATTTGGTTTGTCACAATATGGTGGACAAAACTATTAAAATTGATTCACATTATTGTTCACAAAATTACTTCATTATGAAATTATTAATGAATTATAGTAGAAAAAATAGAATGAAACTTGTTTTGACCAAAAATAATTTGTAATTAAAATTTTAAATCAACTTATGTACAAATATATCATTATTGTTTCTAATAATCCAATAAAATTGATTATTGATAGAGGAAAAATTACATTGATATAAAATATTTACAACATAATGAGAATTTTAAATAAAATCATCATGAAGGATATATATTATAATTAAAATTCATTTTAAATTAATGATATTTATTTGATAACATAATATATAAAATACAATGTATATACACAATATAAATGATGTAATGAGAATAATTTAAAAAAATGCTCAAAAAGTGGAATTTGAGAAGAAACAATCGTACCATATATTTTCACATAATGGATCATGGAATAATACCATATATTAAAAAATTACTATATTAGTCAATTGTATCTAAAAGTATATATAAAAATTATTCCATTTTTATTATTATTTTACAGTCATATATTAAAAATATATTAACAAAATATCATATTTTTATTATAATTTTTTTAACATTATGTTTCATATTTTATAAAAAATAAGGATGTTATGATCAATTAAAATTGAGCGATATCATGTTCATTATTTCTAGAAATTTTTAGAAATAATTATTATATTTTTTCAATGGATACACATGAACCATATTTTACATGTTGAATGACATAGACAGGTCTTATAGAAATGAAAATCATGAATAAAAAATTCTCAAAATCTTTATTGATTGAGGGATGTTATATAAATAAATATTTGAAATTTTAAAAACCATTAAAAAAATAAATATGTCATATTAAATATATAATTATTTCATGATGTTAAAATTATATGAAACCTATTAATCATTTATAACATTATCTATATAACAAAATTTCTAAATGTTGTTAAATCTACCAAAAAAGAAATTTATTTTAACAATTTAATGAGTAAGGGGTTATTTTTATATATAAATAATGTCAAATATAATGAAAAAAAAATTAAATATATATATATAATATTTTCAATAAAATCACTAAATAATTTATTATGGATTGGTGGAAAATAAAATTGAAAATAATCATTTTAGGGGTGCTAGTACGGTATGCAGATGATTAATGATCCCACTTTAGAATGTGTACATGAAATAATGATATATAAAAAATGATACCATTATAATTTTATTTTTAAAATAAATACGTTTGTATTCTTATAATACATATAATATTTAATCTATTAGGGGAAATTATGAAAAACTAACAACATCGCATCATGGAGTTTGTAATCTAGATATATGGATGATCGATGTTAATTTTTTTCACAGTGGATGGGCATGATGAAATAATTTTAATCAAATTATTATAAATATATTTTTAGTGTTATATTTAAACTAGTAATATTATATTTATAATGATTAAGGTAATTAATGGAGTAAATTTCTTGAAATGAGTGGGAAAGAGTAATAATTATATTATATGAATATGTTTTTTCTATGAAAATTACAAGTAAATAGAGGCTGTAAGAAAAATATATATCATCGTACGATTATGGATGTCGGATAGGGTCTAATAGTAATAAGTGATATATATTACAAAATAAATATAAAAGGATAAATTGTTTTTATATGGTATAAATTTTATAATTTTATATGTGAGGATAAATGATGTTTTGGATATAACAATTGCAATTTCAATAATGCAATGTTACTCAAAAAATATATGTGGATACAAAATAAAAAAAACTACATGGTAGAAAAATGTTTGGATAGATATTAGCCAACCAAAATTTTTTTTCATACATCCTAGAGTTTTTTTGGACTTCTCATTACATTTCCATTTAATCATATATTACTTTTACCTTGGTAATTTATTTAAAAACATACAAATAAAAATTTAGGAAATATGTGAAATTGAAATTGCTGCCAAATAATTCCATTATTTTTTCAGACATAAAAAATATAATTATCAATTAAAATTTCTATATATACGATATAAAGTAATGAAAAACACTATTGTTTGAATAAAAATAATTTGATATAAAAAATTACTTTCAACATTAACATTTTATATATACTAAAATTATGTTTGTACAAAATTTTAGGAAATATATAGATTTATTATAGGTATAATAAATCTTATCATATTTAAGGGAATTCCTTAACCATTTCACAACATGAAATATCAAAATTCAAATAGAATATTATAAATAATTTTTCACTTTAATATTGTATTTTAATCATAAAAACTATGTGCATATCTTTTCAATGGAAAAAATAACAAATAAAATTTAAAATTTTCATCCATAATTTATGAGTTGATTTTATATATTGGTTTTAAATATAAAACTGAGTACTGTTATAGTAATAAAAATTATGATTCATAAAACCCACCTTCTAAACTGGAGTCCAACCATTTCATGAAAAGCTCAATGTTTATAGAATTGATACATTAATACTAAAAACTCAAAATTAGATAAAATTACAAATTTCAAATAAAATAATAATGAAATTTTAAAACAATACAATTGCGTATTTTTTCAAACAAAAATTCAATGAATAAATATTCTTTTTGTCTAATGTTAATGTATTCCAATTTATTTTCATGAAATTCGAATTAGATTAATGAAAAATTTTATTTATGTATTTAAAATTCATACCATGATGTTATATATATTAATATTAAAATTGTAAATAATAATTCATAAAATAAAAGGTATTAAGATTATTAATGTTTTTATTTTGATATGGAAATTATATTCTATATTTAGTAATTAAATGGTTATATTATAATACATTATACATAATAAACACATATATCATATGTATATGATTTGAGAGTTAGATAACAGTTAATGGTTTTCTTTGGAGTTGATTCCACAAAGCATGGATTACCAAATGATATCAACAATATTTATCTTCTTTACCAATGTATTATTCTCAATCCACATTATATGGAGTTCTACTTGGGATTGGAATCATGAAAACACCAACGATGCCAGTTATTTCCTAACCTTAAAAACTGAATTGAAAAGGAATAATCATTATTATTGATTCCAATTACATATTTTACAAATTCAATTTATAATGTGGTTAGTTCATTTTAATCCTCAAATTTAATGGTCATGGTTATAGGGGAATTATTTTTTATTTTTTATTGAAATTTATCATATATCTATTATATTATATCATTATCTGAGTTAGGATCCATTGACCATATTATTAAATAGACTACAATTATATAAAAATCTTCAGTTTCTATTATTTTATACAATGAAAACCAATATAATTATTATTTCATGTATGCGCTATATTTTATAGGTAGTATTCTTCATATTATTAATTTATTATTTTTATATTAACTATTCATATAATTTATTAATGATTTTATTCAATAATTAAATTTATAATTATAATTATAATTTTGGTTCATTTATGTTTGGATTTCTATTTTAACCCATCACAGATCATAAAAAAATATTTGATGATAAATAAAAAAATGATAGTTTGAGACTATAATTTTATATCCTTTTTGATATTTTAAACATGTTTACAATTTTTTATAAACATATATTTTTTTATCAATTTTTTTAAATAATAGAAAAATATTTGTTGAAGTTGTTAGAATTTTCTTCTTATGATGTTTCAGAGGGGAATGATTTTTTCCATTATAATGATTGAAATGATTTTTTTTTTCAAACAATGTAATGATGATCATCATTTTCCTAACATCATAATTATTATCATGATCTATGATCAATTCCAAAGGAATATGTCAAAATTGTTTTGACACAAATCCTTTCGACTAGGGTGATCTAATTAATATTATTAAGTAATGTCTAGTTGCTGGATATTTTAAAATGGACAGAAATGAATTTTTTTTATTTTAGAGTTTTATGAAGATGATGGTGTTTTTTTAATATTAAAAATAGGAGAATATGACAACAATGTGAGATTATGGTCGAGGGTAAATTTTTCAATAAAAATAACAACATGAATTCTATGGTATTGTGTTTTGAAATAATTGTAAAATTTATAAGAATACCAATTGGTGAGGAAGTATAATATACTGAGAAGATTGATATATCAAATGATGTATCTTGTTGTTTTTATAATAATATAAAAATAAGGTACATTTTAATAAGGAATATTATGAGAGATTCCATTCGTGAAAAAATTCATTCTAATTGGCAGCAATGTTATCATATACTCAACGACTCGAGTATACCTAAGTGAAGTATATATGGTGACTGATTATAAGTTTATAAAAATATTATTTTACCGTATGATGGAATCATACATATTCTATTAGATCCATATTGGTAATTTTTTGTTTTTCATCCAATGATCCACAAGACATGGTTTTATATGATGTACTATTAATAAATTTTGTTTAAAATAAGATATGCTAGAAGAGAACCTACATGAAATTTAATTATATCTTTTCTTGGATGATCCTATGATGTTTCCCCAGTATAAATTTTTAATATATTTCAATTTTGTCATATGAAAAATGACTATAGAGATTTATACAAAATAATTAGATGGGTCAAATCATATGTATTTATATAAAATCTTATTTACATATGAAAAATTTTAAGAGCACTAGTCGAAGACAATCTATGTTAAACATATAGAATCATTCAATTAATTAAAATACTGGATATGTGGAAAATAATTATCCATTATAGGAGTTCATGGAGAACACATCAAACACACTTCCATATTAAAGTGTTTTAAGAAGCATTACATAATCCCAATAAGGACACATCAAAATGATTTTTTTATATTGATTAATATTTTTTATAAAAATGTCCAAATAATAATTAAATATATCTCCCAAAAAAATCGTTAATGATGTTTGAGGTAGTAAATTTGGAATCATGTATGTATAAAACATCATGAATTGTCTATAATTTGATAGAAGTATCAAGTGAATGTGTCAGAGTATTTTTTTGATGTTCTAGCTTTTATTGAGTTAGAATATCAGTTTTCATTAAAAATATTTCTCATGAAAAAATAAAATATAAAATGAGTTTGATGTACACCACATAGTAAAAAAATTAACTAATAAAAAAGGAGGACACACAATAATTTTGTGTACTTTTAGTTTCAATTTAAAATGGTTACTGAAGAGATGATATTCATCGATCTTGTCCTGTAAATCATTCAACATGAGGAAATGAATATATGTATAAATCATAGTCATTGGATAGAGGTTTCAGTGAGGGATGAAAGTTATTGATTGTAATATATAAATATTTTTTATAGTTTAGATGGAATATATATTTAGGTTATAGGGTAGAACACATATTAAAGGTGTAGTTTTATTAACCGCACAATGAAGAGTATTCCAGAAGATAATAAAAGGTATAATGGTAAAATTCATTAGAGAGATAATTTATCATATAAAATTTATACGATAAATTGTGAAATGTTATTTTTTAAATTATTTCATAATAATTATTTATCGATATGATTAGTGTCAATATAATCAATTATATATGTAGATAAATAAACTATAATGGGTGTTATTAAAATTTTTATTCCATTTTTCTAATAGAGGATTTCCATATACCACATAATGTGACTATGGAAGGGTTTTCGTTTCTCACACTAAGGATAAACACATTAAAAGATGTGGTTTTTCATTTATATCCTATAATTTAATACTAATTATATAATTTTACAATGTTAATATGTTTACTCACTATAACTTGTTAGAGGGGTTAACTTCAATCAAATTGATCTTTGATAATATCACCACTGATTAACCCCATAGAATTGGTACTCACATTATAATGGAAAATCATGTTGTAAAATAGGGAGGATAATATATTTGATCGATATCATAGATAATCATTATAAAACAAAATTATTATAATGTAATAATATTATTTTTATTGAATATTTGAACGTTACACCATCTATAGAAATGAATATAACCTATCAAAAAATTAAAAAAATATTTAATATATTATATAAAATCAATATCCAACATTGTAAACAACATTGATTTCATCTTAGGGTACACACAACACAATTATTAATTGTGTTTTACATAATACTAAGTTCCATCGATGGGGTGTGTTAGAAACAATACAATGTTTTACCAAAATATAAAAAAAATTATAATTATTTCATTTTATTATAATTAAGTAATAGCTGATGTAATGATATGTATTTAATGGATTAATTAAATTTGGAAAACACTTTTTATATGTTTTTATATAACTCATTTAGTTAAATTTATTTTTAAATGAATAAAAAACGGTTGAATATGAATGAGATGTATTTATATAAAAATATCATAATGAAAAAAAGATATTATATCCAGATTAATATCTAATAATTTCCTATATCAATAAAAATTTATTATTATGTTTTAAAATAATTTGTTATCATTCAACAAATAAATTTCAATAATTATATATCAATTTTTATTCCAAAATTCTTTATTTTTTAAAAAATTAATTTTACCATCATTTAATAGAGAATAAATTTTAAATACATATTTTTAAAAATTTATTTGACATTTGATTACAACAATAATTATTATTGAAATATAAATTTCAATACTTGGTATGTTTTTTTTCTATCATGTTAATGTTTGTGAAGAATCGTGAAAAATAGTGTATTTTAATTGAAATTACTCTTTCATATACGTTATAAAATATTTAAAAAATAATATAATTCTATTAATGTATTTTTATTTATATTAAAATAAGATTATTTAAATATATTTAATTTTTATCATCATCATATTGAAATTTTAAATAAAAAAATTTCATAATTTTAAACATTTTTACTTGAAAACCCCTCTTTCTTGTCCAGTTAAAGAGATTAATATTAGATTAACTTATACCACATCTCTTATCAAAATCTAGAAAAATGGATTCCATATAATTAATGTACAAAATATAAAATTTATATTATTTTCAAAATATTATAATGCTAAAAATATAGCTGAATTTATTTATAATTCATTACAGGGAATAATGTTTAAATGAGTCGACAAAGTGGTTAATCATTAATCATTAAGAGGTAAATGATGTAGAAACATTTAAAAAATTAATTATATGTATATAATAATAAAAAAATTCCACTTTAATATAATATTTATCATTATTGGAAGCACTTTATGTAAGGGAGACCACTCATTAGTGTTTTCCTTTTTCTATTTACATGAATACCACTCCTCCTACACTAAAAAATGGATCCCACCCTCCCCTCAATTTTGTATACATATCATGACATTTGTATCTCCCAAAAACTGAAAAAATATGTCCACAACATCATTACCCTCATAATACAATCCTTAATCATTTAACAATGAAAAATCAATATGTCTTTTCGTATAAACTAAATGGTGTTACCCGATTAGAATGTTTCATCTTTAAATGACCACTTTTGATTCAATTATTTCCCATATTAATTCCATTATTATTATTTAATTATTATATAATAAAATTAGTATTCTAAATATCTTGATATTTTTTCATTATAAGGGAACTACCAACACTCACACACGGTATCATCAAATTGATTGACAGTCATCATTTCTCTATTTGGATGACTTCTTCTTCACTGAATAATACAAAAAATTCTTTAATTAATGCAATTAAAGTTTAAGAGATATGATATATTTTGAGATTTTATATGGTGTATATGATAATTATAATTTTATTATTGTTCTGTAATTATTATATTATAGATACATCCCAGCATTTAATTTTCTAGGAATAAGATAACTTCATTTGTGGGTTTGGGGGAAAGCACGTTCTCAAAGTGATGTGATTTGTTCGAACTACACATGTAATGTTTTAAGGATGATATTATTAAATATATTATATATATAATTATATGATAATTTAATCATAATATACATATATATGTATAACACTTAATATTTAAATATTATATGTATATTGAAGTAGCCATCATTAGTATGTGTGGCCTATCATATCCCAGACAATACCCTTTAATTGATATATCAAATTACATTTAATTAATATAAATATATATATAATGAATATATATGAAATTTAAATCTTTTATTTCATTGTGTAGATAATTTAATTATGATATACAAAATGAGTAGAAAAATAAAATGTCAACTTTCTCAAAAAAACATGATCATTAACACATGTAATGATGAAAATATGGGATGGATATTTACAACAGTGTAATAAGATATTAAAAAATATCATATATAAAATTATAAATTTTATTATGTTTCTTTTATATGTTTATAACATTCTTAAAACTATTGTATATGTGATTAAATGGCATTGAACCAAAAGGGAGCCTATGGTTAGTTGGCATAATCTCTCATTTTTATATCCATGAGATACATGCCATATTCAATAAACACTAATTATGTGTGGAATGTATACCACCATATAATTTTTTATAACAATAATTTCATTAATTTCAGGATTTTAAATGCTTTAATTTATGTTATTCAGTCACAAATCTAATGAATCAAAAGTTACTCAAGTAGTAAGGGAATTACATTTATCATTTTACATCTATGAGATAAATATAATATTCACCACTTATTTTTTTCTTCGATTAACTAATAATTTTTTTATATATTATATAAAGAAAAAATTTATCTTCATGTAATTTTAATTTTTTGTTAATGATAATTACGGTTTGTTCTTATGATTCATGTGATACTACAAATATAAGGGGTTTCCTCTCAATTTATGTTTTATTGAGATAAATTTATTATTATTAACCAATTCACATTTTTTGGTGTATATAATTTCCCAATGTAATTTAATAAACCTATATAAAACTATTTCATTGTATTTCATGTTTCTATTTGATTTATCACATCAATGGGGTTTTGTATTTATGTTACAAAGTGGTAAATGTTATTTTCATTGGTCACATAATTTTGTGATTTTTATCATTCTATTATGAAAATAATAATATATTAATCATTTTTCATAAAATGTTAATTCATATTAAATATGAATATTAATTTCTTAAAGAAAATTATTATTTCATAAAATCTATTCTATTATTACATATTGATTTTGCTTATATTTTTATCTGATTAACTATGGAAATTTAAAAAATAAGTATCCTTTAATAAATAATTATATGTCAATTGTAAAATTATTTATAAATTAAATATATTATACCAAATATGAATAATTATTTGGAAATTAACTAAATTGGTTTTGTATTGTTTAGTTTATGATCTTTGATTCATCAGAAGTCTCATGGGAGAATTTGGATAGAAAATTCATATTGGTTTTTACCCATAATGATTCGAACTCTATTGAGGACTGATCCTAATGGTCAAGGGAAAATGTCCCTACAAAACAATTAATCCATCAAATAAGTATATCCATTATTGAAATTCAGTTGTTATTACTATTTTTAATGAAATTTTTTTACATTACATGTGGATGTTTTTTTTATTGTTTATTTATTAAATGGAAGAAGTGTTATTTTTTTAGATTATCATATTGATTATTTATATCATGTTTTTTTAAATGGAATATTTTTTCAGTTATTTTCCATTTTAGATTAATTGTTCATTATTAATTCATGAATTAATCATCAATATTTTACCCTTACTAAGAAATTCCAATAACCTTATTTTGTTTTCTCTCCCATAGATATGAAAATGAAATAATTGAATGATAATTCAAGGTAGAATTTAATTTCATTTGTTTATGTATTATTTTAAAAAAATATATAATATGGTTTTCATGAATATACCATTGCTCTAAAAAATATCAATATTAATCGGTACTTTAGCATTTCATTCATTATAATCATTCCATATTAAAAAAAATATAAACACCTCCTTCGGGATTCTCGGTTCGGGGAATTGTAGTTGGTATCAAAGTCAAATTAACTGATACATTAATAAATAGATTATGTAAATCATATTTTATATCAGGAAAACATTGTGATATGTGTTGAAGAATGGATGAAAATATTAATGAAAAAATGGTAATGATTATGATATTATATAATTATAAATGTTTTTAATTATGATATGTCTTTCCATAATTCATGGATTACACAAAATATTTTATTATGATATGATATAATATAGTTTATTCCATTTATTAGAAACAGAACTTTATTTAAAAAGGGTTATTATTACTCCTATAAAATTTAGATGTTTCCCAATTTAGTATGACAATATAACTGGTATTATAACTACATATCTTATTGATATATTTTAAAATCTTAATCACAATATGAAAAATATCCATTCTATGATGGGAAAACCTATTAAACATCAATAATATAATTTCTTGGATCACTATATATGATATGAGGCCAAATTATTTTGTGGGAATATTATTCTAGTTGTTACTGAGTAGTCAATTTAATCAATGGAGAAGACATTTATGTCATTCTGATATTATGAAATGGAAAATGTTACAGTTTTAGTGTATTTTTTCAATGGAAATATTAAACAACATTGGTTGTTAATAAATATATCTTGGTAAGAAGAAGAAATATAACTCATGGAATGTAATTATTTTATAGAGACATTTTCAATGAATATATCCCTCATGAAAAAAAAATTTAAAAGAAGATCATTTTTCTAATCATAAAGAAAAATGTATTTTAATGTGCCTTTGATTATGAAGATACCATTATATGGTTATGAAGTTATTCGAAATGTTCCATATGAAACTCAGAGTCCATGATTGGTCAATATATTGAAATAAATAAAACAAGTCTCTAAAGTGTTTTCTGTGTCAGTTACATTTTCCACACATGATGAATTTTTTATGTTATATATCCTGAGAGATAAATATTTCACTATGTCCCATTACTTCAATGGCAACCTAGATAAGAATATAAAGTGATATAAAATAATTGATAATGGTAATGAGGGAATGAAGGAGTTTCCCGCATGTGAAAATTGTGGAAATAATCTCATTGATTAACTTATGAAGGGATTTGGAGTCTATTATATAGGTGGGATGAAGAGAAAATAAAAAAAATAATGAAAATAGAATATTGAAATCATTTTTATAAATTTTTTAGACTATATGAAAATGGGGATCTATTCCAACGAACACCCCAACAGTAAAGAGGATCTAACAAAAAAATTTCCTAGGGCATAAAAACAAGATTTTTCTATTGATATGACTAAAATAATCTGATTAATTTTACCTTACATTTGGATTCATGAATAATATTGTTAGTTTATATATCAATGATTTCATAAATATATGTTTTATTTCATTTATAATGACATAAATACATTATTTTTTCATCATGGATTTATAATCATTTGTTTATTATTATCAATGACTAGGAAAATATATTCAGTGAAAAGTTGAACAACATAGAAAACATTAGATTGAGGAAAATAAAATCGTTAATATTATCCAATTATTTATATAATGATTTTTGGATAATTAAATGATTGATATGGATAATTTAAATTGGATGGTTCTAACTACATGGAACTGATTAATGATTTGTTACGAATTTTATATATACTAATTGATGTATGTTACATAAATTTTAAATTTTAGTATTATATACCATAACCTATGTTTTAAATAAAAAATAATGATGAATTATTTTTTTAAATAAGGTTTTTTCGAAATTCATTTTAGTAACTTGTTACAATGGAATACATGATGAAGGTATTCACTTTCTTGGACTATGATAATGAAGTGATTATTCATGTTTGATGAGGCTACTAATAAATAATTTTGTGAAATTCAATGAACATGCTTATAAATTGTGTTATTATAATTTTTTTTAAATTTTAACCATATATTAAATTGTATATTTTAATATATGGGTATGGATTTAGAGATTAATATATTACATCACCATAAGATGCATCTAATGATAATAGATGATGAATAAATATGTAATTGATCAACTGATGAATGATATTTTTCTTATAAAATATAAATTAATCAAATAGTTATAATTATGAAATTCTTATATACTAAAATAATTCATCGATACTAGAAATATGGTCATGAAACAAAAATATTTGACTATTACCGTAAATTTTTAAAATTTAATGATATTTTTCACACATATGGTTTATGGTATTGTGGTCATCAGCTTCCTCATGACCACCTACTGTATCACTCTCTATCAGTATATGGGTGTAATATTTCTATTCAATTTCAATGTTTTCATTTTTAAACTGTGACTCTTATCTGGAAACCTTATTAGGAAATTATATCAGATAACGTTATACATTCATTTATCTCTTAATAGGAAGAGATTTTTTTACCAAATTATGGATGTGGGATTTTTAACATTGGTATCTCAAAACCTAGAACCCTTCAATACCCTGGTGATGATAAAAATATTGATGGTGAAATTTGATTATGAAAGGGATAATGTAACACCCAAAAAATTATAATATAAGAACATTTTATGTGATATCTAGTATGAGAAGGAACAACAAGCCTGGAAATGAATATAAACTATGGGGAAATTATAACATGATTAATGTTTAAAATAAATATAATATTAATATATTAACAAAACTGTTATTTTTTATTATAATTCATACAATATTATGATTTATTATGTTACAGAAAATAATATATTCATTTGATGGCTTCTATTATAGGAAATACAATGTTTTCACAACCTACAATATACTATTAATATCATGATTAGATATGATTGTTATCTAATATACCATTTAAGTACATATATTGATTTGATTAACCAAATTTGAAATTCATTGTTTTCATATTATTTTATAATTAATTCGAGAAAAATTAATTATAATTTATTATAACAACAAATTTATCATAATGGAATATTTTTTTTATAATAAACTATATTTATCCACAAAAGTTTTTTGGTCATCATTAGTTACTCTTAATGGATTATATGAATGTAATTTATTAATTATATATACCATTAATACTTTTTACATAAAATTGATATGTTTCTAAAGAATAAATCAATTTTTAAGTATAAATGTGATATTTGTCTAAAATAAAATATTCCTGCATTATAATGGAGATAAAAATTTAGATACAATTTTCTACAATTTGAAAAAATTTACATTAAAAAAAGAACATAATTTTTTGAAACCATTTTAAAATATTATGTCCTGGGGAATTTTTTATATTTTTTTATAGAAGTTTCATAGTTTAATGAATATTGAAATTTATTAAATTTTAATTTAAAACTACTTTAAATTATAATATATATATAGTTAAAATATATTTTAAATTTTTTTTAAATATATTTAGTTCAATTATAAAAATAAAAAACCAACTAAGTTCATTGGAATCAATTTATCACAAAAATTGGACATAAAAACATCCAAAACATTTAAATATTTTTCATTTAAAATCCCTATTTTCTATACCATTTAGGGGATTAATTTTTAATAAATTTATACCACCTGTGTTATTCAAAATTAGAAAAATAATTTATATATTTTGAAATATTTATATTTTTTATGTATATTAATTTTAATATTTTTTTAAAAAATAATTATTAAAGAATGTATTTAAAATTAATTTCAGTGATTAAGGTAAAAAAGAGTGTTCTTGGTTGTTAAAAATTTATCTTCAGGAGAAAATAATGTATGAAAATTGACAAAAATATATTTAATTATCATAATTAGACCCTTACACGTATATTATGAATTATTTATCAATATTTGGGGAAACAATTAATAGCAAACCCCTGAATAGTGTTTACTTTTGTGTATTTACAAGATGCCAATCCTCCATTTCAAAATGGAAATAAAAACTCCTCACTTTTTAAAACCTCACAATACTCATTTATCAATCGATAAAAACCTAAAATATATCCCAAAACTACACCACATTATCATAGATTCATAAATATTGGAATATTTTAAACTATGGAATTCCTTTTTGTAATCCAAGTTGAGTTACTAATATAATACTTAATGTTCCTCGGTAATCTTTATTGCTTCATTTCCTTAAAAACCACTTAAGTAATTATTATTTTATTATAATATAATTTAATCATTCAACTCAATATGAATTGATATTTTGGGGGGTACATTTCATACATACACCTAAAAACATTTCCCTCAAATAGGATACACAATTATCATTCGTGTCCACAGAGGTCTACCGTCTCGCGAATTGATGTCATTATATATTCAATTACCACCTTTAAATGATGTGAATAATTATGGATTTATATTTTCTATAATATTTATTTGATAAATATAATTTCTATATCTCCAAAAAAATATAACATATATCATAAATTTATCCATTCTGTTGGAATATGATAACATCATTTGTGATTTTTGGACTGTATCTACCTCGATGAAATATGATTCATTCATAAATTTATTTGAATTTATTAAGGATGATTTTATTCAAAAAATATTATATATAATTTATATATGAATCCATAATAATAATATATATATATATATATATCACATACATTTAAAATATGATAATGAAATAGAATTATCATTTATGTGTACCTCTGACATACCAACTACATGAATGAGGAAATTCATTTCCTATCCAAAAATATTATGGATTATTATATATATATAATGAATATATATGATATTTTCATCATATTTCTAATTAATTATTCAAGTAATAAGAACAAAAATAACCTGTCAAATCAAACTCGAAAAAACCTTACAATTAAAGCACAAAATGATAAAAATAATGAATGATTATTAAATTAAAGTTAATAAGATAATATAAGAGGTTAATATATGATATTATAATTATGATTATGTTTTATATAAGGTAATATGATTAATTAAATAACTGTACATTATTTTAAATGGTTTTCAACCAAAGGGGAGCCTATATTGTGGAAATTTAATGTCTCATTTTTTACATCTCTCAGATAAATTCCGTACTCACACCCAACTTCTTCTTTTTTTGTCTGTTTACTTACATATGACCCGGTTTTTCATTAATTGAATTTATTTCATGATGTTAAATGTTTATATTGATGTTATTCTTTCATTAATACAATTATTCAAATGTTTCTCAAGTGTTACTGGATTTTCATCTCTTCATTCACATTTGAGAGATAAAATCCATATATGATACATACATGTTTTGTGGGGTGTACATAATTCACCATTTTGATATGTTAGATCATTATTTATTCTAAATTCAAGATATTAGAATGTTTTATTTGATTATTATTAATTTTATTTTATGAAATTCTTATATAATAACATTTTAAAGGTATTTCGTGTCCATTTATATTTTAATGATACTTATTAGTTATTATGCACCAATAAAAATTACTGTGGTATATTTAAATCCCATATACAATTTAATATCAATTTTAAATAATAAATCCTTTTATTTTATGTTTCACATTCCTATATCTCATCAAAGTGGTTGGATTTGAAGATTTCCCAGTGGTAAAATATAATTTGAAATCAATCATTTATAACTTTTAACAATGTCTAGAAACAATAACTGTATTATATTCATTTTTAATTGTAAATTTAATTTATCTGAAATATTCATATTATTTTTTAATAGTTATGATAATTTTCAAATTCATATTCTATTTTTAAATAGGTTGTTCCCTTTTAATGTTATTTTATTTAACAATGAATTTGGATAAATATGTATCATTTACTCAAGTTTGATATTTGATAAGACACATTTGTAAAAAATTAATTAAATTATTTATTATACTATGTATACATTGAACATACACTACATGGGTTAGGGGATCATTTATGGAAGCTCCTCGAGTCATTAGAAGTCTCATTAGAAGAATCAGTCAGATAAATCTAATGGGTATTTACAGAGTATTAATTAAACTGGTCTAAGGATTGGTCATTATAATAATGGTATCATGTTACTCAAAAACAATATTTCAAATAATTACGAAATTACATTATATTAAAATAAATTATAAATATCATCCTTGAGATTTATTTCGTTAACATTTTCTATGTAATCTGTTTTCTTCTATGGTTATTGATAAAATGGAATCTCTCTATAGATATTTAAACATCCATATGGATTATGCCTCTACATTTAGTTTAAATGTCATGTCTTCAAATCCATAAAAATTCCCATCCATGTTCATCAAATATGTATGGTGTGTATTTATTTTTTAAAATATATATGAACAAGTAAACAACATTTAATAAATACCAGAAACAATACATGTCAATATTCTGGATAATTAAATAAAAATATTATAATTTAATAAGATGGAAAACAATAAAATTAATATAATACAAAAGACTTCACATTGTATCCCTCCACAATGAAATTATATAGAATCATTTAAAATAAATTTTAATCATTTGGTGAAGATTTTTTTTCCTATGTAAGGGGTTTGGTAAAATCATATAGAAAAATTACCTATCCATAATATATTTTTACAAAAATTACTACATTGAAAGTATTTATATTTTGAAAATGATATAAAAATATTCCAAAAATATTTTAAAAACATTATTGAAGATTCTGAAAATAGAAAAATGGTTCACCATCAAACATATATGGTTGTCTCACCCAACCAACATTCTTGAGGTACGTGGTCACTCCCCACTCTATATCATTTTTACAATATTTTAGTGGAAATTTTAGAAAATAATTTTGATATTGAATTATATATATATAAATTTATCATATTGATTTTTATTTAAATCACAAAAATGTTCTAAATACATATAAAACTTTATATATATATATATATATATATTTAATTATATGTATAAATATTAAATTTCAATAAAAATATATTTTATGTATTGATACCACAACAACTATTTTCATCTAGCATTACATATGATGTTAAAAATAAAAAACATCCAGTACTAAAAGTATAATTCATCAAAAAATGAAATTTATTTCAAAAAAAAGTTATAACATTTCTGAATAAAAATAAATTCCGGAACAAATACATTTCAATACAGATGTATTTAACTGATAATATGCATGAAATAATTTCATGGCTATTTTAAACGTTCACATAATAGTAAATAGTATTTCATTTATAATCTAATCTACATAAAATAATCATAAATAATGTCAAATAAATTATTGCACGTTGAATTTTCAAAGAAATTTTTTTAAACAATATTATTCTAACAAATTATTTAAATATATACATATAGAATTATACTCAAATAAAAATACAATATACATGATTAGTAAATTAATAAGAGTGAAAAGTATTACTTAAATATATTTTTCAATCATTAAATAAAAAACAATATATGCTTATGAATTTAAAATATAGTTATTTGAATTAAATTAATTCGATTAAATGAATATATTCATTAGTAAAATAATAAAATCGAAGCATTGATAACTATATATGTATATTAAATATATATATGTTTCAAAACATGAAATATATATGTGTGTGTGAGTTTGTGTTTATATATACAAGAAGAATGATAGTTTTTAATTCAAATGAAATAAAACCATAATAAAATATAATTTATATTTTATAAAATTATATTTATACAAGTGTAGTAATACGGAAAATATTAATTATATATGTACTATTCTAGAAAATGGATGTAATAAATATTTTATAAATTATAGATTGAGAATTCATCCTTTCTAATTTAAAATTATAAATCCATATTATGAAGATAAATTTAATATTAACATTACATGATTTTTACATTTAAAATTAATAGACACATTTTTCTTATTCCCTTATTCATTCTCTTTGAACTATAAATTGGATTTAATATTTTACCTTTAACATTGGTGAAAGGCTTTTATCATCAGTCCCTTTAATCATTTCATAATGATATATGAAACTAGTGAATGGTGGCCTAGAAGACTAATTTATATTTAAAAAGAGTGAAAAAATAATTATTGTGGATAATGATGATTAAAGAGATATAAATAGCCAAATCAAAACAATCATAAAAAGATGATAGAAAAACTACATCTGTAAACTAAATGTACTTTCAAAAGAGCTAAAAATTAATGAATTCAAGGAAATTTGTGTAAACAGTTAGTTATGAAATCAAATTAACAAAGAATATATTATTTCTGTAATAATTCATTCTCATAAATAGATTTATCTTATGATAGAAAAACAATAATGTTTATTGATTTATAATTAAATAACTACAAAAGTGATTTGAAAATTTACATTTCTGGACTAAAATGAATTATTTTTTGTTCATAATCAATTAGTATAGAATTATTAATAAACAATAACCTCAGATACAGTTAAATTATAATTTTTTTAAAAAATTTCAAGTATTGTAATTTCCAAACTGAGATCGACAACATAATTCAGACTAATAAAACCTACGTCATAGATATCTAGAAAAATCAAATTATTGGAAACCAAACCCAAATCCATGATTAGTTCTCCTCAGTTGAAAAGTTCTTTTAATTCTCATCCATGTTCTACTTGAAGAAAACATCACTTAGAAATCTTCTTTGTCTCAAATCATTCTTGTGTCAAATGGATACCCCTGAAATCCTCTTTCCTTATCGACTATTAAACCAACAATACCCCCTTATCCCTAAAACAAAAAATGTAAAATCATATTTTTTTATTATTTATTTAATCTCAATGATGAAATTGAATTTATATAATACATAAAATAATTTATAAATTCATACATTTTCAAAAATGTATTTTTTAATAAAAAAATTACAATCCAATAATATTCAAATTTTAATGAACCATCAATTTTAAAAAATATGATAATTTATATTTTATATTGAAACATGTAACATTAATATAAATATTTATTTAATTTTAATTATATCAGTGTAATATTTTAATAAAATATAAATGATTAAAATTAAATTATAATATATTATTTTGAATATATTGTTACTCAAAACACATTATATTTTAATATTACAAATTATAATACTTGAAAATAATAATTTATTTAATGTAGTCAAATTTTGATAAAATAATTTACCTATTAAAATATCATACATATATTATTTTTATCATATTATGATAAATAATTCTATTTAGTATATTGTAAAATATAATAATTCAAATTATACATTAAATGATGTACATTTAAAAATTCATCTATAAAATAATAGAAAATTTTAAAAAAAAATGTACCTTATATTTTCAGAATAATTTATTAATAATAAATATAATTATGAATATTTTAATTTTTAAAATTTTAATATTAATTTCCCATTATGATAAATTTTCCCTCTAAAAAAATTTCTCCCTCACAATTCATTAGTCTAACCAAGATGAAATCTTATTTTCTATATACATAATTAAGAACAAGAGGACCGATGAATGTGTATACAATAAAAAAAACAACTAATATCTAATTTTTTCAAGATCATTGTTTTGATTTCAGATGTAAATCCATGAACCTTCTACTCTAGGTGTAGCTTATATTTTAGGCTTTGAATTTTTTAATTAAATATAAATTTAGAACTAAACCTGAGTAAATACGTACTATAGACTTTTTCAGCCTTGTTTTAAGGGAATTAGATACACATATTCCATTTATCAATACTCTACAAGAAAATTATAAAAACAAAATAATTCCCATATGAAGAATCCTCAATGAAATTATTATAATCGTATGAAAATAGATTTTAAACATAGTGTGAGGAATTTTTTTTCCACATAAGGGATTTTATTTTTTTACAGTGAAAAATTATCATTACATAATACAATTTTAAAAATATATTATTACTTTGAAAAAAAGCATACATTGAAAATATTTTAAAATTATTCAAGTCATATTTGGAAAAAAAGTATTCACGATTTTGAAAATAATACTGTAATTCTACATGAAACGTAGACGGTTGTCTATGCCTACTCGAATTCTTGATGTACACATTTACTCACCACTCCCCTTCATGTTTACCAAGTCCAAGTAATGATTTTATAAAATCATTTTTTTATTTAATTATATATATATATAAATTTATCAGTTTGTGGATTCATAGAAACAAAATTATATACTAAATACACAAAAACCATAATTTCTATATTTTCACATATATATAAATATGATCTTTCGAGTAAAATATCCAGAGAGTCATGATATCATAAAAATTCATGTCATCTATATTTAAAAGGACTTTTAATAATAATAAACATATATGTACTAAAAATATCATTCAGAAACTCATTTAATACATTTTATAAAAATGTTATAACTTTTATTAATAAATAATAATACTTGAACAATAATATTTAAAGACAATACTATTTAATTGATACTATTCATAAAATATTTTCATGAATATAAAAATACATAACAAAATAGATATCTATTATTGATATATAATCTTATCTCATTAAAATAGTCATAATATATGTACTATTATGAATCACAAATAATATTACGAAAGGAAAAATTTTAAAATCAGCATATCTCCTTTTACATTTCTAAATATATAAGTATAGAATAATACTCCCAAAAATAATACAAGATACATTATTTAGAAATGAATAAGTATGAAAAATATTAACTAAATATGTATTTCAATAATAATTTTGAAATAAATATACACATAGGAATTGTAAAACATGTATTTTGAATTCAACAAATTCCACTACATGAATATAATCATTCGGAAAATATCAACTTCAATAAATTGATATCTACATACATATATAATATATTTATATTTTTGAAAATATGAGGATTAAATATATATATATATATATGCACTTATATACCTCAAGTTTTATAATTTGGAATGAAATCATAATAAAGGCATAACTAAATATTTGTTTTCTATTATATTAAAAAATTAAAACAAATATAATTAAACTGAAAATATTACATATATATATATATAGATATAAAGTGTTGGAAACATGAGGTAATATATGTATTAAGAATAAAATAGTGAGAATCCCCCTGTACTAATTTCAAAATCGAAATCATTAATTTGATGATAAATTCAATATAAAACCTAATTTATTTTTTAAAGGATAATAGTGGACACTTGTGGATTCGACCCTTTGTTATTCACTATGGATTGTAAATTGGTTTTAAAATTTTAACAAGAATGAGGGTTAGTGGCTTTTATAGGCAATATCATTACCATTTTAACAATGATATAGGGAATTTTCAAAATGGTGAACAGTCGGTTCATTGAGATTTAAAAATAGTGACATAATCAAGCTTGCTGAGAAAACGTTGCTGAGAGAAATATATTGAAAAATAAATACAAACATAAAAATATTTTGTCACATCTAAATATATATATCAAATTAGCATCCTAAATTGCTAAAAAATATTCTTTCAGAGATAGCTGTGTAAAATGATTATTGAGACATCTAATGAAAAATTAATATATAATTTATATAATCATATATTAAATAAAACAGAATTTTTTGAAGAAGAAAAACAATGTTGGTATATTCAAAATAAAATAACTATAATAGGGATAGGTGAATAGAAATTTTTGGACTAAATTGTATTACCCACTTCTCATAATCCGATAGAAAAGTATATTTCAAAAAATAGACCACATATAGAGGAAAACAATGAATTAAATAAGAATAAGGTATTCATTATCATTATTCATTTGAAATTGAGGACTTGATCAAACAAAAGAATCATACCTCAATGAAATATATGAAAAACACCATGGTCAAAAACCAAACCTCATCTAATGTCATCTATCTATCACATGGTATTGATATCATAAATATAAGTGTTCTTGTATCTAATCAATATCTCTCATATCTTTTTCATTACCAACTGTTCCATTCTCGGTCAAAATTGATGTCATATATTTTGTTTACTGATGCATATACTCCTCATTAAATCTTGGTGTGATGTTGAGATCCCTCAAATGTTGACTTCACCATGAAGCCCACCTGCATGCCCTGGAGACCCCCAAATGCTCCAATCCCTAAATGAATCTTACTCCACCAGGAACCCCTAACCCTAAAAATGAATTTTAATTGTTATTCATTTATATTTTTTCATTAATTTCATTGAGAAAAATTAATTTAAATTAGAAATAATTTAATTGTTTGATTCATAAATTTTAAAAAGTCACTTTTTCTATAAAACAAATTATAATCCTATAAAATTATTATTATAATAAACTGTTAATTTTAAAAAATATCATTGTTGATATTTTATAATGATAAATGTTACTTTAATATGAATATAGATTTATTTCAAATTATAATACAATAAAATTTTAATTAAATTTTAATTATTATATTGATCTTCTAATACACTGAAAATCATATATTGTTACATAATATAATTAATGTTTTAATATTATTTCTTATAATACATAGAAATAATAATTTATATAATTAACTCAAATTATCATAAAATAAATATGATATTAATATATCATACTTATAATATATATATATATATGATTACGAAATAAATAATACAGATAAAGGAAAAATTAAAAACAATATTCGAAATATAATTTAATGAAATAAGCTCTAAAATTATTACGTCAAGTAAAATATTATATCCAAAATAGACCAACATATATTTTAATAATTATTTAAGAAAAATAAATATATTTTTGAATAAATTAATTTATGAAAATTATATTTTAATTTATTTCGATGTGTTTTTGATTATTTAATAATTTATCTTTTCTAATTGATTATTCAATATTAAATAAGGATATCTTAATCAATATAAAACCCTTTGGGATAATTTGAGATAATGTAAATTTTTCCATTCCATAAGATATGAAAAAGAATCCATTGTACGATTATTCATGGATGTAATTCATTTTACTTTATAATGTATCATGATTTATATTATATTTCTAAATGTAAATTGGTATCATCTATTTAATCAACTTTTCAAAAACTATTAAACTAATCTGTCCATCAAAAATTTATTTCTTTTAATCATGCTAATGTAATAAATTATGTCACAAACTCAAGGATTCTATAAGAGAGATGTTACCATTTCTAAAAAATTAAACTGTAGTGGTATTCCTACCATATAGGGGAAATATTAATGGATATTTTTGTCATGCCTTATATATGGGGAAAGTCATATAATATTTTCAAAATAGATCTCACCTTGGAGATATATATGAAAGAAAGGAAATAAATGATATAATAAAAAAACATTTCATATGTTACATATCGAAATAAAGTATAAATCATCAAATTATAAGAAGTATTTAATGAAAATATAGTATCATTTTTTGACTAATTTCATGAAAGATGTTACCACACTTGTAAAAACTTATAAGAATTTATAAAAAATAATCATAGACTAGTCTAATATTTATAAAAAGATATAATGAAAAATGTTGAGGAAATTAAATTATAAAAGATTGGATTAAAAATTAAAAAAAGTAACATTCTATGAATTTGTGATATAATTCACTCAACAGATATTACATATTCAATAAATATCAATAACGATATTGAAAAATGTGAAGGTGTAATAGATACTTTGGAAAGATATTTCCTTAAAATAAAATGTAATTTGAAATGATGAGTGTAATTTTTATCAAAATAATTCAAAATATTTAAAACAGATTGATGGTGTTAAACAAAACATTATATGTTCAACAGAAAATTATGATAATGTTAATGATTTTAGCTTTACAAATTACTCTTGTATCATTATAACAATTAATGTCGAAAACAAGTAATTGAGGGGATAAATAACTATATAAAATCCTACCAATATTAGGGATATTTATAATTTGGACAATATAAGTGTTGTAGACGTATAGAGATTTTGGAAATATTGAATTGTGAATATTGGTTTTAAAATAACTATCAAATGTTATATGGTTAATTTTTTAAAAATATACATAAAATGATGGGTAATAAAGAAAATAATTGAATAATATTTCAAAACAGTATTATGGACAGTGGATGTCCTAAAAATAGTGCAATATTATCCACCAGAAAAATGGACACGTCAGATGAATGTTTTGGTGAAAAAACTGACCCATTGAGAAAATAACAATGAATTTCTGTATTAAAAAAATATTAATCTAATATAACCTATATCATCTTGTTTTTTAGTGAAAATACTATGTTAGATAGTGTACATGATACACCACATCGTGATTAAGTAATGAACTGAATATTATTATTTAAACTGTAACATTATGGCCTAGTTATTAGAAATTAATGGAAGAAAAATATTAAAAAATCATGAATATATTGTATATATAATTAATTCTTTTGTGTGTATTTAATAATAAATAAAAACAAAACACTTAAAAAGATTTCATTTTCTGAAAAATTATTTAAATAAGAAAAAAAAATTCAAAATAAAAAATAACATGTGATGGATTAAATTATTGTAATACATATATAATAAAATCAATATATTTTTTAACATTCATTATATATGTTTTATGAAATTATATAAAAACAATTCCAATTTTAAACATAAAATAAGTATTTCTCTAAAAATCATTTTTTTCCATTGGATGGGACAAATTTTTTAAATATTATTTTTAAAAATTTATAAATTATATTATAGAAAATGAAACATTTCATTAAAAAAATATCAAAATTTATATTGGATTAATATTTGGTATTTTAATGATTAGTTCATTGTATGATGTATCATGAATAATATTAAAATTTAACTGAATATATATTTTATTAATATATAATATATATTCTTAAATTAAAAATTTTATTTGTTTTAAATAAAAATTATATCAAATTTTATATAATTTATTTATATTTATTATCGTAGAATCAATTTCATATCGAAATTGGATATAAAAACTTTTGGGAAGGTATGAAAATTGTTACTTCAAAAACTCTTTTCTTCATTCCATCTGTTAGATTTTTTTAATATAATTTCCAAAATGACAATGTATTAAATATTAAAAAATGGATTTAATGATTTTAATCATAAATGAAAATATTATAATATAGGTCTCAGTATTTTTTTTAAAAACCGAATAGAAACTCTAGTTTTTTTATTACCATAGTTAATTGTAAATCAGGTAATTGAGGATAGAAATAATATTATAAATAATAAAAAATTTACCTAACAATTTAAAAAAAAATATGTTATGAGTTATTTTCTACCAAAATCATACATGTATCAATTTAATGAAATATTGGATCCAATTAGATGTCTTTAATCACTTTATAGTGTTTCATATTGAAGAAAAGTTTAAGATGACATGTATATGTTTTAATAACTATATCATTTTTCATTAGGGGTTATTTAGAATATTTAATAGACAATAATAAGTACATGAAAATTTATATTTTTTATATTTATCATGAAATTATATTTATTTTATTTGGTAAATTAATAATTACTTAAATGTATTTCACAATAAAGAAGCATTATTTTTTTTAATAAATATGTATATAATTAATCTTAATAAAAATAAAAAATTATAATTAATTTGAAACAACTAATGTCATCAATTAATTTAATAGAAGAATATGAAACTTCATTTATTTCATATATTTATATATAATTTATCATGATTTTATGATATTTTAAAAAAACCATGTATTACATATTATAAAAATTGACATTAATGATATTTAAAAAAATTTATTATGGGATATAAAATTTGTAAAAAACAAATATTCTTCAAATTATTTGGATAATATTGAATACATAATCTATGATCCATTTATGGTTCTTTTGACATTTTACATTTTATATATTAACCACTAAATAGTAAAAAAACATGTTATCATGGGATCGGTTAAAGAGGATAAATAATGGTCAATGGTAAATATAATGATTCAAAAATAGTAAGAACATAAATTGTTTTATTTTAATGATGGTATTTCAACCCATAATAATCCTAAATTTGTAATAAATCTATTTTTATACATTTTTAATATACCATTTATTTATATTAATTTAATATTTTTTAAAATTTCATGAGTGTCACTCCAATCTCATATAAATGGGCATGTAATTATGTCATTTATTCATTGTTAAAACCCTATTTTTATTCAAAATCTACAAAATTTCCATCCTAGAACCCCTCCCAATACCATTTTTCTGTTAATATAGTATTAACAATACCCTAAGTGTTGATAATGTGTTATTAAAAGATGATATTTTAGAGAATATGTATTGTTTTAATCATGTATATTTGTTTTGATTCATCGTCAACTTAATAAATAATTATAAATTTATGATGAAATAATAAATAAAGTATAGTCACTATATTGTAATGTATTTATGTTAATATAATCAAAAATAATATTTCTTCATTTTTATAAAATTGGAAATGAATTATCGTTTTTGTATATGATGAAAAACCAACTAAAAAACTGATATAATTTGTTCATCATCCCCATCTCTCAAGACATGTAATAGTGATGGAATTAATGTTTATATATGATATAATTGAATAATTTCCATTACTATATAATAATATAATATTCTATCCTACATTTCAATAAACATCAAAATGATAACATCATTCATGAATACATGTGAAATATAACCTCTATAATGTGATTTGATTGGTGTTCCATCATCAAATCAATTGGATGATAAAAATGCATATATTTAAATTAATATTATTATTTTTATGACATTATTATAATTATGAAATTTAAATTTTTTATTCTTCTCTCCATAATGATCATTTAAAATTTATACATTAATCATCTATTTGTAAGACATACCATCTCAATGATTGGAATGTTGATCATTTTTTTTCATATATATTGGAGGAATTTAAAAGATTAGTTGAATCATACATGTTGATATTATGTCATGACTATTTTGTTAAATTATATGTTAATGAAAAAAATTTAATATAGGGACCATACAAATTTTATTTTGTTCAAATGTACTGAATAATATTAAAATATTTGACATAATGAAAAATAATTAAGTACCTTTGAAAACATAATAATATGCTTTATTAAGGTAATCGTAAAATTGATGATGTTTCTCATGTAGTTATGTAATTCCACTTTGATTATTATTCTAAGATATAATTATTATATGTGATGTGTCAGACTCAAGGTATTGGATTTCTTCTCAGTATCCTTTTAATGAGGTATATTTTAATGTTATAAACATACCTTATTTTATGTGGTTTATATACACCCCTTTGATATATCATATTATTCCTTTATTTAATTTCATGTAATTTTATGTTTTCTTAAATGTTATTGTTACATGGGGTGGCCTATATTGCACAGGGAATCCTTTTAAAACATAACACTGGGTGACCCATATAGTGTTGAGAAATCCCATTACCACATAACATGGGGTAGCCCATATAGAAACAGGTAATCCTAGAGTAGCTTAATTAGAAGACATACATATGATTATTCCACAATTACAGGGTTTTGAAATGATTTTTTATATTATTCTCTAAGTCTCCTGAAGGTGTTTCAATATTATTCTTTTTATTTTAATGATTTTTTATAGATAATAATGCATGTATTATATTCATTTTAATTTTTTTTATTTAAATTTATCTAGGAAATTTTATGATAATGGTTAATTTAATATGAGTTTTTAGGTTTCTAATAAATTATCAATACCCTTTTTTTATAATTGTTACTCATATTTTTTCTCATCCAATGTTTTTAGAATATATTTCACATAATTTTAGGTGGAACATTGGTAAAGTTTATATCATTGGAGAAATTGTGAATATTTATCTTAAATATAAATCATGTTTTATTTTAATGTGTTATACTGTGGAAAAATCAGATATAGAGTATTTGTGTGCACTTGTAGTGGATTGGTTTACATTGTATTTGTTTGTACGAATTCCATAAAATTCTAAACTAAACAGTTCTATCAATCTGAATTCTTGTTAATAAACAATGATATATAATGATTAATATTGTGTCTTTAATGTTGGTGTATTTATAATGTTTAAAAAATGATATAATGATTATTTCATTTGGGTTACAGATACGATCATGGGTTTATAATTGAATGGTCGAACATATCTCCAATGTCATATAAACTATTTTGAAGATTTTTGTGATGAAATGTTAAAGTGACTACATGTATTTTTGGAACCATTAATTTTTAAGGTACTTATATATATATATATATATATTAAATTTTGGAATAGAAAATGAATGGAAAAACATTAATTTCAGGGTTAACATACTAATGAAATTTTGGATGATGTTTCTTAAATTTCTCAAAATTTTAAAATGTTATTTTTTAATAAAATAATAAAAACGATGGGCCACATGATGCGTGACCACCCATAACTTTAGGAAAGGCTATAAGTTCTGAACTTAAACCAGAATAGGGATAACGGTGAATCGAAAACCACTGACCAATGTGACATTCATGTTCAATTTCCTTTTTTATGAAAACAATTTTATTATTAATGAAAAATGAAATTTGGGTCTGACACAATTTATCGAATATATAACTATGGGATTGGAGATTTATTTTTTTTATTACATCATTATTGTCATTTTAGGTAAAGTTAACAAATTTTGGATCTTTTTATTATTGTGCTAAATATAATTCTAGGGTATTATATTTGTGGAATAATGGATGAAGTATATTTCATATGATAATATGATATAATTGTTTATTTATGTCAATTTATTTTATTTGTTGAAATTTTTGCATATTATGGATATTATGTGGTTAACGAATTTACATTTTGTTATAAGACTACATGAGTAATTGTTGTTACTTAGTGATACATGTTATTATTATCATAGAATTCTATTTTGTAAATCATATTTCATTTTGGGTATTAATCATATTCTAGATAAATTTTTAGTAATTTCAAGGATATTTATTTATTCAATGATTTATGTTAGACATTTGGAATTAAAATATAATTTTAGATATTAAATTATATTTTATTTAAAAACGTCTATTATTTTTGGGGAGTTGTGTTATACATTTCTAACCATTTTTGAGTTGGTTAATGTTTTAAGATAGTAGAAAAATATAGTTATCCTTTTCCGGATTATGTGATTCTCATGATGTTTATTATAGTTCCTCCGGAAAGTACAAATGATAGATAATACTCAACATCTAGATAAGTTTTAGGTGTAAATATATTAAATGATGAAATTATATATTTCCAGTAAGAATATTTATATATGTTCTTTTTATAAGAATAAAATAAACTATGAATAATTTGGAAAATGATTTTGAGAAAGAATTATCCATTTTATTTTATCAATATTATTTTTAACTCATTAAATATTGACTGTTTTGGGATGTTAATACTAAACATGATCATGTTCTCCTTCATTATATATTAGTTCTTTATATATTATTTTCTCTTATAGTAATATGTTTTCTATCATGGAAACCTTGTATGAGTTATCTAAAGTGACCTGCATTCCTTCTTCTCATTCATTTAATATTGAGGTTTTATTGATCATTTTTATGATATGGTATTCCAATAATGTTATTTATTTTTTCCAAACCCTGGTTAGTCACAAAATTATCAAAATTTTATGACACAATTTATAAAAACTAGCGGCAGAATGTAGGATCTTAAATTTTGAATTGGAAACACTATGTATTAGAGTATACATTATACCCCACATTGTGCATTAGAGAACATGTAGATAATATTATTTAATTTTTTCCATTATAACCAAAATATTTAAAAGGATGGTATTAAATAATTAACATAATTATGAAAATATTATTTATCTAATTATTTATTTGGTGACCAATTAATTTTAAATGATAATAAAAAACCTTTTTGAAAAAAAGAAATCAATTTGAAATAAACAATTATAATGAGAACAACTGTTTTTATAAAATAATAAAATTACACTTGTTGGATTCTATTAATGAAATATATAAAAATTTAATATATATAGTATAATATTTAGAATTATTATTAATTGTTTTATAGACATGATATAAGAAAAAAAATCCAATTTTATACATTAATGATGCATTATTCTAAAATGAATTTTTTTTAATTTTGATGGAATGCCTTTTTGAATTATAGTTATTAAAAAATTCATATTTTATACTTTATAAAATGATATTTCTAGTCAATTGATGTATTTAAAAATTTACATTGATTGTTTTTTTTATTTTTCCGATAAGATTCATTTTTAAATGAATAGTGGCCAAATATAAATTTTAATTTACAACAGGTTATCTTGACTAATTAAATTACAAATATTAACTATAAAATCGATGCCTTTTAATGTATCATTAGATAAATTTTATATTAATTAATCCAATTTAGAACATTTCAATCAATTTTACATTGAATATTCTTATAAAAACATTGTGTTCTTTTTATAATTTTTTACTTTAAAAAACATGTTGTTTCGTCTCATATGCATTATTTCTTTTTAATTAATTTCTCCAAATAATGTGTTTTAAAATTTAAAAACAAATACCTTTTTTTAATTAAATATTGAAATTTAGAAAATATTTCCCCTATATTTTTGGATAATATGTATATATTAAAATCTGTTTTTAATTACCACAATTAAGTGTAGAATCAGGTAATTTTTTATAAAACTAATATTATAAATATTAGAATCGTTCCCTAAAACTCATCCTAAATTTTTTTAATGAGTCATATTTTAAAACAGTAATCCTTGGTCAAATTTAAGACACCATACTTCCATTTTGATAAGTTTAATTCCATTATAGTATTTTTTTTATTAAGAAATGATAATGATATCATACTTATTTTTTAATATTGATAACATATTAAATACTTGATTATTTAGAAGATATATTCAACTGTAAATAGTATTTCGAAATATAAAATTATCTTATTTATCATTGAAATTTCTTTTTAGATTTTATAATATAAATAATTACTTTATTTTATTACATAGTGGTAAAGAAATATTTGTTTAGGTAATTGATATATGAAATAAATAATATATGTTAATATGAAAATAAATATATTTTAAAAAATTTATTGTCATCCAAAACTTTTATAGATGAAATTTATATTTTTATGATGTGTTAGAATAATTTTTTAGATTTTTGTTGTTGTGATATTATATTTAAATTTTAATGTAAAGAATACAATCAAAATTGGCTTCAATGTTAATTAAAAATACATAATATTTTATGAAATGATATAAAATTCATATACATATAATATTCTAGTAAAAAAATTAAATATTGTATAAAATGGTATGAATCATCCATTAATAGATCGTTTGATATTTTTATGTAAGTATATTATCCCTAAATAGTAAAAACACATGACACCATAGGAGTTATACAGGTTAAAGAAGGGTTAATGCTAAAAGATATGAGTAATAAAAAGTCAATACAAATCAAATTTTCATGGTATGATGTTATTTATACCCAAAATCATACTATATATAAAATTAGTAAGTTATTGATTAATTTTTAATGTAAATATAACTTCTATTAATTTAATATTTTTTGAAATTTCATTAGATCCCCTCTCATCTATAAGAAATAAGCACATATTCTTCTATATTATTCTAAAAGTAAAAACTAATTAGTTCATAGAATATCATCTCAAATAACCTCATAGAAACACTAAACACATTATATAACTCTTAGGTTAAGCATAATACTTCACATTGTGGACTTAAGGTGTTATGAGAAGGAGATCCTCTGAAGAAGATGTATTTTTTTAATCATTTGATTTGTATTTACATTTTATTCTACATCTATTAAATATTCATCAACAATGATGATATAATATATCTATTATAATAAATATACTTAAATTCTATTATTTTAACTCCATCAACTTATTCCATATTCACATCCATCAAATGAGTAAATAATTATTGTTCATTTGTACTACAAACTACTATTTCAAAAAATGATTTAATATGTTTTCATTCACCATATCTCAAGAATGGTTATCATGATATTATTAATAAATTTATATGATATTAATAACAAATTTATAATTTTTAAATATTAAAATTTAATTTCAATTATTACCACTCTATGTATAGTAAAATGATAATGTAGTTTACACGTGTAAAATATCACCGCAGAATTGAGATGGGATTGTTTTTAGAAACCACATAACAAGGATGATATATATATATAAGTATATTTCAATGAATAACTTGATATTAATTATATTATTATAATTATTTACAATTAAAATAATATTAAACATAATTCTATAAAGTTTATACAATAATATAAATGTTACTCTGGGGTATATAAGACATAATGTGTCTATTAGTGTAAAGTATTTCTTTTTTCATATCCATATTTATTGTGCGCATTTCAATTTCAAATTGATTTAAAAAAGTGAATATTAATTTTTTAATAATATTATACAAATGATGGAATATGTTTAACTTCTTACTACATATATTTTACTATCTATATTTTGGACTCATGTATCGAATGTTATCAAAAATTATACGGTTAAAATAATTAACGTTTAATTATTATAAAATGGTAATAAGAGATTCAAAGAGAATATAAAACATTATAAAGGGTCTCAAGATTGAAAATAATTAAGCAATGTCTATTATAAATGAAAATAATTATTTTACATCACTAATCTGATAGAAGCAAAGGGATTTAGTCTCAATCACCAGTCCTTGAGTCATATTTTGATGTTATATAGTCACATTATTTTAAAATGGGTTTATTAAATTACATTAAAATATCATATCAATAATTAAATTATAATAATGATTTATTTTTTTCTAATGTTATTTTTCGATTGATTTTATGGTATAAATTCATAATGTGGTAATGGACACATTGAATGTTTAATGATTTAATTTCAAAATATTTTTCTATTTATCAATATTACTTATATTTATTTAAATTATTTTTTAATATGGATATAAATTTATTAAAAACAAAATTTTATTCCTATTTTTTTTAAAAATTAATGTTTTCTAAAATAATATGTTCATGTGTTTAATGCAGAACAATCAGAAAAATTACAAAAATAATGATATATTCCTAATGTACAATATTAGAGTGACTTTTATGAATTAATTAATATAATTTTATTTATATAATCCTTTTTATTAATACATGTTTTCATAAATTCAAAACCATATTCAATTATTTTTTTGACTTTTAGTATTGAAGTTGGTTTTTTAAATGAAAATTTTACTTTAATACGAAGAGTTTTCCATATGAAATTTAAAGTGTTTTCAAAGGGTTTTTTGCTGAATGTGATTGATTAATGATATGGTACGTGTAAATTTTATGAAATTGGTGTGCCAGATTGTAAGATCCTGAGTATTCAGAAAGAAACAATGTTTAAAATAATGTACTAGATAAACAATATCGAGTATAACCAAACAACTAAATATTATTATTTTAATATTAACATTATAACATAGCTATATGAATAGAGGAAATGAACAATATTATTTGACTTTTGATAATATTGATAAAAGAATTATATAATTTATTCTTTTGTGAATAATTAGTTATAGATTAAAATAAAATCTTTTCTATTTAAAGAAAAATGTCTTTTTGGAAAACTGTTAAAATTAAAATTAAATTTATTATAAAATTATTAAACCACCGTTGATGTATTTTAATAAATAAATATATAATTAATATATTCAATGTAATACATATTATTCATCATAAATGTTTTATAGACATGTTATGAGAAAAAAAATCAATTTTTTATATAAATGAAATATTATTTGAAAAATTTCATTTTACAATCATTCCATAGAATAATAAATTTGAATATAGTTTTATTATTTTAAATATTATATATATAATAATAATAAAAATCTTCTTTTGAAGATAGATATCCAAATTGATTTTGGATGAATTTTTTTAATTTTTCAGATAAAATCAATATGTTAATGAATAAAAAAAATACAACTTTTAAATTCAAAACGTCTATTTCATCGAATTTTTTTGTATTGTTATATTATCATTTAGGTTTGCTTTAATGTATATTTATATTATTTTTCTATTATATAATCCAATTTTGGTCAATGTAGGTAAATTGACATTGAATATTGATATAATCCCATGTTAGTATTTTGATGGTTTTTACTTTTAAAAAACAAATTTTCTGGGTTGGATAATGATAATTAGAATTAAATTAATTACTAAAACATATGTCTTTTGAATTTTGAAAATTGGATTCCATATTTTTAATCGTGAGGAATAAATTAAGTAAAACAATCCCTTTTATTGTTTTACCTGATTAATAATAACATAAGTAGTAGATTAATACCAATTTATCAATGATCTCCCAGACACCGAACATTCCAGATGATAACTGTTAACATTTAAACACAGATTTGATGGTCTTTTGAGACCTACAGACATACCTACCATAGATCCTAAACTCGACATGAAGAAGCCTCTTACCCTTTCTCTAGTGATTCAGATGCTATCAGGCATATCGAGCATTGTCACTTCTTCCTTCCCTTTACCTAGAGCTGAAAATACTGGCTCTACTATTGCCTCCATCGAAACCCCTAATTTCACAAAACTGTTATAGGACTCCGATGTGGATGTATGGATCCTTAATTTCCCCTTCGCCTGATGCTGATATAGGGGTTACCCATTCATCTGGATATTTCAGTCAAAAGAGCCATCCACATCCATATCCTACAGATCGCCAGACCTGTCGGAGATACCATGGGCCAGAGAGAGCAAACAATCAATAAATAACATTAGTAGTAATTTTTATTTACCATAGTTACAGAGTTAATCTGGTAAATAAGGGTAAAAAATTATATTATAATAATATAAAACATACATAAAACGTGTCCTAATCTTATTGTCTGAGATATGGACGCCCTAGTCGACCCATGGGATCAAAATTTGGCCTCTGGATGCCACATAGAAGTTAATATGAAACTTATAGTCTTTTATTTAATGTATAGAAAAATATTTTTTAAATATATATATTATTAATATAAAATATTTAAATCATAAAATATTATGGATATATTCGACTATATATATTAATTATAAATTAAAAAATATCCTAGATCATTGTATTTTACATATAATTTTTAGACATTTAATAATTAAATTTAATTATAACTCCATGATGATGAAGTAATCGCTTTATTAATGAAGGAATAAAATAAATGATATTATCAATATAAAATAAATAATATATGACCTAATTTATTTCATACATAACTTTTATATGTGTATATGACATGTTAGAAGACTGTAAAATTTGTTGCTTCGTGTTTATCTCTTTTTTGAGATAATATTTAAATTCAATAAAACGAGTAATGTAAAAATTGACATGATTATAGTTTTATAAATGTAGTAAATTATTAAATTAATTAAAAAACATCAAAAGATTTTAAATCACATAGTGACTATGATAATGTCTAAAAAATCATTAGGTGTCTAATTATGGAAATTTTTTCCTATATTTGTAAAATTTATAGCATCTTAGTAATATATATGTTATTACCGCAATTAAAATAAATAGAGAGTAATTAAGGATAAACTGAAAAAGATAAGGATTAAAATAATATCAGTATATGCCTAAAAATTATTGGATTAGATTATTTTGACCTATATTAATCTTATATTCATCATATCCCATGTTGGAGCCATTTTAATTAAAAAATATTTTATATTAGTTTAATATTTTAATTATTTCAAGGGTTCACTCACCCCTCTTATAAAAAGTTTCATTCTATCCTTTAATACTCACACATCAGAAACCCATTATTTCAGCAATTCCATTCCCAAAATGATACATTAAACTCTCCCCTCATCCAATAGGTCCCCCTAAGGGAAGAAAGCTTCCCAAAGAAGCATTTTGTTATAAACCAAAAGAAGTTACCCAATTAAGAACAAACACCATCTCTCGTTCATTTTAGTTTCCTTTCCATTATCCACTCCCGATAATATTATTATTCAATGATTACATAACAACACAAGTATCATAAATTTAATATGATGTTTTTTGAATGTTTTTTATCTACATTCACACACTCCTATAATTAATAGGTAATGATCATACTGTTTCGGTGTAGGGTTAAATATTGCCTCATGAAACAATGATTGTTCAGTTTTCCCGAACCACCTCTCACGGTATCCATTATAATGGATACTGTTTTTACAAATAATATGTATTCTATTTATATTGACTCTTTTCTTTTTTATTTTTTATTTAGATTATAAATTTATTCTTTCCATGTTTTATAGATATGATATCTTCATTTGAGGATGTTTGGACTACCGCCTCCTCAAAGCGATATGACTCTTTCACACTATACATTGATCATAAAATGGATGGTATTATTAAATCTATAATAAAAAAAATAAATTAATATATAAATTTTATTGTTATTTACAATTATTTCATTTAATTATTTTTTTAATATGTCAATGAAATTAAAGTAGCCTTTATGCGTACGTACAACCTATCGTCTGCATTAATGATGCATATCATTTATAAACTCCAAATATTATGGATATTATAAATGGTTATATACTAGATATATTTTAAATTTAATTCGGGGTAGATATTCTGTAGATTATACAATATTGACCACATAGACTATTTACATCAAAATATCTTCATTTTCTAAAACTACTAATTATCTACAAAACATCTGATATGAACATAAATTGATATTTAATTTTTTAACATGTTAATATGTGATAAAAATAGTAATAATAAACATGAAAAATGTTTTTAATATTGATTAATTTAACCCATGTTAATTATTTAGAAAAATAATTAACATATGATACAGGTCAGTCTCAAGGTAACCAAATTCATAACTCAACCTTCATTCATTGAGATAAATATCTATGTCATTGATTATTTTCGTATATGAATATTTTTGAATTATATATGATTTTTTTACTTTGAATATCAAATTATATTTGTTTTATTTATATTTTTCACACATAATTATGTCTTTGATTTATCACTAATCTAATTATACGAACATTGGAAAGTAAATTGTCTCAATATCCTTTCGGATAGGAATATCTAGATTTTTTCACCATTATTTTACTATAATAAATATATGAAACACTTTTGACATGTTTTTATCATGGATTAGTATATTATAATTAAATTACTATTGTATAAAATATTATTCCATTATGATTGGTATTCATGTGGATCTCTAGTATTTATAGTCTATTCATCTAAAATATCATTTCAGAATTTTTTTAATGATTTATTCTTTTAAAACCATCTATTTTATGTCCATGTTTTCAAATTGGTATTAATTAATTTATTTGTATGGACATGAATGTTTTTATAAAATAATTCCAATAAAAAGATTAAAATTTGTATGCTAAATTTTTTTTCATTAGTCTTCTTATTAAGTTTTTTAATTGGTTTATTAAATATATGGAATATTTCAATATATTAAAATGATTTGTTATTATGACAAAAGAAATGTTTTTAGTAAAATTTTGTTAATTGAAATATTTTATGTTTCATGAATATATATTAAAATATGGACATTTGATGTGTGTGTACATGATAATCCAATGTCGGGTGGTTATGTGATAAACCAAGTATAAGTGTTTATGTAATAACATCAAATTCATTGGGTATAGAATTCTGGAATATGACTCTTCCATATAGTGATATGTGTGGATGTGTAAGTAATTGTTATTCCACTTATGTATGTTTATGTCCAATGTAATCATTAATGTAATATGTTTTTTTCAATGGGTTTATGGAAATATTTTGGTTACCAAAATGGGTAATAAAGGAGAGTATATTTAGTGAATAGTATTTACTGTATCATATCGTCTAAAAGTATTACATTTTGATAATTTATTATTGGTTTTCATTATTTTTCATTATTAATTTTTTTTCCTTCTTTATGTATCACTTACTAAGATATTCATTCTCAACCCATGTATTTCAATTTTTTTCATAAGTTTTAATGTAGAATTGAGTCAAGGATGACATCTTGGAGAATCTATGAGGTTTAAAAATGAAATGAAACCATACATCAATTTTTTAAGTGAAATAGTTTTATGGAAAAAATGGATATTGAGTAGAGGTATACACTATGTATTATTTAATTATTTATGTCTGAGTTATGACATAATTCTATAAAGATATAAACATGAAAATATCTTGAATATCAATTATGGACATAACAAAAGATTATGTAATGTTTAGGTATGGGGACATATAGTTGTTATCATAAGATTCTTTAGATGACTATGGAGAATATGATGTTTTTTATGAGTTAGTTATATCATCTTGTGTTCATAATTTTAGGGTTTATTATATTTGCTATGTCTTATAAAACACTTTTTATGTTTTATGATAAAAATATTAATGTTACTAATGGTATTTTTGGATACATTAACCTTTGAGTAAATTATGGGTTTTTAGTTTTTGGGATGAAAAATGCGATGTATAAAATATCCATTGAGGTTAGAAATTTTTATGGTTGTTTTAGTGTCATTATAATATTAATGGAATATTATAAGAAATATAAACTTTTATAAATAGGAATAACCCAAAGTATGGGAGACAACCCACCGCGTCTAGTAAGCCTGTCGGAATCAATCCCACAACTGAAGGAAGACATGGGTGTATTTCCTACCAATGGCCAATGTGATGTCCTTGGTATGTATGACTTTTTTTAGTAAAATTATTTTTTACTAGTAATTAGATTATTTTTTTTACAAAAAAATTATCAAATGGGTATCCTTAGTGTTGATAATTATTTGGGGATTACATGATAAATTTTATATTAGATGAAGTTCAGTGTATTGGGATCATTATATGATTATGGTAAATAGGACATTATGAGATTTTATTGGAGTAGTGGTTCATTTATATTTTGGAAGAATCAATGATTTTAATTGTGTAAATATTGGAATTAGGTTATCTATAGATTTGAATAACCGATATTTGAGAAATTTTAATTAGGTTAATTATATTATGATATGATACGTTAAGAGTGGTTGATGTTATTTGGAGATAAATTTCAGAATTTATCTTGGAAAACATGGTTATCCAATCCTTCCAATATTTGGGTTTCAAAAGATGGTTGGAATATTTTGAGGAATTTTATAGACATTTATTTATCAAATTTACCATTTTAAACATTGAATATTACTTATGAGTTTTGGATATTAAAATTAGTTCTTCTTCAATTAATGGTTTTTTTATTTTGTGGGAATTATCTCATTGAATCCTAACTAATTTTCGTTTGTCTTAATTTTTCATGAAAGGACAAAATATGGTTAATTAACTTTGATTACTAATCCTTTAGAGAAAATATTATTGTGTGGTATAAACCTATTAAAGGATGAATGTACACCATTCTAGTAATTATTTTTCCTTATTTTATTAGTCATGATCGTAAATAGATTCCTCAACAATATGAAAAGGATCAGTAAAGGTATTTTTAAAATACAATGTTTAATGATTGTTTAATTTCTGCTGATCTTGTTTAATACCATTCTCCATCAGAACATGACACTTATTTTTTGATCCATATCCACATTTTCTTACATGGAATCATCGTATGAGTTATCTCGAGTGAACTTTGTAATTATCTTTATTTCTTAAAATTAGTAGTTTTAATAACCCATTTTTGATGTGGGATTGTAATAAAGGTATTTTTAAATATAGATTCCCTATTTACGGACCCAAAATTCAAATTACATGATCACAACATCTTAAATGGGTAGGATGTAATATTATGAGTTTTAAAAAAGACACACTATATACAATAGCATACATGATAAACTACATTATGCTTAAACAAACAACTAAATGTTATTATTTAAATGTTACCATTATAACCTAGAAATCAGATGGAGGAATTTAATAATATTATTTTATCTTTGATTATATTATTTTCACATGTATATAATTAATCCATTTTTGAATAGTTATTTGTAAATAAAAATTAAATGATATTTATTTAAAAGGAAACGTTTTTATGAAAAAACTACTTAAATGGAAATAATTGAGTTTAAAAATTATTAAAATCAGTCCTGATTATTTTTATTAATTGAATATATATGTAATAGTAAAAATTCATTTTATATTTTTTAATATACAAGATATGATAAAAAATTCTAATTTTCAATTAAAAGATTTATTTTTTCTACAAATATATTTTTACCACCTTTTGATGGGAAAATATTTTTGAATATAGTTTTATTTCAATTTTAAATGTTCTATTTGAAAAAATAAGTTTCATTTTTGGAAGACATACATAAAAATTTACTTTGGCTGAAATTTGGTTTTTTTTATTAAAATTTATATTTTAATGAATATAGAAAAATAAAAAATTATAATTCAAAACAAAATTTTCATCTTATTTATATATATTGTTATATTATCATTTAAATTTGTTTTGAATTATATTTTCAATAATTTTTTATAATTCAATCCAATTTTGGTAATTGGAGGTACTTTTCCATTGAAAATTGATATAAACACATGTCAATCTACTGATGATTTTTCCATTTAAAAACCCAATTTTCTCATTTTGACAAAATCAAATAAATTTATATTAATTTATGAAGATTTTTTTTATTGAATTTGGAAAACTAATTTAAATTTGGAATCAAAATGTCTATTTTATTTATATATGTCGCTTTTATTTTTAGACATGATGAAATGAAACATTAGTAATTGTTTTTATTTTTCGTGTTAAAGGGTAATGCCCCAAAAAAGGTTGAAATATAATATAATAATAAAATTAAACTACCCTATCACATGTAATAATTAAATTTTATGAGATAAGATTGACAATGAAAACCCTTGTGAAGAAAATATGGCCTTTGAATGCCAATTTGGTGTCACAATGACACATATATCTTTTAATTTAAGTTAATGAAAAACATATTATAAACATAAATCTTCTTAATAAAAAAATTTTAATATGGATTTTCGTAAGTGGCATATTTTATTATAAATAGTCATTAGAAATATAATATGGTTTCCTACATGATGATACTTTTTTATAATTTTTAGTCATCAAAATTTTAAATTTAATAGTGACAAAATATTGTTACAGTGTCTACATTATTAATGAAGGAATCAAATATATGATATTATAAATATGAAATAAATAATATTTTCCGAATTTATGGCATCCATGATTTTTAAAATGTGAATATGGAATGTTATAAGACTATTATTATTTTCAAATGTTTCCTCTATAATGGTATATTATTTTAATTCAATAAACTGACTGTTGTAAAAATTGACTTAATTGATGCTTTATAAAAAAAATAACATATTAAAATTTTTAAAAAACCTAAAAATATTATAAAATTATAAATTGAATAGGATAAGGTCTAAAAGTTCATTATGTGTCCAATTATGGGTAATATACACTATATTAGTGAAATAATGGCCTATTTGTAATGTAATTGTTATTATATGAATTTAATTTAAAAGATATTAATTAAGGGTAAAACAAAAAGGTAAGGTTTACTATAAAATCAATACATATAGAAAAATTATTTGATGTGAGTATATATAACTATCCACATCTGATCATCAACAAATTTCATGTTGGTTATTTGTTAATAAATAATTAATTTTTATTAATTTAATATTTTAGGAATTCCCACGGTTCCCTATCCCATATCCTATAAAAAGGTACTCTACCTTCTCTAATACTCACACATAATGAAAAACCTTCTGATAAACATTTTACTCAAAATAATCTAAGTAGAATCCCTCCCCTAATCCGAGAATCCTACATTGTGATATAAAATCATACAAATAATCATTTATGTATAAAGTAAATGACGTTACCTCATTTTGAGATAACACCTTCTCTCATGCTTTTAGTTTCATTTCCATTATCCAATCCCTATTGTCTTATTATACTATGATTACATGAAAAAACTAGTATCCAAAATATAACAATATGTTGTATTAGACTGTTTTTTATCTACAAATACACACATCTCTATTTGATGGGTAATAAAGATATTATTTTTTTGTACAATGAACTACCTCCCCATGGAATGATGATTGTTGAATTTTCCCCTACGACATTTCATGTTTGAAAATTTAATGGAAAATATTTTTACATTTAATATATATTATATTTATATTGACACTATTCTTCTTTAGTTTTTATTTAATACATATCATTATCTATTCCATGTTTATTATATAAAATAGTTTATTTTGAGGAAGTTCATATTACAACACCCAAAAAGGAATATGACACATTCCTACTATACATGGAATTTATAATGGATGGATTTATTAACCCATTGAGACATACATGACATTAATATATTATTTTTATTATAGTAAACATTTTATCCATTTAATTATTATTTGTTTAATATGACAAAGAAATAAAATGTAGTGTTAATGCATATGTATGACAGACCAGATCCAGGAATGGTGAATTTGATTTCTTATATCCAAATATTATGGTGATTAAAGGTACATATATACTAGATATGTATGATATTTAAATACTGAATAGTATTATGGATATGATGTACTTTTGACCACATGGAAAATTTACATCAATATAAGTTTATTTTCGATTCACGTACCAAATATTGAAAAAACATCCGATATGAACATATATTGTAATGTTAATTTTATACCATGGTACTAAGTCATATAAATGTAATAACAAACATTTAAAATATTCTCAAGTAAGTAAAAATTACCCTAATTTTATTATTTAGGAAATATTGAATGTACGAGGCAAGCCTGACTGAAGCTAATCAAAATCATAACCCAACCTCTATTCATTGAGTTAAATATCTACGAAATTGGTTATGTTCTTATATGGATATTTTTGAGTGTCCAATAATTATTCAACAATTAATATTTTTTTTATAATGGGTGTATTTATATTTTTCACACATAATTATTTTATTGATTTATCTTTAATATAATGATACATTATTTTTAAGGTACTTTGTCTCAATTCCCTTTCATTGAGGCATATATTGATGTCTTCTACCAATATTATCCTATAATGTATATAAATCTATTTTGAAAAGTTATATCATGAATTAGTATATTCTAATGATATTTAATGTTTTATTTAATGTTACTCATTAATTATTTTTATTCAAGTGTTTATCTAGTGGTAAGGGACTCTTTAAATGGAACAACGTTTTAAATTTGAATGATTTATTATTCCAACCCCTTCTATTTCATGTCCATGATTTCAAAATTGTTAAAATGAATTTATATATAATGATATTTTTGGCCCAAAAATTTGTTCTAATGAAAAGTATGAAATGATAAAACCCATTCTATATTGGTTTCCTCATGACACCCATTCTCGCAGCCCCGTAGCCCCATGGTATTCACAGAGCCTCTCAGTACTGCTACCGGAACAAAGAAGAAACCCCCTTTGTGGTCTCGGCCGAGTAAAAGAAGTGGGAGGCTCTGCGGTTATGATGAAATTTAAAGGAAGACGCACATCAAAAAGGGATCCAGATTGAACTCTCTGATCTGTTTTAACTTGATGGAAGCTTATGTGAGTGCCTTAGAGGGAACCCAAGAGGTTTCTACTCCAAGGAGGTGATGAAAATCAACTATGTGTTTACGAAAAACCTGATCTAGTATTTGGGAACTCATGGAGCGCAACATGGATTTACACCGATTTTTCCATGCATTAATCTACCTCTTAAATAAAAATATTGGGCTCCCTTCAATACCACTACATGGATACATTGACCATTCACCTTCTCAGCTATAAAGTCATGAAAAAGCCTCTACTCTATGTGACTATAATAAGAATGAGCTCTTCACTGTACTTGAGCTTTGTGAAATAATTTTACCATAGATCATATAAAACACCTATTCAAACAGGTATTTCCTTTGTGGAGACCATATGCCCTCTCAAAATATGGAAATCCATCAGGGGACTTGGATCATCAAAAACCACCAACTCTTCGCGAAGTACCCTCCATGTACATTTGAAAAACATGCTAAGGAAACGTCATTATGCTTCACAAAGCACATTGATTTTTAGCGCTATGCTTTTCATGGTACCCTTGCATCATGAGGTCTTACTCATTGAAAGCATTTATAAATCAAGAAGCACTCATCTTATGCATTTAAACCCTATTCCTAGGCTAGGCAACCCCACTTCATGATGAATACCCCTTCATTGAGTCACTCCAATAAATAGAGCACCATAAAATCACAAAGTCCATTCATGTGAAACCATTTTCATCACCAACCCTTATCTCGTACGACCCTACATGTTTGTATGAATTTATTTCATAGTCCCTTGGGTTGTGCTTCACATTTCATTGCATAACCCCATGCTTCTTCACATATGCACGCTTACTGCTATTCTTTATTTTCACAGCCATGGTAACGTCATACTCTCAATGGGTAACTCCATATAATATCCTTATAATGACATTATTGATGCCTTCCCTTCCCCTTGTGTGGTTAGGTATATGATATGCATGTCCTAGGGGTGTAGATTGAAGCCAACTTGTCCAAGTTGCATGATGATAAACTACCAAGAACCATTATCCCTTGAACACGATGATACACTGTGGCCTTTCCCTTTGCAATATATACTAGGTGCACCAGCTCAGACATTATCCATGCCCTCTCATATCCATGGGAGTGAGATCACCCTCATATAGAAGGTGATCCTATATGTGGGAGTGGAATATATCTACAGGATAGGTAACTCATTTCAGTGTAATCCCATATTCTTTCATTCTGGAGGTATCATCCCTCCTCCCCCTCTCTACTTCGGTGGCAAAGACAAGAAGAGTGATATTGATTGGGAACTATGTTACCATATCCCACTCCCTCTGGGATTTATTGCCACAAGTCTACTATCATTTAGTATGCCCCCATCTCCATATCCCTGGGTGGCTAACCAATTTGTAATCCCATATTTCATTTTTAGGCTACCAACCACACATAAGCCCCAATCCATATCCCGTGTACGCACCTTCCATAACGTGATTGTCTAGTCTTTTCTGCCACATGTTTCTCACACCGAACATGACTCATGTGGACTTAGAGTGTTCGTTGACCAAGGAATCCTTCATGGGACTCCCTAGGGTGTATGTCCCAATCCCCCACTAAACAACGTGGACAATGATCCTTCCACCTATCAGATAAAGGTATCTGAATTTAGGGTATGCTGTTTCGACCTCCAATCGATAGTAATCCATTGTGATCCACAATCAATGATGAGACATTGTGATCCGCAATCACCGGTAGGACGTTGTGAACCACAATTGAGAGGGTAAGCTGTGGTGACCCCCAATCGATAGTAAGTTGTTGTATCTGACATCCAGAAGTAAGACCATGTTTTCCCCTTTGCTGAGACTCATATCTCAGGTCCACCCCAGGGGAGTCAGACCATCCGGAGCTGATAACCACACATAAACCCCATCATAACATTGGGTTGTTGTACTATGTGTACACCCATATTCTATTCTTAATTCTAAACTACATGGAAATTTATCCCCTACCACATGGATATGTTACAAGCCTTCCTGATGTTCAATATCATTACCCATGTGTCATATTGGTATCTCCCTCGAGCCCCATATGTTTCGAGAAGATCATGCCCCAACCCTGTGTTTCTACTTACAATGTGTCTTGTCTATGCGTCCATTCTCACGGGTCGCCTCCTAAGGTGTCCTACCACCCCACTAAACTACATGGAATTGGATTCCCTGCATCAAGGGAATGTATGATTCCTATCTGAGGTTCAAGACCAAGGCTTCCATAACATTAATGGTGGTTCTATCTCATTCCTCATAAAATTAATGCAACACTCCATCATCCATCTTAATTACAACCTAGGCCACAACATCCTTGTGGGATCATGCCATATCCATTTGGACAAAAAACTATGCATAATCCAAACACTATCTATAACCATCAACCCAAGTTAATCCTTATTTTGATGGGTCTATGTCCATTAATAATACCAAATATTTCTCTAGGTCATCATCCATTTTATACACACTGATTCATCACCCCTTAAAAGTATATGGGCTTTAATCACTGTACCTCGAGATAAGGTACATATGAATCCTCTGTAATGTTTAATCCCAGCCAACAATAACCCCTTGTGTGTCCATTATCTGGACCCAAGACCCATTGGATCTTCTTCATTAGAAATTTCGATCCAACTATCTAATAAGACAATCAGGTTCTTCCTCTAGGGGATTCACCCATCTGGTCCAGTCCTATAATTATTTTGATTATATGGATTTATCTCGGCTAGATGTTAAACATGTGGCATACCTAGTGATAGGCAAGGTAAGATAATGTACACATAAAAGAAATTACCTTGGTTTATAAATCACCACGTTTGACAAGGGATATCATGGACTTTTTCCCCTTGAAAAACATCATGGTAATGTGAAGAAACCGATACACACCAGTGTTCCATCCTCCAGAAACACAAGTAATGTCAGATGTCACTACACCCCCAATTAATGGTTGCCAACCTGAAATGACCCCATGGAATTTTCTTGAATGATGAAGTGTAATTAAATGGTGTCCTTGAAGTAATGGAAGTTAGGAGAGTTTCAAAAAAATGTCTTTCCCATTAAGGGATACTCTGAATATGTGAGGACATCTATAGAGGAATCCACAGAAATAGGAACTGACATTGCATCATCCTATTTTGGTCATGGAGAAAATTTACCTAAATAAGAGATGAATTTCTCTCACCATTTTAAATCATGAATGTGGGGAAACAGATCAACGCACCATCCATAGATGGATGTATGTCATAGCGAAAGCATCGGAAGCAGAAACAGTGAACCCAATGTTAAATTCTTCTCCTCAATGTTAATATTAGTAGTGTTTAAGATAGTAGTGGATTAGCATGCCACCAGATTCAGTTATCTAGTGCCATATCCCACCATGCCAATATTTTTCATGCCGTAAAAGTCAACATAAATTGGAGAACATGAACATTAGACATCCTGGACTATGACATTCTCAGTTGGGATCCATCTTACCAACAATAAAATAAGGAATTACTATTGGGAGATAGACGTTTATTTCCTTATTTTAGAAAAAATTGTTAAATTTATTTACATTTCACAACCAAGCTTCTACGATAGGAAAATGATCACCACCCACCCACCAATGCAATGGCAGGGGTAACATCAATGTGAAAACCATGTGTAGCCTCATCTCTTCCATGGAAGCCACCATGTCCACCGTTTTCAAGAGACCACGCCCAATCTCCCCATATGAATTTGTTCAAGGAAGGGTGATTAATAACCTCATTCGGGGATATGAGGAGGAGGGGGTTATCCCAATATCCCTAGAATTATTCATTGACTCCATTATCTACGCCAATGAGGTGAAGGAAGTCTGGACTAGGGAAACTATAATACTATCACAATGGACACCAAGGAGGGATCCCACCAGGGTGTGTCAATTCTGCCACTTGACCCCACATACTGTGAAGAAGTTTAGTTACTCACATGTACCACCGGCCCTAGTCTAGTAAATCTAACACCAGTGTTGGGCCTAAGTTGAAAATGATGTCTTCCAAGGGACATCAACCTAAATAAGTACAGTGTCTCGTGCCAACGAGTAGGCATACCTCTATCTTCCCACTCATACTGTGTAGCGGTACCTATATGCTTGTCTTGGATCGAGGCCACAACCACCACAAGGGTTGGTTGGGATGAATCTCCTCTTCACTGACATAGGTTTCATCAGTTGTGGGCTGAACCTAGACATTTTTATCCATCAAAGATGTATTTACTATGCCACTGCTAATGAGAGAACAAGTATTTCCTAATCTTAATCTCTTCTTGGGGTTCCTCCCCGTGAAACCATCAATCTAAGCAAAGGTCCTCCCCACCGCCTTCAATCATAGTATGTAAACCTTTTCCACACCGGTGACCTCATGTATGGAGAAGTTCCTCTGGTCACTGGTTGTCTATGTGGGTATACAACTCATCTGGTCAACTTTCAGCATGGGGGTATTCACCATGTTCTTACAACAACTAATGAAGGTCATCCTCATCCTAGAAATCAGAGAATAAGAGGTCATTCCCTCTTTATTGGCACCCAACATGTTGTTTTACCTGTGTTCAGCTTGTCCAGTGTATGGACCCTCCTCGTATGGTCACTACAAATGAAAATATGCATGGAGGCCCTTCCCATGAACCTACTAGTCCCAATTAAGGCCGTACCTTCACCAGCAATTCTTGTGGGGATTCCCTAAACCTGTTATCTAGTAGACTCAGATCCCCTAACCATGTCCCTTTCCACATATGTCTGGGTGCCCCTCAATCCTCGACTCTCCCAAGATGAAGTCCTCTCTGCCCACGTATTAGTTTGGTCAAGTACTTCCAGGATTTGAAAATTTACTCTAGACAAGCTAACCATCCCAAGTATGGAGAGTGGGTCGCTGACACCATTATAAGAGAACTGAATTTCTTCAAACAAATTTTAATCCCAAATTTTTCTAATATTCTGAGGCCACATGTTATTAGATAATATTACCCTCACCTCAATCCTCTATGTCGAGATCTAGGTCGGGAATAAGGCATATCAGCCTATACATTATAGAATGTGAGGTCCACTAGATTCCCACCTCCTTGCGATGTTACATCTAGGAACAATAGGATTTGGCCTATTTCAATGGTCTGGCTATGAAAACCTCCACATCATCAAAAGAGTCATTATCTACCTCAACTAGATATCATGGAGTGTTATTCTGGGACTAGTTAAGGACAAATAGAAACCATACCCAACAATAGTATCTTTAGCTCATGCACCAAAAATTGTAGTCTCTATTCCGTCTTACTAGGATTTTGTGGCTCATTCATTGCATTAATGACAGGACAACCCAAGATATGGATGCTTTTCGGTCAACTCGACATATTCTATATTATCTCATATACCATTATAGGGGTCTCCATAGGTTCCTCTGCCGGCCCCTCAGTCACCCCCAATTGATGAGTGGTGAATCCAGGGACTGAACCCCAAGTTTGAGATGTGGAGCTTGTGGGACATCCATGTAGCCGATCATTTCAGAGAGATGTTCTGGCCAATTGAAACAATTAAAATCAGTGCACCAAAATCAATTACCCAGGAGGAAGTTGTGTGTTTTCAAAAAAACCTCTTGGTGATGCACTTCTGCCACTATTATCATTTATTATCATACTACCAAAGTAAGACACAATTTTAATATATTGGCTAAAAATTCCACATGGTTGTCTTTGCTGCGCTCCCTCTTTCCCAACGCTCTGACTCATACAGTTTCCATAGGACTTTCCATCCATGATGCATCCAAAACATTAATATGATCTCTATGACTATCAAGGAGGCCTCCCACCATGTTCTAGTTTGTGGTTGGGGGAAATATATTGCAATTCATTTTACCTATGTCCAGTTCCATCTTTACGTTCCAGGTGATATTGAGGATATGACTACAGGTACTATCATAGATCACATGGGCAACCTACTAAAGAGATATAATGAGCTAGATATAATGGGATAGGACTTACCCCATGAGGGATTTCAATACCGATTGGATTCATTGGGAAGGGTCCCTCACCATCCAAAAAATTTACTGGTTTTTCCCATACATACTATGTGATTTTCTATCAGTCGGAACCCCAAAAAGTTAAAAGATCATCTTGGTTCCATAAAACCCTCTGACAAGTCTAGATCAGTGTAGAAGTTGATAGAAAATCACAAAAGGTAATGTTGCATCAACAGCCTTTGGAGCATAAGAATATGGTCGATGAACTATTTTCGGAACATACAACAGAGTGGTGACTAGACTACGTTGATCCTCGACCAATGAAGTAGGGAAGATACAACCCCCCAGTGTGTTTATTATAGGTTATATTGACCATACATCCCACATAGACATGATTGATGTTGGATCTTATGGAATGAAGTCGTGGTATGTATCACCAAATCCAAATGAGCAGCGTGATAATCTTCTGGACCTGGTTCGGGTTCCCCCAGCTGCTCTACATGTCACCATACCAACTTCTTGATGAGCCATTAGACGTGCTTATCATGTTGAAGAACCATCTAACACACTTGTAATCATGTATCCTCATCACAACAGGATACTTGACCCATATGATCTAATGGATGTGCTCATTTACCACCTCAAGGATATGGAAACTCGACTGGTGGAAATTCTTCTAATAGTAATCAATATATAGTTTTGATGGATGATATTCCAACAACGCTGTGTTTCAGAAACCCCGCCTCCACTTTAATACGATAACCAACACACTACAGCATCTGGCCCACTTCATCTCAATGTGTTGACCCATGATGGAAACTCCATTGTAGTAAGAGGCCGCCAAAATATCACGTTTCATAAATACAATGGAAGGTATTGCATTTGTATGGTACAAACAAATACACAATGGGCTAGTATACAGTTTGGATGATCTTTGTAGGAAATTTAATTACTAGTTCACCTCCACCAACCAGAAGATGAGTATTTCAGTCCACCCCAAATGAAAGAAGATTCCTGATGAGTGCATCCTAATCTTTGATGCACAGTGGAAGGGACTCACATATTTCCTTGATATGATACTAGCTCATGAACAACAACTGATAATGTCTGTGATAATATAAAAATTTTTACTGGTCCCCTCTCACATTATCCATAATTAATCTATCGGGTTTTTTGGATTTCCCTGATAAGGCCCCGCATATAGAGGATGCCTTGGAGTAGGACAACCCGAAACATCTATTTCCTAATGAAATTTTTACGAGACGGGCTACTATGGACAAGGCTATAATGATTGAATAGATAGATGGTCAAATAAAAATAGAGTTAATACTAGTGAAGATAATTCCAAAGCATCACAGTGGCCCACCACCGCAAGTGTAGCCTTTGGCCTAGCATCCCCCACATCAGAATCGGTATGTGACCCTTTGTAACCCGCCACCACTACCTAAATGTGATAACATGGTACCATCTCCTCGACATGTTTTTTTAGCCCCTCTTCAGGGGCCACACTTCTTGATCCACCTTCCCAAATAGGGGAAAATGGACCTACATATTCATTGAGGCTCTGGTCCTCGGTAATTTAAAAGGTTTTTTGAATAGGAAATTCTACGGTTGATGGGATGTAGGATGCTCGAAAAGGTGAATCTCATTGATCTACCTAATTATTGACACTATCACCAGATATGGGGAACACCCTAAAAAATTTCTATGTTTTCAATGACTGGCTTCAAGAACAGGTTGAAAAAAACACAGTATTCTTAGGCCCAATCCCGCACAGGTGGCATGTGTGTTCATGATGCCTGAAAGTGTCAATGACAGTAAGGGTGAGTGGCATCATGTTCCTAAACATGGGTCTCTAAAATATGATGATTGGATTGATCAAAAGGTTCTCCACTATCCCCATGGTTTTATCCGTGCATGTTTGAATTTACCAGATCTTTCAGATGTCGAATCGTCATCCACAACTACTACTTCTATGTTTTTATACCAGCCTCCCTCTTCCAAGAAGAGCAAGAATTAGTGAATAAAGGGAAAACAAAGTCCCCCACTGAGGCTTTCTTCATCTGATAATCTTAGTGAATTAGTTCCCCTAGAGATAGAGATTACCCCCACAATCCATCTTGTAATGGAGGATTCTTTATGTGAATATAAAGGGTATGTTTTGGTTAAAATTGTGGTTCTAGTTAACCCATATATGGTTCCTAATTACGAGGAGTGCTATACAGATCCTCCCAACATCTGGATCTGGTTCCATTATCAATGGACCCAAGGCAATATGGGTAATCAGAATGCCTTATTTAATACTTTCATAATTTCTATGCATACCATTGAAACCAGGAAATATCTCCAACATTGAGCTCATCACAAATAGTCTGGTCATCTAGTATAATAAGGCTCACATTCTCCGTCGTTTCTTCTATTTGACCAGGAGGAGCCACTAAGACAACGTTGTGATCAGGCGTGTTCTGTTACAAACGAGATTTAGTCCTCTGACCCCCATTCTACATTCACTCAATGAGTTTTAACAGGAATGAAACTGGACATTCACAGCACCATTCAACCACTAGTTCAGACAGAATGGTCCACCATAACTCCTTCCACAGAGCGACCACCAATCATCATAAGATTACACTTGGAATGAAAATATGATTTTCATGAACATCATGCTAGAATCACATAGAGGATCTATATTATGGATGTTATTTTTCAATCATTGGATATACGTGAATCCCATTCTGAATCCTTAAGAACCCGCCTCTAGTTTGAGATGGTGGTTTCTGCTACTGAAACCTACCATACTATGGTAGACGAGTATGCAGAATTTCAAGCCATTATATCTATCTCTACATAACATAAAGACTCTCCCAAACAATGGTACATCCACAAACTATACATCAATGGCCTCTTCAATGACATGGTGGTTTGTCACTATCATGTCAAAATAGGCTATTGGATCACCCTTATCCTGACCATGATGCTTCGAAATATTGAGTTGTACAAGTATAGTTTGATCCCCTCTAACCTAAAAATTCATGGTTATTACAGGAAATAACATTAATTGATCATCATGATCCACTTGAAGATCTATTTTGAGGGTCTGGTATCTAACAATGAGTTCATTGCTGTCTCATAGGACACTACCTAGAACATGTTGATGGGTAGGCCATGGCTCCCCCTACACCCAATGGTTATCTCTTTGAATCTGAAATTCATTATGTACTCCCTTAATGGACGAGTAGGTGTGATACAGGGTGATGCATCTCCTTTTTCCTCTTCTGAATCCTTCTACATGGATGCTGACTATTATAAGAGCAAGGATAAGCATATCTGGGCTAATGATGATGAAAATGCTATGGCTGCAACTGACCTATGGAGAAGCCTAGATAATCCCTATGTTTTCCTAATCAACCAATTGTTGGATACCACCATTGAACTAGAGAAATGATTCCTTGTTTCGGGAACGATGAGGAAGCACATTCCTAGGTCTATGAGATGTAGAAGGATTACCTTGTACTCCTGTACCATTCAGGCTTATGTAATCCCCATGACCCCTAATCATATATGGTATAGGGGAGTCTACCCCATGGTTACAACTATACATCATAATTTATTTTGTCACTGGGATGGAATAAACTGTCTCAAGATGATGCACCTCTATTACTTTGACGTCATAAAACATGGCCCCTGGGTCTAAAGACCAGATGGGATCGGGTTGACATCATTCATTTTTATGGATTCTATAGCACAGTAGTCCCCAGATGTTGTGTCCATTGCCACTCAAGAAAGATGCAGTGTCTCATCAGGATCTATTGACTTAAAAGAATAACCTCCAATGGATGATCCCTCATCCATATGTGAAGAACATTCATTGGAAGATTCACATCCCTCCTTTATATAGGATGTATCCACCACATTATATGTGTTTGTACATGTGAAACGCAATAACAATAAAAATCTGAAACCCACATTGATCAGTTACGTTATGCCCGTCAAAGAGAAAAAATGATATTTCGACATCATGAAGAAACATTGTTTTGTATTTTCTTCGACTACTAATGAAATTGTTGGTCTAGATCCTCATGTTGTCATCCACTGAATTAGTCTTCTAGAAAATCATCATTGGTTCACCATCCTCCGAGAAAATTGCACCCTTTTTAGAGTTCCATGTTCAATGTCATGGTTGATAATATTATTAATTCCAGCTTCATCATGGATTCTCATTACCCTATATAGTTGTCAAACATTGTGCACCTCAAAAGGAAGAATAGACATATCAGAGTTTTCCTCTACTTATATTATCTCAATAGTCATTGTCTGAAGGATGATTTTCCCCTTCTTGTGATGGAACAATAGATTGGTTATACTATTGGGTTCCAAGATTTGTCCTTCATGGATGGGTTTTTGGGTTATAACCAAATTCAAATGGCCCCCGAGGATGAAGAGTCTTTAGCCTTTCAGGATACACTATATACTTTCTGCAACCTGGGGATGCCCTTTGGTCTAAAGAATATAGGTTCCACCTATCAGCATGTCATGCAACAAATATATATGCAGATACTGAGGACATATGTGAAATAATACATGGATGATATGGCTATCAAATCCTTCCAGATCCATAACAATATCGATGTCCTTGAGAAATTGTTCATCTTCCTTCTGTTCTGCCATCTCAGGATAAGCACCTCGATGTGTGCCATCAAGGTCACCTCTAAAAAATTTATCTACATTTTTTTAGATATAAGGGAATCAAGATTGATTCAGAGAAGTTCAAATCCATCATACAAATGTATATCTCATGAAACATATATGAACTTCGAGGCTTTCAAGGCCACAGGGCCTATATATTCCGATTCATCGAAAATCTGGCTGGCAAGTGTAAGACCTTTTCAAAGCTCATGCGGAAAGGTGCAGATTACAAGTGGAATGAATGGTGTATGAATGATTTTGAGTAAAAAAATAAGTACCTACAATGAAATATGGTTTTGATGCCACCAGTTTCTGGAAATCCACTTGTCCTTTAAGTGACTACTAAGGAGTGATCTCCCACCCCCCCTACTCCCCCCATAAAATGATGACAAAACGGAAAATATTATTTATTATATCAGCTGCATTTTCCCAAATATAGAGATCAGATAATCCTCTACCGAGTTGAGATACCTAGAGCTTGGATTAATATTAATGATGTTGTGATACTACTTGCATCTTCACGAGATGTAGTTTGTGTCCCGAGTCAATCAGCTGAAGTACAATCTAAATCATCCCATGTTAACAGGCAGTTAGTCTTAGAGTGCAGTGATCCTCTAACAGTTCAACATCTAGTTTCTCTCCCATATGGCCATAAATGGATAAGCATTGGTACATATACATTCCACCCATAAAATCCTATTGACCAGTTTCCGAATCATGATTTCCCTGAAAAAGCAATCCTCTCGGTAGGCCATGCCATCCCGTGTTGTAAAATTCACATTTATGGTGCTTCCCGATGTCTACCCAAAAAAAATCAATGATTCCAAACTTAATAGAGTAGGATTTGGAATCACCTTCATCACACCGGCAAAATATGTTCTTCCACACTCATTATTAATTTCATACGGCTGTACCAAAAATGAGGCGAGGTATCATTCCCTTATTACTAGCCTCATGAAATCCCTCGAGATTTATATTCCCCACATACATGTGTAATTGGACTCTGAAAATTTCATCAAATATATCAGTGGTGGTTATGTATTCCCAAATTTGGAGCTCATTACATCGTTATAATTAACCCTCTAGATGATGGCTCAGTTCCGATCTCAGCCAGATGTTACCCATGTCTCTTGGTCCCAAAAGGACCGACCCGACGCCTTAGAGAGCCCGGTAGCATCTCCTACAGATCCAGATCAAGATGATTTGACTATTCATGTATTAAATCAGAGTGACATCTCTCCCATTACTCTAGATGAAGATTATTTCCCATTGGTAATCCACCTAATCACTAGTGCTTCCATGTTAAGACCAAAATTCACTCATACGTAGTTTGGGTGGTGACACTCTTCTATATAATCTCTTTTATTGAGTATATCCATCATGAAAATATACATGTAGATCATTATAAAATTTGATTTTATCATGATTCCCAAGAGGTTCCACACATGAAAAATCTATGATAACTTCTTGAAATTATATTCATAGAATCTTTACACTACCTTCTACTCATGGACGTTAGCAGTTTGGGGAATCAATGTCCTGGAGCCCTATCCATCGATGACACCTCGCTAGTGCAGGCTCATCTTAACTACTAGGGATTTCTTTTCAATGTGTCCAGAGGCAGTTCTACTCTAGGGGATCAATACTCGTTCTATAATTGCCTTTTTGATCTCCAATATCAACTATTGACTCAGTGTTTTTCATTAAATCCTCACAAATAATAGAATAATCTAATGGAATGCCGAATTGAAAAAGTTTTATACCAATTAAAACATCTGTTGAAACCATACATTCTACTATCACATGTAAGAAAATGGGCATATTGAGGTATTTAATTATATCATCATTAAAATTCTGTAGAAGATGGTTGGTTAGAACAAGAATATTGGGTCATATAAACTCAACAACACACTCTGGGAATAATAGATAATGAATCACAATTCCAGCTAGGTGACCCCATATATTCTAGTGTACGAAACGACGGTAGTATTGCCCATCACGATTTAGTTTCCTTTATTATGCACATATGTCTGTGTTCTAGAGACACCAAATAAGGTAGCTGAACTCCATCTTTCTGAACTAGAAGCTCTAGATGAGAATATTATTTTTCCCTGCAAAATCATGAGAGGTATCAGAACCATACATCAATTGATTTTAACAAGAATGTTCGCCACCGCTTTTTCTTACAAGATGACATGGTTTTGGATCTGATAACACAGATGATACCTGATAGGAAACCACAAATGTTGGATCCCAAATGGTAAGGACATTACATCATCCAAGAGGTATATCCCAATGGCACGTACTCACTGGTTACCATAGATGGCGAGCAAATAACTCCTCCCACCAATGACAAATTCCACTAGAAGTATATTTCATTAGTAGGTTGCTATCCTACATGGCCTAAAATTGTTACGAACTATATGATGTTAAACTTATTTATCATCAAACATGATCATTAAATTATTAGAAGAATGTATAAAATCAGAATTATAGATTTATGACAATAAACTATGATCTATATGGTCCTACATGACCTTAAATTGTCCTTTCTTCGCTGCATGACATTAAAATGCTCTATACATCCATGCTGAAAGACATAAAACTACTCAGAACCTATCCCACATGATAATAAATTGTATGTAATCCCACATGATGTTATACAATATATTTTCCTACTCGGCCTTAAACTCTCTAGTCTTCATCACCTGACATTAAAACGAATGATTTGTCCAGGTTGGAGGATGTAAATCAAAGCAGAACCCATAATTCATGACGATAAATGAAAAATGGTCCAAAATCTATGACATTAAACTATGATCTCCACATGTCCTTTCCAAATGACTTAATGTATCACAATATTTCAAGAACTGCATAATGATTGATCACTACCGACATTTGATATGTAAGAATACTCAGTAGCTTCTTCTTTGAGTCCAACCCCCAAATTATTCTCTTTGTTTCCCCCTGGGTGTAGATCCCTCATAGGACCACACACACTGTATTTTAGTATTCATTGGCTACATTAAGTATTTTTTAAATGATCACTGTATGTTCCCCTCCAATTTCTCTATTCTCCCACATCCTCACCGCATGACCTTAAAATTGCATGGCACATTAAGAACTAAGTAAATCATGATTCCTATCATCAAGAGATATTTATGAACCCCCATACAATTCATTTATAGATCTATACCCACACCTTACGATCTCCCCTTTGAAAAATCATCTTTTCCCGTATGATGCTCAAATCGTATGGTGGGGTATGGAATCATTTCCTCATTCACGGTGGGCATATCGTGACTCCCATCCATGGAGATATCTACCAATTTGATTCCTTACGGCATGATGTAAAACATCAAATGAACATTCATGCATTACACATTATGTCATTTAGGTTTCCATCATCTTTCATATCCTAAAGGACCCCAAAATAGTATGGACTCCTGGCCTCAGGTCTCTCTAACCACTTCAGGCCAACATACCTAAGGATTTCGAATGACAATTTGATATAAGTATCACATTGTGAATATGGTCAGTGGTTGACACTTATTTATTGTTCCCATTTCTGGGCACACGATATGGTTGTTGACTATTTAGCGCAGTAAACAACCATCCTCTATTGCAGTCACCACCTGTATATGTCCCAAATTTTTTGGTGTAGTGATTCATTTTTTCTGGCACTCATTTCAAATGTCACTGTTCCTCAAGTAATGATTTTTTTTTGTTAGGATCTGCCCTGCCCGATATATATTCTTCAATGTCATTCCCTCATATGTAGGGGAGAACATGAGGCCATTCCTGATTTCCCATCCCAAACATTGCTCACATGGGGTGAAGAGATTTGGTAAGGAAACACTTGTATAAACTTTAATATCATCAATGTCTTCCATAACTGTAAACTATTTCATCAACAAAACAATATATTAAACTATGTTATCTATTCAATCAGATAAATGTAAAACCAATGTGCACTCATCCCGCATGACGATAAACTGAAAACTATTTATGAATTTTTTTTGTGGCCCAGTTTATGGTTCCTCGACTATTCCTATCCCGTGGCCCATGTTTTCACCTAGGATTGCACAGTGAAGTTTGGACATTATATCATCATTCAAATAAGACTATTTTTTCACACCACATACTACCTCTAAAGACACCCCTCCTACCATTTGTCTTTGTTGCATGATGTTATGCTACAGAGGAAACAAAATGTGTTATGTGTACCATCATTTAGTATTAAATCATCTTTCACATTCTAAATCTCCCCCAAATAGTATGTATTTTGGGACCAGGGATCTTCTACCATATTGGGAAAACCACCCTATGTAATTTGGAAAACTATTTGATTCATGTCATGATTTTTTAATATGGTTAGCAGTTGACACTAATTTGTTGTCCTCTTCCTGGAAAAGACATAGGTATTATCTTGTGAACATGGATTGTAGTTATCCCTAATATTTTATGTCATTCTATGTTCTCCCAAATGATAGGAATGATGATTCACACATTCCACCCATATGTCCCATGCACATGACATTAAACTAGGCATCTACGGTTCGACTTCTATGACAATAATCTATGATACACAATGTCCTTTTAGAACAATTTTAAACTTCAAGGAATTTCCAAGGACTATGTTTGGATTGATTCCCATCCTCCTGGGATACGTTGGAAAACCCATTCATATTATCTTCGAGTCTAGACCAGGATCATTTATTCTCTTCCATGGCCTAATGGCCTGATTCCTCTCCATGAATTATGGATGGTGTGGTGTAGTTAGGATTATTCCCTCATTTATATCAAGTTACTCCACACTTAATAAACATTCCTCGCCGAGACCTCCACCTCATATTTTTATCCTTACCACATGATGTTAAATTTCATGCCATTTTTTAGAACTAGGTGTGGCTTGATTCCAACCACCACAGGATACGTAAGAACTACAAGAAATTTCATCTTTGGGTCCAACCCTAATTATTAGTAACCCCCTCATCGATTTGTCCCCTTGAATGGAGTCCTCCGATAGGGGGGAGGGTATGTGGTGTGGTGTGGTCTTATGTTTTAATTTACATCAGGTTTGTAACATCCACGCCTCTTACCTATTCCTCTTGAGAGATCTCACTCCCCATGTTCTCCACTAATCTTTTTTGGTTGTCTTATTTTGAATCGGGCCCTTTGACCCTCTTTGAAAGATCTCCAATGTTCTTAAGAGAAATCTAGTTTCTGCCCTACAATGTTGAATTCTACATAGACATTTTATCACCCATTTTAATGCTTTATTTTTCCCTTCATGTCATCTTTAATTTTCTTTCACAATTTAAATGATCTGCGAACAACATGGATACTAGGCATCTAGACACTATTATTATCTCAGGCCAATGGTCCGGAGAATTTCTAATGGCCTACAGATACAAGTCCCACGGTGCAAATATGGTTAGTGGTCGAAGCTCATTTTTGTTCCCATTTCAGGTCACATGATATGGAAGATGTGTTTTTAACAATGTCAACCACTATCATCCTCATCACACCACCCCCATAATGTTTGGAATATTGGTTTCATGACTCAAATCCTTCTTTATTCCATCATTTAAAAGTGGATCTTTATCACTACTGGTGCTATCCCTCAGTGCGCATTTGCGCGTTAAGGCAAAAAATCCATAGTAAGTTTCAATTGGAGGGTTTTCTACATTTCCCCATTTACTATATTTAACATGTGGAAAATACCTTCTACACATTTATTTCCCACATCGAGCACAACACACACGAGCATAGAGATTTGGTCAATGTTTATGACACTTTGGAAGAGACTCACATCCCATGTTTGGAGAAATAAGACCATAAAATATGTTCCCTCTCTTTCCTTATAACATGACAATGAACTTCATGAATCATTCAGAACAATGTCTTGATTGACTCCCATATTTATCAGATAAATAGTAATGTCTTATTATCATGTCTTTGGATCCTGATCACCATCCATTAATAATCTCTTCTGTTTGGACTTTTGCCCAATCATTCTTAGTATCGAATGGTGTGACATATGTGGGCTTATTTCCTAATTGAGGTTGGGTTTTAAATAGATTCACCACAGAAACCCCTTTCCGAATCTATTCCCTCATGCCTATCATCATGCATGACATTTTTCTGCATTCTTAGAACAATGTATAGATTGATTCCCATCCTAACAGGATACATAAGAAACCCCCAAAATTAAATCTTTGAGTCCATCCCCATATCCATGATCCTTTATGGCCCATTTTCCCGAGGTTCTTTCCCCATAATTGTACATGGTATGGTGTGGACATTGAACACATTCACGTCAATAATGCTTTATCAAGCCACGTGCATTCCCCTCATAGTGTGTCAAATCCATTAGTCATTAAACAATGATGCCTAGTACCACATGACTTTAATCTATTGTTTCTTAACTGAGAGTTATTAAAATACATGGTTTGTTCCTATCATATGACCGTATTCTATAACATTATTATCCTAAATGCATGACGAAAAAATAACCCACATTTTAATTTCATCACTCAAGGGGTTAAATTTTTTTATCGATCATCAACCATACCATTTTCAAGTCCTACATGCGGATTTATTATTATAGAGACACATGGATTCAATTAACATGGTTTTATGCTTCACAAAAAATTACAATCACCCCTTTTCAAGAACCAAAAAGACCTATCAAATGCCACTTCATTTGGTGTGTGGGCCATAGTCTCCTGACATTATTGTCTGTTTCATTGGTTCCCTACCATGACACATCTAGTACTATGTGTGGATTGATCCCAATCATTATGGGGTCTATATGAACACCCAAAAACATTTCCTCCGGCCCGACCCAACTATCATTTGAAGTCCCCCTACATCAAACCTCCATATGGAGAACATTGTATGATATGGAGTCTATATGTCATAATTCATGTTGGGTTTGGTAATTACCATAACACATGTCACCCGCCCTCATTTCCATTGATGGTATGAGCTCTATTACTATAAAACTAAGATCCATCCATCATTGTCATTGGACAGTAAGGTGCACTACATTTTACAGAACTATATGTGGCTTGATTCCTATTCTTACGGGATATGTGGAAATGCCCAGACATTATGTATATTGGTCCTACCTCAGAAATCATAAATCCATAACCATTCTAGACCACCTATCCAGAACACTCTTAAGAGCATGTCGTGTGGAGATTACCTCTTCGGTTATCATTCAGGTAAGGTTTTTCAAAACCTACACCATGTGTATCCATTGTCCATTACCGACCTATTCCATGTTCCAAGTCAATAAACTAAGATCAAACTATGATAAATACACATTGGGTTTGGCTACTTCTTCACACCATGAACATTCAAGTAATTAGGTCCCCTCTCAATGGCCCCATCTACAACCTTATGCTATGAGCATACCACCATAGTAACCTTGTCCTTGGAAAGGGATTCGACTTCCTCTATCTGACATGTCTCATTGGATACTCAAATATGTTTCGGTAATGCACCCAAAGTGTGGAATTTTCCGATAAACATTCCCTAGTTTCTTGTCCATGTTTCATGATCCCATTATTAGTATCCAAATCCTCTTCAACATTTAATGGGACCTCCTTTAGGGTATAGCCTAATGACACATTGGAACTCCTACCGTATTGTAATAATGGCGTAGAAGACCTCAAACGATATTTTGTGATAGGCCTCATGATTCTAGCTTGTTCAGTGGTTGACCCTCATTTTTTTTGTTCCCATGCTAGGAAAACACGAAATGGATTCTATTTTTTTAACATGGTCAAAATTTATCCTTTATCATCACGCCGCCATCATTGCAATCTAGATCCCGGGTTACATAACTCACATTATTCCACCCTCTTATGTTATAGTGGAATTATTATACACCTAGTTTTAAACCCCATTACACATTTATTGGGTTAAGTAGGAAGGTCAATAATATTGTGACATAACTCACACAGAGTTCCATCGCACCTAATGTGTGCCTCCATATACCAAGGAAATCATATAACTACTCCTTGTTTCCGACATTGAGTAAAACTCATGTGGGCTTGGATTTTATGATGGGAAATGTAATGATAACGTCATACCACACATGAATTTTGTCCTGCATGATGTTAAACTATAATCTCATAACTACATATTGCATGATTCCCATCCTCATGGGATATGTAGGAACACGTTGACAATTTATCATTGGTGCAGACCAAATTTCTCCATCATCGATCTCATGACCGATGATATCCATTGGGGTTACTTGGTGTGATATATTCTTATTTCCTCATTCTGATTAGGATATGTAAAACACCATGCCTTTCCTTTTTGGAAAACTATATCCTCAACACATGAATATAAACTGATGTTCTAACTTGAACATGTTCAGGATGCCCCTTGATAAATATGTGATGCAATATCAACCTTGCCATATACGATTTCCCCTTCAAGTATTTTCCTACGACCATGATATGATTATAAGCCATGTTTGGATTTATTCTCATTCATATGTGTACCTAGCAATGTTTGGGCCAATCGCCTAGGGCCTAACACTAATGTAATTAATCCTTATAGCTCCTTGGTCATGATTATAGTATATCCTCTATGATTGTACACAAAGAGTAAAAAATCCATGCATCACGACCTTAAAATATTAGACTATGTCCACAAAATATTACTATTAAACTATTTGAAACATATTCTTCATATGCCATTTTACTATTACATCCATTATCACTATCAGTAGGATGTAAAACAATAATTCATTCTTGGTCGTCAACTTAGAGGACCTATTTAGATGTAGGTATGATCTTTGATCATACTGAGGCATTCACATAATGTGTTTCTATCACTGTGGAATAATTTCATGAGTTTTTTACACTATTTGAACAACCCATAACCCCACCATCCACACTTTCCAATCCCTTTATTTGGATCCTCATCCACATTCATACCTGATGGAACCCCTTTATAGTACAGATCCTCAGTGTATGGCACACCTAATATCTTGGGCTATCATTCAGGAAGACTAATGTATGAAATATTGAGTTAGGACCCATATTTCGATCATGGTCAACAGTAGGCCCACATTTGTTGTCCATATTTTAGGATCACGAAATAGGGATACTATTTTTCGATCATGGTCCATAGTTGTCTTTCATTATCACACCATACCTAAAGTGTTTTGATTTTTGGTCATCGTGAACCACACATTCCACTCCTCTCTATTTAAATTAATTCCATCTCCCCGGGCATTACCCCACCAATGCACTAGAGCACGTTGGCAGAATGGAAATTTCCCTGTTATGTGATCTTCATTCTCCAATCAACCCTCTCTCAAATATCACGGAAGTCCGTATCAGTTGTTCAACCCTTAGAGGCTAGAACCTTGGTTATCAATCTCATATTCACATGAAATAATGATGTGTTCATCCATTGTTTCTCATTTCGGGCCCAACTGATGTTGGATTAGGGATTAATTGGTGGATATTTCTCAAATATGATAGAATTATAGTAAGCCAAAACAAATTAATGAAGTCATTAGATCATCCATCATAAAAAGGAAAGGTGTGATAGTATGTTTATGTGATTATACACATTACAACACCCATGGATTGGCCCCTCCCATAAACGAGTTAACCTCTTCAGTGGAGTGAAAATGCTCAAATACTCTCTGGCTTATGGTGTCCAGGATCCATTATCGCAATTTATGCTCCCACTCCTCCTCAATGGTGATGGTATGTATCAAATACTCTATGATCTGGTCTATCTCGTCATCATCATTAATGATATTAATATCCTCATAGGCTCTCTTAATATGTTCTTCATCCACTACCTATTCACATAAAGAGAAACCATTCACACGTGTCCTCTAATGTGAGAATTCATTCCCCGCCATTATATTCTCTTGATGTTCATGGATTTCCTCCCCTACCATCCCACACCATGGACATGATAATCCTTCCAAATCATCTCTTCCATTATGTTTTTGATGGGCATATATGGACGTTGGGCTTCCACTACTCTAGTGCATAGCTCATGCAGCCGAGAACAAAGCCTCCCCATTGGTTAAATCCATTGAACTTGAGGGGTCTATCCAATGAAGTGCATTACCAAAATTTATGACTGGTGATATATAATTTTGTTATCCTCTTCATCAGTGGCTATATCTTCCCGGACTGTGGGGTCGTCAGGTTCATATGCAGGGAATGCCTCTAGGAACACGTCAGAGGGGTCTTCATCCATTGTTTGAATGAGTAGGTCTAGAACCATGTCAACCAATTGATCCCCATTGTTGGATTACACCTCTATTACATCAGGTTATATACTACTGATGATCTAACCCTTGATTAGGAGTGGTGCAACATGATGATAATGGGTGTCCTCTTCCACTATCACCAACATTCCCTATAACGACCCACACTTTACATACATGATTATTACTTCAGAATTAAAGAATACTTATTACAACATATAAAAATACCATGGTAGGACCGTATAGATATAATGACTTTATAAACTAGGAAACATAAACAACGGGTTCATAAATCATCTAAATTGTCTCACTTTTATTTTATCATATCTGGAGACCCTTTTGGCATATATTACTTAATACCCTTCTTCCTGACCTAGGGAAAAGAAAACATACAAATGGATGAGCTCAAATGATCAGCAAGGCTAAACAAGAGAAATATCAATCACATCATATTCATAGTAACATAACATTTTGGAATTCATAACCTGCAAAAGAGATAATAATTTCATAACATTGGATAAATCATAGTAGTAAAATGTAATCCCAAAAATCATAATGTAAAACATGAAACATTGTGGAATACACACATAATCATGGAGAATCATTTCTTCGTCGTCAAAAATCATTTCCAAGACTATCCTTGGAAACAAATTCCACTTCTGAACTGAGATCACACCTCGTTTTAGTCTTGTATCCCTGAACCAGATTAACATGTCATTACAGCCATGTATATCTCATGAGATATAAATCATTACCCAATGCATTATAGGGATATATGGGTCCCACCCTCTGATAATGATACCATTCTTATGTGTGCCACAAGATCATAAATCATACATTATAGCATAACCGATGTAAAAAATGGGATTCTTAAAAATCTTGCTATCATAAATCATATAAGATAAAAGGACTTTAAAACAAGAAATCCATAATAATTAAATCAATGTGAAAATTGTTATAGAAACAGAACCCTATATTATCATAGATGGAAAATAATTTTGAAAAAAAACTTGAACTGTATTCTTGAGGAAAATATATTTTCTACTTCAAAATTTTTTTTCCTTTCATAAAATGTCATACAATTTTAAACTAAAATAAGTTTATTAAAAATAAACTTGAAAAATTTTAAAGTAATATTCATGGAAATAATTATCGAAAATTTCATTCAATCCGTATAAGTTAAAAAACCAATCTTCTCGTACTTTGGCCAGAAAAGTCAAAAAGTACATTGTACTAAAAATGACAAAAGATTACTTTCACATCATTTACTAAAAACTAACCAATGGGTAAAATTGGATTAAAAAATATTAGTTTGATGGAAATAATATTTAATATTGACGAAACATTTATGTGGATGATAAATATGCCCCAGTAAATTCTGAAGTATAAAAAATCTCGAATAAAAATGAGATTGTGAGATTTTCCCTTACCTTGGGTCCGATTTGCTTCGTACATGTCCAAACCTCTTGTATAATGATTTAAATAATTTTATTGACTTCTTCCAAAATCATAATTATTATTATGATAACATATATGGTCATATTATTAGCTTCTTATTAATAATATTTCATTGCTACTTGTTATTCGGGTGTTTATTACATTTTGTTCTTATGCGTGTTTCGTCGAATAAATTATTATTCATATTTTTAGGTTATAGATACCTCATTTACAGAATGGTATTAGTTTAAAATATATATCATATTTATTCATTCAATTCATTTATATAATAATTAATCATTGAATATCATGTAGAATGAGTTTCATCACATCGTGGAGACGGTAGGGAGTACGTACGAACGAGCGATGATATCATTCCCATGATCCTGTAATAGTATTTAAGTGTAGGTATAATATTTCTAAATCAATATCAATTTAAAATAATTATATATAGTTATTATTTACACCATTATACCCATCCATGTAAGGTGGTGGTGGAAAACAGATTAGACCACTGAGTGGAGATGGTATTCTGTACGTACGCACGTGTGGTGATTTCATTTTCCATAGGATGGATCGAAGGTGAAATAAGGTTATTTATTATTTATAATAACATATCAGTATATTATTGATACTGATGTTATTACTTCATAATGAAAAAACTATTGAAGAAGAAGTAGAAGACGAAATAATGTTGAAAGAATCAGTTACAGATATTACCTCTTCTTAGAAAAGCCTATTTGAAACCTCCTGTTAGGGCATTAATGTTGGTCTTTGAAGAAGGAATGGACCTCTAGAATATTACTAGAGATGTAGAGAAGAGAAATTGACAGTGTTTGGCAGAGCATTATGGCTCAATGTGGTGTGAGTAGGAGAGGGGGGAGGTGCCCTTTTATAAGGGAGGAGAGGGGCACCTTAAGAAAAACATAAAATATTATATTATTATAAAGTCATATTCGGTTATTAATATATCCAAATTGATTTATTTAAAAGATAAGGTGGGTATGGGTCTAAATCCTCTAAACCAATTGATTTTAGACAAGTTTAGGTTACTATTATAACCTTATCATTTAGATTTAACTTTAAGTTAAATAATTTTACTGTTACTGTGTCTTCTTGTTTTCATACACTATATGGTTAATAAACATAATATAACAAGACAAACGAACCCCAAGTGGTTCATTATTAATATATATATATCTCTATATATGTCATTTGGCTGACCCTCTGATTATTAGGAATAAAATAACAATTAATAATATATTATTTGTTTTAAAAACTATTTTATTTCAATTTTCTCACAATTTGGTAATTGATTTTTGTGAAACTTCTAACAACATGATTAGTTCGAAAAAAGTGCATTAAATCAATAATAACATGTCATTTTAAGCTTGAAAATTATTGGAATTCATAAAAGGTCTACAATTACATTTATTTGGGTATTTATAACATCAATTATGTTAATATTTCATTAATAAGGTAATTAATGCATCATAATTGTGTCATAAATAAATTAAATTTATTTAAAGTCAAAAAATAATAAATAAAATATCATTATGTAGGAAATTTTTCTATCTTTTTAATGAATATTTATAGTCTAATTTATCTTATTTATAACCCTATATAAAAAATGTTTTAGTTATTAAACTTTGATTTTAACTATTTTAATTCTTCTTTAAATAAAATAATAATAAATGTTTTAATATAATCCAAGTGGACCTAAAGGGTAATATCTTATCCCTAAGGTTTTTTTGGTCAAACTACACTTATACAAAAAATTAGCACATGTGTTAGGGTAATAATAATATCATTTTTACCCTTAATTACCCTATTTACTTTCAACCGTGGTAAACAAACGTAAAAAGTTATTATTCACCAAAAATTATTTGTATCTTATTGAACCAAATTTTACTCCATGATATTAACCGTGTCTCTCAGATTTTCGAAATTCCACAAACAAAAGTTGTAAAATTGTGTTTTATGTAAATTATCAAATTCTCATAGGAGGAGGGTAAAAGAGGGTGGATAGTTCAATAAAAATTTTTATATATCTAATATTATTGTAAAAGGTATCCAATGAATTACATTAAACTTATATCGGTATTATGTATTAATTTTCACATTAAATAAATTTAAATAATATAAATAATTATTTAAATAAAAAGTTGGTTTTTAAATTTTAACCCAGTATTTTCACTATTCATAAAAAATTTAATGTTTTCAGAAAGATACCAAATATTCAATCTAGTCTAATTTCGATATCCCGAATCCAAAAATGTAGTCCATTTTGAATGATAAAATTTATAAAATTTTAAAAATTTGGTATTACTATTCATAACAGCTAGTTTAAATAATATTTTATAGCATATCTTTGTTTAGGGAAACTCAATATTGTGTACAATGCAAGCTATTGAGGAAGGTTGCGATTGCGTGTAAAGAAATCCAAGCTAGTGTTTTGTGTAGTGAATTATTCTTTTGATGATGTATATATCATAAATAAATATTTCTCATAAAAATATCAGGTGTTACATTCTACCCCCGTTAAAATGAATTTCACCCTCGAAATTCGTCACTTTATATAAAACAGATGAGGATATCTATCCCTCGTCATATCCTCCATATCCCATGTAGATTCCTCTAATTAGTGGTTCCTCCATAATACATTCACCATGAGAGTGGTCTTGTTCCATAGGACATTTTCTCTATGATCCAAAATCTCTTTCGGTTGTTCTTCATAAGAAAGATCTTGCTCCAGCAGTACGACTTCTGAGCTGAGTACATATAAAGGATCAGGTATGTACTTTCTTATGAGAGATACATGGAACACATCATGAACTTGAGAGAGATTTGGTGGACGTTCCAATCAGTATGATACCATCCCAACACAATCCAGTATTTCAAAAGGAACAATATACATAGGGCTCAGCTTTCCCTTCTTTCAAAATATCATTACTCTCTTCCATAGAGATATTCGTATGAACACTTTATCACCCACTTCAAACTCTAGGTATTTTCTTCGGTTCTCAACATAAATTTTTTGTCGACTCTGAGATTCTCTTATGTGTTATTGAATAGATCTGACCTTTTCTATCATCTCATCAATAAGATCAGGTCCTAATAGATTTCATTCCCCAACTTCATCTGAGAAAGTTGGAGTCCCGCATTTCTTTCCATAGAGAGTTTCATAAGGAGCCATCTGAATACTGGAGTGAAAGCTATTATTATAAGAAAATTCCACCAATGGTAGGTGTTGATCCCAACCTCCTTCGAAATCCATAGGGTAATCTCTCAACACATCTTCTAGAGTTTGAATTGTCCTCTTAGACTGAACGTCTGTTTGAGGATGATAAGCAGTGATGAAACTCAACTCTATATCTAGAGTATGCTGAAGACTTCGCGAAAACATTAACGTAAACCTCGGAGACCGATCAGATATAATCAAATGTGGTAATCCATGCAATCTTACCACTTCATTTATATATATCCTGGAAAGCTGATCCAGAGATAAGTCTTCCCTAATAGCAATGAAGTGTGCCGACTTGGTATGAAGATCAACTATTTCCCAGATAGCACTATTGCCTTTGGATGTTTTAGGAAGTCCGGTGACAATGCCCATAGTGATGTTTTCCCATTTCCATTCGGGTATGGGTAATGGTTGTATCATCCACTTAGAATTCTGTCTCTCATCATTAACATGCTAACAAACCAAGCATCGAGAAACATATTTAGCAACATCTCGTTTCATTCCGTCCCACCAAAAGTACTCGTTCAGGTCCCTATTCATCTTCGTGCTTCCAGGATGAATATAGAATGATGAAATATGAGCCTCATCCAGCAGCTCCTTCTTTAATTCGGGGATGGGAGGAACAAAAACCAGATTCATGAACATTATTATCCCATCATAATCAAGGATTTATTCAGGAACATTTCACACCTTCTTTTTTAATTCTACATCTTCTTTCTGTGCCTCTTTAATCTTCACATGTATAGATGGTTGTACATTCATTTGAGAAATATAAGACTTTTCCCCCACCATTATAATTCCAATATCCATCCTTTGTAAATACATAAATATTGGTTCTTTTGTGATCCTCATCATGGATAAGCTAGCATGGTCTTGTTAGATTAATTCACCTACCACCTTGTTTTCCTTCCCTAGGTGGTAATGAATTGAGCAGTCGTAATCCTTAATCAACTCAAACCATCTTCTTTGGCGCATATTCAGCTCCATTTGTGTGAAAATATAGATTAAACTATTATGATAAATATAAATATCACACCTTTATCCATAAAGATAATTCTTCTATGTCATTAATAAAAATATAACCACAGCTTACTCCAAATCATGAGTTAGGTAATTTTGCTCATGGATTTTCAACTTTCTTGAGGAATAAGCTATCACCATATCATTTTTCATGAGAACACACCCTAGCCCCTTCTTGGATGCATCACTGTAAATCAAAAACCATTCTACACTACAATTCAGTGTGGGAACTGGTATGCGGGATAACCTTCTTTTTTACTCCTTGAAAATATCTTCAAACTCCTCTTTCCAAATAAACATAACTCTTTTTCGTGTCAACATGCTGAGTGTATTAGATAATCATGAAAAATCTTTCACAAAATGTCGATAATATCCATCCAAACCAAGAAAACTTTGGATCTTAGTTACTGTTGTTGGTCTCGACCATCTTTTGATAACCTCTGTCTTTTCTAGATCCATAGATATCCCCTCTTTTGAGATTATGTGACACAAAAATGAAACTTTTTGAAGCCAAAATTCACACTTGGTAAATTTTTCTTAAAGATTCTCCTTTCTTAGGGTCTTTAATACAATTCTCAAGTGATCTTGATGTTCTTCCTTCCTATTTGAATAAACAAGAATATTTTATATTAATACTACCAAAAAATGATCAAGATAGTATCTAAAGACTCTATTCATTAGATCGATGAAGATAACAGGGGAATTAGTAAGACCAAATGGAATCACTATAAATTCATAGTGTCCATACCTTGTACAGAAAGTCTTCTTTGGTATATCCTCCCTTTTGACCCTTAATTGATGATACCCAGAATGAAGAACAATCTTTGAAAAGTATTGAGCTTCACGTAGTTGGTCATATAAGTCATCAATGCATGGGAGAGGATGTTTTTTCTTTATAGTCAACTTGTTAAGCTCTCTATAATCAATGTAGAGTCTCATTGATCCATATTTCTTCTTAACAAACAGAACAGGTGCTCCCCAAGGTGACGCACTAGGGCGTATGAATCCCTTATCAAGATTCTATTGGAGTTTCTTCTTCCATTCCTACAACTCAATTGGGGTATTTTATAAGGTGTCATTGAAATAGGAAAAGAACCTGGTAAGAGTTCTATTAAAAACTCAACATCATGGTTTGGTTGAAGTCCTGGAAATTCCTCTGGAAATACATCATCAAACTCTCTTACAATGGGCATATTATTATTCATGAGTATCTCACCAACCATTTGAGATAAATAACCTTCATTTAGTGGAATCAAGAACCATAATATGGAAGAAATTTACACTGGAAGCTTATATTCATCCTTGCATCAATAGACGATTATATATAAATCGGGAATATGAAATGTGACTTCCCTTTTATAGAAATTGATATGAGATTCATATAAAGAATGCCAATACATGCCATGAGTCACATAAATTTCCACTATATGAAGGATCACATGATTTTCAGGGAGCACTTTACCAGAAACATCAATCGGAGAAGAATTGTAAAATTTTGATATGACTTTCGTGCCATTAGGGGTTGTCACAGCTAACTCAATATCTAACTGCTGAGGTAATACGACGAAAACCTTATAATATTCATCATAATTAAAAGAGTGGGTGGATCCAGAATCAAATAAAACATTTTTTACATTAGAGTGGATGGTATGTGTACCTTTCACCACTTCGTTATCGTACTCCACGTCGCTGATAGAAATTTAATGTGACTTTCCATTGTCTTTAGACTTAAGAGTTTTTTGACGTTAATCCTCATAAAAAACCCTTGTATTGGGTAATTGATTAGCATAATGCCCTATTTACTTACACTTGTAACATTGAAGTGTAGGAGGTGCACTCTGTGTAGCCTTTTCTTTATTCACATCAGTAGATATCTTCTTCCCATCATTGCGGCATTCAAATGCCTGATGACCTTCCTATCCACATTTGAACCATTTTATTTTCACTTTAAGAAAAATCCCTCAAGGTTTCTTTCCACACTTTGAGCATAAGGGAAAACTCATCTTCTTTTCAGTGTGGTCTTCAGATTTCCCTTTGAATTACATTTTCCTCTTCATATCAAACAAATATGACTATTGGGTTACTCCAATCTCCATCTCAACCTTGATACCACATAGAACAATTTCCTCATAGCTATTGAAATCTTCTATGGCTAACTCCCTTCGAAGACTAGTTTTTAAGCCACTAATGAATCGATTGATCTTATTTTCAGGTTGGATAATAATACCAGAAGCATACCTTACAAGTCTTGTAAAATTATCTTGGTAGGTACCAACAAATTCAACATCCTTTTTCTTCAAATCAAGAAACTCCTTCTCCATATTTGTTCGAAGAATAAGAAGGAATTACTTATTGAAAAATAATTTCTTGAACTCATCCCATTCCATGGACTCAATTTTATCTATTTGCCTCGTATTCTTGATAAGATTCCACCATTGATCCGATCACCTTATAAATGATAAATTGTTAAGATGATTTTTCATGTTCAGAACATTGATGAACTGAAAATATCTTTTTAGAGGTACATATCCATTGTTCAGCCACTAATGGATCAGTAGACCCACTAAATGAAGCTACACGCTGCCTCATGAAGTATTCAACAAAATGTTGATCCTTCCTTTTCTCGTTTGGAAGTCCTGCATGATTCATAGCTTGAGAAAGTGGTGTGAGCATGACTACATGATTTTTCATTCCAGATCCCATAACGTTTGGTTGTTCAGGGGGACAATCATTGTATATCCCATCGCATTCCGCATTAACATGGTTCCTTCGGGTTCCAACCATTGACTTAATCCAAGAAGAATAGTGTAAGAAACAATAATTATAATAGGAAAACTACATAATAAAGAATAAAATTTCACACTTAAGGTCTTATAATAGGTTGTTCATGTCCATTTATAAAACACAAATATTGTGTTCAATTCTTAGACTTATCTTTTGGGTTCTTACTAAGGCTTTCATATCCTAGTTTCCAATGTTTGACTATACCTTTCCTCTAATACCAACTATAATGGTCTGGATTTACTTCTATTGGAATATAATTGATACATATCAGGGCACCCCATGGGCAGCTACACCCCCTGGGTGGGACACACCACCATCCCCAGTGGCAACCATATCCTCATGAAGCCCTTGGGCGGAGAGCCATGCTTCGTCCAATGCTCACATGTGATAGTTACCAATGATCAGATACATTCCTGCCTCCTTTGCCTCTGATACCATCTATAACGAACCACAAATTAAATACATTGTTATTACTTTTGAATTGATGAATACTTATTATAACATATAACAAAACCATGGTAGGGCCGTATAGGTATAGTGTCTTTAGAAACTGGGAAACATAAACAACTGGTTCATAAATAATCTACACTGTCTCCCATTTATTTTATCATATCTAGAGTCCCTTTTGAAATATCTTAATTAATACCTTTTTTCCTGACATAGGGAAAAGAAAACATAAAAAAGGGTGAGCTCAAATGATCAGTAAGGGTAAACAAAATAAAATATCAACAACATCATATTCAAAATAACATAACATTTTGGAAATCCTACCCTGCAAAAGAGATCATAATTTCATAACATGGGATAAATCATAATAGTAAAATGTAATCCAAATAATCATAACATAAAACATGAAATTTTGTGTCATACACATGTAATAATTTAGAATCATTTCATTGTAGTCAAGACACATTTCCAAGACTATCCTAGCAGACAAAGACCATTTCTGAACTGAGTTCACTCCTCGTTTCAGTCTTGTATCACTGAACCGAATTAACATACCGTTCCAGCCATGTCTATATCATGACATATAAATCTTTACCCAATGCATTGGATGGATATATAGGTCCCACCCATCTCATGATGATACCATTCTTATTTGTACCACAAGATCATAAATAATACATCGTAGCATAACCCATGTAATAATAATGGGATTCTTAAAAATAATTCCATCATAAATCATATAAGATAAAATGAATTCATAAAAATAATTAAATAATAATAAAATCATTGTAAAAATGGGTATAGAAACAGAACCATATATTATCTTAGATAGAAAATAATTTTTATAGATCACATGAACTCCATTCTTGAGGAAAATATCTTTTCTACTTCAAAAACATTTTCCTTTCTTAAAATGTCATACAATTTTAAACTAAATGATGTTGATTAAAAATAAAAATGAAAAATTATAAATGATTCTTCATGTAAATGATTTTATAAAATTCTATTCATGCCATATATAATACAAAAAACATCTTCTTGTACTTCTTCCAGAAAATTAACAATTTACCTCATTCTAAAAACGAAAAAATATTCCTTCCATAACTTTTTCTAAAAAAACAGAAATAGGTAAAATTGGATTCACACAATTGTATGTGGATGGAAATAATATTACATATTGATGAAACCTGGATTTGGATGATAAAAATTCCCCAGTAAATTCTAATGTATAAACAATCTCAGATAAAATTGAGATTGTGAGATTTTCCCATACATTTGGTCTGATATGCATCGTACATGTCCGAACCTCCTGTATAATGATTTAAATAATGTTATTGACTTATTATAGAATCATACTTATTGTTATGATTTCATATATGGTCATATTCTAAACTTCTTATTAATAATTTTTCATAGATACTTGTTATTCTGGTGTTTATTGATTTTTGTTCTTATGTATGTTTCGATGAATAAATTCATATTCTTCTTTTTAGGTTATAGATACCTCATTTACAGAATTTTATTAGTGTATTATATATCATAATTATTAATTCAATTCATTTATATAATCACTAAGTGTTGAAGATCATTTAGAACGAGTTTCATCGCATCGTGGAGACGGTATGTCGTACCTACGCACGAGCGATGATATCGTTCCCATGATCTTGTAATTGTTTTCAAGTGTAGGTATAATATTTCAAATAAATATAACATTAAAATAATCATATATAGTTATTATTTACACCATTATACCCATCCATGTAATGTGGTGGTGGAAAATAGATTACACCACAACGTGGAGACAGTATTCCGTACGTACGCACGCGCGGTGATTTCGTTTTACATAGGATGGATAGAAGGTGAAATAGGGTTGTTTCATATTTATAATAACATATCAGTATATGATTTATACTTATGTTATTAGTTCATAATGAAAAAACTAAAGAATAAGTAGTAGAATACGAAATAATGATGAAATATTCGGTAATAGATATTACCTCATCTTCGACAAGACTCTTTGAAACCTCCTCATAGGCCACTAATGTTAGTCTTTGAAGAAGACCAGGACCTCTATAATATTACTATGGAAGTGGAGAAGAGAAATTTTCATTTGCTGGCGGTGCTTTAAGGCTCAATGTGGTGTGAGGAGGAGAGGGAGGAGGTTCCCTTTTATAAGGGAGAAGAGAGGCACCTTAGAAAAAACGTAAAATATTATTTTTTTATAAAGTCATATTCTTTTTTTAATAGATAAAAATGATTTATTTATTAGATAAGGTGGGGATGGGTTGAAATCCTTTCAACCAATTGATTTTATACAATTTCAGGTTACTATTTTTACCTTATCATTTAGATTGAACTTTAGGTTAAATAATTTTACTTTTACCATGTCTTCTTGTTTTCTTACACTATATGGTTAATAAAATTACTATAACAAGCCAAATGAACCCCAAGTGGTTCGTTATTAATATATATATCCATATATAATCCATTTGGCCAAACAATAGATTTTTAGGAATAAATTAACAATTAATAATATAATTTTTGTTTAAAAAATTATTTTATGTCTATTTTGACAGTATTTGGTATTTTATTTTTGTGAAAATAATAATATATTGATTAGTTTGAAAGAAGTTAATTAAATCAATATTAACATGTCATATTAACCAATAAAATTAGTGGAATTCATAAAAAGACTAAAATTACATTTATTTGGGTATTTATAACATCAATAATGTTAATATTTTATTAATTAGGTAATTACAGCCTCATCATTGTGTCATAAATAAATTAAATTATTTACTGTCTAAAAATTATAAATAAAATATAATTATGTAGGAAATTTTTTTATATTTATAATTAATATATATAGTCTAATATATCTTATTTATAACCATATATTAAAAATTTTCTAGTTATTGAACATTGATTTTAACTATTTTTAATTCTTCTTTAAATAAAATAATAATAAATGTCATAATCTAATCCAAGTGGACTTAATGGGTAATATTTTTTCCCTATGGGTTTTTTTGGTCGATCTAAACTTATCCAATAGAATTAGGACATGTGTTATGTAATAATAATATAATTTTTACCCTTAATGACCCTATTTACTTTTAACCATGGTAAAAAATGTAAAAAGATACTATTCACCAAAAATTATTTTTATCTTATTAAACCATATTTCACTCCTTGGTATTAACTGTTTCTTTTGGATTTTCGAAATTCCTCTCACAGAAGAGGTAAAATTATGTTATATGTAAATTTTCAAATTTTTTAAGGAGGTGGGTAAAAGACGGTGAAAAGTTCAATTAAATTTTTATATGTCTAAAATTATTATAAAATGACTCCAATGAATTACATTGAACCTATATCATTATTATGTATCAGTTTTCACATAATATAAATTTAAATAAAATAAATAATTATTTAAATAAAAAGTCGGTTTTTAAATAGTAACCTAGTGTTTTCACTATTTATCAAAAATTGAATGTTTTCAGAAAAATACAAAAAATTCACCCTATTCTATTTTCGATATTCTGAATAAAAAAAAAGTCCATTTTCGAAGATAAAATGTATAAAATTTTAAAAAGTAGGTATTACTATTCATAATGGCTAGTTTTAATAATATTTTAATACCATATCGTTGTTTATTGAAACTCAGTATTGCGTACAATGAAAGCTATCAAGGAAGGTCGCGATTCCATGCAAAGTAATCCATGATAGTGTTGTGTGTAGTGAAATATTCCATTGATGATTTATATAACATAAAAAAATATTTCTCATAAAAATATCAGGTGTTACATTCAACTTGGAATGGTATCTATAAGTGCTCCACTCATTATCCACATACAGACCCACTCTATTTGAATTCATTTGAAAAAAAATTGAATGAACATCATTTAACCTAATCAGTGGATGATTGTTATGAATTCTTTGAAGAATATATACAAATATCTAATAGTTGGTCTCTGACTTGAGATTTTTCCATCAGGACACTAATGTGTGGCCCTTTGTATATGTTTGGAAATACAACGACTTTTGAAGACCGACCATGGATACCACAACCCTACACAGAATGATAGTCTTTGTTGTCATGGGAGCATATCCCAAAACTCCCGCAGCTGTATCTATTATCGTGTTAAAGTTGGTCTTTCTTATGAGGCCCTCTTGTACATGTCATATGTTAGTTGATATATCATAAATGACTTGGATAATGACAACAGGTAAGTGCTCTAAGGTTTTACCACAAGAACCTATGAAAACTCTTCCACCTTCAACTCTAGATTGACGACCTCACCCTCCTCCGATGGGATCCCTCCACCGGCTTCCTCCCTCTAAAGGGACTCATCTAATTACTCGGATATTGGGAATAGCTCTCTGAATTAAGGGACTGAAAATTAAAAAGAGGTTTTTCGATTTCGTAACACCTTCACTAAATTCTTCATTATACGCAGAACATCCTGAGTGTGCATAATGTTTTCCATCACTGCAAATAATGCTCCCCTTAAGAATGGGAAAACACAAAGCCAGTCCATATAGGATCGATCCCCAGAAAATACATCCCAAGATCGTTCAGATGGTGACACATCTGGGAAGGGTTGAAATATAGTCAGCTGAAAAACATGATGTCCCAAGCCTTATGAAATACATCATTCTCAGAAATGTATATATGTTGCTACCACTTTCCCATAGTCTGGGTGGGTATCCTATAAAACTACCTAGGTGTCCTCCCCTAGTGATAATTGTTTTCCTCTTGGACCGCCTAGTCTGTCGCTATTGATTGCATATCAATTGGAGCGGGCCTCACTGCCACTGCAACCCCTGAACCCTGGGATGTCCTTGTTGCATTATAGCCTTGACCTCAAGGATGGGGGGACCCACTCTCTATCAAAGACGTTATGGTTTTTTAGCATCTCCCCTAGGTAGGATTCCTCCCAAATCATGGCGTACTCCTTCAACATTCCATAAAAAGGTATGGGATGAGGTATCTCATTCCTCATCTTCCTATCCTGTGTGAACAAGAGACAAATCTACCACATCAAACATGGGTGATCCTAGTGGATAATTCCCATGTATACCTGTTTGGTCAGCCTCTTCATGCATTTGGAAATCCACACAAAATGTTGTGGGGTGTACGACTCATATAAAGGATCACAGTCAACCCACACCACTAAGACTCCAACCCTAATGGCTTGGAGGTAGGATTGGTGATCTTTTGTTCCCAAGATGTCATCAATTAACACACTTTTTTTCAATAGTAATTGGTGGAATTTGAACTTGTTAGCCTTTTAGGCTTGGTTCAGAAGCAACAACAGGATTACCTTAGTTGGAAAACGTCCCACTGCGTTCAGAATGGGTAGTCGAGATCCCAATCCCATAAGGGAAATGAGGATCATATATTTGTAGATTCCCCTAATATGCACCATCATAACCCCATAAAAATTATGGAACAACCTACATAACCTCTGTGGCCTCTCCCCATCATTAATATTTCATAGCATCTTATAAATATTTTCGAGCATTTGAATTCGTAGATTGACCCGCTCCACCATCTTCAAAATAGATGACAAAATAAATGTGCCCGGCCGCACACCCATGTTTATGTCCCTCCCTAGAAGAATATAATGGAATATAAGCATCTATATGAACACAAACATTCTAAACACTAGTTATTTCTCGGTTCTAATGTTGACTCCCCTTGTATTCCATTGGTTGTACTCAATGAATCACTAATATGACTTGTCCTTTTTGCGATAAACCCCCAGTGGGTAGGTTCGATGTTTCATAGAGAACGTTCCATCTGCTTGGGAATTCAAGAATCCGACTCAACCACCTTTTAAAGTGGACATCAATCACTAACTATTTTTCCTCCCATGAAACTAGGTCTATCAATGCCCTTTCCAGTAGAAGAATCTACATTGGGTCTTTCCATGTAATCTTGGAAGGAAGAAACAGATCATACATTTACCCCATCATTGAGACTCCCCAAGACCTTGTGTCGATCCCATAGGCTAATGTCGTCCTCACCAAGGTGAAAATGGGTAGTGTTGGTATGTGATGACCACATTCTAAGAAACTCTAACTTTAGTTTCATTGTCTGGTAAATGTGGAACTGGGAATATCGTGCCACCTTATATAGGCCCACCAACATCAGATCTTCCAAAAACTCCACATATGAGGCACATATCGAATAGACCAAATCCCAGTCATCCGTCATTTTTTCACTGTAGCACATATCCCACTCCTCAGTCCACCCCTTCTCCAGGTTCCCGAAGGCCAGCTTCAAAATGGTGCGGTACAGTGGGGGAGTTCCCTTGTGTTTCAATGACTTCCCATAAACTTTTAACAATTTAATTAAAATAGTCAACATTGACTGGTGAATAATCCTCTCATGTATGACTGTTTTATGCCCTGAACCACTAGAGCTGGCACGACGTACTCATGAACCAATGGACTGGATCTTCCTTGGTAACTTTTGAAATGAAAACATCATCCTTAAAAACAAATAAATATAAACGCATGAATTTTCATAGTGTGTAGTTCTTATAAATCTGGTATAAAATCTCTACTAGGGACTCATGCATTAAATTTCTCTATATATACTCCTAGATATTTTGGTTAACGGCCAACTCTGCCCTTGGGGCAGCATCTGCAAAGACGCACTGGCATCTTCCTGATGATCCATTCCGTCTTCAAATATTTTGATTTTTTTAATTGAAGAGCTCATTTTCAAAGCTCGTTCATAGTAACAGGTCATAGAGCCCTACCACCGAACTCGTAGACATAAGATGCAGAGCACACGGTCTTAGAGTTGAAAGACTCATTGGGTTCCGCTGAGAAGATTGGATTTGAATCACAAATATCTATTGTGGAGAGTGTGATGTTTAATTAATCAAGATCACAACCACCAAGAACGCGAATACGAGAAAGGAAAAAGAGGGGTCATTGAATTCTATTTATATATGACAACCCCCTTTTCCTAAGGGAACTTCTTTTTTTTGTAGAGCATCGCGACACTCTTAGATTTCATGTCGTCTCTCTACATCATAACCCTACATCACTATAGTTCTTTGATATTGGCCTATATTTTTTGATATTTACCATCAAACAAAGACACACTTTTTCTCCTCATCTAAATGTATGAGGGGGGCCCTTTTTGGTTGTAAAATAAATGCAAAGGAAAAGGATCAAAATAGAAAACCCATTCCAATGGGTATACCTTGCGACGCCCATTCATGGATCCCCTTAGAACCATGACATTCAAAGAGCCCCTCAACACATCAGACAACAAAAAGTTGAATCCCCCTCCTCAATCTCGGAAGAGAAAAATATTCATTACGCTCCACGGTTACAACATTATTGATTGGATGCTTCGCGCCATGGATGGATACAGATCGAACTCCTTGATCTATTAGAATGTGATAGAAGCCTCCATGAGCTCCGTGGAGGGAACCATGGAGGGATTATAATTGAGGAGGGTAGGATAGTCCCATCCACTATTATTAAAAACAAGAATCAATTTATGGCTGATCTTAGAGAACCTTGTGGATTTTCACTAAGCATTCCATGCCATGCGCCACTTCTCTCATATAAATATCGGGCTCACCATTTTCCAAAAATACGAATACCCCAACCATTGACCTTTCCAACTCAAATGTCGTTATGAAACCATTTCTCTGAGAAAGATTGAATAAAATGAAAACTTCATGGTACTTGAGCATTATGAAGTACATTTCTCATAGCTCAAATAAAACCACTATTCAAGTAGGGATTCCTTTCACAGAGCCCTTGATCCATCACGAATGAGGAAGATCCCTAAGGGGACTCAATTTATCACAAACTACTCATGATTCTCCAAGTACCTTCCATGCACATGTGTACCACGTGAAATTTTAAGATAATTGTGCTTCACAATCCACTTTTCCTAACAGTACTATGATTTTCAAGGTACCCATGCATTGCGAGGTCCTACTCTGCGAAATCATTTCTACTTCCTGAATCACCCTTCTTATGCATCTATACAATATTCCTCAGATAGGCTACACAATGTCGTGAATCATATCACTTCACATAGTCCCTCTACTACATGGAGCACCATAGAATCACACTTTCCTTTCTTCTAAACCCATTTTCTTCCAGAACCCTTATCCCTTACAATCCTCTAGGTTTCTACGAAGTAATTTCAACGTTCCTTGGATGGTGCATCACATTGAGTTTCTAATCATCATTATTTTTCTTAAAGGTACAATAATTGTTATTTCTTCTTCACATATCCATGATAATATGACCCCTCAATGGATCACACCATAAAACAGCCTCATCATGGATTTTATGATTCCTTCCCTTCATAAAGTGCGTATAGGTATCAGTCATGTAATTCCTAGGGGTATAGAGTGATCCTGCCTCATCTGAGCTGCAGAACATTAAACTCCCAAGCACCATCATACACATCACAAGATGTAAAACAATGGACTCTCCCCTTCAAATATACATTGGTTTCCCCACCATTGACATTATCCACGCTCGCTTGTATCCAAGGGAGTGACATATTTTTCATATATAATTAGATAATGTTTTTTATAGTGGCATATATCCACAAGGAAATAGAACATATCATGGAAATCCCATTTAAATTATCATGGGAGGTATCATCCATCCCCCCTCCCTCTCTTCTTCGGTGCCAAATACTATAAGAGATATGGGCACTCAGACGTTCGTTACCCCATCCCTCTCCCACTGGGATTTGTTTCCACTAGGATTCCATTATGATATATGTAACAATATTCATCTCCCAGGGTGGATAACCATGTCTAATCCCCTATTTGTTGTTTGGGACACTACCCACATGCATTCCCTACTCTATTCCCCATGTACGCATGTTCTATGACGTGATCATCCTGTCTTTAATGACTATTGGTTCTTAAACTGAGCATGAATCACATGGGCTTTGAGTATGAATTGACTATGATATATTTCACAGGACACCCTAGGTTGTATGTTGCAATACCCCACCAAAATATGTGGACATTGATCCTTACCCCTATCTAATAACGGTACATAGGAAGCCTCCACGAGGATGAAGTCCAACAACCATTGGTCGTGACCAATTCATGTTGATCCAAATCATCCCACATGATATTATATTGTATCCCCCATTATGAACTATGTGAAATGTGATTCTCTGCCCTGGGAAAATTTTTGAAGCCTCCATCAGATTCAAGCCCCACACCTATTTATCCCGACCCCTTCACGTGGGTTCACCTTCATCCCTCATGATGTAAAACTATATCCCCAAATGATGTACGTGGACATTGATTATTGCCCCTATCTAATAAAGGTATGTAGGAAGCCTACCAGAGGTTCATTCTAATCACCCTTTAGATTTGACCACCCCACGTCGATTCAACTATGTCCCACATGATGTTTAATTGTATCCCCTACCAAAACACATGGTCATTGATCCTTGAGCATTCCATTCATGGTACGTAGGAATCCTCCCTAAGGATAGAGGCCATTTCCCATCAGTCCCAACCACATCATATAGGTTCAAAACCATCTCGAATGACATTAAACATCATACAACCTTCTCATCCCACAAGACATTAAACTACATGCATCCAAATTACATGTGTTTTGATCCTTGTCTCCAATATATGGTACGTATGAATCCTTGGTGAGGTTCAACAAAAATCGATTTTAAAGCCATGGCGGTCCTTAATCATTGGTAGGCTGTTGTGATCCTCAATCGATTGTAATCCATTGTGACCACAAATCGACAGTACGTTTTTCTGGATCCCAAGAGACGATAATCCATTGTGATCGCTAATCGATTATAATCCTTTGTGATACCCAATCGATGATGATCCATTGTGTCCCCCAGTAGATGATAATTCATTATTGCCCCATCCAACGATAATGAATTGTAGTCCCCTTTTCTAGGACCCACATCTCTGGTCCACCCCCAAGGGTGTCAGTCCAACCCGAAATGCTAACCATGCATATGCCCCTTCACATAGTCTAGTCGATGACCTATGTGTACACACAAATTATATTATCCATCATAATATACATAGACATTGAGTCCCTTCCATGAGGATATTTAATAATCCTCTCTAATATTCAAGCCAATCACCGATGTATCATCATTGTATCTCCCTCGAGCCGCCCAGTGTTTCAGGATGGTCATTTCCCAACCAGGAGATTCTACTTCTTATAGGTACCATCAGTGCGTCAATTCTCACTAGCCACCTCCTCAGGTGTACCACCACCACATTGAACTATGTGGAAATGTATTCTCTACAACACTGATATGTAGAAGGCATCTCTAAGGTTTAATCCCGATGTTTCTATCACATTTACAGGGGTTCCATCTGATTCCTCATCCACATCTCTCAACAAAAAATCATCAATATTGGTCCGTACCAGGGCCACCACATCCCTATGGGATGACTTAATTTCCATGTGGGATTTCAACCATGCATAATCCCCACAATATCCATTAACATCCACTCAAGACTATCCCTATTGAGTTGGGAATTATCCATGCATAAGACCCAATATGTATCCGGTTTATTGTCCTTTGAATAAACCCGGATTCATCCCCCCTTCAAACTATGTGGTCTTTGATCACAGTCTTGTGAGATTGGGTATGTAGGAAACCACCCTAAGGATCAATACTAGCCAATGATAATCTCTATAGTCTCTATTATCGAAACCCAAGCACCATCAGATCTGTCTTCCTTAGACATTGTTACCATCCTATCAAATTAGGCTCTCAGGTGATCCCTCATAGGGCTTCACCCATATGATACACTCCTATCAGTATTCTAATCCATCTGATATATCTCTTGTATACATTAACCTTTTGGAATACCATGTGTTAAGCATGGAAAGCTACTGAAATCCTCGGAGACATGACCATGTCATATTATTCTCTTCAATCGACATTTGATTACTCAGGCTTCCACACCCATGATATTCCCTATCATAAGGGGAAGAAACCAAGATTCACCATTGTTACACCATCTAGACATGCTACTGATGACCAACCTGACTACTCCCCGGACTGAAGAATGCTTCTCGGATTTGACCCCATGGAATATCCCAATATAATTAGTATAACTATCTAGTTTTCGTGAAGAAATGGAACTGGTAAGAGTTTCTCAATCAATGTCGTAATTTTTTTAAGGGAGACCTAAACATTGAAACTAGTTCTGAGGAGGAATCCACAGATTGAGGAACTGAAATCCTATTATCCCATTTAGATCATAGAGAAAACCTCCCAGAATAAGCGACAGATACCACCAAGATTTGGAAATAATGACTGCAGGTCAATAGATCTACACGTCCTCCAAATTGTGATGCACACCCTGGTGAATGTGTCCAAAACATACTTGAGTATTTTAATATAATACTTTTTTTAAAAAAGATTCAATGTGGTATTAGACACTTTTATTCTAATGTCTTTTTATTAAATTTTTTAAATAGTTTAAGAAATTGATTGAATATATCAATATCTTAAAAATATTTATAGTGATTTTAAATGAAATGTTTTGAGTGAAATGTTGATAATTGATATATATTATGTGTCATGATTATATTATAGTACATGGATATTTAATGGGGGTTTACACGATAAAATATTGATGGGTGGCTAGGTGATAATCCAAAGACGGGTGCTTATGTGATAATCCAAATATTGGTGATTCCATGATAATCCAAGGATGGGTGGTTATATTATAACCTCTAGTGAGTTGGGAATGGATGTTGGTCATCAGGCTACCCTGTTTTATTATATGTATTGAGGTAGACTGTATTCCACTTGTTTATTTTAATGTCCTATGTTATTTTTATATGTTATAGGTTTCTATTTTTTGGATTATGGTAATATTTTTGTTACCCAAAGGGTATGAAATGATCATATATTTAATGAGTTGGATTTACTACATCAAAACGATAAAATGTATAAAATTATCATAATGTATAAATGGATTTAATTTTTTTCAAGAGTAATAGTTTTCCATCTTTGTGTATTCTATACTAAGCATTTCATGATATTTACATATTTTTCAATTTTTATTCCTAGGTTTTAATATAGAATAATCTCAATGATGGGATCAAGGAAGACCTATGATATTTAAACAAAAAATGAATCCATTATTTTATTTTAAAAGAACTTTCTTTTTTAAATATTTGATATTGAGTTAAAGAGTCCATATTCTATTATTTATATTGTTCTGTTTGTGTTAGGACCTATTTCATTAAATCCTTAAACCGGAAAAGATCCTTATTGTAACATCTTAAAATATTTAAATATTATGAAATATTTAATGTTGGGGATTTAAATAAACATATCATATTCATGGGTTTGACCATATAGAGATGGTAAATCATATTTCTTCCTAACAAGGGGTGTCTTAAAGAGCACTAAGAAATCCTGTTATAAATTAACATCAGATTGCTGATATAAAGTGAGATAATCATGATAGAACGTAATATGGGGTGGCCCAAATTACACATGGTAATCCTTTAATATCCTAATTGGTTATTGGACATATGGTTATTTAAATTTAATGTGATTTTAATGGGATTCATATGGGTTTTTTGTTCATGATAATCTATTTTTTCTAAAGGATTTTTAATTTCAGTCTATGGGTTTTATCGATTTTCACTAAGAAAAATCATTGTTTTTTCATGATAAATTATTTTATTTATCAATGAACATTGATGATCAAGGTAATTTTTTTTTGATTTTTCATATCTTTGTTGAAATAATGTTTTCATTTATTTTTATAAACCATAAAGAGTTTTTAGTCTCATCTCATGTTTCGAAAAAACTCATTCCCATTTTTTTGTGGGAAAATGAAAATGATGATCATTGTGGGATAATTGTGAAGGATATTTTTAAATGAAAATAGATACTTATATTAAAGAGTTTTATTTTTTTTAAAATGGATACTGAGTATATGAGTTCATGATTAATTTAGGGGTTATCATTGTATGTTTTTTATCAAATTTGATAAAAAAATAATATAATGTGATGCTAAAAGAATAATTATAAATGAAAAAATTAAGAAATATAATTTTTAAATACATTTCATTACAGAAAAATTAGAAACAAGATAATACTTCAACATACAAGAGGTAATGTGATATTACAAAAAAAGTACCCTTTATTTCACATTTGAAAAAACAACCAGTTCTAGAGGTTGTGGGACATAATGAGTGGATAAGTATGATAAATGAGTTGGGAGATAAAATTATGAAATGTAACACATCAAACATAGAAACATAATGAATATAAATTAATTTTTTAGGAAAAAATTTGTTGTTCAAAAACAATATCAATTAATATAGTTTAATTCCATGTATTAAATCATGATTTTTTAAAGGTTACTCACATGCATGATTAATTAATTTCAAGATTATTTTTCCCCTATTTGAGGAAATCAAACTATAAATTTTTATATTAAGTTTAAATTCCTATATAGTTCAAAATATATGTGATAAATGATAAGAAAACATTATATAATAAGGTAACTAGTCATTTTTGATTAATTTAACAACCTTGTAGGTTATTAAATGATATTTATTTCACAATGTTTAGTAATCTATAGAAATAATTATGTATGTTTAAAAATTATAAAAATTTATTAAAAAATACAAATGATTGTTTCTTAAAACATATTTTCTTTTCTAACGATAAATTTTAGATGAAGGTTTATTTTAGGGAAATGATCAAAGACACAATTATAATTGTTCTTTACACTAATGATATTTCTTATCAAGTGAAAATAAAAAAAGTTAAAGTTTAAATGAAATATGAAAATATGAATTGAAGTGTTTGTGATCATATAGATAGTTTTTATTATGGGATTAAAAATTTAATATATGGAACTATTTATATTTTTATCACAAGAAAAAAAATTCATGGAGTTGTTATATATGTTTGGTATAGAATAAAAAATAGATATAACTATGAATATATCTTTTGTTAAGAAGTAGAGTAATGATAATGATGGAATGTGTTTCAATTAAGAAGACTTAGGGAAATTTATTGAATACATATTCTATTTTACATAATCATGTCTATAAAATATTCATATTGTTACAATTTTTTAAATATATTAGTGTTTACCAAAAGTATGAAACATGATTGAATCATGTAATCATCTATAGTAGAAAAATTGTTCTTTTTTATTGAGTTGAATAAATGAAAAATATTTTTATTCTACCAATGTATTTACACAAATTATATAGATTAATGGTAATCTAGAGATTTTGATTGTGATATTTAAAAAACTGATGACTTTTTTCAAAGATCCATTGATATTTCAAAACAATATTTAAAACATTCAAGATTAATTAAAATATATATTTTATTTCATTTTTTAAAAGATACTATTTTCTATAAAGATGATATTATGATGTATATTTTAAAAAATTTCCACATTCATGATGTTTTCACCAATGCTATTGAAATAAAAAACATTGAGTAATTGAGTCTAAAACTACTTTATCATCCTATACCTAGGAAACCCTATTTTGTTAAAGTATGATTGACACCATTAATTTTATTATGTTTTTAATTGGCTAGGATATGAAAAATATTTTATCAATATATACAACTCATTATATTATGAATCTAATGTTCTTATAAAATTGTTGTAAAAAATGTTGTGGGTGACTATATCTTATCATGTCCTAATAATTTATTTTATCATTTTTTATATAATTACTCAATGATAATTACATTATCTATTAGTCTGATGCGACATTAATATATTTAATAAAAGATATGGATTGATTAAATGATTAGAAAATAGTTATTTTCAAACATTGTTACAAGTTGTTGCAATTGATTCAAAGAAATTTAATGTCAGAGATTTCATATACATTGTTATATTTGTCAAAAAATTCTAATTTTATTTCAAAATGACATTTCAATAATGTTATTTTTTAATAAATTTTTTGTAATTTTTTAATTTTTTAACAATTATTTGGTTATTTGGTTTTGTAGGAGGTCATAAATGATTAATTATTATTGGGAAGATTCAAAAAGTCAGATAATGTTTTTGTAGAACATTGTTTTCTGAGCATCACAATATTTATCAAGATATACCGATAATTCCAATGTATGAGAGTAATTTTAATAGAAATAGATCAAAATGAATTATGGGTTTAAACGATGTCCCTTTTTTTATCTCTAGTGACTCATTATACTAGATGAATAAGAATTCTCAAACAATATATAGTGTTGTAATATGTTGATTATACTAATGTTTTTTATTTTTAATAGGGTAAGACATGTATAATATTGTCACTAAATTGAAAATAATAAATTCCATTCAATGAACTAAGGAACATGTTGATGGATAAAGAATAACAAGATGTCGTCTGTTCTGATTTTTTACACACTTATATAATGTGTTTGATGATTACAGGGGTATGGTGTACAATGGTGTGAGAATATTTATGATAGAGATCCATTAACAAGTTAATGATGAAATAATATATGGATTAATTATTTTTATACTAGATTCATTAGGATATAACAAATTTTTTTAATAGTTCTCGAGTGGTTGTGAAAATGTTTTCAAATAGCGAATTTCTCATGTTTTTTAGATAGAATATATTGAAGCATAAAAACATATAGTAGAAAATATTGATTATACTATATAATTTTAGTAGATAAATTTCATCAGCTAATTATTAATCATATCGATTTCATCATATGAAGTCACATAAAAAAGTATTTAGATTAATATAACTTCATATCAATCATTAAAAAGATAATAATTTTCTCAAGAATTGGAAAAGAATATTGATGTTATTATATATATGATTCTCTAAACATGTTCTAGATCAAGGTTTTAAAAAAATTATGTTTGAGAATAAGAAGGATGATCAGATGGATTAATAATAACTCATTGAAAATATCACATATGAAAACATTATATAATTTTCATTAATCATAGTAATCATTTAACAATAAATATTATATGAAAAGCCAAGCTCACTGGATAGAGACATTCAGTCAATGAAAATAGTTGATAACTATAGAAAACAAATAGTAAACATAATTTGTAAATAATATTTTAAATATTTTCCATATAAGAAATTTTTTATAATTTCTAATTAATATTGGTAAATACAAAATAAATTATTTTCCTATAATTCATGTTATAAAATGTTTTCTTAAAATGATAAAATAGTTTGAATACATTGTTTGACAATGATTTATTTAGATGTGTGATAAAATTATTACTGTTACAATTTAGTAAGAAACATTAAAATATATTTTAGTTGAATTGGGAGGCATCTTTTAAAAAATAGTTCATTAATAGCTTTCATTTATAAGAGAATAAAATTTGGTTCCAACTTTATCTCCTACATGAAATCACATAAATAAGGTGAATGCACAACTCATACTCACACTATTCACTTGTATAAATAAGATTATATAGTAATTTTATTTATTAGTACATATTTATAATATAATTTATTGAGGAAAAGATTATAATAGTTAGATTAATCATATTGAGGATCAATTTGAGGCACAAAAAGAATTAAAAATAAAAGATATCAGATAGATCCCTTAGTAGATGATATTGTATAGGGATTGTATGATACAGTAATTCCCATGTGATTATGTGGAATATTTTTTTTTGGTAAATATCAGTCTCTAAAGGTACAATTTTAGGAGGGGATCAAGTTGGTTTGACCATTATTAGTCAAACTTTCCATCATATAGAGATACTAGACAAAGTTATTTGCTATATATTTTTTGAGATGATCTTTTTATAAGATATGAAGAAATCATTTTTTATTTCTTGTGGATCAATTTCATAATATATCATTCATAAAAATAAAGTGCTAGTATAGTCATTACAATTAATAAATAAAATGATTCAAACATGATTAGGATAACATTTTATTAAGTAACAATAATAGATGATTTTATTATACAAACATGATTCCACATGTATGTGATGTTGGTTATTAGAGAATGGTTGAAACCAGTAAATAATTTTTTATTTTCATGATATTGTAATAATTTTAATTTTTTTGATAAAATGTAGTTAAAGATATACAGTATAACTATTATTACTGTTTAATATCAAAATACATGATATTATAAATGTTCACTAATTATTAAACCCCTCTGCTTTCTCGATGGTTGTCGTGATTCATAAGAATTCCAATATTCATCCATCATTAACAGAATTTCAGAAAAAATTGAATCATTTTTATTGAAAAATATATAGGTTCTTTAAACTAAATTCATAATAGGGTTCCCACAATTCTTCTTTAGAAATATAATTATTAGAGAAAACATTAATTGTGTTAGTGTAGACGATAGTTATAATGTTTTTTCAATGATATATGATTCATAAATTTTGTTCCACGTATGATTAATTACGATAAAAATTTAAAAATATTTAGTTATTCAATTATGAGTGATAATATAAGTATTTAATCTAATGTCATATATTTTACATATCATTCAAAATGGAGGGGTTTGTTTGATGTGCATGATAATATGTTGTCATCCACACAATAATGAGCATTTCAACCTTTTAAATTTAAATAGGGTATAAAATTCCCATATCCAAAATCTCAATACTCTATTATATAGTGTTACTTGATGAGATACATTGACTAATTTTTTTTGAAATATATCATTAATTTTTTCTTGTATAAATATTTGGTTGTAATAAGGAAATATTATTATGAACCTGAATAGTTTAAATCATTAGTACCATCACCAAAGAATGATATTTTCATTAACATTTATTCTCTCCAACATCATCACAAAAAGTTAGAGTTATGAATCTCATCCCGTAATTAGACTATTATGGTGCCATTATAATTCATTAATTGAAAATAATAGCATAATATACCATTATAAAGGGAATGAGTTAATCCAAAACTTCATTAAAATACATTTAATATTATATTTTCATATAATCTTCGGTTTCAATAGTCCTGTCATATTGACCATCATTTGGAGAATAATAATTCTTATTAAATCATAACTCCATATCCAATAAATGGAGAATAAAAAATGATATTCAAGATAAACTAATAGATTTTTAATTGATATAATGGAATGTGGAACACTATTAAGACATAAAACATCCAAATTGTATATCTTATCATTATGATGAAGTGAAAAATATTCTCGAAAACAGATTAAATGTGATGACATCATAACTTGATCAACTATAACAAAAATTGAAATATTTTATAATCCATTCATGATATATTAAACGATAAAACACAGTGTGATTATTTCCAGATTTCAGAATGGTATGGTTAAAGGTATCATATTCCCTATATAATTCAATTTTTTCCATAAATTTGCAGAACACCAAGCATTGTGATACAGAAATTATAATATCTATTTCTATATAATAACATAATTATATAACATTGAGATATAAATACATATATTTTTTTAAAATATGGATATAAAAAGATGATATATATGCACCAATCAATTTCTTCTTCCCAAATTCTTTTATTAAAGAAATATAGATTCAATTCATGAATCTTATAATTCTGTAATTTTCAAGTTTAAACTCTTTAATTTTCCATGTATTATTATACATAATATTATCCTCAATATAAAATAGAAATATAGTTTCTTTGATAGATGATAGGGAATTTATTTGTGTAATATCTAACCCTCCACTTAACAAATGACTCCAAAATTTGTCCTTTTCCAATATATAAGTTGTATGTATATTTTGATCCTCATCATGTGTAATGTTTCATGATCCTTCCTAATCATATCATTAAAAACCTTTTAGTTAATCTTTTATGTTAATTTATTTATCATTATTCACCTTTGATAAAATCCAACCATCTACTTAAATTAATTTTCAACTCATTCAATGTGAATATAAACATTATTTAATATTTAAAAATATATATGTATCATTCATGTAACACCATGAGAATAAGTTGATTTAATTTTTCAAACATATTTATTATTAAAAATAATTTTCCATACATTACAGTACATTTTTTTCTAAATTTCATAAATCATAGACATTCTCCCAGGATATACGAATCATACAGTGTTTCTTGTGCTACACACATTATTAAGATTGAATTAAACAATACCTATTATTGAAATATTATGATGTAATATAACATTTTCGTCATATAAAATAAAATAGTGGGTATGAATAATATTAACTAATTTCTGAAAATATATTTTACACATGAATATAAGTTAAATTATTTTATTGATCAATGATCTAAATATGAAAATTAATGAAATATTGATACGAAAAAGGAATTTTTTTAAAAATGATACACCTCAATAAATTTTAGAAAAATATAATAAATAATTTTAATGAAATTTATTACATAGAAATGCTTTCAACTATTTAACATTCATATGATGTGTTTTTTTGAGAACACATGTGAATAAAAAAAATTTCACATAAAAACTCTTTTTTTAAGGGGATATTTTTTTCTCATTTTGATAGAGTTAGATTTAATATTTTAAAAAACATTTACAAAAAATGTAACAAAAAATATATTTCATTTTTTATTCTAATTTGAAAATTATTTTGGTCTGAATTTTTTAAAATTTATTGAAATGATTTTTTATTATATATTTTGAAAATACTGATAATAATTTGGAATTACATTTCATTCAAATTATTTATTATGATAATACATACTTAAAAAATTAATTAAAAATAAACTTAATTAATTATTATGTCTTTTAACCCATTTAAGGTCTTTATGGTATATTATATTTTCTTATTGTATGTAAAATCATTATAATATTTTGGATATTTTCTCATTGAAACCCTTATTTCGATCTCATCAACCGAAATAATTTTAAATTAATAATTTTCAATTTTGTTAGTGGCTTTTGAAAAAATACAATCCATATGAAAAATTATTATAATATATATTATCTAATTTTGAAATCAAAATCTATATTCTGAATCCTCGACCTACCAACACCTTAACCAAGTGACTCCTCGAGCTACTGACACCTCGTCCAACTGTTTCCCTCGACCTACAAATGAATTCAACCTTTCGTCGCTCTGAAATAATGACGCCTTCATACTACAGACACCTTCAAACTACCCACAGAAAATAAAAAAATTGGTAAAACTCTTGAAATGAGCTACCATTTCCTCCCAGAAACCCAAAACACTAGATTTTGACAAAATAATGGACCACAAAGCTCTAGGAAATTGAAAATAACAATAACAATATATTAAAAAACATTTTATTTATTATCCATAATGTAGAACATAGTCGATTTTATATATTCCATAAATTTATAAATGTAGATTACTCCATAATTTATAAAATGAAACACTTTTTCATGAAATCATTAACCAATTCTAATGCAGCTAATACTATCCAATTTACATAATATATATCAGTTATCTCTTCATACCATTATCTCAACCATTCAATCATATTGCGTTATATCCTTCTCAAAATCATATTTTTTCCAACATGTAAAAATTTTCACTAGGTCATTGTTATTAGTCATCATTACTTATCCATTCACACTTTATAATCCTTAATGAAAAAAATACTATGTTTAATCCCTATGTATTTCATAATTCTTATAATCATAACTTCATCAATGAAATAAATCTAAAACATAACCCATGAATCCAAATACATTAGAACATTAAACATTTCACATTGATTGATTTAATAACATATGATTGACCATGACCCCTTAGCTTCATCTCACATATATTACCTCTATTATTTTGAAATTCATTATAATAGTCTCCCATATACTTACATTTTAAACACCAACTAAGAATTTTTATCATTCATCTAATTTAAATCTTTTTTCTATTGACCCTTTCTAACACCCTTATTAATAACTCACAATACCTCCAATATTTGTCAAGGTATATTTGATCAATAATTATCACATGTGGAAAAAAATTCATCTCCCATATTCCCTTAATCCATTATATTCACTACCTCCCTCTAATTTACTATCTTCCCATTTAATTTATAAGAAATTAACAATTATTTTTTAGTATTTTTGAAAACAATTTCTTCACCTGAAGAATATGATTAAAATACAAGCTCCATTTATAGGTTTGGAATAATCTCCTCATATAATTTGAATATCATGAACACTCTGTTTCATATTTAATATATAACATACCTGGATAACCTTTTATTGGTATTTTCATACTTATAAAAAGTCTATTCTTTATTTTTATTTGTGACATGAAATTATTCCTTTCCTCATTTTTTTATCAATATGGGGATTTTTTTAACGATTTCCCCTTAAAATATTTCAATTCCATTAGTTCTATTTATTGTTCCTCCCTATAATTTTTTATCAATGTCCACTATTTGAGTTTGACGAAATATAATGTAAGTTCGACATTTTCTTTTTCACTAAATCACAAAATAATAAATATCACTTACAATGAATTAATCAATTTCAAAACTGGGATAGGATTATTGGTCACACTAAAAGATGGTGAAATATATCTTATAATCCAATCCAACATATAATGTACTCTATCTATATTAGGTCTCCCTATATAAGAATGGTTTTTTTTCATAAATGGATTATGCTTATCTAAAATATTTATATTTTTCAACATTTTAATATGAGCTATATTGGTTCCCTGAGTAGGGAATTATGTACCATGTCCAAGCATATTGATAACATTATTCCTTCTATGAGAAACTTATTAACAATATAATATATTGGATTAGATCATATAATTATGTAAAATATTTTATACTCCCCAAAAAATTGAAATACTAAACATGAAATGATTTTATTCATACCTGTTATCAAAATAAAAAAAATGGGGTATGTTAGATGTTATCAAATAAATATAGTTAGATTATATCATAGGATTGTGTTACATATATTATATTTTTTAAAATATACTACCCATGATTTCTAATAAAGGTCATTTGAATCCTTTTATAACAAAGGAGACCCGAGATGGCTATAGCTAGTCAGTTAATTTATTAAAATAGAATGATTACAAGTAATCCATTCCTGAAGGAATGGTAACGTTATAATATTCAGTGAAATATACATAAATATTGGAACCATTTTAAATTTATAATAAAAGATATATCCTAATAAATAAAAAATATAATAATCCAAATCCTTCAACATATTTTCAAATATCTATTTTTCATATCCTCTTGAAAGAAAAACAAATAATATGAGATAAAAGGACCATTAATTGGAAACAATTTTTTTAATAAATCATGATTTATTAAGAATAGTTAAAATTTAAAGGTATATAAATGATTTAAAATTCAATTTTATTAATTTAATATAGAATATATAATATTGACTTATATATAATTGAATACCCATTAAATTTAATAAATATATTGAAAATGAAAATCATCGTTATCCATTTTCATAGTGAAAATATAATGTATAATTTTTTGTTAATGAATCAAAGAAATTAATCAATTATTGAAATTCATGTATTAGTCACATGAAACCACTACCATTAATTTATTTCATAGTAGGGTTTAAACTAGATATAAAAAAATTTAAATTCAGAAATAAAATTTGTCTCCTCAGACCTACCATTGCATCAAGGTGCTATTTTATTCCTCACCCCCTATCACTTCAGGTATGAAGAATTACTCATATATTAAATAATTTATTTAATTAATAAATATTAATTTTCATAAAATATCTATATTGAACCAATGATTTTGAGTAATCAATATTTTACATGTCTATAAAAGAAAATTAAACATAAAAACCATCATTAAAAGTGTAATATGATATCGGAAATGATAATATCCATCATTCATGAATATGTATATTTAAGGGAAATTTAATTTCTAATGAATAAATACTACTCTAAACTGACTATTCCAGGAGAAATTAAACTATCACAAAAATATGGGATTAAAATGAAAACATTTAAAACATGGTAATTTTCAATTAAAATCCCCTAAAATGATATAATTCAAATAGAAACATAAAATACAATGAGTTATGAGGGAAAAAATATTAAATGACACAATAGTTTATCATATGAGACATTAATGAAAATTGTTTCAAGATACAAAATAATTCATATATGAATGTAAATTGATTATAAATACCTTACTATAGGTTATTATATGGATTTGTATGATTTATGGACATGTATAATGGTTGTAATAATGTTATTTATTAAAACCAGAACTATAATCATATCTATTTTATCATATATGTTTTTATTGTAATAACTTGTTTTTCCACAATCATGCATTATTTTCTATATTTCCAATATTAATTTCAAAGTGCTCGAGTATATTTTGACTTCGTATTTTTGTTTATCCTACAATGATCATGAATTCATAATCTGAGGGGAGTACACCATGATTAAAATATCACATATGTTAAATATATATCTATTTATATCATTCCATATTTTTTATTTGTAGTATATGAAATTCACCATGAATGGAGTTGATTGCCCTTAGGTACTCGTGAACGATGATTTTAGTTTCCTATTGTATTCAAATAATGAAAAGTAAATGATATATATATATATAATTTATAATTATAGTATAATTATTGTGTAATATATGTCATGTATTTTTAAAAACCAATCATTAATTAATTATATGTAATTAATGAATGAATCACATCACATTGAGGAGGCGGTAGTCCACACATCAACAAATGATGTTATTATATTCAAAAAAAATTTAAATTAATGTAAGAATTTTTATATAATTTCTATTCAAGAATAAAGACATTATAAATATCATATATATCATATATAATCTATGAATCCATTGTTATTTCCATCCTTGAATGTTGTTAATTGAAGAAAAAAGTATATAAGTCGGAGAGGTGGATGTCCACCATGCACAAAAAGGCCGATTGTGTATCCCATTTGATGAAATTATAGAAATAGTTAGATAATAAAATTTATATAAAACCATTTAATTATATTTATTATAATTATTTTGTAATAAATTTAATATATAAGAATCATTTAAGGTGTAGAGGAAGAAATAAAACAACATTGTTTGTTAATGAACATTATCTCTTCTTCGGGAAACATCTTTTCACTAGCTCAAAGGAATTTCCTGGATTTCACTATCCCCATATGGTATGATTATATTACTAAAGGGGGGAGGTTTCTATTTTTTTTTGGAAATATTAGTATGATTCAAAATGATTTAGTTTTTTGAGTAAGTGAGGGTAGAGACTTACCTTTGATAGTTGTGGTGGCATGGCATTCCTGTATACACAAAAAGGTAAACACTATTGGGGTGTATCCCATTAATTGTTAGAATGAAATGGTGAAAATTTATATATAAAATAGTTTATACAATCTATGTATATAAAACATTTGGTTTTATCTGGTTTGTAAGTCATTGGTCCACATAATAATATTTTTAAACCATTAAGTGAACACATTTTTTCCTATTTTCTTTCATTAACTAAACAGATTTCAAAAATAATTTTTAATAAATCTAGGATGAACATAATAGAAACAAAAAATTATTATTATTTGAAATATTTATTTTATTTTTACAAATTAATTTCATATAAGTGGACGATATTAATATAAAGTTAATCTTTCTGACGAGACGAGACAATGAGATTCTACAGTGAAAAGGTTCAAATGATTGGTTAGTTTTTATATGAGATATAAATTGGAAATTAATTAAAATTTCCTTAATTGGATCAATTTATTTTTAATTTAGATAATTATATATTTCAAAAAATTGAAAATATATTTATTACATTATAAATTATGTAGATGAAAACTGAATTTTCTATTAAAATTATATATTAAAAATATATATAAAAAATGAATCCTCTCAAAAATGTATTAAAATTTAACCCTATGAAAATTTCAATATTAATATATAAAACATAAATTTTATTTTTTTTATATAAAATATATTTTTTTTTAAAAAGAGGGTTTTTGAAATAAGTGCACTCTTAAAGGGAAACAAAAATATCTTTAGAATAATACATCTTTTTAATCATAAAATTGGATTCATTTTAAATTATTCCTATTAAATATATCATATTAATGTGGGAATATTTAACTTAATATAATATAAATACATTTACAACCATTCACTAATAGTTTTAAATTTATTTAATTATGAAAAAAATTATTTATTAAATAAAAAATATTTTTAGAAAAACCTTTCCTGTAAATTAAATTGGTTTTTATGTTTATTTTACATTAAATAGTAACCTATAAATTAATTTAATGTTGTTTTTAAATATTATTTTGTAATAATTTTGATAATACTATTCATAACCATAACTTTTACCTGTAGGATATAATTATAATTTTAAATAATTTAATAAATATTTTACAGTATAACTTGATTTTGTGTGTCATGAAATCCATCTATAAAGGTGTTTATTGTGTTAAAAATAAGATAAAATAAGTGATGAGATCATAAAAATATATATCAATGATATTATTTTTTTATTTACATAAAAATATCATAAAGTCATAGGAAATTATATTTGCATTTATACTATGGTAGTTAGATGTCATACAGACTATTTAATAAAAAAATTATCCTTGTAGAGTTTTTTTGGTGTCAAAAAATAAAATGATTTTAAAATATTGGTTGAGAACATATATTTTCTCAGGATTAAAATTTATTCGTAAATAATATCGAATTTAATGTGATATTCAGATAATTTTTTTTATTTTTCGTCCAATATTTTTTATACGTATTATAAGAATCAAGATAAGAAATATATATATGTTATAGATAAATATCATATCCTTATACATTGATAATAATTTATTCCATTGAAATATAATTTATTAATATATATTTATTAATCATTGATTTTCTGAATAATTTTATGGTTTTTACTTGTCCATTTTACATGTATGAAATAGTACAATGGTGTCATTGCAAACAAAATGAACACAGATTAAACATCAAAATTATTTTAATGATTATGTAATAATAATGATAAAAATAGTTTTAGAATAGCGTAGTCATTTTATATATCTTTTTATGATGGTTCACATTGAAATTTTTAAAAATTTATTTCTTTCTTATTTTTTTCAATGAATATAATTTTTTATATGAGAATATAACCAATTTTTCATTACTAAATTTAAAAAAAATTATTAATATTTTTATATTTATAATGAAAGCATAAATTAATAATTACTAAATTACTTATTAATAATTATATTTAAAATTATTCGTGATGTAAGTATAATAATAATGTTCATAATGTTGAAACAATTAAGCCAAATAAAAACATAATATATTTAATGATTGAATAATAATTACTTATTATATAGTAATAATATATATATATATAATTAATGATCTAAAGACATTATTTTTGTAAGGGTAGATCAAATTTATGAATTTCGTGGATGAAGAAGAAATAAGAAAATTATTATAGAGAGAATAAAATTATTATTAAAGGATACAATATCCTCAAATAGAACATCTTCGACATGCCAAACTTAAAACTCTATAAAATTAATTAAAATATAATGGTTTATTTTTTTGGAGAGAATTTTTAAATTTATTCAATATAAATTCAATGTAATTGGGTGGTTGAGGTGGGTATGGTGGATTTATTTGGTTGTTTATAGGGGTTTAATTATAGAATAAATAATTAATAAATTTTTAATTTGGAAGAAATATTAAAAATTATATTCAATCAATTAAATTTATCAAATTATTATTATTCAATGGAGGGTTATATTACATTCATAGAAATTCAAAATTAAATTGCAACATTTTAATACATAATTTATGTACAAGTTAAAAATAATAATTTTTATTATACTAATATATTACTTTGGATTCATCATTTCAAACACTGGTTTATAAAATAAACAAATTATATTTCAATTTATTATTTAACACCATAATCTGAATTTAGGAATATAAAATGATTAATAAATATTTTTAGTTTTTTTATTCTCATTATGATTTTATCAATGATAGGGTGTTTCTAAAACCCTGTATTTTACTATTAATTAATAAATTCAGGTTTTTAGAATATTTTTAATACAATTTCAATTTATAATATAGAAATGATGTATCAAAAAATGTTGATAAATTTTTCTAATTTAAATTATAAAATATTCTAATTTTATATTCTAATGGAAAAAATGAATTTATTAAAAATAATTTGTATAAATTAATTACATATTAATCAATATTTTTTCATAATAAAATTTCTTATTAAAGACTAATATAATGTGAGTTAATTATTTTAAACATTAACAATAAAAAAATACTTATTGGAATAAAATATATAAAATGACAATATATCAAATATCCATATATCCAATAACCCCTAATAATGATCATCTTCTAAATGTAGTATATATACTTACATGATTCACTATAATTCATTCATCATATTCATTAACATATTATAAAATATATTATTTATATTTATAGAAATTTTCATTAATTTCATATGCATTAACTGGTTTATAATCTTTATGTCAATCCATAGGAACAATAATTTAATGTTCTTATAATATTTATATTTTCGTGGTTTTATTCTTCTTGTTCACTTCAAAATAAAATATTATATTATATTATCCTAATGTGGTAATATTTATGTTGGATAATAATATTTATCTCCAATAATCTGTATCACTATTCTTTTTTGTTGTTCATTTCATGTGACCCCAACTATAGATCATAAAAGATTTTTTTATAATAATTATAGAATAAATTTATAGTTTACTATATTACAACACACAAATTAGATACCTGTTTGGTTTATATTTTCTTATATAAAATTTCAAATATGAAAATCATAATATTACACAATTTGTATTGTTTTGTTTTTTAATTTTTTGAAGTACACATTCATTCATATCCAATTTGTATGTTATTAATTATTGTAGTTGTTTTACTGTTTAGATTCGATAAAAATAAGTTCCATATATTTTTAATCAAACCATAATATCAGATTACATTTTCATTCGTTTATTGAAGCACTATGTTATAAAAATCACTTTCAAATTATATTTTTCTCACTTTATTGAAATTTTTTTCCGAGTTTCTATAAAATAATCCAATTTCTGTTGGATATCATAACATCAATGACATAATATTGTTACAATAAATTTAGATATTATTCATGTAGTTCAAAATTTTACAATTTTAGCTATGTCTACATTTTCATAATGTTTTCATTAAGTCATAAGGAAATTATGTCCCTTTTATAAATAATTTAATTTTGAAATTATTTTAGACAAATAACATGTAAATGGAAAAAAATATATCTCAAATATGAAATTATCCATTAATGATATAAAAAATATTCAAGTATTTTTATATGATATTTTCCATAAGATTCTATTTAAATCAAGAAAAATCATGAGAATTATTTTATATTTTTTATATAAAGGTTTTTAAGTCTATATGTATATACTAGGTGATGATAATTACCATCATATGTAAAATTTATATAGTGATAAAAATAATATATTTAATCACGTGTATAAGCATTAGGAGATGTTTATGATATTAAAGTTAAAAATATGATGTGGACAGACATGAAACCTCTATATATATTTATCTATGTGTGTTTTTTGATAAGTATGGTAAAAATAATATGAATATTTTATTTGGAATATTCTTGAGTGCTGGATTAAATTTTATTTAGATTTCAATAATTTTTTCTTAATTTTTCTACATTGCACAAGGTTTTATATACAAAAATAATTTTCACAATATGGAGTCATTCCTCATCCAATAGTGGATTATAATTATTCAACATTTATCATGATAAGATATTTATAGACTTCTTTTAATAAAATAGTGGTCATATAAATGGTTTACTTCAATTGAATTTAATTTTTTTTGGATTTTAGGAATTTATAATTTGACAATGTTTAATATTGTGAATGGAATATTTACATCATGTATATTTCAGCAATAATTTTGTAATAATTATAAAAATTAGATTTAATTAAAAAATGTTGATGTAATTTCCAGTAATAAATTAGTATGATTATTTATTTTTTAACTTATATTAATATAAACATCCAAACCATGCAGGGATAATATATATTGATAGAAAATATATAATGGATGGATTATAATAAAAAAATATAGAACAATGATGAAATAAAATACTATAGGAGTTATTATCAACATAAAAAGAATTTAGAGATCTTAATATTCAACAAGAATACATTAATTAATAGTTATATGATAAAAATTTGTTCTCTAAGAGAAACTGGATCCCACGAATTCATCGAAGGGCCCGTGAAGTATAAAATGGTTATTTTTAGTCTCCTGGACTTGAATTTACTAGAAACATCAGTGATTAAAAAAATATAATACGTGTATTCTTAATTTTTTGTACAAGGAGGTTAAAGTTAAATTGTATTAGGATCATTTAGTTCATTTTTTATGAATATTGTTGAATTTAAAATTTTTTCTATGAGTTGATGAAATATATATTTTCATTGAGTAACATTATTATGGAATTAGATTATTTATCCCCATTTTTATAGGATCATCAGATCTCGTATGCAGTATCATTATATTAAACAGGTTTTGGTAAACAATTTAAATTTCTAGTGTATATTTATTTTAATTCATTAAATATTCATTTAATTGTGTACAATAAAATACATTTCATCATAGTTGCATGTTATGGACAATATTTTAGAATGATTAAAAATAAATGTACTTCGATTAACCACAATATTATGGTATTAACCAAGGATTTACCAATATTTAGTGTCATTGAAAATGGCCTCTGTGAATTATTCTATATTCGAATAAATGGAATTATGTCTGTCTATAATTATAATAAAAGATTTGATGGAAAAACCATTAAACTAATTTTTCACCTAATGTAGTATTTTTTTATCATTGGCATTATATGGCCATATTAATAAAATTTAGCAGATTTAGACTTGTACAAAAAGTGTATCATAATTAAAATAATAATAATGGGGAATGGACATTAATGAAAACCAATTTATTTCATTGTATTGATAAATGTATAGTTTTTTTACATGTATTTTATGTAATGAATATTCATATACAATATATTGGAAAAATATATCAACATTTTTGAATATGGTGATAAGGTATGTCAGTCATAATCACACTTACTGTAGATCAAGTATGAAGATTTTATTAAGGAACAAAAAGAGTATATTTGTAATATTTTTTATTGGATAAGAATAATTATTAATAATTATTATTGACTTAGAGAATAAAATAATCATATTAAGATCAATATTCAGATCATGATGAAAGGGAACAACATATTGATGAAAAGGTCACATTGGTCAAAGTGAAATTCACATATTTTGTGATGTTGAATATTAATTCCAACATTGTTTCATCATATGAGATTATAAAAAAGTCATAAATTATATATCAATGGAATATTCTTAAGAATTATCATTCATAGTGACTATAGAACTGATAGTAAAGTATGATCCCATGGATAGGGCTATCACTAATATGCTTCCATCGATTTCATCAAATATCACATTATGAATGGTTGACATCAAATTAAATATTCCACATTGAGTATTTGATATATTAAATTAATGAACCTCTCTATAAAATTTTAAGGATATTCAAAGATGGATAATTAAATGAAGAACCCAAAAAATTTCTACTTAAGATTGAGGAAAAAAATATAATTCATGTGTTTATAATTCATGTTCATTAATGTTTATGTAAATAATATATAATTTGTGAGGAAGTAATGTTTATTTAATGGAACATCAATTTTTTATTAAAATATATTAACCATTAATGGAATAAATTAAACTAATATAATTTATAGAATTTATGACATGGGGAATCCCTTCCTAATTGATAGAAAAAATTAATTATTCTGTATTTTTAAGAAGGAATACAACATGTTAGGTTAGAAATGACATGACCACATGGTTGAAAATTTATCTCAATACATAGTGAATATTTATGTATCTTGTGAAATCACTATTATATCTAGTGAATGAACATAAATATATGAAACATAGAAAATGGGTAAATAATTTTGATGAAAAACATGCTGAAGGATATAAATATTTCAATATTTATTGATTTATTATATATTTTTCTGTGGGCCAATAATAACCATACATATAGATGAAAATATTTAATGTTTTTTTATATAATAATTATTTGAAATGTATGGATTGGATGATACTTACATATCCCAAATCTTTATGATTTCAATTTATTCAACATTTTTAAATGTTGGTGAAGAATATCCTATGACTTAAAAATACATAGCTCTAGACTGATTATGTTATAGAATTTATGAATAATAAATAATTCATATAACATGAAATTGTAGGTTTATCTAACAGTATTTAAGAAATATTTAGTTCAAATGAAATGGTCATAATAAGGGAATGACCAAAAATATTAACAATATGCCCCAAAAAATACTCCATAGAAATAATATTTTTGATATATATATATATATATATATATGAAGAATTTACATAAAATTACATCAACTACATTGATTTGATATTTCCATATTATAATAATTCTCCCTATGAGATGTTGAATGGGATGAATCCAACCTCAGTGTGATTATAAATCTATTGAAAGAAAATATATATTTAATGAATTTAAAAGAGTATATTTTTTTTCCTAAAATAAGGATTTATAAATTTTCATCTAATATTCATTAAATATATATTCATTTAAATAATAGAAGAATTCATTAAAGAATATGATTTATAATTTGTAACGTTTTCTAAAAACTAAATTATTTTTCAAACCTGATGAAGAGTTTATCGAACACCATTCAGGCAAGTCTATTGTAAAATCATTTTTAAGATATTTTCCATCTATTAGAACATGTGGATATAAAGAATATATAAAAAAGATACTAATTATTATAAGTAAATTAGGTTTTGTATCTATGAAGAAAGGATATAAACATATATGAAATCAAATAATAAAATATTTTCATTGACTAGGAAAAATATTTTAAATAATAAATAATGACTAATAAATAAAAAATCCTTTTAAAATAAATTTTAGAATAATATATTTAAATATGGTATTGACGTTGTTATTTTTTTTATTAGTGATCCATATTGAACATTTAAAAATTGAATTGAATCATGCATGGTAATGTTTCCAAGAACAAATAAATAAAATACTTTTTAAACCACAAGTGTATATTGATGAAAATATTGCAGTCATACCAATTCCAAAAATAAATTCATTGTTGGTGTCAGAAAAATATTATTAAATTAATGGTATTAATGTTAATTAAAAATTCAAACCCATTACTTGATTAGAAAAAATAACTCTTTAGAGAGATTATCACATAAAGAGGAGTCATTCTGTACTAAATAGAAGTCAAATCCTTCTTTCATAATGAATCCATGGATAAAGACGTGTACACAACGAAAGTAGACATTTGTATAAATTAATGTATGGTGATGAAAAAATATAATGATTGAGAAAATAATTTTGTGGAATATAAAAAATCCAATAACATGATATAATATGGTAGATATCTAAATTATAATTCATATATTTATACTAGTATGACTTTATTACTTCCTAGACACTGGAATAAAAAATATAATGTTTTTTTGGTTCTCATTTATGTTTAAGAAATTATATGTAAAGGATTGGATGATTCACACTACATGTTGTATTCAAATATATGATGTGTAAATCCAAGATGTCTAATATGGGTTTGTATATATATCCTTGTATTATAATTTAATCTGGTAATTAGGATTCAAAAACATTAAAAACACCTTGACCAAGTGACTCCTCGAGCTACTCACACCACGTCCAACTGTTTCCCTCGACCTACTAATGAATTCAACCTTTCGTCGCTCTGAAATAATGACTCCTTCATACTACAGACACCTTCAAACTACCCACAGAAAATATAAAAATTGGTAAAACTCTTGAAATGAGCTACCATTTCCTCCCAGAAACCCAAAAAACTAGATTTTGGCAAAGTAATTGACCAGAAATTTCTAGAAAATTAAAAATAACAATAACAATATATTAAGAAACGTATTATTCATTATCCATAATGTAGAACATAGATGATTTTATATATTCCATAAATTTATATATGTTTATTAATCTATAATTTATATAATGAAACACTTTATTAACAAATCATTAACCAATTCCAATGCAGCTAATACTATCCAATTTACATTATTAATATCAGTTATCTCTTCATCCCAACATCATTATCTCAACCATACAATAATATTGCGTTATATCCTTCTGAAAATCATATTTTTTTCCAATATGTAAAAATTCCCACTAGGTCATTGTTATTAGTGATCATTACTTATCCACACACACTTTATAATCCATAATGAAAAAATACTACGTTTATTCCCTATGTATTTCATAACTCTTATAATCATAATTTCATCAATGAAATAAATCTAAAGCATAACCCATGCATCCAAATAAATTAGAACATTAAACATTTCACATTTATTGATTCAATAACATATGATTGACCATGATCTCTTAGCTTCTTCTCACTTATATTACCTCTATTATTTGGAAATTCATTGTAATATTCTCCCATATTCCCTTAATCCATTATTTTCACTACCTCCCTCTAATTCACTATCATCCCATTGAATTTATAAGAAATTAACAATTATTTTTTAGTATTTCTGTAAACAAATTCATCACCTGAAGAATATGATTAAAATACAATCACAATATATAAGTTTGGAATAATATCCTCATATAATTTGAATATCATGAACTCACTGTTTCATATTTAATATATAACATTCCTAGATAATCTTTTATTGGTAGTTTCATACTTTTAAAAAGTCTATTCTTTATTTTTATTTATGATAAGAAATTGTACCTTCATCGTTATTTTTTTTCAATATAGGGATTTTTTAACGATTTTCCACTTAAAATAATTCAATTCCATTAGTTCTATTTATTGTTCCTCCCTATATTTTTGGATCATTGTCCACTATTGTAGTTTGACGAAATATAATGTATGTTAAACATTTTCTTTTTCTCTAAATCATAACACAAGAAATATCACTTACAATGAATTAATCAATTTCAAAACTGGGATAGGATTATTGGTCACACTAAAATATGGTGGAATATATCTTATAATCCAATCCAACATATAATATACTCTATCTAGATTAGGTATCCCTATATAAGAATGGTTTTTTTCATAAATGGATTATTCTTCTCGAAAATATTTATATTTTTAAACATTTTAATATGAGCTATATTGGTTCCCTGAGTAGGGAATTATGTACCATGTTCAAGCATATTGATAACATTATTCCTTCTATGAGAAATTTCATAACAATATAATATATTGGATTAGATGATATAATTTTTTAAAATATTTTATACTCCCCAAAAAAGTGAAATACTCAACATGAAATGATTTTATTCAAACCTGTTATCAAAATCATAAACCTGGGGTATGTTAGATGTTCTCAAATAAATATCATTAAATTATATCAGTGGTTTTTGTTACCTATAATATATTTTTTAAAATACACTTCCAAGGATTTCTACTAAATGTTATTTGAATACTTTTGTAACAATGGAAACCCGAGATGCCCATAGCTAGTCACATAATTTATTAAAATATAATGATTAAATGTAATCCAATCCTGTAAGAATTGTATGTTTATAATATTTGGTGAAATATACACAAAAATGGGATCCATTTTAAATTTATAATAAAATCTATATCATAATAAATACGAAATCTAAAAATCCATATCCTTCAACATATTTTCAAATATCTATTTTTCAGATCCTCCTAAAAGAAAAACAAATAAGATGATAGAAAATACCCATTAATTGGAAACTATTTTTTTAATAAATCATGAATTATTAAAAATACATAAAATATAATGTTATATAAATGATTACAAATTCCATTTTATTAATATCATATTGAATAATTAATATGGAATTGTATTTAATTGAATACCCATTAAATTTAATAAATATTTTGAAAATGAAAATCATCCTTATCCATTTTCATAGTGAAAATAAAATGTATAATTTTTTTAATGAATAAAAGAAATTATTAAATTATTGAAAGTCGTGTAATTGTCACATGAAACCACTACCATTAATTTCTTTCACAGGAGGGTTTAAACTACATATAAAAAAAATTTAAAATCGAAAATAAAATTTGTCTCCTCAGACCTACCATTGCATCAAGGTGCTATGTTATACCACGCCCCCTATCACTTCAGGTATGAAGAATTACTCAAATATTAAATAATTTATTTAATTGATAAATATTAATTTTCATAAAATATCTATATTGATCCAAATATTTAGAATAATCAATATTTTACATGTATATAAAAGAAAATTAAACATAACCACCATCTTTAAATATTGAATATGATATAGGAAATGATAATATCCATCGTACAAGAATATGTATATTTAAGGGGAATTTAATTTCTAATGAATAACTACTACTCTAAACTGACTATTCCAGGAGAAATTAAACTATCACAAAAATATGGGATTAAAATGAAAACATTTAAAACATGGTAATTTTTAATTAAAATCCCCTAAAAAGAAATAATTCAAATAGAAACCTAAAATACAATGATTTATGAGGGAAAAAAATATGAAATGACACAATAGTTTAACATATGAGACATTAATGAAAATTTTTTCAAGATAGAAAATAATTCATATATGAATGTAAATTGATTATAAATACCTTACCATAGGTTATTATATTGATTTGTATGATTTATGGACATGTATAATGATTGTAATAATGTTATTTATTAACACCAGAACTATAATCCTATCTATTTTATCATATATGTTTTTATTGTAATACCTTGTTTTTCCATAATCGTTAATTATTTTCTATATTTCTTATATCGATTTCAAAGTGTTTCCCGTATATTTTGACTTATTATTTTCATTTATCCTACATAGATCATGAATTCATAATCTGAGGAGAGTACACCATGATTTAAATATCGCATATGATCAATATATAACTATTTATATAAACCCATATTTTTTAGTTGTAGGATATGAAATTCATCATTAATAGAGTTGATTATCCTTATGTACTCGTGAACGAAGCTTTTAGTTTCCTGTTGTATTCAAATAATGAAAAGTAAATGGTATATATATATATATATGAAATTCATAATTATAGTATAAATATTGTGTAATATATATAATGTATTTTTAAAACCAATAATTAATTATTTATATGTAATTAATGAATGACTCACATCACATTGAGGAGGCAGTAGTCCACACATCAACAAATGATGTTATTATATTCAAAAAAATAAATTAATGTAATAATTTTTATATAATTTCTATTCAAGAATAAAGTCATTATAAGTATCATATATATCATATATAATCTATGAATCCATTGTTATATCCATCCTTGAATAGTGGTAATTGAAGAAAAAATTATATAAGTTGAAGAGGTGGTTGTCCACGATGCACAAAAAGACCGATTGTGTATCCCATTTGATGATATTATAGAAATAGTTAGATAATAAAATTTACATAAAAACATATAATTATATTTATTATAATTATTTTATAATAAATTGAATATATAAGAATCATTTAAGTTATAGAGGAAGAAAAAAAATAGTGTTTGTTAATGAACATTATCTCTTCTTCGGGAAACATCATTTCAATAGGTCAAAGGAATTACATGGATTTCACTATCCCATATGGTATGATTATATTATTATATGGGGGGAGGTTTATTTGATTTTGGAAATAGTTGAATGATTCAAAATTATTTATTTTATTGAGTAAGTGCGGGTAGAGAGTTACCTTTGATAGGTGTGGTGGCATGGAATTCCTGTATACACAAAAAGGTAAACACTATTGGGATGTATCTCATTAATTACTAGAAAGAAATGGTTAAACTATATATATAAAATAGTTTATACAATCAAAGTATATAAAAAATTTGGTTTTATCTGGTTTGTAAGTCATTGGTCCACATAATATTATTTTTTAACCATTAAGTCAACACATTTTTTCCTATTTTCGTTAATTAACTAAACATATTTCAAAAATAATTATTGTTAAAATACATAATGAACATAATAGAAACATAAAATTATTATTATTTGAAATATTTATTTCATTTTTAAAAATTAATTTCATATAAGTGGACGATATTAATATAAAATTAATCTTGTTGACGAGATGAGATAATGAGATTTTACAGTGAAAAGGTTCAAATGATTGGTTAGTTTTAATATGAGATATAAATTGGAAATTAATTAAAATTTCCTTAATTGGATCAATTGATTTATAATTTAGATAATTATATATTTCAAAAAATTGAAAATATATTTTTTACATTATAAATTATGAAGATGAAAACTGAATTTTCCATTAAAAATATATATTAAAAATATTTATAAAAAATGGTTCCCCTCAAAAAAAATATTCAAATTTAACCCTATGAAAATTATGATTTTAATATATAAAAGAAAGATTTTATTTTTTTCATATAAAATATAATTTTTTTTTGAAAAAGTGGGGTTTTGAAATAAGTGCACTCTTAAAGGGAAACAAAAATAGATTTAGAATAATACATCTTTTTAATCATAAAATTGGATTCATTTTAAATGATTCCTATTAAATATATCATATTAATGTAGGAATATTTGAATGAATATAATATAAATACATTTAAAATTATTCAATAATAGTTTTTATTTTATTTAATTATGAAAACATTTATTTAGTAAATGAAAAATATTTTTAGAAAAACTTTTCCTGTATATTAAATTGGTTTTTATGTTTATTTTTCATTAAATAGTAACCTATAAATTCATTTAATGTTTTTTTTAAATATTATTTTGAAATAAATTTTTTAATACTATTCATAACCATTACTTTTACCTGTAGGATATAATTATCATTTTATATAATTTAATAAATATTTTTCAGTATAACTTGATTTTGTGTGTCATGACATCCATCGATAAAAGTATTTATTGTGTTCAAAATAAGATAATCTCAATGTTGAGATCATTAAAATCTATATCAACGATATTATTTTTTATTAACATAAAAATATCATAAATTCTTAGGAAATTATATTTACATTTCTACTATGGTAGTTGAATGTCATAAAGACTATTGAATAAATCATATATTCTTGTAGAGTTTTTGTGGTGTCAAAAAATAGAGTGATTTTAAAAAATTGGTTGAGAACATATATTTTCTCATGATTAAAATTTATTCATAAACAATATCGAATTCAATGTGATATTTAGATAATTTTTTATAATTTTCATCCAATATTTTTATACGTCTTATAAGAATCAAGATAAAAAATATATATGTTATAGATAAATATCATATCCTCATACATTGATAATAATTTATTCCATTGACATATAATTTATTAATATATATTTATTAATCATTGATTTTATGAATAATTTTACGGTTTTTACTTGTCCATTTTACATGTATGAAATAGTACAATGGTGTCATTGAAAACAACATGATCACAAATTAAACACCAAAATTATTTTAATGTTGATGTAATAATAATGTTAAAAATAGTTTTAGAATAGCGTAGTCATTTCATATATCCATTTATGATGGTTCACATTGAAATTTCTAAAAATTTATTTCTTTGTAATTTTGTTTCAATGAATATAATAATTTATATGAGAATATAACCAATTTTTCATTATTAAATTTTAAAAAATTTATAAAAATTTTAAATTTATAATGAAACCATAAATTAATAATTATGAAATTAATTATTAATAATTATATTTTAAATTATTTGTGATGTAAGTATAATAATAATGTTCATAACAGTGAAAAAATTGAGCCAAATTAAAACATAATATATCTAATGATTGAATAATAATAACTTATTATATAGTAATAAATTATATATATATATATATATAATGATCTAAAGACATTATTTTTGTAAGGGTAGATCAAATTTATGAATTTGGTGGATGAAGAAGAAATAAGAAAATTATTATAGAGAGAATAAAATTATTATTAAAGGATACAATATCCTCAAACAGAACTTCTTCGATATGCCAAACATAAAACTCTATCAAATTAAATAAAATATAATGGTTTATTTTTTTGGAGATAATTTTTAAATTTATTCAATATAAATTCAATGTAATTCGGTGGTTGAGGTGGGTATGATGGATTTATTTGGTTGTTTATAAGGGTTTAATTATAGAATAAATAATTGATAAATTTTTAATTCAAAAGAAATATTAAAAATTATATTCAATCAAGTAAATTTATTGAATTATTATTATTCAATGGAGGATTATATTATATTCATAGAAATTCAAATTAAATGGAAACTTTCGAATACATAATTTATGTATATGTTAAAAATATTAATTTTTATTATACTAATATATTACTTTTGATACTTCATTTCAATGACTGGTTTATTATATAAACAAATTATATTTAAATTTATTATATAACACCATAATATGAATTTAGGAATAGAAAATTATTTATAAATATTTTTAGTCTTCTTATTCTCATTATGATTTTATCAATGTTATGGTGTTTTTAAAACCCTATATTTTACTATTAATTAATAAATTCAGGTTTTTAGAATATTTTAAAAAGAATTTCCAATTCTAATATAGAAATGATGTATCAAAAAATATAGATAAATTTATATAATTTAAATTATAATATTTTCTAATTTTACATTCTAATGGAAAAATTGAATTTATTAAAAACAATGTGTATAAATGAATTACATTTTAATCAATATTGTTTCATAATTAAATTTCTTATTAAATACTAATATAATGTGAGTTAATTATTTTAAACATTAACAATCAAAAAAATATTTATTGGATTAAAATATATAAAATGACAATATATCAAATATCCATATATCCAATAACCCCTAATAATGATCATCTTCTAAATGTAGTTTATATACTTACATGATTAAGTATAATTCATTCATCATATTCATTAACTTCTTATAAAATATATTATTTATATTTATATCACTTTTCATTAATTTCATATGCATTAGCTGGTTTATAATCTTTATGTCAATCCATAAAAACAATAATTTAATGTTTTTATAATATTTATATTCTCGTGGTTTTATTCTTCTTAATATTTTCATAATAACATTTAAATTTATATTATCCTAATGTGGTAATATTTATGTTGGATAATAATATTAATCTCCAATAATCTGTATCACTATTGTTTTTTATTGTTCATTTCATGTGACCCCAACTATAGATCATAGAAGATTTTTTTATGATAATTATGGAATAAATTTATAGTTTACAATATTACAACAAACCAATTAGATACCAATTTGGTTTATATTTTCTTATATAAAATTTCCAATATGAAAATCATAATATTATAAAATTTGGATTGTTGTGTTTTTTAATTTTTTAAAATACACATTCATTCATATCCAATTTGAATGTGATTAATTATTGTGGTTGTTTTACTATTTGGATTCGATAAAATATGTTCCAGATATTTTTAATCAATCAATAATATTATATTACATTTTCATCCGTTTATTGAAGCACTATGCTATAAAAATCTATTTCAAATTATATTTTTCTTAGTTTATTGAAATTTTTTTCCGAGTTTCTTAAAAATAATCCAATTTCATTTTGATTTCATAAAATCAATAACATAGTATTTTTACAATTAATTTAGATATTATTCATGTAGTTCAAAATTTTAAAAATTTAGCATTTTCTACATTTTCATAATGTTTTCATTAAGTCTTAAGAAAATTATGTCACTTATATATATAATATAATTTTGAAATTCTTTTATCCATATAATATGTAAATGGAAAAAACATATTTCAAATATGATATTCGTAACTAATGATATAAATAATATTCAAGTATTTTTAAATTATATTTTCCATAGGGTTCTATTTAAATCAAGAAAAATCATGAGAATTATTTTATATTTTTTATATAAAGTTTCTAAGTCTATAGGTATATACTAGGTGATGATAATTAACATCATACGTAACATTTATATAGTGATATAAAATAATATATTTCATCACGTTTATAAGCTTTAGGAGATGCTTATGATATTAAAGTTAACAATATTATGTGGAATGCCATGAACCCTCTATATATATTTATCTATGTGTGTTTTTTGATAAGTACGATAAAAATAATAGGATTATTTTAAATGGAATATTCTTTGAGTGCTGGATTAAATTTTATTTGGATTTCAATAATTTTTTCTTAATTTTTCTACATTGCACAAGTTTTTATATATAAAAATAATTTTCACAATGTGGATTCATTCCCCATCCATTAGTGGATTATAATTATTCAATATTTATCATCAAAAGATATTTATAGTATTCTTTTAATAAATTAGTGGTCATATAAATGATTTAGTTGAATTGAAATTAATTTTTTTTGGATATTAGGAATCTATAATTTGACAATGTTTGAAATCATGAATGGAATATTTACATCATGTATATTTCAGCAAAAATATTTTAATAATTAAAAAAATTAGATTTATTTAAATAATGATGATGTAATTTCCACTAATAAATTAGTATGATTATTTATTTTTTAACTTATATTAATATAATCATCCAAACCTTGAAGGGATATAAAATATTTATAGAAAATATATCATGGATGGATTATAATAAATCATTGTAGAACAATGGTGAAATAAAATACTATAGGATTTATTATCAACATAAAAAGGATTTAGAGATCTTAATATTCAAGAAGAATACACTAATTAATAGTTATATGATAAAAATTTGTTTTCCAAGAGAAAATAGATCTCATGAATTCATGGAAGGGCCTGTGAAGTAGAAAATGGTTTTTTTAGTCCTCTGGACTCGAATTTACTAGAAACATTACTGATTACTACACTATAATACGTGTATTCTTAATTTTTTTACAAGGAGGTAAAAGCTAAATTGTATTAGGATCATTGAGTTCATTTTTAATGAATATTGTTGAATTTAAAAAAATTTCTATGATAGGATGAAATATATATATTAATTCAGAAACATTCTTATTGAATTATATTATTTATCCCCTTTTTTATAAGATCATAAAATCTCATAAGAATGATCATTAGATTAGACAAGTTTTGGTAAACAATTTAAATTTCTAGTGTATATTTAATTTAATTCCTTAAAGAATCATTTATTTGTGTACTATAAAAAATATTTCATCATAGTTGTGTGTTATGGTTAATATTTTAGCATGATTAAATATAAATGTACCTCGATTAACCACAATATTAGGGTATTGACCAAGGATTTACCAATATTTAGTGTCATTGAAAATGGCCTCTGTGAAGTATTCTATATTCGAATAAATGGAATTATGTCTGTCTATATTGGTAATAAAAGATTTCATGGAAAACCCATTAAACTAATATTTCACCTAATGTAGTATTTTTTTTATCATTGTCATTATATGGCCATATTAATAAAATTAAATAGATTTAGACTTGTACAAAAAGCGTATCATCATTAAAAAAATAATAAAGGGGAATGGACAATAATGAAAACCAATTTATAACATTATATTGATAATTGTATAGTTTTTTTGACATGCATTTTATATAATGTAAATTCTTACACAATATATTGGAAAAACATATCAACATTTTTGAATATGGTGATAAGGTATGTCAGGCATTATCACACTTACTGTAGATCAAGTATGAGGATTTTATTATGGACCAAAAAGAGTATATTTAGAAAATTTATGATTGGAGAAGAATAATTATTAATAATAATTATTTACTTAGTGAAAAAAATAATCATATTAAGATCAATATTCAGATCATGATGAAAGGGAACAACATTTTGATGAAAAGGTCACATTGGTCAAAGTGAAATTCCCATATTTTGTGATGTTGAATATTAATTCCAACATTTTTTCCTCATATGAGATTATAAAAAAAGCATAAATTATATATCAATGGAATATTCTTAAGAATTATCATTCATAGTGACTAGAGAACTGATAGTAAAGTATGATCCCATGGATAGGGCTATCACTAATGTGATTCCATCGATTTCATCAAATCTCACATGAGGAATGGTTGAACTAAAATTAAATATTCCACATTGAGTATTTGATATATAAAAATAATGAAACTCCATATAAAATTTTAAGGATATTCAATGATGAACCATTAAAGGAAGAACCCATAAAATTTAAACTTAAGAGTGAGGAAAAAAACAATATACTTCTTGTGTTTATAATTCATGTTCATAAATGTTTATGTAAATAATATATAATTATTGAGGAAATAATATTTCTTTAATGGAACATCAATTTTTTATTAAAATATATTAACCATTAATGGAATAAATTCAACTAATATAATTTATAGAATTTACAACATGGGGAATCCCTTCTTAATTGGTAGATAAAATTACATATTCTGTATTTTTATAAAGGAATACAACATGTTAGGTGAAAAATGACATGAACACATGGTTGAAAATTTATCTCAATACATAGTGAATACTTAAGTATCTTGTTAAATCACTATTATATCTAGTTAAATGAAGATAAATATATGAAACATAGGAAATGGGTAATTAATTTTGAAGCAAAACAAGTTGAAGGATATAAATATTTCAATATTTCATGATTGATTATATATTTTTCTGTGGGCCAATAATTACCATACATATAGATGAAAATATTTAATTTGTTTTTATATAATAATTATTTGAAATGTATGGAATGGATTATACTTACGTATCCCATATCTTGATGATTCCAATTTTTTCAACATTTTTTAATGTTGGTGATGAATATCCTACGACTTAAAATTACATAGCTCTAGACTGATAATGTTATAGAATTTATGAATAATAAATAAGTCATATAACATGAAATTATATGTGTATCGAACATTATTTAAGACTTATTTATTTCAAATGATATGGTCATAATAAGGGAAAGAACAAAAATATTAATAATATGGCCCGAAAAAATACTCCATAGAAATAATATTTTTGATATATATATATATATATATATCTGATGAATTTACATTAATTTACATCAACTACATTGATTTATTATTTCCATATTATAATAATTTTACCTATGAGATATTGTATGGGAATAATCCAACCTCAATGTGATTATAAATCTATTGAAAGAATATATATATTTAATGAATTTAAAAGAATAAATTTTTTTCAAAATATAAGGAGTTATAGATTTTCATCTAATATTCATTAAATACATATTCACTTAAATAATATAAAAATTAATTATAGAATATGATTTATAATTTGTAATGTTTTCTAAAAACTAGATTATTTTTCAAACTTGAAGAAGAGTTTATAGAACATCATTCAGGCAAGTCTATTGTAAAATCAATTTTAAGATATTTTCCATCTATTAGAACATGTGACTATAAAAAATTTATAAAAAAATACTAATTATTATAAATAAATTAGATTTGTATCTATGACGAAAGGATATAAACATATATGAAATAAAATAATAAAATATTGTCACTGACTAGGAAAAATAATTAAAATAATAAATAAAGACTGATAAATAAAAAAACACTTTTTAAAATAAATTATTGAATAATATATTTAAATATGGTATTAACGTTGTTATTTTTTGGTTTTATTGATCCATATTCAACATTTCAAAATTAAATTTAATCATGCATGGTAGTCATTCCAAGAAAAAATGAATAAAATACATTTTAAACCATGAGTATACATTGATGAAAGTATTGCAGTGATACCAATGTCCAGAAAAAATTCATTATTGGTTTCGGTAGAATATTATTCAATTAAAGGTATTAATGTTGATTAAAAATTCAAAACCATTACTTTCTTGGAGAAAATAACTCTTTAGGGTGATTATCAAATAAAGAGGAGTCATTCTGTACTAAATAGAAGTCAAATCCTTATTTTATAATGCATTCATGGATAAAGACGTGTACACAACGAAAGTAGACATATATATAAATTAATGTAAGGTGATGAGAAAATATAATGATTGAAAAAATAATTCCGTGGACTATAAAAAAACCATTAACATGAGATAATATGGTAGATAAATAAATTATAATTCATATATTTATTCTAGTATAAGTTTATTACATCCTATACACTCGAATCAAAAATATAATGTTTTGTTGGTTCTCATTTATGTTTATGAAATTATATGAAAAGGATTGGATGATTCAAACTACATGTTGTATTCAAATATATGAGGTGTTAATCCAAGATGACTAATATGGGTTTGTATATATATCCTTGGATTATAATTTAATCTTGTAATTAGGATTCAAAGACATTAAAAATAGCAGTGCAAATCTAGATAAAATTTTGAATAGATAACAGTTCAAAATATGTAAATATAATCAGGAAAATTTAGATTATTGTGATTATATAATACATTAAAAACATAATAGGTTAATGTATTTAACACATTCCATGAAATATGATACCATGATTTTAAAAATAAATCAATAGGATTTTAGTGATTTTATTTCCCATTTAAATCAACCTCGATTGTTTGTTTGTTATATTGTATCAATGATATATACTCTATGAATTTTTGAGATACACTATTTCTAATAGTGTAGGGACTATATATAATCACATATAGACAGCACAAAATGAATTCTAACATACTATTTTGTGATTTTTTTGGTAATTTGGAAGAAGAAATATATTTCTTAGGCATTCTAGAGGCTAATCTAATTAATGATACTAAATGATGTAATAATTTAATTTCGGGAATGAAAAAACATGATGATGTTTCAAAAAATTATAAATATTATATTTCAATCTATAATGTTAACATGAGTTTTTTTATCATATTATAAAATCTTATTATTTAGTAATGAAAAAATAACATTGATATATATGATTTTATTTCATGATGGAAAATGTTGAGAATTATATAATAAGGTTTGAGATTATTTCCATGAGTCGTCATGTTATTAATAACATATAATGACTCTACAGAAAAAATATTCTTAAATGCATCAGATGTTATTTTAGTGAAATAATAATAATCCACCAATATGGTTTAGAGTGGGGGATACCCACCCCCATTTTGTTTTCTATATAAATAATTTTTTTCACCCTTTTTATTAAGTTTGTTTAGTTCTATCCTCACTTCTATAACATTAGTGATGTGATATTTTGGTTTGATCTCAATTAGGGAGATATTATCCATAAATTTCTTAAGTGATGTTGTCAAATATGTGTGATAATGATGTTATTGACAATTTAAAATGTATCTGGGTGGTAGTTATCATTCTTATGAAACAAGTGGTATTTACCCATGTTAAAGATTTGGACAGAGGGGGATTATTTTGTTATTTAATGAATGATATATATATAGTTAATGATCATGAATCAAATATTTTTTTATGTTTTTATTCTTGTTTTATTGTTGTTTCTATAATTTTATCCTGACTTAAATTTAAATATTGTTGATGTTTTGGGAATAACAGATTTGTGATCTAAAAAAATATGTTAAAACATTATTATTGTTAATTTCAGGTCATTTATATTATTCTTATATAATGATGTGTTAAATACTTTTTCGAAGTTTCCTGATAATTGAAAAAGGGATTTGTTTTTAAAAAACCCAATGTATTAGTTATTTATTTTTCTGATAATGATTATACAATATTAATTTTAATAAAAATATTATCACATTATCTATAACAAATTTATCTATAAAACATAAAAAATACACTATGAGGGATTACGAAATTAGGAGAAAAGAAAAATATTGCATAATAATTTAGAAAAAATTAATTAAATTTAATTTCTATAATAAAATGGTGCAATTAATTACCATTGTAATTTTAATAATGTAATTGGTACCCTAAAAAATTACACATTGAAAAGATGAGTTATAAATCCTTTTAACGGAATATACATTATTAAAAAATATATCATACAATACAGAGGAATAACATGATGTCATGGTAGAGAGTAATTATATAAATTCATGGAATAATCATGTCAAAATCATTGGATTATAAAATAATAATCCTATTTGAAAAAAAATCATAACATCATACACACAATTCAATGGTGACTACCATGAAAATATTACATAATGTGGATGAAATATTTCCAGTGCAACATTTATTTAAAAACATATATGGGGGTGTTACCAAATGTATTTGAGGACATATAACTCATAGAACACCCATTGCATCAATTATTTTTAATACCTATGATTTCATCATAATTCAATCATTCATTAACAATAATGAAAATAAAAAATCCTTGAAAAAGTAATTGGATACATAAAATTTTATTACACTATTACTAAAATATATATATAAATTATTCTCCCATAAATGTAATAAATTATATGATAATGGATTATAAAATATAATTTATCATTCTTAGGAATTAAATATTGTGTTTAAATGGATTATATCATGAAATATTTTGTAGATAATTTGGTAGAAAATAGAATGAAAAAATGATAGTTTATCGTATTAGTAATGAAACTATAAATAAACAGATAACATGGTGTGTTATTTAAAAATATTATTTTAAAATCGGGACAATAAATGATTACTTATTTAAGGAAAAAATATAATTGATGAAAAATTGAAACAATAACACATGAAATTGAAATCTTATAAAATAATTCTTACTAAATAGATTTTTTTGAATGATATAGAATGCAATCATAAAAACATTTAACCTCATTGATGGTTGAGAAAATATATATTTATATAATTATGACATACCTTTACTAAATTTTATGAATATAAAATAATTGTAAAATAAATTTAGGAATAGATAAAATTAACAACCTTACAGAAAAACCAGTTGTTTTTCTATACTCATACAAAAGGAACCAATGAGATTGGTAAATATGCCGAATATATTTAATAATAATATTTACATATTAAATTCGTTCATAATAAAAATATAAATATCTGATAAATTTTTTCAGATCCACTTATTATCATATGTAATTAATTAATTGGATTTGGTTTTTTGACATATTTTCCACATATAAGTTTTCAATAAATAATAAAAAACATGCAGGGAATTATGGACATTTTATAATTCATTATTAAATATAATAAAAATTTACAGAATTTTATAGTAATATATTTTTTATCATCTTAGAGTAACAAATGTAATACAGGTGAATATATTACAATGGATGAATGAGTGTTCGTGTTTTGGAAAGGTAAAAAAACTATAATCATTAAGTCATAATAGAATTAATATAATGTATGCATTATCATTCCAAAATCATTATCATGTCTTAAATTTTATAGTTAATTAATATAATTTATGAAAAAAATTAATATATGGTAATTATGGAATATAAAATACATTATCACTGAAGGTGAATAACTGGCCATAATATGGGAAATAATTTTATTTTCAAATGGATGGAGAGGTTTCTAAAAATTATAACCCCATAAAAATATATCCTTTTAGTATATTAATGATACATATATCATTAAATAAGTATTCATATAATATATATTTATGATATAGAAGATAAAAATTTGATGGAATAGACTTGAGAAATTGATAAAATGTTTATACCGTACATCATGGGACTACACCTTTTTTTATTAGATTTTTCCCCTGAAGGGTGGTGTAATGATTTGAAAAGAACCATTATGAAATGTATATCCATGTTATAGAATAATTTTATTTCATTTTCATTGATCTTAAAATATTATTTATGGCTTTTATGAGATGCGATAAAGGGTTATATTTTTAAGGGTGGGAGATATATGTTTTATAATTTAATAGGGATTATTTAATTTCATAGTCCAACAAAATTAATATTATTCATTCCCACAAAAATTATTAGTTTATGATTAAAACATGAAGTTTATTTAACTTTTATCCAATCTTATTATGGATGGAATCTGATTAATAATTATTTAATGGAGAAGGACCCAAATTCAATTTTTATTTGAATAACATTTATCATAGATTTTATATCACCAAAAATAGTTTTTCAATATTAACATCATAATGCAAATGAAATTTTTTCCACATAAATTAAATTTTTTTAAATAGAATGGTCTGAAAATTTTATATCTATTTTTTAGAACAGGATTAATTTAAAATTCAAACACAATACTTTGTATTTCCTTCAAAAAGAATATAACCTCTTCGATGGATTGTGATTGGTGCACAGTGGGATTAAAAAAATTAATCCAAAAAAAAATTATATCAATATGGCCATTTTTAAAAAAATAAAATTTTTAGATTTAATATTATTAAAAATATGATGAAAAATTATGTTGATTTATTGATTAAATATAATTTTAAAATCATTTAAAGGGATTAAATAATGTTTATTTTCTAAATGAAAAACCAGTCGTGATTTGGGTACATTAATTAAAATTAAATTTCAAAACATTTAGAAAATATATATGAAAAAGTTAAAAAAAATTAATATATAATTTTAAAATGATCTTAGAGTGATGTTTAAGGAGTTTTTAAATTGATTTAAAAAATTTATGAATAGCAGAAAATACAAAAAATTTATTGAATATAAAGATTTAATTTTAATTATTTAATAATATAAAAAATATTTTAAATATGTCTTCAATTAACAATTGTCCATTTATATATTTATTTATCCAAATTATGTATTTGGAATCATTTTCTTTTTTATTTTTGATATAATGTCATTGTAGAATTTAGAACATTTTTTATTGAGACACAAATTTCATATTGGTTTGATCCGAATAATTTTAAATTAATATTTCCACAACATTAAATAATGTTTTTAAAAATGGATCAATATTTATAATTTGAATAAATTTAATAGCTAAATATTTTCAACATATTTTATTATCATAATTAATTGAAAAATAGTTAAAAAAACTATTTGTGGTAGTTTAAATAAAAATGGTTTTATTGTGGGTTAAAATATAAGTATAGGATTGAAAATTACCAATAAAACAAGTTTAAAATATATATTATGAATATAAAACGACCATATCATGAAAAAGGATCTACAATTTTCCATTTTTAACTCCTTATGAATGTGGAAAATTTGGATAAATCTTTTTATTTTAAAAAACATATAATTTTTCGATGCACCCCATTTATAGAAGTAAAACCTCGATCCTCTATTCGTTATACATTTAGTCACATTTTTTACATAGTACCTACCAAAATGTAATAAAAAATTATATAATAAAATAAATGAATCATTTTTTCATAAATGCATCATATTATGGATTTCACTAATATCCTAAGGTTGTTAGTCGTATAAGATATGACATTCTTCAACAAGAGTTTTTATAAAAGTTATCCCCTCACCTCCATCAATTACTATTAAAATAATATATGATATAATACCAATTGTATCAACAATAAACATATATTTTGTTATTTCATGTGAATGACCAAAAACCATCCCCACATTCATCAAATGAGTAACAAAATTATCATTCTGTCTATTATGTACTATGTCCTCACCAAACACTATCATTAGATTTTTTCCATTACTGCCTCTCACTGTATTTTATAATGATGGATAATATATATATGTGTGATATTTTTAAATTTTTTATATGTATGTATACATTATATAATATATACCTTTATTATATTAAATTCCACATGGGATGTAATAAAATATATTGTGTATCTAGTAGACTTCCGCCTTGAGAAGTGATGTGATTCATTTTCCACTAACTCGTTATATAAAATGTAAAAATGTTATTGTTAATGATAATGTAATACTATTATATTCATGAAATATTTATCACTAATATAATATAATATTTCATTTTCATCCATATGTTGAAAAATTCCAACATCATTTGTGTACATATGGATTACCCCCTTCGCAAATATATGTGACCCTCTTGTCATAACCACTGAAAATGGATGATATTAAATAATATATTTAAAAGAATTAATTTTTTATATATGACATTATTATAATTATGGGATGTTAAAATTTTACATACCACTTCCAAAGTAATCATTTAATAATTCATATCATTACCATTCGTATGTACTCCGAATAATCACATTGATTATAATATTGTAAATTTTTCATAACCATCATTACTGAATGGTTTAAAATTTAAAATTTAATTATAAATATTTTAATTGTATCATTATTATTGTTTTATAAATCTTTAAATCCCGAAATCATTTACCACATTCAACCCATAAAATTCATTTCCAATACATAAGCCTAATATCATCAAAATAAATGAATTAAACATAATTGATTATGTAATCTTAAATAATATTATAAAAAGTGAAAAAGGTAAAAAATTAAAAATATTAATAAAGTAAAAAAGACAACAAATTATTTTTTTATGTTGGTAAATAACATATGTTATTATTCGACTGATGTAAGAGTTTATCATCTCACTTTTAATTCTATGAATCATATTCCATATTAAACTATTTTTTTCATTTTGTAGTATTTATTCTGACCCATAAAATGTTATATCATTAATTTGTTTTTTATTATAAAATAAAATTAATAATTTTCTTTCATTTATATTAGGTGTATTTTTATTCATAATATACTAATGTTTGTATGATTTTATTTCTAAAATCATTATTATTTAGGATTGTTGTTGTTTAAGTCCACATTTTGAAAATTATTTAATTTTTAGGGTAAAAATATATTTTTCAAAATATCCAAGGGTTATTTATGAAATTTTTCAAGTAATTTTATAATTTCTCCCATATTTGGTACTATAAATGGTTGATAAATTATTTTATGAAAATGTGTATTTATTACTATTTCTAGTCAGATATCCTTTTTCATCAAAATCTATTATTCCCATAAAGTATTAAAGAATGATATTATAATTTTAAAAACGATTTTTTAAATACATGTATTCCAATTTTGAATTTTTATAAAATTATTTCAATGGAATCTTCACAAAAATTACATATAATTACAATTTGGAATTTACTAAAAAATTGAAAATAATTATTATATTAATGTGTAATACATGTGTATAATTTTTGCAGTAAATACAATTCGATAATTTAAATATTACATTTTAGTAATAAATTATAATTTATAATTAATATATTTTCATTTTTTTGGAAAATATAATTTTTATGAAAAAATTTCAATGTGATTTGTTTTTTCATTAAAAATGATTAATCAAATTTTTATGGAATTTATATTCATCCAAAACATCAACCCTTTTTTAAACTTATTAGACTATGGATACCTTCTATTGATATAATATTTATTATTTATCAGTATGTTTTTTGGATGAGTTTGATTGTAGATATATTGTTTTATTAGTTTTAAAAAATTTACTCGGGGTGATTTAGGGTTATATTTATTAATTATGGAATGTATTAAAATTTCATATGTTAACGTTTCAATATGAATTTTAACATTGATTATGACAAACCCATTACATTTTTGGAAATAATTGTACATAATATGTTATTGGTGGGGTTATTGATAGTCTCTATATGCATTGGAATGTCTCATGATACATAATAGGTTGGGTTTTGGTTGTGGCCTTAACCATTTAAATATATATCTATTCCCAAGTCCATAATAGTTTTTAGTTGTTCGTGAAAAGGAATCAATGATATTGTTTAGAAATATAAATTTATCCATTACAACCCTATTACTTTATTTATTAAATGTTAATATGATTATTATATTTTATAGATTTTATATTTTTATGTTTATAGTGTATATGATTATTTCTATGAAATAATTTTATCACAATTTTTTCCTACCATATTTTTTACATGTTATTTATTAAAGGGAACATATTATGATATTTTTCAACCCATATTTATTATGCATTATTTATTCATATATTATTCTCTACACTTACCCTTATTGAGAATATGATATCACCCATATTAAATTGTAAAATGAAATGTTGTTATATATGTAGTTTTATAAGACTACTAAACTATTCAGGCCATTGGGATGTTATTATTTTTATCTTATACTAATTTCATACATTATAAACATGGTAATTGTTAAAATTATAAAGATATATAATATTTTTATTATGATATGTTTAATAGAAAACATGAGAATTTGTTTCAGGAACTCATACATTAAGTAACATAACACCATGAATAACATTTATAATATTTTAATAAGAAAATTATAAAAATATTATATGGGATATATTATACTGTATTATATAATAATACCTCCTTTATTGGATATTAAAAGAGTATATAGATCTGGAATATAGTTATATATGGGTTACAAATTTGAAAATGATGTAATGGGATTGACCTAGTCGTCAACTTGTGCAAGCAAACATGCCTCTCATCACACAAAATTTGACATTATAAAGAGATATTCTCTATATAATTAAAATGAAACTTCTAAAATATTATGAGGGATTTGAAAAAAATTGAAAACAATTATGAAGAAACCATGTTAATGATTATCATATAAATTGTGCATAAATATTAAAATTTATTATAATATTACAACGGTTTTGGTATTGAGAATTATGTTTCATAATGTTATGATACTATCATAATTATTCCAATTTTTTGAAATAGAAACAAGTTTATAGAAGTTAAATAGTTTTATTGTATGCCATACATGGAGTCTGAATGATCATTTCTCTATTAGTAATATGCCAATATTTCATTGGGAATAATCTCCAATGAATTTTCTTTACTCAATGATATAGTTTCATGTGATAAAATGACAGTGAATGAAACCTCTATTTGTTATTTCTTCATAAGTAATTCATTGATGAAGATGATGATTGAACCAAAAAACTAAAAGAAGAATGTAAAATGTTTTTCGAACATGTGATACATGTGGAAGGAATCAACACAATACAATATTAGTAGGAAATGTTTTCTATAAGAGTTTTGATAAAGGAATCAATTTTCCTAAATAATATAGAATGAAAAGTGTTATTAATGTTCGATGATTCAACATTAATTAGATTTGTAACAACTAAAATGAATTCTACAACCGTAAAATGAAAAATACATCCAAATATGCTCTTGGATCATGGTAGAGTTCATTCTCTAACCATAGACGATATGGATCTGTTATTTTAATTGTACTCAGATTCAAGAATTTGGTGATTTTAATATTTAATAAATTATATACTTGTAGTACAGATTATTTAAAATATATTTGTTTTACTATTATATTATTTGATTGAGGATTTGAATGATTTTTCTGAAAAACACATATGACCAATATAAATGTATTAGTGGGATGTTTTAATTCACTATAATACCAAATATTTTGGGTATTATAAATTTTAATATATTTATGATGTTGAGGTAAGTATGTTATGTTAGATATATGGTTGATATTGATTATGTAAATAAGATACTACAGACTACCTTGGAACTTATTAATGACATATTTTAAAAGTATTTTATGTTATCATTGAATGAGTTAACCTAAATTTTGGATGTACGGAATATATCTGTAACACCATGAGATTTTATGAAAAATATTATTTTAATTTCATTAATGTATTCTGTTGTATGCTACACCAAGTATACCTTGCGCTATACGAAACACCGTATTAGCTTGCAGTATATGCAACACTATTCTTGGATCGTGTTACACACAATTTTGATAATAGTTATTCTACGCAACATTGAGTATATATATATATTCAATATATAAATGAAATATGGTTGGATTCTGTTATACAAAACAACTAAATATTCTTTCACCACACGCAACCCTTACTTGGCTTGCATTACACGCAATCGTGACCTTCCTCGATACCTTGTGTTGTACGCAATACCGGGTTTTACTAAACAACGATATATTATTATAATATTATTATGAACTAGCCATTATGAATAGTATTAAATTAATTTTTAATTTTATAACATTATTATTCATCTTACCCATTTTCTAGAACATTGTATAAGAACAAAATAAATTTTTCGGGTAAAATAAGTATTTTTAAAAAAATGCAGTTTTGCTGCCTTTTGATGGCGCACCCACTTTAAATCTAGTTTTTGACATGTTTATAAGTTCAATTTGAAAAAATAGAATTCTTCTTTGTAATCAAGAAATAAAAATTTACTTTGGTTAAATTTTTCTTATTATTCTGGAACTTTCATATTTTGATGAATAGTAAAAACACGATATATTTTAATGAAAAACAACTTTTTTCATCGTAAAAATTTATATGGTTAAAATATAGTATTTAATGGTTTTAAAGTGTAAATAGAAAATATTTTTACCATTTAATATAATGTATGTCATTATCATTGATTTTACATTGAATTAGTAGGTTAAATCAATTCAATCTTTTGCAATGTCTTAAACAAAAACTCGTTTTCATTCGACAACGGGATTAATTTTAATTTAATTTCTGCAAATTCTGTGTATTGAATTTGAAAAAATGGATTCCATATTTAGAATCAGTGGGTCCAAATTATTTTAATTGGCTACATTTTATTTTTGAAAATTATGAATAGTAACTACGGTAAATTCTATTACCATAGTTAATGGTAAATCGGGTAATTATGTGTAAATATAATATTATAAAATTACCGTAACACATGCCAAAATTCAATTTTATGGCTAAAAGTAAACCCATATCAACTAAAAGTGGGATTAGATTCATTTTATGGACTTTTGACAATTAAAATAATTTAATTTTTATTAAAACCAATGAAAGTGACAACATGTCACTCTCTTAAATATTATAATTCAAATAATTTTATTTTAGTGATAAACATCATAAAACTTAGAACATGAATAGTCTCCAGAAATCTAATAAAATTATCTACATAATTATAATTTATTTAGAATTTTTACGGATTAAATAATTGTTATTAATGGTAATACATTAATGATACAGAAATTATTTATTAAGTGGAAAATAAGTAATATAGTTTTTATTGAAATAATAATACCCATTAAAAGGCCCAAAAACCTGACCAAAACATATTGGTAGTGTATATATACACCTTAATCATCCAATGACCTAATATATAACCGTTTGGATGCTTATAAATGTGATTATGACACTTATATTATTTTATTTTAAATGATGCCAAAGTTGTCACCTTCATAATTTAATAAATATACCAATTTAAATATTGTGATTTTAAGATGATAAATTCTAGTAAAAGTATTATCGGGAAAGGTAAGTGATTTATCTTCATCATAAGATTTTATTTTATATTTTTATGCAAAAATAAGTGTATTAAATAATTATACAAAAATGTTGTAGTAATTATTTTTTTAAGAGATAAACCAAATAAATGGTTTTAAAAATAATAAAATAAATATTATATGAAATATTTAATGTGATCCATTAATTTTATTGATACATATTACATTTTATTAATCTATTAAATTTTTTAATTCGAACATATATTCTGTATATATTTTATTTAAATTCAAATAAATGAATAGTGTCAAAATTGACACTATTGTTATTTTATAAAAAACATATTATAAAATTGTTTAAAAATCACAAAAATATTTAAAAATTATAAATTTAAATTTATATGGTCTATAATGTTATAAAGTAAACAATTATGGACAATTCATAACAAATAAGAAATTTTTTATTATAATTTAAAATTTACAATTTTTTTACAACAAATAAACATAAATAGATTAAATAAGGATATATCGAAATGATATGGTTTAAAATAATATCCAAACATGTCTAAATTTTATTGGATGATTTTATTACATCCTTATCTCATCTATGCTTCTAATATGAGTCCTTTTTGGAGGTTTTTAAGTTGGGTTAGATTTATTATAAATTAATATTTTTAAGAATTCCAAAGGTGCCCCTCTCCGCACTTATAAAAGGACACCTTCTCCCTCTCCTCCTCACACCAATTTGAGCCTTCATTCTCGGCCAAAAACGACCAAATTATCTTCTCCATTTCCTTAGAATCAACCTAGAGGTTCTGTTCTACTTTAATGGCCAATCTTAGTGCCCCAAGAGGAGGTTTCAAAAAGGCGTATCGAAGAAGAGGTAATTTATTCTTTCCATTCTTTCAAGATTCTTTCTTCTTCAACATATTCTTATTTAGTTGTTTAATTATAAAGTAATAACATAAGTGTCTATAATATACTGATTTGTTATTATAAATATGATACAACCCCATTTCACCTTCTATCCATCATACGAAAAACAAAATCACCACGCGTGCGTACGTACGGAATACCATCTCTACGCCGTGGTGTAATCTGTTTTTCCACCAACACCTTACATTGATGGGTATAATGGTGTTAAAAATAACTATAAATAGTTATTATAACATCATACAAGTTCTGATATATTGTATCATCCACTCCAATTCAATTCAATAATTATGGAAACAATATCATCGCTCGTGCGTACGTACGGACTACAGCCTCCACGATGCGATGAGATTCATTATCCATGTTAACCATTTAAGAATGGTTATAAAGTATGTATAAGTAATAATAATGAAATATATGACATTATAAAGCTACTGTATTTATTTATATATGTATTTCATCTACTTAATTACATTCAACTCAATAAGGAAATGAAAACAGCATTCATGCGTACGTACGGCCTACCGTCACCATGAATGGTGTATTTCTTTCCATTTATCAATCTATTATATATATGTATATTATGAATATATATTATATATAAATAATGTTTTATATTCTGTAATTATGTAATCGTTTTCTATGTAATCATATGAAAAATTACAAGTCAAAACACGGACGACAAATGAAACGATTTTAACCAAAACACTCTTTGACATGGAATTTACAAAAGAACAGTTAATATAAAGTCATAAGTGAACCAAATATGATATCATAACAAGGAATATGATTATTTAATAAGTCAATGACTTTATTTAAATCATTATACAAGAGGTTCGGATACATACGAAGCATATCAGACATAAAGTAAGGGATAATTTTGAAAATCTCATTTTTATCCGAGATTTCTTATTTGTAAGTATTTACTGGGTTTATCATCCATGTCCATGTTATATAAAAGTTTTTTCATGTATTTTTAAAGTCCTTTTACCCATTTTTGAATTTTACTACATGGTGTGTAAGGAATATTTCTTTTGTTTACATTATGAGGTACTTTTTTACTTTTCTGACAAAAGTACAAGGACATTGCTATTTTTAACTTATACGGCGTGAATGGATTTTTATGGTTTCATAATGCCTCATTTTCAAGAAGCTTACTCTAAAATATTGCATGCTTATTTTCAAAAAAACCCTTTTCTTTTAAAATTTCATGGAATTTTGTGAAAAGAAAATGATTTTAAAGAAGAAAGGATATTTTCCTCAAGAATTCATTTCAATTTTTCTGCCAAAACTATTTTCCATCTAAGATGACATTATTTCATATGTGTATGTTTCATGTAATATGTCTCTATGATTTAAATGGTTCAATTTTATTATGATGAAATGATATCAAACTTTAATTGATTATGTTATGATGGCATCATTTTTAAGAAGCCCATTTTATTACATGGGTTATGCTATGATGTATGATTTATGATTTTGTGGCACACGAAAGAATGATTTCATTATGAGATGGGTGGGACCTATATCTCCCTCCAATGTATTGGGTAAAGATTTTATATCTCATGAGATAGACATGGCTATAATGGTAAGTTAATCAGGTTCACTGTTACAGGACTGAAATGAGGAGTGGACTCGATTCAGAATGGGACTTTGTCCACTAAGATGGTCTTGGAAGAAATGCCTTGGCTACTATGGAAATCATTACACGTGCTTAATGAATGCCACAATTACATGTTTTATTCACATGATATTTTATCATTGTTTATGTTCCATTATGATCTATGCCATATGTACTACCATGTTTTATGTCTTTGCTCAAGATTTTAATGTTTAAACATTATGTTCATGTTTTTACGTTCTAATGTATATGGATTGTTTTATTTTATCCACACTTACCCTTACTGAGCATTTGAGCTCACCCTTTTTATGTTTTATTTTCCCCCAGGATCAAAAGAAAGGTTATAGGTCAGAAAACAAAAATTGGAATATCTTTATGGTAGATGTTGAAGATCTTTCACCACGATTAGAAGATTACGTTCCATGTTTCCAAAGTCACTTAACTATTACGGTCCTTGTGTGCCTGTTTTTGTTATTTATTATGTATTCCGCAAAATTAATGTAATGTCCATGTACGTCAAGCTTAGGGTCTCTACAGTTGGTATCAGAGGAAAGGATTAGTCAACCTTTGGAAACTAGGATGCGAAAACGTTAGTGACATCCCTAGAGATATTTCTAAGGTATGTCTAGGGATGTACCTAAGTAAAAGAATATGAATAGGATTTATTCCTAGAACTATGGTAACAATATTAGAATTTAACCTAAGATGTTAGATATTGAGGGTTCTCCCCCTTTACTATGTTGTTTTCCCTTGTATGATTTTTTCCTCTCACACTACTCTTTTTGGGTTTTAAAAAATGGCTGGAAACAGGAAGATTAATGACAATGGAGGATATGACGGACAATGGAATGATTTTATTCATGAGAAACCAAATGAAACAGGATCTGGAAGTCCAAACATCGTTATTATTCCTAATCAACAATCTCATAATATGATCAATAATCTCAACTTTGTTAAGTTTCCCGACTCATATAATAAGAGAAAGATGGAGTTTCACGATGATCATAGAGTAAAGAAAGTTCAATTTCCCTCATGTAAATCATGTGGGAAGAGGCATCAGAGAGATTGTTTCAAAGGAACTGGAAGATGCTTTGGTTGTTGAAAAGAAGGACACAAATCCAGTAAGTGAAAAAGAAAAGGTTCAGTTAACACCATGGACAAGGATAATGGTACTACTACGAAATCAACAATGATTAGATGTTTTAAATGTGGAATGTATAGGCATTATGAAAACCAATTCCCTAATGGAATATCTCATGAAGAGAATCAGCATAGTCATATGTGTAGTATTTATGTGGATGATTATGGGGAGACTGCAAATGATATATGAGCTGAATGAAGTGTCGAAGCTCAGTCAGTTGTTTTAGAAGGTAGTGGAATGATTGTATGTTTATCGAGAGTTGTGTGGTATAGTTAATGGTACTATGGAATAATGAATCATCTAAGTATTGTTACACTATTGTTTTTCCTAAAAGTATTTGAAAGTATATGTTGTATGGTACCAGTACCATGGAATTCTATTCAGATATTTTTGTAAAGTAGATGATATGTGCATAATGATGTAATAAGAAGATAATGACATGTTTGATTGTATTCATGTGCTCCTGATTGATATAAGGACTAAGTGATATCATGGTTTGAGTATATAGAATTTTGAGGATTTTGGTATGTGGAAAGTGTTAACTTTTAACTGCATTCCTGTTTTCACTAAGGTTCAATGGGTATTCATTTTTCAAGATAATTCATGATTAAGTCCTTCGAACATTTGTAATGTGACCAACAAGACATATCTTATGATATATGGGGATCAACGATGGTATTAACATGCTTCTTATATGAAATCTCTGGTAATCAATTTCACTATAATATGACAATGGACTGCAATATTATGGATAAGCCTATATATTGGAATGGATTATGTTGGAAATAAGTTAGTATTGTTTAAGGATTGAACCTTTTTTGATATTATTGATGGGATGATATAGTAATGTAGTTTTAAAAAAAGGACAGCATGCAGGACGGGCGACAGCCCATCGCGTCGGACAAGGCTGTGGGAATCGAACCCACAACCGATGTGCGACTGGCCTTTATCACCTACAACTAGCCTATAGGAAGTCCCTGGTTAGTAGAAACTAGTTTATTTTGTTAAACGATATGATATATGAAGTATAAGTTCATTTTTGGAACCATATACGATTAATCTAACAATAAGATAGACTTATAACTTTTTCTAACCTTTTGTTTGAAAGAGATGGAATGACCCATAATTCTATCACATGATCTGCTAACACATCACGAATAACAAATTCAACTTCATTTCATTAAGGGATGAAGTGGAAATTGTTCAATTCACGAACAACAGTGAGATTGTACCAAAATCATTCAAGTATTTCTTTCAATTCATCAACTATTTTGAAATGATATTGACAACCAAAAATGTTTTCCTAGTTCCCTTATATCCGATTAATCAGATGGTACCTTAGATAATCACAAATCAATAGCTTTGTGATTGTTGGCTTTTTCATGGCCATGTTCTCTACCCCTCTCCATCAGAATTTCATGGTTAGATTTTTCTTCCATATCCATATTTTCACTTATGTTCTCCTACGTGGAAACCCAGTGATGAGTTAATTTAGGTAACCGTTACATTTCATACATTAGTTTTTAAATCCATTTTTTGGTATTCCTTTTTACGATGTGGGTTTCTATTAAACAAACTTTCGTGTAGTAAACCATTTATAACCCCGACAAATTTCGAGGGAAAAATTCATTTTAAGGGGGGTAGAATGTAACACCACGAGATTTTATGAAAAATATTCTTTTAATTTCATTAATGTCTTGTGTTGTATGCTACACCAAGATTACCTTGCGCTATACGCAACACCGTATTAGCTTGCAGTATATGCAACACTATTCTTGTATCGTGTTAAACACAATTTTGATAATAGTTATTCTACGCAACATTGAGTATATATATATATATATTCAATGTATAAATGAAATATGGTTGGATTCTGTTATATGAAACAACGAAGGATTCATTAACCACACGCAACCCTGACTTGGCTTGCATTACACGCAATCGCGACTTTCCTCGATAGCATGTGTTGTACGCAATACCGTGTTTTACTAAAAAATGATATATTATTATAATATTATTATGAACTAGCCGTTATGAATAGTATTAAATAAATTTTGAATTTTATAACATTATTATTCATCTTACACATTTTCTATAAAATGGTATAAGAACAAAATAAATTTTTCGGGTAAAATAATCATTTTTCAAAAAATACAGTTTTGCCGCCTTTTGAAGGCCCACCCACTTTAAATATTGTTTTTGAAATTTTTATAAGATCAATTTGACAAAATAAAATTCTTCTTTTCAATCAAAAAAATAAAAATTTACTTTGGATAAATTTTTCGTATTATTCTGGTAACTTTCATATTTTGATGAATAGTAAAAACGTGATATATTTTAATGAAAAACATCTTTTTTCATCGTAATAATTTATATGGATAAATTATAATATTGAATGGTTTTAAAGTATAGAGAGAATATATTTTTACCATTTAATATAGTGTATGTCATTAGCATTGATTTTACATTGAATTCGTAGGTTAAATCAATTTAATCATTTGCAATGTTTTAAACAAAAATCTGTTTTCATTCGACAACGGGATTAATTTTAATTTAATTTTTGAAAATTATGTGTATTTAATTTGAAGAAATTAATTCCATATTTGGAATCAGTGGGTCTAAATTTTGTTAATATGCTACTTTTTATTTTTGGGAATTATAAATAGTAACTGCGGCCAATTTTATTTACCCTAGTTAAAGGTAAATCGAGTAATTAAGGGTAAATATAATTTTATAAAATTACCCAAAAAAATGCCAAAATTTTATTGGATGGCTAAAACTAAACCCATATCAACTAACGGTCAGATTAGATTCATTTTATGGACTTTTTACTATGATAATAATTTAATTCTTATTAAAACCAAAGAAAGTGACAACATGTCACTCTCTTAAATATTATAAGTATAATAATTTTAATTTAGATATATACATCATAATACTTAGAACATGAATAGTCTCCAGAAATCTAATAAAATTATCTACATCATGATAATTTATTTAGAATTTTGAGGGATTAAATATTTGTCATTAATGTTGATACATTAATGATTCAGAAATTATTTATTAAGTGGAAAATAAGTAATATAGTTTTTATTTAAATAATAATAGCCATTAAAAGGCCCCCAAACCAGACCAAAACTTATTGGTATTGTATATATACATCTTAACCATCTAATGACCTAATATATAACCGTTTGGATCCTTATAAAATTGATTATTACACTTATATTATTTTATTTTAAATGATGCCAAAGTTGTCACCTTCATAATTTAATAAATATAAAAATTTAAATATTGTGATTTTAAGATGATAAATTCGAGTAAAATTATTATCGTGAATGGGAATATATTTATCTTCATCATATGATTTTATTTTAAATTTTTATGTAACATATCAGTATTTTAAATAATTATACAAAAATGTTGTAGTAATTATTTTATTAAGATATAAACCAAATAAATGGATTTAAAAATAATAAAATAAATATTATATGAAATATTTAATGTGATTCATTAATTTTATAGATACATATGACATTTTATGAATCTATTAAATTTTTTAGTTCGAACATATCTTTTGTATATATTTTATTTAAATTCAAAGAAATGAATAGTGTCAAAATTGAAACTATTGTTATTTTATAAAAATAACAAATTATAATGTTGTTTAAAAATCACAAAAATATTTAAAAATTATAAATTTAAATTTATATGGTCTATATTATTATAAAGTAAACAATTATGGAAAATTTACAACAAATAACTAATTATTTGTTAAAATTTAAAATTTACAATTTTTTACCACAAATAAACTTAAATACATTAAATAAGGATAAATGAAAATGATAAGGTTTAAAATAAGATCCAAACATGTCTAAATTTTATTGGTTGATGAGATTAAAACCTTATCTCATCTAATATTATAATATGAGTTATTTGTGGAGGTTTTTAAGTGGGTTTAGATTTATTATAAATTAATATTTTTAAGAATTCCAAAGGTGCCCCTCTCCTCCCTTATAAAAGGGCACCTCCTCCCCCTCCTCCTCACACCAATTTGAGCCTTCAATCTCGGTCAACCCCTGCCAAATTATCTTCTCCACTTCCCTAGAATCATCCTAGAGGTTCTGGTGTACTTTAAAGACCAATCTTAGTGCCCTATGAGGAGGTTTCAAAAAGGCGTATCGAAGAAGAGATAATTTCTTCTTTCGATTCTTTCAAGATTCTTTGTTCTTAAACTACTTCTTATTTAGTTGTTTCATTATAAAGTAATAACATTAGAATCTCTAATATACTGATTTGTTATTATAAATATTATACAACCCCATTTCACCTTCTATCCATCCTACGGAAAAAAAAATCACCGTGCGTGCGTACGTACAGAATATCGTCTCCACGCCGTGGTGTAATCTGTTTTTCCACCAACACCTTACATGGATGGGTATAATGGTGTAATGAATAAGTATAAATAGTTATTATAACATCATACCGATTCTAATATATTGTATCGTCCTCTCCAATTCAATTCAATAATTATGGAAACAATATCATCGCTCGTGCGTACGTACGGACTACCGTCTCCACGACGCGATGAGATTCATTCTCCATGTTAACCATTTAAGAATGATTATAAAGTATATATAATAAATAATAATGGAATATACTACATTATAAAGCTACTGTATTTATGTATATATATATTTCATCTACTTAATTCCATTAAACTCAATAAGGAAACGAAAATAGCGTTCATGCGTACGTACGACCTACCGTCTCCATGAACGGTGTATTTCGTTCCATTTATTGATCTATTATATATATGAATATTATGAATATATATTATATATAAATCATGTTTTATATTCTGGAATTATTTAATCGTGATCTAATTAACCATATGAATAACTACAAGTCAAAACACGAACGATAAATGAAACGATTTTACCCAAAACACTCTTTAACATGGAATTTACAAAAGAACGGGTAATATAAAGTCATAAGTGAACCATATATGATATCATAACAATGAATATGATTCTGTAATACGTAAATGACATTATTTAAATCAATATACATGTGTTTCTGATACATACGAAGCATATCGAACATAAGGTAAAGGTTAATTTTGCAAATCTCATTTTTATCCGAGATTGATTATTCGTAAGTATTTACTGGGGTTATCATCCATTTCCATGTTTCATAAAAGTTTTTTCATGTATTTCTAATGTCCTTTTTACCCATTATTGACTTTTACTATATGGTATGTAAAGAATCTTTATTTTCTTTACGTTACGAGGTACTTTTTGACTTTTCCGACAAAAGTACAAGGAGAATTCTATTTTTAACTTATACGGCGTGAACTGATTTTTACGGTTTCATAACGCCTCATTTTCAAGAAGATTCCTCTAAAATATTGCATGATTATTTTCAACAAAAACCTTTTCTTTTAAAATAGCATGTAATTTTGTGAAAATAAAATGATTTTAAAGAAGAAAGGATATTTTCCTCAAGAATTCATTTCAAGTGTTCTGGCAAAACTATTTTCCATCTAAGATGACATTATTTCATATGTGTATGTTTAAAGTAATATGTCTCTATGATTTAAATGGTTCAATTTTCTTATGATGAAATTATATCAAACTTTTATTGATTATGTTATGATGGAATAATGTTTAAGAATCCCATTTTATTACATGGGTTATGCTATTATGTATGATTTATTACTTTGTGGCACACGAAAGAATGATTTCATTATGAGATGGGTGGGACCTATATCATCCTCCAATGCATTGGGTAAAGATTTTATATATCATGAGATAGACATGGATGGAACGGTATGTTAATCCAGTTCAGTGTTACAGGACTGAAATGAGGAGTGGACTCGATTCAGAATTGGACTTTGTCCACCAAGATGGTCTTGGCAGAAATTCCTTGGATACAATGGAAATCATTACATGTTGTTAATGGATGCCACAATTACATGTTTTATTCCCATGATATTTTATCATAGTTTATGTTCCATTATGATCTATGCCTTATATACTTCAATGTTTTCTGTCATTGCTCAAGATTTTATTGTTTAAACATTATGTTCATGTTTTTAAGTTCCAATGTATATAGTATGTTTTATTTTATCCATGCTTAACCTTACTGAGAATTTGAGCTCACCCTTTTTATGTTTTATTTTTCCCCAGGATCAAAAGAAAGGTTTTAGGTCATGAAAAAAAAGTGGATGATCTTTATGGGAGATGTTGAATATTTTTCACCACAATTAGAAGATTACGTTCCAAGTTTCCAAAGACACTAAACTATTACGGTCCTTCTGTGTCTGTTTTTGTTATGTATTAAGTATTCCGCAAAATTAATTTAATGTCCATGTACGTCAAGCTTAGGGTATCTACAATATGAAATAATATGTGATATATATAACTAATAAAATAATTTTTACAATAGAGTTTTATTGTAAATAAACTTCTTACCATGTTTCAATAATTTACATGATGAAGTCATTAAAATGTTTTGTATGTTTTTTGGTGAAGTAAGAATAATTTAATTTCTGAAATTAAATGATCTTCATTGTATGGTTTTCGATAATAATATTTTTAAATGATTATAATGTTAACCTTTTATAAAATTTTTTATGATAAAATGGTTTCAAGGTTGTATATATTATTGTCTTACATAATACAAAAATTATTGCAAGTTTGATGACATCATCAATCCAATTGGTTATAATAATAATTATTGATTGAAATAATGACCAATAATTATATAATAGGTATTAAATTATATTAAATTTTAATTACAATGCTTCGATATAAGAAAACCATTTATTGATATTCATTTCACGGATTAAGTGTTTAATAGAATTTTGATGGAAGAATATCCAAATTGTGAAATTGTGATTATCAAATAGAAAAATATAAATAACCTATTTTTCTATAAATTCATCGATTTTTAAACTATTCCAAAAATCCTGATAAGTTTTATTAAAAAATAACTTCTAATGCCATCATTTATTTTGAGCTGGTGGTCATTTAAATCATTATGGATTTATGTTTTTGAGGTATTTGAGTATTTATTGATCATTCAATTTCATGTGATCAGTCACCTATATCATTCTATAAAATTATTTAATCTTTTACCCAATGTCCATATCTTCACATTTCAAAAAACAAATTCTAATATATAAACCTATTTATATGTTATCCCATGTGATTGTTGTACTTCCATTTCTCTCTTATTAAGAAAACATTTTACAAAATTGTTTATGATATGAGTTTAAAAAAAGTTATTTCCATATTAAAAAACACTGATTACCAACATAATTTTTATGTTCCAATTATTAAATTAATTTTATATTACAATAATGTAACATCCTTATATTTTATTAATTATTTCTTTTGAATAAATTTATATATTCGTGATATCATGTCGTACAGAAAACACCTTGTTTATGCTAAAATACTATATTAAAATATCATTTTACAACAACCATTATAAAGTGGAAAATAATTTTTATTATCAATTATAATATATAAATAATGAAAATTTATGGATACAAATTGATGAAACATATTATTAAACAAATTAAATGAAAAATAAATATGTTTTGAAAATCTAGATTTCATATAAAATAGTTTTATTCATGCTTCGCGCGCACAATTTAAAATTATTTTTTAACACTAATATAAATTTAAATGTATAATTAATATTAATTTTTTATATATTAATATAAAATTAATATTATAATTATTATTATCTATTTTTTTGAAATATTAATTTTTTTGATTAATGGTGACAAAATAATAAATTTTAATTGAAAACTGACTTATCATTTATATTATATATATATTTATTTTATAATTTTAATTTTTAATAAATTAATATTAATGGAAATATTTATCTAGTAATCCAAATTATTTATTCTAATTGTTTTAAACATAATTATTATTTAATGTATTAGTATTATTTTGAAAATTTTAACTTTGAACACCCACTTTCTTGCCATGCCTATGTGATTTATTTGAAACAATAATTTTGTGACATATAATAATTTAATTTGAAAAAATGTATCAAGTAATTATAATATATTTAATTTATATTTTATAATAATGTAAAATTAATTTTTGACTATAATGAAAAAGAAAAACGGAAAAATATTGTTTGTCGTGGTTATAGTAAAAAATGGATTACCAAGAGTATTCTAAACAGAGAAAGGATAAAATGACATGAAAAATATTCTAAAATATAACTTATATCCCTATTTATATATTACCCTAGATGATTATATTGAATAAAATTCATTGCAATCTCATGGATGTTGAAAAATATGTGTATATCTTTTTCATTTCAAAATTTTCATGTGATCTAATAACCTCAATTATAAAAGATTTCCACCTCCAATGTATTCTTTACAATGTTGTTGCTTTATGAAGAGAAGATAAATTCCAAAAAAAAGACCAATTCCATCCATAATTTCTATATTCCACATTTTTTAATAATGATAACATAGTAAATATTATGGAGAAATCCTGTGGAGGTTACTCATCGAAAAGGTATTATTTTAAACTAGTATATTTATATTAATTTTATTACAACACTTTGTATTATTAATATAACCTGATGATATAATAAAATTTTATATTCAATATTTATATATTTTTAACATTTATTTATCATCATACAATTATCCCCACATGTAAAGACCTGAATTTCCCATGGATTTTTTTTTTAATACAAGGGAATTTTATGAGTCTGCAGTTTTTGAAGGCACTTGATTCTGAGGTCCGGTGTGTTTGGAATCAATTTTTTATTTTTTTTCAGGTACGTTTAGTAAATATATGAGAAGGTTTTTTATAACATTTGATCTGCTGCTTGGAATAGAATTATGAGGGCACCGTTGAACTTGCTAAGCCAGTTTTCTCTTAAGAGGACGTTCACATTGATGACAGTGAGTCGGGAATAAAAGTTATTTTTTGACATTTTATAAAAAAATATTAAATTAATGTAAAACACTTTATTTTAATTCTAAACTGCCATGTGTTGAGTGTGTTGGTTAAAAACTCCCCATGGAGGTTGGTGGTGGGATCACCACACCATAACCTCCCATGGGAGGATATTTGAGGTGGGGACCACCAGAGTCACAAAACCACCCTAATAATGATAGGGGTGGGGACCACCCGACCCATATTGATGGTGGAGGATATAACCTATCCACTCACCCTCAATTATTAGGAAGAGTCGTTGACCTCCTTGTATAATTAATTGTGCAAATGCTTGTGTTTTAATAAGGAGATCCTCTTGGAATCCTCGAAATTAATGAGACAACACTCGTGCATTTAATTTGGATGAGTCAAGATATAAATTCTCCTTTTTTAATTGTGTGCCAACACTTAAAATATTAGAAAAACAATTATTTTATTAGGGTTTCCATCCTTTTATGGGGGGATTTTTGGAAAAATATCCCAACAAAGAACCTTCATCCAAACAAAGAACGCGAAGAACACCGGCAACGCTCATTTTCTATGACCTTCTTCCTCGGACCCCTTCGATGTAGGATGTCAATGTATACCACGGATTGATCGCCATCCTTTCATGACGTCAATGAAAGACTACCGGAAATCAAAGGTAGGGATATTTGTGTTATTTTCTATATAAATTTAAACCTCATTCTTCGTTGAACAAAGATATGGTATGATAATCGCTAATTTATATCACCGTAATGAGGTGGGATCGGGCCACATGAACATAATCCGACCCTTGCGTTTATTATTCATTATCGTTGACGATGTCTTGGAAAAGAGGTGACAGTGACAGGGACTATGAACAAGGTTCGCCCTACCCAGGACCTCCGCGAACTGCGCCACCGCCGTGGTTCCCCAGCGCACTTCCAGCACCCCCACGCGCAGCCCCAGAACACTGATCGATTCTACGGGTTCCCTTTCAGCGCACTTCCTCGAAGCCCCGCACCCCACCGACACGCTGTCTGGCACCCCCGAGCCCCACCTGTGCACTGCATTGGGCCCCCACGCCCCGCTGACACGGCGCTTGGTGCCCCCACACCCCGTCGGTGCGCTGCCCGGTGCCCCCGCGCCCCGCCTGCAGCTTTCCTGGCGCCCCCCGCGCCCTGCTGATGGCCTTCCGAGCAACGCCGCCCCGCAGTTGGCATGCCCATCACCCTGGAACCCTGCCTGGCTCCTCGACGCCCTACTTGGTGCACCACTGGCATGCCAGTGCCACGCCGGCCAACCTGCGCCCAGTGCGGCCTGCCTGCTGGCCTCCCGAGATGACCCGCGGCTTCCCCAATGGTGTCGCTGGCCGAATCGGCCCGGCCTCCCGGGCCGAGTTTTCGGGCTTCCTACGTGGGCACTACTGGGCAGAACCGCCATCGTGGTATACTGGGACGGGCCCGGTATACCAGGTCAAAACGTTCCGGACTGAACCGCCCAATGGGCTAGGTCAGACCCAGCGATTCTGTATGGGTCGACCCAGACCGGGTCATCCCAGACTAGGTTGGGCCGAGTTGGTCCAACTGGGTTGGACCGGACCTGGGCCCATTACTGACCCATTACATTCGTGGTCCATATATTTTTCACTGGACGTCCATTTTACGAACCATCATCGGCCCGAGTATTCTTGGATCACATTGGTCTCTTTGAGTATACCCCACTATAGTTCGGTGTATAGTTGAGTCACAGTCAGTTTGGTTCGTACTCGAATTTAATCGGGCCCCCAAGACTAAAATGCTAATAACTCAGAGACTGGGCGTCAAATTGACGCTCCATCTATTTCATTGAGACCCCAATGATTTGGCGGTCCTTTGAGATACTTATATGTGAGACTTTGTGACACTTGGAGTATCGACCATTAGTTCATGGAGCAGATCCTTCCATTGACGACCATTCAGTGTGATATGTCCTAGTAGCTGTAAACCTGACGACCTCTTGACCGATTCGACTCAGAGTGATTCGATTAGGCTAGTGGATGGATCTCCCGATATTTGGAGACAGACCCATGGTGGACAGAGCGCTTGGTAGTTGGCAGAAGACTCGTTTTACCCGACAGGAGGAGTACCTCTTTAGGATATTAGGGGGAGTGCCCGGTATTTGGCGACAGACCCACAGCGGACGGTGCACCCGATATTTGGTAGGAGACCGATGATACTAGAAAGGAGGAGTACCTTAGTAGTCTAAGGTTAGTGATAATCACATCGGTGTCATGATGTGCCCACTGTACAGGATAGAGGAGGAGTTCCCCAGTAGCTATGGTTTCAATAATAAAATTCATCATTTGATCTGAGTCAATGTCCTTTGTCTTTTCCTTATTATATAGATGGGTTACTTGATATCATAGGTATATTTTTGGACATTTTCCTATGTAATGGTTATCTATTGAGTTCATACATTTTTGTTTATCCTTGTCGGATTTTTTGAGACCTTGAGGGTCTTGGGGTCCCTATTGAGTATCGTTATACTGACCCCTGCACGAGCTATGATTGCATCTCGTTGTGTTGGATACAAACGACGGATATCACTGATGGAGGCCGAGAGCACCAGGACTGGACAATATTCATAGGAGGACCATATGACCTATCAGTACATGGTGGAGTCCGAAGGACATGGAGTGCTATGGAGGCAATCATTACATACCCATCAGGTAGGAACCTCGGAGGATGATCCAGGTGCTGCTTTCACCTTTCACTTGTTTGTGCCATTTTCAGTTGTACTTGTTTCTGGTTTTATTTGTACTTTAGAGTTGGGCTTGTATTCTGTCCCAACTATACTTTAGGTACACCTCTTATACAAATTTTTCATAGTTGTTTCTTCTACTTGTACTCTGGTTGTGTGTGTTTACGATTTATAAAGGCAATTCCTTCCCAATTTTAGGAATTCATGCCTTTGGTGCTAGTCTCCAGCCCGTGGCCTATGGAAGGCGGGCATGGGGTATTCACGATATGGGCCCCAGGGGTCGGGTCATGAAAAATTAGTATCAGAGGACGTCAGTTCGACCACAGAACTTAGGACTCTGATATTTCTTTTCTTTGAAGAAATAAAATTAAGGGTACCAAGTGTGGTTTTTGTTCAGGCAGTCCAGTGTAGGTGTGGGTGACTAACATATCCATACACCAAGACCCTGACATCTGATTTTTGACTCAGTCCATGAAAAAACAGATTGTGTGTGTGTTTTCAAAATTTTACTTAATGTCAGCTCAAACCAGGTCAGCTCACTAGGTTTAGTCTTTTGACCGTGTCACATCTGTTTTTTTCAAGATGTCTTCTTGAAGATGACTAGCTAGATCCCCGAGAGTTGTACGTACTGATGGCCCGCTGAGCGATGTGGCCTCAGTACATTACCCTCTTCCAGTTCAGAAACCAGTGGAGGCACTAATGGTACTACTTCCCATTGGGACACCAATTCCACTAGCAACAACAGCAGAGAGTGCACACCGCTTGAGTGCGCTGCACGAGTTCCAGCACCAGAGACCACTCGTTTTCAGGGGAGAGACGGACCCGCAGGTGGCTGGGGATTGGCTGGAGGTGGTGGTGAGAGTCATCAGACAGGTACGAACACCAACTGACTTCATGGTGATCCTTGCTGCCAGCCTCCTTTAGGCAGCAGCGGGTAGATGGTGGAGTCTAATGCTCCAAATGCATGACGACGCGACAATTCTTTTGGGCAGACTTCGGGAGCCTGTTCTAGGTGGAGTTTTTACCATCCACCCTTCGAGCGTTGCTGATTCAGGACCTAATTCATATGCATCATGGCAGCATGAGTGTATCTCAGTACTCAACAAGGTTTACTGACCTCTCGTGCTACTCCACTGATATGGTACGAGACACGTTCTTCCATGCCAGGACCATTGAGCAGGGATTTATGCGAGAGATCAGAGCATCAGTTATCTCCCACAGCATCCCGAAGCAGGCAGGAGTGTTGGAGAGAACCCTCCTAGTAGATATTTTTCTTGTTGAGAAGTCTCCAGTAGTGAGACCCACCCCTTGGCAATATGCAGCAGAGTCTTCCGCAGATGGCTGTAGACAGATGATGGAGAGGTCCAGGAAGACTATACTCACAGGTGCTCGACTGCACGACTCAGTATCGGTTGTGCGGGGAACCCAAAGTGGATACAGAGCCAGTCAAGCTAGGAGTAGACAGTTTTACACCTACAACGATCTTGGTCACATGTCTTGTGATTGTCCAACCCGTCGTAATGACAAACAATAGGCAGTTGAGGAACCTCCCAGGCAGAGGCAGAGGTACAATCGAGACATTCTGCAAGGCGCATGAAGATGTGGCAGAGGAGTTATCCATGCAGCTGGTGGTGGAAAATGTTATAAGGAGCCACCGCCACTACCACCAAGAGCTCCACCCCATCCATAGAGAGTGAGTGTACAGGGAAGAGCACATCTTCAGGTAGTTGAGGCCTACAATCACATCACTGTAGAGATGATTCGTGGTACGATATGTGTCTATTCCATCATAGCTGCAGTTCTTATAGACACGGGTTCGAGTAACTCTTTAGTTACCACTTCCCTCATTCGAATCTCTGAGATTCCGAAGGAGCTGTTTGTTTAATCCATATGTCTATAAACTATTAGAGAAGTTTATTCGATGATTACGAACTAGTTCCGGCAGTGTGAGATTCCTATAGGAGGAGAGGGCTTCAGTTGAGATCTCCTAGTAGCGGCGTCAAGGCCTTATGATTTAATATTGGGTATGGACTGGTTATCTACAGTCCATGCTTGGATCGACTGTATTAGATGAAAAGTGTGGTGTGTCTGCATAGATGTGACCAGGTTTACCTCCAACAGCGAGAAGGGAACCTTTCCAGTACCTGACAGTCTAACTTGGAGGAGGGTGCAACCGATCACACTCCATTTGTCTTTCCTTACACTCAATGTAGTTGATGTGGAGATTCTGACATATCCTGTAGTGGGGGACCAGTACACGGATGTTTTCCTTGATGATGTTCCAGGATAAAATCCTTGTAGAGAGGTGGACATCTACATTGACATGTAACTCGAGATGAAAACAATATCTACTCCAGCATGTTGGATGGCTCCCTCTGAGAATCACGAGGTGAGGGTTCAACTTGAGGACTTTCATGGAAAGGGATTCATCCGGCCTAGTGTTTCACCTTGGGCAGCCCCGATTCTATTTTCCAAGAAGTCTGATGGGAGCTTGAGGCTCTGTGTTGACTATCGTCGCCTGAACCAAGTGACCGTAAAGATCAAGTACCCGCATTCGTGGATTAAAGATCTCTTTGACCAGCTCAAGGAAGAACGGTGGTTCTTGACGATTGACCTCAGATCAGGCTATCACTAGCTCAGAGTTCGTGTTGAGGATGTACAGTAGAGGCCCTTCAAGTGTTGTAACGGGAACTAAGAGTTATTGGTTATGCCCTTCGGCATATCCAATGCTCCAGAAGTGTTCATGAGTCTCATGAATAGGATCATCCATCCATTCCTCGATGGCATTGTCGTAGTCTTCATCGATGACATACTGATTTACTCGACTCCTGGGGAGGAGCATGCCTACCATTTTCAGGTAGTACTGAACACACTCCAAGAGAACAAGCATTATGGTAATCTCACGAAGTGCCAATTTTGGATTCGAGAGGTTTGATTTTTGGGACACGTCATCTCAAGGGCTGTTGTTGTAGTGGATCCAGCAATGATCGAGGAGATACCTATGTGGGAGCCACTGAGGAGTGTTTCAGAGGTACAGAGTTTCTTGGGTTTGGCTGGGTACTACTGGAGATTCGTTCCAAATATCTCAAGAGTTGTAGCACCACTTTCAGCCTTGATGAAGAAGCGGAAGACATTCTTGTGGTCAGAGAGATTCCAGAAAAGCTTTCAAGAGCTAATACATAGGCTGACTAGTGACACCAACATGATGCATCCAAATGAAGGCATAGGGTACATAGTCTACTACGATGCATCTGGGAATGGACTCGGGTGTGTCTCAATGTATGAGTGAATAGTGATCACAGATAGTTCTCGACAGTTAAGACAACATGAGAAAAACTATGCTACTCATGACCTGGTGTTAGCAGCAGTGGTCTTCGTCTTGAATTTTTGGAAAAAATTTCTGATGGGAGAATGTTTTTCCATGTAATATAATCACAATAGTCTCATTTATATTTTATCTCAGAAGGACCTGAACCTGAGATAGTAGTAATGGATTGAGTTCCTCCAAGACAATGAATTTGAGATATTATATACTCCAGGGAAGGGAAAATTGTTGTAGATGCGCTCAACAGGAAAACTAGTATACAACTTCTAGGAGAGGCAACATAGTAGCTGGCCGCATTACAGATATTCTTTGTGGATTGGGATGGAACAACCTATCTACAGTCACTTACATTCACTCACCCACTTCTTTAGCGAATCAGGGAGGCGGAACATGGGGATGCTGATTGTGAGACGCGATGTGATAAGATATCCACAGGGCAAACACCTGATGGATTTTCTGAAGGTGCGGAGCATGTCATCCTATTAAGAGGACATACCATGGTACCAGTTACACTTTAGGAGGAAGTGTTGAGGGAGTTCCACACTTCCCCTCTATCGGTACATCTAATAGTTCTAAAGATATTATAGGACCTTCGACGACAGCAATTGTGGCCAGGTATGAAGAAGTTCATAGCAGAGTTTGTCTCACAGTGCCTCACTTGTAATCAAGTGAAGGTAGAGCACCAGGTACCAGCATGCATGGTTTAGCACTTAGAGGTCACAGGGTAGAAGTAGGATGGGATATACATAGATTTCGTGGTGGGTTATTAAAGTACATCCAGGAGTCATGATTCAATTTGGGTGATTATTGAAGAATCTCCAAGTCTACCAACTTCCTACCGATCCGAGAGCAGGGCTTAGTAGAGAGCTTTTGATGCATCTACATGAAAGAGATTGTGCGTTTTCATGGAGAATCTTATTATTTTATCTCTGACTGTGATGCAAGATTCACTTCCTAGCTATGGGAGGGGTTGGAGGAGGCTTTCTGGATATAGATTCATTTGAGCACCACCTTCCATCCTCAGACAGATGGTCAGACTAAGCATACAATTCAGACCCTGGATGACATGATTCGTGCATGTGTCCTCAACATCGGTTGTAACTGGGAAGACCACATTCATTTTTAAGAGTTTTCCTAAAACAACACATATCCCTCCACCATCTATATGTAATATTTTGAGGCATTGTACGAATGACCTTTCAAATCGACACTGTGCGGGAAAGACCCAGGGGAGTCAGCCCTAGAGAAACTAGAGATGTTACGGGCTACCATGAAGAAGGTGCATATAATACAAGAGAAGATGATGACTGCACATAGATGAAAAATGTCATATGATTGTAGTAAACAGAGGCCTCCGGAGTTCTAAAATGGATACCATGTATTTCTATAGGTCTCACCTCGACGAGATATATGGATATTTGGCCGAGTCGAAAAGTTAATAGCGCAGTTCATTGGACCATTCTAGGTCCTTAGCAGAGTGGGCGAGGTGTCTTACCGCTTGGATCGTCCACTTCTTCTACATCGGGTTCATGATGTCTTCCTCGTTTCTTAACTGAGGGGATATTTGCATGACCCATCCCACATCATCGACCATATTGGATTGTACATCGATGATGGGGATAATTTCACGGAGGTCCCAGTGGAGATCGAGGATCGCGAGGAACGGGTCCTGCTTGGATGGTTGATACCTCTAATGTGCATGCGCTGGAAGTATGGGAACCTCTAGGATAGCACATGGGAGAGGGAGGATGAGATTCATGCTCAGTACCCCCATTTGTGCCTTTAGGTCAAGTTTTAGTTTATAGGGATGTAAATCCCAGAGGTGGGGAGAATTTAAATATTTTGATTTCCCATGGAAATTTTATTTAAATACATGGAAATTTTACAAGCCCGCAGTTTTTGAAGTCGCTTTATTCTGAGGCCCAGTGTTTCTAGAATCAATTTCTGATGATTTTTTGGCTACGTTTAGTAAACGTACAAGCGGGGTTTTTTATATCTTTTGAACCGGTGTTGGAATGGAAATCTTAGTGCACCGTTGAACTAGTAGCACTAGTTTTCGCTTATGAATACTTTTACATCAACTCTAGTGAGTCGGGAATAAAATTTAGTTTTTGAGTTTTTATAAAAAAAATAAATAAAAAATTACAACACTTTATTTTATTTTTAAGATTCTATGTGTAGATTGTGTTGATTAAAACATCCCCTTGGAGGTTGGTGGTGGGACCGCCACACCCTAACTTCCCATGAGAGGTTATCGTGGTGTGTCCAAGAGGATTATAACCTCTCATTGGAGGATATTTGAGGTGGGGACCACCATGGTCTCAAAACCACCCTACTAATGATAGGGGTGGGAACCACCCGACCCCTATTGATGGTGCATGATAAATCCACTCCACTCTCCATCATTAATGAGGCAGAGCCTTTGAACTCCATGAACAATTAATTACGCCAACACTTCTGTATAAATAAGGAGAGCCTCTTGGAATCTTCCAAATTAATGATACCACACTCATGCATTTAATTTGGAGGTTCTAGGATTTTAATTATTCTTTTTGAGTTTCATTCCAAAACATAAAAGAATAGGAAAACTATTATTTTATTTGGGTTGGCATCCTATTCTGGTGGGATTGTTGGGGAAATATTCCAATGAAGAACCGTCCTCCCAATGAAGAATGCGAAAAACGCGAAGAACGTGAAGAACGCCGGTGACGATCTTCTTCTCTAGATTTCTTCCTAAGACCCCTTCGACGTGGGACGTGATCATCTACCACAGATTGATGTCCATTCTTCCACAACGTCAACGAACAACTACCCGAAAATCAAAGGTAGGGAGATTTGTGTTAATTTCTATTTGAATAAAATCCTCATTCTTCATCGAACAATGATATGGTATGAGAATATCCAGTTTCAATAACCGTAACGAAGAGGGATCTTGCCGTATGAACATGGTCTGACCCTCCCCGTGTTTTTTCATGTTCGATGATGATGCCTTGGCAAAGAGGTGACGTCGACGGGGACGACGAACAAGGGTTGTGCTACCTGCGTCCCCAGCGAACCGTGCCACCCCCGCGGTGGCTCGGCGTGCTTCTCGTGCCCTCGCGTGCTACCCAGCACTCTGCCCACGTGCCCCACCCGCTGACTGGCTCCGCCGGTGCCCCATCGGGGCACTGCCCGGCACCCCCGCGCCCCATAGGCCCGCTGACCGGCTCCACCAAAGCCCCGTTAGTGCGCTTCTCGGCGCCCCCTGCCCCGCCGGCGGCCTGACAGGCGACCCCGCGCCCTATCGACGGCCTTGCCGGTGCCCCCGCACCTCGCGGATGGCCTTCCTGGTGCCCCAGCGCCCCGTATGTGGCCTGCGAGGTGCCTCGTGCTCAATAGCTGGCATGATCGGCCGCTTCTGGTGGTCTGCCTAGCAAATCGGTGCCCTGCCCTCGACCTGCTGTTGACTAGCCGGCCTCTCGAGCTGACCTGTGGCTTCCACCGTGGGGTCGCTGGAAAAACCGACCGAGTCTCTCGAGCCATGTTACCGAGCCTCTTATGTGGTGACTACCGGGTCGAACCGCCCTCACGGTCCGTTGCGTCGGGCCCAGCAGACTCTGTCAAAACATATTGGACTGACCCGCCCAATGGGTCGGGTCAGACCCAGTGAGTCTTAATAGGTTGACACAGACTAGGTCATCCCAGACTAGGTTGGGCAGAGTCGGTCCGATCGCGTCGGACCAGACCTAGGCCCATTACTGACTTGTTATCTTCTTGGGACATATATTTGGAAATGGATGTCTGTTTGAAGAACCTTTATTGGTGCTAGTTTTCTTGGAGAATAGTCGTCCCTTTGAGTATACCCCACTATAGTTAAGGGTATAGTTGATTCATAGTCAGGTTGGTTTATACAAGAATCCTACCAGGCCCTCGGGATAGAAATGCAAATAAATCACAGACCGGGCTTCCGATTGACATGTTGTATGTTGAGTTTAGACCCCTATGACATGGTTTTCCTTTGAGATACTTCTATGTGAGACTTCGTGTCACTTGGAGTATCGACCAGTAACTCGTGGAGCAGATCCTTCCAGTGACGATCAGTCAAAGTGTGGAGACCTAGTAGTTGTTGACCTGAAGACTGCTTGACCAATTCGACTTGGAGTGATTCGATTAGCATAGTGGATGGAGCGACCGGTATTCGGTGTCAGACCCACGACGGACGGAGCGCTTGGTAGTTGGATGAAGAAACGTTGTACTAGACAGGAGGAGTACCTTTGTAGGCTATTATGGGGAGCACCCGATATTTTTTGGCAGACCCACAGCGGACGAAGCGTCTTGTATTTGGCATCAGACATGTGGTACTCGACCAGAAGAGTACCTCAGCAGAATGAGGTTAGTGAGAAGCACCTCGGTGTTGCGAGAGGCCCACTGTACATGAAAGTGGAGAAGATCAGCAGTAGCCGTGGTTTCGATAATGAAAATCTTGGTTTGAGTTGAGTCAAGGACCTTTGTGTTTTTCTCATTATTGAGATGGGTTACTTGATAACATAAGTATATTTATGGGAATATAACTAAGATATGGTTATCCATTGATATCATAATTTTTGGTTTATCACTATTGGATTTTGTGATACCTTGAAGGTCTCGGGGTCCCTACTGGGTATCGTTATACTCACCCCTACACGGGCTATGGCTGCACCTCATTGTGTTGGATGCAGACGACGGACAGTGCTGACAGTGGCCAAGAGTGCCAGGACTGGATGGTACCCGGAGGAGGACCATACGACGTATCAGTACACGGTGGAGTCTGAAGGACGTGGACTGCTTTGGAGGCCATCGGTACCTACCCTTTAGGTAGGAACCCCAGAGGATGATCCTAGAGCTTCTTTCACCTTTCAGTTGTTTTTACCTTTTTCAATTGTACTTGTTTCCTGTTGTATTTATACTTTACAGTTGGGCTTGTATTCTATCCCCCATTTACATTCATTACACTTGTTATACATCTTATACTTAGTGTTTTCTTCTTCTTGTACTCTAGTTTTGTGTGTTGATATTTTATAAGGGGATTCCCTTCTTAGTTTTAGGGATTCACACCTTTGGTTCTAGTCACCAACCCCTGGCCTATGCAAGGTGGGCTTAGGGAAGTCACGATACTGGCCCTAGGGGTCGGTTCATGGCTCCACATCCATCAAATGGGTTATGATATCATTAATTTTTTTGTACGGTGGACTACCACCTCATGAACTAATGTCAATCATTTTTTCCATTAACTTCTCTTAGGGATGGGTTTGATTATGTATATGATATATAAATATGTGTGATATTTATAACAAAAATAACTTATTATTTCATAATATCATATATAATTTCCTCATTCCATTATGTATGGGATATGATTTCTCTGCTTCTGTGTAAGGTGTACTACAACCATGCGATGAAATAAAAATGATTTTTCACAAATAATATTCCTGAAAGTTAATATTGATAAATTTAATTATTATTATTGATATATCAAAAATAATTATTATATTAATTAAATAATTATCATTCTATTAATACAATATATCTTTTTATTCCATACATTAAAAAATGATAAATTCATTAGTGTGTGTTTGGACATTTCTTTCACGATGAACCATGAAACTGAATTATAAACCACACCACATGGTTTATATATAAAAGTATATATAAAGAAATAATATAGTATATAAGACATTATTTTCATTATGGGATTATACGATAATAATTAACTCCTTCCATAATGATCATTGATAAAGGAAATGTTAAACATTTGTACGTATGGCCTAATATCTCAGTGATTTTAGCATAATTATTTTTTCATTACCATCATTAATTTTTTTTCTAAAATCAGACTTAATATAAAAATATTATAATAAATTCCTGATTATTATTATTAAGATTATTTAATAAATAAATATTTTATCTTAGTTTAACTATCAATTTTAGTTGTGACCCATGAGCCAAATATTTTTGAAACATATGATGTAAACATAAATGAATAATTAATCATAAATAATATTTAAATATGTTGAATAAACAGAATAATAAATTTAAAAATTATTTTTATGAATGTAAATAATTAATCTAATATTATTATTCTGGATGATATTTATCTTGCATGATGAGTTGGAAACATGTTAATGGTTTATCATCACACTTGTACTTCTATGAAAAATATGGAATATTGAATAATAAATTCCCATGTGTTGTTCATATAAAACCACTTGATATGTTTTATAATTAATATATTTATGTTTTTGTTATTTATGGATTCATTTTTTGTCACATCATTATGTGGCATAGAATTCAGAAGTAAGCAATGTGGTAACGGTTTTTTCACAATCATATCATTACTTGGGATTTTTATTATTTATGTATCCCAAGGGGTAATTATTTCATATTTATATATTAAAAGAATTTATATTATTCTAATATTGACATTATTTAACTTTTACATATAATAGTACCATTATCGCCACAATTATTCTTATAATGATTGTGACAATATTTTATGAAAATCTGACTTTATTTCTCTCTTTAGTTGGAAATATTTTTTAATTCAAATGAATTTATTAAAAAAAAGTCCTTCTTTTTTATAAAATTTAATATTATTTATTAAGTTAATATTTACCCCTTTTACTATTTAAAAAATCGTTTTAATGGAATATATATCATTTTGCAAAAAATTCTGAGAAATGAGAAAATAATTCATTAAACATAAATGATATGTATGGAATTTTCCCTTGTAATGACCACACAACATTTGATGGATTAAATTATAATATTCACAAGTTATTTTCATTGATTTTTTTTAAAAATATTTATTGATCATTTAGTATCATGAATGTTTTTAATATTAAAAAGATATTTTTCCTCAGAATGATTTAATGGAAATAATATTTAATTTTTATACATCGACATCATCAACAATTTATTGTATTAATAATTCAATGAATATATGTTGTTTATATAACATTCATATTTTTTATATAGATTTTTTATGATCATTTTTTTTGGGTTTTTTAATTTTCTTCCCATTCACTATTTTACATTTCATTGGGTTTGATTATTTTTATTGTTTGAGGTAAGTATTAAAAGTTTTTATGTTTCCTTTTCAATACCAATTTTTATTTTGATTATGTTTTACCTAACTAATATAATCTTGTAATTTGGAATAAAATGTTATATGTAGGTCCCACTATATCCCCTCGTTGTACCGATATGTCTAATTACCAGAACTAAATTATGATTTTGCAGAGGCCTTAATAATTTTTTTATATATCATGGCATATGGCCTTGATATTATTTATATTTCTATGCATAGGGGAACAACAATATGTATCAGATGTCCCAAATATTGAATTCCATCATAATGAATATTATTATTGATATTATATGTGATTATTAATTTATTAATCATATCCACAGTTATATTTCAAGAACATGAGATTATATATATTGAATTATTTTATAATCATATATTCCTGCTATATTAAGCCCAGGTAATTGATTAAATGGTTGTTATATAAGTAATCTATATTTCTAATTAGATTATATCATATTTATTTATATCTTCTAGTATATTCTTATGATTTCTAGGTATCTAATATCATCCATTATTATGAATGATTTTTCCTCTAATATTATGAAGTGTTTTCTGAGTGATATGAAAGGATAAACTATGATGAATAATTTATTTCTCTATGAAAATAATTATTGTATTTCATGATTTCAATTATAACTAAGATTAAATTTTGTATCTACATTACAAAGACTACTAAAAGTTTCCGTCCTCTTGATTAAATTTCGTTTATGTAATTCCAATGTAATAAAACATACTATTGGTCTAGGTTACTGGGGTCAGGGCCTTACAATGTTTTTAAAAAAAATTAGTTAAATGAAAATATTATTTTTTTACCATTTTTGAATTTAAATATATATTTATAAAAATAAAACAATATAGTAAAATTGAACATATTATTCAAAAAAATATTTACATAATTAAAACTAATTTCGAAAAAATAATCGTTTTAAAATAAAACATATATTAATTGAATATAATTTTATTTTATTATATGCTAAAATTTATAACCATAAGAGAAATTATATTTGATTTCACCAAATTATATTATCATAAATTTATTAATAGCTACGATCCTATAAGATAATTGTATGAAAAAATAATTCATATTTCTAATGTTTTCATAAATTGGTGTTATATTAAAAATAAATCAAATATTTTTTTCAAAAATATTAATTATTATTAAATTTTGTCAAATACATTTCATATTATTTAACACATATATGAAATATTATAATAATTTAAATTTACATTATTTTAATTCAATAAATTTATTATTCTAAATTTATATATTTTTCTTTTAAATTTTATTTAATTGATGCATGTTTTTTATATAAAATTCAACTACATAATACGAATCATGTTTACTCAAAAGGAAAATTCCACGTATAAATGTTAGAGTAATTCCAATTTTCCATATTTTAGAAATATTTTCCTCAATATTTAATTAACGAATAAATATAAAATTAAACTGGGTTACTACAATTTCATTTCCTTAATTAGATAATATTTTACACTTTGTTTATATGGTTATACTAATGACTACAACAAGGTGAGTTGCATTATTGTGGAGAAACCTGTATCAATGATCCATTATCATTTGTTGTTTCTCCTAATATATTGTATCATACTATAACTATAATTTTAATGTTCTTGTTTGTTCTTCTTATATATAAATACATTGAACACATAATGTAGAATAGATAGTTTTGGTGGAGTTCAATTTGATAGACCACACATCCTGAACCGATATGGGTGAAAATTAATATTGGAACCATAGTTACTTGTGACTAGCCCCTTAGCTCATTTCCAATCCCCCCAGGGCTGAAAAAAAGTTTCATCGAATCAAAAAAACAATAATGGAATTGTTTTACAAAAAAATAATTAACACAAGCATGCCATCAAACGATATCCTAGAACATATGGTTGATGAAATCTAAATATATGGTGGCATGCCATATCCTAAAAAATTTAAAAAATTGAATATATTATTAAAATGAATGAAATAAAAAAAAATTAATATTGATGCAATGATATTTAAAATGGATGGTCATGATGGAAATTAAAACTATTATATGAGTCAACATAAGACAACATTAAACATCAAAATTACCATTTCACTTCATAGTTTTCCCTATAATCTAAAATCCAATTATTCTCTATGAACATAAAAAATAATCAATATAAACATGGAAAATAATATTTATGAGTGAAAATTCTCAATAGTTTTTCCAAATTGATAACCCATGTAACACCATTATCAACATGTCTATATTAGTATAGTTTGCAATAAAATTTATAGAGTGTAATTTTTCAGTCTTATTAAAAAAATAACAGGGAACAATAAATTAAAAAACAATATTGAAACCAATGAAATAAAAAATAATTAATTACATTAATAAATAAACATAAGTGGGGGGAAAATTATAAATCCCCATATCTGATGGAATATATTCCGTCAAAATAAAAAAAATCCACTATTATTTTAATGATTTGAATTAAAATAAGAATAATTTATCATTATTTTCAACATGGTAGAAATATTAAATTACGTTTGAAATTAATAATTCATTATTAATTAAAAATAATGTCACGACCCGCCCTCGGGGTCCGTGCCGTGACTACCCCAAGCCCGCCTTCCATACGCCAGGGGCTGGCGACTAGCACCAAGGCGTAAATCCCAGAAAAAGGGAAGGCATTGCCTTTGTAAAGTAAACAAACACCACAGAGTAAGCATGCGGAAGTAAAACACTAAGTACAAAAAGAAGAGCTGAAAAGTAAAAAGGGGCCGGAAATACAAGCCCAACTGTAAAGTACAACTCGAAAGGGAAAACAGCGACTGAAAAGTAAAGCTGCTACGCTGAGATGTCCACTGGAAATCCCACCTGAAGGGTGGGTACAGATAGCTCCTCTACTCCTCGGGTCCCGCCATCCGCTCCGAGTATGTCCCGCCCAGTGGTCCACCTCCGGGTACCGCCTCGTCGTATAGTCCACCTCCAGGTACCGTCAAGTCCTCGAACCTTCGGCTTCTGTCAGCACTGTCCGTCGTCTGCAACCAACACAACGAGGTGCGGGCATAGCCCGTGCAGGGGTGAGTATAACGATACTCAGTAGGGACCCCGAGACCCTCAAGGTCTCACTAAAACCAACAAGGATAAACACAAGAAGATCTCAACAGATAAACTCTACTTAGGTATATGCCCATACATATACCTAAGTTATCAAGTAACCCATCTCAATCATGAGGAAACACAAGAATTGTGAAAACGACGGATAACCACTACCCGGGTATATGCCCATACATATACCAAAGTTAGCAAGTGACCCATCTCAATCATAAAGTAACACAAGGTCAAAAGTCTCAGCTCAAACCAGGATTTTCATTAACGAAACCGTAACTGCTGAAGAGCTCCGTCTCTGGAGTGTACAGTGGTCTTGTCACGACTCCGAGGTACTGCTCACTAACCTAAGACTGCTGAAGTACTCCTCCTGTCGAGTACTGCGGGCCATCCACCCAAACACAGTAGTGCTTCCCGCCGAGGTATGTCACCCAAAATCCGTAGTGCACACCCCCTAGTAGCCTGCTGAGGTACTCTCCGGACGAGCACCGCGGGTCTGCACTGTCACACAGGTAGTGCTCCGTCCGCCATGGGTCTGCACCTCAGGAAGTAGTGCTCCGTCCACTGGGCTAGTCGACTCACTCCAAGTCGAGTCGGTCAAGCAGTCGTCAGGTCTCAGCCAGCTACACGGTCTCCGTACATCGCATGCTCGTCACTGGGAGGGTCCGCTCCACGAGCTACAGGTCGATACTCCAAGTATCTCAAAGTCCCACGAAGAAGTATCTCAAAAGTCCGTCTCGTCGCAGGGGTCTCAACGCAACAGACGGCGCGTCGAACGGACGCCCGGTCTGTGAGTTATTAGCCTTTTCGTCCAAGGGGCCCGGTTGGTTTCGAGTGCGAACCAATCCCGGCCGTATCTCAACTGTACCCCGAACTCCCATAGGGTATACTCAAAGGGACCGTTACTCAACGTAACCACCAACGCCGCTGACGGTTCGTCAAACGGACGTCCTGTCTGAAAGATATCAGCTTTCCCGTTCCAGGGGCCCGGTTGGATTTCGGGTACAATCCAACCCGGCCATACTCCGACTGCATCCAAAACTCGGGCGGAGTATGTCAAAAGTTCCTTCTCATCAAGAGGAAGTCAACGAAACAGACGGCGCGTCAATAGGACGCCCGGTCTGTGAGTTATTGGCTTTTTCGTCTCCGGAGCCCGGTTGGTTTTTAAGGCAAAACCAACCCGACCGTACTCCACCTGCGTCCAAACCTCGGGAGGAGTATGCCAAAAGATCCGTCTCACTAAAAGGAACGCAACGCGACTGACGGCGCGTCAATCGGACGTTCGTGGCTCAAGATATGAGCGTTTCCGCTCCGAAGGCCCGGTTGGTTTCGTGAACAAACCAACCCGGCCGAACTCAAAGTAATCAGAAACCTTGAGTGCGATAAACTGAAACGACCGTCTCGATCCAAGGATCGCGTTGCCATAGACGGTTCGTCATTCGGAGGTCCGAGGCTCAAGTTATGAGCCAAAAACCAAAACTGGTTCGAAACGGGGGGGTCCGGGTCCGGCCGACCCGGCCCGACCCCCCCCCCCCCCCCCCGGGGCGACGCGGTGGCCGGCGGCGGCGGGCTGCGGCGGCGGCGGGCCGCGGCGGGCCACGGCGGCGCGGCGGCGCGGGGTGCCGCGGCGGCTCGGGGTGCCGCAAGGGGCCGCACGCGGGGGGCTAACCCCGGCTTCTTCAGAAGGGCGGCGCGGCTTTGCCGCGCCGTTTGCAAAAAATCGGCCCCCACGTGGGGGCCGATTTAATTAGAGGAACCGGGGGGCTGTTGCCCCCCTTTCATGGAACCGCCCCCCCCCCCCCCCCCCTCTTAAAGAGGGGGGTTTTACAGGCTGGCCGGGGAATTAATTCCCCGGTTTAACGGCATCCGGCCGGCCAGCTGGCCGGCCGGTTTTCTCCAACGGGACCGGAATTTTCCGGTCCCCTCTTCGGCTTCCGACGTCGGCGGCCCGGCCGCCGGTCTTCTCTTCCGCCGCGGCCCGGAACCGGCCGCGGTCTCCTCGTCTCGCCGCGGCCCGGAACCGGCCGCGGCGTTCGTCGTCCGGCGTGGTGCGACGGCACCGCGCCCCCCTTCGCCGTGATTTGATATACATTCAACGCGGCGCGACAGCGTCGCGTTCTTGTTGTTTCTTCCAAGGTGCGCGCGCGACGGCATCGCGTAAGTTGAACGTACAAATATCCGCGTGGTGCGACGGCACCACGCCACCTTGCTTCCGCCCGCAATATTTAAACAACATGAACGATGGAGGGGGTTCGGCCGTGTTCATGCGGTCCGGCCCCCTCACGTTAAACAATAACGCATCTTTAAACATTCAAGCCTCAAGTTAGACATGCGAGATCCACGTTCAAGAAATGGAATAAATAAATTATGAAACAACAACCCCTACCTTGGTATAAGGTTCGAAGATTGTTCTACGTTCCGCGGAAGACGACGTCGCGGAGGTCGGGCGTCGCGGTCGTCGATCGTCAAATTCGACGACGAAGAGGTGCGTCCGAAGAGGCACGTCGTTGGCGAATCCTTGTACGCCGACGAAGGTTGTCCGAGGAAGGTGTGGTGTTCTCCCTCGTTGACACCGAAGACGAAGAAGAGCGGAGCGGCGTTCTTGTTCGGAACTTGAGCGTTCTACGTCAAGTCTTGAGGAAAGTCAAACAAAAAGGAAACAACGAACTCAAGAACCCTTACCTCGATAGTCGCACGTTGACGGAGTCGTGGAATATCGGTGTCGATTCCTTTGACGTCGGAGGAAGAGTCGTTGTCGATGGCGTTCGTCGCGGAAAACCGTCGCGGAAGAGATGACGCAGAAGAAGTACGTCGCGTCGCGGATACGGCATCGCGGATGGATCGTGTTCTTCGGCGGAGAAGTTCTTCGTTGAAGAACGACGTTCTTCGCGTTCTTCGTTGAGTTTGAAGAAGAAGAAGAGGATCTCCAAAAGCTCTCAAGGAGACAAAACAAACAACCCAAAATAAAATAAGACATCTTCTTATTTTATTATTACAATACACATTAGAATTTCAAAAGTTTGAAATTCAAAAAGGTTAAACTCCCATAATTAAGTAACTCAAGTTGACAACATTTAAAGAAAAGAGTTAAAGGGGAGGTTTTTAGAGAATTTGAGGAGTTGGGGTTCGTGTGGACCCCACCTCACTTAATCCTCCCAAGGGAGGTTAAGTGGATGTGGATCCCACTCCCAACTCCCTTTGGTAGGACTTAACTAGTTAGAAATAAAATTTGTTCCTCACAAATTTTATTTAACTTAAACTAAAAACCCAAAAACTATCTTTCAACCTGCAACAAACGCAACTCCCGAAAAGGACTCTTTAAGCGAATATCGGCGTTGCGAGTTCATCGGTGCCCTCGGATTTAAATTCCGAGCACCGGATCAAAAGTTAGGAAAACCCGCTCGTTCGTTCACTGAACGTACCCGAGCCAAACTTCGGAAATTAATTCCGGGCACTCCGGGCCTCGGAATCAGGTGCCGTCAGAAACCGCGTTCTTGTAAAATTCTAAAGAAAATTAAGAAAAAAATTCCCTTGAATTTTACGGGTCTTTACATTACTCCCACCTCAGGGCTTTACGTCCCCGTAAAGATACAACAAAAACTAGGGAAACAAATGAGGGTACTGAGCACGCATCTGAGCCTCCCGCTCCCATGTGCTCTCCTGGAGATTCCCGTGCCGCCATCTGTTGCGCACAAGAGGAATCGATTGCCCAAGTAGGACCCGCTCCTGTCGATCCTCTATCTCCACCGGGACCTCCGTAAAAGTCGCCCCAACGTCAACGTCAAGCTCCCCATGATCAAAGATGTGCGTCGGGTCGTGCACGTATCTCCTCAACTGAGACACGTGAAAGACGTCGTGAACCCGGTGCAACTGAGGTGGTAGAGCAAGGCGATAAGCCACCTCACCAACCCTGTTGAGGACTGGAAGGGTCCGATGAAGCGCGGAGATAACTTGCCGCCTCGGCCAAGACTCTGAATACCACGTCGAGGTGAGACCCGCAAGAAGACGTGGTCACCATCCTCGAACTCTAGTGGCCTCCGCCTCCTGTCAGCGTATGACTTCTGCTGGCTCTGTGCTGTCCTTATCCGCTCCTGGATGACATGGACCTCCTCTGACGTGTCCCGGACCATCTCTGGTCCCACATGAGCTGCAAGATTTCTTCTTTGCCGATAAGAAAAACCTGGTCTCATCCCCTGGATGAACCACATTCTTTGCCTAAAATAGTCAATCCTAACATGGATGATACTAATCCATACCAAGGATGACGTCGTAAGGCCTCGACGCTACTACTAAGAGATCCAACCGTTACTCTCGCCTCCAAGGGTTGAGTCACACTGTCGGCATCAGTGTGTGGTAACTGGGTCTCCTCCAGTAGATGTCTCACAAGTAAGGGTCAAGTCAACAGTCAACTGGAACCTCTTAGTAACATCACAAAAGAGGACAGGAATGAAAACATCACAAAGTATGCGTCTTTTATTATTGCAGCTCATAATACAAAGATGCTACACAAAAACAACATCAATATGGAACTAGAAGTACAAGAGACGTATCCACTAGTTCCGCTCCTGTTCACCTGCTTTACTGTTGCTCAAGCATTTGTCGCTGCCTCAACCTCGGTGGCTCCCCCCAAGCCTGCGGATCGAGGAGTCGGACAGTCACGTGCCAGGTGACCCTTTCCGCAGCATGAGTAACACAACCTGCTCCTTGCACGGCTATCTCTGTTCCCACTCCGGGTGCACTGCACCACCGGTCCTAAAACCCGAGATCGCCCATCTGCTGGTCTGGTCCTCCTGGACCTCTGCATCATTTGTCTACTGCCCACAGATGACTCGGCTTCTGATCGAAAAACATGCGGCAAAGGCAGAATCTCCTGTACACGCTCGGGGTGTAGAGATACTGGCACAAACTCCACCCTGAAGAAGGTCTCGAAGTCTTCCCATGCGAAGTCCATCTCATCGCAAAACTGAAACAAGTGGCTCCACCACCTACCTGCTGCTGCCTGAAGGAGGCTGGTAGCAAAGATCACCATGAAGTCTGCCGGCGTCCTCACTAGCCTAAACACTCGTACCACTGCCTCCAGCCAGTCCTCTGCTGCCTGGGGATCCGTCTCCCCGCGAAACCTGGGCGGTCGCTGGCGCTGAAACTCATGCAGTGCGCTGAGGCGACGTGCATCATCAGCGGTTGCTGCTGGAAGCATCGGGGGCTCGGCGGGTAGAGCTACCGCCGGTGCCACTACTGACAAAGGGCCCTGCACCGAGGCCTCGTCGCTCGGTGGGCTGTCGTCACGTTCGATTCTCGGAACCCTAGCCGGCTGCCGTCGTGGGGCCATCCTGAAAGAAACAACGTAACACGATCAAACGATTATACCTGGTGAGCTGACCTGGTTTGAGCTGTTTTAAGGAAAAAAAACCTTTGAAAACACACACGCAATCAGTGTTTTCGTGCACAAAGTCGAAAATCAGTTGTCAGGGTCCTGGTGTATGGATACGTCGGCCGCCCACACCAACACTGGACTCCCTGAACTGAAAACCACACTCGGTACCCTTAACACTATTGCTTCACAGAAAGAAAGATCAGAGTTATAAGTTCTGCGGTAGAACCGAACTCCTTTGATACCAATTTGTCACGACCCGCCCTCGGGGTCCGTGCCGTGACTACCCCAAGCCCGCCTTCCATAGGCCAGGGGCTGGCGACTAGCACCAAGGTGTAAATCCCAGAAAAAGGGAAGGCATTGCCTTTGTAAAGTAAACAAACACCACAGAGTAAGCATGCGGAAGTAAAACACTAAGTACAAAAAGAAGAGCTGAAAAGTAAAAAGGGGCCGGAAATACAAGCCCAACTGTAAAGTACAACTCGAAAGGGAAAACAGTGACTGAAAAGTAAAGCTGCTACGCTGAGATGTCCACTGGAAATCCCACCTGAAGGGTGGGTACAGATAGCTCCTCTGCTCCTCGGGTCCCGCCATCCGCTCCGAGTATGTCCCGCCCAGTGGTCCACCTCCGGGTACCGCCTCGTCGTATAGTCCACCTCCAGGTACCGTCAAGTCCTCGAACCTTCGGCTTCTGTCAGCACTGTCCGTCGTCTGCAACCAACACAACGAGGTGCGGGCATAGCCCGTGCAGGGGTGAGTATAACGATACTCAGTAGGGACCCCGAGACCCTCAAGGTCTCACTAAAACCAACAAGGATAAACACAAGAATATCTCAACAGATAAACTCTACTTAGGTATATGCCCATACATATACCTAAGTTATCAAGTAACCCATCTCAATCATGAGGAAACACAAGAATTGTGAAAACGACGGATAACCACTACCCGGGTATATGCCGATACATATACCAAAGTTAGCAAGTGACCCATCTCAATCATAAAGTAACACAAGGTCAAAAGTCTCAGCTCAAACCAGGATTTTCATTAACGAAACCGTAACTGCTGAAGAGCTCCGTCTCTGGAGTGTACAGTGGTCCTGTCACGACTCCGAGGTACTGCTCACTAACCTAAGACTGCTGAAGTACTCCTCCTGTCGAGTACTGCGGGCCAGCCACCCAAACACAGTAGTGCTTCCCGCCGAGGTATGTCACCCAAACTCCGTAGTGCACACCCCCTAGTAGCCTGCTGAGGTACTCTCCGGACGAGCACCGCGGGTCTGCACTGTCACACAGGTAGTGCTCCGTCCGCCATGGTTCTGCACCTCAGAAAGTAGTGCTCCGTCCACTGGGCTAGACGACTCACTCCAAGTCGAGTCGGTCAAGCAGTCGTCAGGTCTCAGCCAGCTACACGGTCTCCGTACATCGCATGCTCGTCACTGGGAGGGTCCGCTCCACGAGCTACAGGTCGATACTCCAAGTATCTCAAAGTCCCACGAAGAAGTATCTCAAAAGTCCGTCTCGTCGCAGGGGTCTCAACGCAACAGACGGCGCGTCGAACGGACGCCCGGTCTGTGAGTTATTAGCCTTTTCGTCCCAGGGGCCCGGTTGGTTTCGAGTGCGAACCAATCCCGGCCGTATCTCAACTGTACCCCGAACTCCCATAGGGTATACTCAAAGGGACCGTTACTCAACGTAACCACCAACGCCGCTGACGGTTCGTCAAACGGACGTCCTGTCTGAAAGATATCAGCTTTCCCGTTCCAGGGGCCCGGTTGGATTTCGGGTACAATCCAACCCGGCCATACTCCGACTGCATCCAAAACTCGGGCGGAGTATGTCAAAATTCCGTCTCATCAAGAGGAAGTCAACGAAACAGACGGCGCGTCAATCGGACGCCCGGTCTGTGAGTTATAGGCTTTTTCGTCTCCGGAGCCCGGATGGTTTTTAAGGAAAAACCAACCCGACCGTACTCCACCTGCGTCCAAACCTCGGGCGGAGTATGCCAAAAGATCCGTCTCACTAAAAGGAACGCAACGCGACTGACGGCGCGTCAATCGGACGTTCGTGGCTCACGATATGAGCGTTTCCGCTCCGAAGGCCCGGTTGGTTTCGTGAACGAACCAACCCGGCCGAACTCAAAGTAATCAGAAACCTTGAGTGCGATAAACCGAAACGACCGTCTCGATCCAAGGATCGCGTTGCCGCAGACGGTTCTTCATTCGGAGGTCCGAGGCTCAAGTTATGAGCCAAAAACCAAAACTGGTTCGAAACGGGGGGGTCCGGGTCCGGCCGACCAGGCCCGACCCCCCCCCTGGGCGACTCGGTGGCCGGCGGCGGCGGCCGGCGGCGGCGGGCGGCGGCGCGGCGGTGGCGGCGGGCCGCGGCGGCGCGGCGGCGCGGGGTGCCGCGGCGGCTCGGGGTGCCGCGAGGGGCCGCACGCGGGGTGCTAACCCCCGCTTCTTCAGAAGGGCGGCGCGGCTTTGCCGCGCCGTTTGCAAAAAATCGGCCCCCACTTGGGGGCCGGTTTAATTAGAGGAACCGGGGGGCTGTTGCCCCCCTTTCATGGAACCCCCCCCCCCTCTTAAAGAGGGGGGTTTTACAGGCTGGCCGGGGAATTAATTCCCCGGTTTAACGGCATCCGGCCGGCCAGCTGGCCGGCCGGTTTTCTCCAACGGGACTGGAATTTTCCGGTCCCCTCTTCGGCTTCCGACGTCGGCGGCCCGGCCGCCGGTCTTCTCTTCCGCCGCGGCCCGGAACCGGCCGCGGTCTCCTCGTCTCGCCGCGGCCCGGAACCGGCCGCGGCGTTCGTCGTCCGGCGTGGTGCGACGGCACCGCGCCCCCCTTCGCCGTGCTTTGATATACATTCAACGCGGCGCGACGGCGTCGCGTTCTTGTTGTTTCTTCCAAGGTGCGCGCGCGACGGCATCGCGTAAGTTGAACGTACAAATATCCGCGTGGTGCGACGGCACCACGCCACCTTGCTTCCGCCCGCAAGATTTAAACAACATGAACGATGGAGGGGGTTCGGCCGTGTTCATGCGGTCCGGCCCCCTCACGTTAAGCAATAACGCATCTTTAAACATTCAAGCCTCAAGTTAGACATGCGAGATCCACGTTCAAGAAATGGAATAAATAAATAATGAAACAACAACCCCTACCTTGGTATAAGGTTCGAAGATTGTTCTACGTTCCGCGGAAGACGACGTCGCGGAGGTCGGGCGTCGCGGTCGTCGATCGTCAAATTCGACGACGAAGAGGTGCGTCCGAAGAGGCACGTCGTTGGCGAATCCTTGTACACCGACGAAGGTTGTCCGAGGAAGGTGTGGTGTTCTCCCTCGTTGACACCGAAGACGAAGAAGAGCGGAGCGGCGTTCTTCGTCGGAACTTGAGTGTTCTACATCAAGTCTTGAGGAAAGTCAAACAAAAAGGAAACAACGAACTCAAGAACCCTTACCTCGATAGTCGCACGTTGACGGAGTCGTGGAATATCGGTGTCGATTCCTTTGACGTCGGAGGAAGAGTCGTTGTCGATGGCGTTCGTCGCGGAAAACCGTCGCGGAAGAGATGACGCAGAAGAAGTACGTCGCGTCGCGGATACGGCGTCGCGGATGGATCGTGTTCTTCGGCGGAGAAGTTCTTCGTTGAAGAACGACGTTCTTCGCGTTCTTCGTTGAGTTTGAAGAAGAAGAAGAGGCTCTCCAAAAGCTCTCAAGGAGACAAAACAAACAACCCAAAATAAAATAAGACATCTTCTTATTTTATTATTACAATACACATTAGAATTTCAAAAGTTTGAAATTCAAAAAGGTTAAACTCCCATAATTAAGTAACTCAAGTTGACAACATTTAAAGAAAAGAGTTAAAGGGGAGGTTTTGAGAGAATTTGAGGAGTTGGGGTTCGTGTGGACCCCACCTCACTTAATCCTCCCAAGGGAGGTTAAGTGGATGTGGATCCCACTCCCAACTCCCTTTGGTAGGACTTAACTAGTTAGAAATAAAATTTGTTCCTCACAAATTTTATTTAACTTAAACTAAAAACCCAAAAACTAACTTTCAACCTGCAACAAACGCAACTCCCGAAAAGGACTATTTAAGCGAATATCGGCGTTGCGAGTTCATCGGTGCCCTCGGATTTAAATTCCGAGCACCGGATCAAAAGTTAGGAAAACCCGCTCGTTCGTTCACTGAACGTACCAGAGCCAAACTTCGGAAATTAATTCCGGGCACTCCGGGCCTCGGAATCAGGTGCCGTTAGAAACCGCGTTCTTGTAAAATTATAAAGAAAATTAAGAAAAAAATTCCCTTGAATTTTACGGGTCTTTACATTACTCCCACCTCAGGGCTTTACGTCCCCGTAAAGATACAACAAAAACTAGGGAAACAAATGAGGGTACTGAGCACGCATCTGAGCCTCCCGCTCCCATGTGCTCTCCTGGAGATTCCCGTGCCGCCATCTGTTGCGCACAAGAGGAATCGATTGCCCAAGTAGGACCCGCTCCTGTCGATCCTCTATCTCCACCGGGACCTCCGTAAAAGTCGCCCCAACGTCAATGTCAAGCTCCCCATGATCAAAGATGTGCGTCGGGTCGTGCACGTATCTCCTCAACTGAGACACGTGAAAGACGTCGTGCACCCGGTGCAACTGAGGTGGTAGAGCAAGGCGATAAGCCACCTCACCAACCCTGTTGAGGACTGGAAGGGTCCGATGAAGCGCGAAGATAACTTGCCGCCTCGGCCAAGACTACGAATACCACGTCGAGGTGAGACCCGCAAGAAGACGTGGTCACCATCCTCGAACTCTAGTGGCCTCCGCCTCCTGTCAGCGTATGACTTCTGCCGGCTCTGTGCTGTCCTTATCCGCTCCTGGATGACATGGACATCCTCTGACGTGTCCCGGACCATCTCTGGTCCCACATGAGCTGCAAGATTTCTTCTTTGCCGATAAGAGAAACCTGGTCTCATCCCCTGGATGAACCACATTCTTTGCCTAAAATAGTCAATCCTAACATGGATGATACTAATCCATACCAAGGATGACGTCGTAAGGCCTCGACGCTACTACTAAGAGATCCAACCGTTACTCTCGCCTCCAAGGGTTGAGTCACACTGTCGGCATCAGTGTGTGGTAACTGGGTCTCCTCCAGTAGATGTCTCACAAGTGAGGGTCAAGTCAACAGTCAACTGGAACCTCTTAGTAACATCACAAAAGAGGACAGGAATGAAAACATCACAAAGTATGCGTCTTTTATTATTGCAGCTCATAATAAAAAGATGCTACACAAAAAAAACATCAACATGGAACTAGAAGTACAAGAGACGTATCCACTAGTTCCGCTCCTGTTCACCTGCTTTACTGTTGCTCAAGAATTTGTCGTTGCCTCAACCTCGGTGGCTCCCCCCAAGCCTGCGGATCGAGGAGTCGGACAGTCACGTGCCAGGTGACCCTTTCCGCGGCATGAGTAACACAACCTGCTCCTTGCACGGCTATCTCTGTTCCCACTCCGGGTGCCCTGCACCACCGGTCCTAAAACCCAAGATCGCCCATCTGCTGGTCTGGTCCTCCTGGACCTCTGCATCATTTGTCTACTACCCACAGATGACTCGGCTTCTGATCGAAAAACACGCGGCAAAGGCAGAATCTCCTGTACACGCTCGGGGTGTAGATATACTGGCACAAACTCCACCCTGAAGAAGGTCTCGAAGTCTTCCCATGCGAAGTCCATCTCATCGCAAAACTGAAACAAGTGGCTCCACCACCTACCTGCTGCTGCCTGAAGGAGGCTGGTAGCAAAGATCACCATGAAGTCTGCCGGCGTCCTCACTAGCCTAAACACTCGTACCACTGCCTCCAGCCAGTCCTCTGCTGCCTGGGGATCCGTCTCCCCGCGAAACCTGGGCGGTCGCTGGCGCTGAAACTCATGCAGTGCGCTGAGGCGACGTGCATCGTCAGCGGCTGCTGCTGGAAGCATCGGGGGCTCGGCGGGTAGAGCTACCGCCGGTGCCACTACTGACAAAGGGCCCTGCACCGAGGCCTCGTCGCTCGGTGGGCTGTCGTCACGTTCGATTCTCGGAACCCTAGCCGGCTGCCGTCGTGGGGCCATCCTGAATGAAACAACGTAACACGATCAAACGATTATACCTGGTGAGCTGACCTGGTTTGAGCTGTTTTAAGGAAAAAAAAACCTTTGAAAACACACACGCAATCAGTGTTTTCGTGCAGAAAGTCGGAAATCAGTTGTCAGGGTCCTGGTGTATGGATACGTCGGCCGCCCACACCAACACTGGACTCCCTGAACTGAAAACCACACTCGGTACCCTTAACACTATTGCTTCACAGAAAGAAAGATCAGAGTTATAAGTTCTGCGGTAGAACCGAACTCCTTTGATACCAATTTGTCACGACCCGCCCTCGGGGTCCGTGCCGTGACTACCCCAAGCCCGCCTTCCATAGGCCAGGGGCTGGCGACTAGCACCAAGGCATAAATCCCAGAAAAATGGTAGGCATTGCCTTTGTAAAGTAAACAAACACCACAGAGTAAGCATGCAGAAGTAAAACACTAAGTACAAAAAGAAGAGCTGAAAAGTAAAAAGGGGCCGGAAATACAAGCCCAACTGTAAAGTACAACTCGAAAGGGAAAACAGCGACTGAAAAGTAAAGCTGCTACGCTGAGATGTCCACTGGAAATCCCACCTGAAGGGTGGGTACAGATAGCTCCTCTGCTCCTCGGGTCCCGCCATCCGCTCCGAGTATGTCCCGCCCAATGGTCCACCTCCGGGTACCGCCTCGTCGTATAGTCCACCTCCAGGTACCGTCAAGTCCTCGAACCTTCGGCTTCTGTCAGCACTGTCCGTCGTCTGCAACCAACACAACGAGGAGCGGGAATAGCCCGTGCAGGGGTGAGTATAACGATACTCAGTAGGGACCCCGAGACCCTCAAGGTCTCACTAAAACCAACAAGGATAAACACAAGAAGATCTCAACAGATAAACTCTACTTAGGTATATGCCCATACATATACCTAAGTTATCAAGTAACCCATCTCAATCATGAGGAAACACAAGAATTGTGAAAACGACGGATAACCACTACCCGGGTATATGCCCATACATATACCAAAGTTAGCAAGTGACCCATCTCAATCATAAAGTAACACAAGGTCAAAAGTCTCAGCTCAAACCAGGATTTTCATTAACGAAACCGTAACTGCTGAAGAGCTCCGTCTCTGGAGTGTACAGTGGTCCTGTCACGACTCCGAGGTACTGCTCACTAACCTAAGACTGCTGAAGTACTCCTCCTGTCGAGTACTGCGGGCCAGCCACCCAAACACAGTAGTGCTTCCCGCCGAGGTATGTCACCCAAACTCCGTAGTGCACACCCCCTAGTAGCCTGCTGAGGTACTCTCCGGATGAGCACCGCGGGTCTGCACTGTCACACAGGTAGTGCTCCGTCCGCCATGGGTCTGCACCTCAGAAAGTAGTGCTCCGTCCACTGGGCTAGACGACTCACTCCAAGTCGAGTCGGTCAAGCAGTCGTCAGGTCTCAGCCAGCTACACGGTCTCCGTACATCGCATGCTCGTCACTGGGAGGGTCCGCTCCACGAGCTACAGGTCGATACTCCAAGTATCTCAAAGTCACACGAAGAAGTATCTCAAAAGTCCGTCTCGTCGCAGGGGTCTCAACGCAACAGACGGCGCGTCGAACGGACGCCCGGTCTGTGAGTTATTAGCCTTTTCGTCCCAGGGGCCCGGTTGGTTTCGAGTGCGAACCAATCCCGGCCGTATCTCAACTGTACCCCGAACTCCCATAGGGTATACTCAAAGGGACCGTTACTCAACGTAACCACCAACGCCGCTGACGGTTCGTCAAACGGACGTCCTGTCTGAAAGATATCAGCTTTCCCGTTCCAGGGGCCCGGTTGGATTTCGGGTACAATCCAACCCGGCCATACTCCGACTGCATCCAAAACTCGGGTGGAGTATGTCAAAAGTTCCGTCTCATCAAGAGGAAGTCAACGAAACAGACGGCGCGTCAATCGGACGCCCGGTCTGTGAGTTATTGGCTTTTTCGTCTCCGGAGCCCGGTTGGTTTTTAAGGCAAAACCAACCCGACTGTACTCCACCTGCGTCCAAACCTCGGGCGGAGTATGCCAAAAGATCCGTCTCACTAAAAGGAATGCAACGCGACTGACGGCGCGTCAATCGGACGTTCGTGGCTCACGATATGAGCGTTTCCGCTCCGAAGGCCCGGTTGGTTTCGTGAACGAACCAACCCGGCCGAACTCAAAGTAATCAGAAACCTTGAGTGCGATAAACCGAAACGACCGTCTCGATCCAAGGATCGCGTTACCGCAGACGGTTCGTCATTCGGAGGTCCAAGGCTCAAGTTATGAGCCAAAAACCAAAACCGGTTCGAAATGGGGGGGTCCGGGTCCGGCCGACCCGTCCCGACCCCCCCCCCTGGGCGACTCGGTGGCCGGTGGCGGCGGGCCGCGGCGGCGCGGCGGCGCGGGGTGCCGCGAGGGGCCGCACGCGGGGGGCTAACCCCCGCTTCTTCAGAAGGGCGGCGCGGCTTTGCCGCGCCGTTTGCAAAAAATCGGACCCCACGTGGGGGCCGGTTTAATTAGAGGAACCGGGGGGCTGTTTCCCCCCTTTCATGGAACCTCCCCCCCCCCTCTTAGAGAGGGGGGTTTTACAGGCTGGCCGGGGAATTAATTCCCCGGTTTAACGGCATCCAGCCGGCCAGCTGGCCGGCCGGTTTTCTCCAACGGGACCGGAATTTTCCGGTCCCCTCTTCGGCTTCCGACGTCGGCGGCCCGGCCGCCGGTCTTCTCTTCCGCCGCGGCCCGGAACCGGCCGCGGTCTCCTCGTCTCGCCGCGGCCCGGAACCGGCCGCGGCGTTCGTCGTCCGGCGTGGTGCGACGGCACCGCGCCCCCCTTCGCCGTACTTTGATATACATTCAACGCGGCGCGACGGCGTCGCGTTCTTGTTGTTTCTTCCAAGGTGCGCGCGCGACGGCATCGCGTAAGTTGAACGTACAAATATCCGCGTGGTGCGACGGCACCACGCCACCTTGCTTCCGCCCGCAAGATTTAAACAACATGAACGATGGAGGGGGTTCGGCCGTGTTCATGCGGTCCGGCCCCCTCTCGTTAAGCAATAACGCATCTTTAAACATTCAAGCCTCAAGTTAGACATGCGAGATCCACGTTCAAGAAATGGAATAAATAAATAATGAAACAACAACCCCTACCTTGGTATAAGGTTCGAAGATTGTTCTACGTTCCGCGGAAGACGACGTCGCGGAGGTCGGGCGTCGCGGTCGTCGATCGTCAAATTCGACGACGAAGAGGTGCGTCCGAAGAGGCACGTCGTTGGCGAATCCTTGTACGCCGACGAAGGTTGTCGGAGGAAGGTGCGGTGTTCTCCCTCGTTGACACCGAAGACGAAGAAGAGAGGAGCGGCGTTCTTCGTCGGAACTTGAGCGTTCTACGTCAAGTCTTGAGGAAAGTCAAACAAAAAGGAAACAACGAACTCAAGAACCCTTACCTCGATAGTCGCATGTTGACGGAGTCGTGGAATATCGGGGTCGATTCCTTTGACGTCGGAGGAAGAGTCGTTGTCGATGGCGTTCGTCGAGGAAAACCGTCGCGGAAGAGATGACGCAGAAGAAGTACGTCGCGTCGCGGATACGGCGTCGCGGATGGATCGTGTTCTTCGGCGGAGAAGTTCTTCGTTGAAGAACGACGTTCTTCGCGTTCTTCGTTGAGTTAGAAGAAGAAGAAGAGGCTCTCCAAAAGCTCTCAAGGAGACAAAACAAACAACCCAAAATAAAATAAGACATCTTCTTATTTTATTATTACAATACACATTAGAATTTCAAAAGTTTGAAATTCAAAAAGGTTAAACTCCCATAATTAAGTAACTCAAGTTGACAACATTTAAAGAAAAGAGTTAAAGGGGAGGTTTTGAGAGAATTTGAGGAGTTGGGGTTCGTGTGGACCCCACCTCACTTAATCCTCCCAAGGGAGGATAAGTGGATGTGGATCCCACTCCCAACTCCCTTTGGTAGGACTTAACTAGTTAGAAAGAAAATTTGTTCCTCACAAATTTTATTTAACTTAAACTAAAAACCCAAAAACTATCTTTCAACCCGCAACAAACGCAACTCCCGAAAAGGACTCTTTAAGCGAATATCGGCGTTGCGAGTTTATCGGTGCCCTCGGATTTAAATTCCGAGCACCGGATCAAAAGTTAGGAAAACCCGCTCGTTCGTTCACTGAACGTACCCGAGCCAAACTTCGGAAATTAATTCCGAGCACTCCGGGCCTCGGAATCAGGTGCCGTCAGAAACCGCGTTCTTGTAAAATTCTAAAGAAAATTAAGAAAAAAATTCCCTTGAATTTTACGGGTCTTTACAAATAATATTGGAAACAAATCCAAAGAAATATACAAAGAAACATTGATCATGGTAATCGAGGAGCTCGAGGGATAATTATGAATATAATAAAATAATATCTATAAACTCAGTACAGATGATGGAATTTAAAACCCAACCACATTGTGTTATCTAGAATATGAAAAAATGTTGTAAACTATTGATGCATTATTAATTCGATAATAAGGGCCACTATCTAGAAAAATATCCTAAACTTGTTTTACTAGTGCTCTCAAAAATTTCACTTGCTACTGTGAATTTCCCACAATGCAAAAAATAAAATTGGAGCTGGAATTTGTTACATAAAATCAATATAATTATTAATACAACTCAACATACACATTTATAAATAAATTACAAGTCCTCACCCTCGAGAAACCATTTTATGTACAACAACCTATATATATGGACATTAGTAAAATTATTTTGTCTTGTACAATATTTTGTGGTTTACATTGGTTGTTTGTGCTCGTTGTAATAATACATTTTACCGAGTCTCAAAGATGGGTGTCAGATATTTTCTTCATCTATTTTATTGGTAATATAAAATATAATGTTTTATTAATGTAGTGTTTAATTAGTTGGGGTACAAGAGTGAGGTAATATATAAATACTCGCATGTGAGCTAACATGGAATATAAGCTATAGTAATATCGATATGGATTATAGAGCCCCCAAGTGACCTAATTGTCTCAGGACACATGTGAAACAAACATATATTATTTTATACAATTCACATTAAATAAAATTTCTTTCATTGATATCTTGAATTACATTATACACTTATTTTAATAGAGCCTCAATATAAATTTTATTAGTTATACCAAACAATTATATCCTAGATGATATAATTTCTGATGACATTAAGGATAACCAAATAATAAAAATATATATATAAATTTTTTACATGATGAAAATTTATATTATAATCTATAATTAATATCCATTCAATTTTCGGTATTGTTATTTTATGATTAAAAATCATTTCCTTGAAAACATTGTTTTATTAATTTTTTTTTCAAATGAATAATATAATTAATTTCTAACTACTTTTTAAATTTTACTTTATATAAATGATATAATTTTTTGAAAACAAATATATAAAAATTATCTTATATTGTTATTTACATTTTTTTTTCAGAACTTATAATTTTCATTAAAATGTGGAAATATAATATTTTCATGAAAAATATAGACAATTTTCACATAAAAATAACTAGAATGAATTTAAATTTATCATAAAAAAATATTAATCTCCATTATTTAAAAATAATCTTCTTCGAAAATATATTTATTCTTGATTTTGGAATAACATAATATTTTTGGAAAAAAAATTATTATAATAATAGGTTTTCCTCATGTGATTTGAATAAATATTGAAATTCTTATATACAAAATTTAGAAATTGAATTTATAAAATGGTTTCAATATAGTGAATCAACTTATTTAATAAATAAAATATGGTTATATTATGATTTTTTAATATTGATCCGTAACAAATGTGTAGATTTTTAGGTCATCATTACAATTTTAACTAGGTTAAATAATTTTATAATTCGTTATAGTATATCTATCATGATAATTTATCATTTTTAAGATTTTTTTATTCCAAATATTTCTTCATCAATTTATATATTTAATTTATAAATATTATTTACAAAATGCAAACTAAATCTTCTCTTTTGTGAAGAAAACCAACATTTAACTCAAATTAAAAACAATTTTAGGGTCTCTATATTTATATATTTTGATAAAAGATTAAATTACATAGTATTCCTACAGTTTTTTTTAAAACCCATCATTTTTTATTATTTAAACAAAAAAATCAAGGAAATGACATATTAATTGATTTCACGGTGACATGATTTTTATTCATAAATAATGTATATTTTATTTAATTTTTTTTTCAATTTCTTTTAATTATATTTTATTTAAAATTATAATATAATATTATTTTAAAATAAAAAAATGGATTTCAAATTATGAATCATCAAAAAAAAATTTTTTGAAATAAAATTTTATTTTGTTTCATATACATAATATACTATGGAAAATATTTAATCCCCCACTACTAATGTTAAAATATATTTAACGAGCTTTTACTATGAGATAAGTGTTAAAATGTATCATCCACCTAAAAAATGTGATTGGGTGGGTGTATATCAATCATATCAGAAATTATATTCCATAATGTGACTCATTGGTTCAATTTTACGTTATTATGATATATATATATAAATACAAATATTATAATCCTTTTATAAAATTTGATTTCTGTACTTTCACTCACAATGAAAAAGAAGTATGCCATACTTCCTTATTGAAAACGTATTAGCCTTCCGCATAGTTTTATATAAACCTTATTACCATCCTAGATTCCATAATCACTACTTATACATATTATTTAATCTATAATAACATTTTATAAAGACTTCTATTTTGAGACCATGTTATTTCTCTATGATGTTTTATAAATCGGAACTTAGTATATGGAAATTAATTTCATATTTTACGTCCTCTTGATAAATGGTATAAATTTATAATTATTAATATTACTACCTTAAACATGTATTGTCATGACTCGTCCTTGGGGCCCGTGCCGTGACTACCCCAAGCCCGCCTTCCATAGGCCAGGGGCTAGCGACTATCACCAAAGGTGAAAATACTTAAGCTGGGAAGGCATTGCCTTTATAAAAAGTAAACACACACAATCAGAGTACACAACTGGAAGAAAAATACTATGTAAAACATAATACAAAGGTAGCGCTGAATGTAAAGGGGGATGGAAATAAAATCCCAATGTTAATGTACAAGGAAGAGACCAAATAGGTACAACTAAATGAAAAACAGCTGGAAGGTGTGTAGATCTTCTTGGATCATCCACCCTGGACCCTACATAAAGGGTAGGTATATATATCCTCATCAGTGCTCCATGTCCGTCTGTCTCCTTCGGCTACCATCTCGTCGAGAGGTCCAGCTCCAAGTACCGTCCAGTCCTCATACACTCCTTGTTGATCAATGTTTTCCATCGTCTGTATCCAATACAACGAGGTGCGGGAATAGCCCGTGTAGGTGTGAGTATAATGATACTCAATAGGGGAACCTGAGACCCACGAAGTTCTCCTAGAATCCACTAAGGATAAACCATTTTAGTAAGATACAATCACAATGCATCAACCACCCTTAAATAGGTATATTCTCATTCATATACCTAAGTTACCAATATCAATCTTCCTACAACTCTTGAGCCCATCCACAATCCATTCCACATGTGTAGAAACACTCCACAATGAAAGAACGATACAAGGTGAATCCCATAGGTACAACTCATAGATGAAAGAAACATGGGCTTCACCAAAACTCAACCACAAAGAAACATCAATAAAGAAACATCCACCCTTAATTAGGTATATGACCATTCATATTCCAATTTCCTCAAAATTAAACATCTCATACATGAGGTAGAAATGGAGGAAAATACTCATCACACAGAAAGTATACATAAATTAAAAGAGAGTAAGAGATGATTAGTTATAGCCATTAAATCGTCTTTCACTGTCGAACGACATATATCCATAAGAAACCTAAAACAGCAGTCTATCGAAGCTGTGGAACATTCATGGGATTTATGTACAAAAGACATCGTTGTCGATCCCTGGGAGGATTCAGGTTCAGTCTCTTCACTGTCAAACCCACGGAGGATATAGGTCCAGTCTCGTCACTGTCGAACCCAAGGAGGATCCCGGTCCAGTCAAATCTTTGTCGAACTCAGAGAGGATCCAGGTCTAGTCTCTTCAATGGTGAACCCACGGAGGATCCAGGTCCAGTCTCATCAATGACGAACCCACGGAGGTTCCAGGTCTAGTCTCCTCACTATTAAACCCATGGAGGGTCCAACTCCAGTCTCGTCACTGTCATACCCACGGAGGATCCATGCCTAGTCTCGTTACGATTGAACCCACAGAGGATCCAGGTCCAGTCTCATTGTTGTCGAACCCACGGAAGATCTAGGTCCAATCTCGTCACTGCACACTCGATTCTGAATGGGTCTGCTCCTTGATCCATGCGTCAATACATCAACTACCCATAGGACATAATGATTACTTGGAACCTATATATATATATATATACTGACATATAGATCCTTGTTATTTCTATATGCACCCTACTTGTGTTGAGAACTATGTTCCAAACACACCAATTGTTATGGGGGAGGGTGTCCTTTCCCAACATCCATGTGGGAGGATTGATAGTTGGTTATTGGCTCTAATCTACTCCTTCTTATCAGAATAGGTACAAAACGAATCATTTAGCATGATGTAGTGTGGTTTCATGGCCCAGGTGTATGTGGCCAATGTGTTCTTCTAAGGTGTCCTTGGGGTGAGTTGTGTAGTGATTACATTGTGTTTACATGATTGGTTTTTGTTATGTATTCAAGGTGTTTCCTAGTGAGCTTTATATTGGTTTTCGGATAGGTGTTTTTAGGGAGTTTGTCATGATGGGGCTTCTGGAAGAACAAGGTAGCGTTAGGACATTCAATATTTGAGATGTGTAGTTAACTAGTGGGAAGTGTGACCTGGTACCCAAATATCGAAGTTATTACTAACATAAATTACTTTACTTTGGTTATTTTGTTAGAATTAATTTGATAGGTTTGGGTGTATAATATATAATGTTACTTTATTTTGATTCTCTATTGTTTTCTCATGGTGGAATCAACATCCTTCTAACACACTCTCCATGGGTGACTTAGGATTTTATGTAATGGACCAGAAAATCCTGGTCCATTTATTTTCGAAATTTCTGGTATTTGGTGGGTGTTGGGGACCATTGGTGACTCATTATGGAGTATATAAAATTTTAGGATCAAAAAAATGGTGGCGCTGATGAGCATCGATGGCATCAAGGAGAGTTAGTGGCACCGATGGGAGTTGGTGGCACCAAGGGAAATTGATGGCACTGATGGGTCATCCATATCTCCAATAAGAATAAGTTCAATGGTGATAGTTACAGGGAGATAGTGTTAGAGCAACAATGTTAGGGAAATGTTGGCAGGGCGACGATACTGTATCGACGGTGCCAGGGCGACTGTGCCTGGGCGATGGTGACTCATCTAATGGTGATACCTTCCGTGTTTCTATAGGACCTTCTAGTTTCGACCAAGTAATGTATCATTCAATGTAAAAGTGTTTTAATACCATTTTCAATTCCATATTATTCCTACAAAAGATGTAATAAACCAATGTTAGTAAGGCAACCCTTGATTTACCGAAATGTGTTTCCCTTTTTCCTTAGAGTCACACCATTTTCATGTTTTATAGTTACTCCCATATTACTCGATTTCACTCTTTAAAACAAATCGATTAACTCAAAATCTTTATCTGAATAATCTCTGAAGAAATTAATAAATACATATTAATACTATTGTGTGAAACTACACAATATCGTGGTGGATCCACGACCTGGGTATTTTGTAATTCAAAATTGTCTCCCTGATTTTAGGATCTGGACTTACATTATACAACATTCACTGTTCATAATTAATTTCAATTAATTATAGCATTACCTAGAGACTTACTCTATAGAATAATCATGTGCCGGTACTAGACCTTCTGGATCTCCCTTATAGTCCATAGAGTTCATCTTCAAGCCCTGCATTCCTATTTTTTTCTACAGGATAAAAACTTCGATCCTTGATCATCGAAGTAGGGTTTTCCATCATATCTCTTTACCGTGTATCATACTGGGTGGGTATGATAATATTTCCTTAGGTATTTAAGGAATCCAAACCTTAACATAGATAATAAATTGGATTTTAAGAATGAAGTGGTGTGTTTGATGATGATTATATTGTAATCTTTTATCATTGTTTTTTCTGTGTTGAATTTTATGGGATTATGAACAATAAAAATATTGTTCATTGGTTTTTATTAGTTTTACTCTAATGAACATATATTCCTCTGTGCAATCATTTGATTGAGTGGATTTATCGTGGAAACTAGTTAATCAACTTGTGTGTGATTTCATTAAATGGATGAAAAATGAGTATGAATCCTTTTGTGGTAACCCAGGATAACATAATGGAATGAAAGAAGATGATAAATAGTGTGGTAGAATCTGAAAATGGTCTTCCATAAATCTAGTAATAAGAACGATTATTCTGCTTGATAATTATGGTGTTACGTGGATGGGGATGGGATACCCTGTGGTTCATCTTTCTCCATTTGAAAATTTTCATGTTTGTTGGGGCTTGGTTTGGTTCCAGTTCTTTTAGGGATCTCATGGATCCCTTTTATTGTTTTTAATTTACAAGAGAACTCGGTGTGAATGCTTAAATTTTTTTTCCTGAGAGTTTTTTTGACATGTAGAAGTTCATGTTAGTTCCTAATAGTGGATAATAATTTTTCAAATGAAATCAATTGAACATGATAAGAAAAAGGGGGAGTGCGATGGTTGTGGATGTTATGCATTTTCGAATGTAAGAATAGTAAAAAGGGTGTTTGTGTATGGTCTAGTTTCAAGACACCTAGATTGGGATGAGTGCTTGTTTACCTATACATATAAATGGTGTTATTGTGTCTTTTATTCTCACCCCACCCATGCTGACCACTTTGAGTCGAAAACCCCCATTTTGTGGGGGAGGGTGTTTTTCTCAACACTCCTACAAGTGGCTGATTATTAGAACCCTTTCTTATTTCTATCTCTCACAGGTATCCCAAGTCTCTTTGGGTAGGATATGATGGCCTGAGGTCCCTTATATCCCATGTTTATTAGGGAAGGGTATATTGAGGTTGATTTACCCAGTGTTTGCAGTCATGAATGTTTCCCAAGTGTCTTCGGGAAGAGTCCCATGTGTCTTTGGGCATTTTTATGGTTGTTCTGGCCCACGTGTTTGCAGGAATGGTTGTGGTCGCCCAGGTTTCTGTGGTAGAGATGCATGTTTTGGTGGCCCATGTGTCTACGGGCACGGCGTGGGGTTGTGGTGGACCATAAGGTTTTCGTTAGAGAGTTAGTGGTACAGTAGTGAAAATGACGGGGTGGGTCTGACACGTAGGATGTCTTAAATAACCATTGGGAAAGTGGTTCAGGGCACCAAAATTTCAACATTATATTACTATAACTTTACCAGACTTAAATTATTTGGGGAATGTGTCTTGGTCAGGATAGGGTGGTAGTATCCCTTTTTAGGTGTTTTGGATACCTCAAATTTATCATGGGGAATTAGAACGTCTCCCCACTTTTGCACTAGCGATTTAGTATTTCCCTACTTAGTATACTTGTATACTATCCATATAGTTATAAAACAGTTATTAGGATTCTAGGAGGTCCTCTAGGAATGTGCGTTACTGTATTAGCTCGAGCATTGGTATGATTTCTATTGTGGGTTTTTTTCTTTTTGTATATTCCTTTAATGTGTTCATGTATATATTAAGACATTATTTTTAACATACATGTAGAAAAGGGGGTTTTGATTTACATTTAATTTATGTATTTTGTTTTTGATACTTGAAATCTTATCTCCTGACCTTTTCCTATATTAAGGATAATGCCTTCCATATTAAGGGTTACTCTATTCCCTTGGTTCTTTTCACCACTCTGGGGCCTATTCAAGGGAGGTATCAGGGGTCATTATCTCCCTTTAACCATGAATAAGGAAGGGTCTGATAGTTTTCTATCCCTCCATTTATCTTGGTGATGGACAGTTGTGACAGAATGGAGTCATAAGGAGGATGATATATAGGATGGAGTTTAGAGTTTGGAAAAGTGAGGATTACATGGGATGGTAGGAAACTGTGTTAGGAAATCATGGTGCGTGAAATAGTCAAGGGAAGACCCAATAGGACACAAGATATTAGGGACCCAATGACCAGATGTATGGACTCTAGACCCAATAAATTACCAAGTGAGGATACACAGGTAACATAGTAGAGAACATAGAAAAGGTATGTGTATCATCTTCACTTGTGTTATTTTGTGTTCTTTGTGTGCGAGGAGTATAAAATGATTAACAAGTGTAACATAAATATAAAATAAATCATCTATACTACTCGGGAATAAGAATTTGATGTTAACCTTATTGATATGGCACTCGAATGGCATCTACGTGTTATGCAGGTGATCGAGTACTAGGAGGCTGATCTGGCTGATCAGCAGAGGGTTGATCGAGTGAAGGAAGAAGACCAGCTGAATAAGATTATTTGATACTTTTAGCAGTAGAACCTTGGGATATATGAGGTCATCTTCTCGAACATAAAGATAGAAAGATGGATTGAGAAGTTGGTGATATCATTCATCTTGTTCATTTCCCCTATAGAGTACTAGATTCTTCTAGATGTTAGCCAGATATAGGGAGCAGCACGTCAGTGATTCAATCTCTAACATAGGGAGAAGTTAAATGCATAGATATCCCAAACAGACTATGAGAAGGTGTTTTGGGTAGAATTCATTTCTTCTATGATTATGGTTGTGATGTGGAATGTGATACTCTCCATCTAGAATAGTGGAATGGCGGTGAGGGAGTTCGGGATCAAGTTCAATGACCTCCTCTATTTCACTCAAAGCCTCTTCCTAGATGAAGAGTGTTAGAAAAGATGTATAGAGGAGTCACTCCAACCTTCTCATTTATTTTTTGCTACTCCATTAACTCTACCGAAAAACATAGAGGTAATAAAGAAGTTTGAAGTTGTGAAGGAGATTCATATGCTAAGAGGTTTGTCATGAGATGGGATCAACTTGATATTTTTGTAGGGGATGGTCATCAACAGCAGTCCTATAGTCTCCGGGCCTTCTAAGTTTCACCTGATGGGGAGAAGTTCCCAAAAGCTCCAGTTTTTATCTCACTGCCCTTTGAATTTCTCTATATTCCAATGGACAAGATTCTTCATCTATGGTAGCTTTAGGAAACATTAGAAAATATGTCCGGACAGAGTACTATACAATGGAGTTGGGTAGGTTCAGTTCTCACCTCAAAAGTATTAGTTTCCGGCAAGGCCCATTTAGTATTTTTAGCAGGGACATCAAGCTCCCACTCCTATGAGGGAGGACATTTCCGAAGGAGGCCGACCTTAGGGTTCTCTATAGAGACTTTGACCAGGGAATGATTTGAGAGGTGGCGAAAATATGAGGGAAGGGGAGATGGTCGTGGGATATTTCACACTACAGAGATAGCATTTAAAGTATCTCCAAAGGTCATTCATAGTACAATTTCATTTTTTATTACTATATCATGTTCCTTGATTTATTTTGAAGATTCTGACACCTTTGTTTCACCGAATCTAACCCATTATCTATGTCTTGATGCATAGAGACTTCTTAGGCACTTGGTATTGAAAATTATAGTTGGAGGTCAGAATAGCTTGTGTTATGATTTTTGGGGATATAGAATGGTGTTGGCGCCGAATAAGCCCATTCAAGACATTATTTTTCGATAGATGCATCCATATGATGTCATGTTATGCATCGATTGGATATTCCATATTTATGTCATTATCGTCTTCTTTTATAGAATGATCATGTTATTAGTTATGGGCATCCCACATTTATCATTTGTTGGTGAGCGGGGTTTCATGGAGGGTAGTCGATTAGTAGATCCACTTCTTTCCTTGTTAGATGAACTGCTAGTGGAGTCGGTATATTCAGAGATGGTGGAGGTCCCAATGATCATCGTTGAGTTTCTGGATGTCATCCCTATAGATGTGGTGACTCTACCACCTCAACATGATGTTTCATTTGGCATAGAATTGCAACCCATTACCCATTTGATTTCAATGTATCCATATTGGATGGTGCCTTCTGAGTTGTGGATGTTGGGGATATAGGTTGATGACCTAATTAAGACGGGTTTTATCCAATGAATATTTTCACCATGGGGTACTTTTTTACTTTTCTAAAAGAATTATGACAATGGTCTCATGATGTTTATAGATTACTAAAACCTATATCCGGTGATGTTCAAGAACTGTTACCCCCTCCAGTAGATCGAAGTCCAATTTGATCAGTTTACAGGGGAAAGTTGGTTCTCTAAGATCAACTTGCGGTCAGGATATCACTAGTTGAGTGTAATGGAGGGTGAATTCTAGAAGGCTTATTTTAGTTTCAGATATGGGAACATTGAGTTAATGTTCAAGACATTCAACATTATGAATTTAATGTCCATGTTCATAGGGTTCATGAAATCCAACTTTTGAGAATATCTTTATCGGTTCGTAGTAATTTTTATCGATGACATCATAATCTTCTCAAGATGAGAAGATGATCTTTCGGAGTAGTTGGGAACCATTTTAGAGTTCCTCTATCAACACTAGCTATATGGGATGTTGTCCATGTGAAACATCTATACATTATATGTTCAATTATATAAACTTGTGGTGTCCCAACAAGGAATTGTTGTGGGCCCCTTGAATGTTGAATTGGTTGATTCATGAGAATGTCCCATGAATGTGTAATAGGTTTATTGTTATATATATATATATGGTTACTCCATGAGGTTCATTCTGATCTTCTCTCATGTTTCAACAAATTTGACAGCCTTCACCAAGAATGACTAGGATTTTGAATGGTGTGAGCAATGTCAGGAAGATATCAGTTATCTAATGGGGAAACAGGTAAGTGGCCTAGTAATATGGTTTGCGGAAGAAGGGGTTACGTTAGATGTTTACTTTGATGGTTCAGGCCTAGTATTGTGGTTTTTTCTTGAAGCAGGAGTGACAAGTAGGCACTTATGGGTATTGGGAGATATGACCCCATGAGAATAACTATGCCACCCATGATCTAGATCTTATAGTGGTTGTGATTGAACTGATGTTGTAGCGACATTACTTCATCATTGAATGATTTTTGGTGTTCACAAATCACAAGATATTAAGGTACACATTCTCTCCACATGACCTAAACATGTGGCAGTGAAGGTGGATGAAGTTTCTATTAGAATTTTCCTTCTATATTTTTTACACCTACGGAATGTGGATGTTTGTGGCTGAATCCTGGAATAGGAAGTTGTAGAAAGATTTTGTTTGTGAATCAGTCAATGCTTGGATAGTGATGTAAGAGTTGGCTACCTTAAACCTGTATGAATGTGTGGATGGTGGTAGAGATTGTATGTTCCAAATGATAGTGCAATCTTCCTTGGTACAACAAGTTGAGGTATCCTTGTCGAAGGACATAGAGGGTGATGTTATGAGTGATCATGTTATCCAGGGAAATGCTCTAGAAGGTGGGTCCATATATGTTCATAATCATATGTTGTTTCATATAATTTTATTTCCCCTAGAGGAAATGAATGAGAAGGTTCTTGCTGAGTTCCATAACTCACCCCTAGTGGTACATCATAGAATTTCTATGATGTACCAGGGCTTGAGGGGTCATTTTTTATGGCCCAAGGTGAAACGTGTAGTGGAGATGTTTCAGGACAGTAGGTGAAGGTTAAGTACCATGTTTGGGGAAGTGTGTTATAGCCTATATATGTTGAGGATTGATTGTGGGACAATATATCATTGGCTTTAGTCACAATACAACCCAATTTTCGTGGAGGAGGAGGTGTTATCCATGTAGTAGTAAACTGTCTAACGAAATCAGCTCCAATCCTGGATGTCATGGAGTCACGTGCAGTGGCTGACTTTTAACATAGGAACATGGATTAAAAGGTGTTCTTTCATGGAGTTCCAGGTTCCATAGAATCGAATCAAGAAACATGGTTTTCCACACGAGTTTGGAAGGGATTAAAAATTCTATATTAACCTAGATATTCCTCAACACTTCATTCCACCCCAGACAGATGGAATGATATTGCAGACCATCTAGTCATTGGAAGATATGATTCATGAATGTGTTTTGGACATCAGGGTATCTTGGGTGTGACATTTTTCTCTGGTATATTATTCCTACAACAATATTTATCACTCTACCATTGACAGGGATTCATTAGATTCCTTGTATGTAAAGTTGTGTCGTTCACTCATGCGCTTGATAGAGATTAGGGAAACATGTGTTCATGGCATGTAATTGGTGCATAGTATAAAGGAGATGGTCTAGCTTGTGAATGAGAGGATAAGGTGGATCAGGACCTGCATAACTAGTACCCTGACAATAGGAGAAGACCCTTCGAGTTTGAGGTTTGGGACCATGTGTTCTTAAACATATCACCTCAGTGTGGGAAATAGAGGTTCTGAAGGGGGAGTAAAATTTATCCTAGGATTTTTGGACCCATTGAGGTGTTTTGGTAGGCTAGTTAAGAGGATTATTAGATGGTGCTACCAAAACTTCTATTGTGGTTCTATGATATCCTCCATGATTCTCAGCTACGTTTGTATCTAAATGCTGATTCAAAAGACCTCGAAAGCGGTTATCTAGATATATAGGATGATGAAATATTCCAGTAACGACCATTCAGGATCCTGGAACATGAGGAGAAGGTGCTTCATGGAGGAACCAATCCCTTGGTTCGTGTGTTATTGTGGTGTGGTAGCCTCGATGAGAGTACATGAGAATAGGAGGCCCAAATTCATTCCTAGTACATGGAACTGTTTTAATTTTTTTTATAGGTTGTTTTATACTCTACTATGAGGTAGTTATTGACATTGTTAGCTGTAATATGGGTTGTTTTCCTTATTCTCTAATTTTATCTGAAAAGTTTTGACCATGGGGAGGGGATGACTTGATCCCTAATAAAGACGCATTAATATTGATGCTATTAAACCCGTGATGGAAATTCCATACCACCAAATGAAGATAATATCTTTACATTATGGATGGGACACCATAATTCATATCCAAAGATGGTGTGACCTTTTAATGTTTGTGTGGTTACCAGGGGTTGAAGAGTGGTGGCGTATCCATAGTTCTGTAGTATATTGAGGGGAGATAGGTGTTCATAGATATTGAGTTTTTTCCCGGATTTCTAACAACTATAGGGTTGTTTTGTCTGTGAGAGGTATATTACATGGTGGTTGTTTTGACCCCTATATTTTCATTGTGTTTATTCATTTATTCTAGAGGAAGTGAATAGATTGAGAGGAATATGATGCAATTACCTGGACTCCCCTGGTCCATTAATTTTCCAAATTTATGGTGTTTGGGGTGTCCTAGGGACCATCACTGAATTATTAAAGTTTTTTCAAAATTCAAGGATCAATAGAGCTGTGTCACCAATGAGCGTCACTGGCTCTAATGGGAATTGGTGCCACTGATGATTATTGGTTGAATATATGGGTTTTCCATAACACTAATTTTCATCGCTTTCAGGGCGACGTTGACAGGTGTACGATGCCAGGGCGACGGTGCCAGAATGACAATGTGAGGGCGACGGTGTCTGGGTCACAGTGCAAAGGTGAATGTTCCAGGGAAATGGTTTCAGGGTGACAGTGCCAGGGCGATGATTCCAGGGCGATGGATCTAGGGTGACAATGACTCACCTACTGGTGATTCCTTCCCTGTATTTCATAGTGATTTTAGATTTTCCTCGACAACATGTCTTTTCAGATAAAAATGGTATTTTTACCCATTTCAAAACCATTTAATGCTTTAAAAAGATGTTTTAAACTGCCAGTATTTACGCTGACCTTCTGTTTCAAAAAACAGTGGCCCTTTTTCCTTATATTCATACATTTTTTGTGTTTTACACTTTCTACCCCGTTACCCATTTTTTCTATTTAATGGAAATCTATTACCTGATATTTTTTATCACCATCATCTCTATAGAGAATAGTTAAATCACAATTAATCCCAAAGTGTGAATCCACCCAACTACATGGTCGAGAAACGAGCTTAATTTTATGTACTTAGAAATCAACTCCATACTTTTTGGATCTGGCCTTTCTTAATCCAATACTCTCTCTTCATAATTCCATTAAATTCCATAATGGATGCCCTAGAGACATACTCTGATGAAGAATCATGCACTTATTCTGGAGTCTTCTTGCCTTCCCTTGGTATCCATGGAGTACTTCTAAAAGTTTCACATCTAAAATTATTGACATACGGGGAATAATATATATCCATTATAATCCTATTAGGGTTTTACTTTGTCTATATTTTTAGTGATCATGCAGGGTGGGTATGATAATGTTTCCTTAGGGCGTGGATGAAAACAATCCTTTGGAATGAAAATAATGGATTTTACATAATTAAGGGTAGTGTTTGATGATGATGTTGATGTACTCTTTTATCTTCATTTATATGTTTTGAATTATATGGTCATATGCCCCCAAAATATATTTTACATTGGTGGTCATTTGTTGCACAATAATGAACCATTGTTCCTATGTTTAAACTTGTTATTGAATTTCTGTAACAAAAAATTGTTTAATCATGTCAACTCATTTTATTGAAGGTAAGATAAATGAATAAGATTCCTTGTGTTATCACCCTTGTTAACCTAACAGAACGAAGAAAGATAATAAATTGTTTGGTTAAATCTGAAAACATTCTTTATCTGTTTTTCTAATAATCACAGTTGTTCTGCTTGATGCTTGTTTAGTGACTTGTACAGGGATGATATCACTTATTGTTCACTTGTCATCTTGTATAAAGTTATCGGTATGTTGGGGTATGGATTGGTTCTAGTACATCGAGTTGTGGATGTGCCTTTTTATTATTCTGTGTTGTTTTGACTTATAGATTTCATTGTTAGTTATCTAGTTATGGATAGTAATTTTTCTAATGAAATCACTTGAACATGATAATAATAAGGGTTGGTTATCTAGTTGTGGATGTTGTGCATTTGTGGATGAATGAATAGTAATGATAATGTTTCTATATGGGCTGGTTTTGGGACACCTAGCTTGGGATGAGTGATTGTTTACATATAAATATAATTTTTTTATTGTGTTTCATGTTCACACCCCCACCATCATTGATCACATCGGGTCGAACACCCCCATTTCATGGGGGAGGGTGTTTTTTTCAACCCCACAACGAGTGGTTAGTTATTATGTACTTTTCTCCTCCCTATCCTAGGTAGAATAAGACTCTCGAGTAGATTGTGACCTCTTGAGTCCCATTATATCCCATGTTTATTCAGTGAGGGTACGTTTTGGTGGATGAACCATGTGTGTGCAGGCGGGTTTTTCTCCCAAGTTTCTTTGGGATGAGTCCTATGTGTCCTTGAGCATAATTTTGGTTGTTGTGACCTTGGTGTCTACATGCATGGTTACATATGTTTGTGGTGTCCCAGGTGTCTTCTGGAAGAATGTGTTGTTGTCATGGCCCATGTGTCTATGTGTGGTATGTGTGGTTTAGGGGGCCCATAATGTTGTTATTGGGACCACATTGGGACTAATGTGGAAATGGCAGGGAGGTCTAACGCATAGGATGTCTTTAATAACCAGTGGGAAATCGGTGGGTGTTACCCAGATATTGATGTGCTATTACTATTAAATTACCTAACTTGAATTATTTTGGGAGTGTAAATTGGTGAGTCTGGATGGATAGTTTCCCTTTCATGGTGTTTTGGGCCCATCTACTTTCTCATGTGGAAATGGAATGCATCCCCACTTATGCACGATATCTTTGGGTTTTCCCGACTGAGTGTAACTGTATACTAACCCCATATATATAAAAATGTTTTTAGTTTTCTATAGGACCTCGAATTCAAGGTATGATTATAATTTCTTGGATGTTGGGATAGTTTTTGTTGTGGTTTTATTTTCTATTAGTTCTTTAATTTTTATTTTTCATGTACTTTTTAGCACTTCATATTGAACATGAATGTAGAAAAAAGTTTTTTCTTTTTCTTTTACATTCAATATTTCATATTGTTTTAGATTTACCATATTATATCCCATTAATTTTCTATAAAAAGGGTAAATCATTCCATATTATGTGTGATTAATACCCTTGGTTCTAGTCACCACTATGGGGCATATTGAATGCGGGACTAAGTTGTAATTATATCTCTTTCAACATGAATAAAAAATGGTATGTCTGTTTTTTGTCACTCTACTCTTCTTGGTGATGGTGGTTCATGAAATTTTACAAATTGAGTATAATTTAATGCTCACCCTACTTATATAAAATTATTTTTAGGTTCCAATGGACATATGTGAACTATGATTGAATCTTCTAGTTAGAATTTTGGGGGTGGATTTTGAGTCACTCTGTAGCTATATTTTTCTACAGACCTTGGAATTTTCATTGCAATTCTAGTATTTTTTCGATAAACATGCATAAGGGATAGATTTTGGGTTCCATTATATATATATGTCTTATAGGGATTTTTGTGTTGATGAATCTTATGCCTTGATCATGGTTACAATAAAAAAGGGCAATGTCTCCCATTTTTGTGACATTTCTTTACCATTTCTATCGGTTTCCACCCTGAGGCCTATTTAGGGTGGGACTCAAGGAGCCATTATTATCCCTCATCTTGAGGAAGAAAGGTCTCAAAATCATTTTTTTCCTTCCATCGTTATGAAAAAGGTGGTTCGAGACAGAATTGTATCAGGGGCGGATGGTTGAGGTATAAGATAATGTTTTGATATAGGAAAATGAGGATTTTAAGGGTTGGTTGGGAATATTGATAGGTGATATAAGTGTGTGACATAGGCATGGGGAGACTAGTTATGACATGGGATGTTAGGCCACATGTGATCTAATTCCAGGAATTTGAGCCTACCAAACCACTAAATGAGGCTACATTGATTGTAAGGAAGAGACCCTATGAAAGGTACATGAATCATGATGACATGGGTTATTTTTTATTTTTGGTATTTTTATGAAATTTATATTAAAATTATTTAATGTAAATCTTAAATAAATAACATTCTACTATGGAATATGAGTTACCTATTTTCGTTTTATCTATTGATCCAGGACATTGCCTGCATTTGGTATAGGTTGTGGAGGATCAACAGGTCGACCTAGTTGAAAGAGAAACTGTTTACCGGGTGGAGGAATATCGCCAATGTTCGAAGTCCCTTAGATCTTTCTATAGTCAAAATTATAGAATGTATGATGGAAATATATAAGATGTAGAGATAATGGGATGTCTTTAAGAGATAGTGATAATTTTCAGCTTGATTCAGGCTCTGAAACTATACATGGATCCCCTTTAAATGATCCATATGAGGGGAGTTGTACGTTAGTGGTGGATGCATTACTTAGTAGAGAGTATGTAGAATTAGTTTTCGTTTTCTATCATTGAGAATCTGTTTTAGGAAGAATTTATCCCTTCAATGATCAAGGTACTGAAGCATCATGATCTACACTCCCTCCTGAAGTAGAGTATATTAGTATGGTTGTTTGGGATAATGTTCAAGGATCTCCATTAATTGAACATGATCACATTTTGAATGTAGAGTATTGGGAGATATGTCTAAATGAGGCTCTCATACCTTTCATTCAGTTTTCAATTACTCCATTTTCCCTTGAGACATAATTAGATGTTAAAAAGATGTTTGAGGTAGGGGAAATGATGCACTCACAATGGGGTATACCATGAGAACGTAGTGACCTGAGTTCTTTATTTGGGAAGTTTGTTTGTAGTAGGTTTCTAGCATATAAACCTTCAAGGTTTTATCCCCTGGGGATCCGACCCTAGGAGTTTCAGATCCAACCATTGGGTTTTCTTCATATTTCCATCATGTTTGAGACCAAGTTGTTTCACTTGTGGAAGTTGTGATCACCTTCATAGAAAGTACCCAGTTTGAGATAAGTATGTGGGGGGTAGGTCCAGTGCGAACCTCAATAGTAGTTTTCGTCCAGGCTATTTTTGTAGTAGGAATGGAAGGACTTTTCTCATATGAGTGGAGATAGATTAGGAAGAGGTTGAACATAAGGTGTTTTATTGTGAAATAGACCGGCATGTTATTGAGGAGGTGTCCGACAACATCAGGTCGAGGAGATGGGTGTGGTTAGTTTCACACCATAAATGCAGTAGTACTAGTAGTAGTCTAAATCATTCATTGTAAAATATACTTTTTCGGTACTATTTTTAATCCTTGTATGATTTAGGAGCATATCATTCATTGTTTCACCAGGTATAGCCCATTCATGTGGCCTAAACATAGAGAAAAATTCCATGTTAGTGGTGTTCAGTAAACTAGTAGTGGGTTCATACTAGCTTGTCTGATGTTTGATGGGGATATATACTGATGTTATGGCCACATCTGTCTAGTGGGGATATCATTATAAAAAAGATGTATCCATACATTGTTATCCTTAGTATCGACTGGATGTAATCTGTGTGTGCTGTTATCGAATGATTCTAGAGAATAGTTTTATATTAAAAAATGGGTTTCCAGTCAATACTTTCGTTTGTTAGAAAATATGTCAGATGGGAAGACAGTGTCTGCGCCTTTCCTTTTCTTGTTAGATAAATTTCCAATGAGAAATTGTGGATGCTTATAAAGCAATGGTTTCATTATTGTTCATGGAGTTCTTGGGTGTTTTCCCCAAGGCGGTTATGACTCTACCAACATAACGTGAATTTGAGATCAGGGGAGCCTTACAATATGGTTCCAGTTATATTTCGATTGATCTTAATTAGATGGTGCCTTATGAGATGTATTATTTGAATTTGAAGATTTATTTTCTGATGAGTAAGGGATTCATTAGGCCATGTGTGTCGATGTGGGGTGATCCTGTCATGTGTGCAAAGAATTAAAATGGTGGTCAGGGGCTATCTATAGACTACCAGAGGCTGAATCTGGTAACAGTCAAGAACCATTACCCTCTCCCAAATATATATTTCTATTACTAGATGATGGGATAAGTTTGGATTTTTTAAATCAAACTACAGACTCATTATCACCAATTGAGTGTGGCGGTGGTTGATATCCTAAAGAGTACATTCAGGTGCATGTTTGGGCAGTCTGATTTTGTCGTTATGTTGTTTTTTGTTATGAACACCCCTAACTTGTTATTTGGGATTATTAAATCCATCATTAATGAGTTCCTAGACATGTTCCTCATCATATTAATTTATGAAATACTCATCTACTTGAAGTCAAATGAGGATAATACGAAGAATCTCAGGATTATCCTATAGGTCCTCAAAACTACTATTTATTAAAATATCCTTCAATGTGATTGTTTTTAACACGGGAGGTCCACTTCCATGGACATGTGGTGTCACATCATGATTTAGTAGTAGAGCCATAGAATTTTAAGGTATTTCATTCTTGTGAAGAACCCATGAATGTGGTAGAAGTTCTTAGTTTTTATAGTATGGTAAGCTATTAACAGATATTCATACATGATTACTCTAAAGTAGCTGCTTCCTTGACAGCTCTAATCAGAAAATAAATGGGTGTCGTGTGGACTAAGCTGGGTGATGAATCCTAAATCTATTCGAACAAGATGTTAGTCAGTTACCCAGTTATCAATTTTCTAGATGAAGGGGTGATGTTTGATATGTTCTGTGATTCTTCTTGTATGGGCTTCGAATGTGTGTTGATCCAACAATGGGGACTGGTCTCCTACGGTTCTTGTAGGTTACATCCCCATGTATGTAACTATGCCACCCATGATCTCAAGCTAGAAATAGTCATGGTTACACTAATGTTTTGGTGATATTACCTCAGAGGGGAGCAATTTTTGGTCATCACGAATCACAAGAGCTAGAGGTACATCTTTTCCTAGAGAGATCTAAACATGAGAAAACATATGTGGATAGAGTATCTCTAGGATTATGATTACTATATTCACCATAGGAAATGGGAATGTAGTGGATAACGATTTTAGTAGGATATTGTTTAATGAAGTGGCCTAGGAATCTAAAACTGCTAGTAGCAGAATAGAGGAGTTGGATACCTTGCACATAGATGATCCAATGGATGGAAGTAGTGGTTGTAAATTTTAGATAACAATGAATTCATATCTAAGACAGCACGAGGATATGTATCAATGGGGTGACTCAGTGGTAGTGGTAATGTGTGATCAAATTGACCGGGGTGATGCTCTAGATGGATGGTTGGAAAATGGTTAGAATCAGATGTTGTTCCTTTAGAAGATGTTGTTTTGTGAGTATTATATTGTTCTAGTACCGATGTTATTCCCTAGGGATTGGGAATGGCATTCGGGCCCTGTCACGGGCTGAGTCGGTTGACCAATTTAGATTTGACCTAGGATGGTTCAAGAAACTCATTGAATAAGATAATTATAAGGAGAAATTCTATTAATATTATATTTGGCATAGTAAAAGTAATAATGTATACAGGCAATTCCTCAATCATATGAATATTATGTAGAAAAAGCGAATCAGTAGGAGGTTAAATTTAGAGGGGTAAACCCACATGTAATAGAATATGTATATTGACTGGATGGAAATTTTGATCATAACATTCTTGGATAAAATCTAATCCATTATATGGAATTTGTATGGAAGAAAATATAATTATTTTTTCGATATAAACTAGTTAACCATTATTGAGAAATTGTGATATAATATTTATAACTTCATGGGAAATTTATAAAAGAAGAGATCATATGAACATCATTGGAATAAAGGTTCATAACTGGTAATGAATAAAGGGATATGATTTTAAGCATGTGATTAATATGTGATGAAAAATCATATATATTGAGGGAAGGGAATAAGATAATTTTTACTACTATGGATAAAATGTCTATCAATCCTTAATAATAAAATTATTGGATTATTTTTTTGATTTCTAATTCATTGACTGTAATTATAAGATATGTTATAAAAAATTTCCTCAAAAGTCTAAGGGAATTTACCTAAGTAGTGGTAAAGGGATCATGTCCATTAATATATATTTTCCAATGTGTATTTCAATGTTACCAATGATTTTTTAGTAGGTACACTGATCATATAATTCACGAATGAAAATGGTTTATTTTATTTTAGATCATCACAATATTTTATGTATTATTTTTTTCCTAAATAATTAAATATTTTCAAAGAACACTTTTAAGGGAGTTATAAATTTAGAAACCCTATGGGAATCATATTTCTAAAACTATATTCCCATCAGTTACAATTATTATTCATCAGTTCACCTAATTTAAAACATGTATATTATAGATTTTTATAATTTAGATATGATGCATGGAACGTATTGTCATTCATTGTGTAATGAAACATTTATTTTTCACAATATAACATTATTAAAATTTTCTATGGTAATGAGGTATATTATGGATTTATATTGGATTATTCATAATATATATAATTTATGGATTCTTACTCAATAACTATTTTTATTGAAATTCACTGAATAGAATAAAATCAATGGTTATCAACATATAAGGATGATTTAAATAGAATAGAGGATTAACCCATTCTAGGAAATTTATTTGATATTTTTTAGGTATAATTACATGTTCATACACATAATCCTATTTTCATGTTCTCTTTTGAAATTATTCATTATGAAAGTAAAATATATTAAAATCTCTATAGAATGGAACTTGTTTAGTTGGTGGAGAAAAATAAAGAAAATATGATTTTTTAGATAATTTATTTTTATTTAAATTTTATTCACTATTGAGATTCCATATTATATTGTTCAAAAATAATGGAGGATATATGAGGCAATAAAATGATTTTTATAAGATTAATGGAACTAATATAATAAATTGTTATCTTTTACCAAGTATTGAAGAATTTTTTATTGACTTCAAGAAAACAACAAATTTTAAAAAATAAATCTTAACTCAACATTATATCTATTTTATGGTGAAGGACTATGGTATACTAAAAAATAAATTTCAAACAAGGAATCAAAATTAATGTGTCTATGGTAATTTGATTTGTATTAACTAATAAGCCATTTTCCATTAAGGCTACGAGTTATATAGTATTTGTTTATTATCTTATAATTTTTTGGTGGAATTCATTGATGAAATATTGATATAATATATGAAATATATACATATAATGATAAGAATATAAAAATAATAATAGAGACACTGAGAATAATAGAATTATATAGGAAATATTGTATGTTTGAATTCTATGATTAAGGATGTTTAATTGAATCGATATATTCTCTCACTATATGAAATATTTGTTTACCCATGAATGAAAAATATAGTTAAATGGTGTCCTAAAATGGGAAAAGTAAATGATATCCATTTTTTATAGGGTTTATCAGGTTAGTATCATTTATTTTTTAATGATTTCATCTAGTTGGACAAACGACATTCCATGATTACACGTAATGGTAAAATATTCACATGATATAATGAATGTATAAGAAACTATCCTTTAAGAATAAGGATTTAAGAGTATTTAAAAAATAATTAAACCTCAAAAATTATCTAATTTTATTTATAATTATATTTTTTGTGAACTAGGTTATATATTTTATATAAAGAATGAATATATATATAAATTATAACTTTCTAATATATATCCATTTCCTCAATCATAAAATATATTTATAATGAAACATAGTTCCATTTTGTGAAAAATCATAATGACTTTACTCATTACATCTGATTTTAATTTTATATGATTAATCCCTATAGAAAACCAGTAAAAATGGTGATAAGGAAAAAATATAATTAAGGAACATAAAAAAGGAGAAACCTATTAGTAAATTGGTAACATATCAAACCATATAAAAAAAATTCATTAATACATATCTTTTTACCCTAGATGGGATTCATTTTCCATTTAAAATGATGAATACATTAGCTTTTAGTAAGAAATTATATCCATGAAACGTTATCAATATGCATTGAAAAATTATTTTGGAGACATTGGAAATATGTTTAATAAATATCATACATAACACTCAAAGGTTGGAATCACCATATAGGAAACTTCCCAAATAATTATCAAGAGAAAAAAACATTACCCAATGCATTTTAGATGTATAAGTGTTCTTAAAGAAATATATTCTGAAATAATAGGGATCCTCCAATCATTTGTTAATATATAATGGAGATTAAACAATATTTTAATACATATTAGCCTCACCCTTTATCATAAACAATTTATAATGATCATATCATGAAAGATGATAATAATCATGAACAAATCTATCATAAATACCATGAAAAACTCTTTTAATCCAATATTTATAAAACATATGGTTATAAAAATATCATTTTATTTCGAAAACCCCTTTTCAATATAAAAATTGTTTGAAAAAATAAGAAGAGTAATTGTTAAATATATCATGAAAACGTGTAAACAAAGAAAACATCAAAAAATGATTACGGTGGTAGGAAAAGTAATTGTCTACATATATGTTAAAATAGAATATTGTGTTTCTACTTTTTTAAAGAGAGTGAAAACTTATAATGGAAGGCTTCCCTTTGAAAAAAATGAAATGAAATTCAAAACAGGAAAAAAATTTACTATATAGTTATTTTATTTTCAATTAAAAATATCCAAAAATAATATTACAAAGATATAAAATGAAGAAAAAATATTGAAATTAAATCGTTAATAAATAGAAATTTTTAAAGTAAATTCACATAAGTAGAGTTCTAATAATGATTTAGGTTAGTTATATTCATGAATAATAAAAAATGATAATTATTTACTTCAGTAAGATCACTTTTCCTATTTATTATTCATTTTATCACACAAATTTCCCAGAAATAATTATTACATAATTATTTAAGTTCACATCATTTTTTTTGATGATATCAGGTTCATAACACCAAAATAACCATGGAAGGACTATTGTGGTCAAAGGGTAAATTATTATATCATATCCATATGAGTAATATATAAATAATTATTATTATTATACAAAAGTATACATCTTACTCTTTCTATTAAATATAGTTATGAAAAATGAAATATAATAAAATCATTGAGAGATATATCGTACTTATGAATGAGTAACATTCCATTTCCCAATAATCATTATTGAATAAAGATATTTTTTAATTTATATTTATAAAATGATAATTATTTCATAAATAAAATATTATTTATTTAATAATATGAATATTTTTATAAATATATCAACAATGTTAGGTTGTGATAAAAAACGAATCCCATTGCTTGGTGGATGTGGTAGTCAACTTGTACTGATGAATTACAATACCATTTTAATAAAACAGTTATAAACAAAATGATATGTTTTCCAATAATAGTGATTTATATTTCAATAATAACATATATATAAATTGAATTGATCATTATTAATAGTTAAAATAGATGGATATGGATAACAAACTATATCTATTAATGAGGTTGTTGTCTGTCGTACACATGAAGGATGGATTCTATATCTTATGATAGTTTTTGGATATAGATATAGGTTTTATCATTAACATAATAACATATAATTACAAGTGTTACTGTTATGATATTATAAATTCATTTTTTATTATTATTTTAACGATGAGTAAGAATACATAAGTGAAAAAGTTATGTTTAAAGGATATACAATTTGATAAAAAATTGTCCATTAATTAAACATAATGATCCATATGATTAGTACGATTCCAAATAAATGAAATTTTGAATTTGAGGCTGGATTATTTTAAGTTATTTTTTAATATAATTTATAATAAAATTTGGTTTAAATTTGAGAATGAAGGATAATATTAAATTCACTTTTATAATATATGGGAGGGATTGTTTTAGAATTTCTAAAAAAATAAAATTAATATAAATTTAATGTAAATTATAAATGGATATGAATTGATATATTATGAATATAAGGAAATTAAGAGTCTAAATAATCTCCAAATATAATTTCTTACATTTTTTACCACGTTTTTCCCAATTCAATTTTAACCCATATTATTTATTTTCACACATACAATGATAACAATTACTTTTATTAATTAAATGTCATGATTGTCCACATAAATGTATAATCTGACCAAAAATGAACCAAAATATATTTTATAAACAATATAAAAATAACATAGATGATTATAATATTTTTCATCATTTTATAATATTTAATAAAATATTTTTTTCCATAAAATAGAAATAACTTTATTTTTAGATGCATTATTTAGTTTTACTTTTATAACATAAGGACTATAAATAATATTCAATGATATTTTATTTGTATCCCTAAAATTTTATTTCAATCAATGATATTAATTATCTACTTTTATTATTTTGATTTATTAGTTTGGTAACATATTTAGTATAATTTAGTTTAATTTTATTTAATTGAATAATTACATCATTAAATTTTTTTAAGAATTTATGGTAATAATTTCATCCCTAAGATGAAAATAAATTGCCATGATTAATAGGGATCATTTATATATAGAAAAAAATAATTATAATATAACATATACTTATGTCATATCAAGGTTAAATATATTATATTTACAAAAACATGTGTTTTACATCGTTCTCATTGTAGTACATAAAAAATTATAAATATCATAATCACACCGAATTGGAAAAAAAATTAAATATAATAGAATAATAGACTTTTACAGATAAAATGATCTCATCTAATAACATTAATGAAAATTTTATAATCACTTAATATTCCAGGACATTTTATATTTACTTTAATAAAATGATTTACCCTTTAATATGTTAACAAAAAATTAAAGTTAGTATTCATATCAATGAGAAATAAGTGGTACATATTTAAAAATATAAACCTACTAATTCAAAATATTGAATAAATTTTACAACAATAATAAAAGAACATTTTAGAACATTATTTAAAATTAAATAGATAATATTATATGGAAATATATTTTACATAAAAATACACTTTTAATGTGTAAAATATAATTATATTAAATAAAGGTATATAAATCATTTCAAATTCTATAATTAAATTATTTAAAATATATTTAAATATTAAAATAATTAAATTAATCCAAAATATAACATTACATTATAAATATATGATATAATTATATAGCCTCTAATAATAATCAGTATTCTTCATTATTCCTTGAAAAATCAAAATATTCAAATATTTTTGAAATTTTCATATTAAGATAGTTTCGTAATATAGAATTTAGAAATGAAGATATTTTTATAAAAATAGAATTTTATAATATTGAAATTATTATTTTATATAAAAAGAGATAATATATAAAATTGCAATTTTTTTATAAATTTTTTTTCTTTTGATCAAAAAATATCAAAATTTTTGTAATGAATAGAAATATATAAAATATTACTATTGAGTATATGAATATTTATTATATCACCATAGACTATATATTTCATTCTTCCCCAATTTTGGAAAATTTTCATGATCTATTTCAATTCATTATTAAAAAATTATGGATAAATTTCCATCATATTACTTTCAAAAATCCATGTTTCTTTTTCAATCATATTGTTCTTTCCAAAAACCATGACCTAGTGAATCGATATTTTCTATAATATATTATCTATATAGTTTTGAAATTTATTATGTTATTCCTTATAAGAAATTTTTTTCTTCCAACTATTCTACCACACAACATAAAACATGAGATGAATCTAGAACATACATTCATAACATTGAATCATGAAAAAATTTCCATACCTATGATAAAATCGAAGGAATGGATACACAATATGTATCTATACCCACATTGTCTACAATATCATACTGTACAAATAAACATGGAATTATATTCTTATTTTTTCTAAATAAAATAACATCTTTCCATTAAGATAAATTGGGAAAAACATGATCAACTACATTAAAGGGAAAATCTATTATCATGTTTTCAACAAAAATTTTGTCACTACTATGAGATATTTTCATATGATTGTAAATTAATTTCACATTTTTAAGCACTTCGGTACTATTTTTGGTCCCATAAACATAATTTTAAATGATTCATACCAAAATAGGTAAACACCCCTTTCCATATAATGACTTGAATGGTTACATCTATATATTGGGATAAAAATTATTATTTTATGGGAATTGAACAAATGAATGTTATTTATCCTATTTTTCGTGGAAATCTATATAATAAGAAAAAATCATGTATTTTCATGTTCATAGTTTTTCACGTGGACTATCCAATACTTTGAGAATTAAATGAGGTTCTAAAATTTATTGTCGAGCCCAATTAATTCTGATGTTCTTTCCAAAAACATATATCGAAAAATTGGATCAGGGTCAGATAAAATGGATCGATGAATTCAATGTAACATTAGTATATTTTTTATATTTAGTTGATAATTTTATGGTAAATAATTTTTAACATAAATAGGAAATAGATCCATATATCAAGTTATTTTATTATAAAAAACGTGTATCAAAATATTACACAATGACTTATTTTTCAGTCACAAAAATAAGTTCTCAAATACACTTTTCCATTTCCACTTCAGTAGTGGTAATGGATTAAGAATCCAATTATTTAATTATCTTTATTCTTTAACCAATTGTTATGTAAAACAATTCCTATTAAATTGAGCAATATCACTTATCATTACAATCCTATTATAATAATTCAATGGTCTCTTTGAATATGATAGATCACATATTACTGTAAAATGGCGAATAATTATCTTCAATAAATAATTATCTCACTCAACTGGGAGTTACAAGGAAAAAATAAATGTTTTCCAAAGCCTAAAAAATCATTATAAACTTTAGGATTAAGAAACTAAAACCATATAGAAAATTATACCATTTCCTATAACTCATATACATTTTTGGATGTTTTAATACTTTCTGATTGATGTGATTTTATTTAAACCTAAAAATATACATTCCCACATACTAAAAATCTTGACTAGAATAAATAAAATCACAAACGAAATAGACATGTACCAAATTAAACATGGTTAATTTAACATTATATTTTCAGATCAAATAATTATATAAAATATTTTCTTTTACCTAATTTTGATTAATCACTTAATTATAATCCTTAATTTGTTCCAACCATATTTTATAACTCATGATCCAATCTTTTTGAGTGAATATATAATTTTAAAAATTTATGATAATTCTACATATCATACATTACTCTATATATATATGATTACACAATAATATTATATCTAATGCAACAGAAACTACATTAATACAATATGTAGGATAATTTTTCCTTGGAGGGTTTAGTTACTGTAATGAAAAATAAATCACGTAATTGTCCAACATCAGTAAATAACTAAGTTCCTTAAATAAAATATCACAATAGAAAACAAAACCAATTTTCTTGGTTTGAATATCTAATATGATAATTTTCACAGGTAATTTATTTTTTTCTTTGAAAATATTGTCATATTCTTTCATCCTAGTGTACTTAACTCCATTTCGACTTAAAATTTTCTATTAGATATATAACTGAGTAAAATTTTCATCATCCCTCTAGTAGTAACATTCCAATCCATATAATATATGAATCGATATGAAACAAGATTGAACATTTCATTATTCATCAATTTTAGTTTAAGCATGATCAATTGTTATTCCATTTTTAAAAACAAAAAACAACTAGGTAATAATTATGTTGCCAAAAAAATTCAATATTTCTAAATATTCCATGTAGTTTTCTTCCATTAACATTTTCCAAAAAAATCACTAGTTGTCTTAAATTATACCCATGACATTTTAAATATACCATTATATAATTAATATAAATTCCCAAAATCTTATCCAAGAAAATAGGGAAATATATTTTATTATAAAAAAATATATATGGTATGTTAAAAATCCTGAGGGGAAAAATCATTATTATAAAATAATTTATATAATATAAAATTAAAAATATATTCTTCCTACACATTAAACTAACAGTACCCCAACATGATATCCTTAATAAAAAGAAATTATCACCTTGGAGCTGATGAAAAAAATATTCATTATGGAGAAATTGAAGGTTATTATTAATAGAGATGTTATTCAATGCTCTATAATAATTGAATATCTAATTAAACCATTAAAATTTTTTGAAGGAAAACATTACAAGCCCACGGTGAAGTGATAAGATGAATTTTCACGACCCGTATTCTGGGGCCCGTGTCGTGACTCCCCCAAGCCTACCTTCCACATGTCAGGGGCTGGCGACTAGCACCAAAGGCATAATTTTCCATGTTTGGGAAGGCATATCCTTTATAACCTATAAACTCACACAACAGAGAACACAAATGGATACATAACACTATGTAAACTGTATTATGAAAGAGTGCTGAAAAGTAAAAGGTTCCTGAAATACAAGCTAAACTACAAATTACAATGAACAAGAAGTACAAGTACAACTAAAGAATGAAATAAAACATCTAATGGACCATCCTTCAGGATTCCTACATGATGGGTATGTACAAATGGCCTCCTCAGCATTCCACGTCCGTATGTCTCATCCATGTACCGACTCATCATACGGACCACCTTCGGGTACCCTCCAGTCCTTATACTCTTAACCATAGTCAACGATGTTTGTGGTCTGTAACAAAGAGAACAAGGTACGGACATAGCCTGTGCATGGGTGAGTATAATGATTCTCACTAGGGACCCCGAGACCCTCAGGGCCTCAGAAAATCCAGCATCGATAAAAAAAATTATTAAGTCAACATATAACCAAACTTAGGTATATCCCATACATATAAAAAAGTTATCATGTTATCTATCTCAATCATGAGGTAAACACAAATGTTACTGACTCAGCTCAACCATGATTTTATTCACATTATCAAAACCACGACTGCTGGAGAACTCATTCTTTGTTGAGTATAGTTGGCATGTAATGACACCAAGGTGCATCCCACTAACCTTGGACTGCTAAGGCACTTCTCCTATCTATTACCATGGGACTGCTGCGTCACCAAGGCGCTACCCACCATGGGTCTACCGCCACAACTAGGCGCTCCCCCCAATAGCCTATAGATGTACTCCTCCTGTCGTGTACCGTGGGCCTACCACCACAACCAACAGAACCTCTACCGTGGGTCTACAACCACAAATAGGCACTCTCCACTAGGCTAGTCTAGGCACTCTGAGTTAATCGGTCAGCAATCGTCAAGTCTCAGCCATCTACTAGGTCTCTGTACTCCTCTCGCTCGTCACTAGAATGATTCTCTCCATGAGATACTATTCAATTCTAAAACTGACACGAAGTCACATGAATATGTATCTCAAAGATCTGTTATGTCATAGAGGTCTCAACGCATCAAACGGCGTGTCAATCAGGCACCCAGTCTATGAGTTATTAGCCTTTTAGTCTTGGGAGCCCGATTGGATTCGTGCACGATCCAACCTGACCATATCTCAACTATTCACCAAACTCTAGAGGGGTATACTCAAAGGTACCGACATGCTACAAGATTGATAGGGCCACTGAAGGTTCATAAAATGGATTCCTGGTGCCAATGATATTACCAAAATAATGTAATGGGGTCATAGTGGGCCTGTGTCTGGTCTGACCTGGTCGGACAGACCTAACCCGACCCAGCATGGGCCAGCCCAGTCTGGGTCGACCCAGCCTGACCTTTTGGGTATGGCCCGACCCATTAGTCGGCCATCCCGTTAGGTTCTACTCAGACAACTGGGCCCCACCCAGCAAGCCGTGAGAGCGTGAACCTGTCGCAAGGGCATAGACCGACCACGGGTCGGCGCAATGGTGGTTCGGCCCAGAGGGCACCGCGTGGGTGGTTCGTCCAGGAGGGCACAGTGAGGGCGTGACTCGGGGCGGCTCGGACCGAGGCTGGGGTCGCGCGGCCAGTGCTGGGTGGTCGTCTTGGCCAGGGAGTCATGGGGTGCTCGGGTTGTGGAGCCGTGGGGTGCACGATGGTCGGTGGGCTAGTTCAGAGGGGGGTGGCTGGGGGCACGTGGAGTGCACGAACGGCGGAGTCGTCGGGCTCGCAGAGGCTGGGGAGGTACGGGACTCAGTAGGGGTGTGTCCTGCGAGGGAGGCACGGTCGGTGTGGGTGGCATAAACGGCATGGGTGGTGTTGGCCGGCGAGGCAGCGCAGCCGGCGAGGTTGATACGGGTCGCGGAGGCCATGTGTAGCGTGGTTGTGGCCTTCGTCACCTTCAATGTTTCTTTCCTTTGTCTCTAAAAACACCACAAAGGATATCGGCGGAGGGGTCATCCTGCATTGGTTTGGTCCAAACCCCCTGCGTTTAGGCTGATGGAAATCGGTTCATCAAGCACATAAACATAGAACGAACATTGAAGATATTTTAATAACATATATTCCCAATAATCCTTCATTGACAAAATATTCTCAATCGGAAAGGAAAAACATATGCAGATCAAATTGATAATAATTTAGTCCACATTCATTGGTTTAGACGAAAATAATCATGGGAATAAAATAAAATACAAAAATCCCCTACTTTTTCAATGTTTGTTGACAGAGTCACAGGGAAGAAGACAAAGGTGTCTTTGTTCATCACGTCTGCCGCTCACTTCCATTTCCCATGCTTATGCTTTGGTTCATTGATGATGATGAGGAGGGAGGGTTGGTCGTTGAATATGTCCCACGTCGGTTGCTTCCAAAAGGTTCTTCCGAGGAAGAAGTCGGAGACTCTCCTTTCTGATGTTCTTAGATGGAAGAACGTGTTCTTCATTCATCAGTGGAGAAACTAGTTCTTCGTTGGAGAGTTTAATCATAAATGTGTTGGGTGTCACATCACTTTACCAGCTCTTTGTCTCTTGGTGAAGTCTCCCCAAATCCTCCTCCCATGTTCCATATATATAGAAGAGGGGGAGGTAGCTAATGAACGTTGGAATTTTTGACAGTTCATTTATTATGAAACATTCTAAATTCCAATGACGTTGTTACTTAATTTAAAAAGCGTAAATCCAATTAATTTAAGTTGGCACAATAATGATGTGAATTTTCTGGATTATTGGTATGTGTGTTCTCATAATTATGGTGGAGGAGGTCAAGATGCTCTCACTCATTAATTGTGGGAGTTGAGGGTTTCTCCCAATTAAACATGGGTTTTGTCTCGGGTGGTCACTACCACCGTTACCTCTCATGTGAGGTTATGGTATGGGTGGTCCCTACCACCTTAACCTCTCGTGGTTGGTTATTTTCTAGTCATCCCCACTTCAATCATCGACTTGTAATATTATATAAAATAAAAATAAAATAAAACATGCATTTATTTTATTTTATTATTCCCACGAAAAACCCAAAAACAATCTTTCACCTTTGACCAACTGTCGTCGAGGTGAAATTCCCGTTAACTGAATATTGGTATTCCAAGTTCAACGGTGTCCTCATATTTCAATTTCGAGCACCGGTTCAAAAGTTACAAAATGTTGCTCGTGCGTTTAATGAATGTACCTAGAAATAAAGTTTGACGAATTATTATCAGTCACCCTACAACAGCGTTGGTCGATGTTAGGCTCTGCCTAAGTGAAACACGCACCAAAAAACCCAACCGTACTCTCCGATTTTCAATCTGAGAAACTGTTTAGAAGTTTTGAATTTTACAATAAAATGATTGTCAATTAATTATTTAATATTTGGCCAAAAACTAAATTTCACTAGTTTCTTGTGTCATACGATGTTAATATCTACATAATGACATCTTACCCTAATGAGTTGAGTGGCGGTCTCAGATTTTTAATCTGAGTTAAGGTTTGTGATTTATAGGAATATGAAAAATAAAATAATTTATTTAATTATTTTATTTACCATTATTCCATTATTTGGGTTTTCCCATAGGAGGCCCATGCTGACTAATATTTTGACGTGGATAGGGTAAACCCGCCATACTGAGTGCAATGGTGCCCTTGGATTTTGAATACGAATAATTGTTTAAGAGTTATTCCACTTTATTATAAAAACTACTTATGCGTGTTAACATAAGCTAAAAAAAATTTCAACAGATTGTTCCGGGAATTATAGGAATCATAATCATGTGCCATCAAATTTCGTGGACTTGTAAAATTTCCATCTATTTAGAAAAAAAATTACATCAAAATTTTAGGTCTTTATATTCTCCCCACCTCAGGGCTTTACGTCCCTGTAAGACACAGCTCAAACTAAGAAAACATATGGGGGTACTGAGCACGCATCTGAGCCTCCCACTTCCATGAGATATTATAGAGATTCATGTGCTACAAACGAAGGCTCACCAGATATATCGACCATCCACGAAGGACCCTCTCATGTCGATCCTCAACCTCTAATAGAACATTCGTAAATGTCACCCCATCGTCGACATCCAGCTCTCAGTGGGCGATTATGTGAGAATGGTCATGTACGTATCTCCTCAGCTGGGATACATGGAAGACGTCTTGCATTTGATGCAACCGAGCTGGAATACATAAGTGGTAAGACACCTCAATAACTCTACTAAGTAAATGAAAAGATCTGATGAATCTTTGAGATACCTTGTCGCCTCGGCCAAATATCCATAGATCTCATCAGGGTGAGACCCATAGAAAGACATGGTCACTATCCTTGAACACTAGAGGTCTTCATCTCCTTTCGGCATACGAATTCTACCTGCTCTATGCAGTATTTATATGATCCATGATGATCTTCCCCTTCTATATGGTAGCCTTTACCATCTTTGTTCCTACGAGTGCTGACTCCCATGGGTCAGTCCAGCATAAAATTGATCTGCATGGTCTCCCTTATAACGCCTATAATGGTGAAATTATTATGGTGGAATTATAGATATTGTTGTATGCAAACTCCACCAATGTCAAGTGATCCTACATGTTGCGACTGAAGTCAAGGACCCAAGCATGCAACATGTCCTCGAGGGTTTGAATGATATTCATAGTCTAACCAACCATCTATAGATAGAAGGCGGTTCTCAAACGAAGCTTCATCCCGAAAGCCTCCTACAACCCCTTCTATAGCCGAGAAGTAAAAGGTTAATCACAATTAGAAACAATCATCGAGGGTAATCCATGTAACTGCACAATCTTTTGCACATAGAGGCATCCCAAAATCTCTATTGAACCGTTTTCTTTTATCAGTAGAAAGTGGGCCGAATTGGTGAGTCGATTGATAATCACCTGGATAGAGTCATGAACCATAGATTTATGTGGAAGTCCTATCACAAATTCCAGGGATATCCCAACCCACATCCACTCTGGGACCTCTAAAGTCTGAACCAATCTTGCTGGTACCTAAAGATTTACCTTCACTTACAAATAAGTGAGACACCGAGAAACAAACTATGCCACTGATTTCTACATTACAGTCTACAAGTTCTTTCGTCAGAGGTCCCGATACATCTTCTCCACTCCTAGATGCACTGCTATAGGTGAAGTGTGGAACTCCCTCAACACTTCTTCCTAATGTGACACCGGTAGAATGGTACATCCCATGAAGAAAAATTACATGATCCCACCCTTCCTAAAATCTATATGGTTCCTATCTTATGGATATCTTAGAATTTCGTGTCACAAAGTCAGCATCTCTGTGTTTCTCCCCCCCTAAATCGTTGATGGAGTGGTGGAGTGACTGTATGATACTGAAAAAAAATCTTCTCCTTCTCGATCCACAATGGATATCCACAAAGCAGCTTGCGGATTTCTTGCCTCACTCAACAGATGTATGCCAGACCTCCTACTGATTTCATCTACTACAATGTTCTACTTCCAAAGAGTATAGACTATCACAATGTCAACTTCTCCTAACATGAGGGTGAGGCAGGTCAATTGATGAGTGATTGGCTGCACCCTCATATGCATGAGTTTATCATGGGCTTGCGGGGTTTCCTTTTTCACCAGCCAAGTAATACAACATCCCAATGTTGTAGACAAACCACATCCTCATTGACTACTACAGTCAATCTGATTGTGAACTATAGATGTCATGTCCAAACCCAAACTAACATCGTTAGGCCTCGACACTACAACTAACAGGTTCCAACCGAAACTCTCAACTCAATGGTCAGATCATACCATTCGTGTATATGTGATTATTGAGTCTCCTCCCAAAGGTATCTCCAGACCTGACGGTCATGTCAAAAGTTTAACCGGGAACTCAAGGTCCTGGACATGATTTGTGGAAGGAAAGAATCATTAGTATCTATGTATGTTGATGTAACAGCTAGTAGATGACATAGATCATACCTTGAATCATTCCTAGAGCCCATGGATCTCATTCCTTGACCACATGAAATTACTCTCTTCCCTTTTCCTTCAGTCACTTAATCCTGGAGTGGTCCAAAAAATAAAGGGTTGCTTATAACATGTCAAAAAGTACACCACCTCATGTTGCTCTCCTAGCACTACTTCCACGTCTGCTGCCCTACGAACTCATCTGTCCCTAACACTTCATCTTCCAGAAACATTTTACATGCCCAAGCCTTTGAGAATGGTTCCAATATCATGATTTCCCAATGATAACATTCACTAGATGTTTTTGCTCAGCCAAAGAACATATAACCACAATGCTTTTCTCTAGCACCAAAGAAAAAGTAGAAATGTATATAGGAATGGTGATGGATCATATTTCCTTTAAACATACCTTGCTCAGATGTTCATGCCCTAATGCACTGATCACATTGTATTCATCGAGTACTAGGAATGATCGGTACACTTCAATGAATACTGAGATACCGATATTTCATCCCGCCGAAGATATTGAAGTTCTAGAGAACTCTCAACCACATATTCTAGTTAGTCCTTAGCTACTTGTGAGTCGACCTCCCCTTTGAATATGATGGGTATCTAATTCTGAAACACGTGTAAGGAACTAAGCCTACATGTGTCTTCTACCGGTACCGCCAGTTGTAACTTATGACCAACGGGTAGTGAGAAAGCTGGAACACTACTAGAAGGTACTATCTCGGGAAACATTCCAGATACCAAAGCCTAATCACTAAACGGTCCCTCATCATGGTCACCCCCTAAAAAATACAAGTAGCTAAGATCACTAACTACTCTGTTGGTGCCTAAACTAGACGAGAAACTCTAGCAATCACATCCAGGTAGCCCTCAGGTGCATGGGAATCTGTCTCGCCTCGAAACCTTAGAGTCCTATACAACTAGAACTCGTGCAACATGCTCTATCTGTGTGCACCATCCTCCAGTGTGGATAGTGATATCTGTTTCCCAACAAGTGGTGGTGCTCCTGGTACACTACCCGAAAGTTCCAACAAAGCAAGAGGTCCCTTCACCAGAGCCTCGTCGCTCGGTGGGCTATTAGTGCATACAACTCTCGGAACTCTAACTGGTTTTCTGCATGGATGAATCCTGAAAGAAACAAGTTCTACACTGCCAAATGGTTATATCTGGTGAGATGACCTGGTTGAACAGACATAAAGAAAACTATTGAAAACACACCAGCAATCAGTGTTTCTGTGCACTATGTCAGAAATCAGAAGTCAGGGTCCAGGTGTATGGATATGTCGGTCTCCGCACCAACACTGGACTACCTAAACTGAAATAAAAATGCACTACACATAACACTATTGATTCACAGAAAATATCAGATTCATATGTTATATAGTAGAACCGACTCCTCTGATACCAATTTTTCATGACTCGTCCCCTGGGGCCCATGTCATGACTACCCCAGGCCCACCATCTATAGGCCAGGGGCTGGAGACTAATACCAAAGGCTTAATTCCCCAAAACTGGGAAGGTTTTTCCTTTATAACCTATAAACTCATAAAACAGAGCACAATAGTGCATATAAAACACTAAGTAAACTGTATAATGAATTATGGGTAGGTACAGATAGCCTCCACATCACTCCACATCCATCCGTCTCCTCGATGCACTAACTCTTCTTACTGTCCCCCTCCAATTACCGTCCAGTACTCATACTCTCAGCCACAATCATCATTGTCCGTCGTTTTCAACCAACACCACAAGGTGCAGGAATAGTTCATCCAAGGGTGTGTATAACGATACAAAATAGAGACACTGAAAACCTCAATTTCTCAAAAAATCCATCAAGGATAAACCAAAATGTATGAAATCAACATATAACCCCACTCATGTATATCCCCACACATACACCAAAGTTATCATGTAATCCATCCCAATCATTAGGTAAACACAAATGTTATTGACACAGCTGAACCAGGATTTTATTCACATTATCGAAACCACGGCTACTGGGTAATTCATCCTCTATAAAGTAAAGTGGTCCGGCCGCGACACCAAGTCACTTCCCACTAAACTTGTACTGTTGAGGTACTCCTCTTGTCTTGTACTGTGGGTCTGCTGCCTCACCAAGGCGCTCCCCACCGTTGGTCTTCCGCCACAACCAGGCACTCCCCATAATAGCCCGCATAAGTAATCCTCCTGTCGAGTACCGTGGGTCTACCACCAAAAACTGGATCTCCTCCACCATGGGTCTTCCATAACAACCAGGCAATCTCCACTAGGCTAGTCTAGTCACTCCGAGTCAATCGGTCAAAAGTCATCATGTCTCATCCTACTAATAGGTCTCTGCACTCTTATTGGTATTCAATTGAAGGATCCACACCACGAGCTACTAGTAGATACTGCAACTAACATTATTTCCACAAAATAAGTATATCAATGTTTTCCCACGTCATATATATCTCAATGCAACAGACAGTGCATGAATTGGATGCACGGTCTGTGAGTTATTAGCCTTTTAGTCACGTCGACCCAGTTGGATTCATGCACGATCCAACCTGACTGTATTTCAACGATTTCCCAAACTCAATTGTGGTATACTCAAAGAGACCATCACAATCCAAGATTATTAGGCCATTTACAAGTTCTCAAATGGATTACTGGTGTAAATGATATTTTCAAAAGAATGTAATGGTGTCATAGTGGGTCCGGGTCCAGTCTGACCTGGTCGGACAGACCCAGTCTGGGTCGACCCAGCTTGACCGGTTGGGTCTGGACCTACCCTTTAGATGGTCCGACCTGTTAGGATTGGCCTTGCCTACTGGGCCCACCTCCGCATGTAGTGGGGGTCGTCGAGGGCCGCAAGAGTGCCGACCGGTAGCGGGGGCGTGGACCAACCGCTGGTAGGCGCAAGTGGGGTTCGTCCCGGAGGGCGCATCTCGAAGAAGCTCAGCCCAGGGCCAGGGTGGCACAGCTAGGGCTGGGTGAGCGGCTCGATCGAGGAGTCGAGGGGCGTTAGGGGCATGAGGAGGCGGCAGCTCGGTTCCACTAGTGGTGAAATAGGGAACACGGGGCATGCGGGGATGCACATGATGCACGAACGGAGGAGCCGCATGGCGTGCAGAGGTCGGCTCGGTTCCGGGATCGGGAGGGGCATAAGCTTTTAGGGTGTCAAGGCCGGTAACGGCGGCATAGCAGAGGTGCTGCATGGCCATCGAGGGTGGCACAACAACCGAGGGTGGCATGGGTTGCAGAGGTAGTGGGGAGCGCGACTGTTTTCTTTCGTCACCTTTTACGTCACATTCCTCTATTTCGGAGAACACTACAAAGTAGATGGGTGGAGAGGTCAGACCACATTGGTTTGTTCTGCACCCTCCAAATTTAGTGTGATTGAAATTGTTTCATCAAGAACATAAACATTGAATGAAAATGGAAGATATCTTAAAAACATCGATTCCAAATAATCCCTCATTAACAAAATATTCCCAACCCGTAAGGAAAAACATCTGTGGATCTACTTGATAATAATTTAGTCTTCATTCTATGTTTTAGATGGAAAGAAAAAGGGAATAAAATAAATCACATAAATTCCCTGCTTGTTCATTGTTCATTGACATAGTCGTGGGGAATTAGATAGAGTTGTCGTTGTTCGTCGCCTCCCCCACACACTTCCAATAATGAGCTCAGGCATCTGTTCGGTGATGATGATGAGGTGGGAGGGTCGGTCATCGAAGATATCCCATTTTGGTTTCTTTCACAAGGTGCTTCGGAGGAATAAGTTGAAGAAAAACCATGCCAGTGTTCTTCGCTGGAAGAACGTGTTCTACATTCTTTGTTGGAGAAACTAGTTCTTCATTGGAGAGTTTAATCCTTCACATGTTGCCATTGCATCACTTTACCATTGCTTCATCGCTTGGTGAAGCCATCCTAAATCCTTCTTCCAAGCTCCATATATATAAGATAGGGGGTAGGTAGGTAATGATCATAGGAATTAATGACGGTTCAATTATTAAGAACGTTACTAAATTCCAACGACATTGTTACTTAATTTAAAAATGGGCAACCCAATTAATTTAAGTTGGCGCAATGATATACTGCATTGGCATGATTAATGGTATCTGTGTTGGCACAATTAATTTGGAGGAGGATAATAGGCCGTCCCTCAATAATTTTGGTAGTTTATGTTTAATCCCAATTAAATGGTATTTTCATCTCGGGTGGTCCACACCACCAATACCTCTCATGAGAGGTTATGGTTTAGGTGGTCCTCACCACCTTAACCTCTCCTTGGAGGATAATGTCTAGTGGTCCCTACTTCCAACTTCCACATGGGTGGATATAATAGATAAAAATAAAATAAAACATGCATTTAATTTATTTCATTATTCCCATAAAAAACACAAAAACTAACTTTCACCCTCGACCAAATGCAATAGCGGTGAAAGTCACCGTAAGAGAATATCAATGTTGTGTGTTTAATGGTGTCCTCTGATTCCAATTCTGAGCACCAGTTCAAAAGTTACAAAATGCCACTGGTGCGTTTACTGAACGTACCTAAAAAAAAGTTCTGAAAATTATTATCATCCACTATCAAACTATGTTGGTCGTGGTTAGGATCTGTCTAAGGGAAACACGCCCCAACGAACTCAACTCTACTCTTGTATATTCAATCTGAGTTACCGTTTACATGTTATAAATTTTACAATAAAATAATTTTCAATTAAATATTTTATTTGCGGTTAAAAACTAACTTTCTCTTGTAGCCCACACCGACCGTAGTTAGTATATGCTTAATGAAAGAATGCCCTCATGAGTTTAGTGGTGGTCTTGAATTTCTAATCTGGTTACCATTTGTGAGTTATAAACATTTTAAAAATAAAATAATTTATTTTATTATTTTATTTTGGAATATACCATTATTTGGGTTTTCTCACAGGAGGCATGCACTGACTAATCATAAGTCGCACCTAGGGTAAACTCGACATCCTGAGCGCAACATTTCCCTCATATTTTTCATCTGAGTAACTATTTATGAGTTATTCAATTTTTTTTGAAAAAAAAATTATGCACGTTAGCTTAAGCTTAAAAAATGTCGATGGATCATTTTGGGCCCTCCGGGCCTCGAAAGCACGTGCCTTCATATTTCGCGGCCTTGTGATATTCCAATATATTTAAAAAAATTACATGGAAATTATGGGTCTTTACCTGAATTTAACCTTTATCTATATTATCCCAAAATGTAATTTTCAATTCAAAAGTTTCAATAAGATACATTCCATATTAGGGTTTTGAAATGGTATTAAAATATTCAACAATGTTAAAAAGAAAAAAAACCATATAATTATATATAACTTCATATAAATCATTAAAATACATCTATATATTTCTTCACTATTGATATGTCACCATTTTTTAAAATTATATTCTTCTCAACATCATAATATTTTTAAAATATATTGATATATCTAATCAATTTCATAAATTATTTCTACATTATCAAAAGCATGAGCTAATTCAATAAAAATTTAATGCTCTCATATCTATCAAATATTGAAAAAAATAAATTCAGTATACAGAAAAAAAATAAAAGTCAACTATTGATAGTTCAAAAATATTTTTTGAAATGAAAATATCAAAAATAATAAATGGAATATTCTTATAAATATTGTCTCATTTAATGACTCATCCCAGTGATTTCAGAATTTTTTTTTCATATTTTTAGGTTATAATAATCATATTTTGTATAAAATAGATTCGAAATGAATTATTGTGATGACCCATATTGAAACAGTGGCATGGAATAATTTTAATGACCAATTAACATAAAAATAACCCATTCATTAGATACTTCATTAAAAAGTATTATTGTGTAATTTTATTTTTATACACTTTTACCCTCCTAATCATGACGATTCCAAACAAGTGCATTTATCATTCGACGCACAACATCATAATTACACATAACCTTACAATTATATAATAATGTATATTTTTTATTAGTTACCTTACCATTTCACATTCAATCATGATCCATGTGTATAAACATTCTATATAAGTAAAACTTCATAAAATTTACACTGAATCACCCAAGATTATATTTATCATGCCTATAAAAAATCTAGGAACATATTTATATTACATTATTATTTATTTTAAGAATGATTCCCCATTTCCTACAATTCAGAACAATTTTCATATTGTTTCATGATTTTACAAAAAAAAACCATCAAAATCCTTTTTCTATTATCATAAAATAGAGAATTCGTTTCCCAAAAAATTATACATCCTAGTATGATTATGCCCTTAGATTTATTGGTTACTACAATATATAATTTTTTTTATCTTATTATGATTATCATAGATAAAATATGGTAATACCTAGTAATTCATTTAAATTTTTCGTCACATACAGCTAATAAATCAGTATCTTTCTCTCTAAATTCAAATAATTATTACAACATTCATTCTTAAAAAACCATAGGGTAATATATATCTTGTAAAATATTCTGAAATATATTTAATTTAAAAAAATCATGATCATTCCTCTCTCTAGAATACGTAAACTGAGAACATTAATGATTATATTCCACTTCAAAATGAGAAATAAAAAGGGATAACATTTGACATTTTAGACATCCCATGTCATCTGATATCATTCCATGATAATTTATCCTTCCCTCATATATTACTATGATATAATATCCATTAAAATCATAATGTTGTTACAACATAAAATGCTATAATATTGTAATGTTCTTTTGTGGAAAATATTGTTTCTCTTTGGAAAGGATTTGAAAACCCTTTTTAGCCTACGTCAACTATTTCAAAACATTAAAAAATTGATAAATTACAATTCCAATAATATTTGGATAATTATTTGGAAGGATGTTTTCATCTTTATTCCCTCCTACTAATACTCCAATGTTTCCTCTATGAAAGACCATTCAAAAAATATCTTAGACCAAGAAATATGAAAATATTTTAAATATAAATTATATAAAACTGAACAACATGGTAATTTAATTAATGAAAATGTTGTTAACAATATAATAACCTCTATAATACTCTAAAATATTTCTATAATACCAATTATATGGAATATTCCTTAAACATTACATATTATGGTGATTTTAAACTATAAGTCACATTATTAAATTCACCAAGATCATTTATGTTTAGATTTCTACACAATTAAATCATCAATCTTACATAATATACCAATATATGAATATAATGTTGAATCGTTTACTTATTAACCATTTCCCTAATAATATATGAATTTAAATTGAACAATATTTTTTAATATAAATCATCTTGAATATTTATATGAAATATACTTTTCTATTAACCATCATTAAACCCTATGAAAAAAACTGAAAAACATGGTATGAGAAAAAAAATATCAATAAGTGACATACTATGACAAATACATTTATCCCAATAAATAACATGAAATCCCATGAAACTACATTTCATAAAAATAAATCTTTTATACCTAGAAAGTTAATTTTTGGTTTCACTAATATAATTTTTATACCTTTAGAAATAAAAATATTTCATTGAAAATTTATGAGTAAGAATAGAAAAATGTTGTATATTCGATACTACATCATTATTATTGAATCCTTGTCGAACCCTTACAAATTTGAAAAACCCTATGGATGACAAAAAACAAAATTTTCTTTATCATACAAAATTCCCAAACACATAACAGATCATTAATGGGGCTCATCGATCACATTTTGAGATTAATGGAGATCAACATATCATATCCTGATTTATAATGAGGCTCACACAAATTTATTTGTTATATTTGGCTCATCCATTATCATAATATATATACAGAGACCACATCCTTTATATGACATTTTAATATTTCAAATTTGAATCATAAAAACAAAAACAAATCACATATAAAAACATATAGAAAACCTTTTAGGATATTAAAATAATAATTATAAAAAAATTAAATAAAAATATAAAATTAAAAAGTGAAATTAATTATTATTTGAACAAAACATAAATTCTGGTATAGTTATACATAGATATAAAACGAATCAATTCTAAATGAAATATAATTTCCTCTATATAATTAAAAATTTTCATTATATTTTCTCTTTAATTAATAATATTAAAACATTAATTTTTTAAAAAATTGAATCGATGAAAAAGAGACAAAATTTTTTCGTTAATATGATTTTCTTAAATACCAATATATCAATAAAATAATATTAAATATATGTACATTGAATAAAAATGATTGAAAATTAATATTTAAAATAGAGTCACATTCCTTGAGTCTGAATCGCCATTTACATTAATTATGATCTTGAACAATACTCTATCCTTAATTATATTACATTATTAGAAACAATTTTATTTTAAATATTCAATTTATATCAAATAATATAATTTTTTTCAATTAAATAATTATTTAGTTTTGCATCAGATGTGATGATCATGTTTTATTTATAATACCTAAAGGAAATTAAAATGTTTTATATAGTCCAAGAGGAAATTATTCCATCATATCATGAATAATAATCCTGAAATAAATATCATTTTTGTCTCTCAATTCATATTTTAAACCAAATCATAAAATATGGTCATGAAAAATCTATTATGTTACAATCATAGATATTGTTTGTCGTACTTATGTAATAGTAAGATTACCATATTTCAAAGATCATTGTCGAAAGAATTAATGTATTATTATATCATAATATTTTAAATAATTATATCATATATACCTTGTAATATCATTAATCATATACTTATTATATGTGTAATGTTGTGATATTAAAAATCACATTGCTCTGAGGAGAATGAAGTCTACATTTATGCACATACAATGATATCATTTTTATAGAAATTTAAGAAAATAAATATCATATTATCATTGATAAAAATAAATAAATCATTAGTATCATATATTTATAAAACAAAATTTATTATAAATACTCACTATAGATATTAGTGGGAAACAATATATCAGTTTGTGAGGTAGTAATCCACTATAAAAACAAACAATAGTTTCCACTCCCATTTAATAAACGTAGTAGATGGATAATGATTTTGAAATTATCATAATTACATCAAAATATATAAAATATAAAAATTAGTAATATATTCCTAGTTTATGAATATTTTAAGTAGGTGTAAGAAGAAATAAAAAATTGTTCTATTAGATTCTATACCTCCTCTATTGAAGAAAATTTTTACATTACAGCTTAATACCTATAAGATTTGTATTGTTCACAAATAAAGCTCTCTAAAATGTGGGGAGGACTTTTAGAGGGGAACTTTTTTAATTTCTTAATGTAATAAATTCATTTAAATTAATAGAAAAAAATCGATCCATGTTTATCATTTTAGATTATAATATTTTTATTAGTATAAATCGTCTTATTTTTTTTAAATTCCTATATTACATTTTTACAATCATGGTTTTGTTTTTACACCCCATGGACTATTTTCACTCATACCACAATAGCAGTTATTTTGAATAAAAATACTATATATAGTTACAAAAAATATAAAGTGCCCTAATAATTTACCAGGGATGATGTTTTTACCATATCCTAATGACTTGTGTAAGTATATAAATTTTTTATTTATCATATCAATTAAAATAATATTATTTTTATAAAATACCTATAATTTCCATTTCAAAACAATAAATTTACAATAATACATATAAAAATATGACAATAAATAAAATGTTCTAATCTATCACAAAAATTTAATTTTTATCAAAAAACTTATTTGATCACAATAAAATAATCATGTTGTACTACATTTAATAATTTTAATATCATATATTTACATTTTCCATTAATTGAGTAATACCTACATCAACATTGCTTATGAATTTATTTTAATTATTTCATCACGTAAAATTAAAAATAAATTTACATTATGAAGTTAGAAAATATTTATTTCAAAATAATATTAGTAATCGAACATAGTCTCTGATTTACCCCATGTTAAAATTATTAATGTTTTTTTAAACAAGCATTTTCATTTTTAAAAATTCATTAAATAATTTATTTTTTTTGGTAATATTGAAATTTTAATGGAAAAATGAAATTTAAATCAGTAATGGTTAATTATTGATGAAATGGATGTGTAAAGAATATTTAATAATATTTTGTGACTAATATAATTAACCTTATCATTACATTGTTTATATTAATTAGCCAATTAATCCTTTATAGTGGTAAAAAATTAATAATTTTAATATTGAAATGAAAAAAATTAAATATTAAAATTTTAAAAGTTTAATGAAATAATTAGTATTATGGATAAAAAATTTTAATATCCAAAATAAATAAGTTGATGAATTTTAATTTAAATGAAAATATTGAAACACAATGGAATTTCTTTTAAAACAAATAAATTTCATTTTAAAATGTTATTTTAATATTTTCATGTATAAAAAACATATAAAAACACATAATTTTAATATTTTGATAAACATGGATCAAGATAAAATTTTAAATTAAATAGAACTAGGGTTTAAATTTATTATTATGATAAAATAAAATACAAAATTCAATATAAATCATTTCTGTTAATATTTATTGAGAAAGTAAAAATTCTAGATAATTATAAATATATCAAACATGGGATATTTTTATCATTAATCATCAAAAAATAAAGTAAATTTTTTATATTTAATGTTATATTAATTGAAAATAAAAAAAAATCTAAATATACATCTATATTTGTCGGAAATATTTTTTTTATTCGACTGAAAATTATTTACTATTTTGATAAAAAAATAACAATATAAACCTATATAATGAATTATAGAAAATATTTTTTTATCAAAATAACATGGGATTTTACAAAATGTGAATAATTCTTTGAAGATATAATTTAGATATTAATTAATAGACAATAATTAACATGGGAATCAGGTGAGGGATGATTTGTGATGTATAATGATGAATCATATATGGGACACTATAATTTCCTTATATGTAAAAATAATATTTTTTCTTATTTTTTAGGAAATTTATTATCCTTCAACAAATATATCAAAATCATTACCATGGGCTAGAATTTGTAATATTTCATTTGAAAAGATTAAAAAACTAACACTAATCTACACAATTTGATATACATAAGAACCCCATGAGATATAAGTTTATCATCTCTTAAATTATATCAACAAGAGATCATTAATATGGTTATAAATAATCAAGGGATATTATTTTCCAAAACAATAAAACACTCGCAAGCAGAAAATTGTAGACATTTCAATTAGTAGGTTTGTCTATGAAATTATGACCATGATGGTTGTTATCATGAATCAGATATAATTATATCTATGAATGATGGATATTTTAATTTATATGAAGTAGTGAAATAATCACATTTCCATAAAATTTATAAACCATTATTAATAGATATTTTAGGGATTCCCTAGGAATATTGAAAAAAAATAAATTGGATGTCTAACATAACAAATGATGAGTCATTGATAAATTTCATTTATAGATATGGAATAATGATATATTAAAGATGTTTTTTGTTAAATCCCCACTTTATTTTAAAAGGCATTAATTGTTTGAAGAACATAGGTCAAATTTCTCAATACACCCTTTCATAAAACATAAGTATGTGGTCTTTTTATTGAATTTTTGCTGGGAAGGTATGATGAGAAAATTTTTGGACTATGTATCCAAAATTTATGTATGATAACACATAAATAATGAAATAGAACATCTTAATGGAATTATAGAATGAAACCGTATATCAATATTGAAGTGTTGAAATATTCACATTTTCTTCCTCATTGTGATTTCAATGAAACATTTGAATCATGATGGTATATATATTATGTCTACTCATTTTCTATAGGATAGATGATTTCAAAACCTTTTAACCTGATACATTATCTATATTAATGATATAAAATTATTTAGGGGGATCCATTATCAGTTTTATCTTACCATGTCCCATACTTCACATACAAATGGTAATAACATTTTTATAGGATAATGAGATAGATATAGATTTATTTACATCTTATCATCACTCTGATGATGTTAATTCTGAAAGTAAAATCTATATATTTGAAGACATTTTGATAACATGTTTCAATAAAATCCAAGGAATGATGAATCTTGTTTTAAATTTTTAATAATTTGTATAAAATAAATTTTTTTATTCATCCATATATATATAACAAATAAAATAAATGGTTTAAAAGAGTTTCCATGGTGAAATAAATTAGTAATAGGTTGGGGATATAATTTAGTTATCCTTGTGGATAATTAGGAGACAATTAATAATATATGAGAAATTTGTAATTATATTAAAAAATCTGTAAGATAGAATTCAATTGTCATGATAATGTAATAAAATATATGCAATATCGTGTAAGAGATCATGTATTCTTAATATTTTCCCCATGTATAAATTATTTAATTTCTAGTAAAACAATGATTTTATGCCCTATGTAAATTGTATCATTTTACGTTATATAGGTAATTGGGGTTGTACCTCACCAATTATTTTGGTTACAACGTGCTATTGAAGTTCCTTTTTTTTAGAAAACCATTTTTTCTTCAATTTCATATAACATAATAAAAATTTTAGATAACATAAATTCCATTAATAATTCAATGTTTGTTAAAGTGTAATGTGTTAGGGACAAAAATATACTTTTATGATATTTTCCTTGTTCATTTAAAAGTAAAATATTTACGAATAGATGAAAATGATAACCAATGAATAAAAATTCATCGATTGTGATATAGATTTTACATAGAAATTTCTCGTATATATTCATTATTTAAACAAGATAGGTTGTTATAGTCCCTCGGGCATTCATCTACACATTCTCCAACGTAAAAAAAATCCATTGACCATTTGGTTCAATAATGGTGAATTTGTCATCTTTTTTGAATCACACTGATTACAATTATTTCCACCAATTTTGATGAAATATATATAGGGATTCTTATTCTTGAGAATTAGGATGTAGAATGGGGATATAATTCTATTATTTTAATTATCACGTCTCAATTATCACTACAAAATAGAAAAATCCAAAACTATAGTTTAGATTAGAAAAATATATAATTTCTTAATAAACTGAAATAATATATTAATTCCTAAAAAAACAATTACATATAATAATAATATTTTTATTGTTAGTATATGGCATAAAATAACCTTCACAATGATAAATAATCATTACAATTTTGAAAATAAATATTCATCATCGAGTGAAATCTGGGCCCACTCCAACTCCTCGTCATTTATTGAATAAACATATAAATATTTAATTTAATATTTAATTCATCAATAAATATTTTAGAAAAATATAACAGTAATAAATTTATTCTTTTTTCTTATGAATAAGTTTTATTTTTTAATTAAATTAAAATAGAATTTAATCAATATCAATGGAAAAACATAGTTCATGACTATTCAAGAGTCATTCTGGATAGCACATTGTGGGATGGAAAAATTTCCATGATTACTATGCTTTTATAGTTTATTGTACTAATTATAAATATAATAATATTTTAATTTTAAAAAATGCATATGATCTCTCGATGTGTTATATTATCCATTTTTCATATAATCTATTCCAGTAGTTTTCATATATATGTTTTGAAACTATATATTTGATATGTCTTTTTTTACAATCTAAAATAAGGAAGTCAATACACCATTGACATGGATTTTTATTCAATGTTTCTATACTATTAAAGTGAATGATACATAAACATCAATTAAAATGTTATGAATAATCATTCATTGACTTATATTTTAATAACATTTTACTTAGGATTCAAACAATATATACTTCTTCAACATGAAAAGTATCATCATGATTTATACTATATAAATAGTTGAATGAATCATATTATTTAAAAAAAATCAACATAATGTATTCATAAAATTACTCATCCTTTTATATTTTAATATATTATGACACCAAAACATATAAAATACAAACTAATATCGTTCTTAATAATATGACATCTTTAAAATTACCATGTATAAAATTCTTTACAATAAACCTAATCTACCTATGGAGACACACACTAGAAAACATATATAATATGTGTTATTTCATATTATGTTATCCAATTATATAAATATATTTAATAATATATCTTTATTATTTAATAGTTATCCTCATTGTTGGGATATTTTACGACATTTTGAATGTAAATGACATCCTATTAATTTATTAAATAAATTTCATGAATTGAAATGAAACATATGTAATAATATATTTTACTATTATTAAAATTTTCAAATAATCATGTAAAAAATTATAAATTTTATGTCAAGAACACTGTCTCTATCCAACTCTTCATTATTCAATAGCCAACTACCTCTGAAATTTATTCATCTGTTCGTCAATTGATGGTCAGATTTTTCCAATATTAAGAATTTTCCCATGGGGTATAACATATTTGTTTCCTCTACCACTACAATCCCTCTTACAAAAATTATTGAAAATATTACCTCAATAGATGATAAAATAGATTTAGGTGATTCTTTTTCTGATGTGACCTATCTTCATTACAAGAGTCGCTATTTTAGTATAATCATAGTGGGGTATGATAGGATTGTAATAACTATGGAACAAATCAATATCTTGGATGAAGTTATATATCATAAATTCTTATTTTGAGACTTTATAAGTCAAAATATATTCATTCAATATAGTATAATAAATAATAATTACTTTAACTGTGATCATTATTCAAAAAACACCTCCATTTTGAGAGATGAATAACCCAAATATATTTTCAGGTCAATTTTATATCCTTGAAATCAATTATTTATAGTTCCACAAATGACTAGTTCGTTAACTATTCTATAGACCATGACCATTTCCTTGTAATTTCATTCAAACATAAGTTTAGTTTTAACTAACATCTAGTATCGACCAACTAGGATAGCCTGATATCTACACACCAAACATAAGGTAGATGTGACCACTATGATATTTCTTATAATAACATTAACGAGTGACGAAATATTTTAACTATTTAGAATCATTGAAATACAACTCTATTCTATATGTGTCATGAACATTTTTTTACTATAATTAATAATTCCATGTTATGTTAGAGACAATCCCCTCTTGGATTTTATTCATAAAGAATTTCATTACTATTATATCAATATATATATATTGAAATATTTCTAATATTATCCTATATCTATCATGATTGATCATTAACCCGAGAACATATATTTCATAACCCAATTCATACATTTAGGATAATATTTTCAACAATGATTTAACAAACTCTAGGACTAGAATATAATTGCTAATATGTAATATTCGAACCAGATAAAAAAAATTTCAAATTGAACTCAACCCCGAAATTTTTTTTATAGAACATTGCCTAACATTTATTCTCAATGAAACAAAATTATATTATATAATTATTAGATTTATTATTCCTCTACATGTGTGCTATCATTAAACCATAAATGGATATAATAATCATGCATACCTAGTTATAATATCATGGATTCAGAAACTATATAAGTAATATGTTATATTATCTTATTTATGGTCCCCAATAAAGTTATATGTTTTGTAATTTATTTATAAAAACATATTTAAATGGAATATTGTAATGGAAAAAAAATTCTGATAGATTTTAGGATTTCAAATAGTTAAAATACATCATCATAGTGTATGAATTGATGACTTTTCAACCCTTTCACAACTTGTATTCATTGTATGAATAACCATATACATTGATGCCTTGATTCTTCTATAATCTAATTTACAAACAATATGATTATCATAAATTAGTGACTCTAACAAAATTTATTCATGGTTTTTTTACATAGATTTCATTTTAAAATTCAATAAATTTTTCTACTGATTTTTTTTGAAATATACTAATATAATTTATGTTAAAAGATCATTACTATCAAATATTAATGAGTCCCTGTCATCATTGAAATGAAAAAATATCATTCATATTCTCTGATGCATATTGTACACTAATACATATCTTTTTTATCTGTAATATTATCTACATTAAACGGGCATTAAAAAATCTATTCATATGATAAAACTTGTGTATCATGATCATTGGCTTCACCAAAGACAATTTCACCCCCCTCTCATTTAGAAATATTGTATTTAAAATTGAATGAGGATTATCAATCAATAAAAAAACGATTTGATTGATTGTATATATAATATCATCTTATTTCATTGGGATACCATATAAAAATAGAATTCATGAAATGAAGTTAAAAGTTTTTATATTCTGGTTTTTTAACAAATGCATCACATCCTTAAAAATTAATATATGTTAATTATGGTTTATATTCTCCCCAAATTTTTATTGGAATATCATATTCCAGTTTATTTGTCACTTGGTTTGGAATATATATTTATTTTTTAAATGTGTATCCCAAAAAATAATTATTTCTGAATCGAATGAAACATTATCGATATTAATATTTACCATAGTTTGTAGTCTCCCATTTCAGTTAAATCATTTTACAGAGGTGTGTATTGAAAAGGGAGTTCATAAAAAATTACAATCTCTTATTATTACTAAATAATGACATAATTAATATATTTTTCTCTACCATTTGATATGGTATTTTTATTCTCTTTACCTAGTCGGTTGTCAAATTCATTCATGTCTTTCTCAATAATTTCAATGTAATCAGACTTATACTTTATAATGTTAACATATCAATATGTATATAAATCGTCAGTAAATGTTTCGATGTGTGAGTACAAACCCCTCTATCCAATTTAAATTCATCATCTTGTACACTATGTGGGTATTTTTAAATTTATCCCTCTATAAATTTGTCTTATATTCCAAATTGTTTTGTTTAATATAAACAAAATATACATATTTGTCTAATTTCTCAAAAAAATTATATGACTTAGCCTGTGGTTCCAAATATTCTTTTTGTATGATTCATGTGATATATATTCATTATTGATTGAAAATATATGCATCTAGTAATCCAAAACCTATAAATTAATATTTAATTATTATTAAAAAAAATTATCTTTAAAAAAGAAAAAACATTTATTGTTAATTTTGAAAATAAATCCATCAATATCATGTATATAACAGAAAACATAATTTGTTTGTAATTGATGTAAAATAATTACATCCATTATTAACTATGAATATTTTTTTAAACATTGTGAGGTTGTATTAATTGATATCTATAAATTTATAATTGGATTTATTTTACTCTAGTAAATTTACCTCGCATCTGTCTCTCATTCGGAAGTCGCAATTTTCATGTATATGAATAAATATCCGGGCACCAAAAGTTAAATATAATACCATGTTTTTAAAAATAAATAAATTAAAATCAATAAAAATTTCACCTATATTTTCCCCTTGATTATTTACAACGTTATAAATTTTCATGCATTTTCTCATCATTCCCCAGGAAAAATGACAGCATAATTTTTTCTTTCATTCCCCTTGATGATACTATTATTAAAACAGTTTTGTGGAGATACATTGGTCATTTATCTCATTAAGTTCATTTTACATTTGATCATTATATTTATGGGAATATTATCTTCCTTTGCCTCTTTATAAATTAGAAGATGAAATTGAGTAGACCTAGGAGAGGATCATAATGTTGTTAATATTAAAATTATTAGAATATTGAACATAATCATTGAGGTAGTGTAAAAAAATGAGATCAATGTGTATTTACAAAGAATTTTCCAATAATATAACCATTATGAACATATTGTATAAATTTATTTGGTTTCTGTGAGGAATAATATACACACCCCCTGTAGGATTAATTTGAGGGAGCACCATAGATATCAAAAACAAATCCTACCATAAAGTCTCCCGGTATAACCATATAGGTTCCTGAGTATTCTATAAGAATCTATGTCTTCATGAGAATTCATGATCACACTATAAATATAGGAAAAAATTTAAAATTTTACTTTTATCGAATAATTATTATTTTTCATAGATCGAAAAATCATTTTCATTCACCACCTTATAATTTTTTTTATGCAAAGTGGATTCTATCACATAGAATTATTGTTAACAAGACAACACAACCAAAATAAGTATTTATCATTACTAGAAGTTAATACCAATTATAACATAGTCTTTCTCTAATTTTGATTTAATTTATATTTATTTCGATAAAAACAATTATTATACAATTGAAAAGTATAACTAAAAGTACAATTCATGATTAAAAATTAGAAGCGAAATAATTACATGAATTTTGAAAATTAACCTATTATTTTGTTGATTATAAAATTCCATGACCGTTGTACATGGAATGTCAAACCAAAAAACAAATAATATTATAATTTATATATATTTATATAATCTTAATAATTATTTTTAACTGTAAAATAATAATAAATTATTATGTTATGGTATTTTTCAAGATCATGGTATAATTTACCATTAATCCATTGAGATGAACCCCCAATCATCATATCCTGATTGGTATTTCATCATCACATTTCTCTAATATTTTTTCAACCTAGACGGTACATTGAACCAAATAATTAAGGGGTCAAGCCGACCCACTCTCTTAGTTAAGACTTATTGATTATTAAATTTTCCCTTAGCATACATAAACAGACACATTTTATATGGGTTCATCTTAATTCAGATTATGGATGTCATCATGACCGAATAGTAACATTAGGAATTAGGTTTTATTGTATGAAAATATTTGTTGATTTATTAAAAGTATAATATAGTATTTATTGTTTTATCCTTTAAAGGTATTAGTAATATTGAGTGTATTTTAATTTAGTTATTAACCATGTTTTAATAAAACATTTACACATATTCAATTTACATAAATTAATTCATTGAATAGTAATGAAATTATTTTTTTGATCATTATCTTACATAATTAATATAAATAATTAATAATATAGAAATAATAAAATAATTGAATGAACCATCCCATAGCATATCTAATTGTTATGTTTTTCAATCAAATTAAATGAACAAATGGATTTGTCAGATAATATTGTTTTAGTCTTGGAATGGGTTGTATCATTACAATTGTGTACCTCTATATCACTAAGGATGATATTTTATTAATCCCTTCTTGAAACATCTCATATAACATTAGAATACATAATTTATTAATGAATTTATAACTCATATATAAGGGAGGTGAACCAAAAAAGGATTTAATTTTTAATTAAATAAATCATTTTATCTATGCATGTCATGAATATTAAGTGATAGTGTAATGTCTCATAAACCACTATTAAAAATTAATAATAAAAAATTTGAATCCCCTAAAATAGATATAAATAAAACCTAGACATAAAAATTTCTTCATCAATCTCATTAAATAGTAAAAATATGCAATAAATACAACAAATTAAAACTGAATAACATTCATTAAGGAATTCAATTAAGAAAATGATTTAACAAATAAAAATAGATAATTATAATAATTTAAATTAGTATGAAATAATAATTTAAAAATATTAAATTATAAAACATATCATTTGATTTTTTATATATTAATTTTATAATGTTTTATTATAATCATAATGTAATTTTATTCTATTTTTTTTATGATACAATAAGTCATGTATATTTGAGCTTTAATACATGTTTCTCAATTGAAATTTTCCAAGGGTAAATGCATGTTGTATTAATGTGTACCATAGTGACAATGTACTACCTAAACAACATTTATTCACCTTTAGATATTCCTATGAAACAATATTAGGGTTATATCATGTATCATTTTTGTTTGACATGACATTTACTCACATCCTATACGTCGTGTGTGTAAAACCCCGAGATTTTTAGAATTTTTTTTTTTGAAATAGTTTATGATTTTGGTATTTTTTTCATTTCAAATAAAAATATAAATTTTTAATATATATATATATATATATATATGTAAAAATAGATATTTGAATCATTTATTTGATACCAAATTGACTTGTATTGCACTACCCAGAAGCCCAACTTGTCAAATGTTATACAAAAAAATCAATGTTCCTGATGAAATATCATTTAATTGTTAATATTATTAAATAAAGGTAATTATGAATTCTCCATTTTACATTGTAATATGAATTTTAATCAAAAAATTTCAATTTTATTTTATAACTGATTTAAATAAAATATTTTTATAAAGAATATTTATATTTTATGTAAAATACTAACATGTTTAAAAATTATATCTTCTCAAATGAACTACACTTCATGTCCTTATATAAAAAAATTAAAAGTTTTCTTTTGAAAATTATTGAAATTTAATTTGAAAAAATAATCTTATTTTGTGAATTTGGAATGACGAATCTATCATAGCTTTAATTTTTTTAATTTTTCAAAAAAACATCAATTTTTATTAAGAACAGGGGAAACAATATTTTTTTGTTGAATACTATCTTTTTTATATAATATGTACATAAGATGAATTATAATTCACATTAGTTTTAAGTTAACATTATCTATATTATTAAATTAAGAATATTTTTAGTTTATTATAATCAATTTTACTTTTAATTTAAATATAAACATTAAACAATCATTTGAACATTTAAGTTTAAAAACATACTATCCTTCCAAATTTGTGGGAGTATCAATAATCATAATTATACCACTTCTATTAATTTAATTTCAAAAAATAAATATATCAAAATTTAATCAGTATATTTTTTAGATACTTATAAAGTCATACTAATATTTGACAAAAATGATTTGAAAAATTGATTAAATTTAATCCCAACGATTAAGGGAAAGTTATTTTTATTTAGGGAATAATCCTTAATATTAGGGGGACATATGACAAATAAATTTGTCCAAAGCCCCTTAAATATAAATATATCGAATGTAATCCTTTCATTAATAATTTATGATGGTTTTAAATTACTATTTTTAGTTAATAACATGTGTACACCTAACATTTTTTAAAAGTTCCAAGTGAGCCATTTTCCTTCCCTATTATAGGACACCACCAGTCCCTCTCCCTCAAACCCATCAAGACAATTGGACTGTACAACCTCTGATATATTAATCTCCCAAAATCCATCCATTACACATTTAATCCTCCCTTTGGGCAGATCCTTTTCCAGGGAAGACTTTTGGAACTAACCAAAAGGAGTTACCAGAAAAAAGCTAACATCTTCCCTAATTATATTTATGTTAATTTCAATTATCCACCCCCTAAAATATTTTATAATACATGATTATATAACATAATGTGTATAAAAAATATACTAGTATGTTTTTATTTAAATATTTCTACCTAAACGTTTTCACTACTTAATTTAATGTGTAACGAACATATAGTTTCTGTGTACGGGAAACAACTACCCCATGTAACGATGAAAGTTTGTTCTTCATTTACAACATTTCATGGGGGCATTATGATTGAAAATCTATTTATTCATGTCTTATATTATATTTATTATTCCTTTTAACTTATTTATTCCTTTTCCAACACATATCATCTTACTCTCCATTTAGTGTAAATGTGGTAACTTCTTTTGTGGATGTGTGGACTACCAACCCTCAATGTAATGTTATTTTTTAATAAACTACTAGTAATGTATTAAGGATGTATTTAGTGAAGTTAAATTATATACATTAAATTATAATTATGAATTAATTATATTATATTCATATACTCTTATATGTAATTTTCATATTTTTTTAGAATGACAATTAAAATGGAAACAATGTTCATGTGTACATATGACATACAATCATCATGAATGAGGTATTCTATTTCTTACTAATGTATACTACATATTAATATAATATAATATTACTGGTTATAAATGATATTTATATCATAATTTAATTTTATTAAATATCAATATAGATATTAATATAAATTATATAACATATCCAGACGCACGTGATGACCAATGAGAATATTCCGCAAACTAAAGCCCTAACAAAGGATCATTCACAAGCCAGTGATATAAGGTCATAGTCAAACCATATAAGGTATTATATAATAAAATATATCTATTTATAATATTATTAAAATAAATAAATTTATTATATTTAATTATTGATAGTGTACGGAGATAGGCAAGACACATATTAAGGGGATTTCATCTCACTTTTTATTTCTATGAGATAAATTCTATGTTCACCACACATTCATTTTTGTGTGGTGTATTTACTACCCATGATTTTATTATATATGTGTTATAAATAGATTAATGTGTATTAACATATCCATTTTACAATTTTTCTTTCATGAGTATTTAGCTTTATAAGATACTAAATCGGTGAAATTGTTTTTTGTTAATTTTACATCTATTAGATTCCTATTTTGTTATGCATGAAAATTATCTCTTGAGGTTTATATACATACATTTAACATGTTATATCACAAATCTATTTATTTTATTGATATTATTAACTTCATGTAAATTTATATCTTACATGGATATTATGATCCCATATTACTATGTAATAAGAGTTTATTAAAAAAAATTCACATTTTGAAAGTGTTTATGTTAATGCTTCCATTGATTAATTATTCTATTAAATCTATCAATAAATTCATGAATACTATTCTAATCTATTTAGTTGTATATTAATCATTTATTTGACCATTTTATACTTTTTGGTACCCAAAATAATTAAGAATGTGTTTTTAAGAATGCATGAATTTACCATCTCTTTAGCCAGAAATATATGTCCCTTCAAAATCATGTTTTAGAAAAAGGGTTCCATGAATAGTATAATAATATATTATTATAAATAAAATAATTTTTTAACCATTTTTTTACCGATATTATCAATGTAATATTCTTCTCACATTCCGAATAATCTAATTTTCTATCTTTTCAACCATGAAAATGGAATGTTCATTTTACCACGTTTGACATGTATATATTTATCCACCATGAATCCTTTTATGGTCTACTATATTCATTAATGGTTACTTTTTCGAGAAGGTTTTGATAGTTATTTATAGGGAAAACAGTTTTCAAAACATTTTCAAACATCTTTTATAATTTTCAAAGAATTTTGTTTTTCAAATCCTTTTCAATATTCTGTTAAATATTTTTAAGGAAAATGAGTTTAAATAATTTTTTAGTAAATATTTATACATTTTAAAATAATTTTCATTTAAAATTGTTTCTAATTTTTTTTTAATTTTTTTAAATGATTTCAATGAATTTTCATGGAATGTAGTATTTAATGTGATTTTAAATAGTATTTATTTGTTTTCAATATTTTTTCATTGAAATTATTTTTAAAATTATCATTAGATTTCATTATATGTTATCAACATATTTGTGACGGAAAATGTTTCAAAACATTTTGAATCATATTTTAAAATTTGTTAAAGAAACTTTTTTTGAATGATTTTAAGTATTCTTTATAAGATTAAAGCTATTTTCCATGAAAATGATTATCATTTGTTTTTAAGATGACATTTATTGATGTTAATCATCCTCTTATAGGTAATGATATAATGGTCCCATTTATATAAATTCTACGAATGGGTTATTCTTATTTTCACAAACGTTATGCGACATGTTTCTCTTTTATGAGTTTTATGTTTATGAAATCGGTTTCCCTTTAAATGTTTTATGTTTTTGAATGATTTTTCTATTTCAGAACATATGAATTTGAATAAATTATAGTTAAACATGTTCCTTTTCTATAGTTAATAATTTTTTTTATAAAGATTGAGGCTGAACCCCTTTTATTTAAATCAAGTAAAATGTAGGATCCGAGAAGAGTACAAGAAAAAAAGGAGGAACTCAAAGGAGAAAATACTAACCTATATTTTTTAACATTCATGCAGTCGATCTCATTTCTTCTTCTCTATGTGAATACTTACTGAACCATCCATGACTTCACCCTCATCCTCTTGATCTTCCTCCCCCTACTTGAAGGAAGAGATTGAAGTCATTCGTAAGGTATATCAACATAATTCCACCAAATATTACAGATATCCTCTTGTCATTCCTCAAATTTGTTAAAAGAGGAATCTCTTATCACATGAAATATGACACCATATACATCCATTGTATCAGTTGGAACCAAAATATATTGATTATTTTTATCATCATGATAAATCATAATTGAATCATGCATATCAATGGATTTGTCATTAATCAAAGAGAAAAATACATTTCACAAGAAATCAGTTGCTCAACCACCACTAGAGTTGAAGCTGGGTATATTTTCTTCTTATAAGAGACATGTTGAAATCCGTCATTATCTAGAATATGATTTGATGAATAATGGGATGTTTTATAAAATATAGTAGGGTCAGTTTTGACAATTTATTTAACCTGAAAATTTCCTCAAGCAGTCATCATTTCCTCTATAATCTAGTGATCCATCTTTTGTGGGACTTATTCTTCGTTCACTTGTTCATACACTAAATAAGATCGATAATTTTTTAAGGGATCATATATTTCTATGTTATAAATATCAGTGATGTCATAATTTTCCACATTGGAAAAAATAGCAGACAAATAATTTTTCTTGTTCTCATAGGTTGAGGAATATACACTTGGGAGGTCATCCATCCCAGGAACAACACACTATACTTCTATTTTTTGAACAATAATGTTAGTAGTAATTCCTAGTCCATCATAATTTTTAGAATTATATTTTACATCCTCAAGATAGTTTAATGGATGAAGATCATCATCTTTTCTAGAAGGTGCACATTTTCTCTTTTTATGTCTCTTTGTTAGGTGAAGTCCATGAAATGAATAAATTATAAAAACTATATAGCACATACATGTTGTTGAATATTGATCAATAACAATTAATTCCATACAATATTTATACATTTTTTCATAAATAACATTTAACACAATATTATCTTCATTGGATTCATGAATTACCTGGTATACAAGATTTGATCCTAGTTCAACCTCAACAATAAACCTGACCATGTTCCGAAAATGATCCACAACCATTTCCTTGTCATAATTAATTAGGATGTCAATTGGTAGAGCAATTTCATGAAATATTTTGGGATTCAAATTTATCCAGTAAATATAATATACCCATACTGAAATTCGAGTAGTGGTGTTACCAATCTCAATGGAATGAAATTTTTTATACCATTCATGTAAATGAATAACCCCATGTTTGAGTGATATGGAACTGATTCACCTGGCTCAGACCTTCAATTCATCCATGTAGAAGATCATGTGTAAGTAATCCATTCCTAAAAATAAATACTTCTATTATGAAGAACCAAAAATAATAAATATCTACATCTTTATTTCATTAATTTGTTGAGGATGAGATCCTATACGAATAAATAAATGAGAAGTTATTGAGAACTCGCCCATTTTATGATGCTATGATATTATATCATAGCCAGATTTGATATGTGAAATACTCAATTTTCATTGAGTGGATGAATAAATATATCCTTTTAAGATATAAAAAGGGATACTTAACATGATTCTCTCATCTGAAGCACTATGTATCTCTTGGTTTCGAAGCTCTATAGCAGCCTCAAGAGTGGTACCTTCCGCAACCCCTAAAATCAATCTAGGAACAACTTCCGCTTGATTTTATGAGTCGATTGGATCCTTTTGTCCCTCGATATCTTTCTCAACCTTGCATTCATCAGATTGTGGATACCCATCCACTGGTAACCGAGATCCATGACACTTTTATAATGAACACTCAGATGAAGGTGCTGCAATATTCACCAAAACTAAACCATCCCAAGACTCATCCTTTGTTTGTGGATTTAAACTACTCACAGATGCAACCCAATCAAGAAAAATCAATGCTATGAGAACACATTTCACTGACCAATCAAACTCTATAGATCATGATTATATTTTTTGGACAAAAGATGTGAGGAACCATCATGGATTGATAGAAACCCTAGCATTTGACACCATTGGAGAGGCCATCCCAAACCATCATCATGTTCCCAGTTATTATATTTTTTTTGCATACGATACCCATTTCATTTCATGTGTTAATACATGATCGTTTATAATTTTTTGGCACTTGTATGTATGTTTTCATTATGATCTTGGAGGAACATATATCTCCTCTTAATGCATTAGGTAATGATAAATTATTTAGGATCTCAATGTCTACATGGGAGGAAATTCTAATCCAGAAACTAGAGGGGACACAAGAGAACATCCCAATACAATAATTGGATGGTATATATGAGTTAATATCTAGTCAGATATAGGAGGGTTAATAGGATGAAATCACCAGCCTATAACTAGAGGGTAATTGTGTTGATTTTCCATTTCATAAACAAGAGGGTACATGGGATGACAACCTTTTCCAGAAAAAAGAGTATACATGAGAGGGTATCCATCCTCAAATCAAGTGCACATGTGATGAACAGAATCATAACATGTTACTAAATTCTTGGTATTTATTCTTGGCATTGTGTTTTTTCCAGTTATGTTTTCCCCAATTTATTCTTTTATTACTGTGTTCATATTTCAAGTGTTGTGTTCCATATTTTCTTATAGATCATGTATTATTAGCTTCAATTTATTAATAAAATGTCTAATATTTAGGGTATGATATTAATATGTCATTCTCATATTATATACCCTTTTTTCATGTGATGCTTACACATTTTTTATTTACCTTTATAGAGAATCTGAGTTCTCCCCATTATTATGATTACATTATCCAGGTTATTACGAAAGGAATTATATTGAAACACAAGAGGTGTAGATATTTATGGGAGATGGATAATATCTTTCAGAGGGACAGATGTTCTAGTATCCAATATTCTAAATTCACTAAAATATTATAGAACTCGGGCATGTATGTTTGAAGGGTACTAAGAAATCACTTAAATTTATGTAAAACCCATGTATGATAAGCATTGGTCGCTATAGTTAGTATCAAAGTAATGGATTATTAAACCATTGGAAATTCGGATGATAAAACATTAGTATGATCCCTATGTATATTTCTATGGATATTTCAAGTGATGACTCGAGTTATATGTATAAGGATGAGTTATGAATTTGGATAATGTTGTGGAAATATATTTAAGGGTAGAGTAATTTATTTCCTATAAATAAATCCCTATATAAATATTACTAGTTGATGTGGCTCTCGAAATATATGTACCTAGTTGTATGAATTCCATGATGATGCTCCGACCCTGAATCATTGTAATCTAGTACACAACAATGAGCTTTACTACACACCTAGTTTGACATTAATGGGGGATATTCATTTTAAAATCATAATCACATCAAGAACTATCTTGATGGACTTAATTATAATTTGGAAATGAATATCCTGGTTTTATCATAAGGTGTCATAGATTAAAGAATGTGTCATTATTTACACATCATATATGTTACGTTTCATGATAACACGATTCCATATTCTGATAAATGTTTTGTACTCTATGTTTTTGGTTTTAGAAAATTACTGTAACCTGATAAAACTGTGTTAATGGTGATTATGATGGATAATAAACAAATTCCCTCTGAATGATCCAAATGATATGGGGTCTATAATAAAAAAAATAATTTCTTTAATATCATATATTTTTAAAGAAATTAATCATTATGAGTTTAAAAAATGAGGAAAGGTGGGACCAGCGTTATCTTTATTCCCTCATGATGCATCATCAAAAGTCATTCTGTGGGTTATCTATTTCACATGATTCTAAACTCTGGATCAGTACCACCTAAATGATATACTATATTCTAATGTTTCTAGATCATGAGAAGTTATTCTGGGTTTTTATAATTTCAATGGTGAAGCAACCTAGTGGTGGACTCTAATCAAGAATATAATGACTCATGATGAGATTGAATCCTTGTATTGGTGTGAATTTAAGAACACATTATTCAATATGTACATTCGTTATACTATTTTAATAATTACAAGAAATGAGTTATTTGAGTTGAAGATAAATAATGATGAATTTTTCGGTACCTATGAGGCTAATTTCAGAAGACAAGTGAGGTACACTTTTGGTATTAACATCCAACCCCAATGTACTGTTACTATGATCTCATATTGATTATATAAAACTATCATAACGGTGTAAGACATAAGAAACAATAGTAGAAACGAATAAATTGTGAGATATGAAATCATGGTTGAAATAGTGGTTTGTGTTACTTATAAAACACATGGCCTCTAAAGGAAATTGGATATGGAGTTAAATGGGAAGTATATCATCTGGGGAAAACAATTATCCTTATGTTAGGGAAATATTATGGGAATAAAAATGGATGTAATTTTCTTATGGGGACTACTAAATATTTTAAGAATTGTAGGGAACGTCATTAAGAAGATTATTATAGAACTAATTTGGGGAAGTTATGTATGGAAGAAAATAATGATAAATCCCTATAGAATACACCTCCCACACTTCAGTGTTCAAATTTCAGGTGGGTTATCCATTACACTTACTATATCTCCAATCCATGGACTAATTTGAATGATAAGATAGATAATCCATTGAAAACAATGGTCAAAGGAAAATAATTTGTGTTTTAAATCAATAAAGTGAACCCAGATAATAGATAAGTACACATCTTTCCCTCCTTATTTGGGAATGTAATGTTTTATTTTCTATGAATAATCCTTATGAACGTATTATTATTCATCCATTGATGAAACACATTGTGATTATATTTCCTTATATGTAGTACAGAATGATAAAATCACATTTCATATTTTATCAGAATAATGAAGGTCCCATGTTTCTAATATAAATTTTTTTGGTTTATAATATATTCATTGTTAATAAATAAAGGTTGAATTATTTTTTTGTTGTGTAACAAGGTTAAAAAATAATATAACATTTTAGTTAAACCATATAATAATTTAGTGATATTAATGTATTATATTTAAATATACAAATTTATGTATATTTGATAGCCTATTCAGACTACTTTGTATGGATGATAATAGATGGGAATGGCATATCATGTGTCAAAACCTGGATCTTAATCTCAGGTATGTCTTTCCTTTTTCTAAAGTTTTTGATAAAAGAGGATTTGTTTGGAAAAATTTGAAATACAAACCATGTACATAATTATTACACATCGTGTACTTTTCTCTTGCACGATACCTTGTGCTGGCCATGTCCAGGCCACACACATGGGGTGTAGCGATGATGTGGAGGTTTCTGAATGCAGTGTACAGATGGGGCGAGTTCACGTCATGTACTCATGAAATACACACCGTGTACTTTTCTTTTTTTATTTCATTAATCGGATCGAGGTCACCTCTAATCCCTGTTTCTGTCTTCTTCTACGCCTAATTCTATCCAGAGCATCCGAGGAGGCCGATTCTTCTCCGAACCAGTGATCCTTCACCAGTTACCCGAATCGAACGCCATCGATTGCATTGGAATCGCAGCGGTGAGTTCCCCCTTCTTCTTGAGTTTCCTACAATGATTTTCCCACTTTCTCAAGATATCATGGGTTGATAATTTTGGATGTTTTCTTAAATTTTATATATTCTAAGTATAATCAATCTTTTTGGCTAAATTATATCGATCTCATAGGTTTTAGTTAGGTGGTTTGTTGCCTTACGTTGTATGTAATTGAGTTTTTGTGCAAAAAGTGTCGGATACCCATGTATCGGGTTTCCCGGGTAAGGGATTTTCATTACATATCTTAATTGCCTTATATTGCATATTTTTTTGAGGATAATTTATTTTAATATATTCATGGTTTCATGTTCAAGGATCACCCATGGGTGATTTCTCTTGCTTTGGTTTTTTATCATTGTTTGGCTTAGGTTTCCTGTGAGGCAAACCATGTAGCATTGTTTGTATGCCTTGTTATATCTGATTGCATGTATTTCCTGTTGTTTATATTCTTTTGATGCATTTTAGCTATTATCCAAGTATTTTTTTAACTTACATAGGGCTCCTGATAGTCGATTACGCACGATTAGACTGCTCAAAGCTATGTGAACCTGGTGCGGTAGACTAAAGAGGGAATTGATCATCAAGGGCATCCCTAGATAGTCTATTATAAATTAGTTTCGTTCGCATTACCTACTATAATTTTACTTTGTGCTTCCCAAGAGTGTCTTTAGTTTACACATGTATCAAGACCACATGAGGAATTAGACGTAAGTGCTTCCTCAGAGATTCTGTAGCTATCGTTGCAAGACCATAGGGTAATTGACTTTTAGAGATTCCCAGAGTGTATGTTCCTTGTATAATTATTTGACTAGAGTATTCTAACATTAAAAGACACCTAGAGAGTTAGTTTTATTATATTTTGGTTGGTTGTGATGAATCCACCAAGCCCAAGAACAAGCTTTGGTTTGTACTGCTTGTTGTCTAGGTAGTTTGTTGAGATACCTATTGTGTTACTTGATGTGCCTTGAAAATATAGAGTTGTTTTCTAGACTAATTGGTTGATTATTAAATGAATGTATTAAACTAATAAATAAATATGAAAGGGGATTTTTAGGATTTTTACTTTGGTGTACCTCTGTTTCTCTGCTGCATTTATTTCCTTTACTTTTTCAATTTTTCTCACTGACAATAGGGCGTAGATCATGTGGTGATTGCAAACTGGGATTAGTCTCACACCCTTTCTGGGTCCTTCTTTTCGGCCCAAACGGGTTATATGGGTGCAGGTGTGGATAGGGATTTTTTCCCTTCTACCTCAAGTACATGATTGATGGTTGGAGCTGGAGATCATAGGACCGAGCATAGACTTGCGAAGCTGCTAGAGTTCCTGTTACTTTTAGTATCTTGTTTTCAGTTGTATTTCAGAACATTGTTGTGTTTACTGCATTCCTTATATACATGTACCTGCTAAATCATTATCATCATATCTATATATATTCATTTCTTCTGATGTTTTTTTTTTCAGTTGTTGTATTTCATATACTACTTCCGTTATTGACTGTTATTTCTTTTCCCTTGAAAACCTTACCAAATGATGGAATAGTTTCCCCAAAAACTTATGAAGGACCTCGCTGCTAGTCGGAAGCCTCTGGCATTTGGGGAAAGGTGTATGAGATCATGTGGAGAACCGGGCACTGGGCACCAGTTGAGTGGATCCGGATTCGGTTCGTTACAAAGAGGTATTAGAGGATTTTCATCCTTATCTATTTTACATAATGTTTGGAGACTTTAGATGGGGATAGGACGGAATAGGTAAATGGTAAATAGTTGTGCCTGAGAGTTCTTGAACCAGCGTACAGGGAAAAATCCAGATTACCTCTAATGTTGTAATTTTCGAGTTCTGCAAATGTTACAGTTTAATTGAATTCACCGTTGGGTGATGCACTTGTTTTGTGCTGTTTTTTATATGATTGTGGTTCTATTTTGTTGCAACCCGATGAGATGAGGGTAGGCCGTCTCATGCATCATATAATCACATGTTATAAAATCACATGCCATGCATTTTTCCATTCCATCTATGTTGCATTAGATATTTTATGTTGTTGTGATAGAATTTGGGATAGACAATGCATGATGTTGTGATAGCTTCTTTGATAAAATACCTTCTATGTAGAGAGGGTATTTGTTGTTTATAGATCCTTATCATAGACACATAACCATGGACCTATATGGGTTATGGGACCTCAATGATCAGAATTTGGTGGGTCGTGAGTTTTTTATACAGTTTCTTGTAATATGTATTGTTATGGTGCCAAGATTTGATTCATGGGGAGTATGGGCCCCACAGATCAGAATTTGTCCCCTTATCCTCGGGTTACTGTGTTTTCTGGGCTCTGGTGCAGTTATGAGGCTACTGTCAGGAAAAACCCAGAATACACGGCATGTACTTTATAAAGACACACCATGTAGTTTTTGGCCGTGTCACTGACCGTGTGGAAAAGGACAGGGGCCGTAAAAGGGTCTTTAGGAACTTGTCGTGTACGGTACGTACACGCAGTGTACTGGTAAACTATGCATCCGTCCGTGTTACTAAAAACACGGGTCGGGAAATCTCTGGTAGTACATGGCGGGTTTGGTATGAACATGCTGTGTAGTCTAGTTCTAGGTACCCGGCAGTGTCACCAACAACACAGGTCAGTGTTATCTTCTCCTATACACACTGTGTTTGTTCGGAACATGCAGTGTAAGGGTCAGCTATGTAGTTGGGCATGTAACGAAAACCATGGGCCAGGGTTTTCCTTCTAGTGCACGCCATTTCCCTTTGGAACACGCCGTGTAGTGTCGACTGTGTGTCAGTCCGTGTCGCTAACAACACGGGCTAGGTAAGTCAATTCTAGTGCATGTCATGTCTTCCTTAACACGCTGTGTAGTCTTTGATTGGGAATTTCTATTTGACCTAGTCATGTAGGAGAAACCAGGAAGGGAGAAAAGGGTCAGTACACGCCATGTAGTTTGAGAACACGCCATGTAGTCGGGTTGTTTACACATCCATGTATGGCCAAGGTACACGCCCATAGTAAAATTTATGGAAACACACGGTGTAGCCATTCTATATGCCGTGTAGTAATGTTTTTCCCATTTTTACAGGGTTTTACCTCCTTTTTAGTTTTAATATCATATTTTCAAACTGTGTTTGTTGTTAGTGAAGGTGTGTTTGGAACTGTCAGAGCTATGGCACCAAGACGTCCTCCCGTTGCACGACAACAACCATGCATTGATCGTACGCCTGATATGACCGATATGGGACTACCTGCAGTTCCACCTATCATTCTAGAAATAGAACCTACAGTGATTCAGGACACTAGAACAGACACTCAGTTCAGAGAGGGTTTCATGAGATTCATGCAGACCGTCCAGAGAATTTAGCATCCTACCCCGAATATGGCAGAGTTGATGCAGGTTTTTCAGCAGCAGCATCCTCCCACGTTCAAATGGGGTAGAGGACCACAGGTTGCGGAGTCATGGATAGAATCCATGATATCCATCTTCAACTATCGGGACACACCCCTAGAAAATAGGGTGAAGCTCGCGACTTACATTCTAATATCCTCCACTATAATATGGTGGGACATAGTTTCTCAGGTAGGGCGCCAACGAACTATGTCTTGGGATGAGTTCCAGCGTACTTTCTACGACTACTTCTACCCAACGACATTGAGGTATGACATCACTAAGGATTTCATGAACTTGCAGCAGGATAATCATTCAGTTATGGAGTATTCCTCTATTTTGACAGTGTTACAGCATTTCGATCCCGTTCTTGAGAATGAAGAACTGTTCTTGGAAAGGAAGATTGAGGAGGGACTCAATCCAGATATTAGATCGCATGTGAATGTCTTCCAATTGACTTATATTACACTAATATTCAACCAGGAACATTTCCCGGAAAGGAACCTGATGGATTCTTGAGATGCGGACCAGGGTGGTTCAGCATCTGGGGTTGATTCTTTTCAGACAGACAGCAGGAAGCGCCACCGAGAGTCTACCCGAGGTGACCCGAGGAAGTGAGGTATTCATTCTAATAGATGAGATATCCCTTATGGAACCCAATTGGTGTGTTATCAATGTGGGATGAGTAGTAATAAGAATCCCCAGTGCCCGAGAGACCCATTGGAGTGCCAATTTTGTAGCAAGATGTGTCATCTGCAGCGCTTCTGCAAGGTTCCCATTCTAGCAGGTAGTGAAGGATGATCAGTTTCGACCCTAGGTGCAGGAGTAGGGTTACCAGTTCTGCAGCAGTCTGAGGGCTAGAGTTCATCAGCTTGTCCAGGTCAGGTTAGAGGTCGTGGAAGCTGTGGTAAGGCTCAGGGAGGAGTAGATCAAGGTTTTCATGCTACTACACAGGGACGCGATACAGGCCAAACTTTTGTTGTATGTAATATTCATCATGAGCGGGATATAATACCCTCTACCATTCAAGGTATGATCATAGTAGCCTTAGTTTTATCTTCAACACTTTTTGATATTATATCTTCACATATATTTATCTCTGTTTCTATCATGGAGAGCCTTGGGATCTGTGTTTTTTCGTCTAGTGACATGTTGACTCTCGACATGACCTTGGGAACTAGGAAATCTAGCATATTTCAGTGCAAATAATTCCCTCTAGAGGTTTCTTGGTGTCAATTCTTTTGGTACCTCTATGTACTATAGATTACGGGCTACGATTTCATTCTCGGGAGGGACTGCTGGGTTCCCTTCCTGGAAATCGTCCATTGTTATCACCATAGGGTGAGTTTCGTATCACCATACGGTGGTTCCTTTCTTCATAGAGGCAAGTGGGATGTCTAGGAGGGTAGAGATGGACTAGAGAATCATAGTCTAGGAGGGGTTACGACCCAGTTTTCTAGTCATTATCTAGATGACCAGAGGACTTCACAGTTAGACTTTCCTCCAGTGGTGGATTGTATCAGAGATGTCCTTCCAGAGGGATTTTCAGGCATACCTCCAGAGCGTGAGATAGTCTTCTCTATTGAGTTCGTTCCAGGAGAGACACCGGTGTCCACATCTCCTTATAAGATTTCTACACCTGAGTTGGAGGATCTCAGGAAGAATTTGGAGGAGTTGTAGGAAAAGGGTTTCATCCGACCCAGTACTTCTCCTTGGGGTTCGCCTATCCTTTTTGCGAAGAAGCGAGAAGGTACCCTTAGGATTTGCATGGATTATCGGAAGTTGAACAAGTTTACAGTCAAGAAACTGATATCCCCTGCCGAGGATCGGTGATCTCTTCGGTCAGCTTCAAGGAGACAGAGTATTATCGAAGATCAAATTGAGATCTGGCTGTCATCAGTTGCGTGTCAGACCATCTGATATAACCCTTACAGACATCCGGTGCTGGTATGGTCTGTATGTGTACTTGGTTCTACAGTTCGGTCTCACGAATGTGCTGAAAGTCTTCATGGAGCTGATGAACAGAGTGTTCTATCCTTACTTGGATTTCATAATGGAGGTTTTCGTGGATGTCATCTTGGTGTACTCTCACACTCGACACGACCATGCAACCCATCTTGAGATCGTTTTGAGTACACTAAGGGAGCATCAGTTATATGCTAAGCTCTAAAAGTGCCACTTTTGGATGGATGAGATCCACTTCATAGGTTATGTCATCCCAGAGATAGGGGTATCAGTAGACAGAGAGAAGGTGAGAGTAGTGTTTACCTGGGAGCATCCGAATAATGTCTTCTAGGTATAGATTTTCTTGGGGATGGTTGGTTACTATAGGCAGTTTATACAGGACTCATCATGCTTAGCAGTGTCGTTGATGGGCTTGGCTAAGAAGGGGTAAAGTATGTTTTGTCAGAATCATGTGATTCAACCTTTCAAGAGCTGAAGGGGAGGTTGACTTCATCACAGATTCCAGTTTTTCTACAGCCGGGGAGGATTTATACATTTTTTTGTGATGCATATGGCATCGGGCTATGAGAAGTGCTTATGCTGGAGGATTGTGTTGTTGCGTATAGATCTCTGCAGTTGAGGCCACATGAGAGGAATTATCCTACACACGACCTATAGTTGGCTGCAGTTGTTCATGATTTGCGTTGGTGGAGGAATTACATTCTTAGAGAAAATTTTTTGGTATATACGGACCACAAGTGTCTCAAGTATATCTTCACACAGCATGACCTGAAATTGAGATAGCGGAGGTGGGTCGAGTATCTCCAGTCCTTCAACACCGAGCTTGCCTATAAGCCTTGGAAAGGCAATGCAGTGGCTGATGCACTGAGAAGGAGAACTCAGATATAGGCAGTTCAGGAGGCCAGCATTGAGTGGCATCTTATGGCTCTATTCTATGAAATGCATTTGGAGGTGCACGAGAGGAAGGGGAAGACGTTACTATCTCCTGTAGTTTTTACCTCTATGCATTTTGACCGAGTTCGAATGAGGAAGCTAGTAGATTTTGATGGCCTAGTCCTACGGGAAAGCATGTCAGGAGACGAACCTCTTCTCTGATGGACCGTTGGTGAGGATGAGATATTTCCATTCGAGGGACATGTATGGGTGACAGCATATATATGTTAGGAGATGATGTGAGACTCTCATTCCTCTGTTTGGGAAGTTCGTCCTGACATTACCAAGATGTATCGTGGTCTACACCGCCAGTACTGGTGGCCCGGTATGTAGAGAGATGTGGCTTGTTTTGTCATGAGACGTTCCACTTGTCAGAAGGTGAAGGCATAACACTAGTGGCCAGTAGGGCATTTGCAGTAGTTACCCATTCCCGATTGAAAGTGGAATGATGTCTTTATGGACTTCATGAAAGGGTTACTGAGATCATCGAGATGGAACGACACAGTGTGGGTTTTCATTGATAGGGTCATGAAGGTTGCTCACTTCTTGACGATAAAGGAAACCTTCAGTGTTGATGAGAATGGACGGTTGTACGTCCGTGAGATTGTGCACTTTCACATGGTTCCGAGTACTATCATTTCAGATTGGGACACCCGCTTTACTTCACATTTCTGGCAGGGGTATAGAAATATTTGGGTACACAGGTACTTCTGAGTACAGCTTACCATCCCCAGATAGATGGTCAGTCAAAGCGCACGATCCAGGTGCTTTAGGATATGCTCTGAGCTTGAATTCTGGACTTTGGCGGTTCTTGTGAAAAGAATTTCCCTCTTGTGGAGTATTCATATAAAAATAGTTTTTAGGAAAAAATTTAGATGGCACCTTACGAAGCTTTTATGGTAGGCCATGCCGATCACCTTTGTACTAGCAGGAGGCAGGAGATGTAGCTCTACTGGGACCTCGTCTTGTAAAAGAGACCTTAGTGCAGATAGAGTTGATTCGGAAGAGGATGACCACTGCACAGTCTCATAAAAAATCTTTTGTTGATCAGCGGAGATGACCTTTGCAGTTCAAGGTCGGAGATAAGGTTTTCCTACGTGTTTCCGCGACGTTGGGACATAAGAGGATCAGGAGACAGGGTATGCTTTCACCGAGATACATCGGGCCATTTGGGGTTCTGGAGAGAGTTGGCCGATTGCTTATTGGTTGCAGTTAAATTTGAGATATTAGTCTATGCATGACTTCTTCCATGTTTCTCAGCTTCGATGCTATTTCTAAGACAAGTCTCATGTTTTTGCACCCGGGGAGTTTGATCTGGGGCATGATGCATCATTCTAGGAGCATCCTATCAGGATTGTTGATCGTAGCACAAAGGTACTCTATGGCCAGTCTGTTCCTCTGGTGTGGGTGCTATGGCAGCACAGCCGTGTGAAGGATGAGACTTGGGAGAGGGAGGCCGATATGTGATCACAGTGGCCAGAGATATTCGAGGTTTCTTCTTCGACACCTGGCATGGGAAATTCATTGACGAATTTCATTAAAGGGGGATGTTTGTATGAACCTGGATATTATTCTCAGGTGTGTCTTCCATTTTTGTAATGTTTTTCAGAAGAGATTAGTTTCTGGGAATTTTTGAAGTATACGCCGTGTACATTATGAGTACACACTGTGTACTTTTCTCCTACGTCAGGCCACGTGCTGGATATGTCCAGTCCACACACACGGGGTGTATAGATGAGGTGGAGGCCGCTAAATGTGTTGTATGGAAGGGGTGAGTATGCACTGTGTGCTCATGAAGTACACGCCGTGTAATATTCTTTTTTATTTCATTAATTGGACTGGGGTCGCATCTAATCCTTGTTTCCATCCTATTCTACATCTAATTCCATCCAGATCATTCGAGGAGGCCGATTCTTCTCCAAACCACCAATCCATCACCAATTACCTGAATCGAACAACGTCGATTGAGTTGGAATCACATCGGTGAGTACTCCCTTATTCTTGAGTTTCATTCCATGATTTTCCCTCTTTCTCAAGATATTGTGGGTTTAGCATTTTGGCGGTTTTCTCATATCATTGTCTTTCTAAGGAGAATCAATCATCGTGGTCATGTATATCGATCTCCTAGGATCGAGGTAGGTGGTTTGTGGCCCTACATTGAATGTCTTTTATTTTTTGTGAAAAAAGTTTCGGATACCCATGTATCTGGTTCCCAAGTTAGGGATTTTGATTACCTTGTTTAATTTAATTATATTTCTTGTTTTCTTGAGGTAAATGCATAGTAATATATGCTTGGTTGAATGTTCGAGGATCACCCATGGGTGATTTCCCTTTCTTTGGTTGTTTATCGCAGTTTGTATTATGTTTCCTATGAGTAAAACCTTGTAGCATTGTTTGTCAACCTTGATAAAGATTATTTCATGTATTTCCTGTTGTTTATATTTTATTGATGCATTGAAGATATTATCCAAGTAGTTTTTGAACTTACTTAGGGTTGTTGATAGTCGATTATGAATAACTAAACTGCTCAGGGCTGTGTGAAGCTGGTGTGGTAGACTAAAGAGGGAATTGACGATTAAGGGCTTCCCTAGAGAGACTGTTATAAATTAGTTTCGCACACAAGACCTACAAGAATTGGACTTTGTTCTTCCCAATAGTGTCCTTTGTTTACACACGTATAAAGACCACATGAGGAATAAGATGCCAGTGCTTCTTCAGAGAGTCTGAATCTATCATTGCAAGACCATATGAGAATTGACGGTGAGAGCTTCCCAGAGTGTTTGTGGCTTGTATGATTATTTTACTAGAGGGTTCTTCTTGTAGATGCCACCCATAGAGTCAGTATTATTATTTTTTGGGTTGGTGGTGAAGAGTACACCAAGCCAAAGAACATTCTTGGATTTTTACTGCTTGTTGTCTAGGTAGTCTGTTGAGATACATGTTTGTTACTTACTGTGCCTTGAGAATAAAGAGCTATTTTCTAGACTCCTTGGTTGATTGTTAAATGATTTTATTAAAATAATAAATAAATGTGAATAGGGATTTGTAGTATTTTTACTTTGGTGTACCTATGTTTCTCTACCGCATTTATTTCCTTTAATTTTTCTATTTTTCTCCCTGACAGTAGGGCACAGATCTTGTGGTGATTGCCTACTAGGATTAGTATCACACCATGTTTGGGTCCTTCTTTTTGGCCCAAACAGGATATATGGTTGCAGGTGCTGATTGGGATTGTGGCCCTTCATCTCTAGGTACATGATTGTAGGTTGGAGCTGGAGTGCATAGGACCGGGCTTAGGATTGGGATGCTGCTGGAGTTGATGTTACTTTTAGTATTTTGTTTTCAGTTGTATTTCAACATATTGTTGTGTTTGCTGCTTTCCATAGATACTTGTACATGTGGAATCATTATCATCATTAATATATATATTCATTGCTTCCGTTGTTTGGTTTCAGTTTTTGTATTTCGTTTACTACTTTCTCCATTGACTTTTATTTCTTTTCCCTTGTATACAATACCAAATGAGGGTGTAGTTTCCCTAATAACTAACCAAGATCCTCGCTACTAGTCGGTAGCATAAGGAATTTGGGGAGATGTGGTTGAGGTCTTGTGGTGAACCGGGCATGCGGCACCAGTTGAGTGGCTCCGGATTCGGGTCATTACATCATGGGTCTCGTGATCTATTAGTACATCGGGAAATAAAAATACGTCAGCATAATTTTTAGAAAAATAGGTGAAGTGGAAAAAAATAACAGTTAAATATTTTCCTAAAATAATTAATGTTTCTAATTTCTATAAAATTATTCAACATTATATAAAAGTAACTTCAAGACAAAAATTTGCCCTCAAAACCGTTGTTAGGGAAAAATTATAAGGTCTCTTAGGTCATCACATATTTATGGCATTGTGGTGGTTAAAATTTTCATAACATTGTTTTCTATCACTTCCATTTCAACATGATAGTATTCTTTTCAATCCATTTCCATGTTTTCTCTTCCCACATATGTTCTCTTATTTGGTAACTTATTTATGGATAACATTAAGTTACTATTATAGTTTCAATTTCACATTTATATGTGATTCTTTTGTGTTCATTTTTATGATGTGTCTTTTAATTAATTAAAGATCCATTTAATAAAATATTAATACCCCATATGAAATTTTAGGGGTAAATTAATTCTATGGGGGTGGGGGTGGAATTCAAAACCTTGAGGATTTGTTAAATATTAAATGTTCTAAAATTAGTTTATCATTATTATATATTTAATTTCACATGAAAAAAATAAATAGTTCTTATATACATAATAGAAACACTAATTTTGGTATTCCATTCTCTTGGAAATAACCTGGCTTGTACTACCTACAAAACAAACGTGGCATACATTACACACAACCCCAATTTTTCTTATGAATCATTGTTGAATTGTTCAAATTATTTAGTTGAGATTATAATAACCTATAAAAGAAACATAGTATTATGAATAGTTATACGAAAATTCAAAAAAATTTAAAATGTTTTTATTGAAAACATATTTTTAACTAATGATATTATTTTTATTAATATTATTATATGTTTACAAATAATATCTTCTCAAATGAACTACATATCATGCCTTCTATACATGATAATATATACTATTTTTTACAAACATAGAAATGATGTTTTGTAAAATAAACATAAATTTTAAATATATAATTCTGAAATTATATTTGGGCTATTTTTTGTATTTTTCATTAAATTTTGATTTATTTGAGAATAATAAAAAATACTACTTTGTATTTTAATGTTGTCTTTTCATTTAAATAATTATTAATTATAAATTATATTTTAATTTTTTAAGGTAAAATTAGATCAAATATTCATCTATTAATACTATTTAGGTCATTATAAAAAAATTCACTATGAAATTTATTATAAAATTTAATAAAATTCTGAAGTGTTTACTTTTATAACCCGATTTCTCACCAGATCTACGTGATTTGGAATAATCATATTTTTATAGATTCTATGAATATATTTTTGAAAAAATAACATAATAAATTTTAATAGCATTAATAATCTTATTTTAATAATATCAAATTATATTTGGTAAAAATGGATAGAAAAAGTGACTAAAATTAATCATAGAGATTTAGGATAAAATCAGGTTAATCATGGATTAATCCTTAACAATATGGACCCAAATGACTTATAAAATTGACCAAAACACATTCAATTTATATAATAATGAAATTAAAATTCCATTTATAATATCTATGGGGTTTTGATGACTTTTTTTGTAAGAACATGTGTACAACTAACATGTTTTAAAAAATTATATGTGAGTCATTTTACATCCCTAATAAATCCACCCCCACTCCCTCATCCTCAATCCACTCATGAACATTGGATCTCAAAATTTATCATAAAATATACTAAAAATTTCCACTAATTTATCATTGAATCTTTATTTTGTTCATAATTTCTTCCATGTAATCAATTGGGCACAACCAAAAAGAGATATATAATTAAGAGGTATTGACTTCTCTCAAGATATCTCGTTTCATTTCCATTATCCACCCCTTAAATTATTTTCTTTCACATGATTATATACCAACACCAGTGTCAAAATTAAATTCATATGTTTTTATTTAAATCATTAAACATACAGTTAGACAGACCACCATTTAATGTGTAATAAATATATTATTTCTGTGTACGGAGAACAACTTCCTCATGATATGATGTTTGTTTATTTTAAATTTACCAAATAACATTGTAGAAATTATCATAGTTAATATATATTTTTATATGTATTATAACATATCTATTAATAATTTATTAAAATTAACTCCTTTTAAAACACATTACTTTTTAATCACCATTTGGTTTAAATGTGGAAATTTTATTTGAGGAAGCATGGAATACAACCCCCTCAAAGTGTTGTGATTCATTAAAACACTACATAGAATGAATTAATAATGGTTTTATTGTACTTATTTGATATATATATCATTATAATGACAATTAAATTAAATTATGTAAAATACACATACATGTACCTTTCATTTGTTCAATATGCTAGTTAAAATGGAAACATGATTCATGTGTATATATGGATTATCGTCTCCATGAACGATGTATACCAATTTATACTTATTTAATCTAAAGATTATTTTAATTTCAACTTAATGTTTATAAATTATATTTAAATCATTATTAAATTAGGTAAATCATGATATAAATATTTGGACCAATGATTTAACAAATTAAGATGCCTGTGAAAAATAAATAAAATATTAACCAAAGTGAAACATTAACATAAGATCATTAACAAGATTGTAATATAATGTAATAATAATAACTATATTTTTAATTATATATATTTATGTTATTAAATACAAAATGTATAATAAAATGATATTTAATATATATGAAGTTTGAATATATACGATGAGTGTCATGAGACAATATAAGGGGATTTCATGTCACATTTTATTATTGTGAGAAACATGATATGTTAGAAACATAGATATTTTTTTGTAGTTCCTGTACTAAACATAATTTTAATTTTTATATATTATATAAAAATTTGTAGCTATTATTATTTCCATTATATGATCATTTGTATGAAGATTTTGTTTCAAAAGATAAAAAATAAACAAAATAGTTTTGTATCAAATTTCATTAATTGAGATTAATATTTTGAAATGAGCCTAAATTCACTCTTGAAATATATATAATTCCATTTTACAAGTTATAGAATGATACAACTTCTTTTAATGATATTTTTAGAATCATGTACTATTTTTTTCTTTAAATGGGAATTATGATCCCCAGATACCATGTGATATGAGTTTATTGATACAATCTCACAAGTTTTCAATATTTCTATGTATTATTCATCCATTAATGAACTCTTATTTTTAATATCTCATTAAATTTTTTTTCTTATCATATGTATAATCATAAAATAATCAGGTAGTAATACCATTTTATACACTACGGTACATAACATATTAAAGATAATGTTTTTACGGATTCCCGACATTAACCAAACTTTGGTCAGAATGTTTTATTCCTTAAAAACCTAGTTTTATAAAAATGATATCCATTAATATTCTTTTAAAATGAAATAATATTAAAAATAATGGTTTCCCATTTTCACATCATTCCAATGTTTACAAAGTAGTCTTCATTTCACTTTCTTAGTGAGGCAATTTTCTATAAATTTTACCATGAAAAAGAAATGTTCATTTTACATTATACGACATGGAAAAGAATATCTATTGTTAATAAATTGAAGATTTATTTTAAATATTAATGTATTTTTTTTATGAAAATGTTTTTAATAGTTATTATCAAGTAAAATAATTTTCAAAAAATTTTATACTTCTTTTATATGCTTTCATGGAAATTGGTTTACCAATAATTTTCAAGAACTGTTTATATTTTTTCCAAGGCATCTCAAGGAAAATTTCTTACAAAAAGTTTTCAGGAATTATTTAAATGTTTTAAAGGTGGTTTCCTAGAAAATTGGTTTCAAATTGTTTTTAAGAACTATTTAAATGTTTTATAACTATTTTCAATGAAATTATTTTCTAAATGCCTTTACGTATTCTTTTAATGTTTTCAAGGAGTAGTCAATGAAATGATTGTCTAAATTATTATGATGATTAGTGTTTAATTTTTCAATGATAAAGTATTTAAAATTATTTCACACCCTATTTATATTTTTTAATGTTATGTTCTATTAAATTTACTATCTAATCGTTTTATTTATTAACAACCATTTTTCAATGAAGAAATGATATTTTCATTATGTAATGTTTTTGAAATATTTTTCCAAATTATTTTTCATTTAAGATGACATATGTTTAATTTACTCATTCCCTTATAATAAATTATCTAATGTATCCATTGATATCCTTTCTATTAATTAGTCATAATTAATGTTTTGGTCTTTATGAAACCCATTTATATATCATAGGTTTTATGTTTATTAAGTATGTTTCTCTTTACCAGGTAATCTGTTTATGGAATCCATTTCACTTTCATGAGTTATGATTTTAATGGAATATTTATAAAACCTATATCAGTTCTATAGTTGGTAATATATTTATATGTTTATGATACAAATTTCATTCCATGGTTTACAATATATTGTGTAACGATAAATGTTTTATGTGCTAAATGGGTACACTTGAGGACATCCCATTAATAAAACAAGAGGGTACCATAGAGAAGAAACCCACTTGAATATAAGAGGGAATACATGAGGAAATCCCATGCCTTAAAGAAAAGGTAAAATGAGAGGAAATACATATACCGTAACAAGAGTGTAAATAGACAGACATCTCAGTCGAAATAAACATGGTATGTTGGGGGGGGGGGACATCCCAAGCACGAATCAAGAGGGTAAACAAGAGGTAAACCCAATACTGAAGCAGTTAAAATAGTGATTCTATCCAAGACTAACATTTTAAAAAGGCAACAGTAGGCCTCTATGACATAGTGTTTCTAAATATATATATGTCTTCCTAAATTCCATGTTTTATTACTATGCCATTAATTCATGTATTATGTTAATTATTACTCAATGGTTCATGTCATTCCAACCTCCAATATTTATTATTATCTCAAATATTCAGATAATGATCTTCAAATGTTATGTTTTTTTTCTATACCTATGTATTCTTAATATCCATAGGAATTTTATTTATTTACCCTTACTGAGAATCTATGCTCACCGCAATATTATTTTTCCTTTATCTAGGTTAAGGAATAATGTTTTAGGCGTAATTATTAAAGGTATATAACATTATGCAATATGCTGGAGATCATTCTATAGGATAGAATATTTTTTTTCAATGTTTCCAAAGATACTAAAGTATTATGGTAATGGGGCATGTATTTTTTTCAATGTAATAAATATTTATAAAAATGATTTAATATCCATGTATCTTAACAATGGGTTTCTATAGTGTGATTCATATGTTTTGTTTCCATAAAACCTGTTGAATAGTTCGATATGATCATTTGATGTTAAGAAAACGAAATATATTATTTTTATGCTAGCTAAATATAATGAATCTCATTAATCCACAATAATTTCAATATCATGTTAGTTTTAACCATGTATTTTACATACTGTTTTCTTTGAATTTTTTTACTAAACATTTTAGACTTCACTATGTGGACACTATATAAATTCTAGGTAAACTGAATATTGATATTCTGGATGGATCTCATATCTATATTGTGTGAAAATAAATTCAACACATATTATTACACTTTGAAATGGAATGTATCATATCTAACCAATATATGAACTTCAATTATCTTTTTGGAATATAATTTGGCTATAGGTCAGGTATCTCATTATTTTTAGCCACAATTCTTAGAATATCGTGATGGAATTATTAGTCATTCATTATCAGTACTTAGATCTAAATAGGAGAATGATAATAGTTTATATTCTGTAATAATGTTAATTAAGTAGTTCTATTTGTGAATGAATATTATTTTTAGTTCAAATTTAACATCTATTGTGAGTACATATCAATAATAAAATTAATAATTATCATAATTAAATGCGATTTCTTTGATACAACATGATGGGTTAATTCCTTATAAATGTACCAAGGGGGAATGATCATAATGGGTTTAATCAATTTTAACTATGATTAAATAAATAATGTAATATTAAAGCTATAATAGAAATAACATATTGAAAATTTACATATAAAAAGTAGAACCCACTTTATATCTTTACTAATTTAATATATAATGAAATTAATTATGATTGAAATAAAATGTTACCTATCAAAATATATTTAATTGATGTAGATTTTTATCTTATGAAAACATTATTGTATTAATATCATTGTTCATAGATGATCTAAGGGTATAATATCTTATGTTCTGATCCACAAGTCCTCCATTTTTTTCCAAGAAAGACCAATGGAACATTAGTTTCTATATTTTTCAATCTATTATTGTGGGTTTATTTATTTATCACTTGTATTTTAATCATGCTTGATACAATCTCTATAGAACATCACATTATTTTGATGAATAATGCAAGAGGAATGGTATAAGGGCCCGACCTTAAAAAAATTACATAATCATAAATTAGATGAATGATTCACAATGACGTTCTTTTCAGGTTTAGGGTATTAGAGAATTTGGCCCTAAATATTACATTACATCTCATTATGTATATGGTATACACTTCTACACAGCTTCCATTTTTTTCCTAAATTAAAAACTCTTGAAAAAAGTGTCATGTGCAATTCCATGTTTTTGACCTCATAACATTTCCTTGATCCCATCATTGACCATATTCATCATTAAGTCTTGTGAAAAACATTTCAAAACTTAGGATGAGCATAAAAAACACAGTAAGGGTAATAAAACAAAGAAAGAATACATTAGTTAATAATTATATACATAACATAAGATCTTTTACATACCTCATGAAATAATAATATTTAGGAATAAAACATAGAAATCATAAATCATAAGGGTGACTTGTGGAATCCATATGATACATACATTGTAGCTATCACAAAAATGTAGGGAGTTACATTTGAAATATCCATCACTGCATATTCTCTAAATTTCTTTGGTGAAAAATCCATGTTTACCTCTGTCACGTTACACAATGCATTGGATAGCCATCATGGGCTCACCCACCCTAGGTTTGACACATAACGACCTGTATACGTAAATAATTCCCAAGAACCATAACATATACATAGCACATAAAACAAACATGAAGGAAACATAACATTTCCACATTTCAAACACAATATATAATTTAAATTTTTTGACCTAAAAAATCTATTATAAAAATCATTTTCATTACCAAAACAGGTAAAAGAGTATATGGTATTCGTTTTCCATTTAAAAATATTACGACTTGTTAAGGAAGCCATAGATCAAATAATACTCGTGGTGGTGGAAAAGGTCATTGTAACAGATTACGTAAAAATGAAACCATATTTTTTTGTTCATTAAATTTATTCTTAAAAAATGATTCCCTTTGATGTAAATTAAAATTCAATGGTTTTTATATATAGTATAAAATAAAGTCATGTATTAAAAAAAAATATGCCTCAATGAAAGAAGATTGGGACGAAGTTCCTTACGCCATGTCTGATTTTAGCCATTCCTTCTTTAATCTCATGATTAATAAAATAAAGTTAATATATAATTGATTAATAGTTTTTGTCTTTATAATTCATTTTATATTTGTTATTAAAATGTTATAATCATTATGTAATCATTTATGTAAATAACGGTCCTCTTACTGGTATTTAGTACTTGAGTCAAAAATGAACTTCTTATAATTACAATTAGTTGATGTGGTAAAATATACATGATATCTAGAATTATATTAATTATTTAGATATTATATATATCATATATATCAATTATATGTATGTAATTATAATTGTATATTACATTTAGAGATATGAAATGAAATGCACCGTTCATTGAGACGGTAAGTCGTACGTACACATGAACACTACTATCATCTCTATTTCATATTTTAATGAAATTAAATAATAATTATATTTAGGTATATTATAATACAAGTATAATATCTTATATAATATCATTTACTCCACCCTTTATACATCCCACATATGAAAATAACGAGCCATATCACATTGAGGGGGTGGTAGTGTGCACTTCCTCAAATTAAATTATCGCATTTACCCATAATGGATACCATAATGGTATGCTATGAATGGAAAATAATTCATCATAAATAAAACATAAACGTAATATATATCATATATCTATATAGTTCCATCATTTGGCCACCATGAGAGGCGGTAAGAGATAATTGATCAGTCTTCGTTTCGTGAGGCGTCATTTTTCCATCCACAGAAACGATATATTCATTACCCATTAAATGTTGGTGTGTTTAATTTTAGATATAATCCTTCTCATAACAACATAATAGTTTATTGAGGATACTGGTGTTGTTATAAATGTGAGGAATAAAAAGAGTTTAGGGCGTTGGAAGAGTAAAATTAAATAAACGAACTTAGGAGAACACATTACCTTTATATCAGGTAACTACCTTTGGTTAAAAAAAGGGTTTGTTTAATTGAATAATACCTATATTAAGGCATCTAGGAGTGGTATTGTGATGTAGAGAGATTAATTGGGCCGATTTTGGGTGATCCAAGGGGTTAGATAGGTGTGATGAATGGTTTAGAGGCGAGGGCATTTTATAAGGTGAGGGATGTTCTAATTAAGAAAGAGTGAAAATATTATTTTATTATATAATGATTTTCTGTTTCAAAATGTCCAATAATTAATAAAGTAAAATATAAGATAAATAATGGTCGAAATAAAATCATCCAATTAGAAATGGAAATTTTTTGGATATTATTTTAATCTTTATAATCTTATTTATTTAAATTATCTATTAATGTGGTAAACACTACATCATTTTTGTTTCATAAATAATTTAATTTATATATTGTATAAAATTATAAAAATATACCATTATGTAGGTAATATTTTTATATTTCTAAATAATATTTATAGTTGAAAGGATATCTTATATAACCCTATGTAAAATTTAATTTACTAAAAGTTAATTGTTTATGTCATTTTTCTCTTTATATAAAGTTAATTAAGATAAAGTTTCATTATCACTACCAAGTTGCTCCATGGGATCCCAAAATCGACCCAAAGATTCCCATGGTCAGATATTTATCATCCAATACTATTAGGAAAAATTTTATGGTAATTTTTTATTGTTATAGTAGTATTTTTTTATCCCTATTTACCAAATTTACATTCTAACCAGGGTAAATAAAATAGTTACTGAAATAAATGTTCACAACGTCTAAAAATAAAAGATACCTATTTACACAATTTTTACATCCTAATTCAAAATATTAAATCAATTTTTACAAATTCAAAACACAAAATTCGCATAAATTAATTTAAAAATAATTCTTGATGTCAAAACAAAAGGCATGTTTTTAAGAAATAATAATAACTATCAAAAGATTGACACTTGATTATGTCCAATTTCAAAGTAAAATTATTTCCAATATCCAAAAATGGATAAAATGGTAATAATTTAATCTAATTAATCTTTTAAAAAAATTAAAAATATAATTTATCAATATAAATAAATTATATTAAAAGGCAGTTTTTAATTAAATGTCTGTATTTTCACAATTAATTAAAAAAAGAACATTGTCAAAAAAATACAATAAATTCATCCAAATCATACTTTAATGTCCCCGTTATAAAGAATGATAATTCTTGTCAAATAGAACATATAAAAGTGACATACACTATATTTATTAATAGATTACCATCAAAATGTAGTAAATTGACATTTTAAAGAATATTTGAGTATTTGTGCATAAAATTTTTTAAATTTTCTTTTTAAACATCTAATATTTTTTTGGATAAATCTACAATAATTTTAAAAAAATGTATATTCATATTATAGTTATTTCTGTTCAATTACCACCAATACAACAAATAGGAATTGACTACCATTTAATATAATAACATTATATAATTATTGTGCAATAAATGATTTGAAAGAAAAATCCTTGTTTCATATCGAGTAAGAAATATAACATAGCAACCCCTTTATGGTAAAATTAATATTTAATTCCAAAAATATTAATTGGATAGAAAATTTATTATTTCATTATTTACCTAGGATGTTACATCCTTCCCCCTTTTGGAAATTGCATTTGACAATGATATTAACTTATCAAATATGTGGGGGAATTTATCCCTCATAGTATTTTCAGATTCACACATTGCCTCTTCAACAATATGGTTTTTTCCACAAAACCCTTACTTGGAAAATTACATTATTCCATCATACATTCTCTCATTGGTCAATAATTTGTTTTGGTTGTTCATCATAATAGATAATCTCTTCCAACTGAAGTACCTCGGAACTCAAAACATGACATGGATCAAGAATATACATTCTCTACACTGAAACATGAAAAACATTGTATACCCAGGATAAAATTAGAGGTAAAGAAAATATGTACACAAGTGATCCAACTTTTTCCATGATTTCATAAGGTAAAATAGACCTCAGAATCATATTTCCCTTCATATTAAAATGCATACGGCATTTCCATGGAGAAACTTGTAGAATGTCATGATCACCGACTTCAAAAAAAGATCCTTCATCCGGTTATCCTTAAAACTTTTCTGCCTACTCTGAGTTGTTATCATGTGCTTCTAAATCAACTGAACTTTTTCTACCTTCTATTATACCTATTCTGGTCCCTTAATCTTCTTTTCACCTACTGCATCTCATAATCTAGAGTTTAACACAGCTTCTATATAATGCCTCTAATGGAGCCATTTGTATAGTGGAATGAAAACAATTATTATATGAAAATTCAACCAAAGTAAGATGCTTGTCCCAACATCCATGGTAATCCAATGAAATAGAAAATAATATATCATACAAGTTTTGAATTTTCTATTCTGACTACCCTTCTAATTACAGATGAAAAGATGTACTAAAATTTAATTTATTACCAAAGACTTCTAAAGGACTTTCCAAAAGTTAGTAGTAAACATGGGATCATGATCCGATACAATGGAGAGGGGAACACCATGCAACATGACTATCTTTTTAACATATATTCGAGAAATTAGATCTAGAGAAAATTATCATGAATAGGAATGAAATGAGAGGATTTATTTGATCGATCAATAATAACCCAAATTTCATTATTACCTCGATTTTTCATCGGTAATACCACAATGATGTTCATGGATATATTTTCCCATTTCCGCCATGGTACATGTAATGACTGAAGATTCCCCTTTGGTAACTACTGCTCTACTTTAACCTGCTTACAATTAAAACACTTCACAGTAAAATCGGAAATATCTCTTTTCATTCCATCCCACCAATAATACTCTTGATGATCTGTGTACATCTTATTACTTCTAGGATTAACATAAAACAGGGAAATATGAGCTTCACAATTCAAAAAGTTCTGCAATTTTGAATCACAAGGCATGCCTAAACTTTTATCAAACCTCAAAACACCATCATTATCAATGTTAAATTTAAGAAAATTACCCTTTTGAACTAACATTATCATTTTCTGAAACTCACTGTCTTCCTTTTGCATTTGATGTATTCTATCTGATAGAGATGATTTCACTGACACATGAAACAAAACAGAAGATTTTTCATGCTTCAAAAAAATCCTATGACAATGTTCTTCAATTCAAAAACCAAAGAATATCATTCTAAAAGTAGAATGGTTAATGAAGCATTACTTTTTCGACTCAATGCATCATCCACTTTGTTTTCTTTTCCAGGATAGTAAAGGACTGTGAAATCATATTCATTGATTAATTCCATCCACCCTCAATGTCTCATGTTGAATTCTTTCTAAGTGAATATATACGTTAAACATTTTTGGTCAGTACATATTTCACATTTCAATACATTCAAATGATTCCACAAAATTTTTAAAGTAAAAAACTGCAGCTAATTCTAAATCATTTGGAGTGCAATTTAACTCATGAGGTTTCAACTTACGTTAAGCATTAACAATTTTTTGATCATTCGGTATAAGGACACAACCATTTCATATCAACGAAGCATCACTGTAAATAACAATCACACCATTTCTGGAATGTAGTACCAAAACTAGAGTATTCATATTTCTTATTTTCAATTTCTGAAAACAATCATCGTATTCTTTTTTCCAAATGACCTTAACACCATTTCAAGTTAACATATAAATTGTACTAGATAAATGTGAAAAATTATCAAAAAAACTATGGTAATAAACTTCCAAACAATGGAAACTACGGATCTTGGTTATATTTTTGGGTCTTTTCCATTCATCAAAAACTTTTCCTCTAGCAGGATAAACAGTTATTCCATTATTTAAAACACTGTGAACTGGGAATAAAATTTTATGTAACCAAAAATCACACATGATTAATTTCTAAAATAGTTTATTTTATTTTATGGTTTTTAATAAAACTATTAAATAGATTTCATAATCTTCTTTACATTTAGTTTAAACCAAAAAATCATCAATGAACACAACCACAAACTTATCAAAGAGCTCAAAAAAATTCTATTCATAAGATCCCTGAATATAGCAGGTGCATTTGTTAAACCAAAAGGCCTAACTACAATCTCATAATTGCTATATCAAGATCAAAATGTGGTCATTGGAAGGTCTGGTTCCTTTACTTAAAAATTATGGTACCCTGACCTTAGTCCAATCGTCAAAAAATAATGAGCTCCCTGGAGCTAATCAATCTAATCATCGATATGAGGAAAATGATACTTTTTCTTAATAGTGATGTTATTCAATACTATATAGTCAATGAGTATTATTATTGAATCATATTTCTTTTTAATAAATAAGACATGATCACCCCATGTTGTTGTGCTAGGTAAAATGGATCCTTTATATAATAAGCCTTTAATTTGATTCTTTAACACTAAAAGTTCAATTTGAGTCAATCAATAAGGGGGGGGGGGGTTTGAAATAAGTTTACTATCAGGAACAAATTCAACAGTAAATACAATTTCCTGGTTAGGTATAATACCAGGAAAGTAATCAAGAAAAACATCAAGTTAATCATTTACAACTATCACATCATTAATCAGAATGGTTCCTTTGTTATCAAAAATATGTGGAAGGTAACATTCATTTCCATATTTTTATAGTTTCGTAACTTCCTTTTATGTTATAAAAACTAAGAATTCATTATTCTAAACAAAATGAAAATATATCTAAAAATAAACCTATTTAGATCTACAATCATTATTTGCATGATAAACAGAAAGCCCATCCATACCCAAAACAACATCAAACTGTACTAGAAGAAAAAATAATAAAGTTTTCATGTAGATTATTTTCACAAACAAGGATATTAAGATTCTTATAATTTCATTTTGTTTCAAAATTTCCCCCAGTGTTTTTACAATAAGTTTAGGATTCATATCTTGTGATGAAATTCCCAATTTACTTGAAATATTCACAGAAATGAATGAATGTGTAGTCCCCGAATCAAACAACACATTAGCTTAATCAGAAAAACAAATAGTCTACCTGATACTACTTAATTTGAGGGCCCAACATCTTCTGAAGTAGTTCCAATGGATCTCACCACCCTGTTCTGCTTGTATTCTTGTTGCTTTCTCTTATTTGAGTTCGTCGTTGGACACTCATTTACATAATCACCCATTTCATTGCACTTAAATCATTTTATAGACTATAAATCATATTTTGTCTTAACATTACCCACCTCGTTTTAATTGAAATTACGAGCCTTATGTCCCATTTTACCACATCAGTATCACTTACCATAATTACAAAGACATTCCCCATCATGCTTTTTACCACAATATTACCAAAATGTAAACATAATTTTCTCACTATCAGACTTTTTTGAAAACTTATTCCCTTTCTTTTTCTACATCGGCCTCTTATTCTATTGTTTTTTATAGAACACCTGATCATCAGCAAACTCCATTTCCTCCACTGCACATCAAAATAAATTCATAACCGTTGAACTCACAGGAAGCTAATTCTCTTTGATACGTTGGCAATAATCTTATATAAAAATGGTTGATTTTACTATCATGATGTATATAAAATTTAGAGAATACCTTTCTGGTTGAGTGAATTTTGATTCCTTGGAAGCCATTGAGTAATCCTCCCACCTCAATTCTCAGAATTTTCCTTCCATCCTAAGATGATCCACATTAGGAAAATTTTTCCCATGAATATTTCCTTTGAATTCACCCCAAAAAAAGCATCAGACTATTCTCTAACGCTAATATTTTTCACCATCGGTCACCACTGATCAGCTTCACCTTAAAAATAGTAAACAACGAGACTAAAATTTAGAGGTTTTAAACACCCCATAACATTTAAAATATTCTCCAGTGCTTTAATTTACCCTTATACTAGCACAAGGTCAGATGATCTTCTGAATTATGGGGGATGTAGCCTCATGAAATTCTCTACTACTAACTAGTTATTCTATGGTTGATCTCCCTGATCTCGTGCATGCATACCACCACCATTTATACACTGATTCAATTGATACATCACTACAGAAAATTGTTCAGTTCCAATTCAGACCTTCTCAGGTTGTTGATTCGGAAGGATATATTACTTTTCAAGTTCTCCCAACATAGATACCATGTTTCCTCTACAGAAAACCATTATGAACATATAAATATCTTAGGTAAAGAAACACGGTAATCTGTAAATTCTATATCGTTCCAATATTACCATAAATTAATTTATAGACATTAATTTAACAATATCCTAACTTCTAACGTCATCTAAACTGATCTTTTATACAAAATATAATGACTCAACATTAAAACATTACATAATCTTGAATTAAATGAATTATTTTCATTGAATATGCTTAAAAGTTTACTGTTTTAGAGAATTAGAACATAATTATTACATTACATCTAAAAAATTACAAGGTTAAAACTTCTACTCAGTTTCCATATTTTTAATAAATAAACAACTCTTAAAAAAAGGTTCATGTCCAATTCCATGTTTTAGATAGCATAACATTCCCTTTATCTAATCATTTACCTTATAAATCTTTAATTCTGGTGAAATTTTTTTCAAAACATGGGATTAGCATACAGAAACTCGATTACGGTCATAAAACAAAGAATGAAAACATTAGTTCATAATTACATACATAACATATATTATTTAATGTATATCATGAATTCAAAAGATTTATGAATTAAACATAGAAATCACAAATCATAAAGGTATCTAGTGGCATCCATATCATACATACATTGTAGCTTTCACAGCTACGTGTGGAGTTACATTCTGAATACCCATCATAGTATATTCCTAAAATCTCTAAGGATAATCATTTATGTTTACCTATATCATGTTACAAAATGATTTAGAGAGCTATCTTGGGCCCACAAACCGTCATTTTATCATTGAACCACCCATATACCTAAACAATTCCTAATAACAATGACAGATTCATATCACATATATATGAGATAAAAGGAAAGAGAAAATTACCATACCTCATTAAAAATATATCATTTTAATATATTAATATAACAAATACATTTACAATACCATTTTAAATAAAAAATAGGTAAAACATTATATGGAATTTATTTTCCTTTTGAAAACATTACGGCTTGTTAAGGAATCCATAGATCAAATAATACTCCCAGTGACAGAAATGGTTGATGTCACCACTTACGTTAAAAAGAATAATTATTTTTTTTCTTAGTAAATTTCTTATTAGAAAAAGAAAATAGATGAATGGAATGAAAATTCAATCATGTTTAAAAAACATCTAAAATAAAATCATTTATTTAAAAAATATTCCTCAATGAATGGATATTCATATGATGACCCTTACATCGTGTCCTATTTGACCCGTTCATTCTTTAATCTTTTGAATAATATAATAAAGTTAATATCTTCTTTTTATGATCATATTTCATGTTTATTATTAATTTTATATCAATTATTACAATGATATAAACATTATTTAAAATTTTATGTTAACAACGGTTGTTTTGTCGATATTTGGTACTTGTGTCAAAAATGAACTTCTTATAATTAAATTTTTTTCATGTGGTCAAATATCCATTATATAAAGAATGATATTAATGATTTAGATATCATATATATCATATATATCTTGTATATTTATACAATTATATTTTTACATAACATTTAGATATATGAAATGAAATGCACCGTTCATGGAATCGGTAAGTCGTTCGTACGCATGAACAATACTTTCACTTATATTTCATATTTTAATGGAATTAAAACATAATTATTGATAGGTATATTATAGTTATAGTATAATATCATATAAAATATCATTAAATCTATCAATTATATGTCCTACATAAGGCATTAACGAGTCATATCACTTTGAGGGGGTGGTAGTCTGCACATTCTCGAATAAAATTATCACGTTTACCGATAATGGAAACCATAAAGGTATACTATAAATGGAATATACAGATGCATAATGAAAACATAAACATAATATATATCACATATATAAATAGTTCTATCATAATAGAAACTATAATAGGAGGTTAGAGATAATTGAACAATCATCATTTTGTGAGACATTAGTTTACCATCCACAGAATCAATATGTTCTTTACCCATTAAATGAAGGTGGGTGTAAGTGTAGTTCAAATATTTCTCATAACCACATACATGTATATTTAAGATACTGGTATTTTAATAAATGCAATGAATAAAATGAATTTAGGGAGTTGGAGAAGTAAAATAAAACAAAAGAACTTAAGAGAAGATGTTACCATAATATTGGGTAACTACATTTGGTTTGAACCAAAATGGTTTGTTGAAGTTCTCTACTCCTAATTTAATGTTTCGAGGAGAAGTATAGGTATGTGGGAAGCTTAATTATATCGATATTGGATGATCCACGGGGTATGAGAGGTGTGAGTACTGTGATAGATTTGAGGTCTATTTATAAATGTGAGGATGTGATCTTTAGCAAAGTGTGAAAATAATATTTTATTACATAATTATTTTCAGTTTCTAAATGTTAAAAAAATATTAAAGTAGAAGATAAAATGACTCATGGTTGAAATAAAATCATCCAATTAGAGTTGGGAAGATATTTTATATTATTTTAATCTTTATTATCTTTTTTGTTTAAATCAATTATTAATGAGTTAACTCTATATCATTATTATGTCATAAATAATTTAATTTATTTAATGTCTTAAAATTAATAAAAAAATACCATGTAGTAGGAAATAGTTTTATATATCTAAATAATATTTATTGTCTAAATTATAACTTATATAACCCTATTTAAATATTAATTTACTATTATATATTTGTTGATGGAATTCTTGTCTTTAATTTAAGTTAATTAAAAAAAGTGTCATTATCACTCCCAAAGGGCTCCATGGGGTCCCACAATCGACCCAAAAATGCCCATGGTCATATATGTATCAACCAATAGGATTGGAACACATGTTAGGGTAATTTATTATTATTATTTTAATGTTTGTTTACACTTATTTACAATATTTATCCTTTAACCATGTTATAAAAAATATTTTCTAATGTAAATATTAATAATGTCTGAAAATAAAAGATACATATTAACCCAATTTGGAAATAATTATTCTAAATATGGAATCCAATTTTCCAAATTAAAAATTAATTAGTGGTAGAAATTAATTTAAAATTTAATTTCTCTTTCAAAAAAAGGAGTGTTTTAAAGAAAAAATAACTATCAAAAGATTGACACTTATTTATGTCCAATTACCAAGGGAAATTAATTCTAATAACCCTAAATGGATTTAATGCTAAAATTATAATATAATTACACATTAAAACCAATTAAAAGTATAATCTAACCATATAAATAAATTATATTAAAACACACTTTTTAATTAAAATATATTATTTCCAATATTCATTAAAAAAGAACATTATCATAAAAATACCAAAATTTCATCTAGTGTATATTTTTATGTTATGATTCGACAGAATAATTTTTTTTGTTAGATATAACATATAATAGTGAAAAAACTATGTTTATGAATGGTTCTCCATCAAATGGCGGTAAATCGACCGCTTAAAGAATATTAGAGTATTTGTGCTTAAAATTGGATATATCAACATTTTAAGCCTCAAACTTTTATTTTATAATGGTAAAAACATTTAACAAACATGTATAATCATCTTGTCATTAGATCGGTTCTTTCCCTCCAATATGATGTCTAGGTGTTAACTACCATTTAAAATCTTAATATTTATTATTATTGTGAAAAGTATGATTTCAAAGAAACCCATAGTTGCGTATCAGGTATGCCATAGAACATAGCAACCCCTTTGTGGTAATATTAATATTTAATTCAAAATATATTAACTAATTTTTTTTATTTCATTATTTACATAGGATGTTACAAATGATATGGGAAATCCAATATTCACAATGATTCTCAATCAATAAAAATAAATAATAGATACAAAAATATATTTATAAAAAATAGATTCATGTTATAATGTTATATAATTTTTCAACATATATTAAATAATATAATAATTATTAACAAACCCCATGAAATATAATTAAAAAAATAATATTATAATTTTTTTGTGCAATAATGTTAATAATGATATATATTTTCTACTAGATTTAATTAAATGTGTTATTATTTTACCTTATCTTGACTTTCCCTATCATCTTGGAATTTTATTAACATCTGAATAAACATAAAATTAAATATTTTATTCATCGATAAATTTTTTTGATTAATATACTCATTATAAAACGATCCATTTCCTTGAAATTTATATATATATTATTAATAAAGTTTAAATATAATATAATTATGTTGAATAATAATCCAACGTGTGGGACCCTCAAAGATTAATTCATAATAGAATAATTTGGGATTCCCAACAATACAAGATGTTTATAGAGAACTAGTTCATAAATCCCCTTATATTAATGTAATATTTTAATTTTGACTACCAAATTTGTATACACAATATGTAAGATTAACCCTTTTTAATATACTCCCATCGATCCGGTAGCAAATATACTTCATCAACCTATATGACTGATTTGTATTTCAATAAATATGTGAAATGAATGCATCACTAAACCATTACATTGGAATTCAATGTCTCCATTCTATTACAATCAATTTTTCTGATATAAAGTTCTATAATAATGATATATAAACATAATTCATCAATATATCGATTATATATTTGGTACGCATGATAAAACAAATTTATCCTAGAAAACCATAAAATGTATCTATAAGATTTTTTAAAAAATATATGTGTCTAAGTCGTAATAAGAAATAATAATTATCATAATGTTTGTGGAGCATTACCCATGATTGTACATTTAAACATCCAAAGACACCAAAACATATATAATTTTTACTTGTGGTGTTTTGCACATAATCCCATTTCATGATTCTAAAAATATTTAAACATAATGAGATAATGTCTCGTCCTCTTATGAGTACATAGAATTGATATTCTAAATACTATTTCCCCGTTAGCAATATTTCATTTCACTTTATATCTAAATTTGACAACAAATATTGACACTTCAATTTTAAAATAAAAGTGGAGAAATTAATGTGACCGTATAAATATAATAGATATCATTTAAAATAATTATTTTATTATCATGTAGTATATAAAACAAATGTATCATGTTGTTTAATTATAAATAAAATAATAGAATTTTCAGGGAAAAATGTACAAAAAATTATTTCTATAACACTGACTCCAACATATTGGTATTTCTACCCATCCTTTCTTTGGTAACTTGTGTCATTTATGATTCATTGATAATTAAATAAATTAAATATCTAATTCATGTGCTCAAATATGAGGGAATATAATTGGATATTTTTTTTTCCTATAGTTAATATCATGTCACATATATATATTCGGGAGTTAAAATTTTGGGGGATCTGAATACTTTATTTGTGAAAGACCTTTTAAAAAATGAAAATCAATAAGTGGGAAACTATGAGGTATAATAGAACATAATGAATGAGAATTATATTGTTTTTAATAAATGATATATAACTAAATTTATCAGTTTAAATTAAAGGGGGTAGAATTTAAACCACGATAATATATTATAGTATGTATCCACTATATCCAAAAAATATAACATAAATTACATTTTATAGATCCATTGGACATTAGTGTATTTAAATGTTTAATTTCCAAATTTTAGAATTCTATTTCAAAAAAATAAAAACTCATATCAAATTATTGGTGAATGAACTTATCAAAAGATTAAATCACTATATTATCCCAAATTATTGATATTTAGATCAAAAAAGAAATTAGATTTATTTTGAAAACCATAATTATTCTTACATCAATATGATTTAAACATGACAAAATACTCACAAAAACTATATCATTAACCAATATTTTTTTATATGAACCATTCTAAATTTTATAATACTATTTTTAATTTTTAAACCAATATTTGATATTTTAAAACATCTATCATGTTTTTATATAAATTTTTTTAATAAATTAAATATATAATAAATTAATATTTTTTATTTTAAATTTATAATTTAATTTTTATAAAATTGAACTAAAATACGGAATAATTTGTTCCCTATAATGTAAAATGGAAAAAAATTATTAATGAATAAAAAAATACTATGATAAAAAATAGTTATTTAATATATTTATACAAAATACAACATTAAAACATTAATTCAATTATCATATATTACAATTAAAACCATAATAATGTCATTATTCTTATATTATATTTATTTTAAAAAAAATACATCAAAATCATGTATAAATTTATGGATTATTCATGTTAGGTTATGTATAACCACATACATCAAAATTATCAAAAAGTTATATCATGAATGACTTTTGGATCATCATTATATGTATAGTATTACATATATGTTTAAATGATGATATTTATCTATTTCTACAGACATTATGTCAATATTTAATTATTTAATTAAGAAAAAAACCATTGATAATTATGGAACACTAAAATATGCATAATAAAATTTCATTTTCAAGGATAAAGTCTTGAAAATTGATGATATTAATATGAAAAATTATAAATTTTTATAAATATTTTCATGTATAAAAATTATTTACTTACTAATTTCAAAATTATTATAATAATAAATATCAATTTCACTATTATGATGCTATTATAAATTTTCAAACAAATAAACACGTTATGTGGGATAATACGTAAATGAACTATAACTCCTATCATGAGATACTATTTATAAATAGTTTATATGAAAATATATTTTAGTAGTGTTATTTTTCATGTGGTTAGGATTTCAATAAATTTTATAGAGGAGGTAATATTATTGGTGTGCATGTCCATACAAGAGGTAAGGGTTCTTTATGTTAAATTTCACTCATAGAAACATGTTTTATTTAATGAACCTAAATTCTATTATGTGATGTTATTATTATTCATTTGAAATTAGTCAGGAAATTCATTTTATTTATATTATTTGATTCAGAATAATAACCCCTCTCATTCATGTAGTATTAATTTAATTTTAACCTATATTATAGGTGGATTTTTTATAACAATGTGAGTTTATTGGGACTCATGATATTTTAACCAATTTCTCATCACACATCACTAAGGATTAATTATTAACATATTATATGTGAATTTAATGGGACTTATATGTCCATACTAGTTACAATTGTTTTAAATTATATTGATTAAAAGAGTTAAATTTTTTTAAAAAAAATTCATTCATTTAATTGTGGAATAGATTCCATTTTTTGTAAGGTAAATGTCTGTTTTGTTTCTTGAAGAATAACTCCCAATTTACAATATCGATCATTGATGTATTTATGTTAAATATACAACTAGGGTAATTTCCTTGAAAATAGTTGGTTTATTATTGACATAATGACAACTATAATTCATAGGATGTGGGCCAAATACTTTACTCCTAACAAGACACTCCCATAGGAAATTCTAAAGATTATACATATAAATAATATGATCAAGGAAGAATGATATTTCCATTCACTTCCATGGTATAAAACCATTTGAAACTACTAAAACAATTATTATCATCTGTTGATGTCCTATAAATGGTATAGTAAAATATCCACTATATTTCATTAATAAGTGTACACCATATATCATTGATAATACCCCATAGAATTTAAATTTATAAATATGTTTTAACTTATATATACAATTCATAAAATTTATATGAAAACATTTTTCTAAATTTTTCTAGATATGGATTACATTGTTTTTTATTTGGAAATGGTTCCTTTGAATTTTGTATGAAATATCGTGATGACTATTATGGGTAAAGATATTTAGATAAATGGGTTCTGAGTGTGGATTGAATAATATTTCCCTATGATGTAGTAATAGGTGTCATGAGACAAAACAACAAGGGTTATGGTTTATACCTCCCCCCATATCTATATATGGTCATAACATAAGTATATGAAAACATTTTTCTATGTATGATAAGATACATTCTATCAATATAATATTAATTATTATTGTTATCCATATATTCAGATTATTATCATGAAAATAACATGTCCTAAGTTCCTGGTAATGATGGATTCATATTATTTATTCCTTTCATACAAATTCTTCCAAATTTTTTATTATAAATTTTCTAACGTATGAGACTACTTACTGAGTGTATGAGAACAACATATTTTAGTTCCCATTTAATCATAGAATTGAAATTTTGTAAAATTTTAAATGATATTCTTGAACCGATAATAATGTTATCCTAGTTTTCTATTCATTATATTATATTAAAATATGTAAAATGATGGATATTAGTATATCTAGTCTCACAATACTTGTCAGATGTTGGATCCAACAGGAACTCCATTATTCTATACTAATAATTTATTATAATTACCACTGTTGGGATTCAAGTGTCTGAGTTTGTATATAATTGATCCTTCCGTAATTCCAACATATTATTTTTATTATTCCAGTCTTGTTTGAATTCATTATCATGATACCCCTCTATTCTAAACATAAAACATATTGATATTACCTTGAGGAAATTAACTGAATATTTTTTCTAATGTGTAAGCCATTTGACTGTGTACATTTCACCCTCTATGATATATTTTCATTATTCACCTAGAAATGAAATAAATTACTCGTATTTTTTCTATGTACCCATTAGACAATTTATGATACCAAATCATCATATCTACATTGAGGTGAAATTGGACCATTAACTCATAATTGTAAAATTATAACATATTCAAATCATATCAAATATTTATTTTTTCCAAATAAAATATTTGTCAACAAAGAATACATGGTCAATAATTAATACAAATCTCTATATTACACAACATCTACTATATTCTTTATAATGAATAATTATTTCATCCTTCCATTAAATGATTATTTGGCACACATTCAATACTTGGAAATGAATAATATGATGAACACATTGAATGAATTATTTTTTGAATTTAAATCACTACATTGATATAATATATTCTATTTGAAACATGTTATTGTTAAGTGTATATGACAAATTTTCATATTAATGAGATTAAAAAATGAACAATACTGTCTTTTTTCATAGGAAATTGGATTACACTAAATATAATCTTAATGTAATTAGACCATTTTTATATGAATGTTGATAATAATATTCCTAAAATTTTGGGGACTTTGCATCCTAAATAACTTATATAAAATTTATTTATCTTGGTAGAGGGATAAAATTTCCAATGATTTATATAATTATTAATAATAGGACTGTGTTTTTCATGTACTATTAAAAAGTACTATTATTCTAGTAAAAATATAATAGACATCTAATTATGTAATTTTTAACATGGTCCATTTAATATTATTATATAATAATTCCTTTTAATCAAATAAATTTACAAATAATAAAGGGTTTTAGTGATATGAATTATCAAATTAGTATCCATATAAAACGGAAAAATATGATCTTTGAAATTAATATGTCAAAATTTTCATGCATATCAAAGAATTATAATTTCATTGAATCGATCTCGGTTATCAATTTACAATATATTTTTCGGTTGTTGATCTTTTTCACATATATTACAAGAAATTAATTATAACCATATATAGATTCATGAGACTAGTTAATATTTTATTACATCTTTTTAAAATAAAAATCTCAAATAACACAATAAAATATTGATGAAAACATATTTTTGTGTTTAGAATCACAATATCTAAATAAAATAACAAACTACGTCAAATTTATCATGATCATCATTATTTTATCCTATGAATCATTGATATTTTATTATTTTTGTAGATACATTTTTGGAATGATTGATGAAAATGATGGGTGATATATCCTATTAAGTTAATAACTTGACAAATTATTTTAATATAAGAGAAAATATGAATATAATGACAATATAAAATATATTAATGATATATGATAACATCCAAAATATTTAGATTTCATATTATGATAGTTTCATAATAATTTTGAAACAATTGAAAACATGTCATCACAAGCATAAGAAAAGATTAACTACAAATCGATACAAAATGTAGTGTTTTTGGATTATAATCTGTGATCCACAATATATATCTCTTGACATTAAAATAGTAAAGAAATGCATTTGGGTATTTATAATTCTAAGAACACACAACATTTCATAATACGTACATGAATATATGTTCTCCATAAAAAATTCATACATAAGGCCAACACATATGCAAACAACATGTATAAGATGTTGGTTAGATAATAGTAAGTAAAAAATAAACAAATCACGTATCATAGTGCCTCCAAAGAGACTAAATAATTAATATTTTTTGGATATTACTATATGAATAAGATGTTATAGATATTAAATATGATAATAAAGTGATGAAATGCTATAATAATATAGGAGATATGTTTTATGAATATTGATCATGTGAAACATGGTTTAAATAGATTAACAAATACCCCCTAAATAAGTGAATAATATTATGTTTTCCTTCATGAAATGAATAAAATAGAATAGTTAAAAAATATTTTTTATTTATAAAAAAAATGTTTGGAAATAAATAAATGATTTAAAAATAAAGAATGAATACTTAATATGATTTATTATTTTAAATAGGCTTTATTAATGCATGGTTGGGAATGAAATCATAAAAAACATATATAAACAAATAAATAATGTCAAATTAAAATATATATCTATGTAATTCATATTTACATAGATTAAATGATACTTATAAAATATTAATTGAGATTGAATGTGAGGTAGATATAGAATGTGTAAAACAAAGAAAATGGTGTTAGTGTAGAAGATCTCTAACCAGAGTTCCCAAATCACATGGTATATTTTTATAATATCATTAATTGTAAATAACAATTATTAAAGATGTTATTTAGAGAATTTTAAGATATATTAAATTTTTATTGTTCATTTATATCATATATCAAACAATTAGGACATATATGTTTCTATCATCATCACATTAGGGTAGATCAATTAGTTTCAACAAAACTACTTCAATATTTTAAACAATGTAAATCGTTTTATAAAATATATTAATAGTGTCAATAATTATTAATGCATATAGTATTTAAAATTAAAATATTACTAAGGATTATAAGTCGTTTAATTGTTCTAAATAAAATAATAAATTGAATAATTAATCAATATTCTCATTTATATAGTTAAAATTATTATGATAAATTATTATTATATCATCAATATAATGGACACATTAACTTTAATGAATTATAAGCAAGTCATATCATTATTAATCTGTATTTCAATACATTTTTTAAATCATTCATGTATGAATGTATAAAGACCCATAAAATTCAAGGGAAATTTTTTCTTAATTTTCATTGGGAGTTTACAAGAACACAGTTTCTGACGACACCTGATTCTGAGGCTTGGTGAGCCCGGAATAATTTTCGGAAGTTTAGCTCGGGTAGGTTTAGTGAACGAACGAGTGAGTTTTTCTAACTTTTGATCCGGTGATCGGAATTGAAGTCTGATGGAAACGATGAAACCTCAATGATGATAATTGCTTAAAAAGACCTTTTCCAGAGTTGCGTTTGCTCGGGAAGAGTTGTTTAGTTTTGTGTATAAAGACTTTTGAGAAATAAATTTGTGCAACAAATTTTATTTCTTAAAAGTGGTTAAAACCTAAGGATGGAGGTTGGGTGAACCTAACTACCTAAGTGAGGTTAAATGTGAGGTGGGTCCCACCCGAACCCCACCCCTTCAAAATTTTTCACCCTACTCTAACTTCTCCATTAAGTGGGTGACATCTCATATTCCTTAACTCCTTAACCCCCCTTTAAGGTGAGACCACTCACCTCCTCTATCACTTCTTAAATCATGCCAACTCACATAATTAATTAAGTAGTTTAATTCAATTTTTGAATTTTAAACATAAGTCATGAATAATAAAATATGTTAAGAACTTTTTTACTTTTTGGATGGAGCTTCTGGTGTTGAGAGGGGATTGGGAGAATAAGGGGAGTCTTGATGTTCTTCATCTTCGTCGAAGAAAGAGAAGAATGCGAAGAATGCACCGATCACCGACGAAGAACATCGAATCCTCGGAGATCGACTACGCGACGCCATGTACCGCGACTCCAACAACCATCTTCTTCCGCGATGACTTCTTCCGCGATGATAAATTCTGCGATGAACCATCACTCAATGAATTCAGTGAGGTTAGGGATTTATTTTTTTTATTCGTGAATTTTTCCGTCGTCGTTCTTCGTTTCAATTAGACTGCTTTCTATCAATTAACAGGAGGGGGCTGGACTGTACAAACATGGCCGACCCTCCTCCCTTGATTCTGTTGATTAACCTTATTGTGGTTTGGAATGGATATGGCACGGTGTCGTCGCACCGCGCGAGATCATGCGGAAAGGATGTGTGGCATCGTCGCGCCGCACCGTTGAAGTCGAAAAAGGTCGCGGCCCCGTCACGTCGGGCCAGAGAATCACGAAAACACCGCGGCCGGAGCGAGGCCGCATCGGAGGGTCACAGTTCTGTCGCGTGGCGCTGGACCGACCAAGGCCACGACTTTTGTCGCGGCGGAGCTGGGAACGGCAGCCGACTTCTGGCCGCCGGCATCGGAGCAGTGGGACTGGCTCGCACCGTTCCCGTGGTGTAGCAGCCGGCCGGCCGGAGCGGGCCGGCCGTCAGAGGAGGAACCGGGGGTTCGTAACCCCTGGCTGGCCGGACAACAGCGGCCCCCATGCATGGGGGCCATTGTTATGAAACAGGGGTGCATCGCCTCCCCCCCCAAACTGCTCAGCCGTTTCGACTGAGCCATCTGGCCAGCGAACCGCGCTGGCCGTGCCAGCGCACCGGGCCGGGCCGCCCAGGTCGGGTCGTACCACGCCCAGGCCGGGCCGGGCCACACCAGCCGGGCCGTGCCGTGCCCAAGCGTGCCGGACCTAGACCCGGGTCGGGTCGACCTGGTTCGGGCTGACCCAGGGGGTATCGGGACGGGTCGGACCGTGCCCGAACCCCCTATTTGGGGACATCATATGATATTTTTCCCATATCATGGGCTAAGGACCTCCGATCGATGCACCATCAACTGCGATGAAATCCTTGGATCGTGACGTTCATTTCAGTATATTACATTCAAGGTTTCTAAGTACTTTGGGTTCGGCCGGGATGGTTCGAACATGAAACCAACCGGGCCCTCAGAGCGGAAACGCTTATATTCGATCCATTACATTTTCCTCTATGCATTCCTACTCACGTTAGGGTGATAGAGAGAACCTTGAGGTTGAATGTTCTTTGGCTGAAAGACTAAACCTATAGAATGTTAGAATTTGGAACGCAGTGAGCTGGTCCCAGTCTCAGAGACTTGGGCATGTGAATGTTTCAAGAAGAGGAAATGTTAAGGATAGATGAGTCTGTGAAGTAGCATATGTGGAGGCCGAGCTAGGAGAGCGGAATGAGGTGTTGTACATCTTAACATGTTACACTCACCAGCCTTTGTAGTCCCCGGTAGGCTCAGGGAGCTGGAGGGTAGGGGAAGAGAGTATCTGCATGCGGTCATGTAGTGTGACCCAATGGCTCTAAGAATGATTCAAGGGACAGTCTGTGTCCATTAATAGCTACTGTAACATCAAACATTGATATGAATCATTCCTTCATTCTACAAATATTGTCTCAGACCTAGAGTTTCCGGTAAGCCGTAGACTTGACCCTCACATCTAGAGATACCTTGGAAGGAGACTCGATAATCACACATATGCCGACAGTGTGATCTGAACCACGAGGTGAGATTTTTTGTTAGAATCTCATGGTGGTAGCGTCGAGGCCTTACGACGTTGGTCTAATTATATATTAGATCCACAATTCATACAAAAATTGATGGTATTAGGAAAACTTCGGGATGGGTTTTCCTTGGTCATCGAAAAAGAAACCCTAGACAGCACAGGATTAACTCTAACATTGGAAGGTGTAGCCGATCACTCTGGAATCGGACAACTTCACCCACATGGCAGCAGGAGTTTTGAGTTTCAGTTCTAATCAAGAGCAGACTAGTTCCAAGAATAGAGGCCTTTGATCTTTGTGCTTCCAGCTTCGTTGTTGTTGATGATGTTGTTTGTGGTTGTTGTGTGTCCTGTAATACTAGCTGCGGTAATAAAAGACACTTATCTTTGTGACATTTACATACCTTTCCTTTTTGGTTTGAATGATACCATGAGGTTCCGGTTAAAAACTATTGACTTGACCCTCACTTTTGAGATTCTTACTGGACGAGACCCATGGAACACACACTGATGCCGAAAGTGTGACTCAACCCTTGGAGGCAAGAGTAACTGTTGGATCTCTTGGTAGTAGCGTTGAGGCCTTACGATGTCATCCATGGCATGGATTAGTGCCATTCATGATAGGATTAACTGTTTTAGGAAAAGAACATGGTTGATCCAGGGGATGAGACCAGATTTATCTTATCAACAATGAAGAAATCTTAGCAGCTCTTGTGGGACCAGAGATGGTCCAGGCCCTGACAGAGATGGTCCAGGCCATGACAGAGAAGGTCCAGGTCATCCAGGAGTGGATGAGGACATCTCCGAGCTGACAGAAGTCTTATGTTGATAGGAGAAACAGCCACTGGAATTTGAGGATGGCAACCACGTTTTCTTACGAGTCTCACCTCGACGAGGTCTATGGAGATGTGGTCGAGGTGACAAGTAATCTTCGGGGTTCAGCATACCTTTTCATGTCCTTAGTAGGGTAGGAAAGGTGGTTTACCGCTTCACACATCCACCTCAGTTGCCCCGGGTGCACGGCGACCTCCACGTATCTCAACTGAGGAGATACATGCTTTACCCAACGCATGTCATCGACCATGGGGAACTGGACTTTAGCGATGGTATGACTTTTGCGGGGTTCCATTAGAGTTTGAGGATTGACATGAGAGGATCCTACATGGACGTTTTATTCCTTGTATGCGCTTCACTAGCAGTACGGGAACCTCCAGGTGAGCACATGGGAGGGGAAGGCTCAGGCGCGTGCAGAGTACCAACATTGTTTCCCTAGTTTTTGTTAAACCTTTACGGGGACATAAATCTCTAAGGTGGGAGTAATGTAAAGTTCCGTAAAATTCAAGTGAATTTTTTTCTTAATTTTCTTGACAATTTTACAAGAATGCAGTTTCTGACGACACCTGATTCCGAGGCCCGGTATGCCCCGAATAATTTCTTGAAGGTTAGCTCGGGTACGTTCAGTGAACGAACGAGAAGGTTTTTCTAACATTTGATCCGGTGCTCGTAATTGAAATATGAGGGAACTGATGAAACCATATCGCCGGTAATTGTTTAAAAAGACCTTTTCCAGTGGTGCTTTTTCTCAGGAAGAGTTGTTTAGTTTTGTGGATAAATACTTCCGAGAAATTATTTTTTGAAACTAATTTTATTTATTAAATGTGGTTAAAACCTAAGGATGGAGGTTGGGTGAACCTAACTACCTAAGTAAGGTTAAATGTGAGGTGGGGTCCACAAAAACCCCACCCCTTCACATTCCTTAACCCTACTCTAACTCCACCATTATGTGGGAGATGTCTCATATTCCTTAACTCCTTATCACCCCTTTAATGTGAGACCACTCACCACCTCTCTCACTTCTTAAATCATGCCAACTCACTTAATTAATTAAGTGGTTTAATTCAATTTTTGAATTCCATACTTATGTCATGAGTAATAAAATAAGTGAAGCACTTATTTTATTTTAAGTTGGAGGTTGTTGTGTTGAGAGGGGATTGGGAGAAAAAGGGGAGTCTTGAAGTTCTTTTTCTTCATCTAAGAACGCAAAGAACGCGATCAACATAACGATCTCCGACGAAGAACACCGAATCCTTAAAGATCGACTACACGACATCATGTATCGTGACACCATCAACCCTCTCCTTCTGAAATTCCTTCTTCCGCAATGATAAATTTCGCGACGAACCATCGTTCAACGAATTCGACGTGGTAGGCGATTTGTTTTTTTTATTCACGAATTCTTCCGTCATCGTTCCTTGTTTAAATTGGACCTCTTGTTATCAATTAATGGGATGCGGCCGGACCGCACAAACACGTCTGGCCCTCCTCCCTTTATTCTATTGATTAACATTGTTGTGGTTTGGAACAGAGATGGTGTAGTTCCTTTTCACCGTGCGGGATCATGCAGCAAGATGTGCGGCGCCGTCGTGCCGCGCCGTTGAAGTCGAACAAGGTCACGGAAACGTCATGACGCGCCAGATAATCACGAAAACACAGCGGCCAGGGAGGGGGGTCCATGGAAGAGGGGCGTCGTGCCATCATGACGTGCCAGACAGACCAAGGTCGCGACTTTATGCCGCGGCGGAGCAGGGACCTGTGGCCAACTTCCGGCCGCCTACGTCGGAGAAAGGGGAACAGGCAGCGCCGGCCCCGTGGTGCAGCAGCCGGTCGGCCAGAGCGGGCCACCCGGTCAGAGGTGGAACCGTTGGTTCATTGCCCCTTGCAGGCCGGACAAAAGTGGCCCCCTCATGGGGGTCGCGGTTACGAAACAAGGGGGGTAACGCCTCCCCCCCCCCTCAACCGCCCGACCGTTTCGGCCGAGTCATCTGGCCAACGGACCGAGTTGGCCGTGCCAGCGCACTGGTCCGGGTCACGCCAGCCGCGTCGGGCCACGCCCAAGCGGGCCCGACTCGGACCTGGGTCGGTTTGACCCAGTTCGGGCTGACCCAGTGGGTATCGGGCAGGGTCGGACCGGGATCGAACCCCCTATTCGCGGATATCTTACGATCGTTTGCCCATATATTGGGCTATGACCTCCGATCGACGCACCGTTAGCTTCGATGCGATCCTTGGATCGAGATGGTCATTTTGGTATATTACACTCAAGGTTTCGGAGTACTATGGGTTTTGTCGGGTTGGTTCGATCACAAAACCAACTGGGCCCTCAGAGCGGAAACGTGTATATCTTGAGCTTCAGATGTTTGATTGACGTGAAGTTGACTTTGATGGATTCCTCTTGATGAGACGGAACGTTTTGCATAATTCACCTGAGATTTTGACGTATTTGGAGTATTTTCGGGTTGTATTGTACCAGAAATCCAACCGGGCCCCTGGAATGGAAAAGCTGATAACATTCAAACAGGACGTCCGTTTTACGAACAGTCTGTGGCGTTGGTGATCACGTTGAAAAATGGTCAATATGAGTATACCCTATGATAGTTCGGGCTACAGTTGAGATATGGCTGGGTTGGTTCAAACATGAAACCAACCGGGCCCCTGGGACGAAAAGGCTAATAACTCAGAGACCGGACATCCGATTGACGCGCCGTCTATTGCGTTGAGACCCTTATGATGGGGCTGTCCTTAGAAATACTTCATAGAGGAACTTTGAGATACTTGGAATATCTACCTGTAGCTCATGGAGCGGACACTCCCGGAGACGAGCGTAAGTAGTACAGAGACCGTGTAGCTGGCTGAGACCTTACGACTGCTTGACCGACTCGACTTGGAGTGGGTCGACTAGCCCAGTGGACGGAGCACAACTTGGTTTGGGTGAAGACACATGGAGGACAGAGCACTACAGTTTTTGGGTGCAGACCCACGGTACTCGTCCGGAGAGTACCTCTGCAGGCTTTTAGGGGGGATGCACTACTGTGTTTGGGTGGCATACCCCGGCGGGAAGCACTATTGTGTTTTTATGGCTGACTTGCAGTACTCGATAGGAGGAGTACCTCAGCAGTATTAGGTTAGAGAGAAGTATCTCAGAGTCATGACAGGATCACTATACACTCCAGAGACAGGGCTCTTCAGCAGTTATGGTTTCAATAATGAAAATCCTAGTTTGAGCTGAGTCTATGACCTTTCTGTTTACTTCGTGATTGATATGGGTCATTTGATAACATAAGTATATGTATGGGTATATACCTGGGTAGTGGTTATCCGTTGATTTCATAATCATTGTGTTTCCTCATGATTGAGATGGGTTACTTGATTACATAGGTATAAGTATGGAAATTTACCTAAGAAGGGTTATCTGTTGTGATTCTGCATTTTGGTTATCCTTGTTGGATTTAGAGAGTCCTTGAGGGTCTCAGGGTCCCTACTAAGTATCATTATAATCACCCCTGCACGGGCTATGCCCACACCTCATTGTGTTGGTTGCAGATGACAGGCAGTGCTGACGGAGGCCGAGTGTTCGAAGACTGGACGGTACCCGGAGGTGGACCTCCCGAAGAGTTAGTATCCAGTGGTGGACTTCACGGTGAGAAGATACATGGAGGAGGTTGACGGGAAAGTGCATTGTGGAGGATATCTATACCTACCCTTGAGGTAGTATCCGTGGTGGACGATACAAGAGAAGAACTATTTGTACCTACCCTTCAAGTAGGATCTGTGGTGGACGATCCAGGAGCTGCGCTATCTGTACCTACCCTTCAGGTCGGATCCGAGGAGGACCACCTAGGAGCTTCTTCCCTTCTTCCAGCTATTTTCTTTTGCTGTTATACTTTTGTTCAGTTGTAGCTGTACTTTTGATTGGGTTTTTATTCTGTCCCATTTAGTTTTCAGCACTTCAATTTGTACTTAGTTTATTACATCTGCTTGTACTCTGTGGTGTTTGTTTACTTTTATAAAGGAAATTCCTTTCAAGTTATCGTAAATTACGCCATTGGGGCTAGTCACCAGCCCCTGGACTATGGAAGGTGGGCTTGGGGTAGTCACGACACGGGCCCCGAGGACGGTTCGTGACAGAATGTGATGAAAATTTAAAATTTCTATCTTTGTAGTGACTTAAATGAACAAAAAATTGATGTGATTTTATCTTTAAAGCTATGTATTAGTGGATGACATTGATATTTAAAATAATATACTAAAAATTAAAAATAATAATGATACAAACTTAATAATATTTTATTGTTGAAATCTATTATTATGAGATATTGTATGAATATTTGTAGTAATTGAAATTAAAAACTGATATTTAATTCTTAAATTACATTATTTGATAAATTATTAATAATTTGTTTTTGTCTTTCTAGGGGTTTTTATATCATTAAAACCTATATGATATTTGTATGAGTTTTTAATGGGGTTTTTAAATTTTTTCCAATTAATGGTCCGGTGTCATGTGTGAATTGTTATTCAGATATTTTTTTATAAGCATATGAGAGGTATGTTTCAGAATATAATATTTATTATTTAAGTATTTTTGTAATAAGACGCCTAATATTTTTGAATCCCATGACATTTATTGATTTATTATTTAAAATTTAAAGGTTAGTAGATATTAAACAAATGAAAAGTAATTTTTTTTTGAATACTTAACTATGTGTAATGGGCCACTAAATACTGTTTTAGTAAATATTTTTGAATATTAGGATTTAAAAATTAAAGCATATTTTCTTAAATTTTAATTATATATTTTAAAATGTTTTATTTTATTATATAATAAATATTTGATTGATAAAAGGAGTACATAATTTTTATTTCATTAATATATAATAATGTCAAAATAAAAGTTATGTAGTTTCATTAATTTATATTTTTTTAATAGAATAAAAATTCTATATTTCTCAAAGATTACCATAATGTCAATATAATATAACATAAGCATGGTGATTCCAAAACTAATGGTAGTTTTTTGAAAATAATTTTCTAAATTTGGGACATTTACTTTTAAATTTTCCTTTATTTATTGAATATTATTTATTTTTATAAAATTATATAATTTTTAACCCTTAGTAAATTTATATATGTTATTATTAATTTTAAATATCATTTAAAAGAACTAGTTTTTTATGAAAAAATCTTTTGATAATACCATTGACATCAGTTTATAATGTATTCTTAAATAATAAATTATTTAAAATAAAACGTATATAAGTTACTAAAATTATAATCAATCTTTCTATTTGTCAAACAATTTTTTTCAAATTTAAAATAATAATTTATTTAAAAAATGACATGAATTTATTTTATTTAAATAATCTTAATTTATATTTGAAATTTAATATATTGAAATTTTCTTATTATGGGAGAAATTTATTTCAATCAATAATATATTAAAAATTAATATATATTTTTATTTGAATGATAATTTAATATATATTTTTATTTTTTGTTATTAGGTTATTGATCAATTTTATAAAAAAAACTCACAATGAAATGTATTTCTCCAAACATAAATGAGAAAAATGAGTGTTTTATTAATTCTAGAATAATTATTAATATATTAATCATTCATCTGAATTTCGGTAATTTTGTTTACAACTAATATACAAAACAATTTTATTCATTCTTAAAATATTTAATTCTATTAGAACTATTCGAAAATATGGAAATTTCTATAAATATATAATATATTATTGGAACTAGTAGAAATTTCAATGTAATTATTATATTATTGATAACTAATATATTCAAAAAAATTATATAATAAATTATCATTAAATTTAATTGTAAATATTTCACTGAATTATGATTTGTTTGATATTACACATAGGAATGTTTTTTCGAGATCACATAATATTTAAAATGTGTTTGAAATTTCCGATATATAATTTTTCTCATTGTAATACAAGATATAATTCACCACATTTATATGTTATTGGTTACGAGATAGAAATTAATTTTAGAATGATATTGTAATGGAATTATCCATCAATGTGTATCTAAATTAGTTTTTGATACGAATTTTTTTACCTATGTTGAGTTTTAGGAGTAATTTTTTTATGTGATATGAAATATTTCATGAGACCTATGTAAGGTGTTTCAAACCATTTATTTATTAAATTAGATTTTATAATCTATCCTCTTTAGGAAAATATTTTATTCCCTCTATGACTACTATTAAATTATTATTATTTATATAATTTGAAGAACATATAATTTATAATCGTACAATGATTAAGGGATGAACAAGAATTTTATGACACCAAATGGGATTTACAAACATATAACATGATATTACTATTATGATGAATAGTGTTTCTTCTTGATGCCCAATAGTTTGAAGAAAATGCCTGAGAATCTATGAATCCATAGGGGGAATAGTATCTTATAAATTTCATAGTAAAAATACATTGAGTAATTTCCCAAAAACATTCCATGTGAAATATATATAACCAATATTTATGGAAAATAAGGGAATGAAAAATAAATAAAAATAACCCAAATGATTAATAAGCAGACAATATCATTCAACTCAATTATATAAATATGTATAAATATAGTCTTCATTCAGAAATTATAATCTAAACATGATATTAAATAAAAATGATGACAAATTAAATAATATATATCTTGGATGATATGTTAATGTTCCAAAAAATAAGACCAAATAATACAAAACTTCTAGAAGACATCAATTTAACCATTGGTTTCTCCCCACTACCCAAATCTCATATCACAACTTAGGAGAAGGAGAGCCAATATGAAAAATAAAATTGGAACTATATATGACATCAGATTTTTATACACATACATGAATTTGATTGTTTGGTGTAATCAAATAGTCTAATAAGTATCTGGAAAATGAGTCTATCCAATTTCATAGTAGATAAACAAAATTTACCAGTTCTCATTTGAAATACATTTTTAATGGAATTTTTTATTTTAGAACTATATAATTATTCTATACTGCATAAAACTCTAATTATTGAATTGAAAAACACATTAAAATTGTATAAATAATTTTATAGAAATTTAAACAATTAATATTGAAATGTGAAATGATTGAATTATATTTTATATAAAAAAATGATATGTTTTCCACTCATTATATACATTTCATTAAAATCCTTTCACATAACAAAAAATTGCCCATCTTAATTAAGAATTATTCTCCAATGGAATCATTAAATCCATTATAAAAACCCTTCAAATGATAAATAATGGAAAACATTAAAATATAAACACACATATAAAATAATAATAACTAATCTAAGAGAATTATAACGTGAAATACAAAAATAAATAATAATAGAAGATGGACTATTTTATATTAGATTCACATCCCTAAAACCCCAATTTAGTAAAATGTTTCTTAAGAGTCACTGAAGCTGATAAAGTGAGATTAACTTAATGATACTATAAATATAGATTCCATTTCAACCTTATGTTTTGTCATAAATAAATAAGATGATACTCGAATATCCCAAAAATTATTCCTCAATGGAACCCCTTTTATATATAGTGCATAACAAGACTTTAGGGACACACAACCATGGATTATTTGATATAGATTAAAATATATCATGGAAAATAACTTCATTACCATGAAACCTAGGACTATTTGAAAATGTAGTTGATAAAATAATGTAGAAATTACCAGATTAAGATTTAAGATAATATAGAACCCATCCTAGAGCCCTTATAAAAAATCACATATTAATCAACCCATTTCATTTCATGTAAAAATTTGATAATAATTAGAACCACTATGGGTAAAATAATACAATAGTTATAACACATGGGACACCAATAGGTACCGAACAATAATTACCATTTTTATACATGTTTTCAAATAAGTATAAAAAACTAAATCCATTATTTCCCATATCCCTTACAATCTATATAAATTATAGTTTTAAACCTAATTTTTAAAAATTAATGAGAATTCACTGGATTTATTAAGTAATAACATCATTTCAAACAATATTACATTTATCTTATAATTCAAATTTTAACCAATTGACTCCATTAATAGTAATGACATACGTTTTCCTTGTACAATATTATAATATTTAAAATAATTGGAACCGATATTTAAGTTAGCGTTGGATTCTAGGGAAAATTCTACCTCATTGTTGAAATAATAATGTTATTAAATATATTATATCATGAAAGTGTAATCTTTTTTTGGAAATAATAGAATTAATATTTAATAGAACCTTTAATGGAAAATATAATACTTCTTTTAAATACTAAATATGGGATTTACCCTAATTAATACATATCATTTGTGCCCATCATGTGTTTCATTTAAGAGTGATCGTGGGAGGAAAAATAAATAAATAAATATATATATATATATATATATATATAATTATATAGACAAATCTGAATCATTCTCATTATAAAATTCCATTTTTCTACTTCAATGGATTAGCTACAAAACTATGTGGACTTTTGAGGGGTTGTAAAGGAGAGATACAGATAAACATTAATTAGATAATGAATAGATAGTCTGTTTTTCGTGGACATTGTCTATATTAAAGGAATTTCAGGATCTCACCAAGAAATAGAATAGAACCATTCTTTATTTGTTATTAATCTTATACCTACATTGGGATTTTGATTATGATGTTTTGAAATCCTTTTTTAATTACATAGTGAATGTGAATCAATTAAAATAAAACACTTATTTTATAGTTGATTATGAATTTATCTTCCTAGGATACATAATTGGTATAATTTGATAAGATATAGATGATTCTATGGGATTAATGTTATCTTAATTAAAAGACCATAAGAATCCTAAGTAGTTTTCAATATCCATTCATCACAATATTGGTTCATGTTTTTCTCCCCTTTTTCATATTACATTCATCATCAGTATTCATATTTGATCATATAATTGACAATACCATAAAAATGATCACAAAACTTTTAGTAATTTGATGATTAGTTTATTTACATGGATACATAATAGGAATTCAGTTCATATTTGAGGAATGATATTTTGAGACAATATATGTTATGGGTAATGTAGACTTTTGGTGATCTGTGTTTGGAATCTAGCATTGTGTGTGGTTGCAAAGGATCTATGATTATATTAGGTGTCTCGAATCCAGCCACTAGATACATTTCTACTTCTAACATATTAATATATATGTACATCAATTGAATTAAAATATGGGTCATATTTGGATATGGTGTTCTTGATGATACTTGTAAAGTTTTATATTTCTATAAAATCCTAACATGGATGATATCTACATTCACTACTACAAACACGACCTTTATCAATGCTAAAATTGGCCTTTATCAGCGCTAGAAAATCGCTGATAATGCCAGCGTAGATAAAGGGGGGTCCCCTTTATCAGCGCTTACATTATCAGTGCTTTCGTTTTAGTGCTGAAAAAGGACCCTATTATCAGTGCTTTTAAAAAAGCGAAGATAAAGTTAAAAAATTTAAAAAAAAATTAAATTTTAAATTTTTTTAAAAAATTTACAAAATACTACGAATCGGGGGGGCTTTTATAGCGCTTGACCCCCCCCCCCCCTTTACAGCGCTCTTCGGCCCCTATACAAAACCCCACGCACCCCACGCACCCCACGCACCCCCCTCCACCCTTTAACAGTGCTTGCTCCAATATTCCTCATCTACGTGCACCCCTGCCTCCACCAGGATTTGAACTCGAGACCTCCCCCATGCGTGCCTAAGCCCTTACCACTACTCTATTTTGATTTGATTTCCAATTCATGATATCTCTATATATATATTTATATATTTAGTTATATTTACTCGTATAGTAATATATATTTATATTAATATATATATAGTTATATTATATTATATATATATATAGTTATATTTATTCGTATAGTAATATATAATTATATTAATATATATATATATAGTTCTATTAACATATATATAGTTATATTAACATATATATAGTTATATGAACATATATATAGTTATATTAACATATATATAGTTATATTAACATATATATAGTTATATGAATATATACTTATATAGTTATATTAATATATATATATAGTGATATTAATATATATATTTATGGTGATATTAATATATATATTTATAGTAATACTAATATATATATGTAGTTATATTAATATATATATATATACTTAGATTAATATATATATATAGATAGATTAATATATAGGTATATAAATATTCATATATTGTTATTTTAAATAAAATGGATATTAGTTATTATTTAGATAAAGCTAATATATTTTATATGTAAATATGTTTGATTATTTATTTAAAAAATTTAATTTTTAGGTGCGAATATATAAAAAATAAGTACATATAGTTATATATTTGATTATAAATAGCAGTTCATTATAAAAAAGGATGAAATTTCAAAGAAATAATATCAATATTAATGTAAAAACTTGGAATAAATTAAGTCCCTGACAAGAAAATATAATAATACCCCCTTAAACGAGTTTGAAATTCCACAAAATGTTAAAAAATCTGGGTACCCCGACAAAAAACTCAGTTTTGGAGGCCTTCTGGGCCTCTTTTGGCCTCGAAAAACGCTTGACCGGGGTGCCCCCAAATAATAGAAACGTAGAGCTCGTCGCATTATTTGACTTGATATGTGGTAGATCTTATGCGGACACCCAGATCAAAAGTTATGGCCGTTTGAAGTTTGAGTTGCGTTTTCAACATATTTTGGATCTTTGTTAATTTTTTTAATTTTTTTTGTCCTCAAATTGTTATTAAATGACTATTACTCCATAATGATTATCAAAATAATAATTAAAAATATTTTTTTAATTTTTTAAGAAGTTATTTTCACTAAATATCTTATATATTAAGTATAATAAGTTTAAATGTACATTTATACATATCTAAAATATATTTAAAAATTATATATTATATTTATATAACTATATAACTATATTTATATATTAATATATTTTTCATTTTTTTTGAATCCGACCCTTTATCAGCGCTACTAAACAAGCACTGATAAAGGGGGGCCCTTTATCAGCGCTAAAAAAAGCTCTGATAAAGGGGGGTGCTGCGAAAAACTGTTTTTGAGATAGTGATTGAAAAAAACAAGTCATGTAGTCTCTGTTGCACTAAATCTATTTTATTCATTGAGATAAATAACACACACAATGTAACATTTCCAATACCGTGTGACCAAAATATTATGATCCTATGTGTTTCAATATGTTAAACAGTCATAGAAATGGCATGTTACTTGCAAATATCCATGTACATGGGCATTTCCAGGTACATGGGAATGACCAATTACATGTGTACAACAAGGTTGAAAGGCACAATCATACTATATATAATTGGATAGAGTACTCAAACATTGCATAGTACATGGGTACATCTAGGGTACATTAAAATGGAAAGAGTAATTTATAAATAGTTGAAATGATAAACTATTATCTCAAAATCATTTTATTTCAACCTGTTAATTATTTAGCCATCTTTCATCCCTCATCGATTCTCAAGTAAAAATAAATATTAATTAATCATTAAAACCAAATTTTCTATAGATTATAGACTCAAATAATGTATTCTCTATATTCATCATTTAATACAATACTCTAACACTTCTTTTTAAATAACACATTAAATAATCAAAGTTATATATTTGAATGAAAACATGTATTATAAGAAAAAACAACCTAATTGAAATGTTAATACAATCATCTTTAAAAATATATTGTTCATGTTAAAAAAATAAAGAATAATTTTTGAGTTATTATATGTGGAAATACATCATTTTTTGGATTAATGTATGTAAAAAAGTTTAATTTAGTGCTTAGTGACTATTAATGTTAATTATATGATTTTGAGGTGAATGTAATGTCATGGTCAGAAACAATGGAATGACTGAATCCTTGTTATTTAATTATCTTTATATCATAATCCTGAAAAATTTTATCTATAGTCATTTTATATAATATGTTATGAAAATATTTTGATTATATAATTGGCCAAAAAATTTCAAATCAGATAATAATGTCATGATTTATTTGATTATCATATAATGACATCGATGGTTTTTTTCTAAAATATATATTGTGTCACTGAAAAATTATTAATCATCCCATTTTTTAATTGTAATTTTCAATTATTTTTTTGTTAATTAAAAATATAAATTGTAAAATACGAAAAATTTTCTTTATTCCAGACCTAGAAAACATTTCCAACATTCACAACCATCTTTTTCTCTTAAGATGAATAAAAATGGAGAGATATGAGCCAAAATATAAATTTAATTCCAAAAATATTAGTCTTAATAATCATATAACAATTTTAAAAATCCGAAGGAAACTTATTTTTCCATTTTATTTTAAAAAATCATGTCCTTAATATAAATTTATACCTTTTCATGTAACCCACCATCTCGATTTAATGTTTCATTTTTCCATCATACCAAATATTGTTTTTATTAAATCTAAAAAACAATAGAGGGATGTGAATGCATAATTCAAAAGGTGAAAATGAAAAAATTATTAACATAAGGATCAAATTTCATATATATAATAGTTAAATATGATTCATATATCAATAATGAAATATTACATACTCTCTTTACCATTCCGTGATGGTATTTAATTTCGGAGATATAATAAATTTTCAACTATAATAATATCATGTGTTTCGTGATAAAATATTTTTATTTGAATATATTCATAAGACATTATAAATTTGAAGATGATTACCCCATCATATAAAACAAAATATATATCCAAATTGTTAAATCAAACACAATAACTTCTTGTTCGAGGTCTTGTGTTGGATTGTTTTTTCCATGAGTTATTAATTAACCTGGGGAATAATATGATACACGATATCATTTAATTATGAAAATCACTATCATGTCCATGAATCATCACTATAGATTAATAAATTTCACTGAATATATATTTTAGTGGAATTTATATAATGTGATTATTCATATAAGTATCATTTTCAGGAAGTAATCAATTTATTTTTTTATACAAATGAACCAGACTTATTTTCTTCTTTATATGGACAGTGGTAAAAATAACCATGAATTTTTTTAAACACCCAATCATTTCTAGAAACTATAAAAATTATTTATAAATAGTATGATTTTTACGTCCGGGACATTTAATAAAAAGTGTACTTTTAATCAGATCAACAATTAAACCATCATTACTTATGACATTTCAAAGGAATTAAGTATATTGTAACCAAAAATAACATTTAATATATCTTATATATTCCATATTTTCATTAATATCATGAAAAATATTACTTAAATGATATTCATTATCCTCATATAATCTATAATAAACCAAAATACCACCAATAATAATTATTAATATTTTACTCAAATTGTTGGGTAAAATAATATTCCTAAAGTCTAGAAAAATATCTGGTGTGTTACTCAACGAAAATGGAATAGATAAAAACAAATAATTCATTAACTAGTAGATAGAAATGTATTATTGATGATGTTATACATTACCGACAGAAAAATGTACATAGATTTGACATCAACAACAAAAAATATTGATTTCTTTATTGGAAATCCAAAAACTCATTAAAATATGTCATCACAAAATTATATTTTCAATAATGTTATTTAATGCTAAAAAATATATTAATAGCCTCACGGAAATATATTTATTTTCATCAATAAATTATTTAATTCCTTTATTAAGGGAAATGATGAATTAAACCTTTAACAATAAACTCTTGCAATAATTTTTTCTACTTTGAGATGTACTACATATATATTTTGAAAAGGTTCTTTTAAAAATTTTCATCGAATAGGATTCTAAATCAATATTAAATTAAAAATATAGAATAGTAATAATATCATGAACCTATATATGGAAAACATAATGGTATTATATTACTACAAAAACATTATAATAAAACAAATTAATGTATTTAGGAAAATATAACCTTGACATATTTCATCTTCATAATAAAATATTTTAAGACATTATTGATATCTTTTCATAGTTATTATTTTATTATTATATAAAAATAAATTATTCTCATAATATAATACTATCATATTTTTAATCTATAATAGAATTATAAATACAAATCCAAAAATTAACCAAAATTTTATAAAATTATATAATGTGAAAAAATAATGTTTCCAAGTAAATATCTTTAATAGATGAAAAAATAATACATTAATAAGTTATGATTAACATAATTCTTCCAAAATGTAATTTTAATTCAATTCATATTATTATTTATTTATTATTAAATTTTATTTCTCAATAATGTTTCTTAAAATGAAGGAATATGTAGATACAAAATCAAAGACGACATTAGTATAATATAAATAAAAAATTAATATATATATTATCACATTATATTGTGGTCCAATATTTAAAAAAATTATTATAATGGATTTCACTAAACTCATTATCATATATTCTTTCAAATTAACATCAAATTTCCTCTTCATTATATTAGTATCCATATATAGGATCGTCTAATTAAATTTAAATCCACTCACATTCGAAATATAAAAATTATTCTTACCACTCTAAAATCAGTTTATTTCCAATCATGAGCCGCCTTTCAAAATGTAAGTCATCAGAGGGTCTCCATAGATTTCAAATGATAGTCCCCACGAAAATATTTACCACACTTATCATAAATTGAAACATAATTTTTTTACATTTAAATTTCATTAATGATATATTCTCATTTCTTTCCCCAAAAACAAATTTTCTTTCTTGTTTTCATAAGACAGATGATAATTCGCAAATTCTTATTCTCTATTCCCAGCATAGAAATAAATTTTTGTAAAAAAATATTAATTAATGAAATGATATTTACCTTTTTAAGATGGATTTAATCTTTAGGAAAATGAAGTAAGATTACTATCATGAATATTGATACAATATTTGGTATAGCATTCCCATACGAGGAATATTTATTCATATTCAGCCATAGATTCTTCCTCATTAATCAATATTATAATGAATATATATTCCATACTATTTCAAAAATCATTTTGAAAATATGTTTCATTGTAATAATTTATAAAATTATCTTTTTAAATTAGATTCAATGTATTATATGTTTCTACTATTCATAATTTTTTTCAAAAATTCATCAGACTCACCTTCAAATATGTAAATACTAATATGTTACTTTTTTTTATTATAAACACCCATGAAATCGAATATATTATCCTGTGATTTAGTCCATCCCACCTCTACAACTACATTACAGGGTCCACTAAATTCAAGGGGGTGTTGTCCAAAAAAATTATCTACAGTCTACAAGTTTACCTTTGGTATTTATAGTTCCTCTCAAGGATGGATTTTACCATCATTTATAGAAAATATTTATTAATATATCATTGAAAATACAATCCACTTCTAATTAAAACATTTCCAACATGATGATGAAGAGGGACATTGTCTTCTTGATGTCTTTCTCAATTAATCTCCATGTTTATAATATAGAAAACCCCTAGTAATTCACACATTTTAGATGGAGGGACATGAAAATTATCAAAATTTATATCATTATGACCTTTTAATTTAATTTTATTAGTTAACATACATCCATTATCTTATCCTATAATATTATGTAATCCTTTTCATTTGATACCAACTATAAATAAATGTACTAGGAAAATTATTATAATTGAATCATTAGATAATGATTCATTATCCATAAATATAAGAGATCATATAGTTTTATTGTTTTATAAAATTAGGATATAACCATTAAATAAATAAATAACACAACAAAAATTTGATAGTTCCATTATGTATTAACCATTACAATAATACATAAATTTTTAGATTAAGAAATTTTATTCATCATCACGTATCATCAAAAGGATCATCATAAACTCATAATTTTATATATAAACGCTTAGAACCATTTGAAAATAACCTAAAAACATAGGACGATAAAAAATAGTATATAGAAAAATATAGAAATAAATAATGAAAAACATTAGTCGATAGATACTGATAAAAATTTTCCATTTCCCAATCATTTGTGATCCCAAAATTAATTTTTTCTTATTTAAGAATCCATTTATTGTATCCAAATAATTTCATAAAAAATATCTTCAGAAATTCTATAAGAAAAAAAATTATAATATTTTCTATCAAATATTGAATGTACCAATAAATTTATTATATGATGTTGTAAATTTCACCATTAATATTATAATAGATATCCCTTTAGAAATAAATACATTATCTTTCATTAGAAAATAATAATATTTTCAAAAAATTAATATCATGTAGCGATAAATTATGTCTAAAATATTTTACATCATTTTCATGTCACTATTACAAACACTCTTGAAAATGAAAAACACTGCCCAAAAAAATCCATTAATATCATTTGAGAAACCTATAATCTATCAACATCGACCCATTACAAAATTCAATAGATAGTTATATTAGGTTCATCTATCAATTGAAGAAATATAATGTTGACCAATATTCATGAGCTATATTAGATTCAACAGTAATAATAAAAATTCCAATAAACCATAACATAATTATAAATTATGAACAATTGATTTTCCATTATCATAATAAGAAAAATGTTAAATTCACCCATACAAAAATATATTTTTCTAGATATTGATGTATCCATTATAGTTAATACCCTTTAATAAAATACCCAAAAATGGAAGGATGAAAATTCATTTATGAAAACATCTAATAATGTAAATTATTCCACATATCAATCAATTCTAATACATGTTGGAAATGTTGTAAATTCTTCTTCATTAAAATTGAACATTCTGTTTTTCTTTTTGTGGAATTTTTATTATAATATTCAACATTATATTAATTCATAAAATTGTCTATGAAAATAAAAATGTGATATATATTTTTATTAAAAATTCATTAATATGAACTTAAATTATTTCATCCCATACCTGGATGCCACTTAATTAATTCTCCGAGCCCGGTGGGCCATGTGGACTCATTCACATATCCCGAAATGCTCGAGAATGATGACAAGTTGTGAGGTCCCAGGTTGTGTCAGTGGGGAGACTATTCCATCATTACCAAAGGGTAAAATAGTAGATGGAAGTAAACATTGCTAAATTTTGGACGAAATATATGTAAAATGAATTTATAGTGAAAAAATAGATACAACATTAAAAATAACTAAAAAATGTGGAATAAAATTCAACAACGGATGATTTTTTAGTTCATTAGAAAATTAGAAAAACGTAAATATAAGACAGTAGAAAAAACTTGTTCTATAAAGAACAAATAAATCAATGAATATCCCGCACATCCTGTGTTCCAAATCATTGATATGTTATCAATATATATACCAAAAATCAATCAATCATGTGTTTAGAGTCATCTAATTCCCTTTTTCAACACTTGAAACCATGTAATCATTCTTGGGTACTAAACAACACCAAGAGAGGGTGTGAGGGAAATCTTAGTGGGATACCACCAATGGTGGCTATAACATCTGGCTCATGTCATTGAAATGTAATCATGTTCAAGATTGAAAATATATACTAATGAATTACATTAAAACTAAATACCCATATTCCATCTCCATCTGTCGTCTGCTGCCTGAACATTCCAGAAATTCCTTATTTGAGTATTAACAATTTGTAAATAGGTCCCATGTTATTATTATCTATGGTTCCCGGATATAATAAGGCAACATGTATAAACAATAATAGTGAATCTCCAAGGTAAATATCATGTTTACGTTTACCACATGGGTATCCAACTCATTAATAATTGTAGATTATCATGTGTAAGAGTATAATCCAAGTACTGTCTTCCAAGGATATCCATAATAATAATTCTATCTAATCCCAGGAGATCGTCCTTGGTAAAACATGGCTATGTAGAGATAGGTCCCTATGGGTTGTAACTAGGTAACCTACATGTGAATGCTGGATAGAGTGAGTGTATCCAAGGAATCTTATAATTATATTGAAGGGATCCAACAATGTCATACTAGGAATCCAACAAAGTGAAAAGGATCAATATTTTGGTGGTTCTCAACCTATGAAATAAGATTCCTTGATTCAGAATGGTGTTCTAGAGTGCTCATGGAATTCCCCGATCATAATATAAGGTGAGCCTGAGTCATGTCATTTCGTTTTAATTATGATATCCTGTAATATTTCACTTGGTTCAATGATGTCATTTCATTTGTGTGATAAGTTCATGTAGGATTCAACATTTTAATCAAGTCAGTTGGATCAAGAATTCACATACACTAGTGTGACAATGCCAAGTAGTATGCAACCATTGATTTAATCCATCTAAATTATATTTCATTTCAATGTTCATTATACTTCCATTCAGTAAATTGAAAAGGGGTTCTATGGATATGCATCATACTATTAATTTACATTTATGTCCAATTCATATATTTAGTATACATGACAATTGTAATTTCACATTTAATTATCAGTTGATGCACTATTATTAGGTGGGTCCATTGGTGAGTATTCATGGAACATTCCATTATTCGAGCAATAATATATACCATTTCATTTAATATAGAAATGAATAGATATATAATTTTCATTCCAAGGCAAACCTGAATAGTGTTAGAAATGTGTCAAACCAGTAAACCAAAAATATGAAATAATCAATGACATGGAATGTTTAGATTTTTTTTTGGAGAAACCACTAACATAAAATAAAATATTTGCAATAGAAATAATTATATGTTTTTAATGATTAAAATCATGGAATATAAATTCTATAAATGAAATCTGATGAAATCGATGGGCCCCACATGACAAATCCAAAATTTACAAATATTATGGATAAGTTATAGACTACACACCTTAGGTTTGTATGATCCTAATACATTGATATTTTCCTTTTTATTAATCTTAGATTAGTGTAGATCTGTAAAATATCGAAAACTGTTCATACCCCAATAAATTAGTCGAGAGTAAAAGAAAGGGATAATGGATCAAGGGGAATCGAGTACTCACCATTGAACATCCAACATGATATATAGATATTAGATCAGATCCTAGATGAAGGAGACCACTTCATTCCTACCATTGATATCCAATGGCCAGAAAAATGATAGCAATTTACGTTAATCATATAGGTTAACAGATTAAGGAGGATGGTGGGGGGTAATATGATCATTAATGAAAAAAATTACATTTTACCCAGAAAAAATTCTTGTTCAAGGTTTCTCTCCATGGTTTGATAAACCGTGTAAAAATTGTGCACAATTAACTGGGTAGAAGGGGTGCTAGCACAATGATGATGCACATTTATATGAAAACAATGTGAGGTGGATCTATTCAGAGAAAAAAAATCCACATGGTTTACACTAAAGCACGTTTCATGCTTGTTTATATTTGAAGATGGGTTTCGGGCTTTGAAAATTCCCCAAACACCTCTGAGAAATTTAAAATCACACTAGGCATGCATATAATGTCCAAAGTAATATTTACGATGAATATTAAAGGATACATTCCTATGTGAAAAACATTTTTCTTACAATCCTTTCCCAATTAAATAACTCATACTATATTAACCATTAAATTTTGGAGAAACATTAAATGAGAACAACTCAGGTCATTGGGATTGTATGTCGGCTTCCCAATACAATGTCACATCTTGCACGCAGCTGTACTTCCATAACACACATAAAATTGAGACAGACTGGCTTTAGAGGGCCTTTGTGTTCTGGTCACTAATGTGTACAAGATACTTCTTATATGTATCAGAATCATCATACTCATCTACCACTGGATCAAACTTATGATATGGTTAATCATTATATTGGATTCGTTGTGAAACATGAATGACTTTGTGTAGGACATGGTACCATTTTGGTAAAAGAAACATATAGGCTACTAGGAAAACTCTCTCTAGAATTTCAAAAGGCCCTACAAAAAAAGGTGAAATATTTCCATGATAACAAAACTATCATTTCCCTATCCTGCGAAATACACAAAGAAAATTATGATCCCATTATATGAACTCATGAACTCATCGATGACGATCGATATAATATTTTTGTGTAGAAGGATAAGTAGTCATATTATTTTTATCAGCTTAAATAACTCTAAACATGCCTTAAATCGAATAGGACCTTATTAGGCTACCTTACTGAACTTTAACATGAATAGGGGGAATGGCTTGGCCTTCAATATAGTTCTTTAAATGTATCCATATGAATTGTCTCCAAAAATATGTTATTATAAGAGAACATGACGATTGAAAAATTCCTCACCCATTTACCACTAAATTCATCGAATCATTCTCAGATCACATACTCTAGAACCTATATTGTCTTTTCTGATTGTACATGTGTCTGAGGGTGAAAAGATGTTCGTACAAGAACTAATATTCCCACAACCTTTTTCAACCTCTAAAAGAACTCTAACATGAAACTAGAATAACTATAAGAAATTATATTACATGGATACCATTTAATTCATATTATCACTCATACATACAGACTTTCCAACTAATAAACTAAAAAAGTCTCCCAAATTGGAGTCAAGTGGAATGATTTCATAAGTTAGTCAATAAATACCAATACTGAATCTCTACCCCTTGGATACCTAGGTAGGATGACTAAGAATTACATTGCTACATCATCTGATTTCCATTTTGGGGCTGTAAGTGGAAATAACATGCATACAGGTCACTAGTGATCTACATAAACCTGTGGACGAATGGAAAACATTGTTATTAGGTCTTCTTTATGACATTTCATCCTAGTCCACCAAACTGTCATCAAATATATTTATTCATCTTGTATGTGTTGGGATGAACATCCTACATAGAGGCATTGAACATGGGAATTAACTCCTCTATCATACCTAAAGGAACCTAGATACATGCACGTCGATACATTATATAATCTCTATCCACAGAAAAAATTGGAGGGTGGTTATCCATTCATATACTCTCATGAAATACCAAGACATTATGATATGAAAAAATTCACCCCTTCACCTTCTCAAGGAATGAAGAGGTAACTATAAACGATGAGAGTTAAGACTACTCGTTTCATTCATGAAACTCTAGATGCTGCTGCAAAATGAGTTTCATTATTGTCCCTTCATCAATGGATTCACATACATCATGTTCTTTATTTTTTTGAATCGGTGTATCTAAATCCACATTTCACGTCTCATGTGTATAGGAAAGATCAAAATTAATGTATTGTTGATGCATGACCGATATTCATTGTTTGTGGTTTGATTCACACTGAGATATGATATATTTCAGACTCTTGAGGTCTGTGTACACAAAACAATGCTCGTCCATCAAAAAATATATCCAGTAATGTATGACATGGACAACATCTATTATCTCAAGGTCATGTGTCATCTTATTCTTATCAATTATGTCTCAAATGATGAGTTTCATATGCAGGGAATCTATGTTCTTGCATCAGCAATACTCCAAGGATGACGCCTAATGAAAAACAGAAGATAATGTAACCTATACCTATCTCCTAAAGAGACCTAATATGTTTCGATACAAGCCTCCCTTTCATCTCTTGAAAGTATTTCTCACATAATTTTAACCTTATAAAGTTGACACCCTTCATTGTCACGCCAGTAAGAGTTGAATCATGGTGAGAAAATATTTGATAGAGTAGCATTCAATATCTGGACAACCCCAAGAAACATTGTATATCAATAAAATTTTAAGGATTCTCTTAAAAAACTACAACACTAACCTTTTGGTTCAATAAATACTCATGATTATAGTATTATATGAACTAAAAAGTGATATTTTTTGATCCAGAAGTGGGATATAGCATGTTTGGTTTAAATATGATGCTCTCCCATTGTACTCATAATGATTTCAAGATGTTTGTCTTGGTCACTACAAATATGATAATACACCAATATTTATTCCACAAATACCATTTTTTTATATTCCCTGCATGGGTGGGATACCTTATTCATCAGATGCTGGAAAATGATGGGCATTTTGGTAAGACCGGGCATCATAAATAGGTACTCATATAGACCACACCAACTTTGGAAATTTGTATGAGGTATGTCCAATGGTCTGACTCACAATGGATAATAACCCAATGTTAGTATGATTATATAGAGTACCTTTTCTTCCCAGATTTGTTCAAGGAGATCAACTATTCATGGAAGTGGATAGTAGTTCTTGACCATAAGCTGCTTTAATCTTCTTTTTTTTATTTATACATATAAGGTTCTGTATGACTTCTTATAAAAATTCATAGTTCAAAACCATGAGGATATACTGGGCCATATAAAGCCTTTAGCCTATATATCATCTAACAGATTCTTGGTCTCTTAATGCTTAGTATGTGTCATCCTATAATGAGTAAATGAAATTATATTTTCCCATGGATGAAAACCAAGTGTACACTCTTCCTCTCTATCTAAAGGTAAGAGAAAAATATCACCATGAAATATATCCCTGAAATGATTCACTTCTACAGGGAAATAAGCTTCAGATAAACCTTGATCCTCGATGAATAGATTTTCAATCCAGGCGGTTACTCTACCTAGACCATGATTCCTTGGACCAACTCTACCATAATGGAATTCCCACTCCCCCATATATAGATAACTTATCCCCTATGGTTATGTGAACAATACCCTAGGACAATAAAATACTGAAAAACATGATGATGATCCTACTAGTCTATCCCATTTATGAAATCAAACCTCTTTATCTAAAAGAATAGGTTCCATAAGAAAGGATAACTGCATACCATAAGGGACAATCCTTACACTATAATATCCCCTCTCTACATTCTCCTTACGACATTTCTAGGGTTATTAATCCATGGTGATATTGTATATCTAGTATGAGACACTCCAAGATAGATACAATAATAAATGTGTTTTAAGAACCCATAATAAATAAAGAGGATAATATATTAGATTCCAGAAGAATAGTAAATTGTATTGTAGATGGTACCATACCCTGATCCATAGGCATCAGTTTTAGTGAATGCAACTGGCCTGATCAATGGAGCAATGTAAAATTTAAAATATTACTGTCATAACTACTCTTCTGGAACTACTGGTGATCAGGGTTCTGGCTACAATATCCACAATCTCCCCCTCAGCCAGTCCAATATGTGTAATTTCAACTCCATGCCTGATGTGGAATAAAATAACACACTCTTAAAGGTATATTTGGTGCAAATCCATTTCTACATGATGCTTGTGGTAAGGTTCTATAGAAACCCTAATGATGCCCCCTAAGGCTGCATTCCTGGAACTCCGTTGGGGATAATTCACATTGAGGATTCTTTTTCCCCTTTAATACATACTGAGAGAACACTAAAGAGCTAACAATGTATCCAATCTGGTTTCCACTCACCTAATAATAAACACTGAGAGAATTATACCGACCACTGGTAGAACTATTTTCATGGTGTCTCAATGGCCATCTATGATCTTTATTACTATTTTCTATCATGTTATGCATACTGATAAGAGACATATCGAATATTATTGAAAAATCAGGTTGGGAATAGACATTCACCTACTCTGGATGGCTTATTAGAGACCATCCTCGAATTTTCTACCACTCAAAATCTCATCACAAGCTAAAACCAGTAAAAAACATGCCCACTCTATGAAACATGAGGAATACTCCATGATTAGAATACAACCCTACCAGAGATGCATGAACTCTCTGGATCTATCTTCACTCAATGTATGAGGATAGAATTGATCATAAAATGTAGTCTCAAAATCAATCCATATATTTCCTGATGAATCCACTTCATGGTACTCACATCCCACTAATGCTTGGACAAATATCGAATTGTTTATGATTCACCCATGACTATCGACACTAGAAGAATTTAAATATGCTCAAAGATGGATAGTGTGGCTTCTCAAAATTTCTAAATATCTTTCCAAATGACATCCCTTGAGAATGTATATGGATGCTGCTACTAGAACCCACAAGTCATGTCGTCTATTGTAGGTGCATAAAGTGTATCACTATGAATGGACTGAGTTATATGTAGGAATCTATCACAAACATAGGAATCAATTACCAGATAATTTATTTCTTGTAGTGCATCTAGTGGAACAACTTGAGGTTTGATAGACAACACAGAGACCTAAATGTCAAAAGAATGGATGTCACCACCATCAAGGAATATGTTATGAGGATGTCATTGAAGCATTGGTCAACAATATCCAAGATCACGGCTCGGAACAAATGTATATGAATAATGACAGTATCACTAGAGGAATATGATGTATGAAAACTCACTACCCAACTCATTCTTCCCCATCTATCTGCTTAGATTCCCAGGTATCTGTAAGTTCTGAAGTATATGTTTCATTTAATTTAATTTTTTTTTACCAATTTCAATCCTTTACCATTCATAAAAATGAAAAGGTAAGACTAAGTTGGGAAAGATTTTCATTTTATATGTCATGATTCACTTCATAATAGATAGTCATTTCAAGTAAATTTCTTCCTATACACCTATCAATAGAAACGAAACACATTTATTTATAATAGAATTGGTCAACTCAGTAAATTACTACTCCCATTGCATGACGACCCATACCCCTCAGGAATTGATATTGGAAGTCACTCAATCGTATCCAAGAGTAATATAAGAATATTATCACTATCACGCCATAACCTAGAAATTACAGACATATCGTTCAGTGCAAATTATTGAAATGCACCAATATGTCATAAAAATATGCATGACATGAGTGTTCATGGTGCTTATAATGGTGCATGTAAAAATTATCCTTTCCCTTTAATCATTGGGCCATGGATGAAATAAAATACTCAAATATAGTAATAATCAACATCTCCATACAACATGTAACTCTCCATATAGTGATATAATACCATTAGTAATAGTAAAATAATGACCAACAATTATAATTTTGGCAACGTGGTGTTCACCCTGAACATGGGTTCATGACGCCCATGCACAACTTATGATCAAGTCCCGAACATTCTTAATCAATAGAATACTGTCTCTAAATACTTAATAATGAAAGGAAACCTCCTTCAGGTACCACATTGTTACATTTTAGAATCGATTTCCAATTAATGAGATCCCTAATCCTATTGGGCCATATAGCCTCAACCACATCTCCCAGAATAGAAGACTCTACCTAGTAGTAGTGATGGCCTATGGTGTTTCCATGGGAATAATATACCATCATTACCATAGTGTAGCACAGTGGAAGTATGTAATCATAGTTAAAAGCAGAGGCAATATATGTAAAATTAGGGAACAACTGAAAAATAGACACAACTATAACAATTACTATTAAAACATAAATATTATTCAAAAAATAATGTATTTCATTTCAATAGATAACTAGAAAACATGGATAATGTAAAATAGTCATAACTTTTTCCACAATGTATAAAGAAATAAATTACTAAAGAAAGAATCATGAGATATGATTTAATCATTTTCTCTCAAGATCTATTCTATACCACAATCAATCAAGTGTTTAATGTCATATTATGACGTCTAACTACACCAACAACCGTGTAACCAACCCTGGGTACCAAACAACACCCAGAGAGGATGTGAGACAAATATCAGTGGGCCATAACAAAAGGTGTATATATCATCTAGCTTATGTGATGGAAATATAATAGTGTAAAATCATGCATTTCTATAGTGAATTAGTACAATATAATTGAATTCATATACACCACTTTCACCTCTCGACTGTTGTAAAAACATGTAGAGAATTCATTAATTTATTATTAAAACTTTGTAAATAAGTCACATGTTAATAAGAACAAAGGTTTTACGATGTAATAAAACATCATGTTATGATAATTAATAATTAAGCCCCATGTAAATAACTAGGGTGACAAATAAATCAAGTTTCACCAATTGAGTAATAAAACATTCTTGACATGGGTAATAGTTTAATACAAGGATCATATTTAATTGAATTCCACAATAAGGTGATAACTGAATCCAATGTGATCATCCAAGGTAAACAGGGATATGAGAAGATAGGGCCCTATGTGATTTTACCATGGAGTCACCTTTTTAATGCTGGATCCATGGAATGTATCCATGAAATCATGTGATAACATTAAAGGAATACTTCAGTGTCATACCAAGTATACAATGAATCGAAAAAGATCAGGATCTAGGTGGATCTCATCCTAAGAACGTTGAATCCCAGAATTGGAATCAGTTTCTCTAGTGTTCATGGAATTCACTAATAAAAACAGTATGAGATCTCAAGTTAGGCTATTCATTTTTAAATAATAAGTAATGTAATATTTCATTCAGATTAATGAAATCCATTAATTTCTATGATAATGTTTTTTATCATGTTACATTTTAATCTATTCATTTGTATCATGCCTAGAATTTCATTAGTTTAAAAGTCCATGTAGCATGAAACCATTGATTTAATCCATCTAATGCATGATCCATATTCAATGTTCATTACTCTAATTTACATTAATTTTTAAGGGGTGTTATTGATATGTGACCTATTATTCATTTACATTTATTTCCAAGTCATATAATTATTATACTTGCCAATTCACCATTCACATTTAATTATCAATTGAATTACACAATTTTTGGGGGTTAATTGGTGACCATTAATGGTAATTTTCATTATAAAAATGAAAATATAAATCAATCCATATAATATATAAAATCATACCCTTATAATGGTCAATCCAAAGAACATGTGAATGCTGGCACAAACATGTCACAAATTTAAACATAAAATATGGAATAACCTTTGATGTGGAAGGTATGAAGTTGTGGGTGTAACTAGTAAAAACTAATCACATATTCTGAAATATCCTAACCATACTATTCTATTGATTATATGCATGTAAAATAAACTCTGTAAATGTATGTCAATGAAATAGGTGGGCCCCACACGAAAAATCCAATATCAACGAATGTTACAGATGAATTATAGACCACCCAACATAGTAATTTATTATCCTTCCCCTTTGATAGTGGCCCTTCATTTGGCTTGGATCCGAGTAGATCAACGGGAAATAAAAAAACACTCCTACCACAATAAATCTGTCGAGAGAAAAATTGAAGGGGAAGAGGTTAAGAGGACTAGAGTGTATATTATTGCTCATCAGACTAGACAAATAGAAGGTCGATCAGGCGTCAGATGACAGAGATATCTTTATTCATAACTTATATCTTAAAAGGCAGCCAAGTGAATGAAATTTAGGTTAATATAACTAGTTCTTAGATTAGTTTGTTATGATGGTTATAGATAGATCAATAATGGAAAAAGTAACATTTTACCTAGAAATATGACATGGTCACAGTTTCTCTATAGAGTTCAGAAAACTTTACGCAAATTGTGCATGAATTCATAGGTAGAAGGGGCGCTCGCATTATTAGGCCACATGGTCGTGTTCCATTATTTTTATTCATAATATATTGGTTCTGTGCTTCAAACATAGGCCTAATACCCCACATACCTTTACAAAACCATTAGGAATCTATAATAGATCCAAATAAGTTATTTAGACTGAAAATTAGAGGTTCTATTACTAATTGAAAATCCAGGTTCCTATATAAATACATTCATAAATTAATATTCATAATAAGTAAAAGGAAATTTTTTTAAATAATATATTATTATGAAAATTAAAAATAGGTTATTACGATATTGTGTCCCTTACCCCAGGTTTGAATAATAATTTTTATTAATGTTCACTTTTATAATAAATATTTAATATTTAATGTATTTTTTAACCACCATATATGGTTTTGAGAACATATAATTTATTTATTTCATTTAATATCATATTTAATTACATAATCTGTTATTTAGACATCATATATTTTTATGACTATTACGTATACGTGAAAAATGATGTTGGTAGGATAACTATTATTAAATTGGTCATTATTCCATCATACATAGAATAAATATAATGATATTATAATAATTTATATAAATAAATTTTTCTTTTAAACCCAACAATGAATAATTGTTTTGAAGAATAACTTCTGTTACAATCCTAGATATGGTATGTCCAACGGATGGAAGATTAACAATTAAAAGTTTCAACAAAAATTGGTGAAAAGGTATGAATTTTATTAACAGTCTGTAGTTTTTATTATATAAAAAATATTATATTATATCTACATATTTTATTATTAAACTATATGTTTGATTGGGAGATAAAAAAGGTATCACATAGCATTGTGGAGGTGGAAATACATATGTATGAAGGAATGATGTAGACATTTATTATTAGATGATATTAAAAGAAAGTAAAAGAAGGGTTTTCAATGAAAAATTATATATATATAATATTTTTAAGGGTATGTATTAAAATTATAGTATATATAATTAAAATATATTTTTAAAAACCTCTTCATGAATTAGTGACTTCAATCATTATGCATTGGTTCACAATGCAGTAGTCCACTGAACAAATGAATGATGATTTTATTTCACATTTTATTGAATAAATTCAACAATATATGTTATTAAATTAACATATAAAATATCATATTATGTATAAGTTTATTATGTTTTTATTTGATTTTTTATAATATTTTGATGAAGTTGAATAAGTAAAAAATATAAACCGATCGCATTAAAATTATTTAACTTGTTCAGAAAAACACTTTAATTTTATATCTATTTCCTTCATAGCTTTATTTTGGTTAATTTAATATAATAAATGGTTTTATATGGATGTATTTATTTTATTAATTAATATATTTACCAATCCAAAAGGCTTTTTATGTGTGATGAAAAAAGCACATGAGGGTATTTTTATTAGTGTGGGTGGAAAAACGTTGAATGTTTAAAAATATTAATATATATAACAATATTTCATAACAAAAATGGATTCAAAATATAAAATATCAAAATATGAGAGGATATTTGGTAGAAATATGGCAAAAAATTATGATATGTATATTTTTTTAGATTATTTTAACAATTTTACCTTTAGTTTGTCCCCAAGAAAACTATATAACCTTTACTCCTGTAATATATATTAAAAAAATTTCAATTAATTATAACATAAAATTTTTCCAATATTACTAAAAAATATTTATTATTATGAACATAATATTTAATCCATTTTATAATACTACAATCATTGAATTTAGATGATTCAATATAAAATTGAACATGCGAAATTTGTAGAAAATAATATTCTATAAAAATCTATTTAAATATTAAAAGAATGTATAAAAAAGTATATCTTGAAATTAATTAAATGACCATATCCTAATTTTTATTAATAAAAATGATTTTATATTATATTGAAACCATTTTACAAAACATTGGAACATTTTTTATGCATGTGATGAACAAATTGTATTTATTAAAAATAACTATTTTTCAATATTAATTGAAAAATCATAGTTTTCAAGAAATTTAAAAAAACATAGGAAATTTTTGACATGAAATATTATAAAATTATTTTCAATTATAAATATTGAAATTATATAATAAGGAAATGAATCATTTAATAAAAATAGTATATTTTAAATAAACACAATTTTTTCAGAAGTAATGTTTTTTTTTTCAATTTAAAAATAATATTAAACAATGTCTTTATAATGATAATAAATATAATAACTTTTACTGATAAATATTAATAAGAAATAATTTTTTTTTGATACCAATACCTAGTATGTTATATTTTATCAAAAGTTATAGTTTTTTAGTGGGATTTTATAAAAAATATTTAATAGGCTTTCTTGATACACCATCAAGATTTTTATAGATCCTATGATAATTGTTGATAATTTAATTAGATATTTTTCACCACATCTATAGAGGATTCAATGATATCATGATTATTAATTCTATGAGGAGATAATAAGGAGTCCAATTACAGTTTAAATGAATTTTTAAGAGGTGAAATGGTCACATATGCATATTTAAAAGATGATACATTGTGAAAGATGATATTTTTAAAATGATAATAATATATCTGTTTTGATAAATTATAAATTCTATATGAGAAAAAAATTACCACAGAAAATAAAATAAATTGGGTTAAATTATCTGTTGTAGGGTAAAAGACTAGTTAACATCTTGAAAAAATAAATAGAACATTTTTAGAGTCATACACTGAGTTAGTGAGAGCTTAAAAGGATCAAAAGCCTCAGTGGAGGCTAAATAAAAATATATTATATATTATATTCAGCACCAGAAATTTATTACAATTAACTAAATAACTCAAATATGGGGTGTCATGTGATAAATATAAGACCACAGTTTGGTCTGACATGTTGTTTTTACCATAGGTGTGGTATAAAACTTGTACCCATCGGACGTTTAGATGCCTCCCTAATGAAAAAAAATTATTTAAAAGTTTGTAGTATATTCTTATTAAATATAATTGAATAACTCATAAATGGTGCAACATATGCCAAAAATGAAACCACTGATTTCTTTGAGACTTGGATTTCATCCTAATAGTTTAATAACATTTTTATGTGTCAGCCGTTTCCATTACTCACTCAAGAAAATATAAATTATAATGTTTAAATAAGTATAAATCCATTTTTTTAAATATGGAATATTTAATATCTCTCAAATGGATAATTTTATGAAAAATATAAGACCACCATTGGGTCCAGAATGAGGCTTTTTTTCTATGAAGGGTATAATTTATATGGTAAATTAGTTTTTTCCTATTATTTGGTTTTCATGATAAATAATTGATTTTATTGATATAATGATAAATCTGAGTTATTATTATTTGTTGGAAAATATGTTTCCTACAGTTTCATCTTCATCTATTGACCATTCTTCTATGGATGCACAGAAAGACATAGTAAAAAAATATAATTTAATGTTTTTAACATGAACATCGATTTAATGGTCTAATTAGGTTGAATTAATAAATCCACATTTAATTTTATATTTAATCATGGATTTGAAAATTATATAAATTATGTGGATTTAAGGATACAATGTCTGAGTTCCAATATTTACTGTGTTTATTTTCTACCTTGAAATCACACTATGATAGTGGTAGAATGATCTTAGATGAAGCGTGAACTGATTCCATGTGGCTTCAACCTATATACACTAATAACCTCTCTATAAAAATCATGCAACACCTCCTCCCAATAGTGTACGTTATTTATTCAATTTCATTTTTTATTAGATTCATTTCATTTATCTCTTTATTTTTATTCTAAATATAAATTTGACAAAAAATGGAAATGGGGTCTTGAGTAATTAAAAAGAAATAATAATAATATAAATTTATCGAATGATAATATATATATATATATATATCCATGTTTGGGTACGTTAATAATAATTTTAAATTATAATTTTATCAAATAAATATCAATGTGTTTTTGAAATGAGAATTGTAAATAGTTATAAAGGGATAATTACACCATATTATCATAAGAAGATTTGAAAATGATAATTGATAAGAAATAATTCTTTTAATATAATTATTTATTTTTATAAATTGATAATTAAAATTTAAAGATATATAAATATCATACAAAAATTTATATGATATTATTATAATATTTTATAAGTGAATAATAAATTCTTAAAAATAATTATCAAAAAAATAATCATATTATATATATATCATTATATTATCAAAAGGTAAACATTCGTAATGTATCAAAAGATAATTGTTAGGAATTATCTAATGATATGAGTAATAAATTATCAAAGGTGAATTTCATGAAAATATCGAATATAATTTTACACATATTATCAAAGGATAATAATGAATAATTATTAAGTGATAAATTTAAAGAATTATCAGTGAATAATTGCACTAAATTATAAATGAATAATTTTCAATTAGAATTATCATAAGATAATTAAAATATGATAATTTCTAAGGAATAATTATTATATTATAATAATACCAATTATTAAAGGATAATGATAACGTAATTATAACATGATAATATTTTCAAACTTATCGAAGGATAATTAATTGTGTTGTTAGAGGATAACTATTGTAATTATGATATGATAATTTAAAAATTGTCAGTGAGAGAAATAATACTATTTAATATAATATTTTAATAAAAAAATTAAATTATCCATGAGAGATAAAAATATTATCAAATGAATTTTTTAAAATAGTTTGAAATTATGTAGGATAATTAAAATATTATTGTTTGTGATATTATAATCATAAAATTTTAAAATTATAATCAATAGAGAAATTATAATCAGATGGATATTATATTTATTTTTTACATTTAAATAACATTTTTTGGTTTTAGAGACATGTGGAATACTTCATAAATTGATGTGAGGTCAACTTGAGACTTTGACGTGTTGCATTGATACTAATAAATTTTCGAATAAGGTTTTCTATATTTTTCCGTAGAAGGTTCCTTATAAGTTTAAGCTATATATATATATATGGTGATTTAATTATTTGATATTTCATAACAACTAACCCATTCTTGTGGTAAATTTCATGTGGGTGTTTGAGTTTGCATGGGCATACATGTTTATATGTGATTAACCAGACATTGATCTTGGTGTGACTGATCATTTATTTATACAAATGTGTTCTTTGATTGTTACATAGTATATATTATTTTGTTTGAGGTACCAAGATACTCAGGTAGATCCATGTCGTGGGTTTTATGAGTTTACCCAACCTGACATGGTCCTAACATCTATAATTGTAAGCATTACTACCCTGATAGTGGGAAAAGTGTAGTTTCTAGATGGATGATACTGAGATACATAGGTGGAGCCTTGAGGGTCTGAGTTATGTGGTCTAGTGGACGGTTATCCATCCTGATACCTTCCTAACATCCTTGATGTGGATGCGACTACCCCATTAGAAAGGAATTCATAGTGGATTGCAGGGGAATAAATTTGATGGCTTCCTACGATCATGGTTTATGGGTGATTAATAGAGAATGTTGTTTGAGGATCAACGTGATAAAAAATACATCATTCATCTGACAACAATTAAAATGGAGGGGCGATCTATGTAAAAGAGATAGAGGTCTGTGTGTTCTAGAATTTCATACCAGCAATGGGGCGATGATGGTGGGGCTCAGTATCTTTGGGGATTTGGTCAGCACATGATGACCCAAAACATGTATGTTTACTAAGAATTTACTTATCTCATTATATACAGTTATATATATATATATATATATATTTCTCACTTATTGTGACGATAATTTGGTTGTGTCCTAATGTGTCTTTTACTCACACCATTTTAGTGAATTTTGGTGCACATGTAGATTTGGTGACAAGAGATCTAGTGAAGGGAATGTGAACTATGGAAGAAAGTTTTGCAGTGGAGCCAGGAGTGGGGGTAGAGAAGGACAAAAACCAGTGTTCCCCACATATGAATGATTATTGAAAATTATCTTGTATTTTTTAATGCTTCATACTCTAGATATACTTACCACTTTTGGGGAACATAAATGTATGAAATTACTCTATTTCAGCATTTACTCTAGTTGTTTATTATTCTGTTTATTCATTATTATAGATCCCATGACATGATACATGGGGTTTAGTTTCCCCATTATTCTACATGAGACCATAACTAATATTTGGAAACCATATTCATATAGGGAGGCACACTTGAGTTCATGTAGCATTTCTGGCTCGGACCTTGGGGTTTGGTTCAGGATGAGATAAAATAGTATCAAATTATTAGGACCCAATAACATGTTTTAAGTTTTTTTTGGGATATGGTAGGTTAATTAGGAGATAATTAAATTGGGACTTTGGTAGGGGAAGTATGAAATTATTTGGCCAGCACTGAATAATATCCCTCCATGTTTCCATAATGTGGTAAATTTATCATCTATTGTTACTATTAATTCACCATGGGTTCCACACATGATCTTATAAGTGATTTATGATATTTCATGTATGTTAATTCATAGTGAATAGGAAATTAGATTCATTTTTCATATATAAACATATTTTTGTGCTTCATAATATTTCATTAATTAAATTCATTGATTTAGGGTATCGGTTTAGGATTGTTTCTTTATATCACATATCTGTGTCATAATGTTTCATGATATATCATTATTGGAATTATTTTCTTGAGAATATCATGATGTTGTGTTACTATATATATGACCACTATGATTAACATATAGTGATGCAGACAAGGGTTACTAATAGGAGGGTTATAAATTTAGTTTTTAGTAGACTCCTAAGAAAAACCTTCTTTTACCACATAGACCAGTTACGATCTATTTATATTCTTATTGTTTCTTATATTATATATGATGCTACCACAATGATATCTGATGGGACCGCCAGATGTGGTAGACCTGGAAGAACCTATGCAAATACAAGTTGTACATGGGGATATAACCCATCATGCTCTTGTACAAACACATATTTTTGTCTATAGAGATGATACAATAAAGGAAGTTTTTGATAGTGTTTGTTGAAGGTGGATCTATATAATGGAGAATGACGGATCATTCATAGAGTTTCTAGCTCCCCACTATCCATAATTCCAGGGCACTGGTATCCCGTAAGATTTAAAGGACAATATAGACAATATTGAAAGAATTTTTGATATTTTTTAGACCCAAGAGTATGTGAGAGTGACTGTGGAAACCATTATGTTATAAAGACACTGCAGAAGATGGTGGACTAACATGAATCAAACACATAGATGATATGGACATTGATGAATTACCATTAAGGATTTTTTCATGAAGAATTACTTCCCCGACATGATTAAGTTGGTCCTTGCCTTGAGTTCCTAGAATTACATCAAGATTTTACAACAGTCTATACTTACTCAGAAAAATTTATGGAGTTCTCCACATTTCTCCATTGTTTGAAAAAAATGTGTAATAGAATGCTCAGATGTTTCAGATAGGTATATGACCAGAGATGTGATGTATTTTGAGGGTATTTTACTTAATGAAAGACTCTCATGTCCTTCACAATTCCCTAATATTTAACAAGGTACTATAAGAGGATATGGAAACATTATTACTACAATCACACGGTGGGACAATGACTGATTTTTCCCACACTAATAAAGGATCCCCTTATGATATTAGTACAATTATGGAATACCAGTAGTAGTTGAACAATAAACAATCAGTTCTGAAATGAACTTCTTCTAACATGTGAAACAATTGTGGGATACAAAGGAATTATATAAATAATCATAGGGAGCCAAAAACCGACTTACACTTCTGTGACAAAGAGGATCATCTTCAAATATTTTTCTCAATGGTTTAAAAAACGAGTTCTGAGATGGATGGGAGTAAAGAAAAAGAGATAAGTATAAGAACTCCACTGAGGATGATGACTTGGGGAAGTTGGAAATATGATTAGGAATATGATAAATTTAATATCTATGTTATATATATAGCACTAGTAAATGTTTCTAAGGAACTTTTTTTGTAAAGGGTACTAAATAGATCACATATTAGATCTTCTGAAAAATTTTAATTCAGTTTTCCCCTTATATTTGTGATCTATATTCTCACGTGACATACTTGTAGGGGTTTGAAACATAAAATAACATTCTATAATACGTCGTCTAATTATGAAGTGATACCCTAGTGTATGAGAGAGACTTATAGTCAATATTTATTTTAGTGAGATATTGATAAGGGTCTCACAAATTTGGTAGTGGAAGTGGAATTTCATCTAGACCTCCATTATCTCTTTCATGTATTGTGTGATGTGTTCCATGTTTCTTAAATTCATATGTACATTCCCAATCATGTTTATATTATATAATGAACGTTTGTTAAGTTAGAACATGTTTCATCTAATGATGTTTAAATTTTGTGGATGGAACACGGGAGTGAAAATGGATCCAAGAGAAAATATTACAACTAGTCCAGTTTTAGTAGTTGTATGGACCGATCTAGAAAGAGATGTAGAAACATGACTCTGTTGTTTGAGATTAGTGGTATTACTTTATTGTGGAAGAACATCAATATGCTTCTCAAGGTTGAGAAAATGATTTATGGGAAGAACTGAAATATCCTGATATTTAAAATAATAATAAAATACACCATCTGATAAATCATAAATTCTTTTAGTGAAACAATGTTAGTGAAAATAACATAAAATATGTTGAATTCATTTTACATGGGTGAAACTGTAGGTAAAACATAGAAATTTTCAAGGGAATAATTTAAGAGTAAGACACTGGGTTTATGCGATATTACCAGCCCCATAAAACATTGGTGACGACTAACTAATAATATTAAAAATAATATATTACGAAGTATAAATTTAATCAATATTATTGAATAACTCCAAAAAATTATATCATAGGATAAATATGATACCAATGATAGTATTGGGACTCTGATTTTAATCTAGTTGGAGTAATATAGTTTTATTCATCGTACATTTTGACTCCCCACTTGTGAAGATAATTTAGTTAATATTTTTGTATTATATTGTTATTGAAAATTACTGAACAACTCCAAAATGGTGCATCATATGGTAAATCTAATCCCACTGATTGTTTTATGACATGGATTTTATGTTCAATGGGCCATAACATTTGTAATCATGGAACATTTTGAGGTAACCCTCAATAAAATAACACATTTTATTCTTTATTAATTTTTAATCAATTTTTTGAATATTAAATAATTAATATCTCAAAAACAGTGCATCAAATGAGAAATTTAAGAAAACTGTTTGATATGAACAAGTGTTTTTACACAAGGAAAAGTATAATTTTTATGTGAAATAAGTGTTTTTTAATTTGTTATTATAGTTAAATAATTAATTTTATTTATTATAATGAAAAATTATAATTTCAATAAATTAATTAGAAAACCATTTTTTATCATCTTTTCCCCAGACAGTTCCTCTGTGGATAGATCTATATTCCTTCAAAAACATAGAATTCAATGTTTTATGACCACAAATTCATTTTAATAGATTTGTTGGGTAAAATTTACTAATCGAACATTAATATTATGTGATTCTATTTTTTTAAAACATATATTATTTTTGGGGATATAAGGATATACTATTAGAGGCCCAATATATATAAAGAGTATTTTATTCCAATCTGTCACACCATGGAAGGCCGAGAATTATATTCATGGAATTAGGAACCGAATTTAGGTGATTCTGATGAATCATATCCAATAAACTCCCTCTCCTGATTGTGGTGCACCCCTACCAATAGTGTTCTATATTACATCCTTTCATTTTATTATATTTATTTATTTTATTTTCTATGATTTATTATATTTTTATTGTATTATTCGTCTTATGTTAAAAAATTAAAGTATCTTGAATAATAAAAATTAAATAATAATAATATAAATTTATCAAATGAATTAATTTTTTTAATGATATATATATATATATATATATTGATAATAACATAGATATTTAATTTTATTTTATACTATTATAAATTTGTTTTTGAAAAGATAATTGTAAAAAATTTTCAATCTATAATTACCACAATTTATATTAATGAGATTGAGAAATGGGAATTCATTTCATAAAATTAATATAATATAATAATTAATTATGCTATATTGATAATTATATAGTAATAATGTAGAAATGTCATATGATAGTTTATAAGATATTATTATATGATATTACTATTGGAAAATTATTTATCAGATATAATTATCAAAATTTAATTATTAAGGATGTATATAAAAGGAAATTAGCAAACATTAAATATTGTGAATTTATAAAAATATAGTTGTTAGGATTATCAAATGATATGTGAAATTAATTATCCATTATCAATTTCATTGAAATATCAAAAATATTTTTTAGACAAATTATCAAATGATAAAAATTAAAAATTTTCATGCAAATATCTAAATTAATTATCAATGTATAATAAAAATAAATTAACAATTAATAATTTTGGAATCCAATTATAATTATATAATTAAAAAATGATAATTTTTTCAGAATAAATTTTATGATAAAATTATCAAAAATATTAAATGATATTTATTAGCTAACTTTTATGTGATAAGAATATCAAAATTATCAAAGGATAGTTAGATGCATTATCAAAGGATAATTATTGTGATTATAAAAATATAATTTCAAATTTATCCATGAGAAAGAAAATAATATCTCATATACCTTTTTAATCAAAAATTTTAAATTATCCGTGAAAGATAAAAATATTATCACATGTAATATTTCAAATTTTTTTTTTTCATTATATAGAAAAATTATAATATTTTCACATGGAATTTTTTAATCTATAATTTTTAATATTATCTTGGTGTGACTTTTCATTTTTTATAAGATATTTTATTTCTTTTTGGTAGAAATATATTGTTTTGGTTTTAGGGACACTTGTAATGCCTCGAGCATTGATGTGCTAACAATATAAGTAATTGAAATGTTTCTTTGAGAATAAAAGAAATATTAAAGCATTTATTATAACTTTTGAAGAAAGAGGTTCGTTCTCATTTTATGACATATATATTTATATCCGATGTCATCATTTTGTGTTGTTTAGGTTAGAATAATCCATGATTATGATGAATTTAATTTGGGTGGGTGAGTAGTCATGGGTGTACATGTTTATGTGTGATTAACTCAAAATTTATCTTGGATTGACATATCATTCCTTTCTATGACATAGTTTTTTGTGCATTAAATTGCATGTGAAATTGTGCAGCAGATACCAAGATATTCATGTGGATCCTTGGGGATGGGTGTATGAGGTTATCCAAAATCACACATTTCAAACATCTGTATAGTCGGGTGTGGATACCCCTATAGAGGGTATAATATATTATCTAGATGGAACATTCTATGATACACAAGTGGTTCCATGAGGGTGGGAGTTATGTGATCCACATGATGGACACCCATAATAGAATGGTCCTAAAATCATTAAAGTTTGACTTGGATACCATTGTTGAGAGGAAATACATAGTGGATTACAAATGAATATTGGTCATGAATTTTTAAAAACATGGGTCGTCAGTGACTAAAAGGATAATAGGACAAAAATAAACCTCATGAAACATATTATGTTCTTGTAACAACTACAATAATGGTGGGGTGAGATATCAGATGATGATGGAGGAACATATGTTTTTGAATTTATTATTGGTAAGGTGCCAAATGAAGTGGAGTCGTGGTTCACGACATCTCATTCCGCACACAATGACCAGCCCAATGTATTTCTACAAATTATATAAATATTTCATGATAAAAACAATCATATATATATATTGTTAACTTATGGTAAGGACGCCTAGGTGGAGTCATGAAGAGTCTTGTTCCCACACCCAACTTGGGCACTCTTGTGATCTTGTAAACGTCATGACTAATGATCTTATGAAGGTAAAGGACCACATAAAAGTCATTTTAGTGGTGGAACATTTAGTTCGAGCAGACCATGATAGAAATCAGAGTACCCCATAGATGAATTCTTATTTACATCAATATTGTACTTGTTTTCCTCCTTATACTCTAGATAGGATTACCACTTTGGTAGATCTTATATGTTTTCCGTTATTATATTTTCAAATTTACTCCAATTATTTAATATTTATGTTATCCATTATAATCAATCATTTTAAATTCTACATAATGCATAGTATCCCCATGGTTTCACTTGAGTAGCTCACTGCTAGTAAGAAACCACTTGCATAGGGGGATGTGTGTGTGAGGTCATGCATAATTTCAAGCTCAAACATGGTTATTCTGGTATGGATGTTACATATTAGTAGCCAAATATAGTGATTAATTTTAAATATTGAAGAAAAATAAAGAAACTAAAAATTACAATGTACACCAAATGTTTGAGGAATCATTAAGGGAATATTATTCAAGGAATTTTAAAATGATATATGTGTAGAATATAGTGTTATATATCTCAAAAGTTTTATACAAATGTGAATCCTAGACATAATAATGAATATAAAAATGGAATATACTTTTTGATAAACATGATGATCAACATTTCATGATTATACTACATTGAAATATTTCAATTAAAATTCCATATCATATGATAATAGTGGTTAACAACTATAAACACAATTATATCACAAAGGAGAACGTTTTTTTCATTAATAATAAATATCGTTAAAGTATAGGTACCAAAATATGACAAAGAATGTGCAATAGTTGTTTACTCAAAGTTAAAAAGAATTTTTTTTTCTTTTTTATACATATTTCTTTATTTTTTTATATTTTTATTCAATGTATAATCAAACCTAGAATTTATAGAATTAGGTAAACTTGTTAGGACTCATTGGGGATTATCCAAATAGTAATGTGTAATAAGAAAACTATTAGAATATTTGGGGAGTATACTATCATTAAAAATGTAATAGTCATTCACATTAAGATGTTTTTAATATAATATTTATTGGTTGGATCACAATTTATAATGATTAGATCATCTATAGATGAAAATAAAAATTCATTGGAGTTGAATTGGAAACGTAGATTAATTTTCTATAGAGATATATATCATCCAGATAAATGTATAGTAGCACCTACTATTTATATATATATGGAGATAGTCATTGAATTAGGGAAAAAATTACATGATAGAAATAAAATATATACATATTTTTTTGAATTCATTGATGTATTTCATGATGAGTAATCTATCCCTCCCTAGAAAGTGGATATTTAATTGGCAATTGAAATAATACTACTTCCAGGGAAATATTTAAGACATAATATAGAATTACAAAAAATAATTTAGAGTAATTAAACAAGAAGCAACGATACGAGTTGGAAGAATATTTTATTTGATCAAGTGTGTCTTCACAGAGAGTTTAATGACCCAAACCCAAAAAGAATGGAGATGGGGCCTTACCTTATAAAATTTTCAATATTAAAATAAATAAAATTCTTTAGTACGAAACTTTATAGATGTTTTGAAAAACCAAATTAAATACATGATTCTTATTTTACAATAGAAAATGAAAATAAAGTACAATACATTACAAAATATAATAAATAAGAACCTTGAAAATAGTTCAATTACCTCTTCTTCGAAATACAGGGAAAGGAAAAAAACAATGGTTTCATCAAATGATTTTTAATGTTTATGTATTTAGGACAATATCATTAAATAATGAATAATAAATACATCTTGGTACATAACTGAACACACATTCAATTTAAATAACAGGATAAGACATAATAATTATATAAATTTAAATAATAGAACAAACATGTCACATAAAAAATAATATGAGAGTGGAATTCATCCGTATATTTTTCCGTAGTGAAAATAACATGGATAATAATAACTAAAATATAAATGTGAAAAATGATTAATTAATGGACAACATGTATTTGTCAAATTAAACCACTACCATCCATAACATTATTAAAAGATTTTAGACTATATGTAAATCCCTATTTAATTTGACCAACATAATTTTTCAAATGAGACCAACCATCGAATTGAAGGATATATTATACAGGGCCCCAAGAATCACCTATGGTCTAAATAATTCATCAAATATCAATTAATATAATTAAATAATGAATCAATATGTCTTATAGAATATCTGTTTTGAGTAATGGATTGAAATTTAACAAATATTTCCATATTTAATCAAATAACATTCCACAAAAACACTATATACATAATTGGAATATTGTTTATCCAATAAAAATTTACATCCAAAAACTATATGTATATTTAAGAAATATTTCATTTATAATGATAAATGATCAGATGAAAGTCATTGATTTATGAAAACGATGAGAATCACAAAATAATTTGGGATGAGAATGTCAAGTTTTTTCACATTTTAATGTTCAATTCTGAACCCCAAGGATTTTATAATTAAAAATAAAACATAAAATACAAGGTGGTATGATTTAATAATGATATTAAATGAAAATGGTGAATTATATACACCACAATAATTTAAATTGGATCATAATAACAAAAAATCTCAATGGAATATAAATTGAGATGAAATCCATTAACATACACATTTTATTGGTTGATCACCCTTTAACCTCAATTATAATGGTTTTAATAATATTTTAATCAAATTAATGAACCATAATAATATATATAATATCATTTATAATCTTCTTATATTATATTCTTACTAATTTTATTAATAATCATTCTTTTTTTTCTTTTTTTCTTTTAATCTCTTTATTGATCGAGTATGATTTGAGTTGTGGCTATTTTTTCCTCGTAGATCAATCATGATTTATTCATATATAGAGTTTAAATGAAATTTTTGAATTTAATATATATTTAATATATAATATTTAATATAAATAAATAAAATATTGTGATAGGAGATGAAAGGATCTGTTTACAGAGAGAGTGGTCCATACGTATGTATGATCACTGCTTCCATTTGCATGACATAATAAATGAAATAAAAGAAAATGATATATATTTATAGTAATATTTCAGTATCATTTTATGTCATATATATTTAATATTTTTAATAAAATCACCAATAATATATTTTATGTAATCTATGAATGAATCACCTCACTTACCATGGTGATTGTTTGACTTACACATGAACGGGGTCATCATGTTCCAAAAAAATAGAGACCAAGAATTTATGAGTATCATAACAAACCATGAACCATAAAAACAAAATAAATATAATATATATCATATATATGATCTAAAGATATGGTGATTCCCAACCATTAACGGTGTTAATAGAAGAATACACAACATCAGTTTGCGAGGTAGTAGCCCATCATTCATAAGAATGATGAATGTGTATCCTATTTTATGGAATTATATAATGTTTGAGGTCATAATATGAGAATAAAATAATATCATAATATTTATAATTTGAATTTAATTATATATTGCTGATATTGAAATAAATTATTGGTATTGTGGAATATGTAAAAAATGTTTTTTATGAATATTACCTCGTATTTGGGAGGATCCTTTTTCATTGCAACCATAGACAACAATGGATTTATTTAAATATAAAAGGATACCTATATGATGATTTTTTTTGAATATTATTATGTTGAGTTAGGGATGATTCTAAAAGTTTGATAGGTGTGAGTAGATGGGAAGAGGTGATATCATTTTATAAGGGAGTTTAGTGGAAAAGATATAAATTTTGAAAAGATAAACACTATTGGGAAGAATCCCATATGTGATATTCCTAAAATAATGAATAATTCTATATTCAATTTTGTATAAGGTGAAACTATTTCCATATAATTGGTTTTGGACAAGGTTCTGGGTCATTTGGCACCATAGGATAAAATATAATCATTAATCTAAACATATTATTACCTTAATTACTGTAAATAATTTTAATTTATTTTAATAATATTTATTTACAATAGTAATTTTAAATTAACAGATATTGTAAAAATTTTTTCTTATAAATATCTAAAAAAATAAAAAATTAAAATCATAAAGTTGAACGATATTAATTTAAAAATAATCCAAAATACGGCATATGAAATTCTATTTGTTAATTGAAGACGTCTAACGGTTCACTATGTTTTTATATCTAAAATAAATATAAAAAATATTCCAATTATATGGAATTTATTACTATATTTTTATCATATCTCATGTTACTATAAAAAAAAATTAAAATATTATGTAACCTTATAGATTTTTTGGACATAAAGATAACTTTTAATTTAAATTTAGTATTTTTATCTATTCATCATAAAGTTAACCATCTTATAAAAATTACGAATATTCAATGTAATATAATGATGATATTAAACATTCAAAAATTTGGTTTTATTATTTCATAAAAAATCAAAAAAAATTGAATAATTTATATTTTTTAAAAAATTGTGTTTCTAAAAGGCAGCCAAATTACATTTAGAAAATACTTATTTTTAAGCATAAAATGGATTTTTTATTTTCATTTTCCTATAATATTAATTGGATGATTTTAAATAATATTTTATTTATTATAATATATATATATATATATTATATTAATATCATTTGATGAAAGTTATAAATTACATTTATTACATAAAAAAACCATTGAGGGATATAATATTTTCTTATAAAGACAATGTCTTAAATTGTAATTTTTTAAATTAATTTATAACTAATAGATGAAAAATAAATTGGATTATATTTATTAAAAAATCATTTAATCCTATATATAAATTTCATTTTAATAACTATGTTAAAATTATCATATTTAATAATAATATTAATGGTGTTTGGTAAAACACGATTTCTCATGTACGTAAATCCCTCAAAAAGTTTATTTTTACATGTAATTAATGATAATGAAGTGTTTTATTCATTTATAGTTATATAATATAGTCAATTTATTTTAAATTGTAAATATATCATAATTACATTAGATATTATATTCCTTTTTAGAATTTTTGTTTCGTGTCACACATGTTATTGAATAAGATATTCATATAATAAAATTTCAGGACTTTAAATTCTTTCCACAAATAATACATTTAATACTCACAATATAAACATGATTTCATCAAAATGGTTTATATATTTAAAAAAATTTATTGTGAAAAACACAAATTGTAAAAGGGTTAATGAAATATCAATTTAATAAGATAAAGAATTATGTTCAAATGTTATGTGTCATAATTATATATAAATGGATCCATATTGAAAAATAAAAGTTGGAAACTATAATATGGACTCAAACATTAGTGGTACGGTAGAGAATATATTCAATAGAATGATCTTGACAGCGAAAAAATTAATCAAATGTGTGATAGTTTTCATTGATATTATCAAAAATGAACATAATATTACCATTTTTTTAAAATATATTCCTAGTGTTTTGGGATTAATTCACAATATAAAAATTCTATGAAATATATTTACATGATATGATTATATTTCATGAGATCAATATTATCATTTTTCTCCTCAGACATTTTATACTCCATATATTAGAATATGTGCCATCATTTTTTGAAGTTATACATTAATTTATATATCCTTCTCCAAATATCCACTATAACCATTTAAAAAATGAATAACCTTATGTCACAAAAAAAATATTTTAAAAAAAACATTACTATGTAATTAAATTTAAAAATTAACTCATAAATACTAAAAAACATCATATGGATCTAAATTGTGACAAAAAAAAATTTGAATACCTTTATAATGTATTCCCTTTAAATATGATGAAAATTGGATAACCAACAAACATATTGAAAACATTAATAATTCATGACTACATAAGAATAAAATATATTATATAATATATTTCGTAGATGAAAGAATTATATTAACTCCATAACGGATATCATCTACCACATTTTAAATATATTATTAATCAGTTTCAACGTCGTCATTGTTATCCATTTTATATTATTCATATAAAAAATATCGTCATGCCAACATCATTCTATAAAATTTGGGTATATATTATGTTTTATCACATCCTTAATCAAATGTTTTACAAAAATTCCAAATTATCATTGAATGATTGTTTTGGTCAATGTTACAGTTCCTATTTCACATTCAAATCCTTAATGAAAATGTAATAAAATATAATTCTTATATATTTCAAAATTTTTGTTATGAGAATATCATAAATAATATACAAAAAAAATATTTTTAATTGATTATAATTTAAAAGAATAATAATTATTCCACATTTCTTATATCAATAAAACATTCTTGAGCCAGAACCCTTAGAATCATATGAGTCGGATTCCCCTGAATCTTAGGGAAATTGTTTGAATAATCCCACTTTATTCTATAGTTGATTCATTTTACATTGGAGATACTTTCCATAACCATGAAATAAAAAATCTCATTGTAAATTATATCCACACTTGTAGAAAACTATCAATCCTTTTGTGCAATCAAAATAGTGATTATTTAAAAACACATCACAGGGAGGAAAGTACTTCTTTCCCAACATCCCTATATTATTCTTTGTATAAGTATTCAGAGTCAAGTATTTATACCATTAAAATCTATTATACTTATTTAAATATTTATTTACATTGTTATTAAATGATATTATGTTAAGATATGATGAGAATGTTTAGAAGATCGTTCCCTTTGAATGATTCAGTTAATACTATTAATGAAATGATCATTCACAGACATTTGATTATGGGAATTCATATGGTTATAAATCCCTATACAATTTCCCATTTCTAAATGAATTATTATACTATAATATATCACTAAATTATAAAATATAATATATAATCCATATATACTAATGTATATAATAGAAATTAAAATTTTAAATAGTCATAATATCATAAACATAAACATGGTTTCCTTGGGTTATTCCTCTTTACTTATTATCAAAATATATCTTAGGATTATTTTCATTAATATAAATTTTTGAAATATTTTTTCGATAGTTTTTACTAAAAATCATTACATTATAAATGTAATGAACCCAACTAAAATAATAAAATTATGGGTGATCTCAAATGATCAGTAATGTTTACGTGAATCATAATATTTCCTGATGTAATATATAATTAATAAGGAATGGTAAATAACTAAGAATACAATTAATTTAAATAAAAATGAAATGAATAATCAACATGGCATTGTAAATAATTTAACACACATTCAATTTAATATATAAGATCATAATGAAATGCATCTACAAATTTTAATATAATTATAATATCATGGTTAATAAAATTTTAAATATGAAAGAAGATAATTATTTTTTATTTGAAATAATTTATTTATAACATGAAATGACTACATTCAATAAAATTTACATGATGGTTCAAAATACTAGTAAAAATGATTTAATATGGCCAATTTAATTTCCATAAAGAGAACTTCTATTGAATTAATGGCTAATAATAAAGCAGGACTCACCTATCACTTCATATAAAAATAATTATTCATATATCAAATAATATAGTTCAGTAATGAATCAATATATATTATCAAATATATGTTTTTATTAAAGGATCCAGAATTAGACAATATTTTATACTTAATCAAATATCATTTCTAGTAGACATAATATCCAAAAATGGTATGTAGTTTCAAAATAATAATATCTAGTAAAAACAAAATATTAATATTTGGGACATATGTAATTTCTAATGAAATATGATACCAACTGAGAGATGGTTTTAAGAGATATTTAACAATAGAAAAAAAGATTTATTACATTCATTGCTTTTACCACATGGTAATTATAAATTAAAAAATCCTTCGATGAAAGAATTCAAATCGAAACATAAAATACAATGAGGTATGTGTTAATAATTTTATTAATTGAAAATGGGGTATTATATACACCACATTAATGTATATTCATACATAATAACAAAGAAGTATTAATGGGATGTAAAATGTGATGAAATATCTTACTTAACATTTTTATTGTTGGTAATTCAAATTATCCTTTTGTATAATGGATTTAAAAATGTTATTAACATATTCCAAAATAATTAATCATATTTATATTATCATATAGTATCTTGTTATAATATCTCATCACTTGTTTGTTAATCATCATTCATTATTTTCACTACATAGATTGTTAATTTCATTGTTCTTCGAGAATATTTGGACATGTTATTTATTTCCTCAAACATCGATCATGATTAAACAAGTTAGAAAAAGAAAAAAAATGTTTTAAATATCATATATATTAAGTATATATGTATTTAGTATAATTTATAGTATTTAGTTATTTAATATGAAATTCACCCTTCATAGAAAAGGTTGTTAATACATATGAATGAACACTACTTTGATATAATTTCATATTGTATGAAAAAAAATTAATATATATATATATATGATTATAATATAATTCAAGTATATTTTTTATACCATAATTACAAAAAAAATATTATTTAAACCATCACAAGTAAATTTCAGGTAATTCTTGAATGAATTATATTGCTTCGTGGGGGGGGTAGTCTATCGTACACACAAGTAACGTTATAATATCCCCACAAAATGGAATGAATGATTATATGTGTAATAAAACTATTCCAAAATCATAAAAACATAATAAATATCATATATATAATATATAAAATATAAATCCATCATTAATCACAATCATGAAAGGTTTTAATAGAAGAATGAATGACATCAATTAATGATGTGGTACTATGACTTACACACGAATGATGATTTCATATCTCCTTTGATGTCAATTTGTGGAGTTTTATATCATACTATTATCATTAAAATATTTATTTACATATAATATACTATGGTGATTATAAAATAATTATATAAAAATAATTTAATATATTTGAGGAATAAATAAAATAAAATAATTCATTAATGGACGTTTCATATTCTTCAGGTAACATCTTTTGGTTTGTACCAAACAACATCCTTGGTTTCTGTTTCATCAAGAAGTCATATTTCAAGGATGAAAGGATGGATTTTAGGATATTTCTTTGGGTGGTTATGTATGTGAAAAAGGTCATGAAGGGTTTGTAGAGTTGGGATAGATGGAGGCATTTTATAAGGGAGGTGAGGGGAAAACATTTAAATTCAAAAATGATAAAAAACATTGGGAGATATAGAGTAAATTATGTTCCTCCAATATTGAAAAATTTATTGAAAAATATGTATATGGTTGATATATATTCGTAAAGTTTTTTTTGTCTTAATTATAGTTCATTTTTACACATATGATTAATTTTTAACTCCTAAGAACATTGTATTTTACCTTAACCAGTGTAATTAATATTATTCACTTTCATAAATATTTAGGTAAAACACAGATTTCCTAAAATATAATTAATTAATTATTATTATTCAATATATATTGATTAAAATTTTTAAATTCATATCAAATATATGGATGAATCTAATTTCAAATTAATACAATGTTCGAGACAATAAAGGTAGTTTTGAATGTGGAAATTTTCCAAAGATCACATTTTTTTAATAAAAAAATTAAATTAAAATAATAATATAAAGAATTAAATAGGTAAAATATATTTAAAAATAATATATTTTTAATTTAAAAAAAATAAATTATAATTTATATTAATTAATAATTTAGACAAAAATATGTTTCAATTTAAAATTTATTATTTTTCTCTATTTATCATAATATTAAATATCACATTAAAATACATAACAATCAACCTAAGATAAATCAAGAAATTTATTTTCAAACTTTAAATTTATTTGGTAATTTAAGCTTTATAAATTTATTAAAATTATGCATTAAAACAACTTCTCAATTAAATTGTTTCAAACCTCCATAAAAATAAATTTTTTTAATTATGAAATTAGATATGTTTTTATCTTATGCCAATAAAATATATTAATGAATGTGAAAAATAAATTAACTAACATAATACATATATATCTTTTTTTTTATCCACTAATAATAATTAATTTTGTTTTTTTATGATAAAAATCCTCTGAAAAATAAATATATTTATTTTTATAAAATCATTTAAATTATATTAAAATTATTTATTATAATTATTTTTAATAATTATTATCCAATTAATTAAAATATATGTTTTCAAAAATTTAGTTGATCCTATTTACAATATAAAATTAAATACTTATGATATAAGTTTCAATTTAAATAAAAATTTTAATTTTATTCGATAAAACTCAGTCTAGAATATAACATAAGTCATCAATGAAAGCCATTATTTCTTGTAATGATATATAACTAATTATTACATGAATTACATGATATATAATATATTGAATTTATTTAAAATAATAAATATATCATAATATATTAGGATAAAATATTCCTTTATATTCAAGGGTTTTTGGGTCATACATGAAATCGAATATGATATTTATATTTTATAAAATTCATCGTGTCTTGGGGAACACATGTTTTGTTTTTGGAAAATAATTAAAGATCTATGAAGATAGGAAACAACTTTAGAGACCATAGTGAAGTCCCAGTAAAGAGTAAATACCTTCTCATATGAAATAACTTTTTTTGACCAACATTGAGTGGGTAAAGAAATTTCTGATTTAGATAATGAATAAAAGTATAATAAATTAAGGGTGAATAAATATGATATCCCAAGGGTTGCCTTCCAAAAAGATTTGGGAATTATGAGTTTATTATTATTTCATTTTTTACTTCACCTTTTTGATTTCCATATTTATGGATTTTATGAATTGATTCTCCAATAACTACCATGATAAATTCTATCTGTCTTTGTTGATTATATTCTATTATATTAAATAATTTAATAGGATTATGTATATCAGTAAACAATAATATGAAAAACTATAATAATTGATTATATATTTCATAAATTTATAATAATAGAGTTTTTTGTGAAACATAGTGAACTCATGGGGAACATCATGATGAATTGACGAATAATAGTGCATCCAACGAGGGAAAATTTTATATTCTAATAGATATCACCAAAACTTGTAGTTGATATTCATGGATTTATTACCCAAGTAAGAAACTATATATGGATTGAGAGAAAAAATTCTTGTATTTATTATACAGAAACAATGGTATCAAGAAAAAATATTTTGTTTATATGTACTATTTTTTATAAGGATTTCATTGAGGTACAAATTAATAGCATGGTTAGTGAACATTGTCTAACATTCAAATTAATTAAAGGAGTATATTTTTTCTATAGTGATGAATCTATAAAATTATATGGACTTTCATTCTAAAAATGAAAAGGTTATCGCTTATGCATCATTCAATTTTTTTGCACTGATGATATAGAGACAATATAAATATTAAAAAAACATATAAATACACACCAATAAGTAATTTATAAGTTATATATCCACAAAAAATAAATTAAACATTTTAAAAATGATATGGTTATGGAATTGTAATGAATATGATTGAAAATTTAATTATCTAAATTAAAAAATTGTTTTTTCTCATACAATGATGGGGATTGAAGGATATCAATTTATTAAGAATTTATTAAGGTTAGAAATATATGTTTTATTTGAAGGTAATTCATTAATCCTATCCATATTTATTTCTCATATTTCATTATTATATAATATCATGAATGATCAAAGAACGATCCATAGATTCAGAAGAATATATGTTTTAAAAAAAATTTGATTCCTTATTTTAATATAGATTATTAAGGAATATTAAAATATGGAATTAGTTTTTTTAGAATAGCAAGAAATGAGTCTTCAAATTATTAAAAATGTGTTACTCAAGACATAAATATAAACATTTAGAATTATAAGGATGATTTATATTCATTATATCACCATGTATTATGGTAAATGAAAGCAATTCTCATAGGTGGTTCCACTGTTAGAAAGTTGGTCTGCAAGTTGGTTTCCCTCAAAATATATGTGAGTGGTTAGAAAGCTCATGGAGGCAAGATTGTTCATGAATTTTTTCCATTTAGTTATAAGCTTCCAAACAAATGAATCCGGCCCATCCAAATTGCTTGCACCGTAGCCATTGAATTAATTTCAAACCAAATTGAGTCTCTGTTTCGTTGTTGAGAAATAACAACCAATTTAATGAGTCTGTGAATCTCTGACTCAAGTGTCATGGCATGTCTAAATGTTCCTTGTTCTCCCAAAAAAATATCACCATTTGGATCGTAGAAGACAAAACCATAGCCAGAGGGTCCCAGATTACACTTTGAAGCGTCGTCTATATTGCACTTTATCCATCCTGCAAATGGGGGAACCTATAACACATCCATGGTTATATGAGGTTTTGGAAAATTACAAGGAATTTGAAGCCTTAAAAAGAAAACCAAGTCATTCCCCAAAATTATTACAGCATTCTGAATGCAAATTGTTGGCATCTTGAACCACATGAAAGATGCTGGAAAGTGAAACATTGTGAGTGGGGGTAGCTTCATCATGCCGTTTTTTGTTGCAGAAAGTACATATTGTATGTATTACATCAGATTAGGAAACCAGGAAGAGATAAATCATGTGTTTGTAGAGATTTATAGACTCCAATCCCAGAAATGATTGAGTTATATCAGTATCTTGAGGAGATTGTATGTCAAAGAGCTCGAAAACATAAATCAAGAGAGCTACAGAAGTGTTGCAGGATAGGAAAATATGATTGAAATATTAGAGATTATATTGGAAGAGTACACATCTAGAACTGAAACTGAAACCAACTCATTGCAGATTCACCTCAACCGGGATGTTTCCAAGTTGATGTCTCTAGAGTAAGGAAAAGTCTTTCGGAAATAGCCATTTTTTGTGAAAGGCTTCAATTCTTGTGATTTCCCCATAGAAAATGTAATTGATGTATCCCTTAGAATCAAGGATTTTTTTTATACTTGTTTTACACATATTCATATCCTTGTCCTCTAGGAATCATATGTTTCAATCCTAGAAAGAATATGAGGGGGAGATTATTTCCATGTTCAATATGTTTTTTAATGGAGGAGTCATAATGATTATTTGGATCCATTATGTCAACACTTTCTATTAGTGGAGACCCTGCCCAATTATATTTCTAGAGACATAGAGTGGATTGAGCACTGACAATTCAGAATGATTGACTATTGATGTTTTGGAAATATACTTTCATTTCAGGCCTGATTGAGGACTGAATATAGCTCTTGTACCATTCATTGAGTCTTTTGAGGATCATGAATCTAAGGAATTAAAATTAATGTGACCATTCATTAATTATAGTTCATATGAATTGTACTTTCAAGGAATTATTTAAAGAGTCCATATTACTGACTGCAAGCCCACCCTTATCATATGACACACAACATTGCTTCCCAGGAGCAGAAACTACCCGTCGTTCCATAATACGACCACCCCACAAAAGGTTTTTCAACAAGGTGATTAATTTTTTAATCAGGGAAGCTGGCAAAGTGTTGAAGATAATGGAGTAGATTAGTTTTCTGTGGAAACATGTTTAACTAAGAATATTATGATTGTCATTTAGTGTGATTTCCATTTCTAGGAAGTGAGGATCCTTCTAACATTGCTCATAACCTCCATAATGTGTGAAGTCTTGGCTCTACCGAATAATATAGGAACTTAGAGGTAGGTAAAAGGGAGAGACCCTTCGCGAATACCAAGGTTAGATATAATACAATATTTCCTTATTGCAGGTATGTTTTTTTCCATAATAAAAAATTACTTTCCCCAATTAACCACCTCGCACGAGACAGACTCATAGTGTTGTAATGATTTCTTGTGGAGATAAATAAATATCTAATAGATGAACCTCGTAGCATTAAAATGAATAAATTTTATAGAGTAACATACATTTATTTATATATTTTTATCTTTATTTGTTGTAAAATATGAAAAGGTACAAAAGGAAGAGTGATAACTTCCCAAATGTGCATTAAATCAATACCCTTAGAAATATTCTATGTGGTAACATATCATTATAGACAGTATCACTGACCTACCTAAGTAATCAGAGGGAAAAATTCTATATGGGTAATCGTTGACTGGTTCATTGTTTCTACCCCTTCATTTTTTCATAGTATAAGATTCCACACTATATAATATATACTTATATTATATTAATGAAGTAGTGGGACACAATGGAATACATGAATCAAATGTTCCAAACAGATATACCATATTTAAATATAATTTATTTATTAGAATTCAATATGATGATAACATTGATGTTATCCTAAGAACATATTATAGTCCCAAAACTGATAGAATTGTATCGATCATACTTCAACAATATTATGAAATAGAAAGTAGTAACTGATTTTATGTTCATTGGTTTTGGGGTCGACATCATTGACATGATGAAATCTATTATAAAAATATTTTCCACCAAGGTATTCAAATTTGAAATTTGGATTCTCTAAATGAAAAAGGTTGTATAAATCCATAATATTTTGATTATATTGTATAATGTAAATTGTTTGGACAAGAAATATTGAAGGATACTATATGAAGGATTCATGGGGTTTATAAAAACACTATGAAATCATAGAGGTAGTTTGTAAAATGGTTCTTATTTACATCTAAATGAAATATAATTTCATGCCTGAGACCAAAAAATTATATTGATATCATCATGGAATGGGGTTGTGTGATTTGGAATGATGGAGAAACTATAAGAATGGTACTTTTAACTATTTGATATTATTGAGAATATATAGTTGTTTCTTATTGATTAACACTACATCCAATTCCTTCTATTATATATAATGTCATTCACATCTCCCTATTGATAAATTGTCTGTGTAAACCAGCACATATTGTTTATAATAATGGTTAGAAATTGGAAAAATTCATATGATATGGGAAATAAAAACCCCAAATTATATATAAAAGGAGACATGTGTTTGGGACTACTATAATTTACTTTTGGAAGACCTATAAATAAATCAAAAGACCAAGGAAACAAAATTGAATCGTAATAGTATGATGAATGAGAAATACCCAAATTGTTTTCTTTCTATGAGAGATATTTCAAGGATAGAATTTATAAATTGTGTTGAATTTAATTTCCCAAAAATATTATTTATGAATAAATTCACCCAAATTAAGAAATTATATCCTTGAAATATCATTCATACTAACAAAATAGTTGAGGTATTTAAAGTTATATATAAATGTATTATTTAAATTAAAATGAAATAAATAAGTCATAATTAGAAATGTGAACATTAATATAGGTTGAATGATGAATGGCTGACCTCAAATTTTGTGATCATTTATTTTGATATGCATTGATCATAACATTGGATGGATATAGAGTAATTAGGGTTCACCCTTAACCAAAACAATGTAGAACATAAAAAATTAAGACTCAAGGGAAAGAAATTAAGTTGTATGTTAATGTTAGATAAGATCTATACTATGTACATGTTAGTTTAGTGATCCCATAGAACTGTTAATATATTAAAAATTTCCCTTAGCAGATCTACAAGTGTAATAAGGTGTTATACATCCATACCATATAATCATATCCTCTTAATTTTTATTTGATAAACCAAATGTTTATTTCATCAAAATCCAAATTTTTATTATATTATTAAATATTTTCCACATGAATTTATGATGAATATGATAAATATATTATTTTTCTCAAATGAAAAAATGTATTAAAATATTCTCACTTGTAATAAATTCAGGTAATCACGGTAAAATTTAATATAATTAAAGAGTATTATATAACAATAATTATTTGAATATAAATAAAAATAAATTTTTATAATGTTCGGATGAATTTTTATTGGTCTGTTATAGTTGAATATTTCATATGTTTTTATCAATAAATAATGATTATTCATTTTAATGATAAAAAAAATATTTATGAAAATATTTAAATAAGAAAATCAAATTTCAAACAAGCATTTAATAATTATGTTAGGGAGTCATTTAGATAACTTTTTAATATAATTGATTTTTTGGTCAATATAAAGAATAATTTTTTGTATTTTTAAATGTTTTAGGACTTCTTAACAATATAATAATTATACAATAGTTGATAAAAATTAATACACAACAAAAAATTTTTTATTTCATTAATGTTATGTAATTTAATGTATTTAAATCAATTTCTATTCCAGTTAATTATGTTCTAATGACTAAATTTAAAATTATATTTTTCGAAACTACATATTCAATAAAATTTATATTTACATTTCAAAACAAATATTTTAAATAATATTTCATTTACAATTGATTAAATAGTATAAAACATTTTATAATTTTTTAAAAACATTGGTAATATAATGGTTATTAATTTTCAATATCATGTAATTCTTATTTATATATATAGAAATTATTAATATATTCAAACTATTTTATTATTTATTTCATCACAATATTCAAATAATATTCCATATATATCCATATGGAAATAAATTATTTTAATATACCGTAACTAAATTACCTCCCAAAAAACTCTTATATATTAAAACCCATGTTTTCATGTGTTAATTTTGATGATTAATCTCTATTTTTCATTATATATAATACATTTACAAAATTTCCCGTAAAATTATACACACATGAATCCATTCAAGATATTTTTCTTTAAAAATCATATTTCATAACCTTTTAAATTTCTAAAAATAACTATTTTGAGATCAAACAATTCGTACGACTAAACAAATTCATTATCACTGCAATGTCAACATAATGAATATTATGAGCATAAAAATATAATGACATAGATATATGGATGATAAAAAAGATAGATAATTCACAGAAATAAGTCCTTGATCATAAATCATGATACATGGAATAATATTTTAATATATTTCAATATTGATATAATTCAACAATAATAATGAATTTAAATATAATTCATCAAAAAAGGATCCATTATAACTGATAAAAATTATATAATAACTATTTAGGTTTCATTGAAGAAAAAAATTCCTCTTGTTATTTAGTAACCAAATAATTATCAAATCCCATATGTGTAACCAATAACGGTTATAAATTTGATCCACTTATGATTAACATTGATTTTTCATCTCATAGAAGTAACATAACTATGTATCATCCCACAATTCATTGGATGATTATAACGAAACCACCCATTAATTTTTAGAGAGAATAACTTAGGGTTATTGGTTGAATCCAAAATCATGTTTTATAAATATTTATTAAATAAAATAAGCGAAAACTAAAAAAATGGATGCCTTCATTTATTCAATATTATAATATCGTGATTTTACTTGGAAAATGAAATGGGTAGACAAAATAGTTTTTTAAAACATCATAATAAACTAATTATAGAATGAAATTCAAATTTATTTTATTGTTATATCCCAATTTATTAATATTATTCTATAAATAACGTTCAAATATATGAAAATATAAATAAAATAACATTTTAATCATTCATTTGAAGAAAGGTAAAATACCATTTTCTTTTGAAATCATTTAAAAAACATATTAAAAAATAATAATAAAAATTCATTGAAAATATCAAGCTAATAATTTAATGGCTGCTTCAAATTAATGATTGTTGATAATGATATAAAATGATATTAATTAAAATAATTCTATTAAATAACATTGTATTCAGACTTCTATTATTTGAGTCGAAAGTGACCCTTTTGCATAATATTGAGAAAATAATTTTCAAAAACCAATTATAGGAATATCAAGGATCCTAGAGAATATCATTAAGGAATTATATATATTTATAAGGGAACATTATTTAAATATGATATAAATAATGGATGTATTTTTTTGGCTGAAATGTATTTAATATCATTAAATGATTATTTGTAAGAAAAAACCATGTATTTTATCTTAAAATACCCTTTGATGATACTAACATGTGAAGAAAAGAAAAATTAAATGATTGTATAATGTTTTATGATATTAAATTTCAAGGATCAGTCTATACACCATATATATTAACATAGGCATGTCAATCAAATGAAGAATGATTGAGATGTGAATTAATTTGATTGTGGGTGATGGTGGAATAAAAATATCCACTAAATGGAATTAGATAAACAACTAATATGAAACCTGTAATCGAAAGAAATAATGTTTTTATATAGATTCATTTCATAGTGTGTACACGATATGGAATAAATCACGGTGTATATTTTGATGTTTGATTCAAGGAATTGAAATTTTTACCCTTAAAACCACAAAAGTTTTAGTTACATTCAAATCAATATATAATTAATGAAAAAAATTCAATGAAACAATATATATCATGATTAAATATTATATTCACATATTATATCTCAATGGGTATCTTGTACAACTTATTAAAAGAATTTTTTCCATAATACAATTCAAACACAATGTTAATAAAATTTAGAGGAATAATCTTTATAATTATTGTATCACCTTTGTCATATTAAATTAGTGATGTGATTTTGTATAAAACATGTAAAGAATAAAAAGATAATTTCTAATAATACATAATTCAACAATATACCATTTCACACATATTCATTTCATAACATTAAAAGTGATATAGATGTATAACCCAAAGAATGGAATCTTAGTTATGAAACCCCTTAACTTAAGTCCAAACTCATTTCTTATTCTCTAAATCTACTATATAATTAACTAATATATATTATTTATTTGTTTTGGAACCATTTATAGGTTTAGTCACTAAATATTTAACAATTTATTTCATTTATTTGAATGAAAGGTTTTTTACTAAATCTGTTATTCCCCCATACTATGTTCTATGGACAATTAATTTATAGATGTAAGACAACTTCAGTATTTTCACCATTGTCAAATGTGTTATTGTTCTAATATAAAAATAATAATAATCATGAATTTTATAAAAAATGATTCATTAAATAAAAATTATAAATTTTCATAAAATGAATTAATTAAAAATTATTCATGTCACTTCATAGATGTGGTAAACCACACATATAAAAGAAGGTTGTTACCATTTTCCAACATATTTGAATGGTAATATAATATATTATATATGAAATTTTAATAATTAATTTTAATTCATTACTATAATATTTATATACATATATATTATATCATTTATAATAATTATCCATGAGAGATGGTGTTGAAAAATGAAACATATCACATAGTGGAGGTGGATTTCTAAACATAGGTATGAATGACGTCTCTGTTCCCCATTTAATTGAAAAAGATATGAAAAATAATTATAAATTAGCCATAATAATACTTATTCATAGTATATTTAATTATGATTTTATATCATCATTGTTTGTAATTATTTTTTGAGGTAAATGAAAAAGTTAAATGAAAATATTATATTTATAGTTATATCACACTTTAGAATATCACATTTCTCATCTACCTAACTCATTTTAGGTTGGTTTTTGATGAGAGCGTATCCAATAAGTCCATTTCAGAGTCATTGGGAAGTGTTCAGGGTAGGGATTATAAGTGTTGTATTGATCAATATTGTAGAGTAATGTAGAAGCAGAGGATCCTATTGTATGTGAGGGGTGGGGAACCTTGTAATTACTAAAGTAATAAATAAAAATAAGTTTAAATTAATTTAAAAGTAAAAAATCATGCTTTTTAAATATATTATAGAGATGATTAGAAAAAATATAATATAATAAATGTATTTATAGTTTAGTAAAATTTTAAACACCATCCTCAATTTTTGTCCTCACCCTTCAACACATTAACCCTTTTAATGAGTATCGTTATATCAATGTATTTAACTTATTATGGGTCATGAAATTTACTATAAAAGGAACAATAAGAGAAAAAATCAAAAAAATTGATATTTTAAACCAATTCTAATTCACATTTCCAATTACATAATTTTAATTGATTTTAAATCATTAACAGAATATTCCATATCATAATATATGATTAAATTAACTTTTATTACTATTCACATGGTTATAAATTAAAGTAATCATTAATGTAATTTAATTATAATTTAATATTTTATAAGATTAATAATTTTTAATATTTGAATAAAAATTTTTGCAACAAATTAATTCATCGATCCTGTATCTTTTTAATGTTTTAATGAAAATTTCATGATTTGTTAACTACTTTTACAGGATCTATATAAGTGTTACATATTTACATAAGGTAACTATTTCTTCACAATAAATTCTATATAACATACCATTATATATAAAATTTATTCTTTTTGAAAATAACATTTTTTAGCCATTCATTACATTTTCTTATAATTATTCCAAAATTTTGTAGATATTATTTCAAATAGAATAAAATTTTGTATTTATATTTATTGGAAATATAATTAAGGCCATTATCAAAGAAAAATGAAACCATGTTTCCATAGTCTTTAATATTGGATTAATATGGTCAATCTAACCTCAACCAATAGAAACAAGATAGATGATATAAATAATTAAAATTCATTTTCATAATATTTTAATAATAATAATTACCTAATATATTTTTACCGGTGTAAAAAATAACTATCCCATTAACTATTTTCAATAAAAAAACAATGATCTATTTAAAATATATAAACACTGGGATTTCAAATATTTTACCCTTTTATCAAACTCCATTATTATTTGCTGAGGAAATAAATTATAAAATATTATGCATAACTAAACATATTTTTTAATGAAATGTATGTTTTTAATCCTAAAATTAACCTATAAAAAATCTCATATAATTATTATTATAATGCAATTAATTATATTATATAATATTGAATGATATTTAATTTACATTAAAATTAAATTAAAATCATAATGATACCATTAAATTTCAATATTTAATGATATGATATGAATGTTTTAAAAAAAATGCATTTTTATGAATTCAATGAAAAATATGACTTTTTACAAAATAAAAATAAAAACTCACTATGATAATAATTATATGATTATATAAATTGTTATATTTATTTAATTGAATAAAAATCCTTATTTTTTTACATTAATTATAGTTTCAACAAAAAAACTGAAATAAAACAAGTTTCAATGAAAATAAAATTTTGAATTGAAAAATAACTTTTCCCTCTCTTAATTAACATTTTATTCAAATGATAAAGTCCCATATTCAGGGAAATTTGTGAAACATGAGTATGACATTACAAATAAAAAACATGAAATTATAGGGTAAATAATTTTTACGGTGATAGGCAATATGAATTTAAATTACAAAAAATTGATTACTTATTTATTATGCATTGATAAATAAATTTAAATTATATAAAAAATTATACATATTTTTGGTAATATAGTTAATCATATTCATATGAACATAATAAATTAATAGGTTATAGTCGTAATAAATAAAATAAAATTATTTCAGGCTTTTATTAAGCTCTATGTTTCATGATGTATAAATTAACAAATATCGTGTTTATTTAAAATATCATGGTATTAAATTAATTCCCCCCCTTAATAAATTACATCCTCATAATTATTTCTTGATATCCTTATGTTAGGGGTATTATCATTTTAAGATTCCTCCATTTAATTCTCAGGTTTTATAACTAAAAATAATAAATCCTTTTCAAAATGGTGGAATCAAAATATCTTGCACATATGGGATTAATAATTAGCTAGTTAAAATATATGAGAACAATAGTGGGAATTGAAAACGTGGATATAATATAAATATGAAATTTTCAAAAAGTAATTTTCAGTGATGGGGATAATGGGCCAATGAATATGATTGATTATTAGAATTAAAATTTCCAGTAAATCATAAATCAATTAGGGATTAAGATGAAATGGAATACATAAAAAATAATTGTTAAAATATAACATTTTTATTTTAATATCACATTCACATTGTTGTGAAATTCAATTATTATATATATAAACAAAATATTAGAATATAATTAGATATTTTTATTTAAATTTATAATTCTTGTCCCAATATTTTGTTTTTTGGTTCAATCAGTATAAAAAATAATATAATCTTATACTCAAAATGATGATATTTAACATTTAATGCCTAAATAAATAAATACAATTCTTTTTTACCATGTGGAATATAAAATTATAACATTATATTTTTCCATTCGTTACTAAACCAAAAATATTTATCTCTTTTTATGATAATATCCCAAATAAATAAACCCTTATATCATGACATGATACATTAATCTCTTAAATAATACAAAAATTCCCAAAGATCAATTTAAATCATTCTATAAATAATTAATACTATATAAAAAATATCCTCAATTTTAAAATATTAACATAATTGGTAATCTTATAAAATTCATCTTTAATCCTAAAATTCATTAAAATTATTTCCAAATAATATTTCATGTTAAATTTCATGATACTCCTAAGGGATAACTATAAATCAACCAAACAAAACGTCTACCAAAATATCATTAATAAATTTCAAAAACCATTTGATAAAAAAATTTCTGGTCTATACATTTTTAAAATGATCAATATTATACATATAAACCTAGGAGAGTATCCGTAGAATTTTAGTTTGCTTATCTGGGAAATATCTAAATCTACAATGTTATATAAACCCTACAATGACACAAACTATAAAAAACGATGAAACCACATTTCTAAATCTGGTTCTAAAAAAAATCATTAAAATTTAGGATTTAATACTAATAATAATGTCCCAACTATAATCATCAAAAACATAAAACTTAATTCAAAAAATTTGGATCACATACATTCCAAATGACTATTAAGGTTAAGTTTTTTTTGGAATAATGAAAAACCCTTATATTACAATACCCATGTATTTGAATGATAATTTTTTTTCTATTGCTCTTATTCATTATTTCACATTATGTATTAAACATGTCTTTAAAAAATCATAGGTGAAAAATATTTGTCTAGCTATAACACTGGAGGGATATAATGGACAAACCTACAACTGATCAGTAGTATTATTGTTAATATTTTGGTTCACTCCTCTTCCCAAATTTAGCAACTAATACCTACATTCAATATCATTAAAAAACATGAAGAGTAAATTTCATCAAAACATTCAAACCACGATTTAATAGTAGAAAATAATGTGGCGTGATGAAAATATCCTAAAAATAGCCAAAACATATTCGAAGAAATTATGTGAATTTTTCATATAATTATATCCATTTTTAGTCATAAAAATTATTAATGGATTGTGAAATCGATGATAATATATTTAGAATAACATTTAAAACATTTCCATTAAAAGAATTAAATTAATGTTTTTGTGTATCGGTATAAATTAAAATTCCCACAACATAGAGAAAAGTAGTTTCATTAAAAATATAAATTTTAATTGATATTTACCATTAATATAATATAATTTTGTTCATGGTGTTAAATTTCATTCATGTCATAAATTCACCAAATTCACATTCATACCAAACTATTGTATAGAGTGTGAAAACGGACATGAATATATAATAATAAGAAATATCCATTTAAAATAATTTAAAATAAGATAAAATATAATGTATAAAAACATTAGTTAATTACATATATATTATAGAATCATTTAATATATGATATAGTGTATATTCGAAGAGTTTAGTGAATTATCTATAATAACTTTAATAATAATATTTTAAAGGAAAAAAATTATATCATCATAAAACCAAAAAAAATTAATGAACATACATTAGAATAAACATAATATTTAATAATTATAAAAAGACACGTCATTTTATATTTTAATAGTTAGTAATGAAGTAATATAAATGATTTTAAGCATCACAATAATATTATTTCTCAAAAATGGATTTTTCATATGATAATCACTTATAACTCAAGTAATTATTAAATCAAATATAATTCGAATGAAGTAACATAACATGACATTGTTATACCCATAAATTCCCAAAAAATATAATTTTAAAATACATAAATTTTTCAGTAATTATAAAATATAATATTTATCATGTCATTTAACATGAATTGATTATTTGTTATTTGAAATATTGTCTATAATAACCATTGAATCATTTATGAAATTTGAATAAATTTTTGATGACTGTAAAATTAAGTTTAACATTGATTGTTATTATAAAATATTCAATTTTAATATAATATAGAATGATGATTTATATACAGTGTGTAAATTTTTAATATATCATAATATAAACATGAATCAAAGATAAAATATTAAGAATAAAAATCCTTTAACTGATTGAATCCTTAATGATATAATTTTACTAATGAATTGATTATGTGTATAAATTTTAAATTAAAAAAAATATTAAAATGAAAAATATATAGTTTATTTCAGAAATAATTATTTAATATCTTATTTAATGAGAAATAAGTATATCGAATTGAATGGAAATGTATTAATAAATTCCCTTTTTGTGAGTCACGACATGAATCATCTATTCATTATATCTAATATAGTAATGATTTATTAAAAATAAAATTGTTTAAGTACTCTTTATATATTTATTTCTTTATCATTAAATAATATATTTAAAATTTTCAATGAAATATTTATATAAATAATCTGTTTTTTCATCGTCATGTTTTTTGAGGATTTTTAGTTCATATTTTTAAAATGAATATGGTATTAAGAAAGTTTTCAAAGTATTTTTTGTTAAATTTATCTCTAGATTAATAATCGAGAAATAATTAAAATTATTTTATCATAAAAACAATTTTATAAACATTCATAAAATTAATACATGAAAACTAAATGTTATAACTCTGTGGATATGTTAATCTATACGTTTGGACGAATGAAATTATCATTATATAACAGATTGAAATGAAATAAAATGAATGATATATTATATTTATATAATTATATATATTAATTTATTATCATATAAATATATCTTAAATAAAATTACACCACAATATTTTTATTTGATATAATTGTTTTTTTTTCTGAATTGTTATGTTGTACACCACACCAATATAAGTATCCACTATATGAATCACTGAAATATCTGGTTTTATACACTTCAATATACTTAGAATGTTTTGAAAACAATTTCATGTTATTTTGATATAATATTTTTCATGAATTACTGAGTTTATGGGAATAACTATAGAATATTATGTTATGTTAGAACCATGTCATTATAAGAGCGGGTATGATCAATATTAACATTATTTAGAAAACAATTTAAATGAAAATTAGTGAGTATATCAAATAATAAAATCACTTAATATCGATATTTTTTATGTCATATATATTTAATATATTAAATATATGGTTTAAATTTCATTTTATTGGTTTTCAAGAGAGGATATAAGAAGAAATTCACTTTTTTAATTAAAATAAGTATTTTTCAAAAAAAATTTGTTTTCACCTATTTGTGGTGCAACAATTTTAGATCTTATATTCGAAAATTTTATATATTTAATTTCACTAAATAAAATTATTTTTTAATCATTTAAAAATATTTACTTATAATGATTTCTTGATATTTTTCAAATAAATTTTATGTTTTGAGTAATGGTAAAAATATAGTAAAATTTAATTGAAAAAATTGGTTCTCATGAATGTAAATTATTTGGATAAATTATATTATTTTTTTTTTAATGTTAATATACAATATATTTTTATCATTTAATATAATTTTCTAATTAAAATTAATTTTACAAACAAATTTTATGTAAAAAAAATTTCAATGTCTTGAAATGATTTATATTTCTATAACCCATTTTATAGTTTGAAAATATAGTTATGTTTAAATTAATTATATAAACTAAATAGTTTTGAAATTCTCAAAATGGGTTCCATATTTGGAATAATAAAATTTTGTAATTTTAATTCCTTTATATTTGGGCATTAAGAACATTACATCATGAATGTTTATTAATATGGTAATAATGTAAATCAGTTAATTAAGGGTGAATTTAAAATTAAAAAATTAATTTAACAATTGTAATAATATGAGATTATGGGTTATATTTTACCAAAAACATCACTGGGTCGAAATGAAACCCTTTGGAAGCCACATGGATGTGATTATAGCATTTAATATATATAATTTAATGAAAAGTCAAATATGTCGTCGTTAAATTTAAAAACCACAATGAATGATTAAACATTTTTATACATAAGATAAATTATACAACAAGTTATTATTTGAAATATAAACTTATTTAAGTTATCATTATAATTTATTTGTAAATTTTAGGATATGAATAATTACCTTATAGTCATATACATTGATGATGTTGGAATTATTTAATTGATGGAAAATTAATAAAATAATATTCATTAAATGGATAATAACCATTAAAATTCCAAAACATATGAGCAACTGTTATTGGTTGTGTAAATCCTAACAATAATAATCTAAGAGTCTAGTTAATGAACATTTGGAGCCATTTGGAAATGATTATGAATCTTATGATATTTCATTTAATTTAATGATAGAGTTATCACATTCATCTTTTCATATAAATTACATTTTAAATGGTAGATTTCCTAGAATATATATTATAATATAGGTATTATTATTAATGATAGAATATTAATATTATTTATAATGTTTTATTTTTGAGTTTTATTCATCAAATAAGTTTATTAAATAACTACACAAAACTGATGTTGTAATTATTTTATTAAGGTAAATATCTAATAAATATTATTATAAATATTAAAATAAATATATTTTATGTTAAATAATAAATAAAATATTTTTTTCTATATGACAATTCCCCCTTATAAATATACTATAATATTGGCGTTAATGTTTACAACATACATGCTATTTTTAAAAATCCATTAAATGAATAATCTTAAAACGACACTATTGATATTTTATAAAAATAATGTATAATAAAATAATTTAAGATTATGAATATTCCATTAGCTCTCCCCCCGCTTCCTCCCTCTTCGATGACCTAGATCTTTTCCACCGGGATCATCTTCGTCCTATCTTCTGGAGGGGGGAGCTTCGCGTTCGTTGTCCCATTGGAAGGAAGCCCTTGATTCTTACTTCGTCTTTCCGAAAATCTCCATATCCCCAATGGTTGCTGCTCATTTCCACGAGTCACCTCAGTTGTATCTACTTCCGACAGAGTTAATTTGCACTGCGGATCTGTGCAAGTATACCCTGGTGGCCCACTTCCATCCTCATCGACCCTCGGTAGAAGCAATTTCCCAGGCCATCTCCAAATCATGGGGACTTCATGAACATCTGGTAGTTGGGTTACACGATCGACGACATATTATGGTTCGGTTTGGATCCGAGGAAGATTTGATTATTTCTTGGTCCATAGGTCCTAGAAGGTGTAGTGACTCTTCTTTTTTTCTCTTCTATTGGGCTTTTGAATTCCATATGCAGCTTGATCCGTCGTCAGTTTCTACTTGGGGAAGTCTTCCCAGTCTTCCCCTTTCTTTTCAAAATCATGAGATTATTTGTGAAAATGGAAATATGATCGGCCGACTTCATTGTTCTGACCAACGGACGGAGTCTGTGTCTCACCCAGTTTACCAACACATATGTGTTGAGGATGACGTTGCGCGACCTCCTTTGAGTTGTGTCTGGATTACTGACGAGCAAGAGTTTAGATGGATGCTAGTGGTTTGTTTTGATTCATGGATGAAGTTTTGTGTGAGGTGTAAATGGTTAAGACACCTGGAGGAGGATTTCCGTAGGGGAGGGCTGGATTTTTATCCCCAAAGGATGGTTGGACAGAGTGGGGATGGGTGTGGGGTGCATGCTATTGTGAGGTCGACTCAGTGGTCACCAAAGGGCGGCCCAATGGAAGTGGCTATGTTTTCCAAATCTGGAGTTTCAGTTGGGCAGGGGGATCGACTATACTCTGTGTGTTATGAAGGTCAGTGGTGTAAAGCCCAACCTGCTGGACTTACAGTGAAGGGGTTGATGCAGGCTCAGTTTGATGACTTGTCGGGCTCTGCAAGCGGCCTGAAGACAGTGAAGGCGTTTTTGAACCCATCGGTTTTTCAAGTGTTTGACTGAATGAAAGGTGATCTTGTACATGAGTCATTGTCAATGGTTGAGACTAGTGGTGGTCATCCGGTTAACTCTGAGGAGAATGTGGCCTCTCTGGAGGGTGCCTAAGAGAGTATGTGCAGGGGTCCTGATAATGTTGGCCGAACAATGAAGGGTGGTGCCTTAGAGGATGATGTCACCAGTAGAGCATGTGTTGTGGAGGAGACGATAGAGAATGAGTAGCATGATGATCTTAGGTCTTCACAAAAGGTTGATGTTGGGAGTGGTGTGAAGATGGAGCTTGCAACTGTACAACAACCCTGGTCTTGGAAGCAGGGTGCTGATTTGGAGCTCAGCAACTGCTTTGTTTTTTTGGTTTTGGATGACATAGTGATGGACTTTGATGGACCTATATCTGTGGGTGCAAAAACCTTGGAGGAGAAAGGTTTTGTGGGTACTGATGACATTATTGGACTAATACAAGGGCATGATGATGGTGTTACGGCTCATGTTCTTGGTTCCACTTGAATTTGTCAGCAGGTGTTGGAGAATGGGAAGGCCTCATCAATAAGGATGATGTTTCAGTCAATGCTAAAGGAATCATTTCATAGTATGCTGTTACGGACTATTCTCTTGTGGAACAAGGGACAAATTTTGGCTGTGATATTGTGGGTAATTCACAGTGTCTTGACAAAATTGACTCTAACATACAATCTTAGCAGGAACGAGGTGTGGAGGAGGGTAACCGTGCTGTGCACATTTCTATAAATTGGGGGGATTGTCTTGAGAGTGATATGGAAAATGAAGGTGTAATGGTCCGGGCTTCCTAGATAGATGTTGTTTGGGGTGAGAAAAGTAAGGATCCTGGGAATGAGGAAGTGATGACTGCCCCACCACGAACAAGGCAGAGGAGGGACTATTCTTATCTTCCAATGCCAATGGCTACGAGGTCTTCCATTGGTGGGGAAGGCTGGGTTGTGCGGTCTTCTTAGGAATTTCTCACTTTGGAGAAGTTAAACCTTAGAAGGAAGTATTCCAAGATTCTGTGACATTATGACAGCTTGGAATGGGAATCAGCAACTGTATAGGATGAAATATATCATGGGGGTGGTGTTGGGTCGGACTGATATGATCTGTAATTGTGACTTCACCATGGTGTACTGGCTTGTTGGTTATCATTTATTTAATAAATAGTCATAGGCTTGCCACAGATTGAATTTTCATAGTAAAATAATTTAAAAAATATAAAAAATATAAAATAATTATTTTTCAGTCTAAAATGTTCCATATTGATTAATTATGTTCATGTTGACATAAAATAAGTAAAAATTACTCTATCTTAATATATGAATAGTTTTTTACCTCGCATAAAATTAATAGAGATTACTTAATGTAAAACAAAATGATCTGCTTTATAATGAAATAAAAAATATTCCAAAAATTATTTGATGATGATATAAAAATATTATCTCATATTCTCTTCTATAAAAGGTTGTTTTGGTGGGTTTTGGATGTGGTTTTATTTTGTTATAAATTTTTATATTTTAGAGACGGCAATGGTGTCCCTCACCTCAATTAAAAAGGTGAATCTACTCCCTCACCACATGACATAGATTTGAGACATAATGATCTTCTACGCCCTAAAAATATCACATATAAACACCCTTATACATTTTATATAGGTTCTTCTCTTCTTAGATGACCAAATCTTTTTTTAAGAGGATATTAAGAGGGAACACATTGAAGAAGAGGTAATCCCCTCAACCGATTCATTCACATTATTTCAACTTATACACCTATTGATAAGATTATTACATTATAATGTAATAATGAAATTATATATCATATTATTATATATTATTCTTTTTATGGAAAAACCATATTCCATTCTCTTTGAATCCAATGAAAAATCAAATCACCACATGTGCGAACGTACAACTTACCATCTCTTCGATTTATTGTAATATGTTTTTCACAAACATTATAATTGGATGGATAAAATGAAAGAAATTATAACTTAATAAGGTTATTTTAAAAATATATAAATTATTTAATAGTAAATATACCATCCAATTCCAAAAAAAATTATAAATAAAGGAATGATATCATCGCTCGTGCGTAAGTACAACTTACATTCTCCACAATGTTATTCGATTCATTCGACATGATATCTACTAATGTCAGATTATATGAATTTATACAACGAAATAAATTTGATATATTTTATGATTATATCATTTTTTAATTATATAAAATTAAATATCAAGGAGAAATTTAACTTATTCAAAAACACATGCATACGAAAATGAAGGATTTAATACGTGAATAACTAGTAATAATGAAATGATATTACTCAACAGATGATAATATGATCATATATGATTTAATAAATATTAATATGATTATATAATATGTCAATTACATCATTTAACTCATTATAATTGAGGATCAGATACCGAAATAGGATATCATACGTATGGTAGGGGATAATTTTAAATTCTTATTTTTAAGAGCTTATTTACACATAAGTATTTGTTGGGTTACATCTATCTTCCATGTCCATGTATAATACATATGTATTATAAAATATTAATCATAACCTTCAACTATTGTTTAAAAAAAATATTACTAATTAGTGAAATATTTTGAAACTGTATGAATGGAATCATTTTTCGCATTCATTTTTTGACAAAAGTACAAAAAGAATGTTTTCTTTTAACTTATACGACATGTATAGTTTTTTATTAAATAACAACTTTTTTCAATGAAGAATAATTTTCAATATTTAATATTTATTTTCAATGTAAATATTTTTTTAAAGAATTAATGTTATTCTATGAAATGAAAATATTTTTAAAGAAGAAATTATATTCTCCTGAATAATTAATGGAAAGTGTTTTTTCAACATCAGTTACCATATAAAAATAAATTCATTAATAGTAATATGATCAATGTATAAAATACCTATCATAATTATGGTTTGATTTTGTGTATTATGGAATTATATTTATGAAATATATTTCATTATATTTATTATGTTATGATGAAATTATTTTCATTAAACTGAGTTTTATTCATTGGGTTATGCATTGAAGAATGATTTATGTATGTGGAACACATAAGAATTATTTAATTATGATATGAGTGTGATATATATCCCCATTATATTCATTGGGTAATGATTTATATATCATGAGAGAGAAATTAATGGGACATCAAGTAAACCCAATTTAGTATCATTGTAATAGAACGAAAAGTGCAATCAGTTCAGTAATTGACTTTTTGCACTATGATGATCTAAAAATGATCATTGGTTAATATTGAAATGATTTCATATTATTATGTGAATTTAAAAATTCCATGTATTATGCCAAATTTATTTTCCCATGACTCGTGTTACATTATGATTTCTTCCGTATTAGAAAACAATATTTGGTAAAAGTCTCAATAATTTGATATTTTTTTACATGGTATTATTTTCAAAAGTATTTTTTATGTATTTAGAATCAAATGTTATTTTTTATGATATTTACTATTTTTTCCATTACTGAGAATTTTTATCACCCTTTTCATATGTTTTATTTTCCCTATTATAGAAAATACTAGTTTTTGGAAAGAAAACTAAAGGGAAAGAATGTTAGGGTTGATGTTGAAGATCTATCACCATATTTGAAGAATTGTTTACATGATTCCAAAGGTACTAAACTCATATATTATTTCAGAATCTAGTTTTATAATGTATTATGTATCCTAAAAGAGAAATATAATGTTCATGTATTTCCAGCTTGGGTCATTACCCTGGGTATCCGAGTGATGGTTTAGTAAAACATTTGAAACTAGTATGAAATAAATTTATGGTGATAACAACATATATTTCTAATGAGATGTCTTTGGATGTTTTATGTGTAAGTCAAGGTATAGGTTTCAATATTGGTGTTCATTATAATATTGAATAATATAGGATTAAACCTAATATATCATAGATCAAAATATTAGATGTAATTTACCTTACTTATGAGTATTTCAATATCAAATATATATTTCTCCCACTTTTTTTTAGAATTATTCAGTAGCTGAATATAGATATAACAAATATAAACTTGACTATCATACAAGTGGAATTTATGAAAATTATGAAAACCCATTTTCTAAGAGGAAATATCATAAATATAATCATTAAGGTTACAAGAATAATGGATATACTGATTTGGAAAAAAATATTATAAACATCATGGGGAATGTTATCAGATGTCCTAGCACTATTGTTTACCTGAATGCTATAATGTTTTGCAAGATTAAGGCTATGAACCCATAATGAAAATATTAAATCTTTAGGAAATACTAAAATGACATATCCTAAGTAATTATTAAATATTATTTATAATTATTGATGTGTATATGTTTCAGAATTCATTGATTATGTTAAATGAATGATGATATTCATAATTTATTTAAATATAAATTTTTCATTATGGATTGAAAGGTTGTTTTGAATTGTTCTATGGAGGTTGATAATTGATTTAAACAAAAGGTGATATAATTTGAGAACACATGATAATGAAAATAATAACAATTAAAAATGTCATTATGTTAATTATTTTTTTCAAAATTTTTTTGGGATTTTAATAAGTAAATTTGTTGATGCATGACTTTTGAGAACTAATAATGGTTTTTTTTGTAAATAGGGTTATGCTACAATGGATTAAGTAAAATAAATTTGGGTCTTAATGAATATATCCAATATTATTCATAATAAGGAAACATGAATTCTTGTAATAAGGATACATGGTAATTCATGTTATTACCATAGGAGATTCATTCTGATATATAGAAGATAAATTTTAAGATGATTTAGTTTACCGTTTTCTATTTGTTTTAAATTTTCATCTTTCATAATGGTTATATGACTAAAAATTTATGTATGAAAAATATTAAATGACGGATGAAAGTTTTTATATTAATATATTATTTAACATTAGGTTGAATTATGAATTTGTATAACATTTACAAACACTTTGTTTTGATAAGGACATATGGAATTCTCTTTAATTATATTTATGGATAAAATGATATTCTAATTATTTCAGAATGAAAAACTAAAAATAATTTCATTGAAAATGAGATGATGTGTTAATTTTTTCAACAGACGAACAACAATGAGTTTATACTGAAATCATGTATGCAAATCTACTCAATAAAATTAATTAAAAAATGGGATTTTAATGTAAACAAATGTAATATTATCATCATTAATGACGATATTAATGAACACGTTCATGCTTATTAAATTTATGTATTTTTAATTTTAACATTATTTAGATCACCCACATTCTTGTGAATTGATATCGTTATCAATCTATATTATTTTTTATGATTTTCCTCCACAATCAATTCATCACCTATTTTCTCTTACATAGAGAGGTAGTCATGATTTAAATTAGGTAACTATAATTTTACAACTATACATTTGAAAAAAATGTTTGAATCATGTTTTTTACAATATTTCTTTCAGTCATTTTATATCACAAAAAACGTTTGAGTGGGAATATTATTTTATTGGGTATAGAATGTAGCACCCAAATATTTTTAAGATATAAATTTTTTATAAATATATTATTTGTATGTGTTATCATCTGTACAATAATAATCTTGTGCTATACGCAACACTGAATTAGTTAATGGCATAGGAAAACAATCCATGTTGTGTGTTTCACACAATTTGAAGTTATTTTGAAAGTATCCATTTCATGAAATATCATATATGACTGAACAACTAAATATTATTTTCTTCCTTTTTCAGCATGTCATTATATTGGTGGGTATAAATATTACAATGTTTCTTCTGAATAACTACTAAAATGAAAATAACTGAGTTTCTAAAATAATTAATTATCTCATAATGGATATTATTAATTAAATATATATTAAATATATTGAATATAAAATTTAAATTTTATCGTATATGTTTTTGAGACATGATATATGAAAAAATTAAAATATTTGGGAATTTTTTTTAAATAAAATGTAGTTTTTCTCATTTTGATGGAACATCCATATTAAATATAGTTTCTGAACATTTTATGGATTATATTTTTAAAAATAAACTTCATATTTTGATTTTTAAATCTAAATCCCCTTCAAAGAACATTACATAATATTGAATAATGATAATAACCAACAATGAAGGTCTTTTTTGGGTTTAAATATTTAGAGAATAAGGTCACAACATATACATAAAATATTGAATATTACAAGTAGACACTTCAAATCACTGTTAATTTATTTTTTCATAAAAAGAACCATTAATCAAGACATGAAATCGTTTGAACTATTAACATCGTAACATTTCCTTGATCTCATCCATGAAACAATTCTTCTTATTTTCATATAAGAAAAATTTTAAACCTGGGATGAGCATAAAAAGCTCAGTAAGGGACACATAATGAATAAAAACTGTTAGAATTTAAATTTATAGAAAACCATTAATACTTTGTTATAAAATAATATGTTACACCTTTAAGTAGTATTAAAGCCTCTTTATAGAAAATAAGCATATTTACAATCCTTTTGGTAACAATAATTTTACCACAATCCCATAGAATAAAATATGTAACACATAAAGGTAACTTGGGACATAATCATACATAAATTGAATAACTATAAAGTCAACTTCCACACATATTACTAAGTAGAATCTCTGTATTTCTGAATTCCATACCCAATGCACTAGAGTTTATTACATAACCACACATCTTTGGTTTTTCATGGAAGCACCCCTAATATGGTTATCAATTAACCACCCATTATTGTTTTATCATATAACCACAAATAAAATTTCCAAGTACCATTACCTAATCATAACACATAAAATATTACAAATATCAAAATTTCAATAAAAACATTTAATTTAAAATCACAAGATATAATATCATGATATTGAAATAATGAATTCATGTCAAATGAAAATTTTCATAACCAAATCATCCAATAAAGTAATAAGGGATTTTTTCCCTTTTAAAAACATTAACGCTTAATGTGGAAGCCAAATTACTATAACGGTGGTGGATAGGTCATTGTCACCACATATATTAAAATGATACCATTTTATGTTTAGTGAAAATCCTCATATATAAAATATTCCCTTTGAATAAAATTAAAAGTCATAGGGTTTTATTATACAATGTTTAAAATAAATACGTCTATATTATCAAAATATTCCCCAATGAATGGAGATTTAGACAATGTCCCTTACCTTGTTTCATACTTGACTCGTTCGTCCATTAATTTCTTGTATAATAAAATTAAGATAATTTCTATTGGTTTCCAAACCTTTATATTGTTCATTATTCCATTTATATCACTTATTACCATGTTAATAAAAATACACAATTATTTATGTTAATATCGGTCGTTTTTTCGATATTGGGTACATGAGTCGAAAAGGATCTTGTTATAATGACAATTTGTTCATACAGTAAAAGGTCCATTATCTACATAATATTATTCATATATATATCATATATATTCAGTATATATGTATCTATAATACTTCCAAACATTTAGAGATAAGAAATGAAATGCACCGTTCATGGAGACGGTCAGCTATACGTACGCATGAACACTGCTTTCATTTCTATATCATGTTTAATGGAATGAATGCATAATGATACATTGGTGTATTGTAATTACTATATAATATCATAATTTATATATATTACATATTTTCATTAATTTTATCTTTTATATGTTCCATGTATGGTATGAATGAGTCAAATAACATTGAGGGGGCGGTAGTCCACACTACCCTAAATAAAATTATCATCTTTACACATCATGAAAATAATAAAGGAATGTTGTAAATAAAAATTAATGTATAATAACAACAATATAAAAATAATAAAAATATATTTCTAACATAATGGAAACAATGAGAGGTGGTGGGATATAATTGAACAATCACTGTTTCGTGAGGTAGTAGTTCATTATCCATATATATAATATGTTCTAAATCCATTTGATGGAGATGTCTGTAAGTATAGTTCAAATCCTACTAAAAAAATACTATTATATTTAGGATATTGTCGATGTAATGTAATAAATGTATAATAATTGAATATGGATTAATGATGTAGAAAATTGGAAAGAAACTTTATAGAATACTATGCCTCTTAAAAAGGGTTACTCGCTCTGATTTTTCCAATAGTCTTTAATGAATTTCCTTCGGACTAAGGTAAAGATTATTGGAGAATGAAAGGGATATTTTGAGATTATTGGAGAAGATGTTGGATGAGCCAAGGGTTTGAGAGGTGTGTGTATGGGGTTAGAGTATGTGGCCATTTATAGGAGGGATGGGGGGTACTTTAGGAATGTAATTGTCACGACCCGTCCTCGGGGCCCATGCCATGACTACCCCAAGCCCGCCTTCCACAGGACAGGGGATGGAGACTAGCACCAAGGCGTAATTCCCAATAATAAGGGAAGGCATTTCCTATGTAATGAAAACAAACACTCAGGGTATGCAAGAAGAAGTAAACACTATGTAAAACTGGGTAAAATAGTAAGTGCATAAAAGTAAGTGGGCCAGAATACAAACACAAACTGAAATTAAAGTACAACTAGAAAGAAATTACTGCAACTAAAAAGTAAAGCCGCAACGTCGTGACATCCACAGGAAGCCCCACCTAAAGGGTTGGTACAGATGGCCTCCTCAGCTCCACGGGTCAAGCCATCCGCTCTGTATACGTCCTCGTCCCGAACTCTGAGCTGATGATAGAATGACCTGAGGTCTATCTTCGAGAACCACCGTGCACCGTTGAAATGATCTAAGAGGTCATCAATCCTCAGTAGCAGATACTTGTTCCTCACAGTCACCTGGTTCAGGCGATGGTAATCGACACACAGTCGCAAGCTCCCATCCGCCTTTTTGGGGAACAAAATCGGGGATGCCCAGGGTGAAACACTGGGTCAGACGAATACCTTGCCCGGCAAGTCCTCCAACTGAACCCATAGCTCTCGAAGCTCAGCGGGATCCATCAGATAAACTAGGGTTGATATCAGGTCTGTCTTTGGTTACAGGTAAATATAAAAGTCTACCTCTCTTGGAGGAGGTAATCCTGGAACGTCGTCGGAAAAATGTCCTCATATTGATCCACCACTGCAGGTAAGCTCGGACTTCGTACATCAACTGCTCCAAGGATGAGGCTAGCCATCTGATGAGTAATGGGATGTCCTTTCCATTGTGTGAGTCCATCATGTGCTGCAAAGGCTCCCTTCTCACTAGTGAAGGTGAACTTGATCCCATCGGTGCGAACACAACACACCTTGCGCCTAATGCAGTATATCTGAGCAAGAACTGTAGATAAACAATCCATTCCCAAGATGACGTCGTAAGGCCTCGACGCCACTACTAAAAGATCCCACCTGAATCTCTCGCCTCCGAGAGTAAACTCACACTGCCGGCACCAGCGCGTAATCGTCGAGTCTGCTCTTGTAGGAGTATCTAGCCGTAAGGATCGAGCCAACGGTTCCGTCGGAATCTCCGAGCTCCGAACAAGGGCAGCAGCTATGAAAGAATGGCTCGCTCCTGTGTCTATAAGAACTGCAGCAAGGGTAGAGTAGACATAGATAGTACCTTGAATCATCTTGGACGCGCTGTGGTCGTAGGAATCTACAGCCTGGAGTTGTGCCTGTTTCTGCCCGCCATCTCCCGGTGGTCGTGGTGGACCTCCTGGTGGTGGTGGTGGTAGAGTCTCAAAGCATCGCCCACCACCTGCTACTCTGCCAGCTCCTCCGCCTCATCTGCCTGCTCCCTGTGGACCGCCACGGTCAACCCTCTGCCTCTGCCTAGGTGGTCCCTCAATTGTCTGCTGCTCCTCGGCACGACAGGTCGGGAAATCACGAGCCTTGTGGCCCTGCCCACCGCACGCATAGCATTTTCAGCCTCTCGAAAGACAGGCTCTACACTGCGTGCCCCGCACCTCTGAGCCAGTGTCCAGAGGTCGTCTTCTTGAGGGTCTGGTCCGCCTAGACCCATGTGTCATCCGTCAACTACCAGCTGCAGAAGACTCTATTATGTGCCACCCTGCGGTAGGTCTCTCTGTTGAAGTAGGCTCACAATGAAAGCTCTTGATGAGAAGGGATCGCTAATGTAACCCTGTCTGTGTCAAAATGACGAGGGAGATCAGCGATGCCCTGATCTCATTCCTCAATCCCCGCTCGAAGGTCCGGGCCCGAAATAATGAGTCTTGTTCCATGTCCATAAAATATCGTGAGAGATTGGTAAATCTCTCCGAGTATGGGCGACCGTCAGGCTTCCCTGCCGCAGCTGTAGTACCTCTTGAATGTGCACCGCAATGAGGGTGGCTGGGGCGAACTCCGAGCGGAAGATGCTCTAAAAGTCTGTCCAGAGGAGTGATGCCTCTTCGTGCACCTGGAGCATCAAACTCCACCATCTTCCTACTTTCTCATGCAAGAGACTCGCTGCAAGGATCACCATGAGGTCTGCTAGTGTCCCTACAAAACAGAAAACTCATACAACTACCTCCATCCAATCCTCGGCAGCCTGGGTGTCCATATCCTTGAAGAACCTGGGTGGTCTCTGACGCTGGAACCCGTGTAGTGCACTAAGGCGTCGTGCACTATCAGCAGCTGGGGCTGGTGGCATCGCTGGCTCGGCAGGTAGTGGTATCGCCGGTGCCTCTGCAGTAATAGGGCCCTGCACCGAGGCCTCGTCGCTTGGTGGGCTATTGTCACGTACAAAACTCAGAACCCTATCTATTTCCATTTTGGGGCCATCCTGAAAAGAGATAGGTGTGCCACGGTCAAACAATATACCTGCTGAGCTGACACAAAGTAATCACAAAGAAAACATGAAACACACATGCAATCAATGTTTTCGTGCATTGAGACGAAAATCAGAAGTCACGGACCTGGTGTACGGATATGTCGGCCTCCGCACTAACACTGGACTCCCTATACTGATAACCACACTCAATAATAATAACAATATTGATTCACATAGAAAAAGAGTAGAGTCCTGAGTTCTGCGGTAGAACCGAAATCCCTTGATACCAATTTGTCACGACCCGTCCTCGAGGCCCATGCTGTGACTACCCCAAGCCCGCCTTCCATAGGCCAGGGGCTGGCGACTAGCACCAAGGTGTAATTACAGATAAAAAGGGAAGGCATTGACTATGTAAAGTAAACAAACACTCAGAGTATGCAAGAAAAAGTAAACACTATGTAAAACTGGGTACAATAGTAAGTGCGGAAAAGTAAGTGGTCCAGAATACAAACCCAAACTGAAAGTAAAGTACAACTGGAATGAATTTACAGAAAGAGAAAAGAAAAGCTGCAACGTCATGCCATCCATAGGAAGTCCCACCTGATGGGTGGGTACAGATGGACTCCTCAGCTCCATGGGTCCAACCATCCGCTCTGTGTAGGTCCCGCCCAGTGGTCCTCCTCCAGGTACTGACTTGCTATACAAGCCTCGACCACGATCAGCGATGTCCTTCGTCTGCATCCAACACAATGTAGTCCGAGCATAGCCCGTGCAGGGGTGATTATAAGCTACTCAGTATGGACCCCAAGACCCCCGATGGTCTCCCAGAATCCACAAAGGATAATCCACAAAGGAAAGATACAATCACGAAGTAACATCCAACACTACATAGGTATATGCCCATACATATACCTATGTCATCAATTCCAGTTCGGCTACAGCATCTGAGCCCAAGTACAACCCCATCCACACAGGAAAACACAACTCAAATCCATACAGGAAAGCATATAGTAATCCACACAGGATATCATGTCAATCTTATTGAAGATAAATATTGAATGTCAAGACTCAGCTCACACTTGTATACTTCTTCGTAAGAAGATAGAGATAGTAAGTTGTAGCCACTGATTCATATAACTCGACGGAGCCACACAAGATCGATATATACTATCCCCTGCAATGACCCACAAAGGATCAATAGGTACTAACCCCCATAATGGCCCACAAAGGATCGATAGGTACTAACCCCCGCAATGACCCACACAGTATTTGACCCACACAGGATGGGTATGCGCTGAACCACACAGGACCGCTGAGCGCGGACCCACACAAGATCTGACCCACACAAGATCGGTAGCGCTGACCCACATAGGATCGCTGAGTGTTTTAGTCGTCGTCGTCGGATCCACGGATGATTTCGGTACAGTCGTCATCGTCGTCGTAGTCGCTGCCAGCTCTACGGTTCCCGGACATAGCAGGCTCGTTCGGGTGGGTCCGCTCCACGAGCCGAGGGGCTGATACATCAACTGAAACGAAGTCCGGAGTTGATGTATCCAAAAGTTCTGTATCATCAATAGGAACTCAACGTCACAGACGGAGGGTCAATCAGATGTCCAGTCTGTGATTTATTGGCTTTTTCGTCCCAGGGGCCCGGTTGGTTTTTTATGTCAAAACCAATACGACCGTACTCCAACTACGTCCAAACATTTAGCGGAGTAAGCCAAAAGGTCCATCTCACTAAGAGGAATCCAACAATGTCGACGGCACGTCAATCAGACGTCCGAAGGTCAAGTTATAAGCGTTTCCGTTCTGAGGGCCCGGTTGGTTTCGTGTTCGAACCAACCCAGCCGAACACCAAGTTCTTTGTAACCTAGATTGCAATATACCAAAACGACCGTCTTGATCCAAGGATCGAATCGCAGCTGAAGGTGTGTCGATCGGAGGTATGCATCCCATGTTATGGACAAAAGACAGAAAGAGGTCTGAAAGTGGGGGTTTTGGGCCCGGACCGACCCGGCCCGAGACCCCCTGGGTCGGCCCAAATAGGGTCAACCCGAACCGGTTCTGGCTCTGGACCAGCCCGGTGCGCTGGCACAGACCTCCGGCCAGCTCGGTGTAACCAAGGTGGGTGGACAGGGGGGGGGGGGGCGCTGCCCCCTGTCTAATTATAGGCGTCCCCCACGTGGGTGGCCGCTCCTCCCTTCCATCCGGGGGTTTCGAACCCCCAGTCTTCCACCTGACCGGTCGGCCCGCTCCGGCCGGCCAGCTGCTGCCACCATAGGACCGGTGGGGTCCCGTCCCCCTGCTCTGATGTCGGTGGCCGGCAACCGGCCACCGCGGCCTTGGTCCATTCGGCGCCGCGCGACGGCGCTGCACCCCTCCGTCGCAGCCCCGCTCCAGCCGCGGTGCCTCTGTGGTTCTCTAGTGCGGAGCGACGGTGCCAAAACCATGTTTAACTTCAACGGAACGGTGCGACAGCACCACACATCCTTTCCGCACGATCCCTCGTGGTTCGACAGCACAACGCCATCTCTGTTCCAAACCACATCAAGGTCAACAACAGAATTAAGGTAGGGGGCGGCTGTGTTTGTGATGTTCGGCCCCCTCCCGTTATTCGATATTAAGTGGATAAGATTACGAAGAATGCTCAAATATTCACAAACAAAAACAATAAATGCCATACCTCAAGAGTTGATGAACGAAGGCTCGTCGTGGAATGGAACATCGTGAAATTGATCGTCGCGAAAGAAGGCGTCACGAAAAGAGAGGGTCATTGGCGTCGCGGTACACAGCGTCGCCTAGTCGATCTCCGAGGATTCAGCGTTCTTCGTTGGAGATCGGTGGGTTCTTCGCGTTCTTCGCATTCTTCAACAGTGAATAATCACTTTAGAGTTTCCTCCCCCAATCCACTCTCATCACAACAAGCTCCAACAATAACAAAATAAGTGTTTAGTCTTACTTTACTACCTTTTCCTTAAGTATTTGAATTTCAAACATTCAAAATAAACTCGGTTAATTAACTAACATAAGTTATCTAATTAAATGGTGAGTTGAGGGAGTTAGGGAATATGAAGGGGTGGGGTTTGTGTGGGCCCCACTGCCTTCATAACCTATCTAGGATAGTTTCCCAACATGCACACTATGGATAACCACATAGTGAAAATAAAATAAAATTGAATCTCAATTTTATTTTACCTTCCTAATTTTTTTTACCTATCCTCCCGAGAGAACGCAACTCTGGAAAAGGTGTTCCTAAGCAGTTACCGGCGCTGCGATTCCATTGGGGCCCTCGTAATTCGATTTCAAGCACCAGTCCAAAAGTTAGGAAATCCCGCTAATTCGTTCACTGAACGTACCCGATCTAAACTTCGGATAGAAATTCCGGGTTCCCCGGGCCTCAGAATCAGGTGCCGTCAGAAACTGCGTTCTTGTAAATTCCCAAATAAATTATGAAAAAATTTCCCTTGAATTTTACGGGTCTTTACATTAATGAAAAATATTTTAATTATTAATTGATTTTAGAAATATAATAACTCCAAAGTGATGTATTTAGATGATTTGATGATTATGGGTCAAAATTATCTCAACCAATGGGTTTTATACATTTTTTGGTCATACAATTATCCTTATCAATTAGGTTTAACCATTAGTTATCTAATTTACATATTACCATGTCTTCTTATATATTCATACTATATGGTTAATATAGTTTCCATAAATTGGAAATCGATCTTCATGTGGTTAATTAATGATATTTAGAACGTTATCTGTTTAATTTTTCCTAATCATAGGTTTATAGAACTATTAAATCATTTAATAATGTATCCATTTTTTTAAAAAATAATTTATGTCAATTATTAAACTATTCACATCATTACATTTTATAAATCCAAAAAATACTAATTCATTCAAAAAATCATCATTAATTTAATGAAAAATAATAATCATCATCCATAAAATTTACGGATGGCATAAAAATATTAAAAATAATTTTTTAAATATTTAAAATGTAATTTATTTAAATGTTTCATTAATAAGTTATCCACTACATCCAAATTTTTTCATAAAAAATTAATTTTTTTAATCACAAAAAATTAAGAATAAAATACAATCACATACGAAATCATTTTCTATTTCTAAATTATATTTTTAAATTAAATGAACACTAATTAAACCCAATATTTAAATTTATTTAGTTAAAGATACTTGTTAAGGATATAATTTCATTAAATTAAAATTAAAATTAATTAAATTTCATTTTCAAACACAAGTGGCGCCATGGGTTTTTAAAATCAACCCAAGAATTCCCATTGACTAACATATATCATCTAATAGAGTTAGGACAAGTGATAGTGTAATTTAATATTATTATAATATTAATTTATTACCCTTATTTACTAGATTTTACCTTTAACCATGTTAAAAAATAAATTTCCTGAAGTAATTAATATATTTACTGAAGATACTATTTATACTGTCTAAAAATAAAAGTTAGCTATTTAAGCAATTTTTACCTTTTGATTCAAAATATGGAATCTATTTCAAAAAATTATAAATACATAAGTTGTATAAATTAATTTAAAAGTAATTCTCAATTTCAAAATAGGAAAGCATGTTTTTATGATGTAAAAACTACCAAAATACAAACATCTGTTTATGTAAAATTTCAATGCGAAATTGCATCCAATGAACAAGATTAAATTACCTAATAAACATATAACCCAATTAATATTTAAAACCAGTTAAACGTACAATCTAAAAATATAAATTAATTATATTAAAAGGATTCTTTTAATTAAAATGCATTATTTTTTACAATTCATTTAAGAAAGATCTTTATCATAAAAATACCTCTATTTCACCCAAATTAAATTTGGATGTCTAGATTCTATAGAAAACATATATTTTCAAATAAAATATAAAAAATTAACCAAAACTAGATTTAAAAAGTGTTTTCCCTCAAAAAGAGGTAAAACAAAATTATAAAAATATTAGAGCATGTCATTTTTAAAATCAGATTCATTATTATTATAAGCCTCTAAAATTAATTGATGAAATGTGAGAAAATTAAAATACATGTGTAATCATAATGTAGATATTTTTTTCATTCCAAACATTATAATGGATAGGTGTTAACTACAATTTAAAATAATAATATTATTATTGTATTATTTTTCAATATAACTCAATGTTATGTGCAACATAAGATTTCAAAGAAACTCGTTGTTACATGTAGAGTATACTATCAGAAAAAGATTAATCATTAAAAAAATATCTTATTTATAAATTTTAATAGATATTGAAAAGTATTATTCTATAAACACATGGGTTGTTACATACATTTACCATTTTAAAAAAAATTTCTTGATAATTTTAAAATTTGGCTCGGAAACTCCATTGACATTAACACATAGACAAAAGTGTCAATAAAAATATCACATTAAAATAAATAATCAGAAGTACAAAGGTCACCCAAGATAACCCATACAAGGATTTCATGAAAAAATGGATTGAAAAGGGAAAACTAACAATCATTTTCCGATGAAGAGTTATTGAAAAAATGATCAGGAAGAAGATAATCACAATAAAACCACAAACTATTGATAAGTTAAAAGATCGATGATTACCTTGTTGAGAAAGTAAAAAAAGAACGTTTTTTTAATATTAATTTCATAATGCTGGAGAATTTATTTCTGAGATTGACTAATAACACATGTAAATATACTTACTTTTCATGTAGAGTTTCATCCTTTAATAAGATTGTACCAAAATCTCATATTCTCTCCAAATGATGATTATTCAATATAAACTGGTCACACCTAGACCACTATATTCGACTTCTAGAGAAAAAATTAGCCCCAAATGATGAACCATATTTTTTCTGTCTTTAGACATTATCCAAAAACAAAATGGTTAGTACAAGATCAGAGAATCCCCAAAAAAGTATAATAATTATATATAAAATTACAACTCTTAATCTCTAAAAGTTAACAAAAAATAACCAAATATAAACAAAGAAAATTCAAAACACAATTTCTCTTAATATAATTCAATAAAATCCAAACTATTTTTGTAATCAAAAACTCTAAAGTATTTGATCATATAGACGTCCACAAAAATTATAACGTTTATCTCCAAATAAAATCGAAATATATTAATGTTTCATAGTGAAAAGTAATTTACCTAATAATATATTATATATGATAAATTAATAATTTCCATAAATAACCCAAATCAATATATGTCTACAATAAAAACAAACATTCCTCCAAAATAGGCATACAATGTTCCTAAAAGAAAAAAACTCTTCCAAAATAACCATTATAACTTATTCACAAAATCAATTTCCTATAATAAGGATATCCATTTTATAAATCATAAGTTCCTAAAATAAATATAATCTTTATCCATAAAATAATTTAATGAAAATGAATTAATCATACTAACCAAGAACATCATGTACTCTAGTGGTAGGATATAAATCATAGTCGCACTTTGGTTTTGGGTTTTATTACCAGGGCCTTGCCGAATGCAATGGGTTGTCATACATCATGTGGGTTATACTTTTTTTTAAACCATATCATTCAAATAAAATTATAAAAAATATGATAATTTCCTCAGAAATAATATAAACATATTTTATCCACAAAGGTTATGTAATACCTTTCATTTTGAATCTCAAAATGTAATAACTATTTATCACCTCAAAAATATGATCAAATGAAACCCTAAGTAAATACATTATGTCTACAATAGAAAAGTTAATTCATTCCTGAATAATAATTTCACATATCAATCTTTAGGTTTACACATAGTAGAAAATGTATTCACACATAAATTCATCATTAAAAGTGACTTTCTACATTAAGAATTTCATAATCCTAATATCCACCCTAACTCTTGAATCCATTATATGTATACATCTTACTCACTCAACATTTTTTCAGGATCCATTAACCATTATTTTACATCTTAATCTATAATAATTATTTTCTAAAAAAATTCATGAATCATAGCCTAAGATTCAGTAATATGAAAACATCATCCAAGAAATAATCCATACTATTTATTGGTCATTGTCAGTTTCCTTATCCTTAATTGGAATGGAATTAGGTTTTGGTAAACAAATATTTGTACGGTCCTACAGATTCCATTCCAGATCGTTCTTTGTAGGAAATATATTTGTATGATGAAAATTCACACCTCATTTAAAACATTCTATTCATCCCTCGGAATGAACTTCTTTCCCTTTTCTGGAGTCAACTGAGTGTTTCCTTTTTCCAAAGAATATTCTTTCTTTTTGACCATCATTTCCACATCAATATCATATTATTGTCCTATTGAATCATTTTCCTGTGTTTTTTATTCTACATCATTGACCTGTATGTTTTTGAATATATGTACCATTATGATTATTACATGTACTTCTGTAGGGATTAGTTTCTCGCATATACAATGAAATATAAAAATAACCAAAGTTGGGGTGTTCAATCATTACTATATATAGTTTGATGAGAATAACAACAAAAGTTCTCATTACAACTCATATTTCATTCAGTCTCTTATACATAAAATTGTCACAGTTTTCATCAAATTCATTGTTACTTTGGTGCCTGTTAGATCCATACATTTACTAATACAAATAATGTATCTGTGATTATATCAGTAAATTCATCATATTATATCTTATTAGGAGAGTAAATTATATGATATGAAAATTCATGATATCTTAATATCATTAAAATTATCTAAAATTACAATGACTCTTTATAATATGATAACCATTATGGTTATATCATTTATGCTTAAATATCACCCTAACCTCTAAAGTTATCTAAACTAGCCTATGATATTAATCGTAAGGTCAGACCCTAAAACATTACATAATATTGAATTATTTTTGTAAATCACATTTATGATATTTTTAGGTTTAGATATTTAAATATTTTTGTCATAAGATATACATAACATCTTGAATATTACATGTTGACACTTTAACTCACTATCCACTTTTTCATATAACAGAAACACTTTAAAAAAATTTAGTTGTTTCATGTTTTTAACATCATATCTTTTCCATGATCCCATCCTTGATTCTATTATTCTATTTGTCATGTGAAAAACATTTCAAAACCTGGGATGAGTATAAAATATTCATTAAGGGACACATAAATAATGAAAACTGTTATCCTTTAAATAACATTAAACCCATGAATAATGTATTATAAAGTATTTCTTTTTACCTTTTATAAGTAGTAAAAACACATCACGAAATATAATCTCATTTCTTAACCTTTTTGAAAAAAATAATATTTCCATAGTCCCATAGAATGCCTCATATAACATATAAAGATAATCTGGGACATAAACATACATAAATGGAAAAACTATATGTTTGAATTCTAGACATATCCAGAAATGGAATGTCTATACAGCCGACTTCCATAACCAATGTGTTTGAAGTTATAATGTAACCACCTGTCCATGGATTATCATTGAGAAACCAATAATTTAGTTTATCATGAAACTACCTATCATTAGATGTTCACGTAACCACCCATCACATTTCTAAGTACCATTACATAATCATAACACATTAAATATTGAAAATATCAAAATATTAGTAATGAAAATTAATTTTCAATTACAATATATCATTTAATGATTTTAAAATACTCAATCCATTTAAAAAACCCGTATTATAAACCAAATCATCCAAAAAGGGAATAAACTATTTATTTTTCTTTTTAAAAACATTATATCGTATAGTGGAACACAACTAACGATTACAATGGAGAAGAGACCATTGTCACCACATATGTTAAAAACAATCATTTTGTTGTCTAGTAAAATGATTCATATATATATTATTCCATTTGAATGAATGTAAAAGTAAAAGGGTATTATTATTCACTGTATAAATAAAGAAGGTATGTATTATTGAAATATTCCTCAATGCAATGAGATTGAGATGAAGTCCCATACCTCATGTATGAACTGACTCATTCGTTCTTTAATTTCATAAATTATATACATTAATTAATATATACATGAATTAGAACCTTTTTCAGGTTTATTATTTCTTTTATATATCTTATTACCTTGTTATAAAAATTATATAACTATTTAATTTAATATTGATCGTTTTGTCGACATTAGGTACATGTGTCGAAAATGATCTTGATATAATTACATTTTTCCATGTGGTGAAAAAAAAATATTTAAAATAATATTCATATATATATATATATATCTTATATATATCCAGTATATATATATTTATAATATTCCATAACATTTGGAGATAAGAAATGAAATGCACCGTTCTTAGAGAGGGTATGTCGTACGTATGAAAGAATGATTCATCCATTCTTATTTCATATTTAATGGAATGAAAAACAAATGATAATTAGGTAAACTATAAATTCATTTTAACATCATATATTATATATGTTACATATTTTCATTAATACAATCTTTTATATTCTTGATTTATGGTATGATGGAGTCATGTCACTTGGAGGGGGCGGTAGTCCGCGATTCCTCAAATAAAATTATCATTTTTACACATCATGAGAAGCATAAAGGTATTACATAAATAAATATTATAGAAACATAAAGAAAATATAAACATAATATATTTCAAATAAATATAGTTCCACCATAACTGACACCATGAGTAGTGTTATGAGATAATTGATCAATCATCATTTCGTGAGGCAGTAGTTCACCGTCCATAGAAATAATATGTTCTAAATCCATTAGATGGATGTGTGTGTAAGTCTAGTTCTAATATTTCTCAAAATTAAATCCTAGTATATTTAATATATTGGTGTTTTCATGTAATAAACTAATATGAATTTATAAGGGAGTGAAGAGGTAGAATATAAGAAAGTAACTTAAGAGAATACATTTCCCCATAAAATGGGTAACTCCCTTTTATTAGAACCCAAAGGATTTCATCGATTTCCTTATACCTAAGTTAAGGCTTAATTGAGGAAGAGAGGGATATTGGGAGATTATTATAGTAGTGTATGGATAATCCAGGGTTATTGAGAGGTGTGTAAGTGGTTCGAGGTGGTGGCCTTTTATAAGAGCAAGGACGAGTACTTTAAGAATGCCATGAATTGTTATTTTATTATTAATTTATTTTCGCATTATAATAACACCAAAGGGATATATTTCTATGATAATATGGGGAAGGGTAAACATACCCTCATTAAATGGGATTTGGACATGATAATCTCAAAAAATAACATTATCACTTAGCATCAACACATTGTAAACTAATTTTACTATTTCTATGTCTTCTTGTATATTCAACATATATTGTTAATAAAGATATTATAAAATGCCAATATAACCTCAAGTGATTTTTTAATAACATATCCCTCATTTTATATGTAATTTGGATGATTATAATATATTTATAATTGTTATATTATTTAATAGAATAATATTTTTAATATTAATTTTTTTCAATTTTTAAACTATCCATATCTTCAGTTTTAAAAAATCCAAAATAACTTGATTCTTTCTACAAAAACATATTTAATTCAAAGATATAATGTCATTAATAACCATAAAATTATGTATGGAAAATAAGAATCAAAATTAGTTTATTTTAAGATTTATAATCTAATTTATTTAAATCTTTCATTATAAATGAAATCACTACAACATCAATGTGTCATAAATAAATTAATTTATTTAATCAATAAAATTTACAAATAAAATGGCATGATTTAGGAAATATTTTTATTTTCTTAATGAATTTTTATAGTTGAAAATATCATTAAAGATACTTGTATAGGTTATACTTTCCATAACATTAAATTAAAAGTAATTAAATGTCATCTTCCCACACAAGTGGCTCCATGGGTTCCTAAAATCGTCCCAAGGTTGACAGCGGTTTGACATATCTCATCCAATAGGGTTATAAATTTTTTATATTGATTTATTATTATTATAATATAATTTTTTATTCTCATTTACTAGATTTATCATTTAACCATGTTAAATAAAATTTTTAATGATGTAACTATTCTTAACATCTAAAAATAAAAATTTCCTGTTTATAAAATTTAGCCCTCTAAATTCCAAATATATAATCCATATTTTAGAAATTAAAAACTCATATTTTGAAATTGTTAATTTTAAAATTAATTCTTACTGTCAATACTAAAAAACATGTTTCTATGAATTAAAAACTACCCAAAGATTGACATGTCTTTATGTTCAATTTCGAACAAAAATTATTTCCAAAGACAAAAATTAGATTAAATGACTAAAATATAATCCAATTACACTTTAGATCATATTAATTTTACAATTTAACTATAAATAAATACTATATTTAATATATTTTTTGAAATAAAATACAGTTTTTATCACTATTCACTAAAAATTGAACATTATCACAAAAATATCAAAATTTCACCTAATTTAATTTTTGATATCCCGTATCTAAAAAAATTTATTTTTTAAAATAAAACATATAAAATTAAAAAAAAATTATTAAAGAAGGGTTCTCCATAAAAGGAAATAGAATGACCTTTTAAGAATTTTAGATCATTTCATGCCTAAAATCATATTCATTGTTATTTTAAGCGTCGAAAATTTATTAGATAAATGTAAAAACATTTTATAAACATGTATAATCGAAATTTAGTTAGTTTTATTCATTACTACCAGTATAAAGGCAATGTGTTAACTACCATTTATAATAATTATAATATTACTTTAGTATTTTTCAATATAACTGAATATTTTGGGAAACATAATATTTCAATGATATTGGTTGTTTCTTTTTGAGTACACTAACAGAAAAAGATTAATATTTAACATAAAATTGATTTCTTAATCACTAATACTAATATATATGAAAAAATATTATTCTATAAATAATTCATTCGTTATAATAAAAAATAATTTACTTTGGATGATTTTATTATACTTTTCTTATATGTTTTATGATTTGATGATTATTAAGATATTGTAAATTTCAATTAAAAAAACATTTTTCATAAAAAAATATATTGGTCAGGAAATTTTTTTATTTAATATTTTAAAAGTAAAATTTTAATTTATTTTTATCAGTTAATATAATTTTGGAAAATTGAATTTATTATACAATGAAATTTTATGTAAAAGTATTTCATTATTTTGCAATGTTTTACATTTTAAAACCCCCTTTTCATTCCAAGTAGGAAAATAATTTTAAAATATTTACTGAGAAAATTTACTTTTGAATTTTAAAAATTCTATTTTATATTAGGAATCAATAGGTAAAATTAAACTAAATAACAATATTTTATTTTTGGTCAATATAAATAGTAACTAATGAAATTTCATTAATACAATAAAAAGGTAAATAATGTAATTAAATTTTAACATAATATTTTAAAATTACAAAAATATTTTTTATAAACTGATTTTTGATTAATTTTTTATCTAAACCTTCTTTTTATTAAAATGACACACTTTGAAGGCCACATGGATAATATTAACACATTTATTATAATTTATTTAATGAAAAGTTAAATATTCCTTAATAAAATTTTAAAAACATTATCATTTTTAAATAATGTTATATAAAAACTAAAATATACTATAAATACTCAGTTGAAAAATAAAATGTTTTTATTTATCAAGGTAATTTATTATTAATATATAGTAAATAAATATTTACCTTAAAGGATTATACAATGTTGATGTGAAGATTATTTAATTGAAGGTAAATTAATAAAATAAGTTTTTTTAAATGATAATAACAATTAAAATACCAAAAAACATTTAAATATTTTATTTTATTTGTATATATCAACCAAAATCTTTTATGATTCACTTTGTTGACCAATTTGAGCTATGTGAAAAGGATTATGAAACGTATAATATTTTATTCAATGTAATGTTAATGTTTTCACATTAAAGATTTAATACATATCACATTTTTAATATTGTAATATCGAGAATAAAAATTCTAATATATGTATTATTATTAAATATATTACATTTTTATCAATCATATTATTTTATTTATAATATTTATTTAACAAATATGTGTATTAAAAAACTAAATAACTCTAATCTCATTTTTATTTGTTTTAAGGGAAATACAAATTAAATATTGTTTAAAATATTAAAATGTATATTATTCTAGATAATTAATATTTAAAATAAATTTCCTAAATTTCCATGTCCCCTTATAGATATAAAAATATATTTGGTTCGAGGTAAAATCTTATCTTGATATTTTTATGAATCCACTAAATCAATTATGTCAAAATGAAACTTTGGATATTTTTCCGAAAATAATGTAATGATTAATTATTTAAAAATAAATTAATTTTAAAAAAATATTAAAAATAGATTTTTTCTATATGATACTATATATTTTTCATTAATGTTTTTATTAAATTCAAATATTTAACTATGAAACTATTTTAATATTGACTAATTTGTTTCCTTAGTTAAAATTAAAAGAGATATAATTAAAGGTAAGATGAAATGATAAGGATTAAAATGAAATAAACACATATTTAAAAATTATTGGTTGTTGATATTTAATCTATAGATAATCTCGTGTTATTAATATGGACATTTTGTGGTTTTTTGTGGAGGATTTATTTTATTATAAATTAATATTTTAGGGAGATCCCAAAAATTACCCTCACCTCAATTATAAAAAGAAAATTCCCCATCAACCCTTCACTTCACATTGAGCCAAAAATATCACCCATCCACTATCCATTTTCCATATCAAAAACGGTATTCCCAATATAAATGTTCTTATCTTCTCAAAATAATAAATGTATTTCATTAAGTGTATATTTAGTGGGAGCACATTAATGAAGAGGTAATCTCCTCTACAGAATATCTCAAATTATTTATTCTTTTAATTTTTATTCAAGACTTGTTTAAATTATAATGCAATATTTTAAGAATGAAATATAATATTATATGTTATTAATTTTATTTAAAAACCATATTCCACCTTCTACCCATCCTACCTAAAATGAAATCATCGTGCATGTATACGTATAACTAACTGTCTCCACATCACATTGTAATATATTTTTATCAACTGTATGACTTTCATGGATATAATGACTAAAAAATTACAATATATGATTAATATAAAAAAGTATTTATTCTTGCACAATATATATACCATCCACTTACATTCCATATCAAAAATAAAGGAATGATTTCATCACTCATGCATACATACATTCTATTGTATCCATGATGTGATAAATTTAATTCTACATAATATCTAATAAATCATGATAAAATTACTTAATATAATAAATCAATATGAAATAAATTATGTTTTTAACTTATTTTAATGGTATAAATATTACCTAAAAGGTGAACCAGAACTTATTCGACAAAACATGCATAAGAAAATGAAGCAATTTAATACCTGAATAACTTGTAGTAATGAAATATTAATACCAAATTTAAGATAATATGATCATATATGATATCATTTAAATGAATATTATTCTATAATTATTCAATTAAATAATTTAAATCATTATATAAGATGTTCTGAAACATACCCTGGATATCAGACCTATGGAAAGTGTAATAACCAAGGAATTTATAGAATAATACTATTTCATTTATGTTAATATTTACGAATTAGATATTAATTTTACATTAAAGGTGATTCTTTCTCAAATAGTGTACTAAATACCCAACATCTGATTTATCTGAAATCTCATGTCCCACATAACAATGACTTATACCAAAAATTTATATATTTATACTATATTAAATGGTTGTTAATGCATAGTCGTTGTATTGGAAGGAATGGATAGAATTAACTAAAATATTATTATACATGTTTGTTAAATATATATATATTTATATAATAAATTTTAGAGGCATAAAATAATAATGAATCTGATATTATGCTTGAAGTACAATAATGTTTTCATAAAGGTCGTTATAATGAATTTTGATGGGGAACATCACAATTTACTTTGAATAAAATTTTTGTATTTTTATGAAAAAGTTCATATTTTTATGAATACTGATAAATATTACGTTTTAAATCAAAAATAACTTTTAATATTATTTAATTATACAATTAAATTATTATTTTAATTTTTTATAAATATCAAATGTATTGTGTTTTTAAAAATTATTCTAATGTGGGTTATTTGATGTAGTTTACTATTGAAATTTGACATAAACACAAGTCAATCTTTTTATAGCTATTGTTTATTGAAAAACTTATTTTTTATTTAAACAAATGAATTAATTTTAAATGAATTACTTTAAATTCATTGTTTTGAATTTGGAGGAATGGATTCAATAATTTGAATTAGGAAATCCAATTTTTTTAAATATGTACCTTATATTTTTAGACATTATAAATAGTACCTTTATAATTTCTTTTATTTATCATGGTTAAAAGGTATATGATGAAAATACGAGTAAATTTTTTTTATAATAATATTAAACTACCATACAAAATGTCATATTCTTATTTATGAGATATATCTGATCATGGGAATCCTTGGCTTCAATATAAATCCCAATGGAGTCATGTGAATGTTAAAATAACATTTTATTATAATTAATTTAATGTAATGAAAAATATAACATAAGCACGAATCTAATAGAAAAAAATTTATATGGGTTTATATATGTAATATTTATGAATATATGCATTAATTAGAAATCTAAAAATATTACCTACATCATCGTAATTTATTTGAGATTTTTATACATCATATATATAAATTTATATATAACCAATTATTATGTAGTGAATACATTATTAATGAATAATTTTAATAAATTACCATTGAAATAATAAAAAAAATTAATTTAATCTTTATTTTCCATAAAATAATTAAGGGATGAGTATGAATTTTAATCTTTGAAATAGTGTTGTTATTAAAATAATCATGCTGTTATGTATTTTTTAAAAAGTATTGATATAAATAGTATAAATATTAAAATAAATGAGTTTATAATTAAGTAATATTTTTTAAAATGATATAGTTGTCTTAAAAGTATAATATTCGACCATATGAAATATGATATGTTTAAAATGTAATTAATAAATCCCTTGAAGTAATATTTTCATTTGATAGAAACTATGTTAAACATATATTATGAATATATGATAGGTCATGGTGAGAGTCAACATATTTAACTATGGGTTAAAGCTAAAAAGATAATGTTAAATTTCTGACCATGACTTGTCTAAAACCAAGTGGTAGAGATTTATTCAACCCAAAATGATCAAATCATTGATATAAATTACATTCATACCATTTGAAACTGAAAACATTTCAAAATAAAAAAAATATTTTAGTATCTTTTCGAAGTAACCATCCTCCCTCTTATAAAACACCATCACCTATTCCCCTTTAATCACAACTCTTAATCCACTTGTCTTGTCAACCATTAACACAAAAAATCTCCCAACATCCCTATATTACTCTTTGATTCCATACCTTTGTAATTTTTTTTGATAAATCCTTTTGGAACAAATAAAAAGGAGTTTCATGTTATAGAGGTATCATATTATCTAAATTTTGTTTCATTTATATTTTTGCTACACTCTATATGCTTTTATTATTATTTGATAACATAATAACGCCAGTATCCTCAATATTATATAATTTAGTTATAAGATTTATTCTAAACACACAAACACACACCTCCACCTAATAGATACAATCACATTGTTTCTGTGAATGGAAAACTACTGCCACACGATATGATGATTGATTGAATTTCCCACCCACCTCCCATAAAGGCCATTATGATGGCACTATATTTATATTTTTCCTATTATTTTGATACTTTTATTTACAAACATACAATTATGATTTTCATGATTTGTAAATACGATTATTTCATTTTAGAAAATGTGATCTATGACCCCTCAAAGTAATATGACACGTTAATTCAATAATAGATCATATAAAGGATGGATTTAATAAACTTATGTAACAAATATACCATATGATATAATAATTTAATTATAATATACCTATGTATCATTTATTTTTCATTGAATAAATATGATAAGTAAATGAAAGTGTCATCTATAAAAATGTGGAAATTAACTTATGTTTATTATTCAGGAAAAATAAGGAATATATATGGGGAATCAAAATCAAGGTAAGGGAAGTATCTAATTCTACTTTCCAGGTGAAATATATTGTTAATATTCACCTCCATATTTTATATGAGGTATAATAAAACCCATTGACTTTAAATTTCACTTGACAGTATTCTTTTCTCAATGAATCGTTTTACTAAACAAAAAATAATTAATGTTTCTATCTTATGATGTGACAACAACCTCTATTATGATATATTAGTTATTTGATATTTGGATTCCTCTGTAAGACTTATGGTTTCCAAATGGTAAATAAATCCATGATTCCCTTTTTGGTTGTTGTGGTATTGAAAGTGGTTTTTGAAATTTATTGAGTATTTCAATATCTTGATATTATTTCTTGTGAATAAAAATGAAATTTAATTAGTGAAACCCTAATATTTGCAATATTTTATATAGTTTTTTTATATAATGGAACTTGTAAATTTGATGAATGGTTATGTGATAAACCAATGATAGGTGGTCACGTGATAGAACAAATGACTGTTGGTTATGTGGTAAACCAATAACGGTTAGTTAAATTATAACCTCTAATGAATTTGATATGTATATCATACGTATGGTTATTTCATTTAGTGATATGTGTGGAAATCCACCATATGGTTATTCCACATAAGGATTTTTATGTCACAAGTTAACATTACATGCTACATGTTTCTTTTAATAGTCATTATGGTAATACATTGGTTAGAAAAAGGGTAAATAATTACCTTATATTCAATGAAGTATATTTACTAGTTCTTAATGGAGAAATGTATAAATTATGATAAATTATTCATGGTTTACATTATATCCAATGACTAGTAGGTTTCTCTCGTTAAGTATCCCTTATTGTGCTATTTATTCTCATCCCATTTTTTTAAATGTTTTTCACATGACATAAAGAATAATATAGTCTTGGATGAGATCAAGGAAATGTTATGTGGTTAAAACATGAATCGATGTCTTGTTTCTTTGTAAAGATTTTTTGTTTTTCTTTTTGAAAAACAAGTGGTGATTAGAATAGTCTACTTGTAATATTCAAGTGGTTATGGATATGTTCTGACCTAGTTCTCTAATGTTGTAAACCTGAAAGGATCATCAATGTAGAACCCAAAAACATTTTATGGTTTGTTTCTCTTAAATACCATGTATTCATTAGATACCGTACATTTCATGAATCATAGAGCCGCTATGGAACAAAACAAGGTTACTTATAATATATAGAAATAACCTAACCATTAAATATAAATCTTCCGGCACTTTGTTTTGAATTTTAAAAATATGACAAACACGGTTGTGTTCAAGATGATATTTGGGGTCTGATATAATAAACTTAATTTTCGGTGAATATTAACATACCATTATGAATATTAAACATCCCTTATGAATATTAATATGAATCTTATTAATTGTATCCATAAACGTGAGTGTATAAATGAATTTAGGCCCCTTAAAAATGAAGATAAATATTTTATGTGTTTATATATTTCAATTAAATATTAATTTAATTAAATATTTAATGAATCATTTTATGAAAATTAATTTTGAAAAATGGAATTCGATTTTGGATTCACCATGTCAGAAAATGTTTATGGTTATCTATTGGGATTTTTCTAAAATACTTGAATTTTTGGTGAATAGTAAAATACATTATTTACCGTATAAATACAATATAATTCAAATTAACTATTCCTAGATTCCTGATTGATATAAGCACCCAAATCACGAAATCACATTCATATATTAATATTCACGGTCATGGAATACTCACTATTTCTGGTCTTGAGAGGAAATTAAAAATTAATGTTTATAATATCAAGAAAACTCTTCTCCCCTACACTATATAAGCCACCCCTCACCACCACTTCCTCCAACAACACTCATGCTTCAAGCCTTGCGTAAATTTTTCCAAATACTCTCCCCAAGACCTCTCCCCACGTCCAAGACCCTCGGGTCTCACCCAATGGAAAAAAACAAAGGCCTTAAGGATATTCTCAAGGAGGAGTACTCTAGAGGTGAACCGTTCTTCTCTTTTCTTTAATTTTTTTTATAGAGTTCCATTCATTTCTTCTCCATTATCTATCACACTCATCCAAATAACATGATAATTGTAGTACCTTAAATTTACTATATATACATTGTTCCAATGGAATATTTCATCACAATCACGTTTTTCCCCACCTATTATACAATAAATGCAGACACATTTTGAGATGGGGTAATTTATCAAACTCAAGGAAGACGAGTTTTAAATGATCATTACATTCTTCAATAATGGTAAGTAACCCCTTTTCAATGGATAAACAAGATCATTATATGTGTATTTTCTATTTTTTGATGTTATGTAACCCTTACACACTCATAATATGGAATAATAATACAAAATAGGTTTATTGCGCACAAAACCACTGAGAAAAATCCAAGCATTTATTAATAAATTTTAACTAATGTTTCATCCTCATGTATATAACCAAGAATCATTATATGATCATTTAAATCTATTTAATGTCACTAAGACTGTATATTAACAATTTTGGAGGTTTATCCTCATTTAAAATGAACGTCCATTCATAAATACTAGTAAACAAATCATGAAAACCAAGGAAGAAAATATTTCCAAAACAATAAAATTGAATATCGTAAACCCATCAAAAATAAAATTAATGTTCAAAATAATTTTATACCATATCAATTACATTATTTCTTGGATATGTAATTATTAATTAATCAAACTAAATTTGATTAAAAAACTAAACAAAACTAATTTTGTAATTATTTTTTAAGGAAAATACAAATTAAATATTGTTAAAAAATTTATAATTTATATTATTAAACCTAATTAATATTTAAATAAATTTTCTAAACGTCTATGTACTCTTATTGATATAATAATATATTTGTTTTGAGGAAAAATCTAATCTTGACATTTTTAGGAATAAATTTAATGAATTATGTCAAAATGAAATTTTTGATATTTTTTCAAAAATAATGTAAAGATAAATTATTTAGAAATCAATTAAAATTTAAAAATATATTAAAAATATATTTTTTTCTATATGATACTATATATTGTTCATTAATATTTTAATTAAATTCAAATATTTATCTATGAGACTATTTTAATATTGACCAATTTTTTTCCTTAGTTAAAATAAAAAGAGATATAATTAAAGGTAAGATGAAATTATAATATTTAAAATGAAATAAACACATCTATAAAAATTATTGGCTGTCGAGATTTAATCTATATATAATCTCATATTATTAATATGGACATCTTTTTGGTTTTTTGTTGACTATTTATTTTATTATAAATTAATATTTTTTGGGGAACCAAAAAATGTCCCTCACCACAATTATATAAAGAAAATTCCCCATCAAACCTTCACTTCACATTGAGCCAAAAATATCACCCATCCAATATCCATTTTCCATATCAAAAAATTTATTCCCAATATAATTGTTCTTCTCTTAACAAATGAAAAATATATTTCTTTAAGTGGATATTTAATGGGAGGACATTGATGAAGAGGTAATCTCCTCTACAGAATATTTCAAATTATTTATTCTATTAATTTTTATTCAAGACTTGTTTAAATTATAATGTAATTTATTAAGAAAGAAATATAATATTATATGTTATTATTTTAATTTAAAAACCATATTCCACCTTCTACACATCCTAACTAAAATGAAATCCCCGTGCATGTATACGTATAAATAACTGTCTCCACATCACATTGTAATATATTTTTATCCACTGTATGAATTTGATGGATATAATGACTGAAAATATAACAATATATGATTACTATAAAATAATATTTATTCTTGAACAATGTACATACCATCCACTTACTTTCCATGTCAATAATAAAGGAATGATTTCGTCGCTCATGCATACATACATTCAATTGTATCCATGATGTGATGATTTTAATTTTACATAATATCCATTAAATAATGATAAAATTAATTAATATAATAAAAAAAATATGAAATATATTATGTTATTATCATTTTTTAAGAGTATAAATATTACCTAAGAAGGTGAACCAGAACTTATTCGACAAAACATGCATATTAAAATGAAGCAATTAATACCTGAATAACGAGTAGTAATGACATATTATTACCCAATTTAAGATAATATGATCACATATGATATCATTTAAATGAATATTATTCTATAATAATTCATTTAAATCATATAAATAAGTATATAAGATGTACTGAAACTGTTGGCGCCAAAAATGTGGCCCGAAACAAAGGAACGAAAACGGCTGGCGCGCTGCCTCGCGAAGCTCCGCCGCGAAGCTCCGTCGCGAAGCCTCGCCGCGAAGCGCCCCAACCGTGGCGACGCCACGAAGCGCCAGAGGCGGTAATCCTCTGCGAACCCGTTTGACGTTCGCGAGCCACCACGAAGCTCCAGATGCGGTAATCCTCTGCGAACCCGTTTGACGTTCGCGAGCCGCCGCGAAGCTCTAGAGGCGGTAATCCTCCGCGAACCCGTTTGACGTTCGCGAGCCGCCGCGAAGCCCCGAAGGCGGCACGCGAGCCCTGCTTCGCGGCACCCCTTCCCTATAAATACTCGACTCCCCCTGAGTCCCAGAGGATGGACAATGTGACCTTTCGGCTTCTCCTCTCCCGAATCGCGAAGCACGCTTTGCCCCGGGAATCATGAGCTCCGCGAGGTATTTCTACTTTGCCAGACGACTCTGCTTTGTCTCGTTTTGAGCCCCTCTTCCAAGAGGGATGCCCTTCGTGAAGCTCAATGGTATTCGCGAAGGAAGGGGATTCCCAAGGGAACCCGGGCAGCCGTGGAGAATTTGTGCTTCGCGAAACACCCAACCCATACAAGTCATCCCTATGCTAAGGCAGGATTTCTCCACTTCGCGAAGCACATTGCTTGGCAGGACCCTGCTTCGTGAACCACACCTTCTTCGCGAGGCAGTGCTCCGCGAACACTGTTCCACTTCATGAAGGACCTCCCATTCACACCTACGCCCCATGCTAAGGCTAAGGCACCCCACTTCGCAAAGCACACTCCTCTGCTTAGCGATTCCCCTTTCCGTGCGACCCTCCAGGTTTGCATGATGTGATTTCAAAGTCCCATGGACAACACCTCCCATAGCGTTGCTTCGCCTAATGCTTCTTCGCATAGGCACGCTAACGGCTATTGCTTCTCCTCATAGCCACGCTAACGTGGACCCCTCGATGGTTCGCCCCACTACCCCCCTTTACCATAGCCTTACCAGTACCTTCCCTTACCCAAGGACCAGAGGGTACGGGTTATGTAAGTCCTAGGGGTGTGGAGTGAACCCACCTCGTCCGAGCTGCAGGACATTAAACTGCCAAGCACCACGTCCTCAAGACATGACGTTAAACTGTGACCCAACCTCGTCTCCCTCACGAAGGGTCCCCCCATCTCGAACATTCATTACACCACTCGTCTCCACGGGAATGGAACTCTTCCGCACATGGAATGAGATCCTCCTTGTCGGAGTGGCGTATGTTCGTAGGGGAAGGGATGCCTCAGAGTGTAAGACCCTAACCTTTGGTACGGATGATTGAACCTGTGCATATCTGTACTTCCCCACTACCAAGGTCAGTGGAGGACGTGATAGGGAACGAGGGACCCCCCTCTGGGCCTCCATCATGGAGTAAGTCCCAACACCACGGGCCGCCCAACGCGTAAGCCCCTCTTCGCTTCTCACGAACGCACCCTTCGCGACGTGATCGTCAGGTCCATGCAACCTCTTGTTTCTCACACCGAGCATGACTCACGTGGGCTTAGAGTGAGCACCGACCCCGACAACCCACCTGAACTACGAGGTCTTTGATCCATGTCAAGGCATGGTACGTAGGAAGCCTCCATGAGGTTCAAGCCCACCAATAGTGGACCAAGGTCTACTTTCACGCCGGTTCACCGGCGAAACCCACCTGAACTACGAGGTCTTTGATCCATGTCAAGGCATGGTACATAGGAATCCTCCACGAGGTTCAAGCCCACCCATCACCCAATTCACGTCGAGTTTCACCCACGTCTAGCATGACGTTAAACTGCAATTCCAGTCCGACGACAAGCCGTTGTGACTCACCTGAACTACGAGGTCTTTGATCCATGTCAAGGCATGGTACGTAGGAAGCCTCCACGAGGTTCAAGCCCACCAATAGTGGACCAAGGTCTACTTTCACACCGGTTCACCGGTGACACCCACCTGAACTACGAGGTCTTTGATCCATGTCAAGGCATGGTACGTAGGAAGCCTCCATGAGGTTCAAGCCCACCCATCACCCAATTCACGTCGAGTTTCACCCACGTCTAACACGACGTTAAACTGCAATTCCAGTCCGACGACAAGCCGTTGTGACTCACCCAAACTACGAGGTCTTTGATCCGTGTCAAGGCATGGTACGTAGGAAGCCTCCCTGAGGTTCAATCCCAACAAACATTGGCCCAGAACGTGTCCTTGTCGGTGTGCCAAGCCCCCATCTCCCGTCGGACCAAGGTCTCTCACTTACGTCGGTTCGCCGACACCCACCGCTCGTCGTTTATTCACGTCAGGGTTCACTATCGTCCCGCATGACGTTAAACTGTATTCCCTGAACTACGAGGTCTTTGATCCATGTCAAGGCATGGTACGTAGGAAACCTTCCCAAGGTTCAAGCCCACCATTAGTGGACCCACGGGTCTACTTTCACGTCGGTATGCTGACAATGCCCATCGGACCAAGGTCCATCTTCACGTCGGTACGCTGACGATGCCCATCGGACCAAGGTCCACCTTCACATCGGTACGCTAACGACATTCATCGGGCCAAGGTCCAGCTTCACGTCGGTTTACCGGCACCATCCCGAACTACGCGGACTTTGATTCCCTGCCACGGGGATACGTAGGAAGCCTCGTCAAGGCTCAAGCCCAACTTCACTGTTCCCCCCCTGCGATGGTTCTACTTCACTCTCCATCTACTCCATTCACTATCGCACACGGGCTAGCCCCGGTGTCGATATCCCTTCAAGGAGGATCCCTCAATTTGATTTATCCCAGCTAATGCTTTGGTTGGGTTGATCCGTCTCCGCTGGACGTTAAACTCACGGCATACCCAGTGTTGAGCATGGGAAGCTGGGGAAAACCTCAGATATGTGTCTACGACATGTAATTCCCCGCGTCCGATATGGGATGCCTCGGGCTTCCACGCCCTCGAGAAGCCTTGTGATCAAGGATAACAGACAGACATGCCAGGTACCCCAGCATCCAGACACGCTACTGATGCCTCAACGTGACTACTCCCCTGACCGAAGGTTGCTGCCCTGATTGGACCCTTTGGAATGTCCCGATAGAAGCAGTGTAATTAACCGATGTCCATGGAAACATTGCACTGGGAAGAGTTTCATGATCTACGTATTAAATCTATAAGGGAGACTCGGACTAGCTGATGAGTTCCGAGGGGGAATCCACGGGAGGAAGAACCGACATCCCATCATCCTGTTTCAATCAAGGAGAATACATCCCTGAATAAGGAGCGAATGCCGCCCGCCTTTGGAAAGCGGGAATGCGGGGCAACAAAGCCGCGCGTCCTCCGCGGACGGATGTGCGCGCGCCCCGGCGAAAGCGTCGGAAACAGAAATGGTGAACCCGACGTGAAATTCTTCTCCTCAATATGGATATTAGTAGCGTTCGAGACACCAGTAGATTGACGTGTCACCGGATCCAGATATCCGTTGCCTGGTCCCGCCAAGCAAATGGCGGGCCTGTCGTGAAACTCATCGGATGTCAGGGTAGTAGAACGTGGGGCACTCCGCTCTGCAGCGTGTTGGCGTGGATCCTTCTCACAGACATGGAGGATGGAAGAACGCTGGGGCACTAGCCGTCAATCCTTTCCCCCCCAGTACTGATGAGTTGATCCCTTCGTTTCTCAAGAACCAGGTTGCTATTTCAGATATGCGGTCACCATCTGCTCCTCGCCCGCGCAGGGGCAGGGGCAACACCACTACGGCCACTCCACATTGCGCCACTACCGCCACGATGGCTGCCACGTCATGGGATTCGGGACGCCCACGTCCCCTTTCCCCATCAGAGGTCATCCAACGAAGGGTGATCAACAGCCTCATGCGCAGGTATGAGGAACAAGGGGTCATCCCGACCAGGGATATGGCCCGCTTGGACCTGGAGGCCTCCAGGCCCCGCCGTCAACGGCGCCCTAACAGGCCGCGCAGGGATCCCCTGCTCCCCACCTCGACATTCAACCGTTTCGGGAGCCTATCCCCGGAACGCCTTGACGACTCTTCGCCTTATGCTGAAGAGGCAGACGATGTCCGGCTCAGTCCACTCAGGGCCCCGACCCGGGGCCCCCATGCGAGAGCTCCCATCCGACCACGTCAGCGCCGTCGTCCGGCCCCGCAGGAAGAGCAGGTGGACTACGTCCCTGCACCGCCTGCACCGGCCCGCCTGACCCGACGTCAGCGTCGGGCCCTGGCTGAGGAAGCTCGCCTAGGCGCGTCCACGTCGACAACTACAGTGGCCCGAGCCACCGCCGATGTACATTATGAATCCCCCTCGTACATTGAGCAGGGGAACCCCTTCACCCAACCGGGATCGAGACCCCAACCGCCCCACGGGCAGGCTGGGTTGACTCTCCGGGTTGCAGTCCCGAGTAGTGATCGCCGCGAGCTAACCCGTGGTGATGCCACCCCGTACGGAGGCCCTCCTCGTACCACTACTCCACAGAGCGTGGGCCTTCCCCGCTCCGAGGTTCGTCATGGAGGCATACCTCGTGCTGCCCCCATCTTGCAGGAAGACCTGCCCCGCAGCAGCAACGCCCAGCGCGGAAACGTTTCCCGCGCCCGCTGTACGGGGTATGGAGTCCATCCTTATGAAGACACCATCCATCCGGTCCTTCTTCAACGTGGGGGTCCTCCCTACGTCCTCTCTGCAACCGGCGAAGGTCCTCCTCGCCCCAGCAACCCGAGGAGTGAAGGTCGGCCTCGCTCCACTCGCATCGACCATGGAGGTCTTCCCCATGCTCCTACCAGTTCCAACAGAGGCCCCGCCCACATGGGTACTGTTCATGGAGGTCCTCCCCATGTACCCTTCGACATTTTCCCTGGTGCCCCTCGCACCCCGGCTATCTCGAGTGGGGGCCCTCTCCGCCACGGCGCCAGCGCCGCCCCGAGGCTACCTGATAGGGGTCAACCCTGTCCCGAAGAGCCACCCAGGGGTAGAAGAGCGGGTCGTCACCGCCACAAGAAGAATCCTGGGAAGGCCCAGGTGGAGATCAAACCTGCCCGCTTCTCCGATTCAGAAGCGGAATGCGATTCAACGATGGAACCTTCTCCCAGCTCCTCCGTATCAAGGACTGGGGCAGGAACCAGACGCATCAGCCTCGTTCTCCTAGAATTTGAGGTCCACCGGATTCCCGTCTCTCTCCGCAGGTACATCCAGGAGGAAGAGATTCTGAGAACTTCGCAGGTTTCGACCGTGCAGTCACCGCCATCGTCACCCGAAGCGCCCTCTACCTCTACTCGAGATCACGAGGAGCTGTTTTGGGGGTCAACGGTGGTAGAGCCACGAAATGACCGGACACCGGTAACGGCGATTCCCATACCCGAAGCAGTGGATGTTAGCCCATCCTATCGTGACATTGTGGTCAGGTCACCTCGCTCTTCAGAGGAAGGCCCATAATTCGGTGGCCAGTCTGCTCGCTCGCCGTATTCTCCACCGCCGAGTTTTCTATCCCAGAGGTCCGCCTCGGTACCGCTACCAGTCCCTAAGCCGCCCCGGTTGATGAGTGGGGTAATATAGGGCCGAACCCCGAGGACGAACCCAGGAGCTTCTGGAGTATTCTTGCAGCGGACTACTTCCCAGAGAAGTTCTGGCCCACGGCGGCACTGAATTTCCGCGTACCCGAGTCGCTTACCCATGAAGAAGTGGGATGCTTTTGTCGAACCCTGTGGGTGACGCACTTCCGCCTCCGCTGTGAAAGGATAGTATACCCCAGGAGTCGAGAGCACTTCGACGAGATTGGCAGACAGTGCCGCCTGATTAATGCAGCGGCGCTCCTTGTGGCCCAGCACCCCGAGTCGCCCGGTCACCAGAGTTCCCTCCAACGAAAATATGTTTAGAGTTTCAAGGCACTCCTCAAGATCGTCAGGGAATCCACCCCCCTTGTGCAAGTCCGTGGTTGGGGACACTATGCTGCCCTTCTGTTCGATCCTATTCGATGACAACCCGATTCACTATGCGACATCGAGGACATGCCCTCGAGAGGAATCGCGGTCCACATGGCCGACATTGTGGACAGGGAAGATGAACTGGAACTCCTTGATGGAGACTTCCCCCCAGAGGGTGCACCGCCTCTACTCGACCCATCAGGGAGAGTCAACTGTCAGCAGAGGAACCTGCTAGGCCTGCCCGCATCCACAGAGTCGCTGGTACTCAGTCGAAACACCGGAAAAGGTAAAGAGCACGTCGGAACCATCAAGCACTCCGACCCGTCCGCCTCTGTGCAAAAAACGGACGAGGATCCTGAGAAGGCCGCGTTACGCCAGCAGCTTGCCGGGCAGAAGAGGCTAGTTGACGAACTATTGGCTGAGCGCGCCGCAGAGCGGCGACCCGATTATGGTAATCCCAGGCCGGGGCAGCAGGGGCAGGAACAATTTCCCCCCGGTGAGATGCCTCCGGGCAACCCTGATCATGCTACTTCCACGGACAGGGCGGAAGCCGGAACATACAGCAAGAGGGCGCGATACGTCTCGCCAAACCCCCCTGATCGACGGGGCAATCTGAAGAATCCAATCCGGGTTCCCCCAGTCGCCCAGCAGGTCGTCCAGCCAGTTGGCCCGCGAGCAGCCGCAGCCGTCTACCGTGTTGAAGAACCTGGAAATGCGCTTGTGGTTAGGGATCCCCGTCAAGACACGGATCCCCACCCGGAGGACCTTATTGCGGCACTCACATCCCGCCTCGAGGCGTTGGAAACACGGCAGTTGGCGGTCCCACCGGATGGCAAGCCTTATCCCGCGTGGGTAGATGATATGCCCGTGCCTCCGGGTTTTGGGAACCCCACTTTCTCGCCTTTTAACAGGACAGGGGACCCACCCCATCACTTGGCTAATTTCTCTTCCAGGTGTGGCCCCATGCTGGGGACCCCGGCTCAGCAAGAAACCGCCAAGCTCCGATGTTTCGTACAGACATTGGAAGGTCCGGCATTCGTCTGGTACAGCCAGCTCCCTATCGGATCGGTGACCGGTTGGGAGGATCTCCGCCGGCAGTTCTTATACCAGTTCAGCTCCACCACGCGAAAGACCAGCATTGCGGACCTCTTCAAGTGAAAACAGAGGCCTGATGAGCGGGTTGCAGATTTCATCGCCCGGTGGAAAGGACTTACGTATTCCCTCGATATGCCACTGACTCAGGAGAAATTACTGACGATGTGTGTGGGGAACGTAAAGATAGAGATGGTACCCTCTTTGATTTCCCAGAACTATCCTGGAGGGTTCAGAGATTTCTCGGATAAGGCCCAGCGCCTCGAGGAGGCCCTGCAACAGGATAGTCAGGCACGTTTGCTGCCCCCTATGATCCCAGCCAGGAGGGCCGCTAGGGCTGAACCCGCCGCAGTGGCTCAAATAGAAGCCCCGAGGCGGCTGGAATTGCTACCGGCGGCACCACCCCCGCAACCCCGCAGAGGTCCTCCACCTCAAGCACAGGCTCCTGCCCAGCAGCGACCACCTCAGAACCGACAGGTTCCTCCGCGCAATGCGCCACCGCCACCTAGGCGAGACAACCAGGTGTCGCCTCCTCGGCAGGCCCCTCCGGTCCCTCAACAGGACTAGGCCCCCAGGGCCCCCTATCCAGAAAGAAGGTACCATACCTATTCGTTCAATGAAAATCAGGTCCCTGGCTACTTCTGAAATGCTCTAGAGCAAGGGATTGTGCGTCTTCCCGAATGCAGAAGGCCGACAGAGGCGCATCTCACCGATCACCCCAACTACTACCCTTATCATAGGATCCTGGGGCACACCCTCAAGCGATGCTATGTTTTTAAAGACTGGCTTCAGGACCAGGTCAACAACAACATAGTCAAGTTGGGCCCAGCGCTAGCGCAAGTGGCATGCGTCTTTGCGGGATCAGAAATCGGCAGCGACGGCGAAGGTGAGTGGCAGCAGGTCCCTAGCCGCGGGTCCCAAAAATACGACAACTGGATGGCTCGAAAAACCGTCGTCTGTGCCCAGGGTATCATCCGGGAACGCCTGAAGTAGTCGGAACCTTCAGAAGAAGTAGCCGATGCCTCAGCATCGTCTTCACAGTCGACTTCTACCCAAAAGGGCAAGCAGCGGCGACGCAAGAAGAAGCAACGTGCACCGCCAGTGCCGTCTTCATCCTGGACTCTTGGAGACTTTATGCCTCCCGAAATGGGCATTCCTCCCAGAATCCACCCAGCGGTGGATGACACTTCGAGCGAAAGTCAAGGGTACGCTTCGGTTAACACCGTGGAGCTGGTAAAGCCCTATATGACCCCCGACGAGAGGGAACCCCAGGCAGACCGCCCCAATGTTTCTAGCCGACGTCAACGTCAGCGGAATCGCAATCGCGCCGGTCATCGAGGTATGTCAGCAGGAACTTGCGGACAAGCCGTGCACGCTACCGAGACCAGGCAGCAGGCTCAGCGCAGATCTCAGCACGCGCAGACCCATCCAGCACCCTCGGCTCTACCTCCACCGCTATTCGTGTTGCTGGATCGGGGAGAGCCTCCTCATTTGTATCACAGCCAGTCTTTCCCAGCGACAGGCCAGCCACGGCTGTCCGATCTTAGTCCGGCGACTACTCTCCATGCTTCTACTAGCAGGCAGCATGATATACCCAGTGCTAGACGACCGCCAGTTCAACCGGCATGACCCGCTATGTCTCCAAATGTCGAAAAACCCCCTGTGAGCAGAGGTTCGCGTTTGGGACGCAAGTATGATGTCCTAAAGCACCTGGCCGGCATTCCGGTGAGGCTTTCCATCCTTGAGGCCCTGCGCCTGTCATCCGAGATGCGCGTGGCACTTGCCGAGGCCCTGAGGAGTCCCCTCCAGTTCGAGACGGAGGTAGCAGCTGTGGAAGCCTTCCATACTGAGACGATTGAAAACGCCGAATGTCAGGCGGTTATCTCGTTCTCCGGTGAAGATGAAGACCCTCCTATACATGGGCACATTCTCCCACTGTATATCACTGGCCACTTCAACGGTGTGGAAGTCCGCCGATGCCTCGTTTACACGGGTTTTGGAATCAACCTAATTCCGACCCGGACGCTGCGAAAGCTGGGTCTGTCCGAAGGTTATTTAACTCCCTCTGACCTCAGGATCCAGGGGTACGACAAGACAGAGCAAACCCCGGTCGGTAAGATCTGCCTGAAGACTCAGTTCGGTGGCTTAATTTCCATCACCGAGTTCATGGTTGTTTCTCAGGACACCGCCTACAACGCATTGATGGGTAGGCCATGGCTCCATCTGCATGCAGCGGTCCCCTCGTCGTATCACCAGTGCCTCAAGTACTCGCTCAACGGTCGAGTAGGAGTGCTCCACGGAGACGCTTCCCCTTTCGCTTCTTGTGAGGCCCGCTATCTGGATGCGGGTTATTACAAAAGTGAGGACAAGAAAATCCTGGTAAGCGAGGATGAGCCCGCACCGATCACAAGTGATCCCTGGGCAAGCATGGACGACGCCTACATCCTCCCTATCCACCGGTTGGAGGCCACGACCCCCGACATGGGGAAATGTTTCGTTGTTTCGGGTACGCAAGGAAGGCATGTTCTCGTGTCCAAGCGACGGTGGAAAATCACCTCGTACTCCTACATCAACCAGGCTCGGGTCATCCCGGAACATCCTACCCCTGTACGGTACCGGGACGTCAAGCTCATGACAATGGCGGTGCGCCATACGTGTCTATTCCGCCGGGCTGGAATTAACTGACTCAGGCCGACACGTCACCACTGCTTTGATAGCATCAAGCGTGGCCCCTTAGGCCGAAGGCCAGATGGGATCGGATCAAATGCATTCATTGCTATGGTCTCAACGACAAGTGAGTCTCCTGATGTGATGACCGCTGCTGCCCATGCCGGCACCAGCTGCCCCTCGGGTTTTGAGAGCCCAGAAGTATCTTCCGTCGTGGGAAGTCCCCCCATGGCTGGGGAGGAAGACTTGGAGGATGCTCCCCCAGCCTTTGAAGAGGGCGTCTCTACAACGGTTGATGAACTGGTACAGGTGAACCTTGGTAGCGAGGCAGATCCAAGACCCACATTGATCAGTGCAACCATGTCCCTCGAGGAGCGGCAGCAATATGTAGACTTCCTCAAACGGCACCGCGATGTGTTTTCCAGGAGTTACGATGAGATGCCAGGGATGGATCCCCAAGTGGCCATCCACCGTCTGGGCCTCCCAGCAAAACATCGTGGGTTCAAGCAGCCTACCAGGAAAATGCACCCTTCTCATGGTTCCATGGTTAAGGCCGAAGTTGACAAGATTATCAAAGACAACATCATTAAGGAGGTCTAGTACCCCAAATGGCTCGCCAACATTGTGCCGGTCAGGAAAAAGAATGGGCAGATCAGAGTCTGCATCGACTTCCGCGATCTCAATCACCACCGCCCAATGGATGAGTTCCCACTCCCAGTGACGGAGCTGTTGATTGATGCCATGGCCAGGTTCCAAGCCCTCTCTTTCATGGATGGGTATTCCGGGTATAACCAGATCCGGATGTCCCCCGAAGACGAGGAGTCCACTGCCTTCAGGGCTCCCCAGGGTACCTTTTGCTACCGGGTAATGCCATTCGGTTTGAAAAATGCAGGTGCCACTTATCAGAGGTCCATGCATCGCATATTCAAACCGATCCTCGGGACATTGGTGGAATGCTACGTGGATGACCTTGTAGTAAAATCATGCCAGTGCCAGGACCATCTCAAAGGCCTTGAGAAAGTGTTCGGTTTCCTCTGTTCCCGTCACCTGAAGATGAACCCGCTGAAGTGTGCCTTCGGAGTCACCTCCGGGAAGTTTCTTGGGTTTTGTTGTCAGATACCGAGGTATCGAGATCGACCCGGAGAAGATCAAGGCCATCAGCCAAATGCCTCCCCCGAGCAACATTCGAGAGATCCGAGGCCTCCAAGGCCACTTAGCCTATATTTGGATGGCAAGTGTAAGACATTTTCCCGGCTCATGAAGAAAGGCGCTGCCTACAAATGGGATGAGGAGTGTCGGATCGCCTTCGAGGAAATCAAGCAGTATCTGCTCCAACCTCCGGTCTTGATGCCACCTGTCTCTAGAAAGCCGCTGGTCCTTTACGTGACCGCCATGGAGAGATCCCTCAGTGCGCTGCTCGCCCAGAAGAATAACGAGGGCACTGAGAACAGCCTCTACTATCTCAGTCACATGCTTCTCGATACGGAGGTCAGATATTCCCTTATCGAAAAGAGCTGCCTTGCGCTCGTCTTCGCCGTGCAGAAGTTGCGACACTACCTGCAACACCACGAGGTGCAATTGATCTCTCGGGTGGATCCGCTGAAGTATATCCTGAACCGCCCCATGCTGACTGGCCGACTAGCACGGTGGGCGGTGATTCTCTAGCAGTTTGACATCAGGTTTGTGCCTCAGAAGGCCGTTAAGGGACAGGCGTTGGCAGACTTTTTAGCTGCCCATCCAACCTCCGCGGATCAATCCATGGATCTGGATTTCCCCGACGAGACGATCCTCTCGGTCGATCATTCTATCCCGTGTTGGAAAATGCATTTCAACGGCGCCTCCCGGAGCCCCACCGGTAGAAGGCTCAACGACCCCAAGCTCAACAGAGTGAGTCTGGGTATTGTTTTCATTTCCCCGGCGCAAGCTGTCCTACCGTACTCTTTCCTGTTGTCAGAAGGTTGTACGAACAACGAGGCAGAGTACCAAGCTCTCATCACCGGCCTCGAGTTGGCCCTTGAGATCCATGTACCCCATCTACATGTGAAGGGAGATTCCGAGCTGGTAATCAAACAGGTTAATGGCGACTACGTCGTTAGGAAGCAAGATCTTGCACCGTTTCTGGAGTACACCCTCCTCTTAATGGCTCAGTTCTCTTCTCGACCAGAGGTTACCCATGTCCCACGGTCGCAGAACGGCCAAGCGGACGCCCTAGCTGGCTTAGCCGCGTCGCTCGCAGAACCCGAGCAAGATGATTTGGTCATACACATGGCCCACCGGAGAGTCATTGCTCCCGTCACCCAAGAGGACCGTGATAGCCTGCGGGTAAGTCATCTCACCGCCGGACCCTCCATATCGGGAGTCCCGGGTTCGTCAGACGCAGTGGTTGAAACCACCCCCGACTGGAGAGCACCTTTTGTCGAGTATCTCCAAAATGGTCAGCTCCCGGACGACCGGGCCGAGTGCGAGCGAATCCGACGCCGCGCACTTCAATTTACCCTCCAGAGCGGCCTCAGTATTGAGCAGATCCTCTATAAATGGGGTTTCGATGGTGTCCTCCTCCGTTGCATCCAAGGAGTAGAGATACCTCAAGATATGCAAGAGGTTCACGCTGGTTCCTGTGGCGCCCATCAAGCTGGGCCGAAGCTGTCCCATCAAATCTGGAGGTTAGGGTACTTCTGGCCCTCCATGATCCACGATTGCATTAGATACTCCAAGAGGTGCCACGCGTGCCAAGTACAGGCCAACTTATTGCATCGGCCGCCAGAACCCCTCCACCCCACCAAGTACTCTTGGCCATTTTCGGTATGGGGACTCGATGTAGTGGGACCGTATCCGCCGGCAACAGCCCGCCAATGCAGGTTCATCTTGACTGCTACAGATTTCTTCTCCAATTGGGCAGAAGCAGTTCTGCTCAAAGAAGTCAAGGCTCGTTCCATCGTTGACTTTCTGAGCTCCAACATTATCCACCGGTTTGGAGTCCCTCACGCCGTCCTCACCGATAACGACACCAACTTCCGAGCATCTGAATTGATGAAATTGTACGCTAAGTACGACATCCGGTCGAACCATACCTCCCGCTACCACGAGCAGGAGAATGGGCAGATCAAGGCATTCAGCAAGACCCTCTCTAACATTCTGCAGAAGATGGTTGGTCAGAACAAGAAAAGTTGGCCGGACAAGCTCCCCAACGCCCTCTGGGCTTACCGGATGACGACTCGCAACTCTACCCAGGTGGCCCCGTATTCCCTGGTGTGTGGAGCTGAGGCCGTCCTACCCATTGAGATCTAGCTGCCGTCGCTACGTACTGCAGTTTATGATCACCAGACATCAGATGAGGTAGCCGAGATCTGTCTAGCTGAATTAGAGGCACTGGACGAGAACCGGCTTCATGCCCTGCACAATCTGGAAAGGAATCAGGAGAAGATACCGAGAGCTTTTGACAAGAAGGTTCATCTCTGCTCTTTTCTACAGGGTAACCTGGTACTGGACCTGCGAGTGCCAATGATTCCCGGTAGGAAACCGCCCAAGTTAGAACCCAAATGGGAAGGGCCTTATATCTTCCATAAGGTTTACCCCAACGGAGCATACTCCTTGGTGACCACAGATGGAGAGCGTATAACCCCTCCCACCAATTCCAGATTCCTAAAGCGATACTTTGCCTAGGGCAAAAGTGGTCATGCACGACCCTAATCTGAAAGAGGGTCCTGCACGACCCTAAACTGCGACTTGGTCCCGCATAATCTTAAACTGCATCTCCGTCCTCACTGCAAGACGTTAAACTGCAAGTCAGTCTGGTCTTCCTGACTGAGGCTCAGCCTCAGGCCCCTCGGCCTCTTTTGGCCCCTGGCCCCGTCTTCACCGCGGTCTGGCCCCAGGCCCCCTCGTTTCTCTCTGACTTACCCTCTTACGGGATCGTACGGTACGGTGTAGGACTACGTCCTCACGTTGGGATCATGTACCATACCGCACACATCCCCGAATGAGATGCCCCTCGTCCCGCATGACGTTAAACTGCATGTCAAGAACTACGTATGGCTTGATTCCCATCTTCATGGGATACGTAGGAACGCTCGGACGCCTCGTCTTGAGCCCATCCCCAAGCTTTTCTCTTCCGCTATTCCCCCTGGGAATAGTCTCCTTGGAGGATGTTTGTGTAACAGGGAGTGGGCTTTCTTGGCCCCGCTCATGCAACCCCACCCGCGCAAAGATTGTAAAGGTCGCACCATGCGCTCACTCCCGTTCTTCTACCCTCCCACGTCCTCACCGCATGACGCTAAACTGCATGGCCTTCAAGAACAACGTATGGCTTGATTCTCATCCTTATGAGATACGTAGGAACGCCCGGACATTTCGTCCGTTGGCCCAGCCCAAAAGCCAAAATCATCCCCTCGGGTCAAGACATGGCAGGGTGCACACTTTTTCCCCGACCCACGTCGAGCAAGCCTCGACCCGGCTGCACGTCCCCCCCTGGAGGTGTTTTCCCCTTTCATGGATGGATGCAACTAAGCTTCACCCACTCCTTGAATGGGATTCCGTCACCTTTCACACCTGGAGGGACCCCCGATAACGGTCTGGATACAATGCCCAAGGGCTCTCCTACCGATGCGGGCCAACTCCCCCGAGGGTTTTCAAGCAACAAATCGATACAAGTCCTGCTTTGCGAATTTGGTCAACGGTCGACACTCATTTGTTGCCCCCATATGGGTCACCATAGGAACGCTGTGTTTCGAACATGGTCAACAGTGTCCTGGATCTTCGGGTCTACCCCGAGATGCCTCAGGCATCAAGAACAATGATCCCCTCTGCCCCATCCCGAGGTGACAAACTTCCCCCAAGTGATGCTAGCGATCCGGGCCACGGCCCAGGATTCCTTATAAGGGTGTACGACGTGATGTAGGACTACGTCCTCATTTAGGTCGGGATCATGTACCATGTCGTACGCCCTCCCTTTACGAGGCTCAGCCTCAGGCCCCTTGGCCTTTTCGGGTCCCCGACCCTCATCCTCATGTAAGACGTTAAACTACAAACTAGTCAGGCCTTTCTGACTGATAACTTCCGCTTTTTCTCCGGGCCACGGCCCTGGATTCCTCACCTGGAGTGTACGGTGTGGTGTGGGACTACGTCCTCATTCACGTCGGGATCATGTACCATGCCGTGCAACTCCCCTTATGAGGCATAGCCTCAGGCCCCTTGGCCTTTTCGGGTCCCCGACCCCCGTCCTCATGTAAGACGTTAAACTACAAACTAGTCAGGCCTTCCTGACTGATGCTTGACCTTAGGCCCCTTGGTGTTTCCAGGTCACAGCCTAGGTCCCTTCTTACCCGGAGTGTACAGTGTGGTGTGGGACTACGTCCTCATTCACGTCGGGATCATGTACCATGTCGTGCAACTCCCCTTACGAGGCCCAGCCTCAGGCCCCTTGGCCTTTTCGGGTCCCCGACCCCCGTCCTCATGTAAGACGTTAAACTACAAACCAGTCAGGCCTTCCTGACTGATGCTTGACCTTATGCCCCTTGGCCTTTCCAGGTCACAGCCTAGGTCCCTTCTTACCCGGAGTGTACAGTGTGGTGTGGGACTACGTCCTCATTCACGTCGGGATCATGTACCATGCCGTGCAACTCCCTTTATGAGGCTCAGCCTCAGGCCCCTTGGCCATTTCGGGTCCTCGACCCCCGTCCTCATGTAAGACGTTAAACTACAAACCAGTCAGGCCTTCCTGACTGATGCTTGACCTTAGGCCCCTTGGCCGTTCCAGGTCACAGCCTAGCTCCCTTCTTACCCGGAGTGTACGGTGTGGTGTGGGACTATGTCCTCATTCACGTCGGGATCACGTGCCATGCCGTGCAACTCCCTTTACGAGGCCCAGACTTAGGCCCTTTGGCCTCCTTGGGCCCCTGGCCCCCCGTCCTCATGTAAGACATTAAACTACAAACCAGTCAGGCTTCCTGACCGAGGCTCAGCCCCAAGCCCCTTGGCCTTTCCGGGCCGCGACCCAGGACCTATCTTATAGGATCGTATGGTGTGAAGTAGGACTACGTCTTTATTCACGACAGCTTCTTTACCATGCCATACACCTCCCTTGTTTAGGGGTATATTACTCCCCTCCTCGTCCAGTATGACATTAAACTGCATTTCAAGAACTACGTGTGGCTTGATTCCCATCTTAATGGGATACGTAGGACCACCTGAACGTCTAGGCTTCGTGTCCAGCCCCATCTCTCGGGAATCCTCATCCCATCTTGGCCCCTTGGCCCATCCTTCCCCCATGAGGGGATCATATGATGCGGTGTGGGATTATGTCCTCATTCACGACGGTCTCGTGATGACCACACCATGCTCCCACCCCCTACTGAGTTTTTTCGTCGATCCCTCTTCTTCGGCGGTTCACCAATGTGCTTAAGAGTACTCTGGTTCATTACCTGGAATGTCAAGCTTTACTCGGACACGTCCGCACCCGCTTTCCAGGCTTTGCGTATCTCCGCATCAGGGCTTTCACCATCTTTCACACCCGGAGTGACCCCCAAGAACGGCCTGGATACAATGCCCAAGGGATCTCCTACCGATACGTGCCAACGCCCCCCAGGGTTTCGGACAACAAATCGATAAAATCCCGCGTTGAGAATATGGTCAGCGGTCGATGCTCGTTTGTTGTTCCCACCTCAGGCTAACACGATACAGACGCTGTGTTTCCGTCATGGATAACAGTTTTCCTCTGTCGTCACGACAACCCATTAAGCCCAAATGTCGGGTACACAATTCACACCCTTCATCACTTCATCATGTCCAAGTAGAGTCTCGGAACTCTTGGTACTTTTCCCCCGTGCACGTCTGCGCGTTGGAGGAACAAGCTACATAAAAGTGTCCTTCGGAACTCTCTGTTGACTCCCCTTTGATGGACGCTCCACGTATTGCAATGAGGATACCCCCCTTGTTTCCCACACCGAGTTTATCTCATGTGGGCTTAGGGATTGGGATGACATCTGTGCTTACTCGGGAGTTGTCACCACCCACGGTCCGAGCTCTAAGACCATAAACTAAGACTCTCATCTGGAACTACGTTCAAGACCTCTTGTCTTCGGACCCAGCATGAGTTCAGCAAATTTACCTCTCTAATCCTGCCTTCAGGACCCTGATCACAGGGCTGCGTGGCGCAGTGTAGGACTACGTCCTCATTCACGTCGGGTTTGCAACAATTGCACCACGCACGCCCCCATTCTGAGGTTCAGTCCTCCTGTTCTCTGTCCTGCATGACATTAAAAGGCACCCTTCAGAACTACGTGTGGCTTGATTCCCATTCTAATGGGATACGTAGTACCACCTGGATGTTTAAGATTCGGGTCCAGCCCCACCTCCTTGTGATCCCCTGATCTCCCAGTCACCTAGGCCACTTAGTTTATCTCTCTCTAGATGTGGGATGTGTAGGTATGATACAAGGTTTTGGGCACCATGCCCTCTTCCCCTGGGAATCTGCCATCTCTCGATCACCTTCAAGGTTGAGTCCCTTGACTCCCTGTAGTGGTTCACCCATGTATTAAGATCACTCTAGTCTAGGACCAAGAGTGTCAGATTCAACTTGATCAAGTTCCTTCCACTTGTCAAGATTCGTGTTCCCCTCTATTCGGACTTCCATCATCTTTCACACCTAGAGGGACCCCCGATAACGACCTGGATACAATGCCCAAGGGCTCTCCTACCGATACGGGTCAACGCCCCCCAGGGTTTCGGACAAAAAATCGATAAAATCCCGCGTTGCGAATATGGTCAGCGGTCGATGCTCGTTTTGTTAGTCCTCATTTCAGGCTAACGCGACAGGATGCTGTGTTGCGAACATGGTCAGCAGTAATCCTCTGTCGTCACGCCAGCCCCTTCAGTCCATGAATGTTGGTTGCATGATTCACATCATTTTCCACCCCATCATGTCCAGGTGGAATCTCAACACTTTTGGCGCTATCCCTCAGTGCACCTTTGCATGCTATGGGGACAAAGCTGCAATCTGGCATCCTTTGGGGCTCCCATGGTCCGAGCTCTAAGACCATAAACTAAGATCCATTCGGGACCAAGTCCAACTTAATACCCATCCTCATGGGATACGTAGGACCGCCCAGACGCCCTGTCTCCGGGTACAACCCATTCAAGAATCCAGTCTCTCTCCCTGTTTCACCTCTGTGTAGGCCCCTCAGCCTAAGGTTTCCCTCTCTGGATGGCGTACAATTTGATGTGGGATCATGTCTCTGTCAATTGTGTTTTATAACACGGCGCACATTTCCCGCCTAGCATCGTCCCTGCTACGTCTGCGCTGCATGACGATAAAATGCATGCTTGGTCCTATCAGACGACCCTAAACTGTGACATTATCGTCCTGGCCGCACGACGAAAAACGAAAATGCATTGTGGTGACCTCGTTGTAGAGGACATCACGTTGGGTATTGGTCACATGCCATGCCATTTGTCAACTCCCATCACGGCTTGATTCTTGTGGCGACATCACGACCTACTGTTCTAGTCCGGTCGCTTAAAAAAAACCATTCACCTTAAAGAACAAACAAGATACATCAAATTCCGCTTCTCTTAGTGAAAGGGATATGCCCACACTTCCCTTTACCCCTGGCACTGGTACCCTACCGCGCCACCTTCCAGAACTACGTATGGCTTGATTCTCATCCTTATGAGATACGTAGGAGCGCCCAGGTACTTCCCCGCGGGCCCAGCCTAACCCTTGTGTTCAGACCCTCGACTCGAGCATTTCCTCGGAGAACGCATGGTAAGCAGGACTATGTCCTCATTCACATCAGGTTTTGATTTCATGCGTCCCCTGATCCCTTTTTTCCATCCATGGTCCGAATTCTATGACCCTAAACTAAGATCACCCCATGGGAAAGGAATCGGCTCCCTCTCTCTAATACGTTTCATTTCCGTATTCATGTGTGTTCTGAAAAAGAGCCCGAAGCGTGGGATTTTCACAGGGACATTCTTCTCATCTCATGACCAAGCTTCGTGAGCTCTCTATTTGGATCCTCATCCTCTTCCACATCCAAAAGGACCCTCAGACGACGTGTATACTAAGCTTAAGGGCTCTCCATGAATGCTGGACGTAAGGGCCATTCAATCGTTTCGGGCCAACGTCCCTACGGATATTTGACAACATTTGTGACATGGTACTGTGTTCCGAACGTGGTCAATGGTCGAACCTCATTTGTTTGTCCCCATTTTAGGCTAACACGATAGGATGCTGTGTTGTGAACATGGTCAGCAGTAATCCTCCATCGCCACGCCGCAATCATCGTGATCCGAATCTCGAGTGTAATGATTCACACGCTTCCACTTCCTTATGTTCAAGTGGAACTCCATCACACTCGGCTCTTTCTCTTCGCACATCTAGGTGCGCTAAATGATCGTGTTAGTGTCATTGGGCCGGTAGTCTCCGGGTGTCCCTTTGTCCTAACCTGCCCCCTCCGCTTCGGGAAATTACCACCACTACTACTTGTTTCCCACACCGAGCGCAACTCACGTGGGCTTAGCAGTCTTGGCTGGATGTGTACCAACACGGTCAGGCTACTCCTCATCCAGTATGACGTTAAACTGTGTTTCTAAAACTACGTGTGGCTTGATTCCCATCCTCACGTGGGATACGTAGAGACACCCAGGCGTCTTGCCTAGGGTTCATCCCCTGGAATCACGAAATCTTGTTCTTCCCCATTTCCAGCCCCCGCCAGAGAGGCCCTATCTGGAAGAAAGAATGATCCGTGATCAGGCCGATGCACCCATCTGGCGTACTCCCACCATGGTGGTGCAACTACCGAAGTGTTGGATTCTGGTTGAACAAACCATCACTCCATATTCCACGCTTTGCGTGCCCTTTATTCGGACCCTCGTCCTCTTTCATGTCTGAAAGAACCCCCTAACGGCCTGGTCTCATGCCGCATCGGCTCACCTACCGTCCTGGGCCGACGTTCCGGAAGACTGGTCAAGTTTGGAGGGACCCCCAATAACGGCCTGGATGCTACGCCCAAGGGCTCTCCTACCATTACGGGTCAATGTCCTGAAGGATTGATCAACGACAAATTGATAAAATTCCGCGTTGCGAATACAGTCAGCGGTCGATGCTCATTTGTTGTCCCCAGTCAGCGGCCTGGATGCTACGCCCAACGTGCATAAGAGCACGTTGAAGAAACAGTAATTCGGCTATCCTGGAAGTTCCTCCTCCGATCAAGCCTTCCCCATCTTTCGGAAATCTGGGATGGCTCGGGAAATTGTCGTCAAACGTCCCACAAACATTGTAGGGATGTAACAAGGCAATTCAATCATGGAAATCGTGCATGCCACGACACTCAAAACAAAGGAGAAAGACGCACAAAAGTGCTAATAAAAGTTTCTTTCGAGTTTGTTACAATACTCGGGGGTTGACTTCCCCCATGGATGGGTTGACCCCATCAAAGGAGCGTTGCAGCTCCGCCACCCGTTGACTTGCGGCGTCCAAAGCTTGTTGCCGCTGATTCAACTCCCGCTACTCTTCAGCAGCGGCGGGGCGTAATTCGTCAACTCTGGCCCTGGCCATTTCTACCTCGGCCCGGATGGCAGCCATCCTTCCAGAGGTCTGCCCCATATGCTCCTCGGCCTCTGCCAGCTGGGCCTCCAATCGTGAGACCAGCTCAGACTGCACATCAAGAGTGGCTGAAAGCTCGTTGGCCCGGATCTGCATCTGTTGGACCTCGCCTTCAGCTTCCTGGAGCTTCCTAATGCTGGTCTCCTTCCTCCGCTGCCATCCCACGCTCATCCCACGATCATGCTCCCGGATCTTCTCAGCCATGAGGTCTCGGATGAGCACGCGAGGGGGTTGGGCATCCACTCCCCCGGCACACAGTTCGCACAACTGCGAGCGGAGTCTATCCATTTCGGCCATCCATTGTGCTTGGGGAGTGTCCCTGATAAAGCGCGTGATCAGCTTCCACGACCGGCGACGGACTATGCTGCTGTCTTCCTCATCAGAGGCTGTTTTGTCCCAATCCTCGCGGTCAGCAGGCTCGTACGCAGGATATGCCTATAGGAATTCCTCAGCAGGATCTGCATCTGGTGTTGAGTCTGGTACGACACCTGACGTCGTCGCAGGCAGGACGGGACAGGGACCGACCGGTTGATCCTCTTCTTCAGATTCCACCTCGATGTCTTCAGGTACGGCCCTGCTGGTGGTCCCGCCAGTGATGGTGTGCGCTGTAGCTTGAGGAGGTGAAGAGACTATCTCCACCATCACCGGCATGCCCCTGGGAGGGACGCCGCCAGACATCCCGACCAGCCTCGCTGCAGCAGCCCACGCAAGTCGGAGAACTGTATGACAGAAAGAGACATAAACGTTAGTTGGCATGGCCTACATGTGACAACGAGGAGACCAGTGGAGGAGACTTACGAAGATCGACCTCCGAGCGCTGCTCCTGGGCCGGTACTGATGGGACTCCGAGACGAGGCCCTCCGTATACTGTTGGAAGATCTGGGGAGTCCAGAGGAGCCACCTCAGACCCCCTGGTCCCACCAGATGCAGAACTAGACGCAGCCATAGGCGCGGGTTCCGAAGGTCCCGCAACATCACCCGCCAAGTATCAAGAACGAGGCCTATGAACAAGTTCCTCCTGCAAGGCTCAAAAATTGGTGAGAAGTCCATCGGGACCCAAAAACAGGTCGTAAGAAGAGAAGTTCAGAATGCTACCTCGAGAGCCTCCGCGAAATCGTCGGATTCTGAGCCTCGGTCTCCGACCTCGCCCTCCTCCAGCGGGCTCCCTCCTCCAGCCTCATCCTCCTGAGAGGAGCCCTCTGATTCCTCCGACAATGGGAAGCGCTCCCTCATATCGGCAGCTGATAATTGCGGGGGCACCGTCTGATTCAACAGTACCCTCACCCGATCCGTCATTGGGCGAGGAACACCGCTGGAGTTGACGTAATCCTCCAGCTCGTCCAGGTATTTTTCGGCCTCTGCCGGAGACACCATGAATCCAGCCCGAACTGGGCCTATGCCCGGAAGTTCCATCCCGAGGCGATTCAGGTGGGCCCACATCTCAAGTGGGCAGAGGAATTGGCGGTTGATATCCCAAATGTCCCAAGATTCCAGAAAGACGGCATCTTCTTCCATGTCGATGTGACGCAGCCGCTTCCCCGGAGCCTGAGTGGATATCCGACGGAATCCCCTCGGTGGCCGCCCCTCCGAATGACCCTGCTCTCCCAGAATCACCGGATCCACCACTGCTGCCGAACCCTCGGCCGGTGCGGGTCTCTCTGCCATGGCAGCCCCGCTGCCGCGAGCGGCCCTAGCTTCCCTCCGACCCCGACCTTGAGATAAAGGAGGCCCACCGTCACCAACCCAGATCGTTGGCTGCTTCAGCATCTCCCCGGGATAATCGGCCTCCCAGCTGATGGCGTACTCCTTCACTAAGCCGAAGGCGGTGGAGGACAGAGGCAATGTGATCTGCATCTTTCCATCCTCACGTGTGAACATGAGCCACAGCTGCCTCATCACAAACGGGTGCTCCTCGTGACGCACCTCCCAGTATACATGCGGGGTCAGCCGCTGGAGGCACCAGAACTGCCTCGCAAAACGATGCGGGGTGTACGGTTCACAGATTGGCTCACGATCTATCCGAGCCACCAAAACTCCACCTCGGAAGGCCAGGAGGTAAGCCCGATGTTCTTCTGTTCCCCGTCCATCATCAGTAAGAATCCCCGTCGGCAGTGAGAAGGGATGAAAGTTGAACTCGTCCGCCCTCCAGACCCTATTCAGCACGATCGGAAGGGCCAGTTTGAATGGGAAGCTCCCAACTGCGTTCAGAATGGAGGGGCGCAAGTCTGATCCCGGCGGCGAAATGGGGTTTGGATACTCGTAAATCCCCCTGATATGCGCCGCGATCCACCCATAAAGGAGGTGGAAGGGCCTGCATATTCTTGGCATCTTCTTGCCCTCGCTAATATGCCGCAGCATTCTGTACAGTTTGGTGAGCATCAGGATCCCCAGGTTGATCCGCTGCCCCATAGCCAACATCGACGCCATGATGAACGAGCTGGGCCGTACCCCTATGCTTGTATCTCTCACCGGCAGGATCCAGCCGCAGATGAGAGCTACGATGAACGCCGCCAGCCTGACTATTGGCTGTTGTTCGGTGCAGACACTGAAACCCCAAGTCTTCCATTGGTTGTCCTCCAAAACCTGCCAATACAAGTGCCCCTTGCCCCGTTGGGCTGCCCATGGACAAGTTCAAGGCCTTTAAGGGAACTCCCGATCTTCTGGAAAATTCAGAAAGCATTTGAACCATCTTCTAAAGTGGACATCCCTCACTGCCTCCTTGTCCTCTCCAGGGACAAGCGCCATCAGCGATGACGCCAGTCGCGACATTTTCTCCGGATCTCCCCACGCGCTGGCAACAGGGAGGAACTCGTCATACATGGCCCCCATGATCGGGACCCCGGAAATCTGGTGGACATCCCACAGGCTGATGCCCACCTCCCCGTGATGCATGTGAAAAGTGTTGGTCCTGGACGACCATCTACTCAGCAGTTCTGGCATCAGCTGATTTGGCTGGTAAATGTGGAACTAAAAGGCCCATGCCGCCTCATACAATCCCACTCTCAGCTCGTCCTCGAACTCCTCGCATGAGGCGCCTACCCAGTAGGCCCAGGCCCAGTCATTGGTAAATTTGCCGCCCTGGCGCAAGTCCCACTCATCAGACCATCCCTTCTTCGGATCCTGCAGAGCCGCCTTCAGCACGGTGCAGTAGAGAGGAGGGGACGTCTTCGGTTGCAGTGTCCTCCCATCAATGTCGTTCACATGATTGTAGAGGCAATCAGCGGTGACGGGTGTGAAATCCTCCTGCCCATGGCCATCGGCCGCCCTGAACCATTGGTGCTGGCATGGTGTGCTCCTGAACCAGCAAGCTGGTTCATCCCTTCTTGCCTCAGGGATAAAGACGTCATCCCTCAGCCCGAAGCCGTACAACGTCAGTTTCTTGCACTGCGGATAATCCTTCTGACCTTCCGACAGCAGATCTGTCAGAGAAGTGTGGTCCGAATGGCTGCGAACCATTTCCCCCAAGCCTGGACGGTTGGCCATCTCATCCCGTCGAGCAGCATCTGCAAGCACTCCCAGCACAGCCTCTTGATGGGCAATTTTTAATGTCGACCCTCAGAAAAGTTTTTTTCCCCTGGATCGCGAAGCTCGGCCGCGAAGTTGAATCGCGAAGCTCGACCGCGAAGTTGAATCGCAAAGATCGGTCGCGAGACCCAATCGCGAAGTCTGGCCAAGGCCGACAAGAAGTTCTCCTAGCGCGGACGCGGAGTCGGAGACTCGAGGTTCGCCGCGAAGCTCGATTCGCGGAGGGCTGGCGCGGAGTACGCGGAGCTTCGCGAAGTCGAGAGCGCACAAAAAGACAAGGCACGTGAAGAAAAAAGAGGGCGGACCCCCTATTTATAGGCGGCAACCCCAGAGCATCGCGGCGTGCCTCAACCGCGCGAAGCATCACGGCGCGTCCGGCCCCGGCGAGCATCGCGGGGCCCCTTCGCGATGCCGCATCGCGAACCACCGACAATTTTGGCGATTTTCCCTCAGACTTCGACCCTTCGCCCTCCGCAGCTCCAAGTATGAGGGGGGGAATTTGTTGGCGCCAAAAATGAGGCCCGAAACAAAGGAACGAAAACGGCCGGCGCGTTGCCTCGCGAAGCTCCGCCGCGAAGCTCCGTCGCGAAGCCTCGCCGCGAAACGCCCCAACCGTGGCGACGCCGCGAAGCTCCAGAGGCGGTAATCCTCCGCGAACCCGTTTGACGTTCGCGAGCCGCCGCGAATCTCTAGAGGCGGTAATCCTCCGCGAACCCGTTTGACGTTCACGAGCCGCCGCGAAGCTCCAGAGGCGGTAATCCTCCGCAAACCCATTTGACGTTCGCGAGCCGCCGCGAAGCCCCGAAGGAGGCGCGCGAGCCCTGCTTCGCGGCGCCCCTTCCCTATAAATACTCGACTCCCCCTGAGTCCCATAGGATGGACAATCCAACCTTTCGTCTTCTCCTCTTCCGAATCGCGAAGCACGCTTTTCCCCGGGAATCATGAGCTCCGCGAGGTATTTCTACTTCGCGAGACGACTCTGCTTTGTCTCGTTTTGAGCCCCTCTTCCGAGAGGGATGCCCTTCGCGAAGCTCAAGGGAATTCGCGAAGGAAGGGGATTCCCAAGGGAACCCGGGCAGCTGCGGAGCATTTGTGCTTTGCGAAACACCCAACCCATACGAGTCATCCCTATTCTAAGGCAGGATCGCTCCACTTCGCGAAGCACATTTCTTGGCAGGACCCTGCTTCGTGAACCACACCTTCTTCGCGAGGCAGTGCTCCGCGAACACTATTCCACTTCGCGAAGCACCTCCCATTCACACCTACGCCCCATGCTAAGGCTAAGGCACCCAACTTCGCAAAGAACACTCCTCTGCTTAGCGATTCCCCATTCCGTGCGACCCTCCAGTTTTGCACGATGTGATTTCAAAGTCCCATGGACAACACCTCTCGTAGCGTTGCTTCGCCTAATGCTTCTTCGCATAGGCACACTAACGGATATTGCTTCTCCGCGTAGCCATGCTAACGTGGACCCCTCAATGGTTCGCCCCACTACCCCCCTTTACCATGGCCTTACCAGTTCCTTCCCTTCCCCAAGGACCAGAGGGTACCGGTTAAGTAAGTCCTAGGGGTGTGGAGTGAACCCACCTCGTCCGAGCTGCAGGACGTTAAACTGCCAAGCACCAAGTCCTCAACACATGACGTTAAACTGTGACCCAACCTCGTCTCCCTCACGAAGGGTCCCCCCAGCTCGAACATTCATTACACCACTCGTCTCCACGGGAATGGAACTCTTCCGCACATGGAATGAGATCCTCCTTGTCGGAGTGGCGTATGATCGTAGGGGAAGGGCTGCCTCAGAGTGTAATCCCCTAACCTTTGGTACGGATGATTGCACCTGTGCATCTCTGTACTTCCCCACTACCAAGGTCAGTGGAGGACGTGATAGGGAACGAGGCACCCCCCTCTGGGCCTCCATCCTGGAGTAAGTCCCAACACCACGGGCCGCCCAACGCGTAAGCCCCTCTTCGCTTCTCACGAACGCACCCTTCGCGACGTGATCGTCGGGTCCATGCAACCTCTTGTTTCTCACACCGAGCATGACTCACGTGGGCTTAGAGTGAGAACCGACCCTGAAAACCCACCTGAACTATGAGGTCGTTGATCCATGTCAAGGCATGGTACGTAGGAAGCCTCCACGATGTTCAAGCCCACCAATAGTGGACCAAGGTCTACTTTCACGCCGGTTCACCGGAGAAACCCACCTGAACTACGAGGTCTTTGATCCATGTCAAGGCATGGTATGTAGGAAGCCTCCACGAGGTTCAAGCCCACCAATCACCAAATTCACGTCGAGTTTCACCCACGTCTAGCACGACGTTAAACTGCAATTCCAGTCCGACGACAAGCCGTTGTGACTCACCTGAACTACGAGGTCTTTGATCCATGTCAAAGAATGGTACGTAGGAAGCCTCCACGAGGTTCAAGCCCACCAATAGTGGACCAAGGTCTACTTTCACGCCGGTTCACTGGCGAAACCCACCTGAACTACGAGGTCATTGATCCATGTCAAGGCATGGTTCGTAGGAAGCCTCCACGAGGTTCAAGCCCAACCATCACCCAATTCACGTCGAGTTTCACCCACGTCTAGCACGACGTTAAACTGCAATTCCAGTCCGATGACAAGCCGTTGTGACTCACCCGAACTACGAGGTCTTTGATCCATGTCAAGGCATGGTACGTAGGAAGCCTCCCTGAGGTTCAAGCCCAACAAACATTGGCCCAGACCGTCTCCTTGTCGGTGTGCCAAGCCCCCATCTCCCATCGGACCAAGGTCCCTCACTTACGTCGGTTCGCCGACACCCACCGCTCGTCGTTTATTCACGTCAGGGTTCACTATCGTCCCGCATGACGTTAAACTGTAGTCCCTGAACTACGAGGTCTTTGATCCAAGTCAAGGCATGGTACGTAGGAAACCTTCCCAAGGTTCAAGCCCACCATTAGTGGACCCACGGGTCTACTTTCACGTCGGTACGGTGACAATGCCCATCGGACCAAGGTCCACCTTCACGTCGGTACGCTGACGATGCCCATCAGACCAAGGTCCACCTTCACGTCGGTATGCTGACGACATTCATCGGGCCAAGGTCCAGCTTCACATTGGTTTACCGGCACCATCCCGAACTACGCGGACTTTGATTCCCTTCCACGGGGATACATAGGAAGCCTCGTCAAGGCTCAAGCCCAACTTCACTGTTGCCCCCCTGAGATGGTTCTACTTCACTCTCCTTCTACTCCATTCACTGTCGCCCACGGGCTAGCCCCGGTGTCGATATCCCTTCAAGGAGGATCCCTCAATCCGATTTATCACAGCTAATGCTCTGGTTGGGTTGATCCGTCTCCGCTGGACGTTAAACTCGCGGCATACCCTGTGTTGAGCACAAGAAGCTGAGGAAAACCTCAGATATGTGTCTACGACATGTAATTCCCCGTGTCCGATGTGGGATGCCTCGGGCTTCCACACCCTCGAGAAGCCTTGTGATCAAGGATAACAGACAGACATGCCAGGTACCCCAGCATCCAGACACACTACTGATGCCTCAACGTGACTACCCTCCTGACTGAAGGTTGCTGCCCTGATTGGACCCTTTGGAATGTCACGACAGAAGCAGTGTAATTAACCGGTGTCCATGGAAACATGGCATTGGGATGAGTTTCACGAACTACGTATTAAATCTATAAGGGAGACCCGGACTAGGTGATGAGTTCTGAGGGGGAATCCACGAAAGGAAGAACCGACATCCCATCATCCCGTTTCGATCAAGGAGCAGCCATCCCTGAATAAGGAGCGAATTCCGCCTGCCTTTGGAAAGCGGGAATGCGGGGAAACAAAGTCGCGCGTCCTCCGCGGACGGATGTGCGCGCGCCCCGGCGAAAGCGTCGGAAACAGAAACATACCATGGATATCAGACCTATAGAAAGTGTAACAACCAAGGAATTTATAGAATAATACTCTTTCATTTCTATTAATATTTATGAATTAGATATTAATTTTACATTAAAGGGGATTCTGTTTCAAATAGCGTACTAAAAACTCAACATTGGACTTCTCTGAAATCTCATGTCCCACACAATAATGAGTTATACCAAAAATAAATATAATTATACTATTTTAAATGGTTTTTAACACATAGTCGTTTTATTGGAAGGAATGGATAGAATTAAATTAAATATTAGTATACATGTTTGTTAAATATATATATATATATATATATAATAAATTTTAGAGGCTTAAAATAATAATGAATCTGATATTATGCTTGAAGTACAATAATATTTTTTTAAAGGTCTTACTAATTCCTTTTGATGGTGAAACATTATTAAATCTAGTTCTAATCTATTTTTATGTTCCATTTGACAAACTAAATTTATTCACTTCAATCGGAACATCACAATTTAATTTGAATGAAATTTTGGTATTATTAGGAAAAAGATCATATTTGTATGAATACTGATAAATATTACATTTTAAATAAAAAATACCTTTTAATATAATTTATTTATACAATTAGATTATTATTTTAATTTTTTATAAAGATTAAATGTATTTGGTTTTTATCAATTAATCCAATGTGGGTTATATGATGTAATTTACTATTGAAATTTGACATAAACACAAGTCAATGTTTTGATAGTTATTATATAATAAAATCATATATTTTGTTTAAACAAATGAATTAATTTTAAATTAATTACTGTAACTTCTTTATTTTAAATTTGGAAGAATGGATTCCATAATTTGAATTAGGAATTCCAATTTTTTTAATATGTACCTTATATTTGTACACATTATGAATAGTAACATAAATAATTCTTTTATTTATCATGTTTAAAAGGTATATGAGAAAACTAGGAGTAAAAAATTATTATAATAATAATCAAATACCATAAAACATGTCATATTCTTATTTTATGAGATATATCCAATCATGGGCATCCTTGGTTTGGATTTTAGACCCCATGGAGTCAAGTTAATGTTTAAATAACATTTTATAAAATTTAATTTAAATTAATTAATACACTAATATAAGCATGAATCTTATAGAAAAAAATTTATATAGGGTTATATAAGTAATATTTTTGAATATATGTATTAATTAGAAATATAAAAATATTAGCTACATCATCGTATTTTTTTCAATTTTTATACATCATATAAATTTATTTATTTATCACTAATTATGATGTAGTGATTGCATTATTAATGAATAATTTAAATAAATTACCATTGAAATAATAAAAAAATTAATTGAAACATTATATGCCAGAAAAGAATTTAATGGATGAGTATGACTTTTTATCTTTGACATAGTGTTCTTTTAATGAGAATCATGTTGTTATGTATTTTTTAAAAAGTCATGATATAAATAGTATAAATATTGAAATAAATGAGTTTATATTGAAGTACTATTTTTTTAAATGATATAGTAGTCTTAAAAGTCTAATATTCAACCATACAAAATATGATATGTTTAAAATGTAATTAATAAATCCCTTGAAGTAATATTATCATTTTATAGTAACTATGTTAAATATATAGTATGAATATACGATAATTCACGGTGAGAGTCAACATATTTAACTATGGGTTTTAGCTAAAACATTTAAGGTTAAATTTGTGACCAAGAATTGTCTAAACCCTATTGGTAGAGATTTATTCGACCCAAAATCATCCAATAATTGATATAAATTACATTCATACCTTTTGAAACTGAAAACATTTCATAATAAAAAAATATTTCAGTATCTCATTAAAGTGCTCATCATCCCTCTTATAAAACACCATCACCTATTACCCATTAATCACAACTCTCAATAAACTTGTCTTTTCAACCATTAACAGAAAAAATCTCCCAACATCCCTATATTACTCTTTGATTCCATACATTTGGAAAAATATTTTTGATAAATACTTTTGGAACAAATCAAAAGGAGTTACAAGTTTTAGAGGTATTGTATTATCTAAAGTTTGTTTCATTAATATTTTTCCTACACTATATATCATCTTATTATTATTTGATAACATAAAAGATCCAGTATCCTCAATATTATTGAATGTAGTTATGATATTTTTTTGAACCACACATACACACACCTCTACCTAATGGATACGAGCACACTGTTTTGTTGAATGGAAATTTACTGCCGCACCATATGATGGTTGTTTGATTTTTCCCTACCACCTCATATAGAGGCCATTATGATGGCACTATATTTATATTTTTTATATTATTTTTATATTTTTATTTACAAACAAAAAATTATTATTTTCATGATTTTTAAATACGATAATTTCATTTTAGAATATGTGATCTATGACCCCTCAAAGTAATATGACACCTTAATTCCATAATAGAACATATAAAAGATGGATTTAATAATATTATGTAACATATATATCATATGATATAATAATGTAATTATAATATACCTATGTATTATTTATTTCTCATTTATTAAATATGAGAAATAAATTAAAGTAGAATCCATAAAAAAGTATAAATTAACTTATGTTTATTATTCAATATAAAATAAAGAATATATATGCAGAATGGTACTCAAGGTAAGGGATGAATCTAAATCTACATTCCAGGAGACATATTATGTTTATATTAACCTCCTTATTTTATAATATGTATAATAAAACCCTTTGACTTTTAATTTCACTCGAAAGTATACTTTTCTCTATGACCCGTTTTACTAAACGATAAAAAATGAATGTTTATAACATATGATGTGACAACAACCGGATTTATGTTATATTCGTTATCTGATATTTGGATTCCTCTATAATCCTTATGGTTTTCAAATGGTAAATAAATCCTTGATTCCCTTTTTGGTTGCTTTGGTATTAAATGTTATTTTTGAAATTGTTTGAGTATTTCAGTTTCTTGAAATTATTTCTTGTGATTGAAAATGAAATGTAATTATTTAAACATAATATTTGAAATATTTTGAGTAATTTTTTTGTATAATGGTACTTTTAAATTTGTCGAATGGTTATGTGATAAACCAATGATAGGTGGATACATGATAAAACAAATTACTGGTGGTTCCGTCATTAACCAATGACGCTAGTTACATTAAAAACTCCAATGCATTTGGTATGGATGTCGGTCGTATGGTTATTAAATTTAGTGGTATGTGTGGAAATTGGCCATATGGTTATTCCACATAAGTATTTTTATGTCACTAGTTAACATTACATGCTATATGTTTCTTTTAATAGTTATTATGGTAATATTTTGGTTAGAAAAATGTAAATAATTAGCTTATATTCAGTGATGTATATTTACTAGTTCTTAATGGAGAAATGTATAACTTATGATAAATTATTCATGGTTTACATTGTATCCAATGACTAGTAGGTGTCTCTTGTTATGTATCCATTATTGTTCTATTTATTCTCATCCCATTTTTTTAAATGTTTTTCACATGACATAAAGAATAATATATTCATGGATGGGAATAAGGAAATGTTATGTGGTTAAAACATTAATCGATGTCATGTTTCATTGTAAATATTTTTTGTTTTTCTTTATAAAAAACAAGTGGTGATTAGAATAGTATACTTGTATCATTCAAGATGTTGTGGATATGTTCTGACCTAGTTCTCTAATGTTGTAAACCTGAAAAGATCTTCAATTTAGCATCCAAAAACATTTTATGGTATGTATCTCTTAAATACAATGTATTAATTAGATACCCTACATTTCATGAATAATTGAGCCTATATGAAACAAAACATGGTAACTTATAATATATACCCATAACCTAACCATTAAATATAAAATTTTCAGCACTGTGTTTTGAATTTTAAAAATCTAACATACACGGTTGTGTTCAAGATGATATTTAGAGTCTGCTATAATTAACATAATTTTCGGTGAATATTAACATAACATTATTAATATTAAACTTCCCTTATGAATATTAATATGAATATTATTAATGGTATCCATAACCATGAGTGTATTAATGAATTTAGGCACCTTAAAAATGAAGATAAATATTTTATGTTTTTATATATTTCTATTAAATAATAATTTAATTAAATATTTAATTAATCTTTTTTTGAAAATAAATTTTGAAAAATAGACTACCATTTTGGATTCACCATGTCAGAAAATGTTTATGGTTATCTTTTGGGATTTTTCTAAAATACTTGAATTTTCGGTGAATAGTAAAATACATTAATTTCCCGTATAAATACAATATAATTCAAATTAACTATTCCTAGAATCCTGGTTGATGTAAGCACCCAAATATAGAAATAAAATTAATATATTACTAATCATGGTCATTCAGTACTCACTATTTCTAGTTTTGAGAGGAAATTATAAATTAATGATTATAATATTAAGAAAACTCCTCTCCCCTCCACAATATAAGCCACCCCTCACCACCACTTCCTCCAACAACACTCATGCTTCAAGCCTTGCCTATATTCTGCCAAATACTCTCCCCAAGCCCTCTCCCCACGTACAAGACCTACGGCTCTCGCCCAATGGCAAAAAACAATGTCCTTAAAGAGATTTTCAAGGAGGATTACTCCAGAGGTGAACCGTTCTTCTCTTATCTTTCAATTTCTTTTACAGAGTTCCATTCATTTATTCTCCCTTCTCTTCCACACTGATTCAAATGCCAAGATAATTCTAGTACCTTACATGTACTAGAGTTAAACTGTTCCAATAGAATATTTCATCATAATCTCTTTTTCCCCTCTAATTATACAATAAATGCAAACACATTCTGAGATGTGTTATTTTATCACACTCAAGGAAGATGAGTTTTAAATATTCATTAAAATATTTAATAATGGTAATGAAACCATTTTCAATCTATGAACAAGATCATTATATATTTATTTTCTATTTTGTGAAGTTATGTAACCCTTACACACTCATAATATTGAATAATAATACAAAACAAGATTATTGGGCAAAAAACCACCGAGAAAAATCCAAGCATTTATTAAATACTATTAACTAATGATTCATCCACCAATAATCATTATAAGATAATTTAAATATATTTAATTTTACTAAGTCTATATATTAAAAATTATGGATATTTATCCTCATTTCAAATGAACGCCCATTCATAAATACTAGTAAACAGATCCTGAAAACCATGGAATAAAATGCTTCCAAAACAAGGAAATTGAATATCTTAAACCTATCAAAAATACAATTAATGATCATAATAATGTTATACCATATAAATTAAATTATAGCTAGGTTATTTAATTATTAATTAATGAAACTAAATTTGATTAAAAAAATTCACAACTCTAATGTTGTAATTATTTTTTTAAGGGAAATACAATTTAAATATTGTAAAAAATATTAAAATCAATATTATTCAAGCTAATTAATATTTAAAATAAATTTTCTAAATTTCCATGTCCCTGTATATATATAAAAATATATTTGGTTCGAGGTAAAATCTTTTCATGATATTTTTAAGAATCCATTAAATGAATTATGTCAAAATGAATCTTTTGATATTTTTCCGAAAATAATGTAAAGAGAAATTATTTAAAAATCAATTAAAAATTTTAAAAATATTAAAAATATATTTTTTCTATATGATACTATATATTTTTCATTCATGTTTTTTTTAATTCAAATATTTATCTATGAAAATATTTTAATATTGACTAATTTGTTTCCTTAGTTAAAATTAAAAGAGATATAATTAAAGGTAAGATGAAATGATAAGGCTTAAAATGAAATAAACACATCATTAAAAATTATTGGTTGGAGATATTTAATCTATAGATAATCACATATTATTAATATGGAATTTTTTTTGGTTTTTTGTTGAGTATTTATTTTATTATAAATTAATATTTTTTGGAGAACCCAAAAATGCTCCTCACATCAATTTTAAAAAGAAAATTCCACCTCAACCCTTCACTTAACATTGAGCCAAAAATATCACCCATCCACTATCCATTTTCCATATCAAAAATTTTATTCCTGATATAAATATTCTCGTCCTCTCACAAAAAAAATATATTTCATTAAGTGGATATTTAGTGGAAGCACATTGATGAAGAGGTAATATCCTCTACAGAATATTTCAAATTATTTATTCTTTTAATTTTTATTCAAGACTTGTTTAAATTATAATGTAATTTATAAAGAATGAAATATAATATTATATGTTGTTATTTTTATTTAAAAACCATATTCCTCCTTCTACCCATCATACATAAAATTAAATCACCGTGCATGTATACGTATAACTAACCGTCTCCACATCACATTGTAATATATTTTTATCCACTATATGACTTTGATTGATATAATTACTGAAAGAATAACAATATATGATTATTATAAAAATTATTTATTCTTGAAAAATATACATACCATCCACTTACCTTCCATGTCAAAAATAAACGAATGATTTCGTCGCTCTTGCATACATACATTCTATTGTATCCATGATGTGATGATTTCAATTCTACATAATATCCATTAAATGATCATAAAATTACTTAAAATAATCAATAAATATGAAATATATTATGTTATTATCATTTTTAATGGTATAAATATTACATAAAAAGGTGAACCAGAACTTATTCGACAAAACATGCATAAGAAAATGAACCAATTAATACCTAAATAATGAGTAGTAATGAAATATTATTACCAAATTTAAGATAATATGATCATATATGATATCATTTAAATGATTATTTTTCTATAATAAATCATTTAAATCATTTAAATCATTATATAAGATTTTCCAAAACATACATTGGATATCAGACCAATAGAAAGTGGAACAACAAAAGTATTAATAGAATAATACACATTAATTTATATTAATAATTATGATTTATATATTAATTTTACATTAAAGGGGATTCTTTTTCAAATAGAATACTAAAAACACAACATCAGATTTCTTTGAAATCTCATGTCCCACACAACAATGAGTTATACCGAAAATTAATATAATTATACTAATTTAAATGGTTGTTAACACATAGTCGTTTTATTGGAAGGAATTGATAGAATTAACTTAAATATTATTATACATTTTTGTTATATATATATATATTTATATAATAAATTTTAGAGGCTTAAAATATAAATGAATCTAATATTATGCTTTAAGTACAATAATAATTTTTAGAGTTCATTCTAATGCCTTTTGATGGTGAACCATTATTCAATATAATTATCATCTATATTTATGTTCAATTTGACAAAATAAAATGATTCACTTGAATTGGAACATCACAATTTACTTTGAATGAAATTTTGGTATTTTTATGAAAAAGTTCATAATTTTACGAATACTGATAAATATTACATTTTAAATCAAAAATAACTTTTAATCTAATTTAATTATACAATTGGATTATTATTTTAATTTTTTATAAAGATTAATTGTATATTGTTTTTATCAATTAATCTAATGTGGGTTATTTGATGTAATTTACTATTGAAATTTGACATAAACACAAGTCACTATTTTTATAATTATTATTTAATATAAATATATTTTTTGATTAAACAAAAGAATTAATTTTAAATTAATTACTGTAACTTCATTATTTTGAATTCAGAGAAATGGATTCCATAATTTTAATTGGGAATTCAAAATTTTTTAAATATGTACATCATATTTTTACACATTATGAATAGTAACATCAATAATTCTTATATTTATCATGGTTAAAAGGTATATGAGGAAAGTAAGGGTAAAAAATTATTATAAAAATATTAAACTACCATAAAACATGTCAGTTTCTTATTTTATGAGATATATCCGCTCATGGGAATCCTTGGATTGAATTTTAGACCCCATGGAGTCAAGTGAATGTTAAAATGACATTTTATAAAAATTAATTTAATGTAATGAAAAATCAAACATAATCATAAATCTTATAGAAAAAAATTTATATGGTGTTATATAAGTAATATTTCTGAATATATGTATTAATTAGAAATCTAAAAATATTACCTACATCATCGTATTTTATTTACAATTTTATATATATAATATAAATAAATTTATTTATCACTAATTATGATGTAGTGATTACATTATTAATGAATAATATAAAGAAATTACCGTTAAAATAAATAAAAAATTAATTTAAACATTTTATTCCATCAAATAATTTAATGGATGAGTATGAATTTTTATCTTTGAAATAGTGTTGTTTTTTAAAATAATCATGTTGTTATTTATTTTTTAAAAAGTCTTGATATAAATAGTATAAATATTGAAATAAATAAGTTTATAATTAAGTACTATTTTTTTAAATGATATAGTAGTCTTAAAAGTCTAATATTTTACCATATGAAATATGATATGTTTAAAATGTAATTAATAAATCCCTTTAAGTAATATTCTCATTTAATATTAACTATGTTAAACATATAGTATGAATGCACGGTAAGTCATGGTGAGAGTCAACATATTTAAATATGGGTTATAGTTAAAAATATAAGGTTAAATTTGTGACCAAGACCTGTCAAAAACCTATTGGTAGAGATTTATTCAACCCAAAATCATCTAATATTTGATATAAATTACATTCATACCTTTTTAAACTGAAAACATTTCATAATAACAAAATATTTCAGTATCTTCTTGAAGTGCCCATCCTCCCTCTTATAAAACACCATCACCTATTCCCAATTAATCACAACTCTCAATCCACTTGTCTTATCAACCATTTACACAAAAAATCTCCCAACATCCCTATATTACTCTTTGATTCCATACCTTTGGATTTTTTTTTTGATATATCCTTTTGGAACAAATCAAAAGGAGTTACATGTTTTACAGGTATCGTATTATCTAAAGTATGTTTCATTTATATTTTTTCTACACTCTATATGCCCTTATAATTATTTGATAACATAAAAACGCCAGTATCCTCAATATTATATAATTTCGTTATGAGATTTTTTCGAACCACACATACACACACCTCCACCTAATGGATACGAACACAATGTTTCTGTGAATGGAAAACTACTTCCACACGATATGATGATTTTTTGATTTTTCCCTACCACCTCCCATAGAGGCCATTATGATGGCACTATATTTATATTTTCTCTATTATTTTTATAATTTTATTTAAAAACATACAATTATTATTTTTATGATTTCTAAATACGATAATTTCAGTTTTTGAAAATGTAATCCATGACCCCTCAAAGTAATATGACAAGTTAATTCCATAATAGAACATATAAAGATGGATTTAATAAACTTATGAAACATATATATCATTTTATATAATAATTTAATTATAATATACTAATGTATCATTTATTTATTATTTATTAAATATGAGAAATAAATGAAAGTAGCATCCATAAAAAAGTAGAAATTAACTTATGTTTATTATCTAGGAAAAATAAGGAATATATATGGAGAATCGAACTCAAGGTAAGGGAAGTATCTAAATCTACATTCCAGGAGACATAATTTGTTAATATTCATCTTATTATTTTATACGAAGTATAATAAAAAACATTGCCTTTTAATTTCACTCGAAGGTATACTTTTCTCTATGAACCGTTTTACAAAATCATAAAAAAATGAATGTTTCTAATGTATGATTTGACAACAACCTCTATTATGTTATATTCATTATATGATATTTGGATTCCTCTTTAATTCTTATGGTTTTCAAATGGTAAATAAATCCCTAATTCCATTTTTGGTTTTTTTGGTATTAAAAGTGGTTTATGAAATTGATTGAGTATTTCAATATCATGAAATTATTTCTTGTGTTTGAAAATGAAATGTAATTATTTAAACCTTTATATTTACAATATTTTATGAAGATTTTTTATATAATGGTTCTTGTAGATTTGACTAATGATTATGTGATAAACCAATGAAAGGTGGTTACATGATAAAACTAATGACCGTGGGTTCCGTGATAAACCAATGACAGTTTGTTACATTATAACCTCCAATGAATTTGGTATGGATGTCAGTCGTATGGTTATTAAATTTTGTGATATGTGTGGAAATCGGCCTTATGGTTATTCCACATAATCATTTTAATGTCACAAGATAACATTACATGCTATATGTTTCTTTTAATAGACATTATGTTAATCTTTTGGTTAGAAAAATGCTAAAGAATTAGCTTATATTCAGTGATGTATATTTACTAGTTCTTAATGGAGAAATGTATATGTTATGATAAATTATTCATGGTTTACATTATATATAATGACTTGTAGGTATCTCTCATTATGTAACCCTTACTGTGGTATTTATTCTCATCCCATTTTTTAAATGTTTTTCACATCACATAAAGAATAATATAGTCATGGATAGGATCAAATAAATTTTATGTGGTTAAAACATGAATCGATGTCATTTTTCTTTGTAAAGATTTTTTCTCTTTAGGAAAAACAAGTGGTGATTAGAATAGTCTACTTGTAATATCCATGTGGTTATGGATATTCTCTAACCTAGTTCTCTAATGCTGTAAACCTGAAAAGATCCTCAATGTAGCACCCAAAAACATTTTATGGTATGTTTCTCTTAAATACCATGTATTCATTAGATACCCTATATTACATGAATAATTGAGCCTCTATGGAAAAAAACATGGTTACTTATATTATATATACATAACCAAACCATTAAATATAAATTTTCCACCACTGTGTTTTGAATTTTAAAAATCTGACATACACGGTTGTGTTCAAGATAATATTGAGTGTCTGATATAATTAACATAATTTTTGGTGAATATTAACATAACATTATGAATATTTAACTTCCCTTATGAATATTAATATGACTCTTATTAATGGTATCCATAATAATTAGTGAATAAATGAATTTAGGCACGTTCAAAATGACGATAAATATTATATGTGATTATATATTTCTATTAAAAACTAATTTAATTAAATATTTAATAAACTTTTTTTAAAAAATAAATATGAAAAATGGACTACCATTTTGGATTCACCTGGTAGGAAAATGTTTATGGATATATTTTGGGATTTTTCTAAAATAATTAAAAAAATTTTAATAGTAAAATACATTAATTTACCGTATAAATAAAATATAATTGAAATTAACTATTCCTAGAATCCTAATTTTTCACGACCCATCCTCGGGGCCCGTGACGTGACTACCCCAAGCCCGCCTTCCAAAGGATAGGGGCTGGCGACTAGCACCAAAGACGTAAATCCCAATGATTGGGAAGGCATTGACTTTATAAAAGTAAATCAAAACACCAAAGAGTACAAGCAGAAGTAAAACACTAAGTACAAAGAGATGTGCTGAAATGTAAATGGTCCAAAATAAAAACCCAACTGAATGTAAAACTACAACTGAACAAAAGTACAATAGTAAAAGACAACAGCTGGAAGAACGAATGCGGCTCCGGGGATGACCTCCTCGGATCCTACCTGAAGGGTAGGTACAGATGGCGTAGCTCCTGGATCGTCCACCACAGATCCTACCTGAAGGGTAGGTATAGATAGACTCCACATCGCTCTCTCCCATCAACCTCCTCCGAGTGTCGTCTCGCCGTGAAGTCCACCTCCGGATACTGACTCGTTATGTAGTCCACCTCTGGGTACCGTCCAGTCCTCAAACACTCGGCCTCCGTCAGCACTGCCGGTCGTCTACAACCAACACAATGAGGTGCGGGTCATAGCCCGTGCATGGGTGAGTATAACGATACTCAGTAGGGACCCTGAGACCCTCAAGACGTCACTAAAACCAAGAAGGATAACCATAAATAAGATCTCAATAGATACCATCTACTTATGTATATTCCCATACATATACCTAAGTTATCAAGTAACCCATCTCAATCATGGGGAAACACAAAGATTATGAAATCAACGGATAACCACTACCCAGGTATATGCCCATACATATACCTAAGTTATCAAGTGACCCATCTCAATCAAGAGGTTAACACAAAGGTCATAGACACAGCTCAAACCAGGATTTTCATTATCGAATCCGTAACTGTTGAAGAGGCCCGTCTCTGGAGTGTACAGTGGTCCTATCATGACTCCGAGGTACTGCTAACTAACCTAAGACTGCTGAGCTACTCCTCCTGTCGAGTACCACGGGTCTGCCAGCTCACACGGTAGTGCTTCTCGGCGATGGGTCTCCACCTCACACAGTAGTGCTCCCCCTCATAGCCTACAGAGGTAATCCTCCTGTCGAGTACCGCAGGTCTTCCACCTGACACAGTAGTGCTCCTCCTCCATGGGTCTGCCACCTCCCAAAGTAGTGCTGCCCACAGGGCTATGCTAGTCACTCCGAATGAAATCGGACAAGCAATCATCGGTCACAGCTAGCTACACGGTCTCCGTACTCTATATGCTCGTCTCCGGGAGGGTCTGCTCCATGAGCTACAGGTCGATACTCAAAGTATCACAAGTCCCACGAAGAATTATCTCAAAGGACTGCCTCGTCATAGGGGTCTCAACGTAACAGACGGCGCGTCAATCGGATGCCCTGTAATGCCCGAGACTTTTATGAGAAATATTTTGTTTTTATCAAAGGAATCATTCACTACACACAACACTAGCATGGATTACTTTACACGAAACCGCAGCCTTCCTCAACAGCTTGCGTCGTACGCAATATCGAGTTTCACTAAACAACGATATGCTATTAGAATATTATTATAACTAGCCGTTATGAATAGTATTAACCACTTTTTGATATTTTATAAATTATTATTTTTTAAAATTGACTTCATTTTTGGATTCGGAATACTGAAATTAGCATAGGGTGAAATTTTGGTATTTTTTTGAAAAATTTCAATTTTTTATGATTAGTGAAACCACTAAGTGGTAGTTAAAAAAACTGAATTTTTCATAAAACATAATTTTACCACTTCAGTGAGTAGAATTTCGAAAATCCAAGAGACATGGTTAATATCAAGGTCTAAAATGTGGTTCAATGAGATGAAAATAATCTTTTTTGAATAGTAGCTTTTTACTTTTTTTTACCACGGTTAAAAGTAAATAGTATAATTATGTGTAAAAGTGTTATTATTATTACCCTAAAACAAGTCCTAATTCTATTGGATAAGTGTAATTCGACCAAAAACAAATAAAATATGACCATTTAGGCCCACTTGGATTATATTAGGACATTTATAATTAATTTATTTAAAGAAGGGTTAAAATAGTTAAAATCAAGGTTTAATAAGTAAATCATTATTAATATGGGCTTATACATAGGATAAATTCGACTATAAATATTCATTATAAATCTAAAACAATTTCTTACATATTGGTATTTTATTTGTAATTTTTATACATTAAATAGTTTAATTTATTTATGACACACCGATGATGCAGTAATTATCTTATTAATGAAATATTAACATAATTGACGTTATAAATAGCCAAATAAATGTAATTTGAGACTTTTTATGAATTAAAATTATTTTCTATGTTAATATGACATGTTAATATTTATTTAATTAACTTTTTTAGAACTAATCATTCTGTTATGATTTTCACAAAAATCAATTACTAAATAGTTTCAAAATTGACATAAAATAGTTATTAAAAAATATATTATATTATTAATTGTTATATTATTCATAAAAATTTATGTTTCAGTAAAATGACTTATATAACGTTATATATATTAATAATAAATAACTTGGGGTTATTTTTCCTTGATATAGTAATTTTATTAACCTTATAGTGTAAGAAAACAAGAAGACAAGGTAAAAGTTAAATTATCTAACTTAAAGTTAAATCAAAATGATATGGTTAAAATTGATAACTAAACATGTATAAATTCTATTTTATAAGCGTATTGCGACCCAAACCCACCTTTGCTTCGAAATATATCAATTTGGAGCTATTAAAAACCGAATTTTAGTTTATAATAAAATGATATTTTTAGTTATTCCAAAGGTGCCCCTCTCCTCCCTTATAAAAGGGCACCTCCTCCCTCTCTTCCTCACACCACATTGAGCCTTCATGCTCGGCCAAACCTTGCCAATTTCTCCTCTCCACTTCTCTAGAAACATCCTATATGTCCTGGACTTCTTCAAAGACCAATTTTAGTTCCCTAAAAGGAGGTCTCAAAGAAGCGCTTCAAAGAAGAGGTAATGTCCATTACCGATTCATTCAACTTTATTTCTTCATCCACTTATTCTTCTTTATCTGATTCATTATGATGTAATAACATCAGTATCACTAATATAATGATATGTTATTATAAGTATGAAACAACCCTATTTCACAATATATCCATCCTACGGAAAACGAAATCACCGCGCGTGCGTACGTATGGAATACCGTCTCCACACCGTGGTGTAATCTATTTTCCACCACCACCTTACTTGGATAGGTATAATGGTGTAAATAATGACTATATATGATTATTGTAAAGATATATTGATTCTTAAATAGTATATATACACTCCAATACAATTCCACGATCATGGGAACGATATCATCGCTCATTTGTACGTACGGAATACCGTCTCCACGATGTGATTCGACACGTTATAGAAAATATTCATTGTATAATGATTATATAAATGAATTGAATGAATTAATATGATATATATTACACTAATACCATTCTGGAAATGAGGTATCTATAACCTAAAAAGAAGAATAAGAATTTATTCGACAAAACATGCATAAGAACAAAAAGTAATAAACAACCTAATAACAAGTAGCAATGAAATATTACTAATAATAAGCTAAGAATATGACCATATATGATATCATGATTCTGGAATAAGTCAATAACATTATTTAAATCATTATATAGGAGGTTTGGACACTTACGAAGCAAATTGGACCTAAGGTAAGGGAAATATCACAATCTCATTTTCATTCGAGATTGTTTATACTTTGGAATTTACTGGGGTGTATTTTATCATCCAAATCCATGTTTCCTCAATATGTAATATTATTTACATCCACCTACAATTGTTTAACTCCAATTTTTCCCTTTGGTGAGTTTTTAGGAATCTTTTGTCATTTTTCGTACGAGGTACTTTTTGAAATTTCCGACAAAATTACGAGAATAATGTTTTTTTAACTTATACGACATGAATGGATTTTTAAAACATTATTTCCAAAAATCATCCTTTACAAGTTTTCAAAATTTTTTTAATAAACTTCTTTTAGTTTAAAATTGTATAAAATGTTAAGAAAGGAAAATTCTTTTGAAGTAGAAATTATATTTTCCTCAAGAATGTAGTTCAAGTGTTTTATTAAAATTATTTTCCATCTAAGATAATATAGGGTTTTGTTTCTATCCCAATTATTAAATTGATTTTATTATGTTGTTATGGATTATTTTTATGAATTCCTTTATCTTATATGAATAGTTTTATGATGTCTTGTTGTTTAAGAATCCCATTTTTATTACATGGGTTATGTAATGATGTATGATTTATGATTTTGTGGAACACATATGAATTGTATCATTATGAGATGGGTGGGGCCTATATCTCCCTCCAATACATTGGGTAATGATTTTATATCTCATGAGATAGACATGGCTAGAATGGTATGTTAGAACGGTTTAGTAAAACAGGACTGAAACGAGGAGTGAACTCGGTTCAGAAATGGACTTTGTCCGCTAAGATAGTCTTGGAAATGAGTCTTGACTAATATGAACTAATTATCTATGATTATGTGTTCATGCCACAAAGTTTCATGTTTTAGGTTATGATTATTAGGATTACATTTCACTACAATAATTTATCCCATATTATGAAATTATGATCTTTTTTGCAGGTTAAGATTTCCAAAAGTTATGTTCTTGTGAATATGATGTGATTGATATTTCTTTTGTTCACCCTTACTGAGCATTTTAGCTCACCCTTATGTATGTTTTCTTTCCCTAGGTCCGGAAGAAGTTTATTAAGTAAGATATGCCAAAAGGGACTATAGATATGATGAAATAAATGGGAGACAGTGTAGATGCTTTATGAACCAGTTGTTTATGTTTCATAGTTTCTAAAGACACTATACCTATACGGTCCTTTCTTGATTTTGATATATGTTGTAATAAGTGTGCTTCAATTCTGAAGTAATAACAATGTATGTAATGTATGGGTCGTTATAGTTTGTATTAGAGGAAAGGGATAGTCAACCTTTGGAAACTAGGATGTGCAAGACTTAGTAAGAACCCTAAGGATAAGTCTATGAATAAAACACAATCTTAGTGTTTTAGAAATGGCCATGAATAACCTAGGATAATATCTTAAGTGTGAAATTTGTTTCTTGATTATGAGGTTTTCCTATTATAATTAGTGTTGCTCACACTATTCTTCTTGGTTTTAGTCAATGTTTGGAACCCGAAGGAACCGTGTTAATGCAGAATGTGACGGGGAATGCAATGATTGTCCCCCTGAGAAACCAAACGTTGTAGGAGCTGGAATAAAAAACCGTGTAGCCATGCTCACACAACTTTCTCAAGCTATGAATCATTGAGGAATTCCAAACGAGAAAAGGAAGGAGCAACATTCTGTTGAATCCTTCATGAGTCAGCGTCCGCCTTCATTCAGCGGGTCTACTGATCCATTAGTTGCTGAACAATGGATTAGTACTACTGAAAAGATATTTTCAGTTCTTCAATGTTCTGAACATGATAAAGTCATCTTAGCAGTGTATCGTTTGGAATGTGATGCTGATCAATGGTGGAATCATATTAAGAATACGAGGCAAAGGGATTAAATTGAGTCCATGGAATAGGATGAGTTCAAGAACTTATTTTTCAATAATTACTTCCATCGTATTCTCCGAACAAATATGGAAAAAGAATTTCATGAACTGAAGAAAAAGGATGATGAATCTGTTGGTACCTATGAAGAAAATTTTACAAGACTTGCAAGTTACACTTCTGGTATTATTATCCAACCTGAGAGTAAGATCAATTGATTCTTTAGTGGATTAAAACCAAGACTTCTAAGGGACTTAGCCATAAGGTACTTCAATATATATGATGAAATCGTTCGATGTGATCCAAAAGATGAGATGGATATTGGAGTAACCCATCAATCATATGTGTTTGATAAGAAGAGGAAAATGGAATTCAAAGGAAAATCTAAAGAGAACACTGAAAAAAAGATGAGCTTTCCCTTATGCTCAAAGTGTGGAAAGAAACATGGAGGGAGTTGTCTTAAAGGGACAAGTAAAATTTTCAAATGTGGAAGGGAAGGTCATCAGGCATTTGAATGTCGCAATGATGGGAAGAATATGTCTAATGATGCAAACAAAGGAAGGGACACACAGAATGAACCTACTACACTTCAATGTTTAATGTGCAAGGATATGGGTCATTATGCCAATCAATGCCCAAATCCAAGGGTTGATGATGATGGCTGACTTCAACAAACTCTTAAGGCTAAAGACAAAGGAAAGTCACATGCAATTTCTATCAGCGATGTGGAGTACGATAATGATGTTGTTAAAGCTACACATACCATCCACACTAAAGTATAAAACGTTTTATTTGAATCTGGATCCACCCAATCTTTTATTTCTGAATATTTTACTAAGGGTATCACCATCCTACCTCAACAATTAGATGTTGAGTTAGCTGTGACAACCCCTAATGGCACAGCAATAGCATCAAAAGTTTATAATTCTTCTCCGATTGAAGTTTGTGGGAAAGTGCTTCCTGAAAATCTTGTGGTCCTTCCTGTAATGGAAATTGATGTGATTTGTGGCATGGATTGGATTTCTTTATATGGAGCTCATATCAATTTCCAAATAAGGGAAGTCACATTTCATATTCCAGATCATTCTATGATCGTCTATCGATTCAAGGATGAAAATAACCATCCAGTGGAAATTTCTTCCATCTTATGGGTCTTGATTCCACTAAATGATGGTTATTTATCTCAAATGGTTGGTGAGAAACTCACAATTAATAATATTCCCATTGTATGGGAGTTTGATGATGTCTTTCCAGAGGAATTTTCGGGTCTTCCACCAAATCGTGAAGTTGAGTTTTCAATAGAACTCGTACCGGGTGCTTTGCCTATTTCAAAAACACCTTATGAAATGGCCCCAATTGAGATGCAGTAATTGAAGAAGAAACTCCAAGAAAATGTTGATAAGGGATTCATATGCCCTAGTGCATCACCTTGGGGAGAACCTGTTCTATTTGTTAAAAAGAAAGATGGATCAATAAGACTCTGCATTGATTATTGTGAACTTAACAAGATCACTATCAAGAACTAATATCCCCTCCCATCCGTTGAAGACTTATTTGACCAACTACGAGGAGCTCAATACCTTTCCAAGATTGATCTTCGTTCAGGGTATCATCAATTAAGGGTCAAAAGGGAGGATATACCAAAGGCGGATTTCTGTACAAGGTATGGACACTATGAATTTATAGTGATTCCATTTGGTCTTACTAATTCCCCTGCTATCTTCATGTTTCTGATTAATAGAGTCTTTAGAGACTATCATGATCAATTTGTGGTATTATTTATAGATGATATTCTTGTCTATTCAATGTGAAATAAAGAACATGAAGTTCACTTGAGAATTATATTGAAGACCCTGAGAAAGGAAAAGATTTATGCCAAATTTACCATGTGTGAATTTTGGCTTCAAAAAGTTTCATTTTTGGGTCAGAGAATCTCAAAAGAAGGGATATCTCTGGATCCAGCAAAAACAGAGGTTATCGAAAGATGGTCGAGACCAACAACAGTAACTGAGATCTGATGTTTTCTTTGATTGGCTAGATATTATTTATGTTTTGTGAATGATCTTTCACGATTATCTAATCCACTAACCATGTTGACTCGGAAATGAGTTAAGTTTGTTTGGATGGAAGAATGTGAAGAGAATTTCAAGGAGTTGAAAAGAAGGTTATCCAGTGCACCTGTTCTCACACTTCCTTCTAGTGGAGAAAGGTTTGTGATCTATAATGATGAATCCATGAAGGGTTTGGGGTGTGTTCTTATGAAAATTGATATGTTGATAGCTTATTCCTCACGACAGTTGAAAATCCATGAGAAAAATTACCCAACACATGATTTGGAGTTAGCTGCGGTAATCTTTGCATTAAATATATGGATGCATTATCTTTATGGAGAAAGGTGTGACATGTATACTAATAATAAAAGTTAAAAGTATATTTTCACACAAAAGGAGCTGAATATGTGCCAAAGAAGATGGTTAGAGCTGATTAAGGATTACGACTGCTCAATTCATACCACCCTAGGAATGTAAAAAAGGTGGTTGATGCATTCAGTCAACAAGACAATGCCATTTTATCCATGATGAGGATCACAAAAGATCCAATATTTATGGATTTACAAAGGATGGATCTTGGAATTATAATGGAAAGGGAAAAATCGTATCTTTCTCAAATGAATGTTCAACCATCTATACTTGTGAAGATTAAAGAGGCGCAGAATGAAGATGTAGAGTTAAAAAAGAAGGTGATAAATATTCCTGAATTCAACCTTGATTGTGATGGGATAATAATGTTCCGGAAACGGGTTTGTGTTCCTCCCATCCCCGAATTAAAGAAGGAGCTGCTGGATGTGGCTCATAGTTATTCATTATCTATTCATCCTGGAAGCACGAAGATGTATAGGGACCTGAAAGAGTACTTCTGGTGGGATGGCATGAAAAGAGATGTTGCTGAATATGTCTCTCGACGCTTGGTTTTTCAGAATGTTAAATCTAAGAGACAGAAGTCTAAGGGGATGTTACAACCATTACCCATAACTGAATGGAAATGGGAAAACATCACTATGAACTTTGTCACATGACTTCATAAAACATCCAGAGGCAATAATTCTATCCGGGTCATAGTTGATCGTCTTACAAATTCTGCACACATTGTTGCTATTAGAGAAGATTTCTCTATGGATCAGCTTTCTAGGATATATGTAATGGAAGTGGTAAGATTTCATGGAGTGCCACATTCTATTATATCTGATCAGGATCCGATATTTACCTTGAAGTTCTGGCGAAGTCTTCTGCATACTCTGGATACAGAGATGAGTTTCATCACTTCTTATCATCCTCAGACAGGCGGTCTGTCTGAGAGAGAAATTAAAACTCTCGAAGATATTTTGAGATCTTAATCTATGTATTTCAAAGGTGGTTGGGATCAACACCTACCTTTGGTGGAATATTCTTATAATAATAGCTTTCACTCCAGTATTCAGATGGCTCCTTATAAATCTCTCTATGGAAGGAAATGCAGGACTCCAACTTGCTAGGATGAAGTTGGGGAAATAAAGCTATTAGGACATGATCTTGTTGAGGAGATGGCAGAAAAGGTCCAATCTATTCAACAACACATAAGAGAAGCTCAGAGTCGATAGAAAAGTTATGCCGAAAACAGAAGAAAAGACCTAGAGTTTGAAGTGGGTGATAAATTGTTCTTACGAATATCTCCTTGGAAGAGGGTCATGAGATATGGAAAAAAGGGAAAGTTGAGCCCTATATATATCGGTCAGTTCGAAATACTGGATCGTGTTGGAAAGGTAGCTTACCGATTGGTACTACCACCGAATCTCTCTCAAGTTCACGATGTGTTCCATGTATCTCTCCTGAGAAAGTACATACCCGATCCTTCACATGTACTCAGCTCAGAAGTTGTACCGCTGGTGCAAGATCTTTCTTATGAAGAACAGTCAATAGAGATTCTGGATCGTATAAAAAAAGTCCTACGAAACAAGACCACTCGATTGGTGAATGTTTTATGGAGGAAGAACCAATTAGAAGAAGCTACATGGGAGCTTGAGTATATTATGATGGAGAGGTATCCTCATCTTTTTGTTACAAAGTGACGAATTTCGAGGGCGAAATTCCTTTTATGGGGGGTAGAATGTAACGCCTGAGAAATTTATGAGAAATATTTTGTTTTTATCAAAGGAATATTTCACTACACACAACACTAGCTTGGATTTCTTTACACGCAACCATGGCCTTCCTCAATTGCTTGCGTCGTACGCAATACCGACTTTCACTAAACAACGATATGCTATTAAAATATTATTAAAACTAGTCGTTAAGAATAGTAATAACCACTTTTTGAAATTTTATAAATTTTATTTTTAAAAATGGACTTCATTTTTGGATTTGGAATATCCAAATTAGCCTAGGGTGAAATTTTGGTATTTTTCTGAAAACTTTCAATTTTTGATGAATAGTGAAACCACTAAGTGGTAGTTAAAAAAACTGATATTTTTATAAAACATAATTTTACCGCTTATGTGAGTGGAATTTCGAAAATCCGAGAGACACGGTTAATATCAAGGACTAAAATTTGGTTCAATGAGATGGAAATAATTTATGGTGAATAGAAAATATTTACTTTTTTTTACCACGGTTAAAAGTAAATTGGGTAATTAAGGGTAAAAGTGTTATTATAATTACCCTAACACATGTCATAATTCTATTTGATATGTGTAATTCGACCAAAAACAAATAACATATGACCATTTAGGCCCACTTGGATTAGATTAGGACATTTATTATTAATTTATTTAAAGAAGGGTTAAAATAGTTAAAATCCATGTTTAATAAGTAAATCATTTATAATATGGGGTTATACATAAGATAAATTCGACTATAAATATTCATTAGAATGATAAAAATATTTCCAACATAATTTTATTTTATTTTACATTTTAAGACTTAATATAATTTAATTTATTTATGATACAATGATGATACAGTAATTATCTTATTAATGAAATATTGACATAATTGATGTTATAAATACCCAAATAAATGAAATTTGAGACTTTTTATGAATTCAAATAATTTTATATGTTAATATGACCTGTTAATATTGATTTAATTAACTATTTTCTAACTAATCATTCTGTTATGATTTTTACAATAATCAATTACTAAATAGTGTCAAAATTGACATAAAATAGTTTTTAAAACAAATATTTTATTATTAATTTTTATTTAATTCATAAAAATATATTTTTCGAAAAAATGAATTTGAAAAGGTTATATATATTAATAATAAACAACTTGGGGTTCTTTCGTCTTGATATAGTAAGTTTATTAACCTTATAGTGTAAGAAAACAAGAAGACACAGTAAAAGTTAAATTAACTAACTTAAAGTTAAATCTAAATGATAAGGTTACAATTGATACCTAAACTTGTATAAATTCTATTGGATGAGAATATTTCGACCCATACCCACCTTATATTCGAAATATATCAATTTGGAGCTATTAAAAACTGAATATGACTTTATAATAAAATAATATTTTTAGTTATTCCAAAGGTGCCCCTCTCTTCCCTTATAAAAGTGCACCTCCTCCCTCTCTTCCTCACACCACATTGACCCTTCATGCCCAGAAAACCCCTGATAATTTCTCCTATCCACTTCCCTAGAAACATCCTATAGGTCCTGGTCTTCTTCAAACACCTGTTTTAGTGCCCTAAAAGGCGGTCTCAAAGAAGCGCTTCAAAGAAGAGGCAATGTCCGTTACTGATTCTTTCAACTTTATGTCTTCTTCCAATTCTTATTCATTAGTTGTTTCATTATGAAATAATAAAATCAGTATCAATAATATATTTATATGTTATTATATGTATTAAACAACCCTATTTTACAATCTATCCATCCTACGGAAAAAGAAATCACCGCGCGTGCGTACGTACGGAATACCGTCTCCACGTCGTGGTGTAATCTATTTTCCACCACCACTTTATTTGGATGGGTATAATGGTGTAAATAATGACTATATATGATTATTGTAAAGTGATAATTATTCTGAAATAGTATATATACACTCCAATACGATTCCACGATCATGGGAATGATATCATCGCTCGTGCGTACGTACGGAATACCATCTCCACTATGTGATGCGACTCGTTCTACATGATCTTCATTGCATAATGATTATATAAATGAATTTAATGAATTAATATGATATATATTACACTAATACCAATTAGGAAATGAGGTATCTAAAACCTAAAAAGAAGAATAAGAATTTATTCGACAAAACACGCATTAGAACAAAAAGTAATAAACACCCGAATAACAAGTAGCAATGAAATATTACTAATAATAAGCTAAGAATATGACAATATATGATATAACGATTCTGGAATAAGTCAATAACATCATTTAAATCATTATACAGGAGGTTCAGACACTTACGAAGCAAATTGGACCTAAGGTAAGGGAAATATCACAATCTCATTTTTATCTGAGATTGTTAATACTTTGGAATTTAATGGGGTGAATTTTATCATCCACATACATGTTTCCACAATATGTAATATTATTTACATCCACCTAAAATTGTTTAAATCCAATTTTACCCTTCGGTGTGTTTTTAATAATCTTTTGTCGTTTTTCGTACAAGGTACTTCTTGACTTTTCTGACAGAAGTACGAGAAGAATTTTTTTTAAACTTATACTGCATGAATGGATTTTTAAAACATTATTTACAAAATGAATCCATTAAAATTTCTCATGTTTATTTTTAATCAACTTCTTCTAGTTTAAAATTGTATGACATGTTATGAAAGGAAGATGTTTTTGAAGTAGAAAGGTTATTTTCCTCAAGAATGGAGTTCAAGTGTTTTATCAAAATTATATTTCATCTAAGATAATATAGGGTTCTGTTTCTATCTCTATTATTACATTGATTTGATTATGTTGTGATGGAATTATTTTTATGAATTCAATTATCTTATATGAATTCTTTTATGATGTCATGTTGTTTAAGAATCCCATTTTTATTACATGGGTTATGCAATGATGTAAGATTTATGATTATTGGGATTAAATTTCACTACAATGATTTATCCCATATTATGAAATTATGATCTTTTTTACAGGTTAATATTTCCACAAGTTATGTTCTTATGAATATTATGTGATTGATATTTCTTTTGTTTATCCTTACTGAGCATTTGAGCTCACCCTTTTGTATGTTTTCTTTCCCCAGGTAAGGAAGAAGGTTATTAAGTTCGATATGCCAAAAGGGAATATAAATATGATGAAATAAATTGGAGACAGTGTTGACACTTTATGAACCAGTTGTTTATGTTTCCCAGTTTCTAAAGACACTATACATATACGGTCCTTTCCTGGTTTTGATATATGTTGTAATAAGTGTGCTTCAATTTTGACGTAATAACAATGTATGTGAAGTATGGGTTGTTATACGCCCGGTCTGTGAGTTATTAGCCTTTTCATGCCAGGGGCCCGGTTGGTTTCGTGTGCGAACCAACCCGGCCGTATCTCTACTATACCCCAAACTCTCATAGGTTATACCCATAAGAACCATTTCTCAAAGTGATCACCAACGCCGTTGACAGTTCGTCAAACATCCGTCCAATCTTGAAGATATCAGCTTTTCCGTTCCAGTGGCCCGGTTGGATTTCAGGTACAATCCAACCCCACCATACTCCAACTGCATCCAAAACTCAGTCTTAGTATTCCAAAAGTTCCGTCTCATCAAGAGGAAATCAATGAGACAGACGACGCATCAATCGGACGCCCGGTCTGTGAGTTATTGGCTTTTTCGTTCCATGGGCCCGGTTGGTTTCGTGAGCGAACCAACCTGACCGAACTCCGACGACATCCAAACCTCGAGTGGAGTAATATAAAAGTTCCATCTCATCAAGAGGAATCCAACAAAGTCTACGGAACTTCATTCGGACGTCCGAAACACAAGATATAAGTGTTTCCACTCTGTGGGCCCTGTTGGTTTCGTATCTGAACCAACCCGGCTGAACCCAATGATCTCTGAAACCTTGAGTGTAAATACCGAAATGACCGTGTCGATCAAAGTATTGAATCACAATTGACGGTGCCTTGATCGGAGGTCCGCAGCCCATGTTATGGGCGAAAGAACGAAGAGGTCTGAAAAATGGGGTCTAGGCCCGGCCCATACCCCCCCCCCCCCCCGGGTCTGCCGAACCCGGTCGGGTCCGGCCCAGCTGGGCCCGGCGCGGCCCGGCCTGGGCAGCCGGCTGGCCTCGCACTGGCGTGGCGCGATGGGTGTGGGTGGTTACAAACACCCCCGTTTGTCAACTTGGCGCATCTTAAAGCCGCGCCGCCTCAAACCTGGAACGTCCTGGCCGTTCCGGTTCACATCCCACCGCCGCAGCTCAGCCGCGGCGGTTATCTTCAGCGGTGCACCGCCGCGCCGGCATGGAGAGCCGCCGCCACCTTCTGCGGACCACCGGACGCGCTCCAGTGGTCTGTTTCTCCTGCTTCCTTCACCAACTGTCCTCCTGGGACCCGCTATTTACTTCAAAGGAATTCAAATGCCATTTTGGCCCAATTATTTATCGCCAATTGATCCGCACTCAACGTTCCAAACGCTCCGTCTTCGTGGTTTTCCGGTGTGGCGCGATGGCGCTGCATCCCTTCACCGCGACCCGACGTCGACCACAGATTTGTTCGACCTCAAAGGCACGGTGCGACGGTGCCGCGCTTCTTCGTCGTGATTCTCTAAATTCCCGCATGGTGCGACAGCACTACGTCGCTTCCATTTCAAGACACCTAGATAACCAACAAAATAAAAGGTGAGGATTTCCGTCCATGTTTGTGTGGTCTGACCTCCTCCATTATATTGATAACAGTTGGCCGTTGATATCGAAGAACATCTAAAATTATTCACGACATGAAAACCAAACCCCTAAATTGAAAAGACGTCACATGTCATCGAGCCGCGGAAGAGGCAAGCGTCACGGTGATCGGACGTCGTGGAAGATCGGTGCCAATTCTGTTGACGTCGGAGGGTGAGTCATCGTCAATGTATACGTTCCCCATGGTAGTGTCTCCTCCCTTGACACGGAGGAAGAAGAGGAAAAGGCACGTCGTCAGTGATCACCCGATGAAGAATGCAGCGTCTCGCTTCCTTCGACGTGGAGAGAAGGTTTAATATGAGATGACGTTCTTCGTCGAAGCATCAGTGTTCTTCACGTTCTTCAAAAAAGGAGATGAAGAGTTCTTCTTCGGAGGATGATGTTCTTCAAAACTAAAATGCTCTCTTCCCTTTCCCTTGACACAACATTTCTAACCAAAATAAAATAAGGCTCCACCTTATTTTATTCACCCATGATAAGAATTCAAAACCAACACACTTAATTAATTGATCATGAGTTGTGAAGTTAATTAAGGTTTAGGTGGCATGAATTAATGTCGGAGGTGAGGAGGAGAGGAGTCACTTATGTTAAAGTGGAGTTACAATATTAAAGTGGGAGGTGAGTTATGGGAGGTCAAGGGGGTTATGGAAGATAATGTGGGGTTAGGGTCTCATGTGGGCCCACCACCCTATTAACCCTTCATGGGTAGTTCCCTAACTTCCACTCAAAGGATACAACTACATTAAAGAAATAAAAATTGTATCTCAATTTTTATTTTATCTTCCACAAATTTTTAACAACTCCTCCCATGAAAACACAACTCCGAAAATGATATTGATAAGCAATTACCGGCACTTCGAATCCATCGGTGCCCTCGGAATTCGATTTCGAGCTCCGGTTCAAAAGTTAGAAAACCTCGCTTCTTCTTTCACTAAACGTACCCGAGCTAAACTTCGGAAATTGATTCCGGGCACACTGGGCCTCAGAATTAGGCACCGTCAGAAACTGTGTTCTTATAAAATTCCAAATAAAATTAAGAAAAAAAAGTTTACATGAAATATCCGGGTCTTTACAATACTCCAACGTCAGGGCTTTACGTCCTCATAAAGCTTTAACACGAACAAGGGTTACAAAAGCGGTACTGAGCATGCATTTGAGCCTTCCGCTCCCATGTTCTTACCTGGAGGTTCTCGTACTGCTAGTGAAAGTGCTCCTGAGGAATCGACCATCCTCGTAGGAACTGCTCCTGTCGATCCATGATCCCTACTGGAACCTCCGTTAAATACACCCCATCACCATCGTCCATCTCCCCATGGTCGATGATATGTGAAGGATCATGCACGTATCTCCTCAGTTGAGATACATGGAAGTCGTCATGCACCCAGTACAACTGAGGTGGATGGGTCAAGCGGTAATCCACCTTGACTACCATGCTGAGGACCTAGAATGGTCCGTTGAACCTCGAATATAACTTGACGCCTTGGCCACGTCTCCGTAATTCCAGGTCGAGGTGAGACCCATAAGAAAACGTGGTCTCCATCCTTGAACTCTAGTGGTCTCTACCTCCTATCAGCAGAAGGCTTCTGTCAGCTCTGAGCTGTCTTCATCCTCTTTTGGATGCCTGGACCTTCTCTGGTCCCATAAGAGCTGCTAAGATTTCTTCTTTGCTGATAAGATAAATCTGGTCTCATCCCCTGGATGAACCACGTTCTTTGCCTAATACAGTCAATCCAGACAAGAATGATGTATTCATGCCACATATGACATCATAAGGCCTCGACGTTACTACCAAGAGATCCAACCATCACCCTCTCCTCTAAGGGTCTTGTCACACTGTCGGTATCAGCTTGAGGTCACAGGGTCTCTTCCAGTAGGAATCTCGAAAGTGAGGGTCAAGCCAACAGTTTAAACCGTAACCTATAAGTACTCAAAAAGGAAGGAAGAAAATTTCACAAAAGTAAGTGTATTTATATTAATGCAGCTCATGGAACCAAGACAGAATTGTAACAACAACAACAACATGGAACTAGATATACAAAGAATAAAGTTAAAACCCTAGTTCTGCTCCTTTTCACTAACATCCGGAGCTCCGTGGTCATAAGCTTCTGCTTCCTAAAGCTGAGCTCTCCCATGTCCACATGTTCCCTGCGGTCAGGGTGGACCTCTTGGTGGTGGTGGTGGAAACACCTCGAAGCATCGTACACCTCGAGATCCACGGCCAGCTCCTAGCGGTCTGCCTTGATCGAACCTCTGCCTCTGCCTGGGAGGTTCTTCATTTAACTGATGGTCATCTGCATGGCGGGTCGTAATGTCACATGCCATGTGACCAATCCCGCCACAGGAGTAACACTGCATGGAAGGTCTGGCTCTGTCATTCCCCTTGGTGCCTCGCACTACCGACCCTGAGTCATGCGGTCGACCACCTGTAGGTCTGGTCCTCTTGGACCTCTGCGTCATCTGTCTACTGTCTTCTACAGAAGACTCGACTACTGATCGAAAACCCTACGGAAAAGGCAGAAGCTCCTGTACATGCTCGGGGTGTAGAGCTACTGGCACAAACTCCACCCTGAAGAAGATCTCTAAGTCTTCCCATGTGAAGGTAATCCCGTCACAAAACTGGAACAAGTGGCTCCACCACCTTCCTACTGCTGCCTGAAGGAGGTTGGAAGCAAAGATCACCATGAATTATGTTGGCATCCCCACTAGCCTAAAGACTTTCACCACAGCCTCCCGTCAATCCTCAGCCGCCTGCGGGTCCGTCTCTCCCCAGAACCTGGGTGGCCTCCGGCGCTGGAACTCGTGCAGCGCGCTCAAGTGGCGTGAATCACCTACTACTGGGGCTGGTGGCATCGGTGACCCAACGTATGGTAGTACCGCTGCTTCCTCCGCTGGTGCCTCAACTGCAAGAGGGTTATGTACCGAAGCCTCGTCACTCGGCAAGCTGTCAGTATGCACATCCCTCTGGGCTTTAGTTGGTCTTCCATAAAGAGGCATCATGAAAGAAACAATGTGACACAGTCAAACGATTATACCTGCTGAGATGACTTGGTTCATGATGACATTTAAAAACATCTGGAAACACACACACAATCAGTGTTTTCATGCACAAAGTCGGAAATCAGTTGTCAGGGTCCTGGTGTATGGATACGTCGGCCGCCCGCACCAACACTGGACTCCCTAAACTGAAGACCACACTTGGTACCCTTAACACTATTTCTTCACAGAAATAAAATATCATAGTTATAAGTTCTGCGATAGAACCCAGTCCTCTAATACCAATTTATCATGACCCGTCCTCGGGGCCCGTGCGGTGACTACCCGAATCCTGCCTTCCAAAGGCCAGGGGCTGGTGACTAGCACCAAAGACATAAATCCCGATGACTGGGAAGGAATTGCCTTTATAAAAGTAAACAAAAAACCACAAAGCACAAGCGGAAGTAAAACAATAAGTACAAAGGGAAGTTCTGAAAAGTAAATGGGCCAGAATACAAACCCAACTAAAAGTACAACTACAACTGAACAAAAGTAAAACAGAAAAAGAAAACAGCTGGAAGAACGGAAGCGGCTCCTAGGACGTCCTCCTCGGATCCTACCTGAAGGGTAGGTACAGATGGTGCAGCTTCTGGATCGTCCACCACAGATCCTACCTGATGGGTAGGTACAGATAGCCTCCACATCACTCTCGCCTGTCAACCTCCTCCGAGTGTCGTCTCGCCATGATGTCCACCTCCGGATACTGACTCGTCGTGTACTCCACCTCCGGGTACCATCCGGTCCTCGAACACTCGGCCTCCGTCAGCACTGCACGTCGTCTGCAACTAACACAATGAGGTGTAGGCATATCCCGTGCAGGGGTGAGTATAACGATACTCAGTAGGGACCCCGAGACCCTCAAGGTCTCACAAAAACAATAAAGGATTACCCCAAAGAAGATCTCAACATATAACCTCTACTTAGGTATATGCCCACACATATACCTAAGTTATCAAGTAACCCATATCAATCATGAGGAAACACAAGGATTATGAAATAAACAGATAAACACTACTCAGTTATATGCCCATACATATACCTATGTTATCAAGTGAAACATATCAATGAATATGTAAACACAATGGTCATAGACTCAACACAAACTAGGATTTTAATTATCGAAACCGTAACTTCCGAAGAGCCCTGTCTCTGGAGTGTACAGTGGTCCTGTCATGACTCTGAGGTACTGCTCAATAACCTATGACTGCTGAGGTACTACTCCTGTCGAGTACTGTGGGTCTGCCACCTCACACAGTAGCGCTCCTCTACCATGGGTCTTCCATCTCACATAGTAGTGCTCCCCCTCATAGCCTACAATGGTAATCCTCCTGTCGAGTATCGTAGGTCTACCACCTCACATAGTAGTTCTCCTCCGCCATGGGTCTGCCACCTCACAATGTAGTGCTCCCCACTAGGCTATGCAAGTCAATCCGAATCGAATCGGACAAGCAGTCATTGGTCACAGCCAGCTACACGGTCTCTGTACTCTGTATGCTCGTCTCCGGGAGGGTCCGCTCCACGAGCTACAGGTCGATACTCCAAGTATCACTAGTCCCACGAATAAGTATCTCAAAGGACGGCCTCGTCATAGGGGTCTCAATGAAACAGACGGCGCGTCAATCGGACGCCAGGTCTGTGAGTTATTAGCCTTTTCTTCCCAGGGGCCCAGTTGGTTTCGTGTGTGAACCAACTCGGCCATATCTCAACTGTACCCCGAACTCTCATAGGGTATACCCATAGGTACCGTTTCTCAATGTGATCTCCAACGCCGCTAACGGTTCGTCAAACAGACGTCCGGTCTGAAAGATATCAGCTTTTCCGTTCCAGGGGCCCGGTTGGATTTCGGGTACAATCCAACCCAGCCATACACCAACTGCATCCAAAACTCAAGATATGTATGCCAAAAGATTCGTCTCATCAAGAAGAATTCAACGAGATAGACAGTGCGTCAATCAGACGCCCGTTCTGTGAGTTATTGGCTTTTTTCATTCCAGGGGCCTGGTTGGTTTCGTGAGAGAACCAACCAGACCGCACTTCGACGGCATCCAAACCTCGAGCGGAGTAAGACAAATGTTCTGTCTCATCAAGAGGAAAACCAACAATGTCGACGACATGTCAATCAGACGTTCGGAACTCAAGATATAAGTGTTTCCGCTCCGAGGGCCCGGATGGTTTCGTATCCGAACCAACCCGGCCAAACCCAAAGTTCTCCAAATCCTTTAGTGGAACATACTGAAACGACCGTCGCGATCCAAGGATCGCATCGCAACTGACGGTGCGTCGATCGGAGGTCCATAGACCATGTTATGGGAGAAAGACCGAAGAAGTCCGAAAACGGGGGTCCGGGCCCGACCCGGCCCGGCCCAACCCCCAACCCCCCCCCCCCCCCCGCCCCCCCTCCCCCCCAGGTCGGCCGAACCGGGTCCGGGTCCGGCCCAGGTGGGCACAGCCCGGCCCGGCCTATGCTGCCTGGCCCGGCCTGGACAGCCGGCTGGCCTTGCACTGGCGCGGCGTGACGGGTGCGGGGGGTTACAAACCCCCCGGTTGTCAACCTGGCACAGCCTAAAGCCGCGCTGCCTCAACCCCGGAACGGCCCGGCTGTTCCGGTTCACTTTCCACTGCCGCGACTAAGCCTCGGCGGTTTGCTCCGGCGGCGCGTGGCCGTCGCCTTCTGCGGACCACCGGACGCGCTACGGTGGTCCGTTTCGCCTGCTGCCTTCACCAACAGTCCTCCTGGGACCCGAACTTTACTGAGAAGGAATTCAAACACCATTTCGGCCCGATTCGTCGTCGCCTGTCAATCAGCACTCAACGTTAAAAATGCGCCGTCTTCGTGGATTTTCGGCACGGCGCGACGGCACCACACCCCTTCGTCGCGGCCTGACTTCTACCACGTATTCGTTCGACCTCAAAGGCATGGCGCGGCAGCGCCGCACTTTTTCATCGTGATTCTCTAAATTCCCACACGGCGAGACGGCACTGCGTCACCTCCATTTCAAGCCACTTATATAACCAACAAAATTAATGGGGAGGAGGTTCGGCCGTGTTTGTGCGGTCTGACCTCCTCCATTATTTTGATAACAGTTTGTCGTTTATATTGAAGAACGTCTAAAATTATTCACGACATGAAAACCAAACCCCTACCTTGCAAAGACGTCAGACGTCATCGAGCCGCAGAAGAGTCTTGCTTCGCGGTGATCGGACGTCATGGAAGATCGGTGCTGATTCTGTTGACGCCAGAGGGTGAGTCGTCGTCAATGGTGACGTTCCCCGCGGTGGTGTCTCCTCCCTTGACGCAGAGGAAGAAGAGGAGAAGGCATGTCATCGGTGATCGCCTAATGAAGAATGCGGCTTCTCGCTTCCTTCGATGTGGAAAGAAGGTGAATGATGAGACGACGTTCTTTGTCGATGCTTCGGTGTTCTTCACGTTCTTCAACAAAGGAGATGAAAAGTTCTTCTTCGGAGGTGGAAGGTCTTCAAAACTCAAATTTTCTCTTCCCATTCCCTTGACACAACATTTCTAACCAAAATAAAATATGGCTCCACCTTATTTTATATACCCATGCCATGAATTCAAAAAAATACATAATTCAAAACCAACACACTTAATTAATTGATCTTGAGTTGTCAAATTAATTAATGTTTTGGTGTCATGAATTAATGTGGGAGGTGAGGAGGAGAGGATTCACATAAGTTAAAGTGGAGTTACAATAAATAAAGTGGGAGGTGAGTTATGGGAGGTCAAGGGGGTTATGAAAGATCAATGGGTGTTAGGGTCTCGTGTGGTCCCCACCAACCTCTTAACCTCTCATGGGTAGTTCCCTACTTTCCACTCAAAGGTTACAACTACTTTAAATAAATAAAAATTGTAACTCAATTTTTATTTCATCTTCCACAAATTTTTAACAACTCCTCCAGTGAAAACACAACTCCGAAAAAGATATTCATAAGCAATTACTGGCGCTGCGAATCCATCGGTGCCCTCAGAATTCGATTTCGAGCTCCGGTTCAAAATTTAGAAAACATCGCTCATTCTTTCACTGAACGTACCCGAGCTAAACTTCGGAACTTGATTCCAGGCACACCGGGCCCCGGAATCAGGCACCGTCAGAAACTGCGTTCTTGTAAAATTTCAAAGAAAATTAAGAAAAACAATATCCTTGAAATATCCAGGTCTTTACATAATTTATGTAAGCACACAAATATCGAAATAAAATTAATATATTACTATTCATGGTCATGGAATAATCACTATTTATGGTCTTGAGAAGAAATTATAAATTAATGATTATAACATTAAGAAAACTCCTCTCCCCTTCACTATATAAGCCACCCCTCACCACCACATCCTCCAACAAAACTCATGCTTCAAGCCTTGGCAAAATTCTGCCAAATAATATCCCCAAGCCCTCTCCCAACGTCCAAGACCTACAGGTCTCACCCAATCACAAAAAACAAAGGCCTTAATGGGATTCTCAAGGAGGAGTACTTCAGAGGTGAACCTTTCTTCTCTTTTCTTTCAATTTCTTTTACAGAGTTCCATTCATTTCTTCTCCTTTATCTTCCACAATCATCCAAATGCCATGATAATTCTAGTACCTTACATGTACTAGATTTACATTGTTCCAATGGAATATTTCATCACAATCTCTTTTTCCCCTCCAATTATACAATAAATGAAAACACATTCTGAGATGTGTTAATTTATCACACTCATGGAAGTTGGGTTTTAAATATCCATTAAAATTTTTAATAATGGTAATGAAACCCATTTCAATGGATGAACAAGATCATTATATATTTATTTTCTATTTTTTGAAGTTATGTAACCCTTACTCACTCATAATATGTAATAATAATACAAAACAAGTTTATTGCGCACACAACCACCGAAAAAATTCATGAATTTATTAATAACATTTAACTAATGATTCATCCTCCTGTATATAACCAAGAATAATTATATGATCATTTAAATATATTTAATGTCACGAAGACTATATATTAACAATTATGGGGTTTTATCATCATTTCAAATGAACATCGATTCAAAAATACTAGTAAACGGATCATGAAAACCAAGGAAGAAAAGGCTTCCAAAACAATAAAATTGAATATCTTAAACCCGTCTAAAATACAATTAATGATCCTAATAATGTTATACCATATCAATTACATTATGATGTAGTTCTGTAATTATTAATTAATGAAAATAAATTTGATTAAAAAACTACACAACTCAAATGTTGTAATTATTTTTTTAAGGGAAATACTAATTAAATATTGTAAAAAATATTAAAATTTAAATTATTCAAGATAATTAATATTTAAATTTTTTTTATAAATTTCCATGTCCCCTTATAGAAATAAAAATATATTTGGATCGAGGTAAAATATTATCTTGATATTTTTAAGCATCCATTAAACGGATTATGTCAAAATTAAACTTTTGATATTTTTTCGAGAATAATGTAAAGATAAAATATTTAAAAATCATTTAAAATTATAGAAAATATTAAAAATATATATATTCTATATTATACTATATATGGTTCATTAATGTTTTTATTAAATTCAAATAATTATCTATGACACTATTTTAATATTGACCAATTTGATTGCTTAGTTTAAATTAAAAGAGATATAATTAAAAATAAGATGAAATGATAAGGATTAAAATGAAATAAACACATCTTTAAAAGTTATTGGTTGCCAATATTTAATCTATAGATAATATTATATTATTAATATGGACATTTTGTTTGTTTTTTTAGGATTTATTTTATAATAATTTAATATTTTTTGGAGAACCGAAAATACCCCTCACCTCAATTATAAAAAGAAAATTTCGTCTCAACACTTCACATCACATTGAGCCAAAAGTATCACTCATCCATTATCCATTTTCCATATCGAAAACTGTATTCCCAATATAAATTTTCTTGTATTCTCAAAAGAATAATATATTTATTTATGTGGATATTCAGTGGGAGCACATTGATGAAGAGGTAATCTCCTCTACAGAATATTTCAAATTAATTATTCATTTAATTTTTATTCAAGACTTGTTTAAATTATAATGTATTTTTTTAATAATGAAATATGAAATAATACGTTAATATTTTTATTTAAAAACTATATTCCATCTTCTAGCCATCCTACCTAAAATGAATTCACCGTGTATGTATACGTATAACTAACCATCTCCACATCACATTGTAATATTTTTGTATCCACTGTATGACTTTGATGGATATAATGACTGAAAAAATAACAATATATTATTACAATATAAAAATATTTATTCTTGAACAATATATATACCATCAAATTACTTTCCATGTCAAAAATAAAAGAATGATTTCGTCACTCATGCATATATTCATTCTATTGTATCCATGATGTGATGATTTTAATTCTAGATAATATCTATTAAATAATGATAAAATTATATAATATAATCAATTAATATGAAATATATTATGTTACTATGATTTTTTAAGGGTGTAACTATTACCTAATATGGTGAACCAGAACTTATTCGACAAAACATGCATAAGAAAATGAATCAATTAATACCTGAATATCAAGTAATAATGAAATATTATTACCAAATGTAAGATAATATGATCATATGTGATATCATTGAAATGAATATTATTCTATAATAATTCATTTCAATCATTTAAATAATTATATAAGATGTTCTGAAACATACCATGGATATCAAACATATGGGAAGTGTAACAACCATGGATTTTATAGAATAATAATCTTTCATTTCTATTAATATTTATGAATTAGATATTAATTTTAAATTAACGGGGATACTTTTTCAAATAGCATACTAAAAAAACCAACATATGATTTCTCTGAAATTTCTTGTCCCACAAAACAATGAGTTCTACGAAAAATTAATATAATTATACTATTTTAAATGGTTGTTAACACATAGTCGTTGTATTTGAGGGAATGGATAGAATTAACATAAATATTATTATACATGTTATATAAATATATATATATTTATCTAATAAATTTTATAGGCTTAAAATAATAATGAATCTGATATTATGCTTGAAGTACAATAATAATTTTTTAAAGGTCATTCTAATGCCTTTTGATGGTGAACCATTATTAAATCTAGTTCTAATTTATTTTTATATTTCATTTGACAAAATAAATTTATTCACTTGAATCGGAACATCAAAATTTACTTTGAATGAAATTTTGGTATTTTTATGAAAAAGTTCATATTTTTATGAATACTGATAAATATTAAATTATAAATAAAAAATTCCTTTTAATCGAGTTTAATTATACAATTAGATTATTATTTTAATTTTTTATAATGAATATATGTATTAGGTTTTGGTCAATTAATCCAATGTGGGTTATTTGATATAATTTACTATTGAAATCTGACATAAACACAAGTCAATATTTTGTTAGTTATTATTTAAAAAAAACATATTTTTTGTATAAACAAATGAATTAATTTTAAATAAATTATTTAACATCATTATTTAGAATTTTTAGGAATGGATTCCATAATCTGAATTATGAATTTAAATTTTTTTAAATATGTACCTTATATTTTAACACATTATGAATAGTAACATTAGTAATTCTTTTATTTATCGTGGTTAAAAGGTATATGAGGAAACTAAAAGTTAAAAATTATTATAATTATATTAAACTACCATTCAACATGTCATATTCTTATTTTATGAGTCATATCCGATCATGGGAATCCTTGGTTTGAATTTTAGACCTAATGGAGTCAAGTGAATGTTAAAATGACATTTTATTAATATTAATTTAATGTAATAAAATATTTAACATAATCATGAATCTTAAAAAATTTTTATGGGGTTATATAAGAAATATTTCTGAAATATGTTTTAATTAGAAATCTAAATATATTAACTACATAATCATATTTTATTTTAAATTTTTATACATCATATAAATAAATTTATTTATCACTAATAATGATGTAGGGATTACATTATTAATGAATAATTTAAATAAATTACCATTGAAATAATAAAAAAATTAATTTAAACATTATATGACATAAAATAATTTAAGGGATGTGTATGACTTTTTATCATTGAAATATTGTTGTTTTTTAAAAGAATCATGTTGTTATGTATTTTATAAAAAGTTATGATATAAATAGTATAAAAATTGAAATAAATGAGTTTATAATTATGTACTATTTTTTTAAATTATATATTAGTCTTAAAAGTTTAATATTCGACCATATAAAATATGATATGATTAAAATAAAATTAATAAATCCCTTGATTTAATATTTTCATCTGATAGTAACTATGTTAAACATATAGTAAGAATATAAGATAAGTCATGGTGAGAGTCAATGTATTTAACTATGGGTTATAGCTAAAAAGGTAAGGTTAAATTTGTGACCAATACTTGTCTAAAACCTATTGGTAGAGATTTATTCAACCCAAAATCATCTAATATTTGATATAAATTACATTCATACATTTTGAAACTGAAAAAATTTCATAATAAAAATATATTTCAGTATCTTCTTGAAGTTCCCATCCTCCATCTTATAAAACACCATCACCTATTCCTCATTAATCACAACTCTAAATCCACTTTTCTTGTCAACCATTTACAAAACAATTCTCCCAACATCCCTATATTACTATTTGATTCGATACCTTTGGCAAGTTTTTTGATAAATCTTTTTGGATCAAATCAAAAGGAGTTACATGTTTTAGAGGTATCGTATTCTATAAATTTTGTTTCATTTATATTCTTTCTACACTCTATATGCTCTTATTATTAACTGATATCATAAAAACACCAACATCCTCAATATTATAGAATGTAGTTACAATATTTATTTGAACCACACATACACACACCTCCACCTATTGGATACGAACACACTATTTCTGTGAATGGAAAACTACTTCCACACGACATGATGATTGTTAGATTTTTCCCTACCACCTCCCATAGAGGCCATTATTATGGAACTATATTTATATTTTTTCTATTATTTTTATATTTTTATTTACAAACATACAATTATGATTTTCATGATTTGTAAATATGATAATTTCAGTTTAGAAAGTGTGATCTATGACCACTCAAAGTAATATGACACGTTAATTCCATAATAGAACATATAAAGGATGGAATTAATAAACATATGTAACATATATATCAAATTATATAATAACGTAATTATAATATACCTATGTATCATTTATTTCTCATCTATTAAATATGAGAAATAAATGAATGTAGCATCCATAAAAAAGTAGAAATTAACTTATGCTTATTATTCAGGAAAAATAAGGAATATATATGGAGAATCTAACTCAAGGTAAGGGAATTATCTATATCTACATTCCCGGAGACATATTTTGTTAATATTCTCCTTTTTATTTTATACGAAGTATAATAAAACCCTTTGACTTTTAATTTCACTTGAAGGTATACATTTCCCTATGAATCGTTTTACTAAACGATAAAAAATGAATGTTTCTAACGTATGATGTGACAAAAACCTCTATTATGTTATATTCCATATTTGATATTTGGCTTTCTCTATAAGACTTATTGTTTTGAAATGGTAAAAAAATCCCTGATTCTCTTTTTTGTTGTTTTGGTATTGAAATTGGTTTTTGAAAGTGTTTAAGTATTTTGTTATCCTGAAATTATTTATTGTGATTGAAAATGAAATGTAATTAGTCAAACCTCGATATTTGCAATATTTTATGTAGTTTTTTTATATAATGTTACTTGTAAATTTGACGAATGGTTATGTGATAAACCAATGACAGGTGGTTACGTGATAAAACAAATGACTGGTGGTTCCGTGATAAACAAATGATGTTTAGTTATATTATAACCTCCAATGCATTTGGTTGGGATGTCAGTCATATGGTTACAACATTTATTGATATTTATGGAAATTGGCCATATGGTTATTCCACATAAGGAAATTTAGGTCACATGTTAACATTACATGCTATATATTTTTTTCAATAGTCATTACAGTAATCTTTTGGTTAGAAAAAGGGTAATGTATTAGCCTATATTCAGTGAAGTATTATTACTTTTCCTTAATGGAGAAATGTATAAATTATGATAAGTTATTCATGGTTTACATTATATCCAATGACTAGTATGTTTCACTGGTTATGTATCCCTTATTGTGTTATTTATTGTCATCCAATTTTTTTAATTGTTTTCCACATGACATAATAAATAATATAGACGTGGATGGGATCAAGGAAATGTTATGTGGTTAAACCATGAATCTATGTAATGTTTATTTGTAAATATTTTTTTTTCTTTATGAAAATCAAGTTGTGAATAGAATAGTCTACTTGTAATACTCAAGAGGTTATGGATATGTTCTGACCTAGTTCTCTATTGCTGTAAACCTGAAAAGATCCTCAATGTAGCGCCCAAAAACATTTTATGGTATGTTTCTATTAAATAACATGTATTCATTAGATGCCCTGTATTTCATGAATCACTGAGCCTCTATGAAACAAATATGGTTACATATAATATATATCCATAACCTAGCCATTAAATATTAATTTTCTAGCACTATGTTTTGAATTTTAAAAATCTGACATACACAGTTGTGTCGAAGATGATATTTAGAGTCTGATATAATTAACTTAATTTTCCGTGAATATTAACATGCCATTATTATTATTAAACTTCCCTTGTTAATATTAATATGTCTCTTATTAGTGGTATACATAACCCTGAGTGTATAAATGAAATTTGGCCCCTTAAAAATGAAGATAAATATTTTATGTGTTTATATATTAATATTAAATAATAATTTAATTAAATATTTAATTATTCAATTTTTGAAAATTAATTTTGAAAAATGGGATACCATTTTGGATTCACCATGTCAGAAAATATTTATGGATATCTTTTGGGATTTTTATAAAATAAATGAATTTTTGGTGAATAGTAAAATACATTAATTTACCGTATAAATACAATATATTTCAAATAAACTATTCCTAGATTCCTGATTGATGTAAGCACCCAAATATAGAAATTACATTAACATATTACTATTCAGGGTCCTAGAATACTCACTATTTCTGGTCTTGAGAGGAAATTATAAATTAATGATTATAATATTAAGAAAACTCCTCTCCCCTCCACTATATAAGCCACCCTCACCACCACATCCCCCAAAAAAATCATGCTTCAAGCCTTGCCTAAATTCTAGAAAATACTCTCCCCAAGACCTCTCGCAATGTCCAAGACCTACGGGTCTCTTCCAATCTCCAAAAACAAAGGCCTTACGGAGATTCTCAAGGAGGAGTACTCCAGAGGTGAACGTTTCTTCTCTTTTCTTTCAATTTATTTTAGAGAGTTCCATTCATTTATTCTCCATTCCCTTCCCTACTAATCAAAATTCAATGATAATTATATTACCTTACATGTACGAGATTTACATTGTTCCAATGGAATATTACATCACAATATCTTTTTCCCCTCCTAATATACAATAAATGAAAACACTTTCTGAGATGTGTTAATTTATCACACTCAAGGAAGACAGGTTTTAAATATTCATTACAATCTTTAATAATGGTAATTAAACCATTTTCAATGGATTAAAATGATCATTATATATTTATTTTCTTTTGTTTGATGTTATGTAACCCTTACACACTCATAACATGGAATAATAATACAGAACATGTTTATTGCGCACAAAACCACCGAGAAAAATCTACGCATTTATTAATAACTTTTAACTAATTATTCTTCTTAATATATATAACCAGGAATCATTATATGATAATTTAAATATATTTAATGTCACTAAGACTGCATATTAACAATTATGGAGTTTTATTCTCATTTCAAATGAACTTCCATTCATAAATACAAGTAAACAGATCATGAAAACCAAGGAATAAAATACTTCCAAAACAATAAAATTGAATATCTTAAACCCTTCATAAATACAATTAATGATACTAATAATGTTATACAATATCAATTAAATTGTGGTGAGGTTCTGTAATTATTAATTATTGAAACTAAATTTGATTATCGAGGATATTAATAACAATTAATAACACCTTCATGCATATGGTAATGGATCCACTCTCTCCCTTTTATTCAAGCATCTTCACAATGTTGTGCCCATTTTTATTTATTACCTAATGATGATGTATTTTTTCACACCTCCCCAATTCTACCCTTATAAAACTAAAATAATGGGATACCCCAATACCTCTCATTATCCCCTCACAATAACACTCATTACAATTCTGAAATGTTTGTAAGGGATTTCCACATCTCACTTTATATTTTGTGGGATTTCCATTATTGGGATCTTATTTCATATATGTGTTACAGGTGTACTTCCATTTGATATATATTATCAATATTCCTTTTATATTAATGGTATTATGTGATTCATTTTGTGGTTATTAAATTTTTTTCATATGAATCAATTGATTACAACGTCGTAAGAATCTTTGTCTCAGTTTTCATTTCATTGTGACTTACTTAGTATTGTGCGCCTATTATTTCTTATGTGGTATACCTAATGACCATGTTATATCACTATTCAATTGAAATTTTATTACATTTAAATTTTCATATTCACATATCATGGATATAATAATTTTATAATTCTTATACCATGTTATATACGGTATTTATTTTGAATGGTGTTTTGACTATGGAAATACTGATGAATCTGTATCCTCTATTCTATATGGATAATGTAATGCCATATTTCTCTTATGTTGAATATATGTATAAAAATTATTTGGACATGCAGTGTCAGGTGGGGCCTACTATAACCCCTTGATGCATCAGTAGGTCTAATGAGACAAATCTAATGGAGACAAACCATTCACGTTTGATTCTAAAAATTCATACGGGTTTCTTCCCATATAATTATACCATTTTTATGATAGTATGGTATCATATTCCATATAAATGATATCCAATTAATAATAATTCTCTTTTCTCATTATCAGTTATTACTATCCCTGAGATATTCACTATGACACAATCTATGAATATAGTTTCATTCTCAGTTAATTAATTTTTTGAGTATTCATTTATTCACCATTCCATATTGATATGTCATATTATTTATAATTCAGTTATTATTGATTCATGCATCTACTATTTTTAACTCTTATTGACCATTTAAGGTCACCTCGTTCAATTGTTTACCTTCCACAGGGGATGAAGCAGATATCATTATTTAGTTTATGTGGATGCAATTTTTAGTTTTTGTTACATTTTTTATTTTGTAACATTTTACAATTTAATTTGTGTTTCATCTATATATCTAGTTTTTAAAGAATACTAAACTGATCGTTCCCTTAGGATATTCATTCCTTAAAATCATGCCAATATATCAAGTAATGCCCCAGTTCCATTCTAGAGGTCTCGGGGCATTACATTTGGTATCATATGAAGTTTAGTAGGAGACTTAGAGACTATATTAGAAAACATAGATTAGGGAACAAAGACCTAAGGTATAATTTGTTGGTAAATGTAGTACAAAGTCCTTGTATTTTGGTAAGGAAAATATTATGTGGATATTTCAAGCAATACATCCTTATCTGGATTCCTGTTGGTTGAGGTTGATCAGGAACATATGTACCTAGGAGTGAAAGCTCCAACAAGGAGTTTTGGGCTTGACCCAGGGTATCCAGAGAAACGAAAATAACCCCTGCTACACTCTTGGTTAAAAAATTCCCAAGGGCTATGCTTAGGATAATTCATAATTTTTTACAATACATTATAAAGGATTAAAATGTAAATTTTTCATAAATGAAACAATTTTTTTTGATTAGGATATTTTTCATGCATAAGATCTCGATTATGCTAAGTATTTTATTAAATTAAGATAATACATTATGATTCATATCCTAATCTAGTGTGTTACATTATTTAGAAATTATGTCTAATGGAAGAAGGGGAATCAATACTCGTGGGGAATGTATGGATATCTCCACTGAGAAAACCAACATAGTCAATGTAGGAGTTGATTAAATCATTACCATATTGGGACAACATACTCAGGTTGTAATGAATAACCATTCCATAAATGTGTTGGATTGTTTCATGTCGCAGAATCCCATATCATTCATCAAGACTTCGAATCCCTCGGTTACTGAGCAGTGGATAATGTACCTTGAATAGATATTCATGGCATAAAGATGCAATGAAAATAAAAAGGTAGTACTGGAAGTATATTGTCTCAAGAGTGACAATGATCAATGAATGTTCTTGATTTGGAATTCCATAGAGGAAGAAGAAATAGAATATATGGAATGGAGGACATTTAATGATGCATTCATGGAAAAATATTTCCCTCATGAGAGATGAACTAAAATGAAGAGTAAATTCTTTAGATTAATGAATTGGGAAGAAGATAGTGTTCTAGAGTTTGAGGCTACCTTCACAAGGCTAACCAGGTATGACGTAGATTACGTACATGACTCAGCAGACATGATTGATCATTCCATCTATGGCCTTATTCCAGGTCTTCGAAGGGCACTGGATTCTCAAAAATTTATATCATATGATGAAATTGTATCACGTTCCATCAAAATAGAGAATGAATTTTATGGATCAAATATTTTCAAGGGAACCCAAGATAAAATGTGGTATTCTTATAACCATGTGAAATGTGATGCGCTAAAGAAGAACAAAGGAACCTAGAAATTACCATTATGCGAGAACTGTGGAAAGAATCGTATCATGAAATTATTGAAAGGCATGGATGTCTAAAAGAAGTGTGTTGAAAATATTCATCTATCTCATGAATGCAAAGGTAATAATAAATTTTATGACGATAAATGTTATAATTATAAAGATAGGGGTCACTATGAAAATGATGTCCTAATCCCCATGGAAATATGAATTAGAAAAATCCAAGATTGAATTGGAGAGCTTATGCTATTATAACAGAGGAAGTTGATATTCATAATGATACGGTGATAGGTACATTTAATGTTTCCTCAAACATAGCAAACATTTTATTTGATTATGGATCATTGCATTCATTTATATCTTCCTTGATTCCATGAAAATTAGACATGCCCAATTTGATTTAATAAATTATTTATCAGTCAAAACTTCTAGGGGATGCATCAATGAAGAAAAATCATGTCAACTAGTACCCCTCATGACACATAAATTTTCTTTAGTTTCTAATCTTATCATCATATTAATTTCCAACTTTGGCAAAATTCTCAGTATGAATTGGCGGTCAAAAAATGATGTGAAAATTATTACAAGAAAAAAGAAGATAGAATATGTTAAAATGGTGTTGAATCTCTTATTTTTAGAGGAGAGACCTCACAACCCGATTCATATCCAGATCCTCTCCTAGTAGATTTATTGAATGCAATTCATGTAGAGGAAGATGACTCAATATTTATAGGTGAGTAATGAACGCTTCACATTTAGGATGTGAATATAGTGCTAGAATATATTTATGTATTTCAAGAGGATTTTCCTGGACATCCTTCAGAGTTGGAAATTGAGTATTTCATTGACATTATTCCTAGAGAAAGACCTATATCAACTACACCCTACAAAATGGACATCGTGGAATTAGTGGAGCTTAAGAAAAAACTTGAGGATTTGACTGAAAATGGAATTATTCGACCTGGTTTTTCTCCATAGAGAGACCATGTCTTATTTGTTAAGAAGAAATATGGATCAATGAGTTTATTATTTGATTATAAGGAAATCAATGATATAAAAATGATGAAGAAGTATCATCTACACCAGATTGATGATTTATCCGATCAACTTCGAGGAGCTCAATACTTTTCAATGATTGACCTTCGATCCAGATATCATCAGTTATGCCTGAGCAAGAAATATATTCCTAAGACAATATTTCGAACCAGGTATGGGCATTGTGAGTTTATTGTGATTCCATTTGGATTGAATAATGTACCCTTTGTTTTCATGGATTTAATGAATAATTTTTTCATGGAATATCTTGATAACATTGTTTTAATATTCATTGATTATATCCTAGTATAATCAAAAATCCATGAAGACTATTAGGATGAGTTGATGATTATTAAAAAAAATCAAAGAAGTAATGAATTATATGGGATATTTAGAAAATTCAAGTTCTGGCTTCAATCAGTTTTTTTTCAGGGCCATATTGACTCTAAGGATGGACTCCATGTTGATTTGGAAAAGACAAAGGCATTACAAGAATGGCCCATGCCATCAAACATAAATGAGGAAAACAATTTTAATGGCCTAGTATGTTACCATTGGTGTTTTGTTCAAAAAATTTCCCGACATGCTGACCCGCTTAACAATATCACATGTAAAGCAGTTATGTCTGTGTGAACAACAGTATGTACAAAATTCATCGAGTAAGTAAAATGATGATTGATCAATGCTCCAATTTTTACTCTTCCATATAAATGTGATTGATTTGTAATATATAGTGATGCATCAATGAACGCAGTGGGATACGTCCTTATGAAAAAAGATAATGTTTTTGACTATTCATCAAGATAGTTGAAGAGTTATGAAAATAATTATCCAACTCACGATCTAGATTTAAAATCAATAATCTTCGCTCTGAAAATATACGGACATTATCTCAACGGTTAAAGATGTGAACTTTACATGGACCCCAAGATATTGAAATACATTTTCATACAAAAAGATCTCAACATTAAACAAAAGTTATTTCTCGAGTTACTCAATTATAATGATTGTTCAATAAACTAAAAACCATGAAAGGAAAATTAGGTGGCAGATGCAATAAAGAAGAATGACCAGGAAATTCTAACTCAAATGAGGTTTGATAGATATTCTATATTTTTGTATCTACTAAAGATGGATATGGAAATTATTATGGAAGGGAAAACATATTTTCTATTAGAAATGGTTTCTAAACCGTCATTATTAGAGATGATATAAAGCTCTCAATCTGATGGTGAGAATATACACAAGAAAATTAATGATCTCAAGGATGGGAGATTGAATGACTTCATGTATGAAGGAGTTCTAAAATTTTTGAATAGGTTATGCATTTCATCAATATCTGAGCCAAAAAGTGAACTATTAGACGATGCTCATAGCTCAAATTTCTCTATGCATTTGGGTAGCATAATGATGTATAGATATCTGAAGAAATATTTTTGGTAGGATAATATGATGCATAAAATTGCTAACTAAGTATCAAGATGTCTAATTTCTCAACAAATCAAGGAAGAGAGACAACATCCAAAAAAAGTGATGCAACCTCTACCTATTCCTATGTGGAAGTGGGTTAATATTACAAAATATTTTGTCACCAGTCTAGTGAGGACACCTAGAAGAAATGATGAAATATGTTTAATTGTTGATCATCTCACCGAATCAGTACATTTCCTTCCTATAAGAGAGTATTTACCACTTGGGTTCCTAGAAATACTTTATTTAAATTATGTTTTAAGACATAATAGTGAACCTCTATAGGTGGTCTCTGATAGAGATCCCCAATTTACCTCAAAATTATGGAAAAGGCTCCAGAAGGCTTTGAATACCGAGCTTCATATGAGCACAACTTATCACCCCAAAACCAAGGGACAATCTGAAAGGAATATTAAAACATTAGAAGACATATTGAGGTCATTCTCTGTTTAATTATGATGTATATGGGATCAATACTTTCCATTGGTGGAATTATCTTACAACAATAGTTTAAATTCTTGAATTCATATGGATTCATATAAATCATTTTATGGAAAGAGATGTCGAACACCAACTTGATGGGTCGAAGTTGGTGAGAGGAAGCATATAGGCACGAAACATATTGAAGAGACCATGAAAAAATGTGAAGAAAATCCAAGCCAATATTAATGTATCACAAAGTAGGAAGAAGAGTTATTTTTCAACTGAAGAATATATTTGGAATTCTATGTTGGAGATCATGTCTTTATGAATGTCTCTCGATGGAAGGTTGTCTTATGTTTTAGTAAGAAATGGAAATTGTGCCCTAGGTACATCAGACAATTTGAAATTTTGGAAAGAATTAGAGACTTATATTACTTTTAGCAATGTCTCCAAGTATCTCCAAGGTTCATGATGTGTTCCATGTGTCATTGTTGAATAAATACAAGCCATACCCAATGCATGTACTCCTATATTAATAAATAGAACTGAAACCTCATTTGTCATACTGTGAAATTCTAATCGGGATTCTTGACACAAGGGGGTAGGTGTTGATAAATTGGAGAACTTTTCCAGTAATGATTATTTAGAGTAAGAAATATGGGAACCTAAGGATGTTATGAAGAATAACCACCCAAATATTTTTGGTGGGATTTATAAATATAATTTTGAGGGTGAAATTTATGAAAGAGTGAATAATGTAGAATCTATAACATTTTATTGTATGTTTTGACTTTAATACACTTTATTCATTAGATAGACTATATTTCATGAATCCATATTCCTATATAGAAAAATACATGGTTAATTATAGAAGATATCTATAACCTAGAAATTAAACATAAATTTTCTAGCTCTGTGATTTGAATATTAAAAATCTGTCATATATAGTTATTTTTAAGATGATATTTAGATTCTGAGAGAGTTAACATAATCTTTGGTGAAAATTAACCTACACTTATGAATAGTAACCTGACCTTATGAATATTAACTCTCCCTTATGAATAGTAATATGTATCTTATGAATGTTATTCATACCATTTAGTGTATAAATGAATTTAGGAACCTCAAAAATGAAGATGATTATTTTAAGTGTTTATATATTACTAATAAACAATTATTTAATTTAATATTTAATTAATCATATTTAAGAAAATATTTTTGAAAAATTGACTTTATTTTTGGATTATACGTGTCGAAAAATTGTTGGGGTGAATTTTTTTGATTTTTTTTAATTGCATTAATTTTTAATGAATAGTAAAATACATTAATTTACCATATAAATACATTATAATTTAAATTATCAAATACATGCATCATGAGTGACGTAAGCACACAAATATCGAACTCAAATGAATATATTACTATTCATGGTCATGGAATACTCACTATTTCTTGTCTTGAAGTGAAGTAATAAATCAATGGTTATAATATTAAGTAAACTCATATCCCCTCCACTATCTAAACCACCCATCAACCCCTCTTCTTCCCACACCACTCATGCTTCAATACCTACATAAATTCTTACCAATACTCTTCCAAAGACCTATCCTCGTGTCCAAGAACATATGGTCTCACAAAAAGGAAAAAAACAAAGGCCTTAAAGAGATTCTCAAGGAGGGGTACGCAACTGGTGAACCTTCCTTCCTTTTTCATTCAATTTCTTTCACAAAGTTCCATTTTTTTGTTCTCCCTACTCACCTTCCCTCACCCAAATGAAATTGTAATTCCAGTACCATACATGTACAATATTTTCATTTTTCTAATTCAATATTTCTTCATAATCATTTTTTCCATCCTTTTATATAATAAATGCAAACATCAGGTGAGTTGAGTTAATTTATCACACTCAAGGAAGATAGATTTTCAATTTATATTACTATCTTTAATAATAGTCATGAAACCTTATTCAATGGTTTAAATAGATCATTATATATTTATTTTATCCTTTTTAATTTTATGTAATCCTTACACAATCATAATATGGAATAATAATACAAAACAAGTTTATTGTGCACAAAACCACCGAGCTAAATCCATGCATTTATCAATAACATTTAACTAATGACTCACCCTCAAGTATATAACCAAGAATCATTATAAGATAATTTATATATCATTAATTTCACTAATATGTTATATTAAAAATTATTTATGTTTAACGACATTTCAAATGAACTTCCATTCATAAATACCAATCAACAGATCATGAAACCAATGAAGAAAATACTTCTTAAACAATAAAATTGAATAACTTAAACCCATAAAAATACCATTAATGAACATAATCAGGTAATAAAATTTCAATTACATGATGATGATGTACTGTAATTATTAATTAATGAAGCTAAATTTTATTATTAAGGTCGTTAAGATCAATCAAGAACACTATCAAGCATATGGTAAAGGATCCTCTCCATCCCCTTTATTCACGATTCTTCCCTATGTTGTTCCCTTTTATTTTTTATACCTAATAATGTGTTATGTTTTCAAACATCCCTCACACTACCCTTGTGACACATTAATAATGGTATACCCATTTACATCTCATTAATCCCTTGAATGAACACTCATTACCATGCCGAAATGATTGTAATGGGGTTTCTCATCTCAATTTCAAATCTATAGGATTTATATTGTTTGACACTTATTTATTATATGTGGTATAGGTGTAATATAATTTTATATATATTATACTAATTCTATTTATATTCATGGTATTATGAGATTCATTATTGGTTATTTACTTTTGTTCATACGACTAAATTGAGTACAATGGGGTAACGAGCATTGACTGAATTTTCACTTCATTGTGAAATAATTAGTATTGTGCACAAACAATTATTTAAATGGTGTACCTACTTCCTATTTTAGATAAATTATCAATTAAAATTATATTCAATTTCAATTTCTACATTCACATATCATGGATTTGATTATTGTCTATTCCATTTACCATTTTACATACGGTATTTATTTTGAATGTTGTTAGACTATAGAAATATTGATGAATATGTATCCACTATTCATAAGAGATAATGTAAAGGAATATTTTTCTTTTGATGAATCTATGTATAAATAATTATTTGTACAGGAAGTAGAGGGTTGGGTCAACTACATCCTCTCGATGCATCAGTAGGCCTAATGTGACTAATTAGATGGTGACAAACCCTTCGAGTTCGTTTCCAAAAATCAGATTGGTTTCTATCCAATGAAATACATAGTTTTAGGGTATTGTGGTATCATAATCAAGATATATGACATAAAATTAATAAGAATTAGATTTATTCATTATCAATTATTACTATCCATGATATATTCACTATGACAAAATCTATGGATGCAGTTTCATTCTCAATTTATTAATGGCGTGCGTTTTAATTAATTCACCATGCCATATTGATATATCAAACCATATTAGATTCAATTATTATTTATTCATGATTTCGCTATTTTTAACCCTTATTAAGAATTTGGTATCACAAATTATATTTTTTACATTCAACAAGTGATGAATAAGAGATCATTTTTTGATTATCTATGGATGCAATTTTTTTGTTATATTATGTATTTTGTATCCTTTTCCAATGTAATTTGTGATACATATATGTATCTAGATTTTTTAAGACTACTAAACTGATCGTTCCATTGGGATTTTAATTCCTTCTAACCATTCAAATATAACATTTAATTAACCTGCTCCAGTCCAGAGGGGTCTTGAATTAATGTAAAATTATTCACTTTTCTCATGATTGTGTAATGTTTAATGTAAAGGCCTTGTAGTTTGTATCAGAGGTCGTGTCATGACCCGTCACCTGGGGCCCATGAAGTGACTAACCTAAAGCCCACCTTCCATAGGACAATGGCTGGAGACTACCACCAATGTTGTAATCCCTAGTACTATGAACACATTGCCTTTATAAGATGTAAACACAAGCAACCAAGCACAAAAAAAGATACGAATGCAAGTCAACTATATAAAAAAAATATATTTGAATGTCAAAAGGTTCCAGAATACAAGCCCAAAAGTAATAGTACATATACAACTTAAATACAACACAATTGAAGAAAAATAAAGGCAACTATGTGGTCATCCTCTAGGTTCCTACCTGAGGGGTAGGTAGAGATCACCTCCACCACACTCCACGTCCACTCTTCTCCTCTTCATTCTGACATGCCTTATGGTCCACCTCCAAGCACTGTCCTGTCCTGATACTCTCAACCTCGATCAGCAATGTTCATCGTCTACATCCAACACAGCGAGGTGCGGGAATAGCCCATGCATGGGTGATTATAAAGATACTCATTAGAGACCTCAAGACCCTCAAGGTCTCACAAAAATTAACAAAGGCTAATCCAAAAAATCATGTAAACAAGTGACAACCAGATTTTGGTATATACACATACATATACCAATGTTTTCTAGTAAACACATATCAATCATGAGGAATACACAGAGTACAAATCAATGCCCAATGCTCAAATGTTCCACAACGGAAAGGATAACACGAAGGAATGTACCACACTGGTACTTACTCAGCTCACACTTGGTATAACATAAGTATAGTAGTAGATATGAGTATATGAAACTACTGAATCATCTTACCCAATTAAGAGGTAGACCCACATATGATCTCAAGGTGATGACCCACATAAGATAACTTAGTGATGACCCACACATGATCTCTAAGGGCTGACCCACACAGTATCGCGATGTGCTGACCCACACCGGATCACTATGTGCGGAGCCACACTAGATCGCAAGGTGATGGCCCCCATAGGATCGGTTGGTGCTGACCCACACAATATTTCTCTAAGTGCTGGCCCACACAATATTTCTCTAGTTGTTAACCCACACAAGATCTCTCAGTTCTGACACACACAAGATCACTCTAAGTGCAGTCCCACCCAACTACTAGGTTCCCACATAATGCATTATTGTTTCTGAGAGGATCTTCTCCATAGGATACTAGACGATAATCCAACTACCACTATGTTCCACAAAGATTTATCTCAATGGACTTCCACATCATAGGGGTCTCAATGCAATAGAGGGTGCGTCATTCGGATGCATGATCTGTGAGTTATTAGCCTTTTTGTCTCGAGGTCCCGATTATATCTATGCTTGATCCAACCCAATTTTTCCGCAACATTATCCAAAATTCCCGTGGGGTACATAAAAGTTACCTTCTCACTCCAATGTTTTAGGTTCCATTAAAGGATCATCAAACGGACATCCGGTGAAATTTTTTTGGTCCACGTAATATATAGGGTCACATCTGGTTTGGTTCTGGTCCCGAACCGGCCTGTGGTGTGGACTGGAAGGCTACGAGCACCGTGGGGGGCCATAGAGGCCACGAGGGAATGGGTAAGCTCGAATGCAGGGGTGTCGCGAGGGCATGAGGCTGCTCGGCCGGAGTGACTCGGCCGGGCGGGTGGAGGCTGCGGGGCGGCTCGGATGGCCGCGGCAATTGGGAGTCCCACGAGCGGTGTGTCTAGGCCATTGTGTGGTGAAGTAGGCCATAGGGCAGTTCGTCTAGTCCATGGGGTGACACAACAGTCCGCGGGGTAGTGTTTCTAGGCCTCAGGGGGGGGGGCACGGCGAGCCCTCGGGCGCGCAACTCCATTGGGCAGGGAGGCCGCGGGCGGCGGTGGCCGCGGGGTGGTGTCGTTGCCTTATTCTCTTTTGTCGTGATTGATAGCCATCCTCATTCATCATGAAGAGAACATGAATTATCCCATGAAATTTCTAGAGGATGAGCCATGTTTGTTTGGCCTGCACATTCTGCATTAGTGTTGAAGAAAGCGGCTATAATACTTAAATCAGAAGAATAATAAGAACGGGAAGGAAAAATAATTCAAGCACCCTCCCTACAACTTCTCAAAAGTAATCATACAAAAATAAACCCCTACGTTGGATTTTTCATTGACGTTTTCACAAGCAGGAAGTTGAAGAAGGAGAAGAGAGTTCCAATGATCGTCACTTCTAAAACCACGCATTGATTTCTGGATCGCTCGTCATCCCTTTCCTAGATTTTCCAAAAACATTCTTTGGTGGTTTTCTTCATTGGAGAAGTGAAATACCCCCAATATTTTTCCTCTCCCCAAATCCATTATAAAGAAGATTATCCAATGATGTTTTTTTTCCACAATTTAATTGTGGTCAAAATTTTCAATTTGGCTTAATTAATTCCATTGAGTTGGTATAATTAATTATGGGGGTGGCATAAATTATGTGGGGGATTTTAAGAGGATTCCCCCCATTAAGGGCGGAGTGCGAGGGGGTTTAATCCTTGGATGGTCCCCACCACCATAACCTCTCTTTAAAGGTTAGTCTCAGTAGTCCCCACGTTCATAACCTCTCAGAAGAGTTTTTTAGTTCAGGGGGTCCCCACCAGTGAAACATCCACAAGGGAGTTTCAAAAGAAAATAAAAATAAAATAATACACCATTTTATTTTATTTTAATATTTCACAAATATGTGGAAAACTAACATTCACCCTCGCCCTATTGTGTTCGAGGTGAAGGAATCCTTAAATGAATACTGGTGTTGTGAGTTCAACGGTGTCATTAGATTTCAATTTCGTGCAATGGTTCAAAAGCTACAAAAACTCGCTTGCACGTTAACTGAACGTACTCGAAAAAAAGTTAATAAATTTCTTCTGGGCACACCCACCTTAGAATCACATGCCGTCAAATTTTAGGTAATAGTAAAATTCCAATTTAATTAAAAAAATTACATGGAGTCTCTGAGTCTTTAAATTCTCCCCACCTCAAGGATTTACAACCATGTAAGACACAACTCAAACTAAGGGAACAAGTGGTGGTACTGAGAACACATCTGAACCTCCCTCTCCCACATGATCTTTTGGAGGATTCCATGTAGCCAGCGAACACACACCATAGGTATTGACCGTCCAAGAAGGACGTTCTCCTGTCGATCCTCAATCTCTACTAGAACATCCATAAATGTCACCACATCGTTGAAGTCCAGATCGCCATGGTCAATGATATGAGAAGGGTCATGCACATATCTCCTCAACTGGGATACATGGAAGACAACATACAACAGTTGAAACTGAGGTGAAAGAACTAAGTGTCAATCAACCTCACCACCTCTTATGAAGACCTAAATAGTTCCGATAAAACTCATAGATATATTGACAACTTGGCTAAATCTCTGAAAACCACATCGAGGTGAGACACGTAGAAAGACGTGGTCGCCATCCTCGAACTCTATAGGTCTCTGTCTTCTTTTGGCATACGACTTCTTCCAGTTCTGGGCAGTCATCATCCACTCTTGGATGGTCTAAACCATCTCTGTGGTATCTTTTACCATCTCAATTCCCACGAGTGGTGACTCCCATGGGCCATTTCCAATATAAATTTGATATGAAAGATTTACTATACAATTCCAAGAATGGTTACATCCTAATAGTGGAGTGATATGTGTTGTTTTATAAAAACTAAACCAATGGAAGATGACCCTCCCACCTGTGACTGAAGATGAGGACGCATTCACAGAGCATGTCCTCGTGGAACTGAATGGTCCACTCAGTCTAGCCATACGTTTGAGGATGGAAGGAAATGCTCAAACAAAGCTGCATCCTAAAAGCATATTGTAACCCCTAACATAGTTGGGAAGTAAAACATGCATCACAATCATAGACAATCATCTAGGGTACTCCATGTAACCACACAATATTATGAAAATAGAGGTGTCTCAAGCTCTCCACTGACCCCTGCTCTCTGATCGGTAAGAAGTGGGCCGACATGGTGAGTCATTCGAGGATCACCCAAATGGAGTCATGACCCCTAGATGTACGTTGACGTCCGGTCACAAAGCCCATGGATATCGCATCCCACATCCACTCTGGGATATCTAAAGGCTGATCCAAGCCTACTTGTACCTGATCCTTTTCCTTCACTTTCATACAAGTGAGGCATTGAGATACAAACACTACAACTGATTTCTTCATTCCAGGCCTTCATTGTTGTTGTCGGAGATCCGGGTACATCTTCACCACTACTGTATGTACCATTAGATGGGAGGTGAAAAACTCTATCAAAACTTCATTCCGAAGTGACACTAGTTCCATGGTACGTCTTTTAAAGAAAATGATGTGCTCCCCACCTTCAAAAAATCCATAAGGCGTCTGCCCTGTGTATATCTGAGCACGCTGAGTCTCATAGTTAGCATCCCCATACTGCTTCTCTCTGACTCTCTAAAGAAGTGATGGAGTGACTTTATGAAACTGAATAAATATGCTCCATCCATATCCACAATGGATATCTCAAAAGAGGCCAGTTGCTCTATCGCCTCACCTAATAGATTTATTCCAGATCATCTGATGAGTGCATATACTACAATGTTGTCCTTACTAGGACTATATACTAACTTGATGTCATAGTCTTAGAGTAACTCAGGCCAACATCAATGTATCTAGTTCAGGTCATTCTGAGAGAAGTCATACCTTAGAAACTTGTGACTAAGTAGGCTGTAATACATTCCACCATCAGATATTAATGCCACATATTCATGGAAAAGACCACTTCTGGTAACTCAATGTCATGGGTATCGAAGTTCTGATCATGTTGTCTCAGTTGTCGATAACCATATGTGATCACTTATCACTCCTTCATTTGGACACATCTGAGCCCGGCCCCTAATGCGTCGTAGTAGACTACATACCCTACACCCTCCTCTAGGATCCTCAAGATGCGGGAACTGGTCAGCCTCTGCCAAAACTCCTAACAACACTGCTGACAACTCTTTGTCCGCATGAAGGTTTCACTCTTCTTCATTAATGCAGATAAAGGTGCTGCAAATTTGAAAAAATCTGGCACAAACCTCTGGTAGTATCCAGCCGAACACTGGAAACTTTGTATCTCCATCACATTCCTGAGTGTCTCCCAAGAATGTACCACCCAAATCGTTTCTACATCCACTGAAACTCCAACCGATGAGATGACATGTCCAAGAATGTGAACCTCTCTGATCCAGAACTGGCACTTCGAGAGCATACCAAACAACTGCTGCTCTCATAGTGTGTCCAGAACTACCTGAAAATGATTTCCATGCTCCTCCTCAGTATCCGACTAGATCAATATATCTTCAATGAAGACTACTACAAAGAGATCAAGGTATGCCTAAAATATCATGTTCATGAGTCCCATGAACACTTCTAGAGAATTAGTTACATTTAATTGAATAACTAAGAACTCATAGTGGTCGTACTGACATCTGATTGTCATGTTCTGTACATCCTTGTCGCATACTCTCAGCTTGTGATAGACTGATCTAATGTCTATCCCAGAGATCCACCGTTCACCCTTCAGCTTATCAAAGAGATCACCAATCCTCATGTGTTGGTACTTGTTCTTCACAGTCACATGGTTCAGGAACTGACAGTCAACATATAGTCTCAAGGTTTCATCCTACTACATGGAGAACCGAATCGGGGCTAACCAAGGGGAAATACTAGGCCGAATGAATCCCTTCCCCTGCAAGTCTTCTAGAATTACCCGTAGCTCACGATGCTCTACAAGAGCCTTCTGATATGCTGGTGTAGATATCACTTCAATCCCTGGGTACAAGTCAATGTAAAAGTACAACACTATATGAGGATATTGACCTAAAACATCATCATAGAAAATATTTGTGTACTCATCCACAAATACTAGATAACTCAGATGCTCCTCATCAACCGCTCTGAGGGTATGGCTATCCAACTGATTATTGATCGGCTGCATTCTCCTTCAGGTAATTCCACCATGTGCTGCAAAGGCTCCTTTCTCACCAATGAATTTAAACCTAGTTCCATCCATACTGAAACACCTCACTTTGTGCCTAATACATTCTATCTGAGCATGGATTTGTGATAAATAGTCTATACCCAAGATGACATCGCAAGGCCTTGACGTTGCTACTATGAGATCCAATCTAAAGCTCTTACCCCCTAGAGTAATCTCACACTACCATCACTAGTGTGTAATCATCGAATACACTCCCATAGGAGTAACTATCTATAAGGATCAAGCCCATGGCTCTGTCAGAATCTCAGAGATCCTTACGAGGGCAGTGGAAATAAAAGAATGATTGGAACCTGTGTCTATTAGTACTGAAGCCAAGGTGGAGTTGACACAGATCGTACCTCGTAACATCACTGTATCACTATTATCGTAGGCCTCTACTTCCTGGATTAGATCTTTCTCCTATCCACCTGACCCCTTTGGTCGGGGTGGACCACCCGGTGGTGCCAGAAGCAACATCTCGAATAGTCTCCCACAGCTAGTTGCACAACCAACTCCTCTTCAATGCCCGCCGGCTCCCTAAAGACCACATCGTTCGAACCTCTATCTCTTCCTATAGTAGACTGAAGGAAATGATCACTATGAGATCAGATAGTGTCTCTACCAGTCAGAAAACTCTCACCATGACCTCCAGCAAATACTCAGCCGCTTGTGTGTCCGTCTCTCCCCTGATCATGATTAGCCTCTGGCGTTGGAACTCGTGCAACATTATCAAGTGGCACACACTCTCTACTATAGTGGATGGTGGAATAGGTTATCCCAATGGGTAATGGTATCACTGGTTCCTCCACTAGTGCCTCTATTATAAGATGTCCCTACACCGAGGCCTTGTTGCTCGTTGGGCTTTCAGTACGTACAACTCTCAGAACCCTAGCTAGTTGTCTTCGTGGAGGCATCCTGAAAAGAAGCATATGTACCACCATCAAAAAGATATACCCAGTTAGTTGAATCAATGATATAACAAATAATACTCTTCAATACACAGATACAATTAGTGTTTTCATACAATAATTCATAAATCAAAAGTCAGTTTCATGGTGTATGGATATGTCAGCCGTCGCAGCAACACCGAATTTCATAATCTGAAAACCACACTCACTACACATAACATTATTTCCATTAAAAATAATGATTATTGTCATATGTTCTAAAGTAGAACCAAATAACCTGATACCAATTTGTCATGACACGTCCCATGAGGCTCATGCCCTAACTAACCCCCAACCTGCATTCCACAGGCCACGGGCTAGTGACTAGGACCAAAGTCGTAATCTATCAAACTGGGAAGGCATTTCCATTATAACATGTAAAAACATACAACCAAGAACACAACAATATAAGAACACAAGTCAACTATATAGAAAAAGAGTGCTGAATGTAAAAAGGGGCTGAAATACAAGAAAAATTATAAAAGTACAAGTACAACTAAAATACAACACAACTGAAGAAAAAAATGTAGCTACTAGGTCATCTTATGAGTTACTACGTGAGGGGTAGGTATAGATCGACTCCATAGAACTACACATCCACTCTTCTCTTCTGTGTTCTGAAATGTCATATGGTCCACCTCCGAGCACCTTCTAGTCTAGGTACTCTCAACCAGATCAGTGCTTTTCATTGTATGAATCCAACACGATGAGGTGCCGGCATAGCCCGTGCATGGGTGAGTATAACGATACTTAGTAGGGACCACAAGACCCCTATGGTCTCACAAAAATCCACAAAAGATAAACCCCAAATCATGTAAACTAGTGAAAACCCGACTTACGTATATGCATATACATATACCTAATTTCTCATGTAAAACCATATTAATCATGAGAAAAAAACAGAGTCCAAATTAATGCCCAAAGATCAACTATTCTAGAAGGGAAAGGAAACCACGAATATAAGTACAACATAGGTACTGACTCATCTCACACCATGCATAACATATGTATAGAAGTAGGGATGGTTAGATGTAACTACCGAATCATCTTACACTGTGAAGAGGCTGACCCACATAGGATTTCCAAGTGCTGACCATATAGGATCGCTCAGTGCTGACCCTCACAGGATTGTTAAGTTCTGACCCAAACATGATTGAAATGTAATAACCCACAAAAGATCACTAAGTGATGGCCCACAAAGGATCACAAGGTTCTGACCCACACAGGATCAGTAGGTGTTAACCCTCACATGATCTCTCTATTTGCTGACCCACACAGAATTGCTCTAGGTGCTGTCCCACACATGATCACCCGGTGATAACCCACACATGATCTCTTTAAGGGAAGACCAACACATGATCACTCTACATTCATTACGTCATTTCCACCTTCTGGGTTTCCACACTATGATCGCTCGTCTCCAGGAGGATCCTCACCAAAAGATATTGGTAGTTACTCCAACTACCACGAAGTCCCACGAAGAAGTATCTCAATGCACCACCATGTCATAGGGGTTTCAACAAAATAGACAATGCATCATTCAGACACTCGGTCTATGAGTTATTATATTTTTTTGTCCCGAGGGCCATATTGGATTCATGTTCGATCCAAGCCGACCGTTCACCAAATTTATCCAAAACCCAAATAGGGTATACAAAAGTGACATTCTTCCTTCAAGGATTTTGGGGCCGCATAAGATTCCTCAAACATATGTATGATGACAACGTTATGTCCCATCTAATTTATGGGGTCGTATTTGGTCCGGGACCAGTCCGACCCTAGCCGACCAGGCTTAGGTCGACCTCATTCGGGTTGACCTGTCCGGAGCCAGTGGGTCATGCCGTACCCGTGGTGTTGTCCGGTCCACTGGGTGGTCCAGCAGGTTGTGAGGGCTGTGATGTGCCGGGAGGGGCATGGGGCGGCTTGACAGTGGGGGTTCCATGAGATCACGAGGAATCTCATCCATGGGGGGTTCCACAAGGGCACGAGGCCGTGGGATGGATCAACTGGAGTGGCTTGGTCGGGATGGCGGAGGCCACGGGGCAGCTCGGATAGATGCATCGGCTCGGAGGTGGTGGCTGTGGGGTGTCGTTGTTTCCTTTATCTCCTTTTATTCCTTCGTCGTGGTTGATATTCATGCTCCACCATCGCGATGAACACAGGATTTATCCCAAGAAATTCCGAGAGTTCGTGTGATGTTTGTTTGGCCTGCACTCTCCGCATTAGAGTGGTAGCCAGTGGCTATAATAATTGAATCAAAAAAATAACTAGAACGGGTAAGGGAAATAATTCAATCACCCTCCCTACAACTTTCCGAAAATAATCATACACAAATAAAACCATACATTGGATTGTCCATTGTTGTTGGTGTGAGAAAGAAGTCAAATAAGGCGAACAGATTTCCAATGATCGTCGCTTCCAAAACCAATCTTCAATGTCGGGCTCGCTCGTCGTCCTCTTCCTTGATTTTCGATGAAAATTCATTGATGGAATTTTTCATTGGAGAAGTGAAATCCTCCAAATATTTCTCCTCTCCCTAAATCCCACAAGAAGAAAAGTAGCCAATTATGTTGTGTTTCACCAACATAATTGTTGGAACAAATGTCAAATTTGCTTAATTAATTACATTGAGTTGGTATAATTAATTAAGAGGGTGAATCCAATAAAGTGGGGAGTTCAAGAAGATTATCCCCATTAAAAGGGGGTTTCTAGGGGGTTTAAGCCTTGGGTGGTCCCCACAACCATAACCTCTCATGGGAGGTTATGCTCAGCGGTCCCCACCTCCACAACCTCTCATGGGGGTTTTTAGTTCAGGTGGTCCCCAACTATGAAAAATTTACAAGGGAATTTTAAAATAAAATAAAAATAAAATGTTACACCATATTATTTTATTTTAATATTTCACGAATATTTGAAAAACTAAAATCCACCCTCTTCCTACTGTGGTCGAGGTGATGGTCTCCTTAAGAGAATATCGGCACTGCGAGTTCAATGATGTCCTTATATTTAAATTCTGAGCACCGATTGAAATGTTATAATAAACCACTTCCATTTTTACTGAACATACCCTAATAAGTGTTCATAAATTCAATTCGGTCACACCGGGCCTCAGAATCAGGGGCCATCAATTTTCACAAACTTGTAAAATTTCAATTTTATTAAAAAAATTGATATTTTGGGTCTTAACAGGTCGGTTTAGATAACATTAGAAGTTAGAATATTTTAAATAAAATATGTCTAATTTTTTTTCATGCATAATGATCTAACGGAAATGATTTATAATTTTAAGATTACAATGTATCATAGTATACGATATGTTTTTTTAGAATGTTTTTCCATAGAAGAAATAGGGAAACATTTATAGGAATGAATAAAAAGGGAAAAAACCAACCAAATAAACCAATTGAGATGGTTGGAATCAGAACTGAAATGTTTGTTTCATTAATTTAACAGTTGAATCTGGTGATAAATGGTGGTATAATATAATGAAGATAACTTGGTATATAATATAATATGATAAGATCATGAAAGTAACTTATGAATTCGTTTTCAGACCTTAAAAGAAACAAAACTATATGGAAATGTGAGTATGAGAGAATTTTGGTTTAAAAAAATATCATTTCATAGTCATATTGTTTCTAATGATAGAATAACTATTTACCCTTCTAAATAAAAATTCGTTGAAGGGTGTCCAAGACCTAAAAATATTAATGTGATTCATAGTTTTTTAGTAGGTTATTACTCAATGATTGTGGAAAAATTTCTCATTTATCTACCTCACAAACTAATATAACACGTAAAGGATTTATTTTGATATGGATAATTGATTGTGATGATATATATTAAGAAATAAAAGAAGATTGTTAATTCCTCCAGTTTTGTTTTGTCCATCTAGGAATGGTGAATTTTTTATCTACAATTATGCATCAGTTAATGTACATGGTTGTTTGATAATAAATAATGATCGAGTAATTTATTATGCTTCATGATTGTTGAATCCTCAGGATAAAAATTACCCTACCCATGATTTGGAATTAGCTGCTTTTATTTTTGCATTATAAATTTGGAGGCATCAATGGTATGGTGTAAATTGTGAAATATATACAAATCACAAAATCTTGATGTAAATATTCACTAGGAATAAAATAATCATGAGACAAAGGAAATGGATCAAATTAATCAAGGATTATGATTTCACGATCCATTAGCATCACTGAAAAGAAAATAATGTGGTTGAAGCTGTATGTCGTAAGAGTAATGCTACATTAACCATGATATATTTGGAACAAGATCCATTTTGGTTTTTATTTTATGAATTTTGGATTGGATATTGTGGGTGAAATGAATTATTCCATTATGTTTTAGGTTGTAGTGAAATTACCTCTATCAGATAGAACTATGTATGTGTAGAAAGAAGAGAGTGTGGTGCAGACAAAGGTAGAATTGGTTTAGAATAGAATGTTACCATAATTTAACAATGATAAAGACTCTGTTTTGAGTTTTGGAAACAGGTTATGTGTGCCTTTTTATTCACATTTAATGAATGAATTGTTATATGAAGCTCATAGTTCTACATTTTCAGTTCATCCTGGAAGTACATAGATGTACAAAGATCTTCAGGATTATTTTTAATAGGATGGAATGAAATGATATATTGTTGAATTTAATGTTTATTGTTTGATTTGATAGATAGTTAATGTAGAGAAGAACTTACCAAAGGGGATGATCTACCATTTTCCAGTGCTATAGTGGAAATGAGAATATATTTCCATTGATTTTGTAGAGGGATTACCAAATACATGTCGAGGTATGAATACAATCTGGGTTATTAATTACCGATTGACTAAATCTACCCATTTTTTTCATATACAATATACTCAATCCCTAGATCAACATTCATGATAATATATTAAACAATTTTTATTTTAAATGGTTTTCCCCTATACATTATATTTTTTCATGATCCCATGATCACATATAACTCTAGAATGACCATCAGAAGTCATTCAGAATTGAAATAAATTTCGTTATAACATTTCATCCTCACCAAATGGGCATTCAGAATGATCAATTAAGAACATATAGGATATACTAAATGCTTTTTAAATGGATCACAATGAAAATTGGGATCATAATGTTTCATTGGTGGATCTTTAATATAATAAAAATATTCATTTCAATATATAGATGGATCCATTTGTAGGATTATATGGAATTTAGTGTCAAACTATGTCTTTTTTGGATAATGTAAGTGAATGGATGATGATGGGACTAGAATTACAACAAGGGATGGTAGAATTGGATTATTTTATTTGTAATCAAATGAGGAGAGAACAGTTTAAGAAAAATAGTCATATAGATAACCGAAGGAAGGATCTTTCTTTCATATTAGGTGATCATGTCATTTTCATTGTTTCTCCATAGATAGGTGTGATGAATTTTGGTAAGAATAGAATGTTATGTATATGGTTCATTAAACCCTATAAAATTCTATATATAGTGGGATCAATTTCATATAGGGTCACTTTACCTCCATGTTTATCTCAGGTACACAATGTTTTTTTATGTTTCAATGTTGACAAAGTATATGTCATATCCATCTCATATTTTGAGTCTAGAGGTAGTTCATTTGGAAGAGAATATTTCTTATGAGGAACAACGAGTACTAATTCTTAATAGCATTGGGAAACAATTGCATAATAAGTTGATTCCTTAGGTTATGTTTTTTATGCAATAGTCTATATGGTTGAAGAGGCAATGTGGAAATATGAAAATTATATGAGGGATAAAAAACGACACTTTTTGATAAGTGAATAGGATTGTGTTGTTGAAATTCCTAAAAGGGGGAAGGATGTAAAAAAACCAATTATTTATTGAATAATAATTATTCATTTCTATTATTTTTAAGGAATTTGATATTAATTTTCTATTAAAGGGGATTCTTTGTTCAATATCGTTGTCTACACGCAATAATGAGTTTCTCTGAAATCTTATGTTTCACACAACATTGTGTTATAACAAAAAACAATATAATAATATAATTATGAATTGTAGTTAAAGAATTAATGTGTAATTTCTGGGAATAAATAAAACTAACTAAAATATGATTATATATGTTTGTTAAATTTCATTACATTTATAATTTTTTTTATGCTTAAAATAAAAATGAATCTGATTTTAAGCAAGAAATATTTTAATATTATTTAAAAGGCCATTTTACCAAATGTTGATGGTTAACCTACCTAGATAGGGTTTTTGACGATTTTATATGTTATATTTGACAAAATAAATATTTTTTTGTATGTTTATCATTAGAAATTACATTGGATGATATTTTGGTTTTTTCAGATAAAATTCATATTTCAATGAATAGAAAAAAATACTGCATATTAATCTAAATTATTTATATAATTATTTTATAATTTTATTGGATTTAAATTTAAATTTATTTATGTTTTTATAATTTAATCCAATTTTGGTGTTTTAATGTAATTTCCTATTGAAATTGGAAAAAATCAGATATCCGACTTTTGATAATTATTACTTTTTAAAACCCCTCTTTTTAGATTGATAACAGAAATTAATTTTAAATTAATTGATAAAACTTCTATGTTTTGAATTTTTAAAAATGGATTACATAGTTGGAATCAGTATTTTTATATTATATAAATATTTAATATTTAATTTTAGACATTATGAATAGTATCTTTAGTAAATATTATTTTTAACATGGTTAAATGGTAAATATGGTAAATAAGGGTAAAAAAATATTATTACAATACTTTACTACCCTAATATGTTTCCTAATATTATTTTATTTGATATTTACGACAAGCGATATCCATGGGTCTATTTGGGGACCCCATGAATCCACTTAGATATGAAAAATATATTTTATAACAATTAATTTAATGTAAAGAAAAATGTATCATAATGGTGTATCTTTTAGAAAAGAAATTAGTATATGGGATTGTATATGTGATAATTATAAAGATAATGATTCATTAGAAATATAAAATTATATCCTATATCTTGATATTTTATTTATATTTATTATACATAAAATAAATAATTTTATTTATGACAATATTATGAAGTAGTTATTACCTTATGAATGAATGATTTAAATAAATGAGATTATAATTTTTAAAATAAAACCATTTGGAAAATTTTTATTCTATATATTAATTTTATGGAAGATTTTGACATTTTATATTTTAATTAATATAGTATTATTGAAGGAATAATGTTTTTATGGATCATTTAAAAGGTCACGAACAAAATAATATAAAAATCGACATAAATGTGTTTTAACGACAAGTAATAATAAACTAAATTATATAATAGTAATAAAATATATGATTCGGCCAAATGAATTATATAATATTGAGCATGTCATGAATGGAGCACTTGAGGATTGACTGAATTTTATAGAAACTATATTGACCATATATTATGAATATAAAAGAAGACATGGTGAGAGTCGATTTAGTTAACTAAGGGGTAAAAATAAAAGATAAGGTTATATTTGTAATCTAGAATTTTCAAAAACGTATATTTTGAGAGATTTTAAACCCAAAATAATATTTTATTTATTTTTAATTACTTTATGTCCTTTTTAAATAGAAATTAAATTTATTATAAAATAATTCTACAATACCTTCCTAAAGTTCCCTTCCTCCCTCTTAAAAAATGACATCACCTCTACCCATTTAATCACACATCTAAATACCAATGTATAATCCAAAACCTAGGTAAAATAGCTCACAACATCCCTATATTCCTCGAAAAATCATTACCATGGGAAAAAGTAAATCATATAAAGTCTTTTGGCTCAAATAAAATGGATTTACACTTTTTAGAGGTAGTAACTTCTCTAAAGTTCGTTTCTTTAATATTCCCTATCTACTAAAAATTCTATTATTATTCTATGATTACATAAAAAAATGTATCCACAATATACTATTATGTTGTAATGAGATTTATTCAAAATACACCTATAGACACCTCTATATTATGTATACGATCAAGCTATTTCTATGTACAACAGACTACTACATCACGAAATGATAACTGTTCGATTTTCCATACCACCTCTCATGGTTTCATTATAATGGATATGTATTTATATATGGTATATATTATATTTATATGGTCTCTATTATTCTGTTATAATTATTTACTTACATTCCATTATGCTTTTCATGATGTGTAAATATGAGAATTACATTTGAGGAAATGTGGACTACAACCCATTCAAAGTGGTATGACACATTCATACCATAATTGATTTTTATGAAATATGGTGTCAATTAAACTATTTAAGATATATGTCATAATATATTATACATAAATTATAATATACCTATTTATCATTTATTTTTCATTTCATTAATATGAAAGATAAAATAAATTAGCGTTCATGCATTCGTACGGCTTACCGTCTCCATGAACAGTGCGTTTCACTTATTATCATGATATTTAATAGAATCATAAAAAACATATAAAAGGGATATTTATGATATTTAAATATTTGATATCATTCTGGCGATGATGATATTTTTCCTTCATGGACAATTTCCTCAAAACAAGTTCATTTTTTAATTGAGTACCGAATATTGATAAAATGACCAATATTAACTTAACGAATTATTTAACCTTTATAACTTGGTAATAAGTGATGTAAAAGGAATATTAAACATGAAAAATATTATTATTCATGTAAAAATTAACTTATGTTTATTTTCATGGAAGAACAAAGAATATATGTGACGAATCTGGCTCAATGTAAGGGACTTCGTCTCAATATCTATTCATTGATGCATATAATATACACCTTAATAATTTATAATATGTATAGTAAACCCGTATTACATTTAATTTCATGCAAATGGATTTTTTTCGATGATACGTTTTACTAATCAACCAATGGAATATTTTTATCGTATTCGGCAAAAACGACCATGTTGCCACCCTAATCGTTATTATATATTTTTCTACCATTACAAGACTTAATTTTTTCAAAAGTAAAAGAAATAAATTATTAAAATTTATGTAGGTTTGGTATTTAAAATTTTTTTTGAAATTTATTTAGTATTTCAATATCTTTATATTATTTCATGCTATTGAAAATGAAAATTTATTAGTGAAATGTTGATATTTTTAATATTTTATGTTATAAATTATATAATAGAACATGGAAATTTTACATAAGATTACAAGATAAACCAATTCCATGGGGTTATGTGATAATCCCAGTGACAGGTGGTTCATGATAAACTATGGGCGGGTGGTTACATTATAACCTCCAATGCATTTGATATGGAAGTCGGCTCTATGACATTTCTATTACGTGATATGTGAGGAAGTCGACAATATAGTTAATTTATTTAAATATTTTTATGTTCCATGTTACCTTTGTATTCCCTATGATTCATTCTTTGGGATTATAAAAAATATTTTTGGTTACAAAATGGGTATTCAATGAGCTTATATTCATTAAACTATATTTACTACTTCATAAAGGTGAAAACCATTACTTACAAAAAAGTATTTTTATTTTTCATGTTATAACAATACTAACAGTTTCCTTTCATTATGTATCCATTAATGAGATATTTATTATCATACCATGTTTTGATATGTTTGTTCGTAGTACGTAAAAAAGAATAGATTCAAGGATAGGACGAAGAAGAAGATATGTGGGTAAAACCTGAAGCGATGTCATGTTTTTTTAAATAGTGTTTGTTTTTATAAATAATAGACAATGAGTAGAAGTGTGTAGTTGTAATATTAATGAGGATATGGATATGTTCTGGTATAATTATATACATAACTAAAACTTAAATGATAATCAATTTTAAATAATTTTAAATTATTTAATTATCTCAATATTGAGTAATATTAATGGTTGGGGCCTTATAGTAACAGATTATTTCACAATTCCATTTTTATCCGAGATTGTTTTATATAATTATTTACTTGGGTATATCTATCATCCATTTCCATGTTATATACATATGTATTTTTAAATATACTTCATATCTTTATACTTTCTTAAAGTCAATTTTACTTATTAGTAAATTTTTATGAAACAGTATAAATGGAATCATATTTTACCGTTGTTATAAGGAACATTTTAACTTTCTAGAAAAAGTACAAGAATAATGTTTTCTTTTTTGATATATTACATGATTTGATTTCATTATTTCATAATCATATAATTCGATGAAGGTAAAATTTTATTATTTCATGTATATTTTCAAATATATAATTTTCTTTTAAAATTTCATTGTAGTTAGAAAAATTAAATCATTTTCGAAAAATAAATCATATTTACCACACGAATTAATATGAAGTGTTTTATGAAGGATATTTTCTATTTATAATGACATTATTTAATAGGTTTATGTTTCATTTATTGTATCACAATTATTTCTATGATTTTATTGTGTTTATGATGGAATTATATTCATGAAATATATTTGTTTTACATGGATTATGTAGTGATGAAATGATTTAAAAAGTTTTATTTATTTGGATATGCTATGATGAATGGTTTATATTTTTTATAACATGTATTAATCATTTCATTATGATATTAGTGGGAAATTTATACCCTAAAAATGAATTTGGTAAATATTTATATCTCATGAGAGTAACATAACTTGAACAGAAAGTAATTCGTGTTCAATAATAAAGGGTTAGAACGAAGAGTGAACATAGTTCAGTAATGATCATTTTCCACTATGATGGTCTTGGAAATAATCATTTAATAATTTGTAAATGATTTACCATGCTTATGAGTTTTCCATAATTCCATGTTTTATGTGAAATTTGTTTTCCATGACTCATGTTACTTTAGGATTAATGCCTTATGTACTACCATTATTTATCAAATGACTCTACTTTTGGATATTTATTATACATGGTATGATTTTAAAAACTTATGTTCATTATATACATTCTTATATACATTTTTTATTTGATACATTCTATGATTTCCCTTACTAGCATTTGAATTCAGCGTTTTCATTTTTTTCATTCTCCCATTATATAAATAATAGATTTAGGTAGGAAAACTAAATATATTGATCTTTATGTGAGAGGTTGAAGATCATTCACCAAATTACAAGAATGTGTTTTGTGATTCCAATGGCACTAATCTAATATGTTCTTTGGGCATATATTTTGTTAATGTATTAATTATTAGAAAATTTTAATTTAATTATCATTTATGATATTCTTGGGTTTTGAAAAATCCTTCATTATAAATATGAATAACATATAGTAATATTAAATTTAAAACATCTATTCATGGAGGTAATAGTCCACAAGTAAGTATGAATTTTTAATTATTTTCACATATAATAATCAAAGAAATGAAAAATGTTTTTAACATAGTCGTAGTAATATTTTACTAACGTTTAAAAATTTTATTTGTTATAAAATCATTATTTAAGATGATTCGAAATATTTAGATGATAATTTATAATTAAATTATCAATTATGAGTTATACCAATTTTTCATAAAACCACTATAATATAAAGTATTATACCATCCAAGGGGGATTATTGAAATGAGAAAATCTTCTATTATGTGAATAGTTTGTTTAGGAAAGTATTTGGGTATGTATTTCTCAAGATAAAGTGCTAAAAATCTACCATTGATAGAGGATAGGTGGTGCGGTTTTTACAATTGAGGTGCAACATTGGGAATATCCTACTGTATAATGTTAACATAATTTTTTAAATGAAAAATCATGAAATTTTATTTATGTTAATATAGGGTGATTAATATTCTAAATAATACCATTATATGAAATTTATTAATTTTTAGTTGATGACCCATCCCTTATTTCTTTATTATAATTCCATATTATCCCTTTTGACACATATCATAATTAATATGTATTTTAATCCATAGAGTTAGTTAATGTTTCTATAAAAATCAAATAACCCATAAATGAATAAATCATCATATTTTTATCGATATCCAATTTAATATGTCTAATATATATTTTTAGTGAATTATAAATCACCTAATGAAATTTTACTTTTTATAAGATACCATTCAAGTAAATTTTATATGTATTAAATATTTTTTAAATTGATGAAATTAAAATTAAAATGTAATTTTAATAAAAAAATATAACACAACACTAATTATATATACTTAAATAAAATGATTATGGAAGACAATAATTTATTCATTTTTTATTAATTTAATTTTTTATCATCTCCATTTACATGATTTCTTATGTCTTATCTATGTGTTGTTTTAGCGTTTGTAAGTACATAATGTAATTATTTTTTCGAAACTATATAAGAATAATTATCCACTAATAAATTACATTCCATTATTCAATATGACCTTCAATAATGATTAATTACATGAATTTATCCCACCCAAAAAAGTATATATATTAAAATATAGTGTTAAATTATTTATTTTTGTGTAAATAAAATAATAATAAGTTTATTAAGAAAAAAATCTTAAAAAGTTTACATATATTTATTTCATGGATCATTATATTGAAAATTAACTCAAAAAATAATAATTTTTTTTATTAAATATATTTTAATTCCCTATAACTTTAATCTATCCATTAATTACATGATTTACCCTTACCAATTTAATAAAATATATTAAATAGGGTTATTATTTCTAATAGAAAATATAAAGGGTATATATTTTCCAAATTTTAATAATAATATTTAAATTATGGAATATTATTATCAAATTAATTAAATATATGTTTTATAATTAAATTATAATATAGATGTTTACCACACAAAGAATAATATTTTTTATGATAAATGTGGTTTTAACCATAAAATTAACTTATAATAAAAATTATTTCATAAAGATTCCAAAAAATATTAATAGGATAATTTAATATTAATTTATAATTATTTGACATTAAAATCAAATTAAAAATATATTTTTATCATTAAATACCATTACATATGTAAAATATGTAGATGACTCCCAAAAATGGATTGTGAGGAATATTTTCAAACAAAAATTCTCGTTGGGTGATGCATGAGGATGGGGAACCAAAAAAATGAATTTTCTAAATATTTTTCACTATACCTAAAGAAGAAAACAATGTAATAAAAATATTCACAATGTTTATAAAACCCATTTTCATCTCATCAACTGAAAAAATGATAACTGAGGTAGTATCAAGGCTAGAACCATTGGTGGTTCATGAATGTTGAATTAAAGAGGTGATAGAAACAGTTCATTGTGATGTTGCTATTGTAGGTAGTGATAATTATGAGGATATTAACGTTCAATGGATATAATATCCTACCTAAATAATTGAGCTCCATGCATTTTATGGTGTCCAAAAGGAGGAAATGATGGATAATTACAAATTAAATACTCTACTAAATTTTATGAAAGAGACATTGGAGGAATATTTTTATATCAATATTTTTATAGTGGATACTAATAAGATGTATGGGACATCAATATTAGTTGAACATATTTCTTATAATGAAATGTTTTTTAACAATAGAGATTGAATATTGGCTCATGGAACCAATAGGGGGTGTTTAAATCTAGTTTAATATATGAATCTCATTTCTTATAATGTTTTTTTATTATGATATAGGATTGTGGTAGGTTTTTTTAACTCACAAATGATGTACCATGAAATTCAACATTGCGGATATTTAGAGATGGTTCAACGGTAAATGTTTATGTTATGGAGATATAATGAAATCAAAAATATTCACAACTCTATACTTTAAAATATTAGATATTATTAATAGTTTATTTCATTGTGTACCTTGGATAGTTTCTCCTGAATATCATGATTATCGAATATTATCTCATGAATCAAATTAAAATTACCACATGTATTTTTTATACATAGTCTTTATTTTAATATTTATATATGGTTGTGTGTCTGTTTTTTTGGGAAATATTTTCCCAATCCTACTCTAATGATAAACCCTATATATCTATTTCCAAAATTAATATGTAGAGATTTTCATATAAGGTTAGTGGAACCATTAACCTTGTACAATCATATGGGAAGGGTAGGGTGGAAAAAAACTATATCATTTTCGTTGATGATCCAGTTGTCAATGAAGTTCAGATATATAACATTTTTGTAAATAAACTACATCATACAAAAATATGTTACTATCCATTTTATATTGTATTTAATGATAATAGATTTTTCATTATAGAAATTGTTTTATAAAAGTCATTTAGTTGTATCTTCAATTCAATTTCATAGGGTTTTCTTATGAGTTTTGGAAATAATTCATTAGCAAAAAGAATTCACACTATAACTACATTGTCACAGAGTTATATTAATTTGATTTTATGATTTTATTATTATATTTCCATTATATTTTTAATTAATTATGGGATACAAATGGAAATTTTAATATATTATAAATTATTGATGTTTTATCATAATAAAAATACTACAATATATGAAAATAAAAAACTAGTCACTTGGTGATATAGAAAATTATCTTCTACTTAAAATATTAATGAATCAGTAGTTAGCTAATTTTTTTGTTAAAAAGATCCTTGATAATAACAAAGAAGCCCAAGGAGTGGAAACACCTCCCATGAATCAATAATTGTTGTACAATAATATAAATCCAATGATATTAAAAAATTATTTGTGACAAAAAACTGATGAATATAGGATGATTAAGATAAATAGAGTACATGTATATTCCAGAACCCTAGATTAGGTGGACGTAAATCAGATAATGTACTTTTTATAAGACATTTCACTATATTGTTGGGATTCAATATTTCAATAAATGATTAATTAGAACTATACTAGGGATGTGCTAAAGGAATAGGTTAATAATAAAACGAATACACTTATCTTCAAGATTGTAATGATAATGTATTTCATCAAAATGATAGAAGTTAATATTTTAGTGACTACAAATAATAATCTATTAACTCTCATGGTTCACTTCACATCAGTTCTAGTGACTGTTGAAGCAATAAAGACATGGATATTCATAGATGTACAATAACCTGAGGAATTCTACAATGTTGTCATGTCACCTCTCCTGGATTATACTGAAATATTGGACAATGTAATAGTTTGGGAGAGTGATAAAGAAAGAATTCGTCTATAGTGAAATTTTTTTTTCATACATGTGATAGGAAGAGCTCCATTATTTAAAAAAAATTATAATTTCATGGTTAATCATATATTAGTACAGTAAAAGAGAATTATCATACTAGATCATCCTCTTTTCTACCCTGTTGTTGAAATAAACTGGGATGCATTCACTGTGACTCGCTTCATCATAGGATGAATACTTATAATAAACAACCAAAAAAGATACACAATTGATAAAATAAATGAAATATTGGGAATAATGTTAATATAATTATAAATGTAATGAGAGGAAATGGAATAACTCTAGGTATAAATGGTTGGTCTACCTAAATACATTGTAGGGGCGGATGAATTATTCTATTGTTCTATGATCTATAGAAAAATTGTGCATAGAAAACCATTCTATCTAATAAATCATATCCATTTATATGTTCAGGTGACACCTTTTTGGACATGACTATTATTTATGTATGTATTAGATATTAGTGTGTCACATTTTTATATTTATTCTCAGGTGTTTGAAAATTTTTTGTTTCACACTAAGATTATAAATTATATCACGAGAATTAAGACACCAATTCTGCTGTGGGATTTGAGAGGTAACTAGTTACAAGCATGTTACATTTATGTTAATATGGTTAAATATCACAATGATAATATGTACATATATATATATATAAATCTGAAATGATCTTTCTAATAGATTCCATGTGGAATTAATATCCTCCAAAAAAATTATTCATTTACGGATATTTTTATTTCACTTGATTAAAACATGATTGTATTTAAGGGGTTATGATATTAAAGCAGGTAGAGTGGAACTATTTTAAATAATTTATAGAACCATCTATATAAATTTTGAATCATTGATGTTTAAAAAATCATATCAAACTATGAATAGTAAACTTCATTTTATATTGTATGTTTAACAAAAAATATTTTTGAATGATCTTTCTGGTGGACCACCTCAAAGTTTAATCAAATTTACTAGCATTATACTATATGAAATCGGTTAAAATTAACTTCCATAAACCTGAATGACTCCAATAAAATAGTGTAGAACTATGGTATTCATTTATGAATTCAAAATTAAAATATACATCAGACCTAGTATTATACGTTGGGCTACTCTAGTTTTATTAAAAATGGAGGTATATTGTTCTCACATAATATTTTTTTTTATCATAAACTAAATAACATCCAAATATATAATGCACATCCTTTTTCTCTCATATAATACCTATTTAATCAATTTAGTGGTTATAAATAGTTCAATAATATTGATCTATGATTGTGATACTAGAAAATCCATGTTATAAAATAAGATATACCAATTATATCATTTGATGTCGATAATGTCATTATTAATATATTATCATGTCATTTGATTTAAAAAATATACCTAATGTTTTTGTAGACCAAGTGAATTTTATATTCCATAGGTTCCGATATTATTATTTTTATTTGGTAATGATATTTTTGTAGCATAAATTACCTCTTTGAGAACTTATAATATCTATTGAGACCATTTTGGGGTTTGGAACTTATAATTTCTAAGTGTGACATCAAAAAAGATGAATTTCATTACATTTATAATGTAATTCCTAATAATAGAAGAAACATTGATCTAATGAATATTTATAAAGTTGTTTCATGGGAACTATATAGTAATTCATTAATAATATTAAGATTAATTTGATTTATAGGGTATTATCATCACTCCATAAAGGATTTTTCATGGTTTTATTATCCTATTAAATTATTGAATGAGAAGATAATTCCATTATTATGACACATTGCATAATTTCATTTTTTGTTTTCAGAAGAAGTAAAGGGTTTTTTTATCTTACAAATCTAAATTGTACCCCTCATTATCCTAATTATACCACCCATTATAAAATGTTTTTAGTTGTTTAGTTTTACATATTTTTTTAGAGGAATACCTCATTGGTGAATGCTCTGAGGTTTTCACTAATCCTTATAGGATAATATTTTCCTTTTATTAGAATAATCTTGACCTCACAAAAATTATGTTTTATATAATTATTAAATGATACTAAAAATTTGTATGAATATACAATATGAAATGGTAATACTAAGCCAATATGGTGAGTATGACTTCATATAGTGATATTGTGATTATGTTATGAGATCTAAAGATAATGTTTTATGATTTCTTTATTATTAATTCTTATTAGGGAGTAGTATGAGGTTGTAGATTCATGATTAAAATTACTATACTCTCATATTTGGTGTAGTACATGGACAATCTTTAGTTGTATGATTCTAATGAGGTTGTCTCGTCTGCCAAAATTTTCATGTTGATATTTTTGGTGGATTCTCTTTAGATGGTCATCACTAATTATTATTTTTGGTGAGGCTTTTTTTTCTATGGGTACTCATGTGAAACCATAAAATCTAGTAACCATGATACAATGTCTACTTTTTTACATTGACCAAGATACAAGGGATATAATTCTAAATTAACAATCAATTTTTTATTCATAGGGAACTAAATTCATATATGATACACGTTTGATTTTCCGAAAAGCATATGAAACATAAATATAGAAAAATTACATAATCATTGAAAATCAGTTGAATAATTCATTTTCATATTATAGGTAAAATAAAAAATAAGGATGGGCTAAAATTCTCTATAATGGAGATTATAATGTAATCTATGACGATTAAATAAGAAATAATCAACATTGAAAGGTAAATAACTATTACCAAATTCCATATAATTAACAACTTGATAAAGAAATTCATTTATGGATAATATTATTGTGGTAAAATATTTAATAAAAAAAAATTTAATGAATTTAATTGAAACTATTAGATGTCAATATTGTGGACACCATGACAACCATACCAAGTCCATACACCGAAAAATATTAAACTACATGAATATATACTCAAAATACCCAATAAATTTTGAATATTCATTTTCATCAAGAGTCCTCTTGATGAATTGAATAGAAATATAATTTCGATCACCACATGTCACATAATGCCTCATATATTCCTCATATTTTGAATGATCTATTCAACTGAAAAATAGTATTGAAAATTCATTAATTTCGATATATGGGAAATAATATGTAATATATATATTTCCTGAGTAAAAAAATTACCATTCAATGTAAAATAATATATTTATAAATGATATAGGATTTCATCAATACTTTTATACCTCATACAAAGAATAAGGGTATTTATGAGAAATGGAATGCATGAAAATCAAAATAAATTAAATTCATCAAGAGATATTTAAAAACCACAAATATAACAATTGTAAATATAGATTTGGTGAAATATTTATTTCTTTTAGATAAAAAATACTAGATAAGAGATTCATTCATGTAGGCCTTGTTAAAATAGATTCCTTCTGAAATAATAGAAAATTTTCAATAAATCAAAAAAAGAATAAAATGGATGCAGCAGTGGAATATTGCATATTCATAATTTATATTAATGGAATCATTTATTTTTTACATACATAGTAAAATTATAAAATTACACATATAAAAACCATTATAAATATTTCATTCATATATTTTAAACGTTATTTATTTTAACATAATGATAATTTATGATTAAAAAAACAAATTTAATATTTTACATATTTTACATTAATTATACCACCTTGTTTATCTTGTGTAAAATTAAACACTAGTATAATCCACTATTACTTATAATATTGAGTTTATGTTTCATTACATGTAACACTGAGTTTAACTATAACATGAAATACTATAAATTTATTTAATTATATTAATAAAATTTTCAGTGGAATGGTATGTATTAATAATATTAACAATATTATAAAAATATATGGTTCACACGTGTATATAACATGAATTATTTAGTTAAAAAATATTTATAAATGAAAAAAAAACAATTTTTATCTAAATGATTTTTTTATTAAAAATATTAATTTAATGCAAAGAAATAAATTTTACCAAAATATAAAATAAATTTAGAAGGATTATTTTACATTATTTTATATATTTTTTATATTTATTCAAATTTTTATAATTCATATTATCAATTCAAAATACAAGACATATATATATATCCATTCTCCCTAAATTTTGTTTCTAAATGTTGTTTTTTTCTCCTATTAATACTTAATTTAAATTTAAAATTCTCCAAATTTTTTAAATATTCTTCATTTATTTAAAAAACAAGTAAAAAATAAATTTTTATTTATTTTTCATATTTTTCTAAAAAGATAAATTTTTTTGTGAATTTTTAAAATTAATGGATATAATTAGGAACTATAATTTCATTGACACTATTCAAAAAATAAATATCTATTAAAAAATGATGTAAATTAAAATTGAGTCATAAAAAAGAATTATTAATATAATTTAGGTAAATCTAATAAATTACATATTTAATTGGGGTATTATGAAATTTTATTCATATTTAACGGTTCACAATGAAAAAATCAATTTTTTAAAATTTGAGTGTTTATTTTAAAATTAAATTATGCCACTTCATTGAGTTAAATAATGAAAAAATGATTCAATATTATGATTCATAATAGTTTTTATTATTTCATAATCACAACTTAAAATGTGTCCCCAACGAATATTAATAATAGTAAGTGTTATTTATAACAGTTAAGGTAAAAATAGGTTTACTAAAGGGGATACACAAAAATGATATTTGTTACAGTGTCCTAGAAACATTTAAAACAACAATTAAGTAACAATGGAATTAACCTTATCAAATCTATGGCTTGATACAGATCTATTTTGTAGACTTTTGTATTGTAAAAAACATTGGCACACTTTTATCTTTTCAAAAACTACAATTGTTCCACTCACCTCAACAACAAAATGCCACTCCCTTTTCTATAATCATCACACACACATAAATATTTGGTTCATCCCATACCGACCAAAATAACTTTTTTAATGACATATTATCATCTAATTATTGTTATTATGATCATAAATCCATCATAGAAAGGATATTAAAACCAACCCTATGAGTTACCTGATGTAGATGAAATGTTCTTCAAGGAGCCTTTTAATATACATTCCACAACCAATTTAAAATATTATTAAAAACCTATAATATAAAAAACAAATTATATTTGATATTATAAGATTTTATAAGATTATGTGAATTAATTTCATCCATATTATCTTTTCTCAAATAGTAAATGGTAAAATCACTCGTGTGTATAGAAAACTACAACAACAAAAAACTGATGTGAATCATTTTTAATCAACACCTATCATTGTTGGGTATTATTATTTATATATATTATATATATAATATTTGAAACATAAATATAATTCCCAAAATATATAATAATAGATAAATTATTTAATTTCCTTTCCATGGGTGATAAGATAATGTCGCCTGTTTTTTCGGTGGACAGTCACCTCATGAAGCGATGTGATTCATTACTCAGGTATAGATTTCAAGGATTTATTAAGAATAGGATTAAAATAATGATATGTTATATATATGATATAATTATTAATTTTTTAATGTTCTATATTTCTTTACCTTTCATTCATTTCATCCATCGAGAAAAAAAACATCATTCAAGTAATTGTACGGCCACACATCTCCAAGAACAATGTCATTATTTTTCTACGACTATAATTTATATGATACTATAAATAAATTTATAAATAAGGTAATATATATTTACATCATTTTTAATGTTTTTATATGATTTAACAATGATAAAATAACGAGGGAAAAAAATTTGAAATCCGAACATTCATGAAAAACACGTCAGTTATTATTGAAATGAGATTAAAATAATATTTTTTTATAAATCCGTAATAAATAGAAATAATTATAAATTGTATTTTATGATGTATATTTTTATGGATAAAATATATTTTTATTAAAAGAAATTTTTTTATAATTGATTTTCTAATTTTTATGATGGATGTCAACATTTAACGTTATGGATTTCCACCTAACTTTTTTACATTTATGAGCCATCTTCCGTAGTGAATAAATATTTCATTTATGGGTGTATAAAAATCCAATATATTTATGTAAATATTAATTTAAAAAAATATTTTCATTTACATATACATTTTATTATCCCTCTTTTATGTTATTTACAATTTCCATTTTAGAAATTTTGTTACAAATATATTACCTCTCTTTTATTACTTGGAGTTTCTTTCCATATTCAATAGCTGTTTATTTTTATGGTGTATATACTTAATTTTTTTTAATGTCATTAATATCATTTTGTTTCATATATATAATGTTTTTATATTTTATATTTTTTTGAGTCTTAGATCTAAAAATGATGCTAAAGAGGTAAGAGATTTTTGTCTCAATTGTACTTTGTTGAGGCATATGTCATGTTATATACCCAGCTTATTTTATGAGTCTCATTTACATACCCCTTCACCATGTAATTCCATGAATTTATTTATTCTTATGAAGTTAAATGTTTTATTTAATGTCATTCGTTTATGGGTACTAGGATTCATAATTTTTAACCTTGTAAGTGTTCAACGATACAATACCATAACGTATCATGATTTCATATATTTAAGTTTATGATGACGATATCCTATGAGAAATTTCTCAGGATCCTATTTAACATTATTACGATCACATTACTTATTCATAATAATATATTTATGTAATTTTTAACCTCATTAATCACTCATGATTCCCAAATAATTTTTTGATGAAAACCAACTATATATCCCTCTTCTCTCAAAAATAATTCGTCCATCCAAAGCCATGTTTTCAAAAAATGTTTTCAGATTTGTCTAAAATTACCTAAATTATTTATTAATAAAAAATTTCAAATGTTTTTCATTATACAATAAATTATTAAGAAAAATATGCATGTCGTTCTTAAAACCATTCTCATTTTTAATTTAATAAAAATAATAAAGGAATCATTGATTTAATGTGTACATCAAGAATAGAATTTCCTTCCATCATGTACACTCAATGTAATATATTTACCATTATATTATATAAATTTTAATTCCAAAAAAATTATTTCTATAATATTTTATAGTTTCGTTATTTAAAAAATGGAATGCATATTATCCTAATGAAAATTTTTATATGAATTTATAAAATTACTATATATGATTCCATGTTTATTTCAAAGGATATATATTTTAAAAATGATATATTTGTTAAATATTTTTTTTCAAATTGGAATTGATATATTCCCCCAATAAATGTTCCATGGGATATGAAATGGTTCATTCCATGGTTGATTAATAAAAGTTCTCATGAAACTCAAATTATTTAAATATGTCATTATATTTTTTATATTGTTTTGATTGATTTTATTGTGGGATAAATATGTTTTGTATTCATTATAATACATTTTGAGACATATGTCCCCTATTAATTCAATGGTTAAATATTTATATATCATTATAAAACAATGATAAACAAGTCAATGAGCATGATCCTCTGTAGAAACAAGTTCCCCTTGATCTGAATTGGGAAAAATTAGATTTTTCATGATCTACTATATTGATATTCATAGTAGTTATCATTTATTAAAAGAATGAATTTCTATATTTACAATGGTTAAACACTTTAATTACATTTTTATAAAGTTCATTCATGATTTGTGATGATTTATCACTCTTACATTCAATAATTAATGAAATAAAAAAAACTATTCCATAAATCATGTTTATGAACTATGAAAATTTGGGTATGAACATCATAACATATAATTCTGATTTCATACACTTATTATTATATTGATCATCAAAATATTATGATATTGATAACTCCATTATTTTCACCTACTGAGAATCTAATCTTGCACATTATTATGTTTCATTCCCCATGTTATAGAGATTTTTTTATGAATTATATTCCTCATAGTTTTACTATGATAGATGTTCCTAGCAGAATTATTGTATATATTTCTAGAAATATGAATAATATATATCTAGTTTCCAATGAAATTTTTTTATAGCCCATTGGTGTATGGTTATAAACTATATTGAATATTCATATAAAAATGAGTGATATTTAAGTATGAGAGTAATCTTTATTTATTGTTCATATAAAAATATATTTTTTCATATCATCTAAAATATATTTTGAGAATAAATTATGTAGATCCATAGGGACATTTATATGGATATTTATAAGGATATATTTATTGATGAATAAAATTATAGGAATAATCCTACATTTTTTTATTGTGTGAGTTGTTTCCATGAGATTTCATGTCAAAATAGACACTATAGGTATTTGTATCCCTTTAATATATGTGAATAAGGGTGATAACTTTGAAGATGGCACACTAAGTTTGATTTGATCACCACTGGGTGAACAATAATAGGCAATGACACATGCCTGGTTAGACAGAGCACAAAGATATTCCCTTGAAATTCTAAAAATCATTAAGAACCACCAATAAATATTTAATTAATGACAAAGAATGTCTTAAGATAAGGCTAAGGTTCTATATATTGTAATGTATATGTCTTGATTTAGACATCCTATACGGATTATACATAATTACGTGTTTTACTACTATGTGTATTGTTATTCACACTGTTATATTGGTTGTGGATAATGAATAGAAGAAAAATAAATCATGTTAATTATGAATGAAATATAACAATGCAATGCTTATTCACCATAGTAAGAAAAAAATTAGTAGACCATAAATGAAAAATATTATTTCTAGGATCACATAGATTTATAAGAATCTTGAAGAAAATCCAGTTGATAATAAGCGAGAAAAATGTTATATTGATTCCTTCCCAAGGGAACACAAACTTTATTTTTGTTATTCCACTCATCAAATAGTTTTCTATAATTGATGAGAACCAATGATAATATATTTTCCATTCTGAATTTTTTAAAACATCACAATGTCCGTTTGGATATTTATTATTCAAAAAGAAAATAATATCATTAGTTGTATCTCACCATGAATATAAGGAAACATGAAAATTAGGTCCATAGAGTGTTATTACTTTATGATATTAGTTTTTTTACAAGAATTTAAATTTTTTATTCCTTCCAAAATATGGTTGTAATTAAATTTTATAAACTAGAAGGATTATGAATCTATTTGTAGATATGAGGAGAATTTTATAAATCATTCAAGGTATTTTTATATAATTATCATCCAAGATAAATATTTGTTCAATCAATTGTTTAGTAGTCTAAAGCCTTGTCTTTGAAGAGAGTGATCCAGAAAAAACTTCATTAGCCTTGAACAACCCATTTTTTGTAATCTGATAGAGAAAATGTATATTTATGATACACATTAATCGCATGGATGGGATAATAAAATACTGCTATATTTCAAGACAAACAATAAAAAAGAGAAATAATGAATGGAATTATATTATGAATTAATTATGGAAGGAAACATTGGAAATAATATTAATGATACTACTAAATGTTTTATCTAAAAAAAGAATATTCCTTGAGTGGATGAATGCTGAGGTGATGGAAAGAAGTCAATTATTGATTCTAATATTGAAAAAACATCATAAGAAGAACTACATTCACACTAGTGATTTATGTTCAAAGAGATTCAACATTATTTGAATGAGTTCCTAGATCCAAGGGCTAGTATAGATGATAATCCAAAGGTCCTATAAAAATAGTGTAAAAATGTAAATCATATACATTCACAATGGATGAATTGAATCATGATAATTTAAGAACACTTAACGTCCCCAAAATAGTTTGTAATTACAGGAAATATTTTTTATAAATCATCCATTTCAATATCTTATTTTTAATCCATTAGTGAAATTCTATTTGATTTTGAGAATTTATTACCCCCCTCTATAATGATTTTTATGTAATTCAATAAAATATATTCTATTTTTATAATTATTATCCATAGATTTTAAAGTAAATATTTTCGTAAAATTTATTTTAATTTTTAATGAGGAAATGTTGATTTACCTTTTGGAAGTGTCTATGTCTCCTTGTAGGAATAACAGAAGTTTTGTTTATTCAATAGCGAGATTATGAGTGTATGGTTATCCATCGGTTAAAATTCATTGAAATCAATTTTTTGGTTTATTTTATGGGATTTTACCATGATTGAGGATACTTTAAATGAAAATTATGATTATAGTATCTTTTAGGTTCGTATATGTTTTATTGGAAACATTATTTTAAGATAAATTCAGTTACACATTTTGGAAATAAGAATAATGTTTACTTATACTTTTGGGTTTATATTATTCTTGATGTAAATGAAAATATGCGTTTTATTTTATCACATTAAAAAGTTAGTAAATGTTTTATTATTACATATGATTTATATATAGATCTTGTTGCCAAAATATTCGTTGAGGTTGTAGTAAGGTTGGAAGGATTAAAATATTCAATTGAATCTAATAGTAATCTAATGTGTACCTCATGGGTTTTTTAGACACTTATAGTAACCCTAATATATAAAGTTTATTTATGGCATGTTTTCATATAATTAGATATATCATCAACGTGATATGACAATTTAACCACCAAAGAATATTTTTAGGTCATGTTATATTGATTTTATAATGTTGATTGGGTCAATTCATTCCGTTCATTTATTTTTCATAGAAAAATATATTTCACATGAAGATTTATCTAACGCAAGAATAATACCTATATTGATATAATTTTAAATCCCAAACATAATGTGATTATATTGCATAAAAAAATATATTAGGACCTAAGAATTGTGAAGAAATGTGAGGAATTCCATATAAATTAAACAACATATATTAGATGAATATTTTTCCTAAATGTTATCATGATAATAATTGTCATGACCTAGAATTATTTTTCATTGAAATGTTTTTCATATAATGTTTCCACAAGGGGATGGTTATGAGATTATAGAAAAATGGAAACTATGACCTTTGAATGCTGGTATGTTTGAAATTCATGATCACCTTAGGACCATATGAAATTGGATGGTGCTTCCACCAAACCACTCTCAGGTCCATAGTGATATACATGAGTCTGTTACGAGGATGTACATATATGATCCATTAGATTTTTTGAAATAAGAGATCTTTCCATTAATGAGTGATCTTCATAGATGTCTTCATGATTGAATCATAGAGCATATTGACACTTTATTTGATTGGAATAATATAAAAATAATTTCATCTCAAATGGTCAAATGGTATATTAGTATTTATTTATTGGATACATACATGAAATTATTTTTTTCAATTAAAAATATCAAATAAACAACATAATTTTTTAGAATTACATTATTTCTCATAGTGTATCCTTTGATATCACTCACATTACACTTTTTGATATTATATATGAAATAAAAAATAAGAAATTGGGGAGACTAGATGATTAGTAATAATATACATATATTAGAGGCTATAAAAAAATAAAGCATCATAAATACAGAAATTTAAATAACTAAAATAATTCAACTTATTCAATAACATGAGGATAATTAAATAGGAATAAATTATGATGAAAAAATTATTTATAAATACTCTGATATTCTATAAATAATTACCTTGAAAATTCTAACTAATTTAAATGTCATATAGAATATTGATAATTCTATTCCTAATAATTCAATGAAAAAATTTATATATCTAAAATTAACCCATGTGGCCTTGTACAATGACATATAAAAAACTCTAAAATCATTGTCCATAACCGAATATAGTTTTCCTCATGATATATTTTGAAACAATGTAGAGATATATTGGGGATCACCTTCCACATACTGAATACAATGAATTGTGAATATTTATGTGGTGAAACATAATTGATATAGATTTTTTTTTTAAATATAAGGTAAAATATACACAATTTCCCTAATAAATAAAAATAATAACGATACTTGTTGTTTGAAATGAATGGAATAAACATAGTACTTCATAAATCACATTGATTTAAGTATATATTTAGATATAATAAATAATTAATCGTAGAAATATAACTCCATTAAATCATTAGATACATCAAAAGATATATATTTAGAATGATTTTTTCCAAATTTCATGTGGAATAGTTCATAAGGTAAATTTTCATTGATTTTAAGACATTATTTTTATATCAAAATAGGGAAATATAGGAAATGTTTTCAATATAGTCTTATATGAAAAGAATTACTAAAAGTAATGAATTTATAGATAATTAGGTGAAAATATTTAGTTAGTGGAAACATTGTAAAGTTGTAAATGATAAATCAATGAAATGAAATTTATGAAATTGGGTAATTCCATTCATGTCGTAAAATTTAAAGAGAACATTACAATCACACAACAGAAAGGTTATTAAAGTGTCTCATTTGGAAAAAAACTTGAAGATTTCATTCAATCCATTTTATAAATGCTTAAAAATGTGTAAATTTTTCATTCATAATTGATATTTATAATTATAATTTAATTTGATATTTTTAAAATCATGGTATAGGATGGAATGGATTTTCAAGAAAAGGTAGAAATAAAGTAATATTTAAAAAAAAATAATTTTTAATCAATTTAAGTATCATATAGTTTAAAATTTTAATATTACGTGAAAAAGATAATAAATATCCATATAATAAAAACATTGATTGTGTTTATTGTATAAATATCACAAAAATATCACCATAGGTGACTTAAATAAAGAAAATCTCAAAAAATGAAGAGATTTTTAAATAACGCCTTACAAGTATAGAAATTATTGAATCAAAATCCCCAAGAAACATGTAACACAAAATAAACATATATATACTATGTCAAATTATATATTCAAGATACAACATAACAAAATGTTTATAAACCACCCAATGTGGAATAAGAGGTTAGTTTAGAATATTTCAAACTCATATAATACATAGATGGGAAATTTGTACAATCTGTCTAATCATCATTATATTCTATTTTTATTGAAATTAAAAATTTATGTAAATTAGATTCTCGATTCAGAACTGTTATTATGTTTATTATTCATTTTCTTCTAATATTTCCTTATTATATATAGTTACAAAAAAAAATTTGTTCACACCATGTTTTTTAATTATATTCGGAATATGTATCAAAAATATAATTAGTAGGATATATATCATTATAAACGGTATTTATCTCATCATTTAAAAAATATCTATGTAATAATTATCAAATTTATATATAAATCATTCATTGAAGACAAATAATTTATGATATATTTGATAAATGATGTTATGATCATAGAGATGGTAGGTTGTATATACATGTGAGTAACATTTCTGATTTTTAATGATCATAATAGTAATTAATAATGTAATATTTTATCATTTATGAATATGAAATATACCATAAATACCATTATTTTTTGTAAATATACTTATAAATAACATCTATTTTATTTGGTGATTAATAGATAATCACATCACTTCATGAATTCTTTACTCAATTAGTATACAAATGATGATTTCAAATTTTATTGGGTGTAATTATAAGAATGAGTATGACAAAATATCTTTTTATAATGATAAATATTTAACAAATATAATAATTATGTCATTCATATAACATATATTCTTTAATGTTATCCTTATCACATTCCATGTAAATAATTCATGAAAAAATAAATCACATCGCTTCGTGAGGCTATTGTATAATGTACATAAGTGTGACCTTATCGTATCCCCAACACTATATATATTAACAAATGTATCTATCATATAATTACACTAGAGGTATAATTATTTTATAAATATCATATATATACTTTATATTCATACCCATAGCCAACATTGAGAGTTGTTTCTAGGAAACAGTGTTCATCAGTTCACAAGGACATAGTCCACCACACACAATAGCGACATTATCATTTCCATTTTCCGGGAAGAAGATATGGACATAGTTATTTACATTAAAATAATAATATATCATTATAAGGGATATATTGGAGTTATTTTATATTTTTTACCTATATTTTTGTTAGATTACAGATATGGGTGGGGTAAATTAGTGATATCATTTATATTTACAAATTTTTCTTTTTAAATTCAACCCATGTGGGTGGTTGAACCCTTGAGCAACATTTTATGTGTTAATGAGAAACACATTATATAATTCTATGTAAACTATAACATAATAAAAGGGTTTACAATTTTAGGTAAAGGTCAAGATCCATTCAATTTTAGTAGGATTTTCCTACATGGGTTCCTCGTTTTAAATCACTGTCATTACAAGTATAGAAAATCACTTGAAATTCCTAATAAAAAAACTCTTTTAATGAATGATCTCTAATTATTAATATGGGTTTAACGTAATATAAAATTGATAATGGTATCTTATCAGTATTGTTTATTCTAATCATGGTAGTTAAAATATCCCTGGAATATATATGGTTGTTTATACTAGCATCCAATATGTTCTCCAATGGTCTTCCTTTACAATAATTATTCTTTCTCCATACTCGTATACTTTATCAAGAACATCAGCAATTATAGTATTGAATCTTCTCTCAAGATCAGTTCATTGCCTTTTTAATGAATTACACATCATTCATTCCTTATCTATTAGATACAAAAATTTATAAGGATCTCTGAAAATATTGCAATTGGTTTACCATTTCACATGACCTACATAAATGTATTTATATTCCCTGATGTGGTTCTTCTGTCTCATATATTATATAATTTTAATTATCTAATTTGATTCCTCATTTAATAGGTTAATAGAAAATAAATTTATTATCCTTAAAAAAGAAATAAAAAATTGATATGGGGTTTTATACTTACACAAATAAATACCCTTCGAATGTGGATATTTATTCCTTCATTCCGTTCAACAAAATACGTTAATGGTTCAGGTATCAATGCACAATTATCAAGTTGAATTAATCCTTTATCTTCATAAATGTATCACAAATAATGCATACATCTTACATGGAGGAACTAATACATCATAGATCATTGTTTAAATATGAATACATTCTATATCAGACAATTCACGTCCTTATAATTTTTATTTGAATATAACTATTTCAATTCCCATCATCATTCATGCATGGATATACTAACATGAAACACATTTAAAGGTAAAATGGAAATAAGATACATATTTCATCATATTTTAAAGGAATATATCCTCTAATAATAAGTACAAGAACACTAAATATTTCAATTATTCACTTTTTTATTCACAAATTTTCACATGTAATATTCATTATCATAATTTCTATGTTAAATTTTAAGGTCATGAAATCTCACCACATTCTACAGAAGATTAATGTTCACTATTTCAATATGTGGTAGATAAATTCTAATATAGTTTTTTAAATAATATTGAAGTATTAATTCAATAATCTTCCAAGAAATGTGATGTCTAACGCATGAACGTTTTTATCAAACCTATCATATAATGTTGAAATTTTCATTATCTATGTGGTCAACTGTATTAGGATAAAAACATTTAGGAACTTTATTATCATGCATTTTCATTCTTGAATATCATGTGAAAAAATAACTATTATTTTCCTTAATTAAAGGAGTACAATATAGCCAGATCAAACCATGTACATGGAAATGAATGGATATTTTTTCCTTGTAAATTGTGAAAAATCTACTCACCATAATAGACTCATTTATTAGAGTATTAAGATAATAACTAATAGTGATTAGATTTTTCAGACCATCAAAATTAAGGGAATCACATTGTCTAAACTATTTTAATAGAGGAGTAACATTAGTAAAATTATGTGTATCCCAAATATATTTCCCAATATGTCATTCATGGAGGTTATTATTCTCTAACCATCCCTTTTACCCATGTAACATGATGACCAAAAAGGTCATAAAATGGATTGAAGGGACTTCTAAATCCCTACAGATTAGCGATTGTCACATGAAATTATAATAAATGAATATGGGAATTAATTTAACAAAGAAATAATGGAATAATTCTAACAAATATGAATGCATAAAAATTATGATCTACTTTGAGATTTGTATCATAGGTAAAATATATTTAGAAACCCAATGTACTACAACAACGTAACATTAAAACAAGATGATAAAAAACCCATGTCCCAATTGACACAACTATTCATGTCCACATATCAACATCTAGAACCTTATCCAAGTAGTTATTTATCATTTTTATAATATCAAATGATATAATATACTAGCACTGGATGGTATAGGTAGGCTGTGAACTAAAATCCCAATAGAGTCATGCCAAGGAGTACAAAATTAAATTCCAATAGATATTAAACCATGTAATAATCATTCAATTTTCATGTAAAAATAATTTCATATAAAAATAATTTTTTTAAAAACATTACATTCATCTAAAAAGAAGGAAATTAATAATAACTTCATTCTTCACATTTCATTTTATGGATATAAATTCAAAAATAGTGCTTAACACAAATGGCTTATATTAACACTATTATTGGAATTTTTTAAATAAATCCTTAGGCATTAGATTAATTTTTCAATAATTGATTACATTTATATATACTATAAAAAACGTTTTCATTGTGTTCATATAACAAGATATAAAATATTTTTAGTTTATGGGATCCTCCCACACATATGTGATATGCCCTGTAATGTACACATTCCTCCCTACAATAGAACGAGAGGACAATTCCTTATCATAATGGGGAAGTTAGAAGTATTGACCAATATATTTTTTCTGTCTTAATGAATCATTATATTACTAGGGAATTTAAAAAATAGTTTGTTTGTCCTAGTAACTCACTAAATAAATAGAATTTCATGTGCAATAGTATGATTTATTGATTTGGAAATTATTTTCTGTAAACATTAATTGAAATGAATACCCATTTAACCATATCAAAAATTCCACATTCTATTTTAAACCCAGAATATTTCTTTATTATAAAACATTATTTTTTCATGATAAAACCCTATGGTTTCGCTCAAAAACAATTTGATCCAAATTTTCTAATTGGAATTTGAAATCAATAGTGAATTCAATTTCCTGGTTCACATTCACAATTAAATTCATATTTTTATTTTCACGAAATATACTAATATTTCACAAAAAAATCCTCATTCAATGGAATTGGGTGTTATTAATAATTATTCCAGCACATACATTCCTCAATTTAATTTATTAAATATAAAATTCACTAATTTTCACAAACGCACACAATTTCAATGGGAATAGTGGTTTTAAAATTTTCTGCCATAATCCCACATCCAAACCACATTTCAAAGAAATTTTTATTTTCCCACAAAATAATTTAAATATACTTAATTGAAATCATAAAACATTATTTAGTTAAAATATTGATATCAAGTAAATCTTTTAGGGTTAAAAAAAATTGGGATTCATGAAAAAAACTCCCGATAGAGGATAAATATATTTCATTTCACTAATCCCTAGTCACCATTTTTTGAAATAAAATTAAAATTACAGAATCAAGGAGAAATGAATAAAACCCTGGATTAAGACACCAAAAACTTATCTTATTATATCCCCAAATAATCATTGGATCCACAGAACCCAATGGAAGAAATGTCAGATATCCTGAGATAGATAATGGGTTGAGGAAACCAACTGATTGGAGATCAAAAAACATTCGTCAATCTTCGATTTACATCCAAGAGAGTTCTACAGAGACAATAATTTCTCATGGGTTATACCAAAGAATAAGAAATCATATGGGGTCATATAAGGTCCATTTGGAACCTAATGTGGTTGTTTTGTATATTTCTATGTAAGCTTTTTGGAATAATAAATATACAAGCTTGGAGAACTGGGATGATCATCGCTGTTAGAGAAAACCATGTGGTCGAAGCATGACCCCTAGTAAATGGGCCATACAGTATGTCCTTGGTGGTTAAATGGATTCAAAAACTACATGCCATCAATAGAAAACATCACAATCTGGTTCACATGGTTTATATTAAGAGGGTGAAAAGTGTTATAAAATCATGTGCCAACCATGCACTAGCCTAGAATTTAAAAAAAAATCAATCCGAAACAAAACCAAATGAATCCCCACCAAATATTTTTATAACTTAGGGTTGTGGAATGCCTATAAATTTTAATTGGATGTTATAATATTCCAATTGTTGAAACATTCTGTCTCCCAAAACCATACTCGGATGATTTAACGCTAAAGTGATGAGGCCATTAATTTATCATCAATGCCTCTCTCTGTCATGCCTTATGATTTTCCGAACCATTATTCTAATACAATTGGAAAATGGTGTCATCGTCCCATGATTTACCTTGGTATCTATATCAATTATCATTACTATACATTCAGTAATGGGTAAATCTGTTTCAAAATCAATATCACACCATCTTAGAAATGAGATGGATCATATAGATACATTCATAGCTATGATATAAGGAACATCATATGTATCAAAATCAGCTATGGAGGAAGTGATAAATGAGATTAAGTATTACAAACATTCTAAAAACCCAAAAAAATGTACCACAGTGTATGGAGAAAGATTCCATTGCCTCCCAATATGTCAATCACCCAACCAAGGTGAAATATAAGAGATCACTTGGTTACAAATAGAGAGTTACAATGCCCCACATAAAATGATCATCATAACACTTAAATCGCCTATATTTAGTAAAAATATTATTAATAGTCATATATTTATTTTTTCATCTCTCGAATCAAGCTTGTTTCAACAAAATAACATCTTCCAGTCTCTAGAAAACACCCCATTGTTTTATAATGCTGGACATACAAGTACTCACAATGATCCATTATAATCCCAGACTGATAGTTATTGTTATAAGTAAACTAAACCATCCCTAATTTATCATCCAAATCCCAACCATAGTAGAGAACACAAGAACAGATCATATCATCACGAATAGGTATATATCTTTATATATGACTATCTTACTATGCATGTTATGCCATATTGAAATGGATATGATATGCCAATTCCACCAGAAGTCAACTCAAAAAATAAAAAGTGATAAGAAAATATCTATAATATGGTACAACTGATGTAAATCCTTTAAAATGAAAAATCACTTTCACATAGAGATCTCCCAACAATTCATATTCAGTTCAATATTGATTGATTATAAGGTGAACTAATTTCTTCAAATGATTAATCACAATCAAAATTAATGTTATCATTATCTAGTTATTCAGAATCACTACCGAAAATTAAATCAATATCTCATCCCAATTCTATGTTGGTACTGGAAGTACTTGAAAAAATACTGAATGATTCTTATTCTCAAACACAATTTTCAATAATCTATCATAATTAAACAGAAATTCATCAATCCCCATCTCATTCCTAGTCTCAAAAATTTCCAACACATGTCTTTGAACTTCTTCATGATCCTTGGTCTCATAGACAACTTGTTATTATGAAAATATCATATCCAATAATTCTTTTCATCTAATGGCACAAAATTTTTATTTGGATTGTATATAGTACCATTTTAGAGAATGAACATTAAAAATTTTTCACTCCATGATAATTAGAGTCTGTAATTCGATAGAACTCATTGTCAATATGATAATCCACGAAAGATAAATTTGAGAATTTAGTATTTCAGTTTTTAAGTTGTCAAAGAATACACATCACCCGATTCATGAACTTCAATATTCAATCGTGAAAAGAGAGCCATCAATTTCCACTCTTCTAAATATTCTTTCACTAACTAGGTCGGATGTTTCCTCCTAGATGATTTTGGGAAGTCATTCCATTTTCCAAAGATATAGGCAATGTTGAAGATGAATGATTTTAGTTATTCTCTCAAATTCCTCCATAAAAGTTTGAAATAGTTTTAGAAATGATATAACTCAATTACTATTGGAATGAAAACACGGTAATACTTTCTGTATTTATGTAATGTACCCAACTCATAATGGCATGAATCAAAACTTCAGTTTCATTGTCATGGGTTTTAAAAATTTTAGTTTTTGGCCTAATATGTCAAAAATCCCAATTAATAAAATGATTACCTTGAAAAATGATGTAGCCGAATCCTAAACCAAATTTATCATATAATACAATAGTGTTGTTTTTCCTCTAGAGGAGTAAAAAAATGTTTACTAGTCAAATTACATTACAACTTACAAAATAAACATAGGCATTTTTAATCCCAAGATAAAATTACAACATTTTGAGTTAAATAATATTTTGGATAATCCAACATTTATAAGTCTTTATCGAACCCCCGATAATACCCAAGTGGACCCAAGAATCTTTAAATCTCGAAACCATTTAGAGGTTAATTCATGTAATACATTTTATAATCTTATTTGGGTCAAATGATATGACTTTCTTTTGACATGATGTGTACCAATAACATCACATCATTAATTCATAAATCACATTTTAAAAGAAGAGAATAATTTCACATATTTCTCAATACATTCAGAATTTTTCTCAGATGATTCACATTAAACTTTACCCAATTAGAGTAAATGAGGATTTCATCAAAAAACACCAACACGAATTTATCTAGATACTCATTTTAAATCATTTTTAAAAAATCTATAAAAACAAACTGATCGTTTGTAATACCAAAGATAATAACCTTGTATTCATAACATCTAAACCTACTTCAAACATAAGTCTTTGGAATTACATATTATTTTATCCTTAACTGATGGTATGAATATTGAAGGTCAGTCATTGAGAAACACAATCCCTTTTCAGCTGATCAATGAGATAATCAATCCATGAAAATAGTATCTTCATATATACCATCAATAAATTTTGTTTTTGAAAATCAATGCACATTCATAGTGTACTACAAGAATTCATAGAAAAGATAATTGGTGCCTCTGAAAAGTCACACTTACTTGTATATGATTATTTTATATTCAATTTCATACAAATAAGTCTTCACCTCTTAATTTTAATTTGGTTCCATCTGGTAAGAGAGAATATATATTGGTATACATCCATATAGAAAGTCAATTGAGAACTCTTCCAATCATACAAGATTTAAACTAGTGAATTCATGGGGAATCACATTAGAAAAACGTGAAAAAACTATTGACATATCACATATCGAATATTCACTTGTCAGGTAAAAAGAAAAAAAGATATCACTCTCCCCAACTCTAGACAAGGTTGTCGGTCTCAAATCAACCAATGGTCCATTTATATTTGAATGAAACGGCCCCCACCATTGGTTATTGTAAAGTAGAATCATATAAGACAAGAATAAATATGGAATTTAATAGAAATAAGATAATATATCTCAAATAAAGTATCATGATGTTTCATGTCGACAACCTAAGAAATCCATTAAATCTCGATATCTAAGAGAAGGAATTCCCAGGTTGGGGAATGAGGACCTTGATTTATCCTAATACAAATGGATGAAGTAATATACATAACGTAAGAATAATGATCCATCAGAAGATTTATCAGATAAAAAACATGGGTTGAAATAAATTAATGATATGCACTTCTGTCAAACAAGGTAGTCGCTACTGATAACAGTATTATAATGTTACCTCTCACGGTTTCCGGGCACGTTTCCCCTTCTTATAAATACACTTATACTATGTGAAGAAGCTTTGTTATGGATGCATATGACTGGAATCCTATTATACATTAAACAAATTATTTCGGTACAATTATAGGAAGATCTAATTACACTTTTTGACAATGAATATTGGAATAAATGTAGATGAAAATTTTTAGGTGTCCTAAGAACCCACAAGAACAACATAAGTTTTTTGCCTTAGTTAAAAACAACATAGAATTGAACATGATAAAAAATAGTACAAAACATAAGGAACACTTCTAGGAACCACAGGAGGAAAACAAATGCCTTTATTGAAAACCATCATGAGAATAATTACACTTACATTATTTATTAATTGAACAAACACTACCTCTATGAGAGAAAGAAACACCTGATTACTCTGAAATTCATGAAATATATACTTCAACCATTAGTTCTATATCCATAACATTAGTGTATAGTGGGTCCTCAAAATTAATACCTAATAATGAGTGTCATATCGACATCCAATCTCAAACTGTTGAGCCTTTATCTCCCAAATCAATACTATCCCATGTATAAAATTCAAGAGCTCCACAATTTGGATTTCATAATAATTTTCATTTTTTTATATGGGTCATGTTCAAAAATATCTATATCCTTGGATGACATCATAGAATTTGGATAGAACTAGTTGTTTAAAATAACATTCATGCCATTAAAGTCAATTTTTTTATGATTTGATTCCATCATCATTGTTAACAACATTATTTTTCTCGGTCCTTCTTTCATGAAGGTGTGACACTTCATTTTAAAATTGGTACGTGCCTCCATGAACCATATAAAATCAAACATTCTTCTAAATCATTTTTCATTTTCTCTAGGAATATTTGATACATTTAAAAGTGATGAAATATTGTAAAGAAATTTTTGAGAGTGTTCTCATAAAACATCCCTATCAGGTTCCACAAATATAACATGAATGGGATTTGTCGGTGGTGGTTTTCCCAAAAGATGAACATTATTAACAACACCCTAAACCATATTCTGGCCTACAAGTGAATGTTTTCACTGATATTTTTCTGATGTTTTCTTATGGATATTATTTTTCTTCCATAAAAATGGAATAATTCTACAAAACATTAATATAAAATAATGAATAAATCGCTTTAACATGAAAACTGAGCAATGTGGAAAAATAATCCTGACATACATGAAAACATGAATGTTTTTCAATATCATCCAAAACAAAATCTTGGAAATGACTATAAATAATCTTCAAAAATATTTCCCTATCCACCCATTATGATATCTGGTTTGTCAATGTTAAATATATCCAGGAACTCAATGAAAAATACCTTTTTATTATTGAAAATATTACATAACTACATATTAATTTCAAGACAAGAACCTAAACCTCTGTCTGATAAAACATTGTCAAATACTACCCTGGTGAACCTAGAAAACCGATAATAGTGCAGGTCTTGACATGGAGAGTAGGTTGTTTCAGATCCCAAAGTATTATGGAGTAGAACCTAGCATCATAATAAATGAATGATGGAATGAAACTTCCACAAAAATTATGAATTAAATATATCACCTCAATATGAATAAAAGTGATACTCCACTGGGAGAGGAGAATCATTATGTCAAATAGGTATGAAAATGAAAATTTTCAAACAACAGTTTCAATAAAATAGTTAGATAATCAACCCATGTCCCAACATATTAAAATCCATAATTCAATAGACCAATGACCAGATGTACATACAACTAGTTCATTAACCCTACGTGAACCTAGAAAGTGATGTTCGTTAAACACCCATGGGAATATATTGGGTGTGAGATAAAATACCGGTATGGTCTCACCAATGATTTCATAATAAGATGAAATGTATTATTTAACAACGTAGAAAATTAATCATTTTTATGATAATTTTTCTAATGAATATTTAAACAAATGATGAATTACTTCTCATTATATTTAAAATATTTAGAAAATCATGTTTCACATTTAAACTAATCGAAATACTTTTACATGTTGCTTTTTACAAAAATTAGTTAAATAAAAAGTTTTATATAAAGTAGTTTATATAAATCATAAGGCATTTAATATAGTATTACAATATTTTAATTCATTTCAATCTCACATATAAACACGTGGGAAACATTGTCATCTCCCAATAGGAACAGTAGTTCTAGGTAATGGGATCCACACAAACTCTATCAATAAACTGCAATGTGTGTAGTCATCCTATAGAAATGGAAATAGAAGACTAATCAATCACTAAATGTATAATAGGGATTTTTTAAGAATTACTTTATTAGAATTTAAAAGAATCAATCCATATCTAGGGAAATTACAACTTAGAATGATTTTCCCAATAACACATTAACTACCTATAATTTCATGTCCTCTAGTATGATTCATTGATTAGATATTTATTTTATGAATCCAACAAATAAAATGCAATTTTATTCCTCCATTCAAAAAACAATAATGGGTATCTAATAATAAAATAATTTATCCATGATAATCCACTAATTATAATATCAAAGATAATTGAATCAATTTTAAAAAATATGAATTTTAAATCAAATTACATATCAATTTTATTATTCACATTCACAATTAAATACAATAATTTATTTTTAACCAATTTCCATCAATTTCAAAAAAACCCTAAATATAACGGAATTGGAAATTTTCAAAATTATTCCATCAAATCCACTCCATAATTTATATTAAACAATTTTCAATTTCACCAGTTTTCAAAAACACACCCTAATTCATTAGAATTATATTTCATCCTAGTTTCATGCCAATATATCATTTAAAAAAAATTATCAATCGAATTTTTGTTCTCCTAAAAACAATTGAAATCCACTTAAATGAAGTCAAGTAATTTCATTAATTTAAAAAATTGAAAATAAATAATGATTTTTTGGGTTTACAAAATTTGGGAATATGGAAGGAATCCCCATAATCAATCAAAAATGTTATCGATTCAGTAAAACTAAATCAGGATTAATCCATGAAGAATGATGATCGTGGTATCTGAGTGAAAATAATTGAAGAATAATTTATGATCCTAAAAATGAGTGTATTATATAAAAAGGGAAATCAAGGGATCCACAGAAACCCAAAGATATAAGAGAGATTGTGGGAGATAATTAATGATGTGAGGAAACTGACCATGGGGAGAGTGAATGGTGTTTTCATGCTTCAAATCGATATTAGTTTGTTTTTGAGGGGCTATGAACTGATCTGGCTTTCATTAAAGGAAGAACCAATTGTATGGGATAATTTAAGGTCCATTTAGATCATACTTTTGGGATTTCTGATTTTTTCAATATATTTTTTGATTAATTAACAATCATGTATGGTTACATAGGAAAATACACCTGGTTTGAAAAAATAGCGTGGTCTGGTTGTGAACCCATTTAAATGGGTTGAACAGTTTCTCCAATGGGGGGAATAGTCATACTAATCTTGTGCCAACCATGAAAATCCCCACTTTCTTTTTTATACATTTGATTATGAGGTCACATGGTTCATGAAAATAATATGAGAAATGTGTATTTGCACATAATTTTTGAAAATTATATAAATTTAAACACAAAACAAGCCAAAATTAAGTTATACAAAATATTGGTCAAAATAATTCTTTATGAATACCTAAAACAAGAATATTATGTTACAATATTACTATACCACACCCTTTCACGAAGTTGACGGGTGTCAAGGGGTCCACTAATAACCCCTATTGGCACTAATCCTTTCTGGTTCTATCCAACTCATTGAAACCCAACATTCTACTTCAATTTTTCCTATACTCTCCATGTGGTTACATTATTCAAAATCACTCCTTGGTCTCAATCATACATTCTAGATTGAGTTTGATCACAGTTTCTACATTATTAGTTGATTTAACATGTTTCCATGGGTTATCCAAGCCATTTTTTATACTATAAAAAATAAACAGGCAATAATAAATATAAAAGACTACTTATTTCACTAACCCCATACCATTTTGAAAACATTTAATTTCAAAATAATTATCCAGAAAATATATGATTTTGTTTAATGAATATAAATAAAATTATGTTCAATTATTTTTCATTCAATAATATTTTTCAAGGTCTTCTAGTAAAACAATCGTGAATTAATTATGTACTTTGAATATATGAAAACACCAAAAATCATCAATGATAAATGGATAAATTTACATGCATGAAATATAATTTTTATTCACTAATATAAAATAATTATCCATGCATAAGAACCTTTTACCAAAATTGAATGATTAAAAAAATTAACCATGAGATTAACTCCCCATTTGTATATTTATCAATATCACATCAAATATTAATAATGTAAATATGTGTACTAAATTTTTCTTCACCATTTTGGTATAAAAATTTAATAGATAATTGTGGGTTTTTTCATCCCTTCGATGATTTTGAATATAATATCATATTTTTCTAAAATATTAATGGAACAAGATGGTTCTCTTAAAATATTTAATTTAATTCGTCATATCTAACTCAACATCAGATATTTTGATATTGAAAACAATAGATAAAAACAAGGTTTTCTATGATATCCATTCATAACCTTTCATGAGTTATCACACTCTTAAAATATTATTTTTTGAATGATTAGGCTGTATGAAATTGATTTTTTATGAAATATATTCTTATAAAAATAAAAAAATATCCTAAATTTGAAGTTGACCAATATATTACTCATCATTTCAATGAGATTACTTATCAACCAACACCCCCACATAGATACACATGCTTGATATAATTAAGAATAGTGAAATCAGATTAATTAGGTAACATTTATTTTCAACTTTTATAGATATGAGTTAATATTCTATTTTTTCCAAGATAAGTCCATGATAGTGTCCCTATTATGTCTTACTATCCTCAAGGGTTTCACTCCTTCATCATCATATAAATTGATTAGTATCATGATCAGAAAATTTGTTTTTAAATTTCATACATGTTATCTTATAACACATAAAATGATTTAAAAATAACGAATAACCTTAATTCTTCTTAGTTATAAAAATACAGTTGATAGTTACATCTAATTATATAAATTATCTTTTAATAAGAATAATTATTGACATTTTCTAGAATAGATGAATCACTTATATTTAATTTCTAAATATTTATAGCCACTTCCAACAATTCATTCCATATAATGAAGAATTTTTTGAAATTTTTTTAATATTTAATATTTTTTTGACTTCCTCTTATTAATATATAATTTCATAGAAGAATTCATGATTTTATATTCTCCATGAAACCTTATCATGAGTTATATCTAATTTACCAAGTAGGGTACACCATTCCAACATATTGTTAGCTTTCATCATGTTAATATTTTTTTGACATTTTAAAATTCTTCATTAGAGACATCTTAAACAAATCAACCATATTTTTTATTTCTTTGGACTTATTGTCTCTTTCATTCCAGTTTTCATATTTTAGTATTTAGGTTCATGTCCAATTCACAATAATCCATGTTATGATATTTCCTATAATAATTTAAATATATTATATATTTTTTGAAACATTTTATATAAATCGTCAAAAACTTTTTAGTATATATTTTTTAGAGTAATAAATTCTATTTAAAAAAAATATAATTTTGACACCTAATTTTCAATTATTACCTGCTTCCCTTATTATTGTGGTATTATTTTTAAATGACTAGATGATTCATGATTGATTTTTACATACTATATTTAATCATAATAATGATCCAATAAATTTTATTACTCATAGAAACATTTTATACAGTCATATTTATTATTCATATATAGATTCCTTTCCTATAAAATCTACTTAATTAGATCATTTTTATTACTTATTCATAATAGATCCCCATAATTATAGAAATATTCCAAATTTCAAAAAAAATGATATATTATAAAATTAATTTATTTTCTGATTCCCAGTCATTGATAAACTCCAATAGTAGACAACAAAATTGGAAATCTTTTTTTGAAACATTCTTGTTGTATTTAATATTGTTGCATATTTTTCAAATAATTTTCTCATTTTTTCTTTCATTAAGAAACAATAATTCCTACAATTAAACACATTCGTACTTTAAGATATGGTTGATTAATGATAATATTTCATCACTGGTGTTTGTGCAAATTTTTAAATTGAATTGGTTCTTGTAATCAAAACTATATTAGTACACAAACATTAATCAAGAAAAAGTTTACCATTTTCGATTATATTTCATATTTAAACTATTAAAATATAAAGTTATTATTTCAACTTCATTGAGATTATATTTAAATAAAACACCTTTCTAATAATTATTTTGTTATAATTATTTTGTAAACTCTCTAGTTTGTTACAACTTATGTCTTTACTGTTTTTATTAGTTGCACATTTAAACTAATACATTTTATTCAAAAATAAATATTATCATCCAAAAATGATTTATTTATTTCACAAAATTAAATCCTCACCTTTCGACTATTATTTCATTAAACTTATTTTACATCAGTTAAAAATTGATAATCTACACCATTAATTCATTAACATATACTTTCGAATCATTAAAATTTAATAATTCAGTTCATATCTTTTCCAAAACATGAATTATTTTGGTAAAAACCATTTTTCCATATCCTTCTCACATAGACTCTTTTAATTTTTTCTTCAAATAAATATTTATTGTTATAGTAATATAATAATAATAATAATATTTATAATTTATCCATGGATCTAAATTCATTATACATCATATGATTCTCTTCTTTCATTTCATCGGGTTTAAGGTGGGACACGAAATTCTAATCATTCCTATGTAATGATTCTTTCCAGAAATAATTTTATATATATTTTTAGATATTTTTTTACTATAGACCTCTTATTAATTATAAATCTCTGAATCATCTTATTCATTATTTATATTGTTAATTATTTTTGATTTACCTCTATTAATTAGTATTAATGGAATAAATCCTTTAACATTTATCATAAATTTTTTTTGATTGAATAAGAAAAATCTATTGTTAGTCTTTATAATATATATGATCCTCTAAGAATTATCACTCCCTTTGATACTACTTATTGTTCATAGATCAGTGTGATATCATTGAAATAGGCAGGGGTGAACAAGTGATCCCATTTCATATGAAAAATTGTTTTTTTAATTCATCCTCAATCATTGGTTAAGGGATCAGTCCACTCTTCATATCTTATGATTCCTATTCAAGAATAATTTTGTGAAACAAATTCATAAGAAAAAATAATTTATAAGGTTCTGTATAAATACCTAATCTTTTCCATGTTGGTAATATTTTCCATCATTGATTCCCACTAGTAATGAAATTTGATCTAAATTATAAAAAATAACTTAAAACAATACATAAAAACTATAATAATTCATGATCACTAATGATTACTACCTGTCATCCCCAAATTGGTTATTTAGAATGGAGTATGACCGATATTAAATAAAAGTACTCCCTCGAGTGGAGTAATCTCTCAAGATGTATTTTTTGTCTATAGTAGCATTTTATTAGTTTTTAATGGAGTTATTTTTAATGAAATATGGATTATACTTCCATATTTACTTCCTTATTAATACAATTTATGGTTATCTAGAGACACATCAAATTATCAAGTTCAATTGATCACCTTCTTAAAGAATTACACTACACTGACTATTTTTATCTTCAATATAATGATTTTATCAGGACCTATAAATGATATTTCATCTGATGAACAATTTCATATCACCTAAATGGGAATATATATATAACCCATAAATTGGTGCAAGGGTTCTCAATAATTACATAATTTAAAATACCACATTCAAATCCCAATTTTAATTTGTTAATAATTGCACCTTTATTTTTGTAAAATATTAATTCATGAATAATATCGGATATTATATTTTTTCCCTTAAATACCCATGTATTGTTGGTATTTATTTCCATATGAAATTTATTCAATTATCATAGGTTTTTTGGTATCAATGTCATATTCTAATTTAGAATCACACCTTTATCTTCATTATTGAAAAATAAAAAATGCATGTATTATACAAAGTGGAATTGTTATGATTCGGATAATAGTTATAATATGAATTCTCCAAATAATGGACAATTTTCATCAATGTCAAATGGTTTGGAAAAGACATGCAACTTACCCTATGATTATGTAAGAATGAAAATCAGAAAATGCATCTCACTTAATGTTCTAGTGGTTTAAGGAACTCTATTTCTTTACACCATATCCAAACACATATTCAAATAATAAATAGTATTATTCAAGGTTATTACATTTTAAATTTTTCCCTTATTTCATAACATAGATTTATTCATAGTTTGAATGTATATTCAATCTCTTAAAGTCACAAGACATAAATTATTTCACATGGGAGAATTAATTTGTCTATTTATTCATATGGTAAGTAAATACTAAGGATTTGATGGAGGAAAATGGAAGTATTCATCCAATTATAATTTATGAGATGCAAATGTTCATGAATGAATATTTCGATCGGGAATTCACAATAATCCTAGAATTTAATATTTCCAAGTGGTCATGGTCATTAGGGGACATCATAGTATGAGTATCTTCTATACGATCATGTCTTTGATTGAAAATCTCATCAAAAAATGCTTTATAATATCCTTAATTTTAGGAGCTCATTGTGGATAGGTCACACTCTATATGTGTCATTGGCTTGATCTGCATGAATCATTAATGATGTATAATCTTCGCATTATTAGATCTTCGATGATAAGATGGTGATGGTGAATACAATATAAATCAGATGGTAAATTTCCTCAATTGAGAATCCCACTAAATTTCTATCATATTAATGTTCGAGTAAAAAGTAGCTAAGCCATTTTCATGTCGTATTGATTAAGAAGTACATTTTAGAAAGGGTATATTACTCAATGGATCACATTATCATAGAATAAATAGTTATCAGGGTATGATTCTAAAGGCTACTAGCACTTACCTGTAAAGGTTTTCTTTGAATCTGGGCCTCCCCAAACATTGGTTCCATTTAACATATGAGCTCCCAGTATGAAATTTTTTCAATCTCACTCCTCAGTCTTCCCATTATAGGCTGACCTCATGATAATCCCAGTCCCAACCGTGAAGTGGATTTCACATGGTTACCTTATCTAGCCTACATTATTTATTGAACAATCACAAAGAGTCATAAAATCATAAATATAATATTTGACACAATTCTTAAATGTCAAATTATTTTATAAACATTTCATTCAAGTAACATTATGAAAAAAATAAGTGAATATATTTTTTCTTATATATCAATTTTATCAGAATCAGTAAATATTCATGAAATTATATTTCTCATTTTATTTTAGAAATCAAGATTTCAACAATGAAAAAATTCATTTAAACATAATATAACTTCATCTATAATCATGATTAACATAGGGAATATTCTATCCATGACATCTAATACCATTTCATAAATCTATAACAATTCTGTATGAACCACCACTTCATAAACATATTATCTAATTGGAATAATTTGAACATGATATTAATTTTTTTTCAAAAATGAACAATACTTTATAGAGTTCGAATAATAAATAAAACAAAAAAATATTTTTTTGAAATTTTTCCCCATCTCATACCACCTTTAAAATATAATACCTTATGTATTCAATGAATGTATTTATGTTCAAACTAATGATTCTATATTTATGGGATGAATTTTAAAATTGATATAGGTAAGGATTCCCAAAACCGAAATATTATCAATGTTTGATGATGATGGGAGAGTGGGTGAAGATTTATAATTAACATGAGGTGCACAAATAAATGGTCTTCAAAGAGAAATGATTACCTACATTTTTGAAACGTAAAAATGGTCCAAAAATGAATTCATCAAATATATTATATATTATAAGCCCTATAAGTGGAAATAAAATTGGTTTGAGACATTATTTTTAAATTTTTACATATATATTTTTATTTTACCCATGGTAAATTAGTTGTCACCTTAATCACAATAAATAATTTTAAATTTATTTACTTTTATTTATTGAAACAAATTAGTGATGAAATTATTAGATGACATAAATTATTATGATTAGAAATATGGAAATTATTTTCTCATATTACATTCATTAAATTAAGAATTTTCATTTTCAAATTAATCCCATAGATGTGATATGAAATATTAGTTTTAAATAGAAAATTTTCAAAATTTAACAACGTTAATATATAAAAAATCAAAAAAAAATGAATAATGTTACCTAAATTTTATTAATATATATTATTGAAATAATATTACAATAAATACCATTTTAGGATATAATTTTACTATAATAATAAATTAAACAAAATCGATGTTTTCAAATAAAATTCATTATTTTTTAAAACTCAAAAATTATTAATTATACTAAATTAACTCAAATATAAGAGAATATAATTTCCAAATGTATATTTTAAAAATATTTTCTTTGCTTAAAATAAATTTTCAAAAATTTTAAATTTTAAATTATAAATTAAATTCTCTAAGCGTGACTAGAATAATTTTTAAGAAAACACTATATTTCAGGAAACATAATTTTTTTATTCAAGTGAATATTATTATATTTTAAAATATATCTAAAAATATTGAAGTTATTATTAACATGTGCAAAACATATTGTAATAACCTGGATTTTCCCACATGCACCTCCTTTGGGGAAATCTAGTGTTGAGGTGTTCTGGGAGTTGTCGGTGGATTACTTCAATAGTTTTCCAAATTTCTTGTTTTTCAATTAGAATTTTAACGCGTCGACATGTCATTGCATTAGAGATTTTGGGGTGTCTGAATTGGTGATTAATTGGAATTGTTATCACTGTGTTTGAGTCATTATAATCAATATATCAAGGGTGTCAATGTCAAATGGACATGGTGTCAGTGGGTTAGGGCGGTGGTATGTCATGGTGTTTATAGGTCAGGGCTTTGGTAGGTCAGTACATTAGTATGCATTGGCATTATTAGGTCTGAGAATTGACATCCTAGACTCGGTAGCTCAGCATTGCTGACTCTTCCATTAGTGACTCATTTCTATTTTATCATAGTTTCTCCCTTGTTGTTTGGTTTCCTACTATTTTGTTAATCTATCAAATCATAGTACTCCGTTGTTCAATCTCAACTGTTTCTGAGGTGAATTTTAAAATATCATTTATTTCTAATCAATGAAGCTAAATTGATGTGTGGTTAAAGCATGATAATACTTTTATGTACTTTGAAATGGTATCCATGATTTTAGGATTTTGCCTCTTCTTATACCGATATCATCTCTTACTTATTCGTATTTTATTCTCTTGATGAACCTATAGACTTCCTCCTAAGATGAGTTTTCTGCCCATGCTGGAGCCCTTCACAGTCATCCGTGTAGTTCTTCCTACAATGTTCACCATCCCTAGTTCTAGGATTACGAATAATCTTCGATCTTTAATCATCTATGTATGAATTTTCATTTTCTCCTCATTAATTGTGTATCATGTGGGGTGGGTATATTAATGGATCCTTGAATGGAAAGACCAAATACTCTTCTTCAAACATAAATTAAACAAAACATCGATATGATCAAAAGATGAAATTAGTAAATAAAATAATGCGATGGGTGTGGTTTTATGTGGTCTCCTTTTTATCTTGTTATATTTTATTTTTTTAATAGTTGTCATGGTTGTATGGTTTCTAAATAATATGGACATTAGTGGTGTTTTATGTGAACTAGTGGTTTTCTATTTCATTGTGTTGTTTTGATGTACATATGTAACATGAAATCTAATTAATCACGTACACTCTATTATATAAAGGGATTACCCCAGATCAAACTAGTTTTTTATCACCGTTGTTATATTCATGAAGAAATTAAATAACAAATTCAATTTAATATTGAATAAGCTAGGTTTGATGGTTGAAGTTATGCCTCATGTGTTCTTCTCTTTGTTTTGTTTTCTTTATATGTGGGGTGGTACATGGTGTGTGTTGGTTTCTTAGTTTGATAGATTTATTGATTGTGGAATGGATGAACTTGTTGGAAGATGGACATCCTTTATGTTGTGTTGGGTTATTGAAGCATCGTCAAGCAGTGGGACTGAAGTTGGGAAGTCTTTGGGCAGTGGGGCTATAGGATGGTGTTGTGATAGAATGAATGGGAGATATCACTTTGAAGAATTATAATTCATAGTCATTGAATGGGGATGTGCCGTGGGACTGAAATTCTTGTTTTGTGATGTTGTGATATGGGACTGCAGTTTGGTTTTGTTTATTGCATGGTATGGTTTAGATTTTTAGTTTCCTGGTGGTGTTAGAATAATTTTTAAAATGCATCCCATTAAATAAATAAAATGAAATTAAACAAAAAGGTGGTTATCTTTATTCATGTTAGAGGTGATTGTGTGGTTGGGAATATAGGACTAGCAACAAAAGCGGTGCTGTTGTGGGCCTGTGGTCTGTTCGTGTGAAACCTGTAATTTGGGGATGAGTGTTTTTTACACACACACAAACACACAAACACACACACACACATATATATATATATTAGTTCATTGTGATTTATATATGAACCCATCCTTTCTCGATCACTATGTACTGAACACCTCCATTTTATGGGGGAGGGTGTATTTTCCAACATCCCAATAGGAGGATGGATGGTTGGTTACTGATTTTGTTCCTCACAACCTCCATTAGATAAATACTATCAGTTATATTTGGGTAGGGTTTCCTGGATTGAGTATTACCATAGTGTAATATTCTTTAGGCTTTGGATGGTTTTGGATAAAGGTCTCAACTGTTTGTGGTCTAGGGTTGGTTCCCCCAGTACATTTGGGATGATCCATATGTGTCTTCCGGCATGGTGTGTTTTTATTAAGGAATTCGTGTCTTCTGCTATGGTAGTGGTTGATATATCCCATGTGTCTGAGGCTGGTGACATCAGTGGGACTGCATGTGGGAGTAGTGTAATTGTAAAGATGTTATATCATTAGGAATGAGTTGTTAACGAGTGGGAAAATGGTAAGGGGTGCGAAAATGTCAATGTGTTTAAACTATTACAATACATGACTTATGTTACGTGGGTGAGTGTGACTTTGTGAGGTTTTGATGGTTATTATTATTTTTTAGGTTCTTGGGGTTATACTATTTTCTAATAGGGTAATTAGTATTTTTCTCCACATGTTCAATAATATCTTTAGTTTCCATAATATGTATACTTATATGATCAACGTATGCATATAAAACTATTTTCAGCTTTCTAGGAGAACATCGAGGACCCTGCTAGACATTAATAACTTTTTCATCAAAATAGTTTATGTTTCTATTTAGTACTCTTTATTTGGTACATTATTTTGTATTTTTGTCTCACATTGTATTATAATTAATTTATATCATGCGTGTAAAAATGGATTCATGGATTTAGTTTTATCTTTATAATTTGATGTTGATGGGTTTTAATAACTTATCTTCTAGTCATTTTATATAAAAAGGGTAATACCATCCATTTATTTGGTATTATATACCCTTGGTTCTATTTTCCACTTAGATGAATAACAATGGAAGGACTTGGGAGCCATTGTTTCTCATTCATCTGGAGGAAGGAAGGGGAGGGCCCATTTTCATCCCTTCCTACAATATGGGGAAGCTAGGTCATGACAGAATAGTATCATAAGTTATAATTCATATTTTTGATGAATTTTTGAGTTATGTACATTGAGTATTTCATGGAATGGTAGTGCAGTAGTGTTAGGATATATTTGTGTGTGATATATGCCCTGTAATAATAGATACAAAAAAGATATTGTAGGGCCCCTCGTTATCTAATGCAAGGACTCTGGGAATATTGAACGGCTAGCTGAAGGTACACTGATTTTAGGATAGAGACCCGAGGAAATGTGCATGAATCATAATGAGTAGTGTTCTAGTGTTTCTTTGGTGTTTTGGGAATTACAAAAAAAGAGTTCAAACAAAAATTTAAATTTTATTTTCTACACTACCCAGGCATATGAGTTCCTTGTTTATCTTATCATCTATGGAACCTAGATTTTTTCCATGAGTGGTACGAGATTTTGAGGCACTGTAGGATGATCTTTTTGATCATTAGATGGAACATGAAGGGGAGGAGGAGGACCAGTGGAAAAAGATGCTTGGAAATTTCCATTGACAGACTCTGGGAATGTAAGAGGGAAGCAACTCAGTCATGAAGATTGAGAGCATGTTCGAGTAGATTGTGATCACTTTCAGCTTGATTTGGGCTCCGAAAATGTACTGAATTCCACTGCCAGGGATCTAGATGTTAGGGGTTACATGTCAAAGTTGGAAGCTTAACCCAATGGAGAAATCAAAATCTACGGTTTCGTGGTCTGACATTAAGGAGGAGTTTCGGGAAGAATTCCTTTCATCCATGATGAATGATGAGAATATGAGTGACAATATCTACCTCCATAAGGGGTGTATGTATGTAAGGGAATTGGATCTCATGTTCAATGATATTGTTTGTGTTTCTCTAGGTCACTTTCCAGAAAAGGATAAGTGGGAAAGACACATCGAGGAGGCACTCCGACATTTTCTCAAGTATGTTGTTACTCACATTACTCTACCGACATTCAAAGAATTACAGAATAATTCTAAAGTAGTAGAAAGGATAAAAACATTGGGAGGTTTTCCATGAGAGGGTATATAGCTAAGTTCATCAATGGGAATGGCCATAAGCAGAAGGTATCCAGCATCAGGTCCTCATAGTTCCGATCTCTCGGTTCCTGCCCTTTTCCCATGTGCCTAGGATTTATGTTCTTTATCTATTTAAATAATAGAATTCTATTGAATAATTTCACTATCTGAGTGCATCATAGAGATGTTGGGAAGGTTTTATTCCAACCATAACTGCAACAGTTTTCATCCCGTCCCTTCCACCAACAGTGGCATCATGCTCCCATACAAATAATGTTGGATAGTGCCATAGGAGGATGATGATTGGGCGATACATAGGGACCTCGAACAGGACATGGTCATGGAGGCAGTCGATAGTCAAGGATTATAGGAGTTGGGTGTGGGAAGTTCCACACCACAGAGGCATCAGTTCTAGCGGGGCCATATGTTGTTTATGGTATGATCATCCTATTAAATACTATTCTATGTTTTTTATTTGATTTAGATGCTTCTCATTCTTTTTTTCACCCATTCTTTCCAATGCCTATTCTATATACATAGAATTAATTCACATTCCCCTAGTGTTGAGTACTCCAATTAAAGGACATACCAGCCATATTGATGTTTGACGGGGATGTAGACTGATGCTGGGGCCACATTACTACATTGGGGATCTTCTTCTGCTACAAATTCAGCCATTCAATGTCATCCTAGAAATTGACTGGATATTTTCCATGCATGCTATTATTGACTGCTTCTGGATAAGGGTCGTGTTCTAAAATATTGGTGGCTAGCATGTAGCTTTTGTTGGAAAGTGGAGTTTCCCGAATGGTAGCACACATGTGGATCCCTTTCTTTCTTTCTCAGTCGGGTTGTGAGTGGAATCATCAAACTCATAGATGGAGAATGTTTTGGGGATTTCCTAGTGTGCACATAGACATCTGTAACATCTCAGATCCGGGTGGTACACAACGGGTGCCCTCGAACCAGGTTGGTCACATGTCCTCAAGCGCATTTCACCAAATGCCAGAGGCTGCCGACTAGTAGTGAGGAACTAGGACTTATAGTGGGGAAACTATGCCCTCATTTTTCAAAGTGTAGCACAACGGAAATAAATATAAACATACAAAAGAAGAAGTAGTAAACAATATAGAAATGAAATGAACAACATAACTGAATTAAAAGGAAACCCAATGTCATATATGTCATGAGGAAACATGTTTCTAATTATAAGAAAGAATCAAAAAGTAGATACACTACAATCTGCTAAAATACATTACAATGTACAAGTACCGCAAAACAAAACCAAAGTAGTTCAACAAGAGCTCAAAATCATCGCAATCCTAATATCGGTCCCATGCTCTCCTACTCCTTTGGAACAATCATGTACCTATGTAGGGATCCTTTACCTTATCAACACCTACAGCAATATAATCTGTTTGGGCACAAGTCATGACCCAATCATGGTGTGAAAAATTTATCCCAGTAGGCAACCAAAAAAGGCTAGTGCCCAACTGTAACTGAAAATGGGAAACAATAGTGTTCTATAATGAAATGTAGTTATCTAGGAAGTACTCAAAAGTATCTATTTCTACCAGTTACATTGTGATTTTAATAATTAATTAACAATTCAATATAATTGAATCGTGAGATTTCTGAGACTCAGCATCGACCGAAAATATACTATACCAGTGCCACATCAAAAACCACAATAGGATATATAACAAGTAAAAGATAATAACAATACCCTACATCTGCTTTAGCTTGACATTTACAAACTAAGAAATCACAACATTGAATATTCAAAGTAATCATTGTCCTCAGACATGAAAATCTATACCCTCAGGAAAACAGAAAAAAATCCCTCAAGAGGAGAATTCCCGAATTCATAATGAATATTTCCCTCAGGAATATGAGATAATTGCCTCAACCACTGAATCTACTGCCCACATGCATAAGAAATGATTACCTCAGAATAAACGAGCACTGCCCTCAGGATAAACAAAACACTTCCCTCAAACATTCCACATGAAAATAAAGTAATCGGTCTGATCCCAATAAAGGAATGAAATTTATATATGATTCCTCTCAAGAAAAATCAAAACATGCTATCATCACAGCATACCCATAGGTATCCAGGCCAAGCATCTAAACAAGGGACACGAACCCCCGGGGTGGACCTAGATCAAAGAAACTATCCCAAATAGTAGATTATTCTTATTCATTAGTTTACGTATGAAATTATAGGTATTTCAATTGTCAATGTCTCAACCATACGACACCCCATACATTGGATCGTTTCTCAACGGTACAAAAAAAACTCGAAAGATGGAATTAAACACAAGGCCACATACCTCGATCTATTCTGATTGGTATACATCAAAGGCGCCTTTCGAAACAACCAAGAATGACGTAGATCTAAGATAAAATATTACCCAATCAAACTAAAATAACATCCCTTTGGGAAAGAATTGTAATGAGAGGTTCATGAAGATAGAAAATCCCACCCTCCAGGTTCAAATGAGATCGACGACGGAGGAATCAGAGTCCCAGTGTGAAATCAGGAGCTCCTCCAAACCCTAGTCTCTTTTTTCATGGCTCCTGGTGCGTTCAATGACTCATCTGCTGAATGGGGAAGATACTGCATGTTTTTGACGAAAAAAATGACTACACGGTGTGTACTCTCAAGTACACAACATGTAATTTTTTTATCTATTCACTGCTGGCTACTCTTCACTGCCATACTGTTTATCTACCGACTGATTACAAGGCGTGTATTACTAAGTACATGGTGTGAACCATTGTTCCTCCGGAAGCTACTTTTACCACCTTTCTATTCACCTTCCAACTGATTACATGGATTGTGTTACTAAGTACACGGTATGTAGTTAGTTTTTACACCCTTAATCTGCAACATAGTAAAAGCCTTGTATACTCATCCCACCTGGCCAAAGAACACTGCATGTTGAAAAAGTACATTGTGTGTACACATAAATTTAGAATTTTTTCTATATTTTCCTTGTTTTCTTAGAAACACATAAGGAAAAATGAAGAGAATAAACATGTACATCAATAATAATAACTGGTTCCTTACAAAAAAACCCATTAAATAAATTTGTCCCCTAATTTCCCTTCAAATCGTGGGGATGATAAAGGTGGGGACAATTATGGACACTGAGCATGTACGTCGGTCACCTGCTCAAAGGTTTTGTCCTGCACTCGACCATGCTGCCATAGCACTCATATGAGAGGAACTAACTGGACTCCAATAACCTTAGTACTCCTATCAACAATTTGAATCGGATGCTCCTCAATGGATGAATCAACTTGAAATACAACCTCATCAATATGGAAAATGTGAGACAGGTCTGAGTGATAATGGCGTAGCTAAGATACGCAGAAGATGTCGGGCATGGCCTGGTACCTCTGTTGTAAATGAAACTGATAGGCAACTAGTCCAACATTATCCAAAATCTCAAACAACCCTACATACCTTGGTAAAAGTTTACCCTATCTCCTGATCCATATGTGTCTCAACCTCAGTGAAGCACACAATAAATCTTGATCCCTGACCACAAACTCTGAGGGTTGTCTGTGACTATTATCAATAGATTTATAACGAAACTGTTCATTAGATATTCATTTCTAAATAACCCAGACCTACTCTACATTCCCTTGTACGAGATGGGGTCCTCGTAACACCGCCTCACCTGATTCCAACCATCACAAGGGTGATCATCATGCCCTACCATATAAAGCCTCGTAAGGTTCCATCTCAATAGTTTCAATAAAAGTATTATTGTTTGAAAACTAGACCAAGGGTATGTGCCTATCCCAAGATCCCCCAAAGTCCAGGATGTATGCATGCATTATGTCCTCCAGCACCTGTATTGTATGCTCTGACTGGCCATCAATCTATGGGTGGTAAGCTGTGCTTAGAAGCACCTATGTACCCAGCACCCTCTAAAAACTATATAGGAAACAAGACATAAAATGAGTGTCCATATGTTAAATTATAGAATTAGGGACCCCATGAAGATGTACTACCTCTCAGATATACAATTTCTCGAACACGTCAACACAGAAGGTCTCATTGATTGGAAAAAAGTGAGCTACCTTCATTAATCTATCCACAACAACCCATACGTCATCATTGCCTCAAGGTGACCGCGACATCCCCCTCATGAATTCCATCATGATATCATCCCATTTTCCCTACATAATGGGTAACTTCTGTAATAGTATGAATGGACTCTGATGCTCTGTCTTCACCTGCTGACAGGTGGAACATCTCATAACATAACCAGCTACCTATCTTTTCATACCTGACAACCAATACTGCTTCCTCATTTCACGGTACATTTTGGTAACTCTAGTATGCACTTCCCAAGATAAAACATGGTTTTCCCCATAAATTCTTCATGTATATCCCACTAAACCCACACTCGTTCGTGGATACACAGTACCTCATCATCGCCAATCATCCAACTATGAGGAGGGTCTTCACTTTCCACTATCTCCCATAGAACTAGGCCTTCTAAATATGATAGATATCTCATCCTCACTCTATCCAGGAGGGTAGAAATCACAACTAAGGATGAAAGATAGGTTCTCCCCTGACTATCATGCACCTCAAAATGCATCTTAGAGAACACGACCATAAGACACCACTCACCATTGGCCACATGCACTATATGTATATGTGTCCTCATACTCAGCACATCAGCCATTGCGTTAACCGTACCAAGTGTATAGGAAAGATCAAAGTCAAAGGACTAAAGGTATTCAACCCACCTTCATAGTTTAAAATTCATGTCACACTGGGTAAATATTTTTTTAAGACGTTTTTGGACTATAAACACCACAAAATCTTTTCCCAATAGATAATTTCTCCAACAACGTAACATATGTACAACTACAACCAACTCAAGAGCATGTGTTGGGGAATTCCTCTCATGTGGCCTCAACTACCGAGGCCCGTACAAAGCTACTTGATCGCCCTGCATCAACAAAACTCCAAATCCAATACCTGATGCATCATAGTAAACTGTATAGAACTTCCCTTGAATTTGAAGTATTAGGATTGGTGCTGATGTCAACCTTCCCTTCACCTTCTGAAAGGCTGTATCTCAAGATTTGGACCAAAAAAACTTCATACCATTCTTAGTCAAACATGTCAATGGTGTTTCTATGTTGGAGAAGTTCTGTATAAAGAGCATGTAGTAAACAACCTTCCCTATAAAACTCCGTATTTTTAAGACGTTCTTAGGATTCTCCCAGGAAACTACTGCTCTCACCTTATCTGGGTCTACTGCAACACCTTCCTATGAGATAATATGAACCAAGAAGTGATTATAGTCCAACCAAATGTGGCACTTTGAGAGATTAGCATTTAGTTGACGCTCTATCAGTGTAATCATAATGATATCAAGTTGTGTGGAATGGTTGTGTCTAGTGTGAGAGTACACCGATATATCATCCATGAAGACTACCAAAAAAGTCCAGATATGGTTGGAACACACGATTCATCAGATCCATGAAGACTGCTAACGTGTTTTTGAGTCTGAACTGCATGACCAAGTACTTGTATAGACCATATTTGACCTTAAAGGTTGTAAGCAGTATGTATGATTGTCTAATGCGCAAATGATGATATCCAGATCTCAAGTCAATCTTCAAGAACCCTCACGTACCTTTAAGTTGATCAAAATGATCATCAATCTTCAGTAAGGGATATTGGTTCATAAACATCAGCTGGTTCACTTTTCAATAATACACACATAGTATGAGGGTACCATCTGACCTCTTCGCAAATAGGACAGGCGAACCCCAAGGAGAAGTACTAGGTTAGATTAAACCCTTGTCTGCAGCTCCTCTAACTACTTCTTATGCTCCTGTAATTCTGACGTAGACATCCTATAAGGTGTAATGGACATTAGTGTCACTCCTGGAAAAATCCTAATAAATAAATCCAACTCTCTCTCTAGAGGTAGACCTAAAATTCATCTAAGAAGACATCCCTAAAACTACCGACCACTAGAGGGTAATCCGTCTGACAAGTTTCCTAGTCATCAATATATAAACTCACAATCTGGGCTTTCACTCCACCTCACCCATGATGTTCAGGTCTAGCTTGGCTCACCTGGACATCCCATTCTCCCTTGTATAGAAATTCTCCACCCTCCGGTGAAATGAAACTCACCCTACGATGATAGAAATCTATTAAGGCTCAAAAGGGTACCAACCTATCTATCTCGAGAAAGATGTCATGTCCCGTCATATCTAAGACACAGAGGTTCCATAGAAAGTGACACCCACCAACCACTAGGAGGCACTCCTTGCAGTAATGCACACATGCCGTTCTAATTCCAAATGTAGTGTCTAGCATCTTGATATAATAAAAAGAAGAAACACTGAGCCCAATGATCTCCAAAAAGGTAAAAGATATAAAGCTATGTGTAGCACCATTATCGACAAGTACCAAAGATAAAACATAAGAAACTATAATAGTACCAATGAATGTGGAATGTTCGACATCCTAGTCTTTTTGGGTATGTTGGAGTGCATATTTCTGTCCAGTGACATGGCTTTGCGACATAGCATGGATACCCTGAGCAGACCCACCAGGTTGTCTCTCAGATCCTAGTGTCTGGCTTCCATGGCCACGACCACCACCTCGGCCTGAATGTTCTGATGTATTCCAATTCTATGACTAATAAGAATCTATTGGCCTTTCTCTTGCATGAATAGTCTGCAATGAACCCCTCTCACTTGTCACTTGTAGAAACACCCTGCAAAAACACTGCAGATGACCCTTCCTGCCGCAAGCCCGACCCTCCACTAGTTCACGTAGAAACTGAGGTCTCTTGTTCCCCTCTTTACCACACTGGTATCACATTACATGGTTACCTGAAGAATTCTTATGGCTAGTATTTCCACCTTGAGATAAATCCATCAACTTTTTCCTCTTCCAAATAGAGATAGTACCAGAGACCGGTGTCGAACTTCTATGGTCCACACCACTAGCTTCCCGCTGGTTCTGCTCAGTAATCATCGTCTGGATCACAATAGCATGCTCTGTAGGAAATCTGAAAACATTCACCATTTCTCAAATGTCATATCGAAGACAATCATCAAAGCATCTAACCCTCAACATCTCATCAACCACTAGAACATGTGAAAAACTTTGTAGCTCGGTGAAGCGGGTAGAAAAATCAATCACTGAAATGGTACCCTGCTGTAGATTCATGAAATCTCAAGATCGATCTTCCCTTAGCATCTCCGTTATTAAATAGTTGTAGAAGACTACCTAAAAATCATCACATGCCATGTCTCAGTGATTCTCATTATGGGTGGTAATATCCCACCATCTCTTTGAGGAATCACAAAACATGTATGTAGCGAGCTTGACCCTAATCCATGGAGGAATCTCTAGATGCCCAAAGATCGTCTGCATAGAACCCAACCATGAATTTGCAGCCTTTGGTCCACTATACCTTAAAAATGTAGGTGGATTCTACTTCTAGAATATACATTCCAGCCTTGAAATAGATGTGGAAACCAGCAATGCTCCGTGCAAGGTCTGTCTGAAATTCATGAAGCCTTCACAGAACTACACAACCACGCCAATGTCTAGTATTATAGCTGGTGCCGCATCTGGCACTGCTGGAGGATCCCTCAGTAGACCAAGGCCTACCATGTCTGAGTATAATCGTCATCAATCTCTTGAAGAATAGGTTGTGTTCTTCTTGGCAGAATTTATCTACGAGTTCAAACAGAAACCTTAGTTTAATTTACGGTCGAGGATTCTTTTTTCCCGTTAAGAGTTCAAACAAAAAGAATAACAAAAACTATAATAACTGAAAAAATGAGACTATACAGTGTCTATAATTTGTTCATTACATGTACCCTTAAGACCTTAAGAGGTCATGTTCTGATGCCGGATTGGGTGTGTCTCAACCCCAGGCACACGACGTGTTACACCCGCACATGGCATGTACACCAACCCATCACCCCAGCCTCACAACCAAGTCCACATGGTCTCTCATCGGTCAAGACTACATGGCCTATCCCATTGGTACACGACGTGTATTAGATGAGATCCACTAAATCATTATGTTCGAGACACGACATGATTCACAGCTCACTCTACAAGACAGTTTCCATATGGAAACGATGTGTACGAGAAAGGTTAAAATCCACCCGTGTTTTTTAGTACATGGCCAGATCCAATGATTAAAATACAGGATGTGTACGAAATTGAAAGGGTGTGTATAAGATATTATTTCTATATTCGTGTTGTTAGTCACATGGTAAAAAATTTTAGAGAAAACACGGCGTGTACATAAGGTATACGACATGTACTTAAAAAATTTCATTCCTTCCTAAAAAAAAGAGTACATGGTGTGTAGTCAATTCTATAGGATGTGTATTCTGGGTTATTCCGGACAGTAAGCCTTAGAAACTACTCCAGATACCCTTTTTCTTTAATTTCAAGTTTCGATATGGCCATTTTTGATATATGGGGGGCCATAATCCCCGTGAACCAAATTTTAGCACCCGAAATTTCACATTATATGGCCGGATCATGATACGTTAAATTATGGTCCTAGAGATCCCATACTTCTCAGGAACCAAAGTATAGCTTCCATAAACCTAATCGTTACATGTACCAATACCCTATCAATATTAGGCATATCTATCAAGGTACCTATCACAAAAACATGCATTTCTCACAAAAAATATATCACATCAACATGCAATTTTTGATGCACCTACATTGGATAGAAACTATGCATGGCATGTGACGATAACATGTCCCTGAATGATGCATCAGATGGAATACCCTCATCTCATCAGGTTGCATCTAAATAGAACCCAGTTATAAAATATAAACAAAACACCACAAGTACATCACACAATTTTGAAAATAAAATCAACTATAAAATTGAGAAACCATAAAAATTGTAATTAAACGAGGTAGATTGGATTTTCCTTATACACGGGTTAGCTACTCCCAGACACATCATATTAAAAAATACAAATTTTTTTATATCCCATATTATAGGCTCCAAAAAGTAAGTCAATAAAATGAAACCATTCTAATACCAAATTCTAACTTACCGGATCCTGGTGCTACACAACAGGTGCCCCGAACCATGTTGGTCACATGACATCAAACACAGTTCACCAAATACTGGAGGCTGCCGAGTACCAGCAATGTCCTATGACTGATAGTGGGGAAACTATGCCCTCATTTGTCAATGTGTATTGCAGCTTAAATAAATATAAACATACAAAAGCCGAAGAAGTAAACAATTTAGACCGTAAATGGACAACGAAACTAATGTAAAACTCAACCCACTGACATATATTTAATGATTCAATATGTCTTTAATTCTATGAAAGTAGCCAAAAAAGGATACACTTCAATCTGATAAAATACATCAGAAGGTACATATACCTCAAAACAAAACCAAATAAATGGAACATGATTTTGGCATCATCCCATGCCTCTTCTCGGTCCCATTCTCTCCTAATCCTCGACAAAAATCAAGTACCTGTGTAGGGATCCCTGGCCATATCAACACATGAAACAATATATTTTGTTTGGTCCAAATACATGACCTAAACAGTGTGTGAGAAATAAATCCTAGTAGGAGACCACCAAAGTCTTGTGCCCAACTATTAGTGAAAATGTGCAATAGGAGTGTACAATAATGAATTTTAGTGAACTAGGAAGAACTCAAAAGTTACTATTCCTACCAGTTACATTTTCATTTTATTAATTATTTAACAATTCAATTTAATTGAATTATAGTTTTTCCGAGAATCGGCCTCATTCGAAAATATTTTAGACCAGTTCCATAGCAAAAACCACAATATGCTATCTAATATGTAAAATATAATAATAATACCAAGCTTGTTCTTTAGCTTGGTAGGTAAAACATAAGAAATCACCATAGTGAATATTCAAAGTAAATATTGTACTCAGACATGAAAATACATACCCTCAAGTAAAAATGAAACAAATCATTGAGGTGACTTCCCCCAAGAATAATGAATATTTTCCTCATGCATACAACATAACACCCTCAGGAACAGATGTTAATTCCCACATGCATAAGAAATGTTTCCCTTAGGCTAAACGAACACTTCCCTGAGGCTAAACAAAGCATCGCCCTCAGACATTCCATAGGAAAAGAATGTAACAAGGACCGATCATATTGCATGAATTAAATTTATATATGTTTCCTCTCAAGAAAACTCAAAAAATTCTATCGCCACGGCATACCCACGTGTATCCTGGACAAGAGGCTAAATTAGGGAAACACACCCTCAGGGTGGCTCTATATCAATTCAACAATCCCAAACAACTGTTTATACTTATTTGTTACATTACCTATGAAATTATAGTTATTTAAACGGTCAATGTCTCAACCATAATACACCCTAAACATGGGTGTGTGGATCAACAACACACAAAATCAATTCGACATTATGAATTAATCACAAGACCACCTACCTCGATATCCTCTGATCGATATACATGAATGGTGCTTTCTGAAACAACCATGAATGACATAGATCTGGGATAAAAGATTACCCATTCAAACCAAAATAACTTCCCGTAGGGAAATAATAGGAAGGAGAGGTTCAAGAAGAGAGAAGATCTCACCCGTGTAGTTCAAATGAGATCAACGAAGGAGGAATCAAAGTCCTGGTGTGTGATCGGGATGTCCTCCATGTCACGACCTCCCCTCCTATGGCTCCTGGTGCGTTATATGCCTCCTCTACCAAACGAGAAGGCTACTGCTTGTTTTTAACGAAAGGACATAACTACACATCGTGTTCTCCCAATTACATGGCATGTACATTCTGTTTAACAGTTGGATGGCGGCTATTGTCCACTGCCTTACAGTTCATCTTTTTAATGATTATACAACGTGTACCATCATTCCTCTGGAGGATACTACCACAACCTTACTGTTCACCTACCAACTGATTACATAGCATGTATTACTAATTTCACAGTGTGTAGTTAGTTTTTACACCATTAATCACCGACATGCCTACAAGTCCTATATATTAATCCCACATGGCCAAAGGACATGGTGAGTAGAGAATGTACATGGCGTGTACCCATAAATTTGGGATTTTTCAAACATTTTTCTTGATTTCTCAAAAATATTTAAGGAAAAAGGAAAATAATAAACCCATACCTCCAGAATAAGAACCGGGTTCTTTCAAAATCTTCCCTGAATAGGTTATGAATATACCCCCTCGAGGTTATTTTGAGTTTGGGATAGACGTGAAACTCATTTCCCATCTGATATCAATAGATCTCTATCGGATGGAACCTCTAAAGTTGCAAGAGTTTCTGATTTTGGTTGATTAACTTATGAAGAAGGGTTTTATATGACCATTTTTGTCTTCAGGGAGTGCTCCAGTATTATTTGAAAAGATGGATAATGGTTGTCCTAGGCTGTGTATAGATTACACTACTAGAAAATGGTCTTTATCAGTGCTCTAAATTGGATTTAACAGCGCTGATAATGGGGATCCCCTTTATCAGTGCTAAAAACTCGTAGATAATGGTAGCGATTATCATCACAAAAAATCGATGATAAAGGTGTCCCTTATCAGCACAAAAAAATGCACTGATAGAGGGATCGTTTATCAGCACTTTTTAGTGCTGATAATGTCTCTGCATGTTGCAACATAAAATTTTGTCCTGTACACCCAAACAAGACATTTAAAAAAATCATCATATCAAAAATTATACCCATAAAAAATTAACACATAATTCATAAGGTATTTACATCATGTATAAACATACAAGAATTATACCCATACAACAATTATACCCATACATCATTAACACATAATTCATAGGTTAATAAAATACAAAAATATCTCAATTTCAAATTCAGTTGGTTGGGGGATATTCAGGGGTTTGGGGTGGAATTCCATGGAGGGAAAGAGATATCCTGTGGGGGTGGGGGTGTCCGGGGGGTGGGGGTGTCCTGGGCGGGAAGTCTTCGGTAGTGGTGTTTGGGGGTTGTCCATGGTGGACTCCCTAGAGGGGGGGGGGGGGGGGGGGGGGTTGGGTGGTTTACATGTGGTTGGGGTGGGGGGCTTTCCAAGGAGGCTTTCCAGGGGGTAGGGGGTGTCCAGTGGTTGGGGTAGGTCCAAGTGGATGGGGGTTGGGGTGGTGTACATGGGGTGGGGGGATATCCATGTGGGTTGGGGTTTCTAGGGGTGGAGGGGTCTATCCAGGGTGGGGAGGGGGTTTCAATCAGGGTTTCTAAGAGGATGTCGGGATTTGCAGGGGTGGGGATGTCTAGGAAGGTGGGGGTTTCTAGGGGGTGGGGTCGTGTACAGTGATGGGGGGGGTCTAGGAGGTTGGGTCTATCCAAGGGGGAGGGTTGGTGTCCATGGGGGTGAGTTGGCTGTTAATGGGGGTGGGGTGACTATGTTTTGGGGGTGTCTAGGTGGTGGGGTGGTGTCTCGGAGGGGGTGGAAGTCCAGGGGGTGGGGATTGTCCAGGGGGTCCGGGTGTCCATGGGGTGGAGGGAGGGGTGTCCATGGGGGTGTCCAGGGGGGGTGGGGTGGTGTCAAGTGGGTTGTAGGGTTTATAGGGGGCGGAAGTTGTCCAGGGGGTGGTGGATGTCCAAGAGGATGGGTGGATTCCAGGGGGTGGTGTTCTGGGGGGTGGGTTGTTGTCCATGGGGTGGGGGTGGGTGCCCATGTGGGTGGGGGTGTCCAGGGGGTGGGGGTGTATAGGTTGTCAATTGGTGTCTAAGAGGGTTGGGTGCATCTTGGGGGTGGGGCTCGACTAAGAGGTGGGTGGTGTCCAAAGGGGTGGGGGGGGGGTCTATCTAGGGTGGTTTCAATGGGATTGGGATGGCATCCAGGGGTGGGGTGACATCCAGGGGGTTGGGGGATTTCCAAGGGTGGGGGTGTATAAGGGGTGGGGGTGTCCATGGGGTGGGTTGGGGTGGTCCAAGGGTTCGTGGTTTTCCAGGGGGTGTCCATGGTGGAGGGGGAGGCAGTCCATGGGGGTGCCCAGGGGGGTGGGGGTGTCCGGGTGGTGGGGTGATGTCTAGGAGGTGTGGGGGTCATCCAGGGGGTGTCCAGGGAGATGGGGGTGTCCAGGGGGGTGGGGGGTGGTAGAGGGGATGTCCAATGTGGGGGGGGGGGCTATCCATGGGGGTATCCAGGGGTGGTGGATAGTTTTCCGTATGACCATCTAAATTCTTTTGGTCAGTTTTCCATAAGTGATTAGTTTTTCTCAATTAATTTTTTTTCAATTTTAAACAACAGATAGACACATTGAGTGATATTGGCCACACGTTGCCTTATATTATTGCAGAGTTGACTCTAACATGTCACGCAATTCCTATGGATTGTTCTACTAAGGTATGAACAGAATATGAATTCGTTTGTTCTATTTTTGTTATGTTAATTGTTTTTTTCACCTAAAATTATGTCCATTTTAAATAATAAATAGACACATTGAGTGATAACAGATACATAGTGCCTCAGATTGATGCGGGGTTGACTCATACAAGTCACAAATGACCCGTGGATAGTTCTACAAAAGTATCAACACAATCCAAATAACTTTGGTCAGTTTTTCGTATGACAGTTATTGTTTTCACATAAAATTTTGTACATTTTAAACAAAATAGATACAAATTGAGTGATACTATCCACATCCTGACTCAGATTTCAGTGAGGATGAATCGTACACATCAAAAATGATCTAGGGATTGTTCTAATAATATATAAACACAATCAGAATGTGTTTTGTTAGTTTCCCCAATACCAGTTATTGTTTTCAATTAAAATTCAGTTCATTTTAAACAAATTAGAGATACCTTTAGTGATACCAGACTCACCATGCCTTGGAATGAGGAGGGGTTGACACTTAAACCTCAAAAATGACCAATTTATCATTATCCTAATGTATCAACATAATACTAATGTGTTTGGTTGGTTATCTATATGTCAGTTGTGGTTTTCACATAAAATTCGGACCATTTTTATCAAAATAGATACACGTTGAGTGATACTGACCACAATGTGACTCAGATTAAGGAAGGGTTGGCACATAAACATAAAAAAGGACCCATTTATTGATAAACTAATGTATCAACACAATACTAATGTGTTAGATCATTTTTCTGAATGTTAGTTGTTGTTTTCACATAAAATTCTATACACTTTTGACAAAAGAGCAACAATTTGAGTGATACCAGCTACAACGTGCCTCGAATTGAGTCGGGGTTGACTCATACACATCACACCGGGAAAATGGATCGTTATCCTATATTATCAACAGAATCTGATTTTTGGGTCAGTTTTTAGTACGTCAGTTGTTGTTTTAACTTAAAATTATATCCATTTTAATCAAAAGAGAGACTTTGAGTGATACCTGTCACACCGTGCCATATATTGAGGTTGTGTTGACTCATATATGTCACACATGACCCATGGATCTCTCTCGAAAAGTATCAACACAACTTGACTACTTTGGTCGGTTTTCCATATGTCAGTTGTTGTTTTCACATATAATTCTTTAAAATTTAAACAAAAGAGAGACACTTTGAGTAATACCTACCACACCATTCCTTGGATTGTGGAAAGGATGACACATTTGTAGAAATAATGACAAATGTATCATTATCCTAATGTATCATCATAATATGAACATGTTTGGCCATTTTTTTCATGTGTTAGTTGTTTTTATCAATTAAAAATTCAATCCTTTTTAAACAAAAAAGACTCTTTCAGTGATACTAGCCTCACCGTGCCTCAGATTGTGGGGGGATGAATATTACATGTCTCACATGATCCATTGAGTATTCTACTAATGTATCAACACAATCTGAATGTGTTTGGTCAGTTTTCCGTACCTCAGTTGATGTTTTCACTTAAAATTCTTCCCATTTTAAACAATGAGAGACAATTTGAGTGATATCGGTCACACCATACCTCAGATTGAGGTAGGGTTGACTCATACATGACACACATGACCCATGTATTGTTCTCCTAATTTATCAACACAATCCCAATGCGTTTGGTCAGTTTTACATAGGTTAGTTGTTGGTTTCACTTAAATTTTTTTTCCTTTTTAATCAAAAGAGAGACATTTTGAGTGACACTAGCCACATCGTGCCTCAGATTGAGGAATAGTTGACAATTACATGTCAGAAATGACCCATGTATTAGTTTCAGAATGTATCTCACCAATTCTAATTATTTTTTCCGTTACATCAGTTGTTGTTTTCACTTAAAATTATGTCCATTTAAAATAAAATAGAGACACTTTGAGTGATACTGGCCACACCATGCCTCAGATCAAGGCGAGCTTCAATATCACACATCACACATGACCCGTGGATTTTTTTCTAAAGTATCAAATCAATCTGAATTCTTTTGGTCAGATATGAAGGAATTTTGGAGATTTTTCCTGTTTTTCTTATCAAAAGCCCAATGAAAAGTGATTCATCATTCTTAAATGTTGTTGGTACATTTCATAAGTAAAAATGAAAAAATGAATCATTTGAGAAATGATGTTGTATTTAATAACATTTTAAATTTTAATATGAACATTTACATATAACAATGATTCATCTTTTGATCTCTTTAACCCCTCTCAAAACATTGTTGCCAATTACACAAATACCCAAGTCAGATCTTCATGCTATTTTTGTACAATCTTCCATCAGGTATGAAAACCACACATTTTTTAAACAATATATATCATCTTGTGAATATGAGGGTATCATATAGTCAGATAAGTACTGTAAAATTCATAAATAACGAATTATTAACTAATTTAAATGATATATTAGTCTTTTTTTAAAATACCTCTTTAGGCATTCTAGTTTGTTAATGGAAAATGATCTGTGTCAAAAATTTACAAATTTAATAACCGTAATCATTATATTTTGGTTGGTTTTGACACTTAAAATACATTGATCATTATGAGAATAAGTATATTTTTTGATATGTTCATGGATAATGAAATTTTATAATATATACCCTGATATTTTTTCAGACGTAGTACTTGCTTACCTCCTGATTCTTAGCCCATGTCCTCATTCCTTTTTTTGAAGATATTTTTACACTGCCATATCATAATAGAATCCTCGTTAAAATATAATATAAATTATATTACAAGTTTTTTAGACTAAAAACATATGATGTAGTGTCTTACAGAGTCACAAACTCCATCATATGTTGTCGGTTTGTTGGATAACCTTGCATTGAATCCAGAAAATAAATCATTGGGGTATCCATGTTCAACACAATTAGCATCCAATGTTGTCTAAAAATAGAAAAAAGAAAAATTAATAAATGAAGTGAAAATATAATTGATATCTTGTAATCATATATTTTTACCCCAACATGGTTGGTATCAGGAATTGTACGTCATATGTGATGTTTCATTCAAATTTTTTCAGCAAGCCATTCATTATTTCATCCTTTTTTGATGGCTGTAATTTCGTTTTTTTGTGATGAAATGGTATGAGGACTAACGAGTCACTATTTTTTATCATGGGAAAATTCCATCAAATTTTTTTCATATATAAACAACTTTTATTAATATAAAATGTATTTATTCATAATTAGAACATTATATCAGCTTTTATAAAACAAATTCATGAAAAGATACCTCTTATATACATTTACAATTGTGATGCCTAGCTAATCGTATTCAAGGATCTCCTTTACATTTTGAGTAGCAACGAAATCTTGAATTTATTCTCTATATATATTCTTTTAAAAAACCACTATAGGACTACTACTACTTTTTAGATTCGTATCCACATGAGTCCTCAATCCTAGTAAACTTATATAGATAACATGTGGTGTTATTGTTCTTTTAGTAGCTCTTTGGGGTCGGTTGGTCGATCCTGTAGCTACTTTTGATCAAGCGTTTCTTATCTCCCCCATCCATTTCTCCGTCTATAATAGCATTAATTGGTTCATACCATTTATTCATTAAATGTTATAGGTTTACCTTAAAAAATGTAATTAAATACCTCTTTGTCCACATATTCTCTTACAAGTTGTGACGGTCATGCAATGAGTGTCCCAATATTCTTTTCAACCGTATGAATATCATCATCATCAATTGAAATAGGTAGCTCTGCATTTTTCTAATGAGCTACATTAATCATAACTATCAAATGATTTTTAGAAGTTTTCTATTATGAATCTTGTCCTCTCGGATTTTGAACACTGTATCCCTAACTACAAGTTGATATGTGGTTGTTGATAGATATAAATCACAGTAAATATCACCATATAGATGATCAGTTCATAAAAAGTATCAGTGTTTTTCTGAATCAACTTTCATGGGAACAATTTTTAGAATATTGATTACCATGGCTAAGAAAACTCTTTCTGGGGAAGGGCGTTCCTCAAAGCAGGTGGGGGGTAGTGCAGGATCTTCATGAACTGGTTGTTCCTAAGTTGTGTGTTCTCCATACTTCCCACACAAAAATGTTGCTAGAAACTCTCCCTCCTAGTGAAATCATTCATGAATAGTTAATATTATTTCTATTAGTTGATTATATTCTTCATTTATATCATATTTTTGTATTTAATTATAAAAATATACTCAGGGTGTCACCCCAAACCCCACACCTCTAACACTACCATATTATTATGGCCACTTCAAAGAAGTCAATAATATGTCTACATCAACTACTAGAGTAACAGATTCATGTGACTGGTGGATATAGTTAAATATATAATTATTATTATGCAATAGAAATTTTAAACAAAACTATTTGTCGCATCATACATACACATATTTCCCACACTTTATGATTGTTGTCATCTACTAGCATCCCTTCATAATTCACACTTTCCTCCTTTCATAGCACACGACGTGGGATGGAAGTGTCATTATATTTAGACTCATCAATCAACATATAAATATAGAATTATAATTATGATTTGGATTTATGGAACCTAACCATATTACTATAAATTTAAAACATGTACCATTTTCATTTATAGTGATGTGTACTGCATCCAAGCTTTGCAATCGTTGTATATTGGTTTTGATGCCAGTTCCATGTTTTCAGTACTGTGTTGCTATTTCATAAATGAAATATTGTCAATCAAAGTGATGAATACATGTATCCTCAAACAAAGTTTTATCAGCCACAATGTACATTCGACATCTCATCCCCACGGTGGCCATTAAATGCATCACATGCTTCTTGGGATATAAGGTGAGCGTAGACAAGGGGAGGGTGGTAGTTCTTTTACCTTTAGAATCATTCACATAACATTTTGTTAGAATAGTACAAAAAAATTAATGAATCCATACTGAAATCCTTAGTATATAATTCTTGTTTGAATCATATACTATAAAGAACTCTACAAGTGATTGGCTAGAGTAATGCATTGTTTCATTATTTTATTTGGTAGTAAATTAAAGAAATAATATCATAATGTTACCGTAATTTCATCTCATAGAACCACCTTCATCCCAGACACATCATGATGCCATGAATATAAGTCAATTAGAACAGATTTCTAAGATTCAATTCCAATGTAACTACTAATCATTGACTTTTTGGGATTCACATATTGTCCTCATTCATTCCATCCGACATCAAATTTGATGGCTTTTCTCTTTGCCTTAGAACATTTTCTAACCCCATCAAACTACGATGTACATTTGTTTTCTGTGACATCGGTCCTTCATCCCCAACTATTTCATTGATATAAACATCATCAATATGATAATTTGAAATTGTATAAACGTTATTTGAGGATGTTTGTTGAACCTCAACACTCGGAGTTACAACATGTTCAAAAACTTGTTGTTTCTCTACACTGTGAGAAGAAGTTGCTGCTGCCCATTGAGAGACTTGTTCAACCTCATGGTTAGGGACACCAAATTGTGAAAAAGTCATTATCTACAAATGTGGTTGAAAAATTAATTTAGATTACATAAATCTAGTAATGATAATACAATAACATGAGATAACAATATTTATATTACAATCCAAATATATCTGGTTTATTAAACTCTCTTTTTTCTTTTCGAAGGCTAATTGGATTTTAGAGCACTATCATCTATGAAAATCCATTCATTATGGTCTCCTCTAACATACAAAAATTCATCTATATTGGGACCGCTGCAAAATGATTTTTATATTCCACTAAAAGGATCTTCCTCCATTGAATTTTCATCGAACCCTTCAGATGATTGGGACGATAACAGAACAATCGACCACTTCTGTTTTCTGGGATCTGGAACATAAAATACTTATACCTCCTATGATGCCATTATAATAGGTTTTTCTTTGTTACCTTGTTTACTAGAATCAACATTCACAAATCCCAATTCATTTATTTTAACACCATTATTGTTATCAACCCATTTGAATTAAAAAATAGGAAATTAGAAAATTGTATAATCCAACTCCCATATTTGTTTGAAAATTCCAAAGTATGACATATTAACATTAATTGGTTTTCTATCCTTACTATTAGAAACATGCATTGCTTCAGCTATAACTGAAACTCCACTATTTTATATCGTACCATATTCATCATGTTAATCTGTATAAAATGTATAAATTTTAATTACATAACCAATTTAAGATAATACATACACACTTGGTCATGTGTCTAGTTATCGAAGTTGTTATAAAATTGAATTCTTATTTTCATATAACTCTTAAAAAATATGGTCCCGAAATGATCCTATAAACTAGTGATTATGTGTATTTGATATCCATTTTTCAGACCTTGATGGATTCAATAGACTAAGAAATTCATTGTGGGTTTCAATATATATAGGAACCTCCCAACTGTTATAAAAAACATAATGGTGGGCCTGCTCCCGATATGTAATATTGATTTTTGCAACATCTCATCCAGAAATTCCCACACCCTCAATGCATCCAGTGTGACAAGATTTTAGGAGAACAAATCTTTCCTCATCAGATATGTATTCGGTATAGAATTCAATGTCTTCCTCAACAATATATCGATCCACTATACAACCCTCTAGCCAACTTCTATTTTTGACATACCCATTCAAAATTTTCATATATCGTTCAATGAGGTACATCCAGCTATAGTGTACTAGATCACAATGTCTAATCACATTCACCAAGTGAACCATAAAATGAACCATCATATAAAAATATATTTGTGGGAATAAAATTTCTAAATCAAATAATATGATGACAATTTCTCGTTCTAGAAGTCAAAATTTCACTAGGTCTAATACATTTGTACATATTGCATTTAAAAAGATTCAATTTTTGGTTAATGTTTGATAAACATTCTTCGGAAAAATGAAATTCAATTCCATAAGAATGAAATATTTCATCAAAACATGACAGTCATATTATTTCATACATTTTAACTTCCAATAAATCATTGAAACAGTTTTCCTGATAATTAATGAATACCCCATTGGAACCTTTACATCATCGACGAAGTTGAAAAATTGATATCTCTCTTCACTGGAAGGAGTGTAAGAAGCTAGAGGAAGAAATCCTCTATTTTCACCCTTTACGGGAGCCTACTATTCTCTTATTCCCATGACAACCATTTCCATCCTTGCCTTAATTCCGTCCATTATTTTTCTAAGGTAATTTTTCAATGTTCTGATAACACTATAAAAAAAAAAAATTTCACATACATCACATCCAGAAAATCTCTGACATATAGACAATTCCAGTATGGTAATTCAAAAAAACTTTTCTTTTTTCCATTCTATTTTTGCAATGTTTTTTTTAAAAATGGTTTACCAAAAATAGTGTTCACGTATTTTACATTCTCAAAAAGACGATTTCCTATTACTGGAGATGGTGTTGTGTATTTTTCTGAACTTTCATTGATTAATGTCTTCCAAGATTGTTACTTATGCGGATGTGGTTGAATTATACGATCTCTTAGAAACACATATTTCGATGATTGTTTAATCATAATTTATTCCTTATATTTTTTGCACACGTGACACCCTTTAGTTCCTTTAGTGCTATATCCTAAAAAATTTCCATAAGAAAGGAAATAATTTACCATCCCATAAAACATCACTCCCAATGTGATGTATTCAATTTTATAATCAACATAGAACATAACACTTGAATCACAAAATAACATCAAAACCTCGATCAAAGGAGACTAATAAACATCTATATAATTACCTGGTAGTTTTTTTCCTCGTATAAGAATATATTAAATGATAAATTTCCACTTCGTGCATAACCAGGGTAGCAAGTTATAATTTATCAACATAACAGTCCATGTAACGTGAGTGCTGGATTAAAACCCAAATGGATTAACTCCATATGTATATAATGAAAGGAAATGGATTCTCGGACCTTTTCCAAATTCAGGATACTGCTGATCAATTCTATTACATTGAGGACAGTCTTCTAGGTGACGTAATTTACCTTAATTATTACTTATATCAGCATGCCATGACAATTGCATTGCAGTTTTTTCACTTATATATAGACGCCTAAACCATTGAATGATCGGAAAATACTATACAAATTTTGTAGGAATGGATAACTCATTCTTGTATCAAGAAGCAGCACAATTTTTATATTCTGTATGTGATTTTTTCTCATTGTAAAACAATATAAATTCTTTAGGGAAAGCATGTATTCTTTAATAAATCATATCCATTGAGCGTAGCATTATTTTAGCTTAATATGTCCATCTTGAGAGATAATTATCTTCTAGGGTAATGTCATTCAAGATATAATATAGTTTTTTAAAACCAAAATGACTTCATATGTGGCCTGATTTAAATATGTAAAACATCAGTACAACTAAGGATGCAGTATATTTAGTGAAACCAGTATAAATGGTATCTTTTCACATCTCTTTCACTTCTCAAATAATTTTGGGCAATCACAGAGTTCAAATTCAACTGTATATTTCATTTCATCAATACAATATTCATATTCATTGACATATGTAATCATATCCACCATATGGTATTATTCATTATCTATATTTGAATTCATATATGATGAACTCTTTCACTCCATTCACATACACTATTGTCGAACGATTAGCATCCATCCAATCACTATTCATATCCATCCTATTTAAAATTAAAATGTAAGTATTTATGATTCAAATTCACAAAACAAGACCTCAAAATACAGTATAATTGAACAAAATCATTTTAAAAATATGATTAATAGGGCCTACCCATTTCCAATAATGATTGGGAAATCAACACACTTTCCGGCCCCCATACCAATAGTTCTAGCACCAACCACCCTTGAAGAAAAACATTAAACATCCTTTTAACAACCCCTACAAGCCTTCGTCATTAGTAATAAAATAATCACATTAAACAATCCAAAACTAGTGACCAAACACAATTCAAATGAAAACAAGGATATAATTTTTATGAGAAGACTAATATAGGAGAATCATTTCCAAACACAATGGGGTTCACGGGGGATACATATAACCTAGTATTATCCAATAATTACTATAGAATATCATATGTTTTGTTAAAAAAATTAACCTAAGAAATAGAAAATTAAGGTTATTGAACATAAATTCTATCATGAACATCTAAAGGATATGATGTAACTCTCCCTCACATTCCCCAAACTCATACCTAGAACCACACTCGAAACCTCTATTAGATCCTATTTCATGGAACACACCATTTTCAGTTCACAGTAGTTCACTAGAAACCATGATTTCAAGGACACGTTATCACATAAAAAGGCCCTCAAACACCCAATTAAAATGAATTCATCTACAACACACATATATTAACCACATTAGGTGTCCCTGACATGCCCACATGTTTTTTGATTGCCTCTCAGGAACACATGATGATTTTGGAATTGTTCATCTTCCATGAAATTAAAAATTCAGTCCAAATATCACTAACACGGGGTTCTACCAATTCCTTCCATATACATAGAAAATAATTTATAAAAATTATGAAAATTATATTCTTCTACCTATTTCTAATAGTACTACACAAAAAGTATAATGAACATTGATCGTACCTCCAACCACTCCTAGAGCCTCCGTGTAAGAAGTCTCTAGTGACTACAAATATCCAATATTCGAACCATTAATATAACGACCCATACTTTACATACATTGTTATTACATCAGAATTGAAGCACACATATTACAACATATAACAAAACCAGTAATGGACCGTATAGGTATAATGTCTTTAGAAACTGGGAAACATAAACAACTGGTTCATAAAGAATCTACAATGTCTCCCATTTATTTCATCATATCTATTGTCCCTTTTGGAATATTTTACTTAAAAACCTTCTTCCTGACCCGGGGAAAAAACATACAAAAGGGTGAGCTCAAATGCTCAGAAAGGTTAAACAAAATATATATCAATCACATCATATTCATAAGAACATATCTTGTGGAAATATTAACCTGCAAAATAGATCATAATTTCATAACATGGGATAAATAATTGTATTTAAAAGCAATCCCAATAATCATAACATAAAACATGAAACTTTGTGGCATGCACACATAATCATATAGAATCGTTTCTTATTATTCAAGACTCATTTCCAAGACTATCTTAGTGGACAAAGCCCAATTCTGAACCGATTTCATTCCTCATTTCAGTCCTGTTTTACTGAACCGGTTTAACCTGTCGTTCTAGCCAATTTTATCTCATGAGGTATAAAATCTTTACCCAATGCATTAGAGGGAGATATAGGTCCCACCCATCTCATAATGATACCATTCTTATGTGTGCCACAGAATAATAAATCATACATCATTGCATAACCCATGTAATAAAAATGGGATTCTTAACCAACATGACATCATAAAACAATTCATATAAGATAAAGGAATTCATAAAAATAATTCCATCACAACATAATAAAATAAATGTAATAATAGGGATAGAAATAGAACCGTATATTTTCTTAGATGGAAAATAATTTTGATAAAACACTGGAAATCCATTCTTGAAAAAAATATCCTTTCTACTTCAAAAACATTTTCCTTTCTTAAAATTTCATATAATTATGAACTAAAAGAAGTTGATTAAAAATAATCTTGAAAACTTTTAAAGGAAGATTCATGGAAATAATGTTATAAAAATCCATTCTTTCCGTATATATTAAAAAAACATTCATCTCGTACTTTTGTTAGAAATGTCAAAAAGTACCTCGTACGAAAAACGACAAATGATTCATTTCATATATTTTACTAAAAACTCACTGAAGGGTAAAATTGGATTTAAAAAATTGTAGGTGGATGGAAATAATATTTTATATTGAGGAAACATGGATGTGGATGATAAATTACACCCCATTAAATTTCAAATTATAAACAATCTCGGATAAAAATTAGATTGTGATATTTCCCTTACCTTAGGTCCAATTTGCTTCGTAAGTGTCTGAACCATTTGTATAATGATTTAAATAATGTTATTGACTTATTAAAGAGTCATAATTATTTTTATGATATCATATATGGTCATATTATTAGCTTCTTATTAATAATATTTCATTACTACTTGTTATTCGGGTGTTTATTACTTTTAGTTCTTATGCGTGTTTTGTCAAATAAATTATTATTTTTCTTTTTAAGTTATAGATAAATCATTTACAGAATGGTATTAGTGTAATATATATCATATTCATTCATTAAATTCATTTATATAATCATTATGCAATGAATATCATGTAGAACGAGTCGCATCACATCGTGGAGACAGTATTCCGTACGTACGCACGAGCGATGATATCGTTCCCATGATTGTGGAATTGTATTGGAATGTATATATACTTTTTCAGAATCAATATCACATTACAATAATCATATATAGTCATTATTTACACCATTATACCCATCCAAGTAAGGTGGTGGTGGAAAATGGTTTACACCACGGCGTGGAGACGGTATTCCGAACGTACGCACGCTCGGTGATTTCATTTTCCGTACGATGGATAGATGGTGAAAAAGGGTTGTTTCATACTTATAATAAAATATTAGTATATTAGTGATACTGATGTTATTACTTCATAATGAAAAGACTAATTAAGAAGAAGCGGAAGAAGAAATAAAGATGAAAGAATCGGTAACGGACATTACCTCTTCTTTGAAGCGCTTTTTTGAGACCTCCTTTTAGGGCACTAAAATTGGCCTTTGAAGAAGAGCAGGACCTCTAGGATGTCTCTATGGAAGTGGAGAGAAGAAATTTTCAGGGGTTGGCCGAGTATGAAGGCTCAATGTGGTGTGAGAAAGAGAGGGAGGTGGTACCGTTTTATAAGGGAGGAGAGGGGCACCATTGGAATAAATAAAAATATTATTTTTTTATAAAGTAAAATTCGGTTTTTAATAGCTCTAAATTGATATATTTCTAAGATAAGGTGGTTATGGGTCTAAATACTCTCATCCAATAGAATTTAGACAAGTTTAGTTATCAATGTTAACCTTATCATTTAGATTTAACTTTAAGTTAGATAATTTAACTTTTACAGTGTCTTCTTGTTTTCTTACACTATAAGGTTAATAAACTTACTATATCAAGCCAAACGAACCCCAAGTTGTTTATTATGAATATATATAACCTTATATATTTTATTTTGCCAAACCTTATATTTTTAGGAAAAATATAACAATTAATAATATAATATTTTTTTAAAAAACTAATTTATGTCAATTTTGACACAATTTAGTAATTGATTTTTTTTGAAAATTATAACAGAATGATTAGTTCAAACCAAGTTAATTAAATCAATACTAACATGTCAAATTAACCTATAAAATTTTTGTAATTCATAAAAAGTATCAAATTACATTTATTTGGGTATTTATAACATCAATTATATCAAAATTTCATTAATAAGATAATTACCGCATCATCGTTGTGTCATAAATAAATTATATTATTTAACGTCTAAAAATTACAAATAAAATACCATTATGTAGGAAATTATTTTATCTTTCTAAGGAATATTTATAGTCGAATTTATCTTATGTATAACCCCATATTAAAAATGATTTACTTATTATACAATGATTTTAACTATTTTAACCCTTCTTTAAATAAATTAATAATAAATGTCCTAATCTAATCCAAGTGGGCCTAAATGGTCATATTTTATTCCTAAGTTTGTTTTAGGTCGAATTACACTTATCCAATATAATTATTACATGTTTTACGGTAATAATAATAACACTTTTACCCTTAATTACCCTATTTACTTTTAACCGTGGTAAAAAAAAGTAAAAAAGTTACTATTCACCAAAAATTATTTTAATCTCATTGAACCACATTTTAGTCCTTGATATTAACTCCGTCTCTCATATTTTCGAAATTACACTCACAGAAGCGGTAAAATTATGTTTTATGAAAAATTCAGTTTTTTTAACTACCACTTAGTGGTTTCACTATTCATCAAAAATTGAAAGTTTTCAGAAAAATACCAAAATATCACCCTAGTGTAATTTCGATATTCCGAATCCAAAAATTAAGCCCATTTTGAAAAATAAAATTTATAAAATTTTATAAAGTGGTTATTACTAATCATAACGGCTAGTTTTAATAATATTTCAATAGCATATCATTGTTTAGTGAAACTCTGTATTGCGTACGATGCAGGCTATTGAGGAAGGTCGTGATTGCATGTAAAGCAAGCCAATCTAGTGTTGTGTGTAGTGAAAGATTCCTTTGATAAAAAAAATATTTCTCATAAATGTCTCGGGTGTTACATTCTACCCCCCATAAAGTGAATTTTGCCCTTGAAATTCGTAACTTCGTAACAAAAAGATGAGGATACCTCTCCCTCATCGTATCCTCAAGCTCCCATGTATCTTCTTCTAATTGGTGGTTCCTCTATAAAACAATCAACAATAGAGTGGTCATGTTTCGTAGGACATTTTCTCTACGATCTAGAATCTATATCGGTTGTTCTTCATAAGAAAGATCTTGCTCCAGTGGTACAACTTCTGAGCTGAGTACATGTGATAGATCAGGTATGTATTTTCTCAGGAGGGATACATGTAACACATCGTGAACATGATAGAGATTCGGTGGAAGCACCAATCGGCATGCTACCTTTCCAACACGATCCAGTATTTTGAGAGGAACAATATCTCTAGGGCTCAACTTACCCTTATTTCCAAATCTCTTGTCCCTTTTCCAGGGAGATATTCTCAAGAACACATTATCACCCACTTCAAACTCTAGGTCTTTTCCTCGGTTGTTGTCATAAATTTTCGGTCGACTCCGATCTTCTCTTATGTGTTGTTGAATAGATCGGACCGTTTCTGCCATCTCATCAACAAGATCAGTTCATAATAGCTTTCTTTCCCCAACTTCATCCTAGCAAGATGGAGACCTGCATTTCTTTCCATAGAGATATTCATATGTAGCCATCTGAATACTAGAGTGAAAGCTACTATTATAAGAAAATTCCACCAAAGGTAGGTGTTAATCCCAACCACCTTTGAAATCCATAGAGAAAGCTCTCAACATATCATCTAGAGTTTGAATTGTTCTCTCAAACTGACCGTCTGTCTTAGGATGATAAGCGGTGCTAAAACTCATCTCTGTATCCGGAGTATGCTAAAGACTTCTCCAGAACATCGAGGTAAATATCATATCCCAATTAGATATAATATAAAGTGGTACTCCATTCAATCTTACCACTCCCTTTACATATATCCTGGCAAGCTGATCCAGAGAGAAATCCTCTCTAATAGCAATGAAGTGTGAAGACTTTGTAAGACGATCAACTATGAACCAGATATCATTATTGCATTTGGATTTTTTAAGAAGTCCTGTGACAATGTCCATAGTTATGTTTTCCCATTTCTATTCTGGTTTGGGTAATGGTTGTAATATCCCCTTATACTCTTGTCTCTCAGCTTTAACTTGCTGACAAACCAAGCATCGAGAGACAAATTCAGCAACATCTCTTTTCATACCATCCCACTAGAAGTACTCTCTCAGTTCCCTATACATCTTCATGCTTCCAGGATGAATAGAGAATTAAGAACTATGAGCCTCATCCAGTAGCTCCTTCATTAATTCTGGGATGGGAGGAACAAAAACCCGATTCCTGAACATTATTATCCCATCACAATCAAGGTTGAATTCAGGTACATTTCTCACCTTCTTCTGTAACTCTACATCTTCTTTCTATGCCTCTTTAATCTTCACATGAATAAATGGTTGAACATTCATTTGAGAATGATACTATTTCCCCCCTTCCATTATAATTCCAATATACATCCTTTATAAATCCATAAATATTGGATCTTTTGTGATCCTCATCATGGATAAACTAGCATGGTCTTGTCGACTTAATGCATCTGCTACCTTGTTTTCTTTCCCAGGGTGGTAATGAATTGAGCAGTCGTAATCCTTAATCAGATCCAACCATCTTCTTTGGACCATATTCAGAACCTTTTCTGTGAAAATATACTTTAAACCTTGATGATCAGTGTAAATATCACACTTTTCTCAATAAAGATAATGCCTCCAAATCTTTAATGCAAATATTACCGCAACTACCTCCAAATCATGAGTTGGGTAATTTTTTCTTACGGATTTTCAACTGTCATGAAGCGTAAGCTATCACCATATAATTTTTCATATGATCACACCCCAATACCATCTTGGATGCATAACTGTAGATCACAATCCTTTCTCCACTACAAGGCAGTGTGAGCACAGGTGCACTGGATAACCTACTTTTCATCTCCTTGAATTTCTCTTCACATTCCTCCGTCCAAACAAACATAACTACTTTCCGAGTCAACCTGGTGAGTGGATTAGATAATCGTGAAAAATCTTTCACAAAACGTCTATAATATCCCGCCAAACCAATAAAACTTCGGATCTCAGTTACTGTTGTTGGTCTCGACCATCTTTCGATAACCTCTATTTTTTCTGGATCCACAGATATCCCCTCTTTTGAGATTATGTGACCCAAAAATTAAACTTTTTGAAGCCAAAATTCACACTTGGTAAATTTGGCATAAATCTTCTCCTTTCTCAGGGTCTTCAATATAATTCTCAAGTGATCTTCATGTTCTTCCTTGCTCTTTGAAAAGACAAGAATATCGTCTATAAAGACTACCACAAATTGATCAAGATAGTCTCTAAATACTCTATTCATTAGATCTATGAAGATAGCAGGGGCATTAGTAAGACCAAATGGCATCACTAGAAATTCATAGTGTCCATACCTTATACGAAAAGCCGTCTTTGGTATATCATCCATTTTGACCCATAATTGATGATACCCTGAACGAAGATCAATCTTGGAAAATTATTGAGCTCCGCATAGTTTGGTCAAATAAGACATCAATGTGTGGGAGAGGATATTTTCTTTTGATAGTGATCTTGTTAAGTTATCGATAATCAATGCAGAGTCTCATTGATCCATCTTTCTTCTTAACAAATAGAACAAGTGCTCCCCAAGGTGATGCACTAGGGCGTATGAATCCCTTATCATGATTCTCTTGGAGTTGATTCTTCAATTCCTGCAACAAAATTGGGGCAATTCAATAAGGTGTCTTTGAAATAGGCAAAGCACCCAGTACGAGTTCTATTGAAAACTTAACTTCACGATTTGGTGGAAGACCCGGAAATTCCTCTGGAAAGACATCCTCAAACTCCCGTACAATGGGAATATTATTAATCATGAGTTTCTCACCAACCATTTGAGATAAATAACACACATTTAGTGGAATCAAGACCCATAAGATGGAAAAAATTTCCACTGGAAGGTTATGTTCATCCATTCATTGATAGACGATCATAGATTGTTCTGGAATATGAAATATGACTTGCCTTCTTTGGAAATTTATATGAGGTTCATATAAAGAAAGCCAATCCATGCCAAGAATCACATCAAATTCCACTATAGGAAGGATCACAAGATCTGTAGGAAGCAATTTCCCACAAATGTCAATCGGGGAAGAATTATAAACATTTGATGTGACTGTTGTGCCATTAGGTGTTGTCACAGCTAACTAAAAATCTAATTGTTGACTTAATACAGTGACACCCTTGAAAAAATCTTCAGAAATAAAGGACTGGGTGGATCCATTGTAACACCCCAAGCTTCCACGGTACGTTTCCCTTCGAATAATGCAATAGCGTGTGTTGTACGCAACCTCAAGCTCTAACACACACCACAACTAATTAAACTAGCTGTTGTGAATAGTAATACCTAATCTTTGAAATTTTATAAATTTTATTTATCAAAATAGACTTCATCTTTGGATTCGGAATATCGAAATTAGCCTATGTTGAATTTTTGGTATTTTTCTGAGAACTTCGAATTTTTTATGAATAGTGAAAAATACTTAAAAAAAAATTTTTAAATAAAAATAATCTATAGTGAAAAATTATACTATTTAGTGGTTTTAAAGTATAATTATAATATATTTTTACCATTTTATCCAATGGTGGTCAATATAATTAATTTAACATTGAAATCGGACATAAACAAATACCAATCTTTTGATATAAATTGTTTCTTAGAAACACGCCATTTTTTGTAACAGTGGGAATTAATTATAAAATTAATTAATGCAACTTGTATGTTTTGAAATTTTTTAAAATAGACATCATTTTTGAATTCGGAATATCAATTATAGCTTAGGGTGAAATTTTGGCTTTGTTCTGAAAAACTTCAATTTTTTATGAATAGTGAAACCACTAAGTGGTAGTTAAATAACTGATTTTTCATTTAAATGAAATATACCACTTCTGTGATTTGATTTTCAAAAATATGACATACATGGTTGTCATGGAGAAGTAAAATCTGGTTCAATGAGATTAAAATAAATTTTTGGTGAATACTATCTTTTAAGTTCTTAATCGCGGTTAGAGGTAATTAGTGTAGTTTAAGGTACAAATAATGTTTTAATAATATGAGATGAGAATGACACTTGTCCTACTCCTATTTTTTGAGTCATGGCCGACCAAGACAACCCATGGGTCAACTTGGGGACCCGATGGAGCCACTTTAGTTGGAAAATGACATTAATATATGTTTATTTAATGTTAAAAGTAAATTGACACAAACATGAGTTGTCTTACTATAACAGTTTTTTATTGGGGTTACATAAGTCCAAATTTTGATTATAAGTATTCATTAGAAATATAAAAAGATTTACTACATCATAGTTATTTTTTTATAATTTTTATACATTAAATAAATTAAATTATTTATGACATCATTATGATGCGGCGATGACCTCATTATTTAACGATTTAAATAAAATGAGAAGATAATGCAAAATCCAAGGCTTACACTTGTCCAAAGCCTATTGGATGAAGATATTTCGAACCCTTATCACCTTATCCACGAATTATATAAGTGTGGGACCTTTAGAATCCAAAAAACATGGTATAATAATGTAACATTTCAATCTTTCCAAAAGAGCCCCTCCTCTCCTCTTATAAAAGGCCCCCACCTCTATCACCTTATTCACACTTTCAAGCCTTTTGGTTCGGCCAACCTCTGCCAAAATACTCTCCCAACATTTCTCCCTTAATACTAGAAGCTTTACTTTAGTCAGAAAGCCATCCTAAGGAGTCCTTTTGATCAAATCAAAAGGAAGAACCCGAAGAAGAGGTAACATTTTCATCACCCTCTTTCATGTTTCTTTCTTCTTCCACTCCCTCTATGTTTATTATTTCAATTATAAAATTATAACTCCAGTATCTTCTATATACTGTGATGTTATTATAAATATGGAACAACCATATTCAGTATTCTACCAATCACTTGAATGACATGTCACCATACGTGCGTACGTACGGCTTACCTTCTCCACGTCGTGGTGTAATTGTTATTCAATATATTATTATTTAGATGGGTATAATAATGATATGTAATTCATGTAAATAATAAATATAACATGATTATGATTCTGTATACATGATATACTATCCAATTATATATTATTTTAATATCAAAATAATGATATTGTCGCTCGTGCGTACGTACGGACTACCGTCTCCACGAACGCGATGAGATTCATTCTCTGTCGTATCCATTCAAGTATAATTATCATTTGATAATTTAAAAATAATGTTTAAGGACATGATATCATTCTGTATATGAATAAGATACAACCTATCCATGAAAAACATTACTTACGTAACAAAACATATAAGAAAACGAGTAAGTTAACACCCGAAACAACGATAAATCTAAGATATTGTTAACAAAGCAATGTAAAAGATCATATATGATATCATATGAATGTATATGATTTTAGTATAATTTAATAACAATTATTTCACCATTATAAAGGAGGTTAACCTACCCCAACCAAGGAAAAGTACAAGGTAAGGGTTTACTTCACGACCTCTTCATTATCCAAGGTTGTTTATACATAATTATCTACTGGGACCTCGTTATCATCCACATACATGTTTCTTCAAAATGTATTTCAAAACATTTTTATTATTTACAAGAATATGGGTTAAAGTCATTTATAACCTTTTTGACTTTTTATAAGAGGAATCTTTCTGTCGTTTTCAAAACAAGGTCCTTTTTAACCTTTTCGACAGAATTGAGGTAAGAATGTTTTTTAACTTATACGGCGGGTGCGGTTATTTTCCGCCGTTATAAAATCTTCAAATCTTTCCTTACAAGCTTATAAGAATATTTTCAAGAAAATGTTTTGTTTTATATGGCTCTTAAAATATTTCAAAAATAGAAAGATATATTTCTCTAAAAAGTGTTTTGATTTCATCTATGTCAAAATCCTTTGATGGATTTTACGCTTATTTGAAGTTGATTTATTATAATACAAAACATCTATATTGTATTGAAGGTTTTTGTGATATGTTTGACTGTGGATGTGATATTTTATACCATTCATAGTTTATGGTGAAATTATTGACATTTCGTATGCTGGTTTTAATACGAATTTTTATGTTATGTTTAAACCTTTTCATATGGGAATGCATTGGACTTAATATGTGACGGGTGGAGCCCGCTATAGCTCCTCGATGCATCGGTAGGTCTCATGAGACAAACTAGTGTCTTGGCACAAGGCCTTGAAAAAATCTTATTTGTAGTCTTGGCACGAGGCCTTGGCTATGTGGTTATGATATTCTGGAATTATTCATTCCAACATTATGAAAGTGGTTAGTGATTTTTCATGTGATTATTTGATTAGTAGAATATCCATTTGAATGAGTAAATTGCATTATTTCATTTTACTTTTGCCATATTATGTTGATATTCAAGTTTAAAAGGCTTTTGTTTTAGTTATACATTGCCTTAAATGTTTATTCTTATTTATGAAAGTTTCCGCTATATTGTTATCCTTACTGGGCATTTGAGCTCACCCCTTTTCTATGTTTTATTTTTTCCCAGGAAGTGAAGAAGTAAATTATGAATGACCTGCAGGGATATTATGAGGGGATAATAGTGTGGACTGTGGAGACATTATGTTGTTGTAGTATTTTTTCATTTTATGATGTAATGTAAAACTTATGAATGTATCTAGTATTTCCGAGGCTACTAAACTAATCGGTCTTTCGAGACTTGATCTTTTGTGATCATGCCAATGTTACGAAGTAATGCACTGGCTATGGGTAGCTGGGGTCGGGGCGTTACAGTTGGTATCAGAGGAAGTTTAGTACAAACCTTGGAAGCTAGATTTAGATAAACTCTGATTAGAGCACATAGACCTAAGATGAACTTTGAGGATTAGTATAGAAGAACTTCCTAGAATTTTGGTATTGTAGAGATTTTGTGAGTTTTCCGAGCAATACATCCCTGTCAGGATACGAGCAGGTAGAGGCGGCTCTGGCACAGATGTTCCTAGGGGTAAAACCCGAAAACACCGCTTTGAGCTAGACTCGAACGGGAACTGGTGCACGACAACGGGCCTTGCTACACTCTTGGTTACGACACTCCCGGGGATATGCTTAGGATAACTCTCATTTTCTCTACAAATCATTATGAAGGGTTTATGAGTATATACTTCCTCAAAGAAAACATTTTTATGATTATGGATTATATCCATAAATAGTTCAATTTATGTTAAGTGTTTTATAAGTATAGGATTATGTATTTTGATTCATAAACTGATCTAGTTTATGCCATTGTTTAGAAATGGCGCCTAGTGGAAGAAATGGAAACCGTATCAATGAACGCACTCCATGTAGGGATTGCCCTCTTGATCAAGAAAATTATAGTGGGGATGGTGATGGAACTGGTGCCGATCAACTTATTACCATACTGGGACAACTCACTCAGGTTATGAATAATAACCTTACTCGTATGGAGCACCCTTATCCGCAACGTGGAGGATCAATGCTAGAACGTTTCATGAGGCAACAACCACCAACCTTCAATGGGAGTACAAATCCTATAGTAGCTGAGAAATGGATAAATTCCTTAGAGAAAATATTCCATGCCTTGGAAAGTAGTGAAAGGGAGAAGGTTGTCATGGCAGTTTACCGCCTCACTGGAGATGCCGATCAATGGTGGTCACTAATTCAAAACACAAAGGAAGATGATGAATTAACAAACATGGAATGGCAGGAGTTCAAAGAGTTGTTCTTAGAAAAACACTATCCTCGAGACCATCGAGCGGATATGGAAAGGCAATTTCTGAGTCTGAGGTAGAAGGAGGATGAGAATGTCGCAAAGTATGAGGCTAACTTTACAAGGTTAGCAAGGTATGCTGTAGATTACATACGTAACCCAAGACGTAAGACTGATCGTTTCTTTGATGGGTTGAAACCATTTCTCCGTCGAGCTTTAGTATCACAAACCTTCTCTTCATACGAAGGTATTGTCTCGTGCGCTATCAAGACGGAAAAAGAATTCTCTAAGTCTTATGACTTTAAAGCAAAGCAAGAGAATAAGAGACCTGCTGATCAATCTGGGAATGGAAATAAATGGAATAAGGGAAAGGTTGAATATCCATCTTGTGGTAAATGCGGGAAGAAACATCCTGGTACTTGCTTGAAGGGAATGGGAGTCTGTTACAAGTGTGGTGAAAAAGGCCACCAAGCTCATGATTGCAAGGGGAAGAAGGAGGCTACCAACGTTCGGTGCTACAATTGCAGGGAGATGGGGCATTATGCAAATGAATGTCCTAAGCGTCAGGAGAACTTACCTCAGAAAAGTCCAAGGGATCAAGGCCAGGCTTATGCTATCACTACTGCTGAGGTAGAATCTCCGAAAGACGTGGTGGCAGGTAATTTAATGGTTTCCTCAAGATTAGAAAACGCATTATTTGATTCCGGATCATCGCATTGTTTCATATATTCCCAGTTTTCTAAGAAAATTAGATATTTCCAATTTTATTTAACAAGGGAGTTGTCGGTCAAAACCCCTAAGGGAAGTATTATTGCAACAAAGTTTTGTCGTTTAGTTCCCATTAGAGCACCTAAATGTTCTTTACCTGCTGATCTCATCGCCATACCCATGATTGAATTTTATATAATCCTCGGTATGGATTGGCTTTCGGACCATCATGCAAAAATTTATTGTAAGAGGAAAGAGGTTACGATTCTTGATAATGATGATAAGGAACACCTTATCTTTAGAGCCGAATCATCGCCACATAATTCTTATCTAGATCCACCCCCAGTAGCTCAACTAAATTCAATTATTGGGGAGGAAGAGAAGGAAATTACTGAGGGTGAGGAAAGGAAGATTCAAATAGAGGATGTACCTATTGTGAGAGAATATGTTGATGTGTTTCCGGAAGATTTACCTGGACATCCTCCAGAACGAGAAGTTGAGTTTTCCATTGATTTAATTCCTGGATCAAGGCCCATATCGAAGACCCCTTATAGAATTGCCACTGTGGAATTAGTTGAACTAAAGAAACAACTAGAGGAATCGAGTAATAAGGGATTTATTCGCCCTAGTGTTTCTCCTTGGGGAGCCCCTGTTCTTTTTGTTAAGAAGAAAGATGGATCTAGGAGGTTGTGCATTGACTATAGAGAGATCAATGCTATAACAATAAATAAAAAGTATCCCCTACCTCACATTGATGATTTGTTTGACCAACTGCATGGAGCTCAATACTTTTCAAAGATTGACCTTCGGTCTGGATACCATCAGTTGTGTGTGAAGAAGGAAGACGTTCCAAAGACAGCATTTCGAACAAGGTATGGGCATTACGAGTTTACAGCAATGCCTTTTGGATTGATTAATTCACCCTCTGTTTTCATGGATCTGATGAATAGAGTATTCAAGGAATATCTTGATGACTTTGTAGTGGTATTTATTGATGATATCTTGGTATACTCCAAAAGCCACGAAGTTCATGAAAATCACTTACGCATTATCCTGAAGACTCTTAGAAGACATGAATTATATGGGAAATTTAGCAAGTGTGAATTCTGGATTCATGAGATTTCTTTTCTTGGCCATATTGTCTCTAAGGATGGAATTTCCGTTGATCCCTCTAAAACCAAGGCAATCCAAGAATGGCCAGCACCGACAAGTATAACTGAGGTACACAGTTTTATTGGTTTAGCATGTTATTATCGACATTTCGTCCAGAATTTTGCCAGATTGGCTAACCCATTGACAAAGCTCACACGTAAAGGGATTAAATTTGTCTGGACAAAAGAGTGTGAAGAATGTTTTGAAGAACTAAAGAGAAGATTAGTCAATTCCCCTGTATTTACTCTACCATCGGGGAATGATGGGTTTCTTATTTATAGTGATGCATCGAAGAAAGGACTTGGTTGTGTCCTTATGCAGAATGATAAGGTCATTGCCTATGCATCACGACAGCTAAAAATTCATGAGAAAAACTATCCTACTCATGATCTTGAGTTAGCAGCTGTGATCTTTTCTTTAAAGATATGAAGACATTACCTCTATGGTGAAAAATGTGAGATTTATACTGATCACAAGAGTTTGAAGTATATTTTCACACAAAAAGAACTCAACATGAGGAAAAGGAGATGGCTTGAACTACTCAAGGATTATGATTGCACGATACATTACCACCCGGGGAAGGCAAAGAAGGTGGCAGATGCTTTGAGTAGAAAAGACCATGGAGTTTTGAATGTGATGAGAATTGAAAGGGATCCAATTTTCTTGGATCTAGTGAAGATGGACATGTGAATAACTAGGGAAGGTGAAACATCAATGCTTTTTCAAATGGTTGCCAAACCATCCTTACTAGAAAGGATTAAGAGTTCTCAGACCAATGATGAAGAATTTCAGAAGAAGATTAAAGATGTGAATGATGGAAGATTGAGGGACTTTGTGTATAAGGATGGAATTTTGAAATTCAGGAAGAGACTTTGTGTTCCCGATATAACTGATCTAAAAAGGGAATTGCTGGATGATGCTCATAGTTCCAATTTCTCTATACACCCTGGGAGCACCAAAATGTATAGAGATTTGAAGGAACATTTTTGGTGGGACAATATGAAGAGGGAGATTGTTGATTTTGTGTCATGGTGTATGGTTTGTCAACAAGTGAAAGCTGGAAGGCAACATCCTGGTGGAGTATTGCAACCACTTCCCATACCTGAGTGGAAATGGGATAATATTACGATGGACTTTGTCATGGGACTACCAATGAATCCTAGAAGGAATGATGCAATATGGGTCACTGTTGATCGTCTTACTAAGTCAGCACATTTTCTGGCTATACGGGAGGATCTACCACTTGAACGTCTGGCAAGATTATATGTTAATGAAGTTGTAAGACTTCATGGAGTACCCCTATCGATTGTTTCTGATCGTGATCCTAGTTTTACTTCAAGATTATGGAAAAGTCTTCAAAAGGCCTTGGATACTGAACTTTGTTTGAGCACTGCCTATCACCCTCAAACAGATGGACAATCAGAACGGACTATTCAAACCTTAGAAGACATGTTGAGATCATGCTCTCTTGACTTTCTGGGTATGTGGGATCAATACTTACCACTGGTAGAATTTTCCTATAACAATAGATTCCATTCAAGCATTCAGATTGCACCTTATGAAGCGTTATACGGAAAGAGATGTCGTACACCGACCTGTTGGGATGACGTTGGTGAAAGAAAACTTGTGGGACCAGAACTGGTGGAAGAAACAATGGAAAAGGTGAAGGTAATCCAAAATCACATCAAATCAGCTCAAAGTAGGCAGAAGAGCTATGCCGATAACAGAAGAAAGGTTTTGGAATTTCAGGTGGGAGATCATGTTTTCCTAAAGGTATCTCCATGGAAGGGAGTTATACGTTTTGGTAGGAAGGGTAAGTTGAGTCCCAGGTACATCGGACCTTTCGAAATTCTAGATCGTATTGGGGCTGTAGCTTATCGTTTGGCGATGCCGCCAAATCTCTCCAAAAGTCACGATGTTTTCCACGTATCTCTGTTGAGGAAATACATGCCTGAACCAACGCATGTACTCACCTATGAGGAATTAGAACTAGAACCCGATCATTCCTATTGTGAAGAGCCCGTCAGGATTCTTGATGTGAGGGAGCAGGTGCTGAGAAACCGGACGACTCGTCTGGTTATGGTTTTGTGGAGAAATCATAAAATGGAAGAGGCAACGTGGGAACCTGAGGAACTTATAATGGAGAACCACCCGAGTCTTTTTATACCCTAGAAATTTCGAGGACACAATTATTTGAAGGAGGGGAGAATGTAACACCCCAAGCTTCCACGGTACGTTTCCCTTCGAATAATGCAATAGCGTGTGTTGTACGCAACCTCGAGCTCTAACACACACCACAACTAATTAAACAAGCCGTTGTGAATAGTAATACCTACTTTTTGAAATTTTATAAATTTTATTTATCAAAATAGACTTCATCTTTGGATTCGGAATATCGAAATTAGCCTATATTGAATTTTTGGTATTTTTCTAAGAACTTCGAATTTTTTATGAATAGTGAAAAATACTTAAAAACAACTTTTTAAATAAAAATAATTTATAGTGAAAAATTATACTATTTAGTGGTTTTAAAGTATAATTATAATATATTTTTACCATTTTATCCAATGGTGGTCATTAGAATTAATTTAACATTGAAATCGGACATAAACAAATACCAATCTTTTGATATAAATTGTTTTTTTAGAAACACGCCATTTTTTGTAACAGCGGGAATTAATTATAAAATTAATTAATGCAACTTATATGTTTGAAATTTTGTAAAATAGACATCATTTTTGAATTCGGAATATCAATTATTGCTTAGGGTGAAATTTTGGCTTTGTTCTGAAAAACATCAATTTTTGATGAATAGTGAAACCACTAAGTGGTAGTTAAATAACTGATTTTTCATTTAAATGAAATATTACCACTTCTGTGATTTGATTTTCAAAAATATGACATACATGGTTGTCATTAAGAAGTAAAATGTTGTTCAATGAGATTAAAATAAATTTTTGGTGAATAGTAACTTTTAAGTTCTTAATCGCAATTAGAGGTAATTAGTGTAGTTTAAGGTACAAATAATGTTTTAATAATATGATATGAGCATGAAACTTGTCCTACTCCTATTGGATGAGTCATGGCCGACCAATACAACCCATGGGTCAACTTGGGGACCCCATGTAGCCACTTTAGTTGGAAAATGACATTAATATATATTTATTTAATGTTAAAAGTAAATTGACACAAACATGAGTTGTCTTACTAAAACAGTTTTTTAGTGGGGTTACACAAGTCCAAATTTTGATTATAAGTATTCATTAGAAATCTAAAAAGATTTCATACATCATAGTATTTTTTTTATAATTTTTAGACATTAAATAAAATAAATTATTTATGACATCATTATGATGCGGCGATGACCTCATTATTTAACGATTTAAATAAAATGAGAAGATAATGCAAAATCCAAGGCTTACACTTGTCCAAAGCCTATTGGATGAAGATATTTCAAACCCTTATCACCTTAGCCACGCATTATATAAGTTTGGGACCTTTATAATCCGAAAATCATGGTATAATAATGTAACATTTCATTCTTTCCAAAAGAGCCCCTCCTCTCCTCTTATAAAAGGCCCCCACCTCTATCACCTTATTCACACTTTCAAGCCTTTTGGTTCGGACAAACTCTGCCCAAATACTCTCCCAACATTTCTCCCTTAATCCTAGAAGCTTTACTTTAGTCAGAAAGCCATCCTAAGGAGTCCTTTTGATCAAATCAAAAGGAAGAACCCGAAGAAGAGGTAACATTTTCATCACCCTCTTTCATGTTTCTTTCTTCTTCCACTCCCTCTTTGTCTATTATTTCAATTCTAAAATTATAACTCCAGTATCTTCTATATACTGTGATGTCATTATAAATATGGAACAATCATATTCAGTATTATACACATCACTTGAATGACATGTCACCATACGTGCGTACGTACGGCTTACCGTCTCCACGTCGTGGTGTAATTGTTATTCAATATATTATTATTTATATGGGTATAATAATGATATGTAATTCATGTAAATAATAAATATAACATGATAATGATTCTGTATACATGATATATTATCCAATTATATATTATTTTAATATCAAAATAATGATATTGTCGCTCGTGCGTACGTACGGACTACCGTCTCCATGAACGCGATGAGATTCATTCTCCGTCGTATCCATTCAAGTATAATTATCATTTGATAATTTAAAAATAATGTTTAAGGACATGATATCGTTCAGGATATTAATAAGATACAACCTATCCATGAAAAACATGACTTACGTAACAAAACATATAATAAAACGAGTAAGTTAACACCCGAAACAACGATAAATCTAAGATATTGTTAACAAAGCAATGTTAAAAGATCATATATGATATCATATGAATGTATATGATTTTCGTATAATTTAATAACAATTATTTCACCATTATACAAGAGGTTAACCTACCCCAACCAAGGAAGAGTACAAGTTAAGGGTTTACTTCACAACCTCTTCATTATCCAAGGTTGTTTATACATAATTATCTACTGGGACCTCGTTATCATCCACATCCATGTTTCTTAAAAATGTATTTCAAAACATTTTTATTATTTACAAGAATATGGGTTAAAGTCATTTATACCCTTTTTGAATTTTTATAAGAGGAATCTTTCCGTCGTTTTCAAAACAAGGTCCTTTTTAACCTTTTCGACAGAATTGAGGTAAGAATGTTTTTTAACTTATACGGCGGGTGCGGTTATTTTCCGCCGTTATAAAATCTTAAAAGCTTTCCTTACAAACTTATAAGAATATTTTAAAGAAAATGTTTTGTTTTATATGTATCTTAAAAGATTTCAAAAATAGAAAGAGATATTTCTCTAAAAAGTGTTTTGATTTCATCTATGTCAACATCCTTTGATGGATTTTACGCTTATTTGAAGTTGATTTATTATAATACAAAACTTCTATATTGTATTGAGGGTTTTTGTGATATTTTTGACTGTGGATGTGCTATTTTATACCATTCATAGTTTATGGTGAAATTATTGACATTTCGTATTCTGGTTTTAATACGAATGTTTATGTTATGTTTAAACCTTTTCATATGGGAATGCATTGGACTTAATATGTGACGGGTGGAGCCCGCTATAGCTCCTAGATGCATCAGTAGGTCTCATGAGACAAACTAGTGTCTTGGCACAAGGCCTTGACAAAATCTTATTTGTAGTCTTGGCACGAGGCCTTGGCTATGTGGTTATTATAGTCTGGAATTATGCATTCCAACATTATGAAAGTGGTTAGTGATTTTGCATGTGATTATTCGATTAGTAGAATATCCATGTAAATGAGTAAATGGCATTATTTCATTTTACTTTTTCCATATTATGTTGATATTCAAGTTTAAAAGGCTTTTGTTTTAGTTATACATTGCCTTAAATGTTTATTCTTACTTATGAATGTTTCCGCTATATTGTTATCCTTACTGGGCATTTGAGCTCACCCCTTTTCTATGTTTTATTTTTTCCCAGGAAGTGAAGAAGTAAATTATGAATGAACTGCAGGGATATTATGAGGGGATAATAGTGTGGTCTGTGGAGACATTATGTTTTTGTAGTAGTTTTTCATTTTATGATGTAATGTAAAACTTATGAATGTATCTAGTATTTCCAAGACTACTAAACTAATCGGTCTTTCGAGACTTGATCTTTTGTGATCATGCCAATGTTACGAAGTAATGCACCGGCTCTAGGCAGCTGGGGTCGGGGCGTTACATCCAGAATCAAATAAAACATTTTCTACTTTAGAGTGGATGGTAAGTGTACCTTTCACCACATCGTTATCATACTCCACATCGCTTATAGAAATTGCATGTGACATTCCTTTGTATTTAGCCTTAAGATTTTGTTGATATCTATCATCATCAACAACCATTGGATTAGATAATTTATTGGCATAATACCCCATCTCCTTGCACATGAATCTTTGAAGTGTATCAGGTTCATTCTGTGTGTCCCTTCCTTTGTTTGCATCATTAGACATCTTTTTCCCATCAATGCATCATTCAAATGCCCGATGACCTTCCTTTCCACATTTGAAACATTTACTTGTCCCTTTAAGAAAACTCCCTCCATCTTTATTTCCACACATTGAGCATAAGGGAAAGCTCATCTCCTTTTCAGTGTGCTCTTTAGATTATCCTTTGAATTCCATTTTCCTCTTCTTATAAAACCCATATGATTGATGGGTTACTCCAATCCCAATTTCAACTTTGAGGGCACATCGAATGATCTCCTCGTAGCTATTGAAGTCCCTTATGTCTAAGGCCCTTCGAAGACTTGGTTTTAAGTCACTAAAGAATTGATCGATCTTACTCTCAGGTTGGATAATAATACCAGAAGCGTACCTTACAAGTCTTGTAAGATTTTCTTCATATGTACCAAAAGATTCATCATCCTTTTTCTTTAGTTCAAGAAACTCTTTCTCCATATTTGTTCGGAGAATTCGAGGGAAGTACTTTCTGACAAATAATTTCTTGAAGTCGTCTAATTCCATGGACTCAATTTCATCTCTTTGCCTCGTATTCTTAATAAGATTCCACCATTGATCATCATCACCTTCGAAACGACACAATGCTAAGACGACTTTATCATGTTCAGAACATTGAAGAACAAAAAATATCTTTTCAGAAGTACTAATCCATTGCTCAGCAATTAATGGATCAGTAGACCCACTGAATGAAGTTGGACACTGCCTCATGAAGGATTCAACAGAATATTGTTCCTTCGTTTGCTCGTTTGGAAGTCCTGCATGATTCATAGCTTGAGAAAGTTGTGTGAGCATAACTACAAGATTTTTCATTCCAGCTCCCATAACGTTTGGTTGCTCAGGGGGACAATCATTGCATTGCCTGTCGCATTCCGCATTAACACATTTCCTTTGGGCTCCAGCCATAGACTAAAACCAAGAAGAAGAGTGTGAGAAACACTAATTATAATAGGAAAACAACATAATCAAGAATAAAATTTCACACTTAAGGTCTTATCCTAGGTTATTCATGGCCATTTATAAAACACTAAGATTTTGTTCTATGCTTAGACTTATCCTTAGGGTTCTAACTAAGGTTTAACATCCCAGTTTCCAAAGGTTGACTATACCTTTTTTCTAATACCATCTATAACGACCCATACATTACATACATTGTTATTACACCTGAATTGAAGCACACGTATTACATCATATAACAAAACCAGGAAAGGACCGTATAGGTATAGTGTCTTTAGAAACTAGGAAACATAAAAAACTGGTTCATAAATCGTCTATAATGTATCCCATTTATTTCATCATATCTATAGTCCCTTTTATCATATCTTACTTAATAACCTTCTTCCTGACCTGGGGTAAGAAAAAATACATAAGGGTGGGCTGAAATGCTCAGTAAGGGTAAAAAAAATATGAATCACATCATCTTCATAAGAACATAAATTTTGGAAATCTTAACCTGTAAAAGAGATAATAATTTCATAACATGGGATAAATCATGGTAGTGAAATGTAATCCCAATAATCATAACATAAAACATGGAAATCTGTGACATGCATACATAATCATAGAGAATCATTTCTTATTAGTCAATACTCATTGCAAATACTATCTTAGTGGACAATGTCCAATTCTAAACCGAGTTCATTCCACGTTTCAGTCATGTTTTACTAAACCGGTTTGACCTTCTGTTCCAGCCATGTCTATTGCATGAGGTATAAAATCATTACCCAATACATTGGAGGGAGATATAGGTCCCACCCATCTCATAATTATACCATTCTTATGTGTGCCACAAAATCAAAAATCATACATCATTGTATAACCCATGTAATAAAAATTGGATTCTTAATCAACATGAAATCATAAAACAATTCATATGAGATAAATGAATTCATAAAAATAATTCCATCATAACATAATCAAATCAATGTAATAATAGGGATAGAAACAGACCCCTATATTATCTTATATGAAAAATAATTTTTAAAAACACATGAACTCCATTCTTGAGGAAAATATCCTTTCTACTTCAATAACATTTTCCTTTCTTAACATGTCATATAATATTGAACTAAAATAAGTTCATTAAAAATATACCTGAAAACTTGTAAATGAATATTCATGGAAATAATGTTCTAAAAATACATTCATGCCGTATAAGATAAAAAAACATTCTTCTCGTACTTTTTTCGGAAAAGTCAAAAAGTACCTCGAACGAAAAATGACAAAAGATTCATTTCATATCTTTTACTAAAAACTCACCAAAGGGTAAAATTGTATTTAAACAATTTTAGGTGGATGGATATAATATTAAATATTTAGGAAACATGGATGTGGATTATAAAATACACCCCATTAAATTTCAAAGTATAAACAATCTTGTATAAAAATGAGATTGTGTTATTTCCCTTACCATAAGTCCAATTTGATTCGTAAGTGTTCGAACCTCCTGTATAATGATTTAAATAATTTTATTGACTTATTCCAGAATCATAATTATTTTTATGATATCATATATGGTCATATTCTTAGATTCTTATTAATAATATTTCATCACTACTTGTTATTCGGGTGTTTATTACTTTTTGTTCTTAAGCGTGTTTTGTCGAATAAATTCTTATTTTTCTTTTTAGGTTATAGATACATCATTTCCATAATGGTATTAGTGTAATATATATCATATTCATTCATTAAATTAATTTATATAATCATTATGCAATAAAGATCATGTAGAACGAGTCACATCACATCGTGGCGACGGTATTCTGTACGTACGCACGAGTGATGATATCGTTCCCATGATTGTGGAATTGTATTGGAGTGTATATGTACTATTTCAGAATAAATATCACTCTAAAATATTCATATATAGTCATTATTTACACCATTATACCCATACAAGTAAGGTGGTGGTGCAAAATAGATTATACCACGGCGTGGAGACGGTATTCCGTACCTACACATGCGCGGTGATTTCGTTTTCCGTAGGATGGATAGATGGTGAAATAGGGTTGTTTAATACTTATAATAACGTATTATTATATGAGTGATACTGATGTTATTACTTCATAATGAATCAACTAAAGAGGAAGAAGTGGAAGAAGAACTAAATATGAAAGAATCGGTAACGGACAATATCTCTTCTTTGAAGCGCTTCTTTGAGACCTCCTTTTAGGGCACTAAAATTTGTCTTTGAAAAATACCAGGACCTATAGGATGTATCTAGGGATGTTTAGAGAATAAATTTTTAGGGTTTGGCCAAGAGTGAAGGCTAAAAGTGGTGTGAGGAAGAGAAGGAGGAGGTGCCCTTTTATATGGGAGGAGAGGGGAACCTTTGGAATAACTAAAAATATTATTTTATTATAAAGTCAAATTCGGTTTTTAATAGCTCCAAATTTTTATATTTCGAAGATAAGGTGGGTATGGGTCGCAATACTCTCATAAAATATAATTTAGACAAGTTTAAGTATCAATTTTAACCTTATCATTTAGATTTAACTTTAAGTTAGATAATTTATCTTTTATCGCGTCTTCTTGTTTTATTACACTATAAGGTTAATAAACATTCTATATAAAGCCAAACGATCCCAAATCTGTCTATTATGAATATATATAAACATATCTAAGTCATTTGGCCGAACCTTATATTTTTTGGAATAAAATAACAATTAATAATATAATATTTGTTTTAAAAACTATTTTATGTCAATTTTGACACTATTTAGTAATTGATTTTTTTGAAAATCATAACATAATGATTAGTTGGAACAAAGTTAATTAAATCAATACCAACATGTCATATTAACCTATAAAATTAGTGTAATTCATAAAAAGTCTAAAATTACATTTATTTGGGTATTTATAACAGCAATTATGTCAATATTTCACTAATATGATAATTACTGCATCATCTTTGTGTAATTAAAATTAAATTATTTAATGTCTAAAAATTAAAAATAAATTACCATTATGTAGGAAATTATTTTATAATTATAATGAATATTTATAGTCTAATTTATCTTATTTATAACCCCATATTAAAAATTATTTACTTATTAAACTTTGATTTTAACTATTTTAACCCTTCATTAAATAAATTAATAATAAATGTCTTAATCTAATCCAAGTGGGCTTAAATGGTCATATTTTATTGATAAGGTTGTTTTTGGTCGAATTAACCTTATGCAATATAATTAGGACATGTGCTAGGGTAATAATAATAACAATTTTATCCTTAATTACCCTATTTACTTTTTTTAAAGGTTGGGGACGAAGCCTCATTTTATTATTAAAGCAAAGCAAAGACCTCTTTAACTGGGTAGAGGGAGACCCATTACATAGCCCGAAGGCCCAGTGGACATTTAGCCTATTACATGACCCGTAGACCCATTTTTTGGCCCAAAGCCCATTCTATGAATAGTACTGCTACAGTACCCACGTTGCTACAGTACTGCACAGTACCCACCCCTGCTATAGTGCTCTGCCGCCGCTACAGTGACCTGGTGCCGCTATAGTGCCCGCCGTTGCTACAGTGCCACCGCTGCTACAGTACTGCTACAGTACTGTGCCCAATGAGTTTTGAACCCCCATTTCTTAACCGTGGTAAAAAAAGTAAAAAGTTACTATTCACCAAAAATTATTTTCATCTCATTGAACCCCAATTTAGTCCTTGATATTAACCGTGTCTCTAGGATTTTCGAAATTCCACTCACAGAAGCGGTAAAATTATGTTTTATGAAAAATTCAGTTTTTTTAACTACCTCTTAGTGGTTTCACTATTCATCAAAAATTGAAAGTTTTCAGAAAAATACCAAAATATCACCCTAGGCTAATTTCGATATTCGGAATCCAAAAATGAAGTCCAATTTGAAAAATAAAATTTATAAGATTTCAAAAAGAAGTTATTACTATTCATAATGGCTAGTTTCAATAATATTTTAATAGCATATCATTGTTTACTGAAACTCAGTATTGTGTACGATGCAAGCTATCGAGGAAGGTCGTGATTGCGTGTAAAGAAATCCAATCTAATGTTGTGTGTAGTGAAAGATTACTTTGATAAAAACAATATATTTCCTATAAAAGTCTCGGGCGTTACAATTAACTTCCCAATATAAGAGTGGACTAGATAGAGTTAGTATTAGTAGAATCAAACCAAAGTTTCATCCACCTCATGATGTAACCAGATCTCCTCCCTCACATTAGTTCTATATAGACCTCCTTTCTCCAGTTCCTTCCTCTGCCTAATCTATTCATCGACTGAATATCTGATTGTAGAAAGTATTTTATTAAAATGAAATGTGATATGTCTATACCCATCAAAAGAATTTTAAATTCCCTAGAGTAATGGGCAATCCCTGTGGTACCTATGAATGGAAGTGCCTCCTGATATGAGACAAGCATCACACACCTTGTGTGGGTGGGTGTTGCTTACCCTACATCCTAGAAGATCACTACCTTATAAGATTATTATATGAACTCAATCCATAGGAATTATCATACAACAATAATAAATCCATCCAAATCATAGTATTACATGTTGAATTCCCCCTATCCACTACATGTCGGTCTATTAATTGAACAACATATATTAGTGGATTTAATAAAAAGGGTTTAAATACAATCCAACCAAAAAATATAAAATAATGAATGGCATACATAGAAGGAGGGGATAAATATTAATTCAACATTGGTATACACCTCATTCTATGTGTCCCAAACTAATCTCTACCATATCCTAGTCTACTATGGACTATGAAAATTTTTCCATCATCTATATAAGATATGGCATATATGGGAAGATCCCATGTAGGGATGAATATTACAATACCCAATAGGACACCCCAAAAACACCATAAATAAATCATCAAGAGTAATCATGTCACTAAACATATGTATTTCAAACATGATATGAGACATAATTATAACCAAGGATATCCCAAATATACATATTAAAGACTCTATATCAAAAAATATCTCAACCACTATTACTTGTAAATCCACTCAGGGTTTCTAGGTATCACTCCTTCAAGAGGAAATTCTACCCAAGCGGTAATTCCATTGATGACACTCATCAAAGAGGTCACACTCATCCGATCTATCTTAGAAGAATCTCATCAAAAACTGGGAGTATTCTCTCAAGATATACACTCTTTTAGACTAATACCCCATCATAAATATCATCTAATGATATAAATATACATATTCAACGTCCAAGGTTTGATGGGGGAATACTATAGTGTACTACAATAATCCTCCAAGATAGGGGATAGACACTTGTGTAAGTGTTTGTAATTCTAATTCAACAAACCCAACATAGGGAAAACACATTGGAAATTCGGTTTTCTTTAGGCCCCTTGTAGAAATTCAAGCTCCAAGTACCTAAGTGTAATGTGGTCTATTACTGATGATCATATTCCATACTAACCCCAAAAAAGGGGACTAAGACCACTCAATGTAGAATAAGTATATTTAAAACTAAGAGGATTCATCTAAGATACACAATTTTTCAGACTAATACACTATCTAAAAGATCATATATCTATTCAAAGAGAGGCGGTGAATTACTACGGATTGATAGGGGAAATTATACCCTGCTTGAAGCTTACTATAATATTGGGGATCAATGCCCATGTAAGTGTTGGTGATTCCAATTTTGCATCCCCAATATAGGGACATCATTAATGAAATGAGAATCGCTCCGGGTCCCTTCAATTGATACATGTTCATAATCATGGAAGGGTATGAGTTCAAATGAAGGGGACCAAATTCCATAATAAACCTCATATTAGTGGACTAAGACAACTCAATCGAGAATAATGGAAATCACCAACACTACCCAAATCCTTATAAATACATATAGGGGTCAACATCCTTGGACAAGGTCATGAAGCGGCATCAATCCCTCAGAGTAATGGAACAAGGTAACATAATCCACTAATACTAGTCCACGAAAGCTCAAAAGTCTAAAAAAATGAAATAAATGAAAATAGAGCTCAAAACAATCCATGAAGGAGGACATGATGTGTCCCTCGGGGTATATGGTGTGTCTAAAAAATTCTAGCACTACCCATGTCTTATTTTCACATTATGTGATCTGTGATTCCAACTATGGATTGTTCAGTGACCATTCACCAGTTATTCATTGATTAATTGGTGAAATGTGACTTAAAATGATGAACACATGTAAAGAAGGGAGAGAAATTACCAGAAATAATCCTAAATGGAGAAGTGGAAGACTAACCTAGAGTAGATCTCACCTGCGATGGAGGGACAGAAGAAGCGTCGAGCGGTCAGGGATCCTTATACGCTACATCGGGTGGGGAAGGAAGGTCCACCAGAGGAGGAGGTTCACAGGAGGAGCCGCCAAACATTGAAAAATAGAGTAGTAGGATTCATGGGGAATATGGTTTAGCAGGAATGAGGAGAAGTATGTTTCGTAGGGAGGAGGATCCGCGGAAGGTGTTCATCGAGAAGATACGGAGTAGGGCTAGCGGCTAAGTGGGGCTAGAAAAGGATGTACAGACACGAAAACATCGGGATGGGGGGGGGGAGTTGATGCATGGGTACAGTACCACGAGAGCATGAGGTTGCGATAAACAAACTATAATGTGCACCTGATTTTATAAAATATTAGACTATGGTTTAATCAGGGCCAAAAAAGTGCTGATAAATTCTTCCTTTATCACTGGTAAAATTTTAGCACTGATAAAGGTATCATATATGGGTGCTTTGTTAGCGCTGATATAGGGATACTTTATTAGAGATTTTTTCGCACTGATAAAGCATACACATTATAAGCGCTAAAAATGCAGTAATAATGGATTCCCTTATCAGTACAAAAATACTATCTCTTATATAGGGTTCCTTTATCAGCGCTTTTTTAGCACTGATAATGGGATTCTTTTGCAGTTCTATAAAAGCGCTAATAATGGGAGAATTTATCAGCACTTTTAATTAGTGCTGATAAATATTTACCTTTAGCAGTGCTTTTTTCATAGAGTTTATAGAAGTTGGTGCTTCCCTTGACCATTTTTTGTAGAAGTTCCACTAGAGACTGATCCATGTGAGGTTCAGTAACACTTACCCACACCTAAGGATCGATGACATTTTTGACTAGTTGAAGAGAGAAGATTGGTCTTCTATGGTTGACCTACATTCTAGATATCACTAATTGAGGGTGATGGAGGGTTATATCCCAATGAATAATTTCTGGTTATGTATGGGAACATTAGGTTCGGGTTCATGTCGTTCGACATTAAAAACTCACCAAATATATTTATGGGACTCACGAACTCTACTTTCCATGAGTATCTAGACCATTTCATGGTCGAGTTCATCGCCGATATCTTGATCAACTCAAGATCAGAGGAGGATCACACAGAGCATCGAGGTATTGTTTTGGGGGTCCTCTAACACCACTATCTCTATATGAATTTTTCCATGTTCATGTTTTGGAATGTAGAGGTTCACTTCCTTACAATCATGGTGAATTGATAGGGAATACCAGAAGACCTCTCAAAGGTTGATGTAGTTGTTTCTTTGTCAGCACCCTAGAACATGGCAGAGGTTCGTAAATTATTTTGTATAGTGTGTTACTAACAAAGGTTCATACCCGACTTATATCTATTTATGGCTCCATTTATATATTTAACTAGAATTTTCCAGCTCTATGGATGGTTTTAACTAGAATCTCTGTTTACGATGATGTTGTGGTTGCACTACCTCATCGGGGAAGGCATCATGGTCTTCACAGATAATAAAATCATGTGGTTTATATTCCCCAGCATGAACTAAACATTATGAAGTGGAGGTGGATGGAGTTACATCAGAACAAGGACATAAAAATAGCAAACATCATTGTAACGTTGAATGTGATGGTTTATTCATTGACAAGGAAGTCACCTACGAATGTAGTTCATGAGTCAACTGATTCATGAATGGAAATGGTGGAGTAGGCTCTTTTACATCTGGACTTGAGAGTGGAGGACAGTAGATGTGGTATATTTCAGATGAAGGTGAATTCATCCATGGTAAGATAGGTAATGATGTCTCAGTGGGGAGACTCAAATGTTAATGTGACGCATTATTTCATTATCCATGGTGATGCACCAGAGGGATGGTGAGAGGATTGTCAGATTCTGATGTTGTTCATTGAGAATTTTTTTTCCTAGTGGCGATGCAAGAGAGAGATTTGGGTGGCATCCATAACTCACCATTTTTGGTATATATAGGAGTCTCCAAGATGTATTGAGGCTTACGAGGTTAGATTCTATGTACCTGGGTGAAGTGAGAAGTGGTGGAATATTTGGAAGGGGTCCTTGTGTGTCTATAGGTGAAGGATGAGCTTCATGTTCCTAGTGGACTGCTGCGACACATAGATGTTATCAAGTGGAAGTGGGATGATGACTTGATGTATTTCATCATAGGACTATCTAGGGTTTCGAGAGGATATGACTCCATCTAGTTATTGGTGGATCGATTGATGGAATCAACTCACTTCAAAGTGGTTATTGAGTCGAGGACTATGGATTCTGTAACCCTGAGGTACATAGCAGAGGTGGTATTGATGAACAGTGTTCCCAGATCTATCATTAGAGAGCTAGATACATGCTTTAACTCCCAGTTTTGAAATTTTTTACAAGGTTTTTATAGAACCAAGATATGCCTTAGCTAATCATTGCTCTCTTAGATGGATTGGGAGACAGAGAGGACAATCCAGATGTTAGAGGATATGTTGCGATCATGTGTTCTGGACTTTAGAGGATCACAGGGATGAACCATTCCCATGGTGGATTTTTCCTACAATAATATATATCATTCTACCATTGGGAAGGAACTATTTGAAGCCATATATTAATGATAGTTTCATTCCCCTAGTGCTGGAAGTAGGATGGAGAGGCAGGTGTTCTTGGCCCCGAGATGTTGTAGAGCACAACATAGAAGATTCGGCTTATGTGTGAAAGGATGATGGCGGCTTAGGACCTGCAGAAGTTGTATGCCGATCATAGGAGGAGACCCTTGGAGTTCTAGTTTATGGACCTTATGTTCTTAATGTTCTCCCCTCAGTATGGAATATGTTGTTTTTGGAAGGGGATGAATCTTTCTCTTAGGTTCATCAAACCCTTCGAGGTGTCGGGATGAGTCGGAAAAGTGGAATATCACCTAGCATTACCACCATAGTTTGAGAGGATTCACAATGTCTTTCATGTCTCTCATCTCTATCAGTATCTACCAGATGACTACCACATATTAGACTTAGGAGAGTTGGATATTAAGAAATATGTGACATTCATGGAACAACCAGTGATAATTAAAGTTCGTAAGGAGATTGTTTTTTTGGATGTATCATTACAATGGTTTTTGAGCTCTCTAGGTATGGTGGCCTCGAGGAATGTACCTATGAATGGTAGGAATAGATGCATGCACAATAACCAAGGGTGTTTTATGTTTTTTCTCTTGTTTGTTCTTTTCTATTTGGTATGATGTAATTTTTGACCTCGCTTATTGTATGATTAGTTGTTTTCCTATTCTCTAATTTAGTGAGAAATGTCCTGACTATGGGGAGGGGAGAAACCTAATTATTAATCAATATTCATGAATGTGGATGGAATGAAATCCATTTTGGTGAGTCAGTGCTTCCCAGAGTGGATAGTATCTTGACATGGAGGAAGGGTCTCAGTAATAAATTTTTTATAGATGGTGTGACTTTTGGTTGTTTTGGTGGTTTCTTGAGAGAGAAGAGTGGTAGTGTATCTACAGTTTGACGATATATGTGTAGAAAAGTTGTCCATGGAAGTCGAGGTTTTCCCTCCAGCTATAGAGCAAAACATAGTGGTTCATTCCTGATTGGTATCTTATGGGATCGTTGTTCGGACCCCTTTTTTGTTAGTTTTAAATTCGTGGGGAAGAGAATAGTTTGAGATGTGTTTGTTGTAATAACCCAGATTTCCCCCAATATATTCAATTAAAAAACCATTATTTTGGTGTTTTGGGATCTTTTGGTGGATTACATCAAGTGTTTTCCAAATTAATAGTTTTTCCATTGGCATTTTAGTGTGTCAGTATGTTACTGCGTCAGTGATTAGCGGTGTCAGCATTGGTGACTCAAGGGTGTTGGCATCAGTGAGTTAGTGTAATTTACATTAGTAGATCAAGGGTTTCTTTGTCTATAGGATAGAGCGTTAGTAGGTCAGGGTGATGTTATGTCAGGTTTTTTGTAGGTCACGACATCAGTAGGCCATACCTTCAGTGGATCAAGGCATTTATAGGTCAAGGGATCAGTAGTTTAGGGGGTAGGTAGCTCAACGTCGGTATCTCAGCGTCAGTAGCTCAGTGTTAGTGACTCACCCATCCATGATAATTTACTAATATTCCCCAATTTTTCCAGTTTCACCCATGTTAAGTGTTTTTCTCTATTTAATGCTAATATACCAACTCATATCTGTCCGCTGGTCTATCACAACAATTTTTGTAGGGTATTATTAAATATCAATTAATTCCAATGTGTGAAACTATCCAGAAGTGTGTTCAAACCACAATCTGATATTTATGTACCTCTAAATGGTCTCCCTGATTTTAGTATTTGGCCATGCCTTAATATGAGATCCTCCCTTCCTTCTTTCGTTCCGTTTTTCTTCATGCGGCTAAAGACATCCTCCCGAGATGAGTCATGCACCCTTGATGGAGCCCTTCCCACTCAGACGTGGAGTTCTTCCTATATGTCACTCCCTCACTTGTTCATGGCGCAAGATTTTTCATTGATCATTCACCATAATTTTTTGTATATTATTTTTCTTTTCTTTAATTGTGCATCATAGGATGTGGTTATATTAATGGTCCCTTATAAGGAATACCCGTATAATATTAATGAAAATAAAATTAAACATGATTTTTTTATGATCCAAAGATAACTCGTGTAAATAAAATAATGGGTAGGGCTTGTATTGATGTTGTCGTTAATTTTATCCTATTATTTTTATTTTTTGAAACCATTCGTAGTTTTATGAATTCTTTTAATCAATATCGTTGTTGTTATTTTCCTGTGCACTAATGGTGTTCTGCTGCATTGTGATTTTTCAATGTTCCGATGCGACATGAAATCTGATTAACCACATAAACATGGATAAATAATGGGATCCTCTAGAATCATAGTTGTTCTATGATTACACCAGTTATATTTAAGTATAAATTAAAGAACCCATCTCAATTAATTTTGAATAATCATTGTTTGATGGTTGTTGTAATGTATCATGTGCGATGGTCAGGGTTCAATGTGATTTATATTTGGGGTGGTATAGGTGGACTGTTGGTTTCCTAGTCCAAGAGAATTATTTATATGGAATGGATGAGAAGATATGCAGTTGAACTACCATTATGTTGTGTTGTGGTCATGAAGCAATGTCGAGCTGTGGGACAGAATTGGGGTCTTTTTTGGGAAGCAGGGCTGTAGAATGAGGTTGTGAGAGAAGTAATGTTCATCATAACATTAAATATATATTATTCATATTAGATAGATGGGGATGTTCAATGGGACTATAATTCTTGTTTTGTGCTATTGTGCAGTTGGACTGGAGTTTAGTTTTTTTCTTTTCTTGTTATGGATGTGGTTGTTTGTTTCATGGTGGTGATAGAATGGTTTTTATACTAGATCCCCAAAATAAATAAAAGGAAATTTAACAAAAACGGGGGTTTGTTTTATGAATGATAGAGGTTGTTGTATGGTTGTTTATATATGAGATGCAGTAAAACCAATGTTGGTGAGGGTTTTTGTCTTTTCATGTGAAACATGATTGTTTGGGAATATTGTTTGTTTACACATATATATATATATATATATTTGTTTCATTTGATTTATATATGCACCCCACCCTTTTTTGAGAACTATGTTCCAAAACAACAATTTTATGTGGGAGGGTGTCATTCCCAACATCCCAGTGGGAGGAGGGACAAAACAATACTTATTATCATCCTCACAACCTCATACGAATCTTTCCACATGGGTGTATCCAGACATGTTGCAATATCCTAAGTCTTACCATAGTCGTAGATTCTTTGAGAAACACTTTTGTAGAGAAGGGGCTCAGTTGTTTGTGGAATAGTTATGTTTTACCAAGTACCTCCTGTATGATGACCAAGTTTAATTGGGAACAGTTTGTAGTTTTTGAGTGCTAGGGTTTTCCGGCATTTCTTTGGTAGTTTAGTACAAGGTGTATGTGGGAATGGTTGCGTGAGGATTGAGGACCAGGTGTGTGTTGGAATTTTGTAGTATTGGGACATCACTGGGTAAGACTGGCATTGTTTTGACGTCATATAGTTAGGAATGAGATGTTAACCAGTGGTAACACTATGAGGGGAACTCAAATGTTTATGTGTTTATACTATTACATTACATTACTTGCGTTATATCGGTGAGTGTTCCTTGGTGAGTTTGGGATGGTTAGTTTTCTTTGGTAGGTGACAGAGGTTCAATTATTTTCTTACAAGGGAATTAGTATGTTATCTAACTTGTGAATGAATATCTTTAGTTTCCCTTATATATATACTTGTATGCTCAACATATTCTTATTAAACTATTTTCAGTTTTCTAAGTGGACATCATAGAATATGCTAGACTTTAAAAGCTCAGGCGTTGCGATAGTTTATACTGTTGTTTTGATTCTTTTTATGGGTACATTATTGGGGAGTTTTTTCTTTCTGATTATCATAATTATTTTTGATCATGCTAGAGGAAATGGATTATTGGAATTACATTTAGCTTTTGACATAGGTGTAGTTGGGACTTACAATATTATCTCCCAATATTGTTCTATAAATACGGTAATGCAATAAATTAATTTGATGATTCTATACCCTGGGTGCTAGTTTCCCTTCTAGGGAATATCAAATACAGGACACATGGGGTCATTATCTATCATTAATTTTGAGTAGGAATAGGATGAATCATTTCCATCACATACCTCCTCATGGAGAAGGTGGTTCATAACATATATAATTCTCATATTTTATTTAACACTATCTCTACCCACACACATAACATTTATGGAATAATATTAATGTTTAAATAATTATATTTTAATACAATATCATATTTTCTATAAAAACCTGTCTTGAATGAATTGATAGAGATTAAATATATTTAATTTTATTTTAATTAATAAATATTAAATTATTGTGGTGGGAAATTATATTCTATGATTTTGTTTATTTCAAAAATAGTATCAAACATGATGATCCTATTTTATAATTTTGGGGTGGAAGACTCACCCACAACACAGTAAATATATTGTATCCTCGTAGTTCAATTTTTTTCATGGTAATAAAAGGAATTAGATTTGAAAATATATTTACTGAAATCTAACATAATGATAAGTGTTAAATAACTATCATATTGATAATGAAGAAAAATAAGTACTACGGTCATATGGAACAACACATATAAGGTTTCTATACTGGAAAACATTGGTGTAAAGTGATCATATGGTCTTCGAATAAAGAAATACATATTAATATTGAGTGATAGTGTTAATAAATCACATGAAATTGGATAATCAGTGAAATTTTATGATTCTCAAAAACATAAAATTATGATGATTTGAATGATCATAAATTCAAATTAAATAAATGTATTAGGTTAACATTTTTTTCTAATATCTTTTTCATGTATTTCAAGAATTCCTTCACTATGTAGATTGAGAACTTATTAAAATATATTTGATATACATCGATTTTATATGGGAAATTTTATCATTTGGTAATTTTTGAAACATTTTAATCATCATTTATTAATTCATAAAATGAAATACTTGATAAATTTTTTATTCCTATAGAGCTAAAATTACATTTAAGAAATAATAAGATTCATAAAACAGAAACAAGGTATTCTTAATTTTATTACAAAATTAATATTTTGTAGTATATTCTATCAAAAAACACTTGATGTCTATATTAAATGATTCAATATTCAGTTGACATGAAGACTCTGGAAAATATGTTTCAAAAAATTCATCATTCCAAAGTATTTTAATGTATTTCACTAAATAAATAATATATTTCAAAGGTAGAGTAAATTTTCTCCTAATGTAACATTACATATTCATAAATACCTTATTTAACATAAACCATAATGTAAACATGTAGGCATCCAAATATAAAGTCTTAGGTTGTCCAATATATTCCCTAAACAAATTTATGTATTAAAAGATAATGAATATAATGAAAACCATAAAAAAATCATTTTCACAAACACTATATCATAATAATTTCATAATTATTTCATCATTATAAACATGTTATGGGTTCTTCTCCATTAATCATGTGTTTTCCATGAGGATCAACTTTTCATCTTATCACTTTTCATAATCATTCGTACCATGCAACACATTCTCTCTAATCATATATCACATTTTTATATTGTAATGTCCATATAAATTTATTAATATTTATAAAAAGAATAATTTTATTCAAAATAATTCAATAATATAATTTTTTAATCAATCCATAGGCCAATTAATAATCCCACATAATCTATAGTAATAATATAAGGTCGTTATTTTTCCGAAAGATTATATTGAGGTATATTCTATTGATTATTGTGGAATTTAGATTCATATTTCCCCATATATAAAGAGTTTAGGCATTAAAAACAAATAAATTATTTTCTTACATTTAAATATTATCAATGTAGGCCTTTTTATCCGCACATGAAGTAGTATCCTTCTTCTTTTAAGAAGGTATCAAGGTGTTTCCTACCACAATTATCACATATTGGATTATCCATCATAAAATTTATCATATTACATATATTTCTCCATTTATACCATTTAACCTATTTCATGTCGTCGAGTCATTAATACTTGGAGAATTAATTATCTCTCTTGACGATGCATTATACTATATCACCATATGATGATCATGTTTGGGGCACTAGTGGAGTACATAATATTTTCGTAAAAACATTAATGAAAATGGTCAACTTGTCACTTTTAATTATTCACATATTCAATATTATGACTTTATAACCATTAAAATTTATATTTATGCATATAAACATTTCCCTCGTCATTATTCCATATACATAAGAACTCTTTTCCAATATTTCTTATTGGTCATGATGAAAATATTATTCCACTGAGAATACATTAAATTCATTCCACATTATTATTTTCATTTAATAATTATCTAAAATGTTTTTAATTAATTAATATCATTTATCCTCACATCCAAATATAAAAACCATGAATACATTCTCTCAATAACTAATTATAAAAGTAATAATTATCTTCACTAAATAACTTTTCAATAATTTATCTAAAAATAAATTTTTATTCTTATTATTAAATGATATTTCTAAAACATAAATTAGTCTAAAATAAATATCATTAATTGTGGATAAAAGAGGTGGTCATTATTGGAATTCTTTTTAATCGTAACATGAGTCAACTATCCCAATATAGTTATAATTTGATCATTTCTAGCTCTTACTCTCGCTCAATCATCATTATTTTTTTCTAAGGTGGGATGTCTTTATAAGGGTAAAATTCATTGATATGGGTCGCATTAAATTGGTAATAACAAAATTCTTAATAATACCATATAGTATATTAGATCATATATATATGAAAAATAATGTTTAATTAGAAATCTAGTGAAACATAAAATATAAATTAAAAAATTCATTCGAAAAAAATGTCATCATCATTTGTATAATGTCTTTGTGGTTATCATTCATTTAAACTCCTTCATATTTGAATTTGTGTAAAATGTCATTTTCAAAATATTATCCCCCAAGAGTGTCGAACCAGGTGTGGAGTAAGGCCATTAGTCATTGACTAGGTGATGATGAGGTCAGAACCAATATTATATTTTTTCAGTTATTAAATTTCTGTGTATTTGTTCCAAAACCATGTCTACAAGTAGTATAATTGTAGAGACATATATTACCTCAAAAACAACATTTTATATTACCTACGAAAATATTAGAATTTTTTCTAAAAAATCAAAAAATTATTCCAATGGTTTATGATTCCTTGACTATGATTTCCTAAATCGTGTTATGATGTTTTCTTCTTTACATTATTATCTACCAACTCTAATTACAACATCTGTAGTATCCCGAATATGGTGTTTACATTGATAAATATGAATAAGATAAAAATAATTTCAATCTAAATGAAATTTTTTTATTGGGCTTGCTGAACTAGATACATACTTTATATTCTTATTTCAATTTTAAAAATATCATATATAATTTATTTTCATTGGAAATGACATTATTTCCCATTTCATAACCATATATATCAATAAAAAACACTCTATTATATCATAGAGAAAATAAAAAAATATGATATAAGTGAAGTAATGTGATTATTATGGATAATAATACATCATAATCTATAAATATATGGAATAATCATTATGAAAATGTAAATAAAAGAAACAATTCCCTATAATAATCCAATTAACAGAATATGGTAGTAATAAATGATGATAAAATAATTCTATATAATGAATAATATGAGGTCGTAATTATTACCATGAAAAATTTATATAATTGAATAATCTCATTTAATATAAAAAACATATTCATAATAATGGAAAGCATAATTTCAAACATATGAAACATAAATTTGAAGGCTTTTTCCAAGACATCTAACTAAATGGGAAATGAATCATATAAACCTCAATCTAGTTTTTCTCTTGAGACACTCTGATTATATGGGATGATAAAGTGGGTAACATCCATCAACAATTTTTTTCCAATGAATTCCACATATAAAATTTAAATACTTTTCACAATCTACAAAATAATTTTAAACCATCCATAATAATATTAATTGCATCAAAATATTACCCCCCTTGTAAAATTCAACATAAAACATAATGAAAAATCATAAGGAAGATATCATTATTGCATATCCAAATTGAATCATAAGTTAATACCAATGTATTATTTATTATAATTCTAAATATTTATGATTGTATATTTAAACATTTCTTCATTGAAATATTTTTTTAAATAACTAATTTTATTTTAATACTATATAATTCATAATATATTTTTATAACCATTTTCATTGTAATTAAATTTTATAAAATAAGATTTTACATAAAATATGAGAAATTATTTTATTTATATATAACATTATAAAAATGAAATAAAATAATCAATAAAATAAAATTATTGATGGTTGGTAATTTCACACATGTGGTATTTGATAAAGAGAATATCATTTTTCAATATAAAATGGTTGGGAATGATATTTATCTAAATAAAGACAAGAGGGTTCCATTAAAAAACAATTAATAAAAGTTATTAAATGGATGAATTTAATATTAAATAAAAAATTTTAATTTTTAAAAATCATTTCTAAATAATTTTTTATTAAACATGGTTTTATAAGGAAATATATTTTTTCATCGATGAGATAAAAAGTGTCAGATTTTTATAAATACATTTTCATAGTCAATGTATATTATAAAGAAATAGATGATGTAATATTACTTGAAATTTTTCATGCATTAAAAGAGTATAAAAAAATTATTTAATAGATGATTTATGTATAAAAAACCCATCATGGAAAATTAAACAAAAATCATTCTTAAATAATTATTTGATTGTGAAATAAATTGTAACCACTCTGGCAACCTTTTATTCAAGATACCCATGAGGTAATTTACTTCAAATGAGACTTCAAATACTATTATGATAAATATATTGATTATATAAAATATAAAAAGGATCACAATATACACCTGAAAATGAGAAATTTTGTTTATATGAATTATGTCTCATTGAAGTAAAAGGGAGAAGATATGCCCTTACATTATGTATAAATCTTCATATATGTTCTTTATATTACATAATAAATAAAATAAAATAATTATTTACATTATTAAAACACATTATAAAAATAATTATTATTTTTAATTAATTGGTTAGTATTTTCTAAATAGTTTTTAATAAATTAATTTTTTTTGGTGGGTTTTGAGGATATATGAAATTTGGGAAAAAATGGAATTTATGGGTGACTATTTGTCAAACAGGTTCTTATTTAAAAATATAAAAATTAATAATTATAAAATAATTATAATATTCATTAATAAATATTTTTTTTTGACTAATAATAAAATATAATTTTTAAATGTAAATTATGATACGATTATGAAGCTGGTAGGTCGTACATACACTTGAGTAAAATCTTAATTTTTTAAAGAAAATTATACAAAGGATTTTGCAAATATTTTACACAAATTTTTTTAAATAATATAATTAATGAAAATTTATTTCTTTCTATATACTTATTTATATCATCTATGTTATGTGTTGATGTAAATATTGTCATATCGCTTCGTGAAGGTAGTATTTGACTCATACCCTAATGACAGAAGCACATTAATGTGAGTGAAAAGGTAAGGAATCAGGTGATATATTATCTTTTAATAATGATAAATATGTCATTAATATAATAATTATTTAATTATTATCTCATACAAATATTTAAATTATTATTTGTATATATTTTTTAATAATTACTAAAAAATGAATAACATTGCATCATGTGATAGTAGTTTGTCTTACACATGAGCATGGCTATCGTATCCCCTATAGATTTCAAAAAAATGTTATATATAATATATTTAATTAAGATGTATAATTTTTTAATAAATTTCATAAATAAATAAATTAATAAATATATCAATAATCAAAACAAATGGTGTGACATGTTTATTGAAAACATTTCACGTAAATTTGTGGGGAGGTAGTCCATTGTATAAATGAATGATATTATATATTCCCATATATGGGAAGTGGAGATGGGGATTATTTTTTAACATACCACAATAACACCTAAGTACTTGTTATAAACCAATGTAATTATATAATAATACACTAAGAATATATTACGGTGGTTGATGCAGAAATACAGAAATTCATAGTTATGAATTTTATCTCTTCTCAGAACACCTTTTTAGGATTATACATAATCTATTACAAGAATAATGTTATGACCAATAAAATTTTTATTTTCTGAGTGTATAGATGTTATGGATTGGTTTTTGATGTCATTTTATGATAAAAAATTCATCAATGTTTTGGTGATGATATTATAAAGGGATCCCTTTAATATGTATGTTTAGTAGATCACGTGAATTTTTTAACAAGAAAAATGTGTTCCAAAGTTATTTAGATTCCACAGTGGTCCCCACCACCATAACCTCTCGTGGGAGGTGAAGGTTTGGTGGACCCCACTTCTCAACATTCACATTGAGGTTTAGTTTCAGTGGACCCCACCTCCCAACACCCACATGGGTGTTCCAAATAAAAATAAAAAGTCAAACACTTTTATTTTAATTTTATTCGTACATGGAAAATCCAAATACTATATTTCACCCTCGGCCAACAACCGTCGAGGTGAATGTTTTCTTATGCGAATACTAGTGATGCGAGTTCAATGGTGCCCTTAGTTTTCAATTCCGATCACTACATCAAAAGTTATAAAAACCTGCTCGTACATTTACTAATCTTACATGAAAAAAAGTTCAGAAAATTCATTCCACGTACTCTGGGACTCAAAATTATGCACCATCAATTTTTTTGGACTCATAAAATTCTCATTTAAAAAAATTATATGGAATTTATGGGACTTTACATTCTCCCCAACATAGGCTTTATGTCCCCATAAGCCACAAATCAAAACTGGGTAAAAAAATGGGGGTACTGTGCACACATATGAGCCTCCCACTCCCATGTGCTATCCTAGATGTTCCCGTGATGCTAGAGAACGTGCACAAGAGGTATCGACCATCCACGAAGGACGTGCTCTTGTTGATCCTCACTCTCTACTATAACCTCTGTAAAATTCAACCCATCATCAGCATCCAGCTCGCCAAGGTCGATGATTTGAGATGTGTTGTGCAGGTATGTCCTCAGCTGGGACACGTGGGAGAAGTCTTGTATCTAGTGCAATAGAGGGGGAAGAGCTAATCTGTATGCCACATCACTAACTATTATGAGTACCTAAAAAGGTCAGATAAATATTCGAGATAACTTTGTGCCGCAGCCAAATCTACTTAGACAATGTCGGGGTGAGACTTGTAGAAATACGTGGTCGCCATTTTTGAACTCCAGAGGTCTCTGTCTCCTGTCGGCATAAGACTTCAGCCTACTTTGTGCAGTCTTCATCCACTCCTAGATGTTCTGCACTTTCTTTGTGGGAGCCCAAACCATCTTTGTTCCCACGATCATGGACTCCACTGGGTTATTCCAACACAAAGGCGATCTTTAAGCTCAATCGTACAATGCCTTGAAAGGTTCCATCCCAATGGTTAATTGATATCTATTGTTTTATGAAACATCCACCTAAGGAATGTGATCCTCCCATGTGAGACCTAATTCGAGGACACAAGCATGCAACATGTCCTCGAGGGACTGAATTGTCCCCTGAGTCTGGACATCCATCATAGGATGAATGATGGTGCTCAAACGAAGTTGTGTCTCGAAAGGCTCTTACAACACCTTCCATAGGTGGGAAGTAAAATGTGCATCACGATTGGAGACAATCGTCATGGTTACTCAATGTTGTAGTCCTCTCTTATGCACATAGAGGCGTTCCAAGCTCTCTATTGAACCATGATCTTCGATCGAGAGAAAGTTGGATGACTTGGTGAGTCGGTCGACGATCACCCATATAGAGTCATTACCTCTATATATGCGTGGAAGACCTGTCACGTAGTCCATAGATATCCCTCCCACTTCCACTTTGGGACCTCTAATGGCTGAACCAAGCTCGATGGTCCCTGATGCTATGCCTTCACTTGCTGACTTATGAGGCACGAAGAGACAAACTCTGCAACTATTTTCATCATTCCCGGACAGTAGTGATGTCATCAGAGATCGTGGTACATCTTCGCCACTCCAGGATGTAAAACTATAGGAGAATCCTGGAAATACCCCAACACTTCCTCCTGAAGTGACACTTGTACCATGGTACATCCTCTGAAAAAGATGATGTTCTCCAACCTTCAGAAAATCCATCGCGTGCCAATCCTATGGATATCTGAGAACGTCGTGCCTCATAGTCAGCGTCCCCATGTAACGCCTCAATGACTCGCTGAAGAGTGGGGGAGTGACTATAAGTGACTGTAGAAATTCTGGTCTATCTTTATTCAAAAGGAATATCTGTCAAGAGGCTAGCTTCTCCATCGCCTCACCTAGCATGTTTAAAACAGACCACCTACTAAGTGCATCTGCTACAACATTCCCCTTAATAGGATTGTAGATATCTCAAAGTCATAGTCTTTGAGGAACTAAATACAACGTTTTTTTCTCAGGATCATGTATTTCTAAGAGAAGATGTACCTATGAATCGTGTGATTAGAGTACATGGTAAAACTATCACCCATTAGATAGTGACGCCAAATCATCAAGGTGAAGACCACTGATACTAACTCTAGGACAAGTGTAGCTTAGTTATACTTGTGTTGTCTTAGCTATCAAGAAATTAATGTGATCACTGCTCACTCCTGCATCAGGACAGATCTGATTCCGTTCTCTGATGTGTCTCAGTAAACTACGTATACTACACCTTCCTCTGGAAGCCTCAAGATGGGGGAACTAGAAAGCATCTGCCTCACCTCTTGAAAACTCAACTATAATTCCTCCAACCAAACCAAGGGTTCCCCCTTCTTTGTCAGTGCTGATAGTGGTGTTTCAAATCTACAGAATTCTGGTACAAACCTCCTATAATATCTGGACAAACCCAGGAATCTTTGTACCTCCATCACACTTTTTGGTGGATCTGAAGAAAGTACCGGCTCAATATTCATTGGATTCACTGCAACTCCAACCTCTGATATTACATGTCCACAAAAGTGAACCACTCAGATCTAGAAATTTCACATTGAGAGCTTACAATAATTTTGGTGCTCTTGGACTGTGTCTAGTACTACTTGAAAATGATAGGCATGCTTCTTTTTAGTAGTTGAGTAGATCAAAATGTCATCGATGATGACTACTACAAAGAGACCAAGTTATGGATGAGAAATCAGGATCCAGAGTCCCATGAACATTACTGGAGCATTTGTTACCCCAAATGTCATTACCATGAACAATTAATGGTCGTACCGACATATGAAAGTCATCTTCTATAAAACGTTGTCTTGCACCCTGAGCTCGTTATATCAGGATCTAAGGTCTATCTTCGGGAACAATCGTGCTCCCTTCAGCTGATCAAAGAGGTCATCAAACATCTGTATTGGGTACTTGTTCTACACGGTCACCTAGTTAAGGTTTCGGTAATCAACTCAAATCCTCAAGCTCCCATCCACCTTCTTGGATAACAGAAATGGGGCTGCACAATGTGAAACATTGTACCGAATTAATCCCTTCCCCTGTAGTCCACTTCCTATAACTAGAGCTCATAATTCTTGGTGGGAGACATCTGATATGCTGGTGTAGATATCAGTGTCATCCATGGGTACAAGTCAATGTAAAAGTCTACCTCTCTATAAGAAGGTAGACCCAGAACATCGTTATAGAGGATATTCATGTTATAGTCCACCACCATAGGACAACTCAGACTCTCCAAATAGACATCTCCTAGGGTACGGCTAGCCAAATGATGAGTGACTTGCTCCAATATCCTTTGGGAAAGTCCATCCTGCTTTGAAAAGGCTTCTTTCTCACCGGTTATGTTAAAACTAGTCTCATCCATACGGACACACCACACTTTGCGCCTAATATAGTAAATCTGAGTATAGACTATAGATAACCAGTCCGTATCCAAGATGCCGTTGTAAGGCCTCGACGCCGATACTATGAGATCAAAACCATGTGACCCTACCCACCACAAGCTCAACATTGCCCTCTCCTGGTATGACATGCTCCACTTCGGGTTCCACACACAACCCATCCTGAGTCATTCGGTCGTCCACATAATTGTATGGTCCTCTTGGTCCTTTGTGACATATGTCTACTGCAGGCTACATAAGAATCTACTACGTGATGACTGGTAGTGGGTCTCACTGTTGGTTACTACTCGACAAGAAAACTATCTACCAAGAGGGATCACTCTAACATCCCCAACTGCGTCTGGATGATGAGTAAGATCACAAGATACCTTATCTCCCTCCTAAGCCCCTACTCAAAGGTCTGGGCCCTAAAGAAAGGGTCCCGCACCATATTGGTGGTGTTACGTGAGAGGTCAGCGAACCTCGCTGAGTATTGAGCCACTATCATACTGTGTTGATACAGATGAAGTATCTCTTGAATGTGCACTTTGTGAAGAGTAACTGGGATAAAATCTGCCCGAAAGAGGCTTTCAAAGTATACCTAGAGAAGCGCCACCTAATCGTGAACATGGAGCATCACGCTCTACCATCTGCCGGCTGCTTCATGTAGAAGGTTGGCGACAATGATCACCATGAGATTAGCTGGTGTCCCTACAAGTCGGAAGACTCTTACCACAGCATCCATCCAATCCTCAGCCGCCTACGGGTCCATCTCTACCCTGAACCTGGTTGGCCTCTAGTTCTAGAACTCGTGCAATGCACTCAAACAGCATTGAACATCTTCTTCTAGGACTGGTGGAATCGTTGGGCCAACGTGTCTACTGGTGGCTCCAGTGGAAAAGGGTCATCCATCGATGCCTCGTAGCATGGTGGGCTATTAGTGCGTACAACTATCATTACTCTAGCTAGTTTTCTGTGTGGAGGCATACTCAAATGTAATAGGTGCGCCACGGTCAATAAGTTATACATGGTGAGATAAATGTTATACCTAGTGATATGACTCAAAATATAACAAAGAAAACATTTGAAAACACACACTCATTCTGTGTTATCGTGCATTGATTTGGAAATAAGAAGTCATGGTCCTGGTGAATGGATACGTTGGCCACCAAAAAAACACTGGACTCCCTGAACTGAAGACCTCACTCATTTATGTGAACACAATTTCTTGACAAAAAATATTAGAATCATAGTTCTATGGGAGAACCAACTCCTCTAATTCATAATTTTTACGACCCGTCCCCCGAGGCCCATTTCGTGACTACCTCGAGCCCGCTTTCCATAGGCCAGGGGCTGGCAACTAGCACCAAAATGTTTTTTCCCTGAAACAGGTAAGCCATTGAATTTATAACCTGCAAACACATGTATCCAAGCACACATCTAGATAAAAAACATGAAAATTATATAACCAAAAGAGTGATGAAAGTAAAAAAGTAGGTTATAATATAATCCCAACTCTAAAGGTACTAGTATAACTGAAATACAATACAACTGAAGAATGAGAAAGACAACTACCGGATCATACTCCGAGGTTCCTACCTGATGGGTAGGTACATATCGCCTCTTCAACACTCCACATCAACTAGACTCCTCTGTGTATCGACACATTGTAAGGTCCAGCTCCTGGTATCTTCCATTCCAGGTACCCCCGACCTGAGTCAGCGTTTTCCATCATCTGCATCCAATACAACAATGTGCGGGCATAGCCCGTACATGTGTGAGTATAACGATACTGAGTAGGGACCCCGAGACCCTAAAGTTATCAAAAAATCCAAAAAAGGATAAAATAAAAAGTATGAAATAAATATATTACCATACATATGTATATGCCCATATGTATACCGTTTTTATCCAGTAATACATCTCAATCAAGAGGAAAACAGAGACGTTCTGACTTAGCTCAAACAAGTATTTATTCTAGGGGTACTAAAAAAGTAACATTTTGAACACCTTGGCTACTGGAGAACTACTACTCTATCGAGTAAAATGGGCCTTCCACGTCACACAGAGGCACTTTCCACTAATCTTGGATTTCTGAGGTGCTCCTCCTGTGGAGTACCGTGGGTCTGCCCCATCACACAGAGGCACTCCCCACCCTGGGCATGCCACGTCACACAGAGGTGCTCCCCCTCGTAGCCTGCTGAGGAACTCCTTCTTTTGAGTTATGTGGTTCTGTTGTGTCACCAATGTGCTCCCCAATGTGGGTCCTCCGTGTCACCAAGGCGCTCCCCACTAGGTTAGTCAGGTCACTCCGAGTCAAAATGATCAGTAGTCATCAAGTCTCAGCCAGTCGCAGGGTTCCGTACATATCACGCTCGGGAAAACTGCTTTTGAAGACATAGGTCAAATACTCCAACTACCAGGAAGTCCCTCGATAAATACACATAATGTTTCAATACATAGCAATACATAATAAAAAAAACCATAAAATTCTATAAGATATTCATCAAAAAACTATGTCAATAAGACCCAATCAATAATTCTATACAACCATAATATTTTTGAAAAAAATAAATCATTGTTTAATAACATAAAAAAGATGAAACAATCACCTTAAATGAATAGTGGCATATTAATGTATATATTTTACCATTATAAATTATACGTAGAATTGTAGTGTTATAATATGATTTACCAAATTATTAAATATATATGGGGGATCAAATGAAATTTTTTTATTAATTCAAAGGAAATAAGAACAAAATTTTTAGTAACTTCCATTTATTCTTAATTGATTTGTCTTCTTGGAAAAATAGTTTTTGTTTATTTTTATGATAGAATATTATTAATAATTTATATTAATTTTTAAACTTATAAATGGAAAATGGATATCATTTTTAATCATCATATCAATTTTATCATTTTTTGAATGTTTATACTTTCGGAATATCCATGTAATTTGTTTTTAATTATGCTGAATTATTTTGAGATTGTGAAATTCGATGGCGCATGATTTTGAGGTCCAGAGAGCCTCATACGAAAATTTGATATTTTTTTATGGCACCTTAAGTAAACATTCCAGAGAGACGGCTTATTTTTTGAACCGTTGTTTGAATTGAAATTATGATGGTACTGTTTAATTCAAAAGTCTATGACTCACATATAAATGAACTCACTTTGGACGGTAATGGTTGAGCGGAAATGTTATTTTTTGGTCTTTGGGACAGAAATAAATTTATTTCAAGGATTTGTTTTATTTAATTCTAACCATTGGGTGAGAGACAGTGTTGCTGCAGAGCAATGATGAGTCAAAGATGTGGCACATTAATGGTGTTAAAATAGTGGCCGATTTGAAACCTCGATAATATTATCTTAATCGATTATTAAACTCGGCTAACTGAATGATTCTAATTTTATAAATATCATTATTTGACACAACAACATTTCAAATTTTCATTAATTTTAATAATAAAACATGTATGTTTGAGGAATTAAAAAATGAGGGATTCTCAGACGAAACTCAATAGGATCACCCCCAATGAAGAATGATAAATGCCAACAAATCCTCATCATCATCGATGCACCGTGAAGAACGAATCCAGAAGAGACAACATCGACATCTCAAATCCTCTACATGGAATGGTTCACAATCAAACATAAAAGAGGTAGGGGTTGATTTATTTTAATGTTTTCCCCATTATATTCTAAAAATAATTAATGCAGATCAACCCATGAACATGTTGTTCCACGATTCATGTGTTAAGTGACAGGTTGACTTGTTCATGGTGATTTATTATATGGCATTCAAACCCTAATGAAATTTATGAACTATAATCCTTGAGGATCACATTTGATTTAAAAAGATAACGTGGAGGGCATGTGCCGACATTAAAATTGATGGATCACCTCTGATCATGCGTTTTTTGTTTCCATATTCTCAAAATTGTTCTAATACTATTTTGGGGAAAAATCCATGATGGTGGCCAACCTCAAGTCTCATAGGAACAAAAAAATCATAAAACGGACCAGCAGAGCAACTATAGTGGCCCACCGATGGTGTCATCAGTGTGGCGCCACTAGCATGGTGGTGGCTTGCCCACGCCAGCAGGCTTGACCCGTGCCATTTAGGCCAGATGAAACTAGAACGGGTTTTCATGTGACTCGATGGGATGACCGTCAACCAAACCAGGCTAGGTCCAGCGAGCCCAATGGGGCCTATCCAATTGGCCACACTAGACAATACCAACCTAGACCCGAACCGGGTCAGGTAAAGTCAATCAATATTTAAACGGGATAGGTGGGACCCCCGACTCGGTCTGATTGGGGCCCATCGCAACCAGTCCCATATTTACTAGAATGTTCATATCTTGCAAACCACACATGTGATTGATGATCCCTTTACAGCTAATGGACTCTATCGACGAGCCATATCTTTTTGAATTATCTATGGTGACTTTCCGGGATTTTCATATGTGACGAAGGGCTTCATGATCAATTCTCCCAATCACACTATATATGGAACCCTATGGTTGTATGAGATATGAGGACTATAGGCTTTCGACTCTATATGAACCAACCATGGCCTAGTGGGAAGCAAATCACTACAAATTTATAGGCCCATAGTGGGAATAAATTCTTTGTGACTTTTCATCCCTATAATACATGATGAGGTGGAGTACTGCCATTTTCCATGACTTTTTGGAAATACTTCTATGTGAATTTTTAGGGCCACATAATCCGATGGGTATGTGTTCCTAATATTTCATGGTTAGTGGGAAAAACAACTTCATGACATGGAAGGCCCACTATTCACATTTTAGGTGGAGTTCACTAGTAGTTGGGGAGTTTGATGATTTGATTGATGATGTTACTATTACCAACCTAGATTATACCTTATGTGGGATATCAAGTTTTTCATAAGTTACAATGACGAATATGTTTGTGTTCATTCATTTTTGTTTGGGGTCCCTATTGAGTATTGTGTTACTCACCCCTACACAGGCTTTGGCCGCATGTGCTGTTTCTGTTGCAGATGATCGACGCTTAGACTGGGCTGGTCGGGTAGACGAGACTAACAGAGGATACAATGTTGGGATTTGTCCACTAGGATCAGGATGGTCTTTGTAGGACCCGAAAGATATGACATACTACATTGGCATCCATTATCTTCTCTACTATCCCGATCATGTGGGGGGGTTTTGTGGATGACCATCGGAGATTCCATTATTTACATGATCTTTTCAGCACTTTGATGGTTTTTTATTCTAGCCCACATACGTTTAGTTTGACTTGAAATCATCCTTGATTTAGTTGTACTGGCTTCCCTCTTTCAATGTATTACGGTGTGGTTGGGCATGTGTATGTGTACATGTACTCCAGGAAATTATTCCCAATTAAAGGTTGATGCCTTCAGTGCTATTCTCCAACCCTTGTCCATTCAGTGGTGAGCACAGGGCAGTAATGGTAGGGGCCTTAGGGGAAGGTTTTGTGACAAATTTGTATTCATGGTCTGTTGGTCCTACCACAATGACTGTGATTTTTTTTGGTCTACTGTGTTTAGTGCAGTGAGTTTGGATTTTTGAATTCAGGAGTCCAGTATTGGTACAACTGCTAACGTATCCATACAGAAGTAATCTTTATTCTACATTTCAGATAAATACATGATGACAATGGTTGCGTATGCATCTTATAATGGTATTTTGAAAAAAATTCATCTCACTAGGCATAACCTTCTGACCCTGGTACTTCATTATCTATGATAGGTTTCTTCCACAATGACGACTCTGTAGAATCCTCATATGAGGTCTTGAGAACATCACACCTAGCGATGAGGCATCCGTTAATGGAACAGTTCTTGAGATGGCCCCATCAGGTAGTTCTACAATACTACCAACACATGATGGAATAATCTACAGCTGACTTTTTTTGGCAGGGGATGTTCAAAGGCATAGTTCCCTACATGAGTTTCTGAGATGGTGGAGTCACAGGTTAGTGGGAGAGACAAATCCATAGGTTTCTATGGATTGGCTGGAGGCTCTCACGTAGTTTATCCACTAATTTTGGGATCTTCCTGTCCAGAGGTAGATCATAGTAGTGATCTATCTGCTGGGCCCAATAGGGATATGGTGGAGTTTGACCTCCTTGACACAACATGAGGAGACCCTAACATGGATAGACTTTGAGAAGATTTTCTATGAGGAGTTTTTTATCCCAAAATTTCACTCTATTCACATACAAGATTTATCATCATCTTGTGTTTGGTAGTATGACGTTGGATGAGTACTTAGTGGGGATCATATGTCTTTCTCAATGCTTATCAGACATTGTATGAGACCCATTCATCAGGACACGATCCTTTGAGCAGGGAACCATGAAAGAGGTCCATGAATCTATGTTACCTCTCAGCATCCCGACCCAGGACATGGAGTTAGAGAAATCATTTCTAGTATAGAGAATAATTGCGATGTAGGTGTTGATTTCTAGTGCCACTAGTAGACCCCCAGTGGAAGAGTCTTAGGAAAGTACCAAACTACATACATGAGGGCCCAAGTGGGAAGGTTTTTTAGAGGATGACACAAGGACTCATGGTAAGCAGTGTGTGGCTCCCAAACTAGATTGATTTAGTATGGAACCAATATTTTATAGTCTTGAGCATTGACACATGGCTCAAGACTACTCAACCCAACGCACAGAAGACCAGTAGACAGTCGATGGCCCACCATGAAAGTTGCAGTGGTCTGACCCAAGAGGTTCTTATGGAGGCATAAATTGTTTGGGAGCATGAAAAGTAACCAGCGGTGGGTGGTGGTTCAAGATATTACCACAGACACCCCAAGGTTGTCCACCCCCGAAATCAAGATGTAGAGGATAGGGTTTAGCACTACATCATGCAACATAGGCTTATGATCATGATGCTCTATAGATGATACGAATAAGGATTTTTGTCTTCTCAACCCAATCAATAGTACTTATAGATATTGGTTCTAGTCACTCTGTCCTTGCTACAACAATCCTTCGGATTTTGGAAATTTCGGTGTAGTTTTTGGATCATTCCATATGACTAGATAATCTTAGTGGAGGGGATTCAATGATTAAAAACTAGAGCTGGCAGCGTGAGATTACTCTAGGATGTGTGATCTTAGGCTGGGATTTCATAGAAGCAACGTTGAGGCCTTATAATGCCATCGTCGGTATGGATTGGTTATCTACAATCCATGATCATATCATCTATTTTATGTGTACATTTTTTTGAGTGTAGATATTGGACCATGATTTCAATCACCAATTAGAATTAAACCCTTGTAGTGTATGAAATACACTATAAAAAGAGGATTCCTAAAATCAATCACCATTTGGATTTCCTCACACTCGATATAGTGGAAGATATGATTCCATGTTTCCCTTTAGTGGGGGATGATCAATATTATGTTTTTATAAGATGTTTTTGGAATACCTCTTAGAAAGGAGTTATATGTTTCATCAACTTGTTCCATAGGATGGCACTAATATCCACGCCTACATATTGAATGGCTCTTAATAAGCATAGTGAGTTGAGGGTATAACTATAACACATTATTGATAATAGTTTTGTAAGGACCAGCACATCACTATGGGCATCCCCAGTGCTTTTTGGAAAAAAATACGATGGGAGTTTGTGGGTGTGCATATAGAACTAGCGCCTAAACTAGGTGATCGTGAATAATAGATATGCTCTTCCGAGAATCGATTTCCTATTTGACCAGCTGAAAGGGGGGTAAGAGGATTTCAATTAAGACCTTAAATCAGGCTATCACCATCTTTGGGTGTGGTATGTGGATGTACCAAATACAATTTTCATGTGACGGTATAACCACTATGAGTTCTTGGTGATTACATTCACTCTTACCATCACCCCAATAGATATCATGGGCCTTGTTAATATTATATTATATCATTACCATGACTGGTTCGTCGTGGTATTCATTGATGACATCCTCATGTACTCAACTTCAGATGAAGAAACTATACACACCTGTGGATAGTTGTAGATACACTCTGAGAGAAACAACCTTATTTTAAGCAATAGATGTTATAGGTCAGCATTTGGGAGGTCCACTTTCTAGGAAACATCATCTCAGAAGATGGATTTTCGACAGATCTATCGAAGATAAAGACACTAATTTCTTTGGCAACACTTAAAAGAGTGATTGAGGACTCGAGATTCTTAGTGTTGTCTTGTTGCAGTCATAGGTTTGTACCCAACTTATTTAGTTTAACATCTACATTGTTAGCATTGAAACTGAAGGGAAAACCATTCGTGTGGACGAACATATGCCAGTTGAGATTCTTTGAGCTTAGCCAGAGACTAACTAGTGCCCCCAAATTGAGAATAATAGATTATGGAATTGAGTTCATAGTTTTTTGCGATGCATCAGGGGCAGAAACAAGATGTTTCTTAATAAATGAATGAGTGGTGATCACCTACAGATAATGATATTTGATACAACATGAGAAAGAACTATGTGGCCGATGACATGATGTTAAAATCATTTGTCTTTTCCCTGATGATGTGATGACACTACTTTATTGTTGACCAGTGTAAATTTTAGTCTAACAAAAGATGTTTTAGGTATATCTTCATCATGAATACCTGATCCCGAGATAGCAGTAATTTCTAGTGTTCTTCCAGGATTATGAATTTGCGATAGTCTATACTCATGGGAATGGAAGATTGGAGGAAAATGAACTCAGCTGGAGGACCAGTTTACATCTTTTGGGTGAGGTGAAAGAGCATTTATCCATGATATAGATATATTTTGTGGGTGATGATAGAGTATATTACCTTTTGTCGATGACTGTTACTCCCCTAATCTTATAGCTAGCTTGGGATAATTGATGGCGAATGTTGACTGTGAGGTCTGACGTGCATAGTTATACGTAGGACAGGCTCCAGATGGATTTTTGATAGCTAGGAAGCACATCATCCTTATTAGTGGCTACACCATAGTTATGGTGGAATTGAAATATGTGGTGTTGGGGTAGTTTCATACATCTCCCTTGGATGTACATCATGGAGTGAAGAATATGTACAAGGATTTTTGATGTCAGTACATGTGGCAAGAAATGTAGAAAGAAGTGGATGAGTTCATTTCACAATGCCCCACATGTCAGCATGTGAAGGCTGAGAATTAGGTTCAAACTAGCTTTGCCTGGCCACATAAGGTACCAGATTTTTAGTGGGTTTTTATCTCCATATAAAAGTTTATGAGGTTACAAATTATATCTAGGGTCCATGATTCCATCTATGTGATCAGTGATTGACTCACCATGTCATATCCATTTCTACCCATCTAATAGTAGAGACCAGTAGAGGGATTGGGACACCTCTACATACATGGAAATTTTTTCAATTTTGGGTGCCTTTGATGATCATCTCAGATCGTGATTCTCTCTTTACATCTTATTGTAGAATTGAATACATGATGCCTTCAATATGTAGTTGTGCTACAAGATTGCATTTCAACCCTAGATGGATGGTCATAGTGAGTGGACCATAAAGGCCTTGGAGAACATGATTCATGAGTGTGTGCTCAATTTTGGTCATTGATGGTAGGACCACATCCTCCTAATGGTATTTTAAAACAATGAAAACTATTACTCCACCATCGTCATGGCACCACATGAGTCTTCGTATGAGAATCATTGCAGATCACCCCTATGCTGGACATGCCTTAGGGATTCATCACTCCTGGATCTATTGTTTATATGGGATACCACTGAGAAGGTACATATCATCCATTAGAAGATGAGGACTACATATAGTATGAAGATTAATTAGTCAGGTAGAGGATGATGAACCATGGATTTTTAGTAGGGAAATCATTTTTTCCATTGGGTCTCGCCCTGAAGAGTACTACAGATATTTGGATAGGGAAACACGCTATCTCTAACATTCATCATACATTTTTTGATCCTGAGTAGATTTGATCACGTGGAGTACCTCCTAGCTCTTCCCCAACATATTCACAATGTCCAAGATGTTTTCTACGTGTCACAACTAAGGATGTACATGCATTATGCATTGTACGACATCGACTGAGGAGAGGTGGGCATGGACCATCGGGAGATGTTTGAGGAGTTCCCGTTGAAGATTGTGGATTGAAAAGTGTGGGTCCTACAAGGGTAGTCGATTCCATTGGTGAGAGTATAGTGGTATCATGTGGATCTCAAGGAGAGTTCAAGGGAGAGATATACTCAGATTCATTCTCATTACACCCATATTATTTAGTTATTATTTTTGGATTTCAAAGATGTAAATCTAAATGATTGGGGGAATGTATTGTCTCTGAATTTCTGAGTAAATTTTTCATTATATGAAATTATTTAAAGAAGGTGAAATTTGGAGGCACGTGATCTTGAGGTTTGGAGATCCAGAATAAAATTTTGAGCTTTTTTAAGGTACTTTCCGTAAATACGAGAGAGTGATTTTATATATTTTTAATTGGTGTTCAAATTGAAAATATGAGGGCACCGTTGAATTTGGATCAATGAGATTCACTATGAAATTATTTAAATTTATATTCCAAGGTCCATGTAGAAAAGTTATTTTTAATATTTTTTGAGAAAAATAATAAAATAATTTAAATGAATTATTTTATTTCTTTCACACCATTGGGTGGAGAATGATGATGATGTGGTGCAACGATGAGTAAGTCACATGGATCATTAAAGGATGACAAAAATAGATTTTTTGAATCCGAGTTGTGATAAAATTAATGGATTATTAAATTCGGCTTATTAAATAAGTCTATTTTAATGTTCATCATTAATTAATGCAGCAACAGCTCAAATTTTTTTTCCCTTAATAGTCTAATGTGTGTAGTTTTTGGAATAATAACATAGATGATTCTCAGAAGAAACTCTAGCGAATCTCTTCCCCACCAAAGAAAGATGAACGCTGAAAAATCTTCATCATCTTTTATACACCTTGAAGAACGATCCCGGAAGTGACATCACTGATTTCGTCAATCCATGAGGTTGAATGCAGCAATATCGAATGTCAATGTGGTAGTAGTTGTTTGATTTTGACATTTTCTATGTTATTTAATAAAAAAGATGAACATGGATCAACCCAGGAACGAGTCAATAAGTTGTTCAAGAGTTATTCTTGAGGGGATTTTTTTATGGGGATTCATTATATGGGATTCTATCCATGGATGAAATGGTTTAACTACAATACCTAAACCTCAACCTTGATTTAAACATCTAACGTGGAGGTCTCATCCTGACACGAACAAGGCCCTAGATCCTTTGTGTTGTTAATTATTTGTCTCCTCATTATCATAGTATAGGATATTTGATTTCTTGTCTTGTGAAGTGATAGAGGTGACCCGAGAGGCTAGTAAGCACATATGGATCTTAAAGAGGACCACAAATGAAACTTTGGCAGCCCACATATGTTTACGCAGGCACCGACCCCTGGTGGCGGCGGCCGGACCATGTTTTCCTCTCGATGAGGGAAGTTCCAAATAGTGTCACGATTACAATGGAGGTGGTCAGACCACTTTCTCCATGCTGTAGGATGGTAGTGCATTGTGGTGGAAGGAGTTCGCGGCCACCCTACTTGGACATTAGTAATCGCTGCGCCAGATAGGGGTCACCTGTAGGAGGGTGTTTGCGAGCAGCGGTCCATCGACCGCTTATGGAGGGGCCCCGCATCCTGGTCATTCAAGACACCCCAACCACTTTATGTGGATGTGCATTAGACCAATGTGACGCACCCCAGCTAGTGGGCAGAATCATCCCAGTGGGCCGTCCCACAGCCCAACAGGCCACTCCTACAACCCAGAAGGCCGAACCTGCAAACCAGTGGGCCGGACACACACCATCATACTATACCTACTTTGGCATGCTAGAATCAAACCCAGCGATCCCGAATCACGTCGTTCATGACGGGAAATAATATACCAAGTCACTGGGCGACCTGGTGGGATAGACCCTCGGCCAGACTAGGCCAAGTCCAGTGAGGCCCATCCGCTAGACCGGACCACAATGACCAAGACCCGAACCAAATAATGTCAATATAGTTGATATTACACAATGGAATATGAGACCTCTTGGCCGGTATGGTCTTGTTGGGCCGACCGGGTCAGACCGGGCCATGTCGCAACAAAACCCATAGTTATCAAAGCACTCGTATCCTGCAAACTACGTGTCCGATTGATGATCCTTTTGTGGTGTTGGTACCAACACTTCAAGGACAGTCATTTGGAATGATCTATGGTGACATTCATTGTAGTTTATATGCAAAAATGGTCCTGAGCAGTGGTTATCCTAGATGCACTGCATGTGGAACCCTGCAGTTGGCTGGGACCCTGGGAATGCTAACTTTCTACTCTATATGACTTGTCCATGTCCCAATGGAAATAAAATCTATATAAATTATCATTACCAAGGACGGAATCACTTATCTGTGACTATGAAGGCCCATGATACCTGAGAATCAGGGGTACCTATGTTGATCAGAAATAATGGAAAGCATTACTCTATGACTTTGAAAACCCATTGTACGTTATGGGTAGGTATACCTAAGTAGTCCATGGTTAATGGGAAGAACTTCTTCGTTACATGGAAGGACCATTGTACTCATTAGATGATGAGTTCTCCAGTAACTGAGTTGTTCAACGACATGACTGATGATGATAGTGTTACTGTCATAGAATATTCATTGTGTGATTTGTCTTTTGTTTCATGCTTTAATTTGATGAAATGTTGTGTGGTATTTCCTTATGGTTTTGGGATCACTATTGAGTACGATGGTAATCACCCTTGCACAGGCGTTTCCTACACACATTGTGTCTGGTGCAAATGGCAGACACATCAACATGGGTTCTTAGGGAGATGGGACTAACGGTCGATATAGTGGTGTAATTGGTGGCATAGGACAAGGCAGTTCCCAGTATGACTGGGCAGACTTGACAAACCATTTCATCTTCTAGTATCATCACAAATCTGTCGATCAGGTGGGGTATTCCACGGATTACGAAGAGAATTTTCATATTTTTTACTTATTGTTTTCATCTCTTTGATGGGTTTGTGTTTTAGACCTTTTACTTTCAGTTTTACTAGAACTCAGCCTGGTTTTATTGGTACTGGTTTACCCCTTTTAGTTTGTTGGGGTGTGGTTGAGCATCGGTGTTCGTGTAGGTACTCTGGATAATTCTCCCACATTTTGGTTGATGCCCTCGGGGCCAGTCACTAGATTTTGGCATTCGGGAGGTAGGCTTGTGGTAGTCACGACACAAACCTCAATGAATAGGGCATGATATAATTTTTTGGATATTTTGATATGGTTGAATTTATAGATAATATTATTAAACAATTTTATTCAAAATTATAACTTATTTTCAATAATTTGAAATTTTAAAATTTATCTAAATGGAGTAAAATTAATATTAGTCTAGTTTTATTATGATAAATCCATGTTTGGTATTTGTAATTCATATTATTCTTTATTTAATTATAACTACATGTACGTAGAAGTTATTTTTTTGAATAATTTATTTGAATTATATTTCAAAAGATTAATTTTAAATTAATTTATATAACCTATATGAATTTAATTTTATAATATAGGGTATATATTTTTATCACAATAAAAAAATTATTTAAAAATTCAATCTTAATTTTTGTTCATAATGAATTTCAAATGTAGTAAAAAAATTAACATTTTAATGTTTAAAATATGTATACCAGATGTCTAAAATATTGATATAATAGTTAATATGAACCATAAAAATTTCAAAATAATTATTTATTGAGTAAATATTACCATATATCATCTATTATTATTCAATGGTCTATTCGGATGAATTTTTTTTCACTAGTACCTTATTATCTTTAAATATTTTAAAAAAATTATATGTCTTTCTTCTCCCCAACTTAAAGAAAACTAATTACCTCCTCTCTTCTCCACACAACATGGTTATTTTGGATCCTAAAAAAACCTTCCCATATATCATATTAACATCTATATCCTCATCATATATATAATAGTTTTATATGTAATATATCCTTAAAATGTTTAAGGTATGAATATTGAGATGTTATCCGAATAATAAGTATAGATCGTAATATTGAAATTGTTTTTTATATCATTTTAAGACTCATTTATTTATTTTTCATAAATTATGAAATAAGAAAACTATTATTCTCTATAAATATATACATTATTATATCTATCTATGTGTCCTTAATATGGGAAATGAAACCATTGGTCTTCGGTACAGTGAACAACGGCCGCAATGATCGATGTAATTCTTCTTCCATTACCCCTTTATTCCTAGTTATATTTTTGGATTTATGGTATATATGTGATATTAATTATTAATTTTTCATTATATTAATATATTATATAACATATTTTATTTTATTTCCAAACATCAGAAAACTATCAAATCGTTATGGTGTTTGTGAGGATTAACACATCCATTAAGCAATGTCATTTGTTATACATTTCCATATCACATAGATTATATATATATATATATTTAATTAAATAATATTATATTTATGATAAAAAATTATTTTTTAAAAAATAAAATTATACATACCTTCATTTCCTCATTTCCAAAAAATAATAACTTTACAAATTTGTATGTTTGGCATACCATAATCATGTTTTGCATGTAATTCATTTTTTGAAAGAATCATTATTTGTTTGTTTTAAAATAATATTAAATTATTGATCTAATAAAATTGTTTTAATTATTATTCATCATATTATGTAATAAATAACTATTGATCATTTTCAACATTCTGATTATTTTTCACACATATGAACTAAACATCATAAAAAATATTTATCTAGACTTAAATGTTTAAGTAATAAAATATTTAATTTAAATATTTTAAATATATGGGTTAATGATAATTATTTTATTATATAATATTTTTAACGGAATAAAATAATTTATGAAATTTTATAAAACAATATTTAATGGATATACATGATATGTATGTACTTAATGTATGTGATTTCTTCTCAATTTCCCTTCATTTATGCCTATTTTAATTATATGCACCCAATTTATTTTATATTGTGTATATATTTCAATTTTTTATTATTATATAATGAATCTATTATATATAATGGTATATTATATATAAATTCATATTATTTCATCCAAGGGTATTTGACATTAATGCTTCCAAGTTCTAATGTTTTCCTATTCAATTTTCTTTCATTGGGATATATACCTTATAAATTGATTATATTATCCCTTGATTATGTAAGAAATTATTTTTATTATATTGATTTCCTTAATTATTATGTCTTATGAAATATTATACAAATAACTTTTCCATTGATTAATTCTCATTTCAATGGTGACATATATCTATTGTTTATCCATTTGATATTTTAATTTTTGGACAAATATATTTATGATATGAAACTATGCTCTTTTATGAAGTGTATATACTACCATATTACATGTTATATAATTATTATAATAATGAATATGTTATTTATATATTCCAGGGATGTTATTAAATCATTCTTTTAAAAAAATTAAATATAAACAAATCGTATGTGATTTTTGTTTAAATACCATTTTAATCATGATTATTTATGATCAAATACTTATAGAGATATTATATCACACTTCATTAAAGACTCAATTATCATTTTTTACCCACTAATTATTGAAATAATATTATAGTTTTATTATCATAATAGTCACTTCACTTCAATAATTTTTTTGGAAAATATATTTAAGAAAATATGATCTTATTTATCCACTTTTGATTAGAAATCTATTTTCTCCCATATCCATGTATTTTAAAATGTTAAAAAATTATTATTTTTAATTTGTTCAATGTTTTTTTATATAAATAATTATCTATTTATTAATTTTTATAAAATTTATTAAAAACAATATTCTTTCCATTTCTGAAAATGCATTTATTGTTGAAGATGTCAAATAATAATTTGATTTAATGAATTCAGAAAGAAGGGTATGCCCTCCCCCCATTACCAGTCAAAGCGTAGATTATACGATAAAAATATTCCATCATTTTTTTCAACAAAATTATTCAATATTATTATTGACAATTAAAATTTCTATATTTGTTTTTAAATGTTGAAAGGGTATTTCCCCTATTTATAATGAAATATTTTAAATATTCTATTTAATTTTGAATTAATCTAGTTCAATATTCATAAAATTATTCTTCTACATCAATAAGATTATAATATTATTATTCCATTCATATTAATTTTAAATAGGTCATACATTTATTTTTTTAAAACATTTTATAGAAACTCTTTCCCTTTAAACGTGTTTAGAAATATAAAAGCATTTATAAATGATTTTAAATATGTTATATTGAAATTTGGAAGATTTTATTTTTTTCACGAATAGAACATGTAAAATACTAATTTTGATATGTGAGCCCAATATAACATTCAATAATGGTTGATATTGGTATAACATATAAGAATTGGTGATCATAATAAAAATTATTTGAATGGGTGAGACAAATAAATCATATATTCTGGTCAATCCATATACAAATTATACAATAAATGTTCCCAATATAGATCTCCAATTAATGGGATAATTTTACATTTCCATAATGTCAAGAAATATGATGTAAAAAATGATGGTTTATTCAATGGATTTTATAGGTCTCCATTTATTTCAGACACTTGTTATAAAGATAATGTTCTAAAATAAAAACATGTTTTCATTATGCGTCATAATCATTTTTATATTTTATATTAATATTATTTAAAAACACATTTCCAATTATTAATATTTAATATAACTCTTGAAATTGTTAGATATTTATTGCTTGAAAAATATTTAGTTATACATGTTTTAATGGGTATATGATATTTTATATCAGGAACATTGATTACATCATCATAACCTTATATTTTTCCAACTAGTGGTATTTACTTATTAATGAATATGCATAACCTTTATTGAGTACTTTTCCTCACCATTATTATGTTTATATATCCCCAGGTTTTGAATTAGGATGTTTTGGGTCATGAATGGTATCATCTATGATGATTTTATGGGAGGTGTAGATGAATTAATATGAAATATAAAAAATAGGTTATATTGTAAAAAACACTCACAGATGTCAAATGTATTATTTATGTTAAAATTTTATTGATTTTAAATATCTATAAAACTAAAAGGACCTTGGGTTTGAAATTGATTCCAATATTTCAATTTTATGTTTTATGTTTTGGATGGATAATATTTGGTAATTATTAATTTTATTAAATAATAAATATAAAGAAGATGAGTATAGCACTGAATACCAAATTGTGGGTTCATAGATAATGTAATTTTTATTATATATGGTATTATATAACATTTGAGATTTGGATAGTTTCATGTGTGGTTATATAAGGTGTTTTTTATACCATTCAGGGGTTTAAAGATATGAGGATTAATATATGTTCATATTCATAAACACCCCTTTAAGGGTTTTATGTGATGGGATTCAATGAAAATTTTATTTTTTAGGATTTAAGAATAATAATCTATTTAATTTGTAATAAAAACTTGGCTAATTTATGATTTTAGGTTATATTAATTGCTTTCTATTAGATAGTGGTATATAAGAAATATTTTTGGTTCAAAATAGATTAATTGATAGTGAGATATTATTGGAGGTACATTTTCTCATGTTCACAATTAAATTTTTGTTTTGAATATAAATGGTATTCATGAAATAATTGTAAATTTAACTAAATTTTATGATTATATGTTTATTTATCAGGGTGATTGATGATATTTTAAAAGATGGTACAATACTTAGAGGAATATGTAACCCAAAAGATTAACATCATTGATTATTAAAATTAATTGGATATAGTCTTAATTTTATGAGATTTAAATTGTTGTGAAAAAAAATTAAATATTTAGGTTATTAAGGTTATATGGTTATTTTGTTATGTAATGATATAATTGGAAACGTTGATGTGATTTTTAAAATTTGGCTATTAAATTACAGTTACCTAATGTGGAGGTGTATATATTTTATATATTATCATTAATTAAGAAAAGAATATCAATTTTGTTTAATATATACTGATATAAGGTATATATTATTATAAATTTGTTGATTATATAGTATAATAGAGGTTTTTATGTTGTTTATACATGAAAAATGTCTCTTGAGTACTCGTCATTTTGATTAACAGATGATATTGTGGTTTTAAATGATTAAATAGTGAATTTATTCATTTCATGAATGTATATTTCATTTTTTTTCAAAGTCTATATGGTTAAATAATTCAAAACACTTTAGATAATGATAATGAAAATAAATTAATAATTTGTAAATATTTATTGATGAATTGATGATCATTTTCACAGAGTGTTGTTTTATATTTTTGTCGTGATTAACATTATTCTTGTCATTATCATTCTTGGTATTAATGTTTCATACTACACCAATAATTTTTACATACCACCTTCCCATCCATGTTAATAATTTCACATTCAACTACTATTTTCCATTTTTAAAACCATATAATATATCATTCAATTTGACCTTATTATTTTAATTTCTTCCAATTCAATGGACATATTTACTAGCCCTTTTTTACGATTTGGGTATTTGACATTTGTATTTTTTAAGGTAAACCATATATAATAGATATAAATATAAAATATTGTGAATATAAAATATTATTTTGGGGTATCTTAACATCATGATATTTAAAACAACAATTTTCCAACTGAATACAATACTCAAAACTAAGCTTAAACGAAACATGACATATTAATATTTTGAAATATGACAAATATAAAATATAAATTGAATTGGTTTGTATGATTATTATTAATAATATCATGAAATATATAGGTATCATACAATATTAAAATAATTTATTCGTTAATTAAATTTAAATAGTCACACAATATATAGAATATTTTCATTATTCATTATAATTTAGTTTTCCTCAAAAATGATTTTATCTATTTTGATGAGTGGATATTATACATAATTTATAAGAAATATAGAAGTTAAATTTTAAAAAGGATATCATTTTTTAAATACATGTATACAAACTATCTTATATTTATTTTTTAATAGTTCAATTTCTAATGAGTAATGATAATACTTAATTTTATTGAAAACTGTATTATTGTATCAAGAATTTACAATGTTTTATATTCCCATAAAATGGTTTAAATGTGAAATTATTTCACTTAAATTTTATTAATAATATCATGGTAATTGAAATATATTTCATAATTTGTTTGACTGTAAAAATATTTTCTTAAATAAAAATGAATTTTTTCCAAAAATAGTTACTCATCATGTTTTACATGTTTGAGTTATAATTAAATTCTTCCAATTCATTGAATTAAAATTTTAAAAATTGATTACCTATTTTTATTGATGAGAATTAAAATTTGGTAGCATGTTTAACACAATTTTTTGTTATAATGAATAGAGAAATATTAAAAAATTATAATGACAGTTAATGTTAATAGGGGATTATCGTTTGTTAAAAAACGATATGAATGTTAAAATGACCAAATTTTTTTTATAAATCCATTTTTTAATATTATTTTGACCCTATATATAATTTTATATTTAAATGTGTGATTTTGGATCCATTTCTATTGGGTAAGATATTAAAATATGTAAATTGTTTTAAAATTGTCATGTGTTTCATCCCCGAAAACTAAAAAATGATACCCCCTTACCAATATTCTCCACACCTGTAGGCCCTTTTTCAACAAAAATCACATTGAAAAACATCCCAACATATTTCACCACATTCATGAATATATGGATTTATTTGGAAACCAAACTATTAATGATTTCTGTATGAACATAAATAAGATTTCCAAAATTTATATACAGTTCATATTAAGGAATTTAAATTTTTTATCTTCTAAACTAGTAATTTTTTTAAAAAATTACAAAAATAATAATAAAATTATATTTTCTATATGTATATTTTATTATATACATCTCCACTTATATAATATGGGAAATAAAAATCTAGTTCATGTGTATGATTAACTATCACTAACCATCCGATGTAATTATTTTTCCATCACAGCCTCTGTTGTATGGTTTTAATCACTGAATTAATTTATTTATAATAATTTTATTAGTTTTATTTCATTTAATTAATATAATATATAAAATATTTAACGTCCCTCACTTACAGACCACCAAACAGGTTCCCCGGTCCGAGTCTCCACATGACCTCAAGATGCATCCTCGTATGAATGAGGCTTCCAACATTCATCAAGGATCCAATATGCCACATATGGAGTCTATACTTTCATTACCATAGTAACACAGAGTAGATGAAAATGATATTGTGGAAAAAATATTTAATTCCCAATTAACTTGCATAAAAACAATTCACTAAAAGGGTATATTCCCCAAAAAAACAAAAAACATGTATTATATTGAAAATGGTTGAAAAATTAATGTATACCTTAAATAAATATGAAATTTGAATCTCCAAAATGGATCCAGACTCCTTTTACAGACCCCGATCAATGCATTTCTCAATCCCAACTCAACATCCAAGCACATGGCACTTTCTCAATCTGAACTACAATAATGTAGTTTTCTTAGTTACCCAATAGTGGTATGAGAAGGGTGTGACTAAAACTCAGTAGAACACCACCAATGCTGTCTTGAAAATATATAGTATATGAATATAGGAAATTCATGTAATAAATAAATTACATGTGAACGCTGAACTACTCGGGTGCATTTAGTTAACATTCACGAATTTCACCATTTATATCTTTATTATCAGATCCATAATTTATTCCATGTTCATACACAATCCATTTTCATCATATTTTCCATGATATTGACATTTCAATCATTTACACAGCATTCCATTCCCACAAATTATCATGCATATGTGTATTGGTCAAGTTTCCTATCTCAGTACAGAAAAATATTTCCTAGCAATAAATCAAACATATTTTAGATCGAAGGATAATGTAGTTCCATTGAATGCAACCAATAGGGGCATAGATCATAAATCTTAATCCCTAACCCATGCATTCCACAGTGTGGTTTGATCATCAGTCCAAGATAACACATGGGTGGATCCTCAATCTTTATCCCACCACCAGGCCCTGTGCACATGTTTTTTTATCAATTTCCATGCACATACCATACCACCAACACACTCAAAACAATACACATAGAAATAAAAGTGCATGAAAATATCCATGCTATCTAAAATTGTGCCATAATCGGTTAAAGAATTTAAAATTATAAATAAATAACCTTTTTATTCCAATTTAGATTCTTATGTCACATCCCATTACGTGTATTCAATAATTCCATTATTTTAACCCATTTAACTTATTCATAATTTACGTGAAGTAAAAAATTACCATATCCCAAAATCCAATTTTTTTTTACTAATTTATCACATTCACCATTTTTTATACACTAAAACTATTATGAATATCAACGTATTTCATATGACAATTGATAAAATTTCAATTGAGACAATTAATCTCATATTAATTTCATGACCAAAAAATCCATTATGATGTTATTTACAATAGGAACATCTATAAATATTCAACATTTTGCCAAAATAACAAAAATTACTAATTAATCTTGTGATATACATTATCACACATCAAATATGAAATTAATCAAACTAATTTTTATATATGGGAATCTTTGTACACAATTAGAGTGGCAATAAATTAGACAAATCAACCACAATGCATCCCATGGGGATCATGAGGGGATTAATTAAGAACATAGACACTAATTTTATCAAACTCACTAATAGTGGTATGATTTAAATAAAGGGGAATGATGATCCCCACCACATATGAAAAATACTACTTAAAAACTATTGGATACACCTCGTAGGCCACCAATATTAAATCCATCAATGAACACACTCTTAATCACATACTTATAGCTGGAATCAAGATCCCCATGAGTCCATAACTTAGAATACTATAGATATTTTGGTTTTTAGGGATTCAAAACAAGATCAACACAAAAACAAGCCCTAATCCGGAATAGATATGCAAGAATGAGATTATACATACTTGAATATTTGGTTTGCAACGTACAATGTTCCAAATATCCTAGAGATGATGGATATTGATACATGAGAGATATTGATGGAATTTGGCATTAAATATGGATGGAGTTACTAAAATTGAAAACAAATATTAGGAAGATCGAATTCTGAAGATGATTTTTTTTAATTTTTCTTACATATTATGGACAACTAGTTTTTTCTACATGGTTTGAAAAACATTTCATAAACCACTGTCTATGAATGGCGAGATCATACGGTTACCTAGGGATCTCAAAACACTTTTAAAAGCTTGTACCAAGCATGAAAAATAATATTATACAAGGTTTCATGGGTTTTTATGTAATTTTTCGTGGTTTACATTATAATACACCAATCGTCCTCCATGCACATATTGGTCTGGTTTTCCATCTATTCATTCCTCGCACCCCCGAGTCACCCCCCAAGATTCATCTTACATCTAGTAGACACTAACTTTCTCAAAATTAATGGTTTTAGAAAAATATTTATTTAATAGAATAGATTTATATTCACAAGGATGTTACAATATAAATTCCTTCTTTTCCTTCCATTAAAAAATTATATTATCTTTCATGCATACATGTGGATTACCACCTCCATGATGCGACATGAATGATTTTCATGACAATATCACATAGAAAAATAAAATGTATGTGTATTTAATTAAATAATATGATATTAATCATATTATTTTGATTATAGAATGAAAAAATGAAACCTAACTTATTCCCTTATTTCTCTTTGAGAAGTAAAATTGCTTCGCATGTGCACATGAAACCTACAACCTCAATGACTGTAACAAAAATGACCATTCAAAAAAATTAATCAGGGATTTTATAATAATTTATAATTATTTTATATAAATGATATTTATTTCATTACTGTTATTGTAGATATAAATTAATTTTAAATCGTTGACAACAATGATCATACGGAAGGCATTTTTCACATATAAATTGAATATCCTCAAAAAACTATATGTGGACTTAACTGATTATTTAACTAAATATAAAATAAAATAATGAATTAAATGGTATACGTATAATTAATTATTCATATAAAATTATATTATTATATAAAACTATTGATATATGTTTTTTATACAACTGATAAAAAAGGAATTGAATTTCTACACATTGGTTAAGGGATTCCAACACATGTTCTGGTCATTCAAACACATATTAATTGAATGAAATAAATTTAATCTATATTTAATATATGTTACCCATTATAATTTTTTTTATCATGAATAATTTATTATTAATGGTATATAATATTTTAATAAAAATTAATTCATCCATGGGGACTTGACTTAAAAGATACATTGGGGTAAAGGTTTCATAACTCAATTTTCTTTTATTTATATATATCCCTTATAAAATGATTATATTATCCCTAGATTATGTGTGAGATGTTTATTAATATTTATTTCAATATTATTATGGATTTACAATTTATACACCTAAATTCTAAATTTAATTATTCTCAATACAATGATATGGAATTTATAAGTTTAATCTTTTTTTTTCTCTTGGACATAAATTTATTTTAATCACGTATATTATATTGTGAGATGTATATACATACCATTTGAAAGGGTACTTAATGAATATATTTATATTATAATTATTTAATGATTCATTTTATGCTGTAATTCAATGGGTCTTTTTAATCAAAACATACAAATGAGATAATGGATTTAAGTTTCAGACCAATTTTAATCATGATTATTTATGCATGAATTTAATTTGTAAAATTGCACGATCCTTATTAGGTAAAGTAATATTAATTTTATTATCGTCAGTTTATTCCAATAAATTTAAATTTTCAATTAAGACATCAATGAATTGGTACTCGAAATGGTTCTTAAATATTATTTTCTAAAAACATGATCTAATTTGTCAACATTGATTCCCAATACCATTTTCCACTATATCAATATTTTCCAAAAATGATCGGAAAAAAAATCAATATTACAAAATGTTTGTTTAAATTAATTTTTATCTACATATAAAATTTTAATAAAATTTATTAAAATGAATCTCCTAATCGTTTTTTCTACTGTGTAATTTTTATCACAGGTGTGAATGAAATATTTGGATAATTAATTATGACAGGAATATAATTTTTTATCTTCATGACAAAAAATCAATGAAAAATTAGATTTCAATTTTATAGGGTTAATTTCAACAAAATTGTTTTCTATAATATTCTTGAATTTTTCAAATATTTGTTTGTTTAGTTTCACTTATGAATGGTTTTTGTCCCCTATATTGAATGATATGTTCCAAATATTCTTCTAATGGTAATTTTACCGATGTCCATATCCTTTAATGGTTTCTATACATCACTATGGTTATCAACATATAATTTAACCAATCTTCTTTATCATTATGTATTATTATTATAATTTTAATGATATTTTCATGGAAAAAAATTATTTTCCATGGGATAACCAAAATATAAACTAACGACTATTTTTTAAGGTTTTATATTGAAAAGTCTAGGACTATAAAATTTTTACACTTGAATTTCTCTTGGATTTTATTGATGATTATGGGTAATCACTATGAAAATTATATGAATCTATGATCCTAGTACATATTATATGAATTTGTGAGATAATTATAGCATATACAAATGGTTTTTCATGATACTTTTTTTATGATGGGTTAGCGCAATATAACATAAATGAAGAGTGACACTAATATATCACCCCATTTAATATTTTAATATTTGATGTATTTCATTGAAGTAAGGATGGATTTAACATAGGATATTTCAGGAGACCGGGGGGTCGTTCCCCCCGCACCTCTCGGCCTTCCTGGCCGGGCCGCGCCACGCCGGGTCGGGCCGCGCCCCGCCAGGTGGGGCTGATCGGCCAGCCCACTGGGCATGACGGGCCGGGCCCGTTTCACTTAAACAGGAATATCATCTAGACTGCCCGTCCAATCGATGTGTTGTCTACCGAATGGGGATCCTCATGACGAGAAGGTCCTTTTGCGAAACTCTGAGTGAGATTTGGATGCCTTTGAAAAAATGTATGGGCTTGTTCGAAACCAAAACCAATCGGGCCCTCGGTGCGTCAACGTTTATAACATAAGGACCTGACGTCTTATTGACCTTTCATCAACTACGATGGATTCCTTTTGATCATAAGGTTATTTTGGAATACTCCTCATGAGGTTCGGATGATGTTTGAGTACAGTTGGGTTGGATTGATCCTAAAAACCAACCGGGCCCCTGGAACGAAAATGTCGATAACTCTCAGACCAGGCGTCTGATTGACACACCGTCTATTGCGATGAGACCCCTATCATATGGCGGTTCTTTTGAGATACATCCACATGAGATTTCATGAAACTTATAAGTATAGACCAGTAGCTCATGGAGCGGACCCTCCAGGTTACGAAAGAGAAGATTGCAATGACCTAGTAGTTGGCTGAGACCTGACGACTGCTGATCGGTTGACTCGGAGTGATTCGGATGGCCCAGTGAGGAGCGCTTGGATGTAGTAGAATACACATGGAGGAGGAGAATTTGGTTGTAGTGGTAGACCCGCGGTACTCGACACCAAGAGTACCTTTATATTCTATGAGGGGGAGCGCTTGGTTTTAGCGGAAGACCCATGTTGGGTATACCTTTTTTGTAGTAGTAGTCCCATAGTACTCGAAAGGTGGAGTACTAAAGCATTCCATGGTTAGTTAGAAGCGCTTGGTTGTAGTGGCAGGCCCACTGTACATGATAGAGGTGGAGTTCTCCATCAGCTGTGGTTTCGACATCATGAATAAAAATACTTGTTTGAACTGAGCCAATGACCATTTGGTTTTGTCATGATTGAGATGGGTTACTTGATAACTTATGTATATATATGGTCATAGAACAAATTAATGGTTAACTGTTGATTTCATTCTTGTGGTTTATCCTTTTGGGATTTTGGGATACCTTGAGGGTCTTGGGGTCCCTACTAAATATCGTATACTCACCCCGGCACTGGCTATGCCTGCACCACATAATGTTGGATGCAGACGATAAATGGTGCTGACAGAGGCCGAGAGCGAGCCAAGACTGTACGGTACCTGAAGGTGGACCACTCGGTGTGATGGTACATGGAGTAGACGGACGAACATGGATTGCTGAGGATGCCATATGTACCTACCCTTCAGGTAGGATTCCCTAGAGGACGATCCCGGAGATTCTCTTTACATTCATATATTATTCCATTTACTTGTACTTGTTGTTCAGTTGGGTTTGTATACTGGACCATTTACTTTGCAGCACATTCTTTTGTATTCAGTTTTACTTATTTTTACTTTATGTTGCGTAATCTATTGGTTTTGTTTACTTTTATAAAGGTAATTCCTTCACATCATAGGGATTTATGCCTCTGGTTCTAGTCTCCAGCCCCTGGCCTATGGAATGCGGGTTTGGGGTAGTCACGACACGAGCCCAGAGGACGGGTCGTGACAATATTTATCCTAAAATAAATTGTAATTTATATTTTTGAATTTTATAATATTTTAGTTAAAATTTATTATCATACCTGAATGATCACAATGTTTTTATAAATTTTGATATCATATTTATTTCATAGACCTATCATAAAACTTAATGTATTTAAAAAATTAAACTTTTCTATTATTTGAAAAAAAATCCCCATATTTAAAAAAATAACGAAAAAGAAATAAATTATAGAAATAATATTTTGAATCTAAATATTATTAAATTTAAAAAATATATACTTTTATAATTTAAGGATACTTATTTATAATGTTTCTTAAAAAGATAACATTTTTCAAAAAATGTTTTTTGAGGCTGGAAAAGAGCTTCTAGAAATATAATTTATAATGATGATCCCAATATATTAAATTATAAACATTATATTTAAGTAATTATTATCCTAATTTATTAGTATATTTAACGAAAAATTGTAATAATCAATGTATTGTATTGACAGTTCTACTAATCACAGTATTTTTATTATTCACTGAAAAATTAATATTTTTTGAAAAATACTTAATAATTAATGAATACTATTTTTAATATGAAGCATTTAAAATTAAATACTTTTTCTAAAAAGAAATTTATTCAGTTTTCATAAATTTATTAAAATTATTACACACAAACATGTAAAAACTATTTCATAAGGAAAATCATTTTAAATAAATAAAAATAAACTTATTCACATCTCAATCCCAGTCAACATAAATAAGTTAATTATAATTAATTGATATGAATATATAATAAACATATTTAATTATAATAATATGTAAAAATTGATATATGTTACCTATTATATTTTTCATACATAATGCGATCATAAAAAATAATAAATGATAAATATATCACATACAATCAAAATATTTTATCATTATTTCTAGATAATTGATAATCAATTCATTCTTTGGTATTCATTATATTTGTGGAAAAAAATTATGTATTTATATATTCATCATATTTGAATTATTCATATTTATACCCACCAATTTTACAACTATATTATAGTAGTGACATGTAAATTCAAACATATCAGGATTCACATAAACATGATTTTGTCTATTGTATACACTACTTAAAATAGTGGTATTTTAAAATGTTGGTGTGTTACAAGATTTCTCATACCGAGCATTTAATATCACCATATTATTTGGATTCCCATCAAAAGTATTTTAGGGTGTTTACTATGATTGATATTCAATAATGTGATAGAGCGAATAATATTGTTCTCAAATAAAATTCATTTTTTTATTTTATATTTTTATATATAATATGATGTTGATGATTGTTTGTAGATTTCCATTACTACTATAAAACTCAATTCCATGTGATTTGGTCACTTATATCTATTTCCAGTTCAAAAAATGAAAGTTCATGTTCTATGATAAAAGGGGTTGGGGTACTAAATTTTGTATCATAGATATTTTTAGAATTATCCTTGGGAACATTATTACTAAAAATATATTTTTTATAAAAAACAATCCCTTAGAATCTAGGGATAATTATACTTATAATATAATGATACAAATATTAAGTATGGTGGCTAATGTATTGTGTCATAGAAAATACCATCTTGTTTTTATTTATGAATGTGGATGTGGTTGTTGTTTTGATGCACCATATATAAATTATTTATAAAGTTTTTGATTCACTGTTTAATCAATAATCAACAGTACATGATAAGTGGCCCTTATAATACACCCCAATAAATGATCCAAAGAGATTTTCTTTAGTCGAATAAAATGTTTATTGAACCCCATTATGAAATTTTTAAATATATTTTTATGAATTTTTTATATTTCAAATGAATGAAAATTATTATTTGGAGGTTATATATGCCTACAGTAAAAAAATTCTGATTTACTTGTTTCGTAATTATACATTATAATTTACAATGTTTTGATGTAATCAACAATATGTAATTTTTTACTAACTGAAACTAGTGAAAGGAATAAAAAATGTTTCAATAGACATCAATGATGTATAGATGATTTTCTTATAAAATATTGTATAACCTAGAGATAGAAGAGTAATTTGAGATAATGGAATACAATTTATGACTACATGGTGGTAGCTTTCTCTGGTTATTAACAATTACATTTCCAGTGTGGAGCGTCTTATTAACCAATAATTATTTTTAATAATATTACAAAATATCATTATAAAGTATCCTCAATCATTATATGGAATCATACATCCATTAGTATTTCATCAATTGATATATTCCATAGAATAATAATTTTCTATTTTTTGTGAAAAGATATATAGAAGGGTTTAATTGTATATTTCTATATCAATGGGTTGGATGTTAAATAGTTTCCATTAACTCCCACCATTAATGATGTGGATGATTTAATTGGAATGAAGAGGTATGATTTTATGGTTGGTTAATTGATATTGATTTCCATTTATATTAATTACAATATTTGGTGAGGTAATTAAACAGTACAAGATAAATGGAGTAGAAAATTATTATTATATATTAATCAAACATTGGAATGAAAGAATGGTATGTTGCAGACTTTTTACATAGTCTATTGAGTAAACATTATCTTTAAATTTATGGTATAATTAAAATACATGAAGGTGAACTTGTCATCCTACAGTTCTCAACATTTGAGGATATACTATCTTGTGTTATCAATATAAGGAAATAGTTCCCCATTTCATATTAAATCAATTGAAAGTTAGATAAGATGATAATGGATGATAAAATCATAATTAAAAAATAGTTAAAAGTTATAAATGGAGCTTAAATTTCTAATATGTTATACATATGTACTGAAACACCCAAATGGATTCTTGAATGGATCATGGGATTGATTCCCGTCTGTGGATAAATATAATGATTCTCCTGAATTAATGGGAATGGGAAATATCATCCATTTATATTTTATTAACTATAGTGATATACGGTATCTTCCATGCAATTACCGTCACATTAAGGTAACATATAAAATAAGTGGAAATGGGGAAATGTATTAGGTTATTTTATGACTATGGAAGAATAAGATGTTCATACAAATGTGTTGATGGGTTCTTTAAACACATCATAAATTTTAGATAATTCACTATTTGAATGTTGATATACACACCTTTTTAAATATTGAATGCTTTTAAAGATAATTAAATATTTTACAAATACACTATGAAGTGGTTTGTAAATAATATCACCAGAAGGAAATATAATTTCAAAAGAAATATGTCACTTATTTAAAATTTTGATTCATTAAAGTACCGAAATTAATAATTATATTATTTTACCTATTTTAAAATTTGAGGTAATCATTGGTTTGGAATGTATTTCAAATTATAATGTAATAAATTTATTTTTATAATTATAATACCATGAATTTTGATGAATATGTGGATTATCTTTATTTTATAAAAAATAATTCACCCTTTGAATCATTCTTGTATCTTCCCTTAGTTTATCTCTGTAGTTAAATTCATGTAAAATAAGAGAATATATAACTTATGGATTTGAAAGGTGACCCTTTGATAGAATATACAATTATTATGAAAGAATTAGATGATTTATTTCTAGTAGTAATACCTAGACATGGACCTAAGAGTGAAGAAAAGTAATATATTAATCTCATAGCTAAAACAAATAATGTATCCATTACTCCATAGAATATTTATATAAAGGATCTAATTGAATTAATGATACAACAATTGGAGTTGTGGGACAAGGGATCCATATGACCATTTGATTCAACATGGGGATAAAGGATTATATTTTTGAAAATGATATATTGGACTATGAGGTTGTGAGGTAGATACATGTAAATCATTTCCATTATCATGAATAAAATTATTTTTTCCTAAAAATGAAAAATTTTATGAACGAATTTACGGATTTTAAATTTTTCAAAGATTTTTTCTTGTTAGGGGTATCATAAAATGTTAGTTGGAAAGGAAGATATTCAAATGTAAACTTTTAATGCAATTTATAGACATTATATATTTATTGAGTTTACATTTTTATTGACCAATGGTCCATCCATTTTTATATCCAATAAATAGTGTGATCCCAGAATATAATGATAATTTTTATGTTTTACATATTATCGATATCATTATACAGTACAAATTTTAGAAAGTGTTGAATATTCATTCATGAATTTTAATTTTTTATTTGAAAGAATAAATGTTATATAGGATATTAAAAAAAAATTCATTGTGGCTCCATAATGTTTACTTTCTAAATAACATTGTCTCTATATAAGGAATACTGGTTTCTAGTCATTTCATCAATGAAAAATATATCCAAATAAATACATGTTGTAGATAACATAATCAATGTATATAGTTTTCAAAAAATAATAGGTTTATATTTTCATTAAAAAATCATAATTATTACACCTACCAAACAATATTACACTAATTATGTACAAGATCTTATAGATATAATAATTTAAATAATGTTTCTATAGAATTAATTTAGATATTAATCAATGTTTCACTGTTTAAAATTCAATTAAATGATGGATTTGTGATAAATGATGTTAATTAAAATATTTTATATGGATGAATCCATGTAAAAAATGATATAGATATATCCAATTAATTAAGGAAACTAATAAATAATTAACAAATTTTTCCAACCTATAAAATTGATTTGGAAGTAATACGATGGAGGCATTATCTATAAGGTAATTAATTGGAGATATATATAGGTCAAAAGGGTTGTACATATACATATTTATATAATTAACTCAACACTAGGAAATAGATATAAGGATAAATACTAAAGCATTGTCAATTCTCAATACCCAACCACCCAAGGATGTCAAATAAGGTAGCTAGTGCATTAATTGTGAATGATCGTAAATCTATGAAAATGATGAGGAATGAAAGGTATTAACTATCCAGTGAAATTTTACTATGGGGTATGGGTATTATTTAAGAAGTAGAAATGACACAATATTTTCAAATGATATCCAAAACACTATAAATGGAATTGATAAAATATCCTAGCTCTATGATAAGAATTTGAAAAATTAAATAGATAGTGTAAACAACTGGAGATTAGTGAATTTAGTTTAGGAATATAATTTGGTGAAATTTGGTTATATTTTAAGGAGTTTTGTCTATACCGGTTCTATATATTGAATTACCTGATCAATCCAATATAATTTTTTTACATGCTAGTTTAACCAAAGTTTATTTTTATTAGAATAATGTTTTTTGTTTCATAATGGGATTCCAGATATATTATACTATGATTCCGGATGATTATTTTTTTAAAGGTAAAGGGTGAAAAACAATAACCTAATAGAGGCATGAATCCTCTTCATATACCTATGTGGAAATGAGATGATATTACTATATAATGTTTCATTATTTTTACAATGAACCATAGAAATAATGATTCCATATGGGTAATTATTTATCACCATAAATATCACCTTATTTACTCTCAAAATGGAATGAACAAAATCTTATGTGGATTTCATCTATCTATATTAATGTTAATTTTTCATTTGGGTTCATCTATCTCAATTGTATCCAACCATGATCTATCGTCAATCTCCTATTTTTAGAATAGTCACCGAGAAGTTCTTGAAACTATTATATTCTTTATAACATCATATCATCCTAAAACATATGGGTAGTCTAAAAGGATAATACATATGTTAAAATATATGTTGAGTTTGTGGTAGAACAAATTTCATGTTAGGTGGGACCATATTTTACCTCTTCTGAAATTCAATTTAAATATTAAATTCAATTTAAAAATTCAATTTGAACCATATAAACCAAATTATCGTTTATAGTTTATTAATCTATCATGGTGTGTTGATGATTGTGAAAGGAATATTATAGGTCAATATATAGTGGAGGAGACAAATAGTTCAATAAGGACTATAATTAATTATATTAAGGCATCCCGATTATGTAAAAGGTGAAATGATGATAAACCATGGAAGGATATAGAATTTCAAGTTTGTGATCTTGTTTTCATGATGTTAACTCAATGAAAAGTTATTAAAATGTCCATTGTAATTGTATACTACTCCTCATGAACATTTGGACTTTTCAAATTCTTCATTGAATTAGAGTTGTATCTAACCTTTTTTCAATGAAAAATATAATCTATAATGTAAAGGATGTGTTCTATATATCATTATTATGAAAAAACATTCTATACTCAAACAAATTCTCACCTATAAAGAAATATAAGAGGAAAAAAATTAGCATTCCATGAAGATAAAATTCATATTCTTAATACAATATAACCTATCTTTTAGAAATTGATTACGTGACTAGTGAATGTAAAATTGAATAATAATAAGATGAATGAGGTAAAATGGATACTACATAGTTTTTGACGAATAATTACCGACATATTTCTATAAGGATATATTTTCAAAATGTATTAATAAGGTTGTTGATGGGAGGAATGTAACACCCGATATTCAATTACTGTAATTGCTTTTTTTTCATTATATAATAACATAACAGCATAGATTTATTGAACAATAATATTGAATAAAACATTCTAATTTATGAAATTATATTTATCTGATTTTATATCATTTGTTAAGACCACATTATTATATTATCATATGATGAAATTTTTTGATTTTTTTAGATTTAATACTTTTTTGGTGAAAAGTGGAAATATTAATTTTATAAAAACCATTAATATCATAAATTGTAATGATATAAGAATAAATTTATTGATCATTAAAAAATTATTATATAACAACAATATATTTTTGGATTAAATATAATTCATATAAAAATATAATGTTTATAGAAACCTTAATTTTCTATAAATGACTATTATATAATTATCAATATAATAAACATAAGAGTTATAAATTAAATGATTAAAATATTTGGTACAATATGAAATTTTTTGTGATGATTCACATATACATAGTATGGATTTTGAATATATTTAATTAACTATTCACTGTATTTATATGAACCTATATTCTCCTTAGGAAATGTAGTCACCTAAGGGTATAAATCAAGGAATGGGGCGAGATAAAATAAAAGTAATGAGAGGGATAACATAGCTTAATGGGGATTCATTAATCCAAACTACATAGGATATAAAATTTCACCAAATAATTAAAAAATGAAGTGGTTATTATAATTTTCATGTGGGATAGATTTTATTAATTAATTTAATGTGTAAATTTTTAAAAACAAAACATCATGAAATAGTGGTCAAATACCACATGTATTTAGGATAAAATATAATATCATGTTAACACATAACATATGTTACAAAATCATAAAATCATCATTGTAAAAAAATAGAGCATCATGTTCATTCATATAAAACATAATATATTGGCCTACACCACATTACCTAATTCACTAGAAGATAATATAATTCTAAGCTCACCAATCGCATCATATGATTTACATAATCATGCATGTCACATAGAACGTATAAAAATCATAGACATGATCACACCCATTGAATTAATTGTGTATTTTATGTTTTAATAAATAATAATTTCATGAATATTGTTGTGGAGTTCCCAAATGAACATGGGATAACATATTTAGTATAAATGTCAACATTTTTTAGTGAATAAGAAAGAACTCAATTGTAGTGAAATAGGTTTTTTTGAAAGAAAACTATTTTTGAAAACATATATTATTTAGCCTAAAGATCAAACAAGAAATATGTATATACCAAAAATTAAAAATAAATAATATTGAAATGATAATTAAATAACAATATTGTAGTACAAAAACAATTATAAGGTCGAATTAGGGTAACCAAAATAGAATGAGTTGGGTTCAAAAACCACTGTATCTGGAATCCCCCTAGATTTCTCCTCTTTTCTTCCTCCTGTATAATTGAAATGTTTATATTAAAACCTTTATCTAGAGGTGATATATATTCATTATTTCAACTATTTAATTTTTATATTAATTTAAAAATATCTCAATATTTTATTGGTTAGTGGGAAATCATTTGTATATGATGTTTTCCATAAAAATTTCTTGTTTATCAATGTCTAAATTTTTTTCCAATTTCTGTGTACTCTCTAAAAAATATTTATCATCTTTCATTAACTTCAAATACGTTATCTTTTTTATGAAGTCACACATTAAAATATACATGTTCGTTTTCATTTTTTTATATTGGAAAATTTTATGCCACCACATATTTCTATTTACTTTTAAAATTTTTATCGTACATAATATTAAATAGTTGAATAGATTATTTCACACCGGTATCGTGAAATAAAATAATATTTTATATATTTAAAGGTATTTAGAAAAATCAAAGAAATAATCAAAACGTTGTAATCTACTTTGATCCTTCAAACTAGATTTCTGAAATTATATCCTATTGGTTCCTTGAATTCTCCACATACGTTTAATATAGTTTATCCTGGGTTAACTGTATCAATTATTATTAAAAAAACACATGTATACTACAAGACAAAATCCTAAACAATTAAAAAAGTAATATGGAATAAATATCCCCATCTATAACTTTTTAACTACTGAGAGTTGTGTTTCAACATTAAATAATCCATCTAACATTATAATTTATTACATCATTGAACACAAATGATTTTATTACCTCATTATATAATCTTATTCCATATATATTTCATTTCAACATCAATATGATCTCATATATTAGCCACATTTTTAGACATTGTAACCTATTAATCATATAGTTTTTCAATAATTATTATTCCATATTTATCCATTATGTAATTAAAATCATTTTCATTATGATTATATTATATAATATTGTTAATTTTTTAATGAAAATTATATATCATTTTTGGTTTATATTTAATTAGTTATTCAACAACTAATAATAATATGTTACAGAAATTTTTTACTCATTGATTAGTGTTACTTTATTCTGTTGAAAGAATTCATACTCAACATTCATCAATAATAAGAACATGGATTTATTTAATGAATTTAGTATTTTTTTAATTTATTGTATTACATCTTTACATATTCTAGTTTTCCCAATCATATATTTAAATCATTACATTTAATTCATTCAATTCAATTATCAGTGTAACATATATTTTATTATATCAACCTTATAAAATAACTCTTCACCATTGGTGAAAGAATCATTACACTAATTTTTATTAATATTTATTTCAAAATAATCATGACATAATTTATCAGCCTCATTTTCACATTCATCATCAAATTCACTCATATAATAATACTTTATAATTTATATATAAATAAATTAATATTCATTCCACAATGACACAAAATTCTTATTTACACAATAAAAAATAATTATCTTGAGTAATTTTTATTATCTAAAACATATTATTCATATTATTTACCATGTGGAAAATTCATTGAAAAATGTATGATAACTTCATAGAAAAAAAATTTCAGTGGTGAAATCCATTTGTACATTAATTTTACACTCATTAAAAATTTATAAAATAATTAAATATATGTAGAAAAAAATTATACTACCCTTAACTTTAGTATAAGAGTAAACGACTTATATTTTTTGAGAACATTATTTTATTGTCCATTATAAGAATCGTTGAAGGAAATTTCATGATAAAACATTTCATTATTGGTCATTATGTTTTCTCTTCTAATTTTTTAAGTGTTGACAGTGGTATATACATCATCCAGATATAGATTTTCATGATCTATGTCCCCTAATAATGAATAATATTCATTATGTTTATTTGGAAAATTTTAATATCACTTAAATAATATTTGAATCATCTAACTTCCCACTAAGAAGACATAATAAATTGAAATAAAAAAAGGAATCATTTTATCATCCCAAATATTGTTGTTTGACCCATTATATAGAATAATACCATTATTATTCACATAATCAAAGGAGTCCATGGAAACATAACTTTTCTAGCATATTAAATAAATACAAAACAAATGGATAATTCTCCCTAATACCAATGAAATAGGACAATCGTGATATTTATCAACAACAAGAGGTGGATCTAATGAATTGCTGATATTTTTTTTCATTTAAATGGTGCATCTTTATGATACTATAAATTGATAAGGAATTTTATGAAAAAATTAACACAAGATCATTTTATTATAATGAACACATTTTCATGGTTTACTATTCAGTATGAGTAGAGAGTCTATAAAATTATTTTGAAATTATCCAATACCTCACAATATACTATAAAATAATCCATTTATATGGAAAAAACCAAAATATAATATTCTTTATCTTGTGTTTCAGAATTGGAAATGATAAAGTGAATGTCCTAACCACACCAATAATGATTTTAGACAATTCTTTAACATATATTTAAAGCCATCATAAAGATCTTAAATTTTTTTCCACTGTTATACTTGTAATTTCTAAAATAAAATTGTCTTCAACAGTCATATTATTTAATTTCATTCCTTGATGAAATAAATAACATCCTCCTTATACATATATATATATCATACATTTTTTCAATATTCAAACATTTTTTGTTTTAGGATCTCTATATATTTCACTCTTCTATATCCATTATGATAACAAATAAATATTTCAAACCCATTTTCCATCTGATAAGATTTATAAATATTATATATAATCAACTAGATATAAATCACTGTAAAACAACATATGTATATTTCCACCAGTAAATTTTTTTGCTAAAAATTTGTTAATGTTTAACAAAAAAATTCATTGGCTGGAATCATCATGCTAAATATTTGAATTTTATATGTCATATAGTATCTTTATATGAAAAAAATACAAAAAAAGTCATAATTATTGACATGAAAACAATAAAAACTATTCATACAACACTGTAAATGATTTTATTGATTCATGAGTATGATAAATAAAAGTAATAGAATTTAATATTCCATCTAAGACATCATATTTTTAGTAAATAAATAAACTCATGATTAATTTTTTACACTTATCAGTCTTATAGTGTACTCTTAAATCATATAATAATCCTGAGCATTCTTTAACATTAACTTACTTCCCAAAAACTCTAAAAACCCTTAAATAATCATTTAATGATATTTGGAGCAATAAAATATTTACCAATCAAATTCACATTTATTAAAATTATAAAATATTCATAAATTATTTTAATTAGTTACACAATAATCAACTTACCCTTGTAGTAAAAAATATATCCATTCTTCAACCCATTGAGAATCTATTTTATTTTAACTATATATTCTTTTTTAGAACTTCATAAATTCCTTTCTTAAAAATTTACTCCATCTAATAAATTTCACTATAACTATAAATAATTCTCATTCATATTAAATCCCATATATATTGGACATTATATAGAAATAGTCATCAGATGAATGTTCATATAGAGATTGATCAATCAGATTGTCCTTCTTCTATATTCCACAATCTTCACTGAAATAATATTGATTTTATAGCTTCTTCATTTTGGACATCATCCAACTAAACATTAATAATTTGGATATTTTATAATGAATTTACATAAAAAAATCCCATCTATTGTCCGATATGAATAGAAATTCATAAATATCATATTCTAACACATCTCATCCCAATGACTACCCAATTGTATCTATTCATAAACATACTCAAGAAATAATTATATGAACATTAAACCTAAAACACCTTTATCCCTATTTCTAAAAATATTTGGGGCATGGTTTCTTTCATAAATGATGATGTAAGAAATGTTTATAATATAAAATCCTCATGTGATTTGATATTTCAACAAGGAATCTATCTAATGCCCATTGTAAAAAACATTCATCAAATTTTCAAATAAATTCAAAATTTATCAGAAATTTTCTATCCAATAGCCTTTTTTTAAAAAAAACATAACATGGTCATCAATTTATATTATCCAATATTGGGCGATATGAAAATGTTTTATTTTTAATGTGATGAAAACAAAGTGGAAATCAAGGGACACACTTTTTACATCCAAAGATACATTCCATAAACATCATCTATATACTATAAAAATGCTCCATATATCCTAGTCCAAAAACTTTTAATATATAATCTTCAGGAAAATTGTTTTATTTTCATTTCTATAGGATTTTACTCTCACATGATCTTTTATGAGTTTTCCTAGGTGATCAAAACTATTAAAGAGATTATGATTAGAATAAAGGTTATATAAAATTAAATATTTGATTAAATTTTATGGTATATTATAGGAATAGGATTTATTGTAAATCTAGTTTACTATGAAATTAAACATTTGATCCGATTTGTAACATTAATATTATATTACAATGTTTTCATATGATCAAGAAGAGGATATTAACAGGAATCTACGAAAAAATTATTAATAATACACTAATACCAAAATGAAATAAATATAGTTCAGTTTCATAAAAATAATCTCACAACCATTGGCGATCTTGTGAAATATGAAGATCACATATAATATTATAATTAAAGTTTTTATGATGTTAGTGGGAATCCATATATAATGAGTAGAATTATAGAAAATATGTTTTATAGTATAAAAATATTTGACGATAATGTGTGAAAAAGTTTATATTAGATAATAAAATATAATGTCAAGTATTAGTACTAATTACCCCATTTATAATGTGAAAATATATTAATAGAAGAATGTTATTCATATATATTTTTTGGTTGAATGAACACATCTAGAATAATTTATTATAGTGATGAAAAAATGAAAAAATTAAAAGAATTAGTGAACTATATTATGAATCAGAGCAATTTAAATAACCTTATTAAAGGAATATATTTGAATTATTATTTTTCTTCAAAATTAAAAAATACTGATCCTTATAAATTAATTTACTCTATTTAAAATATAAATTCCTAATAAATCTAGTTTTAAAAATTATAAAAATTGTATAATGATTGTTCTATAATTTTAATGAATATGAAAATCAAGGAAATTTTATAATTGAATGTTATGATTGTATCTTCCATTGTTATTACATTAAAATAAATAATGAAAATTAGTTAAATATAAAATATAAAATGACTTAGAACATAATATTTAATTTTTTAATGAATATAAATAAATTGAATGTGATAATGTAATTTAATTTTATATAGAATAGAAATTAAATAATAGTTTTTTACAGTTTATAATAGATGAATGGTGAGACATTAAAGATGAATATGATGACAATGATAATCTGGTAAAATAATCTTCCCCCATAGGGATGTTAATGATGATATATAATATATTGGAGGTGGATATAAAAAACATTCTTGGTATAAAAACACATTTTGAGATAAGAATAATGAATATAACAGAAAATTAATTGAATGATAAAAAAAAATTTAACGGAAGATAACATGATTTTGGATAGAATTAAGAGGCTGACCACATTGATTATGTGAAATACATTTATAACCTATACAAACTAATATTATAATTAAAAAATTCTATTTATTTTAATATGTTGAGTGTGAAAGTAGGGCTGATTATCAAAAAGAGTTATTTAGTATAATTAATTTGTACTCAAATTGATCCTATCAATATTAATTAAAAAATTTATCAAATCAAAATATTTGATTAATATTGTTTATTCATAAAAATTATACAACAATGATGACTTAGGTTATTTATAATAAATATGAAATAGTCTTAGATAATAAAAATAATTACAACTCTACCTCAATGTCATGGCCATTATTATATATCTATACTAATAAATTAAAATAAATTTAATCAGAAGATTTGTTGAAATTTTTTTCCAATGTTCTAGGCTAATTTAAAAAAAGAAAATATCTACTATAGTTATCATAAATTTAGAAACTATAATTAATTATAATTTAACTATGTCACATAGTTTATCTATGCTTTTTGAAATGACTAAAATTGTCATGGATATCAAGATAAAATGATAATGGGAGGTAATTCATTTAATATATATTTAAAATATATACCTATAATACAATAATGTTTCATCGTTGGTGTTTTATGGGTGGTTTACTAGTCCCCTTCTAAAAAAGTGAAATGATTTCATGGATGTTGTATAAAAAGTGTTTCTAACTGTGTTGTTTTTATTAAAAAATTACACTTCTCACCCAACCATGACTCCCACAATACCCCCACCCCATATTGAACCCCTGATCTCCACAGCCCCACATTCACTGAGCCATATCACTATAATGCTTCCCCTATAGCTAGTGCTCAAGTATCTCTTGAGTGCCCTGAGGTTGAGCCCCCAGAAACATCATCGTTGAAATGTTCACATCCCCTTGACTAATTTCCACCTTTTTGTACCCTTCAATAATTCACACCCTCACCTTTCCCTCTCTACCCACATGTTCTTTCATTCTTTTGAGTCCAAAACCGAGCAATTGTCAAGAAAAAGACCTTCGTTCAATCGCACAAGGGGTTATCCCTACCTATTGGTATTTTTTATGCCTCTTCATTGCTTTACCACTCTCTCAATTTAGAATGAATTTTTCTTATGATTTAAATCTATTAGAAATATTATTAGTGATAAATTTGGATAGTTGTTTGTTTGGAAATGAAATAATAATTATATTTTGAATTAGTTGTGATTTATTATTCTTTTCCAATGTTCTATTTAATTTAATTATAGAAAATTATTATATCAATGTATTTCACATTAATGGATTATAGATATCATTTGAAACTATTTGGGAAATTTTTTTGGGGTTCTTGATTTTAAATTCACGGATCAATGTATGTTAAGTGTTGGATGATATTTTAGGAACAAAATATATGTTTTACGAGGTGATTTTAGTATCCAACAACTTCTAATGAGTTAATCAACATGTTTAAATGTTAGTTTTTCAAAATGTATTTAATCAATTAAATAGAAAAAAAATTCAGGTAAATTAATAAATTGAGAGTCTTTGGTTATTATTATTTTATTATTTTATTTGTAGATATTATTTTAGAACAAAATTCATATCTAATGTTTATAGTGACCAAATTAATTTTTATAAAGGGAATTTTTTGATGTAAATGGATCCTTGATTTTTCCCTTATTTTGTGTTGTATAAATGAATATAAATTTCCATTTTTGGGGACTGGATTTATATATAAAATTCCATATAAAATGTGTTATTTCTATAATGTTTTTTCTATATTTTTTTAGTATACATTCAGTTTTTTTACTTTGGTCTTCTAAACTCAATTTTATAAGTCATTAGTGTGTAGCTTTATGGGATATATATGATTAAATTATATACTAGTATATGATAATTATAAATATAATTGATCTTATTTGGGACTAAAATCTTTAAAATTAGTTTTTCCATTAGTCAGACCATATAGGCTATGATTGAGTTTTTGGTCTATGAAATCTCATCAAGAAATAATAAGATGAATCATATCTAGTTTAATGCAATCTTTACCATATTTATACTACTATATTCCACGATTACTGGTTTTATATTATATATTGATTACCATTATACATCCATTTATATGATAATTAATATATGCTTCGTAGATAAATTTTTTAAAATTTACCACTACTCCAAATTAAATGATATGTTCATTAAATATTATTTTGTTTTATTGGATGATTTCAGGGGTGTTATTGTCCTATACATATTTATAAAACAATTTTTTATAAATGAATTGTGTTTTATAAATCCAAAATCATATTTTAAAAACTTATATATTTTTTCATCATGTATTTCAGTAACCATGATGTGGTTTCCCATTCGGTTTCATAATTTTAATATTTTATTTTATGTTATAAAAATGATTTAATATCAAGTATCCTTAATTAAATTGGATTTAAGGTAATAGGTGAATGGAAGGGTGATGTGTGATATATATGGTGTGTTTATTTGAAACCACATCCTGATATTGTTATTTTTTCCACAATATTTGAAATTATCATTTCAAATATTAGGAATAATTAACGTAAATTGAGAGAATAATTTGATACAAGATAATAATATATATTGGATATTATCCTTTTATTTCCTAAGGTAATATTTAATCAACACATCTTGTGAGGGATTATATTTTTTGAAGTTAATTTTATTTGATTAAATGACAAAAATTTCAAAGAATATTAGTTTCAATTATCCATGTTGACAATCTATCGACATTCCCTTGACCACACTAACAAATGATGATCAATATTTTTTTCTCCCTACAACATCTATGATACCCTCCATCGTCCCCCCTTTACCATCTCTCACAACCTCTATTTTTTCAGCATCTTGAACAATATTTTTTAGAGTACCGTTGACATCTTAGTTGGTGAATCCCCATTTAGCTACTTCAACAATACAGGAATATGTTATATCATGAAGATATTATTTGGTGGAAATTTTGCTTACAAATTATAATAAAAATAAAATTATTAAACTTTTTATACTACATAATATTTTTTTAATATTTAATCTATGTTACTATGGATAGGAATATGAAACTTTTAGATTTCTATAATTTGAAATGTATCATGATAGTTGTCCCATTTTTCTTCTATCGGTTCCCCACTCAAGATAGCATAGGATTTATTGGAAATATTCTAGTACAACTGGTAGTGGATATGATTACCCTACTGATTACCCTTATATATTGGATATATATGACTCAGATATAGAAAAACAATGTTTTTTATTTATAGATAATCTTTATTTAAATACATTATGGTTTAATTGAATATTATTATGTTATAAAATTATAATATTTTAATGATGAATATCTGTGTGAATTATTTTTTCAAAACTAATATTGTAGATTTTATCACCTAAAAATGGATATTTAAATTTATGTGTAGAAGTGGAATGTATCTAAAAGAGATTACCGAATTATTTCAATGATACATCATTGGACAGTCACTATTAAAAATTATAAGGTACATGAAGGGGTACCTTAATGGAAATGTATGTTTTTTGTTGATAATATTTTTCATGAAATACCCATAGTTTTTAAATATATATTATTATTTAAATCCAATTTTATAAATATAAATTCATATGAAAAAAATAATAAATTTCATAAATTAATATTAAATTACATGTTCATTATTTTCAGACGTCTCAAGAAAATATGCATCAGGTTGAGATAAAAAATGAAACACTCAAACAGCTGGGTCATAGAGTATTTCGAGAAACAGATCGGCCCTAGTAATATTTGGATCAGTTTAAATATTTTTAAGACAACATAATCTGTTTCACATGTTAATATTTTAATTTATCATTTTTATTGAATGAAATGAATTTAGTGCACCAAGTCAGATAATAGTACTATTATAGGATGTTTATAAAAAATCTGATGTGGGTAATATTAATGAACCTACCATATATGATGGGGATTGAATTTATGTAGCATTAAAAATAATGTATTTTCCGCTGTAACTATGTTATTATGCATTTACAAAAATAAGTGGATATTTGATTTAGAAGGAAAAATTAATGAACTATGGAATGATAATACCACCTGATCTTTCAATGTCTTATTGGATGATATATTTAGTAAATTCTATTGGACGAAGAATCTTGGATGATTGTATACTGTGTTGGGGAAATTAAAATATAAGGTCTTTGGTAGGACATTGGAGAATGTAGTAACATCTACTATAGGATTTGGTGACTTCCTACCTCACGAGGGATGATGTTTGACTGTTGAAATGTAAATAATAATTCCTAAAAAGGGACAAATATAAATATGAAAGAAGAAAATTTTTAATCTCTGATTAATCATTGGATGAGTTGTATCAGAAGATGGTATGATATCCCCCCAAATATTGCATCGATAACTGCAAATGAGGAGGTAAATTAAACACTGTCAAAATCAATTAGTACAAAATATTTTTTATTATTCGAGTTTAAATTTTAATTTATAATATTTTTTAATTTAAAAAATTCTTTTCATGCATGTCTCTCTAGAAGAATGTTGAGATGGATGTTGAGATAGAGAGGTTTTTTTATTATTGTTCATATGGTAGTGATTAGGTTTCTCTATAGATTTTTAGATGTTATCTATCTCAATATAATATATTTTTTGGCACATTTCCCTATTAAGATTGATTTTTTATCTTAAATACTTACCTAAAATTGTAATGCCTTCCAAAGTCCCACCTGAGAATTATCGATATTTCACATCATCTGTATATCCCAATTATATCTCTCAATATTCTAAATCATTGAGAAATTCTATTATTTAAATTATAGTTTTTATATTGGTTAACATATATCATGTTTTTATATGTTTAGTATATTTATAGGAATTATTTGAAACCCTATTAGGATAAGAATCATAAGAACTACTTTTTGAAATAGATGTATTAGTAATCAAGTAACCTGTTCAGGTTTTCTATTCATAGGAAATGATTTGATGTAGTAAATCTATTACAGTAGTCCATGTTCTATGGTGAAATATAGTTCACTCTAGTAATATGTGGGGATGAGAACAGATGTTTTTGGAGTACTTGTATCATATTATCATTGACATTTCTTATTTAGCTGTATTATTCTAGATAAAATGTGACATGATAATGATAATTAAAAATAATTATGTCACATTGAGGAACTTATTTTTATTTTACATTTGTTTCTTGAACAACTATTTTTATGGATAATTTTTTATTTTTATTTTCTTTTCACGTAATGTTCATGGTTTGTGAATATATTGGATAATCTATTTTGAATTCCATGAAAACATGTATCTGTTGATGTTTTGGGGATATGTAAATTCAAAATGTTTGAATATATATATAGAAAAACAATATTACTAAACCATGTGGATTATCATGTAGATATAAATAGCCACATTTTTTGACAATAAATTTCCAAAATTTGTATCCAAACAATGATATGGATATTATGTTAGAAAAAATATTTTTAAATCCGATATGACTCGCATAGGACAAATTCTTCCTCAAGATGATTCATCCCATTACCCTATATATTTATCCTAGAAATACATCAGATTACAACTATTCTGTATAGTGATGAAAATGGTTATTAAGGTGTTAGATCTTGAAAATATATGTAATATATCAATTATTATTGTCCTTTATAATTTTTCTCGATCTCCTATATTAATATATACATGAATGATAAACTGGAGATATTCTTTCTAGAACAATTGGTTTTTAAGGTTTTAATGCATTTTCAAATATATTAATTTTGATAAGAGAGTGGAGAATCTATAAGAAAATTATTTTTTATGGATTCTTGTTATTAAATTTGTGTTTTGGATTTCAAATTCTCTCATGTGATAGTGTTAAGGTCTTTAGTTGTGGTTTGATTACGTTTTATTTTTCTTGTAGACTGTGAAATATTTATTTTATTAGGTTCCTTTTATTTAATGAGTTGATAAATATATATTATTTATTACATTAATTAGAATATCCAAAGAATTTAGATATGTAAATAAATGTAAATTCTGATGAATCAAGCTATGATTGGATTTTTTTTGGTTTTTTTGGAAGAACATTTTGCATCTATATGTTATTAAAAGTGAAATATCTAATCTATTTAAAACATATATATATTGGACAAATTAATTGTTATATGTGACTTAAAATACCTCAATATTTGGTAAAAATATTTTATTGTCTTTTTATGGTCCAAAAATTGCAATAGAATATTAGTATTTTAAATAAATGTTATTAATATAATCATTTTTTGGGAGCATAAACAAAAAATTAAACCAGAAAAAAAACTTCTATTAAATTTATTTATGATCGATTCCTGGAAACACATCTAAATGAATGTATGTGACATGAGTTGGATTCTGGAATGAAATTTCGTGTTTGTTTTATGAAAAATCACTGAAACAAATGCCGAAGGTTTAACAAACCGATATAAAAAATACCACTCTATATTGATTTTTTTTGAATTGAAATTTTTTAATATTTTTATTCATATTCATTTTATTGTATGAATGAAATAATTTATTAAAATTCATGTAGATTTGAATAATTTGGAGAGTAATTATTTATAGGTTTCATTCATTCTATTAATGATTTCCTATTTTAAAATAATAAATAGTGAAAGCATTCTAGTTTTCATCACCTTTTTTATAATATCATAATGAATTATATGTTATATTGTAATAAAAAGTTTGAGTAATTATTTATAAATTAAATATTTGACAAATGAATTATTTCCAAAAAAATTCTAAATTGATTTATATATGATGAAATTAAACCTTACAATAACTACAAACTATTTATATATATTGAATGATTCTATAGGATATCAATATCATGAAATTTATCTATATATATGATTCGTATTATTGTAGTTACTATTAAAAAAATACGAGTGAAAGAAAAAAAAAATGAGTTGTCATAAACATCATATAAAACATCAAAAGAAGCAAATAATCTATTTTCAGTGACTGAACATATTTTTTCTTACATTTAATAAATTTTAAAACCTAGAATGTCTTCCAACTATATTTTAATATTTTCACTTGTGATTTAATGTAATCCACTTATATAATATTTTTCATATATTTTTTATTTATAAATTATATATCAAACAATTCAGGCAAGATAATTTATAGCACCACTCTGGTCCCTGATTTATAATCTAGAAAACTAATAAAAAGTATATATTTTTTATAATTATGTTTTTAAAAAATAGTATTATAAGTTTTTTAAACATAAAATGACTTCGTATCATGTTTAAAGATTTAATTTAACTTAATTAGAATCAAATGTATAGAAATATAAATAATAGAAAATGATTATAATTTCAAATGATTAATATATAAGGTATGAAAAAAATTATTTTATACAAATAATTGTTATTCATTGTATATTATTGAAATAGTAAAACAATTATGTTCAATATATGTGAATAATTATTATTATATTAAAAATTAAAAACATGGGATTTGATTTTCTATTACACTATTCTTTGTAAAATTGAAATATTTTATTTAGCCAAAGTATAATTTATTTGGAATTTATCATTAGAGACAACTAGGGTGGATTCACATATATATACTATTTTTTAATTTTTATTTTCTATAAATACACATTGGTATTGATGAGATTATCAAAAAGAGTGTAATCTTTCATTGAGCTAGGATTTTATCAGTTATCGGTATGTGTACTAAATTGACATATAAAAAGAAACCCTATAGATTTTGTATTATATGTTTTAATAGGAAATTGTGAATGAGATAATTATATATGACCTTTATAATGACCTACAAGTTAAATTATAATTTTAAAATATATTGAAACCCATTTTATTAAAATTTTTATTAATTTTATCAATTATATTAAAATATAAAAAAATTACAACATTGTTGATACAATAATAATAAAAAATAACCCAAAATTCACCTTCTTTTTATACACATAATATAAAATTCATTTACATTCACCCAAAGAATAATGGTTCTATTTTATTTAAAAATAAAAATTTTCATATATCATCAAGATTGTGAATGTGAATAATGTTGACACATCCACGAACATTAGAGAAATTTGTTTTTTGAGATTCCATTTTTTTATAGGGGATGATTAACTTGATAAATATCCTCAATCCCCCAAAAACAATTCTCTATGATTGAAAATTATTTATATCTATATGTAAATTTAGAAATCCTCTCATATAAATCTAACTATAAATAATAAATAAATGTGAGTTACTATAACCCAAATTGGGGGAAATATTTGAGATCACGTCATGAATAATATATTAACACACCCCATGTGAATATTTACTACTAACCTCAGTTTTAATGTATGAATCAGTTCAGGTTAAGTATGTTGGAAGGTACAATGGGAGATAGAAATTAATGACTCCATGAAAAATATATTCCATTATGAATATTTAATATTATTAAAATATTTAATAAAAAATGTATATATGAATAGTCTATGATTATATTTAATTTTTATTATTATAATTTAAAAATATCATATTTAAATCAATATAAATATTTGATATAGAATAACTATAAATATATAACATATTAATTTATAAAATATAAATTTAAACTTGTTAAATATGTTATATGTAAACTAATATGAACAATATATTATAATTTTTTTATTTAGTAAAACAATCACACCTTGAAATACCTAGAAGTAAATATGTTATTCATATTAATGAAATACTATAAATTAGTTATACGTATTTATTAATACATCTTAATATAATAATTCAATATTAAAAATATGAAAATCACGAAAATTAATCCTTATGTGTATTCTCTAATTAAACATCAACACAGTAGAAAGTATTTCACTAATGAAAAACAATACATCCCTCAAAATAGACATAATAATAAAATTATGTATCAGAATGAGATGTTTCGTGACCTTCACCAACATGGAACTCTTTCTATACTCTTAGTGAACACTAAAGTAACCCTCAAGAACTGCCCCAATAAAACATAGTTTATAGACTAGCACCCAATGACTAAACATATAAATGGGAATCATTTTCATCATATATCACAAGAATAGATAAATAATTCCAATCAATAGTACTCACTTAATGAAACCATGTACAAAATATTCCCACAGTATTTGAATATGAAATACACAATGAATATTTCCAAAAATAATACTAAAAGGACTCTTAAGCATTGATACAAGAGACAAATCCAATGTCCAAGGATTAAATGACCATATGAATCTCAACTCTCACCCTATAAACATGAAAAATTATATATATATTTATCTGTACTTGTTAGTACAAAACATACACTCTAAAGGATCATATATGGGACCTATCATGAAAATATAGGATAAGTATATTTATGGGTCTATGAAAAAATGGAAAAACCATCAACCGCCTCTGTTGTCAACATTTTCCAAAAATCACCAAGGATCACATGACAAATATCATCTCAATGTATAGAAAATTGGGACTAAATTATATTTAAATAAGGTACCATGCATCATCTTCCCCAGTGGATATTCACTCTCACAACCCAATATGAAATTTATTACTCTCTCAATATCTTCTATGATAGTGTTGTAGTAAACTATACCAATATCATCAAATATAATATTTTTTAAACCATATCATGACCCAGTAAAACATTTTTTAGATTAAATAAACTATTGTTGAAACAATAAAATATAAACCATAATGACAATCAACTCACAAGTTCCACAAACACAATCCATACCATCCTATATACAATTACAAATATTACATCTCAAATCCACATAATAAATCCATTAGGGTTCGGTATCATAAACATTTAGGTAAAAACTAAAATACACTAATATTTTGAGATTTTTTTCAAATTTATATAATTTCATTGATTTCTTACATTACATGAAACACCATGTTAATATTTCACAACATAAAATGGTAGGAAAAATTTCATTACATACAATATTATGTTTTAACCAAACCTATATTTATTGTTAATATTATTATTTAAACGTTACCATTATAACCCTATTGTTTAAATTATTATGGTGAATCTTAATAACTAAATAGTAATTATTAATTATAAGTGTTTTATATGAGGAAAACATGTATAAAAATAGGTAATATTTTGTTGAAAAGTAATCATATGTTTTGAAATTAAAATTATTCTAAAAATTTTTATTAAATATTCCTAAAAAATTAACAAAATTAATATTAAACACATTTAGAATATTAATATTAAAAAATGAACATAATTATTCATATCAATATTTAAAAATTATCATAGCATGAATATTTTTTCTTGAAAATTTACATTTTATGATTTATATTTTTTATTACAGCATTTTAATTAATAAATATTTTTAAATGTATTTTATTTTTCATGATTAATTATATTTTGAATTATTTTTAAACTAAATTTATTTAAATATTATATAAATAATTCAATTATAATACATTTTAATCAAATTTTTATTTTATTTTGATATAAAATCATAATAAAATTTTGAAGAATTTAACATCTTGATGACTCGCAATTTCTTGGTCTTGTCTATATGATTAATTTTAATCCCCATATTTAACTTATTTCAATAGTATTTGGAAAAATATATACTATATATGTAATAAAAATAATTTATATTATCTAATAAGGTCAGTATAATTTTCTACCATAAAGATAAATAAAATTAGTAAAAATTAATTATAATAATTATGGTAAAATTGATTAACATAGTGTTAAACTATGACGATAATCCTTAATATGATCTAAATAATTGTCCAAAATATATTTTCATTCCATATATATACACTATTAATATTTTAACCGAATTATTTTGCGTTTTTGGGACACTTTTCAATGAATGTTTCTAGTATTCTATGTGGATTAATGAAAAAGGAAAAAATTATCCAACATTACCATATATATATATATATATATATAATTTTTTAGGATGGAGGAAAACAAAATCTATTTTGTTATAAATAAACTTTTGAATGATAATTAATTTTTTTCATGATAATTTATTTTATATATATATATATATTAAATAATCACATTAAATGATTAATAAATTCTAATGGTATAATTATTTAGATAACATTAAAATAAATTAAATGATATTAAAATATTGAAATAGAAGTAAATTGAATGTGTTCTTAGGATAAAATTTTACTTTTAGAAATATATAAATTTTAAATGGTGTGAATAAAATATTATAATATATTTATTTTTTAAATATTTTTTATACTCAATTTAAATGAATAAATTTATAAAATTCATTAATGTTATTTTATGATAAATTATATTTTATAAATGGATTTAAAATTTTTAAAAATCATTTTTTTATACACTGTTATTTATATGTTATAATAAATGTATTCTATGTTCCAGTCATATACCAATTATTCTATTATAATTAATATATTGGCTTCTAAATAGAAAAAACACTATTAGTGTGGTTAACATTAACAAAAAAATTCTAATTATGTGGGATTCTGTTAAAATTGACTTTCAAAAAACATATGATTTATATATTTTAAATTTGGATTCATATGTATAATTGGATATTCCAAATTATCTAGTCGTTGTCATATTTTTATTTTCATAATTGTCAAATAAACTATTTTAAAATGACTAGTCAATGTCATGGGAAACTAAAATTATAAAAACAAGTAAACATATAAATTAATAAACAAAATGATTAAATAATGTGTTTAACAATATGGTGGATTTTTTTATTCGATATATATTCCATTAAACACATTAAATTTTAATTTTGGAACAACTTTATGTATGTTTTATCAACCAAAAATGAATACAATTTGGTGTTTGCAATAATACCTCTCATCTAAACAAAAATTCTGAACTCAATCTCCTCACTCCATTACACATCTCAAAAAAAAATTTATCAACCAAAACCTACATAAATAACATACCATTCCCACAATTCTTATTCGATAAGACTTATTTTTGGAATATATCAATGGATGGACGACCAATGAAGAAAACATAAAGATGATACACAGTGATGCATTAAGATTCATCAATAATCATTTTTGTTTTATTGATTCCACAACCTAATTAAATTATTTTTATACCATGTTTATATAATATCATTAGTATCATCTATATACATTGATTTCTTTTTTATGTTTCCCATCCATAACTATATTGATTTCAATAAAATGGGTTATGAAATCATAATTGATGTGGAGGACATACAACCTCAAAATGAAAAGATGACCTTAATTTTTATGTTACCACCACACAAGGAATAAAATATTGTTTTATTTATTATTTATATAGGATATTTTTATTTTATAAAAATTAATTAATTATTTTATCACACATAAATTCTTACTCTTCCATTTTTTGGAATATGATTATGTTTATCTTGTGTACAGAAGAATACTGCCTCATGATGTGATGTGTATAGTTCATGCATTAAATTAAATTTATTAATAAATAGTTTATAATATATATATATGTATTTGTGTGTCTGTGTGATATAGATAAGAAATAAATGATTTAGAAAAAATAATATATGTCATTCAATTTTCATTCTTTTATTTTTACAGGAGAATGTAAATAATGTTTAGGAATAAGTAAGTCCAACAATATCCCTGGACATTATATTTCATTTCCTATTACTTACTTTTAATGAATAATCTAAAAAATAATTTATTTAAAATATATAATATATTTATCATTGTTAAAATTATTGATATGATTAAATTAGGATTATAGAAATAGGATAAAAAATGATAACTAAAAACATATGTGAAAACCCAAGCTTTTATTGCTCGAAACATGAAATTTACATGGAATCGTGAAGAAAGTGGTAATAAAATTTCACAATTTATTCATTTTGGTGTGATATATTTGAATTTGGTGATTTAATATAATAATAATAAATTTACATTTATTATACATGATGATTTAATTTTTATGAATGAAGTCATGACAAACCGTGAGGTATGTTGCCTCAATTTACATTCCATTGAGACTTACATGATTCTATTCACGAAATAAATTTTATGTGGTTCCCATATTGAAGATTTATATATTTTATGATTCATGTCATTAGTTTTATTTTTATATTCATATCAATTTTAATATCTCACATTCATGGGGTTTATATTTGAAAATTTTATAAATCAAGAAGGTATTTTTCTAGAAATTTTCATTCTTTGGAATATAAGTTATGTTATACCACTATGTTATTCTATGTGTTGTATATACTTAACAAAGTGGAAATATTTTTATGTTTTAATCACATAATTTTTCAAGAATGTTTATGATAATTCTTCAATTGAGAAAATATTATGATTTATATGACAATAAACTCCTTAATTTTATTATAATATATTATTTCATGATAATATAGGTTTTACCTTATTTTTACACCCAATAAAAACTCACGTAGAAAAAAAATTCATGTGTGGAAAATCCTATTTTCGATAAAAAAATTTTATAAAAAGAAATATTCTCCAAATATATTCTGAAAAATGTTTTACAAATTTATTTTCAGGTGGAATCGAAAATTTCAACCTTAAATTATTAAAATTGTTTTTTAATCATTATGTAGATTTTATCAATATTATTTTCATTGAAAAAATTTTTTTATATATTTTATTTTTTAAAAAATTCAAATAAAATATGTTATTTTCTTTGTAAAATATTTCTAATGTTTTATAATGATTTTGTTATAAATTTTATATGTTATTTAAAAATAAATGTATTTTAAAAAATTATTTTTTAAAATTTTATTTTCATTAAAATCATATCTCCCTCAAGTAATGTTTTATGTAATCATTCAATTTAATTAATAATTTATTATTATTTCATATGATATTACATATGATTTACAATAGAAATGATAAAAGGATTCTGATATTATTATATCTCCAAATATTTTATGTTTAATATTACAAGATTGTTATTAAAACCATTTAACATTCATGGTTTATACATTGATAAATTGGTTATTAAAACTGATTCATTTCACTAATTAAATAAATAAGAAACGATAAAATGATTATGATACCCACTTATCTTACACATATATTGATATTATGAATTGTTTATGAAGCCCATGATATTTCATCGGTTATGATATAATGAATTATTTATGATCTTGTGGAACACATTCATATCATTTTCATCATATGATGGTTGGGACCTATATGTCCCTTTAATGTATTGTGTAATTATTTTTATCTAATGAGGATGATAAGTCTGGAAAGGATAATGATCCAAATTCAGTAAGATATGGCTTGATTGTTGAGTAAACTAGGTTTATACATGTAATTTTTCAACTATTTTGGTTTGTATAGTGAAAAAAATTCATTATGATATATTGGAAAATAATCCTCAAATATAATTAATATTATATTGTATACTTATGTGTTTTTCTCATATTAAATGACATGGGTTAGTTTAATTTACCCATGGATCATATTTTTTATTACCGTTTGATTCATGTCTTATAAGTCATTAGTCATTATTCCATGACACAACATTATTTTTTTCACATTAAGGGTATTAATTTTAAATATAATTCACTTTTTCTCATACCCATATGCCCATGTTATAGTCATTTGTATCTGTTGATTAACATTATTTAAAATCTGAGCTCACACATTTCTGTATTTACATTCATGAGGTTATAAAGAAAGGATTTAGTTGAGTGTGTATGTGAAGACATCAAAATGGGATGATTGATATTGATGAAAATGAATAAAATTATCAAATTTCTAATATTGTGTAATTAGTGTCTATGTTCACTAAAATATAATAGTCCCCATTAGATTTTTTTCATAATGTATTATATGTTAATTAAAACAGATGTAATATCTATTTAGGATATTCTAGGGTAAATATAGTTGGTATTAGAGGTTTTTTTCAGTTATACTGTGGATATTTGGATTAGAAATCAATATTCAAAATTACAAGGACATAACAAGGGATAAGTAAAAGGATGTGAGAAAATATAAAAAATAATAATAGTGTTTTATTAAATACTATAAAATTTTGTTTATATATAGTTACTTCCCTAGTATGATTCATATTTGTTGTGGTTCATGAAAAAATATACATAGAGGAAACAACAATGAAAATACTAAATTTATCTAGAAATGATAAAAAATGGGTCCACAACAACATGTCGTGTTGCACAATCGGTTTGGCACTCCTAGGAGATATCCTATTAAAATTCACAAACTATTTATCACCAATCATGATCTATTTATATATAAAATTGATATTAATGATGATGTATAATCCTATGGTATCATATATTTAAAATAATGTTTCATGATATAGAAATTAAATATGTGTTTTTTCTTGAATATGTGGTTTTTCAGTATGAATAATGTTGCTCACACTATGATTTTTTGTTTTAATCAATGGATTGAACAAGAAATAACTAACTAACAATGAATGAGATTTAAAATGTTTGGATGTGAAACCAACGAGTATGATTTCTAGATTAATTTATATTTTGATTATTACTAATCAGTTAATAGGGAACATTCATTACAAAATATGTATTAACCAACATTTTAACCCAATAATGAATAAAAGAATGATGTTCGTTGAGTGTTTGGGTAATGTAGACCATATGAGAAAATAGTTTTCTATTTGAATATAATGTTGGAGAAATACACAAGGGAATTTCATAGATGGATTGAGTAATTTTTTAATTGTGGAAGCATTGTATTCAAATAATGTAACTACCATGAGGAAAATTAAATGTATGGATTACATAGTGTAAGAGAATAATTACTCCCATATTTATCAATTATGGTTAAATGATTGAAATATGGTAATGTGGGAATTTTTAAAATAAAGTTTCTATTGGAAAAGATTATGACGAAAATAAGAATGGTTTTATGAGTTACAGTTATATTAACGAAGATAATGATAATATGAATTACATATTAAAAGAATATGTTATTAGGAATAAGAAAAAAAATCTTTGTCAAAGTTTTATATAAAATTAGAATGATGGATATACTTATGTATTCATAATATTATAATTATATTTTTATCAGTGGCATTTGGATATTAAAATCATGACACATCAATTGATTATAGAACAATATTTTATCACCATGGAGTTTCAGGAATATGATTAACGGTACTTATGTAACATAAATTTATTTGTTATCAATTATATAAATTTATTATGGGGAGGTAGATGATAATATGTTCATGATTTTGAGAATGTTGTTTTTCAGTGTAGATAAAATGATTATTGATTTGAATAATTTAAATTTGATAGAATGGATGGCCTCAAAACTAGTAAATTATTTGTTCAAAATGTGATGTATGTTATCATTGATATAGTTTATAAGAGTTTTAAATGTATGGAATATGTTTAATAATTACTATTTCTATACCAGTAATTTGATATAATTCATGAATAAATTGATATTTTATGGTAATTATGTTTTTTTCCATAAAAATTGGATATATATTTGAAAGGTATTCACATGTTTAGTATGTGACAATTATGATCCAATTTTTGATATATTTGGGAATGATGTTATCTTTATTTTGAAAAATTTAGTTACATTATTTTTAATGTTATTAATTTTAATATTTTTAAGGGTCATAATTTTATCCATTTATGAAATTATTTACTCAGAAAATGGATAGGAAATTATATATTTATTTATTACATTACCATATACATATTTATGCATATTTTAAATCTTATGATAATAATATTATAGTGAATATACATATAGATATACATAATGAATTATATTTTAATTTATGGATCATACGATCTTATAGAACATCAAGAACACAAAACATCACCTTTATTTCTTAAAGTAAGATTTGAAGTAGAAATTGATCAAAAACTAATAAAAGATGATATTGTGGTTATGAAATTGGGTAGAATCATTTTTTTATATCTTCTTATGAGAATTATTTAAAATTAATGGAATATCTAGAAAATAATTTCATGTTGTGATAATTTTTTTGATATCAAGGCCTATTTTTACACAACATGTGTTTATAGATTTTCGAGGGTTAAATTCTTCGGATAGTGTTATCTATCACTCTCTAACATCATTTGTGTTTAGACTTCTTTAATATTCCCAAGTTTTCCATTCCAACCAATGTTATCCTTTTTTTAAACTATGATGAATAATTTGGGATTACTTTTTCCATATCAACTTCTCATTATTGATAGGTTGTTCTATTACCCCTTTTATGATGTGTCTTTATAAGATTGAATTTTCATTTTATCAATCCGTTAAAAACGAGTCATATTTTAAGGGTTAAATAAATTTTAAAGTTGAAGAATGTTACTCTATTATATTTAATTAATTAATGAAAAATAAATTAATAATATTTTATATCTTAGATTACATGTAACACCATGTTATTATTAAGTTACATGAAACACTAGGTCAGGTTATCTTATACACTATCCTCAGTTCTAAAAAACATGAATAGAAATTTATATTATTATTTAAAACCCCTAGTTATAACCTAGAAATTAATAATATATATATGAAAAATAATATATAATTTTTAAATATTAATTATATTTGTTTTATATTAAAAATTATTTTCATTGTGGAACCTAATATATATAAATAGACTTATATGTTTCAAAAATACATATTTATTAAAAATGTTTTTTTGCTCCATTTTGTTAACAAAAGTAAAATTATTTTCATAAATATATTGAAACATTTATTTGAAAAATTAGACATCATTTTTAAATTAACATGTAAAAATTATCTTTATGTGTGTTTTTTATTTCATTGAAAATATTCATGGATTTGATGAATAATGAACATTATGAATATAAATTGACAATTATATTTATATTTAATTTCTTTATCATTTTAAATTATAATTTTAATAAAATATTATGTTACATTAGTTCATATATATATTTTTATATTAATCCAATTTATATCATTATAATAATTACCAAACTAAATTTTAATAGAAGAACATATTAAACATTTGATCTTTTTTTCTAAAAAAACTCATTTAACATTATGTATAGGGGTTAATATAAAATAATTTTTTTTAGTTAGGTAAATTTAATTTTATAATAATGGATTCAGTATGATGAATAAAATTTATTTCTGTAATCTAATATATTCAACATAAATTTTTAAAAACAATAATATTGAAACAATAAATTTTAATTATCACTGCAATGGTTAAAAATGGTTTACCATGGTGTTAAATAAATAAGATATTGGATGTGAAGTCATAAAAACAATTCAAAAAACAAATTGATTAAAATATTACGACCCCCTATACATTAGGAGGTATTTTTTGAGTTTTTTGGGTCACCTTTCAAATAATTTTAAATATGGATTTAATTTCTGTAATGAAAAAAAAGATCAATCATACCATTAATATCACTACATATTTTGGATAGAGGAAAAAAACATATATTAGGTAATAAATTAAAAATTGATAGATAAAATATTTTTTCATTCTAACAATACTATTATTTTTTAGATAAAATAATACCATTAAATTTATATGAAATTCCTGAATAGTAATTATTTAGTTAATAATAAAAGAAAATAAATGCTTATAAAAAAATTAAAAGTTATTTTAATTTTATGTGGTATCATGTTATATACTATTTGTATATAAACATTAAAAAATAAAATTATTTTAAAAAAATGGGATCATATTCCATCAGTATCTTTGTATTTTTTATATTCAATTGAAATGAATAATGTCAAAATTTAAGATTTTGTTATTTTATAAAAAATAATATTTTTAAAATGATTTAATATTAAAAGATAACATATACTATTCCAATATATTTTTATATGATATTATGTTCAAACTATTTTCTATTCATATAATATATATTCATTTATTTTGATGTTTTTTACCACATAATAGTAAAATCATTATTAGCACAATTAATGTTAAAATTGTGTTTTCATGTTACATGTTCTTATACTAAAATTAATATTCAACACATAATGTATTTTTATTATGAAAATCGGTTTTCATTTTTTCAATCGATTGTTACAAAATTAATAGTATGGTTTTTTTATTTAATCATAAAGGGTAATTTATTGAAGTTAAAAAAATAGTTACCATAGTGAAAACCAAAAATGGGAGAAATAAGGAAGATTATATAGAAACGAAAAAATGATTAAAATCCTATTTTTATTATTTTAATGAGGTTTATCTGGACCATATCATATATACAACAGAATAATAGTCAATTTTGGATCAAAAATATTTAATATTTACCTCCCAATTGTGAATTATTAACTGTTTTAAAAAATGCCACTCTTCAACCCTCAAAGGTAAATTCCATTCATCACTTCATCAAACTTACCAATCCATATTTATAAACCATAAATTACTAAAAAAAATTACAAACACTCTCACCCTAATTTGATAATACATATATTTTTCATAAATCTAAAAAAGGAATTCTATTTATGAAAACCAATGGAGTTTAGTTGAAGAAGAGGTAACATCTATCAATGAGATTTTTATATATCATTCTCCAACACCTATGAATAAAATTATACAATTAAAATACAATGAATGATATATAATAAAAATAATATGATTTTATATATGTACATGACATACAAACATCTCCTTCCCTCTAAAATCGCTTCAAAAATCCTAATTTTTTTGTATGAAAAACTACCGCCTCACGGAATGATGAAATCCATTTTTGAATTACCACCACTCAATGATTGACATAATTATTTATTTATTTATTTATTATAATACATATTTATTAAATTTATATATATCTTTAATTATTATATCACACAAAACATTATACTCTCAATTTTTTGGGAATATGATAACATCGCTCAAGTGTATGTCGGGATTCAACATCGTGTACTCATGTGTCTCTTTCATGCTATACATCGACAGTATAAAGGAATTGTTAAATAAGATATTTTATATAAATGAAATATAAATGATTGTATTATCATAATATATATAATCAATTTTTTTATTCATTATCATTAGAAAATTGAAATAGTGTTCATGTGTATGTACTGCTTATTGTCTCCATAAATGTTCTATTTCATTTCCAAACACAGAATATTATTAATTCTTCAATATATATATATATATATATTGAATTGTATATTTCTATAATTTTTAAAATTCTAGATATTAATGAACCATTATCAATGTACAAGTATAGAAAAAAAATGTAAAAAAATTGAAAAAACACAGAAGTTGATGCCTAAAACATGATATTAAAATGGAATTGTTGATAAATGGGTAATATAAGATAATAATTAAATTATATATTATACTCTATATATATCAATATTATATTTTAATATATGTAAAATAATCATCTATTTATTTCACAAGAGTTTTTAATGTGTATGAATAATGTTGAGACTTATAGTAAAGGATTTTTCCCCAACATGCATTCCATTAAGACTTGTTTTTTATGAACAAATTCACTTTTATTTGGTGTAAATACAAACAATAATTAAAATTTTAATATTATTTTAAATAAAAAAATATTTATTTACATATCCATTTTATGATATCTATTATATGGTTTCACGGTTCAAATATAAACAATTCATTAAATATTGTTTCTCATAATTTTCCTTCATTAGACATATGATATATTATTGACATATCTTCAATAATGAGGTTTATATGCAATCCCTTTTAATATTTATATCATTAAAATCATTTATTTCATGATAAAATATGTTTCATTTAATTTATTCATTTGTGGGGTTGTTTACTCATCGTTTCTAAAGTCGAAATATTTTAATAAATAAATCTCACCATTTATCGAGATTGTTTATAATTATGATTCCAATGATGTAATATTGTTATATATAATTATAGAAACTCATTCATTTTATTCTCTTATTATCATATCAGGATAATAAATATTTTCAATTCATTTTGTTCTCACTACATTTTAAATAGTCAAATGTATTTTTTAAGAAAATTCGTTCGTCGATTCCAAAATTAATTTTCATTCAAAACAATTACATCAAATTATGGTTTTAAAAATATTGTATTAAATATATTTTAGGATAATGTAATATTTTCTCATGAAATGTTTTAAATGAATTTTTAATGATTCATTTAAATTGTTTCAATGTTATTAATGTTGAAAAAAAAATTCAGTGTTTTTTAGTTTAAAAAAATGTTGAAATGAAAATTTTACCAATATATGATTGAAATTATTTATTAAGATTCATTTATATGTTTTATAGTATATTTTAGATGAAAATAATTACAATTATTTTTAAAATATATTATATCAAATATACATTTTCTTAATAATGAATCCTTACATGTAATTATTGAAACCCATTCCACATCAAAGATTATATCCTTTGATGTTACATGTTCTGTACTAGGGATACAGCTTAACCATACTATTCATTCTCATTTTAAATGTTTTAAATTAGGGTGAAATGATTTTTATGAAATATGTTTCAATTCTATAAATACGACTATAAAAACGACTAATTAAACCCACATCTTTTCAGGGTTTATAATCTAATAAAATGATGAAATAATTATTAAATATATCTATCATCAATTGGTTGTGTTTTGTGATGTGTTTTCCAATTCCATTACATTTTATGGGTAATGATATGAAAAAAAATTATTAAATTTTCCTACACATATATATAAATATATTTATGTGATCATTGGGACCTATATCACCCCTTAAACGATTAGGTTTGTATTTATATCTCTCGATATACATATGAATTTAACGGGGAGTGAACACAGATATGTGATATAGGGTTGGAGATGGGTGTCGTTCTAGTTTGGTATGTGTTGATGTAAACTATAATGGTTTCAGACGGTAAACCAGTTCCAATATGATAACCATGGATGAAATACATGACTAATATGAAGATGATATTCAATAATTATATTTATTCTAGAATTTACATCTCGTATTCTTATGGGATTACCTAATAAATCATGTACGTTGATTCACTTCTGACTCAAATATTAAGAACGTTGAATCCTTATGCGATGACTCAGGATTATTACCTATAGTATTAAAGGTATTGTTTACAAATGTTTTTATCTTATCCGCATAACATTGTTTTCAAGTTTTTATTATATATCTTGTGTATTTGATATTACTGAGCATCTTAACACTCCATTGTTATAATTCATTTCCCATATTATAATAAAATGTATTAGAAGGTTATTTCTGTGAAAAGCGATAAAGGGGAAGTTATTCATAGAAGACATTGAAGACTATGATAATTGTTTTATTATTTTTTGTCTTCCCTATAATGACACTAAACTATAATATTCCTCAAACATGACATTTATAATGTATATAACATTCATATAAAAATATTTAATATCAATTTATGAAAAACAAGGGTATTTTTATAGAACTCATGCATATATTTTTTAATTCATTAATAAACCCACATAAAATAAAAAAAAATTATAGTTTTTTCATTGTAACACACATGGATGAGTTATTTTGTTAGAGTGAGTTGTTAGCCAAGAACTCCCTCTATGAAATCCCAGGTAAATAATGAATGAATAATATTTTTAATTAATATTTTGTGAATTAAATATTAATTTTACCTTAAAGGGTTTTCTATGTTCGATGACATACCTGATACGCAACATTGACTTTTTTTTGAATTTTTATGTTGCACAATAATAATATACTATTATTATATTAAATGGTAGTTAATTACTAGCCATTTTATTTGCATGAGTAAACAAATATAACTACAATATGAATATACATGTTTGTTAAATGTTTTTACATTTATCCAATAACATTTAGAGGCTTAAAATGTAAATGAATCCAACATTATGCACAAGAAGTCTAATATAGTTTAAAAGGTAGATTATTGGCCTTTTGATAGAAAACCCTTTATAAATCAAGTTTCATTCACTTTTATATGTTCTATTTAACGAAAAAGTTGTATTTTTTATAATCATGACATCAAACATCACATTGGGTAAAAGATTGGTGTTTTTCTGATAAAAATTTATTTTTTGTTCAATAATGTAAAATAATGTATTTTAATTCAAAAATGCCTTTAAATATAATTTATTTATATGAATATATTATCTTTTTAATTATTTTTAATGTTTAATAATGTTATATTTTTACCATTTAATCCAATGTTTGTCATTGTAATTAATTTAACTTTGCAATTGGATATAAAAAATTGTCAATCTTTTGATAGTTTATATTTCATAAAAATACGCATTCTGTTTTGACATCAAGAAGTAATTTTAAAATAATTTATGCCATTTCATTTTTTTGAATATGGAAACATAGATTTTATATTTTTTATCAGCAGGTCCATATTGTGTAAATATGTAGCTTTTATTTATTTCATTATGAATATTTACTTTAGTAAATATTTTATTTATCGTGGTTAAATGGTAAATCTGGAAAATATTGGTAAACAAATATTAATATAATAATATAAAATTACCCAAAATTTTTTTCTAATCCAATTGGATGATATATATCCGACCATGGGAATCTTTGGGTCGATCTTGGGACCCCATGGGGTCACATGACAGTGATAAAGACACAATATTTTATTTAACTTAATGTGAAGACAAAAAAAAACATAAACAATTATATTTTAGTAAATTAATTTTAACATAAGGATATATAGGTTATCATTTAGAAAATAAATATTATTGGGAAATCTAAACATATTTTATACATCATGGTATTTTATTTATAATTATTAGATTTCAAATAAATTAAAATATTGATGACACAATAATGATGTATGTTTACCTCATTAATAAATGATTTAAATAAATAAGATTTTAATGATTAAATTAATATTTAAATCCTGCCAAATTTTTATTGGAGGATTTTCTTTTGACAATGAGTCATCTTTTCATTTACTTTAATATGTTTTGGTCATTTAGAAACAGATAATAATTATGTAATAAAATAATATTTTCACACTTTCCTAAAGTGCCCCTCCTCCACCTTATGAAAATATATCACCTCTAACACATTACTCAAACCTATCAATACCCTTGTCTCGACCAAAATCTTCCCAATTAATCTCCATGCATCTCTATCCTCCTCTTAGAAGCCCTAACATATGCAGAATGCACTTCGACAAACCATTTGGTTCAATCCAAACTGAGTTACCCGATTTAAAGTAATGTCTTCCCTTGAGTTCATTTGTTTTACATTACTTCTCCATTACTCTAAAATATTTTTATTAATATTTTCATAACTAAACCATTTACATAAAGATTCTAGGATTTTGTTATGAGATGTATTTTAACTACACTTATATACACCTCTGTCTCATTTGTAATGAACATTCTGTTTCTGTGGATGGAAAACTAACGCCTCACGAAATGATGATTGTTAAATTATCACTTACCACCTCTCATGGTGGCCATTATGATGGAAAATTATTTATATATGATTTATATTATGTTTATGTTTTCTTTATGTTTCGTTTTTTTCTATTTATAGAATACCTTTATGATTTCCATTATGGGTAAACACAATAATTTCCATTGAGGAAGTGCGGACTGCCGCCCCCTCAAAGTGATATGACTCATTAATTCCATATGTGGGACAAATAAAGGATGGATTTAATGATATTATATATGATATTATACTGAAATTATAATATAATTATTTATCATTATGTTTTAATTCCATTAAAATAATCAATAGAAATAAAAGTAGTGTTCTTGCGTACGTACGACTTACCCTCTTCATCAATGGTTCATTTCAATTCTTATCTCCAAATGTTCTGTACTATTATAAATACATACATATACTGTATATATATGTTTTATATTATATCTATATCGTGAATATCATTTTGAATATAATGGATATTTGACCACATGAACAATTTGTAATTATGAGAAGTTCATTTTTCTCCCACGTACCAAATATCAACAAATCAACTGTTATTAACAAAAAATATTACATAATGATAATAACATCATAAATACTAATATTAATGGAAGAATAAACTGTAAAAAATAACTTATGTAATTATAAATTATCTTTAGTTGATTATTCTTTAGATTAATGAACTAACGGGTCAAATCAGACTTGAGGTAAGGAACTTCATCTCTATCTCATTTCTTGGAGGCATATTTTTATTTGTACACAACTCTCTTTTATACATTGTATAAAAAGAATTGAATTTTTCTTTTAATCAAAAGCAATGTTTTCTCTGTTAAGAATTTTTCTAAAGGAAAAAAATTATGTTTCTTTTAACGTACATGGTGGTAACAACCTTTCTGCCATCATGAGTATTATTTGATCTTTGGCTTCCTTCACATGCAATAATTATTTTAAAAGGAAAATAAATATCATATACTCTATTACATATTTTGGTATTTAAAATGGTTTTATAATTGATTTTTATGTTATTATATTTAGATGATATATTGTGATTCAAATGTTGAAATGTTATCTTCTTTTATGTTTGTTTTATGAGTTATAAATATGTTATGGTTCATGGGCATTGTTTACATATACAGGTTGTTTCGTGATAATCCTAGGTTGGTTAAGCCCAAGATAGATTTCCAATGCATTAGGTAACATGACGGCGGTAAACATGGATGTTTCTGCTATGAGATTTAGGGAATATACAATGATGGGTTTTCCAAATTTAATTCCCTACATAGATTTGATAGTTAAAAAGTATGAATTATATGGATTCTGTAAGTTTCCATTATCATTTAGGTTTTCTATGTGTGATTAATGAATATTATTATTTAATTAGGTATGTTAAAGAGATTTTGTAATGTACGTATTTATGAACTAATGTTTTCTTCCTTTGTTTTATAAACTTTACTATACGTGTTCTGCTCATCCCACGATTTGAAATGTTTTTCACTGGAACTAATGGTAAATTGGGTCAAGGATTAGATCAAAGGAATGTCAGGATGTCTAAATCGTGGAAGTGTACCAGACTCTTTTTTTCCAGAGTTATTATTTTATGAATAAAATGGTACTGAGTAGAAGTGTCTACATTGAATTTTTTGACATGTAATGTAAAAGTTATGGCCTGACTCTCTAAATTTATAAACCTAAAAAGGAACGTAATGAGAATTTTTCATTTAATTCAAGATTATGTAATTTTTTAAGATCAGGTATTTATAGTTGGTATCAGAGAGAGGTTAAGAAAACATTACAAGGTAGGGTATTATTTATGTAATATCAAGAAATGAATTTATGATAATATTGAAATGGTATATCATTTAAAAATTACCAATTTTCTTCACCAAAGATATTTCAGTTTTCAGAATCGTTTTCTGTAGAGGAAACATGTCACCTATGTTGGGATGACATCTGGAGGAAGAAAACCTTGCAAATCATCCAAATGAGATGGTGCGAATTGGAACTGAATAGTTTGTTGTAGTTATGGCCCAATTGACTCAGGTTATAAATGGTTATGGTGCCCATGCACAAGATCAGCCAGATAAAACATTGATGAATAGGTTAGTAGTGGTTCATTTAATGAGGCTACATCCCCAATAATTTAGAGGATCATCTGACCATGTTCTAGCATAAGGTTTGATTAAATTATTCGAAATGATTTTCTATGTTATGGAGTGTTCACAACATCCCAAGGTTAGTCTTGTTGGTTAGAGTTTAGAAGGTGAAGCAGATATGTGGTGGTTGATGGTAAAAAATATCAGGGATGGTGAATATATTGATGATCATGATTGGGATAAATTAAAAGGTATGTTTCTTGAGAAATATTTTCCTTTGGTGGTTTGTCTTAGGATTGAAAAAAATTCCTGTAAATGAGGAAATAAGAAGAATCATTGGATTCTTATATGGCATAATTCATTAAACTAGCATGGTTTGCTTCAAATATCATACAAGGCCTTGATAGTAAAATCCATTGTTTTTACTCAAGAATAAATCCAATTTATCAATGGGTATTGGCTTCTCGTGAGGTTAAAAGTTTTTAAAAGCTTTTTTGATGTGCAGTGGTGGAAATTGAGTTTTTCGATGATAACATGTTCTTTGAAAAACAACAGAATAAGTGGTCACGGTGGTAGGAGAAGGGGAATAACTATTCATAAAATTATGATGATAATAAACATATGTTTACAGTATGTGAAAATTGTGGTAAAAAGAATGCTAGGGAATGTCATTTGAATTCTGGTAAGAGATCCCGATGCGGTAAAATGGGACATAATGCTCTTAAATTCACTAAAAAGATCAGGGTAATGTTAAGACAAAATCTGATTTAAAATCACAAAAAAATATTAAGAGCAATGAAATGGTTCATTATGCAAATAAGTGTCCAATGAAAAACAAAACTAAGGGAAATTATCCAGAATACAAGAAGAAAGGGGTGGTGATATCCATTTCAACTAATTAGAAGATTTTGGGTCATCAAATTAATAAGTATTAGGTAGAGAATATGTTTGTTCAGATTAAGATAATGTGTTGTTTTTTTCATGGACTACACATTCGTTCATTTCTGAGAAGTTTTCTATTAAAATGGGAATTCCATCTCAAGATATGAATCTTGAACTATTGGTAAAAACACATAGAAGAAATGTTAAAACAAAAATAAATTATAATAACCTTCATGTCCTTGTGTGTGGAAAGACTCTACCCGCAAACACTATTTTATTCCTCTAGTTGATTGTGATGTTGTTATGATTATGGATTAGATTTCTATTTATCATGCTAAGAATGACTACAGAGTTAAACAGGATACTTTTCAGATTGGTTTTCTGTTTGTGTACAAGAATGAACCGTTATGATTTATAACATATCATAAAGCTAAGAATCTAGTAAAAGATGGAAATGAATTTTACCTTTCACATATTGTTGAAAAAAAAGGAACTGTCTAGATTAATGATGTGTTAGTGGTAAATGAGTACATTGATGGTTTTTCTGATGTGTATCTATGTATTATACCAGATTGGGAAGTTGAATTTACTGTCGACTAAGTTCATGATGCAAATTCAATTATAAAACCCCCTTATCAAATGGATCAAATTCATCTTTTATAGTTAAAGAAGTCATTGTATGAGTTATTTGATAATGTTTTCATTCGACCCATCACATCAACATGGAGTTCTCCTATCTTATTTGTTAATAATAAAGATGGATCAATGAGACTTGGCATTTATTACATAGCATTGAATAAAATCACTATTTAGAACAAGTATCTTTTTCCTCATATTCATGTTTTGTTTGATCATCTCTAGGGAGATCATTATTTTTCGATGATTGAACTGAGGTCGGCGTACCATTAGTTGAAAGTAATGGAATTGAAAATTCCAAATACTTTGTTTAATTCAAGATATGGCCGTTATAAATTTGTAGTTATGCCTTTGGTTTCAACCAATGCACTTGTAGAATTTATGGATCTTATGAATAGAATTTTCTGTGAGTTCATGGATATGTTTTTTGTGTGTTCATTGATGATATTTTGGTTTATTATAAATTTAAATGTTGGACCCTCCATGATACTGTAATGGACCTTCCATGATATTGTGGTTTTCATTATCACAAATAATTTCAATATATTGATAATACTCTTTCACTACAGTTTAATATCTCTCACTATATCAATTATGTCATAGAGAATCATGTACATTAAAAAAGTAAATCATATATGTTCATGAATTAATATGTTTACAAATATATTTATACATAATATTTTTCATAACACTTTGTCTGGTAAGACAAACACTTCACAATCTTTCTAGATTCCATGGAACTGATGGTTAGATTAACAGACTCATGTTTGACACACCTAAGATGACAAAATGATGTTCGACGGACAAAAGTTTGATACAGCGAAGTCGACACACCGATGTTTGATAGACCAATGATTGACACACCAATGTCAACAAACCGAAGTTATACTGACAGAATTTTGACACAGCAAATTCGACACACTGATGTTCGATATACATATGTTTGACAGACCGAATTTGACACACCAAATTTCGACAAACTGACGTTTGAAACACTGAAGTCGACACACCAATGTTCGACAGACCGAACTTGACACACCGAAGATGACAGCCCGATGTTACCAAACCGCAGACAACCGGCCGAAGATGAGTCAATGATTTTTATAAATAATTGTTTCAAGTTTATTAATTCAAATTTATTTATAATAGTCATTTTTGGTCAAAATAATATTTCTAACATTTTTTTTAATGTTGTCCGTAGAACAATCCTTAGACAGTACGAGGTATATGCATGTCCGTAGATCTTCATGCCCAGATGATCCTAGAGTATAAAAGGACATTATCTTTAATTACAAAGAAGAGAAGTAAAAAAAGTATTACACAAAGATACATATATTGTGTGAATAAGTAAAGAGAGGAACATAGTGGTTGATATTATAAGGATATTGTAATAAGAAAATTTCTCCAAAAAGCACAGTGTATATCAAGACCTTGATGAGATAAACTTTTTCACTCCTCAAAGTGGGATTACAGAAATTGTGACACTCTGTTCTAAAGACTTATTCTAGAAGAGGACTCAAATAACATTTTCTCAACACCCATTTAGTCTAATGAATTACTTCACAACTCACATAGAATTCTTAACTCTATTCTATTTCGTATCTCAATTCTGTATCTTTTACTAACATTTGTGCAGAGTGTGTATCAATGGAATAACACAATTTTTCTCTTCAATTAAGCTGAAGGATACAAGATATCCTTACTCAAACATTTTTTTTCTCTTGTGTGCCCACTGATAAGTATGGAAGAGGTCCTTGTGTGGCCTGGTAGATTGTATCCATGATGAACTGTGGAACCGGTCCCTGTGTGCCTTGGACAGTACAGAATGCTATTGGAAACCTAAATATTAGGTGTGGGTAAAATTTTTATTAATATAAACTATATGGTGGTAGGTGATCACCAAGCGAAGAGGACTAAATCTCTTCTTGAGACTGAACATATTGTTTTATATGCTTAATAGGTTATCTTATATTTCTTATGTGATATTTATTCCTTGATTAGATATAACCTGAACATTGATAGTTAGTATACCAGGTGTTTACATTTATTTTAAATCTGTAGGTTTTCTGAAAATTTATTGTTAATCGATTGGATAGTAAAATAGATAATAAATGAATCTTATGAGAATCAAATTAAACATTCAATACATTTATAAATTCATTAAAAACTGACATTGTGTTTATTTTTATAGGGGGATTTTATTTTGAAAATAATCCTTTTAACATAACTTTTTTATAGATACTCAATTCACCCCCCCCCCTCTTGAGTCATCTAATCAGACAATCATTTGACATCAGTGGGTTTGGAAAGTTACTGTTAGTTTTTGAATTCGTATAAACTATGATTGTAGTTGTTTCTTATAGATATTAAAATTTTTGTTATTTTGAAATCACTATATAATTGATATTCTTTTAGAATATTTATTATGGGAAATACATTGGAAGGGGCTGATACTAATATACCACTTTCATTAATGGAACTAAATATTCTCAGTGGAAACTTAAAATAATTATATATCTAGAATTTATGGTCTTCGAAATTTGGAATTCTATTGAAAGAAAATATATAATACTTGAAATCGCTTGAAGCTCTTGGGATGAATCTATAAAATCTACCTATAAAAATAATTTTAAATCTATGAATTCTTTGTAATGTGGCATAGGGGATGAAGAATTTTTCTGTATTTCCGCTGGAAAAACTACATATGAAATTTGGGATAATTTAGCTATCTCTCATGAGGGAACAACTAAAGTTAATCAAATTAGATTAAATACATACATTATTAAATATGATAATTTTAAAATAAAGCAGGATGAACCAATCCTCCAAAATTTATCTCAGGTTCAATGAAATAGTGAACACCATGAGACAGCTTGGGAAACCAGTGGACAGAAAATACCAAATCATGAGATTTCTTCGATGCCTACCTGACAGATGGAGTGGAACTTCTATTTCTATTAGAGAATCTTTTGACATCGGCAACCATCCAGTGAATGAACTAATTGGAAAGATTATGATGTGTGAAGAAGAAACTAAAGTAAATAAAGAAGTAGATGAAGAACCAAGGAAGATGTCAGTAGTATTCAAGACTCTAACTTCAAGAATAAAAGATAATGAAAATATTCAAGTTCCTGTAAACAGTTCCACTAGTGAAGAGTCAGAATAAGGCAATGATGAGGAAATATAATATCTTGCTAGAAAGATCAAAACATTCTACCAAAAGAATAAATACTTTATGATGTCAAACTAAAAGAGAAATTGTGATAGTAATGGAAAATGGAAGTAAGACCGAAAATGGAATGACAACTCAAATGAAATAATCTGATACGCGTGTAAACGAAAAGGTCATGTAAAGGAAAAATTCCCACGATAAAATATAAAAAAATATGAAGATAAGGGAAAGTGTTATAAGAAGGCTATGAATTCCCCATGGAGTGCTTTAGAAGACAGGTCCAATGAATCTAATGCTTTTGATAGTGAAAAAAATAATCATGCCAACTTTTGTTTCATGATAGAAACATCTGAGGTAACACTTAATTCTCTGGTACATAATGATTATTATTCTGCGAATGATAGTGAATCAAACAATGATGAAAATATGAATATGGAATAATTATTTGAATACTATGGAATACTTGATGATACCATTAATGAGCTCAAGGATAAATATAAATTATTAAAAAGAAATCATGCTCTAAATGTTAACTTCAAATCTTATCTAGATATTGAGAATGAAAAATGTGCCCAACTATTAAAAGAAAATACTGAACACAAATTATTAAATGAGGAATTAAAGAGAAATCTTTAAAAGTTTACTACTGGTAGAGATTCGTTGACTATGCTTCCAGGAAAACAGATTGCTGTAAAATAACTAATGGGTCTAGGATATCAACCAGGTTAAAGGAATTTATCTAAATCACATTTTGTATCTAAATCTGGAAAATATGCTACTTTTTTTAAAAAAACAGAATTGTACTGCAAGTTCCAGCCCCTCATATTATTATGCTGTATCCAATTCCACAGGACGTAATAAAGTGTATTTTTCAAATACTATATATTCTTCATATAAGAAACCCATCAGAAAATTCTGGGTTACTAATGATTATATTACTAATGATTGTGGACCCAGAAAAATATGGGTACTGAAGTCATTTCATGGCTAAAATATTTTGTAATTAAATTTCCAAAAGTGTTCACGTAAAATGATGTGGTACCATGACAGTGGGTGTTTAAGGAATGTGAAAGGGTATTTTTCAAGATTTAAAAGTCTTATTAAGATCGATGGAGGACATGTCACGTTTGGTGACATTCGTAACGGAAAAATCATCGACATAGGCCAGATTCGTAACCATTACACTATTTCAATTTCTAACGTATTATATGTTGATGGAATGAAGTATAAAATTATCATCATATCTCAATTGTATGATGATGAATTTTATGTTAAATTTAAAAATGATTCATCCCATTTTTTTATGCAAAATATAATTTCGTAGTAACATGTTTAAGAAATGATAATGTATATGCTATAAATTAAACAGACTAGCCTCACAGAACGTCTCTTGCCTGAATGTCTTTCATAAAGAGTCTTGGCTCTGGCCTAGAAGACTATGACATTGTAATATACAATATGTAAGGAAGTTAAAAGGATAAGAATAAGTTAATGAATTACACCAATTAGAGTTTCCAGACAATATTTTATGTAATCCTTGTCAAAAATAGAAGTAACATTAAATATCTTTCAAAATAAAGATACATGTAATTACTTCTCAACCTCTTGAGTTGGTTAAGATGGACTTGTTTGGACCATATAGAGTTTTTAGTCTCAATGGGAAGCACTATTTTTTTTTGTAAATGATTTCTCTAGGTATATATGGACCTTTTTCTTGGCTCATAAATGGGAAGAATGTTCTCACATTACCAAGTATGCTAGTACTGTAGAAAATCTCAGTGGACATAAGATTAAATCCTTAAGAATTGATCATGGCTGCAAGTTTGAGAATCAATATTTTGAACCCTTCTGTTTGGAAAATGGCTATAATTATAACTCTTATGAACCTATAACACCTCAACAGAATGGCGTGGTTAAAAAAACATAATAGAACTGTAGAAGAAATTTCTCAGACTATGCTCAATGAATATGATATGACCATTTATTTTTTGCTTGAAGTTGTTAATACAACATGCTACATAATAAACAAGGTTATAATTAGACCCATTCTTAAGAAAACTCTTTACGAGTTGTGGAATAATACAAAACCCAATTTAGGTTAATTTAAAGTGTTTTGATGTAAAGTTCATATCCAAAATACTAATGATAATTTTGATAAATTTTCCTAGAAAAGTGATGATGGAATATTTCTTGGATATTCTACATTATGTAAAGAGTATAGGGTCTTTCACAAGAAGACCAAATGTGTGGAGGAATCTGTAAACATAATGTTTAATGAAGCAGATTCACGGAGCCAAAGACCACACCATAAAATAATGGAGAGGATATGTCAAATCATGAAATTAATGATAAAATCATAAATCATCATGAGACAGATTCTGTGAAAACATCCAGTTCTGAAATTTCTCCTCACCTTAACCGTAGTGAACCAGATCAAACAGACCAACTTGAAATATCAAGTCCTACATTCTCAAGACAAACTAGAACCCTTAAGAATAATCCCATAGATGATATTGTTATATATTTAGATAAAGGAACACAAGCCAGTGCATCCTTGAGAAACTAGGTTGAACATCAAGCCTTCTGGTCAGAACTTGAACCTAAAAATATCAATGATGCTATCAATGAAGAATTTCGGGTAATGTCCATGAAAGAAGAACTTAATCAGTTTGAATGAAATAAATTTTGGAAACATATAGAAAGACCAAAGGATACATTAACTATTTGAAATAAATGGGTGTTTATAAATAAGGTATATGAAAATGGAAATATTTTTAGAAATATAGATAGACTATTTGCACAAGTATATAATCAAGAACAAATAATTGATTATGAAGAGACCTTTTCACAAGTAGATAGACATGATGAAATTAGGATCCCACTTTCCTATGCAGCACACCTATATTTTAAACAATATCAAATGGAAGTCAAAGGAGAATTCAAAAATGGTTAAATAATTGAGGATGTTTATGTTGAACAACCCCCAGGTTTAACGAATACCCAATTTCCAAATGATGTGTTCAAATTATCAAAAGGTTTATATGGTTTGAAATAAGCTATGTGAGCTTGGTATGAAAGGATGAGTAATTTAATTATTTCTAATGGTTTTTCAAAATGACTTGTAGACCCTTCTATATTTATAACAATAATATCAAAAGAAGTTTTTATAGCCCAAATATATGTAAATGATATTATTTTTGGACCTTCTAAAATTTTTTATGTAATGACTATTCAAACATAATGCAAAGTTCATTTGCAATGAGCTTAATGGGTGAACATAAATATATTCTTTGATTTTAAAAAGTTCTAAATAAATAAGGTATTTTTATAATTAAATGTATGTAAACAGAGGATATTTTGAAAAGATATGGCATTGATAGAATTAAGAGTAGTGAAACTCCTTTGATTTCGACATGTATGTTAGATCTTGATGAAAATGGAAAATCAGTTGATCAAACTACATACTGAGGAATTATTGGGGGTTATCTGTACATAACTACAAGTAGGATGGATATTATGTCCAGTGCCTATATATGTGTGATATTTCAAGAAAACCTGAATAATTCACACCTAAATAGTGTTAAATGAATTTTAAAATACCTCATGTATATATCTAATTTATGATTGTTCTATCATAAAGGAAAAACAATTGATTTAGTTATCTATTCTAATGCTGATTTTGGTGGATGTAAATCAGATAGAAAGAGTTCCTATGGAAAATGCCACTTTTTGGGAAATTCATTAATATCATGGTTTAGTAAAAATAAAAACTCAGTTTCATTATCAACTTCTAAAGAAGAATATATTGCTTCTGGTTGTTGTTGTTCACAAATTTTGTAGATGAAAATCACCTTAATAGACTACAGATTTAAATTTATACATATAACAATACATTTTGACAACAAAAGTGATATTAATTTTTATAAGAATCCAATAACTCATTCTAGAACAAAACACATTGATGGTAGACATCACTTTTTGAGAGATCATTATCTAAAGGGTGATATAACTCTTGATTTTATTGGGACTGAACATCATCTTGCTGGTATCTAACTGAAATCTTAAATTCTATGAAAATAAATTACCTCATACTTGAACTTGGAATGATAAATAAATAGGATATCGTTTTGAAACCAATATTTGTGAAACCAAACTTTGTGAAACTGATCATTCTAAATTCAAACATTCTAAAACTGATCTTTCTAAAAATAATCTTCCTAAAACCGATCATTATGTAACTGGTTTTTCTAAAATCAAAATTTTTGAATGTGATCCTTCAAAAACAAATCATTCCAAAACTGATCTTTGGGAAACTGATCTTTCTAAAACTGATCTTTCTGAAACCTATCTTTCTCAAACTGATCATTCTAAAACTGAACGTTTTGAAACCAATCATTCTAAAACAGATCTTTGTAAATTCAATATTTCTAAAATTTATCATTTTGAAACTGATCCTTCTCAAACCAATTTTCTTCAAACCGATCATGTCAAACAGATCTCCTTTGAATCTATTCATCTTGAAACTGATTCTTTGACACCGATATATTTAAGGTCTATTTTGTAAATTCTACCAGCTTTAAATGAAATGATGTTGTATTATCTCATTTATCATTCCAGGTTTAAATTTGGTGTTTTACAATTTACAATCTCTAAATGATATATTTAGTATAATCCATCCCGACTATTCACCTTCTCGTCTGTTATAAAGACTTCTACATTTTTTACCACTCTCTCTCAACTCTCAACCTCTTAGCACAATTGGAATGATATGCTTTGACATCGATAGGACTAAGTGAGCAATGGATGTACCTATAAAATCTCCTACAGATAAGTGTCAGAAATGTGAGTGCAGTGGGACAACGAAACCGAGCTTAGAAATCTATGTAGTTACAGTTTTAAAAGAAGTGTCTGTTGAGTGTCTTCTATCAAGAAAATCATTCTTATTTAAGGTACTGGAATCTCAAGGGTGGATTAGTTGGTTCACCAACAATGAAATACCTTGTTATCCCCATCTTTTGGATTAATTCTATCAATATTTGAGTATATCAGTAGATGAATATGAGGCAACAAAGATGATATCTGTGGTAAAGGGAATGGAATTGGCATCTTAGTGCGAGGAATGTGCTGAATGTTTAGAGGTGACTCATGAAGGTGTCTATGGTAACCATCTAGGTAATATTCCACCTTATTAAAATTTGATCTCTTTTGAAGATACTCTAAAAGAGCTGACTAGAAATGATGAATCTCAAAGGACTGTTGCAAAAGAATTCGATGGAAAACTGAGATAGCTTTATTATGTTCATACAACATCAAATCTCCCCAAGGAAGGGATATTTATCTACTGTGAAATATCAGGTTGTCTTATTGATATTTTTTCTTGAAACATAGAATAAAAGTGAATCTGTGCAGATATCATATAGTGCATATTTCTGATTTTATTATTCCATCCAAGAAAGAAACTAGTTTATAATATCCAAGGATGACTTCTTCATGTTGAAAAAATTAAATTTTGTAGAATATAGAGATGAAGTGATAAGTTCGTGCAGTGACTTTTGTCTTCAGAAAGACATTTTTAAATGAATGAAAATATTTTTGAAGAAATGAATGAATTTTTTGGTAGAAGATGAAGAAAGAATGTATGAAAATTTCAATCCAGTGATCATCCTTCAATACCAAAGGATCAAGTTGATCCAGGTCTCAAAAGAAACGAGGTTCCAACTTATTCTAATGAGGAAACTGAACCTAAAATTCCAATTGAAGAAGGATCTCCTTTTGATGATAGGAGTGATCATGATATTGATTAAACTCCCACGAATATGAATAATGGAAATGCTATACCTCCTATGGAATTTCTCTCAAGAGAATCTTTATTAGGTGATGAATTTGAGGAATAAACTGAAGTTACTGGAATTGAAAGTTATGTTTGAAAATCAGATGAGGAAACTAATGCTGATGTTGTTGGTGGTGGTTATGATAGTGATGATGGAGGAAGTGTTGAGCATGTGAGTGACTATCTAAATGTGGGACAATAGATGGTTGAGAGATCCATTGAGTATTCTGTTCCTAGAGAAGGCGATGGAATTGAGCCTGTTGATCAACAGGATAATGGTCATAGAAATGCTGAACATTAGGACAGAACAATACATCCTAATTCTAAAAACAAATATATAATTTAATAATTGAATGATCATATGGATGCTGGACATGATTAAGAAGATATAGTTCCAGTGCGAAAAATTGAAGAAGTACCTTGTGAAGAGGACGTAGTTAGAGCTCGGGCAGAACCTGATGTTCACTTGGTTCATATTCCCAGACATGTTGTTATGTCCAGAGACCATGATGAAGTAGTTGATGATATTGAAGTCATTCTTGAGCCTCAGAGAAGAAGCGTTAGAATTGATACTGTTGATCCATGAGATTGTACCTGTACTAGAGAGTGGAATAGTAATACATGATAAATTATTTTTGGATTAGATTATGACTCAGATAAAGAAAATTGTACATCCACCTCCTGTTCCACAAGTTCATGCTGAACCAAAACATGTTTCACCTGTTTCCTTAGGTGAACCTCCACCTATAGAACCTATAGAATAGTCAGTTCATCGTGAATATGTCACATAATATAATTTGGGAAAATTTAAGAATGAGTTGTGTGAGACTGTGACAGCATTAGTGAGATCCATAAATGAAGCCTCCACCTCCATAAGTATCTCAGATGTTGATGCAAGAAAGATTGAAATAATAGTAAATCAGGAGATTAATCAAAATCTTATTACTATATTAAAAAATATTATTAGACACAATACCTTGTTGTGATAAGAAATAAGAAATACGACCAATGAATTGAATTCCTTAACCCTTGACCTCAAGACCTTCGTTAGGGGTGTTTCGTATGTTTTTAAGAACATAGTAACTCATCTACTCAGTGTTGTCCTGAAAAAGATGAAAGAAGTGCTTGGAAAAATGCTGATTGGCCTATCCAGTTGTAGGAGTTGGAGAAGTGTTGTTTCTGATTTCAAGTCTCTCAAGGCAGTGATATGAGATGATGTTAAAAAATACAGATTATTTCAGAAAAAGAAACTTTTGAAAAAGTTCATCAAAATACAGATATTGTGTTCAATTGGGTCAAATAGTGCACAAATGAAGCCTCAGAAGCTCAGAAAGAAATTATGGAAAAGGTGGAAAAGTATTTCACAATGATATAAACCAAGAATGACCTAATCAACAGTTTCAAGTATTTGGCAGAAAATATTTGAATTCCTCTGGTCCCAAAATCATTCAAAAAAAAGTTCTCCAATTGAAAGAGTTTACACATTTTCCGAATAAATTTATGGAGTATAGATATGCCATTGAGAAGGAAATTCAATATGGTTGTGAAATCATTAATGACTCCATGAACCTGCTCAATCCTTATTTGTATTTTCAGGCCGAGACTATTGTGGTCCCTCCAGCTGCTTCAATTGGCACTGCCTCTCGGCCTCCTACTCCTATGAAAATTTCATAGCATCCTTCATAGATTCAACCGATCATTATTGAGCAGTCTCCAAGTCGTGTGTTGTGAGAGCGAACTTCCAGCCTTGCAGCAAGTATCCCTACTGGTGTGGCCCTAACTGGTGTTATCCTCATACAAACTCCTTTCTATACTACTCCCAAACCTTCTCTTCCACCTTTGGAACCTTCCAACAAAGGAAAATCTCCTCTGCATACAAATCCTTAGTGATGGATTGCTTCTTTTTTATAGGTATTTTCCTTTACTTTTATTCCTTTTAATGAAAATTTTTATGTTATCCTTCTTTTATATTCTTTCTCCTTACTACTTTTCTCTTTTTGTTAATCCCAAAAGTGGCAGAAAATAAGGATGGAATAAACTCTTCTTAATCCATTTATTTTGGGGGAGATTTGTTTTAAATAAATTTTCAAAATAAGGATGTCACATACTCTTCTTAATCCATTTACCGAGGGGGAGATTTGTTTTAACTAAATGACAACAATGACAATCTTTAGTTATATTAGACAATTTCATTCAACTTTTTCAAAGATATCTTTAATATATATATTTTTATGAATGAGATAATTTATGATTATCAAAAAGGGGGAGATTTCCAGACCCTCCAAGATACTGTAGTGGACCCTCCAAGATACTTTAGTGGACCCTCCATGATATTGTAGTTTTCATAATAAAAAATAATTTCAATATAGAGATTCTACTATTTCATGACAATTTAATATCTCTCACTAAAATAATTACGCCATACATCAACATATACATTAATAAGTCAATTTATTATATTTATGAATAAATATTTTTATAAATATATTTATACATAAACTTTTGAATAATAATTAGTACGGTAAGACAGACACTTCGCAATCATTCTAGATTCTCTTGCACTGATGGTTATTTTGATAGACTGATGTCTGACACACCGAAGTCGACAGACAGAATTTCGACTAACCGAAGTTTGAAACACCGATGTTGACACACCGAAGTTTGATAGAGCTAAGATTGAAAAACTGATGTCGACACAACAAAGTTCGATAGTCCAATGTTTGACATATAGAAGTCGACACGGCGAAGTTCGACAGACCGAAGTTTGACACACCGATGTCAACACACTGATTTTTAACAGACTTAAGTCGAAACATTGATGATGACATATCAATGTTATCAAACTGAATAAAATAGACCGATGATGAATCTATGATTTCTATAAAAAAACTATTTTGAGTTTATTAATTACAATTTATTTCTAATGGTCTTATTTTGACAAATTATTGCTTTTGACATTTTTTTAATGTTGTATGTAAGAAAATATATAGACAGTACGAGGTACCTTGATGTGCGAATATCATCTTTCCTAGAGGATCCTAGAGTATAAAAGGGCCTCATATTTCACATTAAAGAAGATAATTACAAATGGAATTACACACTAAGACACGATGAGAAATATACTATGCTAATTAAATAAAGTGAAGAACTAAGTGCATGAGATTACAAGAAAATTTTAATAAGAAACTATCTCCAAAAATCCTAGTGTACTTCGAGACCTTAAAGTGATGAACCTTTTCACTCATCGATGTTGTATTACTAAAACTACGATACTTTGTTCTGAAGACTATATCCATAAGAGGATTCATATTCCATTTTCTCAACAACCATTGAGCCTAAAGAATTACATCATTTCACACAGAGAATTATTAACTATATTATATTTCTTAGATCTATTGTTTATCTTTTATTGACTTTCGAGGAGGGTGTTTATCTGCAGAATGACACACTATGTCTCTTGCGTTAAACTAAAGGATACAAGATGTCCTTACTCAACCATTCATTTACTCTTGTGTACCCACTGATAAATGTGGAAGAGGTCCTTGTGGGTCCTGGAAGTTGGTACCCATGAATAACTATAGAAGAGGTCACTGTGGGGCCTAGATAGTACTGAGTACTGTTGTAAACCACGATCAACAGTGAGGATCAAAAGAATATTAATATAAACTGCTTTGTGGTAGGTGATAACCATTTGGAGAGAACTAAGTCTCTACTTGATACTAATCCTCTTATTTTAAATTCTTCGTTAATTATCTTATACATCTTATGTTATATGTATTTTATGTATTATGATAACCTGACCATTGATAGTTTTTTTAGCAAGTGCTTAGATTTGTTTTGAATCAGTAGGTTTACATCGAATGTTTTCATAATTGATAAGATATTAAAAATGAGAACTAATCATTATCATGAGAATCAAATGGGACCTTGAAGACATTTATAAATTCACTAAAAACGTACTTTGTATTTCTTTTTATAGGGGGATTTTATTTTTTAAAGAATACTTTTAACATAAATTTTTATAGATACTCAATTCACCCCCCCACTTGAGTTATCTACTCTGACCAACAGTAATGTGGAGCCTGAATTTAATTTAAGGATTATCTTGAAAATAATAATAGAAAAGAAACTATTTTCTATATTCAGAATATGTGAGTTTGGGTTACTGAAAATTTCATTCTGTTGTCTCATTGATTCAACAAATGGTATAACTATTGATCCCGCTAAAACAAATTTTTTGAAGAATGTCCAATACCCACAAATAGAACCATGATCCATAGTTTTCGTGGTTAGGCAGGTTATTACATAAGGTTGGTTGAAAATGTGTACGCTTATTTATTCTAATTACTAAGTTAACTCTAAAAGGTTTTTAGTTCATCTGGATAAAATAATGTGATGATTGTTTTAAAAAATTGAAAAAAAGATAGGTAAATGCTCAAGTTTTGTCACTACCTTCTAGAAATGGGGATTTTGTTATTTAAAATGATTCTTCATTGAATATAATTGGATGTGTCCTTATGAATAATGATAATGTAATTTCTTATACATCCCGTCAGTTGAAACCTCATGAGTAAAATTACAGTACACAAGAATTTTAATTAGCTGCTGTTGTTTTTTATTTAATAATTTGGAGGAATCATTTGTAATTAGTAAAATTTGAAATATATAATGACCACAAATGTTTGATTTATATATTCACTGAGAAATAATTGAACATGAGACATAGGATATGGATGGAATTAATCAGATATTATGATTGCACGATCCATTACCATCTGGGAAATAAAATAAAGTGGTTGATGATTTGAGAAGAAAAAGTAATGATTCATTAACCATGATACAATTTGAAGAAGATCATTGGGTTTTTGATTTCTTTTACTTTGTCATAGAATTTTTTGGTGTAGTAAATTCTTCTATTTTTTTCAAGTGTCGGGGAAATCATCTCTACTAGACAGAATAATGCAAATCGTAGAAGGAAGACAATGAATTGCAGAAAAAGGTAGTGTGGGTTCAGAAGGGTATGTTATTTGAATTTAACATTGATAATGATTGTGTTTTGTGGTTTGGGAAATTGTATACATTCCTTCTGATTCACAATTGATGACTGTGTTGTTATGTAAAGATCATAGTTCCCCGTTTTCAGTTCATCCTAGTTGTATTATGATTTACATAGATTATCAAGAGTAATACTGGTGGGATGGAAGGAGAAGAGATATTGTTGACATTATTGTGATGTGTTGGACATGTCATAATGTTATAGTAGAGTGAAAGTTACCAAAAGCGATGCTTCCATAATTACCGGTGCCAGAGTGGAAATGGGGAAATATATCCAACGACTTCGTAGTGGGATTACGAAAGACATCTCGAGGTAATAATGAAATCTAGGTTATTGTGGATCGATTGAATAAATCTACTCATTTCCATCCTATTTGAGATAATTTCACTCTATATCAACATTCTCATTTGTATTTAAAAAAGATAGCCTGGTTTAATGGTGTTACCCTCTCTATTGAATCTGATCGTGATCCCATGTTTACATCCAACAATTGGAAAGGCCTTCAGAAGTCGTTGGATACTGAATAGAATTTCAGTAAATAATTTTATCTTCAATAAATTGGGAAGTAAGAATGAAAAATTCATACCTTAGAGGATATGATACATGCTTGTTCACTTGACTACCAATGATGTTAGTACCAACATCTTTCTTTGGTTGAATTTTCTTATAATGGTAGTTTTCATTCCAATATACAAATTTATTAATTTTAGTCATTATATGGGATGCAGTCTTCAAATCCATATTTCTGGGATGAGGTAGGTGAAAATAAGTTGATTGGACCATAATTCGTAGAAGAGATGGATGAAAAAGTTCAGCTAATTCATAAGCACGTGAGAACTTATTAGATTAGGCATAGAAGTTATGCGGATAATCAAAGAATGTATCAATATTTCAAGGTTTGTGATCATGTATTTCTCAATTTTTTCCATGGAAAGGTGTGATTCCTTTTGGTAAGAAGGGAAATTTGAGTCCGAGGTTCATTGGACCTTATGAAATCTTGTAAAAAGATTGATTAGATGCATACATAGTGTCTTTACCTCTATGTTTGTCCCATGTACACAATGTTTATCATGTTTCAATGATGGGAAAGTATATTCTAGATCACTCTCATGTTTTAAGTCTATAAATAGTTCTGTTCGAAAAGAATCTTTCTCTTGAGGAATAGCCTGTACAAATTTTTGACCAAAGAGAGCCATTATTATCAAATAAAGTAATTCAATAGATAACAGTTTTGTGAAAAAACCATATGGTTTAAGAGGCAATGTGGGAATCTAAAAATACAATGAGGGATAAATACCCCCATTTATTTTTTAGGTGAATAAAATTATGAGGACCAAATTTCCAAAAGGTGGAAGGATGTAACATCCCATGTAAATAAAGAAATAATAAAAAATTTTATTTAATATTTTGTGAATTAAATATTAATTTTACAATAAAAGGGTTTCTATGTTAGATGGCATACCTGATATGCCAAAATGGGTTTTATTTGAAATCTTACGTTGAACAATAATAATATAATATTATTATTTTCAGTTCTAGTTAACGTCGAGCCATTGTATTGGAAGGAATGAACAAAATTAACATCAATATGATTATACATGTTTGTTAAATGTTTTTACATTTTTATAATAAAATTTAAAGTATTAAAATGTGAATAAATAAAATTTTAATAATAAATAATCTATTATTCTTTAAGAGGTTGATTTACCACATATTGATGGTGAACACTTTTTAAAACTAGTATTTGTCACTTTTATATGTTCTGTTGGACAAAATAATATAATTCATTAGAAATTGGACATCAAAATTTACTTTGGGTAAAATTTTGGTAACTTTCGGATAAATAATCATATTTTATGATTTTACCATTTAATAAAATTATGGTCATTGGTATTAATTTTATTTTGAAATTGGAAAAAAACAAGTTTCAATCTTTTGATAGTCAATATTTAATAAAAACACACCTTTTTTGACGTTGGAAATTTATATTAAAATAATTTATCAATCATCTATGTTTTGAATTTGGAAAAATTGATTTCATATTTGGAATCATTAGGTCCAAATTTTGTATGTAGGTAACTTTTATTTTTAAACATTGTAAATATTTACTTCAGTAAATATTTTATTTACCACGGTTAAAGGGTAAATCTGGTAAATAAATGTTAACAAATATAACTATAATTATATAAAATTATCTTAACATGTTTCTTAATATTTTTGGTGGATACATATCTGACCATGGGAATCTTGGGGTCGATTTTCGGACCCCCTAGAGCAACATGAGAGTGATGATGACACATGATTTTAATTAACTTAAAGTAAAGAAAAAAATGATAAAAACATATGTTATTTAGTAATTTAATTCATACATATGGATATATAAGTTATCTAATAAACGATAAATATTATTTAGAAAAATAAACATATTTCTTACATCATGGTATTTATTTTATAATCTTTAGACATCAAATAAATTAAATTATTTATTACACAATAATGGTGTATTGTTTACCTCATTAATAAAAGATTTAAATAAATAACACTATAATGATTAAAATAATATCTAAAACCTGACCAATTTTAATTTCATGATTTTATTTCGACCATGATTCATATTATATTCTACATAAATATTTTTATAACATTTATAAACCTAAAATCATTTTAAAAAAAATATAATATTTCCACATATTAATAAAGATCCCCTCTTACTACTTTTAAAAATTCCTCACAACTAACCCATTCCTCAGACCTCTCATGCCCCTTAGATCATCCAAACACTACCAAATAAATCCCAATACATCCATACCCTTCTCATAAAATCCTTAATTGAAGCGTAAGGCACTTTAAAAAACCCTTTTGGATCAAACCAAATGAAGTTACCCAATTTAATGGTAAAGTATCCTCATGAGTTCTTTTGTATTATTTTTCTTATCCAACCACCTAAACTATTTTTATACCTTTATTTTTTAACAAAAATATTATCCTCAATATACTTGGATGTTGTTATGATACAGTTTCTTACTACACTTACAGACACCCTTGTCTAATGGATAAAGGACAGACTATATTTGTGGAGGCCAAACTAATGCCTCACGAACCGTTAATTGTACAATTATCTCCTACCACGCCTCTTGGTGGCCATTATGATGGACCAGTATTTATATATGATATATATAATGTTTATGTTTTATTTATTCTTCTTTATTTCAATTTATATCATACCATTACGGTTTTCATTATCGGTGAAAGTGATAATTTAATTTGAGGAAGCGCGGACTACCGCCCCCTCCTAGTGATATGTCTTGTTAATTCCATATGTGGGATATATAAAGGATGGAGTTAATGATATTATATAAGATATTATAAAGTAAATATAATATAAATATGTATAGTTATGTTTTAATTCCATTAAAATAATAAATATAATTGCATGTAGCGTTCATGCCTAAATACGACTTACCGTCTCCATGAACAGTGCATTTAATTTCATATGTACAAATGTTTTGTAATTTTAGAAATACATACATAAAATAGATATATATGATATATATTATTTCTACGTAATGAATATCATTTAGGAAATAATGGATATTTTAACACATTAATGACTTCCTATTATAAGAAGTTCATTTTTGACCGAAGTACCAAATATCGACAAAACAATAGTTATTAACTTAAATAATTACATAATATTTATAAAATGGTTATAATTGATATAAAATAAATAATAAACATTAAAAATTATCATAATAATATATAAATTAATGTTAGTTGATTATTCAAAAGATTAATGAATGAATGGGTCAAATCAGACATGAGGTAAGGGACTTCGTCTCAATCTCAATTCATTGAGGCATATTTTGTTTCAAACACATATTTCTTTCATATGGTGTATAACCCCCATTGGATTTTAATTTTATTAAGAAAAATCTTTTCTCTATTAATAATTTTACTAAATGACCGAAAAATAATGTTTCTCTTAATGTGCGCGGTGATCTTTACATTTACGTCGTCGCGAGTGTTATATAAACTTTGGTTTTCTGAACATTCCATAATGTTTTTAAAAGGAAAATAAATACCATATATTCGTTTATGTATTTTGGTATTGAAAATTGTTTTTATAATGTATTTGTTATGTCAATATATTTAGATGATATATTGTGATTTAAATATGGAAATTTTACCTTTCATTTTTGTTTGTTTTATTAGTTATGAATATGTTATGGTTCAAGGGAAGTGTTTTGGTTTTACGGTGGTTCTATGATAAACATTGGGATGGTGAGCCTGATATAACTCTCCATTGCATTGGATAACATGATGGAGGTAAACATGAATGTTTCATCTAATATAATTTGGGAATATCTTATGATGTGTATTCCAAATGCAACTCTTTACATAGATGTGATAGCTACAATGAAAGTATGATATGGATGCCACAAGTTTCCTTTATGATTTATGTTTTCTATTTGTGATTCATAAGTCTTATTATTTCATGAGGTATGTTAAAATGATTTTTTATGTATTTATTGGTGAACTAATGCTTTTTATTTGTTTTATAATCCCTTATTTATCTTTTTATGTTCATTCCATGTTTTGAAATTCTTTCACATGTCCTAAAGATTAATATGTTCCAGGATGGGATCAAGGGAATGTCATGTTGTCTAAAACATGGATTTGGGCCAAACTATTATTTTAAAGAGTTCTCATTTTAATAAAAAAATGGAAACTGAGTAGAAGTGTACAATTTTAAATTTTTGAGATGTAATGCAATAGTTATGGAAAAACACTCTAAAACACTAAACCTATAATGATCGTCAATGAGAATAATTCTATTAATCCATGATTATATAATGTTTTATGGTCTGGCCCTTATACCCTCACATACATAAATTTTTGGGAAGATTTCACAGACCAGGAAACATTTATATTCCTATATGATTATTTGACATAGGAGGAGAAGGTAATGAAATAGGAAGAAAATAAATAATAGGTGTAGGTAGTTATAGAAAAACCCAAACTAAAGAGTTGAAAATTAATAAAACTATATCACGAATTCATCCAAAAGCTAACTACCATCATTACACAATACCTTATATTCTAATAATGAAAACACCAAGCAACCCTATTTTCAACAAAAACAATCCATGAAAACATTCATATATTCCCATTTTGTTATTCGATCACATTCTTTCTAATTTTACAATTCACACATAAATTTATGCAAAATAATCTATTTATGAATATATTTTATCATAGAACATTGTAATCCATTAATAATAATAATTAAAGATGTTTCCAATTTGTTTCATGCATTAACATTTTATTTGGATACCTTTAATATTTTAATTCTAACATACAATAATTAAAAAGATTAGGATTACCCATTATATATTGTTTCTCCAATGAAAAAACCACACTTTAATCCAAAATAACAATTACTCCATACATAATAATGACAAGAAATCAAAATCCTTCTATAGTAATGACCCATTGTATAAAAATGATATTTTCTTCTTGAAAAAAGTTAGTATTATATGAAATTTTATTATATACATAAGACATAATGAGAACCAAAAAAATTATGTTATTAATGTATATCATTAAAATATTAAATGAATAAGCTAATTAAAATGTCAATTATTACAATGGTATGGAAAATATAAAATCAAAAAACAATAATTGGAAAATATGGATCATCCTAAATTTCTAGAATCTTCACACACATGAACAACACAATAGAAAAAACCAAATAATTTAAAACCAATCTAAATTTGTGCGATTATAGGTATATAAAATTGAGGGGAGTTTAGATGAATAATTATTGAAGGAATTAGGATGTACTTATGCAAGGTAATGTTACCATTTGAATTGTAATACGATTGTTGCAATAGTAACATGATCAACAAGAATTATATCCAGATAGTTGCAATAAAAATTTAACCTAAAAAGAATAAATTTTTACTTAGAAAATATTAATCATGGTATTTTTTTTAATTATTGATATTATAATTTATCAAATTAAATATCATCATTAAATAACTCTACAAATGTATAGGCATAATTTTGATAATATGTATTTGTAAGTATTTCATAAAAATATTAATTTCTATAAAAAAATTATAAAAAATTATATTATAAATTAATTTTAATAAAATTAATATATTTATTTAAATCATATCTTTTATTTTATACATGTTTGGTTTTTTTATAATTTTAAAAAAATAAATATTGTTTCAAATAAATTATAAAAATACAATTTTGGAAATAACAAGTATATCTTATATTACATTAATTGTGATGTAATAATGAACAAATAATTTATACAACTTGGGGATCATATATTTTATATTTAATTTCAGAAAATATTAATTAAAATATAATAAAAAAAATTCTTTAACCAAAAAGTCATTTTCCATAACCAAAATTCCAAAACTAATTCATTAAAATAATTGTTGGACTCACTGGTTTTGATAATCCCAAACCTAGTTTCATTTATATGATAACCAGGTTTCATTAGTTTATATTGTTTTTATCATTTATCAATTATGTATTTTTAATATGACTACTATATTGAATATGTTTAAGGAGTAAAATTTTATATGTAAAAGTCACTGGCATTTTGGTCAATGTTAAAATTATTTTTGTTCAAGACACTGGTTGAGGCTACTATCAGAGAGGATACTGATGAAAGGTTACAGCTAGAACATAACCAATGGAAGGTTACCACTAGATTCTTACTGCTGCATGGTTACCGCTAGAACCTTACCGCTATAAGGTTACCTCTAAAACCTTACCACTATAAGTATGTCTCTAGAAGGTTAACGTCGAGGAACCTTTCCAATTTGTAACCATTGCGAGTTCACTGCTATATGTCTATTTTTCAACGACTATTGTTGTAGAGATACAACTAGATGATACATCTACAAGATTACTGTTAGAAATTTACTATTTTAAGATTACTTTTACAAGGTTGTTGTTTGTAATTTACCTCTAGAAGTCTTCTGATGAATGGTTACTACTGGATAGACCCTTGGAATTCACAATTATACCACTGATAAGTGTGTCGAAGAATCCTATCGTTGAACAGCTACCATTGATAATCCTCCTGTTGAGAAGGCTACCTCTTCCACTCTATCGATACCTATATTAGTATACTCTATAATTTTTTATATTTCCTATGATTATTCTAATAGTCATATTTGGTAAATTTAATTCTTTTGACATTAATTAATATTGGATGTAGAAATATCTAGATATCATAAGAGGTATGAGGAAATATGCACATGGTATAATCATTCCTACTATCACACCTCAAAAATATAAAATAGAATAGCAGATCAGGATGGATTAGAGAATGATGGGTGGGAGATGTTACATGAAAAACCACAAAAACATGTTGAATATACCAGCACATGCTCTGTGATCCCAATAGAATCACGAAGATCATTTTGGACAACAAATTTAATGATTTCATGATATTATTAATCTAATTTCATTCAATACATGAAGCTGAACAACACATTACCTAGAATACATGACATAATGTTGTGAAACCTTTTTTTTAGAAAACTTTTAGGGAAGGACCCAAACTGTAATTTCATCTCAAAAAGGAGACTAAAACTGAACTGGAAACACATATAGCCTTCTAAAATCAATCCTTATATGATTATCTCTATTGTGTTATTTATTTTTAATTTTTGAGAGGTGTTCTTTTGTATGTTACCCACACATTGAGTCGTGTGCTTAAACTGGAGGATACTAAAATCCTCACAGCTGATATTCCTTATATTTTTGTTTCCCACGTATAACGTTGTAAGAGGTCGTGTGGGGAATATGTTTTTGTTCTCCCCAAAAATAAATGTGGTACAGGTTGTGTGACTTGGATAGTTTTTGAAAAAAATTAATTCTTGATAGAGGCTGTGTATCAAGTTTATTCATAAAAACATCATGGTGGGGGTGTTTACCAAATGGAGAGGATTATGTCTCAGCATGAGACTGAACCTCTTGTTTTATTCGGTTGTGTACTTTATTGTCTAATGCATTGTCTTTCTATTTTCCATTTCTTATAATTTCAATGACAAAATGTTTTTTTACCTTAACTCTGATATTTATTTTGGGTTGTTGTGTATATGTGTTTAATTCAATAATCCTCTTCCAATGTTGGATAACATTTTATAGTGATCCAACTGAGGACTAATAAAACATTGAGATAGTTGTTGAGAAATTGAACATTAATATCTATACAGCCTTAATTAACTACATTGTTTCAAATTGGAAGATTTTATCATAATGTTTTTATTAGAATTTTTATGAAGGGAATATATTCATCCCCCTCTTGAGTTTCAACCCCACAAACATTTAGTATAAAAGGACTTTCTATTGATACCATATGAAATGTTTTTCAATATTTTCAAATTCTTTTCAACTATTATTGTAATTTTATCTTAATGAACATAATATTTCTTTCATATCTAAATTCATAGTTCATTAAATTCCAATTTTCTATGTATAATGGAGTTGAGGGTGAGACTACTAACAAGACACCTTTCGTTAATAGTAATAACTATTCTCATTGGAAATTGAAAATGAAAATGTATCTATAGTGCATTGGAACTGAATTCTGGGACACTATTGATGAAATAATGCATTACCTACTACTACTAAAGAAACAAGGTCTCAGATGACTAAAGCTAAATATTATAATAATTGTGAAGAAATTAATTAATTGTACCATGAGTTAGGTGATGAATAATTCTATAGAATATGTACCTATAAAACTGCAAATGAAATCTAGGATTCACTGTCTATTTCCCAGGAGTGAACAACCAATGTTAATAAAATGAGTTTAAATACTTATACAGTTAAATATGATAATTTTGAAATTAATCATATGAACCTATCTCTAAAATGTATATCTTGTTTAATGAAATTGTAAATAAAATGAGTCAAGTTGGGAAAACAGTGGACAAAAAATATCAGATTATGAGATTTCTTCAATTCCTATCGGACAGATAGAGAATAACTTTTGTCTCTATCCAAGACTTATGTGACATAAATAAGCTATAAGTGGATGAACTAATTAGAAAACTCATAATTTAAAATGAATATATTAAGGTGATTCAGGAAGTAGATGAAGAACCAAGAAACAAATATGTATCTTTCAATACTGCAACCTCAATGATCATAGACAAGGAAATGGTTCATGTTCCTGTAGACACGTCAACTAGTGAATCTTCTGATTCTGACAATGATGAGGAGATGGCTCATCTTGCTAGATGATCTAAATATTTCTACTAAAGTAATAAGTTTTTTATAAAGTCAAATTATAGAGGAATCTATGACAGTAAAATAAATTATAAAAATGTAAAAAAGGAATGAAAACAGAAATTAGATAATCAGGTATGGGTGTAAAAAATTTTCATGTGAAGGATTCTTGTCCGAAGCTAAAATTTAAGAAGAAATTGGAATACAATGGGAGGAGACATAAAAAGGCCAAGAAAGCTACTCAGAGTGCATCATAAGATAGATCCTCTGGAACTGACACATTAGATACAGAACATAACAATCATGGAAACTTGTGTTTAATGATAGAAACATCTAAGGAATCACTTAATTTTACTATACATAATGCCTAAAATTATTTGAATGAAAGAGAATCAAATAATGATGAATATATGAATAAGGATGATGTGTTTTAATACTAAGGAATTAATGAGGATACCATTAATTAGATTAAGGAAAAATATAAATCATTGAAAAGAAAACATGATTTAAATTCCAATTATATGTTTCATTTTGATATCTAAAACAAAACAATTTATGAACTTTTAAATGAAAATACTAAACATAAATTATAAAATGAAAAATAAAAAAGAGATCTTAAGATGATTTCTGCCAGTATGGATTACTTGTGTAACACCCCGAAATTTTATGAAAAATATATTTTTAATTTCATTAATGTCTTGTGTTGTATGCTACACCATGATTACTTTGCGCTATACGCAACACCGTATTAGCTTGCAGTATACGCAACACTATTCTTGGATCGTGTTACACACAATTTTGATAATAGTTATTATACACAACATTGAGTATATATATATATATATTCAATGTATAAATGAAATATGGTTAGATTCTATTATATGAAACAATGAAGGATTCTTTCACAACACGCAACCCTGACTTGGCTTGCATTACATGAAATCGCGACCTTCCTCGATAGTGTGTGTTGTACGCAATACCAGGTTTCACTAAACAATGATATATTACTATAATATTATTATGAATTAGCCGTTATGAATATTATTAACTAAAAATTAAATTTTATAACATTATTATTCATCTTACTCATTTTCTAGAACATGGTATAAGAACAAAATAAATTTTTCGGGTAAAATAAGTATTTTTCAAAAAATGTAGTTTTGCCGCCTTTTGATGGCGCACACACTTTAAATATAGTATTGGAAATTTTTATAAGTTCAATTTGACAAAATAAAATTCTTATTTGGAATAAAGAAATAAAAATTTACTTTGGATAAATTTTTCGTATTTTTCTGGAAACTTTCATATTTTGATGAATAGTAAAAACACGCTATATTTTAATGAAAAACAACTTTTTTCATCGTAATAATTTATATGGTTAAATTATAATATTTAATGGTTTTAAATTATAAATAGAACATATTGTTACCATTTAATATAATGTATGTCATTAGAATTGATTTTACATTGAATTCGTAGTTTAAATCAATTCAATCTTTTGCAATATTTTAAACAAAAACCCGTTTTCATTCGACAATGGGATTAATTTTAATTTAATTTATACAAATTATGTGTATTGAATTTGAAAAAATGGATTCCATATTTGGAATCAGTGGGTCCAAATTATGTTAATAGGCTACTTTTTATTTTTGGGAATTATGAATTGTAACTACGGTAAATTTTATTTACCTTAGTTAACGGTAAATCAGGTAATTAAGGGTAAATATAATATTATAAAATTACCCTTACACATGCCAAAATTATATTTCATGGATAAATGTAAACCCATATCATCTAAGGGTCGGATTAGATTCATTTCATGGACTTTTTACAATGAAAATAATTTAATTATTATTAAAACCAAAGAAAGTGACAACATGTCACTCTCTTAAATCTTATAGGAATAAAAATTTAAATTTAGTGATAAACATCCTAAAACATCGAACATTAATAGTATCCATAAATATAATAAAATTATCTACATCAAAATAATTTATTTATTATTTTTAGGGAATATATAATTGTCATTAATGGTGATACATTAATGATACAGAAATTATTTATTAAGTGGAAAGTAAGTAATATAGTATTTATTGAAATAGTAATACCCATTAAAATGCCCACAAATCTGACCAAAACTTATTGGTAGTGTATATATACACCTTAATCATCCAATAACCTCATAAATAACCGTTTGGATCCTTAAAAAAGTTATTATGACAGTTATATTATTTTATTTTAAATGATGCCAAAGTTGTCACCTTCGTAATTTAATAAATATAACAATTTAAATATTGTTATTTTAAGATGATAAATTCATGTAAAAGTATTATCGTGAAAGTTAATAGATATATATTCATCATATGATTTTATTTTAAATTTTTATGCAACAAATATGTATATTAAATAATTATACAAAAATGTTGTAGTAATTATTTTATTAAGAGATAAACCAATTAAATGGTTTTAAAAATATTAAAATAAATATTATATGAACTATTTAATGTGATCCGTTAATTTTATAGATACATATGTCCTCTTATGAATCTATTAAATTTTATAGTTCGAACATATCTTCTTGTGTATATTTTATTTAAATTCAAATAAATGAATAGTGTTAAAATTGACACTATTGTTATTTTATAAAAATAACATATTATAAAATTGTTTAAAATTCACAAAAATATTTAAAAATTATAAATTTAAATTTATATGGTCTATAATGTTATAAAGTAAATAATTATGGTAAATTCACAAAAAATGACTAATTATTTTATATCATTTAAAATTTACAATTTTTTTACCACAGATAAACTTAAATAGATTAAATAAGGATAAATCAAAATGATAAGGTTTAAAATAAGATCAAAACATGTCTAAATTTGATTGGTTGATCAGATTACAACCTTATCTAATCTAATCATTGAATATGAGTCATTTTTGGAGGTTTTTAAGTGGGGTTAGATTTATTATAAATTAATATTTTTAAGAATTCAAAAGATGCCCCTCTCCCCCTTATAAAAGGGAACCTCCTCCCTCTCATCCTAACACCAATTTGAGCCTTCAAGCTTGGAAAACCCCTGAAAAATTATCTTCTATACTTCCCTAGAATCATCCTAGAGGTTATGGTCTACTTTAAATACCAATCTTAGTGCCCTGAGAGGAGGTTTCAAAAATGCGTATCGAAGAAGAGGTAATTTCTTCTTTCGATTCTTTCAAGATTCATTCTTCTTCAAATTATTCTTATTTAGTTTTTTCATTAAAAAGTAATAACATCAGTATCTCTAATATACTTATTTGTTATTATAAATATGAAATAACCCCATTTCACCTTCTATCCATCCTAAGGAAAACAAAATCACCGCACGTGCGTACGTACGGAATACCGTCTCCACGTCGTGGTGTAATCCGTTTTTCCACCAACACCATACATGGATGGGTATAATGGTGTAAAGAATAACTAAACATAGTTATTATAACATCATACCTATTATTATATATTGTATCATCCACTCCAATTCAATTCAATAATTATGTAAACGATATCATCGCTCGTGCGTACGTACAGACTACCGTCTCCACGACGCGATGAGATTCATTCTCCATGTTAACCATTTAAGAATGATTATAAAGTATATATAAGAAATAATAATGAAATATATGACATTATAAAGCTATTTTATTTATTTATATATTTATTTCATCTACTTAATTCCATTCAACTCAATAAGGAAACGAAAACAGCGTTTATGCGTACGTACGGCCTACCGTCTCCATGAACGGTGTATTTCATTCCATTTATCGATCTATTATATATATGTATATTCTGAATATATATTATATATAAATAATGTTTTATATTCTGGAATTATTTAATCATGATCTATGTAATAATATGAATAATTACAAGTCAAAACACGGACGACAAATGGAACGATTTTACCCAAAACACTCTTTATCATGGATTTTACAAAAGAACGGGTAATATAAAGTCATGAGTGAACCATATATGATATCATAACAATGAATATGATTCTGTAATAAGTCAATGAAATTATGTAAATAATTATACTGGAGGTTCAGATACATACGAAGCATATCATACATAAGGTAAGGGATAATTTTGCAAATCTCATTTTTATCCGAGATTGCATATTCGTAAGTATTTACTGGGGTTATTTCTATCATCCATGTACATGTTTTATAAAAGTGTTTTCATGTATGTTTAAAGTCCTTTTTACCCATTTTTTACTTTTACTACATGGTATGTAAGGAATTTTTCTTTTGTTTACTTTACGAGGTACATTTTGACTTTTCCGACAAAAGTACGAGAGGACTGTTTTTTTTAACTTATACGGAATGAAAGGGTTTTTACGGTTTTATAAAGCCTTATTTTCATGAATATTCGTCTAAAATATTTCATGAATATTTTCAACAAAATATCCTTGATTTAAAATTTCATGACGTTTTGTGAAAATAAATTGATTTTGAAGAAGAAAGGATATTTTCCTCAAGAATTCATTTCAAATGTTTTATCAAAACCGTTTTCCATCTAAGATGACATTATTTAATATGTGTATGTTTCATGATTAATGTCTCTATGATTTAAATGGTTTCAATTTTCTTATGATTAAATGTCCATTTTTTATATGGATTATGAGACGATGGGATGATGTTTATGAAACCCATTTTATTCTTTGGGTTATGGTGAATGTTTTATGTTTATTTTGTGGAAAAAGTAAGAATGATTTCATTATGAGATGGGTGGGACATATATATCCCTCCAATTGATTGGGTAATGATTTTAATTCTCATGAGATAGACATGGCTGAAACAGTAAGATAATCTGGTTCAGTGTTACAGGACTGAAACGAGGAGTGAACTCGATTCAGAAAGGGACTTTGTCCACTAAGATGGTCTTGGCAGCAATGCGTTAGATACTATGGAAATAATTACATTTTTTTAATGGTTTCCACAATTTCATGTTTTATTACCATTCTATTTTATCATTTTTATTGTTTCTTTATGATCTATTCCTTACGTACTTCCATGTTTTATGTCATTGCTCAAGCTTTTGATGTTTAAAAATTATGTCCATGTTTTTAAGTTCAAATGTATATGGTATGTTTTATTTTATCCATGCTTACCCTTACTGAGAATTTGAGTTCACTCTTTTTATGTTTTCTTTTCCCCAGGATATAAATAAAGGTTTTAGGTAAGAAAAAAAGGGGAAGATCTTTATGGGAGATGTTGAATATCTTTCACCAAGATTAGACGATTATGTTCCAAGTTTCCAAAGACGCTAAAATATTACGGTCCTTGTGTGTCTATTTTTGTTATGTATTAAGTATTCCGCAAAATTAATGTAATTTCCATCTACGTTAAACTTAGGGTCTATACAGTTGGAATCAGAGGAAAGGATTAGTCAACCTTTGGAAACTAGGATGCAAAAATTTGAGTGAGATCCCTAGAGATATTTCTATGCTATGTCTAGAGATGTACCTGAGGATAAGAATAAGTATAGGATATAGTCCGAGAACTACAGTAACAATATTATATTTTAACCTAAGATATTAGATATTGAGGGTGATCCCCCATTACTATGTTGTTTTTCCTATCATGATTTTTGCCTCTCACACTATTCTTTTTGGGTTTTAGAAAATGGCTGTAAACAGGAAGATTCCTGATAATGGAGGATATGACGGACAATGGAATGATTTTATTTATGAGAAACAAAATGAAACGGTATCTGGAAGTCTAAACATCATTATTATTCCTATTCAGCAATCTCATAATATGATCAATAATCTCAACTTTGGTAAGTTTCCCGACTCATATAATAAGAGAAAGATGGAGTTTCCTGATGATCATAGAGTAAAGAATGTTAAATTTCCCTCATGTAAATCATGTGGGAAGAGGCATCATGGAGATTGTTTCAAAGGAACAGGAAGATGCTTTGGGTGTGGAAAAGAAGGACACAAAGCCAGTAAGTGCAAAGGAAAAGGTTCAGTTAACACCATGGACAAGGATAATGCTATTGTTACGACATCAACAATGATTATATGTTTTAAATGTAGAATGTACGGGCATTATGCAAACCAATGCCGTAATGGAAAATCTCATAAAGAGAATCAGCATGATCATATGGGTAGTATTTATGTGGATGATGATGAGGTGACTAAAAATGATATATGAGCTAAAAGAAGTGTTGAAGCGCAGTAGGATGGTTTAGAAGGTAGTGGAATGATTGTATGTTTATCGAGAGTTATGTTGTATAGTTAATGGTACTATTCAATAAAGAATCATCTAAGGATTGTTACACTATTTTTTTTCCTAAATTTTTTTGAAAGTATATGTTGAATTATAACAGTAACCATGGAATGTTATTCATATATTTTTGTAAAGTAGATGATATGCGCATAATGAAGTAATAAGAAGATAATGAGATTTTTTATTGTATACATGAACTCAATATTGATATAAGGACTAAGTGATATCATGGTTTGCGTATATAGAATTTTGAGGATTTTGGTATGTGGAAAGTGTTAACTTTTAACTGCATTCATGTTTTCCCTAAGGTTCAATGGGTATTAATCTTTTAAGATAATACATGATTAAGGACTTCGAACTTTTGTAATGTGACGAACAAGACATATCTTATGATATATGGGGATCAACGATGGTATTAACATGTTTCTTATATGAAATCTATGGTAATCATTTTCACTATAATATGACAATGGATTGTAATATTATGGATAAGCCTAAATACTGGAATGGATTATGTTGGACATAAGTTAGTATTGTTTAAGGATAAAACATTTTTTCGATATTATTGATGGGATGATATAGTAATGTAGTTTTAAAAAAAGGACAACCTGCAGGACGGGCGACAACCCATCGCGTCGGACAAGGCTGTGGGAATCGAACCCACAACTGAAGTGCGACTGGCCTTTATCGCCTACCACTGGCCTACAGGAAGTCCCTGGTTAGTAGATACTAGTTTATTTTATTAATCGGTATGATATATGAAGTATAAGTTCATTTCTAGAACCATATACAATTAATATAACCATAAGATGGACTTATAACTTTTGTTAACCTTTTGTTTGAAAGAGATGGAATGACCCATCATTCTATCACATGATCTGCTAACACATCACGAATAACAAATTTAACTTCATTTCTTTAAAGGATGATGTGGAAATTGATCAATTCACGAACTACAGTGAGATTGTACCAAAATCATGCAAGTATTTCTTTAAATTAATCAACTTTAGGGAAATGATCTTGAAAACCAAAAATGTTGTCCTAGTTCCCTTATATTCGATGAATCAGATGGTACCTTAGATCATCACAAATAAATAGCTTTGTGATTGTTGGCTTTTCCATAGCCATTTCTCTACCACCCTCCATCAGAACATGATGGTTAGATTTTTCTTCCATATCCATATTTTTACTTATGTTCTCCTACGTGGAAACCCAGTGATTAGTTAATTTGGGTAACCGTTACATTTCATACTTTAGTTTTTAAATCCATGATTTGGTATTCCTTTTTACGATGTGGGTTTCTATTAAAAAAACTTTCGAGTAGTAAAGCATTTATAATCCCGGCGAATTACGAAGAAGAAATTCATTTTAAGTGGGGTAGAATGTAACACCCTGAGATTTTATTGAAAATATATTTTTAATTTCATTAATGTCTTGTGTTTTATGCTACACCAAGATTACCTTGTTCTATACGCAACACCGTATTAGCTTGTAGTATACACAACACTATTCTTGGATCGTGTTACACACAATTTTCATAATAGTTATTCTACGCAACATTGAGTATATATATATATAAATTCAATGTATAAATGAAATATTGTTGGATTCTGTTATACGAAACAAAGAATGATTTTTTCACAACACGCAACCCTGCCTTGGCTTGCATTATATGCAATCGCGACCTTCCTCGATAGCATATGTTGTACGCAATACAGGGTTTTACTAAACCACGATATATTATTATAATATTTTTATGAACTAGCCGTTATGAAAATTATTAACTAAATTTTTAATTTTATAACATTATTATTTATCTCACACATTTTCTATAACATGGTATAAGAACAAAATAAATTTTTCTTGTAAAATAAGTATTTTTAAAAAAATGCAGTTTTGCCGCCTCTTGATGGCGCACCCACATTAAATATAGTTTTTTACATGTTTATAAGTTAAATTTGACAAAATAAAATTCTTCTTTGGAATCATGAAATAAAAATTTACTTTGGATAATTTTTTCGTATTATTCTGGTAACTTTCAAATTTTGATGAATAGTAAAAACACGCTATATTTTAATGAAAAACAAATTTTTTCATCGTAATATTTTATATTGTTAAATTATAATATTGAATTGTTTTAAAGTATAAATAGAATATATTTTTACCATTTAATATAATGTATGTCATTGTCATTGATTTTACAATGATTTCATAGGTTAAATCAATTCAATCTTTTGTAATGTTTTAAACAAAAACCCGTTTTCATTCGACAACGGGATTAATTTTAATTTAATTTCTGCAACTTATGTGTATTGAATTTTTAAAAATGGATTCCATATTTGGAATCATTGGGTCCAAATTATTTTAATAGGATACTTTTTATTTTTGGGAATTATGAATAGTAACTACGGTAAATTTTATTTACCATAGTTAAAGGTAAATCGGGTAATTAAGGGTAAATATAATATTATAAAATTACCCTAACACATGCCAAAATTATATTGGATGGCTAAAAGTAAACACATATCATCTAAGGGTCGGATTAGATTCATTTTATGGAATTTTGACAATGAAAATAATTTAATTATTATAAAAACCAAAGAAAGTGACAACATGTCACTCTCTTAAATCTTATAAGTATGTTAATTTTAATTTAGTGATAAACATCATAAAACTTAGAAAATTAATAGTCTCCATAAATCATATAAAATTATATACATCATGATAATTTATTTATAATTTTAAGGGATTAAATAATTGTCATTAAGGGTGATACATTAATGATACAGAAATTATTTATTAAGTGGAAAATAAGTAATATAGTTTTTATTGAAATAATAATACCCATTAAAAGGCCCACAAACCTGACCAAAACTTATTGGTAGTGTATATATACACCTTAATCATCCAATGACCTAATATATAACCGTTTGGATCCTAATAAAAGTGATTATGACACATATATTATTTTATTTTAAATGATGCCAAAGTTGTCACCTTCATAATTTAATAAATATAACAATTTAAATATTGTGATTTTAAGATGATAAATTCAAGTAAAAGTATTATCGTGAAAGTTAATAGATATATCTTCATCATAGGTTTTTATTTTAAATTTTTATGTAACAAATCAGTACATTAAATAATTATACAATAATGTGGTAGTAATTATTTTATTAAGAGATAAACCAAAGAAATGGTTTTAAAAATAATAAAATAAATATTATATGAACTATTTAATGTGATACATTGATTTTATAGATACATATGACATTTTAGGAATCTATTAAAGCTTCTATTTTGAACATATCTTTTGTATATATTTTATTTAAATTCAAATAAATAAAAAGTGTCAAAATTGACACTATTGTTATTTTATAAAAATAACATATTATAAAATTTTTTAAAAATCACAAACATATTTAAAAATTATAAATTTAAATTTATATGGTGTATAATGTTATAAAGTAAACTATTATGGAAAATTCACAACAAATAATTAATTATTTGTTATAATTTACAATTTACAATTTTTTTATCACAAATAATCTTAAATAGATTAAATAAAGATAAATCAAAATGATAAGGTTTAAAATAAGATCCAAACATGTCTAAATTTGATTGTTTGATGGGTTTACAACCTTATCTCATATAACCATCGAATATGAGTCATTTTTGGAGTTTTTTAAGTGGGGTTAGATTTATTATAAATTAATATTTTTAAGAATTCCAACGGTGCCCCTCTCCTCCCTTATAAAAGGGTACCTCCTCCCTATCCTCCTCACACCAATTTGAGCCTTCAAGCTCGGCCAAACCCTGCCTAATTATGTTCTCCACTTCCATAGAATCATCCTAGAGGTTCTGGTATACTTTAAAGACTAATATTAGTGCCCTAAGAGGAGATTTCAAAAAGGCGTATCGAAGAAGAGGTAATTTCTTCTTTCGATTCTTTCAAAATTCATTCTTCTTCAACTTCTTCTTATTTAGTGGTTTCATTATAAAGTAATAACATCAGTATCTATAATATACTGATTTGTTATTATAAATATGAAACAACCCCATGTCACCTTCTATTCATCCTACGGAAAACAAAATCACCGCGCGTGCGTACGTACAGAATACCATCTCCACGCCGTGGTGTAATCTATTTTTTCACCAACACCTTACATGGATGGGTATAATGGTGTAAATAATAACTATTCATAGTTATTATAACATCATACCAATTCTGATATATTGTATCATCCACTCCAATTCAATTAAATAATTATGGAAACGATATCATTGCTCATGCGTACGTACGGACTACCGTCTCCACGACGCAATGAGATTCATTCTCCATGTTAACCATTTAACAATTATTATAAAGTATATATAAGAAATAATAATGAAATATATGAAATAATAAAGCTAATGTATTTATGTATTGACGCACGCCTGGCGTGGGGCGTGGCAAAACAATATTTTATTTACCTTAGTATAGTATAGCAGTTGATCCTAGGTAGTCTCCCGAAGAGGAGTGCACACAAAACAAGGTTGTCACTTTTTGTTGGTTTTCTTTAAAAGATTGGTTTTAATTAATATTAATGACTATGAGAGAATCAAAAAAACAGAAATTGATTGATTTTAACAAATTATAAAGATGGTGATCGGATTAGGTTCGGCTAGACTTAGTGTTGTGCCATCATGGTTTCCACATTTTATATATTCTTCTTCCTTAAACTGGTAAGAGAGATGTGATGAGAATTTTCCTTTCTAAAACCATAGATTGGTCTATCCTCCTCCCAATTTGATTAGAGTTGTAGAAGGTCTCTTGATTAATTAGAGAAATCCCAGACCTGGAATTGTTGTTCCCTAATAAACCAAGATTTCAACATACAATCCTACACACGTGCTTGACAACCGTCGAGCAATCACCCCCCAACCCTAATCATGTTCCACCGTATACAAATTAGAATTGGGTGGAGAGAGATGTGATCATCGACCAAAGAAATTTTATAATTTCAGAATAAAAACCTTAACACAACCGCATTCGGAATTTAATACTGAATTATGAATTGAAACCAGAAGAAGAAATAACAACAAATGTTATTCATTTCAATCACAAAAAATCAAACACAACACATAGGTCCAGCCTCCCCTCTTTCTGATCACTCAAATGAAACTACCCCTCCATGGATGGGGTATGCGAGATAATGCGGGAGAGGAGATACATTTTAAAATAAAATAAATAAATGAAAAATCTGAGAAGTTCTTCTCCTTGGTGCCCCAGAAGGAATGGGGTGGAGAATGGGATGTGTTGAGGAGGAGGAGCTCTCCTCCTTTTATAGCCAGATTTCTGTCCTCCGAATGTTGTCGCATTTTGGACCAAATAAATGACCTCTTAACACGTTTATCACTTCTTAAATGTTATTCATAATTGTCTTGGACGTGTCCCCTCCAAATCTCAGTGGATGTGGACAGGTATTCCGAGAGTTATGGCCTTTTTACTCTGATCATTTATTCTGTCCAGTCAGAATCTCTAAAACGTCAAACCCCGGATTAGGCAGCATTCATAGACCCTCAAACGGATGAATACCGCGGTGCTTCCTTAATAAAAGATGCTCCAAAACTCCTTGTGCGTCCACCCACAGAATTTGGCAAGGTTTGGGCCCACAAAGGATGAATTATGGATCCCACACCAAAACTAGGCAGAACTGGAAACAGTTTTCTTGAGCCAACTTGTGAGTATCTTTGGAACTTCCATATGGCCGATTCAGCTTTTAGTCCAAAAATAGTAAATTAATTCCTGGATGTTTAGAATCTGAAAACAAAATAATTTATCAATTCGGATTAATGTAGATAATGTTATGGCCAAACTACTGAAATAAGTTAAAACTGTTTAAAATCCAAAATGACCAATTTTTACTATTCAGCTCAAAATAACACCAAAATCATAAAAATGAAACAATTCATCTTAGAGGAACACTTTTGTGAGTTTAAAACAGTGATATTCAATATAAATTAATTGAAAATATTTTTTCTATCAATTCCCCCACACTTAATCTATGTTTTTCCTCAAGCATAAAATCTCAACATGGAATTCAAAGGACACCAATGTCACCAATATTTAAATTTCAAATGGAATAAAATCAAATCATTATAAATGTCCAATCAAATTTTCCAATTCCACAAAAATGTCAATTTAATTTCCCACTTTTCAATGAAACGATCAATTCATGCATTTTACTTTTCCCCTTTGAAAAATAATGAAGCTTCTCCTTTCATTCATTCAAGGTTCTCAATTTATTATTATTAAACATGCCAAATCATGACCTACCTCACTTTTGAATATTTTCTCTCATCACTCATGATACAATTAATAGTGGAGTTATTCTCTTATCATGAGAACATGCTCCTTATCCATGGTCATGTAAAGTAACTACTTTCTCCACTTTGTAAAGACAAAACACACATAAAATCATGAGGACATACAATAATGGTTCAAATGACTCTATGGGTTAGGGTTGGTGGGTAAATGATTGAAATAATTTAAGGCCAGAATTAGGAGGTTTGACTCTTAAGTACAATGAATGATTAAACAAGTTAAAACACAAGATGAACCTCAATCAAAATCCCCTTGAAATGTGAATCACAACACCACTCCCCTTTCAATGACATGGGTCATGAGTCAATAAATGACTACAACGAATGATATAATCCAAGTTCTCCCTGTTTTTTTTGTAAAGCTCTAGAAAGGCACATCTTTATTTTCTTTTTTTTGTGTAAGGCTGCAGAACGGAACATCTTTATTTTGATTTTTTTCTTCTTTTTTTTATAGAGAACCGGATGAAATGAAAGAAGCATAATGAAATAACGACTCATTCCCAATTTTCTAATAATACATTGCCCAAAATGATGACGCACACATTATACCACCCAAAAATGATACATATCCCAAGGAACGCACACGAAACGCCCTTCCCCCACACTCAAACTTAAAATAACCATGCAAAAATACTAAAAGTACAGGTAGGTAAGGAAAAATTGGATTGTAATGTGGCATAAACCTGTAAGGAAATTCATGGAATTTAAGGGCTTACGAAGGATAAATGTAAAGGTTGGTCTTAGGATAAAATGTGGCTAGCCAAAGAGATGCCTCAATCATTTTAAATGTGGTTTTATACAGTCATAGCTTTGACAAGTTTCATTACAAGTTCTAGCAGGTGGCACGTCCCAAGATTACTCAAGAAATATGCTCAAGATAAATTAGGAAATATTTGGTCTAGAAATCCTCGCAGGAATAAGAATATGATATTGGAAAATCACTTATGGCATGATTAATAATAACAAATTCATTCACATGAATTTCATAAATTCAAAGAATGAAAAATGGAAGGGAAATTTCATTTAAATGAATCAATTAATTCCCTAAAATCATGAGTCCTTATTTCAATATCCTTGATTCACTTTAATCATCCAATTATCCATTTTAATCATTCAATCTCATTAACATTGAAATCTAAAACATAGAATCACTGGATTTCTATGAAACTCATGTCTCTTGGAGAAGACAAGTAAAACATGAATTCAAGAATGGGCAAGCCTTTTTTGATTAATTCATTAAAAAATGTAGGGAATAAAGTCGGATAATATAGAATTGAAACTCATACTAACCTGTCAAATGGATCCTTTTCTTCATGACGTATAATCCCACGACACCCTCTTCATTAATGGACCAGAAAAAAAATGAAAATAATAGATAGTGCAGGCCCGTTCAATAATTCTGATAAATGACTAAGAAGACAAGTGGAAAATGGGGGAAAATGCGGGTTGCCTCCCGGTAGCGCCTTTGTTTAATGTCGTTGGATCGACAAAACAAAACAAAACAAATTTTTTTTTTAAAAAAAATCTCCTAGACTACAAGATTTCATCCTCCACACATAATTTATGCAGTGTCCTCAATGCATGTAAATGGAATTTTTTATGTATGTTTCAAAAAATTGGAGTTGCTGCATTTAAACAAGTGTAAAGGAATGATGCAACCTGGTAGGTTTTCATTTGTATTCAGGGTGAAGGAGTGTGATCTCCTCCACTGGTTCTTGAGGTATGGTCCCATGGAACATCTTCAGCCTCTGCCCATTTATAGTGAATGGCTTTCCTCCTCCTTCCTTTTGAATCTGCACAGCACCAAAGGGATATACATGAATAACAGTAAAGGGGCCTTCCCATCTGGAATTATGTTTACCTGGCATAAGCATAAGTCTGGATTTGAAGAGTAACACGTCATCTCCAGGGTTGAAGGTTCTTGGTTGAATTATCTTGTCATGGGCCATCCTTGTTCTCTATTTATAGATCATTGAGTTTTCAAAAGATTCCCTTCTACTTTCCTCAAACTCTTGCAACTACAATCTTCTTTCTTTCCCAGCTTTCTCAAGGTCCAGATTCATCTCTCTTACCGCCCAGTAGGCTCTATGCTCCAACTCCACAGGAAGGTGGCAACTCTTTCCATAGATCAATCTATAGGGACTCATTCTTATCGGTGTTTTGTAGGCCGTTCTGTATGCCCATAATGTATCGTCTAACTTTTGGCTATAGTCCTTCCGGTTGGGTATAACAGTCTTCTCCAGAATGGATTTGATTTCTCTATTAGAGACTTCTTTTTGGCCATTTGTTTGGGGATGGTATGAGGTAGATGTTCTATGATGCACCCCATACTTCTTCTGCAATGCATCCATTTTATTGTTGCAGAAATGAGTTCCTTGATCACTGATTATTTCTCGTGGAACGCCAAACCTATAGAAAATGTTAGCCCTAACAAAATCACAAACAACTTTTGCATCATCAGTTCTGGTTTCTTTTTCTTCCACCCATTTTGAAACATATTCTACAGCCAAAAGAATATATGAATTTCCAAATGACATTCGGAATGGTCCCATGAAATCTATGCCCCAAACCTCAAAAATTTCACAATAGGTTATTGGTTTTTGTGGAATTTCATGTCTTTTGGATATTTTACCAGCAAATTGGCATTTTTCACATCTTTTACAAATTTCATCAGCATCCTTGAATAAGATGGGCTAGTTGAGTCCAGATTCTAAAACTTTTTGGGTAGTCCTCTGAGGTCCAAAGTGGCCTCCACATGATAATTTATGAAAAAATTCAAACACTGATTCAATTTCACTTCTTGGCAAGAATCTTCTTATGATTTGATCATTACAAATTTTCCAAAGAAACAGATCTTCCCAAATGTAAAATCTTGATTCAGATTTAAGCTTATGTTGTTGATGAGAGATTAAATGAGAGGGTACATGACATGTTACCAAATAGTTGACAATGTTGGAATACCATGGTACTTCACTGTTGATTAGGTAGAGTTGTTCTCCATGAAGCTCATCATTAAGTGGGTTCTGCTTTGGTATTTCTGTTTCAGCGGTGTGGGGTAGTCGACTCAGATGATCAGCCACTTGATTTTCAGTCCCCTTCTTATCATTTATTTCCAAATTGAACTCTTGTAAGAGTAGTATCTATCTCACCAACCGTGGTTTTGCATCCGCATTTTTTATTAAGTACCTAAGATCTGCATGATCAGAAAAAACAACAATTTTAGTGCCCAGAATATATGATCGGAATTTATCTAGTGCAAAAACGACTGCAAGGAACTCCTTCTCTGTGGTTGTGTAATTTATTTGTGTTTCATCCAAGGTCCTTGATGTGTAGGAGATTACATTAGGCTTGCTGTCAATTCTCTATGATAGAGAGGCTCCCACTCCTTGGTTGGATGCATCACAAAGTATCTCGAAAGGGTAATCCCAATTGGGTGGCTGCATTATTGGTGGTGTTATCAGCCTTTCCTTTAATTCATCAAATGATTCCCTACATGCACAATCAAAATTAATGTTAGCATCCTTTAAAAGTAATCATGAGAGAGGGAGAGAAATATTACTGAAATCCTTGATGAATCTTCTGTAAAATCTTGCATGCCCTAAAAAGGATCTAACATGTTTGACACAAGTTGGCTATGGAAAGGAATTTATTACAACAACTTTTGATTTAACAACTTCAATCCCATTTTGTGAAATTATGTGCCCCAACACTATCCCTTTTTCAACCATGAAATGACATTTTCCAAAATTTAATACAAGGTTATTTTCAATGCATGTTTTCAAAACTTTTTCCAAATTTCCCAAGAAATGATCAAATGAATTTCCAAAAACTGTGAAATCATCAAGAAACACCTCCAAGCAATCCTCAGTGTGGTCTGAGAAAATACTCACCATACACCGTTGAACTGTACCTGGGGCATTGAATAGCCCGAAAGGCATCCTTTTGTAGGCGAATGTTCCAAAAGGGCAGGTGAAGGTTGTCTTCTCCTGGTCTTCTGGTGCAATTGGTACCTGAAAATATCCTGATAATCCATCTAAAAAACAGTAATGAGTATTTCTAGCTAACCTTTTAAGCATCTGATCAATGAATGGAATAGGAAAGTGATCTTTTCTGGTAACTTGATTTAGCTTCCTGTAATCTATACACACTCTCCAGCTGTTTTGTATTCTCATGGGGATCAGTTCATTTCATTCATTTGTAATAGTGGTCAGGCCAGTTTTCTTGGGGACTACATGAATTGGGCTTACCCATTGAGAATCAGATATTGGATAAATGATATCAGCTGCTAATAATTTCTCAATCACTTTCTTAACGACCTCCATGATTGTGGGATTGAGTCTTATTTGAGGTTGTCTAACTAGCCGAGATTCACTTTCTAAAAATATCCTGTGAGATCATACCTTAAGGTTGATTCTAGGAATATCACCGAAACTCCATCCTACAGCTTTTACATTCCTTTTGAGAAGGTCAATCAATGTTTGTTCTTGTGAATGGGATACGTTATTGGCAATGATTACTGGAAATTTCTCTCCTTCCATTAGGTAAGTATACTTCTAGTCACATGGAAAAGGCTTCAGCTTTAAACATGGGGGTTGTTCAAGGGATGATATTGAATTTAGGTTTCCTACTTCTAATGTTGAATTCTCTGGAATAATCTCACTTCCTTTTGAAAAATCATCGAAAAAAGCAGATTTTACCACATCCTCCAAAATGATATCAGAATTTTCAGGTTCATGGGAGTTATAAAATTCAAATGTAGAGTGTTCTCCCACAGATAAAGAGTCATGAAGCATACCTAAGTCTTCAATTGGTTCTATACCTTCGTCATGGGAGATTTCATAAAGTGAGTGATTGTTGGACGGGTGTTTCATCGTATCAAGAATATTGAAGTGTACCGTACTATCTCTGAGCTCCATGGTGAGTGTTCCTTCATGCACGTTGATGATTGTCCTTTCTGTTTTCAGGAATGGTCTCCCTAGGATGATGGGAGATTGGGATGGTGCTCGGTCTTCCTCCATGGTAAGGACATAAAAGTCTGCTGGAGAGATTAATCCTCTCACTCCTACAAGTACATCTTCAACGACTCCAGCTGGGAAAACGGTGGATCTGTTTGCTAATTGTACCACCACCGGAGTTGATTTTAGTTCTTCGATCTGCAAAGATGAAACCACAGAGTGAGGAATCACATCTATCGAATCTCCAAGATCACATAGTGCATCAGTAAAATTTAATGAACCGATATTGCGGGGAATAGAGAAAGTCCCTAGATATTGACATTTTTGCGATATCGGTGGTGTGATAAATGCTAAGACGCTTCTTCCTAAGTTGATTCTTTCATTTCAATCCAGCCTCTTTCTTTTAGTACTTAGCTCCTTCAGAAATTTTGCATATTTAAGGATTTTCCTGATTTGCATCCAGTAGTGGAATGTTAATCTCAACTTTTCGGAAAGTTTCCTGAATTTCCCATTGAATTCGTTCTTCTTCTCCCTTCTTTGACTCAACCAATGCTGATGGGAATGGTGCTGGATTATCCTTTTTCTCCCTTTGTTGTTTCTGCAATGGTGTTTCTAGTCTTTCTTTCTTAAACCTTGTTCTTTCTACTTTTTTGTTGACTCCATCTTTTGGTTGGATAGGACGAGCTTCAGCAGGTTCCCTAGATTCATCCTCCTCATGTTGTTATGGTGGATTTAGTTCCTTACTGCTTCGGGTTGTGATTGCACTAACATTCTCCTTTGGATTGGGAATTGTTTGTGCAGGATGCTTACCTTGGTTCTTTGTGAGAGCATCGATAATGCCTGCAAATTGATTAGCTAGCTTTTCCATCTTATCTTCTATTCCCGCAACTCTTGTCTTCAGTTGTTGGTCTTCATTTGTCGGTGCACTTGTGGATGGTTGCTCATAATTATTCCGCTGGAAAGGTGGTGGTTGAAAAGTTTGTTGTTGTTGGAAGGGAATCTGATAAGGTTGTTGGAATGCTATCGGGTTCTGATATTGCTGCTGAAAAGGTGCTCTGGCATGGTTCTGTTGAAACCCATACCCTGGTTGGGTTTTCTCTTGGTATTGGCTTTGTTGATAGGCTGCAACACAACTTTCTATCCCCTGCACTTCTGGACATTGATCAGTGTAATGAGAATTAGAAGAGCATAAACCACATACCTGATTCAGTCCTTGTTGTTCTTTCACATGGTTCACGGCTATTTGTCGCACCAACCTAGTGAGTTCACCCATTTCATTCCTAATTAAATCTACTGAACCAGATGTTCTTACCTCAGGGATTCCTCTGGTGATCGTACCTCGAGTGCCAAACTGCTGTGAATTTTGTGCAATCTTTTCAATCAGAATTCGTATATCTGCAGGTGATTTATCAATGAGGGCTCCTCCCGACGAGGCATCTAGTAGATTCCTGTCATTGTCAAGCAATCCTTGGTAGAAGAACACAGGGAATTGGTCCTCTTCTATTTCTTGGTGTGGACAACTTGCACAAGGATTCTTGAAACGTTCCTAGTATTCGTAGAGTGTTTCTCCGGTTGATTTATGGATTACATAAATCTCTTTCTTTATTGCAGTGCTCCTAGATGTTGGGAAGATTCTTTGTAGAAATCATTTTTTTAGATCTTCCCAGTCACTGATCTCCCCCGGTTGTAGATTGTACAACCATTCCTTTGCTGTTCCCTCTAGTGAGAAGGGGAATTCCCTCCACTTCACATGCTCTTCCGCGACTGCTCGAGGTTTGAAGCTGGAGTAGACATAGGTGAATTCTTGAATATGTCGATTTGGGTTTTCACCTACAAGACCATGAAATTTAGGAAGCACTTGGATCATGTTAATTCGCAATTCAAAATCATTTTCTATGGAAGGAATTGCAAGTTGATAATTTTTATTGACAAATTGAGGTGCACAGATGTCACGTAGGGTTCGGTTGGGATTTACAGCCATTATTAAAGGTTCAAATTCTTCACTCAAGGTATCACATGAATCGGTGAGATTTATTTCTTCAAATTCATTGGGAAGATTTTGATTTTTCAATTTGGTTATTGTGTGCTCAATTTCTGGATCAAATTCTAATAAATTGGTATTTGTACTTCGGGTCATTCAAAAGAGATTTTTTTTAAAAAAACGTTGAGGCACTGCCTCCATGGAAAACGGCGCCATGTTTGACGCACGCTTGTCGTGGGGCGTGGCAAAACAATATTTTATTTACCTAAGTATAGTATAGTAGTTGATCCTAGGTAGTCTTTCGAAGAGGAGTGCACACAAAACAAGGTTGTCACTTTTTGTTGGTTTTCTTAAAAAGACTGGTTTTAATTAATATGGATGACTATGAGAGAAACAAAGAATAGAAATTGATTTATTTTAACAAATTATAAAGATGGCGATCGGATTAGTTTTGGCTAGAGTTAGTGTTGTGCCATCATGGTTTCCAAATTTTATGTCTTCTTATTCCTTAAACTGGTAAGAGAGATGTGATGAGAATTTTCCTTTCTAAAACCATAGATTGGTCTATCCTCCTTCCAATGTGTTTAGGGTTGTAGAAGGTCTCTTGTTTAATTATAGAAATCCTAGACTTGGAATTGTTGTTCCCTAATAAACCAATATTTCAACATACAATCCTACACACGTGCTTGACAACCGTCGAACAATCACCACCCAACCCTAATCATGTTCCACCGTATACAAATTAGAATTGGGTGGAGGGAGATGTGATCATCAACCAAAGAAATTTATAATTTCAGAATAAAAACCTTAACACAACCACATTCGGAATATAATACTGAATTATGAATTGAAACCAGAAGAAGAAAGAAGAACAAATTTTATTCATTTCAATCACAAAAACTCAAACACAACACATAGGTCCAGCCTCCCCTCTTTCTGATCACTCAAATGAAACAACCCCTCCATATATGGGGTATGAGAGATAATGCGGGACAAGAGAGACATTTTTACATAAAATAAATAAATGAAAAATCTGAGAAGTTCTTCTCCTTGGTGCCCCAGAAGGAATGGGGTGGAGAATGGGATGTGTTGAGGAGGAGGAGCTCTCCTCCTTTTATAGCCAGATTTCTGTCCTCCGAATGTGGTCGCGTTTTGTACACAATAAATGACCTTTTCACGCGTTGAGCCCTTCTTAAATGTTGTTCATTATTGTCTTGGACGTGTCCCCTCAAAATCTCATCGGATGTGGACATTTATGCTAAGAGTTATGGCCTTTTTACTCTGATTATTTATTCTATCCAGTCAGAATCTCCAAAACGTCAAACCCCGGATTAGGAAACTTTAATGGACCCACAAACGGACGAATCCCACGGCGATTCCTTAATTAAAGATGCTCAAAAACTCCTTTCGCGTCCACCCACCGAATTGTGCAAGGTGTGGGCCCACAATGGATGAATTATGGATCCCACACCAAACCTAGGCAGAACTGGAAACAGTTTTCTTGAGCTAACTTGTGATCTTCTTTGGAGCTTTCATATGGCTGATTCAGCTTTTAGTCCAAAAATAGTAAATCAATCCCTTGATGTGTAGAATCTGAAAAAGAATAAATTTTCCAATTCGGATCAATGTAGATAATGTTATGGAGAAACTACTGAAATAAGTTAAAACTGTTAAAAATCCAAAATGGCCAATATTTACTATTCAGCTCAAAATAACACCAAAATCATAAAAATGAAACAATTCATGTTAGAGGAAAAATTTTGTGAGTTTAAAACAGTGATATTAAATATAAATTAATTTAAAATATTTGTTCTATCATTTATATGTGTATTTCATCTACTTAATTCCATTCAACTCAATAAGGAAACATAAACATCGTTCATGCGTACGTACGACCTACCGTCTCCATTAACGGGGTATTTCTTTCCATTTATCGATCTATTATATATATTTATATTCTAAATATATATTTTATATAAATCATGTTTTATATTCTAGAATTATGTAATCGTGATCTATGTAGTCATATGAATAATTACAAGTCAAAACACGGATGACAAATGAAACGATTTTACCCAAAACACTCATTATCATGGAATTTACAAAAGAACAGGTAATATAAAGTCATAAGTGAACCATATATGATATCATAACAATGAATATGATTCTGTAATAAGTCAATGACATTATTTAAATCACTATACAGGAGGTTCGGATACATACGAATCATATCGGACATAAGGTAAGGGATAATTTTGCAAATCTCATTTTTATCCGAGATTGCATATTCTTAAGTATTTACTGGGTTTATTTATATCATCCATGACCATGTTTTATAAAAGTGTTTTCATGTATTTTTAATGTCCTTTTTAATCATTTTTTACTTTTACTACATGGTATGTAAGGAATCTTTCTTTTCTTTACGTTACGAGGTATTTTTTGACTTTTCCGACAAAAGTACGAGAAGAATGTTTTTTTAACTTATACGGAATGAAAGGGTTTTTAAGGTTTTATAAAGACTTATTTTCATGAAGATTCCTCTAAAATATTTCATGACTATTTTCATAAAATATCCTTCTTTTAAAATTGCATGTTGTTTTGTGAAAATAAATTGATTTTGAAGAACAAATGATATTTTTCTCAAGAATTCATTTCAAATGTTTTATCAAAACCATTTTCCATCTAAGATGACATTATTTAATATGTGTATGTTTCAAGATTAATGACTCTATGAGTTAAATGGTTTCAATTTTCTTATGATGAAATTTCCATTTGTTTTATATGGATTATGAGATGATGGGATGATGTTTATGAAACCCATTTTATTCTTTGGGTTATGGTGAATGTTTTATGTTTATTTTGTGGCACAAGTAAGAATGATTTAATTATGAGATGGGTGGGAACTATATCTCCCTCCAATGCATTGGGTAAAGATTTTATATCTCATGAGATAGACATGGCTGGAACGGTATGTTAATCTGGTTCAGTGTTACAGGACTAAAACGAGGAGTGAACTCGATTCCGAAAGGGACTTTGTCCACTAAGATGGTCTTGGCAGCAATGCCTTGGACACTATGGAAATCATTACATGTGTTTAATGGTTGCCACAATTTCATGTTTTTTTCCCATTATATTTTATCATTATTAATTTTTCTTTATGATCTATACCTTACGTACTTCCATGTTTTATGTCATTGCTCATGCTTTTGATGTTTAAACATTATGTCCATGTTTTTAAGTTCAAATGTATATGGTATGTTTTATTTTATCTATGATTACCCATACTGAGCATTTGAGCTCACCCTTTTTATGTTTTCTTTTCCCCAGGATATAAAGAATGGTTTTAGGTAAGAAAAAAAGGGGAATATCATTATGTGAGATGTTAAAGATCTTTCACCATGATTAGAATGTTACGCTCCAAGTTTCCAAAGACACTAAACTATTATGGTTATTGTGTGTCTGTTTTTGTAATGTATTAAGTATTCCGCAAAAGTAATGTAATGTCTATGTACGTCAAGCTTAGGGTCTCTACAACTTGACTATGTTTCTAGGGAAATAATTGATCCAAACACAAAACTTATTTAGGATGTCATCATGGAAAAAAAGGATTGCCAAAAACATATTTGTTCCAAAATCATGACAATTCACTGCATGTTCAATTTCTGGATAATCTTTTGAAAACCATTTTTCTAAAGGACCTAACAAAGTCATTATGTCTCAAAACATGACAGTTGATTATAGGAAATAAATAATTACACTATGGATTCCCAAATCATTTCATTCTAACCATTCTATACCAAATAAAATATGGGTTCCAAAGTTACCCTTTGCATAATCTAATTTTCACGATTAATTTCTAAATTGATCTTGTAAAACCCTATGGTACTTTGATAGTGGATTTTCAAGACATATGAAATGATAATATTTATGCTTCAATAAATTTATCAATATTGTTGGTGGACATGTTAGATTTTGTGATAATTATATGTTAATGAATGTTGAATTATTCCAAATTAGTGACTCTAATACTATATTAATTTCAAAAGTATTTTTTTGGGATAATTAAAATATACATAGTATATCTCAGTTGTGTGAATATTTTTTTATTGATATGATTGAAATTTATTCATGAAATGTTTTTAATTCTAAAAATGATTTAATATTCAGTCATCAATGAAATGATAATGTATATACTATTGATTTAAACTATGTAGCTAAGAAAAAATTTAACTGTTTAAATGCTTTTCATAAGGAATCATAGTTATGTAACACATAATTAAGACACTATAATGTGCACTCACATAGGAAACTAACTTGGAATTGTTTATTTAGAGACATACCTAAATTGTAATTCCCACTAAACGATGTTTGTAATCATTGTCAAAAAAAATCACAGAACTTCGTTCAAACCAAAAAATAAAGTTTCAAATTCTAAACCTCTTTAGTTGGTTCACAAGGATTTGTTTAGACCATATGGTTTTTCAAGATTAAATTGGATGCACAATGTCTATGTTCTTGTATGTGGTTTTAATATATTCAGTTGGGTATACTATCTCTCTAACAAAAGGGATGCATGTTCATACATCATAAAAAATTTGATGTATGTGGAAAATCTTAATGGACATAGAATTAAGACCCCGAGAAGTGATTGTGGTCGTGGGTTTTAAAATTCAGTGTTTGAATATTTTATCACACTTAATGTCTATAATATCAATTTTTCTACTCTTAGAAAACCTCAACAAAATGAAGTTGTAGAATGAATAATTAAGACACTTCAAGAGATTTCTCGGAAAATCTTTAATTAGTATAACATGACTATCTATTTTTTGGTTGAAGCTATTAATACAGTTTGTTACATCATGAATAGATTTTTATTAAGAAATATTCTTAAGAATACTCCATATGTGGTATGAAACCATAATATTCTTAAGTTTAACTAATTTACAGTCCTTTGTTTTCAATTATTTATCCTTAACACTAGGGATAATCTCGAAAAAAATCGCTTCCAAAAGTTATGAATGAATATTCATGGGCTACTAAATCTCCAGTAAAGCCTATAGAGTATTCAGTAAGAGAACAATATCTGTGGAAGATTTAGTTCATGTCAAATTTAATGAGACTGATCCACTTGAACCTGATACCTCTATTGAATATCTTTAGGATGATATGTCAATTCTGGACTATAATGATAAAAACACAAATCCCCATGTTAAAATAAATAGTTCAGGGATATTCCAATAATATGATCATGTTGAATCTGAACCTATAGAAAACCATGAAGAGTTATGTCATACCCTTTCTAGAGGTATTATAATACTAGAGAATCATGCTTTATATGTTGTAATGGATGATCTAAATAGAGGAAGAAAAACTAGATCTTCTATAAGAAACCAAGTAGAATATATTTATTTTTTTATCACAACATGAACCCAAAAATATTAATGATGATATCGATGATGATTTTTGGGTGATATATATGAAATAAGAATTTAAAAAGTTTTAAAGAAACAATGATTTGGAATTAGTATAAATCCATAAGTTTACTTTGACCATAGGCACAAATTTGATGTCAAATAACAATGTTGACGAGTCTTGAAATATTGTTAGAAATAAGGATAGATTTTTGGGAGATGTATATATTCAAGAATAATGAATTGATTATGAGGAAATCTTTGATCCTTTAGTTAGACTAGAATCCATTAAAATACTACTTGATTATGCACCTCATCTGAATGTCCAACATTATAAAATGGATTTCAAAAATGAGTTTCTAAATGGGTATATAGTTGATTATGTCTTTGTTGAACAACCCCCGGGGCATTACAAATCCTTATTTATTAAAATCATGATTTTAAACATTCTAAATCTTTATATTGTCTAAAACAATCTTCTAGAGTTTGGTATGATAGACTCAATTATTTTATTATTTCAAAATGTTTTACTAAAAGGATAGATGATCCTAGTCATGTTATTAAAAGTACATCCAATTATGTCTTAATAGTAACAATATTTGTAGATGAAAATATTTTTGGATCCTCAAATTATAATTATGTTATAATTTTTAAAAGATGATGAAAATTGAATTTTAAATGACTCAAATGGGTAAATATAAATATTTTCATGGAATTCAATTTTTTAAAAATAAAAATGGAAGTGCATTAAATAAATGTAAATATACTTAGGATATTTTGATTTGTTATGGATTGGATAGAAATAATGGTTGTGATACCCCTATGAGTACCACTTTTAAGTTGGACACCGATGAAACTGGTAAACCAGTGGATCAAACCAACTACAGATGTATGATTGGGAGTACACTCTTCTTTACTTCTAGCCGACCAGATTTAATGTTCAGTGTATGTATGTGTTATTATTTTATATCCAATCCCAAAAAATATAATTTAATTTATGTTAAATAGTTTATTAAATATCTCATGTATACTACCGACATAAGACTATTTTACCCAAGAGAAAAATCATTTGATTTTTTATGATATTATGATGATGAATTTCCTGGATCCATCTTATACAGAAAGTGAACCTTTGGAACATGTCACTATTTTGGTCAAGCCACCAGTATCATGGTGTACTAAGAAACATAATTCTGTACTATTAACTACTACTGAAGATTAATATATAACTATTGGTATTTGTTATGCCCATATTCTATGGATGAAACTAAGATTACTATACTACAGATATAAATTCAAACATGACCTTATAAATTGTGATAATACAAGTATTATTAACATCTCTAAATATCTGGTATATCATGTTAGGACAAAGCACATTGATGTGAGGCATCATTTTTTGAGAGATCAATATCAAAGAGGTGATTATACTCTTGAATTTATTTGCACTTAACATCAATTGGATGATATATTCATAATTCCGTTAAACATTGAGAGGTTAAATTACATCAAACATGAGTTAGGTAGGATTAATTTTAGTTATGGACACCTCACCGTTGGACCTCACCATTATGACACCTCACCACTAGACCTCTCCATTAGGATGCCTCACTTCTGGACCTCACCATTGGACCTCACCATTAGGACACCTCACCATTCGACGTCACCATTAGGACACATCACTATTGGACATCACTGTTAGGAAACCTCACCATTGGACCTCACCATTTGGACACCTCAACTTTGGGCCTCACCATTAGGACACATCATCATTGGACTTCACTATTAGGACATGTCCCCATTGGACCTCACCTTTATAACCCCTCATAATTAGACATCACCATTAAGACACCTCTCTGTTGGACCTCACCATTAATAAAAATTACCATTGGACCTCATTGATAGACCTTACTATTGGCTCCGTACCACTGGTCAACCTTACTGATTGGTCCGGTACATAGTTTTTTCTGCCAAAATATGAAATGAATTAATTTTATTTATTTCAATTACTCTATTTTTTAATCCTTAAATGAGAGAAAAAAGTTGTGAAGTAATATTTTTATCTACATCAATCCTCTCCTGAATCTATTACTCCTTATTCCATAAACCTAACATACGGTTTATACCATCAAATTTCATCAAATTTTTATTGGCAATAGATAAGAGAACAATATCTGGTGATGAAGAAGATGCACTAGATCTTAAGAGTCCTCAGGATGAGCCTAGTAGTGGACCAAAAGTCGTTGAAAAACCAATAAATCCACATCTATAAAAGAGGGAAATTGTGGTAAAAAATGAATTAGATTCAGTGTGGTTGTTGTCGATAAAGTCTCTAGTTTAGATGTCCCTTAATTCCCAAGACTGAGTAGAATTTTTCACAAACTACAGTTGACCATATTACCCAATGCTAGAAAAGTATTATTATGAATATCTAAAGATTAAAGAATATAAGGATGATAACAGAATGCATTCAAATGTAATTATAGTTAGTGTGATATACCCTTCCATTGAATGGGATGAATTTCTAAAAGCCCCACGTTAAGGAAAATTTTATTATTATTCTGGAGTGGTTCCTATTACTATTGATCTATTCTTCTATGAAGAGGTTCTTGTTGAAAAAATATGGAATGGAATCCCTAGAAAAGAAATTTCTACTGAGATGTATGGGGAATATAAATTATTGATCATGTTTATCCAACATGTTTTGATTCCCTAGAGAGGGATATTTTAATGTTTGAAATATCAGGACATATTTTTTTTCTATTAATTGATTCATTGTCAAAGGATAAATCATTGAAGATTTTATATGGTTCAGTTAGAAGATATAATTAATCTAGGATGAAAATCAAATGACTTGTTTCATTCCATGATGATATCATTGATGTTAAAAGTAAAAGTGGTTTCTAGAAATAAGAAAGATACCATAGTTTTACTGTTCAACTACAATATTACTTAAAAAAATCAAGTGTATAAAGATAAAATAGAACTCAGGAAAACAGGAATGGATGAGTAATGAGGCTAAGCTATATGAAGACTTCCACCTTTTTTTCAACCATTCTAGGAAAAATAATAAAAGAGATATATGTTTAAAACCTGATGATGTGGAATGAGTGTATTCAGATGAAGTGGAGGAGGTTGCTATTATGAAATAAAGAGAAGATTCTCTTATAGATGACAAGACTAACTCTAACCTTCCATCATGTACTCATGTTGGTACAATATCATTTGGTGATCCTAGCACACCTTTTTCATAGAAGATTGACGGTCCTGAGGGAAACTGATGTTGAAAAAACAATTGATGTACACTATATTGATAATGTCATTAGAGACATTACTAATGGAGAGACCTCATATGAAGAGTATATAGTATATTCTAATCATGAGATGTATGAAAAAGCTGATTATGAGGTAATTGTAGAAGAACTCTTAAGTATTAGTCCTTTCATAGGATATATATAAATAAAAGAAAATGAAAAGGAAGAGGAAGATGAATCGGTTGGTATTGTAATGAAGGTTGTTGAATATTATATAGATTAAGTATCATTATACTATGGTGATGATTTAACTGGTAAAGGAAGAAAGGAAGAGATGAATATAGTAGTCCAAGAGGATTCACAATTTTAAGGGGAGGAACATGTTTCCATAGGTTTAGTTTCTGTTATTCTTGAACTACATGGTTGGTCAGAGAAACATAGATTCATGCTTCGGGGCATAGACTATAAATAATCGGAAGATTACAATCTTAACTGAAGGCCTCTAGTTCATTATATTTCAGAGACAACTATAGTGCAACCATTGGTTCTACAACATCATGATTATGTAAAGAAGGACGACCTTGAGTCATTGAAATCAGATCCAAATAGATGCTATGATGAAATATCCCTTGGGATAGAGTGAATAGTGTCTCTGAATCAAGTGCTTTTTGCATCTGTTATAGAAAGAATAATGATTAGAAATTAATCATATTTGATAAATAAAGTGAAAGAATTCCAAAATTTGTTATGAGACTTAGCACAAAATGTAAGGAATGCAAAATTGTATATTGTAAGATTAGACTCATATATGGATTCTAGAGGTCATGTGGAAAAAGAATTTCAGTATGTTATGAGTGTTTTTTCAGAATATGGTAACTATTTTTGAGGAAATTAATAAATATATCAAAGCACATGTAAATAGTTAGGATAAGGATGTAAAGTGGTTGATCAGTGGATTCACTGTTTATTTTATAAATACAATGGCCATTACAAAAGAACCTATGTGTGCATTCATTTCATCTTATGGCTCTCCTCCTATTGATCTAACAACATTCAGATCAGTTGTTAGAGAAAAAAATGGAAAAACACTCTGCTGCAAGTACCTCAGATCTTATGCCTTTGACTTAAGTCATTTCCACTACCTGATAAATTCATAAACATGTCGGTGGTTACATGAGGAAGGATACCCAAGATCAAAAGAAGAGAAAATAGCATGTTGACTTCTATTATAAATGGTTTTATACAAATAATCAAATGGATAGTCATTTCACGTTCGAATTGGAGAACTAGAGGTTATGTTCTATCACTTAGCCCATTAAGGATCACGTTAGCAGGCCTGGAGAGTGGAATTTGGAATTGAAGATGTTAATTGAGAATATGGATGATTTCATATTAGCTATGGATAGAGGATTCATCATCATTTTGGATTTCAAGAACCTCATTCTTCTTTTTCTCTGTTGGATTGTACTCCTATTATTGTCCCGTGAGGCTTTCCTTCTTCCTCAACTGCATCATGATCTACCAGTGTTGCTCCTTTGATGACTCCGACAAATTCCCTTAGAATATTAACTCTTATGATTCATATGAGATATACTCATTATATGCCTACTAAGGCTACTATAGAAACTGCTCCTTCCTTGCTCACTATTATTCATAGGCCAGTACCTCCCTTTTCTGAATATGCTTCCTCACTTCCCAAAGGCACTAATCACTTACACATATCTGATGTGGATTTAATATATACATTAATATTTTATATTGTTCATTGTAATAAATTCTTTATAATTTACACTTGTTAAATTAATATAGAAATATAAATTTGTCTCATTTTTTGGATAATCACAAAGGGGAAGAATTTTTATGATTGGATCCCTTGCATATATGACATTCTAATAAATATTTTCCCTAATATATATTAAAAAATAATATTGGTTCAATTTTTATCCAATTCATTTTCATTTGTATTTTCCAATTTCATATAACTGATATAATATATTGTGACACCACTGAAGATATTAGAAAATGTAGTTAAATCTAAAACAATAATAGTTATTCTAAATTTCACATTCATAAATTGTGAATATCAAAAATGGGAAGAATGTTGGACTAACTTCTTCTGATAATCCCAAATCATGATTATTTTATATAATAATCATGTTTCATTACATTTAATAGTTTTTCTCATGTTACAATTATGTATTCATAATCTCAATGCTTTATTGATTAAATTTACAATGTAACAGTTTCTAGGTAAAAGGTCACTCGTATGAAGGTCTATGGTAAGATACTTATGTTCATGTCCCTAGTTGAGGCTATTGTAGGTGATGTTACTTCTAAAAGGATACCTCTAGAACCTTACCTTTAGATGGTTACCTCTAAATCCTTATCACTATACGGATACCTTTAGAACATTAACGCTATATGGTTTCTTCTATAACCTTACTGCTAAGAGGTTGCCACAAGAAGGATACCATTGAAGAACGTTACCAATGTTTTACCAATTCTAGTTCATCGATACAAGTCTACCACTAAAAGGATATTGTTATAGAGATACCACTAGAGGTTACATTAGAAATGATAATGTTATAATGTAATTGTATTAACCATACTGTTACATGGTTTTTTTATGAAGTTATTTTTGGATGTCTACTGATGCAAGGTTACTACTGGAATAACCTTTGTAATTAACAAGTCTACTGATGATAAGCTTACCAATAATTCTTACCATTTCAAGGCTATAGGTGATATACCTACTGTTTAGAATGCTATCGCTTCATGTCTATTGATAACTATACTCTTCTAATCTATACATTTTCAATTTTTTTATTGAATTCTAATTGTAATTTTTGATAAATTTAATTATTTTGAAATTAATTAATGTTTGTTGTAAACATATCTAGAGACAGTATAAGGAACAAGGAAGAAAACATGTGGTTTGATAATTCCTAATTTCATACCTTAGGAATATAAAATAGAATAGAAAATAAAGCTAGATTATAGAATGTTGGGTGAGATACGTTAAAGGACAGACCTGAAGAACCAAAAGAATATATCAGAACATATACTGTGAACCCAAGAGCTTCAAAAAGATCATTTAGGTGAAAAAAATAACATGAACCATTTTTAATTCATTGAATCTATTTCAATCAAAGAATTTGAACACCTGAATACCTGGAAGCCAGAACCTAATGTTGTGATACTCTGTTTTGGAGAAAAAAATTAGAGAAAGACTCAAACTACAGTTTCATCAAACCAAGGAGTCCAGGGCTGAACTGAAAACACATAAATCCATCTAATCTCAGACATCATAACTTTTGTCTATTGTGTGCTATATTTTACCTTTCAGAGTAGTTTGTATTTTTCAATTACACACAAACTGATTCATTTTATTAAACTGAATGATAATCAAAATCCTGACACCATACATAACTTACCTTTTTAATTCCCACATATTACTATGTAATTGGTTTTGTGTGACCAGGGTGTTTGTTTTCCCAATAATGAACTGTGGTAGATATTTTGAGACCTAGATATTTTGTGAAAAATGTTATAAATCCCAATACAGATTGGGTATTATGTTTATTAATATAAATTTCTTGGTGGCAGGTGATCACAACATGGATAGGATTATGTCTCAGTGTGAGACTGAACATGTTGTTACGTTCTGTTGTGTACATTATAGTTTAAAAACATGTCATTCTGTTTATCACTACATATAAATTCACAGGAATAAAACTATTTTAAATTAACTCGAATAGTTAGTTTTGGTTGGTGTTTATATGTTCTTAATTCAGAAAACATGGTTTCAATGTTGGATAAGTGCTTATAGTGATGCAACTAAAGACTAATTATCCATTGAGAGGCATACTGGGAAATATAACATTTATATCTCTACAGAATTAATTAACTAGTTTGTTTCAAATTGAGGAATTTTATCTTAATGTTTTTAACATGAATTTTAAGTAGGAACTCAATTCACCCTCTCTTGAGTCTCCACCTCCATTAACAATGATACATTTGTTTTCATCCACAGACATTTATAAAAAAAATTATAATTTTGTGGGTTTTTATTCATTATATCCATTAAATTTTATTTATATATGATTTATATTTTATAAAATGACAATAATTATTTTAACATGGTTATAATATTTTATTCAATATTTCATTCAAAATATACCATACTCCTCATGTATAAATGACCCATCTCCCACCCCCTTGAAAACTATTCCCTCCAACCCATGTAAAAGGAAATTTTCAGAAAAATCAATACATTTTAAGAAACATTATTTTCATTTGGATATTAATGATTAAAAAAACTGTAATCATAAAATGTATTTTTAGGGTCATACAAGTGATGATACGCCGAGGAAAGTGTATTTTTTTCAAAAACATCTCTCATTTTTTTCTCCTATCATTAATTTACATGTTTTAAAAAAACAAAATCATCAAATATTTTTTTTGAAAAAAGAATTATTAATATTTTCATCCTATAATAAAATATTTTATTTTTTATGTATTTATATTTGATACCTATTTATATTCAAATTTTATCCATGTTATAGTTAACACTCAACGAACCACCAAGGGGGACATTTCCAACATATTTCTTTATCCACAACTATTGGATAGTCTATCATGAATTATTTATAATATAATATATATAAATATTATTATTTTATGGAATTTAATTATATATAATAATATATAAATTACATTGATCAAAATATTTAAATCAATATAGTATTTGAAATATTTAAGGAAAACATTATATCAAAATTTATTCTCATAACCAAGAAATAAAAAAATATATTAAATTTTATATAATTATTAAATAATTTTTAAAAAATAAATCATTTAGCCTTGAATAAAAATATATATATTAATTAATCTATTATTTTATTATTGAAAAATTGAAAAATTAATGTTGGATTTATGGTAATGGGATTCCCGAACCCATTTACATATTGTGGGTTATCAAAATTTCATGAAATATTCATAATGTACATTGGATTTTATTCCCATTAATATAACATAAATACAAAAAACTGTCTCTTAAAGATATATATTTCACCACCTTGAATTATAATCCAAATAGTATTAATTTTTTAAAATAATGATTCAATAAAAACACATCATTTACACTTCTTGTTATGTTTTATATTCACTGAACAATGTTGATTTTTAGGTAAAATATATTCTACATTATTTAATTTTGAATACCATTATTATTAAATAAATTAGTGTTAAATATATTCTATGATTCTATGACTATTAATTTAGTTACATCCTTGTTATATAACATTTTTTGTTCAAGGAATGTTAGTTAAAAATGGAAGGAGGAGGATCTCAAACAGAATTCTTATCTCATTCTGATGACTTTCTTGCAATAATTATTACAATGTCAGGTTTAGATTATTCTAAAAACATTTATACCATAAAACTCCTTAAAAAATATTTGTATGATATATCAAACACCTCCACTATTCCTCTATACAATCGTGGATCATGGGTTGTATTGAATAAAATTCTTTTTTCTCAATATTCTCAAATTTTCAAAATAGGTAAATATTATCATGTTATTTTTAGATATTTTATCATATCATAAGATTTTGAAGCATATTATGATTTTGAAAAATATATTGAAGATTGTTACTATTTTACAACCTATTTAAACTTAATTTTAACATATAAACATTCCTAACATACTGTTCTTATTTTAAAAGGACCATTAGTTGAAAAATTCTCGTCAAATATAGTCTGGATGGTTTTTTAAAATAAATTTTTATTATAAAAATTGAAATTATATGTCATAACTCATTATGTCTCAAAAAATTACATATAAAAACTGTATGACCCATGTTGTACAAGGTGTATTTGGATAATGTAATAAAATAATTTTTATGAAACATTAATTCATTTTTTAAATGCATGGAAAATCAACATACATGTTCAAAATAATGATGAGACCATGTAGAAAACATGATCGAAGCACTACATTCATTATTTTTGGTATGGTTTTATTAAATCAATTATAAATAAAATGAATTTCATAAATATATATAATAATTCATAAAATTAAATATTTGAGTTTTTATAATTTTGTATGTAAATGAATGTATTGAAAAAACCTTTGAGTTTAAAACATGTTATGTTTATCTTTTACTTTTAAAAAAGTGACAATATACAAGAATTGTGATAACCCGTCACTTCTGAAAAGTCCATGAGGATCAAACACCTATCTGAAGGGTGATAAGGGTGCCTCACCATCCCCTAGCCTATCTTATGTCCCTAGTTTGTTATAATTTTTCATTTTTATTATATTATTTGATGGAATATGAATATCCTGATTTTTAGATCATAGGGTTTATCAAATATATATAGTTGGTATTGTAAAATGATTTTGGATGAAGTGATAAATTTCATTTTGGAAGACATTATCTATTTTTTACTCTCATATGACTATGTTAAATAGAATTTTATTAAATTTTATTTTAGGATTAAGTATTGAATTTTATTTATTAGAATGTTTTTTTATTATGGAAATATTTTTATTCGTGTGATATATTGAAATGATAAACCAATCTTGTAGAATATAAAATTTTTGATATTATATTTTGGGTATGAGAAATTTTGACTGATAAATGTTATTTAGAGATAAATGATAAAATTTATCCTGTAAAAAAATTATTCAAATTTTCTGAGGTTTGGAGATCAAACATAGTCTGGACGATTTAATGGATTATTTGGACATTAGTTATTACAATTGAATTTTGGGGATTAAAAGTTGTATTTTATCATGAAATGGTTTATTTTTTTAATTGTTTTACCTAAACCTGACCATATTGGTTTTGGTTAATAATTCAATACAATATATATAGATAATTATTCCTTTTTGGGTTTTTTGATATTGTAGAGGTCAAATCATTGTGAATACTCATCATTTCGAGTAAAAGATGTGTGTTGGGAGAAAATTGATTAAAAAATGAATATCTACTTTTCAAGTAAGTATAATTCCATATATTCTTAGACTACGTTTTAAAATATTTCATTATTTCACTAAAATGGTCCTCATAAAAAATTGTTAGATGATTTCATTACATAACGAGAAGTTATCTTCCTTTCAACAAGTCACAATTTTTTTTAACAGTTAAAATTCTCTAGATAATGTTTTTTATCACTCTACATTATAATATGATGGATAATTTTATCTTTCTTGTCTATGATTTCATATATGGATCCTTATTATTTTTCATCAGATGTACACATTGAACATCTATTTATTTATTTTAATGTGGTAGTTTTATTCCTCTTTTTTCTAATGTGGGATTTTGATGATGGGTTTTTGAAAATCCATTACTCGGTTTTCCACCCCATAATCTAATTACATGGATAAAATTATTTAAATTTGGGAGGATGTAACATCATGAGTTGTAATAATGAAACACTATATTTTTTATCTTAAACGATGTCATACATTGATCTTAAATGAAAAATTGAATATTATTATTTAAATGTTACCATTATAACATAGTTGTTGGAATGGTAGAAATTAATTGTATTAAATTTATTATGAAAAAATCTTTGACTCATGTTTATGAATAGATATTTTGTGCACAATTACTTATAAATAAATGTAAAACCATTTTTAAAAAATTTGTAGTCTTTTTCTATTATTATTTTTAAATGAAATAATTTTAGTTTATAAAGTAATAAAATAAGTAATTTATAAATTTATTATTATAGTATTTATTTAATAAAATAAATTCAATATTTATGATTAATATTGTATTATTTCTAGAAATCATAAAAAAACATATTCAATTTTTTAGAAAAAAAGAATTATTTCCTCTTAAAATTTGATGTTTTTCCTCATTTTGATGGAGAACCCATTTTAAATATAGTTTTCCATGATTTTATAAGATATATTTCAAAATATAAATTATTTATTCTAAATAATTACATAAAAATATTCTTTGGATAATTTTTTTTGTATTTTTCTAATTATAATAATTTTATAATGAATAGTGAAAATTACTTCCTTTAAACAGAAAAGTACTTTTTTATCTAATCTATTTATATAGTTAAATTTAACATCTAATGGTGTTTAATTTATAATTAGATTAAATATTCATCATTTAAACAAATTTTATAAAATATAATCAGTTTGAAGTTGAAAAATAATATAAAAAATATCAATGTATTAAACATTTCTCTCCAAATATCGTCATTTTAGTCTCATCTGTGACATTACATATAAATATAATTTCCCCAATAATGTTCTATTAATTACGTAATATGGATTATATACTTGGAATCATAAGGTACATATTAGTCTTTATGGTAAATTTAATTATTATGTATTCAAATGTTAACATGGATAAAATTATTTACAGTAATAAAAGATAAATTTTGACAAGGGTTAAAATTAAATGTATATTTTTTAACATACCAAAAAACCATATTTAAAGTGTTTTTAGTGTGTGGATAAACCGTAACCATATTATAAGACACTAATTAAATTAATAAGTCAGATAATATAATTTTACCTCTTTATTGTTAGCTTTTAATATTAGATAATCACTAAACCAATCACTTAAACCCACAACTCCTCATTTATAAATACCACCAATCCACATCCAATTATATAAAAAATCAATTAATCTCAAAACATATCTACCAAAACATCTCCTCCAAACTCAAAACACTTCCAAGTTCTTCTGGTCTCATAAAAATATCAAATCCATGGTCTGGGAGGGTCGTTCATGGAGGGGCTATTCAAAAGGTTATTTTCTCAATGTAGCTCTCTTCATTTGTTTTATTTTTCTACATTCATCTGAACTCCTTCATATATAAATTCATGATAAATCTAAAATTATTTATATAATGGATTTATATGTTTATAATTTTTTAAATCATTCCCATATCATTTCTCACCTCATCTTTTTCATTCAAATGAAATTATTATCGATGTTATGTCTATTATTAACCTCAATTGATAATTTTTTTGTTTTTACATTACCACCATTATGTATGGTATTCAAAATATTTATTAGGTAAAATAATATTTAAATATTTATATTATATCCTATTTCATATTCATTATATGTTATATAAATCATACATATATGCTTTCCCTATTTTTGTTATAGGATCACGTCATTGGGGGTTGTGTGGACTACCACCTCCTCAAAATGATGTTAATCGTTCATGCATGACATAGAAAATATAAAGGATATTTTTATTAAAAATATATGATATAAATCAATTATAAATTATCATTTAAGGATATTATATATGTATAAATATTAGCATAATTTTCTTTTAATTTCATTCTTTAAATACGACAGGGAAACCAAAATAGCAATCAGGCGTACGTACGTCCTACTATCTCGATGAATGGTGTTTTTAGTTTTTCATAACATTATATTTATAAATACATATATAAGGAATATTTAATATATTTATATCATGTTAAATATTTTGGGAATTATGGACTTTTGAACACATGGTCTATTGACATCATGCTAAGTTCACTTTCAAATCAAAGACCAAATATTGGTATAGTGTCTTACATTAACATAAATAATTATGTATTTGACATAACATAGTAACTAGTGATATAAAAGGAATAATAAAAATAAAAAATTTCTGAGTAAAGGACATAATGAAGTAATATTATTAATCATGATGAACAAGTAACTTACGAGATGAGATGAACTCTAGGTAAACTATTTTTCTATCTCAATTTCCATTTATTTGTTTATGAGTCTACTTCATTGACTTTTTATTCCAATATTATGTGTGGAATAAAATTTTGTTAGTTTATTTATATAAAAATATAATTTTTGGTTATACTATCATTATAAATAATCACCCCATTGATTATTTCTTACATGATTTATACAAACATTGTAAGGATTCACTCAACTCACTTTTTACCTTTGTGAGATATATACATTATTCACCAATATTTTATTTCGTGTGATGTATATATAATGTCCTTTGATATTAAATATCATGAATATATTCATATCCATGGTATTGGATGTTTCATTGGATTATTATTAATTTTCTATGTCACAAGATTCAACAAATTGCAACTAGTAATGGAATTTTGTAACACAATTTCCATTCATTGGGATAAAGTTCTATTTCATGAATCTATCGTGCAGTGATTATGTGAAAACTTATCTTCAAATACCTAATATTATAGTTAGAAATTCTTAATTTGGATTTATATTTAATACCCTAAATATCTATGTTTCATTAAAAATAGATCTTTTTAGGGGCCTCTTTAACTAAAACATCATTTATAATGTGGTAAGTACTAATTCTTATAATCATTCTCATTGATTTCCATGTCAAAAAATATTGTTTTATTTATTTATTTATATGGACATTAAATAATTAAAATCCTAACTCCCATAAAATGATTCTATGTGGTATGGGGAATGTTTATTAGAGATGATATTTTTAAATGATATAAATTTGTTTCAAAAATTGATTTATAATCTCAATAGATATGAATATTTTTTTTAAAATATAAAGCATGAAACAAATTATCAATTTTATAACACATTAATATTTTAATATTTAAATTAAATGATTAAACGTTTATTTTAAATTAATGTTTTTTCATTTATAAGAGTGTAGATTTGTAAAAATGAAATGTGACTCCAAAGTGAAAATTTTATTTTCAATTTATGAATATTTTAGGTGTTACGATTATCTTATTGATAAGGGAATGTTATTCTTTATAAATTATTTTCAATGATAAAATGAGGGATGGACAGCCCATTATATATCTACAATGCATAGGTTAATGATATAATGTTAAACATTATGTTTTCTACAAAGGGATTTAGGGAATATACTATGATGTGTATTCCTAACGTATCTATGTTTATTACTCCTATTGTTGGTTTTAAATATATAAATTTAATTATGGTATGGATGAAAAAGATATATTTATGGTTTATCATAACTATTTAGGTTTTGAGGAATCATATGATTTAATGAGGTATTATATGATTTTATGTTTTATTTGTGAAAATTTAAATTTTTTGAAATATTTTCAGAGACTTATATATTCAATTCATATTTATATCCCATTCTATGTTTTATGTTCATATATCTTCTTTTTTAGATGTCTTCGATATAGTTTAAGAATGGTAAATATAATGTAATATGTCAAGAATGTTTTTATCAATAATGGAAATCATGGTTTATTATATAATGCTATAGATTATGAATAAAATGGATATCTTGTAGACTTTTATATATTTAATTTTTTGATAAATAATATAATAGTTATGGCCTTATTTTCCAAAACTAGAAACCTCAAAAGATCCCTAATGTTAATTCCTATCTTAAGTTAAGATTATGTAATGTTTAATGGTAGGGAATTATAATAAAATCTAATTTAGGAAACAATATGATTTTATTTTACTTTTTACATAAGAAAAAATACTGTATATTTTTCATACATGATGTTATAACTAGTATAAAAAGAGACTAAATATAACGAAGTTTAATTTATAGTCTCTATACTATTTCTAAGAGACTTATGCCATCTTCGATACTTATTTTTGATATGTAGTGTATAAATATTCCATGAATGTATTTTATTATTATTGTCCTAAAATTTATGGTTTTTACATCATGATTTTATGATATCTCTATCATGGGTGAATGGGTCAATTGATTCCAAATCGGTAAGAAAATTTCGTCTCAACATTACTTCTTTGAAACACATATTTTTTATGCACTAATATTTTTTTAAATGGTTTATATACATACCCTTGTGATGTTATGAAATTAATATTATTATTTTAATGATATAATCAGCTTAAATTTAATATTATTCTCTTATGGGTACATTGATTTAATGATGCCAATGAGGTATGGGTTTCATTATGAAATCTCATCATTTATTAGCCCATTTTTTCTACACTATGGTACATAAGATAATGTTGAAATTATTTAACGAATATCCGACATTATTTTTATTTTCTTTTGGAAATCTAGATTCTTCACAAACCATCATTTTTACAAAAAATTTCAAAAATCAACTTGTATAATTCGATTTTCCTTCAAAAAATTTAGCAAAATTTAACCATTTGTAAAAATGGGATTTTATAAAGGAATTGTCATGTGGTTTTCTGATTGAGGCACTTTTCTAAACTTTTAAAAGAGTAAAATAATTTTTTGTTGTATATAGGTTTTTCTACAATCAAGAACATAATTCCTTTGAGGATTACTTTTCATGTTTACCAGTTTATTGTTTACTAATATTATAATTTCATTAAATTTTTTATATTCAAGATTTTTAAAGTGGTTTTTAATGAATTTATTTCAAAACATGTTTAAATATTTATTTATATGATTCCAATGTTATTTTCATTTAAAATGTTATTAAAATTGTTTCAAGATATATTTATTTATTTCTAATTAATATTATTAAAAAATGTACTCAAATTAATTTCAAGATATATTTAGTTGATATGTTGATTATTTTATTAGTAAAAAATTATCCAAATTGTTTTTAAATAATTATTAATAAGATTAAATATCAATTCTCAAAAAGAATGTTTTTTAAAAAAATTCATACTTTTTTATTATTTTCAATCTATTTTCAAAGAAAAATAATTCTGAAATGTTTTCAATCATTATTTATATGTTTTCATAGTACATTTAATGTAATATGATTTCAAATATATGAATTTATTTTCATGTTTTTAAAAAATACCTTTATATTTTTTTGAATGTGGTTCCCAATGAAATGGGTATTAAAAATATTTTAGTTTTTTATAACATATTATTATGAAAATATTAGTATCATTAGGGAATTTTCCATGTGACCATTCAATGTCTTTATACATTTAATGTGTCATATATTTATATATATTATGATATAATATGGTTATGAAACATGTGAACCATTAATATTTTATCTCGTAATGATTTAGGTTTTCATGGAATGATGTCTATGAAATCTATTTTTCTTCAATTGGTTATATGATTCTGAAACAAGATTATTTTCATAGTTTGTTCATTGGTGAAAGTATTGTGGAACCTATCTCGTTTCCACATGTTAGGAAAAAATAACATGTTTATGATACAAATTCTTTCATGGGTTTTGATATGATGTTTATAAATCTAATCTATTTTTATGGGTAATGTTTTTATGTGTGTTTTATTATATTATGAAACATTTCTTTATGATTTCATTATTATATGGGTGAAATATATATATATATATATATATACCTCCAATGAATTACATAAATATTTTATATCATGAGTGAAGTATCAAATACAACTCAATGGTCTTGATACATTATTGGGGGAAGGGGAAACTATATCCACTATAGGAAGAAGTGGAAACATGATCCACTTTTCGAATAAGTGGAAACCTAATCAATTATAAGGAAAAGACTAAGACTGGGGATGGTGGAGTATCACACCTAGTAGGTGTAGTCCCCATTAAATTCAATGATATATTTTTGAAATGATCTATGATTTATAAGTAATGATATTACATTTTTCTGTCTTCTACATATTGTATCCTTATTCCAATGGTTTGTCTGGTTTCTTACTCTCTTAATTCCCTCATGATTCATGTCTTATAAACAACCAATATATAAACCTTGACTTATTATTATTATCTTTTATATGAAATATTTTATCATCTAATGTTATGATCAAATTATACTACCCTTATACTCATGATTATTCATACATATATCCCTTATTTACCCTTATAGGGAATCTACGCCAACCTTTTTTTATGTTTCCCTTACCAAAGTAATGAATATATGTATTATGAATTATGATTAAAATAATATTTTTATTCATTAATATCCTAGTTATAGATAATATATCTCACTTGTGTTCTAGTGTTTATGTTTCCATGTTTCAAAAGAAACTAACCTAATATGGTCATTTCATGTATGTTTTCTTACTGTTCTATGTATTTTGTTAAAATAGATTTAATTTTCATATATGTTAATCAAGTGTCTATATACATTATATCGGAGAAAATTTTTGCTAACCATTGGAATATAGTATGATTAATCCTTGGTGATAACCATAATCACATGTCTAAGGATAAGTCAATGTTTGTTAAAATTTGTATGAAAATATCCTAGAATTTTATAAAAGGATATTGTGACATATTTTCTATAAATAAATAGTTTTTTATATATTCAAAGTGTATTTGGATCTATAATATAAATTTGTAGAGGTAAAAACATATAAAAACTATATATATTTATATTTGATCGGGATCTTGTCCTCTAAAAGGGGTCGTGTGGCACACCAGGTTTAACACTCTAAAGGGAAATGCTTTTGGAATTCACAAACACGTCATGAAAAATCATAGTGGAATTAAATATTTGATTTCAATAAAAAAAATTATTAACCAGAAGATCGAAATATTATTTAATGGCTAATAATTAAAAAATTCAAAATAGTTTTTTTTCATGATTATATTTATTCTCACATAGATCAAAATTTCTTAAACTATGATATTTGTTTTTAGATAATGAGTAGAACTTGATGGAAACATTTTCATGCTAAATGTGATATTAAATGAAACAATTTACCTCCATATAAGCTAAAATATTTGGGATATGGAATGAAAAATCCCATTTCGATGATCAATCAAATTACTCATTCTATGAATCATTCTATCATTAAAAATAATAAATGGAGGAAAAAAATTTTATTGAGTCCTTCACGATGAAATGCCCACCATCATTCAGTGGATATTTAGATTTACTTGTGTTTGGACAAGAGTTTGGTACCATTGAAAATATATATTCTATTTTCCTTATTTCATAATATGAAAATGTAATTTTGGTAGATTATTGTTTAGAAGGGGAATTTGTGTAGTTGTGTACTATTACTAAGAAAATAAGGAAGAAAGATAAAATAAAACACATGGAATTGGATGAGTTTTTGAACATACTCATTAAAAATGTATTTCCTAGTGTTCATTTTTTGAAAATGGAAATGCACTTCCATGAGTTAAATAAAGAAAATTGTGAATCCATCGGTACATATGATGGTAATTTTATAGGATTTATTAGATACGCAGATGGGGTTGTCATTGAACAAGAAATCAAGGTTGACTTTTTTCTCAGTAGACTAACTCCATGGATCATAAGTGAGTTATCATTATGTATCTTTAGTATCTAGGTATACTTTTGTATTTGTGAGATCAATGTAGAAATAGATATTTGGGTTACACAAAAATATCATTTTTATAACAAGAATTTAATGTCCGAGTTAAAAAGATAATTCTAAAATCCATGAATAGATGATTATGTGATTCACATTATGATATATGTGTTGAAATACGAAAGGATAAAAATTTTATATAGGATTTAATAAAATCATTTATTGTGGAAGACATGTACATCGTGGAATATATTTCCGAACTAATGGCATAATTTTTGTTAATGATGAAGAGAGTTTAAATGATGCACAAAATGTACCTCCCATAATTAAGTACATTAATATAAGGATATTGGTCATTATGATAGCTAACTCCCAAACATGATTTTTTATTAATGATAATTCATAAAAACTACCTCTTAATCCAAGGGACTATGGAATATATCATGTCATAACAATTTATAATGAGGGTGTGATAATGATGTTGTGAAAGAAAAATTTACCATCATCTAGAGAATTGATACTATCTTATTTGATTCTATATCAACCCATTATTTCAAATATAATTAATTTTCTATAGGTATTAAGATTCCACTGACATGATTATATGTATAAATAGTAGATACAAACCCTACATACAATATGACTGCATCTCAAAACTAATATTCCTCTATAGATGATTTTTTTGGAAATTTTATTTCAAAAAATAATTACATTCATACTATGGTTGAATTTTATGTCATCTTATACGTGGATTTGAATTCATTGTGTAAATCCCAAATAAATTATCAATAAATAGATGTTACATGTAACATATTAGACTAGACAATGAACATCTATCAATGTTATGATAATTATAAATTTATTATAGATATTTCATTTGGTGAATTGGTATTAATTGGCATTTATTTGTTGTGTTAAAATCAAATAGTTGTGTTGAAACATAGAAAATATAATATGTCTATTGGTTGGGGGTATTTGGGTGTATTTTAAGAATATTTTCATATCCTTCCACCAAAACATGAAATCGAGTTATGAATTTTAATCTTACTTATTTCCAATATAATTTCAAATAAAACCAATATAAGGGCACCTATTTGGTTTATATAATGGATTAAGTAACTTCAATATATCCTCGATGAGGGATTCATTCATAAATGTGGGCCACCTTCAGGTGCACCCATGATTTTTTTAAAGAAAGAAAGATATATCAATTGGAATATTAATGGATTCTTCGGGGTTGAACAATATTGTGATAAAAAAATGTATCATCTTCCCCTTGTTGGTGAATTTTTTGATCAAATGGGCAGATTTCTATTTTTTTCATGATTCATCATCATTTTAGGTATCATTTATAGAGGGTTAGTAAGTAGGATATATAAAATGTGGAATTATATATAAGGTATGGAAACTATTAATGTATAATGCTACACTTGGGTGTAACTAATTCCCATTTTATCATCATTTATTTGATAAATTGATTCCATAAATTTTAACTAAATCAGTTTTGTGTAATATTTGTAGATAAAATTATTATTTTATAAAATAAGAAGGAAAAGTATAAATACTATATGATTAGTATAAAACATAAACTATGAATTGATAAAATGATTGTACAATTTAAATATAATGATTTTTTTAACAAAATGATTAATTTTTCTGTATTATAATCTTAGTAGATTTAATAGAAGTAAATCAATTAAAGAATGATGCTACTTAAGAATTTCCTAGACCCACCATGGTGATTAATATACATTAAATTCATGTTTTTGATTTATATTATAGAAAATTTGTGGATAATATATCATGACAATATAATCATCTAACATAGTTAACTTTTAATAGTTCTATGTTCCTTAGGATAGATAAATTTGAAAAAAATATCAAGTATATAAAGAGATGGCTGGTCAGTGAAAATATGCATACAATACACTATTGTTGATAATTGTATACAATCCAAATTGGTTCGTACAATAAGTGGTAATTATGTTTTCGTTTAGAGAATAACAAGGTTATAGCCTATTCATTTTGAAAAATGATGATTAATGAGATACATTACCCTGAACATTATTTGATATTAGCTATAGTGAAGTTTTCAATAAGTATAAAAAATAATTATGTTTATGGAGAAAACTGTGATATATAAATAGATCATAAAATTTTGAAATATATATTAGAACTAGAAAAGTATAATACACACCATAGAAGATTTTTAAAGATTATAATTTATTATCAAAATGGAATAAATTAAATCTCTTAGATTGTGATAATTCTTGGATATTATTTGAGTTGAATGTTGAATTTTTTCTTATACATGATAATGATCATAAAAGATCCAAAATCTCAAGATTTTCATAGGGAGAATCTATAAATAATGTTGGGTAATATAATATCATTCTTAATTGAATTTTGAACCATCTATCAACGAGAATATGAAAGATGTAGAAAAGGAATATGAAGAGATGAAAATGAATCTACAAAATATTAATAATGATATCATTGATCGTGATGGAAACCAAATCTTTTTTAATAGTGTATGTGTCCCTTCAATGCTATATTTGAGTATGTTTTTAGAGGATGATTTTAGTTCTTCATTCACTCTTCATACCAGATGTATGAAGATGTATAGGCATTTTAATGAGTTCAACTAGTATGTTGGTATAAAGTGGGATACTACCAGTTATGTATCAAGTTTCTTAGTATTCCAACAAGTCATGACTGAATGAAAAAATTCAAATTGATTGTTTCATGAGTATCCCATTCCTGAAATGAAATGGTATAACAAAATTATGGATTTAGTCTATATATAGAATAAAACCTATAATTTTATTATTTAATATGGGTAATTCTATTTAGATCATTGTTTGAATATATATTACAAATATATTGTAGGAATGCATGTATTAACACATTCCATAGTATCTGATCGATTTTGAGGGTTATCACCTTGGTTGGTGAAGTCTTTAGAATGACATTGACAGAAAATAGAGTTTCACCACTTCTTATCATCCTCATATGGATTATCAGTATAAAATAAAAAAATAAACCCAATATGATATGTCGAGAGATATTTCTTTTGTTTTCATAGGTGGATGGGTTAAACACATGACTCTAGTTTATTTTTCTTACATAAATATCATTCACTCAATAATTCATATGGGTCTTTAAAATATCCTATTTTGAAATAAATTTAGTGTAATGAACCAATATCTTGATCGGTTCATGGCTTCCATTGTCAAAGACTTATTTGAGTACACAAGAACTCTATAATATCTTTCCAAACATCATTGAGTACAATAAGAGAGCATATAATTTGTTACAAGATATCAAAATTTCATATTTAAATTAAAAAATTGAATTTATTGGGTCACAATGTCTCTTAGGTACGTGTGTCAGTGGATCCGAAGAAATGGCATGAAATTGTGTCTCGAGAGGAAACAAATAATGTCCCTCATTTTTACTCTTTTCATTGAATGGATGGTTATTTCCAATGGTGAATTATGGATTGATCCCATTTTTTAGAGCCACTATTAGACATAACTAGTAAGGGAGTGATGTTTATGTATTCTGGTGCATGAGAAAAATCATTTTATGAGTTGAATAAGTGGTTGAATATTGCAACAATCATGATCTTACTCAAACCACATAAGTGTTACACCATGTTCATAGATTAATATTGTGTTAAATATGGGGTTGTATTGATGCTGACTGATTGGGTTATATCGTATGGGTCATGTTATCTAAAGCCTCATGAATTAAATTACATGAATCATTATCTTGAGATGGTCGTGGTTGTGTGTTCTGTTTTGTGTCCGAGGCATTACTTGTTTGGAGAGTGGTTTAATGTATATAGCTACCATAAAATAAATAATTAAATCATCAATCAGTGTGATTTGAATCTTTGGTATTGAATATGTGTTGAATACAACCTGTATTTTTATTTTCAGTTGGAATACACACTATGAAAGTGAGTAGTGTTACTGATTCCCAATGTCGGAAGACATAGAGTCAAGCGGTTCAATAATCTAGCTCTGAGGGGAAGATAATGATGTTATATTCGTAAATATATGTAGAGTAACTATATGTGTAGGGTAATATCATCCATGAATCCATATTAGTTGTGTCTTTTTATTTTTATCTAGTTCAAGGAGGTACATCCGGATGATCTAGATTGTTTTGGTATGAAGGAATGTCTTAATGGTGGGGAGTCACCTTTAGGTTTCTATTTTGATGTTGATGGAAATATTTTTTGGTGACTGTGTGGTTGTGAAACTATTTACAGGGAAGAGTTAATGCTTTAGTAACATAAAAAAGTGTTTCAATGAATTATTTGTTTGACTAAGATATATCATCATTTTCATAGGATGTATTGGTGGTTGAGAAAGAATAAAAAAGAGGATGCGTGTTTTGATGTGTGAACCCTTACATATCAGTAGGTGAAGTACTACCGTAAACAACCAGATGGTTTGTTACAACCATTACCCATTCTATAGTATAAGTGGTAGGTATTAATGATTGACTTTGTAGTGGTTATTCTAAGGACTCCTCAAAAGAATGATACAGATTTTGTAGTTGTGGATCCATTGAATATAGTGGCCTATTGGTTGCTGATTTGGGAGACATTATCTATTGGTCTGCTGGGTGATTTATATTTGGGAGAGAGTGTTCATTGTCATGGTGTTCTATGAACTATATTTTTAATTCATTATATGGGTTTTACAATATTCTTCAATTAGGGATTACATGAAGTGCTCTGTACTAAGGTGTTTTCAAGTATATCTTATCACCCACAAAGAGATAGAAAAACAAAGTTAAGATTGAGAAAGATTGAGAAAATTTTGAGGGATTATGTAATGGACCGGACATCTCCAGTCCATTCCATTGTGAAAATATAGTGTTTGAGGTGTTCTGAGAGGTCCTGGTGACTTATCCCCAACACTTTTCTAATTTTCTTGTTTGGTGAATAGTTCCAAAGGTAGAGAGTTGTGAACAGTGAAACGATAATGTTTTGTGAATAGTGCATCGGTGACCCTTGGTGAACAGTGTCATCAGTGACCTTCTATGAATAGTTCCATCAGTGAATAGTCTATTAGTAACCTCTCTTTCCTTTTCCAAATTTCCAATTCTGTGAATGTTTTCATCGGTGAATAGTTCTATCAGTAACCTCTAACGGTAACCTCTTTTTCCTTTTCCAAATTTCAAATTATATGAATAGTTCCATTGGTGAACAGTTCTATCGGTAACAATTAACGGTATCCTCTCATTCCATTTCCAAATTTCCACTTCTTTGAACACTTCCATCAGTTAAAAGTTCTATTAGTGAGGTTAATCAGTAACCCCTAATGGTATCCTCTATTTCCTTTGCCAAATTTTGAGTTCCTTAAACAATGTTTCCAGAACAGTGACCTTATAATGGGGACCTGTTATTTCCATTTCCAAATTTTGAGTTCTGTGAATAGTGTTTCCATAACACTGACATTCTAAAGGCAACCTTTTCTTTCCTTTGAAAAAGTCTGAGTTCTTTGAACAGTTTTTCTATAATGGTAAACTAATAATGGTGGCCTTTTCATTTATTTGCCAAATTTTGAATTTTTTAATAGTGTATCCACAATGGTGACCTTCTAATGGTGAGGTACATGAACAGTGTCTAACGGTGAGGTTCATGAACAGTGTCTAATAGTGATGTTCAAGAATAGTTTCTAGCAGTGAGGTACATGAACAGTGTCTAACGGTGAGGTTCATGAACAGTGTCTAATGGTGAGGTTCATGAACACTATTAAATGGTGAGGTTCATGAATATTTTCTAATAGTGAGGTTCATTAAAAATGTCTTACGGTGAGGTTCATGAAAAATGTTTTTCCTTTGACGAATTTTGAGTTCGTGAACATTGTTTCCAGTTTCCAAATGTTTCACACCTTTTTCATTTTCCTTTGATTTAAAATGCAATTAATGCCTCGTTTTAAGGACTATAAGGCCGATTCAGTGGCCATAAATCCTATATTAATTATACATAAGGCTTGGGATATTTTTACTAGGTCAAACCGTTTGGTTTAATGTGATGCGCATTTAATATAAAATTAAGTGTATCTTAAAATGTCACTCCATTAAATCTTTTAAAGGGACGAGATATCTTCCTCATTAATTCATCCTCTTTTTTCTCAATTATGAGATGCTAAAGCCTTTCATTCTATTCTATTGGAATTCCATAATCAAATTATCCTCCTCATATTGGTTCTTCTTTGTTTTTATACAACCACGATGGATTTATCATTCATCGATATAAGGTATGTTTTATAGTTGTTCTTTTGGGGTTCATCTACAACTGTGTATCCTTTCCATATTATATAATTTATTCTCAAATCTTGTAATGGGGTTTTCATGTGTTTCAGTTGGTGCGGTCATACCATGGAATCCTAAGGTGGATGCAGCTGACGGGAGAGGAGGACCGTGACTTGTTGGGTGGATAAAGAGTGTCTAGAACTGTTTGAGGTATGGGATTCATTGCTTCTCTTTTCATTTATGTGCAACAATATTGTTTTATTGTTTTATTCCACTATATAACAATGGAATTGACATAATTAATATTTGATCCGGATAAATAAATTGATATAGGTAATATGTTTTTCCCTTGTTTTCTAGATAGTGGGATATCCATGCTTTCATCATTTATCTATACTTTCTTGATGAAAATTGGTAAAGATCATAAATCGGAATTCATTGATAATTATTGTATATGGACAAAGAGGCATGTAAATGAATCTGGTTCTTCTTGTTATAATTTTATGTTTATCAAATTGGTGCATTAACCATGTTAAATTATTTGTTATTTCTTAGTGATTAGGTTTCAAGAATTTTGGAAACTATGAATAATAAATATGTTAATTCAAGATGTATTAAAGAACCGATTGATTGATAATTCCTTTAAGGGTTCTAAGATACCGTCTTTATTGTTAAAGGGACTAGATCCAAATTTATGTGATGTTTTTTTTCCTGCTTCTTGTGATGTGATGTGATCTTGGATGGCTATTGTGATATGTGAATGTACATATAATTTTGGTTGTGGTAGCAAATGATGCCTAGAGTGGCGATATGCATCGGTTTATTCATGTGGGTGTCGGGGAGGGCACGAGGGATGATGGAATTGGATGGATGTGATTATTGGATGCTTTTTGATTCTTATTGGTTGATTAGCTGCTTTACTTTTCCCCACTTCTCAGGGAAGCTCGTCTTGCTTACCCTTCTTCCGAAAGAGGCAAAGATGCGTGGGGTATTCCACGTGATTTCCTTATTTAGCATCTCAAGGTAGGATTGGTCAATTCTCATTCTATAGGTGGGAAATAAATGAAGATTAGTACATCTACTCACTATTTTGAGCCCCCTTGTGTTTTGTAAAATAGAATTTTTTTATAGAATGCCTAGAAATGTGGGAAGGTAATTCTATAATGAATAATTGAATAAATGATGTAAACCCATGGGGTTGTGGTTTTCTTGAACATAATGATGAGGCTGTAATTTTAAAGGGAAAATGGTCTTTGGGTGTGATTCTAATGAAATTTAATCTGTAATTGTTCATGGTTAATTATTGATTAAAGAATTAATTAACATATAGTAAAACTGGAAAAAGGGAAATGAAGTAATGTATTAAAGCTCTTTAAATGGTTGTGTTTTTAAAAGATACCTAGTCTTAGTAGTGGTATCCCAGATTCCGAGGGATGTTTGCTGTAGTTGAGTCTAAGACTAGGTTATGACCGTAGTGTAGTTGTGAGATATAATATATTCTTTACTTTTTGTGTTTCTATATGATACTCCACCCTGTAAGTAAGTTAAACTGACCCCCCGGGGATTCTGAGCCCTGGGGTGTGTTTTCTCCCACATTCTGGTGGGAGGATGGATGGTTGAATACCCCCTTTGGCCCGGCTCACTTCTTATGGTAGTTACTTATGAAGGCATACACATTGGTTAGTTTTCCCCATATATGTGTGTAGAGGGCTGTAATGGATTCTAGTTATTCACACACATATAGTCTCGATATAGTATCATATGGACTACTATAGGTTGTGATGGTTTGAAAATCCTTAATCATTGTATGGGATGTAACGGCTTGAGGTATAATACCCAATCTATAATACATGTTTTGTGGGCTTCAGTGGCTCCTAGAAACTACCTGGTAACTTTTCTTATGTGGACGTGGTGTTTTTGTTGCACGAGGAGCATTTTGTGTGGCTTCGCCCAAGTGTCTGCGGGCATGCCTATTTGGAGTGAGATTCTCAAGAAGTTCAACATTGGGGAAAAGCGGAAAACTAAAGGGGAATTAATTGTGGTGTACGCTTGATATTATTTATTATATGATATATTCTTGTATGTGTTACTTGGTGAGAGTGTCCATGGTGAGGTTGGGAACATAGTATACTTGTTTAGGTGACGAGTTAGTATCACTTGTTGTTCACTATGCTTTAGCTTGCTTTCTTTACTTTTTCATGATAGTCTTTGGGGAGGATCCTACTGTGTATACTGTTATACTCACCATATGTTTATAAAAACTATTTTTTAGGTCACAAGAAGCAGGATGGAGATCATGTCGGTTCCTACTAGCTTGGGGTTGTAAGAGAAGTTTGGGCTTGTGGTTGCTTCTTTTTTGACTTTCTTTTGGGTACATGCGGTTTTATCCATCTATTGTAGTACTTTTTCATGACATTACATATGTTCACTTGGTTCTTCTTTTATATTTCATTTCTGATTTGGACTTGGTCAGTGTCAATCTTATATCTCTCTTCCGCATGTGTCCTCTTAGAGGGTAATGTATACCTTTTGTGTGTTAACTATACACTTGGTGCTAGTCGCCGACCTGGGGCCTACTAGACGTGGGACATGGGGGTCATTATCTCCCATCTCACATTGCTGGCCCAGGAGGCGTACACTTTGTGGGGAGCAGGTCATGATAGAGTGGTATCAGAGGTCCGGTTGAGGTATAGGATGGAGTTTGTAGTTAAGTAGTGGTGAGGTTTCATGGGTTGGTAGGGCAACAATATCAGTCATGTTTAGAAATGGAGGTAAACACTGGAGATCGGCTGTGACATAGGTGTTTAGGGCCCCCAATGATCTGAATTACGAACTTTTATATTTACAATGGCTACAAAACAAGGTGATACTAGTTTCATGGTAGAGGCCTAGGAAAAGATCATTTATCATTCTTCTTTGTGATTGTGTTTGAATGGGTAGACCTTGGGATAGGTTAACCTAAAATGAATAAAAGAAAATATTTAATAAATTAATATTGAGTCTTCCATATTATAGGATTAAGAGCTATATGTGTTTGTTATTTTATAGGTATGGATCCATATTGACCTCTTCATCAGGTCTGCCCAGAAAATATCGAGCACGATGTTCCAGCAGATCGACGCAGGGTAGATGTTGATAATGATTACACATGGAAGAAGACACTCTGAGAGTTTCAACTCTACAGTCTACAGAAGTATGAGGCATCTGTTTCAGATTCATTGAAATTATACTATTTGGAGGAGGTTGAGATATGTTTCGGTTCAATCAGTGCTCTAAAAGATCACTTGGAGTCCTTGGTTGTGATAATTCTACGTGGAGCATCAAATAAGTGGTGGTTCTTGTTCCTTGGGTATCGTGAGGAGTCAAGGATCTCATGGGGGGAGTTCTGAGTTGGGTTTTGAGTCGAGATTATTTCTTTGACTGCGAAGGAGTTTGGTCGCCAGGAGCTTCATAACCTTCGATAGAGGAGCTACAGTGATCGAGATTTTGGAATCCATTTCAGGATCCTTTTATGATATGCTTTGGACCTATTACTAGATGAGGAGGCCATGGAGAGGAATTTTGAGGAGGATTTATGTCCAGAGATCCAGTGCCAGGTCACCCCATTTATGTTGAAGACATAACTTGAGATGCTGGCGAGGTCAGAGGTTGTCGAGAAGACTATTTCTAGGACCAGATAATCACGAGAGGGGAATCAGAATTATTCCTCAAGAAGCAGAGATGTGGTTCGGGGTACCTGGTTTTCAGGGTAGAAGATTTTATGTTCATCCAAGAGTAGTTCCCAGCCCTTCACATCTCATCTCTCTAGACGTAGCATCTATCAATCTTATTCCATGAGACCAGGCACTTTTCTTTGTGGTGGTCGTGGTTATCAGTAGTGGGAGTGCTCGACCTTCCAGAGCGGTCATCATGCACCAAGTGTTTCACGATCTGTCCTTGGGGCTCGTGTCGTGACTACCCCAGGCCCGCCTCCCAGAGGCCAGGGGCTGGTGACTAGAAGCAAAGGTGTAAATCCCGATAAAAGGTAAGGAATTTCCTTTATATAAGTAAAAAACAATAGATAATAAAAAATGATGTAAAAACTATGTAAACTGAGTACAAAAGTAAGTGGTAGAATGTAAATGGGCCAGTATAAAAACCCAATATAAAGTACAGTACAACTGATAAAATTGAAATACAATAGCAGAAAAGTAAAGCAGAAACCACCAAGACGTCCTCTGGAAACCCCACCTGAAGTGTGGGAACAGATGGTCTCCTCAGAACCTCGAATCTGACCATCCACTCCGTGTACGTCCCACCTGATAGTCCACTGCCGGATACCGTCCCGCTCCACAAGCCTCAACCACAGTCAGCACTGTCCGTCATCTGCAACCAACAAAATGTAGTGCGGGCATATCTCATGCAGGGGTGATTATATGATACTCAGTAGGGACCCCGAGACCCCCAAAGGCCTCCCAGAATCCACAAAAGATAAACCACAAATTAAAGATACAATCACGAAGTATCAACCAACTCTACTTAGTTATATTCCCATACATATACCTATGTCATCAATTCCAGTTAGACTCCAACTCATGAGCCCATGTACAACCCTGTCCACACAGGAAAGCACAACTCAGTCCACAAAATAAAATCAAGACAATCATATCAAAGATAATGATTGAAATTCACAACTCAGTTCAGACATGTATACTTGTCACGAATAGGGGGGGAGATGATTATACGTGGCCTCTAAATCATCTCATATTCCAAACCCACGTAGGATCCAAGTACAGAAGTCATTGCTGCTAAACCCACGTAGGATCCATGTGTAGTCGTCATTGCTGCCGAACCCACAGAGGATCCGAGTACAGTCTTCCTCACTGCCGAACACACGTAGGATCCATGTACAGTCGCCATCGTCATTGCAGTTGCAGCCAGCTCTAGGGTTCACGCACACACCACGCTCGATTCCGAGAGATTCTGATCCATGATCCAAGGGGTAGATACATAAATTGTCATGTAGACTATAGTTGATGTATCAAAAAGTTCCATCTCGTCATTAGGAACTCAACGTGACAGACGGCGCGTCAATCGGATGCCCGGTGTGAGAGATATTGGCTTTTCCGTCCTAGGGGCCTAGTTAGAAATACCCTCGTTTCTAACCCAGCTGATATCCATAGTCATCCAAATAATGAGTTTATTAAGCCAAAAAACGGTCTCACCAAGAGGAATTCATCATATTTGACAGCACTTCATTTGGACGTTTGGTCCTTATGTTATAAGCGTTTCTGCTCCAAGGGCCCGGTTGGTTTTGGGTTCGAACCAAACCGGTCATACCCAAACTTCACCAAAACCTTGAGTGTAATATACCGAAATCACCATCTCTATCCAAGGATCACTATGCAATTGACGGTGCATCGATAAGAGTTCCTTAGCCCAAGATATGGGCGTTTGAACGAACATGCTATGAAAATAGGGGGTCTGGGCCCGGTCCGACCTGGCCCAATACCCCCTGGGTCTTCCTGAACTGGGTCGACCCGACCCAGGTTCGGGTCCGTCCCGATTGGGTGCGGCCCGACATGGTTGGCACGGCCCGGCTCGCGGCTGGAGAGGCGGGCCCAGCCCGTGCGGCCTGCTGCCCGAATCGGAAGCTGGCCGCGGCTCGGTGCTGGCTAAGCGGGGCGCGAGGAGTGTGCCCCTCGTTCATGGAAACGGTGGACCCAGTGGGGTCTGCCCTAGATGCTGGTTGGGGGGGGGGTTACACCCCCCAGTTTCCTGGTAACGGCCGACCATAAAGGCTGACAGTTTGAGCCGCTGCGGGACCCTTCAGGGTCGCTCCTCCTGGAGACACCGACAGCCGGTTTTCTGGCCACCCATGCATGGTTCGTCGCGGCCTATGGCCGTGGCTTGTCTCACCGGCACTATGCGACGTCCCCTCGCCCCACCGTCACAGCCCTCTCCTAGCCGCGACCTCTTTCGGCCTAACCGGTGCGGCGTGACGGCGCCGCGCACCACTGCCACGACCCGCTCCGACTGTGGTCCTCTTCATCGCCGCGCGGTGAAACGTTTCCTCACAGTTCAATGACACCACGTTGCTTTCGCCTCAACCATCAACGAAGATCAACATGAAGAAGGGGTGGAGATTCAGTCATTTTCGTGCGGTCTGATATCCTCCTGTTACGATGATAACATTCGGCCATTTCTTGAACAATGAAGGACGATGATTAAACATGATCAAAAGAAATAACCCACATCTCGACAATCGATGTCGTTCGACGGGCATCACGGAAGACGGCGTCGTGGGGTGAGGTTTTGAAGATGGCGTTGGCATGCGTCTATGGTGTAAATGAAGTCTCCACATTAGTTGCGGAGAGAAATAGGAAAGGCATGTCATCTCTCATTTTGGGGATGGCTTTCTTCGTCAAAGAGGAGACATTCTTCATGGGAAGATGAAGATCTTAAAAAAAACTAGAGTTCTCCCCAAATCCTCCTCACACAACAATTCTAACCTAAAAATAAAATAAGCTACTCCTTATTTTATTTTTCTTTTCCATGCAATTAAAAAATGTAAAAATTAAAAAACATAGTTAAATTAATTGAAGAGGTTTAATCAATTAATTTATCATGTGTTTTCATGAATTAAAGTGGGAGGGGAGGAGTTACATAATTAAGTTCAAGGGTTTGCCAAAATTAAAAACAAAGAGTTTAATGTGGGGTTTTAGCATGTTTTAGGGAATGTGAAGGTTTTGGGCTCGTGCGGGACCTGAATCACATTTATCATCACATGGGTAGTTAGGATGCTAGTGGGCCCCAATATAACTTCCCCATGTAGGATAAAACAACCTTAGTTAGAAATAAAATTGTACCACAATTTTATTCACTTTTTTATTTAAACCACTTTTTTTAACAACTCCTCCCAAGAAAACACATCTTCGATAAAGGTCCTCCTACGAAATTACCAGCATTGCGGTTTCATTGGTGCCCTCAGATTTCATTTCCGAGTACCGGTTCAAAAGATAGAAAAACTCGCACGTTTATTAACTGAACATACCCGAACTAAACTTCGGAAATTGATTTCGGGAACACTGTGCCTCGGAATCAGGTGCTGTCAGAAACTGTGTACTCGTAAAATCCCATGGAATTTAACAAAAAAATTAATATGAAATGTTTTGGGTCATTAAATTACTCCAACCTCAGGGATTTACGTCCCCGTATAGCTAAATCATAAACTAGGGAAACAAATGAAGGTACTGTGCACACATCTGAGCCTCCCGCTCCCAAGTGCTCTCTGGGAGTTTCTCGTGATGCCACCTGATGTGCTCTAGATGAGTCTCCCATCCACGTAGGACCTGATCCTGTCGATCCTCGATCTCCACCGATACCTCCGAAAATGTCATCCCTTCATCGATGTCAATCTCTTTGTGGTCCATGATATGCATCTAGTCATGTACATATCTCATCATCTGAGATACGTGGAAGACATCGTTCACTCATTGCAACTAAGGTGGAAGTGCCAGGTGATAAGTCACCTCACATATCCTGATATGAACATGGAATGGTCCGATGAAGTGAAGATATAACTTGCCGCCCCGGACAAATATCTGTAATCCATGTCAAGGTGAGACCCGTAAGAAAACATGGTCGCCATCCTCGAACACAAGTGGTCTTCGCCTCCTATTAGCATAAGACTTTTGTCGGCCCTGTGTAGTCCTCATCGACTCCTGGATGATATCGACTTTCTTCATCGTGGCCTGGCCCATCATTGGTCTTACAAGTGCTGACTCCCCAGGGTCAGTCTATCACAATGGTGATAAGAAAGGTCAGTCGTACAACGCCTCGTATGGTGCCATCCCAATGGAGGAGTGGTAGCTGTTGTTGTACGCAAACTCCACCAAAGGTAGTTTATCCTCCCAGCTGTGACCAATATCGAGGAAACATGCATGGAGCTTGTCCTCAAGAGTCTGAATGGTTCTCTCCATCTGGACATCCGTCTGAGGATGAAAGGCAGTGCTCAGGCATAGTTGCGTTGAAAATTCCTACTTCCACCCCTTCCAATGCCTGGAAGTAAAGCGAGCATCTCGATCAGAGACGATAGATGATGGAACACCATGAAGTCGTATGATCTACTGAACATAGAGGCATCCTAATATCTCCACTGAGCCCTGCTCTATGATAGGTAGAAAGTAGGCCCACTTGGTGAGCCGGTCGACGATCACCCATATGGAGTCATGTCCTCTGGATGTACATGGAATTCCCATCACGAAATCCTTGGATAACCCATCCCACTTCCACTATGGGACCACTAAGGGTTGTACCAAGCCTACTGGTACCTGGTGGTATGCCTTCACCTACTGGCATGTGAGGCATCATGAATCGAACTCTGCCACAACCTTCTTCATACCCGGCCACCAGTGCATCGTCTAAGATCCTGGTACATATTCACTACACCTGGATGTACCTCCAATGGGGAAGTGTGAAACTCTCTCAGAATCTCATCCTGTAATGGAACTGGTACTATGGTACATCTCATGAAGAGGATGACGTGCTCCCTGCCTTCAGAAAATCCATCGGGTGCCAGCCCAAAGGATATCTGAGCACGTCGTGCCTCACAGTCAACTTCCCCAAGTTGTGCCTCCCTGACCTGCTGAAATAGTGAAGGAGTGACTCTAAGAGACTATATAAAGGCTACCCCATCTCTATCCATGAAGGATATCATCAATGTGTATAACTACTATGTTGCCTCTCAAAGTAGAAAATTCCCGACCTCCTGCTGAGAGCATCAGCTAATACGTTCCCCTTCCAGGAGTATAGACTATCTCAAATTTATATTCCTGGAGGAACTCGAGCCATCGCCACTGTATCAGGTTTAGGTACTTCTGTGAGAAAATGTACATAAGATTTTGGTGGTCAGATTAGACAATAAATTGCTCACCCATCAGATAGTGTCACCACATCATCAAGGCGAAGACCACTGCTGCAAACTTCAGGTCATGATTAGCATTGTTATTCTTGTGCTCCCTCAACTATCTCTAACCATAGGTGATCACTACCCGCTCTTGCATCTGGGAACACCCTAGTATGGTCCCTGATGCATCACAGTAAACTACGTACCATACACCCTCCTTCGGTAGCCTCAAGATGGGTGCACTAGTTTATCTCTGTCTCAGCTTATGGAAGCTATACTAACATAGATCTGACCAAACGAAGGGTTTCCCCTTATTCATCAAAGTTAAAAGTGTAGCTGAAACTCTAGAGAAGCCTGTCACAAATCTTCGATAGTACACAACCAGACCTAGAAAACATTTCACCTCTGTCACGCTCCTAGGTGGGTCCCAAGCTAGTACTGCCTCGATCATCGTAGGATCCACCGCAACTCCAACCTCAGAGATGACATGGCCAAGATGTGGACCCCCCCTATTCCATAACTAGAACTTTGAGAGATTACTATAAAGCTGGTGCTCTCAGAGTGTATCCAGTATAACCCGCATGTGGTAGGCATGCTCCTCCTCAGTAGTTGAGTAAATCAATATTTCGTCGATGAAGACTACGACAAATAGATCGAGTTAAGGCAGTAAGATCTTGTTCATGAAGCTCATGAACACTACTGGAGCGTTGGTTATGCCGAAAGGCCTATCCAAGAACTCATAGTGGCCATACCGACACCTGAAGTTTTTCTTCTTCACATCCTTGTCTCGAACTCTGAGCTGATGATAGCCTGGCCTGAGGTCTATCTTCAAGAAAATTTTGCTCTCTTAAGCTGATTGAAGAGGTCATCAATCATCAGAAGTGTATACTTGTTCTTCACAGTCACCTGGTTAAGGAGTCGGTAGTGGACGCATAGTTGCAAGCTCCCATCTGCCGTCTTGAAAAAAAAATTCGGAGAAGGCCAGGGTGAAACATTGGGTCGGATGAATCCCTTGCCCTGCAAGTCCCCCAGCTGTACCCACAAATCACGAAGCTCAACGGGAGCCATCCTATATGGTGGTGTAGATATCAGGGTTGTCCTGAGGTACATGTAAATATATAAGTCTTCCTCTCGGCGAGGAGGTAGTCTAGGAACGTCGTCAAGAAAAACATCTGCATAATGATCCACCACAATAGGAAAACATGGACATCTTACATCAACCGCTCTGAGGATGAGAATAGCCAACTGATGGGTGATCGACTTTCCTCTCCTATGCGTGAGTCCATTATACACTGCAAAGGCTCCCTTCTCGCCAGTGAAGGTGAACCTACTCCCATATGTGAAGACACACCGCACCTTGCACACGATACAGTCAATCTGAGCATGGATTGTAGATAACCAATCCATGTCCAAGATGACGTTGTAAGGCCTCGACGCCACTACAAGAAGATCCCATCTGAAGCTATCGCCTCTTAGAGTAAGCTCATACTACCGGCACCAGTGCGTAATCGTCGAGTATGCTCCCATATGAGTCTCTAGCCGTAAAGATCGAGCCAATGTCTCTGTCGGAATCTCGGAGCTTTGAACATGGGCAACGAAAATGAATGAATGACTCGCTACTGTATCTATAAGAACTAAAGAACGGGTGTAGTAGACATAGAGAGTACCTAGAATCATCTCAGGCGCTCCGTGGTCCCAAGTCTCCACTGACCGAAGCTGAGCCTGCCTCTATCCTCCAGCTCCATGTGGTCGGGGTGGAACTCTAGGTGGTGGTGGTGGTAGAGCCTCGAAGTGTCTTACACAACCTACTACTCGGCCAGCTCCTCTACCTCATCCTCCTACTCCCTACAGACCACCACAGTCAAACCTCTGCCTCTGCTTGGGTGGTCCCTCAACTGTCTGATTCTCCTCTGCATGGCGGCTCGGGCAGTCACGAGCCATGTGGCCCTGCCCGCCGTATGCATAGAATTGTATGCCTCTTGTATGATTGGCACTACTGTGTGTGCCCCACACATCCTAACTAGTATCATGAGGTCTCCCACCTGATGGTCTGGTCCGCTTGGACCTCTGTGACATCTATCTATTGCCGGCTGTAGAAAACCCTGCTACATGTCGCCATGCAGTATGTCTCGCTTCTAGTATAGGATCAACAAGAAATCTCTCCACAATAAGGGCTATCTCTAGTACTTTTACATGCATCGGAATGATGAGGGAGATCATTAATACCCTGATCCCATGCCTCTGTTCCTGCTCAAAAGTTTGAGACCGGAATAATGGGTCTCGTACCATGTTAGTGGAGTAGCGCGAGAGATAAGTAAATCTCGTTGAGTACTGGGCAACTTACATGATACCCTTTCGCAGCTGTAGTAACTCCTGGATGCGCACTGCATGGATGGTGGCTAGAATGAACTCCAAATAGAAGAGGCTCTCGATGTCCGTCCAAGGTAGATATTCCTCGTCATTCACCTGGACCATCAGGCTCCACCATCCTCCTACTACTGCATGCAATAGACATTCAACAAGGATCACCATAAGGTCAGCTGGTGTCCCTAATAATCTGAATACTTAGATGATAGCCTCCAGCCAATCCTCGGCTACCTGAGGGTCCGTCTCTCTGTGGAACCTTGATGTCCTATGACACTAAAACACATGTAGCACACTCAGGTGACGTGCACTCTCATTTTTTGGGGCTAGTGGCATCAATGGCTCGGCAGGTAGATGTACCACCAGTGCCTCCACTATAATGGGGCCCCGCACCGAGGCCTCATCGATCGGTGGGCTTCCATCTAACACAAAACTCAGAACCCTATCTGACTGCTGTTGTGGGGACATCCTGAAATGTAACAGGTGTTCCATGGTTATTAAAATATACCTGCTGAGCTGACACAAAGTAATCACAAAGAAAACATTTAAAACACACATGAAATCAGTGATTTCGTGCACTGAGTCTGAAATCAGAATTCAGAGTCCTAGTGTATGGATACATCTACCGCTGAACCAACACTAGAACCCCTAAACTGATAACCACACTCAATACCCTTAACACTATTTATTCACATAGAAAAACAAGCAGAGTCCTGAGTTCTGCGGTAGAACCGACTCCTTTGATTCATATTTGTCATGACCCGTCCTCGGGGCACGTTCCGTGACTACATAAAGCCTGCATCCCATAGGCCAGGCACTGGAGACTAGTACCAAAGGCATAAATCCTGATAACAGAGAAGGAATTTCCTTTATAGAATTAAAAAAACACAATAGAGAACCCAAGATAAAGTAAACACTAAGTAAACTGAGTAAAAATGTAAGTGGTGGAAAGTAAATGGGACAGTATACAAACCAAACAGAGAGTACATTAAAATAGAGAAAAGTGAATTACAACAGCTGAAAAGTAAAGCAGTAACCACCGAGATGTCCTCTGGAGACCCCACATGAAAGGTGGGTATAGAGGGTCTCCCCATCTCCATGAATCCATCCGTCCGCTCCGTGAATGTCCTGCCTGATATTCCACCGCCGGATACTATCCCACTCCACAAACCTCAACCACAGTCAGAGTTTTCCATTGTCTCCAACCAACACAATGTAGTGCATGCATATCATATGCAGGGGTGAGTATACGATACTCAGTAGGGACCCTGAGACCCTCGAAGGCCTCCCAGAATCGAAAAAGGATAAACCACAACAAAAAGAAAAAATTATGAAGTATCAACCAACTCTACTTAGGTATATTCCCATACATATACATAAGTCATCAATTCCAGTTCGACTCCAACTCAGGATCCAAACTACACCCCAGTCCACATAGGAAATCACAACTCAGTCCACATAGGATAGTAAGACAATCATTTCCAAGATAATGATTGAATGTAAATACTCATATCACATAGGTATATTACTCACGAAGAGGGTGGATATGATTAGATATATCCTCTGAATCATCTCCTCTTCCGAACACACGTAGGATCCAAGTAGAGAAGTCATCACTGCCGAACCCACGTATGATCCAAACACAGTAACCATTGCTTCCAAACCCACATAGGATCCATGTACAGTCATCATCATTACCGAACCCACGGAGGATCCATGTACAGTCGTCCTCGCTGCCGAACCCACGTAGGATCCAAATACAGTCGCCATCGTCGTCGCAGTCGCAGCCAACTCTAGGGTTCCCGCACACATCACACTCGATTCCGGGAGGGTCCACTCCATGAGCCATGGGGTTGATATATCAAATATAAATAAGTTCAGATTTATGTACCAAAATGTTCTGTCTCATCATTAGGAACTCAACGTGAAAGACAGTGCGTCAATTGCACACCCGGTCTGAGAGATATTGGTTTTTCTGTCTGAGGGGCCCGGTTAGAAATACACTCATTTCTAACCTAGCCGATATCCATATTCATCCATACCATGATTGTAGTAATCCAAAAGAACCATCTCACCATGAGTAATTCATCGTATTTTATGGCACGTCATTCGGACGTCTGGTCCTTAAGTTATAAGCGTTTCTACTCCAAGGGCCCAGTTGGTATCATGTTCGATCCAACCGGGCCATACCCAAACATCGCCAAAACCTCGAGTGTAATATACTGAAATGACTGCCTCGATCAATGGATCTATACGCAATAGACAGTGCGTCGATCGAAGGTCTGTAGCCCTTAATATGGGCGTTTGAACGAACCTGGTCCGAAAATAGGGGGTTTGGACCCGATCCGCCTAGGCCCAATACCCCCTGGGACGGCCCGAACCGGGTGACCCAACCTGAGTCTGAATCTGGCCCAATTAGTCACAACACGCCCCGACAGGAACGTCCCAGCTGGTGCGGCCCGGCCCGGCCCGTGCGGCCTGCGGCCCGGCTCAGAAGCCGGTCGCGGCGCGACGCGGCCCGGGCAGGGTACGAGAGCCGCGTCCTTAGTTTCTGAAAATGGCAGACCCAGTGGGTTCTTCCCTAGATGTTGTTCAGGTGTAACCCCCCCCCCCATGTTTCCTAGTAACTTTCAGCCTTTATTCTCAGCCAGATGAGCCGCCGCGGGACCCTTCAGGGTCCCGCATCCTTGAGACGCCGCCGGCCGGTTGTCCGGCTCCCACTGCTTGGTCCGCCGCGGCCTGAGGTCGTGGATTGTATCACCAGCATGGCACGATGGTTCCATGCCCCACCGCCACGGCCCGCTCCTGGCCACGGACTCACCGACTCGGCGCAGCGGCACCACGCACCACCGCGACGGCCCCCTCCGGTCGTGGTCCTCTTCTTCCCCGCGTGGTGCAACAGCACCGCACCGCCTTCACCTCAACCATAAATAAAGATCAACAAGAAGAAGGGGAGCAGAATCGGCCATGTTTTTGCAGTCCGATCTCCTCCTATTACGATGATAACATTCAGTGTATTCTTGAACAACGAAGGATAAATATTAAACTTGAACAAAATAATTAACCCCTACAGCGACAATCGATGTCGTTCACCAGGCATCGCAGAATTCGGCGTCGCAGGGTGAGGTTTTGAAGATGGCATTGGCGTGCATCCAAGGAGTAAACAAAGTCTCCATGCTTGTTTCAGATAGAAAAAGGAAAGGCGCATTGCCTCTCATTGTGATGACTACGTTCATCATCGAAGAGGAGACATTCATCCTTGGAAGATGAAGTTTTTCAAAAAAAACTAGAGGTCTCCCCAAATCTTCCTCACACAACAATTCTAACCCATAAATAAAATAAGCTACTCCTTATTTTATTATTCTTTTCTATGTATTTCAAAAACATAAAAATTAAAAAATATAGTTAAATTAATTGAAGTGGTTTATTAAATTAATTTAGCGTGTGTTGGAATGAATTAATGTGGGAGAGGAGGAGTTACTTAATTAAGTTCAAGGGTTTGCCAACATTAAACACAAGGAGTTTAATGGGGGGTTTTAGGGGGTTTTAGGGAATCTGAAGGTTTGGGGCTTGTGTGAGCCCAACCTCACTTTTATCCTCACATGGGTAGTTAGGATGCTATTGGGTCCCACCCTAACTCTCCCATGTAGGATAAAACCACCTTAGTTAGAAATAAAATTGTACAACAATTTTATTAACTTATTATTTAAACCACTTTTTTTAAAAACTCCTCCCAAGAAAAAGCATCTTCGTTAAAGGTCCTCCTATGCAATTATAGGCGTTGCGGTTTCATCGGTGCCCTCAAAATTCATTTCTGAGTAACGATTCGAATGATAGAAAAACCCGCTCATTCGTTCACTAAACATACCTGAGCTAAACTTTCAGAAATTTATTTCGGGCACACCGGGCCTCAGAATCAGGTGCCATCAGAAACTACGTACTCGTAAAATCTCAAAGGATTTATGAAAAAAATTCCTTTAAATATATGGGTCTTTATAATGTTCTACATTCTAGGTTCCTCCGTTGAGGCAGTTCCAGCCGAGGCAATAACAGCAGGTTACACCAGCATTAGATCAACAGAGGGTAGATGGGGAATGTAGAGGAAAAACCCTTGATGCTTCCCATCCAATGAGAGCAGAGTGTGGCCGTGGTGGTGGCATTCATCAAGATTAGAGAGGTTGTGGTGGAGGTCCTGGTTAGCTTTATGATCTAGAGTTTCCAACTCCAAGAGATTCGGCCATCGTTAGAGGTACCCTTTTATTGTTTTCCACCTTGATTAATGCCTTGGATGAATCAGGAGTGACACACACCTTCATATCAGCTACCATTTTCCATGATTTAGGACTTGAGGTAGAGAGGTTTCCCATTCCCTTGGTGTTGACTACACCAGTTTGAGGTCGAGATGACTTGTTTGAACTATGTAGAGACTTTGAGCTAGTGTATTTGGAAACAACGCTCTTGGCTATATTTTTTATGTTTACAAATACAACAATATGAGGTAATACGCATCATGGATTGGTTGTATTCAGTGCTGGATATCGTGGATTTCTTCAAGAAGAATGTTGTTTTCATTAGTGTGGATGGAGAACCAGTGGTGTTTGTTGGCGAGAGAGATTTTCAAATGAGTCATAGGCGTGTTCCATCTGTATCATCCATGATGGATGAGATTATGATGAGTTCTTTCGAGGTTTAGAAGTTGTAGTTTCCTAGGGTCCTAGAAGATTACCCTGATGACATTCCAGAAAATATTTTAGCATTACCCCGTCAACGAGAGATCGATTTTTGGATCGAGCTACAACTAGGAGAATCTCATATATCTATGTCTCCATATAAGATGGCCCCTACTAAGTTACAAGAGATACATATACATCTTTATGGTCTATTAAAGTTTGGTTTTGTTCATCCAAGGGTGTCATCGTGGGGTGCACGAGTTTTGTATGTGAAGATGGCTGAAAACAGTTTGCAGTTACATGTCAATTATCGTCGCTTAAACAAAGTGAAAATAAACAATCGGTATCCTATTCTGCAGATTAAAGATTTATTAGATCAACTGAAGGGTGAAAGTTGGTTCTAAATGATTGACATGCAGTCAGGATTTCATCAGATGCATGTGAAGGATGAGGACATCCTGAACACTTCATTCTTTTGTCGTCATGGGCATTATGAGTTCGTTGTAATGACGTTTGTTGTGGAGAATTCTCTAGCTGTATTCCTAAGATTAATGAATTATATATTCTATGAGTTCCAAGACATGTTTGTGGTATTTTTCATCGACGACATCCTTGTGTACTTCACATCTGAGGAGGAACATTTAGAGCATCTACAAGTCGTTATGGGAGTTCTTCGTGAACATCAGTTGTTTGGGAAGTTGTCAAAGTGTGTGTTTTGGGCTTGAGAAGTCCGTTTCATTTTGAAATGTTGTGTCCCAACAGAGTGTAGCTGTGGATCCAATGAAGATAGAAGAATTTGTGTCTTGGGTAGCACCCAAGATAGTGTTAGAGGTGAGAATATTACATGGTCTCGCATGATACTATATGAGGTTCATAGCCAATTTCTCACAAAATGCAACTCCTCTGAGATCTTTGACCAGGAAGGATTAGGTATTCATATGGACTGATCACTGATAGGCAGTATTCGTGAATCTAAATGAGACTTTAGTAAGTGATCTTGTTCATTGTCTTCCAGCTGGGGGAGTTCTGTTTGATGTTTTCTACGAAGCATCGCATCCGGGGTTAGCCTGTGTTCTCACATAGTATAGGTCAATTTCGTCTTATGGGTATCGGCAGTTACATCACCATAAACATAATTATTCCCCTCACGATCTTGATTTGGCATTCGTGGTGTTTTTTCTGATGTTGAGGAGACATTACCTCATTGGTGAGCTCTTTGTGGTTTCCACCGATCATAAGAGTCTGAGGTATGTTTTCTCCCAGCATGACATTATGTTTTGACAGCGTCAGTGGATGGAGTTATTGAATGAATATGAATTTGATATATCATGTACACCTGGAAAGGGGAATGTTATAGCTGATATGCTGATTCGAATGCCATGTAGTGATGCTGTGCGTGAATCTAGTGATTCCTAGAGATTATTCGATGAGATGTCATCATTACATCTTTATACGGGATATGTTGGGGGTAGAGGTTGTCTTTTTCAGATAATGGTACAACCACCCTAGATATATATGGTGGACGAGTCCCGGTTGGGGGATCTTATGGTGGAGGTCTGGAGAGACTGAGTGGTTTGTGGTGAGGCCCCTGATGGTTGTACTGAGGACGAACAAAACCATGTTTTGAAACATGGAAGGATTTTTTTTCTTTTGAAAATGTGAGAGACGATTCTCATAATGTTCCATATTTCACCATTAGCAGTTCTTTTTGGAGTGACAAAGACGTTACGAGCCTTGAAGAGCCAATTTTTGTGGTCATGGATGAAGTGAGCGGTTGCAGAGATTGTGTCTCGATGGTTGGTCTTCTAGATGGAGAAGACCGAACACCATTTTTCTAGTGGTCTTATGTAGCAATTAGATATTCCTTATTGGATGTGGGAAGAATTCTAAATGGATTTTGTTACTCGTTTACCTTGAGCATCAGGAGGACATTATTCTAATTGGGTGGTACTGTGTCATTTAACAAAATCGGCCCATATCATTGTGATCAAGGAGTTGAGCTCAATGGACGTTTTGTCAAGGAAGTATATAGAGGAGGTGGTGATACTTCATGGAGTCCCTAGGATGATAATTTCTTATCAAGACCCTCATTTTACCTCCAGAGTGTAGATAGGTCTCCCACATGCTTTTGGTTCTCAACTATTCCTATGAACTGCTTTTCATCCTCAAATGGATGGTAAGACAGAGTGAACCATCCAGACTCTTGGAGACAAGTTACACTCTTGTGTTCATTATTTTGGAGGTTTGTGGATGATGAACTTACCCTTTATTGAGTTTTATTTCAATAATAGTTTTCTCTCCACCATTGGTATGGCACCGTTTGAAGCCTTGTATGTCCGACCTTGCCATTCCCCATTGTGCTGGACTGGGGACGGAGAGTCAGCAACTCACAGACCAGAACTAGTGAAAAATAAAAATCAGATGGTTCATGTGATTATTTAGAGGATGAAGACAACATAATATCATCAGAAATCATATGTTGATAAAAGGAGGAGGCCCTTAGAGTTTGATGTTGGGGATCATGAGTTTCAGAATGTGACTCCCTGTCATGGGAAGCGATGGTTTGGTCATGGGAGTAAGATTTCTCACTACTTTTTTTGGTCCATTCGAGGTGTTAGCTCATGTTGGTGTTGTGGCATATCATATATCACTTCCCTTGAAGATGATTCAGATACATGATGTTTTCCATGTATCACAGCTTTTTCTTTATCTTCATTTTGACTCTCACATCATTGATTGGGGAGATATCAATGTTGATACTGATGCAACCTTTGAAGAGCGACCTATGGAAATCCAAGACCATAAAAAGAAGGTGTTTCGTGGGCATTATATCCCCTTGGTTCGTGTCATGGGGTGACACGGTGGCATGGAGGAGAGTACCTAGGAACGTGAGTCACAAATACGTGCTCAGTACCCAGAGTTATTTGATGATTAACAATTTTCATGTATTGATGTAGCTTATGTGGTTATGAACCATTAATTTTTATGACATGGATCCCTTTGTTGATTTTCTGGCTTGCCCTCTTTTGAGAGGTTTCTCGATGGGTGGTCGTTCAGAACCCATATCATTTTTGGTTTAGGTGGGTTTTGAATTCTTGAGGATGAGAATATTTTGAAAGGTGTATGATGTAATGTCTTGGACCTCTCAGGTCCATTACTATTTGAAAATATGGTGTTTGAGGGGTTCTGGGATGTCTCATACCTCTCCGGTCCATTCCTATTTTGAAAGGTGTCTCATAAATAGTTTTCTTCCTTTGCCTAATTTTGAGTTCGTGAATATTGTTTCTAGCTTCCTACAGTTTGTCTCCTTTTGCGTTTTCCATTGACGTAAAATGCATTTAAGGCCACGTTTTATGGACTCTAAGTCCAATTAAAAGGCCATGACTATTATATTAAATATTCTTAAGGCTCGAGATGTTTTTACATGGTCAAAACGTTGGGTTTAATGTGATCTACTTTTAATGGGAAATTAAGTGTATCTAAAACTGTCGCTCCATTACATCTTCTAAAGGGACAAGATATATCCCTCCCTAATTCATCCTCCTTCGTCTTGGATATGAGACGCTAAAACCTTTCATTCTATTCCATGAGAATTTCATAATCAAAATTTTTTCTCCTCAGATTGGTTATTCTCTGTTTTGATGCAACCGAGTTGTATCGATCAATCTTCGATATAAGGTTTGTTTTATCATCATTCTTTTTGGGTTCATCTTCTCAGGTTTATTATTTACATATTATATTATGTAATCTCCATGCTTCTAATGGGGTATTATTGGGTTTCAGTTGGTGTAGTCGTACCATGGAATCCTCGGGTGGATGTAGTTGACGCGAGAGGCGGATCGTGACCTGTTGGGTGGATAAAGAACGTCAAGAACTGTTTGAGGTAGAGGATTCGTTACTTCCATTTTCTTTTACATGCAACTATATTGTTATCATGTTTTATCCTGCTGGACAACAATGGAATTGAAATACATAATATTTGAATCAGATAAATAAATTGATACCGGTCGTATTTTTTTACCCTTGTTTTCTAGATAGTGTGATTATCATGCTTGCTTAGTTTAAATGTCCGTTATTGATTTAAATTGGTAAAGAACGTAAACAAGAATCAATTGGTAATTGTTGTCTATTGATAAAAAGGAATGTAAATGAATCTGGTTCTTCTTTTTTTTAATTTGATGTTAACCAAATTTGTTCTATAGGCATGATTAATTATTTGTGATAGCATACTAATTAGGTTTCTAGAATTTAGGAACCTATGAAAAATAAATCTGTCATTTCAAGATGGATTAAAGAAACGATTGTTTGACAATTCCTATAATGGTTCTGAGTTACCATCTTGGTTGTTAAGGGTCTAGAAGCCCAATTGATGTGATGTTAGTTTTCTTGCTACCTGTGACGTGATGTGAGCGTGGATGGATATTGTGATATGAGGGTTTATGGAGACTTTTTTTTGTGGCCGCAGATGATGCCTACAGTGGCAAGATGCTCCGTGTTATGCATGTGGGTGTCAGGGAGGACACCAGGGATGAACGAATTGGATGGATGTGATTGTTGGATGCTTGTTGGTTCTTATTGGCAGTTTATCTTCTTTACATTTCCCCACTGCTCGAGGCATTTGTTCTTGTTTACCCTTCATCCGATAGAGCCCAAGACGTAGGGGGTATGACAGGTGCTTTCTGTTTTTAGCTATTCAAGGGACGATGGGATTATGTTTTTCCTATAGGTGGTAAATACTCGACGGGTAGTACATCTACTCACCGTGATGATCCCCCATGTGTTTAGTAGAATAGAATATGTTTCAAGAATTACTGGGAATGTGGGAAAGTAATTCTACATTGAAAAATTGAATAAATGATGTTAACACATAGGGTTGAAGTTTGTTGGAAAATAATGAGGAGGTTGTAATTTTAATGTAACATTGGAATTTGGGTGTGATGCTAATGAAATTTTAATCTGGAATTTTTCATTTTTAATTAATTTTTATTGAATTAATTAATTTAAGGTGAAACTCGTAAAAAGGAAATTAAATTATGTATTAAATCTCTTTAAATGGTTGTGTGTTTATAGGATACCTAGTATTAGAAGTGGAAGCCTGAAGTCAGAGAGATGTTTGTTGTAGTTGTGTCTAATAATCGGTTATTCTCATTGTGTGGTTGTGAGATATAATATATTCTGTACTATTTTTTCCCCATATGATACTCCACCCTATCAGTAAGGGAAACTGACTCCCCGGGGATTTTGATCCCTGGGATTTCTGTTCCCCAACATTCTGATGGGAGGATGGATGGGTGACTACCCCCTTTGGACACACTATCTTCCCTTGATAGTTACTTTTGCTGGAAGGCACATTGGTTACTTCTCCACATATATGTGTGTAGAGGTCTGTAATGTTGTGTGGTTATTCAAACACATATATTCTAGATATAGTATCCGATGGACTACTATTGGTGTAATATTTATAGGTTGTGATGGCTTGATGATCCTTACATGGTGTGTGGGTTGTAATGGCTTGATCTATAATACCCATTGTATGATACACATTATGTGGGATATGGTGGCTCCTAAATACTACGTGGTAACTTTTCTTATGTAGGCGTGGTGGTTTTGTTGCACGAGGTGCATTTTGTGGTGCTTTGCCCAATTGTATGCGGGCAAGAATTTTTGGAGAGAGATGCTTTGGAAGTGCGACATTTGGGTAAAGAGGAAAACCATTGGGGAAGTAGTGGAAGGGTACCCTTGATATTATTTACCATATTATATATTCTATTATGCGTTACTTTTTGAGAGTATCCATGGTGAGGTTGGGAGTTTAGTTTAACGATTTAGGTGGCGAGTTATTCTCACATGTTGTTCACTGTGCTTTAGCATGATTTCGTTAATATTTCACGAGAGGCTTTGGGGAGGATCTTACTAAGTATACCTTTATACTCACCCTATGTAAATACAAACTAATTTTCAGGTCACTTGGTGCATGTTGAAGATCATGCTTGTTTCTACTAGCTTGTGGTTGAAGGAGCTGTTAAGGCTTGTGGTTGCTTCTATTTTGACTATCTTTTGGGTACTTTCAGTTTTACCATTTCATTTTTAGTAATTTATCAAGAAATTACTTATGTGAAGTTGTATTTTTTTTTATATTTCAGTTCTGAGTTAGATTTGGTTATTGTTTATCTAATCTCACTCTTCTGCATGTGTTCTTTTAGATGGTGATGCCTCCCATTTGTGCATTTTATATACCCTCGGTGATAGTCACCAACCCATGGCCTACTAGAGGCGGGACTCTACGGAAATTATCTACCTTCACACATTGTCGGCCCAAGAGGGGTACACTTTGTGGGGAGGGGGTCATGAACTATTATGTCTTACATAATGGGAATTCATGGGAGAAGAACTTATCACTTATTGATATTTCATATACGAATATTTTTTAGTCTATTATTTAAATTTATCCTTTTGATGAACTATATGGGAAACTGTGTAGATCAATAATATGATGATTGGAGGATTGGGAGAACAAGATATTGGGAAAGAGGCTTGTTCAGGAGATATAAAAAATGGCTCAATAAATTCAAAAACGTATAAAAATAACTCTGAGTATACATAAGTAATATTTATATCAACATAGTAGAACTTGTGAGTTAATGGTGGGTGATAGTGTAATTCTTCAAGTGTCTCCAATGTTCAGTCATCATCGAATTTTGAAATAATTAGGGTTTGAGCCTAGGTATGTTGGGTCTTTTGAGATTGTAGATCGGATCAGACAAATTGATTCCCAATTGGATCATCCCCAATAGTATAATGGATTGTACATTTTTTCATGTTTCACATCTTTAATAGTATCACCCTGACCAATAGAATTTGATTAATATCCTGGATGTTGAGCCTGAGGATGATGAATCCTTTGGACATCACCTCACGCATATTGTGGATTGCGGTGACAATGTCTTGTGAGGAATGATTGTTCCCTTAGTTTGAGATTTATGGAAACATGGATGAACTCATAAGGATACATGGTAAAGGGAATTGAATATGCAGTCTTAGTGGTAATTTTTTTATCTTTGATGTTGAGTGATACTCATGAAGCATAGCTCTAGGATAAGATGATATAATTTGGGTTCCTTATAGGATCCTTGATGTCATGGAGGTGTTTACTTTTTCAAAATTTTGGATTTAATCAATTTTTTGGTCAGTGAAATTATTCATGGGATTGTGAAAAATCAAAATGTAATACCCCATGCGTCCATGGTACGCTCCTCTTTGAATAATACAGTAGCATGTGCTATACGCGATTAAAAGTTCTAACACACCACAAACAATGAAATTAGGTGCTATAAATAGTAAAACCCACTTTTTGATGTTTTTTAAATTTTATCATTCAATATGGACTTCAATTTTTAATTCTGAATATCGAAATTAGCTTTGGGAAAATTATTGTTATTTTTCAGAAAACTGTAGATTTTTGATGAATAATGAAAAACATTGAGTTATAATTTAAAACCTAATTTTTATTTATAAAATTATTAATCTTATTTAAATTTATTTTAGGTCAAAATAGATACATAATACCTATATATGTTTAATATAATTCATTGGATTCATTTTATAATAATTTTAGATATATAAATTTTTTTGAACTTTTCACCGTCTTTTAACCATCTCCTAGGGGAATCTACAAATTCACATAAAACATAATTTTACCGCTTATGTGAGTGGAATTATAAAAATACAAGAGAAACGGTTTATATAAGTAATAAAAATGTAGTTCAATAAGATGAAAATAATTATTGGTGAATAATAATTTTTTTCTTTTATTTACCACTGTTAAAAGTAAATTGGATAATTAAGGGTAAAAATGATATTGTTATTACCCTAACACATGTCCTAATTCTATTGGATAAGTATAATTCGACCAAAAACAACATCGGGAATAAAATATGAATCTCTTTGTTCCACTAGGTTTAGATTAGGAAATTTATTATTATTTATTTCAAAGAAGAGTTAAAAGAGTTAAAATCAATGATTAATAAGTAAAACATTTTTAATATAGGTTTATACATAAGATAAATTCGACAATAAATTTTCATTATAAATATAAAATTAATTCCAACATAATTGTATTTTATTTACATTTTATAGATAGTATATAATTTAATTTATTTATGACACAATGATGATGCAGTAATAACATTATTAATGAAATATTAAAATAATTGATATTATAAATATCAAAATAAATCTAATTTGAGATTTTTTATGAAATACACTAATTTTCTAAGTTAACATGACATTATAGGGTTATATAGAAGAAATGTTTTCTATGTCATAATGATGTTATGAATTTATCAAAAACAAAATACCAAAGAGTGTCAAAATTGACATAAAAGAGATTTTAAAACAAATATTATAATATTAATTGATATTATTTTCCTAAAAATTTATGGTTTGGATAAATGATCATATATAATGATAGTTTCATCATTATTTAACCACTTGGGGTTCTCTCGAGAGTATATAATATGTTTAATAACTATATAACAAAAAAATACCAAGAGACATGGTAAATGTCAATTTATTTAACTAAGAGTTAAATATAAAATATAAAGTTAATATAGTGACCCAAACATCTCTAAAACATATTGGTTGGGATATTTTCAACCCATACAGACCTTATACTTTAAATAATCAATTTTTGATCGATTAGAAAACGAAAATGATTATATTATAAAATAATATTTCAAGCTTTTCCTAAGGTTCCCCTCACCCATCTTATAAAATGGCACTCCCCCTTATCTCTAATTCACAACTTCAGAGCCATTTGGCTCAGAAAACCCATGTCCAAAAACCCTATCAACAATCCTCTATTCATCCTAGATGCATTCCTTTAGTCATAATTCCATCCTATGGAGCCCTTTTGATCAAATCAAAATGAAGAACCTGAAGAAGAGGTAAATATTCCACCACCTCTTTCTGGTTCCTTTTATTCTTCCACATCCGTTGGCTTGGTTGTTTCCATTGTAAAATAATAACTCTAGTATCTTCGATATACATTGATGTTAATATAAATATTTTATAACCAAATTCATTATTCTATCAATCATTTGATTTACATGTCACCATACGTGCATTTGTAAGTCATACCACCCCCATGTTGTGGTGTAATTGTTATTCAATACATGATTATTTGGATGGATATAATAATGATGTTTAATTGATGTAAATAATAAATATAACATGATAATTATTATATATATATATATGATATACCATAAAATTATATATTATTTTAATATCAAAAGTGTGATATTGTCGCCTGTTCGTATGTACGTATTACTGTCTCCACGAAAGCAATGAGATTCATTCCCCATCGTATCCATTCTAGACTAATTTCCCTTAGATTATCAAAAATAATGTTTAAAGACATCATATAATTCTGGATAAGAATAATATACATCCCATCCATAAAAAATATGACTCACACAACAAAGAATATAAAGCAAAATGTATCTGTTAACAACTGAAACAAGGATAATATTAAGATATTATTGAAAAAGCAATGTTAAAAGATCATATACGATTTCATATCAATGTATATGATTCATGTATAATTTAATAACAAAAATTTCACCATTATACAGGAGGTTAACCTACCCTCGACCAAGGAAGTGTACAAGGTAAAGGTTATTTTCCCAATCTCTTTATTATTCGAGGTTGTTTTACGTAAGTATCTACTAGGAACTCTTTATCATCCACATCCAGGTTTTTTAAAAACATATTCAAAATATTACTAATATTTTATAGACTATTGTTTGAAGTCATTTATACCCTTTTTTGACTTTTTATATGATGTTTATAAAGGATTCTTTCCATCGTTTTCCGAACGAGGTCCTTTTTAACATTTTCGACAAAATTAAGGTAAGAATGTATTTTTTTTAACTTTTACGGCGGGTGAGGATATTGTCCAAAATTATAACATCATCAAAGAATCCCCTACGAGTTAATAAAAATCATTAAAAAATAAATATTTTCATTTATAATTATATGATTTTTAAATTATTTCAAAATAGAAAGAGATAATTATCTAAAAAAGGATTTGATTTCATATCTGTCAACATCCATTGATGAATTTGATGTTTATTTTATGTTGATTTATTATGATACAAAACTTACATATTTTATTGATGGTTTTTTTATATGTTTGAATATGTATGTGTTATTTTTATATAATTCATGGTTTATGGATAATGTATTGGAATTTCATATGCTAGTTTTAATACAAATGTTTATGTTATGTTTAATCCTTTTCATTTGAAGAATGAATTGGACTTAGTAACTGATGGGTGGAGACCGCTATAGATACTTGATGACTTATTATGTATCATGACACAAACTAGTGTCTTGGAACAAGCCTTTGACAAAATATTATTTGTAGTCTTGGGACAAGTCCTTGACTATGTGGTTATGAATGTCTGGCCTTATGCATTCCATCATTATGATTGTGGATATTGATATTGCATGTGATTATTCGACTAGAAGAATATCCATTTGAGTATCTAAATGGAATTATTTGATTTTTTCTTTCCCATATTATGCATATGTTCATGTTTAAAAGGAATTTGTATTAGTCTTATCCATTGCCTTAAATGTTTATTCTTATTTAAGAATGTTTTCACTATATTGTTATCATTACTGAGCATTTGAGTTCACCGCTTTCTATGTTTAATTTTTCCTAGGATGTGAAGAAGTATTTTATGAATGATATACGTGGATAGTCTGAGGAGATATGAGTTTGATCTATGGAAACAGTGTTTTTTTAGTTTTACATTTTATGATGTAATGTAAACATTGTGAATATATCTAGTACTTCCAAGGCTACTAATCATATAAGTCTTTCGGTACATGATGTTTTGTGATCATGCCAATGTTATGTAATAATGCTCTGACTATTGGTAACTAGGTTCAGGACATTACAGTTGTTTCAAGAGAATGTTTAGTAAAAACATTGAAATCTAGATTTAGATAATCTTGGATTGAAGAACATTACCCTAAGATAGACTTTTAGTATTAGTATAGAAGAACTTCCTATAATTTTGGTAAGGTATAGATTTTTTGAGTTTTTCAAGCAATACCTCCTTGTATGGATATGAGAAGGTAGGGGTGGCTCTCGAACAGATGTTCCTAGGGGTAAAACCCCAAAACAATGCTTTGAGAAAGACTCGAACGAGAAGTGGTGCACAATAGTGGGCCTTTCTGGTCTCTTGGTTATGACACTCCCGGGGGGATATGCTTTGGATAATTCTCATTTTATTTAAAAAACATTAAGAAGGGTTTATGAGTATTTACATCCTCAAAGAAAACATTTTTATGATTATGCATTATATCGATAAACCATTCAATTTATATTAAGTGTTTTAGATGTTTGGAATTATGTATTTAGATTCATAAACTAATCTAGTTTATGCCATTGTTTAAAAATGGCGCCTAGTAGAAAGAATGGAAATTGTATCAATGCTTTCACTCTATGTAGGGATTTCCCTCCTACTCAAGATAATTACAGTGGAGCTGGTGATACAACTGGTGCTGATCAGCTTATCACTATATTGGGAGAACTCACTCAGGTCATGAATAATAACCTTACCCATATGGAGCTCCATGATCCACATCATGAAGGATCAATGATAAATCACTTCATTAGGACACAACCAAAAAAATTAAATGGGATTACAAATACAATAGTAGCTGAGTAATTGATAAATTCCTTAGAAGAAATATTCCATGTCTTGGGGAGTAACGAAAGGGAAAAAGTTGTCATGGTTGTTTACTGCCACATTGGAGATGCTGATCAATTTTTGTCATTAATTCAAAACACAAAGGAATTTGACGAAGTATAAAATATGGAATAGAGGGAGTTTAATGAGATATTCTTAGAAAACATCATTCCTTGTTCTCATCGAGCATATATGGGAAGGAAATTTCCGTGTGTGAGGAAATAAGAGGATGTGAATGTCGCAAAGTATGAAGCTAACATTACGAGGTTTGAGAGGCATGAAGTAGATTATAAACGTAACCCAATAAGTATGATTGATCATTTCATTGATGGGTTAAACATATTTTTGCGTCAACAACTAGTCTCACAATCCTTCTCATCATATGAAGATATTGTCTGATGTGATATCCAGAGAGAAAAATAATTCTCTAAGTCTTATGACATTAAAGAAAAGAAAGGGAATAAGGGATCTACTAAACACTTTAGAAATAGAAATAAGTGGAAGAATGGAAAATATAAATATCCATCCTATAGTAAATGTGAGAAAAAACACCCTGGTAGTTGCCAGAAGGAAATGGGATACAATTACATCTGTGCTGAAAAAGGCCAACAAGCTCGTGATTGCAAGGGGAAGAAAGAGGTTGTCGATGTTGAATACCAAAATTGTAGAGAAAGGGGGAATTATGCGAATGAATTTCCTAATCATCTAGGAATCATACCTCAAAAAAGGCCAAGGGATCAAGGATAAGCTTATATTGTCACTAATACTGTGGTTGAAGCTCCAAAAGACGTAGTGGCATGTAATTTAATGGTTTCCTCGAGTTCAAAAAATTCCTTATTTTATTCTAGATCATCATAATATTTCATATCTACCCAGTTTTTTATGAAAATTTGATATTTCCAATTTGATTTAACAAAGGAGTTGTCAGGGAAAACACCTAAGGTAAGTATCACTGCAACAATGTTTTGTGCATCAGTTCCCATTAGGGCATATAAATGTTCATTATCTGCTGATCTCATCACTGTACCCATGATTGAATTTGATTAAATGCTTGGTTTGGATTGGTTTTCGGACCATGATCCTAATTTTTTTTATGAAGTTGGAGGTATCGATTTTTATGATTATGATAAAGAACACCTTATCTTTAGAGTAGTATCGTCGCCACCTGATTCTTATCTAGATCCACCCCGAGTAGCTCAACTAAATTCAAATATCGGGGATGAAGAGAACGAAATAACTATGGGTGAGTATAGGACCGTTAAAACAGAGTATGTACCTATTGTGAAAGAATATGTTGTTGTGTTTCCAGAAAATTTACCTGGACATCCTCAAGAACAAGAAATTGAGCTTTCCATTGATTTAATTCCAGTGTCAAGGCCCATATCGAAGACCACTTATAGAATGGCCACTGTGAAATTAGTGGAATTATAGAAACAACTAGATAAAATTTGTAATAATGGATTTATTCTCCTTGGGGTTTCACCATGGGGAGACCCTGTCCTTTTTGTTCTGAAGAAATACGGATCTATGAGGCTGTGCATTGACTACAGGGATATCAATGCTATATTGATAATGAAAAAGTATCCCCTATATCACAATGATGATTTATTCGACCAACATCATGGATATCAATACATTTAAAATATTGACCCTCGATCTAGATATCATCAGTTGTGTGTAAAGATTAACGACATTACGAAGACAACATTTCAAACCCGAAACGAGAATTAAAAGTTTACAGTATTGCCATTTGGATTAACTAATGCACCCTCTATATTCATGGTTCTAATGAATAGATATTTCAAAGAATACCTCTATGAATTTTTAGTGGCATTTATTGATGATATCTTGGTATACTCCAAAAGCTAATATGATAATGAAAATCACTTGCGCATTATCCTGAAGACTCTTAGAAGACATAAATTATTTGGGAAGTTTAGCAAGTTTGAATTATGGCTTCAGGAGATTTATTTTCATGGCTATATTTTCTCCTAGGATGTAATCTATGTTTATCCTTCTAAGACCAAGGAAATCCAAGAATGGCCATCACCTATGAGTATAACTGAGGTATGTAGTTTTATTGGTTTAGTAGGTTATTATCGGCGTTTTGTCCAAACATTTTCCCGGTTGGCTCACCCATTAACAAATATCACATGGAAATAGGTTAAATTTGTTTGGAAAAAAGTGTGTGAAGATTGTTTTGAATAATTGAATAGAAGATTATTCAATGATTCTATCGTGTCTCTACCATCGGGGAATTATGGGTTTGGTTTTTTAGTGACACATCGAAGAAAGGACATGGATGTGTCCTTAGGAAGAATGATAGAGTTATTGCCTATGCATCACGAGAGTAGAAAGTTCTTGATAAACACTATCCTACTCATGATCTTGTGTTAGAATCTATAATATTTTCTTTGAGGATTTGGAGACACTATCTCTATAGTGAAAATGTGAGATATATACCAATCACAAGAGTTTGAAGTATATTTTCTCACCAAAAAAACTGAACATGAGGAAAAGGAGATGGCCTTAACTACGCAAGGATTTTGATTTCATGATACATTACCACCCAGGGAAGGAAAATAAGGTGGATGATGGTTTGAGTAGAAAGGTTCATGGAGTTTTGAACAAGATGAGAGTTGAAAAGGATCCTATATATATATATATCTAGAAAATATGGATATGGGAATCCCCAAGGAAGGTGAAATATCAATAGTTTTTCAAATTATTTCCAAACCATATTTACTAGAAATGATAAAGAGTCTTCAGACCAGTGATGAAGAGTTTCAAAAGAATATTAAACATGTGAATGATGTGAGATTGAGTAAATTTATGTATGAAGATGGAATTCTGAAATTTGGGAAGAGAATTTGTGTTCCCGATATTCCAGATCTAAAAAATGAATTGTTGGATGATTCTTGTTTTTTCCAATTTCTCTATACACCCTAGTAACACCAAAATGTATAATGATTTGAAGGAAAATTTTTTGTAGGACATCAGGAAGCGAGATATTTCTGATTTTGTGTCATGATGTATGGTTTTCCAACAAGTGAAAGCTAGATGGCAACATCCTGGAAGAGTCATCCAACCTCTTCACATACCAGAGTGGAAATGGGATAATATTACGATGGAATTTGTCATGGGACTACCAAATACACATAGAAGGAATGGTGTAATACGAGTCATTGTTGATCATCTTGACATGTCAGCGCATTTTCTTGCTATAAGATAAGATTTAGCACTTGAACATCTAGCAAGGCTATATATTAATGATGTTGTGAGACTTCATGGAGTACCACTATCAATTTTTTCTTACAGTGATCCACATTTTACATGAAGATTTTAGAAATGTCTTCACAATGCCCTGGATACTGAACTTCGTTTGAGCACTTCCTACCACCCCCAAACTGATGGACAATCAGAAATAACTATTCAAAACATAGAAGGAATGTTTAGATCATTCTCACTTGACTTTCAAGGTATGTGTGATCAATATTTACCTCTAGGAGAGTTTTATTATAACATGAGCTTCCATTAAAGTATTCATATGATACCATATGAATCATTATACAAAAGATATGTCCCACACCAACCTATTTGGATGATGTTGTTGAAAGAAAACTTGTAGACCCCAAACTGGTGGAGGAAACGATGGAAAAGGTGAAGGTAATCCAAAACCACATCAAAGCATCCCAAATTAGGCAAACGATCGATGCTGATAACCAAAGGAAAGATTTCGAATTTCAGAAGGAGATAATGTTTTCTTAAAGGTATATACATAGAAGTGTGTTATATGTTTCAGTAAGAAGGGTAAATTGAGTCTCAGGTGCATCAGACCATTCAAAATTCTAGAACAAATTGGTGTTGTACATTACCATTGGGCAATGTATCCAAGTCTCTCCAAAGTTCACAATGTATTCCACATATTACTGTTGAGAAAATTCATGTCTGACCCAACGCATGTACATACCTATGAGGAATTAGAAATGGAACATGATCTATCTTATTGTGAAGAGCCTGTCAAGATTCTTTATACAAGAGAACTAGTGCTATGAATTCGGATGACTCGTCTGGTAAAATATCTATGGAGAAACCATAAGATGGAAGAGGCAACATGGGAAGTTGATGAAATTATGATGAAGAACCACCTGAGTATTGTACGCATTAATACTCTAGAAATTTCTAGGAAGGAATTATATGATGTATAGGAGAATGTAACACCCCAATCTTCCATGGTATGCTCCTCTTTGAATAATATAGTAATGTTTGTTGTATGCAAAATCGAGTTCTAACACTCCACAACCAATCAAAATATCCTCTATAAATAGTAATACCCACTTTGTGAAATTTTATATATATTATCATTTAAAATGGGCTTCATTTTTGGATTTGGAATTTAAAATTTAGTTTAGGGTGAATTTTCGGTATTTTCCAAAAAACATTCAATTTTTGATGAATAGTGAAAAACACTAAGTTATAATTTAGACCCAAATTTTTATTTAAATAAACATATATTATATTTATATTTATTTTAAGTCAAAATTGATACAAAATACATATATAAGTTCCATATAATTAATTGGAGTAATTATATAATAATTTTGGATATATAAAAAGTTTATTGAATTTTTCACCGTCTTTTACCCACCTCCATAGAGAATTTGAAAATTCACATAAAATTAATTTTTTTTCTTATGAGAGTGGAATTTAAAATATCCAAGAGAAATGGTTGAAATCCGTAAGAAAAATTTGGTTAAATAAGATGAAAATAATTTTTGGGGAATTGTTTTTTTACTTTTATTTACCACGGTTAAACGTAAATAGGGTAATTAAGGGTAAAAATGTTATTATTATTAGCCTAAAACTTGTCCTAATTATACTCTATAAGTATAATTCGACCAAAAAAAACATTTTTAATAAAATATGAACCACTTTGGTCCACTTGATTTAGATTTGGACATTTTTTTATCCAATGAAGAGTTAAAAGTGCTAAAATCAATGTTTAATAACTAAAACATTTTTAATATTGGGTATTACAATCGATAAATTAGACTATAAATTTTAATTACAAAGATAAAAATATTTCCTGGATAATGGTAGTTTATTTATATTTTTTAGACATTAAATAAGTTAATTTATTTATGAAACAATGATGATGTAGTAATTACTTAATTAATGAAATATTAAAATAATTCATATTATAAATATCATAATAATTATAATTTAAACATTTTATGAATTTCACTAATTTTATTGATTAATATGCTATTTTATGTTTGGTTATATAAAGTTTTTTCGATGTAATAATGATGTTTTGAATTTAGGAAAAAAAAAATACCAAATAGTGTCAAAATTGACATAAAAGTGTTTTTAAAACAAATATTATATTATTTATTGATATTCAATTCCTAAAAATATAAGGATATAAAAAAGGGAATATATAATGATAGGTTCATAATTAATGAACCACATGGGATTATCTTGGTAGTATATAGTGAGTTTATTAACTTTATAATATAAACATACAAAGAGGCATGGTAAATGTTAAACTATTTAACTAAGAGATAAATATAAAAGATAAAGTTAATATAGTGACACAAACCTGTCTAAAACATATTGGTTGAGTGGTCTTAGACCCATACCAACCTTAGCCTTGAAATAATACATTTTTGTGCCATTATAAACCAAATGTTACTTTATTATAAAATAATATTTCTATCTTTTCCTAAGGTGCCCCTCACCCCTCTTATAAAATGGCACTCCCCCTCCTCTCCAATTCACACCTTCAAAGCCATTTTTCTCAGCCACAATCTACCCAAATACCCTTTCAACTATCCTACTTCATCCTAGAGGCATTCCATTAGTCATAAATCTATCATATGGAGCCCTTTGATCAAATCAAAAGGAAGGACACAAAGAAGAGGTAAATATTCTGTCACCTCTTTCAAGTTCCTTTCTTCTTCCACTTCCTTTTTCAATTTTGTTTCCATTATAAAATAACAACTCTTGTATCTTATATGTACTATGATGTTATTATAATTATTGTACAACAAAACTCATTATTCTATCCATCCTTGGAAGGACATGTCACCATACGTGCATACGTACGGCTTACCATCTCTACGTCGTGGTGTAATTGTTATTCAATACATGATTATTTGGATGTGTATAATAATGATGTGTAATTGATGTAAATAATAAATATAACATGATAATGATTCTTTATATATGATATAACATCCAATTATATATTATTTTAATATCAAAAGGGTGATATTGTCACTTGTGCGTATGTACTGATTACCATCTCCACGAACGCGATTAGATTCATTCTCCAACGAAACCATTCAAAACTAATTTCCATTAGATGATTAAAAATAATTTTTAAATATTTGATATAATTATGTATGTGAATAAGATTTATCCCATCCATTAAAAATATGACTCACATAACAATGAATATAAAGGAAAATGAATCTGTTAACACCCAAAACAACGATAATACTATGATATTATTAATAAAGAAATGTTAAAAGATCATATATGACATCATATTAATTTATTTGAATCATGTGTAATTTAATAACAATTATTTCACCATTATATAGGTGGTTAACATACCCTCACCAATGAAGAGTACAAGTTAAGGGTAAATTTTACAATCTCTTTACTATCAGAGGTTGTTTTACTTAAGTTTCTATTGGGACCTCTTTATCATCCACATTCATGTTTCTTAAAAATATATTTCGAAAAATTCTTACTATTTTATAGACTATGGGTTAATGTCATTTAAAAAATTGTTTGAATTTTTATAAGATTTTTATAAAGGAATCATCCCGTCATTTTCTAAACAAGGTCCTTTTTAACCGTTTCGCCAAAATTAAGGAAAGAATGTATTTTTTAACTTATACGGCGAGTGAGGACATTTTCCGCCATTATAACATCATCAAAGAGTCACTTACAATCTTATAAGAATATATCCAAAATAAATGTTTTCTTTTATAATTTGATGAATTTTAAATAATTTCTAAATGGAAAGAGATAATTCTCTAAAAATGGCCTTGATTTCATCTATGTCAACGTCCATTTATGGATTTAAAGATTATTTGAAGTTTATTTATTATTATAAATAACATCCATATAATATCGAAGGTTTTTTTATATGTTTGACTATGGATATGTTATTTTTATACCATTCATTGTTTAAGGATAATGTATAGGCATTTAGTATGCTATTTTTAATACGAATGGTTTTGTTATGTTTAAACATTTTTCATTTGAGGAATGCATTGAACATAGTAAGTGATGGGTGGAGCCCTCTATATCTCCTCGATGCATCAATATGTCTCATTTGACAAAAAAGTGACTTGGAACAAGACCTTGACAAAATATTATTTGTAGTCTTGGAAGAAGGCTTTGACTATGGGGTTATGAAAGTCTGTCATTATGCATTCCATTATTATGAATGTGGAAATTTATATTTCATGTGATTATTAGACTAGTAGAATATATGTGTGATTATGTAAATGGAATTATATTATTTTATCATTTCCATATTATGTAGAAGTTCAAGTATAAAAGGCTTTTTTTCTAATTCTTATACATTTCCTTAAATGTTTATGCTTATTTATTAATGTTTCTGCTATATTGTTATGTTTACTGAGCATATGAGCTCACCCATTTCTATGTGTTATTTTTCCTAGGATGCGAAGAAGTATTTTATGACTGACCTACAGGGAGAGTCTGAGTGTATATGAGTGTGATCTATGGAAACAATGTTTTTGTAGTTTTTCATTTTATGATGTAATGTAAACGTTATGTATATGTGTAGTACTTCCAATGATACTAAACTAATCAGTCTTTTGAGACATTCTCTTATGTGATCATTCCAATGTTATGTAATAATGCACTGACTCTAGTTAACTGGGGTTAGGGCATTACACCAAGAGCTATTTTGGTGGTTCTAGGAATAAAATGATAGTAATCAAGGCCAATCTGTGAATAGTGCACAATTGCCACATGGTTAAGCAACACGGGCAGCCTTCCTCAGAAAACTGTAAAAACATGGGTTATTGAATATCACATGGTTGGTTCATGGATAGTGAAACTATGTGGAACTCCCCGAGTAATTCTGTGACCCAAATCCCATTGCATAGTGTCTTGGACATATTTTATCCATATTCAGTAAAACTGTTCCAGTAAACCATGTGACCCAAGTATTCTTGAAAATTTTAAAAAATTCTACTTACAGACTTTCTGTTCCAACACCATTTTCATCCCCAATTACACCCATGCAGTTATTGGGATAAAACATGGCTACAAAAACATCCCAAGGGTCTTTTTTCTTCATCTATAGGTTATTTAGAGTGTCATATGTTCATTAATGATTCTTCATGTTTGTCTAATCCCTTTTCTTATTATCATTTCCATATTAGGGTTTTCATTTGGGGTAATCTTCATCTAATTCAAAAAAAAACCCCATTTCCTAGTCGACACTTAGACATGGCTTCAATGGGAGTTTGTATCAGCACATAATTAAATGATTAATCCAGTGTTATTCAGCACATTATTGTTAGGTGGTCTAAATGTTATATCTAATTGTTCTTTTAGGATTTCTCCATGTTTGGATGAGTTCATGGGTAACTCTAAGTTCGCATTAAATTCCATTACTGTAATTCGATAAAATGAACACTTAAATGAGGATTTTAACACCTCATAATCCATGTGGGATATGTATATGATCAAAAAAATTATATAGGCATCCCATTGGGTGTGGAGATCATCCAAAACATGGTTACCAAATATATTAGGTGTGGAATGATGATTTTATTATGTAGATCTCTTTTCGAACATTTGAATTGGTTACTGACATTTTTAAATAAGGGTAAATGGATAATTATGTCTATATGTGGATAATTGTAAAGGGATTTTTAGTAATGGAATATAAATGTGTTAAATGAAATTAATGTGAATGTTTAAAATGATTCATTTATTTTACATAAAATTCATTAATCGACTAAACATGGATTAAATGGAATTTTTTATGTGAATTATTTTAGAATAATGGTTTCATGTTCCAAATTGGTTTGTTTTAGGGATCCATTGAACATGCATAGAAAGTAGTGAATAGGAAATTGGAGTTTTACTAAATGATTATATGATCATAATTGTAAATAAGATAATGTTTTATGGAAATATATTATTTCCTAATGTGGTAGTTATGGATGGTTTTAATACTGTATGTTTTGGTTATGATTGGTTTTGATGGGGTATTTTTTTTTTGTGATTTGATATAAATATGTACGTGCACTTGGATTCATAGATATGGTTATTGATATGAGGTTTGACACCCATGGGGATTGTTATACTGTGGCTGAAAACTCCACCACAAACTGAATGGATTAGTGGAGGGGAAAAGGTATTATTTCCCAAATTGCTTCATTTGATAAGACCACCTGGACATTGGATCCAAGATGAGGGTGTTTTATAAATGATATATTTTTATCCCATTAGAGATTTGGAACTTGATTTATCATCTTTTATATATTAATATTTATGAATACTCATAATCCATTTAATAGATGATGAATTTTAATTATGTATTGATGATTTTATATGTATTGAAATTGGGAATAATACTAGGAATCACGCTACTGAAATTAGTTAACTAATTTCACCCCAAATATATTTTATTTACTTGCCCTATATTTTAACATCAATGAACTATTTACCCATACATGATATTCTGTAGACACAATTGGTGGTGACCTAATGTGTTTTACTCACCCCTAGCGAAGCCTCTATTTTTTACTGGAGTAGAACACATTCTTCTATGATAGGATAAGAGAAAAGGCCTCGTTTTTGTGTTTTTTATTCTTGTGATGTACATGGATGATGTTTAAGATGTGGTGTCTGGACAATTTTAGGAATTATATTGATTTCCTTTGCCATGAGTTTTTTCACATGGTAGTGTTTAACATGTGATGACATATTAACTATGGGATATTTATTATTCCCATCCTTGAGAGATGTTTATTTATACATGTTTATTTGATATTATATTTGTTTTATTGTTATATTTTATTATTTTAGTGTTGTACAATTTAAAATAGATTATAGTCACACAATGTGATATTTTAGACCCTCACTACTAGTTGGAAACCTAAAAAGTGTGGGGATTCATGCTTATGGTCATGCGGCCACCCTATTGGGGGAACCCGTTTGGTGTCTCATGGTTTGGGGAAATTAAAATGTGGTTTAAAATTATGAATTTTATGTGACTTATATTTGTGGATGAATGATATGAGGATAACAAGGTTTTGGGACTTTATAATGATTTCATTTTATTAGAGTATCAATCTCATGTATGGGAAAAAACCCAAGTCACCTAGGGTGGGAATTATTGTTGTTGATGTATGTTGGTACATTCGTTGATATATTATGACTGGTTGCTACACATCATGCATGATATGACAGTTTTAATTTTTTTTCTATATTATTGAAGAACATGAAGATGTGGATTCTTGCATAATAGAATGAAACGATGTATATAAGTGATATGCATTTTGTTAGGCACACACATTGGAAGGGTGTTCGAGAAACAAAGGGTAGAATTCATTTTATATTAATGAAATTGATGGAATAGGTGACTAATTATGTGATGAAAATGGGTAATAAAAGAATTAAAATTATATTAATGGTTGAGGAATTATTCTTAATGGAGGTTATATATGGGTCATAGTGGAAGTTGTAACATGTTTTGAAATGAGAAAGGTTCCTTGGTGGGAATGATTTTCATGGCATGTGTGTAAATAGATTAAAATAGTCTCCACATAGTGATTTTTAACTCATTAAGTTAGTTTACCTATTGTATCCATGGGCCTTGGTATGGATGGTCATTGGTAGTTTTTCGGATTTACATATTATTTTAGCGATAATGAATGTAATCGATTATTTTTTATGAGTAGATATCCTTCTTTTATAGGAAATGAAGTATCTATATGTTAAGTGTTCTAAATCATTTATATAGAATTAAATATAAATTTCATCATAAATACATGTGATGATATGGGAAAAGTGGATGATTCTATAAATTATCCCCCAGTAGTGGAGAAAGCTAATTTGGTGATCTGGGAAAGTATAACAGTAAATATTATTTTAAACCATGCTCGCTTCAAGAAAATTATTGAATATGACCCAAGACGGGTTGTGTTAGATGTGATTGAACTAACTAGGATGTTTCTGATGAATCACCCTCCAATCATTATCAGAGAAGGTGGTTCAGAGAAACAATTGATTCAGATAGAGTCCATTGATATAATTCTGGACCTTTTGAGACACCATCCCAGAAATGACTCAAGGTGGCAACCTTTATGTTGTGAGGTCAATCAAAGCATTGGTGGGATATCATGGTGCTGACTGAGCATGCTAAAGTAATGTAATGGAAATATTTCCATGAAACATTTTTATAGAATTTCTATTGAAAGACCCATATGTAGGAAAGGTGTATGAATTTTATGAGTTCGACCCAATGTACTATGTTAGTGATGGGTTATTCTAGATGAATCCATAATGTTTGATGCTCCATTCCAGAATTAGTGGGAGATGATCCATCTATTGAAAAAAAAATATCTTAAATGGGATTAGGGAAAAGATAATGTCCAATGTGTTTATTTTTCTCTTAAAAAGGATTATATATGTATTGGATCTGGTCATTATCTCCTTAGGGAAAAAAATTGATTCTCTAGGTAGTAAACATTTAGTACCATCTTGATAGATGAGTGGTGGGGTATCTAATGATATGATGTATTATTTTGGGAGTTACACTAGTTTAAAGGAACAAAATGTAGTTAGAAGAGATAATTAGCCTCACATAGTGGAGATCAAGTGTCTTGTAACTACAGTGGAAGGTCAGGACCCATGTACATTCAGTGTCCCTGACCAATAGTTGAGTGTCATTTGTGTGGCTTAATGGGGATCATTAAACGGTTTTGTTGGATCTATTGAAAACCGGTCATAGATGGAGGTCATATGTATATTTCATGTTTAGAAAAGTCGACAACCTCCCCGTGTCAGTTACATAGTTGAAGTTCCATGGTCCGTACCAATAAGGGTGGTATATGTGGCACTACATTGAGATACTGTCCATAAATGAAGTGTATTACAGTGATGGGTACTCATAATAGGGCACATGGATGAGAGGATAGTCAGTACCACACAGTAAAATCTACACATAGAGGTGGTGAGGATGTACCATAAACAGTTTGATGTGTGATTATTATGGAATCTAAACATTTTATATAATTATTCGAAACAGTCACCAAACAAAATATTATCTCTTATCATTTTTTTCTTGTGTTATTCCTACCTTTAGACTCTTTGTGTGGAATTGTATCGATTGATACTAAATTGGGGGTCATAGATGTGGGTATCCGGAAATTTAATGGTTATGCTCTGCATGATGGAGTGTACCAGGTTTTGTGGTATATTCTCAACCTAGATATGATTGGTTTTTATGTAACATTTGGTATCGATTGTTTGGTGTTTTTCAATATTCATTTATATTTTTACTATCTTAAGGTAATATTTTCATATATAGATAGAGACACATATGTCCTTCGTAGTGAGTGGGTTGTTCCTGTGAGTGATATAGGGATATTTTATCAAGTACTAGAAAACCAAACAAACTATTTCTCTTTTCTTGTATTTTTTATGGGGGAGTTGAGCAGCATGTCGTTCATCCAATGGTGGGTCAATTTCAAGAGTTGATTTATGATGGTTTCTCATTTAATTCCCATAATTGTGATGTTGAGTTTAAAATAATGTTTCTTTCAGAGAATTATCTAGTTTCAATTCCACCATATATAATTTCTGTAACAAAAATAAATGATCATAAGGCTTAGTTTGAATAGTTTCAGTTAAAATGATTCATTATTCATATTATGTCATGTAACGGATCTCCATTGATATTTCTTTTAATTGCTGATTGATTTTTGTGAAAATGTGTTGATTTTTGAAACTTGAATCAAAAGATTGTTCAGAACTGATACCCAATTCCAGGAATAGATGGTATATATTACTCATTGAATGTATATCTGGTGTTTTCTTATATTTATTGGAGATCGTGATATTTCTGTCTTTGGATGAGGAATTCTATTATATCAAAGACAATCTTCTAAAGCTAGGACAAGTTGTACGAGTTTTTTGGAGACGTTTTTGGTGTTGTCCAATCAAAAAAATCAACCAATTAGTTTAATTAATTGAATATATCACCCATATCATTATCATTTCATGGTTTCCATTATTGATGAATTCTCGTTCTAGTCATGAACTAATTATTATCATGCCAAACATCTTGATATCATCTTTTTTACACAAAATGATAATAATATTACACCAAGAAATTAGTGTGTCATTTTTGGATTGATAAATTATATTTAATATGTGACATTATCTTAGAGGCAAGTGTTTTAGTGGATTCCGAGAAATTGTATGCTATTGTGTCTTTGGAGAATCCCATGAATGTCTCAAACAATCATAGTTTTCTAGGACTGGAAGGTAATTATTGAAGGTTCATTTATGATTTTTCCAATTTGGAAGAGCCACTATAGTGCTTCACTTAGAATGTATTCAATTAAATGTTTTATAGGGAATATAGAAATTATTTTTAATAGTTGATGAATCTGTTGATGATCATAATGATCCAAATCTTACCCAAATTAGGTAAGAGGTACACCAAGATATGTGATGCTTTAGGTATTGGATATGGGGTAATATCGATAATAGACGATCAGGTTATTGAATATTGTTCAATATATTTGGGGCCTGATGAATGAAATTACCATACTCATGATCTATTTTTGGTCTTAGTTTTGGATGCCTTAATGTTTTGGATGCATTATATGTTGGTAGAGGGGTTTACAGTGTATACCGACCATAAAATTATTATGTAAATCTCTTCTCACCATGATTTTAACAATAAGAAGTCGCGATGGGTGGAATTCATAGTTATTTTTGACATAGTGTGGGTTTACACTCCAGTAGGATGAAATAGTTTTGTATATTCCACGAGTTGGAATACTTATAATCATTCATTTAAGGAATCCATCTCTGATTGGGGGATGATGGAACAGTTTTCAAAAATGAATTAAAAGATAAAAGATGGGACATGGACGTTAACCCCTTCTTCTATAGATGTCACAAAAAAGATCTGGTTACCACCAATACCAGCACCAAAACTAGCCGATGACAAGGTCCGATGGGTGTTCCCTATCCCCACGGGCTGTAACAATTTCCAAGCTTTCAAAAAAATTTGTTTTGGGAATGATTTACCTGAGTATGAAAGCATAAAACAAAAAAACTATCAATATTCATAATCGGAAATTTTCATGCTAAACAATTGTTAACAAAACCAGATCTGAATACATTTGTTTAAAGGAACTACAAGTGGTCCAAATAAAAATAAATATAGCAGCATAATAGCACCAAGGACTCCACATGACTAGGGTTCATCGCCCACAATCCGTCTCTACAACTCCGCCCCACGGATGGAGACTAACACCTCGAACCGCCATAACCCCTACCCTTTACTTTAGCTGAGTCAAACATAACCAATTTTACTTACACCCAAGTGGTGTAAGTAGGGTGTGAGCCTATTCTCAATAGAATACCACACAATGATTCCAATGATAATGCAATATAATGTGAAAAATCAATCACTTTTAGTATGTAAAGAAAGGCAGTGATAAATATAAGAAATGAAACATTCAATTTAAAACAGTTTTAAAGATAAACTTTTCATAATGTTAACACATTTAAATTGAAATGTTAGCTAATATAAATTACTTCAAAAAACACCCACAAAAAAAAAATACCACAATAACAATGAGAAACAAAATTGAGGACACCCCAAGGCACTAGATAGTCTCGAGACCCATGTACCTAATACATCGATGTAAAGTAACCATAGTAAAATCTGATCTCATGCACGAGCCTCTAGTAGGGAATATACCCATATCCTAGTGGTCCCCAATCAACATCCACATAGTTTCATTAGAGTTTTTTTATCCAAATTCTATGTGAAACAGGGACAAATCCCATCTGTTTCACTAGTCGTACTAGTACACATCCGCCCCACCTAGGTACCCGGGCATCCCAATTTGTGCTTAAATAATTAAGCACCACATGAATCCATTTTCATATAAAAACACCAATACTTGTCACTTCCAAAAAATCTAGTGTCTATACACACTTTATACCATTTGAAACACACAACAAAACACTTTGATTTTACATTAAACAGTTTCTCAAAATCCCGCATTTTTTTACAGCCAACACTCCCTGAAAAACCCACATTGCACACTATATGCACACATATAAGTTACCAAAATAGAAAAGGAAGCATTATACATTTCAATTAAACCAAAAAATCAATTTTATGTCAGACCCATGTGAATCGAGAAATTTAATCTTTGTAAAACATTCATTTTTAAACAAACATGACACTTAATGTTCACAAGTTCCACAACACCATTAAAACCATATTTTTTCAGAAAAAAAGGATAAACATTAAAAAAAAAAATTTCAGCCCTCTTAAATCCCAATAAAATATATAAGTTGTGACAAGGAATCCCCAAATGAACCAACAATAGACTTTCAGGAAAAACCACCAATTTCTCCTAAAATTGGCATTAAAAATTCATTTGCATTACAAAAACCACTATAACTATTCTTACAGCAACCATAAAATTAAATTAACATAAAAATTTCATAAAAACATAAATTCAATTCACAAACATTTCATACATATGGAATCACCTACCAAATTAGTTAAAACCATGAATCCGTTGTACGAAAATCAAATTGCCCCACCACCGCACTAAGGGGGGCCTAGATGAAACCTAAAACCCGAATAAAAGTCCCAAAAAACCCATGGATATACCCTAGGTTCAATCCCCTACCCTATGGAAATTTTTTACATTAAGAAAAAGGTAATAATCCATAATCAAATTGAATGAATCCCTAATCTATTTAAAATAGGAATGAAATGGACTCACTTACTTGAAGTATCTTGAAAAAATCACTCCAAAATCAACAATAGCAGAAATTTAAAATTGCCACAATTCATGGTTCTTTAGAAAAAGAATCATTAGTCCCTTTAGGAACTGGAATGGAGGAAAAATATTAATAATTGAGATTTTTAATAAGGGATGAAGTTACATCTTCAGTTATGGCCGATTTGAGACACCCTATGAAGTTCTTCCCTAATTCGCGATTTCAAAGAGCTCCAAGGAGGGGGGAGAGGAAATGGGAGTGCAACTGGGCTTCTTAGGGTGGAAATTGAGGTGGAATAACCGATAAATTCATTATAATGAATATGATATTACAAAATTAATGATATAATTTAAATCATGAAAATGGGCTTTTAGGTTGGCCCAATTCTTAAATAAAATCCCAAATACCGCATTGATATGGATTCTTAAGGGGTCCAAATTGAATTTTTGGGGTCAAAAGGTCATTAAAAGACATTTTGGATGTGGAGTGGGTGAAAATATTTAAAAATTAAATAGTTATAAAATAATCAAAATCGGTTTTTTTATCTGGAAATGGGCTCTCGATTTTCCTCAAATCACGAAAACTCACTATTTCTTCAAGTAATGAATGTGAAACCACAAAAAAAATTATTGGAAATTAAATGAAATTTAACTTTAAAATATGTTATGTATGTGAAAATTCTCCCCACCATGAATGAAATTATTCCCAGGAAATTCAAAATGAAGCTTGATTTGAAAAAATGAATGGTTACTTTTCCTCGACACATGACTTCCCCTCCCATGTCTCATGAGTATTACTACCATACTGCCAATGAACCCAGAATAGAGGAATGTACTTCCCTCAAATAACCTTTTCTTGGGAGTCTTCTATTTGAAAAGGCTGCTCTATAATAGACATGTTAGGCTCTATCTCCAGATCTTCCAAACTCAGCACATGGGATGGATCCAGGTTGTATTTCTTCTACAGGGAGACATGGAAGAAGTCATGGATGGATGTAAACTAAGAAGGTAAGGGCAACCCGTATTCTATATTTCCAATACGCTCGGTGATTTCAATGGGCCCGATATACCCCGGTGTCAGGTTCTCGCGCTTCCCCAATCGACGATGGCCCAGACGAGGGGCCACATTCAAGAATACCCTATTACCCACATAAAACTCTAGGTCTCAACGCCTCTGGTCAGAATATTATTTATGATGAATCTGAGCTGTCAATATACGTTGCCTGATTAATTTTACCTTCTTAGATGTCCCCTGCACTAGACATGGCCCTAGTTGTGAGGTCTCACTTACCTCATCCCAACATAGTGGGGACCGACGAGGCCAGCCATAGAGCACCTCATAAGGAGTCATTCGAATTGAGGATTGGTAACTGTTATTATAAGAACACTAAACCAATCCCAAATGGGTATCCCAGAAACCTCCAAAGTCTAGGACACATGCCTGGAGCATGTCCTCCAAAATCTAATTTGCCCGCTCTGTCTGACCATCCTTCTGAAGATGGTATGTTGTGCTCATCTTAATCATGGACCCTAAGGCCTTCTGAAGGCCTTCCCAAAATCGAGAAGTGAAGCATGGGTCACTATCAGAGACAACTTCTGATGGTACATCATGGACTCTCACCACTTCTTGAAGATACAAATGGCCCAACTCATCCACTTAAGTTGTATCTTTTATCGGAATGATGTGTCCTTATTTGGTCAGACGATCAATCACCACCCAAATTGAATTCATACACCGAGGTGTATGAGGTAAAACAAAAATTAAGTCCATGGAATCCTCGTCCCACTTCCAGGTAGGAATGGGTAGTGGTTGGAGCTAACCAGAGGGCCTTTGGTGCTCTAATTTCACCTATTGGCATGTGTAGCATCTCGACAGAAAGTCTTCTATGTCTCGTCTCATACCAGGCCATAAAAACTACCGTCAGGCATCATAATACATCTTAGTGGCACCCTGATGGACAAAACACTGAGACAAGTTGTTATCCTGCATCAACACCTTCCTCAGAGATAACGACACTACTTAACGGCCCTTGAAGCACAAGATGCCCTCGGGAGATGACGACCAATCAGAGGATGTCTTCCCACCATGAAGAAACTGCATGAAATGCTAATAAAACTAATCACTGGGTTGTTCCCACTGAATCAACTCCAACATAGAAGGATTAAACTGGATGCTCGCAAAGAATTCCCCTCCATAGTGTTCCTTGTTCTCCACATGTATTTGAGAAAAGAGCCCCATCAAAGACCACTCATCACTGGACATTCTTAAAGCCTGCACTGGAACTCTTCTTCTCAAAGAATCCGCCACCAAATTACCATTTCATGGTGTATAGACAATGTCAAATTCAAACCCTTGCAAGTACTCTATCCAAAGATGTTTCCTCATGTCGAGGTCCTTCTTTGAAAAGATATAGGACATGATTTTGTGATCAGAGTAGAACAAAAACTTCTCTCCAAAGAGGTAGTGATTCCAAGTATTTAAATCATTAATCACCATTGCCAACACCAAGTCATGGGTTGGGTAGTCCTTTTCGTGTGGTTGGAGTTGGCAAGATCCATAAGCCACCACGTGATCATCCTGAAAAAGCACGCACCCAAGACCCATACCTGAAGTATCACAAAAGACCACATATCCCTTTCCATCCTCTGGAAAAATCAGTACAGGGGTAGTAGTCAACCACCTCTTCAGCTACTAGAATGATGCATGACATTTTGTACCCTATATAAACATTACCCCTTTCAGGGTGAGTGCTATCATCGATAAGCCAAGCTGAGAGAAATCCCGAATGAATTGCCTATAATGACCAGCCTGGCCAAGGAAACTCCTGATCTCGAACACATTGTTTGGCTACTCCCAAGACATAACTGCACTAATCTTCTCGAGGTCCACATAAACCCCCAACTCAAAGACCACATGCCTATGAAATTTCACCTCTTGGATCTAGAATGTGATCTTTGATAGCATTTCATAGAGGCAGTGATCCTGTAAAGTGCCCAAAATGATCCTCAAGTGATGTTTGTGTTACTACTCAGAGCCAGAGTATACCATAATGTCATCTACGAACACCACAACAATGAAATCTAGGTACTAATGGAACACCCTATTTATAAGTGTTATAAAGACTGCTAGAGCATTAGTCTATCCGAAGGGCATGACCAAATACTCAAAGTGGTTTTACCTGCTTCGAAGGTGGTCTTTGGGATTTCAGACTCCTTCACCCTGAGTTGATGATACCTTGAACTCAGGTCTATCTTTGAGAACCAATTTTTCCCCTTCAATTGACCAAAAAAATCATCTATTCTAGGAAAAGGGTATTTTTTTTTAATTTTTACGATATTCAACTTTTGGTAGTCAATGCACAACCGGAGGGATCCATCATACTTTTTCGCGAACAACATAGTGGCGGCCAAATGATAGACTCTCGGGTGAATGAATACTTTTAATTCTATGTCTTCTAACTATATAATTAATTCCCTCAGCACTGTGGGGGTCATGTGATAAGAGGTAAGAGATATCTGTTGTGTTCTCAGTGCAAGATCAATCGAAAACTCCACATCCCGCTTCGGGGGGAAACTTGGAAAATCATCTGGGAATACCTCTGGAAACTCATTTACTAAATGAGGTAGTGCAGCATCAGAGGAAAGACCATCCTCTAGAATGAGAGAATATAAATGGAAGATAAAACATCCCAAATCAGTGAGTGGAGGCCCTGTGCGACCTATCCAAGGATCCCATTATCCATGAAAAATATGACAACTCCCATCTGGTGCCATGAAACTCACACATTGTCTGTATCAATCTATGTGTTCCTAGAAGTGTACTATCCAATCCATACCAAGTATTATGTAAAATAGTTCAATATTTAGAACCAAGAGGTCCCACTCCTTCTCAACCTTTTACATGGAAAGCGCACATGTGGGGCACCTAAGGCCCCACTCCTTCTTCTTTCCTAGCAGTATCACCAACTACATCGCAAAAAACATCAACTCAGTAGGCAAATTCAGCATGTCCACAAAACGGGATGAAATAAATCAAACATAGTAACCATTATGAAAAATAAAATCACCTATAAAAGTTGTGATCATAACGGTACCTTGAAGTGTCGAAAGTCCCACCTATGATCCTGCAAGTCCCTGATCCATTGCTTGGAGATGTTCGTTCTCTGCCTGAGGATGGCCACTGGTCTGTGGATGTGCCCTGAACTGGCTCTGTCCATAAGATGACACAACCCTACCACCACGGCCGCTAAAACATGATCCCCCATTCCTTGAATGTTAGGAATATTCTGGAACTCCTCTTGACGCCACTGACCCTGTCCCACTAAGAAGTGGAAGTGCCACACCGCAGAAGCGATGTAAATGACCCAATACTCAACACTGGTAACAACGCATCAGAGGATGTGGGAATGCTAGTAGGATGTGACTTGGCTTCATACATTGGTGGCACACGACATATCTCACATTAGAAGATGTAGAAGAAAACAGCCAGGAAGAGTGGTTTGATCTACCACCTCCTTTCTTCACATGATTATCCCACTTAGTTTTCTTCTCTAAGGAGTTTCCGCTTCCCACTACTGATAATGAACCATATAAACTAGCCCTGCCTTTCATATAAATCTCCACCAAGCACACCTGAACAACAACATCAGAATAGGTCCTCGACATAAACAAGAACACCTGGGAGTATATCTTTGGTCGCAAACCTTTCTCCAAGCTTAGGACCTTTACCTGCTCATTAGAGAAAATTTCTAGAGAATACTGAACCAACTCAGTGAAATAGATGGCATTCTATATCACAGATAGATTCCACTGAACAAGTTCCATGAACTCTCTAGACCTAGCATAAGCCAACACCTCATGGCAATAATGTTCATTGAAGGAATCCTTGAAATCTCTACAGTGCATCTTCTCATTATTCCCACCTTGAAGCACTGACTCCCACAACTTACTACTGGGACCCTCCAACAGAAAGGATGCACACTTCACCCTGAGATCCTTAGGTGTTTCTAGGAACTCAAACATATGGTCGATCTTCTCGAGCAATTCTTCTAATTCCTGGGATCTTCCTCAAAAATTAGTAGGCTTTTTTTTCAGAAACTCTTATGCTTTATATTTTCTAGGACCTATCTCTTCTATCCTAACAAAAATAGGAGTAGGAGCTGGTCCCTGTCCCAAATATGGGATATTCGGAACTACAGCCTCCACAGGCCTATAATCAATCGGTGTGGGAGAACCCTCTCTAGCTTTCTCATGTGGGTGTGTGGGAGCATTCCATGGAAGCATGTTGCTGCAAAATGAAACAGTCACAAAACAATATTCAATACAAAAATTCTGAAAATTCTAATCAAATACATCAAATATAAATAAACTAAAAAATTTTCATTAATAAGAGAAACAACTACTCCACATCTTCCTGATGTCCACATGTGGTCTACAGCCCACACGTCTCACCTGAAAGTAATGTATATCCGTAAATTCCAACATCCCCTGGTGACTCAAGGTTTTCCATGAGAGGTGCGGGCCAAGCACCCTACTCAAAACCATAACCCCATGCCCTGACAATCCTAGATCTTGTCTATCCAAACACGTCCCAAAATATAAATATAACCCAAAACATTAACCTCCTCTGATACCATTTTTTCAGGATCCAGATCTGGTCACCACCAATACCAACACCAAACCCAGCCCTTGACAAGGCTCGAATGGTATTCTGTACCCCATGGTATGGAACACGTGCTCGGTTTTCAAAAAATCTGGTTTGGGAATGATTTACCCATGTATGAAAGCATGAAACATAATAAAAAATCAATAATCAGAATCTAAATTTTCATGCTAAACAATTTTTAACAAAATAATATCTGAATACATTTGTTTAAAGAAACTAAAAGTGATCCAAATACAAATAAATATAGAAACAATATAGAACCATGGACTCCACATAACTAGGGTTTATTTCCCAGTAGCTCTCTCTACAACTCCGCCCCAAGAATGGAGACTAACACCTCGAACCGCCATCATCCTTAGCCTTTCCTTTAACTGAGTCAAACATAACAAAGAATAATTAAACCCAAGAGGTGTAAGTAGGGTGTGATCATAATCCTAATAAGAAACCACCCAATTATTCCAAAGAGGATTCAATACAATATGAAAAAGCAAGCAGTTTTAGAATGCAAAGAAAGGCAGTGATAAAATCCATGAAATGTAACATTCAATTGAAAGTAGTTTTCAATCTAAAATTTTCAGAATGTTCACACATTTAAATAGAAATGTTATCTATTGTAACTTACTTCCAAAAAACTCTCAAATACAATCGAAAATATAACAAACTCAATGAACAACAAAATTGGGAATACCCATAGGCACTAGATAGTCTCGGGACCCATGTACCTCATACCTCGTTGTAAAGTAACAATAGTAAAATCCATTCTCATGAATGAGCCACTAGTAGGGAACATACCCATAACATAGTGGTCCCCAATCATCATCCACATAGTTTTTTAGAGGTGTAGTTATCAAAATTCTATGTGAATCAGGGACAAAACCCATCTGGTCCACTAGCCGTACTAGTACACATCCACCCCACTAAGGTACCTCGGCTCCCCCCTTTGTGATAAAACAAATTAATCCTTCCACATGTATGCATTTTCATTTAAAAACACCAATATTGGTCACTTAAAAAATTTATACTAGATATTCACGCTTCATACCATTTAAAACACACAACAAAACACTTTGATTTTCCATAAAACAATTTCTCGAAAACCCGGATTGTTTTGCACCCAACACTCCCTGAAAACCCCACATTGCACACTATATGCACACCGATAAGTTACTACTACAGAAATTTCATCCATATAAATTTCAATTAATCCAACAACTAAATTTTAGGGAAACCCCATGTGAACCAATAAATGTAATCTTTGTAAAACATCTATTTTTAAACAAACATGACACTTAATGTTCACAAGTTCCACAACACCATTAAATCCTACATTCACAGCAATAAACAAAAGGGTTAAAAATTAAAAATAGTATTTTTAGCCCTATTAAATCCCAATAAAATTAAATAAGTAGTTATAGAAATTCCCCAAAAGAAAAAACAAGAGAAATCCATCAAAAATTCCTATTTCACCTAAAATTGGCATTAAAAATTTATTTGCATTACAAAAACCACTGAAACTATTTTTTGCAGAAACCATAAATTTAAATGAACATAAAAAAGTCATAAAAAGATAAATTCAATTAACATAAATTTCATACATATGGAATCACCAACCAAATTAGTTAAAACCATGAATCCTTTGTGGAAAAATCACATCGCACCACCACCGCACAAAGAGGGACCTAGATCAAACCTAAAACCACAATAAAAGACCAAAAAAACCCAAGTTTAAACCCTAGGTTCGAACCACTACCATATTTATATTTGGTACATCATGAATAATGGTATAATACCTAATCAAACTGAATGAACCCCAATTCCATTTGAAATAGAAAAGAAATTGACTCACTTACTTGAAGTATCTTGAAGTAATCTCTCCAAAAAAAAGTATCTATAATTTAAAACACCCACAATTCAGTGTTCGTTTGAACATGATTCATTAGGTCATTTAGGGATAGGAATGACGGAAAAATATTAAGAATTGAGAGAGTTAATAGGGATGAATTTACCACCTCATTTCTGGCCGATTTGAGACACCCAATGAAGTTCTTCACTAATTCGCGATATCATAGATCTCAAAGGAGGGAGTAAAGGAAATGGGAGAACACCTGTATTTCATAGGGTCCAAATGGATGTGGGGTCACTAAAAAATCATTATAATGAATTTGATATTAAGAAAATAATGAAACAATTTCTAACTGGTAAATGGGATTTCGGGATGGCCCAATTCTTAAATAAAAACCCAAATACCCCATTGTTATGGATTCTTAAGGGGTCCAAATGCATTGTTGGTGTTAAAAGGTCAGTTGAGGATATTTTGGAAGTGGAATGGGTGAAAAATATTTTAAAATAAAATAGTTATAAAATAATCAAAATCAGTTTTTAAATCTTGAAATGGGCTATCGATTTTGCCCAAATCATTAAAACTGACCCTTTCCTCCAGAAATGAATGGGAAACCCTTAAAACAAAGAATTAATGGAAATTTAATGAAATTTACCTTTAAAATAAGTTATGTATGTGACAATAGCAGTTTAGTTCCTGATTTTTATTTGGGTCATGGAAATCCATCTGGAGGATCTGTGGTGTTTATCTATGTTGTAAATTTTTAAATTTTGGGTTATAAATACTAGTTGGGATGTTGATATTTATGGTTTTGTTTTTGTCGTTGACAATGTGATTATTCCATTATTTTTGTAAAGACCCGAAATTTTGAATAAATCTTGTTCCCTAATTTTGTTTGTTATTTTTTTTTTATATACTCAACAAAATTGTTTCATCTGATCACATGAGTATAATTAAAATGTGACAGTTGGGTTTTGATTGTTATATGACCATTGGTCAATATGACCGCTAGAAACTAATGATTTTGATATTTGTCTCTAAATTCAAGTGATTTTGGTTAATAAATATAGAATTATGATTTTATGGCCTCACCTAATAGTCATGGACCGATCGAAGACCATCTAATGGAACTTGGAAAGGAGGTAGAACCAATGGGCTTTTCTCTGGACCAAACCCAAGCCGAACATCATCGTGTGAAGCTAGAATGGAATCGGCTTCTCAAGAAAATAAAAATGATATAAATTACTACTCATGTGATGTTGGCTGATCCTCCCTTAGATTCTCTCACCTTAGAACACCTTACACTTAGGTCCTATGCTAGTGTGGTAAAGGGGCTATGTTAGGAGACTATAACTGCCTTGTGTAATCCTTTATTTTAAAGAAAATTTTTGATTTCTTCTTATGATTAAGTTTATGAATTTTAAAATATCCAGATAAATATAGTATATACATTTTTGGTGAATTTTAGAGAAAGGATATTTAAAAAAATGTTTAAGAAAACCTTAAATAATTAAAAAAAATTTAATGATTTTCAAAAAATGGTCTTCTACAATTATGTTCAGTACGAAATTTAGAGTCTAATAATATTAACTTAATTTTTTATGAATAGTAAATTATGAATAGTTATTTTATGCTTAGGATTAGTAATGTGACCAAATGAATTAGTAATCTCACTTAAATAAAGCATTAATATAATCTAGTCACCTTGATTATGTAATGTGATTCAATAAAATTGTCAAATAACGGTTTCATAAATTATTAGTCAAGTATTAGTTTTTTTGGGTGAAAAGTGTTTTTATTTAAAAATTTAATTAAAAATATTTAGAAAATTATTTTTATAAAATGGATATCATTTTTTAACTCAGAGCATCGATATTATGTTAAGGTAGTTTTTTGGATTTTTTCTGAAAAAATGATTTTTCGCTGAATAGTGTATTTATTTAAAAATTAAATTCAAAATATTTAGAAAATTATTTTTATAAAATGGATTTCATTTTTGAAATAATAGCATCGATATTTGGTTATGGTGAAATTTTGGGATTTTTCTGAGAAAGTTGATTTTTTGATGAATAGTGAAAATACAGTTTTTAAGTTGTGAGTGTTTAATGACATCATTAAATGATTTATTAAGTATGTAATCAATATTGTCGACTTATGAATATTAAGATAAGGTATGAGGTGTCGCAGGTGACCAATATCATGGGAGAATACCATGGGCAAGCCCGTGGTTTTTCCAAAACCACTAACAAGGTGTATGTTGGCCATTAATGCCTTGTCCCCTCAATTTCCCTATAAATACCAAGCCATCCTCTCATACATTCGACTCCCAAATCTCCCCCAACGAAGCTCTGGTCTCATTAACTCCCAAGGAGTCCTCCCAAGGTTCCCTCAAGCCCTAATGGTCCCAACTGTTGAGATTTAAGTGTTATGTTTTAAGGTAAGGGATCTGACCTCCGTCTTTCTTTTCAAGTAATCACTTTTAGGTCATTTCATTTATGCTCCATGATATTATGTTGGAGGATGTTCTTTTATATTCATCCTAATGTATTTTCCATGTTCATATGATGATATAACCCCTCTTTCTCTCATCATTCCATTATAAGAATGTTAAAGTGGCGTCGTTAGGCTGCAGAATTTTTAAGGGATTCTTTCATCCTTCTCAAGTTCTATTTTCATGTCAAGTATTTCAAGTACCTATTTATTTTGTTTGGGTATGATCTATATAGCTATCACACTGATCTTTTATATTAATATGATGAGAGACCATATTTTATCTCTTCAATTAATTATTTTGATGTTTTAAGTGGCTCTGTTAGGTTACTGAATTTTTAAGCGATTTGTTCATCTTTCTCATTTTTTAATGTTCTACTTTCATGTCAAGTATTGCAAGTAATATTTTTTTTGGGGGTATTATATATATATCTATCATACTGATCTTTTATGTTAATATTATGAGAGAAACTATTTGATCTCATCAATTCAGTATTTTGATGTTTTAAATTGCGTCGTTAGGCTGCCGAATTTTTAAGGGATTCGTTCACCTTTCTCATTTTTCAAAGTTCTACATTCATGTGAAGTATTTAAAGTTCCTTTTTTTGTTGGGGTATGATCTATATATCTATCATACTGATATTTTATGTTCATATTATGATATACCCTATTTGATCTCTTCAATTCAGTATTTTGATGTTTTAAGTGGCACCGCTAGGCTGCCAAAATTTTAAAGGATTTGTTCACCTTTCTCATTTTTCAATGTTCTAATTTCATGTCAATTCTTTCATGTTCCTTTTTATTTTTTTGGGGTATGATATCTATATAGATCATACTTATCGTTTACTATCATATGATGATAGACCTTATTTGATCTCTTCAATTCAGTTTTTTGATGTTTTATGTGGCGCCGTTAGGCTGCTGAATTTTTAAGGGATTCGTTCACCTTTCTCAATTTTCAATGTTCTACTTTCATGTCAAGTATTTCATTTTCCTTTTTATTATACATGGGTATGATCTCTATATCAATCATACTTATATTTTATGTTCATATTATTAGAGACCCTATTTGATCTCGTCAATTCATTTTTTGATGTTTAAGTGACGATGTTAGGCTGCCGAATTTTCATAAGAGAAATCTTATTTTTTTTCATTCTTCCATGTTCTTCAATTAATAAGGTATATCATTCAAATTTATTTACCATGTTGATATATAATTCATATTATATCCCTATACTGTTTTATGTGTCATTTGTGAATGTTTTACCCAAGTACCCTCTCTTTTCAAAGTTTTCTGAAACCCAAAAACATAGTCGTTATGCTGCAGAATTTCCTTCTCAAAATGTCTCTCTATCTTGCTCTAAAGTTCTGTTATTTTAATAAGTTAAAACTCAAAGATCTCACTTCTATAGGGGTTTTCACATTTATACCAAAATGTTATATTTTGAATTCTGGGATGTACATACATGAGACCCACCTTTCTTTTTCTGTGGGTTTTAAAGTGACATAAAGATCATGTATTTAAAGCAGTTTTCTTAAAATGTTATGATTATAAAATGAATCCCATTTCTTTTATGAAATATGGGTTGTTTATGAAATGATTGATGATGATATATGTGGCTCACATGACAATAAATACATGTCGAGGGTTTACCCTGATAGCGCACTAATGCATTGGGTAAAGACTAAATCTATAGAGATGACCATTTAGACTGATACCATGGTGACTAACCTTGGTAATTTTTATTGACTCCTTGGGGATGGACCTCGGTGAAACGGAAATTATTTTCATTTTAAAAAATTTTAGACGGATCTTCAAGTTATGAAAAATGTTATTTTTATTTGTATATGCCTCGTGATTTCATTATCATGTCGTAGAGTTCTTTTCATGACCTTATTGAAGTATCTCAAGTTCACATGTAAAATGCATCTCTTGTTTCCCTTACTGGGCCTTCTACTCGCCCTTTCATTTGATTTATGTCCCCAGGTTATGAGATATAGTATTGAACCTAGGATGAACATAAGGAGAATCCTTTCAAGTGGTTAAGAAGAAATTTTTATGTTGTTTTCATGTATTATGTTCCTTGTTTCCAAGACAATAAACATTAAAGATCCTCAGTTTTGTGTTATGTAAAGAATGTTTATGTGACAAAAAAAGGCGGGATGCCATAGTTGGTATTACAGGATGATTTAGTTATTTGTGAAATTTGGATATAAAAACTCTATAAAGAACCCTATATAAAATTTTAAATATAGGAAATCTTCCTGGTATTTTGGTGAGTATTGAGTAAGGGATTTCCAAACAAATACATCCTTGTCTGGATACAAGCAGGTAGAGGTGGCTCTGGCACAGATGTACATAGGGGTAAAACCCGAAAACACCGCTTTGAGCGAGACACGAATGGGAACTGGTACACGACAACGGGCCTTGCTGAAAACTTGGTTACAACACTCCCAAGGAATATGCTTTGGTAAATTAATAATCTTAGTATGAACTATTATTATAGGAACAAAGATATAATGAAATAAAGATTCACATAAGAATATATGTTCATGTATAACCTAGATTGGAACCTAGGGGATCAGATGTTAGGGTATACATTCCTTCTACAAGTTTATCCTCCAATGCTTAAGGTTTTCTTTTAATTATTATTGGATAAGTATTTAATCCCCCTAATTATACGTTCTTTTCTTAGTTAATGGCGGGAAATGGAAGAGCATGTCCCAACGACCAATGTGATAGGAAATGTGACTATTAACGTATTAATATGAAAGAGATGATTAGGGTATTAACAAATGATTATTATTTTGGAAGATGTTCACTATTTTGGGAACCCTATTTGGTCGAGGTAAATATATTACTACGGTATTTTCTTTGAGGAATTAATGCTAACTTATATAATAAAGAATCGTTGAATTTAAGGTAAACTTATGGTAATATAGGTTACTTATGGAAATGATTGACCTATCATGGGGAAAATATGTTTAGGTTAGCTACTTTTGTTATAAGATTATTGGAGTGGTTGATGTTGTTTGGAGATGAACGATTAAGTTTATTTTGGATGTCAATGTTATCAAATCCTTCTAGTATTTGGGATTCAATCTTAGTTTGGTTTATTTTGAAAAATTTTAAGGAAAATTATATATGGAATGGTCTATGATGAGCTTTGGGTAGTACCGTGGAATTTTGAAAATTAAAAGAAGTTTCCCTTCCTATGGGATTATTTTTTTTAAGAGTTGTTTTATATTACCCGTTCTAGTTTTGGGATAATAGAAGAAATATATATTTAATCTTTGGTGGATTATGTGATTCTCTAGAAGATGATTATTGTTCTTTGCTGAGACCTAGTAGTTTTGAATGCTTATCATTTGGAGAAAACATTATTATTGGTAGAAACTTATTAAAGGATGAAACTCTTCTTGATGGTAAGTATATTTCCTTGTGTTTTTATTCTATTTATTAAATGAATTCCTCAAACCTATGAAAAGGAATGTAAAACAAAAACATTGTCTATTAATGTTTCCTATTGGGAAATCAGGTACTGTTTAACCCATCATTAGTTAGTGATTTTCTTGTTGTTAACATTCTCATAATCATGTTTTATATCACTCTCCCTTAGAATGTGACCCTTTATTTTACTAAATGTCCATTTTTTCCTACATGGAATCCAAGTATGGGTTAACTCAGGTGACCTATTTACATCCCTTCCATTATTTTAAAGTAATAGTTTTACTGACTCCTTTTTCGGGGTGGGAATTACAATGAAATTTTAAAACCCAATTTTAAAAATTGAAAGGATGCAATTTATTAAGGGGGGAAGATTGTAACGATCCAAAATTTTGAATAAATCTTATTCCCTAATTTTGTGTGTTATTTTATATTTTTATATACTCAAAAAAACTGTTTCATTTGATAACATGAGTATAATTAAAATTATACCGTTGAGTTTTTACTGTTATATGTCCATTGGTCAATATGACCGCTAGAAACTAAACATTTTGATATTTTTCTCTAAATACAAGTGATCTTGGTTAATTAATATAGAAATAAGATTCGATGGCCTCACCCAGTAGTCTTGGACCGATCGAATCCCATCTAACAGAACTTGGGAAGGAGGTAGCGCCAATGGGCTTTGCTCTGGACCAAACCCAAGATGAACTTCATCGTGTGATGATAGAACAGAATCGCCTTCGCGAGAAGTTCAAACTGATAGAAGTCACTACTCGTGAAATGTTGGTCGGGCCTCCCTCAGATTCTCTCACCTTAGCACACCTTACACATAGGTGATATGCTGCTGTGATAAGGGGATATGTAACGAGACTGTAACTGCCTTGTGTAATCCTTTTTTTTAAATCAAAAATTTTATTCTTTTTATGATGAAGTTTATGAAATTTCAAATGTCCGGATAGATATAGTATGCATATTTTTGGTGAATTTTAGAGAAACGATATTTTAAAAAAAACTTGTTTGTGTAAACCATAAATAATTAAAATGTGTAATGATTTTCAAAAAATTGTCTTCTACAATTATGTTTAGTACGAAATTTAGAGTCTAATAAGATCAACTTAATTTTTTATGAACAGTAAATTATGAATAGTGATTTTATGCTTAGGATTAGTAATGTGACCAAGTGGATTAGTACTCTCATTTAAATAATGCATTAATATAATCTAGGCACCTTGATTAAGTAATGTGATTCAATAAAATGGTTAAATAACAGTTTTATAAATTATTAGTCAAGTATTAGTTTTTTCAGGTGAATAGTGTTTTTAATTAAAAATTTAATTAAAAATATTTATAAAAATATTTTTATAATATGGATTTCATTTTTTAACTCAGAGCATCGATATTATATTAAGGTAATTTTTTGGGACTTTTCTGAAAACAAAAGGAATTTTCGGTAACTAGTGTATTTATTTAAAAATTAAATTAAAAACATTTAAAAAATTATTTTTATAAAATAGAGTTCATTTTTGAAAACAGAGCATTGATATTCAGTTAAGGTGAAATTTTGGGATTTTTCTGAAAAAGTTGAATTTTTTATAAATAGTGAAAATAAAGTTTTTATGTTACGGATGTTTAACCACATCATTAAATGATATATTAAGTATGTAATCAATATTTTAGATTTATGAATAGTAATATAAGGTATGAGGTGTCCCAATTTTCCAATATCATGGGAAAATACCATGGGAAAGCCCATGGTTTTGCCAAAACCACTAATGAGGTGTCCCTCGGCCATTAATTCCTTGTCCCCTCACTTTCCCTATAAATACCAAGCCATCATATCATCCATTCGACTCCCAACTCTCCCCCAACGAAGCTCGGGTCTCATTACCTCCCAAGGAGTCCTCCCAAGGTGCCCCCAAGCCCTCAAGTAACCAACCATTGATTTTTAATAGTTACATTTTAAGGTAAGGGATCTGACCTCCCTCTTTTTTCAAGTATTCTCTTTTATGTCATTTCTTTTATGCTCTACGCTATTATGTTGGAGGGTGTTCTTTTATATTCATCCTACTGTATTTTTCATGTTCATATGATGAGAGACCCCCTCTTTCTCTCATCATTTCATTTTAAGAATGTTAAAGTGGCACTGTTAGGCTGCCAAATTTTTAAGGGATTCTTTCACCCTTCTCAAGTTCTATTTTCATGTCAAGTATTTCAAGTTTCTTTTTATTTTGTTGGGGTATGATCTCAATATATATCATAATGATATTTTTTTTTAATATTATGAGAGACCCTATTTGATCAGTTCAATTCAGTATTTTGATGTTTTCTTTTGCGCCGTTAGGCTGACAAATTTTTAAGGGATTCGTTCACCTTTCTCATTTTTCAAAGTTCTACTTTCATGTCATGTCTTTCATGTTTCTTTTTATTTTGTTGGGGAATGATCTCTATATCTATAATACTTATCTTTTATGTTAATATGATTAGAGAACCTAATTTATCTAATCAATTAAGTATTTTTATGTTTTAAGTGGCGCCGTTAGGTTGCTGAATTTTTAAAGGATTCGTTCACCTTTCTCATTTTTCAAAGTTCTACTTTCTTGTCAAGCCTTTCATGTTCCTTTTTATTTTGTTGGGGTATGATCTCAATATATATCATACTTATATTTTATGTTCATATGATGAGAGACGTTATTTTATCTCTTCAATTAATTATTTTGAAGTTTTAAGTGGCGCCGTTAGGCTGCCGAATTTTTATGGGATTCATTCACCTTTCACATTTTTCAAAGTTCTACTTTCATGTCATTTATTTAAAGTTACTTTTTATTTAGTTGGGGTATGATCACTATATCAATCATACTGATATTTTATTTTCATATGATGACAGACCCTATTTGATCTCTTCAATTCAGTATTTTGATGTTTTAAGTGGCGTCGTTAGGCTGCCGAATTTTTAAGGGATTCATTCACCTTTCACATTTTTCAAAGTTCTACTTTCATGTCATGAATTTAAAGTTACTTTTTATTTTTTTGGGGTATGATCTCTATATCAATCATACTGATATTTTATTTTCATATGATGACAAACCCTATTGGATCTCTTCAATTCAGTATTTTGAAATTTTAAGTGGCGCCGTTAGGCTGCCGAATTTTTAAGGGATTCATTCACCATTCTCATTTTTAAAAGTTCTACATTCATGTCAAGTATTTCAAGTTCCTTTTTATTATATTGGGGTATTATCTCTATATATACCATAGAGATATTTTGTTTTCATATTATTAGAGACCATATTTGATCTCATCAATTCATTTTTTGAAGTTTAAGTGACGCTGTTTGGCTGCCGAATTTTCATAAGAGAAATCTTATTTTTATCTTCCTTTCGTGTTCTTTATTTCATATGGTATATCTTTCAAATTTCATTAACACATTCATCTATACGTCATAATCTGTCCCTCTACTATTTTATGGGTCATTTATGAATGTTTTACTCATGTCCTCTCTATATTCAATGTTTTCTAAAATCCCGAAACATAGACGGTATGCTGCAGAATTTCTATCTCAAAATGTCTCCCTCTCTTGTTCTAAAGTTCTTTTATTTTATTAATTGAATACTCAAAGCGCTCTCTTCTTGTAACATCCCAGGTAAATAAAGAATAAATAATTTTCATATTTATTAATATTTACGAATTAAATATTAATTTTATTTTAAAAGGGTTTCTATGTTCGATAGCGTACCCGATACGCAATGATGAGTTTCTTTGAAACTTACGTAGCACACTAGTAATAAAATAATATTATTTTAAATGTTAGTTAACAAGTAGCCGTTGTACTGGCGGGAATGGATAGAAATAACTAAAATATGATTAGATATGTTTTTGAGGGTTTATACATTTACCCAATAAAAGATAACGGCTTAAAATACGGAAAGAGTTCAATTTTAGGGCATATATACTCTAATTTTCACTAAAGGTACACTTATCACCTTTTAATGGTGAACCGTCATTAAATATAGTTTTGATCACTCTTATACTTTATTTTGGACCAAATATAACTCTTCTTTAGAATCGGTACATCAAAATTTACTTTGTGTAAATTTTTGGTACCTTTCTGATAAAGTTCATTTTTTTATGAATAGTGTAAAATGTTGTATTTTAATTCAAAACCCCTTTTTAATCTAATTTATTTATATGATTAGATTATCTTTTGAATTGATTTTAATGTGAAATTAGAAAATATTTTTACCATTCAATCCAATAGTGGTCGTTGGAATTAATTTCACTTTGAAATCGGACTTAAACTAGTGTCAATCTTTTGATACTTATTGTTTCATAAAAACACGCTATTTGCTCTGACAGCGGGAATTAATTATTAAATTAATTAATGTGACTTATATGATTTGAATTTTGTAAAATAGACTTCATTTTTGAATTCGGAATATCAAATATAGATTAGGGTGAATTTTTGGTAATTTTCTGAAAAACTTCAATTTTTGATGAATAGTGAAACCACTAAGTGGTAATCAAGCAAACTGTTTTTTCAGTTAAATGAATGTTTACCACTAATGTGTATTGAATTTTAAAAATCTGACATACATGGTTGTCGTTAAGAAGTAAAATGTGGTTCAATGAGATTAAAATAATTTTTTGGTGAATAGTTACTTTTTTTCATTAATCGCGATTAGAGGTAATTAGTGTAGTTTAAGGTAAAAATGGTATTATAAGAATCTGAAAACACCATGACACTTGTCCTACACCTATTGGGTGAGTCATGGCCGACCAAGACAAGCCATGGGCCAACTTGGGTACCCCATGGATACACTTTGGTTTGGAAATGACATAAATAACTTTTTATTAAATGTTAAAGTAAAAATGACACAAACAAGAGATGTTTTACGAAAACAATTTTTACATGGGGATATAAAGATAAGATTTTTGATTATAAATATTAATTGGAAATATAAAAATATTTCCTACATCATAGTATTTTTTTTATAATTTTTAGACATTAAATAAATTAAATTATTTATGACATAATAATGATGCAGCGATGACATCATTATTTGACGATTTAAATAAAATGGAAATATAATGAATCATCTAAAATCTACACATGTCCAAAACCAATTGGATGAGTGGATTTTGAACCCTTATCACCTTATCCACTAATTATATCAATTTGGGACCTTTTAAAACCGAAACACATTTTCAAATAAAGTAATATTTCCTTACATTCCAAAAGTGCCCCTCCTCTCCTCTTATAAAAGTCCCCCACCTCTACCCCATTTCACACACTTCTCAAGCCTTTGGCTCGGCCATCCTCTTCCCAATTACTCTCTACACATCCCTCTCCTCATCCTAGAGGATTCCCATTGGGCAGAATCCTTTCAAAAGAAGCCTTTAGGCTCAAATCAAAAGGGAGTTACACTTTTAAAGGTAATTCATTCTCTCTTGTTCATTTGTTTTATTTTGCTTCTCCAACCCTCTAAACTCTTTTAATTTACTTATTTTGTAACAACACCAGTATCTTAAATATACTAGGATGTTGTTATAATATTTATTTGAGCTACACTCTCACACAACCACATCAAATGGTTAAAGAACATACGGTTTCCGTGGATGGCGAAATTCTGCCTCCCGAAACGATGATTGTTCAATACTCATTTAAACACCTTCAAGGGTGGCCATTATGATGTCACTATTTTTATATATGATATATAATATTTTTATGTTTTCTTTAATCTTATGTATTTTTCAGTTTTGGCATACCAATATGGTTTCCATTATGGGTAAACACGATATCTTCATTTAAGGAAGTGCGGACTACTGCCCCCTAAAAGTGATGTGATTCGTTAATGCCATATGTGGGATGTGTAAAGGATGGATTTAAAGTTATTATATATGATGTTAAACTGGAATTATAATATACCTCTATATCATTATTATTTCTTTCCATTAAAGTATGAGATAGAAATTAAAGTAGCGTTCATGCGTACGTACGGCTTACCGTCTCCATGAACGGTGCATTTCATTTCTTATCCCCAAATGTAATGTACTATTAAAATTACATGTATATAATGTATATATATATTTAATGATATATCTAAATGATGAATATAATTCTGGAATTAAAATATAAATACCTCTCATTTAGTTTTAATTCCACTAATATGAGAAAGAAATGAAAGTAGCGTTCATGCGTACGTACGGCTTACCGTCTCCATGAACGGTGCATTTCATTTCTTACCTCTAAATGATTATGTAATATTATAAATACATGTACATGCTGGATATATATGATATATATGATATCCAAATCAGGAATTTCATTCTGGATATAAAGAACTTATGACCACATGAACAACATGTAATTGTAAGAAGTCAACTTTCGACTTAAGAACCAAATATTGACAAAACAAACATTATTAACTTAAATGGTTACATAATGTTTATAACATGGCAATATGTGATATAAAAAGAATAATGAACTTTAAAAAGGTTCTTAATCAAGTATAAATTAACTCAAGTTTATTATTCAGGACGTTAAAGAACGATCGAGTCAAGTCGGACCTAAGGTAAGGGAATTCGTCTCAATCTCCTTTCATTGAGGCATATTTCGTTTTATACACAACTTTCTTTTATACGGTGTATAAACCCCTTTGAATTATACTTTTATACAAAAGTAATCTTTTTCTATGAAGCATTTTACTAAACGATAAAATGGAATGTTTTTTTAACGTACGCGGTGAAAACAACCTTTTTCCGCCGCCGTGAGTATTATTTGATCTTTGGATTTCTAAACAAGCCTTAATGTTTTTAGAATAAAATAAATACCATATACTCTTTTATGTATTTTGGTATTGAAAATGGTTTTGAAAAAGGATTCTATTATGTCAATATATTTATGATATATTGTGATTGAAATGTGGAAATGTTATCATTCCTTTATATTGGTTTTATGTTTTATGATTTTATACTGGTACATGGACATTTTAACGGGTGGTTACGTTATAAACCATATGACGGGTGGTGCCGTGAATACCAGGACGGGTGGTTACGTTATAACCTCCAATGCATTGGGTATGGAAGTCGGTCGTATGGCTATTCCATTAAGTATGTATGGAAATTGGCCGTATGGATGTTCCATTAAGTGATATGTGTGGAAGTAAACCGTATGGTTATTCCACTTATGTATTTTTATGTCCCAAGTTAACTTTATATATTTTATGTGTTCTTTATATGGGTTTTATGGTAATACTTTGGTTACAAAAATGATAGTAATGATACTTTATTCAGTGAATAGTTTTTACTCCTTCATGAAGGTGAAGGTATTACTTTGATAGAGTATACATGGTTTACATGATTTTGAAAAACTAACAGTTTTAATTCTTTGTGTATCCCTTACTGAGATTTTTATGCTCACCCCAAGTTTTTTTGAAAAGTTTTTCACAGGAGTTAATGTGGAATAAGGTCAAGGATGGGATCAAGGGAATGTCATGCTATATAAAACATGGAACTAGACATGTTTCTTTCAAGAGTTTTTTTTATTATGGAAACTTAGTATAAGTGACTACTTTGTAATCTTTTGAGATGTAATAGTTATGTTCTAATTCTCTAAAACTCTAATCCTGAAAAGATCCTCAACGTGAATTATTCTTTTAATTCAATATTAAGTAAGGATTAAGGCTGGGGCCTTATAATTGGTATCAGAGGTCGGTTTAGACAACATTAGGAGATAAAAAAGTGTTAAATTATAATATGATTGAAATGATAAAGAATTTACGGATTACCATGTTGCTTCGCCTACGATATTTCTGTGTTCAGAATGGTTTTCCGCAGAGGAAACAAAGCAGCTATGTTGGGACGACATCAGGAGGAAGACAACCTTCCAAATCAGCAACCTAAAATGGTCGGAATCGGAACTGAATAGTTTGTTGCAGTGATGGCACAGTTGACTCAGGATATAAATGGTGGTGGTATACATGCGCGAGATCAGCTAGATCAATCGCAGAGGAACATGTCAGTGGTGGAACATTTCATGAGGCAACATCCCCCATCATTCAGAGGATCATCTGACCCTGTGCAAGCTGAAGGGTGGATTAAAGCACTGGAGAAGATTTTTGATGTCATGGGGTGTTCAGAACATCAAAAGGTTAGTCTTGCTGTTTACCGTTTTGAAGGTGAAGCTGATCAGTGGTGGTCGATGGTGAAAAATATAAGGGATAGTGATGAGATTGAGGATCTTCACTGGGATGAATTCAAAGGTATGTTTCTTGATTAATATTTTCCTAAGGTGGTTCATCTTAGGATGGAAAAACAGTTCCTAGAATTGAGGCAGGGGGATGATTCAGTGGCTGCTTATGAAGAAAAGTTCACTCGATTGGCAAGGTATGCTCCAAACTTCATACGAGATCTTGATAGTAAAATAAACCGTTTTTACTCAGGGTTAAATCCAAAGTATCGAAGGGATTTAGCTTCTCGTGAGTTCAAAAGTTATGAAAAACTTGTTCGATGTGCGGAGAAGGTGGAAATGGATTTTGCCGATGATCAGGTGTTCTATGACAAACAACAGAATAAGAGATCTAGTTGGCAGGAAAAGGGGAAGAATTCATCAAAGAAGCAAGGAGGTAAGAAAACCAAATATCCATCCTGTGAGAAGTGTGGTAAAATGCATCCTGGAGAATGTTTATCCAAGTCTGGTAAGTGCTTTCGGTGTGGTAAGTCTGGTCATATTGCCCGTAACTGTAAGGAAGATGATCAAACAGGAAATGAAAAGCCAACGGTAAGATGTTTTAAGTGTAATGAAATGGGTCATTATGCAAACGAGTGTCCAACGAAGAACTCAACTGGGGGAATGCATCCAGACTACAAGCAGAAAGGGGTGGTGAAATTATTTGAAACAACTTCAGTAGATGTTGGTCCATCTAATAAAGTGGTATCAGCTCCAGGGAGCTCAGTATTTTTTGAAGATTGACTTGAGATCGGGGTACCATTAGTTGAAATTAAAAGAAGCAGACGTTCCGAAGACTGCGTTCCGTACTAGATATGGCCATTATGAATTTTTAGTTATGCCTTTTGGGTTAACCAATGCACCTGCTGTATTCATGGACCTTATGAATAAAATTTTCCATGAGTTCTTGGATAAGTTTGTGTTTGTGTTTTGAGGTTTGTGAAGAGGTTATGTGTGCCTTGTGATTCACAGTTGAAGAATGAGTTGTTATGTGAGGTTCATAGTTCTCTGTTTTCAGTTCATCCGGGTAGTACTAAGATGTATAAAGATCTGCGGGAGTATTACTGGTGGGATGGAATGAAAAGAGACATTGCTGATTTTACTGTGAAGTGTTTGACATGTCAACAGGTTAAAGCGGAGCGGAAGGGATGCTTCATCCTTTACCAGTGCCAGAGTGGAAATGGGAGAATATATCCATGGACTTTGTTGTGGGATTACCGAGGACATCTCGAGGTAATAATGCAATCTGGGTTATTGTTGATCGCTTGACAAAATCTGCTCATTTCCTTTCTATACGAGATACTTTCTCTCTTGATCAACTTTCCCGTCTGTATCTTAAAGAGATAGTTAGGTTACATGGAGTTCCTCTCTCCATTGTATCGGATTGTGATCCCAGGTTTACTTCTAACTTTTGGAAAGGCCTTCAGAAGTCGTTGGGTACTGAATTAAATTTTAGTACATCTTTTCATCCTCAATCAGATGGGCAGTCAGAACGAACAATTCAGACCTTGGAGGATATGCTACGAGCTTGTTCGATGGATTATTAGGGAAGTTGGGACCAACATCTTTCTTTGGTTGAGTTTTCTTATAATAACAGTTTTCATTCCAGTATACAGATGGCACCATTTGAGGCATTATATGGGAAGCGGTGTCGAACTCCAGCATTTTGGAATGAAGTGGGTGAAAGGAAGCTGATGGGACCAGAATTGGTAGAAGAGATGACAGAAAAAGTTCAGCTGATTCAGAAACACATGAGAATAGCTCAGAGCAGGCAGAAGAGTTATGTGGATAACCGGAGGAAGGATCTATCTTTCGAGGTAGGTGATCATGTTTTTCTCAAGATTTCCCAATGGAAAAGTGTGATGAGATTTGGTAAGAAAGGAAAGCTGAGTCCAAGGTTTATTGGACCATATGAATTCTGGAGAAAGTTGGATCAGTTGCATACCGGGTGGCTTTACATCCGAGTTTATCTCAGGTACACAATGTTTTTCATGTTTCAATGTTGAGAATGTATATGCCAGATCCATCTCATGTTTTGAGTCCAGAGGTAGTTCAGCTGGAAGAGAACCTATCTTATGAAGAACAACCAGTCCAGATTCTTGACCATAGGGAGCAGGTGTTACGGAATAAGGTGATTCATCAGGTAAAGGTTTTGTGGAAAAACCATGTGATTGAAGAGGCAACGTGGGAATCTGAAAATGCTATGAGGGTAAATACCCCCACTTATTTTGATAAGTGAATAAAATTGCGAGGACGCAATTCCCAAAAGGGGGGAAGGATGTAACATCCCAGGTAAATAAAGAATAAATAATTTTCATATTTATTAATATTTACGAATTAAATATTAATTTTATTTTAAAGGGGTTGCTATGTTCGATAGCGTACCCGATACGCAACGATGAGTTTCTTTGAAACTTACGTAGCACACTAGTAATAAAATAATATTAATTTAAATGTTAGTTAACAAGTAGCTGTTGTACTGGCGGGAATGGATAGAAATAACTAAAATATGATTAGATATGTTTTTAAATGTTTATACATTTACCCAATAAAAGATAAAGGCTTAAAATACGGAAAGAGTTCAATTTTAGGGCATATATACTCTAATTTTCACTAAAGGTTCACTTATCACCTTTTAATGGTGAACCGTCATTAAATATAGTTTTGATCACTATTATCCTTTATTTTGGACCAGATATAACTCTTTTTTAGAATCGGGACATCAAAATTTACTTTGTGTAAATTTTTGGTACCTTTCTGATAAAGTTCATTTTTTTATGAATAGTGTAAAATGTTGTATTTTAATTGAAAACGTCTTTTTAATCTAATTTATTTATATTATTACATTATCTTTTGAATTGATTTTAATGTGAAATTAGAAAATATTTTTACCATTCAATCCAATAGTGGTCGTTGGAATTAATTTCACATTGAAATCGGACTTAAACTAGTGTCAATCTTTTGATACTTATTGTTTCATAAAAACACGCTATTTTCTCTGAAATCAGGAATTAATTTTTAAATTAATTAATGTGACTTATATGATTTGAATTTTGTAAAATAGACTTCATTTTTGAATTCGGAATATCAAATATACCTTAGGGTGAATTTTTGGTAATTTTCTGAAAAACTTCAATTTTTGATGAATAGTGAAACCACTAAGTGGTAATCAAGAAAACTGTTTTTTCAGTTAAATTAAAGTTTACCACTAATGTGTATTGAATTTTAAAAATCCGACATACATGGTTGTCATTAAGAAGTAAAATGTGGTTCAATGAGATTAAAATAATTTTTTGGTGAATAGTTACTTTTTTTCATTAATCGCGATTAGAGGTAATTAGTGTAGTTTAAGGTAAAAATGGTATTATAAGAATGTGAAAACACAATGACACTTGTCCTACACCTATTGGGTGAGTCATGGCCGACCAATACAAGCAATGGGCCAACTTGGGGATCCCATGGAGACACTTTTGTTTGGAAATGACATAAATAACTTTTTATTAAATGTGAAAGTAAAAATGACACAAACAAGAATTGTTTTATGAAAACAATTTTTACATGGGGTTATAAAGATCATATTTTTGATTATAAATATTAATTGGAAAGCTAAAAAGATTTCCTACATCATAGTATTTTTTTTATAATTTTTAGACATTAAATAAATTAAATTATTTATGACATAATAATGATGTAGCGATGACATCATTATATGACGATTTAAATAAAATGGAAAGATAATGAAAAATATAAAATCTACTCATGTCCAAAACCAATTGGATGAGTGGATTTCGAACCCTTATCACCTTATACACGAATTATATCAATGTGGGACCTTTGAAAACCGAAAAACATTTTCAAATAAAGTAATATTTCCTTACATTCCAAAAGTGCCCCTCCTCTCCTCTTATAAAAGGCCCCCACCTCTACCCCATTTAACACACTTCTCAAGCCTTTGGATCAGCCAAATCCTTCCCAATTACACTCTCCACATCCCTCTCCTCATCCTAGAGGATTACCTTTGGGAAGAATCCTTTCAAAGGAAGCCTTTAGGCTCAAATCAAAAGGAAGTTACACTTTTAAAGGTAATTCATTCTCTCTTGTTCATTTGTTTTATTTTGCTTCCCCAACCCTCTAAACTCTTTTTATTTACTTCTTATGTAACAACACAAGTATCTTAAATATACTAGGATGTTGTTATAATATTTATTTGAGCTACACTCTCACACAACCACGTCAAATGGTTAAAGAACATACGGTTTCCGTGGATGGCGAAATTCTGCCTCCTGAAACGATGATTGTTCAATACTCATTTAAACACCTTCAAGGGTGGCCATTATGATGTCACTATTTTTATATATGATATATAATATGTTTATGTTTTCTTTAAGCTTCTTTATTTTTCATTTTTGGCATACCTTTATGGTTTCCATTATGGGTAAACACGATATCTTCATTTAAGGAAGTGCGGACTATTGCCCCCTAAAAGTGATGTGATTCGTTAATTCCATATGTGGGATGTGTAAAGGATGGATTTAAAGTTATTATATATGATGTTATACTAGAATTATAATATACCTCTATATAATTATTATTTCTTTCCATTAAAGTATGAGATAGAAATGAAAGTAGCGTTCATGCGTACGTACGGCTTACCGTCTCCATGAACGGTGCATTTCATTTCTTATCCCCAAATGTAATGTACTATTAAAATTACATGTATATAATGTATATATATATTTAATGATATATCTAAATGATGAATATAATTCTGGAATTAAAATATACATACCTCTCATTTAGTTTTAATTCCACTAATATGACGAAGAAATGAAAGTAGCGTTCATGCGTACGTACGGCTTACCGTCTCCATGAACGGTGCATTTCATTTCTTACCTCTAAATGATTATGTAATATTATAAATACATGTACATGCTGGATATATATGATATATATGATATCCAAATCAGGAATTTCATTCTGGATATAAAGAACTTATGACCACATGAACAACATGTAATTGTAAGAAGTCAACTTTCGACTTAAGAACCAAATATTGACAAAACAAACATTATTAACTTAAATGGTTACATAATGTTTATAAAATCGCAATAAGTGATATAAAAAGAATAATGAACTTTAAAAATGTTCTTAATCATGTATAAATTAACTCAAGTTTATTATTCAGGACGTTAAAGAACGATCGAGTCATGTCGGACCCAAGGTAAGGGACTTCGTCTCAATCTCCTTTCATTGAGGCATATTTCGTTTTATACACAACTTTATTTTATACGGTGTATAAACCCCTTTGACTTATACTTTTATACAAATGTAATCTTTTTCTATGATGCATTTTACTAAACGACAAAAAGGAATGTTTTTTTAACGTACGCGGTGACAACGACCTTTTTCCGCCGCCGTGAGTATTATTTGATCTTTGGCATTCTCAACAAGCCTTAATGTTTTTAGAATAAAATAAATACCATATACTCTTTTATGTATTTTGGTATTGAAAATGGTTTTGAATAAGGATTCTATTATGTCAATATATTTATGATATATTGTGATTGAAATGTGGAAATTTTATCATTCCTTTATATTGGTTTTATGTTTTATGATTTTATACTGGTACTTGGACATTTTAACGGGTGGTTACGTTATAAACCATATGACGGGTGGTTCCATGAATACCAGGACGGGTGGTTACGTTATAACCTCCAATGCATTGGGTATGGAAGTCTGCCGTATGGCTATTCCATTAAGTATGTATGGAAATTGGCCGTATGGCTATTCCATTAAGTTATATGTGTGGAAGTCGACCGTATGGTTATTCCACTTAAGTATGTTTATGTCCCAAGTTACCATTATATATGTTATGTGTTCTTTATATGGGTTTTATGGTAATACTTTGGTTACAAAAAGGTAAGTAATGATACTTTATTCAGTGAATATTTTTTACTCCTTCATGAAGGTGAAGGTATTACTTTGATAGAGTATACATGGTTTACTTGATTTTGAAAAACTAACATTTTTAATTCTTTGAGTATCCCTTACTGGACTTTTTATTCTCACCCCAAGTTTTTTTGAAATGTTTTTCACAGGAGTTAATGTGGAATAAGGTCAAGGATGGGATCAAGGGAATGTCATGCTATATAAAACATGGAACTAGACACGTTTCTTTCAAGAGTTTTTTTTTATTATGGAAACTTAGTATAAGTGACTACTTTGTAATCTTTTGAGATGTAATAGTTATGTTCTAATTCTCTAAAACTCTAAACCTGAAAAGATCCTCAACGTGAATTATTCTTTTAATTCAATATTAAGTAAGGTTTAAGGCTGGGGCCTTATACTTCTATAGGGGTATTCACATATATACCAAAATATTCTATTTTAAATTTTGGGATTTACATACATGAGACCCACCTTCATTTTATGTGGGTTTTAAAGTGACATAAAGATCATGTCTTTAAAGTAGTTTTTTTAAAACGTTATGATTTTGATGTGAAACCCATTCATTTTATTCTATATGGGTTGTTTATGAAATAATTGATGATGATATATGTTTCTAAAATGATAATAAAGACATGTCAAGGGTGCTCCCTGATAGCGATCTAATGCAATGGGTAAAGACTTAATCTCTAGAGATGACCATTTAGACTGATACGTTGGTGAATAACCTTGGTAATTTTTATTGACACCTTGGGGATGGACCTCGGTGAAACGGAGATGATTGTCATTGTAAAATGTTGTAGCCACATCTTCAAGTTATGAAAAACGATATTTTTATTATGATATGACTCATGAAATCTTTCTCATGCCTTAAAGATCTTTTCATGACCTTATTGAAGTATCTCAAGTTCACATGTAAAATGCTTCTCTTGTTTCCCTTACTGGGCCTTCTGCTCACCCTTTCATTTGATGAATGTCCCCAGTTTATGAGATGCAGTAATGAACCTAGGATGAACATAAGGATAATAATTCAAATTGTTTAAGAATAATTTTTTATGTTGTTTTCATGTATTATGTTCCTTATTTCCAAGACATTAAACCTTAAAGATCCTCAGTTTTGTGGTATGTAATGAAATTTTATGTGAAAAAAAGAAGGATTCCATAATTTTAGTAGTATGATTTGATTTGTTAGTTACATTAATATATGTGGTAATTGAATCTTAGCTTCAATATGATGTATCATAATCTTCGTAGGATGTATTGGTGGATACTAAAGAATAAAATGGATGTGGGTTATGTGGTGTGATACCTAACTATGAGTAGTTGAAGGCCCAGAATAATTTCTGAGGTGTGTTTTTACATTCATTACGATTTTTATAGTTTATGAGGGATGGATTAATGGTGGTAATCATAGTGGGTTGTCCGAGGAAACCACTGAATAATAATTCATTTGGGTTCGTTGTGGTTCATTTGAAATAGTAGTCCCTTTATATCCTCATACATTATACATTCACTATTTATTTTTTGGTCATTTATAGGATTGATAGACAGTGTGGTTGCATAGTTTTCCAAGAACTACAATTTAATATCATTATCTATGTTTCACATCACACTTATGGAATGGATTAAATAACATTCTTATTATCGTTTTTTTTAAGTATAGATTATCAATCATAGACGGAGGGGAAATTAAAGTGTAAAATACATGTAATGTATGATATGATGGGGGATTGTATCAATGATTTTGGTGGTTCAAGGTAGAAACACTTATCACTATATGATTGAACCTATAACACTAGTTTTTAGGATATTATTTAGATGTAACCTTTTTATGTACAATATGGGAGATTGTGTAGATCTCCATTATGTTGGATAGAAGCTAGGGAGTCTAAGGTGTTAGGACACATCCTTATTCTAGTTATATCAGAAAATTTATAATAGATTAAAAAATGTATGAAAATGGAACAATGTATAAATAATTGATATTAATATCGGTGTCCTAGACCTTTAGAGTTTATTGTGATTTATAGTGTGTTTCCTCACATGTCTCTATGGTTAGGTCATCATCATATTAAAAAACATCGAATGATGTCACACATGTATGTGGGGCTATTTGATTTATAGAGAGGATTAGTCCACTGGATTATTGATTTAATCTTATATATTGAAATTGTATAATTAAAGTCGATTTTCATCTTTCATTGCATCAAATGTATCATCACAACCCAATCCCATGTAATAAATGTAGATGATGTAGAGCTTGAGGAAAATGCATTTCATAAGGGGTACCTAATTCATATCATGGATTGTATTGAAGAAATATTGTGAGGAAACATTGTTCCATTATTTTTTTTGGAAACATGGAATCACTCATGAATAAAAATAATTAATGGAATTGGACATGTAGGATAAATTTCACCAAATTTTCACCTTTTAAGATTAGTGATGCTAATAAAGGGATGCTCATGGATGATCCATTATATTGTTGGGAGGTTGTATGATCCCAGATTTTGTGGATGTTTGTACATAATTAAAATTTTGGTATCAATATATTTCTTTGGTTAAAAAATGCTTCATGGGTATGTGAAGAAGATCAGTCAAGATACACTGGTTTTGTGAATGAAAAGAAGGAAAACATGGTCAATCTATGCCAAGTGCATAATTGGCATATGGTTAAACAAACTATGCAGTCTACCTATGAAAAGAATACAACTTTGGGAAGTGTACACATCACACGGTTGGATCATAGTAACTCAATCCATGTTAAAAACCATAGGAAACAATGAAACTCAAATCCCCTTGGAATTTATCTTAGGCATAGATTGCAAAATGTTTGTAAAAATGTGTAAGAAAACTCTGTATCATAGTAAAGGTAAAATTTAACAACATTACTATTATGATATTTCAGGGTCTCGCATCTTTTTCTTCCCCATATACGCACTTGCATATTTTGTAATGAACCCTAATAACCATGACATCCAAAGGGGGATTCACCGTCACCTCTAGGCCTTTCAGAACACCAATAATTGTAGATTGAAACTCTGAGTATGTATAAAACAATATTTTATTACATTTTCTAGATTAGGTATATATCTTGTAAAATCATCTTCGAAAGCCCTAAACACATCTTCTTCTTGTGGTTTATTGGTTAAGTCTACAATGGTTCTTTGTATTTGGATCTATGGAAACTATTAATAGTTTTTTTGTCAATATATTCGAGGAAGGTGGTCTAGAAGTTATATCTCAAAGTCATTATGTTGATTTATTAATATTTTGTTGAGTTATTGGGTACATATTTTAGATCTTCGTATAAATTTAGAGTGATTTGGAACATTGAACACCAAAATGAGGATTTTAACCCCTCTCGATCCCAGAGGGATGTGTATATGATGCCGTGACCGATTTACGTCCAACAATGGGGTTGGCCAACACTATCCAACATCATTGGCCAAATCACTAGTGTTGAAATAGTCATTGAAATTGGAAGAGACCATGTGAAACCTTTAATTTTTTATGAACTCTATTAATATAGGGATAATGGATAATTATTTCAATGTGTAGAAAATATTTAATGGATTGTTTGGATTGGAATAGGAATTGTTTAAAAGTGATTATAGTGAATCGTTCAAATGAATCATGTCATGTACTTGAAATGTATATATGGACTAAATATGGGAAATGAAGAATATTTTAAATGAATTAACATAATGGAATGGTTTTTTTTTCTAAATGGTTTGGTTTTGGGTAACTAATGAATATTCATTGTGAGTTAGGAATAGTAAATGAAAATTGGGCTAAATGAATTTGTCATAATAATAGAAAATGATTAAATTGATTGGGAGAAAAATTAATTCCCACCATGGGTGTCATGATTAATGAAATTTTTGTTGGTTTTGGTTATGTATGATGTCTATTTGGAATGTGGTTAAGGATTGGGTTGATATAAGCATGTGTGTATGTCTTTATAGAGTGTACTATTTACATGAGACTATATGCTCACTGGTCATGTTAAAATGAGGCACTAAACTCCACACCAAATTTCATGGCTTATAGAAGAGGAAATATTTTTATTCCCCTAATATTTTCATTTATGAGGGAAACTACACAGAGGATTTAAATAGACTGTGTTGTGTACTTGTTGATTTCATATCCATTATGTGAAGGGGAACTTAATTTATCTACCCTTATGAATTGATATTGATGAATATGCCTAATCCATTGATCAATTGATGAATGTGAAATAATTATTCAAGAGTGTATATGTAATGAAAATTTGAATAATATTATGAATGTATTACATAAACATAGTAACTTAATTTCATCCTAGAGATAATTTATTAACAATCCATATATTATTAAATTCATGTAGTATTTATATTGACTAGATTTTTTGTGGATAACATTGGTGGTGTCTAACTGAGATGTCAAAAAACCTTTCTCAATAAGTCATTGGGTACCCGAGTAGGAATTATACTAATAGGAAAGGATAATAGAAATGACCATAATCTTTGGATTTGACTCTATCGGGGGACATACATAGATAAGGTTATGATGAAAGAGCATCGATTGTTTTTGGGATTCTTATTTTTTATTTTTTCTTGGTTTGTTTACTTGGTACTATTTATCATGTTATGATGTATTTACTATTGGATATGTTTTGTATGTGGATTCAGTATATTTTTGTTTATCAATTTTCATTAGTTTTAATATATTTTTTGTGCAATTTCTTCATATTATATTAATGAAGGTAATGTCACCTCACATGACCTTATAGGCACTAATTTTAAGTAATATACCTCTGTAGTACGCAAAAGAAAACATTAGGTCATGTGAAGATCCTACACAAGGCACTAGTTTACTAGCACTCTTGTCGAGGTTGTTATAAATATAAAAATGTTTTATGATAATGTGACCCACATATTTATTTATATTCATTATGTATTGGTTTGGATTAGAATTATATAACCCTCTATGTCATTAGGTTAATAATGATATCTCGTGTTATGTTTTATGCCTGAATAGGGTGTGAACTACATCTAGTAATGAACTATATAAACTATTAAATTTTTAGTAGTGAACCATAACAATAGAAATGATATATTTTTTAAATATTCTAATAACCATGGATAATAATTCAACAATATGTTTCTTTTATGTGAATGATAACAAAAAAATTTGATTTTCTTGGATTATATACATTTCATAGACCCATGTATTATTCTTATGATATGATCTCTTGGTTCTTGACTAATTATTGATGATTTTAAACACTTATATTTATGTATATTTTTTATAAAAAACAACTTGTCATGAAAATTTATTAAATTTTTTTTAAAAAAATTGTTTGTACATTCATATGATATGATCATCTTATCATTACCCTATGATTCTATTATACCCATTTACAGTCATTTATCGGTAACTATAATTTTTAAAGCTACTGAGAATATGAGAACTCCAATTAATATGTTTTATTTACTCATTTTATGAAGAAATGATTTACGTAGGGTATGTATAAATGGTGTTCTACGAGATAAAGTTATTTATGGTTTTTTTAAAGACAATTCATGAAATTATTTGATTGTGTAAATATTCTTTAATGGCATTAAATCATTACACCTATAGGGCTTGAATTGTTTTGATAGGGTTTGAATATTCTTCTAAAAGGGTGTAATATTTCTATAAATTTTTTTTGGTCTCCTACTTTGAAAACATATTATAGTTTTTATAAATATTTGTGATTTTATTTAGATTTTTTTTGAAAAACATGATGATATTTTTAAGAACATCATAATATACTAATTATTTGAATGATAATATATTGTGTGGTTTATAAGATATTTAATTCTATTCTAGATACTATATAGTTGATTTGGTTTTGTTATTGATGATCCAAGGTGTAAACACCATATAAAGGATCATTAGGTATCAAATTTATCTTCACATGAAGTTTTATAAGTTTGAATAGTACCACACACCTAGCTAGTCACTATCGACAATTATGATTGGGTTAATACATATTCTCATTATGAACCATTATGATGTATGAGAGGATAAAATAAATGGAGTTATATTCTAATACATATTTATATGATATGAAAATTATATTACATGGGTTATGTGAAGGTTTTATAATTTTGGATACATATGAATTATTTTAGAAATGAAATAGTTTTTTAAAAAAAATTTATAAAATTTTTATACTACCATAACATTTTAAAATTTAATTTATGTACAGATCCATGAATAATCATGTCAATGATGAATTTTATAACACGTAATAACCCCCCCCCCCAACAAGCTAATTATATATTGGGTGGGTTGAGGAATATTTCATCTATACTCACCCAAATTTATTAATATTCTAATTGTAATATGAATCACGATAAAATTATAAACAACCAAATGAAGGAACAATATTATATTTTGTATTATTTTTAGAAAAAATGAACATACATTAAATAGTATCATTTTTGAGAATATTTATAATCATTGGATAGATGTTATAGATACAACATTACTTATTTTCAAATGATTGTACTGTGATAATCTTTCATTGGAATTTTATCATTTAAAAAATTAATTTAGTAATTGGTTTGATCATAACAAAATTATAATGAAAGATGATGAAATTTAATATATCAAAAAGTATGAGTTTATGAATGAATTTTTCCATAATTATTTTCAAATATTTAGACACACAATGATTAAGGGGTAATATCATGAACTAATGTTAGAGGATTCACAATCCATTTTATCATATAAGAAAAATTTCCCAAAACTTATATGAAATTATTTTGTATTACATTTATAATAATCATTATTTATTTATTGAAAATTAATTTATGAAATAAAATTACGATTTTAAATATGAAATATGAATGAAAAAGTAATAGAGAATTACCAAAGAATGGTTTCTATGGTAATGAAGCTGATAGTGCTCCAACCCCAAACACATCGAGTTGGTGATGTACTTTGTTACATTGGTATGATTACAAGGAAATAAATCCTTAAATAAAAATTAGTTTATTAGATATATGAAACTATATTATATATATTATACCCATATTAAATTGGGAAATAGTAAATAAAACATGATACGTAATAAAATTAAATGATCCTCATCATTGAAATCTTATTCAAATATTACTTCTTCATAACATGGGGAATGTAAAAAAAATAAGTTTACCTCAAATTTTCAATAATGGTTAAGTATAGAAGAATATATTAGGTATTATTAATATATAATCAGTATCCAAAATTAAATAACTAAATACACATACAATTTAAATATCTAGAATATGAAAAATTGATATGGAATGTAAAATAATACAACACACGTTACATTTAATTAATAAATAGAGAATTGAAATAAATCCCTAAATAATGTCAAATAAAAAATATAATGAATAAAAATAATATCTAAAATATCAATATAGTCAATACCAAATTATTCAAAATCATGTTTTCTATGAACATGATAAATTTACCACTAATATCTATTTTTATGAGTTTTTTAAAGTTAATGGGTAAAAATCAATATAATTTTTCCAACATATTCCATAACATTAGACTACCAATGCATTGAAGGGCTTGACTTAACTGGAACCCATTCTGTTTTGTTCATGAAAAAATAATTCCTCACTTATCTAATAATTGATTTACTTAATGATAATTAGGCCTTATAATCAAATATATGTATTGAGTAAAAGATATATATAATTACCAATATTCCCCCAAATAATCTAATAAATATCATAGTGAAAAATGTATATAAAAATTGTATATGGTTTAGGAAATAATATTAATATATATTACATTATAATATCGATATTTAATGTGAATTTATATAACAGAAAAAATTATAGTAAGGAAGGTAATGTTTCATTAAAATGTTAATGAAAAATAATGTGATATTTTAAGGATAAAATTTACCAAATAAATTTTTTTGAGTAAAATCCATCGGATGATATAGTTCACTGTGAAATATAATTTCCCATGAAGAAGGAGTGAATCATGATATTTAATGAAAATGAAGTTGTATATACACCACATTAATTTTATTTGGGTTATAATAAGAAATAAGTCTCAATGGAATGAACATTGATATCATATTTTATAGATATCAATTTTTTTTGTTTCGTGGTATTTGATATATTTTATAGAAGTTTAAAAATAATAATAAATTATACCAGATCCATAATCATATTTATAATATCATATATTTTCTTCCTATGATATCTCATTTCTGGTTTTAAATAGTATCTCTTTATATTCATCATTTTGTGTGTCAATTGTCCTATATTTTGATTATGTTTTATTGTTTTATATTTTTATTCATTTGAAGATCCCGAAATAATATTATATAAGAATTTAATCATGATATGAATATAATATATATTCATTTTATTTTTATTTATAATAATCAATAAAATTTTGATTCATGGAATAAAATACCCCATTCATGGACATAGTAGGGAGTACAAACACATAAACATTGTTTCGATTTTAATTTTGTATTAAAAGAGTGAAATTAAATTATATATTTTAATATTATAATTATATTATCATATTTATCTCATATAATTGAATTTTTTTTATTAAACTCATACATAATACATTACATGTATCTTGTGAATGATTCACATTGCTTTTAGGAGGTGGAAGTCCACACATCCACAAAAGATGTTACTGTATTACAACAAAATTAAAATATTGAAGGTATGTTTTATATTGAAATTAATGATTATTAAATTAATTAAATATAATATATATCTCAATAAATGGTAAATAAATTATTATTTCCAACCATTTATGTTGCAAATTGAATATTTAGTGACATCGGTTGGTGATACGGTAGTTCGTTCGACACAGGAACGATGATTGTGCATCCCAAGGGATTAATGTGTGTAAAATTATTTTTCATACACTCAATATAACAACAAATAATTATATTAATGAAAAATATGATATTATATAAGTAAAATAAAAGAATAATTGATGAAATGGAGAATGAAATAAAACAAAAGAGGTCATTGACGAATGGTACCACTTCTTTAGGTAACTCCATTTGTTTTATACAGAAATTATTTCATGGTTAAATTTTTTCCAAAAGTAAAGATATTTGTATTTTGGGATGGTAATTTTAGAAAATATTATTTACTTGTATTTATGATCCAATAGTCTATAGAGTATTGAACAATTGGGGGAGTGAGTTCGTTTTGTTTTGGATAATGAGTAGAGTTCTTGTAAATATTAAAATATTAACACTATTGAAAGGTATCTCTTAAATGATGTTTCTAAAATAATTACCCATATTATATAAACTATAGTGTAAAAAAAATAAATTTATTATGTCTTTTAAAAAAGGTCTTTTAATCATTAATTTTATGGTTTTGTCCCTTGTTAATCTAGTTTTCCTGTTAATCAATGAAATTTGTTTTATTCACATCCAATAATATTTTAAAAACCCCATTAGTTTTCATAATTATATCTGTTAAAATATTACTATTCCAATTTTTTAATACTTTTTTTAACATCTATTTATATTATTTTAATAGATTAATTTTAAATAAATCATGCAGATGGGATGAAAAAGATGGGTTTTAATGTAAAAATCCTCAAAAGTATGAAATGTTTTTATACCCAATTTTAGTAGGATATTTATTCTATGAAACTATATTGGATTAAATAATATATAACTAATCTAAACAAACAAAAAACTAAATTATTATATCATTTAACAATACAAATAAATTATATGAAAACACTTTTTATATTAAACATGTAATTTTTTTAAACTCATCAAAAAAATTAAATATTCTCAAAGAATACCAAAAAAAATATCTCTAAGATAAATCCAATTATACATATTCATGAATTAATTTCATTTGTTAAAATAAAATTTATCATAGTTTCAAAATATTTATTTCAACTAGTTTTTTCATTAATAGGTGTTGAAATTTCTATTAAGAAATTATGGTTTTTTCATACCCATGGGAATTTTCTTATCATATAGCTATAAAACGTTTCTTTTATATTCAAATTGTTTCTAAAGTCATTTTTAAATAATTTATCACCATAAAATTATATAAAATTAAGTAAATTTTTTTTCCAATGCTAATTAATAATTTCCCTCCATTTAATTACATTATCTTGAGGATAAATACCATATTAAAAAATATTACTAGTAATATATCACAGTTTTGTAAAATAGGGTATTGTATGAAACATATGCTTTTGAAGAAACACATAATTGTGTTTCACAAAATATAGTGTAGTGTTGTGTGTGCAAAAATATTATATTAATGTTTTTTGTATTATAATTACTCTTTTGTGTTTCATATAAATGATGTTTACAATAAAATAAATTTTATCCTAAATGGAAAAAATTGTACTGTATTTGGGTGTCACATTCTCCCAACAATAAATTAATTTCATCCATTAAATTCAAACTCATTCTCAATTGGAAAGAGTTTTATACATTAACATTAAGTATATAAATTATAAATTGAAAAATATGGATAATAAAAAATTAATGTAACAATAGAAGAATGATCATGTGATGGTCACTAAAAACAAGGCTTTGAATGGGAACATCAACGAAAACATGGAAATTGATGAGAAATCAAATTATCATGTTAAAATGGAAACTGAAAGTGGGAATGTTCATCAAAAATATTATGACCATAAATAAATTAATTAGATTCATGTTAAAATACATTTTTATCTCTAAAAATTATTACAATAGTACAAATTTCAGTTTTAAAAACCTTTTCCTTGAGTTTAGAAATTATTTCGCTTAATAATAATTTAATGAAATTTAATTACATATTGGATTTTAATTATATAACAATAATATTATCCTTTGGTAATGCCTTGAACATTTTTTACTTAATCACATAGATCACATCACATCATATGTAGAAGAGGTACACCAATATCAAAAATAGCATTCAATGTTCAACATATTCCACTTCAGAATTGGTTAACCTTTATAAATGTTTTTTATTAAACACATTAAAATGACTTCCAATGTATTTATTAGTAACTAATTTACATTATACATAACAATCATCCCTTTTTACATGTATGATTACATAAACACTAATAACCTATTAAATATTATATTTCCCTCATCCATGCTTTAATAAGAATTAACTTGCTACTGGATCAGTCTTATTTGTACCATTCAACATTTTCATTCAAATACATATTTAAATATTATAGAGTTAAAAAGCATATATATTACATAGTACATATAATGATGGTATTTTTTATATAAAACTCTTAAAAAATAAATCAAGGATCCAAATATAGAAAAAAATTAACCATTCCACTTCAGTTATATCAATAACATAAGGTATACCATGATCCCTAAAAGTATAATGATGTATATTCTCTTTTCATCCAGGTAATGGTTTTATATAGTGGCACATTAAATTTTTGTTTTATCAATGAATAATATGGACTTCCTTCATTATATTTATTAAATTTCCATTGTGAGCATTATCTCAAAAGATAAATCAAACTCTTAATCCTATGAAGAATTTCCAAAAGTTATTCCATCCACATTTATCACATGTCTGAAAATTATACATTACATTTTTCTATTTATCTTTGATTTATTCTACCATTATATTATTATCTTTCTTCTATTTGAGTCCATATATCATAATGAATTTATTAACTAACTTGATAGAATATAAAAAAATTTCTGCCTATAAAGAACAATTTTCATACTCCATCACTATTCAGAAACTCGGCTTAAGACCCCGAATGAAGTGATCATTATTGCACTCCATGTTATGTATATAATACATATAATACATGGCAAAGCCTATAAAGGTAATATCATAATCTGAAACAAATTCTTCCTTTGTTTTTATACTATGTAACATTCTCTTCATCTTAATTTTTTTCTCATGAAGGAAGCATTTATCTCGGAATGTTTCCTTAATAGTGTTTCATTCGATGAGTTCTATTTAATCAACTTCCAAATATTCTATGTTAGTGACCACTATTTTTCAGAATCACCATTGAGGAAATACACATCAAGTGTATCCTTTTCATTTTCACCAAATCACAATTCATTAAATAACTTTTCCAACGACTTTATCCATTTGTAACAAACTATTTCATTAGTTTTCCAATTAAATGATGGGTGATTGTATCACATAATGTTATTAATAATAGGATATTCAAATAATGTAATAGGTTGTTTTTTTTAAATTTTTTATGTGTCATAACATGATTATACTTCTCTAATAATTTTATTTATTTCTTAGTTTGAGTACTAGGTACGCTTACTTTATCATAAATGAATCATATACATTGTCCATGAGTATTGATACATTTTCTCAATCTTCATGTAAATTCTAAACAATGGAAAATAATATATTAGATCATAAAATTAAGAAAATTTTATAATATTAAATATGGGGTAATAGTTAACATACAAGGAATAATCAATGCTTGCCTGGTCTCATAATCATAAACATAGTTTCCTTGAAGATATTTTTCATTCAAACCATTTATAATGTTTTGAAATAAAAATGTCGATTAACATAATCATATACCATGTTAGTGTAAATCTATATGTGTTGTAAGTCCCATTTTTTTGTATGAGGTTATTCTCAAGTCAATAATTTTATATCTTCTAAGAGTTGCTAGCTCTAGGAATATCTGTTTCAGAACCATGTCTCATTTTGTATCCAGATATGGATATATATCTAGAAATACGCACGTAATATCTACATTAAATGAATTCAAGGATGTTCTTATATAAATATCCTAAAATAATATCATATGTTCATGATTCCTAATATATGTTATCCTAAATATTGTTTTCAATGTTACCTGGTAAACATAATTTGATTTTAACTGTAATTCCGTAACCATATAAGCTCAGAGTGAGTAAATTAATTACATTAGAATTTTTTTAAGGAATAAAATATTAAAAGATATACCTGTTTGGATGTTTTGAAAAACAAGATTATATATATGATTCCAACATTACAATGGTAAATAAAAATTAACCATGATAAATAAGAAAATAAAATAAATACCCTCTACGAAACCTTATTCAAATATTTCCTCATTATAAAAAGAGAAACAAAAGAAGAATTTTAGAGATATAAAATAAGAATTATTGATTATGTATTGAAGATTATATAATGAATTAATAATGAAAAATAAATAAATAATGTTAAATAACTAAAAAGATAAAATATTTAAAAAAATTTATAATGCACAATGAATGTGAAAATATAAATAACTGAACACACATGTCATTTAATTTATAATATTAGAATGAAAAATCATCCTTATATAATATAAAATAAAACATATCATGAATAGTTATAATAAATTAATTGTCATTAAATTAACTTCTTAATTATTGGATATGATATTTTCTAGGGACATGATACATTTACCATCCATATCATTCCTCAAGACATTTTAAAATATACAGTGTAAAACCCCATCATACATGGACATCTAATTTCATCTCATGAGACTACAAATACATAAAGGGAGTTCCACTAACTAGCCCCCAACCACGTAGTGCATTTCCATATTAATCCTCACATACTGTATACTAAATGTAATTAATGAAAATCATACCTTAACATAAAATGTATATATATTTTGTAAAATATTTGTATTTTTAAATATACTAGCAATTAATCAAATACATATAAAAAATGGACACTATTGAGAAAAATTTTATATGGTTTAAAAATTTAAATATCAACCGAATGGAAATATGTGAAATTAAGATAAAATACATTAATAATAAAAATAATCATAATTGATTGTTTTGAGTGGAGTTTAACAATCACAAAATATATTGTTATTATAAGGATAAATTTTACCAAATGAAAATTTTCAGCTAAAAACCCCTTGGATATGGTAGTTCAATGTGATACATAAAATAACGAGAAGTATGATCGAATTATGATATTAAATTTCTAATAATTATTATACACAAATAAATAATGTGAATTGGTGTATAATAAAAAATATGTCATTATTGAAATAAAATTTAGATGAAATACCTTACCATATGATTCCTTTTTGTTGAGAAATATTTAACGTCTTGTATAGTGTTTAAAAAAAATATTTACTGAGTTATAACAAAACTATAATCAAATTTATATTATCATATATGTTCTTCATAAAATATCTTATTACATGTTATGTGCTAGTCATTCATAATTTTCATCGCATCTTGTATTCATCATCATGTTTCTTATGTTTTCTTTGACATTATATATATTTTATTATAAGTTTTATCATTATTTATTCATATTGAATAATTGAACCATGATATATATATCATGTATATGAATTATATAAGTATTTATACTAATCCATAATATTATGAGTTTGGAAATGTAATACATCATTTGTAGAGATAGTAGTTCATACAGACATTTGACTGAGTTTTCCATTTCAATACAATATTATATGAATAAAACGTGATTGATATTGAATTTAATTATAATTATATTATGATATTTATGTCCCAATTTTTTATTATTTATATAAATTATACATTTCATGTATATAGTGAAAGAATAACGATGCATTGGGTTGGTGGTAGTCCACACATCTAAAAATGATGTTATCATACTTCTACAAAAGAGATTGGAAGAATTAATTACCTATATTAAAATTAAATAAGAACAAAGACATTAAATGTTACATATATCATCTAAAAAATATTATTCCATCATTATTCTCAACCCTGAATGGTGATAATGGAAGAATTAATGAAATCTGTTCATTAGGCGGTAATCATCCATACACACGATTGATGATTGTTTATCGTGTTTGATTGAATTAGGTGAAAGTCTACAACATTTAATTAATAAAATAAAATCCAATTATATTTAGGATAATTAATTTGTTATATATTAAATATATTAAAATAATATAAGTGGTGTATAATGAAATAAAACAAAATTGATCATTGATGAATGTTAATTATTATTCCGGTAATTCAATTTGGTGTATAGAGAAAATTCATCCTTGGTTTTCCTTATTCACAAACTGAGTATTTTAAGAAGATGTGAGATTATTTGTACAGGTTTTCGATGATCCAAATTTCATTAGATATGTGAATAAATGGGAAGGGTGTGTTCTTTTTTATATTGTATGATGACAGGTATTCTTCTAAATATAAAAAAAGCATGAAATTTTGAGAGGTCTCCCTTAAATCATGTTTTACCATTAATGTACTAAATAATTTTAATGTGAGTATATCATTTAAGTATTTCTACCTAATATATTTTGTTCATTTTTATAGGTCACTTTGTACATCATGATTACAGTTTACTCCCTTGATATAATAATTTTTCTTCTAATCATTGTAATTAGTTTTAATAACATTCATTATGTTTTTCACTAAAAATTTAATTTTACCATACTAGAAAATATAAATTTTTCCAATTCAAAATATGGAATCATTTTTTAAATATTACCTTCAAATATGTTTCAAAAATTTATTTAATGTTAATATCATTGATGGGATTATAAAAAGCATTTTAAATTAAAAATTACACAATGATTAATGTGTATTTATATCCAATTTTTGTGTGAAAATTATTCCCATGAATTAAACTTTATTTAATTATGTATAATATTTTATTAACTTTTTACAAAATTTATATTATAATTTCCCAATATAAATTAACTTGATGAAAATTAATTTTCAATTAAAATCTGGTATTTTTTAGTTTTCATAAAAAAATAAAACCAATCAGAAAAATACCAAGACATTCCAGTAAGTTATTTATGATGATAAAATTAAAAATTAATAATTTCATTTTAAAAAATAAAATATATAATCGGGTCATGCTTTTATTTACAATAGGATCTCAATAAAAATTTGGAAAAATTGTATTTAGAAATATATATACAATTATACATAAAATCCAGTTTATTATTATCTAATTCATATATATATATATATATTATTGTAAATTTTTTTAATTTTATACATAATAAATAAATTTCATTTAAATCAGCATATAATTGTATATAAATTAATTTATTATTTTTAAATAACATTCTCATAAAAAATATTTTTATGAAAAATTTCCATTCTATTCAGCTAGTTTCTATATTAATTTATAAATAATAGGTTAAAAAAAATAACATTGGTATATAAATTTCCAAAAATAGTAATACTTTTCATATATTCCATTACAATGGCTAGATGATAAATTACATATTAAATAATAATATTTGTATTATATTGTACTTTGGAAAAATGTGGTCATTCATGTATTATAAACTATTAAATAAAGGTTGTATTGTGGGTAACAATATGATACCTAGTGTTTTATGTGACATATGATAATATTAGCTTTTTAGAGTATGTTTTATTGGTGTTTCATATGAATCATGTTATCAATAAAATTCAATTAATTGTTAAAGAGAAATATTGCAATGTATTCGGATGTTACAAACCCTAAAGAATCACTAATAACTAGAATGACACTATCTAGCGGTGGGAAGTTCTTATTAGGGTAGAAAGTTATATCATCATTATGACCTGACATGGAATAGAGATAGTCCCCCACCACGTTACCCTGATGAAAATTATGTAAGACCACTAATTAGTTGTAATATAATGACATGCTCATTCAAACATTGTAATAGATAGCCCATGGAATTTCACATGTGTTCGTCAAGGAACTATAAAGTTTTAAGGTGTCTATCTATACTGATTGATGATTCACTTAAAATTTTCTTCGAATAATGAGTTCTATTATCATTTCCATGGGTATAGCAAGATGTGACTGACATGACACATTGTATGTAGAGTATGCAAAAAAAACATGGACCCTGGGTCTCGAACCACAGAACATCTCATCATGGATCCCATGCTCTAAAAGCCATCTGTATTGAGTTTCAGAAGAAAAATAGTGTGGATGCTAAAGAACCAAGATCCACCGTGTGGAATTATAAACATGTTGGATGATGAAATACCTTCCAACAACTGTATAAGGGGTCACTTCATTCACGTTCTTGACAAGCCTCATTATATTGAGATACTGATTCTTAGTCTTGACTAGCAGGTCATTTCATGAGAATACACACCCATCAGGTCATGTTTCATTACCTTCTTTCCATATAAAAAATTATGACTCTCCCAACATAATGGGTCTTTCCTTCGGCCCAGGGAAAGACAACTCTTCTCACTAAAACCTGTAGCTGTGAATCGTTTTACATGATAATTATTTTTTTGATATACTAGTAAAGTAATCGATGAAACACTAAACTATGTGGTCCAAATATACCTCCTTGAAAAAATACATTGTCATTTCTCTTTATGATCATTGATGTTAAGACATAATAATAGAAAGTAACACAAGTTTTAAGGAAAATTGTGTCTTTTAATAAAAATCAGAATGTTGAAACCCTCTTTGTTTATGGATGATATACCTTCATTTATTTTCTATGAAATGATAAAAAATAAAAAACGATGCTTGTTATAGTGTTTATGGGAAAAAACCGCTATTCCACTATACCAATCACTCTCCCCATGAGCTTCGTAAATTTCACTAAATTTTTCCTCTAATAAATATAACATAAATGCACAAATGTGTATAAGTAGTTAACACATTTACAAAAAGGATAATAAAAAATAATTTTTCTTTTCAAATAGAGAAATTAATATCTATAGCAGAGAAGATGAAACTGCCAATTCTCCATAACTATGTACTACTAGTTAATAAAATAATAAATCCAAATAATTGATTTTTTTATTCAGTTTTTTTCACAGTTGTAGCAGAATAAATTGACCGTAGATTGATATTCTTCATCATAAATGCAAGTATTTGAGAATACAATGTTCGGAAGAAATCTTCATAGCAATTAATCTTTAATAAATCTAGAAAAAATAGAAATGGTGATATTTCAGCAGTAGGATGCACAACATTTATGTATCTTAAGTTCAGTCTACTATTAAAAGTCTTTCATTTTTCGTATCAATAATATTATTTATTTTCACAAAAAATTGATATTATATAAAAAATATGTAATTTGAATAAATAATATTTTATAATGATACACTAGTAAAATATGTAGTGCAGATGGATTAATTCAACATGTGGTAACCAAGAATTTATCTTGAAATATATTAAAAATTACAAATCAATATGATCAGGGGAGTGTTAACATACCATAATAATGGGATTTAATACCTCCAATTGATATAGTTCATTAAACAAATAATAATTATATTTTTGTCACATTGATATTCTATAACTAATATTGCATGAAAGTCATATAAAAATGAGAATTTAAAACTCCATATCTATGTAGATAACATTGGGTTTAGCCGCGTGACATAAGGTTCCTTTTTAAAGCATGTGGTCCCTTTGTGTATCATATCATTCGTACCAACGTATGGTTCTATAAAAGTATATTTCATCTTCACATAACATAGGGAACAAAAGTAATGTAGGGATAATTATCATTTTATTCATCCTTATCAGCATAAAATCCCAAATGTAGTATGTATTAACCAAATGTTCAATTTATGTAATATTAGATATGAATAGTAAATTCTAGTCTCCAACTTCTAACATAGGGTTTTTGATCCATAAACTTTTCAATTGTCTGAATGAAATGATTCCAATCCTTATGAAAATTATTTATTATTGAATAGGGTTAATTCCATACACAAGTGTTTATATTCTGAAAAACCATATTGATAATGAACTAGATGTTCATTTAACGAACATTGGTTTTTAAATAGTGTATCCATATCATATCTCATATCATTATTCTCTAATAACCAAGATAATATTTTGACGTATACATACATGGAAATAACTAAATAAAACATCATTATAATAAAATCAATGATATTTTTTATCATCATGATCATCATATATTATAGCGTTTTGTTGATACAACACATACCCAAAAATCACCATCATTTTAATGATAAAAAACCCCATTACATAATAAATAAAAATTATAGAAATAGTAAAGATAGTTAAAATATTTTTAGTACATAAAATTTTTATATTTAAAAAACATGTTACAAAATCATGGGAATTGAATTGAACATATTCCTCAATTGAATGTGGTGGTTTGAACACATTATTTTAGAATATTCTCTGAGTTTTCCATAAAAATTTTATCCCCCAATGTTTTTCTCCCCCTTTTGTGATATGAAAAAGTGATTTTTAATTAATAACGGATATAAACCACAATTAATGTTGCACTAAATTATATATGAATAATTTTAAATAATGGTATAAGTGAAATACATTTAGGACTAGCTTTTAAATATTAAACATACATAATATAAAAAGGTCTACAAATATATAAATTTATGTTAAAAATATTTCAATTGTTTCGAAATTGAGATAAATCAATATCCATAAAAAAGATAATTTGAAATGAGGGTCTCATATCATAATTTCATGATGCATAGGGTGTAGCATGATGAGGATTTCCTTTGACCGTACAATTAATATCAATGACCATTAGCAGCAAACTCTGAAAATGGACATCTAGGTCTTATGGCCACTATTGATGAAGCTTCTTTGAATCTCTTCAAATAATAATATTCTACTCCAATTTAAACTTCAAAATAACATGCATAACCACATCTGATAGAAATAATGTAGTTAACTTTTATACGATCTAATGAAGCACTGGTCCCATCCATTATTCACAAAAATCCATTTGACTAATCAAAAGATTATGATTCTCCAACAAAAAACATAATGGAGTACTATCACACTGATAGGTTTGTAGACTATCAATAAAATCGGCTAGTACTGAATTTATTTCTTCACACATCATGATTTGTTCGAGAAGAGTCTTTTTGGAGGAGGTTGAGTAATGTTTTTTCAGTCTAAGAAACTGAAATTCTCCCCATATCATAAATTTAATGTCATAAAAATGTTACTTATTGAAATTATCATCTTTCAAAAAACTAAACATTATAAAAATTTTATAGATAAACTATTGAACGTATCCAAATGATATAAAATATTCATTGAATTTTCTTAGATGGAGCTTCAAAGACTCAAACTCTTATCTTAGAATTGAAAAAAATTGAAAATATTCAATCTTCTTTTTCTCAACATCTAAATATTATCTTAGAGATATGATATGACCAAAAAATATATTCATCATTATTAAAAATGCTTAATCATGATTTTCAATAGTCTCTTGGGATTTATCTCCAGCGTAACCAACACATATCAAAGTCATACAGGGATCTTCATTTCGTTCTGATATCTCTATAAAAGAAAATCCTTCCATAGCATCAGAATTAGGAAGAATGATAGAATAATTTTTGGGATCAGTGAATACAACCCTGTGATGTTCTTAATTGTAATCAAAATTCCCAATATTCACATCTACTAAATTCTATTGATCATCTCCAATAACATATTTATTCCCATTCTTTGGAGTGTCAAATATGTTGTTTATTCTCTGAATAAGATTTTAATCTATAGTAGTTTTTCATTCATCATCCTGGCATTGTCTGATATAACACAAAAAAAGAAAACATTATTTGATTCACTATGAATTTGTTAACCCCCAATGTTGTTGTTCCACTCCCATAGGTAGAATTCTCTTATAAGATGTTATATAAAAAACCTATCTTCTTAATACTCAGAACATTTGAAATGTTATTTTGATGAAATGTTTTACCAAACAAATAATTATTTTTTTATCATTTACATTGTAGAAAAAAGTAACTAACCATAATTTGGGATAATATCTCAAAATAAATTCCCTAAGGATGAAATTTATTAAATACATTATCATAAACCGACCTAAATTGATCTTGATGTTGTTCAAAAACAAAAACCAGACAAAAAATTCATGATCAAGAACTTTTTTTACCTCTATAGTCCTTGGAAGAATTCCATATTTAATGAATTTTAGAAGGACATGGAGATCAAGAGTAATATCTTTGGAAATTAACATCTTTATATTACTCTTTCCAAACAAAGAAAAATTAATTTCTGTATAAAAATATTTTCCATCACCTATTTTCATCATATTACAATGAAACTCCCCCTGATGTGGACAACACAATAGCATATCCATTTACAAATATAAAAAATTATAATCATTAATATTGGAGATAATAGAACATTCATCAAACCCAAAACTAAAAAAAATTAGTCCTATAGATTTATTTTACATCAATATAATAAATTATAGACATGCCTCCTTCTAAAAAAGAAAAACCCAATCAATGTAATTTTTTGAATTTTTTGAGTGAAATATATATTGAATCAAAATAATCAAGATCTATTACCTTCCTTGGAGGATGTTAAAAAAACCATGAAGGGTAAGTTTAAACATTCATTTCATAATCTTCTGTTCATTGGATAGTTTCCGTCTCTAAATATTCTAGGTTTGGATGGGAGTAAATTTTTGTGTTAGAGAAAATGAGAATCGAGAGAAGCTTAGTAAACGGAATGGACATGCATGAGAGGTGGAAGTGGGTGGGATAAGATAAATGTTTTTATCACACTAATTGAGAATTTACTCATTACATTTTAAATTTTAAAATATTAATTAATAATTAAGTCAAAATGAAATTCTTCTGAAAAAAAGTTAACATATTACTGAAAAATATTCTAATAATTTACCGTATTAAATAAATATGTGTAAAATAATATAAGTGAGAATAAAAATAAATCAACTTTTTAACATTAAATTTTTTTAAATCCCCTTAATCATATAAAAGCATCCATTGAAAAGTTTTATTGAAGATATATTAGAAAGTGGATATTCATTATTAACAAAATACCGATGATATATATATTTTATGCACATTATCTCTTAAGAAATGATTACTTAAATCAATGTTCATAGTACTATAATTTTATATAAGATTTTCTGAAATAAATATTTCACTTGTATTATTATAACACCCTGACCCAAGTTACGTTGAGTTAGTGCAAAATTACATAACATTGGTATTATATAAAGAATCATGTCCCGAAAGATCGACCAGTTTATAGGCCTTTGAAGTACTGTATACTTTAATAAGATTTACATTACATCATGAAATACAAACAACAACCACATTTTGTGCCCTTTTTGACACACATATATAATTATCTTATCATTGTAGTTCAACCATAAAATAATTTTCACATCCTGGGAAAAATAAAACATAAAAAGGGGTGATATCAGATGCTCATTAAGGATAACAATATAACGAAAAATTACACAAATAGGAATAAACATTTAAGGTAATGTATAAGACTAAAACCCATGACTTGTAATCATAAAATTTTGCATAATATGGAGAAAAGAAAATTAAAAAATGTCATTTACTTAATCACATGGATATTATACTAGTCATATAATCACATTAAATATCAATAGACACTTTTATAATGATGGAATTCATACTGCCAGACAACATGACCACATAGTCAAGGCCTAGTGCCAATACTACAAATAATATTTTGTCAAGGCATTGTGCCAAGACACTTGTTTGTTTCATGAGACCTACCATTGAACCAAGGATCTATAGTGGGATCCACTCATCACTTTCTATGTCCAATTCATTCCTTATATGAAAAGTTTGAAACAAAACATAAACATTCATATTAAAAATATCATACGAAATGTCAATACATTATAAATAAAACATGATTGGTGTAAAAATAACACATCCACATTAAAACATATCAAAAATAATTCAATACAAAATGGATTTTTTTTATCACTATAAATCAACATCAAACAGGATTAAAATCCATCAAAAGATGTTGACATAGATGAAATCAAGATTTATTTAGTGGAATATCTCCTTCAATTTTGAAATCATTTTAAAGTAATATAATTATAAAATAAAACATTTATTTTGGAAAATAATCTTCTAAGCTGGTATGGTATGCTTCAACAATGATATAACTGCTGAAAATAGCCACACTCGTCGTATAAGTTTATAAATTACATTCTTAACATAATTATGTCGAAAAGGACATAAGGTAAAATGTTTGGAAAATGATATAAAGATTCACTTCAAAACATATATTTCCAAATAAGGGTATAATTGACTTTAATACATAGTATCGTAAAGAGTAAATTTTTTGGAGTTAAATTTTTAAGAAAAAACAGATGTGTATGATAATGTTGTCCCAATATACACTTACGTAAAAAAACTCTGATAATAATGGGATTGTAAAATTAACCATTACCTTGTACTTTTTATTAGTATATGGTTTGTTAACCTCCTTTGTATTAATTAAAACATTGATATTAAATTATAAAATATCTATATACATAAATATTATATCATATATGGTCCTCTAATATTGATTTGTTAATAATATTTCATTAGTTTCATCGTTTCGAGTGTCAAATGATCAATTTTTCTTTTATATGCACGGTTACATTAGCATTTTTTTATGGATTGGATGAATTTTATTCATATCTAGAATGATAATAAGTTCTCAAACATTATTTTTTATCATAAAATAAAAAAAATAATTGAATGATTATAATGGGGAATTAATCTCATCGCGTTCCTGGATATGGTAATTCGTACATACGCTCAAGTGAAAATATCATTATATTGATGGTTAAATAGTCTGTAATTGGATGTTATATCATATATACAGAATAATTAACATGTTATATTTATTATTTTCTTCAGTTGTAGTCATTATTATACTCATCCAAATAATCATGTGTTTGAATAAAAAACTACACCACGGCATGGAGACGGTAATCCGTACGTACACACTAATAACATCATAGTATATAGAAGATTAAGGAGTTATTATTTTAAAATATAAAAATCAAAGAAAGAGGATGTGGATGAAAAAAAAATTAGAAAGAGGGTGGTGAAATTATTACCTCATTTTCAGATGTTTCCTTTTGAGTTGATCAAAAGGGATCCATAGGTGGGATTCATGATAATACTAATTACTCTAGGTTGATGTGATGAAAATTGGAAGGATATTTGTGCAGGTTTTTGCAGAGCCAAATGTCATTGGAGGCGTGATTTTGAGAGCATAGGATGTGCCCTTTTATAACAGTGGTTAGGGGCACCGTACGAAAAGATTAAAATATTATTTTATAATAAACTCATATTCTGATTATAATGGCTAAAAATTAATTTATTTAAAGGATATGGTTAGTATGGGTCCAAAACATCTCAATAAATATTTTTTATGTCGGTTTGGGTCACCATAACAACCATATCATTTATATGTATCTCTTAGTTAAATAGTTTATCTTTTAATCTTAATTCTTATATTATTAAAATAAATGGTGAATAAACATACTATAAAATGACAAGAGAACCACAACTAGATCATTAATGATATAAATATCATTATATAAGTTCGTTGGTAGAACCTTATATTTTTGGGACTATTATATAATTTAATAATATACTATTTGTTTTAAAAAATCATTTCTGTTAATTTTTACACTATTTAGTATTTGGATTTTTTTGAAAGTCAGCTCAACATTATTACATAAAACAAGAATCATTTAATGAATGATAACATGCTATATTCACCTATAAAATTCGTGTATGTCATAAAAACATTGATATTATATTTATTTTAATATTTATAATACCATTTATTTGATTCTTTCAAAAATAACGTAATTACTTCATTACATTGTGTCATAAATAAATATTATTTTGTAAATTATAAAAATTAAATATAAAATAAAATTACGTAGTAAATATTATTATATTTATAAGGAGTATTTATAGTTCGAATGAAAACTTATATATCCTCATTTAAAAGCTGTTTTACTAAAAGATATATGTTTATGTCATTTTTGTCTTTACTTTAAATTTATGAATTTAAAGTGGCATCATCACTCTCAAGTTGCTCCATGGGGTCCCAAAATCATCCAAAAGATGCCCATGGTCTGACATGTTTCACAAAATATGAAAATGACACAAGATACATAATTTTATATTATTATAATATTATATTTTACCCTTATTTATCGGAGTTACCTTTTAACCATGGTAAATAAAATATTTACAGAAGTTATTATTCATAATGTAAAAAAATAAACTCTACCTATTTACACAATTTGGACAGCCTGATTACAAATATAGAATCCATTTTTCCAAATTCAAAACACATAAGTGGTAGAAAATAAAACAAATTTATTCCCATTTTTAAAAAAATTCATATTTTTAAAATATAATAATTATCATAAGATTGGCCCTTGTTTATTTCAAATTTAAATGTGAAATTTTCTAAAAATAACTAAATTATATTAAATGATAATATTATAATATAATGATATTAAATAACCACTCAAATTTATAGATTAAAATTATAAATTATTTATGTTTGAAAATGTTTTTTAAATAAAATTTAGTATTTTTCACTATTCATTAAAAATTGTATATTTTCAGAAAATTTCCCAAAAATTACCCTAAGATAATTTTGATATTCCAAATTCAAAATTGAATTATATTTTGAAAACTAAAATTAATATAATTTCAAAAGGTGGTTATTAATATTTATAATGGCTAGTTTGATTGGTCATAGAGGTTGAAAACTTCAAGTTCCGTACAACACAAGATAATACATTATTCAAAGGGAAACATAGCGTAGAAGCTTGGGGTGTTACATTCTCCCATCCTTAAAAATAATTTCATCCTTAAAATTTCTAGAATGTTACTGACAAAAAAGATTTTGTGGTTCTTCATCAAAAGATCCCTGAGTTTCCACATTACCTCTTCTATCTTATAGTTCCTCCATAGATATTTTACTAGACTAGTTATCCGGTCTCTCGGAACATTTTATTGGTTATCAATAATTTTTACAGACTCATTATAATAAGACAGATCAGGTTCTGGTTCATTTTCCTCTTAGGTGAGTACATGCATTGGGTCTGGCATGTATTTTCTCAACAGTGATACGTGGAACACATCATGAACGTTAGAGAGATGTGGAGGAATTGCTGAAAGATAAGCTATAACTCCAATTCGTTCTAGAATTTTGAATGTTATGATGTTCCTGGGACTCAATTTACACTTCTTACAGAATCCCATAAACACCTTCCAAGGATATACCTTCACGAAAATATGATCTCTTACCTGAAATTAAAAATCCTTCCTCCAATTATCGGCATATATCTTTTTCTTTCATTGGGTTGCTTTGATATGGGTTTCGATAATCATCACTTTTTATATTGTTTCGTAAACATGTTCTGGGCCTATGAGTTTTCTTTCACCAACATCATCCCCAAATGATGGTGTGTGACATCCCTTTCTATATAATTCATCATATGGTGCCATCTAAAAAATTGAATGGAAGCTATCGTTAATTGAAATTTCTACCAGAGGTAAATATTGATCCCACATAACTTGAATTTCATGTGAAAAAGTTATCAACATGTCATAAAAGGTTTGATGAGACCATTCTAATTGTCCACCGGTTTGAGGGTGCTAGTTAGTGATGAAACGAAGTTCAGTATCTAGGGATTTCTGAAGACTTATCCAGCATCATGATGTAAAATGGGGATCACAATCAGAAACAATAGATATGGGTACTCAATGTAGTCTTACAACTTCATTAATATATACTCTTTCCATACGTTCATATGGTAAATCTTTTTTTATCGTAGGAAAATGTGATTACATGGTAATACAATCAACAATTTCCCATATTGAATCATTCCTTCTAGGAATCTCTGGTAGCCCCATGAAAAAGTACATCCTAATATTATCCCATTTCCACTCAGTTATGGGAAGAGGTTCTATGCTCCTCTAGGCTGTTGTGTTCCAGCTTTCAATTGTTGAAAAACCATACTTCTTGACACAAAATCAGATATCTCTCTCTTTATGTTATCCCACCAAAAATGATCTTTCAAATATTTATACCTCCGGGTTCTCCAAGGGTGGATAGTGAAATTTTTTCTAGGAGCATCATCCAACAATTCCATTTTTATATCAGGTATATTAGGAACAAAAAGTCCATTCCAAAATTTCAAAATTCCATTTTCATATATAATGTCACTCAATATCCCATCATTCACATCTTTAATCTTCTTTTGAAACTCCTCATCATCAGTTTGAGAACTCTTTATTCTTTCATGTAAATATTGTTTGGAAACAATTTGAAAAATTATTGATGTTTCAACTTCCATGGTTATTCTGATATCAATCATTACTAGATTTATTAAAATAGGACTAATTTAAACTCTCATCATGTTGAAAACACTCTGATCCTTTATACTCAAAGCATTTTACATATTATTTCCCTTCCTCCGGTGGTAATGTATAGTGCAATCATAATCCATTAGTAGTCCAAGACATCATCATTGCCTCATGTTGAGTTCTTTCTGTGAGAATATATACTTCAAACTCTTGTGATTATTATAAATCACACAATTTTCACCATAGTGATATTGTCTCCATATCATCATAGTAATTATTATAGCTGATAACTAATGATCATTAGTAGTATAGTTCTGCTCATAACTCATTACCTATTGTGATGCATAAGAAATAACTCTATCATTTTTCATAAGGAAACAACCTAGTCCCTTCATTTAATCATAACTATAAATAACATACCCATCATGCCTCGATAGTAGATTCAATATCTGAACATAATCTAATATTCTATTTATATATTCAAACCATTTTCACACTATTTTCTCTAAATAAATTTAACCCCTTTACAAGTGATCTTGTTTAATGGGTTTCCCAATTATGAAAAATTCTGAACAAAACATTGATAATAACCTGCTAAACCAATAAAACTGCGTACCTCATTTATAATCATCAGTGATAGACATTATTGGATTGCCTCAGTCATTTAAGGATTAACAGGTATTTCATCCTTATAGACAGTATGTCCATGCAATGAAATCTTATAAAGCCAGAATTCATACTTGATAAATTTTCCATATAATTCATTTATTCTAAGAGTCTATAGGATAATCCACATTTAATTTTCATGATCTTCATATCCTTTTGAGTATACCAATATCTCATCAATAAAGACCACACCAAATTCATCAAGATATTCCTTGAAACTCTATTCATTATAACCATGAAGACAAATGGTGCATTTTAAACCCAAAAGGAATTATTGTAAACTCATACTACCCATACCTAGTTCGAAATACTATTTCCACAATTACTTCCTTCTTCACACGCAATTGATGATATCCAGATCGAAGGTTAATTTTGAAAAATTTAGAGATCCATCAAGTTGGTTGAATAAATCATTATTGCGATGTAGGAGATAATAGTTTTTTAATGTTATGGAATTGATCTTCCTGTAGTCAATGCACTACCTCATAGATCCATCTTTCATCTTAACAAAAAGAATAGCGGCTCCCCATTAAGAACAATAGGGAAAATAAATCCCCTATTACTCTATTAATCAAGATGTTTATTTAGTTATACTAATTCCATAGTGTCCATTCTTTAAAGGGTATTCGATATGGGCCTTGAACCATGAATTAAATCAATAGAAAACACAATTTCTCTATTTGTAGGATGTCCATGTAAATCTTCTGGAAACAAATCAACATATTCACGCACAAAAGGCACATCCTCTATTTGAACATTGTTTTCCTCACCCATAGTTATTTAATTCTATTTGTCCCCAATAATTTAATTTAGTAGTGTTATTGGGGGTGGATCTAGATAAGAATCAGGTTATGACGTTTATGTTCTAATGATAACGTACTCTTTATCATCATCGAAAACTATAACCTACATCTTCTTAAAATAAATATACATATCATTTTCGAAATCCAATTCATACCGAGGATTACATTAAATTCAATCATGGGTATGACGATGAGATTAACCGATAAAGAAAATTTATATGCTTTAATGGGAAATGATTCAAAATTATTTTTTGCGATCATAAATCCATTAGGTGTTTTGACTAGCGACACCCTTGTTATGTAAAATATAAAATATATAATTTTATTTTCAAACTCGGAAGATATGAAAAAATGTGAGGACCCAGAATCAAATAATGCATTAGCTAAACATGTGGATACCATTAAATTACCTTCCACTACATTTTTCAGTGCTTCAACATCAGCCGTAGTGATCTCATAGGCTTCGCCACGATCACATTTCATTTTTGGAGGGATGTTCCCTTGGCACATAAGATATTCATTTGAAAAATTTACATTTTCTATACAATTATATCATTAAACATTGACATCCTTTTTCTTCCCCTTTTAATGATGAGCTTGGTGGCCTTCTTCACCACACTTTTTACAAACTCTCATTCCCTTCAGGAAAGTACAGGGGTGTTTCTTCACACATTTACTGTAAGCTGGATATTCAAAATTTCCCTTCGTTTACATATTTTTATTTCCAGAGTGTTCAGTATATGTCTTCTTTTCTTGGGTTTCTTTGAAGTCATAATACTTAGAGAATTATTTTTCTCTTTTGATAGAACACGAGATAATATCATCGTATAATGAGATGGGTTGTGAGACTAATGCTCGACAGAGAAATGGATTTAACCGATCATATAATTGATCAATATTACTACTTGGGTTACATATATAATCTATTTCATGCCTTTCTAACCTTAAAAAGTTAGCCTCATACATTGAGACATTCGTATCCTTCATTTTCATAAGACTCTGAAATTGTCTTTCCATATCAAAATGAAATTAATAATAATAAAATTAAACACCAACATATGAGAATGGAATTTCAAATAGCTAACATAAAAGAAGTGTCGACATAATGAAGAGAATGAAGGATATCCTTACCTTGTAGAATAACTCCTAGATCATGAAAGATTGGACCATGGGGGCTTAGGGACACCTTGGGAGGACTAATAGAGAGGTAAAATCACAAGATCATCAAGTATGAGGTATTTTTAATGAAATAAAAAGAATGTATGAGTAGGTATTTATAGAAAAAGCGAAGTAAGTTTTTAATAATTTCAATGAGACACCTCATTTGTGGTTTTTGCCAAACCATGGGCATTACTATGGTATTTTCACATGGGTTTAGCCACTTCGGACACCTAATGTCATAAGTTACTATAAAAAAATCAACCTTACTTTTATTTTTAATTATTAAATCATTATGATGTCATTAATGTACCGAAAACTCAAAACTGTATTTTTACTATTCATGAAAAATTCATGTATTTTAGAAAAATCTAAAAAATTTACCTCTACTATTTTTTGACGTGTAGAACTCAAAAGAGAAATCTATTTTCCAAAAATAATTTTCTAAATATTATTAATTTAATTTTTAATTTAGGTCACAGTTAATTTGATAAATAACAATCTTAAATTGCACTTAGTTTTATTTCTTATTGAAAAACTAATTAAGATCTCATTATCCTATTTCCTTGAGAAAATAAAATAAAATATAAATTTACTATTCATAAGGGACATATTACTATTTATCTTACTATTGATTTTACTATTCATAAGGGTATGTTACTATTCAAAAAAAATCATGTTTGTCTTATTGGACTCTAAATAACTTACTGATCACAACTGTGTATGTCAGAATCTTGAAATTCACATCACAAAAGTGACAAACATAGGTTTATTTATCTAGGTTATAACAAAGTCGTATTTTTAGAGATATAGAGATCTATGCATTTTATAAGAAATCTCTTTGAAAATTCGTTGGGTGTTATAGTATGCTTCAAATTTCATACTAGACATTGATAGTAAAATCAAATGTTTTTACTCAGGATTAAAGCCAAAGTATCAAAGGTATTTAGCTTCTCATGAGTTAAAAAGTTATGAAAAACTTCTTCATTGTGCGGATAAGGTGGAAATGGAGTTTTATGATGAGCATGTGTTCTTTGAAAAACAACATAATAAGATGTCGGGGTTGCATGCGAAAAAGAAGAACTCTTCAAAAAAGTCTCATGGTAGGAAACCTAAGTTTACAGTTTTTACAAAATTTGGCAAAAAGCAAGCTGGGGAATTTCTTTTGAATTCTGGTAAGTGCTACCAATGTGGTAAAATGGGACATAAGGCTCATAATTGCACTAAAAAAGACCTGGGTAATGGTATTACAAAATCTATTTTATAGTGAGAAAAATGTTTTATGTGAAATGAAATGGGTCATTATGAAAATGAGTGAATGAAAAATAATATACTGAAGGAATAAAACCAGAATACAAGAAGAAAGGTGTGGTGAAATCATTTTCAACTACTTCAATAGATGTTCGGCCATGAAATAATGTTGTATTAGGTACACTGTTTTTTTATCAGATTATGCCAATGTGTTGTTTGATTCGAGATATACACACTCTTTCATTTCTGAGAAGTTTTTTAGTAAATTGGGAATATAATCTCAATATATGAATATAGAATATACAGTAAAAACACCTGGAGGAAATTTTGAGACAAAAATAAAACATAAGAACTTTTTTGTCCTTATGTGCGGAAAGAATCAACCAGGAAAACTTATTGTTTTTCCCATAGTAGTGTTTGATGTTATTTTGTGTATGGATTGGTCTTCTGTTTATCACGCTAAGATAGAATGAAGAGCTAAATAGGGTTCTTATCATAATGAATTATAGTTTGTTTACAAGAATAAACCATTTATTTTGTTCACATATCAGGAAGCTGAGAAACTAGTAAAATTTGGAAAGGAATGTTCTCTTTCACATATTGTTGAAAATAAAGGAAATGTTTAGATTAATAATGTGCCAGTGGAAAATTTTTTTCTTGATGTTTTTTCAGGATGAGTTTCCTGGTATTATACATAGTTGGGAACATGAATTTACTGTTGACTTCATTCCTAATGCTAATCCAATTTCAAAACCCCTTTATCGAATTGCCCAAATTGAACATTTAGAGTTAATGAATCAATTAGAGGAGTTATTAGATAAAGGATTCCTTTGACCTAGCACATCACCATGGGGTGCTCCAGTATTTTTTGATAAAATGAAATATGGTTCAATGAGACTTCTCATTTATTAAAAGAAGATATAATAACATCACTATTATAAATATGTATCATTTTCCTCATATCGATGATTTTATTAATCAGCTACAGGAGGTCTGAATTATTCGAAGATTGATTAGAGGTCGTGGTACCATCAGTTGAATGTAAAGGAAGCATACATTCCAAAGACTGCATTTCTTACAATATAGGGCTATTATGAATTTGTAGTTATGGATTTTTGTTTAACCAATGTGCCTTCTATATTCATTGATCTTCAGAATTTAATTTTCCATGAGTTCCTGGATATGTTTTTGGTTGTGTTCATTGATGATATTTTTGGTGTATTCCAAAAGTAAAGAGGAACATAAAAATCATTTAATGGATGTCTTATAAACGATAAAATAAAGGAAATTGTATGGGAAATGCAGCATGTGTGACTTTTTGTTGCAACATTTTTCTTTCCTTTGTCACTTTGTTTAAAAAATGGCATAACGATTGATTCTTCTAAAACAAAAGTTGTTAAAAAATGGCCATGACACACAAATATAACCATGATTCATAGTTTTAATGGTATGAAATGTTATTACCAGATGTTTTTTGGAAATTTTCCATTTTTATCTAGTCCAATGACTATGTTAAATTCAAAATTTATTAAGTTCATCTGGAAAAAACATGTGATGATTGTATTCAGGAATTGAAAAGAAAATTGGTGAATGCTATAGTTTTGGCACTGCCATCTGGAAATGATGAATTTATTATCTACAATGATGCTTCATTGAACATACTTGGTTGTGTCCTTATCCAGAATGATCAGGTAATTTCTTATTCTTCACGGTAGTTTAAAACTCATGAGCTAAATTACCCCACACATGATTTGCAAATAGCTTCTATTTTTTTTCATTTAAAAATTTGGAGGCATCATTTGTATGGAGTAAAATGTGAAATATATACTAACCAAAAATGATTTAAGTATATATTAACTCAGAAATAATTGAACACAAGATAGAGGATGTGGATGGAATTAATAAAGTATTATGATTGCACGATCCATTACCAGCCAGGAAAAGTAAATAAAGTGCCTTATGCTTTAAGTCAAAAGAGTAATACTTCATTAACGATGATTCCTTTGGAACAAATTCCTTTGGTTCTTGATTTGATAAATATTGGCATAGAAGTTATTGGTGTAGAAAATTATTTTGTTTTGTATCGGGTGTCAGTGAGATCACCTCTATCATACAAAATTAAGCAAGCATAGAAGAAATACAGGGAGTTATAGAAAAAGGTAGAGTTGGTTTAGAAGGGTATGTTGCCTGAATTTATGATTGATAATGATTGTGTTTTTTGATTTGAAAAGATATTATGTGTGCCTTGTGACTCATAGTTGATGAATGAGTTGTTATATGAATCTCATAGTTCCCTGTTTTATTTTCATCATGGAATTACTATGTTGTAGAAGGATATTCGGGAGTATTTCTGGTGGGATGGAATGAAAGTAGATATTTCTGATTTTATAGTGATGTGTTTGACTTGTCACAGGTTAAAGCAGAGTGGCAGTTACTGAATGGGATGCTTCAGCCTTTACCGGTTCCATAGTTGAAATGTGAAAATATATCCATGGACTTCGTTGTGGTATTACCAAAGACATATCAAGGTAATAATTCAATTTGGGTTATTTTTGATCGGTTGACTAAATTTTCTCGTTTCCTTCCTATTCCTGATATATTGTCCCGAGATCAACATTCATGGATGTATGTTAAAGATATAGTCATGTTTCATGCAGTTCCCCTATCCATTGTATCTGATCACGATCCTAGGTTTACTTCTATGTTGTTGAAAGGCCTTCAAAATTCATTGGGTAATAAATTAAATTTTACTACAACTTTTCATCCTCAATCAGATAGGAAATCATAATGACCAATTCAGTCATTAGAGGATATTTTACGTGTGTTCTACATGGATTATCAGGGATGTTGGGTCCAACATCTTTCTTTGGTTGAATTTTTATATTACAACAGTTTTCATTCTAGTATAAAGATGGCTCCATTTGAGGAATTATATGGAAATTGTTGTCAAACTACAACTTCTTGGGATGAAGTAGGTGAAATGAAGATTATGGGACCAGAATTGGTAGAAGAGATGGCAGAGAAAGTTCAGTTGATTCAGAAGCACATGGGAACAACTCATAGCAGACAAAAAATTTATGTGGATATCTAGAGGATGTATATTACTTTTGATTTAGGTGAAAATTTCTTTCTCAATGTTTCTCTATGGAAAAGATTGATGTGTTTTGGTAAGAAGGGAAACTTGAGTCTGAGGTTCATTGGACCTTATGAAATTCTTGAGAAAGCTGGATCAATTGTGTATAGAGTAGATTAACTCAATGTTTAACCCAGGTACACATTGTTTTTCACGTTTTGTTGTTGAGAAAGTATATGCCTGATCCATCTCATGTTTTTAGTCCAGAGGTAGTTCCGTTGGAAGAGAATCTCTATTATGAAGAACATCCAGTCCAGATTCATGACCTTAAAGAGAAAGTATTGCGGAATAAGGTAACTCACTAGGTAATTGTTTTGTGGAAAAACTATATGGTGGAAGAGGAATCGTAGGAATCTGAAAATTCTATGAGGGATAAATACCCCACTTATTTTGATAAGTAAAATTGCAAGGACACAATTACAAAAAGAGGGGAAGGATATAACATCCCAGGTAAATAATGAATAAGACATATTTTATATTTATTAATATTTTTGAATTACATAATAATTTAACATTAAATGGGTTGCTATGTTCGGTAGCATACCCGATACGCAACAACGAGTTTCTTTGAAATCATATGTTGCACACTAAAAATATAATATTATTATTTTAAATGGTAGTTAACTATTAGCCGTTGTATTGGATGGAATGAACAAAACAAACTATATTATTATTACACATGTTTGTTAAATGTATCTACATTTATCCAACAAAAATATAGAGGCTTAAAATATTAATGAATCTAATTTTAAGCATAATTTACATTAAAATGTCGATTTTCCAAAATTTAATGGAGAACCCTCATTAAATCTATTTTTTGTCACATTGATACATTATATTTGACCTAATGAAACCTTTTATTTAGAATGGAGACATCAAAAATTAATTTGTGTAAATTTTTGGTATATTTTTGATAAAGATCATTTTTAATGAATAGAGAAAAATAATGTATTTTAAATCAAAAGTGACTTTTAATATAATTTATTTATATGGTTTGAGTATATATTTAATGGATTTTAAAGATTAATTTGAATATATTTGTACCATTTAATAAAATGTTGGTTATTATAATTAATCTCACTTTCAATTTGGACATAAATAAGTGTCAATATTTTGACAGTTATTGTTTCTTAATAACACTCTTTTTTTTAACAACATGAATAAATTTTAAATTAATTAATGAAAAATCAATTGTTTTTAATTTGTTAAAATATAAATTAATTTTTAATTTTCAATATAAAATATATCTTAGGCTGAATTTTCAGTATTTTTCTGAAAAACAAAAATTTTGATGAATAGTTAAACCATTTAGTAGTAGTTAAAAAACTGAATTTTTAATTTAAATGAAATTTTACCACTAATATGAATTGAATTTATAAAATCCAACATACATGGTTGTTATTAGTAAGTGAAATTTTGTTCAATAAGATTAAAATAAATTTTATTGTGAACAGTAATTTTTTGCTTTTATTTACAGCGGTTAAATGTAAATATGGTAATTTAAGGAGAAAAAAAAAATTATAATAATTCAAAAATACCTCAAAACAAGATCAAATCATATTTTTTGAGTCATTAATTCCCATGTAAATATTTTGGTATATTTTGGTACCCCATTGAGCCACTTGGGAGTGAAAATGACACATTAGATTAATTAACATTGAGTGAAGGAAAAATGACAACAAGAAATATCTTTTTGTAAATTTATTGTTACAAGTGGTTATATAGATTATCATTTTGACTAAATATTGTTAATGTAAATATAATAACATTTCCTATATCATGTTTTTTTTTATAATCTCTATTCATCGAATTTCGTAAATTATTAATGACACAATAATGATGCAGTGTTTACCTCATTAATCAATCAATTAAACAAATAATATTAAAAAATTTAAAATAACATCCAAAACCTATAAAATTACTATTTGATGATTTTATTTCTACAATGAGTCATTTTATATTTGACTCTATTGTTTTATGTAACTTTATAAAGCTAATATCATTATATAATAAAATAATATTTTCACACATTCCTAAAGAGCCCCTCTTCCCCCTTATAAAAGGACACCATTTCTAACCAATGTCTCACACCTATCAAGCCTTTTGTCTCATCCAAAATCTCCCCAATTAATCTCCCTACATCCCTATCTTCCATCTAGGAGCCTTACCATAGGCATAAAGCACTTTAAGAAGTCATTTTGGTCAAACCAAAGAAAGTTACCGAAATTAAAGGCAATAGTTTCTCTTAACTTCTTTTATTTTATTTTACATATCCAACCCCTAAAATATTTATATTGTTTTATTTTATAAAAACACACGTATCCCTAATATACTAGGACTTTTTTATGAGAATTATTCAATCTAAACATGCACACAACTCCATCTAATGGGTGAAGAACATACTATTTTGGTGGATGGCAAACTAACGCCTCATGAAATGACGATTGTTCGATTATCTACAACCACATATCATGGTGGCCATTAATATGGAACTATATTTATATAAGATATATATTATTTTTATGTTTCCATTAATCTCTTGTATTTTCCATTTATATCATACCTTTATGGTTTCGATAATGGGTAAATGTGATAATTTCATTCGAGGAAGTGCAGATTACCGCCCACTCAAAGTGAGATGACTTTTTAATGCCATATGTTGGATGTATTAAGGATGGAGTTAATTTTATTATAAGTTATTATATTGGAATTATAATATAACTATGTATCATTATGTTTTAGTTCAATTAAAATAAGAAATATAAATGGAAGTAGCGTTATGCATACGTACGGCTTACCGTCTCCATGAACGGTTCATTTCATTTCTTACCTCCAAATGTAATGTACTAATATATATACATATATATACTGGATATATATGATATATATGATATCAAAATCATGAATATAATTCTGGATATAAATAACGTTTGACAATGTGAACAACATGTAACTATAAGGTGTATATTTGTGACTCAAGTACTAAATATCGACAAAACAAACATTATTAATTGGAATGATTACATAATGTTTATAACATGGTAATTAGTTATATAAAAGGATTAATAAACTTTAAAAATGTACTTAAGCAAGTATAAATTAACTTTAGTTTATTATTCATGCTATTAAAGAACAAACAGGTCATGTTGGACACGAGGTAAGGGACTTTGTCTCAATCTCCTGTCATTGAGGAATATTTTTTTTAATACACAACATTCTTTTATAGGATATATAAACACCCTTCACTTTTCAAAAGTAATATTTTTCTATGATGCATTTTACTAAATGAGAAAAATTTATTGTTTCATAAAATTTAGGCGGTGAAAACGACCTTTCCGCCGCTGCAAGTATTCTATGTTCATTTTCTTCTATAATCAGCCGTAATGTTTTTTAGGAAAATAAATGCCATATACTCTTTTTTTTTACATTGGTATTGAAAATGGTTATGAAAATGGATTTTTTGTCAATATATTTAAGTTATATAATTTGATTTAAATTTGGAATAGTTTTCTTTCTTTTATATTTGTTTTATGTGTTATGATTTTATAATAGTTCTTATACATTTGACTGGTGGTTACGTGATAAACCAAATGACGGGTGGTTCCGTGATAAACTAGGACATGTTGTCATGTTATAACATCAAATTCATTGGGTATGGGTGTTGGCCGTATGAAAATTACATTTAGTTATATGTGTGGAAGTCAGTTTTATGATTAATCTATTAAAGTAAGTTTATGTCCCAAGTTAACTTTATATGTAATGTTTTATTTATATGGGTTTTATGGTAAACTTTTGGTTACAAAAGGGTACATGGAGATTTTTTATTCAGTGAAGAGTATTTACTACTTCATCAAGGTGAAAAGTATTATTTATGTTAAAGCATTCAGGGTTTACTTATTGTTTTAAAAATCTAACAGTTTTCGATATTACTGTATCCCGTACTGAGATTTTTATTGTCATCCCATGTTTTTGAAATGTCTTACATAGGAAATAACGTGGAATAGGGTGAAGGATGGGAACAAGGAAAAGTCATTCTGTCTGAAACATGGAACATGACATCACTCTTTTATTCAAGAGTTTTTATTTTATGAAAAAAATGGAAACTATGTAGAAGTGTTTGTTTGTAATATTTTGAGATGTAGTAGTTATGTCCTAATTCTCTAAAACTCTAAACCTGAAAAGATCCTCAATGTGAATTATTAATCTAATTAAAAATTATGCCATGTTTAAGGCTGGGACCTTATAGTATTTTCCATGTAACTTATTTAATTATATTGTATTATTAAATGTTTTAGAAAATTGATGATGTGTGATTCTGAGGCCCGGTGATCCCAAAATGACTTTCTTAACTTTTTCTAAGTTATGTTCAGTAAATGCATGAGTTCCATTTTCTTACCTTTGAACCGGTCCTTGGATTTAAAATCAGAGGGCACTGTTGAATCCCTAGTGCCTGGATTCACTTTAGAGAGACTCCAATTTGACCACAGTAGGTCGAGAGGAAAATATATATGATTGAATTTTTAGAAAATAATAAAATAACATATATATTTTATTTTTATTAAAAATTTTCCTCTAATAGTCGAGAAGAAATGTGGTACCAATGATGTGTATTTCTATTAAATGTCTGGACCCTTCAATCCTAAGTAACTGTGTCATTGGGAATGATTAAGGTTCAAAATTAATGTACCCTCAGATGTACCATTATTGATAGACACCCTTCCCCTCTCTTATTTATATGTATCTTGGGGAGAGGTATCAAACTACTTCACCAAGCGGTGAAGTGATAAAATATTTCTGAGACCCTCAGCCCTTGGAGAATAGATCTAGTTCAAGCGAGCGGTGAAAAGTCTCAGCAAAAACCTGAACCGAAGATCGGCGGTCGAGTGACGTCTTTGGAGGCTACATGTGAGGGACATCGAACACCGATCCACATCCTCAACATCTGGCATTACTTCATCGTTCTTGAGGAAATTTTTACTTTCGATTTTAATTTAATGTGTTGTAAATTCTTTTTCCCATCGTTTTGTTGATAAAATGATAATGCGGAGAGCACATGCCTAATGAACCAAGACCAAGCCATCCACTACATTGTTGCACTGGAGTTCTATGAGGAAGACCACCAGCACGGAAACACCAATTAGCTAAGATGGATGTGGCACACTGTTGAGTGACACAATAGGAGGTCAAAGCACTAAGCCTTTCTGTTAAGCGGAGCGATCGACACTGCCTGGATGCAGAAGAGTTGTAATGAACCGGCACGCTATTCCGATGAGTAAGTAGTCGCGGCCGAATCTTCCATTGGTGGAGGAGGCGGATGACCATGGAAAATGAGGATGGTGCATTCTGTGTGCCACCGGTGAGCAAGGGGCCCCCATCTAAGCTATGATAGATGAAGAAACCATGCCTCCGGCATGTTCTATGGTGATCGTGTGGCTCCCACATGGTGCTACCACGTCACAAACCGAACGACCTATGGGTCATTAGAGAGACCGGGTGTCCCCACATCCACACATGCCGGATAGTTCAGTCCACACCGCGGGTCAGACAAGTAGGTCCTACCCCCTAGGGGGTTGGGTCGCACCTCGGCTGAACGGACCGAACCCGCCATGGCCCAGCCCAGACCGGGTCGGGACGGTGCAGTCTGATTGGATAAGAATCAACCTGGTCCCAACCGGAACCATAAACACTTATAGGGCCATATCATGAGAACCTAACTTCTTTTTGACGAAACATATATGTCCCTAAAACCCATGGCGCGACATGGTTTTTTTTGGGAATACTCCACATGTGTTTTAGAGACCGTTGGAGTATGGTCGGGTGGGATCGAATCCGAATCCATCCAGTCCCTCAGATCTAAAACACTTATAACTCACATACCAGGAGTCTCATGGATGCATCATCTATCTCATTTGAACACTTACGACATGGACATTTTTTGGGTTAATCATTTTTTTAGCATAGTGGTGGTCATGTTATGACCTATATCTCGAAGGGATGATTCTACAGAACTCGAGTGCACTAGTTTCTGGAAATCCTGTGATAGGATCTAATATGATGAAAAAACATTGATCATGTTTGGTACAACATCTATTGATCCTCTGTGGGTTAGATTCTATCAGATCCTATGTGGGTCACCGTTTAGTGGCCATGTTTGGATCAGCGCAATCAAATCAAGTGTGGGTCAGTGGGTGTTAGTATCTATCAATCTTGAGTGGGTCAGCATCATTTCCTCTTAATATAATAATATGATCTATCCTACGAATAATAATATTTACTTTTGTACTTATGTTATACCTGATTGTGAGATGATTCATTTAATTATGCGTTACTTCTATCTTCGTGGTGTTACCTATATGTTACTTATACCTTCGTGGTTTTGTCTTTGTGGTGTTACCTATGAAGTACTCCTATCTTCATGGGGTTACCTGTTTGGTACTTCAATATTCATGTTTTTAGATGTGTGGTAATTCTACCTTTGTTGTGTTGTCTTTGTGGTTTACCTGCGTGGTACTTCTACCATTGTGGTGTTACCTTTTTGTAATTCTTATTATAGGAATGAGATGAGTAGATCTTGATAACATAGGTACATGTATGGGAATATACCTACCTGGAGTTGAAATATTCCATTGTATTTTTTTTTCATTTTCGAACTCTAGGAGACCTACAGAGGTCTCGGGGTCCCTACAGAGTATCATTATACTCACCCCTACATGAGGGATTCATGCACCATGTTGTGGCCATTGCAAATGATGGAGGTGGACCATTTGTTGTGCCGTGACACATGGACTTCTCTGCGTGAGCTATACCTACCCTTCGGGTAAGATCCATGGTGACCATGTAAGAATTGTTTCCCCCTTTTCAGTTGTATTTATAATTTTTTTTAAATGTAAATTTAATTTGGCCTTATAATCCAGCCCGTTTACATTTAGAACAATTTTTCTATAGCAGTGTACTTTATGGTTGCTTCTTCTTGTTTTCTTTGACTGTGTGTATGTATAGGTGGAAATGTAAATTCCTTCATTGTTTAGGGATATTCATTTCTGTTTCTAGTCTCTATCCCCTGCCCTATGAAAGTTGGGTTTGGGTTAGTCACAACACGTTCCACGGGGGACGGGTCGTGACAATGTGGTATCAGTGGAGTCTGTTCTACCAAAGAACTATGACTCTGATCTTTCCTATGTATCAATAGTGTTAACTATTATTAGTCTGGTTTTCTATTTCAGAAATCTAGTGTGGCTGCAATGACCAATGTATCCGTACAGTAGGACCTTGACATCTTCTTTCCGACTCAGTACACGAATGTTAAAATTGTGTGTGTTTTGAAATGATTATCTATTGATCTCATCGAGTCATATTACCAGGTATAACTTATTTACCATGGAACGCCTAGATTTTTTCATGATGCTTCAACATTGACAGCTGGCTAGGATTCTCGAGAGAGTACGAGATGATGGCCCACCGATTTATAAGGCCTCGGTGCATGGCCCTCTTACGGCGTTAACACCTTCAGGTGGTGTACAAGCGTCACCCCTACTAAATTTGGAAGACATTCCCACCAGCCCCACTAGAAGAGGATTCACACCGACTGAGCTTGTATCATGAGTTTCAGTGAGAGGCCTTTGAGGTTTCGAGGCTAGATAGACCCACTTGCAGCTGAGGACTGGGTGGAGGCTGTAGTCAGAGTTTTCCTCTTTGTTGGGGAACCAGTATACCTTATATTGATCCCAACATCCATTCATATTCACGCAGCAGCAGGGAGACGATGGAGCTTGATACTTTAGATACATGACGATGAGACCCTAATCTAGGTGGACTTTTAGGGCCTTATTAGATATAAGTTCATCCTGGGAACTCTATGCTCAGTATGTATACAGAAGCTATTGCACTTACAGAAAGCCATCATGACTGTGGCCCACGGATCAGTGAGGTTCACTAATATCACCCTCAACTCCACCGACACGATACATGACAATTTATTCAAGACACAGACCATTGATCACGGTCGCAGACAGTTGATCAATGTATTGATGATATCACACAACATTCTGACAGAGGCTGGGGTGCTAGAGTGAGTGCATTTGGTGGAGAGCATCCAAGGTGATTCGTCACTAATAGCAATAGCCACCACCGAATGTCAGGTAGCAGAGTAATCTGAAGTTTGTAGTAGATAGATGAATCAGGGGTCCAAGTGGGACATTCAATCTGGTGGGAGACCTCAAGATACAAGTTTGGCGGTGCTGGTCTTATGGGACAGAGGAGGACAGGTGAGGAGAAGGCAATGATACCTATGTGGCGAGCAGGGTAATATGGCATGTGACTGCATGACCGTCCATAAATAAGAAAAGATAATGTTCTAGTGACAGCCGATGTAGATGCATAGATTTAATTAGGGAGGTATGGAGTTAGTATGCAGATGTAGAAGAGGAGATTGATGTTTAGGTGGCGGTGGGTGGTAATTTGAGGTTCTACTTCAACCACCTCTAGGTGTTCCACCCCAACCACATGAATCAGGTGAACATTGAAGAGCTTAGCACAAGGTAGCTAAGGCCTACGATCACAATTAAATGAATATGATTAGAAGTACAATATGTGTCTACTACACATTTGTTGTAGTACATATCGACACATGTGTCAGTCGCTCTTTTATTTCCATGACCCTCTTTCGGATCTCAGAGATTCTAGTGGAGAAGTTGTCTTGATCTGTATTGCTAGAGACTCTTATGGGATGGGATTTGACAATTACACACTGGTGTTGGAAATGTGAGATTACTCAAGGAGGTGAGTGATTCGACATGGATCTTATAGTAGCTGTGTCGAGGCCTCACAACGTCATTTTGTATATAGACTGGTTATCAACATTCCATGCCTTGATTGACTATATTAGGCATAATGTGCAGTGTTTCCAGGTGAATGGGACCAGTTTTTCCTTCACTAGTGAGAAGGGAACCTTTGCAGTATAGCATGGACAAACCCTGAAGAAGGTGTAACCGATCACAAACCATTTGGATAGCCTTAACCATGAAGAAGTAGATGTTGATAGTCTAAGCTATCCTGTAGCGGTGAACCAGTATGATGATGTCTTTCGTGATGATGTTTCAGAACCTCCTCCATAGAGAGAGGGAGACTTTTACATCAACATATACCCTGGGATGACACCGATATCTACACCAGTATATCAGATGGCCTCCATAGAGCATTTTGATTTATGGGTATAGGTTTAGGGGTTGCAGATAATGGCGTTCATAAGGCCCGACATTTCTCCATGGGCCACCCCAATATTGTACTCCAAGAAGGCATATGGGATTTTTAGACTGTATGTAGACTATCATCGCAAAAACAAGGTGATGATGAAGAAAAAGAGTCAAATTCAACGGATTGATGATAATTTTTATCAAAAAAGGGATCTCATTATTTTTTGAAGATAAACCTTAGATCAGTCTATAATCATCTCATGGTACGATATGAAGATGTTCAAAAGACAACCATCAGAAGTCGAAATGGCCACTTTGAGTTATTGGTTATGCCATTTAGTGTGACAAATACTCCAACAAAGTTCATGGGAATCATGAACCGGCTATTCCAGTCATATCTTAATCACGTTGTGGAGGTCTTCATTGAAAACATCATCATATACTCACTGTTAGTGTAGGAGCATTCCAATCATCTGCAAAATGTTTTCAATACACTCTGAGAGCACCAGATTTTTGGTAAGCTCTCGATCTGACAGTTCTAGATATGAGAGGTCCAAATTATGGGACATGTTATCTTCTAGGATGGAGTTTTAGTGGATCTAGTGATGATAGAGGTTGTTCATGCTTGGGATCCACCCATTAGTGTGACTGCGGTGCGAAGTTTCTTGGGGTTGGCGGGAAACAACCTGAAATTTGTGCCTGACTTTTTCGGTGTTGCGACACCCTATTCAACATTAACAAATAAGGGAAATTCCTTCTTATAGATAGAGAGATGACAAAAGAGTTTTTAGAAGCCGCTGTTGAGACTCACAAGTGCCCCCATCATGAGGATACCAAAAAAGGGTATTGGGTATGTAGTCAACTATGATGCATCAGAGACCAGACTAGGATTTGTCATGATGCAGGAGCGAGCAGTGATCGCTTATGGTTCGTGACACCTAAGGCAGCATGAGAAGAACTACTCTACCCATAACCTGGATTTATTAGAAGTGGTCTTATCCAGAAGGATGGGGATACATTACTTGATGGGAGAAGGTTTTACAGTTTACTGTAATCACAAGAGTCTTGGTTGTATCTTCTCTCAAAAGGACCTGATCCTGAGATAACTAAGACAGATAGTGTTTATCTCGGACTATGACATTGAGATAGACTGTAATCCAGGGAAGGGGAATGTGGTAGCAGATGCCCTCAGCTGGAGGTTGGGTTAACAATTGATGGGTGAGGCGACAAAGTAGGTAGTTGTGTTATAGATATCCTCCAGGGATAGAGACTGAGTAGCATACCTCCAGTCTATGATATTTACTCCCCCTCTCATTCAGTGAGTCAGGGAAGCACATCCTGGGGACATTGACAGCGAGGCTCGACATGCTCAGGTATCATCAAGACATGAAAATGATAGATTTACTGAAGGTGGAAAGCATTTCATCCACTTTAGAAGACGTATAATGTTACTAGTGGCACTACGAGAGGGGGTGTTGAGGGAGTTCCATACGTCCCCCTCTAGCATAACATCTAGGTGTGGAAAAGATGTTCCAAGACCACCAACATCAGCATTGGTTGCCAAGGATGATGAAAGAAGTGGCTGAGTTTGTTTATTGATGTCCCACATGCCAACAAGAGGAGGCTGAGCATTAGGTTCTTATAGTCTTAGCCCAACCACAAGAGGTTCCAAAGTGGAGGTGGGATGGAATATCAATGGAATTTGGGACAGGGATCCCACATACTTTAACGGGACATGATTTCATCTGGGTGATCGTTGACCGACTCACCACGTCGGCCCACTTCCAACTTCTCTAAGAGCAGATATCAGTAAAGGTCTTGTGACCCCTCTATGTAAAAATTATTGTGGGACATCATGTACTTCCATCGATGATTGTATCTGAATGTGAAGAATGTTTCACATACTAGTGGTGAAATGGACTACACGAGGTGTTTGGGTCTCAACAACGTGTGATCGCTGCCTTGCATCCTCAGATGGATGGTCCGAAAAAGTTGACCATAAAGACATTGGAGGACATGATTTGTGCTTTTTTCATAGATTTTTTCCATAGTATGGTGGATCCTTTTTCTCTGGTAGAGACCACATACAATAACAGTTATCACTCCACCATCGAAATGACACAATTCAACGTCTTATATGGCTGTCCTGATAGATCAACTCTATGCTGGACAGACCCAGGGGAGTCTGGACTTATGGGTCCAGAGGTGATACATGCTACCACTGAGAAGGTAAAGATAATTCAAAAGAGAATGAAGACTCCACAGACCAGACATAAATCTTATGCTGACAGAAGGTGGGTAAATTTTTAGTTTGAGGAGGGATACCATGGATTCTTAAGGGTCTCACCTCGACGAGGCTTACAGAGATTCGGGTGAGGCAGAAATTTATCACCGAGGATAATTGTACCATTTCTGATACTTAAGAGGATATGAAAGGTATCATGATTCTTGAAACATCCACCATAGCTGTAGAGGGTGCAAGATGTCTTCCATGTATCCCAACTGAGGAGATACATGCATGGACCATCTCCCATCATTAACCATGGAAAGTTGGACTATGATGATGGGGAGAGATTTTAGATCATCCCAGTAGAGATTTACAGTTGTCATGAGTGATACCTTTGTGGGCGGTCGATACCTCTTGTGCGTATTCACCGGTAGCATGGGAACCTCCAATAGAGAACATGTGATCTAGAGGCTCAGATTCATGCTTAGTAGCCCCAATTTTTTTTAGTCTATGTTGGGGGTTTCAGGGATGAAAATAGAAATGGTTGGAGAATGAATACTCCTAGATTTTCCATGTAATATTTTTTTAATTATACGGGGTTATTAAAAGTCTATGAAAAAATACGGCACGTGATTCTGAGGCCTAGTGCGCCTAGATTGTATTTATGAACATTTTTTATAGTACGATCTGTAAACGCATGAGTGGCATTTTCTAACCATTGAACCATTCCATAGATTAAAAATCTTAGGGCACCATTTAATTTGTAGAGCCAAAATTTTTTTAAGGGAGACATCAATATGACCATAGTAGGTCATGAGAAAATGTACGATTTTGGGTCTTTTAAAAGAATAAAAAAATTACATAACTATTTTTTTTCATTCTAACTTTTCCTCCAAAGGAAAAGAAATAATGTTGGACTAGCGATGTGTCTTTCCATTAAATGGCTTGACCATTCAATATTATGTGACATCGTATTTGTGAATGATGAAGGTTCCTTATCAATGAACCCTAATAAGTCCCATGACCATTTGACTTCCACCCACTCATTTATTTATATAGTGGTTGGAGAGGGGTATCAGACTACTTCATCGAGAAACGAGGTGCTGACAAAGTACTAAGACACCATGACCTTGGAGGATGGAGCAAGTTCTGGTGAGTGGTGACAGGAGACATTGAAACCTCGTACCGAACATCAAAGATCGAGCGACGTCGTTGGAGGCAAGCTTCGGGGGACGACGAACACAGACCCACTTCTTCAAACATGGGAATCTATCCATTGATCTTGAGGTAGGATTTACATTTGCATTTAATTTCGAGAAATGTAGATTCATATCTCCTCCATCATGTTGATTACAAGATAACACAAGTGGTGCATTCCTAACGAACCTGACCCGAACCTTTCGCTACCATGCTACCCATGTGTTCTCCATAGAAGACTTCCAGTGCAGTAACACCAATAGGATATGATGGATGCAGCCCACCATCGTGTGCCGCAATTGGAGGTCATGAAACTAAATCGTGTGAGTAAATGTAGCTATCATCACCGGCCAATCGGGGAGGAGGCGTGGAGCGCCGTCACACGCCGCCGAAGAGAAAAGAGATGCGTCTGAAGCCACGGTAGGTGAAGGAGGCGGCTGGCACACTGGCCAGCCATGGAAGATGAGATCGGTACAATCAGTGTACCACCGATGAGCATGGTGTCACAACCGAAGCCACAGTGGATGAGGAACCTGCGTCTCCAGTGGGTTCCGCGGAAACTAGGAGACACCGACTGGGCACCAACACTTCACATGCATAATGGTATTCAGGTTGTTAGTGTGACTAGGGGTCTCCCCACCCCAACCCCCTATAGTCAAGGGAGGACCCCAACAAAGGCTGGACCAGTGGGCCACGCCTCCTAAGGACCCACGGGCCGCACCCCCGTGCAGACCCGGCCGGCCCTTGTGGGCTAGGTGGCCCCCTTACGGGTCATTCCAGACCTCGGCACAGTAGGCTGAACCCGCTGCGGCCCAATCCAAACCGGGGTCGGGTCGGGTCGGTCCAACTGGGTTGGTCCGGACCCAGTCTCAACCGGACCCAAAAACACATAAAGGGCCATATAGTGATAACTAGATGTCTGTTTGACGAACCATTCATCATGCTGGGACCCTTAGAGTGAGACAATAATTTTGGTATAATCCACATGAGTATTAGAAATACTTTTTTCATGGCTGGTATTGATTGAATCTGAATCCAACAATGCCCTTGGAACTAAAATGCTTATAACTCAGAGATTGGGAATCTTATTGTCCCACCATAAGTCATATTTTAACCCTTATGACATGTCGTTCATTTGGGATACTCCTTCATGGAGGATAGTGGTGGTTGAGTTATGACCGATATCTCAAGGGGGAAATTCTATGGAACTCGTGTGCACCAGGTGCGAGGAATCCTGTGGTAGGCAGTAACGTGATGAAAGAAGAATGATCCTATGTGGGTCAGCATCTATCATTCCTATGTGGGTCAGCTTCTAGCAGATCTTTTATGGGTCATAGCTCATGGTTCTTGTGTGGTTATGTTCATAGCAATTATGTGTGGGTTAGATCCTATGTGGGTCAGTGGGGGTTACTACCAATCGATAAGGTTTGTGTCAGTAGTACTACATCATTACATAATAAGATGATCTAGAATATGACTAATCATCTGTGCTTTTTTACATAATTTATACCTGATTTTGAGATGATACTTTTACCTATGTGGTAATTCTATCTTCCTGGTGTTACATGTGTGGTACTACTATCTTCTTGGTGTTGTCTTCGTGTTGTTGCCTATGTGGTACTTCTTTCTACGTGGTGTCACTTGTGTGGTACTTATACCTTCGTGGTGTTACATGTGTGGTACTTCAATATTTTTGGTGCTGTATTCATTGTTTTACATGTGAGGTACAACTACAAACTTGGTATTACCTTTGTGTGGTTCTTAACTTAGGAATAAGATGAGTAGATCTTGACAAATTAGTTATATGTATGGTTATATACCTAAGTAGTTTTGATGAATTGTTTTGTGGATTTCCATTTGTTGAACTCTAGGAGACCTACAGGGGGTTTCGAGGTCCCTACTAAGTATCATTATACTCAACCTTTCACGGGCTATTCCCACACCATGTTCTGTCTTGTGCAGACAACGAGAACATTGATTGAGGCGGAGGGAGCTAGGATTGGACGGTGCAAGAGGTGGACCATTTGGCTTGACGTGACACATGATCAACTATTTGTGAAATATGCATACCTTCCAGGTTGGATCCTTGGTGGATGATCCAAGAGCAGTTTCCCCATTTTCAGTAGTATCTGTACTTTTCAGTTGTACTTTTACTTTTCAGTTGGCATTGTATTTTGGCCCCTTCACATTCAAATTTTTTTTCTATAGTAGTTTAATTAATGGTTACTTCTTGTTGTGTTCAAGGACTATGTGTTTATACATGTTAAAATGGAAATTCCTTCCCTGTTTAGGGGTACGCCTTTCCAGTACTAATCACCAAACCCCATGGCCAATGGAAGGCGGGCTTGGGGAAATCATGGCATAGACCCTAGGTAACAGGTCGTGACGATATTTTATAATTAATTTGCGGTGTGAAATCAGTGACAACATAAAAAACTCAATAGAGGCTAAAAATACTTAATATTAGGTACATTTAATAAGATGAGATGAATAAATGTTTTAATTAACATTCTAAATTTTAAAAAAATTTGATGATTATTTGTCGAGTAACTAAATTATGGATTAATATTCAACGTACCTCTATAATTGTCCAATATAAATTATATAACTATCATCACTCACGAAAATTATTATTAATAAATAGAGAATAAAATTTTATCTTTTCTTATTCTCAATAAAACTTTTAATTTTTTGGGGTAATGTGGTAATTACAATCACCTTTTTTTCGATAAAGTAGTGTAATATTTAAACACATTAAAAATAGAATAGTAATAATTAGATTAGGTAGCCCTAAACAAAATTATTGAATAAAAATATGAAAATAGTTAATTTTTAAATTATTCTAATCTTTTCACTTAATTATTTTTATTATACATGTTTTTTGATGCAAGAAAAAAATAATAAAAATATCTCGGAATATTATGATAGAGAAAAAAATTGAAATTGAAAAAAATAAGATTCTATTAATGGTAATATTCTTTTTAATGCTCTAATTAAAATAACATTTAATATCACTCCTCTATATAATATATTCAAGATTCTCATTATCTTATCTATTGTGTTCTCCCAGATGGTTTTTGATCCATTCCATGATGTTGTGTATAATATTTATTTATTTTCCTCTAAAATCTGTAACATTTTCTATGTTGAAACAATCTATGTTCACAATTACATCTATATTTATTGAGAAATACTCTTTTTATTAAATGTATCTTACAAAAATTATCGTATCTATGTATGAAATAAATTTTACATCCAATCATTCATTCTAGTAAACTACAAAAAAAAATCATTTTGGTCTTAGCTCATTCCTTTCCATTCACATTAAAATTAATAATTTAGGTAACCTATTTTTTGAATTTTCTTGATGTACAATATAGAACCTGGAAATTAAATAATCAGTTGATTAACATTGATTAAAATTCCATTAATATATATTCGAATGCCCATTTAGGCCATAGATGTTACACAATAACCATATATCAATCTCAGATCCACAAAAAAAATTACTACTCATAATTGATGAAGATATTAATGGTTACTAATATCATCAATCATGCATTAAACATCCTTCTTTAAGAAATCAAATGATTTCTTTTTTTAAATAAAAATTGATAAATTTTGAATAACCTAGATCATATTAGTAATTATTTTTTCATCATCAAAACATCATTTCATGTTTCATAATTCAATAGAAATCCCAATAGAAATCATTTGGAAGAACAAATAATGTCATATCTTATATCTCCCCAAATTCATAGGGAATCTCAATGAGTTTTTGGAAAGAAAATTATGTCAACCAATATTTCCATATTTTGATAAGACTTGTTTAAATAGTTATTTTTCTATTTTATCTTCTACACACCCAAAAAGATCAGGCCCATAGTTGATATATCATTAATATTCTCTTGAATGCCTCTACTTCCACTAGTAAGAATACGTTTCTCACTGTTGGTTCTTATTATAGATGAACCAGAATGAATCAGTTAGTCATGTTTGGTAGAATTATATAATCATATATTAATGTCCATGTACCTATAAAGTCAGTGCCATAGTAGTTCTAGTAATGATTTTATTGTTTGCTTACTTTACTCCAACAGTCGATCGAATAGGAATACAAGATAGATAAAGGAAACACAATAAGGCTATTTCAAAAAAAGAATAACATCATTTTTGAATGTTTTTATGTATGAATTGTATAAGGTTGGAATAAGAAGGAACATTCTCATTATTGCAACACATACTAACATAGAAAGTCTATCTCACTACTGCATTAGACCAACATTGTCTCAAAACCATTGTATTATCCCAAACAATATAATCATCATATGTACATTGAGAAATATAGAAATTATAGATATGTAGAATAATTAAATTAACCATGGTTGTAGAATGGTAATGATCACATATATTCGATATATTTTTATCAATTATAGATTCACACTCATAGTGCTAGATGAAAATAATATTCAAGAAAGAATATTTTACTTATGAAGAAAGATGACATTGTATTATTTCAACAAGGTTGATAAAAATAACTATTGTGAAAGATTAAAAAATTAATGGTATTATAAATTAAAATTTTAAAAAAATTTATAATAAATTTTATTAACTAATTAATTTATTTATAGAAACCATAATATTAACTGAATAATCTAACAGAACATAAAAATTAATCAATAAAATAAAACATAATTTAAAAGTAAAATAAAAATAAATTAAAATGGGTATAAAAGAATTAGATGATATTAAATTAAACCTGGAAAAAAATATATTTATCAAATTATTCATTATTTTAATAAACCATCTATAAAATTACTATTAAATCATAATTAACCAGTTTAACAGTAATTTATATTTTAAAACACTATAAACAATAAAAAAAACCCTCTTAAAAATAATATAAAAATTAATAGATATAAAAAACCCACACACATAAAACATTCATTTTCCTTAATAAATCCTTTAGTTAAATTTAATGGTATAATATAAATATCAAAATAAATAAATATATATGAAAATAAATATTTCAAAAATGTTTTTATTTCATGTATACTATAAAGATCAAAATTTTCAATTCCCTCCAAAAATCTTAATAGTCCGGGGGATATAATATTTACTATTTTAAAAATTAAAATTAAAATTTCATTTTATAAATAGAATTTGATAACACTATAATTTCATCCAATAAAATTTCCAAAATTATATTTACCTCTGAGTAAATTGACTCAAAATAATTAAATAACCAAATTAATTTGATAAAAATGAATGCATGTGTGTGTATAATTTTTAAAATAATTTATAATTTACCCATAAACCCTTTATAACAACCAATAATGAAAATGATATGAATTTATTTCATAATTAATTTTTGAGGAATATCAGAATATTTGAATTGAAAATAAATTGTCTTTAATGTATAATTTTCAGAAAATTTACAAAAAATCGATTTTATTAGGAGGATAAAAATAGTTATCTAATTAAATTCACAATATAATATTTATTAATATACTATAAATGGATTCACATATTTTAAATTTGAGAAAACATCTCACCTAATAATTATTCACATGGTATGCATAAAAGTTAATAAATTTAAAAAAATATTGGGTTTTATGGGTTACCAATGAGAAATAGATTAAAATTATGAAGTCTCATAACTACACATTAAACCCAAAATATTCATCAACATTTAATATCAATGTGGATGACACAATAAAACATATTAGTTTAAACAAATTTTTGAAATGAAGCATTAAAAAATCCAGTTTTAATGGGTGATAATAATTTTAAAAAAAACTCCACAATAAAAGATAAAATATACTAAAAAGTACCATGGCATACACAACATTGCAATAAATCATTGAAATTTTTTTAAAAATATTAATTCATTCAATTATCCGAAAACTCATTTTTAATATGCGTAGAATGGAAAATGATTAAACACAATTCAGAACAAAAAATGAAATTTAATAAAATAAAATGGGATCTATGTTAAATCCAGAAATTTATACATTCATTTTATCATCCCAAAATTTAAAATTTTTCATTTAAATTCACTGACTATAAACATTACTTGAAAGTTATGAAATAATAATAATTTGATCATATAAAATAAATGAATAAACTTCACACAATATAGAGTAAATACCCATTTAACAAATCATTTGTAGGATCACGTATGATAATTGAATTAGTACACTAGTTTGAAATTTGTTGATTCTAAAATTAAAATATTTTATCTTGAGTACAATATTTATATGCTCTTTGAATAATAAATTATGAGAAAATAGATAACAATGATTTTCTGGAACTCACCACTAATTTTAACTCTTTTTGTCCATTTAAAATAGTTGAAGATCAATTTTGTTGGTCTATCGGTAGAGTTAATTACAACGTTATAAAAGTCATTGATCCAGTCATTCTATGTACCCGGCATGGTTCCATGACTACTTCTCCTCATGGTGGCTCCTCTAACATCTCCATTAAATTCTATTGAATTATAGAAATCTGACCATGAAAATAAAATATTAAAGTATTTAATACAAAATCACATGGGAACCTATAGTGAACTGAAAAAATATATAGATTAATGATAAACTCATTTAATATATAAATCATTAGAACGATAAAAATATTGGATTAGCTTTGAACAACAGGAGAAGCACACTAAAGAAAAATTAATTTATTCAAATTGAAAATAGATGGAAGTAACATAAAAATTTTGGGTTACCTCCCAATAGTTCTAAATTTGTATTTATCACTCATACATAACCCATTAATTATTCTTCTCATCATAATTCAATAGTTACGAATCATTATTAATTTAAAACTCGTTGTTTTTTTAAAAAACTATCAATTTCACTAAGGGCTTCATGTAACTCAAGATCATGATGAATTCATCATAAATACACCAAAACTATAATACTATGAATCATTCGATACATTTAATCAAGACAAATATTACCATTAAAATTATAAGGAAAAGGTAAAATAGATTAGTATTATTCCCATTATGTCTAACCTCCCTCTTTAATATCTCTCATATACATACCACAACAAATCAAAATTCCAAATATTTATAATATGGGTTGATATTGTCTATAACCATCTCATTACAACACTATAATGACACACAAAAATATCATCCTTAGGTGATGTATTTTATGATTGATATATCTCATGTTGGAACTTCTTAAAGAATATGATATATAATTCATCATTGATTTAATTTAATTAATTAGGGGAAGGTCGATTGTCGATTTCAATTGAATTTTGGGTAAAACACATCAAAATCATTCTATAAAGATTGATAAAATTAATCATTAAATCAGTGTTGTAAATAACTTACTATAGAACCTTAAAAAACCATTGAAATATCATTTTATGTTGAATGAGAACCATGAATTCACATTCTATAGTTAATCTTGTTTGCATATGTTGTAAAATATAACTTGGGTATATGAAAGGGATGTGAAATATGTTCCACATATTTAAAAATAACACTAAAAGGGAATATGTTTTTGGTACAGACTATTTCATGTCCATTTGTAATTTATATAAAAAAAATTAAATAAATGTTTCAAAAATTTTCTACTTTTTATGTATATTTATATTGATAAAAAATTCTTCCCATTGTTCAATAATATATTTTTTTGAAAATCAGGAATTTGGTGATAGAGTTCAATCATATAATCCACACAAATTATTCCACCATAAAAGCATTAATAAAAATACTCAACATAATAGGATTACCATTAAGACATGAAATTTTTCCTCGTTCTTACTATCTTGATGGAAGGGTTTACCCTTTGAAACATCAATAATAGACATATTTAGTGATAAAAATGGTCTTATTAAAATGATTGGATCCTTAATATCAAACTCCATCATAAAACAATAATGTGATTATATGGATTGTGAACATTCATATATTGAATACATAATAATACACTCTCTCATAAGGATATAAAAGTTATCATTCATCTATTTGTAGATAAATAAATGTTAGTGTAAAAACAATAAGACAAATATTTTTTTAAAAAATATTTATTCATTCTCTATTTAATGTTTTTATACCTCATTTTCATCTATTATTTTTATTTTTTATGTACAGATTTATATTTTTTCAGTCATGATCAAATCAGTCCACATATTTAATTTTCTGACCTTAAATATTTTTAATTCTAGTTCATCATTGATCATAAATGTATTCTTCACTAGAAAGGTCCATAACAGGTCCTAGATTTTTAAAACTATACATTTTTGTCACATATGATTCATTCTTTCTTTTATTTTGTTTATTTTATATTGAAATCAAACTTTTAACTATCTTATATTGATCTCTATCTATGTGACACATTTAATTATCACAATAATAAATATTAGAGTCTACTTATTTTTTGGAAGAAACTTTGTCACACCAAACAAGTGGTAACATTCCCATATATTACTTTATGTATTTAAATTATAATCCCAAATTGGATTTCAATATTTATTTTTGAGTATTCATTAGTAATATGGGAAATATTTTTATTTCATTACCAAAAAAAATTTCCATCGTATATTATGTGTATTTTTATATACATAATTGAACTTATTTTAGAACGGATTACTCACCCCTTTATTACTTATCCTACGATATAAAAAATAAACACTTTAATCACAATATATAGAGAGATCAAAGTTAAACCAATTGTTTTTAACCACAACCAAATCTAAAACAATTAATACCTTAATCAAAAAGAATTATACCATTGAGTAAAATATTTTTACTGTTTGTTTCATTCCTATGAATAAACCCTAGGGATTAGTTTTTGATGATTTTGGGCTGGTTTATGAAAAATATTCTTTAGTTCACCAACTATTAAAATAGAGAAGTCCAAAGTTTATGATTGATTGCCTATGATATTATAATACAATTTGATGGGTATGCAAATGGTATCCAAGAGAATATGGGGTGATAGATGGTTTCAAAAATATATATAAATGGTTAAAAACATGTCTTTACATTACAAAAAACAACTCCAACACATCATTGATGAATTTAGTGATTTTTTGAATGACGTCAATAGTGATGTTCTGAGGATAAAACTTTGGACACAAATTCATTGAAAATATCATCTCAATTATAATGGATCTCATTATATTTGTTATAAAACAAAATACAATACATAATATGTATAAATATAAGAAATAATATGAACATAACATATTCCTCATTTAACCATTAGATTATAAATTTTCTGTATATACTATAAAATTATATTATGAGATCGATTGAAGGCATCATGAGAAAGACATTAAAATTGGGTATCATATATTGGGGGGACTTTTTAATATCAACATTCCTGGAATTAATTTTTATCCTTCTGAATGAATGAATATTATATATGTGTAGAATAATTTATTCCCTAAGATTTTGTCTCCCAGAATATGGTACTTTATGTTGAACATTGTTAAAATTTTGGGTATCATTTAAATTTATAGGACATTCATTTTGTAGATTATATATATTTTATATTTTTTTCATTATTATTATAACTTCTTCCCATTTAAAAATGATCATCGATTTATATTATAGGATAATTTAGTTATATCATAGAAATAATTTTTTAACATGATTAAATAGAAACAAAAACATGAAACAAATAGAAAAATTTATAATATTTATTAATTGATTTTATCTTTAGATTTTTTATTATTTTTTACATGCATTTTTATTTTATTGAATGGTTTGTTTTTTATGAAAACACTTTTTGTTCTGATTTATATTATTTTTGAATTAATGGTACTAAAAAATTACAAAATGTGATCTTTAAAAATTGATCAATGTATATTATTTAAAAGCCGCAAAAACTATAATAGTACAGAGTAGTGGTATCATATTTTTAGGGAAGGATAAAGATAAATGTGTGAAAAAAATGAATACAATAATAATGCATCTCACATGATATATTTGAATACAATTAATTGGTTAAGTGAAGTGTGTGATAATTATATTTTGATGTGGATTTGGTGACAACTATAACAGAATAAAAAAAGACTAATAATAGTTGACATTATGAAGGTCATGCTAACATTATTGTATGTAGAAGAATTTATTATCATACAATGGTTAAAAAATAAAATATTATTACTGAAAATAAAACATGTTGAGTCACTAAAAAAACATACAATGTTTAGAGTAGCCCATTGAACATTAAACAGTAGTGATCATTGGTTCATCATGATGGAATTAAGTGATCTTAAATATAAAATAAAATGAGAAGATTTTTATCTTAATTAATTTAGATAAATTGGAAGGGAATATTGTTCACTATCATAACATATTGTTACTTTTTATATTTTATATTTTAAACTCACTAATAAATAAATATTAGATCTCTAAACATAAATGACACTCACATAATTGTTGAATCAAAAGAAGATCATTTTAAAATATCAAATTGCAGTAATCTAATTCAATTAATTATTATGTATATAAAAATTATGATGAAAGAAAAAATAAAAAAATCAACTCAAAATATTGTAACAAAAGAATAATATGATAAAGTATAAAATAATATTCTCCTCAATGTTTCCTTCTTGATCCATCTCCATGTTTATTTATTTTTCTCTAATTATTCTCTATATTCTAGTTCTGATCATTGTTCCCTACTCTTTTCCTGATATTTAATGATGTGTGATACAACCCCTAATGAGTTGTTTTATATTCTTTAATGTTAATACTAAACCTTATAAAACCTCAACATGGAAACCATAAACACCAATTACTCCCTTCATGTGACAAGATATAAACTCATCCAACACAGTGTGACCCACACACAAGAATATTTCATTGGTGAAAATAAAATATTAAACCTCTAGATTATCTTAGTAATAAATAGTATATTTCAGATAATTTAATTCTAGGTTAAAAATATTAAAATGATTTCTCCATTTATAAATTACAAAAACTCTACATCGATTTGGATTGAATTACCTCCAAGAATAAGACTATAAAATAACTAGTAGATACACATGGATTAAAAATAAACATTCCTATGGTTGAAACTCCAAGGGGCTATATTTTTCCAACTACAACATTAGATCATCCTTGGTTCAACTATAAACCAATACCCATTTTCTATGAAGATACTAAGGATTAAATGGATCTATATCCAATTTAAAACCATCTTCCATAACATAATCAATTATATTTTTCATCACTATTTGATAATAAATACTTTTATATAATCAATGTATCTTTTAAGATGAGCTAATTTGTTGGTTCATAATTTAATACTTTGTTTTTCTTCCTTGCAAATAAAGCTTGTCCTCTTTCAATCATATTCATGAAAAAAAAAATTTAGATATCATTTCTCCCCATATATGATTAATCACACATTTTTTCATCTTCAAAAATAAATCAATGAATATTTTCCACCATCATCATGAAAAATTTCCTATCATACACAGTTTAGCATCATCCACTATATAGAAAAATATATCAGTCTCTAAATCAGCATATCCACCATCTTCTCTCTGAATATTAGGCTACTACCCATAGTGTATATTTATTTAATGTGGGTTCCAATTATAAATTTTTATGGTGAATAAATTATGGATGGTAGGTATAATTTGAGAATTGTAGTTTTCTGTCAAATAAACTAAATGTCCATCATTATGGTATCTTCAATGATGATTCTTAATGATTAAATTATTTCATCCAAAATTTGATTGAATGGTTATTATAGATATATTTTTTGAATAATGTCTGTATATTTTATAACATAATATCAAAAATATTTATGAAATTTTATTATATGAATAGTATCATATAAGAGGACAAACGAACATCCCAATGAATTCCTCAAAAGTTAGTAAGGAAAATACATCTCATTCAAGTAAGGGCCTAGCATAGTCACATTCCCATTTCATTGGAACAAACTAATGAATATTGATAGGGATACATTGAATGATAGAAATATCTTCTGCATTATATAATTATTATCATGTTCATAGGCCCATCTAAAAATTGTTTTTAGGAATGAATGCATAATCATGGTATCAGATGAAATGTATATTCACAAATGAATATTGGATTCACAATAATTTAATATATTCTATATTTATAATTATACTATAGAATAAACTATGATTTATGTAAAATAAAATTCAATTCTTAAAATACGTAATTTTAATATTATTAATATCAAATAATATTAATTATGTAATTAATTAATTTTAATAAGTTGAAATGAAAACGAAATTAATATAACAAAAAAATTAAACATTGTCAATAATAATTACTATTTTAAAAAAACATGAAATAATATTAAAAGGTATTCAAAGAATGGAAATTTTTTGATTAATCTTAATAACAAATATAATTATAATATTATCATTTAATTTACTAAACATACAAAAAATAACCATGATGAAAAATTTGTCAATTTTATTTCTAATTTTATAATTTTAAACAAATTTAGAAAAATTATGTATCGAATGATATGAAAAAGAATCCACATCATATACACTCCACTATCTTGTGTAATTAAATTTTCTTTTAAAGAAATCAAATTTATTAACATATGTAAAGAATATATTCTTTAAATAATTGCATTAAATGCTTTTTTATATTAATTTATGATTGTATTCAAATTAAATCCAAAAATAGGGAGGACTATAAAGTATATTTTATGATTTCATACAATCATAAAAAAAATTCTATTTCAAATTTGTTATCATTTGATTATATCTCTATAATTCCTAATGTCTTTGGAATTAGGCCTATAGTGAGGTTAATTCAGTTGACACTTATATCAATAATGTAATTGAAGAATTTTCAAATGCATTATCTCTCACAATGATTCATAGATATGTTATTTTTTTCATGGAGTTATCAGAATAGTATAATTAAACTTACAAAGATTATAGATCTTAAAACAATGTTATTATATATAGGGGTTATGTTTTCATGGACCATCGACTATGAAGAATGATGAAAAGGGATTACAAAAAATCAAGTTATTATACATTAAATTATCATACGTTGTAGATAAAAAAGATTCTTCATATATAGTGAAGCATTGAAGAATTAAATTGGTTATGTATCAATGAGAAATTTTAATTTTATAGCATGGATAATATTGTATTTTTTTATTATTTCATACAAATAACCAACACATGATTTGGAATTGGCAATTGTTTTGTTCCTTTTGATGATTTAGAATCATTATATTTGTGGATAAAGGAAATATATATATATGGTTATTAAATTTATTAACAATGTTTTAAGGGAAATTATTCAAATTTGATGACGAGATGATAAATTTATTCTTTTATTAATTATGGTAGATATATTCATTATTATCTATAAATTTAATGATTTTATATTTTATAATTTAAGGCATAATTATTATTAAACTCATTTTTCCCTTATATGGAAAAATTCCATGACCAATGATATAATGATGACAAGTTTGTGAATCATATAATTTGAATGACAACATATCTTCTTTTCAAAAACAAATTTGGTCGCCATGAAAATCGGCACCTGACCCGGTCCGTTGGAACACCCAAAAGGAATTCCCTTTCCCCACAAGCTAGAACACGTTCCTGGATATTATAAATAAGGTTTTGAGAATTATTTACCATAATTTAGATTCATTATACAACCAAAATAAATAAATAAACTGAATATGAAAAATTAATCCAAAAAAGCCTTTTATAAAATTTAGAAATGAAATAATTGGTTTTAGAAAAAGACCAAGAGATCCATGACTAAAAATATGAAATAAAAAATCTCATGGACAGACAGACAGCAAGGGTCCTTCATCCCCAAACCTTCCCAACACCATCACACCAATAATGGAAGCTAACAACACCAGACTCCAGTTCTAAAAGATTTTCCCAAACCTGCGAAAAACATTAACAAACCAATTTACACCCAAAGGAGTTGGACATGTGTGGACCGAATCCCAATAAGATGAACCCCAATTATATTCCATTTTATAAACATATTATTTAAAAAATTATTCATTATTGTATAAACAAGATATGCTAGTAATTATTTTTAAATGGATGGAACTATAAATGAAAATCATTTTTAAAGGAAAAACATTAAGGAAAAAACACTATTAATGAAAATGTACTGTTTCCGACGCTTTCGCCGGGGCGCGCGCCCATCCGTCTGTGGGGGAGGACGCGCGGCGCTTCTATTGCCCCGCATTCCCGCTTTCCAAAGGCGGGCGGCATTCACTCCTTATTCAGGGATGTCTGCTCCTTGATCGAAACGGGATGATGGGATGTCAGTTCTTCCTCCTGCGGATTCCTCCTCAGAACTCATCACCTAGTCCGGGTCTCCCTTATAGAATTAATACGTAGTTCGTGAAACTCTTCCCAGTGCCATGTTTCCATGGATGCCAGTTAATTACACTGCTTCTGTTGGGACATTCCAAAGGGTCCAGTCAGGGCAGCAACCTTCGGTCAGGGGAGTAGTCACGTTGAGGCATCAGTAGCGTGTCTGGATGCTGGGGTACCTGGCATGTTTGTCTGTTATCCTTGACCACAAGGCTTCTCGAGGGCGTGGAAGCCTGAGGCATCCCACATCGAGCGAGGGGAATTATGTGTCATAGACACATATCTAAGGTTTTCCTCAGCTTCCCGTGCTCAACACAGGGTATGTCGCAAGTTTAACGTCCAGCGGGGACGGATCAACCAAACCAGAGCATTATCTAGGATAGATCGGATTTGAGGGATCCTCCTTGAAGGGATATCGATATCGGGGCCAGCCCATGGGCGACTGTGAATTTGAGCGCACGGACATGGTCTCACCAGGATAAGACGGTCCGGGTGAGAATCGGAACGGGTGGTGGGTTGGTGTATGGAGTGGAAGGGGAGTGAAATGGGACCATCGCATGGGGAGACAGTGAAGTTGGGCTTGAGCCTTGACGATGCTTCCTACGTATCCTCATGGAAGGGAATAAAAGTCCGCGTAGTTCAGGAAAGGTGGACCTTGGTCCGATGGGCCTCATCAGAGTACCGATGTGAAAGTAGACCCGTGGGTCCACTAATGGTGGGCTTGAACCTTGGGAAGGTTTCCTACATACCATTCCTTGACATGGATCAAAGTCCTCATAGTTCAGGGAATACAGTTTAACGTCATTCAGTACGATAGTGAAACCTGACGTGGATAAACGACGGGCGATGGGTGTCGGCCAACCGACGTAAATGAGGGACCTTGGTCCGATGGGAGTTGGGCTTGAACCTCTCGGAGGATTCCTACGTACCATGCCTTGACATGGATCAAAGTCCTCATAGTTCAAATGGGGCTTTATCGGCGAACCGACATGAAAGTGGACCTTGGTCCAATGAGGGGTTGGCTTGAACCTCTGGGAGGCTTCCTACGTACCATGTCTTGACATGGATCAAAGACCTCGTAGTTCAAATGGGAACAAGTGGGCAGTTTAATGTCATTCATGACAAGGGGGGGCATACAGTTTAACGTTATACTGGACGAGGGCGAAACTCGACGTGAATGAACGACCGAGCAATGTGGCTTGAACCTCATAGAGGCCTCTTACTTACCATGCCTTGACATGGATCAAAGTCCTCGTAGATCAGATCGGAAAGGGTCGCAAAAGCTTACCACTGGACCAGAATGCAGTTTAACGTCATGCTGGACCGGGGTGAGACCCGACGTGAAGTGACGGGTGGGATTGAACCTCATAGAGGCTTCCTATGTACCATGCCTTGACATGGATCAAAGACCTCGTAGTTCAAAAGGGATGGGTCGCAATGGCTTACCACTAGACCAGAATGGGACCTGACGTGAATGGATGATGGGTGGGCTTGAACCTCGTGGAGGCTTCCTACGTACCATGCCTTGACATGGATCAAAGACCTCGTAGTTCAAAAGGGGTTTGTCGGTGAACCGACGTGAAAGTAGACCCCTGGGTCCACTATTGGTGGGCTTGAACCTCGTAAAGGCTTACTACGTACCTTTCCTTGGCATGGATCAAAGACCTCGTAGTTCAAAAGGGGTTGGTGGTCAGGGTCGGTGCTCATTCTAAGCCCACGTGAGTCATGCTCGGTGTGAGAAACAAGAGGTTGCAAGGGCTTGACGATCACGTCGCGAGGGGTGCGTCCGTGAGAAGCGAAAAGGGGCTTACGCGTTGGGCGGCCCATGGTGTTGGGACTTACTCCAGGATGGAGGCCCATAGGGGGGGTGCCTTGTTCCCTATCACATCCTCCACCGACCTTGGTAGTGGGGAAGTACGGAGATGCACGGGTGCAATCATCCGTACCAAAGGTTAGGGGCTTACGCTCTGAGGCAGCCCTTCCCCTGCGAACATACCCCACTACGACAAGGAGGATCTCATTCCATGTGCAGAAGAGTTCCATTCCCGTAGAGACCAGTGTTGTAAAGAATGTTCGAGCTAGGGGGACCCTTCGTGAGGGAGACGAGGTTGGGTCACAGTTTAACGTCATGTGTTGAGGACGTGGTGCTTGGCAGTTTAACGTCCTGTAGCTCAGACGAGGTGGGTTCACTCCACACCCCTAGGACTTACATAACCGGTACCCTCTAGTCCTTTGGGAAGGGAAGGTACCGGTAAGGCCATGGTAAAGGGTGGTCGTGGGACGAACCATCGAGGTGTCCACGTTAGCATGGCTATGCGAAGAAGAAATAGCCATTAGCGTGCCTATGCGAAGAAGCATTAGGCGAAGCAACTCTACGGGTGGTATTGTCCAGGGGACTTTGAAATCACATCGTGCAAACCTGGAGCGTCGCACGGAAAGAGGAATCGCTAAGAAGAGGAGTGTGCTTTGCGAAGTGGGGTGCCTTGGCCTTAGCATGGGGCATAGGTGTGAGTGGTAGGTGCTTCGCGAAGTGGAACAGTGTTTGCGGAGCACTGCCTCGCGAAGAAGGGGTGCCTCGCGAAGCAGGGTCCTGCGAAGCACTTTGCTTCACGATGTATAGTGATCCTGCATTGGCATAGGGATCACTAGCATGGGTTGGGTGTTTCGCGAAGCATAAATGCTCCGCGACTGCCCGGGTTCCCTTGGGAATACCCTTCCTCCGCGAACTCCCTTGAGCTTTGCGAAGGGTATCCCTCTCGGAAGAGGGGCTCAAAACGAGACAAAGCAGAGGCGTCTCGCGAAGTAGAAATACCTTGCGGAGCTCATGATTCCTGGGGCAAAGAGTGCTTCACGATTTGGGAGAGGAGAAGCTGAAAGGTCGGATTGTCCGTCCTTGGGACTCAGGGGGAGTCCAGTATTTATAGGGAAGGGGCGCCGCGAAGCATGGCTCGCGCGCTGCCTTCGGTGCTTCGCGGCGGCTCGCGAACGTCAAATGGGTTCGCGGAGGATTACCGCCTCTGGTGCTTCGTGGGGGCTCGCGAACGTCAAATGGCATCGTGGAGCATTACCGCCTCTGGTGCTTCGCGGCGGCTCGCAAACGTCAAATGGAATTGCGGAGCATTACCGCCTCGGGTGCTTCGCGGCGCTTCCATGGTTGGGGCGCTTCGCGGCGGGGCTTCGTGGCGGAGCTTCACGACGGAGCTTCGCGAGTCAGCGCGCCGGCCTTTTTCGTTCCTTTCTTTCGGGCCACATTTTTGGCGCCATCAAATGCCCCCCCCCCTCAAACATGGAGCCGCAGAGGGAGAAGGGTCCATGTCTGAGGGAAAATCGCCAAAATTGTCGGTGGTTCGCGATGCAGCATCGCGAAGGGGCCCTGCGATGTTCGTCGGGGCCGCGGATCCGGACGCGCCGCGATGCTTCGTGCGGGTGAGGCGCACCGCGATGCTCCGGGGTCGCCGCCTATAAATAGAGGGTCTGCCCTCTTTTTTCTTCACGTTCCTTCCTTGTCTTTTTGTGATCTCGACTTCACGAAGCTCCGCGTACTCCCCGACAGCCCTCCGCAAATCGAGCTTCGCGGCGAACTGCGGGTTCTGAATCTGTGTTCGCGCCAAGCGAACCTCTTCTTCTCTACCTTGGCCGGACTTTGCGTCTTGGTCTCGCGACCTATCTTTGCCATCCAGATTCGTGATCAAGCTTTGCGGTCGAGCTTCGCGATCCATCTGAAAGAATCCTTTTCTGAGGGCCAGAGTTAAAATGGCCCATCAAGAAGCTGTCTTGGGGGTCCTTGAAGATGCTGCTCATCGAGATGAGATGGCCAACCGTCCAGGCTTGGGGGAGATGATCCGGAGCCATTCGGACCACACTTCTTTTACAGAACTGCTCTCGGAGGGCCAGAAAGATTATCTGTAGTGCAAGAAACTGCCGTTTTACAGCTTCGGGATGAGGGATGACGTCTTCATCCCTGAGGCGAGTAGGGATGAACCAGCTTGCTAGTTCAGGAGCACACCGTGCCAGCACCAATGGTTCAGGGCGGACGGTGGTCACGCGCTAGAGGAATTCACACCTGTCACCGCTGATTGTCTCTACAACCATTTGAACGACATCGACGGGAAGCCACTGCAACCGGAGACTTCCCCTCCCCTCTATCGTACCATGCTGAAGGCGGGTTTGCAGGATTCGAAGAAAGGATGGTCCGATGAGTGGGACCTGCGCCAGGGCGGCAACTTTACTAATGACTGGGCCTGGGCCTACTGGGTAGGCGCCTCATGCGAGGAGTTCGGGGCCGAGTTGAGGAGAGTGGGGTTTTATGAAGCGGCATGGGCCTCCCAATTCCACATTTAACAACCGAAGCAGCTAATGTCGGAGCTGCTGAGTAGATGGTCATCTAGGACCAACACCTTTCACCTGCATCACAGGGAGGTGGGCATCAGCCTGTGGGACGTCCACCAGATTTCTGGGGTCCCAATCTTGGGGGCCATGTATGACGAGTTCCTCCCCGTTGCCTACGCGTGGGGAGATGCGGAGCAAATGCCGCGACTGGCGTCGGCGCTGATGGAAATTGTCCCTGGAGAGGATAAGGAGGCAGTGAGGGACGTCCACTTCAGGAGGTGGTTCAAATGCATCCTGAATATCCCAGAGAATCTAGAGTTCCCTCCAAGGCCTCGAACTTGTCCAAGGGCAGCCCAACGGGGCAAAGGGCACTCGTATTGGCGGGTCTTGGAGGACAGCCAATGGATGACTTGGGGTTTCAGCATCAGCACTGAACAATAGCCGATAGTCAGGCTGGCGGCGTTCATTGCGGCTCTCATCTGTGGCTGGATCCTACCGGTGAGAGATACAAGCATGGGGGTTTGGCCCAGCTCGTTCATCATGGCGTCGATGATGGCCATGGGGCAGCGGATCAACTTGGGGATCCCAATGCTCACCAAATTGTACATAATGATGCTGCATATTAGCGAAGGAAAGAAGCCTCCAAGAATATGCGGGACATTCCACCTCTTGTATGGGTGGATCGCAGCGCATATCAGGGGGATTTACGAGTATCCAAACCCCATTTCGCCGCCGGGATAAAACATTCTCCCCTCCATCCTGAACGCGGTCGGGAGCTTCCCATTCAAACTGGCCGTTCCAATGGTGCTGAATCAGGTGTGGAGGGAGGGTGACTTCAATTTCCATCCCTTCCCGTTGCCGATGAGGATGCTTACTGATGAAGGACAGGGAACGGAAGAACATCGGGCTTACCTCCTGGCCTTCCGAGGTGGAGTTTTGGTGGTACGAATAGATCGTGAGCCGCTCTGTGAACCGTACACTCCGAATCGGTTTGTGAGGCAGTTCTGGTGCCTCCAGCGGCTGACCCCGCAGGGCTACTGGGAGGTGCGTCACGAGGAACACCCATGTGTGATGAGGCATCTGTGGCTCATGTTCACACACGAAGATGGAAAGATGCGGATTTCATTGCCTCCATCCACCGCCGGCTTCAGATTAGTGAAGGAGTACGCCATCAGTTGGGAGGCCACTTATCTGGGGGAGATGCGGAAGCAGCCAACGATCCGGGTTGGTGATGGTGGGCCTCCTCTATCTCGAGGTCGGGGTCGGAGGGCAGCTAGGGCCGCTCGCGGGAGGGTGGCTGCCATGGTGGCGAGACCCGCACCGGCTGAGGGTATGGCAGCAGCGGTGGATCCGGTGATTCTGGGAGAGAAGGGTCATCAGGAGGGGCGGACACCGAGGGGATTCCGTAGGATATCCACTCAGGCTCCAAGAATGAGCATGTGTCACATTGACATGGCAGAGGATGTCGTCTTCCCGGAGGCTTGGGACAATTGGGATGTCAATTGGCAATTCCTCAGCCCATCCGAGATATGGGCCCACCTGAATCTCCTCGTGATTGAACTACCAGGTATAGGACCAGTTCAGGCTGGATTCATGGCGTCTCCGGCGGAGGCAGAATAGTACCAGGAAGAGCTGGAGGATTACGTCCACTCCAGTGGTGTCCTTCGCCCAATGACAGACCGGGTGAGGGTACTGTTGAATCAGACGATCCCCCCACAGTTATCGGCTGCCGATCTGAGGGAGCGCTTCCCCTTGCCGGAGGAATCAGAGGACTCCTCTCGGGAGGTTGAGGCTTGCGGAGGGAGCCTGCTAGAGGAGGGCGAGGTCGGAGACCGAGGCTCAGAATCCGACGATTTCGCGGAGGCTCTCGAGGTAGCATTCTGAACTTCTCTCCTTACGACCTGTTCTTGGGTCCCTATGGACATCTCATCAATGTTTGAGCCATGCAGGAGGAACTTGTTCGTAGGCCTCGTTCTCGCTCCTTAGCGGTTGATGATGCGAGACCTTCAGATCCCGCGCCTATGGCTGCGTCCAGTTCTGCGTCTGGTGGGACCAGGGCGCCCGAGGTGGCTCCTCCGGAATCTCCAGACCTTCCAACCGTATACGGGGGGCATCGTCTCGGGGTCCCATCAGTACCGGCTTAGGAGCAGTTCTCGGAGGTCGATCTTCATAAGTCTCCTCCACCGGTCTCCTCGTTGTCACATTTAGGCCATGCCAACTAACGTTTATGTCTCTATGTCGTACAGTTCTTCGGCTGGCATGGGCCGCTGCGGTGAGGCTGGTCAGGATGTCTGGCGGCGTCCCTCCTGGGGGCATGCCGGTGATGGTGGCGATAGTCCCTCCATCTCCTCAAGCTGCGAAGCACATCATCACTGGCGGGTCCGCCAGTAGGGCCGTACCCGAAATCATTGAGGTGGACTCCGAGGAAGAGGATCAATCGGTCAGTCCCAGCCCTGTCGCGCCTGCTTCGGCGCCAGGTGTCACACTGGATTCGACACCGGATGATGACCCTGCCGAGGATTTCCAGCGGGTGTATCCCGCGTATGAGCCTACCAACCGCGCAGACTGGGACGAAACGGCCTCCGACGAGGAAGACAGTAGCATAGTTCATCGCCGATCGTGGAAGTTGATCGCACTCTTTATCAAGGACACTCCTCAAGCACAATGGCTGGACAAAATGGATAGGCTTCGCTCACGGTTGCGCGAACTGTGCGCTGGGGGAGTGGATGCCCAATGTACTCATGCACTCATCCGAGATCTTATGGCTGAGAAGATCAGGGAGCATGATCGTGGGATCAGCGTGGGCTGACAGCGGAGGAAGGCGACTAGCATTAAGAAGCTCCAGGAGGCTGAAGGCGAGGTTCAACGGATACAGACCCGGGCAGACGAGCTTTCAGCCTCTCTTGATGCGCAATCTGAGCTGGTCTCACGGTTGAAGGCCCAGCTGGAAGAGGCAAAAGAGCGCATGAGGCAGACCTCTGAAAAGATGGCTGCCGTTCAAGCTGATATAGAGAGGGCCAAAGCCAGGACTGACGGACTGCGCCCCGCCGCTGTGGAGGAGGAGCGGGAGCTAGTTCAGCGGCAGCCAGCCCTGGATGCCGCAAGTCAACGGGTGGCGGAGCTGCAACGCTCTTTTGACGTGGTCAACCCGTCCATGGGGGAAGTCAACCCCCGAGTATTGTATCAAATCCCAAACCCTTTTATTGGTACTTTCGTGATTCCAAATTTTACCTTTGTTTTGAATGCCGTAGCACGCACGATTTCCACTGTTGAATAGCCTTGTTACATCCCTACAATGTTTGCGGGACGTTTGACGACAATTCCCCAAGCCAGTCCAGATTCCCGAAAGATGGGGAAGGCTTGATCGGAGGAGGAACTTCCAGGATAGCTGAATTACCGTTTCTTCAACGTGCTCTTCTGCACGAATGGGGCAACACCAGGGGTGCTGAAATCGGTCCAAACAGATGAAAATGGGTAGTGTGAATCACGATACCCAAGATTCGGAACACTGTGGGGATGGTGTGACAATAAGGGACTACTGTTCACCTTGGAGGAGAAACGGTACCCTTACTGCGTTAGCCTGAAATGGGGACAACAAATGAGCATCGACCGCTGACCATATTCGCAACGCGGGATTTTATCAATTTTTTGTCGATCAATCCTTCGGGATGTTGGCCCGTAACGGTAGGAGAGCCCTTGGGCGTAGTATCCAGGCCGTTCTTGGGGGTCCCTCCAAACATGACCAGTCTTCCGGAACGTTGGCCCAGGACGGTAGGTGAGCCGATGCGGCATGAGACTAGGCCGTTAGGGGGTTCCTCTAGACACGAAAGTGGATGAGGGTCCGAATAAGGGGTACTCAATGCGTGGAATATGGAGTGATGGTCTGTCCGAACAGAGTCCAACACTTAGGTAGTTACACCACCATGGTGGGAGTAAGCCCGATGGGAGTATCAGTTTGATCATGGATCACTCCTTCTTATAGACAGGGCCTCTCTGGCAAGGGGATCTGTCTCTTCCCAGTGGGATCTTGGGGCATCCTGAACTTGTTCAGGGAAGAACCACAGTTTATTGTCATGCGTTGAGGACACATAGACACGTGTAGTTTAACGTCATACGATAGGACGTGGAGTAAAAGGGAAGGAAGCGTGTGGCGCGGTAGATATAAAACTGACGCGAATGAGGACTTGGAGTCCAAATCACACCACATACCCCCCCGGAGGACACTCTTCAGGTCGAGGGACCAAAAGTGAGGATTGGGCTGGGCCCGAAGCAAAGTGGTCGGGCATTCCTACGTACCCCATGAGGATGGGAATCAAGACATACGTAGTTCTGAAAGCGCATTTTAACGTCATGCAGGACGAGGAGCAGCCTGACCGTGTTGGTACACATCCTGCCAAAACTACTAAGCCCACGTGAGTCGTGCTCGGTGTGGGAAACAAGCAGTAGTGGTGGGAATTTCCCGACACAGAGAGGGGATAGTTAGGGAAAAGGGACACTTTGTGAATACCATCCCAATGACACTAACACGATCAGTTAGCGCACCTAGATGCGCGAAGTGAAAGAGCCGAGTATGATGGAATTCCAATTGAACACGGGGAAGTGTGAATGTGTGAATCATGGCTCTCGAGATTCAGATCACAATGATGGAGGCGTGACGATGGAGGGTAACTGCTGACCGTATTCGCAATGCAGTACCCTGTCGCGTTAGCCTAGAATGGGGACAGACAAATGAGCATCGACCGCTGACCATATTCGCAACGCGGGATTTTATCGATTTGTTGTCCAATATCCGTGGGGACGTTGGCCCGAAATGATTGAAGGAACCTTAGGTCCATCATTCATGGAGAGCCCTTAAGCTTACTATCCACGTCGTCCGAGGGTCCTTTTGGATGTCGAAGAGGATGAGGATCCAAATAGCGAGTTCACGAAGCTTGGTCGTGGGATGAGGGGAATGTCCCTGTGAAAATCCCACACTTCGGGCTCTTTGTCAAAACACATCTGAATATGGCAACGAAACGTATTAGATAGAGGGAGCATATTCCTTTCCCTTGGGGAGATCTTAGTTTAGGGTCGTAGAATTCGGACCATGAAAAGTTAGACTAGGCCCGCGGGGAAGTGCCCGGGCGCTCTTTAGTATCTCATAGGGATGAGAATCAAGCCTTAAGTAGTTCTGGATGGACCTTAGGCCATAAATGGGTGAAGGGAGCAGGGGACGCATGGAATCAAAACCCTACGTGAAGGAGGACCTAATCCCTACTTACCAAACATTCTCCGGGGAAACGCTCGAGTTGAGGGACCGAACACAAAGGTTAGTCTGGGCCCGCGGGGAAGTTCTCGGGAGATCCTACGTATCTCATAAGGATGAGAATCAAGCCATACGTAGTTCTCAAAGTGAAATGGTAGGATACCAGTGCCAGGGTAAAATGGGAGTGTGGGCGTGGCCCTTGCACAAAAAGAAGCGGAAGTTGATGTATCTTGTTTGTTCTTTAAGGTGAATGGGTTTTTTTTGTGAAGCGACCGACATAGAACAGTAGGTCGTGATGTCGCCATAAGAATCAAGTCGTGATGGGCGTTGACAAATGGAATGGCACGTGACCAATACCCAACGTGATGTCCTCTACAACGAGGTCACCACAATGCGGTGCCTTTTTTCATCGTGCAGCCAGGACGATAATGTCACAGTTTAGGGTCGTATGATAGGACCAAGCATGCATTTTATCGTCATGCAGCGCAGACGTGGCAGAGACGATGCTAGGAGGGAAATGTGCGCAGTGTTTATAAAACAAAATTGACAGAGACATGATCCCACATCAAATTGTATGCCATCCAGAGAGGGAAACCTTAGGCCGAGGGGCCTATACAGAGGTGAAACAGGGAGAGAGACTGGCTTTCGGAATGGGTTGTACCCAGAGACAGGGCGTCTGGGCGGTCCTACGTATCCCATGAGGATGGGAATCATGTTGAACATATTCCCGAATGGATCTTAGTTTATGGTCTTAGAGCTCGGGCCATGGGAGCCCCAAAGGGCGCCAGATTGCAGCTTTGTCCCACTAGCATGCAAAGGTGCACTGAGGGATAGCGCCAAAAGTGTCGAGATTCCACCTGGACATGATGGGGTGCAAAATTATTTGAATCATGCAACCAACATTCAAGGACTGAAGGGGCTAGCGTGACGACAGAGGATTACTGCTGACCAACACAGCATCCTGTCGCGTTAGCCAGAAATGAGGACTAAAAACGAGCATCGACCGCTGACCATATTCGCAACGCGGGATTTTATTGTTTTGTTGTCGAAAACCCTCAGGGACGTTGGCCCGTATCTGTAGGAGAGCCCTTGGGCATTGTATCTAGGCTGTTATCGAGGGTCCCTACGGGTGTGAAAGGTGATGGAAGTCCGAATGGAGGGGAACACGAAGCTTGACAAGTGGAAGGAACTTGATCAAGTTGAATCTGACACTCTTGGTCCTAGACTAGAGTGCTCTTAATACATGGGTGAACCACTGCATGGAGTCAAGGGACTCAACTTTGAGGGTGACCGAGAGATGACAGGTTACCGGGGGAAGGGGGCACGGTGCCCAAAACCTTGTGTCATACCTACACATCCCACTTCTGTAGAGGGATAGGCCAAGTGGCCTAGCTGACCGAGAGATCAGAAGATCACTAAGAGGTGGGGCTAGACCCGAATATTAGACATTCAGGTGGTCCTACGTATCCCATGAGGATGGGAATCAATCCACACGTAGTTCTGAAGGGTGCCTTTTAATGTCATGCAGGACAAGGAATAGGAGGGCCAACTCTCAGAACGGGGTATGCGTGGTGCAGTTATTGAAAACCCAACGTGAATGAGGACGTGGTCCTACACTACGCCACGTTGTCTGGTGGTCGGGGTCCCAATGGTAGGGCCCGAGAGAGGTGAACTTTCTGAACTCAAGATGGACCCAAAGACAAGGGGCCTTGAACGTAGTTCCAAATGAGAGTCTTAGTTTATGGTCTTAGAGATCGGACCGTGGGTGGTGACAAATCCCGAGTAAGCACAGATGTCAACCCAATCCCTAAGCCCACGTGAGATAAACTTGGTGTGGGAAACAAGGGGGGTATGCTCATCGCAATACTTGGGGCATCCACCAAAGGGGAGTCAGCAGAGAGTTCCGAAGGACACTTTTGATGTAGCTTGTTCCTCCAACACGCAGACGTGCACGGGGGAAAATTATCAAGAGTTCTGAGACTCTACTTGGACATGATGAAGTGATGAAGGGTGTGAATTGTGTACCCGGCATTTAGGCATAATGGATTGGTGTGGAGATAGAGAAAAACTGTTATCCATGGCGGAAACACAACGTCCATATCGTGTTAGCCTGAGGTGGGAACCAAAAACGAGCATCGACCGCTGACCATATTCGCAACGCAGGATTTTATCGATTTGTTGTCCGAAACCCTTGGGGGTGTTGGCCCGTATCGGTAGGAGAGCCCTTGGGTCTAGTATCCAGGCCGTTCTTGGGGGTCCCTCCGGGTGTGAAAAATGATGAAAGCCCTGATGTGGGGATACGCAAAGCCTGGAAAGCGGGTGCGGACGTGTCCGAGTAAAGCTTGGAATTCCAGGTAATAAACCAGAGTACTCTTAAGCACATTGGTGAACCGCCGAAAAAGGGGTCGACGAAACAGCTCAGTAGGGGGGTGGAGCATGGCGTGGTCATTACAAGATCGTCATGAATGAGGACATAATCTCACACCACACCATATAATCCTCTCACGGATGAAGGATAGGCCAAGGGGCCGGGATGGGATGTGGATTCCCGATATATGGGGCTGGACCCGAATTTTGGACATTCAGGTGGTCCTACGTATCCCATGAGAATGGGAATCAAGCCACACGTAGTTCTCTATATGTAGTTTAACGTCATACTGGACGAGAAGGGGAGCAATATACCCCGAAACAAGGGAGGTGTGCGGTATGGAGAAGAAGCCAACGTGAATGAGGACGTAGTCCCACACCACACCATACACCCTGGGTAAGAGGGGACCTATGCCGTGGCCCGGAAAGGCCAAGGGGCCTAAGGTCAGGCATCAGTCAGGAAGGGATGACTGGTTTGCAGTTTAAAATCTTACATGAGGACGAGGTTCAGGGACCCGAGAAGGCCAAGGGGCCTAAGGCTGTGCCTCGTAAAGGGAGGGCGTACGACATGGTACATGATCCAAACGTGAATGAGGACTTAGTCACACATCACACCGTACACCCTTATGAGGAATCCTGGGCCGTGGCCCGGATAAAAGGAAAAGTTATCAGTCAGAAAGGCCTGACTGGTTTACAGTTTAACGTCTTACATGAGGACGAGGGTCGGGGACCCGAGAAGGCCAAGGGGCCTGAGGCTGGGCCTCGTAAAGGGAGGGCATACGACATGGCACATGATCCCGACGTGAATGAGGACATATTCCCACATCACACCGTACACCCTTTTGAGGAATCGGGGTCGTGGGCCCGATCGCTAGCACCACCTGGGGGAAGTTTGTCACCTTGGGATGGGGCAGAATGAATCACTGTTCTTGATGCCTGGGACATCTCGGGGTGGACCCGAAAATCCAGGACATTGTTGACCATGTGCGAAACACAGCGTTCCTATGGTGACCCATTGTGGGAGCAGCAAATGAGCGTCGACCGCTGACCAAATTCGAAACGCGGGACTTGTATCGATTTGTTGCTTGAAAACCCTCGGGGGCGTTGGCTTGTATAGGTAGGAGATCCCTTGGGCGTAGTATCCGGGCCATTCTTGGGGGTCCCTCTGGGTGTGAAAAATGACGGAATCCCAGTCAAGGAGTGGGTGAAGCATAGTTGTATCCATCCACGAAAGGGGAAAACACCTCCAGTGGGGAATGTCTAGCCGGGTCGAGGCTTGCTCGACGTGGGTCGGGGAAAAAGTGTGCACCCTTCCATGTCTTGACCTGAGGGGAAGATTTTGTATTTTGGGCTGGGCCAACAGACGAAATGTCCGGGCGTTCCTACGTATCACATATGGATGAGAATCAAGCCATACATAGTTCTTGAAGGCCATGCAGTTTAGCGTCATGCGGTGAGGACATGTGAGGATAGAAGAACGGGAGTGGGGACATGGTGCGACCCTTACAATCCTTGTGCGAGCGGGGTTGCATGAGCGGGGCCAAGAAAGCCTGCTCCCTACTACAAAAATATCCTCCAAGGAAACTATTCCCAGGGGGAATGGCGGGAGAAAAAATCTTGGGGATGGGCTCAAGACGAGGAGTCCGAGCGTTCCTACGTATCCCATGAAGATGGGAATCAAGCCACACGTAGTTCTGGCAATGCAGTTTAACATCATGCGGGACGATGAGAAGCACCTCATTTGGGGATATGTACGGTACGACAAGTAATCCGACGTGAATGGGGACATAGTCCTACACCATACCGTACAATACCGCAAGAGGGTAATTCGAGGAAAGACCAAGGGGGGCATGGGGCCAAACCGCGGTCAGGGAGACCTGACCAGCTTGTGGTTGAACGTTTCGCAGTGAAGACGGGGGGCCAGGGGCCCAAGGAGGCCAAGGGGCCTGAGGCTGGGCCTCGGTCAGGAAGGCCTGACTGGCTCGCAGTTTAACGTCTTACATGAGGATGAGGGCGCAGTTTATGGTCGTGCAGGACTTTACGGTTTAGAGTCATGTTGGACTATAGTGTCCAGTTTAAGGTCATGCGGGACCGTTTCATAGTTTATCGTCTTACAAGACGAAGATGTAGTTTATGGTCGTGCAGGACCATTTTGCAGATTAAGGTCGTACCGGACCTTCACGCAGTTTAGGGTCGTGCTGGACCTTTTTTTCCCTAGGAAAAGTACCGCATGAGGAACTTGGCATTGGTGGGAGGGGTTATACGCTCTCCATATGTGGTCACCAAAGAGTATGCTCCATTGGGGTAAACCTTATGGATGATATAAGGCCCTTCCCATTTGGGTTCTAACTTGGGCGGTTTCCTACCGGGAATCAGTGGCACTCGAAGGGCGAATACCAGGTCACCCTATAGAAAAGAGTGGAGACGTACCTTATTGTCAAAGGCTCTCGTTATCTTGTCCCGATGCCTTCCCAGATTGTGCAGGGCACGAAGCTGGTTCTCGTCCAGTGCCTCTAAATCAGCTAGATGGATCTCGGCTACCTCATCTGATGTCTGGTGATCATAAACTGCAGTGCGTAGCGACGATCGCTGGATCTCAATTGGTAGGATGGCCTCAACTACATACACCAGAGAATATGGGGTCACCTGGGTAGAGTTGCGAGTCATCATCCGGTAAGCCCAGAGGGCATTGGGGAGCTTGTCCGACCAACTCTTCTTGTTCTGACCAACCATCTTCTGCAGAATGTTAGAGAGGGTCTTGTTGAACGCCTCGATCTGTCCATTCTCCTGCGCGTGGTAGCGGGAGGTATGGTTCGACCGGATGTCGTACTTAGCGTACAATTTCTTCAATTCAGCTGCTCGGAAGTTGGTGCCGTTATCGGTGAGGACATCGTGAGGGACTCCAAACCAGTGGATAATGTTGGATCTCACAAAGTCAACGATGGAACGGGCCTTGACCTCTTTAAGCGGAACTACTTCTGCCCACTTGGAGAAGAAATCTATAGCAGTCAGGATGAACCTACACCGGCGGGCTGGTGCCGGTGGATACGGTACCACTACATCTAGTCCCCATACCGCAAATGGCCAAGAGTACTTGGTGGGGTGTAGGGGCTCCGGCGGCCGATGCAAGAAGTTGGCGTGTACTTGGCACGCGTGGCATCTATTGGCGCATCCAATACAATCGTGGATCATAGAGGGCCAACAGTACCCCAACCTCCAGATTTTATGGGACAGTTTCGGCCCAGCTTGATGGGCGCCACATGAACCGGCGTGAACCTCTTGCATAACTTGAGGTATCACCCCTCCTTGGATGCAACGGAGGAGGACACCATCGAAACTCCGCTTATAAAGGATATGTTCAAGACTGGGGCCTCTCAGGAGGGTAAATTGCAGCGCGCGGTGTCGGATTCGCTCGCGTTCGGCCCGGTCATCCGGGAGCTGACCATTTTGGAGATACTTGACAAAAGGTGCTCTCCAGTCGGGGGTGGTTTCAACCACTGCGTCCGACGAACCCGTGATTCCCGATACAGAGGGTCTGGTGGTGAGATGAATTACCTGCAGGCTATCACGGTCCTCTTGGGTGACGGGGACAATGACTCTCCGGTGGGCCACGTATATGACCAAATCATCTTGCTCGGGTTCTGCGAGCGACGGGGCTAAGCCAGCCAGGGCGTCCGCATGGCCGTTCTACGGCCGTGGGACATGGGTAACCTCTGGCCGAGAAGAGAACTGGGCCATTAGGAGGAGGGTGTACTCTAGAAACGATGCCAGCTCTGGATTCCTGACGACGTAGTCACCATTAACCTATTTGATTACCTGCTCGGAATCTCCCTTCACATGTAGGGGGGGAACATGGATCTCAAGGGCCAACTCGAGGCCGGTGATGAGAGCTTGGTACTTTGCCTCGTTGTTCAAACAACCTTCTGACAATAGGAACGAGTATGGCAGGACGGTCTGCGCCGGGTTAATGAAGACAATACCCAGGCCCACTCTGTTGAGCTTGGGATCGTTGAGCCTCCTACTGGTGGGGCTCCGGGAGGCACCGTTGAAATGCATTTTCCAACACGGGACATCATGATCGACTGAGAGGATCGTCTCATCAGGGAAATCCAGGTCCAGTGATTGATCCACGGAGGTTGGATGGGAAGCTAAAAATCTGCCAATGCCTGCCCCTTAATGGCCTTCTGAGGTAAAAACCTGATATCAAACTGCTGGAGAATCACTGCCCACCGTGCTAGTCGGCCAGTCAGCATGGGACGGTTCAGGATGTACTTCAGTGGGTCTACCCGGGAGTCCAATTGCACCTCATGGTGCTGCAGGTAATGGCGCAACTTCTTCACGGCGTAGACGAGCGCAAGACAGCTCTTTTCGACAGGGGAGTATCGAATCTCCGTATCGAGAAGCATGCGGGTGAGATAGTAGAGACTATTCTCAGTACCCTCGTTGTTCTTCTGGGCGAGCAGCGCACCGAGGGATCTCTCTAGGGTGGTCACGTAAAGGACCAGCGGCTTTCCAGAGATGGGTGGCATCAAGACCGGAGGTTGGAGAAGATACTGCTTGATTTCCTCGAAGGCGGTCCGACACTCCTCATCCCATTCGTAGGAAGCACCTTACTTCATGAGCCGGCAAAAGGGCTTACACATGCCATCCAGATTCGCAATGAATCGGCGTATATAGGTTAAGTGTCCTTGAAGGCCTCAGAGCTCTCAAATATTGCTCAGGGGAGGCATTTGGCCGATGGCCTTGATCTTCTCCGAGTCGATCTCGATACCTCGGTATCTAACAACAAAGCCCAGAAACTTCCCGGAGGTGACTCCGAAGGCACACTTCAGCGGGTTCATCTTAAGGTGACGGGAACGGAGGAAACTGAACACTTTCTCAAGGTCTTTGAGATGGTCCTGGCGCTGGCATGATTTGACTACAAGGTCATCCACGTAGCATTCCACCAATGTCCCGAGAATCGGTTAGAATATGCGATGCATGGCCCTATGATAAGTGGCACCTGCATTTTTCAAACCGAATGGCATTACCTGGTAGCAAAAGGTACCCTGGGGAGCCCTGAAGGCAGTGGAATCCTCGTCTTAGGGGGCCATCCGGATCTGGTTATACCCGGAATACCCATCCATGAAAGAGAGGGCTTGGAATCCGGCCGTGGCGTCAATCAACAGCTCCGTCACTGGGAGTGGGAAGTCATCCTTTGGGCAGTGGCGATTAAGATCGCAGAAGTCGATACAGACTCTGATCTTCCCATTCTTCATTCTGACTGGCACAATGTTGGCAAGCCACTTGGGGTAATGGACCTCCTTGAAGAAGTTGGCTTTGATTAGCTTATAAACTTCGGCCTCAACCATAGCACCACGGGAAGGGTGAATCTTCATGGGAGGCTTCTTAAACCCACGATGTTTTGCCGTGAGGCCCAGACGGTGGACGGCCAGTTGGGGATCCAGCCCTGGCATCTCATCGTAACTCCAGGAAAACACATCACGGTGCTGTTTGAGGAAGTCCACGTACTGCTGCCGCTCCTCGAGGGACATGGCCGCACTGATCAATGTGGGTCTCAGATCTGCCTCGCTACCAAGGTTCACCTGTACCAATTCATCAACCGTGGTAGAGACGCCTTCTTCAATGGCTGGGGGAGCATCCTCCATGTCTTCCTCCCCAGCCGTGGGGGGACTTCCTACGACGGAAGATATTTCTGGGCCATTAAGATCCACGGGGATGATAGTTCCGACTCGGGCAGCAGCGGTCATCACATCAGGAGACTCACTTGCCATCGAGACCATGGAAATGAAGGCAGTCGACCCTATCCCATCTGGCCTTCGGCCTAAAGGGCCACGTTTGATGATATCAAAGTAGTGGTGACTTGTCGGCCTGAGTCGGTTAATTCTAGCCCGACGGAAGAGACACATATGACGCACCGCCGTTGTCATCATCTTGACGTCCCGATACCGTATAGGGGTAGGAGATTCCGGGATCACCTGAACCTGGTTGATGTAGGAGTACGAGGTGATTTTCCTCTTTCGCTTGGACACGGGAACATTCTTTCCTTGCGTTCCCAAAAGAACGAAACATTTCCTCATGTCGGGGGTCGTGGCCTCCAACCGGTGGATCGGGAGGATGTAGGCGTCGTCCATGCTTGCCCAGGGATCACTTGTGATCGGGGCGGGCTCATCCTTTCTTACCAGGATTTTCATGTCCTTAATTTTTTAATAACCCGAATCCAGATAGTGGGCTCACAAGAAGCGAAAGGGGCTGCGTCTCCTTGGAGCACGCCTGCTCGACCGTTGAGCGAGTACTTGAGGCACTGGTGATACGACGTGGGGACCACTGCATGAAGATGAAGCCATGTCCTACCCATCAATGCGTTGTAGGCGGTGTCCTGAGAAACAACCATGAACTCGGTGCTGGCAATTAAGCCACCGAACTGAGTCTTCAGGCGGATCTTGCCGACTTGGGTCTGCTCTGTCCTGTCGTACCCCTGGATCCTGAGGTCAGAGGGAGTTAAATCACCTTCGGACAGACCCAGCTTTCGCAGCGTCCAGGTCGGAATTAGATTGATTCCAGAACCTGTGTCAACGAGGCAGCGACGGTCTTCCACACCATTGAAGTGGACAGTGATATACAGCGGGCGAATGTGCCCCTGTATGGGAGGGTCCTCATCTTTACCAGAGAACGAGATAACCGCCTGACATTCGGCGTTTTCAATAGTCTCGGTATGGAAGGCTTCTGCAGCTTCTACTTCCGTCTCGAACTGGAGGGGGCTCCTTAGGGCCTTGGCAAGTGCTTCGCGCATTTCAGATGACAGGAGAAGGGCCTTAATGATGGAGAGCCTCGCCGGAATGCCGGCCAGGTGCTTCAGAACATCGTACTTTCGTTCCAAACGCGAACCTCTTCTCACAGGGGGTCGTTCGGCATTTGGAGGCACAGCGGGTCCGGCTGGCTGAACCAGCGATTGACTAGTACTGGGTACATCTTACTGCCTACCACTAGAAGCCTGAAGAGTAGTCGCCAGACTAGGATCGGACAGTGGAGGCTAGCCTGTAGCCGGGCAAGACTGACTATGATACGGACGAGGCGGCTCCCCCCGATCTGGTAGCACGAACGGCAGTGGAGGTAGAGCCGAGGGTGTTGGATGGGTTTACGCTTGCTGAGATCTGCGCTGAGCCTGCTGCCTGGTCTCAGTAGCGTGCACGGCTTGGCCACAAGTGCCTGCTGACGTACCACGATGACCGGCACGATTGCGATTCCGCTGACGTTGACGTCGGCTGGAAACGTTGGGGAGGTCTGCCTTGGGTTCCCCCTCATCGGGAGTTATATATGTCTTTACCAGCTCCACGGTGTTAACCGAAGCGTACCATTGGCTATCGCTCGAGGAGTCATCCACCGCTGGGTGGATTCTGGGAGGGATCCCCATTTTGGGGGGCATAAAGTCGCCGAGAGTGCGGGATGACGACAGCACTGGCTGTGCACGTTGCTTCTTCTTGCGTCACCGCTACTTTCCCTTTTGGGCAGAGGTCGACTGTGAAGACGATGAGAAGGAACCAGCTACTTCTTCTGAAGGTTCCGACTGCTTCAGGTGCGCCCGAATGATACCCTAGGCATGGACGACGGTTTTTCGAGCCATCCAGTCGTCATATTTCTGGGATCCGCGACTAGGGACTTGCTGCCACTCACCTTCGCTGTCATTGCCGATTTCTGATCCTGCAAAGACGCCTGCAACTTGTGCTGGTGCTGGGCCCAACTTGACTATGTTGTTGTTGACCTGGTCCTGAAGCCAGTCTTTATACACATAGCATCGCTTGAGGGTGTGCCCCAGGATCCGATGATAAGGGCAGAAGTTGGGGTGATCGGTGAGATGCGCCTCTTCCGGCCTTCTGCACTCAGGCAGACGCACAATCCCTTGCTCTAGAGCACTTCGGAAGTAGCAAGGGACCTGATTTTCGTTGAACGAATAGGTCTGGTACCTTCTTTCCGGATAGGGGGCCCTGGGGGCCTGGTCCTGACGAGGGACCAGAGGGGCCTGCCGAGGAGGCGGCGCCTGGTTGTCTCGCCTAGGTGGCGGTGGCGCTTTGCGCGGGGGAACCTGTCGGTTCTGAGGCCGTCACTGCTGGGCGGGAGCCTGTGCTTGAGGTGGAGGACCTCTGCGGGGTTGTAGGGGTGGTGCTGCCGGCAGCAATTCCAGCTGCCTCGGGGCTTATATTTGAGCCACCGTGGTGGGTTCAGCCCTGGCGGTCCTCCTGGCTGGGAGCATGGGGGGCAGCAAACGTGCCTGACTGGCCTGTTGCAGGGCTTCCTCAAGGCGTTGAGCCTTGTCCGGGAAATCTCTGAACCCTCCATGGTAGTTCTGGGTAATCAAGGAGGGTACCAGATCTTTCTTGACGTTCCCCACACACATCGTCAGTAATTTCTCCTGAGTCAGTGGCATATCTAGGGAATACGTATGTCCTTTCCACCGAGCGATGAAATCTGCAACCCACTCATCAGGCCTCTGTTTGCACTTGAAGTGGTCCGCAATGCTGGTATTTCGTGTGGTGGAGCTGAACTGGTATATGAACTGCTGGCGAAGATCTTCCCAACCGTTCACCGATCCGATAGGGAGATGGCTGTACCAGACGAATGCCGGACCTTCCAATGTCTGTACAAAACATCGGATCTTGACGGATTCTTGCTGAGCCGGGGTCCCCAGCATGGGGCCACACCTGGAAGAGAAATGAGCCAAGTGCTGGGGCGGGTCCCCTGTCCCATTAAAAGGCGAGAAAGTGGGGTTCCCAAAACCCGGAGGCGCAGACATATCATCCACCCACGTGGGATAAGTCTTGCCATCCGGTGGGACCACCACCTGCCGCGTTTCCAACGCCTCGAGGCGGGCTGTGAGTGCCGCAATAAGGTCCTCCGGGTGGGGGTCCCTGTCTTGACAGGGATCCCTAACCACAAGTGCATTTCCAGGTTCTTCAACATGGTAGACGGCTTCAGCCGCTCGTGGGTCAACTGGTTGGACGACCTGCGGGGAAACTGGGAAAACCCGAGATGGATTCTTCAGATTACCCCGTCGCTCTGGGGGGTTTGGCGAGACGTATCGCACCCTCTTGCCGTATGTTCCGGCATCCGACCTGTCTACGGAAGTAGCATGATCGGGGTTTCCCGGAGGCATCTCACCGGGGGGAAATTGTTCCTACCCCTGCTGCCCCGGCCTGGGATTACCATAGTAGGGTCGTCGATCTGCGGCGCGTTCAGCCAAGAGTTCGTCAACCATCCTCTTCTGCTCAGCAAGCTGGTGGCGTAATGTGGCTTTCTCAGGATCTTCGTCCGTTTTCTGCACAGAGGCGGTCGGGTCGGAGTGCATGACAGTTCCAACGTGCTCCTTACCCTTTCCAGTGTTTCGACCGAGTACCAGTGACTCGGTGGGTACGGGGTGGCCTAGCCGGTTTCTCTGCAGACGGGTAACTCTCCCTGACGGGTCGAGCAGCGGCGGAACGCCCTCGAGTGGTAAGTCTCCATCAAGTAACTCAAGATCATATTCCTTATCCACAAAGTTGGCCATGTGGGCTGTGACCTCTCTTGGGGGCATATCCTCGCTGTTGCATAGCGAATCGGGATGTCGTTGGATAGGGTCGAAGAGGAGAGTAGCATAGTGTCCCCAACCACGGACTTGCACATGGGGGGTGGCTTCCCTGACGATTCTGTGGAGTGATTTAAGACTCTGAACGCATTTTCGTTGAAGGGCACTCTAGTGGCCTGGCGACTCAGGGTGCTGGGCCACAAGAAGTGCAGCTGCATCGATCAGGCGGCATTGCTCGCCGATTTCTTCGAACTGCTCACGACTTCTGGGGTACACCACCCGTTCATAACGGCGGCGGAAGTGTGTCGCCCACAGGGTTCGACAAAAGCAACCCACGTCTTCAGGGTTAAGAGACTCTGGTATGCGGAAATTTAGTGCCACCGTCGGCCAGAACTTCTCCGATAAGTAATCCGCTGCAAGGATACTCCAGAAGCTCCTAGGCTCGGACTCTGGGTCTGGCCCTGTGTTTCCCCACTCGTCAACTGGGGGCGGCTGAGGAACCGGAAGTGGTACCGTGGCGGACCATTGGGATAGTAATCTCGACGGAGGATAATACGGCAAACGAGCTGACTGGCCGCCGAATTCCGGGCCATCCTTTGAAGAGTGAGGTGACCTGGCCATGATGTTGCGATACGACGGGCTGATAATCGCAGCTTCCGGAACAGGATCTGCGGCTACCGGAGACAGGTCGTGTCATCGCTCTACCATCATTGGCCCCCAAAATAACTCTACGTGATCTCTGGTAGAGGTAGAGGGCTCTTCTGGTGACAGAGGCGGTGATTGCATGGTAGAGACCTGCAGAATTCCCAGGATTTCTTCCTCCTGGATATACCTGTGGAGAGAGACGGGAATCCGGTGGACCTCAAATTCTAGGAGAACGAGGCTAACACGTCTGGTTCCTTCCCCAGTCCTTGATACGGAGGAGCGAGGAGAAGGTTCCATCGCTGAATCGCATTCCGCTTCCGAATCGGAGAAGCGGGAAGGTTTGATCTCCACCTGGGCCTTCCCAGTATTCTTCTTGTGGCGGTGACGACCCGCTCTTCTGACCCTGGGTGGCTCTTCGGGACAGGGTTGACCCCTATCAGGCAGCCTCGGGGCGGCGCTGGCGGCGTGGCGGAGAGGGCCCCCACTCGAGATAGCCGGGGTGCGAGGGGCACCAGGACAAATGTCGAAGGGTACATGGGGAGGACCTCCATGAACAGTACCCATGTGGGCGGGGCCTCTGTTGGAACTGGAAGGAGCATGGGGAGGACCTCCATGGTCGATGCGAGTGGAGCGAGGCTGACCTTCACTCCTCGAGTTGCTGGGGCGAGGAGGACCTTCGCCGGTTGCAGACAGGACGTAGGGAGGGCCCCCACGTTGGAGAAGGACCGGATGGACGGTGCCTTCAAAAGGATGGACTCCATACCCTGTACAGCGGGCGCGGGAAATGTTTCCGTGCTGAGCGTCACTGCCGCGGAGCAGGTCATCCTGTAGGATGGAGGTAGCACGAGGCATGCCTCCATGACGAACCTCGGAGCGGGGAAGGCCCACGCTCTGTGGAGTAGTGGTACGGGGAGGACCTCCGTACGGGGTGGCATTACTGCGGGTTAGCTCGCGGCGATCGCCACTTGGGCCTGCAACCCGGAGAGTCAACCCAGCCTGCCCGTGGGGCGGTTGGGGTCTTGATCCTGTTTGGGGGAAGGAGTGCCCCTGCTCAATGTATGCAGGGACTTCGCGATACACGTCGGCGGTGGCTCGAGCCACTGTAGTTGTCGACGTTGACGCGCCTAGGCGAACGTCCTCAGCCTGGGCCCGGCGCTGACGTCGGGTCAGGCGAGCTGGTGTAGGTGGTGCAGGGACGTAGCCTGCCTGCTCTTCCTGCGGGGCCGTACGGCGGCGCTGACGCGGCCGGACGGGAGCTCTCGCCTGGGCCCCCCCGGGTCGGGGCCCTGAGCGGACTGAGCCGGACAGCGCCCGCCTCTTCAGCGTAAGGCGAGGAGTCGTCAAGGCGTTCCAGGGATAGGCTCCTGAAACGGTTGAATGTCGGGGTGGGGAGCAGGGGCTCCCTGCGCGGCCGGTTAAGGCAGCGTTGACGGTAGGGCCTGGAGGCCTCCAGGTCCAGGCGGGCCATATCCCGGGTTGGGATGACCCCTTCTTCCTCATACCTGCGCACGAGGTTATTGATCACCCTTCGTTGGATGACCTCTGATGGGGAAAGGGGGCGTGATCGCCCCGTATTCCACGATGTGGCGACCGTCGTGGCAGTAGAGGCGCTACGTGGGGTGGCCTTCGTGGTGTTTCCCCTGCCCCTGCGTGGGAGAGGAGCGGATGGTGACCACATCTCTGAAATAGAAACCTGGTTCCTGAGAAAAGAAGGGATCAACTCATCAGTACTGAGAGGAAAAGGATTGACAGCCAGTGCCCCAACGTTCTTCCATTATCCATGTCTGTGAGAAGGATCCACGCCAACACGCTGCAGAGCGGAGCGCCCCACGTTCTATTACCCCGACTTCTGGTGAGTTTCACGACAGGCCCGCTATTTGGTTGGCGGGACCAGGCACCAGATATCTGGATTCGGTGACACGTCAATCTACTGGTGTATCGAACTCGACTAATCTCCATATTGAGGAGAATAATTTCACGTCCGGTTCACCATTTCTGTTTCCGACGCTTTCGCCGGGGCGCACGCCCGTCCGTCCGTGGGGGAGGACGCGCGTCGCTTATGTTGCCCCGCATTCCTGCTTTCCAAAGGCGGGCGACATTCGCTCCTTATTCAGGGACGTCTGCTCCTTGATCGAAACGGGATGATGGGATGTCAGTTCTTCCTCATGTGGATTCCTCCTCAGAACTCATCACCTAGTCCGGGTCTCCCTTATAGATTTAATACGTAGTTCGTGAAACTCTTCCCAGTTCCATGTTTCCAGGGACGCCGGTTAATTACACTACTTCTGTCGGGGCATTCCAAAGGGTCCAGTCAGGGCAGCAACCTTCGGTCAGGGGAGTAGTCACGTTGAGGAATCAGTAGCGTGTCTGGATGCTGGGGTACCTGGCATTTTTGTCTGTTATCCTTGACCACAATGCTTCTCGAGGTCGTGGAAGCCCGAGGCATCCCACATCAAGCGTGGGGAATTATGTGTCATAGACACATATCTGAGGTTTTCCCCAGCTTCCCGTGCTCAACACAGGGTATGTCGCAAGTTTAACATCCAGCGGGGACGGATCAACCCAACCAGAGCATTAGCTAGGATAGATCGGATTTGAGGGATCCTCCTTGAAGGGATATCGATACCGGGGCCAACCCATGGGCGAATGTGAAGTTGAGCGTACCGACATGGTCTCACCAGGATAAGACGGTCCGGGAAAGAATCGGAACGGGTGGTGGGTTGGTGTATGGAGTGGAAGGAGAGTGAAATGGGACCATCGCAGGGGGAGACAGTGAAGTTGGGCCTGATCCTTGACGAGGCTTCCTACGTATCCCCGTGGTACAGAATCAAAGTCTGTGTAGTTCGGGAAAGGTGGACCTTGGTCTGATGGGCCTCGTCAGTGTACCGATGTGAAAGTAGACCCGTGGGTCCACTAATGGTGGTCTTGAACCTTGGGAAGGTTTCCTACGTACCATGCCTTGACATGGATCAAAGTCCTCGTAGTTCAGTGAATACAGTTTAACGTCATGCAGGACGATAGTGAACCCTGACGTGGATAAACGACGGGCGATGGGTTTCGGCGAACCAACGTAAATGAGGGAACTTGGTCTGATGGGAGTTGGGCTTGAACCTCTGGGAGGATTCCTACGTACCATGCCTTGACATGGATCAAAGACCTCATAGTTAAAATGGGGCTTTATCGGCGAACCGACATGAAAGTGGACCTTGGTCCAATGAGGGGTGGGCTTGAACCTCTGGGAGGCTTCCTACGTACCATGACTTGACATGGATCAAAGACGTCGTCGTTCAAATGGGAACAGGTGGGCAGTTTAATGTCATGCAGGACAAGGGGGGGGGGCTTACATTTTAACATCATTCTTGATGAGGGCGAAACCCTACGTGAATGAACGACCGAGCAATGTGGCTTGAACCTCATAGAGGCCTCCTACATACCATGCCTTGACATGGATCAAAGTCCTCGTAGTTCATATGGGAAAGGGTCACAACATCTTACCACTGGACCAGAATGCAGTTTAACGTCATGCTGGACCAGGGTGAGACCCCACGTGAAGTGACGGGTGGGCTTGAAACTCATAGAGTCTTCCTACGTACCATGCCTTGACATGGAACAAAGACCTCATAGTTCAAAAAGGATGGGTCGCAATGGCTTACCACTGGACCAGAATGGGACCTGACGTGAATGGATGATGGGTGGGCTTGAACCTCGTGGAGGCTTCCTACGTACCATGACTTGACATGGATCAAAGACCTCGTATTTCAAAAGGGGTTTGTCGGTGAAACGACATGATAGTAGACTCGTGGGTCCACTATTTGTGGGCTTGAACCTCGTAAAGGCTTCCTACGTACCATGCCTTGGCATGGATCAAAGACCTCGTAGTTCAAAAGGGGTTGGTGGTCAGGGTCGGTGCTCACTCTAAGCCCACGTGAGTCATGCTCGGTGTGAGAAACAAGAGGTTGCAAGGGCCTGACGATCACGTCGCGAGGGGTGCGTCCGTGAGAATCAAAAAGGGGCTTACGCGTTGGGCGGCCCATGGTGTTGGGACATACTCTAGGATGGAGGCCCATAGGGGGGTGTGTCGTTCCCTATCACGTCCTCCACCGACCTTGTTAGTGGGGAAGTACGGAGATGCACGGGTGCAATCATCCGTTCCAATGGTTAGGGGCTTACGCTCTGAGGCAGCCCTTCCCCTGCGAACATACGCCACTCCGAAAAGGAGGATCTCATTCCATGTGCGGTAGAGTTCCATTCCTGTGGAGACGAGTGGTGTAAAGAATGTTCTAGCTGGGGGGACCCTTCGTGAGGGAGACGAGGTTGGGTCACAGTTTAACGTCATGTGTTGAGGATGAGGTGCTTGGAAGTTTAACGTCCTGCAGCTTGGATGAGGTGGGTTCACTCCACACCCCTAGGACATACATAACCGGTACCCTATGGTCCTTGGGGAAGGGAAGGTACCGGTAAGGCCATGGTAAAGGGGGGTCATGGGACGAACCATCGAGGGGTCCACGTTAGCATGGCTATGCGAAAAGCAATAACCGTTAGCGTGCCTATGCGAAGAAGCATTAGGCGAAGAAACGCTATAGGTGGTATTGTCCATGTGACTTTGAAATCACATCGTGCAAACATGGAGGGTCGCACGGAAAGAGGAATCGCTAAGCAGAGGAGTGTGATTTGCGAATTGGGGTGCCTTGGCCTTAGCATGGGGCATAGGTGTGAGTGGGAGGTGCTTCGCGAAGTGGAACAGTGTTCGCGGAGCACTGCCTCGCGAAGAAGGGGCGCTCACGAAGCAGGGTCCTGCGAAGCAGTGTGCTTCGCGATGTATAGTGATACTGCCTTGGCATAGGGATCACTAGCATGGGTTGGGTGTTTCGCGAAGCCTAAATGCTCCGCGGCTTCCTAGGTTCCCTTGGGAATCCCCTTCCTCCGCGAACGCCCTAGAGCTTTGTGAAGGGCATCCCTCTCGGAAGAGGGGCTCAAAACGAGACAAAGCAGAGGCGTCTCGCGAAGTAGAAACACCTCGCGGAGGTCATGATTCTCGGGGCAAAGAGTGCTTCGCGATTCGGGAGAGGAGAAGCCGAAAGGTCGGATTGTCCGTCCTTGGGACTCAGGGGGAGTCCAGTATTAATAGGGAAGGGGCGCCGGGAAGCAGGGCTCGCGTGCCGCCTTCGGTGCTTCGCGGCGGCTCGCGAACGTCAAATGGGTTCGCGGAGGATTACCGCCTCTGGGGCTTCGCGGCGGCTCGCGAACGTCAAATGGCATCGCGGAGCATTTCTGCCTCTGGTTCTTCACGGCGGCTCACGAACGTCAAATGACATCGCGGAGCATTACCGCCTCTGGTGCTTCGCGGCGCCGCCATGGTTGGGGCGCTTCGCGGCGGGGCTTCGCGGCAGAGCTTCGCGACGGAGCTTCGCGAGGCAGTGCGCCGGCCTTTTTCGTTCCTTTCTTTCGGGCCACATTTTTGGTGCCAACATGTACATACTACTGAACTTTCCATCCAAGGACACGATATGATTACGGTGAGTATAAAATAAACAATGACCACTTGACATGGGATGTGCCCTAGGAACTGGCTTTATATGGGAACCAGGTATCTCGAATCTTAGTGGAAAGTAACGATAATAAATATTTATTCCTATGCTAGGGCCACTAATAGGGACCATACCCATAACCTAGTTCTCTGCAACATCATCATAATAGTTTAATTATTTTTTTCATCATCAAACATGATTTTCAAAATACAGACAAAAAAACTCTTAATCACTATTATACTAGTACACATCCTCCCACCTAGATACCTTGGTTTTCCCTTTTTTCTCGATCATGTTCCACATCTTAAAAAGTACCATTTTGATAGGAAAGTTATAATTCCAAACCTTATAGACACCAAATGTCCCACACAAATGTCACATAATAAATTTTTTAAATTAAAATTTATTTTAACATCATACTCAAACAAAATCATCCTGCAATGTGTTTCATACATAATTTAGATTTCAATAAATCCTTAAAGAATTTATATAAAACATTTACAAGATGGTGCACATCACGAAACAACCCTTTAACAAAAAAATGGACCATTTCAAATACATATTCCCACAAAAATAGTTTTCGAACATGATTCGACATGTGATATAAACCAATAAACACTTTAGAATAGTCCTAAAACAATTCCAACAATATAACCCAACATTGCACATAAAATCCATCTAAAATACCAATTTTAAAAACCAAATACATGAAAATATCACTCCAAACCAGATTTATCATCCACAAAACCATTAAATAAAAAACTTTCATGAAGCATAAAACTACCCCAATTGATACAACAAAAGATACACATGAAAAACAAAAATTTTCATGTAAAAAATAAGCTTTAAATCTAAATGATTAACCAATGCTACCAAAAATATTTTACGAATAAAACAAATAAATTTTCAACATTTTAAATAAATAAATTGATTAATATAACTCATAACTAAATTCTTACACATTGAATCAACTACAAAATATTTCAAAATCCCCACATCATTTTTTGAAACTACAACTGCACCATAGATGAACCACATGTGAGTGAAAATGAACCTAAAACCACAATTTTGACCAAGAAACTCAAAATTAAACCCTTGGTATGATACCATAGATTTTATAAATTTTGATCAACACAAACGAGGGGAGAAACCCGAATAAAATGGATAGAACAAGAGAAAAATTAATTTTATTAAAAAACATTGGAGAAATCTCCCCAAATTCACCAATTATTGAATTTCTCAGTAGAGAAAATAGAAATCGAGGTCCAAATAATGATGATGATTTAGAGTGGGGACTATAATGGAAGAAATAATGTAAAAATTGAATATTTGTGAAATAAACAAATTCCCATTGAAAATCAGGATGACTGGGGAAACCATGAAAGATTTTTCCCTAATCCATAGTGAATATGAACTCTGAAGAATTAAAATGTAACACGGTGGGTGAACCAAGGGTTTATGGGTTATAGTGGGAGGGTTAATGATATAAATATTTTAAAATAATATCAGATATAATATCAATAAATTGATTACTCAAATCTAGAAATGGGCTCATGGGTTAGCCCAATTCTTGAATAAATCCCCCACATCCACCAATATTATTGAGTTACTAATGAGACCAAATTGACATGACAGTTTTAATAGATCATGGGAGGCCATGAGGATGGTTGAATCGGTCAAAATTGAGGAAAAAAATGTGTTATAAAAGAAATGGCCCAAATGATGGAGAAACCACCCCAATAAAAAACCACTCACAAGTTTCCACTAGTAGTGTCACAAATTCAATTCCAAGACACCTCTACCTTATACCATCCATTAAAAACCTACAAGGAAAAAAAATCCATGACTTCCAAGAATAATTAATTAGATCAAGAACACATGGGGAAAAAAATTTAAACCCAGAACACTTAGAAAGAAAAATAAAACTATGAACCAAAAGATGATTTGAAAAATAACATGGAAATGAAAATATACATGTGAAAATTATCCCCACCATAATGATTTCAAAACATGTAAATCCATTGCAATTCCAGATGAAAAATAAAACTCAACTGACAGAACGATATATAATCCCTTATTATGTTTTGTCAGGACCTGAAATACCAAAATACATCGAGTTGATCAATTCTAGGATGTTATATTGTCTCCATCAATGAATAACACCATTATACTAAAACTGACAATGTCACCACATCCATACATCAACAAAAAAATGGACGTGCTATTACCCCAATGACTACCCAATGATGAAACTGGTGGTTTGATATCTCCAAACGAGACTACCCACCACTAAGACAACACCAATGACATAAATGATTAACTAATATCACGACACCCGAATGAACCCCCTGCCATATGATCCTACTTGATTTCCCAATACATAACTTAAACGCCAATATGGTGAGGACCAAAATGACTCCCCACCATATTGGATATACTATCATTAGAATTAATCCAGGAGAACAGATATAAGATTCATGGTGGGTCTCCCCACCATAATTACAAAATGAATTAACCAAAAAGCTTGGGTCAACATGCAAAATACTACAAGATACATAGTCTACACCGCAAGGGTGGGTCAATCATCTAATCACTAGACAAAATGTGACACTAAGTTGTACATGAATCCCACAAAAATATCTATCATAAGATGATTCCAACCAAAACCTTGATTGAAAATATCCCACAAGTATATTCATATATGAACAACCATAGAGATAATTACACCCATAAGGATTTATGAATTTATTTTGAGAAAATAGATCAACCTCACCTCCCCATAACAAAGAAGGCATTTCACCGCCAACACAGCTTACAACCCTAAGGGACAAGGTCCCCACATCCCTTCCCACCACTTGTGACCACATGAAATGTAACCACAACATTGAAACCTTGAACTATCTCATCCTCCTACACTAGAGAATGAATTTGAACCCTGATCCCTTGCACCCTTGGAATGTGTGAAAAAATACACTCTAAGGCCAACAGATAGAGTCCTTATGTTTGAGGTATATGAAACATCATTATAAGAAGAAAATAAACACAAGACACCATGAAATTATATAGCTTTTAAAAACACCTAAACCAAAACATGTACGTGGAAGATCCACATGAATCGCCGCTTTCACCAGTAAAATGAAACAAACGAAGGAAAAATCAATGAAGAAATATTCACATAGAAAAAAATATTTCAAAATTCATTGAACATAAACACCATTTCATATAATCGGAAGACCATAAAAGGATTCAAAACATCCTCCTTTTCCGTTAAAATTAAACCCAACAAAACATGACACCACCAAACATGAATCATGGATGTGACAGTCATTACTTGGATTGGAACAGTGAACAGAGTTCCTTGTTACATGATGTTACAACAATTGACAATTATGGCCTTAAATGACTAGATTTTTAAACTAGTGGATAACATGAACTCTTGTATCGACCAGACTGAAAAAATATCCAAGTGCCTATTAAAACATCAATCAATGCTGAGAACCCCAAACTACATCCACCTACATCACTGGGTTTACCCTTTCCTACTTCAACATATAACAAATAGTCATAATTGTCTAAAACATCAACATAGACGATTCATGGAAAAATGGATCCATGGTTTATTTCAACCTTCTATAACCAACCTCCCACTACATGATGATCTAGTTAATTGAAAATGAATAGGGGTTGATTCTATATCCAAAGAAGAATAACAAATCCCCTATGTTGATCAAATAGAGTATCATCCAATGAAAAATCCTAGGTAGCCACACATAAATCATGAATTATCTCATTATGGGGGAATAGCCTACAAAAATAGACAACCCAATGATTCAAACATGATGGTATATTGATCAAATCATACCAAAAACCTAAACCAAATTCATTAATAGGGAAACCACATGGCCTTTCCAAATCATTTCTCACAAAGGGACATAAATAAACACTTCAACCTAACTAATTAGAAAATCATATACTATAAAATTCATTCAAAAAAAGAGGGGTTATCAAAAAAAATAACCCCCACCAAAAATAGTCAAAAAAAACACATAATACTCCCCACCCCAACCAACGGTTATAAAAATATTAATTTTCAATAAAATATTAGTTTTCTGAATGTAAATGGTGTCAAAGATTAGCCAATTCACTAATGGCATCTCATGGGCCATACGCATGCAAGTTTTCATCCCCCCATGGGTACCATCCTCATTCCAAAATGGTAACCCATAAATATTTTCTTTCACATAACCCATGCATGTCACTCATGAGAACACCATGGATCAAAACAATGTTTTTTTCAAGTTTCAAAACAAAATTATTTCATTATACTCAAAACAGAATTTTGGAATCCTCATTAAAATCATCATAGTTTCAAAAACCATCGAGTTTGTGAATAGACATGTTTTGATTTAAAAAACCCATATCATCATAAAAAAACATTTCAGTAAAATTCACCTTTTTCAAAACCTCGTTCATAAATATTTTGTAACCCTATATTCAATCCCTTTAAAAATCACACAATTACCCCATTAAAATTCAATTTAAAACAAATTTTCAAAACCATATTTAACATATCATACACCTTCACAAATATTATTTTTATTAAACCACATAATTATGTTATGGATGTTAACTAAAAATAAACAAAAAAGATTTACGCAAAACCATATCTATATTAAAATATAATTTCGACAATTTTCAATCAACATATTTCCTTAATGATTTTCCAAAACCCATAACGATATAGCTTGAAAAAAGGGAAAACAAGTGTTGGTGGAAGACCCAGATGTATGGTTGGTGGCCATACAATAGTCAAACCTCCATCATAGTGATTGGTCTAGGAAAATATCATTGTCCCCACATGGATTTTCATACCCCATAAGCTCACTGAGGCCATTCCCCTAACTCCCATTTTATTTTCCAAATATCAAACAACCGCAAGAACGAAAAGACTCAGATGAAACCCAACTTCCCATAGTAACTCATGTCCTGACACGATGTTTTATATAAAGTAACCATACTATTATCCAAAACATAATTTTTTAATAATACATTTTATAGTCTACCCAAGATAATCCCCAAATGTAAATGACACAATATTGAGAACCTCCTCCTATTCTATTTTTTCACGAAGAAGATCTGGTCTTCCATAAAACTGGAAACTGACCATGTCATTGGAAATCCCCATATGTTGTTCCCTACCCCAATCGGATGGCGCAAGTTCTTGGGAATGATAAATAAGTGTTTGGGAACCACTTAACCAAATTTTTAAATACTAAACAACCAAAAACAAAAAATAAAATGAATCTAAGAATTTAATCCTAACAAGACTTCAATAGAATTCAGAAGTAAAATACATGGTTTTAGACAATGCCGAAGTGGGAATCCATTAAATTGTAGTTGAAAAAACAAACTCAAAGGCCGCCACATGGAATTTTTAATCATCCCCATGCATTCTCCACAAATCTTCACCATCAATAGAGGCAAACAACCAATACCATATGTTTTAAAAGCATGTCCCAATCCCGTGAAAAACATTTACATGTCCATGTATAAAAAATGATGTCAGAATGGTAGTAGCCTAAGACTAGTTAGATTCCACCCAAAAAGATTTCTGGTGATGAAAATTGAATGACAAAACCCTTGAATTTTTTTACAAACAATATATGCTAGTAATAATTTTTAAAGGATGAAACTACAAATCAAAATATTTTTTAAAGGAAAAACATTATAAAACATAATATTTTAAGGAAATTGTACTTAATACTATTTTTTTTTGAAAAAACACACCATATTCCATTGGTGAATATAAATTAATCACTCAGAACTCGTCATAGAAACACCCCTAGGCACTAGTTAGTCGTGGGATCCATGTTCCTCATATCACGATGGAATGTAACTATAAAAAATATTTTTTCTTGTGCATGATCCATAGGTATGGAACATGCCCCAAACCTAGGGGTCCCAAACATCATCATAATAGTTTATTTAGTGTTTTAATCAACAAACATGGTATGTGAATCTGGGATAAGAGAACTATAGATCACAAGCATACTTATACAATTCTCCAAAACTATCTACCCAGTTTCCCCCCATTCTCCTTGACCAAGTTCCAAATAATTCAAAATACAACATTCACATTAAAATTACTTTTATAAATTCTAAAAACACAAAAAACACACATTTCATATAATCTTCCTTTTCATTCAAATTAATTTTATCATTACACTGACACTAAAACAAAATGCAACATGTTTCATATCTCATTCACAATTCATTAAATCCATTACGTAATTTTTTAGAACATTTACAAGATGCTACCAATCACATAATAGCCCTTTCACAATGAAATTTTACAATTTGAAAAACATACTCTTACCAAATATTTTTCAATGATGATAGAACCTCCAATTAAACTAATGAACCATTTAAAATAATATTAAGAAAATTACAAGAAGTATAACAAATAATTTCACATAAAAAATATCAAAAATCCATTTTAAAAAACCTAATTCATTCCATTATCACAGAAATATAGAAATTGGACCCCTAACACCATTTAATAAAACCATTTCCAAAAAAATTAAAATATCCACAATCAATACCATATATGTGAAACATGAAAAACACACATTTTCAAGAAGAAATGACACATTAAAAGTAAATTCTTAAAAATCGATACAAAATTTGATTTCTGAACAACAACAAAAATATTTGGAATATTGAAAATAAATAAATCATGCAAGATAACTCATCATGAAATTATAACACATTTAATCACCTACCAATGTTGTTAAAACCCCCAAATATTCATGTGAAACATCAACCAAAACCTCATAGCCCCACAACGGAGTAAAAACAAATCCAAACCACAATATTAGACCAATAAATTCAACATAAAAAACTATGTATGAATACCTAGTTACTAGAGATTATTATATTCATGAAGGAGGGGAGATACCTATGGAAAATGAAGGGAAAAGTGATAAATTTACATACATGAGAAATAATGAAGATATCTCCCCAAATATACTAATAGAATAATCCCTCAGCAGAAACAATAGTAATTGAGGTTCCAATGAGGCTATAGAAATCACGTGGGGAATGAAATGTGGGAAAAAGTAATAAATTAATGATTTATAAAAGAAACAAATTCCCTTTTCAAATATTTATTATTTGAGAAACCGTTATGAAATTTTCCCTATTCCATAATGAATATGTGTTCTAATGATGGAAATGGATCTTTGGGGTGCTCTTAGGTATTTTGGGTAGGAGTGAGAGGTAGAATGACCTAAATTTGTTTAAACATGAATGATATATAAAAGAAATAATTATTTACTAAAATATATAAATGTGCTTATGGGTTGGCCTAATTCTAGAATAAATCACCCAAAAACACAATTATTATGAGTTTCTATGGTAACAAAATGGATATGGTGGTTTAATATTTTATAGGATTTCATGTGGGAAATGTAATGTGAGAAAAATGTTGAAAAATTGATGTCTTATAAAAGAATATTTTTTTTTCTAAACCTATAAATGGGAACACGTTTTTGCCCATGTCTTGAAGAAACCACCCCAATAATCATACCCCCCAAAAGGTACAATTATGTGTGTTAAAAATTCAATTGTAAGCCACCTCATCCTAATACCTTACCTTTAAAAACATTACATGTACATGTACCATCCATGACATCCAAGACAAATGAATTAGATCAAGAACAAATGAGACACCAAATATAAACACGAAACAAGTAGAATCCATGTAAAAACTAATAATCAATAGATGATTTGAAAAAAATAATGAAATTAATAATATGGGTGTTACACTTCCAAAATGGTTGTTCGAAAATCAAAAAAAACTATTCAAATATAATTTAGTTTGATGATACTGTATTGTTGAATATAATTTACGATATGTGATGAGGATGTTTTGGGATTCCCTAGAGCCACACCCCTGTACTAATTCGATACACCAATACATTATGTTCAATCTTATATTCCACATAGAAATGTACAAATGTTACTATCCCTATTTAATAAAATAAGAATGATTATTTCATTATATTCCCCAAAATATTTTTTCATATTTATATTTTTAGAGATTTATAAATTGAAAAATCCCATGTAAATTATATCAATGGAAAATTTTCCAATAATTTATGAAACCAGTAAATTTATTAAAAGTCTACAAAATCCTCAAATTTTTTTACAATTTTATCCCTCTAATTTTTTCACATGTACATTATTTCTCCACAAATAGGGGAAATAGAAACATGATAGATGTGATATTTAAATCTTAATAAGGTAAATATATACATTAATCAATCATCATATGTACATTGTACATACATTATGGAACAGATATATAAACAAAATGAACCTACATCACCCGGTAATAAAAAAAGGTTTATATCTATGAATATAAGAAACAATCATATATATCAATAAGGATAATAATCTATTATTTATGGGAATTATTATTTTTTCAATTAATAAATATATTCAACGAATTATTCTATGGAACATTTTTTATCATCTAGACCAAAATCATTTCATTCATCTATCAAGGCCTTCACGACATGATCATGTAATGGAAGGAGTAATACTAAAAAATTATCCAATATTATATCATCAAGAATATTGATTAATTTAGATTCTATGTAAATATATTCCCCACCATTCAGTTATTTAATCCCAATGCAATCACTATATGATAGAACCAATAAAAAATACATAATAAATAATTAAATTATTTGTTTATATTGAAACAAAAAACATATGAAATAAGAATACATTCCACAAGGTTAATAAAATAGAAAACTATTTCCAATACCATATATAAGAATAATGTTGATGAATAATAAATGCATATTCAACATATAAATAATAATATATATTGGTTTAATAACACAGAAAATGGTAATAAATTTGACCATGTCCAAAAAATATCATATATTATAAGTGAATATAATTCAATATGAGTTGCGTAAATTTTAATATTAACATAATAAAATACAATTAAAATATGTGAATTTCAATTTTGAAATAATATGATAATAATCTATCTGGAGAAATAAATTATCTCATTTCAGCATAAATAACCCAAGTATTTCCCTCACAGAAATATTTTATGTATCTTCTTTAGGTAATGTTACATCTAATGACTCTAGTGTGTGTATCGCGTATATAATATCAACGATATTCACATGTAATTTTTCATTTCTGGTTTCATGGAATTCTCACAGTGGAATTTTTAGGTTTAGTACCATTACTCATTGTCGTTGGAGTTCTCATATCAACATTTTTTTTCCATACATCAATCACCAAATAGATCTAGAATATCCATGGTCTTGGTTGACAAAAAATATTTCAATTATATCACACATCACTAATAGTTATTAATTATGGTATAACTCATTTATTTAGATGGTGGTACACTTTATCATCTATTTTCAAAATTTATTTGTTCTGTTATGGGATTCATTATAATGTGTTTCAATATTATTTTCTATTTTTTTTCTATTCTATGTGTTTTATTTATTCATTTCATGGGATCTGTTGATTTTAGTTTTCATCCACATTGTTATAATCCATTTTAATCACACATAATCATATTTACAAATCTATAATGGTTTAATTCAATGTAGTATTGATTTATTAGGTCTTGGATGTTTAAAATCATGTTTTTAGTATATGTAATGGTTTCCAAAGGTGTCATGAGGTAGTGTTCTCCTTGTAATTGTGGAGTTGTCTTTTCTTCTCTAATGGATATGAGATATATTAGTAAATTTGTATGGTCAGTATGAACCTTCTATTTTATAGATATCATATTCTATTGTTTTGACCCCATGACAACCTAATGAAGAAAGATAGTGGTAGGTCATTTTATCAATTAGATTACAATTCTACACCAGGGGATGTAGAATAATCAATGGTAGTGTTTTATTTTATGAATTGTGAGGTATGTTCTTATTTTAATCCCTCTCCATGATGATGATGGAAGCCTCCATTAGAAAGTGATAATTGTGAGATAATATTAGTGATCATGATGATGATTTTTATTATTTCATAATGTTCCCAAATTTTATTTTAATGTGATTTTTTCATGGATTTCTACCCAGTGTAATGGTTTTTGTCTTTTTTTTATTACATTAAAATTGTTATTTTGGTTCATGTTTTCTAGAAATACATTTCAGATTTGAGGATTCCCACATTACTACTGATGTTAGATTTTTAAAAAAAATATTGTGGGATAAATGGGAATCATGGTGTAAAAAATTTATTATATACCAAAGAGAAATATTTCATAAAAAGGAAACACCTACTTGATGAGTAACACTTTTGGATAAGAAAACATTCATTGTTAAAACATTAAATTTCTATTAATATAATGTACGATAATTCGGTTTCATAGTGAAATTCTTCTATTTGGATATATAAAAACCTTTAACATAATTCTAACATTAAATTGAAAATTAACTATCACGAAATATAATATAACGAATATATAAATATTAAAATGTGGTGGTTTTTACACTATATAAATTCAATAATTGTCTAAAACCAATATATGTCTCCATAAAAAGAAAATTGAGACTGAAACCAGTACTTATTATTGGTAGCTTCAATAGAAGAACATTAACATCATGTATCCAAATCATAAATAAATTAATTACCAATTTAATATCGTTACTCAAATTTATTCTCATTCATACTCAATTTAAATAGTAATTCTATTTATGATTTTTTCTAACATCAGGTGTTAATAGTTTTATCATTTGTATTAGATTCTTAATATCAAGGTCTGGGATATATTTTCTTTCAATGTTCACCATTAATATATCATTAATACACTTTTTGGTTTCATGTAAAATTATTTATAATTCTTCAAATTCCATTCATCACAATTGTTTTTATACATAAATATGAAATCGAGACAAGGAAATATTTTTTTTATTCTGGATTATCAAATTATATATTTTTAACTGATGTATTAAATAATAATGTAACATATCTTCATCCCAAAAAAAATATTATCTCCATATTTTTATTTTATTATAATTTAAAGTATGTTCTTATATTCATTAATAATATAAATTCATTATATTATTAAAAAAATTACTAGAATCACATGAGAAATGTGAATACTCTAATATAATTATTTATTATTAGTTGGATTTTTTTAATAAAACTATATGACATGAAAAATTATAATATTCAGTGATTAACTATGTGATATTTTAAAAAATAAATGAATTATAAGAAAAATAATGTATATGAAAACATTACATTATTTTAATAAATGACTATCCTATTCGTAATCTTATTTTAATGATTAAATTAACTATTGTTTTTTGTTTCCAATATTTTTAATAGGATCCGAAATATTTCATATAGGAAAATTAATGATATCCTAAAAATAATAATTATCTCTTCACAGAATCCTTATATCCAAACATTTACGGTGGCCGAGGAAAATGAAACATGTCTGGTCGTGGAGGTGGTGGATCAAGAAATGCAAGATGAACAATTTTTTTCTTAACAAATGGTGTGTATGAATAAATTATGGGAGTAAAATAAATATAGAAACATTATATTATATTTATTATAATAATATCGTAATATTTTAGTATCAATGAAAAATTATATTGAAACTAATTTATAAGTTTGTTAAGTGGATGAAAATATTCAATTGAGGGACTTGAATTCAACACGAAGGCTCCTCAAATATGATGAGATTTGTATATCTAAGTTAAATATCAGGCTTATTTCCATGGGACACATTATAGAGGATTTTAAGAATAATTATTCAAGGAGTAACACAATGGTATGATGTTTATTGATGGGGTGAAGTTTTTTCCTTTTTATAAGTGAATGGATGAGTATTTTTCGAATAAATTATTTCCTCTTTAGTAAAAAAAAAATATTTTTTCTCTATCAAGGGAAAAATGAAAAAAAAATTGTTACAAAAAAATGTGTATGGGATGAAAATACCCCAAAATAGTTATTTTTCAGAGAAATTAGACTGTATTATAGATCTTGTTTTAGTTTTTTGAATTATAACCAAATTTATAATTAAATTGATAATTAATTTCTAACGATAGTAATAAATTTTAACAAAAGGATAATATTGTTGTAGTTTTTAATATTTTGATAGATATGAAATTAATTTGAGAATAATTTTATAATATTAAATTCAGAAATTTCTGCAGTGTTTGTTTTAAACTAAATTCCTTAAATCACGTAAATATTATTTTTAGATAAATAATGTTATTATGTTATATATATATATATAAGGAAAAATTTAATTGGATACTGATTTTAATCAAATATATTTTTATATAATTATTCAAATATTTTATATTCACCATAAAATGTAATAATTAATTATAACATCCAATAAAAAGACATTCTTCAATGAAAATATTGATACATGTTTTATTATTAAAGTAACATTTAAATTAGATATAAAAATGCTTGGCATTGGTTTTAAAATTTGAATGAAGATATTAATATGAATACTTGTATCCCTAAAAATAATACTTCATCACATAAATGGTAAAATATATTTATCATTATCTTGAATGGACCAAATGTTGACATATATTTATCATTCATTCTTACACAAGGATGATGTCATACTTATTAATGGTTTCATGAAATGAATATTTTATTACAAAAAAAACCTTTTCAGAAGATGTTCAAAAATTTCTAATAATGAAATATATTAAGAGTAATAAGAAATTATAGATTTTTTTTATTAATATCAATATATAAATATTATAATTACATTTACATAATAAAAAAATATATAATATAAAAACCTCTAAATTGAAAAATAAATATTTCAAATATCAAATATTAGAATTATTATTCAATATCATTTATAGACGATCATATTGTATATAAATTACTAATATCAATAAAAAAATTTCATTGATATGATATTAATTGAAATATAATTGTGCATCACAGAAAAAATTATATATTTTTTCCATACATAAATAAAATTATTATTCATTTAAGGTAAACGAATAAATTTTATTTTATATTAAAATTTTCCATTTTTAATATAAAAATATCTGATAAAGTGATAACTCTTATTCATAGTAATAAATTTGGAAGAATGTGTTTTTTTATAGTTACACATAAATCGTTATATATTATCCAAATATATCATATTTTATTTTAAGTTTTATATTGTTTAATGGTAAAATCTATAAATAAATCCTTCATTAAATATAATCATATAATAGATTTCTAGGTTGTTATATCCCCTCTTAAATATGATTCATATTTCCAATTTTTCATTTAATATTATTGTAAATTTATTAGGAAAATAAAACATTATCTATAGAACACTAGATGATGATTTATTGTTTTAGGATGTGGAATGTGGTCAATCCATTTGAAAAATTATTATAATTATTTTATAAAATAATATAATTTATTTATATTTTTCAATGAATTATACTAAGGGTTTATATAGTAGATAATTAAGTAATAACTTATCACAGACCCCGAAAATTAATTATATTAATATCATACCACTAGGGGTATTAATTTATAATCCAATCTCTAGTTGATGGGAAAAATTTACATGACATAGGTCACTAAAAATATAGATTCAAAACTCACTATATATTTCACTAATAGTATATTCATATGATTTTATTTATTTACATTGTATATAGTTATTATATAACTTATTATCACATCGATTAGAACATTGATTGTCATAATTCCCTAATAACATGAAATTGATGCTATAGATTTTTAATTCATCTATATTTCCCTTACACTTTATATTTTAGTGAAAATCATGTTCCTACTTAGTGAATTTAATCCCTTGATTCTTCCTATTCATTTTAAATAGTTAAAATTTCATATGATTTACTTCAATATATTCATCACTATATCATTCATGAGTCTCATTCAATATCAACCTTATTCTGTTTGGGACATTAACTATGATGATATTGTAAATCATTTTTCATGATAGTTAGTTTAGTATACTCACAAGGCTTCTCATTACATATCACACTCCATTGGGTTGTTTATTATTACTTTTAATCATTGTACATACAATCCACCATTAATTATGTTACATTAGGATTTAATGATCCTTATATAATAATTTACATAAATAGTAGTACGATAATTTATCCTCAAGATGTATCAATTAATATCATTGTTATGTTTTCAAATAATTCATCCAACAAAAATCATAAAATACACTATTAATCCTATATCACTATTAATTTATGACATATAATTATTGGTTGAATATATATTACCTTGAGTTGTATTATCTAAAAAATTATAACCTAATTCACAAATAAAAATTCCAAATTTCCATGCAGTTTCATTAAGTAATCCAATACAATGTTCATTGATAATTATGATTACAATATCTAACATATCCATTATTAAACAAAATTAGTAATTCGTACTGTCATATACAAAATTATGTATATTCCAGAAACATATACCACAAATAACATACCTTTCCAAAAATCCCTATCAATATCTAGGTTATTCAACAACAATGAGATTATATATTCCACCAAAAATAATTCAACAATTAACTATAAAAATGTAATAAAAACTTGTAACACAATAATAAATGTTTATATTAATCCCTAAATTTACATGGACATATGAAAATATTTTCTAAATCAATTATCCGTTCTAAGGATATAAGTTACTATAAAAAATTCTCATTAATAAACATAACACAATTTATTAACCCAATGTTATTTATATATTAAACTAAAGACTTATTCATATCATAGTCCTTAATTCATCAATATATGTCCCCATAAATATAACATTTCCATAAAATTGTTTTCTTGTTTATTAATAATATTAAATATATTTTTCCAATATTTTAAATAAATGACAATAAATAATAATCAATAATTGATATAGATAATACTAAGTAAAATTTAGAATAGTTTTAAATAAATTTTATAAATATCACACACTAATGATGATGTAGAAATATATTAGGAATTAATTTCTATGAATATATCATCATCACTACCTTAGGTATGACTATTGAACATAATAATCTCTTTATAGTAGGCATACACTAACATTTTGAAATATTTAATTATTATACCATAGATATTTATATGACATATTTGTTTCTAGATACATACATTTCTAATCATAAAATCAAAAAATCACATTCACACATATACTGAAATCAAAATGTTTATGATAATATTAAAAATATTAATATGAAACATGAAATCAAAATATATCATCACTTTTGATACCATTTTTTAACAGATGGTTTACATGGATAAACCAAGGACTCTATAAATCAATCCTTAGTTATCAATGGTAATATTCATATTTGGTTATCTCTAATATTTTTGCAACATTATACATAAATCCTTTATAATGATTCCAAAATATAGTTTGACTAACAAAATAATATCCACAAATAGTGTATTTCTAGGGGAATAGTCTTAGTACCACTCATTGTACATCATATTTATTGATGTTTCAATTAAGAAACAACCACTTTCTGTAAGATGTATCTAAAGAACATCTATTCCACAATCACAACCACTATCTAACATCAATAAATGGATTTATTTCTCTGAAAATATGACATAAGCTCTACTTTACAAAAACATCAGATTGAAATCCAAAACATAGTCTTATTGATATGGTTTTCATCAAATTTTCCTTATCCTAATTCCCACATGAAAGTTTCATTATTATGTTATAAATTATGTTTACAAATTCTAAAATTGTTTATCAATAAGATTTAACTCTTTATCAATATAATAATATCAATACCTTAATTATTCACATTGGACATCCTAATATCCAAGGATTTATAATCATTTACATTTATACCAAATATTCCCTTAAAAACACAAAATTCATGATTTCGTTCATTGAACACATATATTCTCTAATACAAACTATAAAATCATGGATAAGACAATATATAATTAAAAAATAAATAATATTTTCGAATCCCTTTTATCCAAATGATCTTTTTAGGTTTAGAAATTTTCATAACCATAAGTTGATAAATCCCATGTTTTTGGTTTCAATAAATTATTTTACTATAATATATTAAAATACATAATTCTTGATAGATCTTCAAGGTACCCATTAATTAATTCACTATTTTTTCGCTATAATCATATCATGTGATCAAGTATTCTCTAAATGATGGTTAAATGAAAAAAATGGAGAGGTAATCGAAAATGCTCTTTTTGGGAAATATATAATTGAATGAATCATTGAATGGACATGAAATATAGATTATGGAAGGAAAATATAAGATACATGAACACCTAATATACTTGTAAATTAAAGCATGCTATATTTATAAAAATATATAAAAATTGATGATATTAGTATTAATAATCCCATACTGAAGGAACAAATAATGCTAAACATAAAAACATACTATCATGGCCTAGATAAAAGAATATATTCTTCTCCAGATCATAGTCATAATATCATATTATAATGGCATTTTCCATAGAAACTATCATACTATAAGAGGATACATATAATAATAGTCATGTTTTGTTTCTTAAGGACGATCGATGCATCAAGGGGACACATATTTACAATCTCCACTCCTCACTTGTACAATTACAAAACATTATCAATAAGATAAAATAAATGGACAATAAATATTCATTATATTCAATGGTCAACAGTTTTTACGTAATAGTAAATTAAATTCCAATAATTTTTCTGGTGCCTATACTGGGAATATCTAGATAATAACCAATCATGGAGAATAAAGTTGGATTCTTAAACAATATACGGTGAACCAAAAAAATAATATGATATATTTGATAAAAAAATATTGAATCAATATATAATTCCACATGTTAATATAATTCCATACTCTCTAGATGAGCATCATCAAATATAATCAAAATATAATTTTATATTCAACCTCTATAGAACAATGAGTATTTCTATAATTCTATAATAGCATAATATGATCATAATACATTAAAAAAGCATGTATATTTTCGTAAATTAAAATATCCCCTGAAGTGAGATTTATTTTTTAACAGTTTAGGTGTTAAGTAAACATATCACTAGGAAAAATAACATAATTCCAAATAATGAAATAAATTCTAGAATGTATATTAATTATTAATAATACATTAAATAAATGTTAATATATTATGGAATGATATGTTTGTCACCCAAATTCCAACTACCAGTGAAACTATGGAATCACTATACACATGAATAAAGAAGTGTTATTTTTCAAGTAAATACATTGAAATTTAAATAGTTTTACAAAAACACATCCATGGTTATTGAATACCCTATAAAAATTAAACATTGTCCAGAAATTTTGTTATTACATATAATATTAATATTGATAAGAAGAAACCCTTATATATTGAGTAAATTTTTTTCATCATATACACTCGATACATATAACATGAAATGTGTAATTATATATGATTTTGTTAAAAGGATTCATTATTCAATATCCCGAATTGGTATTATACACACCTAAAAAATAAATGTATGTGTGTAAAAACAATATTTGTATCATTTATTATAAATTAAGACAATCACCCTTATAATATTTTCAAATTTTGATATAAAAACTCATGAAATATATAACATGAAATTCGAAATTTAATATCATTAAATAAATTATAATTATAATGTATATATTTTTTAAAAAATTGGAACAACCGAGAATGCGGAACACGACGCAAGGAAGAAAATTACATTAAATTGCAAGCCCAGGGACTTGAATACATTATCCATTGACATAAAGAACATTAATGACATAATGAATTATTTATATAGAATAATACTAACTATTTATAATTATACAATTCATAAATTTTAATTATCTCCTCTAATTATGTTGATATTTACATTGGGTGTTTTTAGATTGGATATGATGTTTGTGTTAAAGAAAAAAGGGGTCTATTTTAATTATTAATTCAAATTAAATCATTAATATATAATGAAAAGTAATATTTTTTATGATTTATAATTATATATATTTTTTGAAATTAATTTCTTGAGTATTTTATTCTATATTTATGAAGATGAAAACGAAATACGGCATGTTTCGATGATTCTTTATTACTGATGTCTTTTTACAATTAATTTATAAAATAAGGATATAACATCCCTAGATGAAATTTCATATAATAATTCTGATATTGATATCATATTATACTAATAATAATATTCCTATATTCATTAATTACATAAATTTGTTTTATTTTTTAGTTAGGTTGTTAGACTGACTTAAACATTAAAAAAACAAATTTATTAAATTATTATGAAGTGGTTTTTGACAGATATCATTATAAAAATAATCATAATAAATTTATTTATAGTATTATAGTTTCATATATCATAATTTTAGTAAATTATAATAATATTATGTTAATAAAGAAATAATATTTAATTTGAATAAATGATTATCCTCCTTGTATGATTATTTTAATAAATAAATATAACATTGATCAATTTATTATCATATCATTAATATGTTTTAGAAAATTTTATAATATATCATTAATCATATCAAAATGATCATATTTATACTTTAATAAATCCACACGTCCATCTATGTTTGTTGGTAAATGGAAAATTAAATTTCTTACATTGTGGAAGCATTATTCAACGAAATGTAAGAAAAATATCTTGTTTTTTTAATGGAGATGGTATATGGATAAATTATGATAATAAAGAAATAAGAGTAATATTAAAGTATATTGATTATATTAATATCATCATATTAGTGTTTATATAATAAATTTTAAATAAAACAATAAATTATAAGACTATGTTTTTTATAATACTCACATAGAGGACATAAATTTTTATAGGAAGCCTCCCTGACTTTGAAGGGCTTGTGCTAAATATGGGTGTCTAGGGTATTACATTTTGGAATGAATATTATAGGGAGAGTGTAATTATAGTGTTTTATGGGGGTATTTTTTTATATTTTGTGTCTTTAATTGTTGAAGGTGTTACCTTTTTAAAAGTGAATGGAAATAAAATTTTACAAGTAAATCTTACATATTAAACAAACCGGTATATCGCCCGTGCAATGTACGACACTATAAAATAATTATTATTATTAAATTTAGATTAATATTTATAAAAGATAATATTTTATATTAATATTGAATATAATTGAAATGAAAATGACATACATAATGAGGAATAAAAGTTAGAGAAATTGTGGAACAAAATTTAGATACCGAGTAGCCTTCGATATAAAATTTACAATGAGGGAAACAAACACTAATGCTTACTAAAAAATACTATGTGTAACAAAAATGGATCACTTTATTAAGAAATCATGAAATATGTATAACATATCTATAAAAACACCTTTTTTGTAATAAGGATATCGTTCAATAAGAAATACATAAATATCAATTTATAACTAATAGGGATACACACATATATAAATAACCTCAAATATTTTATGCATCAACCAGTATGAAATTTTTTAATGTTCAGTCCAAGGTAATGGCCTGCATTATGTTGTTCTAATAATATATAGAATAAATTTTGTGAGACTTAATATTTTTTACTACTACAATATGGGAATAAAATAACTACAGTGATGATATTAGTGTGATAAAAAGAGTACTCATAGATGGTTTGGATATTGCATCTTGATATATAACTTTTTTATTTAAAATAGAATTATTTATTGGTTACATAACACAAAAACTACTCTAAATGTCATGTTTTTTTCTCTTATAATGATTCATTTATCTAATGAAGCACATGATCTACTGCACGAAAAAATAGCATGATCCAGTACTAACAAAATGCATGATTCACATGCTAAAACTTAGTCCACTGCTCTAAAAAGTTATCTATTACTGAATTAAATTACATGATCCACTGATCAAAGAAAATATAAGACTCTATGTTGTGTAAAAATATTTACTTCTCTAAAACATGATAATTCAGATTTAGTATACTAATACAAGGAAAGTCAACTAAAATCGATGTAAAAGATACTAATAAGTGAAATTAAATAAATAGACATAAAATTTATTGGAATTAAATACCACAACTCTATATTTTTTAGTCACATTGAAAAAGATATGGATTTTTTGTTGTGAAATATTGAAAATTATAACAATAATAGATTGAAACATTTTTAACAATCATAATGTCAATATATAAAAAGATAAGATGGAAAACAGATTGGAATTTTTTTTCAAATTATACAACATAAATATTCATCTTTTATTTGTAAAACTATATCACTCATCAATAGAGACCTGAAGTAGTAGATTCTAACAAAATTATAATGTCACATTGTAAAAATCTTCATCTGTAAAAAATTATAAGAAACCTTTCTGTATATAAAAAAATATTTAAAAATAAGAATGTGTATTAATTCCTACTAAAAATGCAGAATCCAAAAAATGAATGTAAATATAAACCCTGTGTAGTCCACGTAGTGTGATCCAAAAAAGAGATTTGGTATGCTTATGTTAATAGGTAATGTAGTTTACAACAGTATGTGTATATTTTCACTAATCTATAAAATCAATTCATATTGAATGCAGTGAATATCTATACACATCATGGAAAAAGATATTATTTCAAATGAACTTATAGATTTCTAAAGTTGTTATGTGGAATGTATAGATACAGTGTTGGAAATATCTTGTTAAACTAGTATATGTGTTTTGTATATGTCATAGATATGAGAAAATAAAATTCTTTTGGAATAGTAACATGTCTTAATGATATGGAACAGAGAAAAGTTCAACTAATATGTGAAATAAACACATGAAATGGATGTTTTAAACATTATATGGATCACAGAAAACACATAAACATGCAAAATATGTTATATAGAATCTATGGAAGATGTTAATTAAAAAAATATGATAAACATATTACATTCACTCTAATATAAATAGTAGTTTAATACAGCTTTAGAATGTTTAAAAACAATGAAGAAATTAAAAATTAAAAAATATGAAATTGTCAATCTGTAGTGTTACCTTGTAATTAAAACTAAAAAATTCAGTCAATTGTATCACTATTCTTTGCTATGTTCTCCTTGCATAAGAGTTGAATTTAAACATAGTGCCTCAAAAACCAATAACATAACATAAAGAAACCTGGTTTTATCTACATTCAGAATGTATTACTTCATATTGATCATTTCATCCTCCCCCTTCCATCATCCTCCCCTCCCCTCCCCTCCCCTCCCCTCCCCTCTAATATGCCCTGCCCCTCCCCTCCATTCCCCTCCCCAGTCGCTTCCCCCACCACCCTGCCCAGAGTCCTCCCCCAATAGCCCCCTCCCCCCTACCCTCATCCTCCCCGCCACTCCCCTCCCCTCCCCTCCAACATGCCCAACCCCTCCCCTCCATTCACCTACCCACTAAGAAGATTCTTCCCTGAGCCATTCCTCCCTCATCCTTGTCCCCCCTCTTCATCCCTCCCCTACCCAGCCCTTGCTCTCCTCCCGCCACCCTGCCCAGCATGTCACCCCCCCCCAAATTCGCAGCACCTCCTCTCAACCCCCACCACCCTACCCAACATGAGATATAAATTTTAATTTAACAAACAAAATGTGACAAAAAAATGGGAAAAATTATGCTTCCAAATAAAATAAATTAACCCAAATGATGCATCTTGTACGTGATAGAATGTTTGTATAGGATGGCATAAAATGTTCTTGTCACATGATTTGTATGAGTATCTCGGGAATGAAATGATACCAAAATACATTACCACTATTTGTGCATCAATCCAAATATCATAAATGCATCAAAATATATCATTCATCACCTTAGAAAAAAATAAGAAATTACCAGAGCTATACAGAATAGTCTTCTTACCCATTACATTATACATTTCAACATGGAAAAATCTGAAAACGGTCAGCGCAAAGACCTAGTTAGGTAGGAGATGACATGGGTTCCTGTAGAGGAGGCACAATAATTATTAGGATGAGGTTGATAGATTTCATCGTCATTATAAATTAATCAATTCAATAGTTGTTATTGTTGGTAGTGATGGAAAATAAGCAACTGCAAAAATAGTCATATAAAAGAACACAATTTCATCTAAATTTCTTATTAATAAAAGGAAATAATTTATAAGATACACTTGAACACATGAACATTCTCCTTTTATTAAAATTGAAAATAAAAGATAATTGTTTTTACATAAATGAGCTTCCTCCAATTCCAAGCTCTTCGTTGAATACCTGATTCAGGTCGCATTCTGAAACCTGTTAGAATATATTATAACATATTTGATAAGGTACTGCAACTCATTATAATATTAAATAGATTATAACAGATTATAATAGGAAAAAAATTATGAATTTGACTGTGAAACATAATCCTAATGATCTATTTTTTTAATGGTAAAACAACTCACTGTAATAATGAAAAGATTATAACAAAAGACATTCCAGATTCACTCCCTTACGATATTTCTGCTGACCTGATCATTGGTGTTGTCATAAGATATGTTTCTTAAAACAGATTTGATTTTTTTCTTACTCTTGCAATAAGAATGGATAGTCATTTAATATTCACTCTTTTAGTTATAAAATAATTATACCTGAAATCATAGAAAAAAATTGTTGAATATTTAAGATTTATTGTAAGATGATGCATGTGTACACAATTATCAAATACCCATATCATGTTGCTCAACTCATTTAGAGGCCGGAAGAGATTATTTTAGTTTTTCAGGTTTAGTAACAGTAACTGAGGGTGCCACTGAAATATGATTCAAAGGCTTAATCTCCCTACGTGAAATATGTAGATGGATGACATGTTTTATTTGGATGAAGACCCAAAGAGGTAAGGTACTAAAACCTATTTCAAAACATCCTAAAAATTTAGGTACTATAACATACTATAATACAGAACAGATTATAATAGAAAACAAATCTTAAATCGGGTGTCCAGAAAAATATGTTCCCTTAAAGAATGTTTTTTTAAGGTAATACAGCTCACTGTAGGACAAAACAAATTATAACACAAGAAATACTTTTTTGTTCCCATAAGGTATGTTTGTTTACCCGATCAATGGTGCTTTCAATTTTTATGATTTTTCAAAAAAGATATATTTTTTTTCATACTCTTGCAATAAGAATAGAAATTCATAGTTTGTATGTAGTTTTAGTTATAAAAAAATCTAATTTTAAATCGTAGAAGAAGTTTTTCGCAGATGTATGATTCATCGTAAGATAGAGCATGTGTACAGAATCATCAACAACCAAGATAATTCTATTTAAATACATTAAGATGTCATAATACAACATTGATGTTGAATAAATTTAGAGTCATTAAGATAGTGTGCCACTATAATATTCCTCAAAACCGGAAGCAACATGCATGAAAAGATGAATGATGAATGTGATGGTTGTTGATTGCATATAGAAGCAGTATTACCTTACAGTAAACACAATTTCTCGAAAAATGAAATATTACCTGATTATTTCATTTACTATTATAAATCATTGTATGGTTGTATAATATTAAACCATGGTTTGAGAATACTCCATCTATACCTTCATGAAAAGACTTAGGAATACATGTATTCAATTGATTAGTTTTATAGGAAGTTGTACCCAGTGAAACTGAAATATGATTCTCAACCTTCAGAACCCTAGAGTTAAAGATGCAAGAAAACAAACTATATTTATGTCATTCTAATAGAACATAATCTACACTACTACCATAAATAAAAGAGGAAATATAATGCCCTTAGGTCAGTGCGTTGGTATGTTTTGTAAAAGAACATGATCCAGTTTCAAAATACATGATGGACATTTGAGATGTAGTACTGATAGAAGAATGTAATGACTAACTCAATAGAAAATGTTCTACATCTCATGCATTATCTTACAAGTTGTCTATCCCAAGAAGTCTTATATCTCCAAAATGAAGATATAGCAAAACCTGTCTCATTAAATGCTTGAGTGGAGCCTGGAATTAATATTTTTTACATTGAATATAATGAAAACATAAAATACCGGTATCGATAATAAAATCTAAAAGTGTACTCCAAATATGAAAATAATGAGATTAATTACAGTGTAGCTTATAAAACAACAAAAAAGACAAAGGAGTAACAAAAAAAGATAAAAAAAACTTATCCATCATTACTATACAACATATGGTTATTTCCTTTCATTTACAGATTTTCCCATTAATGAAGAAGAAACATAAAATATTAGAGGAACCTGAAAATTGTTCCAAAAGATGAATGAGTGAACAAATATGAGTCCAGGAACAATGTGTTGCATAATTGATTTAAAAAAATTAGATCTTACGGTGAAATAAAAGGTGGTGAATGAAATATTGATGACCCTATTTGTAGAAGTTTATCAATCATTGCCAAAAAAAATCCAAAGTAGCAATACACTTCATTGACAAAATTGTGTAATATGTTAACCTATTCAAAATGTAAATGACTTCAAATGTACATACCCCATAATTTTAATGAATTTTAATTTCATATTTTAAAATAGAAGATGTGTTTTTTTCCACATGAATGGTTTTAGATAGAATTGATCAGACATGTTTTTTACTCCACAAACTATAGATTGTAATCCTGATAAATCTTCCTATATGATGGAATTTGTTTGTTGCATGATAAGTCGTGCTTTTACTCTACAAAAAATAGATTGTAATCCTGATAAAACTGCCTATATGTTTTCATTTGTTTTTTTCATGACAAAGTGGGATATTAAGGAATATTGAGATGCTGTAAGAAGTTTCAATGGAGAAACTTGTTTTTAGAAGTATAATGTGGTCAAAACTAGAAATGTATTTCAGTGAATGGAAAAAATCATACAGATATAACTATCAAATTCACATTGATAGTTATATCTCTCAAAACAAAGTATGATGTTAATGGGATTGTAATTAAATGAATTTAGAAGAAAATATAGGAAGCAATGAGTAAATGTGGAGGAAAATAGAGTAATACTAGGAAAAAAGAATGATGGAAAGTAAAATTATATGATTAAATCAATGTATGCATATTCTAGTGCTAACTTATGATGTAGAATGGAGAAATATGTTTCCTATTTTTTTTGAATTGGTAAAACCAATGGAAATCGGTGGCTGATTTGAAAGGGGTACCCTAGTTTACATATTCTACAAAATGTGATTCTTGTATCTTAACTTATACACTACATAATTTTTTATGTTTCATGTACATAAAAAATGTTGATAAAATGCCCAATAAACTGGAATGTGTGCAGTTCCTATAAAATACACATGACAAACTAAAAATCTGTGAAACAAAAATTTCTAATAAAATATGGGTATACTCAAATGTTTGTTAGTCTGCACAACCAAAAACAATGTTTATTTCTTATTAACCAAAAAACTGACTCCTATGTTAAAAAAATTAAATTTTCTAAGTTTATAAAAACCTTAAAACAACTGAAACACATAATATGATGACCTTACATCATTATAAATGAATCATCCAGAAAATGGCGCACCATTTCACCCCCTACACAACCCTTGAGTATCTGTATGAGGTAACATCAAATTCTCTCTTAGCACCCTAATGGAGTTCCTAATCATATAAGGAGTCTGCCACTAATGGGGGTCTCAACCCTGTAACACCATACTGAATTTGCAGCACTAAAATATGCATGTTCAAAGAATGAAACGAATGAAATGATTAATAGGAAAGAACATTTAATGAACAAATAAAAAACCCATGAATTATAAACTTTCACTCTTCTTCTTAAATGTTCAATGACATGAGGAAAATGTGTATTAGTTTTTTTATAACACTTAAAATTTTATATTGTATTCATCTGGGTTTTAAATTAAAACAAATACAAATTCTACTATAAAAAACTGATCTGTAGTGGATTAATCAAGTCAAAGATCAATCATAGACATTAATTAAAAGATGAATTTTCAAAAATATTCAGATGATCCCCCTATTGAAATACATGAAATATAAAAATGAATGAAGAATTAATCACCGATGTATAAATCCAGTGTTATAAAAACAATACCTCTCTACTGAATTCCATCTATTGTAGCCCCCATGACTGTGTTAAGAATTTATGTTTCAATACTGAGAAGGGGAGAATTGAGATCTGCGATCTCCAGTATATATTTCATAATTTCCTTAAAACCCAATAATAAGGTAGTTAACGAATCATTATTTATAAATCAAAATCACATAATGATTATTTTGTATCTGTAAACTAGTTTGTACTTATGATTTAGTAGTCTTCATAGAAACACATATCAATTTATGGAAAAAATTCAGCAAAAAAGTTCTGTAAAATCATAACGAACTCATTAATATTAATGTAAAATGTTATATTTATGAAATAATAAAATATACCTAAGGTAATAACTATAAAATGAAATTAGAAAAAAAAATCATCTAATGATTAATACGTATCTAACAACCTATTTGTAGTTGTTTTCCTTGTAGTAATCACTATAACTCTTGTCAATTCTTGTTTTCAATTTGAGTGATCATGTGAAATCATTATGAAGTAAATAATGTTAAAGTAATATGATATATTTAGAAACAAATGAAATGTACATTTTCAGTACAATGAAAATATCAACTTACAGATAACCTGTGAAATTTACAATGGCAGTTGTATGATGGTCTCTATGTCTAAACAATTTTCATATGACTCTCAAAGAACTTCACAGACTAGTAGCCATGAAAATAAATTGGTTTAAGTGATTGTTTATGGATATTTTTAATGGAATCTACTGTAATACCGGACTGAGTGGAGCCCCAATAAGCCCCAATAACTGAAGTGAGAAATTTTTAATATTTTATACATTGTGGAAGCTTTGTATTAATATCTGTTAATGGATAATTTCTAGTACAAAATATCGCAGTCACATAAATAGACTTCTACATTAGAGAACATCACAGAGAAAATTCAATAAATTCATCCACAAATTGATAATAATATAGAATAATAATGATAAAATTAGGCAATAAATAAAAAAAATAAAACATACCAGCGAGCAGACTAATATCGTCAACTGAAATAGAATGCACTAAATATGAAAGTTAATTTTTTTGAAAACTGGTCGCGAACTCCAATGAAATAAAACTTTTCCAAACGAAATTGAAAATAACCATAACGAAAGATGAATTAAAAAAAAGGATATTGTGATAAACTTCGATAATTACAATTGATTCTAACAAATTTATGATCATAGAAATAAAACATTTAATTTGATAATCTTAACTTAAGAAAGACAAGAAGGAGAATGAATTATAAGAAAGAGGAAGAATATTTCCCATAACCATGGGTATGTGGTCTGGAATCTGTAGAAGTGGCATGAGGATTTTTTCGGGCATGGAAGAGAAGTAGACGGAGGAGAAGCTGAGGGAGGAGCTGGAGGCGAAAGAGATGTGGTGGGAGAAACTGGAGATGGATGTGTCAGATGTTGAGTGTCTAGATGCGGAGGTTGAAATAAACTTGGAGGCACTGATGTAGAGGGGTATCGGGGAGCCGGTGAAATCGATTGGGTACCCTAAGAGGCAGTAAACCCGAGCGTGGGAGAGAATTGGAGGGAGGAAACGACAAATTTGATGGAAACTGCAAATTGTAGGGATATGTTGACCGATGTCTACAAGAACTGTAGGTTGAGAAGAGGGGATACTCGAGTGGTAGGAGAAATCAATGGAAATTTCTATGGATGTGATGAAAATATCAATCCAGTGAAGAACTAAATCTACATGCAGAAGGAATATGGGAGGGAACCAGAATTATGAGGGAGACGACGACTTGGGATTACGATAACCCTAGGTCGACAGAAGATGAAGCATTAGCAGAAGTAAAATTGATTTGAAACTGCATGCAGGATAGGGATAGAAGGAAACAAATTGATTGAATCAAATCTTGAAGATGACTTCGTGCAGTCACATGAGGGATGAAATGGAGGTATTTTGGTTGATCGGCACAACACGGGAGAAAACCTAAACATGAGGGTGGGTATGAGTTCTCACGCGGGGGAAGGAGTTTACAGTCACGAGAGGGATGAAATGGAAAAGAGGTTTTCTCAATTTTAGGCAACATGGAGTATTTAGAAGGCAACACGTAGGATTGAAGGAAGCCTGTTTTAGTATAGATAGTAGATTAATGTAACCATTAATGTTTAAATGTAAAATAAATTGAATGAAAATAATACATTAATATCATATTTCTCAAAAAAAAATATCATCCACTACATTTTTAGATATTTTTTACTATTTTAGAGAAATGTGATCTACATTTTTAACATTAATCATATTTTAATTTGTCCATTATAACTGATTTCTCTACACAGTTATTAATTTTGACAAAAGTAATTTATAAAGAAAATGTTACATAATTTGATACTTATAATGTAAAATTTTAAATTATATATGGAAAATAAATTTTCACAATTATAAAAATTTTATTTTTATATATATACACATTATAAAAAACAAATTCTTAATAAATATGGTTTTCATGAAATAATTTAACATATATTGTAAAATTATTAAGATTACATATTTAAGTCACATAAATTTATTTATTATAAAAACATAAATCTATACGAGGATTCAAAGTAATTCCAAAACTAAATCTCCCATAAAAACATTTTTCAATAAAAAATTATTTTGATTTAATAATTCTATTAGTTATAAAAAAATTTTGTAATGTTTTGGAAACTAAATTAGTAAATTTTTAAATGAATAAGGTTATTTCTAAAAATAATTTTTCATTACATAAATGGTTTCATAAATTTTATAGTCACTCTTATATAATTTTAATGTCATATAGATTAAAAATTCATGAGAACTATAATATTTTAGTACAAAATGAAATTGGAAGAAAAAGCTCAAAAATTCATTCTATGTTAATACTGATACCAGAAAATAGAAAATAAAATAAATTTTATTTAATTTAAATATATATAATATATAAATTTATTAAATGGAATACTAATATATAATTAATAATATTTTTAATTAGAAAATAAAATTTTCAAAAATAAATAATTTTATTTTTATTTGGTTTCATTCATCAACATAATTAGTTGAAAAAAAATAACTAATATAAAAAAATAACTTTTATCATATATTATTTTAAATATATATGTGTACAAAATAAAACACAATTTTCATTGAAACATGATTTTCAATTCAACTAATGATCTAATTAGTCATTTTAGGAAATCTAAATAATTTTCATTCATATAAAAATAATCCATTATATTCAATATACATATAACTCATAAATCAATTACTCTTATACATTATCCCTAAATAAATGGTATGGTATAAAATTTTTATACTTAAATGTTAATATTTTATCTTAAAAATTTATGGTTTCTTATAATTTTTTTGTCATGTAGAGAAACACATAATAAACATTGACCTATTGATTGTCAATGAAATATTAGAATTTCATTGTGTTATAAAACATGTGAGATATTGTTCATAATTATTGAATTGAATCCTTATCATTATACATTGTTTTTAATTAATTATATTGTCATACAGTGGATAGAGGGATGGTTCTACCCATTAATCATTGAATTCATTTTCATTTAAGGATATACCATAAATGAAAGAGTATATTCATTGCTTCTTGTGATCATCATAATGGTTATATAAAATTAAAAGGCAGTATATATCATAGGTGTAATGTATATTTTTTATTTATAATAAATACTATTTATTCATTTTACTATGAAATTGGGATTTAGGGTCTAAAATTTTATTCTATGTTGATTAAGAGTTATTAAGTCCCTAGAAGCCTAACAGTTATGTTATTGTAATAAGTATTTATCAACTATTTTTTATGGTACTATAAATATGTAAATTAATTTAGTAATAATATTAATTTATTCTAGATATATTGTTTTTAAAATATGTCATTTATATTTAAAAGTTTCATTTCACATCTTTGGAGGTGAAATATAAAATTATTTATTACACATTTAGAATCAAATCATCCAAATTATGTGTGTGGTTAATATTGTTCATTTTTTGTATAATATGTAATCTTTTGAAAAAATAAATAAATATGGAGAGTGCATTAAATTTGATCTAATATGTATATATATATATATATAAATTTTAATAGTACCAAACATAATCGTGTTTGTTATTTTGTAAACATTATCCCCCAAAATATATTATTTGAAAAATAATGGGGATATTGGGGTACTATGTGTGTGGTGCATCACCAAAGGTAATGGAATTATAAAATATTGAAAATATAATTCCACGAATATGTACTGTGGAATACTATAAATACCCTTGACCTATTGTAATTTCATTAAAAACCACATTGAATTATCTCTAAATACATCGTGTAAGGTGACCAACTCTTTTCTATTTATACAAAAATGATGTGTTTTTGTGGATGTAAGGGGTGGTTATATTTTATGATGTTTATAGAAGGCATGGTATTTCATATGAATCTCTTGATTTCAAATTATTGTTATTGTTTACAATTCATTTAAAATTTTATGTAATTTGAAAATATGATTCCAATTAAAAAAATTATCATATCATATTTCTATTATTCCTGATATATTATTCATTTACCTTCATTATTCTCCATTTTATTAGTTGTTACCATATTTATGTTATTGATTTGAAAAATCATTTATTTTTTCCAAATGAAATATTAAGGTTATGAAATATTTTATAAACCATTTTCATATTATTTAATGTTTATTATAATGTATTAATATGTTAAAAATTATTTTATCCATAAAATAACATAAACCATTATTTATTATAATTTTTTATAAAAAAATATTCCATGTTAGAGTAAGAGATTCTTATTCATTTCTCATTAATTTCATATTATGGATCTTTAATTATCCATAAAAAACACAATATATCATGATCTATTATTCATATGTTATATACTGAAATCCTTTATATAGCTTATCTATGATTTATTAAACACTCTATTCCATTATACCCTTCTCTTAAACATGTACTATTCCAAATTATTCTATAAAATCATCCATCATTACCCATATTATTATTAACATACAAAGATATATTGATGAGTAATTTTTTGGACGTAGTTTTACTGGAATTGGATAATCATTATTTCCGTGATTCATAAAATGTGCCTAAATGTTTTGGAAAACCAGTAATCTACTAGATGATTCATCTTCAATTAGTAATCCATGCATCATTTCCGTATAGATTGATTTTAAACCATCTAGGACATTAACAAGACACTCACAAAATAAATGAAAAGTTGAACATGTAAAGATTATTCATAAATATAAAAAATTAAAATAAGAGCATAAGTTTGTTCATATTATGTAATAAAACATTAAAAACAAAAGATTTACTCGGGATGAAAGCAATATAGATTACAAGGGGAAAAAATCTAAAGCATATTATGGAAGAATCATTAACATGACTAATCCACTATTATCACAAATATATAATATATGTTAACCAATCATCACATATAATAAAGTATAATAATTCATTTATTGTTCCACTAAAAATATTATTCATAACGATTAGTGCTCTTGGTTCTAATTTGTTCAATAACTTAATAACTTGATCAATGTAATTAACTAGCTCGGCTTGATCAATTGGTGAATGGTGTCATATTTCGATGTCTCCATGGAATTACATTGGAACTACTAAGAATCATTAACCACCTATCATATATTAAATATTAATTCATCATCTGTAATGAACCTCATCTCCTTATTCCACATAATTTACTAATGTTTCCAAAATGTTCCAAATAATTAGATTCATGAATTTTTTCACAATATCTAGTAAAATTATGAATCTATTGATTTTATTCCTTCTTGATGAATTAAAAAGGTAACCTTAACATATAATAACACAAATAGACTTACTATATACCACAAAAAATCATTTTAGCCTCTATCACAAATCCCAATGCGTCATTTCACTATATTCCAAAACGACATTCTTCAACATACCTCTTCTAACGAGTTAGTGCATTAGAAATCATAATACCAATTTGTTATCCAATTATGTCTAAAGCATTACATAAATATTTAATTTTCTATGAAATAAATTTATTTTCAATATTTAATGTATTATTTTTCCAGTCATACATCCATTGCTTGTGTACCACACTATCAATAAGTATTTGATTAACGATGTATTATATTTGTTCATAGTTATTTTATGTGGTAAATTTTTGAATCTTATTGAAGTGAGTTTCACATAAGTTGTGATAGTATTTTACACTAATATATTTATTTATTATAGTTTCTTACAAAAATACCCTTCCCTATTAATATATACTTTATTCATACATTGTAGAAATTTAATCAGCTTCCTCTATTTATAGTGAAACCAGTTGTGGTAAATGTGTCATCTATCTCAATGAATTTCCTCTAAAATTAAAACCATTGTTTGAGGTACCCTTAATTGAGCCATCATATTATCTAATGTTAATATCTAAAAACACAGAAATTTGATCTTACCTCATAAATAGTGTGAGAAATACTATTATACCTTATGATATGGGATGGTACTCATGGATACATATTTATGTTACATTCTGAAAATCCCTATGAATGTACTACCCAAATCTACAAAAAGTGAAATATGATTTTATGTAAACATTCTTGTGTAAATCTGGATTCTCACTCTCAAAGAAGGAAGAAAATTTAACTTTGAAATTACATCCTAATCAAATTTTCGGTGTCTTATCCTTTTTATTTATAATGATTCCACTGAGGGGAGAACACAAAAGATTTAACATAATCTAGATAATAATATAAATATTTTCTCTAATGGAAAACAGATTTCTTTTTTTGATCTTATAATTTTGTATGTCCTTAACCTGTACAACCAACTAGTGGGTCTATATTCATCAATCTATAAACTATTATCCAATTCACAAATAAACTCTTATTCTGATACTGTTATAGGTCCACCCATTACTATATGATCCATATAGGGATGAAAATTTATGAAATATTTATCAGCATACATCTTTCGGTAACTGAAATGGTCTACATTTCTTTTCATGAACCTGTAGTATATTTTAATTTTATCAAAACTGCATATCCCATTTTTTGGATCCTACCTAATATTATAGAGGTTTTTTGTGAACATTAATATATTATTAATTTCCATTTAGTAACCATTTAGTTCATCCATGTAAAATTATTCATCAAAATCATCATGATGTACTATTATCATAAAACATTACAATAAACACTTTATATGATATCCTACATGGGATCCCTCAATAACATAATATGATAAATGGAACAAAACCAGTCAAAACGGGTTGAATCTCCTTGCACCGTACTTAGATATCTACCCTTATATGTATGAAATACCTATCTAAACATATTTGGAATCCACAACATTATATCTACCTACAATAGGTGTGTATCTAAGAAAATGATAGAAGAAATGAATTAGATATAAGAAACATATCAAGAGAAATGATGAATGAAGCCTTACCATAACAAATCAGATTATAATTGCTACAGGAAGCCTTTGGATCAACATCACATTGATGGGAGAAACTTGGTTTAAGATTGGGGATTCATAATCACTATACAGAGTCATTTTTATGGGGAAACGGGTGGTTAAAACCTTAATCCAACCTAGATCTATGTTTAATGTTACAATGTTTGACTATATGAATAAATTAGTTGGAAGGTTAAATTAACAGTGCGCTAACTATGTGATTCAAATTTCCTTGAGGTTTCCCTTCATACGGTATCCTCACACAGTCTTCAAATCGATGTGAAAACTAAGCTGAAATATCTACATTATTTTTCCCAAATCTCTTTTCAAAACAAACAATTTCTATATGGATTCTACATGGTTTAGAAAACTCTTGTGCATCACATGAGAATCCCCATTATCCCGTATCCCACTATGCATCGATTCTTGCAAGAGTTTCATGGTTATCAAAAACCATACACCACCCTTGAAACAGTAGGAATAAACAATATAAATTCCAAAATGTCCCCAAAACATATCAAACAAAACACTTATAATTTACATATTTATAAATAATAGTGAATGGGTTAATTAGAAGAAAAAGAGGGTACTAAATACTTTCCACCATTGGTTATTCAATCCACTAAATGTAGACAAACCTAATTTCCATGAATGAGTTCTTAACCATTCCAAATTCATTTCCTTCTCATGTTCCCATGTATTCTCATGAATCATGCCATGTTTCCACAAAACGAGAACTATGCAGATGTTTTTCACAAACATGGAATTATATTTCCTATCCAAAATCCAAGTGTGTATATGTTCCAATGAATCATCTTCCACTAGGTCCACCTGATCTCATCTGATCACATTGTCAAGATCAAGGTGATACTTTTTTAGTAGATATATGTGGAACTCATTGTGCACCGTACTGAACTATGGTGGATATGTAAACTGATATATCACCTCTCCAACCCATTACAGTATCTCAAAAGGGCATATGTATCAAGGGGATAAAATTTGGTGCTTTCTTAAATGATCACATCCAATCCATGGAGTAATCCTAAAAAACACTTGATTACTCACTCCAAATTACAACAACCACCGATAATGATCTACATATGATTTCTGATGACACATAGCCATGTTCATCATATTTCTAAAAAATAATTATTTTTCATTGGTTTTTGGACAAGGCCTGTCCGAAAAAGTTATGTCTCACCTATTTCTATCCAATAATCTGGAGAAAAAAAGTTATGTACATAAAATGCTTCAAAAGGAGCCATATGTATCAATTTAGGATAGTAGTTGTTATACGAGAACTCCACAAATGGAACATGATCCTCCTAGAAACCACAAAAATCCCTTATGAAGTCCCGCATCATGTCTTCCAATGCTTGCATCATCCTTTCAGACTTCCCATACATTTTAGGATGATATGGAATACACATATTCAACTGATTCCAATGGGATTTCTATAATGATTTCGAGATACAATATGTGAACCTCAAATAGCTATATTATATGATCAACACTAGTATTCCATATCTCGTTACCACTTATCAAATAATTATATTGGATTGATACTCCACCATTTTATTTTCATGAATAGGGATGAAATGAGCCAACTTGGCTTGTCGATCAACTATCAAAAATATTTAATCTTATTTCCAAACCCTTTTTGGGAGACCTATTATAAAAGTCATAGTTATCTACTCCCATGTAAACATTAGAATAGGTTTGAACTACAACATACCTGATGGCCACTAATACACACTATAAACATGATAAAAAGATAATAATCTTGAAATGAAACTTACCCAGTTTTTTTTATACTGTTGCATAAAAACTATGATTTCAATTCCATATACATTTTCAGTATTCCAGAATGAATATCCCATTATGAATTGTGGAAACCATGAAGAAGATTATCCAAACATGCCATATGTACAACCATCGATTCTCAAAACTCCAACACTGAACTCCCTTCTATCCTTTATCCCACAATGGTCTAACTATCATTTATTTTCCAAAAAATCTCAATAAATTAAACACCACATATTTTTTTTCCTATTTTACAATTTTTCCTAAATCACGAACCAGTACATCTGAGAAGAAAATGACAACATCGCATCAATATTCACATTAAAAATGCATGTCGTCTAGTACTGACATCATCTGACAGTCATCTGATTCTACATTAGTAACAACAATATATTAATTTTTTCTTAGTGCATCTGCCACCATATTTTCTTTACCCGTCATATACATCAAGTCAATTTCAAGCATCTGGAGATACTCAATATGTCTTATTTTTCTCAGATTCAAATCCTGTTGTGAGAAAATATATTTCACGATCTTATGATATGTAATCCTAGTAAATTTCTCACCATAGAGATACTGATACCATGTCTTCAATTCACGGACAACTGAGAATGACTCATATCGGTATGTATATTATTTTTTCACATTCACCCTTAATGACCTTGATCCATATCTACAATATGATCTCCTTGCATGAGAACTCACCCCATCCCAGATCTGGAAGAATCACAATACACCACATACCGTTGTCATGACTTTAGTTTTCCAGATAGGTGTGGATGTAAGGAAATTTTTTTTCTATTTTAACATTTTTTTGAATTTCTATGTCCATTGGAATGGAAAATTCATTATTTTAAAAGTATACATCTATGAGGGAAGATGTGAAATGTCACAAAAAAACATCAGTAATAACTAGCTAAACCAAGTATGATCTGTATCAAAAATAAATTCATTGGATGTTTCTAAGAGATAACAGCTTCTATCTTTAATTGATCAACAGAATCATTTTTTCAACATATCACATGGACAAGAAAGAATAAGAATTGGACGAAAAAATCATTCATTCATTTTTTGAAGGATAATATGATGGTATATCATGTTTTATAATGATGTCTCAAAGTATTTCTCACACTCATCCCCTGTGCATAAATGTACCATTATTTCATCGACAAACAGTACGAAAAAATAATCTAGATATCTCTAAAATATATGTTCATCAATGAAATAAATACTACTGAAACATTTGTATGACCAAAATTCATTACCACATAATCATAATGGCCTTGTCTACTTATAGAGGCTATTTCCTGAAAATCACCCTTCCAAACTCATAATTATTGATACCCTGATCCAATGATATTTTTGGAGAACCAATGTGCTCACCACAATTTTTTAACCATATCATCATTGCATTGAAGTGGATAAATACTCTTCATTGTGACTTGCTTATGTTTATGGTAATCCACACACAAACATATTATTCCATCAGCATTCATTATAAAGAAGACATTTTCCACCCCCATAGACATACTCGACTGGGTGAAGCTCAATATTTCATTCTCTTCAAACTATTCTTTTAGTTCCCTAAATTGTGTTGGTACTATTCAACAATATGGTAGTGAGATAGGGGTGGTCCTTGAGAGGAGATAAATCATATACATAACTTCTATTATGGGTAAAACCCATTGAATTCTCTTGATAAAGAAATCTATAAAAATATCATCTAGTAAAGAAAAAATATTATTTTCGATCTCTTCAATTGTTTCTAAAGGAAAATCTAGCAACTGATAAGTGATAATTCCCACTACTAGTTCAAATAGTCCTTTTGTACATGTCTTCACAAACATTTTTTCCATTTAAGAGAATCTCAGTGCCATTCTATGTATCAAAACGATTTTTTCTTCTATAATAGTTAATGTGATCCTTTAACCTTGATAGCCAATTCATACTCATGATTACATCATTGAATGCAATGTTCGACGTAGAGAAATTGCATTTTATCTCATCTTTATAAACAGTTATAGAACATGATCTATATTGGAAGGATCAAAATTATCTTTCCCCAAAAGAGTTTTATGTTTTATCACAGATTGAATCAAATCATGTTATCAAATTAGTAAATCAACAAAATGTGATGAAACAAAGGGATATGATTCTACATTATAGAAAACATTTTTATAAGGGTAGAATTCAAAATAATAGTACCTCTCATAGTATATGGACTAGGTTTATAATCCAAAATCATCTTCCCAACTCCATATAATTACTTTGTCACTACACTATGCTCTTTATTTCCTTTAAAATATTTCCATTTCTGAGGAGTCGTGGAATTAATAGAATCATTATAGATATATCTTATCTTCTTTCCTAATGTATTCTACTTTCCTATTTCAATTGTAGGATATAACGCCTATGACACGTTTCAAGTGTATCGAAAACCTAACATCAGTGCAATACAAAAAAATCATATAATATATCCCATATTGTGGAAATTATGGAATTATATTGGAGGTGTTGTTCACTATGGATTCATTTGGATAATGGAACCACAATAGAGACATCCCACTTTTTTCAGGATCTTGGAGGATGTTTCACTTATCTTAATGTCTGATTTTGATTCAATATCACTCCCTATATGTTGGTTTTCCTCTCTTTCTTGAACCCAACATTATAGAATCTACTATTTCACAAGGGTATCCACATATATCCTCCTCCACTGGCTCATGCTATGTCTCATTCATCCATTATATCTCTATTGACCGTCTATGTATAGTCAGTAATACATATGAAAAAAAATCCTTGAGAGAATGTCTTGCCTTAGTCTAGAATCAAGGATCCGTGCATTCATGGTCGTATAAGAAGAAACGTCAGTTGAAATGTGTACTAAATTCATGTATTTAGATGCATACAATGTGATAGATATATCCTATTGTTTTAGGATGAGGTTGTTTGTCATTCCATAGATCTTGAACATGTGAGGATAGAATTGTTTATTAGTTAATTACTCAAAATCCTCCTAATTATGGCCTGGATTAACTTTATCGTGAAAATATTATTCCAACCACCTACATGAAATATCTTATAGAATATATGTCTCCATTTTTACTTTTATCATTGCTATTGTATGGATGAAATCAATGATATGATTTTTCAGATTCAGTCATTCCACTTCTCTTTCGAGTTCTAAATCAACACATAAGATGGGTGGATTATGTTTCTGTAATTGTACAGAATGATCAACATTTATTGGATAATCACTATGGATTTATGTATCCCCATCTTCAACTGCATGGAAGAAACTAGGAACAGATTATTGGTTCACATATGGGCTAGTTGCAACCACATTTTTTCAGCTTCTTCATGGGGGATTCTATAACACCAACCATGTTCCATTTACAATATACATAATAAATGTAATAACACTAACAATCTAGATATTAAAAGGAAATTATTCCAATTTTTACACATCAACTATTAAAAAATTTCATTCCAAATCAACCATTTCAACATTAAATCGTTTTTTAAAAAAAATTTCTTGATTGTGAAAATTAAACCACATTTAAAATATACCACAAATTTTCTTCCAAAAATATTTCATTTAAAAAAATTGAACATTTTTTAAAAAATAAACACATTGAATAAAATCACATTTCATTACTAAAGATGATATATTCAATCTTAGAGGGGGCCATTCATTTAAAATACCTCACGGGTGATTCATTGATTAAAACCATGATAATGAGATTTCAAAATCCAATAAGTGCCTTGAAAATACTTTTGTACCAAACTACATGGTTACATTATGTTCAACATAAAAATGATAGCTATTTATTTTTATTCTCTAAATTTCAGGTCTCAAAAATCCAACCCCTTTTTATGATCATAACCCAAGGAATAAAAAATATTTAATACAACTCCAATACTGAAATAGCTACTTAAATCCAACATACAATAGACCTAAAAAACATAATACCATTTATAATGTCCTTCGTTCTCATTTTCATGAGAATGTGGGAGGATTATACATTCTGTTAGGAAACATCCCTTGGATTACAGCGAATGGAAATTAATCCAAAAGAGATTTATTAAACATGTGGGGGATGGTATTCACTTAATGAATGAATAAACTATAAAAATGTTTATAAACAAATATTCCACTATATCATGAATGTTAACCATGGAAGACAAATCATCATTTCATACATCCGAATCATACACATATCAAGTGTCACAGAGGGGGAAAAGACATCACAGTAAATAGAGGATGAAAAACTAATAAAACTCAAAGACAACATCAAGACTACAATCTCTACATGATCCATGTTCAAACTTCACCAAACAACCCATGTAACATGAGGTATTGATAATGAAATGAGATACATTACCTTATCCTATGTCATCATATATAGAATATGAAAAATAACCATTGTTCCTAAGATGTGGTGAGTACTCAAACATTGTTGGTTTTCTCCTAGTGACTTATGTACTCATGCCACTAGGTTAGAATAGTTATAAATTTTTATATAAAATAGATTATATAAAATAATTTTCAAATATTTCCTAACTAAATAATACAAATCATAAAATAGTTTATGTAAAATGACTTACATATATCATTTGTATCGAAATATATAAATGCATCATAACAAAAAAATTCATATATATCCACATATAAAGAAAAAAAATCAAAACAATAATTTTAAAACCCATTCAAAATCTATGTTTGGAATAACAATTTTATTCCACAACACAAAAAACCAACTTTTCAAGATTCATAATGATAGTTCTATATTCATTGGTTGTCTCTCATTGATCTACCTATTCCGCACAATGTACTTATTTCACATGTGAAATTACACCTTTATAACTGAGAACGATTTCATATTTCAACCAGCAGTAGTAAATTCAAATTGAATATACACCCAAGTGTGCTAAAAACAATTTCAATTCCATAAATCCAAAACCATTTTAATAAAAAATATATCTATATAAGACCATTCTACAACCTAAAAAATAAAAAATCCATCAAATACATATTTTATAAATTCAATTTAAAAAACAAGAAACTAAATAACATTCCCAACAATTCTCCAAAATTCCACATTTTTAAAAATATTCATATATCATCAGTAAATATGATTTATATAATGATTTCCATCAATATTTCTCAATAAATTTGAAACAAATCCATTTAATTATGGATAGTAGAGTAGAAATTGAAGTCCCCCTCATTTTGAGTTTCTTTGGAAAGGATTAACACCATGATAAATGTCACAAAACATGTTGATTCTCCATGAAGCCAAAAAAATATCTATTCCCATATCAATAACAAAGACCAATATAAATATATTTGTAAATGAAAGCATTTTATATGCCCACAATATACATAAATCTAAGAAACTAAGAAAATAAAATATGTATACCTAAGAAACACATCATGAACGATGAAGAATAGAGCCTTATACATATAAATCGAATTTTAATTGCCAATGGAGTCTTCTTAATTACCTCTAGATCGATGAGATTTCATTATTTGATCATTGGGGATGAAAGATTCTATGTTAGGGTTATTTTGAAGGAATAAAGTGGTTAAAAACTTAATCCTCCGTAGATACTATTATTAAGGATCTATGTATGACCCTATGTACTATTTAGACTCACAGTTTGGAAAAATATGTGCTAACTGAGCACCATCCACTACATTGAGGATGATGGTCACTCTATATGTTTCATGGAATCATATCCCGTGTGAAAACGCTCAAAAGACACTACCTTATGCTCCAAAAACCTATTTTAATGTGCATTTTTCTCCTTGGATTCCATGATTTGGATGTTCCATGTGTATCTTGTGAACATCCCATTTATACCCAGTCTCACTAAGTGCTGTTTATTCCATGTGTTTCATGGTTTCCAAAACCAAAGGACCACCTACGCACCAATGGTAAATCCCCAAGTAAATTACAAATGGACAAAAAATATTCCTAGAAAACCCATATAATTTAAATACATAAAATTAATAATGAAAGTTATACTTACAAGGTCCTAGGGTTACTACAATTTTTTACGTACCAATTAAATTAGTCGTGTTCAAAAATTATATGTATTAATAAAAACCAAAATAATACAATTGGTACATCATAAGATTTAAGTATCAAAATTATTTAAATGAATATTTTTTGTGTTTTTTAGATTTGGTTCAACAATAATATAAAATTACTCAATTAGTTTTCCTTTATAAAGGTAAATTATTTAAATGAGACCTTGCATTATTGAATACCATTTTATATTTACATGAGTGAAACTCCCCCTCAGCTATAAAAATAAAAGCACTATACCCATCCATCAAAACTCTCAAGCAACATTTGAATATCCATCCTCTTCCATAGTCCTCCCGAAACATCCAACCATTCTTAAATGAAACCTCTATTAGGGCATAAAGTCTTCCATGGTATCCATTTGGTGAAAACCAAAAGGATTTCCCAAATTAAGAGGTAATACCCTCCCCCAAACACTTTTCATTTATTTTAATTAATTACTCTCTCATATCGTCTTATTTCTAGATTTAATAACAACACCAGTATCCTAAAATTTACTATAGTTTTTTAAGGATAAGGGTTCTACCCAAAATTACACACAAATCAATCTAATGGGTACCAACCATTCTATTTACATATATAATGAACTAATGTCTCAATAATCAATGACTGTTCATTTTTCCTTTACCACCCATCATGGTATAAATTATGATGAATAATATATTTACATATGTCATATAAAAAATTTACCATTTCCATGAAATTTTTTTATGGCATCCTTCCTTTTTATTAAATAACTTTTCATTACATTTTGCAAACAGAGGATCTTTAAAGTATAGTTTCTTGGGAAGAAAGAACATAATACATTAAAACAACATAAAACATTCTTTCAAACCACTCATAAATCTTCATCATAGGTTCATAATATGTACAATTACTACATATCATATCATGGAGACATACATAACGGGAAATGAGGAGCAGAAGGCCTAGTAAGGAAGACAAGTGAATCAGTTAACATGTAATCTTCAGAAATATTAGTAAGAACATGATAAAAATCATAATGACATGAGTAATAGAATAATAGGAATATCGTGATACAATAAACATGAATAATAACTTGAATATGTGAATAAATCATTTCATTTAGACATCCATAAACATATCACTAGGGTTTAACCCTGAGGTAACAAAAAAATTACTAATGTTATTCACCATGGTATCTTGAAACATGTCATCTCTAGAGATTAATTTCTTTATCCATAGAATTAGAGTACTAGCAGGGTGAAACGTTAATATGTATTTATTTTAATGTAATCCACATAGATCTTAATCATGAATTTCATAAATAACCCAAAGAGAGTAAACTAAGTTACACCCAAATATTTCATAATACATTATTTCTTCTAAGTAATTCTATAACTTGCACTACACGCAACGCCGAGTTCAAGCACACCACGGCACACCAAACAAGCCGTTCAAAAGCAGTTATCAGTAGTATTAAATGAATTTTGAACTTTATATAATACTTATAATTTTAGAATACATAATATGAGTTTCTTAAACATAATGTAAGAACACATTAATTTTTTCAATTAAAAGAAGTATATTTTTAAAAAGTCCATTTTACCACCTTTTAATGGATAAACCTTTTAATGGATAAAGATTTTTAAATTCAATATTTGAAACTTTTATATATTCAATTTTACAAAATTAACAACTTATATAGAATTGGGACATAAAAATTTAGTTTCAATAAATTTTTGTTGTTTTTTCAAAACATTCATATTTGGTTGAATAGTAAAAAATACTATATTATAACTGAAAAAAACATTTTTATTCAAAATAATTTATAGTGTTAAATTATAAATTTTAATGGTATGTAATTATAAATAGAGTTTATTTTTTCCATTTAATCTAATGCTGGTCCTTGTAAGTAATTCAACTTTGAAATTGGGTAAAAACAAGTGTCAATCATTTGATAGTTATTATTTCATAAAAATACGCTTTTTGGTTTTGACGAATGGAATTATTTTTAAATGAATTAATGAAACATATATGTTTTAAAATTTGTAAAATAGAATTTATTTTTTAAATCAGAATATAAAAATTAGCTTGGGGTGATTTTTTGGTATATTTATAAAAAACATTCTATTTTTCATAAATAGTTAAAAACAATGTGTTCTTTTTTAATACCCACTTTTTTTAAATAATTAATTATTTTATTTAAATTTATTTTATGTCAAAATAGATACATAATAAGAATATTAGTTCAATGTAATTCATTGGAATCATTTTTATAATAAAATTAGATGTATAAAATTTTATTGAACTTTTTACCGTCTTTTACCTACCTTCGAGGAGCATTTTAAAATTTGTGTAAAAAATAATTTTACCGCATCTATGAGTTGAATTTCAAAAATCCAAGAGACATGGTTTACAATAGTAAATATCATGTGGTTCTATATCATGAAAATAATTTTTTGTGAATAGTAACTTTTGACATTTATTTACCATAGTTAAAAGTAAATAGGGTAATTAAGGGTAAAATCGATATTATAATTCCCTTAAAACATGTACTAATTCTATTGGATATGTGTAATAAGACTAAAAGAAACTTTCAGAATAAAATATGACCCTTTAGGCCCACTTTTATTAGATTAGAGCATTTATTAATTATAATTTAAAGCAGAGTTAAAAGAGTTAAATTAATGTTTTCATAACTAAAACATTTTAATATAAGGTAATACATAAGATAAATTAGACTATAAATATTTTTTATAAATATAAAAATATTTCCTACATAATGATATTTTATTAATATTTTTTAGACATTAAATAATTTATTATATTTATGAGATAATAATGATGCAGTAATTACCTTATTAATGAATGATTAAAATAATTGATATTATAAATATCCCAATAATTTTAATTTGAGACTTTTCATTAATTACAATAATTTTATAGGTTAATATGTCTTGTTAGATTTAATTAGATAAATTTTTTTCTATGTGATATTCTTTTTATGATATTCACAAGAAGAAAATACCAAATAGTGTCAAAATTGAGATAAATTAAATTTCAAACAAATACAATATTATTTGTTGATATAATATTCCTAAAAGTATAAGGGTAATCCAAAAAGCATAAATAATATTATATATGTCATTAATTATCCACTTTAGGTTCTTTTGAATGTTTATATTACGTTTATTAACCATATAATGTATGAATACAAGAAGACACGGTAATAGTTAAATTATTTAACGTAGCGTTAAATCTCAATTATAATGTTAAAATGGTTACCTAAACTTGTATAAAACCTATTTTTTGAAAGGATTTGTACCCATACCAAAATTATCATATAAATAAATCAATTTTGATTCATTATTAATCGAATATGATTTTATTATACAATTATATTTCAATCATTTCGTAAGGTTCCCCTCACACCTCTTATAAAAGGGTACTCCACCTTCTCTTAAATTCACACCTTCAATGCCATTTTTCTTGGCCAAAACCTGCCCAAATATCATCTAAACTTTCCTTCCTTCATCATAATGTCCTCAATTTAGTCATAAATCCATCCAAAGGATCCTTTTTTATCAAATCAAAAGGAAGAACCTGAAAAATAAGTAAATATTTCATCACCTCTTTCATGTTCTTTTCTTCTTCCACTTCTTCTCTCCTTTTTGATTAAATTCTAAAATAATAACTCAATTATATTCTATATACTATGATGTTATTATAAATATGGTTCAACAATAATCATTATTATATCCATTATTTTAATGACATCTCACTATACGTGTGTACGTACGACTTAACGTCTCTATGTCGTGATGTAGTTGTTATTTAATACATTATTATTTGGATAAGTATAATAATGATGTATAATTGTTTTTAATAAATATATATCATGATAATGATTCTGTTTATATGATATAACATCCAATTATATATGATTTTATTATAAGAATAATGATATTGTCACTCCTGCGTACATCACTAACACAAAAACAGTTTTTCCCAGCGCCCCCCTTTATCATCGCTAATGAAAAAGCACTGATAAAGGGTCTAATTAAAAAAATATATTAATATATTAATATATAAATATAGTTATGTTTATATAAATATAATTTATAATTTTTAAATATATTTCAGATAAGTATAAATGTACATTTGAACTTAATATACTTAATATATAAGATATTTAGTGATAATGCCTTCTTAATAAATTTAAAAAATATTTTTAGTTAATAATTTGTAATTATTATGGAGTAATAGTCATGTAATAAAAATTTAAAGACTAAAAAAATTAAAAAAAGATCCAAAATATGTTGAAAACGCAACTCAAACTTCAAACGGACATAACTTTTGATCCGGGTGTCCGTTTGAGCTCTACCATATATCAAATCAAAACCTGTGACAATCTATATATCGTTGTGACATGGGGGGACCCCAGTCACGGGATTTTAGATGGAAAAAGAGGCCTAGAAGTCCTCCAAAACTAATTTTTTAGTCGGGGTACCCTGATTTTTTAACATTTTGGGGATTTTCAGCCTCGTTTAAGGGGGTATTGTTGACATTTTTTTGTTGTGGACTGAATTTAATCTAGGGTATTATATTCATATTGATATTATGTCTTTGCAATTTTATCTTTTTTTATAAATCACTACTATTTATAATAAAATATATAACAATATATATGTATTTTTTATATATTCACATATAAAAATTAATTATAAATATAAATACTAAAATAAATTAACATATAAAATATATTAGCTTTATCTAAATAATAACCAATGACGATTTTCATTAAAATAAAAATATATGAATGTTTATATCCCTATATATTAATCTAAATATATATATATATTAATATATATATATATATATATATTAATATATCTACATATATATTAAAATTACTATATATATATATAAATATCACTATAAATATATATATTCATATAACTATATCTATATATATATATATTAATATAAATATATATTACTATATGAATAAATATAACTAAATATATATATATATATAAATAGAGATATATATTAATATAGCTATATATATATATTAATATAAATATATATTACTATGCGAATAAATATAACTATATATATATAAATAGTGATATATATATAAATAGTGATATATAATAATATAGCTATATATATATATTAATATAACTATATATATATATTAATATAACTATATATATATATTAATATAACTATATATATATTAACATAACTATATATATATATATAATAATAAAACTATATATATATATTATATAACTATATATATATATTATATAAACTATATATATTAATATATATATATATATTACAATACGAATAAATATAACAATATATATGTAACACCCCGAGATTTTATGAAAAATATTCTTTTTAATTTCATTAATGTCTTGTGTTGTACGTTACACCAAAAGGATCTTGCACAACACGCATCCTTGACTTGCCTTGCATTACGCGCAATCACGACCTTCCTTGATTGCGTGTGTAGTACGCAATACCGAGATTCACTAAACAACAATATGCTATTATTAAAACTAGCGGTTATGAATAGTAATAACCACTTTTTTTAATTTTGTAAATTTTATTTTTCAAAATGGACTTCATTTTTTGATTCGGAATATCGAAATTATCATAGGGTAAAATTTTGGTACTTTTCTAATAACTTTCATATTCTGATGAATACTGAAAATTACAAAATTTTAATTAAAAACAACTTTTTAAATTGAAATAACTAATAGTGATAAATTATTAATTTGAGTGGTTTTAAATTATATTTAGAATATATTTTTACAATTTAATACAATGTTGGTCATTGGATGTAATTTCACATTTAAACCAGTTATAAACAAGTTTCAATCTTTTGATAGTTATTATCTCTTAAAAACACGCTATTTGTTTTGACGACGGGAATTGATTTTTAAATTAGTTAATGAAACTGATATATTTTGAATTTGGTAAAATATAAATCATTTTTGATTTCATAATATCAAATATATCTTAGGCCTAATTTTTGGTATTTTTCTGGAAACATTCATTTTTTGATGAATAGTGAAACCACTAAGTGGTAGTTAAAAAAATTGAATTTTTCATAAAACATAATTTTACCACTTCTGTGAGTGGAATTTCAAAAATCCAAGAGACACGGTTGATGTTAGTAAGTATTATGTTGTTCAATGAGATGAAAATAATTTTTGGTGAATAGTAACTTTTTACTTTTTTTACCACGGTTAAAAGTAAATAGGGTAATTAATGGTAAAAATGATATTATTATTAACCTAACACATGTCCTAATTCTATTGTATAAATGTAATTATACCAAAAACAACCTTAGGAATAAAAAATGACCATTTAGGCCCACTTGGATTAGATTAGGACATTTATCATTATTTAATTCAAAGAAGAGTTAAAAGAGTTAAAATCAAAGTTTATTTACTAAAACATTTTTAATAAAGGGTTATACATAAGATAAATTAGATTGTAAATATTAATTAGAAAGATAATAAGATTTCCAACATAATTAGATTTTATTTATAATATTTAGACATTAAATAATTTAATTTATTTATGACACAACGATGATGCAGTAATTATCTTATTAATGAAAAATTGACATAATTGATGTTATAAATACCCAAATAAATGTAATTTGAGACTTTTTATGAATTAAACTAAATTTCTAGGTTAATATTAAATGTTAGTATTGATTTAATTTACTTTTTTTGAACTAATAATTCTGTTATGATTTTCACAAAAATCAATTACTAAATAGTGTCAAAGTTGACATAAAATAGTTTTTTAAAAAAATATTAAATTATTAATTGTTATTTTATTCCTAAAAATCTAAGGTTCGGCTAAATTACATAGATAAGATTATATATATTAATAATAAATAACTTGGGGATCTTTTGGCTTCTTATAGTAAGTTTATTAACCATATATTGTAAGAAAACAAAAAGAAACGGTAACAGTTAAATTATTTAACTTAGAGTCAAATACAATTGATAAGGTTAAAATAATAACCTAAACTTGTATAAATCCTATTGGATGAGTGTATTTCGACCCATCCCCACCTTATCTTTGAAATAAATCAATTTGGAGCTATTTAAAACCGAACTTGACTGTATAATAAAATAATATTTTTAGTTATTCCAAAGGTGCCCCTCTCCTCTCTTATAAAAGGGAACCTCCTCCCTCTCCTCCTCACACCAATTTGAGAATTCAAGTTCCGCCAAACCCTACCAAAATCTTTTCTCCACTTCCCTAGTATCATCCTAGAGGTCCTGGTCTTCTTCAATGACCATCCTTACTTCTTTAAGTGGAGGTTAAGAAAAGGCGCGTCAAAAAGAGGTAATATCCATTACCAATATTTTTCAATTTCATTCTTCTTCAACTTCTTATTATTTATTTGTTTCATGATAAAGTAATAACATAAGTATTTATTATATACAGATATGTTATTATAAATATGAAACAACTCTATTTAACCTTTTTCCATCCTACAGAAAAGGAAATCATCGCGCGTGCGTACGTACGGAATAGAGTCTCCACGCCATGATGTAATCTATTTTCCGCCACCACCCTAATTGGATGGGTATAATGGTGTAATGAGTAAGTATATATGATTATTATAAAGTGATAATGATACTGAAATAGTATACATACACTTCAACACATGTTCACGATCATGATAACGATATCAACGCTCGTGCGTACGTACAGACTACCGTCTCCACAACGTGATGAGATTCATTCTCCACATTAACCATTCATGAATGATTATAAAGTATATATAATGAATAATAATGAAATATATGACATGTTAAATCTACTGGATTTATGTATATATATGTATGTCGTCTACTTACTTCCATTCAAGACAATAAGGAAAGGAAAACAACGTTAATGCGTACGTACAGACTATTGTCTCCATGAACGGTGTGTTTCGTTTCATTTATCTATCTATTATATATATATATATATATACTGACTATATATGATATACAAATCAAATTTTATATTCTAGAAGTAAGTAAATCATGATATAAGTAATAATAATGTCAATAACAACAAGTCCAAACACCTACGATAGATGAAACGATTTTACCCAAAATGCTTCTTTAACATGGCATTTACAAAAGAACTGGTAATATAAAGTCATAAGTGAACCATATATGATATCATAACAATGAATATGATTCTGTAATAAGTTAATGACATTATCTAAATCATTATACAGGTGGTTCGAACACTTACAAAGCAAATCGGACCTAAGGTAAGGGAAATATCACAATGTCATTTTTATCCGAGATTGTTTATACTTTGGTATTTACTGGGGTGTATTTTATCATCCACATCCATGTTTTCTCAATATGTAATATTATTTCCATACACCTAAAATTGTTTAAATCCAATTTTACCCTTCCGTGAGTTTTTTGTAAAAGATATGAAAGGAATCTTTTTTCATTTTTCGTAAGAGGTACTTTTTGACTTTTCCGACAAAAGTACGAAGAATGTTTTTTTAAGTTATACGGCATGAATGGATTTTTAAAACATTATTTCAAAGAAGCTTCCTTTACAAGTTTTCAAGTTTATTTTTAATCAAATTATTTTAGTTTATAATTGTACGACATGTTGAGAAAGGAAAAGTGTTTTTGAGGCAGAAAATATATTTTCCTCAAAAATGGAGTTCAAGTGTTTTATCAAAATTATTTTCCATATAAGATAATAAAGGGTTCTGTTTTTATCCATATTATTATATTTATTTTATTATGTTGTGATGGAATTATATTTTTATGAATTCATTTATCTTATATGAATTGTTTTATGATGTCACGATGTTTATGATTCCCATTATTATTACATGGGTTATTTTATGATGTATGGATTATGATTTTGTGGCACACATATGAATGGTATCATTATGAGATGGGTGGGACCTAAATCTCCCTCCAATGCATTGGGTAATGATTTTATATCTCATGAGATAGACATGGCTGGAACGGTAGGTTATACCGGTTCAGTGAAACAGGACTGAAACGAGGAGTGAACTCGGTTCAGAAAGGGACATTGTCCACTAAGATAGTCTTGGAAATGTGTCTTGACTAATAAGAAATTATTCTCTATGATTATTTGTGTATGCCACAATGTTTCATGTTATAAGTTATGATTATTGGGGTTTTATTTCACTACTATGATTTATCCCATGTTATGATATTATGCTCTCTTTTGCAGGATAAGATTTCCAAAATGTTATGTTCTTATGAATATGATGTCATTGATTTTTCTTTTGTTTACACTTACTGAGCATTTGAGCACACCCTTTTATGTTTTCCTTTCCCCAGGATATAAAGAATGGTTTTAGGTAAGAAAAAAAATGTAAGATCTTTATGGGAGATGTTGAAGATCATTCACCACGATTAGAAGATTACTTTCTGAGTTTCCAAATACACTAAAATATTACGGTCCTTGTGTGTGTGTTTTTGTTATGTACTAAGTATTTTCACAAAAGTTATGTAATGTCCATGTACGTCAAGATTCGGGTCTCTACAATTGGTATTAGAGGAATGGTTTAGTCAACCTTTTGAAACTAAGATGTGAAAATGTTAGTGAGATCGCTAGAGATATTTCTAAGGTAGGTCTAGAGATGTCCCTAATGATAAGTATACGTATAGGATACAGTCCTAGAACTAGGGCAACGATCATAGAATTTAACCTAAGAAGTTAGATATTGAGGATACTCCCCCTTTATAATGTTGTTCTCCCTAGCATGATTTTGGCCTCTCACGCAATTCTTTTTGGGTTTTACACGATGACTGGAGACCGAAGGAACCGTGTTGATCAATGTAATGGACAATGCAATGATTGTCCTCCTGAAAAAACAAATGTTATGGGAGATGGGGTGAAAAATCTTTTTGCTATGCTTACATAAGCTATGAATCATTCTGGACTTCCAAATGAGCAGAGAAGGGAAAAACATCCTATTGAGTCCTTCATGAGGCAACATCCACCTTCTTTCAGTGGGTCTTATGATCCACTTGTTGCTGAACAATGGATCAGTACTACTGAAAAGATATTTTCAGTTCTTCAATATTCTGAACCAGATAATGTCATCTTAGCAGTATATCGTTCGGAAGGTGAAGCTGATCAATGGTGGAATCTTATCAAGAATACGAGGCAAGGAGATGAAATTGAGTCCATGGAATGGGACGAGTTCAAGAACATATTTTTCAATATGTACTTCCCTCGTATTCTTCAAACAATGATGGAGAAGGAGTTTCTTGAACTAAAGAATAAGGATGATGAATCTGTTGGTATATACGAAGCGAATTTTCCAAGGCTATCAAGGTATGTATCTGGATTTATCATCCAACCTGAAAGTAATGTTGATCGATTCTTCAGTGGCTTATAACCAAATCTTCAAAGGGAATTAGCTATAAGATACATCAGTAGCTATGAAGAAATTCTGCATTGTGCTATCAAGGTAGAAATGGAATTTGGTGTTACTTATCCATCTCATAGTTTTGACAGGAAACGAAAGATGGAGTTCAAGGAGAAATCTCATAATAATGGTGAAAAGAAGATGAATGTTTTCTTATTCTCAAAGTGTGGAAAAAGCATGGTGGAGATTGTCTTAAAGGGACAAGTAAATGTTTCAAATGTGGAAAGGAAGGTCATCGGGCATTTGAATGCCGCAATGATGGGAAGAAGATGTCTAATGATGCAAAAAAAGGAAGGGATACACAGAATGAACCTAATACACTTCATTGCTTCAAGTGCAAGGAAATGGGGAATTATGCTAATAAATGCCCTAAACCATGGGTTAGTGATGATCGACATGAGAAACCACTTATGGAAAAGGACAAAGGGAAGTCACATGCGATCACCATTGGAGATGTTGAATATGACAACGATGTGGTGGAATTATTAAGTGTTTATGTAATGGGATTCCAGAATAATGTTGTATATAGTATCGTGGAATATTGGAATATTTATGTATCGGTCTATTGTGGTTTTCAATAATTTTATGGCATCGGTAACCATAAAAAGTGATTGAAATATTTTTGGAATGCAGATGATATGCACATAATGAAGGGATAAAGAGAATCTAATATGTTTGATAGTATTCATGAGCTCATGATTGATATAAGGACTAAGTGATATCATGGTTTGTGTATATAGAATTTTGATGATTTTGGTATGTGGAAAGTGTTAACTATTAACTTCATTCATGTTTTCACTAAGGTTCAATGGGTATTCAAGAGAATACATGATTAAGGCCTTTGAATGTTTGGAATGTGAACAACAAGACATATCTTATGATATATGGGGATCGACAATGGTATTAAATCTCTGGTAATCATTTTCACTATATTATGAGAATGGACTGCAGTATTATCGATAAGCCTAAAGATTGGAATGGATTATGTTGAACATAAGTTAGTATTGTTTAAGGATAGATGTTTTTTTAGATATTATTGATGGGATGTTATAGTAATATAGTTTTAGAAAAAGGACAACCTGCAGGACGGGCAATAGCCCATCACGTCAGACAAGGTCGTAGGAATCGAACCCACAACCGAAGTGCGACTGGCCTTTATCGCCTACCAATGGCCTACAGAAAGTCCCTGGTTAGTAGAAACTAGTTTTATTTTATTAAGCGGTATGATATATGAAGTATAAGTTCAATTTTGGAATCGTATACGATTAACCTCACCATAGATGGAAATTGTTCAAAGCACGAACAATAGTGAAATTGTACCAAAATCATGTAAGTATTTCTTTTAATTCATCAACTTTAGGGAAACCATCTAGAAAACCAAAAAATTTGTCCTAGTTCTCTTATATCTGATGAATCAGATAGTACCTTAGATTGTAACAAATTTATGGGTTAGTGATTGCTGGCTTTTCCATAGCCATGTTCTCTACCACTCTCCATCAGAACATGATGATTAGATTTCTCTTCCATAGCCATATTTTCATCTATGTGGAAACTCAGTTATTAGTTTATTTAGGTAACTGTTACGTTTCATACTTTTGTTTTTAAAGATTGGTTTTGGTATTCATTTTTATGATGTGGGTTTCTATCAATGAAAATTTAGAATAGTAAACCATTTATAACCCTGACGAATTTGGAGGGCGAAATTTATTTTAACGGGGGTAGAATGTAACAACCAGAGATTTTATGAAAAATATTCCATTTAATTTCATTAATGTCTTATGTTGTATGCTACACCAAAAGGATCTTTCACAACACCCATCCTTGACTTGCCTTGCATTACACGCAATCACGAACATCCTTTATAGCGTGTGTAGTACGCAATACCGATTTTTACTAAACAACAATATGCTATTATTAAAAGTAGCCGTTATGAATAGTAATAAACACTTTTTGAAATTTTTTAAATTTCATTTTTCAAAATGAAAATCATTTTTTGATTCGGAATATCTAAATTAGATTAGGGTGAAATTTTGGTACTTTTCGAATAACTTTCATATTCTGATGAATAGTGAAAATTACTAAATTTTAATTAAAAGCAACTTTGTAAATTGAAATAATTAATAGTGATAAATTATTAATTTGAGTGGTTTTAAATTATATTTAGAATATATTTTTACAATTTAATACAATGTTGGTCATTAGATGTAATTTCACTTTTAAACCAGTTATAAACAAGTTTCAATCTTTTGATGGTTATTATCTCTTAAAAACAGGCTATTTATTTTGACGACGGGAATGAATTTTTAAATTCGTTAATGCAACTGATATTTTTTGAATTTGGTAAAATAGACATTGTTTTTGATCTCATAATATCAAATATAGCTTAGGCCTAATTTTTGGTATTTTTCTGGAAACTTTCATTTCTTGATGAATAGTGAAACCACTAAGTGGTAGTTAAAAAAAATGAATTTTTCATAAAACATAATTTTACCACTTCTGTGAGTGGAATTTCAAAAATCCGAGAGACACGGTTTATGTTATTAAGTAAAATGTGGTTCAATGAGATGAAAATAAATTTTGGTGAATAGTAACTTTTTACTTTTTTTTACCACAGTTAAAAGTAAATAGGGTAATTAAGGGTAAAAATGATATTATTATTACCCTAACACATGTCCTAATTCTATTGGATAAGTGTAATGAGACCAAAAACAACTTTAGAAATAAAATATGACCATTTAGCCCAACTTGGATTAGATTAGGACATTTATTATTATTTAATTCAAAGAAGACTTAAAAGAGTTAAAATCAATGATTATTTACTAAAAAAAATTTAATATAGGGATATAAATAAGATAAATTTGATTGTAAATATTCATTAGAAATATAATAAGATTTAATACATAATGATATTTTATTTATAATTTTTAGACATTAAATAATATAATTTATTTATGACACAACGATGATGCAGTAATTATCTTATTAATGAAAAATTGACATAATTGATGTTATAAATACCCAAATAAATGTAATTTGAGACTTTTTATGAATTACAATAATTTTCTAGGTTATTATTAAATGTTATTATTGATTTAATTATCCTTTTGAGAACTAATAATTCTGTTATGATTTTCACAAAAATCAATTACTAAATAGTGTCAAAGATGACATAAAATAATTTTTAAAACACATATTATATTATTAATTGTTATTTTATTCCTAAAAATCTAAGGATCGGCCAAATGACTTAGATAAGCTTAAATATATTAATAATAAAAAACATGGGGTTCGTTTGGATTCTTAATGTAAGTTTATTAACCATATAGTGTAAGAAAACAAAAAGACACGGTAATTGTTAAATTATTTAACATAGAGTTAAATCTAATTGATAAGGTTAAAATAATAACCTAAAATGGTCTAAATCCTATTGGATTACAGAATTTCGACCCATCCCCACCTTATCATCGAAATAAATTAATTTGGAACTATTTAAAACGGAACTTGACTTTATAATAAAATAATATTTTTAGTTATTTCAAAGATGCCCCTCTCCTCCCTTATAAAAGGGCACCTCCTCCCTCTCCTCCTCACACCAATTTGAGCATTCAAGCTTGGCCAACCCCTGCCAAAATCTCTTCTCCACTTCCCTAGTATCATCCTAGAGGTCCTGGTCTTCTTCAAAGACCATCCTTAGTTTTTAAGTGGAGGTTAAGAAAAGGCTCGTCAAAAAGAGGTAATATCCACTACCAATCTATTTCAATTTTTTTCTTACTCAACTTATTCATATTTATTTGTTTCATGATAAAGTAATAACATCAGTATTTCTTATATACTGATATGTTATTATAAATATGAAACAACTCTAATTAACCTTCTATCCATCCTATAGAAAAAGGAAATCAGCGCGCGTGCGTACGTACGGAATACCGTCTCCACGCCGTGGTGTAATCTATTTTCCGCCACCACCTTAATTTGATGGGTATAATGGTGTAATGAGTAACTATATATGATTATTATAAAGTGATATTGATACATAAATTGTATACATACACTTCAACACATGTTCACGATCATGAGAACGATATCATCGCTCGTGCGTACGTACGGACTACCGTCTCCACGACACGATGAGATTCATTCTCCACATTAACCAATAATGAATGATTATAAAGTATATATAATGAATAATAATGAAATATATGACATGTTAAATCTATTTGATTTATTTATATATATATGTATGTCATATACTTACTTCCACTCAAGACAATAAGGAAAGGAAAACAACGTTCATGCGTACGTACAACCTACCGTCTCCATGAATGGTGTATTTCTTTCGATTTACTGATTTATTATATATATTTATATTCTGAATATATATTATATATAAATCAGGTTTTATATTCTTGAATTATTTAATCATGATCTATGTAATCATATGAATAATTACAAGTCAAAACACGGACGACAAATGAATCGATTTTACCCAAAACGATCTTTAACATTGAATTTACAAAAGAACGGGTAATATAAAGTCATAAGTGAACCATATATGATATCATAACAATGATTATGATTCTATAATTAGTAAATGACATTATTTTAATCATTATACATGAGGTTCTGACACTTAAGAAGAAAATCAAACCTAAGGTAAGGGAAAATATCCCAATCTCATTTTATCCGAGATTGTTTATACTTTGGTATTTACTGGGGTGTATTTTATCATCCACATCCATGTTTCCTCAATATGTAATATTATTTCCATCCACCTACAATTTTATAAATCCAATTTTACCTTTCAGTGAGTTTTTAGTAAAAGATATGAAATGAATCTTTTGTCGTTTTTCATACGGGTATTTTTTGATTTTTCAGAAAAATGTACGAGAAGAATGTTTTTTTAACTTATACGGCATGAATGGATTTTTAAAAAATTATTTCCAAGAATCTTCCTTTAAAATATTTCAAACTTATTTTTAATCAACATATTTTAGTTTAAAATTGTATGACATGTTAAGAAATGAAAATGTTTTTGAAGTAGAAAGGATATTTTCCTCAAAAATGGAGTTCAAGTGTTTTATCAAAATTATTTTCCATATAAGATAATAAGGGTTCTGTTTCTATACCTATTATTACATTGATTTGATTATATTGAGATGGAATTATTATTATGAATTCCTTTATCTTATATGAATTATTTTATGTTGTCATGATGTTTATGAATCCAATTTTTATTACATGGGTTATGCAATGATGTATGATTTATGATTTTTTGGCACACATAAGATTGGTATAATTATGAGATGGGTGGGGCCTATATCTCCCTCTAATTCATTGGGTAAATATTTTATATCTCATGCGATAGTCATGGCTGGAATGGCAGGTTAAACCGGTTCAGTGAAACAGGACTGAAACGAGGAGTGAACTCAGTTCAGAAATGGACTTTGTCCAGTAAGATAGTCTTGAAAATGAGTCTTGACTAATAAGAAATGATTCTATATGATTATGTGTGTATGCCACAACGTTTCATGTTATAAGTTATGATTATTGGGATTTCATTTCACTACTATGATTTATCCCATGTTATTAAATTATTCTCTCTTTTACAGGTTAAGATTTCCAAAATGTTATGTTCTTATGAATATGATCTGATTGATTTTTCTTTTGTTTACCCTTACTGAGCATTTGAGCTCACCCTTTTATGTTTTCGTTTCCCCAGGATATAATGAAAGGTTTTAGGTAAGAAAAAAAGGGAATATCTTTATGGGAGATGTTGATGATCTTTCACCATGATTAGAATATTACGTTCCGAGTTTCCAAAGACACTAAACTATTACGGTCTTTGTGTGTGTGTTTTTGTTATGTAATAAGTATTCTGCAAAAGTTATGTAATGTCCATGTACGTCAAGCTTTGGGTATCTACAATATATGTATATATAAATAGAGATATCATGAAATAGTAAACAAATCAAAATAGAGTAGTGGTAAGGGCTTAGGTGCGCCGGGGGGAGGTCTCAAGATCAAAACCTGCTAGAGGCAGAGGCGTGCACATGGGGGTGGATCTGGCGGGCTTGTGCTGATAATGGGTAGAGGGAGTGCATGGGGGGAACTGGAGGGTGTAGGAAACGCTATTAAAAGTGGGTTTAAATTGCTAATAAAATCCCCCGGATTGGCATGATTTTTTTTAATTTTTGTCAATTTTTTTATCTTTTATTAGCGCTATTTTATAAGCTCTGATAAAAGGGTATTTTATCAGTGCTAAAATGAAAGCGCTGATAAAGGAAGCACATATATTGGACCACTTTATCCGGGTTAAAAAAAGCGCTGATAAATGGGTACTTTTATCAGCCCTTTTTTAGCACTTTTAAACGGGACCCCCCTATCTTCTCCGGATTTGACAACTCCTTTATACCGCTGTTAAAGGCCATTTTTAGCGCTGATAAATCACGTATTTGTAGTAGTGTGTACGGATTTCCGTCTCCACGAACGTGATGATATTCATTCACCATCGTAACAAATCATGAATAATTTTCATTTTATAATTAAAAATAATATTTAAAGACATGATATCATCATGTATATAAATATGAAACAAACCATGGAGAGTAAACATGAATCACATTACAATAATATAAAGGAAAAATCAATCAGTAAACACCCAAAATGACGATAAAACTAAAATATCATCAACAATGAATTATTAGATGATCATATATGATATCATAATTATGTAGATTGTTATTTTATAATTTAAAAATAAGTATTTAACTATTATAAAGGAGGTTAATGTACCCTTGAACAAGAAAAAGTACAAGGTAAGGGTTAATTTCACATTCTCTTTATTATTCATGTTTTTTTTACGTAGGTATCTAATGGGAGTTCTTTATCATCCACGTCAGTATATTCTTAAAAATGTATTTCAATAATAATTTATATTTACTAGACTATGGGATAAAGTCATTTATAAAATTTTTAGACATTTCATAATATTTTTATAATGGGATTTTTCAGTCTTTTTTCAAACATGGTTTTTATGACCTTTTTGAAAAAATTATGGTAAGAATGTTTTTTTAACTTATACAATGGGTGCATCTATTTTCCTCCATTATAACATCTTAGAATATTTCCTTACAATCTTATAAGATAATTTTCAAAATGAATGTATTTTTTATAATTATGTGACTCTTAAATGATTTTAAAATTGGAAGATATATTTCTCTCCAATAGTTTTGATTTCATCTATTTCAAAATCCTTTGAAAAACATTACACCTGATTGAAGTTGATTTAATATGACAAAAATATCCCTTATTGTATTTATGGCTTTGTGATATGTTTGAATTTGGATGAGTTATTTTTATGTCATTCTTGGTTTATGGACAATGTATTGACATTTTGTATGCTAGTTTTAAGACGAATGTTTATGTTATATTTCAACCTTTTTTATGATGAATGTATTGGACTTGTATATTCCAGGATGGGGACCAGTAAAAGTAAGACCTCCGGGATAGATCCTAGTTAAAGAGGCTCTCTAGGTTGGAGTCCAATTACATAGGCTCCCCGAGTTGGAGTCTGGTTACATACACTCTCAGGTTTGGGGTCTGGTTACAATTATCACTTAGGTCCTGACTTGAGGCCTTAACATAGAAATTAATATCCGGTACTTTACATTCCATAATTATGAAATTATTTATTACATGTGATTATTTGACATGTAGAATATCCATGTGAATGTTAATATGGTTAGTTTTTATTTATTTTTTCCATATTACGTTCATGTTTATGTTTAGAAGGTTGTTGTTGTTGTCAAACATCTTTCCATAAAATATTATATATTCTGAAAAATTATTTACCGTTACTGAGCATCTAATCTCACCCATTTAATATGTTTTACTTTCCTAGGATATGAATAAGTTAGTTAGGAGTGACTTGTAGGATTAATCTTGGAAGCTTGGATGTTTCTAATGAAATAAATTAGTGTTATTTTTCTTTTAAAGATATAACTATGAACATATGTATTTATCTTGTTTCTAATACAACTAAACTGATCGGCCCTTTGGGACTTTTTTCATTGTAATCATGTGAATGTATTAAAATAATGCACTAGATCATGGATTCTGGACCCTAGGCATTACAGTTGGTATCAGATGAAGTTTCAGAATATCCATGGAAACTAGATTTATAAAATCTATGATTAGAGTACACTAGACTAAGATAGACATTGAGGATTTGTATAGATGAACTTCCTAGATTTTTGGTACAATAGAGGTTTTGTGAGTTTTCTAAGAAATACATCCCTGTCTAGATACGAGCAGGTAGAGGAAGCATTGGCATAGATGTACCTAGGTGTAAAACCAGAAAACACCACTTTGAGCAAGAATAAAACGGGAAATGGTCCACGACAATTGGCCTTGTTTCACTCTTGGTGACAACAGTCATGGGGTATATGCATAAGATAATTCATGTTTTCTTTAAAAACAACTATTATGTGTTTATGAGTATATACCTCTTCAATGAATACATTTTTATTATTAAAGATTATATCCATGAACTAGTCAACTTATTTTAAATGTTTTACATTTTTGGAATTATGCATTGCAATTCATAAAATAACCTATTGTATGTCATTGTTTAGAAATGGCACCTAGTAGATAGAATGATATCTCCAACAACACTCATGATCCAATGAATAAGAAGGATCATATCTTTCATTGTGCTAAGATATCCTTTAGAAAGGAAATAGTCTCCCATGTATTATCATCATATAAAAAAATAGTATCATGTTTTAATATGATAAGTAATGAATTTTCTGAGTCCTATGTCTTTGATTGGAAAACAAAGAAGAAAATGATGGTAGAGGGAACGATAGATAAAGGGAATACTGAAAAGAAGGATTTTCCCATATGTGAGAAATGTGGAAAGATTCACCATGGTAAATTCTTTAAGGGAATGGGAGTTTGTTAATAGTGTGGAAAAAAAGCCACCATGTACATGGTTGAAAGGGTAAAAAATGTTTCAAATGTAAAATGCTTCATCTGCAAGTCATTGGGATACTACGCGAATCAATGTCCCAGTCATCCAAGTATACAATAAATGATGATATTGGATAATAATCAAGTTATGATGCTACCTCAGATAAAGAGGAATGACTTGTGTTCTTATGTTGTTATTATAGAATTATTACATTTGAGTGTTGTATCAACAATATACTGGTTAGACAAACTATAGAGATAAATAAGGATTTTAGTGTTGTACTATTTTATTGAGGATCAGAGATTATATGGTTCGATGAAAAGTGTCTTAATAGTAATAAACACTTTTTGGAAAATACATTGTTGAAGTAAAGGTAATCCTTAATATGGTCTTGATAATGTGGTAGTGATTTTGGAATAAGACATGGTTGATTTGGATAAGTTATATTGGATATTCTTGACTTCCTTCAAACTGATTAGTAGTTTTTTTATTTAGTCTTTGTTGGAATATTCATAATTTTTGGATATAAGGAATATATCCAATATTATATAAATAATAATGGATCATTAATGTATTCAATAAAATTTTATGGTAATTTTGGGTGTTCCAATGTATTAAAAGAATACATTCTGAATGTGTTCGCATGTTATTACGTGGAAAATAAGATCTTTATTGTGTTTAACTTCCTTATAAATTTTGGACTATGTGTTTGGATAGAAGTATTATGGATAATAAAAATGGTTGGAATGGATTAAGTTTGAAATTTGATACTATTGTTAAGGTTATTTTTGGATTTTTTTAAAGAGGACAACCAAGTGGTTGGGTGAAACCAGTCGCATCCGGCAAGGCCATGAGAATTGAACCCGCAAGTGAATGGTGACAAGGATGCATCACCAACCACTGGCCTACGTGATTTCATGGATTGTATAATGTAGTTCCTTTTTTAAGATGTCTGATTGGTGAATTATAAATTCATTATTTTTGGAAGCCTATATGGTTAGAATAAATATAATATTTTTTTAATTATTTGGAGAGAAAGAAGGGTTTGTTGTAGGAATTAGTTTTAGGATTAAACTCTAGTTGTCAAGAATATATATAAGTATATAATTTTTTTCCTCTTATTATATGGATAAATTAATTTATAAACCTTAGGGAGGGGATCTTAAAACCAAAAATTTGTTATCCTAACACCTCCTTTTTTGTTGAACTGATGGTATTTTAAATCATCATAGATTGATGGATTTTAGGCCCTTAATTTTACTCTTATTTTTGATTGATGACCAAAATCACTATTTATAAGTATTTATGTTTTTCTTAAATTATGTGTTCTAATTTCCACTAATGTTCTATTAATAGGGATCATAATTTGGTGGTGGCCCTTTCATTTCCTTTTAGATCTTATTAAGACTAGATTTTATTATCCCAATTTATGATGTGCGTTTTCCCACTATGTTATTCCCTATTTTAAACGTTTTAATTTCGAATAACAATTCCAAATTTCGAGGACACAATTTATTGAAGGAGGGAAGAATGAACCACCCCATGATTTTATAATATGTTATTTCATTAATGTAATTCAATAACTTGTAATACAGTATACACTGAGTTCATGCAAACAACGACATACTGAACAATCAGATTAAAAGTTTTTCTAAATAGTTTAAACTGAATTTTGAACATTATATAGTCCTTATAATTTTAGAATCCATATTATGATTTTCTTGGATGTAATGTAATAAAAAAAATCATTTTTCAGATAGAAGAAGTATTTTAAAAAAAATGAAATTTTTCATCCATTTAATGGCGAACACTTTTTAAATCAAATATTTGAAAATTTTATATATTCAATTTGAAAAAATAAACTTCTTATTTAGAATCAGGACATAAGATTTCAGTTTCAATAAATTTTTCCTGTATTTTTTATAACTATCATATTTGGTTGAATAGTAAAAAATACTATATTTTAACTAAAAATAACATTTTTAATCAAAATAATTTATAGTGTTAAATTATAAATTTTGATGATTTTTAAGTATAAAAAGTTTATATTTTTACCATTTAATCCAACAATTGCCATTGTAAGTAATTTTAATTTGAAATTGGACATAAACCAGTGTCAATATTTTCATAGTATTTATTTCTGAAAAATACGCTTTTTTGGTTTTGACAATGGGAATTAATTTTAACATAATTAATGAAACATCTATGTTTCGAAATTATTCAAATAGAATTCATTTTTTAATTAGGAATATCAAAATTATCTTAGGGTGAATTTTTTTCATTTTTCTGAAAACATTCAATTTTTATTGAATAGTGAAAAACAATGCATTATTGTTTAAAATACACTTTTTTTTAAAATAATTAATTATTATATTTAAATATATTATAAGTCAAAATATATACATAATAAATATATTAGTTTAATATAATTAATTGGAATATTATTTATAAAAAATGATGTATAATATTTTATTGAACTTTTTACCTTCTTTTACCCAACTTCTAAGAGCATTTGGAAAATTTTATAAAACACAATTTTACCTCTTAAGGGAGTTTAATTTAAAAAATTAAAGAGACATGATTAACCTATGTAAGTGAAATATGATTAAATAAATGAAAATAATTTTTTATGAATATTAACTTCTGACATTCACTTACCAATGTTAAAAGTAAATAGGGTAATTATGGGTAAAAATGTTTTTATAATTACCTAAACACATGTCCTAATTATATTGGATAAGTGTAATTCGACCAAAAACAACCTTAGGAATAAAATATGACCCTTCTGGTCCACTTGGATTAGTTTAGGACATTTATTATTATTTAATTTAATCAAGAGTTAAAAATGATAAATTCAAGTTTTCATAAGTAAAAAATTTTAATATAGGGGTTTACATAATATAAATTATAATATAAATATTAATTTGAAATATAAAAATGTTTTCTAAATAATTTTATTTTATTTGTAATTTTTTGATATTAAATACATTAATATACATATTACACAATGATGATTCAATATTAACATTATTAATGAACGATTATAATATTTGATATTATAAATATCCAAATAAATGAATTTTGATACTTTTGATGAATTAAAAAAATTTTATATTTTAATATTACAAGATAGCATTGATTAGATATATTTTTTTCGAAGTGATAAGTTTTTTATGACTTTCAAAAAAACAAAATACCAAATATTGCCAAATTGGACATAAATTAATTTTTAAAACAAATACTATATTATTTGTTGATATAATATTCCTAAAAATATAAGGTTCTTCTCATGTTCATAAATAATATTAAATATGTCATTAATGAACCACTTGAGGTTATTATTGATGTTTATAGTATGTTTATTAACCATACAGTGTATGAATACAAGAAGTCATGGTAAAAGTAAAATTATTTAACATAGAGTTAAATAAAAATGACAATGTTAAAATGGTAACATAAACTTCTATGAAACAAATTAGTTGAGGGTATTTTGAACCATCCCCAAATGAGTTTAGAAATAAATAAATTTGGATCCCTTAGAAACCGAATATGGTTTATTATAAAATAATATTTCAATCTTTTCCTAAGGTGCCCCTCAACCCTCTTATAAAATGGCACTCCCGCTTCTCTCGAATTCACACCTTCAAAGCCATTCGGCTCAGCCAACCCCTACTAAAATTTCCTCTCATCTATCATCAATTAATACTAAATGTCTTTCTATAGTTATAAATCCAACCTTAGGATCTTTTTTGATCAAATCAAATGGATGAACACGAATAAGAGGTAAATATTTCATCACCTCTTTCAAGTTCTTTTCTTCTTCCAATTCATCTTTCCTTGTTGTTTACATTCTAAAACAATAACTCCATTATCAATTATATAAATTGATGTTATCATAAATATGGTATAACTATAGTCATAATTCTATCAATCATTTGAATGACATGACATTGTTCGTGCATATGTAAGGCTTTCCATCTCCACGTCGTGGTGTAGTTGTTATTCAATACATTATTATTTGAATGGTTATAATAATGAGGTATAGTTGATGTAAATTATAAATTTAAATAGATATTTATTCTGTATATATGATATAACATCCAATTATATACGATTTTAATATGAAATGAATGATATTATTGCTCTTGCGTACATACGGATTACCGTATCAATGAACATCATGAGATTCATTCACCATCCTAACAATTCAAGATTAATTTTCATTTGATGATTAAAATTAATTTTTAAAGACATGATATCATTCTGAATATGAATATGAAACATCCAATCCATAACAAACATGGCTCATCTAGCAAAAAATATTATGGAAAACGAATCATTTAACACCCGAAATGATGACAATAGTAAAATATAATTAACAAAGCACTATTAGAAGATCATATATGATATAATAATTATGTATATGTTTCTTTTATAATTTAATAACAATGATTAAACATTTGTACCAGAGGTTAACGTACCCCCGTCCATGAAAATGTACAATATAAGGGTCAATTTTACAATCTCTTTATTATCCGAGGTTGTTTTTACGTATGTATCTACTGGGACCTTTTTATCATCCACATATGTGCTTTATTAAAAATGTATTTCAAAACATTTTTACTATTTACTAAACTATGTGATAAAATAATTTATAACCTCTTTTTTACTTTTTATAAGATGTTTATTAATGAATCATTTTGTCATTTCCCAAACAAGGTAATTTATGTCCTTTTCGACAAATTTAAGGTAATAATGTTTTTTTAACTTATACGTAGGGTGTGGATATTTTCTTCGATTATAACATCGTCTAATCTTACTATACAAGATTATATGAATATTTTAAAAATAAATTTTTTCTTTATAATTATGTGTCTCTTAAATGATTTCAAAATAGAAATAGATATTTCTCTCAAATATTTTGGATTTCATCCAAGTCAACATCCTATGATTAAGTTTAAACTTCTTGAAGATGATTTATTATGATACTAACCTTCCATAGTGTATTTAAGGTTTTTTTTATATGTTTGACTTTGAATGATTTAATTTTTTTCCATTTTTGGTCCATGGTTAAATTGTTGACATTTCATAAGCTAGTTTTAATTTGAATGTTTATGATATATTTGAACTTTTACTTAAGTTGAATGTATTGTATTAGTATGTTCCAATATGGTGACCAATAAAGTATGCCCTCCGGGTTAGAGATCGTTTATAGAGGCTCTCTGGGTTGGAGTCAGGTTACACAGGTTCTCTGGGATGGAGTCCTATGATAGAGGATCTCTGGGTTGGGGTCCGGTTACAATTAGCTCTTAGGTCCTAGCACGAGGCCTTGACACCGAAATTAATGTTCAGTGTTATACATTCCATAATAATGAAATTATTTATTTCTCTTGATTATTCTACTAGTATAATATTCATGTGCATGTTAATATGGAAATTTTTTATTTATTTTTTCCATATTATGTTCATGTTTAAGTTTAAAGGGATATTAATTTTATTATACATCATTCCTTAATAGTTTATAGCTTCCTCTAAATTAATTACCCTTAACGAGAATCTAATATCACCCCTTTATTATGTTTTATTTTCCTAGGATATGAATATGTTATTTATGAGTGACTTTCAGTAATAATATTAGCAGTTTGGATGTTTCTAATGGAATAAATTAGTATTGTTTTTCTTTCCAAGATGTAATGTTGAACATATGTATGTATATTTTTTCCAAGACTACTAAAAATATCAGTACATCGGGACTTGGTTCCTTGTAATCATTCCAATGTATTAAAATAATGCACTGGCTCTTGGATTCTGGGGTCGGGGTGTTACAAGACAAAGATGTTTCACTTCAAAATCGTGACATTTTAAAAGTTCTTAAAAAAGAAGATTGTAATGTCATTTATAAAACATGGGATTGGAATGAGGGTTACATGTACGTCAATTATAGAATCACATATATAATTTTTTATCTATGAACACCCACTGAAACAAAATTTGTCTTGGTATTCAGATAAATAAAACAAGTTAATTCCTTTTTGAAAAAGGGTGATGAAATGTGGGGTGTAATTTCAACAGCATAACAGCTATATAACATGGTTTTAAAAAAAAATATCAAGAGAGAATAAAATCATCTCCCATCCATAAGTGAACCATTTTGTTGTTTAAGAACAATATAAAAATAAATAAGATCATGTTCTTTGAAATCGAATGACAGAACACATGAAAATGAAACTTGTAAGGAAAGAAAATGTGTGATTTCTTTTACGAAAATTTGGCAGCCTAACAACATCACATAAAAATTCAGAATATCAATTTATGAGAGAAGAAAGGGTCTCTCATTAGTTGTAAACGAAATAGACAGTAGTAATGATATATAAGATCTAGACCCCTCATCATAAAATGGAATAATAGGACATAACATAAAGGAATTAATAACATAAAAGTGGAAGGTGAATGGTTCCCTTACTTATAAGTGTAACGTCGAAAGCATGATGTTCAGGACATCAAAAGGCTTGAGGGAACCTTTCTAGGACTCTTTGGGAGGTAATTAGACCATAACATCATTGAGGAGGATTTTGGAATGATTTGATTGAGGTAAATGGCTTAGTATTTATAAGAAAAGTGAAGTAATAAATTATTACTTTCCAAGTGACACCTCATAGGTGGTATTTGAAAAACCATTGGCTTTCCCATGGTATTTTTCCTTGGTATTGACCACTTGTGACACCTCATATTGTATCTCAATATTTATATGTCAACCCGAAATCTTACATCATCACTACATCCTTAATGATTTCATTAAGCACCTAAAACTCAAAATTGTATTTTTATTATTCACCGAAAATTCAACTATTTCTAAAAAATCCCTAAAATTAAAACTAACCTAATATAGATTCTATTAATTCAATAATGAACTCCATATTATGATAATATTTTTCAAAATATTTTAAGTGTAATTTTATTATAAATTCATTATTTATTCCAAACATACAACTTAAAAAATATAACTCATTTTGTAAAACATAAAAAAAGTAATCATGGTCCCATAAAATTTTCATATAACCCTAATAAAATAAATTAAAAATTTATTATTACATTTTATAAAAATATATTTCCACATTAAATTATTTAATTAATTATAAAATTGTAAATAAAATATTTATGAAATACAAAAATAAAAAAACTTACACTATGATAATTTTTTCATTTTTTAGATGTCTAAATTGTATTTCTACATTCATGGGTGAAGTATCAATTTATTTGAGAAATTTACTATTCATTACTATTTAATAAAATTCAGACTGTTATGATACTATTCACACTTTAATATTCACTAAAAATCTAGTTGATTGTATTATACATCAAATTAATAACTGATCACAACTGTGGAAGACATTTTTTTAAGAAATAATTTTACTTTATTAATTTTTAAAATAATACAAAAATCTTTTAATATACCCATTTTTCCCCTAAATTCATCAATAATACACATCATTTATTTATCCAGTTTTTTGAAATCCACAAACATTACCATGGTATGAAAAACAATTTTTATTAATATAAAAGGATTACACAATGTAGTTATGGTCTTGATACATATCCAATTATAACACCACCATAGGACCTAAGTGTAAGGTGTGATATGGTGATAGAATTTTGGTGTGGCTCAGACAACATTTCATGAGTAGTGACTTCTATTATCTTGAACTCTTCCTGTGGGAGATTCCGTTCAAGCTTCACATGATGACGTTCGTCTTGGTCATGGTCCAGAGAAAAGCCTAGTGATGTTACCTCATTACCAAGCTCTAATAGATGGGTTTCATGTGTCTCGAGTCTACCAGATGAGGCCATTCAATCTTCGTTCTGTATTTATTGTCCAAGATAATAGTATTTATAAAAACACAACGTTTAAGATGATAGTTTACAATGGTCATATTGACCAATATCCATATAACATTTGAAACCCAACTAACTCATTTTAATTATTCCCACTTCATTAATTAAAGTATATATATTTTTTGAGTATAAAATAAAATAACTCACAAAATTAGGAAGCAAATATAATTAAAAAGTTCAGGTTGTTACATTCTTTCCACTTTAGAAATTTAGTCCCTGAAATTTTTTCTCATACCCTATGATGCGAAAAGGTGTGGGTACTTATGTCTCATATAATCCTCATGTCCCAAAGTGGTTTCATCATAATTGTGGTTCCAACATAACACCATAATATGATGGGTAGTCTTTTTGGATAAATCATTGTCTCTACGATCCAAGATCTCTACATGTTTCTCCTCATATGAGACGTCATGTTTCAGTTTACCACCTCTGGATTTAGTACATGTGATGGTTCAGGTATGTACATCCTTAACTGGGATACATGGAAGACATCATGAACATGGGCTATATTTGAAGTAATTTCAAGCCAATAGGCCATTGCTCCCACACGATCTATGTTTTCACAGGGGCCAATGTATGTAAAGATGAGCTTCCCTTTTTTCCAAAACCTCATGACTCTTTTCCTCGGTGAAATCCTAAGAATGTATTTATCACCAACATCAAACTTAAATTCCCTTCAATGGTTATCGTCATATCTATTTTGATTACTTTAAGTATCCTTAATGTGTTACTGGATGGCACAAAATTTTTCTATCATCTCATGCACAAGATCACGCACAAGAATCTTTCTCTAACCAGCTTCATCTAAACATGTAATATTTCTACATAACTTCCCATATAGAGAATCATAGGGTGCCTTTTTAATTCTAGAGGTTAAGATGTTGATTTAAGAGAACTGAACTAAAGGTATATTTTGATCCCATCCACCTTCAATTTCCATTGATCATGTTCATAGCATGTCCTCAAGTGTTTAAATAATCCTTTTAGATTGGCCATCAGTGTGGGGGTGATAGTCCGTACTAAAATTTAATTTCATGCTCATATTTTGTTAAGGAATTCTCCAGAATTTTGATTTGAACCTTGGATTATGATCAGATATGATTAAAAGTGGAAATCCATTCATCCTTACAACATCCTTCATGTAAATCCTGGAATGTTGATCGAGAGAGAAATCATCCCGAATAGAGAAAAAATCGGCAGTCTTGGTGAGACAGTCCACTATAATCCATATCACATTGTTTCCTTTGGTCGTTCTCGGGAGACTAGGGACAATGTCCATAGTGATAGTTTCCCACATCCATGATGGTATAGATAGTGGATGAAATACCCCATTAATAATTTTTCGCACTTCCTTCACTTGATAACATAACATGCACCTTGGCGTGTAGTCAGCAATATTCGTTTTCATATTATCCAACCAATATTGATCCTGATGGTCCCTATACATTTTCATGAAACCATGATGTATAGAAAAAGTAGAGATATTAGATTCATCCATCAGCTCCTTCCTTATTTCTAGAATATATGGAACAAATAGTCTTTTACGAAATTTCAATACTCATTCTTGATCAGTATTGTACTCATGAAACTTCCCATCCTTCACAGCCTCAAACTTCTTCTTTAATAAATGATTATCTTTTTGAGATTTCTTGATCTTCTCTAGTAATGAAGGTTGAAAAATAATTTGGGTTTGGGTTGATGATGTCCCTTCTTTTATAATTCCCATGTCTAGTTTTACTAGGTCATTGATCAAAGGATCTCTTTGATTCCTCATAATGGATATAACATCTGGGTCTTTTCTTCTTAATGCATCAACGACTATGTTATTCCCTTCCAGGATGATAATGAATTGAACAATTATAGTCTTTAAGAAGTTCTAACCATCTCCTTTTTCTCATGTTCAATTTATTTTGCATGAATATATACATAAAACATTGCTGGTCTGCATATATATCACATTTCTACCCATTAAGATAGTTACTCCATATCTTCATATAAAAAAAACTACAGCCTGCTCCATATCATGCGTATGATAGTTCTACTCACGAGTCATAAACTTTTGAGATTGATATTCATTTACGTTTTCATTTTTTATGAGGAAGCACCCTATCCCTTTCAGAGATGCATCACTAAAAATAAAACTTCATTCTCCACATGAGGGAAGAGTTAACATGGGTATAGTAACCAATCTCTTATTCAGCTCTTCGAAGCATTCCACACACTCCTTTGTCCAGATTATCATTACCCTTTTTCGAGTTAACTTGGTTAATGGATTTGAATGTCAGGAAATGTTTTTCAAAAAACTCATATAATATTTCTCTAATCCATCAAAACTACGAATCTCAGTTATTTTTGTACGCTGAGGCCACTCCTCTACAGCTATTGTCTTTACAGGGTCAACTATGATTCCTTCATTGAAAACAATGTTCCCCAAGAAAGAAAATTTTTTTAATCAAAATTCAAATTTACTAAACTTTCCAAAAAGCCAATACTTCCATAGAGTTATCAAAATAACACTTAGATGAAACTCATGCTCCACACGACATATGGAATATATCATAATGTTATCAATAAAAACTACCACAATTTTATCACGGTAGTCATTATAGACTCTATTCATCAAATCGTTAAAAATAGCATGTGCATTAGTCATTCAAAAATGAATAACAACAAACTCATAATGCTCATATCTTGATTAGAAGGTTGTTTTTAGAATATCTTCTTTCTTCTCCATCAATTGATGATAACTAGCTCGAAGATCAATCATAGAGAATAATTGAGCCCCATGATGTTGGTCAAATTAGTCATCTATTCATGGAAGAGGATATTTTTTTAAATTTTGATCCCGTTCAGTTATCTATAATCAAGGCATAGCTGCAATGATCCATCCTTGTTCTTCACAACGAGAATAGGTGATCCCCAAGGAGACACACTTGGCTGGATAAACCCCTTCTCCAAATGATCTTGGAGTTCATTATTTAATCCCTCCAGCTCCACATTTTCCATCCGATATGAGGACAATGATATTGGATGAGATCCAGGTACGAGTTCAATAAAAAAATCTACCACCCTATGTGGGGGAGGTCCAGGAACCACTTAAGGAAATATGTCAACATATTCCTTGATGATGGGGACGTTTTCTATCCTCAGACTCTCATTTCCTTCTTATTCTTTATCAGTCAATTCCATAATGAAGGATACATGATGTTATTCTAGATAATGATCATGTTGAGATATCTATCCATTGATGAAAACCATAGGTTTCCATTCAATACTACTATGATTTAATTACTTCTACATTTGGTCTTAGCATTATACTTTGAGAGCATGTCCATCCCTAGTATAATGTCGAATTCCAGCATGGGAATTACTTCTAGATTAGCGATAATATTGTGCTCACCAAAGTAAATACTGGATTTTCTAAACACTGATGATGCTTGGATAACCCAACCAGAAGTCTTGACTGATAACTCTACTTTTAGAAATTCGGGGGTAAATTCTTAATTAATTGCAAACATGGAATAAATAATGGAATGAATATAACTAGAATCAAACAATGTACATCATAGCTTTGAGAGAATACCTAGAGTACCTGATACCTTATCATTTGGTGCTTCAACTTTAGCTGTCATGATAGAAAAAGAACGATCTTAATCCCATGGCCTTTTCTAAAGATGATATTGTTTCCCCTCCACTACTCTAAGATTTGGATAGTGAATGGAAAAGTGCCCAAGTTTTCCACACATAACGAACTAAACATTAGGTAGGGAATGAACCATATTCTCCTTTTATTTATTTTTTGGAAGTTGAGGTTTCAACTCACTACGATAATTCATCACAATATGGCCGTATCTTCTACACTTGTATCATTTCCTACTCCCGAGCAGGCAGTTCCACGAATGTGTATTCCCACATTTATTACACATGGGAAGTTTCACTTTCTTGTATCCTCTTACCTGATCAATGGTCCTCCCTAAGTTGTGATCCACCGATATAATTTTTTCTTTTTATTTATGACACCACTACATCTCATTGAACTCATGTTAGACTTTCATTACAATTTGTACGATCTCCTCATAGTAGTCATAGTATCGGTTGTACAGATTCCTTTGCAGATGAGGTCTCAGTCTACCGAAGAATCTATCAACCTTTCCATTTGGATCCATGACAATGAGAGGGGTTTAACATTAATTCCTTGTGATGTTCATCTCGTATCTTCCAAAAGATTCATTGTCCTTCTTCTTCAACTGTAGAAATACCTTCTAAATTCTTGTTGTCATGGAACGAGTGATATACTTACTGAAGAAGATCCCTATGAACTCTTCCCACTCAATAGCTTTATCCTCCACTCTGATCCTTTTATTTTAAATCAACTCCCACCACTGATCAACTTCCCCTTCTAAGAAATTGACATCTATAGTGACCTTATCTTTCTCTGAACAATGGATCATTGAAAAGATCTTCTCCTTAGAGCGGATCCACTGATCATAAATCAATGGATCAGTCGATCCGCTAAAGGATGGTGGTCATTGATGCATAAAGGACTCAAAAAAATGTTTTTCACTTCATGATGAGATTGGTCTCCTAGCTTGATTCATTTTATTTCCCATTACATGAGTCAGTTTGTTCATCATTCACATGAATTTTTACAATCCAGCTTCCAACGGAGTGCCTTCAGTGAATGGTCCATTTCGATCACCATTTGTATGGTTACTCCTATTGCCAACCATTTTTTAATGGAATAAATCCTTAGTTAGAAACTTATTTCATTTATGAATTTTTTAACTATAAAGGATTTTCTATCTTAAAACTACATGTTTAATAAATTACATTTCTCGATAAATCTGTTATAATGAATCATAAAAAGCATGCGATTACCAAACATATCCCGCAAGAGTATCATAACCAAGAGTGAATCAAGGCCCATTGTCTTGTACTAGGATACCCCGTGTCATGCCCAAATCACTTTGTCGGTGTTTTCACTCCATGGTACCATTGTGCCCGAGACACCTCAACCTGCTCGTATCCAGACATCGATGTATTTTCTTGATAAAACCTTTTCTCAATTCTCATCAAAATATCAGGAAGATTTCCTATATTTAACATTTTCTATAATATTGTTTCTAAAATTTTCATAGACTAATTTCTGTAAAGAACTAAAATATAATTTTATACCCACTATGGAATCATGCCTTTTTATTATAGAACTATTCATTACATTTTAAAAACAGAAGATTTTTTAAGTCTAGTGTCTTGGATATCCAGAACATAATACATGAAAACAATATAAAAATTTAATCTAAACCACTCTTAAGGATTCATCATAAGTTCATCCTATGTAAAATTTCAATATCACATATCTTGGAGACATAAATCAAAGGAAAGGTTGAGAAGAAAGCTCAGTAATGAAAACAACTGAAATAGATGACATGTGATCATGAGAAATATTAATAAGAACATGATAAAAATCATAAAAACATGATCAATGACAGAATAAGAATATCATGATAAAAATAAAATGAATCATAACATGAATATGTGTCTACACAATTTTATTTAGACAGTCATGAACATATCACCATGGTTTGTCACTGAGGTGTCAAAAAAATTCACCAAGGTTATTCACCATGGAATCGTGCAACTTGTCATATCTAGAGATTTATTTCAGTACACAATGAATTATAGATCTATCAGGGAGCACCTTTACTATTTCTTTATTTTCATGTGATACACATAGATCATAATCAAACATTTCATAAATAACTTAAAGAGAGTAAAATAAATCGGTTTCACTTTAAAATCGCGATGTTATAAAAGTCCCTAAAAAATAAGATCGTTATTTCATCTATTACACACGAAAGGGAGTGAGGGATACATGTATTTCAATTATAGAATAAAATATATCATTTTTTTGTATTGATGAACACCCATAGAAACTAAATAGTTATGGGAATTCAGATAAATAAAACAAGATAATTCCGTGTGAAAAAAAGTGAAAAATTTTGAGGTGAAATTTCTATAGCATAACGGCTATATAAAACAGTTTTAGAATATAATATAATAAGGGAAGACATGGGTATCCCATACATAAATGAACCATTCTGAATTAGAGGAACATAATAAAAAATATGATCATTGTTTGGACAATTGAATGACCCACCACATGAAAATGAATCATGCAAGTAAAGAGAAAGTACAATTTCTTTTACGAAAAATTGGTAGCCTAACTGAATTACATAAAAATTCAGAAAATCAATTGATGAGAGTGGAAAGGGTCTCTATTATTTTGGAAATGAAATGGAATGTATTAAGGATATTTAAAATCATTCCCTATAATAATAAAATAGAACTATAAGAAAAAACAAAAACGAAGTCATGACTTAAAAGAGGAGGGTGAAAGGTTCCCATACATTAAATAGTTACTTCGAAAGCATGATGTTCGAGACCATGGGAGGCTTGAGGGCACCTTGGTAGGACTCCTTGGTAGCTAAGGAGACCAGAACATCATTGACGATTATTTTGGAATGAAATGAATGAGGTAAATGGATTTGTATTTATAGGAATAATGAGGAAAAAATTATTAATTTCAAAGGGACACCTCATCGGTGGTATTTTCCATACCATGGGATTGACCTTGGTATTTTCTCATGGTATTTTCCACATGGGAAACATCATAGAATATATCACTATTCATAACTCTACCAGAAATATTACATCATTATTATATAATTAATGATGTCATTAAACACCCGAAACTCAATACTCTATTTTTACTATTTAACTAAAATTCAATTGTTTTAGAAAAATCCCAAAAATCACACTTACGTAATATCAATTATCTGAATTCAATATTAAACGTAATTTTATGAAAATAATATATTTTCCATTTAATTTTAAAATAAAATCATTATTTATGCAAAAATACAACTTTAAAAACATAACTCATTTTATAACACCTCAAAATAGTAATCAAGGTCCCATAAAATTATCGAATAACCATAATAAAATAAAGTAAAAATTTATGATTACATTTTATCAAAATAAATTTATATATTAAATTATAAAATTAGTAATAAAATTTCAAATAAAATATTTCTGACATACAAAAATACCAAAACATATACTATGATCAATTTATCAATATTTAGATGTTTAAATTATATTTATACATTCATGGGTGAAGCGTCTATTTTTTTGGACAATTTACTATTCATTACAATTTTTTACTATTAATACGGGTATGTTACTATACATACTAACCTAATCACTAAAAATCATGTTGATCTAATTAGACTAAAATTATCACAGATCACTACTATGGAAGAACATTTTTCGGAAAATAATATCACATAGTTAATTATTTAAAATATACAAAAATATTTTAAGATACCCCCTTTTTTCCAAAATTCATCAATAATACACATCCTATATTTATCCGAATATATTATATTCAAAAACATTACTATGATATGAAATTATAATTTTTATTTATATTAAAGTATTACAAAAAGCATCAAAGGTCTCGATACATAACCCTTTATAAATCCAGCATTGGATCTAAATGTAAGGTGTTCTATGGTGAACAAATATTGGGGTGTCTTGGAAAACATTTCCTGAGTGGTGATTTATATCAACTTGAACTTCTCACATAGGTGATTTAGTTCATGCTTTATATGTTGAAGTTCGGCTGGGGCTTGGTCGAGAGCAAAGGCCAGTGAAGCAACCTCCTTCCCAAGCTTTGACATATAGGCTTCAGATGACCCGAGTCAACTAGACGAGGCCATTCAATCATCATTATGTATAAATTAATGAAGATAACTGTATTTATATAAACAAAACATTTAATATTATTTTTTCCAATGGTCATATTGACCAATGGTCATATAATAGTCGAAACCCAATGGTCTCATTTTAATTATACCCACTTCCTTAATTAAAGGATATAATTTTGTTTTGTATAAAATAAAATAACACACAATATTAGGACCAAAATATAATTAAAATGTACGGGTCTTTAAAATTTTATTCTTTTTAAACCACATATTTTCTTACTTTTCATTTGGATTAAATATGAAAATTTCATTTCAGGAAATGTAGACTATTTCCCCCTCAATGTGATGTGATTCATTGACACTCTACATGAAATGTATTAACAATGGTATTATTAAATTTACATGATATATATAAAATAATAATTATATTATAATGATATTTTATACATATATACAAATATGTGATTTTATTTCTTTATTTTAATATGATTATAAAAACTGAAATAGCATTTTTATGTACATATGGCTTTCAGTCTCCATGAATAGTGTAGTATGATTTCATACTTTTCTATTAAATATATTATTATATGTCACATATAGTTCATATAAATTATTTTTATATCATTTATTAAATTATTTAAATAAATAAATCATGATCTATGGAAGAAGACTAAGAATATGAAGTCAACTTCTATACGATTAACAATGAATTTATCTTCTGAAACTTGTGGTTAATGATAATGTGGTAATATAAATCCTTAATATAATAATATATGTTATTATATAAATTAATATGATTATTTAATATATATATATATATAATAATCTTATACTTATCATATTGGATGTTTTAATTTGTATGATGAATGTCAAGACATAATTTTAGTGGATTACACCTAACTTTTTATTTCCAAAAGACACATAATTTATTAACCACCCATTGCTTTGGTATTGTGTATATAATACACATTGATGTATTTTATTATTATAATAATTAAAATTATGTTTAGTTACATATCCAGTATACGAACTTTATTTCAAGGGGTTTATGTTTCAATTTGTATAAATGAAATGTTTTATCCATCAATTGTTAATTATAATTTTAAAACATCCTTGATATACAACAAATATTTATTATGATTTCTATATGTATGTATCTAAGGATATGTATTAGGATTCATTAATGTTTCAGAAATGGTCCTGTAATTTTGGTAAAGGATAAATGAATTATTTTCAAATAAATACATCCTAATATAAATATACTAAGTGGATGTGGATATGGATAAGATGTACCTTGGTATAAAAACTCTAATAAGATGTACTAGTCATGACTTCTGGTAATCATGTACATGAGAACGAGCCTTGTTGGAAACCTGGAAAAACACTCTTGGGGGATATGCATTGTAAATTCAAACACTATTCATGAAAAATCATTAATGGTTTAAATATATGAAGTCTATAAATTTAATATGATAAACCAACATTGTCATAGTTTACCAATGTATTGGAAATAATTTAGGAACCCTATTAAAAAAATTCATGATTACATGGTAATCCAATATGATAAATTATTCATTCACTATGATTTCTGGTTTTTATAAAGGGATTGAACTATATTTAACATGGGTAATATTTAATTATTTAGAATTTAAATGTCTCAGAATTATTCATATTTATTTACCTAGTGTAACTTACTTAATGAGAATCAGAAAGGTGGTGTGTGTGTATGAGTTTAACTTATTGATACCTCAAATGACATGTGATAGGTATGTGATATTATTATAGTCTTTTTTAAATTAAAAATAATAAGAATTATTTGGTTGAGTTTGATGAACCATTATACATGATTCATATATATTATATATTTTGAAATATGTATTATGGAATAATATGATGAAGCCTAAGTAATTTCATAGGCACAATGTTCAATGAATGAAGTATTTATGTTTCAGAATTTAGAGATTATGTTATTTCAATCGTGAAATATATATGTGTAATTATTATAATTTCTCATTATAGATTGAAAAGGAAATGATAAATTGTGATGAAAACATTTAAAACAAATTTCATGGAAAGGTGATAATTTGATTAATGCAATCTTACCATTAAATAATTCCTTAAACTAAGATAATGATGTTTGGAAGAAGATATTTAGGATATGAATATGGAAATAAGATGTTATGAATGAACCTAGAACGTATTGTCCATAAAGAGTTTTTTATTATCAAGGATGAAATTTAAATCAAATTGGTTTTATAAAATATATCTAATAAACATTGGAATAATGATGAGTGATGGTTTTCAAAAAGGATTAATGGTAAATAAGGGAATATAATATGAGTTTAATTTTTTTAAAATTTGACAAGAAGGTAGGAGTTTGAGATATATAGATATGAATGTCATGCCAATTTTAGGAATTTATATTTACAGCTTTTAATTATTATATTTTAACAGAGTTATATTGAAAACTTTTTGTGGAATGTTTATGTTAAACATTAGATTAGGACAATAAGATTAATTTATTATCTCAATATCATTTGATTAATGTATATTGGATATCATGTTCAAACTAATATGTGTTAATGATAACTAATGATAGATAGGATGGAATATCGTGGATATCATGACCTTTCAATGCTTCAATAATGAAAAATTCAACCTCATTTTTTGATAAATATCTGATGTGGATCAATGATTAAAAAGCATGATTTTTTCCAAAAATCATGCAAGTATATCATTTCATGTCATGTCATTAACAATGTGAAAGGTATATTGATAAAATCGAACATTTTATTCTATTACTTATATTTGTGATGAATAAAATGGTCCATTATTTCATCAATGATTTATGGATTTATGATTGTTAACATTATTTTCATCTTGTTCTATATCTATTTCCATTATATCATGATAGTTATATTTATCTTCAATGTCCATTTTTTCCCATCCAACCAATGATCCCCTATTTGGAAACCCAGTTATATGTTACATAGGGTAACCACTATATTTACAACCTTACCATTTAAAAAATTGTATTGTATAAAATTATAATACTCAGGTTTCTATAAATAAATTTTAATGTATTAATACTTTGATAACCCCAACAAATTTCATGAGATAAAAACATTTTAGGGGGGGGGTAGAATGTAACTCCATGATATTTTGTGAAATATTTCTTTCAGATTTATTTATATTCCTGATTTTTAGAACTTCACACAACCCTGAAAATATATTATTTTAGGTTTTTATGTCATTTTTTTTCAACATCAATTTGTTCATGAATAACACGTTGTGCATAGATTTTCTTTTAGTATAAACAACACTGATTTAAATTTCCATACATGTACGACTAGTTTTTACAGGCTTCTATTGGTAAATCTATATTAAAAGTCAAATTTGATAATTTTATGAATTTTATCTCAAAAAATAATAATAAATTTTTAAATCATAAATTTAAAATTATATTAGTATGATTTGTTGGTATTTCTCTGGAAACATCATGTTTGATGAATAGATAAAATTATGGTATTTTATATAAAAAACCACCTACTAATTTTATTTATTATTGATGTAAAATTATATTTTTTATTAATTTATATTGACAAAATAGATCAATTATATTTATTTTAATCCACATAATTTTATTGGGATATTTTATATAATGAAATTTCAGATAAACACTTATTGAACGTTTGAATGTTTATTCATTAAAACCATTCTCTATCACCACGTCTATGGAAATAGTGTTAGTCCCAATTTCCAATGTATTGTAATTTTAATTTTAAAATATAGAAATATGTAGTTGGGTTATTATAAAAATTTTAGTATAATAAGATCATATTACTTTTTACAAAAAACAATAGTTATTGTCATTAAATTTAATCACATTTAATATGGTAATATTAAGATTAATTAGAGACTAAAACATTGTATTAGTGAAAAAATTAAACATAAAAAATTTATAAAATACATTACCTACCAAAAATACAACCATTTTCTGACATGGTTTTAATTTTTTCGGTCATTGTGATTTTATGACATTAAGGGTCATTATAAATAGTTTAAATATAGAAATAGGAAAAAGGGATGTTTCCTTAATCTTAACATTAAAAAGACATTGAGATATGTAGAAAACATCATATTTTTATATATATATAATTTTGAAATATAAATGAGTTATTTTTTAAAAAAATTAAAATTTTTTTTAGATACATTTTAATTACTTGAAATGCTTTCAAAATGCCGACAGAGTGATTATTTAATTAATAATTACCAAAAACAAATGGTACTATAAATTTCAAAAGTGTATTAAAATGATAAAATTAATGTCTCTATTAATTTCTAATAAAATTCAAAATCATTTTATGATTCTATAAAAAAATTTAATTCCAATATTATTTTTAAATTCTAAAATTAAAATTAAATTAGTAATATGAAATTTACATTATTATTATTTTACAGTAAATTATATGATATTAATTAATTTAATATTAGTAAGAATACTATATTCTAAAAATTTATATTAAAGTGTTATAAAATATTATATATGGTATATTAATGGACCAATCGATATTTTATAAGTAAATAAAAGACCCTCATACTCTACAAACATCTATAGAAATGTTGAGTTTTAAGAAGTGTTTATCTCATCACATGCACTTATTTTAAATGTTAATATATAAGATAACATGACATTTTTATATTTTAAAATTACATCTCATATTAGTAATTAATTTTTTCTAAATTATAAAACAAATTTCACTTTATTTTAGTCTTAATACTTAAATTACAATGACTATAAAACTATATGCTTTAATAAAACGCAAAATATTATAAATGGGGAACATAGAAGTTATGGAACCAAATTGTTAAAATGAACATATTTTTATGTGGTGAAGATTTTATTTGCCAAAAAATTTACATTAATAAATTAATTTTAAATATTGGGGATATTAAGAAAATGATACCACCCATTATTAAATACAATTTTTTATTTACACGAGTGCCACTCCCCATCCACAAGAAAGAAAGTACTCTACATATTCCCTACACCTATTAAGAAACTTATTAATTAGATCCATTGTACAATTACACTTCAAAAATTCCTACCATCCACCTTTAAAATAGTATTATTTATTTATAATTATATTTCATCTAAAATTTACGTACACTTCCTTCTAATGGGAAATGTAACTTCTGTTTACATGTACAACAAACAATCTCTTTACTAAATGATTATTGTTCATTATTTTATACCATTTATCATGGTGTACATTATGTTGGAAAATATATTTATATATTTAATATATTATATTGGATAGTTATTTAATATTTTTTATTCCTTTTACAATATATATATTTTTTACATTAATATTTGGTGTAAATATGATAATTTTGATTGAGGAAGTGTCAACTCCTTCCCGCCAATGGTATGTGATTCGTTCACAAACTACACAAAATATATTAAGGAATGGTTAATTAATTTATATTATATATATAATCTTAATTTAATTTTATTGTCAAAATATATACATATTTTTCATTTTCTTTCTTTCATTCTTTCAATACAACAATAATAATGGAATCAGTATTCATGTGTACATATGGCTTACCGTCTCCATTAATGCTGTATTCCATTTCGTAATAATATATTATATAGACTATTATATTACACATATCATGAATATAAAATATATTTATATAATTTTTAAAATTATGTAAATAATGAAATTAGGATATGTGTAAGAAGACTATGAATAAAAAGTCAAATAATGTATGATTAACATGGTGTTTATCACCCAAGACATGGATTTAATGATAAATGGTTAATATAAATCCTTAAGAGAATAATATATGGTATTATATATATAAATATAGTATTATTATTGACGTATTAAAAACTTATAATCCTCATATAGGTTGTTTTAACCAGTATATTAATATTTAGACATGATATAAGGGGATTTCATACCACTTTTTATTTTTGTGTGATACATGCCTTATTCACCACATATTTCTTTTATGTGGTGTGTATACAAAAAATGGATGTCTTACATGAATCATATAATTATATTATTTTTAATTTACATATCCATTATGTGAAATTTATTTCAATGGTTTTATGTTTAAAAAGTAATCAAATCGGTAATAATGTTTTGTCTCAATTTTCCATCTTTGATACTCATTTTTTGTTATTATCGAAACATAATTTTCGAAGTGTATATATTTAAATTTTACAATTTATTTACTAAACTTAATTATGTTAATAATATTTTATGATTTATATAATTTTCATTTCATACATGCATAGAATGATCCCATGGTTTTATGTTTAAATATTTTATTGGAATAATCTAACGCTTTTCAAGATTGTTAAGGATAATTATTCTCTGAAGAAATATTTTGATACATATATCAAGAAAAAACATTATTTTATTTATCATATGTATATTAAATATATATACATGAATTAATACCATTATTACTATTTTTTAATTATTCCAAATATGAATAAAAATAAAAAATATGTTCATATTTATCTCTTTAGTAGGAAATCAATTTTATTTAAAAAAACATTGTTTTGAAAAATGTTTCAATAGATCATTGAAAATAATTTTCCATGACAATGTTTTTTAAATTTTCTCTATTGTTTTTAATGATTCCTTTAATATATATAAACATAATATTCGAAGAAAATGTATTTTTGGAATTTTTTATGTTTATGAAATGTTCTAAAAAAATCATGATTGATTTTAAAATATTAAAAGTAAAGGGATTCCAAACTAGCTTCAAAGTATTCCTTATATGTTAATGAGATTATTATTTAGGAAATAGTTTTCAAAATGATTTATTTTTAAAAAAAATATTCTTTTAATGAAGAATTGTTATTTTACTGATGAAATTTGATTACTGAACATTAAAAAAAATTCCATCTATGATGACATCCATAAATTTTACACATGACTTTCTAGGAAATGTTATAATTGTTCTATTAATATTATTAATATGAGTTTTCTATTCTTTGCTTTCAAGTAGTTTATTTATTCGATTTCTCTTAAATGATTTATAAGCATTTAATACACGCTACTTCTCATGGGTTTATGATTTTATAATGTAATTAAAAAACATATATCTTTACATATTTTAAGATTTTATGAAATGTAAATGATATCCAATTCATTTCATGGTATATGATTTGATGTTTGTAAAACCTACGTCATTTTATGGATCATGATATGATAGATATTTAATTTTGTAGAACATGAATTAATAATGTTATTATGAGATGCATTAGACCTATATCTCTCTATATGAATACGGTAATGATGGATGACTCATGAGTAAATATGATATGCATGAACCCGATTCTGTGTTCAAAAAATTATACATGAACTTGATAACATGTTCACAATATTATGCATAAACTGGGTTGTATATATATATTTTAATGAATGAAGATGATTACATGGTCATAATGTTATGAGTGAACCTTATTAAATGTTCTAAATGTTATGAATGGACATGGTTTCATGTCAAAAGGTTTATATGGGAACCTGATTGCATGTTCACATTTTTAACCATGAACCTGATTACATTTTCACATTATTATACATGGAACTAGTTTCATATACATAATGTTATGTTTTAAAAGTATTACATGTTTTTAACTTCTGCAAAATCTTGGTTTCATATCTATAAGTTCATGTGAGTGAATGATTTCATGTCCTTTACATAATTAGTGGACCCATTCGTATAAACACAAGTTCACAACATTATTAATAAATGTGAAATCTACAAATTGAATGCATTATTATTATGTTATTTTTTCTTGAATAATGATAAAAAATCTTCAATGATCCATGTATTATGAATTTAAAATATTTAATATGACTCTAATATGTAGGGTATAATCATAAAAAGTTATGTACGAGTTCCATAACCTCATTTCATGTTATTCAATCCCATTAAAATTGTTTATCGTTATTGAGAATCTCGATCTCTTTGTTCTAATGTTTCCTTTCCCCATTATACGAATAAATGTTTTAGGTTATGTTCAAAAATGAGGATATCATTAGAGGAGATTATAATGATCTGTCAATAGGATATAAGTATGTTAACCATGTTTCAAAAGACACAAAACTATTACAGTCCTTGGGAATGTATTTTTGAAGTTTAATTAATATTCATCCAATGCTATGTAATATGAATCAATGTAAATCCTAGGTCTCTATAAAGAATCCCCCATGAGGTGCCTTGATATGTTTTTGAAATGATCCATGACTTATAGTTAATTATTTTATGTAATTATTGATCTGGCACAAATCCTTGTGTTATTCACATGTTACTCTCTAATTGGTTATTCTCTTGTTTCCCTTATGATTAATGACTTATAATATACTAATATTTATTCAGTGAGTCATGTTTTTTATCATTGATATCAAAATTTATACTCATGTTCTCACACCATACATATTTTGTTATGCTTACGAATCTCATTCATTTTACCCTATATATCATCTGATCTAACACATTATTTTGTTTACATTCCCCATTTCTTGAATATAATTATTATGTTGAAGTAATAAAGTGGAATATATTTATTGGAAACCTTGAATATATTAAAATAATTTTTAATATATTTTTTCACGTTTCCAAAAACTATAAACTATTATTGTCCATGGGAATTTACTTTTTTAATGTGAGAAATATTATTCCAAAATTTATTGAATATAAATTTATGTTAATCTTGGGTTGAAATTATATGTAAAAAACATATTTTTTGTCAACCTTTGGAAATTATTTTTTAAAAAAAAATTATGAAATCTCTATAGATGTTTCTAATTATATTTATTGAGATAAATCTACAGATATTAATATTTTTTTTAATGGTTGGGGATGAATCCTAATTTATTAATTTGTTGATAATGAAGTAATACAATAGTACTCATGGAAGAATGATACATCTTCTTCCAGTAAATCATTTTGGTTTTCACAAAAGAACAACCATGGTGCATTTTCTGTCCAAAGTGATTATTCTATGGGGATATGATGGAGGTTTGGATATTATATTTTCATGGTTCATAAAATCTAAATTTCATGATGCTATAAAATATGTGATGGGTGATTACCCATTTTATAGTGGTTTTTGAGTGGATTTATTATAAATATGGAATGGTAAATATTATATAGAGGTATCCCTTACATTAGGTGTCTCCAATAGTGGTCCAATATTTAGAAAAGGAGTAATATGATTGAAATATGGAAAAACTATGTATCTTGGATATATTTCAAGGGAATTTTTACCTTTATGATAATGTATGACCACTATATAAACTCATTAATTAGTATAAATTCAATAATTATGTTTAATTACATTCACCAATGCTTTTCATAAAAAATAAATTTGATTCAATATTAATACTAATTTTTTTTATTAAAAATATTGAATCTAATATCCAATGTTCTATGAACATAATTGGTTTAAATTAATTTATATTTAATCCCATAGATGAGATGCGAAATTTTTTTTAATTTAAATATTTTGAAAGGATGAAATATTTTTATATCATATTTTAATGAGAAATTTTATTAAAATTACATAAATTGGATTAATTTATTAAAAATTCATCTTAATATTCTAAAAAAAATAAAAATAATAATTTAACTATATAAATAAATCATATGAAAATGTAGTTTTTGATTATAATTTACTTTTAGAAACTATTCCACAAAAAATTAAACTTCTCAGAAAATACCAAAACATATACTCCTCTTAAAAAATATGTTTATTCCTTTTTGAAATAATAATTATAAAATCGTATATATTATATTTAATATATTAACATTCTAAAAGGTGGCAAAATTACCTTTTAGAAAAATACATCTTTTATACATTAATGTTGATTTAACCAATTCTTTTACAAATATAATATTTGGATTAGTGTAAAAGAATTATTAAATACATTATATGTAAATTTTATTAAAAATTTATTGAAATTATATTGTTTAATTTATATTGATAAAATATAGTTTGTATATAGGAAAATAGTATTCTTAGAATTGATATTTCATTACTTTAAAATAGTTCTTACTTCAATTTATAATGAATTTCTATAGAAAGTATTCATTTCCATTATTTGTAAACCACAATTTTACTATTTATCTAATATTTTTCAAAAATTAAATTCAAATGGATATGTTTTATCTATAATAATATTTTTATAAAAATAATAATTGTATATTGTGTTTTGGTAAAACTCAGACATGCATGTAACATGATTTATTAATAGAACTCAATATTGTGTGTCACAGAAGATAAAGGATTCATTCCATGTACCTCCATATAATCTATTTATTGCATGTAGATAAATACTAACATGGTGTTGTGTGAAATTCAAACCAAATTTATTACTATCATATAAAAAAATCTATATTTAGTGTTGCGTAAAATGTATAATATAGAAAATATTAATTAAATTTGAAAAATATAAGTTTCAAAATAATCCTAGGGTGTTACATACACCCAAACATGAATTATGATCTCTAGTTAGGTCAATGAGTGGGGCCCCAACTTGGTCAATCTAGGAATTCAAAAGGCAGAGTCATCAAACTCTGGATCCTAGGTAGTGAATTTAAAAGGAGGAATCTTATATGAGATCCTCAATTGGTAAAAATAAAATATAAATTTATAAGAGACCATCAAAAAACTAGAAAGAATGAAAAGGCCTACTACATGGAATCATGTGAATGGTAACTAGGTTGAGGGATCCTACAAGGTACTCCCATGGTCAATGTGCAATTAAAGGCACACCACAGGGGACCCTAGGTATAAGAAAATATACGAGAATGTACACAAAATCATCACCGTTTAAATGTGAGATGAGGAATCCAACATTGGATCCTCAGAATCATATAATAACTCATCCTTCATGGTCATATGGTAACAAATCACAAGTTATATATTCATAATTTAGAATATATAAAGGAATCTTCAAATGATATAGCTTCAATACCTACTATGATCCAATAGACTCACTCTCTCTGTAGATAAATGGATTAAAAAATATGAGGAATCACCTCTCCAAAAAAAAATCCCCACCTAGAATTACACAAATCTCCCCCACATGTTTTAAGATAATTATCTATTTGGAATACAACATACAATGGACTTCACATGGGTCCTATTCTGACTCATAGTCGTAAACCCAAAAAAACCTCAAAATATATGAAAGTGGATTCAAATTTTTTGTTTTCCTTAGTACCAAACGTTTACCATCATGGCCCTACATGGGTATGTAATCCATTCAAAATTTGTTAGTTAAATCCCTTTTACTTGGTGTGTTTTACATTTCCACATCAAATAACCAACATGGGGTAACTACCTTTGTACATCACATGGTCTGACCATGAATATAACATGGCTATATAATTCTTCATGGAGTGCCACCCATATGGGGTCTAGTCCTGTAATCAACATTGTATTGTTCTCATACATGGGATGTCTATCCATGTATCCACTACACAGTGGTGTCCCAACACATGGTGCATATAACCCATACATGGTATGTACTTCTCAAAAATTTCATCTTCCCTGAACATGAATAACACACGATGTGTGTTCAAGAGAAACAAACAATTTAATCATAATTGGTGAATGAGAAGTCCCTCAAATCATTTGAAACCCCAATATTCCACAAAAAATAATACATTAACCAAATAGTGTTCCTTAAAATGAATATTATATGATTAAAACAAGAAAATATTAAATATATGTGGATTTGAATGAAACATTAATAAATTAAAAACATTGGGTTTAATCTACTAAATCCTTAACCATTTCAATGCTCCACAGCCATTACATGATGATTTGGTGCATCCTAATCTCTCTATTGGTACCTATCTTCCTCTACCTCTTTACATTTCTCTATATCCATCTTCACATTATCTCTATGAAATGAATAAATATACCATGTGGTTTCCATAAGAATCCATAGGAAAATTTGAGAAATAAAAATAAATCAAATTAATGGAAGGAAAAGGAAAAAAAAGTTTATGGGTCAAGAAACTTTTTCAATCATGATTTAATGCCCTAACTAGGGAAAAACACATTCAAAACTGAGCGGAAGAGACTAAATATCAATCTAAATCGGAATTAAAAATATATTATGGAATGAACTATTTTAATTAACAAAATATTTACCTAATTTATTATCAATTATTTATTAATATATTATAATTTGAATGGGTATGACATCCACAATACACATGTCGTAGGGTGAACACCATATTTTTGGTTGAACAAAGCGCATTGAAAAAATATCAACTGTCATCTTCTATAGGAAAAGGTTATTTTACAACAAACAAGAATCAGAATAATAAATTATAAATTTCTACTCAAAATGCTCATCTTGAAAAATATGGGTCCTCACAATCCCCCCACCATAACATTATTATCCATGATAACCATGTGAAAAAAATAGAATCAAAGCTCTCAACGTTCAAATCTGAATTACATGGCTATCATAGTATTCAAACAATGAGCCTCATAATGAAAACATCAATCTCATACTTGTGATATACTAAACTATGGTCAATCTAGAAGTCCCAACAAAAGGGATACCCTAATAGTTGTCTCAAAACCAAACTCTAAAAAAACTGACCTAAAAAAACTAAATCAATGTAAAAAAATAGTCTCACCACCCTCAAAGAGTCTTTGACGCACTACCAACCATATTTCATATCTTATACCACTCCTCAAGTGAAATATCAATATTTTACTCTGTTAGAATAATAAATACATTAGACATAATGAAGATATTTATAGAGCTTTCACACTCTTAATGTACTCAAGACAGTTTCAATATAGTGAATGATCATTTATAAAAAAAGAGAACATTAATAGTTCATCAAAATAAATGTATATATCTATCCTTACCAGGCTCATATAAAATAGGCTAAACCTTCTTTCCAAAAAAAAAACCGGGCACCACATCTCTCAAAAAGTCTTGTCTAGGTCTAGCTACAAGTCAACCCTATTATAGTAATCAATTTTGTTCCTGATGCATCTTGAATAGTGGGAATATAATCCCAACTTTAACCGCCAATCCTGTGAACCAATTCACATGGAAATGATTTGAAACCATCAATCCATGAATCTCACTGGGATAATCAAAATTTAAATAATAAATGGTACAACATGCAACATGATTTTACCTTTTTCAATCGACACATAGCAAAATGAGTCAACCAATACAAATCTAAGCAGACTTTTCTACAAGGAAAATCATTTTCACAATCTTGAAGCATCCTTGAAACTCCTTATCAAAATTAGTAACTTCAATCTCACCATAATTTATTCTATGACCGACCTTTATACGATGTTGTTATAGTCCTGAATTTCTTCTAACACTCAGACATTATTTGTAGTTGGGTATAAACTAGACTATCACTGCAAAACCCCTTATAATCCTACTCATCAAATACTACCTTGATTCCAAAACTTCATATGTACAACATAAAAATATTATTATATGTGAATTCCTATATCTAAATACCCAATCATTAACCATGAATAGATCTAAAAATTATCATATATCATAGAACACTACCAAAAAATAAATTAAAAAACATTTCCAATGCTCTTATGAAGGCTTCCCTTAATCAAAATGAAATGTAAAACAACTAGGGTCTGAGTCAAAACTATGGTCCTCTATGTATTTCACAAAGATCTATTTATCATATTTCATAACTAAGTAATAATTTCTAACCACCAATCCCATAATATCCAACATATACAATGGAGGTAAAAATAACAATTCCCTATGAAATTCAAAAATATAAACATGTTTTACAAGGGCCCTAATCCTCTATGATTATACTTATAAGAAATTAATCTCTAATGTTTGTGATACAAAATTATGAAAAAATAGATAGATAAAACAAAATAATAAAATGGATACATTAATACCCCATAGATTAAAATTTCTTTAGAAATGCCTTGGTAACTATTATCATTATACCCAGTGATCCAATGAGATAACAAAAAAAAGTGTATATTAAGAATATTTTCATTCAATTATATTTTGGAAAATTATATATATATTTTTAATGATATGTTAAATAAAATAGCCTATGAAAAATACATCATATAATGTGTCCAAAATTTGGGAATCATGTACTCTATTTACCTAAATTGGTCTCTACACCCCAATGTTGACTAAATAAGTTATCAACCACACCACCACCAACATCAATTTAAATCCATGTTACCATAAATCAGAATGAAATATATAAGAAATTATGATAAAACATATATATTCCTCAATAACCGTAGAATAAAAAACACCATTTAGGGTTTTTTTCATCTAAAAAATAATCCTCCATCATCAGCAAAATTACATGCTGGGAGGACTATATGATGTAAATACTACATAAAAAATATTAATAATGTGAAGCATTATTCATTTTCCATCCAAGAATTTGAATCCCTCATTGGTCTCCTGCTAAAAAGACATGTGGTACAAATCTATAAAAACTCCTAACATCTACATGACACAGTCATCATAAAAATATAAAATCATATCTATCAATAACATCACTAATCAGAACATCAATATTATTCCTCTATAAACTATAATATAAAAAATATTAATTACATGGAATGAAACAACATTGATACAAAATAGTAATTTTTGGACCTATATTACACCAAATGGATTGTATAATTTAGTTGTTATTGATGCACAAGAATGTCTATGAATATTTCAATGGCTTCCAACTGTAAGAGAGGGTATATGTTGGGTTTATGGATATAAAATTCTATTATAATGAGTATAAAACAATGAAAATAACATGATAACAAAAAAAATTAACAAAGAGAGTGATGTAGAAATAAATTAACTAAAATAGAACATGTTTCAGTATTAAATGATATTCTATTGAATGATGGAGAGCCGTTTCATTCAAAAATACAGGTCACCCAATCGTACAACCACACATATTTGATTAGAAAAAAGATACATAAATAAATGAATTGGGATCTAATAATGAATCTATGAAAAAAAATGTACCCAATATCTAGACACTGTCAAACTATATAAGCCTGATCATAAGAATACCTACGATTATTTATTCCTAATTCTAACGCACTGGGCCTAAGCCCTATCTACTTTGAAATTGTACTCATCCTGAATATTAGATATAAGGTATGTATTCATACAAAGGTTCATATTATGGGGTGATAAATAGTCTTAGTTGGACACCCCACTGATGATAAAATAAATTATTTATCTTATTTTCAAGATAATTCAATATGTTCATCCTAGATTAGACACAACAGAAAATATAAATATATCATATAACATCAATTGAACCACATTCAAACCTCAAGTCTCTATTTGCTGTCAACAAGGAAAATTTCATTATGTATATTTATAATTATTTTCAAATAAATGTATATTTCCATTTATATATATATATGTATACCTAAATATCAATACACATGAGTATATTTAATTAAATTAATTAAAATTACAGTTGTCACTCTTGGGTTAGTAATCGCGATCAGTAGTGATTTTTGTAAAAGGAAATTATTCCTATGTCATACCAATGTATTTTTGTATGATTAAGTTGATACCAGGGTCATTAATCCAAATGAAAATATTTTTAATTCATCAATCACCAGAAATTTTACTAAGAATGAAACATCACTACAGGGTCATACACGTCCTAAACCTATGATCACCCATACGGTTTCCGATCACTATAATGATGAATTCTAGGAATTTTCATATATAAATCATGTAAATGGCCACATAGATGGAATAAATAATACTCATTCTATATAAATTCTTTAAAATGGTTAATATATAGTTCATGATCCAAAGGAAATAACAACATTTGGAACTCATATAAACTCTAAGAGTTTGTACCTTTGGTGATATGTGGTAGAGATCACTAATGAGATTCCATGCCTAATTATCTTGGTATTTAGTAAGGTATAGAAGAATAATCACAACAACTAATAAGAGATTAACCATACATTAGTATCTTATGATGGGAAATTACATGTCTATAGTGGTCAATAAATTTTATAGGGAATGTTTTGGCATCCCTATCTCGCGGGACAGTGTTATCAACAACGAGTATCATCATATTTAATGGAGCGTAATTATCATCAGCACTTGTCAACCATTGGATAACCAAATCACCATAATCACCCATGATAGAATAAGCAACCCAATGTATCTTTATAGGGGACACCCTCCCCATATATCTCAATCATGGTCTCAACATTCATATCCTGATAAATACCTCTGAAAATACTAATATTATAATATTCAAATAAACATTCTCAACAGCTAGATTCAAGGTATTACTATTATGTTTATAAAATAATATTACAATTACACAAATATGATTTTGGATCTCAATAAACCTTGTTGCAGAATTCTGATAAATGAATAACAAAGATCCCATGTTGATTGTATGGGCATCCGAAGGAGAATGGATGATGCCTTGAATCGTTCTCATAAGCCACCATTGAGGACGCTCCTTAGGAAATAATTGCTACATAATCAATTAAAAAAGAATGTATATACAAATTAGTGAGGCGGTAAAATTTCTAAACCCACCACCACATCCATATCCACTCATGATTACATTCCATTCAAGGGTTCTAAGGTGACACCCACTGTCATCTCTAACGAAACATGATTTAATAGCTTAGGGTTACTAAACAATGGGTCACCCACTGAGACCCTCATGGAGTAAAAATATAGAGTCATCCTACTTGGGATCGTCAATCGTGGAGGTAAGAGGAGGAATTCAAAATGGAATCCTGAAATAAAAAATTGCAAAAAACGTTCTACAGGGCACCCTAAACAACATAGTATGATGGATGAAGAATCAAAAATGGGATCTAATTAATTTTAAATTGGTAAATGGATCATAAAATGGATTAAAGAGTTTATATTCTAAGATAATTTATCCCACAAGGGACCCCCGATATAGGAAATGATTGAGGAATACTCTAATGATCCGACCTTAAAACATTATATAATATTGAAATAAATGAATAATTCACATTGAGGATCGTTTTAGGTTTAGAGTTTTAGGGAATTAGGCCATAACCATTACAGTAGAACTTAAATATTACAAGTAGACACTGCTACGTAGTATCGATTTTTTTCATAAAATTAATACCTTAAAAACGAAACATGTCTAGTTCCATGTTTTAGATAGCATGACTTTTCCATGATCCAATCAATGACCCTATTCCACATTATGTACTATGAAAAATATTTCAAATAAACTTGGGATGAGAATTAAAATTTCTTAAAGGGTTATAAAATAAGGAAGTAAAACATTATTCCATCAATAAATACAAATCAACGAAACCATACTTTTCAATCATAACATACCTTATGAAATCATGAGATTTTTGAATAACACAGACAAATCATAAATCAAAAAGGTTATGTATGGAATTCATATCAAACAGAAATTGTATCTATCATATCTACATAGGGAGTTACACTTTGAATACCCATCACAGTATATTTCTTAAATCTCTTAGGAGAAACATCACTTTTACCTATGTCACTTTACCCAATTCATTGGAGAGCTATCTTGGGCTCACCCACCCTGGATTTATTACGGAACCACCCATATACGTAAACAATCCCTAATAACCCTAACATAATCATAAAATATAACACAAGTATAAAGGATTGATAAAATTTCGACATTCCACTATATCAAATCAAGATATTTAAGTAAACAATGATTTATCAAACCATTTTCAAAAACCATTTAAAATGATTTTTTTGAATCAAATGGTCCCATACCACATTGAATATTTTAAACGAATTATGATTTAAAAACAATAATTTCCAAATAATTATACCCTAAAACCATTTTGAAAACATGGACATTAATATGAAATATTTAGATGAATAAATCATTAAAACATTTAAAACGATATTTTAGTTAAAAAAAATTTAACAAAAAGAGAGACGCTTGAATACAAAAAATTGAGAAATAACTTTTAATAAAAACTTTATAATATCTTTAGAATAAAGGGATTCATGATATAATATGTCCAAGGATAGTATATAAATTATATAAGAGTGAATTTGTGCATAACAACAATGAAGTCTCAATGGAAATGTTAATTGAGAGGAAATCCCTTAAAAATATTGTATCCTTAAGTTAAGGATAAATAAATCTCATAATTATGTGTGAAAAATATAAATACACCCAATACAAGTGGATATTATGTGTAAAACAATCAGAGGTAATTCACACATAGTCATATGATGAAATAAATAAAAAATATAAGATCAACCCAATGAATTTGAATTGGGTTAAGGAGTTCCCCTACAGATTTGGTAACTTACAAAACATATGAAATATAAAAGAATGATCATCCAATGAAGATTTAAATACTCATAAATGAAATTATATTACACAATGAGTACAATAATGGTCAGTACATACACCACACAAAAGGTGATAGTGGTAAATATATCATGAATCTCACGGAAATAAAAACAGGTGATATAAAGACCCCTTACCACATTGTAATTTAATCGATTCATATGACCAAATGTTATTAACCACCAAAATAATCACATAATACCATGAATATAAAGATAATAATTATTCTATATATCTAATGGTAGTACAAAATACAACACATGAAATAAATAGGTATCAAATAATAAAATCTCAAACAATTAAAAGTGAGATGAGAAATCCCTTACAAAAAGTCGGCAGCTTAACGACACCACTTAAAAAAAATTTAAAATTAATTGATTATAGTAATAGGGTTTCTCTCATCATATGAAAAAAAAATTACAGTATTGTTAATATAAAATAAAATTCTCCGACATAAGAACATGGATCATAAAATAAATGACATAAAAGAGAGTACTTGAAAAGAAAGGGAGAGGTCAGATCCCTTACCTCGTGTCCGACTAGACTCGATCGTTCTTTAATCTCCTGAATATTAAACTAAAGTTAATTTATAATTGATTAAGAACATTTTTCAAGTTTATTATTATGTTTATATCACTTATTTCCATGTTATAAAGATTATGTAATAATTTAAGATAAGAATGTTCGTTTTGTCAATATTTGGTACTTGAGTAAAAAATCGACTTCTTATAATTACATGTTGTTCATGTGGTAAAAGTTTCATTATATCAATAATTATATTCATTATTTAGATATCATATATATAATCAATATCCAGTATATAAATGTATTTATAATATTACATATCATTTAGAGGTACGAAATTCAATGCACCGTTCATGGAGACAGTATGCCGTACTTATGAATGAACGCTATATTCAATAATATTTTTTTTTTTAATGGAATTAATAAAAATGATACATAGGTGTATTATAATTACAGTATAATATCATATATAATATCATTAACTCTATCCATTATACATCCCACATAAGTGATTAATGAGTCACTTCACTTTGAGGGGGCGGTAGTCCGCACTTCCTCTAATTAGATTATCGTATTTATCCACTATGGAAACCATAAAGTCTTGATATAATTGGGAAGTTCAGAATCATAAGGAAATCTTAAAAATAATATATATCATATATAAATATAGTTCCATCATAATGGAAACCATGATAGGCGGTAATATGTAATTTAAAAATCATCGTTTCGTGAGGTGTTAGTTTTCCATCCACAGAAACATTATGTTATTCATCCATTAGATGAAGTTGTGTGTATGTTTAGTATGAATAATTCTCATAAAAACATCCTAGTATATTTAAGATACTGGTTTTGTTACAAAATAAATTAATAAAAAGAGTTTAGGTGTTGGATAAGTAAAATAAAATAAAACAATTTAAGAGAAACTGTTAACTTTAATTTGGGTAACACCCTTTGGTTTGAACCAAAGGACTTCTTCGAGTGCCTACATCCTAAGGTAAGGCTTCTAAGGGGAGGAGAGGGACGTAGGGAGCTTAATTGGTCAGAGTTTGGAAGATCCAAATAGCTTGAGAGGTGTGAGGAATTGGTTAGAAGTGGTCTCTTTTTATAAGTGGGGGGAGGGGCTATTTAGGAAAGTGTGACACTAAAATTTTATTATATAATTATATTCGGTTTCTAATGGTCCAAAAATCATTAAATATGATTATAAGATGACTAATTATCGAAATAAAATCATTAAATCAGAATTTGAGATGTTTTGAATAATATTTTAATCATTAGAATCTTATTTATTTAAATAATTTATTAATGAGGTAAATAATGTATCATTATTGTGTCGTAAATAATTTAATTTATTAGATGTATAAAAATTATAAAAAAATACCATGAAGTAGGAAATGATTTTATCGTTACAATGAATATTTATAGTCTAAAATAATACTTATATAACAACATATAAAAATTAATTACAAAACGATTTTTGTTAATGTCAATTTTGTCTTTACATTATATTAATTAATCTAAATTGTCATTATCACTCCCATGTGGCTCAATGGGGTCCCAAAATTGACACAAAGATGAAAATGGTCGTTAATGACTCAAATAATAGGTTTTGGACAATTTTTAAGGTAACTTTGGCTTATTATAATATTATTTTTTCCTTCAATTAACCTATTTAACTTTAACCGTGGTAAATAATATTCAAAAGTTACTATTAACCAAATATTATTTTCATCTTATTGACCAACTTTTATTACTTGATAACAACCACGTATGTTTTATAGTTGAAATTCAATTAAAAAAGGCGGTAAAATATCATTTATTTAAAAATCATGTTTATTTTACTACTACTAAGTGGTTTCACAATTCATAAAAAATTGATGTTTTTCAGAAAAATACCAAAAATTCAGCCTAAGATATATTTGATTTTCCAAATTAAAAAATGATGTCTATTATTAAAAATTAAAAACATATAACTGTAATTAATAAATTTAAAAATTAATTCTAGTTATCAAAACAAATAGCGTGTTTTGAAGAAACAATAACTATCTAAAGATTGTAACTTGTTTGTGTCCAATATCAAAGTGAAATTAATTCCAATGAACAAAATTGGATTAAATGGTAAAAATATATTTTCATTTCACTTTAAAACCAATTAAAAGGATAATATATACATATAAATATATTAGATTAAATGGCACTTTTTAATTAAAATACTATATTTATCTCTATTCATTAAAAAATGAACTTTATCAGAAAAATTCCAAAAATTTACACAAAGTAAATTTTGATGTCCCCATTATGAAGAATTATTTAATTTGGTCATATATAATGTATTAAAGTGACCAAAACTAGATTTACAAAGGGTTTTCCATTAAAAGGAGATAAAATGGCCTTTTAATGTAAATTATGCTTAAAATTAGATTCATTCACATTTTAAGAATCTAACTTTTTATTGGATAAAAGCAAATACATTTACCAAACATGTATAATAATATTTTACTGATTTCTCATTTATTCAATTACAATGGCTCATAGTTGACTACCATTTTAATTAATAATATTATATTATTAGTGCGCAATGTAAGATTTCAAAGAAACTCATTGTTGCGTATCTGGTACGCTATCGAACATAGCAACCCTTTTAAGGAAAAATTTATATTTATTTCAAAAATTAATAAATATGAAAAATTCACATTCTTTATTTACCTGGGATGTTACATCCTTCCCCCCTTTTGTGAATTGCATCATCACAATTTTAAAATTTGGTCTTGGAAACATTATTGAAAGTCCCATATCAGAAAAAAAGATTCAGTAAAACTATCAAATTAAAATAAATAAATAAAAGTACAATGGTCACCTGAGTTAACCCATAATAAAATTCCCAAAAACATGGAAATTTAGGAGAAAAAAAGTGTCATGTTCTGATGGAGAGTGACAGGGAACATGTGTAGGATAAATTCAACCACCAGAAAATCACAATCTTGTGATGGGTTAAATAGTCGTTGATTCGACAGTAGGAAAAGTTAATGGACAAGGCTTTTGTTTAAAGTTACTTTTCATTGAGAAATTTATTTATGAGCTTAACCAAAAACCTAAGTAAATATGATTGTCATGTAGGCATTAATATTTTAATATATTTCTAAAAAAAACTCATATTTTCTCGAAACTAGGAATATTCATAAGGATTTTTTTCATATTAATATGGTTATAATAAACATCGATAGAATAAAATAATCCAAAAAAGATGAACTATTTATTTCCCATGTCTTTAGATATTAAGTAAAACCATAAATTTTAGTATAATATCAGATAATCACTAAAAGTATAATCCTTTAGAAAAATAAATACAACTCTTAATCTCCAAAATTCCACAAAATGAACCCAAGGATTAATAAAGACCATTAAATATACAGTTATCCTTAAAATTCATCATAGTAATCGAAACTGAGATTGAATCCCAAATCTCTGAAGTATTTAATCACATAGTTTTCCAAGGTAAATCTTAACATTTATCTCCAAATAACATCAGTAACTCTTAATGTCTCATACTAACAAGTAATTAAACTCATTACATATCATCCATGATAGGTTAATAATTTACATAGATAACCCAAAATAAACATATTCCAAATTCATAAGATCATATAACTAAAAAGAATTAGTCATACTAACGAGGGACTTCACGTTGTCCAGTGGTAGGCGAAAAATACCACTCACAATTGGGTTGTGGGTTCGATTCCCTCAGCTTCGTCTGACATGATGGGTTGTCACATGATTTTTCTATTGCCCCTATTCAAAAACTATATAATTTTATAACATTTACAAAAGAGATAATTTCATCAAAAATAACCATAACATATTTTATCTACAAAGGATATCAAATAACTTTCATTTTGGATCCCAAAATGTATTAACCAGTAATTTCCTCAAATTCAAGGATCATATATACCCAAGTAGTTCATTAAAACTATATCCACAAAAGTGATGATAATTATTCCTTGAATAAAATTTTAATATATCAAACATCAGGGCTACACATACTATAAACTGTCTTCTAATTTATTCCCATCATCAAAAGAGCCTTAATACTTTTATGTATTTCACCATCCTGAAATATACCATAACTCTTGAATCTCTAATATGTTGATCTCTTACTCATGAAACTTTATTCATGATCCATTAACAATTATTTACCAACTTATTCTGAAATACATCTTTCCTAAATACAAAATCATGAATCATATCCAATGATTTAAATAATAGGAAAACACATGTTAAGAAAATAATCTATACATTTCAATGGTCATTTTCAACTTATTCATCCTCAATTTGTATGGAATTAGGTATTGGTAAATTAATATTTGTATAATCTTGGTGATCCCATTCCTGAAACTTCTTCATAGGAAATGTGTTTTCATAATTACATTGCTCACCACATTTAAAACGTTCAATTGATCCTTCAGAAAGAAATTATTTCCCTTTCCTAGAGTCAATTAGATGCTTCCTTTTTCCAAGGTAGGTTCTTGCTTTATGAAGTTCATTTCTTCATCTATTACATCTTTTTGTCCCATTAAAACATTTTCCTATGTGTTTCTTTCAACATCTTTGACACATATGTTTTTGAACATACTTACCATTATGATTATTACTTGAACATCCGTAGGGATTTTTTCTCACATATATGATGTCTTATAAAAATCAATAAGGTTCATGTGGTCAATCATGACTCCAGACAGTTGGTTAAGAATAACCACAAGATTTCTCATTGCAGCTCCCATATCATTCAGCTGCTCGTTTAGAAAACTGTAGTAGTTTTCTTTACATCCACTGTTACTTTGGTGCCTGCTAAATCCAGCCATTTACTAAAACCAAAATGTTCAGTGTGAGTATATCAATAAAATCATCATATAATATCTTATGAGGAGGGTAAATACTATGATACACTTATTCATGTTATCTTAAACTCATTCACTTTATAAAAATAACTATGACACTTTCTAAAATACTAACCATAATGGTAATGTCACTTATTCTTAAATTTTACCCTACCCTCTAAAGTTATCTAATCCAACCTCTAATGAAAACAATAAGGACCTAACATTAAAACAATAAATAATATTTAATTAAATTAATAATTCACATTGAAGGTATTTTCAAGTTTATATTTTTAGAGAATTAGTCCATAACTATTACATATGAACTTGAATTTTTCAAGTAGACACTACTATGAAGTATCCATTTTTTTCAAAAAATAAAAAATAATAAAAAGAAACATGTCTAGTTACATGTTTTAGACAACATGAGTTTTCCATGATCCCATCCTTGAGCATATTCAAAAATATGTACTCTGAAAAAAAATTCAAAATAATCCTGGGATGAGCATAATAATATCTTTAAGGGCTATAAAATAAGGAAGGAAAACATTATCCCATCAATAAATAAAAATCAATGAAACCATACTTTTCAATCATAACATACCTGATGAAATCATGATATTTATGAATAACACACACAAATTATAAATCATAAAGGTTACGTATGTAATCCATATCGAACATAAATTGTAGCTATAATATCTAAATATCGAGTTACACTTTGAATACCCATCACGGTATATTCACTAAATATCTTAGGAGAACCATCACGTTTACCTCTGTCATGTAACATAATGCATTATAGAGCTATCTCAGGCTCACCCACCATAGGTTTATCACGGAACCACCCGTATACGTAAATAATGCCTAATAACCATAACATAATTATAACACATAACAAAAGTATAATGGGATGATAAAATTTCCACAATCCACTATATCAAATCAAGATATTTAAGTAAACAATGCTTTTTCAAACCATTTTCAAAATCCATTTAAAATGAGATTTTTGAATCAAAGTGTCTCATAAATCTTTGAACCTTTTAAAGGAATTGTAATTTGAAAACATTAATATCAATATAATTAAATCCTAAAACCCATTTCTAAAACATGTACATTCATGGAAAATATTTAGAAGAATAAATAATTAAAACATTTAAAACGATATTTTAGTTAAAGAGTTTTTAACAAAAAGAGTGAAGCTTGAATAAAAATAATTGAGAAATAATGATTAATCAAAACGTTATAATATAATGAGAATAAAGGGATTCATTATATAATATGTTAAAGGATAATATATACACCATATAAGAGTGAATTGGTGCATAACAACAATGAAATCTCAATGGAAATGTAAGTTGAGATGAAATCCCTTAAAAAGCTGGTATCCTTAAGATAATGATATATCAATCTCATAATTAAGTGAAAAGAATATAAATACACCAAATACAATTGGATATTAATTGTAAAACAATCAGAGTTCATTCACACATATTCATAGGATGACATAAAAAAAATAGAAGATCAACCCAAAGAATAGGAATTGGGTTATGGAGTTCCCTTACCGACTTGGTAACTTACAAAACATATGCCACATGAAAGAAGGATCATCCAATGAAGATGTAAATAATCATAAATGAAATTATATTACACAATGATTACAATCATGGGAAGTACATACACCACACAATAAGATATAGTTGTAAATATAGCATGAATCTCACTGGAATAAAAACTAGTGAGATGATGTCCCCTTATCACATTGTAATTCAATCCAGTCGTATGAGAAAAAGTTATTAACCACAAACATAATCACAGAATAACATTAATATAAAGATAATAATTATATTATATAGAAAATGGCAGTACACAATACACCACATGCAATAAATAGGCGGGGAATTATAAACACCTCACATAATTAAAAATGAGATGAGAAATCCCTTACAAAAATATGTCAGCCTAACGGCGCCACATAAAAAATTCTTCAAATGAATTGATGAGAGTAATAAATAGTATCTCATCATAGGAAAATTAAAATTAAATAATGTTAATATAAAAAAATATTCTACAACATAAGAACATAGAGAATAGAAGAAATGAAATAAAAGAGACTACTTGAAAAGAATGAGAGCGGTCAGATCCCTTATATCGTGTCCGAATTGACTCGATCATTCCTTAATCTAATGAATAATAAAATAAAGATAATTTCGAATTTCTTAAAAAACGTTTTCAAGTTTATTATTCCTTTTATATCACTTATTACCATTTTATAAACATTATTTAATCATTTAAGTTAATAATGTTCGTTTTGTCGATATTTGGTACATGAGTGAACAATGGAATGTTTATGATTACATGTTGTTCATGTTGTCAAATACTCATTATATACAGAATTATATTCATGATTTATATTTAATATATATCATATAAATCCATTATATACATGTATTAATAATATTACATAACATTTATAGGTAGGAAATGAAATACACCATTCATGGAGACGGTATGTCGTACAAACGCATGAACGCTACATTCATTTTTATTTCTTATTTTAATGGAATAAATACATAATGATATATAGGTATATTATAATTACAGTATAATATCATATATAATATCATTTAATCTATCCTTTATACTTCCCACATAAGGCATTAACTAGTCGCATCACATTGAGGGGGTTATAGTCCGGACTTCCTCTAATGAGATTATCGTATTTACCCACTAGGGAAAACATAAAAGATTGATATAATTTGAAAGTATAGAAGAATATGGAAATAATAAAAATAATATATATCATATATAAATACAGTTCCATCATAATGGAAACCATGAGAGGTTGTAAGATGTAATTGAACAATCATCGTTTCATGAGGTGTTAGTTTTCCATACACAGAAACATTATGTTAGTCACCCATTATTTTGAGGTGTGTGTAATTTTAGTTCGAATAATTCTCATAACAAAATACTAATATATTAAGGATACTGGTTTTGTTACAAAAGAATGGAATAAAACGAGTTTAGGGGTTGGAGAAGTAAAATAATAGAAAACAATTTAAGAGAAATTGTTACCTTTATTTTGAGTAACACCCTTGGGTTTGAAACAATGGACTTCTTGAAGTGCCTTATGCCTATGTTAAGGCTTCTAAGGGGAGGATATGGTTGTAGGGAGATTAATTGTGCAATTTTTGGATGATCCAAATGTCTTTAGAGGTGTGTGTAATTGAATAGAACTGGTCTCCTTTTATAAGGGGGGGGGGAGGGTCTCTTTAGGAAAGTGTGAAACTATTATTTTATTATATAATTATATTCGGTTTATAATGGTCAAAAAATAATTAAAGAAGAAGACAAGATGACGAATGGTCGAAATAAAATCATCCAATCAGAATTGGACATGTTTTGGATACTATTTTAATCACTATAATCTTATTTATTTAAATCATTTATTAATGTTGTAAATACTGCATCATTATTTTGTCATAAATTATGTAATTTTTTGATGTATAAAAATTATAAAAAAATATCATGATGTAGGAAATATTTTTATATTTCTATTGAACATTTATAGTAAAAAATATGACATATATTACACCATTTAAATTAATTACTAAACATTTTTTGTTAATGTCAATGTTGTCTTTACATTATATTAATTAATCTAAATTGTCATTATCACACCCAAGTGGAACAATGGGGTCCCAAAATAGACCCAAAGAGGGCCATGGTCATCAATGAATCAACCAATAAGGTTATCACAAGTGTTACGGTAATTTTGAATTATTATAATATTCTTTTTACCATGAATTAACCTATTTACCTTTAACCGCGGTAAATTAACGTCAAAAGTTACAATTCACGAAGTATTATTTTCATCATAATGAACCAAATTTTATTTCTTTATAACAACCATGTATTTTTGATTTTTTAAATTCAATTCATAGAAATGGTAAAATTTCATTTTACTAAAAATGTCAGTTTTTTTTAACTACCACTAAGTGGTTTCACTATTCATAAAAAATTGAAGTTCTCCACAAAAATACAAAAAATTCATCCTAAGCTATATTTGATATTATGAATTCAAAAATGGTTTCTATTTTTATAAATTCAAAAAATAGAAGTGGAATTAATTAATTTTAAAATTATTTCTTGTTATTAGATCAAATAGCCTGTTTTTATGAAACAATAATTATCCCATGATTGATACTTCTTTATATTAAATTTCAAAGAGAATTAATTCCCCTGACCAACATTGGATGAAATGGTAAAAAGATATTTTAATTTCACTTTAAAACGATTGAAAAAGATAATATAACCATATAAATTAATTAGATAAAAAGGAACTTTTGAATTAAAATACAATATTTTTCACTATCCAATAAAAAATAATCTTTATCAGAAAAATTTTAAAATATTACACAAAGTAAATATTGATGTCCCCATTATAAATAAGGATATTATTTGTTAATATAGAATGTATTAAAGTGACCAAAACTATATTTAAAAAGGGTTCGCCATTAAAAAGAGATATATCCTCCTTTTAATGTAAATTATGCTTAAAATTAAATTAATTCACATTTTGAGACACTAAATTTTTATTGGATAAATGTAAATAGTTTTAACAAACATGTATACTAATATCTTATTTAGTTATTTTCATTAATACCAATACAATGAATCAGAGTTGACTACCATTTAAAATAATAATATTATATTATTACTGTGCAAAGTAAGATTTCAAAGAAACCCGCAGTTGCGTATCGGGTGCACTATCGGACATAGAAACCCTTTTAAGGTAAAATTAAAATTTATTTCACAAATTAATAAATATTAAAAGGTCATATTATTTATTTACCTGGGATGTTACAAATACCGCACGAAATCCTCTAGGTCGAAATACCAATTGATCCATCATATAGGGTATCTGTAGAAACAACCAATATCATGGTCTCAATAGATAGAACAAAACATATCTAAAGGAAGTCATATTTATCGCAAAATATATAGAGTAATATCTAAAGAGAGACATTAAATTTACTATATCCAATCAAAGTGTCTCACTCTCATAGGAGGCAACAAGATTTGAAATTTTAAGGAAGATCACCTTTATTCAATAAATGCTTAAAACACCACATAAGAGTCGTCAAATGACCCCATGGGTTCATATATAATGATTTAAAAATAAAACCACTCATAATTTAATTATCATGGGTACCATTCTGACTCCTAGGTAAAACATAGGAAAAACCATAAAAAGGGAAGCAAGGGAGGAGTACACGACAAGTACCATTAGGGCCTAACCAGGGCATGTAATTAATTTTGACATAGCATGTAAAAAAAATTACACCATGTGTAATACAGTTATATTATGTTTCACCTACTATGGGTACCTTATATTTTACCTTGCAAGGTATTTTTATGTATATCACATTTTCTTGTACTTCTACACTTCATTCGGCCAACATTTTGTCTGTCCATGTAATATACATGGTTGTGCTCCCATACATTGATTTTTTGGGAGTGTACTCTACTACCATGATGAGTCCCATTATATAGTGTCTATACCCCATAACAGTTATGTACATACAAAAAAGATCATATTAAAAAAATAAAAAGAACATGAAACATGTTTTCTTGAACTATATGACCTGTGATTTTGATTTCTTAATGGGATGACCCTTGGATCAACCTAAATCACCATTTCCCCAAAAAACAACAGATCGATTAAAAAGGGTTCCAAATAAAGAATAATAATTTAATAAAAAATAAAAATAAAAATTATCTATGGATTTATGGAAAACATAAAAATAACCTTTCTTTTTTCATTATCCATAAATGCCTCATCTGTTTCTGTACTCCAAGGCCACCGCGACAAGATATGGCATGTCCGGAGCATCATAAAGGTACCTATAATCACATATCTCTTTATCCTTACCCATTAAAATATTATATACATGTCATATTGAATAATATCCCTTGAGGGTGCACATTAGATCTTGAGATAATGATTCCAAAGAAAAATAACTTAAATAAAATGATGAAAAATAAAAGGAAAAAATAAAATGTAATGGGGGTCCCTCCCAGTCTCAGATCCCAACACCTTTATAATAAAAACCATAGAAAAAACCCCATTACTATCCCAAAATAAGATATGTAATCTCAATTTGATGCTCTATTAAATAAATATATTTGAAATAACATGTGGGAATAAAATAATTTTTAATTAAATTAAATTAATTATTAATTATTCTACTAAAATATAAACACCCTAGTTATCCACCAAAATCATGTTCAAGGGTAAACACCCTATAAAGTGACAAAATATTTGTATAAGGAAATTATATAATATCATTTACCTTGACATAAAGGCCATTTTACTATATATACGGATCTCTAATAATGAAATTAATATTTATTCTAAAAATTTCAATCCGAAAAACCACATTTCCTTATATCAAAATCGTTTGGATCCAATGTAATGAATGATTTGGATATTAAGGGTCTAGAATTCATTAAACCATAGGATATGTAAAACGTTGAGTTTATTTCTCATTTTTTATAATTTATCACACTATTTTTTAATAATTAATTGTTTGTAATTGTTTTTCATATGATTTTTATCAGATGGAATCATATGATACGTTATTACTAGGAAATGTGTTTAATTTCATACCTCCTAATACATGGAAATTATTTTTTATTTCTCTCTCATCTATAATTTGTATTTATAGTTATAAAATATGATACAAATTTATGAAATCTAACTGGAAGGTTAATTATAAAATAATTAGAATTATGGAATTAATTATAATAAATTTTTTATTTTAAAATATTTATCTATAAAATTCATTATATTAGAAATGTATACATTGTTTATTGGTATCCAAAATTATTTTTTCCAATGATATAATTTTTATTTTTGGGTATTTTTGGATGTTTTATTATAGGATACATCAAAAAGGGAAGGGTGTTTTCTAACAATTCCTCATCTCTTTTTTCATTTTCTAATGGCTCAGTTTGGTGGTGATGTGATTATTTGTCAAATAGAGACTTTTGTTATTCTCTTATTCATACATTTCTATGTTATTATATTTAAAAAGATTTCCGGATCATTGAATCATTTTTAACACTTTTAATCTTATCACATTTCATAATTTTAATATTTTTGAGACAACTTATTTGTTACTTCATCTCAGTCTCTGATTGCTAGCTTGGGAGTATGGATTGGTATACATAGGGTTGGTCTGTTATAGGTATGGTTCATTGTTATGCTTTTTTCGGGGTTTTTGTTTTTTAGTTATTAAGTACCCATTTTTTAATTATCTTTTTGAATAATGATATCAAATTCATTCAATATAAATATTAAAAATTAATAAAAAAAGTAAAAAAATTAGAATGACTACAATTTCTAATACATATTAAGGCTGCTTTTGGAGAAAATGGGAACAGTTATGAAAATTATATATGATTTTATTACTAAAAAATATATTCATGATAAATAGAATATATATATTAGATATTATTTAGATATGATTGTAGAGGTATAAATATTTTTATTTAATGAAATATAGTGTTAGATATATTATAGAGTGATCTTTAGATGCCATGTTAAAAAAAGAAAAATACATTATTCCTGAAATAATATTATTAATAATTAAGTATTTTTAGTTAAATTATAATAAAAATTACCAGGAATAAAATATTTCATCATTTCAATTTAAATATATTAAAGATTAAAATTAACAAAAATTCATATTTGTCTATATATTTTAATTTGATTTGCACTTGATAGAAATTTAGTGGTATACATTATTTGAATTTTTAAAATTCTGATTAAACTAAAAATAATTTTATTTGTAAAAAATTTTATCCTTCATTTGTTTAATTCATAAATGTAATAAAACATTAGTGAGTAGTGATATAATATGTTCAGTGAAATAGTTCACGACTATGATTGGTTTGTTATCTCACTACATAACTATTATTTTTATTTTGGTGAAAGAAATTAATATACTAATTGGTAAGAATATAATATACTAATAAAGTGTAAAAATTAAAAATTAAAATAATATATAATATAATTTTTATAAAAAATAACAATAATAAACAAAATAAACCAATATTACCATACCCCAAAGAAGAATTATCAAAATTGTATTTTATTGGAAAATTCAAAATAACAAGGACATTATTAATATTGATATTTTCATATATATTAAAGCTAATAAATTCTTATCTAAAAATATTATCATATAATAATAAATCATGTTAAATTTTTTCTCATATAAATGATACTAATTATTATAACTATTACATATCTTCCTTATTGATGTCTCATGGAAAATTTTCAATATATATATTACATTATTCCTCTAATTTTGATTTGATTTTAATATACATTACATAATAGTATTTTAATAATGAGTATTTAATAGATATATTAAAGATATAATTTATCATTATAAAAAAATATATGTGGGATGATAGAAGAGTAGACACCTCCCATAATTTTTAGTGCAATATATGCTATATAGAAACAACATTAAATTAATTTTATATGTAATCCTTCAGTTCATTATGTTATCCACTAATATTGTATTAAATGGATTAGTATTTTAAATTTTAAATTTGAGATTTATGTTTTAATACCTCGTGGCTAATGTAAATCACTTTTAGTTTAATATGGTGTTTTTTTCAATAGAAAAAAAATCTATTTATGAATTCATCATTTTTTTGATTAAAACTAGGAAGAGTAATCACCACTCTTGATATTGGTGCCATCATTTTTTACCTTAAATTTAAAACCAAAAGCATTTGTATCTTTATTAAATATAATAATAGGATTTATAGGGAGGTTGTCATTTTATTTTTCCATTTTCATTATCATTTTATTAATTAATTTTTTATGAATAGAAGACTTGTCATAATGAGAATATATTGAATTCATGGAAAAATAATTCTCTATAGTTACATTATTTTATTTCGTAATTATTGATGAATAAAACAGCTATATATAGTATCTTACTATATTCAAAATAAGACAATGCATCCCATATCAATCCTTATTAACATGATACTTTTGGAAGCTTTCTCCCTAATATTTGGGGGGACCTATTCCAAAAATTTATTTCTTATTAACTATGTGTTGTATTGCATCATTCTAAAATCACTAACAACAAATTTCCATGAAATGAAAACACTTTAATCCCCTTCATACCTATAACCATATTTATCATCACTCATTCCCCCATGGAAATTTTCAAACTCTTCTTGAAATATGTTACTTAACAAATGATTTTAAAATTTCCAATGAAATTTACTGAGCCCAAAAAATATTGATTTCCTCCTCCATGACTTATAACTAAAATACCTAGCTGATGATTGTTATACAATTCATTGACATTAGAATGTGGGATTAAATAACCATGATTTAATTTTTCAATGATTCCATTTTTTATATTTATAATACACTCATATATAAAAATGATAATGGTAATATTCACCACTTTACCTATCATGGTGTTGAATATTTACAGAATACTCTCTTTCTTTAGAACCTTAGTATGAGAGGATTCATGGTCATATTATCTAAAAATTATTCTTTAATTGTAAAAATTTGAAAAAAAACCAAAAATAAAATTAATGAACCCAAAAACCAATATGTTTCTCAAACACATTCATCTGTATATCAAAATATTACCATATTAATTATATCCATAAAAATGAATTGGTTTTATATGGTCAATGTTCAATCAAAATTTATCCAATATTGTGAATTTTAGGGTTTTAGAATGATCATCCAATAATAAAACAATTGAAATTAAATTATTCATTAACATCTAGATGGAATTATTTTGAGAAGAATGTAAGATGATAATGAATTATTAAAATGTCTCTTTTTCGTTAGTATTTTTAATCATATGGATAGCATATTTTCATCAATCATTAATTAAACTAAATTAATTTATGGAATTAGAGTGATTATAATAAGACATCTTTAAAACATATCCATTAAAATAACAGATTATAATAAAATTTGAAATTAGTAGGTTAATGATTATTGAGTTATATAGTCCCCATTGAATATTGACAAGTGATTCAGTGAAAAGAATAAAAGTAAATCGGTGTTCAAAATGAGAATCCTATGAAAATGATAATAAAAAATATAAATCATCTAAACACAGTCAATGAATTCCCATCCATTGGATTTTATTCATGAAACATGTTGAATTTTGGATAAAAAGTGATATTCATGAAATCCATGAATTATAAAAATGGAGTAAATGGGTTCAACACTTTCCACGATGGGTTGGATCCCTAATAAAATAAATTAAATAAATGGATACCTCCATTAGAGATGTATAAGACGACCATCATCTTCACCAATATATAAGTTCATTCAATTTATATGTAAATGTCAATGAAATTTATACATGTTCTCTGTATGTTTATTATGTATATCTAAAATGAATTTTTGAGGTAAAAATTAAAAAACATAAATTTAATTTTCTATGAATATGGTTATAAAACAATTGGGTATAAACATAGAGTGTCTTAGACTATTCAATAGATGTTCAAATGAACAAGGTTTTTTATCTTTTTTAAGTGAAAAGCACGTGACACCCTGATAACAGGTTCTGTGGGGGTTCCATGTGTTATTATTTAATCAGTGGAGGGATCCTGGGAATGTGGGGGAAGTCAACAAGATATAATTTGGCATTAAAAAACTATGAACAAATTTTTACTAATTGGATATTGTGAGAATTTTTTTAGATAATTGTTTGGATGTTTTCATATATAACGTGGCTAATTATTTTATAACAGGTTTTTATTGGTTGGCTACCCTAATTCTAAAGTTTCCTATTAATAAATTTTTTCATTGTTGAGGTCCAAAATTTATATTGTCAACCTCAAATCCTGAATGTTAAAATACAGTGTATTCAAGACATATTTATTTTTCACTTATAGAAATTAGTGGTAATGTTGATGAATTATTAATTATCATAAATATAGATATTTTCATAGAATGTGTTATTTAATGATGTTGTAATTAATTAAAAAAGAGAATCAAATTTTAATGATGATGCATATTACTCAATTTTGAAAATAAATTCATATAATAGTTTTGAATGTCATTAAATTAGAGATAATGATTTTTTTTGGTTAATATGAAGGATTTTAAATGTGAAATAGAAATTAACTGAATATTTTGTGATTATATATTAAAATATTTGGACTCACTTTTTTTAATAATCCCAAATCATGTTTCATTTAAATGATTATTATGTTTCAATAGTTTTCATCTTATGACAATTATATATTTTCAATATCATTGTTCTCCTCCATAATGTGTACTGTGAAAAATTTCTCTATGTAATAGGTCACCGGATGATTCTACAGTTGGAAGGTTACCACTAGAGGTTACTGCTCGAGGTTTCTACTAGAGGTTACTGCTAGATGATCCTTCTAGAGGATCCACTGGCAGGTATCAACTATAGGTTACCGTAAGACGTTACCGATAGAGGTTACCACTGGATGGTTAACACTTGAGGTTACTGCTAGAGGTTACCACTCAAGGTTACCACTAGATGGTTACCGGTAGAGGTTACTACAAGAGGTTACCACAAGAGGCTACCCTTGAGGTTACCACAGTAAGGTTTCTTCTAGATATCAATGCTAGAGGTTACCACTGAGAAACCTTACCACTAAGTTATCAATAAGAGTATACCGCTCAAATGCTACAGTCCTAGAGTTACCGCTAATGGTTACTGCTACCAGGTCATTGATATGAAGGTTACTGATCATGATTACCGATGATTCATACCTATAAAGCCTACAAACGAATCATACATTTGGGAATGATATCGCAACTAGTCTACCAATACATACTCTTCTACTCCATACATTTTCCATATTCTTATGATTTATCTAATGATCATATTTGGTAAAATTAATGGTTCTAACATTAATTAATGATGATTTTAGACAAATTAAACAACAATATCTTGAGACAGTACAAGGTAAAAGGAAGACCACACAAGGTTTTATCATTTCTATTATCAGAACTAAAAAAAAGGCAAATCTAGAAAAGACAAAAAGTAGAAAGAAGGAGAATTAAATGCTACCTATAAAGAAAGAGAAGAACACACTAGCACTTACAATATGTACCTAAGAACTTCATGATGATCATTTTCGCTGAAAAAATTCACGTTTTCCAAATGTTCTTCATCGAATCTATTTCAAACGAAGAATAAGAACACTTTAGTGCCAGGAAGCTTGGACATGGAGTGGCACACTCTCTTTTGGAGACAACTTTTATAGAAGTACTCTAACATGAATTTCATCACACCAAAGTGTCAATAGTTGAACTACAAACTCATAGAGCCTTCTAAACTCAATAATTATTACATTATATCTATTATGTTAATTACCATTAATTTTTGATCAATGTGTGTTTGCCTATTATACACACACACTGTCTCATAATATTAAACTATATGATACTAAAAATACTCAATGAAAACATCACATGCACTTTTTTCCCATGTATAAATGTGGAAGTGGCCATGTGTGGCCTTGTTTTGTGTTTTTTTTTTCACAAAACTCTATGGTAGAGGGTGTGCGACATGGACAGTTTTATTAAAATGTGGTAAATCCTAATACATGATGTGTGTCATGATTATTGTTAATATATAATTCTTGGTGTAAGGTGATCACCATGTGAAGATAATTAAGTCTGAGTTTGACATTGAATCTATAATTTAATTCTAATACGTACTTTATTTTGTAATACTATGTTTTTTATTTTCTACTGCATATAATTTCAAAAACAAAAAACTATTTTAAATTAAATTTGATAGTATGTTAGGGTAAATGTTTATATGTGTTTAATTCAGTAAACCTATTTCAAATGTTGGATAAGTTTTTTACACTAATTCAATTGATGAATAATCACCATTTGAGAAACAGATTGATCAATTGAACATTTTTATCTTTGTTTCCCAAATTAACATGGCTGTTTCAAATTGGGGGATATTTATCATAATGTTTTTAACAGAAATTTTATGTAGGAACTCAATTCACCACTCTCAAAAGTTTCCACCCCACCCAACAAAAATTAACAGAATAAATATGTAATATGTTATTGTAATATAATTATGAAATGTATTCTTGATTGATTATATAGAATTAATTTAGTAATTGTAATAATTAAAAACATTTAAAATGTTTTAGAATTACTTATGATGATGTTTGATTTTGAGAAATTATATAGATTTTGGTGGGATATTTTGATTATTTGATTGAATAGAAACATTAATTTGATATAGTGTTTTCTATTGACTAATTAATGATAAATGAACACATTATATACAACATATTAATCATTTCACATATTATTAATGTTTAATGGATTATTTATATTTCAATTATATATAATATCAAATAAGGATGTGAATCTCATCAATTAAAATTAAATATTTATAAATATGAAAATATAATTATGAAAATATAAATAGTTATAAATATTATAATGTTATTGGAAATATAATATAATAACATGTAAAATATTTCATCATATGTATAATAACATTCCAATAGGACTTCTCGGGTATACATTTTCATGACTATTAGTTCATGGGAACTCTGTAGGATGGTCACAAGAAGAATGAAATAGTTGTCGTGTTGAAAAAAGTGTGTTGGTGTATATAGAAAGAAAGTAATAACATATATCATGAATGAGGTTTCATATTTGTAAAGGAAATAGAAATCCAAACAAATAATATATTAATGGACATGACGAGGCTATTTTATTACTAGAATGAATAACCCACCCTCTTGAATCTATTGGTTGGCATGTCATCTTCCCACCATGTTCACAGTTCCATTCTATGTAATTGGGTTCACTGGCATCCCCACGGTTCAAGGTTTATAATCAACACATATGGGGCATGTAGCATTGGATCACTTGGATGTGGACATGTGGTTCGTCAACCCAGGGGAAATATCATTTTTTTCGCACACTATTTACATTTACAAATACACACTTATGAACCTTAATACATGAAATTTTTCATGGATTACCCTATGTTGAGGATATTGGAATGTGAATCTAGATGTGGTGGAAACAGATTCCTATATCCAATATAGCTTCTTGATGATCATTAATGAATCTTGATGGTCTACCTAGTTCATTTTTAGAAGATAATGGAGTTTCAATTTCTACCAAATGGAGTTCCTTCCAAAAATTCAGGAAGGGTAAATGGTGGAATAAAATATCACATCCATAATGGATCATGAGGCATATATCAGCTTATAGCATAGTATGATTCGTCATCCAACTGAGGGGGTGAATCTTGATTAACGTGATTCCTTTGGGAATCATTATATCAGACCAATTAAGTGGAAATGGTTTTATTATATATAGTCATGGGTTATTTTTATCCATATGGTTTTTTATTATATTCCATATTTTAAAAAATATATAAGGATAATGATGATGATAATTAAATTTCTATAATATAAGAGCAGTCATATGTATATTAAAAATCTGCAAAAAATATAAAAAATTGGATAACCATGGTGTAGGTATCATGGCGGTATTATTTCCAATCAAATTAGTTCTCTATAAATAATTTTTCTTATTTATTAATTTGAATGATGTAAATTAAAATGGGATGGAGAATTAGTGGAATATATGTTGATATTTTATGAAATAGAAATACTCTACACATAATAGATCCATGAAAAACATAAAAATGATGAAAATAGATGTATGTATGAAATTGGAACATACAAAGGTTGAGATAATATTAATTTACTATAATATAACAATTGAAGAAAAAAACCATCATCATAAACCAAATATGGTGAATAAAAAATTGATAAACTATAAAATACCCTCAAATAAACCATTTAACTCCAATGAATATACTGAAATCCATCACAAAATATCTCTTCTAGAGTAATGAAATCCTTCAATAAAACAACCCTATAACAAAACATATCCTATAATAGGGTGATCATTTCAAACTCAATAAAAACAAAAACATTCCTGGAAACTAATTTTGAATTGTCTACAATGTGAATGGTATAAGGATAAATGAATAAAGACAAAAAATACTTCTTTCTTGTAGATATAATGTATCATTCCATCTTAACAGTCTCAACATTTAGAGATAGTAGAAGAGTTTTTATGGTCAGTATTATGGTTGGGTCTTGAGAAATCATCATTTTTTACAACCTGGATCTATAATTTTGTATTAAGACTACATATATGATGGATTTTAATAAAAACACCAAGGAATAATTAAAACACCATTTTTTATTTATCATCGGAATCAAAAAATACACATTAAAATTTTGGACATAATTAAATAAAATATAATATACATTACAGGGAATCTAATCAAGAATCTAGAAATGTGATCCATTATAATGGATAATAAAAATATAATAAGTACTTGTCCTCTTATTCAAAACATATGTTCATGGAGAAACAACATATTAGGTAGTGAAATCTATATTGAATTCTCTTATGTGATATTCACTGACTATAGTAAAACTATATTATGATCAGAAATACAAATATACTGAATGTTAAATGCACCCTTTTTTCTTGGATTAGGGAAAAATTAATCCATGTATCTCCATTAATATTCAAGGATGTTCCATAACCATCCTAACACAAGCTTATGGATTTTTTTATCTAATCTCCCCTTATTGATTATTCTTACTTATTTTGGATATAGAGTTTCGATGAATTAAAATTCATATTCGATGTATTATTTGATAGCATTAGATAAATATTTATGATCTTTAAGAATCAATTCGTATTTTTATTGAATATACATGTATCAATCCTTATAAATACCCATAAAAAGCCTTTTCTATCATCTAGTTTCCCATAAAAATCCTTAAAAAATTTATTGTGACAATCTTAAATGGGTTAACTATACAAAAGGATACATTGACATATGTCACCTTAAAATTGGTTATATTATTATGGATATTTCAACCAATGGAATTATCCATTGAAATGCCACCACCAAGAGTCCTATAAAAGAATATTTATTAGTGCACCTTAGACCTTTATCCAACTTCAACCAATATGTTACTTTTGAAAATGAAAATACCCGAAAACATGTCATTGAATCATTATCCAAGAAATAATAAAATCATATTTATATTAAACAAATTTTAATCTATAAAACTAAACAGTTTGTATTTTTTTGATTGTTCCATCTATGTTCCTTGGTATTCAGTTTGTTAGTAGAAATCAGTGGATAAGGTGGGGTAAAAATCCCAATGAGTTCTAAATAATTGTAAAGGTTATCTTCAAACATCCATCAATATTTCCCATACAAAACCTATAATACATAAAACCAATGTAGAAATTTCAAAATTCATACATCCAGTTCATACACATTATCCCCATTTTTATTTTCCTTCATTAATTGGTGACTAAATATTGTCCTCGACTCATCAAACTGCATGTTCAAACTCCATGGTTTTTTTAGTATAAATCCATTATGGAATATAAATTATTTGGATTTTTTAATTTATATTTTGAAATCAAACTCAGGTCATATTATTCAATGATTATATGGAATCACACTAAAATGGATCCACAGTTTCAATTATCATCTTCATCTTAATTCCTCATGTTTAATTATGGAATTTCATTCGACGTCTTACTCAGCATTCTTTCAATCAAATCATCATTCAATCAAACTATTTTGGTATTATCAATTTTACTGTATTTTGTGTTTATTTCATCACATTATAATGATTTATTAAAATATAGAATACATTTTTTAGATGGTCTTAGTGGGATTTATTAATGATTCTCATATAACATCATTATCTATAATTGCGGAATGATTCAACTGAAGTCATCAACATCTTTGATCTATTTCCATAATTTTTATAGACATCAACTAGAAAATAGGTGGTCCATAAAATACAAGATCACATTCATAAATATCTGTTTCACTCATATAGTCAATTATATGTATGTTGGCATCATAGATCGGTAATGCGTGGTACATTTTTAATTTCTTACATGGTAGTTTAGATATTGTTTTTATTGTCAAACAGTCTCATAAGGGGTCTTCATGGTAGTATGATCATTTTTTACAACATCTTGAAACATTTTTCATGTGGTAGATTATGGAATTTTCAAATATTCTTCCATTGTTGATATGAAAATAATTATTTTATTAGCACCATAGTTGGTCTTTAAGTATGTTACCATCACTGTTGGTTGTGATTTTAACATAAAATTACATCTTAAAGTTGATTGAGTAACATTCGAGGTTTCATGGTCAACCACATATAATATACTCACGGTATGTTGACACACCATTTTTTGGGTTCTCTATAATTTTTTTATAAATTTGATATATTTCACAATTCAATAAAATGCATTAAATAAAGGAAAATGAATTTTTTATCTTCAAAATTTATTTTATTCAAAAAAATACTAATATAATCTAACCATGCAGCTTTCAAAAAATTAATTCCATACTTATAAACATAAATTAGAAAAATATTAAAATTACTATTCCAATAATGAAATCAAATCAATAACGTTTTCAATATGAATAAAAATTACTTGAAGAGGTTTTTGATCAATGGGATCTAAAAAACAGTTATTTTCATATAAATATACATATAATGAAACAGTCATGTTTTATTAAAAAATATTCAACAATAGTCTAGTAAATGAATTATTTCACATTTACAACTCATTAATTTCCTAAAAAATTTATTGTATCAAGGGTAATCAAATTTGTAGAAATCAAATTTCCCCACAGACAATCAATTAAACTCCAATAAAATATAATACATTTTATTAAAAAATATATTTCATGTATTTTAAAACACACATACCCAGAATAATGAATATAACATATTTTTTTCATTGATAAAAATTGGAATTAATTCGAAATTATTGATTATCGCAAACTTACATTAATCCCAGTCTATGTTATAGTGGAATGTGTGTATACACATAATGTTTAAAATGAATTAAAAATATAATAAGATGCACCTTCAATAATCAATCACTCTATGTCTCCTTAAAAAATGATACATTATACACTTCATTGATAAAACTAAAATAATTATTTTTTAATCCAATTACCCCATACATAATTATGGTTCAATATTCCCCTCACTTGAAAAAAATAATTTTTTAGAATTATAAACATAATTGAAATTTTACATTTCATAAATGTCAAAACCTATTTTATATATTATTGAATTAATTATTTTATTGAATAATAAACCCAACAAAATGTGTATTATAAGTTAAGTATGGGATTTAAATTATAGATTTTAATCCGGTATCAAAAGACATATATGAATATATTTGGAGTTTCCTCTGTGAGGTTTTCAACATTAAAAAATCCCAAGTGACTAGGTTCTTGTTTAAATATTTAGTGTCTTGATGTAATAATTTCATTTCAAAAAATATATTTCAAATAAAAAACTATCCTCTAGATCCTAAAAATAATTTCACTAAACAATGTTGAAAAATTCCCACATAAATAAATAAAATTCAATAATTTTTTTATAAATGCAATTCCTATTTATAATTATTTTATTAGGCCATGAACCCCCATCACTAATATAAAAGAAGGGTCATAAAAATACCATAACAATACTTAATGAAGATAAAGTATGGATAATGACCCCATGTCCTGCCTTTAGTAGGCCCATCAGTGGAAACTAGGACCAAGAGTATAGAATAACATGTAATATAGAAGCAATTAACATTTCTATAAAATATGATCAGGAGAGAAGATGGTAAATCCAAAAAAACTCCAATAATTAAATGTAAAATCAAATCCAATAATCAATTCTCACATGCATGATCAAAATAAACATATACATATACACGGAAACAAGGAAGATAAGTACCAAAAAAACAATAGAAACAACATAAACTCTTGAATATCGAGCTAGTAAGGTCCGACGTGGTCCTTAATGTTCTCCTAGAAACCTGAAACAATTTTATTTACATATGATGAGTATACAAGAATACTCAGGGAAGAAAACCAAAATATCTGGTTCATGAGTGTGGAGGCATTCTAATGCCCCATAATAATGATAGAGATGACCAAAGCACCTACAATGGAAAATATCCATCAAAACTCAATAAGACACACTCCCCAAATAAAGCAAGTCAGGTAATGTAATAGTAATATAACATCGATATTTGATTACCCTGAACCGCTTACCCACTTTTCATATAGAAAATTATACATTTCAAACATCCCATAAAGGATCCACTAGTAGAATCACAACCCCCCCCCCCCCCCCACAACAACTTTACGGGGCATCTCCAAGAATCCAACCCACAGACAACTGGGCCACCAGAACCACACATATCCACTACCACAAACACCCGACCCACATAATCCACATGTAACCACACCCGAAAACAGTTGGTCTACAATAACCTTTTCCACCCCTGAAGACACATGGGCCTCATCCTAAAGACACTTGGGAAACAACCTACCTACACACACTAGGTCCAGCGAACATAACACACCATATTCAATGAATATTATGCCATTCTGAACCATAGGAAGTCACAGCGTGAACAATGAATCATTATCTACAAGGGGTAGGGAGCCGAAATGAGCTAGCATCCATCCACTAATTATAATGTAGGGAAAACACCCTCCCTTGTGAAATGAGGGCGTTCGGCACATAGTGATCAACATTGGTGGTGTGCTTATCAGAATGAAAAAAAATATTATACATATAGGTAATAAATCACTCATACTTTCCTAAGGGTTATGAGAACAGAATACTTCCCATACATGGCCACTCTCGCTGCTATCCATGCATGGAAAAATACACAACAACCAGAACTGGAGCACAACCCATTTCATGAAAACAATGGCCCATTATTGCCATTATCATATTCATGTTCAAGTCATTATTTTTGAATCATTCATCCAATGGAAAAAATGGAATTACAACAATCCAACAAAACTACTAATGAAAAAAATGGAAAAGTATGATTTTAAACATTTACACCCCGTACTCTTGTAATTTCACAACAACAAATTGCATTGGCCAAATCCCATGAATTACTGGAACCAAACCATGCCGCTATATTCCCCTCAACATGGACATAGATACACAAGACTAAAACATCTCAATATGAACATTATAAACCCAATAAATCACCCCACAAGGGATCATATTTAACCACTATGCATATTATCAAAAAATAACAAGGATGTTTTCATATTTTTCCACACCATTCATTATGATCATTAATTCTGTTTGGTTAACTGGGGTGATCATACATGGGCTTTTATTTATTCAGTGACGATTTAATAAACAATGTTTACATGAATAAATAGTTTCCAATGTAGAACCAATTATTCAAGAGATAATCCATGAAAACATAAATTAATTAGTGCAAAATAATGGACCTCGTTCACTTTTATTTTCAGTTCACATGGGTCGACGAAATTCACAACATAAAACTAAGAAAAACATAGCCACACCAATATCATCATTCTCATCCATTAATTATGGAAATTTTTGTTCATTATATTTTATAAGGGTCGTTACATCTACATATCGAGGGAACACCGTCATGCCCTCCCAACATGATACAAAAATGAGACAGATGAAGGAAAAAAACACTACATGGATGATCGATTATTAAATTTTTATCATCACTCTAAGAACATGGGATGCACAACTGGAATATGATAACTCTATGGAATACAAGAATATGCATGAAAGACTTTAGCATGAGTGAAAATTCATTCTCAGAAAGATGTATCCAGGCACACTAAGATAATCCAAAGGTAATAAAGAAAAGATATAATCTTAAAAAGAATCCATATCATAATATTCTGGAGAATATTTCAATGAACATAAAATTTGGATAATGGATTGACCACACTGTAATATTGTTTCACCCAATAGAATTAATTTAGATTTAATAATTATCCTCAAAGATGGTGAAGATAAAAATTATTGGTTAATATATATCCATTAAATAGAGAAAATTTCATTATTAGGGAGTAACTATAAAACATGAAAAGGGGTCTGACATTGAGGAAAAAACTCACAAGTTTAGGTAACTCAATTTTTTCCTAGCTCCGGGGGTTAAAAACATATTTTATGGTGCTTAAAAGGAATTGAATGTGTTATTAAAAAACTTTTAAATAAAATGATATATTTAAGGAGAGTAACTAGAATGTCCTGGGAGAACATGGAATGAGTCACCATTAGGTGTTTCACCGTCACCCAAGCACTGTCTCCCTGGCACCGTCTCCCTGGAACTGTCTCCCTTGCTTAGTTTCCCTGGAAGGATCGCACCGGTACTGTCACCCTAGAACTGATGCTGATTGGTGCTATGGATGACCCATCGGATCCATCGATTCCCATTGGTGCCCCCAATGCTCTAGGGTGGAATCGATGATGATTAGTGCCCCTAACGCCCATCGATGTAACATACACTCATTAGTGTTAGCATTTGTTCAAACTGATAACTGGAAAACTCCTAAATGAGTCATTGATGGATCCCAGGATACCCAAAAAATGATATTAGAAATGAAATGGACCAAGAGTGTATGAGAAATTACAAACCGTAACTATTTTGTGTGAAATTTAATCTCAATTAAATGATAATGAAGAAACAAATTGGTATGAAAATTAGGTGGATTATTCATATGATCATTTGGGAACATATTGATACATTTAAAGAACATATCCCCAAAACATATAACCCAAAATCATCCCCACATTAAAATCATATGGTAGATGAAAAAATGAACACATTTTTATTTGAAAATAATTTGTATATAATAAAGTAAAAAGTATTTTTAATGGTGAATGTGAATGTTCTAAATGATGTTTTCCACACAAATCAAAAACAAAATATCATGCATAATATGTATATTTCCCTTGCATAAAAATTGAGGAGTACCCATTGACTGTTAATTAATATATATAATTAAACTTTGATTTCACAATAGTTTTAAAATAAAAACATCAATGATAATTCAGGCATGTAATTTTTAAAAACCTCAAGGTAAATGTAATGACAATTAGGTATAACAATGATTTCAGCATGCACAAAGCATTTATAAATACTTGATTTATAATTTTAATTCTACTATTCTAGAAATAGATCAATAAATTGGATAAAAGGTAATGAAATGAATATTATATGAAATCATTAATCTAGTAAATATAAAAATTTGATTATTTTTGTTCTTTAAAATGAAACTCTACATGTTTTATTTTTGGATGATCCCTGAATACTAAATTAATATCCTTATAAGATGAATTTAACATCAACATTATGAAACAACAGATTAGGAAAAGTGTTACTGGAAACTAATGTTTGAGATTGGGAGATTAATCTCTTCTGTAATATCTTAAATATTTTTTTCCTTTGAATTAAAATTTAAATTTTTTATTGTAATTCGGTAACAATGATTATCGTACATTTTTTCTTTTTTATCAATTGACTTAAGATGATCATCATGCAATCAATTGACTTGTGTAGTTACTTCACCCCTTTATGTGTTATCTTCATGTCATCATGTGTTATATCCTATAAGTCCTCCTTTTTTTCTCGTAAACATCTTTGTGTGGTATATTCTACCATCATGTTGTATGTTGCTTCCAATATAGGTCTACTTGTCACACAGTTGATTTCCTTTGTATGTTTGGTGTATCAAATCAGTTTTCCCAATGAAAATGTATATCAATGTTATTGACTATAAGAATACATTATAATTGTTAAAAAAATAGCGGAAATAAGAATGTGAAACACGATTAAACTAAATAACATGATTATCCATAGAGAACCCCCATGGGGTGTTGTGTTTTGATTGTCCATGGTTGGACTGAATGTTAAATTTTCCCCCATCTTATAGTGGTAGTGTTTTATTCATTATGTACAACCATATATATATTTTCTAATTTTATAAAACATTTAAAACATAAGGAGTTCCCATTATATATATTTCTTCTGGTCCCAAACATGGATAACAAGACTTTTATTGCATAGTACAGAGGGATGTAAGATGTGGGAGGTACTTTTCATACCAATAAACATGATTTATTGTGGTCAAATGTTTTTTGAAAAAATATCATGGATGAGACATGACTTTTATACCAACATAATTTATATATTTTCCTCATAAAAAATCCATTTCCCCCCTGTAACCCAGTTCATGTGTCTAAATCATCCTTTTCATTTTTATTTTATTCAAAATAAATATTTTGAAAAAATAGTTGGGTCCGTTAAAAGTTTCATAAAAGGTGATTTATCATGTTTCTCTTGATTCTCAAATAATTAAAAAAGATAACATGATTATTTAACATACCTGAATAGTAAATTACAATCAAAAGCAACATTAATATAATTAATATAAAAGACAAGAAACAACTACTATAAAATTAAATTCTCTATGTAACATTTTATATTAGACTTTTTCGTGATGGAAGAGTTCTCCATTGAGTTAATTCCATGTAATACTAGGGTATTTCCCCACCAATATTCCCCCTTTAATAAAAATAATCACATTTTTTTGTCTTCCATGGTAAAATAATGGATTTCATATACTGGATTGATTTTTTCATGAAATAAGAAAAGTTACAAAAATAATATAGAAATTTATAATCTAATTATGTTCCTAGAAATAAATTATATTCTATGTAATTTATAGCTTCATAAAAATATAAATCACTAAACTCATTATAACCATTCAGGAGAGTTTTAAAATGTTGACCATTAAACATAAAATTGTGTTATCGTGTAATTTCTTGATTAAATGTTGGTGACACTGGAATATTTTTATTCTCTTATTTATTTTCTATTTTCCCACTTATTTTATTAAAAATAATCTTAATATGTTTTCCTATGTTGTTCCATTCCATTTTTCTCCACTTAAGTTGTCTTAGATTCTCCATGGAAGTCCATATTCCACTTAGTATCAAACATTTAATTCCTAGAATGTTACATCCCCTCTTGATACACATAGATTTCATTAAAATACTATGCAAACAATCAGATGATTTGATGAGAAATATCACCCATAGAATCAGTTAGTTCTTTTTGTTTTCTCTTTGTAACCAATAATAAAAATGATGTGACAACCTATTTTCATTCTTACACCTGGAAGTATTCTACTAGTTAATCTATATTGAAATTGTTGTTTTCTATCATTGATGATTTTAGTTAAAATATAAATATTATTAGAATCACTATAATAATCATTATTTCCTAAAAACAGAAATAAAATATGAAATTTCGTCATCATAATGGAAGTCATAGATACATTATTTTTATGCATATCTATGAAGGAGGTAATGGAAATTACAAATACATCATCAACAATGTCGGTAAAATGTCTGTAACACCTTGGGATTTTATGAAAAATATTCTTTTAAATTTTATTGATGTCTTGTGTTGTATGGTACACCAAAAGGAGCTTTCACTACACAAATCCCTGACATGGCTTGCATTACACACAATTGCGACCTTCAACGATAGCGTGTGTAGTACGCAATACCGAGTTTCACTAAATGAGATATTATTATATTATTATGAACTAGGAATTATGAATAGTAATACCCACTATTTGAAATTTTATAAATTTTATCTTTCAAAATGGACTTCATTTTTGGATTCAGAAAATCAAATATAACTTAGGCCTAATTTTTGGTATTTTTCTGGAAACATTCATTTTTTGATGAATAGTGAAACCACTAAGTGGTAGTTAATAAAACTGAATTTTTCATAAAACATAATTTTACCGCTTCTGTGAGTGGAATTTCAAAAATATTAGAGACAAGGATAATATCAAGTACTAAAATGTGGTTCAATGAGATGAAAATAATTGTTGATGAATAGTATCTTTTTACTTTTTTACCGCGTTTAAAAGTAAATAGGGTAATTGAGTGTGAAAGTGTTATTATTATTACCCTAAAACATGTCCTAATTCTATTGGATAAGTGTAATTCGACCAAAAACAACCTTAAGAATAAAATATGACCATTTAGGCCCACTTAGATTAGATTAGGACATTTATTATCAATTTATTTAATGAAGGGTTAAAATAGTTAAAATCAATGTTTAATAACTAAATCATTTATAAAAAAGGGTTATAAAAAAGATAAATTCGACTATAAATATTCATTAGAAATCTAAAATGATTTAAAACATAAGGGTATTTTATTTGTAATTTTTAGACTTAAAATAATTTAATTTATTTCTGATACAATGATGATGCAGTAGTTATCCTATTAATGAAATATTGACATAATTGATGTTATAAATACCCAAATAAATGTAATTTGAGACTTTTTATGAATTACAATAATTTTATATGTTAATATGACATGATAGTATTGATTTAATTTATTTTTTTCTAACTAATCATTCTGTTATGATTTAAAAAAAATGAATTACCAAATAGTGTCAAAATTGACATAAAATAGTTTTTAAGACAAATATTATATTATTAATTGTTATTATATTCCTAAAAATCTATGGATCGGTAAGGAAACTTATATCATGATAGGTGTATCATTAATGGACCACATTGGGGTCTCTTGAATGTATATGGTTTGTTTATTAACTATATATTATAAAAATACAAAGTGACATTTTAAATGTCAATATAATTAACTATGAGTTAAAACTAAAAGATAAGGTTAATATAATGACATAAATTCATCTAAATTATATTGTATGGGAGGATTTAGACCCATACCCACCTTAGCTTCGAAATATTTCAATTTGGAGCTATTAATTACTCAATTTTACTTTATAATAAAATAATATTTTTAGTTATTCCAAAGGTTCCCCTCTCCTCCCTTATAAAAGGGCTCCTCCTCCCTCTCTTCCTCAAACCACATTGAGCCTTCAATCTCAGATAAACCCAAAACAATTCTCTTCTCCACTTACCTATAAACATCATAGTGGTCCTGGTCTTATTCAAAGATCAATTTTAGTGCCCTAAGAGGAGGTATCAAAGAGGCGCTTCAAAGAAGAGGTAATGTCCATTACAAATTCGTTCAACATTATTTCTTCTTCAACTTATTCTTCTTTAGTTGTTTCATTATGAGTTAATAAAATAATTATCAATAAAATACTTATATGTTATTATAAGTATGAAACAACCATATTTCACCATCTATCCATCCAACGGAAAATGAAATCACCGCGCATGCGTACGTACAGAATACCGTCTCCACGCCGTGGTGTAATCTGTTTTCCACCATCACATTACATGGATGGGTATAATGGTGAAAGTAATGAATATATATGATTATTGTAAAGTGATATTGATTCTGTAATATTATACATACACTTTAATACAATTTCACGATCTTGGGAATGATATCCTCGCTCGTGCGTACGTACGGACTACCGTCTCCACGACATGATGAGATTCACTCTCCATGTTAACCATTAATGAATGATTATAATGTATATATAATGAATAATAATGATATATATGAAATAATCATGATACTGGATTTATTTATATATATATATATGTATGTCATTTACTTATTTCCATTCAATTCAAAAGGGAAACGAAAACAACGTTCATTCGTACGTACGGCCTACCGTCTCCATGAACGGTGTATTTAATTTATTTTATTTATATATAATATATGTGTATATTATGAATATATATTATATATATATAATGTATTACATTCTGGAATTATTTAAATCAAGATATAATTAATAATATCAAGAATGACAAGTCGAGACACATAGGATAAATAAAATGATTTTACCCAAAATGCTGCTTTTACATGGAATTTACAAAAGAACGGGTAATATAAAGTCATAAGTGAAACATATATGATATCATAACAGTGAATATGATTCTGTAATAAGTCAATGACATTATTTAAATCATTATACAGGAGGCTCAGATATGTACGAAGAATATCAGACCTAAGGTAAGAGATAATTTTGCAAATCTCAATTTTATCTGAGATTACTTATTCATATGTGTTTACTGGGGTTATTTCTATCATCCATGTCCATGTTTTATAAAATTATTTTCATGTATAAATTTATTTTTACCCATTATTTACTTTTACTATATGGTATGTAAGGAATATTTCTTTTGTTTACGCTACGAGGTACTTTTTGACTTTTCCAGCAAAAGTACGAGAAGAATGTTTTTTTTAACTTATACGACACGAACAGTTTTTTCGATTTTATAAATATTGATTTTCATGAAGCTTCCTCAAAAATATTTCATTAATATTTTCAAGAAAAATACTATTCCTTTAAAAATGCATGAAATTTTGTGAAAAGAAATCTTTTTTAAAGAATAAAGGATATTTTCCTCAAGAATTCATTTCATGTGTTTTATCAAAACCATTTTCCATCTAAAATGAAATTATTTCATATCTGTATGTTTTAAGTATAATGTATCTATGATTTACATGGTTTCACTTTTCTTATTATGAAATTATATCCATTTCTTTCATATGTATTATGTTATGATGGGATAATGTTTATGAAACCCATTTTATTCGTTGGGCTATTATGAATGATGTATGTTTATTTTGTTGCACAAGTAAGAATGATTTCATTATGACATGGGTGGGACCTATATCTCCCTCCAATTAATTGGATAAATATTTTATATCTCATGAGATAGACATGGTTGGAATGATAAGTTAATTTGGTTCAGTGTTACAGGACTGAAACGAGGAGTGAACTCGATTCATAATGGGACTTTGTCCACTAAGATGGTATTGGAAGCAATGCCATGGCTAATATGAAAATAATTAAATGTGCTTAATGGATTCCCCAATTACATGTTTTATTCCCATGGTATTTTATCATGGTTTATGTTCCATTATGATCTATGCCTTATGTACTTCCATGTTTTATGTCATTGCTCATGATTTTGATGTTTAAACATTATGTTCATGTTTTTACATTAAAATGTATATGGTATGTTTTATTTTATCCATGCTTACCCTTACTGAGCATTTGAGCTCACTCTTTTCATGTTTTCTTTTCCCCAGGATATAAAGAATGGTTTTAGGTAAGCAAAAAAGGGGGAAGATATTTATGAGAGATGTTGAAGATCTTTTACCACGATTAGAGGATTACGTTCCAAGTTTCCAAAGACACTAAACTATTATGATCCTTGTGTGTCTTTTTTTATGTATTAAGTATTCCCCAAAAGTAATGTAATGTCTGTGTACGTCAAGCTTCGGGTCTCCACAGTTGGTATCAGAGGAAAGGTTTAGTCAACCTTTGGAAACTAGGATGCGAAAATGTTAGTGAGATCCCTAGAGATATTTCTAAGGTATGTCTAGCGATGTACCTAAGGATAATAATACGTATATGATATAGTCCTAGAACTATGGTAACGTTCATAGAAATTAACCTAAGATGTTAGATATTGAGGGTTCTCCCCTTTTACTATGTTGTTTTCCCTAGCATGATTTTTTCCTCTCAGATTATTGTTTTTGGGTTTTAGAAAATGGCTGGAAACAATAAGATTCATGATAATAGAGAATATGAGGGGCAATGGAGTGACATTCTTCATGAGAAACCAAATGAAACGGGATTTGGAAGTCCAACCATCGTTATTATGCATAATCAGCAATCTCATAATATTATAAATAATCTCAACTTTGATAAGTTTCCCGAATCAGATAATAAGAGAAAGATGGAGTTCCATGATGATCATAGAGGAAATAAAGTTAAATTTCCCTCATTTAAATCATGTGGGAAGAGGCATCGAGGAGATTTTTTCAAAGGAATTGGAAGATGCTTTGGGTGTGGAAAGGAAGGACACAAAGTGAGTAAGTGAAAACGAAAAAGGTTCAGTTAACACCATGGATGTGGATAATCGTATTGCTAAGACATCAAGAATGGTTAAATGTTTTAAATGTGGATTGTACGGGCATTATGCAAACCAATTCCCAAAGGGAATGTCTCGTGAAGATAATCAGTATGGTCGTATGGGTAGTATTTATGTTGATGGTGATGAAGAGACTAAAAATGATATGTGAGATGAATGAATTCTTGATGGTCGGTCAATGGTTTAAGAAGGTAGTGGAATGACTACATGTTTATCAAGTGTAATGTTGTATAAGTAATTTCATGGTACTATGGAATAAAGAGAAATCTAAGGATTGTTACACTGTTATATTTCCTATGTTTTGAAAGTGTATGATTAATGGTACTAGTAACCATGAATGGTTATTCAGGTATTTTTGGAAAGTAGATGATATGTGCATAATGAATGGATAAAGTGAAAATTAAATGTTTGATAGCATTCTTGAGCTCATTACTGGTATAAGGAGAAAGTTATATCATAGTTAGAGAATGTAGAATTTTTGGATTTTGGTATGTGGAAAGAGTTAACTTTTGACAACATTCATGTTTTCACTAAGATTCAATGGGTATTCATGTTTCAAGAGAATACATGATTAAGGCCTTAGAATGTTTGGAATGTGACCAAAAAGACATATCTTATGATATATGGGGATCAACGATGGAATTAACATGCTTGTTATATGAAATATATTGTAATCATTTTCACTATAATATGAGAGTGGACTGCAGTATTATGGATAAGCCTAAAGATTGGAATAGATTATGATGGACATAAGTTAGTATTGTTTAAGGATAGAAGTTTTTTTCGATATTAATTATGGGATTTTATAGTAATGTATTTTTAGAAAAAGGACAACCTGCAGGACGGGCGACAGCCCATCGCGTTGGACAAGGCTGTGGGAATCGAACCCACAACCGAAGTGTGACTGGCCATTATCGCCTACCACTGGCCTACAGAAAGTCCCTGGTTAGTAGAAACTAGTTTTATTTTATTATGCGGTATGATATATGAAGTATAAGTTCATTGTTGTAATAGTATACGATTAACCTCACCATATATGGATTTATGTATATTTGATACCTTTTGCTAAACTTTTGTTTCAGACAGATGGAATGACCCGTCATTCTATCACATGATCTGCTAACACTTCACTAATAACAAATTCAACTTCATTTCTTTAAGATATGATGTGGAAATTGTTCAAGTCATGAACAACAGTGAGATTGTACCAAAATAAAGTAAGTATTTATTCTAATTCAAATTCTTTAACTTTAGGGAAATGATCATGATAGCCAAAATGTTGTGCTAGTGCCCTTATATCCGATGGATCAGATGATACCCTAGATCATCTCAAATTTATGGTTTTGTGATTCTTGTATTTTTCATAGCCATGTTCTCTACCACTCTCCATCAGAACATGACCTTTAGATTTCTCTTCCATATCCATATGATCACCTATGTTCTCCTATGTGGAAACCCAGTTATAAGTTAATTTGAGTAACCATTACATTTCATACTTTAGTTTTTAAAGCCATGTTTTGTTATTATTTTTTACTATGTGGGATTCTATTAAAGAAACATTCTAGTAGTAAACCATTTATATCCCCGAAGAATTTCGAGGGTGAAATTTATTTTAAGGGGGGTGGAATGTAACACCCCGAGATTTTATAAAAAATTTTCCTTTTAATTTTATTGATTTCTTGTGTTGTACGCTACACCAAAAAGAGGCTTGCACTACACACATCCCTGACTTGGTTTGCATTACACGCAATTGTAACCTTCCACGATAGCATGTGTAATACGCAATACCGAGTTTCAATAAATGAGATATTATTATATTATTATGAACTAGCCGTTATGAATAGTAATATAAACTTTTTGAAATTTTATAAATTTTATCATTCAAAACTGACTTCATTTTTTGATTCGGAATATCAAATATAGCTTAGGCCTAATTTTTTGTATTTTTCTAGAAACTTTCATTTTTTTGATGAATAGTCAAACAACTAAGTGGTAGTTAAAAAAACTGAATTTTTCATAAAACATAATTTTACAGCCTCTGTGACTGGAATTTCAAAAATCCGCGAGACATGGTTAATATCAAGGACTAAAATGTGGTTCAATGAGATGAAAATAATTTTTGGTGAATAGTATCTTTTTACTTTTTTTACCACGGTTGAAAGTAAATAGGGTAATTAAGGGTAAACGTGTTCTTATTCTTACCCTAAAACGTGTCCTAATTCTATTGGATAAGTTTAATTCGGCAAAAAACAACTTTAGAAATAAAATATTACCATTTAGGCCCACTTGGATTAGATTAGGAAATTTATTATCAATTTATTTAAAGAACGGTTAAAATAGTTAAAATCAATGTTTAATAACTAAATCATTTTTAATATAAGGATATACATAATATAAATTCGACTATAAATATTCATTAGAGAGATAAAAATATTTCCAACATAATGGTATTTTATTTGTAATTTTTAGAATTAAAATAATTTAATGTATTTATGATTCTATGATGATGCAATAATTATCCTATTAATGAAATATTGACAAAATTGATGTTATAAATACCAAAATAAATGTAATTTTAGACTTTTTATGAATTCCAATAATTTTATATGTTAATATGACATGTTAGAATTTATTTAATTAATTTTTTCTAACTAATCATTCGGTTATTATTTTCACAAAAATCAATTACCAAATAGTGTCAAAATTGACAAAAAATAGTTTTTAAAACAAATATTATATTATTAAATGTTATTATAATCCTAAAAATCTAAGGTTTGGGAAATATAATTATATCATGATAGTTGTATCATTAATGAACCACTTGGGGTCGCTTGGATGTATATGGTATGTTTATTAACTATATAATTTAAAAATAAAAAGTGACATGGTAAATGTCAATCTAATTAATTAAGAGTTAAAACTAAAATATAAGGTTAATATGATGACCTAAACATTTCTATATTCTATTTTATGGGAGTATTTCTACCCATAAGAACCTTATATTCGATATATATCAATTTGGAGCTATTAAAAACTGAATTTGACTTTATAATAAAATAATATTTTTTGTTATTCCAAAGGTGCCCCTCTCCTCCCTTATACAAGGGCACCTCCTCCCTCTCTTCCTCACACCACTTTGAGCCTTCAAGCTCATACAAACCCTGAAAAAATCTCTTATCCACTTCCCTAGAAACATCATATAGGTCCTGGTATTCTTCAAAGTCCAATTTTAGTGCCCTAAGAGGAGGTCTCAAGGAGGCGCTTCAAAGAAGAGGTAATGTCCATTACCGATTCTTTCAACATAATTTCTTCTTCCACTTATTATTTTTTAGATGTTTCGTTATGAGGTAATAAAATAAGTATCAATAATATACTTATATGTTATTATAAGTATGAAACAACCATATTTCACCATCTATCCATCCAACGGAAAACGAAATCACCGCGTGTGCGTACGTACGGAATACCGTCTCCACGCCGTGGTGTAATCTATTTTCCACCAACACCTTACATGGATGGGTATAATGGTGAAAGTAATGAATATATATGATTATTGTAAAGTTATATTGATTCTGTAATATTATACATACACTTTAATACAATTCCATGATTTTGGAATGATATCATCGCCGTGCGTACGTACGGACTACCGTCTCCACGATGCGATGAGATTCACTCTCCATGTTAACCATTCATGAATGATTATAAAGTATATATAATGAATAATAATGAAATATATGAAATAATAATGATACTGGATTTATATATATATATATGTATGTTATTTACTTAATTCCATTCAATTCAAAAGGGAAACAGAAACAATGTTCATGCGTACGCACGGCCTACCGTCTCCAAGAACGGTGTATTTCATTCCTTTTATAGATCTATAATATATATGTATATGATGAATATATATTATATATAAATCATGTTTTACATTCTGGAATTATTTAAATCAGGATATAAGTAATAATATCAAGAACGACAAGTCGAAACACATACGATAAAGAAAATGATTTTACCCAAAACGCTGCTTTAACATGGAATTTACAAAATAACGGGTAATATAAAGTCATAAGTGAAACTTATATGATATAATAACAATGAATATGATTCTGTAATAAGTAAATGTCATTATTTAAATCATTATACAGGAGTTTCAGATATGTATGAAGCATATCGGACCAAAGGTAAGGGATAATTTTGCAAATCTCAATTTTATCTGAGATTGCTTATTCATAAGTATTTACTGGGGTTATTTCTATTATCCATGTCCATGTTTTATAAAATTATTTTCATGTATAAAGTCCTTTTTTCCCATTACTGACTTTCACTACATGGTATTTAAGGAATCTTTCTTTTGTTTACGCTACGAGGTACTTTTTGACTTTTCGGGAAAAAGTACGAGAAGAATGTTTTTTTAACTTATACGGCACGAACAATTTTTTTCGGTTTTATAAAGCTTGATTTTCATGAAGCTGCCTCAAAAATATTTCATGACTATTTTCAAAAAAAATAATATTCTGTTAAAAATTCATGACATTTTGTGAAATGAAAATGTTTTTAAAGAAGAGCGGATATTTTCCTCAAGAATTCATTTCAAGTGTTTTATCAAAACCATATTCCATCTAAAATAAAATAATTTCATATGGGTATGTTTTAAGTATAATTTCTCTATTATTTACATGGTTTAACTTTTCTTATTATGAAATTATATCCATTTCATTCATATGGATTATGTTATGATGGGATAATGTTTATGAAACCCATTTTATTCATTGGGTTATTATGAATGATGTATGTTTATTTTGTGGCACAAGTAAAAATGATTTCATTATGAGATGGGTGTGACCTATCTCTCTCTCCAATGCATTGGGTTAAGATTTTATATCTCATGAGATAGATATGGCTGGAACGGTAAGTTAATCTGGTTCAGTGTTACAGGACTTAAATGAGGAGTGAACTCGATTCAGAATGGGACATTGTCCACTAAGATGGTCTTGACAGCAATGCCTTTTCCAATATGGAAATCACTACATGTGATTAATGGATTCCCCAATTACATGTTTTATTCCCATGGTATTTTATCATGGTTTATGTTCCATTATGATCTATGCCTTATGTACTTCCATGTTTTATGTCGTTGCTCAAGATTTTGATGTTTAAACATTATGTTAATGTTTTTAAGTTCAAATGTATATGGTATGTTTTATTTTATCCATGCTTACACTTACTGAGAATTTGAACTCACCCTTTTCATGTTTTCTTATCCCCAGGATATAATGAATGGTTTTAGGTAAGAAAAAAAGGGGGAAGATCTTTATGGGAGATGTTTAAGAACTTTCACCATGATTAGAGGATTATGTTCAATGTTTCCAAAGACACTAAACTATTACGGTCCTTATGTGTCTGTTTTTGTTATGTATTAAGTATTCCGCAAAAGTAATGTAATTTCCATGTACGTCAAGAATCGGGTCTCTACAATGTCACATCATGGTCAATGTTTTTATTTTTATAATAATAATTATAGGAGAAGAATTATGATGTTTATTTTTACATTAAATGATATTATTATTTTATATATAATATTCTACAGTTTTCTTGCATCTTGTAGTGTGAATGTTAATAGTTTATACAAAATAAAAATAATTCAAAAGGAAATAAAAGAAAACGAATGAAGATTTTTCTATCCTAAATTATCCTCCATGAGATCATCTTTGTGGAAAATGGTTTTTTACTCTTCGTGATACCAATATGTCATAGCCATGGGTAAAAATATTTTGAAAAAAATAGAGTATAAATCAGACAAGGATCAAATCATAAGAGGTGTGATGAGAAGAGGGGGTGAGAGGTGGTATATATAGTGGAAGATAGTGGAGATTTCCATTATTTTTTTCATTATTTTATTATTTTTCACTAGAAAATAAATATTGTTTGATATTTTTACTAGATATTGTAATTAGTGAATTTAATTTCTAACTAGCATTTATTACCAAAATATAACACCATACATGACTCAATAATTCATGTATTTAGCCTATTATTTATATTATTGTATTTCAATGTACATGAAAAATTGTAATAATTCTGAAAAATCCAAAAAATCACCTATAACATATTATAAGATGAAAAAAGATATAAACTCATTTTTTGACTAATTTTTCTAAATATATTAAATTTAAATTTTGAATAATATCATAATTTTTTCAAAATATAACAAAATTAAAACATTAACTCCTTTAAGAAAACTTTATAAAAATTAATTAAATTATAATAAAATTATATTAAAATTATAATACAAAAAAATATGAATAAATGTTATTGAAACATATTTTATTTTAATTCATTAGATTAATTACAAAAATTTATTAAATTTTTTTTACTGTCTAAATATTCCAACTCGTAATTTATAATTTGGAAAATAATTAATTAATCATTCAAGGATATAAAAATATATTATTTTCAATTATAGGATGTCAAAATTTTATTAATTCTTTTTTAGGTGAGGGTAAAATTATGTTTCCTAGGTTACTATTTCAAATGCCTCATTAATATTCCAGCAGAATACATTCGTTAATTTCTATAAATACTACTAATATAATAATAAATTTATAATAAATGTAGTTTTTTATTCCATAATGAAAAATAATTAAATTTATAAGTACCTAGGTTGTTATAGATTAACTTTCATGAAATGTTTGAATGTATCACATTATTTTAAGGAGACTATAAGACATAGGTCTACAAACGATGTTACCATTCTCCCAAAAAATAAAAGGAATATAGGTTTGTGTCATATAATGATTCCATAATCATCATGAAATCATGAGTAATATATATATATATCATATTAAAATAGTATTCAAATCATAATTCTTAATAATTATAGGTAGTAAAAGAAAAAATTAATTACATCATTATAGGCATCGTAGTACACCATACGCTCAAATGCTGATTTCATTACACATTTTATGGAAGAGTGTATAGGTAAAGGTGAAACCCTTCTCATAAAAAATAAAATTATACTGATGAAGATGTTTTTATTATATAGTCATGGAATGAAATTATTTAAGTCCTAATTGAATGAAATAATAGAGAAGTTATCTTCGAATAATGTGACCTCATCTTTTGGTAACTATATTTGGATTACACAAAAGGACATCATTGGTTGTCTATTGTCCATATGTTAGGCTTCTATTATGAGAGGATGGATTTCAATAGATTATTGTTTTAGGTTTTGGATGTATAAATTGGCATGGAATTTTTCACGAATTGGAAGGATTTAATTTAATTTTATAATGGAGTAGGAGTGGAATTATGGTAAACATGATATTGTAAACACTATTGATAGGACATATTACATCATTTACATCCAATAATGAACCCTATTAGATTTATGTAAGGATATGGTCAAAATATGTCCATAAAAATAAATGTTTTTCAATTTTATTGTTATTTAACCCCTTACGAGAAAATTTCAACAACTAAGTAAACATATTTTTAACATGATCGATGTAATTAATTTTTTTCATTTTATTAGTTTTTTGTACAAAACATAGTTGAACTTAATAGAAATAATAAATTTTCTGGGTAAGAGGATCAATACTGATATAAATAAATTTTATATGAGTATTTTTCTTTATACTATCTGCAACTAAAAATTTTACATATTTATATTATGTCTTTCACATTATCTCATTATATTCACATGTATGACTTATTTTTTAAAAAATATCTTCATAACGAAGTTTTTACTCTATTGTGGTCTGAATTGTCATTTTAAAAATAAACTTTAACAAAAAATGGAACATTTTAAATATTTAAAATAATATCCAAATCACTATTCAATCTATGATAATTTTTGGAAAATTAAAATCATTTAATAAAATATTATTTATTATGATAATTAATTAAAATAATTTTTTGATGAATTATATTTATTTAACAATGAAATTTGATCACATTAACTATGTTTTAATATATTCTTTAATAATATCACTAAACTTTTATTTTTTATCTATAAAATTTTTATAAACAAATTAATTATTTCAATTTATGTTGCTTTTAATATTTTTAATAAATTTATTTTTTTCCGTTTAAAAAGAATAAATTTTGTTTCTCTATTGGAAATCTAGATAAGGTTATTATATTAATACTAAAATATATATATAATTTAACTAGACAAATAATCATTTATATCTAAAATTAATTTTTATAAGAAAACATACGTTTAATATTTAACTATAAAAAAATAATATTTTTTACTAAATGATATATAGTGACATTTCTTCATTTTCTTTCAAAAAATTATTTTAACATTCAAACTCAAATAAATTTGCAACCAAGTACTAGATACTCGAGAAATTGATTGGGATGTCCAAATAAAATCCATCCAATATGAAAAAGATAGGTTTTTGATTTCATTATTTATCATTCTAATTATATTTGTAACTACAATTACCTGATTTTCCTTTTTTCATGTTGTTAAATATTAAACATTTTTATTTATAATTATGAACAAGAATTAATATTACCTAACAATATATAATTACAAAAAATGATATTATATATTGAATTATTTTTAAAAAAGTTACAGTCTATTGTATTTGTAAAACAATTTTATAATAATTTCACAATGTATCATGAAAAATGGGTTTATGAATGCAATTTAATACCTTTTTATTCTAAAATTATTTTTTACTAATATCACATATAATATAAATTTTCATATAATATTATATATTATTTATAAAGAATATTGATTAAAAATAAATGATGACTTGCCTAAAATTACTATTTATTTTTTTATAATGAAAAATGATTGTATTTTAAATAATTTATTTTTTATACCTCATTGTAAAACTGATCATTTTAAAAAATATCAAAATATCACAAAAATGTTATTTTGATATGATGATATCAATTGTATTATTTTTTTAAATAAATTTTATAAAAGTGGTTGATAAAAATTATATTAGATTCCATAAAAAATAAATTAAACTTATCTCTTATTAATATTATTTTTTTTAAATAATGGTTTCACCAAAAATAAAGTACTTATTTATCAATTAATTTATAATATATAAAAAATTTACGCATGTTATGAAAATAATACATTTTCATACCACTAATATAATAATAGACATTTCATTATAGAAAGATTTAAATATTTATATTTTAGTACAATATCATGTTTCATCTATACTCATTATTTCATGTAATGTAAGCCATAAAATAGTTTTAATTTATTTAAAAATAAATATATTCCAGAATATCTAGGTGTTAAAAAAATGAAGTACATGTAGTGAATCATGGAAAGTATATTATAGAAATATTAAATACGTGGATTCATTATAATGAGATAATGATTATTATCATATTGTTTAAAACTATGGTATATATGCTTGTACACTAGGTTTTTGTGATGAATTAATATATAAGATTCAAGGATTAGTGTATTTTTTTAATTTATTTATTTATAAGATTATTAAAGCATTGTTAATTTCTTGAGGTAATATTTTGATGATAAGAATATAAATTTGAATATCTATGATTGTTTTATTAATCGTTTTCATTAAAAAATGAGGAATTCCCAAAAATATTTCATTACTGTTGGTATGTTTCTACGCACTACCTAATATACTATTGATCTACATTATTTTATTATACAAAAAATATAGATTATTTTTTATTAGTATCATTAGAAAATATTCCATTAAACTGAGACTGGTGAGAGTAGATAACGGTTTTTAGTGATTCATTAATGAAAAAAATATTTAACATCGACTACTTATTGAAATGAATTGTAATTTCAATTTACATTAACTTTTCTCAAATAGAAGAATGAGTTATGTTATGATGTTTTTAATGGTTTATGACATGTTATTATTTATATTGTTATGACCATGACTTTTTTTCAGGTTTATTTTTGATGAGATATAATTATTACTGACATATATATTTTACTTTGTGGGAATTTGGTGACAATAAAATTTATTAAATTAAATATTCAAGATAGATACACATTGATGTCACTTCTTAATGTTGAATAATTTTACACTCTTATCCCAGAGGTGGATGGAGAAATTTTACAAGACATTGAAAGAAATTTTTAAAAATTGGCACCTATTTTGGTAATTATATTCTATATGTAACAAATATAAATTATGAAATTTTAACCATTTTGTAATTTTATATAATTTATGATAATAATTAAAACATTATTCCTAGTCATTTATATAGAGTACTGGACAATGTGATTTCAAAAAATTTGGCAGGATAAACATTTTAATTTTTAGATAAGTAATAGAAGATTTATAGTGATGTGTGTATATCCTTAAAAACATAGTGTCATGATGATATTATATTATTTAAGGTATGAATGGATCATCAATAAACTTTTTATATTTTTTTCTTAATGGAATGTATTGATGGTGTGATGTATCATCATTCATATCATTGTGATGTTTTATGTACAATAAACTAGTATTTAATGAAATGTGATAAATATTTAAAAATGTTCTGTTGGATATACTACGTCGTCAAATATTTATTCTAAAACATTTACTTCAATGTCAATGTTTTTAATGGATTCATGTGAGTAATTATTAATCATGGATTGATGATTAATGGGAGAGATTGTGAATTTCTATTTTCATTCAAATTATATTGTAAGACATGTAAAATTATAATAATAAAAATAAATCCATTATACATATTATTTGTGGAAATATTATAATTTCATTTATAGTTCATTGTAGAATGATTGTTTTTTCATAATATGAGTATTTATATAAAATTTCACTAAAATTAGTCCCATTTCATGATAAATTTTTATCAAAATAAATCTACTGCATTTTAGTTCACATTGAAAAACAAATTTCTTGGTTTTTACCATCAAAAAAATATTACATAAAAGATATTTTCCATTTATAAAAAAATTTAAAAAATAAATTTATTTAATGATCAGGATTCTTATGTATCAATTTATATTGAAAAACGAAATTTTCTAATAGTGGGATTAATGTAGTACTCTGGCATCTTGAAAAAATATTATAAGATGTAATTAGATATTTTACTCTAGTAACAATTTAATTTGATTAACTAGTGTCATTATATATTGTTCTGATTATTCACCCTTGTTCACTTCTATTTTTTTTCTTCATTGTTTTCCATTATTCCTTCCCATTACTATTAAAGAAATTAATACTGTTGATCTTCACTTAGATAGTGTTATTTAGTGAAGTGTCTTATTATATAATATTACCAATAAAATTATCTGACATGAATAAGTCTCATTGTGGGAAATTAATAATTTTTTAAGTCGAAATATTATAATTGTATTTTATCACAACATTGAGTGTGAGAAAAGTTATATTTTTAATGAGAAATGATAGTTTCACTAAGAACTCCTAAGACTAATAGTTTCATCTAATAAACTCATTTGTTTCTTTATTTATTTTTTTCATTAATTTATATAGTTAATTATTTTTCATATTAATTATAAATGCACCAGTTATATTAGAATTAATATTTAGTTACAAATTTTTATTTATTAATAGTTACACTAGAAAATTGATGTGTGTGAGTGAGTTTCATATGAGATCTACACTGGGATTCTTTTATATTTTTTTCATTGGGAAATTATTTTTTTTAGTTTTCCTGAAAAATATCTCCCATAATTCTATTACTTTTTATAGGGAGTAAAAAAACATTGAGACACTTTTTTCATAAGTAATTAAAAAAATTAAAATAAATCAAAATCTAATCACAATTTAGAATCACTGTGTATATTTAATTTCTTATGTTAATTGAATTTTCCTGCTGATTTCAAATTTTCTATTATTTTTACCATTTTTAAGAGTCCATATTGGATGATTCATTTAATATTGAAGTGTGTGAATACATTTGAATGATGTAATAATTGAGAAATCAAACAAAAAAATACTAATTATATCGAAGAAATAAAAAAAAATTCTATATAATTAAAAAATAAAGATAAATAAGAAGTCAATATTATTACCTAAACATTTCTTCTTAATAAAGTAATGGATTCCATGAAAGAACAACGTGAATATTTATATTTAAAACATACTATAAAATTGATCGAATATTTTCTGGATGTATATATTCTAGATATACACATTTTTTAGGTAAAAAAAATTTAAATTCAATATGCACACATGTGGCCATCTACATGAAGTAGTGAAAATGATAATAATAATATTTGAAATATATAGACTATAAACCATGCATGTAACACCTATAAGGATTAATATAATATTAAATTTTAATCATTAAATTTAACTAAAAAATGCATTCCCAACCAGAATAATTACCCAACCTAAAAAATTGGAAATGTAAATGTTGGGAGATTCCAACTATAATTCTCGTAGTTTGGACCAATGTACATATTAAAATAAATGAGGTATCCATAATGACCCATATAATCACCACCAAAATATCCATCTTGTACATAATAGATGAAACCTAATGAAAAGACACATGCATGGATTAGTACAAACATACCATGTTGGTGGGAACGAAAAATTATGGGGCAGTAGTAAGAGAAAATATAGAAAATATATAGGGTGCTAAACCAAAAGAAGGATAGTAATAAATTCCAATTACATTGATTTTGATATATATATATATATCTTTTCTAAAGAATTAATCTCAAACTAGACTGAAAGAGGATCTCCAAATCATTGACAAAATTTGTTCCATCAGTTGAAAATATACAAGAATGATTCCCAACATCTTTTGTGTATGCTTAAGGAGACATATATGCCAAGACGCACCTCACCACTGTTTTTTAAAATTTATGGGAACGATATACAGGTATATAACTCATTCCATGATACAATAATAGTGTTACACTCCGTGGAAGGCTGATATTGTTCCCACACCAACCCTAGTTGGAGGGCCTCACTGAAGATGTAGAAGACCTATAACTTAATACCACCAGAGGGTGCCAATCGAATTTAAGATAGATAACCCATGATGTGGTACTACATGAGGGAGCTAATCTTGTAGTAAATGATCTATTCCCTTATATCAAAGATGAGTGCCACGTTGCTAAATGATACCTGACCCATGACCTACCCCAAAATACGGTGCCACTAATCTGGATTTATAGAAGACCCATTCCCTTCCCAACAAGATGGTGACACTCTAAAATTCTTTCTAGGACCCATTACCTTCCCAATAGGATGTTAAAACACTAATGGTGTGTTAATGATCTATGTCTCTCTAAGATGGAGGCTGCCATTCAATGGATAGATAGAGGACTATTACATTAACATAGTGTTAAGGTGTCATTCAAGTGTCTCTAATGATCCTTCAAGATCATTATTGTCATTATTTTCATCCTAAACAAGTGTCACAATCATAACATCATGCATCATATATCAAAATGTATTATGAATTATACCTTCATGTTCTACATGTAAACTCATAGAAAAGACTGCTCACTATCCAAAATATGAGTCCATGTGAATGAGACATTATCGTTAGATGTTTCTACGTAATGTATGTTGGGGAAAACTATGTAAAGGGACCTATATGGTGTGTGGTTCCGCTCTTCTACATCGTCAAATCCCTATTAATACACGGCTAACTAACCATGTAGCGACCAAGGTATTTATTGAATAATAACTTTTCACTAATGTTGATATTTATTTATAGGATATTATAATTACATTAAGGGTTTTATTTTTCCAAAATCATTCTGAACTCACAACCACATGATTTTTTGAAATCATATGTTTCACACAACATTGAGTTATAATGAAAAATAATTTAAATTTATTATTATTTTAAATGTGAGTTAAGAACTAGTTGTTAAATTGGTGGGAATGAAAAATAACTAACACCAAAATAATTATACATGTTTGTTAAATAAATTTTCATTTATTTATTTATTTGTTGAGGATTAAAATGGGAATGAATATTTTTTTAATCATGAAATACTCTAATATTTTTAAAAGGATGGAATACAACCTTTTGGTGGAAGATAATTCTTAGATATATTTTTAGTCACTTTTATATTTATAGTTTGACAAAAAAATATCTTTTAGAATGAGAACATAAAAATTTACATTGAAGGACATTTGATATTAATTTTATAAAATCAATATTTTTATGAATAGTTAATGATACTGCATGTTAAATTAATACTGCCTTTTAAACTAATTTATTTATATAGTTAGATTATAATTTTAATTAGATATAATGTTTAATTTTATTATCTATTAATCATATAATCCAATTATGATCATTGGAAGTAATTTTACTTATAAATTTGAAATAAAAAAATGTCAATCTTTTGACAGTTATTATATCATAAAAAACCCATGTTTTTGTTTTGACAATGGGAAATAATTTTGAATTCATTTCTGCAATTTTTTTTATTTGGAAAAATAGATTCCATATTTTGATTGAGGATATCCAAATTGTGTAAATAAGAGCCTTTTAATTTTATACATTATGAATAGTGACATCTGTAATTTTTTTATTTACCATGGGCAAAAGGAAAATTTCGTAAATATGGGTAAAAAATATTATTTTAATATTATTAAACTACCCTAATATGTATCCTAATCCAATTGTATGAGAAATGTCCGACCATGGGAAAACATGGGTCGATTTTGGGACCCCATGGAGCCACGTGGGAGTGATAATGACTTCATATATTAATTAATTTAATGTAAATGGAAAAATTACATAAACATATATATTTTACTAAAAAATGTATATGAGGTTATATAAGTGATCTATTTGACTATAAATAATAATTTCAAATATAAAAAAATTTCTTATATCATGTTATATTATTTATAAATTTTATACATCTAATTATTTAATATATTTCAGACACAATGATGAAGTAGTGATTACATTATTAATAAATTATTTTAAAAAATTATATTAGAACTATTATAATAAATTTATTTTACAATTTTTTATTCCATCAATGTTTTTTTGGATTTTTATCAAATTCAATCATTTAATAAATTTTATTTTTTCTAAATAATGTAGTTGGTATGGTTTTTTAAACGTAATGATATGAATAGTATAAAAATTGACATAAATGTTTTTAAAAATAATACTATTTTATTAAATGATATAATAGTCCTAAAAATCAAATATTATCAAAAATTACATAGATAATGTTGAAAAAATCAATAATGAACAAAATTAGGTTCTAATATCATTTTATAGTAAATATATATAACATTTAATATGAATATACAAGATAACATGGTAAGGGTTGATTCAGTTAACTACATGTCAAAGAAAAATGATACTGTTAAATTTGTGTTCTGGAATTTTGTAAAACATATTGGTTCAGTTTTGTTAGACCATAAGTCTTATTATATTTGAGATAAATTCCTTTTGGACCATTTTAAACCAAAAACCTTATTTATAATAAAACAATATTTCAATATTTTTTAAAGTATCCCTCTTCCCTATATTTAAAAGCCACCACCTCTAACCCCATTCAAAAGCAACTAATGCCTCCTGGATTGTCCATAAACTGCTCATATTATCAATAAAATCACACATTTCCTCCTATAAGCCTTACATTTAGAAGATTGCAATTCATGAAAGCCATTAGTTCTAAATAAAAATATGTTACCCGATTTAGAGGTAACATCTTCTATCAAGTTCTTTTCTTTTATATTACATATCCACTACCTATGGTCTTTTTATTCATTGATTTCATAACAATCCTAGTATCATAATTATACTAGGATTTTTTATGAGATTTATTCAAACTAAACATATACAAACCTCCATCTAATGGAGACGAACTTATTGTTTTTGTAAACAAAAAACTACTGCATCAAAAAACGAGAATTGTTCAAATTTTACCAACCACCTCTCATAGTTGCCATTATGATGGAAATGTACTAATATATTATATATATTATATATATATTGTCTCTATAGTAATATAATTTTTATTTACAAAAATACATTTATTCCTTTCATGATTTGTAAATGTTATAATTTCATTTGAGAAAGGGAATTCATTCAGCCCCTTAAAGAGATATGACTCATTCATGACATACATGAAATTTATAAAGGATGGCATTAATTAAATTATGTATCATATAAATCATATTGTATTATAATATAATTATAATATACATATCTATCCATTATTCTTCATTTCGTTAATATAGAAAATAAATGAAAGTTGTGTTCTTGGATACATATAGATTACCATCTCCATGAACGATGCATTTCATTTATTATATACAAATGTTATGGACTATAATAAATAAATAAATAAATTATATATATTATATTTAAATAATAAATTATTGTGTGAGATAATTTACTTTTGACAACATGGAAAATTTTAAATAATAACGAGACCATTTTCGACTCAATTACACAATATCAACAAAACAACTGATATTAAATTAAATAATTGTGTAATTTTTACAACATGGTAATAAGTGATATAAAATAAATAAATAACACAAAATTTTTTATTATGAAATGAGATACTAACATAAGATTATTATTTTTTATGAATAAAGAACATATGTGACAAACTAGGCTTCCATTAAGTGTACTTCATAACCCAATACCCATTATTTAGGTTAATCATCTACTTCATGATTATGTCGGGCTATGATTATGTGTGAAATATAGTTTGAAATATTATATTGAATTTATACATTATTTTTTTGTAATTATTGTGAATACAAATAAAATATCTATTTTAATTAAAAATGATCATTGTAAGGGACTTCATCTCAAACCCAATTCATTGAAACAAATCTTGATGTTATTTATATTTTTTATCCTATAAATTGTATATAATACCTTTGACATGTCATATCATGAATTAATATATTCTCATTATATTTGATGTTTTTAAATTTTATTCTTTAATTATGTTTATTGAATTATTTTCTCAAGTCATAAGGGACTCTTTATCTAAAAAATCATTTTAAATAATTTCAAAATATATTCTTCTAAAAAATTACCATCAATGTCAATGATTTAAAAATGGATTTATGGATTTATTTATATAGATATTAATTTTTTAAAATTATAATTCATTTAAATTTTTCAGATTGGAATTAGAAACATTGACTCAAAAATATTCTTATCAAATTCTTTAAATTGTTATTTTCATTCAAAAGGATACATGTGGTATGGGACACATTGATTAAAAAAATACCATTATTCATTTTTTTAAATTTTTTAGGAAATGTGTTGGAAATTTATATTTCATAAAACCATTTCATTTGGTTAAAGGGTGGAAATGTTGTTTTTTTATGATTTTTTTTGTATAATTATTATTTAATGGAACTTGGATATTTTACAAGTGGTTTCATGATAAACCATGTAGAGGTGGTTATGTAATAACCTCCAATGCATTGGGTCTGGTAGTCGGTCGTATGAAAATTCCATTTAATAATATGTGTGGACGTCAACCATATGGTTATTCCATTTAAATATGTTTATTTCCCATGTAACCTTTATATATTATATTTTTTATATGATATATATGGTAATATATTGGTAATTAATAGGGTAACCGATGAGATTATATTTTGTGATGTATATTAATCACTTCCTAAAGGTGAAAATTATTGCTTAATAATAAAGTATTCTTGGTTTTCATTTTTTCTCAATACTTACAATTTTCAATCATTATGTATCCTTTACTGATCTTTTTATCCTAATCCCATGTTTTGAAATGTTTTTTCGAGCATGTACATAATAATAGAGTCAAGGATAGTATCAATGAAAAGTTATGTTATTAAAACATGAAACTATTTCATATTTCATTTAAATGAGTTTTGGTATATCGAAAAACGATTTTGAGTACAAGTATCTACTTATAATATTCCAGATGTTATGAGTATGTTATGACACAATTCTCTAGATTATGTAATGTTAATGGAATGGCCTTATATTTGGTATTAAAGTTCAGTTTTGATACCATTATATGTTATTGTTTTAATTGACGATAAATGTCATTCTTTATAAAACCACATTTTTTGCATATTATAAATAGTTATAATTATTTTAGATAAATTTAATTTGTTTATGATAACATGAATAATTATATCTTAGTGTTTACCATCATCATAAGATTTTATATTATTATTTTACTGATATAATAACACTAAATTTTTTGGTTTTAGAGTAAATGGATTGATCTATCAGTAGCAAAATTAATAATGACTTTGAAGGAAACAGTGGTGGTATTATGAGTACGAAAATTAATTAAATGGGAGATGAAATGAGAACTATTTTTTATTCACAACCATCTATCAGGATTCATGAATATCCACATGAAAATATGTTATTTTTCTGAGGATTTATATAGTTATGAAACAAATCCCTATGGAAGTTCAGGTAATAATCATTAAAGTAACTATAGTAAAAAAAACTATGTGATAATGATATGGAATGAAACCCATATGAAATTGAATAAATGGTATTTGAAGATGTTATATATGTGGTAATGATCGTTATATAGCAATAACGTTCCATGAAAAAAGCAAGCATTTATTTGACTCTAGGAATGGGAAAGAATGTATTTTTGAGGTATCAATTGATTGTTTTAAATATAGTGTGCATAATCATTATTAAACCGCACTTCTTATAAAGAAGGTTCAGGATTGGGATTAGTAGGACCGTAGAAATATACCTTTATCAATACCTAATTATATTGCAATTGATGTTCATAAAATAAAAATGAACTATGAATGGTATGGATTATTTCTCATTTGATGTTTTGACATTATTAAATATTAAGATATGATTTGTGATTTTTTTGTATGAAAGAAGTATTACAAAATAATATAGAAAATATGATAATGGGAACCTGGAGAATGCATGATGATTATTTTGTATAAATTTTATAAATTTAATAGTTTAGTTAGATATATGGGTGATAAAATCTTTAAATCAATTAATGCTATTTTATTTATTAGAATACTTTGAATGACTATTCTCTTGATTGTGTATCCCTGAAGTTTGTTATGTGAAAATTATATTTCATGAGAAATTATCTATAGTATTTTTTGATATAGTTATAAAGAATAATTTGGGACTATATGATCATCAAGTTTGAGGAAATTACATATTATTATTTTTTGGGATGAGAATGAAAGGTATGAGAAAACATTTAAGTTTAAAATATGTTATTTTTATTTTTAGGAATTTATCTCATTTCTATAAATCTTAATAAATTATATTGTTTTTGGAAAAGGACAACAAAAAGATCGTGTCACAACCCATCATGTCATGCAATTCTATGGGAATCAATCACACAACCAAACGATGATTGAGATTTATCACCTACCATTGGCATAAGGATAATAGAATAATATTGTATTTCATTTGAACGGTAATGGTTGAATTTTATTTTGTAAGAATCTATGATTTCATTATTGACATATGTATACTTTCGTTATTTATGAAAATGACTAACCTATCTTGAATATGTGATTAGTTAATTTATTTTTAGTATGATACATTATGTGTAGTTGATGTTATTTGGGGAAAAATTTAAAATTTATCATGGAAAATTATGTGATCAAATCCTTTTAAATTTTCTGTTTCAATATTAATTTGGATTATTTTAATGAATTTTAAGAACAATTTATTATTGAATGCTATTATATAACATTGGGTATTGTTTTTTGAATTTTCGAGATTAATATATTATTATTTTTAAGAGATAATTTAATCTTGTACTATATATTTTGGTTTTTGATACTGTCTATATATAGGGGAAATATATAGTTCATCTTTCGTGGATTAATTGATTCTCATGTATGATCATGCCATATTGAGAACTCATATATTGATAGTTAAAAATATCATGATCTTGTTTTCTGTCACTCTTCATCACAAAATTACACTTAGTTTCACATCCACGTCCATGTTTTCATACATGGAATCCTTGAATGTGTTATCTCGTGTGACCTTGTTACATCTCTTTCATTCATTTAATGTAATAGTTTTACTGACTCTTTTTCTGATGTGGGACATTCAATGATGTTCTTGAGTCCAAATTTAAAATTACGAGGACAAACTTTATAAAAGGATGGAAGTATGTAATGAGCTAGGTATTTATAAAAAAAATTTAATCATATCAATTAATTCTTATAAAAAATATTTTTTTTAAAATTATGGGGGAATATTTTTTAGATATCATACTAAACACCAAACAATGGGATTCACTGAAATCATACATCCCACATAACTATGATTTATATCAAAAAATAATAATATTATAATATAATTTTAAATAGTAGCTAACACTTACTCTTTGTAATGGAACAAATGAACCGATATAACTACAATATAATTTTTTCTGTTTTTAAATTTTTTTTGCATTTATCCAATAATATTTAGAGGCTTAAAATTGTTTTAAATATAATTTTAAGAATAAAATACTATAATATTTTTAAATGGTTAGTTTACAATCTTTTGATTGAAAATTATTTTTGAATATATTGTTTTTCATGTTTATATGTTCAATTTGAAAAAGATAAGTATATTCATTTGAATTGTAACATGAATTTTTTCTTCGGACTAAATTTTGGTATTTTTATAATAAAATGCATATTTTTATGAAGAGTGAAAAATAATGAATTTTAATTAAAAAGTGCATATTAATACAACTTATTTATTTATTTATATTATTATATTAACTATTTTTAAAGTCTAATTGTATTTAGTTTTATTAATATAATCCAAAAACTATAATTGGAAGTACTTTCACATTTAAATTGGAAAAAAAACATGATAATCTTTTGATAGTTATTACTTTTAAAATCTCGTTTTTAGGTTTTGACCACAAGAAATAATTTTAAATTATTTTTTGTCATTTATATGTTTTCAATTTTGAAAAAATAGATTCCATATTTGGAATCAAGATGTTCATATTTTTTAAATAGGTGCCTTCTAATTTAAGACAATATGAATATTGACTTTAGTAATTATTTTATTTACCGTGGATAAAGGGTAAATATGCTAAAAATGGTAAAAATGATATTTAATAACAATAAACTATCCTAACACACTTTATAATGTAATTGTATGAGATATTTATGACCATGAAAATCCTTGGGTTGATTTTGGGACCCCAAGGATCCATTTGGGAGCTATAATGACATGTTATATTAATTAAATTAAATTAAAAGGTAAAATAACATAAACAAGAATATTTTAATAATTTTTTTATACGATGTCATATAAGTAATCCCTTAAAATCTAAATAATAAATAGAAATCATAAAATGTTTTCTACATCATGGTATTTAATTTATAATTTTTAGGAATCATATAAATAAATAAATTTATGACACAATGATGATGTAGTTATTACCTTATTATTGAATGATTTAAATAATTGTGATTTTATAAATTAAAATATATTTCATTTAAAAACAATTTCCCATAAAATTTTTTTATTGATTCATATGACATGTTTTATTTTAATTAATTATGTTTCTTTTGAATGAATCATGTTTTTTTGTATTTTAAAAATTCGTATTATAAATAGTAGAATAATTGATATAAATGGGTTTGAAAGAAATACTATTTTATTAAATTATAAAATAGTCCTAAAAAATATGATTCTACCAAATGACTTATATAATGATAATATTACACAATTTAACTACTAGAGGATCTATTCTCATTTTATAGTGTGTATAATAACCATATAGTATGAATATACAAGAACACATGGTAAGAGTAAAACTAGTTAACTAAGGGTTAAAGCTAAAATATAAGTTTAAATATATGCTATTGACTTGTATAAAACATATTGACTTCATTTTTTGAAACCCATAATCTTTTTATCTTAGAAATAAATGTCTTTGGGACACATTGACACCGAGAATCCTTTTATAAAAAAATAATATTTCAATACCTTCCTTATGTGCCCCTACCCCTCTTATATAAGGAAAACACATATAACCCCTTAATCACACCTATAAAGACCATATTCTCATACAAAATCTTCTCATATAATGTCCCAACATCCTTACCATATTATTATAATCCTTACTTTTAGCAGAAAGAAATTACAGATTCTGTTTTGGCTCAAATCAAAAGAAGTTACCTGAATTGGAGGTAACATCGTCTCTAATGTTCTTCTACTTTCTATTATTTTCCCAATCACTATACTCTTATTAATAATTTTTTTAATAAAAACACATGTATACTCAATATTCTAGGTTTTTCTTATGATAATGATTCATACTATACATACCCTCACCACTATATAGTGGATACATACATACTATTTCTGTGGATGTTGAACTTCTGCCTCACAAAACAATGATTTTTCAGATTTACCCTACTACCGCACATGAAAGCCATTATAATGATACTGTATTTATTAGTTATATATATTATTAATTTATTTACTCTTTGATAATTAATTTTTTTTACAAACATACCTCTATGCTTTTCATGATGTGTAAATACTATAATTTAATCAAAGGATGTGAAGACTGTCACCCCCACAAAGTGAAATGAAATATTCAAAACATACATGGAATGTATAAAGGATGGTGTTAATGAAATTATCTAACATATTTATCCTATAATATTATACTGGAATTATAACATATCTATGTATTAGTTTGTTTTCATTTCATTAATTAGACAAATGAATGAATGTATCGTTCATGCGTACTTATGGATTACTATCTCAATGGACATGGAATTTCATTTCTTATATCTAAATGTTATGGATTATTATAAATAAATATAAACTGGATATATATTATATTATAATCAGGGTCAAAATTCTAGAGATAATGTACATTTGACCACATGGACAATTTTCTAATTATAACAAGATCATTTTCGACTCAAGTACCCCAATATCGACAAAACTATAATATTAACATAAATAATTATGTATTTTTTTATTGTGTTGATAATTGATATAAAAGGAATAATAATCTTGAAAAAGGTTCTTAAAGAAGTAGAAATTAACATTTGTTTATTATTCAGGAAGAACAAGGAACATACACGATGAAACAGACAGAAGGTAAGAGTACTTCATTAACCAATTTCCAGTCATTGGGATAAACATATACTTATTGATTATGACATGATATGATTACTTTATAAATAAATTTTTATATCCTATATTTTATTTATACATTATTTATATGTACATATTATGAATACACATAATATATATATATTATATATAAAATGATATTTGTAAGGTTATTTGTCTCAATCTATTTTCATTAAGGCATATCATGATGTTATCTATAATTATTATCCTATAAGGTGTATGTACAACCCTTTTGAAAAGTAATATAATTAATTGCTATTTTATCATTTTATTTTTATTTTTTTAATTTCATTCATTAATTATTTTTACTCATCTATTTTCTCATGCCATACGAGACTCTTTATCAAAAACATATCTTTAAATGTTTTAAGAATTTATTCTTATAAAACAATTGCATCAATATCCATGTTTTAAAAATAGTTTTTAGGATTATTTATATATACATTAATTATTTAAAATGTTAATTATTTTGATGTATCAAATTGTTAAGGAACACATTGATTTTAAAATATTCTTTTTAAATGTTTGAAAATTTTTAATTTCATTCAAATTTTTCAATGTGGCATGGGAAACGTTGATTAAAAAATATCATTATTAAATGTTTTAAATAGCTTGGAAAATGGGTTTTATATTTCTATATCCTAAAATGATCTCTTTTTGTAATAGGGTGGAAAATATTAACTTTCCTATATTCTTTTTTTATGTGTTGGGATTATAAAATGGTACTTGGACATTTGACAAGTAGTTACAAGATAAACCAAGGACTTGTGGTTATGTGATAAAACAAATGACATGTAGTTCTATTATAATCCAATGATGGGTGGTTACATTATTACCTCTATTTAATTGGGTTAGCAAGTTGGATGTATAGCTATTCCATTTACTTATATGTGTGGAAGTCAACTATATGGTTATACATTTAGATATGTTTATATCCCTAGTTACCATTATATGATATATATTTCTTTTTATGGGAATTATAGTAATATTTTGGTCACATAAAGGGTATGTATTTACCATATATTCAGTGAATTATATTTACCACTTCATAAATGTGAAAATTATTACATTATAATAATGTCTTCATGGATTTCATGTTATCCCAAGACTAATAGTTTTCCTTCATTATATATCTATTACTATGATTTTAATATTCATCCAATGTTTTTAAATATTATTAAAATGACATAATGTAGAATAAAGGAAAGAATGGGGTTACAAAAAATTTATTATATTAAAACAAGAAACAATGTCATAATTTGTCATAATGAGTTTTTGTTTTATTGAAAAAAGGGATAGTAATTATAAGTTTCTCTTTCTAATATTCAAGATGTTATATACAAATTACGATCAAATTCTCTAAATATATAAATATGAAAAGTTAATAATTCTGAATTAATGGAAAATTTGTGACTTATTAATACATTAAGTAATGTTTAAGGTTGGGGGATTCTAAAATGTGTATCATACATGATTGTAATGGTACTAACTATAATTTTTCATCCACATTAGTTCTTGCCTATTCTCCTGATCATTTTTTTGTAAACATTCATGCATTTGTGTACTTTCATATATGAAATTTCCTCCAACATAGTTCCCCACTAATGTTTTTTGGGTCATATACATTTACACTATCCATGTTCCAATACACGAAAATTCCTGGTTATGGCTATGTATATGCAATCTCTGAGTACACACCAGGTCCCCAAAACTAAATTACATTGTGGGTGGGGGATCCACATGACATGTGAAATATAACCCACCCAAAACCCTTGATATTGAAATCAGAGAGTCTCATTAATTGTTCCCTTCGAACTACATGGTGTGTAGTTGGGTTTTATGGAGAAGGTTAGTTCTAATTATACTATTCTATATTTGGATCATCCATCAAGGATCGCACATCCAAGACACCAAAAATAGAAGGGAATGTCATTATTTCATCTTTTTCCATCATCCATTATTTAAAAAATATAATCTGAAACACATTTTTATTTCTTCGTGTGTTTTCATCACCCATGGTGCAACTATTTCTTCACCGGATCAACAAATTTTGTGGTGGAATTACTCATTTCCCAAAATCCATCCATAAATGTTATTGATTCATAAATATATTATTTAAAAATTTATTTTTTACAAATTCATGTGTTTAACTGGGCTTAGTACCACACCTAGATGTTGAACTGAGACCACATAGTATAAGTGACGACAGATACAATGAGTGAAGGGGAAAAATTATAATTCCCCCACCCCTAATTCCAAAACTCAATGATTTATTTTATTATATTGAAATTATTAAAAGTTATTATATAATGATGTAGTGATTATTTTTCCAGTATTGGAAGAGAACATTATATTCTTAACAACCTAATACATTGGAAAAATTAAATAAATCAGGATAAAATATAAAATGAAATATACCAAATCCTTGAAATATTATTTAATGTTTTCTTCTTCATAACGTGGGGAAAGGATTCATAAGAAATGGGTGAGGTCATATGCTATCTAAGGGTATGTAATATTGAAGAAGCATTAATAATAATACATGGATAATAAATAAAAGTATATATATAATTAAAATAAAACATGAGAATTATATTTTTAGAATAAATTCTGAGTTATAATTCCATAATTTAACATAACCATGGAAATTCTACTAGTTGAATAATCACAGGGACTATCAGTTAATAGTTTCATAGTGATGGAAATTAATAAGGATGGATATATAAAACATACCATCAATGATTCATGCCAAGAATCTATTACAACTAATGCCTCAATCCAAAAATATATTACTGTCTAGGTTTGATTCCAAGATTCTATTACTCTCATGGATTAATTCAAAGATTCTACTATCATCAATGATTTATGTAAAGTATCTAATAAATGGGTATGTGCTCAAGGAAAACCATACCTATTTTGACTCATGATACCTATAAATGCATAAACAGCCTATAAAAGTCGTTATCCATCACATAATAATCCCAATAAATTCCTCATATGAAAAGTGTGATTCATAAACAACACAAAAATATTTATTTAAGAACTATGATATTAAATTTGAATACATTAACTCTAACATAGGTATGATATCCAATTCGCACATCCATAGTCAAATAGATCATAAAACCTTCAATAAAATTTAGTACGTGGTATTAAAATATATCAACCTGAATAATTTAAAATATTTAACAATTTATGTTGTCATATATGAATATAATTTTAAATGAGACAATTGAAAATTTCATGTGGAAAATTTATTTAAACATTCCAAAGTGTCCCATACCACATTGAATCATTAAAATCACAACACATTATAATATAATGAGAATAATGATAAAATTAATATTATATATCAATGATATTTACATGAACTACACACACAAGAAATAATTTTCCACTAAGCCATATATATCATAGATGTAAATGTGAGATGGGAAAACCCTTTATACATTGGAAAGAATATGTCTTATGGAAAATCATTTGTATTTGTCCTAAAATTATATTTTATTCATGTATATACAATAAAAAAATATAAAAAAATTTAATTTTTTTATGCCTGAATGATGTCCTATTGATGTGAGATCAAGTAAAAATATATATTTGAAACATTATAAATAAAAAAATTTAATGCAGTTTCTGGAAAGTTTTAATGAGATATAATACCGAAAAGGGATTTTTTTAAAATATATATTATAAAATATAGTTATCATTTTAAAATGTGATATTTTATAAAAATAATTAGTTCATAAAATATATTATTGAGTTCACATTAAAATGGGTATGAATTCAAGTAATTCCCATTAATCGTGCTTGTTTTTCAAGAAGAATTGATAACAGAACCATTTTAAAACACAAATACCACAATAAAAAGAGTATAATATGTTCTAGATATATGATTTTGGAACATATATATATAATTTCTAATAAATATAAAAATAATAATGAAGTATTACATTTGATTAAATGTAGTGGAAGAGTAACCCGATTAAAAAATAGTTGATCTGGTAGAATCCCTTACCAATTTCTATTCAATCAAATCATTTGTCAACAAAAAAAATCATCAACTGATAATTTTAATAAAAAAATTCAAAAAAATTCATGATATTATTCATCAATGGGAATTATTAATACTCCATAAAATGAAATAATAGTGAATAAGTAATATCTCACAAAAATGGATGTGAGTTGAGAAAACCCTTACCATATGATTGAATATGTTATATAATTGAACTTAACATCAATGAATAGGAAATTAAATCCATTAAATAAATAATTCACAACCTTTAATAATTTTATTTTATTCATTCTAGTTTTCTTATGATTATTTTTTGACATTTTTATGATTTATAGGGTTTAATTTCATCATCCAGCAGCATTCGTTTTCATGGTTTTCATGAATGATTCACTTGTTTATAAGTAATGGAGATCAGGTGGAATATAAATAATTCTCAAAAATATAATTTATATGCTACTAATTAACATACATAATATTAATTTGTTATATTATCCATTCGTTCATATTTTTTGTTGGTGAGTAATTTTATAAAACATCAGTGATAATCATTTTGATTTATTTTGGTTGTTTTTTGTCATAAAGAACTGGTTTTGTCGTATGAATTATTATTATATATATGTAATGGTTATAGAACATTAAATATATTATTATACACATATTATAGAATGTTTATCCATAAAAATGGTATTATGACCTCCAATGAATAACAAATCAAAGAATGAATGTTAATCCATCGAGAAGGATGTATATCAGAACGTTTGGGATGTTGATATCATATTAAAATAAAAGAGAGAGAGGGTAAAGATATTGATGATATATATTCCATTAACATGATATCATTCTAGTATATATATTATACTATATTTATCATGATAATTTATATTTAATAGGTTAATATTTTATTATAAAATGAATATTTTGAAAAGAAATTAAAAGGAAAAGGTATGGGGTTTTACCTCATGAATATTCCTCATTGAGGGCCTTTTTAAGGAATGGATATTTGGTCTATTGGTAATAACAAGAGCTCCTGGACGTGGAAAGATAATACAGAAGGGGATTTGGCAAAAACATATACATGATTTAAGGCTTATAAATGTTAGGATAAGAGGGGTGAGGAGAAAACATTTATGGTGGATGAGAGGGGTAATTACAAATTATTTTATTCATTATATTATTGTATTTCTCAAAACAAGAAGTTATCTTGATTCTTGTAATAAAATACAGTAATTATTGTATGTGAGTTAAATCCAATGGTTCTTACATCATTCATGTAACACCCGGACCCCAGAATCCCGGATCTGGTGTATTATTTTAAAACTTTGGCATGATAACAAGGAATCATGTTTTGAAATAAATATCAGTTTAGTAGTCTCAGAAACAAGATTCATACATAAGATCAATATTAAAACATGAAATGAAAAACAACACTAATTTATTCAAATAATAACATCCAAGAATCCAAGATTATTCCTACAAGTCACTCATAACTAACTTCTTCATATCCTGGGAAAATGAAACATGATAAAGGGGTGAGCTCAAATGATCAGTAAGAGTAAGCAATATAGTGGAAGATATCCTAAACATTAGGCATGGTGAATAATTGAAAAAACATGCCTTTAAAAATAATAAACATGAACACTTTATGGAATGAATATGATCAGAGTAAATATTTCCAAATTAAAACATAGTCATGGGTAATCAAATAAATTAATAACCATGTGAAATATCAATTTCTAATCTCATAATGATGGAATGCATAATGTCGGACATCATAACAACATAGTCAAGGACGCGTTCCAAGATAACAAATAATATTTGGTCAAGTCATTGTGCCAAGACACTAGATTGTCTCATGGGACCTACTGATGCATATTGTAGCTATAGCGGGCTTCACCCGTCACTTACAAATTCCAACGCATTCCACATGTGAATAGGTTTGAACATAACATAAACATTCGTATTAAAAGTAGAATATGAAACGTTAGTACATTATCTATAAACCATGAATGGTAAAAAAAATAACACATCCACAGTCAATCATAACTCATTCAATACAATATGGAATATTGTATTATAATAGATTAACCTCAATCGAGAATAATGAAGGATATTGACATAGATGAAAAAATCATCAAAACTATTAGAGAGAAATATCTACTTTTTTCTTGAAAACATTTAAAAGTATCAATATTTATCAAGAAGTCTTTTAAAATAGATTTTTGAATTAAAGTATCACATAAAACTTTGAAACTTTTAAAAGGAATTTTAATTTTAAAACATTTATGTCCATATAAATAAATCCATTAAACCATTATTAAAAATATGTACATAAATGAGAAATATTTAGAAGAATAAATATTTAAACCATTTAAAATAATATTTTTGATAGAGTTCATAAGAAAATTAGAGACACCTGAATAAAAATAATTGAGTTAATCAGAACTTTATAATATCATAAGAATAATTGGATTCATGATATACTGTATCAAAGTACAGTATATACACCAAATTAATGTGAATTGGTGCATAACAACAAAGAAGATTCAATGGAATGTTAGTTGAGATGAAATCCATTACAAAAACCGTATCCTAAGGTTAAGGAAAAATCAATGATATAGTTATGTGTGAAATATATAAATACACTCAATATTATTGGATATTCATTTAAATCAATCATAGAATATTCCCACATAATCTTGTAAAAACAACACCAATGGATTGGATGTTTAACTCAATGAAATGATATTGATTTAAAATTACTCTTATCAGGTTCATATCGATGACATGAGAATTTATCAATGGATTGATTGAGTGTATCAAAATTATATCCCCAGAATGGTGAATAGAAATTACCACATTAAAAAATATTGATTCCACACATAAACATGGAGTGAAATAATAATTTATGTATCCGTAAATACCCATGTGTGTAAATTAATATTTGAAATCCCCTTAATGATTTGGTAAATTATGAAACATACACCCCATGGAATAAGGATCATACAATGAAGATATAAATACCCAAAAATTAAAGTATATTACACAAAGAATACAATCTTGGGTAGTATATACACCATAAAAAAGTAAATAGTGGCCAATATAGCATTAATCTCACAGAAATAAGAAGTGACATGAATACTTCATACCATGTTGTAATTAATCAAGTCTTATGACCAGAAGATAATAACCATCAAATGAATCACAAAATACCATTATTATAAAGAGAATAATGATTTTATATATCATATTTAAGTTCACAATACACCACATGCAATAAATAAGTGGAAACAATGGAAATCAGATGAAATTAAAAGTGAGATAAGAAACCCCTTACCTCAAGTCTGACTTGTCTTGTAAGTTCATTGTTCTTCATGAATAATAAAATTATGTTAATTTATACTTGATTAAGAACATATTCAAGTTTATTATTCCTGTTATATCACTTATTACCTTATTATAAAAATTATTTAATAATTTGAGTACATATTCGATATTTTATTAATGTTCGGAACTTGAGTCAGAAATGAACTCATTATAATTACAATTTTTCCATGTGGTCAAAATTACATTATCTTTAGAATGATATACATGATTCGGATATCATATATATATATATTATATATCCAGTATATATATATATATTAATTTATAACTATACATAACATTTGGAGATAGGAAATGAATTGTACTGTTCTTGGAGATGGCAAGCCGTACGTACGCATGAACGCTACTTTCATTTATCTTATATATTTTAATGGAATTAAAACATAATGATAAATAGGTATATTATAATTCCAGTATAGTAACATATATTATATCATTAAATACATCCTTTATACATCCCTTATAAGGCATTTACGGTTCATATAATTTTGAGGGGGTTGTTGTCCACACTTCCTCAAATGAAATTATTACGTTTTACCCATAATGGAAACCATAAAATAATGACATAAATGTTAAATAAAGAAACATAAATAAATCATAAAAATAAAGTATATATATAATATATAAAAACTATTCCATCTTAATGGCCACCATGAGTAGAGTTAGGTGGTAATCAAACAATCATTGTTTTGTGAGGCGTTAGTTCTCCATCCACAGAAACAGTATGTTCTTCACCCATTAGATGGAGGAGTGTGTAAGTGTAGTTAAAATACTACTCATAACATCATCCAAGTATATTTAGGAAACTGGTTTTTTTATAAAATAATGGAAAAAAATCGTTTTGTGGGTTAGAAATGTAAATTAAAACAAAATAAAAGAATATAATTTAAGTGAATAAATTACCTTTAATTTGGGAAAATTCATTTGGCTTAAAAAAAGAAATTCTTAAAGTTCCGTCTACCTAAGGATAGGATTTTAAGAAGAACAGGGGGATCTTGAGAGATTAATTTGGTTGGTGTTGGGTGAGCCAAGGGGCTTGAGAGTTGTTTGGATTGGGTTATAAGTTGTGTCCTTTTATAAGGGGGAGGAGGGGTTATTTAGGAAAGTGGGAAAATATTATTATATTATATAGTGATATTTAGTTTCTAAAGGTCCAAAACTAATTAATGTCGAAGATAAGATGACTCTTGGTTGAAATAAAATAATATAATAAGAATTGAAATTTTTTGATATATTGTTTTAATATTTGTAATCTTATTTATTTAAATCATTTATTAATGCCGTAAATACTACATCACAATGGTGTCATAAATATTTTAATTTATTTTATGTATAAAAAAAATTCCATAATTTAGGAAATCTTTTTAGCTATCCATGTATTATTTATAATCAAAATTATAACTTAAATAACCCCCTTAAAAATTGATATACTAAAAGATATGTGTTATGTAATTTTTGTCTTTACTTTATGTTAATTAAAATAAAGTGTCATTATCATTCTTAAGTGGCTCCATGGGGTCCCAAAATCGACCCAATGATGAAAATTGTCATTAATTACTCATCCAAAAATGTTTGTACAAGTGTTAATGTAACTTTGTATTATTGTAATACTCTTTTTACCTTGAATTACACTATTTATCATTAACCGCGGTAAATAAAATTCAAATGTTACTATTCACCAAAAATAATTTTCATCTTATTGATCCAAATTTTACTTACTAATTACAGCCACGTATTACTAATTTGATAAATTCAATTCACAGAAGCAGCAAAATTTCATTTAAATGATATAGTCATATTTTTAACTACTACTTAGTGGTTTCACAATTCATCAAAAATTGATGTTTTTCAGAAGAATACAAAAAAATTATCCTATTCTGTATATGATATTACAAATTCAAAATTAATATTTATTTTAAAAAATTACAAACATAGAAGTTGGATTAATTCATTTAAAATTAATTCCCGTTGTCAAAACAAATAGTATGTTTTTAAGAAACAATAACTATCAAAATATTGACACTGGATTATGTATAATTTCAATGTAAAATTAATTCCAACAACCATAATTGGATGATAAGGTAAAAATATTATCTAATTACACATCAAACCCAATTTAAAATATAATATAACCATATAAATAAATTGTATTAAATAGTATTTTTTAATTAAAATACAGTATTTCTCACTATTCATAAAAATTGATTATTATTAGAAAAATACCAAAATTTCATCCAAAGTAAATTCTGATGTCTTGATTCTAAATAAGAATTATATTTTGTGATAATGAAGATATAAAAGGGTAAAATATTGTATTTAAAATGTGTTCTCCATTAAAAGGTGGTAAAATTGAATTTTTTTGGCAAATTACATTTTTTAAATGAAAAAATAAATTTTTTTCTTATAACATATCTAAAAAAAGATTATACATAAGGTAAAATTATATAGAGTAAATAAAATTCAAAATACAATTAATACTATTCATAACCTCTTTTGAATGACTAGTTTGGTAGGTTGTGGTTCGCTCGAACCCGGTGTTGTGTGTAGCGCAAGATATTGAATTTAAAGAAAATAACATGCAATGAAATGCTAGGTTGTTACATTCTCCCATCCTTCAATGAATTGCATCCTTGAAATTTGAAATTTTTCTTTAAAAATAATAGGTTCAAACTAGAAAAATTACTTTGTGGAAAACAAACATCATAAATTCGGTTAATAAAATGTAGTCTTAATAAGAGGTAAAATGAGATTAAAAAGTCACCACCAAATTATGATCTCGATTGGGAGAACATTGTTGGAAATTCGAGACACATAATTGGATGAATAAAATAAATACATATAGCGAGTTATTGAGGTCATAAATCACAAACAAGTGTAAAATTGAGGGCCTCAAACCATAAATATATGATTATTGAAAATATCATCGGTTCAAAAAAACACAAAGCATTTGGATAACACATTTTTGATTTAATATCCCCTTCCATAAATTTTAATAGTTAATTTATTCACTGAATAAAAATACCATAATATAATTGACAAGAAGAGTTTTATCCTTTATCTAATTCTTACCACAAACTCATCTTTCACTCCAAATGATGAGTATTAAAGATGACATGGTCACACCTGAAGCGCTATAAAAAACATATAGAGAATCACATAATCCATAATGGATGAACAATATATTTCCAATTTCCTTATAGATTAACCAAATCCAAAATGGTTTTTAAAATATCAGATGATCCCCAAAAAGGATAATACTTTAGAGAAATAAATACAAATATTAATTTCTAAAATTAAACCAATAATACTAAAAGTTCAATCAAATCCAATCAATAATCAATTGTCCATAAAATAATTCATTATAATCCAAACTAATGTTGAAACCCAAAACTCAGAAAAATTTTCTTATGTATTCTTCCACGTTAAATTGTATCTCTAAATAATATCGACTACACCTAAAGTCACATACATAAATGTAATTAAACTATTCAGGTATTCTCTATGATAGGTTAATCATTTCCTTAAAATAACAAAATTTCTATAAATCCAAAATAATAACATTGGTAAAAAACCCACCATTACACTTAAAATGAAATTCCATAGTATTCAATTTTTCTTAGGCATATAGTATTCTAAAAAGAGATAACGTCTTCCAAAAAAACATTTACCACATAATGAACCAATCATTTTCCTATAGTAAAGATATCCATTTCGTAGGACATAAGATCCCAAATCAACTTATTATTGATCAATAATATCATTTAACTAAAAATAATTAGTCACACTAACCAGAGACATCACGTGGTCGAGTGGTGGGCGATTAATCCCAATCGCACCATGTTTTTGGGTTTGATTCCCACATCTTTGTCCAACGCGATGGGTTGTCACACGGTCTTTATGTTTTCCTTTTTCAAAAACTATATAATTTTATAATTTTACCAAAAATGAGATATATTTCTCAAAATAAATATAACATAATTTCATCTCAAAAGTTATCTCATACCTCGCATTTTCATTCCACAATTTAATAACATGTAATTGTCTCAATCTCAATGATCATATAAATCCAAATTGTAATTTATAATTATATCCACAAGTGAAAAGATAATTCTTCCTCAAATATGATTTTCACATGAAAACTACAGGGTTACAATTACAAGAGAAAAGTCTTCCAATGTAATCCCATAATCAAATAGAACTAATTCCTTTTAATCATTTCTCCATCCATTTATTTCGACATATCTTATTCCTTGAACAAGAGGGTGCCCTATAGATTAGGGAACTCACTCGGGTAATGTGCATGTCCCCTATATTTACTTAAAATAACGGTAAATGGATTCAAGGGGCCATTTTTTTTCATCCATAGTAACATTATTTTTATCTGGAATTCATTACTTTATGTCTTTCTTTCCAACACATAATTCATTTCATTGTTTCATTAAGACACCTTACTAGACATCTTCTTCCTCATTTCCTGCATGATGGAAAAGGATATTTCTTTTCTCCATGGTCTTTACTACTGGAGGTCTTAACATTCACTAGTTTTCTCTTCTTTGTTGAGTCTGGAAGATGGTTAATATATATGTTTTTGATCATATTTTTGGAAAACTGATTTGGTATGAACACTATATCTTTTACTCCAATCAATATTCCATTTTTATTCTCTTTTCCACCAACATTCTAACTTTTTACATCATTCTCAAATTTATTATGACTTCCTTGGAATCCAGCCATTGGCTAAGACCAGAAATGATTTTGTGAGTAATAATATTCATAAAATAATTTTGATAATATCATGAAATTGTATGTTCAATTTAAAACACCTCAGTATTAACCACGGTCATTTATTCTCATCATTTATTAAAATCCTTCAAAATGGTTTGTAATGAAAATGTAAATTATTTTAATCATATACCTCGGGAGTTTCATAACCAAGAGTGAATCAAGGACCGTTGTCATGTACCAGTATACCCTGGGCAATTCTCGTAACTCTTTGTCAGAGTTTTCACTCATAGGAACATATGTGCCAGAGCTACCTCTACCTTGTCATATACATATAGGGATGTACTAATTGGAAAATACACAAATCTATACATTACCAAAATTCTAGGAAGATCTTATATACAAATCATCAAAGTCTATCTTAGGGTAATGTGATCTAATAAGAGTTTATATAAATCAAGTTTCCATCATTTTTAAAATACTTCCAATGAATCCAACTGCAATGCCCCCACCCCAGAATCCAGGTGCTGGTGCATTTTTTATAATACATTGGAATGATTACAAATATTCATGTCTTGAAGTACCGGTCAGTTTAATAGTCTTGGAAAGAAGATACATACACATGTTCAAAATTATAATATGAAAAGAAAAAAAAACACTAATTTATTCCATTAAAAAATCCAACCTTCAAATATTATTCCTTCAAGTCACTCATAAATATATTCTTCATATCCGGGTAAAATTAAACATGATAAAGGGGTGAGCTCAAAAACTCAGTAAGGGTAATAAATATTGTGAAAGATAACATAAAAATTAGGAAAAATGAATTATTGAAAACACATGCCTTTAAAAATATTAAACATGAACACATTGTTGCATGAATATGAGCTGAGTAAATAATTCCATAATAAAAAATAGTCTTGGGTATTATACTAGTTGAATAACCACATGAAATATCAATATCTAATCCCATAATGATGGAATGCATAACGTAAAACATCATAACCCCATAGTCATGGCCTCATGCCAATACTACAAATAAGATTTTGCCAAGGCCTTGTGCAAAGACACTAGTTTGTCTCATGAGACCTACCAATTCATCAAGGAGCTATAGCGAGCTACACCTATCACATACTATGTCCAATGCATTTCTTATATGAAAAGGATAAACATATCATAAACATTCGTATTAATACTAGAATACTAAATGTTAATACATTATCTATACAAAATTAATGGTATAAAAATACAACATCCACAGTCAAGCATAACTCATTAAATACAATATGGAAGATTTTATTATAATAGATTAACCACAATCGAGAGTAATGAAGGATATTGAAATAGATTAAAAAAATCATCAAAACTATTTGAGAGAAATATCCCCCTTTTTCATGAAAAATTTAAAAGTCTCACCATTTATCAAGAATCTGTTCAAAATAGATTTTTGAATCAAAGTGTCACATGTAACGAACTGAATCTGGAGCCACTCAAATGGTGCCCTGTGCCCGGTTCGCCACATGACCTCAAGTACATTTCCCCAAATGCCAGAGGCTACCGACTAGCTGTGAGGGCCATGGTAAGATATTGGGGAAACTATGCCCTCATTTTTTAAGGTATACAAGGGAAATGAAATAACAGTAAATAGCGGATGCAGTAAATGACATACAACAACTGAAACCAAACAGATAATGAAATGAATATATATAGTAATGATGATAATGATGTATTAGCTAGTATTATCTAAGGAATGCAGAAAACACAACAACATGATGAAATAAAACTGAAAACAATGTACTAAAAGTAACAAAAACTCCATCTGCATCGCAACCCTATGCTCATTCTTATTCTCAGAAGCTCCAACCATAAATCATGTACCTGATGTAGAAGGTCCACAATCCCTATCCACACCTGCAACTATATAACCAGTTTTGGCCGAAAAGTAGGACCTAAACAGGGTGTGAGACAAATCCTAGTATGCAATCACCCAAAGATCTGTGCCCTACTATCAGTGAGAAAAATAGATAAAGTAATGGAAACAAATGCATGACAGAAATAGAGGTACACCAAAGTAACAATCCAAAAAATCTCCATTTAAATTTATTTATTAATTTAATAAAATCATTTAATTATCAAACATGGATTCTAGCAAGCAGCTCTATATTCTCAAGTCACAGCAAGTAACACAATAGGTATCTCATCAAACTACCTAGACAAAAACCAGTACAAACCCAAGCTTGTTCTTTGTCTTGGTGGACTTGTCACAACAAACCAAAAAAATAATAATACTGACTCACTGGATGGATTCTACTGGCAGAACCCTCTAGTCAAATAATCATACAAGTCACAGACACTCTAGGAAGCTCTCACCATCAATTCACCTATGGTCATGCAATGATAGCTACAGACTCTATGAGGAAGCACTTACATATAATTCCTCATGTGGTCTCGATAGATGCATAAACTAATGAACAACTTGGGAAGCATAGATTATAATTCATGTAGGTTTTGTATATGAATCGAATTTATAACAGACTCTCCAGGGAATCCCTAAATCATCAGTACCCTCTTTAGTCTACCGCACCAGGTTCACACAGCCCTGAGGAGTCTAGTCGTGCTTAATTGACTGTCTGCAGCCCTATGTAAGTTCAAAAACTACTTGGCTAATAGATACAATGCATCAAAAGCATATAAACAGCAGTAAATGCATGCAATCAGCTATAAAAAGGCATAAAAACAATGATACAAGGTTTGCCTCAGAGGAAACCTAAGCCAATGGGCGATAAACAGCCAAAAAAAGGGAAATCACCCATGGTGATCCTTGAACATGCAACCAAGAATATGCTACGATCAATTAACCTCAAGAAAACAATAAATCTAAGGAAATTAAACTGTAGAATCAAAATCCCTAACCCAGGATACCTGATACACGGGTATCCCGCACTTTCTGCACAAAAACTCAAATACATTCAATGTAGGTCAACAAACCACCTACATCGATCCTAGGAGATCGATACACTTGAGCCACGAAGATTAATTTTTCATAGAATGATGAAGATCTGAGAAAAGGACAAAAATAATCAACCAACTATATCTTGAGAAAGTGGAAAAATCATGGAATGAATATAAAAAAGAAGAGAGAACGCACTGATACGATTCCAATGCAATCGATGACGTTTGATTCGAGTAACTGGTGAAAGATCGGTGGTTTGGAGAAGAATCGTCCTCCTCGGATGCTCTGGAAATAATTAGAGGTAGAAGAAGGAGGAAACATGGATTAGACATGACCACGGTCCCATTAATAAAAAAAGAAAATACACGGCTTATACATCTGGGGTACACGACATGTCCTCTGTTTTTCCGTACTCCGATTTATGTGGCCTCATCATCACCCATACACACCGTGTATGTGGCATGGACATGGCCAACACACGACCTAGCACGACAATGGAGTGCATGGCATGTAATCAGAAAGTACACATCATGTACTTCAAAAATTTCCAGAAACACCTCATTTCTAAAAAACTCCTAGAAAAAGGAAGACATACCTAAAACGACGATTTGGGTTCTTAAAAACATCCCCATAACGAAATTCATCTTCGAATTTCCCTAACAAGTTAGAGAAGAAGAAACACAAAATAGATCTAGCCACTACGATCATATATCCTCCTCTCTTTCCCAGGTCTCATCCTTTACACACTCATACTGCCATAGAACCCGTACTAGAGAAATAGATCTCCCACAGAGAACCATAGTACTACAATCGACAATCCAAATAGGATGCTCCTCAAATGATGCATCCTGCTCCAGCTCAACCTCCTCGGGTCCAAAATCATGAGACAGTTATGAGAAATAGAGTCAAAACTGAGAATCATGGAAGACGTCATGCATAGCCTGATATCTCTGAGGTAACTTCAACCTATAAGAAATCGGCTCATCTCTCTCCAGAACCCCATACGACCCGATGTATCTCAGTGAAACTTACACTGTCTCCATATCCTCTTGTGTCCCAACCTCAGGGTAACATATAGGAAAACATAATATCCGACCTCGAACTGTAGAGTTCATCTCCGTTGATCAGCATAAGATTTCTAACGAGACTGTGTAGTAGTCATCCTCTTCTTAATCAACTCTATCAGATCTGAGATCGCCTGGACAAGACGAGGTCCCATCAAAGCTGCCTCTCCAGCCTCCATCCAACACAAAGGTGATCGACATGGCCTACCATACAATTTCTTGTAAGATTCCATCTGAATAGTCATCTGAAAATAGATTTTATAGAAAAACTCCACAAGAGGAATATGATTTTCCCAATAACCGCCAAAGTCCAAAATGAAAGCTCAGATCATGTCTTCAAGAACCTTGATATTTCACTCTGACTGGCCATCTGTATGGGGATGATAAGATTTTCATAGAAGTACCTGTGTACCCAAAGCTTTTTGTAGCCACTGCAAGAAATTTGAAGTAATGCAAGCGTCCCTATCTGAAACGATATTACTCAGAACTCCGTGCAATGGCACAATATCAGGGATGTACAACCATCCAAACTCATCGACATAGAAGGTTTCCTTTATCGGAAAAAAGTGATCAACCATCGTGATCATATCAACGAAAACCCATACAGTGTCATTCCCTCTCAAGAATATTATTAACCCTATCATGGAGTCCATCACGACATCATTCCACTTCCACTCGGGAATGGGTAACTGTAGAAAAATCTATGATGGCCGCTGGTGTTCTGCCTTCACCTACTAACAAGTGGAACATCTCATGGAAAAACCAGCCACATCTCTCTTCATAGCGGGCCACCATTACTGGCAGTGTAGATCACAATACATCTTAGTGATTCTAGGATGAATTACCCAGACAGAAGAATGAATGTATCACATCAACTACTCACGTATATCATCTGGCACCCATACACGTCCCTGGAAAAGAAAGATTTCATCCTCAACAACGGTCCATCAGGGAAGAGTGTCCTATCCTGACACGCTTTCCCATAGGACTAGGCCTTCACAATTATCTATCTTCCTCATTTGAACTCGGTCATGAGGCGCAGAGGTAAAAGCTACAGAAGATAGGAATGTCTTCCCTGGCCTTTCGTTCACCTCTAAATGCATTTCTGAGAATAGATCCATAAGCTTCCACTCACTACTGGCCTCCTCAACTACATGTATCTGATTTCTCCTACTCAGTGCATCAGCCACTATGTTTCCTTTCCCAGGCGTATAGGCAAGATATAAGTCAACGGACTGGAGATACTCAACCCACCCCCACTGTCCCAGATTCAGGTCATGCTACTTGAAGATTTACATGAGATTCTTGTGGTCATTATATACCACAAAATGCACTCCTAGAAGGTAATGCCTCCAAAAACACAATGAATGAACACCTTCAGCCAACTCTAGATCATGCGTAGGATAATTCCTCTCATGTGGCCTCAACTGTCATGATCCATATGCACCAATACAATCCTCCTGCATAAGAACTGCTCCTAGCCCGATGCCAGATGAATCACAGAAAACTGTATAACTCCTGCACGGCTCTAGAAAAACATGAATTGATGTCGAAGTCAACCACTCATTCAGCTTTTAAAGGATGAATCACATGCTTCTAACCAAAAAAACATTACCCCTTATCATTTAAGATTTTCAATGGCGCTGCTAAGCATGAGAAGTCTTATATAAACCACCTGTAGTAATCAGCCAGCCCCAAGCAACTCAGTACCTCGATGAAATCCTTCAGAGACACCCAGGTAACTACTGCTCGCACCTTCTCTGGGTCTACTGATACCCCTATATCTGAGATGACATGACCCAAGATTTGGATCTTATCCAACCAAAAGTGTCACTTTGAGAGCTTATCATATAACTGATGCTCCCTCACTATACTCAAAACGATCTCAATATGGGTATCATTGTCATGTCGAGTGTGAGAGTACACCAAGATGTCATCCATGAAAACCAGCACGAAGGAATCCATGTAAGGATGGAACACTCTGTTCATCAATTCCATGAAGACTGACAGCACGTTTATGAGATCGAACGACATAACCATGTACTCATACAGACCATACTTTCTCCGGAAGGCTATAAGGGGTATATAAAATGTTCTGACACGCAACTGATGATAGCCATATCTCAAGATGATCTTCAAGAATACTCTGGCTCCTTGAAGCTGATCGAATATATCATTGATCCTCACCAAGGGATATATGTTCTTGACTGTAAACTAGTTCAACATTCGATAAAACAAGCAAATCCTAAGGGTACCATCTGCCTTCTTCGTAAAAAGTACATGCAAACCCCAATGAGAAGTATTGTGTCAGATGAAACCCTTTACCTGCAACTCCTCCAATAGATGCATTAGCTCCTGCAAGTCATGTGTAGACATTTTATATTGATGAATGCTCACCAGTGTAGCTCCTGGCACGAGCTGAATCGAGAATTATACCTCACCCTCCAGAGGTAAAAATGAAAATTCCTCTGGAAAGACATCTATGAAATGATGCACCAGTGGAGGAAAATATAATTGTGATTTCCCCTGGTCATCCATAAAAAGTATAGAAAACTGGGATGTAACCCCACCTCACCTATGATTCTCTAGTCCAACTCTACCCGCCTAGACATCCCACTCGATTGTATGAAGAATGGACCTACCGTCCGGTGATAAGAAACTCACCCTGCGGAGAGAGCAATCGATGACTTCTTGGAAGGGAACCAAAAAGTCTGTCCTGAGAATGAAATCATATCTTTTCATCTCTAGGACATTGAGGTCCCATATGAAGTGATACCATGTAACCTCTAGATATAATTATTTCCACTAACGTACGCTAGATTTCCTAGTTCACAAGGGTGTGTTGAGAGTCAACATGTTAGCAGCTGAAAATACACAGAGCCCAAGGATCTCCACGAAAGAAAAAGCAATATAGCTATATGAAGCACCGGTATCAAAAACAACTGAAGATAAAATCAAGGATACTTAGATCGTACCTCGAACGACAGAGGGTTCAGGATCCTGCTCATGATGAATCTGCTCTATAGAAAAAGTCTGGCTTGTACCGTGGCCCTATGTAGCCGCCTGGAAACCATGAGATGCTCCTCCCTATGCCTGACCACTATGTCCATGGAATATACCATGAATTGGACGAACTGATGAACTCCAACCCCCAGACTGCTATGGAACTGATAACCCATATCCTGTATGTGGGGTCGAAACTGATCTTCCATCACTAGCTCATGGAAGGGGAACCTTACAAAATTACTGCAGATGACCCATCTTGCCCCAAGATCGGCACTCCATTGGGTCTCTCGGGAACTAGGGATTCTTATTCCAATTCCTCCCACACTGATAACACACCACTTTGGGGCGAGAAATGATATCTCGTCTACCAGAAGGAATACCTTGCTTCATCGAGTCGCCTCAGGTAGACTCTCGGTGGAACTTCCTGTTGTTTGTCTAAAAAGAATCATCCATGGATACTGAATCACCCTGGCCTACAGATATTGTCTCTATTAGGTTCCATTCCATGATCAGTGCCTAGGTGACTATTAGAGTAATATAAGTCAACAAGATGGCATTCACCTGCGATATGATATCTGGTTTGAGTCCCACCTCAAACTTCCTTCCCATGAACATCTCATCATTCCATAGAACGAGAGATAAAAACTGTAACTCTATGAAATGGGAGGAATAATACATAAATATAATAGTACCTTGATTTATCTTTATGAACTCCCTAGATATGTCATCCCTCAGCATCAATGGGTATAAGTAGTCATAGAACATTCGTTGTAACTCATCCCAAGCCATAGTCTGTTGGCGCCCTGCCTGAGGAACTACATCCCCCCAACTTTTGGCAGAGTCTCGAAGCATGTACGTCGCGAGCTTCACCATCCTATTTGGGGGTGTCTCATGAAGGTCAAAGATGGAAAACATGACTTCTATCCATGACTCTGCACCCTATGGTCCTTCATCCCCTGTGAACGTTGGAGGATGTTGCTGCTGAAAAACTCGCGTCAACTCTACCATATTCGAGGCATGATGCTTAACTCCCTGGAAAGTCAGCATGAATCTCATGAAACCCTCTCTGCAATGAGCATAGGCACCAGTTTTGGGAATCACTACATATGCCATGTTTGGAAAGATAGGCAGAGCTACTGGTAGTCCCTGATCAGTCGCATCAGGCGTACGATCACTGCCTGGTTCCTGTCATGCAACGGGAGGAAATCTAGGTTCCATAGCTCTAAAAATCAAAATGCGCCTTTATTAATGATGAACACAGTTGCAACAGAAGAGAGTAAAATAGAATATCAGGGAAAACCCATTGAAATTGGGAAATACATTACTACCCGGCATGTATTATGGCTACACGGCATGTTTCCAGAAATTTTACCATGGATTTGTACCTTGGCCATACATGGCTTTGTACAAAACCCGACTACACAACGTGTTATCAAAATACATGGCGTGTACATACCTTTTTCTTCCTTCCCTGTTACTTCTACATGACTAAGTCACACGGACTGTCCCAACTGAAAACTACATAGAGTATTGAGGAAGACACGATGTGTAGTAGACATGCCTTACCTCGACCGTGGTGTTAGTGACACGGCCTGACACATGATAGACACAACACGGTGTGTTCCCAATGGACAAGACGTGCACTTGAAGGAAAACCACAGCCCGTGTGGTTCGTTACACGGTCGGTACACAACTGACCCTTATAGGGCGTGTTCCGAACAAACACGGCGTGTATATGAGACGATAATACTGACCCGTGTTGTTCGTAACACGACTGGGTACCTAGAACAAGACTACAAGGCAAGTTTATACCAAACACGACATGTACTACCAGATTTTTCCCATCCCGTGTTGTTAGTTATAAGACCATCTACCCAGTTTACCACTACATGGCATGTACATACCATACACGGCGTGTTCCTATAGACCCTTTTACATCCCCGTGTCATTGTCCACACAATCAATGATATGACCAAAAAATACACGGCGTATATTTAAAATGTACATGTCATGTATTCTGGGTTTTTCCAGACATTAGCCTCAGAACTGCACCAGAGCCCAGAAAACACAGAAAACAGATGTTAAGGTGCCAAATTCTTATACATGGGGCCCCATACTCCCTGTGAATCAAATCATGGCATCATAACAACGCATATGACTAGCAACAGTATAAAAAACTCACGACCCACCAAATTCTGATCCTAGAGGGCCTATAACACCCCTCAGACCAAAGTTTGGCCTTCATGATAAAGAAGCTCTAAAAAACTGATACCCTATTCACATATCAGGTATTTTATCACAATAGCTACCACAAAAACATGCATTATCTATCAAAAATTCTATCACTACAACATGGAATCTCTAATTCAACCTAGATGGCATGGAAAAATGCATGGCATGTGATTTTATAACATGTGACTATATTATTCATGATACGACATACCCTAATATCATCAGGTTGCAACAAAATAGAACTACAATAATATAAACAGTAACATCACAAATCAAGGGCATCACACATCGGTGAAATCGATTATATTGTAACATTTGCAGAACTCGAAAATTACAACATTTGAGGTAATCTAGCCTTTTCCCTCTACATGGGTTCTAGAGCACCCGGGCACAACTATTTACCATTTACCTATTCTTACTATCCTTGTCTAATGTCTCCAAACAGTAAGTCAAATATAAAAGGAAGAAACTCCATTGATACCACTTTGTAACAACTAAAATCCGGAGCCACTCCATTGGTGCCCCATGCCCGGCTCGCCACATGACATCCAGCTCAATTCCCCAAACACCATATACTTCCAACTAGCAGTGAAGACCATGATATGTTATTTGGGAAACTATTCCCTCATTTGGTTAGTTATACAAGGGAAAGGAAATAATAGTCAATAGAAGAAGAAGTAAACGACATACAACAACTGAAACCAAACAATAGAAGCAATGAATATATATAGTAATGATGATAATGATGCAACATGTACAAGTATCTACGGAAAGCAACAAACAAAACAATGTGTTGAAATACAACTGAAAACTATGTACTAAAAGTAACAGCAACTCCAGCATTATCGCAAGCCTAAGCTCGGTCCTATGCTCTCCAGCTCCAACCATCAATCATGTACCTGAAGTATAAGGGTCACAATCCCTATACACACCTACAACCATATAACCTGTTTGGGTTGAAAAGAAGGATCCAAATAGGGTGTGAGACTAATCCCAGTAGGAAATCACCACAAGATCTATTCCCTACTCTCAGTGAAAAAAATAGCAAATGTAAAGAAAATAAATTCAGCAGGGAAACAGAGGTACACAAAAGTAACAATCCTAAAAATCTCCATTTACATTCATTTATTATTTTAATAAATTCATTTTATTATAAACCAATGAGTCTAGAAAACTACTATATATTCTCAAGGAACAGCATGTAACTCAACAGGTATCTCAACAGACTACCTAGGCAACGAGAAGTAAAAACCAATGCTTGTTCTTAGGCTTGGTGGACTCGTCACAACCAACCAATCAAATAATAATACTGACTCAATGGGTGGCTCCTACTTGCAGACCCCTCTCGTCGAATAATCATACCTGGCACAGACACTCAGGGAAGCTCTCACCATCAATTCCCCTATGGTCTTGCAACTGTAACTACAGACTCTCTGAGGAAGCACTTACGTATAATTCCTTATGTGGTCTCGATACGTGCGTAAACTAAGGACACTCTTGGGAAGCACAAAGTACTATTCTTGTAGGTCCTATTAACCAAACTAATTTATAAAGGACTCTATATGGAATCCCTTAATCATAAATTCCCTCTTTAGTCTACTAAACCAGGTTCACACAGCCCTGAGATGTCTAGTTGTGCGTAATTGACTATTATCAGCCCTCTGTAAGTTCAACAACTATTTGGATAATATCTACAATGAATAAAAATCATATAAAGAATAGTAAAAACATGCAATCATCTATAATAAGGTAGAAAAAATATGATATAATGTTTTCCTCATAGGCAACCTAAGCCAAATGACGATAAATAGCCAAAGTAAGGGAAATCACCAATAGTGATCCTAGAACATGCAACCAATCATATATAACTATCAATTAACCTCTAGCAAACAAGAAATATAAGGAAATTAAACTATGGAATCAAATACCATTCCCGTGATACCTGATACATGGGTATCCAACACTTTTTGCACAAAAACTAAAATACAAACAATGTAGGGAAACAAACCACCTACCTCGATCCTAGAAGATCGATATACTTGAGCCACAAAAATTTATTCTTCTTAGAATGGAGAAGATCTAAGAAAACGTAAAAAATACTCAACCAACGCTAACTTGAGAAAGAGGTAAAATCATGGAATGAAACTCAAGAAGAAAAGAGAACTCACTACTGTGATTCCAACACAATCAACGACATTCGATTCGGGTAACTGGTGAAGAATCAGTGGTTCAGAGAAGAATCGGGCTCCTCAGACACTCTGGACGGAATTAGGCATAGAAGAATATGGAAGCAGGTATTAGACGTGACCCCGACCCGATTAATAAAAAATGAAAATACACGGAATGTACTTCTGGGGTATATTGCATGTACTGTTTTTTTTTTCGTACTCCGCTTTAAGAGGCCTCCACATCACCCCTACAAACCGTGTGTGTGGCCCGGACACGGCCAGCACATGGCATGGAACGGCAAGGGAGTACATGGCATGTAATCAAAATGTACAAGTCATGTACTTCAAAAATTTCCAGAAACAACTCATATCTCAAAAACTCCTAGAAAAAGGAAGGCATACCTGAAACGAAGATCCGAGGTTCTTACATCACATACACAATGAAATATTTAAAAATAATTTTAATTTTAAAACACTTATGTCCATTTAAAGAAATCCATAAAAGAATATTAAAAACCCAAGACATTAATGTGAATGATTTTGATGAATAAATCTTTAAAACATTTAAAATGACATTTTAGTTAGAGTTCTTAAACAAATTATAGAAACTTGAATACAAATAATTTAGGTAATGAAAAAATTATTATATCATGAAAATAAATGGATTCATGATATAATATGTCAAAGTACAGGATATACACCAAATAAAAGTGAATTGTCATATAACAACTGAGATGACTAAATTTAATGTAAGTTGAGATAAAATCCCTTATAAAGCATGTATCCTTACGTTAAGGATAAGTCAATGAAATAATTATGTGAGAAAAATATAAATACAATCAATACTATTAGATATTAAATCTAAATAATCAGATAAAATTCACACATATTCTTGTAAAAACAACACCAATGCATTGGATGTTTATCTCAATGAATGAAGATTTGGTTAAAATTACTCTTATTAGGTTCATATCGATGACATAAGAATTTATCAATGGAGTGATTATGTGTGTCAAATGTATATACACATAAAGGTTATTGTAAATTACTACATAAATAATAAATATTGATTCCACACATAATCATGGAGTAAATTTATCAATGATGTTTCTATAATGCCCAATGATTGGAAATTGAAATTTAAAATCCCTTACTAAAAATATGAAACATACCCCTAATAAAACAAGGATCATACAATAAAGATGTAAATATCCATAAATTAAATTATATTACAAAAAGAATACCATCATTGGAATTTCATAAACTACACAAAAGGAAATAGTGGTTGATGTAGCATGAATCTCATGGAAATAAAAAGTGAGATGAAAACTCATTACCACGTTTTAATTAGTCAAGTTGTATGACAAAAAGATAACTACCATCAAATGAAACATATAATACCATTAATATAAATATAATAATGAAATATATATGATATTTAAGTACAAAATACACCACATTAAAATAAAAAAGTGGAAAATAATGGAAATCTCATGGAATTTTATGTGAGAAAAGAAACCCCTTACCTCAAGTCAGACATATCATGTATGTTTCGTGTTATTACTGAATAATAAAAATAAGTTAATTTATACTTGAATAAAAAAAATTCAAATTTATCATTCCTATTATATCACTTATTACCTTTCTATAACAATTATTTAATTATTTGAGCTCATATTGGATATTTTATCGATGTTCGAAACATGAGTCAAAAATGAACATTTTATAATTTCAATTTTTCCATGTTTTCAAAATTTCATTATCTCCAAAATTATATACATGATTTAGATATCAAATATATATTATATATAAAGTATATATATTTATTTATAACAGTACATAACATGTGGAAATAATAAAGTAAATGTACCGTTTATGGAGACGGTAAGTCGTATGTACGCATGAACGCTACATTCATTTTTATTTTGTATTTTAATGAAATTAAAACATAATGATAAATAAATTTATTATAATTCCAGTATTATATCATATATAAAAAAATTATATCCATTATTTATTCATCCCACATAAGTCATTAATGAGTCCTATCATTTTGAGGGGGCAATAGTTTACACTTCCTCAAATGAAATTATCACATTTTACACATAATAGAAACCATAAAATAATGATATAAGTGGAAAATACAGAATATTAAAAAAACATAAACATAATATAAATATCATATATAAATACAATTCCATTATAATGGCCACTATCAGAGGGGGTAATAGATAATTTAACAATCACCGTTTCGTGAGGCGTTAGTTTTCCATCCATAGAAACAGAATGTTCTCCTCCCATTAAATGAAGGTGAGTATAAGTTTTGTTCTAATCCTTCTCAAAAAAAACATCCTAGTATATTTAGGATACTCATTTTGTTATATAATAAATAAATAAATAAATTTAGTTGGTTGGAGAAGTAAAAAAACAAAATAAAATAATATAATTTCAGAGAAAAAGTTACCTTTAATTTGTGTAACATCATTTGGCTTGAACCAATTTTTTTTTGAAGTGACTTATTCCTAATATAAGGATTATATGGGGATTAAGGGGACCATTATAGATTATTTTATCAGGGTTGGCATGATCCACGGGTCTTGAGAGGTGTGTGGAATGGGCTAGAAGTGGTGTCCTTTTATAAGGGCGAGCATGGGTTCTCTATGAATGTGTGAAAAAAATATTTTATTATATAGTGATATTCAGTTTATAAATTTAAAAAACTATTTAACATAAAATATAATTTGAAACATGGTCGAAATAAAATCTTTCAATAAACATTGGACTTTTTTGGGATATTGTTTTAATACAAATAATCATATATATTTAAATTAATTTTTTATGAGGTAAATACTACATCCCTATGATGTCATAAATAATTTAATTTATTTTATGTCTAAAATTTATAAAACAATTACCATAATGGATTAAAATATTTTATCATTCTAATGATAATCTATAGTTGATTATTGGTCTTATAAAACCCCATGTAAAAATTGGTATACTAAAAGATATTTATTAATGCCATTTTTGTCTTTACATTATGTTAATTAAAATAAAGTGTCCATATCACACTTAAGTGGTTCCATGGGGTCACAAATTCGACCCAAGTATGCCCATGGTCTTCCATTACTCATCCAATAAGGTCATGAAAAGAGATATGGTAATTTTTTATTATTATCATATTCTTTTTACCTTGAATTATCCTATTTACTTTTAACCACATAATATAAAATACAAATGTTACTAATGACATTAAATTGTTTTAATCTTATTGAACCAAATAATACTTACTAAAAACAACCATGTATCTCTTATTTTAATAATTCAATTAATATAATAAGTAAAATATCATTTATATTAAAAATTCGGATTTTATCTACTACTTAGTGGTTTCACTATTCATCAACAATAGAAGTTTATCAGAAAAATACCAAAACATAAACCTAAGATAAATTAAATATTATGAATTGAAAAGTGATTTATATTTTAAAAAATTTAAACATATAAGTTCGATTAATTAATTTAAAATTAATTCTTGTTGTGAAAATATAGCTTCTTTTTAAGAAATAATAGGTATCAAAATATTTAAACTTTTTTATGTATAATTTCAACGTGAAATTAATTCAAAAGAACAAAATTGTAAAAAAGGGTTAAAATATAATCTAATTACATTTCAAAACCAATTTAAAATATAATATAACCATTTAACAAAATTAGATTAAAATATAGTTTTGAAGTAAAATACAGTATTTCTCAAAATTCATAAAAAAGGAATATTATTAGAAAAATACCAAAATTTGATCCAAAGTAAATTTTGATGTCCCTATTCTAGGGAAAAAATTATTTTGTTAGAATTAAAATGTAAATGAATGAAAATATTGTATTTAAAAAGGGGTTTACATTAAAAGGTGGTAAATTTTTTTTTAAAAAAAAATACAATTTTTATCTAAAAAATTGATTTTGTTCTTATAATTTGTATATCAAACTCATAATACATAAGAATAAATTATATGGAGTATATAAAATTCAATATATAGTTAATACAATTCATAACTGCTATCGAACGGCTAGTTTGGTACGTTGGGGTATACTCAAACTCGGTGTTTCATGTACCACAAGCTATTGAATTTAATCAAAATAACTTACTATGAAATATTAGGGTGTTATAATCCATGAATCAACAAAGAGATTATTTGATATATAATGCATATATACCATAAATTAATTTAGTTTTCTATTCACCAAATATTCTTGTATTTCAGAAAAATCCAACAAAAAATATCCAAAAATATTTTATTCATATCAAATCCAAAAATCTAATCCATTTTTTTAATCTAATTTTATAAATATCATAAATTAAAATTTTAATTAAAATCTTCATTTACTCGAAAAATAATGATTTTAAAATTATAACTAATATTATGACAGTTTGAAAAATTAACCAAGGACTCATAAATTTTTTTATCATAATAAGTCATCAAAATATTATCTTATGATTATATTTTTTGAAAACTAATTTTCTTTTGAATCACTATATTAATTATTACACTTTATTAACATTTATGTTGAATAAAAATACAAATCATTAATTTATAATTTCTAAAACATTTATTTATTTATATTATTTTATAATTATATTATCCATTCGTTTATAAGATGACTACATTTTTTATATATTCATGGGTTCAGTTCATATTAATTTACCAAATTTACATGTTATAAGTGGCATATTACCATTCTTAAGGATAGAAATTCTCTACAAAAGGGTCTACTTGTCTTTCACAAAAAAATTAGGTTTCACATATAAGACTCAAATAATCTTACATATTTCAAATATTTATGTCAATTTTTGGAAATTAAATTCATAGAAGATTATTATTTATGTTTAATTTCTAGGTTATAACTATCTATTTTAAAAATTTCTAATAAATACTACTGTTCCACAAATACTAATTGTCTTGTGCATTACATTCTATATTTAATTTATTTGTAATTCCTTGGGGTGTTACATTCTTGCCTCCTTCAATAAATTATGTCATTGAAATTTGAAATTTCACCTTAAAAAATGTTTGATAGTAGTAAAACTCAAAAAATATATTGATAACATTTCTACAACTAACATCAAATTTATAAAAAGGGTTTCATTGAGGAAAGTTTTACTTTTAATCTCGTCAATCTTGCGTGTAATGAAAATATTAATTATCCCACATATATTCTTTGGGACTAAAAAAATAGGTTCATAGTAAGGATCATTGTTATATACCTGGTTACCCTGAGTCATGCCCAAATCACCATGTAAGAGTTGTTACTTTTATGTAAATCTGTGAAAGAACAATGTCCGCTTGTAGTATACAGACATAGATTAATTTCTATAAAGGCCCACATTATCAATAATTTTTCAAAATTACATGATAATATTCTATGATTATCCTAAATGTATATCATCGGGTTATGATTCCAAAAAAATGATTTTTAAATATATTATACAAGTTTGCTGGTAAACTTATTTTGATGCCAACTATGACGCCCTTGCCCTATAAGGCTATAACTGTTTCAGTATTTCACTACTTCGGCGTGATTGCCATGAATCAAATCAGGATGGTCCAATTAGTTTAGAATTACAGGAAGACCATATTACATTCATTATACCCATAACAAAATTGAATATTTAAATACAATAGTACACATTATATAATTAAATAAGATACATCTTTGAAATTTTATTTATGGTTTTAATCTTTCAAACATAGGAAGATGAAGCATAAAAAATTAGTAAAATAATTATATCATATAAGGTAATCAAAATTTTAGAAGAATAAATAATTATGAATGGTGAATAAATAAAAGTACAGATACCCTTAAAAGTAAATATGATCATAAAATTCAGGAATAAAATGTGAACAAATAATTCCATAATAAGACATGAAAATTGATATTCTTGTAGTAGAATAATCACAATGACTATCAATTACTAGTTTCATAGTTATAAAAATTTATAATTATGGGTATCTAAAACATATATTCAATCATTTATTCCCAGAATATATTATTTTCAATGCTTCATTCTAATAATCTATTATTTTTAAGGATAAATTCAAAAAACATTATTATTTTCATGGATTCTAGCTAAGAATATATTACTATCCTGATTTCATGACATTATTCTAATATCTAGGTAATGTATTGGCCAAAACCATATCTATTTTATCTATAGCTATGTACCGAGGAATATGGACGCTATAGCGGGCTCTTCCCATCACAACATTTTTCAAATAAATCCCTTATATGAAAATGGATAAAAATAAACAACCTATATATTTTTATTAAAAAAAACTAGAATATAAAATGGGATGAAATTAATTATAACCCATGAATGGTATAAAATTATAACATCCATAGTAAAACTGACCCTAAAACATTCAAAAACATATTATATATTGTATCCTAAAAGATAAACCTCAATAAAGTATGATATTAAATAAATGCTGTTGATATAGATAAAGATACTTTTAAATGAGACCACTGAAAAAGTAACAAGGAAATAAAATTAAAAAATTCCAAAGATCCATATAGAACAATGAAAAATTAAAATCATAATACTTTAAAATATCAATAGAATAAAAATAATCTTGGTAAGGTATTTAAAAAGGAATTAAATACAAATCACAAGTAATAAATAAGTCGTGAACAATTCATATATCTCTCATAAGTAGTAGTGTGATGGAGGAAATCTTTTTTACTCTAGAAAGAATATTTCTTTTATAAAATCATTTTTAAATTTCTTAAAATAGGATTATAATAATGTATATCCTATTAAATAAAATGTTAATAAATTGAATTTATATTTTAGGAAGAAATTATGTGCCATTAAATTAAAATCATCTAAAAATAGTTTTTAAAAAACAATAGAAATAAAACATTTTAGTGCGATTTAAGGAAGATATCCAAGGGATTAATATCAGAAAGGAATGATTGTTTTCATAAACCAATAAATTAAACAATATTGTTTTAACAATTATTATTTTTATTTTAGACAAATACTAATATGTTAAAATAGATTATATAGTTCACATGAAATGGGTAAGAATTCAAGAAGTTCCATTTAATCGAGCTTGTTTATCAGGATAAATTAAGAAGGGAACCATTTAAAAACATTTATATACCAATAAAATATGGATGGTATGATCTAGATATATGACTTTTTAACATAAATATATAATTCTGATAAATATTTAAAAAATTTAAGAAGAATTTAAATTTATTTATGGTAGATAATGATTAAGCTCAAGGATGAAGGATTGGTTTATGTAGAATACCTTAACACATTGTAATCAAATGAATCATATTCCCAAATATTAAAAATAATAAATGGATAAATTTAAAAACATTAATACAAATAGATTCATTTAATGATACATTAATTGGAATTATAGATAATCCATAAAAAATAAATACCACTGAATAAGGAATATCTCACAAAAATGGAAGTGATATGAGAAAACCATTACCCGATTGTTTTCAGTGATTGCTCTTTATTTTCTGGCTTGCACTGTTGACGTATTTCCATAAAGGTGAATGGTTTGAAACTCCAGTGTGTGTGATGATTATGATCTATTGATTGCATTCCAGCGATGTCGTTGGATGCTAAAGATCCGTGAAGACATTGGAAGGTTCGTCTTGTCTCGCTGGTGAACTGGCTAGAGGTGTCTTTGGGATTCGCGACGACTCGCATATCCGAGGTGATGCAGCAATCGAGTGGTTTCTGTGTTCGAGGTCAGCACGTGATTTAGGTCACATGTCAGGGCTCATGGCTCAAGGTAATGATGGAGGTGGAGTGGAAATTTGAAATTAGAAATTGAATTTGAATGTTTAAGTTTGCATTTTGAGGATCTGTATGGTTACCGGTTTTCCTTAAACCATCATTGATAAAATAAAAAAAATATTTGCAACATTACCCAAGGATTGAACGAGTTCTATACGTGACCATAAAATAATGGAAATTGTTATTAAAAACATAAATAATTTTCATATAACTTTATATATATGAATTTATTTCATTATAGTTTTCTTATGTTCATTTATGTCTTTATCGTGGATTTTTAGAGTTTAATTTATCATTAATGATAATTTATTTTCTTGGTTTTCATGAATAGTTCATTTTTAGAAGTAATAGAGTTCATGTGGAATGGAGATAATTCTCTTGAGTTGATTTTATATGATAATGAAAAACATAAATAAGATTAAAGTCTTATATAATTCATTTTTCTATATTTCATTGTTATTATTTATTAGATAAAACAATAGTTATAATCATTGAGATTATTTTGGTTGTTTTTTATCATCATGAATAGTTTTTGTCATATGAATTAGTATTGTGCATATGGGATAATTTAAAAACATTAAAAATGTTATAATTCAATTTTTTTAGTTTTTTTACAATAAAAACTATATCATGAACATCCTTGAATATTAAATTTAGGAACGAATGTTCATCATCAATGAAGGTTGTAAACCAGCACATCATGAATAATGATTTCATTTATAAAATAAAAGAGAGAGAAAGAGACAGAGAGTGTAAGCAAAATGATGATGGGTATTAAATTAAAATGATATAATTATAGTATATAGATGATACTAGAGTTATAATGACAATTTGGGCATAGGATGTGAAGAGAGTATAATAGAATAATGAACGTGGAATGAAAATAAAATGAAAAGTAATAAGATTTTACCTCTTAAATACTCCTCCTTAAGAGCCTCCTCAGGTAAAGGAGTTTTGGTTATTTTTTATTACTAGGATCTCCAGAATATGGGAAGCTAATAGGGAAGATTATTTTTCTATAACATTTATAAGCTTACACACATATAGGATTTAGGAGAATAGGGGCTGAGGGTCAGTTTTTGTATTGGTGGAGAGGGGCGATTTATCCTTATTTTATTCATTATTGTATTATATTCCCCAAGATATGATAATTTGTGGATTCTTATGATTAAATAAATTAATAATTTCATGTGAGTTAGAAACAATAGTTCTTAAATCATCCATGGAAAAATAAATAGTGTATTTGACTTATAATGTATATGTAACGAAATTTTCAATACTATACTATTCACTAAAAACTCATGTATTTTAAAAGTATCCCAAAACATCACCATAATAATTATTTAAAATCTAATATGAATGAACTCCATTTTATGAAAATAATTTCATAAATATGGGAAATTAATTTTTAAATAAAAATTATTATTTTCATGAAAAATCCATCTTTTAAAATTATAGCTGATTTTATGATACTTTGAAAAATTAACTTCTGTATCATAAAATACTCTTATAATCAGAAGACATAACAAAAATTAAATTATGATTATTTTTTTTGAAAATAAATATTCATTTGAATAATTTTATTAATTATAAAATTTTTGATAATCATTTATGGTTTAAAAAATTCCAATGCTAAATTAATAATTTCAACAACATTTTTTTTAATATGATATAATTATATCATACATTAATTTATATGATTCCTATAATTTGTTTATATGTTCATGGGTGATGATACTATTCATTTTTATAGTTACTTATCCATAATGTTATCATTATAATTCAAAATTGATAATTTAGTATTCCCTGAACGATTAAGATGATCATATCAGACTTGAAATATCTTACTAATCCCAACTATGCATGTATATTTTTTCTAAATTTAATAAACAGAAAAAGTAAATTTATGAATAATGGATAAGTTATAATTATATTGATTAAATAATTTTAAAACAAATTGTTGTTTCATAGAGACTCAGTGTTGTTTGTATTAAATTCTATATTAAATTTATTGGAAAATACATGGGGTGTTATATAAATAATTATTATCAAATTTTTAACAATATAAGGACATGTTTTCTTGGCCAACATAAACAAATTCAGATTCCCATAGTTAGAAATAATGAACAAAATATTTAAATTTTTACACTAGTGCATGAAAAGACTTCAAATTGACATAGATCAACGAAAAAAATGATCATGATAAACCAATTTGATCAATTTGTTCAATTCAATAAATTAATGAAAACAATGTCTATTTAGATTATTTTTAATGGAAAAATTCTCATATTGTTGATTGAGATATCTCTTTGTGTTTTTTTCACCACAATTATTATAGATCTGGAGGATTGTTTCCATCTAATCAAGATTCATCAACGAAGTGTGGAAGTGTAATAATATAAATGATATACGTGTTATGCTTCATGACTTGGATATCCACAATAATATGTAACATTTATAAGAAATTATTTTTATTTTATTTTATAAAATAAATTATATTTAGTTATTTATTTCTGTTAAATTCCCCCTCCCCATAGTGGTTGTTTTATCAGAACATCACACGCCACGTCATTTTCGGTCATACCTTGGGTAATACATACAATATAGATTTAACAGTGGTCCCCAGTTATTTTATCACAGATTCTGTTTAACAGTTATCCAATTTTACTTATGAAATTTCATGGGCATGATATAAAATATTTTTAACATATTAATAAAAACTAATTTATGGAAAATTGTGCCCCATAATCACATGTTGTCTCTGTGAATTGATATGAAAAAATTTATAGATATATTTGAGACTATTAAAAGGATATAATGACATCCATATAGAATTCCTTCATTCAAAATTTGCATCTTTGAAAATAATGTTACAAAAGGGTCGGGATACCATGTCTTCATATAGAAATACAACCCTCATTATATCTAATTCACACTCTCTTTCTACCACAACTCAATTACCAATGATATGTTCAATCAATGCAGGGTACTCTCGTAGGGATCCATGATAACCACTTGGTTATTTTAAAATGTATATCCTCAATAACAACACATGGAAAATATCAGGCACCTTCTCCAACTGTGGTGGTTTTGTGAGGAAATAAGAAACCATAAAACCCTCTATGAGGTCTCTAATGTCCTGATTAACCTTATGGACAGATTTTATTACCTACTAAATCTCTAAAATCCTTATTATATGGATACTCTCATTAATATTTGGTCTCTATACTAAAACTCCATGGTCTAACGACACTAATCTACATAAACGTTAATCCTTATATACGTTATAATCATCAACTCATGGATGACCTAGACCTTCTATTACATAACATGCAATATTTTTAGCCCTAATGTATATTTCTATCCAATCAATTTCCAGAAATGGTGTTACCTTAAGGGTTTATTATACATGAAATAAAAAGTTCCATGCCGATATTAGAGTGGTATATTTTTTTATGACAACTCTACCAAGGTAATGTTATTTTACCAACTCCATTTGACACCTAACACAAAAGACCTCCTAATATCCTCTATCACATGCATAGTGTTATTGGAAATCTTTTCTGTTTAGGGAGTCAATTACTAGAATGTTCCTTATATTTTTATTGAATTCCTCATGTAGTTTTCTCCACTACATTGATATGAACCAAGAATCATTATCAGATACAATAGTTGACCACACTGAATTATGTAAACAAAGGTCACATATGGTCATATATCCCGAACTCTCCACTAATCACCAATCACTCAAAGAATTTAACTGTGATGACTTCATGAGTTTCTCAATAATCACCCAATTGTAATTAGGGAATCTCGATGCCAAAATAATATCCATCATAATGTAAACGGATATGCCACCACAGTTCTTCTTAGGAATATCAAGAGATATCCACAAACCTATTAGAACCTGGTCTTAAGCCTTCACTGACTTACTGGTAAAGCAACGACATGTAGTCTGATCAACAATTTTTCTCATGACATTCCAAAAAAATTAATTTAAAGGATCTTTATACATATTACCCAACCCATGATGCACAACTAAAGCATATGGTTGTAACTCCATCATCATGTAATCAACCATCAAGATTGGGACCATCATCTATCCTAGGAAAATAATAATGTGACTCCCACCCTTAGAAAATTCATCTTGTGAATCTTCTAAGTATACTTGGTTATGTAATACATCACATTCCATGTCTCTAAACAGGGTCACTCTGAAATGTTAATGGAGCAGAGGAATAAACTCCGTTTATTGAGTAAAATATGCACCCTACTTCTCAACAAGGTTCAAATGTAGTGAATCCTACTACAGAAACACATTATTCACCAAACGAACATAGAAATTCAAACTAATGAAATTTTCCAGAAAGATTCAATTCCATGGATTACATACTCTCACAATGTCATTATCTTGTAGGAACTCCAACTACCACATTTTTCTAATGTTAAAGGGTCTCTAAATTAATACATACATGAGATTATGATGGTATGAGTAAACAAAAAATCACTCCCCTATATATAGTTCATTTACATCATTATGGTGAAAAGTATCCCTACCAACTCATGAAAATTAGTTTCATATATCTTCTCATTTGGTCATGTCTTTCTTGACCATCTATCATAACTACCTAAAACTTCAACATAATACAACCAATACATGCTCCTGATGTATCTCATTACACTATGTACTCAATGTCTCCCTCTAGTAGTATGAAAGTAGGAAAAATTTTCAACCTCATCCTAATCTCCTCAAATGATCTCTCACACTACCTAGTCCTGGTTAATGGATTCCCCTAACATGTAAGGATAATTAATGTGTATAAAATATGTGTTAATTATTATATAAAACAATTGAGTTATTTCTAAAAGACAAGATAACTTTTCACATATGACACTCCCTTAGGTGTCACCCAAATCGTGCATTTCATCAATCTTCAGCTAATCTATACCTAAATAATGCTCAAATTTAATGTTACCTAGAAAGAGAACCTCCAGAATCTTGAACCAAATCATCGGGATCATACCATAAATATGGTGCTCTTGATTAATATATAGAACCATATTCATGTTCTATGCATGATCATCCTTTGATGCAATGTGTATGAGTGTGTAATATATGACAAAAATTAAACTGGTCAAAATATCTTCAAAATATTTGGTTAATCAAAACCAGAAAACATTGTGAGAGCATTCTTCATAATAATGGGAATAACTAAGAACTCATACAGTTTGTAGCGAAATCATATTGACACCTCCAAAATACCATACTCCCAACTAATCAACAAGTGGTAGCCTGACTGGATATCATTCATTGAAATCCATATCACACCTCTCATTTGATATAATAGGTCATTAATCATTATCATGAGGTAAGTGTAATTTATTATGGCTTGGTTCTGGAATTGATAGTTTACACAGTGTCGTAATATCAAATCCACAATTTCATAGGTAAAATTAGAGGTTCACTTGGGACAAACTAGGTTTGATAAAACCCTTCTATAGGATGTCCTCTAATTACAAATTTATATCACATATCATAGTGGGGGCAATACAATCTTTTTAAAAATATATTTGAGTCTTCTCAGAAAGATAGATGATAAAAAATCCCATCTCATTCCTCAGAGATAGTCTTAAAAAATATTGAGGAAGACGTTTATAAACGCCTCCATGATTGTAGCAGTCCAAATTCATAAATAGACTATATTAACAAGACCGATACTCACTGAGAGATGGGTGATGGTTTGCGGCCTTTTACTCGAAAATACCATTCTACCATACTTGATATATCTCTCTCACCAATAAAGTATAATATTAGTACATCATTGAGGAGGCATCTAACTCACCTATGATGATTCCAATCAGGGAATAGAACATGGATTATAAACCCCTAACAATGATGATTTCATTTGTTTCCATCATGTTGATCAATATTTCCCATAATAATGACTCACTACCATTCAATAGATCATGATTCTTGTTGATAAAAGCTTTTGAATAATATTTCTCCATAGGAACATTAAGATAGTGTTTAGGGGTTAAATACTAAACTGGGAGCTCTACCACTCACATTGGGAGTAAAGAGATGTAGGATTGAATCACACTTATGTGTGATAATACTTAATAACTAATAATGAAGGAATGGATCATACCTTTAACCATCTATTCTACTATTAGAACATGAGAAAAAATATCATTCCATTTTCTGGGGCTATGAAAACCATCAACCTCAACATGAGGTGTGATGCCCAGTAGTATTGGAGGAAGGATCTAATATCATATTCAACCACCGACATATACACCTCTTGGATCCCCATCTTCTACTATTCAAGCTCTGCCCCCTCCCTAGGGGCCACCATACCCTTTCTTAGGTTATCCTTAATCATGATGTTGCCTTTGTCATTGCAGTCCATCTACTATATAACCTCACTATTATACATTTCGGTTTAGTAAATCCCATTATACATGTCCATTTCCATCACATACTATGAACCACACATTTTAAGGATACCATATTCCATTGTTTTTTCCTTGACCACATTATTTTGTTGATCCTATAAAGATCCCCTAAAAAGAGATCTTGTATACTATCTCCTAAAAGATTTGGTAGTATATATTTCCTTATAACACTAAACTCTATCTCATTTTTCTTTACGTATCTATGAAAATAATCTCTCTAACACGAAACCCATCTCCAACACACCTAAATAGGTATAATTCACAGTCTCACTAAACATTCATGAATATATCTATAAATAACCTACTCAAACTAGTGTGCCCAAATTTATCCATCCTGAATAATAACAACGGAGTACCACATTTGTTTTCTTATCCTTGTGTAATACTCATCCATTTTAATCTCGCCTTACTATAGCTCTAGAGGGTCAAAAATCTAGACTGAGCACAAGAAGGAGGGGAAGTAATCTTCATGAAATAACATCTCAATGTCGGTCCACAAAAGTGTCTACTCATCAGACATTATCATCACCTGAATCCATCATCTGTGATATACTTTATGAAAAAGGATGGATTCTAGTACAATAATGTGACCAGTCGGTGTCCGAGTAATCATGAAAGTACAAATTTCATCTTCAATCCAATCATATGTTACCAAAGTATCTAGATTTTACCATATCCTCACTGGACATTAGTGCTAAAAAATACATATTACACTAATACTATACACATACTCTACATAATCATGTGGTATGATATGTTTCATGATAGGTGTTGTTCTTATACCTATCCACATGGAATAATGATATTGATAGATAGACCCTTAATTATGTCCTCATCACTTGTTGGATCGCCTCCATGATCTGGAATCAGAAACATAAATAGTTGTCATCATAGAGGAATCTTAAAATTTTAGTCATTATGTAACATGGTCAGATGAAAATATATATTTATTGGGAGCTGACTCAAGAGGCATAGTCAAAGTCACAATTTAATATAATGAATTTATCATAGATTTGTAAAAAATTGTCTTCGTATGTTGAGATAAAAAGAAGGTATTCAGATTACTTGTGAATGGATATTTCAGTTTTCTCACAAATGCCATATTCCCTGAACAGGAATCCTTGCTTCAGATGATATGAAATGGTTTCCCTAAATCCCTACCAAATCCTCATAATTGGGATAATTCAAACAACATCATAAATAATCTACAACTATAATTCAAATTTTCACAACCTAAAATGATAGGGCTCCATCTACAACTACCCCATGCCAACCTATATAGGTTAGGGGTGGTGAAATGTTCCTAAAATGATAACTAATATGGGAGTCATTTTCCAAATTTACCTATACAAACAAACCCAACCATCTCCATGAGGAAGTAAGTAGGAATAATAATAAAATATTAAACATCTGGAGTATAAAACATAATTTTATAACCACTTGGGAGTACAATCATGTGATGGAGAAAACTGTAAAGGAATGAGTGAAAAATACATGGCCAACAAAAAATATGTCCCAACCAGAAAAAACTGTAAAAGTAAATGTTTATATATCCCAACTCCAAATTTCTATGATCTTACCAATTTATGTGGTCAAATGAACTAGGTATCTCTTTGATCCATAGTAATATTCCATTACCATTAAATTCTTTGCATAATTAACGACACATATGGAAAATTCCATTAAGGGATGGGTATATACATTCCCTGTTGGATGTACCAAAATAAGAAGAGATAGAAGTAAGAGACATGATAGAAAATATATTGATAGAACAAATCAAAGCAATAGTGTAAAAAATAAAAAAACATATATATATATATATGCTGAACAATAGAAGAAGAAATTATAGAAAAATTGGATAACTATATAGTAGACTAGAAAATAGTGAAATTAGTTCTAATGAACCACCAATGATTCTAGAATATTTTAGATATGTATTATGAGACTTACAAGTAACGACTAACCTCAAAATAATTCTTCACAGTTTAGGGGGCCAATATCTATGTACATGATCAACAAATATGAATAATAAGAGGGATATAATTAGTAGATGGTTGGTAGATGATATATTATATTATTATTAGGTGGCTTCTACTATAGAGTTCATGAAATCGTACCTTAAAATGAAATGAGTGCTCCACTCAGATAGAACATAAGGGAAAACTCTTTTTTATAATTGGTGGGTTCCACTATAGTAGTCATGCAACAATTCTCTGATACTATATGTGGTTTTAGTCAGATAGAAAACAAAGGACCCTTTCCCAGCCTGGTAGATGGTTGAAACTCTAGTGGATAAGTCGGGGACCAATTCTATGTCCTAGTAGGAGGGTACGAATTTAAAAGTCAACCAAGGACCCATTCCTTAAATAGAAGGATGGATTAATTATAATGGTAGATAGATGGACAATACCCTACCCAGAAGGAGTGATACACTATATATATTGTTAGTAGAATCATGACCAATCTTTGTAGTATAGTGATACTATAGTGTATCTAGTGTTCTTTTTTTTTGAAAACTTCCAGTATCAAGATCTTCCTAAAGAAGAATCACACTCATAACATCTCTAATTGTATATAAAAAGATAAAATGATGGACAAAATCATGTTTTACATGAAAAAATTTGGATATCATACTCATGGGAAAATATCCAGGTCCATATAAAGGATATATTATTGTAATATGTTTCCCAATAGAAAATGGTAGGGTACACAGCGTGCATGGGGACCCAAACCATGTTTGGCCCTGCTCAACATAATAGTTGTGTACTTATTAGTACACAATAAACTACCAATGTATCCCCATATTGTATGTGGGGTGACTCGTTATCATGTCTCATCCATTAAAGGTCATATTTTTTCTCTTGGGTGTATCCTCGTGAACTTTCATGTGTTTCTGTACTTTGATAAATAGCATGTCCTCCCACACTGTAACATACTCAAGTCATTTGGGTTGTGTTTTAGTACCATAGTTGAGTAAAAATACACTATATATTTCGTACCATTCCAGTGTCTATGTACTACTAGAGTACATGAAAGGTCACCAATATTGTGTCACATGGCATGTGGGGGCCCCATATTTATTTTGATACAAAACTCACTGGCAACTCGAGTAGCGGCAACCAGGGGGCTACACATTAATTGTTCTCCAGACTACATGATAGGCATTTTATTTTTGTACATAGATTAATATATTAATTTTATATTCTAGATCCAAATCCTCCACAAAGGATATAACTTCAAGGACTACATAAATCAATGAGAAGGGCCTCTGTTCAACCCTTCTAGAGGAATGTTTACTAGAAAACAGATTCCAAAACACCCTTAAATGACTCTACATGTTTTATTAACCCTTGATGCTTCCACTTCGTAAATGGATCATCAAAACCTTTTTTAATAACCCATATCCAATCACCCAAATCAATATATCAATTATTCATCAATTTTTTTAATAATTGAATCATCCATTAATCTGGGTAGTAGATCAGGCTTCGTTCCGCTTGGAAATGTCCAACTGACTCTCTATGAACTAATGGGAGAAGACGGTGAAGTGATGTCGGGGGAAAGAACAATAAAATAATTATTGTATTCTTTTTCATAGATTTGTTCGTTAGAAGATAAAAATAGGGATTAACAATTTGAGAAAAATTGATTACAGAATTTAAATTGGTAAACAAGCATATGCAATGGATTACAGTTGACACATATCAATGAAAAATGATAAAAATGCTAAATTTATTTAATTGAATGGGGAAGAATCACAAAATTGATGATATATACCTTAAATTTATTCATTCATTGATGAATCTTGAACATGATAATGATTGGAAAAATACATTAAATTTTATGTACATTTTTTCTAGTATTTGGAAGATTTTCATCAACTGATTTGGACTATCCAATGAAGGGTAGAAGGATAAAACTCTCATTGATAACAGGATTGTGTGGTTAACCATAGAGATCATTCATAATAGTGGATTTATTTATGGATTCAATTTTAGATTATTTATTAAAATATATTAATTTAATTTTGTATTTTTATTAAACTCACCCGCCAATGTTAAATTTTTCTAAACACCCCACTACAACCCATTCTAGATAGCACCTAGGTTTAATACCACAATATGTATTCATCAGTGTTAATATATTTTTATTCCCAGTATCCGTTTCACATTTATATGATTTTCATTAAGACCTCAAGCAAGATCGATATAAAATATAATTAACATATTTATAAATACATTTATGGAACACATTGACTTGTAATTTCATTCCATATCAGAGGATTGTTCTATATATATATATATATTAATAAATTAAAATGAATAAAATTGGGTTTCTATGTTAACAAAAAGTGTAACATATCATAGAATAGGATGAGAAAATTTAGAAAATATTGGGAGATCAGTTTTTATTCAACTCATTTTTTTCTATTTTAATTGGTATGTTACTAACTATTTCCTTCCACTTATTCCAATTTATTGGATTAATCTAACATAGGAATTTTTTTAAAAGATAATGATGAAGTATATGATCCACTAGGGCCATGATTCTAGGGAGTTTTATATATTAATCATGTATTATGATGACCTTCATGATGGGGAATATTCAATGTGATATTATTAAGTAAGAAATCCCCATTAAAATTTGAAGAGGATTCCAAACATGTAGTGTGGAAATTGTAGAGGAATCATTCTTTATCATTCCAACATAATTAATGTTATATATAAATTTTAAGGGGACTGAATAGTCACACACTATACATGATGATTTCTATAACAAGTAGAATATTAATATCATAAGAACGAAGTTTTATTACCATGAATTCTCATCACCATACTAATTGTGGATACAATTCGTGTACTATCAATTAATGGGATGTAAAAAATCTATCTTCCACATGGTAGATAAAACATGGGACTATAAAATTTATTCATTCAATTTATCTATTTTTTTATATATTTTTCTTAAAAAAGTTTCATATCATTTGTTCTCTTTTTATATTAAATAAAAAATATTATAAATTAAGAGCATAAAACAATGAATCCAATACTTCAATAAACTCATGGTGTGACTTTATATTATTATGTTATTTCTTCACATTTCATTTTAATACATTTTATGTTATGTTATGGGTGATTAATTATTAATTATGTGTTGGGATCATTGTTTTTTATAAATATTCATATTTATCCGTATTGATTTTAATGAATTTAAATTCAATATTTATACATGTTTTGTTTTAAATTATGAATTTTTGTAGTGTTTTTTAGATGTTTAGAATTTTATGGATGCTTTAGGAAAATTAGAACATCTTTATTTTTTCCATGTTTTTTGATTTAATGATTATTTTGGGAAAACTGATTAATCATTTGGATATTTTTTTCTTAATTATAATTTAATTCATTAAGAATGTTTGATTGTCTGTGAAACTCATTTTCACTATTACTATATTAATTTAAAATCATTACTGTCCTCCGTTGTATATAAAACATTTTAAAATCTTTATAATTTTTTATTTTTTCTATATAGTCTTGATCATAGTTTTCTGATCCCTAAAATATATGTTTCCTATTTTTTAATGATTGTTGGTATCATGGAATGTGTCATCTATGATTGAGGCCCCATTTTGAAATCCCTTTCCACATTTTACATCAATTTTGAAATCCTTTTACATAATACCCTTAACAGTATCTCTGTGCCCATTGAATAAATTGATAGAAAGAATGCTCACATTACCTTTAATATCTTCAATAAATGATATATATTTTTATTTATGATACTTTTTTGACTCCAGTGTAGGTGGATTTTTGTTCTATGGATGTTTTCTAAGGAATATTTTTATATTAAAATTTTTTAGTGATAAATATTGTTTTTGAACAATTATAGAAAGAATCAAATCTTTTAATATAGAGGATAGAATCATATCTTGATCTATGAAATACCAGAAAATAATAAAATATTTTACTGATTAAATATAACTCTATTGCCTGAAAAGAATAAATTTTCACAGAATTTACTGATTTTAAATAAAGAAAAAAATGTCTATGAAATATGGGAACATAGAATAAAATTTTTGTAACATCTAAAATGATGATTATTGGACATCCCAAATAAATAATTTAGTGTTTTACAATTAAATTTTCACAAACCATACATTTTATCATTTTATTATTAATATAAACTATTCTAATGAATTTATTTCAATTTGAATTTAGACCCTCCTCATTCTGCGTTAAATTTTTTATAATACAAACCAACAAGTAAAACCTTGATCAACCCATGTAAAATATCTCAACATTGATATATTTAAGAAACTATTTTATAGATATTTTTGGAGGACAATAACATTGTGGAGACCAATCATTTTCATGGGTTTGAGACATTCCCTATATTAAATCCATGATTGAAAGAGAAAAACATTTCTTTGAGGGTATGTACAATATTAAGATTCAAATAAACAATATATTGAATATATTTTTATGAATATTATGGATATATTATGTCATGCCTCATGTGATAAGAATGATTTTTCATTATTTCTGATAATTGAGTGGTCGATCCATTTTTAACATTATATGTTTTCTTAATCATTGAATAAATGATTGTCTGGGAGAGAAATATAAATGTGTTTGTGATTTTTACGCATATATTTTTAGATATTTTATTATATAATTCATCATTTTCTTCTATCCAATTTATTATTTTAAGGTTGTTTATTAATTTGTTAGTTTTTTGTAATAAATTTTGAAAAATTTTAATTTTATTAAATATTGATTTTATAGCATATTATTATATACATCGATCAATATTTCTAAATTCATTTTTTAGATTACAATCCTAATAATATATATTTAATTCAAAGGTTCCAAGAGATAAATAAAAATATATAAGGATCAATTAAATAGTATGATTAGGTCCATCCAATTATTGAACGTTTTAGTTTTATTTTGATGATATACCCATATCACACAAAAAAAATATAAACATGAATTTATATTTTAAATAATTGTATATATGATAAAATTCATCATTTTTATTGAAATTGTCCTCTAAATATCTTTATTTATTAATTACTATTTATGTATGGGAAATTATATTATCATAATTATAATAGTTTTGTAAGAAGAAAAATTCTCGCCAAACCATTTCATAAAATTGGGTACACATGGCAAGTGAAGATAAAATTTTAAGGGACATTGAGTTACCAAAGAAAAAACAACTTTTTAAAATTGTAAATTAAAATATTTTATCATTTATTATTAATAATATTAATTAACATTACATGATATATTTTTAATAAAAAAATATTTCCCTCCTACCGATGAATTTGTATATCAATTCATATTCAAAACAGTTATTAATTTACACATAGAATGTGATTTTTTTCATTATAACAAACTTCTAGATTTTTATATATTATTTTTTTAACTATAATTATTACCTAACATTGTAAATTTTCTATTCTCTCATTATGAGTATCATCACAAAATAAATGAATAAGAAACTGTAATTTTTATCCATAGGGGTAATTATTAATGATTTTTTGAATTAGTTATATTGTAATTAATCTATTTATTTTATTATCAAATTTAATTTAGTGGTTAAATGAATATGGTTATTGGGAACACATTCTCCACTTTTTTTCATTCTTATTTATTATTCCCAAATATTCATTCTATTCGCTTTTTATTCCATTAAGATTGTAGAGTTTAACATGCATTGTGATAGTCAATTAAGATAAATCATTTAGAACATTGGGAATATAATTTTACTATATGAAGGTTATCTATATGAGATAATAAAAATACAAATAGAAGGGTGTATTGTTATATGTATTTATCATTTAATTGAATTGGATAATGAGAATATATTAAACAAATAATGATAACTATATTGTGAACTAATTATAATGATATTTTCTATTTACTAACTTTTTTATACCCTAACATTCTATTAATATTCATTAAATTTTTTATATTATTATCATATACATTTTTGAATCAGCTATTATATTAGAATTTTTATTTATGATTATATTTAATTTAAATATGGTGCTAATTTAAAAACATCACCTGAGATTGTGCAACTTATGAGATAGATGTTGTCTTGTGCACTATTACTTATTAATTGTAAAAATAAGTATATATTGAGTTGGGTTTCACGAAATATACCTACCATGAACATATATTATAATAAATTACTCTTACACATTTTTATTTCATTGTATTCATTTACAATAAAATTTATCTAATGGGTTCATCAAGTGGTTTTATTGTATACTCGGAGAATATTTAAATGATTACTAATTTATTTAAATAAAAAATAAAAAACATAATTTATACCTTAATAGGATGATTTGTTGAGAAATATTCACTATCATTTAATTCCAAATAATTAATTTCATTCTAGATGTGATTTTACTATTTTTGAATGGCCTGGGAATTTTTTAGTGAAAAAGGTGATAATTTTAAATGTTTAATATTATTATATCAAAATGTTTGTGTGTAATATATAACATATATATTCAAATTTTAATGATTTTTGAACATGGTAAAATATAAATTTATTGTATCTAGAAGCATTCATTCATTGGATTTGGTCCAATGATCTATTGAATATAAATTTATGAAAAAAGTGTGGTTCCTTGATCCACAAACTATTTATATTTTTTCCAATGGATGCATCCTCTATTTTATTATTCAATACTATATTATTATAATTATGATATAAAAATCACAATTAATAATTATGAAAATGTTATTATGGTTATTATAATATAATATATTAAAATCGATATATGTATTGATATTATAAATTGAATGAATTTCAAAAAACCAGATATTCACTATAATATTTCATAGAATATAGTTTAAAATTAATAGGGAATAGAACATATACTATAAATTAATATCCTGAGGTTATTTTTCAATTTATTAATTTCTTGATATTTCATATTATATTATTAATGATATGTTAGAATTTTTTTCCCCTTCATTTCTGATGACAATGAGAATAAATTTAAATCATGAAGAATCAATTATAAAATTAAATAATATTATTCACATTGTAATCAAATTAATCTATTGATTCATAAATTTGATTATTTAACATACTAATCAAATAATATTTAATGGAAATTATTTCTATATCCACCATTCCTATAATAATTTTAATTGTATTATATTTTCATTCATATTATTATAATTTCATTGTTAAAATCATGAAATTGAGAAAAACACATTGGGAAAATATTGGAACCCAGTAGAAACATTTCATCTCTAGGATTTAGATTGAATATGGGGTAATAATACAATTTATGATGATAGATATTGGGTAGTGTGTCTATTCTTGGTAGTGATTATTAGAAAACCTCATTTTTGGTCACATAAAAATAGATGTGCCATTTTACCCTTCAATTTTTATATAGAATACATTTATGAATGGAATGGTGTTCATAATCCACTAATATTTGATAAGAATAACAAATGATTATCAATTATGGTATATCACAACATTGGGGTGTAATAGAAAGATTACAAGATCAAGTAATTGATTTATTACAATTTCAACATTGTCTCTCCTCAAAAAATATTTTTGTGTTCTTGTCACAATAGGAAAGGCCCTTGGGATTCATTATTGAACATCATGATTTTAAATGTAACACGATACTATGTATAATAATCTATTATTCAAGGTTTTCCAATCAACCAAAAGGTTCATTTTACACCTGTTAAAATTTACATTGAATACTAGAGGAGACCCATTTAAAATAGTTCTTTAATAAATAAAATTTGGCGTATTTATACCAGCTAAAAAAATTGATTAAAAAATTTATGATATGATTTTAAAATATAGTTTATAAAATAATTAACAACAATATAATATTATTTAATTTTAATAATATTATATGACATAATAAAAAATTTAATTTACTAATTAGGGAACAAAAATACCTCTATTTATATTATTTTATCTTTGGAAATGTAATTTTTTCTAATAGAATTATCTTAATAAGATTATAAAGTATTTTATAGATTTAAAATTTATTTAATTTATTTCTTGTTTTTTTAAATAATTCATTTTATAGAATAAACAAATTTTAGGTTATTAAATATTTTATACTTTAAATTTGAACATTTTAATATAATTGAGATGTCCTATTACATATCATTTATGGTGTTCATATTTTACTAACCACCAAAATGTAAAAATATCTTATGGTATTATCTCAAATTCAATATTATATAACATAAATGTTTCGAATATAAATTTATTTTGTCATTAAAATAGTATTTTATATAAAACATTATTAATTATCTAAAATTAAATATTAATGAATTATAAAATAATTATTTTACTTAAAGTATAAGGAATGGAGAATATTATTGATGACCTAAATATTTTCTAGTTTTTTTTGTAGAAGGTCATTTGTGGAAACCCAAATTATTTAAAATCTCTCATCAAATCCTTCCAATTACATCATGTATCAATGTCAACATTGGTGGATCCCCATCTGGGGTTCCCAGCCCCTTAGGTTTTAGAAGTGTTTTCCATCAGCTTTTTTGCTTCTTTAATAGTTTATTATATAATTTTACTAGAATTTGAATGGAATAAGAAGATGATCACTTTGATATGGTGCATGAAAATGGACATTATTTCCAATAAAATTTTATGTCATTATGGAAGGAATATATCTCTGAAATGTCTATAAAGGCACAACATATAAGAATACAGGATGTGCCTTGGAGAGATTTACCATAATTGATTGAGTATCATTATAAAGCTACCCAAATCATCTTGGTAATTAGTCTTGCATACAGTGAGTAAAATTGGGCGGGCGCTGTTCTGTCAATGAAATTAGTCATGGTTGTTGATATGATGTGTCAAGACCCGCCTTCAACAAAAGGAGGGAAGGGTCAGTAGGTTTCTAGGCCCTTCCTTATTTAAGTTGAAGGAGAGATAATGACCCCCCGAAACCCGCCTTCAATAGGTCCCGGAGTGGCGACTAGCACCAAGGGTATAGGAAATTCTCGCAAATGGAAGGCATTACCCCTTTTTTTTATTTTATACGATCGAAAGATAAGGAGGAGGAAACCCAACAACACCAAGGTAGAAAGAAAAGTAAAGCCAAAAGTAAACCATTCCCACATGCATGTTTCAAAAGTGAAAGCCACAAAGTGAAAAAGGTGACTACAAGGTAAGTACCAAAAGAAAAAGAGAAACAACTGCAACTGCTCCAAAAGTCCGAGCTAGTAAGGTCCTGTGTGATCCCCGAAGTCCTCCTGGAAACCTGAAAGAAGTTTTATATACGTATGGTGAGCATACAAGTACACTCAGTAGGGAAAACCAAGACTCTCGTTCACAAGTGGGGGAACGTACTAAAGTCCCGTGAGAAAAGAGTAAACCAAACACCTAACAAGGAAAACTATCCATCCCAGGCCTCACCAAGGCTCGCTCCCCAAATAACGCAAGTCAAGTAATATATATATAAGAGCACATCGATTTTTGGGTACCCCGCGCCACTTTCCCACTGGTTATTGAGACATCCTACGTATCGGACCAATCCCGCCATTCTCACTGCAGTCCCACTGCCACACCCGCCCACACACACCTGGGCCACAACCACACGCAGTCCCACTGCCGAATCCCGCCCGCACACACCTGGGCCACAACCACACGCAGTCCCACTGTCGTATCCCGCCCGCACACACCTGGGCCACAACTATCACATGTAACCATGCCTGAAAACACCTAGTCCAGAACAACCACCGCTACGCCCGAAGACACCTGGGCTAAAGGATCCACTGACACGCCCGAAGACACCTGGGCCTCATCCCGAAGACACTTGGGAAACCACCTGCCGCACACACCTGGCCAACCACCATAACACCCTGCCCGATGGTTCTTGGGCTAATAATGGACTTCAGGCCATCACAGCCTGCCCAAAGGTACTTGGGCTATCCGGGAAAGGGAGTGGAAAAGGAGTTAATAACCATCCACTAAGTATAGTGTTGGGAAAAACACCCTTCCCCCATAAATGGGGGTGTTCGGCACTAAGTACTCAACTTGGGTGGGGCGCGAATAAGAAACACAAACCTACAAGTATAGATATAGGTAACAAACACTCACCCAAAACATAGGTTTTCCTAGCAAACCTACAGAACACAACACCACTGCGTCCGAGTCACAATTCATGACCCTTGCTCACAAAACCATTTGTCCCATTCTTGATTCACATTCAGTCAAAATGTTCAATTAATTTTAAGCAATATTGGGCAACTACCATAAGCATAGCCAAGGAAAGCGTCAAAATCATAGATCAACCAAAACACTCACACCCGGTTCTTCCAACAGAGGATCTCTCCACAATTTGTGATAAAAACTCACAACCACTGAAACCATACCAACAGGAGATCCCATCCCCCAAATTCACACAGCCACCGAGAGTATAAAAAGAACAGGGGATCCCATCCCCTCCCACATTTTCAGCAAACGACCTGAAGGGAAAACAACTAACTACCACTACCAACACAAGTCAGGGATTTTCAGATTTAAAAGATTTAACACACTCCATTATTTCAAATTTCCATGTGTTCTAACCGGGAGTTATCACAGAAGGGTTGATCCTGGTGCTTTCAACTTATTTAGCCGGATATACATGATTAACCAATTTCACAGCAGGAGTTCACAATTTCAGCAACCCATTTAAAACATCACGAGGGGATTCAAGTGCACACACACGACCACCAACGACCTCAATTTTCAGAAAACATAAACCACTACAACAAAAGGGATGATCACAAGATAAAGCATAAACAACGAGCAAAACCCCTTCCCCTTCTTTCTTTGGAACTTCATTTATTATCTTCATTAGGGTTCGGTTCAACCAATTCCATAAGAACAAAAATAACGCCCACCCCGCATGATACACAAAAGTGAGAGACGAAAGAAATTCCCTACTTGTTGATAGATGATTGACGTTTAGGCCGGGGGCACGGAACTTTACGGATAACGACGCGGAGGTCCCGATGCACCAGAAGAGCCAAGATTGAAGAAGGGGGAAAACCACAGCCTAACCCTTAATTTATAAGAGCCGGGAACAGTTGAGATAAAAACGCTGAACCGCGTAAGGCGTGGAAGTCGTGGGTTGACCACGCGGCTTGACTCATCATTAAAGGTGTTGAGTGGTTTAAAACGACTCGTGAACCGATTCAGTATTTAATTAAACTTTTTTGCGCGTTACTGGAACAACTTGGCATGGCCGGGTGACGTCGGCCGGTTCCGCCGATCCGTCACACCGATCGGTCGCACCGATCGGTCTCACCGATCTGTACCCCTTAAGGATCCGGATTTTGGCAATGGAAGGGACCAAGGGGGGTCTGGGTCATCACATCAGATACCTCTTAAACGATTCTCGTCCTCGAGAATCACAACAAACTAGAAGGAAAGAGAGGGTCCGAACAACCATCTTCGAAAGATACCTCTTAGGAGTGAACCTCTGATAACTAAAAACACTCTCCTGTCAAGAACTAAGAAACATACCACGCCAAACAGCCCAGTCATGCTGGTTTGGGGAGTTTCCCCTCCCCCATGTCAAGATATTATCCTCTTTGGGCGGCACTGACTCGCCCGCACGGGTTCAATCGCATCCACCTTAATGCGTCTTGATTAGGGGTCGGGTTCCCTCTTCCCTTTAGCCGGGGCTTTTCACACACAATAGAGGAAAGGAACTAGTACATTTCATAGCCAAAAAGGTCAAACGTTCTACCACAGCAGGTACAAAAGGAACAAAGCTCAAAACAGCTCGTGGTATTGGGCACGCATCTGTGCTTCCCTTTCCCACGTACTCTCCTCGAGCCCGCCATGTCTATATAACACACGAACCAAGGGAATAGCTCTCCCATGAAGCACCTTATCCTTGCGATCCTCGATCATCACTGGTTTTTCCACAAAGGTTGCATCGTCCTCGATGTCCAGTTCACCCCAATCAAGGATGTGTGAATCATCGTGCAGATAGCGATGGAGCTGGGATACATGAAAGACATCATGTATCCTTAGCATCGGCGGAGGTAACGCTAGCTGATAAGCCACTTCACCGACCCGCCGTAACACTTCGAAGGGTCCGACAAATCTGGGGGAAAGCTTACCCCCCTTGCCGAACCTCCGTTGCCCACGCCACGAGGAGACCTTCAAGAACACGTGGTCTCCAACCTCAAACTCCAAGGGCCTTCTCCTGGTATTGGCATACGACTTCTGTCGATCCTGGGCCGCCTTCATCCTTTCCCGTATGAGCTGAATCTTCTCTGTCATGTTCTGAACTACCTTCGGGCCAAGGATGACTGCCTCTCCTACTTCGGTCCAACACACAGGTGAACAGCATGGCCTCCCGTACAGAGCCTCAAAAGGGGCCATACCGATGGTAGAGTGGTAGCTATTATTGTAGGAAAACTCAACTAGAGGCAAATATCGCACCCACGACTCTCCTGAGTCCAGAACACATGCTCGTAGCATATCCTCCAAGGTCTGGATGGTTCGCTCCGTTTTTCCATCTGTCTGGGGATGGAAAGCAGTGCTAAGGCGTAACTGGGTGCCAAACGCATGCTGCAATCCTCTCCAGATTCGTGAGGTAAACCGTGCATCCCTATCCGAGACTATGGACCTTGGAACTCCATGAAACCGCACCATCTAATTCACGTACTTCCGTGCCAAAGCATCCACAGTACTTGACTCCCTTATTTCCAGAAAGTGAGCTGATTTAGTCAACATATCCACCACCACCCAAATGGCGTCGCACCCTCCTTGGACCTTGGGTAGTCCCGTGACGAAATCCATTGAGATGTCATCCCACTTCCACTCGGGAACAGCTAAAGGCTGCAGTAGGCCGCCTGGAACCCGATGTTCAGCCTTCACTTGCTGACATACTAAGCATTTGGCCACGAATTCTGCCACCACTCGCTTAACTCCGGGCCACCAGAACTGCCTTTTCAGCCCCTGGTACATCTTGGAAACTCCTGGGTGCACTGGCAGGGGTGAGTTGTGGAACTCACTGAGAACCTTGCCACGCATCACTATTGGAACAAACAACCTTTTCTGGAAAATAATCTGGTGCTGACCATCCTCTGTCCATTCTCTCGGAGCATCGCCCTGGTCAACCCGATCACGAATCACTTCGCACTCGGGGTCTCCCCACTGAGACTCCTCCACTTGTCGAAACAGAGACGACTGCACTATCATCTGATATAGGCAGCCTCTGCCACTGTCCATCTTTGCATCCAGGTGTAAGGAAGCCAACTCCTCCATTGCCTTCCAGGCATTTGCCGACTCTCGGACCGCATCCTCCGGCGTCCTCCTACTCAAGGCATCGACCACTACATTGCCCTTTCCCTCAGTATAAGAGATTTCAAAGTCGTAGTCCTGGAGGAACTCCACCCATCTCCTTTGTCGCAAGTTCAAGTCCCACTGGGAGAAGATGTACTTTAATCTTTTGTGATCTGTGAAGACCACAAAGCATTCCCCGATGAGGTAGTGCCGCCATAACTTTAGCGCAAAAACGACCGCTGCAAGCTCCAGGTCATGGGTGGCGTAGTTACGCTCATGGGGGTGTAGCTGCCTAGACCCGTAAGAGATCACCCCTTGTTGCTGCATCAACACGCATCCCAGGCCCTGTCCTGAAGCATCACAAAATACCTCATAGGCCATCCCTTCTTCTGGTAATCTCAACACTGGGGCACTAACCAGCTTTTCATTTAGGTAGCTGAAGGACGACTCGCATTGCTCGCTCCACACGAAAACCTGGTCCTTCTTGGTCAAAGCCGTTAAAGGGGCTACGACTCGGGAGAAGTTGGGTACAAATCTCCGGTAGTAACCTGCCAGTCCGAGGAAACTCCGGACTTTCGCCACATTCTTGGGTGCTGCCCAAGAAACAACTGACTCAACCTTTGATGGGTCGACTGCTACCCCCCCGCTCAGACACTACATGCCTGAGGAAGTTCACTTATTGTGTCCAGAACTTTCACTTTGACAACTTCCCGTAGAGCTGGTGCTGTCGGAGGACTTCCAAAACTGTCCTCAGGTGCTCTGCATGGTCCTTTTCTATCCTTGAATAGATCAGGATATCGTAGATGAATACCACCACAAACTGATCCAGATACTCCCGAAAGATGGATTTCATAAGCCCCATGAACACGGTCGGGCCGTTCATAACACCAAAGGGAATGACCACGAACTCGAAGTGCCCATACCTGCACCTGAACGCCGTCTTCGGGACTTCGCTATCCTTTACCCTCTGCAGGTGGTATCCAGATCGTAGGTCGATCGTCGAGAACCATCCTTCCCCCCTTCAGCTGGTTAAAAAGATCATCTATCCTCGGAAGAGGGTAGCGATTCTTGATCGTTACCTGATTCAGCCTCCTGTAATCGATGCACAACCTGAGGCCACCATCTGCCTTCTTTGAGAACAAGACCGGAGCACCCCACGGTGACGCACTTGGACGAGCATAACCCCTCTTCATCATATCGTCAATCTGTTTCTGCAACTCCCGTAGCTCCGAAGGTGCCATCCGGTAAGGAGCCATCGAGATTGGTCGAGAGCCGGGCTGCAGGTCTATCCCGAACTCGATATCACGTCGAGGGGGTAGAGTCGTCACCTCCTCAGGAAATACGTCCATAAATTCACGAACGATCTCTGGTACGTCCACCATTTCCGCATCTACTGATTCTATCGTCAGTTCGGTCAACAAGGAGAGGATAGGTTCCTCCCTCCTGTTTCCCTTCGGACAACTCCGCTCGCCGGTGAAAGTAACACGCTGTCCGTCCAAACCAGAGAACACCACCCTTCTTTGGAAACAGTCGATGACGGCGCACACAGAATATAGCCAGTCGATGCCTAGGGTGACATCGTACGGCTGAATATGTAGTAGAAGGAGATCCCTAACCGACTGATGTGGCCCTAACATCAGTCTACATCCCCGACAAACGAACAGCAATTCGGTCTGACCTCCAACTGGTGTGCTCAACAACAGGGGAACTGGAAGTCTCTCGGCATCTAGACCCAAGGCGCGGGCTAGACTGGGTGCAACAAAGGAGTGCGAAGCTCCGGTATCGAACAAAGCATAAGAAAGAGTGCTAAACACACTGATCGTACTCGAACAACATATGGCCCTGCTGGAACTGTTGCTTCTGCGGCGTGTAACTGTCCACGCCCAGCTCCCCTGCCCCTCGGCTATCGGCCACCTCCCCGACCACGCCCTGGTCGAGGTCCCTGGGGAGCCCCCTAAGGTCGGACTCCCCCTCCTATGTCTGCCTGCGGAGGAGCGGGAGCTCGCTGTCACTGCTGCTGCTGCCGGAAGTGTCTGGCTGGAAACTGCTGCTGCGGCGGATGTTGGGGATGACTGCCACTGCTGTACTGCACCCGATCGGGGCACTGACTCCGGAGATGTCCAGGGATCCCGCAGATGAAGCACCGTGGTCCCGAGCCTGAAGGAAAAGAACGTGGGCCAGGGGATCAAAACTGAAACTACTGCGGCCTGCTCCCTGTGGGTCGGAACCTGGAGGGTCCCGATGTTGGAGGCCTGGCGCTGACGACCTTCCCCTTCGATGGTCCCAGCTGGATCCCTTCTCGTGACACTCTGCCCAGAGCATGCATCCTTTCCACCACTTTGGCCTTCTTCTGAACCTCTAAGTATGTCGGAAGGGTAAAGGTGGTAACATCATACTGGAGGGAGGGTCGGAGCGCCTCCTCCAAACGTCATGTCCGAGACTCCTCATCGGGAAAGAGGTCCGGAGAAAAACGCAGGAGGTCCTTGAACTTGATTCCATGTTCCCTCACAGACATGCTCCCCTGCTGGAGGGAGAGTAGCTCCTGCCTCTTCTCCACCTTCATTGTCGAGGAGAGAAACTCCGCCCGGAACTCCTTCTCGAAAGCTGCCCAAGCAACCTCAGACTCTTTCCTATTCCCCAGGTGAATCATCCACCACTGACGTGTCGCTCCTCGTATCTGGATAACATCCAGAGGAACCCAGTACTCGGTCGGAGCCCGAATCAGGCCGAAGGCTATGACTAGCTCTTCTAGCCAGCCTTCCATCTTCATATCGGAGGTGCTGCCCTCATACTTCTCGAGGGACTGTCGCTGGAAGGCTCGATGAGTCTTCTGCCACTGGTCGTCCTCTTCCTCTCGATCATCTCTCTGCTGATTGGCCAAAGTAGTCTCAGGAGTCTCGATCGCCTGTACCACACGTGGTCGCCTTCCAGGTGCCATAGCTGCAAGGTAAACAAGAAATGCCTAAGCCCAGTAGTGCAAAGAAAATCGTTCTTAAAACTTATTAAGATTTAATTTATTCTCAATTTCCCAAGACATCCCAGAAACACAAGAACACAAGTCATTTATGATGCATGTACCTTTCCTAGGGTCTCTACCCTGCAATCAGTGTGGCCTCACTTGGTCGTTCGGTAGGTCCAGAGCCCTTGCATCGGATCACGGGGGGCCCTAAAATCCCGTGTCCTAGCCGGTCCTCCCTGGCCTAATTCATGCACCAAGGTCACCCAACGATGTTGCCTTACCATCCCATGAAATCCTTACTGTTCCTAACTCCAGACCCTGTCCTATCTCTCAACCTCACCTCTGATACCATTCTGTCAAGACCCGCCTTCACCAAAAGGAGGAAAGGGTCAGCAGGTTGTCAGGCCCTTCCTTCTTTAAGTTGAAGGAGAGATAATGACCCCCGAAACCCACCTTCAATAGGTCCCGGAGTGGCGACTTGCACCAAGGGTATTGGAAATTCTCGCAAATGGAAGGCATTGCCCCTTTTTATTATTTTATAGGATCGAAAGATAAGGAGGAGGAAACCCAACAACACCAAGGTAGAAATAAAAGTAATTCCAAAAGTAAACCATTCCCACATGCATGTTTCAAAAGTGAAAGCCACAAAGTGCAAAAGGTGACTACAAGGTAAGTACCAAAAGAAAAAGAGAAACAACTGCAAGTGCTCCAAAAGTCCGAGCTAGTAAGGTCCTGCGTGATCCCCGAAGTCCTCCTGGAAACCTGAAAGCAGTTTTATATACGTAGGGTGAGCATACAAGTACACTCAGTAGGGAAAACCAAGACTCTCGTGCACAAGTGGGGGAACGTACTAAAGTCCCGTGAGAAAAGAGTAAACCAAACACATAACAAGGCAAACTATCCATCCCAGGCCTCACCAAGGCTCGCTCCCCAAATAATGCAAGTCAAGTAATATATATATAAGAGCACATCGATGTTTGTGTACCCCGCGCCACTTTACCACTGGTTATTGAAACATCCTACGCATCGGACCAATCCCACCATTCTCACCGCAGTCCCACTGCCACACCCGCCCGCACACACCTGGGCCACAACCACACGCAGTCCCACTGCCGAATCCCGCCCGCACACACCTGGGCCACAACCACACGCAGTCCCACTGCCGTATCCCGCCCGCACACACCTGGGCCACAACTATCACATGTAACCATGCCTGCAAACACCTAGGCCAGATCAACCACTGCTACGCCCGAAGACACCTGGGCTAAAGGATCCACTGCCATGCCCGAAGACACCTGGGCCTCATCCCGAAGACACTTGGGAAACCACCTGCCGCACACACCTGGACAACCACCACAACACCCTGCACGATGGTTCTTGGGCTAATAATGGACTTCAGGCCATCACAGCCTGCCCTGAGGTACTTGGGCTATCCGGGAAAGGGAGCAGAAAAGGAGCTAATAACCAGCCACTAAGTATAGTGTTGGGAAAAACACCCTTCCCCCATAAATGGGGGTGTTCGGAACTAAGTGCTCAACTTGGGTGGGGTGCGAATAAGAAACACAAAGCTACAAGTATAGATATAGGTAACAAACACTCACCCAAAACTTAGGTTTTCCTAGCCAACCTACAGAACACAACACCACTGCGTCCGAGTCACAATTCACGACCCTTTCCCACAAAACCATTTGTCCCATTCTTGTTTCACGTTCAGTCAAAATGTTCAATTAATTTTAAGCACTACTGGGAAACTACCATAAGCAAAACCAATGAAAGCGTCAAAATCATAGATCAACCAAAACACTCACACCCGGTTCTGCCAACAGAGGATCTCTCCCCAATTTGTGATAAAAACTCACAACCACTGAAACCATACCAACAAGAGATCACATCCCCCAAATTCACACATCCACCGAGAGTATAAAAAGAACAGGGGATCCCATCCCCTCCCACATTTTCAGAAAACGGCCCGAAGGGAAAACAACCAACTACCACTACCAACACAAGTCAGGGATTTTCAGATTTAAAAGATTTAACACACTCCATGATTTCAAATTTCCGTGTGTTCTAACCGGGAGTTATCACAGAAGGGTTGATCCTGGTGCTTTCAACTTATTCAGCCGGATATACGTGATTAACCAATTTCACAGCAGGAGTTCACAATTTCAGCAACCCATTTAAAACATCACGAGGGGATTCAAGTGCACACACATGACCACCAACGGCCTCAATTTTCAGAAAAAATAAACCAGTACAACAAAAGGGATGATCACAAGATAAAGCATAAACAACGATCACAACCCCTTCCCCTTCTTTCTTTGGAACATCGTTTATTATCTTTATTAGGGTTCGGTTCAACCAATTCCATAAGAACAAAAATAACGCCCACCCCTCATGATACACAAAAGTGAGAGACGAAAGAAATTCCCTACTTGTTGATAGATGATCGACGTTTAGGCCGGGGGCGCGGAACTTTACGGATAACGACGCGGCGGTCCCGATGCACCAGAAGAGCCACGATCGAAGAAGGGGGAAAACCACGGCCTAACCCTTAATTTATAAGAGCCGGGAACGGTTGAGATTAAAACACCGAACTGCGTAAGGCGTGGAAGTCGTGGGTTGACCACGCGGCTTGACTCATCATTAAAGGTGCTGAGTGGTTTAAACCGACTCATGAGCCGATTGAGTATTTAATTAAACTTTTGTGCACGTTACTGGAACAACTTGGCAAGGCCGGGTGACGTTGGCCGGTTCCGCCGATCCTTCACACCGATCGGTCGCACCGATCGGTCTCACCGATCGGTCTCACCGATTTGTACCCCTAAAGGATCCGGATTTTGGCAAAGGAAGGGACCAAGGGGGGTCTGGGTCATCACATGATGTGGTCTTTCACAACTCCTGCTTATTGTCACCCAACAGTCGACACAGATAATAATGATGTAGTTCATTATCATTTCTGTGTGAATCAATTTTAATCCTTGAATCTTATTTCACAATGTTATATATATATATATATATATATATATATTTAGGACTAGTTCTAATTGGTTCTTGAGCATTCTTGGTATGAACCTCAGGGTTCAAGATTATAGTGCTTCCATATATTATTATTTACTTCTTCCTTCATGGGATAGTGATTTCAATGAAATTAACTATATAATGTTTATTATATTTTTATGATGATATATAAGGAGATGTATTTTCTATCAGTCATTTCAATTAATTAATCCTTTAGTAGTAAATTTTTTAATCTTATAGGATTATTTTCACTCTTCGTACTTATATCCTTAGTTGGGCCGGAAAATATTAATGATATAAGTAATTAGTTATTTTTTCTTTCAAAATATACAAAATTGAGTTATATTATGATTAATTGATTGCATATTTTTTACACACCCAATTCATTGAAATTATGATAGACTATCGATGGGGTTTTTTCTGTTCAATATGGCTTGTCATACACAAGGTACTACAGTATGTGATACCATTTTATCAGAAGATTCTCATTAAACATTGTATTTATGAAGATGTGTGAGATATGATATCATTATTTTATTTTAATGATTATTTTTGTTTTAATTCCACTCATTTCCCTATTGGTGTTATTAATGAAGGATTATAACACCTATATCATCATGTTTATTTGATGATGTGAATTTTTTTAATCCAGTTATTTATGATATGTTCTTATTATGGGAATATTAATAAAAGATAATTAATTTTAGAATAATTTTGCATTCTTATTTTATTTTATGTAGTGAGTATGTGACATAGAAAAATAATTTTAACTGATTAATTTGATATAATCATTATCTACCATCATGAATTGTTTTAATTTTGAGATTTAAAGAATAAATTCATGGTAACAGGCTTGGGGGGAATTTATTTTATATGTATTTAGAAGAATATATTATATTAATAATGAAATATTAATCTTTTTGATTTAGTATAGTCGACTCGATTGAATTTTTAGCTAGAAGTATTTGAATATGTAAAATTTCACATTTATCATGTAATTTTATAATTACACTTGGGAATTGAATATTTTATTTTTAGGAGTTGTTTCTTGTGATAATGATGAATTTAAAAACGCATAAATAAAAAAATTACATTGAGAAGGTGGAGAGCTGATTTCATGATGAGGATGTTGGGGAGGAGCAGTTCCAAGTAGTTAGTTTGGGTTGTATGTAATGTTTGATTCCTACGGGATATAAATTCCTCTAAGGCCTACGGTCCATGTAATACATAAGCCTACCGACCTTATGAGGGTTGCACCTCACCCCTTGAAAAGGTGGATTATCAAAATCAATAAAAAATAAAGGCTTTCGGACCATTGGAGTAAATTATGTGTATGCTTATGGTATTGAGAGAATTTGGATGTCATATTACATAAAAGATAATCAATGGTTGAGGAATCTATTAGACAATTGAAAAATAGGGAATGAGTTTTCAATATATATTTTATAAAATTCATTCAATTATAATGAAAAGTGATAATGTGGTTAAGAACAAATTTTTCAAATTTATTCTCAGAGAATATATAATAATATGGTTCCACTATATTTGGAATGGGTATTCCAAATCAGAATGTGGAATTTGAAATCCACTTGAACCATTCCTCATTAAATATCATAATGAAATATCCATAAACAAAGGGTTACACTAAGCCATTCCAAATCGAATGTGGTCCATGTTACTCAATGTGTGTCTTGAAAATTTTATAATAGTATATCATAGGGGTTTGTAAATATGGAAATACCAATTAATAATTTCAATAAATAGCCATTTTATCCTCATATGTAATGATATTTCCATTTAATGAAATATTATAATATGTATAACTTGTTTACCCTACAAGGTCAACAACTTAAGGGAATGTTTTAAAAATATATGATTGATCATCTTGGTTGGTGGATTTAGTACATTATTTGGGTATGTATAATTATCTTTGTTCATATTTTATTGATTATTAACATAAAATGATTTTTATATGGTTTATTATTAATGTCTATTTATTTAATAAAAATAAATTTATGAAGAAATTAAATTTCAAAATATCCTACCTAGAACGATGGATTTAGTGAATTGATTTAAATATAGTTTATTTTATATTCAAATGTAAGTGATTATATGTTTTAAAATGTATTGGTAATAAATAATTTGTAAATGTTTATGTTTTTTTATATATGGTAAATCATTGAATTTGGGGAGTGTCAATTATGACGAGTGATGAATATATGAAAAAAGATTAAATTATATTCATTTTTAAGTGGAGGTTTTAGATGAAAATGTGGAAACATATAATGACATATTTAATATAGGTTAAATCTTTCTAGTTATACTAATATTTGTATTTATTATTCAATTTCATTATTTAACATGGGTGAATTTTTAATAAGACTATAGTTTTTAACAGTTTTCATGAAATGGGAGAATATATAATTTATTGGAAAATATAGGACATTTTTTCACTAGATCCGTATCATTCCAACATTATTTAATTCTGTCCTGATAATTAAAAAAATATCTTTATTACAAATACCAATTTTTTTTGGAGTTTAAAATATAATAATAATTTTTTTCACATTGAAGAAAACAATGGATATATTTATATATTTACTATTTACATTTATTATGTTTTTATGAATTGATTAAAAATAAAAAGTACTATTTATTATTTATTTATTAATGACTTGTATTTAGAAAGTTATTTAACTATTAATTGTAAAATTACACCAATAGAAATCCAAAATATGACTCATAAAAATTTGGTATTATATTGCATAATTATATGATAAGTATAATTTATCCAAACATTAGTTATTTTTAAATAATAAATTATTATATAATTAATTTATATATATAATATTTTCATAAAAAATCAAATAATTTTTTTTCTTAGACCTTGTGATGTATTTTCTCAACCTTATATTAATTGGAATCAACCATATGGATTTATGAATTCACCTTACTACAAAATTATCCCCCCCTAAAACCTATTAACTTGATAATGTAGATGATTATAAATCATTATTAATTATCACAAACACCTTACTTAGTTCTGTTGAACATCAAAAAAATCTATGTTATGTTGTTTTCAACCTTATGATTAATTATTTTCAATTATGTATTAATCCTTTAAAATAAGTCTCAATCTGATGATGATTTTTATGTATCACATGAATATATTTTTTCATATGAATTTTATTCTAATATGAAAAAAATTCATTACCTCATTTAATTATGTGCCTTATAAGAACACTTATCATGCACATTTTTGAATCATACATAAATGATCCTTAGGGGCATAACTATGCGAGATTAAATGAACCATATGATTTTTTATAACATCTATCATAGGCCACTGTATTTTATTTTTTTCTTGTTTTTAATTCGTTAAATTATTTTATACATGTTTATTAATTTTATCTAACTTTCTTATTAAAAATAATTTTATGTTTTTCAATTTTGATGTTATATTTTTATGCATTAACTTCTTGTTTTAGGGATATATTCTAAATAAAAATTATTTAAATATAAAATATTCTGTAAAATGTGTTAGATTACTTCATCAATTATTTTATTGTATATTTTTATTTGGTTCAATCATTACAAATTTCATTTGGTAAATCATTTAGTTTTATGTTACTTCTTTAATAATCAATCAAAATTTATGCGAGATGACTATCTTTCATTGGATGTTAGACATGTGTAAATAAATCTAGTTTCAATATTATTACATTTTATTATTTTACCAATTTTAAACTATTTTAATACTATTTCATAAAAAAATGTAATAATAATTGATTAAGGATCAAGTATAAATATGAGATAAAAATTTTTCAAGATTCACACACAATGTACCTCATCAAGCCTCTATAAATAATTTCCTAATGTTGTGTAAAAATTTTAAATCAACAATAAGACTCTCAAACAAGAACAAATTTTTTTAAATATTTAATTACTTGATGACAATGATTGATCCACTTTTAAATAACATTTTTTCCGGTCTCTTGAAATCATCATTGATGACCTAAGACTAGTATCACAAAACCTATTATTAATTTATTTAATAATTCACCTAAAGAGAAATTGTGTATTGGTTTATGATTTTCCATTTTAAAATAATTCTTAATTTATAAATTTAACTCTAGGATTCATAAATTCATGTTATGTTTTATTACCATTCAAAATATATAATCTAATTTTTTTCTAGGATAAAAAATCATTATTTTAACTTTTTTTACCTCATTCCAATTGTTTTTTAATTTTTTGGTCTTGTTCCTCTAAACAATTGTGGTCATTAATTGGGTTTGGAATTCCACTAAAAAGATAGGTCTATTAGTTAATAACATGTCTCTCAAGGAATTATAATCTGAAGAGTTATTTGGGATAAAATTTTCCTATACTACTATAAAAACTCTTGTATTATTCAATTTGTGTTCATTTATTCCAATATTTATCCTTGTATACATTGATAAATTAATTTCTAAGTGTAAATATCATGACAAGATAATTAAATTATTTAATATTTTATAAAGTTTCTCTTCTACTAAACCTTTTTCCTTCTTAAATTTGACTTTAACATTTATATCAGATCCTGGATCTTGTTTTAAATTAGTTCTTCTATATTTAATTATTTAATATTTTTTAATCATTTCCTAGAACATATAATTAATGGACATTGTCATGAAAATGGTAGGAAATAATTTAAATGGTAGGTGGATTCATGAGAAAAATGTCACATTACATTATAATGTTTATATATTATACTACTTGAAGGTATGATTATCTTAAAGATATCAATGATGAAAATTATATTACTATTATAAAGATACATAAAATACCATATTATTCCCCTAAAATTCTATTTTTAAATTATTCTTCATATCCATTTTGTATTATAATGTTTTAAATATTTTATAATATATAATTCATAAAAAAATAATTCAATGTTTTCTCTACATGTAATATTTCTCATAAAATTCAGATAATTTTTCAAGTCACTTTCCATGTAATATATATGTTGATTATAATATATCATCGAAGACTTCTAGATTAATATCAAGATTTCAAGATGTGTGAAGATGAAACTATTAAATATGTGTTTTATTAGTTTATAATAATGGTTACTGGATTTAATTCATTTGGATAATCTTTGAAAGTTATAATTCTTATTGAAACAAATTTGAGATATCTTCCTAAAGATTATCAAAATGAGAAGGTTTCCATTGATTAAACAAAATAAAAAATAATATTACTTTAATGAACTCATTGGTTGACTATGTCAATATTAATTGGAGTTGAAAAATTTTCTAGATATTATAATTAAAAGAGAAAAGATATAGATTTTAAATATATAATTATTGTTTCTTTTAAATCTTAGATTTGTTTATCAAGAATGTGAAAAAGACTCTATGGATAAAATTGTTAACGGTGTTTTAAAAAAACAAAGGGAGGGATAAAAACTCATTCTAGAAGGAACTCCTATAAAATTAAACAATAAAGTAATGTTAATGATAATAAAATTTGTAATTATAATACCAATGAATACTATTTATTTTTAGTAAATATGTTCTGGGAAATAAATCAATAATTTTACATATTAAAAAATAAATAAAAAGAAATGTTCTGTGAGAGGAAATTATAAATTATTTGGCATTATAATGGAATCGTACCAAAGAACCTAATTCAATTTTAGAATATTGAAAAGAAAATAAATCCACATTCATTTACTTTATTAAATCTTTAAATTAATTTAGAAATTTTAGATCTTATTTTATATAATTTTATGATGGTTATTATTTGTATAACATAGAAATTTTTGAAGTAAATGGATAAATTTATATATTATTAATTAATATTATATGTTATGTGGATCATTAATGTTTATATAAATGTAATAATAAAAAACGATTTTGTGAAAACAAAACACTTTTTCATAAAAAGTAAAAACTATAGAATAATACCAATACGTCAATTAAAAATACTATTATAAGAATATAAATCCTCTCAAATTTTGTATGAAATAAAAATGTAAGAGATTAAAAATCTAAATAAAAAACATGTGTACCTTCATTTAATATAGAATTTGATATAGAAAGATTATTTATTTATATAAAATGATTAATAAATTATAGAATTTTATATAATAAAAGACTATCTATAATATATATTAATTATATTCGGAACTTTTTGAGTGGATATTTTTCTACAATTTTATATTACAAAAGTATGATGAAAGGAAATAATTATAACGAATGATCACTAATGTATTTATAATCCGTAAGATTTAATAAGACTCATATTTCTTAATTTTAATCTTCTATAGTATTATATAATATTGTATAAAATATTTTTGGGAACCAATGAAATTAATAAATAATCATATTATACCCAAAGTAGATTAGGTATCAAAACTGTTTAAATATTCATTTTTAAGAAAAATGTCTTTGGATGCCACCATAATATTGTATGGTACATGGAAAGTATATTATCAAGTCATATTATGGGATACCCATAAGGATTTCTCCCATTAAAAATATGTGTTTTAGGAATTGCATGTTTGGAGATAATTCTAAAGAAACAAAAAAAATTGTATTTATTACTCTAATATGATTTATTAACATGTATATGTTAATGTATTATAGAATAATAAGATAACAATATCTCCCATATGTGATTATAGGATATAATTATTTTTTCAGAATGATAATTATTTATTTCATTTAAAAAAAATTCATTATTATATTATACTAATAACAAGGAAAATATTTATACTATAACAATTTTAATGTAACTTTGTAATGTGTAATGCTTTTGAATATTACAAATAACGATTTTTTATAGTATCATAAATGTCATGGACATATGAATTCTAGTCAGTTTCATGAATTTTATAATAATGAAATTGTTTTATAATTAACCAACTCATTGAAATATATGTTTCAGGTTTTTTACTATTATTTGAAATTGAAAATATAAAAAAAAAATCCAACAAACATCTTATTTAATTTATAAATAACCAATAATGTTAGTGTATCTCATCTTGTTTAGTTATCTTCAAACTATGTGTCTCAGATGAAATAAATTTACCTTATTTATTATAGTTGATTTTATAATATTTTCTTGGGATTATATTATTTATCTAAATAAATAAATACATAATAATATTATTATATATTGTAACTGAGTTCAAAATGAATAACAATTCATGATTACTAATATTTTTATTGATATATTATGTGATTTTTTTAAAAAAAATATTTTAACATTTTAATGATCTTTTTATTTTCAGACATTATATCTGCTAGATTATATATAAAATTGACTTTTTCAAAAAAAATAACTGAACACTCTTTGATATTTTTATAACAATGTTAATATAAAATAATTTTTCTAAATATGTATATTGATGACGTTATTCTTACTACTTGGTATAATTGTTATTAAATTCTTTATATATATTTCTTCAAAATGATCTCTTACGAAATATTGAATGGAATGATATATATTTTAATTCCAAAAAGTTATATTGATAGAATAAAAAATTAGGGACTAGTAGAACTTATAAAAAATATTTTAATCACTTATTGCAGTTATGATAATTCATGAAGTAGAAATAAAAAAATTATTATTTTTTCAAGTCTAATTGATTTAATATATTATCATCACTCCTATAATATTTTGAGGTAAATACAAACCAATTAGATGGAAGAGAACTTTTAAACTTCCATAAAAAGCCTTTACAATTAATTTTTAATCATTGAATGTTTAATCTGATGCTAGCATTCTAACATCTATAGTCACAACCTATGTAACATACATTTTATGTTTTATAATAAACCAATCATATTTTTATCCGTACAATGGATCAACTGAATCCCCATTTCATTTTACCATTAATGTAATGGCCCAAAAATACCATTTGTTTTGGGTTATATTACTCAATAAATATACTAACTAATGGTATTATATGTATATACCATTATGAATATAGGAAAAGAATAAAAATGTAATGTATTATTTAAACTAGTTTAAAAAAGAAAACATGAGTGTTAGGGCTGCAGTATTAGCTTCTGAAATAAAAGGACCAAAATTACATATAGTTTTGATTAATATTCTAGTGATTATTCAAAAAAGTGTGTCACATGGAATAGTTTAAAATATTATCAATTTACATAATATAACACAAGTAGTGTTGAACACTTTATATTGTGTTCATTTTTACAGAACTGCCACTGATAAAATATAAATTCATTTCTATTAGTTCGAAATATATATTTTCCTAATACATTCTATATTCAATTTAATAAATAATTAACAAAATAATTGTCAATAAATGATATTATAATCTATTAAAAACATATATTTATATAACATAACATATTTGAAAAATTAATATTACTTACTACTATAAAATTTATATACTCATAACAAACATATAACTAATGTTACACAAGATCTCAATATATCAATTATATAAAATTGCAAATTAACTATTATCCAAGAATACATTCTGTAAATTTAATACATTATTTTCCCACATGATGATTATTTAATCATTCCTAATATGTTTTGAATCAATTTATCAGTTTAAAATAATTAAATACTAATTATGAAACAAAAAATGTAAGTTAAAAACTAATCATAAAAATTCAACAAATTTAAATATGAAATGATATAAAAAATTTTCATATTTATAATTAGATAAAAACCATTTAAACATTCATTAATATAATTTTCCCTTAAGTTTATACATGATTTTTTTAAACATGATTATTTTTAAGCATGAATATTTTTTAGAATCAATCTCTTGGACAATTAATGTTTTTATCATAAGTATTTACAAACCATGAACATGACTTGTGTAGGAATTTCCTAATAATGTTCATGACTGGTGAAATTCTTACATAACAAAAAATAATTACCCTCTATTCTTTTTCAAAATAATCCTAAGCTATTTTAATACTATTTTATTCTATTTAACCATTATCTTATTATATTTAAACATAATTCTTATTTTTTAAACAATATTTTTATATATAATAAAAATAATTCTATATTTAGCTTATTTGTGAATCAATTTCTTAAATATATCTCATTCAAATCATGAAAAATATAAACATAATATATGAATAATAAAAAATTAAGACTAAATTAATGAAAATAATTAAATCAAAAATCAAAAATCATTTATAAATGAGAAAAATATGTTTTGGGTAATTATAAATATCAAATTATGAATATTTCATTGTATGATTTATAACATAACTGATACTATAGTTGATTTTTTCAATGAAATCAGTTTAGATAACACATAAAAATAATGAAAATAAAATTATATATAATAAACGACAATATTTTCTTTTACCATTAGTGTTTGCATAAAACACATTTCATAGTGAATTTGGGGTGGTAGGAAAATGGTTAACACAACATGTAATAATTCATGTATCCTAGGATAAACTTCTATTTTTGTTGAATTTACGATTTTACTATATCATTATTATAGCAGGTGCATTATTTGATGAACTAATAACCCGATTTGGGATTTCAAACAATTAGTTTGGGCCTACAAGACACATGGTCATTGGAATTCCATGGCCATTGGGCCATAAAGCCTATAGATTATGGAGGATCTTATAAGTTAGGAATGGGGGCTATAGAGTGGATTAATATGTTGTTGGATAATGACACAGTTAAACATGAAGCCAGTGTGTGTTGGCATTTTTGGGTGGGTGGCCTCTATAAGAGGGATAAGAAAACACACGCATTTCATCAAACCTCTAGTCACATTGGAAGATATTGGGGTGGAAGGGTTCCCTTCCACATTACCATTTATATTGGGTTCTGTTCTAATTATGTAGAGAAATAGGCTACGGATTCATGCAAGGGATACACATGCATCATAGGTTGTGTAGCTTGAACTATAGATTTGTGTGTTCTATGACTGTAAACATGGAATGATGCAGACTATCCACTCAATTACATAAAATTAAATAAATATGATTTCATTATTCTAGTCCTTTAATTCATCTTTAAATATTAATCAGTCTTTATTCCACTAGTCCCTCACGTCAAATAAAGGGTTACATCCCATCCTAGTTTCAAAATAGTGTCTTAATTCATTAATAAGAAATTGTTAATTTATCCATACCGATTAAAAAATACTGATAATAAAAATTTATGTACCCATTTTAAAATGAGGAAGATAAAAAATAGTATTTACCAATAGATGATAATATGGTGGGAAAAAACATTCAACAATATAAATTATTTTATTTAATGTTTTTAAATTCAATGATTTTATTCTTCATACTAATGATAATTTGGATAGTTTAGATGTTATGATTAATGATGGAACAATATAAAGATATTCCAATATTTGTTAATATTATTGCGTTTTTAATAATAAAAATATTAATATTGAAGAATATATTCATGTTAAATTCAATGATAATATTTTGGACCAAAATTCAAATATAAATAATTTTTTTGAATAATATATAGAATTTCATACTATGAAATATGGATATAATGAATTAAATGAATCGGTTGTGTGGGATTATAATCCCAATCAATAGGATCATATTTATAAGAAACTAAAAATGATCTCAATATGTAAAAAGTAAATAGTAAGGTATATTTTTTAATTTAATGTAGATTATTTTTAAAAATATCTTGGCTAATTTAGCTTATTTTATATAATTTTAAATGACCGTGTTAATAGAGAATTAAAAAATAATAATTTGATTATTTTATGGAATGTTATCCTACCTTATTTGATTGAAATATTGATTAATATTTTGTTAATAAACCTCAATATATTCATGTTATTAGAACTGGATGTATTTTTTTAAATAAATTGAATAAATTTTGAAAAATTATAATAAATAATGTAGGAATAGTTACATAAGGATAAATTCAATATGAATGCAATTATTTTGATTAATTTTATTCACCTATTTTATAGCTTTAATTTTTTATAATTTACTATCTTTTTTTTCAATGATTTAAATTTTATCAAGATGATATTAAATGATTATTCTTGAATGGATGTATTTTTTAATATGTTTATTATGATCATCCACCCGGATTAAACATGAAAATTTATTAAATTATGATTTTAAATTATATATATTTATATTTACATATGAATGGTCTGGGATCTATGTATGAAATAAAATCATCATTTTTTTAATAACAGCTATAATAAAGGTAAATTGTATCTTGAATTTTTCTACTATATGTTTTTATAATGACATTATAATTTTTTAAATTTCTGATGATCATATTTTTTTAGATCTAGATGTTATGTTAATTGTAAATATTTTTCTAATTTCATGGCTCATTAATTTAACAATATATTTTATGTGTAATTTTTTTTCTTTTTTAATACTCAGATATTAAAAAAATATATATAATATTTTAGGAATAAATGTTGTTATTTATAATAATTAGTAATGATAATTGGTCTTATTTATTATAAAACATTTGAAAACATTATGAATACTAATCATAAATTGGATTTTGTTGAATCTGGAAATCATATTGATGTAAATTTTATTATAGTAATGATAGTTGGTTAACTTTATTAAGAAAACATTTAAACATAATACCATCATTAGTGCATGTATGTAACATGTATTTTAAGATGATCCTATTGAATCACGTATAAAGGTGGTTGAAAGATTTATTAGATTAGAAACTATAAATTATTTAATACTTTATTCTATATAAATTATTTTTATTTTTTCCAATTGTTCTTATTAGATTTTTAGAGGATGTAAAATTGATTGAAAAAGTGCATCTGATATGTGAAATTATTTGTGTTGAATTTAATTTCATGTTTTTAAATGGAATTTTTTCCAAATTAATTATCAATATTTTAATCTCAATATATAGACATCTCTTATTATTACTCTTTATATTTATGTTTTATGTGAACATGTCTAACTGAAATATTTATTACTATAATATTCATATTTATTTTGATAATTATTTTATAAATTATATTTTGAGGAACCCACTAAAAGGAACTACAAAAATAAACATGTAATATTTCATTTTATTAGATATAATATTAATAATGGTTTCATTGATTTTTATTTTTCCTCAAATGATAGTAACCTACATGAAATATTTATTAAAAATTTGTATAAAACTATGTTGGAAAAGAATATATTTGGGCATGAAGTAATGTAATCTTAGTTAATTTTTAAATGTTTAAACTATCTTTTTTGAATGAGAATGTATCTATAATCAATTTATATTTTATGGTTTATTATATTTTTTATTCATTGATGGTAAATATTTTAATTCATCAAAAATTATTTCAAAATTCCATGAAAATGTTACCATATATCATGCATCCTTGAAGCTTTATATTTCTATTTCTACATTATTTTACAAATGTAATATATAATTAAATACTAAATTTGAACATATATGTTATTAGGATACATAAATTAAAGAGGCACAAATTTATTTGATTTATTTTTTTATTTCTGTTTTTTTCATTAAATTGTGGGGATTTAAAAGGGGAGATTATTGGAGTTCTTTGTAGATATACAAGATGTTAGACTATATTTAAACAAATTATATGTGATCATTAACCATTTTGAAACAAGACATCACGATTAAAAAACAATGAAATATTTTAATATAGTAGTTGACTTGTCGATATGAAATTAATTACCACATCATGAAATTCAACAATAAGATTTTAACATAATGAAATGTATTGATTAGTTCATAATAAATAATTACTCAATTTTTAGTAAATCCATTTTATGTTTAAATAATGTATTTTGATCAAAAAAATGTAAAAAAGTTTTATGAATTGAAATCATAATTTATTACTACAATATTTAGTAGATTTATTTGAGTAATTAGGTCTCGATTTATAAATTATCATTTGAATATTAAAAATTATAATTTTTTTATATTTCTAAAAATAATTATATTTTTGTAAATAATGAAAAATAATATTATATTTAAAATTGTATTATCTTTTCACTAAAGAAGTTAAATTAAAATAATAACATTGTTTTTAATTTTATATTAATGTAACATAATTATTCTTTAATTATAATTAATTTAACCAATTATATAGAAATAAACACCATTCTCGATTTGGGTATAAATTAATTCTAAGACATAAAGACCCATTTTTCTACATGAATTCATAATGCTATACAACTTTATATTTAAATCGGTTTTACTCTTATATAAATTATATTTTTAAAAAATGATTTCATAATTTTATTTTTTATGCCCAAATATGGAAAACAAAACCATTTTATTTTTATTGATTATAAATACTAAATGTGGTAATTATTTATAACCTCGATAAGTGTAAAAAATGTAAAATTGAGTTAACACTATAGGACCGTGTCAATAAATCTCCAAAACACATTCCATTATTTCATTTAATACATTCATTTCAATCATAACATTATTATACGTGATATTTCTTTACTTTCATGTTAATTTCAACCGATAATGTCCATAACAATATTATAAGTAATGAATTAGAAAAAATGTCACTCCCTTTGTTTTAATATTATTAATATTTTTCATAGGTCCAGAAATAATTTATGTTCATTTATAAGTGGATCTTGGAAATAATATGATCTTTATATCATTTTAATTCATTTTTTATTTGTAATGATGGATTATTTAGAATATATATTTAAACAATTTCGACATAATGTATTACACTTGTAGTAAAAAAATAAAAAAATTTATTTTAATTTTTTTTAATTAATATAATTTTGATTAATTATCATATTAAATAAAATTAAAATATAAATATAAAAACCTTAATATTTTTAAAATGTTTATTTTCAAATTATATTTTTACCATGTTTCCTTGAAATTCAATATTTTTGATTTTTCCTGAAAAATGTTTTATCGGTATCATCGGTTGTAAAAAAATTATTAAATGAATTATAATTTATAAAATAAATTTATTTTCATAAATAATGTTATATATTTAATTATATAAATCATTTTCTATGTATAGTTCACCTATCCTTTTATAGTAACTATCTTGACCCCTAATGAATAAAAACATTAATATCACGGTAAAAATTAAAAGGTTACTGATGGTAAAACAACGAGATAGTGATTTAAAAACCTAAAATAGATTTTTTTTTTTTTATAATTTAGTATATATATATGTATATATAATATTATAAATACACCATTTATTCACACATGTACATAAAAAATAATATATTATAGTTATATATTTTTTATTTCAAGTGTGTATTTTCATTCAATTTACAAAGACAATAATCATAATCCCATCCTAACACCACCATTAGTGACTTATCTTGACCAACCCTACCAAAATCTCTACATAAAATCCTTATTTTACATGTATACATACTATTATCTTAAAAAAACAATCCATAGGGTCATTATAAATAAATAAATAATGCCTCTCGATGTGGAGGAAAAAATTTTAATCGATATCTTTCATTTCACTTTTAATTTTACCACCATTTTTTATCATAATAATTACTGTATAAAAAAATAATAATCTCACATATTCCAAAATTTTATTATTTTTATGTAAAAAACATTATCTATCTAATTTTACATAAATGGGAAATTAAAGTATCCACTTAACACATGTGTGGACTACCTCCACCATATAGTAACATGATGTTTTTCCATCACCAAAATTAATGGATGGTTATTAGGATGGAATTAATATTTATATATGATAATTATGACATAAAAATTATTTTATAATTGTAGGATTATATCTACCTTTTTACCAATCCTTCTATTGTGAAATGATAATGTCTCTCATTTGTAATAGTTAAATACTACCTCCACAGTGTGTTGTGATTTCTTCTTAATTTCCTCATTAAATGGATTTGAATATGTATATATTAAATGAATATATATATTATATTTAAGATATAACATTGTTTATGTAATGTTAAATAATGTTTCGCTTTTATTTCGTTTTATCCATCGAAAAGTGGAAACATCACTCATTTGAACCTATAGACTACCATATTCATGAAATGATGTAATTCATTTATCAAAATACTATTATATGAATGATTATTAATGTGTATATAATTTATAATTATTATAATTATTTCATTATTATGATTATAGATATTATTAAATCCTTACCATGTGAATGTACTTGAACCATTAAACTGAAACATGCATTGAAAACAGAACTGTTTTCAACCAAAAGATCATTTTAAAGAACTAATTGTTAATAAAATAAAATTTTGAAATTATAATGAAATATTTTATATTAATTAATTTATAAATATGGTTATATAATATAGATAATATATATTTATAATTCATAAAGTTTTATTGTGAATGAATAATGATAGGACTTGAGGTAATAATTTTCTTAAAAAGATTTATTTACATTATGATATATTACATATTTAATTTATTTGTTAGGAGAATATTATAATTTTAATAATGTTTTATTATTTTATGTTTTATTTTATATTTTATTATCTGGTTTTACTTTTATATTTCTAATTTAATGTCATTTTCATTTATGACGACAAATATTGTTGTTAATTTTTTTCAATCGGGAGATTATCAAATTATTCTAACTTATTTATTCTCAAGATGGTTATTTATTATTATTATTAAGAATTATTATTGAAAATAATTTTCGTTTTCAAGAGTAATGATTTGATTAATCGATAAATGCTTTTATGTCATCGTTTCATACATATGAATTGATAATTCAACTGGTCATCAATTTATTATTTAATGAAAAGACCTCTTTAGACTGGGTAGAGGGAGACCCATTATATAGCCTGAAGGACCAAGGCCAAGTGTCTTGAATACAAGGCTTGAAAGCCCATTTTTTGGCCCAAATCCCCCTCGGTGAACAGTACTTCTACTGTACAGGCACTACTACAGTACCTGATATAGTACAACCACCGCTACAGTCCCTGCTACAGTCCCTCTTCTACCACAGTTTCGTCGCTGCTACAGTTCCACCGCTGCTACAATATAGCTACAGCACCCTTCTACAATACTGCTACAGTACCAAAAACTTCTCCCCTACCCGGATTTGATCCTGGGTCTTTTGGATGCCAATCCGTGGCCTGTACCACTAAGGTACTGGCTCGTTGGCGGATGGATAATGTTATGGTTAGGTTAGTTAAATGCATCCAATGTATTGGGTAATTTGATAAGGTATGTAATTAGAAAGTTATGAAAAATGATGAAATGAATGTGAAAATATTTATTCTTATTTTTATGAGTGGTTACTATTTATTCTATATATGAACAAAATATTATATGTGTACAATATTACGAATAGAATTGTTAATATTTTGATATGTTAATATGGTTGTTTCTAATGATGATCATGATATATTTTGTATGTGTGATTATGGATCAAAATAGTCATATTGTTTTATATAGGATTGATCACTTCTAGCTCTTCTCAGCAAAATACGCATTGACATGATTGTGATTAGATATGTTTAGTTTTTGATTTGTGTGTATGATCTCTTTTAGTTATGATTCAAATATTATACAAGGACATGATGTAATATGTGTATATTCATAGAAATATGATTTCAAGTTATTATAATTCCACATTATTAATATATGAATCTCAAATGATTATTACTAATTTGAAACCTATTTTGATCATGTTTCTAGATATGACTTGATTTTGGTGTATAAAATATTTTAATTTAGGTGTAAAAAATATTTTATAAATAGAGAATTCATGTGATTATGTTATCATACCATTATGATTATATTATTCACTTATAATTGATATCTCCCATGTTTACCCATGTTGAGTATCTTTGATTAACCTTTTCTTTTTTTCCTACCCAATGATTTAATGTATGGTTATAAGTATGATATGTATAAAAGGTCACTAATATGAATATATTTTTTATTTATATAGTATTCAATTATGAAATACAATGTTTATGTATCTTGTATTCAAAAACCTAAATCCTTTATAGTTGTATGGTGTCTATAATGTTCTTATGTATTTACATTTATTCAAAAATAATGTAACATGTTTCTATGTCATGTATGGGATACCTTAGTTAGTATCATATATTAGTATAGTTTTTTGTTACATCATGGTTAGAAATAAATGGGAAAACCCCAGGGGATTTGTAAATGTATATAATCATAGAACATTTTTTCATAAATAAAACTATATCGGTGTTTTATATAAATATCATCCTATTATTGTTAATATAATGTGGATTTGGCCGTATCACAATAGCACCTAGTGTCAAAACTCTAAATCTAATGAGTAAGGTATTAAATCAATTATAACTAGTTCATGGTTAGAGGGCCTTAGACTGCAAACCCGGATAAACATTCTTAGTGTATATTCTTGCATTTATATTCCTTTTCTATAAAACATATTGAATTATTTATAATGATAATGATGGTGGATGACCTAGTATAAACAAAATATATCATATAATGAAAATAATTTTTTCAAATTTAGATATCCTATGAAATATTTTCCATTATTACATGATTAATAAAAATTATTACTATTACATATACTATAAATTTCATTTCAAATCAATGGGTCTAACCATTCAAAATAATTATAACGTATAACATGGTGGAAATTGGTATGGTCATTCTCATGAGAAACCAATTTAAATGGAAGATGAAATAAAAAAACTTTCTAGTTATTTTTAATATATAATATTAGAATATAATTAATAACCTCCACTTGGGTGAGTTTCCTAACACGTCTAATATGAAAAAATGGTGTGTTTTGAATGTTTATTAGATTAAATTTGTGGACGTAATAATATATAACTTCTTGAAGTTTAATAATTTGGTAAGATTCACCATAATAGTTGTTTTCACAGAATGAGAATATTTTTTTTGTATAGAAAATATCTTCATAGATAATGTAATTTATAAAAAGAAATAAAGTGTTCAATGGAAGAATGAATTTAATCTTATAATTACATTGGCTGTTAAGATTATTTTGGGTGCTAAGCATGGGAGTTATTTTATTAAATTCTCAAATCCATGGGCTAACTGTTATACCAAGAAAGTTCACATAATATTCCAATCTCTAAAGAGGATTTATTAATGTGTTTATGTATTTGATTCATGATACATATTACAGAGGTATTTTTTAATGATATTTTTTATATGAATGCTGAAATAGGTATTAATTTATATATAATAATTTTTATTTAATTACATGAAATCAAATTTTTGATGGTACCGATAACATTGAAAACTGATTTAGTGGTAAGGTGATATTTTTTTGTAACACATTAATAAAAATTACCTTTTCATTTAAATAATTTTAAATGTTAAATCACATTATAAAATTTTAAAAGGATGAAATTATTTCAATAGTATTAATATTTATCAAATTTATGTAATTGAAATCATTTTTATATTGGTTTTGGATATTAAAACCTTTTATACTTAATATAAATTTCCATTTGGAAATCCAATATTTCATCATGTTTGTGGGAATAGTTTTAAATTACATGTTGTAAAATATATGAATATTATTAGAGAAAATGGGATTCCATATTCATATTCATAATAATTTATACAATCTAGTAAGCTAAAGTTAATTTTTGAACAAAATTAATAGTGAAAACATTAAAAATTATATTCCATTCCTATGGTAAAATTGGAATACTAAGGGTAAAATTATAAAATATAAGGGTTACAATTAACTAAAATCTTGTCTAGAATATATTGAATGAAAATATTTACTCCGTATAATGAATAATTATTGTTTTTACTCCTTCTTATAGCCTTGTTTTTGTTGAAAAATATGGGTGCATGTTTTTATTCTAAAAAAATACTGTTATGTAAATCTCTTCACTTATAATAGGACACCCACTCTCATCTATTATTCACAGCATAAAACCATTTTGGATCATAAATTACTTTTTCAAATAGTTTTCAAACAAATAGAACCACATAGAAAAAGTTATTTTGGTTATAATGTCTTTCTATGAAAATATTATTTATAATCCTAAAGATGTGGTTTAAGAAGATGTAAAATTCTTAACTATGACTTTTTTGTTATAATTCTTCTTCAAAAAAATTTAAATATTATTAATTTATATATATATAATGAATATAGTATCTCCTATAAGCTAATTTATTATTATTTCAAGGTAAAACACTACATAAATCATCGCTTCTCTAATAAGGGAAATAATAATGTCGCTCATGTGTACGTATGTCCACCACCTTATGAGAAAATGAGACATTTATTCCATCAACACAAGTCATGGTTGGGTATAACGAGGGATGTAGATTTTATATAGGAAATTTAAATCATAATTATTCAAATTTTTTATTTATATAATACATATTTTTAACATTAAATTACATTTGAGATACGATATTGTTGCTCGTGAGTATGGTAGACTACCGCATCGCAAAGTGATGTGATTCATTTTTCACCAACTCTTTCAAGTGATGGTAATAAAGATCAAGAAAATAGATATATGCTCTATATATAAAATAATTATGATATTGATGAAATATTTATTTTTTTTTAAATGAATATATAAAATATTATTTATTTATTTTTCAATTTATAAAACATGATAATCATCTTCCCATATGTATGGACTACTACCTTCAAAAAAGTGGCGTGGCACTCTTTTAATCTGCATATGAGAAGGATGATATATATATATGTCTGTGTGTGTTTGTGTGTGTGTGTATGTGTTTATTTAAATAAAAAATATACTATATATGGTATAATTATCATTAATTAATTATATTATATTACATTAATACATTCAATAATGTTCGTTGAAAAATGGAAATGGTACTATTGAATATGAATGGAAAATAATCTACATGATCTTAATATACATTATTTCTCAGAATCATATTTCATTATTTTTATTAAATGTACAATTTATAAATAAATATGATTATTATTTTATATATTATGTAACTACATAATATTCACAAGAATTCGTATACTCTTGATAATGAATAAATGATAAAACAATCCTATTTACACCCAATATAAGGCCCGAGCCTTAGACATTACTTAATCTTGAGATATTTCAAGAATACACGTTGAGGATCTTTTCAGGTTTAGAGTTTTAGAGATTTAGATCATAAAACATGCATTACATTTCATATTTTAACAATGTGTTACATAAAAGATAGCATTCATTTTTCCCATAAACGGAAACATATTTTAAATAAAACATGGATTCATTCATGACACTTCCTTGACACTGTCATCATATCATGTACCTTTCCCATGACCTGTGAAAAACATTTCAAAAACATGGGATGCGCATAAAAAGTTCATCAAAGGATATAAAAATTTAGAAAGGAAACATGACGACATGTATACATAATAATCAATGAAATCATACTTTACTCATAAAACATAATCACTTTAACATACAACATCAAATCTTGAATAAACCATAGAAATCATAAGACATATAATTAACTTAAGACATTCATAACATTCTTACGTAGAGAGTAACCCTCTTGGTTACGTTTGAAATACCCATCATAGTATATTCCTTGAATCTATTCTGAGAAACCTTAAACTTTAACTCCTTCACGTTACCCAATGCATTGGAGATCTATATAGGGCTCCCCCGCCCTTAGTTTATCACAGAACCACCCATCTTCATAAACAATGCCTAATAACCACAACATAATCATATCACATAAAACATGAATAAAGGAAACATAAAATTTCCATATTTAAATCACAAGATATCCATACAACACATTTATATAATAAAAACATTATGAAAACCATTTTAAACACAAAAATAAAATAAAAGTAAAATATGGTATTTATTTTTCATTTAAAAAATGTTATGGCTTATAGAGGTTTCCGAAACTCAAATAATGGTCACGACGGAGGAGAAGTCGTTGTCACCGCATTCGTATGACAAAAACATTCCCTTTTTTCATTTAGTAAAATGATTCATATAAAAATATTCCTTTTTAATAAAAGTAAATGTCAAAGGGGTTTATACACCTTATAAAATAAATTTGTGTATAAAACAAAATATGCCTCAATGAAAGGATATTGAGACGATGTCTCATACCTCGGACTTGACTTGACTCGATCGTTCTTTAACCTCCAAAATAATAAACATGTGTTAATTTATAATATCATAAGAACATTTTTCAAGTTCATTATTCCTTTTATATCACTTATTACAACTATGTAATTATTTATGTTAATAATGGTCGTTTTGTTGATCATTGGTACATTAGTCAAAAGTACACTCTTTATAATTAAAAGTTGTTCGTGTGTTAAAATATCCATTATATACAAAATTATATTCATGATGTAGATATCATATATATCATACATATCCAGTTTATACATGCATTTATAATATTACATTACATTTAGTGATAATAAATGAAATGCACTATTCATGGAGATGGTAAGACGTACGTACGCATGAACGGTACTTTCATTTCTATTTCTTACTTAATGTAGTGAAATCATAGTAATATAAAGGTATATTATAATTCCAATATAATATCATATATAATATCATTAACTCCATCCCTTATATGTCCCACATATGGCATTAACGAATCAAATCACTTTGAGGGGGCGGTAGTCCGCACTTCCTAAAATTAAGATATCGCGTTTACCCATATTAGAAACCATAAGGTATGATATAAATGATAAAATATAAAAGAATAAGGTAAAAAATCATATTATATATCATATATAAATATATTGACATATTAATGGCCACCATTAAAGGTGTTAAAAGAAGAATGAACAATCATCATTTCGTGAGGCAGAAATTCACTATCCACAGAAACAGTATGTTCATTAACCATTTGATGAAGGTGTGTGTAAATTTATCTCTAATAATTCAAGTAAAAATATCCTAGTATATTTAAGATACTGGTTTTGTTACAAAAGAATGGAATAAAAAGATTTTAGGGGATTGGAAATGCAAAATAAAATAAAAGAACACAAGTGAATACATTACCTTTAAATCGGGTAAATCCCTTTTGATTGAACCAAAAAGGTTTCTTGAAGTGCTTAATTCCTAAGGTAAGGATTCTATGATGAAGAGAGGTGTGTGGAGAGACAAAATGGTCATATCTTGGCCGATCCAAAGGCTTGAGAGCTGTGGGTAAGGTGGTAGAGGTGGGGGCCTTTTATAAGAGGAGAGGAGGGGCACTTTTGAAAAGGTATAAAATGTTACATTATATCGAAATGTGTTTCGGATTTAAAAGGTCCCAAATTGATATATTTAAAGGATATGGTGTTAAGGGTTCGAGATAAACTAATACAATAGGGTTTTAAACAGTTTATGCCTTATATTTTACATTATCTTTTCATTTTATTTAAATCGTTCATTAATGAGTTATCGCTTCATTATCATGGTGTCAAATATAATTTAATATATTTTATGTCTAAAAATTATATAAGATTCTATGATGTAGGAAATTGTTTCATATTTCCAATTATTATTTATAGTCCAAGAGATCATTTATTTATAAAAAATAATAAATGTTTTACTCAAGTGATACATTCTTTGTTATATTTACTTTCTTTAAAAAATAAAAAGATAAGAAGTCATTATCACACAAAAGTGATTCCATGGGGTCCCAATGATTGGAAAAAGGCATCCCCTGGTCGACCATGACACAACCAGTAGTATTATGACACATTTTGGTGTCATTTTTTATTTTTATGATATTATTTTATTATCCTTAAGTACCCGATTACTAATTAATCAAGATAATTGACGATAATTACCATCGTTACTATTCTCAAATTCCAAAAAACAAAAGATTCTTAATTACATAATTTGTACCTTCTGATTCCAAATTTGTAATCCATTTTATAAAATTCCAAACACAGAAATTTCAACAATTAATTTAAAAATTATTCTCGTTGTCAAAACAATTAGCGGGGTTTTTTTGAAACAATATCTATAAGAAGTTTGGCATTAGATTATGCCCAATTCCAAAGTGAAATTAATTATAATGACCACTATTAAATTAAATGGTTAACATATATTTTAAATAAACAATAAAAAAAATTAAAAAGATAATCTAACCATATAATTAATATAGATGAAAAAACAGTTTTGATGTAAAATGCAGTATTTTTCACTATTCATTAAAAAAGTTCACATTGTTAGAAAAATACAAAAAAAAATTCAAAAGTAAATTTCAATGTCCTGATCATAAATAATAAATTTATTTTGACAAATAAATCTTATAAATTTGTTAAAATATTTATTTAAAAATGGTTTTCCATCAAAAGGGACTAAAACAATCTTTAAAAAAAAATTAGTGTATTCCATGATTAAGATTGGATTTATTCTCATTTAAATACTCTAAAAAACTATCCAATTCATAAATAGACATAGATATGAATATAAATTATTCATTACTTACGTGGGATGTTACATCCTTCCCCCCTTCAAGAAATTTCCATCCCCACAATTTATTTACTTATCAAATAAGTGGGGATATTTATCCCTCATTGCATTTTCATATTCGCATGTTGCCTCTTCAATAATGTTATTTTTACACAAAAACATTACATGATGAATCACCTTATTCCACAACACTTTCTCCCCGTGGTCAAGAATCTGGACCTGTTGTTCCTCATAAGGTTGATTCTCTTCCAGCTAAACTACCTCTGGACTCAAAACATGAGATGGATCTGGTATGTACTTCCTTAACATTGAAATATGAAAAACATTGTGTACCTAAGATAAACTCGGAGTTAATGCCACTGGATATGAAACTGATCCAACTCTCTCAAGAATTTCATAGGGCCCAATGAACCTTGGTCTCAGATCTCCTTTCTTACCAAATCACATCACACTTTTCCATGGTGATACTTTGAGAAAAACATGATCACCTACCTCAAAAGAGGGATCCTTCCTCATGTTGTCTGCATAACTCTTCTGCCTGCTATGAGCTGTTCTCATGTGTCTCGGTATCAGCTGAACATTTTTTTCCATCTCATCTACCAATTCTGATCCCGTCAACATACTTTCACCCACTTTATCCCAACAAGCTATACTTCGACACCGCTTCCAATATAATGCCTAAAATTGTGCCCTCTATATACTGGAATGAAAGCTATTATAATAAGAAAACACAACCAAAGAAAGATGTTGGTCCAAACATCCCTAAAATTATATCGATCAAGAATATAGCATATCCTACAAAGTCTGAATCGTTCGTTCTGACTACTAATCTGATTGAGGATGAAAAGCTATACTAAAATTTAATTCAGTACCCAACATCTTCTGAAGGCCTTTCAAAAAGTTAGAATTAAACATAGGATCACAACCAGATATAATGGAGAGGGGAGCTCCATGTAACATGACTATCCCTTTAAGATACAAATGAGAAAGTTTATCTAGTGAAAAATCATCTCACATAGCATGGAAATGAGCATATTTAGTCAAGCCATCATCAATAACCCAGATTGCATTATTACCTCGAGGGGTCTTCGGCAATCACACAATGAAGTCCATGGATATATTTTCCCATTTCCACTCTATAACTGGTAAAGGCTGAAGTATCCCTTTTGGTAGCTTCCGCTCTTCTTTAACCTGTTGACAAGTAAAACACATCACATTAAAATTAGAAATATATCTTTTCATTCCGTCCCACCAGTAATACTCCCTAAGATCTCTACACATCTTAGTACTACCTGGATGAACTTAAAATAGGGAACTATGAGCTTCACATAACAACTCCCACTTCAAATTTGAATCAAAAGGCACACACAATCTCTCCCCAAATCTCAAAACACAATCTTTATCAATGATGAATTCAGAATACTTACCTTTTTGAACCAGCACTACCTTTTTTTGCAACTCATTGTCTTGCCTTTAGACATTCTTAATTCTGTCTGATAGAGAAGATTTCACTGATACCTAAATCAAAACAGAAGGACATCATGTAACAACAAATTCTATGGAAAAGTTCATCAAATCCTTAACCAAAGGATCATGTTCCAAAAACAACATTCTAAATGAAGCATTACTTTTTTCGACTCAAAGCATCATCCACTTTATTTTCTTTTCCCAGATGGTAATGAATTGTACAATAATAATCCATGATTAATTCTAGAAACCTCCTCTGTCGCATGTTCAATTAATTCTGAGTGAATATATATTTTAACCTTTTGTGGTCAGTATATATTTCACACTTTACTCTATAAAAATGATGTCTCAAAATTTTTAAAGTAAAAAAAACCGCAGCTTATTTCATATCATGTGTAGGGTAATTTACCTCATGAGTTTTCAACTGAAGTGAAGCATAATCAATTACCTGATCATTCTGCATTAGGACACAACCATGTCCTTTCAATGAAGCATAACTATAGATAACAAACTCCCCATTCTTGGAAGGTAGTGCCAAAACTTGAGCATTCACCAATAATCTTTTTAGTTCCTGAAAACAATCATCACATTCTTTTTTCTAGATAAACCTAACACCCTTTAGAGTTATCATGGTCATTAGACCAGATAACCGAGATAAATTTCTAACAAACCTTCGGTAATTGCCTGGAAAACAAAGGAAGCTACAAATCTTAGTTACATTTGTGGGTCTTGGCCATTCTTCAACAACCTTTGATTTTGCAGGATCAACAGTTATCCCATCTTTAGATACAATGTGGCCAAGGGAAGAAATTTGTTGCTACCAAAACACACACTTGATGAATTTCCCATACAATTTATTTTCTTTTAATGTTTGCAAAATGACCCTTATATTTTTTTCATGCTCTTCATTACTTTTTGAAAACACCAAAATATCATCAATTAAAACCACCACAAACATATCCAAGAACTCATCGAATATTATATTCATAATTTCCACGAATACAGCAGGTGCATTGGTTATCCCAAAAGTCATAACTACAAATTTATAATGGCCATATATTATATGAAAAGTGGTCTTCAGAATATCTGCTTCATTTACCTTCAACTAATGGTACCCCGATCTCAGGTCAATCATTGAAAAATACTGAGCTCCCTGGACCTGATCAAACAAATCATCGATATGAGGGAAAGGATATTTATTCTTAACAGTGATGTAAGTCAAGGCTCTATAATCAATGAAAAGTCTCATAGAACCATCATTCTTTTTTCACAAATAAAATAGGAGAACCCCATGGTGATGTTCTAGGTTCAATGAAACCATTATATAATAAATCTTGCAATTGATTATTCAACTCTAAATCATCAATATGAACCATTTGATAAGGTGGTTTTGGAATTGTCTTAGCATCCGAAACTAAGTCAATAGTAAATTCAACTTCCCAATCTGGTATTATTCCAGAAAACTCCTCATGAAAGACATCTGGATAATCATTTACCACTGGCACATCATTAATCTGAACAGTTCCTTTGTTTTCCACAATACGTTCAAGGTAACATTCATTTCCATCTTTTAGAAATTTCTCAGCCTCCCGATATGTTATCAACAGTAAGGGTTCATTCATGTACAAAAACTGAAATTCTTTCTGAAAATAATCTTCATTAGCTCTACAGTCAATCTTAGTATGGTTAATAGAGAATAAATCCATACCCCTGATAACATCAAACTCTACTAGAGGTAAAAAAAATAAGGTTTGCAAGTAGGTTCTTTCCACGGATAAGAATAGGATGATTCTTATAAATTATTTTTCCCTCAACATTTCCCCCAGGTGTTTTTACCACATGTTCAGGAGTCATTTCTTGATATGTTTTTCCGATTTTACAAGAAAAGTTTTCAGAGATGAAGGAATGGGTAGACCCTGAATCAAACAACACACTGGCATAATCTGAAAAAAGAAACAAGGTACCTGATACCACTTCATTTGATGGCCCAACATCTTATGAAGTAGATTCAAATGATTTCACCACCCCAATCTTCTTGAAGTCTAACTACTTCCCATCACATGAGCTATTTGTTGGAAACTCGTTTGCATAGTGACCCATCTCATTGCACTGAAAACATTTCACTAACTGTAAATCAAATTTGGTCTTACCATCACCCTAATCTTTTTCAGTCCAATCACGAGCCTTATATCCCATCATACCACATCGGTAGAACATTACAAAATTCATAAGACATTCCCCAACATGCCTTTTACCACATTTATCACAAACTGGAAACTTAGTTTTCTTACCATCAGACCTTTTTGAAGAATTATTCCCTTTCTCCTGCCACCTCGGTCTCTTCTTATATTGGTTGTTATATGACACTTTATCATCGGAAAACTTCATTTTCACTTTATTAGAACATCGAAAAAGCTTTTCATAAATTTTGAACTAACGAGAAGCTAAATCCCTTCGATATTTTGGTTTTAATCCTGAGTAAAAACAATTGATTTTTCTATCAAGGTCTCAGTTAAAATTTGGAGCATATATTGACAAACGAGTGAACCTTTCTTCATAAGATGCCACTGAGTCTTCCTCATACCTCAATTCCAAGAATTTGTTTTCCATCCTAAGTCGAAAAACCTCAGGAAAATATTTCTCAAGAATCATAACTTTAAATTCATCCCAGTCGAGAGTAAGAATCTCATCAGCGTCCCTGATATTTTTATCCATCGACCACCACAGATCTGCTTCACCCTCCAAACGGTAAATAGATAGACTAAAATTTTGATTTTCTGAACACCCCATGAAATTGAAAATCTTCTCCAGTGCATTAATCCACCCATCAGCTAGCACAGGGTCAGATGATCCTCTGAATAATGGGGGATGTTGCCTCATTAAATGTTCCACCACTGACATGTTCCTCTGCACTTGATCTGGCTGATCTAGTGCATGGATACCACCTCCATTTATCGCTTGAGTCAACTGCGCCATTACTGCAACAAACTGCTTAGTTCCAATTCCAGCCATCTGAGGATGTTGATTCAGATGTTCATTTCCTTCTGTATACCTTCCTAGCAATGCTTCCCAATTTCTTCTACAGAAACCCATTCTAAACAAACATGTCTTAAATGATGTAACATTGTAAACTTAAAATGCTATATCATTTTCAATTGGACCATAAAAAAAATATCTTGGATAATAATTTAATAGAATTCTAACTCTTAAATTTATCTAAAACGACCTCTGATACCAACAATAAGGCCCCAGCCTTATACATTACTTAATCTTGAGATATTTCAAGAATACACATTGAGTATCTTTTCGAGTTTAGAGTTTTAGAGAATTAGATCTTAAAACATTCATTAAATTCCATATTTAAACAAAGTGGTTACATAAAATATAGAATTCATTTTTCCCATAAACAGAAACATATTTAAAATAAAACATGGATTCATTCTTGACACTTCCTTGACACTATAATCATATCATGTACCTTTCCCTTGACCTGTGAAAAACATTTCAAAAACTTGGGATGAGCATAAAAATCTCAATAAGAGATATATAAATATGGAAAGGAAACATGAGTACATGTATAGATAAGAATCAATGAAATCATACTTTAATCATAAAGCATAATCACTTTAACATACCTCATAATATCAAGAATAAATCATAGAAATCAAAAGACATAAATGAATCTTGAGGCATTCATGAAATTCATACTTAGGGAGTAACCCTCTTGGTTACGTTTGGAATACCCATCAGAGTATATTCCCTAAATTTCTTCGTAGAAACATTAAAAATTAACTCCTTAGTGTTACATAATGCATTGTAGAGCTATATTGGGCTCACCTGCCCTCAGTTTATCACGGAACCACCCATCTTTATAAACAATGCCCAAGAACCATAACATAATCATATCACCAAAAACATGTATAAAGGAAACATAACATTTCCACATTTCAACCATAAGATATCAATACAACACATTGATATAATAAGAAAATTAAGAAGCCAATTTTAAATACAAAAATAAAAGAAAATTAAAACATGGTATTTATTTTTCATTTAAAAAAATGTTATGGCTTGTAGAGGAAGCAAAAACTCAAATAATGGTCACTACAGTGGAGAAGTCGTTGTCGTCGCATACGTACGACAAAAACATTCCCTTAGTTCTTTTAGTAAAATTATTTGTATAAAAATATTCCATTTTAAAAAAATTAAATGTCAAAGGGTTTTATACACCCTATAAAATAATGTTCTGTATAATACAAAATATTCCTCAATGAAAGGAGACTGAGATGAAGTCCCATAACTCGGGTCCAACGTGACTCGATCATTATTTATCCTCCTAAATAATAAACTTGAGTTAATTTCTAATTTAATAAGAACCTTTTTTCATGTTAATTATTCCTTTTATATAACTTATTACCACTATGTAATTATTTATGTTAATAATGGTCGTTTTGTCGATCATTGGTACTTGAGTCAAAAGTAAACTCTTTATAATTACAAGTTGTTCATGTGCTAAAATATCCATTATATCCAGAATTAAATTAATGATGTAGATATCATATATATCTAGTGTATACATGCATTTATAATTTTACATAACATTTAGAGGTAAGAAATGAAATGCACTGTTCATGGAAACGGTTATCCGTAAGTACGCATGAACGCTACTTTCATTTATATTTCATACTTAATGGAGTGAAATCATAATGATATAAAGGTATATTATAGTTCCAGTATAATATCATATAAAATATCATTAACTTCATCCCTTATATGTCCCATATATGGCATTAACAAACCAAATCACATTCATGGGGCGGTAGTCCGTACTTCTTAAAATGAAGATATCGCGTTTAACCATAATGGAAACCCTAAGGTAGGAAATAAATTAAAAATATAGAAGCATAAAAAAAAATTAACATATTATATATCATATATAAATATAGTTCCATCTTAATGGAAGCCTTTAAAGGTGTTAAAAGAATATTTAACAATCATCGTTTCGTGAGGCATAAATTCACCATCCATAGAAACAGTATGTTCTTTAACCATTAGATGATGGTGTGTGTAAGTGTAGCTCAAATAATTAACATAAAAAAATCCTAGTAAATTGGTTATTCTGGTGTTGTTACCAATGAAATTAATAAAAATATTTTAGGGGATTAGAGAAGAAAATTAAAACAAAATAACACAAGTGAAGACTTTACCTTTAAATCGGGTAACTCTTTTTTATTTTCACCAAATGGGTTTATTGATGATCGAACTGCCTAAGGTAAGGCTTATAGGATGTGTAGAGGGATGTGGAGAGGCAAAATGAGTATAGTATTTCAGAGCCAAAGGCTTTATAGGTTTAGGTTAGGAGGTAGATGTGGGGACCTTTTATAAGAGGAGAGGAGGGGCACTCTTGGAAAGGTATAAAATGTTACTTTATATTGAATTTTGTTTCTGATTTGAAAGTTCCCACATTGATATATTTCAAGGATAAGGTGATAAGGGTTCTAGATATACTCATACAATAGGTCTTTGTCTTGTGTATGTCATATATTTTACATTTTCTTTTCATTTTATTTAAATCGTTCATTAATGAGGTAATCACTCCATCATCATGGTGTCAAATATAATTTAATTTATTTAATTTCTAAAAATTATATTAAATAATATTATGTAGAAAATAATTATATATTTAAATGACTATTTATAGTTCATGAGATCATTTATGTAGACAAAATTAAATTTTTTTACTCAGGTGATACATTCTTTGTTATATTTACTTTCTATAAAAAATAAAATGATAAAAAGTCATTATCACACAACAGTGATTCCATGGGGTCCCCATGTTTGGAACAAGGCATCTCATGGTCGGCCATGATAGAACCAGTAGTATTTGGACACATTTTCGTGTCATTTTGTATTATTATGATATTATTTTATTATCCTTAACTACACAATTAATAATTAATCAATATAATTAACGATAATTACCATCGTTACTATTCTCAAAATCCAAAAAAAGGCTTAATTAAATAATATGGACCTTATTATTCCAAATATTTAATCCATTTTACCAAATTCCAAACACAGAAATTTCATCAATTAATTTGAAAATTATTCCCGTTGTCAAAACAAATAGCGGGTTTTTTGAAACAATATCTATGAAATTTTTGTCATTAGATTATGACCAATGCCAATGTGAAATTAATTCTAATAGCCACTATTGGATTAAATGGTAAAAATATATTATAATTACACTTTAAAACCAATTAAAAAAAATACTCTAACCATATAAATAAATTAGATGAAAATGCAGTGTTGATGTAAAATTTAGTATTTTTCAGTATTCATTAAAAAAATGAACATTGTCAGAAAAATACCAAAAAATTATTAAATGTAAATATCAATGTCACAGTCATAAAGAATAAATTTATTTTGAAAAATAGAACATATAAAATTGTCAAAAGATTGTTTTATAAATGTTTTTCAATCAAAAGGCAGTAAAACAATCTTTTAAAAAAATTAGTGTATTCCATTCTTAGGATTGGATTTATTCTCATTTTTAGCCTCTAAAATACTATCTAATTTATAAATAGACATAGATACGAATTTCTATTACTCAATAATTACTTGGGATGTTACACACAAGATATGAAAAATAATGAAAAACTTTTAACAAATGAGAGTCATGATTTTTAAAAGGATAATATATGATATTATAAATATTAATAAGGTCATGTTATAATTTTATAACATGGTTAAAACCGCTTTAAATGAGATTAAATATTTACCAACCAACATGAAGAGTGGGGTAAGGGACATCATCTCAATATCACTTGTAGAGGATTATTGAAATGTTATACACCTAATTTATTTTATATGGTGTATATACAAAATAATTAAAAAAATATTTGAATTTTATGTTTTAATTTTAATTATTTCATCCAAGGGGATTTTTCATGAAAATTAGCATGTGCTAAATAATTTCATAACTCAGTTTCCCTTCATTAAGTTACATTACTTATTCATTATCTTCGATATTATAATATTATCTATGAAAGGAATTTTTACTATATTGTTTTTACTTTTTTTTAATTTATATTTTACACACATAAGTGATTCATTTAGAACATATCAAAAAAAATTTATGATATTTGTAAGGGTTTCATTCAAAACCTAATTTTAATCGGAATTATATAAAGTTGATTTTAAATTAATGGAAATTAATCAATAGTTGAAAAATAAAAAAACATTAATTTTATTTTTATATAGTTTTTCATGTTGTTTTAAATTAATGTAACCATTTTATTTACTCTTGGTTACTAAAAATAATTGATATAATGATTTAAATAAATAATATTTCATTTCCCTATTTGGTCGAATGAAAATTTTCTTCCAAAACAATTTTTTTAGTTATGAATTCGAATATTATTTTAAAATTTTAATAAATGATTTATTAATTAAATTTTATCACATTTTTATATTTAAAAAAACTGTAAAAGAAACATATTTAATTTTAAAAAATCTCATTTGGTGTTAACTAAAAATGTTAAACGATTTTTTATTTTTACATGTTCAGGATGAGTTAAATTTCAAGAAATTATTACCAATAAATGTTTAAAATATTATTTATTAATCATGAAATTATATTTTCTGGGAAATGTATTTTAAATTTATTTTTTAAACGATTTTTTCGAAAAACATATATTATCAATGAAAAGAAGGATATATTTTTCACAGAACATTTTAAATATTGTTTTATGTTATGTATATTTTTCCACAACCAATACCCTTTACTTTACATATAATACATAATGAAAATGTTTATTACTACCATCCTAATTTGATATATATATATATATATATATATTCCTATAATTTTTACCAAGGAATTAATTTAAATAGACACTCTTCATTCATTTTTGTACTCCATAACTTTCTTTTGTATTATTGACATTCTTGGGATCATTAAAAGTTAAATTTTGCAAAAAAATATCCATATTATTTACAATGGATATGTCATTTAGTAAACTGTATATCATTTATACATATAGTGATCTATATTGAAATATATTTATTTAACTACGGATGTATTGAATAATGGGTATTTTTTACTTGTTGCAAATATTTTATTATAAGAAAATGTGTTCATGAATTAATTCAATTTTTGGATATATGATGAATGATTTTGAAAAATAGTAATATATGGGGCCTAAAATTATATAGAAAATTGTTAAATCAATAGTCTCATGAGTCAAATCAATAAGGTAGAATTAAATAGTTTTCTACTTTTTTTAACTATCTAATTAAATTTCGCGATGGTATAGGTTTTAGGTTCTTATAAACTAGGCACCATGTAATTAATAATTTATTCCTAATGATCATATTGATTAATATAAATGATATATTATCAATTAAGTTATCTCTGTATGCATTTCAGTCTTAGTTTATTGATTAAAAGGAATGTTTTTTTCAATTATTTACATTACATATTGATTTTTCTTTATCATATTATCCATGATATTTTCTCATTGATATTATATCAGGATTCATTTTATTATCAGTTATTTATTATGTGGGAAATATATAAAATATTTAAAATTACATATTTATTATTTCTTTATCAGTTAATATTTTATATTTATTAATTCAATGGCATGTATTTTCAGTTAGTTTATTTGTCATAGTGGTTATTATTGTCAGATTATTTTAATGGTATGTTTTATACTTATTTACATTTAAATTTTTATTATGATTATTTATTTATGACATCTTCAAATTTACATAACCCTTAATAATAATTTAAAACCAAAATTATTTTTGATCCCTTACAAAGAGTCCATTAAGATTAATATGACTTATATTCCAGGATATTGTAGAGGGAGTAATGCTATTTTTGAAAAAAAATTAGGTTTTATTTTTTTTAAATGTAATATGGGATAAATATATATTTATATTCTTCCAAGGAAACATAGATATTCAGTCATTCAAGATGTGATTCCTTTTATTATATGCTAATTTCATAAAATATACACCAATTCCAAGATACTGGGGTGGGGTTCAATACAGTTGGTATTAGAGGAATTTTATTATAATCATTGGGAACTATATTTATGAAAACATGTATTAGAGACCATAACCCTATGATAGACATTTAATATAATTATATAAATTCATCCTTAATTATTCTTAAGGAAGATATTGGGTGGTCTCTCTTAGAAATATATCTCTGAATAGATATTACATGTAGATGAAGTTATTAAATAGAGGTAACCTATGGTTATAGCTATGAAATTTGTTCATTAATATCGACTTGATCATCACCTAGTGTATGAAAAATATCTTATTGTTCACCTATTTTAACACTCCAATGAGATATTATTAGGATAATGCAATATTTTTTATATTTCATTATACTAGATTTGAATATAAGATGACAATTAATTACATAGTTTAAACGCAATGTGTCATAGATAAAAAATGTTTCATTATTTTAGCATCTAATAATGATTAAATGTTTTTCCAACAATGATTTATATTTCTAATACCACAAAATTTTCATTTACTCGATGAATATAAACTGAATGAATCAATTACCTATGAGTATGAAAGAAAATGTGGTGACTATAAAAAATAAAATTTGATGATGATAGGACTGAAAGTTGTTATAATTATTTAATTTTAATTATCCACATATATTATTAATAACATACACCTTAATGAACACTAGAAATCAACAATAAATAGAATGATTTTGATTTATAAGATCATAAATTGAGGAGATTATGGAAGAAAGAATTATTACATTAAATCATGTGTGAAATGTTGAATGAGAAACCCATGAATGTGTCTCCAAAGAACATGAATACTTTTTCTGTTTGTAATATAATAGAATAAATCAAATAACTTTCATGGATAATGAATAGAATGATGAAATGAAATAAATATCATCTTACAAGTCCATTTATAGTTCATTATTCTTGAATATGGGAACCCTATGAATTTTCTATATGAATTTCATATTCTAAAGGATAACATAGTGAAAAAGAAATTACCAATGTCGAAATATAACAGATGAAGTATTTTTTGGATTTACTACTTAATTTTTTTAAAAAAAATTACAAATGGTAATTTTGGTTATAATAATCCTAAAGAGACAATGGATTGTTTGAAATTTTATAATAATACATTTCTTTATTATCTTATGAGTTATAGATAACATAATGAGTTTATGATATTAATTAGTATCATAAATTGAAATCCTTCAACAACCATTTTGGAAACTTTTGTGTTATGTATATTACGTGATTTTAGATATTTTGGGAAAACTTTTATGTAAAAATAACCAATTTATTAAGTATATGATTTATTTAAAATACATTTTCCAGAATAATTACCTTATATTTTATGATAATATATATAATGGTATTTTTAACCATTAGTGTTTATCTTATATTTTATGATGTTGTAATTATGGGCTATAACAAATTGACAATTTTAGGGTAATTATATTATAACTTTTATAAAAAATTGATAAATCATGCATCTGGAATGGTTGTTGGGATTAAACACAATGTAGAAGGATGTAATGGTTTTATCACCTACCACGGGAATACATGATTTTCTGTATAATACGACCTTTGTTGTTAGATGATTAAACAAATAAATATTGATGATGAACCAATATTGGAACTATTGAGGTTTAAAGAATAATTTGTTGAATTGGATATATATTTCAATCCATATTAGGTTTAGAAAATAGTAATCGAAGAATGAAAATCCTTTCACACTTTTCCATATCAAAAATTATATTGAAATTTTTTTTTATTACTTCGTTATTAGAAAATTCAATTTTTAAAATTCAATTTTTAGATTTAAAATTTAATCAGAAATTTAAATAATCCCAATAAAATATGATTTTTTTTACAATTTAAACATATCTTGTTCGTATATTTCTTATTTTTATTGAATTTGAAATAATTCCTCAACATTAAGAAATAGATATTGAAAAAATATAGTCATATTTCCTTCAAATATTATAAACCAAATTTCCAATTGAATCATCATATCATTACAATTTTTTTAATATTCCATTTATAATTCACTTTCTTCTAATCAATAACCTCTTTCATTCACTATAATTATTTATATTTTCCTTTCATTCCCATATCATCACTTTCCTTCAATTCAATTCTACATAGAAACCTATTTATATTTCACCTGATATGATCTTTTTTACATATAATTATATCTAATTAATATGATATTTTACTAAACATTTTTATGTTGTGGGTTTTCAATAAAATATTTTTTAAACATTTAACCCTTAATTTCTGAGCGCATGATCAAATTATGGTGGTACAATTTATTTATGGTGGGTAGAATGTTACACCCGAAACATCTAAAATAAGATCATAGTATTCGATATAATATGGGATAAAAAAAATATGTCAAAACCCACCTTGGATGCCCCTATAACCCGGTAATCAAGAAAGTCCTAACATATCCTAAAAGGGAACTTCTGATCCCTCTAGGTCGATGAATAACACTTGGCATCATGAAATATGATGGTGGGAAAAATTTTGTCACTAAAAAATGTGGAATAAAATGAATCTAAAGAGTATTCATATCAAAATTAATTCAATTAGAGTAATGTACTTGAAGTTGAAAATACATAAAAAATTCCAAAGTACAATAACCCAAGTTTCAAATAGGTAAAACAACTAATTTCCCTAAAGAGACAACTCCCCATGCCCAAGGTTCAATAGCTGAATCCACCTCCACATAATCCTTTCACCTTACTCGAACCTAGATGGTGATAATAAAAAAAACACCTGAAGGAACAAGTTGTGTGTGAGACAAATCCAAATAGGATTTAACTAATGATTCCATGAACATATTCCAAAATAAAATTAAATAAAAATATACATTAAATTTTCAAATATACCAGTTTGGAATTATGAAAAAAATATTTTTAAAAAATCATGATTTATAGTTTAAAATATATAAATGAATTAGTATATCATGTTTCACATTTCACATTATGGAAATAAATTTTGAAATATGTTATTTACCTTCAATTAATGATGAGTTAACACAAATTTCACTTTTCATAAAAATTGATTAAATACAAACACACACACATATATAGTTTTATATAATTTCTCAAAGGCATGTAAAACATTTTGAAACAATGGAATATATACCCTTGAAGTATAAAAAATAAATAAACATGGTCCTTTTCTGAATAGGTACAATACTTCCAGGTCGTAGGGATAGAGACCAATGAAATAGTAGGTTTGTAAATAAGCACAAATGGTCCTACGGAAAAGGGGAATCAACATCATGGCATAAGGTATTGGATGTGTTAATATGACGATTTAGATCATTTGAAATCATAAAATGTTTCCAAATACAACACACTAAGTACCGAATCCTTCCATGTTATCGAGTACAAACATTTATGGGAAATTTATTTTATGACTCATTAAAATAAAAATAAATCACATTCCCTTATTTCTAATGTACCAATTTTCTCAATAAAAACCATAACATGTTTTTTCAATGATATTACATTTCACCAAGATGAAACCCTATGTTTTCTATCATGTTATTTTTAACTCATATTTAATAAATAAGGATTAAAAACCAATATATGAAAATTTCAAAATTCATTGCACAATTAAATATAAATAATTTATTTATTCTAACAATTTCATAAATAACATCACATACACCCAATTAATTGGAATTGAGGTAATTATAAATTTTTTAATCAAATAAATTTCTACAATTTAATTAAAAAAATTAATCATTTCAATTTTCATTAAACATAAAATTTAATTTAATAAATTTATATCTCAATAATTTCCAATTTTCATGAAAAATACCCCTTTTTGTTCATAAAACCCCAATTCACAGGCATTGTATTTTTACAACAATAAATAATTGAATTATATGTGATCCATATATAAATAATTGAATTTAGATTAAAAAAATTTAAAATTAAATGATGTAATTTGGGTTAATAAAAATTGGGCAACGTTAGAGGACCACCTACCATTCCATGAATACTCGATGCCCGCAACAAAATCAACCAATAAGGAAAAAGACGTAGAATTTCATGAATATAAATATAGAATCATGATCCAATAACATAGATTTTAGATCCATCATTTTCAATATGATCTATTAAACCCCATGGAAGTAATAGAGGAGGAGAATATGATGTATGAAGAACACTTCTTCAAGAATTCACACCAGAAATGAAATGACTATCAAATGCCGAATTAAACAAACCAGAAGAGTTTTAAGGCTCCAATGTCACATGGAAACGCCTCCTGAGTCATGATCATGACATCTGAAATGAAATAAAAATAATTAAATTCAGCTGGGTTTCAGGTTTGAAGGCAAAGGCTTTAGGTATTACACAATGTGTAACCCAAATAAATGTTGTGTAATTGGTGACACTTGAATCTTCCAAAAAACTTGTCACCATTTTCATACAATTAATTCAATTTCATATAAGAATTTACATGACATGTCACTATATTACCCATCATGAATTTTTTTAGAAAATAATAGAAATGTTCATTTAAATTTTACTGCCCAATAAAATTTTGACTTCAGCTTCATAGATTCCCTCCCAATAACTTCTTGAACCTACATATTCAATGAAAACAAAAACCATGTTATGGTTTAGATCCTACTTGATAATAGTGTAACCTCACATTACAACCTCCCTATCCTTGAGAATTTTATTCCATTAAATAAAATGAATAATCTTCCATTTTATGTAAATGTTTTCACTTCTCATTCATTAGTGCCTCCCATTCCCATATATCATGAGAATCAGAACTGTGGTTCCATAGAACCAAAACCATAGGTATAATACTCTTCAAATGGTTTGGTGTCAGAATAAACTATCCTTTCTGGTCATTCATTTCTTAATAATTCACATTCAACAACAATATCACTCCAAGTCATGAAGTAAGATGGATGAGATATATTTTTCCCAGTTGTGATAGATGGAATACATTATATAATGACCAAAACTATGGTGGATGTACTAAATGGTATGAAACTTTCCCCACCTCTCAATAACATCAAAATGACCAACATAATGAAGAGAAAGATTTCCTTTCCACCCAATCTATTGAAGACCCAACATAGTTGAATCATTCATGGAAACATGTTCAACAACTGATAAGTCTAAATATCGATATTGAAAATAAATATAAGATTTACAACAGTTATTGGAATTCAACATTATTTGACAAATCAAATGAATGTTTTCATTCATATCTTATACCAGGCATGTTCTAATCAATGAACATTCCCCAATCCATAACCAATATAAAATATATATTCAATGTTGTCCATACAAGGCCACAATGGAAACCATCATTCTCATGAACTAATGACTATTTTTATAAGAAAAACCAACCAGCCCCATTGATTATCCCATGATCCACCATTATTGATAAACCATGCATGATATATATTGTAATTAATTTTTAATGCTCTTATTGTTTGGCAATCCCACTGTTTATATTATGCCATTCTCAAATGGATGTGATATCATAATGACACATGAAGGTCCCTCGATAAATGAGAAGTGAACCGAGGACACCAATAAGAGTCAATTACATATTGAAGTCTGGGAAAAAGAATGACCTCTTTCACATATATATTTACTAACTCCAAAACATTAGATTGATCGTGACTGGATATAAAGTGTTTGACATTGTTATCCATTCTATCACAACACATATCACATTCTTAGATCTATTGTAATGAGGAAAACCAATCAAAAATTCTATACATATCTCATCCCACATCAATTTAGGGACTGGAAGTGGATGATGGAAACCCAATGGTTTTGTGTTATTGTTCTTAACCTGCAAGAATTTATTACAATGAGAAACATATAGAACAATTTTTTTCTAATAACTAGCCACTACAACTAAATCCACATATCATAAAACATCTTTGTGGATCATAGTTTCACTTCCCACTTCGAGTTGTTGAAATCCCCAATTATATATCTCCTTTTTAAAGATGGTGACCCAAAATGTTACTGATATCATAGAATCTCATCTTTAGATAATCACCACTAGAAAAATGTATCCCCACAAAAATGATAGAATATAATTATATGGAACTATTCATCTAGCTATTGTTTGTAAAGGATAATTTCTAGATGAGTGTTTTTCTACAAAACACTCTCCAAGGAAACATTGGCCACATTCTCTAGAGCTCAAAAATTAAACATTGTATAAAAATATTTCCATTCATCTAAAGATTAATTCACTGCATGGGTTAAATGTTTCCTGCTAAAAGCATCTGCGATGACATTCCCTTTATCTATGGTGTAAGCGATGTCGAAATCAATATATTGTAACAATTCCACCCAAATCCACTATTGTAGATTCCAATATTTTAGATATTATATATAAATAATGATGTTTGGTCCTAATAAATTCAAATTATTACTATATAAATGTAAATTTTCCATATCATGTGCACATGCATCACAACTACGAGTTCATGCTCATGGGATTGATAATTCTTCTCATGTGGCCTATGTGGATGGCATACATATGAAATGGCAAGGTCCTAGAGAAAATAACACATCCTAATCATGAACTTGATGCATCACAAAATATCACATAGGCCTGCATGTCATCTGGAAGAGTCAAACCTGTTGCATTTTTCATAAGATATTTCATCTCAACAAAATAATTCATATTTTTATCATCCCAGGAGATCATTCCTCAATTCCGAGTCAGTTAATTAATAAATGAAGCCATATTTGAGAAGTCATTTATGAATCACCGATAATATACCACTAATCCCAAGAATATATTATAAACAAATCCATTTCATGGTTTTGACCATGTCATAAAATCCTTCACCATCTCATGAACAACGATTATTCCTTGTTTTGACACAACATGTCCCAAAACTTTTACAATCCAAAACATGAAATAACATTTTGAAATACTAGAATAAATTCATTGATTTATTATCAATCTCATTAAATGTATCAGATGCTACACATGATCCTCCTCATACATAGAGTAAAAAAATATTTCATCAAAAAAACCTACAAAAAAAGAATCTTGATAATCAATGAAAATCAGATTTATTAATTCTAGGAAACTTTCATTAGAATTAGTAGACTAAATTGAATTATAAGGTACACATAATGGTTGTACCAACTCCGAAATGGGGTTTTTTAATGTCATATTCTTTTCTCTTCAACCAATGGTTACCATGGAAATGATCAACCATTGTGAACAAATTCACCCCTTTCTACTAATCAAACAGATAATCAATTTGTGGAAACAAATATTATTTATTACCATTACTTGATTGATCATTAAGTAATAAATTAAAAATAGTACTGAAGCATCACTATTATAGGGAAAGTGAAATGGCATCTCATATGGTGACACACTTTGGTATATAAAGCCATTCCCAATATGATCATCCAAATAAGACATTAAGTCATTAATTTCATCAACATTATTGAGGTGTGATGGAATAGATACTAGTAACTACTAGGCATTAAGTCCATAGAATAATCAACATCCCATAAAAGTGGAAAAATAGACAACTCAGAGGGAAACATGTCTGCAAAACTCGAAGACCACAGGATTGAGATCACCACTCAAATGTTCCCACTCCAGATCAATGGAAAAAACAATATTTTTCATCCCAACTCTTGACAAGATGGTCTTAATCAACACAACATTGGGTATCATTCTTCTTTTAATACTTATCACACATCACTATGTGTATAAATCGAGACCCATCAATGATAACAATCAATATATGCATTATTGGAAATGATATAATCTATCTCAAATATGATGTTTTGAATTTTCATTTAGAGAACCATAAAACTCCAAGAAAGATCGTCAACTATTTGAGATAAGTCACATGGGGAACTATAGAGACCCTACATTCTCTTCATACCAATGAGATAGTAAAATCAATTTCACTAAATAAAGCCTCCCAAAACATGATTATGTTGATTGACAAAACATGTTGAAATAAATTAATGATATGAACCATTATCAATTAGTGAAGTCACTAATGATGAATTTATATTAATAGAACCTCTGATAGTTGATCAACTAATATCTGCTTCCTCTAGAGACTCATATACTGTATGAAGATTATTTGATCCATATTCCTATGTCCAGAACCCTTTTTCACATAATTAATATTATTTTCAGACAATTATAAGTGTTTATAATGAATACATTACACTATGTAGACTGTAATAAATACTGATTAATTTTTACAAGTTACCTAAAAATCTTCATGTTCCAGGATCTATATGAGCTATGTAAAAACACTTTATCTGAGAACTTATTTTAGAATATTCTTTCATCCCATTTCCCATAGAGGAATGCACACTTTTACTAAGTGAGAAAACAACTTATTAAAAACACATCATTCCAACAATGTCCATCTAGCTCATGAACAACATATCTAGTACATCACCATAAGAATGTATTTTCATCAAGAAATCATGATATATAAATAAATTGAGAAATCCCACCTTAGACCTTAGATATTTTATCCTCCCATTTAATACTATCTCAAGTTAAAAATAAATGTGATTTTGAAAATATTTTTCATATTTGGTCGTGGAACTATCAGGCTGATCAGGTTTTAAAAACTCTATAGACAAGGCGAACAACATAGACTCTAGATATAATATTTTTGTGAACAGAATGTAAAATTATTTCCACATTAAGACCACATACTTATTAATTTTCACCATAGTGTCTCGCCATTTTTTGTTCAGTACATCTAGAATGAATGAAGAGAAGATTACTTCGATCTCATCAGGTGTGTCGGAAACCTAAAAAACACTCCATTATTCTCAAACATTACTAAAAACATGAGTATAATAAGATAAATTGCATGATTTTGGCCACTAGAGAAGAGAAATATTGAGAATAACTCCTCATAACAAACCATTGGGGGTCCATATTTGGAGTGTGAAAAGGAAATTGAGGTGTTGCCTCTCCAAGATCATGGAATGTGACCATGATCACCCCAATCATTTTCTGATAGACAACATGGTTCTATAACAGTGGTTCAATATAAAATTCTTCTTGGATTTGATTCTCACATATTCTTAAAGGAATGAATCTACAAAACATCACCACACAAAAAGAATATATATGGTTAATTAAAAAATATATAAATAAGGGAAATAAATCCCAACAGATATAATGAATATTTTTGGATTTCGCTTTAATAAAATCGAAAAAGGGAATATACTATTACAAATAAACATAAAAAAATTACCCAAAAACCCATGGTGACATTATGTTAATAAAGGTAATATAAATTGAAGAACTCAACTACAACTACCTCCTATGTACTAACAAGATTCAATAATGCATACTGACTTTTAGAAATGTAGTTCAACCTGATTCTCTAATACCACCTTATCACAGTCCAACCCATGTACTATAATAACCTTATATCCAGGTATAACTTAACATACCAAAAAGGTAATTAAAAATCCCCAAGGTTCGATGACTAGCACATGTAATCATATATTATAAAAGTGGGAATTATTTTTCCACTACGAATGAACAAGTAAATGAAAGAAGAATGTTTTCATATCATGTGGAACTCCAATGGGAGTAACATAGAACAAGATGACTAGGAAATGAACATCCCTATGTACTACAACACAAATTACAAATATGAAAAACAACCTATGTACATAAGAAGAAAACTCACAATTCTCAGGGATCCATAGTTGAATCCACCACTATGAGATCTTTTCCAATTACTCGAACCTAAAAGAAGATAATCAAAAAACCCCATATGGCTCATGTATAGTGTGAGCCAAATCCTAGTATGATTTTACCAATGATTCTAGAAGAAAATTTCAATATCAAATTAACCATAAATGTAATTCCAACTGTCAAATGAATTGGTTTGGTATTTACAATAGAATATTTAAACAAATCAAGCTTTTAAATTTAAAATATTGAAATATATTATAAATTATCAATTCACGTTTCAAATAATGGAAATACATTTCAAAAGATATATTTTACCTTGAATAAAATGCTTCTTATAAAAAGGATCTTCTTAAAAAGATAGAATAAAAAACACATTTATATAAAATATTTTATATAAACTCACAATGCATTTAAATCATTTAAAAAATGTATTATATACATTTCATATAAAAATAAGTGAAAACAATTATCATGTTTCTATTAGGTATGATATTTCCATGTTATAGGGGCCCAACACTATGAAGGAACAATTATATAGATACACCCATTTTGGCCTAAGGCAAAGGGGACTCACCAATATCACCTAAGGATTTGTATATGTAGATATGATGTTTTAGAAAATGGTAAATCATTATTTTTTTCCAATATAATGCAATAAATACATATGTATTTCATGTTATCATGGACACAAAATTATGAGAAATTTATTTTAAGACTACTAAAAATTGAATTAAATCGCATTCCTCATTTAATATATACCACCTTTTTCCTTAAAAAAACTAAATGTTATTATCCAGAAAAATTACATTTCACCAAGATAATACTCAATTTTTTCTATAAAAATATTTTATTTTTATTTTTCAAATATAATTATTTAAACCAAATAATATAAATTTGACAATCGGTTACACTATTAAAATAAAAAAATTTAATTTTTCAAACTATTACGTCAATATCATCAAAGACCCTCAAATCAGTAGAACTAGGGTTTTCCCTCATATTTTAATTCATATAAATTTATAAAATTAAAATATAAAATTTAATCAACACAATTTCCTTAAAAACAAAAATTTAAATCAAACGATTTAAATCTCACCAATTTTTTATTACATTGAAAAAAAAACGAATTCTATTTTGCAATCCACGATTCACTAGAATTTTATTTTTGAAAAAAATTATTGAAATAAATATTATCCTAATCCAAATAATATTTTAAATTTTAACAATTTAAATTTTAATAATGATTTTACATTTAAATTAAATTGGGTATTGTAACTGAACCACCTACATTCCTCATAGAAAATCTACGCCCCAAGGAATGCATCGAATAAGAAAGAAAGATTAAAGGGTCTAGAAACTAAATCCTAGATCATGATGCCACAAAATAGTGTTTAGATACATAATTTTAATGATGATCTATTAAACCATAAATAATTAATATATGAAGGTAAAAGAAGAATGAAGAACACTTCCTCAGGAATTCCTACTACAAAAGCCACGATGATAAAACACTAGATGAAACAACCTAGAAGGGTTTGAGGCATCCAAAGTCAACATGGACATTCTCTAGGGTTGATAGCAAGATTTATTGAAAAAAATTGTCAAAATTAAATTCAACCTGGCCTCCTATTTAAAAATAGACTTATGGTATTATGTAATGATTTACCAAATTACACATTGTTTAATTAGTGACTCTAGAGTCTACCAAAAAAAGCATTGACATTTTTCATAAAATTATTTCATTTTCATTTATGAAATTTAAAATTGTGTAACCAAATTAAACATCATCATTTTCTTCATCAAATTTATGAATTGATCGATTACATATATGTAACCCACAAATCACGAACATCACCATCACAAGTATCTTCCCAATACCTTCTCTACCCTCCACCTCTAATGAATATAAAAACCATAACAATGATTATAATTTAAATGATAACAAGGTATGGTTTTTTATAACATAGATCTTAAGAAACCTAGTAAATATAATTATTTTAATTTCTTCCCTTTGATAGCCGAAGAAACATGCCACCTAAAGTCAAAAAGAATCCTAACATGGTATATCGTTATAACAGTCCCATTAAATTGGATTTTATTAATAAAAGTGACTAAATTATAAAAACTATATGGTTTAAACTTTATAAAAAAATTATTTTTTATCTTTTTATTATAATTAAAATAAGTCCTATTTAAGATAAAATAATATTTATTCAAATAACTATATTTTTCTAAACTATGGTTTTTTCATGCTTTACGCACAAATTTTGAACATACGTTTTACCAGTATTAGAAACAATATTTAATAAAATTTTCATTATTTTATAAATCATCATATTAAAATTATATTAGGTTGAATTTTATTGATTTTTTATAAAAAAATTCATTTTTTAAGAATAGTGACAATACAAATTTTTTAAAAATTATTTTATTCCACATAAATAATTTAAAATGAAAAATTATTTTCAAAATTGGTAAAAAAAATAATATTATTCAGAATTTTTATATTATAACTATTTTATTGAATTGTAAAAAAATATGGATTTTTTATAAAATCCTTCAAACATATGATAATTTTATCTATGGAATCATACATTTTTTTGTGCCTATAAATATATTTTTAAATTTTTTGATGCCACTTTTTTGGACTGAATAGTGAATTTTTTTTAAATATTTTGATTCAAAATAATTTATATTATATAATATTTTTAACATGATTTTTTATGAAAATTAATTGTTCAAATAGCAACCATTAATGACCATGGTTAATGTAAAAATGGGTTTACAAAGCGTTTAACTAAAAGGGTAAGGGTAAAAATTGACTAAAACATGTATAAAGATTAATTTATAGAAATATGTATACCATATCATGCCTATAAATAAATTTTATTCTAGTTTTTCCTTTTAAATTTTAAAAATGTGGGTGCACCTTTTTATTTTCCAAAAATACAATTATCCCACTTTCCTATCTTATAAAAGTCCAAAACTCTCCTCTATTATTCACACCAATAAAATATTTATTTCATCCAATACCTTCCAAATTTATATCCTAATATCAATAACCACTTCCTAGGATGATTTTTTATTGAAAAAACAATATGGGAATAGTTGACGTATTAGACTAGTGAGGTCTTCTTAGAACTATTAAAATTCATAATTATGTGTGTTTTTTTATTTCTTCTTAGAACTCGTTAAAACAATGTTCATTTGTTATTATATAATAATACTAGTATCTACCATATAATTCATTTTTATTATGTTAATATCAAGACTTATATCCATCTCCACATTTCTAACTGTAGAAATTATAATGTCAACAATGTCTATATTGGACTACCTACTCAATGGATGCGACCCATTTTTCATCCACACCCCTCATGGTTGAGGATGATGATGTACATAAAGAGTATATAAGGTATTAATAACATTATTATACCAATTTTTTCATTATATTATATATAACTTTCTATATTACATACCTTATTGGATAGATAATGTTGCTCTTATGTATTGCGGACTACCGTCGTGTGAAACTATGCGATTCATTTTCTAAAGTTGATTTTATGAGAGGTAATTTAGATAAATATAATAAATATTGGGCATATAAATGACATATTATTATAATAATGAGATATTTATCATTACTAATATATAATATATCATTTTATTTCTATCATTTCTCTCACTCAATGATGATGATATCCTTCATGTACATGAGGACTACAACTTTTTTAAAGTGATATGACTCTATTTTTATCACCACAAAACATGGATGATATATATAAGAATATTAAAATAAATATTATGGTATTTATGATATTATTATCACTATATTAATAATAATTATAAATCCACTCCTTTCTATAAGTATCATTGATAAATGGACACGTTACCTATGCGTATATACAACTTACCATCTCTATGATTGTAACGTACATTATTTATTAATATCTTATTTCCTTATTAGTATTTAAATTATCATTAAATTTTAATTTTTATAATTATATCATGATTATTATCCTATGAATGTTATTACTATATATTATTAAGAATAACTATAATAATGATGATAAATCATTAATGAAAAACAAGGCAATTAAAACCTAAAACCATAAAAATATTGACTTAATATTAATGAACATGTGATAAGATATTGTAAAAGGAACATATATGATAATATAAATATAAATATAGTTCTTTAATAAGTTTGTATCATTTTTAAAAGAACTATACATTATAATAAATAATGTTGAACCATAAGTAAGTCATAGGACTTGGATATCATCTTAATTTTCATTCATTGAGACATATAGTAATGTTATGAACCTAATTTTTATTATATAGAGTATATACCATATATTTTCGAAGTAATATAATTTATATTATGTAATTAATGGTATTTTATGTAACAATTATAATCCTCTCATGAATGGTGATTTGACTAGAAAATTATCATGTGGTAATGAATTTAATGAAATGATTTATTTTCATTGGGTTATAGTACATAATAGTTGTCTTTGAAATTTTGATATAACATTTGAAATGAATTTTTACTATGTTATACTATATTTTCAATTTTGTTACATCGATTTAAAATTTATTGAAATAATGTATTTCTTTATTAATTCTAATTTTAACATTATGATGTTTGTAAGGGTTTATATAACAATCTCATTTTAAACGGGATTATTTATAATTAAATTATGATTGAAGAATATAATTTCATAATTTTCTTAAAAACTATCATTTTTCTTCTAATCTAGTTACTCATGACGATTTAAATTAATATTACTATTTTCACTATTTTTTTTAAAAAAAATATTAATATTTTTAATAAATTCCATCATCATTTATATCTTCGTTTAAAAATCAATTCTCATCCAAAAACATGTTTTATAAAAAATTATATCAAAATTTTATTTTCAACTATTACAAATGATCTAATAATGAAAATTTTCCATGTTTATATTTTTACAAAAAAATAATAGAAATTTTCATTTGTTTTCAAAATAATGCTCGTTTGGATCATAAAGGAAATAATGAAAGAAATTTTTTTAAAGAATAATATAAATAAAATTTCTATACATGATGACCCATAAATATTTGGTTTCTTATTTTCTAGTATCAAATTCATTTTACAAGGAAAAATTATTTCACATAATTTTTTTAAACTATTATTTTTTCGAAAATATATATTTTCAAAGTGAAAAATGATATATTAATTCTGAGTATTTTCAAAGATCATATTATAGTATTTATATTCATTAAATTAAAAACACATTTATTTTATTTATACTACACTATAGATATATTTTATTTTACCATATATTATTAATTCAATGGATTTTTAATTATCATTTTTACAAAGAACTGTTATTATATTCACATTTTTTATTTTGCAGTCCTTCACATTCCCTTGAAATAATCACATTTCTATGATCATTGGACAATAATTTTACCATATATAATCATATTATTAATTATGTATATGTTTATTTCTCTAATTGTATATCATTTAAAAACTTGATGTTTTATATTGAAATATTGTTTTCCAGCAAAATACTAATAAATTTGTATTCTTTACTCAATATGAATATTAAATGATAAATAAAATTATTAATAATTGAAAAATATTTTTATATATATCATTATTTCTTTGTACAATAAATTTCAAGTGTAACCTAGAATTGCATATCCCCATAATGAATCAGTATTATCATGAGTTGAATCAATACGTTGTAATGAAATGGGTTTCTACCTATAAATTTAAACCAACATGTGGTTGGTCTTGATGGTAGAGGTATCATTTTTATTAAAACATGAATTTCAATTATTAATAATTTCATTCATAATTAATTAATTTACTATTAATTAGACTATTTTATCAATTATATTATATCTGAGTGTATCTCAATCATAGTTTATTGAGAAATTGGTGTACTTTTTTATATATGTACTCTTCAATTATTATGATTTAGTATCTTGTTATCAATGAGATTATTGAAATGAAATCATCTCTATATGATTTTCATTTTGAACTATTGATTATGTGGAATTTATTTATTAACTAACATTTTTGTGTTGATCATTCCGTATCCAGTTATGATTGTCATGTTATTTATTAAACGTAATGGGTTTTAAATTGTTTACCTTTCCATATTTAATATGTTAGTCAAATTATTTAAATGGAATGTGTGTTAACTAATTTAACGTTCAATGTTGGTAATTCTTATTAATTATTGGTATATTATGATATATTTAACCCTTAGAATTTTAGCCTTTCCATAATTTTTTACATTCCCAATAATCTATGAAGTGCCTAAGGAGTAATATAAAAAAATATTCTAGATTGATTAATGATTTTCTAAAAAAACAATGTTGTAATTTGTGTTTTCAAATGTAAAATGGAAATCCTTTTATATATCTAGTTTATGAAGAGTGTTATTTTATTTGGTCCTCTAATATGTGGTTACTTGTTTTAAATTCCAATATAATAATGTAAACATTGGCTCTATGATACTGGGATTAGGGTCAGTACATAATTATTGTCTGGTATAAATTTATCTCAAATAAGTATGTTATCTCATTTTATATATCTTGATGCTAGATTATTTCAATATGTAATTTAATAATAAGATAAATTTATCAATAATTATTAGGATTGTATCACTCAACTATGATTGTATATTTTTGGAAACCCACGTTTTTTATATATGATACATACATAGTTTTAGAAATAATTTATAATGAAATACTAGGTTTTAAAGTAGTTTCAAAGAATTTGTTAACAAAGAAAGAATATGTATCATATTTTTTTACTATATCATGATACACTATTTATATTAAATTATAATTAAATTTTTTTTAGTTTTATTTATTTTATGACGATATAATTTAGCACCTTAATATTTTAGATTATATTAAAAAAATATAATTGTTCGATGGTATCCTTGACAAGAAACACCCATCGTAAAAATAAATATGATATATTATATCCATGAAATATTTTTTGGAAATATTAATAAGAATAATTACATTACAAGAATGATAAAAAAATCATATAATTTAAATTTATTGAATAATTCAAAGTAAATAGGATCCCAATTTTCATTAAAATCATTTTATACTTTACAGATATGGTTTTATCAAAAAGTATTTTTATAAAATTATTGTAAAAGAATTAATTAATCTCTACCATATTTGTAAATTAATTTTTTTACTTTAATAAAATTTATCGAATCATCCTGCATATATTATATTATGGTAACTTTTGGTACTTCTCTAGAAATGATTTATTTTTATGTAAATAGTGGAAAATATAGATATATGTTAAAATGTAATTTTTTTCATTAAATAATTTAATTTAACTATACAATTATTTTATTTATTTAATTATAACCGGAGATAATCCTATTTTTTTATAAATAATTTTTATAAATACACATTTAACGTTTTTATTCTTCATTTTTAAATTAGTTTATTTTAAAAAAAACCATTATTCTAAAACATATATTACTAGAAATTTTAAACCTTTAGCTTTAATAAAGTTCCCACTTATAGAAATTGAATCATAGAAAATGTGATTCCATATTGAGAATCGGGATTTTAATATTTGGTAAATATATCCATTTTATAATAGTTCATTTTTTAATGTAACTGTGATAAATATTGGAAGTTTTCATGTAGATGGAATGTTCTCTCCCTATTCCAGTTAAATATCAATTCATAGCTATGATCCCCCAGTGTTGGTGTCCCCTAGTGCTAGTTTTACTGTAAATCATAGCCCCAAGTGGGGTTTTTGTTTCTTTTCGGACCTAGGACCCTTCTTTGGGGATGGTTTATGGTCTCTTTAGTGGTTCTTCTAGCGCATATTGGTGTCAAATTATCCTTGCAGCCTTGTGGAATCTTATTCATTATATATGATTTATGTTTTTTGGTTTTTTGGGTTTCATGGGTCATAGGAGATCCCATGTGGTTTTGTGGTTGAAGCAAGTTTGTCTATAGCTTATGGTGCTGTTGTTAATGGAAGATACATGTTTTGTTGGTCCTGTCAATGGCGATGGTTCATGTTTCGATTTATATTTACATTAGCCTCGGATTCATAGTATCTGAGTTTTATTTCATGCGATAAAATGTGTTAGTTCACGATATTGGTGATTATGTTATTCGGTATGCACTTCCATAAGGTTTTAATGATTGTAGGTTTAAATATTATTATATGGGAGTGAATTTTGAATTTGGTTTATTAAAGATCCTAGACTCCATATAAGGAAGAGCTCTATAAAAGTGGTCAGAGTAGGAATCATCCACCATTGATTTCCCATATGGGATTGGAAGAATTTGAGGTTATGAGTTTTCTATGGGTACTAAGCCAGGGAAACTATCATGGGACATCTATTTGAGAGGTCCTAAGATGTTGGAGGCTTGACATATCTTTGTAGTCCATGGGGTGGAGAAATTCATTTGGTTTCTATCGTGGATGATTTTATTTTAATAAATTTAATAGGTTGATATTGTTATGGTTCACATTTACCCTTTAAAAGTGATATTTGGAAAAACAAAAAAATATATTCTAGTCTACCATCATTAGATATAGACATTGAAATTATTTTATGTAATGTAGAAATAAAAATTTTCACTCTATGTATTTTGATATATATATTATTTTCCCTATTAATAAAAAGAGGGTTTTTTAGTTCTATGTATATATCTAAATTAATAAACAATTTTTTGACATTTTAGTTTATTAATATTTTTTTGATGTAATAATTACAATAAATTCTTAAAAAACTCTAACAAAAATATTGTTAAACCACTAAAAAACCAAATACTTTATTATAATAAATTTTTAAATTCATACAATATTGAATAATTGTTTTGTTCCAACAAATGAGTAGAAAAATATAACACATTATTTGTATTTTGAATTTCTATATTAAAATTTAATTTTTATATTAGAATCATTAAATCTAATGTATTTGAATAGTCCTGAAAATAAAATAAAATTTATATTGGGAGAATAAATGTTTTATTAAATTATTTAAAATTCATTAAAATGTTATATTTTTCAAATTTAAAGGAATATCATATATCATATGAATATTTTCCCACTCAATTCTCACTTTTACTTTTTATGTTACTTTAGTACCCCTTAAATTGTAAAAAGACATTGATATTGTTGTAATCATCATATGAATTAATTTTTTGTCAAAAATAATAAATAGGTGGTATGAAATTAATCATGATTTATAAAAAAATTTATTTGATTTATAATTATCATCATAAATATTTTAAAAAAATACACATTCCCATAAAATATAATTTATTACATTTATATCGTCTATGTAATTCCAAGTGTGTAATTTATGTCACCATGAAAAACACATCTCTTATCATATCTTTATTACACTACATTTTTCCATATGGCTAGATCAAAACCACCTAAAACCTCATATACAAATTCATAGTACATTTATATAGGTACTTTTCTCTTTAAAAATTCATACCTGGGGTCCTTATGATGAAATAAAAAAGAGGTTTCTAAAAGAGGAGGTACGCGTTTTAGTCTATCTATTTTATTTTAGTTCTTCTTTTAAAATATTAATTTTTTTCATAAATATTCTAATATATTAATATAGGTGATTCACATGTACTAATATTGTATTATGTTTGTGGAATAGAATTTATCCATCATATTTTAAATTGAATGGGAAATGAATCTGTCACTCATGGGTATGTGTTGATAACAACCCACATGTAGATATATGATTCATATTCCATATCCATCACTGATGGGTTTTTATTTTAATGTATTTAATTTTTATATAAGATATTTATTATATAACTATTCTTATATAATTATAATATCTTATCTACCATTGTACCTTCCCTCCCAAAAATAAATGATAACATCACTCATGTGTGTGTGTGGACTACCACCTCTATAGAGCAATGTGGTTATATTTTTATTTATACATAAAATAGCCTATAAAATGTATTGATTGATAGAATATATGTTATATTAATTAAATAATAATAATTTTGGGATTCTGAATTTTTATTTACCTTTCCTTCATTTCATCCATCAAAATGTGGAATAATCACATATATCTGCATACAGATTACCGTATCTATGAAAAGATATAAACAATTTTCCATCACCAATTTATTTGAATGATTATAAAAGTGTATATTTTAAAATAGTATGATAATTGTGTAATTATGAATATATTTTAGATGGTGAACCCATGACCCAGTGGCATGTTATATAACCATTTACCATAAAACATTCTTCAGTCACATACCAGTTTTCACCCAATGTTCAATTTAATAACGAAATAATTAATGAATGGACATTTGGAAGTTACAAAAAATGATAAATATTATGTTATATATGAATATATATCTATAAAATATTCATAATAAATATATATATTATTATTCCAGATATTGTAATGTGTACAAAACATTATTGGACTTGAGGTTATGAGTTTCGTAACTCAATTTAGTTATATATGTAATTTTACTCCCTCATTGTCTTTGTAATTTAATGATTATGTATTTATTTACAAGTAATAATTTTATGTTTTATTCCCTCTTTTTTATATGTATTTATAATTATTATTATTAATAAATCTTTTCATTAATTATCACATTTTCCTTTTATATTTATATTGGTAATTATCATCTCAATTATATATTTCCAGACATATTCCACATTCACCACAAGTAAATATTTTGTGGTGTAAAAAAATCCCATAGAGTTAATTTATTATTATTTTGATGTAAATTATGGTTATATATAAATAAATATTATATTCTCCATATAATAATATTATTATTTGAATATGACTAATGTGGTGAAAATTTTACTTTACAATCTCATTTCATTTTATAATTTATTATGTGAAATTTAAATTGAAAGATATTATATGGATTTTATCATCTAAAACTCATATTTAGACTTCCCTTCTAGCTATCCTTCATACATCCATGTAATATTAACATTTCCTACTCTATGGTAGTTGATGTTATTTAAAAATAATTTAACGAATAACATACATTATTTTCTATTTTCTATAGGATTGTTTCTACATTATATATATTTTTATTTAAATGATTTCATAGTTTTTTGTAATATTATAAAATAATTTTTAATGTTTTTTCAACCATATTTGTGTTTTTATAAAATATATTAATCATTTTGTTTTTTTTTTCAAATTGGGTACTATTTAGCACATATGTAAATAGAATATTTGTTTTAACATATATATGACTCATGAATTTTCATGTAATATTGATTACTCATTAAAATAAATCATTTTTTATATGGTTTAATTCTTCTTTTTAATGTCATTTTTTCCAAATATTAATTTTATTTGATATTTTAAATAAGTGATTTAAAATCGAAAGGGTTATTTTTACTCAATAAATATGTTGGTTATCTTCTGAATGTATTTTCATTTATCTAACCATCTATCGATGTGACATTTTCTTTAAATGGGAAATTATTATATATTTTATCCTTATTTTTAATAAGACATTTATTGAGATAATGATGACATCTTAACAATACTATTTTTCTTTCCCTCGTGTTAAGATATGGTGAAATGGTAAATTTTTACAAGATGTTATGGAATATATAGGAACATTTTATAAAGATTTTGCTTTTGTTATTGCCCTAAAATTCATTGGGTAATGTGATATTGATATATCATGAGATGATGAAGATAATCCTGAAAATTAAATTTAATATATTTGTATAAATTTTTCATTGTGAGAATGATTTCATATATATATTCTCACAATATTATTCATGGACATTATTTGGAATATATATTTTAAATAATTAAATTATTGTTATTATTACTACATTATATGATCAAAATATTATGCATGGAGATGATTGAAAATTTATATGTTTACATTTTGATTATGGAGTATTATTTCTTGTAGTTATCCTCACTATATAATGTGTTGGAATGATTTTGAATAACGATGTTCACATTTTTATACATGATTATGATTTCTTCTCACAATTCTCACAAACGTTTTTGCTTACATTATCAAAATTAGATATGTTCAAATGATTATGACCTATTATATTTATGGTTCCCCATTACATTACTATGAATCTAGTATTATTATTACTAATTTGACACATATGAATAGATTCTGTAGTTTATGATCTATGATTTTCTTGGTATGAAAATTCTATGTTGAGATAATTCACATGATTTTATTATTATACAATTATGATAATTTTACACTCTAGTAAAAGGTACTTTCTGTTTTTACCCATATATATTATCTGATCAGACATTTTCTTATGACTACATTACCTATGATTTGATGGAAGGTTCTATGTAAGATATATATTGAAGAGTTCCAATATAATTATCTTTTTCTAATATAATTAACATCCTTTTTGGAATATTATATTATGAATCTAGTATCCAAATACACTAAAATATTGCATTTTTAGGGGTTTATATTAATGGAATTTAGTGAATATCCATATCAATATATTTTACTATTTATATATGGGATTCTTCGGTATTAGCAGTCTTCTTCTATCTTTAAATACTTATGTTTTTATAATCATAAAATCATATTTATTTAAAATAATAATTTTTATAGCATTTCTGAAAATTAGAATTTCACATGAAGCCATCACTAATTTTAGATTAATATAGTGAGTTCCAATATTCATTTACTAATCAAATTTTCAATGTTCATTATGAACCAGTTTAGGAAAAAATAAAATTTATTATTTGTTGGGTTATGGATAATATGATGAAATGTAATTAAAAACTATGTGTCGAATTACACATAAACTTATCCAAAATTAACTCATATGAAACCTAATACGAAAAATTTATTCAAAATCATTATAATTTTATAATTATAATATCTCACATCATTATTTACATATTAAAAAAAAGACATTTCTTATGATTAATTACACTTTATATTTTTTAAACTATATATTCATCAGTCACATTTCATTATTTCTAAACCATTCAATCACATGGCATAACCTTACTGTGTTTTTCTATCAAACATAAGTCAATATGTATTAACCATAAAAAGCATCATTTGAACTATATCCTATAAAAATAAATATTAGGAAATCTTTTCATCCATATAGAGTATCATATTTAACATTTCAATATCAATTAGATATTACGAAATTCTACTTAAATAAGATTCATTTTTTACTAAATATTAATAATTATGAAGACATTTTTAAATTTTTATGATGTTTCTATATAATAAAAACAATTTTAATATCTTTTGAATATGTTTATAGCAAAATAAAAAGATTTTATATGTTATGAACATTTTTATATCTTATTAAATTTTTTATTTACACCAAAATATCATTCGTTGATTATTCTTTCTAATGAAAATAATTATCAAATTAAATTATTTATCTTTTGAAAACATACACAGTGAGGAAAAACTTATTAATTGACAAGATCCTTATGACCTATATATAAAATCCACTGTAAATCATTCAATTTTACATTTTATAATTCTTTTTGGATATCAATTATTTATTTTAATGTAATATATTTTTTTATATCTTACAAACATTTTTAAAAAACAAATTTTTTATGTTTATGAATTTCAGTGTAAATATGATTTCATTACAACATATCAAAGTTATTGTGATGAATTGTAACATGATTTAGAATATGAGATTTTTAAATCCCCTATATAATGTTGCTAGATATTTTTGAGGATCATGTATTGAATCCGAAAATCGAGAGTGATATTTTATTTTGGCCAATGCATGTCCTTTGTGTGATAGTAATAAACATACATTATTGTGTATTTTCATAATTCTGATATTGTCACTCACTAGAGAAGGGGAATTTGAAAAAAATACATGGTTACTCATACTTGTTTAAATGTCATACGGATAACCAATATAAATTCATCCTTATTTTAAGTACCCTTACGTAGTCATCCATTTGTGGGTGACCTTTACGAGGACATCCTTACTATAATTAACCTTATGAGGTCATATTTATGTTGATGACCATCGTGGGTCCCCCAATGGTGGATGATGTGTATGGGTTTAACCTTATTTGGAATACCATTATGGGGTCACTCACATATACAAGCCCTTATGGGTTCATCCTTATATATTTTTCCTATAATATTTTATCCTTATATGGGTAATCCATAGAAGACATTCCTTACATGTGATGACCAAATTACCCTTACATGAAAAATGATTCAAGTTTTTCTAAAATTTAATTTCAATGATTAAAAATAAATAATTATAGTATTGGGGTTTGTTTTATAGTTGGAACATAACAGTCATGTGAAAATGGAGATTTCTAATACTCTTCAAGTCATGGGGTTTTATAACCCTACATTCTTATTAGAATCTAGATTCATTTAATCTCGTAGACTTTTTGATGTATTTCTAACAATCCTTATGTATTTTTCACTAGTTCCATCCCTTCTTTTTCAATTCTAATTTATATCATCAGAATATATAGATTTAGTGATTAGTCCACCCAATCATGGAATAATCATTTCGATATCAAGGGGTTTTTTAAAATGTTTTAAAAAAATATCAAATAGGATTACATGAAGAGGTTGTTTTATATTCAATAATTAATGTTTTTTTTAATAATTTTAATTTGTGCTTTACATGTTTAGTATAAAATAATTTGTTATATTGTAATAATAAAATATGATTTTTTTGTGATAAAGGTATGAATGGGTATGAGGATTGGTGGGTACCACTTTTCTTGATGATTTAGTCAGGTAAGATCACTCGAGTAGTAATTACATGTTTATTACATAAATGTTATTTATGAAAATAAATATTGAATAATTTTATTGTTATTTTAAATTGATTAAAAAATAATTAACATTGTAATGTTGGATTTATGTCCCTCTTGTGATAGACGATGGACAGTTAGACAACATTTGGTGAGTCATACTTGGGACTAGTGCATACAATGAATCTGTGTATATAGAAGGTTTTCTTGATATATAACCCTTTAATATATGAATTTTATTTATATATAATTTTATATTTTGTATTTATAGTATATGAGATTGACCTTTTAATAATAAATAATAATTTTACAATAAAATTCCCCTAGATTAAATGTATGTTTCATGGGCCATGAAAAAGAATTTAAACAAAACTTAATATATCAGGCACCAATGGAAATGAAAATATTCCTAAATTAAAGTTATTTTATAGTTAATAATAATGGATTTCATGATTGAATTAAATAAGTTATATATCAAGATCGACGTGATATGATCATTTAGTTCCCTTGGGTATTGTGTGGTGATCGACCTAGCACGAGTAACACTGCCTGTCACCATAGAACCTATTGGTGGACCATGTGAGATATGAATGTTAGCATGGTGCCTCAATCACTGATAGTTGATGGCTTGATTATAATGTGTATTCCCAAATAAAATTATATCATCTAGGATATGTTATACTTATAGTCTTATATAATTTAGGGCTTGATTATAAAAATTAGAGATTAGATAGATCATACCATGGGGTATAAATTACATAAAGTGGATGGAATATAATTTACCCTAATATTGTATCCCTTAGAAACCTCATTATAAATGATATTATTGAAATAGGGTTGACTATATCAGTTAGGAAAATATTAAATTACAATACAAATTAAAGAAACATGGATAAATTATTAGTTAGTAGTGTGACTGTTCCTACCCCGCTAGAATGTTATCAAACTAGTGGATAATACCTAGTTAATTTGTTGATAATTTGGTATATTTAAAAAAAGGACGAAATGGGATGTGAGATGGGAATTGGGATACCTCCCTTAAAAATTTTCAATGGGTCTTATCCTATAAGTCCATTTATACTATAATTAAATCTTAATGACATCGAGAAATTCTACCCCCTTTGAATGATGGGATTATCCATAGTAATGATATTGAGAATTAGATTCAAATATAGGGTTCATGAGTAATGATGAAACCCTAGGGACCTCAGTGGGTGCCTCAAGTTATGTTGACAATAGAGAATGTTAGTGCATAGTAGTCTGTACCTTCGACTTTGGGAGTCACATTATAACATGAAGTCAGATGGTAGGATTTTATGTTCCTATAATGATAATGTTATCTTTGTACCTGAAAAAAATCCTTCGAATTGTGGTATCAGTTTGTTCAGTTCCCAACCCATGTTTATTTTTTTTGAATAATAAGGCATGTGAGGGATGAACAATCATAATGATTTTAATATAGAGATTCATTGGATACATATTTGGATTTATCCAATGATTCTAATACTCTTATGTTTTCTAATTATAACTCTTGGTAATTTTATGTGAGCTTGATATTTTTTGATATTCATGGATTACAACATTGGGGTCATATTATACTTAATACTACTTTGCATTCATGGAATATCTGATGTCTTTCATGATATTCCCAATTCTATAATATTTTCATGGATTACCTCATAAAATTATTATTTGATTTATGCTAATATATTTCCTTTTATTTAATCATAGTAATTGGATATATGTTTTACTCTGTTATATTTTATAAGAAATTATTGAATCAGTGATTTCCCCCACTACTATATAGTTGATCAGTGTAGTACAATCTACCACTATTATTCATTTTTCATATAGACTATCTAAAACATCCAAATTATGGTATAATTGATAAATTGTGTAACCTTTAAAACTGATGACTAGTGGTGTTTATTTATTTATAATTCTATATTATGTTTATTTATTCAACAGAGAATATGGAAAAGTCATACACTTCCATACATTTAATTTCTATGATAATAATGGGATTCCCTTTGTATATGTACTCATACCGTTCATGGGAAGCTAAGACACATAGGTAATCATAACACTTCACTAATCACATGTCCAACCTGGAACTAGGCTGGATAATAGATGACTAAGCGGAGTTACTAGTATGAGATGATAGATCAAGATGTGATGAGGTGAAAAGTTGTAGTAAACCCCCTTATAATTCATTATTTTATTTTTATTTTGTTTTTATTTTCCTAGTAGTAAATTATAAGATGTATAATAGTATTACCAAGGGTGTATGTGATTTTATATTTACAATAAATCGTTTTAATTCTGATATATAATGGAAATAATTTATTTAATCTGTGTAATATAATGTTTTTGTTATAGATGTTTCCTGGTGATTTTGATTATTTTTACTCTAATATATTGATATTTATTGTCAATTTAAACACCATATACCCAATATTCTATTTAGTATCCTGTAATGTACAGATAGGAACACTTATGGTCAAATAGGGGCCATCAGTACAGGGACCATTCGAGTGGTTTGCGGTGGAAGGGTGGTATAAAATTGATTTTCAGTACATTTTTCATTTTATTTATATTTTGATATATGACATAAAAGGATTATAGATGTCTTGGATAATTTTATGGATTCTATATTGGTGTATGATTATCACATTTTCTAATACAAATTCACTATTTCTAAAGATATATACTTGTTATTCATGGTTTAGACCTTTTATGGTTGACTGAATTCACCTAGAGTGGTTCACATGTGTAGTGAATTTATGATTTCTGGGGTTTTAGTTCATTCATATTTGAAGTATTATTCTGTAAAATAATCATTAAATTCATGTATTATTCTCATTGTGTGAATGATAACATTGACGATGAGGTTTCGGTTTCATAATGTCTCAAAAAACATACACATATTTTTACTATATTATTCTTACCCATATTATAGTCAAATGAACCATAGTATATTTTCCTTGATTATGGATCTTGAGGATTCACTGGATGGAATATACATAATTATTACTATATATTCCTACAATAGGATAGGATAATCACATGATGTAATGATATTATCTACAAAATAAAATAGGTTTGGTTATTTGAAAAGATTACATAAACCTATATGGTTTTTTCACATATATCTTTTCTTGGATTTCATTTAAACTATTCCATTAACCATGGAATTATAAATATGGATAATAAAGTGTATATGTTTAATGGTATATTATGATTAATCAAATCATGGTTTTTTAATTTGGTTGTCTTCTATATTGATTCCTATAGGGGATTAGTTCCCATGTGTGGGTTGAATACTTTTCATTTGACTCTTAAGATTTGTATATATATGGGAACCCTCGAGTGGGTTTTTTGGTGCTGGAGTTTCAATTATATATTTCTGTGATAGGAACTATATTCTCTACAAGTTTTGATATATGTATGATGTGATTTTTTAGAAATGTGGGGGATCATGGGGTTTTGTAGTCTAGATCGTGATATTTTTGTATGGACTGATAAACAAGGGTAACCGAAAAGAGTGGTTATCCTCGGTTTATGATTTCTTTATAAATGAGATAAATTAGTTGTTGATGTTGTCTATAATATCACACCACCTAATCTTCTACAGGTTTAAATGAAATGGTATAGTACCTCCTTGACCATCTGTCTTGCAATGCAGTTGAGGTTCCTTTAGTATTGTTACTTTGTTTCTATGGTTATGATTAAGAAGATGTCTATACCTATTTATTTTTTTTGTGTTTCATCTTAAATATATTATATATTGAGATACTATAGATTAGTATCTATGATTATTATAGTATGGGTATAATATTATAATTTTTATATCATGCATGTGTATTAGTAGATCATGTTAAAGGCCCTGAAATGGGTGAAATGCATGAAATTTTAAGTGTTTTAAGGTAATTATGGAATTATTACTTAATATAATCGGGGTATTTATTGATTTTTATTGCTTTATACTTAGCATAACGTGATTTGAGTTCAATAATCATCTTTTACTAGAATGTATAACATTGTGTATGGTTGAGATCGAGCATTGTATATATGTTGTGACAATAGGTTTGTAGGTTGGTGATTAGTCAAGAGTTGTTCAGGGATTAATGTATTTGATTAAATTCCACCAGGAAATGATTCATGATAGGATTAATGCAACTAGAAATTTATCACTATGGTGAAAGGTGACATTAGAGTTGTAATGAGGTGTCATGGTATGGTTGACAATTAATTTTTTTTCTTGAAAAAAATTTAAAAGAATGTGTGTTGTTGGAACCTATAGTTATTTTCCTAATGGATTTTTATAATGGAACCCATATGGTAGGGAGTTCACCAAATTTTTTATCGAGTGTTTCCCTTATAATTTATTGAAACATTACAAGTGTTCTGGGATTATGTTCACTAAATGATGGGAATTTATAGTGAATGGTACATAGTATTATCAATTTTGTGTGAGTAGGATGCGAAAAATCATGTTATATGTTTTTTATTAGATTGCGTGTGGGCCACAATAATTGGTTTTGGGTTTATTATTGTGAAAATAATGAAACCCATAAGATGGGGAAATATTTTCAGTAGTCGATGGAAGATCCTTTGGGTGATATAATATTGTTCATTGGATGGTAGGTATAAAATTTATAATGACAAAATTAAGGTAAACTTAGTTTTAAATTATTCCATTGTGAATATTAGGTTTTCGAATTGTTATACATATAAAATGGCATACATGTGTTGACATTGGACTTATGTTAGATTTGATACTATCTAAGGGTGACCCAAATAAGTGATTTGTCAATTCATAGACTGGGGTAAAAATGATCAATGTGTATATTTGGTTATTTAAAAATATAATTAAACTGAGTTTTGGATTTTGAATTTGTTATGGGCATGGGGTGAAATAGATTTTTTTTAGGAGTTCATGTATCACGGTAAAATTGTGAAATGGATCAACGGTAGGTGAAGCTATGCATTTTAAATAATGGTAAAACAAAGGATGAACAACCAATTTTTTTTGCATGAAATTCGGATATATATTATTTAATCGGTATTAATAATTTCATTGAACCAATGATATTGTATTTTCAAGATGCTTTTTGTACGGTGGGAAGGATCATTACTCAATGTTTTTCATTATTATTAAATACATATAAAGGGGAGCACCATGATCATTGGAATGAATTGATAACAGAACCCATCCTGTATTAGGATAAACAAGAATGATTTATTTATGTTTTATGGATTTATTTTTGGAGGTGGGTTGAATATTGGGTTCTTATGAATTCTCAACCGATTTATTATTGTTTTACATTGGAGACACCTTCTACCTTATAAGGATTAACATAGTTAGTTGATCATGAATTAACGGTCAATGTAGCTTAGGTTTTTTGGTTGAACAGACACTGAGGCTTCTTGAGGATAAGAAGTTTTATGGTGTGTAGGTTATAAACACTTATATATTTATTTGTTACTAATTTGATAATAAATTTGAAATTTTTTCCTTTGGAGCCTTGTTTTTGGGATTATTATCATTCAAACTAAAAAAATGCTATAAGGGGTACCCGAAATATTTTTTTTCTGAATATTATTTGAGTCTTAGGTGGTGAATTGGGTAATCATTAGTGGTATTTTAGGATATATGTATGATATCCATCGGAAAAGAGAATACTCTTACGTGGATGAGACATTCCCAAAATATATCAATGTCCATCAATAGAGAAGGTAACCATGAATCTCCTAACGTAGTGACTATTTTGAGTGTCTCGCCTACATGAACGACCCTTATGGTGACAACCATACATTGATGACCCTTATAGGTTCACCCATATGTGTGTGTGAACCTTATGGAATCATCCTTACACTGATTACCCTTGTGGTTAATTCCATATATAAATGACCCTTATGTGATAACACATATATAGATCACCCTTATAGGGATATCCTTATGTGTATAACTCATTCAAGAACACTCATATATAAAAGAACCATACAGGGTATTCCTTATGAAAATGAAACATATGTTGAATTCCTTGCTCAGATAACTTTTATTGGGTCATCCTTATAAAAATGACCCTTACAATATTGAAAACAATTATTTAGAACTATGTTTTCATGACATCAATTATTAATAACCATCAATATTATCTATTTATCGCATTTTTAATATTATAACCAATTTGAAAAATCATGGTGATTTTTTAACATTAGTAATATTATATTATATATAGAATGATTATTTTTTATATCATTTATAATATAAATTTGTAAAAAAACAATGATCAACATTTTTTATAAGATAACTGATGTAGAAAGATGAAAAAATAGAATAATCAATGAAATTTTTAAATATATTCATCCAATACTAATATGAACCCATATTAACATCTTCATGTTTGATGGTCCTCAATCATTCTTTCCTCGCCGCTATTATTGTTGTCATCATCACCCTCTCTCTTAATTGTGTTGTCCATCCTAATCATGATTCTCAACAATCACTATTTCACGATGTTCCCTATATGATTTTAGTATTCTATGATATCTATTTTACTCTATTGTCTTGAATTTTCAAAACAATTAAGATAATTTTTCCCTTACCGTAGTTTATACTACTGATTTTTAATTCTAAATGGAAAAATTCTATTCTATTTCTATAATTATGATGAATATTTTCTATTATTTTATGAATTTATAATATATTATGGAGGCCATTATCTATATTTTAATATTGTAAATTCAGTTATAATTTTCACGTATTCAATGATTATATTATAATTTTTAAAAAACTATGAAGATTAAATTTTGGATTGATGAGTTTCAGTGACTTTTTTTCCACCAATCAGAAATATTTATTTTACACTAAATTTTAAAATATTAGTTAATCTAAAGTCATTGTAATATAATATTTTCATTAGTAATAAATTTTAACATCAATTTAATTTTATATTGAATAAATTCATTTTATAATAAATATAAAATCCTGTGAATGTAGTGATTGTTTTGGGCGCAGTAGAAGCATGTGGGTGGATGTGCCCACATGGCCTTTTGTCAACAGAAATGATCAATCCAGGGTCAATATGACGATAAATTCTAGTCTCCATGGATTGATTCACAGAAATAGAAATAGAATAAGAAAGTTCCCGAAACCACAAAAGTGGATCGTCACATGTTGATTAAAATTTATTTAATTAATTGAAAAGATGTACCTTCTGAGTGTTCTTTCGTTGTTGATATTATTGATCATTTCCGATGTGATTCGTCATTGTGTTTCATCAACCAAGGGTATAATTCCTCTAGCAGTGATCCACACGTGCACCACGTATCTCTAGACACCACCAAAGGTGTCTTCAGGTGCTATTGTGGAGAAACATTTTCTTGTGTTTCCTGCCTTATATCGTCTTGATCCAATGAAGAAGATCTCTTTTGTTCATGAGAGTGTTCTTGGAGGAAGGGGTTCTTTTGGTCTTCTGTGAATTCTCCGGAATTGTTGTGCACAACAATTCTTAGGAAAAGTGTTGGGGTTGTGAGGATATTTATATTTGGGTTTGAGGTTATAGAGTTAGGACAATATATAAATGCATTTCATGTTTTATTTTTTCCATTAACCCTTTTGAAAACCCATATCGAATGATTAATTTCGTGTCATGGGCCCATGCTGATTATAATAAATATCATTTAAGAAAATGATATTTCCTCCAAATCTCGACTGGAAAAACTACACGGCTTGTAACCATTAATAAACGGCATATACATGTTTTTAATTTATCCTTAATCCTACATTAAAATGATTTAGTCTTCCTTGTATAATTATTAAACCATGTATGGGAATAATCATTATTCTACATGAGATCATTGGATAAACTTAGTGTGACCCTCTAGGCCTATTTCTCATTGGCATTAGGCGGGTTTTCCTAAAGTCCAAGATTACTGTCTAGAAACAGGTCATGGAACCCAAGAGAATGAAGTTGATTCCACATTGTCGTGTCACCTCATACAAATTCTTACTGTGTAATTTAATCCCTTTGTCTCAATATCCCATCAATCATGTTTCATGGCATTGTCATAAACCTATATGCTTGATCTGTCATTTTTTAACTTATAGAAATAAAATCTTCGTGACACCATGGCCATAGAATTTTTCTGACAGTTCTATTTCAATCAAAGGGACCGAGGTATCTACTTCCATAATTATGGAAGGGAAAAATCATTCCTCGACTTATCCATTAACAACATGTCATTCGTGACACACCCAACATACCCTACATCCCGCCAACTCTCTTCGTGACGGTTTTCATCAGGAAATCCAAGTGCGTGAGTAATGACATGAGATAATGATAATCATCCAGTCTAATGACCATTACACATGCTCGTAGATAGCAATGTATAATTACACCAAGACATGGAGAATTACTACTGGCGGGTCTGTTCTCATAATATATCATAATTGAGATTACCAAGTGTGAACTCTATCACGGAGAGTGTCATCTTCATACGAGTACTCGCATAGGATGGTCGGTATACTATGTGTCTTATCATAGTATTTAATCCAACCATAGAACGTTATTTTAATAATATTGTTATTACATTTAAATATTCTCATCATAGCGTGGATCGTCCATGTCCTTGTTAATGCAATAAATATTCCATGAAATTATTATATTATAATCATGCAGAAAGATGAAAAATATATAATAAGAGTACATTCATGTAATCAAAATACAAAACAGTTGGTTCCCAAAACAACAACCCTTAAAAAGTCCCACATGGACTAGATCCAACATCGTATGAATTTTAGTCCTCTAGAGCTCACATGTTGATCATGTTTCTGCTGAGTCAAGGCTTTAGTCAAGGGGTTGACCACCTTGTCTTTCATGGAAAAACTTCTCACTGCTACTTCACCTCTCTGAGAAAAATCCCTCAAGAGATGATACTTCCAATGTATGTGCTCTGTATGCTGATGTGTCGTTGGATATTTTGACATTTCCAGTGCTACAATAATACCACAATAGAGTGTGATAGGATCCTTACATCTAGGTACAACATCCAACTCATGGATGAAGCTTCGCATCCATAATTATTCTTTTGCTACCTCAGAAGCTGCGATATACTCAGACTCTTCTGTAGAATCTGCCACCACACTTTTCATTGAGATCATCCAGCTCACTACACCTCCATTAAAACGGAATATGTATCCAGTTTGCAACTTCATTTCATCTTGATCAGTTTGGAAACTAATATATACATGTCCTTTGATGACTTTTTCTTCATCTCCATCATAAACCAGGAACACATCTTTAGTATGCCTCAGATACTTAAGGATAGTCTGTACTTACATCCAATGGTTGTCTAATGGATCAGCTTGGTATCATCCTACCACACTTAATGTGTATGCAACATCTAGCCTTATACATAGAATAACATACATGACTGACCTAATTGTGGATGCATAAGTGATACTGGCCATTTTCTTTCTTTCCTCATGTGTATGAGGACACAATTTCTTGGAAATATGAATGTCATGTGACACTGGAAACATTCCCCTATTAAATATTTCCATATTTCATCTCATCAGTATCTTTTCAATTTATGTATATTGAATCAGGTCCAACATTCTCTTGGATATATCATGATGGATCTTAATCCCAAGAATATATGCTTCATTACCAATGTTGTTCATGGAGAAGCATTTATCTAACCATGCCTTAACTAAATGTAATATAGGTACTTAGTTTCCAATTAGTAATATGTCATCAACATATACTATTCTGAAAATGACTAAACTTCCACTAAACCTCTTGTAGACACAAGGCTCGCATTTGTTCATAACAAATCCAAATTTCGTTATAGCTTCATCAAAATGAATATTCTATAATCTTGATGCTTTCATTAATCCATAAATGGATTTCAACAACCTGATTACTTTGTTCGAATCATTTAGAGTCACAAACCCACCAGGTTGTGTCATGTAGACATCTTCCTAGAGGTTCCCGTTAAGGAATTTTGTTTTCACATCCATTTTCCAAATTTCATAGCCCCAGTAAGTGACAATGGCCAATAATATTCTGATGGATTTAAGCATCACAACCGGTGAAAAGGTTTCATTATAGTCGAATTTTTTATGTTGTCTAAATCCTTTAGCTACCATTCGTTCCTTATAGGTGCTCAATTTCCCCTCAATGTCCAGTTTCTTCTTGAATACCCATTTATTACCAATAGGATTTACATCAACTGCAGGATCTTCCCAAATCCATACTTGGTTTTGGTACATGGAATCCATTTTAGAATTCATGGCTTCTTGCCACATGGAAACATCTGTGCCATTAACTACTTTATTTTAGGTAATAAGATCATAATTGTCAACCAATAATGAGTCACTATCCTCAGTGACAAGAAAACCATATCTTTCTGGTTCTCTCACTTGTCTCGTGCTCCTACGCAATTCTTCTATCTCTGGAAGTGATTCTTCTTCCATGGGGCTTTGTGGAATCTATTCATGTAACAACTCCTGTTTATCTTGGGCCTCAAATTCATCAAAGTGTATCTCTCTCCCACTATCTCTTTTGGAGATGTGCTCTCTCTCATGTAATATGGTGTGTCTTTCCATTGTATCCTTTTTTCTAAGAGGAGTTATAGGTAATATCACATAGTTTCATTTCGATATCCTATAAAGATACACTTTGTACCTCAGGGTGAAATTTTATTACATAAAAATGCCTTATAAAATGATTCACTACCCCACACATGTACCTTCGATAACATGGCTTTGTGTCCACTCCATAACATGCATGATATTCCATTTATCAATTTAGTTGGTACTTGGTTTAGTGTGTGTGATGTTATTTGTAATGAATATCCAAAAAATGATAATGGATGTCTCGCATGACTCATCATTGTTCTCACCATGTCCAACATGGTGTGGTTCCTCCTTTCACTTAAACCATTCCAATAAGGTGTGTAAGGATGAGTGAGTTGAGATAGAATCCCAAACTCTCGTATGAAATCAATGAAGTCCTAATAAAGATATTCCTTTCCTCTGTCTGAGTGGAGCTTCTTGATTTTCTTACCAAGCTGGTTCTTAACATCCTTCTCTTATTCTTTGAACGGATCAAAACAATCTAACATAAACATCATTATGTAAGTATATCAATATCTACTAAAATCATCAGTAAAAGTTATGAAGTATGAGAACCCACCCCTTGCATCAACAAGAAATGGTCTACCAACATCTGTGTGAACTAATTCAAGAAGCTCTTTATCCCTTTCACATTTTCTACTAAATGGGGCTTTGGTCATTTTACCTTGAAGACATGCATGACATACACCAAGTGGTTTTAGTTCGATAGAATCCAAATACCCATCTTGATGTTATTCTGTCAAACGTTTCTCATTGACATGACCTATAAGGCCCCAACCTTAAGCCTTACTTTATCATTAGTTATTTAAAGATTACACCTTGAGGATCTTCTCAGGTTTAGTGTTTTAGAGAATTAGATCATAAAACTTTCATTACATCCCACATTTAAACAAAGTGGTTACAATAAAAGATCGTATTCATTTTTTCCCATAAACGGAAACATATTTAAAATAAAAAATGGATTCTTTACTGACACTTCTTTGACACTATCATCATATCATGTACCCTTCCCTTTACATGTGAAAAACATTTCAAAAACATGGGATGAGCATAAAAAGCTCGGTATGGGATATAAAAATATTGAAAGGAAACATGAGTACATGTATACATAAGAATCAATTAAATCATACTCTACTCATAAAACATAAGCACTTTAACATACCTCATCAAATCATGAATAAATCATAGAAATCATAAGACATAAAGGTAACATGAGGCATTCATAACATTCTGATGTTGGGAGTAACCCTATTTATTAAATTTGGAATACCCATCACAGTATATTCCCTAAATCATTTCAAGGAAATGTTAATGTTTAACTCTTTCGCGTTACCCAATGCATTGGAGAGCTATATTGGGCTCACCCGCCCATATTTTATCACGGAACCACCCATCTTCATAAAAATTCCGAAAAACCATAACATAATCGTATCACATAAAAGATGCATAATGAAAACATAACATTTCCCCATTTCAATCACAAGAAATCAATACAACACATTGATATAACAAAAACATTATGAAAACCATTTGAAAACCCAAAATAAAAGAAATGTAAAACATGGTATTTATTTTTATTTTTAAATTAAAGTATGGCTTGTAGAGGAAGCCGAAACTCAAATAATTGTCACGGCGGCGGAGAAGTCCTTGTCGCCGCATACGTATGACAAAAACATTCCCTTTTGTTGTTTAGTATAATGATTCGTATAAAAAAGATTCATTTTGGATGAACGTTAAAGACAAAGGTTTTTATACACCGTATAAAAGAAGGTTGTGTATAAAACAAAATATGCCTCAATGAAAGGATATTGAGACGAAGTCCTATTCCTCAGGTCCGACTTGACTCGATCGTTCTTTAACATCCTAAATAATAAACTTTAGTTAATTTATACTTGCATAATAACCTTTTTCAAGTTCATTATTCCTTTTATATCACTTATTACCATGGCATGAACACTATGAAATTATTTATGTTAATAACTGTCGTTTTAACGATCATTGGTACTTGAGTCAAAAATAAACTCTTTATAATTACAAGTTGATCATGTATCCATTATATCAAGAGTTATAGTCATGATTTAGATATCATATATATCATATATATCCAGTATATACATTCATTTATAATATTACATAACTTTTATAGGAAAAAATCTAAATGCGTCGTTCATGGAGATGGTAAGTCGTAGGTACGCATGAACGCTACTTTCATTTCTATTTTGTATTTTATGGAATGGAATCATAATGATATAATGATTTATTATAATTACAGTATAAAATTATATATAATACCATTAATTACATTCTTTATATGTCCCACATATGGAATTAACGAATCAAATCACTTTGATGGGGCGGTAGTCCGCACTTCTTAAAATGAAGATATCACATTTACCCATAATGGAAACCATAAAGGTATGCCATAAATGAAAAATAAATAAGATTAAGTAAACAATAAACATAGTATATACCATATATAAATATAGTGACATCATAATGGACACCATTGAAGGTGTTAAAATAATATCGAACAATCATCATTTCGTGAGGCCGAAATTCGCCATCCACGGAAATAGTATGTTCTTTAACAATTCGATGTAGGTGTGTGTAAGTGTAGCTCGAATCATTCTTATAACAACAACTTAGTATATTTAAGATACTGGTGTTGTCACAAAATAAAGGAATATAAAGAGTTTAGAGGGATGGAGAAGTAAAATAAATCATAAGAACACAAGAGAAAACACTACATTTAAAATGGGTAACTCTTTTTGATTTGAGCTCAAAGGCTTACTTGGGAAGAATTATTCCCAAATGAGGCTTCAAGGAGTAAGAGATGGATGTGGAGAGACAAAATGGGCAGTGTTTGGTCGAGCCAAATACATTGGAATTGTGGGTAAGGTGGTAGAGGTGGGGGCCTTTTATAAGAGGAGAGGAGGGGCACTCTTGGAAAGGTATAAAAAGATACTTTATTATAAAATGATTTTCAGATTTAAAAGGTCCCAAAATTATATACTTCGAGTATAAGGTGATAATAGTTCGATATAAGCCAATCCAATCACTTTTTTACATGTGTATGGATTAAATGTTACATTATCTTTTCATTTTATTTAAATTGTTAAATAATGAGGTCATCACTGCATCATCATGGTGTCATAAATAATTTAATATATTTAATGTCTAAAAATTATTAAAAAATTACTATGATTTTGGAAATATTTTTATCTTTCCAATGAATATTTATAGTCAAAAATATGACTTGTATAACCCCATTTAAAAATTGTTATAATAAAACAATACATGTTTTTGTCATTTTTACTTTTACTTTAATTAAAAGGAAATAATTTCATTATCTTACCCAAGTGGATCCATGGGGTCCCAAAAATAGACCCATGGGTTTTCTTGGAAGTACATGACACATCAAATAAGGGTAGTATATGTGTCTAGGTCATTTCATATTATTAAAACATTATTTTTACCATAAATTACACTAATTACCTCTAATCACGATTAAAAACTAAAAAAGGTACTATTAAAAAAAATTATTTTAAACCCTTTGAACAAAATTTTACTTCCTAATGACAACCATGAATGTCATATTTTTAAATTCAAAACAAATTGGTGGTAAAATTTTATTTAAACGAAAAATCAGTTTTTTTAATTACCCCTTAGTGGTTTCACTATTCGTAAAAAAATTGTAGTTTTTCAGAAACATACCAAGGCTTAACCCTAAGCTATATTTGATATTCTGAAATAAAAAATGATGTCTATTTTAAAAAATTAAAAAAATGTAATTTACATTAATTAATTTGATAATTAATTCTCGATGTCGGAGCAAATAGCGTGTTTTTATGAAACAATAAGTATCAAAAGATTGACACTAGTTTAAGTCCAATTTCAAAGTGAAATTACTTCCAACGACCACTATTGGATTAAATTGTAAAAATATATTCTAATTTAAATTAAAAAAATTCAAAATATAATATAATCATATAAATAAATTAGATGAAAAGGCAGTTTTGATGTAAAATGCAGTATTTCTCATTATTCATTAAAAAATGAACATTCTCAGAAAAATAGCAAAAATTTATCCAATGTAAATTTCAATGTCCCAATAAAAAATAATAAGTTTATCTTGAGAAATATAGCTTATAAAATTGTCAAAATTTTGATTTGAAAATGGTTTTCCATCAAAAGGTAGTAAGACAATGTTTTAAAAATATCAGTATATTCCATGCTTAAGATTGGATTTATTCTCATTTTAAGCCTCTAAAACACTATCTAATTCATGAATAGATAGAGATAAAAATATCTAATATTCATTACTTACATGGGATGTTACATCCTTTCCCCCTTTAGAAAATTGTGTCCCCACAATTTATTTACTTATCGAATAAGTGGGGGTATTTAGCCCTCATTGTATTTTCAGATTCCCATGTTGCCTCTTCAATCATGTGGTTTTTCCGCAAAACATTTACCTAATGAATTACCTTATTCCGTAACACCTGCTCCTTGTGGTCATGAATCTGGACCGGTTGTTCCTCAAAAGATAGGTTCTCTTCTAGGTGAACTACCTCTAGACTCAAAATATGAGATGGACCTGGATATATATTTTCTCAACATCGAAACATGAAAAACATTGTGTACTTGAGATAAACTCATAGGTAAAGACACTCGGTAAGCAATGATCCAATTCTCTCCAGAATTTCATATGGTCCAATGAACCTTGTACTCGGCTTTCCTTTCTTTCCAAATCGCATGATTATTTTCCACAGTGAAACTTTGATAAAATCATGATCACCTACCTCGAAAGATAGATCCTTCCTCCTGTTTTCTGCATAACTTTTCGGTCTACTCTGAGCTGTTCTCACGTGTTTCTGAATCAACTGAACTTTTTCTACCATCTCTTCTACCAATTCTTGTCCCATCAGCTTCCTTTAACCTACTTTATCACAAAAACCTAGAGTTCTACACTGCTTCCCATATAATGCCTCAAATGTTGCCATCTGTATACTGGAATAAAAACTGTTATTATATGAAAATTCATCCAAGGAAAGATGATGGTCCCAACTTCTCTGATAATCCATCGAACAAGCACGTAGCATATCCTCCAATGACTGAATTGTTCGTTCTAACTGCCCATCTGACTGGGGATGAAAAGCTGTACTAAAATTTTATTCAGTACCCAATGACTTCTGAAGGCCTTTCAAAAAGTTATATGTAAACCTAGGATCACAATCAGATACAATGGAGAGAGGAACTCCATGTAACCTGACTATCTCTTTAAGATACAAACGGGAAAGTTGATCTAGGGAAAAAGAATCTCGTATAGCAAGGAAATGAGCAGATTTAGTCAAGCAATCAGCAATAACCTAGATTGAATTATTACTTCGAGATGTCTTCGGTAATCCCACAACAATGTCCATGGATATATTCTCCCATTTCCACTCTGGCACTGGTAAATTATGAAGCATACCTTTAGGTAATTTCCGCTCTGCTTTAACCTGTTGACATGACAAACACTTCACAGTAAAATCAGAAATATCTCTTTGCATTCTGTCCCACCAGTAATACTACCGCAGATCTCTGTACATCTTAGAACTTCCAGGATGAACTGAAAACGGAGAACTATGAGCTTCACATAAGAACTCTATCTTCAACTGTGAATCACAAGGAACACAAATTCTCTCCCAAATCTCAAAACACGATCATTATCAACATTAAATTTAAGAAACTTACACTTCTGAACCAGCTCTGCCTTTTTTGGAAACTCACTATCTTGCTTCTGTGCTTTCTTGATTCTGTCTGATAGAGAGGATTTCACTAATACCTGAAGGAAAATAGAAGAACATCCCACACCAAAAACTTCTATGCCAAAGTTCCTCAAATCCTTAACTAAAGGATCACGTTCCAAATGCAACATTGTTAATGAAGCATTATTTTTTCGACTCAAAGCATCAGCCACTTTGTTTGCTTTTCCCGGATGGTAATGAATTGTACAATCATAATTCTTGATTAATTTTAGCCATCTCCTCTATCTCATGTTCAATTCTTTCTGAGTGAATATAAACTTTAAAATCTTTTGATCGGTATTTAATTCAAACTTTACTCCATACAAATGATGCCTCCAAATTTTTAAAGCGAAAACAACAGCATCTAATTCCAAATAATGTGTTGGGTAATTTACCTCATGAGTTTTCAACTGTCGTGAAGCATAATAAATTACCTGATCATTTTTCATTAGGAAAAACCAAGTCCTTTCAATGAAGAATCACTATAGATAACAAACTCACCATTCCTGGAAGGTAGTACCAAAACTAAAACATCACTAATATTCTTTTCAGTTCCTGAAAAAAATCATCACATTCTTTTGTCCAGATAAACTTAACACCCTTCCGGGTTATTTAGTCATTGAACTAGATAACCGGGAAAAATTTCTAACAAACCTTCGGTAATAGCCTGCCAAACCAAGGAATCTACGAATCTCAGTTACATTTGTGGGACTTGGACATTCTTCAACAAACTTTTTTTTAGGATCAACAGTTATCCCATCTTTAGAAACAATGTGACCATGGAATGAAATTTGTTGCAACCAAAACTCATACTTGCTGATTTTCCCAAACAATTTATTTTTGTTTAAGGTTTTCAAAATAACCCTTAAATGTCTTATATGCTCCTATTTACTTTTAGAAAACACAAAAAATATCATCAATAAACAAAAACACCATTTATCACCAGATTCAACTGAGCCATCAGTGTAGTAAACTACCCAATTCTGATTCAGACCATCTCTGGTTGCTGATTCGAAAGGACATTATACACTATATGCCTTCCTAGAAAAGATGTTTTGTTTCCTCTATGGAAAACCATTCTTATCATAGAAATATCTTAGGCGAAGCAACATGGTAATCAGTAAATGCTATATCATTTCAATTTAACCATAAAAAAAATATTTTTGGATAATCATTTAATTGATTTCTGACTCCTAAAGTTATCTAAACCGACCAATGATACCAACTATAAGGCCCCAGCCTTAAACCTTACTTAATCTTGAGTTATATCAAGATTACACCTTGAGGATCTTTTCAGGTTTAGAGTTTTAGAGAATTAGATCATAAAACATTCATTACATCCCACATTTAAACAATGTGGTTACAATAAATGATAGTATTCATTTTTTCCCATCAACAGAAACATATTTAAAATAAAACATGGATTCTTTCATGACACATCCATGACCCTATCATCATATTGTGTACCCTTCCCATGAGCTGTGAAAAGAATTTCAAAAACATGGGATGAGCATAAAAATCTCAGTAAGGGATATCAAAACATGGAATGGAAACAAGAGTACATGTATACATACGAATCAATGAAATCATACTCAACTCATAAAACATAATCACTTTAACATACCTCATCAAATCATGAATAAATCATAGAAATCATAAGACATAAAGGTAACTTGAGGCATTCATAACATTATTATGTAGGGAGTAACCCTCTAGGTTGCGTTTGGAATACCCATCATAGTATATTCCCTAAATCTCTTCAGATAAACCTTAACATTTAACTCCTTCGCATTACCCATTGCATTGGAGTGCTACATTGGGCTGACCCGCCCTTAGTTTATCACGGAACCACCCATCTTCATAAAAATGCCCAAGAACTAGAACATAATCGTATTACATAAAACATGCATAAAGGAAACATAACATTTCCACATTTCAATCACAAAAAGTCAATACAACACATTGATATAACAAAAACATTATGAAAACCATTTTCAATTCCAAAATAAAATAAAAGTAAAACATGGTATTATTTTTCTTTTTTAATAAAAGTATGGCTTGTAGAGGAAGCTGAAACTCAAATAGTGGTCACGGCGGCAGAGAAGTTGTTGTCGCCGCATACGTAAGAAAAAAACATTCCCTTTTGTCGTTTAGTAAAACTCTTCATATAAAAAATATTCCTTTTGGACAAATGTAAAAGTAAAGGGGGTTTATACACCGTATAAAATAAGGTTGTGTATAAAAAAAATATATGACTCAATGAAAGGAGATTAAGATGACGTCCCATACCTCGGGTCCGACTTGACTCGATCATTCATTAACCTCCTGAATAATAAACTTCAGTTAATTTCTACATGCTTAAGAACCATTTTCATGTTCACTATTCCTTTTATATCACATATTACCATGTCATGAACACTATGTAATTATTTAAGTTAATAACAGTCATTTTAACGATCATTGGTACTTGATTCAAAAATAAACTCTCTATAATTACATGTTGTTCATGTATCCATTATATCCAGAGTTATACTCATGATGTAGATATCATATATATCATATATATCCAGTATATACATGCATTTATAATATTACATAACGTTTATTGGTAAGAAATGAAATGCACCGTTCATGGAGACGGTAAGCCGTACGAACGCATGAACGCTACTTTCATTTATATTTCGTAGTTTATGGAATGGAATCATAATGATATAAAGGTGTATTATAATTCCAGTATAATATCATATATAATACCATTAATTACATCCTTTATACATCTTACATATTGCATTAACGAATCAAATCACTTTGAGGGGGCGATAGTCCGCACTTCCTAAAATAAAGATATCACGTTTACCCATAATGGAAACCATAAATGAAGGCCAAAAATGAAAAATACAGAAGCTAAAGTAAAACATAAACATATTATATACCATGGGGTGCTCCTGTTTTATTTGATAAAAAGAAAGATGGTTATATGAGACTTTTAATTGATTATAGGGACTTGACTAAAATCACTATTATGAACAAATATCCTTTGCCTCATATCGATGATTTGTTTGATCATCTCCAGGGAGATCATTATTTTTCAATGATTGACCTGAGATCGGGGTACCATCAGTTGAAGGTAAAGGAAGTAGATGTTCTGAAGACCACGTTTCGTACAAGATATGGCATTATGAATTTGTAGTAATTCCTTTTGGGCTAACCAATGCACATGCTGTATTCATGGACATAATGAATAGAATTTTTCATGACTTCTTGGATAATTTTGTGGTTGTTTTCATTGATGATATTTTGGTGTTTTCTAAAATTAAAAAGTAGCATGACAGACATTTAAGGGTTATTTTCCAAACCATTAAAGGAAATAAATTGTATGTGAAATTCAGTAAGTGTGAGTTTTGGTTGCAACAAATTTCTTTCCTTGGTCACATTGTTTCTAAATATGGGTTAATTGTTGATCCTGCAAAAACAAAGGTTGTTGAAGAATGGCCAAGACCCACCTATCTAACTAAGATTCGTAGCATCCTTGGTTTGGCAGGCTATTACCGAAGGTTTGTTAGAAACATCTCCCGGTAATCTAGTCCTATGAAAAAGATAGCTCGGAAGGGTGTTATGTTTATCTGGACAAAATAATGTGATGATTGTGTTAAAAAAACTAAAAAGAAGATTAGAGAATGCTCCAGTTTTGGCACTACCTTCCAGGAATGGGGAGTTTGTTATCTATATTGATGCTTCATTGAAAGGACATGGTTGCTTCCTAATGAAGAAGGACCAGGTAATTGCTTATGCTTCATTTCAGTTGAAAACTCATGAGGTAAATTACCCTACACATGATATGGAATTAGCTAATGTTGTTTTCGCATTAAAAATTTTGAGTCATCATTTTTATGGAGTAAAGTGAGAAATATATACAGATCAAAAAATTTTAAAGTATATATTCACTCAGAAATAATTAAACATGAGATAGATGAGATGGCTGGAATAAATCAAGGATTATTATTGTACAATTCATTACCATCCGGGAAAATCAAATAAAGTGGCTGATGCATTGAGTCGAAAAATTAATGCTTCATTAAAAATGATGTGTTTGGAACTTGATCCTTTGGTAAAGGATTTGATGAACATTTGAAAAGAAATTGTTGGTGCAGGATGTCCTTCTGTTTTATTTCAGGTATCAATGAAATCTTCTCTATCAGACAGAATTAAGAATGAACAGAAGCAAGACAGTGAGTTGCAGAAAAAGGTAGAGATGGTTCAGAATGGTAAGATTCCTGAAGTCTACATTGATAATGATTTTGTTTTGAGATTTGGGAAGAGATTGAGTGTGCCTTGTGATTCACCGTTGAAGAGATATTTGTTATGTTAAGCCCATAGTTCTCCGTTTTCAGTTCATCCCAGATGTACAAAGATGTATAGAGAACATAGAGAGTATTACCGGTGGGATGGAATGAAAAGGGATATTGCTGATTTTACTATGAAGTGTTTGACTTTTCAACAGTTTAAAGCAGAGTGGCAGTTACCGAAAGGGATGCTTCATATTTTACCAGTGCCAGAGTGGAAATGGGAGAATATATCCATGGACTTCGTTGTGGGATTGCTGAAGACACCTCGAGGTAATAATGAAATCTGGGTTATTGTTGATCTCTTGACTAAATCTACTCATTTACATTCTATATGAGATACTTTTTACCTAGATCAACATTCCCTTTTGTATCTTAAATTGATATTTAGGTTACATGGAGTTCCCCTCTCTATTGTATCTGACTGTGATCCCTGGTTTACTTCTATATTTTGGAAAGGACTTCAGATGTCGTTGGGTACTGAATTAAATTTTAGAACATCTTTTCATCTTTAATCAGATGGGAAGTCAGAACAAACCATTCAGACTTTGGAGGATATGATACGTTCTTGTTCGATGGATTATCAAAGAATTTGGGATAAACTTATTTTATTGGATGAGTTTTCTTATAATAACATTTTTCATTCTACTATACAGATGGCACCATTTTAGGCCTTATAGGGGAAGTGGTGTCGAACTCCAGCTTTCTGGGATGAAGTGGGTGAAAGGAAGTTAATGGGACCAGAATTGGTAGAATAGTTGGCAGAAATAGTTTAGCTGATACCGAGACACATGAGAACAGCCCAGAGCAGGCAGAAAAGTTACGTGGACAACAAGAGTAAGGATCACTCTTTTGATATATGTGATTTTGTTTTTCTCAATGTATCACCATGGAAAAGTGTGATTCTATTTGGTTAGAAAAGAAAGCTGAGTCCAAGGATCATTGGACCATATGAAATTATAGAGAGATTTGGATTAGTTGCATACCGAGTGGATTTACCCCTGAGTTTGTCTCAGGTACACAATGTTTATCATGTTTCAATGTTAAGGAAGTACATGCCAGACCCATCTCATGTTTTGAGTCCAGAGGTAGTTTAGGTGAAAGAGAATCTATCTTATGAGGAACAACTGATCCAGATTCATGACCACAGGGAGCAAGTGTTGCGGAATAAGGTGATTAATCAAGTAATGGTTTTTTGGAAAAACCACATGATTGAAGAGGCAACATGGGAATCTGAAAATTCAATGAGGGATAAATACCCCCACTTAATCGATAAGTAAATAAATTGTGGGGACACAATTTTCTAAAGCGGTGAAGAATGTAACATCCAAAGTAAGTTATGAATAATATATTTTTTATCTATGTCTGGTTATAAAGTAGATATTGTTTTAGAGGCTTAAAATGAAAATAAATCCATTCTTAAACATGGAATACACTAATATTTTTAAAAGATTGTTTTATGTACTTTTGATGGGAAACTGTTTCTAAATCTACATTTTGATAATTTTATAATCTATATTTGTTAAAATAAACTTATTATTTATGATTTGGATATTGAAATTTACATTGGATAATTTTTTGGTATTTTTCTGGAAATGTTTATTTTTTTCTCTGAATAGTGAAAAATACTGCATTTTACATCAAAACAGCTTTTTCATCTAATTTAATTATATGTTTAGATTAAATTTTTAATTGGTTTTAATGTATAAATAGAATAAATTTTTAAATTTAATCCATTGGTTTTCATTAGAATTATTTTTACTTTGGAATTGGGTATAAACAAGTGCCAAACTTTTCATTGATATTGTTTCAAATAAACCCGCTATTTCTTTTGACAACGGGAGTTATTTTTAAATTCATTATTGAAATTTCTCTGTTTGTAATTTGGTAAAATGGATTCCATATTTGGTATCAGAAGGACCAAATTATTTAATTAAGAATGTTTTGTTTTTGGACTTTATGAATAGTAATGACGATAATTATCTTTAATTATATTGATTAATTAGTAATTTGGTAGTTAAGGATAATAAAATGATATCATAATAATAAAAAATGACCCAAACATGTGACCTAATGATACTGGTTGTGTCATGGTCGACCATGGAATGCCTTGTGCCAATCTTGGGGACCCCATGGAATCCCTTTTGTGTGATAATGACTTTTTATCTTTTTATTTGTTTAAGGAAAGTAAATATAACAAAGAATGTATCACCTATGTAAAACATTTTTAATTATGACTAAATAAATGATCACTAGGACTATAAATATTCATTGGAAAGCTAAAAATATTTCCTACATAATAGTATTTTTTTTATAATTTTTAGACATTAAATAAATTAAATTATATTTGAGACAATGATGATGTCTCAATTACCTTATTATTTAACGATTTAAATAAAATGAAATGATAATGTAAAATATAAGCCATAAACAAGTCAATGACCTATTGGATGTGTGTATTTTGAACTATTATCACCTTATCCTAGAAATAAATCAATGTGACACCTTTAAAATCCAAAAATCATTTGAAAATAAAGTAACATTTTATACCTTTCCAAGAGTGCCCCTCCTCTCCTCTTATAAATGGCCCCTACCTCTACCACCTTACCCACACTTATCAAGCCATTGGTTCGTCCAAGATCATCCCGTTTATCTCTCCACATCCCTCTCCTCATCCTATAATCCTTTACGTAGGCAGGAATCTCTTAAAGACACCCTTTTGGTTCCAACCAAAGGGAGTTACCCGATTTAAAGGTAAAGTCTTCTATAATGTTCTTTTGTTTTATTTTGCTTCTCTAACACTGTAAACTATTTTTATTAATTTATTTAGAAACAAAAAAATTATATTAAATATACTAGGATGTTTTTATTTAAATTATTATATCTACACTTACACACACATATATTTAATGGTTAAAGAACATACTGTTTCTGTGGATGGTGAATTTCTGCCTCACGAAACGATGATTGTTCAATATTCTTCTATCAACTTCAAAGGTGGCCATTAAGATTTCAATATAATTATATATGATATATAATATTATTATTTTTTCCTTAATCTTCTGTATTTTTCATTTATGGCATAAATTTATGATTTCCATTATGGGAAAGCGCAATATCTTCATTTTTAGGATGTGCAGACTACCGCACCCTTAAAGTGATTTGATTCGTTAATTTCATATGTGGGATGTATAAAGGATGGATATAATGATATTATACGTGATATTATACTTTAGTCATAACATACCTTTATATAATTATGATTCCATTCCATAAAATATGAAATATAAATGAAAGTAGCGTTCATGCGTACGTACGACTTACCGACTCCATGAACGGTGCATTTCATTTCTTACCTCTAAATGTTATGTAATATTATAAATACATTCATATACTGGATATATATGATATATATGATATCTACATCATGAATATAATTATGGATATAATGGATATTTTACTACATGAACAACTTGTAATTATAAGGAGTTTATTTTTTACTCAACTACCAATGATCGGAAAAATTACCATTATTAACTTAAATAATTACGTAGTGTTCATAACATGGTATGAAGTGATACAAAAGTAATAATGAAATTTAAAAAGGTTCTCAATAAAGTATTAATTAACTCATTTTTATTATTCCGGAGATTAATGAACGATCCAGTCAAGTCGGATACGAGGTATGGGACTTCGTCTCAATCTCTTTTCATTGAGGCATATTTTTTTATACACAACATTCATTTATACGGTGTATAAACCCCTATGACTTTTAAATTTATTCGAAAAGAATATTTTTTGTATGAATCGTTTACTAAACGAAAAAAGGTGATGTTTTTTTGTCATACGTATGCGGCGACGACGATTTCTCCGCCGCTGTAACCATGACTTGAGTTTCGGATTCCTCTACAAGCCATTACTTTTTTTTTAAAAAAAAAGAAAAATAAATACCATGTTTTACTTTTCTTTTATTATGGTGTTGAAAATAGTTTTCATAATATATTATATCTATGTGTTGTATTGATATCTTGTGATTGAAATTTGTAAATGTTATGTTTCTTATATGCATGTTTTATGTGATACGATTATGTTATGGTTCTTGGGCATTGTTATGAAGACGGGTGGTTCCATGATAAACTAAGGGATGGTGAGCCTGATATATCTCTTTAATGCATTGGGTAATGTGAAGGGTTAAACGTTAAGGTTTCTATGAAGATATTTAGGGAATATACTGTGATGAGTATTCTAAACATAACCATGAGGGTTACTCCCTACGTAATAATGTTATGACTGCCTCAAGATACATTTATGTCTTATGATTTCTTTGATTTATTCATGATTTGATGAGGTATGTTAAAATGATTATTCTTTATGAGTAATGTATGATTTCATACATGGAATAATGTTTTCTTTTCGTACATTTATATCCCTTACTGAGATTTTTATCCCCATCCAATGTTTTTGAAATGTTTTTCACAGGTCAAGGGAATGGTACATGAGGTGATGATAGTGTCAAGGAAGTGTCATGAATGAATCCATGTTTTATTTTAAAAATGTTTCCATTTATGGGAAACATGAGAAATATCTTTTATGTAACCACTTTGTTTAAATGTTGAATGTAATGCATGTTTTATGATCTAATTCTCTAAAACTCTAAACCTGACAAGATCATCAACGTGTATTCTTGAAATAACTCAAGATTAAGTAATGTTTAAGGTTATGGCCTTATAAGTAATGACATGAATACTATATATATTTTAGAATAATAATATCTTACAAGAAAAATCAAAATAAAAAAAGAAAATATGGAAATTGGGTTGTGTTAGTATAATATATACGTAAATACATTTATGGTCAATAGTAGATTATAATCATTCATCATTTCTCAAATCCACCAAATTATATCTTAAAATATCGCTATGAATATGTAGTACACTAAAGAACCAAAATCACTTGAACCATATCACACTAATCTTCTTCAAATCATCTGTTAGTGGTAATAGTAAAAGGGGCTCACACCCCACAAGAAGACCAATCATTCAATATGGTAACCAATCCTTATTGAGGACTCGTACCCCAATGAATGTGGAGAATATATTCAATGATAGTATATAACTATTTATGTGGATAAACAATACACATTCCAAAAATATTGATTCATGTGCTATTATATATATGGAGGAAACTTACCTCAGAGAAAGTGATTATCCAAGAGGGTTACTAATCCTATGTTTACACCAGTTTTATTTTCACATAAATTAGTTTAGCTAATAACCTACCAAAATTTAACATCCATAAATATAAACATCATAGAATGAAGATATATACCTCATTTAATTCTATACTAAAACAACACCGAAAATGGACTATTGATACATCCAAAATTTGAATTTCAGAAGAATGAATCAAAATATATATATTTCTACCAAGTGCATACTATGTCCAGTATTGGTAAATCATATGTAATAAAACACAATGTGGTTATTCATGAACTAAAATCACCCAAATCATTGACTGAAATGGAACACATATCTTCTTAATGGATAAATAGTAAGTCTTGCATGCGTGTAATGAAAATTTATTTTTTTATATATCCATTTCATGACATATTCTCCCAGTGAAATATTATTAGTTCAAATTGTTAATTATACATAAAAATAAATATCATGCATATTGATATAATGTAAATTATTCACAATAAATGGGGATATATGATGTCTATATGTGATATACAATATCTGTGGTTCCTACATTATATACTGAATATTTATGTGGTTTAATGAATAAGAGACATTGTGAAGTGATACATTATATGTGGCCATATGTCGTATTGTGTTTTATTTTCAAAATATAATGATCGCAAAGTCTGAGTCAAAAAATGATTCACATTGTATGTATCTCTGAGATACATGTCATGTCACAATTACTTCATATTTAAACTAAATCAAGGTGATATAAAATGCATGAATCTTAAGACTGCATGATTTGATATAATCAATTTCTTATATACTAAAACTGCATATCCATTCCACAAATTTCATTTGAACATTTGAATCCATTTTTTTCTTCACTATTTACCAACCGTTCACCAATGAAAATAGCATTACAACTCATCAAATTTATTTTAAGGTAAATTTCATTATTCACTCTTTCCAATTATCAATACATTTACCAATTGATAAAAATATTAATTTTAGATTAGACCTCCATTATAGAATAATTATACTACAAAAACCCCATGCATGTAGAAAGGATGATTGTAATAATGAATTCATTGGACAGATTAATAATTCTCCATTGTATAATGGTCCCTTGTATTAGTATATCAAAAATTGTGAGTACAGGATAACAAGAAAGTGAATTCTCATAGTGAAAAAAACTCAATTGAGTATGTATATATGAATGGAATTCCATTTATAAATGATTTATTTTTTCATAAATAAATAAATATTTTTATATTAATAATATCATATAAAAACACTTATAGAAAATAATCCAAGAACTATGCCTGAAATAGATGTTTATCTATTAGTGTAGAGGCTTGTTCCCCATTTCCAACATATGTGATCACCTATAATGTGACATCGAATCCGGTCAAGGCTTAAATTTCTTATATTTCAAGGATTTCATGGTCCTTCACAATTACTAGACCATGGACCGTGAAAATTCATATTTTTCCCATAAATATTATATAGATGTGATCCTTCAATGTTGGTTAACCCAAATATTATTTTGAGTGGTAATTTTAGGATCCATAAAATAAATATCTCAATTACATAACCAATTCCAATTGACTATTATGTGGTTGCGATTTTATTTCAATGGACTACATAATGAGTAATCATTTTTTTATTCAATGTTTTTGATGTCGAGTATTCTATAATATTTTTCCAAATTTACTACTTTTTCTTATTCTATCTAAGAGAATAATAATTCCATGATCTATGGAAATTCATTGACACATATATGTTCCACAATATCATTACCCTGAGATATGAATATATTCCATTTCCCATGAGTCATTCCACATGAAAAGTTTAGGGTTTTTCCATCTACAATTATCTTACTAACATTTTTAGAAAGGATTATAATTGAATTTAGTGTTGAACAAATCCCATAACAATAATTCTAAAATAATTATGATTAATATTTTTTTTCAAACTCATCCAACAACTTCAAATCCCACTCCCCTTAATATAATTTTCCACAAATAAACAAACGGAGTTCTATCATATTTTGAGAATCCATTATAAAAAATGAGCACAAATAATTAGGGAGATTACAAAACCAATAATTAATCAAGATTATTGATTCAAAAAGAAAATTCAATGTAAATAAATTTAAAACAATATAAATTCATCTTAATAATCTATATAAAAAAATAAATATTTTGCGCTCCAAAAGTATAGAATATCTGAACCTCATGATTTCTCCAAAATCCCATTTAAAATCATGGATAACCTAACAATTTGTACAAAGAACATCATTCATAGTATCAAAACATTTTTATGGAATTAAAATATTATAACTTCTCCAAAGGATACAATCCTTAAACATTTCGCATCCGAGAAAATCAATAAAAATATGGATAAAAAATTTATATCCTCAAAAAACATAGATTTCCAAAAAATTACTAAAAAAATAATGAATCATAAAAAATAAATCCCCTAAACTTTATCCAACCCCATTAACTATTAAAATAGTAATCACTGTTTTATTTATGATTGTGTAGATCCACATTCTTTTTCATTAGACTCTTTGTGTATACCATGTTCCCTTCATTGTTTAAATGTCTCAAGTTCATAACTGTGAAGTAGAGATCTCATTATCCTTAGATCTATCTATATTGGTTCATGTTTTGAACCCTATATGAGTCCCCAGCCTTAAAAATTACTTAATCTTGAGATATTTCATGAATACACATTGAGGATCATTTTAGGTTTAGATTTTTTGAGAATTATATCATAAAACATGCATTACATTCCACATTTAAACAATGTTTTGACCTAAAAGGTAGCATTCATTTTTCCCATTAATGGAAACATATTTAAAATAAAATATGTATTTTTTGTTGACACTTCCTTGACACTTTCATCATATAATTTACCTTTCCCTTGACCTGTGAATAACATTTCAAAAACTTGGGATGAGCATAAAAATATCAGTAAGGGATATAAAAATATGGAAAGGAAACATGAGTACATGTATACATAAGAATCAATGATATTATACATTACTCATAAAACATAATAACATTAACATACCTCATCAAATAATGAATAAATCATAGAAATCATAAGACATAAAGGTAACTTGGGGCATTCATAACATTTTATCGTAGGGGGTAACCCTCTTTGTTACGTTTGTAATACCCATCACAGTATATTACCTGAATCTCTTCGAGGAAACCTTAATGTATAACTCCTTCTCACTACCCAATGCATTGGAGAGCTATATCGGGCTCACTCGCCATTAGTTTAACATGTAACCACCCATCTTCAAAAAAATGCCGAAGAACCATAACATAATCGTGTCACATAAAACATTAATAAAGAAAACATAAAATTTCCACATTTCAATCAAAAGATATCAATACAACACATTGATATAATAAAAACATTATTAAAACCATTTTAAATACCAAAATAACAGAAAAGTAAAACTTGGTATTTATTTTTCATTTAAGAAAAGGTATGGCTTGTAGAGGAAGCCGAAACTCAAAAAATGGTCACGGCGGCAGAGAGGTCATTGTCGCCACATACGTTCAACAAAAACATTCCATTTTTTCATTTTGTAAAACGATTTGTATAAAGATATTACTTTTGAATAAAAGTAAAAGTAAAAGGGGTTTATACACCGTATAAAAGAATGTTGAGTATAAAACAAAATATGCTTCAATTAAAGGAGATTGAGATGAAGTCCCATACCTAGAGTCCGACTTGACTCGATCATTCTTTAACCTCCTGAATAAAAAAACTGAGTTAATTTCTACTTGTATAATAAAATTTTTCAAGTTAATTATTCCTTTTATATCACATATTACCACTATTTTATTATGTAAGTTAATAATGGTCATTTTGTCGATCATTGGTACATGAGTGAAAAGTAATCTTTTTATAATTACAAGTTGATCATGTGGTAAAATATCCATTATATACATAATTATATTCATGATTTAGATATCATATATATCATATATATCCAGTTTATACATGGATTTATTATATTATAAAACATTTAGATGTAAGAAATGAAATGCACTGTTGATGGAGATGGTATGTCGTACGTACGAAAGAACGCTGCTATCATTTCTATTTATTACTTAATGGAGTGAAATCATAATGATATAAAGGTATATTATAATTCTACTATTATATCATATATAATATAATTAACTCCATCCTGTATATGTCTCACATATGGCATTAACGAATCAAATCACTTTTAGGGGGCGGTAGTCCGCACTTCCTAAAATGAAGATATCGCGTTTACCCATAATGGAAACCATAAGGTATGCCATAAATGAAAAATACAGAAGAATAATAAAAAAATAAACATATTTTATATCATATATAAATATAGTGACATCTTAATTGCCACCTTTAAAGGTGTTAAAAGAATATTGAACAATCATCATTTCGTGATGAAAAAATTCACCATCCACAGAAACAGTATGTTATTTAACCATTAGATGAAGGTGTGTATAGTTTTAGCTCGAATAATTCACATAAAAACATCCTAGTATATTTTAGATAATGGTTTTGTTACAAAATAAAGGAATAAAAAGAGTTTAGGGGATTGGAGAAGCAAAATAAAACAAAAGAACACAAGTGAAGACATTACCTTTAAATCGGGTAACTCCCTTTGGTTTGAACCAAAATGGTTTCTTAAAGTGCTTCCTGCCTAAGTTAAGTCTTCTAGGATTAGTAGAGGGATGTGGAGTGAAAAAATGAGTAGTGATTGGCTGATCCAAAGGCTTGAGAGGTGTGGGTAAGGAGGTAGAAGTGGGGGATTTTATAAGAGGAGAGGAGGGGCACTCTTGGAAAGGTATAAAATGTTACTTTATATTGAAATGTTTTTCTGATTTAAAAGGTCCCACATTGAAATATTTAGAGGATAAGGTGACAAGGTTTCCATATATACTCATCCAATAGGTTTTTGAAAAGTGTATGTTTTATATTTTATATTATCTTTTCATTTTATTTAAATCATTCATTAATGAGGTAATGGCTGCATCAGCATGGTTTCATATATAATTTAATTAATATAATGTATAAAAATTATAAAAAAAATAATATGATGTACGAAATCGTTTTATCTTTCCAATTAATTTTTATAGTCCAATAGATCATTTATTTAGGAAAAATTAAATTTTTTTACTCTGGTGATGTATTCATTGTTATATTTACATTCTTTAAAAAATAAAAAGATAAAAAGTCATTATCACACAAATGTGATTCCATGGGGTCCCATGTTTTGAACAAGGCATCCCATGGTAATCCATGACACAACCAGTAGTATTAGGACACATTTTAGAGTCATTTTGTATTATTATTATATTATTTTATTATCCATAACTACCCTATTACTAATTAATCAAGATAATTAATGATAATTACCATCATTACTATTCACAATGTCCAAAAACAAAAGTCTCTTAATTACATAATTTGGGCCTTCTGATTCCAAATACGGAATCAATTTTACCAAATTACAAACACAGAAATTTCAACAATTAATTTAAAAATAATTCCCATTGTCAAAATAGATAGCAGGTTTTTTTGAAACAATATCTATGAAAACCTTGTTATTAGATTTTGACCAATTCCAATGTGAAATTAATTCTAATGGCCAATATTGGATTAAATTGTAAACATATATTCTAATTACACATTAAACCCAATTAAAAATATAATCTATCCATATAATTAAATTAGATGAAAAAGTAGTTTTGATGTAAAATGCAGTATTTTTTACTATTCATTAAAAAAATTAAAATTGTCCGAAAAATACAAAATATTTATCAAAAGTAAATTTCAATGTCCCAATAATAAATAGTAAATTTATTTTGACAAATAGAGCTTATAAAATTGTCAAATGTTTCGTTTAAAAATGGTTTTACATCAAAAGGAAGTAAAATAATCTTTTAAAAAATTTAGTGTATTCCATGCTTAAGATTGGATTTATTCTCATTTTAAGCCTCAAAAACACTATCTAATTCATAAATAGACATAGATAAGAATATATATTATTCATTACTTACTTGGGATGTTACATCCTTCCCCCAATTAGAAAATTGTGTCCTCATAATTTATTTACTTATCGAATAAGTGGGGGTATTTATACCTCATTGCATTTTCAGATTCCCATGTTGCCTCCTCAATCATGTGGTTTTTTCACAGAACCTTTACATGATGAATCACCTTATTCTGCAACACTTGCTCCATGTGGTCAAGAATTTGGACCAGTTGATCCTCATAAGATAGATTTTCTTCCAGCTCAACTACCTCTGGACTCAAAACATGAGATGGATCTGGCATGTACTTCCATAACATTAAAACAAGAAAGACATTGTGTACCTGAGATAAACATGGAGGTAAAGCCACTCGATATGAAATTGATCCAACTCTCTCCTGAATTTCATAAGGTTAAATGAACCTTGGACTCATCTTTACTTTCTTACCAAACCGCATCACACTTTTCCATGGTGATACTTTGAGAAAAACATGATAACGTACCTCAAAAGAGAGATCCTTCCTCTTGTTGTCCGCATAACTTTTCTGCCTGCTTTGAGCTGTTCGCATTTGTATCTGTATCAGCTGAAATTTTTCTGACAACTCTTCTACCAATTCCATTCTCATCAACTTCCTTTCACCCACATCATCCCAAAAAGCTAGAGTTCGACACTATTTCCCATATAACGCCTCAAATGGTGCCATCTGTATACTGGAATGAAAAATGTTATTATATGAAAACTCATCCAAAGAAAGATTTTGGTCCCAACATCCCTGATAATCAATCAAACAAGCACATAGAATATCCTCCAATGTATGAATTGTTCGTTCAGACTGCCCATCTAATTGGGGATGAAAACCTGTACTAAAATTTCATTCAGTACCCAACGACTTCTAAAGGCATTTCCAAAAGTTAAAAGTAAACCTGGGATCACGATCAGATACAATGGAGAGAGAAACTCCATGTAAACTAACTATCTCTTTATGATACAAATGAGAAAGTAGGTCTATGGAAAAAGTATCTCGTATATCAAGGAAATGAGAAGATTTAGTGAAGAGATCAACAATAAACCAGATTGCATTATTACCTCAAGGTGTCTTCAGCAATCCTACAACGAAGTCCATGGATATATTTTACCATTTCCACTATGGCACTGGTAACGGATAAAGAATCCCTTTCTGTAACTACCGCTCTACTTTAACCTATTGACAAGTCAAACATTTCATAGTAAAATCAGAAATATCTGTTTTTATTCCGTCCCACCAGAAATACACCCAAAGATCTCTATACATCATAGTACTGCATGGATGAACTGAAAACGGAGAACTATGAGCTTCACATAATCTCTTCCCAAATCTCAAAACACAATCATTATTAATGTTGAATTAAGCCAACTTACCTTTCTGAACCATCTCTACCTTTTTCTATAACTCACCGCCTTGTTTCTGTACTTGATTAATTCTGTCTGATAGATAATATTTCACTGATACCAAAAACAAAACAGAAGGACATCTTGCACCAACAACTTCTATTCCAAACTTCATCAAATCCTTAACCAATGTATCATGTTCCAAATGCAGCATTGTTAATGAAGCATTACTTTTTCGACTCAATGCATCACCCACCTTATTTTTTTTTCCTATATGGTAATGAATTGTACAATCATAATCCTAGATTAATTCTAGCCATCTCCTCTGTCTCAGGTTCAATTCATTCTAGGTGAATATATACTTTAATCTTTTTTATCGGTATCTATTTCACACTTTACTCCATACAAATGATGTCTCCAAATTTTTAATGGAAAAACAATAGCAGATAATTCCAAATCATGTGTAGGGTAATTTGCCTCATGAGTTTTCAACTGACATGAATCATAAACAATTACCTGATCATTCTGCATTGGTATTCAACCAAGTCCTTTTAAAGAAGCATCATTGTAGATAACAAACTCCCCATTCCTGGAATGTAGTGCCAAAACTGGAGCATTCACCAATCATATTTTCTGTTCCTGAAAACAATCATCACATTATTTTGTCTAGATAAATGTAACACCCTTATGAGTTAGCTTTGTCATTGTACTAGATAATTGGGAGAAATATCAAACAAACATTCGGTAATAGCCTGCCAAACCAAGGAACCTACGAATCTCAGTTTCATTTGTGGGACTTGGCCATTCATCAACAACCTTTGTATTAGCAGGATCAAAAGTTATCCCATCTTTAGAAACAATGTGTCCAAGGAACATAATTTGTTGCAACCAAAACTCACACTTGCTAAATTTCCCATAAAATTTACTTTATTTTAAGATTTTACAAATGACCCTTAAATGACTTTCATGCTCCTATTTACATTTTGAAAACACCAAAATATTATCAATGAAAACCACCACAAACTTATCCAAGAACTCATGGAATATTCTATTCATAAGGTCCATGAATATAGCAGGTGCATTGGTTATCCCAAAAGGAATAATGAAAAATTCATAGTGGCCATATCTTGTACAAAAAATTGTCTTCAGAATATCTACTTATTTTACCTTCAACTGATGGTACCCCGATCTCATGTCAATATTTGAAAAATAATGATCTCCCTGGAGCTGACCAAACAAATCATCGATATGAGGCAAATGATATTTGTTCTTAAAAGTGATGTTATTCAAGGCTCTGTAATAAATGGAAAGTCTCATAGAACCATCTTTCATTTTATCAAATAATACAGGAGCACCTCATGGTGATGTGCTAGGTTGAATGAAACATTTCTCTAATAAATCTTGCAGTTGCTTCTTCAACTATAAAAGATCATATTGAGCCATTATATATGGGGGTTTTGAAATTTTCTTAGCATCAGGAACTAAGTCAAAAGTAAATTCAACTTCCCGATATGTTATTATTCCAGGCAACTCACCAAGAAAAACATCAGGATACTCGTTTACCACTGACACATCATTAACTTGAATAGTTCCTATGTTTTCAAAAATATGTTCAAGGTAACATTCATTTCCATATTTTACATGTTTCTCAGCCTCTTGATATGTTATCAATAGTAAGGGTTCATTCTTGTACAAAAAAAGAAATCATTTTTGAAATGAAACATCTTTATCTCTACAGTCAATCATATCATGGTAAATAGAGAGCTAATCCATACCCAGGATAACATCAAACTCTACTGGAGGTAAAACAATAAGGTTTTAATGTAGGTTCATTCCACGGATAAGGATATAGAAGAATCTTATAAATTCTTTTTTCCTTAACATTTCTCCCAAGTGTTTTTACCACAAGTTCAGGAGTCATTTCTTGAGATGGTATTCCAATTTTACTAGAAAATTTTTCAGAGATAAAGGAATGTGTAGACCCCGAATAAAACAACACACTGTTATAGTATAAAAAACCAACAAGGTACCTGATACCACCTCATTTGATAGCCCAACATCTGCTGAAGTAGTTTCAAAGGATTTCACCACCCCTTTCTGCTTATAGTCTAACTGATTCCCAACACTCGAGCTCTTTGTCGGACACTCGTTTACATAGTGACCCATCTCATTACACTTAAAACATTTCAAAAACATTAAATCAAATTTCGTCTTACCATCACACTGATCTTTTTCAGTGCAATCATGAGCCTTATGTCCCATATTACCACATCTGTAGCACTTTATAGAATTCAGAAGGAATTCCCCATCATGCCTTTTACCACATTTATGACAAACTTGAAACTTAGTTTTCTTTCAATCAAACATTTTTGATGAATTCTTCCCTATCTCCTGCCACCTATGTCTCTTCTTCTGTTGGTTGTTATATGACACTTTATCAATGACAAACTCCATTTCCACATTATCAGCACATCGGAAAATTTTTTCATAACTCTTGAACTCGTGAGAAGATAAAGCCCTTCGATATTTTGGGTTTAATCCTGAATAAAAACGATTTATTTTAATATCAAGGTCTCGGATAAAATTTGGGGCATAGCTTTCCAAATGAGTGAACCTTTATTCATAAGCAGTCACTGGGTCTTCCTCTTGCCTAAATTCCAAGAATTTTTTTTCCATACTAAGTCAAACAACCATAGGAAAATATTTATCAAGAAACATACCTTTGAATTCATCACAGTCGAGAGCATCAATCTCAGCAGTGTCCCTGATATTTTTAATCATCGGCCACCACTGATCTTCTTTACCCTCGAAACGGTAAATAAAAAGACTAAACTTTTGATTTTATGAACACCCCATGACATAAGAAATCTTCTTCAGTGCTTTAATCCACCCTTCAGCTAGCACAGGTTCAGATGATCCTCTAAATGATGGGGGATGTTGCCTCATTAAATTTTCCACCATTGACATGTTCCTCTACGGTTGATCTGGCTAATCTCGTGTATGGATACCACCACAATTTATCGCTTGAGTCAACTGCGCCATTACTAAAACAAACAGTTCAGTTCCAATTCTGACCATCTCAGGATGTTGATTCATATGTTCATTTCTTTCTATATGCCTTCCTTGAATTTCTTTCCTGTTTCCTCTACATAAAACCATTCTGAACAAAGATGTATTAGATTAAGAAACATTTTAATCATCAAATGCTATATCATTTTCAAGTTGACCATAAAAAATATTTTTGGTCAATCATTTAATAAAATTCTAACTCCTAAAGTAATCTAAACCAACCTCAGATACCAACTATAAGGCCCAAACATTAAACATTACATAATCTTCATATATTTCATGAATACACATTGAGGATATTTTCAGGTTTAGAGTTTTAGAGAATTAGATCATAAAACATGAATTACATTCCACATTTAAACAAAGTGGTTACATAAAAGAAATAATTCATTTTTCCCATCAACAGAAACATATTTAAAATAAAACATGGATTCATCGTTGACACTTCCTTGACACTATCATGACATCATGTACCTTTCCCTGGACCTACGAAAAACATTTCAAAAACATTGGATGAGCATAAAAAGCTCAGTAAGGGATATAAAAATATGGAATGTAAACATGAGTACATGTATAAATAAGAATAAATTGAAATCATACATTACTAATAATACATAAGCACTTTAACATACCTCACCAAATCATGAATAAATCAACGAAATCGTAAGACATAAAGGTAACATAAGGCATTCATAACAATCATATGTAGGGAGTAACCCTCTTGGTTACGTTTTAAATACCCATCATAGAATATTCCCTAAATCTCTTCAGAGAAACCTTAATGTATAACTCATTCGCATTACCCAATGCATTGGAGAGCAATATCGGGCTCACCGACCCTTAGTTTATCACATAACCACCGGTATTCATAAAAAATAACCAAGAACCATAACATAATCGTATCACATAAAACATGCATAGAGGAAATATAATATTTCCAAATTTCAATCACAAGATATCTATACAACACATTGATATAAAAAAACATCATGAAAATCATTTTAAATTCCAAAATAAATGAAAATTAAAACATGGTATTTATTTTTCATTTAAAAAATGCTATGGCTTGTAGGGGAATCCGAGACTCAAATGATTACCCATTTGGGGTCACTAATTTGATGGAAAATAAGGAAATAATGGGTTGATAGTTTTCCCCTTTTGAGATTGTTGAGTGATTAGGAAAGATTCCAGCCTTATGTAACATCCATCACAGTTGAATTTTATCAATAAAGATATTATTAGATCAGATCATAGAAAATTTAATTATAGACCTCATCATGTTCGTTCTTGGAGGATATTGATTTTGAGCATTATATATCCTGGACTAAGAATCCAGTCATAAATGATTATTTTGTGACAAAGGTGCATCATGGAAATATTGTACCTTTGGTCCTTCTTCTATGGTAGAATGGATCAGATTTGTAGGATACATGGATGATTGAAGAACTAATGACATAGAAATTTCCACATCCCATTGATATCGAATATTTTTAACATGATTTCAAGGGATATAATATGATTGTGGGGAGAATGTTTTCACTTACCATTACCTTCTATTAGGTAATTCTTGACTCTTGATTTTATTTTCATTTTATTTAGGAGTATTTGGGTCCTTCATGGGATATAGTGAATCATTTGTGGAATGTGAAGTAAATATTTGTTTATTTATATTATTTTTGAATTAATATAATTATGTATAAACTTGTAAGAGTATTTGAAGGAAACAATTAATGACCAATGTGAATTGGTAGGTTTTTTGGATGTTATGATATTTGCCATTGGCTACAAAATGAATTTACATAACAAAACCCTATTTTATTTTATAATTTGTACTAGGAATCATGTGGTGAGAATGTTCAAAGTGAAAAATTATTTACATCATAATAGAAGGAAATACGTTGTTAATCTATCAATTGATGTTTTTTAACCTAAGGAGATGCATTTTCGGTGTATATATAGTGTGATGAAATGACACCATAATCCCATGATTTGTGATATAAATTACTCATTTCCAGTTGTTTTATATATGTTGAACAGTTGATTAACTGAAAAATTTTACAAGAACACATCATGATAACCCAATTATTTTTCTCATTAAAAGTGAGTGATTTATTCTCTTCTTGGAATCTTGGTTTTGTATTTTATAACCATTGAGTTTTTTTCTATAGATTTCTCATACGTCCCACTAATGCTCATTGGAATTATTTTTGTCTATTTATTAATTATTTAATTTTAGTATGATCTTTATGGGTTTTAATAACAGTTTTCCTTATTGGTTTTCTTTCACATTCGTTATTCATAGATGTTTTCCCATTGTGAGTAAAATTTGGATATCTAATTATATAAAGGTAGTGATTTATTATATTTCCATATAATTGAATACTTTGATATCATAATTGAATTGAATTTATTTATTAAATTATTTTAAAACCCATAACTGATAATATTTATACTTGATTTTGAAAAAGGAAAGGAAGTTGTGGGAAGCTCAAAATACAAAAAAATAGGGTTTTTGAATGGATTTGAGAAATTTTATGGGTTAATTTGTAAATTTATTTGATTAAATTATTTGAATTGACACCAATTGAATGATGGATTGAATATTCATGTATTCATTAAAACAAATTATTTTATTTTTAAATGAGAAAAAGAATGTTATAAATTGAATATTGTGAAAGTACATTTAGAAGATATTTGAAATTGTTGATTTTATAATAATTAATTAATTGAATGGATGGAGATCATTTGAGCCATAGTAGTTAGGGGTTAATTAAGACACGATGTTTAGAATATAACATAATATAATGGTATTGATGATGAAAAAACTAACATTATGATATTATATCATGAATTTCTATTATTGAGATTTGTGTCTCTGATGAATGAGTCATGAGCCGCGTGCACACATAATAACAATATTCTTTATTGAGTTGTGTTATTATCATATTACAAGAAACTAATGTAGCATGATGAATATTACATTATTTAATGATATTTTTTATTTTAATATTGCATGCCATTGATTTATAAAATTTTTTTATTCATGCCAAATACTTTATAGAAATTTTTAATATAAAATTTGCATTTAAACCTATTTTCATATATCATCCATATTTTTAATAATTAATTAATTTTTTAAACATTTCATTCCCTTTCATGCCTTTTTTTATTTAATTTTAAATAATTAATGGAATATTTTTATATAATTTATTATGAAACACATAGAGAGATCATAATGGGATTTTTTATCAAAGGATATATTTTCCTTCATATATTTATTGATTTTAATATTCTATGCCTAAGAAAGAGAGACCCTCTAAAATGAGTAGGAGGATGATCTAGAACATTGATATAGAGTGATTGAGAATTATGGTGTATTTTTATCCACTTTTTGTGGTTTTTATAATATATTTTTTTGATTTTATCATGTATCATATGGTTGTATTGTTTGGATAGTGTTTAAAATCTCTGATTTCGTTGATTACTCCCTTTAGAGGGTTGCGAATACAATATTTTTGTGTATTATCTTCTACTAATTTTTGGGGAAATAGTTCCCAATATATTCTTATATGATTTTTGGTGGTAGTCCTGAAGGAGTGTAGTTCACGAATCGACATTGGTCTATGTCAGATCAAGCTTAATTATCATGGTGACAGGGTATCTGGGCTGGGTAGTGACACCACCAATATAATATGTGAAATCATATATTTCATTCCAACCAATTACTCATATGGTAACTCATATACCACTTTTTTTGTTACACGAATTAGATTATATGTTTTAGAATATATTTAGATTCCCAAAAATGATAATGGATTACTTTCAGTGATCATTAAGTAACATAGCATGTCAAAAAAGTCATGTTTCTACATATAAATATTTTTATTCCACTATAGTGTATAAGAAAGGGTGAGTTGGGATTATGTCCCAAACTCCCATTGAAATTCGATGAATTATTCGTTAACACACTCACCACCTCAATCACATTGAATATTTATTATCTTTTTTTCCATCCTGGTTTTCTACATCATTATCTAACTCTTTCAATTTCTAGAATGATTCTAATTTATACCTAATTAAATTGATATACAGATATATACATAAATCATCAATGAAGGTAACAAAGTATAAAAACCAACCTATTGCCTCTAATAGAAATGGTCTACACAAATCACTATACGACAATTAGAGAATCTATATAGACCATTATCCATTTCCACAAAAAGTGTCTTGTTTATTTATCATTTTATTCAAATTTTATTTCTTCCATGTCATTTTATATCAAATTATTTGATGAAACCATATTGATATAACATTCTAAAATTCTTCTTGTTTTCATGACAAAGATGGTGATTCCATAGATGGGTGTGAAATGATTCATTGGAAATTAATTAAATTTTAGTTCTACATAGAAGGATTTTAAAATTTAATGAATACAATCTATTAGATAAAAATTTCATACCATAAAATATACTTATTTATTAGATAATTGTTTACAAAATTTAAAATATAACAATATGTGCCTAAGTAGGATAGTATAATTGTGTGATTTGTGGTAGTTGGTATATAATCAAAATCATTTAAAAAATAGATCAACCTATTTATAAATTGGTGGTGGTAGTATGCAATGACTGGAGGATGATTACTAAGACCATTAGCAACCGAAAAATCACCCTTTAAAATGGTTATATTTTAAAATATAATTTTTTACTATAATTGAATATAAATGTAAGAACTATGATCTATATTTATTACACAATGTATAGATAATGAAATATTTTATTCTATAATGAAGGTAATTGATTATTACCTGTGTATAATATCATCATTTTCCTATTGAAGTGTTTGTATCTTATTTTTCATAGAAGGACATTCCCCGATATTCTTATCCATAAGAGGATTCTTAGACTCATTTTCGTTATTCTTCCTTTTTTATTCACTATGAGGATAATATGACATTCAAACCATGTATCTTTATCAACTTGTAAATATGATTTAGGGGTGGTGAATTTTTTTTTCAATTTTTCATAATATAAGTAAAACAAACTACAGAAACTCTTAGGTTTTGATAAACAATAAAATCGGTTAGTTCCTCATCAAAGATCATAAATCCTTAGTAAATTCATGTTCTCAATATAGCTAATAATATTTGAAATATGATTCCTATATGGAATTGAATCTATAATATTTCACATGGAAATTTAATTAGACATCTCAAATTTCACTTTTCCATCATTCTGTAGATAAAATTATAGAAGGTGGGTGATGATGTTATACACACCCATATCCTTTTCTGGATTAAAAACACACTGGACACAAATGATCACATTAAACATTAGAAATTTTCTTCGTAATTAAAATTTTCATAAATGAAAAAAATTATTCCTCAATTTCCTTTTTTGAGTAACATTATGAATTGGGTATTCAAGAACATAGAATTTCCCTTCATGGTGTAGTATTATAATTTAGAGTTTATACTATTTGTGGAAATTCAATCTGTTGGTAATCATATCCTTCAATGATATGGATCACAATGATATAGTAATTGATGTGGGGTTTATATTTAAAATGTAAATAATATAATAATTTTCTTATTCTACCAAGATTTTAAATTAGAGAGAAAATAAACTTAAATTTATTAATCTCCTTCTTTTATATTGAAACACAATTTCCATTATTATTATATTGAGAATATTATTTTTCATGAATACCATATTGTAATGGATTTATATATCCCTTCTTATAGATATGATCACGGTCTGACAAGATACTCGATGGTATTTAAGAAGGTCAATTATTCCAACCACTTTAACATATACCTTCTTGATCCATTGAGTGGTCTCTCCAATCCTAGAATCCTATATTTTTATTTCCACACCACATAACCTACTATTTGAAATATTTATCATTCTGGTAATAAACTTTTAATTCATTGTAGGATATTATGTCTCAAAACTCTTGATAGAGATTCCCTGATAATTTCAATAACCCCACTGTAGGTTGGTTGATCAATATGAAAATTGGTTTTATTTCTATCTAAATATTGGAAGGCTATACCAACAAAATATTTTTTTTGGGGGGGGGGTTCTATTTATATATAAATAGAGCATTTTGTTTTTTATATTCTTGTTAATATTAAGTGGATTTTATATAAGTTATAAAAAATGGTTAGATAGTGTTTGAACATATTATATTATTTATTTTAAGAGCATCTTACAATGCTTTTAATTAACGAGAATAATGATTTAAAAATCCATAAATAAATAACCATGCAATAAAATATAAATATAATAAATAAAGTGGAATGATAGTGAGACTTCCTAATGTTTTTTGTATTTATTGGATGATAAAACATCCCTTAACACTAGGTAATTAACTCCATGAACATCGCCTTTTCAAGATATAGCATTCCAATTATATTATTTTGTACCTCTTGGATTTCTTTCATGTTAGCTCCAATCGTGAACCACAACTACTTTTAAGGTTTCTCAATCAATTATGTAATTTTTCTCACACAATCATGATGGGATTAAAAGGTTTATTTTATTGGGTTTATATAATATAATTTTTGGGCACATTAGCCCATACATAATGATAGGTGTGTAATGACTCATTGAACATTATTTAATTAAATATTTTTTTACAAAAACCAAAAAATATAACCTTAATTAAACCAAGAAAATTCATTGGATGATTGGAGATATTTGGTCTAAACTTGTCATTAAATGAATATGCCTATGTACAATAGCTATAATTAATTTTAGTTCATTATTCATTATTATGATAAATGTTCTTTAATAAAATTCATTATTTATTTATTCAATTAATTTCATTTATCTTAAAAAGAGTCTAAAATAACTTGTAGATACCCATCATAAATGAAATATAGAAAATAAAAAGCTTTAATAGTATTTAAAGATAATTACATGGAATTAATTACACCTTTATAACTCTATAGAATATTATTATATAGTAATCGCATCAGAAATAAGTAGTGAAATTTTGTTATCAATACTTTATTTAGTTATTATTTATATCATTTATCTAAATTAATTACTTAGTTACTGTATGAAATGTAATAAAAATTATATTTCCTTTTTTTATTATCATTTTTAGTGATAATATTATATGAATCTCATATCTTGGTTTGGATACATGTTTCTTACTAAAGAAGAACACTTGATGTGTTACTTTTTTCATTTTCCTTCTTTCCAATCTGTAGAAATGGTGTGCTATTTGGATAGAGGAAATAATTAGTCACATTATGTGTATACTATATACTTATTTTTTATCTCATTAACAATAATATCATTAAATATCACATAGTTTCTTGACACATAATAGAAAATAGGGATATTGTAAATTTCACTACTAAAACATATAGACTTCATAGTGTGTATGTAACGCCCTATGACTTATACAACCCATAATTATATAATTTAAAACAAGGGTTAATGGTACATTTATTTAAAACATCCATACAGTTTTTTAGTTTTATGGAGTTAGTTAAAAGTGTTTGACAAGAAAATGTAATCTTTCAATCATAATATATATTTTCCTCAAAAATAGATCTCTCTATTCACACTAATGATATATTGAAGACATTTTTTCTATGTATAGAAAGAGACACCATAAATGAAATATTTACCTTAAATAAATTATAATCATATTTAAATAATATGAATAATATTTGAAAATGTGGGATGATTGATAGAAATATTAATAGTGGTTGTTAAAATAAAGAAATCTTGTTACTCAAGTGAATACGTGAAAACAAATGTTGATGATTATCATTTTCACAATAAAATATTGATTCCATAAATGTTACACATCCACGTGAGAAAATGAACCATTTCACAAAAAAATCAATTGAAACCCATTAACACGATTTGGGAAAAAATAAATAAGGAATCCTATGTAATATGGGAACTCTTTAAAACATTTATTAGAAAAACTACCATTTATTCGTTTAAAGTTTCATACATCATAATGTTATTAGGCTTCCCTAATAAAACATTTCTTGATTAAATAATATATCTAACTTATAATATAATATTCATAACATATTTTCATTCATTTCAAACCCATTTTGAATAATGTGATCTTTATTAATTTCATATGTGTAACCTTCCCCGTTATCTTCCTCATTTTATTCCTTCGAATACTAAATTTTTATCCAATGCATTAGAAATACATATTACGATCACCCGTATTCATAATCTATTTATGTGTCACCAATCAAAATATATATTATAAATTATTATATTATAAATAAAATATTAGTAATATTGTAACTTCTGTCATAAGACCTTTTAAAAACTTATTTTAAACTATTAGAAAACCACTTTCCATTTTCTCATAATCATAATGTTGTATATGTTTTTCCATTAAATAGACACAAAATTTAAATTTTTTTGTTTTATTATGAATATGATCTAATTTAAGAACACATATTGTCTTGAAAAGTAATATTTACCGCAAATTGTGTCTATGATGGTGTTAAAAGTTGATTAATCTATATATGTTTAAAACCATTAATTTTAATTTGGAAAAAAATGTCTATGTGACCTTTATGATAAATGTTTAAAAGATTAATTTTTAATAAATTAATACAAATTAAAAAAAAAATTAAATTAAATGGAACAATATTTTATGTATAAATAATAAGATTCATTTATAAATTTAATGATCATGGATATTTGTGACAAATAAGGTAAAGCATTTAAAATTAAACATGAATGTAAAATATCTTACCTTAAGTCTAGTTTGGATTTTTAAATTATCAATCAATCGAATAATAAAATTTTATTAGTTTTATACATTATTAATAAAATTTTAGCATTAATTAAATTATTATTATTATTATTATTATTTTATAGTTTTCTACAATTTTTTATTTATTTACTAAATTTGTTATGTTCACATTAGACATTTTTCGGTTATTTGGTTTGTAACCTCAATGAAAATCAATTTTAATAGTTCACATAGGGTTTTTACTTTTGTTAACATAAAAATATAAAAAATTATATAATTATCAAATTTATACATTAAATAAAATTTTAAAATCAACTATTTCAAGATGACATCATAAATTTACCATGTCATTAAATGGAGCGAGTAGTTTATATGAATGAATTAATAGTGTTAACATTTTTCTAATGTATAAAAACAACATAAATTATATAATTTATTACTTTTAAAAAATCATAAATATGTCATAAATTTCATATTTATTAATTGGATCCATATTTGTTACATTCATTATAAGGTGGAGAAGAAAAAAGAATCACATCTATTCATATAGGAGGTAGTCCAATCATATGTACGACTAACTCTAAAATTATATAATGGATGGTAGGGTAAAATATAAGTAATATATTATACTTTTAGAATAATTATTATTTCTTGAATATCAGATGTATTATGTTTATACATCATTTTAACAAGAGATATGATCTGAAGAAGAAAAACTAAACATATATCATTATAGAGGTGGTAGTCCACATGTACAAGCATGCGATGTTTCTATTTCCCATAACATTTAGAAGGAGCTGATTTTTTTCACCATATTCATCATAAAATAATAGTATATGTCAGAATTTAATGTTATTATTTCATTATTGGAATGAACTATTTCAAAGAGTTATAAGAAGCTATAAACATGAAAACAATTGGTTAAGAGTTATTTAGCATCTCTGGGAAGCCTCTATTAACATTCACCAGATCCATTATAGTATTGTTTTTATGTTAGTGAGAATATGAACTTTATGAAATGGGTAGGTATTTTTGGGATAGATTTTTATAGTTATTGTAAAAATTGGAACTTTTATATGAATTGAGGAAGAGAGGATATGGTATTCCCTTTTAATAGTGATGAAGGTGTAACACTTATAATGTTTCTAAAATTAATATATTATTAATTTATTACAAATATTAATGTATCTCAATAACTATAAAGTTTCATAACTAAGATTATATGGGTAAAAAATTACTATACACTAAAATTTATGATGATTTTCCCCACCAGAAATATTTATTGTAATTAACATCATTTACCTTAAACCTTGGCCACATATTTTTACAATGGTTAATATTTATAATGACAAAAAATAATATTAAACTCATTAATAAATTTTATACACAGAATTAAAAATATTTAATACATTTTTAAATATTATTTTTTTCTAAATTGTAGAAATAAATTTTAATATAAGTAAACATTGTAACGAAGAATTCATTTTAAATAATTTTTGTTTAATATTAAAACGACAATTTAATGATATAAAATATTGTCTCAATTAATATTGAATTATTTGAATTATGTATTTTCGAATGGATATTATTATATTTTAATACTATATAAGAAATATAATGATACTTTTAAATAAACTAATTTACAGAAAATAAATTATCGTGTTTAAAATGCAATCATTTTTCACAATTCGCTCAAAATAGCGAATATTTTAAAAAAACTAATAATTCCAACTAATACATATTTTATATATTGATTCATGACATTTAATACAATTTAAAAAACTAAGAATTCTAAAATCTGGAAATTTATGATTGGAACAAAAATCCCATAAATCATGGAAAAACATTTTATTTAAATAGAACAACTTATTTTTAATAGAAAAAGGTTATAAATTTATTTATACAACCATGATGAATTTAAAACAATAAAATGAATACTTATAAATCATAATATTTATTTATGTATACGATTACATTGTTTATCAAAATTATTCCCTTAATAAAATGAGTATTTTAAATTTTATTCATTACATAATCATGTAAGGTTATTTTGAAAACATATTTTTCTATGATTCCCATATTACATGCTCAATATTTTTGTTCTACCATAAAACATTTACATTTTTAATTAATATATTTCAGAACACTGAAACCCTACCCTCAAAAATAATATCTCGATATTCATTATATGATAGATTATAACCTAATTATACATATTTAGTACTAAAAATATGAGATTTATCAGGTGAGAACAATATTAGAAAATAAAAATGAAATGCATAATGTACAAAGGAAAATATTAATTTTAATTATTTTCTATAAGATACTAATCCAAAGATTTTAGAATTTCATATAGAAAATTAAATAGTATACATAACTTTCACATTCTACCGAAACATATCATAATTTTTCATGAAGATAATTTACGAAAAACATGATATGCTACATAAAATTAGATATTGTTCTTCGTATGATCTGTATAACACTTCTTCCTAATCTTAGTTGATCTATTGTTCTTCTGAATCATCTTTATCGTCCCTATAATTTCATCTAATAGTTTGTATCCTAACATTAACATTTCACTGTATTAATCCCAATATGATGGATTTCAACACTATATTCCATATAATAACTAAAATGTTTTCATCAATATAGCGGATTGGTCATTATTATTAGTTGAAATTTATCAAAATTAAATATAATGGCCCAAACATCCTTGGTAAAACAATTGTCAATAATGAATAACATCGTCCAATATCTAAACCACTTGATAGGAAAATCCATCTAATTGAGGATGGAAGGTTGTTCTGAAATTCAATTATGTACCTCATGAATTTTGATATACATTCCAAAAGAATTAGAAATATCTTGGAACAAGATTGGATAAAATATATAGAGGGACCTTATATAAGCATAAAATCATTTAAAAATAAATTTTTCAAAGTATATCAAATGAAATAGTATCTATAAAAGAAAAAAATATTCTTTTAGAAAACGATCAATAATAGCTTAAATTTTATTATTACCGCAATATTATTTTTAAAATCATACCACAAATTCCATGTATATATTCTCCACATTCCAGTCAATCACTATAAAAGATGAATCATCCCATTAGGTTGTTATATCTCAATATTAACATATTGAAAAGTCAATCATTTCATTATAAAATTAATAATTTTTTCTCCAAACCTTCCCACAAATAATATTCAATATTATCTCTATATAACCTAGTACATCAACAATGAATGGAAAATATTGATTTATAAAAATTAATCTATAATAATTTTTTCAACTAAGAATCACTTGGAAAACACAACCTCTCTCAATATCTGATAACACCTCATTTATCAATATTATTATTAGTAAACTCATTCTTATTTAAAATTGATACCTATTTATAAAATCTACGATCTTTCCTCTAAGGCTTTATAATTATTTCATCCTTAAATGATTTTACTAACACTTGAAAAAATAGTAAGTTCCTACATGAACGAATTCTAGGACAATATTTATAAAATAATTAAATAATAGATAATATTTTCAATGTGGATTGTATAATGATATATTGTGTTTTAAACTTGAGGAATCATCTGCATTATATTATTTTTTAGATGATAGTGAATCATGGAATAATAATCATTTATCAGTTCAAATAATCTACACTTCTTCAACTTAAACTATATTTCATGAATTATATACTATAAAAAATTTTGTTCAATATATAAATATATCATTTTACCAAATATTAATAATTATTATTAATATTTAATTCAAAAAAACAACTTTAATATAAATATCATGCATATGGTCATAATACCCATGGATTTCTATTGATGTCAAGCATTTGAAATTACCTAAATATCCTGTTTTAAGTCAAAACCATCTCCTTTAAAATAATCATCATTGTAAATAAAAAATTCACTCTTTAATTTCCTAAATGGTAACACTAGAGTATTCAACATTCATATTTTAATTTCCTAAAATCATTTTTCACAATCATTTTTCTCGACTAATTGAACTCGTTTTTATGTTTACTCATTTATTTGGCCGGAAAGTAAATAAATATTTTAAACAACATATCTCTAGTAAACCTGTAAAAATGTAAACCATATATTGTTATTCATAATTTTTGGGTCTTTCCAATTCATACAATAATTTTTTTAGTAGGATAATCATTTATTCCATATTTAGAAACAATTCACACTAGATTAGAATCCCGGTATGACCAAAATTTACTTTTACCAAATCTTTTTAAATAATATTTAATTTTATGTTTTCATAAATTATCTATAGGTTTTTATAATGTTACTCATAACATCTATACGAAAAATAAATTTCAACAATGAAATATATAAAAAGAATTGTACAAATACTCATCTACAAAATATTCATAACATCTATAATTATATTCAGTTCATTTTTCAACATGAAAGGCGTAACGAAAAACTCATAATGACTATACCTTTTACAGAATGATGTCCTCAAAATGTGATCCCCTTTAAACTTTTTATATAGCTAATATGACCTATGATCAATATTTAAGAAATATTAAATACCCTTGATTTGATCAAATAATTCATTGATATAAGAAAATAGTTACATGTCCACATTAGATAATTTATTGAGTTATATATAGTAAATGAAATGTCTCAAAAAACAATTTTTTATAGTGATGATCATGTGAATCCTATGTATAAGTGAAAAGGTGGATGAAATCATTATCAAGAAACTCTTATAGATGAGTTTTCAATTCTATCATGTATGGTAAAATATTCTTCATAATTAACCAAAGTGTCTTCTTCATTTTTCGTTAACACCAAAAAAAATTATTCCATTATATTCATATTATATTTACGAAAATATGTCTCAAAAAATTATATTTGAATATCACTAGATCTATGGAATCAGTCATAGCAATTTATTTAGTATTCATAATCTGGTACCATTATTTATCGACTAATCCTATAAAATGATAAATAGAAAGTGTTACATTTTATGTTTTATAAATCCCAAAAAATTATATATATTCACTGTTGTATTTCATCATCCATTATCTCTCACCATGACTAAAAATATAACAAATGCTAGTGGGTGATATTTCATGAAATGATATTTTGTATCCATGATCCTCAAAAGTGAATTTGTATGCCCTATTTCATGTGTTATACCATCAATTAATTACTTTAAATGAGTAAATACCGCCAAAAAATAATTTTTTCTCATAATTCCATGATACTTATTTGGATGTTTATTATCTCATTTTTATCATTTTACCTTACCTCCTTGTTTCATCTAGAAAATTTATTTGGAAAAAATATGGATTAGTTGATGAAACATGAAAATGACCAAATTATTTATCATGATAATATATTAAAAAATTATACTATCTAAAAAGTGTATTTTATAATTTTCTAATCCTTAAAAATTTCTAACCAATTACATTTATAAGAACTATAATTTCCAATAATATAAATGACCCAAAATTAAAAGATTTACTAAAAAGGATTCATTTTCGTACATATTGAGGATATTTTTTTAGAAGTTATTTATATAATTAGGAAAAACAATTTAATAATTATGATTACAATTTCACATATTAAACTTTTTCCCAAAAATTTAAGCATCAAGTTTACATATATGTTACCATAAATGAATTTTATGTTGTTTAAGATGATTCACCATAGCATAAATCATGGCCTTCTTAAAATTTATATTAATCATTATGAAATTAGATAAACATTTCAAAATGAGAGATTATCAATACAAATATCATTATGGGATACAAAAAAAATCATTTTCTAGGGAAAATAATGAAAACCCAGAAATATATTTACCTAGAATTTAGATAAAACTTATAACATATCCACATTATAAAAAAATTATTTTCTAAAATAAAAAAATAAAACCCCATAATGAAGCATAGGAAAACAAAATAATATAGACTAAGACATGTCGGAACTCATGAAAAAGCTTCCATGAAAATTAACATTAACCATTAAACATTATTTACCTCATAAACAAAAATATTTTCATAAACCCCCTTTTTTGAATAATAATATACATAACATGGAACACCATATTTACTACTTTTGTATAGAATTTTTTTAACGACATAAACGAAACTGAATACTATTTAGTTCCATTGGAGTTTCCTTTTCAGTTTTATCCCTCATTTTTCCCCATTAGAGCCAAAATCGTTAACCAATGAATTGTAAGTCTATATCAGGCATACCCATCAAAATGATCTATATTCGGATCACCCATCAAAATATATTATACAAAATTTCTATATCTTGAAAAATAAATTTATAATAATACAATTTCACCATATATCCCTTGAAAACCCCATTTGAACCCTTAAGAAAAATAGTTTCTATTTTCAAATTATCGTAATAAAGAAACATCCTTTTTATTTAAATACAAATATATTTAAAAAAATTCCCAAAAAAATGGAAAATATGATAAAAACTGAATAAAAGTTTTTATATATCAAGGAAACACTAAATTGAATAATTTCTTTAATGCAATGAAAAATATGTCAAATTTTATTATGTTATTTTAAAATTCTTTTATACATCGGTTAAAAAATATAAAACAACCATTACAGTAAATTATTAAAATATTACTTCTAAACCTCTTAAAATGAAGTCAATATTATTTTAAAATAAATTTTTAAACCCAGTTATCTAAAAAAATAAAAAATATTGTAATAAATTTATTATTATAGATATGGTTTTCATAGACTTTTAATCATTTAATGCAACGTTTCAAATGAAAATCCATTACAGTAATTCACCTATATCATCGTTTGTTTTATAAATCTTAAATAACATAATTATATTTTTTTTACATGAATAATAAATTTTTTTGTTCATATTCAATTATTATCACTTTAATTTCATTTTTCATGATGTATTATTTAGTTACAAAAATAGTTTAGTTTGTGTTCTCTGTTTTGGGTTCATTTGGTTTATAACATCCAAAACATCTGTGTATTGACCATGCTCAAAGAATTTATAGTTCTTTTGACTACATAATATAAAATAAACTATAATTATTATATGTATATATATAATAAATATTCTATTAATACCAACCATTTAAGGCTATCAAAAGAATGAATGTTATTATTTCATAGATATGGTTGTCGAACATCTGCTTGATTTTCCTTATAGTTATATAATGTTTGGAAACAATAAACTAGATATTATTTTATGATAATAAGAAATAATTTATAAACATAATAATTCATTATTATCATCATTATGGCCATCCATTCATGTTAGATATGAAAAACGAGTTGCATCACATCGTGGTGGTGGTAGTCCAGATGTATGCAAAACAAAAAATTTTGATTCCTAAAGTATTATTGCGTACTAATATAATTAGGTAATTTTCTTTATATAATCATAATTATTTCATAAATGTAATAAATATTCATTTCTAGATAATTTTATCCATTCATTTGAAACAGTAATGAAAAATAAAACACATCACTTCTTGGATGTTGTAGACTACATGTACAATAAACTAATGTTTCACTTTCCCCTTAGATATAAAAAGATATGAAACCCTATTTTACCATAACCATAATAAATTTAATTATATTTAACATAATTATTTTTATATTAATGTGATGTTAGAAAAATTAATGTTGTGTAACAGTAAATATACTTAAAAACGTACAGTTAATAGTTATACATATTCTTTGGGAGACCTCATATGGAATACACATTAATCCTTTGATGTTTGGTATTTTGTTGAAACCTTGAACCCTAGTATGTGGGGTATGTATGGGAGATATTTGGTTAATTTATAATTGATCAATAGTGTTTAAATTTAGTTATAACGGTAACATAAGTGGACTTCATTTATAATTGTTGGGAGTGGAGTAAATGTATTTTTTTCTAAACATTTAATTTTATAAATGACTTACAATTGGTAATGTGGAAGAAGAACAATAAAAATATATATTATGTGATATAGGTATAAATAAAATTTTCAAATAAGATGAATAATTAAATATTATTTACATATACCAAATTTTCTACTTATTTAACTAAATTTAGATTATACAATAGGGACACATTTTTGTCAAGGTTACTATTCAGAATGATTAAAAATGAAGTTGAACCCATTAATAAATTTGAGCCTCATATTCCAAATATTGAAAAAAAATCAATATTCATTTTCGATAAGTTTTCTAAATTAATTTTAATATAAGTGCATGGAATGCAATAAAATCAATATTTAGATAATATGGTTTTATGTATAAAATTGAACTTATAAATAATTGAAAATAATATTGATTTGTATGGAAATAATTAAATTATTTTTAATAAAATAGATCTTATTTTTAATTAATCTAAATCTCAAAACAAATTATAACTTCTAAATTATTTATTTTATGAAAAAAATGAAATATTTGAAACAAATTGTCTTTATTTACTATTCACTCAAAAATAATTCATTTCCTAAAAAAATACCAACAATTAATGAAAGTATATATTTAAAATGTTCAGTATGAAAAATATTTTTTTCTTATAAAATAATAATTATAAAATAGATAAAATTTAACTTCAAAATAAATTTATTTAGTTGACGGAAAATAATTTAGTTATAAAAACAATTCATTTTCAACTGAAATAAATTAGTGAATTATTTATAAAATAATGATTAATTAAATTCTATAACATGAATAATTATAAAAAATATTATTTAAATAACTATAGTAATTCATACTTTTTCATAGTGTAAACTAGCTACATGTCATGTGGTATGAAAACCATGTGTTTGGGTAGCCTAGTGTGGTGTGCATTAAATTCTTTATGCGATATTAATGACAGGAACATGGTATATCCAATGAAACATCCAAGAGTAGTGAAATTGGGTTCATGAAATATAATTTTGGTCACATTTTATGTTAAAATGTTGGCTTTCAAAATTCCACATCACCTCAAGATTTAATTTATAAATATTCTTTGTCTATTCATGATATGATTTATATTAAATATATGTTTAATTAAGAGAAATAATATTTTAAAAACATGTGAATTAAATATTTTATTAATGATAAAATAAAATATATGTTAATAAAAAAAAATTATAAAATTGATCAATAAATAATAAATTACAATTAATTATATAGTGTCCCCACTGAATCCACATAAAGTGTCCAGGCATAGTTGATTTGATAGTTTAGGTTGTATTTACAAGGGTTTTAATTATAATAATTGAATAATTTATGGTTTACATGATGAAGAACACCATAGAAAACATAATGGAAGTGAAGTTTAATTTTCTAGAACCTAGCAACATGAATATTAGATATTCTCAAATGAAATTTATTAATAACGTATTTTTTTAAAAAAGTGGCATTCCTTTAATTCATTCTCCATCAAAGAATATGTAGACAAATATTTACATTCCATCATTGTGTTAATGTAATATATGGTATATTCCCTATAGAGTTAATCCACATGCTGTTAAAAAAACACCAATAATAATAATATATTCCCTAGTTTATAGTGAAGATGAATCTATTTCTTACAATGATCATTTATTATTAAAACTAAACCCATCTAGAGAAGAATAATTCATTCTAGTGGTGAAGGATAATTAATTAGAATTATTATAATTTTTCTAAGAGGAGTACACTAGTGGGATTCAGGGATTCCTTTCCCAAATTCTTTATGAATAGTGATGGATTGAGGTTGGTTGTTTCACAATTTTTCTTAACCTGGATTATATAGTTCCACGATTTGAAAATAGATAATTGTACATTTTACCTATTATTTTATTCATTCTCCGAAAACCACATCTCTTAATAAAATAATTATTGTTATTTACACAACCTTCACTAAACTCATAATAAAAATATATCTTTATTTTTTAATAAATAAATCTATATTTTTTCAAATGATACCTAATGTAGAATTTCTTCTTAGTCTGTAAAATAGGGTCATCAAATCCTAGTCAAGATTATCTATCCTTGAATATTGACACTTTAATTGATTAAAAAAATTACACTGCATTATTCTACAATAAATAAATAAATATTATATTCAATTAATTGGTGAAAAAATATTTAATAATTATTCATGTAACAAAATATATTAATTTTAATTTTCATTTTAAAAAATAATAATAAATAACTATTTTATTTTCATATATTTAAATTATTATTTAACATGTGGATAAATATTTATTAAATACACTACACAAATATATATTCTCTAAAATTACAAGTCATGTGATATTTGTGATCAAACCATGTTAAATGATAATTAAATGTGTTATGGGAATATGTTTTTTCCAACAAGTAAAATTTATATAAAATATAGCAAAGCTTCTAAATACAGATATTGGGTTACCATTGTGGCCAATTTCTCATTGGTTTTAGGTTACAATATCAAAATTCAACATTTAACACTTAAAACATGTCTATTATCCAGTAGATAACAATGATTATGTTACAATAACATATAACCAACAACAGAAATACATGGTCAATTTAATTTTTTTATATTCATATCTCTAATTATGTAGGTATGATGGTAGTGTCTTATACAAATGTTTCATATGATTCTTTCATTTAATTATTGTAACTGAGCTTTAAAAAAAGATTCATTCTCATGAACTAAATTTTGTGATTCAATTCCAATTAAGGGGAATGATATACATTCTTCTATTAAATAACGTATTGAATAAATCCATTATCAACTTATTCATTCATACAACATCACTTATTATGCACCCAATGTATCTTACACAATCACGAGCATATTTCATCATGGTTTTCATCATAACATCAATGTATATGGCTCATACCATGTATTAATAATAAAATTGATGTCAACATATCAATAAACACATCTAATGAATGGAATATCTGATGAGGCATTTAAAATTGAATTTATTATTGGTGGGTCATGTTCTCATAACATATTTCATGGAGTATCTCTAAGGTTTTACACCATAATAATATTCCCCAATATATTATGGGTATCCACCCTTGTTATTCTGTTTCATTTTTATACTATGAGATGATATAATACAACTATATAAGTTATATTTAATAGTAATTTTTGTCACTTATTAATTATCATAATAACATAAAACTATTAGAAACATTTATTTAAACAAGTACCCTTAATAAATTATCACATATTATGTGATAAAAAAATAAAAAATCATAATATTATAATAACATTTTTTAAAATAAAATCACATGAATATAAGTAATCGAAATGTAAGTTGAAGTTGGTTCTAGGAAACCAAATGCAACACATTAATCTTACCATATCATTTTAAATACAATAAATTTTCCCCCAATAAGGAAAAATAAATCTAATATCATTAGTGCTTTAAAATCATGTTTAAATGACACTTAAAATTTGGGTAAGAAATCAATGGATTGAAAAAAAAATATAATACTCAAAAAGAATATTGAACTCTAAAGTACCATTAATTATTCCCAAATGTATGTCTAACTATAAAACTCCTTAATATTTTACACTTCCCCCACATACCATACTCAATGTAATGGTTGTCAAATAATGTATATAAATAAAGAGATCCAATCTTATTTGTTATACATTTATAATTTTTTGAAATTCATGATTTGGGATATTATAAATGAAATCATCGAACAGCAGTTGATATCTTCATGAAACAGATTAATATAGTTATAAAAATATCATTGGCTAATTAATTGTTTTTTTCAGTATACCTATGTCACAACCAATTTTTTAGTAATATATTTTTCATTTTTTCATTTTATTCATTATGATAAGTCATGAAAAATAAAAAATATCTTGAAACTCCTTATATAAATAAAAAAACAAATCCCTCACATATCAACCTCAATGAATAAAATCCCTTTCAACTTCCCAAAACTTATACTATTTACTATTTGGGAAATTACACATTTAGGTGTAAGAATGAAATAATTGTATTTTAACATCTTCATTCACTACCATGGTAATTTAGGGCTTATATGGGATAATATTAAGATATATTCCATTTTTTGTCTCATTGATAAGGACAAAAATAATAAGAGTATCAATAATACTAAATGTTAATTTGTTCATACATAAACATGATTAGATGAAATTAATGCTTTAGAAAAAAGAAAAATATAATATTTCTATTTATAAGAAAATCATATAAACGATGGGAAATATTTTTTCTATAAGTAAATAAGGAATAGAAACTTAAAATCAATATTACTCACTCATAACATGGTTATCGAGTAATGGGTCAATTAATAATATATTAAAAAATTTGACATTAGAAAAAATGAATCAATTAATTAATTAAACTAAATATTCTTAATGAAAACATCAAATTTAAATCCAATTAAACTCATCAAGGACATTCACATACAATTAATTGTCTATAATGTAGTTACAAATATAATATCATGTTATAAAATCTAATATTCAATAATGACTACTAAAATTAAAGAAAAATGCATGTGGGCACCATTGAAACTCTACCCCCCAACTCACACATAAAATAAAAAAGAACCTCCATTATTTTTTTATCAATGTTTTTTATTAAAATGAAAAAATATATAATAAAAATAAGAAAAATATATATTTTTAAAATAGAACATCTACAATGAATGTTGTTTCTGGTTAAAAATTTGGGAAATGAGGTCGTGAAATTCCATTAAACAATGAGATAGAGTATGAAAAAAAAATAAAAAAAATATAGTGGTGTGAAAATTTTGAGATTATATAAAATGGGAATGTAAATATTAAAATAATTCCAAATACAAAATATAGCCCATATATTCGGTCGAGTAAAACAAAACAGTTATACTATAAGCCTAATAAAGTTGAAAACAAGGGAAATAGAAGATGAATGAAAATAATTGAAAATTCAAGGGGAATAATCATATGAATTTTAGTTTTTATTTCATTGATTATTACATGTTTCCAATTTGTTTGTTTGATTTATCTAGCCGATGATTTTGATACCCTAAATTGGGGTTTTATACTAAATAGGTTCAATAAATCGATTAATCAGTTTCACTTTGGGAAATGAAATAATAATAAAATGTGAAGCCAAATATAAGGAAATTTGTTTGGCCTACTCATTAGTATCAATTGAAATTAGCATGGTGGTTATAGTACTACATTTTAAATTATACTCCAATGTTTGATCAACCTAGGAATCATTACATTTAAAAATAATTTTAGGTCTGGTATAGGGGTCTATTTTTTTAATGAAACGAATTATCATGTACAATTCGATCGCAAATAAGTAAATATTGGTTTTAATGGATCATTTTCATTTTCAATAATACATGAAAATCTTGACCAATAAAATATTTCCAAAATAATATTGACAATAAAGGTCTCTGAAACCAATAGTATATATTTTCACATTAAATTTATAATTTGTTTTGGTAAATTAGAATAATTATTACATTTTTCTTAATGTCTTACTTGACAGTACATATTGATCAACTGATACTATTTTTTGCAATATTTCTTTTCACTTATAGGATGCATGTCCCAATGAGCCTTTACCCATGTGGTACATGATCTTTCATGGAATCTAAAAGACCTAGAATAAAATCTAAGAAGAGAACAATTTTATGGATATTGTAGTTATACTGTTGTAGTATTGTAGTCGTAACGACTATAGCTAAGGTGACACTGTGGTGGCGGACACACTGTAGCAAGTACTGTAGAGGTGGTGGTACTATTGCAGGTACTGTAGTAGCCCCGGTACTGTAGTAGTGTTATTCACCAAGGGGCCATTTGGGACAAAAAATGGTCTTCTAAGACTTTTATTGAGGGAACTATGCCTTAAGCCATTGGGTTATGTAATAGGTCTCCTTCTACCGAGTCAAGAGAGGTCTTTGCATGAATTATAAATTGAGGTTTCAGCTCCAACCATTAATAAAACATATAGGATTCATGATTATAATCCCTATAGCATTGATCCACACATTCACCTAAGATATCCAAATGAAATTGATGAATCCTGAGAAGATAGTGTTATCGATTGATCGGCTTGAATTCTTTTTCCTAGTTTATTAAAGTTACATCATCCTTGACTAAATTTACATGAGACGTTATGATATGAAAGAGGTAGATTCCAAAGAACAATATATTATTCAAAATTATTTTTTATTATCCACTCTTTTTTGTAATATATATCACTTTATAGATAAAGGGTTAGTGTTTATAATTTTATTATTTCTAATGGTGTCTCAAATAAATTGTTAAACCATTGTTTGGTCCCATACCATTTATTTCAATACTAATATAGTTCTTATTCCATGGTGTGTTCTTATTTTTGTAATGGTAAATTTTATTTTCCTATCTTGAAAATTAATATTTATCATTAAATTCAACTTTTCATTTCTCATCCTCCTCAGCAATTTCCAATTGGCTAAATAAATTTTTAATCGGATAATTATTCATTAATTTTATATTCTACTCACAGTCTATTAATTTTTTTTTAAATATTCAATTACTTTTTTTAAATTTTTTATATTATATTATGAATACATATTTATAAAATTTATGTGATCACTAAACATGAATTAAATTATGACAATGTCAAATGAAAAATATTTATTTCTATAATAATAATAAAATAAAATTAATTGAAATCAATGGTAACACATATTGTGTGATGTTATATTATTACTTATCATTCACATTAGGTGGCCTTTCCTAAATTCCATGAATACTATATATAAATGATTCATCGAACCTAATATATTGAATTAAATTTCTTAATTTCAAAAACCACATATATGTGATCACAATGTGTGTTAATACCTTTATTTTAACATCTCATCGAGAAAGTTGAAAAAACATGTCATCAATATAGATGTTTGATAAGTATTTTTTAACAATAGGAAATAAACACATAATTACCCCCATGTTTTTGGAATTTAATGTGACAGACCTATTTCATATAAAGATAAGAGAAAAAAACATCCATATATATGGACGGAAAATACCACAATATATTCATTAATAACATGTCATTTTTGACACACCAAACATACCCAACTTTACCATGACCTATAATTATCAAGGTTTATTATAATAAAACATTGTGCATGGTTCATGAGATTCATTAATAAAATTAATTAAATTCAATGACTATTACACACTCTAATAGAAAATAATATCTAAGGACACGTTGGTGTTTGGAATTTATACTGGCGTCTAGGTTCCCTTAATTTACCATTTTAAAGATTACCATATCTGAACATCCTGAGAACAAGTCTAATATAAATATGAATTATCACATCTAAAATTCGAAAAGATGTATTCCCTAACAAATAATGGAATATTTCCATAGAACTAAATGTAAAAATGTCATCAGGGATTTTCAAGGATATCATCATAGAAGAGAAATATTATTAACCTTTAATTTAATAGAAAACAACATAATGAAATATTCATAAAAAATAAAAACCAATCCCTACAAACCATGTAATAAGAAACAAAAAATCATGTGGTCTACAGTAGTGAATCCCAATAGAATAGTTAGTCAAAAAATAACTTCATCTTGAGGAAAACATGTCATATTGGAGAAAATAGGGATGAGGTATGAAGGTGGAGCACAAGATGATTGATAATAAGATGGTTTTGTTTCCCTCTTTTGAAGTTTGGGTGAGGATCATTCATCTAGTAATAATGTTAATTCACCTAAACATCAGGTAAATAATTATCCCTTCAATAGACATATGTCCATGAAGATAGTTGAAAAAAACAATGTATTTAGACTCTGATACATCAAGATAGGTGTTCATAACCATGAATAAGTCAACTCTAGAAAGAATCACATTGGATTTATCCTATATTAAATCTCCATGAATGAATTAGGCTATAATGGAAATAATAGAAAATACTTTCCATAATGAAATATACATCCACCCCACATTAAACCAAAAATTAATTATATATCCATGTTGAGATTCAACCCCGAGTAGTGAAGAAACTAGAATATATAACATCAAGTTGAGGAATTGGAGGAAGAAACACAAAGGATTCTAGGAAACATAATTGACATAACAGATGGTGAAGAATCCCAGTTATTCATCTGTTATATATTTTCCTCAAATAGGTTTTTCTTTATGTAGGTAGTGGCTATCTGAGATCTATAAATTCCCTCAAACCGATCCTTATTTTATACAATCTTTGAACGTAAGTTTTGGGAAGAAAATATATATCTTCTATGTTTTATATAAATATTAGTATACACTACACTATAGAATCATTTATTATAGAAGTTATCTTCTGTATGTTTTCAACCTTACTTTTATAGTTTTTCAGTCTTTGAAGGTACCCTGTGATTGATTATTCAATGAAAAAGTTTTCAATTCAGGAAATTTTTTACATTTTTTTGATACATTTTTTCCAAAAGAAATATATATTAAAATATATTTTATAACACATTAAAATGATCATTTTAAAAGGATTTATTTATTCCTATATCTTTGGAAATATATGACTTTCATTGAATGGTTTATATTCATATATTTATGATTTTTTTTATTTCAGGAGATGGTTTGATTTATTGAAATATAAAATTCTCAAAATCAGTCATGGTGAAGTATCAATTTCTTGGTCTATGATATGGATTTATGGTTCATTTTAAATGAACTATAAGTACTTTTTAAATATATATTTTAATGGTATCAGCTGTTTTTACAAATTCTCATATGTTCTATTTAAAAGGATATTCTAGTGGAAATCATCAAGATCATGGTGAGAGTGTTTGTTGAGTGGAAAAATTGATATTGTTTTCCTAAAAAAATATAAAAACCAGTGATCCTATATCAAAATATTTCAAATACACACTCTAATCTAATATAAAAATGAATAATTTCTCTATAATGAGGCTAATTTTGTGAATACATAAATGATTTTAAAAAACATAAATCACCCAAAATTTTATATTCATCGTATTCATATCTGGCACAAAATGTGGTATCAAATGAATTGATCTATTGAAATATTTCTATAGTGTAAAACCATTAAATATTCCATTGTTTCTTCTTTATATCAATAAGGAGTATTAATGTTCTGGTTCCTATTTTAAAATATCCAATTTTTTAAAATAGTTGAATATTTTTCTTTCTCTTTTTTATAACAATAAATATTATCAAAGAATATAGTATCAAAATAAGTCCTCTATAATTATATATTATATCAAAAAAAGTATCAGGGAATCAAAAATGGTGAAAATCTAGTGATTTAGGTGTTTTAGGGTCTTGCATGTCTTTTTAAGGAACTCTTTTTGGATGTTACGAACTATTGTTAATGATTCTCACAATGAAATTCCATGGAATAACATATCTTATTGAAGGTACTTCAATGATCTATGATCCTAACATTAATGGTGAAAATTATGTATTTCTAAAATCATTCGTGGTTACTTATTTGAAAAATATTATAAAATTATTTAATCAAATTATTATCATGACTAATGAAATTCAAAAAGAATATCTAGAAAGAAGTTATGATGATCAAGATAAACAATATAGTATTAATTATAATGTAATGATTTATATTGTCTTTGGTTTAGAGAATGATGAGTTTTATCAATTTTGTCCAGATAACAATGTATATAAAATGAGGAAGACTATTTTTTTACCTATGATGTAACTATTAATATCATAAAATTATGTTACACAACTACAAAAAAGAAATTAGATACTTTCACAATGACTGGTGGTTAAATCATCAGTCAAATTAATGGAAGACTGAAAGAGACAATTAATAATATATTATCAATGGGATATGAAATTTAAAAACTAGGTAATGTTTTAAAAGTAAATAGAGTTTTTTCTACTAACTAGAAATATTTATATGTTCTTATACATAAATCCCCAGCTATCAAAAATTAAAAAATAAAACTATTGATTGTTACATTAATGATTTAGGAAGATTAGCTGAATGTTGAATCATAAAATCATATTTCAATCATAAATGATGAAGCTTCTCTTAGAACTACTATGAATTAATCATATCCTTTAAGATATATAAATAAAAAAAATGTTTTATTAGATCTTTCTATAATGTTTGAAAAAAAGTACAACAAAAGGAAAGAAATATATAATAAAGGTAGTCTAAATGTATTCAAAGAATTAGAACACACAAAATATAAAATTCTTATAATCAAAGATAATGTAATGATTTTTATAAAAGGAATAGAAATAATGTTACAAAGAAATGTATTATTTACACTACTAGTTCAAATGATGAATATACTATGGACTCAGAGGGTGATCATTAAAACCAATGTATAATTTATTTTTAATGGATCTTAATGATGATTTGTGATCTTTTTACTCTAAAAAACTAATTCTATAATACCATATTTTGAAGAATTGAATTAGTATTGTTTCATTATTCAAGATAAGTATTTTTCATTAAAAACATATCATAAAAATCCTAGAAAATATATTAATACTATTTATATAGATAAACAATATTTTTCAAATAAATAATAAAATTAAATATGTAATATTTCCAATGATTCTTATGATTTGAATGATGTTAAAATTAAATACTTGTTATAAAAAGTAGATAATTTAAAAAATATATTTTATTATTATCAAAGGTAAATTGTTTAAATAAAATTAGTTGTTAAAAAAAGTCATTAAAGGAAACATGTTATAGGAAGTAAGTGGGAAAAACCAAATTTTAATATGTATTATTTTTTCCATTGATTAAATAGAAATTTTATATCTATTTATAATTATTTTTTTATGACATTGATGGAAATTATGAGTGTTATTGTTGCCCTATGGAACCATAAATTTTTTTTGTGAAATATTTTATTGTTTGAAAGAATTTTTTAACTCAAATATATGAATATCTAAAAAATAACAATTTGGGTTACCCAAAAATTTTATAGCTAACACTAATGGTCACAAAATAGTATTGTAAAAAAGGTACTTTGGATTAATTTCTCTAAGTAATGAACTACTAAAAAACATCATTAAATTATTTAAGTGGTATTCGAATTACTCTATGGAAATATCAATAATAGAAAAGGAGTGATCAACTCATAAATAGTTCACTAAAAAAATACATAGGACTAGAATTAGTAGTCATGAAATTATTTCATTAAACTTTCACATATATTGTTCTAGTGAATTAACTATTTTACATATCGTAAGAGTGATATTATATGCAAAATTTTATAACTCATTTATCTATAAATTTATAACGCTAAAACTAAAGACTATATTATGTCATGATGTTATTATCATAAAATTTCTATGAAATTTATTTTATAAAAATAGTATTTAGATGATAGAATAATTTTATAATTATAAAAGGGTCGATTAAAAAAACTTTTTGAATATTGTTTTTTAAAATATTTTGTTGTTAGAATTTTTATTTTCAGTTCATTTGGAATTATAAAATTGATCTAACGTAATGTTTTCTTCTCAAAAAGTTTAATATAAATTGTTTATTCTATATTTTTGACTTAAGAATTTAAAGAATCATCTTCACATTTCCATAACTGAACGTATTGTCTTGATATTTAAAAAATATATAATCTTCTTCTAAAAACATTTTTATTTATTCATCTTCTTATACAAAATATCTTCTGTAAAAAATGTTGAAAATAGTCTAATATAAATGAACCATTCAAAAACATAAATTCTATGGAAAATTATTTCCCAAAATAAAATTAATGCTAATCATTTCAATTATATATTAATAGAAAATTTTTTTTTATGATAAATATTTTATTGAAATGTAATCTTAAAAATTTAAGGAAGTTAATGATTTTGAAAACCTATCATCTTATAAATCTCATATGAATAAAATTGAAATTTTTTATGGATAGGTTTTGTATATGGTTACTTTTTGGAATAATGAAAAATTGAACCTCCATGCTGATCTAAATATGTCTAGAATTTGATATATAGAGCTATGAAATGAATTTATTTTAAAAATTGTTTCATATAGACTATAATGGGAGGATAAGAATGTAAAATAATTTAAAAATAATATTTTTAATTGTTCCAATTATAGTTGTTAAGATAGATGGAATTTATGATAAGGGTTGTTACTGCTAAGAATGAAATTGATATTAATTATAATAATATCAATAATAAATAATCATATTAAAATTAAATGAATTATGAAATGTGAAAAATAGTTGAAAATTATTTACTCCTAGAATATTCATTAATTCTTTGAACATATTTTTAACACATTAAATGTATTATAATTATTAATTAGAAAGGTCCTAAACATTTTTTATTAGGTGACAAGTGTTTTAATGAATTCATTAAATTTATATGTTATTGAAATAAAAATTTATATAATACCATAGGACTTTTATATTTTTAAATTTTTATTCTTTCCTTTTTGATGTCACAAAATGGTGGAGAAATTAATTTTAAAATTTTGGGATTGAAGTATATAATAATTTTTTAGATTTATTTTATCAATAAATTTATTTATTATAATTTTATTAAATGGGATAAATATGGATGAAATGGTCTTATATTATGATTATATTTATTTGTGGAAATATCACCTTATAAATAATTATTTTAATTATTATACTAATTTTGTGATCATCCAGAGGGGGGGCTTAAAATGTATTTATTAAAAAATTTCATTATTATGCTTTTGGTGTTTATTCTAACTAAAATACACATTTATGATTCTAATTAATTTGATTTTAATTGAATTTAAATATTATAATATTCCATATGATATTTATTCTAGATGCGTACACTATACATTGATCTAGAGAAAATTATTTACTACTGTATTCTCAAATTTTTTGAAAGTATTATGAAAAGAATTTTCATACCAAAATTTTTTAATAATAATTTATGGATGGAAAGACTATAATAATGATGAAAACAAATAGATTTTATATCCGATATTGTTATAAAATTATAGATAAAACAACCGTACATTTGGAAGTAATCCTACATTTTAGGAGTGTACATATGGTTCATCAATCCAACATTTGTAAACAACTTTAAATTTTCGACCCTACATTTGGCGTTTTTCGTTACATGAATGAACACTATGTTCGACTATTAAATGACATAGTTTTAATCTCAATATATTTTATTTTCCCAGTAAAAGGAATTCTCTAATATTTAATATTTTTTCATTTAGTTTTTATGACCTATTTAAATAATCATATCCATGTGATTAAATCATTCATATTTCTAAGTTATGTCGTGACTCTCATTGAATGATTTGAAATAAAATAGTCTGGGTTTTTTGAGTTGAATTTTATAGTTTTTTGACCTTTAGTTATTCAACCTATAGAATAAATATTTATATTTTTATCATCAGATAGAATAATACAATAGTAATATAGATAAGGGAAGAGTTTTGTGTTTTCCAATAACTATGTTTCATTTCATCAGAGATCCACTTTGGTGAAATTATGGATTTTATCTATATAATATATTAAAAATTTATGATATCATTTCTAGTGTATATTATTGTTAAATATTCAACTACAATTTCAGAAAATCATTAGTAAGATTTACACTTGGAAGAAAAAAAAATTTACGCACATGTCAAGTGATTTCTCTATATTTTTATAAATAAAGTCTATGAAACTTTAATGGTTACATTTTCTACTATTATATAATATTAATGATTAAATAAATATATTGTTTGATTCTTAATGTTACTCCATGACCCCAGTTACCCAGAGTCGGTGCAATTTTACATAACATTGGCATGATCAGAGGGGATCAAATCCAGAAATACTGAGCTGTTTAGTAGCCTCGGAAGTAATAGATACATTCAAAGGTTTTAAAGTAAATTATAAAATGAAAAACAGCAACAACATTGTCTCCATTTACCACATTCATATCCCATAGACTATCCCTTAGGCAATCTCTACTAATCAGTAAACATATACTTTTCGCATCCTTGGAAAAATAAAACATAGTAAGGGGTGAGCTCAGATGCTCATTGAAGATAAAAATATAGCAGAAACATTCATAAACAAGAAAAATCATTAAAGGAAACATATAATTATAAAACATAAGACTTTTAAACATAAACTTATGCATAATATAGCCAATAAAATTCATATAATGAAATTTACTTATTCACAGGGTTATTCTACTAGTTGAATAATCACATTCAATATAAATACCCAATTTCATAATGATGTAATGTTTAATGCCCGACTTCATAAACACATAGTCAAGTCCTTGTTCCAAAAATTAAAAAAAAGACTCTTTCAAGGGTTATTTCCAACACACTAGTTTGTCCCATTAGACCTGTCGATGCATCAGGAAGCTATAGCAGGCTGCACCCATCACATATTAAGTCCAATTCATTCATCATATGAAATGTTTTAAACATAACAAAGAAATTTGTATTAAAATTGGCATAAAAAATGACAATACATTATCCATAAACTATGAATTGTGTACAAAAAATTCAAGAGTAAAAAATATCTTAAATCCTTTAATACAATATGGATGTTTTCTATCATAATAAATATACTTCAAAAAAGCTTAAAATCCATCAATGGATGTTGACATAGATGAAACCAAAACTATTTGAGAGAAATATCACTTTGTATTTTGAAATCAATTAAGAGTCACATAATTTTAAATGAAAACATTTATTTTGAAAAAAATCTTATAATATTGTAAGGGATTATTCAATGGTGATATAACGATGTGGAATAACCACACTTGGCGTATAAAATAAAATCCATTATTATCTTAATTTGTCCAAATGGCCATAAAGTACCTTATTTGGAAAACGATGGAAATATTCCTTTCAAACCATTTCATAAAAATTCAAAGAAGGGTATAATTGACATTGAACCATAGTATAGTAATTAGTAAATAAATGTTTTCAAATAAATTTTTAAGAAAAATGGATGTGGTTGATAACAAGATCCTTATTGATAATTACATAAAAACAAATTCAGATAATAAAAGATTGTAAAAAATTTACCCTTACCTTGTACATTTCCAAAGTCGATGAAATATTAACCACCTGAATAATAGTTAATTTTTTTATTCAATTATAGAAGAATCATATATATAAATATGATATCATATAATATCTTATAATATATCATTGTTAATAGTATTTCAGTTGTATCATCGTTTTGGGAGTTAACTAATTCGTTTTCCATTATATACTTGGTCACGTAAGCCATGTTTGTTATGGATGAGATGTATTTTATAGATATAAATAATTAAATTAGGTTCATAAATAATATTTTTAATCATAAAATGTAAATTATTCTTGATAGATTGTGATGGGGAAGTAACCCCATCGCATTCGTGGAGATGGTAATTCGTACGTACGGATGAAAAAAATATCATTATATTGATGGTGAAATCGTATGTAATTGGATGGTATATCATATATAAAGAATTATTAACATGTTATATTTATTATTTACATCAGTTATAATCATTATTATACCTATCCAAATTAATTAAGTGTTTGAATAACAAACAACACCATGACGTGGAGACGTTAAGCCGTACGTACGCACGTATGGTGACTTTCTCATTTATATGATGGGTATAAAAACGAATAAGGTTGTACCATATTTACAATAAAACCAAAGTATGTATATGGTACTAGAGTTATTATTTTGGTATGTAAACAACAATTAAAGAGGATGTGTGTTAAGAAAATAACATGAAATTGGGTTGTGAAATTATTACCTCATCCTCGGGTATTTCCAGTTGATTTAACCAAAAGGGTTCCATCGGTTGGCATTATGATCGTAGTTAGGCCTCTAAGTCTATGGGAGGATAGTTGAGAGTATATTTTTTAAGGGGTTGGCAGTTACAAATGGTTTTGTTGGTGTGAATTAAAGAGAAGTCTAAGTACCCTTTTATAAGATTGGTGAGGGACACTTTTGGAAAAGAATGAAATTTTATTTTATAATAATATCATTTTCAGATTGTAATGTCCCCAAAATGTTATATTTAAAATACAAGGTATGTATGTGTCGAAAACCTCTCAACCAATAGGTTATATATAGGTTTAGTTAAACATTTTAACCCTTTATATTAGATTTAACTCTTAGTTAAATAGTTTTTGACATTTACCATGTCTCATGATATTTTTTTATTATATGGTTTATAAACATACTATAACAAAACAAGATAACCCCAAGTGGTTCATTATTAAAGTATATAACCTTATCTATGTCTATTTGCTGAATGAAATATTTTTAGAAATATTATATCAATTAATAATATAGTATTTTTTTAAATAACTCAATTTTTTAAATGATTACACTATTCAGTATTTGGTTTTTTTGAAAATCATAACATCATGATTACATCGAAAAAAAATATTTTTTCAACCCTATCATTTCATATTATCCTTTAAAATTAGTTTAATTTATCATAAATATCAATTTAAATTTTTTTAGATATTTATAATAGCAATAATTTTTATATTTCATTACTAAGGAGATTATTGCATCATCATTGTGTGATAAATAAATTAAATTATTACATGTATAAAAAATATTTATAAAATAAGATTATTTATGAAATATTTTTAATTTTCTAATTAATAATTATAATCGTATTTATAATGTGTGTAGACCTATATTAAAAATGGTTCAGTTTTTAAACCATGAATTTAACTCTTTTAACTCTTCTTTAAATAAAATAATAATAAATGTCCTAATCATATCCTTGTAGACCAAAGGGGTAATATTTTATTCCCTAGGTTCTTTTTTGTCTAATTTTACTCTTCCAATAGAATTAGTATATGTGTTAAGGTAATTATGAAATCATTTTTCCATTAATTACCAAATATACTTTTAACCGTGGTAATAAAAGTCAAATGTCACTATTCACCAAAAGATATTTTCATCATCTTGAACCATAATTTAATTACCGAAGTCATCTGTGTCTCTCAACTTTTTTATATTCAACTCACAGAAGTGGTAAAATTATGTTTTATGCAATTTTGTAAATGCTCCTTGAATGTGGGTAAAAGACGGTAAAAAGATTGATATAATTTTATATATCTAAACTTATTATAATATGACTCCAATGAATTAAATTGAACATATATAGGTATTATGTATATATTTTTACCTGAAATAAACTATGATTGAATAACAAATTATTTAAATAAAAGATCTATTTTAAACAATAAGACATTGTTTTTTACTATTCATCCAAAATTTAATGTTCTCAGAAAAATACCATAAATTCATCCTAAGATAATTTAGATATTTTGAAACCAAAAAAGAATTCCATTTTAGAAATTTAAATTTAAATAATTTCAAAAAGTGGGTATTACAATTCATAACATCTTTTTTAATTGGTCGAGGTGTGTTAAAACTCCAAGTGGTGAAAAATGAAAACAACTGTATTATTTAAAGGAAAATGTAATGTGGAAGCCTGGGGTGTTAGATTCTACACACTTTAAAATAATTTCATCCTATAAATTTATATAATATTACTTCATATAATGATTTGAGCGGTTCTTCCCCCTAATTTTTCCTTTTTCCCACGTTCCCTCTTCTATCTTATGGTCTCTCCATAGAAATTTTACCCTATGAGTCATATGGCTTCTCAAATGTTGTTCTCCTGTGTCAAGAATATTGACATGCTCTTTACAATAAGATATATCAGGTTCCATTTCAATTTCATCATAGTTGAGTACTTGCATTGGTTCAGGCATTTATTTTTTAAACAATGATACATGGAACAGATCATGAACTTTTGAATGACTTGGAGGCATTACCAAACGATAAGCTACAACGCCAATTCATTCTATAATTTTGAATGGTTCAATTTACCTGTGACTCATTTTACCCTTCTTACCAAAACGTATAACACCCATCCATGGAGATACAATAAATAAAACTAGGTCACCTACTTAAAATTCCAAATCCTTCCTTTGGTTGTTGGCATAACTCTTTTTCCTACTTTGGGTTGATTTTAAGTGGGTTTGGATTACCTTTACTCTTTCCATTGTCTCCTCAATATGTTCTGGGCCTATGCATTTTCATTCACCAACATCATCCCAACAAGTTGGTGTGTGACATCACTTTATATATAATGCTTCATGTGGTGCCATATGAATACTTGAATGAAAGATATTGTTATAATAATTTTCTACCAGATATAAATATTGATCACACATACCTTGAAAGTCAATTGAGAACTATCTCAACATGTAATTTAAGGATTGAATAGTCCGTTTTGATTTTCCATAAGTTTGAGGGTGGTAGGTAGTGCTAAAACAATACTCGGTATCCAAGCCCTTCTAATTTTTTTTCCATTATCTTGATGTAAAATGGGGATCACGATCATAAACAATCGATAAGGGTACTCCATGAAGTCTTAAAACATCATTAATATATAGCCTTTCCAAATGATCAAGTGGAAAATCTTGTCTTATATCATGAATATATGTTGAATTGGTAAGATGATAAAAAATAACCAATATTTTAACAATCCATCTAGGAGTCTTTGGTAGTCCCATGAAAAATTCCATCATAATTTTATACCATTTCCACTCAGGTATGCGAAGAGGTTTCATGACTCTTCCTTGTTGTTTCCTTCCAGCTCAAACTTGTTGAAAAACTATAAATCATAACACATAATCTACAATATCACTCTTCATATTGTCCCAGCAAAAATGTTCATTCAAATATCTATACATCGTGAAGCTCCCATGATGTATAAATAAATTAGAGCTAAGAGAATCATCCAACAATTATCTTTTTAGATCATTTATGTTAGGAACACAAATCCTCTTCCCAAATTTCAAAATTCCATCTTCATAAATGAAGTCACCCAATCTACTATTAATATTCTTTTGAAACTCATCATCATTAGTCTGAGAACTCTGTATCATGTCTAGTAATGATGGTTTGGTAACCATTTGAAAAAGAATTGACCTTTCTACTTCCATTGTTATTCCCATATTTAACTTTACTAGATCCATGAAAATAGGGTCCCTTTCAACTCTCATACTGTTCAGGTCACCTTGATTTTTTCTACTCAAAGCATATTCTACCTTATTTTCCTTCCCCATGTGGTAGTGTATTGTGGAATCATAATCCTTGAGTAGCTCAAGCCAACTCCTTTTCCACATGTTGAGTTATTTATAAGAGAAAATATACTTCATACTCTTATGATCAATATAAATATCACATTTTCCAACGAGCCTATACCCTAGTGGTACATGCTCCTACTTGGCATCCAAAAGACCCAGGATCGAATCCGGGCAGGGGCGAATTTCCCAGGTACTGTAGCATTACTCTAGTAGGTACTGTTGAAGTGGTGGCACTGCAGCAGCGACAGCACTGTAGCGGCGAAGGGACTATAGCAGATACTATAGCAGTGGTGTTACTGTAGCAGCGCGTTTACTGTAGCAGTACTGTTCACCAAGGGGTCCTTTGGGCCAAAAAATGGGCTTTCAAGCCTTGTATTCAGGCCACTTGGCCGTGTGCCTTTGGGCTATGTAATGGGTCTCCCTCTAGCCAGTCTAAAGAGGTCATTGCTTTCAAATAATAAATTGAGGATTTGACCCCAACCTTTAAAAAAATATATAAATATCACATTTTTCACCACTGAGATAGTGTACCCATATCTTTTGAGAAAATATTTCAACTACTAAATCCAGATCATGAGTAGGATAGTTTTTCTCACGAATGATTTGTTGCATAGGAAATAACTCCATCATTCTGCATAAGGAAACAACCAAGTCCTTTATTTGAAAAATCACTATAAATAAGAAAACTCTCATTCCTTTTATGGTAGACTCATGATAGGAGCATTGACTAATCTTCTCATCAGTTCTTCAAAAAAAAATCTCTTTTGTCCAAACTAATTTAACCGCTTTACATGTGTTCTTGGTTAATGGGTTAGCCAACTAGTCCAAATTCTGGATGAAACGTCAATAGTAAACTGCTAAACTAATAAAATTGCATTCTTTAATTATACTTATCGATGATAGACATTATTGTATTCCCTTCTTCATTGAAGGATCGACATGGATCGAGTCAATAGAGGAAATATTTCTACAAAATAAGTATCATGAAGCAATAATTCACACTTCCTTAACATCCCATATAATTCATTTCATCTAACGGTATTCAGAATAGTGTAAAAGTGACTTTCATTATCTTAATAGATTTTTGATTATACCAAGATATCATCAATAAATACCACTATAAATTCATCAAGATATTCATTGAAAACAGTATTCATTAGATCCATAAAGACATGGGGTGTATTAGTAAATCCATAAGTAATTACTATATTCTAATAATGCATGTACATTGATCAAAATTCTATTTTAGGAATGTATTCCTTCTTCCCACAAAACCGATGATATCAAGATCAAATGTCAATCTTTGAAAAATATTTAGCTCCATGATATGGGTTAATAAATCATTAATGCGAGGTACGGGATACTAGTTATTTATTGTTATAACATTGATCTCCAAGTAGGCAATGTAGAATATCATAGATCGGTCAATCTTCGAAAAAAATCATATGGGCTCCTCATAGAGAAACACTATGGAGAATAAATCCTTTATTACTGAATTCCTCTAGTTTTTTCATTAGTTACACTAATCCCATAGTGTCCATCTTATAAGCGGTCTTCGATATGGGCCTTGAACTAGTAATTAAATCATATGAAAACTCATTTTATCGTTTTGGAGGATGTCAAGGTAAATCCTCTAGAAACACATCAACATATTATTTCAAAATATGTACATCATCTATTCGAACATTATTTTCCTCACCCATAGTTATTTCATTCTCTTTTCCCAAATAGTTGAATTTAATAGAGAAACTAGGGGTTTATCTATATAAGTATCAGGTGGAGACTTTTCTACTCTAATGTTAAGGAACTACTTATATTCATAAATTTTTGTAACATATTTCTTCTAGTAATAAATTTTTGAATCATGGTTCGAAAGCTAATACATTCTAAGGATTATATCAAATTCAATCAAGGGTATTATGATGAGATCAGTAGATAATGGACATTTATATTCTCTAATTGGAACTGATTCACAGAACATTAATGTGGTGGTACATCTCTTGGGTGTTTTAATTAACAAATCCCTAGTTAAGTCAAATTTAAAATATATAATTTTCTTAGAAATCTAAGGATATATGAAACAATGCGATGATCAAAAATCAAATAAAGCATTTCGTAAATTTGATGAGACCATTAAATTACATGCCACCACACCATTCAGAGCTTCAACCTCCATAGTAGTGATCACATAAGCATGTACTTGATACATTTTTTTTGAGGTATGTTACCTTGGTGCTTAAGAAATTCATTTTCATAATTCCCATGTTCTCTATAATTGTAGCATTCAACATTGATAGCATCATTCTTTCCCTTTCAATCATGAGACTGGCGGCCTTTATCACCACACTTGTAATAGACTCTTATTCCCTTCTGGAACGTACCAGGGTGTTTCTTAACTCATTTATCATAGGTTGGATATTCATAATTTCCCTTCGTCCCATTATTTCAATTTCATGTGTGTTCAGTAAATCTATTTTTCTCTTACATTTAGTTAAAGTTGTAAAACATAGTGAATTCTTTTTCTATCTTGATAGCGCGTGAGACTATATCTTCGAACGATGAAAAGTATTTTGAGAATAATTATTGACAATGATATGGGTTTAACCCCTCATATAATCTATCGACTTTACTCTTTGAGTTACATATATAATCTGATTCATGCCTTGCTAACCTAGTAATGTTATCCTCATACTTTTCGACATTCTCATCCTCCTATTGCCTCAGACTCAGAAAATATATTTCCATATCTGCTCGAAGGTCATGAGGAATGTATTTTTATAAGAAAATATATTTAAACTCACTCCATTCCATCTCCGATACATATTTATCTTCCTTTTTGTTTTGGATTAATGACCACCACTGATCTTGCATCTCTTGTGAGGCGATAAACTACCACGAATTTTTTTTACCTTTCCCTACTCCCTAATGCATGAAATATTTTCTCTATGGAATTTATACATTTCTCAGCTACTAATGGATTATTACTCCAATTTAATTTTGGTTGTTGTTGCCTCATTAATCTGTCTAACATTGATTATCCATGTTGTGGATCAGGGTGCTCCATATGGCTAAGGATGTTTTTCATAACCTGAGTGAGTTTTCCTAATATGGTGATAAGCTGATCGGCACCACTTGCATCACATCCTACACTATTATTATCTTGAGTAGGATGGAAATAACTATATATATTATGTGCATTGATACATATCCCATTCCTTCGACTAGGCTATATTTCAAAATAATGGCATAAAATAGATTAGTTTATGAAACAGAATACATAATTCCAAAATTGTAAAATACTTAATGTAAATTGAACAGTTTATGAATATAATCCATAATCATAAAAAAATTATTTTAGGAGGCATGTACTCATAAATCCTTCATAATGGTTTGAAATCAGAATTTGAATTATCCTAAGCATATCCCCTAGGAGTGTCGTAACCAAGAAAAATGAAAGGATCATTTTCATGAACTAGTTCTGATTCGAGTGTAGATCAATATGGTGTTCTCAGGTTTTATCCATAGGTACATTTGTGCTAATGCCAGCTCTACCTACTCATATCATGACAGAGATTTATTAGTTGGAAAACTCAAAAAATCTCTACATTACCAAAATTTTGGGATGTTCTTCTGTACTAATCTTCAATGATTATCTTAGTCTAATGTTCCTTAATAAGTGTTTTCCTAAATCTAGCATCAAACTTTGTACCAAAAATCCTCTCATACAAAATGTAACACCCTAACCCTAGTTACCCAGAGTCAGTCTCATTAAATAATATTGGCTTCATCACATGGGATCAAATCCCAAAAGACTATTCAGTTTAGTAGACCTGGAAGTAAAAGATACATTCATAAGTTTTACATTACATTATAAAAAATGAAACACCAACATTGTCTCCATTGACCACATTCATATCCCTTAGACTATTTGGTAGAATATCACTGTTGGTCAGTCATAATATACTTCTTCGCATCCTAGAAAAATAAAACATAGAAATATGTGACCTCAAATGCTCATCAATGATAACAATCTAGTGGAAACATTCATAAATAAGCATAAACCTTTAATAAAAAGTATATAATTAAAGAATAAGCCTTTTAAACATAAACATATGCATAATATGGAAAATATAAATCAAATAATTCTATTTACTTATTCACATAGATATTTTACTAGTCGAATAATCACATTAAATATCAATATCCAAATTTATAATGATGTAATGAGTAATGTTAAACTTCATAACTACATAGTTAAGGCCTTTTTCCATGACTAAAAAATATATTTTGTCAAGGAATAGTCCCAATACACTAGTTTGTCTCATTAGAACTACAGATGAATTGGGGAACTATAGCAGGCTCCACCTGTCACTTAATAGTTCCAATGCATTCCTCGTATGAAACGGTTTATACATAACTTAAACCTTCATATTAAAACTATCATATGAAATGTCAATATTTTATCCATAAACTATGAATGGTGAAAAAATAACACATCCACTGTAAAAAATTTCACAAAACCATCAATACAATATTTATTTTTTTATCACAATAAATCAACATCAAGCAAGAATAAAATCTATCTAAGGTTGTTGGAAAAAGAATAAATAAAATATATTTTAGAGAAATATCTCTTTCAATTTTGATATCAATTAAGAGTCACATAATTATAAAAGAAAACATTTATTTTAAAAATATTATTATATGCTTGTAAGGAAAGAATCAAAGGTTATATAATGGATGATAAGATGGTCCCTATAGACACATACTTAAAAATAATCTCGGATAATAAAGAGATGATAAAATTAACCCTTACCTTATACTTTTCTTGAGTCAGTGGAATGTAAAACTCATGTATACTAGTTAACGAAATTGTTATTAAATTATAAAATAATCATATTAATAAATATGATAGCATATATGATCCTCTAATATTTTTATTTTATTAATATATTAGTAGTATGATTTTTATTAGCCTCCAACATATAATACTTTTATAAAAGCACTTTTAAGGAAAAAAGTTGGAAACCATCCAATTTCAACAACATGAAATCAACCAACATCATAAGTAATGGAAAACTCTTTGAACTGCAATTTAAGTCATTTAGAAAGCTTACATATGTAGAGTCCCCATTGAATATCATTGTCCATTGCATCCGAGTTTTCATGAAGATGTTCTTTGATATAATCAGCCACCTTGTCCCAGGTTTGAATAAACTCCTCCACCGAGATCTTCTTTCCACAGTTTCACAGCTCCTCCTATGATGTGTTTCCCTCTACCTCCTGCTCTAATAGTTATTCAGTTAAAATGATAATAATATCCCAATCATCACACTATAATAGTTTATTGCTACTCAGGGAGACATCTACCATGAAAATCTCCTATTTTTTCATGCACGTGATCCATAACTGTTGATTTTCCTACTTGATCTTGTTGCTCCTTCTGAGACCCCGACTCTACATTCCTTCCAGGGCCTTTATGCTTCCTCTTTAGGTTTTTTCCCCTCGTGCTAGATGCAATTTTCCTTTTTTGGAAGACCTCGTAATAGGGGGGCTAGGTAAATTATAATAGTCCTTATGTCTTCACGCCCTCCAGGAATGCTGGATAAATTCATCTAAGTCTATCATGGTGTTATTTCCTTTCATGGAGGAGTGCCTCAAATAATCCTCTACAATACACACTTTTGTAGACTCTACCGACTCCGATGTATAATCATTGTCCTCCTAATGGTGCTCCATCCCCATAGGAGGAACCTCCTCTTGAGTTGCCTCCACTTCAGTCCATTCTGCAGGAGCATTGTTGTCTTCCTTACCCAAAACTGCAAACTAATTATTGGAGCCAGTCCCTTTGAGACATACCTTAAGACCATACTACATACTGAAGTACACAACAATTAAGTATGAGGATTTTGAAATGATTGTGTTCGGGTCCCCTGAACCCAAGACTCGCACCTCTTCATACCCTCATGAATCTTGTCATGTTTGATCTGCCCCCCCCCCCCCCCGCCGCACAGGAATCACTGATGCACTTTTGATTCCGAGAGATGATGTTTTCTTATGGCCTAAAGAATTCTACTTCCCATTTGAGACACTCAGGTACTGCTTCAGGCACTCGAAGATGTCCACAACCTTTGGGTTTTCTCCTCTCTTCCATGTCTCATGAAGAGAAATCTTGGTAGAATCTGTCTTCAAATTCAAATTAGCGGGAGGAATGGAGTCCCACATTGAGGCTTCAGTGTTTTTCTCCCTGGAGTGACTTTTCTGGACCTTGAAATCATCAAAACCACCCCCTCCTTCGAGGTCTATGCTTGGAATAATCTACCCCCATGCCGGCATATAGAATCCGAGTGTCAAAGACATCCACAAATACCACAATAATCAGTCTAGGTTTCATAACATATCTTCTGTTTCAATATATGCTCTCCTTAAATCATGATGAAAACATAATCCATAGGGCCATTCACCACATCAGTTTCGACATAGATCGTTGGAGAGATCAGATGGCATACAAAACTGGTATGAGAATCCGAGTAGAGGTATCACCCTACAATGTTGCCAATAAACTGGAGAATATCCTGATTCTGTAACGGTAGAGGGAGTCCAGGAAGAGATATCCAGAGTGTAGAGAAATGAAGGTCTTGCATCAGGTGGAAGATGAAGGACCACCGAAAGAGAGAAAACGGAATCCCTCCATACATCGCAGAGTATAAGCCAAAGCACAAACCAGGTCTTCTTCGGTCAGGAAACAGATTCGAATGTGCTTCGCATATTGGAGACCAACAGTAACACGGTCCTGCATATTCCAAGAAGAGTCACAAACCTGTCAAAAGCATCAACGGATGAACTTCTCTTAACAAATTGGGCCACGGGAGTGAAATTTAAGAGCTCTGATGCTTCCGTGAAATCCATAGATGAAATTGTGACTGAGATAACTCCATCCGAGCGAGATTGCACCGTAGGTCTAACTTATATTAAAGAAAAGTACGTTAGGGAAGACGGGTCAGTGGAGGGGGTGATGCTAGTGTTACGGGAAAAATTGAAGCCAAATGAGGATCATCCCCACTCCTCTACCATGATATTGTATTCATAAAAATTATTTTTTTCATAAAATGAAAATTGTTCTTTATTGATTACTATAGGGAATGATTCTCATCTCGTTTGTGGAGATGGTATTCTGTACGAATGCATGAGCGACAATATGATTATATTGATGGTGAAACCGTATGTAATTGGATTTTATATCATATAAAAAGAGTAATTAACATGTTATATTTATTATTTGCATCAGTTATTCTCATTATTGAAATTCATCCAAAATAATGATGTGTTTGAATAACAAACTACACCATGACGTGGAGACAGAAAGTCATATGAACGCACGTATGGTGACTTTGTCATTTATAGGATGGGTTGAATAACGAATATGGTTGTACATTATATATAATAACATAATTGTATTTATAAGGTACTAGTGTTTTTTTTATGGAAACGACAATGAAAGTGGAAGGGGAAGAAGAAAAGAACTTGAAAGCTGGTGGTGAAATTGATACCTCTTCTTCAGGTGTTTCCTTTTGAATCGGTCAAAAGGGCTCCATAGGTTGGCTTTCTGATTAATGTGAGGCTTCTTGGTATAAGGTATGATAGTTCAAAGATTATTTGGGAAGGGTTTGGCTGAGAGAAATGGATTTGGAGTTCAGAATTTAAGATAAGGGGATGTACCCTATTATAAGATAAGTGAGGTCACTTTAAGAAAAGCAAGAAATATTATTTTATAAATTTTTTATTTACTTCTAATTGCTCAAAAATGATTTATATAGAGGCTAAGGTGGTAATGGGTCTAAAACCGCCCAATAAATAGGTTTTAAACGGGTTTAGTTCAACATATTAACCTTATTTATTAGATTTAACTCTTAGTTAAATAGTTTTTCATTTATAATGTCTCTTTGTAATTGTATATTATATAGTTAAAAAATATACTATAACAAGACAAGAGATCACTAAGTGGTTCATTATTCATATATATATCCTAATATAAGTATAATGGGTAATCTTTATAGTTGTAGTAATTTTATATAGATTATTAATTTTTTATTTGTTTTAAAAAACTCAATTAAGTCAATTTTGACACTATTTAGTATTTGGATTTTTTGAAAATTATAACAGCATGATTAAATCAAAATGAAATTATTTAATCAACCCTAAAATGTCATATTAACCTCTAAAATTAGTGAAATTCATCATAAGCCTCAATTTACATTTATTTGGATATTTATAATATCATTTATTTTAATATTTCATTAATAAGGTTATTATTGCATAATCATTATGTCAAAAATAAATTTAATTATTTAATGTCTAAAAATTATAAATAAAACACCATTATGTGGGAAATCTATTTAACTTTCGAATGAATATTTTTTGTCTAATTTATTTTGTGTGTAACCATATATTAGAAGTGAGTTAATTATTAAACATTGAATTTAACTATTTTAACTCTTCTTTAAATAAAATAATAATAAATGATATAATCTTCTCCATATAGACCAAAGAGGATCATATTTTATTACTAAGGTTGTTTTTTTGTATAATTACACTTATCTAATAGAGTTAAAACATGTGGTAGGGTAATTATGCTATTATTTGTAACGTTTTTTTACCTTATTTAGTTTTTAACCGTGGTAAATAAAAGTCAAATGCTACTATTCACCAAAAATTATTTTCATCTTATTGAACCACATTTTACATTATAATTTCAATCGTGTCTCTTTTATTTTTGAAATTCAACTCACATAAGCGGTAACATTATGTTTTTTGCAAATTTTTAAATGCTTCTAGATGGTGGGTAAAAGACGATAAAAAGTTCAATATATATATATATATATACTTATTATAAAATGGATCCAATGAATTAAATGAACATATATGGGTATTATGTATCTATTTTGACATAAAATAAATTAAAATTAAATATCTTATTATTTATATAAAATGCTTGTTTTAAATAATAACGCATTGTTTTTCACTATTCATCAAAAATGGATAGTTCTCAGAAAAATATCAAAAATTCACCCTAATATAATTTTGATATTCCAGATCCAAAAATGAAGTCCATTTTCAAAATTATGATTTATAAATATTCAAAAAATTGGTATTGTTGTTCATAACGGCTAGTTTCATTGGTCATGGCGTGTTAAAACATCATGGTGTGAACAATGCAAGCTTCTGCATTATTCAAATGGAACGATATCGTGGAAGCATGGGGTGTTACAATGAAAATATGAGAAAAATATCAAATCATAAACAATTCAATATCTATTTATTAATTGAATTATTGGCTGAAAATATCCATTCATGGTGACGTATCAACTTCTTGGACTAAGATGTGGATTTATGATTCATCTGGAAGGAAAAATAATTCATGGTAAAATCGTTATTATAAAGGTATCAATCCATGTACTCAGTTGTATAAGTCCCTAGTAAAATGAATTTTTAGTTTAAATTTCCTAGCTCATGGAGAGAGCATGGGTGTTGTGGAATAAGGGTTCATTATTCCTAGAACTACCATAAATCAACATGTTCATATTTTTATTTATTTCCACTGCTGACTCAAAAATAAGACACAAAGAAATAATCGTTGCATAAAATGGGGATTTTTGAATTCATCATAGTTTTTAAAGGATCAATATCCCCCCTATTGTATCAAATTTATATTAATATCTGAAAATACCCTATGGAGACTCTATTCACTATGACTCCAGCACTCTAAGAAAAATATGTCATGATTTGGTATTTATAAATATTTTTTTAGAAGATATCTTTGATCCTATATAAGGTCCACAATAATAATTTTATCATAATAGATAGTGAGAGTATCATTATTACTCAGACTATACTGTATATTCTGTAACCATATATTTATTTGAGCTCTTCTAACTCACAAAACCTCCATTGGTAGTGAATATGTTTCATGCCTATATAATTTCAGATCATCTTGATATGTTTGGAAACTAGAAACAACATATCTAGTGATTAAAAGATCCTCATATCCATAATAGACTAATAAAAAATCATTACTTCACCTCATATACTTAAGAAAATTCATTAATTTCATCAAATAGTTTCCACCTAGGTCATTTAAATGTATTAATTTCACACTTATGGAATTTGTGATGTCTACCCTAGTACATATAATAATATATATGATTTTCCCAATAATCAATTTTTATGAAATCTATTCTACTCATTTTATCTACTTATGCATATGAGGTCACATTTTATAGAAAAAATAACTACCATGTGATACTTGAAATAATCGCCTATTAAAATTTTCCACAATAAATCTCTTCAGAATATCAACAATAAAAGTACATTGATATATACTGAGTAGTCACCTGTATGTTTCAAAATGAATGTTGAAACTAGGAAAAAATATGACTTCACCAATGTATGTCATGAAGAATCATTCATTTATCCAGGATTTAGCAAACTATAAGATTTCTATTTAGTTTCCATATAGTATTGTTTCATTGATATAAACTCATAAGAATATTAATTCGCTCTCACTAAATCATTTATCTTCATAAGGAACACATTCGTTATTTATAAACCAATTTCTCTTATGGCTTTCTCAAAAATATTATTCCATGACCCATATGATTTAATTAATACATAAATGAATCATTGTAATTTTCATACCTTGGATGAATCATTTGCAGTCTAAAACCCATTAGAATGTGTTATATATGAATATGTATTATGGTTCCCATTAAGAAGGATATATTGTAATCCATTATTTAAATAATATATTCATAGTAAGTTATTATTTAATGTAGAATTATGATGGATTTATACATTGTAACTATGGTAAATGATTAAATCTGTTAAATTATTTAATGTTATTTTAACCGTTTTTAAATAATTTGTTCCTTATATGTTCTGAGTTATCCATGCATTTTGAGATTCTGCAAGAAAACCCATTTGAAACAATCATGCATTAAATCACCTTTAGGGACTACTAAAATCCATATTGTATGTTGATAAATTGAACCCCTTTTTAATTTAATATCTTGGTTCCATTTGCCAATATTTTTGAAACCAACAAATTTTTTATATTATTGGATCATTATTTTACACTAATAATGATTCACCATATTTAATGACTATAAATCAATAGTTTTTAGGTTCTCTGACCACTCTTACACATTAAAATAGTACTTGTGTCTCTAAAATATTTTCTTCTATGGCGATTAATTGAATCTATTCTTATGCAAACACTTATGTTTCATGAGCCATTACATCATCAAATTCTCTCTATGTCCTAATATATCTTTTATATTTAAGATCATTCTCATGGAATTTGGGATTTCTATCAACCACAAACATTATATCTAAAAATTTATTTTTTCGTATCCACATGTATCTTTGGGATATCCAATAATGATAAACATTGTGGATTGGGGATACAATATATTTCCTAAAATAGACTTGAAAAATGCATTGCATCCCCAAACTCATATAGTTTAAGGAAAATTTTTATTAATATAAAAAATTTTATATAGATTATTATTTTCAATAATAGTTAGGACATAGTTAAGAATGTGTTCTACTATCTATAATCCATATGACGATTAGATAAAAGATAATCATACGAATCATTATTGACCTATCCATTTAAAATAGTAAGTTGTTCCTCCTTTTACTTACACAATTCCATTAGTGTGTATACGGAAAAACTTAATTAGGATAGAATCCATATATATTTTAAATATTTATTGATGACTTGATTAAGGTATTATTCTCTAAATCTGAAGTAATGTTTTTAATCTTTTTACAAATCTGGTTCCTGACATCATTCTAATATTCATAGAATCTCTCGAGGAAATCTAACTTATACCACATAAATTAGACATATTCATATTAAATAAAATATTCATTAAAGGTAATAAGGTATGACAAATCATATATTTCTTAAAATGGAAATGGTTTACACATATCAATATGAACAAACTCTAGATGCTTGGATTCTCTTTCATCTTTTTTAACTAAATCTTTCTTTGCTCATTTTTCTGAGTAAACATGCATGACACACACCGTGTTAGTTCAAAGGATTATGAATATTCTTCTTTTTTTTTTAATTTTTTCATATTCATTTCATTTAAATGAACTTTTTTTTAATCTAAAGACCGGTTTATTATGATTATTGTGAACTAATTTTATTTCAATTTCCTATAATTGTATTTTGTAATCAAATATGTAATGTTCGTCATCAAAATATGACGTAGTATAGAAAATGTTATATTTTTTAAATAATCAATATATTATTGAAAATATTAAAATAAATCGACATCTATAATGTTTGTAAAGATAAATATTATCTTTAGTAACAAGAAGAAAAGAATTAGAATATTTTAAAACTAATATCATACCATTGGAAATGTGATTTGGAATACCCTAATTGTTGTTGTATCTATTAATCATATGTTTTTTTCTCATGGATCTACCACTCCATTATAAATATTCAAAAATATACAAGGATCAATTATTTTCATACACATGTGAGCACCATATGATATATGTAATAGATAATTTTTATAAATAATCAAATTTCATTTAATAACAAATAAACATGATGTTACCCCTAAATTCTTTTCCTCAGTGTAGTTTCTCATTCTGCAGTAAATATTTCAACTATTGAAATTAATATTATCATATTTCACTATTTCCCCTTAATCATTATCATGGTGGAATGAAATTGGGAAGATTAATTAGATAGAGATCACTTTAACTATACCTTTTATTTACTCATCCTGTGGATGGTAGGATTTTTGAAATTCATATTCTTTTCAACATGGAAAAGTAGAGTTCTATGATCTAGAAGAGACTTATCAATATTTTTCATATTGAATTTTCTGACACTTATTGATAGTCATTAATTAGGTGATGAAATAATGAGATTTTTTCACATTTCATCTGGAATATTAAACACTAGAACCTCTAGGGTCTCAATGTATCCAATGAGTGTGACTACGTGAGGACAAATGGGTGAACCTTCTACAAATATACTCTAAATTAGTGTGTTTCCAATCTCAAAAAAAAATTATTCTCTCTCTCTCTCCTGATATACACCACAAAGATACTATGTCTTGCTATATGATATTATGTTTTCATGTGACTTCATGAGATCATAATACATGGATAAATTCATTAATCACTAAACATATAACATATAAATCAAATGTTTATTGTGATTCCCTAACCCTAGTTACCTAGATTCAGTGCATTATAACATTACATTTTCATGATCATAAGAGATTAAGTCTCCAAATATGGATTTGTTTAGTAGCCTTGGATGTACTAGATACATACATAATTTTTTATTTTACAACATGAAATAAAAAAACACATTTGTATTCTTTTAACATAATCATCTAACTTACACTATCCCTAAAGGTCATCCATAATATACTTCTTCACATTTTGTGAAAAATATAACATAGAAAGAGGTGAGCTTAGGTGCTCAGTAAGGAGAACAATATAGATGAAAATATTATTTATAATCCTAATAAATTAAGTAAATATGGAGGTCTAAAACACAAGACTTTTAATCCTAAACATTAGAATAATATGGCAAAGATATGTCTATTAGTTCCATTTACTTATTCACATTGATATTCTACTATTTGAACAATAACATGTAATATCAATAGGCAATTTCGTATTGATGAAATAAATTACACTGAACATCATATCCACAAAGTCATGGCCTCATTCCAAGACTAGAAAAATGATTTTTTAAAGGCCTTGTGCCAATATATTAGTTAGTCTCAAAAGTCCTATCGACGCATTGAGGAGTTATAGCAGGAAACACCCATCACATACATAGTCCACTGCATTCTTCGTATGGAAAATATGAAACATAACATAAATATTAATTTCATAACTAGCATATGAAATGTTGATAAATTAACCATAAACTAATAATGGTTTAAAAATAACACATCTACAATAAAACATATCACAAAACATTCAATAAAATATGTAAGATTGTATCATAATAAATCAACATCAAACATGTGTAAAATCCACTAATGGTTGTTGACATAGATGAAATCAAAACTATTTGAGAGAAATATCTCATTCTATTTTGAAATCATTTAAAATTAATTTAATTATAAAATAAAACATTTATTTTGAAAATATTTTTATATGTTTGTAAGGGAATCATCGATGTTGTTGTAATTTCGGAAAATAGAAGCACCCACTGTATAAATTAAAAAACATTATTTCCCTAATTTTTCAACAACGTCACAAATTACCTTGTTTTGAAAATGACAGAAACCTTACGGTAAAAAAATTTAATAAAAATTCAAAAAAGGGTATAAATGAATTTATCCAATATTATATTAAATAGTAAAACTACTTTGAAATAAATTATGATTCAACGCAGATGTGGATGATAAAGAGATCCCAGTATATACTTACATATAAACAACCTCAGTTAATAAAGAGATTTTAAAATCAACGCTTAACTTATACTCTTCATTAGTCGAGATTAAATTATCCTCCTATTTAATGGTTAAATCTTTTTTATTTAATTATACAATAACCACATACATAAATATGATATCATATACAATCACATAATATATCTTGGTAAATAATATTTTAGTAGTATCATCGTTTCTGGTGTTAACTGATTTATTTTCTATTATATTCAAGGTTATAAAAGACATGTTTTTTATAGATAAGATTTATTTTATTCATATCCATAATGATATTATTTTCTTAAACATTATTTTTATTCTTTAAATGAAAATTATTCATGAATGATTACCATGGGGAATGATTCTCATCGCGTTCGTGGAGATGGTAATCCGTACGTCTGTACGAGCTTCAATATCATTAAATTGATAGTGTAATCATTTGTAATTGGATGTTATATAATATATAAAGAATCATTAACTTGTTGATTTTTTTATTTACATCAATTATACTCATTATTATACTTATCCCAATAATTAAGTCTTTGAATAACAAATTACACCATGACATTGAGACCGTATGTCGTACGTACGTACGTATGGTGACTTGTCATACATAGGATGTATAGAATAATGAATGTGGTTCTACCCTATATATAATAACATCATAGTATTTATATTTTCCAAGAGTTATTTTTTATTGAAACCATAATGAATTAACAAGTGGAAGAATGGCATTACTTTGAAAGAGGTGATTAAATTATTACCTCTTCTTCGGGTGCTTCATTTTGATTTGATCAAAAGTACTCCTTAAGTTGGATTTTTGATCACATTAAGGCCTCTATGTTGAATATATTGAAGTTGGGACTATATTTGAGTAGGTTTTATCCGATCCAAATGGCATTGGAGGTGTTATTTTTTGGGGAAGGGTAAGTACCCATTTATAAGAGAGGTGAGGGTCACTTTAGGAAATGTTGGAAATATTATTTTATTATATAATCAAATTTGGTTTTTAATGGATCCAAAATGATTTATTTATAGGCTAAGATGATGATTCCTCAGAAACCTTTCAACCAATTGGGTTTATACAGGTTTACATTACTAATTAACCTTATCATTTAGATTTAACTATTAGTTAAATAGTTTAATGTTTACCATGTATTCTGGTATTACTATAATTAACGGTTAGTAATCTTACTATAAAATCCAAGAGAATCCAATTTTTTTTATTATTGATATATATATATATCTTTGTATATGTTTATCTACCTAAAATTATATTTTTAGGAATATAATATCAATTAATAATTCTGAATTTTTTTTTCTAAATCATTTATGTCAATTTTGACAATATTTGGTATGTTGTTTTTGTGAATGTCATAACATCATGATTAATTTGAAAAAAAATCATTTATTAAACCCTAAAATGTTATATTAATCTTAAAAATTCGTGCAATGCCTAAAAGTATCAACTTACATTTATTTTGACATTTATAATATCAATTATTTTAATCTTTCATTATTAAGGTAATTACTACACCATCACTTTATCATAATTAATTTTAATTATTTAATATCTTATAATTATAAATAAAATATCATTTTATTGGAAATAATTTTATCTTTTTAATTAATATTTATAGATAATTATATCTTATGTGTATCCCTATATTAAAAAAAATTAGTTATAAAATTTTGAGTTTAACAGTTTTAACTCTTCTTTAAATAAAATAATAACAAATGGCCTTATCTAATCCTATTAGACCAAAAGGATCGTATTTTATTTCTAAGGGTTATTTTGGTCGAAAAAACACATATCCCATAAAATTATTACATGTGTTTGGGTAATATTAGTATCATTTTTACCATTAATTACCCAATTTACATTTAAATGAGTTAAATAAAATTCAAAAGTTACTATTTACCAAAAAATTATTTTCATCATATTGAGACACATTTTTTTATTGATATCAACCATGTCTCCCTGATTTTTGAAATTTAATTCCTAGAAGTAGCAAAATTATGTTCTATACAAATTTGCAAATGTCCCTAGTAGGTGTTTAAAAGATGTTAAAAAGTTCAATACAATTTTATACATATAATAACATAATAAAATGACACTAATGAATAATATTTAACCAATATTGGTATTATGTATCTATTTTGACTTAAAATAATTTTAGATAAAATAAACAATTTTTTATATAAAAATTCTGTATTAAATAATAACATAGTGTTTTTCATTATTCATCCAAAATTGAATGTTTTCAAAAAAAATACCAAATATTCACCCTAAGATAATTTTGATATTCTGAATCATAAAATGAAGTCCATTTTAAAAAATAAAATATATAATATTTCAATAAGTGTGTATTATTATTCATAATAGCTAGTTTGATTGGTCGCGGTGTGTTAAAACTCAAAGTTTTGTACAAGGAAAGATATAGTATTATTCAAAGGGAAACGTACTGTAGAAGCATGGGGTGTTACATTCTCCCCTCGTAAAAATAATTATGTCCTCGAAAATTATAAAATATTACCACACAAAAAGATTTGGATGCTTCCTCATCCTATATTCCTCTGGTTCCCACGTTTCCTCTTCCTTCTTATGATTTCTCCAAATAACATTAACCATAAGAGTTGTTTGGTTTCTCAACAAATGTTCTCTTGTATCAATGATCATGACATGCTCTTCAAAATAAGACAGATCAGGATCCACATAATTTTCCTTATTGGTGAGTACATGCATTTGTTCCTGCATGTATTTTCTCAACAGTGACACATGGAACACATCATGAACTTTGGAGAGACTTGGCAGAATTTCCAAACGATAAGCTACAACTCTAATTCGTTGTATAATTTTGAAAGTTCTGTTGTACTTAGGAGTTTATTTTCCCATCTTACCGAATCATATAACACCCATCCATAATGATACCATAAAAAACAATGATCTCCAACAAGAAATTCCAAATATTTCCTTCGGTTATTTTCATAGCTCTATTTTCCTAACATCACCAACATTGATGTGGGTTTGGATAACCTTCAACATTCCAATTAATTCCACAAAATGTTCTAGACCTACGAGATTTCTTTCACCAACAGCATCCCAACATGTTTTTGTGTGACATATCTTTCAATATAATGCTTTATATTCTACCATATAAATACATAAATGGATTTTATTGTTATGATAAAATAAAATCATAGGAAAATATTAATGTCACATACCTTGAATGTAAAGTGATAAAAATCTCAACATGTCATCTAAGGTTTGAATAGTCCTTTTGGAATGTCCATCAGTTTGAGGGTGGTAGGTAGTTCTCAAAATATGTCCGGTATCCAGGTCAATCTAAATACTTTTCCATAATTTTGATGTAAAATAGGGATCACAATCATAAAAAATATATAGAGGTACTCTATGAGGTCTTACAACGTCCTTAATATATAGTATCCCTAAAATTTTAATGTGGTAAATCATCTCTTACATCAATAAAATGGGATGAATAGGTATGATGATCAACAATGACCAATTTTTCATCATTCCTTCTAGGATTATTTGGTAGCCCAATGACAAATCCCATCATAATATCAACCCTTTATCACTCAGGTAGGGGAAGATTATGCCTGGCTCTTCTAGGATGTTGTCTTCATGCCTTAACCTATTGAAAAACTATACATCTTGAAACATAATCCACATTCTCCCACTTCATTTTATCCCACAATAAATATCCCTTCAAATATTTATACATCCTAGTGATACTAAGGTGAATAGTGAAATTGGGGCTATGAGGATCCTGCAACATTTCCCTTTTTATATCCAGTATATCGGGAACACAATGTCACCTACAAAATTACAAATTTCTATTTTCATATACGAAGTCACTCAATATCCCTTCATTAATAGCTTTAATATTCTAATGAAACTCTTCATCATCAGTCTGAGAACTCGTTATCCTTTTTAGTAAATATGGTATTGAAACAATTTGAAAAAGTATTGATGTTTCACCTTCTATGTTTATTCTCATACAAATATTTACTATATCAATGAAAATATATTCCCTTTAAACACTCATATTGTTCAAAACACCATGATCATTTCTCCTCGAAGATTATTCCACCATATTTACCTTCTTTGGGTGGTATTTTATAGGCCAATCATAATCCTTGAGTAATTCAAGACAACTTCTTTTCCTCATGTTGAGTTCTTTCTGTGAGAAAATATTATTCAAACTATTGTGATCAGTAAAAAATCTCAAATTATTTAACATAGAGATCGAGTCTCCATATTTTTTAGGGGAAGGATTATAGCTTCTAACTCAAAATAATGAGTGGGATAGATTTGGTCATTAATTTTTAGTTATTGTGATACAGAGTCAATATCCTTATCATTCTGCATAATGACATAACCAAGCCCTTTCATTGATGCATCACTATAAATAACAAACCCATCATTTCCCGATGGTAGAGACAAGATAAAAGAATTGAATAGTCATCTATTCAATTATTCAAACCATTCTTCACACTATTTTGTCCATTAAAAATTAAACCCTTTACGTGTGAGCTTGGTTATTAGGATAGCCAATCGGGAAAAATTCTGGATGTAACACAGATAATAACCTGCTAAACCAATAAAACTTCGTAACCTAGTTATACTCGTCGGTGATGACCATTATTGTATTACTATTTTCAAAGAGGGATCAACATAGATTCCATACTTAGAGACAATATGTCTAAGAAAAGAAATTTCTTAAAGCCAGAATTCACACTTGATAAACATCCCATATAATTCATTTCATCTGTGGGTTTTCATAATAGCGAGGAAGTGATTTTTCTGATCTGTGTATCTTTTTCTTTATACCATGATATCATTAACAAATACCACTACAAATTCATTAAGATATTACATAAAAACAGAATTCATTAGATCTATGAAAATAGAGGGTGCATTGATCAGTCAATAAGGCTTTACTGTAATCTCATAATGCCCATACCTAGTTTGAAACGTTGTGTTTGGAATGCCTACCTTATTCACAAACACATGATGATATCCAGATCGAAGGTCAATCATTAAAAAATTTTGAGCTCTATCAAGTTGGTCAGATAAATTATCAATGTGAGGTAGGGGATACATGTTCTTTATTGTTAAAGCATTGATCTCCCTTTAGTCAATGTATTATGGCAGATATCCATATTTCTTCTTAAAAAAGAATAGGAGATCCCCAAAGAGAAACACTAGGGTGAAAAAATCTTTTATTACTCGAATTTTTTTGTTTTTTATTTAGTTCCACTAATTTCACAGTGGAAATTCTATAAGGGGTCTCTGATATTGTGCTTGAACCGAGAATTAAATCAATGGAAAAATAATTTCACGTTCTGGAGGTTGTCAAGGTAAATCCTCTAGAAACACATCAACGTATTCTTACACAATAGATATGTAATCCTATTTGATCATTCAGTTTGTCACCCCTAGTTATTTCATTCTCTTCCTCCCACTAAAATAATTTATTAGAGCTATTGGTGGTGGTTCTAGATAATAATCTAGTGGTGACATTTCTTCTCCAAAGAAAAGGTACTCTTTATCATCATTGAAAATTCTAACCATAGTAATATTACCAATAATTTTTTCATCATGATCCAAAATACAATCCATACTATGGATAATATCACACTAAATGATGGGTATTATGTTTATTTTATCAGATAAATCACATTTATAATCCCCAATGGGAATTGATTCAAAAAAAATTGTTGCAATGAAACTTCCCATAGGAGTTTTTACTAACAATTTACTTGTTAAATAAGATTTAAAATATCTAATTTTCATAGAAAACTAGGATGATATCAAACAATGTGATTTTTCAAAATCAAATAAAGCATTATCTAAACATGATTAAACCATTAAATTACCTTCCAACACATCATTTGAAGCTTCCACATCTGCATTAGTGATCACATAAACATGGCAATGATCCCTTGGCCTTTATGGGGGTATGTTTTCATTGGATATTAGGATATTCATTTTCAAAATTCCCTATTTCTATAAAATTATAGCATTAAACATTAACAACCACTTTCATTCCCTTATAATAATGAGCTTGGTGGCCTTTTTCACCACACATATAATAGACTCCCATTCGCATCAGGAATGTAATGGGATAATACTTCCCACATTAACGGTACTATGGAAATTCATATTTTCCCCTATTCTCTTTATTTCAATTTCCAGAGGGTTTGATAGATATTTTATTCGCATTCTCTTCATTAAACTCATATGACTTTAAAAAAATTCTTGAAAGTACGTGAGGCAATAGATTCATACAATGAGAAGGATTATGAGACTAATGATATATGGAGAAATGGTTTTAACCGCTAACTGAATAGATCAATCTTACTCATTGGGGTACGTATATAATTGGTTTCTTGAGTTAGTAACCTTGTAAAGTTAGCCGCATACATTGCGACATTATCATCCTCCTCTGTCCTCAGACACAGAAATTACCGATCCATTTTTTCTTGATGGTCACAAGGAAAATAGTTTTCTATAAAAACTATTTAAACTCACTCCATTCCATAATTTATACTTCTTCATACTCTTTTTGGTTTTCAATTAAATATAATCATTGATCTCTATCTCCTGTGAGGCGATAAACTACCATGAAAACGTTGTCTATTTTTCTACTCCCCAATGCATGAAATTTTTCTCTAAGAAACATATCATTTTATTAGCTCCAAATGGATTTGTAGTCCCATTGAATGTTTCTGTTTGTTTTCTCAGGAAGAGTTCTGACATTGATCCTCCACTTTGTGGATCAGGGTGCTCCATACGGGTTAGGTTTTTATTAATAACCTGAGTGAGTTTTCCCATTATCGTAATAAGTGGATCTGCCCAAGTTGCGTCATCTTCTCCACTATAATTATCTTGAGTAGGTTGGAAATCCTTACATGGATTATGTGCATTGTTATGGTTTCCATTCCTTCCACTAGTCACCATTTCTAAATAATGGCATTCACAAGATTAGTTTATGAATCCCCATACATAACTCTAAATTTTTAAAACACTTAACATAAATTGAACAGTTTATGGATATAATACAATATCAAGAGAAATGGTTTCATTGAGAACTATATACTCACAAATCCACCATAATGGTTTGTAATGAAATCTGAATTATCCTATGCATATCTCCTCGGAATATCGAAACCAAGAGTGATGAAAGGCCTGTTGTCATTCACCAGTTCTTGTTTGATCCTAGCTCAATGTTGTGCTTTTGGGTGTTACCCATATGTACTTATGTGCTAGAACTACCTCTACATTATCATATCTAGATAGGGATGTATTTCATGGATAACTCACAAAATCTCTATATTACCAAAATTCTTGGAAGTTCTTTTATACTAATAATCAATGTCTATCTTAGGGTAATTTTTCTAATCAGTGTATTTCTAAATATTGTATCCAATGTGTTTACTAAACTACCTCTGATACCAAGTGTAACACCCTGACCCTAGTTACCTAAAATAAGTACATTATTACATAACATTAGCATGATCACTGGAGATCATGTCTCGAAAGACGGATTAGTTTAGTATCGTTGGAATTACTAGATATATACATAAGTTATACATTACATCATGAAAAGAAAAAACATAATTTTGTCTCATTTTAACATAATAATATACCTTAGACTATCCTTATAGGTCAGTCATAATATAATTCTTCATATCCTAGGAAAAATAAAACATAAAAATGGGTGAGCACATGTGCTGATTAAAGATAGTAATATAACGGAAAATTCCTTTAATAAGCAAAAACTTTTAATGAAATGACTAAGACTAAAACAAAATTAATTTAAACATAATCATGAACATAATATGAAAAATATAAATCAAATAATTCTATTTACATATTCACATGGATATTGTACATGTCGAATAACCACATGTAATATCAATGGCCAATTTCAGAAGGATGTAATGAATAATGTCGGACATCAAAATCACATAGTCGTGGCCTCTTACCAAGACTACAAATAAGATTTTTTCATGGCCTTATGCCAATACACCGATTTTTCTCATGTGACCTACTGATGCATCGAGGAGATATATTGGGCTCCACCCATCACTTTTTATGTCCAATACATCACTCATTTGAATAGGTTGAAACATAACATAAACATTCGTATCAAAACTAGCAAACAAAATTTTAATACCTTAACCATAAAAAACTAAGGGTATAAAAATAACACATCCATAGTCAAACATGTCACAAAACCATAAATACAATATAGAAGATTGTATCACAATAAATCAACTTCAAACAAGAGTAAAATACATAAAAGCATGTTAACATACATGAAATAAAAATTATTTGAGAGAAATATATCATTATATTTTGAAATAATTAAAAGTCACATAATTATAAAAGATTAAATTTATTTTTAACATATTCTAATATGATTATAATGGAATCATTGAAGGTGTTATAACATGGTAATATCCTCCCATGCCGTATAAGTTAAAAAAACATTCTTACATTTATTTTTTGAAAAGGCCACAAAGTACCTTGCTTGGAAAATGACGGAAAGATCCCTTTCAAACTATTTAATAAAAATTAAAATGAGGTTATAAGTGACATTAACCCAGAGTCTAGTAAATTGTAAAAATGTTTTGAAATACATTTTTAAGAAACATGGATTTGTATGTTAAAGAGGTTTCTGTAAATACTTACATATAAAAAACCTTAGATAATATAGTGATTGAAAAATCAACCCTTACCATGTACTCTTAATTACTTGAGTGTACATTAACCTCTTCTACAATGGTTAAATAATTTTTAAAAAATTATAAAATAACCAAATACATAAATATGATGTCATAAATGATCCTCTAACATTTCATTGTTAATAACATTTCAGTAGTATCAACGTTTTGGGTGTAAACTGGTTCATTTTCGTTAATATGCTTGTTTACGTAACCAATGCTTACTAAAGATAGTATGTATTTTATTCACATCAAGATTGATATTATGTTCCTAAAAATTATTTTTAATTGTAAAATGAAAATTATTCATTACTAATTACGATGGGGAATAAATCTCATCACGTTCGTGGAGATGGTAATTCGTAGGTATGCACGAGAAACAATATCATTCTATTAATAGTGAAATTTCTTGTAATAGGATGGTATATCAAATATATACAATCATTAACATGTTATATATATTATTAACATCAGTTATACTCGTTATTATACCCCTCCAAATAATCAAATGTTTGAATAACAAACTACACCACGACGTGGAGACTTTAAGTTGTACGTACGCACGTATTGTGACTTGTCATTCATAAGATGGACATAATAATGGAAAAAGATGAAAACTATTTATAATAAAATCATAGTTTTTATATTGTACTGAAGTTATTATTTTCTTATGGAAACAACAATGAAAGAGGATGTGTAATAAGAAAATTACTTTAAAAAAGGTGACGAAATTATTACCTCATCTTCAGGTTCTTCCTTTTGATTTGATAAAAAGGGATCCATGGGATGGATTAATGATCCATTTAAGGCCACTAGGTTAATGTGAGGGAAGTTGGAAAGATATTTTATTATGGTTTTGCAGAGCCAAATAGTACAAAAAATGTTTTAGATGAAATTCATAGATTATCTATCTCTGATACTCAGTATGGTTTTAATTGCAATAAATATAGTCATAAGACATATTGTGTTAATGGAAAGATTCAAAATATTATGGTGTGTACATCCAATTAAATGTCACCTGAAAACAGGAAAATTAGATATCATGTAAAATTTACTATGTTGATTTTTGAGTATAAAATAACCAAAAAAAGATTCATTTTTTTGAATATTATGTGGAATTATCTAATCATTTAATATAATATCAAACCAAATGACTGGAATGTACAATCAACATAATTACCCATAGATCACAATTCAACGATGATTAATATATTAATTAATTAAATATTATATTTCCACCTAATTGGGTATTGTACATGATTTGTGAAAGCCAAACACTTAGTGTTCACTTCTCTTCACTGAATATCTAATGTAAATTTAGTGGGACTAAGTATGTAAAACTCATAGACCTATATAATGTAATTATAATATTTAAAGGATATATAAAAATTAGAAATAGTTACATAGACGTCAGTCAAAATAGGTCACGTATTAAAATCATGTGATGTATTAATTTCCTGATCTAGTTTAACACTATGTATTCTAATTTGAAAACAGGTCAACTACAAAGTGTGTCAGAAATATACACAACATGTAGTCAGGTAAATCCTTTTAACACATTGGCTTTTAAATATGTGGTTCATTTAATCTGTATGGGGTGTATTAATTAGATGAATACAGGGATTCCACATGTGTGTCCTTGTATAATGAATAAGGATAGACTGTGTGAAAAAAGGAGTACATCCCATGTATTTTTATAGTATCCAACAATTACTCATGCCACCTCCGGATGTCTTCCAAAAGTGTCGCCATCATTAATTATTATTGGGTAATGGTAATTAGATTTATAAATAATGATGTTGAGGAAGTTATTACAATGATTAATGAATAATGTATTGAAACATTAAATGAATTTTATCTTTTAAATGTGTAATGTTAAACAATCAAATAAATAATTTTAAATTTAAATTTTGATTCATTAATTTTAATTATTGATTTTGAGCATATAAGAAGCAATTGTTCAGGTGGATCCCAACTAAAAAATTATAATTTGGTGTAAAATTGAATATTATACATTATGTTATTGTTTTGAATAATAAAATATTACCAATCAAATATTAACATGAATTGTATATATAACCATGTTGATAACATTTAATGTTATATTAAAAATTAGTTTAATTAAACTCAATGAATGATTACATTATTCTTGATATCATTTCTAATAGTAGATCCTGATCATAAAAATCTGTTTTCAATAAAATTTCATTGTTCTTATAGTATCCAAGAGTAAAGTTCCACTTGTGGTTTTCTACACAAGCCATTATGATCTCTAAACATCAATAATTAGTCATAGTTTTCTAGATTAATTTTTTGATCGAATTACAATGTTCAACACGATCAATTAACATTTTGATAAGTATTAAATAAATCATCATGATCTTATCATTCTTGAGAGGATGTGAGATGGAATAAAAGGATTCAAGAGATAAATTTTATGTGACCGAAATTTCATGATTAGTAACTCTTATAATGTAATGTAGTATTTTTATATAACTATGTTCAAGGATTGTAATATTAATAATTTTAATAGTCCTATAGATAAAATTAAAGACTCATGTATGTCAATATTCCATTCCTTAAAATAACATGTTTATTTTTATTCCACAACATCCCCTAACAAGCACAATGATAAACATTATATTACTACCTTTAAAACTATTATTGATCACCAAAAAAATTCATGAAAAACTCATCCTCTTGGGTATTTATTGAATACCTGAATATATATTTTCTAAGTTGTATATTCATAAAATAATTATTTTATTCAAAGTAAGATAAATAATTTTTTAATAAATATTTAATAAATATATTTTTTATATATAATTTATTTAACAACTTCCATTTGAATAAATATTTATTTAAATTATTCCATCATTAAACCTGGATATAATAATTCCTTGGTCATGATGATAATATTTATTCAAATAATTATATTAAAATATAACATTATTTTAATTAATGGAAACACATCTTACGTTACGCTATATGATTCTTTCTCATTAGAATTTGGTGTCCTTCCCTAAAGTCCAAGATTATTTTCTAACAATGGGTCATGGAAACCAATCAAGAATGTTTCACACCTATTTCATAAATATATATCATCGATATTCCATCTATTGACTATATAAAATGAACTCATCATCACACCATGGACATGTAATTTAATGTGATAGTTTGGTTTTAATCAAATGGCTATGATATCAACTTCCATAAATATAGAATGAAAAAATATTTCCTCAACTTGTTCATTAATAAAACATCATTTATGATGAACCCATGATACCTAACCTTCCCATGAATTATTACTATCATGGTCTATGGTAATAAATTTACATTAATGAGACATTATATGAATTAATAATAATATTATTCTATATGAACCATTACACACAATCAAATAAAATAATATCCAATGGGAAATAAAAATGTGGAATTCCTATGAGTGGGCCTATTGTAATAATGTCATACCTTAGATATTAAAAAGTGTAAACATCCCGATAATATGTATCATCCACATTTTAGTACATGCACCGTAAAATCTGTATTTTATGTTTTTTACATTATATTGTTTTCTGACTATAGAAAATATTTTATGAATTTCATCATGGAATTTATATGTTCTCATCACAGGAGACAATACTTATTCTCAATTAATGTAATATATACTATAGTAGAGTATTTAATTAATTTCATATACAACTCGGAATCATATCTAACAAGATATTCAATTTAATAATCCCATCATTTAATATTTATATATATATATATATCAAAGTAAAAATAGATTTTCATGAACACCAACTGCAGAAGGGTTAAAAATATAGATTAGAGGTACATATTTTCATGCCTTTAATTATCCATCCAATGAATCTTAATACTAATATCTCATCAAGTATCTAAGTCTTCCACCCTGGTAAGAATGTTCAAAAAAGATTAGTTTCCCTTCTCATCATGGAAATGTTTTAAGGATGGGGTCTGATCATTTATTGGGATGAAAGTAGGGGTTGTAGGTGTGATGAAAAACTTGGGAGGAGTGGGGATGTATGGTGAATGAAAAGGAGAAATCATAGAATGTTTGGGAAACAGAATTCAGATACACTAGAAGACAACTAGATGGTTTTCATAAATGATGTGTATTTTAAGTCTATAATAATGGGTTCACCCCAATTAAATAGTGTGTGGTGTAATCACATATGGTGGGATTATAAGAAAGGACTCCGTGGCGAGGTTGGGGATGTACATACTTCAGATAAACCATATGTGTTCTCATCTATATTGGGAAAATAAAACTGCATTCCCACTTATAATTTTACCCGTTTTTTTAGAAGACAATTTTTATGGAATATGATATGGTTAATTAAATATATATTCCATATGAAATAATTTTTTAGGCGGGCCTCAAAAACATCTAAGTGATTTACTATTTGTGTGATGTATTTATGCCCCAAGAATGTGCCACTTGTTATCCAAGTCTTCCCCCTCAAAATAATTTTTAAATTAGTGGCTGATATTGATGTCTAAAAATTATATCACTGTTTTAAGGATGATAAAATCTAACTAAGCTATGACAAAATAGGTACTTAATAGTCATGAAATGCATTAATAATAATATTAATGTCTGAGTACCCTTACACATAATAACATACAAAAATATCCAATAACACATAAATATCCGCTATTCCTACTCCTGGGTATTATTTCATAATATCCTACACTATATATTACCAATAGTAATCTTCATTTGAATGTGTCTCGTATGAATTTTTACACACAAAAAATAATCAACATTTTATGTTACAGATCTTATAATGTTATCTGATTGTAGAGATTATTTTAAGAATATCACCATGACATTTAATTTTTCCCATCAGAATAGAGAATTATTATTCCCTTTAAATTTAATAGAAACTCTAATACATTATTTCATAAAGATGTTGAAGAACTATTAATTATCTCTTACATGATATTTTATTTAATAATCCATTAGTTGAATATATATATATATATATAGAAATAATAGTACTAATAGTTATTTCTTGAACACCAACACAAAAAGAGTTAACCAAAGGAACTGGTGGTATAACATATATGGACATTCCCTTAGCCCTCCAATGATACATAATATTATATAGTAATCGAGTAACTTGGTCGGTAATCACGGTGGGGATGTTCAAAAAACCATAGTCAACCTTCTCATCATGGAATGGTTTTAGGGATAGATATTGATCAGGTTTTGGTACTGAAAAAGTGGATTTGGTGATGATTGAAGACCGAGGAGGAGTGGGATATATAGTGAATGAAAAGTATAGAGTTTTGAAATTTTAAGATAGGGAATAAACATACACTAGAATTGAACCTATTGGTTTTCATGTGTGATATGTAATTTAGTGTCATAATAATGGAGAAAATCCCCCTAAATGGTGTGTATTGTAATGGATTATGGGGGGATTGATGTTGTTGGCTCAGTGGCCTGAGTAGGGGATTTTCATTCCCCAGATACCCCATAAGAGTTCGCATGTAAAATGATCAAATCCTAACTATATTCCCACTTATAATTCTTTCCAAACATTTTTTCAAGACCCTTTTCATGAAACATGATATTATCATAGAAATATATGCCACCTAAGAAAGATCAATTTAGGAGGCCTCGAAAACCCATATGTGATTTTGAATTTGGGTGATGAATTTATCTCCCATTAGTTTGACCCTAGTTTTTCTAATCATCCCAAAATAATTTCGTGTATATTAGAGGACAATACTGTGGCATGTAATATAGAAAATTATTTCAAGAAAGATGTATTATAACTACACTACAAAAAAAATGTCTTTAAAAATGATAGTCATTATTAAGGATAGTAAAAAAGTGCTGATAAAGGTTTTCTCTATCTACACAAAAAAAATCACTGATAAATGGCACCCTTTCTCTGTGATATAAATATCGTTGATAAACTGTTCCCTTTATCATTTCTTTTTTTAGCATTTGTAATGTGAAAGGTAAAAATTTATTATTTATATATATATATTATAAATATTAATAAATAGTGTATATTAAATATAGATATAGAAAATGAATAAAATTAGATAATTTAACAAATTAAAATTTAAAATGAGAAAATTATGATATATAATAAAAACTAATCAATTAATAAATTATTTATAAAAAATAATATATATATATATATATATTCAAAATATTAATCAATTGAATATATTAAAAATACATATAGAAAATCTGTAAATTTTATTAATTTAACAAAAAAATTAAATGAATAAATTACAAATTGATTAAAAAATTTATTAATGAAACAATTATTAATAAAATTGAATAGGTTAAATATAAATATATGTATATATATAAAATAAAAATATTAATTTTTTATATATATTATATATAAATATATAAAATTTTTAAAATTTAATAATTAAAAACATATTGATGGACTTAATGGTTTTTATACATAATAATTAATTAATATAATTAATATAGAAATATATTCAAATACATTTATATATGTGTGTGTGTAATATTCCCTAAAATATTATTTATATACCTAAAAGTATTTATTGTTACATTAAATACATCATATATATAGTGAAGAATTGTTTATAATTTAAAATTTCTATTACTTAAAAATATTTCCCAATTATATCGAGTAATGGGCATTAACATAATTTCATTTGATATTTCAATTTAACATATATCAAATGTGTGTTACACTGAGCTCACATATACAAATACATATTAATTAATTTTTATATATAATTAACACACCGAGATACTTAGGTAATTAATGAAATATCTTATGGAAACACATACACCTAATATTTATGTAGTTTATTTGAAATTTAATATTTATTTTAAAATTTTATTTAGTAATAGGATAAATTTAATATTTTATATTTTTAATTGGTAAATTGTATATATTTAATTTTAATATAATTACAGTTGGGTGTTATTTATTTATTTTTAATATTTTATTAATATTTAAATTTAATCATTTTATACTATTTATTTTTATGTATTTTCCATAAAAATATTTTTTTATTAATTTTATAAAATACAATTTATAGGTTAGTGGTAACTGCACAATAAATAATTCAAACAAAACAAAATTCCGAACTTCACAGACGTAAAACACAAAAACGAGATTCTGCAAAAACGGTAGCAACCCGGTAGTAGACTACCAATCGTCATTTACCACAACTCAAAAAAAAATTATGTCGTTCAACCCATTATTGTCATCATTCCATCGATATCGGGAACCAAAATCTCCCGCTTGAGAACAAATTGAATTAAAAGTTACAAAATTAAAAGTTCAAATATAAACCATCATACTGCCTCGTTTGAAGAGGCTCCTCAAAAAGGTAACTCTCCAACATTGAACCCTAGGCCTTGATCCGGGGGAACCCTTGTCAGGCGTCAGTACACCACCATCGTTGGCCGCCCATCACCTCCGGCGTTGATAAACACCAGAGCATTCAAAATGCAAAATAAACCTTCAACCATCAACACCTCTGTCGTCAAGAAATACAGCATCATACAACACCGCCTGAGAACTCCATCGTTGCAGCAATAAACTATCAAACCAGAAAATCACAAACTTCACCACATAAAACCGAACCGAATATGAAGAAAAATTGAATGAAACATCATCAATAAAATTTTTGTATCGACCACTGAAATTCACCATCGACGAATTCAAGGGAGAATCATGGCTCCAGTCATGCAAGAAACACCATTGGCTGCCAAATCCCACATCCCAAAACCACTTATTTTCCAATTCTTGAGATCCAACTGGGAGAGGAGAAAACGCACTTGAAGTCAGAGTAGGGATTTGAGCTGCTGAGATGACCCACTTTAGGAAAGCCAAACTCGAACCAAGAAACATTGAATCGGAGATTCATCACACACATAAAACATCATATGGGAACCACCACATCTCAGAGTGAAGAAAGCAGTGGATGAACCTCCTTTGACATTGCCGACTGATCATACGCACTTCCCAAAGACTCTATGAAACTTTTTCCGCTGACCGACTCTGGGAGAGAATAATGAATAGGAAGCCATAGAAACGTTGAAAATAGACTAGGGTCTTAACAGGGAAGCGCGTCCTTGGTCGCCGACCCCAAAAACAGGAGCGAAGAATGCATGAGAAGACTGACCCAAGTAGTTCAACGAGGCTCATCGACCGCCAAATCTCATAACCCAAAACCTATTTGTATAATTTATATAAATATTTTTGGCATAATTTATATTTAATTAATAAAACCTATCATTTTTGTAAAAATAAAAACGTTCATTAGATAGTGAAGTGCCTAGATCTGTGTGAATCACTGAGAGGGGGAGGGGGTGAATCAGTGATCCTTTAAAACTTTTTACTAATTGATTATTTATCAATTAAACCTCTATGGCTGGTTAAAGCCTCGATCCACTCTTCTTGTATCTCTCAACCTTTCCCGAATGATGCAGTAATGAAAAGGCACAGGACACAAGGATTTATAAGGTTCGGCACCAAAAGCCTATATCCTTTCCATGCTCTCCCAGCATGGATTCTCCCATTATAACTTGTTAGAATTACAATGGTCGATACAGAGTCCCATTGTATCTCTCCTGAGTCCCACAGGAGGGTCTTTATACTGCTTCACACAGTGTTACCAGAGTCCCACTGGCCTGCTCCAGAATCCCACTGAAGACTTCTTCTCCCTGAGTCCCACAGGGTCTTCTCCTGGCTCCTCGAGTCACACGAGTAGCTCTTCTTCACTTTAAGTTCTTCAAGTAACTTCAGCAGCCTGGGATAAAGGCTGCTGGCCTTGCTCTTCTCTTCTGATCACTTGTGGTTGATCAGGGTTTCTCGTCTAGCTCAGGCTTTATCTCCTTCTTCAGGATGACCTGGCTTCTCTCTTCAACTAATGAATGCTCAGACAACTGATATCTTTATCTTCGGTCTGGTCCAGTCTCAGTTCAAAACAACTTCATGCACTGAGTGCATGGCAGCTCTTCATCCTCATGCATTGATAGCATGGCCTTCTCAAATTTTCTTCAAGATCTTCAAGTCTTGGACAACTCAAATGCACACTACTTATTTAGCACTGTTCACGTGTGCACGTGCATGCATGCATGCATGCACTCCCCTTCTTCGCTTCTTGGTGCAGTAAACCCTCAGAGGGTGTAATTATTTTCAGCACACACCTACTTCTCAAACTTCACACACTTTATGCAATTTGTCTACACACATAAATTTGTGTTCTTCTTGGTGTGGATGTCCTCCCTTTTCTTCTTCTAAGTGTATTCACACTTCTTAGTGCACACACCTAGGTTCGGCCTTCTTGTTCTTGTTTGCTCACACACACTTCCTTTGATCAATTAGCAAACACAAGGCTTGGCCTACTTCACTTACTAAGCACACACACTTCCTTTGATCAATTATCAAACACAAGGCTTGGCCTACTTCACTTACTAAGCACACACACTTCCTTGTTCTTTTAATCTTCTTCAAAGTGTGCACTTCACTTATGCACACACTTGGTTCTCCATTTTGTACACACAAGGGCTACGGCCTCTTTGTTTTCTTTTGGCACATATGTAGGCTTAGGTGTTTGTCTTCACTTGGTGCACACACAAGGCACTAAAGGCCTCGGGTTCTCCCTCTTTGCACAAGCCACTGCCCATAGGTGTTCTTGTCTTCTTGGCAACCAAGCACAAAGGTTAGGCCTTCTCAAAGTTCACACACGAGGCACTGCCTCGGCCTTCCACTTCTTGTGCACACACTACCCGAAGTCCACCTTCAAAAAAGGCTCACAAGAGGTGCGGACTTCCTCTCTTCACAGCCACACAGAGTGCACTGGCCGCGGGCGCGCAGGTCCTACTGCCGCGCAAGGCTCAAGCCACAAGGGCCGCGCAAGCCACGGGTGCAAGGCACCGCGGGCACGCAAGTGCAAACCGCGCAAGGGGGCGCGGTGCACAGAGGGGGGCGCGCAAGGTCGCGTTGCCCTTCCTCCTTCTTCTTTTGCACAAGAAGTGCGCAAAAGGATCTCACGGAGCCTCTGATGGCTCCGGGCTTCACTGCCGCGCAGGGGTGCAGAGAGTGTTCTTCGTGAGGCTTGAAGCACTCACGGGACTTCGGATATTCAACAAAGGATCAGAAAACACTCCAAGGCCTCGGGCTCTCTTTATATAGGCAGAGAAACGCCTCTGTCCATCCGCGTGTTGAATCTTGAATCACCGAAGATTTCGGATCTTCAAAACCTTTCCAAATTTTTGCGTTTTCTCTTCGGTGCACGCGGGTTCTTTTATTTTCTCCTCTTCCTCGTGCATGCACATGAAACCGCATGCATGGCCTCTGTTTGGCCCATCCCATGCATAGCACGAACACACGTGGCCTCGGCACTTCGTTGGACTTCGGCCTTCATCGAATTTCTCCACTGGTAGCATGCAAGCTCATTTTAAAGCATGTATGGATACGGTTTGAGGAGACGAACTCAACAGACACTTCATCTTCGGCAATGGTGGACGGGAACTCGAAATCCGTCGTCGGGGAGGCGCCTGGTTCAGCCGGGCTCGCAGGTGGCTTCGGCATGGCTCGAGGTTGAGGATGAACGCTGGGACGTTGGATGCGGCATTTGAAATACATCGGACGGCCGCGATCTGGATATCTCGCGCGGGATGCGATGAGCGGCGGAGATCTGGCGCGCGATCAATCGTGCGGCCAGGATGTCTTCCGCTGGAAAATCCCGCGTCCCACATCGAAACGAAGCCCGGTTTTCTCGCGGCTTTTCAAATAAGCACTGCCGAGAAGCGCTCAGTTGAACTTCTCCCCTCCCGGTGCCTCCCCACACCGGGTTCTCTCTGCGGGCGCGCTCTGCGCCCACTCTCTGCTCCTGCGGGCGCGCTCCTAGAGCCCACTATGCACACTCGGGTGCGCTCATGCGCCCCTGCCGCGCTCCTCCGGGCGTGCCCCAGACGCCTAGCGGTGTCTTGGGTGCGTCCTGCCGTCCTGGACTCGCCCCACGGGTTCCCCCTTGGGCGTGGCGCCTTAGGCCCACATGTGCCTTGGGGTTGAACCCTCAAGGTGTCCACGGGCTGGCCAATTTTTTGGCTAAGTCTTGAATAAGACTTTGTAAAAAAACAAAGTCCTCCATGAAATCAAGCCATATCAAGAGAACCACTTCAAGCCTTTCTTCTCCTTCATCTTCTTCTTGAGAATTCAAGCATTAATCTACTTCATCTCCTCTTCCATATGTGTTCAATACTTAGGAGGGACTTCTTCAACTGAATCTCATAAATCACACATGTTCTTCAACATTCTTCATTGATCTAATCAGAGATCAATTGGATCTTCTTCTGATTCACATGCACTAAGAGTTAGTACATGGACTTCTTTAATCCACTTCATCCACTTAGAAGTTGTGGATGGATCCCATTCAACTCCTCATGCATTGTCAATACAATGCATGGTCTTCAAACATTGGTGTGACTTTGTATCATCAAGATACAAGTTCTATGAAGTTAAAGACCAGTTCAACAATCGTCTGATGTGCATGGAGAATGTTTCAACCACAATTTCCAATACCACTTAGTGAATCTCCTAAGTGACATGCATCTTAGTACCATGGCCATTCTCCTTCACCACCGACACCATCACAACCTTTTTCATTAACCTCTTGACATTCCTTGACTTCCATTCATTCCAAGACAACTTCATGCCTCATTGACAACAAATGCAACACAATGCACTTCAATCTCCCCCTTTGTATTTTTTGTCAATACACTCCTTCAGCACATATGAATGGGTCAATATGTGTGCCAATACTTCTCCCCCTTATTGGCAATCAAATTCAAAGGTGTGGTGTGGTTCTCTTTCAAAAATCGCTTCCTCCCTTTGAAAAGTATTTTCTTGAAAAACACTGAGAGAGGGATGATGTCACATGTTCTTCTTTAGCAAAGAACCTTTAGTAGATCAACTCTAAGTCTACTTGGGCTAACCCGGTGTAGAAAACAAGAGTGATGTAACCAAGGAACTCAATGCTGTCCACATTCACTATAAACATGTGAGATCATGCTTAGGGGTTGAATTTTTTCAGATATTCAATGAATTGCTGAATCCTGCACATACTTCACAAAACACATTTAGAAAGTTCAGGTGAAAAGATAAAGCTCCCCCAATCATCCTTCTTAAGATAGAATTAATCTCAGAATACCATCTTCTCCAGATAAGCTCCCCCTCAAGGGGTGCACTCCGTTCTGTCCAAACCATCCTCCAGTTGAGAATGATCATCATCTTCAAGTCCCTGCAATGTCAGCACATATAAATACCAATAGTATAAGGGAATAAGATGGAACCTCCTTGGTTCATCAATGTGAACAACAAGGTTGAGAAGATTCTCTCAACCGAGATGTCCCATTTTCACCAGTCTTCACACTTGCACATTTGATCTTCATTGATGATTGTGCTGGTGTGGATCTCAATACATCTTCATGTGAAATATTCTTCTTCCCTCTTGCCTTAGCAATTGCCAGAACTTCATCTTCAGCTCTTTTCAGATCTTTGGCAAGTTGCAACTGATTTGGCCATATGACTAGTAAGTCACTTGGAAGTGTGGCCTCAGTTCTGGATATTCCACATGGTTCCTTTGATTCTGTCAAGCTACCTCTCTTAGGCAACTTGTTTTCAATCAATCCCTTCTTCTTCTGGATTGATTGTCTTCTGGAGTTCAGTCTGCTTCTATTTAGTTCCATGGCTTGTTCACAAAGATCCATGGTGTGTCCTTTCTTTCCACAGTAGAAGCATTTCTTGGTGGTCCTTCTGGATGCATCACCCTTCTTGGATTTAGACTCCAAGGACTTCTTTTCCTTTTTCAAAACCTTCTTGGGAGCATCTTCAACTTTCTTCTTGCTTCCCAAGGATTCATTCTGAGCCAGGTTTAGTGATCTTCTCTTCTTTTGAGCTCTGGATACAGTTGGAGATTGACATGTATCTTTTTGACCACTTTTGCAATCATCCCAGATGTTGTTAAGTAATCCAAATCTATTTGCAGTAAACAGATGTCTCTGGACCTGTGGATGTTTCTTCCTTCCTTCTGGCTTGCTCCCCCTTGGCATGGGCTTCCTCTGTGCTATAGCATTCAGGGGATTGTACCAACAATCCTTTGCACAATGCCCATACTTGTTACGACACCAGCATTGTCCCACGAATCTTGACCTCTTCAGTCCTTCTAATTGTAGGGTACTCTTCTTGACCTGTTGTGCTGTTTCAGGAGAGCTCTGCTTCATTACTGCCTTCATCCATACTTGTTTGGAATTATTTTTCCATCCTGCACTTTTTGTGGAAACACAATTAGAAGCATGAGTACAAGATGGTATGGATGGTACCTTCTTTCTAGAAGTTGTTTCCCTTTTATTAGAGGATGTCTTTCTTTTAGAATCATCCTGCTCAATGTATACTTGAGTAGCAACATTTCTCCTTTCAGCTGACTGGGAGGCTTTGGCTTTGGGTGATTACTGATTTTTCAATATCACCTCCAGTTCTAAGCATTTCATATTGAGGGAGTTCTTCTAATCCTCAACCAATCTTAGCCTTCCTTCCCAATTTTCTTTCAGCTCTTTCATCTGGTCTTCATGCACCTTCTTCAATTCTTGCAATGAATCGTCAAGCTCCTTCACCATTTTGACTTTGTCTTCTAGTTGAGCATCTCTGACAACCATTGACACTTTGTGCCTCTTTTCCAGTGCATGGACAACATCTTTGACTATTATCAAAAATATTTCATTCTCAGAAGAGCTTCTTTGCAATTCTTCAGTAGTGTCTTCATATCTTTCATTGCAAAGAGAAATGGTTTCATCTTTAGCCTTCACCATCTTTCTGAGAGTGTTGGTTATGCCAACCCTTTTTTCCAATTGATCTTCCATTGCATTGGATTCTTCTTCTAACTGTGATTTTTCTTCTTGAAGATCAAGGATGCCTGTAGCTATAAACATTTCCACTTCCTTGGGAACTGTCTTCTGAAGATATTTGAGTGCACTCTGAAGATCATTCATTGTTTCAACTTCATCACAGCTAGGACATGCTTTCTTCATCTTCTTGGCCTGTTTCTTCTTTCTAATTTTCTGAGTCTTGGCAGATATCTCCAATTGAGGCTGGTCGCTCGTTTCCTCAAATCTGCACTTCATAAAGACTCCCTTGGATCGTTTAGAGGTAACCTCGCTCTGATACCAATTGAAGTGCCCAGATCAGTGTGAATCACTGAGAGGGGGAGGGGGTGAATCAGTGATCCCTTAAAACTTTTTACTAATTGATTCTTATCAATTAAACCTCTATGGCTGGTTAAAGCCTCGATCCACTCTTCTTGTATCTCTCAACCTTTCCCGAATGATGCAGTAATGAAAAGGCACAGGAGACAAGGATTTAAAAGGTTCGGCACCAAAGGCCTACATCCTTGCCATGCTCTCCCAGCATGGATTCTCCCATTATAACTTGTTAGAATTACAATGGTCGATACAGAGTCCCACTGTATCTCTCCTGAGTCCCACATGAGGGTCTTTATACTGCTTCACACAGTGTTACCAGAGTCCCACTGGCCTGCTCCAGAATCCCACTGAAGACTTCTTCTCCCTGAGTCCCACAGGATCTTCTCCTGGCTCCTCGAGTCACACGAGTAGCTCTTCTTCACTTTAAGTTCTTCAAGTAACTTCAGCAACCTGGGATAAACGCTGCTGGCCTTGCTCTTCTCTTCTGATCACTTGTGGTTGATCAGGGATTCTCGTCTAGCTCAGGCTTTATCTCCTTCTTCAGGATGACCTGGCTTCTCTCTTCAACTACTGAATGCTCAGACAACTGATATCTTTATCTTCGGTCTGGTCCAGTCTCAGTTCAAAACAACTTCATGCACTGAGTGCATGGAAGCTCATCATCCTCATGCATTGATAGCATGGCCTTCTCAAATTTTCTTCAAGATCTTCAAGTCTTGGACAACTCAAATGCACACTACTGATTTAGCACTGTTCACGTGTGCACGTGCATGCATGCATGCATGCACTCCCCTTCTTCGCTTCTTGGTGCAGTAAACCCTCAGAGGGTGTAATTCTTTTCAGCACACACCTACTTCTCAAACTTCACACACTTTATGCAATTTGTCTACACACATAAATGTGTGTTCTTCTTGGTGTGGATGTCCTCCCTTTTCTTCTTCTAAGTGTATACACACTTCTTAGTGCACACACCTAGGTTCGGCCTTCTTGTTCTTGTTTTCTCACACACACTTCCTTTGATCAATTAGCAAACACAAGGCTTGGCCTACTTCACTTACTAAGCACACACACTTCCTTTGATCAATTAGAAAACACAAGGCTTGGCCTACTTCACTTACTAAGCACACACACTTCCTTGTTCTTTTAATCTTCTTCAAAGTGTGCACTTCACTTATGCACACACTTGGTTCTCCATTTTGTACACACAAGGGCTACGGCCTCTTTGTTTTCTTTTTTCACACATGTAGGCTTAGGTGTTTGTCTTCACTTGGTGCACACACAAGGCACTAAAGGCCTCGGGTTCTCCCTCTTTGCACAAGCCACTGCCCGTAGGTGTTCTTGTCTTCTTGGCAACCAAGCACAACGGTTCGGCCTTCTCAAAGTTCACACACGAGGCACTGCCTCGACCTTCCACTTCTTGTGCACACACTACCCGAACTCCACCTTCAAAACAGGCGCGCAAGAGGTGCGGCCTTCCTATCTTCACAGCCGCACAGAGTGCACTGGCCGCGGGCGCGCAGGTCCTACTGCCGCGCAAGGCTCATGCCACAAGGGTCGCGCAAGCCACGGGTGCAAGGCACCGCGGGCACGCAAGTGCAAACCACGCAAGGGGGTGTGGTGCACAGAGGGGGGCAAGCAAGGTCGCGTTGCCCTTCCTCCTTCTTCTTTTGCACATGAAGTGCGCAAAAGGATCTCACGGAGCCTCTGATGGCTCCGGGCTTCACTGCCGCGTAGGGGTGCGCAGAGTGTTCTTCGTGAGGCTTGAAGCACTCAGGGGACTTCGGATATTCAACAAAGGATCAGCAAACACTCCAAGGCCTCGAGCTCTCTTTATATAGGCAGAGAAACGCCTCTGTCCATCCGCGTGTTGAATCTTGAATCACCGAAGATTTCGGATCTTCAAAACCTTTCCAAATTTTTGCGTTTTCTCTTCGGTGCACGCGGGTTCTTTTATTTTCTCCTCTTCCTCGTGCATGCACATGAAACCGCATGCATGGCCTCTGTTTGGCCCATCCCATGCATAGCACAAACACACGTGGCCTCAGAACTTCGTTGGCCTTCGGCCTTCATCTAATTTCTCCACTGGTAGCATGCAAGCTCATTTTAAAGCATGTATGGATTCGGTTTGAGGAGACAAACATAACGGACACTTCATCTTCGGCAATGGTGTCCGGGAACTCGAAATCCGTCGTCGGGGAGGCGCCTGGTTCAGCGGGGCTCGCGGGTGGCTTCGGCATGGCTCGAGGTTGAGGATGAACGCTGGGCTGTTGGATGCGGCATTTGAAATACATCGGACGGCCGCGATCTGGAGATCTCGCGCGGGATGCGATGAGCGGCGGAGATCTGGCGCGCGATCAATCGTGCGGCCAGGATGTCTTCCGCGGGAAAATCCCGCGTCCCGCATCGAAACGAAGCCCGGTTTTCTCGCGGCTTATCAACTAAGCGCTGCCGAGAAGCGCTCAGTTGAACTTCTCCCCTCCCGGTGCCGCCCCGCACCGGGTTCTCTCTGCGGGCGCGCTCTGCGCCCACTCTCTGCTCCTGCGGGCGCGCTCCTAGCGCCCACTATGCACACTCGGGTGCGCTCATGCGCCCCTGCCGCGCTCCTCCGGGCGTGCCCCAGACGCCTAGCGGTGTCTTGGGTGCGTCCTGCCGCCCTGGACTCGCCCCACGGGTTCCCCCTTGGGCGTGGCGCCTTAGGCCCACATGTGCCTTGGGGTTGAACCCTCAAGGTGTCCACGGGCTGGCAAATTTTTTGGCTAAGTCTTGAATAAGACTTTGTAAAAAAACAAAGTCCTCCATGAAATCAAGCCATATCAAGAGAACCACTTCAAGCCTTTCTTCTCCTTCATCTTCTTCTTGAGAATTCAAGCATTAATCTACTTCATCTCCTCTTCCATATGTGTTCAATACTTAGGAGGGACTTCTTCAACTGAATCTCATAAATCACACATGTTCTTCAACATTCTTCATTGATCTAATCAGAGATCAATTGGATCTTCTTCTGATTCACATGCACTAAGAGTTAGTACATGGACTTCTTTAATCCACTTCATCCACTTAGAAGTTGTGGATGGATCCCATTCAACTCCTTATGCATTGTCAATACAATGCATGGTCTTCAAACATTGGTGTGACTTTGTATCATCAGGATACAAGTTCTATGAAGTTAAAGACCAGTTCAACAATCGTCTGATGTGCATGGAGAATGTTTCAACCACAATTTCCAATACCACTTAGTGAATCTCCTAAGTGACATGCATCTTAGTACCATGGCCATTCTCCTTCACCACCAACACCATCACAACCTTTGTCATTCACCTCTTGACATTCCTTGACTTCCATTCATTCCAAGACAACTTCATGCCTCATTGACAACAAATGCAACACAATGCACTTCAATCTCCCCCTTTGTATTTGTTGTCAATACACTCCTTCAGCACATATGAATGGGTCAATATGTGTGCCAATACTTCTCCCCCTTATTGGAAATCAAATGCAAAGGTGTGGTGTGGTTCTCTTTCAAAAATCTCTTCCTACCTTTGAAAAGTATTTTCTTGAAAAACACTTAGAGAGGGATGATGTCACATGTTCTTCTTTAGCAAAGAACCTTTAGTAGATCAACTCTAAGTCTACTTGGGCTAACCCGGTGTAGAAAACAAGAGTGATGTAACCAAGGAACTCAATGCTGTCCACATTCACTATAAACATGTGAGATCATGCTTAGGGGTTGAATTTTTTCAGATATTCAATGAATTGTTGAATCCTGCACATACTTCACAAAACACATTTAGAAAGTTCAGGTGCAAAGATAAAGCTCCCCCATTCATCCTTCTTAAGATAGAATTAATCTTAGAATACCATCTTCTCCAGATAAGCTCCCCCTCAAGGGGTGCACTCCGTTCTGTCCAAACCATCCTCCAGTTGAGAATGATCATCATCTTCAATTCCCTGAAATGTCAGCACATATAAATACCAATAGTATAAGGGAATAAGATGGAACCTCCTTGGTTAATCAATGTGAAAAACAAGGTTGAGAAGATTCTCTCAACCGAGATGTCCCATTTTCACCAGTCTTCACACTTGCACATTTGATCTTCATTGATGATTGTGCTGGTGTGGATCTCAATACATCTTCATGTGAAATATTCTTCTTCCCTCTTGCCTTAGCAATTGCCAGAACTTCATCTTCATCTCTTTTCAGATCTTTGGCAAGTTGCAACTGATTTGGCCATATGACTAGTAAGTCACTTGGAAGTGTGGCCTCAGTTCTGGATATTCCACATGGTTCCTTTGATTCTGTCAAGCTACCTCTCTTAGGCACTTGTTTTCAATCAATCCCTTCTTCTTCTGGATTGATTGTCTTCTGGAGTTCAGTCTGCTTCTATTTAGTTCCATGGATTGTTCACAAAGATCCATGGTGTGTCCTTTCTTTCCACAGTAGAAGCATTTCTTGGTGGTCCTTCTGGATGCATCACCCTTCTTGGATTTAGACTCCAAGGACTTCTTTTCCTTTTTCAAAACCTTCTTGGGAGCATCTTCAACTTTCTTCTTGCTTCCCAAGGATTCTTTCTGATCCAGGTTTAGTGATCTTCTCTTCTTTTGAGCTCTAGATACAGTTGGAGATTGACATGTATCTTTTTGACCACTTTTTCAATCATCCCAGATGTTGTCAAGTAATCCAAATCTATTTGCAGTAAACAGATGTCTCTGGACCTGTGGATGTTGCTTCCTTCCTTCTGGCTTGCTCCCCCTTGGCATGGGCTTCCTCTATGCTTTAGCATTCAGGGGATTGTACCAACAATCCTTTGCACAATGCCCATACATGTTACAACACCAGCATTGTCCCACGAATCTTGACCTCTTCAGTCCTTCTGATTGTAGGGTACTCTTCTTGACCTGTTGTGCTGTTTCAGGAGAGCTCTGCTTCTTTACTGCCTTCATCCATACTTGTTTGGAATTATTTTTCCATCCTGCACTTTTTGTGGAAACACAATTAGAAGCATGAGTACAAGATGGTATGGATGGTACCTTCTTTCTAGAAGTTGTTGCCCTTTTATTAGAGGATGTCTTTCTTTTAGAATCATCCTGCTCAATGTATACTTGAGTAGCAACATTTCTCCTTTCAGCTGACTGGGAGGCTTTGGCTTTGGATGATTACTGATTTTTCAATATCACCTCCAGTTCTAAGCATTTCATATTGAGGGAGTTCTTCTAATCCTCAACCAATCTTAGCCTTCCTTCCCAATTTTCTTTCAGCTCTTTCATCTGGTCTTCATGCACCTTCTTCAATTCTTGCAATGAATCGTCAAGCTCCTTCACCATTTTGACTTTTTCTTCTAGTTGAGCATCTCTGACAACCATTGACACTTTGTGCCTCTTTTCCAGTGCATGGACAACATCTTTGACTATTATCAAAAATATTTCATTCTCAGAAGAGCTTCTTTGCAATTCTTCAGTAGTGTCTTCATATCTTTCATTGCAAAGAGAAATGGTTTCATCTCTAGCCTTCACCAGCTTTCTGAGAGTGTTGGTTATGCCAACCCTTTTTGCCAATTGATCTTCCATTGCATTGGCTTCTTCTTCTAACTGTGATTTTTCTTCTTGAAGATCAAGGATGCCTGTAGCTATAAACATTGCCACTTCCTTGGGAACTGTCTTCTGAAGATATTTGAGTGCACTCTGAAGATCATTCATTGTTTCAACTTCATCACAGCTTGGACATGCTTTCTTCATCTTCTTGGCCTGTTTCTTCTTTCTATTTTTCTGAGTCTTGGCAGATATCTCCATTTGAGGCTGGTCGCTCGTTTCCTCAAATCTGCACTTCATAAAGACTCCCTTGGATCTTTTAGAGGTAACCTCGCTCTGATACCAATTGAAGTGCCCAGATCAGTGTGAATCACTGAGAGGGGGAGGGGGTGAATCAGTGATCCCTTAAAACTTTTTACTAATTGATTCTTATCAATTAAACCTCTATGGCTGGTTAAAGCCTCGATCCACTCTTCTTGTATCTCTCAACCTTTCCCGAATGATGCAGTAATGAAAAGGCACAGGACACAATGATTTACAAGGTTCGGCACCAAAGGCCTACATCCTTGCCATGCTCTCCCAGCATGGATTCTCCCATTATAACTTGTTAGAATTACAATGGTCGATAGAGAGTCCCACTGTATCTCTCCTGAGTCCCATAGGAGGGTCTTTATACTGCTTCACACAGTGTTACCAGAGTCCCACTGGCCTGCTCCAGAATCCCACTGAAGACTTCTTCTCCCTGAGTCCCACAGGATCTTCTCCTGGCTCCTCGAGTCACACGAGTAGCTCTTCTTCACTTTAAGTTCTTCAAGTAACTTCAGCAGCCTGGGATAAACGCTTCTGGCCTTTCTCTTCACTTCTGATCACTTGTGGTTGATCAGGGCTTCTCGTCTAGCTCAGGCTTTATCTCCTTCTTCAGGATGACCTGGCTTCTCTCTTCAACTACTGAATGCTCAGACAACTGATATCTTTATCTTCGGTCTGGTCCAGTCTCAGTTCAAAACAACTTCATGCACTGAGTGCATGGCAGCTCTTCATCCTCATGCATTGATAGCATGGCCTTCTCAAATTTTCTTCAAGATCTTCAAGTCTTGGACAACTCAAATGCACAATGCTGATTTAGCACTGTTCACGTGTGCACGTGCATGCATGCATGCATGCACTCCCCTTCTTCGCTTCTTGGTGCAGTAAACCCTCAGAGGGTGTAATTCTTTTCAGCACACACCTACTTCTCAAACTTCACACACTTTATGCAATTTGTCTACACACATAAATGTGTGTTCTTCTTGGTGTGGATGTCCTCCCTTTTCTTCTTCTAAGTGTATACACACTTCTTAGTGCACACACCTAGGTTCGGCCTTCTTGTTCTTGTTTTCTCACACACACTTCCTTTGATCAATTAGCAAACACAATGCTTGGCCTACTTCACTTACTAAGCACACACACTTCCTTTGATCAATTAGCAAACACAAGGCTTGGCCTACTTCACTTACTAAGCACACACACTTCCTTGTTCTTTTAATATTCTTCAAAGTGTGCACTTCACTTATGCACACACTTGGTTCTCCATTTTGTACACACAAGGGCTACGGCCTCTTTGTTTTCTTTTTTCACACATGTAGGCTTAGGTGTTTGTCTTCACTTGGTGCACACACAAGGCACTAAAGGCCTCGGGTTCTCCCTCTTTGCACAAGCCACTGCCCGTAGGTGTTCTTGTCTTCTTGGCAACCAAGCACAAAGGTTCGGCCTTCTCAAAGTTCACACACGAGGCACTGCCTCGACCTTCCACTTCTTGTGCACACACTACCCGAACTCCACCTTCAAAACAGGCGCGCAAGAGGTGCGGCCTTCCTCTCTTCACAGCCGCACAGAGTGCACTGGCCGCGGGCGCGCAGGTCCTACTGCCACGCAAGGCTCAAGCCACAAGGGTCGCGCAAGCCACGGGTTCAAGGCACCGCGGGCACGCAAGTGCAAACCGCGCAAGGGGGCGCGGTGCACAGAGGGGGGCGCGCAAGGTCGCGTTGCGCTTCCTCCTTCTTCTTTTGCACAAGAAGTGCGCAAAAGGATCTCACGGAGCCTCTGATGGCTCCGGGCTTCACTGCCGCGCAGGGGTGCGCAGAGTGTTCTTCGTGAGGCTTGAAGCACTCACGGGACTTCGGATATTCAACAAAGGATCAGCAAACACTCCAAGGCCTCGTGCTCTCTTTATATAGGCAGAGAAACGCCTCTGTCCATCCGCGTGTTGAATCTTGAATCACCGAAGATTTCGGATCTTCAAAACCTTTCCAAATTTTTGCGTTTTCTCTTCGGTGCACGCGGGTTCTTTTATATTCTCCTCTTCCTCGTGCATGCACATGAAACCGCATGCATGACCTCTATTTGGCCCATCCCATGCATAGCACGAACACACGTGGCCTCAACACATCGTTGGCCTTCGGCCTTCATCTAATTTCTCCACTGGTAGCATGCAAGCTCATTTTAAAGCATGTATCGATTCGGTTTGAGGAGGCAAACTCAACGGACACTTCATCTTCGGCAATGGTGGCCGGGAACTCGAAATCTGTCGTCGGGGAGGCGCCTGGTTCAGCGGGGCTCGCGGGTGGCTTCGGCATGGCTCGAGGTTGAGGATGAACGCTGGGCCGTTGGATGCAGCATTTGAAATACATCGGACGGCCGCGATCTGGAGATCTCGCGCGGGATGCGATGAGCGGCGGAGATCTGGCGCGCGATCAATCGTGCGGCCAGGATGTCTTCCGCGGGAAAATCCGGCGTCCCACATCGAAACGAAGCCCGGTTTTCTCGCGTCTTATCAACTAAGCGCTGCTGAGAAGCGCTCAGTTGAACTTCTCCCCTCCCGGTGCCGCCCCGCACCGGGTTCTCTCTGCGGGCGCGCTCTGCGCCCACTCTCTGCTCCTGCGGGCGCGCTCCTAGCGCCCACTATGCACACTCGGGTGCGCTCATGCGCCCCTGCCGCGCTCCTCCGGGCGTGCCCCAGACGCCTAGCGGTGTCTTGGGTGCGTCCTTCCGCCCTGGAATCGCCCCACGGGTTCCCCCTTGGGCGTGGCGCCTTAGGCCCACATGTGCCTTGGGGTTGAACCCTCAAGGTGTCCACGGGCTGGCAAATTTTTTGGCGAAGTCTTGAATATGACTTTGTAAAAAAACAAAGTCCTCCATGAAATCAAGCCATATCAAGAGAACCACTTCAAGCCTTTCTTCTCCTTCATCTTCTTCTTGAGAATTCAAACATTAATCTACTTCATCTCCTCTTCCATATGTGTTCAATACTTAGGAGGGACTTCTTCAACTGAATCTCATAAATCACACATGTTCTTCAACATTCTTCATTGATCTAATCAGAGATCAATTGGATCTTCTTCTGATTCACATGCACTAAGAGTTAGTACATGGACTTCTTTAATCCACTTCATCCACTTAGAAGTTGTGGATGGATCCCATTCAACTCCTCATGTATTGTCAATACAATGCATGGTCTTCAAACATTGGTGTGACTTTGTATCATCAGGATACAAGTTCTATGAAGATAAAGACCAGTTCAACAATCGTCTGATGTGCATGGAGAATGTTTCAACCACAATTTCCAATACCACTTAGTGAATCTCCTAAGTGACATGCATCTTAGTACCATGGCCATTCTCCTTCACCACCAACATCATCACAACCTTTGTCATTCACCTCTTGACATTCCTTGACTTCCATTCATTCCAAGACAACTTCATGCCTCATTGACAACAAATGCAACACAATGCACTTCAGATAGGAAAGCATGCTCCTAAAAATTTTATTTGAAATATAGAGATGAAAAAATGATGAATAGGGTTAAGAAGTGATATTCCCATATATGTAAGGGAAAACTAAAAATAAAAAATAGGTTAATTTCCATAATCATGGTCAAGGTAATCATCATTATCACCAGTTTCCCAATCTGACTATGTGTTCCTTTTATTTAAGATCAAATAGTAAATCTCATATCTTTTTACTACTATAAAGTGAGATCTTATAAGAAGACATGATTGAAACATTTCATGTGTTCCTTGGTCAGAATTCTAATCTTCTCGGCCACGTCCTTAGCTACAATTATTAGGATTCCAACCTTGCTTAAATGAGTTATCTTTTTTCCAAGCCCCTCTTTGCTCTTCCATTTCCAATTCATAAAATTCATTCTCTATGAGAGTCTACTTATCATTAAGATTATCAGTTTCTATATAAGTCTTGTCGACTTCATTGTAATGGTCTCTTTGAGTATGTTTCTCTTTAACTATAATAACATCTTCATATTTTGAGGGGGAACCAAGAATTTATCATCCTCCATTACATTATTACTTTCAAGAATGTACTCGTTATCAGAACATGCATGATTGATAGAATCATTTGATGATTAAGCAGTGTTTCAAGACCCCACATTCTATGTTCACTCTCATAGATATGATGGTGATTCACTAACATCTTGGATTTTTATAGATCTATCCACCTCATTCATGGGATATCCCTTTTTAACACTACCTTTTAGAGATTTGATGTACAAATAGATTCATTTTCTGTATGTTTCTTTCTTCAACATTATTCTATGAGATAATACCTCTATTGTATGCGTTAATCAGCTACTTCATTTTGAAAAAAAAATCCCATGATAGATTCCTAACCTCCAGAAACTAAATATGGAGTACCATTCTTGCCGTGATGTTTTTCAGACTATCTATCCCCCCCCACCAGAACATTACCACTATCTTGGACACCATCTCGAACCATTCCAGCCTCAACATGATCCAATGAGTGTCCTAATACAATAATACCCCCATAGAAGTTCATGAAATCCAAAGATTAAAGGGATCGATGAGATCCTACCATGTTTCAATGATCTATTTATACCATAAATCCATGCTCATCCGCTATATCTATGTATTTATAAGTGTCACTTCCTATCCCAGCTAGAAGGTACCCATCCATTAGCCCGTTTCTAAGGCTCATAGAGTTTCCTTTTTTAGTAACCCGCACAGCACCAGAATACATTGGTATCACAATCTCAATTTTATAATGACTATATGGCTTTTTCAATGATGCTCCCTTCACATCAACCTTCCATCAGTAGTGAGAATAGAGTTTTCCCTTCATCAAACAGTTATCGAAAGATGAATACCTCTAACATGAATCTTGATGGTGGCAAAAATCTAAACACAAATCACTAAGAAAACGTTTATTCATATAGTCAATGTCAATGAAAATATCATTTTTAGTATTGGAATGGAAAACCTTATCAACCAAGGTGGTGCTAAATCAATCTGCCCCAACAACGTTGTGAAGTGGCCAATGCGTACCTACTATGGCTCATTATCATACAAAATAATATTATTTATTTCTCTATCAATATCATGAAGAATCATCGAGTTCCAGAGGGATGGTTCATTTCTTGATCATGTTTTCCAAACTAGGAAATCACATTAAATGCCTTTGAAACATTGACCTCCATCATTCAATCATGAAAATGCATATGGCCATGCTTTATTAGTAGAGGTCTGATGCTTCATACTTGATTTATATCCATAAATAATGAAAATAGGTTGTGAAAAAACCTCTTACAAAGGATACACACCTCTATCGATAAATGAATCCTAATATTGATATTTGATGGATTCATTAAACAAAATTACTTGGGTCTTCACATTTTGGAAATTTGAGTTGCAATATGGAAGATTTCCCCATTGCATTCCTCTCAGAAATAAGAAACCACATTCCATTCAAAATATACCACCAATCCATTTTGGGGTATTATCCCTATAGTAGAGTCCTTGAACATTGCCAACATTGATTTGACCACATTAGATTTCAGGACCCGATTCGATTCTACTATCTTTTTCCTGTTTATTGAGGAATCAGTCATTGGTTTTGTCTTTGAAACCATAGGTGGACACTGCAAAACCTTCTTCAATAAAAGAGATATACCAAAGAAGTATTTTATATCCCGGATCATACCCTAGACACCATCATCATCTCAGTGTTGTCCCGAACATGCATTCTTCATCTCTTTTTTCCCTTTTATCGATTATTTTAAAGGGAACACATTTTTAATAATTAAATTTCAGTCATTTTTTGATATTCATGCCTTTAGGATTATATATTAATTAATAATGCAAAAATTTTATTTATAAATAAATATTTACAAATAAATATATTTATGAATGTATATTTACTATATTTATGAGTTTTTTTTATATTTATAAATAAGTAAATATTATTCTATAAAACTATTTATATAATTATAAATATATATATATTTATTTATTTATTTATTAATAATTATACTATTATAATAAATTTATTAAATAATTAATATATTCAAAATATTTATATTAATATTTACTTATTGTGTATATATATTTATATGAACATATATATACATATATAAACACCATTATTATTATTTTGAAAAAATTCATATAAAAATTAATAAATAATTATATATTAATGTTAATATGAAATTACAACAAATATATTAAAATAATTAATATATTGACTACAATAAAATTTACATTCATATATATTTATTAAATATATATATATAAATATATATAACAATATAAATATATTATTAATTATAAATAAATTAGTACAAATATATCAAAAAATATATTTAATTTAAAATATACTAACACATATATTTATATGAAAATATATCTACATTTATAAATAAATACCTATATTTCTTTATAGATTATATTTATTTAATTATAAATAGATAATTATATATCTAATTAATTTTAATTTTATAATATATAAAATTAATATATATCTATATATATTGGTAGAAATAAATTTATAATCATATACAAATATTAGTTAATTTTTATTTATAAATATAATTATAAATTTTTTTTAGTACTAATGTTTTAGAGATGAAAATTTTGTGTGTTTTCTTCACTTTTTTATTGCTGATAATGATGTGCATTTAATAGTTCTAAAGTAGTACAAATAAAAGTTTTATTTATCAATTCAAAAACATTTTCACAAATAAAGATGGATTTTAACGATCCTTTATTATCACATATAAGGATTTATCTTTCGCATTGATAATGAAATGCTGATGAAGATACATTTTAGTGGTGATTTATATTTTAAATTTAATATTTCTATCTTTATCTATTCATTTTTAGATGTGATGAAAAAACACAACCATATATTTCTAAAAATACCACTAACATTTCTTGATTATAATTGTGATTATCAAGATTGTGTGAAATCCCACATCTTCCAACACTCCTCCATAGCTTTATCTTGCACGAATCAATCATTGAATTGATTTTTTGTTAATAGTTTCTCTTCATCTTTCATTTATTACTTGATCGAATTCATAATTTCATAGATATAGACCATCAAAACCTCACCCTTTGAGTCTAATGAGCCCCCTCTAATTATGATACTCCTGAAATTACTCTTCTGTGTTTTATTTATTTTTTCATCTTCTTTTTCACCCAATTACTCATCGAGAACACACCAATCCAAAACCTAGGGTTTAATGGCTACTTATTTTTGTTGATTATTTGATTTATAATGAATGTGACCATAAAATGGTTTCCATCTCCCAATCTCTTCTCGTGTGTTTCAACATTATTTCTTGGCTCATGTTGTTTTTCCACATGCTTGATTTTTTTAATTTCAGAAGTGTTCCTTTCATGATTCTTATATTGGTGTTTTAGGTATTGAATAATATTGTTATTTTACATGTTGGATTTCTAGGGATGAAATTGGATTTTGACATTGATTTCATAGATAAAAATTATTTCCCTAGCATTATAGAATGGTTTGAATATGGGTTCAATTTACTTAGTTTACAAATTTCTTGATTGTATCTTAAAAATGATATTTGAAATATTAAATAATATATTGGTGTTGTAATGTATTCTCATGATTATGTCTCATTCCTATTCAAGTGATACATGAATTTCCAAGCATTGTAAAAAAATTTCCTGATGAGTTTTAAATAAACTGTCTGGTTAATAATAATATAAACACCATTTGGGTCAATGGATAAATTAATGAATGTAGAATACACCATTTAGAGTGTTTCTAACATGTAACCAAGAGGACTGTTATATGAACCATGTTTTCACATGGGAATAGATCCATTAAATTGAGGTGTAAATCAATAATTTGGACATAATATGGATGAAAAATGAGTTAGCTATGTCTCATTGGGATTGTGGGGAATGTATGGATCCCAGTACCCATATTTTTGGTGAAACTGTTCATGCCTTATGGATAGTGCACAGTTGGTTAATGGTTTGTCTAACCATTCATATGTATTTTTTTGGAAAAAACAAAATCACATGGTTTGTGCCCGAACATGGAGCCTAACTGTGGGAAAGCTCTCTTTCTTCCATTCTAACCATGCATGGCTTTTGAATGATTTTTAACTTGTATGGACAAACCATGCACATGATATTTCATTGGGAAATTTTAATGAAATTCCCCTAATTATCTATTAAGAAACATCTTCTTCTGTAGTATAATTTCCAATAGGATTTACCTCCATCACTATCATTTTGATGATTTATGAAGGAAATATATAGAGATTAAGGGATATCCTTAATCTAGGATTCGTTCAGGCTTCCATTCATAATGTTGGATGTGCAATGATCTACTCTATTCTATGCCAAATCAAGGGCTGAATCCCAGGGATGAGAGTCGTAAAACCCTCAGTTTTTTGGTATATAACTCACCCCTCATGTTGGTTGATTTTGGAATTGTTGTGTGGGGGATACCAATGTCATCAGGTTATATTAATCTAATTTTTATGAAATACATATAATAATTAGAACTATATGGATATTCTCTTTACATATCTGTTAATGAATTATTTTCTGTTACACCAACAACTCCATCCATCCCATGTAGGATGTTATGAAATAATTGGGTTTTAGTAGTTTACATGTTTGAGCCACTATACACATGTGACTTTTTCTTACCCTCCTATAGGTATTCTTTTCTATATTAAATTCCTTGATTTATATTGTGAATGGAATAATGGAAAGTACCATGCATGGTCAACACTTGACCCACCTAATATAAGTGCTTCACTGGATAATAAATTGTGAAATTGAAACTTGATTGTATACTAATTATATGACTTGGACGAATTAAATATGAATTAATAATAGTTTCATGTCCATAATACCCCTTTCCACAATATAGGAGGGTAGTAGAATGAACTTTAATTATTGAATATGATTTAAATGGAATTTCTCAATGGTTTCATGCTACTTGGAATTTTCACACTAATGAACGGAAATCTTGGGACCAAATTGACTTATTGATTAATTATTACTTGATAAAAAGGATTCATGCTACGAGACCTTATCACAACAATTAAAGGAGATTATTTAACCAAATGAAATATTACATGACTTCATATTCAAACATGAATGGTCTTACTTAAAAATGCCTTAGTTTCTTATCAATGAATTCCTTGAGGACTCGTGAACCCCATTCTGATTATAGGATACATCATGTGTAGGTGGAGACCCACATAGATCTCTATCCATGTCTGTTTGTCGGATGCCCAATTTTAAACTATAGGATCCCATTAATATTATTTCTAGATTCCTTGGATACACTGCTTGGATCTATGATTGACAATTTGGATCCATTTTTAAATACCATTGGGTGTAGTGTTTACATATCCCCATTTTACCATGTATCAACACCATGGACTCATTAGGTGACTCATTGTGGAATTCCTTGGACTACTCTCCTTAGTTTAATATCATAACCCATGCCAGGCTGTAATTATTACTATGATGGCGACCCTTGAGGTCAATGTCACCTTGGTTATTACCTTGTGGCTTCTCTCTAATAAATATCATTACAGGTTTCCTTCTTATAAATTAGATCCTTCACTATTCATAACATGTGATATGTTATAAATTGGTAACAACAAAATAATGAATTTTTTAAATGTTAAGACACCGGCTGAGGGATGAAGCATGTACTTGGGTATTCAGTTACGTTGTATAGCGTTACAATATATATAAAGGTTTTCACACTATAACATTTCCATTACGTGGGCTGAATGTTATAGTAATTGTTTCTAGTGGCCCACTACAATTTATATCTCACACTCTCCGAGTACCATTTTTTACGTGGATTATATTATAGGGTTTTGGGTGATGACCAAGGGAATCATGCAGCCTCAAACACTTCATTTCATGATGTTTAGTATGGGGATTGATAGCAGATGTCGAGGAAAACCTCTATATTCTCTGGATAATCATTGATTTCATTTAACTTTTATTTAACATGTTATTACTACTATAATGTATCCATGTGTTTTAGTTTTCTACATACATGACATTTCTTCATTAGTTGTTGTATGTTTTTCCAGTTATATTAGTTATTGTTACTGTTCTCTCTATATTCCACTATGGATTTTGTTTAGTAATAATACTTATGTTATTTACCTCTGTTTATATTGATGTTTTGCAGTAAACATTGGTATGGTGGGAATAGTGTCCCCATGGACACACCCTAGGACCTTGATATTATTCGGAGGCTTTTGGCATTCGAGGAGATGTGATTGAGGCCATATGGCTCAATAGGAACGGGGAACCCATTAAGTGGAATCCGGGTCTGCGGTGCAAGAAAGTGCAATTAGAGGCAGGATCTTTTTATACATTACTATTAAGAGACAATATATTAGTGATTAGGAATGAAATGGGACATGGTTATAAGCCATCCTTGGGCATCACAAGACCATGTTTGGGTAGAAACCATGTTACCAAAAAAATAATTGTCGTTCTATTTTTCCTATTATAGTTTAAATTATTTCACCATTGGGTGATTAACTTGTTGTGTGGTTTTTATGATTATTAAACTATTTTATGATTTCATCTATCATTTTACAGATGGTATGAGGGCATGTATAACTATTGAATTCAACATTATATGAACCTATGTTTCTCATGTCATGTGTTTTTTCATTCTATGAAGTGGCATTTTGTTTCTTTTCATTGATTTATATGCTAGTGAATTTTGAGTGATGTTGTGATATTTTTCTAATTCTTGTATTACACTTGGTTGTGATTGACTGATTTTATATCTCAATTCATGAGTTTCATGGGATCTCATGGGTTGGAATAAGAAATTTACCAAGTCGAGCCCTAATTTTATAAATAAACAGGTGTTGCTTTCAGTAATAAAGTATATGGACACTTACTCCCAGGAACAGACTATCCATTATAAAATTATCCCTGGAATATAAAATTAATTATCTATAAATCATTATCTCTATTTATCAATGTTAATAAAGGTAAATGAGTGAACCAGGTAATTAAATGTAACATGTAATGAATATTATACCTGAGAACTTAGTGATTCAATGTCCTCTATGTAAGTAATTGGGTTAGTATGCCTTGGGAATTTTTTTTTTACCATCACTCTCTGTTAGTGATTCTACCTTTTTGCTTATTCATGTTCTAAGGTGTGTGCTCGAAATTTGTAAAAAAAACTACCACGGCGTTTTCGGGTCATTTTCTAGGATGATGGTGATGACCATGCTCTATATATGGTGATCGCCATGTTGACCCTCTTACCATCAAGAGCTCCAATAAATACACCACCTATTGTCACTGATCTGGAGACTGATTCCTACGATTGTGATAGTTTCTTATGTCTGATGCAGTCCATGCATGGTGCTCCATTTCTTGCTCCTACAATGGTTTTTCTCACTCATGAGTTCCAATAGTAGTTTCCTGCTATATTCTTAGGGGATAGTGGTCTTCATACTACAGAGTCGTGACTATAATTCACCATATATATCATAGAGAATCTGGAGACACTTCTAGATCATATGGACAATCTTACTATATACATGCTTCAAGATTAGAACAAGTGATTGTTTCATGTGATTACCCATGATAGTTGTCTTCTTGGCAGGTTATGTGTACATTTCTAGACTACCTTCAATGATCAGTTCTTACTTCAGACACTAAATGTTGATAGAGTCATAGAGTTTATGTTTCTCAAATAGGGTTATATTTTAATTATTGAGTATTCAACATACTTCACAGATTTTTAGTCCATTGCACTACTTTTAGGCATTGATGAGATTTTGTGACCTAGATTTTCCCAGGACGAGATCCAGTGTGTCAACCATACATTGGAGAATGTCTTACGCCTACCTACGTTTTATGAAATTTTCAATCAGTCTCTAATAACTGGCTGTAACTAGAGAGATGACAATAGTACCAGGCATAGAAGACCACTGTTGTATAAGGACAGTAGTTCTTCTAGTTGTATTAAGTGTTCCCTCATGGTGTCTCATCAGAACCATGACAAAAAAATTGATTTTATCAATATTTCTAAAGTGTTCCATCACTGTGGATTATGGGGAAAAATAAATCCATATTGTGATAGATACCCAATGGAGTGTCGATCTTGTGGTTGTATAGGGAATTTATTGAATTTCATTAATACTACTCCACCATATTCAAGTGAAAAAGGATCCATGCGAGCTCACCCATTAGGATCAGGTACATTTTCATCGTGTCTGGGGGAGTTTGAATAACACTAGGAGGTCTTTCTAAGGAGGAGTTCTTATCCATGGATGTCGAACCACTCATCAGCATCATCACTAATAGAGCATCATGGTAGTCCATCTATTGCACTTGGGTAATGAATCTGGTCAATTGCAAGCACTATAGATAGTACCTGAGGATTAGGGTGTGTGACCATCTATATTGTGTGGTGTTATTCATGTAGTATCTACTATAAAAGATTCATGCTTTTATATAGTTCATTCGAACTCTTTTCTATATATATGTATTGTGGAAATTATCATAATAGAGATACAAGATTACTATAGTGTAATGACCCTAGATACGATGATATGGGTATGAATAGAAGGAATAAGTTATGTGTAGGGAATACCCCTTGAGGATGATAGATACCATTTCATATAGAAATAATTTGTTCTTAATATGGATATCTTCAATATAATACTCAAAATGGATTTGGTGATTTAGTTTCATGATTTTGTAGAATTTTATCACTGTAGGGTATCTTTTAAATCACTAGAGTGTAGTAGTTATCTTCATAATGGTGAGTGGGATATCAAGGCTAGTAGAGATGGACCTGAAAATCTTGGGCTAGGTGGAGTGACCGCCCAGATCATAAATCACTTCATGGAAGATCAAGGTTTACATAATGCTTATTTCCCACTTGTATTGGATCGTTTTAGGGGTGTGTTTCTTGATGATTACTCTATCTTATCTCTTGAGAGAGAGGTAAAATTTACTATCAACCTTGTTTGAGGAAAATCTGTAGTGTCTATTCCTCTATATAGAATGGCACCAATAGATCTAAAATATATAAATTATTTGTTAGAGTGTCTAGAGACCAAAGTCTTTGTATGGCCTAGTACATACTCTTAGGGTTCACTCGTGTTTTTCTCCCAGAAGGAATATGGAACCTTATGTCCATAAGTGGATTACAGATGTGTGATCTGTCTTACATTCATGAACTACTACCCACTTCTCATATTATATTATCTCTTTGATTACTATAATGTGAAAAGGTATTCTTGAAGATTGTACTGAGATTGGGTAATCATTAGGTATGAGTCAGGCATCCCGGAATACCTCGTACATATTTCTATTATAGGTATGGTTTGTATGATTACATTTTCATGTCATTTAGGATTATTAAAGTGACCATCATATTCATGGCTTTGATGAATATAGTTTTTCATCCTTATCTATACACTTTTGTTGTGGTCTTTTTGTAAAACATGATATTGTATTCTCATACTTGTAATGACAATGTAAAACATCAGATGATCTTTTTTAGTAAACTATAAGTGCATTAGAATTACTACAAACATTCTAAGATTCACTTATAGATAGAAAAATATTATTTATTAGGAAATATAATATTGGAATCAGTATAATTTTTTGACAGAAAAAAGGATAGTATGACAACATGTTCTTTATTACACACTAAAACATGATTTATTACGTAAACTTCACATGATACAACATAGTAGATTGATAGGTATAGTGTCTTAGGGGAATAACATCATTAAATAACAACTTAAAACATTAAATAAAACATCTTTATTAGAAATATTGTTTACATGACCACTAAATTCCTCGTACATACCATTTCACGGTATAACCTTAGAACATGCATTAGAAAATTGTGAGCTAAGAAGCCCAGTAAAAAAATAAACATGGATTACCATGAAGAATACAATACATGTTAGACAATAGGTATATAAATGGAGAAAAATAGAAAAATTAACATAATTTCATGATAATTAATTATAATCATAACATAGAAATGTCGCAACAACACTTAACAAGGAATGAGCATGAACCAGGGCTCATTGCACATTGAGTATGATTAAACCCTCATAAAACATTAAGCAAGATTAAAAACTCTATTTACTTGAAATAGAATGATTAAAAACTCATTTCACATGACGTATCATAGTACAATACATTACTGAATGAATTGGAGTGCTATCAGGGCGCACCCTTCTTAAACATTTTGTTTCATGCATAAGTGTGCCACATAGATCATATAACATGGAATCAATAAACATCATATGTTATTCCATGATTATGTAATGTGGTATAAAAACATAAACGTACCATTCAATATGTATATGTGCATAATGTTGAATACCCGTGATTGAGACATGGGTATGGTATTCCCAACACAATGATCTTGGCATCGAAAAAAAGAGGTGCAATTTCGGCAGCATAACGACGTGACATCTGAATTCATAATAATATTTGATGGGAGGGAAATAGGTGTCTCATCTTATTTAAAAGAAATTTATATCATGGGGGTAATATAGAAACATTTAACAAAAAATTTAATGTAATTTATATACGTAATACAAAAAAAATGAATGTAAATGAGGGGATAGAAATTCCATACTGAATTTTGGCATGGTAACAGGTGTACATGGGAGGCATTGATGACAGAGAATGGGGATATATCATTATTCAAAAATAAAAATGGTAGTGTGGGGGATTTTATAATTCATACCCCATTATTTATAATTTTAAAAAAGGGCATAAAAATATTTTTAAACATGGATAAAATGATAATGGAAGTAATCCCTTACTTGGATGTCGGATCCCAGAAGTTTGGGAGAGGCTTGGGAGAGGCTTCTTGGGAGATTTAGGTAACATGTGAGTATTTTAGAGAGAGGGGGGAATATTATGGAGAAACTCTAAAGGATTTAAGTGATGAGGAAGTGGGAGTTTCGGTGGGATTATATAGGAAAAGAGAGGGAATTCTTTATTATTTATGGTTGGGTCCCCACACATTAAACTATTCAATAAAACAAATCAGACCATGGTTTTTCCCAAGGTTTTTTTACAAAGGGGAGTGGAAATTATTTTTATAATGATAATGGGAGAGATTCATAAAAAATGGGTTTGCGTATGTGTAGGGGAGTCACACTATCAAGGGAAACAATTAAAAAAGACAAAATGTTTTATAAGTCTTGGAGGGTCCACTAAAGTGTTGAAAAATAAACCAAAAAAAATCTAAAATTACATTATTTTTATGCTGACACATATATTGGTAGAAAACAATGTTTATAGTATTCTATTACATCTCTATTGTATCATTCTGATTTCATAAAACACATTATATATTTAAATGGTAGTTAATTTTTACCCAAAAAATTGATTGTCTCAGAAAATAATGAAAATTCATCGTTTGATAATTACGACATCCTGATTCAAAAATTAATATTCATTTTATCTAAATAATTTTCGAAATACTTGAATTTTTACTATTAAAATAAAAACCGACATTTATCGAAAAATCATGGGTTTTGACAAAAAATTATTTCAATGTTTAATAAATATTACAATTGCATTCATAAAATTATACAATAATTTACATTTAATAAAAATTAATTTATTAATAATATTAATTTTTTAAAATTAATATTTAATTAGAAAAATATGTGAATTCATAAAAATATATTCCTTAGTTTAATATTAAATAGTAATACTATGTGTTCTTCAAAATGAATTCACAAAATAACAATAAAAAGAATTTAAATTCTCTATAAAAGAGTAATGTACATTGTCGTAGTGCTATGGTCTTGTTACATAAACCCTTATAACACCCTCATAAGATGGAATGGTAACGTGTGCAATGGTGATAGCCTCTTGGGGTGGCTCGGATAACATCACTCTCAAGGTAATCTCTATTGACAACCACTTCTCCCATAGTTGGTTCCACTCAATGTTAACGTGTTCAAGCTCGACATGGAATTAGTCAAGATAAAATCCCAATGACGCCACCTCCTTTTCGAGCTCTAAAAAATGGGATTCGTATGGAGAAAGTCTACTAGATGAGGCCATCACTTCCTTTTTTAGAGTAAATTGGGTTTGTTAAAGCCCTATATTTATACTAATCATGTTAACACTATTCAAAGACTACTTTAGCGATGGTCACAATTTTTAACTGTATATTAAAATCCAAAAAAATCAATGATGTTTACATTTATATGAACATTTTACATAATGAGACATTTAATCAGATCTAGAGGAATTTTCATTAATGAATGTTTGTGCCATTATAATCTTCCACCCTAAAAATTTTAACGTTCAAATTTCCTTTTCCCACACTAAAACATAGGTGGGTAACGCTGCTTCATAATTTTCTCTAATTCCCACCTCGCATATTCAAACTTGTGGATTCTCCAAAACACCTTGACGAGAGGCATTATATAATTTCATAGAACTTTTTTTCTAAGAACTATGATCTTTACAGGTTGAACCTCGTACGAAAGATCATCCTCTAACAATACCACCTCTTAGGAGAGTACATGTGAAAGATCTGTTATGTAATTCATTAAAAGGGATACATGTAACATATCATGTACTTTGTCCATGTTAGGTGTAAGGACTAGTCGATAGGCTACATCCTCAACACGATCAAGAATCTTGAAGGGGACGATGTACTTAGGACCTAACATCGCATTAATTCTAAACCTCATGACCTTGTTCCACAGATATATGCACAGAAATACCATGTATCCATGATTAAATTCAAGGTCTCATTGACAGTTATCTGCATAACTATTTTGTCGACTCTGGGCTCGCTTGATATTATGTTGAATGGTTTTCAACTTCTCTACCATTTCTTCGACCATTTCTATTCCTAGAAGCTTACTCTCACCACCATCAACACAACATGTCGGTGTTCTACAACACTTACCAAACATGGCATCATAAGGTTCCATTTGGATGCTCAAGTGGAAACTGTTATTTTAGGTGAAATCAACCAGTGGTAGATGTTTGTCTCACCCTACATTGAAGTCAATAGACCATATCCTCAAGTGTTTGAATATTTTTCTCAGATTTTCCATCAGTTTTAGTATGATAGGTATTAATGAAGTTTAGTTTAGAATCCAGAGCACATACGAGACTCTTCCAAAACCTAGAGGGGAATAGTATATCTCAATCAGATACAATAGATAGTGGTACTCCATACAGCCTTATGAATTTCTGATAAATATTTGTGCCATTTGGTCCATTGAGAAATCCTCCTAAATTGAAATGAAGTGTGCAGGTACTGTATGAAGGTACACAACAACCCAGATTGCATTGTTGCCTTTAGATGTCATCGGAAGTCCGGTGACGAAGTCCATGGTGTTTTTCTTCCATTTCCATGTTGGTGTAGGAAATGGTTGCATCATCCCCTTACAATATTTCATATTTTCCTTCAAATGTTGAAAACATATATACATGGATATATATTCAGAAATCTCTCTTTTCATATAGTCCTGTCGATAGTTCTCATGGAGATCTCAATACATCTTTATGATCCATTGAGGTATAGAGAAGGATGAGATATTTAGGTCATCAAGAAGCCCCTTCAATATCTCTGGATCGGATGATACACATAATCATGACCAAAATCTCACAATTCAATTTATGTCTACCACAAACTCTATGGATTTCCCATTTATGATAGCTTCGACCCTTTCCATAATTTCCACATCCTTTCATTGAACATATTATATTTTCTCCCTAAGGGATGCTTGATAAATCGTTCAAGAAAGGACTGATGATGTTCCTCATTTAATGATTTTGTTTTCAATCATATGAAAATATATAAAGATTGGATCCTTTTTATTTTATATCAATGATATATATGCAGGATTCTTTCTACATAGAAAATATTCCACCTTGTTCGCTTCGCCAAAGTGATAATGGATTGAGCAATCATAGTCTTTGATCTGATCATACCATCTTTATTGTTTCATGTTAATTTCCTTCTATGTGAATATATATTTGAGGCTATTGGGGTCCGTATATATTTCACAATTCTCCCCAAAGAGATAATTCTTCTAAATTCGTAAAGAAAAGATCACAGAAGCCAACTCCAGGTCATGTGTTCGATAATTTTTCTCATGAAATTTCAATTTCCTTAAAGGATAGGGAATGAAATTTTCTTTTTTTCATTCACATGCATCCTAGTATCTTCTTCGAAGCATCACTAAATACAACAATAATTTCTCCTCTTGTGGTTAAAGTGAGTACGGGTGCACTGATAAGCATCCTTTTCAACTCCATGAAGCTTTCTTCGCATTCATCACTCCATTAAAACATTACTTCCATCTGAGTTATCATGGTAAGAAGGTTGGAAAATCATGAAAATTTTTTTCAAAAATCATCTATAATATCCAACGTACCCCAAAATATAGGGATATCCATTACCAATGTTGGACTCATCCATCCCTCTATAGCAGTTATCTTTGAAGGATATATAGATATCACAATGCATGTGATGATATGGCCCAAGAATAGGACCTCCATCAAACAGAACTCACACATGTTATATATTTCATAGAGCTTCTCCTTTTGCAATGTCTCTAGTACAGTTCATAGATGCTCCTCATGATCCACCTTGGTTTCATAGTATATGATAATATCATATATAAATACTACAAGAATTTTTTTCAAGGTAACCTCGAAAGACTCTATTCGTCATGTCCATGAATATTTTTGTAGAATTAGTGAGTCCTAAAGGCATTAAAATGAATTCATAGTGAACAAATATTATATGAAAAGCATTCTTGGTGATATCTTCCTTCTTCACTCTGACTTGATAATATCCCGACTGCAAATCTACCTTGGAGAAATATTGTTCTCCCCATAGTTGATCAAAAAATTCATCAATTCATGGGAGAGGATTCTTGTTCATTATTGTGATGTTGATAGGGTCACGATAATCGATCAAAAGGTGCATTGACCCATCCCTCATCTGGATGAAGAGGATTGGTGCACCCCATGCTGAAGCACTTGGGTGTATAAACACTTTATCCAGATTCTCCAACAGTTCTTTTTTCATCTACTCAAGCTCCACAACAAATATTTTATACGGAGTCTTGGATATTGGCAATGCCCTAGGTATAATATCAATTGAAAATTCATCATCTCTTCTAGTAGAAAGACCATAAATTTCATCGGGAAACTAGTCAGTGAATTCCCTCAAAATATAAACTTTTTTCAAGGATGGTTGCCTCCTTTGACATAATCATATGAGCTAGAAATGTGTTCTAATAGGGTAGTAATATCCTTGATATAGATGGGGGAGAAAAAGAATATTCATATTCCTCCATGAAATTGTACAAAATTAGGGGTCGATTCTATAAATAGAGAGTGATTTTCCTCTCACAGAAGTTAATTTTGGCTCTATATTGAGAAATACAATCCTTGCCAAGAATTTCATCCATTTCAATCGAACAAAGTATTATGGGGTTCATCGGGAAGTTCAATCCACCAATTATGATAGGGGAGGAGTTATATTCATGGGATGCAACTATTTCTCCATTTTTCATACTCACTGACATCTTCACTTCCATGATTATTGGTGGTGCAATGTTTGTTCTAATAAACATTTTGGAAATAAATGAATTTGTAGAACCTGAATAAAAAGGTATGTTCTCTATTATTGAATGAATGACTAGAATACTGGTCACCACTTCGTTGTGGAGGTTAACTTCGATAGTAGTGATGGCTAAAGCTCACATGTGCTACATTGGAGGTTGTTGGATACCTCTGAAAACTTTAGGCTTACGACACTGATTTTCACGATGTCATGGTTCTTGGAAGTTGAAGCAATGAACAATGTGTTGAGAGTCGAATAGAGAATTCCTCTTCTCAGTCATAGAAATAGGTATTTCTTGTTAGTAGTTAATGGATTGGAGACCTTTCCTTCCACCCATAAATAATTTCCTCATCCCCTTTAAAAAATATCTTGGGTGATTCTTTCCTCATCATTGGTAAGTGGGTACTGGATTTTCTCAGAACCATTAGATTTATCCATCGAACTGCCAAAATTTTAGTCCAAATCATGGTTCTTATCCTTATGATATGCCTGGGGTTCTTTGATTTCTATTTCATCCTTGTGGTCACAGTAGATGATTTTCTCATAGCTGTTGATGTCATGGATCGCTAGGGCTTTCCAAAGACTATATATTTCAGCCAACCAAAGAAGCTGTGAACCTTACATTCGGTGGTAACAACAAAACTGTAGGTATATCATGCAAGCCTGGTGATGTTTTCTTTTTACTCTCTGACAGATTCATAGTATTTTTTCTTGAGGGAAATGAAGTCTCTTTCCAACTTATGCCAGAGGGTACACATAATATATTTTCTAAAAAACATATTCCAGAAATCCTTCCATTCTAACGCCTCGATCTCCACCTCTGGATTCGTATTTTTTTTATCAATTTCCACTATTGATCGACATCACCCTACATACAATAAGTAGTCAGAAAAACCATGTCTTTTTCGGATCGTTGATGGAGGTAGAAGATCATTTCAATACAGATGATCTATTTTTCGGCGACTGAGAGATTAGATGATCAATTAAAAGTAGGAGGCCTTCGACTCATGAAACCCTTGATAGCGACATCTTCTTTCATTGGGGGAGGGGGTTGAATGTTCATCTTGGATCATGTTTCTATTAAAATATTTAGTTATCTAAGAGAGAAGTGTGGCATTGTTCATGATTATGGCTCCCATCAGTTTGGTAATCTCATTAGAACAATCATCATGTTAATCTTCATATCGATTGTTAGCCCGAGTACTCTTATTACTAGCCATTGGATGCAATGGAAATAATGTTAGGGGTAACAAATCAAGGGTAATCAAAGGACAAAATTGACGACTAATAAAGAATTTTTATTTCCTTAACTTTTGAATACATAAGAATCAATCTATGTTATTCATGATCTACTTTCATACATGTATTCTTAGGGACATTTTTTAATCCTCTTAAAAAGGGATCATACTAAGCATGTGAATTTACCAAAGCATATCTACTGGGAGGGTCATAACCAAGAGTGCATCAGGGCCCGCTTCTATGTACCAGGATACCTAGAGTCATGCCCAAAACTATTTATCAGGGTTTTCACTCGTATCAAGACAGGGATGCATTTTCTTGAAAAACCACTTACTCAATACTCACAAATACATAGGGATGTATTTATTATACCTAGTCTTGTCATTAAGGATTTAAAAAGTTTTTTTAATCTTAATCCCAAATATAACTAAACTTATCCTCTGATACCAACAATGGAAGCCCTGTTATTTATTACACACTAAAACATGATTTATTACAAAAACATCACATGATACAATATATCAGATCAAGAGGACTTGATACTTTGGGGCATAGTATCATTTCATAACAACATAAAACATGAAATAAAAGGTCTATATTGAATTCATCCTTTAAATGACCACTACATTCTCTCATACATAGAATTGCATGGGATAAACTGAGGACATGCATAAGAAAAGGGTGAGCTAAAAAGCCCAGTAAGGGAATAAACATGGAATAAAATGAGGAATACAATACATGTTAGGAAATTGGCATATTCAATGGATCCCAAGAGAATCATAAACATAAATTCATGATAAAGAATGATAATAATAACCTGGAAATGTCCCAACAACACTTAACATGGAAATAACATTGACCAAGGCTCATTGGACATGGAGCATTAGTAAAACCACATTGCACATGAATCATGAGTAAACCCTCGTTGCAATTGAATTATCATGAGTCAACAGTAATTGAACATGTTTTATCATGATACTATAATTTACCCACTAAATTGGAGTGCTATCAGGTTGTACCCTTCATAATCATTTCATTTCATGCATAAGTTTCCCACATGGATCATGTAACATAGAATCAATCAACATCATAAGTTGTTCCACGATAAACTAATGTGGAAAAAAATAAATGATGTTAACATAAAATATGTATATTTTCTTAAAGGTGAATACTCTTTATAAGGATATGGGTATGGTATTCACTACACTATGATCTTGGATTGGAAAAAACACTATTCAATTTCAGCAGCATAATGTCACGACATAAGAATTCTTAAAAATGATTAATGAGAGAGAAATGGGTGTATCATTCTATGTACATGAAATAGACAGTAAGAGGTCTTATAGATACATTTCCCAAAAAATTTAGTGGAATTTATATATGTAATACAATATAATTTCTTGAATGTATATGATGTTAGAGAAAATCCTTACGGAATTTCGACATCGTAACAACTGTACATCGGAGGCATTAATGAGAGAGAAATAATATATATCATTATTAAAAAAATAATATGGAAGTATGGGGGAGATGAAAAATCATTAAAAAATATTTTTAATTGAAAACAAAATGGCATAGAAATATTAGGAAACATGGATAAAATGAGAATAGAATGAATCCCTTACTTGGATTTGTGATCCCTAAAGCTTAGGGGAGGCTTGAGAGTGGATTCTTCGGAGCTTGGGGAACCTTGGGAGGATTATAAAGAGAAGAGTTAAAAGTTATGATGAACTTCAAAGGATTTTAGTGATGTAGAAATGGGATATTGGGTGTTTTTATATAATAAATGAGAGGGAATTCATTATTATTTAGGTTTTGGTCACCACACATTAAACTAATCAATACCAAAAAAACACCCATTGGTTTTTGGACATGTTTTTTTCCAAAGCGGAGTAGGGAAAAAAATTTATGAGCCCAATGGCCTAAATTCATAAAATAAGAGGAATACTTATGGGGTGGTAAGTCACACTCTCAATAAAAACAATATAATAAGACAAAATGTTTTAAATTTTTGGAGGGTCCACTAATGCTTTGGAAAATAGATCAAACAAATATAAAATCACATAATTTTTTTAAAAATATAAATTTTCCAAAAAAAAATTTATTTTATTTTATTACATCACTGTTGGGTCATTATGATGTCATAATAGACATTATATATTTAAACGGTAATTATTTTTTACCCAAACATTCCAACATCTGAAGAAATTTTTGAAAAATTTACCATTTGAAAATATCAACATCCTGATTCCAAAAATAATATTTATCTTATCTAAATTATTTTCTACATATTTTAATCTTTACATTTAATATAATTACCATGATTTATAAAAAAATCATGGGTTTTGACAAAAACAGCTTTCAAAGCATAATGAAAATAAAAATTGCGTTCATAATTTTTTATGATAATTTATATTTAATAATAATAATTTTAATAATAATAATAATATTTGATTAAATTTTTTTTAATTAAAAATGTCATGAATTCATCAAAATTTATTTCTAGATTAATATTATCTAAAAATACTATTTGTACATTCAAAGCAATTTTCAAAGTAACAATAAAAATAATTTATAATCTCTATATATGAATAATTTCATTACTTATAGTGATATAGTATTGTTTCATAACACCTTATAACACCCGCATAAGTCTGAAGGGTCTGGAATGTGATGGTCACACACTCTTGGGGTGGCTCGGATAATATCACTTGGGGGGTCAACTCTTTTAACATCCACTTCTCCAGTGGTCAGTTTCACTCAAGAATAACATGTTCAATCTCGGCTTTAGGTCGGTCAACAGCATAGCCCAATGATTCCACCTCCTTTTATTGCTCTAACAAATGGTCTTCATACAGTTAAAGTCTACTGGATGAGGCCATGGCATCCTTTGTCTGAGTAAATTGGATTTTTTAAATCCCAATACTTATAGTAATCATATGATCACTATTCCACAGCTATATTTGAAACATTCACAATTTTTAATGGTATTTTAAAATAAAAAAACATATAACCAATGAATTTTACATTTATATAAACATTTTTCATAATGAGACATTTAATCAGATCAAGAGGAATTTTCATTAATCAATGTTTGGGTAATTACATTTAGTGATAGGGTTTACTAGGAGAATCCCAAGAACATGTCTGATATGTAGAGTTTTCTGGGCTTGGATGGATATTACATGCATTCATTATGAAATTTTCTTACCTTGATTCACCACTTTATAGTCTTAAATATAATATTTTCAAGTTTATATGGTCATAATAATGATAGAAAGTATTTTAGGAGCTAAAAGGGATGTTTTTATTGACACCTATTCTAACTCTTCTAGAACCATAGATATGATATATCATCCTCTGTGATGCATTAGGAATCAAACTTGAAGTAGTGCTGATACAATATAAAAATTCCTTGAATAACGATCTAAAATTTTGAGGTCTCATGAGAGAAATTACCAGACATATGACCTTGAGTAAGTAGTAGTTTTCCATGCCTTACGTTGCTGGAGACATTATCTATTGGTTGAGCACATTGTGGTCTACAAAACTCATATGAGATTCAAATATATCTTTTCTCAGTGTCTCTTAAACCTAAAAAATGTAGATGGGTAAAATAGATACAATTATTTAATTTTTATCTTCCCTATAAGTCGGGGAAGCCTGATGTGGTTGTAGATGCACAATGTCGGAAAATATAGGGAAAGAAGTATTAGAATCCAGTGATGAATGGATTTTTATAGAAATGATTAATGTGTTGTATATAGAGTTCCATGATAGTCATGAATGTTTTTATATCTTTTCCTTCTAAGATACTTCATCCCTCTTTGAAAATGTGAAGGGTATAATGTTTTCAGATCATGAAGGCTTAGTTCTTCATTAATGTTTTTCTGTTGATAATATGCCTCAGGGTTGGCTCGTGGATATAGATTATATATTAATTCAAAATATACTTATCTTGGATCCTGTATTTATGAGAGAGGAGTTGTTCAATGACTACCACACAACTCACTGGATAGATTTTATATGTGTCACGAATTTCTTTGATGACTTGTGACACTTGTGTTGGTGGCTTGGGAAGAAATGTTAGATAGTAGGTTTTATCATAAGTTATTCCACCAGTTACAGGAGAATTCATTGCACAAAAGACCAGTAGGAATGTTACAAACACATATAATATTGGAATGGAAATGGGATGTTGTTAATAAGAATTATATAGTTGTTTTACATCTCTCGTCTAGAGGTAGCGATAATGTATGGGTAATCATTGACAGACTAATAAAATGATCCAACGTCATTCATATTCGATTGATTTTTTCAATTGATGAGCTGGGAAGATTGTATATCGATGAGATCATACGACTCCATGGGGTACCATTTACTATCATTTCATATAGGGATACCAATTTCACATAATGGTTCAATCAAAAATTGTAGATGGATTTGGGGACACAAGTGCTTAAAGGAATAGATTTTCACCCTCAAACCGGCAGACAATCAGAATAGACAACACCGGCTCTAGATGACATGCTTTGATCATGTGTCTTTGAATATTTTGTTTCATGTAAAAATCATATCCCTCTCAATTAGTTTTTATATAATAATTGCTTCTAGGTGACAATTCAGATGTCTACTTTTGAGGCCTTGTATTGGAGGTAGTGTCATTCACCAATTTGTTGGATAGTGGAAAATAAGGCCACCCTACAACATCCTTATCTTGTTTAAGAGAAATTAGAGATGGTTAAGCTGATCAGAATATACATAAATACTACATAGTCCAAACTAAAATCTTATGTTGATCACCTTCGATGACTACATGAGTTTCTGGTCGGGGATCATTTTTTCCTTCGATTATAACCTAGGATAGTGAATGGACGGTTACAAAATAATAGAAAGTTATATATTCATTATTTAGGGTCATTTTAGAATATAGACAGATTCAATATTATAGAATCTGGGTTTCTATTAACTTAGATGTAAAATTCCATGCATGAAATCATTCATGTTTCATAGCTTCACTAATATCACGCTCACCCATCTCACACTTTTAATCCTTTGGATGTTGAGTTATATTTTGATGAATCCTTTATGAAATATCTAAAATAAATCATTCATCTGATCTTGAAGGCTCTATATGGACAGTATTTCCCTATAGTATGGGTGTTATGGAAGTAACATCGCATGTCAGTGAAGACATAGAATTGGGCAGCCGACGTAGATGCCCAATGGCGAGAGTTGTTCAGATACAATATTTCTCCACCATAGGAAGAAGAACTCGGGGATGGGATCTATTAAGGGGGAAGACTATAAGAACCTAGTTCTTCACTCATGTATGGATCTTTGAAATTATTTTATAATTCATTACTTTGGATATAATATGGATTCCTAATGAGTTATCAAGGAATCACGAGTTTCTAGTGAAGATTTCAATCCCAGAACCCATATTTTTGTTCAAATTGGAAATGTAATATTGTTAGTTCTTGGTTGGTGCATGGTTTGTCTAAACATACATATTTATATTTATTTAAAAAACAAAATCACATGGTTAGTTCATGTTTGTGCATCCTGACAATTACATTGCACCTTTTACCCAGGTAACCATGAGTTGTTTACACACAGTTTGTCAAACTGTGTAGAGAAACCACGCACATACTATTTTTCTGGGTAATTTTACATATTTTCCCTTAATGATATATCAAGCCTCTAATTCTACTATAAAACAGTTTCCATTAGGATTTACCTACATGTCTCTCATTTTTATCTTTTGGAGGACAAATCTAGGGAATGAAGGGTCTCCATCATCCAGGATCCTTCCATGCATCCATTTGTCACTGTGGATGTGCCAATAACTACTCTATTCTACGAAAAATCAAGGAACGATACAGGAGGGGGATATTTATACAACCCAATGGTGGGTTTTTTATAAATTGTCCCACACGATCATTGATTTGGGAATAATCATTTGGGGCCCACTGATTTCCCCAGGTGTTGTTAATAGAATTTATATGTTATTCTTATAAAATTTTTAACCTTATGGATACGATCCTTCCATATATTAGATATATTGTTGGTTGTTATTCCCACAAATTAATCCATCCCATGTAGGATGTTATTCCATTATTGGGGTTTTATTATTTGATGTGTCTGAGCCACTGTTCGAGAGTGACATTCATTGGACTTTCTAATTGTAAGGTTTATATATTAGACGGATTGATTTATGTTATGAATTGAAAAATGGAAATTAAAATTTATGGTCACCACATGAACGACATAAGGTATGTTCTTCAATAGATAATTAAATATGTCATGTAAATTGGAACTTATACAAAGTGTATGTCTTCACCAGATTAAATATGAATGAATAATATGTTTTATATGCATAGAACCCCTTAACAAATTAATGGAATCAATTAGTATGAAACAAAATATTTAATTTTCATAAAATGGAATTAATAAAGGTTTTAGGCTACATAGACTTGTAAAAATAATTAAAAGAAGGGCTTGGACCAAATGTGCTTACTGATAATTTTTTACGTGATTAAAAGGTTGAATGCTCATTGAATATTTTAATATCACTAGTGAAAATAAATTATTGAATGAATAAAAATATTACATGACATTATAATAAAATAAGAATGGCCCCACTCAGGATCACCTTAGATTTTTATCAGGGAATTCCATAATCAATCGAGATATGAATTCTAATTCCAGGATATTGTTTTCTTAAGTTATGACCCACCTACTTATTGATCATTGTATATTCATTAGAATTTCTATATTAAACCATAAGATCTCTTCAATATTTTTATAGGATGCATCAGATACACTCCATGTATCTGGAATAGATGATTAGGTGCCATTTTTGAGGACCATCAAGTCCCATAATTTCTTATCCACATTTTACCTAGGAAGAAATCCTTGGATTCTTTGGGAATCTCACTGAAGAATGCCATGGACAATGTTCCTTGGAATACACTATCACCCTATTCTAGGTAGTCATTATTAATAATGTGGAGAACCATTAGTTCTATGTCACCTTTTTTATTACCTTTGTACATCAATATTAAATATCATTAAAGGATCCTTTGTTATAACATAGAACATTCACTATTCATAACATGTGATATTTTATAAACTTGTAAAAATAAAATAATGAATTGGATAAATGATTTGTCACCAGCCAAAGGTTGATGCATGTACATGGGTTTTTAGTTACATAGTATTGATCTACTATATATATTCATGATTCACACTATTACATCTCTATTACACGGGACCGTTTTTATAGACACTGTTATTTGTAGCCCACTGAGATTTATCTCAAACCCACCAGAGGCACAGTTTGGTACCTGAATTATATTAAATGGTTGTTGATGATGACAATGGGAATCATACAGCATCAAACAATTTATTTCATTATTTTTAGTGTTGTGATTGATAATAGATGACTGAGAAAGAGCTCAAGATTATTCTAATAGTATTTTATTTCCATTATACTTATATGGGACATGTTATGAATGTTGTCTTGTATCTATGTTTTTTTTCTTGATACATGACATATCATCATAAATTGTTGAATGTTATTCTAGTTATATTATCTATTGTTAGTATTGTCTATTATTTCTGATGATCCTATTATTTACATATATTTCTTCTATTTTTAACCTCTATTTATAATCATATATTGAAATACACTTTCGTAATGACGGAATTTTCTCCATATGAACACACCCTAGGCCATAACTGATAGTTAGAAGCCTATGGACTTCGGGTAGTTGCACTAAGTCCATGTGGCCCAATGGCCTCAACACACCCATTAAGTGGAGTCCAGGTCTGGGAAGTCACACCTATTTTTCACATTTACGGATTATTCATAAAATTTGTTGTTTTTGAATGAGGTATTCTCGATGATTCCTAAAATATATTTTAAGAAAATATTGGATGATTTCTTATTCTCATGTGGTGTTTTGAATTTTCTAAAAGTATTTAATATTGTTTTTTTGAAAATAGTATTCAATATCATGATTATTTGTAAATCCATCTTTGTGATAATTATGGAATTAATTCATAGGCATGTTAAATATTTGATTTTTTTCTTCTTGTGTGATATTTAATGAAACTAGTTTTTGATAAATTAGATGTCCCTTCATAGTATTTTAATATAATCTCGTGGGAACCTCATTATTTAGGCTGGTGGTCTAGGAATTTTTTTTTGGATTTAAATTATTAATTTACTCTTGACTTTGGGAATGAATTATTCATTCCATTATTATAGAATGATTATGAAATTTTGAAAAATAATTCATTTATTTGTAGTGGGAGACTCAAACTAAATATTTTTTACTCATTCCTATTTTAAAAATTTATTTTGAAAAATGAATCTTGGTTTTACGTGTAAAAGTGGGTTTTTAAATGATAAAACAACATTTCCGTTTACAATTAAATAAATTTTATTCATTGTTCCCAACTTCTTGAAGATATTTTAATGTTATCATATAAAAAAATTAAATGTATACATATTTTTTTGGAACTTGTTTTAAAATTTTTATTTTTACTGATTTTATTTTTTATTATTTTAAAAAAAAAATACATGATGTTATTAGTTTTTTTTAAAAAATGGGTCTCTATAAAATGAATTCTATTGAGAAAACTAGATTATTTTTAGATTTAATGTATAAAATGATTTCAATATGGGTATCAAATACTCAAAAAGTATTCTTTTAGATTTTTACTATTTTTGCAGATGATATTTGATGTTTTAAATTATGTTGTGGTAATTTAAAATGTTGTAGAATCAGGAAATTTGTTTTGTTAAAAGTTTATTCTAAATTTATAATTAAAAAAAATCATTTTTTTAATTTTAGAAAAACGGTTTAGTTATTTATTAAAGATTCCTAGAAAATGTGTTTCAAATAATATTTTTTTTGTGATGGGTTGATATTGATTGACTGGATTTTGGTTGAGGTTTTTGATATTTCATATCTTTTTGATTTTGTTTGTGCTTTGGATTGGATTGGTGTTGTGTTTTGATTATATAGACATTGTAGAAAACTGTTCTATGAAATACCAACATCAAAACCAATATACCCATATCTCAATGAATGTATCTTCTTGACATTGTGAAACCACTTGTGTATCCCTCTGAAATTTTTAAATATGAATGTCATATTTTATAGAGTGTATGACATGAAAATACCAGTGTAGAAGTTGATATAGAATCCCGAGACTTTATAATATATTAAATATTTTTATTAAATTATTTCCATGATCTAGGTTGAAATTATCAATACACAAAGGTGGAATTCATCAAATATGACAATGACTTTTTTTTGATAGAATGGGATGCACGCATCACTGTAATTTACTGAATACTATTATTATTAATATTACTGATGAAATTAATATAACATTGGGTAAATACGTAGTTATGAATATTATTAAAAAACAATTAAAGATATATGTTTTATTTCATTAGTTCCCAATTAAGTATTAAACAAAATAAAAACCAATTGAATGTAACCAAAATGATTTAAAAAAACAATTTTTATGCACCAAAGGTGTTTTATATAAATAAATAAATAAATTAGTATTATTTATTGATATTATTAAAATTTCTATTTTTTATAATCAGTAAAATTTTATTAAATTAACCAAATATATTTGATATGTATAAGATAAGAACAATTTCAATTTTACACTTAAAATGATGTATTATTTAAAGGTAGTTTTGCATCCTTTTAATGGCGCACTTGTTTTAGTGTTAAATTTTGACTATTTTATGATTTTTTAAAAAAAATTAAATTTTATTTATAATATTATAATTTCAATATTATATTTTCTTAATTTTTTAGTATTGGAATATGATGATTCATTTTTCATGAATAATGAAAATACTTAATTTTAAATGAAACTGACTTTTATTCTAAATAATTTATAGTGTCAAATTTTATTTTGAATTGTTATTAAAATAAAAATAGTTAAATTATACATTTATTAATCCAATTAATTCCATTTTAATATTATTTATATTTAATTTAGTTATAATAAAATAGTATACTTCTGAACATTATCACATTAAAAATCAGTTTTTGCATCCCATCAGTTGGATAAATTTTAAATATATTTCTTCATGTTGTATGATTTAAATGTTGAAAAATTGATTCCATTATTTTATTAATAAAAAATTTAATGATATAATATGTTTAATTTAATTTATTAACAATTAAATTAGCGAAAATAGTTAAGGATAATCGTATCTATTAAAGTAAAAATGTGTTTACATAGTAGTTAACCTTAGAATATATGGTTTCTAAATGATCCAAAACATATCCAAAATTCATTGGATTTCCATATTTATACCATATTAATTATTCTATAGATAATTTTCCATTATTATAGGCACATGAGGAAAAAGAAACCACCCTATAGTGTTTAATTTTGGGTTGTCACAAGAATGCCACTCCTCTATGAAAAAATGGAACTCATTCCTTCCATTTATTTAGAACACCCAAGACATTGGGTTTATCCAAAACATGCTAAAAACACTCCAAATTCCTTCCCAAAGAGGTAATATTTTCTTATAAGTGTTTTTATTTTATATACTTCTTCACTGCCATAAACATATAACATATCATTCATATATAGTTCATGGGTATAGAAAATATACTAATACATTTGTATGTTAAGGGAAATTCACATGACCACACAGACTTCCATCAAATGGGATACAAAATCATCATTCGTGTGTAGAACAGACTACCACCTTTTGAACCGATGTCATTAATTCTTCCATTACCCCCATCTATGGTTTGGAATAATGATAGATTTAATGTTTATATATGATATATATTATGTTCATAATTTAATTATCTTTTTGTAATTATCATTCCACACATACCTTATTTAATAATATTTTGTTGGAATATGATAACATCATTCATTTGTATGAATAACTACTGACTCGAAAAGCGATGCGATTCCTTCACTTATTACATGGAATGTATTAAGAACTCGTTTGATAAAAATCTGTGATATATATAACATAAATAAGATACTGTAATGATAATATACATACATCTAGCATAAATTTATTTCATTTAATATAGAAGTCAAATGGAAGTAGTGTTTATATGAACTATTTAAAACCATATCCATGAATGGTGGCTTTCAATTATTAACACTAAATATTATGTATTTAATAAATACATGTTAAAGCACTCCAATCGCAGGGTGTGGAACTGGAAATTTATTTCACCTAGGGGTTTGTAATTATCGGTATGAAAAAGTAATCTCTAATAAAAATTAACCTTTTGTTTTAGAGAAAACAATTACATCAATAAAGGAAAAATATATAAATAAATAATGAAAATTTATTTCACCTAGGGGTTTATAATTATCGGTAAGAAAAAATAATCTCTAATAAATATTAACTTTTTGTTATGAAGAAAATAATTAAATAAATAAAGACTGTAATGACTTGAAATTAAGGAACTAGGAGTTTGTGAAATTCCAAAGGCTAATAAATGATTGGATTCATGTTATTTTTCCCTTTTAAAATTTAATTTTTAATTTTTTATTAAAAATTTACTTTTTGTTTTGAAGAAAATAATGAAATAAAAAAAGGTCAAATATTTTATCAAATTCACTATTGATTTATACTAATGAAATTGTACAAATCTCGATGGTAATTCAATCAATTATTAAAAAAATTCAAAATCTAGTATTTAAATTCCCCTAATATTCAAATAAATCTATGTTTTCCTCACGTGTTTATTACTCACTAATTTCTTCCTCTACCTGATTTTTTAGATCATCCAATTGGAGCAATCCAAAATCTAGAAAAGAGATTATAAATTATTAAGTTAATGATAAATAATATTTAAAAACTAAATAAAATTCAATTACATTGAATTAAAATTTAATTTATATTAAATTGAAAAAAATACTATTAAAAAATTTGTTTTTAGATAATATTCAAAGATAAAATGTCACAAAAATGGGTTCCCTTCCCACAACCAAACAATATGTGCTTCTATCCATCCATACATGGGGTCATTGAAAAAGTTGTAGAATCAGACATGGTAAAAATAAAAGAAATTATCAAAGGTATGTAGAAATTAAAGGGAATTAGTATGCGCCTCTTCTTCTCACCATGGATGTGTCTACCATTAATTATGGTGGATTTCCCCTTCATATGTTATATCCCACCACAATGACATTGATTTTGATTATTTTGTAGGCATTGAGGGAAGTATCATCAAGCTCCACCTCCATCAATAATCCCTGAGACCAAGACAAATTGATACCTAAAACACCTATAGATAAAGGGTGTTTAACATTTTCACATGGATTGAAATCACAGAAGAAATTCTTTCAGGATATACACTAGTTTGTGCTTGTGGTACACTACTCATGACATGCATAGAGGCAGCGGTGAAAGAATAATTGACTTGGGAGTGGAATCTCACCCATCATCCCTTCTACCATCGAATTGGCTGTAGGGAGATTCAATACATTATCTGAGGCTTGCATGGGGGATGTAGATATATGTTGACCTTGCAGAATGGTGGGGGTGGTACATCCCCCATCAACAACTCTAGAATTATTAGTGTATGCATGGAAATTAAAATGGTATCACAGTTCTCGATTAGGTCCTCTAAACTGATGGTTGGTGATTCTGAGCCTTGGGAGCTGAGATCAACTTGATACTTAAACTAGGTAGTGGAGGAAAATGGATTATATATGGTAATTGGTGGTTTGGTGATGCTGGAATATTACAAGTGGTTGAGCGAGGTGTCATGGTGGATGTGGAAGAAAATAAGAAGTCCTTCTATTATACTCTATCCTTTATACTGGCTAGAGGAGGCTTAAATAGGAATTCATGATTGTCGGGTGAGTGTGAAGTGGACATCTATGTAGGATTATAGTGAACAGATAGCTAGGGATTTTGGCACCTAGCTTTGTCAATAGAATTATCATGTGATTACAATGGCATTAGTCTGAGATGAAGGTGGTTGGTGGTCACCCGAGGGAAATAGGGGTGTGGGATGGCAGAGTGATGGAAGGCGGCAGATCATGATGGATCACGGTGGAACATAAAAGATTGCATAAGAGTGAAGTGAAGCATTGTTCCCACATCAAAATAGATGGACAAGGGGAGATATTTTATAAACAATGACATGCCTCTATCCCTAAAATGATTTATTACTGTATCCAGAGGACTCGCACTACCACTACATGATAGTATCATCAAAAGTGAATCTCTCCTCCCACTGCCGCATAGAGTCACCCAAGTGCCAGCTCTTACGCCATACATTAGATATTACATCCTATAGCCTTTAATTACTCCACTACTTATGAATGGGAATGAGTCCCTTGTGTGATTGTGCCTCTTGAACTAGCTCTCTCCATACATTGTTGGTCAGGTGGCCCCATTGTGGACCAACTAATGTAGAATGTTCATCTGGGTTGATGGATGGCACAAGATGTCTATGATTTGTAAAATGTACAAATAAAATTGAAAATAACTTAAAATAAGTATTACTATATTCAAAATATAGTTATTTTTTTTAATTTTTAAACTCCTAAAAAATTTAATCATTTGCATCCATCATAATCCCATAATTATCAATTCCTATTTCATAGTGAAACATTGAAATTCATGTTTTTTTTGAAAAGAAAATTATTTGAAACCATTGAAAAATGTTTAGCAATATTAACAAAAAATGATCCTATCAAATACCACCTCACATAAATTATTCTTCTCCTCATGCATAAAATATATACATGGAATATTAGAGGTCACCAATTTTATGAATAATTAAATTTCAAAGTAATATAATCAAAATATTTTATATGGAAAATAAATTTATAGAATTCCAATTTAAATATCAATTCAAATTATAATTTTTAAAATTAAAGATCATTTACATCACTTTACATTTAAAAATATTAAAATCACATAACTTCACTTCTAATTTATTAATGTTCCTTAATTTATATTTATTTAACATGTCAAATCATGATTTACCTCACATTTTAATATTTTCACTCATTATTAGAGATACTAATTATATTAGATTTATGATTATATCATGTATACATATTTTGTATCCATTATATATTAAATGAACTACATTATCTATTTCTTAATGTCAACCGACAAATTAAATCATGAGGACTTGTATTAAATATTAAAATGAATCTGAGGATTATGTTTGGTATGAGATAATATATTAAATTTAAGGCAAAAGGAGTTGGTTTATCTCATAAATATAATGGCTTACATCAAAAATTAATGTTCAATGGAATTTTTTCCTAAAAATTTGAAACTGTTTTCCCTCAAAACTCAATGTAATGTCATGATCAAAGTAAATATAAATAATGTTTTTTCACCCCTTGAATTTTTCCTTTCTTTTTTACTTTAATATTTTTTTAATAACATTTTCACATTTTAAAATTTTATTTTTATAATAAACCACTCATAAACCACTGAACCACATTTGTTTAAAATAATAGTTCTATAAATGGGAATATATTATTTTCCCAAATCACAACCAATTTTTTATTTTTATTTTTGTTCATTTTATCATTTTAAATTTTATTAAATAGTGTAAAATAATTGAGTAAATTTTTAAATTAAAAATAAATTTTTAAATACCAATATTAGTACCTGAATCTTTTTCCCCTAAAATTAATTTCATACCATAATTAATTACTCCCTTCACACCAACACTTCATCTTAAAAGTATCATTAAAATATTAAGAGGAGGGCAGAAAATGATAAAAATGGTTGGAAAATTGACTCATTCCTAAAATTTTAATTCATTTTTTTATGGGATAAACTAGGATTTGTGTAAATGTGGATGTTTTAGAGGAATTAATTTTGAAAATATCCCTCAATCAATTTATGGGTTTATGAACAGTCATCTCTTTGACATGATCAAATGCACATTTCAGTCGGTGACATGTCCCATGATTACTCAGGAAACATGATCTAGATAAAATATAATGTACTAGTTCTATAATGACTCAAGGGAATGGGGAATATGATTTTTGTCCACCACTAATGACATGAATAATTCATACACCCAAAAATTACTATAATTTAATAAATTCAATGATTTGTTTTGGGAAATATAATTACAGGAACCAACAAATTCCCTCAAGTCATGAGTCCGAATTTTAATATACATTATATACTTTTACCATTTAGTTATTAGTACGAAAACATTAAATCTTCATTACATTGAATTAAAAAAATCATCAAAAGATTCTTATGATACTCTAGTCTCTTAAATAAGTCATGAAGACAATGAAATCATGTATCGACAAGAAATTTTTTAGTTTAAAGATCAAATTATATTTTCTAACAAAAATATTGAAATTTTAAACAATAAATGTCAAATCCAATTTTAAATAAATATTTATTCATCTTCCTCAACTTGTCGGGGTTTCCTTGTGGATTCCTTTTAGGATTATCCTTTAAAATAGAAAAATCATACAGGTGTAAGAACAATTCCATTAAATATCAAAGGTGTTATGTAACAATTAAATTAATTATAAATCCTAAGAAAATAGTAAAAAAATATTTCCTCATTTATATTATATTGTTTAATGTCATTACATTTATCTCACCTAATGAGAATAAATTAGTAGATGGGTAAGAGTAGTTTTATCTTCTCGAGTTGTTCATAAGGTAAAATTCTATGTAAAATTTTCAACCGTTTCTAATTTATAGTGAATTGTTTTTCCAAATTTTCTTTCCTTACCTAAATTACACCAAAAGGTTAGGAATTAGTAATAATAAAATTTCCTTCTCACTTATAAATAAACATACTTATCATTAACATTGGAAAATAATTGTATACCAGAATAAGGTATCTTGGATGAAAGGCCTTTGGTTTATTCAGTTTTCTATGTTCCACTCTTGTTCGTTAATTGTGAATTCATGAAATTTAAAAATATTATTATATGATTTATTCCACCTCCTAGAAAATTATATTTTGTCTAATTTCCAGCACTCCCCTTATCAAAACTCATGTTTTTAATTGCGCAATATTCTTGGTTCTCCAATTCCAATAGTAGATGAAGTCATTTTCCATAAATCAACTAGTAGGGGATCATAATTATAGTTGTCTTTTATGTTGTCTGGTATTTCAATAATGTGTTTTCAAGAATTTGTCTCCAATACTTTTGGTTTTCTTTCAATGTTTTCCATAAAATAATTTTTAATATCCTCATTTATATTTTATATTTTCAATTTTGGTGATGTTATGGTGTATATGTTTTGTGGAACAATCCATAATATTTAATCATGGACTCCATTTTTATTTTTCAAAAATGTGTCCCTTGGTTATTGATGATGGATCATGGAATTCCAAGACTGTAAAAGATGTTTTCCAAAAAAAATCACACAAATATTTGGTATCATCTTTCTTGGTGTCTTCAGATTCCCCACATTTAGATACATAATCAATAACAAGTAAAATATATGATTTCCCAGAAATACATGGGAAATAGTTTCATAAAATAAATTACCTTAAATTTAAATATTTCCCAAAAATCGATGGGTCTTGGGTTATATCTTATCTCTTGGAAATATTTCCTTAAAATTTCAATATTTATATTTTTTAATATTCATTATCATCTATAATAAATTTTGGGTAATAGATTCTAGATTCCAAAACATTTATATCAATTATTTTAGGTCCAAAGTGTCCTCTAAAAGGGACTGTGAATAAATTGTAAAATAATTTCAATTTGACATTTTGGAAATCATATTCTTATTAATTATTATATATAAATTCTCTATTTAATTGGATATTATCTGATATAGAATCTAGTTTTATATTTCATTTTATGATTCTACATGGGTTCAATTGATAAACGTACTTCAAAATTGTCTAATTAGTTTACTATATTAGCATATCATGGTATTTCACAATCTATTTTGTAAAGCAGATCTCTGGATATGTGAACATAAAGTGGGGTCATCTCTTGGATTTCTATTTAAATAGTGTTTGGTTTCCTACAAAAGTGTTCTTCCTATTTATTATGAGCTCCCTTTTCATATTAATTCTATATATTGATTAGAAATAAGAGTTGTATCTATATTTCTATCCTTGTCTGGCATTGTCCATCTTCATCATGTACCTATATGCGGCATGAAAATATATTAAAACTACATAAGTATCAAAGAAATACGACATAAATATATATAATGGAAATACATTGTAATGAATGTTCTTTTCAGTGGTTTATTATTTGATCAATCAGGAGTCCATGATTCATTGGGAAAAATTGATAACATGGGGTTTTCCTTTAATTCTATCAGAAATAACTAATCATGTATCTTAGTTTTATGAATCACATAGAAACTCAAATTGAAGTTCCCAATTTTTTTGTTTCATTTATGGTGTGTTTAAAAAATTATGATTCATATCATCAAATTCCTCTATGAAATTATTGATAAAAACAAAGTAATCTTCTTTTATGAGTAATCCTAAAATGGGTGTATAAATATAACATAATTCATTGATGAATCTTCTATAAAATGACACATCTCCTGAAAAATATCTAATACATCTCATAATTATGAGATAAGGGAAAAAATTGATCAATCCAATTTTATATTTATCCACATAGTTGAGTTGTAATCAATACAATCAGTCCTTAGATTCACCCACATGTGAATAATGGGAATTACCTCTACATGGTGGGCTCCTTTACTACAAACCTTGACTTTAAACATGAACAACCAAAGACAAATTGTTGAACGTGTCGATTCAGTTCTTATCCTAGATGCCCATTGTATTTTGGTAGCACATAAATCACGTTGACACGTAATACAAAATCAATTTTTAAAATCATGGTTAATCAATTTTGTTTTTCAGCTATGGTGGGTTATAGTGGTCCCTTAATTTATGTTGTCGATTGGATTCCATAATTTTTGGTTCAAAATTAAAACATTTGGTTTCACTTGAGTCTTGATAATAGATTTCCATAAAAAAAATAAGATTTATACTCTTAATCCCAGTTTACAATGATCCACCTATCTCATTATCAAAATCATATAGTTCTTCATTCGAGGTCCAATTCATGGTAATTTTAGAGTTAAATTAACACTAACCCCCCCCCGGTAGAGGCACCGATTTTGATGCACAAAAATTGTGGGGTGTTATAAAAATTTATTTCCGCTAGTGGTGTGGTATTAGTTGTTACAAATAGTCTTCTCCCGAGATATATTCTCCAATCTAATTTATTAGGTTTATCCATTTTGTAATTTTTTCATGGTTTTTCATAAACATATATCTTATTGTATTAAAATTATTAAATTAATGTGATAACAATTATTTCCCTTATTCACATTTGATTTATAATTTTCAAAGTGTAGAAATCCAAAGAGTAATTCTTCACATTATACAAGAAATTCTAATTTTTTTTGAAATTCATGAAATATTCAAATTAATCTATCAATATTCCTCTCATGTGTTTAGTAATCACTAAATAACTCATCTACATTAAATTATACATCAACCAACTCACACAGCCCAAAATCAAGAAAATTAAGAATAAACTCATAATAAAATTCTGGTTAATATTTATGAATTAAATAAAACACGATGGAATATAATTTAAATTCAATGATTATTAAATTTAAATCAACTCAATTAAAAATAATATCATTTTTTATTAAATAATATTCAAAATTCAAACATAAAAAAAGGGATTCCCTTCCCTCCACCAAACCATATGGGCTTCTAACCCTCTATGAAAGGGGGCTAATTGGAAAATTTGAAGAATGATACATGGTAAAAAAATAATTAAAATAATGAATGAATAAAAAAATGGTTCATAGAAGGATCTTGTTCTTCTCATCAAAGATGTTTCCAACATTCTATCAGGTGGAATCCCCATTATGGTGTTGAATCAAACCTCAATGAAGTGAATCCTTCATCTATAATAGGTAGCGAGGGATGGATACATAGGAAAAGTGTCCTTCAAAACTCCCTGAGACATAGATGAATTTAAATCTAAGGCCTGTAGAAAATAGGTTTTAAAGATTTTGATGTAGACTAAAATCTACATGTGGATTTCCCTCAGAATCTTATTTGGATTTTTGTTCAGTGTTTGGAACATTCCACACAGAGTGGTAAGGGAGAATGAAACATGGATGAGAATGTGGTATCTCTGTTTTCATCCTCTCATCCATCGAATTGTCTGGAGGGACAACAAAATGTTCTCAGGGTGATCGAAAGATAATTTGATGGTGATTTGAGGCCTTCCTTAGCATTACCATTAATGACAGAGCATGGGATTGAGATTAGGGAGATCAGTTATGGCAGTCCTCGTTTGAGCAGTTTTAGTCAGCGAAATCGAGTGGTGAATCCATGGTGATGAGAGTGGTTATAGGTGGGGAAGAGTGTATGGAATATATTTATCAAGGATACATACAAATCACATAGGAAATAGTGAATGATAATGAAAATTTTTTATTTAAGTAGTGGTGTTTCACACTCAAGACCTCTAGACTTTTCATTAACCACATGGAATTTTCAATGGCTTCAAATTGGTTAGTTAATACTTGAGATGTCATCAGTGGTTCCTACGGTCCTCAATAGTAGATATAATATAGATACAATGCATTGGAAGAAACGAAAATGGAATTTTTGTTGAGTAGTGGAAGTCTAGTGACTTTTGATGATGGAAGGATGTAGAGTGGGGTGACTTGGTAGAGGCGATATTGGCACAGTGGAAAACCTCTTCTTCTGGAGCCTTCAAAAAAAACAAGATGAGGCTCAAATTAGAATTCATGTGTGTCAGCTGACTGTGAAGATGAATGCTATGGTGGTGTTGGAGGGAATTCGTAGCTCAGGTATAAGGTGTATAGTGGTTGAAATGGAATTCACATTATATTTAAGTACTAGTGGTCTGAGATAATGGTGGTGGGTGAGATACCATGTTGGATAGAGGATGCCAAATGGTTGAGCGATGGAGTGGTGGAGCCATGGAGTGTGGAAGAGAATAGCATAGCACTACGAGTCACTATGAAACCTCAATCCCACATAAATAAAGTGGGACAAGGTTGAACCTTTATAAAAAATGCCATGACATCGGCCCCACAATGAATTCAGACTAGAGACAGAGGACTCAAACCGCCACTACAGAACCACCCCATCCATAGAGAATATATCCACCCACCATTGAAAAATTTAACCCCATGTGTCATCAGTTAAACCTTGTTCTATCTATGTTAACCTGTGTATTTTACCACTATAGGCCACTGTGAATAGGACTAACACCCCCAGTGCACACCTGACTCTTGGGATGGCTCCCCCAGGGCATACATGGCTATGTGCCCTTTTGTGGGCCACCAAAGTGGCTCATGGTCCTTTTGTTATGGTTGTCCCAAGAAGTCTATTTTTTTATGGTTCCTGAAAAATAATTTAAACACATAAAATACATAGAAATAATTTCAAAATAATAGGAAAATAAATTCATAATTTCAAACTCCTATTCAATTAAATCATCTTCAGCCATTTTTTTCCACAATTTTTAATTCTTACTTTACATTAAAACATTTAAATTAAATTGTGTTTATAATACAAGTTCATTTAAAACCAATGATATGTTTTTATAAATATAAACATGAAAAAAATTCTATCAAATAAATACTAAATATATCAAATATGTAAATCATTCATTATATTATGGAGATATTTAAATCATGATCAATGTAAGTGGGAAAAAATAACTAGTCAAAGTATAACTGAAAAACTATGACAATTAACAGCCAAAATAATAAAAATAATGAAATATTATAGATAATTGAATGAAAAGAATTTATAAAAGAATTATAAATCATATAATAAATATGAATATCGTTCTATTATATGTTAATAACCTTATTAGAACCATTATAACTGAGGTAAAAAATCATTCAACTAAAAGTAAGTGTATGGAGATTGATTTCACCTCATTTTACATTCCATTGAGGTATATTTGTAATTATGCACCAATTCAAAATAACGTTGTGTATATACATCCAATTTTACAAGTAATATCATTAAAACATCATTATTCTGTTATATATGTTTCAATTTGAATTATTTCGTCCAATTATATTAGATATCAATAGTACCAAATTTTAATCATATTGTATTGTCTAAAATTATTTTGTGATTGTTGAAATTATATGAAAAAATCACATTATTGTAATCATTTTTATTGGAAAATATATTCCTCTTAAATATCAATATTATTTTTCTATGAATATTATTATTTCCCAAAGTGTTTACAATGTTTTCATGCGGGGTTTAATTATTATGTAATTTGATTAACTAATAGAATATTGAAAAATCTATATCATTTAATCAATATTGATATTTGGTAAGGAACGTTGTTAATGAATTAAATTTATCATTTTATATATAAGTAATGAGTTGGAATTTTTTGAAATATTTTAAATAAAATGAAAATTTATCCCCTCGAAGTATCACTAGTCTAATGAGATGAATCAATTGACCAAATCTTTAGAGTTTTTACTCAATATATTTTATGATGTCATAGAAATGGTCTTTATGATATAGGTTCCATGTAACTAGGAATCATGGCATAAAATTTTTAATGATTTCCATTATTGGGAATTTAATTAGTATTATCCATGATATTTTTTCTTTGACAAAATTTGAGGATGCATTTCATTCTCAGCTTATTGAATAAATAGAATATGTTTCATATATTTACATTTCAATATTGACTGTGTATTATTCATATATTTTTGTGGAATCTGTGGATAGTATTCTATGTTTTCCTATTCGTTATATTTTTTTATTAATGATTGCACTTATTATATAAAAACCTTGCTTGTCATTTTACTTTACCAATGATTTTGTCCATTTCCCCATGTTATGAAGTGGAATCCATTGAATGAGTCATCAAGGATTCTGATAATTTTATTTTATTATAAATAATGATTAATTTCATATTCCGAATTCGAAATGCGTATCATGTATGTGATATGGTTTTCCAGAACTATTAAAAGGTCCATTCCTTTTTTATTAGAATCTTGTATATATGACAATGCAATAAATTAGGGTAAATCCTTAGAGATACCATGATCGATGTATCTGCATATTTAGTCACATTATATTCTAGTATAATCCTCTTGATTCAATATAATATATCTTATAGATGTGGGGGAATGTTCCCCAATGCATTCTAAATCTGAAAAAAAATCACATATTTCTTACAGATATTGTAGTTTTTATTAAAATGTTATCCTTAGTGAAAAATAATATTCAGAAGATTTTTTAACATTTGAATAAATAGTCATATGATAAATATTTTATTATTTAATAATATCATTACCTAATCCTAATTTTTTTATTTTCATTCACTTATACTTTCATTAATTCTAGGGAATATTTTTATTGTTTTTTTATTTTGTTTTAGTTGTTTTGATTATGACCCACACTATTTATTCGTTTCCTGATATGTTGGATTAAATTATCATAAATATCTCTATGATAATTTCAATTCCATTATTATTCGCTATTAATATTGGGTACTCATTCCCAACAGTCTCATGTTCATTTTCTCTTTGTTATATAGACTAAAAGGTACTCCAAATTCACTTGAACTGGAGTAATTTGAATTCAATTTAAACCATAAAATTAATGGAAATATGTTTTTGTGTAATGAATGCAATAAATTGGTTAATATATCATCATTCCCTTAATTATCTATTTGATATGGAAAACCATATATTCATTAGTGTCACAATGTTTTCTGACATCATATTTAGGGGAATAAAATCCATTATTTGGTTTGGCATGAACAATAAAATTTTAAATACATTTTTTGTGTGAATTATTGGTATCATAATTCTTATATATTATTTATGTTATTTTTCCAATCTAGATTTATAATGGAGAAAATGAAATTTTTTAGAAATGAATGGGAAGAATATATAGTGTTAGAATTTATAATGTAATCATTAAAAGGATTCTTCACAGTGATAGTTTACTTAATTTTTTCTAAATTTTATCTACATTTTTTTGTTAATTTACATGTCATTTTTATGTCATAATTATTTATTAAAATTTTTACATTAGTTAAAACATACATCACATTATCCAAACTATAAAAATGTGCTCGTATTTATTTGAAACATTATGGGAATGATCCATAAGTCATTTTTTAGATGTAAGAATTTAATTCACATCAAGAAAATAGAAGATGTGATTAGTATTAATTGATTTTTATTGGATTCAATACAAAAGTATCATTACAATTTAAATCATTAATCAAATATTAAAAACCATGAAAACAATATCAAATTTTTTTTAGAATTTATTAAAAATATTCATAAATCATTTCTGGAATGTATGAATTGATTGTACATCAATATGAAACATGATGAGGTCAATATGACCTAAAGTATGTGTTTTCAATATAAATGCACAATTTTACATTGATTCACTTGTCAATGTTTCACAAATCGTGAAATTGACTTGATTTCATTTTCAAACCTTAGTAAAATAATCGATAATTTAGTTCTTATGATTAGGAATTTATTGAACATCAATTTGATGCATGGTGAGACAGGTAGAATGATACTATTTGGGTTTGATTTTCAAATTATTATTACTTTTAGTAAAAAAAATTAGTAACATACTGGAGACTAATCCAACACATTCATATTATATTAATACTTTAGTAAAATGATCCCTCGGTCATTATGGACATGTAAGAGTCAACTATACCATAATCTGATTAACATTGTACCCAATTTGACTCAAATTGTTGCGTTTTAGACTAAAATTAAAATTTTATTTATTTACTATTTCGTATTTATGTTTAAATTGTTTATTTATACTATTAAAAATATAAGAATTTTATTTTTATGTAGTTGGATTATATTATTGAGTTAGGGTGGTCTGTTCGATGCTTTTTATGATCCGGAGTTATTTGACATAGTGGTTATAACTGAGATATTGGAAATATTTAAATTGGTAATGAACGTGTACAAGCATCATTAAAAAGTTAATGTAGTCGACTTATTTAGTTAATTATTTCACCATATTATCTATAATTTCTAGGTTAATATCCTTAGCATTTTTATCTAATAATTATTTATTTTTTCAAGACCCATTTTAGATGTCATATTTTTCTTCAAAACATATCAATAAGATAGAAAAGTGAGAACATTTTTCTTTTGGACGAGGCATTTCAAGATTCATGGGGAGTCCTATTCCAAAAAAATCGGACATTTTTTTCTTTTATGGATTGGTTTGGATACTTTATGTAAAAACACACATTAGATAATCAATCATCTATAAATAAATTTGATATGTGGTGTTATCATTATGAATCAAACTATATATTTTAAGATTATAGTTTACATTCTCATCCAAAATTAACATCACATAATCAAAACATCTATAACACATTTAGTTTATTTCATTAATTTTAGAAAATGATCTATATATAATTTTCAATGAATATGAATTCACCACACCTTAATCTAACACATAGTGAGACTAATTGGACTCTAAATGTGTCTCTTTATTTAAAACTGAAATTTATTTGAGTTAAAAATGACATAATAAAACAATAAGACACTTACGTATTATTTTAATACATTATGAAATTAATAAAAAACTCATTTTTTGTGTAAGAATTCACTTCAGCTTAGTCTAACACACAATGTGCCCAATATGACCCGATGTGTGTCATTTTATTTAAAAATTACATTAATTAATGTCATAAACTTGTGTTAATCTTGAAAAACAAATTCATATTGTTATTATTCATTAGGAAAATGATCGGTAATTCATTTTTGACATATATAAATTATTCTCCCCTCAATCTGATGCATGGTGTTACTGATATGACTCAAAGTGTTCATTATCAGTTTATAATTGACATTTTAGTTCATGAAGTGTTTCAATCGCTGAAACTAAGAAGACACACCTAGATTTTCTAGATAATTTGGAAAAACATTTTATAAGTTATTTTATATATAAATGAATTAATATGACATCAAACTAAGACATGATGTCACTATAATGATTCAATGTGATCATTTATAGTATAGAATTACATTTTACTAAAAATTAAATGTAACATAATCAAAATTGAAAAAATCAATAGTTTTTTATTCATTTATAAAATGATACTAAAGAAATTTTTTAAATATATGAATCTACTTCACCTCAATCTGATGCATGGTGTGACATGTATGACTCATACTCTATCTCTATATTTAAATACGAAATTAATATTTGTAAAAAGGCATGGGAAATACAAAAAGATAAGAAAACTCATTTGGATTGTATTAATATTTTTGAAAAATAGTATACATTTAATTTTTCAGTGTATGAATTTCACGTAACTAAATCTAATTCATGGTCTATCTATAATTACTCTAATTGTTTATTTTTCTAAAAATTATCATTAATTTTTTATTAACGATTAGTGACATAATCCAAAAAATGAAAAAAACATTTGTATTGTTTCGGTACATTAGTAAAAAAATTTGTATGTCATTTTTTGTGTCGAGGAATCACGCGTACCTCAATCTAATTCTTGTAATTTCTGATATGAGTAAAATGTTTTGTTATCAGTTCAAAATAGAAATTTTAGATACAAAGTGTGTCACTAAGAAAAAAAATCAACCATGCTTCGATTTTCCCAAATATTTAGAAAAATGATTTGTAATCCATTTTTGAGGTGTAAGAATCATTATCAAATTAAACTGACATGTGATGTGACTGGTATGGATCAATGTTTTATTTCAATATTAAAATAACTTTTATTGAAAATGAAATGTCAAATACTCAAAACCAAGAAAAATTCATATTTCTATTATAGCTAATGAAGATGGTCTATAATTCAATTTTGACGTGTAGAAAACATCCTCACATCAATTTTATAAATGGTGTAGCCAATATTACTCCAATTGTGTCTTTTTATTTAATATTCAAAATAATATTAAGAACAAAAAAAAGTGACAAACTCGAAACCAAGATAAGGGATTATAATGTTTTTGATAATTTCGGAAAATTATCTATATATCGTTTCAAATGTATAAGAATTAGTCATACCTCAGTCTTATTCAAATTTTTTCCAGTATAAATTTAGGTGTGTTTCATTAAATGAAATTAATGTTAATTTTATTATGAAAAGATAAGCGAGATACTCAAAACAGTGCAAATGAACTCATATTGTTTGGATTATTTCGTATCTTGATCCATATGGTATTTTTGATGTGTCGAAAATATCTTCACCCCAATCTGATACACGGTGTTCCTGTTATGACTCCAAGTGTCCGTTATTAGATTAAAATTGATATTTTAGTTCAAAAAGTGCGTCAATCGATGCATTATATGAAAATTTTCATAAAATGTCTTAATAATTTTGTAAAATGATTAGTCTGTTTTTTTAATATAGTAATTAGTCTTATATAAAACCAACGCATTATGTGGGCTCTAGGAATCGATGTGGGTGTTCCCATTTTAAAATTGAATTTTAGTAAAAAAGATACAATACATACTCAAAAAATATCATATGAATTTGGCTAGTATTGATGATTTATTAATATTATACGTTAATCATTTATGATTTTTTAGAATAAACTACACTAAAATACAATGCATGGATTGATAGAAATGGTTATAAGTGTGTTTTGTTTTAAATTTGAAAATATTTTTAGTAAGAAATCAATGTGGAAGACTTAAAAATGAGAAAATAATTTGAATTATTTTAATAACATAGGAAAATGACTCATATGTCTTTTGGGACGTGTATAAATCATCTGAACCTCAATCTGATGCACGGTTAGAGTGGAATGACACTATTTATGGATCATTATTTACAAGTGTTGTTACTTTTAGTAACAAAAATAAAAGTGAAATAATCAAAAGTTAGAAAACCCATCTATAATTTTTCGATACCATAGGAAAATAAACTATAGGTCAAATTTGGTGTCTATGAATCATCCTTAACCCATTCGGATTCTTGGTGTCCTGGTCTGGCTCAAATTATTCATTGTCACTTTAAAATTTACATTTTAGTTCAAAAAATGTGGTTCTCTCTGTAAACCAATAAAATGAACTCAGGTTTTCCTGATAATTTCAGATAATTATCAACAAGTCATTCTTCATTTATCTGAATTAGTTTCTTGTATAACTATTTTATAATGAGATTTATATAACTCAAATTGTATGAATCTGGTTTAAAATTAATTTTTTTATATAAAATTGAAAAACTCAGAACCAAGAAAACGCATTCAGGTAATATTAATAAATTACTAACAAGATCCATAACTCATTTTGAGGAATTTATTAAATAGTATTCACATTATTACAATTCTTGATGTTACTAGTATTAATCGAAGTGTGTATTTTTATTTAAAATTGACAATAATTTTTCAAAAAAATCCTACTAACAAAAACAATAAAAAACATTCTGACAATTCTGATAAAATAATGGGTAAATCCATATGTCATTTTTTATGAACATAATTCTTCATTACCTCAATATTACACATGGTGTTCCAGTTATAACTCGATATGTACCTTCAAATTTAAATATGACATTAATTTTAGTAAAAATGGATAGTGGCATAATAAAAATGATGAAATTCCTTAGGTGCGTGTCTATAAATAAGGAAAACAATATTTAGATCCATTGATATGTATTGGAATAAGCCTCACCTTAATCTGAGGCATGGTGTTCTCAGTCTTACAATAGTTGTTCATTGCCATTTTTAAATTAACATTTTAGGTGCAAATTGTGTCAGTAACTTAAAACCAATCAAACATGATTGTATTATCATGATAATTTATGAAAATGACTCACAAGTCATTTATGAAATTTATGAATTTGTCTCAAATAAAATAGGCGCATTATGTGACCCGAATGACTCAAAGTGTGTGTTTCTAGAATAAATGACATTTATATAAAAAATACATGTACCATACTCAATACCCATCAAATTAATTATGATTTTTTGATATTTTGGTAAATTGTTCCATATGTCATTTTTGACATCTAGAAATCATTCATTCATCAATTATACTTTGGGTTTTATTTGTATGACTCCAAGTGAATATTTTCAATTAAAAATAACATTATTTATAATAAAAAAAATAGTTAAATACACAAAAAAATTCATTTCCAATGTTTTGAATATTTATTGAAAACTAATTCAGAAGTCATTTTTTAATAATAATAATCATCCTCACCTCTATCCGATGAGCAGTGTAACTAATATGACTCCAAGAGTGTCATTTTATTTAAATTTGACATTGTTTATTGTAAAAAATACAAGTTAATTACTCAAAATTAATTAAATTCATTTGTTTTCTTTTGATATTTTAGGGAAATGATCCATAAGTAATTTTTTATGTATAGAAATCGGCATCACCACAATCTAAATCATAGTGTTATAAATATGACCCAAAGTTTTCGTTATGAGTTTAAAATATACATTTTAGTTCAAATATTTTTTCCCTTACTAAAAATTAAGATTAAACACTTAGATTATCATAATAATTAAGGGAAATGATTCTTATTTCATTTGTGATGTGTAGTAATTTGTTTCATGTCAAACTAATACACGATGTTAATTGTATGAATAAAAGTGCCTATTGTGGGTTTAAAAAGATATTTTTTTTAAATGAGAAATTAAATACTCAAAAAAATGCAATTGTTTTGTCTTGATACATTATAAAAAATTATCACTAACTCATTTTTGATGTGTAGGAATGAGCCTCTCCAATCTGATGCATGATGTGGCCTTTATGACTACAAGTGGGTTTTTAATTAAAAATTGACATTAATTTTAGTATAAACAAAAAATGACATACTAAAAACTGTGAAAATAAATTTGAATTATTTATGAAAATTAGGATAATTATACATAATATTTTATGAAATATAAGAATCATTATCACATAAATATGACACACATTTTTCCCGGTATGACTCTAATAGTCCATTACCAGTTAAAAATTGACATTTTAGTTCAAAAAGTGTTTAAATGGATAAAAATAAGGAAATCGTGTATGGATTGACATTATATTTTATGGAAACGATTCATAAGAAATTTTTTATGTGTATGAATTAGTTCCATAACTAATTGACAAATCATGTGATTGGAATGACTTAATGAACATGTTTCTAGTTTAAAATGGCATTTTATTGAAGAACATAACTGACATACTAAAAATTGAGAAAACACATTCAGTTTATATTAATAGTTTTGAGAAAAAATCCATAATTCATTTATGAAATATTGAAATTGAACTCATATCAATACAACCCAATATTTTTTATGTTTGTCTCAATGTGTGTTTTTTCAATATATAAGTTCCATTTTTTGTTTAAAATGTGAATCACATCACCAAAATATAGAAAACAAGCACTGAATAATTTCTCATAATTCTATCAAATAAATCATAATTAATTTAATTATAAATTCTATCTTATACTTATTTAGACAATTTTAACAGAGATAATGCTTCATGATTAATAATAAATTGTGTGATGTGTATGAATCAACCACAATTCAATCTGATAAACACTGTTCCTTGTATGACTCAATGTTTTTGAAACATTCTATATGATTTTATTATTTATATTATTACTAACCTAAGAATTTTTTACTTATAGTATTTCATTTATTGTCATCAGTATCCGTTGGTTATTCAGAAATATAATTCTTTGTGGTTGGGGGAAAAAAGTAAACATTTATATTTTTGAATGTATTTGATAATTTTGACTTACTCATTTAATTTTCAAAATAAATGTTTTCTATGTTTATAATAGTTAATTATTATTATATTTCATCAGTAAAATTTATTTCATTAAATTTTTAAATTTTTAAATTGTTTTTCTATTGTTTATACTATTGTAGTGGGAAACATATTTAATAGTACACTGCAGCATTCCCCTTTATCACCTCTTTTCTATCACTTATAAAACAATATTTTTTTTATCTTAATCACACAGATCTTTTTTCAATAAAAAACAATAAATTGACCACTATTAAATACATGATTTGTATTAGATCATTCTAACTTATCAATGGTATTCCAAATGGGATATCGATGCATGGGAAAGAGTGTGACGAACAAGCCTCCAAATAACACCACACTATTGGGTACTATTTATATTTTATGAATTCTGGGGATCCTAGAATCTCAATAAATTTCCTTCCACTATTTTTTTCATAGTGATAATATTAGACAACTATATGGAATCATCAAAAGTTATTCCCATAAATATCAGGATATAAATTCCATTGTCAACCCCAAACTCTTTCAAGGCATGCCTTGTTTAATTCTCCTTGATCTAAAAGAATTTGTTAACTGATTCTACCAAAGGGTGGTGAAGAACTCCAAAAATATCCTATGAATATCTCATCATGTAACTAAATGAGTTTTTGGGAATTATTCTACTGTAATGTTTTCCTTTACTAGTAATTTATTTCTATTGTTTGTATAATCTCTATATAAAATTTTAATTTTTATGTGCATCATCATAACCCGATGTTTTGATATCTGGATCTGGAACATTAGGTCAGAAAACTATAGCAATGGATTGATATGTGTCTATTTTTGATCCACTTGAGAGGACTGGGATAGTGATTATGGTGATATGAACGAGTTGGTATATTTTTTCAGGAAAGCCAAATGTGTGGGGTTTTTTTGAACTTGGATGATTGAGGTTGGGATTAGGAATCTTAATTTTACGGGATCTTTGTGGAATGTTAGGTGGGATTATTTATGTATTGTGTATGAGGAGAGAATAATTATATCAACTAAATACAAATGTGTGTAACACGATAAAGATGAAAGAGAGAGTTTCGAAAGGGTTTAAGCATATGTGTGATTCAGGAATGAGTGTAACAAATGGGAGGTGATTGTTCTTGTGAAATTTTAAGAAAAGTTTAATCTATTTACAGAATAGGTAGGTGAAGTATAAGAGAGTTGGTGAAATAGAAAGGTTATATGGATTTTGGAAGCCAATTAGTTAAAGAAGGAGAGAAGTTGAGATATAGGTGTTGAGTGATGAGTATATGGTACTAAAATAAAGGAGGGGTCACATTACAATTCATGATTTATATCTTACAATTAGAAAACACAAAAGTATTTATAGATTGATTGAATTTAGTGGTGTTAATTCATTAGTATTTATTGTGGTACGGTATATTATATGGACCTAACATAAAATCATATTCCTTCTTGAACATGGAACTCTAATTCCATACACCACATGAAATAACATGTCATGATTTCAATTTTTTTATAACTAGTTTGGTTTATCAATTTTCTATATCCATAAAACTGTGGAAAGATCCTATGAGTGTAAAATACTTGAAGAAATTAATACAACTCTTAATGGAATAAAGTAAAATAACTTTAGAACATAACATGGTTTCATCCTAGTAAGGACATCATTTTTTAGAAATAGATAGACATATGTCAGATTCCATTAGCTAAACATTAGTACGAGAAAAAATCCATCATGGAATAGATCTATGTAAAAAATTAAATATTTAGACGTACTGCTTTAGATAAGGCTTTCTATACCTATTGAATGATTACAAATATATGTGATAATACCATGATCTTTTTGACTAGCCCCAACCATTGTGACTTCAATTTACCAATATATAGTCTCAAATAATCACTAAATTATTGATTTTTATCCAGATGTGAAAATTTACTCGAATAATTGTGATGGTTAACCCATCAATTGTACTTTTTGTTAAATTTTTTCATTTTTATAAGAATAATTTTTATACTCTTCTAAATCATCTGGTTGTAATAACTGTTTTTTTTTTCATTTTACTCACCCAAATTCATACAATTGACATCCCCAAAAAATTATTTTACAATTATTCATAATGATTTTATGTATTTCCATAAAAAAAAATTAATAAGAACATATAGTAGTTTTATAGGTTGTTCTATAGACCCAAAATTCATTATTGTGTTTTGTGAACCAATCCTTTTGACAATCATTCACCATTTTCTCCAATATTTACTTGATCTCGCATTCATAATCCTCTACTTACTCTTTAGTTTTATAATTATTAGTAGTTCATATATTATATATGTCACAATACCTATCAATAAATATCATCATCAGGTTCCAATTAAAATGAATTCCATGATCACTAATGAGTAACTAGGAAATACAAATCTAATAAAAAATGTTTTATCTTTCAATTTCATGAACATTGTAGTGGTATTATGTGTCATATTCTTCTCTTATACCCATTTTGATTAACAATATACACATATTGGTGTATAAATTTTTTAAAAATAATTTAGCCATGGGTCCATAAAATATAATCCCTAAACAAAAAAACTTCTACAAATAAATTTGGTTTTATGTAATCAAAATATTTTTACTAATATTGTCAGATATTTGGAATATATCACAACATTACACAAGTTATCATTTATCTTGATGTAGTGTTTTCTAAAAAAATAAACTTTGATGTATCTTATACATTTTCATAATTGGTACATATTTCCCCCCTATGGTGAAGAATGGTAAAATTCCAATATACATTAACTCTCATATTCAGGAACACACCACTAAATCAATTGATATATACACTATTTAAAAATTAGTTGGATCATCATAATGTTTAACTTTTATGTCGATTAAAAATATATTATTTTATTGATATGAAAAGTGAGGGTAATGGAATTTATTACCTAATTACTTTTTTATGTCATTGGACCACACATAAGAATTAAAATACAAAAATAAATGTTTCTCATTTACAAATATGTCAAGAACATTTATATTACCTTATTCCATAAAATTTTGAATCTATTGTTGACATAAATGGTTTGTAATGAAATTATATTACACATTTTTACCCTTTATTATATTGTGAAATTTTTGTAAACACTAGATCCATCTATTCATTATTTGGCGCACATATTTATGTTCAGTAGTTAAAATAGTGTTACTAGATCAGTGAAAATAATTACATTAGAATGAAAAGGATAATCTTATAATATATCGAATGAAAAAATCAGTGTAAGAGTCTTCTTCTACCATGTTCTATACTTTATTTTCATATCACTAATTATATGGTTGGAATAATAAATGGATCCAAAAATGTGATCAATACACTTCCCAAAAATAACTTCAATATAAAATTTTCTTGTATCATATATAAATTCAAAGTTAACTCTTTAATATTGAGATATCATAATTAGGGCGTCCATAGTGTTTTAATTCAGATGGATGAAATGTAACGTACAAGATGTATCAATGTAAAATTATACCACCTTATATGATAGTTCAGAAAATGCATGATAAATTTTTTAGAGATACATGAATAATAAAATCCATGCAAGAACACAATGAAGGATCCCAATACATCAAAAATTCATCAATTAATATTTATAGGAACTCATTATCTATATCATGAAAATTATGCATCATTCATACTTGGATTTATTTTCATTACACATTCGGAATGACATTTGTAAGTATAAAAAGGTTACATATAGGGTATGAAAATATAGTTTCTATTGATTCTTTACGTCCACCGAAATTTTATTATTTATACAATCTCCATTGAAAAAATAAATAATATTCAAGATATGCCAATCCCTCTAATATCTGATCCATAAATATCATTATGAAATTTTTATTCTAGGTGTATGAATTTAAATTATTGTATAGAACATATAATCATATTCATGTATCATTGCTAGTTTTAACAAATTATTTTTATTTTTATTCATGTTGATTAATTCTCCATTATTAGGAACCAGTTATATTGGGTGTACCCATTCATAATCTAAAATAGAATTGATGTGTGACAACCTTGGTATCTATAGAATAATACAATTGATATATATTAATACTTATGAATATGATATTAATTTTACTTTAAATGGGAATCTATGTTCTATGGTGTACCCTACACACAACAATGGGTTTCTTTAAAATCTCACGTTGTACACAAGGATAAGTCATACCAAAAATATAATATTACAATCTAATTATTTTGAATGGTAGTTAATGACTAGTTTTTGTATTTGGAGGAATGAATATAACTATCTATGATATGATTATACAAGTTTGTTAAATGTTTTTACATTTATTGAATAAATTTTAGAGTCATAAAATGAGAATGCATCAAATTTTAAGTATAAATACTCTAATATTTTAGAAAGGTAGTTCCATTGAATTTTAAAAGTATAACCTTTTTAAATCTAGTTTTTTTCTCATTAATATGTTTCATTTGAAAAAATTTACTTCTTCTTTAGAATAAAGAAATGAAAATTTACTTTGGATAAATTTTGTGGTATTTTTTTCATAATATTCATTTTATAATGAATAATGAAAAATGCTACATTTGAAGTCTAAACTATCTTTTCATATTGTTATTTATATGATAATATTTTTTTTAATTGGTTTAAAAATGTAATTAGTTTATACTTTTACCATTGAATCGAATTTTGGTTATTCTATGTAATTTCACTTTTTCATTAGACATAATGATATGTAAATCTTTTGATAGTAATTATTTCTAAAAAACATGATTTTTGGTTTCGACTATGGTAATTAATTTAAAATTAATATATAAATCTAATCTGTTTTTAATTAGGAAAAATGGATACCAAATTTTGAAAGAGTATGTCCAAATTGTGTAAATAAATAACATATATTTTTATACATGAATAATAGGAAGTTCAATACATATTTTATTTAATGTGGTGAAAGGGTAAATATGGTTAATAAGGGTAAAAATTAATATTATAATAATATTAAAAAACAATAGAACTTTTTTTAAACCTATTGGATAATATATTTCCGACCATGGGAATCCTTGGGGTTATTTTAGGACCTCATGGAGCCACTTTTTGGTGAAAATGAAATTTAATTACTTTTAATTTAATATTAAAGAATATGTAACCTAAACCTGTATCTTTTAGTAAAATTTATTTTATATGGGGTAATATTAGTTATCATTTAGACTATAAATATTCATTAGAAATATAAACATGTTTTCTTAAATCATGGTATTTTATTCATAATTATTAGAGATTAAATAAGTAAATTTATTTATGAAACAATAGTGATGTGGTGATTACCATATTAATGAATGTTTTAAATAAATGAAATTATAAATATTAAAATATATGTTTTAAAATTTTATGCCATCCAAAAATATCAGGCTTGATTATGACTTCTTATATTTGAATTGAAGATGACTTTTCAAATTAATCATGTTTTTTTGGATTTTTAAAAATTCATTTTATAAACAGTATAAAAATTGATATAAATGAGTTTTTAAATAAATTAATATTTTATTAAATGATATACTAGACCTAAAAATATATGATTTGGCCAACTAACATATCCAATGTTAAAATTTTCATTAATGATATATTTTTTGTTCTATTTCATTTTAATATAACTATGATAACCATATATTATGAATATAAAAGAAGACATGGTAAAATTTAAATCTCCATACTATAGTTTGAAGCCAAAATATATAGTTAGTTTTAGGACCTAAACATGTCTAAAAACCCACTGGATGAGATTATTTTGACCCATCCACATATGGTATTTTAATATATCACTTTTTTGTTCTAATAATTCTAAAATAATTTAATAATAAAATAATTCATTCAAACATTCCAAAAGTTCCCCTGCACCACTTATAAAAGGACACAACCTCTAACACTTAATCACACATCTCAATCCCCCTTGGCTCATCCAACCATGGCCCAAATAAGCTCCCAACATCCTTCCCATCCCCCTATAATCCTTCCACTAGTTTGAAGGAAATTAAAGAGATCCCTTTGGCTCCAATCAAAAGAAGTTACCCTACTTGAGTTAGAACAAGAAACATATGAGAAAATTCGGACTCGAGGTGAGGGAAATTGTCTCACTAACCTTTCAGTCAAGGATATATTGATTTATACATGAATTGATTTTATATGGTGTATAAACCCCTTTGGCTTTTAATTTCATTCAAATAGAATCATTTTCTACATTGCATTTTACTAGAAATCAATGTAAATGTTTCTTTTTAACATATGAGTTGACAATAACCATTCAGCCACTATGATCATTATTTTTTATTTGTATTCATTAATAGGATTTTATGTTTTTTAATGTAAAATTAATACCATATAACCTTTTACATATTTTGTTATTAAAAATGGTTTTGAAAGTAGAATTACTATTTTAATATGTTGAAATTATTTCTTGTTATTACAAATGATATTTTTATGATTAAAATGTTGTTATTTGAAAGATTTTATGTGAGATGATGATATAATGGTACTTGGAAATTTTACAGGTGGTTACACAATAAACCAAATGATGGGTGGTTTAATGATAATCCAAGGATGGGTGGTTACATTATAACCATCATACGGCGGACTTCCATACCCAATGTGTTGGAGGTAATAATGTAACCACCCATCCTTGGGTTATCAGGGAACCACCCGTCATTTGGTTTTTCTTGTAACAAACTGTAAAAATTTCATTTACCATTATATAATCATCACACATTAATTATTTCAAATAGAAAAATTTCAATCCTAAATATTTCATTTGAAATCCCAAGAAATAATTTCAAGATATTGAAATATTAAATCCAATTTCAAAACCATTTTCAATACCACAATACTTAAAAATGGTATATGTTATTTATTTTACATTTAAAAACATCACGCCTTATTAAAGAATCCAAATATCAAATAATGATTGTAACTTCGGAAAGATCATTCTCACCGTGTATATTAAAAAGAATCATTCCTTTTGTCGTTTTGTAAAACGATACCTATAAAAATAATCTCTTTGAATCAAATTAAAAGTTTAAGGGGTCTATACCCAATATGAAATCAGGTCATGTATAAATCAAAATATGCCACAAAGAAATGAGATTGAGTCAAAGTCCCTTACCTCGAGTCCGAATTGTTTCGTATGGTCCTTGTTATTTCTCAAATCAGGTATCTGTATTTGATTTGAGCCAAAGGTATCTTTTCAGATACCTTCTGCCTAAGGGAAGGATTCAAGGAGGAAAAGAAGGTTTTTGGATCTTATTTAGGTAGAGGATGGATGAGAGAAAGGGGCCTGAGAGGTGTGACTAAGGGTTAGTGGTTGTGCACTTTTTTTATAGGGAAGAGGGGTACATTACGACAGTTTGAAAGAATTATTTTATTCTAAATTGAATATTAAATTCTAGTTACAAAAATGTCATATATTTCGAAGATCATATGACTATCTGTCGAAATCATCTATTCCAATAGTCTTTAGAAAAGTTTCGTCCATAAAATTATCATTAAAATATAGCATTAACCCTTATTAAATCTATTTAACAGTTACCATGTCTTATAGTATATCCATAATATATTGTTACCACAGTTACTATAAAATCACCAGAGGCCAAAAATTAGATCATTAATGACATTTCTATCATTATATATGTCATATGGACGAAAATTACATATTAAGAGTTTTATATCAGTTATAAAACTTTTAATTTATTTAAAAACGCATTTATGTCAAAAAAAATTACTATTCATATCAAGGATTTTTAAAAACCCATAAAAACATTATTAATTATAAGAAACCTCATTAATTCAAAAAGAACAAGTCATACTCAGCCGCGAAATTCTATTATGTCATAAAATGTTTAATAATACATTTATTTTAATATTTATAATGTCATTTATTTAAAACATTCATTAATAAGGTTATCACTACATCCCCATTGTGTCATAATTAAATTTTTTTATTTAATATCTAAAAAGTATAAATAAAATACCATGATTGGGGAAATAATTTTATATTTATAGTGACTATTTATAGTTTATATGATAACTTAGATAACATCATATAAAAATTTTCTTACTAAAATATACACGTTTAAGTTATATTTTCCTTAACTTTTAATTAAAAGTAATTAAATGTCAGTTTCACACTAAAGTGGCTCCATGGGGTCCCAAAATCGACCCATGGATTAACATGATAAGTAAAATATCATCCAATATTATTAGGACACATGTTATGGTAATTTAATATTATTATAAAATTATTTTTTTTCTTAATTTAAAAGATATACCATTTTACCACGGTGAATAAAATATTTATTGAAGTTACTATTAATAATGTCTACAAATAAAAGATAAGTATTTACATAATTTTTAAATACTAATTCCAAATATAGAATAAAATTTTTTAAATTAAAAAGGTAGAAGTTGCATTAATTAATTTAAAATTAATTCATGATGTCAAAACAAAAAAACATGTTTTAATGAAATAATATCTATTAAAATATTGACATGTTTTTCTCTCTAATTAAAAAGTAAAATAAATTCTGATGACATTTATTTGATTAAATGAATAAAATTTATTGTAATATTTAAAATAAAGTAAAAGGACAATCTATTAGTATTGATAAACTAGATGAAAAGGAAATTTTGACCTATAATGCAGTATTTTTCACTATTCAATAAAAAAATAAACTGTATCAAAAAATACCAAAAAATTATCCTAAGTATATTTTGATATAGAACATATAAATAAGAAGTTTATTTTTCTAATTGAAACTTATAAAAGTGTTAAAAACGATATTTAAAAATTGTATTCCATCAAAAGGCAGTAAAACTACACTTTTAAAATATTTTAGTATTTATGCAAAAAATTGGATTCATTATCATTTTAAACCTCTCAAATATATTGGATAAATATAAAGTCGTTTAAAAACATTTATAATCATAATATTGTATGTTCTGTTCTTTCCCACCAATACAATGACTAAGTGTTCTCTACCACTTAAAATAATAATTATAATATATTAGTTTTCCTTATGGCTCCACCATTTGCACAACATGAGATTTCAGAGAAACACATTATTGTGTGTAAGTTACACCATCAAAGATAGAATCTATTTTAATGTAAAATTAATAAATTACTCATACGTATTAATAGAAATCAAAAATATTAATCTATAAATACCTTGGTCGTTACATCCTTCCTCCCTTTTGAGAATTGTGTCCCTACAATTATATTTACTTGTCAAATAGGTGGGGGTATTTATCCCTCATACCATTTTCAGATTCCAATGTTTCCATTTCATCGATATGGATTTTCCATAAAACCATAACATGATAAATCACCTTATTATTCAACACTTGCTCTCTACTATCAAGAATATGGGCTGGTTGTTCCTCATAAGAAGGATTCTCTTCCAACAAAACACCCCCTAGAATTAAAACATGAGATGGATCCAGTATACACATATTACCGTTGAAACATGAAAAAGATTGTGAATCTAGGATCAACTTGTAGGGAAATCCACTATGTAGGCAATTGTTCCACCTTTCTCCTATAATATCTTCATGGTACTCTCTTCCTTTCTTCCAGAAAAAGTAATGCAAAAAATATATAGTATTGAAACTTTATGAAAAATCTTCATATTTTGTTTTTGATGTGTATGATTTGACCACAAATTAATCTGAAACATGATAGGGATGGAATGAATTGACGTGTGTGTTTTTAATATAAACACTTCATTTTAGTATAAATTATGAATCACATAACCAAAACTGGTAGATGAGCCTCAAACCAGTTGGTGAGGAGTCGATAAGTGAATCCAAGAGACTTGAGATCAAAACAAAGTGGAGGGATATTATTATGTGGTACTATATATATTTCCACAACCTTAAGCCTTACTTAATAATGAATTAAGATAATAAATCTTATTGATTTTCTTTTTAGTTTTATTGCTTTAGAGAACTATGTCATAACTTATACAAAACAACACAAATCAAGTTTTTGTAACTTTTATATGTTCCATTTTACAAAATAAACATCTTATTTAGAAGAGTTAAATAAAATTTTACCTTGTTTAAATTTGCTATATTTTTTTGATAAAGTACATTTTTTACTGAATAGCGAAAACTATTGCATTTTATGTCAAAACTGTATTTTAATCTAGTAAATCTATATTATTATATTATCATTTTAATTGGTTTCAATGGGTAATTAGATTATATTTTTTCAATTTAATACAATTACGGTCATTGGATGTAAATTTACTCTTTAATTACACACAAACACATATATATTTTTTGATAGTTATTAATTCTTAAAAACACAGTTTCTGTTTTGACAACATGAATTATTTTTAAATTAAATTATGGAACATTTGTGTTTTGAATTTTGAAAAATGAATTCCATATTTGGAATTAGTTTTTCCAAAATTTTCAAATAGGTAACTATTATTTTTTGACATTATGAATAGTACATTCCATAAAGATTTTATTTACCATGTTTAAAAGGAAAATATGGAAAATAAGAGTAAAAACATAACTTTATAATAATATTAAATTACCCTAACATGTGTCCACATACTACTGGATGATAATTTTCCAAACATGGGAATTCATTGGTCATTTTTATTATTGCATGGATCAATTTTGTTTGAAAATGACATTTAATTACATTTAATTTAAATTTAACAAAAATTTAACCTAAACACATATTATTTTGTAAAACAATGTTTATATGGGGTCATATAAGTTCTCTTTTTTAATATAAATAGATATTAGAAAACTAAAAAAATTCCTAAATCACGTTATTTTATTTATAATTTTTATATTTTATATAGATAAATTTATTTATGACACGGTTTGGATGTAGTGATTACCTTATTAATGAATTTTTTAAATAAATGAGATTATAAATATTAAAATAAATTTATTTTAAACGTTTTAAGCCATCCACGAATGTTATTGATGATTATAACTTGTTATATTTGAATTAATGATGTTTTTTAGAATAAATCAAGTTGTTATGGGTTTTTAAGAAGTCATGACATGAATAGTATAAAAAATGTCATTAATTAGTATTTAAAAAATTTAATTTTTCATTAATGATATAATAGTCCAAAAAATAAAAAATTCTACCAACTGAAATATATGATGTTACAAATTTCATTAATGATCCATTTTTTTCCTATTTTAATTTTATATTAATTTTTGTAACCATATATTCTAAATACACAATAAGACATGGTAACTATTATATAAGCTTACTAATGGTTAAAGCTAAATGCTAAGATTAATTTTATGAACTAAACTTGTCTAGAACACCATTCCTGAGAGTACTTCAACCAGATCCTCATCTGATCTTTGAAATATATCACTTTTTTGTAACTAGAATTCTAAATTCAATTGATAATAAAATTATAGATTCAAACATTATTAAATATCCCCTCATCCCTCTTATAAAAGGACACAACAACTATCCCTTACCCACACATCTCAAGACCCCTTATCCCATCCATCCTATGCCCAAATAAGCTCTCAAAATACATCCCTTCATCCTAGAATCATTCCCCTAGGTAGAAGGAAACTCAAGATAGACCTTAGGCTCAAATCAAAATAAGTTACTCAATTTGAGGAAGAATAAGGAACATACAAGACAATTCAGACTCGAGGTAAGAGACTTTCTCTCAATCTCCATTCTTTGAGGAGTATTTTGAATTAAACATGATGTTATTTTACACGGTGTATAAACCCCGTTAACATTTAATTTCACTCAAGTGGATTTTTTTATACATAGTGTATTACTAAATGAGGAAGAGAATGATTCTTTTTAATGTACGTGGTGACAATGACCATTCGTCATTGCGATCATTATTTTTTATTTGGCTTCCTTAACATGATGTGATCTTTTTAAATGGATAGTATATACCAATTACCTTTTTTAATTATTGTGGTATTGAAAATGATTTTGAAAGTGGATTTACTATATCAATTACTTGAAATAATTTCTTTTGATTGAAAACGAAATTTTTATCATTGAAATGTTGATATTTTCAAACTTTAATGTGAGATGATGTTATAATGGTACATGGAAATTTGACAGGTGTCTATGATATAAACCAAATGATAGGTGGTTAGATGATAAACTAATGATGGGTGGTTATGTTATAACCTCCAATGATTTTGGTATGGAAGTCTATCATATGGATATTTCATTTGTAAGAATGATTTGTGGATGTTGACAAAATGGTTATTCTATTTAGGTGTGATTATGTCCCATGTATACCATTTATATGTTATGTCTTCTCTCTATGGGTTTTATGGTCATCATTAGGTTAAAAAGGGTAATAAATAATAATTTATTCCATTAAGAGTATTTACTACATTATAATGGTGTAAATTATTACTTATGATAACATATTCATGGTTTACATGCGTTTTTGGAACAATAACAGTTTTCCCTATTTGTCTATCAGTAAAAAATATTTTTATGCTCGTCCCTTAATTTTAAATTTTTTTTTCAGACATAATGTGGAATAGGGTCAAATATGGGATCATGGAAAATTCATGTTGTTTAAAACATGGAACTAATCATTTTTCATTTTTTAAGAGTTTTTAGTTTATGAAAAAAATAGATACTGAGTAGAATTGTCTATATTTAATATTAAAGTTGTGATGTGTAATTTATTACCAAATTATCTAAATCACTAAACCAGAAAATATACTCAAGGTGAATTAATAACTTATTTCTAGATTACGTAATGTTTAAATATGGGACCTTATAAGATGATTCATGCATCAAGTAACTTAAACAACTATTTTTGGAAGACAACATTCATGGGTGATTACAGTCCCCATTGGTGTCGTTTTCTTTGATTCCCTTCTTATTCAAGTAGAATTATATATTTTAAAATTGTAGTTTTAATTTATTTAATATCTGTTATCTTCTATGATATTGATTTAATCTCTTTTTTCACGACCATATTCATTTTCTCATATTGTTCAGTTAAAAATTCCACATTTACTTAGACTATAAGACAATAATTTTTTAGAAAAATGAATTTCATAGGGTGTATTTAAGGGGATTCATTTTTAACATATTTGTTTTGTTAATTATATTTATAAAATTTGGATAACAATCTCATGTAAAAGGGTCATTCAACTTTATTTTTTCAAAACAACTTTTTATATTCATTCCTAATATTTTTGCCATATTTTTTAGCCACCATCTCATCAATTATGAAGATAATATTATCCCATTTTATTTTTGAAACATTTGTTTATGTATCTGATCCAAAACGTCATTTCATCTGCTAAAAAAATAAAAAACTCAACTGAATGTTCCCCTTTCCTGTTAACATTACCCATGCATAAAATGACCTATTATTAAACTAAATAAAATATGGTATACCCTTTATTCACATTAATGAGACACTTTCCAATTTTTATAAAGGTTCTTCATAAAGTCAAAAGAATAAAACTATCTTTCCCCATCTCCACGACAAAGAAATCCACTAGAATACTAAATTTCCCATCATTCACATGAACAAAAACAAATATTCCGGAGTAACAATTCACTAATAGATTATCTTAGTGTAATACCAACCTTTTATGTTTTTTGTCATCAAATTAAAATATGTAAAAGGTCCTCCTCATTATTAGGTATGTTCTTGTGCGAAAATAAAAAATTCCCAGTTTGAATGTGTATGTGTCTATGGTTATTGGAATATTAAAAACAACTAGAGTCCCATTTCATTATAGTAATCTTATTTTGGACTACAATTGAACATTCTTCACCCAGGAAAATTAACCCTAAATCTTTTATATTTATTTTATTTATGATAATTTCATTCTAAAATGTTTCACAAATAAGTATTTGTGAAATAACCCTTAGGAAGAGAATATTTTTGGGGAGTTATTTGAACATGTCCATGAATTTTTAGTATTGATTTTCCACATTCCCATGATCAATCCTCTCTAAATATAGAAGGGGGTATTATTTGATGTTAGATCTATTTACTCTTCCAATTTATGTGCTTCCTCAAATAATGGTCATGTTTTAGATTCTTATTCATTTCTATCTTTTTCCCCTAAGTGGTTTTTTTCCTGTTTTTTGATTCTCTTCTACTTGACCTTATTTGATTTACTTATGATCCCCATATTCTTTTAGATCAAATATACATGTTATTATTTATTCTAGAACATATTCACATAATAATGTGATATCTTTGTTTTACACAATAGAATGTGATTTTTTATTACCATGAAGTATGCAATATAATCGATCTAAAAGAACTTCATATATCTATCCCACATAATTTCCGAGATTTTTATGGGAATAACTTTGGTTATTAATATTTTTTTATTTTTTATCCACTAATCTGTATTTAGAATGAATTTTAATGGTAGTGTATCATGGTTGGTTGGAGAGGGATGGGTTAGGGTCATTTTTCATAATAGAGATGACTACATATACTGTTAATTATTTGTGTACTATTGAGATTAAGTTGGGGAGAAGGTTGGAATAATATGATGTTTTGTTATTGATGGCAGTATTTATACATTACATGTTTTATCTTATAATTTTTCAATGTATATTATGGTTATATATCTAATTAGATACATGTTGTGGCTGGAAATCTCTTGGATGGTTGTAACCTATTTGAACAGGCTATTAACCTTGATTTTAACTAACATAATTAAAATCAAGGGGTGATTTTCTTCTTATTCATCTTGGAAATCATTATGAATATGTGGGCCTACATATATTTCAATTGATTAAACTTATATATATATATAGTTTCTACTGGTTCATGAGTCTGTAGAAGCTAAAATGAATCAAATTTCTGGAATATTGTTTCCAATTGGGAAGCTAAGAGGGTCATTTTCTCTTCTTGGTGAATGACTCATATTAGGGGCCCTTGATCGCTTTTCCAAAGGCTATCCTTATTTGAGATATCATCATGAAAATTACAACACACCTCTGATGTATTCATCAAGATACTTATATCAGTTAATGTAATATCCACAACTCAAGATGCAGGATACAATATAAAATAAAAAGATTTCAATTGAAGGCATCTATCAAGTACATGGTCTACGGGAATTCATAGAAACTTATTGATCCCCTCCCAAAATTCCAAATATTATTCTCCATCAATTTAAAAAAAATTATGAATGGTTATCCCATAATTCCTCATTCATGAATGTGGACTGTATTTTTATGTCAGCACCTTGTCTAGCTCATCCCATGTGGTGATTGATCATGTGGGTGGGATTTTTCACAAATCCATAGCTCTATGATAAAATGAAAATGATTACACTCATTTTCTAATAGAATCTAAATACACTCTATTATGTCATAATGTGTTTCAAATCAATATGAAATTCAAGAGAGAGCTATTTAGATCCACACATTGTATGTTTCTAGATTGCAACATATTTTAGATCATCAAAATGTTGTTGGTCTTGATATGAATTTTTTTACTTAAATTGGTTTCCAAAAGATTCTTTATAATACACCATATATATAAATTAATCCACAATATAGAATGGTATATTCTTTATTCATTGTTTTTCTTCATTACATCCATCAAGGGTTATAATCTTGAATCTATCCGCCATTGTATCACGTCACTATGCATGTTAGAAATATTTGAAGAATTCTACATACTCAGATGGAACTCAACAGTCCAAAATTCCTTATCATGAAACCAGAGTCCTACTCCTTCATGATTTATCCTGAGAAACAAAAAAACAAACATGGTTGTTTAAAAAGAATAAACAACATAAATAGAAATAGATTAAGAATTTAATTAGTTGAAAACTAGATTTATCGAATCTGATTGTCACTATCAGTCCCAGGAAATGGTAAAAAAATCATTTCTAGTGGAGAATCATCAACTCGCTTTGAGATATTAGTTATGTTAATTTCTTATAGTGCTTTATCATTTACTAACATTATAGTATATATAATGGAAAATTTGTTTCCATCCCACAAACTTGATAATGTTGTGATCCTTTAGAGTCGGTAAATCCACATATTGATTTTTTTTATGATTATATTATCATGAAATACAAAAAATTGAAGTTTATAAAAAAGATATATTTAATATAATGGATTTCGAGGTTGTGTTCAGTGTGTTTCATAATGATTTATCAGTCCTTAAATTTATGGTTCAATAATTTAGAGTTACACAATTTTTTGTTTTAACATTATCATCTTTATTTGATAAAATTATAAATTTCAATATAATCCAATAAAAATATCGATCTTTTAAATTTCGTTGACCTAGAGGCATTAAAATCAATCTGCATACTAAAAAATTAATATAATTCATTAGTCTTGACTCATTGTAATTGAATAATTTAGTGTTCCTCCATCAAAAATTATATTCTTCAAATTCCAGAAAAGGAATAAAATTGAGTTTAGGGTTGGACTATTTCCAAACACACTAGACATCCATTATTAAGATTAATATTTTTGGGCACATTCATTATCCTACATCCAACCACTCACACCTTATGATAATTATCCATTTATAAAGAAATATTTCATTAAATTTGTATAATCTATTATAAAATATGAGGTCATAAGGTATGATAGATTAATATAATCATAAATAGAACGAAATAAATAACTAGAAGAACTACCAATATTCAATTTAATGTGATGAAAATTGAATAGAATATCATCTTAATAACCAAAATAAATCATAATGAGATGTTATGCCTCCAAATGTATAGAATATATAATTTCAAAGGATTTCCCAAAGTCCAACTAAAAATTAAAAATATCTAAGATATTTCTATTAAAAACATCATTCATATAGTGAACGGTTTCCCACAGGGTTAGTAGATCAACCCTCCTCTAAATATTTCTTTACTCAAACATATCACTTAATGAAATATCATTAATGACATGTCTAAAAATTTATCTCCTAAAAACATATATTTCCCAGGTATTCACAACATAAAAAAATTACGGTATAAAGTAAGTTAAATTCTTCATTTCTGACTAATCTCATTCATGGAGTGAACTACACTCACTCCAAGATTGATGATTATATAGTTGTGCCTTGTACACTACCATCTTCTTTCATCCCATGAAAGATATTCAAAGGGGTGAATTTATTTTTCTGATGATTTCTTTCTCTCCCCAGGTACCATTCCTAGCATTAATTACTTATGTTGGTGGGTAAAAACATTTTCCCTTATATTCAATTGATCGATCAGCAATAGTTCATGATTCTAGTACTATTTAATGGATTTAGTCATGCTACAAATATCCACTTTTCTCGCAAAAGATCAAACACTTACTTATGAATAAAAATAGAAAACAATACACTAATCATCATAAAATTAGGTATTATAGAACTCATAAATAAATTGAAAATAAAAAACATTCATGTATTACAGATATCACAATTCTAGAAAATTAATTATCAAATAATTAGGGTAACATGATTTTAAAAATATTAAAATTAAATTTTAAAAAAATAATTCCTCCATATTAAAAAAATTAATAAATTTCTTATTTATTCTATTTTAATTTCATCTATATCATTTTGATATAATATAAATTATTAAATAAATTATAAATGAACAAAAAAGTATTTTCAATTATGAAATAATATTTTTATTCATGTTATGAAAAGACTAAAAATATTTCAAATTATTATTATTATGGTTTATATTATTAATCTTCCTTAAATATTTTATCATTATTATCATATATTTAATACAATTTTATTTTGTGGTTAGAGAAAATAATTCTTGTGGTATGATGAAAGAGGTAAAGATAAATAAAACTAATTACATCCTCATTGGTGATGACCTAATGCTTTGATGACCATCTATTGGTCCACATTAAACCTTAAAAATGTAGGGATCATATATACCAACCCTAAAAAATTAAATCTCTATAACATATATTCTGGTAGAGCTTTCTCAATAAATTCACATTTTCTTAGAACCTTATGACATTGATGTACCAAAACATAAGAATTAAAACATACCCTAAATCACAGAAATATGTTAGTCAGCTCACACACACACAAAACACTCATGTATGTAATCATTATAGAAAAATAAATTATTCAAGTAATAGAATATAGTAATTTAGGTATGGTTTAAATTTTATTTCTCATACAGTGGAGAACACTAGTGCACTATTTCATTAATAAAAAGTGATAATATTTTATTCGTAATTTAGAAAATAAACCCTTATATTGGAAATCATTGTATATTCCTCGACATGTTTGAATGTGTTCTACCCACACCTTCATAGTGAGGTATATTCAGTCCACTGATTCCCCTAACCCCTTATCATTAAAATTTTCCCATAATTTTACATTATAACCACTAGTTTCCACATGAAAATGTATTCTAAAAACAAAAATCTATTTAACTACATATTATATCCTTAAATTCTATCAGATGACCCTTATGATCTATTATTTACTAAAATATCATGAGGAAGACCCTTTTCGCACAATTATTAGTGGCCCCAAAATATTCCTTAATATCTACTCTTACATAAATAAACTAATTGACCACTATACACAACTTTTAGAATGAAAATTATAGATTCCTACTCCTTCTGAACATTTGAGGGGATAGTCTGAACATCAAGAAGAAACATTTTTACTAAAGCTTCTTCATCTGGTAAACTAAATTAAAACATGAAATAGAATTCACATTCCTAAGAATATCTCACATGATGAACTATAGAATGGAAAAAACCTAGAAACCCCAACACCTTAAACAGATTATAATCCTCCTAACATCCATAGTAAAAATAATGTATCCTCTTCCTTCTGATGAAACTGGCCCCCCTAATGAATATTCTTACATTATAAATTCTTGATAAAAATCCTTGGTGATAATTTCATACATATATTTACATTCATTAATCATATATTAATCAGGTACCTCATCGTCTTGAATATCCCAAATGAAATTATTTTATAGTTTAAGTTTTTTTTTATTATTATTGAATCATCATATTTATAGTCAAATGAATTACACTCAAGATCGCACTACAGAGAATATAATTTTATTTACATATCCCCATATCCCATAAAAACACATGAGTCATATTTGTTCCTTCCCTTGTTCTGTTATAGCAACATATTAATCATTCATTATGGATAGTTCTACTATTAGCTACAATCAGCATATACGTCTTATAGACATTCCTCAAAACGTGAACACATGACTGCATGGAAAAAATCCATGTTTCTTTATCGCTCTTGTATTATGTTTCCATATGACCATATAATGAATAATTCATTATAAAACACAATTAAATTTCTTTTAGTTCATTGAGAAAAAATAATAACCTTTCTAAATTCCCAATTTTTTTACATGTATTCACCATAAATTAAAATACTACTCTAATTGAAACTATAATGTTCATTATTGTATTTACCATGGTATAGATCAATTTACCTTCTTCTGATGAAAATGAAAAAAATTCAATATAATGAAAATAATATTCTATTTTTTGTTGTTTTCACATTGAATAGTTTAATTTTTTAGCTAATAGGTTTGAAGCCATGTTACATATAGTCAATTTTGATTCCCTATATACCCGTATTGATGTGAACCCTATGAGAAAAAAGCAACACATTTGGCCTTTATATCTCTCTAAACATATCTTCCCCATATTATCTTACCCCCTCCATGATCATTCATCTCAAAACATATAAATAAATAAAAATTCACTTCATTATTCTATATAATGCTCGATCATTCATGGATTATATCATCCACATACCAAAAAAAAGGATGATAAATATCCCATGATTTTGTAGACTTATGTAAAAATAACGATCCAAAAATTATTCAAATAATATCCTATCTTCCATAAAATAATTTGGCATATAATTACATAAAAATTTTCATTCCTCAATATATAATGACTCATTTTAATCATATACCCCTGGTACTTATTCAACTAGTATATGAAACTATTTGGTTGGTTCATTTATATTTCCTACAATAAATCTATCTAAGAGAATAATTACATCACATATATCAATTATATATTCAATATATTAATAGAAACAAAATTCAGTATTGTTAACATGGTAGTTGTTTTAACTTATAGTGAGAATTTTTTTTATATTTTGACCTTTTAGAACATTCATTCAGATCAACATGGATTAATTTATTTAATTATTTGTTCACAAATCTATTTTGTTGCATGTTTTGGTCTTTCCACAAGACCTTCTCATTTTGGTGAACATTTCACCTTCTAGGCCTCAGTGATTGATCCATAAAATTTTTAATTTGTTATTGATTTATATTGATCTAAGGTATCACTCTCTATCACATTTATTCTTCATTATTTTATCATTCATTCATAAAAATCAATGAAAATATTTATTCAACTTATTTATAAGTGTTCATTATTGATTATTAATGAGAGATTCATGATATTAACCTGTCATTAGTGACTGTGTTTTCATCATAAAGGATTATATGGGTGATCTTCAACCACCATTAAATTTATATTTACGTTTCATTGAATATCGATATTAAAGTAGTGGATTCAAGAAGAAACCAATTAATCTTGAATAAATAGGGTATTTTTAAGATTTTTTCTAAAACAAAATATTTTGGGTTCTCCTAAATAAGAAAATAATTTGGTTTTATAGATTTCTAATTTTATTAGTGTTGTTTCTCTTGTGTTTATGACTACACTTCATCTTATTTACTTATGAAATTGTGAATCATGTTTGATAGATTATTTCATTGATTTTCAATGATTTCTTATATATCTATAATGAATAAAACTATTTAATAAACAGTATTACAGTATGATAAGTAACATAATTAATTTGGAATTCATTGAGGTTATCATTCATCCATATAAATATTTAACATAATAGTGAATTTCTTGGAGAATATTATTTAGATGATTATCATTGCTAATATTTGATGATTTATTCTGTTTTTTATTCTAAAATATCTAATAATGAATTAATTATTATGATGTTGGAAAATTATGTGGATTACTAGAATTAATAACACTTTATAACTATATTCCATCATTTCTTTCATAAGAATGCATGCATTGATTGATGAATTATTCATTTCTCGTTCACATCTATATTGCAGGAATAATGATTTCTAACTATTTATATATAATAGAATATATATCCCTTTATGTGATTTAATTATAATTCATGTATGGTTTGTTGATATGGAGGGTTGAACTATGATGATATTGAGTGTTGAAAGAATTATTTGGTTGGTGGTGGGATAATTTAGACAGTCTATAAATGTGTTATGGATGATGTTGGGATGGCTTTCTAGCATTGGGATCCCTGTGTTGTTGTTCATTTATTATTTCATATTTCTAATTTATATTCTTTTTTTAAATCCATCCATGAATTTATATAGTTTTGTTTTTGTTTCTATGATCATGGATGTTAATAATTTATATATAAATTAAGGGGAGGTAGATTCTTGAATACTTTATGATGAATATAGTGGAATTTGGTATTTAAAATGGAATAGGCTATATGTTTGTTAAACTATTAGAATATATAGTATATAAAAAATGGAATTATAATTTTTAATAAAAGATACTTGGGTTTAGATTTTTAATGTGAATATTTATCCTTAATTAATGGTGGAATGTTACTAAATAGTTGGTAAATGATTTATAATTTTTTATTGGTGTTATTTTGGAAACTAGAAAAATGTGTTCTTAGAAATGTATTAACTTCCTAATCATTAGTGATTACATTCGGGATGTCATGTGAAATTTTTGTTATAGACAGAATCATGGAAAAGGTATTTACTTGATAATGGTTTAATGATATAATTTACATTATATTATATTATTTATTACATTTCACCCCCTAGTCAAATAATTTGACTGATACCCATATTTGGACTTAGGCTCCATGTGTTCTCTAAACATATGGACTTCTAAGGATATTGATGTTTGACTACTCCCGTACACACACTCCCTATTTTTTAAGTATTATGTATGTGGGAATATCAAATATATTGAAGCTTTCAATTATTAGAAAATATACTCATACATGAAATAATGCCTCAATGTTATGACCTACATGTATATTCTAGTTTTGGTGAAAAAAGTTTATGAATCCATACTATAATAGATTACGGATACAATATGTGTTCTTATGTATGAGTTCTTACAGATTATGTTATCGTGTGTATATAAACTATTTGTGACAACTCTTTATCATATTATGTGATTATGTGTATGTGATAGTGATGTGTTTTCGATTATAATCTTGTGGTTGAGATATGGTATCATGGTTTGGTTTTATATCATATAGAGGGGATAGGATCACTAGAACGTGGGATGTTCGGTTTATGAGAAATTGGTTGAAAGGGATAGTGTTAGTTAGTTACCTTTATATTATATTAACCGTTGATATTATATTACCTATATCATTATAATTTTTTGTGATAGGGGAATTATGAAGGTTGGAATACCATTGATCTAATTTATGTATAGAGTTAATTTCATTATTTATTCACTGGGGAATTTGTATGCTTCTTCCACAATTTCATGAAATTTTTTTGGATCCAACTAAGTATATATGTATTCTCACACCTATATGTTCTTGTTTATTAATGTGTGTGTGTGTGTTTGTTTCAAGTATGCATGTAGGAGTTGGTTAATAGGTTGGGCCTTACCTTATTATGGAGTAACATCAAGGATTATTGGTGTTGAAAATCATTTCCCAATGTATTACTCTTTTTATTAATGATTTAGGTATAGATTTGTATGAAATTGTCTTTTATTGTTGGTTAATATATTTTCATAGAGTTAATTTTTGGATTCTATAACTTTTTTAACATGTTTTTTAGGTATCGATGTCTCTCATATGTTTGTGTTTTGTACCCTCAATGTTGTTTGTTCACTGGTGGAATATTGGAGATGGTATTGGAGGGTCATCTAAATATTCATTACTAACAATGTATGATAACAAATGTTGGTATGTTATTAGAAATATATTTATAATTATATATATGTGTTTTTACCTATATTAATGCATATTATTATAGTTGGAATATATTATAAAATATATTAATATAAGTATATATAAATAAATATTAATATATATTTATATATCCATATATTATAATTTTAAATATATACATCATTTTATTATAACATAATTTATATATTTACAATTATATAACTATTAAAATCATCCTTTGCTAAGAGTAAGGATAATTCGTGACAATGTAACTGATGGGGTTCGAAACATGAATCAATTGAATTAACTATAATTTTTTTTGGTGTCTGGATAGCACAATCAGAGTAGATATGTATATTTCCATATATATGTATATATATAAACATCACATTGTGTAATATATCATTGAACTAGGTGTATAATCTGTTTGGTTTCTCTTCTTTGTGGTTGGAAAAATTAAATGGGTAATGGTTACCCAAAATAATATCTATAATATAAGTGCCGAAACATCATAATTTCAATACCTAAATTATTAGGTGAGACATAATTTCACACCTCCAATGAATTATTTATAAAAGAATATCATTATTTAATACATAATCCATCCATGTAGGAAATTCTTTCTTTCTCTCCTCTGAAACCACACACACATATAATGGGAACTAAAAGAACCCATTATTGTAATGGTGGGAAACCATGCAATAGATTATATTAATAATGTATTCCAAATCAACATTTACTAATTATTCTTTTCTTTCCATGGATCAGTGACTTTTACAAGTGCTATTATGGGAGTAAATCCCTCACAATAGACAAAAAATACCTATCATATCATAAAACTGACCAATAATAATTATAAAAAAGTATTGGGCCTAATATTGACAAATAAAAAATAGGGGATACCCAAAAATTCAATACAATCAATATTCAATGGAAAATATAAAAGAATATGTTTTCAAAAATAAATTCATGATGGAAAAAAGGAGTACTTAAGTGTTTAGAACAACTATGGTCCTAATACATCACAAGATCACAAACCACAATCATTTTATTAATAGAATAATAATAATATAATATTAAAAATAATAATGTGAATGGGGAAACACAATAAAAAATAGGATCTATAGTAAAACTAGATTGTCTCGGAAAACATAATTAAATAAGATGAAATAAATTTACCAATGAAATTTTGATATGAAAAAGAAGAAATATATGCTAGAACCCCCATACAAGTTTTTATCATAACATGTCAATGATCCATAAATGACTTCTTTCACACAATAATCCTTCAGTGAACATGTAACCATCAATCTCTCGATTGAAACCATCTTCATGGATTTGAACTCATGAGACTTCAATAAAAGGGCCAAGAATGAGACCTCGCCTATAGAAAGTATCCTTCCATTTTATCAATCTTTATGTCATCTTCACCTTCTATTATAATTCTATTAATTCTTTATCATTGTAATAGGATGGTTTTCATCATTGATAGCCCTTTAAACAACCCTTGTAATTTTTTTAGCCCAGTATTTTTTTGAATAAGTAATTATAACAAATCCTGAAATGATGGAATTGTGTAAAGGTATTTATATGCTACCCCACATATGGGTAACCCTCGTGCTCTATATAATGGTCGTTTCCAATTCTGTGTGGCCTTCTCATCCACAATGTATGGGTAGATCAGATCTATTTAATGATCTAATCAATCAATTTAAGGGTGACACCCACTATGTAAGGGACCATCAACCGAAACACTAGTCACGTATGGTGTAAAGACCCAAGATTGACATACATGGACATTACATTATTTTTGCGAAAAACATAATACATGACAAAAACACACTCTCAATGATCATTTAGTTTAGTTTCTTTGGAAACTCGGTACAAAATCATCACATCATGTAGAAAGTTCTTCAACATCTCCCATAAAAATCATTCCCTTTAGTTTTCTTACCTTAAACCTATCTTTATATTCTGGGGAAAAGAAAACATGAAAATGGTGATATCAAATGCTCAGTAAGGGTAAAAATGGATAACATTTAACAACCTATATTCATTTCAACATAAAAACATGAACATAAAACATCAAACCATGAGCAATGACATAAATCTTGGAAGTACATAAGGAATATATTGTAAAGGAACATTAATTAAGATAAAATAGCATTGGAATAAAATATGTAATAATGGAAAACAAATAAGCACATGATATGATTTCCATAGTAGCCAAGGCATTTCTTGTAGGACCATTATAGTGGAAAAATTCCATTACTAAAATGGGTTTACTTGCTGTTCCTGCCCTATAATAGTGAACCTGATTTACTTTCCATTCCATTCATGTATATATCATGAGATAGAAATCATTAACCAAAGAATTATAGGGAGATATAGTTCCCACCCATCTCATATTGAAATTAGTCATTCATGGGCCACAAAATAAATATAAATCATTCATCATAACCCAACAAATAAAATGGCTTTCATAAACAACATCCAATAATAACATAATCAATATAAAACAATTGATATAATTTCATTAAAAACAAAATAAAACCATGTAAATAATAGGGAAATTATACATGAAACGTAACCATGTTAAATAATGTCATCTTAGACGGAAAATTATTTTGATAAAACACTTGAAATTAATTCTTGAGGAAAAATATCCTTTCTTCATTCAGTTCATTTTATTTTCTCAAAATATCATGAAATTTTAAAAGAAAATAATTTGTTGAAAATATTTATTTGATCTTGTATAGGATGCTTCATGGAAATAAGGTATTATGAAACTATAAATATCCATTCATGCTATAAAAATTTTAAAAAACATTCTCCTCGTACTTTTTCCATAAGATCCAAAAAGAAACTCATATGGTAATCAAAAGAATTATTCCCTCTACACCATGTGGTGAAATTCAAAAAAATGGTAAAATTGATGTTAATTACTCATGAGAGAATATTAAACATTTTATGAATATATTTTTAGAATAAATAGTCATGTATGTTAAATATAACCCTTGTAAATCCTTACGAATAAACAATCTCGGATTGAAATGAGTTTGGCAATGTTACCCCTTACCATGGGTCCAATTTTGTTCATACATGTCCAAAACTCTTGTGTAGTGGGGTTAAAAATATTATAAACTTGTAACATAAATATAATAAATTTTATGATATCCTATATGATTCACTAATGACATTATCTTTCCCATTCATTTGTCAATTCCATGTTAAAGTTGTGTTTTGGGTAAAATATTTTCATTTATCCTACGTGTTCTGACATGTAATTTTTCAAATGATTACATAGATCATGATTAATTACTTCTAGAATTTAAAACATCATTTATATATAACAAATATTCAATATATAAATATATATAATTGATCGATAAATGCATTGAAATACACCATTCATGGAGACGGTAGGACGTACGTACGAATGAACGCTATTTTCGTTTTCTTATTAAATTAAATTGAAGTAAATGAAAAATATATATACAAATAAATCCAGTAGAATTATTATTTCATATAGATCATGATTATTTTTTATATATACTTTATAATGATTCTTTAATGGTTAATCGTGTAGAATGAATCCCATCGTGTTGTGGAGACGGTAAGCCGTATGTATGCACAAGTGGAAATAACATTCCCATGATTGTGTAATTGTATTGATGTGTAGGGTGTAAAATATTTCAGTATAAATATCACTTTAAAATAATTATATATAGTTATTTCTTCCATTATTATACCCATCCAAGTAGGTTGGTTATGAAAAACAGATTACACCACGACGTAGAGACGGTAGGTCGTACATACGCACACATGGTGATTTAATTTTTCATAGGATGGATAGAAGATTTAATATGATTGATTCATATTCAAAATGACATATCAGTATATAAGTGATACTAGAGTTATTACTAGATAATGAAACCACTCTTATAGAATAAGTAGAAGAAAAAATAAGTTTGAAAGAACCGGTAAAGGATATTACCTCTTCTTTGACGTGCCACTTCTAAACCTCCACATAGTGCACTAAAAATGGTATTTGAAGAAGTCTCATACCTCTATTCTATATCTATGAAATTTGATAAAATAAATGGATAGGTTTTGGACGAGTTTGAAAGCTAAAAATGGCGTGAAGAGTAGATGGAGAAGGTGCCTTTTTATAATAGAGGAAAGGGGCACTTTTGTAAACTGTCCAAAATATTAATTTAGAATAAATTCAAACCCCAAATAAAAACCTCCATAATGACTCATAATAGAAGATGATATGAGATATGGTGGTATTCTAATCAACCAATAAAATTTAGACTTGTATGGAATTTATTTTAAACCTTATCATTTTTATTTATCCTTATTTAATCTATTTGATTTTATGTGTGGTGGTAATATTCAAAATTTTAAATAGTTATAAATACTTAATTATGTGTTTTTAATTGTCCATAATTAGATAAAAAATTACATTGTCGACCATATAATTTTCAATTTTTAAATTTTTAATATTTTTGTGATTTTTAAACAATTTAAAAATATATTATTTTTATAAAATACCAATTATGTCAATTTAGACAATATTCAATTATTTGAATTTAAATAAAATCCAAAAAGATGATATGTTTGAACAGAAATATTAAATAGATTCCTAACAAGTCATATATTTCTATAAAATTCATAGAGCACATTAATTAGTTCACATAGAATTTATTTTAATATTTTTAAAACCAATTATTTGATATTTTTCTTAATAAAATAATTACTTAAACTTTTTTGTGAAATTATTTATTATATATGTTTTTTTCATAAAACATTAAAACTGTAAGAACCCTATTTTTTCTATAAATGACATTGGATATTTTTTGATGTTATTACAGAGCAGCGCCTTCAGAAGGCATTCGATTCTGAGCCTAGGTGTGGCTGAAATTAAAATACTTGTGCATTCACACGGGGCGCGCAAAAATAAATGGAATAGCTCCTAAATGGTAACTCAGATGGGAAAAATGATGGCACGTTTGATTATGGAGTGTGAAGTTTACCCTTGGAGGGGTGTAACATTCACGTGCGGGTGTCTTCTGTGAAAAATCCCACCAGTCGTGTTTTCGTAATTTTGCAGCCTCGGGCGTTAAATTTTATAACTTCCGAACGAAGGAAGCCCTCCCTCTCCCTAGAGAAACCCTCCTCTCCTCAACAAGGCGTTGAGGATCCGACTATGGCGGATCGACGACGAAGCATCGGGCTACGCCCAAATGGGTAGGATCTTTTCGTTTCTTTTTTATTTTTTTCTGCATATATTGATCTTGATTCATAGCATGGAACTGTCATCGAATTTTAGAGAAAAATCCATTAATTTCTATTATATGTTGTGATCATTTTGTCTTGTATTTAGAACTTGAATTTCGAGTCCTGAGGTGTCCGCAGATATCCGACGAAGATCCGGGTGTGTTTAGTTGTTTTCCGGCAGCTTCAGCAGGTTCTGGCGGCGATCTGGCCACCATAGGAGGCGAAGCGGCAGTAGCGGATGCTGGCTCGGAATTGGAGACGGTGGTCGAGTGCGGGAGGCGGCTGCGGCCTTCATTGGCTTAGCAGCAGGGTGATCGGGAGGTGGCTCTAGGGGGCGGGCGAGCACGACGGGGTGCGATGAGGGCGGGGTCGCAACACGCGACCCCTTGCGGGGACAGAGACCCGCACACGGCATGTGTCCATGCACGACCGCGACCGACCATGAGGGCAGGTCGGTGATGCGCTGCTAATCTCTTGGTCGGCGCTGTGAGTTGGGCCGGCTAGCATGAGCCGACCCAAACCGGGCGGACCAGGCCGATCCAATCAAAGGTGTTCGCCCCCTCTGACTTCAGACAACAGTAATTTTCACAACGGGTGTCCGTTTTGTGTTCCTTCTGTGGAAGTGAATTCTTGGCAATGAGATGAATCTTTTTTGATGGTCTCGAGGATTTTTTATTTCTGAGACGAGGGGCTCGGTGGCGCTGCACGCTCGTTAATCGGACTGGCCTTTTCCGAGGGTTCTTGTTTTGGGCGGCGCAGACACATCCGGAGTCCATTTTGAGTGTCGTCAATGGTGTTGGGACCATGGATCCGAGGAGGAGTTTTCCAGGGTGGTTTCAGTCATTGAAAATGGTTCCAAGGCATGGTCCCCATGACCCATATTTTAAGCTGCGAGCAGCGGTTAGCAACTGTTTCGTCGGACTCCCGTTCGGGGCGTGCGATCAGTCGATTCTGGGTGTTTATCTGAGGGTATTGCAATGGTGCAATATTCCTGCATTAATAAAACATGTTGGTGTGGGCCGCATGAGGACTGTTTTGGGAGTTGGTAGTGATTTCTATCTTCTTCACCGGTTGTTCGATTCAGTCATATGAATAGTCAATATTGTGTATTTTTCCAATAGAATCGCAATAGTGTGAACCGTTCGTTGCGCTTCAGGACTGAGATGCGGGTCCCATAAAGCACCGCTCGTGTGCGGTATGGAGAAATGCATCTTTTTTTCCGGACATCCGTTCCACACAAGTAAACAGTGAATTTGACATGTTTTATCGAGGGGCTCGAAATGGTGTGATTCCTACAAATGTTTTCAGGGACGAGTCTCGGGACCATGGGATTCCATTCGGGCATAAAATAGTGTTGAAAATTTTTTACATTAGATGTCTATTTTAGGTGAATAAATAGTACATCTTACGTGTTTTTTTCGTGAGGATTAAAATGGTATGATCTGTTTGGATGTGTGGAGTCTCATTCGAGATCTCATTAAATGTGGAAGCATGAATGGTGCTCCGGTGGTGGTTCTTCTTACTATGTAGTAGAAGAGAACCCTTGGCTTGTGATCACATTCACTCCCAAGTGAGTGAAGTTGATGTTTGTAGATATATGGATGGACGTTCTAGGGCCATGGAAGAAGAAGGTTGGAAAAATTACATTGTCATCCTTTACGCTGACGTTGGGTGTCGTGTGCATAATAGCATTTTGGATAGAGATGTGGTATACTATGGGAGTATACAAGGATGCTTTTAGGTACATGTTTTAGTTTGTACCAGATAATATTTGTGTACTTGGGCTGGATATGAGATAGGGCCACGCGTCATGTGGGCCCCTTATTCATGTCATGTTATCCTTTACATACCTTTGATCTCTCGCGACATAGAGGGTCCATGTGTTCATGATGGTTTAAACCAGTAGGGTTGACTGGTTTCCCACAGTTTGATTCTCTATTGTGTGATCAGCAGAGTTGTTTGGGTTCCCCTTTTTCTTTCATCTGTGTGTGCTTTCATTATCACGTCACTTCGTGTTCCATGGAAGAGTTTTTTTGGATTCAGTGTGACCAATACTTTACGCGGGCACTAATCCTCTATCCAGGAGGTTGTTTCCAGTAAGGCATGGAGCCCTAGTGAGCATGGGTGCAGATTCCCTATGCCAAGTATCGAGATCATATCCTCCTACCGCGATCTACGGTGACGTGTTTCCCTAGTGTGAGCAGTATCGGAGTGACCCAAACTACACGGGTGTTGAACCTCTACTAGGTGAATTGTTCTAGAGTTGGGTGGTTGCGCAATACCCACTCTGTATTCTATTGGCCAGTGTTATACCATCTAGTAGGAATGGCCAGAGCAGTTCCGGGTTTACCCTCCATTGGGGCTAGGCAGTGGGTTTCTCATCGACTTCTTCGAGTTTACCCTCTAGTGGGGTTGGGCAGTGGGTCCCTCATTGACCTCTTAGGGGTTACCCTCCAGCAGAGATTGGGCAGTGAGTTACCCGATGACCTTTTAGGGTTTACCCTCCAGCAGAGACTGGGAAGTCTGTTACTGGATGTCCTCTTAGGGTTTACTCTCCAGCAGAGACTGGGCAATGGGTTACACGATGACCACTTAGGGTTTACCCTCCAGCAGAGACTGGGTAGTTGGTTACCCGATGACCTTTTAGGGATTACCATCCAGTAGAGATAGGTAAGTGGGTTACCCAACGACCTCTTAGGGTTTAATCTCAATCGGGGTTGGGCAGTGGGTTTCCCAACAACATCTTTCATACTCAGTCCATTCTACTAGGCTAGTCTATGGCTTTCCTTCGTGACTACAAGAGTGGGACCCCTGTTTGTATGGGTCAGTGATGTTTCAACTTTGAAATTGAGAAGACCTATCGTGTATGTGATAGTGGAGAGGTGTGGTTTGACTTTCCCTATAAATCTCAAGTATGAGGGGTTCTTTCCCCACCATGAAACATCCTTGTGATGCGACCTAAAATCGTGCAGGACAGTCAGTGCCGCCCAAAGTGGATAGTATCAGGGTGTGGTGATTTGAGACCCTTGGCTTGCAGTTCAAGGAAGATGTGCAAGATGCTGGGCATCGATGGTGTTTTCTACTGGGACTGTTCGCTACTAATTTTCTTGGGCTGAGCTACGATATAGAGATCCACTTATTATCATTTTTGGGTTTCATGATTCAACATATGGATATGTATATACCTATTTCTAGTAACCTCTCATGGGGTTTGGTTACTCTCCATCCAGGAAAGGAAAAGACGTGTGAGGTATGCCTCATGCTTTCCATGTCCATCTTCTCATGGTTGGATGATTCTACTCTCCTACTAAAAGTAGCGAAGAATCGACGAGAAGTTTTATCTTCTCACCATTTCTAGCACTTTTTGTTTGGATGAGTCTACATCTTTCCTCTTTTTGGGTTGAGTTGTACTCTTTACTCCACTCTCTGTTGTACTCCTTTAATATTCCATTTTCGATATACTGCTCACTCTTCGGTACCTCCTTTTTTTCTCCCTCGATCCTTCAGGGTTTCCTACTGAGTATTTTTATACTCACACCTCCATGGGCTTTTCCCGCCCTTGGTGTTCCCTTGCAGATGAACGATATGTTTCTCATGACTACAAAGAAGATTAGGAGTTTGGGATCTTGGACCATGTGAGGCGTTCATAGTTCGGTACCATGTGTGGGACACCCCTAGCTGTTTTACTTTTGTTTACCTATTGCTGGGTTGTGGAACTTTTTTAGTTGGGTGCATGTTTTGCCCTTTTATTTTCATTTTACCTTCATCACTCACTTTGTACTTTTTATAGTTTAATGCACTTTTTGGATATTTATAACCGTTGGTACATTACTTTATATTTTACTCTACACTATTGCATTGAGTGGGCTACGTGTGTGTGTATAGGTACTTAGGCTATGGCCTCCCCGAGTTGTTTAGCCTTTGGCTCTTGTCACCAGCCCTTGGTCTATGTAGGCGGGCTTGGGGGAGTTATGGCTTGAGACCGGGTAGGGTCAGGTCGTCACAAAGTGGTATCAGAGGTGGTTCTTACATGGGACATTTTTTAGACATACATAAAAATGAAATGGTTGGGATCTGAGGAAATAGTTTCAATGTGTCTCGAGAGCGGTTCTCAGGCCAGGGTGTCCAGTGATGGTGTGGCGGCCGACGTATCCATTCACTAGGACCTTGATAATCCTCTTTTCGACTATGCATATTGATACACTCGTTTTAGGGGAATTGGTTTGTGCATCACATAGGATCGAGCCCTTGACTATCGTTCTTGAGTCAACTACCCATTGTTGTGACTTTTATATATACATATATGCTCATTTGATTGTGTCACTTATTGATAAAATTCAATATGTCACCGCAAAGATAACCAAACAGGATACTAGCTTTGGTTCATAACGACGACCCTGTGAGCCATGAGACCCCATTCCAAGACCCATCATGTGAGTCCGTCTCTCTGGGTAGGCCAGTATAAGCACCCCCACCTTGTGAACAGCAGACTGTGTCAGCAGAGTAGACTGAGCTTGAGCGTAGGTTGAGACAATCTGTGAGTTCCAATGTAGAGGCCGCTATGGTTCAGGAGTGATCCATACCCTTAGGCAGTAGAGGTTTGGCTAGAGATAGTGGTTCACCTCTCTAGGTTTGTGCAGACACCAGCAGATCTGATGGTAGCTTTGGCCGCCAGCCTTTTCCACATAGCGGCTGGACATTGGTGGAGTCTTGTGACTCAGTTACTCGATGTGTTGTCACATTCGTGGGATGACATTTAGCTTTTGTTTCATGAGAAGTTTTACCCCAACTTCTTACTCTCCTTTCGGATCTGGGTGCTCCTTCCATTTTTGAAAGAATGGATAATGGTGACAGGGTACACGACTAGTTTCGCATACCGTGCACATTTTTACCCGGACATGGTCAACGAGGGAAACATCTGAGCACAAAAGTTCATGCAGGGTCTCCGCAGAGGGATTCGTGCCATCATAGTACCCTTGAGAATTCCAACTTATGTAGATGTTATAGAGAATGCGCTGGTGATAGAGAGATTCTTGTCATGGTATATAGTTGGGGGTGGAAGTAGGATCGATAGAGGCGAGACATCTACCGCTACTAGCGGGCATCGACTTACCGAACCTCGTCGCAGATGGAATTTTGATAACCGGACTCAGGGGAGTTGTCATAAACCACAGAGGTGCCAGAGGGCCCTAGTGCTTCTCAGAGTGAGTTGGTTTTATGCTTGAGATGGGTGAGGTCACCTGGCTCGAGACTGTCTAACCAGGCACGCTGAGAATATCGGGCAGGCAGCAGGTGCACCACCATGACACTAGCAGCTCCATGATCCGAGTGGTACCCAAATTGGTGTTTCTAGTAGATGAATGGGAGCAAATGGAAGTGTGGGAAGAAAATACGAGGTCTTTCCATCACCACCAGGTGGTCCATGTTAGGCCCCAGGAGCTGACAGTTGGGACCGGAGATAGCCACGAGATATGGATATTTACGATCCTGTAGAGAAAGAATTAACATGTGGTACCCTTTACGACTCTTCTACTTTTTTCTGTAGAATTTTAAGACTCTCTGTATGAAATGATTTTCTCCTTTCTCCTTGCTTGAGTTATTACCAGCGTGACACGGGGCGTCGTTGTAACCCTGTGTTAGTGAAATAGAAGACGCAGAACCATTCTCATTAGTCGATGGTGGCGACTCCTTCGCCTTTCGAGCGTGTAAGAGGGTCATGGTTGTGGGACATCGATTACTAAAACATGTGTGACTGGATATCCTTGGGTGTTTCACTATATAGATATTCTGAAGGTGGGAATCACCGAGCTTCCTCCCTGGACCAAATGGTGATTCGAGGAGCAACTTGCGACGTATAGGTGCGACCGGGGAGGTGAGCTATCCCTGAGGTCCTTCGGGCCATTTGAGACCGTGCAAAGGGATGGAGAGGTCCCCACCGCCTTACCCTAAACACAAAGGCTGGTTTGGGTTCATAACGTCTCCCATGTGACTCACCTGAGAAGAAGTGTGTGTGATCCTATGAACGTCATCGGGAAATGCATACTTCACGTGAACCGATCAAATCCTTTGGTCTCTGTGTGGAGCTATAGAACTGTGCATGAGTTCATCTGGGTACAGAAGAGCCAGGTACGAGCTTTTTACCCTGAGTTGTTCCTTGGTTTTTCATTTCGAGGATGAAAAACATTCAAAAGGGAATGATGTAAGTACACTTTTTTCAATAAAATACATTTGAATTTTCTAGATTTTATTCTAGAGCAGCGCCATCATACGGCGTTTGATTCTGAGCCCCGGTGTGGCCAGAATTAACTTTCTAGTGCATTCACACTGGGAACACAAATATAAGGGGAATATCTTCTGAAAAGTATCTCGGATGAAACAACTGAGGGCATCATTGAGTCCAGAGCATGTAGTTTACACAAGGAGGGGTGTAACTTTTGCGGGCGCGGGCCATTGTGAAAATTACCACCATGGGCATTTTTGTAATTTAGTGGCCTCAGGTGTTAAATTTTATAACTTCCAAAAAAAGGCTATGATTAAAATTCTGAGACATTCGTTTCTCTCAGGAGGAGGTGTTTACCCTAGGGGAAGCTTAACATCGACACCGTCGATAGCTTCGGATGCGTGTCAATTTGGGGGCTTAAATTAATTTAACATTTTAATTAATTTTCCTTTACTTAACCCAACACCCTCTCCACCTTCTCTATTTTTTCTCTTGGCGACGGACTCCCAACAAGGAAGCCCTCCCTCTCCTAAAGCACCCCTCCTCTCCAAAATAAGGCATTGTGGATCTGACAATGGCGGATTGATGATGAAGCATCAAGCTACACCCAAAGAGGTAGGATCTTTTCAGTTACTTTTTTTTTCTACATAATTTGATCCAGATTCATATTGTCGAACTATCGTCAAATTTTACAGCAAAGTCCATGAATGTGTATTATATGTTCTGAACTTTCCGAAAACATATTTCGGACTTGAATTTTTAATCACGAGGTGTCCGCATCTATCTGAAGAATATCCGAGTGTGTTAAGGTGTTTTCTAGTTGCTCTAGCAGGTTCTGGCGGTGGTCCGACCACCCCAAGCGGTAGTGCGGCGACTGTGGATGGTGGCTCGAAGCGGGCGATGGTGGTCGAGTGCATGAGGTGGCCACGGGCTCCGGCGGCTCAGCATTAGGGTTTCCAGGCAGTGGCTCCAGGTAGCAGGCGAGAATGACGGGGCGTGACGAGGGCATGGTCGTGGCGCACTACCCCAAGCGGGGAAAGAGTCCCGCACACGGCAGGTCTCTGTGTGCGACCATGACTGACCACGAGGGTAGGTCAGCACCAATGGGACCCGGGTTCCTCATCCGGGCAATGAAATTGAGTCCCCGGTTGGCGCTGGGAGTCGGGATGGCCGGCATTGGCCGACCCAGACCAGGTGGACCGGCCAACGGCCGGTCCAGCCCAAGGGGTTCCCCCCCTCCCCCCGACTTCGGACACCTGTAATTTTCGCTACGGGTGTCTGCTTCATGTGCTGTCTACAGAAATGCATTCCTAGAATCGATACAAAGCTTTTCTGATGTTATCGGGGATTTTTAATTTCTGAAATGAGGGGCTCAGTTGTGTGACACGCCTGTTAATCGGATTGGCGTTTTTCCGAGGGTTCTATTTTTTGGAAGCGTGGACACATCTGGAGTCCATTTTGAGTGTCGTCAGCAGTGTTGGGACCCTAGCACATAGGCAGAGTTTTCCAGTGTGGTTTCATGCATTGAATCTAGTGTTTGGGCATGGGACCCCTGACCTGTCTTTTATGCTGTGAGTAGCGGTAATAAAATTTTTCGTTAGACACCCGTTCGGGGCGTGCGAGTAGTAAATTCTTGGGTGCTTCTATGAGGGAATTGTAATGATGCAATCTGAACGCTTTAATTATGCAAGGTTGTGCGGGCCTCACGAGGGCCATTTTGGGAGTTGTTGCTGATTTACATCTTCTTCACCTTTTGTCTGATTTGGACAAGTGAATTGTTAATATTGTGTAGTTTTCTAAGAGAATCACAACGGTGTGATCGGTTCTTTGCGCTTTGGGACTGGGATGTGGGTCCCACAAAGAACTGGTCATGTGCAATATGGAGAAATGCATCTTTTTCTCAATACATACGTTCCACACAAGTAAACAGTCAATTTGACATGTAATCCCAAGGGGATCGAAATGGTGTGATGTGCCCAGACTGTTTTCGAGGCTGAGGCTCAGGACCACGGACGTCGTTCGGGCGTAAAGTAGTATTGAGAAAATTTTTAATCGTAGGTCTATTGGAGGTGAATAAATAGTCTATCTAGCATGTTTTTCCGCAAGGATTACAATTGTACGATCCGTTTGGATGTCTGGATACTCATTCAAGATCTCATTAAATGTGGAAGCTTGAAAGGTGATCTGGTGGCGATTTTCTTGTTGTGTAGAAAAAGTGAACCCATGGAATGTGATCACGTTCACTCCTGTGTGAGTGATGATGATGTTTGAAGATATATGGATGGTCGTGCTGGGGTTGTGAATGAAGAAGGTTGGTGAAATTAGGTTTTTTTTCTATCGTGCTGACGTTGGGTGTTGTGTCCACGATATCCTTTTGGGCTAGAGATGTGGTATACTCAGGGAGTATACATGGATTCTTGGAGGTACATATTTTAGTTTGTACCCGATAATGTTTGTGTACATATGTTGGATATGAGATAGGGCCACACATCGTGTGGTCCCCTTGTGCGTGTGGTGTTCTCCTTTTTATACCATTGATCTCTCGTGATATAGAGGGTCCATCTGTTCATGATGGTTTAAACCAGTAGGGTTGAGTGGTTTCCCCTAGTTCGGTTCTCGATGGTGTGATCAGTGGAGTTGTTTGGGTTCCCCTTTTTCCTTCTGCATTTTGGGCTTTCAGTATCACATCCCTTCATGTTCCAAGGTAGAGTTTATGTGGATTCATTGTGACCAATACTTCACGTGGGCACCAATCCTCTACCCATAAGGTTGTTTCCAGTAGGGCATGGATCCCCATTGAGCATGGGTACAAATTCCCTAGCTGAGTATCAAGATCATATCCTCCTTCCACGATATACTGTGACATGTTTCCCTAGGTAGAGCTCTATGTATCAGCGTGACCTACAGTACAGGGGCACTGAACCTATACTCGGTTAATTTTTATGGAGTTGTGTGGTTTCGGGATACCCACTCTGTGTTATGTTGGCTAGTGTTGTACCATCCAGTAGGGATTTCCATAGTAGTTCTGGGTTTACCCTCCATCGGGTCTAGGCAGTGGGTTCCTCATTGACTTCTTCAGGTTTTCCCTCTAGTAGGGCTGGGTAGTGGGTCTCTCATTAACCTCTTAGGGTTTACCCTCTAGTAGAGACTGGGCAGTGGGTTACTAGATTACCTCATACGGTTTACCATCCAGTAGAGACTGGACAGTTGGTTTCCCAATGACCACTTAGGGTTTACCTTCTAGAGGAGACTAGGTAGTGGGTTATCCGATGACCAATTTGGGTTTACCCTCCAGTAGAGACTGGGCAGTGGGTTACCAGATTACATCATAGGGATTACCCTTCATTATAGACTGGGAAGTGGGTTACTCGATGACCTCTTAGGGTTTAAAATCTTGTAGAGACTGGGTAGTGGGTCACCCGACGACCTCTTAGGGTTTACCCTCTAGCGGGGCTGGGCAGTGGGTAACCCGACTACTTCTTTCAGTCTCAGTCCATTATACTAGGCTAGTCGGTGGCTTTTCTCCATGACTACTAGAGCGGGACACATGGTTGTATGGGTCAGTGATGTGACATCTTTGACTTTGAGAAGACCTATCGACTGTGTGACGGTGAGGAGGTGTGGTTTGACATTCCCCATAACTCTCAAGTACGATGGGCGCTTTCCCCCACAAAGATGTGTCCTTGTGACACAACCTAAACTCATTCGGGCGAGTCAGTGCCTCCCAAAGAGGATAGTGTCAAGGTGTGGTGATTTGAACCCCCTTGGATTGTATTTCGGGGAAGACGTGTAGGATGTTATGCATCAATGGCGATTACATTTAGGATTGTTGGATACTCATTCTCTTGTGTTGAGCTATGGGCGGGAGATCCCCATACAATCTTGTTCTAGTTTTATGATTGAGCATATTTATATGTATATACCTTGTTCCAGTACCCACTCCATGGATTTGGTTACTCTCCTTCCAGGAGAGGCAAAGACGCACGGGGTATTCCACGTTATTTCTATGTCTAGATTCTCGTGGTTGGATGAGTTTACTCTCATAATACATGTAGAAAAGACTCAGAGAGAAGTTTCATCTTCTCATCGTTTCTAGCTCCTTGTGTTTGGACGAGTCTACTTCCTTCCTCTTATTGGGTTGAGTTGTACTCTTTACTGCACTCTCTGTTGTACTCCTTTACTATTCCCTGTTCAATTTACTACTCACTCTTACATACCTCCTTTTTTTCTCCCATGAGCATTCGGGGTATCCTACTGAGTATTGTTTTACTCACCACTTCTTGGGCTTTGCCCGCCCATGGTGTGCCCTTGCAGATGACATATAGGTTGCTCATGACTATAGAGGAGCTTAAGAGTTCGGGAGAAAGGACTAAATGTGGTGGTTGTAGTCATCTTCTAGGTGTGGGACTCTCCCAGATGGTTTAATTTTGTTTACCTATTACCAGGATGAAGAACTGTTTTGGTCGGGCATGTGTTTTTCCCTCTTCTTTTCAGTTTACCTTCATCACCCACTTTGTATTGTTTATAGGTCGATTCAATTATTGTGGCCATTTATATCAGTTGGTACATTACTTTCTCTTTTACTCTGCCCGATTTCATTGAGTGGGCTGCGTGTGTGTGTGTGTACATGTACTTAGGCAAAGTCCTCCCGAGTTGTTTAGCCTTCGATGGTTGTTGTCAGTTCCTGGCCTACAGAGGCGGGCTTGGGGTAGTTTCGGATCGAGCCCGGGTAGGGTCTGGTCATAACAATAATAAAATACAATAATAATGAAAATATAATAGATTTTATAATAACACTTTTAGAATAATTTATCTTCTAAAACAACCGACTTTTAAATTGTTTTCTTTAGTAAATTATGATGGTGACAACTTTGACATCATTTAAAATAAAAAAATATAAATGTCATAATCTGTGTTATAAGGCTCCAAACGGTTCACAAGTCAACACTTAGATGCTTATGGATTTGATGTATTTGACCAATGTGGTTTTGTCAGGTTTCTGGTCCTTTTATGGGTATTATTATATTAATAAAAACTATATTAAATATTTTTCACTAAATATATAATTTCTGCATAATTAATGTATAAGCAATTAAGGTAATTATATATTTCAAAAAAATTACAAATACATTACAATGATAAAAAAACATTTTATATTTCAAATGAGTATTTATAATCATATTTATATACTGTATAACCTTATATTAAAACTAATTTAATTAATATTTTTTGTGTGGGAGATATTTCACTTTCTATTAATTAAAATAATTTAAAGGTCATAATCTCATCCATGTGGTTTTAAATAGATTCTATTTTTACCCAATAATGTTTTAATATGAAATATAATCAACCACTGATTTCATGACAAGTGTTAGTGTCATTTTGTAATTTTAGTTTTACCCTCAATTACATTATTTACCTTTAACTGTTGAAAATAAAATTTTCCTTAGTTACTATTCAAAATGCATAAAAATAACTATTATCTATTTACACAATTTGAACCTCCTGATTCAAAATATGGAATCTTTTTTTAACAAATTTCATACAAAGAAGATGCTATAATCTATTATCTATTATCTATACTAAAAGAGGCTTACTACGGCTTATGTTTCACCTAATTAAGCGACCAATTCACCTTAAAAATCACTCTCCTCCAACCAATATCATGCTTTCGTCCGCCGCAATCCCATTACCTCGCGCTACTTCCTCACGTATTAGGGTTTCCTTTCATCTTCTTCTGCCCCTCCCCCACACTCGCGCTTTCGTCCCCTGCAATCACATTACCCCACACTACCTCCTTAATCTTAGGGTTTCCTTTAATCTTCTTCTTCCACGCACACGCCTCACCTCATCCACCGCTCCTGGAAGTTGCTCAAACTTTTTCTACGGACTATAGTTCCTGAAATTTATCTCTCCTCTTCCCCACCTCCCCACCTCCGCTCCCAACCTCCTCCTCCCTCTGGTTGCTCAGCCTATGACCGCTCAACCTCCAACAGCTATCGCTCCTACACCTCTTGATCCTACACGTACAGCTCCAACACCTCCATCTCCAACACATCCGGCCCCTACGCATCTGTCTCCCACACCTCAGGCTCCTACGACTCTGCCTACAGCTGCTTGGCCTCTGCCGCCTCTAACTCCTGTACATCCACCATCTCCTCTTAGACAGGCTTCACCTCTACCTCCTCCGTGATTCCGAAAAAAACCCTAGGTTGAATGACTATACTCTTTACCTTGCTAATTCATACATGCTCACTTTAACTGGTTGTTTTCCAATGATCCTGGTGTTCTTTGCTACATGTTTTTTGTCTGTCTATCTACGATGGTTATGCTCGATGAGTGTCATCAGAACAATGTTTGATCGTATGGTTTGAGAGTTCTTATATGGGTATTCATTGGAGATTGGACATGCTTATCTCATTAGACACCCTCATATCCCAACATTGGGGCATTACGGCTTCCAGTATCTCTTCAGTGGGGACCCATTATGATTTCTAGGTGATGTTTAAGCTTTAGCTTTTTCTTAAACTTCCATCCTCTTGGTATTGTGCCTCCAAATTGCTATTTTAATGTATAAAATGATTCATAAATGCTTAGATGTTTTTCTTCTATGATTACTTTTAGGTAAAAACCTGTGGGTCAGTCATTTTTCTAGCCTGAAATAGAGACCATGTCATGAATGTCTCATGTTATGAGAAATTTTACTCAAAAACTCTAGATATGACTGTTCATAATCAATTATATAGTCAATTAGAGACATGAAAATTGATTCATTTTCATTGTTTTTTGTTTCATATAAACATGTTTCATGATAAGAGAAAAATCAGATGGAAGAAAATATGTTTCTACTGTAATAGTTCAGAAGTGCATTGTTTTCAATTTATTTCTAGTTTACCAAGATGTACATTTATCCGAAACGTTCCTAAATTTCTATTTTTCCATGAAAACACTTATATCGGTATATACTATTTTTAGTTTTATATCGCTAATATTATCCTTATTTAATTATAGCATCCCTCTAACACTAAGTTATAATTTAAAATATGCTATTTCATAAGTTTTATTTTTTAATTGTAGATTATTAACTATGAAAATTATTAATATTGAATACCTTATCATATTATTATAGAGATGGAACACACACCTTCCAACAACTAAGAAAGCGTCATGAACTATATGCTACAAAAAGTATTATTCCTATCCGAAGGAATGTATAATAGTATTATTTTTAATTTAATTTCATGCTCTATTCTGCATGATATATTTTCTATTTAATTAATCACTCACATTATAGGTTTATGTATTAACTCAACTACTTAACCTTATTATTTTCAAAAACAAACTCCAACATCAAATATGGTACAAGACTTCCCTATACTGAAATGAAGAAATATCAGACCTTTATCCCTTACCAAGGGTGTTTTCTTACTGTACTTATTTATTTTAGTGCTAAACTAAAACAAGTCTGTTATATTATTATTTCAGTATCCATTTCAGACTCAAAAATTTCCCATTCATTTACTTTAATCTTATTTATTTTGTAATTAGATATATGTTCTCTTAGATGTTCAATAATTGTGTTCAAAATGAATGTTCCCTTTTTTAAACATCACATTTTGTTAAAACATTTTCTACATAATTTATTTTACATTACATATATGGTGACTACAACTTCTGGATAAGATAATTATTTTATAATTATACCATCAGAAATTTAGGCACCTATTTTGATATAACATGATAATATTAGTATAATGTATATCAATATCATTTTCTACCTATTTTTAATTATAATGGAATCATTTTCATAGGTGTTCTGGATGGAGACTGATGTGGTGTCATACTATGAGAACATTATAGTCTGGAAAAACATGCCCTTATTTCACAATATTCATTTTATTAATATTTTTTTGTCTCTATGAGTTATCTGGCTTCACTGAAAATGAAAATCAGGTATGGTTTTTATGTAAACATTTGTAATCATTATTCTATCATAGAGTTTTAGTATTCCCCTTTTCTTAATAATTTATAATACTTTCTAACAACAGATATTTTTTCTGATTCAGTAGTTAGGGCATCACTTTCATTTGGTATCCATATTTATGTTTTATAGGATTAAAACATAACTTCTCTAGATTGGTTATTTAGCCTCCTGGTGCCATCACAGTCTAGTGGTCAATTAGCATCACCTTCAAGTATCTGTCATGAATATATTTTAAAGGAATGATGTCATGTTTTGTTTCAATAGGATATGTATTATAAATTATGTCATATTATATGAATTATAAAAAAAATTCAACGTATTTTTTGTAATTTTTGTAGGGAAGTGTCATTGGACCGATTGCATATCAAGATCGTTTGTGTGTATATAAGTATTACTGGTTTTTTAGACCAGATTTTGTGCACATGTCAGTTATTATCGTCCCAATCACTGCTCTATATCATTACTGTAAAAATTTGGTTTATTGTCCTATAGTTTTCAAGGATCCTTATTTATATAATTTATGCTTTCTTAACTATTTTATATCGTTTTCCTTTAGTTGTTTGAATCTTTAAGTGTGTTTCCTCTGATAGATGAATTGCTTCACTGAAGGGTTCTCTTTTTTTAAACATTTATTCACATTACTATTTACTATAGACTAATAATTTTTTTTGTTAATTACAAATTTTTTACACTAAATTCAGCCTTGATGTTCAATAGTGATTCATATTTTCATTTATCTATTCTGTTTCAATGGTGAAATCTTCATAGTTGAATTTATACTCATATTATTTTATTCTGATTTAAGAATCTGTTGAGCTGTAAGCTTCTTATAGATGAGATTTTGAATCTCTAGGTAGATTCTATTGTAGCATGATTATGAAAGTATAACTGACGTGATAGACTAATATCCAATTCCTTTTCAACACTTGATCTATATTCTAAAACTACATGAAACTTCTTGAGATCTACTCATCTCAAGGATATAAAGGTACCATCCTTTCTTCAATTTTCATTTGAAGACTCTTTAATTCTTTCGTTTGATAAAAAAAGTTTCATATATGAAATGAAACTATTTTATAAGATAGGAAATATATTTATAATTTTCCTTTGAATCATTTTATTTATATTCTTATTTTGATTTATTTACATTCATTTTCTTCTCATGATGAACTACTATATCTTTCTCAACCAGAAATGATGTTGATCATATCAGTGGAATAAATGGGCAATGTAAATTCAACCAACCTTTAAACTTACCAGCCATCATAGGTAGAGGATGGCCTATATTTGAACATTTTGATCATATTAGTGGAAAATTGAGATTCATTCCACAATTCTATTATCATATGTTGATTTCATTCATTGCACAGGTTGTATGGAATGAAAAATGGATAATTTTTACAAATGATATGTTATATGTATATAATGGAGATGGTTACAAATAAAATGTACATTTATGTTCACCCCTTATACATGCATGCACGACAACAGAATATGCCCTATTTTTTAGTATTTGTTTTTTCAACATTACATAGTTTTTGGGATATATTCATTCTGTTTACAGCCCTTATAACGTCAACGTTTCCAACTTATGTGGTTTGGAATTCTTTAAATATATAGTTAAATGATTATAAAGAATTCTTTAGTTTCTCAATATCTATTATTACAATAACATCCATTACAAATTTATTATGTATTATTCCTCTTTGACACACTTGATTCAAAAACAACTACAAAAAAATTTAACAGTATGTTTTTATGATCTCAATACTTGAATTTGATCCCCCCACGTATAATTCTGGCCCAAGCCCCAATTAAATCCTGATAGAATAGTTTTTTTGCATCTATCCAAGCTTAGGTAAGAGGTTCAATTAGACCATTTGATAAATAAACTAGGGAACGAGTATTAGAGTTTCCCAAGTTTACATTACTCAGAACAGCCACTGATACAGGAATAAGTAATCCTAAATCAAAACAAAATGAATCAAAACCATTAGAAACCAAGAGACTTGATCCATATTCTAAAACTACATGAAAATTATTAAGATATACTCAACTCAAGTATATAAAGGTTCCATATATTCTTCTATTTTCCTTTCAAGACTCTCTTATTTTTTCATTATATGAAAAAAAGTGGCATATATGAAATGAAACTGCTTTATAAGATAGAAAAAAGATTTATTTTTTCCTTTAAATCATTTTATTTATATTCTTTTGATTCAGTTACATTCATTTTCTTCTTATGATGCACTACTATTTTTTTCAATGAGCAATGATATTGATAATATCAGTGGAATAGATGAGAAATGAAAATTCAACTAGCCTTCAAACTTACCAGCCATCACAGGTAGAGGATGGCCTATATTTGCACATGTTGATCATATCAGTGAAAAAATGAGATTCATTTCACCTGTTGTTTTCTCATATGTTTCTATCATTCATTTCACAGGTTGTATGGAATGAAAAATTGCTACTTTTTTCAGAAGATATTTAATATGTACAATGAATAATGTTACAAATAGAAGGTACATGTATGTTACCCCTTATACATGCATGTATGACAACAGAATATGCACTATTTTTTAGTATTTATTTTTTCAACGTTGCATATTTTTTGGGATATATTCATTCAATTTAAATCACTAATGACGTCATCTTTTCCAACTTATGTGGTATGGAATTATTGAAATCTATCATTAAACGCTACTAAAGAATGTATTTTTTCAATAACAACCATTAGAATTGGATTATTTATTATTACTCTTTGACACTTTATTCTCAACTAACTATAATTTTTTTAACATTTTATGATCTCAATACTTGAATCAGTTCTCCCCTACTATAATTCTGACCCAACCGCCAATTAAATATTGATAGACCATTTTTTTGCATCTATCCACCAATTCGTCTCTCCACATTTTAGGATTTCCCTTCATCCCTCCCCTAAGGCTCTGTGCAGCCTCTCGAAGAAGAAACATACCCTCACTGACTTTTTTCGCTGCTAAAGGACCCAAGATGAAGACTCATAAGGATTTTGTGAAGAAGTTCAGGGTAACGGGCATCGGGAAGGTTGTGAGGAGAGCTGGGATGTATCACTTTGGTAAGAAGAGCAGGAATAGGGGCTACGTCATACTAAAATGCATCCTATTAGCCGGAGGGATTCTTTCAATGTGATTGGCGCATTGCCTTACTTAAAGATAAATAGACAGGATAACTAGGATTTTTTTGTGGGAAATAGTAAAAACCTTCTAAATTTTTTCATGGTGTTGTAAAAATCAGTAATTTGAAGCTGATAGAAAATCTGGTTATGGGTTCTAGAAAATCTTATTAAAGTTAATATTTCTCATAATGGAACTTCTATTCCACAATTTCTGTAACATTGTTTCCTATTCATTTAGTCTTTTTTTATAATTTTTTCATTCATTATTTAAATTTTGATCCTCAATTAACTTTTGATCCTCAATGTGTCTTACTTTTACTCCATTATGTATGTCATGTTTATTTAAAATATTAATATGAATTACTGTGTTTGATAAATGATAATTTATAATTAATAAATGGAATTATTTTATAGTGTCGTGCATTCGCACGGGTAGAGTACTAGTCAGTATAAATTTAATCCCATTGTTAAAAACTAAATAGGTTTTTTTATAAATCGTTACGAAAGATTCAAATGTTTTTACCTATGAATTCAATTTAAAATTAATGATAATGACATACATGAAATTAATTGATAAATATATATTATATTTATACATTAAAACCATTAAATATTATAATTTATCCATAAAAATCATCTTGATGATATAAGTTATTTTTATTTAAAATTTACTATATTTTTACTATTCATCAAAATAGGAAAGTTAAAATAAAATTAATAAAAAAAATACCAAGTAAATATTTATAAAATTATTGCAATTAATAAGTATAATCTATCAAATTAAACTTATAAAAGTGTCAAAATTTTAATCTAAAATGGGTGTTCTATCATAAGGTGACAAAACTGCATATCATGAAAAATAATTCTTTCATCCAAAAAATTAATTTTTTTCCCATACCTTGTTCTAAAAAATATTTTCGATGAATGATAATTTTTTAAAATTAAAAATGTGGTTAATAGTATTCATAATGGCTAGTTCATTACAATATTATAAAAATATATTGTTCTTTAGTGAAGCTCAGTATTGTGTACAACGCAAGCAATCAAGGAAGGTCTCTTTTGCGTTTGACGCAAGGAAAGTAAGTGTTGCGTGAAATATTATTTTGGTGTAGAGTATAACATAATCAAATATTATTTCATTATACAAAATCCATATTTAGTGTTGAATTCAATCAAAATAAATTGAAAATTTGCCTTAAATAACCCAATAATAGTGTTGCATATATTGTAAGCTAATCTTTGTGTAGCATAAAATAGAAGACATAATTAAAATTAAGAAAATTCATTATCATAGAATTTTTGGGTGTTACATATGGTTTATATGGTTATTTCATAAAGGTAATCCTCAAGTTCTCTACTCGCATAAGGGTAACTCCAACTAACATAAAGGTAACTTGTCCCCACAAAATTTCAGCCTCATCCAATATAATGTTTTGTAAAGGTAACATTCCCACTACCCACATTATGTAAGGGTGAACCCAATCCATTGTAAAGGTACCCCAACAAATTATAAGAAGACATAATGGTACAAAAAAACTTACCTAAGGGTTATCCATTAAATATAGAACCACAAAAATGTAATACCAAATCATATAGGGGTATAATGAACTTAATGTATGGGTAAAAAATATCCAAAACAATCTTAGAATTATCAAACTAAAACAAAAGAATAAATAATATGAATAATAATAATTTTCATGATATCAAAAAATCAAAATTAAAACATTTACATTTATAACAATAAACGAGTCAAATTAAAAAAAACGTCTTTAAAAATTATATATAAAACACATAGGTTCTATGTTCTTATAGGGCTATAAAAAACAGTACTATCAACTGTTTTAGACAATTTTCACTAAAATGAAAAACCTAAAAACTAAATATGACCATCATTTTATCATCATCAAATAGAATAGACTAAAGTGGAACAAGTATACTAATGAAAATAATTCTTCTACTAATTTTGATTTCCCACGTCAGTAGCCACTAAAAGGGTTCCCCAAGTCCGGTTGGATACATGGCCTCAATAGCACCTCCCCATATGCTATCAAATTCTAACTAGTTGTGATACCTGTGGTGTATATATTGGAATCATATGTAAACAGTTTTCATAGAGGAAACAAATACTTTAATAACTAAACAAGTATCCTATCTTAGCAAAATCATTTTATCAATGAATAAATCAGTGGAATCAAATATAGATAATAGAAAAAACATAAGATGAATATAAAATCCAGAATATGGAAACAAGATCATATACAAATTGATAATAATGTTTTTCATGTCTCTAAAAAATTTAAAATAGTTATACTTGGTAGATAGAAATACAAGTTATACCAAAAGATCATAAAGAATCCCAAAACAATCAATGAATGTAATGAAATTGACTGGTCTTCTATTACAATGATCCATCATAAATAAAGTAAGAAATATCAAGTTTCTAAAATGGGATGTGTCCCCTTATCAACCCCTACATACATATAGTCTTTATATGAACCATTGGTGTCCTGGATAGTTTGTGGAATAATTATCAAAACTCCACCAGCAACGATGTTTATACACATCTAGTATGTGAAATATTATCTAAAATAGTGTGAAGGTATATATGATGTAGATACAGTGCATTATATAAATACCCACATATATATTTCATCATTATCCAATGTGTGAATATGAAATCATTTAATTAATTATGTTCCAGTTTATACTAAGTGATGTAATGGTATCAATTGATGTGCAAGGAATCCAAGAATAATTGTAGTTTTTATTTTAATTTAATATATGATCAAAGTTAAAAAAACAAAGAAACATCGATGATGACAATAATAAAAAAGTTCCAAGGTAATATCCGAGGAATCATTTATCTCAAGGGTCTATCCAACTTTTTGAAAACTTACATCCTATTTATAAGGGGGCTGACTGTAATCCAACGGGTATCACCAAGTCAATTCCACTTTAAATCATTCTAAATAAGTCCAAGGATCTCGTCCAAGGTAGAATGGGCTATGCATGACTAGGTAAAATGTTTTGAATCCAGGGATCCATGTGTTTGATGACTTCAAGATGGATCCATTGAGAGTCTCCAAGGTATCCTAATAACCATAATATATTAAAGGGGTCATGTGGTGTCATGTTGAGCATCCTCTTGTACACTAGGACCATGTTCCAAGATGGATGTCTCCCATGGAAGCTGAATCCTTGATTCTGAATAACATCCTATGAGTGTTGAATCTATTCCCGCAAGAGACCAATTGCCTCTCAAGTCTAAATAATCTAATAAAGAATAAATTTTTTATATGAAATATGATCCTTGTACATAATTTATTATATATTTTATGATATGTAATACTCATTAGAGTTGATAATGAAATATTTCATTCAATTTCCTTACATGAAATGTGACGTGGATATTTAAAATAAGAAACCAATTATTAATATAGTGATTAAATTTATTGGGTTCATTCCAAAGTTGACTTGAAACAAATTTATACTTTAGTTCCATATTATATTATTGGGTTTATTCCTTTACCTTTTATAATCATGAAAAGCCAGTCTAAGGATATGAAACTAATATCAATTCAATTAGAATTAACTACTAAAAGTGATATATATATATACACATTCCATTTAACAATTTAAAAATTTATTTATTAACGTTAAAAACAAAAATTTTAATTTTTATGTTGAACTATATAATTTCATTCCATTAAAAATTCATTTTATTAATTTAAGAGGGATTAAAATTAATAGAGTCAAGCCGCACACCCAAAAAAATCTTAGATAAACCCTCATGTGATAACAAGTAATAATAAAGTAATAACCCAACTTGGGGTGGATATAGTTCAGGTCAAAACATCAAATGGTTCGGTGAAATCATATTGAATGGGCTAAAGAATATCATCATAAGGAATATAACTAATGGAGAATAATATTAAAGGCAAACCATGATGAAATCAGCATCTTCACAATGATTCCAATTTGTAATATGGTCAGACATGAGGGATAAATCATATACCACCTACTGTGTTCCCATTGTACTCGCTTCAGCCAGTTTTGACCCTTAGTTTGGCATGTATCATAATGAAAATGAGGAAGTTATCAATGCCCCCGAAAGAGAGAATATAATCCTATATAAAATTATTATTATCAATTGGAATAAAAATGAATAATTGATTGAAAAGATAAAATTAATTGTCAATGGATATCCAATGATTCCAACGGTGATTGAATAAAAATTCACACAATGAAGATATCTAAGAACCTAGGAATAAGGATCTTGAGAGATTCTTATAGGAGAAAGGAGCTAAATTTTGTTCATTGTTAGTAAGAAGAATAAAATTTATGGTTATAATGTAGGTAAGGGATAATATAACTTTCACCCATTTTAAAATTCATCACATGGTTTGGATGCATGGTTGAAGAAACCTACGCCGATCATTCACATGGAACTACCAAAAGGGGGACACATCACATTTTGTATGCCCAGGCTGAGAAACTATGCACCAACCATACTTGGTTACATAGATAAAAATAGTAGACCAACCACAATGGTGTGAATCTCAAGCGATATAGTTTCCTCAAACTGTTTTGTCCCCTTCATCCAACAATTTAGTCCTCACACAGTTAGCGAAACAGTGGGTACATGCTCACATAATTTCTGCTAACTATGATTCCTTTTCCCATTCCCCACTTGATGGGATTCTATGCCCTAAACAAGCCCCACTCACCCTCAAAAAAACCATAAACTCATTATTCATTCATACTATGTCCAAAAAAATAATAAAACTGAAATTAAAAGGATCTACACCCCATATTAAAACTAGGTTCTTATAGACATCCCCCTTTGAGGAACCTTGTCCCTGAGTTCAGCTTCTAAGGGAAGAATAACACAATCTGAGAAGAACTCTATACACTAATGACGTATATCTACATCCCACTATGATATATCATTATATACCCAATAATTAAACCATAGAACCCATATTCAATGGTAGATCATCAAATGAGTTCCTTCAATATCAGGTCAATGATCCGTATATGATAATACTCAAACAAATAATCACAATCTAAATCAACCAACTTAAAAAAAATTATGAGATGGGCCAACATGATAATGATAAAGAATTGAAACGTGGAAGATTTCATGCATGAAATGGTACCTCGAAGGTAGTAACAACTTATTGGAAACCAACCCGGCTCTATCAAGACATTGAACGTTTGTGAAAAATGATGAAGAATATTCCATTTCCCATGTATCCATCTATACCCAATTCTAATTTATACTAAAAATAAATCATGATCCCCAACCTCAAACAATAGAGGTTTACAAAGGATATTAGCCAATGAATTTTGTTTAGAATGAGCATTATTAACTTGTTTTTTAATTAGCTGATTCTAATAAAAAATATCAAAAAAGAGATGAGGACCTAGTAGCTCAACAAATTCTTCCCTAAACTAGCATAGGGGTGAGTTGAAATACCTTACATACAAGGCCTCATAATTATATGACTGAATCATATCTTTAAAGATATTATTATTTGTGAAAATTAAGATAGGGATATGAAACTCTTATTAACCACAAGATATAAGGATGCAAGGCCAGATCATGTCCTCTAACACCTATATCATCTGTTATAACTAGCCATCAATATAAGGGTGAAAATATGTGCATAAAAGAATCTATGTACCCATAGATCTCAATAACCCCTTCAAGAACATCTATGTGAAATGAGAATCCCAATTTCAACTAATATAATAAGGGACCATGTGAATTAGTATGATACTATGGACATATATCATTCTATGATCTCCAATTTAGAAATTATCCTAGATATGATTGAAGTGGGATACCATTTATTGTAAATTAATGAATACCCAAAATACATCACTGCCTTTATATGACTTTAGTAAGGAAAAAAAATACCACAAGAAATCATTTATTTCTATTCAAGGGCTTGAATTGGTTGAAACCAGATAGCAGGTTACTAGTACCCTACCTTCACATGCTGATAGAAGGAACACCAAGTGATAAATCCTAGTATATAATGATTTATCCCAAGAAACCACCATTGGGATCATATATCTCAATACATCGTAGATATTCTTTGGTTAACATCCCACTGAGAGGAGTGGGACTTGAACAACTACTCCTCTCGCTTATCTATAGGATCCTAGACATTCACATGTATATTTTGGATGTCTAATCCATCAATAGATATATCCAAATGTGGGTCCCCACCATAAATACTCTCCTAGAGAACCAATCCTTTATGATCTTGAAAAAATCATTCTCTTCAACATATCAATGAGTGTATAGGTAACTATTAATGCTAAAAGAGAATACTGATTGTGAATAACATGAAACTCTCTGAATATCATAGAAAATATATCAACCAATATTCATTCATCATTGAATTCCAATATTTCATGTTCCTATGTTTTCTGACTCATTATATCCCCAACCACATTTCACATAATAGAATTATAAGCGACATCAATATCAATGGATAAATGGATTCCACCCATATTCACTATCGGAGAGTCAGTTAACAATATAAAAAGATATACCAAAGGTACTTATAGTATTTTTACACCACAAATCACTCACTCATCAAATAGTCTCTCCAGAAGCGCAAGGCATGGAAAATTTCAAATAGCATGAGGTCATGTATCAATTTGTTTCTTCCAAGAGGCATCAATTATTGAGATTCGTACATGATAACTCATAACTCCTATATCAGCATTACTGCCAGGCTAATTACTGATGTAACATTGAACATTATATATCATCTTCCAGTCATTGTTATAATCAAATTAGGTGTAGCAGTAATCCATCCATTCGACTCTTGAAAATACATATCACAAGATTATGACCATAGGAACTTCACACAATAATTTTTAAAACATGTAAGAGGTGAAATAATATTTGAGAAGACCTCTATGAAATTCCTATAATATACCTCCATCCCCATGTTTGTTATTATGTCTAAAAATCTCATGGGTTTATCTTCAGAAACTATTTCACTCACCTTCTCTTGGTCAATTTATACTCCTGATTATAATATAATATGACCTAAGAAGTGAACTTTTTCAATCTATAAGTGGAAGCTGGAAATATTATAAAAAATAAAATAATCATTAAGTGTATTTAAAAATGAAATAAACGTGTTTTTATTGGTTTCTAAGAGTATAAAAATACACTAAGATATTATCCACCAATTGTACAACAATGGAATCATTATTGTGGTGGAAAAACGTATTCATCAAATCAATAAAAATTTGAGGCATGTTCAAAAGACCGAAGTAATGAAAAAGGTACTCATTTACACCAAACCTAAATCAAATATTTATATGAGGTATTTATGAATTCCGGACTCAAACCAAATTATAACCTGATCTTAGGATGAAATTACAGAATACCCTTCCTCCTCAAATCTATTAAAAGAGATCATCTATTTGTGGAAATGGATAATAATTCATAATTTTAAAATGGTTCAACCTTTGGTAATCTTTTCTTAACCAAAGGGTATCATCATCCATTGTAGTTAAAATCATGGGTGAACCCCATGAAGTTGTTCTGATGGAACCCGTATCCTCATGATCATTCTACTATCTCTTGATATACTAGAGCTTAGTAGGTGTTGTCTTATACGGATGAATGGATAATGGCGCTGCTCATAGAATGAGTGGTATTGTATATTCGACCTATATTTAGAGAGGTATACAAGTTAATTGTTTAGGGATTTCATAATTGATATGATCTAATATGGTAAGAAATTTTGTTAGATATATTCTCTAATTCTCGAGGAAGAGACCAGAAATCTGGGCGATCACTCCAGCTAGCCTATGTTGCTTTGGTCCAGATCAAATTTCATGGACATTCCACTCACACATGTGAACATAACATTCATCCTCAATTGATGTAAAAGATACCATGAAATGATATTATTCCACATAGGATTGATAAGGAAAAAACCAATCCATCACAATAATGAATTAATATTCAGTCATCTCAAAGAAAATTAAGTCCCATAATAAGGGAAAACTACCTACCTCAAGGGGAAGTCCCCACATTGGAGTACGCCCAATGAAGGCACATCTAATGGTGTGTCCAAGTTAATTACACCATATTAGTTTTAAATTTACATCCCAATACATTCCACAAATGATAAATTTAGAAAAAAGTGTGAAGAATATATATAGAATAAATAAGATACAATAGTATAGGCTACGAAATAATACCCTATACTATAGATGGTTCTACACTCTAATCATTGGTTATCGGAAGAAAGGCATGCAACTGACCTAATATACATAACAATGTTATAATTGCACTACCCTAACCATATCCACTATACTCTTGCCAATAGAATGAATTCTGGAAACCATGGCCACAACCTCATCCTCAACGCCTGCTACTGATACTACTCAAACTCCCTGCCGAACATGAAACAACAAACCCTGCTCCAGAAGGTGGAGCTGGTGAGGATCTTCTTACTCTAAAATTAGATGGAAATGTCAATGAAAATGTTTGGACATGCCTCATACATTCATTATAAAATTATTTGAGAAAGTCATAACCTCAACGACGCATCAGAATCTGTATCGTCCACACTAATGGAAAATAATGGAGATTCTAGTTTATATACATTGGTCTCCACTGATTTGACAAGAAACATCATGTTTTCACTTCCTTGTTTGATTATAACTATTTCCCTACCTTGGAATTGATCATATAAACCATGAAATATATCCTTCAATCAAGTTTCAATCAAGGATAAGGTCTTGGTTCATGATCTTATAAAAGGTATCTAAGAAAAATACACTTAAGACTACTCTAGGTCGATTCACACGTAGCCTCGATTACCTCCCAGTGTCATAGGAAAGAAGTAATAATAGAAGTTATTATGAAAATAATATAGAACCATGATAAGATAAGAACCACAATGAGTAATCACATCACACCACGACTTGGCCAAATAATGGTGCGTATAGGTGGAAATCATGACCCTCCTTTTTTGATATTCCTTGATCAAAATAATTATAAAAATAGGGGTATACATCAAAGACTAAATAGACATAGGACTTCCATTGCCCAAAAATATTGGAGGATGCAAATGCTGGAAATCATGATTCAGATCATCTACAAAGGGTGTGGGTCATGTAGCATCATACATGCACTACATAAAATGGGGTAATGTCTCACGTAGATGAAAATCTGTTCCCAGATTATGTATCACATGCAGTACCCTACGTGTCACTTTTTGTGGTAAGATAGGCGACTCAAGTCCCACTATCACTAGATTGTGGTCGTCACCACCCTCTTGGAGCACTAGACAATTATTTCATATTGTAATATCTCTAAAATTAAAAGGGTGCACCTCAAAGCCATATTTGAGAGCAGATAAATACATTATTAGAAGTAGAACATAGAAAAAAAAGATCACTAACAAATTTATAATACCCAAACTTCTATCTTAGATGTCTAGAGTATAATTAAATATTATTTTTTATATAATAGAGTTTTCAATATGTATATGTTCATTTTCACATGGCATCATCATTATCTAGAAACCATTAACATTTATGTCTAGTATTAAATTTATATTCTTCATTTGATCATATTTATATATCAGTTTCAATTATAATGTATCTTTATTCCCAATGAATAAGGTCACATACACCATATCACTGAAACTGATACCCATATAATTTCTATTTAACCACATCATCATTCATTATCATAATTTAATAGTGATATATTTTGAATTTTCATGGTAAAGTAATCCTTCCATTATATATGAGCTCATACACCACATGAATTTAAAATTTGAAATCACGTGATTTCAGCAAAATATAGTCTCATGTAACTCATTGTACAAAGTTTGAATGGGTAGAAATGATATAATTATGATTCCACCACCATCATGTATATGAAAACACCATTTATATTGATTTTGGAAAATTAAATAATTAATTAACTACCCTATAGTAAAATTTTATCATCATAAATATATATATATTAATCATGGATCACACAAAAATCCTAGGAAAAACAAGAGATGAAAAAAATAAAATGCACCTATATGGAATGGAATATTCATGGAATTTGAATTATATATACCAAGAATAATGTATGTAATAATATATTTTCTCCTTATCTCATCATGACAAGAAAAAATTTAATCCCCAATCATTAAAATAATAATAATCACAAAGAATGTGTTTCACCAAATTGTTAATGTTCATCAACTGTAATAAGTAGAATAGAGAATAAATTATATTATTTTAGGAAACTAGTTATTTACCCATAATGTGGGTCATCTCTGCCCAAGGGAGGCTTATAAAAATATGTTAATGGAATTCCTAATCACATTTCTATTTTATATAATTTGTAATTTAATAAAATGAAAATATATTATACGACTTTGTGACATCCCAGACCCGGGTACCCATAAATTGGTGGCCTAAGCCTGATTGGCCATAACGCCTTAAGTACACCTCCTTGTTTGCCAGAGGCCGCTGACTATTAGTGAGGTTCTAGGTTTTTTCCATTTAAAAATAATTTTTTCACGTTAGAGTGAATAATAGTGGATATAATTAATGGTAAATAAAAAAAATATGTATGCTCTTACAAATGAAAAAATGGAAACTACAGCAACTAGGTCAGTAACCTAGCATAGCAGAAGCATGATATCAATTAATAAATAAATAGAAGAATATAAAAATAAAATATAACACATAATCATAGTGTAATAAAAACAACATATAAATTGACTCGTGTTTAAAATGATGATAGTGTTTGTCATGTGACTACAAAACTAAAAAATTGGTATACATGGCAACAATCAATATGTGTTATTCAAAAGAATCAAAAAGGAGAAAAAAACTATCCATGAATTATGATAAATGGGACTTTCATCTTATCCCAGGCTCCACAACAAATCATGAAATAAATATAAAGTTTGAAAAGATTGATGCTTCCCCCTTTTTACTACTTCATACAAATAATCATCCTGGGTACCATCAGCAAACCCGATTGGGTGTGAGATAAATATCAATAGGAAACCACCAGTAGGGCCAATATAAATGAAATTTAAGACATATGAAATGAAATAGAGTGTATCTATTTATGATTTAATTATCATAAAATAATTTATGTACCATGATACCAGCTTCAACCTCAGATAGTGTCTGAACATGTTATCAGTTAATTAATATTGTTCCAGTTTATAATAACTGATTAATGAGATTCCAAGGTATGACCAAGGAATTATAAAATAATAATAATAATAATAATAATAATAATAATAAAGTATCCATGTTAAAAACCAAGTAATCCTTGATGATTACAATAAAAATAGGATCAAATGTAATAACCAAGTCATCTATGACCTCAGGGGTCGATCCAACTCAGTACTAAAACGAATCATGGATATATGGGATCTAAATGTAATCTAAGATGAAATTACAAAGGCATTCCTCTATAAATAGTTCTAAATTAGTCCATATATCTCAAACAGGGTAAATTGGGCTAATATGAATGGACCTAATGGGGCGAATCACGGGAACCATGTGTCTAAAGTTGTCAAGATATAGCCAACGAGTGAGCCAAGGAATCCTAATACCATAAACATGGTTTACAGATAATATGCCGTCATTTCAGGTATCAACTAGTAAACAATTTACATGTTCCAAAATGGATATATCCCTTAAAAATGGATCCTTGAATATGAATGTAATCATATGTTCTCTCAAGGAATTCCCTTGAGAATCCAAGGCTATCACAATTCTGACCACTCCTATATTGAATAAAAGGTTCATATTCAATAGGAACCTTATACAAAATTGATTGTTTAATTTAGGCCATGTAATGATCATGTAATATGATAATTTAACATATTTATTATGTATCCTTTCATACTATTTGATAAGGAAATTTTGGACATGTAACCAATTTCCAATTCAGGTAGAACATTTAGTGGGCCTATTTTATATAGGACATGAAATGAATTATTACATTAATTAAATATTTAATTAGTGGATTCATTCTTTTACCTTCCATAATAATGATAATGAGGGATATTTACAAGAAACCAATATCATTTCAATTAAATGTATCTTTTATAATTTATATATATAAATTTACATTCCATTTAACATTTTAAAGGTTACTTTATTAATTTGAAAAAACCATATTTATTAAGGTAAAGAGAAACAATAAAAATTCTATACATTAGAACATCATTTATTTAATTAAATAAGGATTACAATTAGTAGGGTGAAGACCCATGAACAAATGTTGTTCGGTGAACTACCAACTCACAAAACGATGATTGTTCAATTTTCTCCAATCACCTCTCATGGAGGAAATTATAATGGAAAATATATATATATGAAATATATTATATTTATATTATCTCTATTGTTCTGAAAATTTTACTTACACCATTCCAGTATGCTTTCTATAATTTGTAAATATGATAATTTCATTTGAGGGAGTGTGGACTATTGCCCCGTCAAGGTGATATGACTCGTTTTTTCATACATTGATTGTATATTGTATGTAGCTAATAATCATTTGTAACATATATAACTTATATATTATAATATAATTACAAATATACCTATTTATCCTTAATTTTTTATTCCGTTAATTTGACAATGAAATGAAAGTAGTGTTCATGCATACGTACAACCTACCGTTTCCATGAACAGTGAATTTAATTACTTATCTCCAAATGATATGGAATATTATAATTAAATATAATATATATATATATATTTTATATTCATATCTAGATTAATATTTCGTAGATTGTGGACATTTGACTACATGGACAAGTTACATCAAAACAAGTTCATTTTCAACTCATGTACTGAGTATTGATAAAACCACCGATATGAACCTAAATAATTATGAAATTTGTATGACATGGAAATAAGTGATATAAGTGTAATAATTAACATGAAAAATTTCCTAAATAAATTAAAATTTACCTATGTTTATTATTTAGGATGATAAATAATGAAAAAGTAAAATCAGAATCAATGTAAGGAAATTTCTAAACTCAAATTCACTCATTGGGTTTTACGCATACTTCTTTGATTATATTAGGCCAAAATTTTGTGCGATATAATTGTTTATTCATTTATTTTTTTAATTTAAAATTAATGATGTTTTTTATACTTTTTATAAAGATATTCACACCATTGTTATATTCTTAAATCACTTACATGAAAATTGTAAGGAAACTTCTTCAGCCAATTTAAATGTATTGGGTTAATCTTCTACTTCATGATTATGTCGTGATATGATTATGTGAGAAATAATTTTTGATATACTATATTTTATTTATACTATATTTATATTTATTTATTTTTAATAAATATCATTTATCTATTTTATTAAAAAATGATCATTGTAATGGAAATCATAACTCAACCTCCATTCATTGAATTAAATGTCCATGTCATTGGTTTTTTTCACAAATATTAGTGAATCAACTATTCTTGATTTATAATTAATATCCACTTATTTTTGGTGTATTTATATTTTTCGCACATAATTAGGTCATTGATTAATCCTTAATCTAATGATACGATCTTTTTATGGTCCTTCATCTTAATATCCATTCATTGAGTCTTATTTTGTTATTGTGTTCCTTTATTAACCATTAAAATGTATATATGACCCTTTTGAAATGCTTATCATGAACAACTATATTATTATGATATTTAAAGTTTTTTAAATGTTATTCTTTAATTATTTTTATTCGGTACTTTCTCAAGTGGTAAGGGATTCTTTAACTAAAAAATAAATTTAATTATTTTGTATATTTAAGCTACTAAATCATTCCAATTAATTTACATTCTTTCAAAATGGGTTTAAGTATTTATTAATATGGACATATATGTTTTAATATTTTATTTCATTTATTATTTTTAAAATTTTTATGGGACACATTGATTCAAAAATCTCTTTATTTAATGTTTTAAATTGTTTTGGAAACTGATTTAATATTTCAAAATCATGAATTCATTTCTTGGGATTGATGTGTGAAATGATGATAATTTAAATATTTTATCTGTTTTGATTATGTAGCGGTACTTGGTAATTTGATAGGGAGTTATATAATAAACCATATATAGGTGGTTCCTTGGTAAACCTTGGGAGTTTGAGTCTATGATGTCTATCCAATGGATTGGGTAGTGTGACGGAGGTAAACGTTAATGTTTATCCAATGATATTATGCAATAAACATTGATGTGTATTCAAAAGAAAACCATGATGATTAATCCCAAAGTAGTTGTGAAAACAATTATTTAATTATTTTAGTGATTCTAGAAGTTATTTTTATGATTTATGATTTCTATGTGTTATTCATAACTCTTATGATTTCCTTTGGTATGTTAGAGAGATTATGTTTTACGAGTGAAAAATATTATTTCATTGATTTTTATGTATTCTTGGATGAATTTCTTATTTACTTATTTTATATCCCTAATTGGGATTATCAATCTCATCACATGTTTTCAAATGTATTTCATGGTACTTTAAGAAGAATATATTCATGGATGGGATCAATGAAAAGTTATGTTTTTAAAAACAACTAACGATACCATGTTTCTTTTTAAAGAGACTTTTAATGAAAAAATGGATAGCCAGTAAAAGTTAATACATGTTATATTTACGTTGTTATGAATGAGAAATGACCTAATTCCCTAATAATTGAAACATGAAGAGATCATAAATGATAATTGTTGACTTAAATCAATATTTAGAAACTGTTATGGATTAGGCCTTATATTTGATATTAGAGGATGTTTTAGAAAACATTATTGATTTGGAATTTTTGATTACCACATGCATTCAACTCACTAGAAAGCAGTTTTTTGAGTTATAAAACCCCTCAACTATTCCTTGATACCATCATGGATCAAGGGTTGTATTTAACAGATATCCTACTTTCTCACTATTCGAATATTTTCATGAAAGTTAAATATTATCATGGAATTTTAAAATATATTACCTTATATCATTTTTTGAACCATATTAAGATGTCGAAAAAGGCTCTATAGAAGGAGACCCTTATGCAACTTATTTATATTTTTTAAAGAAGGTATTATTTCAGTACATACTTATGGTATTTTAAAATGACCATTTGTTAAATGTTTCAACTCAAACTCGGTTCGACTATTTTATAAAAATAATGTTTTATCATATGTTCTGAAATTATATATAATACATGATTATATTATGAAAATACTTTTTTTAACACCCATTTGACCCATGATGTACATTATGTATTTGGATAGAGGAAGAAAACGATTTTGAAGGATATATAAATCATTTTAACAATGAATGAACCTTCAATCTACATGAAAAAGATGACGATGAAACCCAGTGGACACCGTGATCAAGGTATGATGTTCCCTCTATGGGGATAAATTTATTTTATAATATGGAGGATAAAATGTCTATATACATAAGACTTAAGGAATTAAAATGATGAGGTCATTAAGATTTGGGATGAAAATGAGTGTTATAATATATAAATTGAGGTTAAAACATGTTAGGGTTATTTTGGAGTTTTATAAAAGGGATAACCCACAATATGAGTGGAAAACCATCATGTATGGAAAACCCATAGGAATCAAATTATTACTTATTATTTTTAGTTAAGTGATTTTATATATCATGAATAAGTGGATTTTTGGAACTTATGTTATTTCAAATGCATATCCTTAGTATAGGAAAATAATTTGGTGGCTACATGATAAAAGTATTTTTGGAAGACGTCCACTCATTTCAAAACACTATATCACTTTGGATAATAGAATACTATGGTTTTTCATTTATCGAATAACATATGAATAAATATTTTGGAGGAATCTATGTTTTTATTGTCTACATATTGAGATTTGAGTTATTTATTAAAATTATTAACCTATCCTGGAGAATATGTGATTAGGTTAGTTACTTTTATTTATCAGACTTTCATGACCACCTCCTGAAAAAGTGAACCCCTCTTGGGCCGGCAATGTGGGAAGGGAGATAATGACACCTGAGCCCCACCTCTAGTAGGCCCCGGGTTGGTTACTATCATTGAGTGTACAGTAAACACAAAAATTTGAAGCATTAACCTCTAAGAGAACACATGCAGAAGGGGGTGATAAGATAGAAACCTACCAACTCCAACTGATATACAAATATAAATGAAAACCCAACCTCACATATTTAATGTCATGAAAAACTACTAAAACTGGAAGGGGAAAAATGAAAGTACCCAATAGAAAAAAAAAACTTTAGAAACCACAATCCCGAACATCTCCTAAAACCCCATGGTTGTAGAAAATAGATTGATCTCCAACCTTCTCCAAGTGACAAGAAAATTTGTTTATATATACATAGGGTGTGTATAAGAGTATACTCAGTAGGATCCTCCCCAAAGCCTCTCGTGATGAAATAAAGAAAGCATGCTAAAGAACAGTGAACAACAAGTTAAACTAACTCATCACTTAATAGGTATAACAATTTCACAACCTCACTATGCCTACCCTCACCAAGTAATGCATACAATAGTATATAATATAATAAAGAATATAAAGGGTACCCCGCTACTACTTCCCCACTGGTTTTTCAATTTTCCCTAACGTTGTACATCATAAGTATCTCTCTCCACAAAATATTTCTCGCAGACACCTGGGTGAAGCACCACAATATGAACCTCATGCAACAAAACCACCACATCACTGCAAGAAAGTAACCTAGTAGTTTTCAAGAGCCACCACAGCTTGGATAGATTGTATCATATGTTGGGTATTTTACCTCAATCCATTATAGCTTATACACTGAGTAAGGATCCTCAAGCCATCACAACCTATAAGCATTACTCATATAGTTGTCAATAGGATACTATATCGAGAATATATGTGTGTGAATAACCACAAGACATTATATCCCTATACACACACATATGGGGAAAACTAACCATTGTGCCTACCAACATAAGTAACTATCTAGAGAAGAGAGCGGGGCCAATGGCGGGAGTCAGCCATGCATCCTCCCACCAGAATGTTGGGGAAAACACCCACCAGGTCTCAGAATCCCAAGGGTGTCAGTTTCCATTACGGAAAGGGTGGATTAGCTTATAGAAATAAAAAAGTACAGAATATATTATATCTCACAACCACAGAATGGTTATAACTTAGTCTTAGACACAACTGCCGCTAATGTCTCTCACACATCATGGTGCAACTTCTAAGACTAGGTATCCTATAAGCACACAAACACTTAAAGAGATTTAATACATTATTTCATTCCATTTTTATCAGTTTCTCATTATGTTAATTACTTCTATAATAATTAAATAACTAGTACCAATTCCACATTAATGATAATTAGCAACACACCCAATGTACAATGATCCTTCAAAAATTACAACCTAATTATTATGTTCTACCAACTCCAACCCCATGGGTTAACACCATTTATTCCATTATTCATTACAAAATTACTTTCCCACATTCCCAGGAATTATAGAAAAACATTCTATGCTAATAAACACAAGGGGGGCCAACACGGTCAGTAGATACACTATCCTTCGAGTTCTTTCCACCTATTACATGAGCCCAGACCCATCTTCCCTTGAGAGTGTTATCACAAAAATTCATGTGGCATACCTTGTGCGTCGTCTCCTCTATCGAATGAAGGGTAAGGAAGACCTGCTTCCTTAGGATGTCAGGAAAAGTAAAACTGATAATCAACAAAAGATAAATAGCAAGCATCCAACATTCACATCCAGCATGTTCCATCATCCTTGGTGTCCTCCAAGACACCCATATGAATAATCTGATTTATCTCGCCACTCTATGTTTCATCTGCTACCACAACCAAATAGACTCTATGTCCACACAAACCACAATAGCCATCCAGGCTCACATCATAACCCAAGCAACAGGAAAACAAATATCTTAACAATTGTGCTCTAGGACCTTTAAAAATCAAGAGGGTAACTCAGAACCCAACAAGGAATTATCAAACAATCAGATCTTTATTCCATCTTTAATTAATAGATTTATTATAAATAGGTTCAAAATTTGGGAAACCTAATCAGTAAGATATCAAAAATAATTAACATGATTAATGCGCCAATTTGATTAACATAAAATTACAATAAGGAGATCTAGATTCATTTACATGTATATTTATCTTTTAACCAATCCATTATCAATTTATTCTAGTCTTTATGTTCCTTAACAATTTCCAACAAGAACGAACGACTAAAAAAATAAAGCATAGATATCACACTATCTAGAAAAACAATAGGAAATAATATAAGATCGATGTAAATTTATTTCTCCAGTTCATATATTTATTATGTCAATTCCATTTTCATATAATGGGATAAAACCAGCTAACTATTCATTTTCCCATATAAGAAAAGAGAATCAACGAATCCCCTACCTCAAATAGTTCTTTATGTTCTTTATATGAGAACAGTCCACACAACGGGTCACAATCCTACTCTCGCGACAACTTTATCCACCCGTGGATGCCATTGTACGACTGTACCAACCTAAACCCAGGAAAACTTTACTATTAACATGGAGATTAAATTCTCTATTATGGAAAGGAGAAACGGGAGAAGATTAAACCCCATAGAACGATGATAAAACCTACCATATATCGAAGATTGTTCAATACACCTAGGTTGCATCAAAATAGAGAGGAACCAATCTGAGGAGGAATGTTTTATTTTTCAACTCCGATGAGAAGGAATGGGATGTTCGAGCATCTCACACATGATAAAAAGGATAATGAACTAAGGAGGATGATATCTCATCCTTTTAGAAGATTTAACAGTGTGACGGTTTATGATATGCTTAATTTCCAATTAAAAGTGGATCACAATAAACCACATTGTTTGACCAAGTAAAAACATACATAGTCATAGGAATAATTAATGTAGGATTTAATGCCTTTGAATCAGAATTAGAGTCCCTAAAATGAGTCTTCAAATGCATTTTATGGCAATGTAAAACAGTAAAGGGGTAAAATTGTATGAAGCTGGAAACACTGTTCACGAACTCAAAATTTGGCAAAGGAAAAACAATGATCATGAACCTTGCGGTTAGAACCTCACCAATAGAACATTGTCTATGAATGTCACCAATAGAACACTGTTCATTAACCTCACCATTAGAACATCACCAATAGAACACTGTTCATGAACCTCACAAATAGAATAGTGAACATAAACCTCACTGTTATAACACTGTTCATGAACCTCAACGTTAGAACCGCACTGATTGAACATTGTTCATGAACCTCACCGATAGAAAACTATTCACGATCCTCAGTGATAAAAAAATATTAATTAATTAGAAATTTGGAAAAGGAAAGATAAGTTACCATCATAGGTTACCGATAGAACTGTTAACCAATGGAACTATTCATAGAATTGGAAATTTGGCAAAGGAAAGAGAGGTTACAATTAGAGGTTACCGATAGAATTGTTCAACTATGGAACTGTTTATAAAATTGAAATTTTGACAAAGGAAAGAGAGGTCACTGTTAGAGGATACAGATAGAATTTTTCACCGATGGAACTATTCATTGAATTGGAAATTTTGAAATGGAAAGAGAGGTTACCATTAGATGTTACCGATTGACTGTTCACCAATGAAACTATTCATAGAATTGGAAATTTGGAAAAGGAAAGAGAGGTTACCATTAGTGGTTACTGATAGAACCATTCACCGATAGAACAGTTCATAGAATTGGAAATTTGGAAAAGGAAAAAACAGGTTATCATTATAGGTTAGTGATATAACTGTTCAATGGGGTATTTTTATAGATTTAGAAATTTGTAAATATAAAGAGAGGTTACCATTTGACCTCACCATTAAAACAGTTCACAACTGTCTACCGTTGGAACTGTTCACCAAGGGTCATCGATGCTAGTATTCACATAATGGAAAAATTGGAAATGTGTCGGGAATATGTCACCTTGACCTTCTAGAATAGCTCAAACCTCATATTTTAACAAAGGAATAGACCACAGAGGTACAAGACATTAGATAAGATACCTCTCAAAACATTCTCGTCCCTGAGAATTAAAAACCCACCTAATGTGAAAATGAAACAACATCTGAACAGGCACCCATCAAGATACATCTCAAAAGATTTCAAGCCAAAAAAGAAAAATATGAATCCATCTCATAATCATGAAAGGTTTATAAGAAAAAAAGGATACATGGGTACATGAAATGAGTTAAACATCAAACAATTCTGGGTACTGAGCACATATCAATGACTCATGTTACCATGTACTCTCCTTCATGCCACTGTGTCGCCACAAGACATGAACCAATGGGATAGAACACCCGTGCAACACCTTTTCCTTGCAGTCATGGATCTCCATAGGTCGCTCCACGAAGGTCCCCTAATTATCAACATAGATCTGTCCCCAATTGATGATGTGAGAGTCATCATGAAGATAACGATGGAGCTAGGATACATGTAAAATATCATGTATCCAAATCTTTTACAGGGGAAGTGTTACTCGATACACCACAACTCAACATGATCTAACACCATGAAAGGCCCAACAAACAGGGGAGAAAGATTACTCCCACGACCAAACCTATGCTGCCCACAACAGGGAGCCACCTTCAGAAACACAGGATCCCCAACATTAAACTATAAGGGTATCCTACTTTGATAAACATATGATTTCGGATGATCTAGCATTGTCTTCATCCTCTCATGAATCAACTGAACCATCTCTATTGTATTCTACACTAGTTCTGGTCCAAGAATTGCTGACTCTCCGACCACAGTCCAACATAACAGAGAACGGAAAGGCTGACCATACAAGGCATCAAATGGTGCCATACCGATGGTGGAGTGAAAACAATTATTGTAATTGAAATCCACAAAGGTTATGTGCCTCATCCACAAACCTCAAAAATCAATAACAAATGAGTGTTACATGATTTCATGATTCTGGATGGTTTTTTATGTCTTACAATCCGTTTGAGGATGAAAGGAAGTGTTAAGGAATAGTTGAGAACAAAATGCATATTGGAGACCTCTCCACACCCTAGAGGTATAATGAGGATCTCGATCAAAAATTATCATCCTTGGGACTCAATAAATTCTCACCACCTCCTATAGACACTTCCTTGAAAAAAATTCCACTGATATCGACACCTTGATCACTATGTTGAGGGAATATTTTGTTAAACAATCCACTACCACCCATATAGCATAATGTCCTCCTAGAGATCAAGGTAAACCAGTAACAAAGTCCATTGATATGTCCTCAGACTTCCATTTTGGAATCTCTAATGGCTGGAGAAGATCACCAGGAACACAGTGTTTGGCCTTCACCATCTGGCAGACCAAACATTGAGACACAAACTCTTCAACCGCACGCTTCATCCCCGGCCACCAAAAATAGCTCCTCAAGGTTCCGTACATCTTTGTCACTCTAGGATGAACCGATAATGGCGAACTATAAAACTCTCTAATAACCATATCATGCATCATAAAAGGAGCAAAATACTTCTGTGATAAAACACATGGTGTTGTTCATCCTCATACCACCCATCAGGGGCCTCACTAGAAACAACTCGGTCTCTCCAATCCTCTACATCAAGATAACCTATCTTGGAATCTTTAACTTTCTTAAAGAGAGATGACTGTACCATAATATGAAAAAGAAAACCTCTTCCCCCAACATCTCCCATATCAAGATGTAATGCTGTTAGATCCTCAATTACTCTCCAGAAGTAACCAGATTAACGAAAAGCATCACTACGTGACTTCCGACTCAGTGAATCAGCTACAACATTCCCCTTTCCTGGTTTATATTATATTTCCAAGTCATATTCATGAAATAACTCCATCCACTGACATTGTCATAATTTCAAGTCACACTGGGAGAAAATATACCTCAAACTCTTATGATCGGTGAAAACTACAAATCACTCACCAGTGATGTAATGTCTCCACAACATCATAGGAAACACCATGGATTCTAGATCAATATCGTGAGTGGAAATGTTATTCTCATGGGGATACTTCTTCCAAGACCCATAAGAAACAATTGATATTTGATGCATTAGAACACGTCCTAACCCCATATGTGATGCATCATAGTAAACAACAAACTGAACTCCCTCATCTAGAAGACAAAGAACTGGAGCACATGCTAACCTCTCCTTTAGATAATCGAAAGATGTCTGACACAGATCAATCCTTATGAATTCATGATCCTTCTTGGTCAATGCTATTAGAGGAGTCGCAACTCTTGATAAATCGGCTATGAACCTCTTGTAGTAGCCTGCGAGACCAATGAAACATTGCACCTCTAACACTATATTGGGGGATTCCCAAGACAAAACTAATTTTATCTTAGATGGATCCACAACTACTCTCTAGTGGAACACAAAATGACATAATAAACAGACTTATTGAACCCAAGACTCACACTTTGAAAACATCCTGAATAGCTGATGTTGACGAAGAACAACAAAAACAGTGTGTAGATGCTCTGCATGATCCCCTTCGAATGTGGTGTACACAAGGATGTCTTCGATGAAAACCACCATGAACATGTCCAAGAACTCACAGAACACACTGTTCATCAATCCCATGAACATAGTGGATAATTTTTCTTGCTGAATGACAGTAAAACGATCTCATAATGCCCATGATGAAATCAGAAAACAGCCTTTGGGATATCATCATCCTTCACACGCATATGATGATATTCATACCGCAAGTCGATCTTTGAGAACCAAATTTCACCCTTTAGTTGATCACAGAAATCATCAATCTAGGGAAGAGGATAATTATTCTTTAATGTCACTTTTTTTAGTGACGATAATCGACACACAACGGAAAATTTTCATCATCCTTCTTCACGAACAAAACTGGTGCACCCCACGGTCACACACTCGGACAAAAAAACCACACTATAACAGAACATCATGCTATATACGTAGGTATCGTAAATCAGATGGGGACATCCTATATGGAGACAAAGAGATAAGAGACGCTCTTGGTTGTAGCTCGATCCAAAAATTGGTCTCTCGTCGAGGGGGTAATGCTACATCCTCTTCTGGAAAGTCATCAGGGTACTCTTCAATGACCCTAGGAAATGAAAAATGATGAACCTCTTAAGAAATCAACCTCATATTATCCATTATTTATGATAAGGATGGAATGTTCCTATGACCCATCAGAGGATCTCTCTCACAACCAAACACCACTGGCTCTCCATCTTTACCAATGAAAACAACCTTCTTCCTAACGCAATCCACGATAGCTGGCACTGAATATAACCAATCCATGCCAAGGATGACATCATATGGTTGTATTCATAAACATAAGAAAATATCCCCATGTGTGGTTCTTCCCCAACACTAGCTCATAGAATTTACATACTAAAAACATGTCAACATGAATTCCAACTAGAGTAGTCAACACCAAGGGCACTGGAAGCCTCACTAACTCATGTCCCAAAGCATGAAAAAGGGTTGGTGATATGAAGTAGTGTGTCTCTCTTGAATCAAAAAAGGCATACACCAAGATAGAAAAAAATAAAATAGTACCTCGAACAATGTCTCGCTCGCCTGAAGCTCATAACACTAGAGCATGAAGCAGACCACGACCTCATCAACATTCTCTCTGACCCTGATAAGGACCATCACAAAGGCCACCAACTACTCTGGGAGGACAGGGAGCATCATGGGGTTCTCCTATACCTTCCCCATCTACCCTATGCTAATCTAATGCTGGTGAAACCTACTGCTACTGCATCGGCTGGAACTACCTCAGCAGAAGACCCTAGAGTGGAGCACTTGGTGCATGATGACTGCTCTGAAAGTCCGAGAACTCTATCTGCTGATGACCACAACCACCATAATAAAAAAAGTGATTGATCCCTTGGCATTGGCTAGAGAGTTTCTACCTCTAGAGAAACGAGATGTGAAGGGATGGGTCCTACCCATAGCTGATCAAAAACTCTTCTGCCCCGATAACCGGGAACCCCAGACCACAACTTTGTTTCCTGAGGAATCATGAAGATTCCCCTATTGTGAAAATTCAGTCCTAGGAAAATTAATATCGATAACCTCTTCCCTCTCCAGCTCCTCAAGATATGTTTTCATCATAAATGGCGTGACCAGGCACTGGATCTCTGGATGAAGACCATCCTCCAAATGCATCACCGTGGAACCCACATCTCGCAGCAGGTACGAAGAATATCATAAAAGGTTCCTGAGACAGATTCCAAACACTCGAACACTAGTGCTCTCTATTGAAGAGTAAGAATCTCCTGGAGAATAGACCCTTTGTAGTTGAAGAAATAAACTCCACTCTAAATGTGTATCAGAACTCCTCCCATGTTATCGCTAACTCCTCACGATCCCTAAGAAAAAAGAACCACCAGTGCCTCGCTGCTCTACGAAGCATTGTGACTACCATGGATACCTAGTGCTTCGTCCTAGCACAGATCGAACTAAATCCTATATGGACCTCCTCCAACCAGTATTCAGTGACTAAATCTAAAACAGATCCATCATACTTCTACAAAAATCGGGGATGAAACTCTCAAAGTTTCATCCTCCATGAGTCGTCGTCGTCATCCTCTAGCATGCAGCCATCTGTTGGAACATCCTTCTAGACATATTATGCACAAACCTGACAAGGACGTCAACCTAGAGCCATATTGGATAAATAACAAACATTTACAGCTCCTTAACCTAAAATATGGAAGACTCAACATTAATTAATTAATTGTTTTCATTCATTGGTATTAGGTTATCCAATCCCAAGGTCTACCCATTCAAACACTAGCACAATGAAGAATGATGCATGATCTTTTCCTAGGTCTCTACCCTGAAACTAGTATCACATCATTTAATAGACACTATAAACATAATGATCTGTACATCAGATCAAAGGGGTCCTTAAATGCCTCTATCTCATCAATTATCCAGTGTTTACAAGACTTGTTAAACATGAATGACATTGTTTCCCTACCAACCCATGAAACCTCACCTGTTCCTAATCCAAACTCCATCTTATCCCTTAACCAGACCTCTGATACCACTCTGTCATGACCCCTCCCCAGAAAGTGTACCCATCATGGGCCGACAGTGTGAGAAGGGAGATAATGAACCCTCAGTACCGCCTCCTGTACGCCCCGGGTTGGAGACTAGCACCAAGGGTATAGTAAACAAAGAAATGGGAGGCATTACCCTCTAAGAGAACACAAGAAGAAGAGAGAGATAAGATAGACACCAACTAAATCCAACATAGATAGAAATATATAAGGAAACCCAACTTCACAAATGTAATTTCAGGAAAAAATACTACTAATAGAAGGGGAAAACTAAAAGTACACAATAGAAAGTAAAAAAAAACATCAATCACAAGCCAGAACAACTCTTGTAACCCCAAGCTAGTAGAAAAAAACGTGATCTATATCATGCTCCAAGTGACCTGAAAAAATATTTATAAATACATAGGGTGAGTATAACTGTATACTTAGTAGGATCATCCTCGAAGCCAATAATTCATATGTAATAAAGCATGCTAAAGAACAGTGAACAACAAGTGAAACTAAATCGTCATCTAAAATTTATAATAAGATCCCAACCTCACCATGGATACTCTCACCATGTAATGCATTCAATATTATATAATATAATAAAAAATATAAAGGGTACACTGCTACTACTTCCCCAATGGTATCCCCCTTTCCCCAACATCGTACGTCCTAAGCATCTCTCTCAAAAACGTCTTTCTGGCAGACACCCAGGTGAAGCACCACAATTTGAACCTCATGCATCAAATCTACCACTTCCATACCAGAAAGTAACCAGGATGTTTCCCAGATCCACCAGAGAAATCATAACATGTATCATACGTCGAGTATTAAACCTCGAGACATTATAGCCCATACACCAAGTAATGATCCTCAAGCCATCATAGCCTAAACACGGTACACCTATAGCAGTCCATAAGACACTATATCTAGAATATATGTGTGTGAATAACCACAGTCCATAAAGAACTCTACAAACATATATGGGGAAAAATAACTATTGTTCCTACCAGCAAAAGTAACTACCAATAGATGAGAGTAGGGCTAAAGAGGGTAGCCATCCATCCATCCTCCCAATAGAATGATGGGGAAAACACTCAGAAGGGCTTGAGATCCTCGTCTTGATAGTTTCCCTTACTGAAAGGGTGGAGTAGCATAAGGAAACCCAAAATTTATAGAATATATTATCTCTCAAAACCACACTATCACTACCACAAAACATTGCAAGGGAAGCGCTGCCCTTTATCAGTGCTAAATAGAAAGCGCTGATAAAGGGGTATTCCTTTATCAGTGCTAGTTAAAAGTGCTGATAAATCTAACCTTAATCAGTGCTAAAATAAGCGCTTATAATGGTATAACCTTTATCAGCGCCTTTTATACCTGATAAAAGGTTACATTTATGAGCACTTATTTTAGCACTGAAAAAAATATTCTTAATTTATATAAAAATATAATATTTATCAGTGCTTCTATTTTATTGATGATAAAACATACCTTTATTAGCTCTTTCAACGAGTTCTGATAAAGGTTCCAACGTTTTATATTTAATAACCCTAACAGACCCTCCTCTCTCTCACATGGTAAGGCTTTTGTGGACGCTAAACCAAGCCCCTCTTTCACTCCAGCCTTTCCTCATTGTTCTCCTCCTATTCCACATCCTCTTCCTCATCCTACTCCTTGTCCTCCTCCTCCACCACTGTTGTTGGGTTTTCCTCCTCTGCCACGGCCTCTGCCGCTGTTGGGTTTTTCTTTTATGCCGCAGCCTCCGCTGCCATTGGGGTTTTCCCCTCTACCGCAACCGCTACTGCCTCCGCCGCCGCTAGGTTTTCCTCCTCTGGTGCGGCCACCGCTGCCTCCACTGCCACAGGTCAGCGTAGGAGTATTTTCCCTTATCATGGGTTATTATAAATGAGAAATTATGATCCTTGATTGGTTATGATTACATATAGTTTTCTCTATAAGTGAGATGGACCTTTGTATGAGTTGTTGGCGAAAGAGTGAGAGCCCCGGTGGCGAGACCCTTGTATTGTAGGTTGTTTTCTTTAGTTTATGTGTGAGAACATATAGTAAGTGGTTGGTTTGGTTCACTAGATGGTGTGTGTTTTTAGGTGGGGATAAGAGTGGAACCCATGGGCTAAGTAATGTGTAAGAACTGATGTAAGGGTTTTGTGTGAGATCCCAGGGGTCGTTAGGATGTGACTCTGGATGGTAGAGAGTTAGTGAGTTTTGGTGGTTGGGGGGAGACTAATGAGTGGGGTTATCATGGTGTTATGAATACCATTGATACATAAATCTAGGTCAGATTCTTTAACATTTAATATTGATGAATATTAGAAGTTATCAAGTTGACAGTGAAGGAATGGTCATGCCTTGGATTTGAATATGGGAATCACTCTCTACTCTTGAATTTTGGTGTTATGACTTGGTTGAGGGACATGATCATTTGGATTCCCAAACCTATTGATTTATAGCATGGTTTTAATGTGACCATCACTATTGAACATAGATGGATGGGTTTAGGGTATCGAAGAATTGATATATTCCTTTGGTTTTGGAATAATGTTGGGTAACTGGTGATCATGTGGTGAGTTTTGGCATGGCGTGATGTTAAGATTGGAAAAGAGTACCAGGGGTATCCCATTGGAAATATGTGTGTTCTCCCTAATTTTTGATATGATTTATGGGAAGTCTCATTGAGTTTGATTATAGATATGATCCTACTCACTAAATACCACATGTTGTGTTGAAAATAGTGTACCATGAAGTTTAAAGTCATGTGATTAGGATGTATGTGTCGTGAAAGGTCTGATAATAGAGGATTGACCAGGGCTTACTCATTTAGGATATGCTATCTAGAATAAACATGGGTATTATACCTAGTAAGGAGGACCTATTGGTCTGGGCTTACACATTGTATGTTCATTTTTTATATTTTAAAAATTTTGTTGAACTCTTTCTATCGAAGGTGGGTTCTATAATTTCTTTTTGTCTTAAGGTGTGTTTAACCATGGCGTGGGTTGATTTCAGTTTTAGTGGGTTTTTTGGGGTTTGTGGGATGTTCTAAATGGTGTACTCGGATTTAGATTATTTTATTTTCACGAGTTACCCCTATTTTATGTTTTCATTTCAGTTAGAAATCTCCTCTGTTGTGCGACTCTCCTCTGCCACGAATGCACCTTTGTCGTGTGCTTAATGACACCATCGTGGTGAGTTTTCTCCTGTTACTCATTGGTTTTCACTTTTTCTCATGTTATTACTATTTGATATAGATGGTTATAATGTGAAATGTATGAGATAAATAACTTACTGAAAATCGTGGTCGTTGGTGGTCCTTGTTTGCGCAATAATGAATTGCATGTTGGTTGGTTCTTGTTGAACGTCTGAATATAAAAATTGGTAATTTATGTATACTTGACATATTAATGAGTTCCCTAGGATGATAAAACTTTTGTGATAACTCCTGAATTAACAATCAAAATTGAGTAACAGATGCTTTGTAAAATCTAAAATTGTGATTGTTTGATTTCTATGGTGTTGCGATTGTGAGCACGATTGTCTTTTTGTATGGTGTTCCAGTTATTGGCATGAATGATATGACATTAGTTTTATATGTTGTATTTCTTCCAGAATTTAATTTCAATCCAAACATTACCCATTTCAATGGCACCACCACTATGTTACTAGTGCAATTCCACTGAATCCTACAAAACCACTTCTAGAGGACTCTATGAGAAACAATATGGTGTGAAGATGATGTTTTTTAGATTCTATATATTTTTAAAGTACATGGTATTTAGTCTTGTAAAATGGAACATGCTTCACCATACATTGATTTCATATATCTTTTAATGCGAGACAACAGTTATCTCCAAAATTTACACCACATGACTCATCTTCTGACTCAAACAAGGAACATTTTTATTTTAAATGTAACATGTCATGTGAACATAGGTCACACACAATGTATTTCCAAGAAAAATAAATCATAATGATACCATTTATATGCCATGAAATAATGATAAATCCATATAATATGTGTTTTTCACCACTCGCATCATGTATAAATACCATAGAAACATGATGTGTATAGACTATATACCCCCAGTGGTCATGTAAGGACTACACACCATGTATTCCACAAAAATGTGATTCATAGCTGGTGAAGTGACTCATTTTGAATCTATAGTACACGCCTTTAGATAATGTTGTTCTATATGTCCTGTATTTTCGAAGGCATCATGCAGTATTTTTAAGACTAACATGGAATTAATTTGATGTATGTCAGATTAAATTAGGAATCTTCTTCATAGACGATGTTCACCCTACTAAGAACACCTTGTATATTGATTTCACATGAGTTTAGAAATGGTAGTATACAACCAACCTTGATTGAGAACCCTACACATTTTGTATCCATTGAACAAATTTTGTGCTTTGTTAATTTCATTATTATTATTTATTTTTTACATAGATGATTATATTTCATATATGAGTAGCTCATTATAAATATCTTCTCATGTAGATCACAATATTATGATTTCCTCATTCATTGGAAATTACACACGATGTGGTTTGTATATTTTATTTATCTTCACTCTTCTTGAGAGTTGAAAAGTGATAAGTGAAATGTTTGTATAAAATATGAAGTATGGTACTCCCTCATGTTTCGGTGAAGATTCCTCGATGTATAAGATTTAGTTACTTCATGGAGATATAAAAAGACAGGGCACAATCCCCCCGTATATAGATATAGTTCAACTACATTCACATGTTTTGTGGTAGGATCCACTATTTCATTGTAGAGGAATTAATACCATGATTTTGTTTATAAAACCCAAACAATTATAATTGATTAATAAGAACATATTATTAGGCACGTTTGAGATCGAACCCATAAAGAAGATGAATATGAATAAAGAATGGATGACTGCCAATTAGTTGAAAAAAGAGTATGCAGATGGCGTGAAAGAGTTTATCAAGTTTACAGGAGATCATGCATGTGACCCTTCTCAAATACTTTTTCCATGTTTACGATGTTGTTATTCAAGATAAAATATTCTAGAGGAGTTGGAAGAACACCTGATCTATCACGAAATAGATTGAAGTTACACATGATGGAATAAACACGGTGAAAAAGAAATGTAGGTAGTGGCTTAGATAACAAGACGTTTTATGGAAGATTTGATATGATTACAAGTGTGAATAGTAAAGACGATCGTATGGAAGGTGTGGTTATAGATATGAATGGTGATGAAGATCTTATTGGTGAAATTTAAAAGACAGTTGAATATGAACTTCATGATTTCCCAAAATTGTTTAAGAAGATAATGAGTTGTGCAAAAATGCTATTGTATGCTTGTTGCACTAAATATACAACATTGTTAGTTGTACTGATGCTGTATAATTTGAAAGAAGGAAATGGGTGGAGTGATTCTAGTTTTACGGAACTACTTTCTATCATGAATGACATGATCCCAGAAGATTATGAACTCTCAAGACAAACATACGATTCCAAACGAAAGCTATGATCGTTGGGTATTATCTTTCAAAGAATACATGCATGCCCAAATGACTGTATATTGTTTCTCAAGGACCAAAAATCACTTAAAAAATTCCCAAAGTGTGGTGGTTTGTGATACATGAAAGATGATTCTAGTCCTATGAGGGTTTTATGGTACATTCCAATCATTCCAAAGATTAGGAGCCTATATGGAATTGAGGAGACTACAGGACAATTGACATGGAATACAGATACAAGAATTAAATATGGGAAACTACGTCACCCGACAGACTCTCCTTAGTGGAAGAAAATTTGATCACGAGTATCCTGAATTTGGAAATGAGCCAAGAAACCTTCGATTGACATTATCTACATATGGGGTTAATCCTTTTGGTTTTCAAATCATCAGTCACAGTACAAGGATGATTATGTTGGTAAATTATAACATACCACCGTAGTTATGCATGAAATTAAAATAAATCATGTTATCTATTCTTATATCAGGACCAAAACAACCATTTAATGATATTGATGGTTATTTGGCTCCATTAATCGAGGATTTGAAAATATTGTGGGATTCAAGTGTTACGTTGTTTGATGCTTTCAAAAAACAATATTTCACTTCGAAATCCAGGTTGTACGGGATGATAAATGACATTCTTGCTTATGGAAATTTTCCCGAATATAGAATTAATGTAACTCAATGGTGTCCCATTTGGAAAAAAGTTACAAAGTCAATTCGGTTGAAACATTAATCAAAAACTTTGTTTTTAGGACATCGTAGATTTCTACCCCGACGACATAAGTACTGATCTTTGACGACATCATTTAAGGGAAGTTAAAAAGAATATACGACACTGTATCCACTAATAGGTGGTCAATTTTTTGAGAAGGTCAATGATTTGGGAACTACTTTTGGTATACCATTTTCGAAAAACCATACGAAAACTGGTTGGGAAAAGAGATCAGTTTTTTTTGAATTACCATACTGGAATTGTCTGTATGTAATAAATTTTCATGATGAAATGCATATTGAAATAAATGTATATGATAGTGTCATTGGCACGTTGCTAATTTCAACCAAAAAAATGAAGGATGGAATTAAGGCTAGATTGGACATGGATGAGATGGGAATTCGAGAATACTTGGAACCAGTGAAGGGTGAAAAATGAACATTTCTTCCTCCTACTGCTTACACTCTTTCTAGGTAGGAGGGATATCAGTTTTTCAACTTCATGAATGAGGTAAAGGTTCCAGAGGGGTATTCATCAAATATCAAGAACTTCATGCCAATGGGCGATTTAAAATTAAAGGGTCTGAAATCACATGACTGCCATGTTTTGGTGAAAGATATATTTCCTATGTCTTTACGTTGAATTTTTCCAAAGAATTTCCACCATACATTAACGAAGCTATGTTTTTTCTTCAACGTTATATGAAGAAAAATTATAGACCTGGAAAATTTCCAACTATGGAAAGAGAAGTTGCCTTCATATTATGTGAATTGTAAATGTTCTTTCCACTGACATTTTTCGATATGATGGTTCATTTAATGGTTCATTTGGTGAGAGATATTTAACTATGTGGTCTTGTACATTATAGATGGATGTACCCCACTGAATGGTATATGAATATTTTTAAAGGGTATGTCAAAAATCGAAGTCGGCCAGAGGGTTGTATTGGGGAGCAATATATTATTGACGAAGCCACTGAATTTTGTACCGAATGACTATTTGGTGTGGAAAACAATGGCCTAACAATATCTCATCACACTGAGAGAATTGAGGATGAAGGAATATTTGGAAGATAGGTTGTCATAATCAATATTACAGATCGAGAGCAGGCTCACATTTACGTTTTGTATTACCGTTTCGATGTTGACCCATATGTTCAAACCCAAAAAGAAATTCTTAGGCATTTGAATCCATCTAGGGATGACAATGGAAATAAAAAATACATAATAGATAGTTTATAGGATGGTTTCAAGACCATATTTTGAAGCAGTTAGATAGAAATTAAGGTTCAATTTCAGAACGACTTCGATGTGTAGCCAGAGGAGCAAGTGTGTATGTATAATTGTACAATGATTATGCAGTTAATGGGTATACATTCTATAATAATGCACATGTTGAAGACCGTATCATGAAGAATATTGGGGTTACACTTATGGATGAGGTGATGCATGTTTCCAGTGCTATGGAAAAAAATCCAATTTCTGTGAATATGTCATAATTTGACATCATCAAATGAATATGGGAGGATTAATGTTCAATGGAGGATGACCATTTTATAGGGACTTCACAGTCATTTCTCAGCAGTCCCAATGTAGATGGTGTTCTGTATGACAGAGGAGACCACAATGATGGGATTCACATAGTTGATAGAGGAGCCAAATCTTTTCAGCCTTTAATGAAAAGAGAGAGTACAATAATCAGGTTATTTTCCCATCCCATATATTTCTCATTTGGATGGCTAAATGGTTCTCACATAGCCTCAAAGTGATTTTGTACTAGTGGGTTCTCACATAGAAAAAATATTTTATCAAAATTCAAAAAAATTGATTTCAGTCAGTAATATAAATTTTGTTATGTTAGGTTATTATCTGACTGCTGCTGCTTTTATGTAATCTAAATATAATGGAAAACCACTTCTACAGATAATGACTTTTTCAGCTGCTGATGCGACCAATCTTAAGGCACAAAAGCTCTCTCAACCACCTTCTGGTGGTCCTAGTGTAAAGCAACAATTGGTTTCTGAACCAGCTATTGGTGTTCCCATAGCAGAGTTGTGACAAGTTTCCCAACCTATTAATGCCGGTCCCAGTTCAGAGCAACAACAAGCTTCTCAACCTGTTGTTGTTGGTCCCACTGCTGATGCTAGTTCTCTGGAGAAAGATATTGATGATAATTCTGAGGAAATGGTAGGAAATGAAACCTTGAAAGAGAAAAGAAAACAAGAGCGTCATAGTTTGACAATGTTATCAAAAATCCTTAATCCAAAAGAAAAAGGCATCAAATATGAGGTGGGATGGAATAATCGAGGCCAGCATGTTCACCAAAACAAATCCATCATTAGTAGCAACATCAGAATCATCACTCGACAACGCATGCCGATTGATTTACAGTCGTGGAACCATGTTTTCACCAGTCTTAAGACACTAATGTGAAATGATATTACGATAACATTATGATATCATTTTTTTAATTTATTAAAATAAAATACCAAAACATTGACTTACTCTTTATCATCCATTGTAGAGTGCATTTATAGTAGATTCCTCGCACAAGGAATATGTATTAAGAGTTGCAGGAAGGATTCATAGAGGTTTCCGCAAAATTTTAATGAAATATCATCGTAAAGATGCTAAAAGAAAAAATATTGCTACACCCACCTCCTCTTTATGCACACTTGATATCCCAAGGAGCATGGGACACATTTATCAACTGTCGTGGGAAGAAGACATTTCAGGTACATTGTGTGGTTTAATACTTTGATTGATATTTATTTTATTCATCACATTTATTGATAGTTTTTTATTTATGAAACAGAATGTGAGTGCTCAAAAAAAGTATAGAAGAACTAGTATACCCTTAACATAAAGCCAGGTTAGGGTATGCTTCACCTGAGCAAAAATTGGTACGTCTTTTAAATCTACAGTACAACTTATATGCCACATAAAGCAACACCATAACCATGTTTCCATGTTTATATGCATATTGATGAATCGAAATAAAACCCTAAACCCATCCCATGCCATGTGATATGGAAGGTGGCTCGTGTATATAATGGGGGGATACTGATAGATAATAACACAAAAAAATTGTGGAAAACATGTGTAATTATGACATAATATAAATTTGATTTGCATTAAATCACGATTATATTAAAAGGACTACTTATTTTTCTATATTTTCTATCTGACAGAGTCACAGGAATCAACAACACCCTCACCAGATGGAGACATACTTTCAACAGCCTTGAATCATCCAGACTAGTATAGCCACGTCAGAGGTGCGGGTTTAGGGGTGACACCCCAGGCATATTTTCAAAAACAAAAACAAGAGGATGATGAAAATGAAAAATGGAAAAGCTACAAGAAAAATTAGATATTTTTCATGAAGAATTACAATACAGGAGAGAGATGATAGCAAAATTGATGGCGGAGAGGAAAAGAGAAGAAAATACTCAACAACAACCCGTGCGTGACGATCTCACCCCACCCCACAACAGCTTTAAGAGAAGTCATTCCCCTAAAAAACCTGACTTAACTGAGTTAATAAATGTTTTAATAATTGTTTCTGTGTAATTTGATTAACATAGACATGAATACCCTTCATGTACTAATATTATACATGGTAAAAATGACTATGATTTATATCAATCAAATCCCACATATCACCTTGTACCGAGGGATACAGTGTTCAATACACAGAATGACATGCTACATAGCAGACAACATCCAAGTGATAATTTCAGAGTGTCAGTTATCATAGATAATGAGTCAAGTGCCGAGCTACCTATTCCAAATGGTGATGATGAAATTCATACGGTTGAACAATCTGTTGTAATATTCATCACATTTCCTTTTGTTCTAGTAAAAGACATGTCGATAAAGAGGTATCCATTTCCATGTTATTTTTCAAGATGGACCTCTTACATTTAATGAAAAATGGTATGAACAGATTAATGTCATAACCGAACGACAAAGAGAAGGCGGTGAAATAAATTATCAACTCAATACAACATCAAGGTTCAACCAACCGATTGAAACGGTATTCTGATAGCACATTCACCCCACCAGTTCTATATCCATAGTTAATATCATTACAGGATCAAGTGGATACAATGTTTATTGACAGAAATTCTCACACATTTTATTTTGAAAAAAATATGTATAGAGATGAAACAACATATTTAATTAGTGCTGAAAATGTAAATCAAATCCTCAAGTATTAATGGCTAGGAACCTCAGTTGAAAATTTATACATGAGGTATGTTTTCATGATTTGATTTTACAAAAGCTAATATAATCTGATAATTATGACTAAATACATTTTAATTTTTTGCAGGCATATACATGATAACAAATTGATGGGATTTTCCCCTGAAGAGAAATTTGGACTTGTTAGTCCTCACACCACCTCTTCAAAACAAAAAATAAATTCTTATAAAGAGGTAGAAATAATGTCATCCCTGCTAAAATCATTTGAAAAAAAATTTATGGATGACAGACTGTTTTTAATACCAACGATGCAGGGGTAAAACTCTACAATTTAACCATATCAACTATATTTTCATTTATTTCATTACTTATTCCTTTTTGTATTTTTAGAGTGCATTGGATGATGATTGCAGTCAATTTGGATACTCCAAAGATTTGTTTTCTAGATTTAACGCATTGTTATCCAACAAACCCACCACGCATGATGGCGTTTGTTAATTTTTAATACACTAGAACCAACATTTTAAAACAAAACATCTAGTTATATAACTTATGTTATCTTTTAATGAGGATTTTGTTATGATAAGGTGGTGCATCAATATCATCTAATGCATGGAATGAATCTTGGGAATAAGGATGAGAAAGCCTACAAGATCTATAACAGGAAAATTATCTGGGTATATATAATAACATTACACTATCCAAACACATAAAAAAACAAATTACTTATTATTGTCGATGTTTTTGCAGTGTCCAAAACAAACAAATGGAATGGAATGTGGTTATTATGTTTGTAAATTTATGAAAGAGATCATATTTCATCAACAAACTAGATTCAATGATGAGGTACTTTTGAAAATAATTACGGTTTCCTTTAAAATATTTATTAATCCTTTATGTATTTATATTTTTTCAGTACTACCATGACTGTCGCAAAAACCCACATTCAGAAGATGATATAGATGTGTTTAGAAATGAATGGGAAATATACCTAGTGGAATATTATACACAAATAGGATGAAGGTGAATTCAAACTAATGTTAACCATATATGATCAATGATATCTCCTTTGTTTACACTTATTGAGAATATATGATCACCCTTTATTATGTTTTGTTTCCGTAGATTATGAAGAATGGTTTTATATTTGATTTTTTTGTCTACTAAAGAATAACGCGTTGGACTACACTGGTTTATAGTGTGGAAGTCGACCGATGCATAGTCATTCAGTCCACACACAGGCATCTTAATCCAATTATAAAGAGGAAATACTCTATGTCACACTTCACCAATCCCTATATGGAATATCCTACTCATCACACACACCATGACTCTTATATAACCTTAAGACGGTGTTCCCCATCATACGTGATATATAAAACTATATTATCCAACTTCTTTAGGCCTGAGACTCTAATAACTACTCAAATAGCCTTATAAAACCTAACTATGCTATAAAAATATCATACCAAACCTGATCCTCTCATAAACACAACTAGAGACCTCAACTCTATGGAGACATAATCTCTGCATGATCAAAAAATCACAAAACATTCAACAGAACCCTCAATCTATCTCTTGGTGGATAAAAAATACCCTGTTTAGAAAACAACACTTCTGACATACGTAAAACTGAGAAAATATGTTCATATTATTTTAATACTTTAGTACAATGATCCATGAGTCATTTTTGATGTGTACGAATCAACCGCACCTCAATTTGATGCACGGTGTGACTGTTATGGATAAAAGTGTCTGATATCAGTTTAAAGTTAATAAAAACATTAGAAAACAACACTACTAAAATACAGAAAACCGAGAAAACACGTTCGAATTGATTTGAAAATTTAGTAAAATGATCCATGAGTCATTTGGAGGTGTACAAATTGACCGCACCTCAATCCGACGAAGGGTGTCACCTGTATTTCTAAAAGTGTCTGGTATCAGTTTGAAATTGACATTAAATTTAGAAAACAACAATATTAACATATGGAATACCGATAAATTCGTTCGGATTGTTTTTATATTTTAGAAAAACGATCCATGAGTCATTTTTGATGTTTACGAATCAACCGCACCTCAATCTGACACACGGTGTGACCAGTTTGGCTAAAAGTGTCTGATATCAGTTTGAAATTGACATTAAAATTAGAAAACAACACAAGTGACATACAAAAACCTGAGAAAATGATTTTTTATTGTTTTTATACCTTAGGAAAACAATCCATGAGTCATTTTTGAGGTGTACAAAATAACCGCACCTCAATCTGACGCACGGTGTGACCAGTAAGGCTAAAAGTGTCTGATATCAGTTTGAAATTGACATTACCTTTAGAAAAAAACACAAGTGACATACGGAAAAAAAGAGAAAATTCATTCGGATTGTTTTTATACTTTTGTAAAACGATCCATGAGTCATTTTTTTGGTGTACGAATCGAAAGAACCTCACTCCGACGCACGGTGTGACCGGTAGGGAAAAAAGAGTCCAATATCAGTTTTAAATTGACATTAACTTTAGAAAACAACACAACTGACATAAATAAATTAGTGAAAAAGCATTAGGATTGTTTTGATACTTTTGGAGAACAATCCATGAGTCATTTTTTGACTTGTACGAATTGATTGTACCTCAATCTGACACACGGTGTGACCGGTATATCTAAAAGTGTCAGATATCAGTTTCAAATTGACATTAACTTTAGAAAGAAACAATAATAACATATGGAAAACTGAGAAAACACATTCAGATTTTTTTTTATACATTAGGACAATGATCTGTGAGTCATTTGTGACGTGTACAAATCAACCGCATCTCAATCTAACGCACAGTGTGACCAGTATGGCGAAAAGTGTCAGATATCAGTTTCAAATTGACATAAACATTAAAAAATAACACAAGTGACATACGGAAAACTGATAAAATGAGTTCTTATTGTTTCTATACTTTAGTAAAATGATCCATGAGTTATTTTTTATGTGTATGACTCAACTTCAATTCAATTCGATGCACGGTGTGACCGGTATGGCTAAATGTGTCTGATATCAGTTTAAAATTGACATAAATTTTACAAAACAACACTACTAACATACGTAAAACCATGAAAACGTGTTCATATTGTTTTGATACTTTAGGAAAACTATACATGAGTCATTTTTGACGTGTACAGATTGAACTCACCTCAATCTGACACACGGTGAGATCGGTATGGATAAAAGTGTCTAATATTAGTATGAAATTGACATTAACTTTAGAAAACAACACTACTAACATACGAAAATCAAGAAAATGCTTTCAGATTCTTTTTATAAATTCGGAAAATGGTCCATGAATCATTTTTGAGGTGTAAAAATCGACCACACCTCAATCTGAAGCATGGTGTGACCGGTATAGCTTAAAGTGTCTAATATCAGTTTGAAATTGACATTAACATTACTAAACAACACTACTGACATAAGGAATACCAAGAAAACACATTCATATTGTCTTGATACATTATGACAGCGATCCATCAGTCATTTGTGACTTCTAATAATCAACCACACCTCATTCCGACGCACGGTGTGACCAGTATGGCTAAAAGTTTCTGATATCAGTTTGAAATTGACATTAAAATTAGAAATCACCAGATGTGTCATATGAAAAATAGATCAAACGTGTTCATATTGTTTTGATACTATAGGAAAACAATACATTAGTCATTTGTAAGCTTTATGTTTTGACTGCACCTAAATCTGACACATGGTGAGACCGGTATGGCTAAAAATTTCTGATATAAGTTTGAAAATGACATTAACTTTAGAAAACAACACAAGTGACATATGGAAAACTGAGTGAAACATTTGGATTTTTTAGATAATTTTGTAAAACGATCCATGAGTCATTTTTTGAGGTGTATGAATTGACCTTACCTCAATACGACTCATGGTGTGATGGATATGGATTAAAGTTTATAATATCAATTTGAAATTGACATTAACATTAGAAAACAACACAAGTAACATATGGTAAACCAATAAAATGTGATCAGATTTTTTTGATACTTTATTAAAATGATCCATGAGTCATTTTTGACGTGTATGAATTGAACTCAACTCAATCAGACCCACAGTGTGACCGATATGGCTAAATGTGACTGATATCATTTTAAAATTGACATTAACTTTAGAAAACAACACTACTATCATACATAAAATTGAAAAAATTAGTTCGGATTGTTTTTATACATTAAGAAATCGATCCATGAGTCATTTGTGACATGTAAGAATCAACTGCACCTCAATCTGATGCATAGTGTTACCGTTATGGCTAAAAGTGTCTGATTTCAGTTTCAAATTGACATAAAATTTAGAAAAGAACACAAGTTACAAACATAAAACTGATAAAATGCATTCGGATTGTTTTGATACTTTAGGAAAATGATTCATGAATCATTTATTAGATTTACGTATCAATCGTACCTCAATCTGACTTACGCTGTGACCGGTATGGCTAAATGTGTCTGATATCAGTTTCAATTTGACATAAACTTTAGAAGACAACACTACTGACATACGGAAGGCCAATAAAATTCGTTCAAATTGTTTTGATACTGTAGGAAAATGATACATGAGTCATTTTGATGTGTAAAAATTTATTTCACATCAATCTGATGCACGGTGTGATCGGTATGGTAAAAAGTGTCTGATATCAGTTTGAAAGTGACATTAACTTTAGAAAACAACAGTACTGTCATACAGAATATAGAAAAAATGAATTCAGTTTTTTTATACGTTATTATAAAGATCTATGAGTCATTTGTGATGTTTAAAAATCAACAACACGTCAATCCGATGCACAGTGTGACCGGTATGGCTAAAAGTGTCTAATATCAGTTTGAAAAAATGAAATTAACATTAGAAAACAACACAACATACATACGAAAAACTAAGAAAATGAATTCATATTATATTTATACTTTAGGAAAACAATCCATGAGTCATTTTTTAGATGTAAGAATCAACCACACCTCAATCCAACGCATAGTGTGACCGGTATGGCTAAAAGTTCTTCATATCAGTTTGGAATTGACAATAACTTTAGAAAATAACAGAAGTGACTTACATCAAACCAATAAATTGAATTCGTATTGTATTAATACTTTAGGACAACAATACATGAGTCATTTTGGAGGTGTAAAAATCAATTGAACCTCAATCTGATGCACGGTGTGACCGGTATTGCTAAAAGTGTAAGATATCAGTTTGAAATTGACATTAACTTTAGAAAACAACACATGTGACATACGGAAAACCAAGAAAATGCATTCATTTTGTTTTGGTACTTTAGGAAAATGATCCATGAGTCATTTTTAATGGGTACGAATTGATTGAACATAAATCTGATGCACGGTGTGACCAGTATGCCTAAAAGTCTTTGATATCAGTTTGAAATTGACATTATCTTTAGAAAAGAACACTACTAACATACAGAAAACCGATCAAAATAATTCAAATTGTTTTGATACTTTAGTAAAATGATTCATGAGTCATTTTTGACATGTATGAATCAACCTCACCTCAATATGATGCATACTGTGACCAGTATGTCTAAAAGTAATTGATATCAGTTTCAAATTGATATTAACTTTAGAAAACAACACAAGTGACATACGTAAAACTGAGAAAATGTGTTCGGATTTTTTTATACTTTATTACAATGATTCATGAGTTGTTTGTGATATATATGAATCAAGCGCACCTCAATCCGTTGAATGGTTTGACCGATATGGCAAAAAGTGTCTGATATCAGTTTCAAATTGACATAAACTATAGAATAAAACACAAGTGACATTCAGAAAACCGAGTAAACACGTTTTTATTGTTTGGTATTTTAGGACAAATATCCATGAGTCATTTTTGACGTTTAAGAAATAACTTCACCTCAATATGATGCACAATGTGATCAGTATGGATAAAAGTGTCTGATAGCAGTTTCAAATTGACATAAACTTTAGAAAACAACACTATTAACATATAGAAAACCGAGAAAACACGTTTAGATTGTATTGATACTTTAGGAAAACGATCCATCAGACATATGTGACGTGTACGAATCGAATTCAGCTAAATCTGACACACGGTGTGATTGGTATGGTTAAAAGTGTTTGATATCAGTTTGAAATTGACATTAAATTTATAAAACAACACTACTGACATATAGAATATCGAGAAAACACATTCAGATTGTTTTGAAACTTTAGGAGAATGATGCATGAGTCATTTTTGACGTGTATGAATCTACTCCACCTCAATATGATGCATGGTGTGATCGTTATGGCCAAAAGTGTCTGATATCAATTTGAAATTGACCTTAACTTTAGAAAACAACAAAAGTGACATATGAAAAACTGGTAAAAAGCATTCATATTGTTTTGATTCTTTAGGAAATCAATCCATGTGTCATTTTTGAGGTTTAAAAATCAACCACACCTTAATTCGACACACGGTGTGACCTGTATGGCTAATAGTGTCTGATATCTGTTTTAAATTGACATTAACTTTAGAAAACAACACAAGTGACATACGACAAACTAAGAAAACGCATTCAGATTGTTTTGATACTTTTTGAAAACTATACATGAGTCATTTTTCTGGAGTACGAATCAATCGTACCTCAATCCAATGCATGGTGTGACCGGTATGGGTAAAAGTGTCAGATATCAGTATGAAATTGACATTATGTTTAGAAAATAACACATGTGACTTATTGAAAACCGAGAAAACACGTTCGGATTGTTTTGATACTTAATACAATGATTCATGAGTCATTTTTGTTGTGTATGAATTGACTGAACATCAATCCAACGGACGGTGTGACCGGTATGGCTAAAAGTGTCTGATATCATATTCAAATTGACATTATCATTAGAAAACAACACTACTAACATAGGGAAAACTGAGAAAAAACGTTTTTATTGTTTTGATACTTTAGGAAAACGATATATGAGTCATTTGTGATGTGTACAAATCAACCTTACCTCAATCCAACACATCATGTGACTAGTATGATTAAAAGTGTCACATATCAGTCTCAAATTGACATAAACATTAGAAAACAAACCAAGTGACATTCAGAAAACCAAGGATACACATTTGGATTGTTTTGATATTCAGGAAAAATATCCACGAGTCATTTTTGACGTGTACGAATGAACGGAACCTCAATCTGACAAATGGTGTAACCAGTAATGCTTTTCATTAGATAAAGAATCAGTATTTATTAAATGAGATAAATCATCCAAAAACATATTTATTTTACTCATTAACTTTCATTGTTATCAGAATGAAAACATTTGAGTTTATAATTTCCATATTTTTGATTCACATTTCTATATTAATGTATTCATTCATATTAATGTTTTAATTTATTTCATTATTATATTACTAACTTATTTTTCTTTTCTTATATAGGTGAATTTTTTTCATTGAGTTCGGATGCATTGTTCGAAAACAAATACCGTGGACGACAATTTTTGAGAGAGGATCACAGATATCAAAGGATGAAACATTAATGTTCATAACTATAGTAGGATAATTGTCATAGTAATTGTAACCATTTAAAAAATTGTTTGAAATGTATATAGTAGTGTGTTTTTTTGTATTCATGATGTTAAGAAAATGTATATAGCATTGTTTGTCAAAATATTGTGTGCGGGGGATATTTTGTATAGGTGTGTAGGTGATATTTTCTGCAGGTGTGCAGGTGCTGGTTTGTGGAGGTGCTGGTTCTACAAGTGTAGGGGAAGGTGCCTATATCAATGCTTTTTTGAGAGTTGATAAAGGACACCTTTAACAGATCTAAAAGAGCACTGATAAAGGGCCCTATTATCAGTGCTCATGATAGTGCTGATAAAGGAACCCCTTTATCAGTGCTAGAAAAGTGCTTTAAAGGATGACGTAGATAAAGGAGGGTTCCCCTTTATCAGCTCTCCAAAAAGTGCTGATAAAGGCGACCTTTATCAATGCTATAAAAATGTGATGATAAAGGGTTTCCCATATCACTGCTCTTTGTAGCGGTGATAATGGCCTCCTTTATCAGCGTTTTCGGAGCGCTGATAACGGGGACCCCTGTTTATCTACGCCGGAATTAACTGTGCTTTTGTAGAATAGTTAATGTCATCTTTTAGTGCTGATAAAAGGAGAAATTGTAGTAGTGTCTGGGAATAACCTAGTCTTAGACACAACAATAAATAATGCCACCCCGACTCTGGGCTATTACTTATAAGACAATGTATCCTATAAGAACACAACTATGTAAAGTGCTTTAATACTTTATTTCATTCCCTTTTAATCAGTTACACATTACGTTAATTAATTAATTAAACATTAATTAAACAGTACCAATTCCACATTAATGTTAATTAGAATCACACCCAAAGTACAATGTTCCTTCAAATTTTACATCATCATAATTATGTTCAAGATACTCCAACCCTATGGGTTAGCACCATTTTTTCCATTATTCATTACAGAATTACTTTCCCACATTCCCATGAATTCTACAAAAACATTATATTATACTAAAAACAAGGGGGATCAACACGATCAGTAGATGTAATACTCGTCATGTCTTTTCCTCCTATAGCAAGTGTGTAGACCCATACTCCCTTGAGAGGCTAAACACGAAAATCATGTGGCATACCCCATGCATATTTTCCTATTTAAGAATAAGGGTAAGAAAGAACATGATCCTTAGGTAGTGGGGAAAAGTAAAATAGTTAATCAACCAAAAAGAAATAGTAAGAATCTAATGATCACATTCATCCAGTTCCATCATCCCTGGTGTCCTCTTTGACACACACATGCATAAACTGATGCATCTTTCCACTCAAGGAAACATTTACTTCCACTAAGAAAATGCCTCCATTCCCCCACATACACAACAGCCATCCAGTCTCACATCACAACACTAGTCGTAGGAAAAAATATCATAAAAATTGGGCTCTTGGCCCTTTAATAATAAATAGGGTAATTTAGAACCCTACAAAGAATTATCAAACAACTAGTTCTTTAGTCCATCATGAATTAACCGATTTATTGTTCATAGGTTCCAAATTCGAGAAACCTAATCAGTAAGATTTAAAAAATAATTAAACATTCTTAATGCACCAACTTGATTAACAAAAAATTACCACAAGGAGAAATATATTAATTTACATGCCTATTTATCTTTTTACCAAAAAATTATCAACTTATTCATGGCTTTACATTCTTTTCCAATTTACATCAAGAACAAATGGCTAAACAAAGAAATCCTATATATCACACTATCTTGAAAAACAAGAAGAAATAATATATTATCGATATCAATTTATTTATCCAGTTAAAATATTTATTACGTCAATTCCATTTTCATCTAGTGGGATAAAACATGAAAACTATACAGTTTCACATATAAGAAAAGAGAAGTAACGAATCCCTACCTATATCAGTTCTTGACATTCTTTATAGGGGAACAATCTATAAAACAGGTCATGATGCTCCTCTCGTGACAACTTCATCCACCCGAGGATTCCAAGATACGACCACACCAACCGAAACCCAAGAAACCTCCATCAGAAAAATTAATATTACATGAAATAATATAGAAAGGAGAAATAGTAGAAGTTGAACCCCGGAATAATGAAAATAAAACATACCTTATATTGAAAATTGATCGATACTTCTTGGTTTCATCAAAATACAGCAGAACCATTCTGAGGAGGAAAGTTTGATTGTGCAACTCCTATGAGAATTTGTGGGATGTTCATGCATCTCACACCCGAGAACAAGGATAATGAATTTGGGAGGAAGATATCTTGTCTCTTTAGATGATTTAACAAAGTTATAGTTTAAAATACACTTAATTTCCAGTTAAATGAGGATCGCATTAAACCACATGATTTGACCAACTAAAAACATATTTACTAGTAGAAATAATTAATATATGAGTTATGGCATTTGAATCGTCCAATGATTCTTTAAAACGAGGCTTTAAACGAATTTTACGGCAAAGGAAAAAGATAAAGGGGTGAAATTGTAGGAAAATGGAAATATTATTCATGAACTGAAAACATCACAAAGGAAAAACACTATTCATAAACCTAAAAGTTATAACCTCATCGATAGAACACTATTCATGAAACTCCCTGATAAAACACTATTCATGTACCTCACCGATAGAACATTATTCCTGAACCTCACCATTAGAACCTCAATGATAGAACACTATTCATGAACCTCACCGATAAAACACTATTCATGAATCTCATAGATAAAACAATGTTCATGAAATGAAAATTTGGAAAAGTAAAGACAAGATACCATTAGAGGTTACTGATAGAACTATTCACTGATGGAACTGTTCATAGAATTGAAAATTTTGGAAAGGAAAGAAAGTTTACTGTTAGAGGATACTGATAGAACTGTTCCACTATGGAACTGTTCATAGAATTAGAAATTTGGAAAAGGAATGAGAGGTTGCTATTAGAGGTTACCGATAGAACTGTTAACCTATGGAAATTTTCATAGAATTGGAAATTTGGAAAATGAAAGAGATGTTACCGATAAAACTATTCACCGATAGTAATCTTCATAGAATTTGATATTTGGAAATGGGAAGAGATGTAACCATTAGAGGATACTGATAGAACTATTCATCAATGGAACTATTCACAGAATTGGCATTTTGTAAAAACAAAGAGAGGTTACCGTTAGAGGTTACCAATAGAACTGTTCACTGATGGAACTGTTCATAGAATAATAAATTTGGCAAAGGAAAGAGAGGTTACCATTAGACCTCACCATTGGCACTATTCACAAATTTCTACCATTGGAACTGTTCACTGAGGGTCACTGATTCTACAGTTCATGTAAATGGAAAATTGGAAAAGTGTGGGAAATAAGTCACATTGACCTCATGGAACACCTCAAAAACCATATTTTCATAAAGGAATAGACCGGAGAGGTCCAAGCCATTATAGATACTTCAAGAGTAGTCGATGTCATTTGGAGACCAATTGTAAGATTTATCATGGTAGACTATGTGATCAAATCCTTCCGAATTTTAGGATTCAATTTTAGTTGGGATTAAATTGAATAATTAGAAGGAAAATTGATTATTGAATGGTCATTATTGACCTTTGGATATTTTTCATTGAATTTTGAAGATTAAGAGTTGTATTTATTTTTATAAAGGATTGAACTTTTGGGGATAAATCTGATCTTTTACTAATTGTTTTAGTTTTTTATTATAGCCTAAATACATGGGAAATATATAGTTAATATTCTTTGGATTTTGAAATTCTCTAGAAGTTGATTCTAGTGATTTAGGTTTGACTAAGTCTCCTTGAATACTTATTTATTAGAGACATTATGAGTATGTGGCAAATATTTATCAAAGGAAAAAAATATAATTGAAATTTATTTTCCACTTATTTTCTTATTCTATGTAGTGAAATAATTCCTCATGTTTATGAAAAATACCATAAAACAAAAAAACATCGTTTACTTTTCCCACTAGGAAATCAAATACCATTTAACCAATCATGATTCTATGGTTTTTTGGTAGTTTAATTTATCCTAATAATGTTTTATATCACACTCCATCAGAGCGCTATGGTTAGTTTCTCTTCCATAAACATTTTTTTTACATGGAATCCTAGTTTATGTTATCTCGGGATGACTTTGTACTTTTATTTCTTTCTTTTAAAGTGATTGTTTAGTTAAATATTTTTCTGATGTGACATTTTCAATGAACGTACCATGAAAAATATTAAAATTGTGAGTATGTTTTTTCCAAAAGGGAGGAATGATGTAACATCCCATGTTTTTAGAATGAAATTCTATGTTCAATAGCATAATGATATGTCACATCGAGCTTAAAATAATAACTACAGATTATTATTTAATTGATACGGTTATAACGTGGACATTGGAATAGAAAGAATGAATAGTATAAAATAATTTATTAAAATATTTTTTAAATGATTTTAAATAATGATTCATTAGTTACCAAAACATTAAGAAATGGTAATAAAAACTATGTGAATATAATGAATGTGTATTTAAGAAAACCTATTTAAAAAAAGAATAATGGTGTTTATAAAATCATATCACTCATTTTGGATTTTTATTAAATTAAAAATAATAATTTTATATTCAATGTAATCTTTTAAATTTATCTTATATGTTTTGTCTATACAATATAAGAACAAATTCAAATTTTAAGTATAAATAAATAATTTTCATAAAATGTCGTTTCTCCACCTTTGGATGTATAACCCTTTTTAAATTTATTTTTGACACCTATATATGTTATATTTGAAAAAATTATTCTTCATTATAATTGAGGAACCAATATTTACTTTGGATAAATTTTTTATATTTTTTTTGATAACCATCATGTTTTGATTAATAGTAAAATTAGGCAAAATTTTAATTGAAAACATCTTTTTCCATCAAGATAATTTATATTGTTAAATTATATTATTTAATAAAATTAAAGTATAAATGGAATTTAAATTTTATGTTATTATAATTTAATTCATTGTTATTAATTCCTCAATTAATTCAGATGTAAAAACATTTCAAACCTTTGCAATGATTTAACATTTAAAAAACCCACTTTCCCATTTTGAAAAAGAAAAGTAAGTTTAAATAAATTTCATCATATAATTTTTTATGAATTTACAAAAATATATATTATATATTTTTAATTTAGAGGTACATATTTTTAAAATAGATAACTTTTATTTTTGAGAATTATGAATAGTATCATCAATAATTATTTTAATTTTTAACGGTTAATTGGTAAAACAGGTAATTAAGGGTAATCAAAATACTATTATAATAATATAAAACATCACTAAAACGTGTCTCAATCCTATTTTATGATAAATCTCCAACTCTGAGCGTATTTAGAATGAACTATGGAAATTTATGAGCTACATGGATTTGAAAATGTCATTTTTAATATTTAATTTAATGAAAAGATAATTATAACACAAACATTAATTTTTACTAATACTATTTTAATATAGAGTTATATAATAGCTATATATGACTATAAATATTAATTATAAATATTAAAAAATTTCTTACATCATGGTGTTTTATTAATAATTTTTTGACATTAATTAAATAAATTTATTTATGACACAATGATGATGCAGATTCCTTATTTTTAAAATATTCATATAAATGAAATTTTAAATACTAAAATACATGTAATTTAAAAATTTTGATTCAATAAATAAAATTAGGTTGATTATGAAATATTAAATTTGAGTTAATTATTTTGTTTTGAATGAATAAATATTTTATCACTTTAACAAAAATCAATTACTGAATATTGTCAAAATTGATAGAAATCAATTTTGAAACCAAATACAAAATTATTATATGACATTTTAGTTCTCAAATTCAAATATTCATCCAACTAAGTTATATAAGGTCTGAAATATCATTAATTATCCACTTGTTGTGCTCATGTCATTTTTTTATTACTATAGTAACCATATATTATGAAAATGGAAGAAGACATTGTAGGAGTTTATGTTTTTAATTAAAGGTCAAAGACAAATGAAAAGGTTAGTTATATAACCAAAACATGTCTAATACAACATGGTTTAAAATATTTAGGCCCATTATCATATTATACACTAAATTTATCACATTGGAACTATTAGATTTCGAATATCAATTTATAATAACATAATATTTGAATACATTCCTTAAGTTCCCCACCTCCCTCTTTTAAAAGTCCACCACCTCTACCAACTTTCCACCCCTCTAAACCAAATTTTATCATCTATATACTACCAAAATAATATCCCAACATCCCTCCTCTCCTATTATACGCCATACCTTTGGGCATAAGTAAATTCAATAATTCCATTTGTCTCAAATCAAAAGAAGTTACCAGATTTAAAGGAAACAACCTCTCTCAAGTTTCCTTCCTTTATTTTACTTATCTACTCCATATTCTCTACAATTTATATGATTAAATAAAAAAACCTTTTCCTAATTATACTAATTTTTTTTATTCTATGTATTTTAACTACACTTATGCACACATCCATCTAATAGATATGAACATATTATTTCTGTATACGACGAACTACTACCTCACGAAATGTTGATTTTTCAATTTTCTCCTACATCCTCTCATGGTTGAAATTTTTATGGCCCTATATTTATATATAAAAGATATTATACTTATATTTTATTTACTATATCATAATTTTTATTTATAATATACCTTTATGCATTCAATAATATTTCAACATAATGATTTAATTTGAGGAAATGCGGACTACCGCCCCCTCTAAGTGATATTACTCTTTGATGCCACACATAGAACATAAAAAGGACGCAGTTAAAGAACATACAGAACATATATAACATATATAAAATATATTTTATAATTTAATTACAATATACATAAATATAATGTTTTTTTTATTTCCTTAATATGACATAGAAAAGAACGTATCTTTCTTGCGTACGTACGACCTATCTTCCCAATGAACGGAAAATATAATTTCATATATCCAAATATTAAGGACTATTATAAATACATATATACTAAATATATATGATATTCAAATTATGAATAATATTTTATAGAATATTAAATTTTAACTAGATGAACATGATACATCAAAACAAGTTCATTTTTACTGAAGTTCTGAAGATCGACAAAATGACAGATACTATCATATAAAATTATTCAATTTTTATAACATGGTAATAAGTGATATAATAATAATAGTATACCTATTAGAGGTTCTAAATAAAATAAAAATTATCCTATGGTTATTATTCTGAAAAACAAATATTTAACAATACATGCCAAACTCATAGTTAGGAAATTTCTAAACTCAATTTCCACTCATTGGGTTTTATACCTATATCATTGATTATATTATTCCTTGATTTTGTGTAGAATGACTATTTATTAATTTAGATTTTAATTTCCTCTTCCCTTTGTTTAGTTATACTTTTGCTACACATAATCACCACCTTGATAAATTCCTATGTCATTTAAACAAACATTTTATGGGAACTTCGTAACCTAATTTCCATCTTTCACTTCAACATTATGTCATGCTATGATTATGTGAGAAATAACATTTTACATCCAATATTATATATACTATTTCCATTTTTAAATTAATATTTAATTCAAAAAATTTATGTTTTTTAACAAAAAGATCTTTTATGGGGAATATTAAATCAATCTCAAATCATTTTGTTAAATATCGATGTTATTTGTTTTGAATTTTCCAAGAATATGTGTGAATAAACACTGATTTTTTTACACTTAATATAAACTTATATTAGGTGTATTTATATATTTCATAAATAGTTATTTCATTATTTGATCCTTAATATTATTATAAAATCTTTTTAAGGGACTTCATATCAATCTCCTTTCCTTGAGACATATCTTTATATTATGCACATTTATTAACAATTAAGGTGTATATATAACCCTTTAGACATGTTATATAATGAAATAAAATATTATCATGATATTGTTTTAAAATTTTAAATTTGAATTACTTTTATTCATGTGTTTCTCATGTGGTAAGGGACTCTTTAAATAAAATAACATTTTAATTGTTCTGTAGTTTTATTCATCTAATTGTTTCTCATAAATATCATGGTTTTTTAAAATGGTTTTGAGGATTTATTTATATGGACATATATGATTTAAGGTTTATCGCTTTTCAAAGATTCAATGTGGTAAGGTTCACATTGATTCAAGAATCTCATTATTCATTGTTTGAAATGGACTTCGAAATGGATTGAATATTTCAATATCATGAAATGATTTCTTCTAATTATAGTGTGAAATGATGATAATTTCAATCTTTTATGTTTTATGATTATGTAATGGTATTTGGAAATTTATGGGTGGTAACATGATAAACCAAATATGGTTGGGTCCCTGATAAACCTAGAGTAGGTGATCCCATGAAAGCTAATCAATGCATTGGGTAACATGATGGTCGTAAATTATAATGTTTCTATGAAGATATTAATGAAATATTATGTTATGGGTATTCCAAACGTTACCATGAAGGTTACTCTCTATGTAGCTATGAACTCTACAATGTAGGTATGTTATAAATTCCACAAGTTATATTTATAGATTATAATTTCTATGAGTATTTCATAAATCTTATGATTTCATTAGGAATATTAATGATATTATGTTTTATGATTGAAAATTATAATTTCATTGATTTTTTATGACTCATGGACTAATGTTTTATTTCCCAATTTTATATCCCTTACTGATATTTTTATGTTATACCTAGGTTTTGAAATGTTTTTCAATTGACTTCATGATGAATAGAGTAATGGATGGGGTCAAGTAAAAGTAATTTTGTTAAATCATTAAACAATAACATGTATCTTTTGATGGAGTTTTTTTGAACAAAAATTGATCGTGAGTAGGAGTTTTTACTTGTAATATTTAAGATATTCTGAATGATTAATGACATAATTATATAAATCTCAAAACCTGAAAATATACTTAATGTGAATTGTTGAGTTATCTTGAGATTATGTAATGATCAAGGCTAGGGACTTATATGTTTTTTGATAACTGATGGTGTAAAATCTAGGTAAAAATCTATCATTGGTGGAACATTCCACTTTACTTCTTCAAAAAAACATTTTTAATATTTTTTCATAAATTTTTTGAAATATTCATTATCCACCATTACATTCATGATGATCTCTATCTTCTCCTCATATTCTCAGTGAAACTTATATAGTGAGATCCAATCTAAAATTACTTCTTCATCAACTAGAAAACCAACTTTTAACTTAACAGAATCCATGCATTAATTTGAATCTTCCCACATGCTGAAAATATATTATTCTTTCAAAACCCGAATATTGATTCAACCTTGATTAACATTGATGGGAGCTTTCTGAGCCATGGAAAATTGTTTTAATAAAACAATAGGCACCTAAAACTATTTCTTCATATCCAAGATCAAGATATATTTTAGAAAACTATATTTCATATCATTAAATATGGAATTGTCCATTATTCCTTGGTGATAATTCACAAATAAAAAATCTATTTATAAGGACACTCTTGTCAGTTTTTTTATTCCAACCCCAGCCTCTTGATTATACCCATTTTAATAAATTTCATTCTTTCACAAATATAATACATCACCATTATAAATTTACAAGAACCCAGGGATAATATAATTGAAAAAAACAAGGATCCCTTATAATTGGATGAATAAACTTATGGACCTTTTCCAACCACTCTCCACATAAGTAAATTACACCTAAACCATCAATTTTTCATACATTTTAGAGAGAATATTCCAAAATTTGGCGTATGTCAGAATTTCATTAATATCATATATGATGGATATGTTCATTTTGAGATATTGGTATATTTCCAAGGTTTTGTATATTTTTCCGTCTACATTCACATTTTTATATTATCTGTGAATGGGAAGTGGGATTTTATGGTGTAATTTCCATGATATCATCCTCTTTTTTTTATTCCTCAAAAATATGTGTAGTCTTATTTTGAAATTTGTTTCATTCATTTTCATCCTGTGATTATTTCCATTTTTGATCCTCATTGTATTCATATTCATCATCTTCGTTATTCTACCCATATACTAGTTTCTCATATAACAAATTTTATAAATATTATCTATCACTTGCTTCTTAAAGTAACAACTTTTTATTCCTCCATATAATATTAAACCATGATGCTGGATAAGGTACATAAAAATGGGTCAGATAACAATTGAGTGATCATTGACAATTGACATTCGAGTTTTTTAGGGAATACCTTTCATTTATAATTTATTTTTGGGAGTTTTTTATCCACATAACAATTTTTAATGAATTTTAGTAGTGAATTATCAATATTGGATTGATGGGGTTGGATTAAGTATTGTTTTTTGGGATTATTTTGTTACTTATATCGGTAACTAAGTTGGTTCTATTATTATCTTGTTTTTAGAAATGGATATAATTGTATAGGAGTTTGTGACTATGGTTGGCACTCAGATGTTCCATGATTTAGTTTATTCTTTTGGCTGGTTTTTGGTGGATTTACCCTTAATTTAAAACATTTCAGGGAACGAATGGTTTTTGAATGTTGTAATATATAGGTAACAATTTTTTCCCAAGTTGTAACATAAATTATAATAATCTAGTTGTTTATATTCATTTAATCTTACTTAAAAATCCAGATATGAGGGTGGTCCTCCATGTATTTCTCCATATTTCTCATTCATAGTCAATTTCGATGGTGGTTACTTCTATTTTGGGATATAAAATGAATCCCCTTTCTATATAAGGGATTTTATAGGGCCATATAGGTTGGTGATTTCCTCTTCATAGTTCATGCCTCATCTTGGAAGTTCTATATTACTTTTCTAAAGGATTTATTTAATTGATATCTCATTGAGAAAATCACAATTGGCATATGGTTTCTTCATCATAAGGATTCCAGTGGGTGAGTCATCAAACACATCTTAAGAAAAAAAAACTTTTATATAGTAAAATGTTTTCAATTAAACCAAATAGTCAAGTCCAATGGATGGTCACATTCATTTAAACTCATTGTATCACTCTCACACTTCCCATTGTTATTATTAAGACAAGTTCTGAATTTTTCTCCCCAAATTACAAATGTACCCAAGTGGGATGTTTTTTTATAAAAACTTTCTGGTCATATCATCCCATGTGGGTATGGACTAGCATGTTGTATTTTTATCTAATCCTTTTATTGGTTCCACAATCAGAATTTGAATACCCCATGTTTAGTGGCTTATAACAAAACTCTATTATGTCTGAAACTGTCTTGGATATCTATGAAAATCATGAGATTCTTTTGAAGATCTTCACATTCTTGTTTCTTTAATTTTCCAATATTTGGATCTTCTAGATGAGGTTGGTCTTGAGAAAAATTATATTTACATGAGTTAGTGTCCACACAATGTTTTGTGAAATGCCATATATATTATGAAATATGTAACCTATGTTGGTATATTATTGATACATATGTAATTCTTCAATATATTCATCCAGGATAATAAAATTGTGTCTACAATACACTAAATCATGTCACTATTCAGCATGGTCTTGTTTGATCTATTCTTCATACACAAAAGTAACTCAAGAATATATGCTTTTAGATCATGTAAACATAGTCCTACACATGCATAATCTATCGGGATAAACCAAAACAACATGCCAAGGTGTGTAAAAGGAAGAAAAATTGAAAACAAACTGAGGATGAGAATAATATGATTAATGAAACTATATTTCCAAACAAAGAAGGTAATTTTTTTCCATGTAAATGGATCCACAAATTGATCACTTACAGAGCATTGTAAATTCCCCATGGGTCACAAGTTTAGTTATTTTAAAAGAGTTCAATAATTCACTACCACTTGAGCATAGATAGTGGAAAATTTGGGTTTATCCAACCAATATTCTATGTTATTTAGATTTTATGTTTTAATATCAATATAATGATAAATGTGGTTATTACAGGATCAATAAATAATAAAACTATATGTTTATAGAAAGTTTAACTGACTAGATCATGTGAAATGGCCAATTTTGATGGATTTAATAAAGTGTCTCCATATATCATATTCATGGTTCCATTATGTAGAGTTTTCCATGTAGTTTTTCATAAATCATCTTCTTAAAAGGATAAATTTAGATATTTTTATCTCATTTGATAAAAATTCATTAATTTATGAAAATTCACCAAATGAAATGTATTACACTCAATAAATACATTCGGTGATAAATAGAATACATTGGTCATTACTCATTCTAATTAACCTGTTCAAGGTTCCTCTCTCAAAAACACCAGATGGTAGTATTACTAAAAATTAATATAATTGAATCCTTAAATGGGTAAGATTAAGAATTTTTTTTCACACTCATCCACTTAATTCTGTCCAGTCACCCCTTAATGTAATTCTCCAATCATGATTAATGTAAGTTACATCGAATGTGTAGAATCCAATATAATATATTATAACATAGATTGGGGAATTAAGTGGAATAATTTTAAAAATAAAATATTAAATTTATGTAAAACGAATAATCAATGTAAATCATAGAAAATTAAATTGATTGCAACCATAACAAAAAAATAAAACTATATTGATTATTTCATTCTTAAGAAGTTCAAAATCTCGAATATCCATATTTTTACACAGTTCCCCTTAAAAACCCCAATACACTTGTCTATTTGTACTAAAAACATAATTGACTAATTGAGAGAGTTTTCACATAGTGAATAGACCAGCCCTATACAGAAGGTTGTTTTTCATGAACTTTTTATAGCATAAAAAACCATTCATGACATGAGTAAAAAAAATATTCTATTAAAATTCCTATTTCTATGAGATTTAGAACATGAAAAAGTTTCATAATTAAATAACATAACATTCATAAACTATAACATGTGTTGCTCATCACATTAAATTCATTGATAAAATTATTAACTCTTCAGTAGCTCCCCACGTTACTCTACTGACATATTCTTATTACATGGAAGATGGTTTATAGGTTGAATCACTTTTGGATCAGACTACATTCTCTTCAAAAGTAAAATTATCCAAATTAATATCTTTGGTTTGTGGCCACAAACTCTAGACCTCAATTTCCGTGGATCTATCTATAATATTTCATGGTGTGATCCCTATTCCATAACATGAATCATGCTACAAATATCAACTTTTTCATAGATGCTCAAAAATTTACATAGGCTTCAAAACCATCAATAATTAGTTACTCTACCTACATTTGATACACCTAGATGCAAGAATCACTTAAAATATAATATGATAATATTCATGAGTAACATATATCACTATGCTTGAAAATTAATTATTAAAATAATTGTGTGAGAATAACCAGAGATCATATAATAGTTAAATTTTTGATATTATTTCCATCACGTGAAAAATAATAAACACTATTGAATTATTTATTCTATTCATCATGTATATATATACATTATGTGTAAAAAAGTATAAAATTAATTAGATATTCACAAAAATAATGGTTTAATTAACAAAAAACATTATTTTTTGAGTATTTCAAGAAAAGAATCCAAATATTAATAAATATATTATTAATGTTTAACTAATTAATTCGTTTTAAATATTTTATAATGATAATAAAAGGTTTAATCCACTTTTCTTTTGAAGATGGATAATATAAATCCTAAGGTGTGATTAACGATGGAAATAACCCAAACATAAATAATGTCTCATTATTAATAAACCATGGTTTTGATGACTATCCTTTTGTCCTAATATAAGGTTGAACTATTGGGATCATTTTCAACAATCATCATAAAATAAATCTCTAGAAAACAGATGTTATGGACAAATGGTCCAAAACATCATTGATTGAAAGAACCTCATGACAGTACTGTACCATAACATAATAAGTAAAGCACACCATTAATTATTTCATTGAGTCAATCTATTCACACATGCTCAATGGAAAGTCAAATAAAATAAAATTAATGTAATGAACAGAACTAAATTAACGGAAAATAATGATCTATATGTCATAGAAAAAATGTTTTCCATCCATTAGAGCACATTATTTTACATTTTAATTTATTAAATGTAATTAGATTATAATCAAAATTAACAAATTAAACACTTAAATGACTAATTGAATTATATTACTAGACTGTTATGAAATTGGTATAAATCCAACTATGTATTGAGGTCCATCAATTTAGTTAGATCCACTAACCTCGGATCTTTGCAACTATTTGAAAAATTTCCTCATCAACAATTAGATTTATATAGAAATCTTCTTCTGTCCACTAAAATCTAGTGAAATAAAGATGTTTTTCTTATGTTTAATCAAATAAACCTTGTGTTCCATTCATCGCAAAAAACCCATTTGTATGAACCTTTGTGTACCATCATTAGTGACCCCAAAATATTTCAATTATTTTATTCAAACATCATCCAAAAAATACACCACTATAAACAACTATGAGAATGTAAAATCAATAACCCAACATCAGTTATACCTATGATGTTCTAGTACTAACATCAAGATGAAACATATGTTCAAAATTTTCTCCTTATAACAAATGAATTAAAAATTTAAATGGACTTTACATTAATAATAATCCATCGCATGAAGACTCATTTCAAGGAAAACATTTCAACCAGCAATACTTTTATAGAAAATACTCATCCTGATTTACATTGTAAAAACTATTTTTCCATAGCCTTAAAACTTCCTATTCCCAATATTGTATAATGATACATTAAACTTTCTTTTACTAAAAAATTATTAAAAATCATAGCCAGAATTTGAATTCCACTTAAGTTACAAAACACAAGTAATTTATCCACATGTATTTGTATATGAAATAATATTTTTTTAATGTGTTTTATTTTTTTGAGACAAACCATAATCATATAAAAATTATTTAAAGACTTATTATCACAATATATTATCCTACTTTATTTAATTATTAAGAGATCCCAAAAAAGACATGTTAACCATTTTTTTATTTCATTTTTTATGTTATAGGTATATATTCAGCTTCTATTGTGGATATTTTTTCATCCAGATACAACCATGAAATACAAAAAATGGAATTTTCTATTAATCTAAACACATAACCCGTGGAACAGTTCCATGTTTCAATATCTACCCGAAATTATACATCTACATAACCCTATAATGAATTATTTATTATGAAATAAATAAAAATATATTTCAATCCTTTGAGATATTGAAGAATCTACTTCTTGGACTCCCAATGTTCACTCCAAAAATTATCTAAAAATCATCATACTAATACAAGTAAAAATTAAATGTTTTTTATTATTCATACTATGTAGTATATTATGTTACCAAAATTTTATGAAAATGAACCATTCCAATGTAATTTGATTCATCTTCATTTTCCCATCCCTTCCCATTGGATAGATTGATGTTTTTTCTAAGGGGGTTGAAATCAATTTATATATACTCATTAATATTCACTCTATGACCATTTGGACGTGATCCCTATGATAAAAACAACATCCACCTACCTTGTATATCTTTAATCAATTGCCATAATTTTCTTATCCCCACCAAGATAATTCAACTCAAAACTTCTGAAAACTCACTACTCACATCCTTATTATACATATTGTTTCAACCATCTCAGATCATATCATCATTAGAAATGAGAATATTGATAAAGAAAATACACTTTAATGTTTCAGAATTTTCATGTAAATTTTTTTATTTATATGGATTTTTTTTTCTAGACCGGGCACTAAGAATGAATGAGATTCCAAGGCCCGGAGTTCCTGGAATGATCTATTGCAAAAATATAATCATTAAATACTGTTCGTGAAAGGGTTCATAAAAAAAGTTTTATAACACATAAATGGGTGCACGATCAGAATCTAAGGGCACCATTGCATTCAGGATGGTAGGTTTACCCTAGGTGCGACTTATGTTTAGTCGGAACATAACTCCTGTGGGAAAACCCCAAAATGTAATAACCATAAATAAAATTATTATTTAAAATTATTTTATTTTTTAAATTCTTATAAATCAAGAACAGGGACACATATTAAAAATACGATACCACCGTTGAACTTGTGAGGGTATTCTTTCCTTCAAATGATCCTAACAATGGTTGGTGTGGGGAAACATTGGAAGTTAGTTTTTCATCATTAATAAAATAATTATGTAAAAATTATTTTATTTTCAAATCCTTATATCTCGTAAATGGTTACTTGAATTGAAAATATTAGAGTATCTTTAATCTCATGAGGGCGTGTTCCACTTGGGTGGAGCCTAACCTCGAATATCATGGGTCGAGGGTGAAAGTTAATTTATGAAATTTTTTTAATTTATGTATAGTAAACATTCATAAAAGATTCTCTAAATTATTAAGTAGTGCTATGATCAAAAATAAAAGGGCACCATTGATATTTGAAGGTCCATATTCTCCTAGAAATGACATAACTTAGGCCGGAAAGAGAGGAGTGGAAAAGATATTTTTTGGACGCTTGAAATAATAAATAACAAAAATTATTTTATTTCTTTACTCACCATTGGTTGGAATATGACAATGTTGTGGTGCAGTAACAAGGTGGAAATGAGGTGCATTAATGGGGATCATTAATGGCCCGTATCACTCAACATAGAGATGAAATAACTTAAGTGTAAAAGGGATGTTGGATCATAAATGAAACAAAATAACGAACCAACATCTCAACGTAACATAGATGCTAAGAAGTGTTTCTTTTTGTTAAACCAAAATGTGGGAGAATGGGTAATTAAACTACACGGATTCTCTAATTAACCTCTAGAAGTTTTCCACTCCAATGAAGAACGAAAAACACAGGTGACACTTCATCTTATTCGACGTGCCTTGAAAAATTCAGTTGTTAGTGTCATCAACATCGTGAAACGATGAGAACGAACACTTCAGCATCAAACACCAACAATGTATGGGTTTATGAATTTTATGTATCTGATAAGTTATACCTCGTTCATGAAAATTAAAGACTAATACTAACCTACCGACTAATAGGTTTATCCAAAAATCGCTCTTTCTGGTGGGTTGATATTTTTGTAGGGTCTATAATTGGGGTATCATTTTTGTTTTGTGGTTAATAAATTCCTCCATTCTTAAACACTAACATAGATGGAGAGTCAACACAAATAAAACAAGAGGCACATTTGATTTTTTTTATTGTGTGTTCTTCGTGGATGATTTCTAAAGATGTCTCCAAAGTTAGTTTGAGGTCGTCGCAGTGAAGGTGATGGCCTAAAAATTCTCTAAATGTATGAAGTTCGATAATTGGTCCACTAGATCATCTCTAGTGGTCGTTGAAGGTACTGTAGTTGCACTGGTGGAGGCGTCCTAAGGCATAAGCTGCAGGTGGAGGCTTGCGGGGCACCCATAGGTGCGCCACGATAGTGAGGAGACATAGTGCCACATCCGAGCCACCCGGATGTGCTGAGGCTAGACACGGTGGATGTTTCATTCCAAGAGCAACCCATCTAGATGCATTGAAGATCCAATATTTAGATAGTAGGTTGTGCCCTAGTCAGTGGTGGGGAAATACTCGCACCATTTGGGTTGAGCTAGACGAGACTGAGTTGCCAGGAAACCTGGCAGGCTGGACCCTCGACAAAACATGTCCAAGCCTAGTGAGGCCCATTGGGCCTGGCCCACAGGCTAGGTTGGACCAGACCAACCCCAACCTAAACAATGTCAGGTCTAGTCCATATAATTGAACTAAGGGTATCTGGAACCCCATGCCATGTTTGTCGGTTCGGTCTGAAAGGGTCGGATTGGGCCCATACAAAATCGGCCACTTGTTTACTAAAACACATGTATCATGCAATCCGCATGTCCAATCGACACACATTTAGTGTCGTTGGGTCCCTTTCAATGTGTTGGTCCCTCTAATATACTATACATGAGTTTTTTTGTAATTTGGAGTATGTATGGGTGGATCGGGCTCGAATTCAACCATGCTATTTTCATAAAAAAAACGTTTTAACTCACAAACTGAGTATCGAAACGATTCGACATAATTTTTGTTTTGAAACTTATGAAAAGACGGTATTTTGGAAAATTATATTTGATATTTTGTGGTGGATGAGGTATGACCAATGTTGTGTGGAGCGGATCCTCCGAATATCAATCATGTTATGTGAGGGAATCCAATGGCATGATGTGAAGTGAAAATAATAGAAATCATATGTGGGTCAGCACATAGCGATCCTCTGTGGGCCATCATCTAGAAATCCTCTATGGGTCATCACTTAACAGTCCAATTTGGGTCAGCACCTAGTGATCCTCCCTGGTTCAACACCTTGATTTCCTCCATAGGATAACACCTAGTGATCCTCTATGGATCACCACCTAGCGATCCTCTGTGGGTCACCACCTTGCTACACTATACATTTTAGCAGCAGTTCCTTTCGACATAATAAGATGATCTAACTGTATAACGAAACATCTTTACATTTATGCTTTTGTTTTATCAAAGTGTGAGGTACGTCTTTTACATTGTGATATGTGGTTGAGGTCTTGCTTTGTGGTATTACGAGTGTGGTATTCTAATCATGGTGTTTCCATTTTTGTATTACTGAGAGATCATCTGGGGTCTCTGGGTCCCTAATAAATATTATTATACTCACCCATACTTGGGCTTCACATGCACTTCATGTGTCTTTTTCAGACGATCGACGTTTCGACAGAGGTTCTCATGAGATGGGACTAACGGACACTATGATGGTGGGCATTGTGGACTAGAACCATGTGGGTCCAGGTAGAACAATGTGAGCATGACATTCTTCATCAGCTTCCAGTAACTTTACAACTCTCATGATTAGGTGCAGTTTTCCTAAAATGGACATCAGAGTTTCCATTTGTATATTGCTGTATTCAGTTTTTTATTGGGTTTGTATTCTTTCCCACATACATTCACTTTTACTTGAGATTAGATATGTTTTAGTGGTAAAAATATTTCCCCTTTCAGTGTGTTTAGATGTGGTTGGTCTTGTGTGTGTCTACATCTTTGAAGAAAATGAATTCCCTTTTTGGGATATGTTTTTCTGGTGCAAGACACCATCTCTGTCCTATGGAAGGTGGGATTGAAATAATCATGGCACGGGCCCTGGGGGATGGACCATGAAAAAGTGGTATTAGATGGATGTCAGTCCCACCACAAATACCGGAAGTCTATTGTTTTTTGGGAAACAATGTTACGTTTTGCGTGTTCGACTTTCAGATTCATGGAGTTCAGTGTTGCTGCAGCGGCTAACGTATCCATACACTAGAACATTGAAATCTGATTTTTGGCTTTATACATGAAATAAATGGTTCCATAAGTGTCCTCTTATGTCAAGTGTAATAAAAATCATCTCACCATGTATAAACTTTTGTCCATGGTTCATCTTGATTCCCAATCATGATACCTCCACACAGCTGTCCAGCGAGGTTTATACTGTGTGACAAAGTGGTTGGTCCACATAGTGATGAGGCTTTAGTATAGGGAGTGTTGCTCGAGATGGTACCTCCGGGATATGTCCCAATGATACCAATGCATGATGGTCAACACTTACTATCGGTGCTTCCGGTAGAAGTCATATGTAGGATGAGTGCCTTACACGAGTTTCAGCAATTGAGAACCCTTAGGTTCTAACGAGAGGTCGACTCATAGGTGGATAAAAAAATACTGAGGTGGTGATTTATTTTCTCTCTATCTAGTGAACCATTAGATCATATGGCAGTCTTTGTAGTGAGCCTTCTCTATGGCTCAGCTGGGAAATGAGAGGGTTTACATTACCTGATCATATGATGTGGTGACACTTTTGTGGACAGAACATGAAAACATTACTCATAGAAAGGTATCATTTTATAAAAGAAATGGGGTAAGTGTTCCCATGATCATCTACAAGCTGACATGTCAGAAGCTAAGTATTCATCAAGCCATACCGCCTTTTCCGAGTACTCGAGGAATAAGATTCGACCAGCGCTTCACGAATCGGGCCTCAGAGCAAGGTGTGTTTAGGGACATCTGATATAGCGATATTCCAAAGTTAATTCCCACTTATTTAGGGCTACTAATGAGGACATTAGTGTTTAGAGGTCCTTTTTTTGTAGTAGATACATTCAGTGGATGTCAGTTGTGGGCCAGCAAGCAGCCAACGTCAGTCTCAAATACATGGGGGTTTAAGACAATTCGAGAGGAGGTCTCAAGGTCGGGGGTATATAGATGAGGTCTCATTGGATGAGTCCAATTGTCTTAGGAAGAGGTAATTCTTTTTAAAAGATGTTAGGAGAAATATCTCTAGACAATATCCATCCCATCGTGCTAATAGTGAAATGATGGCTGGTCCACCGGGGCAGAAGAAGTGACATGAACAGATGAATCTGTATGGCAGGAGAAGTGGAATATGAGATTGGATGGAAGTAGTAGTTGGTATAAATTTTTACTTGATAGAACCACCACTTGATCGTGGTCTAGAGCATGCTCAAGGATCTACAGGAAAAGATAAGGGAGTGGCTACATTCACTCAAGGATTATGACCTGAGGGCTCTAGGACTAAATCTAGGTATGGTCTATGTCTACTACTAGTTGATTTATTAATATACATAGGTTCTAATCATTCATTAATGTCACGAATCTTGATTAAGACATATATTTTATAGTGAAACCAATGATTTTATCCTTATGTTTGGAGATAATAGTTAGAGGAGACTCAATAATCAAACTTATGCCAAATGGTAATCTGAACTATGAGGAGAGTTTTGGTTGGAACCACTTGGTGTCATAGTCGAGGCCTTGTGACATTAGTTTGGGTATTGAATGCTAATCCCCAATTCATGATCAGATTGACTATTTTATGAAAATAATTATATGGTATATCCATAATGTTTGAATGTAGTTTTCCTTGGTCACTGAAAAAGGAAACCAATGAAGCACAATATAAACTCATAAATAGGAAGGTGAAGCCGATCACTCGTGAGTCATCCAGCTTTACCCTCATGGAAATATATTTTTTTGAGGTGTATACTTCTATTATTAGAGTTCGAGTGTGGGAACTTACATTCAACAGATGTTTAGAGGGTTACCTCCCTGCAGGAAGCGGGACTTCTGTGTCAGTATAAAACCTGAGATGGCACCGACATTAGCATCAGTATATCGATGGGATTTCATAGGGATTCTCATGTCATGGGGGTTGGTGGGGGACATGAAGAGGAAGGTCTTAGTATGTCCCATGGGTTGTAGAATTGTGTGGATTACCTTCTCAACAACCATGTGGACATGGATAATGAATACCCACTACCAAAGGGTTTATGGGAACATCAATCAGTAAAAATGGGCAGGCTTAGACATGGATGGAAATGATCCCATTAGATTTTCAGTTGTTTATATAGTGGTGATCGATGGAGTTATTCCATGACTATGAATTTGATATATTATATACTCATAGGAAGGGGAACGTGGTGGAAGAGACGCTCTTCAAGAGGTCTGGTATACAGCTGCTGGATAAGGGGATAGTGCTGCTAGCTACAATGAAGATATCCGTTGTGGATGATGATGGAATCCCCGACCTTCAGTAGATGATTGTTACTACCACACTCTTACAATGATCCAGGATGACACAATTGGTGGATGTTTACTACAAGTCCCAACATACTCATTTATCCTTAGGTTGGGATCCTGATGAATTTTTGACTGGTGGGGAGCATGTCATCCTTTTTATGGTACACATTGTAGTATCGGTGATGTTATAAGAGGAGGTGTTGAGGGAGTTCCATAAATCCCCATTTGTGGTACACAATGTTTTGGAGAATATGTACCATGAACTCTAACATAATACAGGGGACCAGGGATAAAGGGAGCAGTGGAAGAGTTTTATTCATGAGGCCTCATTGGTTAGCAAGTGATGGATGAACATCCTATACAAGAAAGATTATAAAACCCACATAAGGTACCAGAATAGAGGTGAGATGGTGACTCATTGGACTTTGTGATGTGGTTTTCATGCACATCTAGGAGAAACGATTCTATCTGGGTGATTGTTGGCAGACTCACCATATCTGCTCACTTCCTACCCATCTGTGAGAAGATATTGGTAGAGGGATTGGGACGCCTCAATGTTCAGAAGATAGTACGGCTTCACGGGGTGCCTTCGACAATTTTCCCAATCCCTGATGTATTTTTTCATACTAGTTGTGGATGGTGTTTTAAGAGATAGAGTCCCTTGGATTTTGGGGAGGGAGAAAATGTTTTCCATTGGGTCTCACCCTAATGGGGATTGCAGTGTTTTGGATAGGGTGACAAGTTATCTTCGAGGTTTATCCAACATTCTTAGATTTTGAGTGGCATTGGAAAGAAGGCGTACATCCTAGCTCCTCCCCCATAGTTTCACAATGTGAAATATGTTTCCATGTGTCACATCTGAAGGGGTATGTGCATGATCCATCACACGTTATCGACTGGGAAAAGCTGTAAATTGATGATGGGGTAACATTTGTAGAGTTCCCAGTTGAGATAGAGGATCTATAGGAGATTTTTCTTCATGAAAGTCGATTCCTCTAGTTCTCATTCTGTGGCAGAAAAAAACCTATTTGAGTGCACATGAGAGCAGGAGTCTCAGATTTGTCCTCAGAACACCCATTTTCTTGATTTTATTTATTTTTTGACTTTCTAGGATGTAAATCCCTTTGTTGAGGAGAATGTAATGTCCCATAATTTCCATGTATTTTTTAATTTATATGGAATTATTTCAAGACCAGTCACTTTGACAACATGAAATTATGAGGCATGGAGTGCCCATAATAATCTGACAAAAAATGTAAAGCTTTAAATTGTCTGCATGAGTGGTTTTCCTAAAAATGTAGAATGGCCCTATAATAGATGCTCAGATCAGAACTCTGAGGGCATCATTGCCTCCAAGATGGCAGTTTTACCCTAGGCACGACTTATTTTTAGTTGGCGCATACCTCAAGTGAGAAAACCATAAAATAACATAACTGTAATAAGAATATTTAAATAAAATTATTTTATTTTCCAATTTATTATAACATATCGTTGGTGACTTAGATATAAAATCTAATGTGACTGGTGAACTCATTAGTGTATTCGTTCCTTAGGAACATCCAAACATTGGCTTGTCTGTGCCAATGTTGGATGTTAGTTTTTTACCATAAATAAAATATTTTTTTAATAATTTTTTAGGGTCAAATCATTATAACTCAGAAATAGTAACATGGCTTCAAAATATAAGAGTAACGTTGAGTATGTGGGGGTGTGTTCCCCTTAGGTGGTGCCTAACCTTGACTATTGTGGGTCGAGGGTTAATTTTCAATTTGGATCTTTTTATGGTACTTTTAGTAAAGGTGCGAGTGATATTTTCTAACATTTGAACTAGATATCAGATTAAAAAGCAGAGGGAACCATTAAAATCTGAACACTAGTATTCATTTATAAATGACTTCATTTCAGCCAATAGGGGTCAAGAAGAAAATTATTTTTTGGAATTGTTGAGAAAAATAATAAAATAATATCAAAGAATTATTTTATTTCATTACTCACTGTTGGGTGGTAGACGACAACGTTGTGGTGCAATGTATAGGCAGTGATGATGAGAATTAATGAAGCTCATTAATTTCTAATATCACACTGTGTAATGATGTAATAATGTATGCATTACATTGACATTGTTTTATAATTGAAATAGCATAATGATGCAATGTCACAGTATAATATAAACACTATGATGTGTTTCTTTTTATTTAACCAAGAAATGGGAATATGATGAATTAAAATTTACATATTATATGATGAAACTCCGAAGTATACATCTCTAATGAAGAATGATGAAGGTTGGTGAGACTTTTTCTTCTTCGACATGCCTAAAAAAACATAGTTGGAAGTGTTGTCGACATCATGAAACCTTGAGAATGAACGCTTCAGCAGTGAACTCGAACAAGGTATGGGATTATGTATTTTATGTATTTTATAAGTTCTTCCTTGTTCTTTATAATTAAAAAACAACCTGGAAAAACTGACTACCATGTTGATCCATGAATTTCTTGTTCATCCAGATGGATATTTATTTTTGAGGTTTTGAATTGGGGTTACATTTTCACTGTGGGGATAATACGTTCCTGCATGTTTAAACTGTAACGCATAGGAAATGAGCTGAAAAAAATAAGTCCTAGACCCTCCTACTTAAATTTTTATCGTGTTTTATTTGTGGATGACTTCTCTAGATGGAACCAAGTGAGTTAGAGGACGTCATAGAGAAGGAAGCGGTCTAAGGATTCTGTAGACGTATGCAGTTCGAGAAAAAGACCACTGGGGAAACTCTTATGGCTCATCGATGGTACCGCTGGCAGCATCATTGGGTGGTGGGTGGAGTTACACCCATTGGTATGACATGGAGGGGGTTTCCTTCAACAGGGCCACCTAGATGTGGTAAGTCGCGGTCCATTGACCGTAGCTAGAAGAGGAACACACACCGTGCGGGGCCAACAGAGGTTGGACATGGCTAGATATCACATCCATGGAACCCTCCACTGACCACACCATGTGGCTAGTCTTTGGATGGTGATATGAACCCTAGATAGTTTCTGGGTTGGACCCACACCAGTAGGACCAACATGATCATTTCAGTTCGGGCTGGATGAGACCGGGTCACCGGGTGAGCCGACGGGCTTGTCCCACGACCAAATCGGGTCGGGTCCATCGAGGTCCATTAGGGATCTCCCAATGGCCACACCGGACCTGACTGACCCCGAGCCAAACCGAGTCAGTTTGAGTCTTTCTAATTGAACTAGGGGTATCTAGAATTCTCGAGATAGGTTGTTCGGGACATTCTGACTTGGTATGACCAGGCCCAGACATAACTGAACCCATGTATACTAAAACACAAGTATCATGAATACCCCACATCGGATTGACATTTTCTCAGATCCATTCGATGCTTAATTTGGGAAAATCATTTTTATATTTTACACATGAGTTGTGGAGGATGTTGGAGTACGACAGGGTAGGATCAGACTCAAATTCAACCAGCCCCTTCTAACAAAAAAGCCTATAACTCACAGACCGTACATCTGAATGACTCACTGTATGTTTCTTCATAACCCTTATAAAAAAATGGTTTTTGGGGCACTTATATATGAGACTTCATGGTTGATGAGGTATGCTTGATGGACTATGGTGGGGATCTCCTGGAAATCAAGCATTCCATGTGTGGGAATGTTTTTGCTGGCTGTGATGTGAAGAAATAATATCGATCCTCTAGGGGTAAACACCTAGAGATCCATTGTGGGTCATCCCCTAGTGATCCCTTGTAGGTCAACACATACTGATCCTCTGTGGATCATCAGCTAGTGATCCTCCATGATTTATTACCTAATGATCATCTGTGGGACATCAACTAGCGATCCTCTATGAGTCAGCACCTAGATATCCTCTATGGATTAGCACCTAAAGAACCTTTGCGAAATAGAGGTAGATCCTCTTAGTAGAATATGTTTATCTTTATTTTCAAATAATCATATTTACTTCAGTGATTATTTCATAACTAGTGTGAGCTTCTTCTTTTAATTTATGCAATGTGGTTGTGGTCTTTCTAGGTGGCATTACCTATTTGGTATTTTCATTATGGTGTTTCTCTTTTTGGATTACTGAGAGACCCACAAAGGAATTAGAGTCCCCACTGAGTATTATTATACTCACCACCGCATGGGCTTCCCCCACACATGTTGTGTATGGTGTAGACAATCAACGTTTTGGTAGAGGTGATATGGGGATGAGACTGACAGACACTGTGATGGAGGGCTCATTGTCCTAGGACATGGTGGGCCCATGTTGGACCAGGCTTGAATGACATCTTACTTCGACTTCCAATAGCATCAATACTCTCACGATCATGCGGGGAATTCCGAGGATGGCCATCAGTGATTCATTTTGTACTTTTATGTGTACATTTCCTTTTAGGTTTTTTATATTGGCCCACATACATTCAATTTTAGTTTCACTTATCTTTGTTTTAGGGATATACTAGTTCCCCCCATTCATTGTTGTGGGATGTGGTTGGTTGTGTGTGTGTGTTGATTTAAAAGAAATTTCTTCCATTTTTTGGATGTGTCTTTTCAATGATAGCCACCTGCCCCTATCTTGTCGATGGCGGGCTTGGGGTAGTCATATCATGTGCCCTGGGGGACGGGTCATGAAAAAGTTGTATTAGAGGGTGGTTAGTCCTACCATAAAGACCAGGAGAATGTTATTTTGTTTTGTGGAAATAGTGTTGGTGTATTGTGTTCGACTTTCATATTCGGGTAGTCTAGTTTTGGTGCGATGACCAACATATCCATACAAAAATACATTGAATTATGATTTTTGTCTCTATTCATGAAAAAAATCGGCTGCATACGTGTCCTCTTATTTTATTTGAAATAAAAGCCAACTCCTTAATTATAACTTTTTGACCTTTTTCATCTTGATTCTCTATTGAGATACCTCAAAACGGTCAGGCATCCAAGATTCTATTGTGTGACAATGAGTTTTTTCCTCAGTATGATGAGGTTTCGGTTCATGGGTAGTTTCCTATGATTGTACCTTCAGGCTGTGTCCCAACAGTAACACTACTCGTTAGATAGAAGTTACTAACAATGCTACAGGTAGAGGATGTCTATAGGATATGTGCCTTACATGAGTTTTTTCTACAAGGACCCCCATGATCCAAGGAAAGACCAACTCATAGGAGGCTAAGGACTAGCCTGAGGTGGTGGCTGAATTTCCCTCTAGCAAGGGAACCATTAGATCAGATGGTGATCTGAGAAGTGAGGATTCTACGTGACTCAAAAGGGGCATAGACGATTTTAGATTTATGAATCTTATTATGGGGTGACTTTTTCATGGATAGAGCATGATAACCTTTCTCAAAGAAAGAGGTATTTCCATAAATTATAAGGGGTATGTTTCCCCAAGAACATCTATAGGATGGCATGTCAGTAGATGAGTATTCACTGAGGAATAAGTACGTTTCAATGTACTTATGGAATACCATATAACTAATGCTTCAGGGATCAGGCCTCTATGAATGGTGTGTTTTGGGATATCCGAGCTAGAGATTTTACTCTATGTATTCCTACTAATGTTAGGGTGATAGAGAGAACCATTGTGGTTGGAGGTCCTTTTGCTGAGCATATACATCTAGTGGATGTCGGTAGTGGGCAAGCAAGTTGACGATGTCAGTCTTAGATACATGGACATGTGAGATGTTCCAAGGAGAGGTCCCAAGGTAAGGAAACTACATACGATGGATCATTGGGTGAGGCCAATTGACCTAGGATGGGGTAATGAATTTCAAAATATGGTAGGGAAAATTTCTCTAGAGATTTTCCAGCACTTCATGCAGACATTGATACAATGTATGGTCCACCGGGCTAGAGGAAGTGACATGAACAAATGAATCTGTAGGGTGGAAAACATGGAAGATGATGTACGAGAGAATCATGAGTTGGTATACATTTCTAAATATTACAACCACCTCCCCAATGTGGCCCAAAGTAGGCTCAGGGATCATTGTGACTTTCCTAGGTACTCGAGGAATACAATACGACCAGTGCATCATGGCTCTAGCCTCCGAGCAAGGAGTGTTTAGGAAAAAATTAGCTAGCGCTATTACTCTATGCATTTCTATTTGTTCTAGGGTCCTGGATATATGCTTTGTGGATGGTGGTACTTTGGCTGAATAGATACAGCCAGTGGATGTCAGTAGTGGGCACTCAAGCAGCTAACATCCGTATGAGATGCATGGATACATGAGAGGTTATGAGAAAAGGTTCTAATGTGTGTGTTCTATAGATCATGGCTCGTTGGGTGATTCCCATCGGTCTAGGATGAGCTAATTATTTTCAAAATATCATAGGGCACATCTCTCTAGATATATTCAAGCCCATCATGCTGATAGTGAAACAGTGGATCGTCCACTGGGGTAGATTATGTGACATGAATAGATGAATATGAAGGGTGGAAGACATGGAAGGAGAGATAAGAGAGATGAAAAAGGTGGTATACAATTCGAAAAGGTCCTTCTAAAACCCCAATGTGGTCCTCATCAGGAATAGGGAGTAGCAGCACGTGGTCTAGGAATATGACCCGAGGGATCTATGCATTATTCAAGGTATATAATATATCCACAACTAGATGATGTATTAATAGACATAAGGGATAATCATTCCTTTTTGTTATTTATCTCATTCATGACCTAGAGTTTCATGTAAAACCGTTCACTTTATCCTTACATCTAGAGATACCTATGGTTGCAGTCTCGATAATAACACTTACGCTGATGGTTTGATTGGACCCATGAGGTTAGAGTTTTGGTTGGAAACTCTTGGTGGTTGTGTCGAGGCCTTCTGTTTTTAGTTTGGGTATAGAATGGTCATCCACAATTCATGATCATGATGACTGTTTTAGTAAAAAATGATGTGGTATATCTGTAGCGTTGGAATGCGGGTTTCCTTGGTTGGTGAAAAGGAATCCCATCCATCATGGGATAAACTCATTCATAGGAAGGTGGAGCCGAAAACTCGTGATCTGGAAAGCCTTACACATTTGGAACTATATATTTTGAGTTTTCAGTACCCATCAGTAGTGGTTGAGTGAGAGAATGTCCTTTCAAAATATGTTTCTAGGGTTACCTCCCCGTAGGGGGAGGGACTTTTGTATAACTCTACACCCATAGATAGCACTAATATCACCATCCCTATATTGAAGGAATTTTATATAGATTTGAAAAAATGGGGAATTAGTGGGGGGGACTTCATAGGAAGGGCTTAGTAAGACCTAGTGTTTGAGGTTATGTGTGGATTACCTACACATTAACCATGTGGTTGTGGAGAATGAGTACCCAATACCAAATGGTTGATGAGAACATAGATCGGTAAAAATGGGTTGAGATTCGCAAGGATGAAAAGTTGGCCATTGGATTTTCATAAATTGATAAAGCGGTGATGGATGGAGTTCCTCTAGTATGATGACATTGATATGGATAGAGTCATAGGAAATGGAGTATGGTGGCTATCTTGTTAAGAAGGAGTCCTGGTTTACAGTTGTGTGGTGAGATGACAGAGAAGTTAGCTGAGATGCAGATATCCGTTTTGGATGAGGATAGAGCATCCTAACTTTAATTTATGATTATTAATCCCCCAATATTATAGAGAGTTAGGAAGGAACTACTATTTTAAGTTGAATGTGAGGCCCAACATGCTCTGTTATCCACAGGATGGGCTCTTAGTTAATTTTCTATAGGAGGGGAGCACATCATCTTTTAAGAAGGACAAACCATAGTACTAGTGAGGTTATGAGAGGAGGTGTTAAAGGAGTTCCATAGATCACCTTTGGTGGTACATCCTGGTGTGGTGAAGATGTAGGAGGACCTCCGATAATATTATAGGTGGCCAGGGATGAAGGGAGTGGTGGTAGTGTTTGTTTCATGATGCCTTACTTGATAACAAGTAAAGTCCGAGCATCAGGTCCCAGCAGGCTTGCAACAACCACTTGAGTTACCAGAATGAATGTGTGATGGTATCTCCATGAACATCATGGCAGGGTTACCAAGTACATCTTGTGGGTACAATTCTATCAGGGTGATCATTGGATGGTCACTAAGTCATCTCACTACATATCCATTTGGGAGCAGATATTGGTAGAGGGCTTGGGATACCTCTACGTCCAGAAAATAGTGCGGAATCATGGGGTGCCTTCGATGGTCATCTCAGACCATCATGCGTGCTTTATATCCTGGTTCTCGAAGGGATTGTAGGATATGGATACCTTCATAGTTTAGGGTATGGGGAGATCATGATTTCCTTCGAGTCTCACCCCGATGTGGATTGCGGCATTTTGGAGGGGGAGGAAAGTTATATCAGATGTTTATTGGACCTTTTAGATTCGAAGTGAAGTTATAGAGGTGGTGTACTACCTATATCTTCCCCCACATATCCACCACCTGTATGATGGTTCTCGCGCGATGTATCTTAGGGTATACATGCATGATCAATCGCAAATCATTGACTAAGGTGAGCATTACATTAGAAAAGGGGCGACTTTTGTAGTGTTATAGGTTGAGATAGAGGATCGACAGAAGCGGGACATTCATTGATATTTGATTCCACTAATGTGTATTCGGTGGTAGCATGGGATGTTATTGGAAGGAACATGGTAGTGGGAGACCGATATTCATGATTATTACCCCCGTTTTTTCATTTTCCTTTATTTTGGATTTTGGGGACGTAGTCCCATAAGGTGGTGAGAATGAAATGTTCCAGAATTTCCATGTAATTATTTTATTTATATTGAATTATTTCAAAACTAGGCACTATGAAGGCATGTGATTCTGAGTCTCAGATTACCCGGAATGATTTTTTAGAAAATTTAATGCTTTAAATTGTGAGCATGAGCAGTTTTCATGAAAAAATTTGAATTACTCTTAAACGGGTGTCAAGATCCAAAATATGAGGGCACTGTTGTGTTCATTATGACGGGTTTACCCTATTCCCAACTATTGTTTAATCCATGTAGTTCTACTGTGGGAATACACGAAAATGGAATAACCCTTAATAAAATTATTAAATAAAATTATTTTATTTTTCAAATTCTTATAACTCATGAATGGTGACTCTGATTTAAAATAAGAGGCCACTAATAAACTCATGCGGGAATGATTTCCATTGAATGATCCTAACATTGGATGGTGCAAAACAACAATGTAATTTATTTTTTTGCAATAAAAATAGTTAAGTAACAATTATTTTATTTTCAAATAGTAATAACTCCATAACTATAACTTGGATTGAAAATTTGGGAGTATCGTTGAGATCATGCGGGCATGTTCCCATTAGGTTGAGCCAAACCTCGACTGGCACATGTTGAGGGTGAAATTTAATCTTTGACCTTTTTTTTAATATAAGTTCAGTAAACATGAGAGTGGGATTTTTAAAAATTTGAACTGCTCTTTGGGTCAAAAATCAGTGGGAAAAGTTGAATTCTAAATGCCAAAATTTTTCTAGAAATGACATAACATTGGCTTGTAAGGGCCGAGTGTAAATGTTAGTTTTTGTACATTTTGAGAAAAATAATATAATATTTTAAATGAAAAATTTTATTTCTTTACTCACCGTTTGGTGAAATATGGCGACACTACAGTGCAGTGACCACGTGGTAATAATGAAAATTAATGAAGCTCATAAATGTACCATATCATGGGTCATAACAACCAAATAAATTTACCTTAATAGCGATATTGTTCCATAAATGGAACATCGTAACGATTCAACACTATAGAGTAAAATAAATGTTGTGATTTGTTTCTTTTTATGAAATCAACACATACTAGAATGGGGAATTAAACTATGGTGATTCTATGACTAACTGTCGGCATTTTTCCTATCCAATGCTGAACAGTGATGGCCAAAAAGACATCATCATATTCGATGTGCCTCGAAGAATGGTCTGAATGTGACGTCAAATTCATGAATACTCATGGATAAACGCTTCAGCATAGAACTCCAATAAGGTATGGGTTTATGTGTTTTAACTGTATGATAATTTATTCCCTATTCTTGAAAAATAATAATGAATGTTGGCTAACTGGATGATGAGTTGATCGACGAATGACTCGTTCTTGCGGGTGGATATTTGTACAGGGTTTTGAATTGGGGTTTCATTTTTTTTTGTTTGGGTAATACATTCCCCCTGCATAAACTCTAATCCAGAGGGTGTCGGCTATCACGAACAAGGCTTGGACCCTCCATATAGATGTTTGTTACACAATCATCTTGTTTGACTTCCCATATAGGCAGAAAATTGAGTTTGATGTCGTCGCTGCAAAGGTGGAGACCTAACAATTCCATACATGAAAGAAGTTTAGGAAATAAACCACCAAAAGTACTTATGTGGCCCTTCTAAGGTATCTTCGGTATCCAGTCGTGGCCGCAGGAGGAGGGTCATGATTCACTATGGAGGTATGAGGTCTTGGTTAGATGACTATAGTGGTGAGGGGACGCAGTGCCCATTAGCATCATGTGGAAGGGGTGGCCCACATCTAGGCCACCCGAATTCACTGAGTCGTGGTCCATCAACTGCAGCTACAGAATGACCTCGCACCACTCGGGGCCAGTTGAGGCTAAATGTGGATGAAATTTGTGTCCATAGAGTTCCCCCACTTGCCGAACCACACTGCCGCTCTTCGGCTGGCGGGCCACGCCCCAGCCAGCAGCAGGGTCAGAGTCGTGTCCTTCGGGCCGGGCAACCTGGTGGGATTGACCCTTGGACAAACCAGCCGAGTCCAATGAGTCCCATTGGTCCTAGCATGTAGGTAATGCTAGACCAGACAGACCCCGACCTGAACTGGGTCAGGATGAGTCTGTCAAATTCAACTGGGGGTATCTGGAAACCCCAGTTCGGGTTGTTTGGGTATGTCTGACCATGTTGGACTAGGCCGAGACACAACTAGGACCATGTTTAATAAAACCCATATATCTAGAGAAAAATGCACTTGATCAATGAGACTTTAATGTATATGGGAACCTTGTGATGGTTTGGTTCTTATGATATACACAAATTTAGTTTTGGTGGATCTTGTAGAACGGCTGGGTTGAATCAGACATGAATCCAAGCAGTCACTTTTTACAAAAACGACATTGACTCAATGACTATCCATATGAATGAAAAGTCATTCACTGCATTGGACACCTTAACACATGACGGTCATTATTGTTTCCTCAATGTGGGACTTAGTGGTGGATGAGGTATGGATTTTGGCTTGTGCATAATATACTATATAAATAAAGCGTGTTATGTGTAGGAATCTAGTGGATGGTTGTGATGTGAAGAAAGAATAGGAATCCTCTGTTGGTCAGACCATGAGACCCTCTATGGGTCAATAACCAGGGATCTTATTTGGGTTAGCACCCAACGACCCTGTTCGGATCAGAAAAAGATCCTATTCCCTGAATAAGAAGACATACCTACATGACTAATCATCTTTACTTTTGTTCTTAAGTTATAACTAGTGTGAGATGGATCATTCACTTTGTGTTATGTGGTTGAGGTCTTTCTTGGCCGTATTACCTAAGTTGTATTTTCATTATGGTGTGTCCATGCATGGATTATTGAGACACCTCCAGGGGTCTTAGTGTCCCTACTGAGTAATGTTCTACTCACCCATGCATGGGATTTACCCACATATGTTGTGTCTCGTGTAGATGATCAATGTTTTGACAGAGGTTCTTAGGGGAACATGACTCATCGATGCTATGATGGTGGTCTTGGTGGTCTGGGTCCATGTGGGGCCTAGTAGGACTAGGCAGGCATGAAGTACAACTTCGTAATCCATTAGATTCACTACTCTGACGATCAGGTGGGGTTTTATTGTGGATTTCCATCATAGTTTCCTTTTTTATTTTGCTGTTTTCAGTTCCTTGTAGGATTTTTATTCTTCAAAACCTAATTTTACATGTACAGGAACACAACATTGATTTAGGGTAAAACATATTTCCACCTTTTATTGTGTTGTGATGTTCTTGGGTGTGTGTGGGTGTACAGGTTTAAAAGCAATACCTTCCTTTTTTGGGACATGGATTTCAGGTTCTAGTCACCATCCCCTAGCCTAATGAAGGAAAGCATGGGGTAATCACGGCAGCAGCCCCTAGTGACGGGTCCTGACATATACATATATAGAATTTAATGAAATCATAGATTTAAATTTCTTATATACAACCCATTCTCTTCTCTAAATGTATTAAGCTTTTGATTACATTGCATTGGTTCCTTCTTCAATCAATAATGAACATGTTCCATCATAGACACCCCTTCCATATTTTAATTGTCTTTGAAACCATTTGATTTAGTCATGTTTATTTAATTATATAAATCATCCTAAAGGAATAATTTCCTCACATATATATTTTCTAGAAGCAATATTTATTAAAACAAAAAGACTCAGTACTATCCAAATGTTCATGTGTTTAACTGCAAGTGAAAACTTTGAAGATAGTTATGCCCATTGTTTATATTAAAATCCTTTTATAAATATCCTTTCCTTATACATTTTCAACCCATTACATTATTCATTTTTGTTAGACAACTAACTATACTCTAATTTTTTCTTCAAATGTTGTAATTTCATTAGCTCCCTAGATTTATTTGTATTCAATTAATTATTCTCAACATTCTTGGTTTACTCCATCATTCCAAAATCACCATTTATAGTTAGATATTATTTGATCTTAGGATATATTCTAATAATAATAAATATAAAATTCACTTTACATATATAATTTTTTACAGGTAATCAGATATTGGATGACTTTTCAACTCAAACTGTGATATCTATATTTTCAAAAGTGTGACTAATAAAATATAAAATTATGGAACTCCAACCTGATCATCCATAGTCCTAGATCATTCAGGGATATCTTCCACTAGGCTCACTGAAACCTCTATATCTTCTGTGCTATTTGACAGTTTTTCTACTTGTATCCTTCCAAAAAAAATAGTGATTCATGAAATTTATAAAACATGTGTCCTAATATAACATTCATTCATATCGAATAAGATTCGGTCAATTAATTATTTTTTCTCTGCTACATTTTTTTCAATGTTATTGTATTTCTACAAGACAAGCTCATTTAGTGATCCATGTATTGTTCAATGACTATCATCAATCCAATATATCACTCTTTGTCCCTTCTCTTATTTATTCATCACTCTCGTGTTTTTAAAGTCATTCATTTATCTATTCCTACATTTTATATTGGTTTTTTTGAGTGTTAATGGAATTTTCATGATGTTATATTTTCCTTATTGATCATGTGTTCATCATGAGGGTTTTCGTTATTGATCATCACCCACCATTCAGTTACAGTTTGTGATCGTTACGGCTATTTATCGAGGGAGGGGATTCAAGACCTCTCATGTTAATCCTAATTAACTGGGGTATTATCATAATTTGTTATTATGGTTAAGTAGTTGATATTATCCTAATGAAGAATAAAATTAGGGATTAATTATTTTCAGGGAATGTAGGGTTATTTTGATTATGTTTATGAGTATTCTTCATGTTATTTCTTAAAAAAATTTATAAGTAGTGTGATGGCCTATTGTTGTGATTATCTATGATTCATTCCATATCTAGAATGAAAAAATATATTATAATTCATAATTATCAAAATAATCGGAACATATGATAATAACATTTCATGATAATTTGGTGAATAAATATTATGATTCCTAGAAAAAATATTACCATTCATATAACCATTCTACGTTAGAAATGATTACATTAATAATAACATTCCTTGATAATTGTATTTTAATTATTATTTATTCTGTTAGTTGATGCTTGATTTGGTGTTTTTCCTTTTGAAAATACTAATAATGACATTATTTAGTAATATGGTGACTAAATATTATGATTCCTAGAAAAAATATAGTTGTATGACTATTTTGTGATTATGTTTTCTTTAATATTTTTTCATTTATTAAAGGATAATTGATTTCTCATTCACATTGTTATTGATATAATTTTTATTCACATATATTTATATATATTTGAATATATATCTCCTATTATTATTATAATCAAAACCTAGTATGGTTTTTTTATATAGAGATGGTTAGGCTATATTGATGTTGATGGGTTGAAATCATGATGCAGATTGTTGTTGGATAGTATGGATAATATGGAATTTACTTGCAGATGATGTTGATATCATTGGAATAGGTAAGGATCCTAGAATGGTTTCTGTTGGGTCGTAGAGGATGGCAAGAGGGGGGGGGTGAATTGCCTTTTTAAAAATAATTAACAATTTAAAACAATTATCAATGCAGCGGAAATAAAAAGGCAAGACACAATTTGATAATGGAGTTCGGCTTAATTCCCAAGCCTACATCTCTGCTCCCAACTCAACCGTTGAGAGATTTATACGTCAGCTTGATTTTTAATGGTTGTAGGAAGAAACCCACTATCCGTTTTATGGTAGGCTAGAACACCTTAGTACAGCTTGCTTTTTTATTATGGTTGTAGCAAGAAACCCAATTGAAAGAAAGAAAGGAAAATAGAGGTTTGTTCTAATCCAAACCCAATGAAGAGCTAAACAAATAAAGTAATACAAACACACGGAAGCCTTGAGCACCAAAAGTGTGAGAGCAGCTGATGGAGAGGGAGCTCAAGCTTCAAGGATGGCAATGGATTACAAGAGGCCTTGGAGATTTGTCGTTAGAGAATCAAGACATCAAAATATGTTTCGGTAGTGTTCCCGGCATCCATGGTTGCTTATTTATAGGAGAAATACCCATAAACACTTCAATATAGCCGTTGGAGGGCTTCCGGAGCCGTTGGGGGTCAAAAGTACAAGTCTGGTCAATGCCCAACGGCTAGTTTCACTGGGCACACCGGCTGGCCGGTGCTGAGCTCCCGGCTAGCCGGTGGTCTAGACAGACCCAACGGCTAGTTTGACAGGGAACACCGGCTGGCCAGTGCTGAGCTACCGGCTGGCCGGTGGTCCAGACAGAGCAGGATTTCTGTTTGGGTTTCACCGGCTGGCTGGTGGTCATCCACCGGTTGGCCGGTGTCACCAGGCAGTGGGAAAGCCTACTGCCTGGGTCCTCCGGCTGGCCGGTGGGAAAGAACCGGTTGGCCGGTGCCCATACCGGCTGGCCAATGCGATAACACCGGCTGACCGGTGTCTCTGGCAGAAAGCAATGCTTCTGCCAGGACCACCAGCTGGCCGGTGGAAATCCACCGGTTGTCCGGTGTACTCAGAGAGTCTACTATCAGCTTTCTTGGGCCAACTCCTGGGAAACCTTTTTCCTAACATCAAAACACTTGAAAAACAAGTTAGAACACGATGAGAGTGATTGTGATCATTAAAATCCAAGAGAGAGGGGTACAACAATCTCCCCCTATTTTGATGATCACAATCACAAAATAGAAATCTTTTTTTAAAAGAATATGTCAATTGAAAACTTAAATAATCAATTTTGGACATGAAAATATATTAGAGATCATTTCAAAAAATAAATTGAAGAGATGTACCATGTATTGAAAATGATCTTAATCTAAATAGAATGAGTCATTTTGAAATTGTAACCATAGGTCATTTTTTTTAAAAATGAACAAAATCAATAACTTACCGGTTAAAAAAATATGAACTTTTAAAAAGAGCACCTTAATCAATTTAAATATGAAACTAGTAAACAGAGAAATTTTTCCCCCTTTGGGATTATCAAAATAGGAGGGAAAAATAAAAAAAATGAGAAGAAATTAGATAAACAAAAAAAAGTTAAATATTTAATAGTGCTCATTGACGAATCATTCCTATCTCCACCTTAATAAAATCAAAACGTTCAACCGGGAGCGGTTTGGTAGAAATATCAGCTAATTGGAAATCAGTAGAAATGAAGTCCAAAGTGATATCCCCTTTTTGAAAATGGTTATGAAGGAAATGATGCCTTAAGTCTATATGCTTTGTTCTAGAGTGTTTTATTGGATTCATATAAATACTAATGGCAATAGTGTTGTCACACCGAATAGGGACATGATCGTAGGAAAGGCCATAATCCAAGAGAGTGTGCTGCATCCAAATAATTTGGGCACAACAATTCCCAGCGGCTACATACTCGGCCTCGGCAGTAGAAATAGAAACACAGTTTTTCTTCGTGCTACGCCACGAAACAAGGGACTTGGCTAGTAGATGACAGGTTCCACTAGTACTCTTTTGATCTAATTGACATCCGCCAAAATCAGCATCCAAATATGAAGAAAGTTCGAAATAAGTATTATAAGGATAAAATAAACCAATGTTTTCGGATCCTCTTAAATACCTAAAAATCCTTTTGACCGATTTAAAATGATATTCATTGGGATTGGCTTGAAAATGAGCACAAAGGAAAACACTCAACATGATGTCAGGACGGGTTGCAGTTAGGTAAAGTAGACTCCCGATCATACTCTAATAAAGCTTGTTATCAACCGGTTTCCCGACTTCATCTAACGTAAGCTTACAGGATATACTCATGGGGGTACTAATTTCTTTTTTTTGATCCATACCAAAACGACTTAAGAGCTCGTTTTTGTATTTTCCTTGGCTTAGAAAAATACCTTTTGAATTTTGAAAGATTTGAAAACCGAGAAAAAATTTCAATTCCCCCATAAAGCTCATTTCAAATTCTTTTCTCATTAAATCTGAAAAATCAGCACAAAGTGATTCTTTGGTAGAACCAAAGATAACGTCATCGACGTATATTTGGACGACTAAAAGATCTTTTGAAGTGTGTTTTAAAAAGAGGGTACAATCAGCATGACCCATTTTAAAATCATTTTCTAAAAGGAATTTTGTTAACCGCTCATACCAAGACCGAGGGGCTTGCTTTAATCCATATAGAGCCTTGGTTAATTTAAAAACATGATTTGGAAATTTTGGATCTTCAAAACCGGGAGTTTGTTCAACAAAGATTTTTTCTGAAATAAAACCATTTAAAAAGGTTCTTTTTAACATCCATTTGAAAAAGTTTGAAATTCAAGTGGGTGGCGAAAGCCAACAAGATCCTAATGGATTCCAATCTCTCAACCGGCGCAAAGGTTTCACCATAATCATTTCCTTCTTCTTGATTATATCCCTTAGCTACTAGGCGAGCCTTGTTCCGGGTTATATTTCCTTGATCATCAAGTTTGTTCCTAAAAACCCATTTAGTGCCAATAATTGGATGATCATTGGGTCTTTCAACAAGAGTCCAAACATCATTTCTAGAGAATTGATTTAGTTCATCTTGCATTTCAAGAACCCAATTCTCATCATTAATGGCATCATTAATGGTTTGAGGCTCTAGGTGAGAAATGAAGGCTTGATGTTCAACCTCGTTGAGGATTGATCTTCTAGTTCGAGTACCGTCTTGAAGATCACCTATAACATTTTCTAAAGTATGGCCTCTAGAAGGTTTCCAAACCTTAGGCAAGGTGGAAGGCAAAGAAGGTGAAGAAGGTTCATGATCATTATCCTCCTTGAGAGGAGAAGAGGAATCATTTAATTCAAGTTTATCAAGCTTATCTTCAACATCTTCAATGACTGGATGGGGTTTTGGAAGATTTTCATCAAACTTGACATGAGATGATTCTTCGATGGTTTTTGAAGGTTTGTTGAAGACACGATAGGCTTTTCTTGAGTTGGAGTACCCAAGAAAAATACCTTCATCGGATTTGACATCAAATTTACCAAGTTTATCTTTTGTGTTAAGGATAAAGCATTTACAACCAAACACTTTAAAATAACCAACATTGGGCAATTTTCCTTTCCAAAGTTCATAGGGGGTTTTCTTAAGAAGGGGTCTTACAAGGACTCTATTTTTAGTATAACAAGTAGTGTAAACTGCCTCGGCCCAGAAAAATTGAGGGAGGTTGAATTCACTAAGGAGGGTTCGAGCAATTTCTTGGAGAGTTTGGTTTCTCCTTTCAACCACTCCATTTTGTTGTGGAGTCCTAGGGGTAGAGAAGGTGTGATTGTATCCTTGAGAGGAACACAATTCATCGAATTCTTTGTTCTCGAATTCACCTCCATGGTCACTACGAAGCGATATAATTTTATATCCTTTTTAGTTTTCTACTTTCCTAGAGAATTTAAAAAAGGTTCTAAAAGCATCATTTTTATGAGCTAAAAAGAAAACCCAAGTGAAACGAGAAAAGTCATCTACTAGGACAAAGGTATAGGATTTTCCACCTAGACTTGCTACAGGGGTAGGACCAAAAAGATCAAGATGAAGGAGCTCAAGAGATTTTGAAGTGGACACTTCCTTCTTAGATTTGAAAGAAGACTTGTGTTGCTTGCCAAGTTGGCATGCCTCACAAATCAAATCTTTCTTAAACATAAGTTTAGGAAGGTCACAGATGAGTTTGTTCTTATTAAGCATTAGAAGTGAATGAGAGCTAAAATGCCCCAACCTTCTATGCCAAAGACAAGACTCATTGTCAAGAGCACATAAACATTTAACATTTTGGCTAGCTAAAGACTTTAAATCAATAATGTAAACATTTTGAAAACGGGAAGCAGAAAATATCAATTTGTTTTGAAAATCAAACACATTGCATAAATCATTTTGAAAATTCACCGAAAAACCACTATCCCAAAGTTGACTAATTCTAATTAGATTATGTTTTAAACCTTTAACAAATAAAACATCTTTAATTAAAGAGGTTCTACCAAATCCAATGGTACCTATTCCAATGATCTTGCTTTTTGAATTGTCACCAAAGGTGACGTATCCTCCATTTAAATCTTCAAGGGAGTTGAACTTGGAGGGATCGCCACACATGTGCCTCGAGAATCCGCTGTCGAGATACCACGAGCCTTTCAAAGTCCAACTTCTTTGGCGTTTATCCTACAAAATCAAGAGAGAATAGATTTTGGTACCCATATAAGTTTGTGTCCGGAAAGATTAGCTAAAAGTGACTTTTGAATCCATATATTTCTAGAGGGTTGCCATCTAAAATACTCATCCGAGTAGGTAATGGTTTTGGGGCTTCCATACCTTTCATTTTTACAATCACATTCATAAATCATGTGCCCGGTCTTTTTACAATAATTACAAAATTTATATTGAGAGATCCCCCTTACAAAAGTAGTGGGTGCTCTAGAAGAAGTGTCTTGTTTGTTAAAGCCAAGTCCATGTGTTGTTCTAGCCGAACGCTGAGAACCAAGTAATTTGGTCAAATTTTGTTCACCTTGGGTGAACTTGGCAAGAGACTCCCTTAGATCTTTAATGGTTGAATTCAGAGAATCAACATTTGGAATATCTTGGATCTTAAGGGTATGTTCCTCATTCTTTTTGAGAAGTTGTTCTTTTTCAGAAATGAGAATTTTATTTTTCTTTTTCAAATCCATAAATTTAGAGGTAAGTTCGTGAAAACCTTCCTCTAATTGATCTCTCGAATTTTGGAGATCTTCATCGGACATGTCATTATTGAAAGAGGAAGATGAGGAAGAGGAGTCGGAAGAAGATACCTCATCAAATGACATTAGGCATCGTTCACCTTCATCGCTTAAGTCGCTTGAAGACATGGAGTCATCACTTGCACTCCATGTGGATGCTTTGAAAGCCTTCTTGTTTTTCTTTTCTTTTACCCTTTTCTTGAAAATGGAGCACTCCGGTTTGATGTGGCCTTTCTTTCCACATTCAATGCATGTAACTTCATTCTCCGCTTTGGGCTCTTCCTTTCGTTCCCTTCGGAAGTTCTTCTTTTTCTTCATGAATTTGCTCATTTTTCTTGCTAGTTGAGCAATCTCGGATTCGCTATCAGCGGAGGAGCTTTCTTCCTTTTCTTTGAAAGCAATGTTCTTTTTCTCCTTGAAGTTTTTACCTTCTTTATCGGCTTGCCTCTACATGGTAATCTCATAGGTCATTAGTGATCCAATGAGCTCTTCAACCGGCATTTTCTTGACATCTTTTGCTTCTTGAATTGCGGTAACCTTTGGTTCCCATGAGCTTGGTAGGACCCAAAGAATCTTCTTGAACATCATTTCTGCAGAAACATCCTCACCAAGAGATTTTCTTCCATTGCAAACGTCATTAAAACGAGTAAACATTTAAGTAATTGATTCGTGTGGGTGCATGGTGAAACTTTCAAAATCTTGGTGATACATGTCTAATCTAGTGTCTTTTACTTTGTTAGTGCCCTCATGGGTTACTTCTAAAAGTTTACAAATTTCATAAGAAGAGGAGCAAGTAGAAACACAGTTGAATTAATTACGGTCTAGCCCACAATGAAGAGCATTCATGGCTTTGCCATCATGCTCAAAATTTGAAATGTCTTCGGGAGTCCATTTGGACTCATCCTTGTTAGATATAGTATAGCCTTGCATTACAATCCTATAGATAGGATAACCAATGCTTCTAAGAAAAGTAATCATGCGAGTTTTCCAATAAGTATAATCGGTTCCATCAAAGAATGGAGCCCGAGTCATAGAATACCCTTCGGGAGCATGGGAGGAATTAGCCATCACTAAGGATCTTAAGTTTGTAACCGGTTAAGGTATTATAAAAACGTACCCTCTGATACCAAGTTTTGGGTCGTAGAGGATGGAAAGAGGGGGGGTGAATTGCCTTTTTAAAAATAATAAACAATTTAAAACAATTATCAATGCAGCGGAAATAAAAAGGCAAGACACAATTTGATAACGGAGTTCGGCTTAATTCCCAAGCCTACGTCTCCGCTCCCAACTCAACCGTTGAGAGATTTATACGTCAGCTTGCTTTTTAATGGTTGTAGCAAGAAACCCACTAGCCGTTTTAAGGTAGGCTAGAACACCTTCGTACAGCTTGTTTTTTTATTATGGTTGTAGCAAGAAACCCAATTGAAATAAAGAAAGGAATAGAGAGTTTTGTTTTAATCCAAACCCAATGAAGAGCTAAACAAATAAAGTAATACAAACACACGGAAGCCTTGAGCGCCAAAAGTGTGAGAGCAGCTGATGGAGAGGGAGCTCAAGCTTCAAGGATGGAAATGGATTACAAGAGGCCTTAGAGATTTGTCGTTAGAGAATCAAGACATCAATATATGTTTCGGTAGTGTTCCCGGCATACATGGTTGCTTATTTATAGGAGAAATACCCATTAAAACTTCACTATAGCCGTTGGAGGGCTTCCGGAGCTGTTGGGGGTCAAAAGTACAAGTCTGGTCAAAGCCCAACGGCTAGTTTGACTGGGCACACCGTCTGGCCGGTGCTGAGCTCCCGGCTAGCCGGTGGTCTAGACAGACCCAACGACTAGTTTGACTGGGAACACCGGCTGGCCGTTGCTGAGCTACCAGCTGGCCGGTGGTCCAGACAAAGCAGGCTTTCTGTCTGGGTTTCACCGGCTGGCCGATGGTCATCCACCGGTTGGCCGGTGTCACCAGGCAGTGGGCAAGCCTACTACCTGGGTCCTCCGGCTGGCCGGTGGGCAAGAACCGGTTGTCCGGTGCCCATACCGGCTGGCCGGTGCGATAACACCGACGGACCGGTGTCTCTGGCAGAAAGCAATGCTTCTTCCAGGACCACCGGCTGGCCGGAGGAAATCCACCAGTTGGCTGGTGTACTCAGAGAGTCTACTATCAGCTTTCTTGGGCCAACTCCTGGGCAACCTTTTTCCTAGCATCAAAACACTTGAAAAACAAGTTGGAACACGATGAGAGTGATTGTGATCATTAAAATCCAAGAGAGAGGGGTACAACAGTTTCTATATGATTATTTCTTGTTTCTAATTTCTATTTTTAATTTGGGTACCTCTTACCATGATATATGTTCAGTTTTGTATTAGTTTTTTAGATCATTGATGGTAATAATTGATTAATTAATTAAGGTTTGGAAGGTTTTTGAATATTTAATGATTAATGTAGTGGAATATGACTTGTCAGTAATATTGGGATTTTAATTAAGGAAATGATTAAAATATAATGGATATGAAAACTGTAAATATAATGTTTAATAAAAGATACATGGATTCAAATTGATAATTTGAATATTAATCTATAATTTATGATGGAAAATTACTCAATGACTTGTAATTGATTAATAAAAAGTGATTGGTAGTAGTATTGTACCTTGATTCTAGTGTTTGAAAAAATATATTATCTTCATAGTCATTGATGTTGGAAATTATAATTTCATGTGGTATGTAAATTATAGATTGAGTCTTGGAAAATAAAATTTCCATTAGAATATTTATGTATAATAATATTCATTATATTCACTAATTTATTATGTTCTAAAGATAATATGACCAAACCCCTGTTTTAATTTGGGTTCTACGTGTTATCCCCATATATAGATTTCTATGGACATAGATGGATGAATACTACCCCTACGCCCACTATTTATTTTAGACATATAATTTATGTGGTCATATCCAATATTCTGATTCTTATGTTTATAGATAATATATATTTAAATAAATTGTATCAGATATAGGTTATGACATACATTTATATATTTTTCATGGTTACTTAAGGTCATATATCCAAGTAGTAATGGATTATGGTTGTAATATTTTTACTTTTTCAGGTATTCTAATGGAAGATGGTATACTGTGTAGTTACATTGCATGTTACAAAATGGGATCGTATTATGTGATTTTGGAAATTTGATGGTGATGTGTATATGATTATGTGTTTTTTATATGTTATATTTCTTCTTCATTTCGACTTATGGATGGACTGGGAGAACCTAGGCTTGAGATGTTGGGGCTTAGTCAAACTGGTTCAATGAGATTGTGTTAGTGGTTTAACATTAATCTATGTTTTCCATTGATATTATGTTACCATCATTAATATATATTTTTTGGGGGGATATATGATGAGGGTGGGAACATAGTCGACCTTATTTTCTAAAGGAGTTGATTTCACTATTTATTCACAAGTGATATTGTATGCATATTCCGCAATCTCTCAAAATGTTTTTGGAATCTTGTTGATTATACATGTATGCTCACCCATATGTGTGTTGTTGAGATATATATATATATATATATGGGCGTCCACACATGCTTTTGGTTGTGTGTTTCATGTCCATGGGAGGGAGTTGGTGACTGATTTGGGCCTTATTAGCTCGGGGTGCTTTTTATAGGATTGTCGGTGTTCATGGTTATTGTCATAAGGATTATCCAGGTTCTCATCATTTAGATTTATAATTTTTTAATATCACATGTTTTGGGATTGTTTTTTTGTTATAATATATATTTTTTGTGGATTGACTTATTTTTTCTTGGAATTTTCATGGTAATGAATCCTGTATATGAGAATTCTATAACTATGGTGCCAGTTTTAACCTCAAGGTTTATTAGTGGTAGGAATTAAAGGGTCTCCCATATTTTTTATAGGATTGGAGTGGTACTAATGGGGTGGGTCATGAAAAAAATACTTATAATTATATATTTTTGTGTGTGTTTAGATACATATATATATATATAATGATATTATATATATCCATATATATTACAATATATCATAATATGAAATATATATAAATATAAATATATATACATAAAAAAATATAAGTTTAAATGTATAAATAATATTACAAAAAAATATTATTATCACTTTTAATTATGAATTTCATACAAAAAATTACTATTATCACATAAATAAATTTTATATAGTATCTGAATACATTTCGGAATTTTTAAATGTAATATATTAATTTTTTAAGTGGATTATGATTGAGTTCCTATATTTATATAAATTATCATAAAATGGAGTGGGATATCATCAATCTAGATCTCTAATTTGTTTAGATTGTCTTCATTACTGATCAAAAATGAAAAGTGGTAATGGAAATTCAAAAAAGGGCATCGAAAATGGTACTGGAACATTAGATTCTAATGCATTATTGCAATTAGAAGAAAATAATTTCACACCATCGGTGTTTGGTTTAGAAAAGGTTCCCACTAATTTTTATTTATTCATTTCTAATACATAGGATCCTTGTAGAAACATGGTTGTTTCTTTCTCATGAAATCACACGGATAGTGTGGCAGTTAAAAGCACCCATTATTTTATCATCGTGAAACCATTCCAAAAATTATGTTATATATATATTTATAGTGTGTTTGTTGGATTGAGTATCTAAATAAGGGATAGAATTTAGTTACCGATATAAAATTATACCTTAGAAATATTAAATCATAAATCCTCTAATTTAATAAAAACACACAGTGTATCAAAATTGTTGAAATATTTAATTTTTTTGTAAATAGGTTCTTAAAGTGTGATCTATGCTATGTTAAAATAACAATTGATATTGATTTATATTTTAAAACTAAATAACATTATCAAATCGTTTATGTAAAACATAAATTAATATTATCTATCAACGAAATAAAATTTTTTTTAAATGAAAAATATAATTTCACATTGAAATATAGAAACATACATATAATATAACATACAAAATAATATAAACAAGGGGATTGGTCTAATGTTGACACTTAATCCCCTCCAAATTTAAATAACTCTTATTAATGAAGTTTATTAAACAAAAAAATTTATCCAAAACATGTGTTAGGATTTAAAATAATCATACAAAATTGTTATTTTTGAACAAATCATATTCCATAGTTATACATGGAATGAAAACAAGTATAGGTCATCTGAAATGTCATCAAAAATTATTTTGGTTATATAAATGATACATTTTGTGAGACTCTGTTATGAACACTCTAGTTTGGAATAAGAGATAGTCAGTTCAAATTAAAATATCAATGAAACACACATCATTAATCATAATGCATAAATAAATAGAAAAAAATAGAATAAATAACTAAAACTGCTGATTTTTTATTGGAATAAAATCAGTTGTTCATAGTTTCTAAAATCTCTGTGTAAAAGTAGAATAAATACGTTTATCAAAATGGAAATAAAAATCTATTATCATTGTTTCCTTGAGAATCATACTATTTTATATTTTTTAGATAACTAGTAATATATCACACACATGTCTCCTGATTTAGCATATGAAAATATATACTCTATCAGATACTCAGTTCCCACCAAACCCATGCACGAATAAGATCATGTTAATATATAACCCTCTTATCTAATTATACATGGAAGAATAAAAATAAAATATCGTGTATCCTAATATTATAAACTAAATTAGGATAGTGTGAAATTTTCATTAATGAATCCATGTAGTAGTTCAAGAATAAGTGTTCTTGAGTCCATGTGTTTTTCACTGCATTTAATTCCATAAAATATCTATTGGAGGGGAAAAATTTGAATGAAATATATGAAAATTAATAATATAATTTTGGTAGTAGATCTTCATTAGTGGTAGATTTTGTTTAACAATATATCTATATTTTGTTTTATGTCCTCAGTGGTAGTTCTCTTTATTATTTAATCACTTCTGTGGTAGATTTCTTCAATGGGAGATCCCTTTAACACTATATCTCTTCTGTAGTTGGTTAGTTTTGGTTGTATATGAGATAAAGGTAGATCTGAATGGAAATATCAAGGTCCAGTGGAAGATTATATTTGATGCAAGCTCTATTTGTGGTAGATGTGGTTCACTGGTAGATCATAGTGAACTAACGATTGATCTGCTGAACAATTAGTATATGTCATCAACGGTAAATCCATTAAGTGGTTGATTCTCCAATGGTTGATTTAGACCACAAGTAGATATGATAAAAATAACAATATATCATCCTAGTATGTAGTAGATAGTCTTAAAATAATTTTAGAGACTTACTTAACAAATATTATTTCAAACTATATCATTGAAAATGACTTAAAATCATAAAAATTTGAACTGGTTGGAATTTTTTTTTGATCATTTCAATATGGAGGGTCCTATAGTATCTCACTTTTTTATGATAAAAAATCATGGAATTAATAAGCATGTATATGAAAACATATAGAAATATATATATGGATAAATATAAAGAATTTTATTATCTACAACTCAAATTAGTGATGTGACACAATGATTTATTAAAATAAATTCAACTTAAATTGGATAAAATAATATTCCCCCTTTTGGGATTATTAAATCAATAAAATAAAAATAAAATAAAAGATAAATAAAGAAAACAAATTTGAATAAAGGATAATATTCCTTAGACACAAAAGTGTAATATTTCATCTCACATTGTAATAAAAGGTAAAATACAATCTCTATAAAAGTATAATATGAATATAGAAAACTATCAAACCTAGGAGAAGAAGGGTCTTTAGTGTAATTTGATTTTATAGAAACTGGAGACAAATACATGGAGGGTTGTGGTGTATAGGTAGTCCAAGGAAGAATTTGAATGATGATGGGCCAGATATACCAAACTTGTTCAATTAGGGTGATACTAAAATGTTGAAACTATAAATTAATGGGCACATAAGAAGGTGTAGATGTTCAAAAATATATGGGTATGGATTCCGGTGACAATACATCAATCCCAAGGGAATAAAAAATTGGATTAATTAAGTTCACACAATCTATAATTTTTCCACAATGCATTATTTCCATCAAAAGTCATTCTCTTCTATTAATTTTCATAGGAGAGGTGAAACAAATTGAGCCGATTTACCTACTCCTTAAAGGTCTTATCCATATGATACATCCTTATATTTTCATCAACAAAAAATAAATTAGAATTGGGATCATTCAGGGTATAAATTTAGGAACGATAAGATTTAATATATTTAGTGATATTCTATTTACAACTTCTAGCATGAATCAAACATAACCTGAAACTTTATAGATATAATCCCATTTCTAATTGATCAATAAAACTATTATTGATAGGAGGAAGTAATATCACCCATGAAATCATTCAACTCATCACTAAAAATTAATGAGATCATCTTAACATCGACTGAATAAGTAAGATGTGAAGTAGTGTAAGTGTGAGGACCATCTATTGGTAGGGTTTCCAACCTCTATATAAGTGATGTCTAACCATTAATAAATCTTACTCTCTTATCATGCATGGTTTTTTAATCTTCTTCCATCTCAATTTTGAACCAATTTTCTAAATATAATTCCCTTTCGTTATCAAGATCATTTTACACTGAATGTGAGATATAACCAACTAGAAAATCCATTACATATCAACTTCACACATCTTGGCCTCTTGAGGATGTGTGGATATAATAATTCCAATAATATATTATAACATATTCACTCATAATGTGATTATATCAACCTCAGATACATTAATAGAAGGTAGATGATCAAATGGTAGAATAAGTGGAATACAATCATGTCTATTTGGTGAAACCTATATATTTTTAGATTCACTAAAAATAATACCATAAGAAAAGTCTTCAACGAGACCAAACTCATCTATATATTCCACTCAACATCCTTTTAGATATCTTCCATCAACATGGATAGAATTACATCATCAGCAGGTGGACTTCTAGAGTAATGAGCATCATCACCATCATCATATTTTGATTTAGAACAATAAATCTCATTCTATGAAGATCATGGAAACTTATCCCCCTTTGTATGGGATCATTAAACAACTCAATCAAAAAAATAATCCTTGGGTAAAAAAAAACCAATATCCTTGTCTCTATCGAAAGATTAAACCACACATAAATCATTATCCAGTCTAGCAATAGCAACAGAATAAACATTCTCACTCTCTGAATACTGAAATTAAAAATAAATTTGAAAAAATATATGAATAGATACTTATATACCAGAGAAAATTTGGATAAAAGCCATTAACATTATCATCAATACAATTACTTGAAACATAGTAACTAGGAGAGTGATGCGAGTAAACTCTCACAATAACATCACCACTTCTACTAGTACAACCATATCCATTAGAATCATCAAATGAATCCTTTGACCTCTCATAAAAACTCTCATATTATTCTTCACCTATGAAATCGATATCATATTTTTCATATTAACATAACTTTCACTATATAATAGTAAGAGAAAGTGAGGTACTAGCTATAGAGTACCAGGCATAACATACATTGATATTACATAATTTAGATGAATATTCATCAAATTAATAAATTACATGTCTGAGGACCATAATAGGTTAGTGTATTTGGAAACATGTAACACAATATTCAATCATGGTGAGTGGACATCAATATTTCCCACAAAGATCCTCCCATTTTTTAATCCTACAAAATTTATTTGTTCATAACCTTGGGAAAGGAAATATATGAATGGGTATATAAGATGCTCAGTATGTGTATATAAAAGAAATACTTAAGTATAAAATTATTTTATATTTATGATAACATGAAAAACTCAATTTATGATCATACCCTACATATAAAATATTATATACATGTCTCATGGTATACATATTGTCATATCATAAGAAATTAATCATAAATGAACCAATGATAATCATCTATATGATCATAATGTAGGAATAAGACTAGGAATTTTCACAGATACATAAACAAATAAAATTATTTCAAAAATATTCATTGATTACTAACAAGGAAATCATAGTGGAATGGGTACACTAAAATATCTATCTTAGTATTCATGGTCTACTCCCATGACCATCGTATTAGTCATGGTTCACACCCAAGAACATCTTTGTACTCAAGGATTAATCCAAAGGCCATATTGGTATTCAAGGTTCAATTCCAAGACCATCTTAGTTGTCGTGAATGAATTCCAATACCATATTAGTATTCAATGTTTACTCCCATGTCAATATAAGAAGTCATGGTTCATATATAGTTCTATCTTAGTAGTCAATGTTCAATCATAAATCCATCATAGTAGAAAAATTACTTTACTGAACTGGGTTCACTCCCCATCTCATAGATGTATATCTCATGAAATATAAATCATTACCCACTTAATTTAATGGAGATATAGATCCCAACAATAATATAATGATGTCATGAATATATGTCCACAATATCATAAACAATCATCATATCAAAACCCATGAAATGATATATGTATCATAAACAAGTAATCATATCATATCATGTCCAAAAAGTTTCAGGTATCATAATTATTTCATAAAAGAATATATCATGAAAAAGAGTGAGTTGAATAGGTGTTTTATCATGGTATACCCTATGGAAGATAAATAAGTTTCATAAAAATCATTCCAAAAAAACATAAACCATTAAAAGAATAAATATGAATGGTACCCTTAGTTCATTTCCCCCAAAAAGGCATGAGTGACACCAAAGGATGTCCTATTTGTAGAAAAATAATTTTCAAAGCTCATTTTCATTTTTTTTGAGGAAAATATAATTTCCTTGTTTAAAAGCTATTTTTAAATGATAAAACCTTTTCAAAACCTTTTTCATTAAAAATACATTTGAAATAATAAAAATGAATCATTAAAATCATTGAAATACTTTCCATTGAAATTAACATTTCAAAAATTATGAACAAATAATATTAATATCATTTAAAACCAATTTTAACAAATAAAAAAAATATTTTATTTTTTTGAAAATTATCATAATATATAATTTTAAAAAAATTAAAACATTTTTAGAGAACATGGTGTTTTAAAAAAAATTCCTACCGAATAAATAAATAATGTTATGTTTTTTAAGACGTTTTCTCAATCATATAAACCAATGTGTGGAGAAATGTTATTGTTACCTGATTATATCATGAATAATGATACGAGAGGAAGATTAATGAGTATTTTTGAGAAATGGATCATAATATTTCATGAATGGAAGCATAATAATAAACAATAATGATAAATGATGAGATTGTATCAATAAACTCTTACCTCTTCGGTAACATTGAATAAAAATCCACAAGGGATAATAACATTACAAAGAGAATAAAATTTCATTAAAATAAATAGACTAATTATTGAAAAATTTAAATGGGGAATTATATACACCTTGTAAATTGATATTAGTGCATAACATAAGACGTGTCTCAACAAATGAATATTGTGAAAAACTTACATTCCCAATTTGGTAACTTTTGAACCTTAAATCCAATGAAAGAGGTATCATATAATGGATATGTACAAACCCATAAATTTAAGGATAATAATAATATAATAAATTCATCTCGAATTTGAACACCACACTAAATAAATGAATTATGAATATGTCATAAGTCCCCTACAAATAAAAGTGAGACTCCAAGTCACCTTACCTCAGGTATTGACTTCCTTCGTACACATTATAACATTTTGTATAATAAATATATATTTATTATAAAAATAACACATAATATTATTCAAATATATAAAACCATATATTATTTAATTATGACTTCATATTACTCTTTTATTAACAAATCCATGTTAATGTTTTGTTTTAGGGATTAATTTCTTTGTTTTCATTTAGGTTTTGATTTTTTATTCTTATTCCAATTACATAGTTAATGATTTAATTATTTCCAAAATTTAAATAATGGTATAATATCATATGTATTCATTATATATTAAATTATAATACTCTATAAAATATGTTAATTATAAATTGGAAAAATCATTTTTGGAGACCATGGTTCGTTTGTACGCATGAATATTGATTCCATTTTCTTATCATATTATTTTAATGAAAAGAAGATGATATATATATATATATTATATTTCTACTATAATTATTATGTCAGGTATATAAAATATTTTCATTCAACCCATCCTTGATACAATCCATGTAAAGCATTAATAAATCACACCGCATTGAGGAGACAGTAATCCACCATCCCAAAATGAAGTTATCATATTCCTACAAAATATAAATCATGATATTATGTGTTATATAACAATTAATGAATAATAAATAAAGAATAAATATAATATTCATTATATAAAAATAGTAATTCTATCGCTATTCCAAATCATGATAGGTGGTAATAGTTGAATGAATGACATCGGTTCGAGTGGAAGTGGTCCGTTAAACATAGAAATGATGATTGTGTATCACATTTGATGTAAGTGTGTGATAGTGTAGGACATAACCTTAAAATAAAAACCACTCAGAATATTTAGGAATATTTTTTATTTTATAATCATCTAAAAAGTATAATTCAAATGGTGTATAAAGAAAAAAACAAATTTTGATTAAGAACCTACCTTATTCTTCTGGTAACTCCTTCTCATTTTCACCAAAGGACATCCTCGGCATAATTTTAATCCAATGTATATCTTATATAATAAGAGGCGTTATTTTGAGAGTTTATTTTGGTAATTTTGTTATGAAACAAAGTTCTTTATTGGTGTGAATCAGTGAGGTGAGAGTTCCCTTTTATATGCAGGGAGAGGATACATTTGGAATTTTGAAAACAATTGTGCACTCCCCCAATTATTACATACTAAGTGGCTTCCTTGAAACAAAAAATTCAAGAAATTAAGGTTTATGTTCTAAATATGGTTATAAAATTTTTTTAAAAAAAGTTTAGGGTCATTTATAAACCATATACACTTTATTCAACCATTATGTAAACTCTATTCTACCTAAATCATTGCTATTAATTTTAACTGAATTCATTTCTCATTATGGTATAAAATTATGTTGAAAATATTATAAATTATATATTATTTTAATTTCCAATATATAATAAATTTTTATAAAATTAATTCACATAAATAGCATATATTAATTTAAAATTGGTCGTAGAGATAGGATGGAAAGGTCGGTTTTCAAAGTGAAAATACTCAAAAGTTTTAAATGTTTATACATTGAGTTTAAATGTGAAATATTTTCAATTAAACAATATTTTTTATATTATGTAAAAATAACTAATTATACATTGACACAAATTAAAAATATAATTTAACAATATAAATAAATAAAATGAAAACATAGTTTTTAATTAATATCCATTATATATTTTTATCGAAATTTTTTTTTTCGAAAAAGTACCAAAAATTTACCAGAGGATAATTTTGAAATTATGCTTTCAAAAATGAATTTTATTTTGTAAAATATAATTTTCAAAAGATTCAACTATACGTTTCAAAAGAGGTGCACCCTTAAAATTGGTAAAAAATCATTTAAGAAAAACAGATCTTTTATTCCTTAAATAAGATTTACTGTTGTCTCTTGCATAAAAATACAAATTATATGAATTTTAAATATTTTATTCAATATATAATATATAATTTTTATGAAAATAATTATATAATTGTAAAAATTTTAATTTATTGATAAAAACTTGTTTTCTTATAGTTTAATAGTTTTCATAAAAAGAATTGTTTTAATTTTTAAATAAATATTACATTAATTTTATTAATTTGGTATCCAAATAATTAATTTTATATACATGGGTAAAAATAATTTCATAATTTATTTAATTTTCTTCATAACTTATATTCTCATTCCCAGTAGAAAAATATAATAATTTTTTAATAATGACATTTCTAGTATATTAAAATTTAGTAAAACTCGTACATTCCTGTAATAAATCACATCATAGGAACTCAACGTTGTTTTTAATACAATAAATGAATAGTGTTTCATATATCGAATTCTAATTAAATAATTTTTCTAGTGAAATCTCAGCTTGGTGTTGCGTATAAAGAATCCATAAATTTTTTTATCATGCAATGTAAGCCATTAAGGAAAATTAATTAATTTGAAAGAAAAATAGAGGATTAAAACATATAATGTTAATTTCCAACCCACCATGAAATGATTTTTCCTCCAAAAAAAATAAACTTGTTCATATATTTTTTAAAAACATAATTTTATTGTCATTGGAACTCACATCTCAACATTTACTATTAAAAAATCCTTTAAAAAGTGAATTTTGGATGAATAGCGGTTACCAAAAGTAACTCAAAACTATTATTCCACATAGTAGAAAATCGGTGGGAACTAATATAACTGAAATGGAATAGAAATTTAACACCTAAACCATTTTGGATAGTGGTACAGAACAATTATCATCTGAAATTTAATGATCACGAATTCATAAATGATTGATTCTTGAAAAAGGTCATCGATGTCACCAAAAATGCTTATAATGGTAAAATATGTTATTTCAAGTCCCTTTTCCTAAAGTTGATTAATTTTTCAAAACAAAATATATTTACATGATCAAATTATATTTTATATTCACAATATTCCCCTTTGGATGTTCCTTCATCAATATAAACGTCATCTCTTACTTGAATAAATAGAAGACGGATTTTTTTTCATGGAGGAATAAGGGATCATGAGATCCATACATTGATTGATATGTCATTACATATTTCGTTAGTTTACATCATAGATAAAAGTTTATCATAGGTTATCAAATATAAATAAATACCATGGTGGTGATATAATATGTTAGTCTCTTAAACCCCATCTGATGTTCATATTAACGTGTTCTATAAATGTTTATCCTTATACGATTTATAAAATATATAAATACATAACTTTCTAGATATGGTCAATAAATTTCTCAAAAGGATATTAAAATTTATCCCCTATATATTATATATTATATATTGGATGTGACATTCCAAACTTGTGAATACCTTCAACATATATTCTCTTGAAACATGGTAATAAAAATATATTCTATAAATACCTATATAAAACATGCATTATTTCTTATTTCAAAAATTAGTCGTTTTATTCCATAAATCCAAAAAAAAATTAAACTCCACCATGTATCATAAATAAACTTTTTCAAAAAATTATTAATCATTTCCAAAGTAATCAGTATCATCCAATTTACTTATTCATATTCAACATATACATATCCAACTATAATAATCTCATTATCAGAAATATATGAAGGGTTATATGACACATAGTCATGTGTTTCCCATGAATATCACCTTAACAATATATTAATTTTCAATTCCATATATACAATTTAATATATTCTTGTAAATCCTTAGCATAAAACAGAAACTAAAAAATCCTTATACATTTCACAATTCATATATCATAATAAATGAATCCAAAAAACTCAACACATAGATTATTCAACTTCATCTTTAAGACAATAACAAGGAATCCAAACCCTTATTCTCAATACCTATTTCCTTTCACATATCACTTATAGTCTCCTTATGATCCGCAATATATCTATTACGTGAACAAACTAGCTTAGTCTCTTCATGATATTTCTACTTATGTAATCAATTTTCATAATTTAAATTCAGTCCTCATTAAAATAATTAAACCATTGAAAATTTATTAGGGGGTACATTATTCACATTCATTGTGCTAGATGAAATTTTCATTTTCCCTTTATACTTACTTGACTTTTTTCCTTCATTTCCACAGTCAAAATGTCTACCCATTCTAATGAGAAGATATCATGGGTGATTCTATTAAAATTCTCAGCAAAATGTAAACAGAATATTCTATCCTCCATGGTATCCATTACCCAAACTCACCATTAACTCTTTATTTCTCTTCTATGGTAAGTCAAAAAGTTATTTAAGGTACCCATTATTGATGATGTTCTACGAAAACTGATTAGGCATAATCACAACATCCTTTACTCAAGTCATCATAACATATTTTTCTCCTCAAAAAAATTTGATTCACCTTCAATGTGAAATCAGTACCTTTGAGTTTCATCCAATTAAAAAAACCAAAAATATTACTGTGATAATCACTTATAATTTTAAAAAAATAAGTAATCATGAAAAATAACTTATAAGATGCTTAAATAATGAACCTACTAATATTATATATTGCAAATTAATTTTATACTATGTTATACATATTATTATTAAATATAAATACTTCATAATGGTTTGAAAATAGTTATTATATTCCCAATGAATATCTTATGGGGGAATCAAACTAGGGGTGTAGTAAACATTATTTTCGTCCATGAGTTCTCAATTGATTCTAGATAAATATCTTGTTTTTGGGGGTTTTACCCCTCTGTACATCTATTCCAAAGCCACATCCATATATATTATAAATATATGAATGATCTTTTCAGAATAATTTATTTATATCCTTTATCAAAATTCAAATAAATTTTATAATACGTTGATTCCTAGTTAAAATTTTTAATAGAGACATCCCTATATATACTTAGATATATTCCATGGGTTGTCACTAATGTTTCCACACACTAGCTTCTAATGGGTGATTAAACACTTCTTGGAATACCAACTATAGTGACCCAATATTAGCATACATGGATAATAAAACCTCTTAAATGAATAATCAAAACATTAAAAAATTAACTTCCTAATGAAATTAAAAGTTTAGTGTATTTGTAATCATGGAAGAGGATCTTCAAACTTGGTGAAATATTTTCAAGGTTTCCCACAAAGATCATCCCATTTAGTAATCCAACATAAAACCATTATTTGTATGTTGGGGAAAGGAAACAAAATAAAGGGTGAGATCATAAGCTTAGTAACGGTAAATGAAGGATATACGTATGCCCTAAAATAGTATTGATTTATGAGAAAAAGATAATAACATTTTAAGATCATTCACAATGTATTAAAGATTAGACAAAAGAGTCATAACAGAAATATTCAAATATCATAGGGTTTGAATCCTAAATTAATCATCTAACATGATCTAACTAAGAACAACATTGGAATAAGAAATGGAATTATGGAAGGAAAATAATCATATAAAATAATTTATATAGTTTTCAATACTAACTTCCAAGTCCATCTTACTATAATAGTTCCACTCCCAAAATGATTATAGTAGTCATGGTTAACACCAAAAACCAACTTATTAATCAATGTTTATTCCCAAGACCGTATAAGTAGTCAAGGTTCACTCCCAAGACCATCTTAGTAGTCAAGGTTCACTTCCAAGACCATATTAGTAGCCATAGTTCAATTACAGAACAATCTTAGTAGTCAAGGTTCACTCCCAAGATCATCATAGTTGTCAATGATCAATTCTAAGACTATATTAATTGTTAAGGTACACTCCCAAGCCATATTAGTAAACAATTTTATTTTCTAAGAAATGTTCACACACCATTCCATACATTCCTAACAAATGATATATAATTTTTTACCTAAGGAATTTGTGAGAGATATAGGTCTTACCCATCACATAATGAAATTATACATATTTGATCCTCAAGCTCATAAATAATAATCATATAATAAATGATGGATTGAAATGGGTATCATAAATAGTAGAAAAGATTCAATTACAATAGTCATATTATCAAATCAAAATCTTTTAAAAGAATCTGGTTTCATAGGAGTTTTATCATAGTATAACCAGTGGAAGAGAAACAATATTAATAAACATTATTCAAAAAAGCATAGAATTTGGAGAAATAATATGAACGGAAATAATGAGTCATATCCCTAGTAAATCATTAGTAACCCCAATAAATGTCATATTAGATGAAAAATAATTTTGAAATATCATTTAAAACATTAATGATAAAAATATAACTAACAATTTTATAAATTATTATTAAATAATATTTTTTAAACCTTTTTATAGATCAATTTATTAAAAATATTATAAAGGAATCTTTTAAATCACAAAAATTATTTTATTTAAAAATAACCATCGAAAAAATATAAATAAATATTTTTAAAATCATTTAAAATACTTTTTAAAAATTATAACTATTTTAAAATAATTTTCCACTAATATGATAATAAACTAAAAAATAAAAATATTTAAAACATTTTTAGAGAACTTGTTTTTTAAATAAGAATGTTTTATTACCAAAGAGATAAATAAATTTTGATTTTCTGAAAAACGTTTTATTAATTATATTAATTAAAAAATGGAAATTGGTACCTTTACATGAAGTTATCATGAATAACATGATGAGAATAAATTTCATGGTAGTTCTTGAGGTTTTTATTATAATATTTTATTAATAGAAACATAATAATAAATAATCACGATAAATGATGAGACTGTATGATTAAACACTTTCCACATTGTTAACATTGAATAAAAATAAAAATAAAAGTATAAAATTAAAGAATCATAATATATCATTAAATCTTATCTTTATTACGGAACATGAAAAATGTATTTATACAAATATCATACAATAATATACATTCCTAAAATGACTTTTTTTTCAATGAAAGAAAATTGAGACAAATTACCTTTCTGATTTAGAAACATTTGAATCGTAAACCCCCTAAAATAGAGATAATAAAATAAATATGTAAATACAGATAAATATATGGATAATAATAAAATAATACATTTATAGATAGTATGTACACAACAAAAAAGAAATGATTAGTGAATATGGAATAAGTCTCACAGAAATAATAGTTAAACCAGAAATCCCCATACCATAAGTCTTGACTTCATTCAGTCACTTTAAATCCTCCTTTATAATAAATCTATTTTTATTAAAAATATATAATATAAAAACATTAAAATATATAATAGCATTTATTATTTAAATATGACTTCATAATACTCATATATTAATAATTCAATGAAAAAATTGTATTTTTTTGTACTAACATCTTTGTTTTTTACATGTGTTGAATTTTTATTCTTTCTCTTATTACTTAGATCATGGATTAGTTATTCAAAAAATCTAAACCATGATATAAATATCATATATTTTTATTCTATATTTATTTATAATATTCTATAAAATTTTGAAATATTAAATGAAATACACCATTCATGAAGACAGTGGACCATACATACCCATGGACGATGTTTCCATTTTCTTATCATATGAAATGACCGAAAGGTAAATGATAAATATATAAATATTATCTTTATATTATATTTTTTATTTCATATATATCACATCGTTTATTAAATTTATCCTTATTTCATTCCATGTAATGTGTGAATTAATTAGATTTCATTGAAGAGGCGGTATTCCCCTCGTCCACAAAAGATGTTATGGTATTCTCAAAAATTGAAAAGCATGAAGATATGTGTTATATAATAATTACATATTCATCAGAATATAATAAATAGTATATATATAATATAAAAATATTATCTATATTATTATTCTCAACCATGAGAGGTGGTAATGGAAGAACGAATGATATCAGTTTGTGAGTGGGTAGTCTCTTGTACACAACAATGGAGATTTCAAGCACCATTTGATGGAAGTGTGTGAAAGTTTAACTATTACTCTTAATACAAAAAAAATCAATATATTTAGGATAATGAGGTTATTAGATAAGAATGGAATAATAATAATCAAAATTGTGGAGAAATAAGTGAAACGAAAGTGCTTCTGGAAGAATGTTTCCACTTCTTCGAGTAACACCTCTTCAATTCCACCAAAGGTCTTCATTAGATTACTTGGATCACAAAGTAAAGATACTAGGAATAGTAGGAGGTATTTTGGTTTTTTATTTATGCTGGATTTGGATGATCTAAATGTATTGAGAGGTGTGAATATGTGAGGGGTTCATTTCCCTTTTCTATCTGTGGTGTGGTCATGCGTGGAATTTTATAAAATAATTATGTTCATTCTGTGTGTTTACATACCAAGATGCTTACATGACATAATTAATTATATAAATGAAGAAATAAGGTAGAAATATGTCCATAAAAATGTTTTTGGATTGTTTAATGGTGATTTTACACACCTTATACTTTAATTATAACTACTATGTGAACTGGTTTTTACCGTAATCACTGTAATTAATCTTAATTACATTCACGAATAAATATGGTAAAAATTATATCTAAATTATCAGAAATTATTAATTATGATGATTCAAAATATTTAATCTATTTTTTCAAATTAATATTACATTATTGGTATAAATTACTATAATGTTAATCTTGCAGACGTGAAGGGAAAACATGAATTAATGGGGAAAATGTTCAAAAGATTGAAATGTTTTTATATAAAAATTAAATATGAAATTGGATACAATGATCTATATTTGATTAGTTTATGTATAATTTAACAAATTATACATTAATATTAAATCAATATATAATTTAACTATATAATTAAATAAAACTAAAAGTAAAATTTCTATTATAATCCAATATTTTTCATTATTCATTCGAAAATGAAATATTTTAGAAGTACACATAAAATTCACCCAAATATAAATTTTTCATTTTTTTTCAAAAAACAAATTTATTTCTGAAAATCTAAATTTTAAATTTTTTAAAATTTTATTTAAAAATAATTGCGCCATAAAAAGGCACTCAAATTTCCTTCTAGAAAAATATATCATTTTACGCCTAAAATTGGATTTATTCATATCACTTGTTTATAAAACACATAATATGAAAATTAGATAGTTGATTAAATATATAATATACATTTTTATTTAAAATAATTTATTAATAAATTATTGGGATACCATTAATTTCCTTATAGATAAATAGTTTTTTGAAAAAGGAATGTCATTATTTTCAAATAGTTATTACTTTGATTTATATATAACTAGTAAATACGTAATTAATTTTATTTTCATTTGTAAACCATATTTTCATATTTACTTAATCATATTCATAACATCTATTCTTTTGGTAAGGTGATAACTAAAATATTATTCTAATAATTACATTTTTAGTATATTGTACTTTAGTTAAAATAGGTCTTTCATATAATATAAGAAGTTGAAAGAAATCAACATTGTGTGTAATATAATCCAAACATAGTTTTTTGTTTTCCATAAGATATTAGAATTTTTTCTTATTTTTAAATATCATTATATAATGAAATAATAAATATTTGTAGTGTGCAATGCAACCCATTAATAAAATTCAATTAATTTGATAACAAAATATTTCATAAAAACTCAAGGTGTTACACTTTAAGCTACATAAGAAGAATTGGGGTACCTTACTACATCTAGTTCCCTTTCATCATTAGTATAAACAACCACATATTATTCTATAACATCTACTTCTTCTTCCACTTCCTCATCATATGATTTTACCACAACTTCATTTGGCTCCAAGCTAGGATCAACAATATCATTATGTCTGGTATGATGTTGAATAAGGTTTAAATTTTCATATATATTATCAATATAAAAACCCCATTTATTCAAAAAAGGGTTCCAATTTACATTTATCCCCTATGTAATAAATAGTATTAATAATTATCGATTACAACTTACTATAGAGTTTTCATCTTCAAACACTAATCCTTTGGTTTCTGACATATCCAAAATAATATTACGAAAGATCAAGGAATTTGGTTCGGATAATTTGTTTCCCATATTTTCCATGTGGACCATTAGATATCTAAATAGTTTATATCATCTCTTATTTTCTTAAGTAATAATAAAAATACATCTTGGTACCTCATCGTGATAAATTCCACATATCTAAAACACAACATTTGTCGTATGAATTTTGAAAAAATCATACACTCTAGCATAATGTTCTATAGCATTATCTATTTACACAACAAAATTACAATTAAATTCTAGTATGAAGTCCTATAATGGGAATATCTCAATGTTACTATGTATGGAAACATTAAAATTATTATAAATACATCTATAAAGTTCATTGATTCATTTAGCCTATTTCATCAATAAAAATGTCACTCATTTTACATTGATCATACTTTTAACAATATATTTTTTCTCACCGAAACTATATTCTAAAAACATATTAATTTTTTGAACCAATATTGTTAATAATGGCTAATAATTACTTAAAAATAGTTAATACATCATTGTTCACATATTAAATTAATGACTCTAAACTTTTTAAAAAAAACTATTTAGTATCATTCTCTTTTTTAGCTATGAAAACTGAAGTTGAGAGTTGTGTATTCTATATTTATAAAAAAATGAGTGAATAGATTATAATAGTGATTTAGTAGTGGTAAATAATCATTTATGATATAAAATCAAGTGTTGTTTCACTCTCACCATTGATTTTATTCAATAGAGGAAGGGTTCAAGTACGAGGGTTGTAGATTTATAGAGTTGTGAAGATAAATGGTTCAAAATAAGACATGATTGGTAGGGTCCCCAAAATTCTATTTAAGGATAAACATTATAATTTTGTAATTTATAGAAAAAATATGATAAAATATTAATAAATAAATGCAATTGAAAATTTTAATCATAGAAAATAGAACCAATATAAAATAATTAGAAAAACTCCAATGGAATATCATTAATTATGGATCCTCCAATAGTCGATCAAAAATGGCTAATTACCAATGGTAGATTACTAAAGGTAGACCACCAATGGTAGATCTTCGAGGGTAGATCACCAAAGAAGGATTAGAAATGGCCAATATACAAAGGGTGATCACAAAACATGGATCAATAATGGTGGATCACCAAGGTTGGATCTCTTAAGGTGGATCACCAATGGTGGATATTCTAAAAAGATATATAGAAAAAATTCTATCCAAATTTAATCATTCTTAGTTCATGTCTGAAAAAAGTACAATCTCAAAATATTCAATGTCATTTTGAATATGTCATCTAGATGATGTTCATTTCTTAGAAATTCAAGAGTTATTACAATTTTTAGGAGATTATATCTATAAAATTAATTTCATATATCGATTTGTTGTTTTACTAGAATGAGATATTGGATTCTAATAGATTTTTCTTAAAATTTCATTATCATAATTTATTTGGACAAACTAATGTAGATATCCATTAATTGAAAATTCTGTTTTATCCATGGAATATTTTCAAAGAAACATCATATAGTTATATTGTAAACCTTATTAATATTAAATGATACGTAATTTTTTTACTACACCAGGAAACTAGTGAATTTACCAAAAGGATACAAGTTCCAGAGGTTATTTTTATATATAACTAAAAACCCCAAAAAATCTATATCAAAATATATCATTAAATAAAATTAATTTCCTCTATAATAGAAAATTCCAAAAAAATATAAATCAGGTATTTAATTATTATTTTGATAAAATGTAAGTGTGATTATTTTGGATTTTCATAAAAAAAAAGAACACATACATATACTATCATTAATATATGATTGGATAAAATTTAATTGATCTAGATTCAAAACATACATCTATAATTGGATTGATTTAGTAAATTCATAGTATCATCATGATCTACCATACATGTTATATGAATCGGATTATGACTCTTATTTTCTCAATCCATACCAAAACATTTTTAAAGTTCATTGGTGAACTTAAATTGATTTAATGTAATTCCATATTTATTTTAAAAAATATTCAATAACAATAATAAATTTTAACTAACCCATAAAAATAATTTCTATTTCACATTAACATTATTTTTGAAAAATAAAGTACTCATATGATTTCTTGATGATCCAAAAATTTTATCATCAACATAAATTTTTATAACTATAAAATTTTGCATTTTTTATAAATAAAGTAGGATCATCTTTCACATTAGTAAAACTATTGATGAATAAATATTATTTAATACTATCAAACAAATCTTTATGAGCAGGTTTCAAACCATTTAATTTTTAAAAAAAACATGATTTAAGGAATTAAGATTTTGAAATTTGAGGGGTTGTTCAAAAAAAAACATCCACAAATATATAATTATTGAGAAATTTGATTTTAAAATATATAATAAATAGTTTGACATTCGAATGTAATATATAGAAAATAAAAATCCTTATGTATTTATGTGTAGATACTGGTAAAAAGTTTTCCTCATAGTCAACTCCTTATTCTTTACTATATCCTTATGAAACCAACCTAGTTTTGTTTAAAACATTTGATCCTAAATCATCAACCTTATTTGTAAACACTGATTTTGTGACAATTATCATAGAAATTATGGTTTTTTCTAATATATCCCATGAACTATTTTTTAAAATTAATTAAGTTAATATTTCATTTCCATCACTAATAATTCATCACTAATTACATCATGGATGTTATTAGGTTCAAGATATAACATCCCCGATCCGGAGGCCACTCAACTGGTGCCCCCCGTACCTAGTTACCCGCATTTCCTTAAGGAAGTTTCCCAAAACTACGAAGGCTACCGACTTGAAACTATTCCCTGGGGTGGGATATTGGGGAAACCATGCCCTCGTTGGAATATTTTAACCTAGAAGGAATAATAATAATACCACAATCAAAACATTAAACAACACAAAACTGAAATAAATAGTTCGGGACTAATAAGATAAATAACCAAAAATCAATCCATAAAAAAGATGATGTAACATGTTATGTTCTTTGAAAATATCCTAATGGGAAAACTACATCAAATGTACAATTTTTTTTCCAAAATAAAAAAAGAAACAAAGAAATATAAAAATAATCACAAGTGTTGGCTTGGTCCCATGATCTCCTACTCCTAAATAACATATTATGAACTACGAGAAGGGCGCTTTCCCTAATCTACACATGTAATCATATAATCTATTTGGGATCAAAATTATTAACCAAATATGGTGTGAGAATAAATACCATTAGGAAACCACCCATAATTTGTGCCAATATATCTGTGAATATATATAACATGTATTGTACTATAATGAAATAAGTAAATAGTAGGTACTCTAAAGTATGAACAACAAGTGTCTCAAAATACAATATAATCATGGATAGGTTAATACAAAATCCATGATTATGCATTGGCTTGGAATATATTTCATTAGTCTTTTAATTTCATTATTCAATTTATAACTGAGTCTGGTCTTCACATCCTAAAGTGGAAATCATTTATCACTCCTCATATGTTCAAACAAAACCATATAACCATGGTATAACATAACTCCAAAACGGATCAAAACCTTCTATATATGTAATTAAGTAGTCAATTAGGGTCAAAACCTAGTATATAATCATTTCACAGTGTGTCGGGGTAAAACCTTAATATATATGTATTTCATCATGTGTTTGTGTAAAAACACGGTATATGAGAATTTAATCATAAAATCTCAGTATTTATCTTACACTATTACAGGGTTAAAAAAATAATAACTCATGTTGGAATCAATCATGTCACAAAACACTCAAGTAATATATCATTATCATTCTTCCAAATTAAAAACTCACAAGGTAATATCATATCAAATGCCTAACACGTGGATTAAACTATCACCATGCATAACCATTTATTACATCATGAGTGAAAATCATTCAATTAACCAATTTAATTTTAAAGTACCCCTAAAAAGTGAATCAAAGGCATTCCCATAGAAATCATATGCCAAATGTCTAATCATTGGTCATCTAACAGATGACACACCCAAGGGGTTCCCCATAATCAAGGCTAAAAATCTACAAAATGTCTTATAATCATTTATTAAATTACTAAATCAACATTAGGTTACAACTTATGTTAATATTCAATTTTGGAAACACCCAAAAATAGGTGCATGGAACTCCAGTGCATATAATCATCATGAAAATTAGAAATTGGCATGAGACCACCATCCTCGTACTTCTTCGACTCTCCTTATCTAGCTTCGAGATTTGATTTCACCTGGAATAGAGTAGATCTATCATACGAGAATAAACGATCGATCCAGAATAACATGGTAGAGAGAATAAATCTAGAAGAATGGAATAAGTGGAATCTAGAACTCTATGAGGGGATTTAAATATATTAGATGACATTCGAATTGAACGTCGAATGATGAAACATGAGGAAAATTACAATTCAGATTTTCTTGGGTGCACTTCTCGTCGATGAGGATTATTTCTGCCCGTCTCACATAAATGATTCTACTGTTCAATTTAACATAAAAATGAAAAGTACACAATGTTTACTAGAAACTAGAAACCATGTCTAAAAAATCATTTCTCGGTCATTACATGGTCGTTTTCTCGGATTATACAGTGTGAAACCCTCATTACACAACGTGTCCTTAGAAATACACAACATGTAACTCCCATTCTTATCATTTAATAGGCCTTTATCCAGACTTTGATCTCTTTTCCATCCATTTACATAAGTAAAAACTTAATAGTAATGATTTGTAACTAAAAGGAAGATCTAGGTTCTGAGAAACATTCACCTTCAAATCAATTCATTCGTGAAATTTCCCATCTATGGATGGCGAAGGAAATATTGAGAAACAATCTTTCCATTGAGATCGTACATCATCCTACCTCTCATAGGTATTGTCCTACATATGGTTGTGCAACCATAGCACCTATACTAATGGAGTATATCATCCATGGATAACCTTTATGCTACAATCCAAAATACAAAAATGATTCTCGTTAAGGGATGTATCTATTTGGAAGTCAACCTCCCTGGGTTGAAAATCGGTAGATGTGTCTAAAGGGAAACATCACAACTGAATGCATGGACGATTTCATGCATAGACTTGTGCCTCTGAGGTAACTAAGGCCTATTTTCAATCACCCTGACTCTTTCCAAAATCTAGAAAGGCATGATGTATCTCGATGAAATATTATCTTGTCACCTAATCATCTTCTGTCCCAACCTCGGTGAAACACAAATGAAGACTAGATCCCATACCATGAACTCTAGAGCTTGTCTGCAATGATTGACATAAGATAAATGACATGACTATGTTGGAACCTCCCACTTCTGAATCCCTTGAACCTATTCATTGGTCTCCTAGAGCAGATGATTTCCCAACATAGCTACCTCTCCTGCCTCTATCCAACAGAGGGGTGATTAGAACAGAAAACCATAAAAATCCACATATGGATCCATAAGAAAAGTAGCCTAAAAGATATCATTATAGTTGAACTCATGCAAGGGTATGTGTCTCTCTCAAAAAACCTTTAAATTCAAGAAGCATGCCCGAAGCATTTCCTAAAACACCTGAATCATATATTCTAACTAGCTCTCCATCAAGTTGTGATAAGCTATTCTTAGAAGCAGTTATGTACCCTGAAACCTTTGTACTCCTTGAAAAAAATTAAGAAGTAAACCATGAATCCTTATTCTATATGATAAAATGTGATACCCAATGTAACGGAACAATATCATAGATTTACACCTCCCATGATCATTAACACTACATGATTCCTTAATTTGGGGGAACAACAAATCCTTCAAGATCCTATCAAGAAAAACACAAACTACATCATTACCACAATGTCTCCAACATTGAAAAACATCACAAATCACGTCCATGAGTGTTCCAATGATGCTACCCACATGTTTCCCCTTAATGGGGAGAACCCAAAAAAACTGAGGTCCTAAGAGTGGCCTAATATCAAAGAATGGTTGAACCATTGCAATATTGGTCACCCAATCATTCATTGATGGCATTGTATACATTTACATCACACCCACCATATACAGGTGTATATTTAAAAATGGTTTTCTCAAACCATACACGAGTAAAAAAAGATAACGAGCTCATCATCACTTTATCATTTAGGAAGATCATGCCACATCCCGAGAAAATGCATAATTTCATATCTCTCCCACCTGAATCATTAAACCCTATTAAATAATCACCTATGATTGAAAAAATAAGTTCGACATACCCATAGATTCACCAAAATGATGTCTAAGGAACTCATCTAGGTAGTCTATACTCTCTGTTTCAAGTGAGACCTTACTACAAGGACAACATTCTATACATGAACACTCATTTAACTAAGTGTGGCATATGACTGGTAGGCACATCAAAGAAAGAGGTAGGCATCTAGAGTCTGTTCATGTAATTACTACAGAGAATCCCAAAAATCACTCAGGATTAACCAAGCTTCACAAAAACTATGAATCTAGCGCAAAACACGGAAGGTGATCAGGAACAAGCCCAAAATCATTCAACTGTAGTGAAACTTATAATTGATTCTCTCTTAGTGCACCTTAGATTATGTTATGATAGGGGACATTCTCATCTATTAAGAAGGATAACACAAATAAGATTTCAAGGATCTCTAGAAAATGATATCCAGACCACTATTGGCCAACCTTATGAATAAAACTACACTTCATATGCTAACAAATCATCATTTAACCTACCAAAATGTCATTACCCAAGTCATTTCTATGATAGCTAACACATAACCACTAAGGCCCATCCATGATCATCGGTGCCTCACAAGGGATGCACTCATATCCAACTACAAAAATATAATGCTGCCAATAAATAATCAACATGAAACAAGACTAGAATATTTCAATGGTATTTCAGTAAAATCAACTATATTAAAATGGTCACTAGTTTGGTCCTTCTACATAGAAGGTCACATTAAACAAAACTAACATGATTCTATCTACATAAGAGTTTCCCATATGAGAAAAAAAGTTATATCAGCTTTTACATGTGTGAGTTTATAACCAACTTAAATGCACAAGTGTCATTCTACCAACCACAATAACCATGTCATATCACTTATCATGATATCCAAAATTACAACGACCGACATGTCAAAAAAATTGTGTCATAGAGTGAACTCACAAGATGTGGGATGAACATGGTTCAAAAACATTTAGGTCACTCTACTCTAGAGATTACCAATAACATAAAGAAAATCTCAAAGATCGACAATTAAACTAACCTCGACGGCTCATTTTTTGCATCTAACAGTCGATGGGTACCATGTATGTCAACCGATATTACACCATGTTTATAAGGACAAAAGGCACATTATGAAAACTATTCATAGGTTTTCCACCTTATGAATCCTAGTACAATATGGCTCCTTCATGAACTTCACTACTACAAATATGGCCTTTAACATCTCTAGAAAAGGCCTTTAACAGTTCTAGAAAAGCGCTGTTAAAGCCGACATAGATAAAGGGGGGTCCCCTTTTTCATCACTAAAAAAAATCCCTAATAAAGACACCATTTATCAGTGCTAAAAAAAGTGCTGATAATAGGGGTCTTTTATCATCTCTAAAATAAGCACCGATAAAAGGGTCCTTTATCTTCCCTTTATTTTTAGTGATAATAAAAGACCCCTTATATCATCGCTTTTTTAAAAGAACTGATAAAACAGAAAAATAAAATAATTAAATAAAATCCTACCAATCTTGGGGGGGGGGGGTTTACTGCACATGATCCCCCCCTTTATCAGCGCTTTCCCGCACCTCCAGCGCCCGAATGCACCCCCTCCACCCATTATCAGCGCTATACCTCACCTTTATCAATGCTAGCCCCTTAAATTCACCCATGTGCGTGTTCTCCTTCCTCCACCCATATTTTATCCCGAGACCTCCCACTGGGTGCCTGAAGCCTTCGCCACTCCCCTATATTGATTTGTTCTGATATTTATGATATATCTATTTATTTATATATATATTTAGTTATATTTATTTGTATAGTAATATATATATATATTAATATATATAGTTATATTAATATTTATATATAGTTATATTAATATGTATATTTATAGTTATATTAATATATATATGGTCATATTAATATATATATAGTTAGATTAATATATTGTAATATAAATTTTCATATATTGGTATTTTAAATAAAATGGATATTAGTTTTTATTTAGATAATTATAATATATTTTATAAATAAATCTGTTTAATTAATTATTTAAAAAATTAAATTTTTAGTTGTGAATTTATAAAAAAAAAGTACATATAGTTATATATTTTATTATAAATAGTAGTGCATTATAAAAAATGATGAAATTTCAAAGACATAATATAAAAAGAATTTAATACATTGGCATAAATTCATTCCCCATGAAAAAAAAGTAATAATACCCCCATAAACAAAGCTAAAAATCCACAAATTGTTAAAAAATCGGGGTACCCTGACTAAAAACTCAGTTTTGGAGGCCTTCTTGGCCTTTTTTGGCCTCAAAAAAATCTTTACCGGGGTTATCGTTATTAAAAATGGTGTATATCTTGTCGAAGGATTCAATTTTATATATGTAATTTCTTAAATGGACACCAGGATCAAAATTTATGGCCGTATCAAGTTCGTGTTGTGTTTTCATCATATTTTGGGTCTTTGTTTAATTTTTTTAATTTTTATGTCTTCAAATTGTTATGAAATGACTATTCCACCATAATAATTAGCGAAATATTAATTAAAAATATTTTATTAATTTTATATTATCCATTTCCACTAAATATCTTATATATTAATTATATTAAGTGTAAATGTATATTTATACTAATCTAAAATATATTTAAAAATTATATATTATATTTATGTCAATATAACTATATTTATATATTAATATATTAATATATTATTTTTAATTAATTTTTTTTGAGTATACCCTTTATCAGTGCTTTTAAAAAATGAATTGATAAAGTTTCTCCTTTATCAGCGCTAAATAAAGAACTAATAAAGGGATAGGTTTATCACTTCTTTTTTAGCGCTCACAAGCATACCACATTATCAGCACTTTTTTAGTGCTGATAAAAGTACCCATTTATCAGTGCTTTTTTTTAGCGTTGATAAAGGTACCCCCTTTATCAGATCTTTTTTTAGCGCTGATAATGGATGGTTCCAGGACAAACTCTTTTTTTGGTAGTGCTAGCTCAAAATTACATCATCAATAAAACCATTTTCATTGATGACAATGTACTAGGTTGCCATCATATACGGAATGGGAGGTCCAAAAAACCTTCTAATTAGTTGTTCATGCACAAGGCCTTCCTACCCTACTAAACAAAGCATTACTAAATGATGTTTCTCATATCAAGGGTCCTGATACAATGATCACACATCCAAAAAAGGGTTTCATCTTTAAAGACCCAAACATCCTACTAGGTACAATGATAATTGGGTGGTACCAAAATTGGAAAGAACTACCACATGATAGCCCCTTAAGAATCATAAGTACCATAACAATGCGAATAATCCTACCCGAGATCTTTTAGGTAACATGAGTGAAGGAATCCTACATGGGATCCTTAACTAAAAATTCAAGGTAGGAATCCTACATGACATCCTAGAAAGATAAACACCATAGTAATCCTACAACAGGGAGCCTAAAAAACAATACATAGGGAAGATAACCTACAAGGTACTCCCTAGAACAGTATGTAAGCAAAGTTATCCCTTAGGGGATCATTGGTAACCATATATAAGATAGATACATCCTACATGTGATCATGAATTTTAAAACATAAGAAGATTACTCCTATACAAAATCCTCTATATCATCTCGTATTACGACCTCATAGACCTGAATGACACATCTCATATGGCATTCGTCCTCAATGAATTGGTCAAGAGAGATTGATCGTAGCTCATCTCAAATAAAAGTTCTTAAATAGGTTGGTCCAAACACCAAACCATACATTCATTCCAAGTTCACTCACATGTGAAAACTAAAAATGACAGCTGGAGAAGAACCTCTCAATTTATAAAGAAGACACAAAACACCAATTTGGAGTCTACTAAAATTCAACACATGTTTCAGCATTGTGATCTATGTAGAAACTAATCAGAAATTATTACTCATGGTTCTAAAACACACATAGGTGGATAAAATAGAAAAATACCATTAAATGATATCGAAAAATAACTATAAATCATGTATAAACCACAAACTGCATGTACCACGAATCTCTTACATAGGTGTGTACTCTGTCCATCCTAGGTGTTTAAACATGCCAGGTACATGAAATTTCATCTAGACACATGTCATTTACTCATGTTCTTCATCCTACCCATGTACTTTATCATGACTAGAGTCACATGGGGTCTACCTATGTAAAACCATATGATGTGTCTCTACCGAACATGACATGCAGTAACCAAAAACCAACAACCCATGTTCACTCTTTCATGGATGGACACAATGTCAATTATCACATTGTGTGTACTCCAAGTAACTGATGTGTACTTATGAAAAATATTTCTCTACACAAAAAGATGAACATAGGGCATCTATTGGTAGCAACAGATGCCATGTTTTTTGGGTTTTTAGAAATTAATCCTTAGAAACATCCCTAGAACCGCTTTAAAAAAATAATTTTACGGTTTTCCAAATTTTTATATGTGGGGCCCATACTCTCCTAGAATGAATTCATTTAATCCACATATATCATATATTAATACAATCTATATACCATGTCCAAAAGATGATCCACCAAATTCCAATCCAATAACGCCTATACTCATTAGGCACCCAAGTTTGGGGTCCATCCAATTAAATCCTAACACGAACCAACAAACCTATCACAATAGCGGGTATATGTATTGTGGTACCTATCATAGTACAAGAATATATTAAATGGAATATATCTCAAAAACATGAAATCGGTAATTCTCTCTAAACGTCCTGGAAGTAATGCATGACATGTGATTTCTAGTAAGTGCATATATGATGAATGAGATGGAATAAATTCATCTAATCAGGTTTCAAAAATCAAAAAGCACAATGATATCAACAATAAAAAAACAAATACATGTTTTTCATCCTATGATGAAATTGAATCAACTATAATATCTCAAAATCAAAATATTATAATTAAATTTGAGGCAATTTGGTTTTTACTGATGGTGTGTAGATACTCTCGGGCATAACTTAGTACCAAATCCCTTTCATTTGAAACTCTTCCTACCTCCACCAAAAAATAAATCAAACTGTAAATGAAAAAATCTATGATTCCACTTTTTAATTATCTGGATCATGATTTTACTCAACTGGTGCCCCGCACATGGTTGGCCACATGGCCTCAAGTGCATTTCCGCAAATGCTAGAGTCTTCCAACTAGCAGGGAGGGACTAGGGTGTGATAGTGGAAAAAATATGCCCTTATTGGTAGAGTATAACATATTGGAATAAATAATAATTCAATAGTGTAAATAGTAAACAACATTCAATAGAAAAAAATAGAAGACGACTGATAAGATAAATGAACAAACATCATTCCATACAAAAGATGATGAAGCTTGTTATGTTTTAAAAAAATAACCAAATTAAGTAAACATTATAAGTCCACAACATATGTTCCAAAATAACAAAATAAAAAAAAATATAAAAATAATCACAAGACTCAGCTCGGTCACATGCTCTCGTGATCCTAAACAACATATGAAGAACCAGACAAAGGGTGCTTTCCCTGATCATCTACTGTAAACATATAATCTATTTGGGACCAAAATCATGACCCAAACAAGGTGTGAGACTAAATCCCAATAGTCAACCACCCATGATTTATGTCAATATATTAGTTAAAATATATAATATGTAGTGTACAATAGTGAAAGATACAAGCATTAGGTACTCAAAATTAAGCACAACATATGTCTCAGAAGACAGCATAATCTAGTATAGGTGAATAAAAAATCCAAGAATGTGTTTTTTCTTGATATAAGTGACACTATTCATTTCATTTCATTATTCAATTTATAAGATAGTACGGTCTTAACTCCGTAAAGTGTAATTCAAGTATCAATCCTAGTGTCTTGATCAAAAACATTATTACCATTTTAAAACATAACACCAAACTAGATCAAACCCCATTTTATAATCAATTCAGTAGTCAGTTATGGTCAAAACCAGGTACTTATTTACTTTTGTATGTGTCGGGGTCAAAAGTTAGTATAGAAAAATATCATCATGTTTTAGGGTCTAAACTAACATATAAGCATTTTATAATGAAAATTACATTCACCTTAAACTATTACATGGCAAACAAAATAATAACTCATGTGGGAATCAAACATGTCACAAACCATTCTAGTAATATAACAAATACATGGAATAACAATTATAATCTCACAAGCGAAACTCATATAAAAATCCTAACATATAAATTCAAATATCCCAAGGAATATGCATTTAATATCATAGGTTAGAAAATGATTTAATTAACCAATTCATTTTTAAACAACCCATAAAAGGGCATCGAAGGTACGCCTGTGGGCATCTTAGGACAAAAAACTAAATGATGGTCATCCACGGGAAAATGCACCTATGGGGTGGACCTCAATCAAGGATAAAAATCTAAAATATGCCTTATAATCATTTACGAAATGACCTATTCAACATCAGGTAACAACATTGGTCAATATTCAATTTAGGCGAAACCCAAAAATTTGTGTGCGACACTCTCACACATATAATCAACATGATAATTAGAGAAAGGCACAAGACCACCTACCTTGTACTCATACGAATCTCCTCATCTAGAATAGGTATTTGAACCTATATATAATGGAGAAGATATATAATATGATATTAGACACTTGAACATAAATAACTAGTTCTATAGATGAAATCAAGAAGAATTGATCAATAAAAATGATCACTCACCAAGGGGATTTCAATGGATTTGTCAATTTTCAAATCGGTCATCTGATGATGAAACGAGTGGCCAATTATTGTTTGGATTTTCCTTGGCATTCTACTCATCATTAGGGATCATTCCTATCCACCAGAAAAAACAACACTACATCCCAATTTAACGGAAAAAAAAGTACAACATATATACTAGAAACTACATTTCATGAATGTGGAAATCTTTTCCAGGTCATCACAAGGTCAAGTACTCAGATAATACGATGTGAAACCCTAATTACATGATGTTTCCCTTGAAGTAAATTACATGTTACTCCCATTAACATCCATTAATAGGCATGAATCCATCCCTTGATCTCTTTTTCCACCATTTTACAAATTAAAAACTATTGAGTAATGATCTGTACCTCAAATAATGAACTTGGTTCTTAAAAAATCTATGATAATAAATCATTATGTTTAACTTGATGTCATAGAGATTCTCTAGTTTGAGTACATCTATCTATGAATCCAACTACATCATCTATGGGATGGAATATATTAGTCATGACAGTTCTAGTAAAAGTAGGGACAAATATCTCTTTTTCCTTTAAAAGATAGGGTTCAGGTTTTTCCTTTGAACTAGATTATTTTTTTTCATATTTCAATGAACTTTCAAAAGGATTCGAGTTTATATTAAATTTGTATATATTTCCATCAAGGTTGTATTTGGGTTTCTTAAGTTTTTTTGTATCTTCTTCATCATAATTCACATGTATGAAATCTTCTACCAACATAATGATTTTTATCAAATAACCTATATGAATTATTGGTCATATATTTTCCAAGGAAAATTCCTTCATCCCTCTATGATGCAAATTTTTCACTATTTTCCTTTCTTTTGAAAATAAAAACAATTCCACCAAAATCACTAATATAATTACCCTTTGGTATTCTTAAATTCCACAGTTCTAATGGGGTTTACTTTATGACTGGTTTTATAATAACACTATTTACTATGTAACATGTTGTATTAAAATATTCTTCTCAAAAATAAATAGGCTTATCATACAAATTTTGTATGGTTTAATAAATTTCTTTTTTGGTTATTATTTCTCATTTCTACTACAACATTCTGTTGTGGGGTTTCCTGGAGCAGAAACATTATGATAATGTCTCTCTTTTGAGCATTATGAATTAAAATATTGATTTTCAAACTCATTACCATTACCAGTTCTTATAGTCTTAATTATTTCTCCATAATTATTTTATGTTGATTTAGCATACTTCAAAAAATCATAGAGAATCTTTACATTTGGAGATAGAAATAATACTCAATATTATCTAGAAAATTCATATACATGAACATAAAAATAGTTCTTCCCCTTTACGATGGAAACTATAGACGGTCAAAACAAATAAATTTAAACCAACTCTTGGGATTTATATGTTTAAACCTCTTTCTTTCGTTTCAAAGTAACTTTTTTTGTTTCCCTTTTTGACAATGGTTACAGACATTTTTATTTGGTAATTCCCATTTCGAATGATTTATGAATAACCCTTTCCTAGATAGTTTCTTACATGAATGAAGTTTCAAATTTAATTTCCTTCTAGGATAAATCCACGATTCATTAGTAATGGAAAGTAGATAGGAATTGTTTTTAGGAAACACGAAATCTAAATTAACATCATATATATATATACATTTTTTAAGGAAGTAAAAAGGAAATAATTTTCCAAATTAAAAACTCATTAAGAAATATTATCAAATTTTACATGAAATTATTTTTTAAATAGCCATGAGATTCTATAAATATTACACAACAATCCGTCTAAAAATGTGGAAATTAAAATAGTATTAGAGTTACCAATTCGAACAAGTGAAAATTATTCCATTGTAATTTTCATCAAATGTGACATTCCCACCCGCAACTTCGATTTTGCTATTGAAACATGAATATTCCCCATTATTGTGTCAAAATATTTAACTCCCTGAAAAAAATATGGGATTTATAGAGCTCATCAAGTAGGTTTTATATAACAATATTTAATCAAATATTGATTTGGTAGATATATATTTATAGTTAATGAGATGTTATTAATATGGGATTTGTGAAAAAAATTGGTTATCATGTATCTTATAGTTATCTATACTGAATTTTTAAATAAGGGATTTATTAGGTCCAGTAGAAAAAAAACTAGTAATATCGGTAGTATAACTTGATCTTATAATAAATTAATTTTTTAATCCTACTTTTTATTTGATTATATCCAATTCATATATTATACATAGGTGTAATTTGATTTCCATGAATCTAGGTAAGATTATTTCATCCATTTGTAAATTTCCCTAAATGATTTTTTAATTTTTCATAGGTCAATTCAAACTCATTATATTATTTCAGCATTTGATCATTATTATCTTTCTCTACTCTAAGATATTTTTTAAAATGGGTTGTTAAGGGATGTTTTTTATTCGAAACATTGTATTTGTCTAATTTTATTGATTGTATCCTCCATAATTATTAGATTATTAAATCATTTCATCATTGAAAATGTTTTATTAACTACATTTATTTTTATAATGGTTTAAATTGCGAATATGAGAAATAGGGAAAATATAAGAAAACTCAAATGTGCTTTCCATAAATCACATATTGGATTTCTCATTATTTTCCACTATGATTGAATCTGAATAACTTGAACTATATTCTGAACAACTCTACGCTTCATTCATATCCTTATTTCACCCCTTATCTTTTTCCATGTAATTTTTCATGATTTTTAAAATTATACATTCATCTTTGACATGAAATTATTTCTTATATTCATAGAAAACTATTTTTTTGTCTTAATAATCCTTCTTTCGTCAATTTATCCAATTACATCTATTATCATACATTCATTTAATGTTTTGTATCTTGAATAATTTTTACAATTTTAACGATTTCATGAATCAACTAACTAAGTCATCCACTTCTTTATTTCTGTTAAAAGATTAATCTTCATCAAATGATCATTATTCATTCATACAATTCATATTTGTTTAACTTTAGTTCTTCGTATTATATTATAATCATTACATTTTTCTCTTCAATAGTAAAATTACATCAATCACATGACTATTGAATTGAGGCTAATGTTTCTCACTATCTATCAGGTTAACATCCTAGCCTGGAAATCACTTGATCTTATTTAGTAATTGGTTTCTTGAGAGAATAGGTTTTGTTAAGAATCTCAATGAACATAAGATACATATATAAGAATGTTTTTTAGTTTTTATCTTAAATGTTTCATAATTAATAGTATAGTTATTCAAATTCATTTCATTAAAATAAAATGTTTTTTCATGATAAATTGGTAATGTATACTGTAACGCCCCGACCCCAGCTACCCAGAGCCGGTGCATTACTTCGTAACATTGGCATGATCACAAAAGATCAAGTCTCGAAAGACCGATTAGTTTAGTAGCCTTAGAAACACTAGATACATTCATAAGTCTTTCATTACATCAAAATTAAACAAACTACAAAAAAACATGGTCTTCATAGTCCACACTCATATCTTCACTGATTATTCTTGCAAGTCAGTCATAAAATACTTCTTCACAACCTGGAAAATTTTTAAACATTGAAAGGGGTGAGCTCAAATGCTCAGTAAGGATAACAATAATGCGGAAGCTTTCATAAATAAACATTAACATTTAAGGCAATGTATAACTAAAACAAAAGCCTCTTAAACATGAACTTCAACATAATATGGCAAAAGTAAAATGAGATAATGCCATTTACTTCTTCACATGGATATTCTACTGGTCGAATAATCACATGTAATATCAATAACCACTTTCATAATGAGGGAATGTATAATGCCAGACATTCTGAAACACTTTGTCAAGGCCTCGGCCAAGACGTCTAAAATGATTAAGGCCTCGGCCAAAACCATAAATCAAATTGGGAAAGGGCCTCGGCCAATTCCACGTCTAGTTGTCTCATGAGACCTGCCGATGCATCGAGGAGCTATAGCGGGCTCCACCCGTCACTTATTAAGTCCAATACATTCCTCATATGAATAGGTTTAAACATATCATAAACCATAACATAATCGTATCACATAAAACATGCATAAAGGAAACATAACATTTCCACATTTCAATCACAAGATATCAATACAACACATTGATAAAAACTCTTTCAAAACCATTTTCAATACCAAAATAAAAGAAAGTTAAAACTTTGTATTTATTTTTCATTAAAAAAAAAGATGGCTTTTAGAGGAAGCCGAAACTCAAATAGTGGTCACGGCGGTGGAGAAGTCGTTGTCGCCGCATAAGTACGGAAAGAAAAACATTCCCTTTTGTCGTTTAGCAAAACACTTCGTATAAAAAAGATTCCTTTTGAATAAACGTAAAAGTCAAAGGGGTTGATACACCGTATAAAAGAAAGTTGTGTATAAAACCAAATATGTCTCAGTGGATGGTGATTGAGACGAAGTCCTTAAAAAGATCATTTTTAGAATAAAATAGATCTATTATGTGTATTCACTATAGGTACACATAAAGAAAGTAAAAATACAAAATAATACATAATAATATCATGACATAATCGGAAAGTAGGAGATTAACCCAAAGAATGGAAGTTGGGTTAAGAAGTTCCCTTACCTCGTGTCTGACTTGACTCAACCGTTCTTTAACCTCCTGAATAATAAACTAGAGTTAATATATACCTTATTAAGAACCATTTTCAACTTCATTATCCTTATTATATCACTTATTACAATGATATGAACATTATGTAATTATTTAAGTTAATAATGTTCATTTTGTCGGTATTTGGTTCTTAAGTCAAAAATAGGCTTCTTACACTTACATGTTGTTAATTTGGTCAAAGGTTCATTATATCCAGAATGGTATTCATGATGTAGATATCATATATGTCATATATATCCAGTACATACATTCATTTATAATATTACATCACATTTAGAGGTAAGAAATGAAATGCACCGTTCATGGAGACGGTAAGCCGTACGTACGCATGAACGCTACTTCCATTTCTATTTCATATTTTCTGGAATGGAATCATAATGATATGAGAGTATATTATAATTCCAGTATAATAACATATATAATATCATTAACTTTATCCTTCACACATCCCACATATGGTATTAACGAATCAAATCACTTTCAGGGGGCGGTAGTCCGCGCTTCCTAAAATGAAGATATCGTGTTTTACCCATAATGGAAACCATAAAGGTATGCCCAAAATGAAAAAAACAGAAGCTTAAGGAAAACATAAACATATTATATATCATATATAAAAATAGTGACATCATAATGGCCTCCTTTGAAGGTGTTAAATGAGTGTTGAACAATCATCGTTTCGGGAGGCAGAATTTCGCCATCCACGGAAACCTTATGTTCTTTAACCATTTGATGTAGTTGTGTGGAAGTGTAGCTCAAATAAATCTTATAACAACATCCTAGTATATTTAAGATACTGGTGTTGTTACAAAAGAAGTAAATATAAAGAGTTTAGGGGGTTGGAGAAGCAAAATAAAACAAAAGAACATGAGAGAATGAATTACCTTAAAAAGTGTAACTCCTTTTGAGTTGAGCCTAAAGGATTCCTTTGAAAGGATTCTGCCCAAAGGGAATCCTCTAGGATGAGGAGAGGGATGTGGAGAGAGCAAATGGGCAGGGGTTGGCCGAGCCAATGGCTTGACGAGTGTGTGAAATGAGGTAGAGGTGGGGGCCTTTTATAAGAGGAGAGGAGGGGCACTTTTGGAAAGTAAAGGAACATTACATTATTTGAAAATGTGTTTCGGTTTTAAAAGGTCCCACATTGATAGCATTCGTGGATAAGGTGATAAGGCATCGAAATCCACTCATCCAATTGGTTTTGGACAAGTGAAATCCTTGGATTTTGCATTATCTTCTCATTTTATTTAAATCGTTAAATAATGAGGTCATCGCCACATCATAATGATGTCATAAATAATTTAATTTATTTAATGTCTAAAAATTATAAAAAAAAATACTATGATGTAGGAAATCTTTTTAGCTTTCTAATGAATATTTATAGTCAAAATTTGGACTTGTGTAACCCTACTTAAAAATTGTTTTAGTAGAACAATTTATGTTAGTGTCATTTTCACTTTAACATTAAATAAAAAGTAATTTATGTTATTTCCCTACAAAAGTGGATCCATGGGGTCCCCAAGTTAGGCCATGGCTTGTCTTGGTCGGCCATGACACAACCAATGAGGTTGGGACATGTGTCTAGGTCATTTAATATTATTAAAGTATTATTTATACCTTAAACTACCCTAATTACCACTAATCGCGATTAAAACTTAATAAGTTACTATTCACCAAAAATTATTTTGATCTCATTGAACCACATTTTACTTCCTAATGACAACCATGTATGTCGGATTTTTGAAAATCAAATCACAGAAGTGGTAATATTTCATTTAAACGAAAAATCAGTTATTTAACTACCACTTAGTGGTTTCACTATTCATCAAAAATTGAAGTTTTTCAGAATAAGGCCAAAATTTCACCCTAAGCTATAATTGATATTACGAATTCAAAAATGATGTCTATTTTACAAAATTCCAAACATATTAGTTGCATTAATTAATTTTATAATTAATTCCCGCTGTCACAACAAATAGCGTGTTTTTAAGAAACAATTTATATCAAAAGATTGGCAATTGTTTATGTCCAATTTCAATGTTAAATTAATTCTAATGACCGCCATTGGATAAAATGGTAAAAATATATTCTAATTATACTCTAAAACCACTCAATATTATACTTTATCACTATGAATTATTTTGATTAAAAAGGTTGTTTTAAGTATTTTTCACTATTCATAAAAATTTTGAAGTTCTCAGAAAATTACAAAAAATTCAACATAGGCTAATTTCAATATTAGGAATACAAAAATGAAGTCCATTTTGAAATATAAAATTTCTATAATTTTAAAAAGTGGTTATTACTATTCATAACGGCTACTTTGATTTGTCGCGATGTTTTAGAACTCGAAGTTGCGTACAATGCAAGCTATTGTATTATTGAATGAGAAGCGTATCGTGGAAGCTCGGGGTGTTACATTCTCCCCTCCTTCAATAAATTGCGTCCTCGCAATTTGAAATTTTTCTTTGATAATAAAAGGTTCAAAATAGAAAATACCTTTGTGGAAAACCCACATCGGAAATAAGGTTAATAAATATATAACATTAAAAGAAAACAGGATAAGTACAAAGGTCACCCGATATAGCCCATTCTAAGATTCTATGAAAATATGGATATGGAAGAAAAACAAACCATCAAGGTCTGATGGAGAGTTATAGAAAACAGGATTAGGAGAAAGTTTAACCATAAGAAAATCACAAACTTGTGATTGGTTAAACGGTCATTGAATCCCTAGTTGGAAAAGTTAACCGACAACATTTTTGTTTTAAGTTACCTTTTATAATGTTGAGGATTCTATTTAGGAGATTTACTAAGAACGTAAGGGAATATACATACTTGTTATGTATACTTTCATTCGTTAATGAATTTTTACCACAAACCCATCTTTTACTCCAAATGGTAACAGAACTCAAAAATATTCTATTTATCCTAATTGTATAAGGTTCAAAATGTTAACACATACCATTTAGATTAGTAAAACTATTTTGTAATAACCAGGGACTTCCTGTAGGCTAGTGGTAGAAAATAAAGGCCTGTCGCACTATGATTGTGGGTTCGATTCCTGCAGCTTTGTCCGACGCGACGGGTTATGCCCCACCCTGCAGGTTGTCCTTTTCCTAAAACTATAGTATCATAATATTCCAAAAATAATCTTCATAAATTTTTTAACCTTAAACAATACTATCCATGGTTCAACTTAATCCATTCCAACCTTAATAGTTATCCAAAATACATCTGTCCAACTCACAGTCCAAATTTTATAAGGAAGGTAAACATAATGAAGATCCTTTATCCCACGTAACAACATGTGAGCACCTTCATCATGTATTCTTTTTAAACATACTGAATTACCATGATCCCTTATTCCTTATAGAATACTAGATATACTCCTTATATCCAAAAATGTATACAAAACATCAATCAGTTTCAAGGAAGTTAAGTATATCCAATATAATTTATCCAAATCAATCACGTCTTATTTCAAAATCACAATCTCAGTATCAAAACCATATTATGGTTTATCTTTCTCTCAACCATATATTTTCCAAAAATTTAACCTACTGTGGAGTCACTTTTCTTGGTTCCACACAATCTCAAGTCCTTGATGAAATAGTACTGCAGTACAATCCTTATATACTCCATAATTATTATAACCAGTACATCATTGATACAACACTCAAATTACAAAATTCTTTAATAACAACATAAGAGCTCTAATCATTACTCCTCATCTGTGGTAGTATCATAACTTGATTATTATCCAATAACATCATTTGGGGCATACTTTGACGATTTGGACATTGGTTTGCGTAGTGTCCCCAATCCTTGCAGAAGAAACATTGTACATTTGAAACCATTTTCTTACCCTTGCAGTCACGCACTTTGTGTCCTTTTTCTCTACACTTATAACAAACTCCCATTCCCTTTAGGCAAGTTCCATGATGTTTCTTCCCACAATTACCACATATTGGAAAATTCTTCTTTCCCCTCATCCCTTTATCCATCATTCTCTCTTCCATCCCTTTCGTCTCTTGCTTCGCTTCAAAGCCATAGGACTCAGAGAATTCTTTACTTATCCTATTAACACATGATACTATTTCTTCATATGTTGAGAACACATGGGAGACTATTTCCCTTCGAAATGTTGGCTTAATACCATGAAAGATACTATCCTTCTTACTCTTTGGATCATACGTACTGCTGGAGTTCACATTCCTTCTACTGGGCGCCATTTCTATACAACGGCATAAACTAGGTTAGTTTATGAATCAAAATACATAACTTGTATAATACTTAACATAAATTGAACTATTTATGGATATAATCCATAATCATAAAAAGGTTTTATTTGAGAAATTATATACTCATAACCGTTCATAGTGGTTTGTAAAGAAAATGAGAATTATCTTAAGCATATCCCCCGGGAGTGTCGTAACCAAGAGTGCAGCGAGGCCCGTTGTCGTGCACCAGTTCCCGTTCGAGTCTAGCTCGAAGCGGTGTTTTCGGATTTTACCCCTAGGTACATCTGTGCCAGAGCCACCTCTACCTGCTCGTATCCAGACAGGGATGTATTGCTCGGAAAACTCACAAAATCTCTATATTACCAAAATTCTAGGAAGGTTTTCTATTCTAATCCTCAAAGTCTATCTTCGGGCTATGTGCTCTAATCAGAGTTTATCTAAATCTAGCTTCCAAGGTTAGTACTAAACTGCCTCTGATACCAACTGTAACGCCCCGACCCCAGCTACCCAGAGCCGGTGCATTACTTCGTAACATTGGCATGATCACAAAAGATTAAGTCTCGAAAGACCGATTAGTTTAGTAGCCTTGGAAACACTAGATACATTCATAAGTCTTTCATTACATCAAAATTAAACAAACTACAAAAAAACATGGTCTTCATAGTCCACACTCATATCTTCACTGATTATTCTTGCAAGTCAGTCATAAAATACTTCTTCACAACCTGGAAAATTTTTAAACATTGAAAGGGGTGAGCTCAAATGCTCAGTAAGGATAACAATAATGCGGAAGCTTTCATAAATAAACATTAACATTTAAGGCAATGTATAACTAAAACAAAAGCCTCTTAAACATGAACTTCAACATAATATGGCAAAAGTAAAATGAGATATGGCCATTTACTTCTTCACATGGATATTCTACTGGTCGAATAATCACATGTAATATCAATAACCACTTTCATAATGAGGGAATGTATAATGCCAGACATTCTGAAACACTTTGTCAAGGCCTCGGCCAAGACGTCTAAAATGATTAAGGCCTCGGCCAAAACCATAAATCAAATTGGGAAAGGGCCTCGGCCAATTCCACGTCTAGTTGTCTCATGAGACCTGCCGATGCATCGAGGAGCTATAGCGGGCTCCACCCGTCACTTATTAAGTCCAATACATTCCTCATATGAATAGGTTTAAACATATCATAAACCATAACATAATCGTATCACATAAAACATGCATAAAGGAAACATAACATTTCCACATTTCAATCACAAGATATCAATACAACACATTGATAAAAACTCTTTCAAAACCATTTTCAATACCAAAATAAAAGAAAGTTAAAACTTTGTATTTATTTTTCATTAAAAAAAAAGATGGCTTTTAGAGGAAGCCGAAACTCAAATAGTGGTCACGGCGGTGGAGAAGTCGTTGTCGCCGCATAAGTACGGAAAGAAAAACATTCCCTTTTGTCGTTTAGCAAAACACTTCGTATAAAAAAGATTCCTTTTGAATAAACGTAAAAGTCAAAGGGGTTTATACACCGTATAAAAGAAAGTTGTGTATAAAACCAAATATGTCTCAGTGGATGGTGATTGAGGCGAAGTCCTTAAAAAGATCATTTTTAGAATAAAATAGATCTATTATGTGTATTCACTATAGGTACACATAAAGAAAGTAAAAATACAAAATAATACATAATAATATCATGACATAATCGGAAAGTAGGAGATTAACCCAAAGAATGGAAGTTGGGTTAAGAAGTTCCCTTACCTCGTGTCTGACTTGACTCAACCGTTCTTTAACCTCCTGAATAATAAACTAGAGTTAATATATACCTTATTAAGAACCATTTTCAACTTCATTATCCTTATTATATCACTTATTACAATGATATGAACATTATGTAATTATTTAAGTTAATAATGTTCATTTTGTCGGTATTTGGTTCTTAAGTCAAAAATAGGCTTCTTACACTTACATGTTGTTAATTTGGTCAAAGGTTCATTATATCCAGAATGGTATTCATGATGTAGATATCATATATGTCATATATATCCAGTACATACATTCATTTATAATATTACATCACATTTAGAGGTAAGAAATGAAATGCACCGTTCATGGAGACGGTAAGCCGTACGTACGCATGAACGCTACTTCCATTTCTATTTCATATTTTATGGAATGGAATCATAATGATATGAGAGTATATTATAATTCCAGTATAATAACATATATAATATCATTAACTTTATCCTTCACACATCCCACATATGGTATTAACGAATCAAATCACTTTCAGGGGGCGGTAGTCCGCGCTTCCTAAAATGAAGATATCGTGTTTTACCCATAATGGAAACCATAAAGGTATGCCCAAAATGAAAAAAACAGAAGCTTAAGGAAAACATAAACATATTATATATCATATATAAAAATAGTGACATCATAATGGCCACCTTTGAAGGTGTTAAATGAGTGTTGAACAATCATCGTTTCGGGAGGCAGAATTTCGCCATCCACGGAAACCTTATGTTCTTTAACCATTTGATGTAGTTGTGTGGAAGTGTAGCTCAAATAAATCTTATAACAACATCCTAGTATATTTAAGATACTGGTGTTGTTACAAAAGAAGTAAATAAAAAGAGTTTAGGGGGTTGGAGAAGCAAAATAAAACAAAAGAACATGAGAGAATGAATTACCTTAAAAAGTGTAACTCCTTTTGAGTTGAGCCTAAAGGCTTCCTTTGAAAGGATTCTGCCCAAAGGGAATCCTCTAGGATGGGGAGAGGGATGTGGAGAGAGCAAATGGGCAGGGGTTGGCCGATCCAATGGCTTGAAGAGTGTGTGAAATGAGGTAGAGGTGGGGGCCTTTTATAAGAGGAGAGGAGGGGCACTTTTGGAAAGTAAAGGAACATTACATTATTTGAAAATGTGTTTCGGTTTTAAAAGGTCCCACATTGATAGAATTCGTGGATAAGGTGATAAGGCATCGAAATCCACTCATCCAATTGGTTTTGGACAAGTGTAATCCTTGGATTTTGCATTATCTTCTCATTTTATTTAAATCGTTAAATAATGAGGTCATCGCCACATCATAATGATGTCATAAATAATTTAATTTATTTAATGTCTAAAAATTATAAAAAAAAATACTATGATGTAGGAAATCTTTTTAGCTTTCTAATGAATATTTATAGTCAAAATTTGGACTTGTGTAACCCTACTTAAAAGTTGTTTTAGTAGAACAATTTATGTTAGTGTCATTTTCACTTTAACATTAAATAAAAAGTAATTTATGTTATTTCCCTACAAAAGTGGATCCATGGGGTCCCCAAGTTAGGCCATGGCTTGTCTTGGTCGGCCATGACACAACCAATGAGGTTGGGACATGTGTCTAGGTCATTTAATATTATTAAAGTATTATTTATACCTTAAACTACCCTAATTACCACTAATCGCGATTAAAACTTAATAAGTTACTATTCACCAAAAATTATTTTGATCTCATTGAACCACATTTTACTTCTTAATGACAACCATGTATGTCGGATTTTTGAAAATCAAATCACAGAAGTGGTAATATTTCATTTAAACGAAAAATCAGTTATTTAACTACCACTTAGTGGTTTCACTATTCATCAAAAATTGAAGTTTTTCAGAATAAGGCCAAAATTTCACCCTAAGCTATAATTGATATTACGAATTCAAAAATGATGTCTATTTTACAAAATTCCAAACATATTAGTTGCATTAATTAATTTTATAATTAATTCCCGCTGTCACAACAAATAGCGTGTTTTTAAGAAACAATTTATATCAAAAGATTGGCAATTGTTTATGTCCAATTTCAATGTTAAATTAATTCTAATGACCGCCATTGGATAAAATGGTAAAAATATATTCTAATTATACTCTAAAACCACTCAATATTATACTTTATCACTATGAATTATTTTGATTAAAAAGGTTGTTTTAAGTATTTTTCACTATTCATAAAAATTTTGAAGTTCTCAGAAAATTACAAAAAATTCAACATAGGCTAATTTCAATATTAGGAATACAAAAATGAAGTCCATTTTGAAATATAAAATTTCTATAATTTTAAAAAGTGGTTATTACTATTCATAACGGCTACTTTGATTTGTCGCGATGTTTTAGAACTCGAAGTTGCGTACAATGCAAGCTATTGTATTATTGAATGAGAAGCGTATCGTGGAAGCTCGGGGTGTTACATATACCAAATTATTAATAAATTATATTAAACTCTTCACCTCTTAAATCAAAATATGAATAATTGATCTCTTGAAATTTATTGTTATAATTTTATTTATTTTCATTACTCTATTCTACTATATTTTATTCAATAATTCATATTTATCCTCAATGTTATTCAAAATTTCCAAACCCATATTTTAATATAAATTTTAATCTAAATAATCTATAAATAATAATTAGAAAAATTTAAATAATTATTCCTATGAGTAATATCTCCCTATTTTATATAACTATTCATGAATTAAAAAAAATACAAATTTACGATTTTTAATAAACAACTATATTAATGTTAAAAATATATTATGAAAATCCTCTAATACAAAATGTTATATGGAATAGCTAAATCCAGATGAGTTTAATTGACTACCTCATAAAAACATCATTATTAAATCACTTTTAATGTTAAATATACTAACTTGATAAAAAAACCCTGTTAATCAAAATCAAAAAAAATTATAATTACTTTTTTCAAACAGGTTCTCAATGTGGGATAAATGCTCAGTTAAATTAAACATTTAAATTATTTAAAATTATAAGATCAAATTACATGATCAAAGCTATATATAAAGCCAAAATTAAAATTAACTATTCATGTAAAAATAGTATTTTGAAAAAAAGCATTTTTGAACTTGGAAATATATAAAACAAAACTAATAAAATAAATATAAGAATTTAATTAAGAGGTTTTGTATTAATCCAAGATGTAATCCCCTTTTTATGGAATTCAGCAACATCCATGTCATTTATTAAAAATAAACATAATCCACACCCTTGGTTAAACACTAAAATCAATATCACACAAGATTTTCTAGAAATTAATCCTCTTACAATGTTATACATTGGAAGAAAATAAGTACAATTCTCATGTGACCTAAATCATAGTTTTTATAAGTAAAAAAAATAAAAAAAATTGATATTGTTCTTCAAGAGTACAATAGTTTTTAACTGAAGATAGTGTGTACATATAAAAAGATAAATTTAATACATTTTTAGAAAGATAATTCATAAAGGGAAATAAAAAATGAGTATAGAAAACAAAAATTGATGCATCTCAATCCATGTTCCTTTATATGTTCATAGGTCATATATGTTTTCATCAAAATTAGATTGAACATTTTTTATAGAATGTTAATTAAATAGAGTATCAAAGAGGCTGGAAAAAAATATCTTCATTCAATATTAATATATATTGTAAGGTTTCACACATAAGAATCCTGATATATAATATGAAAATAGGAATTATTTTTTCATGTACCACTATATCTGTCACATACATAACTTATTTTAAAGTAATTTTTTAATTTATTTTCCATTCATGATTTGTTTTGGGGGTTTCCAAAGGTTTTATGGAGAATATGTTAGTTTTCAAGAATTGGGCCAAACCGTGAGCCCAATTCCAGATTTAAAAATAAATTTTTGTTTCTTTTATAACTTTTTCATTTTTTAATATTTTTCAGTAATTACAACTCCTAAATGTCCTCCCCTGATATATTAACACCAAATTTAATTTTTTAGCCTTTATAAATCCATAAGAATGGGGGATTTTTGTTTTTATTTGATAATTGGGCCAACCCGAAGGCCCATTTTCCAGTTTTAAGTTGTTTCATTAATTTATTAATATATTATTCATTAAAATGGATTTTTGGTGATTCCACCTCCCTATAGTCCCTAAGAAGCCCAGGCGCGACCCCATGCACTCCTCCCACAATTTGGAGCTCGATAGAGTCGCGAAAATAGTCGAAACTTTCTGGATTTCAGAAATCGTCCAGATTTTGGAGAGGTAAATTGATCCTTTCATAACTCCTTATATTCTTAATCTTTTACCTCCATTCCAATTCCTAAATGACCTAATAATTATTGTGAGACCATCCCCTGAGTTTTGGATGTTTTAAATTTCAGATACTAGTGTTTTGGGGAGATTCATTATAGATTTCTCAAGTAAGTTTGTCCATTTCTTTTCCCCTTTCAAATTGATTAGGGTTTCATTCTATTTTTTTAGGGTTTCCTCCCTTTTTATTGAAGTGAACAATGACCAGTGGGTAGGTGTTCGAACCTGAGGTTTAACCTTGGGTTTTCTTGGTCCAATTTTCTATTTTTAGGTTTAATCTACCCTTCTTGAGGTGCGGCGGTGGTGCGTTTGTGTTTTCGCACAAAGGATTCAATGGTTTCATTTGATTTGGTAGGTGATTCCAATGTTGATGCAATATTTGTGTATTAGAATTCTGTATTTATCATATTTTCAGATTTATATAATTTTATTATTGCTACAAAAATTGTATCTAATGATGTTTCCATTGCAATTGAATTTAAAATTCCAATTTGGTGTGAAATTGGGGGTTTTCCAAAGAAGTGTTTTGTTTGTTTATTTGGGGATGACCTATAAATACATAGTTGTTTTTATTGATCTATACTAAGGCATAAAATACTGTTTATAATGTTTATCCCCTTTGGTAATTGCTGCAAATAATGAGTTTTAATTGTGCTTGTAAAGAAAGTGAAGTTTTGGTTCCACTTTTGTGTGAAAATGAAGGTTTTACAAAGAGAACTCTTCTTGTTTAACATGAGGATGCCCAAAAATTGATTTGTTGTTTTAATTGATATTTATTGGGCTGCCTTTACTGTTTTGGTAACTTACAATTGTGAACATCATGTACAAGTGGGTTTCTTAAGGGGTTTTGTGTGAAAAACTACACGAGATTATGTGAAATTGATTTATTCAAATTCAAAGAGTTTGTTGTGTGTTTTAAGTGATATAAAATGAGATAGATACTTTATTTGGTGTATGTGACCAGTAGTGGTGTTTTACATTAAAATGGATGTGTGTTAAATCCTGAAATTGTTTGAGCACAAAGGGGGAAGCCCGGGTACCTAGGTGGGGCGGATTTGTACTAGTACGGCTAGTGGACCGGATGGGTTTTGTCCCTGTTTCACTTAGCATTTGGATAAATAAAACTCTAACTAAACTATGTGGATGATGTTTGGGGACCACTAGGTTATGGGTATGTTCCCTACTAGTGGATCGTGCATGAGAAAGGATTTTACTATGGTTACATTACACTGAGGTACGAGGTACATGGGGCCTGAGACTATCTAGTGCCTAGGGGTGTTCCCGGTTTTGTTGCTCAGTGGATTTGTGGTATTTTCCCTTGTTTTTGGGTGTCTTTGGAATTGTAATGCAGTATCTAATATTCCTATTTAAATTTTTTAACATTCTGAAAGTTTTATCTTGAAAAATGTTTTCAATTTAAAGTATCATTTTGTGGAATTTTTCACCGCTTTTAATTGCATATTAAAACTGCTTGCTTTTTCACGTTGTATTGCATGCACCTTGGAATCATAGGGTGGTATCCTATTGGGCTTAGGCTCACACCCTACTTACACCCCTTGGGTGTAAGTAGACCTTTTTTTGACCCAGGTAAAGGAAAGGCTAAGGGTGATGGCGGTTCAGGGTGTTAGTCATCATCCTTGGGGCGGAGTAGTGGAGACGACTTGGGGGTGATGACCCCTTGTCATGTGGAGTCCATGGGGCTATTTTGTTTCTGTTCCATTGTGTCTTTGGACCTTTTTTATTGACTCTAAACCTATGTATTCAGTTCTGGTTTTTGTTTAAACATCATTTGGTATAAATTTTCAGATTCAGTTTATTGACTGTTTTTAATGATTTATGACTTCATATTCGGGTAAATCGTTCCCAAACCTAAATAAATGATACCCGGGCACTTGTGCCAGCCCGTGGGGATAGGGAACGCCCTTCGGGTCATTTCACGGGCTGGGTTTGGTGCCAGTTTGGGCGTCGACCAGATTTGGTTCGTGACAAAATGGTATCAGAGGAGGTTCTGGTTAACTCTTTGGGTCACGTTATTTGGGGAACAGTCAGGAGAGTGTAAAGTTACGATTGATGGGACTTGGTAGTTCGGTTAGGGGTAGTGTGCCTGATCACCACACCTCATGACAGGATTTGAGTCGCCATGGGATGTCAGGATTAATCTAATTCCTTTGGTTTTCATGGTTTGATGACGATTAGGGGAAATGAAAAGAGAGTTGGGTTAATGATCTCAGTGAGATCGCAGGGCCTGGCAAGCCATGTGAAGATGGGGATATTCCCTAAAACACTCTCTGTGATAGTGAAGTTATTGGAATATGGCTGCCAACCATATTTCCAAGTCACCCATTGAAACTAGTTTCCTCTCGGATTGTTTTGTGCTTTAGTTTTGAAATCCTGGCACTTTGGTTTTCTGGTGACTTGGTTTTAATAAGCGTAAAGTTTTTATGAAATGATTTTCAAATAAAGAGGGAATGGTTCGGTTTATGAAATTGAGGAATTGAATTTTCAGAATTGTTTTCAAATGTAAAATGGTGTGCTTACACCTCTTTTGAAAGAATGAACTATATTATAGTTGGTTTTGAAAAGTTTTTCCAATAGAGTGTTCTAAATAATAAAATAGTGTTTTAATGGGATGATATGTTTTGATATTGATATGAATATCTTGAATGTGGGTTCTTTTCCAAATTTTTTTGTCTTTATGAAATGTTTTGTAAGATGTGAATTGGGATTTTGATCTCATTGTTAGCAGTTTTGAGAAAAAAGGTTGGGTTGGTTGAGCATTTTGTTTTTGAAAAGTGGAAGGAATTTTTGTTTTACGCTTTGGTATTTCTATGAGTGACCACATGCATGGGGTTATATGAGATGATGGATGGTTGATGGCATGACTGGATGAGTTCTGTGATGGTTATGAGGAGGGTGCCCGGTGTGACACAAAAACATGCATGTGTGAGGCCCATGGGGTACCATTGGTGGATACTCTTACTGAAAAACCGTTTGTTTTCAAAGAAATAGTTTTAAAGAAAAACATGATGTATTGATGAATAATTTGGTATAGTTTTTATTATGGTTTTTTGATAATGTTGATGTTGTGGGATGTTTTGAGTCCAAGAACCCCTCCTGTTTGAACTGTGTTTTGGGTTTGTGTTTGGTCGGTGAGCTATGTTGTAGGCACGATTAGTGGTCTCTTTTGAAAAATGTTTTGGGATTCCTCTACAGTGGTTCCCTTCATGTGTTTGGATCTGGTTTGAGGCATGTTTTGACTAATGGACCAGATTGGTTGGGTCCTTGGGTTCTCTCATTGGATAAGGTATGCCCCCATTAAGGGTTAATGCACATCTGAAGTGCAATCCATATTGTTTCGCCATTGGAAAATCCTTCAGTTGATAAATATAAGGAATATTTTATCGATCATTGTTGATTGAGTCTACACCCATTCATTTCGTTTATTTTTGGATCCTCTTGTAGTGGTAAAGTTATTGTGGAAGGTTGAAAGAAACCATAGTTTCTAATGTTTCATGATTCATCGAAGGTGGAGGTGTTATTTAGTTTTAAGTGTGGATGAGTCTCTCGATGGTGTCTAAGAGGACCTTTGGGTTCTTAAAAGTTTCTTTGATGCATTAATTCATGTTAAACCACCGGTGTGGGAAATATGGTCACGATAGGATATTGTGGCCACTTTCTAGAATTGGGTGTTGTTTGGGGATGTTGTATAAGGTCCCTCTCCATGAATTGTTTATATCAGTTGAAATGGTCATGTATGGTGATTCCTTATGATGTCATGTACTCGATTTACTGTATAGGTGAAAGTAGTGAAATCCTCTGAGAGTCCCTGTTATGTTGGGCAAATGTCTCCCTTGTAAAAACTTCAAAATCATCTATTTTAGAGGAATGTGAGTGTAGGTGTTCTTTACTTATATTGTTTCTCACCTGAAGAAACAAGTTGTGATGTGTGTGTATCTTCTCAGCCCTTGTTTCAGTGAAATTTTGGGATAAGGTAAAGTGAGTTTGGAATGTGTTATGTCTAGAAAACTTATTTGGGACTGCGGTGTAGTTTTTGGTGGAACCAAAAAGAAGAATTCTCATTCAGTGGGTTTCCTAATATTAACTACGAGGCCGAAGATGCTTCAATCATTTGAGCTCCAGCCATAGGTCTCGGAGAGAAGCTGGCTCGTATTCAGGGAAAATCCCAGGGCCATTTAAACCCTTGTACAAAGTCCTATCCTTAGTATGAAAGATGGGAATAGTTCAAACCTATGGTTTCGTCATGGTTGAGCACATAGTCTGTGCACGTTTAGTAGTGGTCGTGTGCTAGGAAGCCATGTAGAATGAATTATATTCATAGTTAGTGCACAGTTTCCCAAACCATGCAGACTAATCCTACGCCCTTCCTAAATCTTTGATTTCTTTTTGGGTCTTTCTGTGTCGGCCCATGCTGGTCGGTTAAGATGGTCAGTTCTTATGGTGGGGAGACCCACTATGATTCTAATGAATATTCCTTCATAAAAATTTAATGGAAGTATATCCCTTTTACTAGAGAGTATGTTTGGGCCTCCCACAATTAGTGTCTTGATTCTGTCTCGGGAAAACAATTTAAGTTGTCTCTTATGGTGGGGAGCCCATTTGTGTCTCTTCATACGAGTAACTCATATTTTTTTTTCTTTGGACTTGTCTGGGAAGTAGGTATTATCATTCTAAGATATCTAACTACCTACATATTCATTGGGTAAACATTGTTATTGGAGAGTTTCCAATGGTTTAGTTATAGTAGGGAAGTGTAACCTTGTTCAATGTTGTTGTTTTTTTGGGTAAATTGATTGAGTATTGTTCAGATTGTATTTGAGGAGTTTTCATTTGGGATAAATCCTGAATGTACTTTATTGTTTCAGGAAAGTGGTGTAAGTTTGGTTTGTGACAGTATTCCTTCCATCATTGATCACTGGGAGTGTTTTGACCTTTGAGGGTGAAACCTTGCAAGAGAGTACCTATTGGTTTCTCAGTGGGGTTTGATTGTTGCTTTAACCTTGCTGTGACATTCCGGGGCGGAAAGTTTTCAAGGTGGGGAGAATTTTCACATACATAACTTATTTTAAAGTTATTTTTTAATTTATTTTCCATTCATGATTTGTTTTGGGGGTTTCCAAAGGTTTTATGGAGAATATGTGAGTTTTCAAGAATTGGGCCAAACCGTGAGCCCAATTCCAGATTTAAAAATAAATTTTTGTTTTTTTATAACTTTTAAATTTTTTAATATTTTTCAGTAATTCCAACTCCTAAATGTCCTCCCCTGATATATTAACACCAAATATAAATTTTTAGCCTTTATAAATCCATAAGAATGGGGGATTTTTGTTTTTATTTTAGAATTGGGCCAACCCGAAGGCCCATTATCCAGTTTTAAATTGTTTCATTAATTTATTAATATCATATTCATTAAAATGGAGTTTTTGGTGATTCCACCTCCCTATCGACCCTAAGAAGCCCAGGCGCGACCCCATGCAATCCTCCCCCAATGTATAGCTCTATAGTGTCGCGCAAATAGTCGATACTTTCTGGATTTCAGAAATCGTCCAGATTTTGGAGAGGTAAATGGATCCTTTCATAACTCCTTCTATTCTTAATCTTTTCCCTCCATTCCAATTCATAAATGACCTAATAATTATTGTGAGACCATCCCCTGAGTTTTGACCGTTTTAAATTTCAGATACTAGTGTTTTGGGGAGATTCATTATAGATTTCTCAAGTAAGATTGTCCATTTCTTTTCCCCTTTCAAATTGATTAGGGTTTAATTCTATTTTTTTAGGGTTTCCTCCCTTTTTATTGAAGTGAACAATGACCCATGGGTAGGGGTTCGAACCTAAGGTTTAACCTTGGGTTTTCTTGGTCCAATTTTCTATTTTTAGGTTTGATCTACCCTTCTTGAGGTGCGGCGGTGGTGCGTTTGTGTATTCGCACAAAGGATTCAATGGTTTCATTTGATTTGGTAGGTGATTCCAATGTTGATGCAATATTTTTTTATTAGAATGCTGTATTTATCATATTTTCAGATTTATATAATTTTATTATAGCGACAAAAATTGGTTCTAATGATGTTTCCATTGCAATTGAATTTAAAATTCCAATTTGGTGTGAAATTGGGGGTTTTCCAAAGAAGTGTTTTGTTTGTTTATTTGGGGATAACCTATAAATACTTAGTTGTTTTTATTGATTTGTAATAAGGCATAAAATACTGTTTATAATGTTTATCCCCTTTGGTAATTGCTTCAAATAATGAGTTTTAATTGTGCTTGTAAAGAAAGTGAAGTTTTGGTTCCACTGTTGTGTGAAAATGAAGGTTTTACAAAGAGAACACTTGTTGTTTAACATGAGGATGCCCAAAAATTGATTTGTTGTTTTAATTGATATTTATTGGTCTGACTTTACTGTTTTGGTAACTTACAATTGTGAACATCGTGTACAAGTGGGTTTCTTAAGGGGTTTTGTGTGCAAAACTACCCGAGATTATGTGAAATTGATTTATTCAAATTCAAAGAGTTTGTTGTGTGTTTTAAGTGGTATAAAATGAGATAGATACTGTATTTGGTGTATGTGACCAGTAGTGGTGTTTTACATTAAAATGGATGTGTGTTAAATCCTTAAATTGTTTGAGCACAAAGGGGGAAGCCCGGGTACCTAGGTGGGGCAGATTTGTACTAGTACGGCTAGTGGATCGGATGGGTTTTGTCCCTGTTTCACTTAGCATTTGGATAATGACAACTCTAACTAAACTATGTGGATGATGGTTGGGGACCACTAGGTTATGGTTATGTTCCCTACTAGTGGATTGTGCACGAGAAAGGATTTTACTATGGTTACATTACACTGAGGTACTAGGTACATGGGGCCTGAGACTATCTAGTGCCTAGGGGTGTTCCCTGTTTTGTTGCTCAGTGGATTTGTGGTATTTGCCCTTGTTTTTGGGTTTCTTTGGAATTATAATGCAGTATCTAATATTCCTATTTAAATTTGTTAACATTCTGAAAGTTTTATCTTGAAAAATGTTTTCAATTTAAAGTATCATTTTGTGGAATTTTTCACCGCTTTTAATTGCATATTAAAACTGCTTGCTTTTTCACCTTGTATTGCATGCACCTTGGAATCATAGGGTGGTATCCTATTGGGCTTAGGCTCACACCCTATTTACACCCCTTGGGTGTAAGTAGACCTTTTTTTTACCCAGGTAAAGGCAAGGCTAAGGGTGATGGCGGTTCAGGGTGTTAGTCATCATCCTTGGGGCAGAGTAGTGGAGACGACTTGGGGGTGATGACCCCTTGTCATGTGGAGTCCATGGGGATATTTTGTTTCTGTTCCATTGTGTCTTTGGACCTTTTTTATTGACTCTAAACCTATGTATTCAGTTCTAGGTTTTCGTTTAAACATCATTTGGTATAAATTTTCAGATTCAGTTTATTGATTGTTTTTAATGGTTTATGACTTCATATTCGGGTAAATCGTTCCCAAACCTAAATAAATGATACCCGGGCACTTGTGCCAGCCCGTGGGGATAGGGAACGCCCTTCGGGTCATGTCACGGGCTGGGTTTGGTTCCAGTTTGGGCGTCGACCAGATTTGGTTCGTGACAATATCAAATACTTGCTTCCCACCACACATGTACATATGGAATATCTTAGGAATATATCACCATCTAGGTCTAATTATCAATTGAATAATAATAACAATATATCATGGATCCCCATACTAGATATTAAATCTGGAAAGTGTTAATTTTTATTTTCGGCATCCATGGAGTAGTTTAATAATAATGATTATTGAAACCACATGTTCCATTCTGCTTTTAATTCCATAAACAATCCTTTAGAGGAGTAAAAATTGAATTAAAATTTTGAAGGGAAATTGTATAATTCCAATGGTAGACCCTTATTAGGTGTAAATCTAATCTAATTTTGGATCAATCTGAAGGTATATGCCTTTAGTGGAAGATCTCTTTAGCGGTACACCGCGTTAGTTGTATATATCATTAGTGGTAGATCTATTTAGTGGTAGATCTATTTAAAGTTAGATCAGTATTGACACTAGATGTACTAATGGTAGATCTGATTGGTGGTATCACAGTTCAAGGGTATATTATCTCCAATGGTAGCTCTATCAAAGGGATATGTGGTTCACAGTTAGATCTTATTTATCTTGTGGTAGATAATTTAAATTATTGATACATGTACGCAATGATAGATTCATCAGTTGTATATTATCTAGTAGTAGATGAAGTCCACCTGTAGATACAATTGAACTAAATATAGATCATTATTTCATGTTCTAGATCTTTTTGAACTACAAATAGATCCTAACATAATAAAGTTTGTTTCACAATGTTTCTTCCAAAATGACCTACTATCATAAAATATGAAACTTGATATAAACATAAATAATCATGAATTATTATCATTAAAATATTGAGGAAGAAAAAATTTGTATATAAGTTGTATTATCCTTCATGGTTCCTAAAAACAAAATTATCACCTTGGGTGTAGGGATGAAACTATGTGATAAAGGTGCAATAAAAGGTGGCGATAAAGTAGGTGAACCTAGTGAGGTTCTCTACTACGAGCAGCTCCCCCATTGACTCATCCATAGAAGCACAGTTGTCCAAAAAAAACTAACTATATTAAAAAACACTCATATTTTCACTTACTATTAAATATATTTAATAATTAAATTAATGGATCTAGAAGAGGTGTGGAGGACTAACCTAGAGCTGGTCTAGAAAAATATTTGAGAGGTATTAACTACAATTCGTCCTAAAATAGAAATTTGAAATCAGGGGTGAAATTTTGATAATTCCCATATATGTGTGGATGAATGTAGAGATTCTATATGGACACACATACATGAACTAATTGTTGTCATTGTAGTCATTAATTATAAATTTTTCAAAAAACATATCGATGAAGGAGATGAGGATGTGTGATATTTATCTATGGATAATGGTTTTCCTCTAGTAGCGGATATAGGTGGGTATTAATAGATATGTTTCCTATGTGTGACGGTGTTTGAATGGGTCTAGTGTAACATTTTGTCAAACACACCCACAATTGTATGGGTCACATCAATGATTTTTTGTATGTATTGTTTTCAATATATGATCAATTTTGATAAAAATAAAAAGAATAATCCTTCTCTATCAATTTAAAATAATATTGGGTACTATCAACTTCGATTCTGTAACTACTTCCTAGAATATTGGAGTCTAGCATGAATTTACATACAGATCCTCATAAGGAAACATTTGAATGATAGTATTGAAACTAATATTATATGAAAAATTCACCTGATGATTTTGAAGATCCCTAAATTCATTCAAATCCATTAAACATTTTCTCAGCATATCCACTTTTTTGGAAGGTTATATTGGAATAACCATCCGTCTGAGGGTGAAAATAATTATTAAAACTCATCTCAATATTCAATGTTTTCATAGGGGCTCTACAGCAACTATAGGTAAGACTTTGATCATGATCAGATTCAATGGTTTTTGGTACTAAAAATGTTATTACATATTCACTAATCTTAATCATGGTGGTTTTTTTAAGATATAAATCTCGCATGATGGAAATGAAATGTACTGCAATTTTAAGGTAATCGGCCACCACCCAAATAGTGTAGCACCCCTTAGATTTCCAATAAATTCATACAAAAAAATCAATGGTTAGTATTTCAAATTTATATACTGGTATCAGAAATGGTTTCATCATACCCTTATACTTTTATCCATTATAGTTGACATGTTTCTATACCAAGAATCAAGATATATGTTTTTCAATCTCTATGTTCATGTTTTCTGACTAGAATATTTTCTTCAGATCTCTTTACATCTTAGTGAATCCTACATGAAAAGATAAGGATGTGTTATGTGAATTATCTAGAAGTTACTTATTCAGTTCTAGTATATATTGGAAACATATAAAGGATCAAAACCATATATCTAGATCTTACGAGAAGTTGATCTCTGGAATATTCACTACCTTTCTATATAGATCCATATCATCTTTTTGGGCCTACATGGTAGTGTTAGGATGTAATAACATGAACTTTTGAATAAATCTTGTTTCCTAATTTTATGTGTTATTTTATTTTATTTTTATACTCAACAAAAATGTTTCATTTGATAACATGTGTATAATTAAAATGATACTGTTGGTTTTTGACTGTTATATGACCATTGGCCAATATGACCACTGGAAACTAAACGTTTTGATTATTGTCTCTAAATACAAGTAATCTTGGTTAATTAATATAGAAAGAAGATTCGATGGCCTCACCCAGTAGTCTTGGACCAATCGAAGCCCATCTAACAGAACTTGGGAAGAAGGTAGCACCACTGGGCTTTGCTCTGGACCAAACCCAAGCTGATCTTCATCGTATAAAGCTAGATCGGTATCACCTTCGCGAGAAGTTCAAACTGATAGAAATTACTACTCGTGCGGTGTTGGCCGAGCCTCCCTCAGATTCTCTCACCTTAGAACACCTTACACTTAGGTCCTATGCTGGTGTGATAAGAGGCTATGTAAGAAGACCGTAACTGCCTTGTGTAATCCTTTGTTTTAAATAAAAATTGGGATTTCTTCTTATGATGAAGTTTATGAATTTTCAAATGACCGGATAAATATAGTATGCATATTTTTGATGAATTTTAGAAAAAAGATATTTTAAAAAATGGTTGTGTAAACCTTAAATAATTAAAAATGTGTAATGATTTTCGAAAAATGGTCTTCTACAATTATGTTCAGTACGAAATTTAGAGTCTAATAAGATCAACTAAATTTTTGATGAATAGTAAATTATGAATAGTGATTTTATGATTAGGATTAGTAATGTGTCCAAATGGATCAGTAATCTCACTTAAAGAAGGTATTAATATAATCTAGGCACCTTGATTAAGTAATGTGATTCAATAAAATGGTTAAATAACGGTTTCATACATTATTATTCAAGTATTATTTTTTTCGTGTGAATAGTGTTTTTTAATTAAAAATTTAATTAAAAATATTTAGATAATTATTTTTATAAAACGGATTTCATTTTTGAACTCAGAGCACCGATATTATGCTATGGTAATTTTTGGGGTTTTTCTGAAAAAAATGAATTTTCGGTGAATAGTGTTTTTATTTATAAATTAAATTAAAAATATTTAGAAAATTATTTTTATAAAATGGAGTTCATATTTATAATCAGAGCGTTGATATTTGGTTAAGGTGAAATTTTGGGATTATTCTGAGAAAGTTGAATTTTCGATTAATAGTGAAAATACAGTTTTTAAGTTACGGGTGTTTAATGACATCATTAAATGATGTATTAAGTCTGTAATCAATATGTTCTAATTATCAATAGTGAGATAATGTATGAGGTGTTCCAAGTGGCCAATACCATGGGAAAATACCATGGGCAAGCCCATGGTTTTGCCAAAACCACTAATGAGGTGTCCCTTTGCCATTAATTTCTTGTCCCCTAGCTTTCCCTATAAATACCAAGCCATCCTCTCACCAATTCGACTCCACACTCTCCCCCAACGAAGTTATGGTCTCATTACCTCCCAAGGAGTCCTCCCATGGTTCCCCCAAGCCCTCAAGGTCCCAACCTTTTAGTTTTAAGAGTTATGTTTTAAGGTAAGGGATCCGACCTCTCTCATTTCAAGTAATCTCTTTTATGTCATTCCTTTTATGCTCCATGTTCTTATGTTTGAGGATGTTATTTTATACTCCTCTTACTGAAATTTTCATGTTCATATAATGAGATATCCCCTCTTACTCTCATTATTTCTTTTTATGATGTTTTAAGTGGCGCCGTTAGGCTGCCGAAATTTTTGTAACAGATTCTTTCTCCCTTATCATTTTTCAAGATCTATTTTCATGTAAATCATTTCAATTTCCTTTTTATTATGTTGGGGTATGATATATAAATTTATCATACTGATATTTTATGATCATATGATGAGAGACCGATTTTTATCTTTTCAATTCAGTATTTTGACGTTTTAAGTGGCGTCGTTAGGATGCCGAATTTTTTAGGAGATTCTTTCACCATTCTCATTCTTTTCAAAATTCTACTTTCATGTCAATTCTTTAAAGTTACTTTTTAATTATGTTGGGGAATTATATCGATATATATCATACTGAACTCTTATGTTCAAATGATGATAGACCCTATTCGATCTTTTCAAATCATTTTGTTTGAAGTTTAATTAATGTCGTTAGGCTGCAGAACATTCATAAGAGAAATCTAATTTTTGTCTTCCTTCCATGTTTTTCATTTCAAATGGTATATCATTGAAATTAAATTACCATGATCATGTATCTTTATTATTCTGTCCATCTAATGTTTTATGGTTCATTTATGAATGTTTGACCCATTTTCCCTCTCTTTTTAATGACTTCTAAAACCTCTAACATAGTCGTTATGCTGTAGAATTTCCGTCTCAAAATGTCTCTCTCTTTTTCTAAAGTTCTTTTATATTATTAAGTGAATACTCAAAGCTCTTTATTCTAAAGTGGTATTCACATATATACCAAAATTTTCTATTTTAAATTATGGGATTTACATATATGATACCCACCTTCCTTTTCTATGGGTTTTAAAGTGACGTAAAGATCATGTCTTTAAAGCAGTTTTTAAAACGTTATGATTACGAAATGAAACCCATTTATTTTGTGCTATATGGGTTCTTTATGAAATGTTTGATGATGATATATGTGTCTCACATGATAAAAAATACCAATTTAAGGGTGCGCCCTAATAGCGCTCCAATGCATTGGGTAATGATGTAACCACTATAGATTACAATTTTCACGATACCTTGGTGAATAACCTTGGTAATTTTCAAATGACACCTTGGGGATGGACCTTGGTGATATGTTCATGATTGCATATGTTAAATGATGTAGCCACATTTTAAAGTTATGAAAACTGTTATTTTTATTATTATATGCCTCCTTATTTCATTCTCATGCCTTAAAGTTCTTTTTCATGACCTTATTGAAGTATCTCAAGTTCACATGTAAAATGTTTCTCTTATTTTCTTTACTAGGATTTTTGCTCACCCTTTCTTTTGATGTATGCTCCCAGATTATGTGATGCAGTAATGAACCTAGGATGAACATGAGGAGAAGACTTTCAAGTGTTTTATAAGAATGTTTTATGTTTTCATGTTTAAAGTTCCTGGTTTCCAAGACACTAAACCTTAAAGATCCTCGATTTTGTAAAATGTAGTAAAGGTTTATGTGATAAAGAGGCGGGATGCTATATAGGAATTGATGGTTAAGAATTTATTTTATAATTTTTGGATGAATTCGTTTTTATGATTCCCATGACCTTTATTTACTTCTCCCTGAATATTGGATCCAATTCAATCATCATCGTAGATATGGTGGGTTGATAATTTCTACTCAAAACAATATTCCACTTTTTCACCATCCAAAGATGGTAATGGTTAAATAATTGTAATCATTGATAATATATTACAACTTTATCTTGTTCATATTTATATGATTCTATGATAATATATACATTACATTTTTTTTATCCAATCATATGTCACACTTTCACCCACATAGACAATGTTGTGAAATCATTAAAGAAAATATCATTGTAGCCTATTTCAGAACATGTGTTGGGTAGTTATATACATTGATCATTAATTTGTGGGATGAATAAGTTTTCACATTTTCATATTTAATGATAACACAACCTTATACCAATTTTCACAAATTGTTTTATATCTCAAAGCCTTCCTTGTTGTGGGATAATTTAAGATCAAGTCCATCTATTGGCTTCTTCATAGCTCATTAATTCTGTCTTCACATTCATCAGTCAAAAAATATTAAACACCCATCTGTGTTAGCTAGGTGAGTGGGATTCAAAATAATGATAAGTTTCATATATATTTAATATTGTAGATAGATATTCTAAAAAAACTAATAATATCCATTGGAGAAGTTGTTCTGGGTCATCCCTTAATTACATCTATCTTTGAGGGATGAATAAATATCTATTTTATGGTTTTAACATTCCCCTATAATGTTACATACTATATCCAAAACATTCATTTTCTATACATTCATACAAACTTTCCTTTCCTAATTTTTTCAACACTTAATTTAAATTCACCTCCAGTTCTTCATTACATTTGAAGAGATAAGAATATCAACTCTTACGACTACTGAAAATTTATCATGATCATCCCAATAGAATTATTTCATTATGTCCATGAATATCACTTTAGCATTTATAAGTACAAATATAATCACTATGAACATGATTTTTTTGTTAAATATACGAAAATTAATTTTTGTATTATCCTCCTACTTCACCTTTACATAATAATATCATGAAAAATACCCAAATTAGAAAAGTATTAGTATCTGTAGAGAAAATAAAACAAGTTATAAATCAATGGTATTGGATACATATTATCTATATTACTATAGTTGAGATCCTGATAATAAATTTATTGGCATGTTCACCCATCCTTCTTCTTGATGAGAATGACATGAACACCCCCATGATGAACCAATTGGTCATATAAATGCAATGTTCAAATTATATTATAATCTCTTCTAACCCTATAAAATTTTTATTGTAACCATTCAATATAGATTATAGGATATTAGATCTTCTAGGGTTATATTTTAAATTGAGAACTCAACCACTAAGATAGGAGGAATATTATGAAATTCTTTGGGAACACATCATCATATTCTTTTAAAATGGAAGTGTCATTACAAATAATAATTTCTTTAGTATCAATAATTTTTGCAAGATGCACTTTCTCATAACGAAAAAGTATATATGATTGATATGATAATTCCAAATTATATACCATAATCCTTATAATTGAATATATTCATAGATAGATTCATGATACAATGATATATTTATTTCTCATATAAATTTATGATGCCCCTATATAAGGAATGAATATTCATAGCTACAATAGTATAAAATTCTTCTAAAGGAAATAACCAATGTTTTTCAAGGAATTTAAACTTTCAAATTTTTATAGAAGATAATTTATATACTTGAGATGTAGTAATTGAGTCATTTTACATTTTCTCTGATAACCCAACTTCCTTGTTTCGAGGTGGTATTTGAAATTTTTTACTAAACATTTGTGTTATGAAAGAATGCAAAGAACCAGAATCAAATAATAAATTTTCAATTATTTAATGATCAACTGGAGTACTTATCAACACCTCATTTCTAGGATCCACCGCAGTAGTTTTGATAGAACAAGGTGAATGTTTCTCTCATGACATTGGAGATTGATGTCAGTTGTTATCTTCGATAACCCTTCACTTAATTCCTTAGTATATCTTGTGGACATGTTACTAATTGTTAAAACATTGGATTTAAGTCAAAGAGTATTTTGGATTATTATATTATTCTTTCACAATTTTGGGTTTCTCCCATCGGCTTTCACTATCAAGGCTCCCATACATCCCACACCTAATATATTCCTTTTCCACTTTAGGAAAATCATGTGATTATTCTTCACATATTTTTATTTTTGGGATATTGGACATTATTGAAACCATGATATTTATTCATCAATCAACCTAAATTACACTCTATAACCCACTTCGTATCTCCAGTCCCAGGATCTGTTTATGATTCATTGATTACCATTTTGAAATTATGGGAAAACAATAAATTAATTAATAGTTTTTATTGTCTCAAATCTCAAATTTATTTTCATAGATTAATCATTAGATGTCTAAAGAAGTATTCTACATTACTTTTGGGATCAATGAAAAATTTTCAAGGTTTATCACGCTAGTATTTTGATGTTTTCCATGTATGCATTAATGGATTTAATTTACATCAACATGAGGCCAAGGAACTGACTCTAAATTAAATATCATATTGTTCATGGAGAATATTTATTGAATTTTTTTTTCCTCAATTCATTCCCCACAATTTCATTTATCTCTTCATTGGGAATCATATTATTTTTCAATGCCCAAAATTTATCATATTTTCCCTTCATGTGATAAAAATTCTACACGAAATTCTCGTTATTAGGTCATTAATGGACAACTATGAACATTTAAATGGTGTTGATCCATATTTAGTGATTATGGGATCAGAATAACCACTAAAATGCAGAGGCATTTTTCACATAAAATAATCAATTGTAACATTATCATTATTATTGGGGGTGTGGTTTTACCACTAATTAAGGTTTCTATTAAAAACATGAGTTAGTTTAGAAAGTATTTTCATTAAATTATTTACTCCAACTCCAATCGTGATCGGAATATCATTTGGCTATACATCGCATTGCCTATCACATTGGTTATAGACATAGTTCCTCCAATTGTCATCTATTGAATAAAATTAAGTTAAAATTGTTAATGATTAATTTCAAATAGTTAAAATCATAATATAGAATGAATGAACACTAATTTGACAAATAATAAATAAAAAATATTCCTTTACCTATGAATTTTTTGTTTTCTATTTAGTTTATCAATGGTCAATATTATAATATGAAATTTCAAAGACATTTTTGTTCCCTTAATATTAGTGCATAAAGTGAATGTGAATTCACCAAAGAATGTCTTATGAGAGTTTAATACTCTATGTGATAAAAGTACTCTTATTCTTGCACCATGTGGTGAATTATTTATTTCCTAATTCACCCTTCTAGGATTATTACCCCTAGATTCAATTGTCCATGATCTACATCCACTTGTACTGTCCAAAAATGTTTTTCCCCTGGAAATAAATATATCTATACATTACCAAAATTTATGGATATTTTAAATCCCTTATTATTAACACTATTGATTTAACTATAGATTAATAATATTAAAACCCGATAATATATAGACTATTCTCTGATACTAACTATGAAATATGATATATTTTATACTTGTTATTTCATAATTTATTTCATAGAGACACAAAATAATATAATCCCAAAAGATTGACCGTCCTACAATCTTTGTATAATTAAAAATGTAATACAATAACTAGAAATACGGATACAGACACATCACATAAAAACTCCACAACATGCCTTTATATTCCATTGATCATCTAAAACTGGACATGGTGGTTTTGTGTTGTTCATTTGAAAGGGGTAAGCAAAAAATCCTAGAAGGGTAATAATAAAATCAAAACATGATGAAATTAATACATGTGATTCAATATGAATAATTGGTTGAAATTTTTTTTAATAATCCAATAAATGAATATAGAATCAGGATATATGCTTAAGACACCAAGGATACATAGGAACGCAGAAGCAATATAAAATATGAATCAAAAGAATAAGTCAAGGATACCTACCGAGACATCCTAACATAGTGTTCTTTGGAAAACCACCCTTTCACCATACATGGTATCATATGAGATAAAATAGTTACCAAATTCATTATAGGGTTATATAATGATAGCCCCCCCATCAAATTCTTAATATGCACATGCATTTGTTTGACAGATCGGTCATTCAATAGAATAATTTATTTCTTCACATTTAATCACATAGTTATTGATATTGGCTTGAATAAATGGTAGTAACAAATCAATGAACTATTTTTACAAACATGTGAATATTATTAAGAGTAAATGGGAATGGGTATTCAAACCCCATATATTTGTCGTGGAAAATCATGAGAAAATTTCAACGACATAATATTTGTAAATATAGATTCATGGAAGGGTTTATGGAGAGTGAAAGGAAGTTTTATCATTAATTAAGCATCATAATAAAATATAATGGATTTGTAAAAAAAATTAAAATATGAAAAATAAGAAATAAAATGGAATATTATATATAATGTACTTGACTAAAAAATATTATTAGAGAATTCATCACCTTGAGGGGTTACCTATAAAAGCTTGAAGGGAGATTATTTATAGAATGGGAAAACCATGGGGGATTTAGATTGGGATAAAAAGATAAAATTAAAGAAAAATTGGTTTTTATTGAAGAGGAACGTGAAAATGGTTGGGTATTTATATCGAAAGAGATATGAATTTCTTGTTAATTTTTAATCATAGGATCTGGACTCTATGTGATAAAATAATAAAATATTTTGAACATACTAGGGTTTTTTCTGAAGTTTTCAACTTATTAGGAGTGTTTTTAAATATTTTATAACACTATGAACCGAAATACATGAAATAATAATATTGATGATGTGGATGTGAGGCATGTTAATAATGAATTTATTTCAAAACCGTAAATTAAAAAAATTAGTTTTGGAGGATTCATTAATGGTTTTAAAATTAATTAAATTACATTAAAAACATGTTATTTTAAATGGGAATCTGATTTTTGGATATAAAGTCCGATTATAATATTTATTATATCACTTTTTTGCAATTCTGATATCATAATACCGACCATATACATATAAAATATAAAATTTTTACCAAATTATTAAATTGGCTCAATAAATTATGAGAATTTACCTTTGGATAATTTTGACATGTTGATTTCAAAAATAGTATTTATTTCTAAAAAACTATTTTTTTAGAATTTACACTTTTAAATAATAATATTTTTTTACCAAAAAATACTTTTTTGGGTCACTAACAATTTTATAACCCATATAAAAAATCATTCCACATAATTAAGATAAATGATAAATTATATTTAAATGAATATTATTTAATAAGAATATATCATGAAATTGTCATTAATTTAATAAATACTTGTATTTAAAAAAAAAATATTTCAATTGAAACTATATATTTCCAAGAGATACAGTTTCAGTTTCATCATATAAAAATATGCTTTTTATCAAAATATTTATATAATCACATATATATGTCACACATGAATTTTTGTTTTCATACTCTGTTCTATTTGAACATTTATTTTTTGTTTTCCTCTCATGTTATGAGTGTTTATGGTTTTATTTTTTGGTTCCTCTTTTATTTACCATTGATCTTGCATTCTTTCTTGGGTTTTCACATGTGTTTCTTTTAGAAAAGTGGACATTTTGGGCTTTACAATCAATGGTTCGCGATTAAGGGAAATTGCACGCCTTTTTCCTGGGAAACCATGTGGCATACGGTTTGGTCCATAGGAAATCACACAGAACATTCACATGGTAAGGGAAATAGTGTGGCAAGCATGTTTTGTGGTTCTAGTTTTTGACAGAGTTTGTTGGCATGATTGGTACATGATTTGGGAAACTGTGTGGTCATCATGGGCAAGGTTCCCCACTTCTCTAGTAAAAGGTGAATGTTTATTAAATTGTTCGGAAAACATTGTGTCCAAACTATATTATCTGTCCATGTTATTAAATATGTCAAATAACTATTCTTCCCTCTCATGTTTTAAAACCATTTCACCCCATTTCACCTCGCCATAGTTCACGTTCCCCTAAAGGGCCATCTACCAACTTCTCAAATGCTCAAATTCTCTCCCACGGGGTGGATCAAGTGATTTATTCTATTTTGGGGATAGATTTCTCATGTAATCTCTTCTTATATTCATTGATATTTCTTCGACTTCCATCTTCTATTCTGTTTCTCATATTCCATGGTTTTGTGGACCAAGGTCTCATGTTTTCCTATGTTTCTTCTAGGGGATTTTTTATGGTGCCTGTTTGATTTTCATGCTTCCTTGTGCCCTTGATTGGTGGTTTTAGTAATGCATTTTTGAAGAATATGTCATTTGAGGTCGAGATCCCATTGAATTATACCATTAAATTAATTATTTTTTGGTTTCTAAGTTTTATCTTATTCCTTTGATGTAAAATTGTGATGCATGATCTTTGGAATGATTTTTTGGTGTAAAAGTGGTGGTTTTCTCATTTTTTTAATTAATTGCATCATTTTGTTAAATCATTCATAGCTAGTGATTTATAAAATATCTGGTAGACCAATGTGAGTGACATGGTATATTTTAAACAATGATTTTCTTTATAAATGAATTTATAACATTTTAAAAGATGACATGGGTTTCTTTTATATGATCTCAATGAGTTTTTAGAACATAAAAGGTGTATATTTTGATTATGAAAATGGTATGTCATGTAATGTATATATGTGGCCCATTTTGGAATATTAATAAAAGTGGATTTGGTTGGGGAATTCGGATGGAGTGATTCAAATTGCTCTTTATGCAAATTATTTTTGAATGAAAAATGATGTGTTGTGGCTTTTTTGGAAATGTGGTTCTAATTCATTGGAAAAAGGCTGTTAGAGGCCCATTGTTTTCTTTTTTCAAAATGTTTGGATCGATAAACCCTCCTTCGATAATCTTCTTGACTTGTTTATATTTAATCGATGGGATGTCCCCATGTTGAATCCTCTTGATTTTTTAGATTTAATGGGTGGTTCATCCTTGTTGTTGACTCCTCATGACCCATTTACCTTGACCGGTATGGGTGATCCTCGGTGTGGACTACATTGATATCAATAAGTTTTAAGGAAATAGATTGATCATTGGGATAACATGAGGTGATTCATGTTTTGTGAATATTATATATGTTAGACGTGCAGGTGATTGGATATTCAGTTTCAACTAGATGGGCCACCCGCTTTATATTTTTGAAACGGGAACCATGCTTTTCTATAGAATTATCTATGAAATATTGTTGCACTAGTAATGATTTTTCTCTAACTGGTCATCCATATTAGGGGATATGATTTGTTTTTTTTAATAGTTCCCCTCATTCAGACCATATAGGGTGAGATCAACCATGTGGGATAAATTTTATGTTGTCGAGTGAGGTATTATTTCTAGAATGGGTCATGATATATAATATTTTATGAATTATTTCACAAGATCTTATGTTCTCCCATGTCTTTTAGCACTTAGTGGCCTATATAAGATGATTGGGATGCATTGTTGGTTGGATAATATTTTGTTACTATTTACATTTTCATTTTTATTTGATCATTTTTTCTGCTCACATGTGTCGGGAATTTATTAATGAAGTAATGTGTTTGTTATCAATGTTTTATAAAAATGGTATTTGGAAATGTTATTCATTCATTCTTACTTTTATAAATTATATGTCATCATTCATCTTTAAAATTTTTATTTGTCATTTTGATATAATATTTTGGTTTCATTTTGTAAAAATGGAAATGAAAATATTTGTGCTTTAAAGGTTAAATGTGTGGAAAATATTCATTTTATATATTTTATTTCAAACCTGATGTTGATGTTTCTTTTATTTAAAGGATCTGCATTGAGAATTGTTTTTTTCATGCATGCATACTGTGTTTTAAAACTCATTCCTACTATTCATTATTATTTTTATATTATGGTGTAGGTTTCTACTTGGTATCAATAAACATGTGAGATGGTGGTTTTTGGTATCAAAGAGTAACCCTTAGGGTCCCATGGGGATTCTATGGTCACCATGTTATTCTTTTGTTTCATTACAACTATTTTTTATAGTATTTGTTTTGTAAAAATGATGTTCAATTAGTACTATTTATATATATTAGGTTTCTTTATTGGTTTTCATTATTTTAAATATTATTATTGGGAGAATTAATTCCCTTTGTTACTTCATCAAAACTCAACATTTGTTTCTAGGACAAGAGGATTTGGAATGCCTCTCCAGACATTCCATGGAATGGATCGGGTGACCGTTTCAGGGTCGACTGAAGCTGGTTTGTGAAAAAATGGTATCATATGATCCTGGGGTTCTTTTGAGGTCCTATATTTCTGAGTTCCCTTTTTTATTTGGGATTTAATGGTAGATTGAGTATGGATTTTGAGTCTTGGGTGTATGTATGAAGGATTTTATGTCTAATTATTTTTATTCCAAACTTTGGGTTTCTATGGGAAGTTGGGTTTTTATTTGGATTAATTGGTTCTTGTGGTTTTTTTCTCTCCGAGAAAATGAATAAAGAGTAGGGCAATGGTCTCAATGAGCACTTAGGTCTTGGAAAGACATGTGGATCTGGGGATATTTCCCTAGAATACTCTCTAGAATAATGGTTATTCTAGCATATGGTCACTAGGAATGTGTCCAAGTCAACCAAAAACAAAAATTTTCCCTTGTCAGTTGTTTTTGGATTTTGGTGATTTTGAATGTGTCTTTGAAAATATTTAATTCTAAATTGTGAAAACAAAATTAAAGTGCTAATGGTTTTTTAGAATATGGATTATGAGTTTTTAGACATAGTTAGAATAAATATTTTGTGAAAATTTATTTTTGGTCAAATGGTATTTGGATAAAGGTTACTTTTTTTAATGATATTGAACTTTCATAATCAGAACATGGGTTTTATAAAAAAATATTTGTTTGGAAGTAGAAATTTTTTTTTTAAATTTGTATTATGTGAGAATAAAAGTTTTTTTAACCAAATTATTATTGTTAGGGAATGTGATTTTTGAGTTTTCGAATATATTTTTAATGTGAAGAGTTGGGGTTTCTAATGAAACTCATATGATGCTTACGTATGAATGGAATTAAAGGGATGGGTGTGTAGAGTTTGATAATGGATTATTTCTTAGTGTTTATTGATATTCTAAAATGTTTTATGATCATTGAAGTGGGAGGTAAATTCAGATGACGTAGACCTGGGTTGATTGTCATTTTTGCAATGTAACACCCCGAGATTTTATGAAGAATATTCTATTTAATTTATTTATTGTCTTGTGTTATACGCTACACAAAAAGGATTTTTAAAAAACACACATCTCTGACCTGGCTTGAATTACACGCAATCGTGACCTTTCACGATAGTGTGTGTTGTACACAACACCAAGTTTCGCTAAACAACGATATGCTATTAAAATATTATTAAAACTAGCTGTTATGAATAGTAATAAACACTTTTTAAAATTTTTTAAAATTTATTTTTTTAAAATGGACTTCATTTTTGGATTCGTAATATCAAAATTAGCTTAGGGTTAAATTTTGGTACTTTTCGGATAACTTTCATATTCTGATGAATAGTGAAAATTACTAAATTTTAATTAAAAACAACTTTTTTAATCAAAATAATTAATAGTGATAAATTATTAATTTGAGTGGTTTTAAAGTATATTTAGAATATATTTTTACAATTTAATACAATTTTGGTCATTGGATGTAATTTCACATTTAAACCAGTTATAAACAAGTGTCAATCTTTTGATAGTTATTATCTCTTAAAAACACGCTATTTGTTGTCACAGCGGAAATTAATTATAAAATTAATTAATGCAACTTATATGTTGGGAATTTTGTAAAATAGAAATCATTTTTGAATTCGGAATATCAATTATCGCTTAGGGTGAAATTTTGGCATTTTTCTGAAAAACTTCAATTTTTGATGAATAGTGAAAGCACTAAGTGGTAGGTTAAAAACTTATTTTTGCATAAAACATAATTTTACCGCTTCTATGAATGGAATTTCGAAAATCCGACAGACACTGTTGATATCAGTATGTAAAATGTGGTTCAATGAGATAAAAATAATTTTTTGGTAAATAGTAACTTTTTACTTTTTTTACCGCAGTTAATAGTAAATAGGGTAACTAAGGGTAAATATGATATTACTATTACCCTAACACATGTCCTAATTTTATTGGATAAGTGTAATTCGACCAAAAACAACCTTATGAATATAATATGACCATTTAGGTCTACTTGGATTAGATTATGACATTTAATATTATTTTATTTAATGAATAGTTAAAATAGTTAAAATCAAAGTTCAATAACTAAAACATTTTTAATATTGGGTTATACATAAGATAAATTAGACTATAAATATTCATTAGAAAGCTTAATATTTTTCCTACATAATGATATTTTATTTATAATTTTTAGACTTTAAATAAATTAATATATTTATGACACATAGATGATGCAGTAATTACCCTTTTAAGGAAATATTAACATAATTGATGTTATAAATGCTCAAATAAATGTAATTTGAGACTTTTTATGAATTCCACTAATTTTATAGGTTACTATGATATATTAGTGTTGATATAATCAACTTCGTTCCAACATATAATTCTGTTATGACTTTCACAAAAATCATATATCAAATAGTGTCAAAATTGAAACAAAATAGTTTTTAAATCAAATATTATATTTGTAATTGTAATTTTATTCCTAAAAATATAAGTTTCGGCCAAATGAATTAGATAAGGATATATATATTAATAATAAACAATTTGGGGTTCGTTTTGCATGTTATAGTAAGTGTATTAACCATATAGTGTATGAAAACAAAAACACACGGTAAAAGTTAAATTATTTAACTTATAGTTAAATATAATTGATAAGGTTAAAATAATAACCTAAACTTGTCTAAATCCTATTGGTTGATTGTATTTAGAACCATCCCCACTTTAGATTCTAAATAAGATCCTTTGGAACCATTATAAACTGATTTTTACTTAAATATAAAATAATATTTTGAGATATTCCTAAGGTGCCCCTCTCCTCCCTTATAAAAGGGCACCACCTCCCCCTCCTCCTCACACAAATTTGAGCACTCAAGCTCGGCAAAACCCTTCCAAAATCCCTTCTCCACTTCCCTAGAATAATCCTAGAGGTCCTGGTCTTCTTCAAAGACCAATATTAGTTTCCTAAGTGGAGGATTCAAAGAGGCGTTTCAAAGAAGAGGTAATATCCATTACCGATCTTTTCAATTTCTTTCTTCTTCAACTTCTTCTTTTTTATTTGTTTCATGATAAAGTAATAACATCAGTATTAATTACATACTGATATGTTATTATAAATATTAAACAACCCTAATTCACCTTCTATCCATCCTACGGAAAAATGAAATCACCGCGCATGCGTACGTACGGAATACCGTCTCCACGCCATGGTGTAATCTATTTTCCACCACCACCTTAATAGGATGGGTATAATGGTGTAATGAGTAACTATATATAATTATTATAAATTGATATTGATACTGAAATAGTCTACATACACTTCAACACAATTCCATGACCATGGGAACGATATCATCGCTCGTGCGTACGTACGGACTACCGTCTCCACGAAGCGATGAGATTCATTCTCAATGATTAACCATTCATGAATGATTATAAAGTATATATAATAAGTACTAATAAAATATATGAAAAAATAATGATAATGTATTTATGTAAATTTATATTTATGTCATCTACTTAATTCCATTCACTTCAATAAGGAAACAAAAACAGCGTTCATGCGTACGTACGGACTACCGTCTCCATGAACGGTGTATTTCATTCCATTTATCGATATATTATATATATATATATATATTCTGAATATATATTATATATAAATCATGTTTTACATTCTGGATATAAGTAATCATGATCTATGTAATCATATTAATAATTACAAGTTAAAACACGAACGACAAATGAGACGATTTTACCCAAAATGCTACTTTAACATGAATTTACAAAAGAACATGTAATATAAAGTAATAAGTGGACCATATATGATATAATAACAATGAATATGATTCTGGAATAAGTCAATAACATGATTAAATCATTATACAGGAGGTTCGGACACTTACAAAGAAAGTCGGACCTAAGGTAAGGGAAAATATCACAATCTCATTTTTATCCGAGATTGTTTTTACTTTGGAATTTACTGGGGTGTATTTTATCATCCACATCCATGTTCCCTAAATATTTAATATTGTTTCCATCCACTTACAATAGTTTAAATCCAATTTTACCCTTCGGTGTGTTTTTAGTAAATAATACGAATGGAATCTTTTGTCGTTATTTCGTACGAGGTACTTTTTTTGACTTTTCCGACAAAAGTACGAAGAATGTTTTTTTTAAATTATACGGCAAGAATGGATTTTTAAAAAATTATTTCCAAGAATAATCCTTTATAAGTTTTCAAGTTTATTTTTAATCAACTTCTTTTAGTTTATAATTGTATGACATATTAAGAAAAGAAATGTTTTTTTGAAGTAGAAAGGATATTTTCTTCAAGAATGGAGTTCAAATGTTTTATAAAAATTATTTTCCATCTAAGATAATATAGGGTTCTGTTTTTATCCCTATTATTAGATTGATTTGATTATGTTTTGAGGAAATTATTTTTATGAAGTCATTTACCTTATATTATTTGTTTTATGATGGCATGATGTTGCAAGAATCCCATTTTTGTTACATGTGTTATGCGATGATGTATGATTTATTATTATGTGGAACACATAAGAAAGGATTCATTATAAGATGGGTGGGACCTATATATCACTCCAATGCATTGGGTAATGATTTTATATCTCATGAGATAGACAGGGCTGGAACGGTAGGTTATACCGGTTCAGTGAAACATGACTGGAACAAGGGTGACTCGGTTCAGAAAGGGACTTTGTCCACTAAGATAGTCTTGGAAATGAGTCTTGACTAACAAGAAAAGATTCTATATGATTATGTGTGTATGCCACAAATTTCATGTTTTATGTTATGATTATTGTGATTACATTTCACTGCCATGATTTATCCCATGTTATGAAATTATGATCTCTTTTGCAGGTTATGATTTCCAAAAGTTATGTGCTAGTGTATACGATGAGATTTATATTTCTTTTGTTTACCCTTACTGAGAATTTGAGCTCACCCTTTTATGTTTTCTTTTCCCCAGGATATAAAGAATGGTTTTAGGTAAAAAAAGGGAAGATCCTTATTGGGGATATTGGTGATCTTTCACCACGATTAGAAGATTACTTTCCGAGTTTCCAAAGACACTAAACTATTACGATCCTTGTGTGTGTATTTTTTGTTATGTACTAAGTATTCCGAAAAAGTAATGTAATGTTCATGTACGTCAGGCTTTGGGTCTCTACAGTTGGTATTAGAGGAAAGGTTTAGTCAACCTTTGGAAACTGGGATGCGAAAACGTTAGTGAGATCCCTAGAGATATTTCTAAGGTATGACAAGGGATTCCCCTAAGGTTAAGTATACGTATAGGTTATATTACTAGAATTATGCTAAAGATCATAGAATTAAACCTAAGATGTTAGACATTGAAGGTACTCCCCCTTTATTATGTTGTTTTCCCATAGCATGATTTTTGCCTCTCACACTATTCTTTTTGGGTTTTAGAAAATGGCTGGAAGCAAGATGATTCACGATAATGGAGAATATGATGGACAATGGAATGATATTATTCATAATGAAATGGGATTTGGAAGTCCAAACATCATTATTATGCCGAATCAGCAATCTCATAATATGATCAATAAAGTAAAATTTGGTAAGTTTCCTGACTCGACTAATAAGAGAAAGATGGTGTTTAATGATGATCATAGAGGAAAGAAAGTTCAATTTCCCCTATGTAAATCATGTGGGAAGGGGAATCAAGGAGAATGTTTCAAAGGAACTGGAAGATGCTTTGGGTGTGGAAATGAAGGACACAAAGCCAGTAAGTGCAAAGGAAAAGGTTCAGTTAACACCAGGGATGAGGATAATGGTATTGCTACAACATCAACAATGGTTAAATGTTTTAAATGTGGAATGTACGGGCATTATGCAAACCTATTCCCTATGGTAAAGTCTCATGAAGATAATCAGTATGGTCGTATGGGTAGTATTTATTTTGATGATGATGAAGATACTACAAATGATATTTGAGATGAAAGAATTGTTGAAGCTCGGTCAACAGTTTAAGAATGTAGTTGAATGATTACATGTTTATCATGTGTAATGTTGTATAAGTAATCTCATGGTACTATGGAATAAAGAGACATCTAAGGATTGTTACACTGTTTCCATTCCTTGAGTTTTTAAAGTGTATGATTAATGGTACTAGAAAACATGAAATGTTATTCAGATATTTTTTGGAATGTAGATGATATGCGCATAATGAAAGAATAATAAGATAATGAGGTATTTGATTGTATTCATGAGCTCATTACTAATATAAGGAGAAGTTTATTTCTTGGTTTGAGTATATAGAATTTTTGGAATTTGGTATGTGGAAAGAGTTAACTTTTAAATGCATTCATGTTTTCAGTAAGGTTCAATGGGTATTCAAGATAATACGTGGTTAAGGCCTTTGAATGTTTGGAATGTGACCAACAAGACATATCTTATGATATATGGGGATCAACAACAGTATTAAATCTCTGGTAATCATTTTCACTATATTATGAAGTGGACTGCAGTATTATGGATATGCCTAAAGATTAGAATGGATTATGTTGGACATAAGTTAGTATTGTTTAAGGATAGAATATTTTCGATATTATTGATGGGATGTTGTAGTAATGTAGTTTTAGAAAAATGACAACCTGCAGGACGGGTGACAACCCATCGCGTCGGACAAGGATGTGGAAATCGAACCCACAACCTAAGTGCGACTGGCCTTTATCGCCTACAACTGGCCTACAGGAAGTCCCTGTTTAGTAGAAACTAGTTTTATTATATTAAGCAGTATGATATATGAAGTATAAGTTCATTTTAGGAACCATATATCATTAATCTCACTATAGATGGACTTATGTATTTTTTGATAACTTTTCTAACCTTTTGAGACAGATGGAATGACCCATCATTCTATCACATGATCTGCTAACACATCAAGAATGAAAAATTCAACTTCATTTCTTTAAGGGATGAAGTAGAAATTTTCCAAAGAACGACAAACAGTGAGACTATACCAAAATCAAGAAAGTATTTCTTCTAATTCCAATTTCATCAACTTTAGGGAAATGATCTTGAAAACCAAAAATATTTTCCTAGTGCTCTTATATCTGATTAATCAGATGGTACCTTAGATCGTCACAAATTTATGGATTTTTGATTGCCAGCTTTTCCATAGCCATGTTCTCTACCACTCTCCATCAGAACATGATGGTTAGATTTCTCTTCCATATCCATATTTTCACCTATGTGGAAACCCAGTGATTAGTTTATTTGGGTAACCATTACGTTTCATACTTTTGTTTTTAAAGATTGGTTTTGGTATTCCTTTTTACGATGTGTGTTTCGATTAAAGAAACTTTCAAATAGTAAACCATTTATAACCCCGATGAATTTCGAGGGCGAAATTCATTTTAAGGGGGGTAGAATGTAACACCCCAAGATTTTATGAAAAATATTCTTTTTAATTTCATTAATGTCTTGTGTTTTATGCTACACCAAAATGATATTTCACAACACACATCTCTGACCTAGCTTGAATTACACGCAATCACGACCTTTCACGATAGTGTGTGTTGTACGCAACACCAAGTTTCGCTAAACAATGATATGCTATTAAAATATTATTAAAACTAGCCGTTATGAATAGTAATAACCACTTTTAAAATTTTTTAAATTTTATTTGTTTAAAATGAACTTCATTTTTGGATTCGTAATATCGAAATTAGCTTAGGGTGAAATTTTGGTACTTTTCGGATAACTTTCATATTCTGATGAATAGTGAAAATTACTAAATTTTAATTAAAAACAACTTTTTTAATCGAAATAATTAATAGTGATAAATTATTAATTTGAGTGGTTTTAAAGTATATTTAGAATATATTTTTACAATATTATACAATGTTGGTCATTGGATGTAATTTCACATTTAAACCAGTTATAAACAAGTGTCAATCTTTTAATAGTTATTATCTCTTAAAAACACGCTATTTGTTGTGACAGCGGAAATTAATTATAAAATTAATTTATGCAACTTATATGTTGGGAATTTTGTAAAATAGAAATCATTTTTGACTTCGGAATATCAATTATAGCTTAGGGTGAAATTTTGGCATTTTTTTGAAAGGCTTCAATTTTTGATGAATAGTGAAACCACTAAGTGGTAGGTTAAAAACTAAATTTTGCATAAATCTTAATTTTACCGCTTCTGTGAATGGAATATCGAAAATCTGACAGACACGGTTGATATCAGTAAGTAAAATGTGGTTCAATGAGATAAAAATATTTTTTTTTTGGTGAATAGTAACTTTTTACTTTTTTTACCGCGGTTAATAGTAAATATGGTATCTAAGGGTAAATATGATATTACTATTACCCTAACATATGTCCTAATTCTATTTGATAAGCGTAATTCAACCAAAAACAACCTTATGAATATAATATGACCATTTAGGTCCACTTGGATTAGATTATGACATTTAATATTATTTTATTTAATGAATAGTTAAAATAGTTAAAATCAAAGTTTAATAACTAAATCATTTTTAATAAGGGGTTATACATAAGATAAATTCGACTATAAATCTTCATTGGAAAGATAAAAATATTTCCTACATAATGATATTTTATTTATAATTTTTAGACTTTAAATAAATTAATTTATTTATGACACAACAATGATGCAGTAATTAACCTTTTAAGGAAATATTAACATAATTGATGTTATAAATGCTCAAATAAATGTAATTTCAGACTTTTTATGAATTCCACTAATTTTATTGGTTACTATGATATATTATTGTGGATTTAATAAACTTGGTCCGAACATATATTTCTGTTAAGACATTCACAAAAATCATATATCAAATAGTGTCAAAATTGAAACAAAATAGTTGTTAAATCAAATATTATATTATTAATTGTTATTTTATTCTTAAAAATCTAAGGTTCGGCCAAATGACTTAGATAAGGATATATATATTAATAATAAACAATTCGGGGTTCGTTTGGCTTGTTATAGTAAGTGTATTAACCATATAGTGTAAGAAAACAAAAAGACACGGTAAAAGTTAAATTATTTAACTTAGTGTTAAATCTAATTGATAAGGTTAAACTAATAACCTAAACTTGTCTAAATCCTATTGGTTGATAGGATTTCGACCCATTCCCACTTTAGCTTCGAAATAATACCCTTTGGAACCATTATAAACCGATTTTTACTTTAATATAAAATAATATTTTGAGATATTCCTAAGGTACCCCTCTCCTCCCTTATAATAGGACACCTCCTTCCCCTCCTCCTCACACCAATTTGAGCACTCAAGCTCGGCCAACCCCTGAAAAATCCCTTATCCACTTCCCTAGAATAATCTTATAGGTCCTGGTCTTCTTCAAAGTCCAATCTTAGTTCCCTAAGTGGAGGATTCAAAGAGGCGTTTCAAAGAAGAGGTAATATCCATTACCGATCTTTTGAATTTCGTTCTTCTTCAACTTCTTCTTCATTAGTTGTTTCATGACAAAGTAAAAACATCAGTATTACTTACATACTGATATGTTATTATAAATATTAAAAAACCCTAATTCACCTTTTATCCATCCTACAGAAAAATGAAATCACCGCGAGTGCGTACGTACGGAATACCGTCTCCACGCCGTGGTGTAATCTATTTTCCACCACCACCTTAATAGGATGGGTATAATGGTGTAATGAGTAACTATATATGATTATTATAAATTGATATTGATACTGAAATAGTCTACATACACTTCAACACAATTCCACGACCATGGGAACGATATCATCGCTCGTGCATACGTACGGACTACCGTCTCCACAACACGATGAGATTCATTCTCAATGATTAACCATTCATTAATGATTATAAAGTATATATAATAATTACTAATGAAATATATGACATAATAATGATACTGGATTTATGTAAATTTATATGTATGTCATCTACTTAATTCATTCACTCCAATAAGGAAACGAAAACAGCGTTCATTCGTACGTACGGACTACCGTCTCCATGAACGGTGTATTTCATTCCATTTATCGATATTATATATATATATATATATTATTAATATATATTATATATAAATCATGTTTTACATTCTGGATATAAGTAATCATGATCCAAGTAATCATATTAATAATTACAAGTTAAAAACACGAACGACAAATGAGACGATTTTACCCAAAACGCTACTTTAACATGAATTTACAAAAGAACGGGTAATATAAAGTCATATGTGGACCATATATGATATAATAACAATGAATATGATTATGTAATAAGTCAATCACATGATTTAAATCATTATACAGGAGATTCGGACACTTACAAGTCAAGTCGGACATAAGGTAAGGGAAAATATCACAATCTCATTTTTTTCCGAGATTGTTTTTACTTTGGCATTTACTGGGGTGTATTTTATCACCCACATCAATGTTACCTCCATATATAATATTTTTTTCCATCCACTTACAATAGTTTAAATCAAATTTTACCCTTCGATGAGTTTTTAGTAAAGAATATGAAAGGAATCTGTTGTCGTTTTTTCGTACGAGGTACTTTTTTTGACTTTTCCGACAAAAGTACGAAGAATGTTTTTTAAACTTATACGGCAAGAATGTATTTTTAAAACATTATTTCCAAGAATCATCATTTATAAGTTTTCAAGTTTATTTTTAATCAACTTCTTTTAGTTTATAATTGTATGACATATTAAGAAAAGAAATGTTTTTTTGTGGTAGAAAGGATATTTTCCTCAGGAATGGAGTTCAAATGTTTTATCAAAATTATTTTCCATATAAGATAATATAGGGTTCTTTTTTAATCCCTATTATTACATTGATTTGATTATGTTTTGAGGAAATTATTTTTATGAAGTCATTTACCTTATATGATTTGTTTTATGATGTCATGATTTTTCAAGAATCCCATTTTTGTTACATGTGTTATGAGATGATGTATGATTTATGATTATGTGGCACACATAAGAAAGGATTCGTTATAAGATGGGTGGGACCTATATCTCCCTCCAATGCATTGGGTAAAGATTTTATATCTCATGAGATAGATAGGGCTGGAATGGTAGGTTATACCAGTTCAGTGAAACAGGACTGGAACAAGGGTGACTTGGTTCAGAAAGGGACTTTGTCCACTAAGATAGTCTTGGAAATGATTCTTGACTAACAAGAAAATATTCTATATGATTATGTTTGTATGCCACAAAGTTTCATGTTTTATGTTATGATTATTGTGATTACATTTCACTCCCATGATTTATCCCATGTTATGAAATTATGATCTCTTTTGCAGGTTAAGATTTCCAAAAGTTATGTTCTTGTGTATACGATGAGATTTATATTTCTTTTGTTTACCCTTACTGAGCATTTGAGCTCACCCTTTTATGTTTTCTTTTCCCCAGGATATAAAGAAAGGTTTTAGGTTAAAAAAAGGGAAGATCTTTATGGGAGATATTGGAGATCTTTCACCACGATTAGAAGATTACGTTTTGAGTTTCCAAAGACACTAAACTATTACGATCCTTGTGTGGGTTTTTTTGTTAGGTACTATGTATTCCGCAAAAGTAATGTAATGTTCATGTACGTCAGGATTTGGGTCTCTACATGCAAGGTGTTTTTTTTAAATTTGGTATTCCCATGAGTGATCAGATCCATGGATATGTATAGGGATATGGATAGTTGATGGAATGGGAGGACGAATTCCCAGAATGGCATGAGAGGATGGGTTCCAGGGGCAGTATTAGAATGTTCATGTGAGTGATGCTCCATTGAATACCATTAGTGAGTTCCCAATCCATTATGTTTTTTCTCACACAAAAAATGTTTTCAAGAGGAAAAGTGTGATGTTTTTATAGCTAGTGTTGGTTCTCCTTCTCTTCATAAATTTTGGGAATGATCTCTATTTTGTGTTTTGAGTTTTTGAATTATTGTTGATGACCTAGTTATGATCAAGATCTTGGATTTCTTATTACATAGTGCTCACACCTATTAATGTCTAAATAGATATTCATGGTGAAACTATCTTTGTTTTACCATTATCAAATATTTTAGTTAATCAACATAACGACTTGCTTCTTTAGTTTTGAAATATGAATCCTCCTCTCTTTTACGGTCAAGAATTTCCTCTTAAATCAAAATACTGTAGGTAAAAAATGATAGAAACATCAATTTACTTTAGTTTTCTAAGTCATTGATGGTAAGATTTTCTATATTTATGTTTGAATGTTTGACCTAGATGTACTGTAAGTTGGTCTCTCTAACCATGCCATGGGTATTTATTACCTGGGATTTCTTCAAGGAATCGTTCATTTAGAGGTATTTCACTAAAGTAGTGAAGGTGGAAAATTGGATGGAGGTTTGTCTTTGAAGCAAGGTGATGGGTCGATGTTGGAGTTATTTGAATTTATTTTAGATCTATTTTTTTCCTCATAAATTTTTATGTGCACTCTTACTTGAAGGATTGGGAATTCAATTATGGGATTCTACTCGAACTACATTCAATGGTGTTAGAGTTCGGGTTAACCTCTTTTTTCAATTATGTCTGGTATGTTGTTCATGTTGAAGGTATAATAGAAGGAGTTCATGATATGTCCATACATCCTCCAGTATATGTATTTTCTGATGGGAACTCATGTAAGGAGGTTGTAAATTATCTGGAATCTATTGGTGCAGGTCTCATATTTAGAAGGCATCATGAATAATGTAAATTATCAGGTATGTTGTTCCATTTCGGTTTTGGGCCCATTCGCAACTAGAGGTGGTTTCGTCATGACCTAATGGTGAACATAAATGGGGTTTTTCATGGTATGTAGTTTCTCTCATCATTCCCTTCCCCTAATGTTGTTTTCTGTTGTTATGACATCGAAATGTGTGGGGTGTTGTTCTGATGTGGTTCATCTGGAGTTTTCCATATGAGATGATGTCAGTCGTTTCTAATGGTGGGAAGTCCCACCACAGGTCTTGTTGGGGTTTCAATTGTAATTGATTAATGATGATATGTTTATAAAGTGGGGCGGCCATTTCAGCCTCATATATTGATAATCAAGTTTGTATTTTGGTGAATTGATTAGAAATAAGTGGTTATTTTGGGGTTGTTGGTTCCAAAGTTCTCTTTCCGAATGAGCATTGCAATTTTGGAGTATTACTACCTATATTTCATAAAGAAAGGTTGTGGAAGTTAAATGTTGAGTTTTTGCATCATTTTTGAGATGCAGTTTGATTTCATTCATTAATTTTACTTATGAGCTATATGATTAATTTTTTTGTGATTGAGTTGTTCTTTGTTTGACTGGTTGGATCATGTGGTTTCAGGAATCCATTGCACTTGATTGATCAAATGAAAAATTTGGTGGATTTATGGGGGTGGAAAGCATTATCGTGGGTAGAATTTTCACACACAAATTTTTATTATCATACTTTATTCTAGTTTATCTTTGTATTTTTCCCCCTCTTGACTTTTATGGTGTTCTATGATTCAATTTTTGATATTTTCTTTTGGGTATCATTAGTATTTCTTTTGAATTTGGTTTTCTCAATGTGTTTTTATTGAAAATTGGTTATTTTTTGTTGGATATAATCTGGTAAACATTAGATGCAGCGTTTTTGGGAATTAAATTTCCTTTACCTCAAAAACCATGTGTCATAAGGTTTAGTGTCTGAGACATGGAACACGTCCTACACACTGTTAGGGAAACTATCCAAAAAGTATGTTGTTATTTATTGTATTTAGACAGTGATGATTGGAATAGTTGGGGCATAATTTATGAAATAGTGTACCCACCGATGTGAGGTTCCCCACTTCTCCAGTATGGGGTACATGGTTGGTGCATGGTTTGGAAAACCATGTGCCCAATCTACGTGAGCTACCGAGTTCATTAAACTATTTAAATGACTCTTCTACCCACTTAGTATTTTAACCCAAAATCACCCCATTTCTCCTCCAATTAGTTTTTTCAATCCTATTGGGCCTCCTCCCTTATTATCTAATGATCTTCTTATCTCTTATAGTGTAGATCTAGTGATTTCATCATGTTTTGGACTATATTTCTCAAGGTAATCTTCTCATCACTTCTTACTCGTCATTATCCTTCCATTTTATCTTGTGTTTCTCAACATCCATGATCATATGGAACTATATTTTTTATTTTAATTATTTAATGTTGGTTTTTTATTTTTTTTAATGTTCGACATGGATGTTCTTAATTCATCGAGCCTTTGCATGGTGGATTCATGCTTGATTTGTTTAATCACATGTGGTTTGAGGTATTTTTCCCTTTGAACATGCCATTTAAATTTTATATTTATTAGTTTATAGCCTTTTAATCATCCTCATGTGTTAAATTTCTTTGAATTAAATTTTTATTTATTTTTTGGTGTGCAATGTGATGACTTAATCCTTGTTTTGTGATAAATATAATTGAATTTTTTAAATGTATCACACCTATAGTTTTGAAAAATGATTTATTTTCCCATGTGTGTGATTTGGGATACAAAAATAATCATTTAAATTTTTAAATAAATTTACGAAATTTTAAAAAAAAAAATTTGTTTCTAGAACAAGTTTTTAAATTGATTTTGGATTATAAGAGTTTTATTCTTGTCTTATGAAAATGATATGGAATTTGATGAAAATATGTGACCTATTTGGAATATTAATAAATTTGTATTTGGATTGATAATATGTTGTTAGTGCATAAATGGTTTTTTCAAAAAATTATTTTAAAATTAAAATTGATTTTTTGGAACTACTTTGGAAGTGTGGGATTGGTTCTATTATAAAATGGTGCTTGAGGCTCATTTGAATCTATTTTGAAAATATTTGACTTGAAAATAACTCCTTGGATAATATTTTTTCTTTGTTTATATTTAATTGATGGGATGTACTCACTGTGGAATCCTCTTCATCAATTATGTTGAATGGGTGGTACATCCATGTTTTGGACTCATCTTGACCCATTTACTTTTGAGTGTAATGGGAGATCCATAGTGTAGAATCCATTATGATCTTTAAGATTTATGAATATATATTTATACTTGGGTGACATAGTCTCATGCATGTTGTGTGAATTATTTATATATTATATATTTTAATGTGATTGGATGATCAATTAGCATTATTTGGATATCACCTTAATACTATTGACATGGGAACCTAGAATAGCTAACGAATATTTTGAGAATGAATGATGCACTAGTTATGATTATCCTCTGGAAAGTGGAGCATATCAAGGGATTTTATTCGATTTGATTTATTATTATGGGGTAGTTACCCTTGATCAGACTATATAAGTTGAGATCGATTGTGTGGGAGAAATTTGATGTCATTGAGTAAGGCATGATTTTTTTAATGTTTGAAGATGTATTGTATGTTTGAGTTTTTTTCATGAGCTCTTAGGTTCACTCATGTCTATTGTCACTTCATTTTCTACAGTAGATGATTGAGGTGCATTGATGGTTGGATATTTTTTAGTGCTTATTTCCATTTCACTTATTATGTGATCATTGTTGATTCCCTCATGGTTGGTGTATTTCTTTGGAATTAAAAGAGTCTGTTTTCAATGATTTATTAGAATGGGTTTTTTGGAAATGTGTTACAATCATTCTCAATTTTTGAAATGAAATTTAATTATTCTTATTTAAAATTATTTTGTGACATTTTTCAAGGAGAATGTGGTTTTAAGTGGTATAAACCTAAATAAACCATTTTTTGTTTTAAAGGATAATTATGTGGAGAAAGTTAATTTTATATATTGCATTTCAAACTGAAAGATGATTTTTCTATTAATTAATGTAGCCGCATCAGGAAAATAGAATTTTGGGAATTACTAATATGATTTAATACTAAATCCAATAGTTATTATATTTTTTATTTTGTGATGTAGTTTTTATCTTGCTAATAATAATTGTGGGTAAATATTGGTTTTGGAATCGGAGAGTAACCCTCAGGGTTAAATTAAGACATTGTGGTCATCAGATTCTGCTTGGGTTTTGTTATACAGTTTTTCATATTTTCAATTTGGTAAAAATGATCTTTATTTTTTATTATTATTTTTATATTGGGAGTATATATTTCATTCCTATATTTTATATATTTAATTTGGTATAATTATTCCCTTGGCCACTCTATTAATGTACGAAACTAGTTTTCATCCAAGGAGGATCGGGAACACCTCTCGAGAGTTGCCACAGAACACCTCAGGTGATCAGTTTATGGTCGAGCTAGGTAATTCGGTGAAAATATATATTCAACATGACTCTAGTTCATAGACTAATGAATGAATCGTGTGGTGTGTTAAAGAGGTCTCAGGTTAGAGTCTCCCAAACATCCTACATGTGTGTGTTTGTGTGTTTCTTTATTGATTTGTAGTTTGTCTTCCTAGAACATTATTAAACATATATATATAATGTAATAATAAAAAATTTTCAATTATAATCATTATCTTTTTAAAATAAAAATGTAAAAAACTATATTAATGTAGTAGAGATACGTAACCCCTTATTATACCACCGTGCCCCCAAAATGGAAAGGTGTGTAATTGTAGTAATTTCGTAGGGTGGTTTAGTAAAAAAAATATAGGGTTGTGATCTTTATAATCCTAAACATCCCCCAAAAATGGTTTTATAATGTTTTATTTTTTGATTCATGGATTGGAAATGGTTAATTAAAAATTCCAGTGATTCTACATCCCTCAAAAGCTATGATAAATGGGCTTTATTGGGTAAAATCCTCCTGGATTGTCCCCTCGTTTATTCTATCTATTTCAATTAGAATTTATTATAACCCTTAATATTCCCTAATCATAGTGGTCATTTTATATTGGTTATATTACAAGTGTTTTTATTCATAATGGTATTTTAAGACTAATAGAAAACATAATCCCATATTATAAATTGTTCCAAAATAAAAACAATAAATGTTATTTAAATTCTTTATATAACTATATTTCTTAATAAATAATGTATTCAATCAAAAGGTGATTTTATTTAAAAATGGTTTGGCCATTATGGAAGACCATAGGTAATACGGTATCGTAAAAAAAGGCTAAAACTCCCATCATGGAAGAGAAATATAATCATATGTTCGAGAAATACATCATCTAATAACATCTATCTTTTTTCATGTTGAAAATTAATGAAAGGATATTTATCTGGTGGGTGAATGTTCGAACCATATGGTAACATGATTCTTGGAATTTTTCCATACCTCTATCACTTGAGGATAAAGCTCTCTTAGAAAACCCCTGAGAACTCTAATACGAGAAACCACATAGTTTATCCATCCTTGTGGTATTCCTTCCATACATAGTTGGAACTACCATATATTCAATAAGAAATTAAAAAATATGAATGTTAGGGAATGTATAACTCTCAAATAGAACATGAGAATTGTCCCTCATTACTCACCTTTTGGAGGAGAAATGTCCAAATATAGAAACAGATTCATTATGACCATTCCTATGTTTAAAATCTATATATCTATGAGTAGAATCAATCATTTGATTGGATAAACCTAAAATGATTATATAATATCTTGATGGTATGACACATGAATGGTGCGAAAGATATTAACTAACTATTACATGATGCATGCACCAAAAATATTTCTCCATAAAATTATGTTTTAGACATTTGGTTATTCTAATAGGTTAGAAGTGTCTTGGAAAAAGGATACATCACATACCTCCCATATATTGGTTTCCCTGGTTGAAAAACTGATCTCAATACCTCCCAGACATCACTTCCCTAAATTCCAAATCCACTCCACACATGACTAGTAAATCCAAACATCATCTTTATGACTCAAATGTTTTTATACTAATATGGTGTAACTTGGACAACCTAGTCCCTATATTGGACCATAGTAGGCTGGGTGTTCCATCCGAGGATTACCTCTAATAAGACAAGGTTCATGATTATCACAAACTAAGAATTTCACATAATATAGAAGGTCATAGAATATATCAACCAGTAATGATCATATTTCTCAAAGGTATAAAATATTAAGAAACCACAATAAATACATGTGTGTCTATATATTTATATGTAAACGATAAAAACTATATTATTGAGAAATAAAATTCAATAACAACACCACACAGGAAAATAAAAAAGAACTATTCTCTTTAAAAACCATTGAATCTAATAGACACAAGTCCCTTAAAGGATCCACCTCATTTAACGGACTTCTAGATCAATCAATAGCCTCAATAGTCTCCCCCACCCCACAAACATGAATCTCAAAGAATCACTAATAATCAACATCAAATTTGACAAAACATATCTATTCCCACCAATACCATCATAGACCCTTGCACCATCTTCACAGTCACAACACATTCTAGAATTAATGTCATAGAGGGGTGAGTATAAATATACACTGGAGGAAACCATAAGAAAGTTATGGAAAAGAAATAATCATGTCATCTTGATCTATAGGATATGAATTTATTCTTTTGTAAGACATAGAATAATAAAAATATGATATACCACTATAAGTAACAGACGCATTTAATCCTGATTCTTATCAACTTATAATCTAAAATGTAGCATCTCCCAAGATACTTGGGATTATCAGGAAGCTTAAAATACACATAAATCTAGAACTAAATTGTATAAATCTATGTAAAATTTAAAAGGAATACAATGGTGTTTATAAGGAGTAACAATAATAAAAAGTATGATCATATCATACATCTATATACACCATCATAAAAATATCGTAATGGTAACCCACTCCTCACCGAATAATTCTCATTAGTCAAGGAAGTACCTTGTAACGTCCCCCGATCTGGAACTCTCTCACGCTTCCAAAGAAGTATGGTTTCATGACCTCATGTGTGCCTCCCCATACAACAGAGGATTCTAACTAAGAGTATAGTTGTGATGAAGATAGAGTAGAGTATATACCCATGATAAACGGTATAACATATAAGATGTATCCCATAATAAATAAAAATTAGATTAATGAGAATACAAGAAAAATCATTACCATAAACTATGATGAAAATGAGTTACCTAATATCCCAATAAGAAAAAACCATGAAATGAGATGTTTAGATTTATCTATATTTTAAATTGAAATCGATACAAATAAATGAATCGGCTAACACAAATAACTAAAAAGTCCCTGGTCTGAAACCACGTGTCGGTCCTTCCACTAAATTCTAGCTTTTATAGTAATTAAAAAACAATGAAAATGTATATTTCCATTTTCAAAACGTTCTTCAATGTAATCTACTCAGGTACCACACAACGGTCCAATTACGGTGTTAGTAAAACTCAGTTGACAAAAACCACTATGTGTAAACATAACCATCCTGATAATAAGTGAATGAAATAAAGTAAAAAACATGGGTATTAATTAATAATCTAATAAAATATAACAATCAACCAACATAAGCATCATTCGAGAACATTACTGGTCATGTAGAAAAACCCTTCCATCAATAACAATATATCCATGGAATAATCACAAAAATATTTCCCCATACCGCTATATTTGAATTCATAAATCTGACATGGTTGATCCTGCTCAGTAAAAGAATTTTATCATGGTAATGGGTAGGTCCCCCTCAATAGAATCCTTACATCGTGGGACCGGGTATATACCAATTGGTATTGGCATTAAATCATATGACTAAGTAGAGCCCAATCAATATAAGAATCACAATATGGGATAGGGTCGAGCCTACACAATATAAGCATGACAGCGTGGGATATGGTAGATCACAGTCATTATAAGCATTACAACGTGAGACACGCCATATCCCACTCATAAAAACATTACATTATTAATCCAAATGTATGTAATAAAAACAAGGATATCATAGTATCACATCATATGACTAAATTTTTAAATCTTAAAATAAACATTAATATTTCAATTACACATTTCATTTATAATTTTTTTCATAAAACAAAATCATGAGATCCATTTCAATAAACATGTACATTTTCATAGGGAATCTATAACAAGCAATGACATTAATCTCATGTTATTCTAAAAGAATTATGCCATTATCGAATTCATATATATATATATACAAATATATTCAAGGGTTCTCTAACCAAACAGGTATTCATAATATTTTTCAATATAAATTGAATCTAAAGGGGTCCATGGAATAAATAAAAATCATAATTTAATCAAAAAATATGATATATTTGTTGGCATAGTATTAATATTTCACATACAATAAAATTAAGAAGATAATGGAATTTGTTCTTTGTCCCCATACATTAATCTGGTGATTTAGAAACACGAAATATAGTTAACACGAAGAGAATCAATGGTTATGTATATCTATAAATAAAACAGAGATCAAGAAACATCCATGTAAATACCAAAAAAAATATAGTGCAAATATTTCACTATTAGAAAGGAGAACAATTGAAGAGAGGGGAAAACTTAAGCAAAACCACTGACCATGGATTAGAATTGTAATTAGTTTATTTGGAATAGAAGTATAGAGTATTAAATCTTTTGGACATCACTCTAATGGTGAGATATGAGAAGATTAACGATTTTATTGAAATTAATCATGTGAACGATAGGGTTAAATTAACTTCTCATGGGAAATACATGATGTGTAACCAATTAACATGAATTGTATTTCTTAGTTTAGAGTACCAACAAAAAACCCATCACCCCGACTTAATATTAACCATTCCTGAAATTTTAACCACATGAACTAGTTACATGATATGTAACCACATCATGTCATGATCAAATTAATGAATGGTTCATAGTGTCGGTTAGGTGATTACTAACATAAACATGGCGTGTGATTTTCTAGTAGATAGTTTTCAAACCATCTTCTCTCAATGTGTCAAAAACACCTATGAAGGCTTCCAAACTCACATTAATCCCTCATAACCCCAATTTACTAGGTTTATACATGGACTCCATTAATTTAAACAAACATTAATCCCTAAAAATTAGGTCATTTTCCTAAATAAAGTTTCTCCATTTATGAACAAGACTCATCCACCATGATTTTAGGTCAATGAGAATCCCAAATAAAAGACCTAAAATGAAAAACTCGATGTGGGATGTACCTATAAAAATAAGTGATCTTTATTCCTACCCTTCATATAATAGATCATCCATGAGATTCTCAAAGAATATCTATGGGTTCTCGGTGAATAATTATAGCCATTGTGCCCACATATTTGACTCCTCCTACAAATTGTCCTTTTTACCATTTCCATGTTTTTACTATACTCAAACTAGTGTTATTGTCTTACCTACGAGACACATATCACTATGGTCCAAAATTCATATGAAATTTTATTTTATGGTTGCATCAACACAAAACTCAACATACTCAACATCAACCACATGATAATATTTAGGATAATATCTCAAAGTTTCAACATGTGAAACATATCATTTAAGGAACTATAACAATGTGGAATGTATAATTAGTAAACCACTAGACCATACAATTCCACTAAAAATTTCCTGATAAAGCAAGGTTTTAGCTTTCCCAGTTTTCTGATATGGTGTTTCCCAAACCTAGTTGAAACTTTAAGTAAAACATCATGACCAAACTCAAACTCTAGAGGATGTATATGATGTTTATCATATAATTCATTCCTTTTATATTTGGTCACCAACTGCGTCCAAATCAACTGACCCTTCTCAGATATATACAATATGAGACTATGACAAAAAAATGTTGAATCACCTGCCTCTATCCAATAAATATTTTAATGGAATGACTATCCATAACAGCCCTTGTAAGGTATGTCTAGATGGATGACAGTATGAATTTATTATATGAATACTCTATGAGTTCCATGTGATTATCTCATGAACAACAAAAATACAAAACACAAGCTTGTAATATATATAATAATACTATAATAATCCACCCAAATTGAACAATATTATATGGTTGATAGGTCATTCTTAGAAAAAACTATGATGCCAAGGCCTTTTCACGTCCCTCTCAGAATCACAGAATGAAACAAGAATCTCTATCTGAAATGACACACCTCATAAAACTCTGCAACTAAACTATCTCACACATGAAAATAATACCCAACCCATCAATGGAGAAGGTCTCTATAATAGGTAAGAAGTGGGATACCTACATAGGTTTATCTGTGATCACCCATACTTCATCAATAATATAGGGTATCCTTGGAAATCCTATCAAAAAAATCCATATTGATATCATCGAATTTAAAATTTAAAATAGGAAGAGTCTAGAAACCCCATTTTGAATCTGATACAATGATTTTACATACTTATAGGTCAAATATCTCACCAAAAACCATGATTCCTCTTTCTACATTACTGAAAACTAGTACATTCTATGGAGATAAACATATATATTTTTCATATTATGATGTACCACCTATCTAGAATCATAAAACGCTCTCATCATCTCCTCACAAAATCCCATATTATCCCATAATCGAAAAAAGAAAATAATATAATTACTACTAAAAATAAACCATCATGATGGAGTCACCCAACCATGTAAGTTGTCTCTCGTAACTAATACATCCATATTAGTTAACTTCTATGTATTGATCTGGTCCAAAAGAATATGTAGAATATAAGTTAATGTCGAAGCTACTTGACCATGAGAGTCATGGACATCCAGATGTATGTATGTAAAGTGTTTGATCATCCTCCACTAATCACCAGAATACCGTACTAACTTCTCCTACATCTTCAATCTCTAATAAACAGAAACGGTGTTTCCCCTACCTATGTATAATACAACTATAATTCTAAATTCAGTATATACTATGAACAATTATTATGCCAAATCATTGGTTCAACTTAAGAAAATATGTACTAGAGGATTTTATTTTATTGTGTACACCACAACCTCTTGTCAATGGGAGAATGCCTCCAAAATAATTGTTTATTTACCACTATAGAAAACACTATATTGTTATTAGTGTAATTCCTCAAATGAGGTGTCAAATAACTGGATCCATAAGACACCATGTAATCCTCTTATATCAGAACTACTCTTAGTCCAACAAAAGATGTGTCCCAATATATAGTTCTTTTTTACCTGGTGTAGGAAAATTTAGGACATGTGCTAAGGTCATCCAACCATTAAGAAACCAATAGGTTCACTCACAAGCATCCAAACAAACAAATTTCATCCCTTTATTGGATATCTTGGTCATCGATGATTTGAGGTAGGGGTGTCCTTGATAATGTGCCAATAATAACCTGATAAACCTAGAAACCTCTTAATATTGCAAAAATTATTATGTTTCTCTAATGATATCACAGCTACAATATTCTCTAGGTCCACTGAAACACATATCTCTGAGATGAAATTGCCCATGAAGTGAACTTTATTAATCCAGAAACACTATTTTTTTAGGTTGGTATAATGTTAATGTTATCTCAATGTTCTCCAGACAAATTCATGATGTTGTTCAGGATCATATAATAGATAGGAGTAAACTAATATTTCATTGAAAAAGACACCCCAAACTATTCTTGAAAATGATGAAACATATAGTTCATCACAGACATTCATATTGTTGGTGAGTTCATAAAAACAAATATCATTATAACAAACCCCTAAAAATTGATACTTACTCCTTATATATATTAGGTATGTCTGATGGTGTCGCTAATAGCAAGTGGTACCCTGTTCTGAAGTCAATGTCAGAGAAAATCATAGATCCTCTCTTCTAATCTAAGAGATCATCAATACATGAATGTAAATATCAATTATTGACCATAATAATGTCCCATGTCCAATAATAAAAACATAAGAAAAATTACCCGTAAAAAGATTTAGTGGAGAGAACAGGAGAACCCCAGGAATATGTACCGAACCGTATGATTGCTTCATCTTCTAAATCATCCAACTAAAAATTAAACTCTTAATGCACTACTGGTACAATCCTATAAGGTATGATAGAAACTTTTTCTTCTCCCAAACCCAACTCTATATTGAATATGATCTATCTCTTTGGAATTAATCCATATAACTCATCAATATATACATTCTAAATTTTTTTACCACTATAGAAAAGAGACATGTTGTATTCCACTATCATTCAGAAAAAAGATTTATATATGAGTCGTGAGAAAATACATTCTCTTATGAATTGGTCCTATCACTCACTCTGGTGATAATATCATTCTCCTAGAGTTACAATGGTAACTATTGTCGAGTAATATTCAATGTGATCTATGTATAAAACTATCCAATCCTTCCAATGAATCCAGTCAAAACCTATAATTGCTAGGAAAAATAGTTCCCAAGATAAATGCTAAGAACAACTCCATATTGAACACACCTTGTAATGTTTGATATCTTATTAACTCACTATCAATGATGTATCGATGGTCAAAACACCATCCAGTCATTCCACATTCAAGACCAATTCAATTAAAAAAATGAGTAGGTTAAAATGAATGTGATGCTCCTATATCAAACAATATGAAAGATTGAGTAGATGATACATGAATAATACCTCATATAGAAGATGGAAATAAATCCAAAATAGACATTATAGATTGTATAGTATGTATCTAACAAGCCCTTATTCCCTAGCCACCAATCATACTTCCATGGGTTATTCCCTCTACATGAAACTACTTCCCCTACACGAGGGTACCAAAACACCAGCCTTGACCTTAACATATAGTAGAACTTTAGAAAATTGTCTACTAAGGAGTACATGTGTCCGTCCCAGACATGGGTACATATACTGATCCCCAACCACTACTTTTCTACTCCATACCCCTACAAACAAAATTTGGTATCATATAATGTCCCTAGTCTGACACTCCAATGAGGGGTAGAGACACTAAGGCCACTTGTGACTTAACATTACACAATGCAATAACTAAAATAGAACCTCATCATAATATGGATGGCCACTACCATGACATCCCTTTCCACAATTCCCATTGAAATAACTATCATAGTGATTCATCTATTCATTTGAATAATATATTATAGTTCTATATTCTAAAATTTCTTCGATACATTTTAGGCCCTCTCTCAGATTCCATTTCATTGTGAGTTCATAATTCAACACATTATCATCACTACTCCTATAGAAGACGTTCATCGGTGAAATGTTCCCATTATGAATCCCACAATAAAAAAATATCTCCGGCGACATATCTTGATCATCTAAAGATGGAAAAAATAACTATAGTTCAGCGAAACATTCATTATAATCAATCACAAACATTCCCTCCTGTGTTAGATGAAGGACGAAACAATCCTTCTCAAAACTCAATGTCTCGGGGTAGAAGTGGATCATGAACATCACCTCAAATTCCATCAAAGAAATATCCTCTTTATTACCTTATTACTCAAGAATATCCCACTAATTCTTGAATATTTATTGAGTAAAGAATGTATCATGATTTACCCTCATGTATGAAGTTGTCACATGATGTTTAAAGATCATCTTGATTGACTCGATCAAGAACCCAGTTTCCAAGATACCTCCCTCGCTAGTAAATTTTTTCGAATGTTGTATATGAAACTCTATGAATGACATAGACATCGATTGAATGGTGAAAAAATCCTCCCATTCCATGGATTGTATGACCCTCATGAAGGTGTCAAAAATCAAAATGTCCATTCGATCATCAGGATCTATAAGATGATTCAACTAAGTTTTATTAGGAGATTAAATATTTCTAATCTATGGATTGTAAACTCAAATATAAAGAGGATGGATTTTCTGTAAAATATAAAAAACACTTCTTAAAGCAATGGATGACAAACAATGTTTACATTAATATGTTACGACAATAATGAACCACTTCTCTTCATCTCTCTAAGCATTGAATAAAAGTGTATTATTAAGAAAAAATAGTTCATTCATTTTCATTTATCGGATATAAAAGCCATCTCAAATCACTATACATCATGGAAAATATATCACATAAAGTAAATATGCCCATATCAAGAAAAATTCATGTCAATATATATCCCTTTGTGCCTCTATGGATGCATGCATGATCAACTCGAACTATATTGATCCATTAGTGTAAATATTATGAAACAATAACATCACACAATATATGAGTCACCCATGTTGGACTAATATAATCCATAACAAAAAAATAACATGAAAAAAATAATCATCAATGGGCACTTGGGTTTTCCTTCATACATGGGTTAGTCACTCCCCTTAAAATACATAGTACCATGTACCATCACATCCAAGTATCATTTCTACCATTCCCAAGTAGTAATAAAATTTAATAAAAAAATGCTTCTATGATACCACTTTGTAATGTCACACGATCTATAAATCTATCACATTTCCAAACTAGGTTGGTTATGGGACCTCTAGTGCACCTCCCAATTTAACAGAGGCCACTAACTAGTAGTAGAGGTTTGATGAATCTAGTGGTGAGACTATACCCCATGGTATAGAGTAAAACATATATGAAATAACACATAATAAAAAACTATTCAATTAATGGAAATGGAATAAATTTCATAACATATAACTTAAAATAAAAAGGAGGAACCCAATAACCAAATAATAAAATACCATATAATGACAGGCTGAGATGTGTATAAATTTCAAACTAAAATAAATTAAAATAGGATAATCTAAGGGGAGAATTCACTTAAAAGAATCTAGTCCCAAACCCTGTGTTATTTTTTTCCCAAACTCCATCCAATCCAGTAAACAAAAATCATCACCATGGTCCCCTTCCATTGTCACGACTTGTATCTAACTAATTTGTTTAGGGACCATAAAATGGCCCGAGTAGTGTGTGAGTTAAACTCTATAAGTCAACACCACCATGTTTAATAATATGTAGTTTGATGATAAGTGCCTAAATTTTAATGACAAACATGTGTATTTAATAATCAACTATTATAATATAGCAATTAAAATCCTTTGGAACCATTCCAAATTAACTCTAGGCATATAACACAAAAATGCCAACAATAATCATATATCCATGTTAGAGTCACACAAATCTGGACCATGTCCACTATATGTGCATTTTAATATTGTAATTATCATTTCACACTCAATATAATCATTATAGCATAGTAATAGGTAGATTCCACTCAATATATTACATACATTGTGGGATTCGGAAATGTCCACTGAAAATAAGAATTACAACAAGGGACTAGGTAGATCCATCACAATATAATCATTACACTGTGGGACTGGGATGATGCCTCTCTATATATGAATTATAACATTGGATGTGGAATATCACACTAAATATAAGCTTTATATCATGGGAATATGTATATCCTTCTCAACATAAGAAATATAAAATCATTCACAACACATGTCATAGGAACCAGGTTATCATAATAGCACATCATATGACTGAATGGTAAATTATGAAAATTAAAATTAATATTTAAATTACCATTAATATTTAAATTAACCAACTTTTTTTAAAATTTTTCCTTAAACCATAAAAATTGGAGACTTTTTAATAAAAAAATCATTTTCAGTGGTAAATCTATATCAAGTAGTCCCCTAAATCTCATGTCATGATAATCAAAAATTAATCCATTATCCCATTCATATATATATATATATATTCTATTTATGTCTCACACAATGGGTATAGATAATCCATGTTAATATCAATTGAATCCATAGGTGTCCAATGAATAGATATAAATCATCATTTAAATAATTAATAATCATGTTACGTTGGTGAAATCAAAATATTTCACATACATGAATATTATAAAGACCATAGGATTAGGTTTCATAACCCTAAATGAACATGGTGATTTAGAGACACTAATAGTGGTTAATTTCAATATAATCTAATGGGATAGAGATCAATGAAGATAACCTAGATCACAATACATCCAAGAGAAACCAAAAACAACTTCTGTATGAAAATTCTGTAACTATAATGGATAATAATAGAATGTATGGAAAAACATAGGTAGAATTATTCACCATAGATCAGATGTGTAATAATTATTTCCATAATGGAAGATAATCATCCACAGCCACTAATAAATAGACTGAGGTTTTGGAGATGAGAGGTTTCATCAGAGGAATGAAATAAATCATACACTTGGATGGACTATAACTACTGCTCATGTGAAATATATGGTGTGTAACCCCATTTAATGTTGTGTGGTTTTTATTTAAGAGTTACACTGAAAAATACATCATCCAAAATTAATTTTAACACTACCTGAAATTTGAATAATGTGAATTGGGTACATGATGTGTAACTAATTCATGTCATTAAACAATACACAAAATTTGTATAGAGATAGTTACACATCATGTAATATGTACACACCGTGTAAATGTAGAGAAGATATTTTTCATTCCAATCTTTTTGAATGATTCTGAACCACCTTTGATTATTTCAAAACTCACAAAAAAATCCTTTCATCCCATATATCACATTATTTCATAGATCCCATTAATTAAAAAATTAACTGTTGAACATTATGTCATTTTTACTAATGAATTCTCTTTATCTGTAAAATAGTCCCATCCACTGTGTTTTTAAGATAAAGAAAACCAAAAAAAAATTCATAGAAACACTCAAAAATAGATGTTTCATGAAAAATATGGGATCTTATATACCATACCAAGATTTTCATCAATATTATGTTAATGTTATGTAATATTATAAGGTAACCAACTACTCAATCAATGATAAGTGACTAAAAACAGAGTACTCAATCCTACCATCATAGAGCCTAATTCATTTCATGTCACCAATACTATAATTTATGGAACATGTCTCACCAAAGGTTAAATTTTAGTCGAGTGGATAGGAAACCCTATTGGAGGACAAGTACCACATATGATGTCTTCGATGGACGGTATAAACTCTATAGATGGAGGAACAATTAATTGAGTATGTTGGGGGCATACCAACCATCTCTTTAATGATGGAGACTACTGTCCTGACATAAACTCACCACCTTGGGGGTACTATGACATCACATGTCGTTATTATACCTTGATTAATATTTTATTATATAAATAAACACATAAAACTATCCCAAAATATTAAAAGGGAGATTTTATTGGGGTAAATATATATATAAAACAATTATATGGAATAGGTATACGTCAACATTATTTAAAAACTTTATAACGTGCCCTTAAAACCAATAGATCTTCTAAAATTGCATGCAATAAGTAGGGGACATATATAAAAAATGGGTGACAAAAAAAGTCCAATAAGGGAATACTAAAATCATATCATGAGGAAAGTGAAACTTTTTTTCATTAGGATTTTCAAGGAGAAATAAAAAGGTTGAGAATCAAAAACATGAACATTTAAGTAGGATATATGATGATAACATCACAGTAACATAGCAATGGGGAAAAATAATAAAACATGACATCATAAGAATATGAAAAATATAACTACCATTATATCATAACATAAAGTTATTTTGATATCCAGACATTATCTATTCATGGAATCTCACGAAACAAAAAACATTACCAAATGTATTGGATTACTATATAATTTTTATCCCACCAATCACATTCATATCATGCACATGCATTATCGTCCCACATTGATGATACAAACTAAGAAATTATTTCATATATTTTAATACACGATTAAGATGGATGTTACATCATAAATGGAATTACATTATAAATTATTTATATGTATATATAGTTGAATAACCATCCGAAGAAATTGGGGTAGGTATTCACTACACAAATGTATGGAATGGAAAATGATAGATAGTTTTGGCAGCATAAAAGGTGTAAATATAGATTCATGAAAGGGTTTAATGATAGTAAAAGGTAGTATATCATTACATTAAAATAACATGAATAGTAAAATGGACTTGTACAACAACATTACAATACAAGAATTGGAAATCAAATGCCATAGTATCAATAAATTTCTTGAATAAAGTGAAGGATTATATAATCCCTTACATTGACAAATTATCTACTTAAGTGAAGTTTATAAATTGTGGAGATAAATGATTTATCATTATTAGATCATAAATTTGATAATAAATGGAAATTAATAAAAAATTTACAATATAATAAATTCAGATTAAAAAGTCATAATACAAAGAAGTTGCTTAAATGTAGAAGAAGAGATAGAGATCACATGACTAGAGAGGGAACTTCTAAAAGGATGGTAGGATCATTTTAATAGATCCAGAACACATTATGAGCGATTTATAGAGTTATAGGAAGAGTAACATCATTATAAATGGGTTTTGAGTAAATAAGAGGGGGAATTCTAGTGTGTATTTATAAAAAAAGTGATGAGAAATTATTATTAATTTATAAACATTGGTTTTGGACACTATATGAAAAATCAATCTGACCCAAATAACTTACCAAGGGGTTTTCCCATGTGTTTTACAAAAAGGTAGGGTTTTAAAACAATTTATATATCCAAGAATATAATATATTATATTTCTGTCAATGGTGGTGTAGAAGTGAGTCCTGTTTATAAATAATTGATTTTAAATCCTTAAAATATAATATAGGTTGTTGAGGATTCATTAAAGGATTATAAAATTATAAAATAACTTCAAATATTAAATATTTTAATGGATAAAACTATATATCATCATGTATTACATTTATATAATTTATTACATCAGTTTTTTCCTGTAATAATTTCTTAAAAAAGACCATATATTTAACATGCATTTAATTTTTTCCCAAAAAATATAATATATCATAAAATTATAAAATTTTACCATTGGATAATTTCACATAATATTTTCAATAATAATATTATGTTCAAACTAATTATTTCCTAAATATTATCATTTTCATTTGTAATTAAATAAACTTATCTAAAAAAATATAGTTTTCACCAAATTAACAACTTAATGACCCATATAAAAATTACATTGGGAATATTTATGTTATATTATAATTTATATTTAAATAACATTTTTTATATAATTTTTTTTATTAAAATTTAATTTATTTAAAAAAATGTCAAAATAATAAAAATAATTTCATAATTGAGTTTATATATTTCCCAAAAATACAATTTTAATTTCTTCATATCAAAATCAAATTTTAATAAAACACAATGTATAATAATTGTTAATTTAATAATAAAATTTGAAAAATATAACCATTATTTTATTACATAATAACGTATAAAAATTCATGTTACTTAGATCAGGATACCTTACCCCTTATTACATTTGCATACTCCTTATGGGTGAGGTCTACGATGGTGTGATTTTTAATGGTGGTTCAACGAATATGTTTTTGGTCCTGATATAGATAACATTAACATATCTAATAGGAAATAATAGTGGATACTTATTTGGTGAACATAGAATTTGGTAGGGTTAAGGGTAATTCTTAGGGATTCCATCTCCCATGGACGCTCTATTAATTGGGCTTTATAGGGATGATCCTTCTAGTCAAGGCCATCACTTATTCCATCTGTATCATTTATACATTATCACTACCATTAACATTCACTAATTATAGTAGTAATTTTATGATGGCTGTATTTCGAATTATTAATTTGATTAATAGACTTTTAAATCCAGCTTTCTATATCAACCCAAATTATCAAAGTGGTGCATGTGTTTTTTATAATTATATTACTTAATGATTTTATTAATTAAGAAATAAATTTTTTTTATAAAACATTAGTTCATTGAATTAATCCCCCTAAAAATGTTTGCCTTTTAAAATTCACTTAATAAACCAAAATATATGAGGGTACATATATTTCATCACCTCTTCCAGTTGACATTTTGCTTCCTCAAACTTCTGGTTCCACTAAAATAATTTTACCATGTCACTTATCATGTTCCATAAAACCATATATCTTATATACAAGATAGTCATAAGATTCTGATTGTATGAACAATAATTCTTTAATATTACCACCACTACTTTCATTACATGGGAGGTGTCATGTATGAACTTCCTTAAAAGGGATACATGAAAAAAATATTGTACCTGGGATATGCCGGGTGGGAGTTCTACTCAATTGGTCATAGACAAAATAATATATAATTGGATGGTATATAATATAGACAGAATCATTATCATGTTATATTTATTATTTACATGAATTAAACATCATTATTATACCGATCCAAATAATAATATATTGATTAACAATTACACCACGATGTGGAGATGGTAAGCCTTACATACGCACGTATGGTGACATGTCATTCAAACGAAGGATATAATACTGAATATGGTTGTACCAAATTTATAATAACATCACAGTATATATAATATACTAGATTTATTATTTTATAATGGGAATAAAAAAGAAAGAAGAAGTGTAAGAAGAATGGAACTTGAAAGAGGGTGGTGAAAACAATACCTCTTCTTCTGGTTCTTCCTTTTGATTTGATCAAAATGCCTTTATAGGTTGAATTTTGGATCAAGATAAGGCCTCTATGTTAAATTATGGGATGTTGGGAGGATATTTGGGCAGAGTTTGGCCAATCCAAATGGCTTTTCCGGTGTGAATTAATGAGAAGGGGATGTTCCCTTTTATAAGAGGGGTGAGGGGCACCTTTGGAAAAGAAAAAAATATTATTTTATACTAAATTCATATTCGGTTTATAATGGATCCAAGGTGGATTATTTAAATTTTAAGGTGGGGATGGGTCGAAAAGCACTAAACCAATATAATTTAGACAGTTTTGGGTCATTATATTACCCTTATTTTTTAGTTTTAACTCTTAGTTAATTAGTTTGACTCTTACCATGCCACTTTGTATTTTTATATTATATAGTTAATAAAATTACTATATACCTCCAATATACACCCAAGTGGTCCATTAATAATACACCTATAATTATATAAGTCTCTTGTCCGAACCATAGATTTATAGGAATTTAATATCAATTAATAATATAATATTTGTTTTAAAAACTCTTTTATGTCAATTTTTACATTATTGGGTAATGTTTTTTTGATAAATTTATAATAGAATTATTACTTGGAAAAAAATTTATATAATCAATCCTAATATGTCATATTAACATATAAAATTAGTTGAATTCATAAAAAGTCTCAAATTACATTTATTTTGATATTTATAATATCAATTATTTTAATATTTCATTAATTAGGTAATTACTACATCACCATTGTGTCATAAATAAATTAAATTATTTAATGTATAAAAATTATAAATAAAATACCATAATGTAGGAAATCTTTTTATCTATCTAATGAATATTTATAATCGAATTTATATTATATATAACCCTATATTAAAAATTTTTAAGTAAATAAACATTGATTTTAACTCTTTTAACTCTTCTTTGAATTAAATAATAATAAATATCCTAATCTAATCCAAGTTGACCTAAATGATTATATTTTATACTAAGGTTGTTTTTGGTCGAAATACAGTTGTCCAATATAATTAAGACATGTTTTAGGGTAATATTAATATCATTTTTACCCTTAAATACCTTATTTACTTTTAACTGTGGTAAATAAAAGTAAAAAGTAACTATTCACGAAATATTATTTTAATCTCATTTAACCACATTTTACTCGTTGATATTAACCTTGTATCTCTTATTTTAGAAATTCCACTCATAGAAGTGGTAAAATTATGTTTTATGTGAATTTCCATATTCTCCTAGGAGGTGGGTAAAAGACGGTGAAAAGTAAAATAAAATTTATATATATATATATAATTATTTTAAACTAACTACAATTAATTACATTGAAATTATATAGGTATTATGTATCTATTTTGACCTTAATTAAATTTAAATAAAATAAACAATTATTTAAATAAAAATTCGGTTTTAATCTATAACTTAGTATTTTTCACTAATCATCAAAAATTGAATGTTTTCAGAAAAATACCAAAAATTCGACCTAATATATATTTTATATTATGAATTAAAAAATGATATCTATTTTAACAAATTAATAACATATATGTTTCATTAATTAATTTAAAAATTATTTCCCGTTGTCAAAACAAATAGCGTTTTTTTTAAGAAATAGTAACTATAAAAAGATTGACACTTGTTTATGTCTTGTTTAAATGTGAAATTACGTCCAATGACCAACATTGTATTAAATGGTAATAATATATTCTAAAAAAAATTCAAAACCAATAAAATTCATAATTTATCAATATTATTTATTTATATTAAAAAATATTTTTTTATTTAAAATTTAGTAATTTTCACTATTCATCAAAATATGAAAGTAATCCGAAAAGTACCAAAATTTCACCCTAGGATAATTTAGATATTATGAATCCAAAAATGAAGTCCATTATGAATGATATAATGTATAAAATTTCAAAAATTAGGTATTATTATTCATAATGGCTAGTTTGATTTGTGGTGGTGTGTTAGAACTCTATGTTGCGTACAACACACACTACTGTATTATTCAGAGAGAAGCGTACCGTGGAATCTTGGGGTGTTAAATTCTCCCCTCCATCAATAAATTGCATCCACACAATTTTTAATATTGGGCTTGGGAATATAATGTTAATTCCCACATCAAAAAAAGAGTCAATAAAACTAGCACTTTAAAAGAAATAAAGAGAAGTACAAAGGTCACCCGAGATAACCTATACTAGGATTCCATGTAGAAAAAAATGGATATGTATTATAAACTATGTTTGAAGTTATGATGGGGACGGATAGAGAACTTGATGAGGAGAAAGATAACAATGATAAAACCACAAACTTTTGATGGGACAAATGGTCATTAGTTTCCCAGTAAGAAAAGTAAACGGACAACATTTTATTGTTTTTAGTTACATTACATAAAGATGAGGAATTAATTTATGATATTGACTAAGAACATAATGATATATACATAATTCTTAAATAGAGTTTCATTCTTTAATTAATTTATACCACTAACTCATCTTTTTTTTGAACAATGTGTATTCGAGAAGACCTGGTCACACTGGAAAAGCTAGAATAAAATTCTATAGAATAACTTGATCCACATAGGATAAACTATATATTTACCTTGTCTTTAGAGATTAATCAAAACCAAAACCATTAGTATATTATCTTATGATCCCCCAAATGGATATTCCATTAGAGAAAAAAACAAATCTTAATTTCTAAAATTAATCCAACAATACCCCCAAAGTTAAATAAATACCATTCAATAATCAATTGTCCTTAAAATCATTCAATATAATACAAACTAATATTGAAACCCAAAACATATAAGAATTTGGTTATGTAGTCTTCCACGTTAAATTGTATCTCTAAATGGAATAAACTACTCTTAAAGTAACATACTTAAAAGTAATTAACCTAATCTAATATTCTTTATTATAGGTTAATCATTTCCATAAATAACCCAAATCGCTATAAATCCACAATAAAAACGTTGATAAAAATCCCCCATTACTCCTCAAATTAAATCCCATATAATTCTATTTTCCTTGGGCATATAGTGTTCCCATAAAAGCGAACATCTTTCAAATTAACATTCATCATTAATCACTAAATAATTTTCTTATACTAAGGGTATTCATTTGATAAGATATAACATCCCAAATATAATTATCATTGATCAATAAAATCATTAATATAAAAATAATAGTACCACTGACCAGGGACATCACGTAGTCGAGTGGTAGGTGGTAAATCCCAATCGCACTTTGGTTGTGGGTTCGATTCCCACAGCTTTCTCCGACGTGACGGGTTGTCACACGGTCTGGGTGTTGTCCTTTTTCAAAAACTATATTTTATATCATTACCAAAATGAGATAAATTCCTCAAAATAACAATAACATAATTTAACCACAAATGTTATCTCATACCTTTCATTTTCGTCCCATATTATAATAACTTGTAATTGCCTCAAACCCAATGATCATATAAAACCAAATAGTTATTTATAACTTTATCCACTAGAGAAAAGATAATTCTTCCTCAAATATCATTCTCACATGGAAAACTGTAGGGTTAAAAATACAAGAGAAAATTATTACAAAGTAAACTCATCAAAAAGGAGCACTAATACTTTTTAAACATTTCTCTAACCATTTATATCCACATAGATTCTTCTTTGACCATTTAAATATCCCATAGAATAGGGAATTCACTTAGGTAATGGAAAGGTCCCCTACATTTACGGCAAATGACTGTAAATTGATTCGTGGGACCATTTTTATCTTCTTCCATCATACTCCTCATTTTTCTTTTGCAATTATTCACTTTATGTCCTTCCTTCCTTCATGAAAAGAATTTATTTGTCCCATTGAGACACATTCGTGGGTGTCTCCTTCTACATTTCCTGCATGATGTAAATTGAGGATCACATTCTCTATGGTCTCCACTGTTGGGGATCTTATCATTCATCACCTTTCTCTTCTTTTTGGAGTCCGTGAATTAGTTAATATATATATTATTGATAATATTTTTGTAAAATTTATTTTTCATTAAGACTATATCTTTTACACCTATCAACATTCCATTTTGTTGCTCATTTCCAACACTATTCCCACCTTGTACATCATTCTCAAACTCACTACGACTTCCTTGGAATCCAGCCATTGACTAAAACCAGAAATCATTGTGTGAGTAACAGTAGTCATAAAATCATTTAGAGAATATCATGTCACCATATTCTTAATTTGAAACACAGTAGGATTGGCCAAGGTCATTTACTCTCATCTTATATATAATATATCAAATCGGTTTGTCAAGAAAATGTAAATTATCCTAAGCATATCCCCTGGGAGTGTCGTAACCAATAGTGTGGCAAGGCCCATTATCGTGCACCAGTTCCCATTTGATTCTAGATCGAAGAGGTTTTTTCGGGTTTTACCCATACGTACATCTGTGCCAGAGCCGCCTCTAACTTCTCGTATCCAGACAGGGTTGTATTGCTCAAAAAACTCACATAATCACTAAAATACCAAAATTCTAGGAAGTTCTTATATACTAATCCTCAAAGTCTATCTTAGGGTTATGTGATCTAATCAGAGTTTATCTAAATCTAGCTCCCAAGGTTTGTAATAAACTTTCTCTGATACCAACTGTAACGCCTCGACCCGAGTTACCCAGAGTCAGTGCATTAATACATAACATTGGCATGATCACAAAAAAGATCAAGTCTCGGAAGACCGATTAGTTTAGTAGCCTTGTAAACACTAGATATATTCATAAGTCATACATTATATCATAAGGTAAAAAAACTAATACAACATCTTGTCTTCATATCCCCTCATACTATCCCTACAGGTCATTCATAAATTACTTTTTCACATCCTGGGAAAAATAAAACATTGAAAGGGGTGAGCTCAGATGCTCATAAAGGATAACAATATAGAATAATCTTTCATAGATAATCATAAACACCTAAGGCAATATATAACTAAAACAAAAGCCTTTAAAACTTCAACATTAGAATAATATGTCAATGATAAAATGAAATAATCCCATTTACTTACTCACATGGATATTCTAATAGTTGAATAATCACATGCAATATCAATAACCACTTTCCTAAAGATAGAATGCATAATCCAGACTATCATAACCACGTAGCCAAGGCCTCGTGCCAAGACTACAATTAATATTTTTTCAATTCCTCATGCCAAGACTCTAGTTTGCCTCATGAGACCTACCGATGCATCTAGGAGCTATAGCGGGATCCACCTGTCACTTAATAAGTCAAATGAATTCCTCATATGAAAATATTGAAACATAACATAAACATTCATATTAAAACTAGAATACGAAATTTCAATACTTATACACAAACCATGAATGGTATAAAAATAGGAAATCCACAGTCAAACATAACTCATTAGATACAATATGGAAGATTGTATTGTATCTTATTAGCCTTAATCGATTATAATGAAGGATATTGACATAGATGAAAATAATAATCAAAACTATTTGAGAGAAATATCCCCCTTTTTCTTGAAATCATTTAAAAGTCACACTATTTTTCAATAATCCATTTAAAAATAGATTTTTGAATCAATGTGTCCCATTTTACATTGAAACTTTTAAAAAAAGTTTTAATATTAAAACATTAATGTCCATATAAATAAATCCTTAAACCCATTTTTAAATCATGGACATTAATGAGAATGTTTTAGAAGAATAAGTATTTAAAACATTTAAAAATGGTATTTTAGTTAGAGATTCTAAGAAAAATAGAGACAGTTGAATACAAATAATTAAGGTAATAAAAACTTTGTAATATCATGAGAATAAAGGGATTCATGATATAATATGTCAAAGTATACTATATAAACCACATAAAAGTTATTTGGTGTATAAAAACAATGAAGTCTCAATGGAATATAAATTCAGATGAAATCTCTCATAAAGGTCGTATCCTTAGGTTAAGGATAAATCAATGACATAATTATGTTTGACAAATATAAATACACTAAATATGATTGGATATTAAGTGTAAAACAATCAAATGACATTCACACATATTCTTGTAAAAACAACACCAATGAATTGGAGGTTTATCTAAACAAATCGATATTGAGTAAAAATTACTCTAATCAAGTTCATACCGATGAATTGAGAATTTATCAATGGAGTGATTATGTGTATAAAAAGTATATCCACAAAAAGGGGAGTGGAAATTATGACATAATCAAATGAATAGTGATTCCACACATAATCTTAGAGTAAAATAATCAATGAAGTATGCGTAAAGCCGAATGAGTGGAAATTGAAATTTCAAAGTACCTTATTGATTTGGTAACTTAAAAAAAATACACCCATGAATTAAGGATCATAAAATGATGATGTAAATATAAATTAATTATATTATATTACACAATTAATACAAATATGGGAAGTACACACACCTCATGTAATAACTAAGTGGTGAACAATGGAATTCTCACAGAATTAAAAGTCAGATAAGAAACCCCTTACTTTGTAATTTTTCCTTGGTAGACGGTAGGTTAAACTCCTGTATAATGGTGAAATAATTGTTAATGAGTTTTAAAAAAGTCATTTACATTAATATGATATCATATATGATCTCTTAACATTGATTTGATAATAATATCTTAGTATTATCGTCTTTTCGAGTGTTAACAGTTTTGTTTTCCTTTATATTATTTATTATGCGAGTCGTATTTTTCATGGATGGGATGTATATTATTCATATCCATAATCATATCAAATCTATAAAAATTATTTTTAATAATCAAATGGGAATTATACTTGAATGGATACGATGGGGAATGAATCACATCGCGTTCGTGGGGACGGTAGTCCGTACGTACGCACGACCGACAATATCATTCTTTTGATATTAAAATAATATATAATTGGATGGTATATCATATAGAAAGAATCATTATCATGTTATATTTATTATTTACATTAATTAATCATCATTATTATACCCATCCAAATAATAATATATTGAATAACAATTACACCACGACGTGGAGACGGTAAGCAGTACGTACGCACGTATGGTGACATGTCATTCAAAGGATGGATATAATACAGAATATGGTTTTACTGTCTTTATATTAAAATCATAATATTTTTATGATACTTGAGTTATTATTTTTGAATGGGAATAACAATGAAATAAGAAGTGGAGGAAGAAAGGAACTTGAAAGAGGGTCGTGAATACATTACCTTTTCTTCGGGTTCTTCCTTTTGATTTGATCAAAATGCCTCCTTAGGTTGGCTTTCTGATCAAGCTAAGGCCTCTTGGTTTAAGTGGGAGATGTTTGGAGGGTATTTGGGCAGATTTTTACCATGACAAATGGCATTGAATGTGCGAATTAATGAGAAGGGGAAGTGCCCTTTTATAAGAGGGGTGATCGGAACCTTTGGAAAAGCTAGAAATATTTTTTTATAATAAATTCATATTGGGTTTATAATGGCTCCAAGGTGGTTTATTTAAAGTTTAAGGTGGGGATGGGTCAAAAACCACTCAACCAATAGAATTTAGACAAGTTTGAGTCATTATATTTACCTTATCTTTTAGTTTTAACTCTTAGTTAATTAGTTTGACACTTACCATGTCACTTTGTATTTTTATATTATATAGTTAATAAACATGCTATATACCTCGAATCGACCACCAAGTGGTCCATTAATGATACACCTATCATGATATAAGTCTCCTGACCGAACCTTAGATTTTTAGGAATTTAATATCAATTAATAATATAATAATTTTTAAAAAACTCTTCTATGTCAATTTTTACATTAATAGGTATTTTGTTTTTGATAAATTCATAACAGCATTATGAATTCAAAAAAATGTATATAATCAATCCTAATATGTCATATTAACCTATAAAGTTAGTGAAATTCCTAAAAAGTCTCAAATTTTATTTATTTTGATATTTATAATATCAATTATTTTAATATTTCATTAATTAGGTAATTAATGCCTCACTATTGTGTCATACATAAATTAAATTATTTAATTTCTAAAAATTGTAAATAAAATACTATTATATAATAAATCATTCTATATTTCTAATTAATATTTACTATATAATTTATATTATTTATAACCCTATATTTAAAATGTTTTAGTAAATAAACATTGATTTTAACTCTTTTAATTCTTCCTTGAATTAAATATTAATAAATGTCCTAATCTAATCCAAGTGAACCTAAATGATAATATTTTATTCCTAAGGTTGTTTGTTGTATAGATACACTTATCCAATAGAATTAGGACATGTGTTAGGGTAATATTAATATCATTTTTACCCTTCATTACCCATGTTACTTTTAACTATGGTAAATAAAAGTAAAAAGTTAATATTCACCAAAAATTATTTTCATCTCATTGAACCACATTTTACTCCTTGATATTAAACAGGTCTCGTGGATTTTTGAAATTCCACTAACATAAGTGGTAAAAATAAGTTTTATGTGAATTTCCAATTTCTCCTAGGAGGTGGGTAAAAGACGGTGAAAAGTTCAATAAAATTTTTTGATATCTAAAATTATTCTAAACTAACTCCAATGAATAATATTGAACTTATAGAATTATTATGTATCTATTTTTACCATAATTAACTTTAAATAAAATAAATATTTATTTAAATAAAAATTCTGTTTTAAACTATAACTCAATATTTTTCAGTAATCATCAAAATTTAAAAGTTTTTAGAAAAATACCATAAATTCGGCCTAAGCTATATTTGGTATTATTAATTCAAAAATGATGTTATTTTACCAAATTCAAAAAATATAAGTTGAATTAATTAATTTAAAAATTAATACTTGTTGTCAAAACAAATAGCGTTCTTTTAAGAAATAATAACTATGAAAAGATTGACACTTGTTTATGTCTGGTTTAAATGTGAAATTACGTCCAATGACCAATATTGTATTAAATGGAAAACATATATTCTCAATATAATTTAAAAGCACTCATATTCTTAATTTATATCTATTAATTATTTTGATTAAAAAAGGTCTTTTTAATTAAAATTTATTAATTTTCACTATTCATCAAAATTTGAAAGTTAATTGAAAAGTACCAAAATTTCACCCTAGTCTAATTTTGATATTCTGAATCCAAAAATGAAGTCCATTTCGAATGATAAAATTTATAAAATTTCAAAAAATTATTAATTACTATTCATAACGGCTAGTTTTATTGGTTGTGGTGTGTTAGAACTTGAAGTTACGTACAACACATGCTACTGTATTATTCATAGAGAAGCATACCGTGGAAGCGTAGGGTGTTACAAAAGATGCATTGTAATTGTCGACATAATGTCTATGTCCTACTGACAAACTCAATTTGGTTTCTTAAAAATAATAATTAAGAGGTAAAAAATATTTTCACAACATTTTAATTAATTATTATTTATAATTTATTTTTTTGTATTGTAATTTCTATTTTTATTGTTGTTTGACATTATTCATATTCGAATGACTGTGTAATACTTACGAAGGGAAATAAAATAAAAAATGAAAAAAATTAGAAGTTGTCTTGTTAAATAAATAACAAATAAATCTATAATTTTATTTGGAAACTAATTAATGTATTTATGATATTAATTTTTTTAATTAACATAAATTAAATAATTAACATAATTACTTATTCACAACAAATGTAGTACTTCTGAAAAAATAAATAAAAATTTAATTTTAATTAGAAAAATTATAAAATGTCTCATATTTTGGATAAAATTTTTTCAATAAGAAAATATTGAGACTTTTCACAATTTTATTTCAATTTTGGAAATCTTTGATACACATAAATCAAAATAAATATTTTATAATTTTCATCATCAAAAGGTAGTTAAGTTGTTACATTATTGTTTTTATTTATAATAATATTTTATTTAATAGTTTTAATGTATATTTTTTCAGAATTTTTACTTTTATGGAAGGCTATTAAATTTATCTTCTACATGAAACATTATTTCAAATTTCTAGGGAATAAATAATTACCCTAATGTCTTCAAAATTTATGATTCCACAATAATTTAATTAATGAATAAATCAAATTATTGATATTAAAATTTTACAAAAAATTAAATTTGACATTTTTTAGTAAATAAAATATTTCCATTGATTAATATGATATTTCTATGATATAATTAAAAATAGTTTTGGAATTTTATACTTTTTTGTGTTGTGTATAAATCCATTCTTAACAATAGTGTTTAATTTGAAAAAAATTAATTTTTATGATGAAATCCTATTATTAAAATATTTAAAAATTAATTAATTATTTAAAATGTCCAAAATTTTTTAATTTTATATTAACATTATGATTCAATTTAATTTATAAGGATTTTTTAATGCCTTTAACCGTATTTTAGACATAATATATTATAATGTTTTTAACAAATCATAATTTTCCCCTCACCTCAATAATAAAAGGAGGCCCCTCCCTTCACAAGATTTCATCACCATAAGCCATCTTTTAGGTATATATTCAAAAAATTGACCCTATACACCTTCATTGATATAATCTAGTGATTCTTGTCTCACAAAAATACCAGTTCCATGATCCTATGAAGGTTCTCAACGTGAATAGATTCATGAGATTACAGTTTTCTCATTTCACTACCATTTTTGTGAGATGTCCCTTATTCACAACTATTTATTTGGTATTGTGTATTTATACTTCCCATTTATGAAAAATATCATGAATTTATTTATTTTCATCATTATAAATGTTTCATTTGATTATTATTAATATTAGGGAATATAATTTGATTGATTACAAAGTGGTAATGTCACGAACCAGCCTGGGTATCCTAGTAACCTGATAAAAAAAGATACCTGACATAGCCCAAATGGGTGTTCCTGAATCCCAAGTGATAGTGAATAACACCTAAAATCAATCAAAACTGATTGTGGGAATGAATTTTATAAAAAATATAGTGTAAACAAGACAAGAAAGTCAATATTCATACATATTAAACTCCACTGGGAGTAATGTACCAGAATTCCAAAATGCATTTAGACCCAAAGTACTACAAACCAAGTACCCAAATAGATTAAAACACCCAAAATGTCTATGGAAACCACTCACCATGTCCAACATTCATTATCATAATCCACCACCAAGATATTATTTCCCCTTGATCAATCCTAGAATGATATAATCCAAAAACACTTGTAGGCGCAAGTAGGGTGTGACCTAAAAATCCCAATAGGGCCTCACTATGGATTTTATAACTGATTCCAAAACTATTTATTATCCAAGACAATGCTTCAACTTTTAAATAAACAGTTTTTTCTTTTTTAAACCATATTTAAGTTAATCATTCTATATAGTTCAAATGATAGAAAATACTTTAAGGAATGTCCTTATAGGTGATGGGGGCTTTCTAAAACAATGGATTTAAAAAAACCTTTTTATAAAATAGTACATATATATATAGTAGTAATTTAATGATGTTTTACAAAATCGATATACATTTATATCTAAAATATAAATCATAAAAAGTAACATGGCCATATGCCCAATAGGGACTATAGTATTCCAGTTATAGAACTCTTCACTCACTGGATTTCTTAGTAATATGTATACAAATACATCCTCCTGAAACTATAAATATTCTACTCATCACCATCCTAACGGGGATGTGACCCACTACACATATTTTTTAGAATAATGTAATAGTGTAGAGTGTGTCTAAATATCTCACCAACTACCAATGGTATTCATGTTCTCTTCCATAATCAATGATGATAAATGTTTTTAACACAACATAAAATAAAATTAAATCCCATTATTTCATTTCAATTCCAATTTTCTATTTAAAACCAATATCATTTTTAATAAAAAACATCCTACCTCTTTTAAATGATAAAACAATTGTGTTTCAATCAAAATATAATTAATCCATCCTTTTAAGTTTAAAACCAATTCAAAACCAATTAAATCCATTTTTTATTTCATTTTAATAAGTAAATTCGAAAATTTAAGAAAAAAAATTTCAATCAAATATACAATTTAAATTCAAAAATTTAAATCAGCCAGTCTCCATAAAAACACCCCAATTCAGTGCAATTTGTGGTTTTCCCAATTTTTATCCCAAAAACATTTCAAATATCTCAATTAACTTTAATTGGTTTTTATTAATTAAATTTAATTAAATTTTTATGAATGGAATTAAAATCAACAGTTTAAATAAATCGAGCAGTTTAAGGTTAATAAATTTGTCTTATCAAGATAGAAAAACCTAACATTATATCAAAACTGATCACTTGAAATAGACACATCAATGAAAAAATGATTTATAAGACCTTGAAACCCACCCTAGAAATGATATCCAACATTATAGAGAATGAATCCCTCAATTTTAGGATTATCCATTAAAATCCCAAAGGAGGAGAAAGAAAGAAAGATGTAGAACGATGGAGGAATCCTACTCGTGAATTAAAACACAATTGTAACTGTGATTGGACACGAAACGAATAGATCCAGAAGGTTTGAAGAGATTCAAGATCACATGGGTAATTATTTTGGTTTAGTGAGATAAAACTAAAGTGGAGGGTTATAGAGATCTATGTTGTTCTTCCCATTTAAAAAAAATTGTGGTAGGGGTATTACATGATGTGTAACACCAATACAAATCATGCTATATTTAATTTCCAAAACCACCAAAAAATTCATATCAATAAGTGTGAATCCAATAAATACATGCATCCAAAAACCATTAAATGATTTGTATACCAGTTACACAGTGCGTAACACTCAGGAATCTGGGAGAAAAGGCTAGTTAATGATAAGTGTCCAAAAAGTATCTTACTTTTCCATTATAGATATCCTAATAATTCATTCTCAACCTTACCTAGTAAAATAAAAGGAAAAACCCTAACATGGTTAAATGAATACATTTCAAATCGGTAATATAATGTTACAACCTCCCCACCATATAAACCATTTGTCCCTCGAAAGCCTATGAAGAAGATTCCATGTGAGAAATATGAGGCCACTATTCTCTCACCATTACTATGAACTCCCACTTCTGATGATTATCAGAACCATGAATATATAACACATAAACACGGGTATCTCCCTCTCATTAAGTACCTTGGTAACAGAATTAACTATCCTGACTAGATGTCCAGTCAATGATAAATCAATTTAAATCTAAAGATCACTCCAACTCAGAACATGAGATAAATCAGACATATAATTTCTAAACATTTCTATATCTAACACATTAAATATAAACATCTGTTGTGCTGGAATTGATAAATGGAATGCAACATTCCTCATATGCCCAAAAAACATTAAAGGTCCCACAAAACTATTAGAAGTCTTCCATTTCCTCCCAAGCCGTCGATGACCCGACTAGGGAGAAAAATTCATTAACATCTAGTCACCAAATGAGAACTCCAAAGGACTATGTTGATAATCATTATACAACATATAATATCTCTATTATATTAATATTCTCTGAAAAATCATCTAAATCTTTATTCTCATATATTACACTATGCTTGGTATTACCAAGGAACAATCACCAATATCATACCGACATAAAGAAGTTTTAAAAGCTCGGTCATAAAAGGCCATAAAAGGATCAATTCAGATCACAAATTGGTAACTATTTGTATAAAGAAAATTCAACCATCCCATGATGATCATCCGAATCCCCCTGATTTTGGGAAAAAAGCGTGTATCATATCCTCAGCGATATATTCATATCTCTTTGTATGGCCATCATAATACATATAGTAGGTCGTACTCAAATGGACCTGAGATCCTAGTGCCACACGAAAGCCTAAACAAAAGAAATATTTTAACTGAGGATACCTAATAGAGAAAATAGAAAATGGAACTCCATGAAATTGAACTATCTCTTTCACATTAATACCTCCCAACTCCTCAACATTGGTTGTATCCTAAATGTGTATGAAGTAAGATGATATGGTCAGCATGTCGTTCAAAATCCATATCGCATTCTTCCTTCTTTTTGTACAAGTAAACCCAGCTTCAAAGTCTATATATATTTCTTCCCACTTACATGTAGAAACATGAAGTGGTTGATGAAAACCCAATGGTTATGGATTCTCGGCCTTCACCTGCTGGCACATATAGAAAAATCAGATAAACTCAGAAATTCCCCATCTCATACTAGGCCACCATAACTACCTTCACATGTCGTAGAACATCTTAGTGGTTCTTGGGTGCATAGTATACTAGAAATTATGATAATTCTCCATAAATACCTCTCTTAATTCTAACGGCACTATGAAGGGATCATAATATAATAGAACACCCTCTTTAGAGAAAAGACCATTGGGTAACTATATCCCCACCATAAATAGAGTCTCTCATGATAATGAAATCATCATCAAGATCTTGATCGTGGAGAATCATCTTGAGAAGAGCGGTTTTCAACAAAATGATTGCTATAGAAACTTCATCCCCATTCTCCATAAATCTAATATAAAACAGTGTAAATAATGCCATAAATTATCACTCTTTTAATGATTCATTCCTTTCCTGGGTTGGAAGTTTCCTACTTAATGTATCTGCAATGACATTTACTTTCCATGGTGTGTATGAAATGTAAAATTATAATATTGGTGGAGTCTCCAATTAATTATTCTGAAAAATAATCAAATGTTTTTTTAAAGAAGATGTAACTCAGGATTTTCTGTTATGACTACAATGTAAACATTTCAATGAAAAGGTTGTGCCACCAACTCTTAAGTGTGTCCATCAAAGATACATGTTCATGTTCATGGGTACGATAATTCTTCTCATGTGGTTGAAGTTGACTTAATCCATAATCCACTATTTTATAACCCTACATAAGAATGAAACTCAATCATGAACATGATGTTTCACAAAAGACCACATAGACTTTCTCGGCCATTGTATGAGTCAACACTAGTGTATTAGTCCTTGTAAATTTCATCTCAACAAAATAACTCTGAATTATATAACTCCAAATAAATTTCACCCCCTTCCGTGTCAGAGCATTCATCGTATAAACCAACCTCGAGATTTCTATCAAAAACCGATGATAATACTGAGATAAGCCCAACTAGAATATAATATAGAAGAAAATTTGTGGTTTCTCTCAATATATAATAGCCTTTACATTCTTTGGATCATCGGATATACCCTACTCAGACCCAACATTCCCCAATAATTTCAATTCACAAATACAGAAATCACGATATGAAATATTGGAATAAATAATATAAATTCTCAATAGACATAGAACTGTTATTAATTGATTCACATGATCCTCTTCATTTTTATAGAAAATGAGTATTTCATCCAAAAATATTACCCCAACGTTATCCAAAAAATCATTGAAAATCATGTTCATTAGATCAATGAAAAGTGAAAACGAGTTTGTTAAACCAAATGGAATAAATAAGTATTTATAATAGTCGTAAATTATCGGAAATGAGGTTTTCATAATGTCATATTCTTTTATACTAAAATGATGTTATCTATATTAAAGGTTGATCTTTGAAAACCACCCCTCCCATTTTAATTGTTCAAATAGATAATCAATCCATGGAAACAAATATTTTCTCATTATCATAACTCAATTGATATTTCGATAATCAACACATAATTAAAGAGAACCAAAATATTTTTTAGTGAGGATGACTATTTCCTCCCAAGGTGAAACATTATTTCATATAATGGATTTCCCAAGAAGATCATCAGAATGGGACTTCAGTTCATTCATTTTTTTTTCTGGATCCATGTGCTAAGAGGGAATTGAAGTGGTTTATGTTTTAGGCATTAAGAAAGTATAATACTTGACCTCCCATTCCAATGGGAACCCAATGAAATCAGAAGGTAAAATTGAGAAACTCGACAATAACTGGAGGGAGATCACCAACAAATAATTTCTACTACATATCAAAAGAAAAAATTGATTTTACATTCTCTATAATTGGATAACAAGGTAAGACACTTGTTGACCTGTGGTCCAATTCCCCATAAAAGAAAAGAGACACTCCAATAGGTGTGGTAATATAGACCCATCGAAGATAACAATCAATATAGGATTTATTGGCATTCAGATAATCCAACCTGAATATAACATTAGGATATTTCATGTCAAAGACCAAAAAACTCCAAGTCATCGTGACATAAGATAGATAGAAGACACAAGTATGACTGTAGAGACCCCACTCTCTCTTTGTTCCAATGGGTGTAGTAATATCCACCTTATAAGATAAAATCTCTTTAAGAATATTATGAGGATTAAAAATATGTATCTAAATAAATGATTGATATGAAATAGTGTCAAAGGGATTAGTCACTAATAATGAAACTATAGTAATGGTACCTCTCACCATGGTTGGACCCACATCTGATTCCTTTAGAGACTCTTCCACTATGTGATGTATCTTATTACAAATTCCTATGGTTAGAACACTTTTATATGTGAATCATCTGATGGACCTAATGTTTAGGAGGATTTGATGATCATGTACAACTATGAAGGGAAGAAAAGTTATGGCATAATATTTATAAGTGTCGTGGACATCTGCAAAATATCATGTTTTTGGTTTCCATAGTGAACACCCTATTATAATTTTCTATCATACCACACTTATAGAAAATTAAATTGGCCTCCTCTGGGAACAATTGGTGTTCAGAAATGAATCGTACATCGAAAATTGTGAAAAAAATCTACACACATCCATTTTCCCTTGAAGTATCTTATGCTACAACTAGAGGAAAATGGAACTCCTGTCAACCCACACATCACAACTAGGTCCATCTCCATAATCATCGCCTTATCTAGTAAATCAATATAAGTGAGGAACATCAATAAGAATCCCCGAGAACAGATATTTGATCAAATCCCCAAATCGAATCTTATAGCCTTCATCCGATTATTAGATACAATCCCAGGTGAAAACCTCTCGAGATTAGAATAGTGATTTGAATACTCAGTAACGATACTACTGGACTTCTCAATCGTGAAAAACTCAAAATCATTTGAAAACACCATAGAAATAGGATAAAATTTTTCAGTGAAATTTACCTTGGAGTATTTTCACTATAACCCCTCATGTTTCTTCACTTTCACCATTGTGTCCCACCCTATCCTTCTCGGTCCATCTAGAATGAAGCTAGAGCACATCTCCTTGATCTCTCCATGTGTCTCTAATGACTGAGAGACACACTCTATCATTCCAACCCATTCCTCATCATGATTTAGAATAGTGGATCCTTTGAAAATGAGTGGATTATGGTGAAATAACTCTTGATAATGTTTCTAAATAATATCCGCTGAAAAATACATAGCTGGAGCTTGAACGGGAAGTAGAGGTGGTTCCATTACCATAGATTGGTCTCTGTGTAAAATAACCTCAACATGATTTAGGTTAAATAATGGATTTGGTCACTGTGGTTTTTCTAAAAATTCCTCCTATAACCAATTTTCATGTATTCTAGGTGGCTTTTTCTATACAACATGAGAAGAAAACAAATAGGACATTAGATTAAAAATCAAATAGATCACCAAAGGAAATAATACAGACAACCGGAACAAGGTGATTAGGATTTCACTCCATCCAAATGATAATAGGAATTAGACTAGAGATAATCCAAAATAAATCCTTCTTTAATCAACCATAATGACTTAATGTTCATTTCAATGTGATGTGGCTAGGAACTAAATTACATGTTCTTTTAATTTCCTGACCTGATTTTAAAAATTATTATTGACTTTACAAAAAATGCATAACATGATTTTTGTTACCATATTGTCATGAACCATACCTGGTAACTTGGTTAGCCGATTACTAATCCGGTCAGGACATGTCCTAAATGGGAATTCCTGATCCCATGGGTTAGCGACTAGAACCTAGCATCATAAACCATGCAAGAGGGAACAAATTCCCCAAAAAAACATAGTGGAAGCAAGATAATCAACTCTATATTGCTAAAAAAGAAAGAAAATTGGGAGTAATGTACAAGAAATCAACAAGGTATTAAATAACAATGTCACATAACCCACGTACCCAAAATAATTGAAACAGCCCATGTCCCTAACAACACAACTCACCACATCCAAGGATCACTATATGGATCCACCTCAAAAAGATCATTTACCTTCACTCAACCAAAAAATGAGAAAAATATAAAAACACATGAAGGCACAAGTTGGGTGTGAGATAAAAAATACAAGTATGGTCTCACCACATATTACATAACACATGAAAAAATAATATATTAACATAAATACTTCATTCATTTTTAAAATAAATACATTTGGAATTTTCAAAGCGTATTTAATCAAATAATGACTTACTATTCGAACGATGGAAATAATTTATGAAAAGGCCTTACAAGTGAGGAAATATTTCAAAAAAAAAATGCATTACATAAAACATTTATATAAAATAGTTTATATAAATTAAACAATAATGTCGATTAGTTTTACAAAGTTAACATACATTTATATATCAAATATAAATAACAAGAGAGAAATATTTTTCATCTTGAAAATAGGTATGATAGTATATTGGATATAGGACTCTGCACAATCTAGGTGATATTAGAAATATGGGTATACACATGTCCTCCTAACACTGGCTAAAGGAAACTCAACACCATCCCATTGGGGATGTGACCCACATCATGTATGTTTTTGAACGTTGTAATATCATAGAGTGTGTCTGAATAAATCACCAACTTACAAAGGCTTTCATGTGATCCTCAACAATCTATTAGGTGAAATTAATTTTATGAAATCTTAAAATAAAAGTAAATCACATTATTCCATTTCAATACAACTTTTCAATTTAAAAAAAAATATTTTTTAATCAAAAACATTCTTCTTTTACCAGATAAAACCACTGTATTTCTATCCAAAATTCGTTAAGACATTTCACAGGTTGGAAATAAATTCAAAACCAATTACATCCAATTTTAAATTAATTTGAATAATTAAATCCAAAAATTTAATTGAAACTATTTCATTAAAAACAATAATTTAAATTCAACAATTTAAATCATCTAATTTCCATAAACATGCGGCAATTCAATGGAATTGGGGGTTTTCCCAATTCTCATGCACAAACCATTTCAAATATCACGATTCACTAGAATTCGGTTTTATCAAGTAAATTAATTTTTTTTTTGAGAAATTGAATCTAAACCAATAGTTAAAATAAATCATGTAATTTAAGGTTAATAAATTTTGATAATTGTGACAGAACATAATTTTTTTATCTCGAAACTCAACACTCGCAATGACACCCATCAATGAGAATGAATGTGTAGAAGACCTCAAAACTAAAAGTAGAAATGTGATACAGAATTATGAGGCATGAATACATAAATTTCATGATGATATATTGAAAACCCAAAGGATGATAAAGATAGAAAGATGCAAAATGAGGGAGGAAGCTTACCCGAGAATCACACTGTAAGTGCCACTATGATCGGACACCGAACAAATGGATCTGAAAGGGTTGAAGAGCATAAACATTTCATCGGGAATTAATTGGGTCAAGGAATATCAAATTCGATCATTGGGTGAAAATATCATATACATGCCAAAATTTTAAAAAACCGCATTTGGGGTATTACATGACATGTAATACAAATAAACGGCGTGAAATAGTTAATTTCTGAAACCGCTAAAAACTCATAACCTCAAGTTAAAACGTGATATTTAATTCATTAAGGATGGGTAAAATCTAGACACAATTTTTAACCTTAATATCATGAATCCATTGATGACATGAATCTAGAAGAAACTATAGGGAGTGTAACTCAGTTACACGGAGTGTAATCTTCTAGCATCCTACATAAAATATCGGTTAAATATGATATTCCAAAAAAATCAATCTTTAAAGTAATATTTATCCTCCAAAATAATTATCATCCCTACCTAGTCAATGAAATGTAAAATTTGGGACAAGGTAAATGGATTACCTATCAGATTGGTAATGGGATGTTACAGGTAAGGGATTGTACCAAAACCCTTTTTTTCCATCCAGGGATGACTTCCGTGAAATCATACCAATGTAATAAAGTTAGGCACCAACATCATGCTACTAGGTTAGGGGTATTTATAGTTTTTATTAGGGAAAATTTAGTACAAACCGTGAAAATTAGATTTAGAGAACATATATTAGTGAACATAACCGTAAGATAGACTGTGAGGATATGAATAGATAAAAAATATTGAGTATTGGGTAGGTGGAGATTATGTGGATCTTCTTATAAATAAATACCTTTTGGGGTAATACTAGTGAATTTGGTTTTAGAATAAATATAATTAGGGGAAACAACCTCAAAAAGGTATACCTGGCCTAACTCAAGGTAATCTAGTTTGTGCTAACATGATTTATTGCTCACCCCGTTTGACACTCACAGGTTATATTCATAGGATAAGTCACATGTTGATTAAAAAAATTATTAATGGTTTAAAAATAAATATGTCCCAAAAGAAATTTTTTTAGGATTATGACATTATTTATGCCTAAAATTTAAATTTATGTTATTTATTATTCTAGTTTGAGATTTTAATATCAATTATGTTTATTTTAAGATGTGCTTCTCTGGATACTAAATGAAACCCTCTCCTATAGGAAAAGAATTTTGGTACAAAAACATCATTAGATTACTTTTCCTACAAATAAATCAATATACTTTTAACAAATAATTGGTTTCTTGTTTAATAATGTTTATCAATCTAATTACCATGTTCCCTATCACTACCCATCAAAAATCGAAGGTTAGATTTCTCTTGTATGACTATATTTTAACATTATGATGATGATATCCTTCTGAAAATCATAATTTTGTTATGATAATTACATTTTCACTTTCACTCTTATTATGAGGATGTTCTGTTTTCCTTATTTCTGATGTGGGTTTCCCACAAAAGGGAATTTCAAAAATCAACTTCATTTTTTCAAAGTGAAATATCAAATTGTTACGATATAATTTATTTAAGGAGGGGAGAATATAACAACCGAAGGATTTACAAATAAATAAAATATATAATTTAATTCACAAGAAACTAACTCTCTATGAAACAAAACTTATTTATTATAATTATTTAAACAAAATAGTTATAACATCACTATTAAAGATAATTTTTTTTGGCTTTGTAGATTTTGATTTAAAAAAAATACATACATAGTTGTGATCAGTAATATATTTAGAGTATGATATGGTCAAATTAATTTTTTTCCAATAGTAAATCGACCCTTTTGAATAGTAATTTTACCCTTATAAATAGTAATATGACCCTTATGAATAATAAATCAACCAGTACAATTGTAACCTCACCCATTAATATATAAAAAAATTAGGCATCTTATAAATGAAATTATGAAATACTTATACCATAGTTTATGTAAATGACTATTTTTAAAATTAATAATTATGTTTTGGTATTTTTATAAGTCTTAAATATTTAATTACAATTGTATAATTAATTTAATAATTTAAATTAAATTTATATTCATAATATTTATTCAAAATTCAATAATTTGATCAATTATAAATTTTCATATATTTTAATGAGACCTTAATTAATTTTCTAAACTATTATAAATATAATTTATAATTTTAAAATTTTTACCTTTTAAATAAATAATGATTTCAATAGACAAAAATATATTTTTTAGATGTATACAACTATTTTCATAAAATCCATAAATCTATTAATTATACACATCAAAAAATAGTTTGGATGTATTTTTTGGATTTTTCTGAAATAGTTAAAATTTTAGTGGATAGTAATGAATTTGTGTTTATGAAAATATGGTGTTTTTCATGAAAAGTTCAATATATATATATATGATATTAAATTTATTAAATTAATTGACTAAATAAAGAATTATTTAATATATAAGTACCCAATTTTTCACTCTGGTGTGGATCCATTAATGTTTTGTCTAGTTATTTATTTTAGAACTAATATGGATGACTAATGAGTTATAAAAGGTCTCATGGGTTTTTGGGGAATGTTCAGATCCCTTGACCAATCTTTTTGGGGAAACTGGCCATGTCGCAAGGTTGGCACAAGGTTTGCCAAACCGTGTAGATAGAAATATTTTAAGAGAACATTATCCATAGTTTTTGCACAACCATGTAGCATAACCTTGTAAATTCCCCTTCTACCCTGGTCATCGTTCATATCTTTCTCTCGGTTTTTCAAACCGTGTGGAAAAACATTGCACATGATAATTTCTAGGTAAGTTTCCATTTTCCCTTAATGTTCTATTAAGCCACCACTTCATCCCTAATATGAGTTCTAGTAGGATTTACCTCCATGGATCTCATTTTTGATTTTTTTAAAGACCAAACTAAGGTATTAAATGATCACTATCACCTGGGATCTATTCAAGCATATGTTCATCACATTGGTAGTGTAAATGTAATTACTTGATTTCGTATATGCCTTTATCCTTCTCTCTTCATCTCATCCTAGTTATCAGGGTGTGAGCATTTTCTCATCTTTCTCAAATCTACTATATTAAAAGACAAATAAGAGGTTGATATTGGAGGAGGAGAGTTGTACGACCCTACATTGGTTATTCTATGACTCATCCCTAAATTTTGTTGATTTTGGAATTGTGGTGTAAGGCCTAATGGCTTCATCAGGTGTCGTATTTCAAATTTATATTTCGTGATTATAATCATTAAAATTTTATGGATATTCTCTTTCAATATATTGTTTATTTATTGGTGGTTACAACCACAACTCCATCCATCCCATGTAGGATGTTATTCCATATTTATTTCTTTAGAATTTGACATGTTTGAGACACCATTTAGTTGTGACTTTGGAAGACCCTTATAAGAGAAATCATTTCAATATTAAATGGAATTATTTATATTTTTAATTTCACAATGTGAACTACCATATATGATTTCCACTTAACCTTCCTAACATTAGTGCTTACATTGATAATTAAATGTGAAATGGAAAATGGAATGTATAAAAAGTATATGAATTGAATAGAGTAATTGTGAATGATTAATATGTTGCATGTATTTAGATACCCTTATAACATTCATGGAAGGTAGTGGAATGAAACATAATAATTGAATATTATTTAAAATAATTAATAAAGGATTCATTTTACATGGCCTTGGAATACTAATAAAAGGAAAGGCATGGACCAAAGGAACTTATTGATTAATTATGAATTGAATAAAAAGTAGCACGCTACTAGATATTATCACAGTAATTAAAGTCAAGGCCTGAACAAAATGAAATATTTCATGACTTTATAATTAAATAAGAATGTCCAGAATCAAGCTCATCTTGGATTCTTTCCAGGTAATTCCTTGAGCACTCAAGAACATCATTCTGACTCAAGGATACAAAATTCTTAGGATTAGACCCACCTAGATCATGATCCTTCCATATTATTTGGATTCTCAATATGATACCATACGATCCATTCAATATAATTACAAGATTCCTTGGATACATTCCATTGATCTAGCATTAATAGGTAGGAACATTAGTAAATACACATTAGGCTCATTCATTTATTAAACATTTTTTACCTTGGATGAAATTCATAGACTCGGTAAGAAACACATTGTGGAATTCCATCTACAATTCTATTTGGATTACACTCATACCCTTAGACAAGCTACAATTATTACTAAGATGGAGACCCTAGAGTTCTATGTTTCCTTGTTAACTACCATGGAACATAACTGTTAATGGTCAGTACATGCTGCATTGTCATATAATGGAACCTTAATTATTGATAACATGTGAAATATTTATAAAATAGTAATAATCAACTAATGGACTAATTATGTTCAGACACCAGTCTAGGGATAAAGAAGGTACTTGGGTATTAGTTACATTTTAATACAATACATTTTATATGTATTCTTGCACACTTTTAAATTTCAATTACAAAAATCGTATGTTATAGTCACTGATGGTGGTGGCCCACTGAGATTTATCTCACACCCTATCTGGGCGTCACATGTTAACTGGAGTAGATAACATGGTTGCAGGTGTTGACCAAGGGATGCATAGAACTTCCAAAACATGATAGATTCTGGTTTAGTAGGGTGATTGGTTGATGATTTCCAAGCCAGAGCTCATTAATCCTGGGATAGTCTACAATTTACATTATAATTATGTGTAACATGTTATTACTATGTCTTATATCCATTTATTCCTATTTTCTAGTGACATGACATATCATCAGCTGTTGAATATATTTTTCCCTATTTTTTATTATGTATTCTATTTACTTATATGTCTTCTGATATTTACCACTACTTATATTCATCAATTGAGATTAACTTATTTAATTAGGGAATAGTCTCCCTACAAACACACCCTAGGCCCTCAATGCTAGTCGGCAGCCTCTTGAATTTAGGGAGATGCTCTTGAGGTCATGTGGCCCAATAGGCTCAGGGCACTCATTAAGTTGCATCTAGGTCTAGGATGTTACAAAGTGCTAACAAAGGAGTTTACATTTTTTACATTAATCTATGGAGACAATATATTGGAGATTATAAAAACTTGGGACATGGTCATAAGTCGGGCTTGGGTGTCATGAACCCATGTTATGTGGTAAAACCAAGTTTCCTAAAATATAATCATTGTTATTATTTTTCCTATTAGAGTTGATATTATTTCACCAATAGGTTATACATGTGTTTTTTGGAGTTATTGATTATTACTCTAATTGAGGATTTTCTTTTGTCCTTGGCCTGTTGATATGATGGAAAAGAGCGTTGGTACATGCATCAATATAAGCTTGTAGAATTAGCATGTCATTCATATTTCCATGCCATATAGGTTCATTTCACTATTTTTCATTGCTTGATATTCCTATTATTTTTGAATGATACTATGATAGTTAGATTATACTTATATTAGTCTGATTGAAGTTGAGTGATTGCCTATATCAATTCATGAGGTGTATGGGCCCTCATGGGCAAGGATGAGTAATATATAAAGTCAAGCCATTATGCAATAAATAAATGGGGGTCATTTCCAGTGATAAGGTGTGTGGGATCTAATTCACCCGAATTGAACATCCATTATAAATTTAATCATGATATCTGAAATGAATTGGTTGCACATCCGTACTCATACTTGTCATGATTATGAATATTAAAGGATTGAACATGGAAATTATATATAAAATTAAATGAACCTTATAGTTGAGATCATTATAATATATAGCCGTCTATGTGGTTAGTTGGGGTAGTATACCATGGGTAGTTAGATTTTATTTGATTATCTTCTATAAGTGTTTTTATATACTTTATTTTAATCTTTATCTAATGCATGTGCTTAGCAATTGAAAATCAATGATGCCACAACAACCTCACATCGTACGCGAGCATGGTGGAATCGACCTTTCTCCAAACATGGTGGACCTTGAGACAACACTCTTACCATGGAGAGTGACACATGAGGAGCCTCCTTCTGTTCGTGATTTTGGAATTGACACCCATATTCTTGATTGTATCCTATATCTAATATAGTCCATGCATGGTGATCCACGACATGAACCTATGATGGCTTATTTAACTCATGAATTTCAGTAGCAACATCATGCTACGTTCTTAGGGTATAGTAGTACACATGATATTGAGACTTGGATAGAATCCACCCTATCTATTTTTCAGTATCTATAGATACTTCAAGAGCATAAGAAAAATATAGCCACATACATGGTTCAGGATTTGGCCAAGCGATGGGGGGATGTGATTTCTCAGGCTGGTTATCATCATGGAATGTTATGGGATTATCTCATGACTACTTTTTATGATAAATTCTCCCCTCAGTCACTGAGAGATGATAGGGCTAGAGACTTCATGCATCTATAGTAGGATTCTACTTTAGTCATGGAGTATTCGGCGCATTTCACGATGTGGTTGCACTTTTCACCACTTTTTGTTGGAGATTAGATTATGCTTGCTAGAGGCTTCATGGTTGGGATTTTGTACTCCATCCATATTTAGGTGAATTTCTATTTCCTAAATAGTTTTTTGATATATTCAATATAGATCTTATTAATGTGTGAAACCAATGGGATGAAAATAGTAAAAGGTATAGAGGATCAGGGATGAGGCAGGACAAGGGTTCATCCAGTGTTAGGAATGATTCCCACAAGGATCCCCTTCAAGGTTGTGACCACTAGTGTTCCTATTTTAATAGCTATAAAATGTTTCAATAATGTAGATGATGAGGGAACCTAGAGCCTAATTGTGATAGAGACCCAATGGATAGTCATGGTTTTGGTTGTATGGGGCATCTCCATCATATCCGTTTGACCTTTCCACATTCCTCGATTGGAAAAGAATCTGCACCAGCACCACCTTCAAGAGAGGGTTCTTGTACACCAAGTCTAGCGGGGAGTTGAAATATCACTAGTTGGACTGGAAAAGAAGGATTCCATGATTATGGTATTCATAACCCTGATCACTAGAAGCTATAGCACATTAGTTATAATCATTGAAATCCATCTATTACACAGGGCCATGGATCAGGTCAGTTGAATTAACTGTAGCTGATACCCAAGGATCAGTCTATAAGACAATCTGTAGTATAAGGTAATATTCTTCTGGAATCTAAAATAGTATCATATTTTTTTGATACTAGTTCTATGAACTCTTGTATCTCTGTATCGTTCATGGAATATCTCGAACTGGAGATAGAGTGTTAATATTTTTAATGACCCTATATATGCCTTTATGGGTACAAACAGAGGGTTAATGCCAGTGTCTGGACTCTCCCCTTGAGGTATGCAACTACCCCTTCTTATGGAACCACACTGTTATCGAGATAAAATGATTCAATGTCATACTTGGGATGGATGGTTTATTTTAATATCTTTCTTCTATAGACTTCTATCACCATATGGTTTCTTTAACATTACTAGAGGGTAGAAGTTACCTATATAAGGGAAAGTGGGATTTCTAGGCATGTAAAGTAGGACCAGAGCCTCATAGGATAGGTGTAGTGAATATTCATACTGTGAATCTCTTCCTGGAAAATCATTGTTTATATAAGGATAATTTCCTTCCAATAGTTGATCTTTTTGGGGATGTCTTTCCCAAAAAAATTATGGATTACCACCTAAGTGAGAGGTAGAGTTTACAATTGAGGTTGTTCATGGAGTTGCTCCGGTTTCCATTCCTCCATACAAAATGGAACCTTCTGATCTACACTAGCTCAAGTTCTATTTATAGGATTTAGAAGATGATGGTTTTATACATCCATGTACATACTCTTGGGGTCCACCTATGCATTTTTTGAAGAAGCTAGATGGAACCTTATGTCAATTCTTGGATTACAGATGGATGAACCAGCTTACTATCAATAAATGTATTCCACTTCCTCAAATAGATGATCTATTTTACTAGCTCTATAAAGATAGTGTCTTCTCTACGATCGATCTAGGATCGAGTTATCATTAGGTATGATTCAGTTCATTATATATACCTCATACATCTTTCTATAATAGGTATGATCTATATGATAACACTGTTATTCCTTTCAGACTTATTAATGATCCTTTTATTTTCATGGATATAATGAAAAAATTATTCCGCCACTATGGAAATAGTTTTATCAGGGTCTTCCTGGACAACATCTTGGTGTATTCTCACACTCATAGAGAGCCTGAAAACATCTTGATATTATTCTATGTACACTAAAATAAAATCATCTTTATGCCAAGCTTGCTAAGTTACACTTCTTTATTGAAAAAGTTCATTTTATTACTCATTTTATCTTAGAATCGAGAGTATCTGTTGACCCTGAAAAGGTTAGTGTTGTAGTTTCATGGGTGTATCCCAAGAACATGTCTGATAACCAGAGTTTCTTGGGATTATCTGGATAATATAGGAAATTCATACTGGACATTTCTAACCTTTCTTCACCGATCATTGTTCTTACAATGAATGGTGTTAATTTCCTATGGTAAGAAGCATGTGGAAAATTCTTTAAAGAGAATAAATGGAGTCCTGTATTGACACCTATTATTACCCTTATATAATCAGGTATATGTTATACCATATTCTGTTATGCATCATGTATCATCCTAGGATTCATGCTAATGTTGGAGGAAAAAGTCATTAGTTACGGATATTAACAGTTGAGGGATCATGAGAGGAATTTCCTGAATCACAACCCTGAGATACAAGCAGTTTTCCATGCCTTATGTTATTGGGGACGCTATCTCTTAGGTGAGAGAATTGTGGTGTACAAAGACCACTTGAGACCCAAATATATATTTTCTCAGCATGACATGATCCTGAGACAACAATGATGGGTAAATTATCAGAAATTATTGGATTTTTAGATTTCTTATATTCATGGTAAGGGTAATGTAGTTGCAGATGTATTGATTCAGAAAAAATTAAAACAGGTCGTATGGAAATCCAATGATGAATGGAAGTTAATGGACCTATTTTTTAGGATGTATATAGAGATCTATGATACTCATGAGATGTATTCTCCCTATATCTTGACGGTTACCTCTTATATACTTGATAAGGTAAAGGGTAAATATTTTTTAGATCCTGAATGCTTGGTTCTCTATGAGAGTTTATCATGAGATAACCCACCATCATATTAGATTGTGGATAGAGAAGACATCTTTTGTAAATATGTATGTATCTGGGTTCCTAGAAATATGAGAGAGGAGTTTATAGAAGAGCACCACACATCTCAGTTGGAATTTCATCCAAGAATCTCCAAGATGTATCAAGATATACGATGGCAAATCAAATTTGATGATACTGGATCTAGAGGATATTCTCTGAGCACTGGTCCTTGATTTTGGTAGTTCTTGGTTAAGGAATATATCTAATTAATATTTCCACTATAATAAAATATTTTAGCGGGTAATTCAGATGGATCCTTTTTGTGACATTGTATGGAAGGTCATGTTGTTCACCCTTGTTCTAGAAAGATGGAGGTGGGGCAACCCTACTAGGTCCTCATCTCATTTAAGAATCATAAGTGAAGTTTCAACTGATCAGAAAGCATATCACTACTTCTTAGTCTAGACAGAAATTTTATGTCAATCACTAATAATGACCTCTTGAATTTGAGTTCATAGGACATTTTTTCATTGTGTATCGCCTAGGATAGGGAATATATGGTTACACACATAGGGAAAGTTGTCTTCTCATTACATAAATATGTTTTAGATTATAGATAGGGTATGACTGGTAGTCTATCAGTAACTATTAACTTATAGGTACTATACTTGGCATGACATGTTCCACGTCTCACATATTTACAAGTATCATGTGGATCTATCACATACTATTGACCCTTAGGATGTTTTGTTGGATTTTGATGCTAAATTTGAGAAACATCCTATATGCATCATTGATCAGAGCACAAAGTCTCTCCGAGGCCCGTCTTTCTCTTTAGTACTTACAATATAGAAGAACGATTGGCTATTGGATGATACATGGGAGAGGGAATCCTACATATGTTCTCAATAGCCGGAATTTTTCAAAGAATGTTTTTATACACCATTGGAAGATGAACTCAAGGAAGTGTTTTTTATGGGGAGGAGACTGTAAGAACTAGATTTTTCACTCAGGTATGGATCATTTAAATTTAATTCTAATTATATATTTTGTACCTAATATGGATGGGAAATGAGATAGTAAATTTCTCAGGAGTGTTTGAAGAATGTTAAGAGCACAGAACCCATCTTTTTCAAGAAACCCACAATGCCATATATTTGGTGTATCATTGGTGCATAGTTTTCCTAACAATACAGATGGAAATTTCCTAACATAAAAATATCACATGGTTTTTGCATGGCCATGAAGACTAACCATATAGGTGCCCATTATACCCAGGTAATTGTGCATGTTTTTTACAATGTTTTTCAAACCGTTTTGGAAAACCAAGCACAAGCTATTTTTTGGGTAAATTTCCCTTTTTCCATTAATAATCAATTATGCCACCTCTTCTTCTTTAATATGAGTTCCCACTATATTTACATCAATAGAACTCATTTTGGATCATTTTGAATGAAAAATATAGGGATTGAAAGAGTAAGTACTCGAGTACATTTAGTCCTTTCTCCTTCTCTCCTTCTCTTTACCTTGTTATCCGGGTGGGATCATTTTTCCTTTTTATCAGATCTGGTATATTCTAAGAGAAAATAGAGGTCATTATCAATTGAGGACAGTCATAAAACCCAAAGGTGGGTGTTCTATAACGCATCCCTCAAGTACACTTATTTTAGAATTATCATGTGGGGCCTGCAAACATCATCAGGTTCCATTTATAGAATTTATATGTCATTCTTGTAATCATCAAAGCCATATGTATATTTAATTTCATTATATGGGATTAATTATTGGTGGTTTGGACTTTATGAACATCCATCCCCTGTAGGGAGTTATGCAATAATTGGGTTTTTATTATTTCACATGTATTAGCCACCATTAGGGTGTGACATTTCTTGACCCTTATTATGGTATGATTTTTTGTATTAAATGACTTCAATTATGTTGTGAATTTCATAATTTAATGTACCGTGTATGCTCACCACTTGAACCCCCTAAGGTTAGTACTTCAATTGATAATTATATAGGAATTTCAAACTGAAACGTATACCAAGTATATGACTTGATCGGATTAATTTTGAACGATTAATAGGTTGGATTCCCATAGAAGCCTTTAAAACATTAATGGAAGGTATATTAATGAAAATTAATTATTGAATATGAGTTAAATGGAATTAATAAATGTTTCTTTCTACTTGGCCTTATCACACTAATGAAACACAAGGCTTGGATCAAATGGACTTCCGGAATAATTATGACTTGATCAAAAGTATTCATGCTACATGAACTTAACGAATTAATAAAATAAAAGCAATGAACCAAATTAAATAATGTGTGACTTCATAATTAAACATGAATGGCCTCACTCGGGCTCACCTTGGATTTTTATTAGGAAATCAATTGAGAACATAGGAACCCAATCTTGATTCAAGGATATGGATTTCTTAGGTTGAGACCAACCTAGATCCAAATCCATGTCCAATACTTGGATGACAAATACGACATATATGATCAATTCAATACTATTACAGAATGCCTTGGATAGCCTCATTAGATCCAGTATTGAATATTAGGTCCCATGGTAAAATCCCATCAGGCCCAATCCTTTCTTATCCCTATTTTACCTTGGATTAACTCCATAGACTTGGTAGGCATCTCATTGAGAAATTCCTTAGACAATTATCCTTCTATTACACTCTTACCCATATCAATAATATAGTTATTACTGAGTTATCAACCCTTGTGGTCTACGTTACCTTGGTAATTACCGTGGAATATCACTATAAAATTTCCTTATTGGTTTCTTTATCATAACATGGTATCTTCACTATTGTTAACATGTGACTAATTTATAAAATAGTTTTAATCAATTAATGGACCGGCTATGGTCAGATTCCAGCCAAGGTCTAAAGAAACTACTTGGGGATTTAGCTACATAGTACTGATTTACATTATATATTAATTATTTCAGACTATTAAATTTCATTACACGTGCCATATGTTATAGACACCGTTGGTAGTGGCCCACAACGATTTATCGCACACCATCGTTGGTTGTCGTTTAGTACAAGGAGTAGATTACATGGTTGAAGGAGTTAATAAAGGGAAGAATACATCTAAAAACACTTTATTATGTAAATTTTAGTACGTATCTTGATATAATATGACTAAGACGGAGCATGGGATGCTTGTGATACTCTTTGATTTCTATTCCTGTTATTTCAATTAATGTTACTGTTGTCTCAATTTTCTATTAAGTATTTTATTACTTGTATTTATTTTGATATTTACCTCTATTTATATTTTTCTGATGTTCATCATTTTGGTAATGAGGGCATAGTCTCCCCATCTACATACCCAAGGACCTTACTACTAGTTGGAAGCCTCTGGCGTTCGGAGAGATCTGCCTGAGGCAATGTGGCCCACAATGATCAGGGAACCAATTAAGTGGAATTTAGGTATGGGATGCCACATAATAATATAATTTTTTATATAAATGATTCATATCATGTAAATTATATTTGTCCTGATAATTATAAAATAATCATTTTCATTTTCGACGCAGTTACAGCAACACACTGACAAGGTAAATATGGTTCATTAAAAATAATTATGAAGAGTTACACATTATTTTTAGTACATTTTATTAACTATTATCTATAATGTATGTCTTTAGATAATAATTTATAATTTTATAGTTATATGATATTAATATTATCTGAATTATTGTAAAATTCTTGTGTAGGGAAAAAATACAAAATAACAAATTTTAGAAGTTGTATTGTTATATACATATTAAAGAAATGCCTAATTTTATTTTCAACCTAATTTCATTATTTTTATGATAATAATTTTTATTAATGTTATATATGAAATAATTAAAATAACTGGTTATGAAACCCTGATGTAGTGTTAGTGTAAGAATAATAAAAATAAGTCAATAGTTTTTAATTAAAAATATAAATATTATTAAATGTCCTATATTTTGGATAAAACTATTTCTAAAAGAATAATTCATCCATTATCTAAATTTGATTCTAATTGGGGGCATCATGGACCTTCATGAATCACATTAAAGACTTTATAACTTACTTTATCAAAAGGGATTCATGTTGTTACATAATAGATATTAATTATTATAATATTCTATTGGATGGGTTTATTTTAGTTTTTTTAACATATAAAGTGTATTGAAATCAATGAAATTTATCTTCTTCATTAAATTTTATTTCAATTTTTTGGAAGTAAACAATTTCCTTGATGCCTTGAACAATTACGATGCAATAATTATTTAGTTAATGAATAAATAAAATTAATGATATTGAAAATAATAAAATATATATAATTTTCAATTTTTAAGTTAATTACCAATTTTAGTAGATTAATATGATATGTATAGTTTATAATAAAAAATTGGATTTAAATTGTGAACTTTTTTTGTTGTGCTTATAGTCATGCTTATTAATACTATTTAAATTTACATAATTTGTTTTTTCTGATTAATATAAATTATAAAATTATTTAAAATTAACAAAATTATATAAATATTCAAATATTTATAATTATATATCAACATTGTTTCTTTATTTCATTTATTTCTAGTTTTAAATTCTTTAACCCTATTTTAGTCTTAAATATCATAATTTATAAGAAATTCCAAATTTACCCCTCACCTCAATTATAAAAGGAGGACCCTTCATTGACGAGATTTCATCACCTTTAGTATTATTTAATTCCCATAATCATTAAAATTTATTATCCACATCCTTTTCTACATTCTAGAGAATCTGGTCACATAAAAAGTCCACTTCCAAGATCCCATCATGGTTTTGAGGGAGAAATGATTCAAGATGTAATCGTTTTCTCTTCACACTTCAATTTTTGTGAGATATCCCTTATTCATCACTATTTCTTCTGTATGGTGTATTTATACTTCCAATTGATAAAACATATCACTAATTTATTTATTTTCATGTTATTAAATTTATCATTTAAATATTATAAATTTTGGGGACTATAATTTGATTGATTTCAAATTGGTAGTGTCACAAAGTATCCTGGGTACCCTGGTAACCCAATAACGGATCTAGAACTAACAAATCCCAAAGGGTGTTCCTAAACCCCACTGGTCAGTGACTAGCACCTAGCATCATTCAATATGATGGTGGGGATGAACTTGTCACAAAACATAGTGGAATAAAAACAAGCAAGTCAATATGCATACAAAAGAAACATTAATGAGAGTAATGTGCCCAATGTCAATAATGTATTAAATCTCACAGTAAAAACACCAAGTACAAAAAAATAGTAAATAAATCCCATGTCTCTAAGGAAGAAACTCACCACGTCAAATCATGACTAGCTAGATCCACCCCAAAGATATACTTTCCCCATGCTCAAACCTATAATGAGATAATCTAAAAACACCCATTAGAACAAGTAGGGTGTGTGATAAATAACCCAGTATGGTCTCTCCATGGATTCAATAACATATTGAAAAATTATTTATTAACCAAAACAATGAATAAAATTTTAAAATAAAAAGGTTTGTTATTTTTTATGAATATTTAAATAAATCATTCTATCAACATCAAATAATAGAACATTCTTTAATAAAAGTCCTTTAAAGTGATGGACTGTTTCTAAAATAATGGATTAAATATAATATTTATATAAAATTGTTTATCTATATTAATTATCCATATAAATCATTTTTACTGCATTAGTATACATTTATATCTCAAATATAAATAACCAGTGAGAAACATTGGCATCATCCAAATAGGTTCTATAGTATTCCGCCTATAAGACTCTTCACTCTCTTTGTGATATCAGTAAAATTATTATACACACATCCTCCTAACACTAGTCATATTCAACTTTCTACCATCCTATAGGGGTTGTGAGCAATTTCGTGTATCTTTTAGAACATTGTAATAACATACAATGTGTCCAAATAACTCACCATCTACATAAGGACTACATGTTCTACTACATAATAAGCTATGGGAAATTTATTTTTAAACTTATTAAATTAAAACAAAATTCTCCTTATACAATTTCAATAAAAATATCCCCTTTAAAAAATATTTTTTTTATAAAAAACATGCCACTTTCAAAAGATAAAACCACTTGGTTTCTATCAAAACATTTTAAATCCATTTAAACATGATTGAAATCCATTCAAAAACAATTACATCATTTTTTATTCATTTACCCAATTAAATTACAAAATAAAATTGAAATAATTTCCTTAAAGTAAAAATTTTAAATTATACAATTTAAATCAACCAATTTTAATAAACACACCCCAATTCAATAGAATTGGTGGTTTCCCAAATCTTATTTGAAAACCATTTCAAATGTCCAAGTTCACAAGAATTGGGTATATTTAATTTATTTCAAATAAATACTGAGAAATTTAAATTATGTCAAAAATTAAAATAAATGAAGAGGTTTGATGTTAATAAATATGTCTAATCAGGATAGAACTGCCTATATTTATCTCAAAACTCAAAACATGTAACAACACTTGTTAACTATAACAATGGTGCTGAAGACCTTTAAATCCAACCTAGAAATCAGATCCCACACTATGGGGAATGAATCCATCATATTTTGTATAATCAATTGAAATCCAAAGGGAGGAGAAAGAAGAAAAGATGAAGAACGATGGTGGAATTTTACTCGAGAATCACACCGCAAGAGTAACTATGATCGGACACCAAATTAATGGATCTAGAAAGGTTAGAGAGCTTCAAGATCTCATGGGGAAGGATTTGGTCTGAGTGAGATGAGAATAAAGTGGAGGGGAAAATATATCATGGTTATGCTGTTGATTTAAAAAATCGTGGTCGCATCGGGAAATATTTACTTTTTAAAACCACTGAAAAATGCATCACTAAGATTTAAAAAACCAATATTTAATTTATTAACAACATATATATGATAATATTGAAATCTAGTTGTCAAATCTGTAATCCTTATATAACTACCCAACCTCAGTTACCTAGAGTCTGTGCATTATTACATAACAATGGCATAATCACAGATGATCAAGTCTCGATAGACCGATTAGTTTAGTAGCCTTGGAAACACTAGATAAATTCACAAGTCTTATGTTATATGATAAAATGGAAAAATACAAAAAAATAGTCTCCATTTTCCACACTCATTTCACCTCAGAATATCCCTACAGGTCAGTCATATAATACTTCTTCACATCCTGGGAAAAATTAAAACATGAAAAGGGTGAGCTTAGATGCTCGGTAAGGATAACAATATAGAAAAAACTTTCATAAATATGAAAAAACATTTAAGGAAATTTATTTCTAAAAAAAATACTTTTAAACATGAAAATCAACATAACATGGAAAAAAATAAAATGAAATAATTCCATTTAATTATTCAAATGGAATTTCTATTAGTTTAATAATCACATGCAATATCAATAACCACTTTCATAATGATGGAATGCATAATTCCAGACTATCATAACCACATAGTTAAGGCCTTGTGCCCAGAATACAAATAAGAAATTTCCATGGCCCTATTCCAAGACACGAGTTCATCTCCTGAGACCTACCGATGCATCAAGGAGCTATAGCGGGCTCTATCTGTCACTTACTAAGTCCAATGATTTCCTCATATGAATATGTTTAAACATAACATAAAAATTCATATAAAAACAAGAATACGATATTTAAATACATTCCCCATAAACCATGAATGGTTTAAAAATAACACATCCATAGTCAAACATATCACAAAACCTCCAATACAATATGGAAGTTTTGTATCATAATAAATAATGTTCAAATAAGCTTAAAATCCATCAGAGGATGTTGACATAGATGAAATCATAACTATTTTAGAGAAATATTTCATTTTTAAATCATTTGAAAATCTCATAATTATAAAATAAAACATTTACTTTGAAAATATGTATATTAGGTTGTAATGTAATCCTAGAAGATTTTATAGTGGCGGAAAATAGTCGCACCCTCCGTATATGTTAAAAAAAGACATTCTTACCATAATTTTGTTGAAAATTTTAAAAAATACCTTATTTGGAAAATGACGGAATGATTCTTTATAAAAGTCTTATAAAAAGTAAAACAAGTGTATAAATGACTTTAACCCATAGTCTATACAATATTAAGAATGTTTTAAAATACATTATTAAGAAACATGGATGTGGATGATAAAGAGGTCCCTGTAGAGAATTATGTATAAACAACCTCGGATAATGAAGAGATTGTGAAATAAACCCTTACCTTGTACATTTCCTTGGTCGTGGGTAGGTTATCCTTCTGTATAATGGAGATATAATTTTTATTGAATTATTATTGAATCATAATCATTAATATGATATCATATATAATCTTTTAACATTGCATCATTAATAATATCTTATAATTATCGTAGTTTTGGGTGTTAACGGATTCGTTTTAATTTATATTCTTTATTTTGTGAGTCATATTTGTTATGGATCAGATTTTATTTATTCATATCCACAATTATATCATGTATTTAATTAATACATTTAATCATCAAATGAAAATTAGTCTTGAATGGATACGACGGGGAATGGATCTCATCCCGTTCGTGGAGATGGTAATCCGTACGTACGCACGAGATACAATATTATTATTTTGATATTAAAATAATATATAATTGGATGGTATATCATATATAAATAATCATTATCATGTTATATTCATTATTTAAATCAATTAAACTTCATTACTACACCCATACAAATAATAATGTATTGAATAACAATTACACGACGACGTGGAGACGGTAAGCCGTGCGTACGCACGTTTGGTGACATGTCATTAAAAGGATGGATAGAATAATGAATTTGGTTATACCATATTTATAATAAAATCAATGTTTATAAAAGATACTGGGGTTATTATTTTATAATGGAAACAACACTGAAAGAAGAAGTGGAAGAAGAAAAGAACTTGAAAGAGGGTGGTGAAATTATTACCTCTTCTTTGGGTTCTTCATTTTGATTTCATCAAAATGGATCCTTAGGTTGGCTTTCTGACTGAAGAAGTGACTCTAGGGTAAAGGTAGTATATTTTAGAGGGTATTTGGGCAGGGTTTGTCTGAGCCAAATGGCTTTGATTGTGTTAATTTGAGAGAAGTGGGAGTGACATTTTAAAAGATTGGGGGAAGGGGCTCTTTGGAAAAAACATAAATTATTATTTTATAATAAATTCATATTCAGTTTATAATGGATCCACATTAAATTATTTCATGGATAAGGTGGGTATGGGTCGAAATAATTTCAACCAATAGGTTTTAGAAAGGTTTTGGTCACTATATTAACCTTATATTTTAGATTTATCTCTTAGTTAATTAGTTTTACATTTTCCATGTCTCTTTGTATTTTTATATTATATGGTTAATAAAATTACAATAAACTACCAAGAGAACCCCAAGTTGTTCATTAATGATAAACCTATCATTATATAAGTACTTTTTCTGAACCTTATATTTTTAGAAATATTAAATCAATTAATAATATAATATTTTTTTAAAAAACACTTTTATGTCAATTTATGACATTATTTAATAATTGATATTTTTAATGTCATACCAACTTTTTTAATTAAATATTATTTTATTTAATAAATCAAAAAATTCCATATTAACCATGAAATTTCTTTTATGGCTTCAAAAAATACAAATTATATTTATTTTAACATTTATTATACCAATTAATTGATTCATTCATTAATAAGGAAAATACTGCATCATTATTGTGTCAAAAATAAATTTAATTATTCAATGACTAAAAATTATAAATAAAATACGATTATGTAGGAACTATTTCTATATTTATATTTAATATTTTTATTTAAAAGAATACATATATAACCCTATGTAAAAATTTGGTTTTCTACAACATATATGCTTATGTCATTTTGGTATTTACTTTAACTTATTTAATATAATGTGTTGTTATCACATAAAAGTGACTCCATGGGGTCCCAAAAATTGACCCAAAGATTCCCATTGATGGAGAGGTATCATAAAATAGGGTTAGGATAGGTGTTAAAGTAAATTTATATTATTTTTATATTATTTGTTTACCCTTATTTACTTGAATTGCCCTTTAACCAAGGTAAATAAAATATTTACCCAAATAATTATTCATAATGCCAAAAAATAAAAGTTACCTAATTACACAATTTGGATATCCTAATTAAAAATATGGAATCCATTTTTCTAAATTCAAAAGATATAATTGGAGAAATTAATTTAAAATTAATTCCCGCGGTCAAAATAAAAAGCGTGTTTTTATGAAATAATAACTATCAAAAGATTGACACTTGTTTACATCCAGTTAAAATGTAAAATTGAATACAATTAACAAAATTGGACTAAATGGTAAAAATATAATCTAATTTTACTTTAAAACCACTCAATATTATAATTTATTACTATAAATTAATTTGATTAAAAAGTTGTTTTTAATTAAAGTTTAGTATTTTTAACTATTCATCAAAAATTGAAAGATTTCAGAAAAATACCACAAATTCACTCTAAGCTAATTTCGATAATCTTAATCCAAAAATGAAGTCCATTTTGATAGATATAATTTATAAAATTTCAAAAAGTGGGTATTACTATTCATAAATGCTAGTTTGATTGGTTGTGGTGTGTTAGAACTTGAAGTTGCGTACAACACATGCTATTGCATCATTCAATGTATTTTTTAAAGTAACGCACACCGTGGAAGCATGGGGTGATACATTATCACCTATTTCAAATAATTTCATCCTCCAAATTTCTAAATTATTACTGTGTAAAAAGACTCAGATGGTTCCTCATTATAAGTTCCTCAGGTTCCCACATTGTCTCTTCCATCTTATGGTTTCTCTATAGAACTTTTACCAGACAAGTCATCTGGTTTCTCAACACATGTTCTCTTGTATAAAGAATATTGATAGTCTCTTCTCAATAATATTGATGAGGTTCTAGTTTTAATTCATCATAGGAGATTACATGCATTGGGCCAGGCATGTATTTTTTCAACAGTGATACATAGAATAGATCATGAACTTAGGAGAGACTTGGCAGCATTTCCAAATAGTAAGCTGCAGCCCCAATTCGTTCTAGAATTTCGAAAGGTCCGATGTACCTGGGACTCAATTTCCCTTTCATACTGGAACATATAACTCACTTCCATGGAGATACCTTCAAGAAAACATGATCTCCTACTTGAAGTTCTAAATTCTTCCTTCATTTATCGTCATAGCTCTTCTACCTACTTTGATCTTCTTTGATGTGGTTTTGGATTACCATCACCTTTTCAATCGTTTACTCGACTAGTTATGGGACTATGATTTTTCTTTCACCAATATCATCCCCACAAGTTGGTGTGAAATATCTCTTTTCATATAACGCTTAATATGGCGACATCTGAATACTTGAATGGGAGCTATTATTATATAAAAATTCATCCAAAGGTAAATATTGATCCCACACACCTAGAAAGTCAAGTGAGCAATATATCAACATGAATTATAAGGTTTGAATAGTCTTTTCTAATTGTCCATCAGTTTGGGGGTGGTAGGTGGTTCTTAAATGAAGTTTAGTATCTAGGGAATTCTGAAGACTTCTCCAGAATCTTGATGTAAAACTGGGATCACAATCAGAAACAATAGATTTGGGTACTCCATGAAGTCTCACAACATCATTAGTAAATAGTATTGAAAGACGTTCAAGTGTCATATCTTCTCTTATAGCAAGAAATATGATGACTTGGTAAGACAGTCAACAATGACCGATATTTCACCGTTCTTTCTAGGAGTCTTTGGTAGCCCCATGACAAAGTCCATTGAAATATTATCCCATTTCCACTCATGTATGGGAAGAGGTTGCATTACTCCTTCAGGCTATTTCATTCCAACATTCACTTATTGGAAAACCATACATCTTGACACAAAATTAGTAATCTCCACCACCATGTTGTCCCACAAAAAATGTTCCTTCAAATATCTATACATTTTGGGGCTCTTATGGTGTATAGGGAAATTGGAACTATGAGCATCATCCAACAATTCTTTTTTTAGATCAGGTATATCGGGAACAGAAAGTCTCTTCCCAAATTTCAAAATTCCGTCTTCATACACAAAGTCACTCAGTCTCCCATCATTCAAAGCATTAATCATCTTTTGAAACTATTCATCACCAGTCTGAGAACTCTTAATCCTCTCTAGTAAATATGGTTTGGCAAAAATTTGAAAAATTATTGATGTTTAACATTCCATGGTTATTCCCATATACATCTTTACTAGATCCATTTATATAGGATCCTTTTCAACTCTTATCTTCTTCAAAACACCATCATATTTTCTTCTCAAATCATCTTCCACCTTATTTTCCTTCCCCGAGTGGTAGTTTATAGTGAAAAAATAATCCTTGATTAGTTCAAGCCATCCCATTTTCCTTCCGTTGAGTTCGTTCTGTGAGAAAATATACTTCAAACTCTTTTGATTAGTATAAATCTCACATTTTTTCACCATATAGATATTTTATCCATATCTTCAATGAAAATATTATAGATGCTAACTCAAGATCATGAGTAGGATAGTTTTCCTCATGAATTTTTAGCTATCGTGATGCATAGGCAATAACCCTATCATTCTGTATGTGGAAACAACCAAGTCCTTTCTTTGAAGCATCACTATAAGTAACAATCCCATCATTTTCTGATGGTAGAGTCATGATAGAAGAATTTACTAATCTTATCATCAGTTTTACAAAACATTCTTCACAATCTTTTGTCCAAATAAAATTTAACCCCTTTTTTGTGGGTTTTGTTAATGGGTTATCCAACCGGGTAAAATTATGGTCAAAATGTCGATAATAACCTGCTAAACCAATAAAACTGCATACCTCAGTTATATTCATTGGTGCTGGAGAATCTTGGATTGCTCTTGTCATAGAAGGATCAACAAGGATTCCATCCTTAGAGACAATATGGCCAAGAAATAAAAGCTCCTGAAGCCAGAATTTTCACCTGCTAAACTTCCCATATAGTTTATGTCTTCTCAGAGTCATTAGGATAATGCACAAGTGATTTTCATGATCATATAAGATATTGGAGCATACCAAGATATCATAAATAAATGCCACTATAAATTTATCAAGATATTCCTTGAAAGCTCAGTTCATTAGATCCATGAAAACATAGAGTTCATTAGTCATCCCAAAAGGCGTTACTGTAAACATGTAATACCCGTACATGGTTCAAAATGCTATTTTCAGAATGTCTTCCTTCTTCACACATAAATGATGGTACCCACATCAAAGATCAATCTATGAAAAGTATTGAGCTCCAAGAAGTTGGACGAATAAATCATCAATACGAGGTAGGTGATTCTTATTCTTTATTGGTATAGCATTGATCTCCCGGTAGTCAATTCACAACCTCATAGATCCATCTTTCGTTTTAAAAAAAGGAGAGGGGATCCCCATGAAGAAACACTAGGGATAATAAATCCCTTATTACTCAATTATTCTAGTTGATTCTTTAGTTACACTAATTCCACAGTGGCCATTCTATAAGGGGTCGTCGATATGCACCTTGAACTACTAATTAGGTCAATGGAAAACGAAATTTCTCGTTCTGGAGTATGTCCATGTAAATCATATGGAAACACATCAACAAATTATTTCACAATAGGTTCATACTCTATTTGAACATTCCTGTCCTCATCCATAGTTATTTCATTATCTTCCTCCCCAAAAATGGAATTTAGTTGAGCTACTGCTAGTAGATCTAGATAGTAATTAGGTGGTGATGATTTTGATCTAACGATATGGTGTTCTTTATCATCATCATCAAAAATTGTAACCTCCATCTTCGTACAATAAATCTTTTCATCATGGTCTGAAAGACAATCCATACCAAGGATTATATAAATATCAATCATGGGTATGACAATGAGATCAGCAGATAAAGATCATTTATATTCTCTAATGGGAACGGATTCACAAAACATTATTGCGATGATACTTCCCTTATTAGTTTTACCTGAATACTCCCTCGTTAAAAAAATTAGAAATATCTAAATTTCATATAAAACTTGGACGATATGAAACAATGCGATGATCCAGAATCAAATAATGAATTTTCTTAACTTGAGGAAACCATTAAATTACTTGTCACCACATCTTTCGGAGCTTCTTCCTCAGCAGTAGTGATAGCATAAGCTTCCCCTTGATCCCTTGTAATTTTCTGAGGTAATTTCCCATGAAGATTAGGACATTCATTTTCATAATTTCCCATATCCCTACAATTTTATCATTGAAAATTGGTAGCTTCTTTCTTCCCCTTGCAATCACGAGCTTAGTGGCCTTTTTCAACACAATTGTAACAGACTCTCATTCCCTTCAGGAATGTACTAGGGTGTTTCTTACCACATTTACTGTATGATGAATATTCATCTTTTCCCTTCTTCCCCTTATTTCCATTTCCAGAATGGTCAGCAGATCTCTCCTTCTCTTTCTTTTCTTTATAGTCGTAAGACATAGAGAATTATTTTTCTATCTTTATAGCACATGAGACAATGTCTTAGTACGACGAAAAGGATTGTGAGAGTAATTCTTGACAAAGAAATGGTTTTAACCCATAAATTAAACGATCAATATTACTACTTGGGTTACGTATATAATGTACTTCATGCCTCGCTAGCCTTGTAATTTTATCCTCATACTTTACGACATTCTCATCTTCCTTTTACCTCAGACTCAGAAATTTCCATTCCATATCTGCTCGATGGTGATGATGAATGTAATTTTCAAAGAAAAATTCTTTAAACTCCCTCCATTCCATATTTGATACTTCATCATCTTCCTTTTTGTTTTTAATCAATGACCACCATCGATCATCATCTCCAGTGAGGTGGTAAACTTCCATGACAATTTTTTCACTTTCACTACTCCCCAAGGAAGGGAATATTTTCTCTAAGGAATTTATCCATTACTCATCCAATAATGGATTTGTACTTCCATTTAATTTTATAGGTTGTTACCTCATGAAGTGGTCTAACATTGATCCTCCACGTTGTGGATCTGGGTGCTCCATACGGGTAAGGTTATTATTCATAACATGTGTGAGTTGTCCTAATATAGTGATAAGCTGATCAACACCGGTTGTATCTCCATATCTACTATAATTATCTTGAGAAAGAGGGAAATACCTACCTGGAGTGTGTGCATTGATATAGATTCAATTCCTTCCACTAGGTGCAATTTCAAAACAATGGCATACACTACATTATATTATGAATCACTATACTTAAATCTGAACTTGTAAAACACTTAACATAAAATGAACAGTATATTGATATAATACATATTCATAAAAATGTTTTGATTGAGGAAGTATTCACTCAAAAACCCATCATCATGGTTTGTAATGAAAATGAGAATTATCCTAAGCATATCCCCCGGGAGTGGCTTAACCAAGAATACAACAAGGCCCGTTGTCGTACACCAATTCTTATTCCAGTCTAGCTCAATGCGGCGTTTTTAGGTTTTACCCCTAGGTACATCTGTTCTAGATCCACCTCTACCTGCTCTTATCCAGACAGGGATGTATTTCTCGGAAAACTCACAAAATCTCTATAATACCATAATTTGTGGAAGTTATTCTATTCTAATCCTCAAAGTCCATCTTAGATCTATGTGATCTTATCAAAGTTTATCTAAATATAGATTCCAACGTTTTTACTAATCTTCCTCTAATACCAACTATAATGCCCCGATCACAGTTACCCAGAGTCAGTGCATTATTACATAACATTGGAATGATAAAAAAAGATCATGTCTTGAAAGACGGATTAGTTTAGTGGCCTTGGGAAGACTACATACATTCATAAGTCTTACGTTACATGATAAAATGGAAAACTAAAACAAAATAATCTCCATAGTCCACACTCATATCCCTTCAGACTATCCCTCTAGGTCAGTCATAAAATACTTATTCACATCCTATGAATAAATAAAATATAGAAAGGGGTGTGCTCAGATGCTCAGTAAAGATAACAATATAATGGATACTTTCATAAATAAGCATAATCATTTAAGGAAATGTATAACTAAAACAAAAGCCTATTAAACATGAAATTCAACATTACATGGCTAAAATAAAATGATATAATTCCATTTAATTATTCACATGGATATTCTACTAGTTGAATAATCACATGAAATATCAATAACAACTTTCATAATGATGGAATCCATAATGCCAGACTATCATAACCACATAGTCAAGGCCTTATGCCTAGACTAGAAATATGATTTTTTGAGGCCTTGATCCAGGACCCTAGTTTTTCTAATGAGACCTACCGATGCATCGAGAAGCTATAGTGGGCTCCACCAATCACTTACTAAGTCAAATTCATTCCTCATATGAATAGGTTTAAACATAACATAAACATTAATATTAAAACTAGAATACAAAATGTGAATACTTTCTCCATAAACCATGAATGGTATAAAAATAACACATCCATAGTCAAACATATCACAAAACCTTCAATAATATATGGATGTTTTTTTATCATAATAAATCAACTTCAAATAATCTTAAAATCCATCAAAGGATGGTGACATAGACGAAATGAATACTATTTGAGAGAAACGTCATTTTTTTGAAATTATTTAGAAGTCACATAATTAAAAAATAAAACATTTACTTTGAAAATATTCTTATAAGGTATTAAGGGAAGCTTCGACGATTTTATAATGGCGGGATATAACCGTACCAGCCGTATAATTTTAAAAAAAGACATTCTTACATTTATTTTGTCGAAAAGGTTAAAAAGGACCTTGTTTGGAAAACGATGGAATGATTCCATTATAAACGTCATATAAAAAGTCAAAAAAGGGTATAAATGAAGCTAACCCATAGTCTATAAAATAGTAATAAGTTTTTGAAATACATTTTTAAGAAACATGGATGTGGATGATAAAGAGGTCACATTAGATAATTACGTATAAACAACCTCGGATAATGAAGTGATTGTGAAATAAACCATTACCTTGTAATTTTCCTTGTTTGATGGTTGTTTAACCTTATGTATAATGGTTAAATAATTTTTATTAAATTATACATTAATCATATTAATTAATATGATATAATATATGATCTTTTAAGAATTCTTCGTTAATAATATCTTAGTATTGCCATTGTTTCGGGTGTTAACAGATTTGTTTTCCATTATATTCTTTGTTTTGTGGGTCATATTTGTTATGGATGGAATGTATATTATACATATACATAATTATATCAAGTCTTTTAATATTAAATTTATTAATCAAATGAAAATCAGTCTTGAATAGATACGATGGGGAATGAATCTCATCGCTTTCGTGGAGATTGTAATCCGTGCATACGCAAGAGCGACAATATCAATTTTTTGGATATAAATATAATATATAATTGGATGTTATATCATATATAAATAATAATTATCGTGTTATATTTATTATTTACATCAATTACATATCTTTATTATACCCATTTAAATAATAATGTATTGAATAACAATTACACCATGACATGGAGACGGTTAGCCGTACGTACGCACGTATGATGACGTGTCATTCAAGGGATGGATAGAATAATGAATTTGGTTGTACCATATTTATAATAACAACAATTTATATAGATGATACTGGTGTTATTAATTTAGTATGGAAACAACAAAGAAAGAAGAAGTGGGAGTATAAAAGAACATGAATGAGAGTGGTGAAATTATTACCTCTTCTTCGGGTTCTTCCTTTTGATTTGATCAGAAGGGATCCTTAGGTTGGATTTCGTACTAAAATTGGGTCTCTAGGATTAAGGGATGATATTTGATAGGTTATTTGGGAAGGTTTTGGCTAAACCAAATTGCTTTCAAGGTGTGAATTAGAGAGAAGGGGGAGTTAGTTTTTATAAGATGGGGGAAGGGTCTCTTTTGGAAAAACCTAATGTATTTTTTTATAATAAATTCATATTTGGTTTATAATGGCTCAAAATTAATTAATTTCACAGATAAGGTGGGGATGAGTCTCAATCCTTTCAACCAATAGTTTTGGTTCATTATATTAACTTTAACTTTTTGATTTAAGTCTTAGTTAATTAGTTTGACATTTACCATGTCTTTTTTGTATTTTTACATTAATTTGTTAATAAACATACTATAAACTTCCAAGAAACCCCAAAGTGGTTAATTAATGATACATGTATCATTACATATGTCCTTTGGATGAACCATAGATTTTTAGGAATATTATATCAATTAATAATATAATATTTGTCTTAAAAAGTGATTTTTGTCAATTTTGACATTATTTAATAATTGGTTTTTGGTAAATTCATATATACTTTATTAATTCAAACAAAATTTATTTAATCAGTCCTAAAATTCCATAGGAACCTAGAAAATTCTTGTATGGAATCAAAATATTCAAATTATATTTAAATTAACATTTATTATACCAATTATTATATTCTTTCATTAATAAGGAAAATAATACATCATTATTGTGTCATAATTAAATTTAATTAATCAATATCTAAAAATTATAAATAAAATAAAATTATGGGACAAATTATTCTAGATTTCTAATGAATATATTTATTTTACATGATATCATATATAACTCTATGTAATTTTTTTTTTCTGAATGATATATGCTTATGTAATTTTTGTATTTACTTCAACTTAATTAATATAAAGTGTCATTATCACTTACAAATGGCTCCATGGGGTCCCAAAATCTACCCAAAGATTCCCATGGTTGGACATTTATCATCCCATAGGGTTAGGACACGTGTTAGGGTAATTTTATAGTATTATTATATTATTTTTTACCCTTATTTACCTGATTTACCCTTTAACCACGGTAAATAAATTATTTACCGAAGTAATTATTCATAATGTATAAAAATAAAATTAACCTATTTACACAATTTGGACATAATGATTCCAAATATGGAATCCATTTTTCTAAATTCAAAATAAAAAAGTGTCAGAATTTAATTTAAAATTTATTTCCACAGTCAAAACAGAAAGCGTGTTTTTATGAAATAATAACTATCAATAGATTGACACTTCTTTATGTCCAGTTTAAATGTGAAATTTCATCCAATTACCAAAATTGGATTAAATGGTAAAAATATAATCTAATTTTTCTTTAAAACCACTAGCACTATAAATTATTTTGATTAAAAAATTTTTCTTTAATTAAAGTTTAGTATTTTTAGTTATTCATAAAAAATTGGATGTTTTTAGAAAAATACCAAAAAATCACCCTATAAAAATTTCAATACTATGAATCCAAAAATGAAGTCAATTTTTAATGATAAAATTTATAAAATTTCAAAAAGTGTGTATTAATATTCATAACTGCTAGTTTGATTGGTTTTGGTGTGTTAGAACTCAAAGTTGCGTACAACACACGCTACTACATTATTCAATATATTATTCAAATGGAAGTGTACAGTGGATGCTTGGGGTGTTACACTTTTCAATACATGCATCATGAAATCATTATACGAAGTGTGACCCATTTACACTATGTGTATCTCTCTAGCAGCTTGTGGTAAAGCCCAGTTAAAACTGATAGTTCAATAAATCTTATTCTTTACCATTATATGTAGACTAAAAATTCATTCCCAACCCTACATAATCAATTAAATTAAAATACATGAAAATGTTACAGGCATTCTTGTCAGATTAGTAACAGAATGTTACAACCTCCCTACCATAAAAACATTAAGTCCATAAAAATCTTATGAAGAAGCTTACATGACAAAAATATAAGTCCATTATTCTCTCATTGATTCTTATCACTCCCACATATCATAATCATCCTAACCATGCTCCCATAAAATGAAAACCAATGTATCATTCTCTCGTTATGTATTTTGGTCTCATAATTATCTTTCCTGAACGGCTGCTTAGTCCATGATAAATCTGGTTCAATCTCATGATCACTCCAACTCTGAATTCGAGAAATATCATAGAGATAATTTATCATCTACGATACATGGAACATGTTATGTATTGATTTCATATATGGAGGAAATGATAAAGGGTTTGAAAATTTTCCAACCTTCTCCAAAAACCTCAAATGGTCCCCTGAAAAGAGGAGCATGCTTCCCTTGCCTCTCAATCCGTCAATGACTGAGTAGGACGAAACATTAAAAAAAATATGGTCACCTATGGAGAAGTCCACATCCCTAAAGTGATGATCAAAATAAGACTTATTTCGGCTCTTTGATGTCAACATTCTCTAATTAATCATCTGAATCTTCATTGACGTCTCATGCACCATGATTTGTCCAAAAAAAGAACATTCCCCAATCTCTGACACACACAATGGATATTTAAAATTCTGGTCATAAAAGGCCTCAAAAGATACCATTATGATAATTTAATGGTTACTATTGGTATAAGATAAAATGACCGTCCCAAAATTTTCTTCCCAAACCCCACCGAAGTTGAGAACATAAGTGTGAAGCATATCCCCAAGGATCATTATAACTCTCTATGTCTGGCCATCTGACTATAGATGGTCGGTCGTGTAGAAATAGACCTAATATCACACTCCCTCTTAAATTTCTCTCCAATATAGATAATTAAAATAAGGAACTTCTTAAGAGACTATAGAATATAGAACTCTATGGAAACGAACAATCTCTTTCACATAGATACATCTCAACTCCTTAACTTTCTCTGTATCTCGAATGGGTATGAAGGGATCAGAATTGGTCATCCTATCAATAAAAACTCATTTGGCATTACTTCTTATATGGGTACAAGAAAACCCAACCAAAAGTTCCATATATTTTCATCCAACTTTAATGTAGGGACAGGAAATAGTTGAAACAAACCCAATGGTTTCTGATTCTCGGCCATCACCTACTGGCACATATTGAAACACGATAAAATCTCAGAAAATTCATCTATCATCGATCACTAATAAAACAACCTCTGAATTTCATATAACATCATAGTGGTTCTTGGGTTCACATCCCATAGGGAATTATGACAATCCACCATCACTGCCTCTCGTATTGCAAATAGTACAATGAAGGGATCCTGATATAATGGAACACCCTCATTAGAGAATGACCACTAGATAAATGTCTCCCCACCATAAAGATATTCTATAATGATATTTAATTCATTATCAAGATCATAATCCCGATGAATCCTCTTAAGATGATAGGGTTCAAATGAATGCTAGCTAAAGTATCTTCAACCCCAATCTCATGAACACTAATATGCTACTGTCCAAATAGAGCCATCAAATTCTACTCTTCTGAGGAATCATTCATTTATTGGGATGGATGTTTCCTACTCAACACATCTTCAATGTCATTACATTTCCATGTTTTGTAGGAAATTTAATTATTGAATTATTTCAGGTACTCCACCCAATGCATCAAATAAAGATTCAATTGTTTTGGACAAAAAATGTAACTCATGATTTTATAGTTTGAATCGACAGAAAACATTTCTATGAAAAGGTAGTGCCTCAAAATATTAATTTCATGAATAACATATGCATGTTCAATGTCATGGTTAGAATAATTATTCTCATGTGGACTAAGCAAATGAGATTTTTAAGCCACTACATGATCACCCTATATAAGAACACAACCCCATCCTAAACCCAATGCATCTCAAAAGACCACATTGTCGTGCACTATCACTGGAAGTGTCAACACTATTTTAGTAGTCAATAAAATTCAACTCAAAAAAATAACTCTTAAATTTATCATTATGTGAATGCTTCACCACATTTTGAATCATACCATTCATCGTAGAAACCAACATCAAGTAGTAATTCATGAACAAATGATAATATTTGGCAATGTAAAAGAAAATTCACTTGTCAAAGACATTTCATGATTCCTCCCATGTCATAAGAGACTTTACCATATCAATATCAACTGATATACCCTACAGATACACCAAATGTCCCAAGGATTTCAATTCATGAATACAGAAATCATACTATAAAATCTTGGCATAAATTTTATGATTTCCCAAGAGACTTAAAGTTGTTATCATTTGATGCGAATAATCCTCCTCAAATTTAGAGTAAATAAGGATGTCATCCATAGATATTACCAAAATGGTATCTATAAAATCGTGGAAATTACTAATAATTTGATCCATGAAAAGTGTAGGAGAATTTTATACATAAAATTGAATAACAAGGTACTTATAATGTCTGTACCTAATCCAAAAGGCAGTTTTCATAATGTCTGATTCTTTTACACTCAATTGATGGTAACTAGATCATTGGTTGTTCACTGAAAACCACATTGACCAGTCTAACAGATCAGATAGATTATCAATTTGTGGAAATATATATATTTTCATTAACATAACTTGATTTTTATTTCGACACTCAACAGATAATCGAAGAGAACCATCGGCTTCCTTAGTGAATAAAATTAGGGCCGCAAAAGGTCAAACACTATGGAATACAAATCCTTTCTCAATAAGATCATTAGAGTGGTACTTCAACTCATTAATTTATACTATATCCATGTGATTATAGGGAATCGAAACTCATTTAGTGTTGGGAATTTTTTCAACAGAAATCCCATCCTCCCTTACCGGTGGAAAACCAATTAACCTATAAGGTAACACATAAGGAAAAGTGATGACAACTGGAGGGAGATCACCGCTAAAACATTCCTCCTCCATATCAAAATCATGCACTAACATTATATTCACTAGTATTGGATAGGATGGTCCATCATTACTTCACCTTGGGTCCCATTTTTTTGAATATCATTAGATACACCTCAGGGTGTAGTAAAATATACCAAACAAAAATAACAATCAATCCTTGATTAATTGGAAATTATCCAATCCAACCTGAATACGACATCAAGATATTTCATGTCGAGGAACAAAAAAACTCCATGTATCCTCATCAAATGATATAGATAATACACAAGAAGGAATATGGGGACCCTGGTCTATCTTTTTTCCAAGGGGTGTAATAATATCCAATACATAAGATAAAATCCCCATGGGATGATTAATCAGGTTAACAATATGGGATTAAATAAATCAGCGAGATAAACCAATGTCAAATAGAGAAGTCACTAAGGTTACCAATATTCTTAAAATTTACCATATCCTCAACCCTTTTTACATTCTAGTGCTTCCGTTCTAATAAAAAACCCACTTCCAATAGCCTATATATGTTCTCAAGTTTAATGGAATCAAGAGGTATGGGTTTTTCATCCCACATCCATTTTTGTGAGTTATTCATTATTCACAACTTTTTCTTATGTATAGTGTATGTATAATTCCAATTTATGTAACATATAATTAATGTATTTATTTTCATGGTATTCAATGTATCATTATATGATTATTAATTTTGGGCAATTTGATTCAATTCACTACAAAGTTTTAAGGGATTCTACCTGAACCCATGTTTTTCCTTCGAGTTATTATTTCACTATCATTAACCCAATGTAAGGCTTCTTTATTCATTGTATGATTTTTCTATATTACATAAATATATTCTAAACACATATATCCAAATAATTACATATTTCTTTTATTGGTAACTACATTATTTAAAAGGTTACCTTTTTAATTATTCTCTATAAGAAATCACGATTAAACGGAACTTCTAAAATTATTACCAATTTTCTACTCTATTATACAATAAATTTTAATCCATCATATTTCCAAAAATAAAAAATTAATCATGTCAACCTATCTTGGTTCATTTCTATTTTAATAAAAATATACATGCATTTTTCTTTTTAAAATCACTTTAATATATCCCTTGAACTATTTTAAATTGTTTATTTATAATTTTTCTTAAAAATACCTTTTAGGAGATTTCACATAAGTGGTACTTAATTTATGAATCAAATATAATTTCAATTTCAATTCATTTTTTTTCTATCATACATGTTTATAATATTATTTGATGACACAGATAATTATATTTCAACAGAACACTTTTTTTCGATGTAAAAAGGGGGTTTTGAACATCTCTGTTTTACTTCCATGAGATATATTCCTTGTTCACAATATATTTTGTGTGTGTGTGATGTATGTGTAACGCCCCGACCCCAGTTACCCAGAGTTGGTGTATTATTGCGTAACATTGGAATGATCACAAAAGATCAAGTCTCGAAAGACCTATTATTTTAGTATGCTTGGAAACACTAGATACATTCATAAGTCTTTTATTATATCATAAAGTGGAAAATCACAATAACATAGTCTCTATTTTCTACACTCATATCCCCTTTAGACTATCCCTACAGGTCATTCCTAAAATACTTCATCACATCCTGGAAAAATTAAAACATTTAATGGGGTGAGCTCAGATTCTCAGTAACGATAACAATATAGCGGAAGCATTCATAAATAAACATTAACATTTAAGGTAATGTATAACTAAAACAAAAGCCTTTTAAACATTAATTTCAACATTATATGGAAAAAGTAAAATGATATAATGCCATTTAGTTATTAACATGGATATTCTACTGGTCAAATAATCACATGAAATATCAATAACCACTTTCATAATGATGGAATGCATAATTCCAGACTATCATAACCACATAGCAAAGGCCTCGTGCCAAGACCAGAAATAAGATTTTGTCAAGGACTTGTGCCAAGACACTAGTTTGTCCCATGAGACCTCCAGATGCATCGAGGAGCTATAGCGGGCTCCACCCGTCACATATTATGTCCAATGCATTCCGCATATGAATAGGTTCAATCATATCGTAAACCATAACATAATTGTATCACATAAAACTTGCATAAAAGAAAACATAAAATTTCCACATTTCAATCACAATACAACACATTGATATAATAAAAAAATTTCAAAACCATTTTCAATACCCAAATAAAAGAGATTTAAAACTTGGTATTTATTTTTCATTTAATAAAATGTTATGTCTTGTAGAGGAAGTCGAAACTCAAATAATGGTTATGGTGGAAGAGAAGTCATTTTCGCCGCATACGTACGATAAAAAAACATTCCATTTTTTCGTTTAGTAAAATGCATCATATAAAAATATTCCTTTTGAATAAATGTAAAAGTCAAAGGGGTTTATACACCGTATAAAAGAAATTTGTGTATAAAAAAATATGCCTCAATGAAGTGAGATTGAGACAAAGTCCCTTACAAAAAAAATATTAAATAAAATAAATATATTCTGTTTATTCACTATATGTACACATAAATAAAGTATAAATACAAGATAGGACATAATAATATCATGACATAATTTGAAAATATGAGATTAACCCAAAGAATAGAAATTGGGTTAAGAAGATCCCTTACAAAGATCATTTTTAAATAAAATAGATCAATTATGTGTATTCAATATAAGTAAACATAAGGAATGTACAAATACAAGATAGTACATAATAATATCAGGATATAATTTGAAAGTAGGAGATTAACCCAAAGAATAGAAATTGGGTTAAGATGTTCCCTTACCTCGTGTCCGACATGACTCGACTGTTCTTTAACCTCATGAATAATAAACTAGAGTTAATTTATAATTTCTTAAGAACATTTTTCAAGTTTATTATTCCTTTTATATCACTTATTACCATGTTATGAACATTATGTAATTATTTATGTTAATAACGGTTGTTTTGTCGATCTTTGGTACTTGAGTCAAAAATAAACATCCTAAAATTACAAGTAGTTCATGTGGTAAAATATCCATTACATTAATGATTTATATATCATATAAATCATATATATCAAGTATATACATTCATTTATAATATTACATAACATTTAGAGGTAATAAATGAAATGCACCGTTCATGGAGATGGTAATCCGTACGTACACATGAAAGCTACTTTCATTTCTATTTCCTATTTAATGGGATGAAGATATAATTATATAAAGGTATAATATAATTCCAGTATAATATAATTTATAATACCATTTACTCCATCCTTTATACATCCCACATATGGCATTAACGATTCAAATCACTTTGAGGGGGCGGTAGTCCGCTCTTCCTGAAATAAAAATATCGCGTTTACCCATAATGGAAACCATAAAGGAATGTCATAAATAAAAAATAAAGAAGCTTAAAGAAAACATAAACATATTATATATCATATATAAATATATTGGCATATTAATTTCCACCTTTTAAGGTGTTATATGAGTTTTGAACAATCATCATTTCGGGAGGCATAAATTTGCCATCCACAGAAACAGTATGTTCTTTAACCATTAGATGTAGTTGTGTGTATGTTTAGATATAATACTTAGTATAACAACAACCTAGTATATTTAAAATACTGTTTTTTTACAAAATAAAATAATAAAAAGAGTTTAGGGGGTTGGAGAAGAAAAATAAAACAAAACAACATTAGGGAAGACATTACCTTAAAATCGGGTAACTCATTTTGATTTGAGCCAAAGGCTTCCTTGGGAAGACTTACGTCCAAATTGAGGCTTCTAGGAGTAATAGAGGGAAGTTTGTAGTGTATTTGGGTAGAGTATGTCCGAGCCAAATGTATTGAATTTGTGAATAAGGTGGTAGTGGTGGGGGCCTTTTATAAGAGGAGAGGAGGGGCACTCTTGGAAAGATAGAAATGTTACATTATTATGAAATGATTTTCGGATTATAAAGGTCACAAAATGATATATTTCTAGGATAAGGTGATGAGGGTTCACAATCTACTCATCCAATAGGTTTCTGACTTGCGTATGTCTTCGATTTTACATTATCATTTCATTTTATTTAAATCGTTAATTAATGAGGTAATCGTTGCATCATCATGGAGTCATAAAAAGATTCATTTATATAAAGTCTAAATGTTATAAAAAAAAATAAAATGATGTAGAAAATCTTTCTATATTTATAATGAATTTTTATAGTCATAAATATGACTTGTATAACCCCACTTAAAAATTGTTTTAGTAAAACAACTCATGTTTGTGACTTTTTTATTTTAACATTAAATAAAAAGTTTTTGATGTCATTTTCCTACCAAAGTGGCTCCATGGGGTCCCCAAGTTGACCCATGGATTTTCATGGTGGGCCATGACTCATCCAATATTGGTAGGACAAGTGTAAAGGTATTTTCATATTTTTATAATATTATTTTTAGCTTAAATTTCACTAATTACCTTTAATCATGATTAATTAATCTTGAAAGTTACTATTCACAAAAAAAAATTATTTTAATCCCATTGAAACAAATTTTACTTCCTAATGACAACCATGTATGGAAGATTTTTTAAAATCCAATCATAGAGGTGGTAATGTTTCATTTAAATGAAAAACAAGTTTTTTAACTACCACTTAGTGGTTTCACTATTCATCAAAAATTGATGTATTTCAGAACATTGCCAAAATTTCACCCTAAACTATAATTGATTTTCCGAATTCAAAAATGATGTATATTTTATGATATTCCAAACATATAAGGTGCATTAATTAACATTATAATAAATATCCACTGTCACAAAAAATAGCGTGTTTTTAAGAAACAATATATATCAAAATATTGACAATTGTTTATGTCCAATTTCAAAGTGAAATTAATTCTAATGAACACCATTGGATAAAATTGTAAAAATATATTCTAATTATACATTAAAACCACTCAATATTATAATTTATCACTATAAATTATTTTTATTAAAGAAGTTATTTTTATGTATTTTCACTATTCATATAAAACTGGAAGTTCTCAGAAAATTACAAAAAATTCAACTTAGGATAATTTTGATATTACAAAAACAAAAATGAAGCCCATTTTGAAATATAAAATTTATATAATTTCAAAAAGTGGGTATTTCTAGTCATAACTACTACTTTGATTGGTTGCGGTGTGTTAGAATCTCGAACTTCCGTACAATGAAAGCTATTGCATTATTGAAAGAGAAGTGTATCGTGAATGCTTGGGGTGTTACATTCTTCCCTCCTTCAATAAATTGCATTCTCACAATTTGAAAATGTTCCTCGAAAATAAAAGGTTTAAAATAGAAAATACCTTTGTGGAAAACCCACATCGGAAGTAGGGTTAATAAGAATATAACATTAAAAGAAAGAAAGAGAAGTACAAAGGTCACCCGAGATAGACCATACTGGGATTATATGAAAATATGGATATGGAGGAGAAACAAACCAGCAAGGTCTGATGGAGAGTTGTAGAAAACAGGATTAGGAGAAAGTTAACAATTAGAAAATCAGAAACTTGTGATTGGTTAAACGATCATTGAATCCCCAGTTGGTAAAGTTAACTGACAATGTTTTTGTTTTAAGTTACCTTTCATAAAGTTGAGGAATTTATTTAATAGATTTACTGAGAATGTAAGGAAATATACTTACTTGTCGTGTAGACTTTCATTCTTTAATAAATTTTTACCACAAACCCATCTTTCACTCCAAAAGGTAACAAAATTATAAAATATTCTCTTTATCCTAATTGTATAAATTTTTAAATATTAACACATACCACTTAGATTAGGAAAACTATTTTGTAATAACCAGGGACTTCTTGTAGGATACTGTTAGGTAATAAAGGCCAATCATACTAGGGTTGTGGGTTCGATTCCCGCAGATTTGTCCGACCCGACGGGTTATGCCCCACCCTGCAGGTTGTCCTTTTCCAAAAACAATAGTATTATAATATTATAGAAATAATCTTTATAAATGTTTTACCCTTAAAAAATCTATCCAAAGTTAAACTTAATCCATTAGATCCTATATAGTTATCCAAAATACCATCGTCCTGACTTTCTCTAAAAGGTCTTTAAATTCCAAAATCAATTGAATCATCAGATTCCTCAAAAAAAAAGTTTCTCTTATTGTAACATATAAAAATATGATTACCTTCATCATATGAAAACCTTAATGAAAACAAAAAGTACTGAAATAAAATCCTTGTATATATATATATCACATTATCCTTATAACCATAATATGATCATTGAGTCCAAAAGCACCAATACATTAATTATTTCACTTCAACTGTATTAATAGCATAAGATTGGCCTTGATCCCTTGGACTTTTCTGAGGTATGTTTCCCTGATTCTTAGGACATTCATTTTAATAATGCCCCATTTCCCTACAATTGAAGCATTGAACATTGATAGCCTCTTTCTTTTTCTTGCAATCACGAGCCTGGTGACCTTTTTCTCCACATTTATAATAAACTCCCATTACTTTTAGGCAAGTACCAGGATGATTCTTCCCACAATTAGCACATAATGGAAAATCATTATTTCCCATTTTCGCTTTATCTATCTATTATTCCACCATTCTCTTCTTCACTTTCTTTACTTTGTTGTCATAAGACTTAGAGAATTCATTTTCTGTCTTGATATCACACGAGAAAATATCTTCGTATGATGAGAAGGATTGTGATACTAAAGCTCGATGGAGAAATGGTTTTAACCCATCAAAGAAACGATCCATCTTACTTCTTGGGTTACGTATATAATCTGTAGCATACCTCGGTAACCTTGTAAAGTTGGCCTCATACTTTCCAACATTCTCATCCTCCTTTTGTCTCATACTCAGAAATTGCCTTTCCATATCTACTCGATGGTCACGAGGAAAGTATTTTTCTAAGAAAATTTCATTGAACTCTCTCCATTCCATACTTGATACTTCTTCATCTTTTTTCGTGTTTTGAATCAGCAACCACCATTGATCGGCATCTCAAGTGAGGCAGTAAACTGCCATGACAACCTTCTCCCTTTCGCTACTCCCCAAGGCATGGAATATTTTTTCTAAGGATTTTATCCATTTCTCAGCTACTAATGGATTTTTACCCCCATTAAATGTTGGCGGTTGTTGCCTCATGAAGTGGTATAACATTCATCCTCCATGTTGGGGATCAGGGTGCTCCATACGAGTAAGGTTATTATTCATAACCTGGGTGAGTTTTCCCAGTATGGTGATAAGGTGATCAGCACCAGTTGTATCTCCAGCTCCACAATAATTTTCTTCAGAAGGATGGAAATCACTAGATGGAGTGCGTGCATTGATACGGTTTCCATTCCTCCCACTAGGTTCCATTTCTAAACAATGGCATAAACTAGATTAGTTTATGAATCAAAATACATAATTCCATACTTGCAAAACACTTAACATAAATTGAACTATTTATGGATATAATCCATAATCTTAATAAATGTTTTATTTATGGAAGTATTTACTCATAACCCTTCATAGTGGTTTGTAATGAAAACGAGAATGATCCTAAGTATATCCCCTGGGAGTGTCGTAACCAAGAGTGCAGCAAGGCCCGTTGTCGTGCACCAGTTCCCGTTCGAGTCTAGCTCAAAGTAGTGTTTTTGGGTTTTACCCCTAGGTACATCTGTGCCAGAGCCGCCTCAACCTACCCGTATCCAGACAGGGATATATTTCGCGGAAAACTCATAAAATCTCTAAAATACAAAAATTCTATGAAGTTATTCTATACTAATCCTCAAAGTCTATCTTTGGGATATGTGATCTAATCAGATTTTATCTAAATCTAGCTTCCAAAGATAGTAATAAACTGCCTCTGATACCAACTGTAATGCCCCGACCCCAGTTACCTAGAGTTGGTGAATTATTGCGTAACATTGGCATGATCACAAAAGATCATGTCTCGAAATACCGATTAGTTTAGTATCCTTGGAAACAGTAGATACATTCATATGTCTTTAATTACATCATAAAGTGAAAAATCACAATAACGTAGTCTCCATTTTCCACACTCATATCCCCTTCATACAATCTGTGCAGGTCATTCATGAAATACTTCTTCACATCCTGGAAAAATTAAAACATTGAAAGGGGTGAGCTCAGATGCTCAGTAAGGATAACAATATAGGGGAAGCATTCATAAATAAACATTAACATTTATGGTAATGTATAACTAGAACAAAAGCCTTTTAAACATGAATTTCAACATAATATGGAAAAAGTAAAATGAGATAATGCCATTTACTTATTAAAATGGATATTCTACTGGTCAAATAATCAAATTCAATATCAATAACTACTTTAATAATGATGGAATGCATAATGCCAGACTATCGTTATCACGTAGCCAAGTCCTCGTGCCAGGACCAAAAATAAGATTTTGTCAAGGCCTCGTGCCAAGACACTAGTTTGTCTCATGAGACCTGCCGATGCATCGAGGACCTATAGCGGGCTCCACCCGTCACTTATTAAGTCCAATGCATTCCTCCTATGAATAGGTTTAAACATATCATAAACCATAACATAATCGTATCACATAAAACATGTATAAATGAAACATAAAATTTCCACATTTCAATCACAATAAAACACAATGATATAATAAAACATTTTCAAAACCATTTTCAATACCGAAATAAAAGAGATTTAAAACATGGTATTTATATTTCATTTAAAAAAACTTATGTCTTGTAGAGGAAGCCAAAACTAAAATAATGGTCATGGTGGCGGAGAAGTCGTTGTCGCCGCATACATACGACAAGAAAAACATTCATATTTTTCCGTTTAGTAAAACACCTCGTATAAAAAGATTCATTTTGAATAAATGTAAAAGTCAATGGAGTTTATACACCGTATAAACGAAATTTGTGTATAAAACAAAATATGCCTCAATGAAGGGAGATTGAGACAAAGTCCCATACAAAGAACATTTTTAAATAAAATAGATCTATTATGTGTATTCACTATATGTAAACATAATGAAAGTACAAATACCAGATAGGACATAATAATATCATGACATAATTTGAAAATAGGAGATTAACCCAAAGAATAGAAATTGGGTTAAGAAGTTCACTTACAAAGATAATTTTTAAATAAAATAGATCATTTATGTGTATTCACTATAAGTACACATAAATAAAGTACAAATACAAGATAGTACATAATCATATTAGGACTTAATTTGAAAGTAGGAGATTAACCCAAAGAATAGAAATTGGGTTAAGAAGTTCCCTTACCTAGTGTCCGACTGGTCTCGACCGTTTATTAACCTCCTGAATAATAAACTAGAGTTAATTTATAATTTCTTAAGAACCTTTTTCAAGTTTATTATTCCTCTTATATCACTTATTATTATTTTATGATCATTATGTAATTATTTATGTTAATAACGGTCGTTTTGTCGATCTTGGGTACTTGAGTCAAAAATATACTTCTTAAAATTACAAGTAGTTCATGTGGTAAAATATCCATTATATTCATGATGTAGATATCATATACATCATATATATCTAGTATATATATTCATTTATAATATTAAATAACATTTAGAGGTATGAAATGAAATGCGTCGTTCATGGAGACGGTAAGCCGTACGTACGCATGAACGATTCTTTAATTTCTATTTCGTATTTAATGGAATGAAGTTATAATTATATAAGGGTATAATATAATTCCAGTATAATATAATGTATAATAAGATTTACTCCATCCATTATACATCCCACATATAGCATTAACAATTCAAATCACATTGAGGGGGCGGTAGTCTGCACTTCCTAAAATGAAAATATCGCGTTTACCCATAATGGAAACCATAAAGGTATGCTATAAATGAAAAATACAGAGGCTTAAGGAAAACATAAAAATATTATATATCATATATAAATATAGTTACATCTTAATGGACACCTTTGAAGGTGTTATATGAGTGTTGAACAATCATCGTTTCGTGAGGCAGAAATTCACCATCCACAGAAACAATATGTTCTTTAACCATTAGATGTAGGTGTGTGTAAGTGTAGCTTTAATACTTCATATAAAAACATCCTATTATATTTAATATACTGTTTTTATTACAAAATAAATGAATAAACTGAGTTTAGGGGGTTTTAGAAGCAAAATAAAACAAAACAACATTAGGGAAGACATTACCTTAAAATTGGGTAACTCTTTTTGATTTGAGCCAATGGCTTCCATGGGAAGACTTCTGCACAAAGTGAGACTTCTAGGAGTAATATAGGGAAGTTGTGAGTGTATTTGGGAATTTTTTGTCCGATCCAAATGGCTTGAATGTGTGAATAAGGTGGTAGTGGTGTGGACCTTTTACAAGAGGAGAGGAGGGGCACTCTTTGAAAGATTGAAATGTTACATTATTATGAAATGATTATCGGATTCTAAAGGTCCCATAATGATATATTTCGACTATAAGGTGATAAGGGTTCAAAATATACTCATCCAATAGGTTTTTGACTTGTGTAAGTCTTAGATTTTACATTATCTTTTCATTTTATATAAATCGTTAATTAACGAGGCAATCGCTACATCATCATGGGGTCATCAAAAGTTTCATTTATTTAATATCTAAATATTATAAAAAAATTTAATTATGTAGGAAATCTTATTATATTTATAATTAATATTTATAGTAAAAAATATTACTTGTATAACCCCATTTAATTTTTTTTTAGTAAAACAACTCATGTTTGTGACATTTTTATTTTAACATTAAATAAAATGTTTTTAATGTCATTTTACTACCAAAGTGGCTCCAAGGAGTCCTCAAGTTGACCCATGTATTGTCTTGGTCGTCCATGAAACATCCAATAGGGGTAGGACAAGTGTAAAGGTATTTTAATATTTTTATAATATCATTTTTACCTTAAATATTACTAATTGCCTTTAATTGTGATTAATTAAACTAAAAAGTTACTATTCACCAAAAAAATTATTTTAATCCCATTGAACCAAATTTTACTCCTTAATGACAACCGTGTATGGAGGATTTTTGAAAATCAAATCACATAAGTGGTAATGTTTCATTTAAATGAAAAATCAGTTTTTTAACTGCCACTTAGTGGTTTCACCATTCATCAAAAATTGATGTTTTTCAGAACAATGCCAAAATTTCACCCTAAGATATAATTGATATTCCGAATTCTAAAATGAGGTCTATTTTATGAAATTACAAACATATAAGTTGAATTAATTAATTTAATAATTAATTCCTACTGTCACAACAAATAGTCTGTTTTTAAGAAACAATATATATCAAAAGATTGACAATTGTTTATGTCCAATTTCAATGTGAAATTAATTATAATGAACACCATTGGATAAAATGGTAAAAATATATTATAATTTTACTTTAAACCCACCAAATAGTATAATTTATCACTATAAATTATTTTTATTTAAATAGTTTTTTTTAAGTATTTTTCACTATTCATAGAAAATTTGAAGTTCTCAGAAAATTACAAAAAATTCAACTTAGGATAATTTCGATATTCAGAATACAAAAATGAAGTCCATTTTGAAATATAAAATTTATATAATTTCAAAAACCAGGTATTACTATTCATAACTACTACTTTGATTGGTCGCGGTGAGTTAGAATCTCGAACATGCGTACAATGCAAGCTATTGAATTATTGAAAGAGAAGCGTATCGTGAATGCTTGGGGTGTTACAATATGTACTACCATTTGGTATATAATATAATGATAAATATTATTAAAATGACATTATATTATTGATTAAATGTTTCCTTCAAAGGTATTTTGATTTGAATATTTCATGGTGGTATGAGACACATTGGAATGTGTATAGATTGATTTCCACAAGTGTTTTTCAATGGTTTCTTCATCTATGTCAAAATGCTTTTTTGAATCGCGTACTTCAATGAGGTCAATCTCTTATGATACCATCTACTATATTTTTCTGAAGGGATTATGATCAGTTTGACTATACATGAGTTATTTTTATAGCATTCATGGTTTATGGTTAATGTATTAACATTTTGCATAAATGTTCTAGTACAAATGTATATATTGGTTATGTTTCACCATTTTCATATGAGGAATGAATTGGACATAGTATGTGGAAGGTGAGACCTACTATATCCCCTTGATGCATTGGTAGTTGTTTTGAGACAATCTAGATATGGTTTTGTTCAATGCCGACCTCATTTATTAGATTCTTGCAAAGAAGACTTGAAAATTATATATTCTTGTCAAAAAGCATTGATAGTAATAGATTCTCTTCATGAAACCATGATGGTATGTTTTCGACATACATCATTATGAATCATCTCATTATGAATCTTTTAATAAATAATTCATGTTACTATTTAACTAGTAACATATTTGAGGTTATTTATTATTATTTAATTAATCAATATGCTTTTATACCTATAATTGTATTCTCAAAATTATGATTTAATGGAATGTGTTTTTATTTATTCATTATGCCTAATTTTTTATGTCTATTTATGAAATATTATGCTATATTTATTATCCATACTAATCCTCGGAGCTCACCACTTTTGCTTTTTTATTTTCCCTATGGATGTGAATATATTTATTATAAATGACTTACATGGTTAATAAAAGAATTTTTGTGTGTTTCAAATAGAGTTTCTTTGTTGTATTCCCATTAAAAGATGTGATATAAAACATATTTTTGAATCTAGTTTTCCAATACTAAAAAACTATGTGATCCTTAAGGATATGGTTTCCTTATAATAATACCATTGTAATAAAGAGAGGCATCCACTCTAGGATACTGGTTATGGATACTTACAAATGATTAGGATGACACATGGCATGATCATAACTAGTGGAAGAGAGGTATCCACCAAATAGGTTAGGATGGATCCTGAAAATGAGGAATCATACATAAAGGAAGATGAATATTCAATGATCTTTCATTTTTTATGGATTTTTTTGTGCCACTTTTTAACATTGCTACCCCTCTTTCTAATTTTCTCTTGTACTTTCACTTTATTTAATAAGAAACTTTTTAGGATAATGGGATTAAATACATGGTTTTGACGAATTCCTTATATAATTATATACATTTATATTTATTTATAATTCTATAAATATAAAATTTTAAATTATATTAATTATATATTTAAATAATTTCATTATCATTTCTTTGTTAGCACTGATAAATAATTATTTTTATCACCTTTTTTTTGTGAATAAGATATTTTATATCAACAAGAAAACTATTTTAGCATGGGAAAAACTATTATTTATCACCAATTTTATGATAGTTATAATAACATCCTTCCCATTATTTTAAATAGATCCCTAAAAATATTTATCAATCGCACCATTGAGGATCATATAGAACCGAATCCCTATCGTTTCTCTCTCATGATCATTATAAATGAATCGAAACATTAAGAATACAAGGAATGTGATCAATTATGATCATCCTTTCCCATCGAACATCTTTGATTATTTTAAATTTTTTCTAATGGTATGAACAGAATTCACATATAGCAGCAATATATGAGGCATGGATCCCATGGGATATATCACTAGACCACATAATAGTGTGTTATTTCTATTGATAATCACATGATCAATAGTATATGATACACTATTGTATGAAGCATCATAATCACTATATTTCTGATATATTAGGTTGGGTTTTGACCGTACGATATAGAATCCAATAAAATGTGAATTTGATGATAAATTTATTTCATTTAACTTTATTAAGAAGTCATGTAAATGAAAATAAAATAATGATTTTTGATCTATTTTCAAACTTTTTTTATTCATGAGTCTCATAAAAAATGACATGGCATTGATGGGCATGATAAAAAAGACATATTTTACAAGGAACACCTAATGAAACGGAAAAATCAGATTGTAATATCATTTTCATAAATCATAAGAAACCATCTACATTACTCATATTGAAATAAACCATCCATAAAATTCCCTACTTCTTTCATTTTATGTCAATTTTTTCTTCTTTACATGATATACCTCCACACATATGAATATGATCTCTCTATGTTGAATTTGTTTTTATTTATTTATAAAAATATGGTATATCAACATATACTATAAATTATTCCTTTGTTAACATATTTATCATGTAATTTATATATTTTCATTTCTTATATATTTCAATGTGAAACTTTATTTTAATTTTTTTAAATTATCATTTTATAATGATTATTTCTAAAAGAATTTATTTATTAGAATAATTATTATATGATCATCGTATATATAGAATTCGTAATGTTTATAGTTGATCCTCCACCAAATATCACTTTCATCAAGCCATTTTTGGTTCACCCTCTTTCTTTTATTCATGTACATTTTCTCTAATTCATCACTATACATCACTCTAATTGCATGGAACTCCAAGCTGTGCACCACAAAAATGTTATTTACCAAACATGTATGGTTGTTGCTGAAAATTATATATATGTAGATTTTTTATGGTGAACATATGGAAATAATATCTGATATCCATGTATTCCTCTTATAATGGATTAAAATGAAATAATTTTTTCCATTTTATTCAAATACCATCTAGAAGAACCCAAATAATTTTAATATCTCAATTTTTTTTAATTTTTATAAAAATTATGAAAAGAGTATGATTTAGTCCATATAATTTTTCATATCATTTATATTTATTTTTCATGATAGAAAATGTTTCATGGTACTTTTGTTACATATACACATACTCTTTATTTATATTATTTATTTCTTATTTGATTTTTTTTTCTAATAATTTTATCATGTAATGGATTTAATAAATAATTATATTTTCTTAATATTGTTTATTATTATTAAAATTATTATTACATTTTAATATTGATACTAATTTTTAATATATTCTACACATTTGATATTTAATGAACACATGGGTTATGTGTAACGACTTTAATTTTTATAAATAAAATTCCCCTTACGATTTTATTAAATTTTATATTATGTAATAAGGTTATAGAAAACACATGCCCAAATTTGGTTTTATTATATCACATTAGATAAAAAGGGACATTATAAATCACTACCATTAATAATATTATTGTTTAACAATGATCATATTATTAGTATAAATATATGGTTTTAATAAATCCAATTAACACATACAAAGGATGTGATAGACTCAACTAGTAAAATCGTATTGTAGGAAGAAAATTTATCAGAGCTTTCAAGAGAGAGAGAATCAATGGGATTTTCCCATGACCAATCCAAATATGAGATCTAGAAACATAAGTATGAAAAAAATGATATATGATTTATGTTCATTCTCATTGGGACCTCGACCCAAACTATGATCATCAAACCAACCCAAGAAAGTATCATAGTTATGCATTGTACCCTTAGGGCGTTTTCTGATTTATTGAAGATATGTGTATTGATACCCGATAAAATAGTGTATGTGCAATAATTTTTATATAATAATGAACATATTTTCATCCTATTATCATTTCATTATAAATTATTGTTATTTTGATACAACAAAACACAAATTATATTTTTAAGTAATATTCAAATTCGATTAATGAATTTTTTTTTTCAATAAATGGATTGTTGAAATAAAAATTATTTTTATAAAAATTTCATTATTAAATAGTTAATACTAAATATAAAATATTATATAATCATTATGACACTAAATGGAATTTATATAATGGATAAAAAGCTGTTATTGTCAAAAAAACCCATCATTCTATAGAAAATGTCGATTATTAATTTATAAGTTAAGATAAATATATTTATAAAATTATATTAATATAAAGAATATAATTTTTTAAATTATAATGTATAAATTATCCAATGGTGAATTTTTCATAATTTTATGATGCATTAAAATTATCCACTGGTGAATTATTCATAATTTTATGATGCACTAAAATGTTGGGGTACAATTTAAATACCATATAAATATACGATTTTTATTATGACATCTTAATAACCAAAAATTGATTTAATAAAGTCTATAATGGGTCCTAAAAACAAAATATTTATTTTATATTTCAAATAATATGATTTTATTATTATTTTATTAATTTAAAAAACCTTTATGAATCCGCAAAAACCATTATCATATTTTATGTTTTTAAAATAATTTATTAAATAGTATAACTCACTCACAAATCAAAACTTATTTTATTTTATTAATGAAATCCCTTAAAGATATAAATTAATTAAAACCACTTCCATTTTGTAGAAATGATTGGCAAACACCGTGGGATGGTTTCTGGTTATGTATATTTTATAATATAGAGTTCAAAACCTATGTTTGAGAAATATAAAAGAAATCCCCACTCATTTCCTATATAAACAAACCCAAAATCACATTTATATTAACTAAAAATACATGTAATTTATACTTAATATTCCCCCTCTATTCTCTCTAAATCCTTTATAAGGTTTCCTGATGTTCTCAATAATCTCCTCCAATAAATTTGGAGTTACTCACTCAAGTAAGGGATCCTCTCATTCTCCTCATTATTTTTGTTTATTTATTATATTATTCATTTTATTTCTAATTAATAATTATGGGATATATGTTTCCTTGTCCCAATTACTTCCCATTTAATTTTTTAGTTATTGGAAAAAAATCTCTCCTTCTCCCGTAAACCCATTTTAGAAATTTTTAATTGACGTTGTCATGCTACCAAAATTTCACTAGAATTTTTCATAACAAAAAAATATGTTATGAATATCATACCCATTTCATATCTACTGTGTTATTGATTATAAAACTATAATTTTTTAACTTTGGACTTATATGTTTTTATTCCACACACCTGGATCATGGAATAAAACATGATGATTAATTAATCCATTTTGTCAGATCTATGATGCACACCTAAGAATTAGAATGAAATGATTGTGATGGGTGTGCGAATAATTATATAGAACTCCAAATCATTGGGTGATATTTAGTCTCAAGAGATGTCATATTGGGATAAGAAGTAATCCTTTGTCCTTTATCAAACTTTTCTCATCATGATTTCATGGATATTATCATTAAAATATGTTTATGATTCCTTATTTTATGTTGTTTCCACTTTTATCATGTTTCCATTATGATTATCATGCTATATAATGCCCCATTATTCATGTTTATTATTATGACCCCCTTTATTCCCCAATGATATGAATATTGTATAACATGTATTATATTCTTCATGTTATTCAATTTTTATTTCATTACTAGGCTTAATACCTCACCCCTTTTTTATGTATGTCCCCAGGTTATCCCATGTAGTTTTATATAAGAGCTCGTTATGGAACATATCAATAAATATATTTTATTTGATATTTTATTTTTTATTTAATGTACCTAATTATCAAATGCACCTTACTTCTCGATATTCTGGGTTTTATTGTGTTTCATAAATAATGAATTAATGTTTAATGAAGGGAAGGGTTTTTATTAATGGTTTCAATGGAAATGATTGGTTATTTTGAGGTTTAGGATAAGAATACTATAATGAAATAATTAGGGATAAGGATAAGTATAATAAATACAACCCTAAATATTTGTATGTATAGATTAGGTGTCATATCAAGATAACACATCCATTGCTTGATACTAAAAGAGGATTTTGATCTAGCATAGATGTAAAATAGGGTACAACTCTAAAACACTGTGTTGAGCTATACTCAACTGGGAACATGTGCATAAAAATGGGTCTTGCTGCACACCTAGTTTGAAACACTCGACGGATATACATTAGTAAATTTATAAGCTCATCAAAAACCATTATTATTGGAAAAAAATCATCACAATAGTATATGTAAGAAAAGAGGTCATGGATTACCAAGATTTAATCCAAGAAATTCCTATGCTATAGATATATTTGTAATTTAATGTTACCTCTTTAATTTACTTAGATTCCACATTTATTTGTTTAATATTTTAAAAATACTAATCCCTGATTTTCCAATTATTCATTCCAATGGCTGAAAATATGAGGAATCAGGTAAACAACCAATGCCAAGGGAAATGTGATGATTGACCAACAAGATTCCTAAACTGAGAAGAGTGGGCATCATGAATTTTATGTTGATACTCTCTTAACCGAGTCAGGTTTTGAATAGAAAATAGGATCATGATGAACTTCCAAATCCTTATAAGATTGAAGAAGACGTTTTTAAGACCTTTATGATATAAAGGCATCCAACATTCGATGGATCATCATATTTCATAACTTTGTAATAATGGATCAAATCTATTAGGAAGATTTTATCAATACATTAATGTTTTGAGAAAGATAAGGATATATAGTTTATTTATCAAATGGAGGTAGAAGTTGATTAGTGGTGGGAATTGATAAAAAAATATCAATCCCTGAGGAAGGGATCAAAGTGATTAGGTTGGAGGAATTCATGAAAAAAAATTGTTAGAAATTTTCCTTGTACTCCTTGACATAAAATAAAAAAGTGATTTTATATCCCTTAGGAAAAAATACAATTAATCTAATAAGTAATATGAGTAAAACATCACAAAACTTACAGAATACTCATCTGAAATTATCGTTACACCCGTATTCAAGGATGACCACTTCTTCAGTGGGCTAAAAACCAAATTTATGAACATCATTGCTGATCTGAGACTTTCATAAAAATGTAAAAATTCTCTGATATTACATCAAAATCAAAAATATAGATCATTGAATATCAAGAACATCATGATGATAATAACAATAAAATGGATTTTAATTTTGGCGGTGTGATAGAGAAATCTAATAGTTATAAGAAATTTCAACATTCTACTTGTCATTTGAAAGGAAAGATGCACCCAAAAATTTCCTGAAGAGAAGAGGAAATGTTTTAGGTGCAAGAAGGAAGTGAACCTAGCTTGTCATTTCCTACATGGGAAACACACTAATGCGGCATATAAAATGAATCCTCCATTCAACCTGAAACACACTATTAATTACTTCAATTATAAATAACCAAGACACTTTTCAAACTGATTCTCTAATCCAATGGTTTTTTGAGAGAACTGAGAGCCTCCAAGGCTGCGAGGGTGAGATTTATCCATCACAACCACTATGGTGGATCCCAATAATGAAGTGGTGATAAGTACACTAGTTATTTATTAATGAAATGTGAGTCTAATTTCTGATTCTAGTTCTATGAATTCCATCATATCATGAAAATTTATTATAACTATTCAACCCCCACCACAATGCATGAATGTATAGAAATCACTGATAATGGAAAATGGGGAAATTATTTCATCAAAAGTAGATAAATCCACCCAATCAAAATTGTTGGGTAAAAAATTTCAGTGAACCCTATCATACTCACTGTAGTAGAATTTGATTTAATTTTTGGAATGGGTTGTTTTTCCATGTATAGATCTAACATTAATTTTTTTAGGAAGGAAATAACTCTCTGTATCTTAAATAGACCCATGATTCTATAAAAATACAATGATATGGGTTAATCTTCTTTCACACAACCATATAAAACATATATATTATTTTCCTATGAGAAATCCTATCGATATAGAAAGATTATGTATATGTAATCGATCAACCATGATAACATTCCCAATGTGAGGGAATATATGGATGTGTTTCTCAAATAATTTTCTAGAATCCCACCCAGATGAGAGGTTGAATTTCTAATAAATATTATAAATTTGGTTTAACATCATCCAAAAATTAATATAGAATGAATTTTGTGTAAATTAAGGAACTGAAGACAAAACTATATGAGAATATATAAAAAGGGTTCAAATGACCATGTGATTCACCATGGGGTGCACCAATCCTCATTTTCATGAAGTGCAATGGGTCAATGTTCCATGGAATCAAATATTGTGATCTCAACAGAATTAGGATAAATACCAAGTTACCTCTTCAATGGATTGATGAGTTTTTAAATCATCTATATAGAGCACAATAATATCTTGGCTGGATCTTCAGTATAAATATTATAATAAATGGACGAAGAATAAATATATACCTAAAATACTTTTCGTACAAGGTATGTGAAATATGATTTCATATTGATTATATTTGGAATCAATAATGCTCGAGCAATATTCATAGACTTGATGAAAAGGTTATTTATATATTACCTATAAAAAAATTTGGTAGTCTTTATATATGATATTCTAATATACTTAAAAATCAAGGAGGAACAAGAGGAGGATATGTTCACTGCATTAAAGTCCTTACTAAGGGAGAATGTTTATTCCAATAACAAAAAATGTGTGTTCCAGTAGACGAATGTCTCATTCTTAGGGAATATCATCACATAAAATGGGATATCGGTAGTCCCTTCAATGATAGAAGCAATTGAAGGATGGTTATTTCCAACATCTATGATATGTATTTTTAGTTTTCTTGTATTATATATGTACTATCATCAATTTGTGAGAAATTTCTATCAAATTTCATACTCTCTTAACAAGATAACTCATAAGGGAGTCAATTATTCTTGGAATAATGAGTGTGAAGTGAGATTAAAGGATTTTAAAATGATTCTTATCACTCAAATGTACTCATACAACCACAAAGAGGAGAACATTTCATGGTATTCAACGATGCATTGAAGAAGAGACTAGGTTATGTGTTAAGGAAAAATGATAAAGTTATAGACAATGATTAAAGGAAAATGAACGTTCACAAATATAAATAACAAATTCATGATTTGGAGGTTTCTAATATGATATATTCATTGAAAAAATGTATGCATTATATTATTGGGGAGAAATATAAAAATTTATACATATCCAAAAATCATCAAGTATATATTTACACAGAAATTCCTGAATATGGAGTTGTGGTGATGGTTATAGATGATCAAGGACTATGACTACTCAATACACTACCATCCTTGGAATGTGAATAAAGTGGATGATTATATATGTTTAAATGGTCCAGCAATTTTATCAATGAAGTGAATTAAAAATGATTTTATCTTCTTATACAAAAAATGAATGGTCATGGGAATCATAAATGATAGAATAATATCAGTCCTTTCACAAATTATAGCTTATCTATACTATATTTAAACGATAATGGTTGCTCAAATAAATGATTTGGAAAATCAAGATAAATTGGAAACAATAAGAAAATGGTAATCCATAGAGCTCACTATTAATGAAGAAGGATTTTTGGGATCTGGGTCACAACCATGAGTATCATCAAATCTTGACCTAATGAAGGAGTTGTGGGATGGTGGACATAGTTCAACATTATACATCAATTTTTTAATCAAAAGTATTTATCAAGATCTCTAAGAGAACTATTTGTTGGAGAATATGAAGAAATATATTGTGGAATATACATCAAGGCGTCTGGTATGCTTGTAGGTGAAGGTGGAAAGGAAAAAATTCCAAGAGTATGATGCGATAATTTCCGAGACCTATATGGAAATAGAATAAATAAGTATAAACATTGTCACCAGTATTCAAAATACATCAAGAAGAAATAATGCTATTTATATTGTGATGTGTCATCATAAATAGACTGTACACTTCATTGCGATTCGATGGGACTCCTCACAATATCAACACACACTAATATACATTAGATATGTGGTGATGCATCACAAAACACCACTATATATTATATCCGACTGATATCGAAGATTTTACTCCATTTTCTGGAAGTGAATCATGTGTTCTATGAATACTATGTTGAACTTCATCATGGCTTATCAACCCAAAAATGACTTACAATCTACGTTTACTATCCAAAAACATGTGTAAATGTTTAGAGAATACTCAATTGACTTCAATATAATATGGGATTAACATATTAATTTTGTTTAGTTATGATACAATAAAAAATTCCACCAATCATACAAATAGATCCCTATGATATCATTTTTAAGAAAAGGTGTAGAACGACGAAGTTTGGGGATGAAGTTTGGGAACAAAAACGTCTAGGGCTTCAAATAGTCATGGAAATGGTGTAAAAGGTCAAGACCGTTTAACAAAACAAAAAGGATGCTCATAGTCAATATAAGTGTATTGTAGAAAATAATCGATGAGACCTACAGTTTGATTTGAAGACATGTTATTGATCCATATAGTACTATGGAAGAAACTGATGAAATTTGGGAGCGAGAGAATGCTTAGTCCCAGAAAAATTTTTCCTTTTGAGATCTGTGTTTTCATAAGTGCAACGGTCTATCAACTAACACCCCCACCTAACCTATCTCCAGTGAATAATCTATTTCTTTTATCCCTCTAGAGGAATTACATTCCATACCGCTCACATGTATTCAATTAAGAGGTGGTATCATTGGAGAATGATCCTTCTTACGAAGATCATCTAGTGAAGATCTTAATTCATTGGGATACATTACTACGAAATAAGGAAATACACCTTTTTAAAGTGATATGGTGAAACCATAAGATTTAAAAAGCAATGTGGGAACCAGATGAGGTAAAGAAATAGAGGTACCCTAATCTATTATAGTATGGGAAAATAAAATTTCAAGGGTAAAATTCATGAATGATGGGATATTGTAACTACACAAACAATAATAAATAGAATTACCCTTATGATTTAGTTAAATGTATTATTATTTAATATTGTCAAAGAAAGCACATGAAATTATTCATTTTTATTATATCCTTTCATATTTATAAATCCATTATGAAACATTACCATTTATAATATATCTATTGAATGATGATCAAATTATTTGTATTAATGTAGTGTTTTATAAAATTTAATTGACATATACAAAGAAAATGATGAACTCAATCTATAGGATTGTACCCCACAAAGCCCAATTATCAAAGCATCATAGGAAGAGGTCATCACTTGGATTTTACCTTGACCAAGACCAAAATGAGATCCACTAATTTAATCAAGAGTGATACCATTTATTGAAGAAGATGAATCCCATCCAGATCATGGTCCAAACCATGTTTGTTGAACCAACACATGAAATTCTCACATTTGTGAACCTTACCCTTAGGTCGTTTGATGATATATTATTGGGATATGTATCATGAAACTAATAAATTGAGTTTTTTCATGAATGTTTTTTATAATTATGAATATATTTTCATCTAATTATTATTACTTTACAATTTTTTTGATTTTGATACTACAAATCAAGGAGGTTATATTTTTGGTAATATTCAAATTCAATTAATGAAAATTTTTTTTATGAGTTAATAAATTATATAAGTAAATAATACTTTAATAATATATTATTATTAAATAATTTTATCTTAATATAATTGATCATATAATTTTAATGAAGTATAATGAAATTTCCACAATTGTTTGAAAATTGTTATTGTCAAAAAACACAGTGTTTCTCATTAAATATTGAATCTTATTTTAAAGGTAAAATATACATATCTATAAAAAATTACAAAATGAATATAATATTTAGATTTTGAATATTGAATTTATCCGATGGTGAATTTTTCAAATTTTATGAGATAGTCAAATTTTCAGGTAATAAATAAATATTGTATAAATATACAGTAGGTATTTTGACCTCATAACAACCCAAAATTAATGTAGTAAATACTATAATGGGTGTAAAAAAAATATGTGTATTCAATTTATTATAATGTGATTTTATATTTACTTTATTAATTTTATAAATCCATTATTAATCTTGCAGAACAATTGATATATTGTATGGTTTTAAAATCATTTCCATTATCGTATAACTCACATCCATGTCAGTAAGGGTATAATTTTATTTATTTAATCCCGTTAAATTATAATATAATTAAAAAGATTAAATTTTCCACGAAATCCCCTATCATTTAATATATAAACACTTCAATACTCCCATTTAACATCTCTTAAAATACTTTAAACTCATCCTTAATGTTCCCTCCCCTCTCTATAGCCCTCCTAAGGTTTTCCCAGGCTCTCATGAAGCTTCTCCCAAGATTCTGGAGTCACAAAATCTTGTAACATATCATATCATTCTCCTCTTTTTTAACGTTTATTTATTATCTAAGGACTTCTATTCCCAATTAATAATGTTGATATGTCACGAGCCCCCTCCCTACAAAGTGTACCCCTCCTAGACTGGCAATGTGAGAAGGGAGATAATGACCCCTCGAGTCCCGCCTCCAATAGACCTCGGGTTGGTGACTAGCACTGACGGTATAGTAAACACACAAATGGGAGGCATTACACTCTACGAGAACACATGCGGAAGAGAGAGATTAGATAGACACCAACCAACTCCAACATAGATCTGAAATATAAAAGAAACTTATGTACATATATGAAATGCCATGCACAAGTACTACAACTGAATGAGGGAAAACTACATGTACCCAAAAGAAATGTAAAATAGTAATGACCACGAGCCCGAACAGCTCCTGCAACCACAAGCTAGTAGTAAACAGCCTGGACTCCAACCTGCTCTAAGTGACCTGAAAACAGTTTATATATACATAGGGTGAGTATATCAATATACTCACTTGGATCCTCCCCGAAGACTCTCATGAAAAAGTAAAGAAAGAATGCTAAAGCCCAATGAAAAACATGTAAAAATAACTTGTCACCTAAACATGTATACTATGTTCCCAAACTCACCATGGCTACTCTCACAAAGTAATGCATACAAGAATATAACATATAGTAAAGAATATAAAGGGTACCCCACTACTACTTCCCCACTGGTTTCCTACTTTTCCCCCAATGAAATATTTCTTGTGCATCTCTCTCCAAGGGCTTGCCCGTATACACCTGGGATAAGCTCCACAATCTGCACCACGTGGACCACAAATGCATGCCTGCAGACACCTGGGCTAAGCACCACACCATCCTCACAACCAAAAGTAACTAGGTAGATTCCGGGAGCCACCACAGCTCGTATAACATGTATCATACGTCGGGTATTATACCTCAAGCCATTACATCCCATTAGGCGAGTAAGGATCCTCAAGCCATCACAGTCTATACCCATTACACCTATAGTAGTCCAGAAGTTACGATATCCAGAATATATGTGTTTGAAATAACCATAATCCATTATATCCCTCTACACACATATATGGGAAAAACTAACCGATGTTCCAAATGCACTAGTATCTACCAAGAGAGGAGTGTGGGGATAATGGGGGTAGTCAACCATTAAACCTCCCATCACAATGTTGGGGAAAACACCCCCAGGGATCATAATCCCCGGGGTGTCATTTATCCTTACCGAAAGGGTGGATTAGCATATATAAAAACAAAAAGTACAGAATATATTTAACTCACAACCACACTATGGGAATTACATAGTCATAGACAGAACTGTAGCTAACGTCTCTCATACTCCTAGCTGCCACATCTAAGACTAAGTATCCTATAAGAACACAACCATTTAAGAGCTATATTAGATTACTTCATTCCCATTTTATCAATTCCAATGTATGTTAATTAATTGTTTAAACATTAATTAACCATGAAAAATACAACATTATACTTCATTGGAATCACATTTAAAATCAACTGTTCCTTTAAAGTTACAACATCACAATTAAATTCAAGCATCTCCATCCCCATGGATTACACCATTTAATCAATATTTTATTATAGAATTACTTTACCATATTCCCAGGCATTCTCGAAAATCATCTTATGCTACTAAACACAAGGGGTCTCAACACGGTGACTAGATGTACTACCCATCCAGTCTTTGCCTCCTATAGCTAGAGTGTAGACCCATTAACCCTTGAGAATCTGGACATAGAAATCTTGTGGCATACCCCATGCGTCTTCGCCTCCTTTGGAAGAAGGGTAAGACAGACCAGCTACCTTGAGTAGTGGGGAAAAGTAAAGCAGATAAAAATTAAATCAAATCCACCAACATCGAGCCATCACATCCATCCCTTACCATCATCCTTGGTGTCCTCCCCGACACCACCATGCATAAACTGATGCATCTCGCCACTCTAGGCGCCATCCGCTGCCACAACCACAAGGCCTCCATGCCTCCACATATCACCACAGCCATCCAGGCTCACATAACAGCACAAGAAGCAATAAAATAATCATCACATCAAATGGGCTCTTGGCCCTTTAACAAGGCATCCAGCCTTAATACAAAATGAACACTCAGTGATCTAAAACACAAGGCACTCGACCTTAGGAACAAGAGGGTAACTATGATCCCTACCAGGTGTTAAATTTTACCAACCAACCAGTTCTTTAATCCCTCTTGAATTATCAGAATCAATTCGTAGGTTCTAATTCTAGGAAACCTATTTAGTAGGCTATCTCAAAAGATTTACCTGCTAAGTATGCCAATTTGATTAACATATAAATTAGGACAAATACAACAATGAAAATACACAGATTCATTTATATGCCTTTTTATCATTAGAAAATTAATTATCAATTAATTCCGGCTTTACGTTCTTTATCAATTTCCATCACGGACAAACATCTAAACCATGTAAGCATAGATATCACACTATCTTGAAAAACAAGAGGCAATAACATATGATAGATAAAAATTTCTTTATCCGGTTGAAATATTTAATTAGGTCAATTTCTTTGTGATCCAATGGGATAAATCATGCTAAATAATCAATTTCTCATAAGCAATTAGAGAAGCAATGAATCCCCTACCTTGAAGAGTTCTTCATGTTCTTTATCCACACAACGGGTAACAATCCTCTTATCGCTACAACTGCATCCACCTGAGGATGCCACGGTACGTCCGCACCAACCAAACCCCAAGAAAAACCATTAGAAGCCTGAAGATTACATGCTATATTATGGAATAGAGGACAGGAGAAGATGAACCCCAAAAGAACGACGATACAAAAAACCTTATATCGAAGATTGATCGATACAGCTTGGTTGCATCCAAACAGAGCAGAACCAATCCTAGGAGTAAACTTTGATTGTGCAAATCCTACGTGAAGGATTGAAAGGATATAGCATCTCATAGCCGATAACAAAGAGGAAGAACAAGGGAGAATGATATCTCGTTCCTTTTTGATGATTTAATGATGTTACAGTTTACAATCCAGTTAATTCTCTATTAAAAATGGATCGCATTAACCCACGTGGTTTGAACAAGTAAAAAAAATATCCGGGCCTTAGGAATAATTAATATTGGATTTATGTCATTTGAATCGGCCTTAAGAGTCCTTAAAATAATGCTATAAATGTATTTCACATCAAAGGAAACGTCAAAAGGGGAAAACTGTAGGAATCTTGAAACACTGTTCACCTACCATTTCCGTACACCTACCAATCTTTGAAAATGATCTATAAAACTGATCGGTGAAACCGATCTGTGAAAATGATCTGTGAAACTGATCTGTAAAACGGATCTATGAAACAGAACTGTGAAACCAATGTGTGAAACCAAACTGTGAAACCGATCTGTGACACTGATATGTGAAACCAATATGTGAAACCGATGTGTGAAACTGATCTCTGAAACTGATCTGTGAAATGGATCTGTGAAACCGATGTGTGAAAACGATCTATGAAACTGATCTATGAAACAGATCTATGAATATGATATGTTACTTTTCATAAAACTAGATTCACTATTAACAAAACTGAAAAATTGGCAATGTGTTGGGGATAAGTCATCTTGACATTCCAGAACACCTCCAACACCACATTTTCACAAAGTTATGGACTAGAGAGGTCTAGGATATTACATCTGATATCTCTCAAAACATTTTCATCCTCAAGAATTTAAAACCATCCTAAGGAAAAGAGGGGTCCAAACAACCACCCTCTAAGATACCACTTAGAGGAAAACCACCCTGAGTTGTTCTAAAGCTGGGACAAAATCACCACACCTGAGAGAAAGGGAACAAACAATCCACATCCAAACCATTCAAGAATAACATCACATCAAAAACACATAAATGAAAGGATCATATAAAACTCATCACAACAACTTAAAACAACTCTGGGTACTGGACACGCATCTGTGACTCACGTTCCCAGGTACTCTCCTCCATGCCACCGTGTCGCCACAAGACACGAACTAAAGGGATAGATCTTCCACATAACACCTTCCTCTTGCAGTCTCTGATCTCCATAGGTCTCTCCTCGAAGGTTGCATCATCATCAACATTGATCTCTCCCCAATCGATGATGTGAGATTCATCATGAAGATAATGACAGAGATTTGATACATAGAAAAAATCATGTATCCAACTCATCTATGGGGGAAGTGCTACTCGATACTCTACAGCTCCAACATGATCTAACACCTCGAAAGGACCAACAAATCCAGGAGAAAGCTTACTTCCATGACCAAACCATTACTTCCCACGATGAGGAGTCACATTCAGAAACACATGATCCCCAAAATTAAACTCCAAGGGTCCCCTCCTTTTATTATCATATGATTTCTGACGATCTTGTGTTGTCTTTATCCTCTCACAAATCACCTAAACCATTTCTATTGTATTCTGCACTAGTTCCAGTCTGAGAAATGCTGACTCTCTGACCCCAGTCCAGCACAACGGAGAATGGAAAGGATGACCATACAAGGCTTCAAATGGCACCATATCGATGGTGGAGTGAAAACTTTTATTGTAAGTAAACTACACCAAGGTTAAGTGCCTCATCCATGAACCTCCAATGTCACGAACACAAGAGAACAACATGTCTTCAAGTGTCTGGATGGTTCTCTCTATCTGTCCATTCGTTTGAGGATGAAAAGCAGTGCTAAGGCATAGTTGTCACCGAAATCATGTTGGAGACCCCTCCACACCATAGAGGTAAAACTAGGATCTCGATCATAAATTATCATCCTAGGGACTCCTTGAAGTCTCACCACCTCCTCTAGATGTTTCCTCGACAAAAAAACCATTGAGCTCGACTCCTTGATCGCTATGAAGTGGGATGATTTTGTTAAATGATCCACTACCATCCAAAGAGTATCATGTCCTCCCAAAGCTCGAGGTAAACATGTAACAAATTCTATTGATATGTATTCCCAATTCCATTTATGAATCTCCAATGGCTGGAGAAGACCACTAAGAACACAGTGTTCGACCTTCACCTTCTGCCAGACTAAACATCGAGACACAAACTCTGCAACATCATGCTTTAGTCCAGGCCACCAAAACTGACTCCTCAAGGATCAGTACAACTTTGTCACACCAGGATGTACTGTTAAGGGTGAACTATGGAACTCTCAGAGAACCGTCTCTCACATCTCCAAGGGAACAAGAGTCCTAGCATGACACAACACTCGGTGTTGTTCATCCTCTGACCAACCACTAGGGGCCTCACCACAAACAACTCTTTCTCTCCAAACTTATACCTCTAGATCACCCAACTAGGACTCTCCCACATTTTTCATCAGGGATGACTGCACCGTCATCTGGAAAAGACATCCTCTACCTCTATCCTCTTCAATATCAAGATATAAAACTGACAGTTTCTCCATTACTCTCCAGGAATCCCCGGATTCACGCACATCATCACTACGTGACTTTCGACTCAGCGCATCAGCTACAACATTACCTTTTCAAGGTTTATATGATATTTTGATGTCTTATTCCTATAAAAACTCCATCCACCGACATTGTCGTATGTTCAAGTCACTTTCAGAGAAAACATACCTCAAACTCATATGATCGGTGAAAAACACAAAGCGCTCAACAATAAGGTAATGTCTCCACAACATCAGAGAAAACAACATGGATACCAAATAAAGATCATGGGTGGAATATTTTCATTCATGGGGATGCAACTACCAAGACCCATAAGAACAAAATGACATCTACTGCATGAGAACAGAGCCTAGCCCTAGATGCGAAGTATCGCAGAAAACATCAAACTGAACTCCCTCAGCTGGAAGACAATGAACTGGAGCACTTAAAAAAATCTCCTTTAGATACTTGAAAGCTGCCTGAAACTGATCAGTCCATTCGAAGGCCTGATCCTTTATAGTTAGAGCTATGATAGGATTCATAACCCATGAGAAATTGGCTACGAACCTCCTGTAATAGCCTGCGAGACCAAGGAAACATCGCACCTCTGACACTGTCTTGGTGGATTCCCAAGAAACCACATCTTCTATCTTCGATGGATCCACAAATACTACCTATTAGGACACCACATGACCTAAGAAACGAACTTCTCAAGACCAAAAATCATACTTTGACAACTTCCTAAATAGCTGATGTTGGTGAAGAACTCCCAAAACGGCTCGTAGATGCTCTACAAGAACCTCTTAATATGTGGAGTACACAAGGATGTTGTCGATGAAAACCACCAAAAAAAATTCCAGGATGTCATGGAACACATCATTCATCAATCCCATTAAAACAGCTGGAGCATTTATCACGGTGAACGACATTAAAACGAACTCATAATTCCCACGATGACAATGGAATGCAGTCTTCGGAATATCCTCATCCTTCACACAGATTTGATGATATCCTGACCACAAGTCGATCAATGAGAACCAACATTCACCTTTCAGTTGATCGAATAAATCATCAATCCAAGGAAGATGATAGTGGTTCTTTATTGTCACTTATTTTAAGTGGTGATAATCGACGCACAACTGCAAACTGCCATCGGCCTTCTTCACGAACATGACTATTGCACACCATGATGACACACTGGGCCGAACAAAACCACACTGCAACAGACCATCAAGCTCTATACGTAGCTCTCGTAAATCATAAGGGGACATCCTATATGGAGACTTAGAAATAGGAGACACTCTTGGCCGTAGCTCGATCCGAAACTCACTCACTCGTCGAGGGGTTAATGGTATGACCTCTTCAAGGAAGACATCAGGGTACTCCTCCATGACCATAGGAAATGCCAACTTCTGAACCTCTGAAGAACTCAGCATCAACTCATCCATCAAGTATGATATGGATGGAACTCGTCTATGACCGATCTGAGGATCTCACTCACCAACAAACACCACTTCATCTCCATCTGCGTCAAAGAAAACGACCTTCTTCCTGTAGAAATCCACTATAGCCTACACCAAATGCAACTAATCTATGCCAAGGATGAAATCATATGGTTATATTTGTCAACGTAGGAAATATTTCCAAGAGCGTTGCTACCCCAACACTAGCTCACAATCTATACATAATTTTAACAAGTTAGCTCGACCTCCAACTGGTGTAGTCAATGCCAAGGGAACTGGAATCCTCTCTACCTCAAGTCCCAAGGCATGGAAAAGGGTAGGTGATATGAAGAAGTCTGTTTCTCCAGAATCCAAAAAGGCATAAACTAAGGTATAAAACATGAAAAGGGTAACTCAGGAGACATCTGGATCACCTGGAGCTGGCAACGCTAGAGCATCAAGATGACCACGACCTCCTCCATAGCCTCTCTGACCCTGAGGACGACCACCACCACGGCCGCGCTCTTCTCTCTGAGGAAGAGGAGGGTCATGGGGTTGTCCTCTTCCTTCCCCTTCTACGCTCCAGTGTTCTAAATCTGGTGCAACCTATTGTTGCTGCCTCGGCTAGAACTACCTCAATATAGGAACCTGGAGCAGAGAGATCGGTGCATGATGACTGCTCTGAAAAGTCGAGCACTCCCGCTGCTGATGACCATGACCACCAAAAGAAAAGTAAGTGCATGTTCCTTTGGCATAGGCCTTAGAGTTTCTGACTCTGGAGAAAAAAAGATGTGAAGGGATGGTACCTACCCCCAGGTTAACGGAAACTCTTCTGCCCTAAAAACTGGGAACCCCAGACCACATTTCTGCTTCAGGTGGAATTATGACGATTCTCCTCTCGTGATGATCTAGTTCTAGACAAAGTCCCCCCAACAACCCTTGCCCTTGCCAGCACCTCAAGATATGTCTTCATCATAAATGGGGTGACTTGGAGCTAGATCTCTGGACACAAAGCTTCCCCGAAATGACTCGCTCAGGCCTTCTAATCTAGTAGCAGGTCTGAAGAATATCATAAAAGGTTCTTGAAACGTATTCCAAACTCTTGAACACTAGTGATCCCCTGTAAAAAGGGTAAGAAGCTTCTGAAGACTAGAGGCCGTCGTGGTCGAGGATAGGAACTCATCTCTAAAAATTTCTCAAAACTCCTCCCATAAGATCGCTGACTCCTCACGATCCCTAAGGAACAATAGCCACTACTGCCTTTCTGCTCCATGCAGTATCGTCACAACCAAGGACACCCAGTGCTCCTTTCGATAACGAATCGAACTAAAGCTGATCTCAACCTCCTCTAACCAGTCTTCTATGATTGTATCTGAAATGGAGACCTCGTACTTATGCACACTCTGGCGTTGAAACTCTCATAGTGTTTTCCTCCAAGTGGTGTCGTCGTCAACCTCTACTCGGCGGCGATCTGATGGTACAGACTGCTGGAAATCTTCTATGCAAGCTTGATGAGAACATCGACCTGGAGCCATTCTTGAAAAATAAGAAACACTTAGAGATATTAGGCCTGGAATATGGAAGACTTAACATTAATTAATTTATTTTTTTCTTTTTTTCTTTTTTGGATAACCTATACCAAGGTCTACCCATTCAAACATAGGTGCACAGAAGAATGATGCATGATCCTTTCCTAGGTCTCTACCCTGCAACTAATATCACCTTTTTTAGTAGCCCTTGTAAACATAACGGTCTGTTCAACAGGTCATAGGGGGACCTAAATTCCTATGTCTCTACTGGTCTTCATTGTTTACCCCACTTTCAAAACACTAATGACACGGTTTCCCTACCAACCCTTGCAACCCCACCTGTGCCTAACTCCAAACTCCATCCTGTCCCTCAACTAGACCTCTGATACCACTCTGTCATGTCCCCCTCCCCACAATGTGTACCCCTCCTGAGCTGGAAATGTGAGAAGGGAGATAATGACTCCCAAGTCCCGCCTCAAGTAGGCCCTGGTTTGGTGACTAGAACCGAGGGTATTGTAAACACACAAATGGGAGGTATTACCCACTAAGAGAACACATGAGGAAGATAGAGATAGGATAGAGACCAACCAACTCAAACATAGAACTAAAATATAAAAATAAACCCAAATACATATATGAAATGCCATGAAACAGTGCTACAACTGAAAAGGGGAAAACTAAAAGTACCCAAAAGAAAGGAAAAACAACAGAGACCACAAGCCCGAATAGCTCCTGCAACCTCAAGCTAGTAGTAACCAGCCTGGTCTCCACCCTGCTCCAAGTGACCCTAAAAACAGGTTATATATACATTGGGTGAGTATAACAGTATACTTAGTAGGATCCTCCCCGAAGCCTCTCGTGAAAAATTAAAGAAAGCATGCTAAAGAACAGTGGACAACAAGTGATACTAAATCATCACCTAAACATGTATACTAAGTTCCCAACCTCGCCATGGAAACTCTCACCAAGTAATGCATAAAATAATGTAGGATATAGTAAATAATATCAATGGTACCCTGCTACTACTTCCCCAATGGGTTTTCAATTTTCCCCAATGACATATGTTTTGTGCATCTCTCTCTAAAGGCTTGCTCATATACACCTGGGCTAAGCTCCACAATCTGCACCACGTTCACCACAAAGGCTTGCTTGCAGAAACCTAGGCTAAGCACCACACCATCCTCACAACCAAAAGTAACCAGGTAGTTTCCGGGATCCCCCAAAGCCCTCATAACGTGTAGTATACGTCGGGTATTATACCTCAATCCATCACAGCCCATACGCTGAGTAAGGATCCTCAAGGCATCATAGCCTATACACATTACACCTAGAGTAGTCCATAAGGTACTATATCCATAATATATGTGTGTGAAATATCTACAAGACATTACATCCCTCTACACACATATATGGGGAAAACTAACCACTTTGCGAAAGGCACTAGTGTCTACTAAGAGAAGAGAGCGGGGCTAAAGGGGGTAGCCATCCATTCAACCTCCCATCAGAATGTTGGGGAAAACACCCCCCAGGGCTCAGAATCCCTTAGGTGTCAGCTGCCCTTACCGACAGGGTGGAGTATCATATAAAAACACAAAAATTAAAGAATATATATAACTCACAACCACACTAAGTGCATTACCTAGTATTGGAAACAACTGCAGCTAACGTCTCTCAGTCTCCGGGCTGCCACTTATAAAAATTGATATCCTATAAGCACATAACCATTTAAGGGATTTATTAAATTACTTCATTCCAATTTTATCAATCCCACTTTACGTAAATTAATTATTTAAACATTAATTAACCACGAACAATGCCACATTAAATTTCATTGGAATCACATTCAAAATCAATTGTTCCTTTAATGTTACAACATCACCATTTAATTCCAGCATCTCCATCCCAGTGGATTATCACCAATTAATAAATATTTTATTACAGAATTACTTTCCCATATTCCTAGGAATTCTAGAAAAGAATTCTATGCTACCAAACACAAGGGGGCTCAACACTGTGAGTAAATGTACTACTCGTCGAGTCTTTTCCGCCTATAGCAAGAGCGTAGACCCATTCTCCCTTGAGAAGCTAGACACGGAAAGTATGTCGCGTACCCCACGCGTCTTAGCCTCCTTCGGAAGAAGGGTAAACAAGACCAGCTGCCTTAAGAAGTGGGGAGAAGTAAAGCAGATAAACATTCAATCAAATCCACCAACATCCAGCCATCACATCCATCCCATACCATCATCCTTGGTTTCCTCCCCGACACACACATGCATAAACTGATGCATCTCGCCACTCTAGGAAACATACACTGCCACAACCACAAGGCCTCCTTGCCTCCACATATCACAACTTCCATCCATGCTCACATCACAACACAAGCAGTAGGAAAAAAATCATCACATCAAATAGGATCATGGCCCTTTAACCAGACATCCAGCCTTCATACAAAATGAGCACTTATGGCTCTAAAACAAAAGGCACTCGGCCTTAGGAACAAGATTGAAACTAAGAACCCAACCAGGTGTTATCTTTTATCAACCAACCAATTATTTAATCCCTCTAGAATTAACAGATTCTATTCATAGGTTCCAATTCTAGGAAACCTATTCAGTAAGCTATCTAAAAAAAATTAACATGCTTACTATGACAATTTGATTAACATAAAAATTAGAACAACTACAACAATGGAAACAACCTGATTCATTTACATGCCTCTTTATCATTATCCAATTAATTATCAATTAATTCTATCTTTACGTTCTTTATCAATTTCCATCAAGGAAAAATAACTAAACCAAGAAAACATAGATATCACACTATCTTGCAAAACCAGAGGCAATAACATACGATAGATAACAATTTCTTTATCCGGTTCAAATATTTAATTAGTTTAATTTCTTTCTGATCCGAAGGGATAAATCATGCTAACTCTACGGTTGAACATAAAAAATTAGAGAAGCAATGAATCCCCTACCTCGAAGAGTTCTTGACGTTCTTTATCCAAAAAACGGGTCACAATCCTCCTCCTGCGACAACTGCATCCACCTGAGGATGCCACTGTACGTCTGCACCAACCAAACCGCAAGAAAACCCATTAGAAGCCTGGAGATTACATGCTATAATATGGAAGGGAGGATAGGATAATATGAACCCTAAAAACTCTAGGAATCTAGAAACACTGTCCACCTACCATTACTGTACTCCTACCGATCTATGAAAATGATCTGTGAAACCAATCTGTGATACCGATCTGTAAAACCGATCAGTGAAACCGATATGTGAAACTGATATGTGAAACCGATCTATTAAACTGATCTCTGAAACTAATATGTAAAACCGATCTGTTAAATCGATCTGTTAAACTGATCTGTGAAATTGATCTGTGAAACCGATCTTTGAAACCGATCTATTATATTTCATAAAATTGAAACCACTTTTCACAGATCTAAAAAATTGGAAAAGTGTTGGGGATTATTAATCATGACCTCCCGGAACACCTCCAACACCACTTTTTCACAAAGTAAATGACCGGAGAGGTCTGGGCCATTACATGATATAAGTATTTATATTTATCTATTACTTCCCATTTTATTCCCAAATGATGATATACCACTTTCTCTCTTATAAACCCAATTTATAGATTTTTACTTGACATTATTATACTGCTGAAATTTCACTGTGATTTTCCATTCCAAAACAATTGTTTAGCGAATACCATAACCATTACCTATCAAGGGTTCTCAGAATTATACAATTATAATTACTTGAATTGGGAATTACATGTCTATATTACACACTCCTAGACCATGGAATAAAAAAAGATGATGAATGAATCCATGTTTTATGATATATGTGGCACACATAAGCTATAGATTGAAACAAAAGTGATGAGTGTGCTTGGAATTATAGAGTGTTCTATATAATTGGGTAATGTTTAGAATCATGAGATGTCGGGTAAGGATAGGTAGTAAACCCGATTCCATTTTGGGACTTTTCCCATCATGATTTCTGGGATGTTTTTCTTGAAATATGTTTTCGATGTAGTGTCTTGAGTTATTTGTACATTTCACAAGCTTCCTTTATGATTATCACGACATATCAAGATTTATTTTTTATGTTTATTAATATCACACATTTTTCACATTTACATGGCTATTTTCTAACAGGTATTTTCTTATTCGGGTTTTTAAATGTTTATTCTTTTACTCGGATTTATTACTCAACCATTTCATATGCATGTCCCCTGGTTATCCCTTGTACTGTTATGTACAATCATGTTAAAAAAGTTTTAAATAAATATGATGTATTTGCTTCTTATGTTTTTATGTAATGATCCTAATTACCAATGACATGGGACCGTATGATATTCCCTACTGAATTATGTGTAATAAATTGTGAATTAATTTATAATAAAGAGACTAGTTGTTATATTATGAACATGGATTACGGACGCATAATGAACTGTCATGTTCAAAAGAACATGGAATTTTGATATAACCAAAACTTGGTTAGTGTCAATTTCATACATTCCATCATAAGTTTATTTTACATCACAAAACAATACCACTTATATTATCACTAAAATAGAAATACTATGTCTACAGAAGATATTTGATTACTCTAATTCCAATGTAGCTTACAAAATATATCCACCATAGTGAGAATTGTGATGCTCGACTCCTCCGCTATTTTTAAACACAAACCTACTATATTAAATACTGATTATATAACAATTTTTTATCTTCAAGAATTTTTTATTAATTATTTAAAAATTAATGTTACATGGAGTCATTTAATGTTTATTGATGCAGGATCAAATTATTTTTTAGATCATTAAAATGATAATTTAATTATAGAAATGGTGAACCAAGACGAAGAAGAAAAGTTTTTCTTGCAATTTTTTTTAATGAAAGAAAAAAATAAATAAAATATAGATATAAATGTTGATACATTACTACATATCATCACACAATTATGTGTGATAATATGCAATGGGATGAGTGGTGTCTGTATTTATAAATGAATACATGTGTAAGTAAAAAAATGGTGGATCAAGAACTCAAATTCTATATCTTGATCCTGGTTTATAAATGTCGTTTTTAATCATTGGATTCTCCAAATAGTATTTTCAAATGATGGAATTCCATTCAAGTTACAATTCCCTATTTAACATGTTTAACTTTCATTCCATGTTTTATAAAATTTAATTCAATTGATTGAATCATTGTTATGATGATACTGATTGTATTTTATGACACTTGGGTTGTTAAAAATTCTCATTTTTATTTATGAAATGTAATGCTTAAGATTTTCATGTGGTTATTAATGAATGATATTTCATTTAATGGGTTGTTGAAAGTCCCCTATAATAAAATTTGAATTGTATGAATACCCATTATTAAAATCATGTTATCATAGAACTATGGATTTGTAGAGCAAAAATTATTCTTATGAATAACCATTTATGGGTTACATGCTCATACTATAACACCCCAAGCTTCCATGGTACGTTTCCCTTTTAATAATGCAATAGCTTGTGTTGTACGCAACTTGGAGTTTTAACACACCACAACCAATCAAACTAATCTTTATGAATAGTAATACCCACCTTTTGAAATTTTATAAATTTTATTTTTTAAAATGGACATCTCTTTTTGGATTTTGAATATCAAAATTAGCATAGGGTAGATTTTTTTTATTTTTTTGAAAACATGATATTTTTTATTAATAGTGAAAAACAATGCGTTATTTTTTAAAATCGAATTTTTAATTAAGTAATTAGATATATTATTTTAATTTATTTTAGGTTAAAATAGATACAAAATACCTATATATTTTCATTGAAATTAATTGGGGTCATTTTATAATAAGTTAAGATATATAAAATTTAATTAAACTTTTTACCGTCTTTTACCGAACTTCTATGAGCATTTGAAAATATTCATAAAACATACATTTTCAACTATTGTGAGTTAAATTTCAAAATTTCGAGAGAAACTGTTAACATTATTAAGTAAAATTTGGTTCAATAAGATAAAAATAATTTCTGTTGAACAGTATCTTTTACTTTTATTTACCACGGTAAAAAGTATATATGGTAATTAAGGGTTAAAATGATATCATAATTACCAAAACACATATCCAAATTTTATTGGATAAGTGTAATTATACCAAAAAAATCTTATTAATAAAAAATGATCTCTTTTGGTCTACTTGGATAAGATTAAGAGATTGGTTATTATTTTATTTAAAGTATAATTGAAATAGTTAAAATCAATGTTTAATAACTAAAACATTTTTAATATAAAGTTACACATAATATATTTTAGACTATAAATATTCATTAGAAATATAAAAATATTTCCTTAATTTTTTTTATTTTATTTATAATTTAAATACATTAAATAATTTAATTTATTTATGACACAATGATGATTCATTAATTTACTTATTAATTAAATATTAAAATAATTGATATTATAAGTATCCAAATAAGGACCAATTGAGACATTTGATAAATTAAACTAATTTTATAAGTTAATATTACATGATAGGGTTGATTACAAAAACATTTCAATGTAATCATGGTGTTCTTATTTTCAAAAAAACCAAATGCTAAATAGTGTCAAAATTGACATAATTGAGTTTTTAAAACAAATACAATATTATGAATTGATATAAAATTTCCAAAAATATAAGGTTCATACAAATGACATATAAAAGGTTATATATATTATTAATTAACCACTTGGGGTTTGAATGTCTTGTTATAGTAAGTTTATTAACAATATGACATATAAATACAAAGAGACATGGTAAATGTCAAACTATTTAACTAAGAGTTAAATCTAAAATATAAGGTTAATATGGTGACCTAAACCTGTCTAAAACCTATTAGATGAGATGTTATCGACTCATCCCCACCTTATAATATAAATAAATAATCTTGGAGCCATTTGAAACACAAAATTATTTAATTATAGAATAATATTTTAAGTATTTCCTAAAGTGACCCTCACCTCTCTTATAAATGGGTACCTCCACATCTCTTAATTTCACACCACCAAATCCATTTGGCTCAGCCCTCCCCTACCCAAATATCTTCTAAAATATCCTCCCTTTTACCTAGTGGCATTAATTTGATCATAAATCAAAGCTACGAAGCACTTTTGATCAACTCAAAAGGAAACACCTAAAGAAGAGTTAATAATTTCACCACCCTCTTTGAGGTTCTTTTGTTCTTCCACTTCCACTTTCCTTGTTGTTTCCATACCAGGATAATAAATTTCGTACCTTCTAATACTATGATGTTTTTATAAATATGGTACAACTATATTCATTATTATACCCATCCTATAAATGAGAAAGTCACCTGATGTGTGTACGTAAGACTTACGGTCTCCACATCATGGTGTAGTTGGTTATTAAAACACTTCATTATTTTGGATGTGTATAATAATGAGTACAACTAATTTAATAATAAATATAAAATGTTAATGATTCTGACTATATGATTTACCATCCAATTACCTATGATTTCTCTATCCATATAATGATATTTTCGTTCTTGCGTACGTACGGATTACAGTCTCCACGAACGCAATGACATTAATTCCCCATCTTAATCATTCAACACCAATTTTTTATGATTAAAAATAATGTTTATGAACATAATATCATTTTTTATATGTATCAAATACCTCTTATCCATACAACACATGACTCATGTAACCATGTATATAAAGGAAAACTAATCTGTTAACACCCGAACTGATGATACTACTGAAATATTATTAAACAAGAAATATTAGAAGATCGTATATGATATCATATTTTAGTATATGGTTCTTGTATAATATAATAACAATTTTTTTAACAATTATACATGAGTTTATCAAACCATCATGTATGGAAATGTATAATTTAAGGGTTATTTTCACAATCTCTTTAATTTCGGAAGTTATTTTTACGTATGAATCAACTGGGACATCTCTATCATCCACATATCTCTTTCATAAAAACATATTTCAAAATATGTTTTTACTATTTAATAGAATATTTTTTAAATTCATTTATTCACTTTTTTTACTTTTTATAAAATGGTTTGAAAGGAATAGTTTCTTCATTTTCCAAACAAGGTACTTTATGACAATTTCAACAAATTAAAGTAAGAATGTTTTTTTATCATATACAATGGGAGTGGTTATTCTCCAATATTATATCACCTCTAAAGCCTCCCATCCAAGCATATAATAATATTTTCAAAATAAAAGTTCTCTTTTATAATAATGTTACTCCTAAATGATTTCAAAATATAAAGAGATATTTCTCTCAAATAGTTTTGATTTCATCTATGTCAAAATACTCTGAGGGATTTTAATCTTGTTTGAAGATGATTTATTATTATACAAAACATCCATATTTTATTGAAGGTTCTATGATATGTCTGACTATGAATGTGTTATTTTAACACCATTCATGGTTTATGGATAAAGTATTTACATTTATTATGGTAGTTTTAATACGAATTTTTATGTAATGTTTAAACAATTTCATATGAGAAATGCATTGGCCTTAGTAAGTGACTGGTGGAGCCCACTATAACTCCTTGATGCATCTGTAGGCCTCATGAGGAAATATAGTGTCTTAGAACAAGGCCTTGATAGAATTTTATTTGTAGTATTGGCACAAGCCCTTGACTATATGGTTATGAAGTCAGGCATTATGCATTCCATAACTATGAAATTGGTTATTGATATCTCATTTGATTATTCAACTAGTATAATATCTTTGTGAATATGTAAATGGAATTATTTAATTTATATTGTCAATATTTTGGATTATTTTATGTTTAAATGTCTTATGTTTTAGTCTTATACATTTTCCTAAATGTTTATTCTTATTTATGAATGTTTCCGCAATATTGTTATCCTTACTGAGCATCTAAGATCCCCCCTTTCAATGTTTTATTTTTCAGAGGATGCAAGGAATTATATTTTGACTAAACTATAGGGATAGAATAAGAGATAGTATAAGGGATATGAATGTGGTCAATGGAGACATTGTTGTTATTGTTTTTTATTTTATAATATAATGCAAAACTTATGAATGTTTCTAGTACATCCAATGCTACTAAACTGATCAGTCTTTAAGGGTTTTGTCCCTTGTGATCATGCCAATGTTATGTAATAATGAACCGACTCTAGGTAACTGTGGTCATCACATTATAGTTTGTATCAGAAGAAGTTTAGTACATACCATGGAAGCTATATATAGAAAAAGTTTGAATAGAGAACATTAACATAAGATAGAATTTGAGGATTTCTATAGAGGTACGACCTAGAATTTTGATAATCTATATATTTTCTGAGTTTTCCAAGAAATACATCCTTGTATGCATAGGATAAGGTAGAGGCTGCTCTGACACAAATATACCTAGTGTTAAAACAAGAAAAAAACTCCTTTCAGCTAGACTCAAATGGGAACTGGTGATCAACAAAGGGCCTTGCTGAACTATTTGTTATGACACTCCTAGGATATATTCTTAGGATAATTTACATTTTGGTTAAAACCATTATGAAAGATTAATGATTATATTACTCTTCAATGAAATTTTTTTTATGATTATGGATTATATCCATGAATTGTTCAATTTATGTTAAGTGTTTTACATATTTTGAATTTTGTATTAAAATTCATAATCTAATCTACTGTATGTCATTTTTTAGAAATGGCTCCTAGTGGATGGATTGGAAATCAAATAAACACACGTAATCCATGTAGGGATTTCTCTCCTAGTGAAGATAATTATAGTGGGGTTGGTGATTCAACTGGTGCTGGTTAGCTTATCCCCATACTGGGACAACTCACTTAGGTTATGAATAATGACCTTACCCATATGGAGCGGCCTAATCCACAATGCGGAGGATCAGTCATAGACCTCTCCATGAGATATCAACCACAAAAATTCAATTGGAGTAAAAATCGATTAGTAGCTGATCAATGTATAAATTACTTAATGAAACTATTTCATTCCTTGGGGAGTAGCGAAAGGGAATAAGTTTTCATGGATGTTTATTTCCTCACAAGAGATGAAGATTAATGGTGGTCATTAATCCAAAACAAAAATTAAGATGAAAAAGTATCGAACATGGAATGAAGGGAGTTTAAGAGGTTTTCTACGAAAAATATTTTCCTCGTGACCATCAGCCGGATATGGAATGACAATTTCTGAGTCAAATCCAAAAGAAGGATGATATTGTCACAAAGTATGAGGCTAGAATTACATGGTAATAAATGAATGAAATAGATTATATATGTAGCCCCAAAAATAAGATTGATCGAATATTTGATGGGTTAAAACCATTTCTTTTTCGAACATTAGTCTCACAATCCTTCTTATCATACGAAGATATAGTCTCTTGTGCTATAAAGAGTAAAAAGGAATTCTCCATGTATTATGAATATAATGTAATGAAATAGAAAAATAGATATGTTGAACACTCATGAAATGGAAATAAGGGTAATAAGGGAAAATTTGAATATTCATCTTGTGATAAATGTGGGAAGAAACACCTCAGTACTTTCATGAAGGGAATGGGAGACTGTTACAAGTTTGGTGAAAAAAGCCACCATGCTTGTGATTAAAAGGGGAAGAAAGAGGCTGTTAATGACCAATGCTACAATTTTATATAAAAGGGGAATTATAAAAAAGAATATCCTAATAGACAAGGGAACTTACAAAAGAAAATAACAAGGGATAAAGGCCAAGCTTATGTGATCACTACTGCTGAGGTTGAAGCTTAGAAAGATATGGTGGTAGGTAATTTAATGGTTTCCTCAAGTTTAGCCAATGAATTATTTGATTCTTGATCATCAAATTGTTTAATATCTTCCTAGTATTCTATGAAAATTAGATAATTTTTAATTGACTTAACATGTGAGTTTCAGTCAGAACACCTCTGGGAAGTCTCATCGCTACAATGTTTTGTGAATCAGTTCCCATTAGGGCATATAAATGATTGTTATCTGCTGATCTCATTTACATACCCATGATTGAATTTAATATACTCCTCTAAATTTATTTTCTTTAAGAACATGATGCGAAAATTTATTATAAGTAGAAAGAGGTTACAATTTTTGTGGATGATAAGGAGTACCATATCTTTAGAGAAGAAACGTTACCACTTGATTCATTTCTTGATCCACCCCCATTAGCTCTACTAAATTCAATTATTGGGGATTAAGAGAATGAAATAACTATTGGTTAGGAAAGGAATGTTTGAATAGAGGGCATACATATTGTGCAAGAATATGTTTATGTGTTTCCAGATGATTTACCTGGATGTCGTCTATAATCAGAAATTGAGTTTTCCATTGATTTAGTTCCTAATTCAAGTCCCATGTTGAATACTTCTTATGTAATGGCCACTGTGGAATTAGTGTAACTAAAGAAAAAAAATAATGTAATTTTGTAATAAGGTATGTATTCTCCCATGTGTTTCTCTATGGGGAACCCTGTCCTTTTTGATAAGAAGAAAGACGGATCTTGGTGGTTGTGCATTGACTACAGGGTGATCAATGGTATAAAAATAAAGACCAAGTATCCCATACCTCACAATGATGATTTCTTCGACCAAATTCATGGATCTACATATTTTTCATAGATTGAACTTCAATATGGATATCATCAGTTTTTGGGAATAAGGAAAACATTCCGAGAACAACATTTCGAACCAGGTAAAGGTATTAAGAGTTTACAGTTATTCTTTTTAGATTGACTAATTCTCCCAATGTCTTCATAGATATAATAAATAGAGTTCTCAATGAATATGTTGATTATATTTTAGTGTTATTTATTGATGATATATTGGAATACTCAAAAATCAATGATGATCATGAAATTGACATGAGAGCTATTCTGAAAACCCTTAAAAGAAAAAAATTATATTGTATGTTTAGTAAGTGTGAATTCTAGCTTCAAGAGATTTATTTTCTTGTACATATTTTCTCTTTGGATGGAATATCTATTGATCCTTTAATGACCAAGGAAATCCATGAATTCCCAACAGTGACAAGTATAATTGAGGTACACAATTTTTTTGTTTTAGCTGGTTATTATCGGGGTTTCGTCCAGAATTTTTCCTGGTTGGATAACCAATTAACCAATCTCACATGTAACGGGGTTAAATTTGTTTGGGAAAAAGTGTGTGAATAATGTTTTGAAGAACTGAAAATAAGATTAGTCAATTCCCTTATCTTGACTCTACCATCAGGGAATGATGGGTTTGTTGTATATAGTGATGCTTCAATGAAAGGACATGGTGGTATCCTTATGAATAATGATAGATTTATTGTGTATGAATCACAAATACTAAAAAATCCTGATGAAAAATATACTACTAATGATCTTGTGTTGTTAGCTGTAATCATTGGTCTGAAAATATGGAGACATTATCTCTATGGTGAAAAATGTGAGATTTATACTGATCACAAGAGTTTAAAGTATATTTTCTCACTGAAAGAAATTAACATAAGGAAAAGACGATGGATTGAACTAATCAAATATTATGATTCCACAATACACTACCACTCGAGAAAGGAAAATAATGTGGTAGATGCTTTGAGTAGAAAGGATCATGGAATTTTGAACAAGATGAGAGTTGAAAGAGATCTTATTTTCATGGATCTAGTAAATATGGATATGGGAATAACAATAGAAGGTGAAACATCAATAATTTTTCAAATTAATTCCAAATCATCGTTACTTGAAATGATAATGAGTTCTCAGACTAATGATGAGGAGTTTCAAAAGAATATTAAAGCTGTGAATGATGGGAGATTGAGTGACTTCCTATATGAAGACAAAATTCTGAAATTTGGGAAGAGACTTTGTGTTCCTAACATACCTGATCTAAAAATGAAATTGTTGGATGATTCGCATAGCTCTTATTTCACTATAAACCCTAGGAGCTCCATGATGTATAGATATTTGAAGAAACATTTTTTGTGGGACTACATGAAGAGGGAGATTGTTGATTTTTTGGCAAGATGTATGGTTTGTAAACAAGTGAAATCTGGAATGCAACAACTAGGAGGATTCAAACAACCTCTACCCTTACCTATGTGAAAATGGAATAATATTATGATGGACTATTTCATTGGGCTTCCAAATACTCTTAGAAGGAATGATGAAATATAGGTCATTGTTGATCATTTTACAAAGACTGCACATTTTTTTTCTATAAGATAAGATTTACCACTTCATTGTATGGAAGTACTATATATTAATACAGTTGTAAGACTTCATGGATTACCCATGTCCATTTTTTCTGATTTTGATCCCCGTTATACATCACAATTATGGAATAGTATTTAGAAGTCCATGGATACTAAACTTCATTTGAGCACTGCCTACCACCCTCAAACTGATAGAAAATCAGAATGAACTATTCAGACCATAGATTATATTTTGAGATCTTGATCACTTGACAATCAAGGTATATGGGATCAATATTTAACGTTGGTATAATTTTCCTATAAAAATAGCTTCCATTCAAGTATTCAGATGACACCATATGAAGAGTTATAAGGAAAGAGATGTTACACACCATATTATTGGGAAGATGTTGGTGAAGGAAAACTCGTAGGCCCAGAATATGTTGAAGAAATGATGGAAATGGTGAAGCTTATCTAAACCCACATCAAATGAGTAAAAAGAAGAAAAAAGAGCTATGCTAATAACTGAAGGAAGGATTTCGAATTTCAAGTATGATAAAATGTTTTCTTGAAGGTATCTCCATGGAAGGGTGTTATACATTTTTTTAAGGAGGGTAAATTGAGTCCTAGGTACATCAGACATTTTGAAATTCCTGAACAAATGTGTGTTATAGCTTATCATTTGTAAATGCTTCCAAATCTCTCTAAAAGTCATGATGTGTTCCAGGTATCACTGTTGATAAAATTAGTGCCTGGCCCAATGCATGTACTCACCTAAGAAGAAACTGAACTGAAACCTGATCTGTATTGTTTTGAAGATCCTGTCAAAATTCTTGATACAAGAGAACAAGTGTTGAGAAACTGGACGACTCAGCTAGTAAAAGTTCTATGGAGAAACCATAAGATGCAAGAGGTAACATGGGACCCTGAGGAACATATGATGAAGAACCACCTAAATCATTTTATGCAGTAATATTCTATAAATTTTAAGGAAGAAATTATTTTAAGGAGGGAGCAATGTAACACCCCATACATCCGTGGTAAGTTTCCCTTTGAATGATGCAGTAGCTTGTGTTGTACAAAACTTGTAGTTTTAACACACCACAACCAATCAAACTAGTCGTTATGAATAGTAATACCCACTTTTTGAAATTTTATAAATATTATTTTTAAAAATGGACTTCATTTTTGGATTCGGAATATCAAAAATAGCTTGGGGTGAATTTTTGGTATTTTTCTGAAAACTTTCAATTTTTATGAGTAGTGAAAAAAAACTGCGTTATTGTTTAGAACTGAATTTTTATTTCAGTAATTAGATATTTTATATTAATTTATTTTAGGTCAAAATAGTTACATAATACATTTATATTTTCAATTTAATTCATTGGAGTCATTTTATATTATGTTTAGATATATAAAATTTTATTGAACTTTTTACAGGCTTTTATCCACCTTCTAGGAGCATTTCAAAATTTTCATAAACCATAATTTTACCACTTTTGGGAGTTGAATTTCAAAAATATGAAAGACACGGTTAACATTAGTAAGTAAAATCTTGTTAAATAAGATGAAAATTATTTTTGGTGAACATTAACGGTTTTCTTTTATTTACCACAGTTAAAAGTAAATATGGTAATTAATGGTAAAAATGATATAATATTTACCCTAACACATGTCCTAATTATATTGGATAGATTTAATTCAACCAAAAACAACCTTAGTAATATAATTTGATTCCCTTTCAACCACATGGATTAGATTAGGAGATTTATTATTATTTTATATAAATAATAGTTAGAGGCGTTAAATTCAATGTTTAATAACTAAAATTTTATTAATACAGAGATACAAAAAATATAAATTCGACAATAATTATTCATTTTAAATCTAAAAATATTTCCTACATACTTTTATTTTATTAATAATTTTTAGTCATTAAATAATTTAATTTATTTATGATACAATGGTGATGTAGTAATTAACTTATTAATGAAATATTAAAATAATTGATATTATAAATATCCAAACAAATTTAAATTCGGACTTATGAAGAATTAAAAAAATTTATATTAATAATACATTCTAGGGTTGATTAAATAATTTTTTTCAATGTAATGATTATATTATGATTTTTATAAAAACCAAATACTAAATAGTGTCAAAATTGTTATAATTGTGTTTTCAAAAAAATACTATATCATTAATTGATATAACATTCATAAAAATCTATGGAACAGAAAAAGGACTTAGATATGGTTATATATATTAATAATTAACTACTTGTGGTTCTCATGGCTGGTAATATTATGTTTAATAACAATATAATATAAAAATACAAAGAGACATGTTTAATGTGAAACCATTTAACAAAGAGTTAAATCTAAAAGATAAGGATAATATGGTGATCTAAACCAGTAGAAAACATATCATTTTAATGATATTTGACCCATCCCCATCTTATCCTCTAAATAATTAATTTTGGAGCAATTATAAACTGAAAATTATTTTAATATAAAATAATTTTTCAATAATTTTTCTAAAGTTACCCTCACCTCTCTTTCAAAAGGGTACATCTTCTTCTCTTAAATTCACACCTCCAAAGCCATTTGGCTCATCCAACCCCGAACAAAATATCTTCTCAAATATCCTCCCTTCAACCAAGAGGCCTTAATTTGATTATATTTCCAACTTATGTTGCCCTTTTGGTCAACTCAAATTGAAACACCCAAAGAAGAGGTAATAATTTCACCACCCTCTTTCAGGTTATTTTCTTCTTCCACTTCATATTTATTTGTGGTTTCCATAGAATAATAATAACTCCAATACCATTTAAATATTGTGATGTTATTATAAATATTTTACAACCATATTCTTTATTCCGCCCATCCTATAAATGACAAAGTCAATGTACGTGTGTATGTACGACTTACTATCTCCACGTCATGGTGTGGTTTGTTATACAAACAATTCATTATTTTGGATGGGTATAACAATGAGTATCTTATCTAAATAATTAATATAAAATGTTAATGATTATATATATATGATATACCATCCAATTACAGATGATTTTACCATAAAGATAATTATATTATCGCTCATGCATAACTACGGATTATCATCTCCATGAATGCAATGAGATACATTTCCCATCGTAATAAATCACTAATAATTTTCATATTATGATTAAAAATAATTTTTAGGAATCTAATATTATTCTGTATATAAATCAAATACATCTTATTAATAATAAACATGGCTTATGTATCTAATAATATAAAGGATAATGAATCAGTTGACACCTAAAACGATGAAACTACATAAATATTATTAACAAATAAATATTAGAGGATCAAATATGATTTCATATTTTTTATAAGGTTCTTGTATAATTTAATAATATTTTTTAATATTATACAAGTGATTAACATACCATCGACTGAGGAAAATTACAATTTAAGGGTTAATTTTACAATCTCTTTGTTGTCAGAGGATGTTTTAATGTAAGTATATACTGGGAACTACATATCATCCACATCCATTTTTCGTAGAAATGTATTTCAAAACATTTTTAACTATTTACTCAAATATGGTTTAAAGTCATTTATACCCTTGTTCGACTTTTTATAAAATGGTTTTAATGAAATATTTTCATCATTTTCCAAACATAGTACTTTATGACCGTTTCCACAAATTAATGAAAGAATATTTTTAAACTTATTCGGCGGGTGTGGTTATTCTCCATCATTATATCACCTTTGAAGCTTCCCTTACAAGATTATAAATGTTTTTCAAAATAAATTTTTTCTTTTATAATTATGTTACTCTGAAATGATTTCAAAATAGAAATAGATATTTCTCTCAAATAGTTTTGATTTCATCTATGTCGACATCATTTTATGGATTTTAAGCTTGTTTGAAGTTGATATATTATGATAAAAAACTTTCATAATGAATTAAAGGTTTTTTAATATGTTTGACTTTGAATGTGTTATTTTTACAACATTCATAGTTTATGGATAAAGTATTGACATTTCATATGCTAGTTTTACTATGACCGTTTATGTTATGTTTAAACCTTTTCATATGAGGAATGAATTATACTTAGTATGTAATGGGTGGATCCCGCAATAGCTCCTTGATGAATCACTAGGACAAATGAGACAATCTAGTGTCTTGGCACAAGGCCTTACCAAAATTTTAATTGTATTCTTGGAACAGGGTCTTGAATATGTGGTTATGAAGTCTAGAATTATGCATTCCATCACTATGAAATTGGCTATTGATATTTCATGTGATTAATCAATTAATATAATATCCATGTCAATAAGTAAATGGAATTATATGATTTATATTGGACATTTTATTCAGAAGTTTTTGTTTAAAAGGCTTATGATATAGTCATACACATTACCTTGAATTTTTAGCCTTATTTATGAATGTTTCTTCTATAATGTTATCCTTACTGAGCATCTAAGCACCACCCATTCTATGTTTTAATTATTCCAGGATGCAAAGAAGTAGATTATGACTGACCAATAGAGATAATTTAAAAGATATTCTAAGGGATATGAATGTGGTCAATAGAGAAAGTGTTGTTGCTGTATTTCATTTTATAATGTAATGTAAAACTTAAGAATGTATCTAGTACTTCCGAGGCTAATAAAATGATCAGCCTTTCAGTATTTTACCCCTTGTGATCATGCCAATGTTAGGTAATAATGCACCGAATCTGGGTAACTCTGGTCAAGGGATTACACATACTTTCTTTGTAATAATTTATTTTGATAAATATTAATAATACCAAATCAAATAGGATGGATATGAATTGAAAATGGATGGATACCAATTTTATGAAAAAAGTGTAATAGGATGGGTCCAATGTATTGATTAAGTTTATAAAGGATCATACATATGACAATGCACAAATCCTTTTTTTTGTGTTTACAATGTTGTTATTCAATACTAATAAGTCCATACAAATTGGAATAACACATGATTTTCGACGGAATATACCAAAGTTATAAATATTGGACTAAGCACAGAGAAAATCATAATATATTGAGTGATATGGATAATAATATATTTTATGGATCATCTAATATGATTACACATGTGGAAAATGATGATGGACGTATTGATGATGTAATTACTGGTGTGAAAAATGATGAATACCGTATAGAGTAAATGAAAATAACAGTTGAATATAAAAAATTTTATTGTCTAATTTTTTTTATAAATTTAAAAAGTTGTTCGAATATGCCATTGAATAATGGTTGTACAAAACATTCAACTTTTTTATCCATAATTATGTTTTATAATTTAGAAGATTGAAATGGATACAATGACACTAGTTTTATTGAACTGTATGATCTCTTTTATGATATTCCCTCAGAAGATAATGATATTCCTTTCCGAAAAAATGACTCTAAAAGAATGCTACATTCAATGGGTATGATCTCAACAAGTATAAATTTTTATTCAAATGATAGTACATAGTTTCTTAAGGACCACAAATCACATAAAAATTTCTTAAAGTGTAGTGCTTCTAGATTAAATAATGATGGATCAAGTCTTGTGAATGTTTTAGTGAACCTTCCAATCATTTGAATGTTTAGTCATTTATATGAAGCTAAGGAGACTTAAAGAAAATAAGCATTGAATGAAGATATAAGTAAAAATTATGGGAAAATTACTCCCCTGGATAACACACCTCAGTGGATCAGAGTTGTTCATAAGTACCCTAAATGTGGAAACATATGAGAGACCATCATCCTGTAAAATCAACAGATGGAGAGAATCCTTATGGTTTTCAAATCATCACTTATCAAACATGATAATTTATGTTTGTAAATTATAATATTCCATTTTTTTATGCATGAAATAAAAATACATTTTTTATCTCTACTTATATCAAGACCAAAATATTCAAGAAATGGTATGGATGTTTATCATTTCCCATTGATTGATTATTTGAAGTTGTTGAGTATTCAAGTGTAACAAGGAGAATGATTCTAATAAAAATGAATATTTCACATTATGATCCATGTTTTTTTAGATGATAAATTAATTTTTTTCTTATGGAATTATTTTAGGATATATAATTAAAGGAACTCAAAATTTTCTAGTTTTTGATCAAGGTACACATTCAATTGGTTCAAAAAATTCATTGATAATTGTGTTTATATAAAATCACATATTTTTAACTCGATGAAATAAGTACTAACATTGGACTACATCAGTCGATGGGATTTATGAAGAACATACAAATCATCTCCACTAATAGGCGATCATATTTTTGAGAAAGTAAAATATATTGACACTAATTTTGGAAAAATGTTTTGGGAAAACAATAAAAAAAATTGGGAAAAGGGATCCCTTTTTTTATTACCATACTATAATTGTATGTGCATCATTAATTTTCATTATTTTATGAATATTGAAAAAAATTATGTGATTGGATCATTGTAATTTTAATAATTGCTCCTAAAAAAGTATTCAATTAAGTCTAGTTTGGACACAATTGATATGGGAATATGTGAGGATTTAGAGCCAATGAAAAATAAAAAACAATTTTTCATTATCTTACTATTCACACTCTTTATGAAAATGAGGGATATTGTAGAGACCCAAAGGTTGACATACATGGACATTAAATTACATTAGCGGAATACTTAATACATAACAAAAACAGACACATAAGGACCGTAATAGTTTATTGTCTTGGGAAACATGGAACGTAATCTTCTAATCATGGTGAAAGATATTCAAAATATCCCATAAAGATCTTCCCCTTTTTTTCTTACATAAAACCTTTCATTATATCCTGGGGAAAAGAAAACATAAAAAGGGTGAGCTCAGATACTCAGTAAGGGTAAGAATGGATAAAATAAAACATACCATATACATTTGAACTTAAAAACATGAACATAATGTTTAAACATCAAATGATTGAGAAATGACATAAAACATGGAAGTACGTAAGAAATAGATCATAAAGAAACATTAATAATGATAAAATAGCATGGTAATAAAACATGTAATTGTGGAAACCATTAATCACATGATATGATTTCCATATTAGCCAAGGCATTGCTGCCAAGACCATCATAGTGGATAAAGTCCCTTTCTAAATCGAGTTCACTCCTCCTTCTAATCATGTATTACTGAAGCGGTTTAACTTGTCATTCCATCAATGTATATCTTATGAGATATAAATCTTTACCCATTGAATTGGAGGGAGATATAGGTCCCACCCATCTCATAATGAAATCATTCTTACTTGTGCCAGAAAATAAACATACGTCATTCATAATAACCCAACGAATAAAATAGGTTTCATAAACATCATCCCATCATAACATAATCCATATAAAAGAAATGGATATCATTTCATAATAAGAAAACTAAAACCATGTAAATCATAGAGAAATTATACTTAAAATATACACGTATGAAAAAATATTATTTTAGATGGAAAATGGTTTTGATAAAACACTTGAAATGAATTTTTGAGGAAAATATCCTTTTCTTCTTTAAAATCATTTTCTTTTAACAAAATGTCATGCATTTTTAAAAGAAAAATATTTTCTTGAAAATAGTAATGAAATATTTTTGAGGAAGATTCATTAAAATCATGCTTTATAAAACCGTAAAAATTTGTTCGTGTCGTAGAAGTTAAAAAAACATTCTTTTCGTACTTTTGCCGGAAAAGTCAAAAAGTACCTCGTAATGTAAGAAAAAGAAAGATTTCTAACATACCATGTAGTAAAAGTCAAAAATGGGTACAAAGGACTTCAAACATACATGAAAAAACTTTTATAAAACATGGACATGGATGATATAAATAACCCCAATAAATACTTACGAATAAGAAATCTTGGATAAAAATGAGATTTGCAAAATTATCCCTTTCCTTAGGTCCGATTTGCTTCGTAAGTGTCCAAAACTCCTGTATAATGATTTAAATACTGTTATTGACTTATTAAATAATCATATTCATTGTTATGATATCATATATGGTTCACTTATGACTTTATATTACCCGTTATTTTGTAAATTCCATGTTAAAGAGCGTTTTGGTTAAAATCGTTTCACTTGTCGTCCGTGTTTTGACTTGTAATTATTCATATGATTACATAGATCATAATTAATTAATTACAGAATATAAAACATTATTTATATATAATATATATTCATAATATACATATATATAATAGATCGATAAATGGAAAGAAATACACCGTTCATGGAGACGGTAGGCCATACGTATGCATGAACGCAGTTTTCGTTTCCTTATTGAGGTTAATGAAATTAAATAGATGAAATACATATATATACATAAATAAATCCAGTAGAATTATTATTCCATATATTTCATTATTATTCATTATATATACATTACAATTGTAACATCCCAAGTAAGTAATTAATAATAGATATTTTTATCTATGTCTATTAATGATTAAGATAGTGTTATAGCAGCTTAAAATGAAAATAAATACAATCTTATGCATGAAATACACTAATATTCTTAAAAGATTGTTTTACTGCTTTTTGATGGAAAACCATTTTTGAATCTATATTTTTACAATTTTATAAACTATGTTTGTCAAAATAAACTTATTCTTTATGATTGGGACATCAAAATTTACCTTGTGTGAATTTTTGGTATTTTTCTGACAATGTTCTTTTTTTTAATGAATAGTGAAAAATACTGCATTTTGCATCAAAACTGCTTTTTAATCTAATTTATTTATATGATTAGATTATGTTTTGAATTGTTTTTGAAGTGAAATTAGAATATATTTTTACCATTTTATCCAATGGTGGTCATTGGAATCAATTTCACTTTGAAATTAGACTTAAACTGGTGTCAATCTTTTGATACTTATTGTTTTGTAAAAACACGCTATTTGGTCTGGCAGCGGGAATTAATTATTAAATTAATTAATGTTACTTATATGATTTTAATTTTGTAAAATAGACTTCATTTTTGAATTCGGAATATCAAATATATCTTAGGGTGAATTTTTGGTAATTTTCTGAAAAACTTCAATTTTTGATGAATAGTGAAACCACTAAGTGGTAATCAAGCAAACTGATTTTTCAGTTAAATGAATGTTTACCAGTAATATGTATTGAATTTTGAAAATCCGACATACATGGTTGACATTAAGAAGTAAAATGTGGTTCAATGAGATTTTAATAATTTTTTGGTGAATAGTAACTTATTAAGTTCTTAATCGCGATTAGTGGTAATTAGTGTAGTTTAAGGTATAATTAATGCTTTAATAATATGAAATGACCTAGAAACATGTCCCAACCTTATTGTTTGTGTCATGGCCGACCAAGAAAAGACATGGGTCAACTTGGGGACCCCATGGAGACATTTTGGTTGGGAAATTACATAAATAACTTTTTATTTAATGTAAAAGTAAAAATGACACAAACATAATATGTTTTAAGGAAAAAATTTTTACATGGGGTTATAAAGATCAGATTTTTTATTATAAATATTAATTGGAAAGATAAAAATATTTCCTACTTCATAGTATTTTTTTTATGATTTTTAGACATTAAATAAATTAAATTATTTATGACATAATAATGATGCTGCGATGACATCATTATTTGACGATTTAAATAAAATGGAAAGATAATATAAAATCTATGAACTAAACATGTCCAAAACCAATTGGATGAGTTGATTTCGAACCCTAATCACCTTATACAAGAATTATATCAATTTGGGACCTTTTAAAACCGAAACACATTTTCAAATAAATTAAAATTTCTTTACATTCCAAAAGTGCCCCTCCTCTCCTCTTATAAAAGGCCCCCACCTCTACCCCATTTCACACACTCCACAAGCCTTTGGCTCGGCCAACCCCTGCCCATTTACTCTATACACATCCCTCTCCTCATCCTAGAGGATTCCCTTTGGGCATAATCCTTTCAAAGGAAGCCTTTAGGCTCAAATTAAAAGGAGTTACACTTTTAAATGTAATTCATTCTCTAATGTTCATTTGTTTTATTTTGCTTCTACAACCCCCTAAACTCTTTTTATTTACTTATTTTGTAACAACAACAGTATATTAAATATACAAGGATGTTGTTATAATATTTATTTGAGCTACACTCTCACACAACTACATCAAATGGTTAAAGAACATACGGTTTCTATGGATGGCGAAATTCTGCCTCCCGAAACGATGATTGTTCAAAATTCATTTAACACCTTCAAAGGTGGCCATTATGATGTCACTATTTTTATATATGATATATAATATGTTAATGTTTTCCTTAAGCTTATGTTTTTTTTCATTTTGGGCATACCTTTATGGTTTCCATTATGGGTAAACACGATATCTTCATTTTAGGAAGTGCGGACTACCGCCCCCTCCAAGTGATTTGATTCGTTAAATACCATATCTGGGACATATAAAGGATGGAACTATGATATTATATATGATATTATACTGGAATTATAATATACCATTATATCATTATGATTCCATTCTATAAAATACGAAATAGAAATGAAAGTAGCGTTCATGCGTACGTACGGCTTACCGTCTCCATGAACGGTGCATTTCATTTCTTACCTCTAAATGATTATGTAATATTATAAATGCATGTATGTACTGGATATATATGACATATATGATATCTACATCATGAATACCATTCTGGATATAATGAACCTTTGACCAAATTAACAACATGTAAGTGTAAGAAGTCTATTTTTGACTTAAGAACCAAATACCGACAAAATGAACATTATTAACCTAACTGATTACATGATCTTCATAACATGGTATAAAAGGAATAATGAACTTGAAAAAGATTCATAAGCAAGTAGAGATTAAATCAAGTTTATTATTCAGGATATTAAAGAACGGTCGGGTCAAGTCGGATACGAGGTATGGGACTTCGTCTCAATCTCCTTTCATTGAGGCATATTTTATTTTATACACAACTTTCTTTTATATGGTGTATAAACCACTTTGACTTTTATGTTTATTCAAAAGGAATCTCTTTTATATGAAGTGTTTACTAAACGACAAAAGGGAATGTTTTTGTCGTACGTATGCGGCGACAACGACTTCTCCGCCGTCGTGACCGTTATTTGAGTTTCGGCTTCCTCTACAAGCCATACCTTCTTTTTTAAAAAAGAAAAAAATAAATACCATGTTTTACTTTTCTTTTATTTTAGTATTGAAAATGGTTTTCATAATGTTTCTATATCAATGTTTTGTATTGATATCTCGTGATTGAAATGTGGAAATTTTATGTTTCCTTTATGCATGTTTTATGTGATATGATTATGTTATGGTTCTTGGGCATTATTATGAAGACGGGTGGTTCCGTGATAACCTAAGGGCGGGTGAGCCCGTTATAGCTCTCCAATGCATTGGGTAACACGAAGGAGTGAAACGTTAAGGTTTATCCGAAGAGATTTTAGGGAATATACAATGATGGGTATTCCAAACGTAACCAAGAGGGTTACTCCCTACGTAAGAATGTTATGAATGTCTCAAGTTACCTTTATGTCTTATGATTTCTATGATTTATTCATGATTTTATGAGGTATGTTAAAGTGCCTATGTTTTATGGGTAAAGTATGATTTCATTCTTATGTATATATGAAGTCATGTTTCCTTTCCATGTTTTTTTTATATAACCCATAATGAGTTTTTATGCTCATCCCAAGATTTTGAAATGTTTTTCACAGGTCAAGGGAAAGGTACATGATAAGATGATAGAGTCAAGGATGTGTCAAGAAATAATCCATGTTTTATTTTAAATGTGTTTCCATTGATGGGAATGAAGAATACTATCTATATGTAACCACTTTGTTTATATGTGGAATGTAATGCAAGTTTTATGATCTAATTCTCTAAAACTCTAAACCTGAAAAGATCCTCAATGTGTAATCTTGTAATAACTCAAGATTAAGTAAGGTTTAAGGCTGGGGCCTTATAGTTGGTATCAAAGGTCGGTTTAGATAACTTTAGGAGTTAGAATTCTATTAAATGATTATCCTTTTTTTTCTCGAAATGATATACGATTTAAATATTACCATGTTGCTTCATCTAAGACATGTTTGTTCAGAATGGTTTTCCGTAGAGGAAACAGGGAAGCAGTGCTAGGAAGGCATACAGAAGAAAATAACCTTCCGAATCAGCATCCAGAAATGGTCGGAATTGGAACTGAACAGTTTGTTGCAGTAATGGCGCAGTTGACTCAAGCGATAAATGGCGGTGGTATCCATGCACGAGATCAGCCAGATCAACTGCAGAGGAACATGTCAGTGGTGGAACATTTTATGAGTCAACATCCACCATCATTCAGAGGATCATCTGACCATGTGCTAGCTGAAGGGTGGATTAAAGCACTGGAGAAGATTTTTGATGTCATGGGGTGTTCAGACAATCAAAAGGTTAGTCTTGATATTTACCGTTTGGAGGGTGAAGCCGATCAGTGGTGGTCTATGGTTAAAAATATCAGGGACGCCGATGAGATTGATGCTCTTGACTGGGATGAATTCAAAGGTATGTTTCTTGAGAAGTATTATCCTAAGGCTGTTCGACTTAGGATGGAAAAGCAATTCATGGAATTGAGGCAAGAGGAAGACTCAGTGGCTGCCTATGAAGAAAGGTTCACTCGATTGGCAAGGTATGCTCCAAATTTTATCCGGGACCTTGATAGTAAAATCAATCGTTTTTACTCAGGATTAAAGCCAAAATACCGAAGGGCATTAGCTTCTCGTGAGTTTAAAAGTTATGAAAAGCTTGTTCGATGTGCTGAGAAGGTGGAAATGGAGTTTTTCGATGACCAAGATTTCTATAACAACCAGCAGAAGAAGAGACCGAGGTGGCAGGATAAAGGTAAGAATTCTTCAAAAAAGTCTGATGGTAAGAGAACTAAGTTTCCAGTTTGTGATAAATGTGGCAAAAGGCATGCTGGGGAATGTCTTCTGAATTCTGGAAAGTGCTACCGATGTGGTAAGATGGGACATAAGGATCATGATTACACTGAAAAGGATCAAGCTGAAGGTAAGAAAAAATTTGATTTACAGTTAGTGAAGTGTTATAAGTGCAATGAGATGGGTCATTATGCAAACGAGTGTCCGACAAGGAGCTTGAGTGATGGGAAGCAGTTAGACTACAAGAAGAAAGGGGTGGTGAAATCCTTTGCATCTACTTCAGCAGATGTCGGGCCATCAAATGAAGTTGTATCAGGTACATTGTTTGTTTTTTCAGATTATGCCAGTGTGTTGTTTGATTCGGGGTCTACACATTCTTTCATCTCTGAAACCTTTTCTAGTAAAATGGGAATACCATCTCAAGAAATGACTCGTGAAATTTTCGTAAAAACACCTGGGGGAAATGTTGAGGCAAAAAGAATTTATAAGAATCTTCATATCCTTATCTGTGGAAAGAACCTACTTGCAAACCTTATTGTTCTACCTCTAGTAGAGTTTGATGTTATCCTGGGTATGGATTTGCTCTCTATTTACCATTCTAAGATTGACTGTAGAGCTAAAGAAGTTTCTTTTCAGACAGACTTTCAGTTTGTTTACAAGAATGAACCCTTACTTTTGATAACATATCAAGAGGCCGAGAAACTTTTAAAAGATGGAAATTAATGTAACCTTGCACACGTTGTTGAAAATAAAGGAACTGTTCAGATTAATGATGTGCCAGTGGTAAATGAGTATCCTGATGTTTTTCCTGATGAGTTGCCTGGAATAATACCAGATCGGAAGTTGAGATTACTGTTGACTTAGTTCCTGATGCTAAGCCAATTTCAAAACCCCCTTATCGAATGGCACAAATTGAACTTTTAGAGTTGAAGGAGCAATTGCATGATTTATTAGAGAAAGGTTTCATTAGACCTATCACATCACCATGGGGTGCTCCTGTTTTATTTGTTAAAAAGAAAGATGGTTCTATGAGACTTTGCATTGATTATAGAGCCTTGAATAATATCACTGTTAAGAACAAATATCCTTTGCCTCATATCGATGATTTGTTTGATCAGCTCCAGGGAGCTCAGTTTTTTTCAAAGATTGAATTGAGATCGGGGTACCATCAGCTGAAGGTAATGGAGGCAGATATTCCGAAGACCGTGTTCCGTACGAGATATGGCCATTATGAATTTGTAGTAATTCCTTTTGGGCTAACCAATGCACCTGCTGTATTCATGGACTTAACGAATAGAATTTTCCATGAGTTCTTGGATAAGTTTGTGGTGGTTTTCATTGATGATATTTTGGTGTTTTCTAAAAGTAAATAGGATCATGAAAGACATTTAAGGGTTATCTTACAAACCTTAAAAGAAGAGAAACTGTATGGGAAATTCAGCAAGTGTGAGTTTTGGTTGCAACAAATTTCTTTCCTTGGTCACATTGTTTCTAAAGATGGAATAACTGTTGATCCTGCAAAAACAAAAGTTGTGGAAGAATGGCCAAGACCCACAAATGTAACCGAGATTCGTAGCTTCCTTGGTTTGGCGGGCTATTACCGGAGGTTTTTTAGAAATTTTTCACGGTTATCTAGTCCAATGACTAAGCTAACTTGGAAGGGTGTTAAGTTTATCTGGACAAAAGAATGTGATGATTGTTTTCAGGAATTGAAAAGAAGATTGGTGAATGCTCCAGTTTTGGCACTACCTTCCAGGAATGGTGAGTTTGTTATATACAGTGATGCTTCATTGAAAGGACTTGGTTGCGTCCTAATGCAGAATGATCAGGTAATTGCTTATGCTTCACGACAGTTGAAAACTCATGAGGTAAATTACCCTACACATGATTTTGAATTAGCTGCTGTTGTTTTTGCTTTAAAAATTTTGAGGCATCATTTGTATGGAGTAAAGTGTGAAATATATACCGATCACAAAAGTTTAAAGTATATATTCACTCAGAAAGAGTTAAACATGAGACAAAGGAGATGGCTGGAATTAATCAAGGATTATGATTGTACAATTATTTACCATCCGAGAAAAGCAAATAAAGTGGCTGATGCTTTGAGTCGAAAAAGTAATGCTTCATTAACAATGTTGCGTTTGGAACGTGATCCTTTGGTTAAGGATTTGATGAACTTTGGCATAGAAGTTGTTGGTGCAGGAATTCCTTCTGTTTTGTTTCAGGTATCAGTGAGATCATCTCTATCAGATAAAATCAAGCAAGCACATAAGCAATATAGTGAGTTGCAGAAAAAGGTAGAGCTGGTTCAGAAAGGTAAGTTGCCTGAATTCAACATTGATAATGATTGTGTTTTGAGATTTGGGAAGAGATTGTGTGTGCCTTGTGATTCACAGTTGAAGAGAGAGTTTTTATGTGAAGCTCATAGTTCTCCGTTTTCAGTTCCTCCGGGCAGTACTAAGATGTATAGAGATCTGCCGGAGTATTACTGGTGGGATGGAATGAAAAGAGATATTGCTGATTTTACTGTGAAGTGTTTGTCCTGTCAGCAGGTTAAAGCAGAGCGGCAGTTATCGAAAGGGATGCTTCAGCCTTTACCAGTGCCAGAGTGGAAATGGGAGAATATATCCATGGACTTTGTTGTTGGATTACCGAAGACATCTCGAGGTAATAATGCAATCTGGGTTATTGTGTATCGCTTGACCAAATCTGCTCATTTCCATGCTATACGAGATACTTTCTCTCTTGATCAACTTTCCCATTTGTATCTTAAAGATATAGTCAGGTTACATGGAGTTCCTCTCTCCATTGTATCGGATCGTGATCCCAGGTTTACTTATAACTTTTGGAAAGGCCTTCAGAAGTCGTTGGGTACTGAATTAAATTTTAGTACAGCTTTTCATCCTCAATCAGATGGGCAGTCAGAACGAACAATTCAGAAATTGGAGGATATTCTACGATCTTGTTCTATTGATTATCAGGGATGTTGGGACCAACATCTTTCTTTGGTTGAGTTTTCATATAATAACAGTTTTCATTCCAGTATACAGATCGCACCATTTCAGGCATTATATGGGAAGCGGTGTCGAACTCCAGCCTTCTGGGATGAAGTGGGTGAAAGAAAGTTGATGGGACCAGAATTGGTAGAAGAGATGGCAGAAAAAGTTCAGCTGATTCAGAAACACATGAGAATAGATCAGAGCAGGCAGAAGAGTTATGCGGATAACCGGAGGAAGGATCTATCTTTCGGGGTAGGTGATCATGTTTTTCTCAAGGTTTCTCCTTGGAAAAGTGTGATGAGATTTGGTAAGAAAGGAAAGTTGAGTCCAAGGTTCATTGGACCATATGAAATTCTGGAGAGAGTTGGATCAGTTGCATACTGAGTGGCTTTACCTCCGAGTTTATATCAGGTACACAATGTTTTTCACATTTCGATGTTGAGAAAGTATATGCCAGATCCATATCATGTTTTGAGTCCAGAGGTAGTTCAGCTGAAAGAGAACCTATCTTATGAGGAACAACCGGTCCAGATTCTTGACCACAGGGAGAAAGTGTTACGAAATAAGGTGATTCATCAGGTAAAGGTTTTGTGGAAAAACCAAATGATTGAAGAGGCAACATGGGAATCTGAAAATGCAATGAGGGATAAGTACCCCCATTTATTCGATAAGTAAATAAATTGTGGGGACGCAATTTTATAAAGGGGGGAAGGATGTAACATCCCAAGTAAGTAATGAATAATAGATATTTTTATCTATGTCTATTAATGATTAAGATAGTGTTATAGCGGCTTAAAATGAAAATAAATACAATCTTATGCATGGAATACACTAATTTTCTTAAAAGATTGTTTTACTGCCTTTTGATGGCAAACCATTTTTGAATCTATATTTTGACAATTTTATAAACTATTTTTGTCAAAATAAACTTATTCTTTATGATTGGGACATCAATATTTACCTTGTGTGAATTTTTGGTATTTTTCTGACAATGTTCTTTTTTTAATGAATAGTGAAAAATACTGCATTTTACATCAAAACTGCTTTTTAATCTAATTTATTTATATTATTAGATTATGTTTTGAATTGGTTTTGAAGTGAAATTAGAATATATTTTTACCATTTTATCCAATGGTGGTCATTGGAATCAATTTCACTTTGAAATTAGACTTAAACTGGTGTCAATCTTTTGATACTTATTGTTTTGTAAAAACACGCTATTTGGTCTGGCAGCAGGAATTAATTATTAAATTAATTAATGTGACTTATATGATTTGAATTTTGTAAAATAGACTTCATTTTTGAATTCGGAATATAAAATATAGCTTAGGGTGAATTTTTGGTAATTTTCTGAAAAACATCAATTTTTTATGAATAGTGAAACCACTAAGTGGTAATCAAGCAAACTGATTTTTCAGTTAAATGAAAGTTTACCACTAATGTGTATTGAATTTTGAAAATCCGACATACATGGTTGTCATTAAGAAGTAAAATGTGGTTCAATGAGATTATAATAATTTTTTGGTGAATAGTAACTTATTAAGTTCTTAATCGCGATTAGTGGTAATTAGTGTAGTTTAAGGTATAAATAATGCATTAATAATATGAAATGACCTAGACACATGTCCCAACCTTATTGGTTGTGTCATGGACGACCAAGACAAGCCATGGGTCAACTTGGGGACCCCATGGAGACATTTTGGTTGGGAAATTACATAAATAACTTTTTATTTAATGTAAAAGTAAAAATGACACAAACATAATATGTTTTACGAAAACAATTTTTACATGGGGTTATAAAGATAATATTATTGATTATAAATATTAATTGGAAATATAAAAAGATTTCCTACTTCATAGTATTTTTTATTATTTTTAGACATTAAATAAATTAAATTATTTATGATATAATAATGATGCAGCGATGACATCATTATTTGACGATTTAAATAAAATGGAAAGATAATATAAAATATATGAACTACACATGTCCAAAACCAATTGGATGAGTGTATTTCGAACCCTTATCACCTTATCCATGAATTATATCAATGTGGGACCTTTTAAAACCGAAACACATTTTCAAATAAAGTAATATTTCTTTACTTTCCAAAAGTGCCCCTCCTCTCCTCTTATAAAAGGCCCCCACCTCTACCTCATTTCACAAACTCCACAAGCCATTGTATCCTCCAACCCCTTCCCATTTACTCTCTCCACACCCCTCTCCTCATTCTAGAGGATTCCCTTTGTGCAGAATCCTTTCAAAAGAAGCCTTTAGGCTAAAATCAAAAGGAGTTAAACTTTTAAAGGTAATTCATTCTCTAATGTTCATTTGTTTTATTTTTCTTCTCCAACACCCTAAACTCTTTTTATTTACATATTTTGTAACAAAAACAGTATCTTCAATATTCAAGGATGTTGTTATAATATTTATTTGAGCTACACTCTCACACAACTACATCAAATGGCTAAAGAACATACGGTTTCTATGGATGGCGAAATTCTGCCTCCCGAAACGATGATTGTTCAAAATTCATTTAACACCTTCAAAGGTGGCCATTATGATGTCACTATTTTTATATATGATATATAATATGTTAATGTTTTCCTTAAGCTTATGTTTTTTTTTCATTTTGGGCATACCTTTATGGTTTCCATTATGGGTAAACACGATATCTTCATTTTAGGAAGTGCGGACTACCGCCCCCTCCAAGTGATTTGATTCGTTAAATACCATATCTGGGACATATAAAGGATGGAACTATGATATTATATATGATATTATACTGGAATTATAATATACCATTATATCATTATGATTCCATTCTATAAAATACGAAATAGAAATGAAAGTAGCGTTCATGCGTACGTACGGCTTACCGTCTCCATGAACGGTGCATTTCATTTCTTACCTCTAAATGATTATGTAATATTATAAATGCATGTATGTACTGGATATATATGACATATATGATATCTACATCATGAATACCATTCTGGATATAATGAACCTTTGACCAAATTAACAACATGTAAGTGTAAGAAGTCTATTTTTGACTTAAGAACCAAATACCGACAAAATGAACATTATTAACCTAACTGATTACATGATCTTCATAACATGGTATAAAAGGAATAATGAACTTGAAAAAGATTCATAAGCAAGTAGAGATTAAATCAAGTTTATTATTCAGGATATTAAAGAACGGTCGGGTCAAGTCGGATACGAGGTATGGGACTTCGTCTCAATCTCCTTTCATTGAGGCATATTTTATTTTATACACAACTTTCTTTTATATGGTGTATAAACCACTTTGACTTTTATGTTTATTCAAAAGGAATCTCTTTTATATGAAGTGTTTACTAAACGACAAAAGGGAATGTTTTTGTCGTACGTATGCGGCGACAACGACTTCTCCGCCGTCGTGACCGTTATTTGAGTTTCGGCTTCCTCTACAAGCCATACCTTCTTTTTTAAAAAAGAAAAAAATAAATACCATGTTTTACTTTTCTTTTATTTTAGTATTGAAAATGGTTTTCATAATGTTTCTATATCAATGTTTTGTATTGATATCTCGTGATTGAAATGTGGAAATTTTATGTTTCCTTTATGCATGTTTTATGTGATATGATTATGTTATGGTTCTTGGGCATTATTATGAAGACGGGTGGTTCCGTGATAACCTAAGGGCGGGTGAGCCCGTTATAGCTCTCCAATGCATTGGGTAACACGAAGGAGTGAAACGTTAAGGTTTATCCGAAGAGATTTTAGGGAATATACAATGATGGGTATTCCAAACGTAACCAAGAGGGTTACTCCCTACGTAAGAATGTTATGAATGTCTCAAGTTACCTTTATGTCTTATGATTTCTATGATTTATTCATGATTTTATGAGGTATGTTAAAGTGCCTATGTTTTATGGGTAAAGTATGATTTCATTCTTATGTATATATGAAGTCATGTTTCCTTTCCATGTTTTTTTTATATAACCCATAATGAGTTTTTATGCTCATCCCAAGATTTTGAAATGTTTTTCACAGGTCAAGGGAAAGGTACATGATAAGATGATAGAGTCAAGGATGTGTCAAGAAATAATCCATGTTTTATTTTAAATGTGTTTCCATTGATGGGAATGAAGAATACTATCTATATGTAACCACTTTGTTTATATGTGGAATGTAATGCAAGTTTTATGATCTAATTCTCTAAAACTCTAAACCTGAAAAGATCCTCAATGTGTAATCTTGTAATAACTCAAGATTAAGTAAGGTTTAAGGCTGGGGCCTTATAGTTGGTATCAAAGGTCGGTTTAGATAACTTTAGGAGTTAGAATTCTATTAAATGATTATCCTTTTTTTTCTCGAAATGATATACGATTTAAATATTACCATGTTGCTTCATCTAAGACATGTTTGTTCAGAATGGTTTTCCGTAGAGGAAACAGGGAAGCAGTGCTAGGAAGGCATACAGAAGAAAATAACCTTCCGAATCAGCATCCAGAAATGGTCGGAATTGGAACTGAACAGTTTGTTGCAGTAATGGCGCAGTTGACTCAAGCGATAAATGGCGGTGGTATCCATGCACGAGATCAGCCAGATCAACTGCAGAGGAACATGTCAGTGGTGGAACATTTCATGAGTCAACATCCACCATCATTCAGAGGATCATCTGACCATGTGCTAGCTGAAGGGTGGATTAAAGCACTGGAGAAGATTTTTGATGTCATGGGGTGTTCAGACAATCAAAAGGTTAGTCTTGATATTTACCGTTTGGAGGGTGAAGCCGATCAGTGGTGGTCTATGGTTAAAAATATCAGGGACGCCGATGAGATTGATGCTCTTGACTGGGATGAATTCAAAGGTATGTTTCTTGAGAAGTATTATCCTAAGGCTGTTCGACTTAGGATGGAAAAGCAATTCATGGAATTGAGGCAAGAGGAAGACTCAGTGGCTGCCTATGAAGAAAGGTTCACTCGATTGGCAAGGTATGCTCCAAATTTTATCCGGGACCTTGATAGTAAAATCAATCGTTTTTACTCAGGATTAAAGCCAAAATACCGAAGGGCATTAGCTTCTCGTGAGTTTAAAAGTTATGAAAAGCTTGTTCGATGTGCTGAGAAGGTGGAAATGGAGTTTTTCGATGACCAAGTTTTCTATAACAACCAGCAGAAGAAGAGACCGAGGTGGCAGGATAAAGGTAAGAATTCTTCAAAAAAGTCTGATGGTAAGAGAACTAAGTTTCCAGTTTGTGATAAATGTGGCAAAAGGCATGCTGGGGAATGTCTTCTGAATTCTGGAAAGTGCTACCGATGTGGTAAGATGGGACATAAGGATCATGATTACACTGAAAAGGATCAAGCTGAAGGTAAGAAAAAATTTGATTTACAGTTAGTGAAGTGTTATAAGTGCAATGAGATGGGTCATTATGCAAACGAGTGTCCGACAAGGAGCTTGAGTGATGGGAAGCAGTTAGACTACAAGAAGAAAGGGGTGGTGAAATCCTTTGCATCTACTTCAGCAGATGTCGGGCCATCAAATGAAGTTGTATCAGGTACATTGTTTGTTTTTTCAGATTATGCCAGTGTGTTGTTTGATTCGGGGTCTACACATTCTTTCATCTCTGAAACCTTTTCTAGTAAAATGGGAATACCATCTCAAGAAATGACTCGTGAAATTTTCGTAAAAACACCTGGGGGAAATGTTGAGGCAAAAAGAATTTATAAGAATCTTCATATCCTTATCTGTGGAAAGAACCTACTTGCAAACCTTATTGTTCTACCTCTAGTAGAGTTTGATGTTATCCTGGGTATGGATTTGCTCTCTATTTACCATTCTAAGATTGACTGTAGAGCTAAAGAAGTTTCTTTTCAGACAGACTTTCAGTTTGTTTACAAGAATGAACCCTTACTTTTGATAACATATCAAGAGGCCGAGAAACTTTTAAAAGATGGAAATGAATGTAACCTTGCACACGTTGTTGAAAATAAAGGAACTGTTCAGATTAATGATGTGCCAGTGGTAAATGAGTATCCTGATGTTTTTCCTGATGAGTTGCCTGGAATAATACCAGATCGGAAGTTGAGATTACTGTTGACTTAGTTCCTGATGCTAAGCCAATTTCAAAACCCCCTTATCGAATGGCACAAATTGAACTTTTAGAGTTGAAGGAGCAATTGCATGATTTATTAGAGAAAGGTTTCATTAGACCTATCACATCACCATGGGGTGCTCCTGTTTTATTTGTTAAAAAGAAAGATGGTTCTATGAGACTTTGCATTGATTATAGAGCCTTGAATAATATCACTGTTAAGAACAAATATCCTTTGCCTCATATCGATGATTTGTTTGATCAGCTCCAGGGAGCTCAGTTTTTTTCAAAGATTGAATTGAGATCGGGGTACCATCAGCTGAAGGTAATGGAGGCAGATATTCCGAAGACCGTGTTCCGTATGAGATATGGCCGTTATGAATTTGTAGTAATTCCTTTTGGGCTAACCAATGCACCTGCTGTATTCATGGACTTAATGAATAGAATTTTCCATGAGTTCTTGGATAAGTTTGTGGTGGTTTTCATTGATGATATTTTGGTGTTTTCTAAAAGTAAATAGGATCATGAAAGACATTTAAGGGTTATCTTACAAACCTTAAAAGAAGATAAACTGTATGGGAAATTCAGCAAGTGTGAGTTTTGGTTGCAACAAATTTCTTTCCTTGGTCACATTGTTTCTAAAGATGGAATAACTGTTGATCCTGCAAAAACAAAAGTTGTGGAAGAATGGCCAAGACCCACAAATGTAACCGAGATTCGTAGCTTCCTTGGTTTGGCGGGCTATTACCGGAGGTTTTTTAGAAATTTTTCACGGTTATCTAGTCCAATGACTAAGCTAACTTGGAAGGGTGTTAAGTTTATCTGGACAAAAGAATGTGATGATTGTTTTCAGGAATTGAAAAGAAGATTGGTGAATGCTCCAGTTTTGGCACTACCTTCCAGGAATGGTGAGTTTGTTATATACAGTGATGCTTCATTGAAAGGACTTGGTTGCGTCCTAATGCAGAATGATCAGGTAATTGCTTATGCTTCACGACAGTTGAAAACTCATGAGGTAAATTACCCTACACATGATTTTGAATTAGCTGCTGTTGTTTTTGCTTTAAAAATTTTGAGGCATCATTTGTATGGAGTAAAGTGTGAAATATATACCGATCACAAAAGTTTAAAGTATATATTCACTCAGAAAGAGTTAAACATGAGACAAAGGAGATGGATGGAATTAATCAAGGATTATGATTGTACAATTATTTACCATCCGAGAAAAGCAAATAAAGTGGCTGATGCTTTGAGTCGAAAAAGTAATGCTTCATTAACAATGTTGCGTTTGGAACGTGATCCTTTGGTTAAGGATTTGATGAACTTTGGCATAGAAGTTGTTGGTGCAGGAATTCCTTCTGTTTTGTTTCAGGTATCAGTGAGATCATCTATATCAGATAAAATCAAGCAAGCACATAAGCAATATAGTGAGTTGCAGAAAAAGGTAGAGCTGGTTCAGAAAGGTAAGTTGCCTGAATTCAACATTGATAATGATTGTGTTTTGAGATTTGGGAAGAGATTGTGTGTGCCTTGTGATTCACAGTTGAAGAGAGAGTTTTTATGTGAAGCTCATAGTTCTCCGTTTTCAGTTCCTCCGGGCAGTACTAAGATGTATAGAGATCTGCCGGAGTATTACTGGTGGGATGGAATGAAAAGAGATATTGCTGATTTTACTGTGAAGTGTTTGTCCTGTCAGCAGGTTAAAGCAGAGCGGCAGTTACCGAAAGGGATGCTTCAGCCTTTACCAGTGCCAGAGTGGAAATGGGAGAATATATCCATGGACTTTGTTGTTGGATTACCGAAGACATCTCGAGGTAATAATGCAATCTGGGTTATTGTTGATCGCTTGACCAAATCTGCTCATTTCCATGCTATACGAGATACTTTCTCTCTTGATCAACTTTCCCATTTGTATCTTAAAGATATAGTCAGGTTACATGGAGTTCCTCTCTCCATTGTATCGGATCGTGATCCCAGGTTTACTTATAACTTTTGGAAAGGCCTTCAGAAGTCGTTGGGTACTGAATTAAATTTTAGTACAGCTTTTCATCCTCAATCAGATGGGCAGTCAGAACGAACAATTCAGAAATTGGAGGATATTCTACGATCTTGTTCTATTGATTATCAGGGATGTTGGGACCAACATCTTTCTTTGGTTGAGTTTTCATATAATAACAGTTTTCATTCCAGTATACAGATCGCACCATTTCAGGCATTATATGGGAAGCAGTGTCGAACTCCAGCCTTCTGGGATGAAGTGGGTGAAAGAAAGTTGATGGGACCAGAATTGGTAGAAGAGATGGCAGAAAAAGTTCAGCTGATTCAGAAACACATGAGAATAGATCAGAGCAGGCAGAAGAGTTATGCGGATAACCGGAGGAAGGATCTATCTTTCGGGGTAGGTGATCATGTTTTTCTCAAGGTTTCTCCTTGGAAAAGTGTGATGAGATTTGGTAAGAAAGGAAAGTTGAGTCCAAGGTTCATTGGACCATATGAAATTCTGGAGAGAGTTGGATCAGTTGCATACTGAGTGGCTTTACCTCCGAGTTTATATCAGGTACACAATGTTTTTCACATTTCGATGTTGAGAAAGTATATGCCAGATCCATCTCATGTTTTGAGTCCAGAGGTAGTTCAGCTGAAAGAGAACCTATCTTATGAGGAACAACCGGTCCAGATTCTTGACCACAGGGAGAAAGTGTTACGAAATAAGGTGATTCATCAGGTAAAGGTTTTGTGGAAAAACCAAATGATTGAAGAGGCAACATGGGAATCTGAAAATGCAATGAGGGATAAGTACCCCCATTTATTCGATAAGTAAATAAATTGTGGGGACGCAATTTTATAAAGGGGGGAAGGATGTAACATCCCAAGTAAGTAATGAATAATAGATATTTTTATCTATGTCTATTAATGATTAAGATAGTGTTATAGCGGCTTAAAATGAAAATAAATACAATCTTATGCATGGAATACACTAATTTTCTTAAAAGATTGTTTTACTGCCTTTTGATGGAAAACCATTTTTGAATCTATATTTTGACAATTTTATAAACTATTTTTGTCAAAATAAACTTATTCTTTATGATTGGGACATCAATATTTACCTTGTGTGAATTTTTGGTATTTTTCTGACAATGTTCTTTTTTTAATGAATAGTGAAAAATACTGCATTTTACATCAAAACTGCTTTTTAATCTAATTTATTTATATTATTAGATTATGTTTTGAATTGGTTTTGAAGTGAAATTAGAATATATTTTTACCATTTTATCCAATGGTGGTCATTGGAATCAATTTCACTTTGAAATTAGACTTAAACTGGTGTCAATCTTTTGATACTTATTGTTTTGTAAAAACACGCTATTTGGTCTGGCAGCAGGAATTAATTATTAAATTAATTAATGTGACTTATATGATTTGAATTTTGTAAAATAGACTTCATTTTTGAATTCGGAATATAAAATATAGCTTAGGGTGAATTTTTGGTAATTTTCTGAAAAACATCAATTTTTTATGAATAGTGAAACCACTAAGTGGTAATCAAGCAAACTGATTTTTCAGTTAAATGAAAGTTTACCACTAATGTGTATTGAATTTTGAAAATCCGACATACATGGTTGTCATTAAGAAGTAAAATGTGGTTCAATGAGATTATAATAATTTTTTGGTGAATAGTAACTTATTAAGTTCTTAATCGCGATTAGTGGTAATTAGTGTAGTTTAAGGTATAAATAATGCATTAATAATATGAAATGACCTAGACACATGTCCCAACCTTATTGGTTGTGTCATGGCCGACCAAGACAAGCCATGGGTCAACTTGGGGACCCCATGGAGACATTTTGGTTGGGAAATTACATAAATAACTTTTTATTTAATGTAAAAGTAAAAATGACACAAACATAATATGTTTTACGAAAACAATTTTTACATGGGGTTATAAAGATAATATTATTGATTATAAATATTAATTGGAAATATAAAAAGATTTCCTACTTCATAGTATTTTTTTTTATTTTTAGACATTAAATAAGTTAAATTATTTATGATATAATAATGATGCAGCGATGACATCATTATTTGACGATTTAAATAAAATGGAAAGATAATATAAAATATATGAACTACACATGTCCAAAACCAATTGGATGAGTGTATTTCGAACCCTTGTCACCTTATCCATGAATTATATCAATGTGGGACCTTTTAAAACCGAAACACATTTTCAAATAAAGTAATATTTCTTTACTTTCCAAAAGTGCCCCTCCTCTCCTCTTATAAAAGGCCCCCACCTCTACCTCATTTCACAAACTCCACAAGCCATTGTATCCTCCAACCCCTTCCCATTTACTCTCTCCACACCCCTCTCCTCATTCTAGAGGATTCCCTTTGTGCAGAATCCTTTCAAAAGAAGCCTTTAGGCTAAAATCAAAAGGAGTTAAACTTTTAAAGGTAATTCATTCTCTAATGTTCATTTGTTTTATTTTTCTTCTCCAACACCCTAAACTCTTTTTATTTACATATTTTGTAACAAAAACAGTATCTTCAATATTCAAGGATGTTGTTATAATATTTATTTGAGCTACACTCTCACACAACTACATCAAATGGCTAAAGAACATACGGTTTCTATGGATGGCGAAATTCTGCCTCCCGAAACGATGATTGTTCAAAATTCATTTAACACCTTCAAAGGTGGCCATTATGATGTCACTATTTTTATATATGATATATAATATGTTAATGTTTTCCTTAAGCTTATGTTTTTTTTTCATTTTGGGCATACCTTTATGGTTTCCATTATGGGTAAACACGATATCTTCATTTTAGGAAGTGCGGACTACCGCCCCCTCCAAGTGATTTGATTCGTTAAATACCATATCTGGGACATATAAAGGATGGAACTATGATATTATATATGATATTATACTGGAATTATAATATACCATTATATCATTATGATTCCATTCTATAAAATACGAAATAGAAATGAAAGTAGCGTTCATGCGTACGTACGGCTTACCGTCTCCATGAACGGTGCATTTCATTTCTTACCTCTAAATGATTATGTAATATTATAAATGCATGTATGTACTGGATATATATGACATATATGATATCTACATCATGAATACCATTCTGGATATAATGAACCTTTGACCAAATTAACAACATGTAAGTGTAAGAAGTCTATTTTTGACTTAAGAACCAAATACCGACAAAATGAACATTATTAACCTAACTGATTACATGATCTTCATAACATGGTATAAAAGGAATAATGAACTTGAAAAAGATTCATAAGCAAGTAGAGATTAAATCAAGTTTATTATTCAGGATATTAAAGAACGGTCGGGTCAAGTCGGATACGAGGTATGGGACTTCGTCTCAATCTCCTTTCATTGAGGCATATTTTATTTTATACACAACTTTCTTTTATATGGTGTATAAACCACTTTGAATTTTACGTTTTTTCAAAAGGAATCTTTTTTATATGAATCGTTTACTAAACGAAAAATGGAATGTTTTTGTCGTACGTATGCGGCGACAACGACTTCTCCGCCGTCGTGACCGTTATTTGAGTTTCGGCTTCCTCTACAAGCCATACCTTCTTTTTAAAAAAAGAAAAAAATAAATACCATGTTTTACTTTTCTTTTAATTTAGTATTGAAAATGGTTTTCATAATGTTTTTATATCAATGTGTTGTATTGATATCTCGTGATTGAAATGTGGAAATTTTATGTTTCCTTTATGCATGTTTTATGTGATATGATTATGTTATGGTTCTTGGGCATTATTATGAAGACGGGTGGTTCCGTGATAAACTAAGGGCAGGTGAGCCCGTTATAGCTCTCCAATGCATTGGGTAACGCAAAGAAGTGAAACGTTAAGGTTTCTCCGAAGAGATTTTAGGGAATATACTATGATGGGTATTCCAAACGTAACCAAGAGGGTTACTCCCTACGTAAGAATGTTATGAATTCCTCATGTTACCTTTATGTCTTATGATTTCTATGATTTATTCATGATTTTATGAGGTATGTTAAAGTGCCTATGTTTTATGGGTAAAGTATGATTTCATTCTTATGTATATATGAACTCATGTTTCCTTTCCATGTTTTTTATATAACCCATACCGAGTTTTTATTCTCATCCCATGTTTTTGAAATGTTTTTCACAGGTCAAGGGAAAGGTACATGATAAGATGATAGAGTCAAAGATGTGTCAAGAAATAATCCATGTTTTATTTTAAATGTGTTTCCATTGATGGTAATGAAGAATACTATCTTTATGTAACCACTTTGTTTATATGTGGAATGTAATGCAAGTTTTATGATCTAATTCTCCAAAACTCTAAACCTGAAAAGATCCTCAATGTGTAATCTTGTAATAACTCAAGATTAAGTAAGGTTTAAGGCTGGGGCCTTATAACAATCATTCTTTAATGGTTAATCATGGAAAATGAATCTCATCACGTTCGTGGAGATGGTAGTCCGTACGTACGCACAAGCGATGATATCATTCCCGTGATCGTGGAATTGTATTGGAGTGTATGACTACTATTTCAGAATCAATATCACTTTACAATAATCATATATATTCATTCTTTACAAAATTATACCAATCCAAGTAAGGTGATGGTGAAAAATAGATTACACCACGGTGTGGAGACGGTATTCCGTACGTACGCACGCGCTGTGATTTCATTTTCCGTAGGATGGATAGATGGTGAAATAGAGTTGTTTCATACTTATAATAACGTATCAGATATTATTGATACTGATATTATTACTTCATAATGAAAAAACTAAAGAAGAAGAAGTAGAATAAGAAATAAAGTTGAAAGAATCGGTAACGGGCATTACCTCTTCTTTGAAGCGCCTCTTTGAGACCTCCTCTTAGGGCACTAAAATTTGTATTTAAAGAAGACCTGGACCTCTAGGATGTTTCTAGGGAAGTGGAGAATAGAATTGGTCCAGGTTTGGCCGAGCTTGAAGGCTCAATGTGGTCTGAGGAAGAGAGGGAGGAGGTGCCCTTTTATAAGGGAGGAGAGGGGCACCTATGGAATTCTTAAAAATATTCATTTATAATAAATCTAACCCCACTTAAAAACCACAAAAAATGACTCATATTAGAATATTAGATGATATAGGGTTGTAATTTCATCCACCAATGAAATTTAGACATTTTTGGATCTTATTTTAAACCTTATCATTTTTATTTATCCTTATTTAATCTATTTAAGATTATTTGTGGTAATAAAATTCTAAATTTTAAATTAAAACAAATAATTAATTATTTGTTTTGAATATTCCATAATCGGTTAAATTATATCATTATAGACCATATAAATATAAATTTATAATTTTTAAATATTTTTGTTATTTTTAAACAATTTTATAATATGTTATTTTTATAAAAAACCAATAGTGTCAATTTTAACACTATTAATTTATTTGAATTTAAATGAAATATATACAGAAGATATGTTATAACTAAAAGCATTAATAGATTCATAAAATGTCATATGTATCAATATAAATATTGGATCACATTAAATATTTCATATAATATTTATTTTATTATTTTTAAAACCATTTATTTGGTTTATCTCTTAATAAAATAATTACTACAAAATTGTTGTATAATTCTTTAATATATTGATTTTTTGCATAAAAATTAAAAATAAAATCCTATGATAAATATAATACTATTAAATTTCATAATAATACTTTTACATGAATTTATCATCTTAAAATCACAATTTTTAAATTGTTATATTTATTAAATTATGAAGGTGACAACTTTGGCATCAGTTAAAATAAATTAATATAAGTGTCATAATCACTTTTATAAGGCTCCAAACGGTTATATATTAGGTCATTGTATGATTAAGGTATATATATACACTACTAATAAGTTTTGGTCAGGTTTTTGGGCCTTTTAATGGGTATTATTATTTCAATAAAAACTATATTACTTATTTTTCACTTAATAAATAATGTCTCTATCATTAATGTATCACCATTAATGACAATTATATAATCCCTAAAAATTCTAAATAAATTATCATGATGTAGATACTTATATTATATTTCTGAATACTATTCATTTTCTATGTTTTATGATGTTTATCACTCAATTAAAATTATTATACTTATATGATTTAAGAGAGTGACATGTTGTCACTTTCTTTGGTTTTAATAATAATTAAATTATTTTCATGATAAAAAGTCCATAAAATGAATCTAATCAAACCCTTAGGTTATATGTGTCTACTTTTAGCCATCCAATAGAATTTTTTCATGTGTTAGGGTAATTTTATAATATTATATTTACCCTTAATTACTGGATTTACCTTTAACTATGGTAAATAAAATTTACTGTAGTTACTATTAATAATTTCCAAAAATAAATAGTTTCCTATTAACATAATTTGGACCCACTAATTCCAAATATGAAATCCATTTTTAAAAATTCAATACACAACATTTATAGAAATTAAATTTAAATTAATCGCGTTGTCGAAAGAAAATGGGTTTTTCTTTAAAACATTGCAAAATGTTGAATTGATTTAACCTATGAATTTAATATAAAATCAATGCTAATGACATACATTATATTAAATGGTAAAAATATATTTTATTTATACTTTAATACCATTCAATATTATAATTTTACCATATAAATTATTGCGATGAAAAAAGTTGTTTTTAATTAAAATATAGAGTGTTTTTACTATTCATCAAAATATGAAAGTTACCAGAATAATATGAAAAATTTATCCAAAGTAAATTTTTATTTCATGATTACAAAGAAGAATTTGGTTTGTCAAATTGAACTTATAAACATTTCAAAAACTAGATTTAATGTGGATACACTATCAAAAGGTGGTAAAACAACATTTTTTGAAAAATACTTATTTTACCCGAAAAAATTAGTTTGTTCTTATACCATGTTCTAGAAAATGTGTAAGATGAATAATAATGTTATAAAATTTAAAATTTAGTTAATACTATTCCTAACGGCTAGTTCATAATAATATTATAATAATATATCATTGTTTAGTAAAACCTGGTATTGCGTACAACACACGCTATCGAGAAAGGTCGTGATTACGTGTAATGAAAGCCATGTCAGTGATGCGTGTTGTAAAAGAATCTTTCATTGTTTCGTAGAACAGAATACAACCATATTATATTTGTACATTGAACATATATATATACTCAATGTTTCGTAGAATAAATATTATCAAAATTGTGTGTAACAAGATCCATGAATAGTGTTTCATATACTGAAAGCTAATACGGTGTTACGTATAGCACAAGGTAATCATGGTGAGGAATACAACACAAGAAATTAATGAAATTCAAAGAATATTTTTCATAAAATCTCATTGTGTTACATTCTACCACCCTTAAAATGAATTTCTCCCTCGAAATTTATCGGGGTTATAAATGGTTTACTACTCGAAAGTTTATTTAATAGAAACCCACATCGTAAAAAGGAATACCAAAACCAGGATTTAAAAACTAAAGTATGAAATGTAATGGTTACCCAAATTAACTCATCACTGGGTTTCCATGTAGGAGAACATAGGTGAAAATATGTATAAGGAAAAAAATCTAACCATCAAGTTCTGATGGAGAGTGGTAGAGAACATGGCTATGAAAAATCCAATAATCACAAAGCTATAGATTTGTGATTATCTAAGGTACCATCTGATTCATCTGATATAAGAGAACTAGGAAAACATTTTTGGTTTTCAAGATCATTTCCCTAAAGTTGATGAATTAAAAGAAATACATACATGATTTTTGTACAATCTCACTGTTGTTCGTGAATTGAACAATTTCCACTTCATCCCTTAACGAAATGACGTTGAATTTGTTATTCGTGATGTGTTAGCAGATCATGTGATTAAATGACGGGTCATTCCATATCTTTCAAACAAAAGGTTAGAAAAAGTTATAAGTCCATCTTATTGTTAGATTAATCATATATGGTTCCAAAAATGAACTTATACTTCATATATCATAGCACTTAATAAATTAAAACAAGTTTCTACTAACCAGGGACTTCCTGTAGGCCAGTGGTAGGTGATAAAGGCCAGTCGCACTTCGGTTGTGGGTTCAATTCCCACAGCCTTGTCTGACGCGATGGGTTGTCGCCCGTCCTGTATGTTTTCATTTTTCTAAAACTACATTACTATAACATCCCATCAATAATATCTAAAAAAAGGACTATCCTTAAACAATACTAACTTATGTCCAACATAATCCATTCCAATCTTTAGGCTTATCCAAAATACATATGTCCAATATCATAGTATAAAGAAAACGATTACTTGAATGTTCATCAACCAAGCATGTGAATACCATAATTTATCCCCCATATATCTTTGTGGTCACATTACAATCACGTGAATACCTTAATCATGTATTCTCTTGAAAAAATGAATACCCATTAAACCTTAGTGAAAACATGAATGCAGTCAAAAGTTAATTCATTCCACATACCCAAATCCAAAAATTCTATATACTCAAACCATGATATAACCTTCTCTTTATATTAGTCATGATCTCATGAATACTATCAAACATTTAATTTTATCTTTATCCCTTCATTATGCGCATATCATCAACTTTATGAAAATATCTGAATAAACATTCATGGTAACTATTACCATTCATCATAAACTTTCAAAACATAAGGAAACACAACAGTGTAATGATCCTTAGATGTCTCTTTATTCCATAGTACCATGAGATTACTTATACAACATTACACTTGATAAACATGTAATCATTCCAATACCTTCTTAAACCATTGACCAAGCTTCAACAATTCTTTCATCTCACATGTCATTTGTAGTGTCTTCATCGTCATCAACATAAATACTACCCATATGACCATACTGATTCTCTTCATGATACTTTCCCTTAGGTCATTGGTTTTCATAATGCCCGTACATTCCACATTTAAAACATTTAACTATTTCTGATGTCGTAGCAATACCATTATCATCATCCATGATGTTAACTGAACCTTTTCCTTTGCACTTACTGGCTTTGTGTCCTTCTTTTCCACACCCAAAGCATCTTCCAATTCCTTTGAAATAATTTCCTTGATGCCTCTTCCCAAAATATTTACATAGGGGAAATTGAACTTTCTTTCCTCTATGATCATCATGAAACTCCATCTTTCTCTTATTAGCAAAGTCAGGAAACTTACCAAATTTGAGTTTATTGATCATATTATGAGATTGTTGATTCGGAATAATAATGATGTTTGGACTTCCAAATCCAATTTCATTTGGTTTCTCATGAAGAATATCATTCCATTGTCCATAATATCCTCCATTCTCGTGAATCATCTTGTTTCCAGCCATTTTCTAAAACCCAAAAAGAATAGTGTGAGGGGAAAAAATCACGCTAGGGAAAAACAACATATTAAAGGGGGAGTACCATAAATATCTAACATCGTAGGTTACCGTAATTATAGTACTATAACCTATACTTATACTTAACCTTATGGACATCCCTATACATACCATAGAAATATCTATAGGGATCTCACTAAAGTTCTCACATCCTAGTTTCCAAAGGTTGACTAAACCTTTCCACTGATACCAACTGTATAGACCCAAAGATTGACGTACATGGACATTACATTACTTTAGCGGAATACTTAATACATAACCAAAACACTCACACAAGGAACGTAATAGTTTAGTGTCATTGGAAACTTGGAACTTAATCTTCTAATCGTGGTGAAAGATATTCAAAATCTCCCATAAAGATCTTCCCCTTTTTTTCTAACCTAAAACCTTTCTTTATATCCTGGGGAAAAGAAAACATAAAAACGTTGAGCTCAAATGCTCAGTAAGGGTAAGCATGGATAAAATACAACATACCATATACATTTGAACTTAAAAACATGAACATAATGTTTAAACATCAAAAGCTTGAGAAATGACATAAAACATGGATGTACGTAAGGCATAGATCATAATGAAACATTAAGAATGATAAAATAGAATGTGAATAAAAAATGTAATAGTGGAAACCATTAAGCACATGATATGATTTCCATATTATCCAACACATTTTTTCCAAGACCATCTTAGTGGACAAAGTCCCTTTCTGAGTCGAGTTCACTCCTCGTTCCAGTCCGGTATTACTGAACCAGTTTAACTTTCTGTTCCAGCCATGTCTATCTCATGAGATATAAATCCTTACCCAATGCATTTGAGGGATATATAGGTCCCACCCATATCATAATGAAATAATTCTTACTTGTTCCACAAAATAAACATACATCATTCATAATAACACAATGAATAAAATGGGTTTCATAAACATCATCCCATCATAACATAATCCATATAAAATAAATGGATATCATATCATAATAAGAAAAGTGAAACCATGTAAATCATAGAGACATTATACTTAAAACATACACTTATGAAATAATTTCCTTTTAGATGGAAGATGGTTTTGATAAAACATTTGAAATGAATTCTTGAGGAAAATATCCTTTCTTCTTTAAAATAATTTTCTTTTCACAAAATGTCATGCATTTTTTAAAGAAAAATATTTTCATGAAAATAGTCCTGAAATATTTTTGAGGAATCTTCATGAAAATCATTCTTTATAAAACCATAAAAATCCATTCGTGCCGTATAAGTTAAAAAACATTCTTTTCGTAATTTTTCCGGAAAATTCAAAAAGTACATCGTAATGTAAACAAAAGAAAGATTTATTACATACAATGTAGTAAAAGACAAAAAATGGGTAAAAAGTACATTAAACATACATGAAAACACTTTTATAAAACATGGACATGGTTGATAGAAATGACTCCAGTAAATACTTACAAATAAGTAATCTCGGATAAAAATGAGATTTGCAAAATTATCCCCTACCTTAGGTCTGATTTGCATCGTAAGTTTCCTAAACTCCTGTATAATTATTTAAATAATGTAATTGAATTATTACATAATCATATTCATTGTTATGATATCATATATGGTTCACTCATGACTATATATTACCAGTTCCTTTGTAAATTCCATGTTAAAGAGCGTTTTGGTTAAAATCATTTCATTTGTCGTCTGTGTTTTGACTTGTAATTATTCATATGATTATATAGATCATGATTAATTAATTCCATAATATAAAACCTGATTTATATATAATATATATTCAGAACATAAATATATATAATATATCTATAAATGGAATGAAATACACCATTCATGGAGACAGTGGAAATACGTATGCATGAACACTGTTTTCGTTTCCTTATTGAGTTGAATGAAATTAAATAGATGAAATAAATATATATATATATATACATAAAATCAGTAGAATTATTATTCAATATATTTCATTATTATTAATTATATATACTTTATAATCATTCTTTAATGGTTAATCATGGAAAATGAATCTCATCGCGTTTGTGGAGACGGTAGTCCGTACGTACGCATGTGCGATGATATCATTCCTGTGATCATGGAATTGTATTGGAGAGTATGAATAATATTTCAAGATCAATATCACTTTACAATAATAATATATATTCATTATTTACACCATTATACCCATCCAAGTAATGTTATGGTGGAAAATAGATTCCACCGCGACGTGGAGACGGTATTCCGTACGTACGCACGCGCGGTGATTTCATTTTCTGTTGGATGTATAAATGGTGAAATAGGGTTGTTTAATACTTATAATAACATATAAGTATATTATTGATACTTATGTTATTACATCATAATGAAACAACTAAAGAAGAAGAAGTAGAATAATAAATAAAGTTGAAAGAATCGGTAACGAACATTACCTCTTCTTTGAAGCGCCTCTTTGAGACCCCCTATTAGGGCACTAAAATTTGTCTTTGAAGAAGAACAGGACCTCTAGGATGATTCTAGGGAAGTGGAGAATATAATTGGTTAGGGGTTGGCCGATCCTGAAGGCTCAAAGTGGTAGGAGGAAGAGAGGGAGGAGGTGCCCTTTTATAAAAGAGGAGAGGCGCACCTTTGGAATTCTTAAAAATATTAATTTATAATAAATCCAACCCCACTTAAAAACCTCCAAAAATTACTCATATTCTAATATTAGATGCGATAGTGTTGTAATCTCACCATCCAATCATATTTAGACATGTTTTTGATCTTATGTTAAACATTATCATTTTGATTTATCCTTATTTAATCTATTTAAGTTTATTTGTGGTAATAAAATTCTAAATTCTAAATTATTACAAATATTTAATTATTTTTTTTTGAATTTTCCATAATTGGTTACTTTATAACATTATAGACCATATAAATTTATATTTATAATTTTAAAATATTTTTGTGATTTTTAAACAATTTTTTAATATGTTATTTTTATAAAATAACAATAGTGTCAATTTTAACAATATTCATTTATTTGAATTTAAATAAAATATATAAAGAAGATATGTTCAAAATAAAAGATTTAATAGATTAATAAAAGGTTATATGTGTCTATAAAATTAGTGGATCACATTAAATAGTTCATATAATATTTATTTTATTATTTTTAAAACCATTTATTTGGTTTTTCTCTTAATAAAATAATAACTACAATATTTTTCTATAATTATTTAATATAGTTATTTGTTGCATAAAAATTAAAATTAATATCCTATGATGAAGATAAATCTATTAAATTTCCAAATAATACTTTTACTCGAATTTATCATCTTAAAATCACAATTTTTAAATTGTTATATTATTTAAATTATGAAGGTGACAACTTTGGCATAATTTAAAATAAAATAATATATGTGTCATAATCACTTTTATAAGGCTCCAAACGGTTATATATTAGGTAATCGAATGATTAACGTGTAGATATACACTACCAATAAGTTTCGGTCAGGTTTGTGGGCCTTTTAATGGGTATTATTATTTCAATAATAACTATATTACTTATTTTTCACTTAATAAATAATTTCTGTATCATTAATGTATCACCATTAATGATAATTATTTAATCCCTAAAAATTCTATATAAATTATCATGATGTAGAATCTTTTATTTTATTTATGTAGACTATTCATGTTAGATGTTTTATGATGTTTATCACTCAATTAAAATTATTATACTTATAAGATTTAAAGGAGTGACATGTTGTCACTTTCTTTGGTTTTAATAATAATTAAATTATTTTCATGGTAAAAAGTCCATAAAATGAATCTAATCCGACCCTTAGGTTATATGGGTCTACTTTTAGCCATCCAATAGAATTTTGGAAAGTGTTAGGGTAATATTATAATATTATATTTACCCTTAATATCCTGATTTACCTTTAACTATGTTAAATAAAATTTATCGTAGTTACTATTAATAATTCCCAAAAATAAAAAGTATCCTATTAACATAATTTGAGCCCACTGATTCCAAATATGGAGTCCATTTTTTCAAATTAAATACACAAAAGTTGCAGAAATTAAATTAAAATTAATTCCGTTGTCGAAAGAAAACATGTTTTTCTTTAAAACATTGCAAAAGATTGAATTGATTTAACCTACGAATTTAATGTAAAATAAATGATAATGACAAAAATTATATTAAATGATAAAACTTTATTCAATTTATACTTTAAAACCATTCAATATTATAATTTAACCATATAAATTTTTGCGATGAAAAAAGTTTTTTTTAATTAAAATATAGCGTGTTTTTACTATTCATCAAAATATGAAAGTTACCTGAATAATATGAAAATTTTATCCGAAGTAAATTTTTATTTCTTGATTCCAAAGAAAAATTTTATTTTTCCAAATTGAAATTATAAACATGTGAAAAACTAGATTTAAAGTGGGTGCCCCATCAAAAGGCGGGAAAACTGGATTTTTTGATAAATAATTATTTTACCCAAAATATTTATTTTGTTCTAATACCATGTTCAATAAAATGTGTAAGATGAATAATAATGTTATAAAATTTAAAATTTAGTTAATACTATTCATAACAGCTAGTTCATAATAATATTATAATAATATACCGTTGTTTAGTAAAACCTGGTATTACGTACAACACACACTATCGAGGAAGGTCATGATTACGTGTAATGCAAGCCATGTCAGGGTTGCGCATGGTGCAAGAATACTTCATTGTTTTGTATAACATAATCCAACCATATTTCATTTATACATTGAATATATATATATATAATCAATGTTGCGTAGAATAACTATTATCAAAATTTTGTGTAACACGATCCAAGAATAGAGTTGCATATACTGCAAGCTAATACGGTGTTGCGTGTAGCGCAAGTTAATCATGGTGTAGCATAAAACACAATACATTAATGAAATTAAAATAATATTTTACATAAAATCTCAGGGTGTTACATATATTATTTTTTCAACCTCTTGAATGGTATAATGGTTCGAGAGTTGTGTTCATCAAATATCAAGAATATAATTTCAATATATAATTTAATATTGAAGTGTTGGAAATAAATTTAAATTTATATTTTGATGCAAGAACTAATGTATGTACCTTTGCGATGAATTTTTTCCAAGAATATCTGTTATACATTAACGAATCTCGGTTTTGTTTTCCAAATATATATACAAAAAAATTATAGAACTGGTGAAATTTCAATCTATTGAAAAACAAATTGTTGTCATCTTATGAGAATTGGAGATTTTCCTCCCACCATTATTATTTGATATGATGGTTTACATGATGGTTTACTTCGTAAGAGATATTTGACTCCATGGTCCTATATATTATAGATGCATGTTCTTCAGTGAATGGTATATGAATATTTTGAAACGGTATGTAAAAAATTGGATTCATATATAAGGTTTTATGGTAGAGTGATATGTTTTTTAGTAATCCTTTGAATTATATACCAACTACCAGTCCGAGTTGGAAAATATTGGTGTACCAAAATAGCATCACACCATGAAGATTTTGGGGAAAGGAATATCAAGAATATATATTGTCACAATAACTTTTACAATGTGGGAGAAGGGCAAAATTAATGTTTTTGATGAATTTTTAGAGGTTTGACCATATGTTGAAACCCACAATGTAATTATTATATTTTTTAATTCATCAAGGGATAAAATATGGATATCAAATACACATAATATATAGTTTATAAGATGGTTTCAATATCATATTTATAAGAAGTAAATTGGAAATCTAGATTAATTTTCAAAACTTTTAGGGCTAGCCAAAGGATCAAGTGTTCATGTATTAACATATAATGGTATGTGATTAATTGTTATACATTCTATAAAAATGAACATGATGAAGGTAGTATCCTGAAAATTAGTGTACTTACACTTGTGACTAATGTGATGAATGTATCATGTACTAAGACTAGAAAATCAATATATGTGCGTATTTCGTAGTTTGGCATCCTCAAACAAGTATGGTGGTTTGATTATACAACAAACCATGTGCTTATTTTTTAATGAAAGAAGGTTGATAGCAGTATTTCTATTAAAATATATGAATTGAGATTTATTAATGTATATTTTAGAATTGAAGGGAAATAGAAAAACTCTCTATAATGGATTCATTTGCAGTAAAAGTATTTTATATTCCGGACCCTATATTCTAAATGTGTTCAATTGTTCTATCATCGAGTAAACCCACAAATGGTTCAGATGTAAATTCAACTAAGAATAAACCATTCATTGGGACGTTTCAATCATTTCTCTATGGTCCCAATGTAGATGTGGTCGTGTATATTAGAGGATACCATTATGAAGGGATTTGGATAATCAATAGAGGGGTATAATCCCATCAACTATTAAAAAAGAATTCAATAATGTGGTTATATTTTTTAATATACATAGTATTGCCACATATTATTATATGTTTATTACTGCATTTACCTAGTTTAAAATAAATATTCAACCACTTCTATATATAATGACTTTTCCACATGTTGATTCCCCCAATCCTAAAGAACATCACTTTTCTTAAAATGATTGTTCTCCCAATAGAGGGGAAAAACTGTCTACACATATTGCTACAACAAATCCATAGGAAATACATTTTTATGAATTTGAAACCAAGGAAATAATATATGGTGAAAGAAAAGTTTCCAAAAAAAATTAATAGTGTCATAGAAAGATGTAGTTAGAAAAAAACATTCAGGTGATAAATAACAGCATCAAATTTGAGGATGGATAGAATGTGTGTGGCTAGGCATTAACCCCAACAAGGACATGTTCAGTAGTTACGTTGGGCTCACCATTTTCATGATTATGATGACTGATGAAGATTCATGGAATACTATTATTAAAGTTCTTAATATAAAAATTTGAGAAGATATTATAGTAACATTTTGATATAAATTATGTATTTTACTATAAACAGATGAGACATTGATTTACACCTAATGTCCCCCTTCAGAGTGAATTTATCGTATAAGAATCACGAATGAAACATGTATTATAACTCAATAGAATGGCTCATGAGGAGACATATTTTCAATTATATTGTGGATAGATATACATTTCTTTAGAATATGTGTATTAATCAATTTAATTAAGAAATGTTAACTTATTAAACAACAAATGAGTGCTGAAAATAAGAAAAGAACAACAAAACTAACTCCCCTAATAGAGAAAGGATGTGGTATAAATTACTAGGATAAAAGGTTCATATTTTAAATAAACAGTAATACTTTTATATGACATGAAACAAAAACATAATTATCTTCATATTATTATATATATATTAAGGAATCGAAATCAAAATAAACTTTCATCCCACGTCATGTGTAATGGAAGAAGGTGTGAGTAAATAAAAATGATATAATAATAGAAGATAACTAAACAAAAATGTGGTAATCATGTGAAAGTATGCCAATTTTTTTTATATAAATAGGTATTGCAAAATAATTATTATTTATTTTCATATATTTTTCATCTCACTTAAATGAATGAATCATAATTAGTAATACTTGATGAAAGACTAATCTTAGTTGACATGAAGAAGCAAGAGCATTATGGCCACATTAGAGGTGTGGGATTCGGGGGTGTCACCCTAAATATAATTTGATCAATTAAATGAATATGGGTATATATATATAAAAATGGAATATGTTTAGTAATGATTATCTAATCTAGAATTAATTCTTTATTGGAATTTATAGTTTTTAGTAAATGTTATGGTATGGAATACAAGATAAAAAATTACAAATGAATAGTGAATACGTAAAGATCCCCCCACCAAAAGCATTGAGGTGATCAATTTCCCTAAAATAGCTATCTTAGTGGAGGTAAAAAATATTTTCATAATTGTTTTTGTGAAATGTGAATAAGAAAGAAAATGACACCTTTTATGTACTGTTATTATATAAGGTGAAAATGATTGTGATTTATATCTATAAACATTAACCCATTTCATTGTTGCATGGGGAACTATTACAATATCGAAACAGGTATTATACAAAACAGATAACTTCCAACAGGTAATGTGAGTGTTGGGATTTTTGTATCACACAAGCCGGTCACTAAGCTATATGTTCCACATGATGATGAAAATATTCATATGTTTTAGAAATCTATTGTAACATTTATACCATGGTCATTATATCTTATAAAATTTTATGTCAACAAGGATCTATTCATTTATAATTTATATTTCATGAAAAACCATTAATAGTTTATTGTAATATTTGATTAATGTTATTATAGATGGGCAAAGGGTAGGGTGTGAAATATAATGATGGATCAAAAGAATCTAAAATTTTATCCAACCAATAGAAAATATCATCAAAATGTCCCTTTACCCCACATGTTCGTCACATTCGTTTACTAATATAAAAGGTTCATTCAGATACAATGTAAGCAACTTGTGATATATAAACAATATATTTTGAAGAATATGAGTGCATATAGGTCATTAGAGTCTATATAGGTATTGAGAGTGTAAATTAAATCCTAATGTATGGATAGATATAAGTCTCAGATGTAAATAAATACATGTTATGTTCTTTCATGAATTTATTTCCAAAATCAAATCATATATGTTATTTATGAATAAATAGTATTCCTAATTTTTCCTAGAATATATATTAATACTATTTTAAGGTAAATCTACGTGATCATATATTTTTACATAGTATTCCTCACATCACTTCTACCAATATATTACCATTGTAACCTAAGAAATATGATGGAATAATGGAAAATCATGCCTTAATGTTTGAAAGTAATAATAGAGACAATAGACACTTATTAATACCATTGATATAGGGATAAAACATTACAATTTAATCATATCAAAAATATTTTCCGTCATTTCATAACATATCCATTTTTTATGAATCATTAGTTACACAATGTATTCAATTTAGTTACTCTAATTATTTATTTTTTCGATTCAATGTATGGATACACAAAGATGACCACACGTGAAGACATTTATCAATTTGTAATACACTACATGTAACATTTTACAAATAAACATATTTTTATATGTTTAATATTATCTTTTAATAAAAATTATTTTATTATAGGGTGATATTTAAATATCATCAAAATCATGGAATGTGAACAGCCCATGAGCACAGAAACCCTATTGACTTTTATAAATGGATATGTATTAGGGTATATATTATAACATTACACTATAAAAACCAATATCAAAACAAATTACTTATTTTTTCCAGTGATTATATAGTTCACAAAATAAACTAATTGAAAAGATTTGGGTTATTAAGTTTATACATTCCTAAACGATATCATATTTAATCAATATACTAGCATCATCATAGTGGAATTTCCAATGATAATTACAATTTCATTTAAAATATTTTATAATACATTATTTATTTATATTTTTCAAATACATATAATTCTCTCCAAATTCCTTATACTCATAAAAGGAAATATATTCATTTAGAAATGAATGTGAAGAATACATAGTGCGAGATTGTATAGAGAAATCCTAAAGAGGTGGCTTATTAATACTTATTTAATATATTTCTCATTATTTTATATAATTTTTGAGTAATTTTATATTAATTTTTATCTGGTACTTATTTTATTTATTTTAATAGAGTTCATGATGAATTATGGCGCACTCATGATGTTCTCATGCACTATTATTTTATTCTCAATGATGATGATATACTAATGATGCTGCAATTTTCTATTTATTCTTCAAAGACATCAAAATTTCAGGTTATAAAACAAAAATACTGTTAGATAACCATGAATGTTTAATGCAATGAATAATAATAAAAAATGGTTGAATGTTTAGGAATATATATCAAATCATTTCGATACATGGTATTCCCAATATGACTCATATTTTATTAGTTTAAAATAAGCATTATAGTTCCAAACACATGTTACAAACTCAAAATAGATAAAACACATTCATATTGTTTTGATAAATTACGAAAAAAGAATCAGTAGTCATTTTTGAAGTGTAATAATAAGCCATAACTTAATTAAATAAATAACGTACCTGGTATGATAGATCTAGTGACATTTTTGAAGAAACTTTTTCTCACGTTAAAATAAATTGTGCCCAAATACCCAAACCTCAATCAGATAAATAGTTTTCTGAGTATGGCTCAAAGTGTATTTTTTTATATATTTATATTTTTGTTCTAAACATTAATCAAACACTCAAATCATAGAACACATGTTCTTATTGTTTTAATGCTTTATGAAAATGATCTATGAGTCATTTTCAACAAGAAGGAATCAACCACACCTCAACCTGATATTCGATGTGTCCAGTATGTCTCAAAGTGAATGTATTAAATTTTCAATTGAAATTTTAGTTCAAAACACTTGCCACATACTCCAAATAGAGAAAATCATTTGGGTTATGGAGATAATTTAGTAATATTATCCATAAATCATTTGTATCGTCTAGGAAATCCATGAACCTCAATCTGACATATGGTGTAACCGATATGACTCAAAATTGTCTATTATTAGTTTAGAATTCAAAATTTAGTTCAAAATGTGTATCACTGACTAAAAAACAAAAAAAAATGCTTTTTTTAAACATTAGGAATGAAATTATTATGTAATTATTAATGTTTATGACTCATTCTTAAATAAAAATGACTCACTATTTTACTGGTATGACTCGAACTATGTGTTTTCAAATTAAATTAATATTTTTGTAAAAATACAAATGGCATGATCAAAACCAATTAAACACATTCATATTGTTTTTATACATTATAAAAATTATTCATAAGTCAGTTTTTATGTTTATGAATTATCTTAAAATAAATATAATGCATGGTGTGAGCGATATGACTCTATGTGTGTTTGTGTAAATATAATTTAAATTTTTGTTCAAAATAAATGATGTATAATAAAAACTGAGAAAAAAAATTTTGATTGTTTTGATACTTTAGTAAAATAAAACATATTTAATTTTTTATGTGTATGAATCTACCTCACCGCATTCTAATTCACAATGAGATCAGAATGACTCAAAGATTCTGTTATCAGTTTAATACTGAAAATTTTGTTCTAAATGTGAGACACTCCCTGAAAATCAAGTAAAAGAACATAGATTGTCATTATAAATTATTAAAATAATAAGAAGTTCACTTTTCATGTTTGGGAATCATTCACACATCAAAATGGCACATTATGCCACATGTATGTCTCAAAGTGCATGTTTTAGGAATAAATTTATATTTTAGTAAAAAAGAAATGTGACATAATAAAAACCAAGAAAATAAATTTGTATTTTTTTGATACATTATAAATATTATCCTTATATAATTTATGATGGTTAGGAATTAGCTACAACTGAATCCAATTCACTATGTGACGGATATGATTCCATGTTTGTGTTTTTATTAAAAACTGACATTTTATTTCAAAAGACACATCACTTATTCAAAAGTAACAAAATTAATTTTTATTGTTTTGATACATTAAAAAAAATATCCATAAGTCATTTTTTATATGTTGGAACCAGTCATACCTCAATCTGATACACATTGTTTTTAGTATGACTCAAACGGTCCATTCTTAGTTTAAAATTTTCAATTTAATTTAAATAGTGTGTCCCTCACAAAAAACCAAGTAAATGAACTTATATTTTCTTGACACAATTGGAAATATATTCATAAGTAATTTTTTATGTGGATGGACTAGTTTCACAACATATTGACACATGATGTAGTCAATATGACCCAAAGTGTGTTTTTTCATTTTAAATTGACATTTTTGTAAAAGAAATCATCTGACAAACTCAAAATTCTGAAAGTAAATTTGGATTATCTTGAAGATTTGGGAAAATTATCATTAAGTAATTTTTCTCATGTTTTAATCAGTCCCACAGCAATTTGATTCATTGTGTGATAGGTATGACTCTAAGTGTGTATTTTTATTTAAAATTGATATTTTAGTTCAAAACAAACATCATATTCTAAAAACTAATATAATGATTCATATTTATTTGATACATTAGGAAAATGATCCATAAGTAAATTTTGATGTGTAGGAATCAATCACACCATAATTCTACACATGATGTCCCATTTATGACACAATGTGTCTATTATCAATTTAAATTTCATAGTTTACTTCAAAATGTTTGTCACTTACTGAAAATCATGAAAATTAACATAGATTTCATTAATACATTAGAAAAAATTAATAAAACATTTCGGATGTGTAGAAATTAGTCTCACAACAAACCAATATATTATGTCACTATTATGACTCCAATTACATGTTTCATTTTTAATTTGACATTTTTTGTAAAAAAAAGAAATGTGATATACTCAAAACTGAGAAAACACATTCAAATTATCATGGAAATTTTGGAAAATTAAACTTATGTCATTTTTGACTTGTATGAATTATTTGCACATAAATTTCAAGAAATAGTTAATGGGTATGAATCTAATTGTGTCATTTTTAAATCAAAATTTTAGTTCCAAACCCATATCACAAACAAAAAACCAAGAAAGTGTATTCATATTGTTATTATGGTTTAAGAAAACAATCCATTTTTCATTTGGTATGTTTATGAATTATCTGCATGTCAAACTAATACATGGAATGCACGATATGGCTCAAATTCTCGATTATCAGTTTAAAATATTCAATTTAGTATAAAAAATATTAACTCACGAAAAACTAAGAAAAGACACTCCGAAGTTCTTGATAATTAACAAAAAATAATTTATATTCCATTGTTGGAAAGTATGAACAAGACACACATCAAACTGACACACAATGTAACCAGTATGACTCAAAGTTCATGTTTTCATTTTAAATTGACATTTAAAAAAAAAGACATGTGACTTAATAAAAATTGAGAAAACATATTCAGACTATCCTGATACTATAAGAAAATAATCCTTACGTATTTTGTAGTGTGTAAGAATCATATGCACATCATGTTGATGAATTTTGTGACTGGTAATACCCCATGTGTGTCAATTTATTTTACATTCACATTTTATTAATTTATTTATTTATATTTATTTTTTCATTATTTATTTTTTTATTACTATCATAGAAAATGTTTTCATATACATATGTATTTTTTTCTTGAGATGGGGTGGTTTGTTTGGAAATTGATTACATGATCAGGATTTTTCTAGAGCATGTGGAGTGCCAAATAAAATGAAATCATGGATGTGTTTGAATATTTTTTATAGTACATTATACTATAATTGTGAGAAACTATGTTCCATTTTTATTAATATTGAGTTTTTTTCATATTTTTTATGTAATTTTTATTTCAATTAAAGTACTAATTTTCCATATGTGGTTGAATTTTCTACTGCTTTGGGTTGTACTATTTACAGCACACTAGAGCAGGATGGAATTTATCACTACTACTTTTTGCACTACTAAAGTGATCCATCTTTCAATGCTACACTAGTGGTGATAAAGGACAACTGTTATCATTTTTTAAAGTCTTAATAAAGGAATTATAATCACTTTTAAAAGTGGATAGCTTTTTACTGCAGTTAGATCAACACCAATAATTTGTCACTAATGATGGATTTATCTGGAACATTATAAATCAACTTTCGAAATATTTATAGTAAATAGTATTGGAAAGGGTGATGTTTGGGTTCAAATAAAGACTAAATACTTTCTATCTTATCAACATGTTTAAGACATACTTGGTTTACATAAGAATGTAACTTCAAAATGTCAACTTATGATGTGTGTTCTTGTTTTTCCATTTCAGATAGTGTTTGGAATATTACACAGGGTTTCATGGTGGTATCCCAATTGGATAATAATATTTTTTTTCTATGGATAGAACCAATATTTGACTACAGCAACAGAGGCTTCTTGACATCATGATTTGCTATAAGACGTGAGTGTATCTATAGTATTTGGCATCACTCCCTGCAAAAAAAATGTGTACTTTTTTATTTTTGTTTGGTTTTGATCATTTGTTTCTTTATTCCTTTATATCTATATATATGTGATGTGTGTGTTTTATTTCAATTAGAGAGAATTATTTCATTATTTCCATTTATGTTCCTATGGTCACCTCCAGTGATTCACATATGCTTCTACTTTCGCTGCAAAAAAATCACCTTAAGTGGTATCAATAGTCAAATGTGATTGTGATTCTTCAATGAATGATTAATTGAACCAACTAAAAACTTGAAGACAAGAGTGGGAAGAAGAATATTTATGTTTGAGACAATTCATACACATTTGGAATCTTGGGTGTGAGATTTTCCATCTTATTTTTTTTTCAAAATCTTTATTGATGATTTTGTTTTTACATGCCAACCATTTCCATAAAAAATTAGATTTTCCATTTTCCACCATTTTTTTCTCACTCTGACATAAAAGCTGCCCATTTTATATTTCTTTTTGTTTATGCGATACTATAAAAAAAGTTGGCTAACCTATTTTCACATCACCACATTTAAACTACCCTTCAAAAAATTGATGTATTTCCCAATTTAAAAAAACCCATCGAAATGAACAATTTCCAAAAAAAAATTTGTGTCATTCATAAAATATAAAATAGTCTTCAATTATGAAAAAAGGACTGTATTTTTTATAAATTACAATCTGTCATATCCAATAAAATAGTCGACATTTGTTATTTTACCAATAGAAAAAATTGGTTATACATTCTTCGCATCCCTACATTTCAACTACACTTCAAAAAAATGTTTCAGCTCCCAATTTTAAAAATAATTTCATCCAATTTTAAAAAATAAATATCAGTCTTGAATTCTAAAAAATGTATGAAATTAAAAATATTTTCAATCTACAATATCTAAAAAATAACAGTTGACATTTATCATTTTCCCATTCAAAAAAAACAAATTTTCTCCACGACAAATGTAATTGATCATTATTTTGTGCGGAACATAATGAAAAATAATTTTAAAAATTGGTTCATCCAAATTTTAGTGAACCATGGAACCTAATAGGTCATAGTCATCATTGAGGACAGATACACAGATCCAAAATCCAATATAGTGGAAGATAATCTTCCAGATATTTAAAAGGAAACTATTCTTATGGAATGAAAGAAGGACTATAGGGATAAATCATTTACTTATCGAGTCCTTGATGAAGAGACATTCAAAATTAACTCTTTTTTGAAAACATCAAAGGATATCTAGGATAATCTTCATAAATCATTCAAATGATCCAACAAAGTGATGTAGATACAACTTCAATCTCTACGATGTGAGTTTGAATCCTTCATTACTAAATATTTGAAACCATTACCATGTATGACACTCATGTAATATTTGTGGTTATCTAACTTTAATGAAATGACGAAAATATTTCTGACATACTAGTATGTGGGAAGATTTTCTGATTCCTTGATCATGAATTTTATTACATAGTTATTTCTTAGTAAGAATGAATATACATGGAGATGATCTCTATTAAAAAAACTAGTAGGATCTATACTACTATATAATCTTAAGGTGAACCACCAGAGTGAAATAAATGAAGTGGATATTTCCCTAAAATCAAATTTTTATGTCAAAAATTATGAAAAAGAGCAAGGGGTACATAATGAAGAACCAGATCCATAGGATTCCACGGACATTAATTTGATCCTAGAAGAAGAAGATGTGGTGGAAGAAGACTGAATCTAGGATACTACGATTATCAAAACTCTACTCCATGATGATTAAGAAGAAGAGTAGGATTCAATAACCCCTTATCTGAAAAAATTGTTCAATTCTATAATTGTCAAAAATATGGACATTATACCAATATATTATTGTTTAATAAACCCAGGGAGATTGATACCGAGGAGGTACATATCGTTGAACCAGGATATACTTTTGGCGAGTCCCATGTGTTTATGGAACATAAATTATAACAAAATCTAGGTATGTGGTATCATGACTCTAGAGATAACATACACATGACAAGGCACAAACTCTTGATTAAGGACATCGATGAGAGGGTTTTAGGAGTGGTTTCATTTATAGATCTCTCCATAATATATTTCTATGGAAGCAAAGATATTTTGATCTAGAATAAATACAACAATCATACTTTCATCTCTAACATCTACTATGTGACCAACACTAATACCAATATATAGAGTGTTAGGATGTAGTTAAAAAATGCTTTCACATTATCCTATAAAATAAGAAAATGGTGGTTTCTTTTGACAATTGAAGGATGATAAAAAATGTACTGATGGTGATGAATCTCGTGTTTATACGTATGATCCAACCCGATGTACCACAGTTTTTGGGGAAGGTATATGATGATAATGATTGACTATGACATATCAGTATTGGGTATTTAAACATTGAATATTTAATATTATTAAGAAGCAATAAGATAGTGAATGTGATTCCAATCATTCAATACCTGAATCAAATATGTGAAATCTATTTTATAAGAAAACAACAAAGAAATAGATTCGCAAAAAGGACAACTAGAATGTTGTTTCACCACATGAGATACTGTACACCGATGTGTGTTGTCCATTTAATAGTAAATTAGTTAGATAAAGAGAATATATTCTGAAATTAATTGAGAATATTTTAGGAAAAATTGTAATATTTTGTCAAGAAGAAGTCATTTTTTTTGGAGTCTCCAAAAAAATTCAATGCATTGGTGTAAAATCAAAGCAATCATTGCATACAAACATTGTTATCTAATTTATGTGGGGAGTACACATTAAATGATTTTCAAAAGTAAGTCAAACAATATAGAATTCATTACCCGGGGACTTTAGCTTGCACTCTACATCTCAAAAGAGTAACTGAAATAAAAAATTACACCATTATCAACATGGAAAGAATCATGTTGAATGACAATTGAGTACCCAAGACTTTCTAGGCTAAAGAAGACTCGTGTGTGGTGTATTTATTCAAAATATTCCCAACTAAAAAATTTAAGAAATGAATACTAATGAATCCTGGTGTACTCACAAGTAAAGTGTTAGCCGTCATATTTTTTTTCTTTCCATTGGATATGTCAGGATCTCGAAGGAAAAACGAACAATGCTCGGGGAAAATTATGTGAAATGTGCCCTAATGGGATATCCAGGACAAGAAATGGGATATCACTTGTATAATCCCATCACTAACAAGATAAAATTTATTAAAGATGTTATAATAGATGAAAATGAGACATGGAAATGGAATCAAGATGATGATTCAAGAGAGTTATGACTCGCTATAGAAGAAGAATAAATCGGTCAAGAAGTACCATGGGAGGAATGAGTAATTGAAGAACCAATGGCACCGTCGCCATTTAACCCAATATATAAAGTCATTGAACAAGAAATTTCTCATATAAATTACTAAAACATTCAAAACGTTAAAGATATAAATGAAAAAATGAATCCAATGGAGGAGTATGTAAATTTTAACTCTCTCAATGACTTCCTATCCACTTAGAATCAAAGAAGTTAAAACCATTGAAATGTAGACAAAAGTGGTAGACAAAAAAATCCATTCCTTTAACGCCACCAAATGTTACAAGAAAAAGGAAGGAATTGGAAAAGGTGAGTTAATTTCATATGATGGTTATTCACCTAGATATGATAAAAATTCACGGATCAAGATAAATACATGTTTTGTGGTGATGTTGGACAATAAATTTGGTTATTATTTGTCCAACACCAATCTTATACAGAAAAAATTGAGGCTTAATGAATACAATCACAGTTGCTTTATGTGTGGGGATATGGAGTATTTGGAAGCACCTACTGCAACCAAACTGTACACTTTTTTTGATCATTTCTTTTAGTGTTATTGTATCCATATAAATATGTGTTATTTTTGTCTTATATTTACAAAAGAGAGAAAAAATAAAATTGTTTTTACCTTTTACCATTTATTTTAATGTGATTACCTATAGTGATCCGCATATTCTTCCTCTTTTGCAATAATAACCCACCTCCAATCACGAGGTGTAAAAGACATCTCATTTAATATCATACTATGAATTCAAAAGGTTCACTGAAATTCGAAGTAGAACATTCAAGAATAAAAAATTTGTGGCATGATCATATCCGTAATATTTTTGATAATGGCTTATATACCTTTTGATGAGGTTATATATAAATATTGGTCATGTGAAGTAAAAAATATGAGGAGGTTACTTTCCGAGGTAGCATTAAAAGGTGTTATTAACATAGTATTGGGGCTAATAACAATTTGATTAAAGGGAGTCTGGGGGGTTTTAATCAATAAAATTTTATGTTTTTATAAATTAAATTCCCTTTTTAATGTTTAGTTCAATATATTTGTGTGTGTGTTTTTGTCCACATCTGGGAGTTTGTGATTGAGTGGGGCTTACTAACTGGTGGAGGTTATACTAGAGATTTTTCTATCAATGGTGATTATAATAGGTATTTATGGTGTTGTTCCTCATATTGTACTATAATTGATTGACATCAATTTAATTATAATAAGAACATCATTATAAATTTTATGGATATTATTAAATCCAAAAAAAATACAATTAAATAAATATTATTACAGAAAATCCATATTAAAAAAACTCTTGCATTACTCCTTTGGTTTGACTTCCTTGCGGATGAAAAATATAAAAGGTAAATGGTAAAGACATACTTCAGTAAGATATCCATCATTTCACACCACCAGATAATAATTTATATGTGTGAAACATTATTGAGCATCATTACATTTTTTTCATAGAAATTTCATCCATGAAGGAACACATTTTTTTCTCACTCTTGCACACACACACACATAGTAGGAACTAAAAACACACATTATTCTGATGGAGGGAAACCCAACCACATATTCTATTAATATACACATTAATACCTTGGTCTTAGTGACGACAATAGGTAAAGATGGTGTAGGGGTAGTTAGAGTCGCAACAACTGTAACTGGGGGGTGCTCTGCTACTGGCACCTCGCCCATGGACTCTTTGACCCCAGCACAGCTACCCAAAAAAAATTCAACATTAGGAAGACCACACATAGGATTTGTTTGGGAAGAAAATTAAATGAAGTGGTGTTATGGTGATGATGAGGATTGACCCGGTCTGAGTTCCATAAAAATATATATGGTACTCAATGCCCTTCTTCCGGCAAACCAATGTGAAAATATGGGTTGACACAATGAAAACTCCCATGAATTTTGGGATTGATTGAGGAAACTATTACATGTACTGGCTGAGGGATTCATTTTTATTATGTTTTATGAAAAAAATGAAAAGTGTAGGTTTTTTTTTAAAAAAATTGCTTTTATAGAGGCATCAAAATATTTTCCCCCAACCCCTCCTCCGTATGGAAATTGGCCTGGATCTGTGACATGGAAATGGAGGAAGGGGGTGCTGTTATTCACCATTCGGTTAGGCGAAAGGAAGAACATATAATGCTTCCTTTTTTAGAACTCCTTATAAAAAGATACTCCACTTATCCTCAAACACATTTTAACCCATCTTTCCTCATTCCTTTTCTTTTCTCTCTAAAATACACCTTTTCCTTATAGTGGTGTCGGTGGTCAAAAATATGGCCTGGGATTTTTCAAAGCATCATTTTGAGGTATTTTTTTTTAATTTTTTTTTATTAAATTAAATTATTTTTAGTTCTAAATATTTAATTTTTATGTAATTTAGTTATTAATAAATATTTTTTTATTACTTTGTTTTATTAGTTATATATAGTTTAGAATAATAATAATAATAATTACTAATGATTTATGATATATTAAGTATAGAATAAGTATTGAAGAACTTAGTATTAAGTATTGTGAAATTTTCGTAGCATAATGATTATGTGGTTATCTAAGCAATCATATAAATTTATGGATACAAACAAGTGTATGTGGCTCTAGAACATATGTACTTAGGGATAATTCATGAAAACATCACTTTAATCTAGACTCAAACGAGAACAGGTTCCTGAAAAAGGGCCTTTCTGAACTCATAGTTTGACACTTCTAGGGGATATGCTTAAGATGATTGATATTTTTCTTATAAAATAATAATACACCTTATCGAAGAAAAATCAATTCATTATATTTATCAACGATAAAAAGATAATTTTGATGATATAGAATGAAATGGAGAACGACAGAGTCAATAATGAATGAATTTTATTATTAGTAATTGAATTATTTTTAGTCAATTTTAAAGATGTTATTTATTGTGTAGTTTAATTAGTTATATATAGTTTATAAATAATATGCATTATAAGTTATTATCAATTATATATTAATTAATGAATAACTTATGATAAAAATGAATACATTTTATTAGTAAATTATAATTAAATAATGAATATTATATAACTAATGATTAACAAATCAATAATTAAAGAATAAATTAATAATTTATAAAAAGTGATTAAGGAATGATTGATTAGTTGAAAACATTACTAATAAACATTAATATCATTATTTTATATATAATATTATTTTACAGAAATTTATTATCATAAATATTATATAGTCTAGAAATTTTAGATTTTATTTGTAATAATTAATTATAGATTAATTATTAAATAACATTGGATTAGAAGACTAATATATATAATGATAATATAATAATACATATAATTTATAAAATTTAAATTATGATTAAATAAAATTAAGAGTATAAAAAAACACAATAAAATACAAATAACTATTTTACATCATTCAAGAAAAACCATGACGTTTTTCAATTAAACATGGTCTATATTAGATGAGAATTACTTCAGAAGTGAAGTAAAATATAATTTATATTTATTTGGTATCTTAAATACAAAATCTAAAGATATTTACTTAATAATTATTGTGCATACTAGTAAAATATATTATTAAGATAGAAAATAACAATTTATTGGGTTTTACCTCACTTCTGATGTTGGGCTGATATCATCCGTAACATGTTTTATGAAAAAATGTTGGTATTTATTATATGATGTAAAACATTATTTTGTTCTTTTATGAGATTTTTGTTTAATATTATAGAGTTCATGAAGAATTATTAACTAATTGTTAACTAATTATTAACTTATGAATGATTACCTAGTGATTAAATAATGACTAACTATTTTTTAAATAATGTTTAACATTCTAAAAACTGTTATGAGAAACAATAGTATCATAGTTTATGATATAATAAAATATTTTAAAAATTTATTATTCTAAATATTATAGATTATATATAATAGTTATTGTTATCAATGATTTATTATATATTAATTAATAAATTACATTGTATTAAAAAATGAATCCATGTAATGAATAGCTAATGATACTTATTATAATAAAAAGTGAAATGAAGAAAAATAAATAGACTAAAAAACACATGATTTATTTACGACATACAAGTAATAACTTTATATTTTTCAATAGAATGTTCTTTGGATGATCTTAGTCTCACTTCGTACATGAGGGAAAATCCAGCTTATTTTTAATTGATAGCTTAATAAAAGCATTGATGGATATGCACTTATCTTTTGAACTTTCATTGATTTTTAGCCTTCTAAAGAAATCCAGGATGACTTCTAAGATATTTCATTATAAGTTCATAAGCTTTTAAAAGTTTAAAATTTAAGTACATATCTTTGAAAGATGTTATTAAACTACTAATTAAAAAAGAGTTGGATTTTACCACATATCTAAGGTGAGGCTCATCTCATCCAAACCACATTTTAATGAAAAATTTCAACGAACTTACTGAATGTTAAAAATAATTAATTTGTTATTTTATGTGTTGTTTCTTCTTCACGTCACTTTATATGATCAAAACTGTCATTTTATAAATGATAAAAATACTAAATCTATGTTTCCTCATATTTTTACATGAGTTTCCAAAACATAATGTGACTTCTTTTATAATTAAAATGTTATACAATAGAACATTAATAACATATTTTAGGGTATAAAAAGGTGTCCTAAAATTACATTATTATAAATATTATATGGTCAACCATCATTTTTAATATTTGTTACACAATCACAATTTTGATCAAATAATTTTTTATGTAGAGTGTCATGTTTTCCTATGTTTACTGCTATCGGGGAGGTTATTCAAATTGATCTAAGAGATTCATATAGTATACTACAAATAATATTGGTTATTGAAGCTAATATTATAACCTTATGTGATCTTCGTGATCTAATTCTTGTTTCCATAAATATTTTACCCGATCAAGAGATCAAGCCTATGAGATATAGACATTTTCAGTTCATGAAAACACCATGGTATCTAAATTTTCCTTATGTTACTGATGCACAGTGGGTCTTAGAAATAAATTTATTTTCTAAATGTTCATATGGTACAATGATGATGTTATATGATTATGTTTTCACTACGCAACACCAACATCCAGTTGTACAATGGCATAGACTTACAAGAGTGGTTGAAGATTGTCTGATCCATGAAATTGAGCATATTACAAATGATACAGAAGTGGAAAACCCAGATGATCTCCCAGATATACATGTCAATCCAAATTCTAATGAGGATTTTTGTAATTATGAAATATATTGTGACAACGTTGCTGATGAGTAGAATCAAGAAGAAGTTAGAGAGGATGTTTCGACAACTCCATTGGTTGTACAGGAAATTCGACCTACAATAAATCTTCCACCACTCTTTGAAACTTAATCAGAAGCAATTTCATGTGTGAAAAAATTTACCATAATGTTCTCAAATTGACAACTAATTTTCATAGAGTTTTACTAGATATATTTTGTGAACTGGAAAAAACTATATATTTTGGAAGGAATATTATAAGTAAATATGCATTAAAATAACACAACAGAGATTTCACGTTGAGAGAAACTGTAGATATATAGTTTTGGAATAATGACATAGTAAATATTTCATACGCTGAGAGATTTATAGGGATGATTCTAGATTATTCTTGAGGGAGATTCCAAATAATTCATTTAGAGGTTTTGAAATCTCAAGGATTAAGGAAACTCATACTTGCATTCAGCAATCCCTAAAAAATATCATACCTCATTGGTTGTAGAATTTGTTTCATATATTTTTGTTGATATGATTAGGTCTTTTCTAGATGTTTAGATATCCCTTGTTCAAGATTTGATACAACATACATTCAGTTATATGATTTCCTATAATATGGCATGGATGGTGAAACAGAATGAAATTGTGAATGTCTATGGTGAATGGTATGACTCATATAAAGTGTTGCTCCAATTCCTAGTCATACTAAGGCATCATAACAAATATATCTTCCATCTTATTAAAAATGAACATGTGTCTCCCGATAAATAACTTGATCCATATCATGTTCAATTTAATTGGATGTTCTTGCCATTTCTCCAATATATCTCTGTAATTCATATCAGAAAACAGATTATTCGGGTTGATGGAATGCATCTATACGTAAAATACAAGGGAGTAATTTTGATTTTGGAAATATAAGATAGATTCCATTCACCTTTTCCACCTACCATTTCTATTGATGAGAATGGCATCTATGAATCATTGAGTTGGTTTTAGGCATGTATCAGTAACAATTTCACCAACAATCAGGGTGTTTGTTTGACATAAGATCGGCAGTGGGCAATTAATTAGGCAATAAATACTGATCTTGATACATGGGGAAACCCAAATGAATATAATTGTTTCTTTAATAGACACATTTCTAGAAATGTGAATAAAACATTCCACAACAAACTAATGAATAAGGTTATCACGAGGCATGGTACGCATTGTCTTTGATATTTATTACTATTTCAATGTTATGAAAAAATCAATTTATGTGAAATATGAAAAATTTTATCTATCATATGAGTTCGATCAATGGTAGTTTGAAGAATATTTTGAACAAATACACCATGCTAATCAATAAGTTTATGATTTTATGATGGAAATTCCAAAATTAAAATATTCATTGGCATATGATGGGGGAATAGGTATAGACACATGACCAAAAACATTGAGGAGAGAATCAACGGTGTCTTTAATGGGCTTCGTAAGTTACCTATAACATAACTAGTTTAGAAGACCTTATATCATTGCGTGATGTACTTTGTTGATAGAAAAAAAATCACCATCAGATGGAATACAACAAGAGATAAGTTGCAGAAGGAACTTTCAATGAGTTATTGAAAAAAATATTAAAAAAGTTTCTAGTTATCATGTCTACATTTTTTGATGACAAGACTCTTGATTTTAATTAAAAGAGTCCTCTAAATCCATCAAAAATTGAATCGTGTAAAAAAGGTTGTATAACTAGAAAATAAGAAATTTCAACGTGAAAATACTCATGCCTTACGATATCCATGAACACATGCCATCAAAATATGTGCCTATGTGAAAATATAATGGGAGGAATATGTTGATCCAGTGTATAGGATGGACAACATTATTAAAATCAATGCTACTCCATGGATGCCTATTGAGGAGTTTAGTTAGTTCCTAATACTCGAAGGCCAGCCGATAGTGATAACTTCCTGGAATCAGTTCTGTCCCCGTGGGAGACCAAAGGCCAACATGATGCAAACTGAGATGGACTTGCTTGAAGATCAAGGTTAGAGTTTGAGATGCTCCATAGGTCATGAATGAAAGTTTTAACTAGAAATTATTCTCAATCATTGATGGGTTATGTTGGCACTCTCAATCACAATGATTTATTTTCATCATTGGGAGATTCTCCTATTGTAAATAATATTTTGTTATCACTCCTTTTATACCCCAGGTTTCTAAACCCCAAAACACAAAAGCAGAACACTAAACCCAAAAAAAGCATCCCTATGTCATAATATCTAAATTCTAAACAATAAACCTTAAAACCTAAACTCTAACCCTAAAATCACAAACCTAAACACTAAAAAATTAAAAAAATAATCCAAAAACATAGAACCAAAACTCAATATCAGAATCCCTAATCTCTAAATCCTAAAACATAAAAAATGAACCATAAACCAAAAAACATATTCCCGATACCTTAGTTTTCGAAAAAACATGTGAATGATATTCTAATATAATTTAATATAAAAAATTAATAGTATCATTTATTACATTCTATGACATTGTTTTAAAATTTCAGTATAATATATATTATATGATCAACCAACTTTGTAAATATTACATACACTATCCAAATCATGATCATAAAACATATTCGATAAATAGATTTAGAATACAATGGAGTGGTTATAAAAACTAATAAAAGAGCATGTTATAGTGCACAACTAACAATAGAGGTTAGTACAGTTGATTTTGTAACACTAACTGAACTTCAAGAAACAATTTCACGGAATGAACCACAATAGAGGTGGAATTGTGGAAATGACTGTAACACCCAAAGATTCTATTAAAAATATTCTTTTAATTTCATTGATATCTTGTGTTGTAAGATACAACAAGATTTCCTTGCACTATACGTAACACGGTATGAGCTTGCAGTATACACAACACTATTCTTGGATCATGTTACACACAATTTTGATAGTAGTTATTCTATGAAAGATTGACTGTATATATATATATATATTTAATGTATAAATGAAATATTGTTGGATTCTATTATATGAAACAATGGAGGAATCTTTCACAACATGCAACCCTGACTTGGCTTACATTACACACAATCGCGACCTTCCTCGATAGCATGTGTTGTACGCAATACCAGGTTTAACTAAACAAACATATATTGTAATAATATTATTATGTACTAGCCGTTATGAATAGTATTAACTACATTTTGAATTTCATAATATTATTATTCATCTTACACATTTTCTAGAATATGGTATGAGAACAAAATAAATTTTTCATGTAAAATATGTATTTTAAAAAAAATGCAGTTTTCCCAACTTTTGATGACACACCCACCTTAAATCTTGTTTTTGACATGTCTATAAGTTCAATTTGACAAAATATAATTCTTCTTTGGAATCAGGATATAAAAATATAATTTGGTTAAATTTTTCATATTATTATGATAAATTTTATATTTTAATGAATAGTAAAAACACACTATATTTTAATTAAAAACTAATTTTTTCATCACAATAATTTATATGGTTGTATTATCTTTTTAATTGGGTTTAAAGTGTAATTATAATATATTTGTACCATTTAATCCAATGTTGGTCATTAGAATTAATTTCACATTGAAATTTGATATAAACAAGTATCAATCATTTGATAGTTATTGTTTCTTAAAAAACACGCTATTTGTTTTGATAACAGGAATTATTTATAAAATTAAATAATTCCAGTTATATGTTTTTAATTTGAAAAAATAGACATAATTTTTGAATTCGGAATATCAAATAATTCTTAGACTGAATTTTTGGTATTTTTCTGAAAAACTTCAATTTTCGATGAATTGTGAAACCACTTAGTGGTAGTTAAAAAACTGACTTTTTCATTTAAATGAAATTTTACCACTTCTGTGAATTTAATTTCGAAAATCCGAGAGACACAGTTAATATCAAGGACTAAAATGTGGTTCAATGAGATGAAAATATTTTTTTTAAAATAGTAACTTTTTACTTTTTTTTACCACAGTTAAAAGTAAATAGGGTAATTAAGGGTAAAAATGATATTATTATTACCAAAACACATGTCATAATTCTATTGGATAAGTGTAATGCGACCAAAAAAACCTTAGGAATAAAATATGACCATTTAGGCCCACTTGGAATAGAATAGGACATTTAATATTAATTTATTTAAAGAAGGGTTAAAATAGTTAAAATCAATGTTTAATAAGTACATGATTTTTAATATAGGGTTATACATAAGATAAATTCTACTATAAATTTTAATTGGAAAGATAAAATTATTTCCTACATAATGGTATTTTATTTATAATTTTTAGACATCAAATAATTTAATTTATTTATAACACAAAGATGATGCAGTAATTATCTTATTAATAAAATATTGACATAATTGATGTTATAAATACCCAAATAAATGTAATTTGAGACTTTTTATTAATTAAACTAATTTTCTAGGTTAATATGAAATTTTAGTATTGCTTTAATTATCTTTGTTTGAACTAATCATTCTGTTATGATTTTCACAAAAATCAATTACCAAATAGTGTCAAAATTGAAAAAAATAATACTTTTTAAAACAAATATTATATTATTAATTGTTTTTATGTTCTTAATAATCTATGGTTCGGCCAAATGACTTAGATAAGGTTTTATATATTAATAATAATCATATTGGGGCTCTTTTGGCTTGTTATAGTAGTTTTATTAACCTAATAGTGTAAGAAAACAAGAAGAGACGGTAAAAGTAAAATTATTTAACTTAAGGTTATATCTATATGATAAGGTTAAAATAGAAACCTAAACGTCTCTAAATTCTATTGTATGAGAGGATTTTGACCCATACCCACATTAGCTTCGAAATAAATAAATTTGGAGCGATTACAAACTGAATATGACTTTATAATAAAATAATATTTTTAATTTTTCCAATGGTGCCCCTCTCATCCCTTATAAAAGGGCACCTACTCACTCTCTTCCTCATACCAATTTGAGCCTTCATGCTTGGCCAAACCATGCCAAATTCTCTTGTCCACTTCCATAGAACCATCCTAAAGGTTCTGGTTTTCTTCAAAGACAAATTTTAGTGCCCTAAGAGGAGGTCTCAAAGAGGCCCTTTAAAGAAGAGGAGGTTCAGATACGTACGAAGCATATCGGGCCTAAGGTAAGGGATAATGTTTCCAGTCGTGTTCTTATCCGAGATTTTTTATTCTTAAGTATTTACTGGGGTTATTGTTCTCATCCATGTTCACGTTTCCAAAAAATGGTTTCATGTATGTTTAAAGTCCTTTTTACCCATTTCTGACATTTATTACATGGTATGTATGGAATCATTCTTTTATGAGGTACTTTTTGACTTTTCCAGCAAAAGTACGAGAAGAATTTTTTTAACTTATACGACACGAACTAATTTTTACGTTTTCATACCGACTTATTTTCAAGAAGCTTACTCTACAATATTTCATGATTTTTTTAAAAAAAATCTTTTTCTTTTAAAATTTCATGGCATTTTGTGAAAAGATAATGATTTTGAATAAGAAAAGATATGTTCCTCAAGAATTCATTTAAAGTGCCTTATCAAAACCATTTTCCATCTAAGATGACATTATTTCATATGTGTATGTTTCAATTATAAAGTCTCTATGATTTACATGGTTTCACTTTTCTTATTATGAAATGATATCCATTTCTTTTATTTGGATTATGTGATGATGGGATGATGTTTATGAAACCCATTTTATTTGTTGGGTTATTTTGAATGATGTATGTTTATTTTGTGGCACAAATAAGAATGATTTCATTATGAGATGGGTGGGACCTATATCTCCCTCCAATTCATTGGGTAATGATTTATATCTCATTAGATAGACATGGCTGGAATGGTAAGTTAATCCGGTTCAGTGTTACAGGACTGAAACGAGGAGTGAACTCGACTTAGAAAGGGAATTTTTCCACTAAGGTGGTCTTGGCAACAATGCATTGGATACTATGGAAATCATTACAAGTGATGAATGGTTTCCACAATTACATGGTTTATTCCAATGATATTTTATCATTATTGATGTACCTTTATGATATATGTCTTACTTACTTCCATGATTTATGTCTTTGCTCAATAATTTGATGTATAATTTCATGTTCAAGTTTTTGCTTCCAAATGTTTATGGATTGTTTTATGTTATCAATTTTTGCCATTACTGAGCATTTGAGCTCACCCTTTTTATGTTTTATTTTCCACAAGAAATAAAGAATGGTTTTAGGTAAGGAAACAAAAAGGGTAAGATCATTATTGGAGTTGTTGACGATTTTTCAACATGATTAGAAGTTTATATTCTGAGTTTCCAAAGACACTAAACTATTACGGTCTTTATGTGTCTGTTTTTGTTATGTATTAAGTATTCCACAAAAGTAATGTAATGTCCATGTAAATCAAGCTTCGGGTCCCTACAATTGGTATCATAGGGAAGGTTTAGTTAACCTTTGGGAACTAGGATGCGAAAATGTTAGTGAGATCCCTAGAGATATTTCTAATGTATGTCTAGAGATGTCCCTAAGGATAAGTATACTTATAGGATATAGTACTAGAACTACGGTAACGATCATAGAATTTAACCTACGATTTTAGATATTTACGATACTCCCCCTTTACTATGTTGTTTTCCCTAGCATGATTTTTCCTCTCACACTATTATTTTTGGGGTTTAGAAAATGGCTGGAAACAGGAAGATTCACGATAATGGAGGATATGACGGAGAATGGAATGATATTCTTCATGAGAAACCAAATGAAACGGTATTTGTAATTCCAAACATCGTTATTATTCCTAATCAGAAATCTCATAATATGATCAATAATCTCAACATTGGTATGTTTCACGCCTCAGGTAATAAGAGAAACATGGAGTTACATGATGATCAAAGAGGAATGAAAGTTCAATTTCCCTCATGTAAGTCATGTGGGAAGAGGCATCAGGGAGATTGTTTCAAAGGAACTGGAAGATGCTTTGGGTGTGGAAAATAAGGAAACAAAGCCAGTAAGTGCAAAGGAAAAGTTTTAGTTAACACCATGGACATGGACAATGGTATTTCTACGACATAAAAAATGATTACATGTTTTAAATGTGGAATGTATTGGAATTATGGAAACCAATTCCCTAAGAGAAAATCTCATGAAGAGAATCAGCATGGTCATATGTGTAGTATTTATGTGGATGATGTTGAAGAGACTAAAAATGAAATATGAGATGAAAGAAATGATGATTCTCAGTCAGTGGTTTAAGAAGTTAGTGGAATGATTGTATGTTTATAAAGAATAATGTATGGTACTATAGAATATGTAATCATCTAAGGATTGTTACAATATTGTTTTTTCTAAAGTATTTGAATGTATGTGTTGAATGGTACCTGTAACCATGGAAGGTTATTCGGATATTTTTGGAAAGTAGATGATATGCGCATAATGAAGGGATAAGAAGATACTGAGATGTTTGATTGTATTCATAATCACATGACCGATATAAGGACTAAGTGATATTATGGTTTGATTATATAGATTTTTTGGGATTTTGGTATGTCGAAACAGTTACCTTTTGATAGTATTCATGTTTTCACTAAGGTTCAATGGTAATTTATGTTTCAAGAGAATATATGACTAAGGTATTCATGTGTTTGGAATGAAACCAACAAGATATATCTTATGATATATGTGAGATAAATGCTTGTATTCACATTTTTGGTAGATAACCTTTCTAGTAATTGTTTTCTTTATACTGGGAGCTTGGACCAAAGTATTTTAGATAAGCCTAAAGATTGGAATGGATTATGCTGGACATAAGTTAGTATTGTTTAAGGATAGAACTTTTTTCGATATTATTGATGGGATGTTATAATAATGTAGTTTTAGAAAAAGGAAAACCTGCAGGACGGGCGACAGCCCATCGCATCGGACAAGGATATGGGAATCTAACCCACAACCGAAGTACGACATGCCTCTATCACCTACCACTGGCCTACAGGAAGTCCCTGGTTAGTAGAAACTAGTTTTATTATATTAAGCGGTATGATAGATGAAGTATAAGTCCATTTTTGGAACCATATTTGATTAATCTCACCATAGATGGACTTATATATATATCTCTATATTTTCCTAACCTTATGTTTGAGACAGATAGAATGAACTATCTTTCTATCACATGATCTGCTGACACTTCACGGAAGACAAATTCAACTTTATTTCTTTAAGAGATGAAGTGGAAATTTTTTAAAGCACAAACAACGGTGAGACTATGCCGAAATAAAGTATGTATTATTCTAATTTAGATTCTTCATATTTAGGGAAATGATCCTGAAAACAAAACTTTTATCCTAGTGCCCTTATATCCAAGGAATTAGATGGTACCTTAGATCATCACAAATCTATGGCTTTGTGAATGATGGATTTTTCATAGCCATGTTCTCTCCCACTCTCCATCAGAACATAATGGTTCGAATTTTCTTCCATATCCATATTTTCATCTTTGTTCTCCTATATGGAAACCCAGTGATGAGTTACTTTGGGTAATCAGTACATTTCATACATTAGTTTTTGAAATTAAGTTCTAGTAATCCTTTTTACGATGTGGGTTTTTATAAATTGTAAATGATTTATAACCCTAACGAATTTCGAGGGAAAAATTCATTTTAAGGGGGGTAGAATGTAACAACCCGCGATTTAATGAAAAATATTCTTATAATTTGATTGATGTCTTCTGTTGTAAGCTACAACAATATTTCATTGTGTTATACACAACATTGTATGAGCTTGCAGTATACACAACACTATTCTTGGATCTTGTTGCACACAATTTTGATAGTAGTTATTATACGAATCATTGAGTGTATATATATATATATATATATTCAATATATAAATTAAATATGGTTGGATTCTGTTATATGAAACAACGGAGTAGTCTTGCACAATACGCAACCCTGGCTTGGCTTGCATTACATGCAATCGCGGCCTTCTCGATAGCGTGTGTTGTACGCAATACCAGGTTTCACTATACAACGATATATAGTTATAATATTATTATGAACTAGCTGTTAGGAATAGTATTAACTACATTTTGAATTTTATAACATTATTATTCATCTTTAACATTTTATAGAATATGGTATGAGAACAAAATAAATTTTTCGTGTAAAATATGTTATTTTCAAAAATTGCATTTTTCCCGCCTTTTGATGACGCACCCACCATAAATCTTTTTTATATGTTTATAAGTTCAATTTGAAAAAATAAAATTCTTATTTTGAATCAGGATATAAAAATTAACTTTGGATAAAATTTTCATATTATTCGGATTACTTTCATATTTTAATGAATAGTAAAAACATGCTATATTTTAATTAAAAATAACTTTTTTCATTGCAATAATTTTTATGCATAGAATATCTTTTCATTTCAGAAAAAATTTTAATTAGAATATATTTTTACCATTTAATCCAATGTTGGTCATTGGAAATAATTTCACTTTGAAATTGGATATAAACAAGTATCAATCTTTTGATAGTTATTGTTTCTTAAATACACGCTATTTGTTTTGATAATGGTAATTAATTTTAAAATTAATTAATTCCACTTATATGTTTTGAATTTGGAAAAATAGGCATCAATTTTGAATTCAGAATATCAAATAATGGTTCCATTGAATTTTTGTTATTTTTCAGAAAAACTTCAATTTTTGATGAATAGTGAAACCACTTAGTGGTAGGTACAAAACTAACTCTATCATTTAAATGAAATTTTACAACATTTGTGAATTGAATTTTGAAAGTCCTAGAGACACGATTAAGATCAAAGACTAAAATGTTGTTCAATGAGATGAAAATAAATTTTGATGAATAATAACTTTTTACTTATTTTTACCACGGTTAAAAGTAAATAGGGTAATTAAGGGTAAGAATGATATTATTATTACCCTAACACATGTCATAATTCTATTGGATAAGTGTAATTCGACCATAAACAACTTTTTTAATAAAATATGACCATTTAGGCCTACTGGGATTAGATTAGTACATTTAATATTAGTTTATTTAAAGAAGGGTTCAAATAGTTAAAATCAAAGTTTAATAAGTAAATCATTTTTAATATAGGGTTATACATAAGATAAATTATACTATAAATATGAATTAGAAAGATAAAAATATTTCCTACGTTATGGTATTTTATTTATAATTTTTAGACATTATATAATTTAAATTTTTTATGAATCAAAGATGATGAAGTAATTATCTTATTAATGAAATATTTACATAATTAATGTTATAAATACCAAAATAAAGGAAATTTGAGACTTTTTATGAATTGCACTAATTTTATAGCTAAATATGACATGTTATTAGTGATTAAATAAACTTTTTCGAACTAATCATTCTGTTATGATTTTCACAAAAATCAATTACCAAATAGTGTCAAAATTGACATAAAATAGTTTTTAGAACAAATATTATATTATTAATTGTTATTTAATTCCAAAAAATATAAGGTTCATCCAAATGACATAGATAAGTTTATATATATTAATAATAAACAAGTTTGGGTTCTTTTGGCTTGTTATAGTATTTTCATTAACCTTATAGTGTAAGAAAACAAGAAGACACGGTAAAAGTAAAATTATTTAACTTAAGGTTAAATCTAAATGATAAGGTTAAAATATAAACCAAAACATGCCTAATTTATTTTGGATGAGTGTTTTCGACCCATACCCACATTAGCTTTGAAATAAATCAATTTGGAGCTATTAAAAACAGAATATGACTTTATAATAAAATAATATTTTTCATTTTTCCAAAGGTGCCCCTCTCCTCCATTATAAATGGGCACCTCCTCCCTCTCTTCCTCAAACATCTTTGAGCCTTCAAGCACGGAAAACCCCTACCAAATTCTCTTCTCCACTTCCATAGAAACATCATATAGGTTCTGGTCTTCTTCAAAGACCAATTTTAGTGCCCTTAGAAGAGATCTCAAAGAGGAGCTTCAAAGAAGAGGAGGATGAGTTACGTATGAAGAATATCAGACCTAAGGTAAGGGATAACTTTTCCAATCTCATTCTTATCCGAGATTTTTTATTTGTAAGTATTTACTAGGGTTATTGTTCTCATCCATGTATATGTTCCCAAAAAATGGTTTCATGTATTTTTAATGTTCTTTTTACCCATTTCTAACTTTTATTACATGGTATGTATGGAATAATTCTTTTATGAGGTACTTTTTGACTTTTCCAGCAAAAGTACGAGAAGAATGTTTTTTTAACTTATACAGAACGAACAGTTTTTTACGGATTCATAACTCCTTATTTTCAAGAAGATTACTCTACAAGTTATCATGATTATTTTCAACAAAATCCTTTTCTTTTAAAATTTCATGGCATTTTTTGAAAATAAAATGATTTTGAATAAGAAAGGATATTTTCTTGAAGAATTCATTTCAAGTTATTTATCAAAGCCATTTTCAATCTAATATTAAATTATTTCATATGTGTATGTTTCATGTATAAAGTCTCTATGATTTACATGGTTTCACTTTTCTTATTATGAAATTATATCCATTTATTTTATATGGATTATGTGATGATGGGATGATGTTTATGAACCCCATTTTATTTGTTGGGAAATTTTGAATGATGAATGTTTATTTTGGGGCACAAGTAAGAATGATTTCATTATGAGATGGGTGGGACCAATATCTCCCTCCAATTCATTGGGTAAAGATTTATATCTCATGAGATAGACATGGATAGAACTATAAGTTAATCCGGTTCAGTGTTACAAGACTAAAACGAGGAGTGAACTCGATTCAGAAAGGGACTTTGTCCACAAAGATGGTCTTAGCAGCAATGCCTTGGCTACTATGGAAATCATAACAAGTGCTGAATGGTTTCCACAATTACATGTTTTATTCCCATTCTATTTTATCATGATTAATGTTCCTTTATGATATATGCCTTACGTACTTCCACGATTTATGTCTTTGCTCATGATTTTGATGTTTAAATTTCATGTTCATGTTTTTGCTTCCAAATGTTTATGGATTGTTTTATGTTATCTATGTTTTACCATACTGAGCATTTGAGCTCACCCTTTTTATGTTTTATTTTCCCCAGGAAATAAAGAACGGTTTTAGGTAAGGACACAAAAAGGGGAAGATCGTTATGGGAGATGTTGATGATTTTTCAACATGATTAGAAGTTTATATTCTGAGTTTCCAAAGACACTAAACTATTACGGTCCTTGTGTGTCTGTTTTTGATATGTATTATGTATCCTGCAAAAGTAATGTAATTTCCATGTACATCAAACTTCAGGTCTCTATAATGATGGTGGTGATGGAATTATTTTATTTTATCATTTTAGTCATTGTCTCCATTCCTCCTACAATGTAGATCATTTATAAAAAATTCATTCTTGAAGATCAGTTAGTGTTACAAAATGACCTTTACAAGTGAGAAAATAATCATGAAACATACCATCATGTGGATAGTCGTTTATAATTTACAAAGCACCCCATTTTTTAATACACATCTTCATAAAAAAAAATTATATATATATAACCATATCTTATAAAACAACCTTTTCTAGGTATAATCATATCATAACAACACGTTAGTGATATGTTTTAAAATACATGAAGACATGCCCCTTTATTTTAGTAAAAATAAATTTATAAAACCATGTGTATAATCATTGAATGTCTTGAATACTACAAGTCATAACATTCTTCCCACTGTAATGTTATATAAACATTTTACACTTATGAATCATTTAATTTTTTTATATACGGATGGATGATACCATACTACTCCCTCAGAATGATAGCCACATTTCTTAGCTCATGTTAGACAATGGTGAGAATCGATTGATCAGGGTTCGTCGGGCACACTGTTTTCATCATAGGGAGCCTCCACTTGACAATAAACCATAATTGTACATTCCAGGATTCAATTGAATTTCAGTATCAGATTGAAAATTTTTCGACCATCTGCATTTTACTCTCAAGGAGAGGTGGAGACCAGAGACAAGCACTCTTTACATACCTGTGGGAGATATGACCATCATCGTTTTGGATGTGATAGTGAATCTTGATCTTCCTATCTTGGGGGGGCCTTTATTGTACCCACTCATTCATCTTGGCCTGACCTTTCTCAGTGAGTGTTAGGCATCCCCATTTTGTCTTATTGTAGGTCTACAGATGGAGAATCAATATATATACCTTGGTTGGAGGTAGAGATTCCAAATTTACTTGATGATTCTAATGAGAAGACTATCATTGGTTATTCCTATGCATATATATTACATATCATTAGAGGGACTATGTGTGATGTTAACTTTGAGATGCACATGCACGTGATGCATCTAACCCTACTAGAGGACCTTGATCGAGCGAGGACATATAGCCTGAGATCAACCTGTTTGATATACACGTACAAATCATTTTGTAGGCTATCCCTGAGGGAATTCACATGTCTCGAGGGATGATTCATCCTTCTTTAGATGTGGGCATGTGAGCACATCCCTGAATAACTCCCAAAGCTTGTTTGTTCTTTTATCTAGGTAACGGTTTGGTATGATGCTCTATGTGGACGTCAGTATGATCACTCATTTCTATTGTTTTCTAATGCTACTAGGATTTATATTCTTTAATTTCTCATTATATTGCAATATCAATATTTTTTATTACAGGTGGTGTCAGAGACACAATTTCCACCTGGTTTTGGGACACCATTTAGGCAAATATCTGTTGTATTTGGATTTTCACATAACCGACCAGGTGTGTCTATATAAACTATCACTATCAAAAAAAAATTTACAAATAGCATAAATTTGGGATTTTATTGAGGAGATTTTTAGACTAAGGTACCATGTCCTTTAAGTTTTCATGGCTTCCATACTAGACTAATATTGACTAGATTCTGCCATACTGTAACATTGGTCTTGAGGATGCTATAGATGTAGTACCGTTCCTTCACATCAATTTTATTGGGTGGTACCTACCAAAAAAAGGGCAAGGGAGGCATTGCCCTTTATCAGTGCTAAATAGAAAGAACTGATAAAGGGGTATTCCTTTTTCAAGGCTATCTAAAATCACTGATAAAGGAATGTTTTATCAGCACTTTTATTTTAGCGCTGATAAAATATACCTTTATCAGTTCTTTTAACGAGCGATGATAAAGGTTCTATTAGTTTTAATTTAATAACCCTAACAGGCCATCCTCTCTTGCCCGCGGTCGAGCTCTCACAGAAGCTGTACCAGGCCCCTCTCCGCCGTGTCCTCTTCCTCCTCCTCCTCATCCTCCTTGTCCTCCTTCTTCCTCCTCCTTCCTCCTCCTCGTCATCCTCGTCCTCCTCCTTCTCCGCCACCACCGCCGCCTCCGCCCCCGCTCCCACTACCACAAGTGCCGCTGCATCTTCCGCCTCTACCCTCGCTACCGTGACTGCCGCCGCCTCTACCGTCGCTGCCGCCTCCGCCTCTACCACCGCTACTGCCTTGCCGCCACCGCCGCCTCCACGTCCGGCACTGCCTCCGTCGCCGCCGCTACCATTATTGATATTCATTTTTAGGTAAATTTTATTTCTACCACTTGAATTGAACGTGTGAAATCTTGAATTAAGGTGTTATTGCAAGAGTTAATGGATTATTGATATTATTGAGTTCTTTATTTAATCCTTTAATCTCAATAAACACCTATTGAATCTTGTTTCATGGGTTAGAAGTTCTTGAACTCTTTTATGGACTCCCCTTGAGTGTGCCAAGTAAAATTATCCCTTTAATGTCAAATTATTAACTACCCTGAACACCTATTTAGCTTATGTCAATGCTTTTGAATGAGGATTCCCTTGATACAAGGGTATATTAATGGAATTGAAGACACATTATAGGTGTTTGGCCTAGATTATTAATGGAATTTACCATGTTGATTGTGGCCCATTTTGAAGACACATTATGCCTTATTAGTGAATTTTCCATTCTTGGTAAAATTGAATGTGTAATAATAATGAAGACTGATTTTTTACATGGTGGATTTATTTTAATTCAATTAATTAATTAAATGAATTGAAATGATCTATAATGGGTTGATAGGGAATACCATCTACTGCATGTTATATAGAATGATAATTGTGTATTTCATTTCGTTGAATGAAATTGTACATGGATAATGGGACATATGGGATTTTTTTCTTTATGTTTTGTAATATAAATATGAATGTGAATAATGAATCACTTATACAAATGGTCCTAATTAAATTGATGGATGGGAGGTAATTCCCCATTCTTGTTAAAATTAAAATACACCTTTATAGAGGATAACATAAGATGGTAAGGTAATTGTTTAGAATATAGGAAAACCACACTCCCTTAAACCGGGTGTTTAGTATAACATATCACACCAAAAAAACTAATAGGATGTTGGTCTTTTTTACCACACCAATTTCTTAGAGTTATTACATGATGGATTACTCCCCATCCTCTGTTCCATCTAGTTCACATTGTTCTATGCTAGATCAGTATTATGGTTAGATTTCTTTTCTCAAGGTATGTGATCCTTTTGATTCCTATTTGGATTTATTTGCACCTATGGTTTGAATAAAAATTAGTGATCCGATAGTTATTTCTATCAATAAATTTAAATTTATTTGCATGCAATGTCTTTTGGGGTTTTGTGGGATGAGGTAAATGGTGTATTCGGTTTTAGATTATTTTATTCCCATGGGTTTCCCTTATTTAATGTTTTCTTTTCAGTTGGAAATCTCCTCTAATGTTCGCCTCTCCTCTACCATGTACGCACCTCTTCCATGTTCTTAATGACACCTTAACAGTGAGTTTTCTCCTATTACCCCTTGGTTTCCTCTTGTTCGCATCTTATTTTTGTATGATATTGATGGTTATAATATGAAATGTACAAGCTAAACGCCCCGCTGAAAATCGTGGTTGTTGGTTGTCCTTGTTTGCCCCTAAATGAATTGAATGTTGGTTGGTTCTTGTTTAACATTGTAATATATAAATTGGTAATATACGTATACTTGACTTATTAATGAACACCCCAGGATGATAAAACTTTTGTGATAACCCCTAAATTAACAAACAAAATTGAATAAGTGATGATTTGTAAAATCTAAAATTTTGATTGTTTGGTTTGTATGTTGATCCGATTGAGGTTTCATGATTATAAAAGATTCGTCCTCATAATGTGGTTTTCTAGGGGAATGTAGAAATAGATCCTTTATAGGGGAACATGAATGGAACTACAGATTGGGAAGGACTCAAACACTCCTATTATAATAGGTAGCTAGAGTCCCATTGGAAGTTTTGGTCAAGGGAGGGGATGTTGTACCACCATGCAGGAATGACAGTATAAGGAAGAGTATACATCATATAGAGAGTCTTGCTCCAGCCTAGGGTTTAGGGGCTGGTCATATGCATGTTATTTAGTCTACTATGTCTATTTAGGATTCTTGATCATCTACTGTCAATGGTGCAATTCCTATATCATCTACCCTTTATTTTATTTTTTATAAAAGAGAATCACATTCCATTTTTCCACTCTTTTTGTAAATTTTTTATGCTTGGATGTGTAAATCTTGGATAGTGTTATCACCATCGACACACTATTGGTATTATAGTACAATAATATAAAATGTTGCAAGGAATGATCTCAAGAATTTGGTGGTTATCATTTATTTTGTGAACCACCCATGCTTTATATGAAAATATTTTATTTTAGTTTTGTTATGGATTAGTTTTTTTTATAATAATCCAAAATCATTTGTTCCCATATGAGAGTTACATTTTTATCTCCAAAATAGACAGTTATTTTCACTTGGATTAGAGGAATATCTTATCTGGTCATGTAGAACCAATTCAATCTATATTGTATTTTCTCATGGCTCAAATAGTCTGGCATATTGTAGATGATTCTAGAATGTTTTAGGATTCTTTTTCCCCAATGGTAGTACATTTTTAGGATTTTTTTCACTGAGGAGGTATAAAATTTACTTCTTAATAAAGAGATTAATTTTATAATCTAGTTAGTTTTGGGAGAAAATTCAATTTCTATAACAATTTCTAAAATAACACCAAAAGAGCATCAGTTTTTTGAATTACAATTTGATGATATAGAATAAAATGGTTTCATATGGCATAGTACTTTACCATGGGGTTTTATAGTTCTCTAAAATAGATGGTTGATTGGTATTTATTCATTTTTTGGAATATTGGAGATTGACCCTGATGAGATTCATGAATATGTATCCTCATCCACGCATTGATAGTCACATTGATCATCTATGAGGTTGTATGATCTTCTCCAAGATAGATTTGACATTAGGATACCATTAGATGAGTTGGATATCGATGGACCTACCATGGAATTCTTTTAGGAGTAGTTATGGCCTGTATGAATTTTTAGCAATGATTTTTGGTTTAACTAATGCATTGGTTGTATTGAGGAACTTGATGAATATGATATTTCAACCTTTTCTGGATCAGTTTTTAGTAGTTTATTTCAATTAAATATTAGTGGACTCACAACCCATAGTTGATCTTGACCAACATCTTATCATCACCATGAGTACATTGAGATAGCATCATGTTTATTACTATTTTCTCATGTTCCTCATTGGTTTCCTCATGTTCCCATGTTATTACTATTTGATATTTATTTTTATAATGTGAAATGTACAGGCTAAACTCCCCGCTGAAAATCATGGCTCTTGGTGGTCCTTGTTTGCGCACTAAATGAATTGAATGTTGGTTGGTTCATGTTGAACATTGGAATATAGAAATTGGTAATATACATATACATGACTTATGAATGAACACCCAAGGATGATATGTGTTTTACTTCACTCACACCATCTATAGATTCCATGGAGACTTGATTTGTATCGACTATACACCCCTAATGGTCATGTAAGGACTACACACCGTGTATTCGTCAAAAATGTGATGCATAGCTGGTGAGGTGACTCAATATGTATCAAAAGTACACGCCATTAGATCAAGATGTTCTAAATGTCATGTATTTTCTAAGTCATCATTCAGTATTTGTAAGACAGACATGGAATAAATTTGATATATGTCAGATTAAATCAGGTATCTTATACATACACGATGTTCACCCTACTGGACACACCATGTATATGGATTTTACATGTGTTTAAAAGAATTTGTACCATAATTTGTTTTTATAGAATCCAAACAATTCTACCTGATTAATTAAAACATAATATTAGGAATGTTCTTGAGATTGAACCCATAAAGACGATGAATATGAATAAAGAATGGATGAATGCCAATCGGTTGACAAAAGAGTATGAAGATGGCGTGAAAGAGTTTATCACGTTTGCAGAGATCATGCGTGTGACCCTTCTCAAATATGTTGTTCGTGTTTACGTTGTTGTTATTCAAGACAAATTAGTCTAGAGGAGTTTAAAGAACACCTGATCTATCATGGAATAGATCAAAGTTATATATGTTGGAATAAACACAGGGAAAAAACCAATGTAGGTGGTGGCTCAGAGAACACGAAATTTTATAGATCATCTGATATGATTAGAAGCATGAACAGAGAATATGATCGCATGGAGGGTGTAATTATAGATGTGAACGATGATGAATATCGTATTGAGGAAATGACAAGGACATTTGAAGATGAGCATCGTGATTTCCCAAAATTGTTTGAGAAGTTAATGAGTTGTGCAAAAACGCCATTGTATGCTGGCTGCACTAAATATACATCGTTGTCAGCCGTATTGAAGCTATATTATTTGAAAGAAGGCAACGGGTGGAGTGACGCCAGTTTTACAGAACTACTTGCTCTAGTGAATGACATGCTCCCAGAAGATAATGAACTCCCAAGCCAAACATATGATGCCAAAAGAATGATACGATCGATGGGTATGATCCCCGAAAGAATACATGCTTACCCGAATGACAGTATATTTTTTTTCAAGGACCACAAATCACATAAAGAATGACAAAAGTGTTGTGCTTCCTGATGCAAGAAATATGATTCTAGTCCTAAAAAAGTTTTATGGTACATTTACAATCATTCCTAGGTTTATACGCCTATATGGAAGTGATGAGACTGCATGACAATTGAGATGGCATGCAGATAAAAGAATTAGAGATGGGAAACTACATCACCCTACATACTCTTCTCAGTGGAAGATAATTGATCACGAGTATCCTAAATTTGGGAATGAGCCGAGCCACCTTCGTCTGGCGTTATCTATAGATGGGGTGAAACCTTTTGGTTTTCAAAGTAGCAGTAACAGTACATGGCCAGTTATGTTGGTAAATTATAATTTACCACCATAGTTATGCATGAAACGAAAATAAATCATGTTATCTATGCTTATATCAGGACCAAAACATTCGGGTAATGATATTGATGTTTATTTGGCCCTAATGATCGAGGATTTGAAAATATTGTGGGATTCAGGTGTCAAGAAGTATGATGATTACAAAAATGAACAATTCACTTTGAAAGCCATGTTGTATGGGACGATAAATGACTTTTCTTCTTATGGAAATTTTTTAGGATATAGAATTAAAGGAACTCAAGGGTGTCCCATTTGCAAACATGGTACACAGTCAATTAGTTTCAAACATTCAACGAAAACCGTGTTTCTAGGACATCGCAGATTTCTACCCCGACGACATAAGTACCAATCTTGGATGACATCATTCGATGGAAGTTCAAGGGAACTTACAACACCATCTCCACTAACAGGTGATCAATTGTTTGAGAAAGTAAAATATTTGGACACTAATTTTGGTAAACCGTTTTTGAAAAACCATACAAAAACTGGTTGGAAAAAGAGATTGGGTTTTTTTGAATTACCATACTTGAATTTTCTGTATGTCAGACATTTTCTTGACGTTATGCATGTTAAAAAAAATGTATGTGATAGTTTCATCGGCACGTTGCTAAATGCACCCGACAAAGTAAAGGATTTAATTAATGCTATATTGGACATGGTTGAGATGGGAATACGAGATGAGTTGGCACCAGTGAAGGGTGAAAAATGAAAATTTCTTCCTCCTACTACATACACTCTTTCCAAGCAGGAGAGATATCAGTTTTTCAACTTCTTGAATGATGTGAAGGTTCTAGAGGGGTATTCATCAAATATCTATAACATCGTGTCAATGGGAAATTTAAAATTAAAGGGTCTGAAATCACATGACTATCATGTTTTGATGAAATATCTAATTCATATAGCATTACATTACATTTTTACCAAGAATGTCATCCATACATTAACGAAGATCCGTTTCTTCTTCAAAGCTATATGCAGCAAAGTCATAGACCTAGCGAAATTGCCAACTATGGAAAGAGAAATTGCCATCATATTATCTGAATTGGAAATGTTCTTCCCACTGACATTTTTTGAGATGACGGTTCATTTTATGGTTCATATGGTGAGAGAAATTCGACTATGTGGTCCTGTATATTATAGATGGATGTACCCCATTGAACAGTATATGATGATTTTGAAAAGGTATATCAATAACCAATGTCGGCCAGAGGGTTGTATTGCGGAGAAATATATTGTCGAGGAAGCTGTTGAATTTTTGTACCGAATACCTGTCTGGTTTGGAAATCGTTGGCCTACTGAAATCTCGTCACACTGTGTTGCTTGAGGATGAAGGAATTTCTGGGAGAGGGGTTGTCAAAATCAATATTACAGATCAAGAGCAGGCCCACCTTTACGTTTTGCATAATAGTTTCGCCATTGAACCATATGTTCAAAACCACAAATAAATTATTAGGCGTTTGAATCCTTCTAGGTCTGAAAGATGTATATCAGATACAAATAATCGATAGATTATAGGACAGTTTCGAGACCATATTTTTAAGCAGTTAGATGAAAATCCTGACTCAATTTCAGAACGACTTCGATGGCTGGTCGGAGGAGAAAGTGTGTATGTATTATCTTACAATGCTTATACAGTTAACGATTATACATTCTATATTAATGAACATGATAAAACAGTACCATGCATAATAGTGGGGTTACACTTGTGGCTGAGGCGAAGCATGTTTCCAGTGCTAAGGATAAAAATCAAATTTATGCGAATATGACATACTTTGGCATCATCAAATGAATATGGGAGTTAGATTATACGAAATTCAAAGTGTTGATTTTTCAACGAAAGTGGGTTGATAACATTAGTGCTATTAAAATAGATGAATTAGGATTTATGAAAGTTGATTTCAGTAAGGATGGGGAGAATGACGAACCATTTATAATGGCATCATAGACAGTACAAGTATTTTATGTTCCAGAACCCACAAACTGAAATTGGTCAATTGTTCTATTATTGACCAAAACAACTGATGGGTCAGATGAAAGTTCAACAGAGTTTGACCCTTTAATAGGGACTTCATAATCATTTCGTAGCGGTCCAAATGTAGACGGTGTTTTCTATGTCAGAGGAGACCACAATGAAGGAATTTACATAGTCGATAGAGGAGTCAAATATCTTTAGCCTTTAAAGAATAAAAAAAGAGTACCATAATCATGTTATTTTTTTATTGTAACATACATTGTGTTATGTTATGTTATTATCTGTTCAATGCTATTTTTATGTAATATAAATTAAACATTAAACCACTTCTGCAGAGAATGACTTCTACACCTGCTGATGCGCCCAATCTCGAGGCACAAAAGGTCTCTCAACCAGAAGCTAGTGGTCCCACTACAGAGAAACAGCAGGATTCTCAACCAGATGCTGGTGGTCCCAATGCAGAGCGACAACATGTTTCTCAACCTGTTATTGCATGTCCCAGCGGTGAGGTACAATAGGTTTCTCAACCTGTTTCTTCTGGTCCCATTGCCAATGCTAGTGCTCCGGGGAAGATATTGATGCTACTTCTGAGGAAATAGTTGGAAATGAAACCCTGAAAGCACAATTAAAACAAGAGCATCGTAGTTTGACAATGTTATACAAAATCATTAAGGAAAAAGCAAAAGGAATCAAATTTGAGGTGGGATGGAATAAGAGAGGCCCACATGTTAACCCCAATAGAGCCATCTTTTGTAGCTACATTGAAATCGTCACTCGGGAACGTGTGCCGATTGATGTAGAGTCATGGCACCATGTTGTCACTGGGCTAAAGGCACTAATGTGGGAATAGATTTTTGTAACATTATGATATAATTTTTTTAATTTATTAAAATAAAATAAAATACCAAAACATTGACTTACTCTTCATCATCCATTGCAGAGTGCATTTATAGTAGATGTATCGCATAAGGAATATGTATTAAGAGTTGCAGGAAGGATTCGTAGAGGTTTCTGCATAATTTTAACGAAATATCATCTTAAAGATGCAGAAGGGAAAATCAAGCTGCACCCACCTCCTCTTTATACACACTTGATATCCCAAAGAGCGTGGGATGCGTTTAGCAACCATCATGGGGAGCATACTTTTCAGGTACATTGTGTGGGGTAATACGTTGTTTGAATTTTTCTTGTATTAATCACTCTGATTGACATTTTTTTGTATATGAAACAGCTACTGAGTGCTGAAAATAGAAAACGCGCAACAAAACCAGCGTACCCTTACCATAATGCAAGGATGGGTTATGCTGAACATGAGAAAATATTGTTATGTATTTTACATCTACCCTACTACTAGTATGTGATATAAAACAACACCATAACCATGTTTCTCTATTTATATGAATATTGATGAATCAAAATCGAAAGCCATATCCATCCCATGACATGTGCTATGGAAGGAGGGTCGTGTTAATAACGAAGGGATATTGATAGATGAAAACACAAAAAAAGTGTGGGAAACATGTGTATGTATGAAATAATATAAATTTGAGTTTCTTTAAATCACTTTTACATTAAAAATAACTACTTATTTTTCTATATTTTCTATCTGAAATAGTCGCAAGAATCAACAACAACCACTCCAGATGCAGACATACTTTTAGCAGACTTGAAGCAACCAGAAAAGTATGGCCGCGTCAGAGGTGCGGGTTTTGGGGTGACACTCCGAACATATTTTCAAAAACAAAAACAAGCGGGGGATCAAAATGAAAAAAATGGAAATGCTGCAAGAAAAATTATCTATTTTTCAATAAGAATTACAATACTATAGAGAGATGATAACAAAATTAATGGGGGAGAGGAAATGAGAAGAAACAACTCAAAAAAACCCGTGCGAGACGATCTCGCTCCACCCCCCACTAGCTTTGAGGCGATCCATTCCCATAAAAACCTGACTTAATGAGGTAATCTATGTTTTAATAATTTTTTCTGTGAAATGTTATTTACATAGACACTGATACCTTTACTGTACTAATATTCCATAGGGTGAAAATGAATGTGATTTATATTTATCAACTCCCACCTATCGCCTTGTAGAAAGGCCTACGGTGTTCAATACGTAAAATGACGTGCTACACAATAGACAGATTTCAAAAGATCATCTTAGAGTGTCAATTAACATAGCTAATGAGCTGAGTGTTGAGGTACCTATTCTAAATGACAATGAAGACATTCATACGGTTGAACAAGATGTTGGAACATTCATCGCAAGTCTGACAGTTCTTGTAAACAAACATGTCGACAAAAAGGTATTCATTTCTAATTTATTTTTCAAGCTGCACCATTAACAGTTAATGAAAAAAGGTCTATACTGATGACTGTTATTACATACTGACAAAGTCTATGGGGTGAAATGAAATATCAGCTCAAAACTATTTCAAGGATCAACCAACCGATTAAAACTGTCTACTGAGAGCACCTTCACCCCACCCATTCTATATCCACAATTAATATCATTTCAGGCTCATGTGGATACAAAGTTGAAAGATGGAAGTACTCACATAGTTGATTTCGAAAAAGAAATGTATGGAGAGGAGATATCATATTTCATTAGTGATGAAAATGTAAATGAACTTTTCAAGTATGAATGTCTAGGCACCTCAGTTGTAAATGTATACATGAGGTAAGTTTTCATGATTTGATTTTACAAAAGCTGGTATACTCTGACAATTTTGACTAAATACATTTTATATTTGTCGCAGAAGTATATATAAAAAACAATTGATGGGATTTCCACATGAACAAAAATTTGGACTCGTTAGTCATTACACCACATCTTCAAAAGACGAAATAGATTCTGATAAAGAGGCTGCAATAATGTCATCCCAGCTCAAATCATTTGAAAAAAAAATTACGGATGACAGATAATTTTTAATACCAACGATGCAAGGCTAAAACTCTACAATTTAATCATATAAACTATATTTTCATTTCTTTCATTACTTATTCCTTTTTGTATATTTAGGGAGCATTGGATGCTGATTGCAGTCAATTTGGATACTCTAAAGATTTATTTTATGGATTCAACACATGGATATCCAACAAACCGAGCACACATGATGGCATTTTTTAATTTTTAATACAGTAGATCCAACATTTTAAAACTAAACATCCAGTTATATAATTTATGTTATCATTTAATGAGGATTCTGTTATGGTAGGGAAGTGGATTGATATCATCTAATGCATGGAATGAATCCAAGGCATAAGGATGATCACGCCTACAAGATCTACAACTGGAAAAGTATCCGTCTATATATAATAACAATGAATTATCCAAACACATATAAAAAAAATTACTTATTGTTGTCGATGTTTCTGTAGTGTCCAAAAAAACAAATGGAAATGACTGTGGTTATTATGTTTGTAAATTTATGAAATAGGTCATATTTCATCAACAAACTAGCATCCCTGATGAGGTATTTTCTAAAATAATTAGAGTTCATTTAAAATAGTTATTAATCCTTTGTGTATTTATATTTTTTCAGTACTACCATGACTGCCGCAAAAACTCATATTCAGAAGATGACATACATGTGTTTAGAAATGAATGGGAAACATACCTAATGGAAGATTGTACACAAATAGGATAAAGGTCAATTCCTACCACTTATGTTATCTATATATGATCATTGATTATCCACCAAACTTCTTTGGTGAATTGAGAATGCTCCGATGTATTGAAATCTTAATTTCTTACTCAATGTTTTCTATCCCCGGATTCATATTAATGATCTTTTAACAAATCAATATTGATGTAAGGCCTGATGGTGTGCAGTGCATATGGGGTGAACGATGAAACCACTGAGGATCAACAAAATCCATTTTATGTATCTTGTTTGTTTGAACATGTATTTGAGCACATGTGTTGTTGTTTAACATGCACAATTATTTCCAGGTAGATTCATGGGATAATCAATATCATTGAGGGTTTTTTTGGAACCAAAATATGTTTCCCAGGATAATTCATGTAAGGGAAATGCTGGTTGATATGAAATCCAATATCAAAACACCAGTACATCATGAAAAGAATCAACCTTGTGATGCACTATCATGTAGAATCTGGTCCCCGTGATGTTTTGAGGTGTTTATAGAAGGTATGGGGAGTCTGATGAGCCCCATGTCCACCATAAATAATGTTTACAGACAGCTCCACATTTTTTTATGTCGCGTTCCTCTTTACAAGGATCATTCCATTCACATGGTCCATCTTAGCACGTATGTCCCATTCATCCCATTACTACTCATGGAAGAACCTGAGAATCTGACAATGCATAAGCCCCATAAAACCCATACTCATCCAACCAAGAGTATTCCTAGTGTGAAGGGAAGCTAACCATGGGTAATACCCACAACACACCTCTTTCAAATATATGGGTTTTGATCCTTGTATTCTTAATAGGGTACGTAGGAAGCCACCATGAGGTTAAATCCCTACCAATGGTAAACCATGGTGAACCCCTCACTAGGGTACACCTTTTCTTATTTTACCTCTTGTATTTCCCTTAGTGGTGTCCGAATAAATCTTCAAAATGAGAAACCTTACCTTTGTGGGATGCACCACAGTTGGGTCAGACCTCATTGGGAGTTTTGATCAATCTTTCAGGTAAACATTCTAGGTGCTCCCTCCTAGAGATGTACCTACCTGGTCCACCTTTATAAGTGTTTTGATCTAACCAGGATTTACAGCTCTGTAAGACGTTAAATCATGACCCTCTATCATTGTGGGATGTTAAAATCATGGAATACCACAAGTTAAACATGGGTTTCCAGTAATATATTCAATATTAATGTTTAATCAGTCCTTATTAATGTATTGTGGAGGTGTGGTTTTATGTTTTCCAGCAGATTTCGGAATATTCCAAGATTTATATAGGTGATTCCATGCTTTTACATTATATGATGATTTTATTATGTTGTATTTGATTGCTAAGCGTACTATATGAAATTTTTGTGTGATTAAAAATGTTTTATCAAAGGAATTTGGGGTGTGTATAGACTAGAAAGTTATTTTTAAAATGAATGCAGTTGTATTTATTGTGGATTTTCATGCTTAAGTCCTTTAAATGTGTCTGAAGAAATGATAATGTTGGGTGATGGATGTTACCAAATGGATGTAGTGTGTTTGTGAATTTTAAAGAGGGTTTTATTATGAGATGTAGAGAGTCTATATATGTGTATTTACATTTAATGAAAGTACATGAGAATGTGTTGATATATATGATGTGTATAATGTAAATTGAGCACAATTTCTATACAAGGTATTTTCTTTATGATGTGCAGGGGACAGGGTGAGAGGGCAGGGGTGGTTTTCTAGGGGAGGGGGAAGGGGGATAAGTGGTAGGGGGAAGAGGTAGGGGTGTGCTGGGTTCTTTTGAAATATGTAGGGGGTGCGTAGGGGGGTGTGAAATGGGCAGGGGGGAAGTGCAGTGGGCAGGGGTGTGCTAGGGAAGGGGGCAGGGGGTGTTCAGGGGGCAGGGAGTGTGCAGGGATAGGGGGTGTGGTCGGGGGTGGGCAGTGTGTAGGGGGTGTGCTGGGGAAGGGGGAATGGGTGCTTCTCTTTATGGAATGGGGGGATATATAGCCAAGGTATTAAACCGTGGATATAGGTATATAGGCAAGGATTTATGTCATTGCAAAAGTCCCATCATTGGAATTCAATAGAGGAGGATAATAGGGTTGAAGATATTCCACCACTCTTTTAATTTAATTGATAATAGTTTATTTATCTAAAATGCAAGGGAGATATCCCATGGGGGAAGGGAGAAGGAGGATAGTGCGTGTAAAGGATTTTGTTGAGTGGAATGAGGGATATATGAGGGTAACCTACTTTAATGGTTGATAGTAAAAATTTGTTAATTCCACTAATTGATTAGGTGAATTTTTAGGCCTAAGGGTAAAATAAATCATTTTCCAAAAATGTGGGAATCAATATAAACATAATTCTAATCCGTATAGTTTTATTTAGCGGCTTAAAATCCATTATTCAACCATATAGAGATACTTCCTGGAAAACTCATACCTTACACAAGTTCATCACATTATTTGACAAACCATTAACCATCAATGTGAGACCATCCAAACCTTAGAACCAAACTATAGGTTTATCTATTTCACTTGGAATCATTAAATAGCCCATGTTCTACTAATCGTTGGGCCATTTGATTATTATAGATGCTTATCCCTAACCATGCACCAATTTCTTTAATTGGTTATTTTATTATTTGTGCCTCACTAGTTTAATTCCATTTAGCAACCCCATTTTTTATTTCATTATAGTATTACTAAAATAATATTTGTTTTATTATGTAGGTGAAATATTTTTCCATAGTTCTAATGCTTTGTTTTGAAACCACCGCCATGGATGAAAATTTTTTAGAGCGTATGGATGAAAAAAGAATAGAAAACCATTGTTTTTTAACTGTTTGTTGGATAAATGTAATTGTAACATAATTAAACATTGTTTGAAATGTATATAGAAGTGTGTTGTTTTTTATTCATGATTTCAAGTAAATGTATGTATCATTATTGTTCTTCTGTGCTTTGTGTGTGGGTGTTGTGTGTGCTATGTGTAGGTGTTGTTTGGACTCTATGCAGGTGTTGTAATGTGTGCAGGTGCTGGGAAGGTTCTGTGTAGGTTCAGGTTTTGGACAGGATCTTTGGCCTTTATCAGCACTAGTTAAGCGCTGATAAATGGATAATATATCAGCACTATTTTGAGAACTGATAATGGTAGTTTTTATCAGCAATCCAAATAGTGCTGATATATTATACATTTATTAGTGCTGAAAATAGCGCTGATAAATAGTACATTTATCAGCACTTGCTTAGCACTGATAAATGGGACCCCCTTTATCTTCTCTGAGATTAACAGCACTTTTTAGAGCTGTTAAAGGCGGTTTTTAGCGCTATTATAATCCATATTTGTAGTATTGGTAGCAGCCTGACAGAGTCATGCCCCAGTTTTGCTGTGCTAAGCAGATTCCACTTCCACTAAGACAGACAGAGAAGCTTCATGAGGTGAAGCAGATAGGGAGATAGGATGATAACAGGCACTAATTACATGCAATATTTCTTGACTGCTTGGGTAGAAATGTAGAGTTTTTTTATCCAGGGTGTACCTATGAGTTGATTCGGTCTTTCGAATTAGGTTGAGTGTGATCCATGGTATATACTGATGTCTATATAGAATTTTACCCAACATAGTTGAGATATTCATAGGATTTTAAGTCATCAAAAGTACATTATTTTGTTTATTGAACTATTTTATAATTTATTTTGGATCACATTATAGGGAATTCACTCAGATAATATTTTTCATATGTAGGATGAAGAGAAGATGGGGGTCTTTAGGAGGGAAGCTATCCATACTGAAGCGTTAGAGATGAGGTGATCATATTGTGCACTTTCTGATATAATCATCAAATGTCAATCCCAAATATATGAGGTTATTACCCTATAGTAACATCCTATATCAGTTGTTAGTGCATAGGAGATATGACGAAAACTACCTATAAAGTGTCGTGTTACAAGTGGGGCCTCACTTGTACTAGAGGTAGAGGTCGGCTCTATAATATTTTAGCCTCACCCAATTCATGATGTGCATCAGGTGGAATGGGATCCGTCTTTCATGCCTGGATATTTCATGTTTTCTCCCTCAAGGTTTCAATATCCATTGCATCATTGGGTTCCAGATCTATCAAATCATTGGGATCTAGATCTATCGCAACCTTGAGGTATTTATCCATTGAATTATTGGTTCCCATCTTCAATGATGGATGGTTCTTCTACAACCCCTGTGGGAGAAGGATCAGGAGCATTGTGAGATAGGCATTCGAAATCTCCTCCCACTGACACATAGGTGGAGGATACAAAATTTGACCTTCGAATGCCCAAGGATATGCCCTTTCTAGGTCATTACATTCCACAGCGAACATGAAGCTGACTTCCAATTCGCATACCACCATGTGGGGTGGAATATCATTTCCATATACATAGACATTTATTATACATGTTCATTTATATGTCTTATATCTATTTAAATGAATATACTATTATTTATATCATCCCTTCTTATATTAATTTCATATTTTTTTTTCATTAAGGTTTTTGGCTTAGTTTATATTTAATAGCTTTCAAATTAAACTACATAAAACCAAGGAATAATTATTAAATTTCGAGTAGATAACATTACATGATTATAAAATATATAGTATAAAAATATATTAAATATAATTTAAAATATAAGATCAATATATAAAAAGTTTTCAAAAATAAAGAGTTTCATAAATAAAATAAATGAATGAAAATGAATGGAATGTAAGAAAATTTTCTCGAAAGTGATAGTGAAAAGAAGTAGAGTCGAGGAGGATCAAAAGACACATACTTGATTTTGAAATCCTAAAAATATAAACAATAAGACCCATATCAATAAAAATTATAACATTGACAAATTCATTATATGATTAATCTATGTTTTAGTTTTCATTTACATTGGTTTTATAGTTTATATTTTAGATTACGAAAATTCATGTACATGAAACATTTTTATATTTCATGTTGGTGGATTAGAAAGTTTATAAAAAAACTCATCTACATTTTTTTCAAAAAAAATTCTATTTATTATATGTTTAATCCATGATTTAATATTAATTTATATTGTTATTATTTGTTAGAAAAGTCACATACTTGAATCGTATTTATGTTCCCGATTGGGGGCTTTGAATGCTTATAAATTATATTTCATCAAAACATTTTACGAATATTTTTTTTATTTTTGACTATTTATTATATGCTTATTCCATGTTTTAATTTTTATTTATATTAATTTTATAATATATATTTTATAGTCTTGAAAATTCACATACATAAAACATTTATATGTTTAATGTTGGTGAATTAGAAAGAAAATAAATTATTTTTCCTCTACATTTGTTATGAAATTATTTTTATTCTCAACAATTTCTGATATGTTTAATACATGATTTATTTTTCATTTATATTGGTCTTATATTTTATATTTTATATGCTAAAAAGTCGCATACTTGAATAATTTTTATGTTTCATGTTGGTTGATTAGAATTCTTATAAATTATTTTTCTTCATGATTTTTTATAAATTTATCATTTTAGACTATTTCATATATGTTTAACCAATGATATAATTATAAATTATATTGTTTGTATTATTTATATTCTATAGGATAGCATATTCAAGTACATAAAACATTTTTATGTTTCAAGTTAGTGGATTATAAATCTTATAATTTTTTTTGCATCCACATTTTTAATAATTTTTTATTTTTGACTACATATTGTATGTTTAATAGATGTTTTAATTTTTATTTATTTTGGTATTATAATTTATATTTTATATGAGATAAATGGCTCGTACTTGAATCATTTTTCATTTTCATGTTGGTCGATCAGAAATCGTATAAATAATTTTTCATCAGCATTAAAAAAAATTATTTTCAACTACTTCATATATTTTTAATTCATGTTTAAATTTTCATTTATATTGGTCTTGTAGTTTATATCTTATATTCTAGAAATTTCACGTTCTGAAAAAATATTTATTTTTTAAATTTGGTAAATTAAAAAACATATATTTTATTTATCTTCAAAATTTTTTATGATTTTTTTTATATTGGACTACTTCTTATATGTTTAATCCATGTTTTAATTTTTATTTATATTGGTCTTCTACTTTATATTTTATATGATCGTAATGTCATGTACTTGAATTAGAGAAAAACTATTCTAAAACATTTTGTTTTATTTAAATATATATATATATAAACTTAACAAAATAATAATCATAAATAGAAATTTCAAATATATAAAAATTACTAATTATAATTAAAAAATAATTATTTTAGAGAAAATGTGGCATCTATGATTCCACCTTTAATGAAAATTTTTGAAAAAAATTTAACCAATGAATTTTTAAAAAATTCAGAATGCATATTGAAAAAAATCCTTTGGCTATTATTAGTGCAGTCACAGTTGGAAAATATGATGAATAACATGGCTGAGCCCAAGAGGAGATGACGAGGTATGATCTTTGTTGGCGATAGAGGGGGATTTTATAGAGATGTGTCAAGTGGGAGATGGGGTTTGTATGAGTGGTGTGCGGCGGTGGGGTAGCTTAAAACGGCATGCAGTGCACGTCAAGAAAATCACTCACCTGAAAACAATTATTAATTATTATTATAACATCTACCTTATAATACATTTATAAATTAATAATTTATCGGTTACCAGAGTGTTGAAATATTATCTTAATGATATTTGGAAATTGTGGGCATTGTATTGTAAAGATTTGCGAGTGTGAAGAGGGTGTTTCAAAAGAAATTACAACATCATTTTAATGAGTTTAAAAATTAAAAAAAAAGTTTGTTTAGAGAATCTTCATTCGTTAAATTCATGAAATTGAAAAACATGGAAGAAATAAATTATTATTTAAAATAAATCATAGCAAACATACAAAAACCAACATATTTACGAAGTGAAATAATTATTTCCAAAATATTTAGAACCATGAGTCCATAAATATTTTTTTTCTTATTGACATCCAAACTCCACACATATCATTAAATATAAAAACATGACTAAATTTTAAAAACCTAATTAGTGCATTAAGAAATGTATCAACTATAAATTAAATCCAATAAAATATTGCAATTAAATCTTAGTAAAACAATCCTAAGTTATTTGATATTGAAAATATATTAAGAAGTCTGAAAATTTTGGGAAAAAAACTAATTGGGTATATTGGCATTCCAATCATTGTACATGTCTGATTGATGTGTCTTCTACTCATACATGTCATTAATAATAATAAGATGGCTGTCTCGAAATTTTAATTCATTTCGATGTTGTTTTTTATATATCATAATGCTAAATGAATTTTTTAGTGTTTTATAACACTGAAAGTGTGTTTTTACATAATTCCAGGAAAACAACACCTCTGATTGATGATCTATCTGTTCAAATATTTCACAATTCACTATATAGTTGTTGTCTAGTTTCACAAAATTGGAATGACGTTCAATTTTTCTGACCTTATTGTGTTTTCAAAGAAAATTAATCCTTTAAAAACCATAAATATGTTTTTCTAGGTAGACAAAACATTTGACTGTTTTCCTTCTCCTGTACATGCCATAAATACTAACAAAATGGTGTCCAATGATTTCATGTCATTATACAATTGTTTTTCAGGTTTTTGGTCATTAAACGTGAGTTTTGATATTTAATGAATCTAAAATTGTGTTCTGTGTCCTCTTGAGAAAACAACATCTATGAGTGATGTTACATCTACTAAACTATTTCAAAATTAAATCTATTGTTTCTTTCATTTGATTTCAAATCATTCAGATGATGTTTGGTTGATTTTTTGGCATCGAACATACCTTTTTAAATGGTGTCAAACCATTACAAATCTTATATTCAGTCATTCCAATAAAACCACACATCTTACTAATGTGTCATCTCCTTGTAAAGATCGCAAATTAAAATAAGAGGTTTTCATATGATTTGTAGTCATTTTATTTTGTTTACTATAAATCTGATGATCGAATGCAAGTTCTGGTGTTTTAGAACACAAAAAGTGAATTTTCGATCCTAATGGGTAAACACTGTCTTGGATTGGCATTTTGTTTACTTAAACATTTCACAATTCACTCTACGGTTGCTTTTATCTTATTTCACATCATGTGGATGACTTTTGGATGCTTTTAACCCCCAGACTCACATTTTTAAAAGTCACCAAACTGTTAAAAACTGCATATTTTATCGTTACATATAAGCCACTCATTTGATTGACATGTTGTCTACTCATATTCATCAAGAATAATAATAATATCCGTTTTCATTGATTTTGAGTCATTTTGTGGTATTTTTCTATATATTTGACCGTTAAACACACATTTTAGTTTTTTATGACACTAAATGTGAGTTTTTTATAATCTAGGATAAATGGTACCTCAGATTGACATAATGCGTATTTGAACATTTCAAAATCCACTATATAATTGTTTGTTTCTAATTTCAAGACATTCGGAGGTTGTATGGCTAGTTTTGACCCCATGCATGCTTTTAAAGGGTGTCAAAACATTAATCATCACAAATTTAGTCATTTAGATAATTATACTCATCTGATTGACGTGTTGTCTCCTCTTACATTTCACAAATATCTATTAAACTATTTTCGTACAATTTCATGATAGTCTAAGGTGGTTTTCTATGAATTTGACCTTTAAGCAAGTGTTTTTGGGTTTTATGACACTAACTGTGTGTTTTCGATCCTCCCAAAAGTAGGCAACCCTTTATTGATGTTTCATACACTTAACCATTTCATAATTCACTCTATGGATGTTTTTATCTGATATCATGGCATTCAGATGTCGTTTGGTTGCTGGGGACCCCGAACACACCTTTTTAAAGGGTGTTAAACCATTAAAACATCATATTCAGACATTTTGAGAGTACTACGCATATAATTGATGAACCATATCCTCTAACGCATTGAAAATATTAATAATATGATTTTACTTTTATTTGAAGTCATTTTTAGGTGCTTTTCTATGGATATAATTATTAAACGTGTGTTTTGGTGTTTTATGAATCTAAAAGTGTCTTTTCTGTCCTCCCATGAACACACCAGATTGGATTGATGTTATATTCACTTGATCTTTTCTATATTCACTTAAGAGTTTTTGTTGTAAGATTTCATGGAATTTAGATGTCATTTATTTTCATTGGACCCACGAACAAACCTTTTTAACGAGCTTCAAACCATTAAAAACTACATATTCGGACTTTTAAAGATAATTACTAGTCTGGTTGATGTACAATCTTCTCATAAATGTCAGTAATAATAACAATACAGATCTTATATCGTTAATATGTTTTTTGTTATATATCGAATCATTAAACACCTATTTGGTGTTTTTAACACTAAATATGTGTTGTTGGTCATCCCAGTCAAATGACAGCTCTGATTGACATATCATCTACTCTTCCATATCACAATTCAATCAACAGTTTTTTCATTTGATTTCATGGATGTCAGAGGTACTTTGGTTGGTTCCCACCCGCCTAAGGGGGTTTAAAGGGAATTAATCCTTTCAAAACTAAATATTTGGTTTTTTCGGGTAGACCACACATCCAATTGACAGGTATTCTCCTCATACATGTCAAAAATAAAAATTAGATAGTTTTTATATTATTTAAAGTCATTTTAAGGACGTTTTATATTGATATGACTGTTTAACATGTGTTTTGGTGTTTTATGTCACAAAAGGATCATTTTCAGTCCTCTTGAGAAAATTCCAATTTGGATTGAAGTTCCACCCAGTTTAATATCACACAATTCACTCCATGGTTGCTTTCATCTATGATCATGGAATTCATATGTTTTTAGTTTCATTTGATCCCAGTACGTGCATTTTTAGTGGGTGTCAAACCTTTAAAAATCGAATATTAGGTCGTTCTAGGCAGACCTCATGTCATATTGAAATGACATCTCCATATAATCTTATAAATAATTATAATATATTTCTAATTTTATTTAAATCCATTAGGAGGTCATATTCAATTGATATAATCTTTAATCATGTGTTTTGGTGTTTTAGGACCCTAAATTTTTGGTTTTTCGTCCTCCTGAGAATATGTGATCTCAAATTGATCTTATGTCTCATTATCCAAAACATAACTTGTTATGTTGTTTTTTCATCTAATTCCATAACATTCTAACATCATTTGTTTACTTTTTACCCCTATTTTCAACTTTCTAAATAATGTAAAACCTTTAAAACCTGCATATTTAGTCATTCAAAGATAACCCCCCATCTAATTGAAATTTTGTCTACTCATACACATAAATAATAATAATAATAAGAATAATAATAATAATATTGATTTCTTGTGATTTCAACTCATTCCAATGTTTTTTTTCTACACATCTCATAATTAAATGCATGTTTTGGATTTTAATGACACTAAAAGTGTGTTTTCCATCATCTCAAGAAAATAACAGTTCTAATTGATGTATCTTTTTATAGAAAAGTTCATAGTTCATTATATGGTTGTTTTCATATTATTTCATGTCATTTTGTGCCTTTTTAAAGAGTTTCAATCATTTAAAAACAAAATATTTAGTCACTCAAATAAGACCACATGTTCGATGGATGTTTCAGATCCACATATAAATCACAAATAATAATATGACAATTTTCCAATAAAGTGGTATCCTAGGTATTTGGGATGAAAGGAAAAAGGTGAAAAGGCGTTTTCCAGTGACCAAAAAATTGAAGTTGATCAGCAATTATTTTTGGGTCTTGATCCTTGAAGTACTCCACAAGACAATTCCAATGGTGCAATCAGCGTCAAAAATAGTGATGAAATTACACTGGTAGATCCAATCAATATTTTATATCAAACCTCATGTGCTACAGTAAAACCACTAGAGAATCCAGTACATTTCACACCGACAGAAACATTATAGAGGTGTTTCGACAAGTGTTCTAGTAACTAGGTTAGTGCAACACCATCAGTTGATCTAAACTATTCAAAATATTTTTTCCATACCTTGGCAAATCAGGGTCTATTTCAAGTGAACCAATAGTCAGTTACTACTATATTGACTGTTCCAGACACATTAGTACATATAGATTTTCAAAATTTTGACTACATAAGTGGAGAAAATATCAATATTACAATTAAGCATAAATCTTTTAATTATGTCATATAGAAATCCAAAAATATAGTACCATTTTTTAATTAATGTTTTGTGAAAAACAATAGTGGAAACCAAGAAGCTCATTATAGTGAAAGAGGAGAAATTCCAAAAAACCAGTAAACATAGTGTAATGACGCCATCCAGTACCCTTCTAGTTGATGCAGACTGGGTCATGCTCAACATAAAGTTCACTACCCAAATCAGACAACTGATAAACAATAGTATCTTCTAAAATTCTGACAACAAACACGATGCTTCCATTCTCTTGTGAAAATAAGGAAAGATATATGTGAAGATGACCACACATAATAAATAAAACCTAATATGTTTTCTTGTAAAATTGATGTACATAGATGATAACAATGTAATAGAGAACATGAGTGGGATCCAGGTTACTTTTGATCTGTTGAATTCCATGAAAATGATGATCGATGGTGAATTTTAGTCACTGTTTATATTGATTTATTTACAATATCTGTGTGGCACAATAGTTGTGTTGGTTAACAATTCAACTCGATATGGTACTCTCACCAAAGATATTAAGAAAGAGATAATGATTAATGAAGAGTCTATAAGTAACTAAATTGGATAAAATATAGGAATCAGAGTCTCTTTTCATTGAAATGCAATTTAAGAATAAATGGAAGGGAAGATGCATAGGAAGAGAACCTCGCAGCCAATGTGTATAGAGAAGGAAGTGATTGAAATCTAGATCGATATATGACATGATGTGACACCATTGTGGAAAGACCAGACACTTAATTTGGAATTGGGTAAGGTTGAAAGAAGAGAAGAGTATTCAAGAAGGTAAGACACAAAAAAATGATGTTCCAGATGTCAACAAAGAAATTATTATTGTTCAAAAAGATAATCAACTCAATATTCCTAGCCAAGACTCGACATGGTTGATTGATTCAAGTTCCATATTTCATTTCACTTCTAGAAGATATTTCTTCTCATCATAATTTTCATGCAGTTTTTGATATGTGAATATTAGAAATGATGGTGTATCCAAAATCATTGGTATTGTTAATATTTTTCTGGAAACCAATACAGTGTATTGTTGAAGGATGTGATGCATGTTCCTGGTACTCACGAAAATCTAATATCCCCTAGAACACTTGAAAATGTTTAATATTTTAACCCATTACTCGATGGGAAATTGATGTTTACCAAAGGCAATTTGGTGAATTTTAATGGAATGAATGATACTCCTATTTAACTCATAAATATCAGAATGTGTGGAGAAGAAGTCAATGCAATCAGGAAAGATGTTCTTATAGAAGATTGGAACTAGGTTCTTAGTCACATGAATGAAATAGAACACTAAATTCTCTATAAAAAAAAGATATATTTCATAGACTAAAAGGTACCAATTTATATACTTGTGTTGATTTATTCATGGAAAAATAACACAGAGTTTCATTTCATGGTTATATACCTTCAATAAAAGAACATGTTTTATATTTTATTTACACTGATATCTTCATGATAAGAACTAAGTGAATAAGAGGTGCTATCAATTTTTTTAACTTTATAGATGATCATTATATAAATGTTCAGGCCTTATTTTTGAAATCTATAGATCATGTACATGATTTTTTTCAAATTTCTAATGTGAAGTAGAATGAGAAACAGACAGACAGTTATTGTGTATGGGAATAAAATGGAGGATAGTATCATGGTCCATTTCAGGATTACTTCAAGAGTTATAACATCATATTAGAAAAATTATTACCAAATATTCCTCAACATAATGGTGTTGCTGAGTGGATGAATAGAATAGTTTTTGATAGAGTCAGATATACTCTCTCAAATGAAAATCACCCAAACACCTTTTTGGGATTGGAAATGAGAACCAGAGATGGTCTCATTAACTGTTCTCCATCAGTTCCACTATACTATGACATTCTATATTCTTTATAGATTTGTAAATATCTTTTATAAAAATACATGAGAGTATTTGACTGCAATTTATTGGTTTACATCCAGAAATATGAGCAGGTAAAGATGCATGGAAAAGAAAAGTGTTTTATGTTTTTGGGATACACACATTTTGATTTTAGATACTGACTATAGATTCCTATCAGCAAACGTATTTCCAAAAATAGAGATGTGGTTTTTATTGAGAACAATATCATTGAGGATTTTGATAAACCATAAAATGCATAGATGCTGCAGTCTGAGGAAATTCTAGACAATCTGGTTCTATTCTCACCACCATCAGTACCAACTAGTGTAAGTGATATATGCAACACTGATGATACTGAACAACCTGGTAATATTTTTCCATCTGTTGATATTTCATCATCATATGATTTTCCATAAAAGATTCCCCTCAATGGGAAATGGAGAAGATCCACCAAAGACTAAAAACTAAGTCATAGATACTTCTTCCACGAGTATGTGATTCTAACTAATTGGGGGGATCTAGAATGTTATGATGATGCAATCAGGTGTCTGATGATAATGTAATAGAATAAGACCATGATAAATGATATGACATCCTTATATAAGAACCACACTTTTGATTTTGTAGAGTCACCACAAGGAATGAAGAAATTCATGAACATGTGGTTGTATGGAATAAAATTAGAATATGGTTTCTCATAGACATGGAAATGATACATAATGATTTTGAAGGGGTTTGTTAAAAAGAACATTATTGAACATGATGAAATAATTTTTCCTATGGTTAAAATTCCTTCAATCATTGTTTTTCATGGATTGGAAGCTTTTCTAAACCTAGAGGATCAAAAACATGAAGTAAAGACGTTATTTTCACTTGCTAATCTTGATGTGGAGATATACATGATGTAGCCAGAAGGATTTTAGGTGATATGTAACGAAACCCATATACGAAAATTCATGAGAGGTCTATAAGGTTTGAAATTGGCTTTGACTCAATGGTACAATAAATTAGACTCAGTCATGGATAAAAATTATTATATAAGGATGATTGATGATCAATAAGTTGTCATCAAATAGTTTCTTGATGGTGGTTTCATTACATTATTTATTTATAATAATGGTATGATATTATTCGCAGTAATATTACCATGATTTATTTGATGAATTAGTTGAACAAGTCTTTGGAAAATAAGGACTTGGGAGACGCTACTCAGATTGTTGTTATGAATATTACTAGTGAAAGGAGGAATCAAAAAATTTTGTTATCATGGGAGTAGTACATCGAGAAAGTTGATGAATGATTCAACATGATCATGGTTAAACTAGATAGTACTCCTATTGTGATTCATTTCATTATTACAACATGTTAGAGTCCATAAAATGAGGATGAGAAACAATAGATGTAAAAAATTCCTTATCAATCAATTGTTAGCAGTCTTATGTATTCTATGGTGTGCACTAGACCAGATATTTATCTTTTTCTTGGCATTATGATCTGATTGTAATAAAATCCGGGAAAGAAGAATTGGAAAGTGTTCAAATGGGTATTGAGGTATCTCTAAGGTACCTCAAGTCATTTTTTTTGTTATGTAAGTGATAAAACAATTTTATAACGATACAAATTTGTTGATATAGTTAGAGATGTAGATATGTGAAAATCCATATTCAAATTCCTGATATCATTTGTAGAGGAGCGGTCTCTTCAAAATCCCAACATTAGTAGTTTCTTACCTTGTCCACTATATAATAAGATTTTATCATATTTAATGAAGACTACAAAGAGATTTTGTGGATATAGTTTTTATTGTATGAGTTGGGACAGAGTTTGGAGAACTATATTCTTTCTTATGATAGTGACATTTCCATTAATATTATCATGATCCCGAAATTTCATTCCATTTCCAAAATCATTAAATTGAGATATGACTAGATTCAAAATTATCTAAAAGAAATATTTTTTATTGTCGAGAAAATTCACACCAATTACGATGGGGAAGACATCATGACAAAGATCTACTGAAAGAGAAGCTGGAATCCTGCAGTTCTAGCTTCTACCCCAAATTGGTTGTGAGTGGGATATTTATGGGAGTCCACTCCCAATTAAGGGAGAAAATAGTGGAGTCCATTTTTGTCAGCAATAACCCTAATGTGGGTCTCCTATGGTGGGAAACCAACCATGGAAGTGTAGTCAGTGGTGTGAACTTTTCAAGGGCATATAAACTACCCTAAAATCTGAGAATGTTCAGCTTTTTTACATCACTAAATTGGGATCAAAATTTAATAAAATTTTAATTATTAAGAATCCGTGTAATAATTTTTACCCTATGGACTTTTATCTTAAGATAAAAAAAAGATAATTTTTCCCCTTCTCATGTCCACATAGGAACTTTTCTCGAACAACGTAAATCTTGTGTATTTTTTTTCTCGCTTCTGTTTTGTGTATTTTTCATCTCCATGATCTTTTTTTGTCCCAACAGATATATAGGAAACAATGTATGTTTAGATAATTCTAATCCATTAAACTACTGAAATTAAAAAACATGAAATTTAAAATCTTATTTTTAAGTAACTATTTTTGGCACATTTTAATGCTCTTTTTGTGCACTATTATAGGGCCAAAATGTCATAGTGTTTGTTGATAAAAAATTAAGTGTTTGAAGAAGTAAAGTAAATGTGATGTATATCTCCATGGACTGTGGGCATGAATATAGTGTAGAAGTAATGATGGTGGCTGACCAGAGTTAGTTTAGAAGGAAAGTGGATCTGGAGTAGGTTCTTCGATTGGAGAGGCATCTTACCCACTTTAGACCATTCATTTTATAGTGGAAGTTATGAGTTGTTTTGTGAAGTTTACAAACTTCAAATGGGCATGGTTTCTTTTAGTGGTTTCATCCATGCTGAATACAATGAATTTCAAGGTTTTTGGTGTCTCCGTCACCATGCGAGACAGTGTTGATTCGGTGGATGGCTTCCCTACCTTGCATTATTTTGGTCCATGGGTTTTTTTATCATTGGTCTTGTGGGACGTTTGGTCCTATGATACTTTTCTATTTGGGATTTCTACTTCTAGGCCACCAGGCTATTATTTGTCTATCTTTAGGACTACATGTCATTTGGTATGAGATGGTTTTCCATTTAATGGTTCCCATGTATGTATAAAAGTGGTTTGGTTTTTTTACTTTCATAATGAAGTGGGTTTTCCCCAATCCAGTTTACCAAAATGAAATAGTTAGTGAAATAATTTTAAATAAGGTAAATTATTTTATTTAAATACTTTATTATCATTGTAATTATAATTATTATTCATGAATATAATAAAATAATAATAATTTACATGATACAAGACATTATTTCTTAATAATAATTCATGTTAACTAGATTATTAATTAATAGTAATTATTTTTAAATGTAAAATTATTTATATTTTTAAATATATTTTTCATATTTTATAATATAAATTCTTAATTATTTAAAATTACCCATAGCCAACCATTTTAATGTGTTATAAATTAATAATATTATTATTATTATAATTTAAATTATTAATTTCATCATTTAAAAACAATTTTTTTATTATTATTTAATGTTTTAACCACTATAATGACATTATTGATAATAATTACTATGATTTTACTTGTTAATATTTATCCCATTATCAAATAATTACAAATTATTTAAAATTTGTCGGAATTAATAATTTATTATAATTTATATGTTATTATAAATAATATATTACTCATCAAATAGCAGAAAAGTGATATCTGAATCCCACATCGAAAACATAGATATTATGTTTAGTACAACACCATTGTAAAATGGGAGGTTGGGTGTGACTTTACAGAATATTTTCTCAATCAATATATTTTCAAAAAAATCCCTAGCATTATGAGGAATAAAATCATGTTTCATTACCCATGGTTCTGACTACTTCTCAGCACCAAGGGCTCAGTGACAACTAAAGGTGACGACGGTGCTGGAGCAGTTGAGACCCAATCAGGTGTAACATGGCAGGTTCTCAACCACCAAAATATCTCTCATGGATTCCATGGCTCTAATAAGAGTACCCAATAAAAATAAATATCATAAAAACCACTCTATGGTTCCATTTCACCTATATATTAAATGAAGTGATGTTATGTTGAGGATGAGGAGTCACCTATATATAGTTCTAGAATGATATATGTAGTACTCTCTTACATTCTTCCTATAAAAAAATCATATAATGGGTCATATAATGATATTTCCCATGAATTTATGGATTCATGGAGGACGCACAAACATGCACGGGTTGTTATTAGTGAAATCATAGATTTTGTATTTCATGAATAACATGGTCGAGAATTAGATGAAGACATGTGATCTTGGTTTAAAGATGAGGTTGATGCTCCGACTATGTTTGGTGATGGATGTGGGAATATATATATATGGGTCATGTATAAGATGGGGATAGATAGGTTGAGGGTTTTAGTGGGTCAACCTACCCACCATTGGGGAAGATGAAAAAATCCTTCATTGCACCTCGTTCTGATTACACATCCATTACTTTATTTATACTCACATATCTTATAATTTCAGTTTTTATAAAAATAATAAATTATGAATCAATATATTTAGACTATACTACCTCTTTAAAAAAAGATTTTTATTTTATAATTGAAATTAAAATTTATATTCTAATCATGACTATTTCTTAGACATTTTATATCAAAACACACATCACATACTCAAAATTTAGTAAACTCGTTCATATTTTTGAAATACATTACAAAAATAATCCATAATTTTTTTCTGAAATATATGAATAAACATCATCTAAATTTAAAACAAGATGTGTCTTATGTGAATTAAAGTGTGTTTTTTGTTTAAAATTGACATTTTAGTTCTAAACATTTAATAAATAATCCAAAATGATCAAATATATTCTAATTAGTTTGATACATTATGAAAATTATCCATAAATTATTTATGATGTGTTGGAAACATATTCCCCTAAATATCATACATGATATGATCAGTATGACTTGATATGTGTGATTTATATTTAAAAATTGTCATTTTAGTTCAAAACACACATCACATTCTCAAATGATATGAAATGCATTCATATTGTTTTGATAATTTAGTACAACTATCCATAATTCATTTTTTACAATTAGGAATTGACCACATATAAATTTGACACATAATGTGGTCGGTATGACTCGTTGTGGATGTTTTCAATATAGAAGCGTCATTTAAGATTAAATCATGCATCACATTAAAAAATAGAGAATAAAATATCAAATTGATTTTAATCCTTTGGAAAAAGAATTCCATTATTCATTTTTGACATGTAGGAAATGATAGGCCATCAATCTAACACATAATGAATCCAGTAAGAATTAATGTTCATGTTTTTAATATAAATGTGCCATTTTATTTTAAAATGAATCATAGATCCAAAATAAATAAAATGGGGTTGAATTACATTCAAACATTATGAAAATGATTCATAATTAATTTGTGATTTTTATGAATCAAATATACTTCAATTCGATAAATTATTTTCCAAGGATGACAAGAAGTACATGTTTTCAATATTGAAGTTCAATTATTGTTTAAAATGTGCATCACATATCCAACAAAAAGGGAATGAGATTTGATTTTTTTAAAACATTATAAAAATGATCCATAATTCATTTATTACATGTATTAAATGAAAAAACATCAATTTGACATTTTAGGTGTTTGGTATGACTCAAAATGTGTGTTTTCAATTAAAAAGTGTAATTTTAGTTTGAAACATACATCGAATAGACAAAATTGAGAAAATGATGAAGGATTATTTTTTTCATATTGTATGATAATGATTATTAATTTGATTATTTTGTTTAGTAATAAACAAAAGTTCAATCTGACACGTGATGTTGTAATTATGTCTTTAAGTGCAGTATTCCATTCTGAATGTGTCAGTTTAGTTTAAATCATTTATCACATATCCAAAAGCATGAAAATTATCTTGAATTATTTTACATTTTAGGGAAATAATAAATAATTTATTTTAGATGTGGAGTAATTTACTAAAATTCATTCAGATGCATGATTTGGCTGGAATGAGTCAAGGTGTATTTTTCTAATATATGTGTTATTTATGTTTAAAATGTGTGTCATAATAGAAAATTGTAAAAAGATCTCATTTTAAAAAAAACACAGTGGTCCATAATTCAATTTTTATGTGTCGGAATTGAGCATGAAAAAATATAACTTAATTGTGTTGGGTATGACTTTTGACGCATTTGTCTTTAATATAAAACATCAGTTTATTTTCAAAAAACTCATCACATAACAAAAAATAAGAAAATAAGCTCGTATATTGTTTCAATCCATAAGAAAAAAATCCATATTTTAATTTTCAACTGTAGGAAGTGATTGTAAGTCAATCTAGTGGATGATGTTATAAATATGTCTCTATGTAAATATTGTGAATATAAAAGAATCATTATTGTATAAAATGTGCATTACATATCCCAAAATGGGGAAACGATCATAGATTGTTTTTAAAATTAAAGAAAAATATCCATAATTCATTTTTAACATGTATTAATTGATGACACATCAATCCAATACATAATGTGGTCATTATGACTCAAAGTGAGTGTTTTCAATAAAAATGTTTCATTTTAGTTAAAAACAAGCATAAAATAGACAAAAATAAAAAAAGATTTCAGATTATTTTCAAACTCTAGTTAAAAAATCCATAATTCATTTTTAACTTATTGGAATCTCTCTCATGTCATTCCAAAAAGTAATGTGGATAGAATGACTTGAAATGTGTGTTCTGAATATAAAAGTATCATTTTAATTTATAATATGCGTTACAAATCCAAAATCATGAAAATGAGTTCATATTATTTTAAAAAATTGTTCAAATGATTCACACTTAATTTGTAACATTTAGTTTTTTATCATACATAAATATGATTGTTGATGCGGTAGGTATGACTCAGATAATCCTGAAGGCTACTGATATCTTATTTATAACCCCCTTTTTAATTTGGTTGAGGGGGAACCCTGACATGACCCATCTTCCAACAGGAACATGGCCATAATAAATAACCTATATGGCCCCAAGGACTTGAAACCATAGAATATTATCTCCCTCGAAAATAGATACATTCTGATCAAAATCCCAACACATTATTGGATTCATAACTAGCCAAAAAGAAGAAATAATTCTTTGAATGATTTTAAAATTTTGGACAGTGATCAATATTTCATTTTTTATCTATTAGAATTTCACACACATCAATCTAACACATGATGTGATCAGTATGACTCCAAATTCATTTTTTAGTATTAAAGATTCATTTTAATTAAAAAATGAGCATCACATAACCAAAATAAAAAACAATCTTTTATTGCTTCCAAAATTTAGTACAACGGTCTACAATTCTTCGTGATGATTAGTAATTGACAACAGGTTAATCTAACATAGGATGTTGTCGGTATGAAGTGAAATTTTCATATTCAATATATAATTTCCATTTATGTTTTAAAAGTCCTTCATATACACAAAACTAAGAAAAAAATAATTGATTGTTTTCAAACAATATAAAAACCATCCTTAATTAAATTTTGATATATAGAAATTGTTTTCATATTAATGTGATTCACCATGTGTCTGGTATGACTCAATGTGTGTGTTTTAAATATCACACTGTCATTTTAGTTTAAAAATCACTTCGGTAGCCAAAAACAAGATAACAAGCTTAGATTATTTTAAATATTTTGTGAAATGCTTCATAATTTAATTTTTCTATGTGGGAATTGAAAAAACATTTATTGGACACCTAATATGGCTGATGATACTGAATATGAGTGTTTTTAATATAAAATATAAAATATAGTTTAAAATGAGAATCACATAGCCAAAACTAAGGAAATAAGCTCATAATTTTTTCAAACATTAGAAATGTGATCCATAATTATTTTTGTATTGTTAGGAATTGAACGTACATCAATATGATTCATGATGTGGATGACCTAACAAAAAATAATTTTTTTAATATAAAACTATCATTTACATTTAAAATTTGTTTTACTATCCAAAAATGAGAAAATAAAATTAGTCTATTTTCACAAATTAAGTCACTAATCCATAATTAATTTCTGAAATTCTAGAATTGACCACACGTCAATCCAACACACGATGTGGTCATCATAACTCAATGTGCATATTTTCAACATAAAAGAGTAAATTTAGTTTAAAATGTATGTCACATAATCAAAACAAATCAAAAGGGGGGATATTCCTTTCAAAATATATAACAATGATCCATAAATCAATAATGATGTGTTAGAATCAACCATAAGTCTGTACATCATAGGATGTGGTCAATATGTCTCAAAGTTTGTGTTTTAATTAAAAATTTTCATTTTACTCTAAAATATGTAACACGTAGCCAAAAATTATAAAATGAACTTAGATCTTTTTTGAAATTTAGGAAAACAATTCATAATTCATTTTTGATATTTAGGAATTGACCACACGATTATCTGACATGAAATTAATTGATAATTTTTCTTAATATATATAATAATTAATAGTTAATTTATTATATTCGGGTTATATAACATTAAACAAATATATTTTTATTTACTATTACAAAAAAGAATTATTTAAAAGGGAATCTAATGTATGGAGGTTGATATTTGGAAAAAGTATATTAGTTTTGATTTTGTATATGGGTTTTAGTTTTTTTAATTAATTTTTAACATGAATTTAATGTATATATTTTTAGTTAAATTTTAATTTAAATTTTGGTGAAATGTGATATTTGTTTCCAATAAATTTTTTATTATATTTATATTCAAGTTTTTGTATTCTAATTGGGTCTATTTTTATAGGGATGTTGCATGGATACTATTGGGATGCAATGGTGTAGAAATTGATATAGCCTTTATAAACACCAAAAAAACAGTGATAATGTACATGATTATCAATTCTAGATAGATCTATGATAATGAGTATCATTATCAGCACTAGAGAAAGGACTGATAAAGGGATCATTTATCAATGCTAATAGTAAGGCATTGATAAAGGCCCATTTTGTTCAATGTTAAAAATGCACCACTAAAGGTCCCCTTTATCAAAACCATTTTTAGAATTCATTAAGGTAATATGATTTTAATGATTCTTTGGTAGTTAGGACTTTTTATGAAGGAAAATAATTTTTATTGTTCTGTTAAATGCTTAAATTTAGTAGTGGATAATGCGTATTTCATCTATTCCAGAATCATGGGACATGATTGTTATGATTGTGAGTAATTATAATGGTCAACATAAATTAGTATCCAAGGAGGTCAATTATTTTATTTTAAATTAAGAGATATATTATAATGAATTATAAGGTTCCACAAGGACAATATAGAGTGTGATAGGTAGTGGATATTAACTTGATGAAGTCAAAACAATGCGAAGGGAGGTATTTAAAGATATAAGTGTAATTGGAAATCAATTGGTTATATTTAATCTATATGTTTTATTAATATAAATAATAAACAATTATTGAAATATTTTATGTAGAAATGTGTTAAATTTATAAATCATTCCTAAATTTTATCCAAAATCTCAATAAATAATTTGGAGGATACCATTTTCATTATATGTGAAATGAGTTTGATAGAGTCATGGATTCTGTGTTCTAGAAATTCATTTTAGTAAATATTCAAGAAGTGCTTCATGAGGATTTATATATTTGTATGTACAATAAAAAAGTTCTTATTGGTGATTCTAATAACATCCATGAGATAAGATGTATTCAAACATTATAATATAGTAGTAGATTAATATTACAAACTCTATATTTCGTTATTTCAATATATAACAGTGTTTTTATTTATATCATTGCTAAATATTTTGAAACACACAATTTCAACTCTCGATCCTCTTATCCTAATCCACACCTTGGTCTCTCCTCAGTGACCCCCCTACTCCTAATGATGATTGTCGTGACCTCAACCCCATGCTCCAGAAAGTGAAGACAGTGACCCCAAATCCCCCTCTTAGTGATGTTCGTGAACCCAATATCCCATAAATGTTACATATATGACACCCCCCACCTATTAGGGACCACCATTCCCACAACCCTATATGAACGATTTGCATGACCCCGACCCACTACTCTTGATGGTGAATGTTGTGACCTAGACCCCCATGCTAGTGACCATCGTTACCCCAACCCACAGCTCTTGATGATGTCTATCTCTCCCCCCTATGTTCCCAAAGACCCTAACTCCTCTTCCCTCTTATGAGAACCTGATATCAACCCTTTACTCATCAACAATTACTTTTAAGTTCATCTCTCTCCATTTTTTGGGTTACTGTGATCCACAATAACCATTAAGGAAATATTGATTGAATTTTTTGAAGTGTTTTAATTAAATTATATAGATAATGGTGTAATTGATATGTGTTTATTTTTTATACTATATTTATTAATTTTTATATTAAACTATTATTATGATGAATGGAGACCCAACCATAGTCCATGATGATGTTGGGTGATGTTTAATTAAAATGTACTTGTTTGATTAAAAATTTATATATTTATATTTGGAAGTATAGGGATAATAGTGATAATTAAAATCTCGTGGATATCATTTTGAATAATATTTCTCAAAAAACAACTTTATATGTGAAGGTTTAGGTTGTTTTTTTAGATTATGAAATTTAAAACTGATTAGTGGATGGTAGAATATTTTTTTTTAAATTGTAAATTCAAGTGGTGGTATAATAGAAAAATTTTATATGAGAATTTAATATTGAAATAGTTTCACTTTTTATTTGTAGATAGGTTTTAGCTTGTTTAATAAAATTTTATGGAAATTAAAAAAAATGATGTTTATTTTACAGAAACACTATGTTACCAACTATAGGAGAATTCAGTTGGGAATTTGATAATTGATTAATTTGAATATTTATGATATTATATCCAGAAAATTAATATATATATTGAACCTTATATTGATCTTAAGAAGGTTAATTTATCCCAAAACATGATTAACATAAAAAATTATTTTTATGAATTTATTCAAGGTGGAAAACAAAAAAATATATTAAGGGTGTACCAAGTATTCGAATTTGTGATTTCTACTGTTGTTTTATCATACAAGTGTATCAATGGGATTACTAAAAAATAATTTTTCATGATTTTAGAGTTTCTTCATGATGAATTTAGGGAATTAAAGGACTATTCATTATTCTGTGAGATAAAGAAATAATAAAAAAACTTGGACATGGTTAAAATAAAATACATGCATTCCCTAATGATTTCATGATTTACAGGGAAGAAGTGTCTGATAAATAATAATTCATAATATTTCATACATGTAGAGGGTAGTTAATGAAAAAAAGGATAGTATGAATAAATGAATCCTTAGTAAGAAACAGAACATGAAAACTTCTACAAAGGTATTGCATTACATTCCTCTAAAACCAAACTAGAAAATATTATTCTAGTCTTCAAAGAGTATATACATCATGAATTGGTAAGATCGGGTTATTAACTATGGCTTGATGATACATCCAAAAGATTCAACATCATGTTATATATTTGATTCATTATATTTAGATTTTTTTAGATCTTATAAATATATGTTTGGGATTAGATTATGATGGTTTCAACCCTTTTGTTAATTTATTTACTAATTACAGCATTCTTCATGTTGTTTGGATCCTCTATAATCTACCTCAATAGATGATTACAAAGAATAATTTTTCATTATTTAAATGATTATTCCTAGAAATTTTTTTTTGAAATGAAATTGATTTATACCTTCAACCTCTAATCAATGAATTGTGAGAATTTTGGAATTATCTTGTGGAAAAATTGGACTCATCAATGAGAGAACTATTTTTTATGCATGCTATATTAATGTGGAAACTTTTTTACTCTCCAAGATTAAAAAATTTATCCCATTGGTGAAATTATACTGGTTTGGAATATTATGTTTTAAATTTTAATTTTTAACCTCAATTATTTCATCATTGAAGAAAATAGGTTTTATGTTTCATCGTTGATATAATGTTTGTAATCAAAATTTTATTTTTAAGAAGTTATAATTCAATGGATATATTGAATTGAGAAAGCCATCGAAGGTGTTTTCTAGTTCCGAAATCAAGGGAAATTCCATTAATGTGACCAACGTATTTAGAAAAGGTAATAAATTTATGCAGGGGGTAGGGAACAAGGTAGAGTATCTAAAGTAGCAGGAACACAAAAATATCAAAAAAATAGTATATTGTTCAAACTTCCTTACTCAGAATTTAATTTTATACATCATAATCATTTCAAATTTTATATTGTGAAATTTTTTTGTGATAAGGTAATTTTTAGATTTCATAATGAGATTGGTAAATATATTGATCACCTCGGTGCTCATAAGTATTTTGAGTCAGTTTATATAAAGAATGGTTTGCAGGAAAATGGAAATGGAAGTATCAATTGTCTATTTCTATGATGAATAATAATAATAAATATGCATTCCTTTGAACATTAGTGAATTTAAATGTTTTAGATGCATATTTAAGTAACATTTCAATGTGCGTTGACTTAAAACATCAAAAGTAACATTGATAGAAAAGTAATGACCCACATATTTAGATAAAGAAGTTATTTCTATTATTATTTTATAATGAAATACAAAAACAATTAAATGTGGTTCTACTTGAATTGTGTACCATTTTTGAGATCCTTTTGCAGAAACCCTAAAACCAACTATGCTTGAAAAACATTGATAATGATTTTTAATTCTATAGATTGGAGATTTTATTTCCCCCTTCATTCTTCATAGTTATGATTCATTTCACTACACATTCCATGGAATAATATAAAATTGGATTACCAGTCCACTATAAATGGATGTAACCAAATGAGAGGCACATAGATTTTATTTTTACATTCCTTGGTAAATTCATTCTTATCAAATAATTGTGTAAATTTTTTAATATGTTCTAATTTATACTCGATTAGGTTGTTAGGTCAATTGAAATCATCTATGAAGAATAATGCACAACCATATGGTTCTATTGATTATGGTTACATAGATGATAAGTAATTTACCACATGTCATAGGTATCTAGATGCGATTGAGACAAGATTCCATCTATTTGGACGTGTTGATGACATCTCCAATAAATCTTATTCTGAAAATCAATCCTCTGTATTTCTCACAATTAGACGACCAATTGGAAAGGGATCAAATTTTACCCTAACTGAAGTGGAGATTCTATAATCACGTAGATATTTTCTACTCAATAGACTTAATTGAGATCCATTTATTTATGAATTGTGATTTCAAACAAAGACGCGACAAATGATATGATCTCATAAAAATTTTAAATTTGTGAAATATGTTAATAAATAGACATTCAAGTGGTTTACTCATCATGTATGTATATAAAAATATTCATATTATTTATGTGTAGTTATTTTGTCAATATAAAAATTGAAACCATATATATTATTTTATATATATAATTAATGTTGACAATTGAACTATGATCCCAAATGATTTGAATTTTATAACTCGAGGTACTCTATGAAAGGCTAAGGGATATGATTCATACAATATTTATGAGTTCAGTTTTCTCAAAAATATTCATGTATAATACATGAAAACTAAAAATAGTGCTGTATTCACACTAGATGTTGGGGGATACAATGGAGAATTTAATGATATAATTGAATTAAAATACCAGGGCCATTTTTTAGTTTTCTAATTCAATTGGATGATGTTAAACATTTATAAGGGCATAAAGAAATATTCATTACATTTTTCTTCTGTAAACATCTCTCACATGATCCATACCAGTGATCTTATAGATCATCATCCATTTATCTTGGCATCAAAAGAGGATATGGTTTATCATGTGCATGATGAAATAAATGATTGTTGGAGTGTTGTTATAAAATTAATATAGATAGGCTTATATGATATCAGTGATGAAGATCAATTAGTACTTTATGACATTGAACACCATCAACCAAAATGCATTGACCAACCATTTATAGACAATATATATAATAAAACTTGAAGATATGGTGAAAATAAAGCACTCAAAAAAATGTACACTAATAATATTAAAGAACACGATGATAAATGTAATTTAATGTATAAATTGGTAATAAAAATTTATTACAATTACGAATTGGTAAGCGTGTATCACACATATGTATTTTTTATATTTCCTTTTTTTGGAAAAATCATATAGTTTTTCATTTTATATTCATTTAATATATCAGAACCATTCTAATTGTAGAAATGGTGATAATAAAAAAATCTAGATCCTAGCTGATCAGCATCTCAGATAAAACCACCACTACATACATTTTTAGTGGATCTATGTTATTATTATGTACCTAATTATAACAGTGATATAGAGGTTTCCCTATATTATGATTTTATCCCATCATCTGATTCACCTCTACTGATGTACCAATTTTTCCCCACTCCATCTAGAGGATATTAACGAGTTACTATTTCTAGTATGTATTTCATTTATATAGAAATATATATATATATATATATTTTTTATTTAATTAATTTATAAAATAGATAAATTTAAAAATATATGGGATATAAATATGAATATGACATATTTATAGGACCTAAAGGACATCAATATTATCATTCCATTTTACAGGTTTAGGGTACCAATAAGTGATTCTACTAGAATCTATGAGAATATTCATGGGAATCATTCTTGAGATATAGTGGTAATTCAAATTAATTAGAATTATCGGAGACAGATTCCAACAACTTGTAAAAATTATGTCTTTGATAATCATGTAATGGTAATATTAATTTAATATTCAATGATAATTAATTTAAAATAAATTATTAATATTTTGTAATATACATATTATAACAACCCTTAGCTTTATTACCCATTAATTCTTGATTTATTTAATAAAATTACACTTAATAATACCCAAAAGTTGAAGAATTGTAGTTTATTTGGGAATTAGGTACATAACATTGCATATTGAACATGGGATACAACAACATTATTTAAAACATCCTTAACATGATTCAAAAATTACATGGCTTTTTTAAATTGAGAAAATTATATGAAATGGGTGAGATATAAAACCATTTAAGGGAATGTTGAAGACATAACATGAAGATAATAATACATGTTAGAAAATGATCATATCAAAGGGTTATAAAAGAATCATGAATAATAAGGCTTGATATAGCATGATAATCATAACATGGTTAATGTGGAAATAACTTAAAACACAGAATCACAAACAAAGGTCAAGGATAAACCCTCCAAGAAATCATGGTGGAAAAATTATAATAAAGAATAATATTCATTCCATGTGCAAATGAGATGTATCAAGATAATGAATTTTACCAAATTCCTTGGATCACTATCTGGGTGCACCCATCCAAATCATTTCATTATCATTTTTAAGTGTGTCACACAAATCCTGGAACATGGATTCATCAAAAATCATAATTTATTAGAAGTTAAATAATTGTGGAATAAATACATGTAAGTCCCCAATAAATATGTATATTTTCATAACTATAAATCACTTTTATATAATAATGTTTGGGTATTCACTACAAAAAAAAATTCATGAAAAATTGTGGTGAAATTTCGGCAACGTTACAATGTTACATAAAAGTTCATAAAAGGTATTCATGATGGAGAAAATAGTATCTCATCATTTGTAAATAAATAGGACACTAAGGGGGATATTTAATATAATTTCCATTCCTTAAGAAATTAAGATAAATTACATAAGGTAAAGAAGATACTTGAATAAATAAGAGAAAGTAAAATATCACTTATAAAATTTCATAATGGAAATAGGTGTACATAAAATATCATGTGATGTTTAATGAGAGTAAAAAAAAGGATATAATAATTTAAATGTTAAATGGTATTTATGGGGAATATGGAAGAACATATCCCATAAAATATATAATGTAATTTTAATAGACTTAACATAAAAGGTGTTCTGGAATGAAAATGAGAAGAGTGGAATCCCTTACGGAAATTTGGCATACTAAGGACATACCTGAAGGTAAAAATAAGAGAGATAAAATGATCACTCATTAGAATAAAAACAATTTTATATTAGAGGATGTTTATTTTTAAATGAAATCATAAACAATTTCAATTAATAAGACACCTTCAAAAAAATTTCTTATATTGAATTAATGAGAGGAAGGTGAGGATCCCTTACTTGACTGTGTGAATCCAAAATCATGGGAGGGTATTCTTGACAGAATGCAGGAACATTTGGAGGAATATAGGGATTGGATGCTAGAGTTAGGACGTGAACAATGGAATTTTAGTGAAGATAAATTTTAGATTGTGTGGTTTTATATATGAAATGAGGGGGATTTCTTTCTTATTTATGTTTTTCACAACACATAAGAAAATATCCAAAACCACAACCCATCCTATGGTTTTCTCCTATGGTTTCATCAAAATGGGAGAGGTTTTTAATATATTAAATGTTTAAGGTCCGAAATTATTAAAATAATTTCCATTATTATGTGGAGGTGAGTCACACTCTTAAAAATTATTTTAAAACCATAAAATATATTATATGTTTTTGAAGATTCAAAATGGGTTTAAATAATCCAATAAATATAATATCAAGTTTTTTTAATGGAAAAATAATTATTTGGTCTGGGTTCCATTTGTAATACTAAATACCCAACTTTTGGGTCATTATGATGTCATAAAACATATAGTATATTATAACGATATATATTTTTTATCCCAAAAATAGATTACATTAGAAGATTATGAAAATTCACTATTGGATAACTTCAAAATTATTATTCCAAAATTACTATTAATTTTATCGAATTAATTTTCTAAAAATATGAATCTTCACATTTATAATAAATCCAACATTTATTGAGAAATGATGAGATTTTAACAATGACAAATTTATTGAACCCTTATAAAAATTACATTAGACTTCATAAAAATTATATGATCATTTATATTTGATAAAAATTTATTTAATAATAATATTTTATTAAAATATTATGTAATTTAATAATTCGTTAATTCTAATAAAATTCCATTATTGAATTCTAATATTAAGAAAAATACTATTTGTATTTTATTATATCAAATTATCATTTTCATAATACTTATTAATTAATCATTATAAATTAAAATAAATATGTAATGAACATAATAAACATTAAAATTAAAATCAAATATAAATATTCATATTATTAGGGTTACATTGTTTCATTTATTTTTACCCTTAATCAGCATATTTTCTTTTTACGATGGAAATAAATATTTTCTAAAATTACTGTTCATTTTGATAAAAATTAAGAAGAAATTATTACCTAATATTAATTATGATGATTAAAAATATGGAATAAATTTTATAATAATAAATTTTCATTGGTGAAAGAATTTAATTTAATATAAAACCCCCATGCATGATGGAATGTAGTTTTCCATGACAAATACATTTTTAATGAAAATATGATTTTTCTTCAAATATATAAAGAAAAATATATATTATATGAATTTAAATTCATAATGGTTTATATATAATCTTAAAATATCATTTATAAATTTTATCATTATTTTTTTATGTAATTATAACATATTTTATTTTGAAACAGTTTTTATAAAAATGTGTTTTTAGTCCAATAAATAATATTATAAAAAAATCTAGTATAAAACTGATTTAAATGTAATTAATTAAATTAAATATAACTATAAAATATTTATACTACATTTTAATAAAATTAAAATACTAATATTTTAATTTTAATTTAATTATCAATGAATTGACAATTTTACAAAAAAATTTATCTTGTACTATTCATTGAAAATTTTATATCTTCCAACTAATCCCAAAATTTCATTCTATGATAACATTTATATTAAGATATTAAAAATGGGTCTCATTTTATCATATTAATTTCCTAGATTTTATAGAAAATAATTATAATGGTATTTTTATAAAAATAAAAAAAAATAATTGTTGAAGAAATTATTTTTTGAAGAACTAAAAGACATTACCAAAAATGTTTGACTATTTAATAATATTTTATCAATATATTAAGTAAATATATATATATTATAAATTATTTTATCCAAAATATATCCAAAAAATTAATTGAAGGTCAAAATGGTCATATTAAAATAATCATTGTTTGAATTTCAAATTCTATTAAACATAGATTTCCATTTTAAAAACACAAGGGGTTATATTCTTCCCATATTTGATAAATTGAGTCCTCTCAAATTAAACATGAACATGGTAATAAATATTTTGAAACAAGAAAATATGTTTATTGGAAACCCATATCGTAAAAATTATTAATAGAGAACCCTATTGAAATGTGAGAAAGGGGTGTATAAAGGTCATAAAATTTCTAGGTTTCCAAATAGGATAACTTTTGAGGGAAGTGGAAAAATGTACATAGATGAAAAATCACACCAAATAACTAGTTAAGTGAGATAGAGACCACGTCGAGGAGATGAAAAATGACTATAAAACCATATATTTTTTATGGATAAAATGACCAACAATTCATCAGAAAGAACCAAAATATGAAAACATTTTTTCAATATTATTTTCCTAGAGTGATGGAATTATTTTATAATATTGACTAGGAATATAAAGAAATATATTTCTTAAAATGTATACTTAATTTCCACTACATTTTTATCTTTTTCTTCGGACGAAGAGAACTCAAGATGAATTTGTTTAATTATTGAAGAACTATAAACTTATAATAGATCACATAATACACCATGGAATATGATTATCTTCTTCCAATATTTTACTAAATCAAATCTTTTTTCATAATTTATGATCATAATATAATTTATTAATATCAAAAATTGAACTAATATTCACAAGGGTTTAACATTGATCATTCCTTGAATAAATACAGATATATAACACTAATAACCTCAAAATTAAGGAATGTTTTAAACCCAAAGGATGCACATAACCTTCAACATAGATACCCAAAATCATAAGATCATTCATCTCAAATAATACAAATGGGTATATATATACCTTAACCAAATAAAAATTCATTATAATTAACATTAATCAACTCAGAATAAAAAATATTTGATCCTTTAATATGTTTATGGAAATGTAGTACTAAACATCCATTATATATGTATTAAAAAGTTTTATCAATTATTTTAAACATAATATTATCATAATAGATATCATTTGAAGACTCTATAGGTTTTTCCCAAAATCAATCACGTATTAAGGTTTATCAATCCACCAATAATGCCTTTTATATGACATTTCTTTATCACTACCTCAATTTTATAGATTATCATTACCATTAAATGTAAATTTCAATTCCTTAAATAAATTAAAAACTACAGAACCATCCTTATATATTTCATTATTCGTATATCCACAATTTCATTGATATACAACTTCTATAACATAAATCTCAATATCTATAAATAAACACTTAAGTATTTACACTTCAATGATTTTTATAGAATATGTCTTTATTTATCCAAAAATTTAAGATAGATACACTTTCGTTTAATGCAATAGTGTCCATACTAAAAAAGATTCACTCTCCTACTTGTACTTTAATTGAATATAATGGTGATTTGTGGTACCTATGGTGAGTTCATTATCCTAATGATTTATATTTAATTTATAAAATAACGACCAATATATGAATATGATAATATAAAATTACACTAAAGGAATACTAATAATAATTTCAAGAAGAATATTCCTATACACATCAACATGTTATACATAATAATAGATGATTTTTGTCAAATAATTTCATGATATGACAAAATGCTATTCAAAATTTTCCAATAATAATTAGTGGTAATGAATTGAAATATAACATGGCATATACTACATGTACTTTTTGCATCATGATCCACCTTATCATATAAAATTCCTTATTCAATTGATCCTGGATATTGTTGGTTCTCATCATGCTTCTTAACCCTTATAATAAAGCATTGTCTGGGATGATGCCCAAAATCTCCAAATTTGTGAAAAAGATCTGTATAAGGTACTTTATATTTAAAATTACTTTTATCCGTCATATTATCCACTTTTTATTGGAAATTGGAAACTCAATACCCTATCTTCCCCTATATAAAACTACTCCCACTACCATTATGGATTTTCCCTTGCTTCCTCTTTCCACAATAACTGAACAAAGGAAATTGGGACATCATTCCCTTACCATCTTTACTAGATAAACATACATGACATATCTTCATACTATTTTTTAATTGTATGGGAATTCATCAAATCCCTAGTTGTTAATTTTTATTTTTGATAGATGATTTCAAAAAATCACAATATGTCTTGGATACTCTCCCATCATTTTAGGCATCTCATTTGGGTAGTAACCACATTTCCCATCACATTGGTATTTTGATGAGTTCCTTATATTTTCCACCATTATCTAGAATAAAGGGATGATTATGGATGAGTAATTTTAAACTATTAAACACATAAAATAGAAACTCATAACATTAATGGGATAACTTATAAATGAGAATTTTTTCCTAGAATATGAATTTATAAGCTTCAATCTATGTTATCCATGATATATATTATAACATAGACATATATTTCAATTTTTTCCATAATAGTGTTTCTTAATGATCTTATGAATTTACCAATGAATAAACCCTAGTAGTGTCATACCAGGTGCACAGTAAGGCCTGTTGTTTTCTAACAGGTTAATCTAAATTAGGCTCGAAACACCTTGTCAGAGGTGTTACCCCTATGAAAATATATTCCATACCCATGTCTACATGTAGTATCCCAACATGGATTTATTTTCATTATAAACCACATACAATATAATTACCAAAATTTTGGGATGTTTTCTTATACATAGTTTTTCCCCTAATAATTGTTTATAGATTTTTCTAATCATAATCCAAAAAAACCAAAAGTTTTCACGGATATTGACTATAGTACACATTCTCTTTATTACACCTAAATTATATATTTATTAAATAAAATTACACATAATACAAACTAATTGATCGATAATTATAGTTTATTTGGTAAATAAGTACATAATATAACATTTTGAACATGGGATACAACAATGTTATTGAAAATTTCCATAACTTTCTTCTAAAATTCCATAGATTTTTAAAACTAAAACAGTTAACCTGGGGAAAATTACAAGAAATTAGTGAGATATAAAGACTTGTTAGGGAATAAAAAATAAAAAAATTATTAATATAATACATGATAAAAAATAGGTATATCAATGGGGCATAAATGGAACAATAATAATATGGCATTATATTGAAAGATAATTATAACATGGGAAATATGGAAACAACTTAAAACTATGAATCACAATCAATGGTTGAGGATAAACCCACCAAGACATCATGGAGGGAAAATTACACTAAATTAATTAGGTTAAATCCCTATATCAACATGACATATCATGATACTAAACATTAACCAATGCATTGAAGAGCGATCTGGTCACACCCTTCGTATTCATTCTATTCTCATATTTATATGTGCCATAGAGATCACACAAAATGGATTCATTAATTATCATAATTTATGCCACATTCAAGGAAAGTATGATACATAAATTTATGTATCATATAAATAAGTATATTTCCATAAATCTGAATATATTTTTTTTAGAAAACATTATGGTATTCACTACACAATTGTATTGGCATGAAAAATCACAATGAAATTTCGTCACTATAACGATGTTACAAAAATGTTTATAAAAGGGTTTGATGAGTGATAAAGGTGAATATCATCATTTAAAAATAAATTTCGATGTAATGGGGATATTTAATAACCTATACCATGATAAATAAATGATGAAAAAATGATATAAGGTAAAAAAAGATACCGGAATAAAGAGGAGAAAGGAAATGATTCCATAAGAAATTTTAGCATGGTAACAGGTTTATAAAAAGGATCATGTGTGGCTTAATGTGAGTTAAAAAGGGGGTTAAAATAATTTATTCATTAAACTAGATGTATGTTTAATATGGAATAACAAATCCCATCAAAATAAAATGAATTTTAATACACATATCTTAAAACATGTTCTTGAATGGATATGAGAAGACACAAATCCCTTAGGGAATTTCAGCATAGTATCAGCTTTGGTGAAGGTCAAAATGAGAGATAATAAATGATACAACATTAAAATAACATCTATTTTAAATAATTGAATGGTTATATATAAATTAAAGAAAATCAATTAAAAAACTTTACAAATATGGTGCTTGAATTGAACGAAGGAGAGGAAGGTGAGGATCCGTTACTAGAGTGTGTCACTCCAAATGCTTGGGAGTGGATTATTTAGAGTTTAATGTATCCTTGAGAGGACTCTTATATTTATAGGTCAGATTATGGATGTGATTCAAGTATATTGAGGGAATATAAATGGCTACTTGGGTGGGTTTATATAGGAAATGAGGGGTATTTCTTTATTATTTAGGTTTTGAACTCTATATAATATAATATCCAAAACCACAAAACATACCATAGTTTTTTCCAATAGTTTTTAAAAAATGGGTGTGGTTTATATTATTTTATATTTATCCGGGCCAAAGTTATATAAATAATTCATGTTAGTATTTGGAGGTGAGTCACACTCCTAATGAAATTTTTTTAAAACCTTAAAATATATTATAGGTTTTTTGGGATTCATAATGGATTTAAAAAACTAATCATAAAAGAAAATTAATTTACTGCTGAAAAATTTATTTGGTCTTGTATCCACTTTATATTAATTATATCAATAGGTTTAGTTCATTATGATATCATAAAACAAAAAATATATTTATACGGTAATTTATTTTTACTCGAAAATTCGATTATCTTAGCAAATTATAAAAAATTCTCCGTTGGATAATTTTAGACATAATGATTCCAAAATTAACATTCATTTTATCTATATAATTTTCCAGATATGTAAATTTTTACATTTAAAATAAAAATAATCATTAATTTAGAAACACTGGTTTTCTAGATAAATAATAGTTTTTCAAAGCCTTATAAATATTACATTTTCTTTCATAAAAATTATATGATTATTTATATTTGTTAAAATAATATTTACTAAAAAAAGATTATTAAACTAATATTTATGTAAAAAAAATTTAATTATTCAAAATAAATTCATTAATTTAATTCTAATATTAACATAAAATACTCATTGTCTATTATTGTATCAAAATATAAATTTTTTCAAACTGTTTACTTAATAATTTATAAATTAAAAGAAGCAAGAAATAAACATAATCATCATTTCAATTAAAATTTATTATAAATTTTCATAATATTATGTTTTCATAATTTAAATTATTTGTACCCGTAATAAACATATTTTTTATCAACTACGGTAATAAATATTTACGACAGTTACTATTCATATTTCTCAAAAAATAAGTCAACATTATTACCTAAAATTAATTTTTATGATAAAAAGTTTGTAATAACTTTTATCATTATTAATTTTCATAGGAGAGGAATTAATTTTCATATTTTATTATATGAACTTCAATTAATAATTATGAAATATATTATAAAATTTTCATTTATACCATTTATGATTAGTTTTTATTATAAATTAATATATCATTACAAATTTTAAAATATTATTCTGAAAATTGCCTTTTTATTCCAAAAAAACTTATAAAACAATCTACTATAATGATCATTTAGATGTAATTAATTTTATTAAATAGAAATAATGAATATTTATTCTATATTATAATAAAATTAGAATAATAAATATTTTTTTATTTTAATTTAATTATTAATGAAATGGAAATTTTAAATTAAAACAGTATTTTTCACTATTCCTTGAGAAAACTATATTTTCAAAAAATTGAAAAAAACATTCAATATAAAAATATTGATATGATGATATCAAAAATGGGGCTAATTTGATCAAATTATTTTCTCAAATTTTCTAAATTAATTATATTATTTAAAAAAACAAAATAACCATTTTTAAAGAAATTGTATTTTGAAGAACAAAAATACATTACAAAAAATGATTGATTATTCACTAAAACTTTATCAATAAATTTAGGGAATATAAATATAAATATATTTTATAACATTTTTATTTTTACTTATATAAAAAATAATAATAAATGTTTTTAATTGTCATATTCCAACATACATTGTTTGTATTGAAAATGCTAATGAATATAGATTCCTATTTTTAAATTCTCAGGGTGATACACTTATAAACTATTAAGATTATTTATTTTTGTATATTTATTATTTTTTTATTTACATGACATTGTCTCATGCCCATTAACTCTAAATAATTTCTTAAAAAAATGTTATATTTTAAATAGATATTATGGAATGAGTTTATTGACACATCTCTTAGCTCATGATAGATGTGTTAGAAAGTGCATGAAGGCATTTCTCATGATAAATGGTTGTTTTTGTTGATATTAATAGAGATTAATCTCATTAGGTAATTAAATATTTTATAGTTTCTTATTAACATAATCATACTAAAATTATAGCTGTTTTTTAATGTTTCTATCTTGGAAGAAATTTCCAATAAAATATTTTGTGAATCATGATAAACCTTTCATTCGTCTTTTCATTTTTTCCTAGTGTTTTTTGATAAATTAGAAAATTTTTATTTTGATTTTATTTATTATTTTTTTTACCATTTTATTATCGCTCATGTTTTTTTGTTCTTATTTATATTTATTAATAAAGGATAATAAATTATGTCACTTTGTTATTTGATCTGAGTTTTTATTTAAAGTGCATAGGAAACCTAATGATAGGTTTGTAATTGACCCTACAAAAGATGTTTGAATATATACCTTTCATTACTATTTCCTAACATTTCATTATAATAAAAATATAAAAATGTAAAACATTTTAAAACAACAAACAAGCCTAAACTTTAATTAAATGTGGTCGACTACATTGATCAAATGATAGTAATTTATCATCATTTGATGCATCGAGTTGGCCCAAATTAATTAGGGATAAGAATTTTTATTGTTATAATTTTTTTCATTATTATGTTTTTATAGAAATGAAATTACAATAAATAGTAACGAAAATTTTATTCATTAGATAATATAATTAAGTTCATATATTTTAAAAAATTATTATTAATACTTCTATATTAATAGGATAAAATTCCAAAAGTTCGAGATGTCAACCCTTAAAAATTGTTTTAAATTTCCCAAAATTATGTAGTTTTAATTGTTTTAGGTTATGAGAATCCTTGTCATATACATGGTGTAGTTTCACAGCCTAATCCATTAGATTTCATTGGTAGGGAGTCATCATCAATTACTAATACACTTAGTAGGGGTTTGAGAACTTCCATTGATCAGAAATCACGACGAGGAATTGAATGGACAAAATAAAAAAGAAAAGGAAAAAGAATATTTTTGGAAAACACAGGATCAATAATGGTCCGAAATGGAAAATTCTTTAGTTTCTGTATTGCATTGGATAATAGGAATCATCCATGAGGAAATATCCAGACATATTTCTCATCCTTCTATTGTGAATTCAAAATCCCTTATATTATTCAGACATTTATAAAAATCACATACAATATCCATAAATAAAACTATATTGACACTACCATATGGAAAACAAACACATAGATTCATACCTACATCATATTTTTCCTTAATTAAATGTGGTTGATTACTGAACAATAAAAATGAATTATAGATAACCATCCTTCTTTTTTAAAACAAAATGAGCTCGTTTTCAAGGTTTTGACTTAGTAAATAGTTATTAAAGGTAATAAATCCCTTAGAAACGTCTGTATGGGGGGTCAAAACATGTAAAACGATGTTGAATTACTATGAAATCATATGAAAAGGATTCAGGACATACTTTCAATTTTTAGTATGTCAAGACACATCATTCTGAGTTACAGATTACCTCAGATACCTGTAAACACATTTTTTGGGTTTTAAAACTCTAAAACGTATGTGTAATAGTGAATATCATATAAAATGATCTCATATTGATGTGGCATAATTGGTAAACCACATTAGAGTAATTGTTTTGTGAAAAAAATGAAAACATGACAATATGGTGTTTGGTGTGGTTGAAATGACACTGTAAAAAAAATTAAATCTACCAAATCATTTCAAAAACAAGCTTCGAGGGGTAAAAACCTGGGAAATGATGGTCTATTTCTATTAAATCATAGGAATACAACCCTATATTTATTACTAAAATTATAATTAATTTTCTCTTTATTTCATAATTAAACATGATTTATTACATAAAATTTCCCTTACTACCAATCAAGAGATCTGGAGGGCTAGTATCTTTGGGAAATTAGGTACATTACATAAAAAATTAAAACCTAAAATTCAAAAAATTTATTGAAAAATTCCCTTACACAACCACGTCATTATTTTATACTTTAAAATTTATGGGATAACCTGAGAAAATACATAAGAAAGGGGTGAGCTATAAATCACAATAAGGGAATAAAAAAGGTATAACATGAGGAATACAATACGTGTTATAAAATAGGAATATCAATGTAACCTAAAAGGAACATGAATAATAAGGACTCATACGGTATGATGATCATAACATGGGAAATATTGAAACGACACGCAACATTATATTAGCATGATTCATGGCATATTTTACAAGGATGGGCATGAGTCAAAGCTTATTCACATGGATAATAATTAGTCAATGTTTATTTCACATAATGTATCATGAATTTATCATCATTTCACCTAATGAATCATGATATTTAACATTACCAAATTCATTTTAGCACTATCAGGGTGCACCCTTAAAAATCCTTTTGTTATCTTACTTATGTGTCCTGCATAGATCACACAACATGTATTCCTTAATCATCATTGTTTATTACATGGTCAGGGAAATGTTGAATATATATATATATAATATTTATATTTTCATGAAGTTTAATATCCTTGATAGATAAATGGGTATGGTATTAAATATACAATGATTTTGTTATGGAAAAATCACGGTGCAATTTCGGTATCATAACGACATCATATATAAATTAATAAAATGGTATGATGAGAGATAAATGTATATTTCATCATTGATACATGAAATGGAAATTAATAGATACATGGAAGGATATTACCTAACATGTGTAATTGGAAATTTAAGGTGAAACATAGTAAAGAGTCTTGAAGTGAGAGGGGAATTCAAAAGAACACTTTTGTAATTTCGGTATGGAAAAATGTGTACATAAAGGATCATAAGGGGATTAATTAGAGTTACTAAAATATTTAATCATTTATAAATAAAATGGACAGTATGTTAATCGGGTTACACCATATTCCATTATATGAAAATGAAATTTAAGAAGAAAAATATAAAGAAGTGCTTGGGTGGAAATGTGGGGATAGAAATACCTTACTTGGGTGTGTGACTGAAATAGTTTTGAAGATTCTTATTTTGAGATTAGGAGAGCCTTGGGAGGACTCTAGGTAGTATATTTTAGATTGTAGATGAGCTTAAAATATTTTCAGTTAAAGGAATTGGGAGCATTGGTGGCATTATATTGGAAAGGAGGGGGATATTCTTTATTATCATGATTTTCGATAATATTCAAAACTACAAACTATCCCATGGTTTTTGAACAAGGTTTCTAGAAAATGGGCGTGGTATAAATTATTTAATGAGTCCATGGTGCAAATATAAAATTTTTTCCCTTTATTATGTGGAGGTGATTCACACTTTCTATGAAATGATTTTAAATTAAAAAAAATATATTATATACTTTGAAGCATTCAATAAGGATTTATAAAATAAATCAAATAAAATTTTAATTAATTTATTTCCAAGATAAAATATATATCTTAATGAATATACCTCTTATTGTATTTATTACATCATGTTTGAACCATTATGATGACATGAAACACACCGTATATTTATACTGTATTTAATTTTTACCAAAAACGTTGACTATCTCATAAAAATTTAAAAAATTCACTTATGTTTAATTTTGATATCCTAATTAAAAAATTAATATTCATTTTATATAAAAATTTTCTAAATATGATAATTTTCAATTTTAAAATAAAAACCCACATTTTTTGAAAATTAGGGGTTCTAACAATAACAGTTTTTGAACCCTAATAAAAATGACATTTTAATTCATGATAATTATATGTTTATTTATATTTAATAAAATTAATTTGTTAATATTCTTTTATTAAAATATTATTTATTTCAAAAATCCATATATAAAAAAAAATTTAAATAAATATTGAATATTAACCAAAAATAAAATTTGTGCATTGGATATCAATTACAAAGTAATAATAATAGAAAGAAAATATATTCATTATTATATAAAAAATTTTACAAAATATTATTACTAGGGTCTGGATACATATCAATTTATTGCACCAATATAATCCCAAAGAGTATGATGCATGATGGTGGGGGCTTTCATGCGATTGTCTGGTGAACATGGTTTGGGTCGTGATATTGGTGAGATTGAACATCTCTATTAAATTGATTCTATCAAGCTTATATTATTGAATCTTAGATTAGTCATGGTATAATGAAATTCCCAAAAAATTATTTCTCTCGTAGAATCTCTGATAAATGGGCTTCATAAGGAAAAATCCTATGAGATGGGTTCATCACTTCCTTTTTCAATGTCAAAAGTATTTGTTAAAACCCTATATTTACACTATTCATGTAATCACTAGTAAAGTGAAATATTATCAATGGTCAAATAAAATTTAATCGAAAATAATAAAATATGTTCATGTGTTTTATAAAACCATAATACATTAAATTAAATCAAACAAAATGGAAGTTTATTCATAAATGATTGGGTCATTACAACCATCCCACATAATATATCTCACTCATGAAATTTCTTTTTCCCTCACTGAATAAAATGAGGGTAACTCTACTTCATCAGCTCCTTTGGTTCCAACGTTTCTTCTTCAAACTTGTGGTATCACCACAACACAATGATAAGAGGTATTGTCTTAATTCGTAGAAATTTTTCTCTATGATCTATGATTTCTACCAACTGATCCTTGTGAAAAATATTATTCTACAACGGTACCACCAATAGATTGAGTACATGATATAGGTCTGGGTTGTACTTATTGATAAGGGATACATGGAATACATCATGTACATGAGATAGGTATGGTGGGATTATAAGCTAATAAGACACTTCTATGATATGATCAAGGATCATATAAGGGCTGATGTACCTTGGACTAAGCATTCCTTTCTTCAAAAATCTCATCACTCTCTTCCACAACGATATGTGGAGGAATACCATGTCTCCAATATTATATTGTAGGTCACATCGACAATTATCGTCATATCTTTTTTTTACTCTAAAAAACATTGATGTGATTATGGATGGTCCTAATCATCTCTACCATTTTGTAGACCATTTACATACATAGAATTTTTTGATCCCCAAACATTATCCTATCATGTCTTTCTTCTACACCACTTCCCATAGAGGGCATCACAAGGGTCCATTTGTATTATCTTAACAAAAATAATATGGTAAGAGAACTCCACTAAAGGAATCTATTGTTATAATCATCATTTGATGTCTATTTATCAAAATCTCAACATGTCCTCATGTGTTTGGATATTCTACTTAGATTATACATTGGTTTGAGGGTGAAAATCTATACTGAAATACAAATATATGTTTAGACAATGTGGAATAAATTCCCAAAACATAGAGGTAAATCTGCGATATCGATTGGTTAATATCGAAATTTGTAATCCATGAATTATTACTAATTTATTGACGTATATCAATTCTATTTGATCGAGTAATAAATCCTCTCAAATTACCATGACTTGTGTAGTCTCTGTAAGATTATCCACAACAACCTAGATAACATTGTTTCCCTTGTATATCTTTAGGAGTCTGGTAAAAAATTCCATGGTGATGTCTACCAATTTCCATGTTGGTATGGGTAGTGGCTGCATCATCCCCTTAGAAATATTCCTTTTAGCTTTCACATGCAAACATAATATGAACTTTGATGTATATTTTTTGATCTCCTTCTTCATTTTATCCCACCAATAGTGCTCTCATAGATCTCGATACATCATTGTGTTTCATTTGTGAATTGAGAATGTCAAACTATGTGAATCATCCAATAGTTCATTATTTTACTACTGATTTTATGGAACACATATTCTTGACCAACATCACACAATTCCTTCCTTATTAACATTAAAATCCAAGGATTTCCCGTTTCTGATAGTTTCCACATTCATCTAAATTCCCACACCATCTTTTTTAGCTTCCTATAAATTTTCCAGAATAGATAGTTCGGAAATAATTTGTAAAAGTATTGATGATGCTGTTTTCTTTATGATACCCATGTCGATATTCATCATTTCTATTACTACAACATCCCTCTCAATTATCATCAATGATAGAGTTTATGGGTCCTATTTAAAAAGATATTACTCATCATTTTTTGATTTCACTGGATGGTAGTGGATTGAGAAGGTGTAATAATTTATGAGCTCTAACCAAATATTTTTGAATGTATTCATATAATTCTATGTGAATATATGTTAGATACTTTTTTTGAATTGTATACATTTCACAGTTCTCTGCAAGTAGATAATATTTCCATATTTCTAATGCAAATATTACAGCTTCCAACTCTAGATCATGTGGGGGATATTTTTTCTCATGAATGGTCAACTGCCTTATAGAATAAGCTATGACTTTTTCATTTTTTGTCAACACACATCCCAATATATTATTTGAAGCATTTCAGAAAATTATGAAAAGTTCCCCACCTATGGAAAGTGTATGCCTTGGGGTAGTGAAAATCATCAATTTCAATTATAAAATGCTTTCTATACATTCATTATTTCAAGAAAATTTTACTCCCTTCTATATTAGCTCAGTAAGAGGGTTTGATAATAGTGAGTAATTTCTCACAAATCGACGGTAATATCTAACCAACCTGTATAAGATATTGATATCTATCATAGATTTTGGCCATGGCCATACCTCAATTTCATTTCTCATGTAAGGATCAATAGATATCCCAGTTCTTGTGATGATTTCTACAGAAATGAGACTTCCTTCAACCCTAACTGATATTTTATGTACTTTTCATAGAGAATATCCTTTCACAATGTCTTAAGAACAATTATTATATACTCTTTATAAACCACCAATATTTTAGAGTATAAAATAATATGGTTTATAAAGACTACATTTTTTTATGATTTAATCTCTATAGACTATATACATCAAGTCCATGAATATTTCTTGAGTATTAGTTGGTTTGAAAGGCATCACTACAAACTCATAGTACTCATACCTTTTATGAAAATCAGTCATGGTGATATCACCATTATTTACCTTTACATGGTAATACCCCGACTAAAGAACCACATTGTAGCAGTATTGTCCTTAACATGGTTAACTGAACAACTCATTACTTAATTCCAAAGGATACTTATTCGTTATCTTAATTTTATTGATCTCATGATATTCAGTGAAAAGGAGCATTGACCCACCATTATTCGTTATTATGATGAATAGTGAACCCCATGGTGAAGAAATTTGGAATATAACCCCCTTATCATGATTCTTTTGTAATATATTAATTTTCTTCTCATGTTCCACAATAACCATTATTTATAGATAATTGGATATTGGAAATTACCCATTTATAAGATTGATTTAAAATTCAACCTCTCATCTATGAAGTAGACCAATAAATTCCTTAGAAAACATATATGCATATTCTTTCAGAATAAAAATTACTTCAATGATGATATATTCCTTAGAACCATTAATATTAGTTAGATAAACTTTCTCATATGATAGTAATATCTATTCTTGATATGATAGTGGTAAATAAGATTCATCTTCCTCCTTGCACTTGTATAGAATTGGGGGCCGATTCTCCATATGGATAGTTATTTCCATACTATAGAAATTTATGATGAAACTATATAGTACAAGAAAATCCACTTTCAGAATAGCATTAAATTTGGTCAAATGATATATCACAAACATCGCTAGGAAGTTCAATCCACAAATTGGGATAGAGGAGGAGTTATGTAACTGGGATGCAATAATTTACCCATTTTTCAATTTCAAAGACATCTCAACTACCATGCTTTGGGGTGGTGTCATGACCCCCTCCCAAAAAAGTGTACCCCTCCTGGGACGGAAATTTGAAAAGGGAGATGATAACCCCTATGTCCCGCCTCTAAAAGGCCTTGGGTTGGTGACTAGCACCGAGGGTATAATAAATAAACAAATGGGAGGCATTACCCTCATAGAGAACACATGCGGAAGAGAGAGATATGATAGACACCAACCAAATCAAACTCACAACTAATATATAAAGGAAACCCAAGTGAACATATGTAATTCCATGTAAAAGAACTACAACTGAAAGGGGAAAACTGCAAGTACCCAAAATAAATTAAAAAAAATAGACACCACAAGCCCGAATAGCTCCTACAAGCACAAGCTAGTAAACACCAGCCTGATATCCAACCTACTCCAAGTAACCTGAAAAAAAATTTATATATACATAGGGTGAGTATAACAGTATACTCATTAGGATCCTCCCCGTTTCCTCTCATGAAAAATTAAAGAAATCATGCTAAAGCACAGTGAACAACAAGTGAAACAAACTCTTCACCTAAACTGGTATACTAAGTTGTAACGACCCAAAATTTTTCAATAGAAATTCCATTCCTATATTTATGCCATAAAATAAGATGAAAACACAAAATAATGAACTACTAAGGGATAAGTGACCTTTAAAAATAAGTTTGTCACTTCTGTTTTTGCAACATTAAAAATCCGACATACACGGTTGTGCTCAAAATGATTTTTGGAGTCTAATGAAACAAAAATAATTATTGGTGAATAGTGACCTACCCTTATGAATAGTAACATAACCTTATGAATAGTAATATGTCCCTTATGAATAGTAATTCATCCAACATAATAGTGACATTACCTATGAATAATAAAATAAAATTTAGACATCTTAGAAAGTGACAATTTGACCTTAATAAATGTTATTGGAATTTTATAAGTCATCAATAATTAATTATAATTAATTAATTAATTAAAATGAATATTTATTTCCCAGAAATGTATTGATAAATTATTTAATCAATTTATAATAGTATTTAGATAATTTTTAAAGACCCTGCGTAATTTTTGAAATAACTATAAAATCAGTTTTAATCTGAAAAACTGGTTTTTAAGTAAATTATGATTTTAATTAAATATTAAATTAATAATATTTAGAAAATTATTTTTGAAAAATGGACTTCATTTTTGGATTATACACGGTGAAAATGGTTGGGGGTATATTTTTGGGATTTTTTTGAGATACTTGAATTTTTTATGAAATGTAGAATCCGATAATTCACAATAAATGCTAAATAATGTATTAATAGACTCATCGATGATGTTATGCTGATGTAATCCCACTTGGTTCGAGATTAAATTATAAAATTACTATTATTGGTCGTTCAAGACTCACTATTACTTGTCTTGTGGGGAAATAATAACTAATGAATTTTATATTAAAGAAACCCCTCTCCCCTCCACTATAAAAGCCACCCTTCACTCCCTCATTTTCTCACACCTATAAAGATCCAAGCCTTCTCTAAACTCTCCCCAAACATCTTCCCTAGTACCTCCCCCACGTCTTAACATTTCTGGTCTCATCAAAATACCAATACTAGCTTTCTTAAGGAGGATCTCAAGAGGATGATTTAAGAGGTAATTTCCTTCCCTCTTCTCCTTTAATTCCAGTTCAAGTTCAAGTTCTTTTCTTGATCTCTCCCCACCTATATTCATCAAAATTGTTTTTTAACTCCATTATTATACATATACTTTAATTTTATGATTCTAATGGGATATTATATCACCCCAAATCCTTTCCCTCTTCCTTTTATTTTATTAAAGAGAGAGTTGTTCGTGAGGTGTTAATTTACCACCTTTGAAAATGACATGCTCTCTTCTTCCATTTATACCCTCAGATCTGGTCATCAAACCATTTTTTTGGTTGAACCAGAATATGTTATATGTTTTATGTTATATTTTAATTTCTGTAAATAACCAATGTACATATTACTAAGTGAAAAGTTAAAACAAGATTGTTGTGATCCAAAAACCGCTCAAATTAACCCAAATATTCATCATTTATTTATTATCTAATGACTCACCCACATGGATTTAATATAATTGATTATAAAATCATTAAACCTCCTTTAATATCACTAATAAAATGTAATATAATTTCTACATGTTTACCCATGATCTACCAGAACTTCAATTTAAGAATACAAGTGAATCACCCAAGAAAACCCACAAAAACGAACATCCCCGAACAATGTTTTAACCACTATAAGTCATGTAAAGGAACATAATATGACATAATGAAACCAGAATGAACCCTATTAATGTACACATGTTTATGGATTTCTTATTAAGGAATATAATTTCATTATACATGACATTAAAGAGAAGGAGGCATTCGGGTACAAGGTAAGAGGAAATCTCGAACTCAATTTTCTTCCTTCGGGTTCTCCCTCATTCACTCCATTTTTGATATGGTTACACCTTAAAGATAATTTTTTTATAATCACATTTACTTTTCTGTAATATACATTTTTTTCACTGGTTTTTATGTCCAACAAAATGTTTTCCAAAAGAACTCTTCATTTTTGAACACCCCTTTTACTTCTCACTCAAAGTGGACGGTTCGTGTAACATGTTTCTCAATCCCTCTTTCTTTTGGAAACCCAATGCTTATGAATGTGTTATTATGATATGAAACCCATTCATTTACTTGGGTTATTTATGTACATGTTTTATATGTGTGCTATGTGGCAAGCGTGATAACGATAATGTTATGATGTGACAGGTGCACCCGGAATTATAAAGCGCAATTATGAATGTTTCAAAGTGACGGGTGCTCCCGGAATTATTTAGAGCCCCAATGCATTGGGTAAAGTGATGAATCTCATGATTAAATATGAAATGATGTGTGAACAATATGCTATCTTGGTTCAAAATTATGTGTGGTCGTGAACCTCTATGACATGATGTTTCATTTTTATGCATTTCCACATTTCAAGTCATTTATTTATGCTCTTCTCATGTTCCTGATATTTTGCCTACGTTATGATAATGATCACCCCATGATATGTTGTTCTTATCTATCCTTTTACTGGGATTCTAGCTTACCCCTTTTTTCTGTATCTCCTCAGGTGGATACATGTACTAAGGAGAGGACAAGTGCCACTAAGAAGCTAGTGAAGAAGAAATTAAATAAATGTTTATGGTTGATTTTGTATTTGTTATGTGTGGTCCTAGTTTTCCCAAGACACTAAACATTTGTATCCTCTATGTATAATAATATTATGTTGTTTATCTTTGAAATGATCTAATTGTATTGTAAGAAATGTTCGGGATGCTATAGTTGGTATCAGAGGCAAGGTTTAGTTAATTTGGGAATTAAGAGTAGTAAACTCTACAGAAAACCTCTAGTATGAGATTAAGTACAAATATGCACACAAGAGTATTTACCTAGGGATCCCATATGTTATATTTTTGGTATAATTGTTTAAATTAATAAGTTATTAATGACTAGTTTACTTATGTTTTGTTCTAACCTTTTCTATTTTAGAAAATGATGGGAACAAAGAGAAATCAGGCCAACAACTTATGCGAGGGCCAATGCAATGATTGCCCGAACGACATCCCCAATGATTTTGGAGGAGGAGTTCAACACATCATGGTGATGCTTACCCAATTATCTCAGGTTATGAATAATAACGATAATAATGGGGAACGTCCTCCTTCACCAAATAGGGAGAAACTAGCTATTGAATGTTTTATGCAGCAATGACCACTGACATTTTGTGGATCTTCTGATCCACTAGTTGCGGAACAGTGGGTCAAATCAATGGAGAAGATATTTTATGTTCATCACTTTTCTGAGACGGAGAAGGTAACTCTAGCCGTTTATCATCTAGATGGAGAATCGGATCAATGGTGGGCATTGATTAAGATCAACAAGCCAAGGGAGGAAATTAAAGAGATGGAATGGGAAGACTTTAAGGTAATGTTTCTTAACATGTATTTCCCAAGAACTCATTGCACGAAGATGGAGATAGAATTCATATAGCTCAACAAAAAAGAAGTAAAATATTTCATAGCCTATGAAGAAAATTTCACAAGGTTTTCAAGGTACTCTTTTAGTTTTTTTATCATCAATGATAGAAAAATTGATAGATTCTTTAGGGGATTAAAACCACACCTTCGAAAGGCTCTCGCAATTCGAGACTCTGGGACTTATGAAGAAGGTGTTTGGTGTGCTCTCAAAGTTGAGATGGAATTTGGAGAATGGTCCCATGGATATGGTGATAAGAAAAGAAATATGGAGTTTCAAGCTGATGGATCTAATGAAAAAGGTGGGAAGAAAAATCAACGACCCACATGCAAAAAATGTGGGAAGTTGAACAATGGGAACTGGCTCAAAGGGACGGTGAAATGATTTATGTGTGGGAATGAAGGACACCATGCTCAGGAGTGTCAAAAAGACATGAAAAGGAAGGATAATGTAGCCGTTGAAATGAGAGAACCACTCTTGGATAAATTCTACAATAGTAGGGAGCTAGGGGAAATATGCAAACCAGTGGACTAAACCTCGAGCTCTCGAGGGTAATCAGCGTCAGCAACCACCAAATCCAAAGGAACAAGGGAAGGCTTATTCCATCACTACTGTGAAGGTGGAGCATGATAATGAAGTCGTACAAGGTACACTTCCTATTCACTCAATAATGGAAAAAGGCTTATTTGATTTTGGTTCTACGCATTCCTTTTTATCAGGAAATTTTTCTAAAACTATAGAATTGATGTCCCGAAACATTGAAGTAGAGATATCTGTAAAAACACCAAGTGGTGAAATCATTGCAACCCAAGTGTTGGACACTTTTCCTGTAGGTGTATGTGGGAATATTATTCCGGAAAATCTCATAATACTTCAATTGGTGGAATTTGACACTATAATGGGAATGGATTGGCTCTCGTTATATAGAGCACATATCAACTGTCGGGAAAAGGAAATCTCATTTCATATTCTGAACCATCCCATGCTCCTCTAAAAATTCATGGAAGATCATGAATATCCTTTGAAAAATCCTTCAATGGTGTGGGTGTCGATTCCCTATGAAGAAGCATACCTCACCCAAATGGTTCAGTCAAACGAAAGTTCCAACCTTGAGTAAATTACCATCGTGAGGGAATAAAACGATGTATTTCCCGAAGAGTTACCCATAATTCCCCCGGATCGTGAGTTAGTGTTTTCTATCGAACTCATACCCAGATCTACTCCTATCTCAATGTGCCTCTATATGTTGTCTCTTATTGAACTGGAGGAGTTAAAGAAGTAGCTGCAAGAGAATCTGGACAAAGGGTTAATACTCCCTAGTGCATCTCCTTTGGGTTCTCCAGTGGTCTTTGTGAAGAAGAAAAAATGGAATAATGTGGATGTGTATCGATTATTGGGAACTCAACAATATCACCATAAACAACATGTATCATCTCCCAAGGATTGATGAATTGTTAGACCAGTTAAGAGGATCTCAATAATTCTCAAAGGTGGATCTCCGTTTTGGATATCATCAAGTAAAGGTGAAGAAGGATGATATTCAGAAGACTGCCTTCCGTACAAGGTATGTGCACTATGAGTATTTGGTGATGCCCTTCAGACTTACTAATTCCCCTGCAATCATCATGGATTTGATTAATAGTGTCTTTAGTCATTACCTCAAAAAATTTGTGGTAGTATTTATCAATGATATTCTCATCTACTCCAAGATCAAGGAGGAATATGAAGAACATCTACGACTTGTGTTGGCGACATTAAGAAAGGAGAAGTTGTACGCCATGTATATCAAGTGTGACTTTTGGATGAATCAACTCACATTCTTGGGACATGTGATCACATGTGAGGGAATTTATGTGGATCCTTCAAAGACAAAGGCGGTTGAGGAATGGCCCATGCCTTCTGGTGTCACAGAAATACGTAGTTTTCTTGGATTAGCAGGGTACTACTGGCGTTTTGTGAGAAACTTCTCATGATTGTCAAGCTCTCTAACTAAGTTATCAAGGGAAGGGGTAATGTATGTCTGGATGGAAGAATGTGAGGGAAGCTTTAAGGAACTAAAGAGACGGATGATCACTGCACCTGTACTCACAATACTGAAAAGTGGAGAATGTTTTGTGATATACAGTGATGCTTCAAAGAAATGATTGGGTTGTGTACTCATGAAAAATGATAATCTGATAGCCTATGCCTCATGATAGTTGAAGATCCAAGAGTAGATCTACCCGACGCATGATCTAGAGCTGCCAGCCGTGATTTTTGCCTTGAAAATCTGGCGGCACTACCTTTATGGCGAGAAGTGTGACATATACACCGACCAAAAGATCCTAAAGTATATATTCACACAAAAGGATCTAAACATGCATCAAAGGAGATGGTTAGAGATAATCAAGGTTTATGATTTCTCTATTCACTATCATCCTGGATAGCCGAACAAGGCAGCTGATTCTCTAAAAAGAAAAGAACATGTTACTCTATCTATGTTGTGGATTGAGAAAGGCCCTATCTTCTTGGATATGAAATGAATGGATTTGGAAATCATAAGGGTAGGGGATACAGCCTACCTTTCACAAATGATTGCGCAACCATCCATCCAAGAGAAGATTAAGGAATTACAAAGGGATGATGTGGAGATACAATAGAGGGTGAATGATGTAAAGGAAGGTAAACTGCAAGAGTTCTATATCAATGATGATGGTTTGATTTGGTTTGGAATGCGTCTTTGTGTGCCTTCATCACCTGGGATTAAGAAGGAGATATTGGATAATGCACATAGCTCAACTTTCTCTATACATCCTGGGAGTACCAAGATGTACCGTGATCTCTGAGAACACTTCTGGTAGGATAACAAGAAGAAAGATATTTCAAAATATATATCAAGGTTCTTGGTATGTCAGCAAGTTAATGATGAGCGACAAAAGTCCAAAGGTATGATGTAGCCATTTCTTATACCCATGTGGAAATGGGAAAATGTTACGATGGACTTTTTCACAAATCTCCCGAAGATGTCAAAGAGAAATAATGTGATATGGGTTGGGGTTGATCAACTCACCAAGACTTCCCATTTTATCGCTATTCGGGAAGACCTCTCGCTTGAACAACTTGCAAGGATATATGTGAAGGAAGTGGTGAGAATGCATGGTGTTCGACTCTCAATTGTCTCTGACCGTGATCCAAGGTTCACATCTAAATTATGGAGGAGCCTTCAACATTATTTGAGTACTGAATTAAATTTCAGAACGACTTATCTCCCCCAAACTGATGTCCAGTCTGAAAGGAATATTCAGACGCTTGAAGATATTCTAAGAGACTGCTCCCTAGAATTCAAAGGTGGATGGGATCAGCCTATCCCATTGGTTGAGTTCTCATACAATAATAACTTACACTCGAGTATTCATATGGATCCTTATACAGATCTTTATGGGAAGAGATTTAGAACTCCAACCTGTTGGAATGATGTTGGAGAGAGAAAGCTACTTGGGCCCAATCTTGTTCAAGAGATGATAGAGAAGGTTCAAGTCATCCAGAAACACATCAAAGCTGCTCAAAGATGGAAAAAGAGCTGTGCTGAAAACCGTCGAAGGGACATGGAGTTCGACATTGGTGATAAGGTCTTCCTTTGAATATCTCAATAGAAGAGAGTCATGTGATTCGGGAAGAAAGGGAAGCTATGCCCAAGTTACATTGGCTTCTTTGAGATCCTTGAACGCATAAGAGTTGTGGCCTATCGGCTTGAACATCCACCGAATATGGCTCAAGTCCATGATGTGTTTCATGTATCTCTACTGAGGAAATACATACCGGACCCCTCACATGTACTAAACTCGGAGGTGGTGCAGCTGGAAGATGATCTCTCCTATGAGAAGCAGCCAGTAAAGAATCTGGATAGGAGATATAAGGTTCTACTCAACAAGACAACCCATATTTTCCAAGTTTTTTGGAGGAACCATATGTTTGAGGAAGAAACATGGGAACCAGAAGAGGAAATGAAGGAGAAGTACCCTCACATGTTTATGTAAAGTAATATTTCGAGGGTGAAATTTCTTAAGGGGGGAAGAATGTGACGAATAAAAGTTTTTCAATAGAAATTTCCTTCTTATATTTATGTTATGAAATAACATTAAAAAACAACATAATGAACTACTAAGTGATAAGTGACCTTAAAACAAAAGTTTATCACTTCTGTGTTTGGAATTTTAAAAATCTGACATACACGGTTGTGCTCAAGATGATTTTTGGAGTCTAATGAAACAAAAATAATTTTTGGTGAATAGTGACCTACCCTTATGAATAGTAACATACCCTTATGAATAGTAATATGACCCTTATTAATATTAAATCATACAGAATAATAGTTTCATTACCTATGAATAATAAAATAAAATTTAGACATCTTAGAATGTGACAATTTGACCTTAGTAAACGTTTTTGGTATTTTATAAGTCATAAATAATTATTTATAATTAATTAATTAATTTAAAAGAATATTTATTTCCCTGAAACGTATTCATAAATTATTGAATCAATTTCTAATAGTTTTTAGATTATTTTATAAGACCCTACGTAATTTTTGAAAGAACTATAAAATCTGTTTTAATCTTCAAAACTGTTTTTTTAAGTAAATTATGATTTTAATTAAATATTAAATTTATAATTTTTATAAAATTATTATTGAAAAATGGACTTCATTTTTGGATTCTATATGTCAAAAAATGGTTGGGGTAAATTTTTGGTATTTTTTTAAGATACATGAATTTTTGATGAATAGTACAATTCGATAATTCACAATAAATGCTAAATAATGCATTAATTGAGTCATTGATGAAGTTTTTATTATGTAAGCCCACTTGGTTCGGGAAAAAATTATAAAATTACTATTATTGGTCGTTCAATACTCACTATTCCTTGTATAGTGTGGAAATAATAAACTAATGAATTATATATTAAAGAAACCCCTCTCCCCTCCACTATAAAAGCCACCGTTCACTCCCTCATTTACTCACACCTCTCAAGCTCCATGACTTCTCTAAACTCTGCCCAAACATCTTCCCTAGAACCTCCCCCACGTCCAAAAGCTTCTGGTATCATCAAAAGACCATGAATAGCTTCCATAAGGAGGATCTCAAGATGAAGATTTAAGAGGTAATTTCCCCCCCTCTTCTCCTTTAATTTCCTTTCAAGTTCATGTTCCTTTCTTGATCTCTCCACACCAATATTCATAAAAATTGTTTTTTAACTCCATTATTATATATATACTGAAATTTTATGATTTTAATGGGATATTATATCACCCCACACCCTTTCCCTCTTCCTTTTATTTTATTAAAGAGAGCGTTGTTCATGAGGTGTTAATTTACCACCTTCAAAAACGACATGCTCTCTTCTTCCATTTCGACCTTCAAATCTGGACTTGAAAAAAAATTTCTGGTTTAAAAAAAATATTTTATATGTATTGTGTTCTATTTTAGGTTTTGGAAATAACCTATGGTCATATTACTAAGTGAAAAGTTAAAACAAGATTGTTGTGATCCAAAAACCGCTCAAATTAACCCAAATAATCATCATTTAATTCTTATATAATGATACACAAACATGGATCTAATATAATTCATTATAAAATAATTAAAGTTCCTTTAATATCACTAATAACATGTAATATCATTTCTGGATGTTTACCCATGATCTACCCGAACTTCAATTTAAGAATACAAGTGAATTGCCCAAGAAAACCCACAAAAATAAACATCCCCGAACAAAGTTTTTAAACTCTATAAGTCATCCAAAAGAACATAATATGACAAAATGAAACCAGAATGAACCCTATTAATGTAAAAATGGTTCTTTATTTCTAATTAAGGAATATAATTTCATTATGTAGGACATTAAAGAGAAGGAGGCATTCGGGTACATGGTAAGGGGAAATCTCGAACCCAATTTTCTTTCTTCGGGTTCTCCCTCTTTCACTCCATTTTTTATATGGTTACACCTTAAAGATCATTTGATTATAATTTCATTTACTTTATATTGGATATAAATGTTTTTAACTGGTTTATATGTCCAAAAAATTGTTTTCCAAAAGAAGTATTCCTTTAAGAACGCCCCTTTTACTTCTCACTCAAAGTGGACGGTTCTTGTAACAAGTTTTTCATTCCCTCTTTCTTTGGGAAACCCAAAGCTTATGATTGTGTTATTATGAGATGGAACCTATTCCATTACATGGTTTATTTATGTAAATATTTGATATTTTTTCAATGTGTAAAGCATGATAATGATAATGTTATGATGTGATGGGTGTACCCGGAATAATATAGCGCAATTATGAATGTTTCAATGTGACGGGTGCGCCCGGAATTATACAGTGCTCCAATGCATTGGGTAAAGTGATGAGTCTCATGAGTAAATGTGAAATGATGTGTGAACACGATTCTATCTTGGTTCACAAGTATGTGTGGTAGTTCACCACTAAGACATGTTGTTTCATTTTTATGCATTGCCACATTTCCATTGTTTTATTTATGCTCCTCTCATGTTCATGAACTTTTTCCTATGTTAGGATTATCCTCACCCCTTGTTATGTTGTTATTATCAATATTCTTATTGGGTTTCTAGCTCTCCCCTTTTGATGTATATCCTCAGGTGGCTACATGTTCTAAGGAGAGGACAATTGCCACTAAGAAGCTATTGAAGAAGAAATAAAATAAATGTTTGTGGTTGATGTTGTATTTGTTATGTGTGGTCCTAGTTTTCCCAAGACACTAAACCTTTAGATCCACTATTTGTTATACTATTATGTTTTTTATCATTGAAATGATGTAATAGTATTGTATGAAAAGGTCGGGATGCTACATAAGTTCCCAACCTCACCATGGATAGTCTCACCAGGTAACACATACACGAATATATCATATAATAAATAATATCAAGGGTACCCCGCTACTACTTCCCCACTGGTTAGCCGCTTTTCCCGCACGTCGCACATCCTGAGCATGTCTCTCCGAAAGGCATGCCCGCAGACACATGGGAGAAGCACCACAATATACACCTCGTGAAACAAACACACCATGTCCACACACCAAAGTAACCAGGTAGTTTCAAGGATCCACCACAGCTTGCATAACGTGTAACATACGCCGAGTAATATACCTCAAGCCATTAAAGCCCATACAATGAGTAAAGATCTTCAATCCATCACAGAATATACACGTTACACCCATAGTAGTTCATAGAAAACTATATCCAGAATATATGTGTGTGAATAACCACAAGCACATACAGTCCCCTACACACATATATGGGGAAAACTAACCAATATTACTCCTAGTACCAGTAACTATCAAGAGAAGAGAGAAAGGCCAAAGGGGGTAGTCATCCATCCATCCTCCCATCGGAATGTTGGGGAAAAGTCCCCCAATGGCTCAGAATCCCCAGGGTGTCAGTTTCCCTTACTGACAGGGTGGAGTAGCGTATAGAAACACAAAAAGTAAATGATATATTATATCTCACAACCACACTATTGGAATTAGCTAGTCTTAGACACAACTATATCTAACGTCTCTCAGACTCCGGGCTGATACTTCTAAGTCAAGGTATCCTATAATCACACAACCATTTAAAGATCATTATTAGATTACTTCCTTCCCTTTTTATCAGTTCCACTGTACGTTAAATAATTCTCTAAACATTAATTAACAATGAACAATTCCACATTAAATTTTAATAGCATCATACCCAAGTCAACTTTTCCTCAAAAAATTTCAACCTCATCCTTAAGTTCCAGCATCTCCATCCCCATTGGTTAACACCATTTATTCAATTATTCATTATAGAAATACGTTCCCACATTCCGAGGAATTATATAATGACATTAGTTGCTACTAAAAACAAGGGGGATCAACATGGTGAGTTGATGTACTACCCATTGAGTCTTTTCCTCTTATAGAAAGAGCATATAATCATCCTTCCTTGGGAATCTAAACATAAAAATCATGTGGAATACCCCGCGTGTCTTCGCATCTTTTAGAAGAAGGGTATGTAAGACCAGCTTCATTGAGAAGTGGGGACATGAAAAGAAGATAAATAACCAATCAAAATTAACAAGCATCAAATAATCACATCCATCCCATTCCATCATCCCTAGTCTCCTCCCTATCACCCATAGACATAAACTGATGCATCTCACCACTCTAGGAATCATCTTCTTCCACAACCAAAAGGGCCTCTATGCCTCCACATATACCACACCCATACAGGCTCACATTAAAACACAAGTAGTAGTAAAACAAAAATCTTCACAATTTGGCTCTAGGACCCTAAAACAAGAGGGTAACTCAAAACCCTACATGAAATTATATTTTAACAACCACCAGTTCATTAATCCATCTTGGGTCAACCGATTTATTATTCATTGGTTCCAAATTTGGGAAACCTAACTAGTAAGTTATCACAAATGAATAAACATGATTTCTTCACTAATTTGATTGACATCAAATTACAACAAGAACCAGATTCATTTTCATGCCTCATTATCTTTATCCAACAATTATCAATTAATCCTGGTTAACGTTCTTTACCAATATCCATCAAGAAAAAACATCTAATCAATGAAATCATTGATATCACACTATCTAGAAAAATAAGAGGCAATAAAACACAGTTGATGTACATTTATTTATCCGGTTAAAATATTTTTTATGTCAATTCCATTGTCATAAAGTGGGATTAAACATGCTAAAAATATAGTTGCATGTAAAAGAATGAGAAGAAATGAATCCCCTACCTCAAATAGTTCCTAATGTTCTTTATCCACACAATGGGTCACGATCCTCCTCTCGTGATAACTGCATCCACCCGAGGATGCCATGGTACGACAGCACCAACCAAACACCAAGAAAAACCCCATTTTAAGAATGGAGATTACATGCTATAACATGGAAACAATAAACATGAGGAGATGATCCCCAATAGAATGACTATAAAACATACCTCATATCGAAGATTTACCGATATAGATCGGTTTCATCAAAATAGTGCAGAACCAATCTGAGGAGTATAGTTTGATTGTGAAACTCCTAAAGGAAGGATTTAAAGGATCTAGAATCTCATAGAAAATAACAAAGAGAAAGAACAGGGGAGGATGATTTCTTTTCCCTTTTGAAGATTTAATGGGGTGATGACTTAAGATTCGGTTAATTATCCATTAAAAGAGGATCGCCTTAACCCACATTGTTTGACCAAGTAAAAACATCTCGAACCATATGAATAATTAATTCAGGATATATGGTCCTTGAATCAGCGATAAGAGTCCTTAAAATAAGGCTTTAAATGTATTTTACGACAATGGAAACGTCCAAGGGATGAAACTATAGGAAGCTGGAAACACTGTTCAAAGTCCACTGTTTGAAGTCCATTGTTAGAAGTCCACTATTAAAAGTCCTCTATTAGAAGTCTGCTGTTAGAAGTCCACTTTTAGAATTCCGTTGTGAGAAGTCCGCTGTTAGAACCTCACTGGAAGAACAATATTCATTAAACCTCACTGCTAGAATAATTTTCACTGAACCTCACTGATAGAACACTATTCAATGAATCCTCACTGATAGAACATTGTTCACTAAATCCTCACTCATAGAACATTGTTCACTAAATCCTTATTGATAGAACAATGTTCACCAAATTCTCACTGATAGAACACTGTTTACTAAATCTTCACTGATAGAAATTTTTGACTAAATCCTCACTGATATGACACTATTCAGTAAACCTCACTGATATAACAGTGTTTACTGAACTTCACTTATAGAACACTATTAACAGAATCTCCACTAATAGTACATTGTTCAAACAATCCTCACTAATAAAACATTGTTCACTAAATCCTCACTAATAGAACATTGTTCACTAAATCCTCACGGATATAACACTGTTCACTAAATCCCCACTAATAGAACATTGTTCACTATATCCTCTTTTAATAGAACACAGTTCACTAAACCTTACCGATAGAAAACTCTTCACCTACCGTTATAATTTACGGATAGAGGATACCAATAGGGTTTACCGATAAAACTGTTCACTGATGGAACTGTTCACAGAATTTAAAATTTTGAAAAGGAAATAGAGTTTACCATTAGAGGTTATTGATAGAACTGTTCACTGATGGAACTGTTCACTAAATTGGAAATTTGGAAAAGGGAAGAGAGGTTACCATTAGAGGATACCGATAGAACTTTTCACTGATGGAACTGTTGACAGAATTGATAATTTGAAAAATTATTGGGGATAAGTCACCTTGAATTCTCGTAACACATTAAACACCATATTTTCACAAATTATTGGACCGGAGAGGTCCGAGCCATTACATCACATACCTCTCAAAACATTATCATCCTCGAGAATTCAAAACCAACCTAAAGAGACAAAAAAATAAACGGGGTCCGAACAACCACACATCGAGATACCTCTCAAAAGATAGAAAGCCACAAAAGAAACAAAAGAAAATCATAAATAAAACATGAAAGGTCTAGCCACAAAGGGAACATCGTTACATGAAAATAGTTAAACATCAAACAACTCTGGGTACTGAGCACGTATCTGTGACTCACGTTCCCAAGTACTCTCCTCTATGCCACCATGTCGCCACAAGACACGAACTAAGGGAATAGAATGCCCGTGAAACACCTTCACCATATGGTCATGGATCTCCATAGGTCACCCCTCAATGGTCGCATCATCATCAACATAGATCTCTCACCAATTGATGATGTGAATGTCATCATGAAGATAATGACAAAAGTGTTATACATGGAAAACATCATGTATCCGACTTATCTTCTGGGGAAGTTCTACTCGATACACCATGGCTCCAACAAGAGCTAACACCTCGAAAAGCCCAACAAGAAGAGAAAAAGATTACATCCATGAAGAATCCTTCACTGCCAAAGATGAGGAGTCACTTTCAGAAACCCATCATCCCCAACATTAAACTCCAAGGGAATCTTTCATTGATCAGCATATGATTTCGGACGATCTTGCGCTATCTTCGTCCTCTCACAAATCACCTAAACCATCTCTGTAGTATTCTGCACTAGTTCTGGTCCAAGAATTACTGACTTTCCGTCCCCATTCCATCACAATGGGGAATGACAAGGTGGACCATACAATGCTTCAAAAGGTTCCATACTGATGGTGGAGTGAAAAATATTGTTGTAAGCAAACTCCACCAAGGGTAAGTGCCTTACCCATGAGCCTCCAAAATCATGAACAGAAGAACATAACATGTCTTCAAGATTTTAGATTGTTCGCCATGTCTGACCATCCATTTTAGGATGAAAAGAAGTGCTAAGTAATAGTTGAGAACCAAAATCATGTTGGAGACCTCTCCACGCCCTAGAGGTAAAACAAGGATCCCGATTAGAAATGATCATCCTAAGGACTTCATGAAGTCTAACCTCGTCCTCTAGATACCACCTCGACAAAACTTCCACTGAGAATGACTCCTTGATTGCTATGAAGTGGGCTGATTTTGTTAAACGATCAACGACCATCCAAATAGAATCATGTCCTCTCGGAGCCCGAGGTAAACCAGCAACAATGTCCATTGAGAATTATTCCTTATTCCACAAGAGGAATCTCTAATGTATGTAGAAGACCACCTAAAACACGGTGTTCAGCCTTCACCTTCTGGCAGACTAACCTTTGAGACACAGACTCCACAACCACATGCTTGATCCCAAGCCACCAAAACTGGCTCTTCATGGATCGGTACATCTTTTTTATGCCGGGATGTACTGCTAATGGAGAACTATGGAACTCTATAATAACCATCTCTTGCATCGTCAAGGGAATAAAAATCCTTCCATGATACAACAATCAGTGTTGTTCATCCTCTCACTATCCATCTGTGGCCTCTCTACAAAAAAATCGGTCTCCCCAAACCTCCACCATTAGATCTCCCTACTGGGACTCTTCCACCATCTGCATCAGAGTTGAATGTACCATAATTTGAAAAAGACAACCTCTACCCCTAGCTTTTTCCATATCTTGATGAAATGCTGGTAGTTCTTCCATTAATCTCCAGGAATCACCGGATTCACGCACAGTATAACTATGTGACTTTCGTCTCAACACATTAGCTGCAACATTCCCTTTTCCAAGTGTATACGATATTTCAAAGTCATATTCATGAAAGAGCTCCATCCACTGACACTATCACAAGTTCAAGTCACACTGGGAGAAAACATACCTCAAACTCTTATGATCATTGAAAACCACAAAGCACTCACCAATGACGTAATGTCTCTAAAACATCAGATAAAACACCATGAATGCCAACTCAAGATCATTGGTTTCATAATTTCATTCATGTGGACGCAACTGCAGAGATCCATTTGAAACAACTGACCTCCGCTACATGAGAACACATCCTAACCCCAGATGTGAAGCATCTCAGAAAACATAAAACTGGACTCCCTTAGTTGGAAGGCAAAGCACTAGAGCACTTACTATCTTCTCCTTTAGATACTCGAATGATGCCTGACACTGATCAGTCTATATGAATGCATGATCCTTCCTAGTCGAAGCTGTCAGTGGAGTCGCAACTTTTGAGAAATCGGATGCGAATGTCCTATAGTAGCATGTGAGACCAAGGAAACTTCACACCTCTGACAATGTCTTGGGGGCTTCCCAAGACACAACTGCTTCTATCGTCGATGGATCTACTGCTACTCCCTATTGGAACTTAACATTCCCCATGAAACGGAATTCTAAATCCCAAAACTCACACTTCAACAACTTCTCGAACAGTTGATGTTGGCAAAGAACTCCCAAAACGGCTCGTAGATGCTCTGCATGTTCCTCTTCAGATGAGGATTACACAAGAATTTCATCGATGAAAACTACCACGAACATGTCTAGGAACTCACAGAACACAACATTCATCAATCCCATGAATACAGCTAGAGCATTCTTCATGCCAAATGGAATTACAACGAACTCATAATTCCCATAACGACAACAGAAATTAGTCTCCGGGATATCCTCATCCTTCACACAAATTAGATGATATCTTGATCACAATTCAATGTTTGAGAACCAAATTTCTCCTCTCAGTTTATCGAATAAATCATCAATTTGCGGAAGAGGATAGCTATTATTTATTGTCAGTTTTTTATGCGACAATAATCGACAGAAAACCGCAAACTTCCATCGACCGTCTTCACAAACAAAACTGGTGCACCCCATGGTGACACACTTGGACGAACAAAACCACACTGTAACGGACCATCAAAATGTATACGCAGCTCTTGTAACTCAGAAAGGGCCATCCTATATGGAGACATGCAGATAAGAGACACTCATTGTTGTAGCTCGATCCCAAACTCGATCTCTCATCGAGGGGGTAATGCAATAACCTCTTCTAGAAAGACATCGGGGTACTCCTCTATGACCCTAGGAAATGCCAACTACTGAACCTCTGATGAACTCATCATAAACTCATGCATCATGGATAATAAATATGGAACGCGCCTTTGACCCATATGAGGGTCTCTCTCACCAAGAAATACCACTTTCTCTCCATCTGCACCAATGAAGACGACCTTTTTCCTGAAGCAATCCATGATATCCTACACTGAATACAAACAATCCATGCTGATGATGACATCATATGGTTGTATTCGTAAACATAGGAAATCTTCCCAAGAGTGGTGTTTCCCCAACACTAGCTCACAGTATCCATATACTTCAAACAAGTCAGCCTGACCTCCAATTGTCATAGTCAATGCCAAGGGCACTGGAAGACTCTCTACCTCATGTTCAAAAGCATGGACAGGGGTAGGTGATATGAAGGAGTGTTTGGCTCCTGAATCAAACAAAGAATACACCAATGTAGAAAACAAGAAAAGGGTACCTAGAATGACATCTGGCTCACCTGGAGCTGGAAACACTAGAGCATGAAGCTGACCACGACCTCCTCCACGGCTTCTCTGACCCTGATGATGACCACCACCATGGCCATGCTTTGCTCCCTGAGGACACGGAGTGTCATGGTGTTGTCCTCTGCCTTCCCCATCTACACTCTGCTGATCTAAAGCTGGTGCAACGGGCTGTTGCAGCCTGGGATGGAACTGCCTCAATAGAGGAACTTGGAGCGTAGCACCTGGTGCACAATGACTTCTCTGAAAGGATGGGCACTCCAAATGTTGATGGCCATGACCAGAACAAGAAAAACAAGCACTTGATCCATTTATATAAGCCTGAGAGTTGCTACCTCTGGAGAAACTAGATTTGAAGGGTTGGGACCTACCCCCGGCTGAAGGAAAACTATTCTTCCATGAAAACAGTGAACCCCAGACCATAACTCTGCTTCATGAGGAATCATGCTGATTCCCCTCTTATGATGATCCCATCCGGGCCAAAGTCCTCTCGACAACCTATTCCCTCAAAAGTACCTCCGGATATGTTTTAGCATAAATGGGGTTACCTGACGCTAGATCTACGAACAAAAAGGCTCCTCGAAATGCCTCTCCCTGGACTCCTCATCTAGCAGTATGTCTGAAGAATATAATAAAAGGATTTTGAAATGTATTCCAAACTCTCTAACACTAGAGCTCCCCTATAGAAGGGTAAGAAGCTCCTGGTGACTGGACGCCTTCGCAGTCGAAGAAAGAAACTCGACTCTAATCTTATCTCGAAACTCCTCCCATTTAGATTGCAGACTCCTAGTGATTCCCTAGGAACAAGAACCACCATTTCTTCACTAATCCACAAAACATCGTCACAAAAAAGTAAACACAGTGCTTCTTATGAGCATGAATCAAAGTAAAGCTGATATTGACGTCCTCTAACCGGTCCTCTGTCACTACATCTGAAACGGAGCCCTCATACTTCTGCAGACTCTAGCGCTGAAACATTCAGAGTGTCTTTCTCCAAGTGTCATCATTGTCAACCTCTACGCTATGGTGATCTTCTGGAATAGCCTGCTAGATATTTTCTTCCGCAAACCTAATGAAGACGTCGACCTGGAGCCATACCTGTAAAATAACCACTGTTAGGTTTCCTAAACCTCGAATATGGAAGACTCAACATTAATTAATTAATTGTTCTCTTTTATTCATTTTAGGTTAACCTATCCCAAGGTCTACCCATTCAAACATACACAAAAAGAAGAATGATGCATGATCATTTCCTAGGTCTCTACCCTGCAAATATTATCACCTTGTTTAGTAGTCATTGTAAACATAAATGCCCATGCATCATATCATAGGGGGCCATAAATGCCTATGTCTCAGCCGGTCTCTAGTGTTTACCTCACATGATAATCATGAATGACACTATTTCCCTACCAACCCATGCAACCTCAACTCTACCAAACTCCAAACTCCATCATGTCCCTCAACCAGACCTCTGATACCACTCTGTCACGACCCCCTCCCCACAAAGTATACCCCTCCTGGGTCGGCAATGTGAAACGGGAGATAATGACCCCCCGGGTCCCACCTCCAATAGGCCCCAGGATGGCGACTGGCTCCCAGGGTATAATAAATACACAAATGGGTGGAATTACCCTCTAAGAGGACACATGTAGAAGAGAGAGATAAGATAGACACCAACCAACTCCAACTCAGAGCTGAAATATAAAAGAAACCCAAGTGCACATATGTAATTCCATGAAAAAGAACTACAACAGAAGGGTGGAAAAAACTTCAAGTACCCAATAGAAAGTAAAAACAACAGCAACCATAAGCCCGAATAGATCCTGCAACCAAATGCTACTAAACACCTACCTAATCACCAACCAGCTCCTAGTGACCTGAAAAATAGTTTATATATACATATGGTGACTATAACAGTATACTTAGTTGGATCGTCCCAGAAGCCTCTCGTGAAAAAGTAGATAGAGTATGCTAAAGCACAGTGAAAAACAAGTGAAACTAACTCGTCACCAAAACAGGTATACGAAGTTCCCCAACATCACATGTCCTTAGCATCTCTCTCCAAAAAGGCTTGCCTGCAGACACATGGGCGAAGCACCACAATATGGACCTCGTGCAACAAAACCACCACGTCCACACACCAAAGTAACCAGGTTGTTTCTTAGAGACACCATAGCTCGCATAACGTGTATCATACACCGGGTATTATACCTCAAGCCATTACATCCCATACACCGAGTAAGGATCCTCAACCCATCACAGCCTACACACTGGGGAAAACTAACCAATGTGTCTCCCAGCCCCAATAACTACCAAGATAAGAGTGTAGGGCCAAAGGGGGTAGTCAGCCATCCATCCTCCCACCGGAATGTTGTGGAAAACACCCCCCAGGGCTCAGAATCCCTGGGGTGTCAGTTTCTCTTACTAACAGGGTGGATTATCATATAGAAACACAAAAATTATAGGATATATTATATCTCACAACCACATAATGGCCATTTCCTAGTCATATACACAACTTCAGCTAACGTCCCTGACACTCCGGGATGCTATTTCTAAGACTAGGTATCCTATAAGCACACAACCATTTAAAGATCTTTATTAGATTACTTTATTCCCTTCTTATTAGTTCAACTGTATGTTAATTAATTCATTAAACATTAATTAACCATGAAAAATTACACATTAAATCTTATTAGCATCATACCCAAGTCAACTATTCCTTCAAAAATTTCAACCTCATCATTAAGTTCTAGCATCTACATCCTCATGGATTAACACCATTTATCCAATTATTCATTATGGAAATACTTTCCCACATTCCCGGGAAATATAGAAAAATATTATATGTTAATAAACACAAGGGGGATCAACACACTGAGTAGATGTACTACCCATCATGTATTTGCCTCTTATAGCAAGATAATATACACATCCTTCCTTGAGAAGCTAAACATGGAAAGAAAATGGCATACCTCACATGTCTTTGCCTTTTTCAGAAGAAAGGTATGTAAGACCAGCTGCCTTGAGCAATGGGGAAATGTAAAGTAGATAAACAACCAATCAAAATTACCAAGCATCCAATAATCACATCCATCTCATTCCATCATCCCTAGTGTCCTCCCCGACACCCACATGAATAAACCGATACTTTTCGCAACTCTAGGCGTCATCTGCTACCACAAACAAAAGGTCCTCCCTGCCTCCACATATTACCACAACCATCAAGGCTCACATTAAAACACAAGCAGTAGTAAAACAAACATCTTCAAAATTGGTCTCTTGGCCCTTAAACAAACAAGAGGGTAACTCTGAACCCTCCAAGAAATTATATTTTAACAACCACCAGTTCTTTAATCAATATTGGGTTAACCGATTTATTATTCGTTGGTTCTGACTTTGAAAAACCTAACTAGTATGTTATCACAAATAAATAAACATGCTTACTTCACTAATTTGATTAAAATTAAATTAAAAAAAGAACCAGATTCGTTTTCATGCCTCTATATCTGTAGCCAACAATTATCAATTAATCCATGTTTACGTTCTTTACCGATTTATGACAAGAAAAAACAATTATGAAAAGCAAGAATAGATATCACACTATATAGAAAAAAAAGGAGGCAATAACATAAAATCAATATCAATTTATTTATCCAGTTAAAACATTTATTATGTGTATTCCATTGTCATATAGTGGGATTAAGCATGATAAAAATATAGTTGTAGGTAATAGAAATAGAAGCAATTAATCCCCTACGTCAAACAGTTCTTCACGTTGTTTATCCACACAACGAGTCACGATCCTCCTCCCACGACAACTGTATCCACCTGAGGATTCCACGGTATGACAGCACCAACCAAACCCCAGGAAAAACCCCATTAGAAGCATGGAGATTACATGATATAACATGGAAAGGAGAAACAGGAAGAGATGATCCCCAAAGGAAGGACTATAATACATATCTTATTTCGAAGAATGTCTGATATAGCTCAGTTGCATCAAAATAGAGCGGAACCAATCTAAGGAGTGAAGTTTGATTGTGAAACTCCTACGAGAAGGATTTAATGGTTCTAGAATCTCATAGCTGAGAACAAAGAGGATGAACAAGGGAGGATGATATCTTTTCCCTTTTGAAGATTTAATGGGGAGATGATTTAAGATACACTTAATTCCCCATTAAAAGTGTATCGCATTAACCAATGCAGTTTGGCCATGAAAAAACATCTCGAGCCATAAAAATAAATAATTTATAATTTATGGTCATTGAATTGGCCTTAAGAGTCCATAAAACAAGGCGTTAAATGTATTTTATGTCAAAGGAAACGTCAAAGTGGTGAAACTGTTGGAAGTTGGAAACACTGTTCAGAGTCCACTGTTAGAAGCCCGATGTTAGAAGTCTGATGATAGGAGTCCGCTGTTAGAATTCCAATGTTAGATGTTTGATTTTAGTAAACCGCTGTTAGAAGTCCGCAGTTAGAAGTCTGATGTTAGAATTACACTGTTAGAAGTCCACTGTTAGAAGTGTGCTGTTAGAAGTCTTCTATTAGAAGTTCCCTGTTAGAAGTCCGCTGTTAGAAATCCGATGTTAGAAGTCCACTGTTAGAAGTCTGCTGTTAGAATTCCCCTATTAGAAGTCCGCTGTTAGAAGTCTGATGTATGAATTCTGCTATTAGAAGTCCCCTGTTAGAAGTCCGCTATTATAAGTCCGCAGTTTTATGTCCGCTGTTAGAAGACCACTATTAGAAGTCTACTGTTAGAAGTCCTCTATTAGAAGTCCGCTGTTAGAAGTCGGTTGTTAGAACCTCACTGGTAGATCACTGTTCACTAAACATCACTGATAGAACACTGTTCACTGATCCTCACTGATATAACATTGTTCACTGAATCCTCACTGATAGAACATTGTTCACTAAATCCTCACTCATAGAACAATGTTCACTAAATCTTCACTGACATAACACTTTTCACAAAATCCTCACTAATAGAACAATTTTCACTAAATCCTCAATAATAGAACATTTTTCACTAATCCTCATTGATAGAACACTATTCACTGAACCACAATGATAGAACACTCTTCACTGAATCCTCACTGATAGAATATTGTTCACTAAATCCTCACTGATCGAACACTGTTCACTAAATCCTCACTGATAGAACACTGTTCACTAAAACCTCGCTGATAAAACATTGTTTGCTAAATCCTCACTGATAGATCATTGTCCACTAAATCCTCACTGATATAACATTGTTCACTAAACCTCACCGATAAAACATTGTTCACCTAATGTTATAGGTTATCGATAGAGGTTACCGATAGGGGTTACGGATAGAACTGTTCACTAATGGAACTATTCACAGAATTATAAATTTGGAAAAGGAATGATAGGTTACCTTTATAAGTTAATGATAGAACTGTTCACTGATGGAACTATTCATAGAATTAGAAATTTGGAAAAGGAACGAGAGGTTACCATTAAAGGTTACCGATAGAACTGTCCCCTGATGGAACTGTTCACAGAATTGGAAATTTGGAATATTATTGGGGATAAGTCACCTTGACCTCCCAGAATGCCTCAAAAAATATATTTTCACAAATTAATGGACTGGAGAGGTCTAGGACATTACAAGTGGTGTTTGAATAGTTCTACTATACATTAGTGTTATAATAGAATGTGTAGAAGAAGAATAAAAAATTAAATTCTCAATTATTGAATGAATAAATACTGTATATGTCCCCAATTCTTTTTAGAGATTCACTTCAGTGGTACTGATGGAAAAAGATCACCCTATGTTCCTTGGAGGTTGTTGGTTGGCATTGAAAACCCCTAGCTTATGGCATTGTTTCGCGAAGTGCCCTAGTTCTTTATAGTTGTAGCAATAAACAATCTGTTGATGTTCGACAGGAGCATTCCATTCCCCTATAACATTGGTGGGCTTCTCCTTCTTGAAATTATTAGCCAGTTTCATTTACCTTGAACTCCTAAATCATTTACCTGATCCAATTAGAAAATTTCCAGGGTGCTTCTTTGCACACCATTGGGAAGGGGTATGCTAGAATTGTTTATCACCGTTGGAATTAACCATTAGACCACCATAATTAAAGTCCCATTTCCACATCTTATCCCCATGATACCCTTGAGTGTCACCAATCTCCATCTCGACCATGAGGGAACATCAAAAAATTTACTTATAGCTATCAATGTCATGGATTGACATGTCTTTTAGTAGTCTATGATTTACCCCACCAAAGAAGTGTTAAACATTGTATTAGAAGGTGAAGTCATTACCCAAGGTGTATCGTGAAAATCTTGTGATGTTTCCCTCTTATTCCCCTACACTTTCATCATTGTTTTTCATAAGTTCAAGGAAATATCATTCCAGATTAAGATGGATGGTATAAGGTTAATATTTATCAAAATAACATTTTCTAGAATTTCTTCCACTCCATTTCTCTGATCTATTCCTCAGGTTTTGTTTTCATGATCAATACTCACCACTAATCAACTTCACCCTCCAAATGATAAATATCTAGAAGAACCTTATTTTATTCAGAACATTAAAAGATGGATAATATCTTTTCAATGGAATTGATCCATTTCTCCGCGATAAAGGGATCATAAGATCAATATAAAGTATGAGGCCTTTGTCGCATGAAGCTCTTGACTGAGGGTATATCTCTATTGGGGTGGTGTCCTCCTAGTCTAGGTTTCTATTAATACATGGGTCAACTGAGAGAGTATCATGAAAACATTTTTGATTCCTGATCACATCATGTTAAGAATATAATTGGGAAAATCCTCACACTACCCTTCACATTGGTTGTTAGCACGATTCCCCCTATTTCTAGCCATTGGCTAGAGTAAAAGTAATATAAGTTATGAGTGTCTTATAATGTTAAACATATAGAGGTGAATCTATTGTATTTAAAGGGATATAATATAATGTACATTTATCTACCAATCATATGTGTTTCTATGATTCATCCTATGTTATCCATGATCTACATCTTAACTAATATTATTATGGTCATTATTTTCCCATAACAATAGTCTATAATGAGATAATGAATTTACCAAAGTAGATCCCCATGGAGTGTCAAAACATTTTTTAGTAAGGTCTATTGTTGTGTACCAGTTTACCTCGATTCAAGCCCAAAACACCATGTCGTAGTTTTTAATCCTAGGTAGATATGTTCTAGAACAAAGTCCACTAGTAGTATCTCAATAAGGATTTATTATCATGATAAATCACACAATATATACTTACTAATCTTTAGCATGTTTTATTACACATAGTCTTATCACTAAGGCTATCACTAGGGTTTTTTATTACTAATACCAAAAAAAACTAAACCTATCCTCAAATTAAAACTATAACAACCCTTCTCTTTATAACATATTTAAAATTGATTTATTACATAAAATTTCAGTTAATGTAACTCATAAGTTCAATAGGTCTAGAGTATTTGGTAAATTAGGTATATTACATAACAACATAAAACATGAAAAGAAACATCTTTATTGAAAACCTCCTATACATGACCAAAACATTACTTCATTCTTAAAACTAGATGGGATAACCGGAGGACACAATTAAAAATTGGGTTAGCTTTAATGCCCCAGGACGGAGTAAACAAGGAAAAACAAGGAAAAAACAATACATGTTAGATAATAGTCATATCAATGGAACATAAAAGGAACATGAATAATAAGTCATGATATAGCTTTATATTCATAACATTGGAAATGTGGAAACACCATACAACATGATGTTAACATGAGTCAAGGATCATTGCACCTGGAGAAGCATGAGTCATAGATCATTGCACATAAAGGAGCATGTGCCAATGATCATGGAACATGAAGGAGCATGAGTCAATGCTCATTGAATTTGATGTATCATTATAATAAATATTAACTAATGCATTAGAGTTCTATCATGGTACACCCTTTATAATCATTTCATTCTCATTCTTAAGAGTTCCACATAGATAATACAATATGGATTCATTAATAATCATATTTTATTCAATGATCAAGAAAATGAGGAATAAATACATATAGATCCACAATCAGTAATTATATATGCATAATGGTGAATACCCATGATCGATAAATTGATATGTTATTCACTACACAATTATTTTGGGATTGAAAACCAATGGTTAAATTTCTACAATATAAATACATCAAATAGAGATTCATAAACTAGATTGATTATATTTAAAGGGATATCTCATCATTTAGACATGAAATGGACTGCGATAGGGGCATGGAACGTCAGTCCCCGAATTTATAAATTGGAAATAGAAGGCGTAACTAATTAGTGTATTTCATGCATATATTTTAGGGTATTTTTTTGTTATGATATTGTATTTAATTAAATAATCTTTATAATTTTTTAATTTTTTGATTATTTTTATATATTATGGTTGGAAATAATGAATTTTTGGAAATGTAACCCAATTTGGTGTAAATTGGAGAAAAAATAAACTTCACTACATTAGCAGTGCGAAGCGGCGTAGCCTGGGATTTTTTATAGAGTTTGATTTTAAAAAACAAGGGGAAATATTATTACACATCATGTAATCCCATTAAACATCATGAATTTATCAAATATGAAGGTTGGTTCCTGGACAAGTCATGAAGAAGATTCATTCTATAAAATACCATTATACAACATTCAACTACATTACACGACGTTACATTTTTAAAGATTTTTTTTATGAATAAATAACAATAGATTTGATGAATGTAAATATTTAATGGTTATAGATAATGAGACTCCATTAAAAATCATTAAAGGAGTCAATGGTCAAAATCATCAAACATGATTCACTATGATTCAAAAATCACAAAGGCAACATCATATCGAATTAAAATACATGTAACGTCATTACATGTCATGAATGTGGTTAGGAAGAAACTAATCAGAGCCTATAAATAGAAGAAATAGGATGTGTATTTGGGGTATTCAAATTCTTTCCAAGACCAAATCTTGATGAAAATCTACTACTCCCTTCCGGATCTCTTTCTCGATTTTCATTATGCATTAAATTATTTCTCATTTTCTTTAAACCTCCCATTCATAGGATGAGGGGGTAATCCTACCATGTGCTACAGGGATGTAATTGAAGGGTGAAGTTCCGTTGGATTTAATTATTTTTATTATTCATGCAATTGGTTTGTGTGATTTCGTCAATCAATTTCCAATAAATTTTTTATTTTAACATAACCATTAATAATCTAGTTTAGCGGAAAATTTAGATTGTAAAACTGACGTCCCTAAAGAAGTACTAACCATATCAACTTTAGGGGAAATTAGGATTAATCATGATATCTAGGGAAACGCGATTTAGTGAAATCCTATACAACTAGTCCATTGGAAATATGGTATCCCCACTGTGATGATGGGATACCATTTCCATTGGATCTACCCCATCTCAACTCTGAATCCAATCATGAATTAATCAATCTATTCAATAAAAATACAATTTCACCTAAACTGGAAAATTACAAAATCCAAGCATGCTTTCAAAATCTATCTACCAAACCAACTAATCTATTGATTTTTTTCATTATAATTCCATAAAATATATCAAACAAATATTTTCTCAAATATTTCTACAATCTATACCAATTAAATCATCTAAAAATGTAAACACACCAAATAAACTGTCTTTGTTGGTTTGACCTCGAAAATACTAATAATATCTTTAAATTAAATGATTAGAATAGTTTGAGTTTTATAAATTTTGATTTTTTTTCAATATAAAATAAGGGAATTAATTATGTATTATAAGGTTATATGTAACATTATGATGACTTTAGAAGTAATAGGATAAATCAAAAGAACCCTTCTAAATTTTCATCATGGTAACAAGTGTATACTAAGGATCATCAGAGGATAAATGGAAGTAAAATGAATATCCCATCAATTAAAAATAAAATCTAATGTATGTTAATCAAGGGAAATCATATCCCAAAATATGAAAATTTAATTTAAGAATCATAATATAAAATTAGTGCTTGAATGGAAATGAGAAGAGAGAAATATTTTATATGTATGTGTGAGTCCAAATGCTTATGAGATGATTCTTGGGAGCTATGGGTGACTTGGGAGGACTCTAGGGAGTATAGGTGTGAGTTTTGTGGAGCTAAAAGGTGTTATACTAAAGAAAAATGGATCTTTTGTTGGTTTATATAGGAAATGAGGTGGATTTCTTTATTATTTTTGTTTTGGACACTTCATAATAAAATAATGAAAACCACATACCATCGAATTTTTTCCATGGTTTCTATAAAAGGGTAGTGGTATACATTATTTTTTCAGCCTAGGGGTACAATATAATAAATTTTTCCATTATTGTGTGGAGACGATTTACACATTCAACGAAATGATTTTAAAATCTTAAAATATATTATATTTCTTTGAGGATTCACTGAGGATTTAAAAAAAATAAACATAAAATTACATTATTTTAATAGAAAAAACATATATTTGGGTAAATATAAATGTTATTGTACTTATAATGTCGTTATTTTTCCATTGTGTTGTTATAAAACACACCATATATTTATATCGTATTTAATTTTTACCCAAAAATTCTACTATAACCAAAAATTATTTAACATTGACCATTGGATAATTTTGATGTCCAGAATCAGAAAAAAGTATTCATTTTATCTAAATATTTTTCTAAATATGTGAGGTTTATCTTATAAAACAAACCTCGATATTATTGAAAAGGAAATGTTTTTGGACAATAAGTGTTCTTACACCCTAATAATAACTACACTTGATTTTATAAAGATTAAATGATTATTTATGTATAATAAATTAAAATTAAAAATAATATTTTTTTAAAATATTATTTATATCCAAAAACCATTAATTCATCAAACAATATTTCTTAACTGAATTTTAATAATAACGAATAATACTATTTGTGCATTAAAAATCATCTTCAAGGTAACAATAATAGAATGAAAATATATTCATTATTCTGTACAAAAATAATTTAAATAATATAATTACTATAGTCATTATACTTATTACACCAATATAATTCCTAAGAGTGAGGTTCATGATGGTGGATCTTCCATGAGGTTGTTTGGTGAACATGGATTTGGTCGTGATCTCCATAAGCTTGAACTGCTCCCATAAATTCTTTATCTCGGGCTTAATTTGTTGGATCTCATCTTGGGATTGGTCAAGGGAAAAGCTAATAAATTTTATCTCCCTTAGAAACTCTGATAAATGGTCTTCAGAATGTACAATCCTACTGGATGTGTTCATTACTTCATTTATCTCTATCAAAAGGATTTGTTAAAACCCTATATTTATACTAGTATTGGTGGAAAAATTCTTTACACATAATTTTTTTTAATATTTTGACATTGGTTATTAAACAATGACTATAAAGGCTCCGTTAAAAATTGATGTTTAAATGTAAATTTTTATGAACCAATATCTAAATATCAATTACAAATGTGGTTACAGTCATATTTAGATGTTGTTGTTTTTCAAAAACAGATGTCGAAACTCATCCCCTAGGGGTCTTCGACTTCTGTTTTCATATAAACTGACTTCAAAAAAATTATCATCATTATTCAGCGTCTTTTTGTATAAGAACCGATTCCAAATGTTATTTTTTTCGGTATTCATTGTTGGTTTTTATAAACCGACATTAAAATGTAAAATATTATCCTTTAAAAGTTGGTTTTTTAGAAAACCAATTTCAAAATTCTGATTCTACATGTTATTTAAAGTCCGTTTTTTTAAAACACTAATGTGAAAAGTAAATTTTAAAACATTTATTTATTTTCCATATCAATTTTATTTATAACCAACTATAAAACATTGAAAATCGTAATATTTGAATATAGTATATTTCTTAGGATTTTATTTATCTTTTCATGGAGCTAAAAGGGTATTTCAGATCAATAGTTATGGTCATCGTAAGTTGTACCACATTATGTTTCAATAGATACAACTCGATTCCATGAAATCATGAGAAAAAACATACAAAAAATATACACCAAATGACCAAAAAAGAATAAACTTAATGATTCATCCAAATTTTAATTATTTTATTGTTTTCCTTCAAATCAATATGTTGTTTGTCGTTATTTCACTTCTTTGTATGGAAGAACTCACGCTGTAATAAAGATGGTGACCAATAAAGAATTTTACCACATATGCCGATGAATCTTATGTGTATTTTTTGTCTTTGAATCTTGATTGGAATAATTATTAATCATTATAATAGAAATTATCAATATTTTTAGCGATGAGGAAATAAATATTTATGAAATTAAATGATGAGAATACATACCCTGTACAAATTGTCGATTGGTGAATTATATAAATTTTGATTGTATTGAAGATGTCAAAAATGTTGAAATAAGGAGAATTAGGATATATATATATATTAATTTAAAATATTCGTGTAATTTATTCATTAGAATTTAGCTGTGATTTTGAAGATAGAAACAAGCGTTGTGAAAAATTCGAATATCGAACCCGTGTACTTGAAATTGAGTTTTTACATCAGGTAATCATATAACTGACATTAAAACTATTCTCATGATGGGATTTTAACATTGTTTACTGAAAAAAAAATTCCCAAAACATACTTCAAATTCAATTTGTTGGAAAAATTAATTCTAAAATGCCACTTTAAAGAACTATAAATGAAAAAAATGCTAGAAGTTAAGTATTATAATGGTCAACTTCTAATGTCCATAATTGTGGATCTGTGAGTATATTATATCTCTACGGATAGTAAAATTTAAGGTTTTAGATATGATATACAACTTTTATTTTGTTTTTCATGTTAGTTATTTGAAAACATAATGCTGATAAGTGTCTTCTAACGTTGGATACTGAAAAAACTAACATTGAAAATCAAGTCTTAAAATTATCAACATCAGACATCCATAACTTTGGATCCCTAAGTACTTTATATCTCCATGTCATATAAAATATATTCTTGAGAATTTATTTCAAACTTTGGTTGTATTTTTAATATTTTTAATTTTAAAAAAAGATGCCATATTTTACTTTTTAGAGTGGTTACTGAAAAAACCGATGTTAAAAATCATGTCATATAATGTTTAAATTTTTTCCTCCATAACTATTGATTTGTATGTATATTTTAGCTCCATGACCTCTCAAATTGAAACTTGGAAAATTCTATACAACATTTATTTGAATTTTAATATCAGTTATTTGAAAAAAAAATCTATAAAGTTACTATTAATGTCAGTCGTGAAGAATTGACTTTAAAATTCCAACATTAAATACAATTTCTCAACTAGGGTACTCATGCGATCACTATTCAACCACTATATTATCAAAAGTAATGATACATAATAGTATTATAAAATATAATTGGATACAATAAAATATTTATATGTGTTTTCTATAACCATGACACATTTTATTAAATCAAAAGAAATAGAAATTTATTTATAAATATTTTTGTCACTTTATAAATGTAGGAATTAATGACACATCATTATGAGTTACATATTTCATGGTATTATCGCAAAAATTTATTCATTATTTTAAAACACTAAAACAAGCATGTAAAAAATAAAACTATTTATAGAGTTCTCAAATTGTTATGAAATCACGATACAACCACTATTGAGTTATTTTTTATGTATTTGCACAGAGTACACATGAATCTGACGTGCAGTGTAGTTGGAATGACTCATTAAATAGTTTTTAAAGATTTCAATGTCATTAAAAATGTGTTTTGGGAGTTTAAAACCTAGAAAATGATGTCATATTTCTATTAAATTAGTGAAAAATTACCATATAAACATTTTTTTAATGTTGGAACCGATGACAAATCATTTCTAATTATGGTTTTCATAGGATTTCTGTAAACATGTTTTTAGAGAATTAAAACACTAAATCATTCATCTAATATTCAAAACCATATAAAACATCCTAATATTGATATGAAATCCATGATAAACTAGTGTTCAATGATTTGTTATGTTTACGCACACACCACACATCAATTAGACATGTGGTGTGGTCAGAATGACTCAATAAACAATTTTAAATCTACAAAATCCATTAAATTCTTCATTCAGTGGGTCAAAAAAGGAAAAAGATATCATATTTCCAAGAAATTATAGTAAAATGAATATATATTAATTTTTGAACTACATGAACCACCGAAATGTCAATCTGAGTTACAATTTTACCACAATGAACATAAATTCGTTTTAGTGTTTTAAAACCATAAAACATGCATGTAATGGTAAGAACCATAGAAATCGGCCTCATATTGATGTGAAATCCTTGGAAAACAACTATTTCGTTATTTTTATTTTTTCGTGTAAATAACACATTGATCCAATATGTGGTGTAGTAATAATTAATTGTTAAACAATTTTTAATGATATAAAATCTTTTAAAAACACCTATCGGGGGAGTCAAAACTAGGAAATGACATCTTATTTCCATTATATTTTAAGAATAAAACATGTAGATTTAATTTTGAAATGATGAAACTGATGAAACATCATTTTGAGTTACATTTAATTCAAGATACTCATAAAGGTGCTTTTTACTGTTTTAAAACACCAAATGTTTTTGTAATGGTCAAAACCATTTGAAATGACTTCATATTGTTGTTCAATCATGGGAAAACAACTATAGAGTTATTTTTACATGTATGTGCTTAAACATAACAATATGACTTTTGGGGTTGTCGGAATGTCCCAATAAATAGTATTTAATGATACCAATGAAATTAAAAATATATTTTAGTGGGTAAAATATTGGAAAAAGTTATTTTATTTCCATGAAATCAGTTAGAAATTACCTTATATTAATTTTTGAAATGTAGCAACCAACGAAAATTCATTCGGAGTTATAATTTTTATGTGATTCAAGTAAAAAAGTGTTTCGTGTTTTAAAAACAAAAACATTTGTGTAATGATAAAATTCAATGAAAACTACATTAGTTTACTATGAAATAAATTAAAAACAAATGTTGGGTTATTTTTTATGTGTCTGCACAGAAAAATGATCATCTGATGTGTGTTATTGTTGGAATGTGTCCGTAAACAATTATAAAGGCACCAAAGCCTTTAAAAACATGTGATTAAGGTAAAAACTAGGTATAAAATATCATATTTCCCAAAATAAGTAGAAAAATTACTATTTATTGATTTTAGAAATTTAGGAATTGACGATATTTCATTCTGAGTTACGGTTTTACTGAGATTCCCGTAAACACATTTTCATTATTTCAAAACACTAAAACGCTCATTTAATGATCAAAACTATAGAAAATGACTTCATATAGTTGTCAGATCCTGCAAAAAACCCATCGTCGAATAAATTTTAATGTCTACGGTTAGACAACACATCAATCCATCATGGGGTATAGTTGGAATGACTCGATAAACAATATTTAAAGTTTCCAAAGCCTTTAAAAAATTTGTAGGGGGTCAAAACTATGAAAATAATTTTTCATTTCCATTAAACCAATATAAAATTACCATAGGAAAAATTTCAAAATATAGGAATCAATGTCATATCATTATGAGTTAAGGTATTCCTGGGATTCCCATGAACTCATTTTTAGTGTTTGAAAACACAAAAACATGCAACATTAAAAACCAATTAAAATGACCAAATATTGATGACAATTTATTCTAAAAACATTTTTGAATTAATTTTTAAGGGTAAGCATAGAAAACACATCAATCGGACATTTGGTGTGGTCATAATGCCTCTATAAATAGTTTTTAAAGGTATATAAGCCTTTAAAAACATGTGTTGGGGGGTCAAACTAGGAAAATGGCATCGGATTTCCATGAATTCAATATAAATCAACCATTGATTTAATTTTGAAATTTTGGAACTAGGGGAACATAATTACGAGTTATGGGTGGTCCAAAGTGCCCAAAATGAGTTTTCAGTGTTTTAAAACACTAAAATATGTATGTGACTATAAGAAAAATAGAAAATGACCTCTTATTTATGTGATATAATGGGTATACCACTTTAGAGTTGTTATTTATGGGAACACACAATCATCATATCAATCTAACATGTGATGTGTTCCGAAAGACTCAGTAAACTATTTCTAAAGGTACCCCAGCCTTTAAAAATGTTTGTAATTGGTCAAAAATAGTAAAAAAATTATATTTCCATGAAATCATAGGAAAATCATCAAATATTGATTCTTAAAATGTATGAATTGAAAAAACATCATTCTATGTTATATGTTTCATAGAATTTATGTAAATTTTTTTACTGTATTAAAACACTAAAACATGTGTGTAATTGTAAAAACAAAACCAAATTATTTCATATTGATGTAAAATCCAAATAAAAGCACCACTATGACATTTCTGACATGTAATCATAGACAACATGTCAATTCAACTTGTTTTTTATTCTGAATGACTCGGTAAATAGTAATAGTACCAATTCCATTAAAAATATTTGTCAAGGGGTCAAAATAAGAAAACAACATCATATATCCATGAAATCAAGAAAAATTGACAATATATTTATTGGTGAAATGTAGGAACTAATGAAATTTCATTCTGAGTAACAATTTTTTTTGGGATTTTAGTAAACATATTTTATGTGTTTTAAAACAATAAAATGTGAATGTAATTTTAAATACCATAGAAAACAATCTCAGATTGACGTTATACCATAAGACAACCATAGTTGATTTATTTTTGATATATAGTACATGATATCATATTGAACTATTTAAAATGTGTTTATCATGTAAATATAAGGCACATCGCACGTTAATTAAAAAATTAATTATATTTCAATATAATTATCCGTTTTTTGTTTCATGTGTTGAATCATATCATTAGTAGGTGATTTTAGGTTTAAAATTTGTTTTCCATTATATATTATTTGTTTCATGTTAAAATATATAACATTTGATTAACAAAATAATGAATTTTAGGTGAAACATTACTAATATATTATGTGTCTTTTATCTTTTTCAATTCTTTTCATAAATGTTCTGGTTATAATTATAAGTTGATGATGTTGGCAGTTGGAAATAGATTGATTGTTCTATCCATGGAGTTCTTCCAAAGGAAGTCTTCATGGTACTTAGATTCTTGTGGTATGTTTAAATTTTATCATTGATTCTGCTATAATTTTTATTTATTAGTTTCCGTTTTAACTCTTGTCTTCTTTTTTGTTAAAATTGATAAGATGATGTGGTAGGTTGTTGTTGGTCAGATGATGTGGAAGAATATGGGTGTATCAGAGTTCATGGGAGGGACGTATGTTTGTTATGGGTTGTTTTGGATATATTTTATATGTATATATTAGTGACTGAGGTATGGGTTGATTGAGGTTATCAATTGATTGAGGTTATGGTGACTGAGGTTACAATGACAGTGGATATATGTATATACAAATATTGATGTATGTTTTATGATCAGTTTAGTGTGAATTAATGTTTTATTATATTATATGTCTAAGATTTTGTATTTATATTTTTTTATTAAATATTTTTTACGAAATCAAATTTTAAAATAAATATATAAGGGTGGTTTTTATAAAATGCCGCAAAATATATATCATAAAATATTAATTAATGAAATATACTATTATCCTTCATTGCATATATTAGTGTATATTAGGTTCATTTTATCAATTTTATATTTAGGTTACACTATTTAAAAAACAACCACTAAATAAAAATTTAAATCTCTCTTAAAAGAAAATAATCGATGTTAACTGATTGTCGAATATGAAATATGTGGCTATTTTAGTAATCATTGTTAAATGATTTATTGGGGGTTTAAACCTCCTTAAGTAGAAAAAATAACCACCTCTAATAACTAATATCATTTATATTGAAGATTTAGTAAGGTCATCCTTTTATATAAAAATCACATAAAATTATTGGAATGGGTTATGTTAATGGTCGAATGAAGAACAAATTCTTGTTATCTTTTCAAGGAATCTAGAACATCCTATGATCAAATAAATTAATTTATATTAGTCATCAAAATTTTTTGGATTCATGTACTACCTTGAGAAATGGTTTTCAGAAGATCACAGAGGGTTTCATTGTGTTATCTTAATGTGTAAAATATAGATAATTTTATTAGACTAAAAATTCCGAAGGTACACTACATGTAAATTAAAACCTTCTTGAAAACATAGTTTCAGCATACCTATTTTAATATTATTGTTTAGAAAGGTTTATAAACATTTATTATGGTTTTATTTTTAAAACATGATCTTGTGTGGTACAAAACATGTTAATGTTGATTTCTAGGAAAGAATCAAAATGTCACATTTGCATTGTATTGGGACAAACAATTGCTTGATCTCAGATCGAAGCATTGAACTTCTTAACTTCTTTGAGGATTCCACATAGAAAGTGTGGGGGGTTTTCTCAATTAAAATATGAGGTTTTATAAATGAAATTCCATTTCGAATGATCACCCCTATATTTGTGTGTGTCTATGGTCCATATTTAGGTGTTTGTGATTGAGCTGGGTCTTACTAGCTCGTTGTGGTTCCTTGAATAATGTCGGTGTTAATCGTAGTTGTCATTGGTATTTCTGTTGGTGTACCCTATTTTTTTCTATCATTTTATGACATCCATTTAATGACATCCATTTTATTAGAATAAAATATTATTGTAAATTTTATACATATAAATTATAAAAATATATAATAAAAAAATAATTATATTTTATAAATCTTTAAATGCAATAAAAAATATGTAAATATATTATATTATAATTTATTTAAGTATATATGTTCATATATATATATATATATGAATAATATTGGATTGTTTGGGATATCATGGAACTTGTTACATCACTTGTTTGGATTGTCTTGGTGGAGAATAAATGGGTGATGGTAATACCCTATTGGGGCTAGCGGGCCATCATTTCACACCAACAGAGCTTGATTTATAAAAGGGAACCATTATTTATCCTTAATTAATCGGTTTCTGATACATTGGCCATCGATGCAGGTACACCGGGTTTTCTCTCATGCAGCCACACACATAGAGGGAAACTAAAATCACCAATTATTTTTACAGTGGGAAACCAAACAAAATATTATATTAATATGGTGTTCCAAACTCATGGTTCCTATATCATCTTCTCCGAATAGCGGTCAGTGATGAATGTAGGTGTAGTGGGTGCAGGGGCAGTTGGGGTCATAGCAGCTATAGTTGGGGAGGTTCTATACCATTGACACGAATACTTTTTAAAGGGTTTTTTAAATGGGATAGGCTCTCCAATATATTTAAAAATTGGAATCGAGATGCATGAATGGGGTTCACAGTTCATTCTCTGATTTCATGGATTTGTAAACTCATCTCACGCATCCTTGTCATGAAGGAAGATACTTGAACACCTTTTACACATCATTCGTGAATTGGCTGAAGGATTCATGAACATGGATAACACATCTTCCTGCATAGTTTTATAAATGGAGCCCCCTCCCCCATCAAATATTATTCTTTTCCAATGGAATTTGTTGTGAATCACTAAAAAATTTCTTTCTCCGCAAATATAATATTATTTTAAGAAGGTAAATTTTCTATTTAATGATTTAATTGTTTAATTGTGTTTATTTATTTTATTTTAATTCGATATATATTAAATTTTTTAATGGTAGAAGTTAGTGTTTCTGTGTATTATTTATTTATTTAATTATTATTGATGATTTTATGGATGTGTAAAATACTTTTTTTATAATTTTATTTATGAATGACTTGATGTTTTATGTAAGAGTTCATATTGAATTATTAGAGAAATTAAATTTGGCATTTTTAAAATTTAATTTAAATTTATAAAATTAAAATTGTGTTATAATGTATATATTTTTTATTTAAATAGATTTTTTAACAGATTTATATGTATATAAAATTTGATATTTTCAAATTTATATTAATTTATATTATAATATTTTATACAGTAGCTATATAATTTATTATAAATATTATAGTTATATTATGATTTTGTTTAATTTATTAAAAACTATATAGAAAATAATTTCTTTTAATGGAATAAAAACAATTTTTTATATATAATATTTTATATTTATATGAAGTGTAAATAATTATTATTTGAAATAATAAAATTTAAAATATAGTTAATTAAATATTTAAAAATTGAAAAATGAAAAAAAAAATATAAGTAATTTTATTAAATGAAAAATATCATAATTTTATATTATTTTAATGGTTTTTTGGTAAGTGTAATTTCTATTACTTCTATTTACAAATATTACTAATTTTAATCAATATGTTTAAATTATATTTAGTATGCATAATTATTCTTTCAAGTAATAAATTTTAATGTATATTTACATATATTTTGTAATGTAGTAGAATGAAAAATAAAATATTTATATGTAATTTTATAAAATTGAAAATAACATTAGTGTTCAGTATTGTAATGATTGTTTGTAAGTGTAAATTATGTTAGTTTTAATTTAATATATTTAATTGTATTTTTATTATTATATATATATATACATAAAATTTAGAAGTTAAATATCTGGAAAACACATGTATATATTTAATATATATTTCATCTAGTAATAAGGTTATATAATATGTAAAACACAATAAGTATATCAAAAAACTTTTTAGCAGTATTCTGTGGTGATTTATCTTGAGATGATAGATCAACACATAATAAAAATTTTATTTTTTGTGTATTTGGTTATATAATTTGTAATAATTGCATTTTCATTTTTGTGTTGATGACCTAAAAGTCATCTTTCACTATGTTTGTAAGGACCTACATGTCCTCTTAAAAATGTTATGTATTCCATACCCCTAGACCTGCTCACATTCATGTGAATAAAGTTGTAATTAAAAGGTTATCAAAAAGAGGTGTCCCCAAGGAGACATACCTGAATAGACATCCCCTTATTGGAATCCCCAAATTGGAGTTCGATAATATGCATTTGATTAGAGGTATTGTTATTTGAAAAGAGACTGTCGGTTGTTGAAATATTTGATAATAGTGATACTAGGATTCCACCCAAATAATTGGTATGTTTATATGATAATGATAAACTACCCCATATGAAGTATTAAGATAAATTATTTTATTTATTCATAAGTAATTAAATTTTTTGTAACATTTGATAAGTGGTTTAAAATGTATAAGTTGTAATAATGTTTTGGTAATAATATCAACATCAATATACCTCAATAGTTATTAAACAATACATATTAAAAGTATGAATATCAAGTCAACTATTTAATCATAAAAAATTTAAATAATTTAAAATTTTTATGTAGTATATAATATTTTATCAATTATTTTTTTCTAGGTAATCATGTATCAAAAATATATTTCAATGGTGAGGTAATTTATAATGATAAGGATTTTAACTATAGTTTTCCACCTACAAGAGTGGAAAATATTCAATGTTGAATGACATAGGATGATGTTCTTAATAATTTTCATAGTCGGTTAAAATTGATGGATAATCAATCAATTTCTTCATTAACATATTGACATCTCCAGCATCCTGAATGTTCCAGGAACACCAAGTACCCTCTGGTGGATGATGGGGATATGGTGGATGTGTCTTTATTTTTTAGATAGTAGTGTGCTAATGGATTGATGGAATTGTATGCGGTAATTTTGTATATTGATGTTGTGCAACCGATTACTATAGAGCTTTCTTTTGTGAGCTCTGTAGAATTTGATCCTTTACAAAAATCTTATTCATTCCCTTCTTCACATATGACTCCTTTGAGAAAACCAAATTATGAATATGATTATCTGAATATAGAACGAAATCTAGATAACATACCTTTGTGTACTGCTAATATAGTTAATGAAATTTTTTCTCATAAAAAAAGTTTATGATGATTCATCAGGAGATGATATGGGTGAGGGTGCTAGGAATAATTATCCTTTTAGGGTTCCTTTGGGAGACACACTTCCATGAATGGGGGATGTGGGGAATTAACCTTATGATTTTCTAATAAGAGACATGAATCCATAAAATCTAGCGGTTTGGTGCAATCATCCTTCAGTATTGAGTTCTATAGTTGAAGGTATGTATCATGAACATCATTTTAGTTGGGATGTCATTACATCCGCTTATGAATTCTCTTGCATTATATGTAATAGATCAAAATAAAATGATAACACCGTCTATGTTAGGATAGAGTTTGAGATTAAAATCTCCATAAAGATTTTATTAATGCAATACCACATAGAGAAAAAATTTCGATTTGAGGTTTATGAGTCAACGAAAACAAAATATCTCATTCTTTTTGAAATATATGGGGTAAAATGTACATTTCTATTAAGGGAAATAAGTGATTTTGTTTTTTCATGTTGGAATATTACCAAGTTAGAAGTCCCACACACTTGTGTTCATCCAATCTGGTCGTAATATCCATCTTTCTCTTAATGAAGAGTTAATATCAACTATTATTTTTGAGATGATAAAAACATGTCAAAACTTTCTGGTTTCTCTTGTTCTTAAAAGAATGAAACTATTGTATAACTATATCAAATTCTACAACAATTCTTCAAATTCAATGAAGAATGAAATTTTAAAAGTGTATGGTGATTTGGATAAATATTATGTATTGTTTCCCCATATTATCGAATTTTTTTCCCAACAACTATATTTTTTATTCATTCGAACATTATTGAGTATGTTTCCCGCAATCCCTGAGTTGATCGATCAATGGTGACGTTCAATAGGATTTTTTGGTCATTTAGGATATATATCTATGTCTTTCCATATTGTAAATAACTTATTCAGGTCAACGACACCTTCCTTTCTGGATAGTATACAGGTGTTCCAGTCATTTTTTCCAAACAAGAGGGAAATCGTGATCCTCTACCACTTGAATTCACTTTCCATGAATGGGATAATTTTTAATATTGGAGGTAGTTTTTTTTCATGAGTACGCAATCAATCCACACAAAACCATGGTGTGTGTCTGATATCAGATCTCCATTGAGTGATTATAGAATCCATAAATAGTGATGGGGTTTCATTGACTGAGATGATTTCTTATCATATGTATTTTATTAGACATATTGCAATTAATGTGCATAAGAATTCAAGAGATGAAGAAATAAATAATGTGATCCTCAATTTGAGTATGATATTTGGAAAATACATCATTTAAAAAAATCCTTTTTAATATATTATTCTCTTATGGATTCAGGATACAATCCCCAACACAAAATATTTTATCAATGTTTGTAATATATTTGAAGTACTAATGAATATGTTTATGAATATATGATCTATATTTCCAGGGAAAAATGATCATTAGAATATTATGGTAGTAGGATATATGTCCATTTGACAACTAATATATTGGAGTGCATAAATGGGGTCCTCAAGTGTGTGTTTGAAAACTCCCAATCACAAGGTTAGTGTAAGATACATTTTATAGATGAGTTCACAAATTTGTTGACTAATCATAGATGGACTATTAGAGGATGGAAAACAATATTTTTTTACTCGATATTTTCAAAGTGATATTTATCAGATACTAAATGAGGATTCAATATGGAGTGTTGTAGCCTTTTATAGAGAAAATAAAAGATTTTAGGTTAGGGAGTTCTATGACTAGGCTATATATACCAATGGCCGAGTGCTTGTGGTGATGTTGGAAAATATGTTATGTGATTGCGATAACATTCAAGCATGGAGATATCCATGATCAGATGTTATTGTATCTTTTTCTTCAATAAATATATCATGGGAGCCCTATTATAACCTTATGTATCACATGAGCACTTTGTTTAACTATTATAGTGAATCTTGTATGCCTTTTGGTGAGTTTAATTATATCCCATTCCTTATTGATTAGCCGACCGTCTTCCAGGATATTTCCAAGTTTAGTATGTTGGTTTTGTTTATATTTATATTTTTTTTTCAATTTCTGTTGTTTTTTAAATTATTTTTTTAGACTATCAGGTTTTTGTTCCAAGGAAGACCATTGTCAACTGGAATCAAAAATGAGATTTATTGGCCTCAGCTGCGAGGAGGGGGGACTATGATGTATTATTTTTCAGGTAGAAGGATATACTCATAAGAGATGTCGCCAAGTGGTAGGGCATAGCTCCACATCCTGTCATCCAGGATCAAGTCTATTTATTTTATCATGAATGTGTATATATTTTTTTGTTTGTGTATGTTTCAATATTGTATCCATTTATTTTGGACATGCTCCATTTCTGACATGATTCAATTTTGGATTATATCATTTTTTGATTCAATCATGAATAATTTTGTAATACTATAACCACTAAAGAAATAAACATACAATGAAAATGAATATATCATGCTTCAACATGTTCAATGTATGTTTTTAATCACTACAACATTAGATAAAATATAGAATAAATTAATCTTCATTATAGATCAATAAAACAACAAACTCATAACCTAAACCAACAACACCGCCCATATGCATTTTGTACCTTATTTTTCATGTTATACATTTTTTAATAAATGTTTTCAGTTTTTAGGAAATTCACTAAAAAGCAACAATGATATCATTTGTGAAGAGGGTGGGTTTTCTATTGCTCACATCCTAGGATAATCATATATTATGACTGATTTTATAGTGACGTACTATGCCTCCTTTGAGTGTCCATATATCTCATTATTTCCATCTTGTCACACCACCTCCCACTATCATCCCCCATCTTCTTCACATTGAATTTTATGGTGTATTGATGTGTGACTTCACATTTTTAAATCATCATCTCATTGTTTCACTTATAGACAGATGGAATCCAAAGTCACATAAACTCTTTTTTAGAGGGTGATATTACTATTACCCAACAGGATGTGTCCATTATGTTGTCTCTCCCCATCGATGGTGCAACTCAAAGAGATAGAGTTGGAATATATTGGTTTGAGGAATTTCATCGATCACCAGTCATGGATATCCATGATGATGGATGGTCTTTCATTGGTGCTAGATTATGCATGCCCTAGTTAGACCATCACTTCTAACATTTAGTAGAGGATTCTGATGAGATTATCGTGAAGTGATTTTCACATCTATGTATTTTGAGGTATATCTATGTCACATTTTTCGTTGATCACTACAAAACTTTTTTTCATCTGATGTATTTACCTTTTCTTGATGATTTGGACCAGGAATATTGATATTGATGGGGGTCTTCATGTTTAGGATATAAATAGAAGGTGTTATGCAGTGCATGTCGCCTCAATAATATGCGGATCATAGGATGTGTTTTCCTTGAACATATGTGGTCATGGATACTCATTCCTCGTTTAGCTCAACATGATCGTCCGACATTTCCTCTAGATATTGTAGGAGAGGCTCCACAAGGATGATGGTATGGTATTCCTTCCTTATGATGTCTAAATTAATTGTATATATTTCTGTTATGAAATTTAACTATAATAATGTTATCTATCGAATGTTTTTATGATTCTATGCCTTTGACCATACGATGTTTGTGATTATTAATAATATTGTTAAAAGAATTATTATTTACTATACATCTCTTAATTTATTAATTGATTATTAATTTTTTTTTAGATTACATGGATGAAATATACAGATTATATCATCTAGAGTCTTCCATTGTATTATATGGTGATTCATTCTATCATCTCTTACATGGTTCTGTTGATTCATTTTTATATAGTCAAGTAGAATTTGATCGACAATGTTATGAGGATGTTAGGAATCCTTCAAACTGTCTTGGACCCACCTAGTTAGTTGGATTCACTACATTTCCTGAAGAGGTCAAGGTAGAGAGACATTGATTGTAGGAGATACCATCACACATATATTAATCTATGGGAAAAATGACACGATTTCCAATTATGAGGGGCAAGGATAGTATGTTTTTTGTTTGATCTATCAGATTGTGAATCCCAGTACTACTAGTCCCCAATTAGATATCTAACAGGACATAGATTAGGCTTTCATGAGTGGGTATACATTTTTCCTTCCACTATTCAATAGATTTTTTATTAACATTAATTAACATTGGAATTAGTTTTCACAGGATTCTTGTATCATTCATCTACTTCACATGTCTGATCCAGTAGAGCGAGGCACATTTTTCAGGAATATTATCGTAGAGTTATACTAGTGTTTCTTCAATAGATGAAAAAGATTTACTGTGGTATTTTGTTTGAACCACCACAGGATGTTGAGTCTGCGAAGCCTGCAGATCCTAATATAGATATATTAAGGGTTACTACACTGTTATGGGTGTTATTGTTCAATATGAGGTGGTTGATCCTTATGATCCTCCAAATGTTGATGTTAAACATTATGAGGTTGTTCAACATGATCAGTTAGATACTAATCCATCCTCTAAGTCACATCCAAAGGTAGCCATAGAAATTGACTGACCTCAACTAGATAATATATTACTCCCTACTCTGTAGACATCCACATCACATCACACATATCCATTACATCGTGGAGAGAGTTCTAGCCAACATCCACTATCCTTAGAAGCAAGATAGTGTAAAACTCTGGATACTGTACATCCTCCACCTATCAAAAAGGAGGATTTGAAGTTGGATGCTGATGTTGATATACATGAAAAATGTACACTAGTGAAAAGACATATATAGACATGTTGTGGATGTATCCAGTATACTAATGGATATATGACAGCGGATACTCCATGCTAGAAGCATAGATTAGGTTGATATTAGATTAATGATACATGTTTTATTTGACTTAGTGTTATTATTTAAAGATTTTTGTTTTTTTATAAGAGACATACTATTATCATATTACATAAAAAAATCAATAATTACACTTTTGATATTCACAATAATACATTTTATTATTATATATATATGTATAATAATTAATATTGTTAAATTAATTAAAAAATATTAATTACATTAATTATTTTCAATTTTAAATGATTGTAGATGAAAAGATCAGTGAACTTGATGAAATAATAAAAATATTATTCATCTCATTGATTTGAAATTGGATGTAAAATCCCCAAAGATCGTGGAATGTGAATATTAGATAAAAAATGTTTTTGGAGGAAGAAATATAATGGATAATGGATTTTTATGAAGAGTATGTGATTATGATTAATGATTATAAAAACAAACAATATGATATGTATGAAATTAGAAGTTTATTTGGCCAATTTTGAGAAGATACATATTCACACTTTATAAAAGGACATAGTGTATTATAATTCACAATCTCCAGTGGATGATTTAAGGTTAAAATACCTCCATGAGATGATAAAATTATGGACATTATAAAAAAAAATTATTTCATATTATTCTAGAATAAGAAACAATCCGTAATATAGATAATATTTCATCATCCATGAAGGTTAATAAAAAAATTTCCATAGAAATCAGAATGTAATGTGAATATATCCCTTCTACTTGAATATAAATCAAGACAAACATTTGGATATAAAATCATTAATACTAGAGTAATTGGAACAAATTCATTGAGAAATAACTCAACCTTCTTATTCACATTTAAAATTAAGGAAGATCCCACATATTTCGTTAATCATTCTTTGTTTTATCTTTTCTTTTGATATAAGGAGTTGATCGTGAACCTTGATCTCAGGGGGAACATGAGAAGCATTGAGTGAAATCAATTCTTGATCAGAAATATGAAGAAGTTTTCATCCTTCAATAATTCCTCAATTGGTTTTCAAATACAGATAAAAAAAGAGTAATCATTGATGTATTATAAGATTTTATTAGCATAGCCAAGAAAATTAAACTTAAGGAAGAAATCATAATTTTATGGTCATATTTATGGTTTCTTGATGAATAAGTATTTAATATAATATCATTCTTTCTAATGTTATATACGATTTCACATCTAGATAGTAGTAAGTTGAAAATTAATAATATTGTATTAAATATATTGGAACATCTTGGAACCCATTAATAAAGAGATCAACCATTATAAATATGATTATGAGTGTTTCCCTTGAGGGGGATGTAAATGAGAAAATATTAAATCACTAAGAGAATTATAATATTATTTATAATGAAAAAAAAATTTTGTAGAATGTTCCAAAATTTCATGTTATTGAAATATGAATATTTTTTTAAATCTATCATCCATTTTAACAAAAAATATGCACAAAAAAATGGGGTTTAATTGAATTATTTTATGACATAAGGAAACAAGATGTGTGGATGCACTCAAATGATGCTTAACATTATTATTTCACTTGAATTTTTTGATCAATTTGTTAAATTGAGTTCCTGATTTTTAGGTTTATTGTTCTAATAAAAGTTTTATATCTCATTTAAAATATTCATCGTAAAATAAACATAGATTACACTTGATGATATGTACATGATTTCTCATTTTATGCGGTATCATAATCTGTTGGTAGAGGACAACATTGTTTCCCAAATCCAATCCTAGTGTTTTCTCAACCGAGAATGACTCTTGTTGATTTAGAGTGAAATAATGGATGAAAATTTTCATAACTATGAACTGATACCCCATTCCCCTAAAATTTTTTACTTCCTCTTTATATAAGGGAGAGGATGTGGAATTAATGTATGTTAACATAATGTCAATATATTAACATATGGACATATTTAGTAGGATTTTTTTGGTTGTATGGCTTTTCTATAACAAATAATGAATTACCATTACTTGCAATCGATCAGTGCACCATGAATCCTACAAGTTGATCAAAATGGCCATGAAAAATATTTTTAATATTTTTTATTATTGAACTATTATTTATTATTATTTATTTATATTTATTATTATTATATATATAATTATTATTTATTAATTAATAGGTATATATATTTATTAATATTATATATATATTGATGATTTTTTTAATTAATATTTATTCATATTTAATTAGTATTTTTAATTATTGATGATTTTTAAATTAAAACTTTTGAAGTAAGTGTGAATGGGGTTTACGCTACCATCAAAAAATTCACACAAGATGTGTGAAATCAATTCACACATATTAGAATCCTTTTTCAAAAATACATGAATCCATATCCCCTTTATCAAAAACAAATATTAAAACTCCCAAAAAAACCCTTGCAGGAACATCGTTCTATCTACCTCATGCAACCACACCGAAATAGAGTGGGACTAAAATAACCCATTATTTAATGGTGGGAAACCATACCCAATATTATATTAATAAGGTGTATCATCCCAATGGTTCTTATTTCTTTTCTTCCACCAAGGTATCATTGAAGATAGCAAGTGTAGAGGGTGCAGGGGCAGTTGGGCCAGATCAGCTATAGATGGGGAGGTTCACTACCGCCCATACCACACCCATGGACTCCTACAGACCCACACAACTTCCCAAAAAAAATCAATTTCTATGAAACATCGTGGAGGATCCTTTTTGGATGAATATTAAATTATCTATGTTGTGGTGATGTTTAGAAGTGAACTTGTTCATGTTCCATTAAGATCTTAGTGTTACTCCTTACCCTTCTTCCTACAAAACCAATGCAAATATGTGTGGGTGTCATAGTGACAACTCACATTAATTTAGGGATCTACTGAGGGCACACTTACACACGTTGGGTTCTGTTGGTGTAGTCAAAGTTGGTTCATTTGTTAAACGACAAGGCCAAGAAGGAGACAACTATATGTGATCTTTATTTTAGGGTGCGTCTATGGTTGGTGATAGACATGGGATATTATAGAGATTGTTTAAGTGGCCGATGTGTATTGATGGGTGGAGGGTGGCAGTGCGGTGAAAGAAAAAAACCCACATTGGATCACCCACCCATGCCTTTATTTATTCTCTTATATCTTTTCATTCCTTGTAACATAAATATACATTATAATGATTTTGTGAGAAAACAATGTTCGTAAAAAAATTAGATCAAGGGTTAAAAATGAACAGAAAAATAAAAAAAATTGAGGATCACACAATTTCCATTCTATCACCAGTTGCAGTCTATCTTAGGGGAAGGGTTGCACTACCTATTATAGGATGTTCAAAGGGGTTAGTGGGGGTGGTTATCCCACCACCATCTATATGTGAATCCAAAATTAAGGGTTCTTAACACTCCCCATTTGGAGGCACACCCCAACCAATGACATACATGTTTTAATACAACCACATTAAAAATCATTTTCTTGAAAAACCTACTGGTATAAAATCAAGAATATGGAAAATAGTAAAGTCACATAGACACCCTATGAATATTATATTAAATTGAAAAATTTTAAATCTAAACATCCTTATATTATATAAAAACATTCTAAAGATAATGGTTGTTTGTGACTTTGAAAATTAATCTTTAGCATTTTCACTGGATCAGACATATTTCATGTTGATATCTCTTTTCATCGTTAACTCTTATGTGACGGAGAAAATTTTTTTGGTATGTGTTATGTCTGATCATTCATGATGAATACTTCCCTCAATTTTGTGATGGACATTGTATTATCTTCAAATAAAATTATTGGGATCCTATCCAAAGGCAATCCACATGCCAGTCGAATGTGTCATGTCAGAGACTAAACAAAACACATTCTTGAGTTGCTTCATGTAATGGGATCACTTATGCCTGATTTGAAGATATTTTGACGAGTGTCTACATTTGTTATCTCCATGATATGGTAGTTACACTTACATTGAACACATAAATAGTTTATAATTACACATTATGTGGTTTTTATAAATAATCTATATTTAAAAAACAATCTATCATTAATTCTAATTTATTAGAATAGAATAAATCCAAAGAAACAGTTCCAAAGAGATAATTGCAAATATGTTTAACACCATTATAGTGTATTTATGTAGGGGGATAAACAAAATTTTCTAATAAATTAGTTGAAAATGATATATCAGGATGAATAAAATTAACAAGATATATTAGTGCTCTGATGGCACTGAGGTATGATACTTTTGGACCAACCAACTCTTCATTTTCTTCATAGGGTTGAAATTGACCTTTCATGGTATTTAATGTCTGAATTAAAATTTTAGTAAAAAAAGTAATTTTTTATCTATATTAAATCATATTAAGACCTTTTTAGTGTAATATGACTAATGTAAAAATATACCTCTTGGTGTATTCTTAATTTTTAATCATAGATAATACATGGTTTCTCCAATTTCAATCATTTAAAATTCATCGTTTATTTTTATCATTGCTTCATTAATATCTTTTGGAGTTATGATGAAATTTAAATCATAAACATAAATAACAATGATTTCATATCCAAATGTTGTTTTATTAATAAAAACACATGGGTATATGGGTTTATTTTCTTAACTATTATTTATGAAATATGCATTTAAACAAATGTACTACATATTCCCATATTGTTTTAATCCATATTGGTATTTCTTTAATTTAATGTAATATAGGTCTTTGGGTTTTTATTTTATTACTTATGGTATCTAGAATCCATTAGTGAGTCTCATATATATATATACTAGAATCAAGTTACCCATTAAAATAATACGTAACATCATATATAAGATGCATATTTTCCTTCACAGCTACTACAATGCTGAATAGATAATGGAAAGTAATAACATCATTAACATGATAATGTGTCTCTTCATAATCAATTCCAGGTCTCTGAGAAAAACATTATGCGACAAAAATCATAGATTTTTGTGTGATATTGATATGTCAAAAAATCTTTCACATATTACATGAATTTAATTAAACTTTCATTGTGTCTTTCCATTTAATCCAATCTGGTCATTTTTGACATTCCATAACATACCATGGTTCAGGGCCTTTATTTTAGATATAACATGACATTGAATATCATAAAATTTCATCAATATCTACCATATTTCTATTTTCCATATATCACCTATAGTGGAATAATTGAGAGAGACTTAATTATTTTTAAAACCTTCGGGGTTTTCTATGTCTTGTGAATTCTATTTATGATTCTCATCATGTGTCACTTTAAGAATACTTATATTATGTGTTTCTCTAGGAACACATGCCTCCCTAATGAGGATTCCCATTATAATCATCTATTTTATTTTTTGGGGATTTCTATCGTTAGATCCTATTCATCATCCATGCTTTAGGAAGGTTTTTGAGATTTCTGTAATATCATTATGTAATTGTGCCTTCATGACATCAATTCTAGTTTGAGCATTTACAGCTAATATGTGTGATTTAGTCATGTACATTGAATCAGTAAATGAATATGTCAATTTATTTTATAATTCATGGAAATATAAAACCATTTTCACTTATATCACACACTACCAGTTGGTGTAACACCCCGACCCCAGTTACCGAGAGTCGGTGCATTATTACATAACATTGACGTGATCACAAGAATGATCAAGTCTCGAAAGACCAATTAGTTTAGTAGCCTTGGAATAACTATATACATTAATAAGGTTTACATTACATCATAAAGTGAAAACTACTACAAAAACATATTGTCTTCATATCCCCTCATATTATCCCTGTAGGTCATTCATAAATTACTCTTCACATCCTGGAAAAAATAAAACATTGAAAGGGGTGAGCTCAAATTCTCAGTAAGGATAACAATATAGTGGAAACATTCATAAATAAGAATAAAAATTTAAGGAAATTTATAACTAAAACAAAAGCATTTTGAACTTGAACTTCAATATAGTATGGAAAACATAAAATGAAATGATTCCATTTACTTATTCACGTGGATATTCTACTAATTGAATAATCACATGAAATATCAATAACCACTTTCATAATGATGGAATGCATTAATGCCAGACTATCATAACCACATAGCCAAGGACATGTGCCAAGACTACAAATAAGATTTTTTCATGGCCTTGTTCCAAGACACTAGTTTGTCTCATGATACCTACCGATGCATCGATGAGCTATAGCGGGCTCCACCCGTCACATATTTAGTCCAATTCATTCCCATGTGAAAAGGTTTAAACATAACATAAACATTCATAATAAAACTATCATACTGAATGTAAATACATCATCCATAAACCATGAATGGTATAAAAATAACACATCCACAGTCAAACTTATCAAAAAACCCTCAATACGATATAGAAGTTTTGTATCATAATAAATCAACATCAAATAAGGGTATGAGCAATCAAAGGATGTTGACATAGATGAAATCAAAATTCTTTTTAGAGAAATATCTCTTTCTATTTTTAAATCATATAAGAGTCATATATTTATAAAATAAAACATTTTATTTGAAATTATTCTTATAATCTTGTAAGGTAAGCTTCGACGAATTTATAACGGCAGAAAATAGTCGCACCCTCCGTATAAGTTAAAAAACATTCATACCTTAATTCTGTCGAAAAGGTTAAAAAAGGACCTTGTTTGGAAAACGAAGGAAAGATTCCTTTATAAACCAATTATAAAAGTAAACAACGGTATAAATGACATAACCAATATTCTAGTAAATAGTAAAAAATTGTTTTGAAATACATTTTTAAGAAACATGGATGTGGATGATAAAGAAGTCCCAGTAGATTATTATGTATAAACAACCTCGAATAATGAATAGATTGCGATATAAACCCTTACCTTGTACTTTTCATTGGTTGGGGTAGGTTATACTCTTGTATAATGGTTAAATAATAATTATTAAATTATACAAAAATCATATAAATTAATATGATATCATATATGATCTATTAACATTGATTTGTTAATAATATCTTAGTATTATCGTTGTTTCGGGTGTTAACTTACTCATTTTAATTTATATGTTTTGTTACGTAATCCTTGTTTTTCATGGATAGGATGTATATTAATCATATCCAGAATGATATCAAGTCCTTAGATAATATTATTAATCATCAAATGAGAATTATACTTGAATGGATACGATCGAAATTGAATCTCATCGCGTTCATGGAGACGGTAGTCCATACGTACGCACGAGCGACAATATCATTATTTTGATATTAAAATAATATATAATTGGATGGTATATCATGTATAAATAATAATTATCATGTTATATTTATTATTTACATGAATTATATGTCATTATTATACCCATACAAATAATAATTTATTGAATAACAATTACACCACGACGTGGAGACGGTAAGTCGTACGTACATATGTATGGTGACATGTTATTCAAAGGATGGATAGAATAATGAATATGGTCGTAAAATATTTACAATAACATCATATTATATATAAGATACTAGAGTTATTATTTTATAATGGGAAAGAAAGAAGAATTTGAAGAAGAAAGGAACTTGAAAGTGGGTGGTGAAAACATTCCCTCTTCTTCGGGTTCTTCCTTTTGATTTGATCAAAAGGGCTCCATAGGTTGGCTTCCTGATTAAATTAATGCCTCTAGGATAAAGTGAGGGGATTTTAGAGATTATTTGGTCAGGGGTTGGATGATCCAAACGGCTTTGAATGTGTGATTTTGTGAGAAGGGGGAGTGCCCTTTTATAAGAGGGGTGAGGGGAACCTTTAGAAAAGCTAGAAATATTATTTTATAATAAATTCATATTCGGATTCTAATGGCTCAAAAGTGGATCATTTAAAGTTTATGGTTGGGATAGGTCGATACCCACTCAACCAATAGAATTTAGACAGGTTTGGGATACTATATTATCCTTATCTTTAAGTATTAACTCTTAGTTAATTAGATTCACTTTTACAATGTCTCTTTGTATTTTTAAATTATATGGTTAATAAACATACTATATACATCCAACCAACCCCCAAGTGGCCCCTTAATGATACAACTATCATGATATAAGTATCTTGGCCGAACAATAGATTTTTAGGAATTGAATATAAATTAATAATATAATATTTGCTTTAAAAACACTTTTATGTCAATTTTGACACTATTTGGAAAATTGATTGGTGTGAAACTCATAACAGAATGATTACTTCAAAAAAAGTTAATTATATCAATACTAACATGTCATATTAACCTATAAAATTAGCGTAATTCATAAAAATTCTCAAATTATATTTATTTCTGTATTTATAATATCAATTATTTTAATTTTTTACTATTATGGTAATTTCTTGCATCATCATTGTGTCATAAATAAATTAAATTATTTAATGTCTAGAAATTATAAATAAAATATAATTATGTAGAAAATATTTCAATATTTATAATGAATATTTACAATTGAATTTATCTTATGTATAACCATATATTAAAAATGTTTTATTAAATAAATTTTGATTTTAACTCTTATAAATCTTCTTTGAATTAAATAATAATAAATATCCTAATATAATCCAAGTGGACCTAAATGATATTATTTTATTCCTAAGGTTGTTTTTGGTCGATATACACTTGTACAATAGAATTAGTACATGTGTTAGGGTAATTTTAATATCATTTTTACCCTTAATTACCCTATTTACTTTTAACCGTGGTAAATAAAAGTAAAAAAGTTACTATTCATCAAAAAAAATTCGTCTCATTGAATCATATTTTACTCCTTGATATTAACCGTGTCTCTTGGATTTTTGAAATTATACTCACAAATGTGGTAAAATTATGTTTTGTGAAAAATTCAGTTTTTTGACTACCACTTAGTGGTTTCACTATTCATCAAAAAATGAAGTTTTTCATAAAAATACAAAAAAATCACTCTAGGCTAATTTCGATATTCCGAATCCAAAAATGAAGTCAATTTTGAAAAATAAAATTTATAAATTTAAAAAAGTGGGTATTACTATTCATAACAGATAGTTTGATTGGTTGTGTTGTGTTAGAACTCGATGTTGCGTACAACACACGCTATTGCATTATTCAAAGAGAAGCGTACCGTAGAAGATTGGGGTGTTACATTCTCCCCTCCTTCAAATAATTTCATCCTCGAAATTTCTAGAATACTACCACATTAAAGACTCGGGTGGTTCTTCATCATAAGTTCCTCTGTTTCCCATGTTGCATCTTCCATCTTATAGTTTCTCTACAAGACTTTAACCAGACGAGTCGTCCAATTTCTCAGTAATTGTTCTCTCGTGTCAAGAATCATGACCGGCTATTCGCAATAAGACAGATCGGGTTCCAGTTTTAATTACTCATAGGTGAGTACAAGTGTTGGATCAGGCATGTATTTCCTCAATAATGATACGTGGAACACATTGTGAACTTCGGAGAGATTTGGCGGCATTGCCAAACGGTAATCCACATCCCCAATTCATTCTAGAATTTCGAAAGGTCCAATGTACCTCAGACTCAATTTACATTTCTTACCATAACATACGACTCCCTTCCATGGAGATACCTTCAGGAAAACATGATAACTGACTTGAAATTCCAAATCCTTCCTTCGATTATCGGCATAGCTCTTCTGCCTACTTTGAGCTACTTTGATAGGGTTTTGGATTACCCTCACCTTTCCCATCATTTCCTCCACCAATTCTAGGCCTACAAGTTTTCTTTCACCAACGTCATCCCAACAGGTTGGTGTGAGACATCTCTTTCCGTATAACGCTTCATATGGTTCCATCTGAATACTCGAATGGAAGCTATTGTTATAGGAAAATTCTACCAGAGGTAAATATTGATCCCACATACCCTGAAAGTCAAGTGAGCAGGATCACAAAATGTCTTCTAAGGTTTGAATAGTTCATTCTGATTGTGAATCTGTTTAAGGGTAGTAAGCAATGCTCAAATGAAGATTAGTATCCAAGTATTTTTGAATAATCTTCCAGAATCTTGAAGTAAAATGTGGATCACGATCAGAAACATTCGATAGGGGTACTCCATGAAGTCTCACAACTTCATTATTATACAGTCTTGCTAGCCGTTCCAGTGGTAGATCTTCTCTTATATCAAGAAAATGTGATGACGTGGAAAGATGATCAACAATAACCCATATTGCATTATTCCTTCTAGGAGTCTTTGGTATTCCCATGACAATGTCCATCGTAATATTGTCCCATTTCCTCTCCGGTATGGGAAGAGGTTGCATGACTCCACCGGGCTGTTGCCTTCCAGCTTTTACTTATTGAAAAACCATACATCTTAACACAAAATCAGAAATATCCCTCTTCATGTTGTCCCAAAAAAAATGTTCCTTCAAGTATCTATACATTTTGGTGCTCGCAGGGTGTATAGAGAAATTGGAACTATGAGCATCATCCAGCAATTCCCTTTTTAGATCAGGTATTTCGGGAACACAAAGTATCTTCCTGAATTTCAAAATTCCTTCATACACAATGTCTCTCAATCTCCCATCATTCACAGCTTTAATCATCTTTTGAAATACTTCATCATCAGTCTGAGAACTCTTAATCCTTTCTAGTAAAGATGGTTTGGAAACCATTTGAAAAAGAATTGATGTTTCACCTTCCCGGGTTATTCCCATGTCCATCTTCACTAGATCCATGAAAATTGAATCCATTTCAATTCTCATATTGTTCACAACTCCATGATCTTCACTGCTCAAAGAATCTTCCACCTTGTTTGCCTTCCCCAGGTGGTAGTGTATCGTGCAATCATAATCCATGAGTAATTAAATCAATCTCCTTTGTCTCATGTTGAGTTCTTTTTGTGAGATAATATACTTCAAACTCTTGTGATCAGTATAAATCTCACATTTTTCACCATGGAGGTAGTGCCTCCATATCTTCAAAGCAAATATCACTACTGCTAACTCAAGATCATGAGTAGGATATTTTTTATCATGAATTTTCAACTGTCGTGATGCATAGGAAATAACCATGTCATTCAGCATAAGGACAAAACCAAGTTCTTTCTTCGATGAATCACTATAAATAACGAACCCATCATTCCCCTATGGTAGAGTAAATATAGGAGCATTGACTAATCTTCTCTTCAGTTCATCAAAACATTATTCACACTCTTTTTTTCCAAACAAATTTAACCCCTTTCAATGTGAGCTTCGTTAATGGGTTAGCCAATTAGGAAAAATTCTGGACGAAATGTCGATAATAACCTGCTAATCCAATAAAACTACGTACCTTAGTTATACTCGTCGGTATAGGCCATTCGTGGATTGCCTTGGTATTAAAAGGATCAACGGAAATTCCATCCTTAGAGACAATATGGCCATGAAATGAAACCTCTTGAGGCCATAATTCACCCTTTCTAAACTTCCCAATTATTCATGTCTTCTCAGAGTCTTTAATATAATGCGCATGTGATTTTCATGAGCTTCGTAGCTTTTGTAGCATACAATAAGATCATCAATAAATACCACCTCAAATTCATTGAGATATTCATTGAAAACTTTATTCATTTGATCCATGAATACAGAGGGCGCATTACTCAGCCCAAAAGGCATTACTGTATACTCATAATGCCCGTACCTTATTCGAAATGTTGTCTTCGAAATGTCTTCCTTCTACACAAACAACTGATGGTATCCAGATCAAAGGTCAATCTTTGAAAAGTATTGAACTCCATGTAGTTGGTCAAATAAATCATCAATCCGATGTAGGGGAAACTTGTTCTTTATTGTTATAACATTGATCTCCCTATAGTCGATACATAACCTCATAGATCCATCATTCTTTTTAACAAAAAGAATATGGGATCCCCATGGTAAAACACTAGGTAGAATAAATCCCTTATTACTCAATTCCTATAGTTTTTTCTATAGTTCAACTAATTATATAGTGGCCATTCTATAAGGGGTCTTCGATATGGGCTTTGATCCAGGAATTAAAGCAATGGAAAACTCAACATCCCATTCTGGTGGATGTCCAGGTAAATCTTCAGGAAACACATCTACATATTCGTTCACAATAGGTACATACTCTATTTGAACATTCCTTTCCTCACCCACTGTAATTTCATTTTCATCCACCATAATAATTGAATTTAGTTGAGCTACTGGAGGTGGATCTAGATAAGAATTAGGTGGTGACGATTATGATCTAAAGATAAGGTGTTCCTTATCATCATCATCAAAAATCGTAACCTCCTTCTTCTTACAATAAATCTTCGCATCATGATCAAAAATCCAATCCATACCGAGGATTATATCAAACTCAATCAAAGGTATGACGATGAGATCAGCAGATAAAGAACATTTATTTGCTCTAATGGGGACTAATTCACAAAACTTTGTTGCAATGATACTTCCCATTAGAGTTTTAACTAAAAAATCCCTTGTTAAATCAAATTGGAAATATCTAATTTTCTTATCAAAATGCGAAGTTATGAAACAATGCGATGATCCATAATCAAATAATGAATTTGATTAACTTGAGAAAACCATTAAATTACCTGCCACCACGTCTTTTGGAGCTTCTACCTCAGCAGTAGTGATAGCATAAACATGGCCTTGATCCCTTGGTCTTTCCTGAGGTATGTTACCCTGACTCTTAGGAAATTCATTTTCATAATGTCCCATCTCCCTACAATTGTAGCACTTTATATCGGTAGCTTCCTTTTTCCCTTTGCAATCACGATCTTGGTGGCCTTTTTCACCACAATTTTAACAGACACCCATTCCTTTCAAGCAAGTACCGGGGTGTTTCTTCCCACATTTACCACAGGATGGATATTCAAACTTTCCCTTCTTCCCCTTATTTCCATTCCCATATTTATCATCAGATCTCTTCTTCTCTTGCTTTGCATTAAAGTCATAAGACTTAGAGAATTAATTTTCTATCTCGATAGCACATGAGACAATGTCTTCATACGATGAGAAGGATTGTGAGACTAATGCCTGACAGAGAAATGGTTTTAACTCATCAATGAAATGATCAATATTACTTCTGGGTTTATGTATATAATCTCTAGTATACCATGATATACTTGTAATGTTAGCCTCATATATTGCGACATTCTCATCCTCCTTTTGTCTCAGTCTCACAAATTTCCTTTCCATATCTGCTTGATGGTCACGAGGAATGTATTTTTCTAAAAACAGATATTTGAACTCCCTCAATTCCATATTTGATACTTCATCATCTTCCTTCGTGTTTTTAATCAATGAACACCATTGATGAGCATATCCAGTGAGGCGATAAACTGTCATGATAATTTTTCCCTTTCACTCCATCCCAAATCCTGAAATATTTTCTCTAGGGAACTTATTCATTGCTCAGATACTAATGGATTTGTACTCCCATTTAATGTTGGTGGTTACTGCCTCATGAATTGATCTAACATTGATCCTCCATGATGTGGATCAGGGTGCTCTATACGGGTAAGGTTATTATTCATAACCTGAGTGAGTTGTCCAAGTATGTTGATTAGTTGATCAGCACCAGTTGCATCGACGACTCCAAAATAATTATCTTGAGCAGGAGGGCAATCCCCACATGGAGTTAATTCATTGATACAGTTTTCATTTCTTCCACTAGGTTCCATTTCTAAACAATGGCATAAACTAGATCAGTTTATGAATCAAAATACAAAATTCCATAATTATAAAACACTTAATATAAATTGAACTATTTATGGATATAATCCATAATCATAAAAATGTGTTCTTTGAGGATGTATATACTCATAAACCCATTATATTGATTTGTATAGAAAATGATAGTTATCCTAAGAATATCCCCCGGGAGTGTCATAACCAAGAGTGCAGAAAGGCCTGTTGTCGTGCACCAGTTCCCATTTGATACTAGCTCAAAGCGATGTTTTCGGGTTTTACCCCTAGATACATCTGTTCTAAAGCCGCCTCTACCTGCTCATATCTATACAATTATGTATTTCTAGGAAAACACACAAAATCTCTACAACACAAAAATTCTAGTAAGTTCTTATAAACTAATCCTCAAGTTCCATCTTAGGTCTATGTGCTCTAATCAGAGTTTATCTAAATTTTTCTTCCAAGGTATGTACTAAACTTCATCTGATACCAACTGTAATGCCCCGACCCCAGATACCCAGAGTTGGTTCATTATTACATAACATTGGCATGATCACAAGAAAGATCAAGTCTCGAAAGAATGATTAGTTTAGTAGCCTTGGAATAACTAGATCCATTAATAAAGATTACATTACATCATAAAGTGAAAACTACTAGAAAATAATATTTTCTTCATATCCCCTCATATTATCCCTGCAGGTCATTCATAAATTACTTCTTCACATCCTGGGAAAAATAAAACATTGAAAGTGGTGAGCTCAGATGCTCAGTAAGGATAACAATATAGCAGAAACATTCATAAATAAGAATAAACATTTAAGGTAATGTATAACTAAAAAAAGCCTTTTGAACATGAACATAAACATAGTATGGAAAAAATAAAATGTAATTATTCCATTTTCTTATTCACATAGATATTCTACTAATCAAATAATCTCATGCAATATCAATAACCACTTTCATAATGATGGAATGCATAATGTAAGACTATCATAACCACATAGCCAAGGCCTCGTGCCATGACTACAAATAAGATTTTGTCAAGGCCTTGTTCCAAGACACTAGTTTGTCTCATGAGACCTACCGATGCATCGAGGAGCTATAGCAGGCTCCACCCATCACATATTAAGTCCAATGAATTCCCATATGAAAAGTTTTAAACATAACATAAACATTCGTAATAAAACTAGCATACGAAATTTAAATACTAAATCCATAAACCATGAATGGTATATAAATAACACATCCACAGTCAAACATATCACAAAACCTTCAATAAAATATAGAAGTTTTTTATCATAATAAATCAACATCAAATAAATGTAAAATCCATCAAAGGATGTTGACATAGATGAAATCAAAACTATTTTTAGAGAATTATCTCTTTCTGTTTTGAAATAAATTTAGAGTCATATAGTTATAAAAAAACATATTATTTTAAAATATTAATATAAGCTTGTTATGGATGCTTCGATGATTTTATATTTTCGGAAAATAGCTGCACCTGCTGTATAAGTTAAAAAAACACTCTTTCTATAATTCTGTCGAAAAGGATAAAAAAGGACCTTGTTTGGAAAATGACGGAACGATTCCTTTATAAACCACTTATAAAAGTCAACAAGGGGACACATGACTTAACCCATATTCTATTAAATAGTAAAAAAATGTTTTGAAATACATTTTTAAGAAACATGGATGTGTATGATAAAGAAGTCCCAATAGATTATTACGTATAAACAACCTCGGATAATGAAAAGATTGCAAAATAAACCCTTCCCATGTACATTCCATTTTTTGGGGTAGGTTAACCTCCTATATAATGGTGAAATAATTGTTATTAAATTATACAAAAAACATATACATTAATATTATATCATATATTATCTTTTAACATTGATTTGTTAATAATATCTTAGTATTATCGTTGTTTCGGGTGTTAACTTACTCATTTTCTTTTATATGTTCTGTAACATACGCCATGTTTGTCATGGATAGGTTGTATCTTAATCATATCCAGAATAATATCAAGTCCTTAGATACTATTATTAATCATCAAATGATAATTAGACTTGAATGGATACGATGGAGAATGAATCTCATCGCGTTCGTGGAGACGGTAGTCCGTTTGTACACACGAGCGACAATATCATTCTTTTGATATTAAAATAATATATAATTGGATGGTATATCATATATACAGAATCATTATCATGTTATATTTATTATTTATATGAATTAAACATCATTATTATACCCATCCAAATAATAATTTATTGAATAACAATTTCACCATGACGTGGAGACGGTAAGTCGTACGTACGCACGTATGGTGACATGTTATTCAAAGGATAGATAGAATACTGAATATGGTTGTACCATATTTATAATAACATCACATTATATATAATATACAGGACTTATTGTTTTATATTGGGAAAGAAAGAAGAAGATGAAGTAGAAAGGAACTTGAAAGAGTGTGGTGAAAACATTACCTCTTCTTTGGGTTCTTCCTTTTGATTTGATCAAAATGGCTCTTTAGGTTGGATTTCTGACTAAATTAAGGACTCTATGATGAATTTAGGGATGTTTAGAGAGTATTTTGGCAGAGTTTTTCCAATCCAATAGGCTTTGAATGTGTGAATTAGTGATAAGGGGGGAGTGACCTTTTATAAGAGGGGTGAGGGGCACCTTTGGAAAATCTAGAAATATTATTTTTTAATAAATTCATATTCGGTTTATAATGGCTCCAAAGTGGATTATTTAAAGATTAAGGTGTGAAGAGGTCGAAAACCACTCATCCAATAGTATTTAGATAGGTTTGGGTTACTATATTAACCTTATCATTAAGTATTAACTCTTAGTTAATTAGTTTCACTTTTACAATGTCTCTTTGTATTTTTATATTATATGGTTAATAAACATACTATATACATCCAACTGACCCCCAAGTGGTAACTTAATGATACACAAATCATGATATAAGTATCTTGGACGAACCATAGATTTTTATCAATTGAATATAAATTAATAATATAATATTTGTTTTAAAAACTCTTTTATGTGAATTTTGATACTATTTGGAAAATTGATTTTTTTGAAAATCATAATAGACTTATTACGTCCAAAAAAGTTAATTTAATCAATCCTAACATGTCATATTAACCTAGAAAATTAGTGTAATTCATAAAAAGTCCCAAATTATATTTATTTGGGTATTTATGATATCAATTATTTTAATTTTTCACTATTTTGGTATTTTCTACATCATCACTGTGTCATAAATATATTAAATTATTTAATGTATAAAAATTATAAATAAAATATGATTATGTAAAAAATCATTTTATATTTATAATTAATATTTACAATCTAATTTATCTTTTGTATAAACCTATATTAAAAATGTTTTAGTAAATAAACATTGATTTTAACTCTTTTAACTCTTCTTTGAATTAAGTAATAATAAATGTCCTAATCTAATCCAAGTTGACCTAAATGATAATATTTTATTTCAAAGGTTGTTTTCGGTCGAGATACACTTGTCCAATATAATTAGGACATGTGTTATGGTAATATTAATATCATTTTTACCCTTAAATACCCTATTTACTTTTAACCGTGGTAAATAAAAGTAAAAATTTACTACTCACAAAAAAGTATTTTCCTCTCATTGAACTAAATTTTACTCTTAGATATTAACTGTGTATCTCTGAATTTCGAAATTCCACTCACAAAAGTGGTAAAATTACGTTTTATGAAAAATTCATTTTTTACTACCACTTAGTGGTATCACTGTTCATCAAAAAATGATGTTTTTCAGAAAAATACCAAAAATTCACCCTAAGATAATTTCAATATTCCAAATCCAAAATTGAAGTAAATTTTGAAAAATAAAATTTATAAATTTAGAAAAAGTGGGTATTAATATTCATAACGGTTAGTTTGATTGGTTGTGGTATGTTAGAACTCAATGTTGCGTACAACACACACTGTTGCATTATTCAAAGAGAAGCGTACCATAGAATCTTGGGGTGTTACAGGTGGGTGGATCAAGAAGGGATAAAGTATTCACATTCCAAAAAATCTCTTCCCTTTGTTTCTTTTCTCCCTATAATGTTGGGAATACTTCTTCATTGAACTGTCAATAAGAAAAATTTGTTGTAAATACATCACAAGTATTTGTATCAAGATATATAGGGATTTATGAGGATAAATATCTTATATATATATTCCCAAAATCCTTTGAGGACCATTTTTGTACGTTGTGGGGGAGATATTTTTTCGTATACTTTACATCCAAATATTATTTAGTTGGAGATGTCAGGATCTTAGCCAAAATATAATTTGAGTGGATATTTATTATGAGATTCATGTGGTCTGATGTGAATTAATATTGAGCCTAGAAATATTGAATGACCCCACACAAAGATCAATAAATTTCTAGTCATTATTAATGGTATTGAAATAAGTTGGAGGAATTATGTATGTGATTTAGCAAAACCATTTTTTGTATATACATGGGAACCTGGATTCTCAACATTAAGAACTATCTTTATATAGTATCCATTGATACCCTGAGAGGTAAACTCTCTCTCATTATTGATCCCTACATTCCTAGTGAAATGATCAGGAAAATATGCTCTCAATTTAATTTTTTGGACACAAAAATGTGAAAGCAAACCATTATGAGTTGCGATAAAACATACATGTGAACATCTTCACGATGCATAAATTGATACCATAAAATAATTGATCAGCCCGAAATATGGATGAATTGGTCCTCAAATATCCCCTTGAATTCGTTAATGGAAGGATTTTGTTTCGTTTATAATTTTAGGTGGAGATGGTCTCATGATTATTATTCCAAGAGAACATGCCTCACATGGAATTTTTTTAGTGGAGATATCAGTTGGACCTTTACTTAATATCCATGAGAACATTCAATTATTTTTTGCAGCATTCATCAACCATGATAACTTAATTAGTCATCCCAAAAAATTAACAATTTGTGTTCTCCTATTTACTACCATATGTGAATCGATTTCAATTATATATTTATAATACAATATAGATGATACTTTTGGTATATTTTCAAGTACAGAACTGTTACTGAATTTTTTAACGTTAATGTGATTGTAATTTTTCTTTTTATAAGATATATTTTGATTATCATACCCAAAATGGTATATATCATTGAAACATAATAGGTTTCATTTAGATTTCGGGGAAATCAATGTATCATTTACAAAAAAAATTCATCCCATTGGGTGAAGAAAAGCATTATTTACACACACCTTCTATCAGATCTACAAGACCTAATATAGTATTCACAGTTGGACTTATTGATTTAATATCAAAAAAATATTTTTTATTCTTTATAACTGTTTGTATTATTCCATTATCTAGTTAGAATTTTTTTCCCATATAACAAATTCATTTCAATGATACAAAGTAAGGAGAATTATATTATAATAAACACATTAGGATATTCAAATAATACAAAATCAAAAATATAAAACATAAAGTAACAATGGAATATCATATATCATAACTATTGTAATTTTTCAGAATTATTTCCATCTATCATAAAATAAAATTCAAAAGTAAAATCACCCACATCTATGCATGTGAAATAATAATTTGATGGATTTTAATTCTCAATAAAATTTGCCTCTTATTATTTCTCTTTATTGGATTTCCCAACAAAGAGTTGTTCATCATTATTTTTAATAATTTTTGATAATAATGTGATAAGAAAACAAATTTTAAATGAGAAAAACTATAAAAATTGAGAATGATAAATAGAAAAAAGAAGAAAAATTTTATTTAGGATCATACATTTTACTTTTTATCACTAGTTTCTATCTGTCATTGGGAAAGGGTTTCACTTAATTTTATAGGTAGTGCATAGGGTTTGGTGGGGGTAGTTATCCCATCCTCATTGAAATGTGTAGTTGTAATCATTGGCTACCTAATATGGTTAAATATATTTAGAATTGAATTCTTTATGAATATGAATTTAAAATCATGAATCCAAATCAATCATGTGAACCCAATTAATAATTGATATATTACCTAAGTGGTAAAGTATTATCCTAATGATATAGTGATATTGTGGGAATTGAATTGAGTGAAGACTATGAAGAGTGTTTAAAAAATGTGGTAGAGTGTAATAGTTGAAAGAAAAAATCTAGATTATAAAAGATGTTTAGGGAATATTTATTGATTATATTCTTGAAATTGAAACAACTGGTATTTGATGTTAGATGTTACTCTTTAAGGGGACATTCTTTTCAATGGAATGTACAATGATATTTTTCAAGTATTCTAATTCATTGAAGTACACATATTGTTTATCACATCAAAATTTCTCAATAAAGAAGTAATAAATATATTCTATGCATTATTTGATAACAAATTCAGTGCATAAAGATGTAATGTGAAGGTTAGGTTTGCCTAAACCAAAGGGAAGTCACATTTAGAGTCTAAAGATTGACTTTATTTGTCGTTTTGATTATTTATGAGAGAATTACATTAAAAGTGACGTATTTTTATCTAATACCAGTTCAAGGATAATCCATGGTCATTAATATTCATGATGATATGTTAATCAAGTGATCATGGGTTTTCAAGATAACACCAAATACGTAGCTAGGAATTTTTAATGTTAAACATGGAATATTAATTTTTTCTTATAATGATTGTTTTTATTTGGTAGTGTGGTAACTTTATTAAGTGTTTAATTTCATTAAAAGTTTATGAACCTGGATCTTCTTTTTAGGTATGTTTTTCTTTTTCCTGGTGTTTTTGTGAAAAGAAGAGTTTTTTGAAATTTTTGATGTACACATCGTGAACTTTATGAGTACACAGCTTCTACTTACTTGCCGATGAAGGCCGTGTGCTGGCCGTGTAGGGGCCACACACATGGCCGTGTAAGGGTGTTTTGAGGCTTCTTAAAGCAGAGTATGGAAAAGGCGAGTACAGACTGTGTACCCCAAAAGTTCGCACCGTTTATTTTGTTTTTTTCATTAAATGCACTGGGGTCACGTCTGACAGACAGAATCGTCTTCTTCTAGGATTTCATTATCCACGAGAACTGGCATGACTGCAGATCTTCAACGAACCCCTGAGACTCCGTTCGCCCTCCGAATTGAACTTCATCTGTTGAGTTCGAATCACATGGGTGAGTCCTCTCTTCTTCTAGAGCATTTTTTTCCAATTCCTTCACTTTTACATGTTATCTTGGGTTGAACGTTTTATTTGTTTTCGTAGATATACGACATTCTAAGGAGATTTAGGCTTCAAGGATCATGTATATTGATCTCTTAACTGCGAGGTAGGTGGTACATGCCTTTCTATATAAAGTCTTTGAGTATTATGTGCAAATTCCACCAATACCATTGAATGGGGTATTGTGTGTTTACTTTTTTTCCCTGTTGTTTTCCTTTGTTTCTTGTATGCCCGAGTAGAGGTTATTGTTTGTGAATAGGGTAATTTTTTGTTCTTTGGATGTATTTTCCAATGCATGTTTATCCTGTTTATGACGATTTGGTCTAGTTTTTCCTATTAGGCTATTTCCTGTTCTGTGCCCAGTGTTGTAGGATGGATTGATGTTTTTATAACATGCTATTATTCTATAGAATGCTAGACAAGTATTTCTTGAGGTTTACTTTGGCTGTTAAATGATTTGATACTTTATGAATTTATACAGGGCTGTGAGAACATAGTGTAGTAGAACATAGGGAGAATGGAAGTAAGGGCTTCCCCAGAGTGTCTTTATAATTTACGATGTGATACCACAGAGGGAATTGACGTTTAGTGCTTACTCAAAGAGCCTGCAGTTCCTCGATGCGGGCCATAGAGGGAATGTGATGTAAGTGATTTCCTAGAGAACCATTAGTATTGATATGAGACTATAGGGGTAATTGATGGTTAATGCTTCCTCATATATTCCATACATTAGCTGAACCCTTGGGGTGAGACTGTGTATTCTTCCTAGATGGTTGCTAGTATCTGCTAGGTAGGACCATAGGGGATAGGCTGTGATTACTTCCCAGAGGGTTACCTATTTTTTTATCTGCTTTGAATAGTTTTTTCTTGATAATTTGACTAGGTTTTTTTCTTGTTGAGTACTTTCTAGTTTACTTATTTCTATTATTTTACCTTCCATATATTCACTGACTGTTAGGCACAAAACATCGAGTGGTTACCTACTGGGATTTTGTCTCACATCCTGTTTAGGTCATGCTTTTGGGCCCAAACATATTATATTGTTGTATGTATAGATAAGGCCCAGAGCGCTTCGACTTCAGGTTCTTGATGGTTGTGGAGCTGTAGAGCATGGTACAAAGATATGGCTTCTGATACAGAGGAGTTTATCTGCTTTCTTTTTCACATTGGTTTAACACTATTGTATTCCAAAATTGGGACTTGTTTGGCTATTTTCCTAGACATATATGTATCATGAATTTCTTATATGTATTTGTTCCGGTTGTTTCCTTTATCATTATTCCGCTATTACTATTGTTTGTTATTTACTGCTTCTGCTATTATATGTAATTCATTACTTCCTTTGTGTACTCTACCAATGAAGGCATAGTTTCCCCACTATCACACCCAAGGCCCTCGTTGTTATTCGGCAACGTTTGGCATTCGGGGAAATGCTCTTGAGGCCATGTGACCAAATGGGTATGTGGTGCCTCTGGGTGGATAACAAAAATGGGATGTAACAATGTGGTATCAGAGGAATTATTTACTCTTGATTTACTATTTGGATCCTTTAGCTAGGGATTGGAAAGAATAGGTACATGGTAATAAGTTGTGCCTGGGAGTAGCTAACTTGTATATAGGGAAAAACCAATTTTCCTCGTTAATATAATTTTTTTTATTTTTCAATAATTATTGTTGATTTGATTTTCATTGTTGGGTGATTCACATGTTTTTTGTTGTTACCATTGATGTTATTGATGTTTTATTTCTATTGGACCTGATGAGATGAGGGTATGCCATCTCATGCATCAAATAGGAACATGATAGAAATAACAGGTCAGGCATTCTTGCCATGTCATCTAGGATGCATTAGAGAATTCATGTTGTTGTGGTAGATTTTGTGTCGAATATGCATGTTGTTGTGATTTATTACTTGATAAAAATTTATGCTTCTTGTAATATCATTTATTGTGTAAGTATTTGTTTGAATAAACGCCAAGATTTGGTTCGTGAGGTGTTATGGGCCCTCATGGACCAGAATTTAGTGGATCATTGACTTTTTACCCATAATTATAACATGTTTAAGATGCCAAATTATGATTTTCAGGGAGTATAGCCCCTCACGGATTGGAATTTGTCACTTTCAGAGTTCGTTTCAGTGTTTTCTAGGCATTGGAGTAGTTTTTGAGGCTTACTATCTAGAAAAACACAGAATACATGCCGAGTAGTCTTGACTACATGCCATGTGTTCTTATGTTCCAGAAGAAACTATTTTTCATAATTACACATCATGTTCCTTATGTACACACCATGTAGTCTCTTACCGTGTCACCAGCCATGTGGGGAAAGACACAGGATAGGGAAAATCTCATGGGAACACGCTCTGTACCAGTTGTTCACGTCGTGTAGTGTAACCTTAGGAGTCAAGACATGTAGTTAACAACATGGTCAGTGGAGTCTCTTCTTATACACATTATGTCCACCTTGAACACACCGTCTAGTCTAACCTAGTTACCTGATCGTGTCTCTCACAACACGGGTCGGTTTTAACCTTCTCATACACAGTGTGTCCTTCTAGAACACGTTGTGTAGTGTCATCCGTGTAGTCAGCCATGTAACTAAACCCATAATCAGTCGGTACATCTTAATACACGTCGTGTCCATCTGTAACATTCCGTGTAGTGTAACCTGTGTATAAAGGTCGTGTCACCAACAACACCGGCCAAGTGAAATTTGTCTAGTACATGTTTTGTCTGCTGAGTACACGCCGTGTAGTCTTGTCTTGGGAGAGTCTTGTGGCTTAGCCATGTAGAAGGAATCATGAAAGGGAAGAGGAATCATGTACACGCCGTGTGATAGGATAAAACACAGTGTGTTTGGGGTGTTACAAGATCAGTTTAGGTAGGAGTACACTCCCATGTAAATGACTTGAGGAAACACACCGTGTAGTCATTATTTGTAAAACATGAATGATTTCTTTCTACTATTCCCTTCTTATTCTCCTAGTTTTCCAGTACTTGATAATGTTTATCTAAGGTGTGTGTTTGACCTTACAGAGTCATGGCACCGAGAAGTCCTCCGATTGTACACCATTTTCCAGGTGGTGATCAGATGCTGGATGCGGCTGATCAGGGACTTCCAGCTGATCCTCCTGTCATGCCAGTCTTGGCACCAGCCATTATAACTGACATAGGAGCTAATGCTCAATTCAGAGGGGGGGTTTATAAGAATTATGCAGACATTCCAGGGAGTTATGCCTCCTTCCATGTCAATGTAAGAGCTAACACGGGTTTTCCAGGAGCATCATCCTCCCACCTTCTTAGTGGAAAGAGTACCTCAGGCTGCAGAGTCATGGATAGAAGCCATGCTGACAATCTTTGAGCATCTCGAGATGCCTCCATAAATGAGGGTGAGTCTTTCCACATACATGCTATGGGATTCCACCAAGAGGTGGTGGGATGTGATCTCATAGGCTGTTCATCAGCAGGTTATGGAATAGGATGAGTTGCAGTGCATCTTCTATGACTACTTCTATCCGGAGACCCTCAGGTCCGACCGAGCCTAAGAGTTTATGTGTCTGAAGCAGGGTACTCTTTCTGTTATAATGTATTCCCCATGATTCACCGAGGTTCAGCGATTTACACCCTTCCTGGGAGGAGATGGATTATTCCTGGTAAGTAAGTTCATGGACGGTCTCAGGCACCACATCTGTTCATAGGTGAACTTCTTACGCTTGACATCCATCACTTCTATTTTCAACCAGGCACGGATCACGGAACACAATCTGAGGGATTATGGAGTTGTGATCCTGGGTGGCTCGGCATCTAGAGTTAACATCCCTCCTACTGACAGTAGGAAGTGCCATAGGGAATATTCGCGCGGTGATTCGAGGAGGCGAGATACATCTTCTGGTATCTAGGTGGTATGCTACATGTGCGGGAAGAGTGGGAATACGAGGTCATAGTTCTAGATAGGCCTAGTGGGGTGTTGATCATGCGGCAAGATGAGCCACCTTCAGTGTTTCTGTCAGATCTTTTCACCAGCAACTGGTGACAGGGGCTCTTCTATGACTCCGTGTTGAAGACCTGTGCCACCGGTTTCACAGCCGTCTGGGAACTGGAGTTCTTCCAGCTGTTCAGGAAGAGGAGGAAGTGGTGTTTGTGGTGTTAATTCACCAGTATTTCAGTGATAGAAGAGTGGATCATATCAGAGTGGTTAGGCTTGGTCACAGGGTCATGGAGAAGGTCAGATCATTGCAGTGGAGAAGACCCAGCCGGAGCAGGATCCCAGACCTTCTGCAGTTCGAGTTACAATCCTAGTAGCCTCAGTTTTATCATTAGCACTTTTAAGTACAGGGTATTTCTATAGGTTTATCTATGTGGATGTTGTGGAGGGCCTTGGGATCTACATCTCTTCTTTTCCCGATCTCTTGACACTAAACACTCTGTTGGGGACTAGAACGACTAGTGTACGTCTGTGCAAGGAGTTCTCTATAGAGGTTGGTGGGTGTCACTTCTTATGGGAACTCTATGTCCAAGATATGATAGACTATAATGTCATTATTGGAATGGACTAGATAGTTCCCTTCCAAGAAGTGGTCGACTATTATCACCACAGGTTGAGTTTCATATAACCAGAGAGATGATCATTAATTCATAAGGGTGAGTGAAATGTCCATGAGTGTAGAGCGGATCCAGAGCATCATGGGATATGAAGAGTTACAACCCAGATTTCTAGTCTATATCTGGATGACTTGGGGACTCAAAAGTTATACATTCCTCCAGTGGTGGATCGTTTTATGGATGTCTTTGTAGATGACTTTTCAGGTTTTCCTCCAGAGCGAGAGGTTGAAATTTTTATTGAGCTCATTCCAGGAGTGACATCGGTATCCATTCCTCTTTATTTTATGGATACACCTGAGTTTCAGGAGCTCAAAAAGCAGTTGATGGAGTTGTAGGACAAGGGTTTCACCCAACCTAGTACCTATCATTGGGGTTCGCCTGTCCTGTTTGCGAAGAAGGATAATAGTAAGCTTAGTCATTGTGTGGATTATCGGAAGCTAAACCAGTTGATAGTCAATAACCAAAATCCCCTTCCTAGAATTGATTATCTCTTTTTATTATATTTAAGGAGCTCGGGTGTTCTCAAAGATTGAAATGAGGTCCTTTTATCATGAGATGTGCGTTAGAAAATCTGATATAATGTTCACAGCTTTTTGGAGCAGGTATGGTCTATACGAGTATATGGTTATGTTGTTCGGTCTCGCAAACACACCTACAGTATTCATGGCACTGATGAACTGAGTGTTCCATCCATACATGGACTCCTTAGTGGTGGTATTCATAGATGATAACTTGGTTTACTCTCACACTCGACACAAACATGCTACCAATATTGAGATCATTTTGAGTACACTAATGGAGCATCAGTTATATTCTATGAACTCAAAATTCCACTTTTAGATGGACAAGATTTACTTCTTAGGTCATGTTATCTTAGAGGAAGGTGTATCAGTAGACCTAGAGAAAGTGAGAGAGTTAGTTCCATGGGAGCAGCCGAAGAACGTCTTGGAGGTGTGGAGTTTCCTAGGTCTGGCTGTATACTACAAACGTCTCGTACAATACTTTTCACGCTTAGCAACACCATTGATGGGTCTTACTAAGAAGGGTTCGATGTTCATGTGGTCAAATTCTTGGGAGTCAGCCGTTCAAGAGTTTGAAGGGAGGATGTATTCGGCCCGATAATAGACTTTCTAGATCCCAAAAATAACTAAACTCTCTATTGTGATGATTCGGGTATCGGTCTAGGAGCTATTCTTATATCGGGAGATGGAGTCGTTGCGTACGGGTCTCGGCAGTTGAGGCCACATGAGAGAAATTATCAGACGCACAATCTGGAGTTGGCTGCTTTTTTTCATGCCTTTAGTTGTTAGAGACATTATCTTTTGGTTTAGCATTTTTTTGGTTTTCACCGACCCAAAAAAATTCAAGTACATCTTCACGGTGCATGATCTAAATTTGAGACAATGAAGGTGGGTTGAGTAACTTTATTCTTTTTATTTTGATCATGAATATACAATAGGAAAGGGAAACACAGTGGCTGATGCGTTGAGCATGATGAATCAGATACAGGTCGTTCAAGAGGCCAGCATGGAGGGGAAACTTATGGATCTATTCTCTTAGATGCATTTAGAGGTGTACGAAAGAGAGGGGCACCCATTTATTTCTTCTTTAGTTGTAACATATATACTTCTTGACTGAGTTTGAATGAGGCATCAATCAGATTCTGAAGGCCTAGTCCTATGGCAGAGTGTGTCAAGAGAAGACCATATTTCATGGGTAGACCACATGCGAGGTTGAGATTTTTCATTTCCATGGATGCATATGGGTGCCATCCGGTATAAGTGAGGAGTTGATGTGTGATTTTCATTCCTCATTTAGGGCAGTTCATCCGGACATCACCAAGATGTATCAAGACATACACCATTAGTATTGGTGTCCAGTTTTGAAGAGGGATGTTGCTGGTTTTGTTATGAGGTGTTCCACTTATCAGCAGGTGAAAGCGGAGCATTAGCGACCAGCATGTTTTTTACAGTAGTTACCCATTCCCGATTGGAAGTGGAATGGCATCATGATAGATTTCGTGATAGGGTTGTTGAGGTCTCCTTGAGGGAACAATGCAGTATTGGTTGTCATTAACAGGCTAATGAAGGTCGCTCACTTCTTGCAAATTTATTAGATTTTTAGTGCTGACGACCTGAGATTGTTCTATATCCGAGAGATTGTATGTCTGCATAGTGTTCGACACTCCATCGTTTTAGACAAGGATGCACGTTTTACATCTCATATATGGAAGGGGCTACTGAAAGTATTTGGTACACAGGTGCTTCTAGGTACAACCAACCATACTCTGAGAGATGGCCAGTCTGAGCGTACGATTTTGGTGCTTGGGGACATGCTTCGAGCATGCATTCTGGATTTTGGAGGTACATGGGAGAAGCATATCCCTCTTGTGGAGTTTTCCTACAATAATAGTTTTCAAGCGACTATTCATATGGAACCTTTTGAGGAATTGTACGGTAGGCCATGCTGATCACCCTTGTGTTGGGTAGAGGCTGGTGACATAGCTTTTTAGGGACCTAGCTTATTCAGGAAACCATAGAGAAGATAGAATTTATTCAGAATAGGATGGCTACGGCACAGTCTCGACAGAAGTATTATGTTTATCAACCGAGATGACCTCTGGAGTTCAAAGTTAGGGATTTGGTTTTTCTACCTGTCACACCGAGGTTGGGAGACAAGTGTATCAGGAGACAGGGTAAGCATTCTCTGAGGTATGTCATTCCATTTGATGTGTCAGAGAGAGTTGGACGAGTTTCCTATCAGTTGCACTTACCTCAAAGGTAATAGGATATGCACAACATCTTCCATGTTTCTCAGCTCCAACGTTACTTTTCAGACTCGTATCATGCTTTCCAACCAGAGGAAGTCGAGTTGGAGGTGGATTCATCTTTTAATGATCATCCTATCCGGATTATTGATCATAGTATGAAGGTTCTCTGTGGTTGGTCTGTTCCCCTGGTATGGGTGCTATGGCAACACGGGCGAGTACATGACAAAACATGGGAGAGGTAGGCCGATGTATGATCATAGTGTCCAGAGTTGTTTAGGGATTCATCATCTACACCACGCTAGGGAAATTTAGGGATGGATTTATATATGGAGGCAAGTTTGTAAGAACCTGAATCTTATTTTAATGTATGTGTTTCTTTTTCCTGTGGTTTTTGAGATTAGAGGAGTTTCTGGAAATTTTTGAATTATAGGCCATGTACATTATGTGTACACACTGTGTACTTCTTTATCAATGAAGGTTGTGAGTTGTCCATGTTGGGGCCACACACACTGCCTTGTAATGGTGTTTGGAGGCTGGTTAATGTAGAGTATGGAAAAGGTGAGTACATCCCTTGTTCCCCAAAAGTACATGACATGTATTTTGTTTTTTTTTCCTTAAATTCATTGGGGTCATGTCTGACGGATAGAATGATCTTCTTATAGTACTTATTCGTCCGAGAGAACCCGGACCGCCACAGATTTTTGACGAACGCATGAGCCTTCGTCCATCCTCTTAATCGAACTCCATCGGTTGTGTTGGAATTGTATCGGTGAGTTCTCTATTCTTCTAGAGCATCAATATCGAATTCCTACCCTTTTCCAATTTATCATGGGTTGAACATTTTATGAATTTTTCAAGATTTATGACGTTCGAAAGAGATTCAAGATTTGAGGATAAATTATATTGATCACCTAACCCCAAGTTATGTGGATTGTTCCTTTCTATGGAATTTATTTCATTATTATGTGCAAATTCTACCAATACCCTTGAACAGGGTATTGTGTGTTTACTATTTTCCCATGTGGTTTCGTTTATTTGCTTGTATTCCTGAGTAGAGGTTGTTTTTTTTGAATGGGGTAATTTTCTGTGCTTCAAATGTATTTTCCCATGCATTTTTTCCCTGTTTATGACCATTTGGTCTAGTTTTTTCTTGATAGGCTATTGCCAGTTCCATGCCTATTGTTGTAGGATGTAGTGTTCTTTTTCTGACATTTTGTTGTGATGTAGAATGATATCAAATTAGTTCATGAGGTTTACATTGTCCGTTACATGATGTGATACTTGCTGACTTTACACAAGGTTGTGAGAACCTAGTGCAGTAGAACATAGGGATAATGGATGTAAGGGCTTCTCCATAGCGCCTTTAGTACCGATACGAGAGTATAGGATGAATTGATGCAGAGTTCTTATTCAGAGAGTCTATACTTTAGCTGAACTAGAGGGGTGAGACTGTGTGTGCTTCCCAGAGGGTTCCTTATATCTACTAGGTCGGACCAGAGGGGATAGGTTGTGAGTACATCCAAGAGGGATACCTCTTTGTGTAATATGATTTGATTAGCTATTTCTTGATAATTAGACTGGGGTTTGTTTTCTACTGATTACTTTCATGTTTACTACTTTCTGTACTTTTACCTGACATATATTCACTGACAATTAGCCACAGATCTTCGGGTGGTTGCCTACTGAGATTTTGTCTGACACCCAGTTTGGGTCATGATTTTGGGCCCAAACAGTTTATATTGTTGCAGGTATAGATAAGGGAAAGATACCTTCCACTTCATGTTCATGATTTTTGTCGAGCTAGAGATCATGGGACCAAGCTATGGCTTGCAATGATGAAGATTTTATCTGCTTTCTTTTTCAATTTGGTTTAGCATAGTTGTTTTCCAGCATTGTGACTTGTTTGGCTATTTTCCAAGACATATATGTATCATGCATCATTTATATATATCTTCTCTTGTTGTTTTCTTTATCAGTCTTCCGTTGTTACTTTTGTTTGGTATTTACTACTTATGATATTTTATGTATTTGTTTACTTCCATTCTATACTCTGCCAATGAGGGCATAGCTTCCCCACTATCACACCCATGTCCCTTGCTGATAGTCGGTAGCCTCTGGTGTTCGGGGAAATTTGCATGAGGCCATTTAATAAACTGGGTATGGGGTGCCTCTAGGTGGCTTCCGGAACCGAGACGTTACAAAAATAATTAGCGAAGATGAAATAATCATTATCATAAAAAAGTTGAAAACATTAACATATGATGAAGGTTACTATGTGGTGGATTATAAAAGAAATCAATTCATTGATTCACCCCTTGGGAGTCCTTGAGAATTCCAATACCTAATGTCATGTAGGTATCAATTAATGGTATTATATCAACATTCAATATTTACTTAAAATTCAATAAGAAGTCCATTGAATGGATGATTCATGTATTGTCTTTTTCAGAATATTTATTGGTTAAAAGATTTATGTCTAAAATTGATCAGAAAAGTCCAGTGCATAATTTGGGGACTCTGATGTTGTATGGGAAGATCTTTCAAATTTATAACAATAAGATGTTGTTCTACCCATTTCTTATTATCCTGTATTTTCATTATTTTTTACATATAAGTATATTTCTTATACAGAATCTATTGTGATGGTGACTATTAATCAAACAAATATTGATAATAAAGATTGTGCTTGTATGGAAATTCATCTATCACATTAAAAGAATTTGTTTATCAAATTCATGGATATTAATAAAAAAATTATTTTGATCACCATATGTTGGATAACGTCTCTAAAAGCACTAATATATAGAGTCCCTTTAACATCGCACAAAATGAGTTTTAAAAACACTATAAATCAATGTTATCCCCAAAATTATTAAAAGTGGGTCCATTTTATCATCTATAAATAAATCCCTAATAAATAAACCTTTTATTAGCACTAAAAAGAACCAATATATATGATATTTTATCAGTTTTAAAAAAAAGTGTTGATAAAAGGGACCATTATCAATGCTTTTTTAGCACTCATAAATGGAAAACAAATTAAAATTGTTTTTCCTATAAATCAAATACTGGAAAAACTTTTATTAGTGGTCAATATCCGTATAACATTCCTTGTCAAGACACCCCCACCACCATTAAAAATGATACCCCCGGTAATAATACTGATCATGTTCTCATCGATGCGTGCTCCCCTAACTATAGTGGGTTTAAAACCCAAGACCTCCACCTTATAATTATGCACTTCTCCTACTCCGCTATATTTTTTTATGATTTTTATTTTTATGATATATCTATATATTTATATATATTTCATTAATGTTTTTATCCACATATATATATTTAACATACATACATAAAATATGTTTTGTGTGTGTGTGTTTATAAATACATACATACAAACATTCATGCATACATATATTTATATATGTGTATGCATCTGTAAATATGAATATACACATTTATATTTATTTACATATATTATATATTAATATTTATATACATATATTAGAATATAGTGAAAAACATTTATATGATTGTAAAAATAGACACAAATATATTTTTATTTATAGAACCATTTTATATACATTAATTATGTATGTATATAAATATTCATAAATGTTTTATATTAAATAAAATGTATAATATTTTTTATTTATATAAGGTTTATGTATTTCGATAGATACTTTACAGGTAAATATGTTTACATATATATTCATATAATTAAATTTTAATGATTGAATATATAAAAAATATGAGTATATTTTTATAGATTTGATTATAAATAAACCTACATTATAAAAATGATAAAATTTAAAAACCATGATATTAAAATGAATTTAATCCTTGAGAATAAATCCACTACCAATTGAAAATGGAAAAAATACCCATTTAAATAAGGATTAAAATCAATTGAATGTAAAAAAATTTTGATTCCCCGACTAAATAATAAATTTTAAAGGACTTTTAAGACTTCATTTGCATATAAAATTTTAAAATGGGGTTCTATCATGTCACAAGTGTGTAGAACTCATCGCAAGCATTGACTTTATTTGTGGTAGATCCGAAAAGGACACCTGGATCAAATTTTTTGGTCATTTTATGTTTGAGTCACATTTTCAACTTATTTTAGATAATTTATAGTTTTTTTGATTTTTTCAATATTAAAATTTTTATAAAAGGAATTTTACATTCTATAAATTATCAAATTATTAATTAATATTTTTTGAGTTATTTTATAATATACCTTTCATTTAATAGCTTATATAGTAAGTGTAAATTTATACTTAGGCTTACATAAATATTATTTTATAAAATATATTATAATTATATAAATATAAATATATTAATATATCATATTTAAAGATAACTATTTTTTACGAAATATTCCTTCTATCAGTACTAAGAAAAAAGGTGGTAAAAGTACCAATTATCCGCGATAAAATAAACGCTCCAACAGGAGGTACTTTCTCCCCACTAAAAAATAACTGATAAGCGGTACTTTTAACAGTTCCCTTTTTGAGCTATTAAAATACCCTTTTAAAAGTTTATTTTAGCACTGATAAGGGTACCCCATTTTTCTGCACTTTTTTAACGTTGTTTAATGGTTTATCCATGTATTGCTAATTCTGTGGGGGTGAAGAAAATTTTAATTTGAAGGATACATAATTATATATTTCATGTTTTAAGTGTGAATAGATTCAAATTCATGATGGTAAAATGTTGATGGATTCATCATAATATTCAGTGAAGTGGTGAGGACCCTTATATGTTTTGATCAAAGTCTTTAATATTCCACAATTGTTAGAATGATTCACCATGTCATGTTATGCACATTTGATGAAAATTTATCAACACTTGAGGAAGGTGATATTGATACATTTATTTGGAAGATTTAAATAACATAGTTACTTCTTAGGAAATGAGAAATGTAATTACTATTATGAAGTATTGTAAATACAAAAAGAAAATATCATTTAATCTACAAAGTGGCAGAAGATTCAAAACAATTCAAGTAAGATGATGGTAAATTTTATTATAATGAAGATATCAATATAATGTATTACAAGTGAATTTCATTCATCTAAATAATTATTTATAAAGCTAAAGTAAATTATTAAATAAATATTCAATATATGTGCTTCAAACCTAATTATATTGGTAATATTTTATCAATTATCTAATGTTTAAAAAAAATTAGTTTATGGGGAAAATGAGAACTCAATAATTATTAAAAACAATAAATATTCAATGTTTAACAAAGAAAATTATCCTTCCGAGGGAAAATGTAATATTTTTTTAAAATTTGATACGGTATATTTATTTTCAAAATTAGGTGACATGGAAGGATGTAAAAATTAATACGAATTCACTGATCACTAAATTTGATGATGATGATGTCACTAATGATAAAGATGGTAGTGATGAAAAATATGAAAGAAATTGAGATGGATTTTGTGTTGAATAGTGAGTGGGAGGTGTTTATTTCAATGACTAAAATATTTTATAATTGGAAAAAAAAATTAAAAAATTGGATCTCAAAATTTTAAAGATGATGAATCTAATCATACTGAATAAGAATATATGTTTTTCAAGGAGAATGATGATTTAAAATAAGAACTCACTAAAGATAATAATTTGATGGAGGAATGTAATAGAATATTAAAGTGAATGAAATATCTTTGAAATGTGAAGAAAATGTAATAGTCTTTAAAGGTCAAGTGAACATTAATGGTTAACTTTGAGAAATCTATGCACGAACATGTATAATGATCAATGTATAAACCTGAATTTTTATATGATGTACATTTCCTTTTCATTTCATTATAAATGTCTTGTTATGTTCTTGTATGAATTTTTATCTTCAATATGGGTGTTTTGGAGGTGTTTGGGGCTTGTTGGTAGGATGATACCATGTTTTGGTCTAAAAATGACTTGGTTCATGATTTGTGCGTGACCTGCACATGGTTAGACCAAACCGTGCAAGAGGCATGAAATTGATGGCTTTTCATTAGATCTCTTCCACATGGTTTTCACATAGTTAGTCAAACCTTGTAGGCTAACTGTGTGAAGACCCCCTCCTAGGTAGTGAGGCGCACATGGTTTCTACACTGTTTGGGAAACTGTGAGGGTAAATCGTGTAGTCCTAATGTATTTTTTTTTGGAAATTTTAAATCTAATATAAAATTTCTTTTTAAATAAAAATGTGTTTTATTCATCCACACATAATGTGAATCTGGTAGCTCTCACCTTTTGTGCATAAATTAAACTTGGAGACCTACTCTTCATCTGACTTCTGTTTTGATCATAGATCATCTCTAAGGTCCACATTGGTATCATCTATGTTATTTTTTAGCCTTTATGGATTCTTTGGGACAATTTTTGTGCTATATAGATTTATTCTTATATTCCTTAATATTTCATTATTTATCCATTCATCAAATTTATACCAAACCCGGACGAATAAAGAATCAATACTGGACGAGTTGTCAACTGCTAAGGTTTGGTAGGTGTTCTATACATTCTTTCATTATTTCTTAATGTTTTTAGGTGTTCCGTCGATATATCATCCGCCAGCCTTTCTATCGAGGTTTTGTTATTAAGCATGTAACATTTAGTCGTTGTGGTGGTACCATGTGAATAAGACCATGGGTTCAGTTTAGGTGTGTTGGCACCCATTTCTCCTTTCAAGGTCACCCATGGTGTGTTCCTTTAGGTTTTACCGATTTATGCCAATTTAGACAACCTGTGGGGTGTCTTCTAGTGCTTTACTAGTTAGAGGAAGCTTGTTAATGCCTTGATATATTGAGTAGCTTGTTTAAGAGATTTATTTCCTCCTTTATAAAATAATATTGTGTTAAGCCTCAATTTTATTGATAGTTTAGCATTTTAAACAGATAATATGGGTTGGAATAACAATATGTAAATGACTAGTTGAATGCTAAATAGATTATATGGGAGGGTAGGACCATATGTTTTTGGGTTAATGATTTCCATGAGTGAGTATAATCATGGTTGAAGCTTGTTGATGTGAGTGGGTATACTATCAAGTTTATAAATGTTTAATTTGAATGCTACAATTCATGATTGAATGGTTTGGTAGATTCCATGGACTGATTTCCATGGATCTCGAATGCAGTAGTGGATTCTGTGGGTTGACTCTACCCCTTGGGTCTTGATTCTTTGGGATGTCTCGGGCCTTGAAACCTCGTGGATTCAGATTTCTTGGGCTAGAATAGGACTTCCTATTTCCATTATCCTAGGACCCCAACCACAGCCTTACCATGATTCCACAAAGAATTCCCATGGGACTCGATGCGAAGCATTAGACATACTCCTTGGATCATTCCATCTATTGTCCAGAATTAATTAATTAGATGCCTTGGTCTCCTAATAACTTAGATCCACCCATTTTGGTATACACATCACTTAACGGTGTGTCCACATGATACTTTATTTCCTAATATAGAATGGTCATGGGATACATAACATCTCTATACAGTGTGGCTGTGTATTTCTTGATATAGATGGACGTGTGGTGTGGTCATGTGACTTTCATGCTTATTTGGTTATAGTTGTCTTGTTTGGACCTGACTCTCTTTTACAAGTATCCTTGAAGACTGTTTGTTTTTACTTGTTATAGTAGACATATTCCTTGGGAATACACACTTTACTTTTCTGGTTTCTTAAACATGCTACCACTTTTTTTAGAGTTTCTATTAGAATTGTATTAACCTGGGTGGTGGCCTATTGTGATGTTTATATCACACCATGTTTGCGCCTCCTCGAGGACCCAAACAGATTATATGGTTGCAGGTTATGATAGAGGAAATCTCCCTAGTACATGTTTGTTGATTTTTGATTTCGAGCAAGGGAGCATATGACCAAGATGAGGCTTGCGATGCTAGGATTTATTTTTTGTATTTTATTATTTTTGTGATACTAGTATTTTACTGCATTTCAATTTACAATTTTGGCTTATTTATAGATAATTGTACCATCTACATCATTTTTTATATGAAACTATTCTGTAATTATTATGTATTCTTGACTTGCCTTACTTTCCATAGTTGACTGGTCATTTTTATTCCATTATTTACTGTATTTTTTATCTTCTTTTGTGATACTTTGGTAATGTGGGCATAGTCTCCCCATTGACTCACCTAGGCCCTCGTGGCTAATCGGCAGCCTCTGGCATTTGGGGACATGTGATTGAGGCCTTGTGACCAACCGGGTTCAGGGCACCATTTTTAGTGGAATCTGGACTCGAGATGTTAAAATCAAAGATAATTTTCAACAGTGATAAAGTCCCAAAGAATTTTTATGATTATGTTAATCACAAAATAACTGTTGGGGTTCCTCCTTAAATGGATCACCCATGCATTTTCATAATATAAGAAAACAAATAGAAATGTTTTTTTCAAATTTTATGAATATTTATATGTGAATAGTTTTCCTATTTAAAGTGGTTATTATACTGGTATTAGAGGCTTCAAGAAGTATTTATGAAACACCCCTAATATGAGGACAAGATTCATTTTGGTAATGGGATTTGATCTATGGTCATTTTTTTTTCTGTATCAGAGAGTTTTACATTTTATATCCTGTCCATTTTCTGGGAGTCACTATTGTGTACTCATTGATTACAGTCAATTTATTTTTTTAGATTAGGTCTCGTGGTTTTCCCCTTGTGGGTTTTCCATGTTAAAAATTTCATGTTTCAATAATTATTTTTTTACATGTATTTTTTTGGTCGTTGCACATCTAATTTTATTTGGAGGGAATGAAATTTTTTTCCACTTCCCATTCACATGGTTATTGTTTGCGTGTTTATCACTTTCCATATTTCCCAAAATCTGGTATCATATGGTTTGGTTTTTATCTCATATTTTTTATAGTAGCCAATTAATGTCTGATTATTTTAAATGGAACTAAAAACCATATGTAGAAACTGAAAATAATGGATCTTCATTTTTCAAGGGATTGAATATTACGATGTTTAGTACACAAATGATAGAAAATATGATAGATAAATAATGGGAATTTGAGCATGATATGGTTTTTGGTTTCAGTATCCATGAGGTTGTGATAATGTTATGAACCATATTGTTAACATCTCACTTTCCAGAGCATTGTGGGTGAAGCTAGAGACGACCTATGCTACCAAGATAAGAAACAATATGTTTTTCATTCACAAAAAAATATTGAATGTGAGGTATAAATAAAATACATAAATTTATGACAATTTTATTGAATATCATGTATTTTTAGACCAATTTTAAGGTATAGGTATTAAATTTGAAGATGTGGTTTTTAAAAAATTTTCTTAAATTTCTACCCAATTATGGAGAGAATTTACATGTTAATCTAATATGTTCTTCTTATAATGGTTATGTGACTTTACATTTTGTTTTGTATTATTTTTTAAATAAATATTTCTGGAGGCATACTCATGAGAAATTTTCGTCAAATATTTTATACATATAGATCACGTGGAGAAACCAAGAAATGAATTAGGGATAGAGAATTCATTGTAAAATAAAAGGAAGAATCAAATCTGGGTAAGAGAATATAGAATTTGAATGTCATAATTATGGTAATAAAGTGAATATTAATAATATTTCTTATCATTAGAATAGGGAAACTAGAATGATGAAAAATCAGTAGAAGAAAAATGGTGACATAGATTATCATGTCACCACCATTATAGAGGGTGATCATGTAATTGTTTATGACTCTAATATAATTTCTTCTGATGATTCCTCAATTGTTGTCGATAGTGGTTCATGTTTTCATGTGACTTAGAAGAAGGAGATATTTACATATTAAATCCAATATTAATTTGAGATTTTGAAGATGGGTATTGATGTTTATGCTGATATTGTAGGTGTTGGGAAGGTTTGTTTAGAGACTGATACATAAATAAATCTCAATTTAAAGAATGATCGATGTACACCTGAGGTTCATATTAATATTATTTCAACCTTATTTCTTGAATGATGATCAGTTTGTTAGAACTTTCGGAGATTTCCAATTGATTATTTCCATGTATAATTTGATTTTTGATTGAGGGAAGAATCATACAGTTTTTATTGAACTAGATCTTTTTTTCTTCTAATACTTCTTCAATTGTTGAGTATATTGTTTCATCCATGGTATGTTATAGGTTTCTAAGTCACATTAATGGGAATGTTCATTGTTTTTTGGGGAAGATAAATTTTATTCAATATTTTAATAGTTCCACATTGGATACATTTGATAACTGTATTTCTCAAAAATAGTTCCGGGTGAGTTTTAGTAGTCATCATTTACACAGTAAGTCAAAGGTACGTGAATTGGTACGTTATGATGTTTGTGGTCCTTCTAAATCTAATACCATTAGTGGTAGTATTTTTTTGAAATCTCTTTATAACTACTCATGTATGCTTTAGGATTATATTTTGAATGCAAAAAGATAGGTGCATTGTGTTTTAAAGATATTTTTGGTTTCTGTTGAGATGGAATCTAGTAAGAAATGGAAATGTATTTGAACTAAAAATGTGGTAGAGTGTTGTGGTTATTTTGACTATTATTGTAGGAAATAATGTATTATTCATCGGAATATGTCTCCGATGAAAACTCACATAAATGGTGTAGTTGACCATTTGAACAATAATTTTTTTGAAAGTATTTTTTTATTATGGATGTAATGTTTCATATAATTCTTTTGGGTGTTGATTTATATTATATATATATATTATCAATTTATCACCTTCTATTTAGTTTCAGATAGACACTCCTACCATGTTTTTGGTATGGAAAATAGATTAGGTATGATCACTAGTGTGATTTTGGTTGCAAATATTTTGTTCTTGTGCATACAGAAGAGATATCCAATCTCAATGGTAAGTCGTGGAAATCTATTTTTATTGGATATGGGAATGATGAGTTTGGGTACAGGTTCAATGACCCTACATTGATGAAACTTTTTCGAATACATGATGTTTGGTTTATGTTGGATCATACTATTTCATATATTTAAAATGGAGAAAAATAATCATATACATGTTATAACCGATATGTCATATTTAAGACATGTTTTAATCATATTTACCTCATATTGTTGATTCAGATTATCATGTTAATGTGTAGAATGAAGTTCAGTGTGAACATGTTTTATGTTATCTTTCTAATGCACCATTTTTTCTCAGGATCCTGTTCTCGGGGTTATTAATGAACCCATAGTTCTACTCTGGAGATTATATCATCATATTATCATTTCTACTCAGTATTCACCTGATGAATACGTACTCCTCGCTAAATGGGGAGAACCGAGAAAAATTTATGAAGAAATAGAATGTGAATAGAACAATTAATAAGTTGTAGAAATGGATGATGAGATAGAAACATTGTATCAAAACCAAAATTTTATGATGTTGATGTAACCTATTGGTGAGATATATTTTCAATTTAATTGGATTTATTGAATTAAAAATTAATATTTAATTTCTATACCATGATACCAGGAATTTTTAGTAGTTAGAGTGTTCCATCAAAAGAAAGGTATTTCTTTAGGTGAGATTTTCTCACTTTTAGTCAAAATGCCTTTAATTCTATTGTTCTTGGTCTTTTTTCAATTTGTATTTTCATATTGACAAGATGGATGGGGATACAAATTTCCTCGATGAAGATTTAGAGGAGAAGATTTATAGAGAGGCGTCATAGGGTTTTATTGAAATAGGTAATGAAAATCATGTTTGTAGGTTAAATTAGAGTTTTTATTTTTTGAATAAAGCAATGAGGTAGTGGCATAATAATTTTGAATATGTCATTTTTCATCCGAGATTCAAGAATATATCTTCTGATCATTGATTTTTGTACCAAATATTTACCCATGATGATTTTAATATATTTTTTCTTTATGTTGATGATATTATAATTTTCCATGACACTTCAAGAATTGAAAAATTGATGAATGATCTCTACAAGTCTTTTTTGATGAAATACTTGGGTCCAACATGAAGGATTCTTGGCATGTTGATCTCCTGTGATAGAAAGTCCATGAAATTGTGATTTTCTCAAGAGAGATATATTGTTGAGGTTATTCAGATATTTTCAATGGATTTAGTGAAAGTGTTTAGTACTCTTATTGATTCCCAATTAAATTCGAGTACCATTCATTTACTTTCTATAGATGAAGAGAGAGAAAAGATGTGGCACATACATTATTCATCTACTTTTTGATGTTTGATGTATGTGATGGTTTGTACTATACCTTGTAAATATTATGAAGTTGTTGTGGTCAATTATTTTCAATCTAATCTAGTTAGAGAGCACTAGATAATATTGAAGTATATATATTGTTATCTTTTTGATACTTCTAATCTGAGATTATATTTTTTTCAAAGGGAAACCTATTCTTTGTGGCCTTATAGAGTCAGATATGGCTGGAGATATTGATTTTATAATGTCTACTTCTAGATACTTGATCACTATTATAGGGGCATTGTATTTGGAAGTCTAGATTGCAGATTTATGTTGCCTTATGTACCAAAAATTCAAAATTTATTGCAGCTACAAAGTAATGAGAAGAATATTAATGGCTGAAAACATTTATTCAAGAGATAAATTTAAATTAGGAATTTTATGTTTTTTTCAGTGATAGTTGTATTTCTAGTTGTTTGGGAAAGAATTCCACTATTTATGATGGGTTGTCGGTGATCCCCACTTGCATCGGAGGTACAGTTTCTTGGGGTACTTCCTCAAATGGCTCACCCATATAGTTTCTTAAATAATAAAAAGTAGAGATGTTTTTTATGGGAGTGGAAAATACTTTGACACTGATAGTTACCTCTTAAAAGGGAAGAAACAACTTGGTATTTTAGGCAAGAAACATGATTTGTGGGACCCCCATAATTAGAGGAGTAGATCCATTTAGGTGATCACCTTTGATCGATTATATTTTTATTCCAATTCATCAAAATGATATAATTTTGAGATTCCGTAATTTTTTTGGGAGTCACTACCATGTACTCTTTGATTTTAGTGGATCCCACTTTATGGACCAAGTCTTTGAATTTTTATATTTTAGGTAATATACTTTAAAATTTTATGTTTTATTCATTTATTTTCATCATATATATTTTTTGGGTCACTGTGCATCTTCTTTTTTGGAGGGAAATAAATTTGTTTCTGAAGCATTCTCTCTTTTCTATTGTGTTCACATTTGTCGCTTTCCATATTTCCCAAAAAGAACTCACTATAAAATGTTGAAATATATATATATATATATATATATATATATATAGAATAAAATGTTGATTTGAGGATAATTTTAATGGAAGTAAATATTATAGAGAATAAAAATATATCAATGAAATTTAGAAATTAATAAAATAAATACATTAAAAAATATTATAAAATTTAATGTTAAAATTTTCAAGGTATAAATCTAATTAGTATAGGAATTTTTTAGGAGTATTTGATATGTTTTTTCACAAAAAGGATCAAAAATAAAAATTGAAAACAGTAATGAACATCATTTGATAGGGATTAGAAAATTTTCTATTTATTGATAAAATTTTCAATTTATAGCTACTTTTGGTGTTGTGTTGGATTCTGGCATGTGGTAAAAGTATTATTGTTCAATGATATCAATTTCAATGAAACCAATTGATTTTTAATATAATATTTGAATGGTGTCATCCAACATAAAAAAAAGTTCCAAATAAATATGTAAATTATATTTTGAAAAAGATGAATCTTTTATATATATTGAATGATATTTGGGGAAAATGTAAAAAACTATGTTATTATCAAAAAATTATTTTTTTACATTATTATTTGAGTATGAATACTAATACTTATAACATTCAAAATAAAAAGGAAATATAATGAGATAAATCATTTGCGGTGGAAGTTCCACTAAAATCACTAAAAAATAAGTGATAATGGATTCTAGAAAGAGAGAGTTCAAATAAAATAACAATTGACTTGTGTGTTTATGTGTATTTTAGGTCAACATGTGGGCATTTACTATATAAAATGGGGTCTTTGTAGTGGTTTTTTATCTGAAATTCTTGAAACAACCAGTAATTTAATTTTACATATATTATTGAAAATATAGCATTAGTTTCTTAAAACAACCACTAATAATTATTTTTAATCGGGGTTTTATTATTGTTTTCAAAAAATAATTTAAAACCCAGAATTTACCATACCCCTCCCCACCTCACCAGAACCCCTGAAACATTGATACCCCCACCACCACCCCAAGTACCCCACAGACTCGCACTCTGATTACACTTACCCCTTCCCTTAACAACTAACCACCAACTCCCCCTCCCTCAAAGTTAATCCCACCTGCCATGATGTCAATCCCCATCCACCACCACCCCCCCTCCATAAATTTCATCCCTTAAACCTAACCCCATCCCTCATCAATGATTTCCAACCCCTATCATCACCTGACTATCCCACCCTCAAACTTGACTATGGCCACATACCGTAATGGGTCTTCTATACTAATAGTGCCCCATGTTCCCTATTAGCACTTCTATAGATCGGGGCAAGGGATGTTCCAACACTTATTCATGCTAAGAATAATGTAATTACAAAAGCCTCACCATTATAATTTCTAGAAAAAATCACAAGTAAAGGTTACATTTATCAGTGAAAAAAAGCGCTGATAAAGGTGTATCGTTTATGAACATTTTTTAGCGCAGATAGAGGCTAGATTTATCAGCGCTATAATGAGAACTGATAAAATATTGTAATATAAAATATTATTAATATATATATATATATAGTCATTATATTTATTTTATAAAATTATGTTTATTCAAATATATTAATTAAAAAACTTCTTTTTATAATTAATATAATCATTATAGATTAATATACAATTAATAACTCAAATATATATATATAATGTTTTAAAAAAAGAGTTTATAAGACTATAAATATATATATATATATATATATAAATAATTATAAATTTATCATTTTTATTGAAAATAATAAATATATTTGTTATATTTAAAATTATATATTTATAACTATATATAAATAAGTTTAAAATATGTATATTTATAATTATAATTATAAATAATATATATATATATATAATAAATACATTTCTCAAATGAGTTTTGTCAGTAATATATATATATATATATATCATTACATAATGAAGATATTAAGGGACATGATTGGTGTTATTTATGTGCATATATTGACTAGTGAGTATAATTAATTTTATTTTATCATTAGTTTAATTGGGAACATGATTTTGGGTTCATATGTTTTAAAATGATATGATTACCAATATTATGTTATGCATGCATATGTTACGGATTCATGACTCATGAATGTTTATTTATGCATTGTATCCCTTATTTTTCATGCTTTCCATATATGTGATGACTCATTTTTATCTATATTTACTATGTATGATTCACTCATTTTATACCCATAAAATTATAGGGTTGTCATAAATAATTATAAATTTACAATAAATATATTTAAATCATAAATTCATTTATTATTTTTATAATTTTTATTGTTTAATTATATAAAAATACTTTTTAAATATATTTATTTCTAATAGTAATTATAACTATATATAAAATTCATATTGAGTAGTTATTTAGATCCAGGAGGGATAAGTCCTTATTGGACCAGTTCTAATGGAGAGACATAGACTGATGCTACTTCTCCTTTGAAGGAATGTATGGTCAATGGAAATGGGAATAAACATTCTTCCTCTATTAGGGATGGGATCTTAGATCACATATTTGGGGGGGGGGTTGAATGTCCATATCCCTGAAAATATGGAAGTGATCATCGATCAGCTCAAACATTGTATATTTTCGACTCTTTTGTGGATTTCATTTCCATCAGGTTTGTGACTATAGAGGGTGGCGGATCTTCAACATAGTCCTTATAAGGTTTGGGGTTTTTATTGTTGATGTATGTTTCCATTTGGACAAGGTTTTTTTGTATCATGTTTTTTCCCAGTTATCACAAAATGAGGGATTCCGGTTTTAGTTTGATCATCCAATATCCATGTATTCCCTACATACAGGTGTGGGTTTTTAATTTTAACATATTTTCTATTTATAATAGTGTCATTAATGATTGGGTTTGTGTCTACTACTTGAACTAGGTTATCTAGCATCTAAGGATTTTGATTGAAATCCCCTCTGTGATTGGTGTTCCAATCAATAAAGGAAAAAGTAACAGAGGATTATCCATTAGGTCACTTTATTAATATTCTTATTGTAGTTTATTTCTCCTCTATCATTACTAAGAACATAGTTCTCTCAATTCATGATTATGATCATCATCTCAAGATCATTTATGAGATGCCTAATTCCTTATGTACTAGATACAAGATTCTTGGACACATGAAGGAAAAGTGTCGAATGGAGTTGTTCCGTTATTCATGCTATCTGAAATGGAACAATGTGGATAGATGTAGAAGACATGATAAGGGTAAGAATCCTTTTGAGGTGCCCATAAATGGTAAAAAAACTTCTTCTGGTCGAGCTAATCCCTATTGTTCTAGTGGAATGGATCTGGAAGTTGATGGTTCTCCCCTAGGTTCTGGTTTCCATGATATGGTTGATGGTTCTCCCCAGGGTTCTAGTCAGTAAATTATGGCTAATGATACATGTAATTATATTTTAGATGTTATATATTGTTAAATGTATCTTCACACAGGGGCCACCATGTAGAAAGGAGAGGATATACAGGTGTCTACAGATATGAGCCTTTTCAAGCATGATCCACTTGTGTATTCTCATTAAAAGTTGGAATATTGAGGCTACATTGTGCATCAATTGGAAATGGATTTACCAGGGAATGATACACATGATGATGAAAAATTTTATTCTCAATAGGATGTGAATTATTATGAATAGTTTTAGAATGCCTACCATTACTCGTGAATTGGTAAATTGGGTAACATCTCTAATGATAAATGTAAAGGTAAGGAGTCAGGTATATTGAACAATAATTATCTCAGTCCTTTAGGCACTAGTGGTTCTATTTAACTGTAGGATGTTATCATTAATGGAAAAGAAAAGTGTGATGATTTAACTCCAGTTCCTTCCAAAATAAGACCATGAAGGGATTATCCTTATCTGATGAGGAATTTTTCTACAAGATCTTCCTCCATGATTTCAATGGTCAAACTCACCACGGTCCAGGAAAAGTCCAAGGAGAGGATCCTTGGGATTTTCAATCAAGGTAATTCACAATTGGAGTGGGATAATAATAATGATGTTTGTATTTCTGATTATGACTATAGAAATGATCCTACTATTCTTATATATAGTTTTCTTATGTTAGCGAGGGCATGCCTCCTTGTATGACCTAATATCATTTCTTACATGCTTGTTCTCTTTTTCTATTATATTTTATAAAATTTCAAGAGCATGGACTTCTCCTTAGACCTTCTTCTTATATATATTAATATATATATTTAAAAAATTAAAAAATAATAATATATTCATTTATTATAACATTATAAATAAATAAATAAATTAATTAATTAATAAATAAATGTATAATTATATGTAATTATATAAATATATATATGTATTATTAAAATTACAATTTAATACATATATACACTAAAATAATTTTAAAATTATAATAATTATATTTATTATATATAATTATTAATATAAAAAACATATTTCATAAAATTTTATAATTACAAATAAATATATATTATTTTTTTGTTATAATTATAAATAAATATTTATTTATTTATATAATTACAATATTATAATAGATATATTTATATATTAAAATATGTTTGTTATATTTAGTATATTTAAAACTATATATTAGTACAATTATATATTAATATAAATATATTTATAATTATATATATATACATATTAAATATATTTATTTATAATTATAATTATTAAAACATAAATACATATTTAAATAATTATAAAATTATCTTAAATATTATTAAATAATCACTATATTATTTATATTTATATTTATAAATTTATAATTATATATTGGAAATTTCAAATAATTTTATTTATAATTATAATTATAAATAAATTTGAATTTCCGTAAGTAAAGATAAAAATATAATAAATATATTTAAATAATATTTATAGTTATTATATTTTTAATTATATATATTAATATATTGATATGAGTATTCTCGAAATGGTCTGAGTGTAGGTTCGTAAGCTGACCCACACCCACCAAATTTGTTAAGAAAATAAAGAAGTACAAAGAATGGAATGAGAGAAAACAAAATAATAGAAACACCCCAAAACAAGGAAAAACAAGAGTTCAACTCCATCAACTCCCTCTGGATCACAAATTACTAGGATACCGACCATTGTTCTTCAGTTGTTACCCTCTCCACCTAGACATAGAAATCTGGGGAAGCCCATGATCATCACTCAATGAAGAGTCTTAGGAGTTCTTGGGAATAATGTTTCTTATATATTTTCATGAATGATCAGGAATTTCAATCATCATATTATGTTGGAAACTATCTTCTATCAATTATTGAACTGTCAAATAATCCTTGAATCAAATAAAATCTGATTCAATTTTGTCGAATGTAACATCAAGATGTAAGAAAAAAATAATTATTTAACATTTAAATCCTTGGGGATATCTCTCTCCCTCATAATCCACAAGAGGAACCTTGAAATATTTTCATTACAACATTACATTCCAAGAGTAAGGCCCTTCCAATGGAATCAAAATTACATTTCATAAGTTCAATAACATTAGATGGATAAGACCAATCCACATTTTCATTCATCCTCATCCACTTATCACCCAATTCCATGATTCATAACCTCTTTTCTAGATTCCTTTGAATAATTATATCATAAATCAAGAATTTATGGAGGTTGCAACACTATGTAATCTATTTGATTATCAACAACATGAGAGCCCATATAATCAGAAGACTCAAGAATCCCATGTATAGTAGGCTGATCATGAATTCATTGAGCCTTAATGTATATCTCCACATAGAAATATTGCTTAATATCATTTGTTCATGTAATAGATGTATGAACACTTACTGTCATACAAACATGAACAACATTCCCCTCAATTTAATGGTGATCTGGTATATTTTCATGTGCATTGGAAGACCAGGGTTTTTTAGGCAGGACTATTGGTAGCCCTAATTGTCCTCAAAATTCATTTCTTGGCCAAATTCATATCTTCCTCCATATCAACCATCCATCCAAATGGGAGTGGAGAATATGGATAAGCCACTAGATCCTCCCACTGGGCACCTGGAGTCCTAATCAAGAGGCCAAATCATCCAAATACCTCCCACTGGGAAACTGGAGTCCTATGGAGTGATCATTGTTATAATCGTGTGCTTTCAAACCTCCATCCACTTGTAAAAATATTAGGGTTAACTTTGACAAATAACAAGATCTATTCCTCAAAATCTACTAGTGTGGATTTGGAATATATTTAGAATATGGAAATAAATGATCTGAATTTACAAAACTCATTGCATTCACAAATTTTAGTGGATGATATCGCAGATCCATAGACAATCGATCCCTTTAATCATGATTCTCTCCCAAAAAGGAAAATGTGTGTCGCACTAATCAGGCCAGACCTATGCCTCCATTGGAAGCTCGACAGTAACCAATTTTGCAACATGAAATGAATCAATCACAGGTTTTAGTGTGGTATTATCCATCATCGAGCCTCGATTCCCATCTGAAGAGTGTATCCACCCGTTGTGAGACCCAATTCCATCACCCACCACCTTCGATGAAAGAAAATGAACATTCAAAATTTTTGGGGCTCGATCAACCTAAGTAATGTATAGTCATTCACTACATGAATCATATTTTTCATCAAATAGCCTTTTTATTCCCATTAAAGAGAGGGAGTAGCTGGAGTTGATAAATAATTCTCTAAAATTCACCACATGATGAACCTTTAAAATGGGGGTTTCTTAAGATAATGTGATTTGGTTCACTGCAATAGCATGTTCCCCCTGCTTCGTAGTGGAATCAAAAACATCTCTGGGATATAAATAGCACTCCAAGCCATATCACATTACCATGCTACCCTAATCACAATTGATACCTTTTAAGGATCTTCTCCCAGCATACATCACCCCCATATTAGAATGTGTAATTATATAAATATATCAATGTAGTTCCGAAAATTAGATATTTTTATATAAATATATTTATAATTATATGGAATTTTTTTTAAATATATTTATTTATAATTATAATTAGAAACAAATTAATATATAAAAAATTATAAAATTATTGTAAATATATTTAGAAAATATATATATTTATTAAATATATATATATATATATATATAATTAAATAAATATATATTATCATAAAAACATATTAATATACTTATAATTATATAAAAATATTTGTAATATAATATTAAATATATTTATATAATAGATATATTTATTATACTTATAATTATATAAATATATATAATTTTATAATTTTATATAATTATAAAAATATATATATAATTATAAAAAATGTATTTAAATATATAATGTATATATGTGTTTAGATCTTTATCAATGGTTTTTTAGCACTGATAAAGATACACCTTTATTTGCACAGAAAACAAACTGATAAAACCTGTCTTAGTTAGCGTTATCATAAAAGTGTTGATAAAAACTTTTTTATCAGCTCCTTTTTATCAGTGATATAGGTGTATCTTTATTAGCACTGTTAAAACCAATCATCTTAACTGCTTTGTATTTTAGTGCTGATAAAACATACCTTTATCATCACTTTTTGGAAACCCCTAATAAAATCATTTAAGGTTTATATAAAAGATCCCTAACATATTCTTCATCTCCTCATTCAATCATGTTTTCATAGAACCACTATTCATCCCCCATTACATCACTTCTTACCTTCACCTTATCTATTATAGTTGATTTCACTGTCTCTCCCTACCATCACCTTCACTCTTTGTCATCATCGTTATTGTCACTCTCTTCTATTGTCACTCCCTTTCGAACCACCTCCACTCTTAATCAACAATTCATCACTGGTTTTCATAAAAAAATCATCACATCACTAAGTCCGGAGATTATTTCTTCTACTCTTTTGTCACATTATTCAATAAGGTCTTTACTCCCACCAAACTCGATGCATCTTGTTCGGACCAGATTCATCACCTTAGTTTCATCCCCATCACACCACCCATTCGCGGTCGAACATAATGGTAAATTTTAAACATTTTTCATATGATTTTTTTGCGTCTAGTGAATTTGATAAATTTTTTGATCTTTTTTCATCCTATATTTGAATTTATAGACCATTATCCACTAATTTGTGGTAGGTCACTCCATTTTTTCCATTGAATTTTACTATCATCATTGTTTTCATGTTTAATTCATGTTTTTTATATCAAATAACATCATTAAAAGTTTTTATGAGTTATTGTAAATGTAAATAATATTTTATGTGATTTTCATTTCCATTACAAGGAATTATCAATGGTGGAACTTGTTATAAATATTTTTTTAATAAACGATCTACACCATGTGTTTGATAAATGGCATGAGTTATCTTTATAAATAAATTATAGGATTTTCAAAGGAGTTTTGGTCATTAAATTGAATTCTAAATAGGCATAATATTTTTACATTTAATTTCAAGAAATACTGGGAATTCCAATCCTTGACAAAATATTTCATGATTACATAAAAATAAAATGTTAGATTTATCATTTTTAACCCTTTTGTTTTCATTAATATGGAAAATAAGAAAAAATTTTAATCAGTCATATGATTTTATAAATGTGGACTAATTTTTAAATTTATTTTGAGGGTTGTTGAAGTGAAATATTTTTAGAAATTTAATATAAATTATTTCTAATTATTATATTGTGAATTGGACTCAAGGTGGGTTTCTAAAAGTATTGTTTGGACCTTTTAAATGGCATTTCAAACATGTGGGTGTGTGAGGTACACTTATTTTCCCATATGATTGTTACCATTTGTGGGGAGTGTTTGATGTATGTGGCGACAAGGTTATGGATATAAATATGATATTTTTTGTAAGAGTGGTAGAGGTTTGGTTGAGTTATTATTTATTCTTAATGATGAATGTTTTGATTATTCATTGTTTTTTTCCATTACTATTATGTTGGTCATGGGAACCAGAGTCAGTAAGTGGGATGTATTTATTTACACTACACTTGATTATTAAACTTTTATAGTGCCCCAAATATATGTATAGAGATAGTGGGGGTTCTCTTGATTCCAGTATTACTGCAAGCTAGTCATGTGACTTGTGTTAGAATGCAACATAAGCCTTCATTTGGTCAATGTTTGATAAATTCTAGGATTTTATCACATTAAAGCTACATTCCGATCCCATTAAATCATTTCATTAGTTGGGGGAGTGGAATAGGGGGTTTAATATATGTTCTTTATCATTCCTACAGGATTGATGTGTGTTGGGCCCCTATAATATTTCAATAACTTCTTATTTTCATTTCATTGAGGATATTGTTCCATTCATTTGAAAAAATATCTATACAGCCTGAGCATGGTTTCTATAGGATTTTCCATATGTTATGAAATGTGTGTTTCATTGATGCCATGGGTAGATCTCATGAGACTCACAAGGTACACCAAGAGTTTTCTATAAACTGAAAAATCAAGATCGATCGTTTCATCAATTGTCTAAATCTGAATAATTTTATACTTTTATACATTCATAAATTTTAAATTTATATATTATAATTTTATACTTTCATTAATTTTTAAAACTATATACTTCTATAAATTATTCCTTCATTTATAACATATATGAACTTTTATATAGTTTTACAGATTTATAAAAATTTAAAATTATATATATTTCTTTAAAATAAATATTCTTTATTAAATTAAATATAATTTGATACTTATATATACATCTCTAATTTTATATTCTAATATAAATATATATACATTTTTATTTTAAACTTTTATACCTGCAAACATTTTTCATTTTATCAATAGTGATATAAATTTAAAATTTCCTAAATTAAATGACATTTTTGAAAATATTTTAAAAAATGTAATAATTTTTTTTGTGAAACCAATATTATATTCAGAAGACATATTTTCTATTATGAAAAGGGATTTCAAATAATAAATCTTTTATTTTTTCCATTATTACATTCATTAGTCGTTTTCCATCAGTTTTTTATAATGTAAATGTGATTTTATGATTCATTTATACTAAAATAGAAAGGGGTTTGATCATTAAAAATATGATGTGATTTTTTTAATATTGAAATATACCCAATTATATTTTTAAACATCCGTCAATAATTTTTTTGATCATGTTGGAGAATAAACCATTTTTCAATATTTCCATTTTCATTAAAGTAATTCATGTGACCCATATTAAATTTAACATATTTTGTGTATTTACTTATTAAATATTAATATTAATGAATCAAATATTATGAATATGAATAGAGAACATATAGATGCCAATTGATTGAAAAATGTGTATAAAGATGGGGTGAAAGAGTTCATAAAATTCAAAAAGATCATGCATATGACCCTTATCAAATACTTTTTCCATGTTCACACAATTGATATTCATGAATAATTATTTTATAGTAGTTAGATGAACACATGATCTATCAAAAAATTTACTAATGTTAAAAATGATTGAATAAACATAGGGAAAAAATGTACCTAGTTACTAGGATAACATTGCATTTTTTGGATCATATGGTATGATTAAAATTATGGAAAACGAATAAGATCACATATAGTATGTGATTATATGTATAAATTATAATTAAAATCTTATTTATGAAATTATATTGAATTTTTAAGATAAAATTTGTTGTTTTCCATAATTGATTGAGAAGTTAAAGAGTTGTGAAAAGACTCCATTATATGTTGGTTGCACTAATTATAATCCATTTTCAATCATACTAAAGATTTATAATTTTAACTATGGAATAAAATGTAGTGATACTTGTTTTGATACTTCATTAAAATGATCCATAATCATTTTATGATATGTCAAAATATGCTGAAACAAAATATGGTGCACAGTGTGACTAGTATAATTCTAACTATGTCTATTTATTAAAATTGACATTAATATTAGTAAAATGAAAAGTTACATTCTGAAACCAAAGAAAAAACATTTATATTGTTGTATTATTTTAAAAAAAAGTACTCATATGCCATTTAGTATTTTTATGAGTCAACCCCACCTAAATCTGACACGTGGTGTGACCGTTATAACGCATAGTGTGTCTTTTTCTTTAAACATGACATTGTATTTTATTAAAAAGAACACGTGAAAAAATAAAAACTAAAAAAATACATTTGGATTATTTTTTTTTTACTTTATGAAATTGATCAAACTTTCATTAGGGATATCCTCACCTCAATCTGACATGTGGTGTGATAGGTAAGACATCAAGTGTGTTTTTATTTAAATTTTACATGATTTTTTGTAAACAAGTCAACTAACATACTAAAAAATGAGAAAACACATTCATATTGTTTATATAAATCAATTAAGTGATCTATAAGTCATCTTTTACTTTTAGGAATAATCCTCACCTCAACCTGAAATATGATGCTCCTTGTTTGGTAAAAGTGTCTATTATTAGTTTAGAACAGACATTTTTGTTCAAATAATATTACTCATTGAAAATTAAGAAAACACCCTTTGATTTTATATTATAATTTAGTAAATATATTCATAATAAATTTTGACATGTAGTAATTAGTGTCACCTAAAACTGACTCATGACATGACTGGTATGTGTCAAAGTGCGTGTTTCCAATTTCAAATTCCATTTTAATAAAACCAAAAGTGGAAAATCAAAACTAAGAAAACATATTCCAATTGTTCGGATACAATACGAAAGTTATACATAAGAAATTTTTGGATTTTAGGAATCATCCACACCTCAATTTGATGTACGGTGTGACCGGAATAATTCCATGTGTTTCAATTTATATAAAATTGAAAATAATTTTAGAAAAAAGAAAAATTGATATACTAAAATCTGATAAAATCAAATCATATTGTATTGATACTTTAGTAAAATTATTCATAATTCATTTATTGTCACGAACCATCCTTGGGGCCCGTGCCGTGACTACCCCAAGCCCGCCTTCCATAGGCCAGGGGCTGGCGACAAATACTAAGGGCTAAATCCTTGTAAAAAGGGAAGGCATTGCCTTTGTAAAGTAAACCAAAAACACCACAGAGAAAGAAAGAAGAAGTAAAAACTATGTAAAACTGGTACAACAGTAAGTGCGGAAAAGTAAGTGGGCCAGAATACAAACCCAAACTGAAAGTAAAGTACAACTGGAAAGGGAAAACAGCAACTAAAAAGTGAAGCCGCAACGTCGAGTTGTCCACTGGAAATCCCACCTGAAGGGTGGGTATATAAAGCCTCCACTGCTCCTTAGGTCCAGCTGACCGCTCCGAGTACGTCCCGCCCAGTGGTCCATCTCCAGGTACCGTCCTGCATCACAAGCCTCCACCACGATCAGCACTATCCATCGGCTGCAACCAACACAGCGTAGTACGGGCATAGCCCGTGAAGGGGTGAGTATAAGCTACTCAGTAGGGACCCCGAGACCCCCAAAGGTCTCCCAGAATCCACAAAGGATTAACCAAAAGGAAAGATACAATCAAGAAGTATCATCTGACACGACTTAGGTATATGCCCATACATATACCTAAGTCATCAATTCTCGCTCGGCTCCACATCCGAGCTCAAGTACAACCCAATCCACAGAGGAAATCAAAACGTAAATCCACACAAGATAGCATAACACAATCCACAAAGGAAAGTAAACAGGATTCAGCTCACATAGGTATACATCTTCGAATGACGATAGAGATGATCACTGATCCATCTAAGCCGTCAGACCCACAAAGGATCGATAGGTACTAACCCCCGCAATGACCCACAAAGGATCTGACCCACAAAGGATCGATAGGTAACTAACCCCTACAAGGAACCACACATGATCTATAGGCGCTGGCCCACACAGGAACGCTGAGCGATGACCCACACAGAATCGGACCCACACAGGATCGGTAGCACTGACCCACAAAGGATCGCTGAGTGCTGTAGTCATCGCCGTCGAATCCACTGAGGATCTCTGCACAGTCGTCGTCATCAAAGTAGCAGTCGCAGCCAGATCTAGGGTTCCCATACACAACAAACTTGTTTGGGAGGGTATGCTCCACGAGCCAAGAGGCTGATACATCAACTGACACATAGTCCAGAGTTTATGTATCCAAAAGTTCCATATCGTCAACAGGAACTCAACGTCGCAGAAGGCACGTCAATCGGACGTCCGGTCTGAGAGTTATTGGAATTTTCGTCCTAGGGGCCCAGTTGGGTTTTAAGGAAAAACTATCTTGACCATACTCCCCCTGCGTACAAACCTTGGGTGGAGTATGCCAAAATATCTGTCTCACTTATAGGAATTCAACAATGTCGACGACACATCAATCGGACGTCCGAAGCTCAAGATATGAGCGTTTCCGCTCCGATGGACCGGTTGGTTTCGTGTATGAACCAACCTGGCCGAACCCAAAGTATTCTGAAACCTTGAGTGTGATGTACTGAAACGACCTTCTTGATCCTAGGATCGCATCTCCATTAACGGCATGTCATTCGGAGGTCCGTAGCTCATGTTATGAGCAAAAGACCGGAAAATGTCCGGAAGCGGGGGGTCTGTGCCCGGACCGACCCGGCCCAACCCCCCCTAGGTAGGCCCGAACAGGGTCAACACGACACGGTTGGGCGCGACCTGGCCCAGCCGGGGTGGCCCGGCCTGGCCTAGGCGCGACCCGGCCGGCAGTTCGGCTCGGCTGGGCTCGGCCGAGCGGCCGAGCGAGGGAACCGCGGGGTGTGATGTCCCCGCGGGAAGAGGAGTCGCGGCCCCGCGTGGGGCCGCGCTTGGTCAACGGACACAGAAAAACCGTGTCCCATGTCTCGCAGGACCTTCGTGGTCATGGGTCTGGTCGGTAGCCGCCGCCCCGGCTTCATCCACGGCGGCTCCATCCGGCGGCGCGCCGGGGCGCCGTCGCGCTGCCGGTGGAGTCCGCGGGCCACCGGAGTTGCTCCAGTTGTCCGATTCCATTTCCGTCTGTGACATAGCTCCTCCCGGGTCCCGTTCTTCACTGCGGAATCAAAAAATCGTCTCTGTGACCTGTTTTTTTGTCGTCCTCCATTCCGCACACCAAGAACAAGGGGCGGTGGGTCTAGACTTGTTCGTTGGTCCTCACCCACCGCGTTAGTGGTTTGAAACAACACCATAAAATCCAAGCAATTGATGAACCAGGTCCCGCAATAATAATCCGTGGAAAACATGTTAATTGGTTGGTCCACGTTCTTTCCTTGGAGCAAAACAAATATGGGTAAAAACATTTACAAAACGACCCCTACCTCGTAGCTATCGTCGGACAAGTGCGAGTACGTCGCGGAATTTACCATCACGGTAGGAGGTGATCGTCGCGTCGCGGAAGGGCGTCGCATCGACGATTTCTGGGGGTTAAAGAAACAAGAGGATTTAATTATAACAATTAAATACATGTTGTTGTTATAATCCACAAAGAATTAAGAGATTTGAAATCCCCTGCCTGAAGCAGTTAGTGATCGGAGATTGTTGCGGGGAAGAACATCTCGGAAGAAGCGTCGCGGAAGAAGAATCGTCGGCGTCGTCGATCTCCGAGGGTGATGGGGTTCTTCGCGTTCTTCACATTCTTCTCGTTCTTCGCGTTCTTTGCGTTCATCACGAAGGAGGATGAAGGAACAAAATCTCCAAATCCTCTAAACACAACACACCCGAGAAGAAAGGTGTGTTTGTCATATTTTATTAACATGCCAACAAAAAGTAAAACAAACTAAGTAACGACCCATTAATTCATAGATTTAATTTAAACAAATAAACTGCCCAATTTATAGGAGCATATTATTGTTTAAGGAAACTCCCCAATTGACTTTCATTTAATAGGGGTTTTCGCGGGTGCATTACTTAGCGGAAAAGAAACGGTGGGGCTCGTGGGAGACCCACCTCACAAATTTCCTACCAAGAGGGTAGGATATTTTGGATTGAACCCTATCTGCAACAACTCAGTTTAAGCATCATTAAGTGGCTTTAATGTGGATTTAAGTGAAATAAAAATAAATTTGTCACACCACTTTATTTTATTTCTTAACTTAACCCCAAAAATTTAAAAACCACACCTGAGAAAACGCAACTATGGAAGAGGCGTTTCTATGAAAATACCAGCACTACGATTCCATCGGTGCCCTCAGAATTTGATTCTGAGCAACAGTTCAAATGTTAGAAAAACCCGCTCGTTCGTTCACTGAACTTACTCGAGCCAAACATCGGAAAATGATTCCGGGCACACCGAGCCTCGGAATCACGTGTTGTCAGAAACTGTGTTCTTCTAAAATTCCAAAGAAAATTAAGAAAAATAATTTTCTTGAAATTTACGGTTCTTTACATCACTCCCACCTCAGGGATTTATGTCCCCATAAAGATACATAAAAATCTGGGGAAACAAATGTGGGTACTGAGAACGCATCTAGTCCTCCCGCTCCCATGTTCTCTCATGGAGGTTTCCATGCTGCCATCTGATGCACACAAGAGGAATAAATTTTCCATGTAGGACCCGCTCTTGTCGATCCTCGATCTCCACTGGGACCTCCGAAAAAGTCTCCCCATCATCAACGTCTAGCTCTCCATGGTCAATGATGTGCGTCGGGTCGTGCACGTATCTCCTCAGCTGAGATACGTGGAAGATGTCGTGCACCCGGTGCACTTGAGGTGGTAGAGCCAGGAAAAAAGTCACCTCTCCAATCCTACTGAGGACCTGGAATGGTCCGATGAAGAGTGGAGAAAACTTTACCCCTCGTCCAAATACCCGTAATCCACGTCGAGGTGAGACACACAAGAAGACATGGTTGTCATCCTTTAACTCTAGTGGCCTCCGCCTCCTATCAGCATAAGACTTCTATCAGCTCTGAGCTATACTCATCCGCTCCTGGATGACCTGGACCTTCTCTGTCATGGCCCACACCATCTCTGGTCCCACAAGTGCTGACTCCCCAGGGTCTGTCCAGCACAAAGGATAACTGCAAGGCCTACCGTACAACGCCTCATATGGTGCCATCCCGATGGTGGAGTGGTGGCTCTTGTTGTACGCGAACTCCACCAAGGGTAGGTGGTCCTCCCAGCTGTGACCAAAGTTGAGGAAACATGCGAGGAGCATGTCCTCGAGAGTCTGAATGGTCCTCTACATCTGACCATCCGTCTGAGGGTGAAAGGCGGTGCTCAGACGTAGCTGCATCCTGAAAACCTCCTACAGCCCCTTCCAAAGCCAGGAAGTAAAGAGAGAATCTTGATTGGAGATGATAGATGATAGAACACCGTGAAGCCGTAAAATATAGTGAATGTAGAGATGCCCAAATCTCTCCACTGATCCCTGCTCTCTGATGGGTAAGAAGTCAGCCGACTTGGTGAGTCGGTCGACAATCACCCAGATGGATTTGTGACCTCTGAAGGTGCGTGGAAGTCCAGTCACGATGTCCATAGATATCCCATCCCACATCCACTCCGGGACCTCCAAGGGTTGTACCAAGCCTTCTGGTACCTGATGCTCTGCCTTCACCTGCTGGCAGGTGAGGCATCGTGAAACGAAATCTCCCACAACCTTCTTCATGCCCGACCACCAGTGCTGTCGTCTGAGGTCCTGGTACATCTTCGCCACTCCAGGATGTACCACCAAAGGAGAAGTGTGAAACTCTCTCAGCAGCTCCTCTCGTAAAGCGACTTGTACTAAGGTACGTCCTCTGAAAAGGATGTCGTGCTCTCCTCCAAAGGAGAATCCATTAGGTGTGTGTCCTGTGGATATATGTGCACGCCACGTCTCATAGTTAGCATCCCCACGATGTGCCTCTCTGACCCACTATAGTATTGGAGGAGAGACTATGAGTGACTAAAGGAAGGCTTCTCCATATCTATCCATGAAGGATATCTTCAAAGTGGCTAGCTGCTCTGTCGCCTCCTCAAGTAGCTGAATTCTCGTCCTCCTTCTTAGAGCATCGGCTACTAAGTTTCCCTTCCTAGGAGTATATACTATCTCAAAGTCATAGTCTTGGAGGAACTCGAGCCATCGCCACTGTCTCAGGTTCAGGTCCTTCTGCGAGAAGATGTACCTGAGACTCTGATGGTCAGAAAAAACTATAAAGCGCTCACCCATCAGATAGTGTCACCATTTCTTCAGAGCAATGACCACTGCTGCTAACTCCAGGTCATGGGTAGCATAGTTCTGATCATGCGGCCTCAACTGATGTGATCCATAGGCGATCATAGTATGCTCCTGCATCAGGACACATCTGAGTCCGGTCTCTGATGCATCGCAGTAGACTACCTACCCTACTACCTCCTCAGGCAACCTCAAGATAGGTGCACTGGTCAATATTTGTCTCATCTCCGGGAAGCTCTGCTGACATCTGTCTAACCACACAAAGGGTTTCCCGTTCTTCGTCAAATCTGAGAGTGGTGCCGTAACTCTGGAGAAGTCCGGCACAAATCTCCGATAGTATCCAGCTAGTCCCAAGAAACTCCGCACCTCTGTCACACTCTTGGGTGGCTCCCAAGCTAGCACTGCCTCGATCTTCATAGAATCCACTGAAACTCCCACCTCAGAGATGACGTGCCCCAAGAAGTGGACCACGCATATCCAGAAATGACACTTTGAGAGATTTCCATAAAGATGGTGCTCTTGGAGTGTGTCTAGTACAACCCGTAAGTGGTAGGCGTGCTCCTCCTTAGTCGTTGAGTATATCAAAATGTCATCGATGAAGAACACGACAAATCGATCGAGGTATGGCTGAAAGATCCTGTTCATGAGGCCCATGAACACTTCTAGAGAATTGGTTACGCCTAAAGGCATAACCAAGAACTCATAGTGACAATACCGACATCTGATGTCCGTCTTCTGCACGTCCTCATCCCGAACTCTGAGCTGATCATAGCCTGACCTGAGGTCTATCTTCAAGAACCACTGTGCTCCCTTGAGCTCATCGAAGAGTTCATCAATCCTCGGTAACGGATACTTTTTCCTCATTGTCACATGGTTCATGCGATGATAGTCGACATAAAGTCGCAAGCTCCCGTCAACCCTCTTGGCGAACAATATCGGGGAAGGCCAGGGTGAAACGCTGGGTCAGATGAATCCCTTCCCCTTCAAGTGTTCCAACTGTACTTGTAGCTCTCGAAGCTCAGTGGGGGCCATACAATACGCTGGAGTCGATATTGGGGATGTCCCGGGGTACAGTTCAATATGGAATTCTACCTCTCTGCGAGGAGGTAGTCCTAGAACGTCGTCGGGAAAGACGTCCGCGTACTATTCCACCACTGTAGGGAAACTAGGACTCCACACGTCAACTGCTCCTAGGATGAGGCTAGACAACTAATGAGTGATGGGCTATCCTCTCCTCTATGGAAGTCCATCATGTGATGCGAAGGATCCCTTCTCGCCGGTGAAGGTGAACCTGCTCCCGTCGGTGCGTACACATCGCACCATGTGCCTAATACAGTCAATCTGTGCATGGACTGTAGGTAACCAATCCATGCCCATGATGACGTCGTAAGGCCTCGACGCCACTACAAGAAGATCCCAGCTGAAGCTCTCGCCTCCTAGAGTAATCTCACACTGCAGGAACCAGTGCGTAATCATCGAGTCTTCGCTTATAGGAGTCTCTAGCCATAAGGATCGAGCCAACGGATCTGTCGAAAACTCCGATCTCGGAACAAGGGAAGCGTCTATGAAAGAGTGACTCTCTTTTGTGTCAATAAGAACTACAGCAAGGGTGGAATAGACACAGATCGTACCTCGAATCATCTCGGGTGTGCCGTGGTCGTAGGCCTCTGCTGCTTGGATCTGTGCATGTCTCTCCCCGCCAGCTCCCTGTGGTCGGGGTGGACCTCCTGTTGGTGGTGGTGGTAGATCCTCAAAGCGTCGTCCACCACCTGCTGCTCGGCCAGCTCCTCTGCCTCGTCCGCCTCCTCCCTGCGGACCACCACGGTCAACCCTCTGCCTCTGCCTGGGTAGCCCCACAACCGTCTGCTGCTCCTCGGCACGGTGGGTCGGGCAGTCACGAGCCATGTAGCCCTACCCGCCGCATGTGTTGCATGGCCTTCCTCTCGAAAGACTGGCTCCACGCTGTGTGCCCCACACTGCTGATCCAGTGTCCTGAGGTCTTCTATGTGATGGTCTAGTCTGACTGGACCCCTTCGTCATCCGTCGACTACCTACTACGGAAGACTCTGCTATGTGTCGCCCCGCAGTAGGTCTCGCTGCTAGAGAAGTCTCATCAAGGAAGCTCTCGATCAAAAGGGCTCGCTCTAGTACTATTTCCGGAGTCGGAATGCTGAGGGAGATCAGCGATGCCCTGATCTCGTGTCTCAATCCCTGCTCAAAGGTCTAGGACTGGAAGAATGGGTCCTTTACCATGTCGGTTGAGTAGCGTGAGAGATCAATAAATCTCACCGAGTACTGGGCGACCGTCAAGCTGCCCTACCGTAGCTGGAGAAGCTCCTGGATGCGCACCTCACGGAGGGTGGCCAGGACGAAATCTGAGTGGAAGAGTCTCTCAATGTCCGTCCAGAGAAGAGATTCCTCATCGTGCACCTGGATCATCAAACTCCACCATCGGCCCGCTGCTGCCTGTAGTAGGCTCGCTGCGATGATCACTATGAGGTCTGATGGTGTCCTCACTAACCGGAAAACTTGTACAACAGCCTCCAGCCAGTCCTCAGCTGCCCCTGGGTCCGTCTCCCCGCAGAACCTGGGTGGTCACTGGCACTGGAACTCATGCAGTGCACTGAGGCGACATGCATCGTCAGCGGCTGGGGCTGGAAGCATCGGTGGCTCGGTGGGTAGAGGTACCACCGGTGCCTCAGCTGTCAAAGGGCCCTGCACCGAGGCCTCGTCGCTCGGCGGGCTGTCGTCACGTACAACTCTCAGAACCCTAGTTGACTACTGTTGTGGGGCCATCCTGAAAAGGAAATAGGTGTGCCGCGGTCAGAACAGTATACCTGGTGAGCTGATACAAGTAATCACAAAGAAAACTTGAAACACACATGCAATCAATGTTTTCGTGCATTAAGTCGGAAATCAGAATTCAGGGTCCTGGTGTACGGATACATCGGCCGCCGCACCAACACTGGACTCCCTGGACTGATAACCACACCCAATATGCTAAACATTATTGCTTCACATATAAAAGATCAGAGTCCGTGGTAGAACCGAACTCCTCTGATACCAATTTGTCACGGCCCGTCCTCGGGGCCCGTGCCGTGACTACCCCAAGCCCGCCTTCCATAGGCAAGGGGCTGACGACTAGCACCAAGGCGTAAATCTCGGTAAAAAGGGAAGGCATTTCTTTTGTAATGTAACCACAAACACCACAGAGAAAGCAAGTAGAAGTAAACACTAAGTAAAACTGGTACAACAGTATGTGCGGAAAAGTAAGTGGGCCAGAATACAAACCAAACTGAAAGTAATGTACAATTGGAAAGGGAAAACATCAACTGAAAAGTAAAGTTGCAACGTCGAGCTGTCCACTGGAAATCCCACCTGAAGGGTGGGTACAGAAAGACTCCACTGCTCCTCGGGTCCAGCCGACCGCTCCGAGTACGTCCCTCCCAATGGTCCACCTCCAAGTACCATCCTGCTCCGCAAGCCTCCACCAAGATCATCGTTGTCTGTCGTCTACAACCAATACAGCGTAGTGCGGGCATAGCCCATGCAGGGGTGAGTAGAAGCTACTCAGTAGGGACCCCGAGACCCCCGAAGTTATCCTAAAATCCACAAAGGATAAACCACAAAGGAAATATACAATCACGAAGAAGCATCTGACATGACTTAGGTATATGCCCATACATATACCTAAGTCATCAATTCTCGCTCGGATCCACATCCGAGCTCAAGTACAACCCAGTCCAAATAGGAAAGAAAAACGTAAATCCACATAGGATAGCACAACACAATCCACAAAGTAAAGTAAACAGGATTCGGCTCACACAGGTATAATTCTTTGAATGACGATAGAGATGATCACTGATCCATCTAAGCCCTTAGACCCACAAAGGATCGATGGGTACTAACCCCCGTAATGACCCACAAAGGATCTGACCCACAAAGGATCGATAGGTAACTATCCAATGCAAAGACCCACACATGATCGGACCCACACCGGATCTGTAGGCGCTAGCCCACACAGGACAGCTGAGCGCTGACCCAGACAGGATCGGACCCACACAGCATCGGTAGCACTGACCCACAAAGGATCGCTGAGTGCTATAGTCGTCGCCGTCGAATCCACTGACGATATCTGCACTGTCGTCTTCGTCACAGTAGCAGTGGCAGCCAGCTCTAGGGTTCCCGCACATAGCAAGCTCGTTCGGGAGGGTCTGCTCCACGAGCCGAGAGGCTGATAAATCAACTGACACATAGTCCAGAGTTGATGTATCCAAATGTTCCGTATCGCCAACAGGAACTCAACGTCACAGATAGCGCGTCAATCGGACGCCTAGTTTGAGAGTTATTGGCTTTTTCGTCCCAGGGGCCTGGTTGGTTTTTAATGCAAAACCAACCCGAAAATACTCCACATGCGTCCAAACCTCGGGCGGAGTATGCCAATAGATCTGTCTCACATAGTGGAATTCAACAAAGTAGATGGCACGTCCATCGGACATCCGAAGCTCAAGATATGAGTGTTTCCGCTCCGAGGGCCCGGTTGGTTTCTTGTACGAACCAACCCGGCTGAACCCAAAGTATTCTGAAACCATGAGTGTGATATACTGAAACAAACGCCTCAATCCAAAGATAACATCTCCACTGATAGCGCGTCGTTCAGAGGTCCGTAGCACATGTTATGAGCAAAAGACCGGAAATGGTCCGGAAACGGGCGGTCTGGGCCCGGACCGACCCGACCCGACCCCCCTGGGTCGGCCCGAACCGTGTCGACCCGACCCGGGTCCGACCCGGTTGGGCACGACCCAGCCCAGCTTGGGTGGCCCGGCCCGGCCCGGGAGAGACCCGGCCGGCGGGTCCGGTAGGCTCAGCTCTGCCGAGCGGCCGAGCGAGGGAACCATGGGGGCGTGCTGTCCTCGCGGGAAGAGGAGCCGCGGCCCCGCGTGGGGCCGCACTTGGTCAGCGGACGCGGCAAAGCCGCGTCCCATGTCTCACCGGACACGTGCGGGCGCAGGTCTAGTCAGCTGCTGCCACCGCGGCTTCAGCCACGGCGGATCCATCAGGCGGCGCACCGGGGCGCCACTGCCTCCGGCTGCCGGCGCCACCGGTGGAGTCCGTGGGCCACCTGAGTTGCTCCGTTGGTCCGATTCCATTTCCGTCTGCGCCGTAGCACCTCCCAGGTCCCGTTCATCACTACGGAATCAAAAAATCGTCTCTGAGACCCGTTTTGTTGTCATCCACCGTTCCGCACACCAAGAATAAAGGGTTATGGGTTCGGACTTGTTCATTGGTCCGCACCCACAGCGTTAGTGGTTTGAAACAACACTATAAAATCCCAGCAATTGATGAACCATGTCCCGCAATAATAATCCGCGTACCAACGTGTTAATTGGTTGGTCCGCGTTCTTGCCTTGGAGGAAAACAAACATGGGTAAAAGCATTTTCAAAATGACCCCTACCTCATAGCTGTTGTCGGACGAGTGTGAGTACATCGCAGAATTGACCGTCGCGGTAGGAGGTGATCGTCGCATCGCAGAAGGGCGTCGCGTCGTCATGGAAGGGCATCGTGTCGATGATCTCTGAGGGTTAAATAAACACATGGATTTAATTATAACAATTAAATCCATGTTGTTGTTATAATCCACAAAGAATTAAGTGATTTGAAATATCCTACCTCAAGCAGTTGGTGGTCGGAGATTGTTGCGGGGAAGAACGTCGGGGAAGAACATCGGGGAAGAAGCATCGCGGAAGGAGAATCTTTGGCGTCGTCGATCTTTGAGGGTGACGGTGCTCTTCGCATTCTTCTCAATCTTCGCGTTCTTCGCAAAGGAGGATGAAGGCACAAAATCTCCAAATCCTCTGAACACAATGCACCCGAGAAGAATGGTGTGTTGGTCTTATTTTATTAACATGCCACCAAAAAGTAAAACAAACTAAGTAACAACCCATTAATTCATAGAATTAATTTCAATGAATAAACCTCTCAATTAATAGGAGCATTTAATTGTTTAAGAAAACGCCCCAGTTGACTTTCATTTAATAGGGGTTTTCGCGGGTCCGTTACTTGACGGAAAAGAAACGGTGGGGCTCATGCGGGGCCCACCTCACAAATATCCTACCAAGAGGGTATGATATTTTGGATTTCACCCTATCCGCAACAACTCAGTTTAAGCAGCTTTAAGTGGCTTTAAAGTGGCTTTAATTGAAATAAAAATAAAGTTGTCACACCACTTTATTTTATTTCTTAACTTAACCCCAAAAATTTAAAAAGCACACCCGACCAAACGCAACTCCGGAAGAGGCGTTTCTAAGAAAATACCGGCAATTCGATTCCATCGGTGCCCTCGTAATTTGATTCCGAGCACCGGTTCAATAGATAGAAAAACCCGCTCGGTCATTCACTGAACGTACCCGAGCCAAACATCAGAAAATGATTCCAGGAACACCGGGCCTCGGAATCACGTGCCGTCAGAAATGGCGTTCTTCTAAAATTCAAAGAAAATTATGAAAAAAAATTTCCTTGAAATTTATGAGTCTTTACATCTATAATGTGTATAAAGAAACCCAACCTTAATCGAAAACATGGGGTTGATGTTAAAACTCTATGTGTGTCTTCATATTAAAAGAATTCACATTAATTTTAGTAAAAAAGAACAAGTGGCATACTAAAAACAAAGAAATTGCATCCTAATTGGTTTGGTATATTATGAAAATGATCTATAAATAATTTTTTGTATTGGAATAAAAAATCCTCAATATTATTTATTGTGTAATAAATATAATTTTTATGTATCTTTTTATTTAAAATCGACATTAATTCTAGTAACGAAAACATGTGACATACTGAATAAAATATTTTTTGGAGTATTTTGATAATTTAGGAAAATGATCCATAAGTCATTTTTTTCTTGTAGGAATGAACCATTCTTGAATCTAATACATGGTGTGATTGACAAGGCTCCAAGTTTGTCTTTTTATTTAAAATTAATATAATTTCAATAAAAAGAACACATGAAAAAATAAAAAAAAAACTGGAAAAAATAATTGTGATTTTATTATACATTAGGATAATGATCCATAAGTGATTTTAGATGTGTTGAAATCAACCATACCGCGTTCTGATGCATAGTGTGACCGGTAAAACTCAAAGTCTCCAGTATCCAATTAAAATTGACATTTTAGTTCAAAACTAGTTTCGCGCAATGAAAACAATGAAAACACACTATGATTGTCATGATAATTTTGGAAAATTATTCATAACCCATTTTGATTTGTTGGAAATACTCTCACATCAAATCAAAAAAATGATGTGATAAATATGACATAAAGTGAATGTTCATAGTTTGAAATGACATTTTAGTGAAAAATACATGGGGTATACTCAAAACCGAAGATACATGTTCAGATTGGTATGATACATTATGACAATGATCCATAAAAACTTTTTATGGGTATGAACCAGACACACCTCAATCTGATGTGTGTTCTGACAATTATAACTTCAATGGAATATTAATTTAAAATTGAAATTAATTTTTTGTAAAAAGAACAGGTGACCGACCCAAAACAAATAAAACACACTAATAATATTTTGATACAATTGGAAAGGTATCCATAAGTATTTTTTGATGTTAAATAATCTACCTGTCCTCAGTAAAAGTCACGGTGTGACAGGTATAACTGAAAGTGTTTTTTTAGTTTAAAATAGGCATTTTTAATGTATTATTTTACATTAATGTTTAAATAGTTTTTATAGTATTACTGATATAGGATATATTTTCAGAAAAGGCTGTATTATTTATCTCTTATTGAGGTGATTTCTAAGTAACTAAAACCATTGATGGGCTTTTTTGAGAGGGATCACTAGAGATGAAGAATATAAAATATTAATGGTTTGACATGTTCGGATAATTGTAAATGTAATTATACAAAAAAATCATATTTATATAGTATATTTTTGTATTAATTGGGTAAAAATTATTTCAATTAAACTTTATATTTTTTATACACAGGTTTAAAGAAAATAGAACATATTTTTATGCTGTTAAAGAACTTTTTACACACTTTTAAAGGGAATATTTGTATTACTGCTCCTAGAAACCACCAACCCCATTTTTTCCAAGCTCTAACTACTTCCCCACTACCATGTACTCTTACCTCCATCCTCAATTTCCATAAATTCTATCTGAATTGGATGTTTCACATATTGTGTCCCCAACCTCCACACCATTTATTACACACTCTATTCCCCAATTCCATTATTAAATGACATCTATCATATCAAGACCATACACTGGTCAATGATGAAGTTAGGAAACATTAAAAATTGATTATAATTGTTTGATTAAAAAATTATATCTTTATATCTTAGTGTATAGGTAGAATATTGAAAATAAAATTCCAATGGATCAAAATAAGATTTATTTACGTCGAAACAGACCTTGATATGACAATTGTTTATAATAACTGTTATATTCTCGAATAAAAAAATAATTAGTGGAAGATAGAATAAAATATTTCAACTAAATATTAAATTAAATAACTATTAAAATATAAATTAAATGTAAGATAACTTGATATTTAAATAGTATCATGCTCGACATGTATTTTGGATTAAAAAATGTGAATCGAATGTTATCAAATTTATAAACACTGAATAACATATCAGTAAAATATATAGTGACCTATGTATGGAAAATTTATTTCAAAACATGATAAATGATGTATTTGGATCTTCAAGATACAATGTAAATGATTTTATTAGATCAATAGAACCTTCATTTTAACCATAGTAGAATAATCTTTCTCAAAACTATAGTGACCATAGAAATGAGTATTCTGAATTTGTTAAAGAGGGTCAAAAAGAATTGAATGAATGGATTTCTAATTATTCAAGGTTTCATTTCCTACATATGTTATATAATATCAATTTTCATTGTGGAATTAATATAAAAAAAATCCATGATTTTAGACATTCATCATGATGCATTTATAAAATCTAATATCCATACATAATTTTATTATATGAATAAAATAGTCAACTAAAAATGGAATTGATTATATAAATATACAAGTATGATTGAATGATTTATGATTTTCTATAGAGAAAAGTATGATAAATAGGAATGCATATGATTTTTTATGTTAAGGTAGAAGTCAAGAAAAAAAATGAGAGTATACATCAATGAAACACCCAGAAGAAACATAAGAAGAAAAATCCCAAAAAAATTATTGTGTTACTTTTCTTTGAAATAATGATTCAAAATATTATTCATTTCATTTAATACGGCATGAGACATGTAGTAACATTCATAGGAAAATAACAATGATTAATTGATGATAAATCAATAATATTCTACATCATGGAATGTGCCTGATAAATTATATCTATATTTTTCTTTAGATCTTAGTAATGCACATTTGGTATTAGATTCAGATATTTTAACCCATTTGGAACTTTTAGAGATAATTATCACATTTGGCATGTTGTTTGGATCCCTTATAATCTATCACCAGGATTTGTATTGAGAAGAATTATTTCATTTTATTGATGATTATTTCTGGAAAATAAATGCATGGAGATGACATATATATATTCCTTCAACCTCTAACTAAAAAATTGTGCTAATTATGGAATTATGGAATGAAAAAAATTAACCCATGAGAAAACTATTCAAAGTGTATAATTTTTTAATGGGTACAATTAGTGACATTGATATTTTGGGATACATTATTGATGGAACACTCATACTCATTTAGATTTTCAAAGTTGTAATTTTTATTTGGAACCTCAATGATTACCTAATAATAGAAAATGTTGTTTTATGTGTCATCATCAATTTTTTTATCATAAATTAATGTTCAACAATATATAATTTGATGGAGAAATTGAATTGAGAAATCCATCTATGTTGTTATCTAGTTAAAAAAATATGGGACAATTAATCAATGTCATTTTAAAATTTGGAAAATGTAATTATTTTTATTGTGGGAAAAGGGTATGAGGTATAGTATCTGAAGAGGTTGGAACAAGAAAGTGGAAGTAAAATGAGTATATTTCTCAATCTCTCTTTTTAGAAGTTTAATTTTATATGTCATAATCTGGATGTAATTCATTTTTAGATGAACATATATGATAATTTAAATTTACATATCTAAATGAGAAGGGTAAATGGAAGGATCTCCATAATGCTTGTACGTATTTGAAATCAATTAATAGAAAGAATGGGTAGGGGGAAATGAGAATAAAAAGTATCCATAAACTATTTTTAAAATAACAAATCCTAATAAATATATATTCACACAATCATTGAAGAATGTGAAGTTACATGATGGATATTCATGTAATATTTTGTGGTGAATTGACATAAAACATTGAAAACAACATGGATTGATAAGTCATTACACATATTATGATGGAGGATTTATTGTTGATGGAATTATATAATATGGTACCTAAAAAGTAACTACAGTTCTAGTTGAGTTCTATAACTTTCGTAGAGTTTATTGTGAAAAATGTTAAATCCAACTAGGATTTATAAAATTTATTAAAGGATTGGTTTTAGTATTTTTCATTCAAAGATGATATTTCCCCCTTCAATATTCATTGTCATAATTCATTTTATGGTTCAATTTTTTAATGATGATACTATTGGTGGACCAATACACTATCTATTGATATATCCAATTAAGATGTATATAGATTTTTTTTCATTGGTGGTTTCAATATTTTCAAATCATTGCATAAATTTTTTAAATATACTTTTTTATTAGGTAATTAGGTTAATCGAAAACAAATGTGATGGATAAAGCTCAACTAGAAGGATCAATTTATAAATGTTATGTAGACAAATAGTACATGACCTTTTGTTCAAGGTATTTTGATGATATTGAGACTACATTCTATTGTTTTGTACAAGTTGACACAATCTCACCTAATCCTCATTCTAAAAACTATTCCATGATATTTACAAATATAGAATGACTTATTGGAAAGGGGTTAAATTTTACAATGATGGGATTTTTTCCTACAATCACATAAATATGTTGTACTCAGTATTCTTGTGGTAGATCCATATATTGGAGGTGTTTTGTTGCAAAAAAATTGGTGGCTCAAGTGTTAATCTCAGAATGAGATGGAATTAAAAAAAGAGGTTAATAAAGAGATGGTAGAATGGTATTTCTATCTTGTAAGTATATACGAATATTCATATTATTATGGTATGGTTATTTTTCTTGTGATAAAATTAACTCTATATATCATATATTCTATATAATTAATCTTGATAATCAAGATGAAAAATCATATTATTTTATGTTTTTGGATCAGGCTCTTTGAAGGAATGCTAATAGATACAATTCCTATAATATTCATGGATTATTTTTTTATATGGATTATCATGAGAATGATTTAAACACTCAATATTTTGGTGTATAAACACATACAGAGGTGGGACAATATTGAAATATGATTAATATAAAAAAATTAAACTATCATGGTCAATTTACAATTGTATTATTAAAATTAATGTGGTTAACATTGATAGTGGTTTAATGAACGATTCATTACATTTTACTTATATCAATTTCTCTCACATGATCCATTCATATGATCATGTAGTTAATGATATATTTATCATTGATTAATTAGTGAAGATTCATTATTATATAAATGATGAAATCAAATATGTTTATATTTTTTTCACACTAAAAGCAGAGAGAGTGGTATGATATGGATGATAAAGATCAATTGGTATTTTGTGACAGTGAACCTCATCAACCCAAAAAAATCGTTATTCCTACAAATATTAAAATAATAGAACTTGGATGATAGGGTGATAATGAAGTAATCATTGTAATAGATATTGATAAAACTGATGATAATGAAGATGAAGACAACTTAATATATAAATTAGCTATGAAGATATATTAAAATTTATCATTTATAAGTGTTTTATACATATATACATTCTTATATATTTGAATTTATTGTAAAAATATTTTAATTATGATTTTCTTCATAAAATTTATATATTATGATACATTTAAATTACATTAATTCTTAGAACAAAAAATGTGAGATCCTATATGATTATTATCACAGAACACACCACCACCACCCTCAGCTTCAGTGGATATAGGTTATTCTATTTTGATGTAAACTTCTAGTGACTCGTCATTTCCCCCGGATTTTATTGGTATCCCACCATCTAATTCACATGTAATGATGAAGTAGTTGGACACCCCTCTATCTAGAATATATTTTTGAGTTACCTTTATGTTTTTGAATGTAATAATACAAAACAATATACATATTTTGTTAATGTTTTAAAGAATTTTTCAAACAGATAAAAATAACTATATAAGTGATATAAATATGAACACATAAAATGTATGTGACCATAAATAATTCATGATTATCATTCCATTTAAAGAGTTTTGGGTGTCTACCGGTGATGCTACAACAATATTTGGATAAATTGTTGAGTAAATTTTTGTGAGACTGTGAGTTTTCCTGTTGATCATAAATATTGGTGGCATATCCTCATATCATATAAAAATGAGGTCATTGATAACCATGTTAGGGTAATAATAAATTAATATTCATTGATAACTAACTTAAAATTCCTGAGTAAAATTAATAATATAATTTTAAAGTATTTTGTTTATTTCAATAATTTTTTCATTTAAAAGCACCGATATTAATTTCATGACTATGGACTCTGAAAAATTAGGGAAATAAATTGAGATTTTTTTAATGGAGACTATGGCTTCAATTTAATTAAAAATCTCAAATATTATGATAATTTTATGAGAATGTGACCAAAAGTTTTTATTTTGTGAAGTGGAAGATGTTTTTTAATATAAATAGAGATTCATCTCTTAGGTTAATTTTTTATTTTATAGTCTCATAATAATACAGACACAAATAAATTTAATTTTTACTAATATTACTATTTTTCCAAGAATTATATAAAAAATACACTGATTTATTAAAAACTAGTCATTCCTCATATCGATATAACATAGTGTTTTCCGAGAAAATGATCAATTACGGTTTTGTTTTTCCCCATTATTATTTATATTATTTTATTATAAGTCAATGGTTTTTGTATAACTTGTATATATTTTTTATAGGGGATTATGAATTAAGATGATCTACTACCTAGTCAAAGATATGGATTAATGTTTATATGATACCAAACATCAGTTTTAAGAATGAACCAATGGGAGAAATTTGAGTATGTACTTTTCTTTATTACTTGATGTTATTTAATTAATATAAAATTATATTAATGAAAAATAAATTATAACAACAAAGAAACCATAATCCTAAATAAATGGGATCAGAAACCAGGACCAAATTGTTTCTATTAGGTTTATTGGTATCATTTGATCTATTTATCAGGCCCCATTTAATTGGATTTTATGCATGTTCGCTATTATAATTTCTTTTTCAATATAATATTTTTAATGTAATAAAATAAAATCAAACTTAATTGAAAAATTCTTGAATTATATAATATTATGAAGTTCAAAAAATTAAAAAAAAAATTTGTAAATATTTTTTTATTAATATGATAAAATTCATGAAGCTTGGGATGTGAACCCTTCATGATCATCACTTGTATCCCAGAATAATATAGTTTCAATCATTATAGGGAAGGAGAATCCCAGGAATGTACATGGGATGGGTTCTATTCTTACTCCATCATCATTCTATAAATGTACATCATCATCATTCACTAATACATCTTCTGTGGGTTCATGCAGTGTCCCTGATCATGAATCAAAAATAGTAATTGAATGGTTGAATGAGAATGTGATAGGACATTAATTTAATTGAAAAAAAAATGATCAATGGAGGTCGGTAATGGACAATTCTTTAATGTGTGTATTTAATAGTATAACAAGAATGATCCCCATGTAAATTTCCAGGTTTATAACTCATCCTCTCAATAAAAATTCTATATTCCACAAATAATTCACTCATTTAAAAGAACAAATACAACTACATTGTATAAAACGAAAATGAAAATTTTATATTGTAAACAAGAACATTGAGTCATATCGACCACATAGTATATCATATTGATGTGTAGTCAATTCCTACTTGTTAAAAAAACTATGGATTGTTTTACTATTTTAAAAACAATCTGAGCTTGTTTTCTCAATTTTGGATATGTGACTTGTGTTTTAAAGTAACATGTCTAATATATTTAAATCTTCCACATTGAGTCATACCACAAACCTCATGTGTCAGAAATATATGTGATAAATTTCTAGCCATCAGAAACAAATTATTAAACATTTAAAAATGATTCAAAATAATCCAAGCTCAATTTCATATCTTTGACAATTTGAAATATAGTTCAAACTGATATGACAGTTTTATATTGAAAACCTGCACTTCGAGTCATAACAAAAAAATAATATGTTGGATTTATGTGATCCCAATTCCAACAGATTGAAAATAAATTATGTATCATTTTCCTAATGATTTTAGTAAATTCAATCTTTTTTCTTATTTTTGGAAATATGATAGGTGTTTTAAATAAAAAATGTAACATTTATTTTAGAAATGTGCACTTTGATTCATAAAAATCATATAGTGTGTCTGATTAATGTCAAAGCAAAAGAAAATGACCATAGATTATTGTTTCAAATTTATGAATTGATGAAGCATTGATATATGTTACATTTTTCCTCAAGGCCCAAAAACACATTTTTGTATTTTAAAACACTAAAACATGCATGTAATGGTAAAAATCTAGAAAATGGCCTCGTATTGATGTGAAATCACGTCGACCCCTCAATTGAATTAGTTTTTACATGAAAAATTAAACTACATGAACTTTTTACATGAGGTTTATTTGAAATGATTAAATAATCCATTATGGGAGATATTAGAGTATTTAAAACCGTGTGTCATGGGGTCAAGAATGGGAAAACTAAATTAGTTGATCATGAAATCAAATTAAAAAGACATTATATTATTTTTTGCAGTTTAGGAATTAGTGGCATGTCATTTTGAGAGACAGTTTTTATAGGATTCCTATTAAGGAATTGTATTGTTTTAAAACTCTAATACATACATGTAATGGTCAAAAACGTAGAAAAAAACATTTTTTTTAAATTATGGAAAAAATACTGATGGATTATTTCTTATAGTACACATAGATAAAATGTCCATCCAAAATTTTTTGTGATTGTAATGGATCAATAAATTTTTTTTAATGATACCAATGTATTTGAAAATATGTGTCAAAGGGTTAAAAGTTGAAAAAATATATTGGATGTCTATTGAATACTAAGAAAATTATTTTAGATTTATTTTAGAAATGTATAAATTAACTCTATGTCATTATGAGATACATTTTATCTAAGGTGTCTATAAATAAGTTTTTAGTGTTTCAATACACTAAAAGGTTCATGTAACGATCAAAATCTTATAAAACAACCTCATATTGACATTAAATCAAAGGAAAACTAATGTTTAATTATTATTTACATGTTCATTGAGAAAACACTTTCATATAGTGTGAAGTGTCCTCATAATGACTCAATAATCAATTTTTAGAGATACTAAATACATTAAAAACCTGTTTATGTTGGTTAAAAGTATAGAAAAACTGTTGGCTGGATGAAAAATAAAAGGAAAATGACTTTATATTTATATGAGAAATTTACAAATTGACTGTAGACCATTTAGAGTTACATTTTGGCTGAGATTCCCATAAATGCATTTTTAGTGTTTTAAAACACTAAAACATGTGTGTAATGGTCCAAACCAATGTATATGAAAATATATTGACATGAAATAATAGTAAAAACCTATTTAGTTATATTTTATGTTTATGTAAAAACAATATGTCCATCTGATGCGAGGTGTGCTCAGAATGACTCAAGAAACAATTTTTATGGATTCCAAATTCTATAAAAATGTTTGTTAGGGTGTCAAAACTAATTAAGTGACATAAAATGATTATGAAATAAGAATAAAATTATCGTATATTTATTTTTTTAATGTAATAACCAATGATAAATCATTCCAAGTAATGTTTTATCCAAGAAGATCATAAATCCATTTTCAGTTTTTAAAAACATAGATGTTTGTGTAATGGTAAGACCCCATGAAAATAACCTAGGAATGAAGTGAAATCTTGGGGAAATTGTCGTTGAATTATTTTTGATTTGTATGAATAGAAAAAACAGCTATATGTCGTCCAGTATTATTTTAATTACTCAATAAACATTTTTTAAGATTACCAATGTCTTTAAAAACCTATGGTTGGGGGTGAAAACTATGAAAACAATATCATATCGCTGTTAAATCATAAAACAATGATTGTAGAAAAATTTTTAAAATTTTTAAACTCACTAAATGTAATAAAAATAATAGTTTTCCAGATATGTCTGTAAACTCTTTTTTAGTGGTTTAAAAAACTAAATTATCAATGTAACCATTAAACCCATAGAAAACAACCAAATATTTACATGAAATGATGGGAAAACAATCACCAAGGTATTTTTTATGTATACCCATAGATAAGACATAAATATGTTATGTAATGTGGTTAGAATGAATCAATAAATAGTTTTTAAATATACCAAACACTATTATAAATGGGGGTGATTCACCCCATGAAATATGTGACCACCAATGGAGGTTTCTACTAAAAAAATGGGAGCTACTCATCACCCCACCCCCATGCACTCCCACCCCACCATAACCTTCAAAACCCGTGTTGAAACCCTATACCTCCCCAACTCTACCGAACATGTAACTTCACTTCCCATTCCCCCTCCACCCATTGAATACATCCCACTCAAACACACCACTCTTCCACCCAAATCATAATCGCCGCCATCCATCCACCCTCTGAACCCTCACTGCACCTGTATATTCTTATATCTCACCCAAAGCCATCAACACAACCACCCATCTTCCCTCACCGCCCCACTCCCATAAACCTCTCCACATACTTTTTTGTCCACCTTTTCTTATCATCCACCTTCCCTTCCCTTTTCTTTACCCTCACAGTGCCTATACCAGAACTGCTACCACCACCTCCTTTGTTCCTAGTCACTACCGCCTCTCCCTACCTACAACATTTAATGATTTCAAAATTATCGTATATTCATCACACTATTTGAGGAAATCATTTCGATTGTTGTAGGGATTAGCATGGTTCATTATTTTATAAATTTTTTTATACCAATTGTAATTGATTATTTTCCTTGAAATTTATATAGTTTGGGTTAAGTCTACTTATGTATTATACTAGTGAGAGGCAAAAACTTTTCTAATTCATTTTTTATAGAGTCATATTTTTATAATGAAATCAATTTGAAAAATTTTACCACTTAGTGAATTTTTTTATGTTGTGACCATTAATAAAATTATATATTTAATTTAAATAATTATGTAATTATTTTTAAACATTTTTTATATGATAATTTTCATATTTTTGAATAGTATTCTTATCAAATATTATATCTACCTTGTTTATGTGTCAGATTTTCTTATATAATTTTCTTTTATTTAATAAATTTTTTTATAGATAATCATTACATAAATTAATTTAAGGCAATCCATGTAGAAGAATGTTAAATTATTATTTTTTAAGAAACATTTAATATTCGTTTCATCAATTAGATACAATAATGATTCTGGTATATATTAATGTGTTTATATATTGTTTATTCACATTTATAGAGAATTAATTAAAATGTCATTATTTCTATACATTATACATTAATTGATTAATGAAATTCATGATGAAGAGTGATAAATTTATTAGAGGATTTTAATTAATAAATTTATTAGGTACAATAAATTTAATGTATCAACTAAATAGATCAATTTTATACCTTAATGTATTATGGGTTAAACTATATATGGATTGATGAATTGATTCTTCTTATAAATCACATTTATGGAAATTAATTAGTGTCTTTTATTTGAATGATACATGATGGATTATATCATCTATTTTAGTCGATGAACAATCCATAACTTTTCATTTAGTAGTTATATAAATTATTTCTCCATAAATTGTTCTATTAATTGGTGTAATAATTTCAAAAAGGATTTTAATAATCCATCATTTTTCATTCTCTTATGAATTTTAATCAACTATATTTTGACATAAAATAAGCAGGAATTTGATACAAATGAGTGGTATATTTTTTTAGTGTGTTATATTTTAAATTTATTATCATATTATAATCATATATCATGGATAACTTATTAATTTTGGTTTATCTATATGTATTACTTTATATCATAATCCTCTCAATTTGAAATAAAAAACTATTTTTTATTTAATATGATAATTTTTTTGTTTATCATGAAAATGTAAATTGAAACCAGTGGCCCTTTATTTTATCTTGGACCCATAAATGCGAAATATTTTTATTCATAATGTTAGATTACTTTATGCATATATAATTTTGATAAATTTAGTTAAAATTATGTCAAGCACTCCAGATAAATATTTATAACTGTTTAGTACAAGAACGATCAAAAAAACATGATGTGGGTTAATAATGAAGGAGTGGTACAATGAGGTTGATGCCTTGAAATAGTTTTTTTAATGGATGAAACATCCATGGTTTATGGTTTGGGTTGTGAGGATTGATTGATTTTGATAGACATAATGGACTCCCCACCTTAATATATTTATTTTTAGTTCTGCTATTATAAAAAATATATTAATTTTTCAAATTATTCATATATTATAGTGGAGACTAATTATTTAAATTATATTTATGTGTCCTTATAATTGGCTATTTTTATTTCCTTTTTATTAAAAATATAAAAAAATATTCTCATTTTATAAAAAAATATATATATTATTTCAGTTTTATTTTATATTTTTTTTGATCAACATTTTCTTTCTGTTAATAATATTTATTTTATTTAGACATGTTTTTTAAGGTCCTATCTACGAAATATTTAGTCACATAAAAAATGAAACTTAATAAATGAAATTTATAAATTATTAAATATAACATAAAATTTGATGATCATTCCAATTTTGATTTTTTTTGGATGAGTATGATTTGTAGTTGACATGTGATTTGTTCATTATTTTTAATAAATTTTTCTTTTTAAAATTTGTAAATGAATAAAATATGGAGTCTTTTGTAAATGATAATGCTTGTTGTATAGATACTAATACAGATAATAGTTTAGTTTATCTTTCATGCATAACATCTAGAGAATATATTTTGGGTATTATGAAATTTATTGATTTTACTAATGGATTTAAAAGTGATTATATTAGTTTTCCATGTAGAAAATATGAAGATATATATCAATTTATACTAGATACCATAATTATTTTCATATTCATGAATCAGCTTTTAAAAAATTATAGGATTTGGACACCTCAAGAGGAAGAATGTATTCATTTTCATCATACATAAATAGTTTAGATAGATATTGATAGATAGAAGGATGACCTGATGCTTGCAATGAATTTAAAAATGTTATGTGGGATGGATCATTAAGTCATTAACATCTATAATGTTGTGACGAGTGATATTAATATGTGTCTAGTGCTAATAGTGATTCTTCTAGGTTTTATGAAATACATTATGATTCAAAAAGTAAATTTAATTTTGGGATCACTACTTATAGTAAATTTTCATTTATCATGGATTTTGTGAACATTATGAATATAAATCATAGTTCAGATACATCGTTTGACATGTTATTGGTGTCATTAAATAAAGTACATAATGTTTATGCTAAGATTCCTTATCCATATTACCATGCTCCTATGTTGAAAGATATCATTGGATTCACATATGAGACTATATATGCATGTGAAAATAACTAAATATTTTATTGAAAGAAAACATTCATCTTTGATTATTATATAGTATTTGACTCTTCGAGATGGAAAGATAAATGGGGGAAATCAGATTCATCATTGTCATAAAATGAAATAGGTGAAAATGATTTTTGTAAATATAATGTGTTATATTCCACTGAATCTGTATTTTAATAGATTATTTAGATCATCTACTATTTCTAAATTAATAAGATGGAATATAGAAATAAATCATTAATGTGATATTCTAACCCACATGGAAAACTCTATTTCATGGAATGATTTTGATCCGAGACAACCGGGATTTTCAAAAGACATTTGTAATGTAAGATTGGGGTAGACAATAGATAGTTTCCATTAATTTTGGTCAATGGTTGGTGTAACTAATAAAACATGACCCATGGTGTTATTTTGGTATAATATTACTCCGTGTATTTTTATGAAACACCAATTACAATAAATTTCTAATCTTATTGTTGGACTTAGATATATGCGGGATAAGATTGATGTTTACCTTCGGCCATTGATTGATGAGTTGTATGTATTTTGGTGTGATGTTGTGATTTCTAATGATTGTGAATCAAATCAAATGTTCAAATTGTATGATTATTTCTTGCAGACCATCAATAAATTCAAATATTATTAATGTTTACTAGGATAGAGTATGAAAGGGGAATTTTTTTTCCATTGATACAATAATAGTAAAAAATTATACATGCTTTAAGAATTGTAAAAATTGAGAATACATGGGTCTTGGATGTTTTATTCCCCCTCATTATTGGTTTATAAACGATAGAGTAGAACTTGATGTTTCTATAAATTTAACCCAACACTAAATGCCATGAAATGTGTATAAATATTATCAAAAATAGAAGAATAAAATTTCTAGATGGTATATGAATTTTAGGATTTGGTTCTTCATCCATTACCCAAAAATCATGGTGCTAGTAGACATTATAGTCAAAATTGAAATAAGAATATTTTAATTTTAATTTCTCGTACATGAAAACTATTATTCTAAGGCATAATCTTGAATTTATGCACCATGTTTTATTTGCGATAATATATTCCGCACGATTTTAAATTTTAGTGGTAAATTAATGAACTATTCAAATACATGATGTGATTTATAAGAAATGGGTTTAAAAAAACAATACCATTTATAGTTGGGGGAGGTAAACAAAGAATTACTGCCTTCAGTATAGTATATAATGACTAAAAAACACAAACAGACATTTATTTCCTATTTGAAGATTCTCAGGGTGCAAATGGTTACTATTTTGATATTTAAAGGATTTTTAATTTGACGATTAGAACATTTCAAGGGTTGAAAATTCATGAAAATCACATACTAAAAGAGTATATGATTCCAATAAAAATTCTTGAGTGATTATCATCCCATTTTTTTCAACCATTAATTATGATGAGAAATTTTTAGACAACTTTTTTAAGAATTCAATAATTGTTTATTTAAAACTTTTTAAGGAATGAATTTTATTTATTCGTTTTCATGTGGATATAATATTTCTAACCAGATATTCGATTATTATCATTCACATGATAGTTCCCCTAACTGATGAAATAATGGAACTAGATCCAATTTATATGGATGTATCCTATTGAGGTGTATCTGAAAAAAATAAAAATAATTCATATGTAATAAATCTATTATGGAAGAATAAATTACAAATGTTTATTTTATGGATGAGTGTACTACTTTTTGAGTCAAATATCATTTCGATTTTTAAAAAAAATTAGATAATCCCACTCATATTCATGATGATATGGTTAGAGATGGAACTATATTTGATTCGGAAAAAATTTATTGGGTAATTTATATATGAATTATATTCTTTAATACTCCATCGGTTGCATCGTTGATGCAGTAAGTGTCTCCTCACTTTTATGGCTAAACTTTTAAATTTTTTGTTTTCATATATAAATTTATCTTTTAATCATGGATCATTTATAAGAAACACATAAGTAATCTAAATATTAGATTTATCATGTGAGTGATTATCAAATTCAATGGTCCCATTATGAATCATATCATTATTGTTTTATGGATTTTATATGTATAATTTTTTTTCATTATGACTGGAATATAGTTCTAAATTAATTCTAACTAAATTTTTTTTGAATTATCTGAAATATATACATCTATAACCTATGGGATTTTGGTGACACTACACTAATACAATAATATACCCACCTAGTTATGGTTTAATATGTAACAACTAGTAATTTCAAATCATTGTATGATTACCAATTTCAGTTTTTAAAAAAATATGTCGATGAAAATTAAGGAGCAGAAAATATCAGAATTGGTTTTCCATCTATCAATTCTGATTATTACTTTGATCAATTGAATGGAATCATTGTATATGTATATGTGTAATGGTTGAAATACATAATGTTAAAGTGAAATTATTTTGAACCTAAACATGTATGTAATGTTGATCCATATCAATATCAATATACATTTGTGAATTTTAACATTATTTCATTTAGATATGAGTCAGTTTAGAAAGAACCTTTCATTTTGGTATAATACAAATAAAATTTTTTCATTGTTACCATTCCATCTAGTCCAAATTAGAAAGTCTCTATGAGAATTTCAAAGTGAGGAATATTTTTAATTGAATTGTATTAACCCATTATTGTCACATTTGTAATGAAATATCTATATCAACACACTGATGATCAATTTGGAGAAGATATTCATTAGATTATAGAGATCATTAAAGGATAAATGGCCATCTTTCATGTCCAATTAATGGAAATATTGTTTTCACACTATTTGGGATAATTTTTTTTTAATTTTATAAAATGTTTATCAATTTTTTGGGTATTTATTGTCATTAAAATTGATATATACATTCCAATAATACGACTTGAATAAGAGTAAAAATAAATTTATCAATTATTTCAAAAAAAAAACTTATAATAATTATATAATAAAACAGGAAAAACCATAAGATATATGTAAAATATGAATATAAAAAAAATATAATTTTTCTATATCCCCCCATAATTGAGAGACTAATTCACATAAAAAAATTTCTTACAATTAAAAGATTCAAAAAGAATTAATTTCATCAAATGTAAAAGGATGGGTCATAAAATATTAATTGAAAAGTATTACTTGAATCCTAATGATAATACAATAACAAATTTTCAAATTATTTTAATTCAGGCTTCTTACCCTAATACCAAATTTCCCCTAATCAATTATTCATCACTATAAAATTTAACAGATACATTAAATTTCCTATTAGGCATCACAATTCAATATTCCACATAGTAAACTTGTCCGTTAATAACAGAGTACACTTTCAACATATATATATATATATTATTCTATTTATTAAACATTAAATTTATTAATTCATGTGTATATTAATATCTATAATTAAACCATTCCAAATAAAAAAACATCCCTTGAAGATAGTTGTGGTACTAGTTCATGGAATCTTTACACAATAACCTTTAATTAGATTTATCTTCAAAATTATTCATGGATTACACTAGTGGTGGTACTCCATTGTGATGGGATTCATCATAGTTCAGATAATAGTAAATTGGTGTGTAAATCCATCACTACATAAGAAGGCTTTTTAAGTTTTGGGATAACCCCTATTTTTATTTTAAGGAATGTGAGTTGGTTTGTTCCTATCAAATCATTTTTTGAAGAAGCATACCTAGGTGAGAAATTTGTGTGATGGGTAGATCCCATCATTGAAATATGTTTCTTAGGCTTACCAACATTCACCACACCTGCTTCAATGTGGACATCATTTTCTAGAGAAACATCCAGGGAGGGGATGGTATGGACTATTAAAATCAGAGATGAAAATGTAGGGGAAAAATAAATGAGCATGTACTCATGGCCTAGAGAATAAATATATATATTATTATCCTTGTTTACCACTTGATATCCCTTATAATTGACAAATTCACAATTTCCCGCCATTATATATGAATTTTTAGATGGGGTGGGGCTGATGGGGTCCCTAGTTGATTCCCATTTTACAATTATGTGTCTAGAGCTTCCCAATGACTCCACCGGATAGAATTACCACTAGAATCCACAATTATATAATATTTAAAATAATTAATGTTAGATTGGATATTATAGAATAAACATCTTATAATCTCATGGGTTTTACATTTTCATCCAGATCAGACACCCTGATAATCACATCTATACTAGCGTCCAATGGAGTAATTCCATATACGATACATTCTATCCCAATTTCAAACAGATATGAGGGGATAATTCACTTATAATAAGTGGTCAAAATAAGTGACAGGTTAGAGTGGAGGGTATGTAAAAACTATTTAAACTTCATAGAAATGGGAGTAATAAATTTAAAAAATTAAACCAATATCATCTCAAGTGACTTCTTTCTTTTTTTTGAAGACGGGTGATAAAAATAGTATTTCTAATCATCCTGTGAATTGGTATACATATGTTCATATTCACCTTCACAATGAACCTAATCAACCTCAAAATATTCAATTCCATAGTCTGTCAAATTCAATTCTTTACACACCTATACATGTACGTCTGTTCTCAAGGGATGAGAAAAAAACAAAGGAAAATACACTCTTATTGGATACACAAGTAGTTTTAGACTGTGTAATGTATGATAGTTGAAAAATATACATTGTTTTAATTATTTTCAAGATGAAATTTATGTAGTTTTAATGAATATAACATTTTCTATGAATCGATTCTCTTTATGAGTCTCATTTAAAATATTCCATGGGTGATTGCAGCTATACAATCTTGCTTTATTGAATTATATATGTTTCTATGATCATTAGACGTTTGGTGTGCCAGGTTTTGGAATAGAATTAAATATTTTAAAAATGAATTCTTCTCAGGATGAATGAATGAATTTGGGTGCAAATAATATTTTAAGGGATATTCCATAAGCTAGTTATGTTTTCTCAAATTATGGGGACTATTGGATGGGTGAATGATTTTGTAATTTTTTGGATTTTGTGTATCTTGAGGAAGGTAACAACCAAGAATTAATGTGTTTATTTGTGGAAGTGATGGATGTGTTATACCTATTGGTGGAATGACTCTGATATAGAATCTGTCCACTTCTATGATGTTTCAGTTGAAATATTGTGGTTATTGAAAATAGATGGTTTTTTATAATGGGATGCATTATTTTCTAAATTAGTTTTATTATTTTATCCATTAATTATTAAATCTACATGGGAAATATTTTATCATAAAAAAAAATTATTAAAGGTATGGTCATTAAAATTTATTATCAAAGGGTAAGGATACAAAAATAATCAATAGGTTCCTCTACAAAACACATATGTTTCAATGCGAATTTCTTATTCTAATTCATCAATAGATGATATAATTATGTAAATTGATAAAAAACATCTCCCAAAATTCAATAATTTCAACTCTTCATTTTTAAACCACAAAAACATCCCACATTCTAACAATAACACTTTTCTTACCATTTATATTTGTCTAACTATAATTATATAATAACCACACTCATACTACATCTAAAAACTAATAAATTAACCAATCTTAATGACCCACTATAACATAATAGTGTAGTTTTCCACCTAAATTAATCAAACATTATTTCACTACACTCAAGAAACTATGAACTGATAAATAACTCGTTGAATTCATCACCACTATCAATTAGTTTTTCATTCACAGGTATATTTATTATTAAATTACAATAAAAAGGTATTTATACATATAGAGGAAACTCCCTGTATAAATATACTTGTATTACAACTTTCCAATTTAATAAACCAACTATATAAAGGACGAATTGAATATAAAAATACCACAACATATATCATGCTTCTACCAAGTTTGTCAAAAATTATTAACCTTTAATGTAATTAATCACATCATAAGATTCCTCATTTCCTATGAACATAGATTTCATGATCTCATAACACATCCAAAAAAGCATATATGTCCCCTTATCAACTAAGACACAATATTCTTCAGGTATGATGGGAAATAATGGGCAATTTAGTATAGTGTTTAAAATGACACATATCCTATAAAAGGATAAAAATGAGAAAACAATGTTTCATTAATCAGTAATCATAGAGAAAATTCCTCAAATAATATGTGATATATTGGAATGATAGGAGCATCAGCAAATTTCACATGTTGTTTGACATAATTTAAAGTAAATTTTTATATTTATTACCATTTTTTAATAATTGGAACGTCTTGTGTGTAAAGAACGAAACCAACCAAATTAGATCTAACTGATATTAAATAATAATAAACCGACCTATAATTTATTTAAATTATGTTGGAATAATTAGTACACGGATCACATACCCGAATTGTTCTCTATAATTTAAAATGGAATTCATCCATTTGATTTTGAGTTAAGTGACAAATCATGTGAAACATGTTAAAATACCATAAAAAGAGACAATAATTAGAATAAAATCTTGGGAGGAAAATAAACAATCTCTTTTTTATCTATAGGAATCAACTCAACATCCATCAGATACTCATTCCTCCCATTATGAAGGAAAATTATGGTCAATGATGTATTGTGTTACTAAAATGGAATTTCTCATTTTAGTGTGTCGAAAATGATCAAATGAATTTTGGTGGATTTTTTAAGATTGGCGAACAATCCTTGAATCTTATGTGATATATAATAATCAACCATACATCAATTTAATGCATGGATTAGTTGGTAAAATTTAAATTACATTATAATATTTATTAAAAAAATATATTAAAGGGAATGTCTTGTGTGTCTGGGTAAAAACCAACCAAATTAGATTTTATTGATATGAAATATTATGATAATTATATTTAAGTGATTTAAATTATAAAGGAAACAACATCTTGTGGATCAAGTAACTCAATTCATCTCTATGATGAATAGTGAACTTTATCTCACAAATTTAGTGTTAAGCTATAAATCATGTAAATGGGTTAAGTCCTAAAAAATAAACTTGGATTGATATGAAATCATAGTATAATATAACCAATATATTTTATATCAATATTAATCAATAATGAATCCATAAAATTCTTGTGTCTCTTAATATCATGTAAAATTATGGTTAACATTGTATTATGTTGTCAAAATGACATATCTCCCCTAATGGGGTAAAAATGAGAAAAAGAATTCTCATTGGCGTGCCATGATAGGAAAAAATTCCTCCATTCATATGTGATATATTAGAATCAACATCACATTAATAGAATTCTGGGATTTCCCATTACAATTAAAACGTCATTTTCATATTTATTCCAACATTTTTAATAAAGAGAAAATAATTTGTATAAAGGTAAAAACTAACTAAACATGTTCTAGATGGAATGAAATCTTACGAATCGTTTCTCTAGGTAATTTAAAATATGAATGAAGATTAATTATGTGGATCTGATACATGAATTGATTAGTTTGATCAAAAAGCACAATTGTATTAGATATTTGGAGATATGTGAAAAAATCACATAAAAGGGCCAGTATTTAGAAAAAAACAGTTGGATTTACATGAAATCTTGTGAGGATTATCCCTGATCCATTTTTCAAATGTAGGTATCAACACTTCATCTATCGGATTCTCAAGTCACCTGAAATGACGGAAAATGATGTGTAACATTATATAGTGTTATGAAAATGAAATATTTCCCATCAGGGTGTCAAAATGATAAAATGACTTTTGATTGATTTTTGAAGATAGAAAAAAGTTTCTCCAATCATATGTGATCTATTAGAATCAACATCACATTTATCTGATTACCCGATTGATTGATACAATTAAATTTTTATTTCAATAATTTTTACATTTTATTAATAATTTGAGAATCTGGTGTGTATGGGTAAAAACTATCCAATTGTGTTCTAATTAACATGGAATATTAGGATAATGATACTAAATTCATTTTAAAACTATATTATGCATCAGTACATGGATCAAATATCAGAACATATTGGTTGGATAAAAATTGACGTTTGTCACTCAAATTTGGATTTAATTGAAAATTCACATTATATGGGAGAATACCAAGGAAAACACTTATATTGAAATGAAATAAAGGGAGAACAATCATCGACACACATTAGATTTGAATTAATCCACCATGTTTAGGAAAATAAATTATGATTTATGTGAAAAGCTAGGAGAATTGTCCTCATATCATATGTAATATATTTAAATCAAAAAGGTGTCAATATGATCCACCTACTGATTGGTATATAGAAAAAAATGATTCCTACTTTTAATAGTCATTTCATTATAGATTCATAGTGTAATAAAATATTTTAAATTAACATTGTCTCATTTATTTTTTTATTTTGAGTTATATATGTAAAAAAATAGATGTTTATTTATAAATATATATATTAATAGAATAATTTGGAATAAAGATAAATATAATAAGTTTTATATCAATTGTTTAATTTTTTTTATATTATCATGAAGGTTGATGGGGATAGAAGATTAGAAGGATCTTTAGCTACTTGGATGCCATGTTTGGTCGAGATCACTGCTTTTTATTTGTTTTTCTCATTTATTGGTATTCTGTTTTTTATTTCAGTATTTGTATGATGTAAAAAATATGTGATTTAAAATATATATATAGTATAGATATGGCCTATATTAGTGACTATATGGTTAGTGTTTATAGATTCCTATGGTAGTCACGAATGCTATTAATTTTAGGGAGCATTAGTGACCGGCTATAGAGGTCACATATCCATTTCCCAGTATCTAAAACCCCTATAATGATAGAGAATGGAGGTCTCTATTTCCCTTTATTAAATGTCCATCTCTGGACACCAAAAGAGGTAAGTAGGATATATCTAAATGCATTTTAACAAAAACTTTTTGTGGTCGCCAGCGGGGAAACTTCTAGTAGTGAAAGTCTTTTAAAAACATGTTTCTAGGGGTGTAAAAAAGGAAAACAACATTGGATATCCACGAAAACATAGAACAATGACCATAGATTGATTTTTGAAATGGATAAACTAATAACACAACAATATGAGTTATGGTTACTCCATGATGCATGTTAAAAAATTAGTGTTTTAAAAAACCAAAATGTGCATGTAATGAAAAACACCATAGAAAAATATATCATACAGATTCGAGAACATGGGTAAACCACCGTTGAATTATTTATTATGCATACACCTAGACATAATTTCCATCCAATGTGTGGTGTGCTAGAAATGAATCAATAAATAGTTTTCTAAAAAACCACAATCATTAAAAATGGTGTCGGTGGGTCCAAACCTGAAAAAATTGATGGTCGTGAAATCATATGAAAATTAATATATAATGATTTGGGAAATGTATGAATTTACATTAAGTCATGTTAAGTTATGTTTTTTCTAGGATTCCTATAAATTTGTTTTTAGTATTTTAAAACACTAAAATAAGATTTCAATGGTCAAAGAACTAGAAAATGTTCTACGGTTTATTTGAAGTGATGAGGTGACCACTATTGAATCATTTTTTACAGGTACATGTATAAAATAGGTACATTCGATATATTCTGTACTCGGAATGAATAATAAATAGTTCATAAAGATTTCATTGTCTCTAAAAATGTGTTCCAGTAGTCCAAAACATGGAAAATGATGTCTAGGGGCCATAAAATCATTAGAAAATGACCTCATATTAAATTGGGAAATGTGTAAGTTGATATCTAATCATTCCATGTTAAATTTTGTCAGGAGAGCCTATGAAAGTGTTTTTAGTGTAATAAACACTAAATTTCTTATATAAGATTAAAAACAATAGAAAAAAACCTCAAATTGATGTGAAACCATGAGACAAACCTTTTTAATTATTTTGAGAAATATCACAGAGTATATCATATAAAAGCCATCAAATTTTTTTTATTTAATAAATTTTATGCACACCAAATATCGATTTTAAAATTGATTCTATTTTTATATACATAACCATTTTCAGTTCCATGTGTTGAATTATATTTTAAATATATAAGTATTTGTTTTCAAATTATGTTAAATGATGTAAAATTTGTTTTATGATAAAATTTATTATATTTGTTTAAAAATAAAATATTTCTCCATAATATTTTGATTATATTTAGTGTTTATTTTCTGCATTTCATTTATTAAATGTTCATTTTTTCTATTGTAGGTGACAGATCCTAATAGTTTTTAGGATAATGACCATTCTAATCCACAACATTCTTCAAAAATATGTATTGATTAATCGTAGTTTCTACAATATTTTTAAATAGTATTCATTATTCTAATTCAATTATTATTTATTATGTTAAATTATAATTTCCATATTTTTATTTTTTTAGTCCTGACATTATAAGGTTAGTTAGAGTAGATAACCTGATTTAGAGGTATATTGATGCTGCAGAGTTCAGGCGATGTGCATATATTGGACAACGGGTTGTTGTCATTGGTGTACACATTACATATATATATTGATGATGTGGATATGGGTTGACTAGGTTTATGGTGAAAGAGGATGTATATATATATATATATCACGGTGGGTGTTTCATGGTGTATGTATGATGAGTTTATTATGAATTTATGATTTTTTATATTGTATATCATAGTTCTTTTTGTGATGGTGAGGAGTGACCAGGTCCCCATTCCAACATGATCTACATAGTACACACTTCCCTTCTTCCTAGAAAACCAGAGTGAAAAGGGGGTTTCAAAGGGTCAAATCCCATGAATTTATGGATTAATTGGGAAAATAGAAACATGAACTGGTTACTGTTAGGGCAGTCAGGATTTGTGTATGTTAGAAAATATATGTATGAGGTGGATACAGAGATGTGTGATATTCTGATAGAGCTGGTCATTTATAGATATGGGGAATGTGTAAGAAAGGGTTTGGATGGGTTGAGGGTGGTGGTTTGGTGGGTGAAAAATGTGTGCACCACACCTCAGGCCGATCACCCAACCATGAATTTATTTTTTTCTCCTTTATATTATCTTTCCACATTAAATAAATATAATAAATTAAAAATCAATATGTTTTGAATGTTGTGATTTATAGATATGAATGTAATAATATTAGATGAAAATCACTCTTGTAAAACCAACTAATAACTGATATGTTAACTTAGGGGTAAAGCTTCACCATAACGATAGAGAGAAACTATGGGCATTGAATAAAGTTGAGATTATAAAGTGTGTTTCAAAATTTTGGTATATTATAATAGTTGAATGAATAAATCTATTGAATAATGGATTTGTATATAATCTACAATGATTAAATTATTGAAATTCAAAAACAAGAAATTTGAGGTTTGATGGTACTCTTGATGATGAGATGAGTTGTAATGGAATTTAAAATTATGTTTTGATAATATTCTAATTGATTGAATTTGAGAGATTATTTATTCCAGCCAAATTTATCAATGAATAAGTAATGAATATATTCCTCCCATTTTTTATAACAAATTCTGTGTACTAATAATTTAAGTGTTGGGGTAGTATGTCAACCTCAAATTTAAGAGAAATTTGGAGGCTAAAGATTTACTTTATTTATCATTTTTATTATTTACGAAAGAATTATATTTTCTATTAATTACTATTATCTAAAACTAGTCCAAGGATAATACATTCTCATTTATATCCATCATGAAAAGATGATCAAGTGATCATGGGTTTTCTTTGATAACACAAAGGACATAGCAATACATTTTTTATTTTTGATCATGGTAAATTCATTTTTTCTAACTATGATTGTTTTTATATGGTTGTGTGGTAGATTTATTAAGTTTTTAATTTCTTTAAAAATCATCAGTGAATAAAAAATAATTTAATAATCATAAGCAAGTTGAAAACATTAACATTCGATGAATATTTTTATGTGATGGAACATAAAAAAACTGATTCACTAATTCACCACTAGGGAGTCCTTGATAATTCCAATACCTAATGAAATATAGGTATCAATTAATATTATTATATCAACGTAAAAATATTATTTCCATCTAAATATGAATATTGTAAAATGAATGATTTTGGATTTGTCTTTTTTACAATATATTTTGGTTATTATATTTATGATCATAAATGATCAGATATATTCGGGGAATAACATGGGAATTCTGGAATTTTATTATAAGATGTATCAAATTTATAAGGATAAAATGTTGTTGTACATATTTTCCCATTTCTTTTATTTTACTTAGTTTTTTACAAATAAGTATATTTCTATATGATTTTTTCTGTGATGGTGACTATTAAGAAAAAAATATTTATAATAGAGATTGTTCTTCTAATGAAATTTATATATCACATTCAGAGAATGTGTTTATCAAATTCATGGAGATTAATAAAAAAGTTGAATTCAATTATGTTTAGTTGTATAAAATCTCCGAAAGGGAATGTGAGTGCAATATAATACATCACCCAACCAACTTGGGTTGTGAATTTCAATTTGAAAATTTCATGTATCATTTTAAAATCCCAACACACCTGCAACCTCTACCTGAAACAGATGATTCTTAGTCACTAATTCTATATCCAATTCTCATGAAAACAAATGAACCATCAAAAAACTACTTACAAAAGCCTGTATAACTTGACACATCATTATTTCATCATAACATTTATCACCTAACTTATACCCCTCCCCCAGTGGTTAGTTCATTGAATATCCATTTCAGAGTGATGATACACCAGCCGTTACAATTGCCTATTGAAATTCACCCATTATGTTCTAAAAATTCTCCAAAAATTATTCTCAACTTTATTGAAATGTTTAATTTTCAATTGATGAAGATGAAAATAGTTGTGTTGTGTTTTCCTTGAAATCACCCACCGAATCTTAAACTACACCCATCTCCTCATGACAACATGCCTGTTGAGGTTCCTCATCGACTGTATATGACTAATAAAATAACTGAAGTTCAATAATTTCAAGGAAACTATTTTTAAATGGATCAGTATCAAGAGATGACATGTTATCCATACTGTATTTCAATAAATCAAACCAAGGTACCGTGAGATCATTTTGAAGATGATTACTAAATCTTGTAACCATGTTCCGATGATATCTCCAAGAAAAACCTTACCCTATTCTAAACGATTGGCATACCACATCACAAAAACTAAAATATTCATCAATATAGCACCAATGGATCACCCTAATAAACTCTAGACATAATGTTTGCTCCCATATTTCACCCATGTCCATAATGGAATCAATAACTGGAATTTATAATGAAATATATTCACAAAAAAATATATAGTTATTTAATGATATTCAATATACAAAATGACCTTATTTCAACCAGTCTCAAACTTCCACAACTCATTATACAATATATTCTACTAGAAAAACTAAAAAGATCACTTATCAGCTTGGTGTAATGCTGATGCTCCCTCAATGTACTCATAAAAATTTAAATATATTGTACATGATCACCTATAAACATGAAGTATTCCAGTATGTTACAAATAATTCCATTGATTTATATATATAGATCTCACTCTATCTAAACCACTATCATGTTATAACTGCATATAATTCCATCAAAAGGCCTTCGATCAGAGCTGAGGTACTCTCATCATTCCCAAAAAGGAAGTGCCAAAAAAATCAACCAACCGTATCAAACATCACTTGAAAAAATAATTTCTACCATCCTTTGTTTCAATTTTTTGAAAATATTGGGAAGCACTACTGGAACATCTCCATTTCTCTATCATGACACATCTCATACATGGGGCACTTCGTTATTTTTCATGCATAACAACCAAGGCCAAATTATGAAACTTGTTGTCATCTAATGATTATTTATGGAACCAATCATTTAATTGTTATACTAACTTGAAAGTATATTTTCACCACCGACCTAACACATCACCAAGATCATTTAAATACCCCAATCCAAAATCAAGAATATAGACTAGGTTCTAAGTATAAATCATGTTTAATATCAAGCATCATACCAAGTACTTCAAAACAAAAATTCAATAGCTCCATGGTCTTCTACATGTCATTATGAACAATATCAAAGGGCCATCCATAACTGTGTCACCACTACATTGAAGGATTCCATTTTCATAACCAATATGATGATCCCAATGTTGGGATTTCCCCTACCATAAATTTACAAAAAATGGTAATTTTAACCATGATGTACATTCTATCCACTTACAAACACAAATTTTGGGCATGACAAACACATTCACACCATGATCCTACACGAAGAGATAGAGAAACTAGCTAATTATAATCATCATAGAATATTTTCCCTCTTGAATGAACATGTTACTATCATCCTACATCATGTCCATGCATGTCATTAGTATCCAATATACAAGGAAAAACTAATTTTCGATTGGTAGTGTTATCATACATGGTTCATTTTTACAACATCATCACAAACCACTATGATAACTCATCATCTCATTATCCGCATAAGACTATAAGGATCATATGAATCCCTCATGTACAGGTCAATCTACTCTTGTTATGACCTATAAAAGTAACCATTGTATACTCAAAACACCTTCCAAGAAATCATGAATTCAATTAGTTCTAACTATTATGCAACCTTGTCCCTCCAACTATGTAGGATTTAATGCGTCACTTCTTAACACGATGGGAATTGTGCATAAAAATTCATGAAATAAAGATAAAAAAATTGAAAATTTTACTACCATATCTTTTAATTTATTTTCCCTCATAAATTTTGTATTTCCCATCCGTATAATCTCTTATAACTATAAATATGTTTATGGCCTCCTAAGTCATCTATAATAAATGAGAAAAAGTTAAACCATCACAAAGGTGGTGGACCATGCATGTGGAAATTATATCCAACTAAAATAGATTATTATATGATTATCATTTCCATAACAATGATCACCGTACCATGAAACACCTTATCTACCTGATATAGTGTCATCTTATCATTCTAATTCCTACTGGGGAAAATAACGCTCAAACGACACCTCATGTTTTGAAATATTAATAATAATTTAAAAATGATTTAATTTTTCAGGGAAACACCTATACTATGATATTTCATTACTTATACAAGGCATCATATCTAAAATATGATCATCCATGAAAAGGATGGAAGGTCTTTCCCCTAAACGAATTGGCCCAACATAACCTAGGCAGAATTCATCAGTGTCTCATGAAAACACTCCCATTATTTTCAAGGAAAATATCAAGGAATAATTTAAATCAGACCCCTATATGAGGTTCTGTGCTATAAACATCTTTGAAATATTTCACTTTAAAAAATTTAATCGATGATCATTTATTACATCATTTTAGATACTAATGTATAATGAAATCAAGTACCAATTATGATGGAAAAATAAACTAAAATGTTTATTTAGTTGATACCATTTAGTATTTGGAAATTTATCTAAAAACGTTACTTTTATACATTATTCTTCGATAATATTTTTCAACTGGTCTCAATTAAATAAAATTTAACTTTCATCATATAGAGGAAAACACTCTTCAAGTTTTACTTTAAATTTTACTTAACTAATGTGTCATATAATAAATATAGTGGCGTTGAAAAAAAATAAGATGCTAAGATTGATTTTTTGGTGAATGGTGAGTGGGAAGAGTTTGCTTCATTGATTTAAATTTATATGAATTTGAATAATAATTCATATATTGAAAATCATACTTTTATAGATTATGATTCTAATCATACTCAAAAGGAATCAATGTTTTATAAGGAGAATGAATATTTAAAAGACATACACATTGTAGAAAAGTATTTGAAGGAGGATATGGAAGAAAAAATTAAAGTGAAATATATATCTAGATAATTTAAATAAAATGTAACACTGTAATATTTTATTTTATGTCTCTTTTAAAATTTACATATTTGATATCTTACCCCACATGGAACGTCGAGCTTAAATGAACCATGATATACTATAAAATATTAACATGATTTTTGTAATAGTATTATGAACATTAGGAATAGTAATCCTTCCAGAATAATAGTTATCTCACTTCTGAAATTATAATTAAAATTTGTGTATCATAAGATTAAAATTATAATATATTTTTATAATGAAATAACTAAAAAATAAAAATGATAACTTTTGTATAGTTATTTTTATGGAATTTAAATGTCTACTTAAAATTTTATAATTTATTTAATGATTTAAAAAATATATTTTCCCAAAATATATTCATTAAGTAATATTTTTTTTATAGCTACTATAAAATTATTTTATGATACATTAATTAATTTCTGAAATATCCATAAAATCAATTATAATTTTAAAATCAGTAATCATTTGAAGAAATTATGGTTTTAATAAAATAATAAATTTTTCATTTTTAAAATATTATCTCTATAAATTTGACTTAATATTATAAAAATAATTATCGATAAATGGTTAGGGTGATTTTTTGGGATTTTCTAAAATAGTTGAATGTGTGGTGAATAGTGAAATTTGATAATTTTTGGGATTTAACATTATATGTAATGGAATTAATTATTGAATCATTTATGATATATGGATGAGGTAAGAACCCATTATTTATATCTCACATGACTTATTCATTTTATTTTGTCACAATAATCAATACTATTGATAGTCTTAAGCAAAAATATTAAACTTATGAATGAAATAATCAAAAAACACCGCTCTCCGCCACTATAAGTACCACTACTTATCTTTAAACCTTCTATTTTTTTATATTGCTTATATTATTCCCAATTATTCAAAAAAGAATATTTATCATGTTACGGTCTTACAGGCCTCCCCAAAATTCCAATTCCAAGTGCCTTAAAGAGTTTCTCAAGGAGACGACACTGAAGAGGTAAAACCCTCCCTCTTTCTCTTTTAATTCATTTTCTTTTCTTATCCATCCCTCACCTCCCATATCCAAAGGGACATGATAAATAAATTATCATATATATAATATAAAATTAGGTTATTAATGGTATATGTGCCATCAATTCTCTTATACACTTCCTCAATTCGAAAAATGAGAACATCGTCTGTGTGATGTTGATTTACTACCTTCATGGATGACTTGTTTTCATTTTTCAATAATTCCTTCTAGGCTGGTCATAAAACCATTTTGATTAATAAATAATATTATACAAATTTATTAAAACTTATTTAATGTTATATAGCTATTATATATGCATAATAATAAATATTAAAACAAAACTAGTTCATGATAACCAGAAATTCACTAAAATAGTCTAACGTTCATCATTAACATTTTATCAAATGAGTCATTCTAATATATGAAATCAAAATGATATATTGTAACATTAAAAACTATGGGGGATCATAAATTTCATATAATTCCACTTCTGTGGTTTTTCAACCATTTTAAAAGAACTCCCATAATTAAACTCATGGGAACAGATCATAAAATCATCAAATGAACACACCCATAATAACATAATTGAATTATATAACTCATCAAAATGACATAAATTAACTCAATAAATTTTTAATAAATCAAATAAATTTATCATAGGTTTATAATTAATTAATTAATGGATTTTATTTGAATATCTAAGACATTAAGTGCAATTGCAGAACAATTTCAGACATAAGGTAAGGAATTCTATCTAAACCCTCATTTTTCATTGAGGTCACACTTTCTCTATCATTAACGAAATGTAATTCATAATTTACATTCTTTAATATTCCTAATTTTTTTTTATTCTCTAAACATATTTATCGATATCAATAATTCATTATTTAATCCATAAAAACATGCTTTATAAGGGTTTCTTTTCAATTCACCCTGATATGAAATCCTGATTAAATGGACATACAAAATTTCTTACCCATTTTCAATTACCCCATAATATATTTTAATATAGCAATGTTTATATAAAATAAATTTTTATAATGGAAAAAATTCTTCATTTAGATCTACTTTTTATGAAAACGTTTTTTCATTTTTGGTTTTAATTACTTCTATATTTTCCCTTAAACCGCAATAAAGTGGATCATTTCTAAAGTTTCTAGAACATTATTTTTACATTTTTAACTTATGATGGACATAAATTATCATGATATATTCACATTTATCTTGTTAATTTCCATGCATGATTTAAATCCATTCCTTAATGGAAAACATTATGATTCTTTAATTTGTAATACCTTAAGACATGATTTTGATACCAATTACTTTCTATGGGTTACCCTTAAGTTAATTTCTTAAGCTTACTTGGGATGATTTATAATTATAAATTATACCATGTTTTTTTGAATGTATTATGATCATGCTGACAGGGGATGTATTGTCTTGATTCCATTCACCATATTACACTGCATAGTTTATGATTATGTCTACTAATTTTGTAAATTATTTACAATTCATATACTAGTTTCAGTATGAATATATATGTGATGATGTTCCAACTCTTTTGTATGAGGAATGAAGTTTACTTAGTAACAGTCATGTCAGCCCATTATCGGCCCTCGATGAATCATTAGGTCTCATTAGACAAACTAGCACTACCACAAAATATGGTTTCAGCAACGCCACCATTTATCAGTGCTAAAAAAGTGCTATTAAAAGTTAACCATTATATATGATTTTTTAGTTCTAATAATGGAACCACCTTTATCATCGTTTTTTAGCAATTTTAATGGGGAACCCTTTATCAGCGCTTTTTTTAGTAGCAGTGATAAAGGGGGGCTTTATTGGTGATTTTTTGTAGCACTGGTAAAGTTAATATTTCAAAAAATATAATTTTTCATGAAGAATAATATATTTATATATAAGTAAATTTATATTCATATAAATATAATATATATTTTTTAAATATGTTTTAGATAAGTATAAATAGACTATAAGATTTAATATATAATAAATTTAGTAAAAATGGATTTAAATTTTTTTTAAATACTATTAATTAATTATTTGATAAAAATAATTGACTAATAGTCATTTAATAACAATACTAAGACACAAAAAATAAAAAATAATAATAATAAAACATTTTACAATAACTTAAAAAAGTAACTCAAACATCAAATAGCCAAAACCGTTGATCCGGGTGTACGTTTGAGCTCCACAACATATCAAATTGAAGCTTGCCATAATCTCTATAAGATAGTGACTAAAGAGACCATTATGTCACATATTTTGAGGGCTAAATTTCCCATAAGGCTTCCATAACTGATTTTTTAGTAAGCATACCACAATATTTTAACATTTAAATAGATATACCATCTGATCAAAATGTCTTCAAGACCTATACCAAATATCATATCAAATATTATTCCAATTTCATAAATTTCACTGGTTTTTGAGTTGAAATGAACTTTTGGATTAGAATTTATACTCATGTTAACAATATATAGTATTTCAGATACACTCATATATATAAACATATATATGTATGTATTTATTCGTAAATATTTATATTTGTGTGTGTGTGTCTGTCTGTGTGTGTGTGTGTTGTATATATGTGTGTATTATTTACCTATTTATTTGTAAACACACCTAAAAACTTATTTTATATATTTATATAAAACTAATCTTATAAATATATATTAATATACAATTAAATATACGGATAAAAACTTATAACTAAAAGTATATATTTATATAGATTTAAATATATATTAATATCTAAATATATATATATTAATAAATATATATGTATTAATATAACTAAATATATTTATATTATTATTTTTCTATATTAATGTAAAAATAAATATAACTATATATATATAAATAGATATTTCATTAAATGGAGAAAAAACCTAAATGGATTAGTGGTAAAGGTGCAGGCGCACAAGGGGGAGGTCTTTGATTTGAGTTCTGAGGGAAGAAGGGGTATGCAGGCAAGTGGGAGGCGGTGGCACGGACAAGTGTAGCGTACGGGGTGAGAGGGAGGCAACTACGTGTAGCACTAATAATAGGGGGGTTAGAGAACTATTAAAAGATATCTGCTTTAATATATTATTTTTACAATTATTTTAATTTTTTTACTTTTAGCAGTGCTTCATAAATGTGCTGATAAAGGGTTATTTTATCAGTGCTAAAATTGTGCTAATAAAGGAACTTTTTATCATCATTTTTTTAACTCGGATAAAGGAAACCTTTTTGCATCACTTTTTTAGTACTAATAAAAGGGGCCTTTATCATCTATTTTCTATGCATTGATAAAAGTGGCTCCCCTATCTTCGCCTCAATTAACAACACTTTTCTAGTGTTGTTAATGCCATTTTCTAGCATTGATAAAGGCCATATTTGTAGTAGTGTAGATTACATTTTGGCTGATTCCTTGCCCATTTATGATGAATTATCCTCCAAGGCCTTAACAATATGTTCTCTAGGTCCCCAATTATGTATTACCTCATTATAAGAGAAGTTATTGATAATCTCTGATATTATTAAACTAGGAGAATATCAATGCTTATGTTTCATTCTCATGTTATTATTTATATGGAATTATTTTGATCAGATTTTATTCCTCCCATATTACACATTGTATTATATTTTAATGGATTATGTTTTTATATATTCACACTTCTTTATGGTATATGTTTATTTATTATAGCTTCCTCTATATTCTCAACCTTATAGAGAATTTGAGTTCACCCCTTTATTATGTTTTATTTTTCCTTGGGGTGAAAAGATGTATATTATTGTCGATATTCATGGATAATGTAAATGAATAGGGGTGTTTCAAAAGGAGTTTCAATATTGTATTTCACATCAGGTTATAATGTAAAACATATGTTTGTATCTAATTATCCAAAGAAACTAAAATTTGGTCTTTTGGCAAGTGATCACTTGTTCATAGTACCCATGTAATAAAGTAAGGTACTAGATCCAAGCTACTGGGGAGAAAGTCTTATAGTTGGTAAGATATAAAATATAGTTTAAACATTGCAAACATAATTTAGTAAAAAACTTATATTATCTAATTGTATCCTTATAACATAAATTTAGAATATTCCCAAAGTAAATATATTTATAATACCTAAATGGTCATTTTTTGTTAAGTGTTTCACTAGTTTTAGATTATTAATTATGATTTATAAAGGTATGATATAATTTAGTGTATTTTTTTGTTTGGAAATGTATCCTAGGGAAGGAATGTAAATTTTATCAACACACATATCCCGTTTATGGATTTACCTCTAATAAAAGAGAACGATATTAGAGATAGAGATGTAACTATAACAGAAAAAATTGAAACTGTATTGGGACAACTAACTTAGGTTATGAGAAATAACCATACTCTCATCGAGAATCATTATTTACAATGTGATGTAAAAAATTTTGACTACTTCATTCAAAAACATCCTCCATAATTCAATAGTACTAAAAATCCATTTGTTGTTGATCAATGGATAAGTTCTTTAGAGAAGATATTTCTCAGTTAGGGATGTAATGAATCTAAGATTTTTATCATGTAATTTTTTCATAGCTCAAGTTATGTGGATCAATGGTGGCCATTTATTTAAAAAATTAGGTGAAAGTAAATGAAATTATGGAGTGGAAGGGTTTTAAGAAAAATTTATTCAAAATATATTTCCCATGTGAATAGTCAATGGATATAGAGAGACGATTCTTGAGTCCAGGACAGAAAGAGGATATAAACATTTCCAAGTATGAATATAACTTTAGAATTTTAGTAAGGTATATTTCAGACTACTACATAATCCAAGGAAAAATATTAATCATTTATTTTATGTTATTAGACCAATTATATAATAGGAACTCGTATCCAGAACATTCTCATCATATGGGGATATAGTATCATGATCCATCATGATAGATAAATATTTTTTCATGTCATATGAATTTTAAGGAAACAAGGATAAGAATAGGGATGTTATGTACATTTTAAAATTAAATATGGAAAAATTGAAGAAGGGAAGAATATAATTTCTATCTTTCAATAAATGTTGAATGAATGATCATGGAACATGCCTATTGGAAATGGTAGTTTGTTACATGTTTTGAGAAAAAATAGACTATGCCTTAGATTCCAGGGGAACAAAATAAGTCACCAATGTTACATTATTCAGCTATAAAAATATGGGACACTATTCACATGAATGTCTAAGAAGTCATTTGAAATAGACCCATAAAAAGGAAAAGGGATCAAGGTCATTTTTATATAATCATAAAATTCAAGGTTCAAGTTTATAATGATGTGATGGTAGGTACATTATTAATCTCCTCAACTTTATATAAATTTTTGTTTTATTATGGATCATCACATTCTTATATATCTTCACAATTTTCTATTAAAATTTTATCATTTAAATTAACCTAAAAAAGGGATTTTTATATCAAAAAACCTAGTGAAACCCTTATTTCTTTGAAGATGTGTCAATAAATTTCTAGTATGATAGAAAAATGTCCTTTAATTTTTTATCTTATTATCATAACTATGGTTTATTTTTATACAATCATTTGTATGGATAGGATTTCAAAATATAATGCAAAAAATTATTACAAATAGAAGGAAATTTTGATTCATGATGATGATGTGGACTTTTATATCTTTATAAGAGAGGATTTATCATCTGATCCATATCTGGATCCACTTATAGTAGCTCTTCAAGATGTTATTCATGGGGAAGAATAGTATATATATCCTACTGATGAAAAAATGTGATCTTCAATTTGAGGATATGCCAATTTTATTAGATTAAATTTATATTTTTTATGTTGATGCAACGTGAATCTTCTTGAGAGGGAAGTTGATTTTTATTATTGATTTAATACTTGAGGCAAGACCTATATCAATGACTCCCTATAAAATGGCCATTGTGGAGTTAATATAGTTAAATAAAAAAATATTAATCTAGTGATATGGGATTTATAATCCCTTTTATTTTAATTTCTATAGATCCTACTATATTCATTAGGAATAAATATGGATCTACGAAGATATGCATTGACTATAGGGATATCAATGTTATAAAGATAAAAAACCAAGTCTGTGATGTCTTGTTAAATTACTTATTTGAACATATTAATGATGTTAAATATTTAACAAATATTGATCTTTATTCTGGAAATAATCAACTTCATGTATAGAAGGAAGATATTCTTGAAACATCATTCCAAACAAGGTATGAACATTATAAGTTTTCACTAATTCAATTGGGACTTATTTATCCACCCACTATTTCTAGGGATATAATGAATATAGTATTGAAGGAATATGTTGATAATTTTTTGAGGTATTTATTGATTATTTTTTTGTACTGAAAAGCATAAGAGTATAATGAGAACATCTTTATAATTTTTGGGAAACTCTTAGTAAGAAAGAGTTATATGGGAAGTTTATAATGTCTGAATTCTAACTTCAACAAAATTTCTTTTCATTGGAATATTTTCTCTAAAGATGGAATCTATGTTGATCCAATGATGAAAATTGAAGTCCAGGATTGGATTATATCCACAAACATAACCATAGTATGTAGTTTCATTGGTTTAGCAAGTTATTATCTCATTTAACCAAACATACTGGTAAAGGTGTTAAGTAAAATTGAAAAAATAAATTTCAATAGAGTTTTGATTAAATAAATATGAAATTATTGAATTCTCCATTATTGAAATATAGTTATGAAATGGATGATTTTTTATTTATAGTGATGCATCGAAGAACGATCTTGGTTGTTTCCTTATGTTGAACGATAAAGTTATTGCCTATGAATCAAGGTTGTTAAAAAAAGAACGAAATTATCCAACTCATGATCTATAGTTAGGAGTTATTATACATGATTTGAAGATATAGAGACATTATATCTATATTAAAATATGTCAGATATGTGTGGATCAAAATTATTTCAAATATGTATTCTCAAAAAAATAACTCAACCTCAGGAAAAGGAGATGGGTCAAGATAATTAAGGATTATGATTCTTCAATACACTATCACCCAAGGAAGGAAAATAAGGTTGAAGATGCATTTAGTAGGAAGTATCATGTAGTTATGAACAGAATGAGGATTTATAGGGATCCTATGTGTATGTATCTTGTAAATATAGATGTGGGAATTATCATGGAAGGGTAGAAATCTCTAAATTTTCAAATTGTTTCTAAACCATAATGTTAGGAAAAATAAATTGTTCTCAATATGATGATGAGAATTTTCAAAGAAAAATTAAAACTAAAAAATGATGGTAAATTGGTAGACATTATACAAAACGATGTAATTTTTAAATTTTGGAAGATTCATGGTGTTTCCTTAATACTCAAGCTAAAAATGGGGTTATTGGGTGATGATTATAGTGTAAATTTATCCATTCACCTAGGTAGCACTACGATTTATATATATTTAAAAGGAACATTTATGGTGGGAGAATATGAAGTACGAAATTTTTTATTACGTATCATGAAATTTATTTGATAATATATGATGGATAAAAGAAAAAATCTTATAGGAGTCATGAAACCTCTACTTATTGCTACATGTAAATGAGATGACATTACTATGTATTGTTTCACAACATTACATATGACTCAAATAAAGTATGATTCAATATGGGTAATTATTGATTAACCAACAAAATCTACACATTTCCTTGCTATAAGAGAGAATTTTCTACTAAAGCAAGTATAAAAAATCTATATTAATGAAATTTTAAGACTTTTTGGTGCACCTCTATCTGTTTTTACTGATCGAGATTACCATTATAGATAATGAATTTTGGAAAGTCTTTAGAATTTTTTTGATACTAAGATTTATCTGAGAATTTCATATCTCCCTCCAACTGAACTATAGAATAAAAGAACAATTAATACATTCGAATACTTGTTTAGGTACATATCACTTGAATTTTATGGTATGTGAGATCAGTATTTACCTTTGTTATAATTTTATTATTACAATAGCTACCATTCTAGTATTCAAATAGTTCCATATGAAGGTTTATACTGAAAGAGATGTTGTAAACCAATGTTTAGGGTTGAATTTGGTGAAATGAAGTATTTTGTCTTAGAACACGTGGATGAAACAATAATAAAGGTGAACATTATTCAAGCCCACAGTAAGGTAGATTAATGATGGAAAAAGAGTAATATGAATAACATGATAAAGGATTTGGAGTTTCAAGTGTGAGATTATGTATTTCTAAATTTATATACATTGAAGGGTGTTATAAGGATTGGTAAAAAAGGTAAATCTATCCCAAGAACATTGAACCTTCTGAAATTATGGAGAGAATTGGAACATATATGTAATTTTTGGAAAGACTACCTAGCCTTTAAAATGATAATGATGTGTTCCACATCTCTTTGTTAAGGAAGTACAAGACAGAAGCAACACATGTATTAAATTCTGAAAATATAGAATTGAAACCTAATTAATATTACTGTAAAGATACTATATAGATTCTAGACATTGAATAACATATGTTGAGGTATCAGTTAACTCAGCTGATAAAGGTACATTGGAAAAATCCTAAAAATGAAGAGGCAACATGTGAACGAGAAGAAAATATGATGAAAACAACACAAATCTTTTTATGAGGTGACATTCAAGAAATTTCTAGATAAAAATTCTTCATGGGGAGGAGAATTTAAAACATTATGATTTTATGGTGTCTATTTTAAATTTTTACATATTCAACTGCTTACATTGTATGCAACACCTAGCTTAAATGAATCATGATATAGTATAAAATATTAACTTGATCATTGGAATAGTAATGTGACAATTATAAATTATAATATTTCCAATTGAATTGTAATGTCACCAATGAAATTATGAAATAAAAATTGGTATCTCATTAATTAAAATATAATATATTTATATCACGGAATAAGTAAATAAATTTTTTTAAAATGATTTATTAATTATAGGTATTATTGTTGAAAAATAAATGTTTATTTACAATATTATAATTAATATAATGATTTAAAAAAAATAATTTCAAAAAATAGATTTATAAATTATTTTTTTAATTTATTTCGATTATATGATAATTTTATGTGACCTTAATTAACTTTTCAAAATGTCATAAAATCAATTATAATTTTAAAATCTATAATTTTTTAAATACAAGTTGATTTTAATTAAAAATTAAATTACCCATTTTTATAAAATTATTTAAGAAAAAAGTATTTTATCATTTAATTCAACACATGTAAAAATGGTAAGTGAGAATTTTTTGGAATTTTCTAAAATAGTTTAATTTTTTGCTTAATAGTGAAATAACTAAATTTATGTTATTTAACATCATAAGTAAATAAATGAATTATTGATTCATGGATGAGGTATGGATAATTGTAGAACCACTTGGTTCTAACTCACATTATCTAGTTACTATATTTTGTCAAAAGAATAAATACTCTTGATTATCATGGGCCAAAATAATAAACTAATGAATAAAATAATCAAAAACACCCCTCATGTCCACTATAAAAACCTCCCCCCACCACCCTTCTACTCAAACCTTATAATATTTATAACTTGATTATATTATCTAAAATTTCTCACCCAAAACTATTCTCTACATTTTGGTATTTCTGGTCTCACCAAAACTCCATTTCCAATTTTCTTAAGGTTGTTCTCATGGAGACGACACTCAAGAATTAAAACTCCCCCCCCTTTCTCTTTTAATTACTTCTCATTTATTATCCTTCCCCCACCTACAATATCCAAAGGTATATGATAACTAATTTGTCATAAAAATACTATAATTTTATATTCTTAATGTTAAATCCATCCTTAATTTTCTTCACTTCTTTTTTAATTATAAAAATGAAAAAATAGTCTCTGTGGTGTCGATTTAACGCTTTCCTGGATGATGGTTTTTCGTTTTTCAATTACTCCTTAAATTATGGCCATAAAAACATTTTTATTATTAAATAAGATTATAATATATGTATTTAATTCTTTTTTAATGTTATAGAATCAGTATATTCAATAATAGTAAATAATGAAACAAAACTAGTTCAGAATAATAGAAAATGTTCCAAAATAAACCAATGTTCATCATTTTACATTTTATCTAACTAATAATTATAAAATTTGAAATAAAAAAGATATATTGGAGCTGAAAAAATTTATGGAAATAAATATCATAAAATTTCACTTCTATAGTTTTTCTAACATTTGATTAGAACTCCCATAATTAAACTCAAGGGAGCTAGTCATAATATCCTGAAAAGAATGTTCCTGAGTTGGCGAAATTGAATATTATAAATAATAAAAAAGGCCATAAATGAACATATTAATATTATAAGAAATAAAATTCATTTATATAAGGGTATTTATTAATTAATGGATTTAATTTCATTATGTATCACAATAACTACAATCAGAGATCATTTTCATGCATTAGGAAAGGGATTATTTCTGAAGAACTATTTTTTCTTCAGGTAATGATTTCTCTCTCTACACCAATATAATTATTATTTATTATTATATAATCCTCATTAATTATTTATTTATTCTCAAAAACCGTGTTCCTAAAACAAATTTTATTTCATTCAATGGTAAATACATGTTTTATTATGATACTTTTTATAATTTCCCAATAAGCAAGCCTGATTAAAGGGACCTTCCCAACTCATTACCAATTTTGAAGTAAATTCCATAATCTATTTTAACCCTAAAATATATTTTTAAAATCAAAATTTTTATCATAAGAAACTATATTATTTTATTTATGTTTTTATGAAAATAATTATGATTTCTTCTACTTTAAAGAGTCATATATTTCCCATAAACCGTACTAAATGGCTCACTTCAAAAGTTTATTAAACAATCGTTTTATATTAGTCACATAATTTGGACATCCTATATTCCAATTTAACCATATTAATTTTTATTTATCATTTTAAGGAATTCATTCATGTAAAACATTATGATACACTGATTTATTATTCCCTGTGACAAGATTACGACTCACGTTTCTTTCAATATGTAACCCTTATGTTAGTTTTTTATGATTAATTGATGTTGATATATTATGATACCATATAACATACATTATAGAATGGTTTATGATTATTTTGATTAGGTATTTACTATCTTTAAACCATACACCATATTACTCTAGATATATTATCCTTCTATTTTTTTATTAGGGAAATTATTTACATTCTATATTGTAGTTTCTAAATGAATGTACTTATATTTATTTTTTACCCACTTCATATGAGTAATGAGTTGGACTTAGTAATTGCAAGTGGAGCCTATTATAGCCCCTTGATTAATTGGTAGGTCTCATGATAAAAAACTAGAGTGGGTTTTGGCCCATGCCTTAGCCATTTATGTAGACTTTTTAGTTTAGGCCTTCATGGAATGTTTTTGAGTCCCCACATTATGAATTAACAAATTATGGTATTAGATACTGAAAATAAATTTCATTATTCAATTATTAGAGTATAAATGGAAAAGTTTCATTTTTTGATGTTATTTATATTGATTTATTTTGATTACCTTTTATTCCTGCCATATTATGATCTAGATTTTCTTTAAATGGCATGTGTTTTTTATTCACATTGTATTATAATTTATGTTTATTTATGAAAACATTCAATGTATTCTTACCCTTATTGAATATCTAATATCACCAATTTCTTATGTTTTATTTTTACTTTGGATACCAAGATGTGTTATATGATTGACATGAAGGGATAATCTAGTGAATAAGGAATTTTCCACATGATTTTATATGTTTTATTTAATTTAAAGTTTTAATATAAAACATAGTAATATATATATTAAAATATATGAAACTATTCAGTCTTTTGGGATGATCGATTTTTAATAGTAAAAATGTAATAAAATAAGGCACTGGATCTAGACTACATTGTAGAGGGTCATAACATATAAACTATTTGTTTTGGAAATACAAATGAACATGTTCAATGTAAACATTGTGAAATTTGTGCAAGAACATGGCGACTAATCGAAGGTAATTTTCAAAGTTGATGATGTCCCAGTGAAGTATGATGATTATGTTAAACACCAAATAAATCACTCTCAAAAAGTCCAAATATGTGTATATGTGGAAGAAAATGTTTATTTGAGGATAAAGTAAAAGGAATTGATTATTGTAGAAAAGGATAAGATATCCAAGAAATTAATAAATTATTAAAATAATAATATAAAAATGTTCCTGAATTTATGGTTATAATATTCATGGAATAAGTCTAATGATTAGACTAATGTTTTATGATTATTTAATATGTATTTTTTCAAAAAAATGATTCAAAAAAAATTTGAAAACACTAATGGACATCATGTAACATGGGTTAGAAAATAAGAAATTACTTAATAAAATAATTTCTTTTTAATGTTATTTTTGCTGTTTTGGTATATTCATACATGTTGTAAAAGGATTTTGGTTCCATGAGATCTATTTTAGTGACTCCAATAGATATTGAGGATAATATCTGATGTGGATTTCTCTCACGTGAAATACACATGTTAAAAATAAATATGAGAATTATATTATTAAAACCAGGAACCTTTCTGATATATTGAAGAAAAATATGGGATGGTGTAAAAAACCATGTCATCATGTTTTTTTATTTTACATGATTAGTTTAGTTTGAATTTTAATATTTAGAATGATCAAAAGAAAAAAATAACTGAAGATAGAAATATCATGCGATGGATGTTTCACTGAAATATTTAAAAAATGAATCACTATGGATTCTAGAAAGAGGACATTAATAACATATAAAAATAGATTTGTGTGTTTGTGTTTGTTTCAAGTCCACCTGTGGGAGTTCACTACAATAAATGAGGACATAGTATTGGTTTATAAGGGGACATTTTAAAAACCACCACTACTTATGATATTTATATTATTTAAAATATAGTATCAGTTTCATTTAAAATCCTTTAATAATTATATTTAGAGTTAGTTTTATCAAAATTATCTCTAAATATATTAAAAACCAAAATTTAACCTGCCCCTTCCTTACCCCACCCCGACACGTGGGGTCCCAATACCTTGACCCCCCTAATAACCCCACCAACTCCCATTTGACAATGTCAACCCCCCCCCAACTATTGACCGCTGAATCTCCCTATATCAAAGTTTAACCCCCACCCTAGATACTTACCATAAGCCACTAATCTCTATTCCTTGATGCCAACCCCTTACCCCTAGACCCCCACCCTCATTAAAGATCCTTAACCACTTCCAACCTCCTTCCATCCATCCCTTGACACTAACCATGGTGACATACTCGTATAGGTATTCTCTGGAGAGAATTTCCACTCTTCCATATTAATTGGAGACCACCATACTTAATGTTTTCCATGCACTACCCCATTCCACAATACCCTATAATTTAGACTCCCTACTTGATTTCCCTAAATTCTGCATGAGTTCGACATTGCTCAGATCATTTCCCCAACATACACACTATATATTTCTCTCTCCTTGCTTCAAATCCACTATTCATTGACATATGGAAATGTTATTTTTAGGGGTAATGTTTATTTATTTATGATTATATTTTTCATGTTAATTTTTTTTCAATCGAATAATCACCCTACCTTGGTCAGTGATGAAATCGAGTGACATTAAAAATTGATTGAAATTTTTTTATTAAACATTTTTGTCTTTATATCAGAATCTATATGGAGAATAGTGGAAATAAAATACCTTTGGATAAATGATTGATTATTTTACCTCAGAACATACTTTGATATTCTAATGTATTGAAAGAATTTTTAGATTATGTAATTTAAAACCAAACAGTGAATGGTAGAATAAAATGTTTGTTACCTAATTGTAAATTCAAGAAATTATTAAATAGGAATGAACAATCTGATAACTTGATATTGAAACAGTTTTATACTCAATATGTATGTCATATTTGGAATGGTGAATCAGATGTTGTAGAATTTCTAAATAATTAATATCCTATTCATGAAAAATAAAATTTCCCTCGAGTGAAAAATTATAAAAAAAACATGGTTAATGATGTTTTTGGACATACAGGATAAAATCTCCAAAATTTTATTAGATCAATATAACCATTAAATGATCTAGGAAATGTTAATATTTCTCATTTATATGTTGAACATATTGTTTTTTATCAAATTGTTGATGATGTAGAATAAGAACTACATGAGTGGTTTTCCATGTTTTTACAGTTTCCTCCCCTATATAAGTTATATCATATCAAATGACACTGTGGAATTACTAAAAAAGAAATTTACATGATCTTAGAGTTTCCTCAGGATGTATTTAGTGAAGTTATGATCCTTATTCATTCTATGGGATGAATAAAATAACCAAAAAATAGACTTTATTATATGAAGATACATGCATGCACTAATTACAACATGCCTTACTAGGAGAAGATTTTGATAAAAAGGTATTCATAACATTTCAATAAATGAAATGGAATTAAATGTACCAAAATTGGTGTATAAATACAAGAAACACTAGGAAAAATAAAAATAATAAAACCAAAAAAAATTGATGTGTTTTTTTCCTTTGAAACCATGTCTTCAAATATTATTCATGTCATCTAATATTGTATGAAACATGAATTGGCATTCTCAAGATAGTAACAATGATGACATGATGATACATAAATAATATTCAAAATCATGGATGGTTTTTGATTAATTATATCCATGATTTCCTTAAGAACCTGTAAATGTGTGTTTGGGATTTGATTTAGATGTTTTAGACTCTCTTTTCACATTAACTGATAATTACATTATTCGGCCAATTTTTTTGATCCCTTTTAATCTACCTCCACGGATGTGTATGAAGAATAATTATTTCATTATTTTTAAGATTATTCATTTAAATAAAAGGCCTATAAATTACAAAAATATATACATTCAACCTATAATAAATTATTTTCCAGAATTATGGAATGATGGAATGGAAACATATAATGGTTCAATGAGAAAACAATTAAAATTGCATGCCGCTTTAATATACAACTAGAAAAATTCAAGAACTTGGATCCTATCCAGGTAGAACACTCATAATGATTGGGCTTGTCCATGATGTAATTTTAATTATAAATTTTTATGATTATCACAGGCTAGAAAATGTTTTTATGTTCCATAATATATTTCTTAATGTGTATCAAACATTCAATTTTAACAAAAAATAATAAAATGGTGATATAGAATTCATAAATCCACAGTAGTTGATATCTAGTTCATAAATCATGGGAAAATTGGTGAAAGTCAATGTAGAATGTGGAAAATGTAATCAATATGAAGAAGGAGCAAAATAGGTATTATCTATAGTATCTGAATCAGTTACAATACAATAGTAGAAGAAAATAAGTGTATTTTTCAAGCTCCCATATTAGGAATTTATTTTGTTATGTCATAATCATGACATAATTTATATTTATAATAATGTATGTGGGAACATAATTTTTATCATTTTTTATTCAGCGTGGAAAATCGAATGATCACCTTAATGATAGTATGGGTTTAAAATCATGGAATAAAATGAATTTTTTTGGGGTAATTGAGAATTTAAAATATCCATCAGCTATTTTTGTAATATGAAATCCTAATAAAGGTGTATTCGGTTTGACATTAAAGACATGAAAAATGTAATATAGATATTCATGTAACATTTTTAGGTATATTGACCTAATAAAACTAATGGTGCATAGATAGAAAAATCATGAATCACATATTCTGATTGATAATATTTTGTCGTTGGCATTTCCAAATATGTAATCTAAAAAAGTAAATTTAGTTCTAGTTGAATTTTCACCATTTCATAAATAAAATTATAGAAAAAATGTTAACCAAACTATGATTTATAAACCTTATAAAAAAATTTATTTTATTATTTTTTATTTGGAGATGTTATTCCCCAATACATAATTTATAGTCCTAATTAACATAGTTAAGGAAGAAAATATTGGTTGACCGATACAGTATCTATGCATATAAAAAATTGAGAGGTACACTGTTATTTTTATTATTTTCATTGGTTGATTAAATTTTATCTAATCATTTCATAATTTTTTTCAATATGATTCTTTTTTTATTAGGTAATTAGGTTGTTTGAAATCATATGTGAAGACTAAAGCTCATCCAGAGGGCTTTATTGCTAAAGGATATATAGACGAATATAGAATGTCCTTCTGTTATGGGTATCTAGATGATATTCAAACTAGATTCAATATTTTCATACATGTTGATGAAACCATGAAAAATTCTCATTCTGAAAACAACTTATTGTTGTTTCCAACTATTGGATAGATAATTGGAAAACGGTCAAATGTAATACTGAATAAATTAGAATATCTACAAGAAAAAAGATATTTCCTACTCAATATTCTTATTATAGACCCATTTATTTTTGAATTTAAATTGGAAACATAGATGTGACAAAGAGACCATGAATAAAATGAGATGGAGTTAATAAAATTGGTTAATAAGGTTATTTTCGAATGGTTTTCCTATCATTTACATATGTACTCATATTCATATTATTAACATGTAGTTATTTTTTCTATATTAAAATTAGCACCATATATCTTATTTTCTATAAAATTAATGTTGACAATTCAGCTTAAATATCAAATGATTTGATGTTTTTGGCATCAAGTCCATTATAGAAGTCTATGAGAATCGATTATTATAATTTTTATGGTTTCAAGTTTTATACGATTTATCATGAAGAAAATATGTACTCTAAAAATAGTGTAGTATTTAGACTTATATATGTGGGATAATATGTATAGTTGATTGATATTACAGAATTAAACTATTATGGTAAATGTTCAGTTTTTTATTCAAATTAAAGTGGGTCCACATTGATAGGGGTATAATGAAATATTCATTACATTTTACGTTTTTCAATTTCTCTCACATGATCTATACCAATGGGCATGGATAATATTATCCATTTATCTTGGATTCACAATAAAAGATGGTTTATTTTGTATATTATAAAATATGTGATGTTCAGATTTCTGGTTTACACTTATAGTATACAAAGATGTATGATATGGGGGACAAATATCAATTGGTACTTTATGAAAAAAGAACCTAATCAACCCAAAAATAATGAATAATTTTTTCGTACAAGTATTGAGAAAGGTAAACTTGAAATAGAGGGTGAAAATGAAGTAATCACTGTAATGGATGTTGATAAAAATGAATATAATTAAGATGAATGTAATTGAATGTATAAATTGGTAATGAATCTATATTAATATTTCTCATTTATAAGTGTTTTATACTTATATACATTGGTTTATTTAAATATTTCATTGTAAAAAATTTAAGTATTAATTTCTTCATACATTTAATGTATTTCAATCCATTTGAAATATAGTAATTCCAAAAAGAAAACAATTATGATATCCTAGCTGATCAATATCTATGAGTAGGCAGCCACTCCCCTTATCATCAGTAGTACTGATTGATTCTAATATGCTGGAGACATCTAGTCAGTCAAAAGTTTCTATAGATGTTGTTGGTAGCCCACTATCTTATGAAACACTAGTTATTATGAAATTGGTCACCACTCCATATTAGGGACATTTGTAAGATTCCATTACTAGTATGAATATAATTGTACAGAAAACTAAAGATTCAATTAATTTTTTAGGAAATTTTCAACAAATATAAAGATTACAATATAAGAGATATAAATATGAAGGTAATAGATGTTTGGGACTTAAAATACTTCAATATTATCATTCTATTTTATGGGATTGGGTTTCCTACTAGTTATGTTACCATAGTCTAAGGATATATTCATGGGTATCTTTCATTTGAGACAGTGTTCATTCATATTACTTATAATTTTTGGATGTATATTCCCACATCATTGAAAAATGAGTCTATGATAACAATATTAATATAATAAAAATTTAATATTCATTGATAATGAATTTAAAATACATTAGTAATATTATTAATATTACCATAAAATGTTTTGTTTCTATAGAATTTTTTTTATTTTGATTCACCTGTCTTCTTTTCTCACCCATAGAATCTGAAAAACTGGTGATCAAAATCGAGATATTCTAAACATATATTATGAATGAAATTTAATGAAACAACTTCTATCACATGAGAATTGTATGAGAATGTTCCTCAAGGAATTTATCATGAGTACTGGAAGATGTTTGTTGATATTAACAAATATGCATCTCCTGAGGTAATTTCATGTTTCCTAGTATCATAATAACACAAACAAAATAAAATTATAATTTTTATTTCTCTTTATATTTTTTTAGCACTTATCTAATAAAATACAATGAATTTTGAAAAATAATCCATTCCTTGTATAAGTTTTTCTTATATTTTTTTTGAGAAAAAGGACAATATTGGCTGTTTATTATTCATTATTATTTATATTATTTTATAAAATGTCAATATTTTTTATAACTTGTATATATTTTTTTATAAAGGATTTTGAATTACGTCAATCTATTAGCTAGAGAGAGATGTGACTAGATGTTCATGGGATACCTGACAATAATTTTACAAATTGACCCACAAGAGACATTATAGTAAGTACATATCATTACTATTAAACTATATTTTATTAAAATAATACAATACCGATGAAAAATAAATTGTAACAATAAACATTCCTTAAAAGCAATTAAATTTGATCACCTACATGGATCAAATTATTCTAATTAGCTCTATTTGTGTCATTTTATCCATTTTGATGGACCCATTTAATTAGTATTAATACATATATGTTGGTATAATTTAATTTTAAATATAGTATTTTTATATTTTTGATGTAAAATTATTTTTTATTGAGAAAATTAGGAATTAGATAATATTATGAAGTTCAATTAATTTTAAAAATCACTATTAATGAATTTTATTAATAGGATAAAATTCAAGATTACATGGATGTGAACATTTCATAACCATCATTGGAATCCCAGAATATTGAAGTTGAAATCATTTTAGGGAAGAAGCACCATGGGAATATTTGAGGGATGGGTTATGGGCCTAATATAATAGATGTATTTTGTAGGGCATCATCATCATTTAATTATTAAACCAGTGTGGGTTCAAGAAGTTGCATTTATCAGTAATCCCTAAGAGAAATTGAAAGGATGAAATAAAAAGTGAAATAACATTACTATTGTTGGAAATCACGGGATCAATAGATGTTTAATATGGAAAACTATTTACTTTCTTTCTTTCATAGGATTACAAGAATGATCAACATGAAAATTTAAAACTTTATAGCTTATATTTTCAAGGTAAATTTTAAACATCATAGATCATTCACACATTTTAAAAGAATACATAAAATATCCATGATTAAAAAATGACACGTTTATTTTGAATACACGTACTCATAACCATACTAGCCACATATGGTGTTAGATTGAGGTGCAGTAAATTCCCACATATTGAAAATAATTTATGGACCATTATACAAATGATTGAGAATAATTTGTGGTTGTTTTCTATATTTTTTCTATGTGATGGGGGATTTAACGTAAAAAAGACATATATATTGAAGAAATGAACATTGAGTCACACCACCCACATCATATTTCTAATAAACATGAGATCAATTCCTACAGATAAACAATGAATTTTGGATAATTTTCCCAATGTTTGAAAATAATCCGAGCTAATTTTCTCAACTTTGAAAATGTGATATATGTTTTAAACAAAAATGAAACTTGTATATTGAAAAAATGAACATTAAGAACTATATACCACATCGTTTTTCATATATATATGAGGCCAATTTATATGAATCAATATTGAATTAGGGATCGTTGTCCAAAATATTGAATACAATTCGATCTTGTCTTCTAGATTGTTGTTAGTGGGCAGCTATATTAAATAAAAAATGTCACTATAATATTAAAAACATAATATTTGAGTCACAAAACTCACATAGTGTGTCTAGTAATTATTAAATCAATTGTAAATAACCATATATTATTTATTAAAAAATATGAAATGATGGATGATTAATCTGATTCAAAATTTTCTTAGGATACCGACAAACACATTTTTTGAACAACAAAACACTAAAATGTGATTTAAATGTAAAACATATAGTAAATGACCTCGAATTGACATGAAATCATGGGGAACCAACCATTTAATTATTTTTTACATAAAAATTTTGACAACATTTCCCTCCAACACAATATGTGCTTGAAATGACTAAATAAACTGTTTTAAAAGATACAAAATTATATAAAAACGTGTCTCAAGGGGTAAAAAAAGAAATTAATTGACCATTAAATCAAAGTAAAAATATTTAATATTTATTTTTCAAATTTAGGTATTGGATTAATGTCATTATGAGTTACATGTTTCATAGAATGGGCATAAATTGATTTTTTGGGTTTTAAAACACTAAAACATATGTGTAATGGTAAAAATCGTAGAAAAATAACACATACTGTTGTATAATAATGGTAAACCCATTGATGAATAAATTTTTATATATACACATAGTAAAATTGACCATCCAACTTATAGTGTGATTGTAATGACTGAAACAAAAATTAAAGAAACCAAAATCATTAAAAAATGCTTGTCCTGGGGTCAAAACATGAAAAATGTTGTAGGATTATTGTTAAATAATAAGAAAATTATTTAAGATTTATTTTTGAAATGTAGGAACCAATGAAATTTAATTCTGAACTATATTTTTCCCAAGATTCTTCTAGACAGATTTTTAATGTTTTAAAACACTAAAAATTAGGTGCAATAGTCAAAAAATAGATATAAAACTCATATTGAAATGAAATAAAGGGAAAAAATGTTTTAAATTATTTTTTATGGGTATATATAGAACATTCATCCATATGGTGTGATCTGTACTCGAAATGACTCAATATAAAAATTTTAAGGAAACAAAAGTATTTAAAAAAATATATAGTGGGTCAGAACTATGAATAAAATGAAAGATGTATGTAAAATCAGAGTGAAGGGAATTTATATTCATTCTTTAAATTTAGAAACTAACTATACACAATTTAGAGTTATAATTTGTTTAGGATACCTGTAAATGTGTTTTTAGCATTTTAAAACACAAAAACATGCGTGTAATGGTCACAACAAGTGTACAAGACAACAGATTGACATGAAATCTTAGGAAAACCCATATAATTAACTTTCATGTTTAAGAAAATTCAACATGTCTATCTGGTGTGTGGTGTACTCGAAATGACATAATAAACTATTTTTAATGATTTAAAAGTCTGTAAAAAATATTAATCACGGGGGGTCAAAACTAGGAAAAAGACTTTGAATGTTTGTAAAATCAAAGGAACATGACTGTACATTTATTTTTAAATGAAATAATGACTTAAACAAAATTCTACGTCACTTTTTGTTTTTTATTCTCGTATGAATTTTTATTTAAAAACACTATATTATGCATGTAATGGTCAAAACCCTAGAAAAGGACTTAATAATGATGTTAAATCATGGAAAAACTACCATTGAATTATTTCTGATTGGTATTCATATATATAACATCTATTTTTCATTTCTTATACTTTTAATCATAAAATAAATAGTTTTTAGAGTTACTAATGTTTATAAAAATATGTGCTAGAAGGAAAATCTTGGAAAATGATGATGGATGGACATTAAATCATAGTAAAATGATCGTATATTATTTTTTAAAATTTAAAAACTGAATACTTATCATTACAAGTTATGATTTGTTCGAGATGACCATAAATGTGTTTTTTGTGTTTTAAAGCACAAAAATGTTGGTGTAACGATCGAAACCCAAAAAATAACCTATTATTGATGTCAAATAATGTGATAACTATCCCTAAATTATTTTGGATGTGTGAAATTTGGAAGCACATCCTACTATAATTATGTGTGCTCAAAATGACTCAATAAACTATTTTTAATGATACTAAACACTACTAGAAATTCGGGATTATGCACCTCTTAAAATGGGTGACCACCGAAAGAGGTCATTATCCCCACAAGGGGGTTAATTATCTCCCATTGTGAACTCCTTACCCTTCATCCCCTTCACACCCTTTTCTTCCACCATGCCACTCCCTACAGCTACCACACATGTTGTCACCGCTTCTGATTATCACTCCACTCAATCAAGGATTTCCCCTTCATCCACAACCCTATCCCTTCTGAACCAGATCCCCTACCAACCTCCAATGCTTTGAACCCTCTCCACACAAGTATATTCCTCTAAAGCACCTAGATCCACCACTACCATAATCTTTCTCACTCCCCTTACCGTAGAAACAACCTCTACCAGGCCACCTCTTCCACCAATCCTCCTTCTTTATCCTTTCTCTTACCCACAATATAGCCATTCCAAAACCACTACTAGGACCACATTTGATCTCATATACTATGGCCACTCACTCTATTCCACTTCTGGTGATATCCATATTATCTCATATTTTTCATGCAATTTTTGATAATCCATGTAGTCGTTGTATTCATGATATTGGTACAATATTTCATAAATTTTTTACTAACAATTGAAATTAATTAATCATAATTAAATCCATATAGTATTAGTCAATTATCTTGATGTATTTGGATAGTGAGGGATATAAAAAATATCAATGCATTTGTTATTAAAGGTATTGTTTTTATGATAATGTCACTATGAAATATTTTATCACAAAATATATTTTGTGATGTTTTCACCATCCTTAGAATTATATATTTGATTTATGGAATTATGTTATTCTTTCTCAATTTTTTTTTATAATAGAATTTACATGTGTTTGAGTAGTATTCCTATTCAATATTATATATACCATCTTAATGTGTCACAGTTTTTTTATATAATGCGGTTGGATTTAATACATTTTTTATAATTAATATTTTTATAAATTAATTAAGGTTATCCATGTGTGGAGAGATTTAAATTCTTATTTTTAAAGAAACATTTAAAATTCACTTCATCAATTTAGTACACCACTGTTTCTGCTGTATATATTAATTAATTAATATCTTAGTTACGCAGATTAATATATTATTAATTAAAATTCAATATTTTTAATTTCTATATTATTTTATTAATGAATTTTAATTTGATGAATAATAAAATAATTTTATGAATTTTAACTAATAGAATTATTAGGTAAAAAATGTTAATGTATAAATTAAATTCACCAATTTTACACCTTAATGTGTCAATGGTTAACCCTCATATGGATTGATGTATTGATGCTTCCTATAATTCACACTTATGAAAATTAAATAGTGGGTTTGATTTGAATAATATATGAAGGATTCAATCATCAATTTTATAGATTAAAGGTCAATAATGATATCTTGAGAATTTATATAAATTTTTTCACCACCAAGTGATATATCATATGGTGTATTAATTTAAATAAATAGATTAACGCTCCATTATTTTTCCTTCACTTTTGATTTTCAATCAATGGGTTTTTAAAGAAAAAAATCATATATTTGATATAAATATGTGGTACATTATTTTTTATGTTCTATTTTAAATTTATTAATATATTATAATCTTATGTATTAGAAACTTTATTAATTAGGGATTGTCTTTAAGTATTATTTTCTATCATAATTCTTTTAGATAGAAATTGTGAACTATATTTTACATGTTAAGATTTTTTTCTTTTTTTTCTGAAAATATAATTTTCTATAAGTAGCCCATAATATTATCTTAAACCATCGAATGGATAACTTTTTTATTCGTAAAGTTAAATTAGATTATATATTTTTAATTTCATAAAATTAAATTAAAATTATTTAACTATCTCTAGGTAAGTGTTGATAATTTTTTATTACATTGATGTTTAAAAAAACAAGAAATACGTGAATAATGAAGGATTTGGATGATAATGTTGAAGCCTTAAATTCATTATTTTTTCAAGGGATTCTACATCATTGTTTAAGATTTGGGTTGTAAGGATTTATTGAATGAGATCGACCTAATGGATTCCCCACCCTAATATATTTATTTTCAGTTCTTATATAATTTAAAAAATACTGATTTTGACTACATATTCATATATTATAAAAGTTATTAATTGTTTTATTTATATTTAAATGTCCTTTATGTGCCTATTTAGAATTATTTATCTATTAAAATTGTTTCAGAAAATTCTCATTTTATAAAAAAATGTATCTTAGTTCATTTTAATTATATATGTTTTTTATAAAAAAAATTACACTCTTAAAAAATTTGTTTTATTCGGACATGAATTATAAGATCCTATCTAAAATATATTTAGTAATGTAAAAATGAAAACATTAAAAAACAAAATGTATAAATAAATAAATATAACACAATATAAGATGATTATTTCATTTGTGATTTTTTTCTTGTTTAGGATGAGTATAAATTTATTTCCAAAGGCTATTAGTTATTTATTATATTAAATACATCTCTTGATCTGAAATTCACAAAATTAATGCAACATAATGTATGGGGTAAATGTTACTACTTTTTGTATAGGTACGAATATGGATAAGAGTTGTATTCATCTTCTAAATAGAACATATAGAGAATATTTTTAGGAAATAATGTAGTTTATTTATTTCACTAAAAGAATTCAGAGTGAATATATTATTTTTCCACATAAAAATGTGAAATCATATCTAAATTCATACAAGATACTGTAAGGGGACACCAATTCTTGAATGGGTTTGTGAATAATTACAGGATTTAGACTCTTCATGGGGAAGATTATATTTTTTTTAAATCATATATAAATAGTTCCCATGGATGTTGAGGCTTGGTAGATTGATATAATTCTTGAAATGAATACAAAAATGGTATATGTGATGGCTCTTGAATGAATTGGCATCAATATTGTTGTGACCGGTGAGATCAAACATCACTATGGTGAAGATAATGGTTCATCAATGTTTTATGAAGTACATAATGATACAAAAAATTAATTTTTTTATGGGTGTACTTCTTTTAGTAAATTTTTATTTATCAATGATTTTTTGAACTTGAAGTTTTTGAATTAGTAGTCATATACATCATTTAAAATTTTTTGGTGTTATTAAAAAAATTAATCCATGGGGATGATGAGATTCTTGAGTAATATTATAATTCTCAAAAGTTGAAAGAGAAATTAGGTTTCACATATGAGACAATATTTGAATGTGAGAAAAATGTATACTTTTAATAAAGGAAACTATCTATTTAGTTAATTTTATGGTTTATGACTGTACCAGGTTCAATGAAAATAGAGGAAGTCAGAGTCATCAAAGTAAGACTAAGAAACAAGGAAAATATATTTTCATTAAAAAATGTGTTACTTTCCACTTAATGTGAGATTGTAAAGATTATATATGTCATCTTATGTTTCAAAATTAATGAGGTGGAATTTAGAAAGAAATTAGAAATGTAATATGCTAGCCACCTGAAAAACACTCTATCGCAGATGTATTTTGAACAGAGACACCCTAAATTTTCAAAAGATATTTGTAATGTCTGATTAGGGTGGCTATTAATGGATTCAATCCATTCAAGTATATTTTTTATGAAACATATAGCACGTGTCCTATAATGTTGGTTCTATATATCATCCATTAGAGATTTTTATAAAACCAAAATTTCTATTACATTATACTCTTATTAATGGACCTAGATATTTGAGGGATATGATTAATATTTAAAATTCTCTATTCTTTGATGAGTTGAACGTACTCTGGGGAATTTTTATGATGCATTCTGACTTTGAAAAAAATCAAATGTTCAAAACATTGAATTATTTATTGTGAAAAATCAATGAAATATTGGATAATGAAAATTTATTAGGTTAAAGTAAAAAAGGCTAATTTAGTTTCCTTGATAAATAAATGTCAAAATTATACATGGATTAAACACTGTAAAAAAATGGGAATACCAGGTTCATATATTTTATCTTCTCCTTCAGCATATGTTCATAATGGATAGAGTGAAATTTTAGGGTTCTAGATAATCCAACGCATAACTAAAGACCAAGATATAAGTATAACTATTATCATATACTTAATAAGAAAATATCCACATGTTATATGAAATTCAAGATTGATTTCCTTAACCATTGCCCAATATTTGTGGTTCTAAAAGATAGAAAATTCATAATTAGAAGAAGAAAATTATTTTCTAAATATAATTTACAATAAAACTAATATTCTAAGGCATGATATTGATATCTGGTACATTTATTTTTTTTTGAAAATATATAGTGAACCATTTTAGAGTTTGGTGTAAAATCAAAGGATCATTTCAATGCTTGATGTGATTTGGACGAAATGGGGTTAAGGAAATAAATTCATTTACAGTATGATAAGGATTATTATAAATGTGTTCTTAATGTTTTAAAACACTAACTTGTTAATGTAAGGTTCAAAACCATATAAAAACCTGGATTGATATGAAATCATGAGAACCCCACTGTTGAATTATTTTTTGAAATATAATTCATGATTCCATATCAATGTATCAAAATTTTGTTTATTCAGTAAATTTCAATCACACCACATGTTCATTCAACAATTTTTTAGATTGTTATATACATATATCTTCTCCATTCCAAGTGTATAATCATATATTAAATAGATAATTTTATGTCTTCAGACTATGAAGCAAGATATATTATTTGTCTTATGTTAGAATTTATTTTTTTTAACAAAATTACAAATGTTTTGTGTAATATTTCAAAAAATATTCATTATATTTCATATTTAATTTCTTAAATGTTAGGGATTTTATAATTGGTGAAAAATTCCCCTTGTAGGTAAGATAATGACTATTATGATCCCAAACATTCTTTAGAATGCATTTGTGATGGTTCTCTATTTATGTGGACTGTTTAAATATTCTCAATTATTCTACAATAATTATAATTTATTATGTTAAATTATATTTTCTATCTTCTTCTTTTTTTAACATCATTACATGATGTGGTTAGTTTCATTTGAGGGAATGATGTTGAGGTAGATTGATGCAGCGGAGGTCGTGGGATGGATATAAATTGGCCCTAGTTTATTGTTGGTGTTAGACATATTATATATATATTAATGATTGAAGGTATGGGTTGATTGAGGTTTTGGTGTCGGAGGTTGTACATATAAGAATATATATGTATGGTGTATGTGTGATGTTTATATTGTGCATTTATTATTTAATATATTGTATTTTAGAGGTTTTATATGAATTAGTATTATTAACCACCACTAAATATAATATTATTAATTTATTTAGTATCAATTATCATAAATAAACTATTAATGTATGTAGTAGTAGTAAAAAAATTCATATATTTTATTTTCTACTATTTTTTTAAAACATAAACCAAAGTAAAATGAAATGAAAATTTCACCTGTGTTCTCTGAAAATGACACATACAAAAACCATCATTAATAAAGATAAAAATGGAGCTATATGATTTCTAAACGAGAAATATGTGGCAGTTTTTGTAACCTTTGCTAAACCATATAGTGGTGGTTTTATTAGGTATTGCTCATGGTATTCCGCATTTTGGTCTATAATTGTATGACATCACATGTATTAGGATAGGTTTATTTATTATTTTATGAATTTGGTGGATTCTTTATTTTTTTTTTGTAATTTTAAGTAAAATTTATTCCATATGTGTTTGTTTTGTACATGATTTCTACATTTTACCTTTTGGAGATTGATTTTAGTGACACTCATATCTTTATTGTCATCACAAGAAATGTACTACTTGGGGGTCATTAAAAATATATTAATAATTATAAATGTGTGTCATTACATATATATATATATATATATATATATTTATATTTAATTAAATTAAAATAAATTTGAGTACATTATGTGTATCTGTCTATATATATATATATATTAATATCACATTGTGTGAGATATGATTGAATTGGATGAATCATATTCTTGGATTTTTATCCTTAATACCAAACAAAAGAAAAAGGATAATGGTAATTTCTTGCTGTTGTTATTGGTCCATCATAGCACCGCAACTAGTGCTTAATTTATAAAAGGGACCAATTATTTAGCATTTCTTTTTTTTTGATACATAGGCATTCTAAACATGAATATTGTTCTCTCTCCCACATGCAACAACAAAAAAACTGGGTGGAAACTAAAATCACCCATTATACTAATGGTGGGAAACCCTACCACATATTATATTATTAAGGTTTGTTTTAACCTTTTTCCTTCTTTATTCTCCACACAAGACTTAGTGAAAATAACAGGTGTAGAGGGTGTAGGGGTAGTTGGGGCCACAATAGGTGCAACTGGGAATGTTCTCTACTCTTTGTAACTCACCCATGGACTACTCAGTACTAGCGCAGCATCCCAAAAAAATTATATTGTGACTTTAAATGATTTCCCCATAGGTGAAACAATAAAATCGACATCAAATAAAGTGACATATTGAAAAAATAAATGGACAGTATATGTAATGTGGAAAATGTCACAAAATGAAATGGATAAAAACCATAGGAAAATAGAAAGATCACTATATGTAAAATTTGGTACATACTACCTCACTGTTATTAAGATAAAATCCTGACAAAATATCTCTTGATAAATGGGGAAACAACCCAAAAAATTACATTTATTAAATGGGATATTTTATTGATGAGATTTTTGGTGTACTCATGGTATGAAAAAAATGAAGACAGATAGCTTCCTATTATAGGCCTCTTCCATCCCCTCTTAATTTTCCTTCACTGTTGTTTTGGTGGGGATGGGCACCAATAACACAACCACTTCATCTTCCACCTACCTTCCCCCATTTAAAAAATTTGATGTGGCCACTGTCCATGAAAAAAAAATTTCGACACATATCCCACATAGAGATTGATTGAGAACCGATCACATCTTCACAGATATTTTATATCTAGAAAATTTTGATTCTCATCTATCTAAAAGTTTCCTTCAGGATATTCACCATCAAAGATTATCAGAGTGAATCTCCTTCATTAATTTTTTTTTAGTTTTTCTTTAATGTCAATCTTCATTATATAAAAACTTCTTTCCTCCACAGCATCTCAAACAATGTGATAATATGTCCCAATGTAATTATTATAGGAATAAAAATATGGATTCATTGAAATTTGAAAGGCACTCTAACTATAAAATAATAATAGAATCTTCTAACGTCTATGCATGATCTCCTAAAATATCATTTTCATCTACATTTCCTCTTTGTAATCATTTCTAACTTCCATTTACTCTTACAACACTAAGGATAATGACAAAACTGAATATAAAGTTGAAATCAATATCAAATCTCCTCCTATGAGAGTAAACACATAACCAGTAGTGGATTTCCTTTGGTTGTAATCTCCTAAAAAATAAGAATAAAAAAATCCACAGACAGTGAAATCTGATCCCACATAACATAATAGAGCATATGAGATCTTTTTAATATATGTTTGGAACATCTTTACTATGATCCAATGCACCGTTATTGGATTCTATGTATACCGATTAACTTCTCCTTCTGCATGTGAAATGTATGGTATAATAAAAATCATAGTGAACATCATGATCCCAACAACTGATGCATATCGTACTAGAGACATATAAATCTTCTATGTTTCATTGTTCGGACACATCGTAGTATATAACTTGAAATTAAGGAGAAGTAGTGTGGATTTTGAATTACAGTCTTACATGTTTAAGCATTTGAATATTTTATAAAATTAATTCTTATTTGATTTCAAAATATTCCCTTTATTTTATTCTCTGTAAATATTAACCCCAAGATCCATGTCTTCTAGTCCCATGTCCTTCGTATCAACCTCCCTAGACAATTGTGCCTTTGTTTCTGGGATCTGATCTCTCTTGGGGCCTGAAACCAACATATCTTCCACATACAATAGTATAATGATGAAATCATTACAATAAAAACCCATGAAATATGCACAAGGATATAAATGCGGTCTTTGGTATCCTAGTCTCAAGATAAAGGAATCAAATCCCTTTTACCAATACCTCATCACCTTCTTCAGACCATAAAGATATTTTTTAGCCCACAAACCATGTTATTGTTTACTTATTCTATAGAACCATCTTGCTAGAGCATATATATTTCTTCATCAAGATCACAATGGAGAAAATAACTCTCTACATTCATCTATTCAAGATGTAAATTATTTTTAGCACACATTTCCAGAAAAATTAAAACAGTCTTTAGTTTATTAAAAGTAGATAATCTTTCATTGAAAAAAATGCATTCTATCTAATAATATATTTTTACCAAATGTCTCGCATTATATCTTTTCACCTCGTCCTTTCCATCCTATTTTATCTTAAGGACCCTTTTGAGATATCCTTCTATCCATCATGTAATGAAACTAGATCCCAATTTTTTTTCTTGTATAGGGATTCATGTTACTCATACATCACCTCTATCCATTTCGATACATCTAGACTTTCTGTCTCCTCCACAAAATAATATGTCCCTCCATCCTCCATCAATAATTAGTACACAATATTTCTGTTGGTTACATAGTTTGAGTGCAATAATAGTTCCATTTTCTCTCAAGTTGACCATCATGGTCTGGAATCAACTGGTACATAATTATCATGATCTAATAACTCCTTAGTGTAAAATTGATATTATTTGGATTTTTACTCCACCTAGATGATTGTATTTTCTAATTATATTTCTCTTGGTATCCATAAATTTTCTTTTTTCACCTATCTGTTGTAAAAATTACATCTCTACTAATGATATGTTTGAAAACAGTGGGGATCTACAAACTATATCAATTCACACCATTAGTATTCCACACGAAGATACATTTACTGGTTCTCGAATAAAACTTTTATCTATCCCTATCATTAAAAAATACATATAGATGAATTCCTAAATTAGTTAACTCATAATAGCCATTGAGTTTACTATTACACATTTCTATAAATTTCATCATATCATTAACCAGTAAATGATATCTATTAATCTCATTACAAAAAAAAAATTACAACTTCGGCCAAAACAGAATTGGAAATTCCTAATGTCCTCAGCATCACCCTTATTCTATCAAAAAGGGTTCTATTCCTCTCCTCTACTACTCCATTATTTTTAATCGTGTACACCACTATTAATTGTCTCATGATACCTTATCATGGAAAAAACTATCAAACTCCTCGCTTGTATATTCTTCACCATTTTCGGCTCGGATACACATGATCTTCTTTCAATATTCAAGATCCATCAATTATTTTTTTCTTTTGAAGAATTCAAGAAAAATCCACCATCATATTGATTTGGTACATCCAAAATCTCCATGAATAATCATTAGTGAAAGATTTAGTGTAACTTTTTCCTCACTGGGATCTAAAAGATACTTTCCAAATGATGGAATGGATCAACTCTAAAATCTCCTTGATTATTATTTTTGACATCCCAAACATTATCCTATGTTTCATTCTCAAAACAAAATCATAACAAAATGGAAAGGATACAGTTTTAGTCCTAGAAAATAACATGTAATCCTCAAGAATTATTAGTCCTTGTTCTGAAATATGGACAAGCTTTTGATTCCATAACATTGTTAACACTTCTGTCGAGGTAGTTCATACAACAACTATAATTACCTCATTGTACATTTCACCCATAAGAATGTTCATATTTATTGAGTTCTTCCCCACATTAATCGCCACAAGAAATCCTTTCAAAATTCTCATCACTACATTCTTAGTGAGAGTCTTGCATTATATGTCATCAAATTTTTCTAACAAATGTTTTCCTTCTATCCCTTCAAATGGCGTATTCCATAGATGGTTCGAATAATACCACCACACATCTTCATTTTACTGGTACCAACCCCATAAATCTTCAACGTGTGATCATTTCTCATGTACAAATATCCTTATAGGATAGTAACATAACGATAAAACCATTCCTATCGCAACATCATGATCCATGATTCTTCCAAATCAATTCTCCATGCATCATTGAGATTTTTCTTCTTCCATCAGTCATCACTGATTCAATAAGCATTATATCTCCACTTTCAGAACTAATGGACAGATTTCCATCCATGTCATTTCTCTAGATCCCATCGGAACCATGCTCTGTTGTCACATCTACCCATCATTTACCAGTCTCCCATTGTCAATTATCCTTCTGCAACAGTGCCTGCATTTTCAATTTCTATAGTGGAAAATTATTTTTTTTGAATTTTTTGATCTAAAAGTTCTATGTAATATTAACACACCATATGTAGAGACCTAGAGCTTGACGTACATTGGAATTACATTACTTTTGCGGAATACTTAGTACATAACAAAAACACACACACAAGGACCGTAATAGTTTAGTGTCTTTGGAAACTCGGAATATAATCTTCTAATCATGGTGAAAGATCTTCAACATCTCCCATAAAGATCTACTTTTTTTTAAAAACCTAAATCCTTTCAGTATATCCTGGGGAAAAGAAAACATAAAAGGGAGAGCTAAAATGCTCAGTAAGGGTAAACAAAATAAATATCAATCACATCATATTCATAAGAACATATCTTTTGGATATCTTCACCTGCAAAAGGGATCATAATTTCATAACATGGGATAAATCATAGTAGTGAAATGTAATCCCAATAATCATAACATAAAACATGAAATTTTGTGTAATACACACATAATCATATAGAATCATTTATTATTAGTCAAGAATCATTTCCAAGACTATCTTAGTGGACAAATTCCCTTTCTGAACTGAGTTCACTCCTCGTTTCAGTCCTTTTTCACTGAACCGGTATAACCTACCGTTCCAGCCATGTCTATCTCATGAGATATAAAATATTTACCCAATGCATTGGAGGGAGATATAGGTCCCACCCATCTCATAATGATGCCATTCTTATGTGTGCCACAAAATCATAAATCATACATCATTGCATAACCCATGTAATAAAAATGGGAATCATAAACATCATGACATCATAAAACAATTCATATAGGATAAAGGAATTCATAAAAATATTTCCATCACAACATAATCAAATCCATATAATAATAGGGATATAAACATAACCCTTTATTAGCATAGATGGAAAATAATTTTGATAAAACACTTGAACTCCATTCTTGAGGAAAATATCCTTTCTACTTCAAAAACATTTTCCTTTCTTAACATGTCATACAATTTAAAACTAAAAGAAGTTGATTAAAAATAAACTTGAAAACTTGTAAAGGAATATTCTTGTAAATAATGTTTTAAAAATACATTCATGCCGTATAAGTTAAAAAACATTCTTCTCGTACTTTTTTTTGAAAACTCAAAAAGTACCTCGTACAAAAAAAACGACAAAAGATTCCTTTCATATCTTTTACTAAAAACTCAACAAAGGGTAAAATTGGATTTAAACAATTGTAGGTGGATGGAAATAATATTAAATATTGAGGAAACATGGATTTGGATGATAAAATACACCCTAGTAAATTTCAAAGTATAAACAATCTCGGATAAAAATGAGATTGTGATATTTCCTATACCTTAGGTCAGATTTGCTTCGTATGTGTCCGAACCTCCTATTATTTGAAGTGCTTCCTTGAGACCTCCTTTTAGGGCACTTAAATTGGTCTTTGAAGAAGACCATAACCACTAAAATGTTTCTAGGGAATTGGAGAGGATAAATTGGCAGGGGTTGGCCGAGCCTGAAGGCTCAAAGTGGTGTGATGAGGAGGGGGAGGAGGTGCCATTTTATAAGGGAGGAGAGGGGCACCTTAGGAATATCTCAAAATATTATTTTATATTAAAGTCAAAATCGGTTTATAATGGTTCCAAAGGGTCTTATTTCGAAGGTAAAGTGGGGATGGGTCGAAATACTATCAACCAATAGGATTTAGACAAGTTTAGGTTATTATTTTAACCTTATCAATTAGATTTAACTCTAAGTTAAATAATTTAACTTTTACCGTGTCTTTTTGTTTTCTTACACTATATGGATAATACACTTACTATAACATGCCAAACGAACCCCAAATTGTTTATTATTAATATATATATCCTTATCTATGTCATTTTTTCGATCCATAGATTTTTAGGAATAAAATAACAATTAATAATATAATATTTGATTTAAAAACTATTTTGTGTCAATTTTGACACTATTTGATATATTCTTTTTTGTGAAAGTCATAACAGAATTATATGTTCGAACCAAGTTGATTAAATCAACACTAATATATCATAGTAACCTATACAATTAGTTGAATTCATAAAAAGTCTCAAATTACATTTATTTTGGTGTTTATAACATTAATTATGTCAATATTTCATCAATAAGATAATTACTGCATCATCATTGTGTCATAAATAAATTTAATTATTTAATGTCTAAAAATTAAAAATAAAATACCATTATGTAGGAAATCTTTTTATATTTATAATTAATATTTATAGTAGAATTTATCTTATTTATAACCCCATATTAAAAATGATTTACTTATTAAACTTTTATTTTAACTATTTTAACTATTCATTAAATAAAATAATATTAAATGTCATAATCTAATCCAAGTGGACCTAAATGGTCATATTATATTCATAAGGTTGTTTTTGGTCGAATTAAACTTATCCAATAGAATTAGGACATGCTTTAGGGTAATAGTAATATCATATTTACCCTTAGTTACCCTATTTACTATTAACCGCAGTAAAAAAAGTAAAAAGTTACTATTCACCGAAAAATTATTTTTATCTCATTGAACAAAATTTTACTTACTGATATCAACCGTGTCTGTTGGATTTTCGAAATTCCATTCACAGAAGCGGTAAAATTAAATTTTATGCAAAATTCAGTTTTTAACCTACCACTTAGTGGTTTCACTATTCATCAAAAATTGAAAGTTTTCAGAAAAATACCAAAATTTCACCCTAGGCTAATTTCTGTATTCCGAATCCAAAAATGAAGTCCATTTTGAAAAATTAAATTTATAAAATTTCAAAAAGTGGTTATTACTATTCATAACAGCTAGTTTTAATAATATTTTAATAGCATATCGTTGTTTAGTGAAACTCGGTATTGCGTACAACGCAAGCTATCGGGGAAGGTCGCGATTGAGTGTAAAGTAAGTCAAGCTAGTGTGTAGTGAAATATTCCTTTGATGATATATATATATAAAATAAAAACAAAATATTACTCATAAAAAGCTCGGGTGTTACATTCTACCCCCCTTAAAAAGAATTTCTCCCTCGAAATTCGTCACTTTGTAACAAACATATGAGGATACTTCTCCCTCATCATATCCTCAAGCTCCCATGTATCTTCTTCAAGTTGGTGGTTCCTCCATAAAACATTCACCAATCGAGTGGTCTCGTTTCGTAGGACTTTTCGCTACGATTCAGAATCTCTATCAGTTGTTCTTCATAAGAAAGATCTTTCTCCAGCGGTACAACTTCTAAGCTGAGTACATGTGAAGGATCAGGTATGTACTTTCTCAGGATAGATACATGGAACACATAGTGAACTTGAGAGTGATTCGGTGGAAGCGCCAATCGGTAAGCTACCTTTCCAACACGATCCAGTATTTCGAAAGGACCGATATATCTAGGGCTCAACTTCCCCTTCTTTCCAAATTTCATAACCCTCTTCCAGGGAGATATTCGTAAGAACACTTTATCACCCACTTCAAACTCTAGGTCTTTTCTTCGGTTGTCGGCATAACTTTTCTGTCGACTCTGAGCTGCTCTTATGTGTTGTTGAATAGATCTGACCTTTTCTTCCATTTCATCAACGAGATCAGGTCCTAATAGATTTCTTTCCCCAACTTCATCCAAGAAAGTTCGAGTCCTGCATTTCTTTCCATAGAGAGCTTCATAAGGAGCCATCTTAATACTGGAGTGAAAGATATTATTATAAAAAAATTACACCAAAGGTAGGTGTTGGTCCCAACCTCCTTTGAAATCCATAGAGAAAGCTCTCAACATATCTTCAAGGGTTTGAATTGTTCTCTCCGACTGACCGTCTGTCTGAGGATGATAAGCAGTGCTGAAACTCAACTCTGTATCCAAAGTATGCTGAAAACTTCACCAGAACTTTGAGGTAAATCTCGGATCCTGATCAGATATAATAGAAAGTGGTACTCCATGCAATCTTACCACTTCCTTTACATATATCCTGGAAAGCTGATCTAGATAGAAATCCTCTCTAATAGCAATGAAGTGTGAAGACTTTGAAAGACGATCAACTATGACCTAGATAGCATTATTGCCTTTGGATGTTTTAGGAAGTCCTGTGACAAAGTCCATAGTGATGTTTTCCCATTTCCATTCGGGTATGGGTAATGGTTGTAACATCCCCTTAGACTTCTGTCTCTCAGCTTTAACTTGTTGACAAACCAAGCATCAAGAGACATATTCAGCAACATCTCTTTTCATTCCATCCCACCAGAAGTACTCTTTCAGGTCCCTATACATCTTCGTGCTTCCAGGATGAATAGAGAATGAAGAACTATGAGCCTCATCCAGCAGCTCCTTCTTTAATTCGAGGATGGGAGGAACACAAACCCGATTCCTGAACATTTTTATCTCATCACAATCAAGGTTGAATTCAGGAACATTTCTCACCTTCTTTTGTAACTCGACATCTTATTTCTGTGCCTCTCTAATCTTCACATGTATAGATGGTTGAACATTCATTTGAGAAAGATAATATTTTTCCCCTTCCATTATAATTCCAAGATCCATCCTTTGTAAATCCATAAATATTGGATCTTTTGTGATCCTCATCGTGGATAAACTAGCATGGTCTTGTCGACTTAATGCATCTGCCACCTTGTTTGCTTTCCCAGGGTGGTAATATATTGAGCAGTCATAATCCATAATCATCTCTAGCCATCTTCTTTGACGCATATTCATCTCCTTTTGTGTGAAAATATACTTTAAACTTTTATGATCAGTATAAATATCACACCTTTCACCATAAAGGTAATGCCTCCAAATATTTAATGCAAAGATTACCGCATCTAACTCCAAATCATGAGTTGGGTAATTTTGCTCATATATTTTCAACTTTCGTGAGGCATAAGCTATCACCATATCATTTTTCATAAGAACACACCCCAATCCCTTCTTGGATGCATCACTTTAGATCACAAACCTTTCTCCACTACAAGGAAGTGTGAGCACAGGTGCACTGGATAACCTTCTTTTCAACTCCTTGAAATTCTCTTCACATTCCACTGTCCAAACAAACATAACTCTTTTCCGAGTCAACTTGGTGAGTGGATTAGATAATCGCGAAAAATCATTCACAAAATGTCGATAATATCCAGCCAAACCAAGAAAACTTCGGATCTCAGTTACTGTTGTTGGTCTCGACCATCTTTCGATAACCTATGTTTTTGCTGGATCCACAGATATCCCCTCTTTTGAGATTATGTGACCAAAAAATGAAACTTTTTGAAGTCAAAATTCACACTTGGTAAATTTGGCATAAAGCTTCTCCTTTCTCAGGGTTTTCAATATAATTCTCAATGATCTTCATGATATTCCTTTCTCTTTGAATAGACAAGAATATCGTCTATAAATACTACCACAAATTGATCAATATAGTCTCTAAAGAATCTATTCATTAGATCCATGAAGATAGAAGGGGAATTAGTAAGACCAAATGGCATCACTATAAATTCATAGTGTCCAGAACTTGTATGGAAAGCCATCTTTGGTATATCCTCCCTTTTGACCCTTAATTGATGATACCCTGAACGAAGATAAATCTTGGAAAAGTATTGAGCTCCGCGTAGTTGGTCAAATAAGTCATCAATCCATGGGAGAGGATATTTGTTCTTGATAGTGATCTTGTTAAGTTCTCGATAATCAATGTAGAGTCTCATTGATCCATCTTTCTTCTTAACAAATAGAACAGGTGCTCCCCAAGGTGACGCACTAGGGCGTATTAATCCCCTATCAAGATTCTCTTGGAGTTGCTTCTTCAATTCCTGCAACTCAATTGGGGCCATTCTATAAGGTGTCTTTGAAATAGGAAAAGCACCTGGTACGAGTTCTATTGAAAACTCAACTTCAAGATTTGGTGGAAGACCTGGTAATTCCTCCGGAAAGACATCATCAAACTCCCGTACGATGGGCATATTCTTAATCGTGAGTTTCTCACCAACCATGTGAGATAAATAACCTTCATTTAGTGGAATCAATACCCATAAAATGGAAGAAATTTCAACTGGAAGGTTATGTTCATCCTTGCATTGATAGACGATCATAGATTGATCTGGAATATGAAATGTGACTTCCCTTATTTGGCAATTGATATGAGCTCCGAATAAAGAAAGCCAATCCATGCCAAGAATCACATCGAATTCCACTAAAGGAAGGATCACAAGATTTGAAGGAAGCACTTTCCCACAAATGTCAATTGGAGAAGAATTATAAACTTTTGATGAGATTGATGTGTCATTAGGTGTTGTCACAACTAACTCAACATCTAATTATTGAAGTAATATGGTGATACCCATAGAAAATTCTTCAGAAATAAATGAGTGGGTGGATCCAGAATCAAATAAAACATTTGCTACTTTAGAGTGGATGGTAAGTGTACCTTTCACCACTTCGTTATCATACTCCACATCGCTGATAGAAATTCCATGTGACTTTCCTTTGTCTTTAGCTTTAAGAGTTTGTTGACGTCGACCATCATCATCAACCGTTGGATTTGGGAATTGATTGTCGTAATGCCCCATCTCCTTGCACTTGAAACATTGAAGTGTAGTAGGTTCATTCTGTGTATCCCTTCCTTTGTTTTCATCATTAGACATCTTCTTCACATTATCGCGGAATTCAAATGCCCGATGACCTTCCTTTCCACATTTGAAACATTTACTTGTCCCTTTAAGACAATCTCCACCATGCTTCGTTCCACACTTTGAGCATAAGGAATCATTCATCTTCTTTTCACCATTATTCTGAGATTTATCCTTCACTCCATCTTTCCTTTCGTGTCAAAACTATGAGATGGATAAGTAACACAAACTTCCATTTCTACCTTGATATCACAATGCACAATTTATTCATAGATACTGAAGTCTCTTATAGATAATTCCCTTCAAAGTTTTGGTTTTAAGACACTGAAGAATCGATCAACTTTACTTTCAGGTTGGATGATAAATCCAGATGCATACCTTGCAAGACTTGTAAAATTCGCTTCGTATATACCAACAGATTCATCATCCTTTTTCTTTAGTTCAAGAAACTCTTTCTCCATCTTTGTTCGAAGAATACGAGGGAAGTAGTTATTGAAAAATAAGTTATTATACTCGTCCCATTCCATGGACTCAATTTCATCTCTTTGCCTCGTATTTTTGATAAGATTCCACCATTGATCAGCTTCACCTTCCAAACGATATACTGCTAAGATGACTTTATCATGTTCAGAACATTGAAGAACTGAAAATATCTTTTCAGTGGTACTGATCCATTGTTCAGAAAAAAGTGGATCAGAAGACCCACTGAAAGAATGTGGACGTTGCCTCATTAAGGACTCAATAGAATGTTGTTCCCTTCTCTTCTCATTTGGAAGTCCAGAATGATTCATAGCTTGTGTAAGTATAGCAATAAGATTTTTCACTCCATCTCCCATAACATTTGTTTGTTCAGGAGGAAAATCATTGCATTGTCCATTGCATTGATCAACACGGTTCCTTCGGGTTCCAGCCATCGTCTAAAACCCAAAAAGAATAGTGTGAGAGGTAAAAATCACGCTAGGGAAAACAATATAATAAAGGGGGATTACCTTCAATATCTAACATCTTAGGTTAAATTATAAGATCGTTACCGTAGTTCTAGGACTATATCCTATACATATACTTATCCTTTGGGACATCCCTAGACATACCTTAGAAATGTCTCTAGGGATCTCGATAACATTTTCACATCCTAGTTTCCAATGGGTGACTAAACCTTTCCTCTAATACCAGCTGTAGAGTACCGGAGCATGATGTACATTGGCATTACATTACTTTTGCGGAATACATAGTACATAAAAAAACACACACACACAAGGACTGTAATATTTTAGTGTCTTTGGAAACTCGGAATATAATCTTCTAATCGTGGTGAAAGATCTTCAACATCTCCCATAAAGATCTTCATTTTTTTAAAAACCTAAATCCTTTTTTTATATCCTGGGGAAAAGAAAACATAAAAGGGTGAGCTCAAATGCTCAGTAAGGGTAGACAAAAGAAATATAAATCACATAATATTCATAAGAACATATCTTTTGGAAATCTTCACCTCCAAAAGGGATCATAAATTCATAACATGGGATAAATCATAGTAGTGAAATGTAATCCCAATAATCATAACTTAAAACAAGAAACTTTGTGGCATACACACATAATCATATAGAATCATTTCTTATTAGTCAAGAATCATTTCCAAGACTATCTTAGTGGACAATGTCCCTTTCTGAACCAAGTTCACTCCTTGTTTCAGTCCTATTTCACTGAACCGGTATAACCTACCGTTCCAGCCATGTCTATCTCATGAGATATAAAATCTTTAACCAATGAATTTGAGGGAGATATAGGTCCCACCTATCTCATAATGATACCATTATTATGTGTACCACAAAATCATAAACCATACATCATTGCATAACCCATGTAATATAAATGGGAATCATAAACATCATGACATCATAAAACAATTCATATAGGATAAAGGAATTCATAAAACTATTTCCATAACAACATAATCAAATCCATGTAATAATACGGATAGAAACCGAACCCTTTATTATCTTAGATGGAAAATAATTTTGATAAAACACTTGACCTCCATTCTTGAGGAAAATATCCTTTCTACTTCAAAAACATTTTCCTTTTTTAACATGTCATACAATTTAAAACTCAAAGAAGTTTGTTAAAAATAAACTTGAAAACATGTAAAGGAATATTCTTGTAAATAATGTTTTAAAAATCCATTCATGCCGTATAAGTTAAAAAAACATTCTTCTCATACTTTTTTTGGAAAACTGAAAAAGTACCTCGTAGAAAAAAATGACAAAAGATTCCTTTCTTATATTTTACTAAAAACTCAACGAAGGGTAAAATTGGATTTAAACAATTGTAGGTGGATGGAAATAATATTAAATATTTAGGAAACATGGATTTTGATGACAAAATAAACCTTAGTAAATTTCAAAGTATAAACAATCTCGGATAAAAATGAGATTGTGATATTTCCCTTACCTTAGGTCTGATTTGCTTCGTATGAGTCTGAACCTCTTCTTCTTTGAAGTGCTTCTTTGAGACCTCCTTTTAGGGCACTAAAATAGGAATTTGAAGAAGAAAATAACCTCTAGGATGTTTCTAGGGAAGTGGAGAGGAGAAATTGTCTGGGGTTGGCCGAGCTTGAAGGCTCAAAGTGGTGTGAGGAGGAGGGGGAGGAGGTTCCCTTTTATAAGGGAGGAGAGGGGCACCTTAGGAATATCTCAAAATATTATTTTATATTAAAGTAAAAATAGGTTTATAATGGTTCCAAAGGGTCTTATTTCGAAGTTAAAGTGGGGATGGGTCGAAATCCTATCAACCAATAGGATTTAGTCATGCTTAGGTTATTATTTTAACCTTATCAATTAGATTTAACTCTCAGTTAAATAATTTAACTTTTACCGTGTCTTTTTGTTTTCTTACACTATATGGTTAATACACTTACTATAACATCCCAAACGAACCCCAAATTGTTTGTTATTTATATATATATCCTTATCTAAGTTATTTGACCGAACCTTAGATTTTTATGAATAAAATAACAATTCATAATATAATATTTGATTTAAAAACTATTTTGTGTCAATTTTGACACTATTTGATATATGATTTTTGTTAAAGTCATAACAGAATTATATGTTCGAACCAAGTTGATTAAATCAACACTAATATATCATAGTAACCTATAAAATTATTGGAATCTATAAAAAGTATCTAATTACATTTATTTTGGTGTTTATAACATCAATTATGTCAATATTTCATTAATAAGATAATTACTGCATCATCATTGTGTCATAAATAAATTAAATTATTTAATTTCTAAAAATTACAAATATAATTCCATTATGTAGGAAATATTCTTATATTTCTAATGAATATTTATAGTCGAATTTATCTTATGTATAACCACATATTAAAAATGATTTACTTATTAAACATTGATTTTAACTATTTTATCTATTCATTATATAAAATAATATTAAATTTCATAATCTAATCCATATGGACCTAAATGGTCATATTATATTAATAAGGTTGTTTTTGGTCGAATTACACTTATCCAATAGAATTAGGACATGTTTTAGGGTAATAGTAATATCATATTTACCCTTAGTTACCCTATTTACTATTAACCGCAGTAAAAAAAGTAAAAAGTTACTATTCACCGAAAAATTATTTTTATCTCATTGAACAAAATTTTAACTACTGATATCAACCGTGTCTGTTGGATTTTCGAAATTCCATTCACAAAAGCGGTAAAATTAATTTTTATGCAAAATTCAGTTTTTAATCTACCACTTAGTGGTTTCACTATTCATCAAAAATTGAAAGTTTTCAGAAAAATACCAAAATTTCACCCTAGGCTAATTTCGGTATTCCGAATCCAAAAATGAAGTCCATTTTGAAAAATAAAATTTTTAAAATTTCAAAAAGTGGTTATTACTATTCATAACGGCTAGTTTTAATAATATTTTAATAGCATATCGTTGTTTAGTGAAACTCGGTATTGCGTACAATGCAAGCTATCGAGGAAGGTCGCGATTGCGTGTAAAGTAAGTCAAGCTAGCTTGTAGTGAAAGATTCCTTTGATGATATATATATAACATAAAACAAAATATTACACATAAAAATCTCGGGTGTTACACCATATGCCAAGAACTTCGAATATTTCACAAAAATGTATTTGATAATCTCAATAAATATTTTTGATGTGAAATATCAATTAGAGTTGCAATGACAATGCATACTCAAATTTTAAAAAATTATTATTACCTGAAACCATGAACAACATCGGGCTAGAATCGACCTCTCATGCTACTTGTTAGGCCATTAATGATTTTTTCAGTGGCGCGTTAGTAATAAAAAGATAAAACAAATAGAAAAATATATAAATAAATTAACACCAGATATAACATAGAAAACCCCACAAAAAGAAAAGTGTTAAAAATCCATGTGAAACCAGAATGATCACTATGGGTAAAGTTGGTGTATGCACCCTACTTAATATAAAAAGAGAACCACCAAGAATATATCTTGATTAATAGAGAAACCACATCACAAAATACCACAATCAAATGGGATCTACTTGTTATGAGATTTCTGTTGAACCGATGATATACCAAAACTAATAGGGGAGAGACTCTTTTTATAGGCATCTACCATCATCTACTGGTCTACCTCTACTGTTTGTTTGCTAGGGTTTTCCCCCCATCACACAACCACCTTATTTACCACCTTATATCATACATTTATAAAATTTGGGGTTTCCACCATTCAAGTAAAAGTGTTGCTGAAAATTTCAATATCAGACAAACAACTCATAGGATCTATTTTTTAGAATATTAAATGAAGGGATGTTGTGTCGATGATGATGAGTAACCTAGTCCCCATTCCAGAAAGATCTACAGTTTAATATCAACTCTTATTCCTTAAAAAATGTGAAAATGGTTAGTTATAAATTGAAATCTTCCATTAATTTATATATTCATTGAGTACACACTAACACGCACTGGTTGCTGTTAGAGTCCTCGCAACTGCTTAATTTGACAAACAACATGGTCGAGGAGGAGATGACGTTGTGTGATCATTGTTTGAGGATAAAACTATGATTGGTGATAAATTATTTTTTGTTGCAAAAAAATAATGAATTGTGAATCAATATGTGTAAAATTTATTGATTTATGTATATTAATTTAAAATAAGTGAAACCATATCACTCGGGTGAACCTAATTAAAAAATAACAACATAATTAATATCTAATAATTTATTAATTAATTAAATAATTCATAGATTACCTTAGTGGTAAATTCTTCTCATAATAATGGATAATAAATGTTGGAATTTTTTATTGAAAACTATAGAGTATTAAGATATTGTTTCAAAAACAATATACATTAACATTTTAAGGATGAGTTGAAAAAATATAGTGAATAATGGAGGTTTATATAATCTTAATCCATAAAATTCATGAAATTGAAACACATGGAATTTTAATTTTTAAGTTATTCTAGAATGGGAGGAGAGTTGTAATGGAATGTACCACGATGTTTTGAGAATATTATTATTTATTGAATATAAAAGACTATATATTTCATCATAATTTCTCAATGAAGAAGTAATTAATATATTCCACATAATTTTTTATAACAAATTAAATGTATGAATATGTAATGTGATGGTGATGTTTTTCTATAGCTATTGGAAGCCACATTTTTCTGCCAAAGACTAGAATTATTTTATTTCATAAAGAATTTTATTTTGTTAATTAATGAGATCATTACATCAGTTAAGATATATTTTTATTTAAAACTAGTTCAAGTAAAAATATGCTCAATTATATCCATGATGATTAGTTGGTCATGTGATCTTGGGTTTTTGGATAATGCTTATGATGTATCTATACATTTTATTTTCTAAACATGGTAAATTCAGTTTTCTCACTTTGATAATATTTATTTGGTTGTGTGGTCACCTTATTAAGTTTTCAATTTCTTAGAAAATTAGTAGTGAAGATGAATTGATTTCATAATCATAATATATTCTACAAATTTATCCTTTGAAAAAGGATTATACGTGGTTGAACATAAAATAAATTGACTGACATGTTCACCCATAGTGACTCTTTTATTATTCTAATACCTAATGGATTATAGGTATCCATCCATGTAAATATATCAATGTATCTATTTTACATCAAATTAAATAAGATGTTTGATGATTGAATGTTTCATGTGTTTTCTATATTAGAATTATTTTTGGTTATGAGATTTATATCTATAATAGATTACATAAATTCACTAAATTAAATGGGGATTATAATGTTTTTATGGAATGATATCTCACATATATAAGTATAAGATTTTGGTGTATCAATTTTTAATTTTTTATTTTTGAATTTTTTAAAAAATATTATATTTCTTTTATGAAAGATATTATGATGGTGACTATTAATAAAAAGAATATTAAAATTTATGATTGTTCTTGTCATGAAATTCTTCTATCCTATTCCAATAATTTCTTATAGAATTCATGTTTATTAAATAAATAATTTGAATTCATGATAAGTTGGAAAACATATCTTAAGGGGAATGTGAATGTGAAAGAAAATAAATGGTAGATTACATGTTTTAAGTGAGAATAAATTTGAATGCATGATGATGAATCTCTTGATAGATTCTTTATGAGATTCAATAAATTGGTGATCTCCATTTGATGCATATTTTCAACTAAAATGACAATATTATATTGAAAATGTATGATTCGAATCATGATAACCCCATCATGATCCAAATTTGTGTTTAGACAACTCTTAATCATAAAACCTGAATTATGGATTACTTTTCTAATGTTTGAAAACAATCAAATCACATTTTCTTGCATTTAGTTATGGGAAATAGCTTTTAAACTAAAATTTAACTTTTATATTAAAATAAAAAACATTGAGTCATACTTCCAACATCTGGTGTCAGAATGATGTGAATTGCATTTCTACAATTTAAAACTAATTTATGGCCTATTTACCTAATGTTTGAAAATAATCTGATCTCATTTTTTAGTTTTGTATAGTGATATTCATTTTAAACTAAAATAACAACTTTATAATAATAATTCACACTTACATTTATATTGATCACATAATGTTCTATATTGATCCCTAATCCATTTATACAAGTCGCAAATTAATTATAGACCATTTTCCAAAATTTTGAAAACAATATTAGTTCATTTTCATAATTTTGTCTATTTTATGTCTATTTTAAACTAAAATGACACTTTATATTGAAAACATGTGATTTGAGTAACATAGAACACATCATGTGCTGGATTGTAATGGAGTACATTTCATACACATTAAAAATGAATAATGTGTCACTTTAATACTATTTTAATACAATCCTAACTCATTTTCTCAGTTTTGGTGATGTAAAACATGTGTTAAACTGAAATGGTACTTTAATAATGAAACCAAATAGTTCAATACATACCGACCACATCGGGTGTCAGATTGATGTGTAGTAAATTTATACACATCCAAAATGATTTAGTTATCATTTTACATATATTTGAAAACAGTCAAATCTTCTTTTCTTGATTTTGGATAGTGACGTGTGTTTAAAACAAAAATGGAAACTTTATATGAAAAACACACACATTGAGTCATATCAGTCATTTGGTGTGTCATATTAATTTATGATCAATTATTATAAGTTATAAAGTAATTATGTAATGTTTTCCAAAAATTTAATACATTCTAAGAATTTTTCTTGATTTTTGGAAATTTTATCTCTATTTTAATCTAAACTGAAACATATATATTGAAAATAAATACGTTGAGTCATATCGACCATATCGTGTGATAGATTTGTATGTGTTAAATTCCTAAAAGTGAAAAATAAATTATGGATCATTTTTTATAATGTTTGGATACAATAAAAACTTATATTATCAATTTGGATTATGTGACATGTGTTTTAAACTAAAATGAGACTTTTATATTGAAATCAGCCACTTCAAGTCATACCAAAAACATAAGATAAAAGATTGATGTGTTGTCAATTTATATATATAAAAAATGAATTATGGATCATTGTCTTAAATATTGATAATAAGTTGATATTTTTTTCTTGATTATGGATAGTGATGTGTGTTTTAATCAAAAATGACACATTTATATTGAAAACACACACTTTGAGTTATATAGGTCTCATCCTGATTTATATTTTTTTAATTCAATTATTAGACATACAAAATGAATTATAGAATAATTTATAAATTTTTGAAACTAGTGGGATCTCATTCACTCGGTTTTTCTTATTTTATTCATGTTTTAAACTAAAATGACACATTTATGTTGAAAACCCATACATTAAGTCATACTGACCACATCATTTACCGAATTGGCATGTAGTCAATTACTACATATCAAAAATAAGCTTTGGATCATTTTCATAACATTTGAAAACAAATGATCTTATTTTCACATTTTTTTTATTTCACTCTTGTTTTAAACTAAAACAACACTTTTAAATTGAAAACACTCACTTTGATACATGCTATATACATCAGGTGGAAAAATGAGGTGCGGTCAATTTCTGAATTTCAAAATTGAGCTATGGATCATTGAACTAAATCACGAAAATAATAGGAGCTTATTTTTTGGGTTTTCCTTAGTGATGTATATTTTAATCTAAAATGAAACATTTTTTTTGAAAACAAACACTTTGGGTCATATCATTCACCATGTTTTTTGGATTAATGTGTGACTTATTATAACATGTCACAAATTAATTATGGGCCATAAAGCCTTATTTTAAAAAAATACCAACTTTATTTTCTTGGTATTGGCTTTTCTAGATGTTTTTTGAACACAAATGTCACTTTTATACTATAACCACATTATTTAAGTTATACTGGCCACATCATGTTATAAATTGGAATTTAATCAATTCCTATGTGTGAAAAAGTAATTATGGTTCATTTTTCTAATGATTGAAAATAATAAGAGCTAATTTTATTGTTTTTTGTGATGTGACACATGTTCTGAACTAAAATAGATCTTTTATATATAAAAAATGCACTTAAAATTATACTAACCACATTGGCTGTCAAATTATCATGTAGTATATGTAGGATCGAAATAATGATGTAGATGCTCAATTTACAAGAGGGGGGTGAATTGTAAACTTTAAAAATTCCTTTGGAACCTTTAAAGTTAGTTATGAATAACTGTGTTTTCCTTAAGCAAAGGAAATGGATATGTTTAACGAAATTAAACTTAAGAAAATTCACAACACCTCTAATACCAAAAGAAAACTTGGAAAGAAATTCCGAACGTGGGTTCCAGAAATATGGTATCGGAAATTGAAACTTAACAAAAGATTACAATATGATATTCTACCTTAAATTGTATAGAATCTAAATGAAACAGAGTAAATGTAAGGAAGTATAAGAAATTTATACTTTCCTTATAATACAAAATGAAGCGGAAATAAACAAGTAGTAAAACTACAAGTAACAAGATATAAGTCTTTTAACCAAAAGAGAAGGGTATCCAACAACCTTGGATAAAGGTCTCTTGATTTATACTTTCAAGCGAGTCTGTCTTACCCCCACCAGGGTAAGCCCTCGATACGAAGATCAGAGTGTCTCTGCCTTTCTATCCCCGCAAGCCCTCGACTTCAAGGTAGTTGGCAACCTCTGTCTTCCTCAGCAAGGAAGCCCTCTAACTTCAAGGTAGTCGAAACCTCTATCTTCTTATCCCCATAAGTCCTCGAATTTAATCACCAACATTCAGAGTCGCTCAAAGCATTGAGAGTTAATAAGAGACTCTCTCTCTCTAGAAATCACTTCAAGCATTTAATCACATGAGTCGAAGATCAGTCAGCCTTTCAGCACACCAGCAGTAGCACTGATCTCTTTCAAATGAGCTCCTATTTAAAGGTAAGGTCAGCCTCCTTTCCAACGGTCATATTTTGCTTAAAAATCGGAGGGACCTGTACACGTGTAACTTAACCAACGGTTAGTTCATAACAGAATACACAACATCGTTTTATAACAAAACAAGTGTAACAGAATATACGACACCGTTTTAAATCTTAACTAAAAATATTCGGAGTGAAGGTTCGGAGTTAATGTTCGGAGTGTAAAGAAAATAATAAAGAGTAGACAAAATATAAAGGCATAAGCAAAATGAAAGTTCGGAGAGAAAATTCGGAGTCTGAATAAATTCAGAGTGTATAACACAAAGATGATCAGATTCTGTTTAATAGATGAATTCAGAATGAGAATTCAGAATGAGAATTCGTCATTAGAATTCGTAGTGAGGATTCCTCATCAGAATTCGTAATGGGAATTCATCTTCAGAATTCGTAATGAGATTTCATCTTAAGAATTTGTAATGAGAATTCGTATCCAACATTCAGAATTAGAATTCATCATCAGAATTCGTAATGAGAATTCATCTTAAGAATTTTTAATGAGAATTCGTATCCAAAATTCGGAATGATAATTCATCATTAGAATTCGTAATGAGAATTCGTCATTAGAATTCGTAATGAGAATTCAATGTCGAACTTCATAAGGATTCGTATCCTGAATCTGGAATAGAACTTAGTCAGAGTTCGTATTCTGAATTCAGAATGATACTTTATTACAGTTATCATGTGGAATTCGGAGTGAAACTTCCTTATAGTTCTTATCCAGAATTCGGATCCTAAAACAGAATACTTTATATCAAAGTTTCAAACAAATCTGAGAAAACATAAATGAATCCGAATTTTATACTTAGGAAAAATATGAATGAAAATATGATAAGAATAATTTTTCTTACAAAAGCAATTTTTCTTATAATAGCGATTTTCCTTGTAAAAGCAATTTTCCTTATAAAATCAATTTTCCTTATAAAATCAATTTTCCTTATAAAATAGATTTTCCTTATAAAAGCGATTTTCTTAAAGATAAGGTGATTGTGATTTTCAAAACAAGAAGGAATGTAAAAGTCATAAGGAAAACCTTATTGACTCAACAATCTCCCCCTTTTTGGAAAGCACAAACATCCTTGAAAAAGAAATTCTAAAAAGAAAGAAAAACATTAAGGCTTATCTTCCTTAGCTTTAAGGATATTGATGAATACGACTAACTACCCCTTAGGCTTTGAAACTCTAAAGATCGTATTCTAGATTTCCGTAGTGACATTTCATTATGAATAAGAAGGTCTTCTTTAATGAAAAATGCCCCCTTAGATAAACTCTTATTAGAGTTTGTTTTCTTTATCACCCTTTGTTAGTATTCTTTTTCCCTTTCATTAGAGTTCTTTTCCTTCTCCCCCTTTGTGATTTTCAAAAATAATATAAGGGAATGGAAAATATAACAAAGTACCTGAAAGATTAGTAGTAACAACAAAAAGAAATGATCAAGCACAAAAATTAATTAAGATTGAAAATTTCAACAACAAAATAGTTAAATTGCAACAAAAGATCGGATCTGTCTATTTGGGATCTTTTTTCTTTTCCATGAGACCCTTTAGAATAGTCTTAGTCTTCTTTAAGTATTTATGATCTTCTTCAGCTTTCATCTCTAAGACCACTATTCTTGCTGATTGAGCTTCAATCTATTCTTCCTAGGCTTAAAGCTTTTCTTCCTGAGCTTGGATCTTTTCTACCTGAGCCTTCATCTTTTCTTGAAACTCAATCCGATGATCTCTTTCAAATTTCCAGTTTTGAGAGACAGAATTTAGCTTCCCATTCAGATCTCTGACTTCTTGAATCTGAAGGTTCTTTTCATCTGTCAGCTTCTCTTCAAAGGAAGAAGTCAGCTCATTTATCTTCCTATCCTCAGTCTCAAAAGCATCTTTAACATTGTCTTGAAATTCATCAAATAACCTCATTTCATCTACAGTCTTCTTCGACCAGTTTTTCATCCTCTTGCAAGATTTTATATGGGCTTCGTAGCCAACAAAAAAAGTTATGAACAGAGCCTCAATCTCAACACACATGTCCATAACCATAGACAAGGAGTCTGTTTTCTGATTCAAATCATGTTGGAGCATCTGACATCTTGAATCAATGCTTGAGAAGGTCGGAATGGTTCCCACCAACTTTTTCAAAGACTGAACAACAAATTCATGCCCCACCGAAGATGACTCTGAATCCGAAACATTGGTTGGAGAATTTTCTTCTTAAACAAGGTCAAGCTTTCTCTTTGAATAACTACCAACTTCTTTTCTCTTCACCACTACTGAACTCGGAGTATCAGCATGAACTTTTTTTCCCTTTTCTTTTTTCGGAATAGAATCATGTTCCAGAGTTTTCTTTTCACTATAAGAGACTTGGACAACATTATCTTCCTCATCAGCAACTTCCTAAACACCAACCTCTGCGTTTTCCATCTGAGCAATATCATGTAAAAGTTGTTCTTCTTCTCCATTATAAGCTACTTCTTCTTCTCCTTTCTCTTCTTCCATTGCTGGAGTAACTAGCTTCGAAGATTCAGCTTCTGAAGTTCGGAGCGATAAGTGTTCTGAAGGTGTCCCCTTATAATCATCTACTTGTTTCAACACATCTCCAGTTTCACCACTTCCTTCAGCAACATCTTCTTCTTCTTCCACTTTCTCAACTTTCTCACCTTGTTCAACTGGCTTAGCCACTGCCTCTTCCAGAGCAACAAATTCTCTTCCTGGAGTCTTAGGTAGAGATTCCAATGAAAAGGATCTCGGAACAGGAATGTTCGCAGAAACCATCTCATTGAATTTTAACAAATCCTGAGCTACCTCAGCCCCAGACATCTTCTTCTAGAGATTCTTTTCTTTTTCTAGTTTTTCTAGCTCATCGACAGTTCTTTCCTTCAAGGCTTTAGCCTCCGCAGGGTCCAAGCCAAACTAAGGCTCCCCTTGCACTCTCTTTTCTTTCATCTCCCTCTATTTAACAAAAACCTCATCTGGGTAAGATTTCATCTTCTTTGGTTTTGGAGGTGCGGAATGAACTTACTTAGACTTCGGATACTCGGCTTCTACTTCCACATCCTTCAGCTTTCTCTTCCTTACCGGCTTAGAGGATTCCAGATCTGCAGCTTTTGAAACTGATTATTTTTTAGCAGGTAGATCAATAAACTGTCCAGACTCCTTGTCAAAGGCTACATCCATTCTTTTGAGTGTACCATCACTCACCAACATAATCATTCAAACTCTTGGATTAGATTAGCAAGCCTCCTTGAATGACTCAAGGAACCGAACTATCAACTTGGAGAGGATTTCTGGATACATTTTAATCTGAGCTCTCAGATTTCCTCTCTTCAAATTCTCAAGAGTAACAAGAATATGTGTAACATCCCAAGTAAGTAATGAATAATATATATTTTCATCTATGTTTATTAATGATTGAGATAGTGTCATAGAAGCTTAAAATGAAAATAAATACAATCTTATGCATGGAATACACTAATATTCTTAAAAGATTGTTTTACTGCCTTTTGATGGCAAACCATTTTTGAATCTATGTTTTGACAATTTTATAAACTATGTTTGTCAAAATAAACTTATCCTTTATTATTGTGACATCAAAATTTACCTTTTTTGAATTGTTGGGTATTTTTCTGACAATGTTCATTTTTTAATGAATAGTAAAAAATACTGCATTTTACATCAAAACTGCTTTTCAATCTAATTTATTTATATGATTAGATTATGTTTTGAATTGGTTTTGAAGTTAAATTAGAATATATTTTTACCATTTTATCCAATGGTGGTCATTGGAATCAATTTCACTTTGAAATTAGACTTAAACTGGTGTCAATCTTTTGATACTTATTGTTTTGTAAAAACACGCTATTTGCTCTGGCAGCGGGAATTAATTATTAAATTAATTAATGTGACTTATATGTTTTGAATTTTGTAAAATAGACTTCATTTTTGAATTCTGAATATCAAATATAGCTTAGGGTGAATTTTTGGTAATTTTCTAAAAAACTTCAATTTTTGATGAATAGTGAAACCACTAAGTGGTAATCAAGCAAACTGATTTTTCAGTTAAATGAAAGTTTACCACTAAGGTTTATTGAATTTTGAAAATCCGACATACATGGTTGTCATTAAGAAGTAAAATGTGGTTCAATGAGATTATAATAAATTTTTTGGTGAATAGTAACTTATTAAGTTCTTAATCACGATTAGTGGTAATTAGGGTAGTTTAATGTATAAATAATACTTTAATAAAATGAAATGACCTAGAAACATGTCCCAACCTCATTGGTTGTGTCATTTCCGACCATTACATTCCATGGGTCAACTTGGGGACCCCATGGATCCACTTTTGTTGGGAAATGACATAAATTACTTTTTATTTAATGCTAAAGTGAAAATGACACAAACATAATATGTTTTACGAAAACAATTTTTAAGTGGGGTTATACAAGTCAAAAAATTTATTATAAGTAATAATTGGAAAGATAAAAGGATTTTCTATATCATAGTATTTTTTTATAATTTTTAGACATTAAATAAATTTAATTATTTATGACATAATAATGATGCAGCGATGACATCATTATTTGACGATTTAAATAAAATAGAAAGATAATGTAAAATCTATGAACTACACATGTACAAAGCCAATTGGATGAGTGGATTTCGAACACGTATCACCTTATCCACTAATTATATCAATTTGGGACCTTTTAAAACCGAAACACATTTTAAATAATGTAATATTTCTTTACGTTCCAAAAGTGCCCCTCCTCTCCTCTTATAAAAGGCCCCCACCTCTACCTCATTTCACACACTCTTCAAGCCTTTGGATCGGCCAAAACCTGACCATTTGCTCTCTCCACATCCCTCTCCTCATCCTAGAGGATTTCCTTTGGGCATAATCCTTTCAAAGGAATCCTTTAGTCTCAACTCAAAAGGAGTTACACTTTTAAAGGTAATTCATTCTCTCATGTTCATTTGTTTTATTTTTCTTCTCCAACCCCCTAAACTTTTTTTATTTACTTCTTTTGTAACAACACCAGTATCATCAATATACTAGGATGTTGTTATAAGATTTATTTGAGCTACACTCTCTCACAACTACATCAAATGGTTAAAGAACATACGGTTTCCGTGGATGGCGAAATTCTGCCTCCCGAAACGATGATTGTTCAACACTCATTTAACACCTTAAAAGGTGTCCATTATGATGTCACTATTTTTATATATGATATATAATATGTTTATGTTTTCCTTAAGCTTATGTTTTTTTTATTTTGGGCATACCTTTATGGTTTACATTATGGGTAAAACGCGATATCTTCATTTTAGGAAGTGCGGACTACCGCCCACTAAAAGTGATTTGATTCGTTAATACCATATGTGGGATGTGTAAAGGATAAAGTTAATGATATTATATATGTTATTATACTGGAATTATAATATACTCTTATATCATTATGATTCCATTCCAGAAAATATGAAATAAAATGGAAGTAGCGTTCATGCATACGTACGGCTTACCGTCTCCATGAACGGTGCATTTCATTTATTACCTCTAAATGATTATGTAATATAATAAATTCATGTATGTACTGGATATATATGACATATATGATATCTAAATCATGAATACCATTCTGGATATAATGAACCTTTGACCAAATTAACAACATGTAAGTGTAAGAAGTCTATTTTTGACTTAAGAACCAAATACCGACAAAATGAACATTATTAACTTAAATGATTACATGATGTCCATAACATGGTATAAAAGGAATAATGAACTTGAAAAAGGTTCTTAAGAAAGTAGAGATTAACTCAAGTTTATTATTCAGGAGATTAAAGAACGGTCGGGTCAAGTCGGATACGAGGTATGGGGACTTCGTCTCAATCTCCTTTCATTGAGGCATATTTTATTTTATACACAACTTTCTTTTATACGGTGTATAAAACCCATTGACTTTTAAGTTTATTCAGAAGGAATCATTTTTATACGAAGTGTTTACTAAATGACAAAAGGTAATGCTTTTGTGGTACATATGCGGCGACAACGACTTCTCCGCCGTCGTGACCATTATTTGAGTTTCGGCTTCCTCTACAAGCCATACCATCTTTTTAAAAGAAAAATAAATACCATTTTTTACTTTTATTTTATTTTAGTATTGAAAATGGTTTTCATAATGTTTTTATATCAATGTGTTGTATTGATATCTCGTTATTGAAATGTGGAAATTTTATGTTTCCTTTATGCATGTTTTATGTGATATGATTATGTTATGGTTCTTGGGCATTTTTATGAAGACGGGTGGTTCCGTGATAAACTAAGGGCGGGTGAGCCCGTTATAGCTCTCCATTGCATTGGGTAACGCGAAGGAGTGAAACGTTAAGGTTTCTCCGAAGAGATTTTAGGGAATATACTGTGATGGGTATTCCAAACGTAACCATGAGGGTTACTCCCTACGTAAGAATGTTATGAATGCCTCAAGTTACCTTTATGTCTTATGATTTCTATGATTTATTCATGATTTTATGAGGTATGTTAAAGTGCCTATGTTTTATGGGTAAAGTATGATTTCATTCTTATGTATATATGAACTCATGTTTCCGTTCCATGTTTTTTTTTATAACCCATACTGAGTTTTTATGCTCATCCCAAATTTTTGAAATGTTTTTCACAGGTCAAGGGAAAGGTACATGATAAGATGATAGAGTCAAGGATGTGTCAAGAAATAATCCATGTTTTATTTTAAATGTGTTTCCATTGATGGGAATGAAGAATACTGTCTTTATGTAACCACTTTGTTTATATGTGGAATGTAATGCATGTTTTATGATCTATTTCTCTAAAACTCTAAACCTGAAAAGATCCTCAATGTGTAATCTTGTAATAACTCAAGATTAAGTAAGGTTTAAGGCTGGGGCCGTATAGTTGGTATCAAAGGTCGGTTTAGATAACTTTAGGAGTTAGAATTCTATTAAATGATTATCCAAAAATATTTTATTTTTCCGAAATGATATAGCATTTAAAGATTACCATGTTGCTTCATCTAAGACATTTTTGTTCAGAATGGTTTTCCGCAGAGGAAACAGGGAAGCAGTGCTAGGAAGGCATACAGAAGGAAATAAACTTCCGAATCAGCATCCAGAAATGGTCGGAATTGGAACTGAACTGTTTGTTGCAGTAATGGCGCAGTTGACTCAAGCGATAAATGGCGGTGGTATCCATGCACGAGATCAGCCAGATCAACCGCAGAGGAACATGTCAGTGGTGGAACATTTCATGAGGCAACATCCACCATCATTCAGAGGATCATCTGACCCTGTGCTAGCTGAAGGGTGGATTAAAGCACTGGAGAAGATTTTTGATGTCATGGGGTGTTCGGACAATCAAAAGGTTAGTCTTGCTATTTACCGTTTGGAGGGAGAAGCAGATCAGTGGTGGTCTATGGTTAAAAATATCAGGGACGCCGATGAGATTGATGCTCTTGACTGGGATGAATTCAAAGGTATGTTTCTTGAGAAGTATTTTCCTAAGGCTGTTCGACTTAGGATGGAAAAGAAATTCTTGGAATTGAGGCAAGAGGAAGACTCAGTGGCTGCCTATGAAGAAAGGTTCACTCGATTGGCAAGGTATGCTCCAAATTTTATCCGGGACCTTGATAGTAAAATCAATCATTTCTACTCAGGATTAAATCCAAATTATCGAAGGGCATTAGCTTCTCGTGAGTTTAAAAGTTATGAAAAGCTTGTTCTATGTGCTGAGAAGGTGGAAATGGAGTTTTCCGATGACCATGTTTTCTATAACAACCAGCAGAAGAAGAGACCGAGGTGGAAGGAGAAAGGTAAGAATTCTTCAAAAAAGTCTGATGGTAAGAGAACTAAGTTTCCAGTTTGTGATAAATGTGGCAAAAGGCATGCTGGGGAATGTCTTTTGAATTCTGGGAAGTGCTACCGATGTGGTAAGATGGGACATAAGGCTCGTGATTGAACTAAAAAGAATCAAGGTGAAGGTAAGAACAAATTTTATTTATAGTTACTGAAATGTTATAAGTGCAATGAGATGGGTCACTATGCAAACGAGTGTCCGAAAATGAGCTTGAGTGATGGGAAGCAGTTAGACTACAAGCATAAAGGGGTGGTGAAAACCTTTGCACCTACTTCAGCAGATGTCGGTCCATCAAATAGAGATTCGTAGTTTCCTTGGTTTGGCGGGCTATTACCGAAGGTTTGCTATAAATTTTTCATGGTTATCTAGTCCAATGACTAAGCTAACTCGGAAGGGTGTTAAGTTTATCTGGACAAAAGAATGTGATGATTATTTTCCGGAATTGAAAAGAAGGTTGGTGAATGCTCCAGTTTTGGCACTACCTTCCAGGAATGGTGAGTTTGTTATATACAGTGATGCTTCATTGAAAGGACTTGGTTGCGTCCTAATGCAGAATGATCAGGTAATTGCTTATGCTTCACGACAGTTGAAAACTCATGAGGTAAATTACCCTACACATGATTTGGAAATAGCTGCTGTTGTTTTTTCTTTAAAAATTTGGAGGCATCATTTGTATGGAGTAAAGTTTGAAATATATACCGATCACAAAATTTTAAAGTATATATTCACTCAGAAAGAGTTAAACATGAGACAAAGGAGATGGCTGGAATTAATCAAGGATTATGATTGTACAATTCATTACCATCCGGGAAAAGCAAATAAAGTGGCTGATGCTTTGAGTCGAAAAAGTAATGCTTCATTAACAATGTTGTGTTTGGAAGGCGATCCTTTCGTTAACGATTTGACGAACTTTGACATAGAATTTGTTGGTGCAGGAAGTCCTTCTGTTTTGGTTCATGTATCAGTGAGATTTTCTCTATCAGATAGAATCAAGAAAGCATAGAAGCAAGACAGTGAGTTGCAGAAAAAGGTAGAGCTGGTTCAGAAAGATAAGTTGCATGAATTCAACATTGATAGTGATTGTGTTTTGAGATTTGGGAAGAGATTGTGTGTGCCTTGTGATTCACAGTTGAAGAGAGAGCTGTTATGTGAAGCTCATAGTTCTCCGTTTTCAGTTCATCCGGGCAGTACTAAGATGTATAGAGATCTGCGGGAGTATTACTGGTGGGATGGAATGAAAAGAGATATTGCTGATTTTACTGTGAAGTGTTTTACATGTCAACAGTTTAAAGCAGAGTGGCAGCTACCGAAAGGGATGCTTCAGCCTTTACCAATGCCAGAGTGGAAATGGGAGAATATATACATGGACTTTGTTGTTGGATTACCGAAGACATCTCGAGGTAATAATGCAATCTGGGTTATTGTTGATCGCTTGACCAAATCTGCTCATTTCCTTGCTATACGAGATACTTTCTCTCTTGATCAACTTTCCTGTTTTAAAGAGATAGTCAGGTTACATGGAGTTCCTCTCTCCATTGTATCGGATCGTGATCCCAGGTTTACTTCTAACTTTTGGAAAGGCCTTCAGAAGTCGTTGGGTACTAAATTAAATTTTTGTACAGCTTTTCATCCTCAATCAGATGGGCAGTCAGAACGAACAATTCAGACATTGGAGGATATGCTACGATCTTGTTCTATGGATTATCAGGGAAGTTGGGACCAACATCTTTCTTTGGTTGAATTTTCATATAATAACAGTTTTCATTCCAGTATACAGATGGCGCCATTTCAGGAATTATATGGGAAGCGGTGTCGAACTCCAGCTTTCTGGGATGAAGTGGGTGAAAGGAAGTTGATGGGACCAGAATTGGTAGAAGAGATGGCATAAAAAGTTCATCTGATTCAGAAACACATGAGAACATCTCAGAGCAGGCAGAAGAGTTATGCAGATAACCAGAGGAAGGATCTATCTTTCGAGGTATGTGATCATGTTTTTCTCAAGGTTTCTCCTTGGAAAAGTGTGATGAGATTTGGTAAGAAAGGAAAGTTGAGTCCAAGGTTCATTGGACCATATGAAATTCTGGAGAGAGTTGGATCAGTTTTATACCGAGTGGCTTTACCTCCGAGTTTATCTCAGGTACACAATGTTTTCCAAATTTCGATGTTGAGAAAGTATATGCCAGATCCATCTCATGTTTTGAGTCCAGAGGTAGTTCAGCTGGAAGAGAACCTATCTTATGAGGAACAACTGGTCCAGATTCTTGACCACAGGGAGCAAGTGTTACGGAATAAGGTGATTCATCAGGTAAAGGTTTTGTGGAAAAACCACATGATTGAAGAGGCAACATGGGAATCTGAAAATGCAATGAGGGATAAGTACCCCCATTTATTCGATAAGTAAATAAATTGCGGGGACGCAATTTTCTAAAGGGGGGAAGGATGTAACATCCCAAGTAAGTAATGAATAATATATATTTTTATCTATGTTTATTAATGATTAAGATAGTGTTATAGAAGCTTAAAATGAAAATAAATACAATCTTATGCATGGAATACACTAATATTCTTAAAAGATTGTTTTACTGCCTTTTGATGGCAAAACATTTTTGAATCTATGTTTTGAAAATTTTATAAACTATGTTTGTCAATATAAACTTATCATTTATGATTTGGACATCAAAATTTACCTTGTGTGAATTTTTGGGTATTTTTCTGACAATGTTCATTTTTTAATGAATAGTGAAAAATACTGCATTTTACATCAAAACTGATTTTCAATCTAATTTATTTATATGATTAGATTATGTTTTGAATAGGTTTTGAAGTGAAATTAGAATATATTTTTACCATTTTATCCAATGGTGGTCATTGGAATCAATTTCACTTTGAAATTAGACTTAAACTGGTGTCAATCTTTTGATACTTATTGTTTTGTAAAAACACGCTATTTGCTCTGGCAGCGGGAATTAATTATTAAATTAATTAATGTGACCTATATATTTTGAATTTTGTAAAATAGACTTCATTTTTTAATTCGGAATATCAAATATAGCTTAGGCTGAATTTTTGGTAATTTTCTGAAAAACTTCAATTTTTTATGAATAGTGAAACCACTAAGTGGTAATCAAGAAAATTGATTTTTCAGTTAAATGAAAGTTTACCACTAATGTGTATTGAATTTTGAAAATCCGACATACATGGTTGTCATTAAGAATTAAAATGTGGTTCAATGAGATTATAATAATTTTTTTGGTGAATAGTAACTTATTAAGTTCTTAATCACGATTAGTGGTAATTAGGGTAGTTTAAGGTATAAATAATACTTTAATAAAATGAAATGACCTAGACACATGTCCCAACCTCATTGGTTGTGTCATGGCCGACCATGAAATGCCATGGGTCAACTTGGGGACCACATGGATCCACTTTTGTTGGGAAATGACATAAATTACTTTTTATTTAATGTTAAAGTGAAAATGACACAAACATAATATGTTTTACGAAAACAATTTTTAAGTGGGGTTATACAAGTCCAAAATTTGATTATAAATATTAATTGGAAAGCTAAAAAGATTTTATATATCATAGTATTTTTTTTATAATTTTTAGACATTAAATAAATTTAATTATTTATGACATAATAATGATGCAGCGATGACATCATTATTTGACGATTTAAATAAAATAGAAAGATAATGTAAAATCTATGAACTACACATGTCCAAAGCCAATTGGATGAGTGGAGTTCGATCCCTTATCACCATATCCAAGAATTATATCAATTTGGGTACTTTTAAAACCGAAACCCATTTTCAAATAATGTAATATTTCTTTACTTTCCAAAAGTGCCCCTCCTCTCCTCTTATAAAAGGCCCCCACCTCTACCTCATTTCACACACTCTTCAAGCCTTTGGCTCGGCCAAACCCTGCCCATTTGCTCTCTCCACATCCCTCTCCTCATCCTAGAGGATTTCCTTTTGGAATAATCCTTTCAATGGAATCCTTTAGGCTCAACTCAAAAGGAGTTACACTTTTAACGGTAATTCATTCTCTCATGTTCATTTGTTTTATTTTTCTTCTCCAACCCCCTAAACTTTTTTTATTTACTTCTTTTGTAACAACACCAGTATCATCAATATACTAGGATGTTGTTATAAGATTTATTTGAGCTACACTCTCACACAACTACATCAAATGGTTAAAGAACATACGGTTTCCGTGGATGGCGAAATTCTGCCTCCCGAAACGATGATTGTTCAACACTCATTTAACACCTTCAAAGGTGGCCATTATGATGTCACTATTTTTATATATGATATATAATATGTTTATGTTTTCCTTAAGCTTCTGTTTTTTTATTTTGGGCATACCTTTATGGTTTCCATTATGGGTGAAACACGATATCTTCATTTTAGGAAGTGCGGACTACCGCCCCCTAAAAGTGATTTGATTCGTTAATACCATATGTGGGATGTGTAAAGGATAAAGTTAATGATATTATATATGTTATTATACTGGAATTATAATATACTCTTATATCATTATGATTCCATTCCAGAAAATATGAAATAGAAATGGAAGTAGCGTTCATGCGTACGTACGGCTTACCGTCTCCATGAACGGTGCATTTCATTTCTTACCTATAAATGATTATGTAATATTATAAATGCATGTATGTACTGGATATATATGACATATATGATATCTACATCATGAATACCGTTCTGGATATAATGAACCTTTGACCAAATTAATAAATGTAAGTGTAAGAAGTCTATTTTTGACTTAAGAACCAAATACCGACAAAATGAACATTATTAACTTAAATGATTACATGATGTCCATAACATGGTATAAAAGGAATAATGAACTTTAAAAAGGTTCTTAAGCAGGTAGAGATTAACTCAAGTTTATTATTCAGGAGATTAATGAACGATCGGGTCAAGTCGGATACGAGGTATGGGGACTTCGTCTCAATCTCCTTTCATTGAGGCATATTTTATTTTATACACAACTTTCTTTTATACGGTGTATAAAACCCTTTGACTTTTACGTTTATTCAAAAGGAATCTTTTTTATACGAAGTGTTTACAAAACTACAAAAGGGAATGGTTTTGTGGTACGTATGAGGCGACAACGAATTCTCCGCCGTCGTGACCGTTATTTGAGTTTCGGCTTCCTCTACAAACCATACCATCTTTTTAAAAGAAAAATAAATACCATGTTTTACTTTCCTTTTATTTTAGTATTGAAAATGGTTTTCATAATGTTTATATATCAATGTGTTGTATTGATATCTCGTGATTGAAATGTGGAAATTTTATGTTTCCTTTATGCATGTTTTATGTGATATGATTATGTTATGGTTCTTGGGCATTTTTATGAAGACGGGTGGTTCCGTGATAAACTGAGGGCGGGTGAGCCCGTTATAGCTCTCCAATGCATTGGGTAACGCGAAGGAGTGAAATGTTAAGGTTTGTCCGAAGAGATTTTAGGGAATATACTGTGATGGGTATTCCAAACGTAACCAAGAGGGTTACTCCCTACGTAAGAATGTTATGAATGCCTCAAGTTACCTTTATGTCTTATGATTTCTATGATTTATTCATGATTTTATGAGGTATGTTAAAGTGCCTATGTTTTATGGGTAAAGTATGATTTCATTATTATGTATATATGAACTCATGTTTCCTTTCCATGTTTTTTTTATAACCCATACTGAGTTTTTATTCTCATCCCATGTTTTTGAAATGTTTTTCACGGGTCAAGGGAAAGGTACATGATAAGATGATAGAGTCAAGGATGTGTCAAGAAATAATCCATGTTTTATTTTAAATGTGTTTCCATTGATGGGAATGAAGAATACTATCTTTATGTAACCACTTTGTTTATATGTGTAATGTAATGCAAGTTTTATGATATAATTCTCTAAAACTCTAAACCTGAAAAGATCCTCAATGTGTAATCTTGTAATAACTCAAGATTAAGTAAGGTTTAAGGCTGGGGCCTTATAATATGATTCATCAAATTAAACATCCTCAGATTTATCATAAACTCTAGGATGTATATCTCACTCTTCTTCAAGCTATATTTTTCACCTTTCCTTGTTACAATAAGACATTGTACCCATAACTCCAGTATCCGGACATTTTTAGATAAACTTGCAATCTTCGGAGCCTTTTCATCTACAAGTCCGAGAGTTTCTAAATCATTTTCCTTGTCGAAGCTACCTTTAGAATCTGGCAACACATGAGAAATAAATTCATCTTCAACTTCATTATTCAGCCCTACCAAGCTGGCTTCCTTAGCATATGAAAGTTTATAAGTCTTACCATAAGACTTAAAGGAAAACTTCTCCTTTCCATATTCCTTGAGAAAAGAAACAGTCTCATAGAACTCTACAAGAAAATCTGAATATACTTCATCTTGGTTCCCAGGTTTTTACACCGCAACATCTTCCCAACCATTAAGCTTGATATTCTTAGAAATAAGAGAATCGTACTTGTTGAAGAAATCCGGATGAACCAGCCTCTCTCTATATATTAACCACTTCAAGATCAGCTTAGATGAATACATGCCTTGAGAAGCTACATCCACAGACATTAGGATTTGAAGACCTTTGAGAAGTTCGGAACTGAGAAAACTGAAGTTCGGAACGGCCTTAAAATAGAGAGGCAAATCTTCAAGACGCTGGAGCTTGAAAACCGATGTGGGACAACCATTTGGGGTCCCCTTTATATAGGCAACGAAAAAACGGTTCAACTTCAACGATTGATCGAACGACTGTGATAAGATGAGATCAGATCTGACGGTCAAAAACCAATTCTCTTGAATCCGATCTTTTGAGGTTTTTATTAAAACAAAGAATTAAGAAAAATATAATCCGAAAACAAAATATAAGAAAATTCCAACAAGTTAATTTATGACTACGAAAACTTGGTTAAGGAAATCATACCTTTCAGTTTGGCTTAAGAGGATTATTCTTAATGGGTGATATTCATACGAAAACAACAAAAAAACATTATTACGAAAAGAAAATTTGGAAAACACGCTATCAAAAACAAACTTAGTAAGGAAAACTCAGTACGAAAATTTCATTCCAAAATTTTGATAACGAAAAACTTATTTTGTAAGATTCGGTACGAAAATCCCGTTATGAAAATACCAGTACGAATATTTTCATTCCGGATATTTCCATTCCAAAAGTTTTCTATACTAAAATATCCATTCTGGAATGTTTTAGTTCCGAAAATTCCATTCCGGAATTTTAATTCTGAAAAGTTTGACAAAAGTTTTTGAAAAACATTGTTAAACTAACAATCAAATATACTCCCCCTATGAAAAGAAGTTTATTTCTTTAAGGAAAATTTTTCAACAAATAGTTAATTAAGAAGGATTACCTTATAGTTATCATTCATAACTTCTGTTTAATATATTCAAATCAATCAGAAGGTAAAGGTTTTGTGAAAATATCAGCAAGTTGATCTTGCGTTCTGATAAACTGAAGAATAATATCTCCTTTAAGTGTGTGATACCTAAGAAAGTGATTCCTAATATCTATGTGTTTTTAATGGGAGTGATGTGCATGGTTCTTACTAAGGGAAATGGCACTTGTGTTATCACAAAAAATTTGAGTTTTAGTAAAACTCAAGCCATAGTCAGTGAGTGTATGTTGCATCCACAACACTTGATCCCAACAACTTCCAGCTGCTACGTATTCAGCTTCAGCAGTGGATAGTGCTACAGAATGTTGCTTCTTGAAAGACCAAGAAACTAATGAATCTCCTAATAAATGACATGTTCTGTATGTACTTTTTCTATCCATTCTATATCCACCAAATTCAGCATCAGAAATGATTTTTAGGATAAAATAATTTCCAGAAGTATAAAAAAATCCTAGATCCATGGTTCCCTTAAGGTAGCGAAAAATTCTTTTTATTGCCTTTAGGTGAGATTCCTTAGGATTGGATTGATATCTTGCACATAAGAATAATGAAAACATTAATTCTGGCCGACTAGCTGTAAATTATAGTAGACTTCCTATCATACCTCTAAAAGATGTTTGATCTACTGGTTTCCCAGCTTCATCAAGACCTAAAGAGTTTGAGGTACCAATAGAAGTATGTATACTATTAGTATTATCATAACCATACTTTTTAAGAAGATCTTTAATATACTTAAGTTGAGATATGTTGGTTCCTTCTGGTTTTTGAGAAATTTGAAAACCAAGGAAAAAAGTTAACTCACCCATTATACTCATTTCAAACTCAGATTTCATTAGACTTGCAAAAGAGTCGGTCAAAGATTGCTGAGTTGAACCAAATATGATGTCATCAACATAAATTTGAATAATCAAAACATTTTTCTTATCTTTCTTTATAAAAAGGGTTGGATATTCATTTCACTTAACATAGTTATTTTGAAGCAAAAATCCATTGAGTCTATCATACCATGCTCTTGGGGCTTGTTTAAGGCCATATAGGGCTTTGGTAAGTCTAAAAACATAATCAGGATGTTTTGTATCTTTAAAGAAATGAGGTTGTTCAAAAAAAAAACTTCCACTTGAACATAACTGTTAATAAAAGCACATTTCACATACATTTGGAAAAGATTGAAATTAAATAATGCTGCAAAGGCAAGTAGAATACGGATAGATTCAAGTCTAGCTACTGGAGAATAGGTTTCTTCATAGTCTATTCCCTCTTGTTGATTATAGACTTTAGCAACATGTCTAGCTTTATTTCTTACTATGACTCCATTTTCATCACATTTATTTCTGAAAACCCATTTGACTCCAATAACAGAAGTTTCCTTAGGTCTTTCAACCAAGGTCCAAACTTTATTCCTTTCGAATTCATTTTGTTCATCTTGCATGGCTTTAATACAATCATCATCGCCTAAAGCTTCATCAGTTCTTTTAGGTTCTAATTGGGAAAGAAATGCTATATGTTATACTTCATTTCTTAAGGAACTTATATTCCTTACAGGTTGATTTACATCACCAATGATACTATCACTGGTATGATTTTTAAGAAATGCCTGATTTGGGTTTTGAAATGCTTGTTCATCAACAGAGTGTATAAAATCATCTGGGGTAAATGTTTCAGGAATATATTCTTGAACATTATCTTTATCAGAAGGTTTTTCTATCTAAGGTTGATAATAAGTTTTTGAAAACACATCTGAGGATGTAGGCTGAGATGTTTTAAAAACAAAAGGATCCGACTCATCAAATTTTACATGTAATGTTTCTTCAACAGTACAACTGTTTTTATTAAAAACTCTATAGGCCTTAGATGTTGTGGAATAACCTATGAAAATTCCTTCATCGGATTTTGGTGCGAATTTATGTATGTTATATTTAGTATTCAAAATGAATACTTTGCAACCAAAAACCATGAAGTAGGATAGTCTTGGTTTTCTATCATTCCATAACTCATAAAGAGTTTTATTAAGAAAAGGTCTAATCAAAACACGATTTATAGTATAACAAGTAGTACTTACAGCTTCAGCCCAGAAATGTCTAGCTATATAATATTCACTCAACATGGTTCTAGTTATTTCTTGAAGAATTATATTTCTTCATTCAACTACACCATTTTGTTGAGGAGTTCTAGGTGCTGAAAAATTGTGAGTAATCCCTTTTTTACTACAAAAAGTTTCAAAATCAGAATTTTGAAATTCTTCACCATGTTCATTATGAATAGTTTTCAATGGAAGGTTTTTCTCATTTTTAACATGAGATATAGAAATTTTGAAATAAGAAAAATCTTCAGATTTCTTTGCTAGAAAATAAACCCAAGTAAATCTAGTGTAATCATCAACTAGAACAAACACATTGTATTTGCCTCCAATACATCGAGGTTATGTGGGACCAAAAAGATCCATGTGCACTAACTGTAATCCATCAGTTTTTGAGACTTCACCGATTAATTTAAAACTAGATTTATGTTGCATGCCATATTGACAAGGATCACAAACATTAGAAGAATCAAATCTAAGCTCTGGTAGATCATTAAGTAGTTTCTTCTTAGAGAGTTTACATAGGTTCCTAAGGTTACAGTGACCTAGTCTTCTATGCCATAACCAGGAATGATCTTCCATTGCACTAAGGCAAGGTAAATCTTGTCTTCTAAGATCTTCTATGATTAAGGTGTAAACATTCTCTTGCCTATTGGCTGAGAAAATAAATTCTTCCTTGGAATTGTGAACTAATCACTTATCATTCCTAAAATTTACAAGGTAACCTTCATCACATAACTGACTTATGCTAATGAGGTTGTGCTTAAGACCCTTAAGAAAAAAAAATTTGAAATAAAAGTTTTACTAAGAAAAACAATATTACCAATACCAACAATATCACCCTTAACATTATCTCTGAAAGTTACCTTTCCTCCTTTCGTTTTGATAATCTTTTCAAAATAGCTTTGGTTACCAGTCATGTACCGGGAACATCCTCTATCCATGTACCATGTATTGTTGCTGGTACTCTCTTTATTTTCCTGAAATCAAGAAGAAAATTAGGATTTCGGAATCCAAACATGTTTGGATCCGAGATTTCCAGACAATAAAATTTTAGGTATCCACATATTGTTAGAAAAGTAAGCTTTGTGAAATCCTAGAGATTGGGTTTTGTTTAAGGAACAACCCTTTGCCCAGTGACCACCACATTGACACTTGGTACAAAATTGGGCACTTTTAGGAACAAAATAATTGTTACTGAAAATTGGTTTTGCATGGGTATAACCAAATCCGGATTTATTTCGTAAAGGTCATATTTGGGAATACATTTTATCAAAATTTTCTTTCCCATGAGTAAATTTTGATAAACACTTATTTAAGGAAAAAAATTTAAGACTTGAGTTTTACAACCAAGTTTTTATCCTCAAAATAATTAGTTTTAGAACTAGAGCTAGGCTTGAAATCATTTTTATTAGAAATTACTTTTTCTAATTCTTTAGAAAGATTGTTCTTATCAGAACTTACTTCCTCAAGATTTTTTGAAATACTTTCAAAATCAGCATTTTTCTTATCATGATCTTTAGAAAGATTTGATATCTCTTTTTTAATAATAGAATTCCTAGAGTTTGCCTTATCATGTTTTTTATTGAGTTTTGAATTCTCAATATCAAGAAGTTCATCAAACCTAGAGACTTCTTCATAAGTAGGTAATGTATTTTCTTCATCAGAAGAAGATTCTTCATCAGAAGAGTCATAATACTTACTATCATTAGAATTTAAAGAAACATTGGTCAGTGATTCAGCATTTCATACCTTATCCATAAAACAATCATTATCAATATTTAATCTGGCTATAAGACCAAGATTCTTCTGTCCTGAAGATTCATAATCAGAAGATTCATCTGAAGAGTCACCACCACTGGCACTCCAGGTGTCATTAGCTTTCAGAACATTATTATCTTTTGCTTTATTATACTTCTTTATGTTCATGTCTAAATGTCTTTCTTTCCATTCTTTCTTTTTGAGCATAGGGAAATCTAGTCTTATATGTCCAGCTCTCTTGCATTCATAACATGTAACTTCTCCATCTTTTCTATCTTTCATATCCTTTTTCTTATACTTGGATTGGAAATTTCTCTGGCCGGCTATCTTTTTCATTCTTCGAGCAAGATTTTCTAATTGATTTTCAGAGATTTCACTCTCACTAGAATCTGATTGAACTATCATCTTCTTAGAATTAGATCTGGTTACTCTCTTAGGAGTCTTAGCTTTCATATGATTTGATGTTGTTGTAAAAGCAACTGTACCATTACTATTTTTCTTTTTGATATTGTCAGTATCTCTCTTCATTCTGGTTTCATATTGGAGAGTAGTTCCAAATAGCTCATCAAGAGAAATCTAAGTGACTTTCCTGTTCTCATCTATAGCAGTTCTTTTGTATTCCCACTCAATAGGCATGGTATCAATTATCTTATCTAGAAGAGCTTCATCATCTAAACCTTTCTCTCCCATAGACTGTAGGCTGTTGACGATAGTCATAAATCTCTATTGAACTTTACAAATTGGTTCTCCATAAGGAAAGTTGATGCCATGATATTCAGCTCTAAGCATAACTCTCTTAGTCTCAATAACCTTAGAAGTTCCCAAGTGTGTAACCTCTAACTTCTTCCAGATACAGTTAGCTGCTTCACAAGAAGAAATTTGGCTATATATATTTCTAGTCATTGAACAAAGTAGAGTATTGTGTACCTTATAGTTGAGTTGATACTCTTGCTTTTCATGGTTAGTGAATGTTCTAACTTTTATGTCAGGAATTTTAAAATCACCAGTAAGCATAACAAAATTGTATACTTCAGTATTGATAACAAATGTCTTCATTAGATCTCTCCAGTACTCATAGTCATTACCATCAATGATTGGTGGTCTTATAGGATTTAGATTATCAGTTGAACCAACATTAATTCCTGCCATACTTATAATAACCTTCGGAAAACAAACTTGTCAGTAGTAAAGATTCGTAATAACATAGTTCGGTAATGGAAAATTTCTGAATGGAAAAGTTTGGAATGGAAAAGTTCGGAATGGGAAAGTGAGCAAGAAAAACTTATACGTGAGTGCAAGTATTTCAGAGACCTGCTCTTATACCAATTATAGGTTCGAAATAATGATGTAGATGCTCAATATAGAAGAGGGGGGGGGGTGAATTGTAAACATTAAAAATTCCATTGGAACCTTTAAAGTTAGTTATGAATAACTGTGTTTTCCTTAAGCAAAGGAAAAGGTTATGTTTAACAAAATTAAACTTAAGTAAATTCACAACACCTCTAATACCAAATGAAAACTTGGAAAGAGATTCCGAACGTGGGTTCCGAAAATATGGTTCTTGGAAATTGAAACTCAACAAATGATTACAATATGAGATTATACCTTAAAGCGTATAGAATCTAAATAAAACAGAGTAAAATTAAGGAAGTATAAGAATGTTTTACTTTCCTTATAATACAAAATTCAGTGGAAATAAACAAGTAGTAAAACTACAAGTAACAATATATAAGTCTTTTAACCCAAATAGAAGGGTATCTATCAACCTTGGATAAAGGTCCCTTGATTTATACTTTCATGAAAGTATGTCTTACCCACACCAGGGTAAGCCCTCGATACGAAGATCGGAATGTCTCTGTCTTGCTATCCCTGCAAGCCTTGAACTTCAAGGAAGTTGGCAACCCTTGTCTTCCTCAGCAAGGAAGCCCTCAAACTTCATGGTAGTTGGCACCTCTGTCTTCCTATCCCCAGAAGTCCCCGAATGTAATCACCAACATTCGGAGTCGCACGAAGCTTTGAGAGTTAATAAGAGCCTCTCTCTCTAGAAATCACTTCAAGCATGTAATTACATGAGTCAAAGATCAGTCCGCCTTTCAGCACAACAGCAGCAGCACTGAGCTCTTTCAAATGAGCTCCTATTTATAGGTAAGGTCAGCATCCTTTCCAACGGTCATATTTTCCTTAAAAATCGGAGGGACCTGTACACGTTTAACTAAAATAATGGTTAGTTTATAACAGAATACATGACATCGTTTTATAACAAAACAAGTGTAATAGAATATACGACACCGTTTTAAATCTTAACTAAAAAGATTCGGAGTGAATGTTCACAGTTAAAGTTCGGAGTGTAAAGAAAATAATAAAGAGTAGAAAAAATATAAAGGCATAAGAAAAATGAATGTTCGTATTGAAAATTTGGAGTATGAATAAATTCAGAGTGTATAACACAAAGATGATCAGATTCTGTTTAATAGATGAATTCGGAATGCAAATTCGGAATGAGAATTCGTCATCATAATTCGTAGTGAGTATTCCTCATCAGAATTCATAATGGGAATTCATCATCAAAATTCTTAATGAGATTTCATCTTAAGAATTCATAATGATAATTCATATCTAAAATTCGGAATGAGAATTCATCATCAGAATTCGTAATGAGAATTCATCTTAAGAATTCGTAATGGGAATTCGTATCCAAAATTCGAAATGAGAATTCATCATCAGAATTCTTAATGAGAATTCGTCATTAGAATTCGTAATGAGAATTCAATGTCGAACTTTATAAGGATTCATATCCTGAATATGGAATAGAACTTAGTCAGAGTTCGTATCCGTAATTCGGAATGATACTTTATTATTGTTCTCATCTGGAATTCGGAGTGAAACTTCCTTACAGTTCTTATCTAGAATTCGGATCCTAAAACAGAATACATTATATCAAAGTTTCAAACAAATCCGAGAAAAGAGAAATGAATCCGAATTTTATACTTAGGAAAAATATGAATGAAAATATGATAAGAATAATTTTTCTTACGAAAGCGACTTTTCATATTAAAGCGATTTTCCTTGTAAAAGCAATTTTCATTATAAAGTCAATTTTCCTTATAAAAGAAATTTTAATTATAAAAGAAATTTTCCTTATAAAAGCGATTTTCATAAAGATAATGTGTTTGTGATTTTCAAAACAAGAATGAATGTAAAAGTCATAAGGAAAACCTTATTGACTCAACAGTATATTCTTATGCATATTTAATTAATTTTATATCTTCATTCTAAATTTTGGAAAAAAAATACATTTTGTAGTTATTTTTTCTATTTAAAGTATTTTTTAAAATAAAATGACCCCTTTTATTGAAAACATGATCATTTAGTCAAAACGACCACATTAGGAGTCAGATTGATGTGTGGTCAGTTACTATATGGGAAAAATGAATTACATATGATTTTGATAAATTTTTTAGAATTTTATTTTTTTGTTTGATCAGTTTTTGGGTTGGTGGCATATTTGTTAAACAAAGATAATACCTTTTTATTGAAAAAAGGACCTTGCGAAATACTGACCACATCGGGGTCAGATTGATCTATGGTTGATTCCTGCATATCAAAAATTAATTATTTATTATTATTTTTAAATGTTTTAAAATAATCTATTATCATTTTCATGGTTTTGGCTATGTGAAATGTTCTTCAGACTAAAATGACACTTTTGTATCAAAAACGCACAATTCGGTTCATAGAGACCACTTCATGTGTTAGATTGATGTGTGGTCAATTTATACACTTCAAAAATAAATTATAGATCACTACCCTAAAGTATCAAAAAAAATAAATTTTCATAGTTTTGAGCTTCTGACATGTGTTTTGAACAAATGTATAAATTTATTAAAAAAATTATAAGATAAAAATGGTAATTAAATTAACTAAATGCATTGATAAATTCTATAAAAATTAACTAAATAAGAAGTATGATGTCACCCATTCAAGATGGTTGTATATATTATGAACCATTTATTCTTCAAATTCATTTCTAAACAAATTTATTTTCTCTATTATAATTATCCTTTAGTAATATGTAAAAAATAATATATAAGCATTTTCATAATAATACTTCCACATACCCAATATATTTATATGGTAATATCCCATACTAGATCACATAATTATTTCACAATGAGTTAAATTTGGGGTAGATAAATATTATAAAACCATGTACACTGCCCACTCATATGTAAAAAAATTACTTGTTTCTTTAACTATCTAAATTTATATAAATCATGGAATTAATTAGAAAATTTATAAAAAAAATTGATTAAGAAATATTTTTAATGAAATTGTAATTACCTGTAGTAATTACTTGTTTAGGGACAATATCCATTTGATGGTATATTATATCTTCCATAAGATTAAAAAGATAATATCCAAAATCATTTCCACTATGTTTCTTCAGACACTGTAACCAAAAAATGTAAATTGAATTGAAATATTTTTTGATAGGTAATCATTATATATATACCTTAATATATTTTCATTTGAATAAATCCATATGCTTCTTATATTAAGTTACCAAACTTATACCATGATTTATCTTATATTTATATATGTCCATATCATAAAAACTATCATTAAAACAAAAACATACATATATAATTAAAAGTTTGTCTATAAAACGTTGATTTTCATGCCTTGGAAATTAATAATAAATTTTATGTGTTGTTTTTTTATGAAAATACCAGCATTTGGTCCAAAAAATAAATATTTGTGGCTATAAAACTGATTGAAATAAGCATAAAGATCTTCTCCAAAAAAAACAAATAAGAAATGAAAAAAAGAAAATCAATATTTTATATTATTAGATTTCAGGGTTTTCCCCTACATTATGGAAATAAAGAACCATATTTCAAATATATTTTTTATTATCAAATTACTTTCTTATTTATTCTATTTTATTGTCAATTTCGGTCACATAAAAATAAATATACTTCAATGAAACAATGATAAGATTATTGAATCCAATTAATGCTTCTCATGGTTTTCCCTTTATATAGAAGTAGTTCAAATGTCAATAGAAAATATAAATAAATTTTAACTTTAATAAATATAGTAGATCTTTTTTCAGACAGATGGATTATAAAAATATAACTTATGTCTATTTTCACAACTGACACTCCCATCAATTCAATCTTCAAAATCTATATAATTCCCTTGAGACCAACCAAATCTGCAATGAAATTTCTAAATTTTTTTCCTATTGGATGTTTGAAATATATCATTATTTTCTTTTGGAATCCCTATGAACATGTAATGTTAGTTGATGTTATAGTAGAAACCATAGGGATATGGTACTCCCAGATGGTCTTTTTGTTTTCTTATTTGATTCATATGTTTTTCATGATCCAACCTTCCATTTACCCCTAATTTTATATTTTTCTAATATTATACCCCATATTAGTCATTTCTTATGAACTATTACAGGTATTTCATTTGAAATTTTTTTAAGGACATAGCTCATATATATTTATAATATTAGACATCCATGATATAAATGTTCCAATAGCATCATTTATTTTAGTAATATCTGGATAATCATGGGAAATAGGAAACCATGTGCAAGGATCTTGAGATAGATCAATCCCACTCTCATGTAACTTTTTGTGAGTTATTTGTTTGTATCATGTCTTCCAAGATATTATACACTATAACCTTCCTAATAAGGTGTTGTTTCAGTATTGATGGATTGAAAAAACTTACAAAATTACCCTATATAATTTAAGTAATATAATGTTATCATAAGGTTTTTTATTCACATTTAGTAGAAAGAGTAATGGAAAAATTAATTACCATTGGTAAGGTATTCAGTTGAGGGTAATGACTAGTCTCAAAGCTAGTGAAGACAATTAGTTGTTCATGTGATGATCTTTTTATAACTTTGTATTCACTTAGACCCTTTCACATATATTGGTCTATTTAATTGGGATAAATAATAATATATTGGGAAGAAAACTTTCCAACCTGCAATCCTTGAATCATAAATATATATATTCTTCTAGTTTTTTCTTCCTGAAATATGTTCTATGAGACACTCCAAAACCTACAACTCTAACGTGACCATATTTTTATGGTCGATTCTAATCGAAAAAAGTATTTTTTTTTGCTTCAGGTATAATCCCTGATAATTATTTTTTTATCGTATAAAAACATATTAAAAATATATATTGTTATGTAATATTTTTTTGAATCATAATAAATTACAAACATATAATACTTATACATGTTTTCTATAATTCATTTGGGTTTTCATTAACTAGTTTATCCTATTTATATATGTGAGCCTCCTTATATAACACATGGCGTGGGATGTTTGTGGCCTCATATTCTCACTCATCAATATAAATAAAAACAAAGTAACATATGTAGTTTCATATCAAAAAAAACATTTATTGTGTATTTAAAATACATAATATTTCATTCTTTGGTGAGGTATACCCTATCCTTGATTTGTGATAGGGGTACATTGGTTTTGATACAAGTTTTTTTTTCAACACTCCTTTTTTGTTTCATAAATTTAAAAAAAAAATCAATCTAATTGTATATAATAAATAATTTCAAATAATATATTATCAACTACAATGAACCTAAAATGATTTATCATCACAAAAACTGATGAAATAATTCCATAATTCATTCTTTATAATGTGTGAATAAGTAACTAGTTGGTTTGTATTTACATTCCCATAAGTGTCCCTAGGATGAAATATGAAAAAAGAGTCTAAAGCTTCTATGGGCTTTTCCAGTGGCCATTAAGGCATAATTCTTATGGAAATATTATAAAATAAATGAACCCTAAAAGGTATAATAAAATTTCAATAAATGTTTTGTATATATTTTTTCCATGAAATAAAGAGAATATGTCATAACATTATCTTAATATCATTCGAGAAGGATTCCTTTGCTACCATCTAGACATGGAACCAAAATATATATCAATTGGTGCATTCATTCTCATTGTTTGCCTAATATAACTAATTAACATTCTCTTTTTGGGTTTAATAGTTCAGTGGTGTTCATTCCATCCAACCTCAAATTTTATACCCTATCTTTTTTCAAGTAAATTTTCAGTCTACATGGTGATGTTATTTTGTTCTTGTTTTTTCATGAAAATATTTTTAATCCCATAAAAATTCAATTGTTTTAGATGTAACTATATGTTTTTCCAAATAATAATAACATCATCAAGTGTAGAATTCACCATATGTATGAGTTGTCAATAATTTAATTTAGATTATATTAATAATGTAGATAAGACATAATATTATGAGAGAAATTATAGTATATTATAAAAACTGTAAACCTACTCATTGAACTCTATTTTGTTAATAGTTAAAGAGATTTTCATCCTCTATCGAGAAGCTAAATCCCCACTTTATGGTCCCATATATCATAAAATATATTGTCTATATTGGGAATATCATGAAATAATTGTAATATCCCAATGAATGGATCATCCTTAGTTGAATTTTCATCTAACCCAGTAGTCATTTTAGTCATCGACAGAAAAATGGACCAATTCTTGTTTTCTAGGTTTGAGATATAATATACAAGAACTTCTTGTGATTCCATTATGCAAAGATCATCTATATACACTTCCACACTAATATTTACCTTCACATAACCCATTTCCTCAAATCTCACTACACACATGTTTTCAACCAATTTTTAAGGAAAAAAAAGGGTTCAAAATGTTGTATAATCCAACTAAAATTTTATTTTGATGATCCTGAAATATTATATATTAACATAAATTTTGTTTCTATCATTGGAACTGTATATGGGCATCACTACCATGATATTCATGTCTTTATTTTTTATCATAATATATAAATCTTGTTGTTTTTTATAGAATGTATAACTATTAATTACAAACCTGTTGTATGATATAACATTTACATTTAGTCCCCTTGCTAGACATCACTTCCATTTTGATGTTTAATTCATATTTTTAGTTAAAGAATTATAAATATGCTTTTTTATTTATACTATAAACTATTATTTATGTATGTTTTATATCCATCCACCATCCCTGAATGGATTCAATTGTCTAATAATAGCTTTGTTGGATTCAATATATGCATAATAATCCTTAATATTATGTAAAATATGATGTTGATCTTGCTCCCACTCTGCAATGGTAATTTTAACAACATCTCTTTTGGAAATCCCTTCACCAATAAAGAGTCTTCTATAATTATACTTTGAGAGAACGATGCTATAAAAACTGAAGGAAATTGGTATATAATTGAACACATTATTTTACAATACCTCATTTTGTAATTCAACATTTATTCCAACTTCAATTCATGACGTACCCATTAAAAAATATTTATATACCATTTAAAGGGGTTCATTCATATATAATGGTTGGGACCAAAAATTTGAACCAATATAACTATGTGATTCATTATGTGGACTATTTTATCAAAGAATTAATGTGGGAAGAACATATCTAATTCACATAATATGAATGTAAACACCTTATTCATGATTGGTTACTTCACTAGGTCTATAAAATTATGGTACATGGCTTCAAAAAATATGCATTGTTTAGTAAATATACACCATTAATTATAATATATTATGTAATATAAAAAAATATGCATCAAATATTGTATCAAAACACGAAATTCATGTGGATTTAGTCCCTTGAAATTCAAATTATTCATTGACATGAAATTTTTGATATTTTATATAAACTGCTCAAGCACAATTGTACTATTAAGGAAAATTGAAAATTGAAAATTTTCATGTTTTGATAGAGTGTAAGAAGCTACAGAAATAAAGGTATTCCTATTACCCTCTACAAATTCTAACACTCTGCTTATCCACATATAAATCAAGTCCAACTAATCCTTGAATCCACCTTTTTTCATTCCTTTAAAATTTAGTAAAGTTCTAATTATACTATAAAATGCATTTTTTCTACATGCATGAAATCTAGAAAATTTATTATGTTCAAAAAATTCTATTATTGCAATTCAAAGACTATTTTTCTCATTTCCCAACCTAATATCATTTTTTAAAACTATTCACCAAAAATTGATTCAATATTTTTTACATTACTGAATAGTTTCTCATCTGTTATTTCATAAGCTGTTGTCCCTTCATTTTAATCCCATATAAAATGTTGTCATCTGGGGATAATATTTACGTCATTAAGTTAATATAATTATATCTTAAAAATATTGTCATTGAGGAATGTTTTATACAAATTGAGTTTGTATATTCTTCCCAAATGGTACACCCCAACATTCCATTAAATCTATTTTCTATAAAATTTCCATAATCAGGAATTTCATTTATTATCCCATAGAACATGGCCCTCAAATTGAATTATTCAATTATATAAGCATAATACATTGTGGCACATATATCCTACATCAATTCCTGATATTTGATCAATGAATCCAAATAGAAATCAATATCATTTCCATGTTTTTTTAGTCCAGATATCAACAGATACAACACAATGTATTTAGGCTTCATTAATAACCATGGGTTATAAGTCATATTTTACTAAGATGAATAGCCATGTATTGTACCTAATATTCTAATCTCCAAGATAATTTATTCTATTTAGGGATAGCGCAATACAATATATTCATTAATAATTTCCAAATTTAGAATACTCATAATCATTTTTCATTTTACAAGGGGAGTTTATTGTATGATTTTTTTCCAATATTTAATTCTTATATCCGTGTTACACATAAATTGTCTACTGGTTTCTTGACATCCATATATTTTTCTATACTATGGAATGATAGAATTTACCATATATATTTTAAAGACATGATTCATCTTTCTCTTATCAATTCATGACACAATTTATGAATTCAATTATTGAATCATGGTTCTTAAAAAAGAATACATAATCAGTTGTAAATGCATAAATTCTTTCAGAGATTATACTCATTGAACGTACCATTCACATAGAATCATATTTTTGACAAAGAAGATTATTTTATTTTAGTATCCTATCATTGAGGAGTCCAAGTAGTTTGGTAATTCTATTTTCACTCTGACTGCTGCCCTATATAAAATTATATAACTTTAATATAGCTCATAATGACGGGTATTTAGTAAAACCTATATAAAATGATCTCCAAAAAATATTTATCTTCACAAATATATTTTGAAAATCATAAAGGTTCTCTTAAATTTCCATTTTCATTTATTCAATATTATATATATCATTATTATAAAGACCCATACTATACATTAATTGTTATTACATTAGAATTGAAGCACACTTATCACAACATATAACAAAACCAGGAAAGGATCGTATAGGTATAGTGTCTTCAGAAACTGGGAAACATAAACAACTGGTTCATAAAGTGTCTACACTGTCTCCCATTTATTTCATCATATCTATAGTCCCTTTTGGCATATCTTACTTAATAACCTTCTTCCTGACCTGGGGAAAGAAGACATAAAAAAGGGTGATCTCAAATGCTCAGTAAGGGTAAACAAAAGAAATATCAATCACATCATATTCATAAGAACATAACATTTTGGAAATCTTAACCTGCAAAAGAGAGTATAATTTCATAACATGGTATAAATCATAGTAGTGAAATGAAATCCCAATAATCATAACATAAAACATGAAACTTTGTGTCATACACACATAATCATAGAGAATAATTTCTTATTAGTCAAGACTCATTGCCAAGACTATCTTAGTGGACGAAGTGCATTTCTGAACCGAGTTCATTCCTCGTTTCAGTCATGTTCCACTGAACCGGTTTAACCTGCCGTTCCAGCCATGTCTATCTCATGAGATATAAAATCATTACCCAATGCATTGGAGGGAGATATAGGTCCCACCCATATCATAATGATACCATTCTTATGTGTGCCACATAATCATAAACCATACATCATAGCATAACCCATGCAATAAAAATGGGAATCTTAAACATCATGACATCATAAAACAATTCATATAAGATAAAGGAATTCATAAAAATAATTCCATCACCACATAATCAAATCAATGTAATAATAGGGATAGAAACCGAACCCTATATTATCTTAGATGGAAAATAATTTTGATAAAACACTTGAACTCCATTCTTGAGGAAAATATCCTTTCTACATCAAAAACCATTTTCCTTTGTTAACAAGTCATAAAATTCTAAACTAAAAGAAGTTGATTAAAAATAAACTTGAAAACTTGTAAAGGAAGATTATTGGAGATATTGTTTTAAAAATCCACTCATGCCATATAAGTTAAAATAACATTCTTCTCGTACTTTTGTCGGAAAAGTCAAAAAGTACCTCATACAAAAAACAAAAAAAAAGATTCCTTTCATATCCTTTACTAAAAACTCACCGAAGGGTAAAATTGGATTTAAACAATTTTAGGTGGATAGAAACAATATTACATATTGAGGGAACATGGACGTGGATGATAAAATACATCTCAGTAAATTCTAAAGTACAAACAATCTCGGATAAAAATTAGATTGTGATATTTCCCTTACCTTAGGTCCAATTTTCTTCGTAAGTGTCTGAACCTCCTGTATAATGATTTAAATAATGTCATTTACTTATTCCAGATAACATATATGGTCATATTCTTAGATTCATATTAGTAATATTTCATTACAACATGTTATTCGGGTGTTTATTACTTTTTGTTCTTATGCGTGTTTTGTCGGATAAATTCATATTTTTCTTTTTAGGTTATAGATACCTCATTTACAGAATGGTATTAGTGTAATATATATCATATTAATTCATTAAATTCATTTATATAATCATTATGTAATGAAGATCATGTAGAACAAGTCGCATCACATCGTGGAGACGGTATTCCGTACATATGCACGAGCGATTATATCCTTCCCATGATTGTGGAATTCTATTGGAGTGTATATATACTATTTCATAATCAATATAAATTTACAATAATAATATATAGTCAATATTTATGCCATTATACCCATCCAAGTAAGGTGGTGGTGGAAAGTAGATTACACCACGGCGTGGAGACTGTATTCCGTACGTACGCATGCGCGGTGATTTCATTTTCCGTAGGATGGATAGATGGTGAAATATGGTTTTATCATACTTATAATGACATATAAGTATATGAGTGATACTGATTTTATTACTTCATAATGAAACAACTAAAGAAGAAGAAGTGGAAGAAGAAATAATGATGAAAGAATCGGTAACAGACATTTCCTCTTCTTTGAAGCACTTCTTTGAGACCTCCTTTTAGGGAACTAAAATTTGGCATTGAGGAAGACCAGGACCTCTAGGATGTCTCTAGGGATGTGGAGTGAATAAATTTTCAGGGGTTTACCGAGAATGAAAGCTCATAGTGGTTAGAGTAAGAGAGGGAGGAGGTGCCCTTTTATAAGGGAGGAGAGGGGCACCTTTGGAATACCTAAAAATATTATTTCATTATAAGGTCAAATTCGGATTTTAATAGCTAAAAATTGATATATTTCGAAGATAAGGTGGGTATGGGTAGAAATCCTTTAATCCAATAGAATTTAGACAAGTTTAGGTATCAATTTTAACCTTATCATTTAGATTTAACTTTAAGTTAGATAATTTAACTTTTACCGTGTCTTCTTGTTTTCTTACACTATAAGGTTAATAAACTTATTATATCAAGCCAAACGAACCCCAAGTTATTTATTATCTATATATATAACCTTATATAATTCATTTGGCCGATCCTTAGATTTTTTGGAATAAAATAACAATTAATAATATAATATTTGTTTTAAAAACTATTTTATGTCAATTTTGACACTATTTAGTAATTGATTTTTGTGAAAATCATAACAGAATGATTAGTTCGAAAAAAGTTAATTAAATCAATACTATAATGTCATATTAACCTATAAAATAAGTGAAATTTATAAAAAGTCTCAAATTACATTTATTTGGGTATTTATAACATCAATTATGTCAATATTTCATTAATAAGATAATTACTGCATCATCGTTGTGTCATAAATAAATTAAATTATTTAATGTCTAAAAATTAAAAATAAAATACCATTATGTAATAAATTTTTTTATCTTTATAATGAATATTTATAGTCGAATTTATCTTATTTACATCTTCATATTAAAAATTATTTACTTATTAAACTTTGATTTTTACTATTTTAACCCTTCTTTAAATAAATTAATAATAAATGTCCTAATCTAATCCAAGTGGGCCTAAATCGTCATATTTTATTCCTAAGGTTGTTTTTGGTCGAATTACACTTATCCAATAGAATTAGGAAATGTTTTAGGGTAATAATAATAATACTTTTACCGTTAATTACCCTATTTACTTTTAATCGTGGTAAAAGAAAGTAAAAAAGTTACTATTAACCAAAAATTATTTTCATCTCATTGAACCACATTTTAGTCCTCGATATTAACTGTGTCTCTAGTATTTTCAAAATTCCACTCACAAAAGTGGTAAAATTAATTTTTATGAAGAATTCTGTTTTTTTAACTACCACTTACTGGTTTCACTATTCATCAAAAATTGAAAGTTTTCGGAAAAATACCAAATTTCACCCTAGGCTAATTTCGATATTTTGAATCAAAAAATGAAGTCCATTTTGGAAAATAAAAATTATAAAATGTCAAAAAGTTGTTATAAATATTCATAATGGCTAGTTTTAATAATATTTTAATAGCATATCGTTGTTTAGTGAAACTCGGTATTGCGTACAGCGCAAGCTATTGAGGAAGGCCGCGGTTGCGTGTAAAGCAAGCCAAGCTAGTGTTGTGTGTAGTGAAATATTCCTTTGATAAAAAAAATATTTCTCATAAAAGTCTCGGGCGTTACATTCTACCACCCTTAAAATTAATTTAGCCTTTGAAATTCGTCACTTTGTAACAAAAAGATGAGGATACCTCTCCCTAATCATATCCTCAATATCCCATGTAGCTTCTTCTAATTGGTGGTTCCTCCAAAAAACATTTACCAATCGAGTGGTCTTGTTTCATAGGACTTTTTCGCTACGATCCAGAATCTCTATCGGTTGTTCCTCATAAGAAAGATCTTGCCCCAGCGGTACAACTCTTGAGCTGAGTACATGTGAAGGATCAGGTATGTAATTTCCTAGGAGAGATACATGGAACACATCGTGAACTTGAGAGAGATTCGGTGGAAGCTCCAATCGGTAAGCTACCTTTCCAACACGATCCAGTCCTTCGAAAGGGCCGATATATCTAGGGATCAACTTCTCCATCTTTCCAAATCTCATGACCCTCTTCCAAGGAGATATTCATAAGTACACTTTATCACCCAAATCAAACTCTAGGTCTTTTTCTTCGGTTGTTGGAATAACTTTTCTGTCGACTCTGAGCTGCTCTTATGTGTTGTTGAATAGATCAGACCTTTTCTGCCATCTCATCAACAAGATCAAGTCCTAATAGCATTCTTTCCCAAACTTCATCCCAGCAAGTTGGAGTCCTGCATTTCATTCCCTAGATAGCTTCATAAGGAGCCATATGAATACTAGAGTGAAAGATATTATTATAAGAAAATTCCACCAAAGGTAGGTGTTGATCCCAACCACCTTTGAAATTCATAGAGAAATCTCTTAACAGATCTTCTAGAGATTTAATTGTTCATTCAGACTGACCATCTGTCTAAGGATGATAAGCAGTGCTGAAACTCAACTCTGTATCCAGAGTATGCTGAAGACTTTTCCAGAACTTTGATTTAAATCTCGTATCCCAATCAGATATAATAGAAAGTGGTACTCCATGTAATCTTACAGCTTCCTTTACATATATCCTGGAAAGCTGATCCAGAGAGAAATCCTCTCTAATAGCAATGAAATGTGAAGACTTTTTAAGACGATCAACTATGACCCAGATAAAATTATTGCCTTTGGATGTTTTAGGAAGTCCTGTGACAAAGTCTATAGTGATGTTTTCCCATTTACATTCAGGTATGGGTAATGGTTGTAATATCCCCTTATACTTCTATCTCTCAGCTTTAACTTTCTGACAAACCAAGCATCGAGAGACATATTCAGCAACATCTCTTTTCACGACATCCCACCAGAAGTACTCTCTCAGGTCCCTATATATCTTCCTGCTTCCAGGATTAATAGAGAATGAAGAACTATGAGCCTCATCCAGTAGCTCCTTCTTAAATTCAGGGATGGGAGGAACACAAACTTGATTCTTAAACATCATTATCCCATCACAATCAAGGTTGAATTCAGGAATATTTCTCACCTTCTTTTGTAAATCTACATCTTCTTTCTGCACCTCTTTATTCTTCACATGTATAGATGGTTGAACATTCATTTGAGAAAGATACGATTTCCCCCCTTCCATTATAATTCCAACATCCATCCTTTGTAAATCCATAAATATTGGATCTTTTGTGATCCTCATCACGGATAAACTGCCATGGTCTTGTCGACTTAATGCATCTCCCACCTTGTATGCTTTCCCAGGGTGGTAATGAATTGAGCTGTCGTAATCCTTAATCAGCTCTAACCATCTTCTTTGGGGGACATTCAGCTCCTTTTTTGTGAAAATATACTATAAACTTTTATGATCATTATAAATGTCACACCTTTCTCCTTGAAGATAATGCCTCCAAATCTTTAATGCAAAGATTACCGTAGCTAACTCCAAATCATGTGTTTGGTAATTTTTCTCATGGATTTTCAACTATCATGAGGCATAAACTATCACCATATCATTTTGCATAAGAACACACCCCAGCCCCTTCTTGGATGCATCACTGTAGATCACAAACCTTTCACCACTATAAGGCAGTATGAGCACAGGTGCACTGAATAACCTTCTTTTCAACTCCTTGAAATTCTCTTCACATTCCTTAGTCCAAAAAAACTTAACTCCTTTTCGAGTCAACCTGGTGAGTGGATTAGATAATCGTGAAAAATTTTTCACAAAACGTCGATAATATCCAGCCAAACCAAGAAAAATTCGGATCTCGGTTACTTTTTTTGGTCTCGACCATCCTTCGATAACCTCTATTTTTTCTTGATCCACAGATATCCCCTCTTTTGAGATTATGTGACCCAAAAAATGAAACTTTTTGAAGCCAAAATTCAAACTTGGTAAATTTGGAATAAGGATTCTCGTTTCTCAGGGTCTTCAATATAATTCTCAAGTGATCTTCATGTTCTTCCTTACTCTTTGATTAGTCAAGAATATCGTCTATAAAGACTACCACAAGTTGATCAAGATAGTCTCTAAAGACTCTATTCATCAGATCCATGAAGATAGCATGGGAATTAGTAAGACCAAATGGCATCACTATAAATTCATAGTGTCCATATCTTGTACGGAAAGCCGTCTTCGGTATATCCTCCCTTTTGACCCTTAATTGATGATACCCTGAATGAAGATCAATCTTGTAAAAGTATTGAGCTCTGCGTAGTTGGTCAAATAAGTCATCAATGCGTGGGAGAGGATATTTGTTCGTGATACTGATCTTGTTAAGTTCTCGATAATCGATGCAGAGTTTCATTGATCCATCTTTCTTCTTAACAAATAAATAAGGTGCTCCCCAAGGTGACGCACTAGGGAATATGAATACCTTATCAATATTCTCTTGTAGTTTCTTCTTCAATTCCTACAACTCAATTGGGGCCATTCTATAAGGTGTCTTTGAAATAGGCAAAGCACCCGGTACGAGTTCTATTGAAAACTCAACTTCACGATTTGTTGGAAGACTCGGAAATTCTCCGGAAAAACATCATCAAACTCCCGTAAAATGGGAATATTATTAATCGTGAGTTTCTCACCAACCATTTGAGATAAATAACCCTCATTTAGTGGAATCAAGACCCATAAGATGGTCGAAATTTCCACTGGAAGGTTATGTTCATCCTTGAATCGATAGACGATCATAGATTGATCTGGAATATGAAATGTGACTTCCCTTCATTGGAAATTGATATGAGCTCCATATAAAGAAAGCCAATCCATGCCAAGAATCCCATCAAATTCCACTATAGGAAGGATCACAAGATTTGCAGGAAGTACTTTCCCACAAACTTCAATCGGAGAAGAATTATAAACATTTGATGCGATTGTTATTCCATTAGGTGTTGTCACAACTAACTCAACATCTAATTGTTGAGGTAAGACGGTGATACCCTTCGAAAAATATTTAGAAATAAAAGAGTGGGTGGATCCAAAATCAAATAAAACATTTTCTACTTTAGAGTGGATGGTATGTGTACCTTTCACCACATCATTATCGTACTCCACATCGCTGATAGAAATTGCATGTGACATTCCTTTGTCTTTGGCCTTAGGATTTTTTTGATGTCGATCATCATCAACAACCCTTGGATTAGGTCATTTATTGGCATAATGCCCCATCTCCTTGCAAATGAAACATTGAAGTGTAGTAGGTTCATTTTGTGTGTCCCTTCCTTTGTTTGCATCATTAGACATCTTCTTCCCATCATCGCGGAATTCAAATTCCCAATGACCTTCCTTTACACATTTGAAACATTTACATGTCCCATTAAGAAAACTCCCTCCATGTTTCTTTCCACACTTTGAGCATAAGGGAAATCTCATCTTCTTTTCAGTGTGCTCTTTAGATTTTTCTTTGAATTCCATTTTCCTCTTCTTATCAAACCCATATGACTGATGGGTTACTCCAATCTTCATCTCATCTTTGAGAGCACATCGAAAGATTTCCTAATAGCTATTGAAGTCCCTTATGGCTAAGGCCCTTCGAAGACTTGGTTTTAAGCCACTAAAGAATCGATCGATCTTGCCCTCAGGTTGGATAATAATACCAGAAGCATACCTTGCATGTATTGTAAAATTTGCTTCATAGGTACCAACAGATTCATCATCCTTTTTCTTTAGTTCAAGAAACTCTTTCTCCATCTTTGTTTGGAGAATACGAGGGAAGTACTTCTTGAAAAATAACTTCTTGAACTCGTCCTATTCCACGGACTCAATTTCATCTCTTTGCCTCGTATTCTTGATATGATTCCACCATTGATCAGCATCACCTTCCAAACGATACACTGCTAAGATGACTTTATCATGTTTAGAACATTGAAGAACTGAAAATATATTTTTAGTAGTACTAATCCATTGTTCAACAATTAATGGATCAGTAGACCCGCTGAATGAAGGTGGACGCTGCCTCATGAAAGATTCAACAAAATTTTGTTCCTTCCTTTGCTCGTTTAGAAGTCCTGCATGATTCATAGCTTGAGAAAGTTGTGTGAGCATGGCTACAAGATTTTTCATTCCATCTCCCATAACGTTTTGTTGTTCAGGGGACAATCATTGCATTTCCCGTTGCATTCTTCATTAACACGGTTCCTTTGGGTTCTAGCCATTGAATAAAACCATGAATAATAGTGTGAGCAACACTAATTATAATAGTAAAACCACATAATCAAGAATAAAATTTCACACTTAAGTTCTTATCCGAGGTTATTCATGGCCATTTATAAAACACTAAGACTATTATATGCTTGGACTTATCCTTAGGGTTATTACTAAGGCTTTCACATCCTAGTTTCCAAAGGTTGACTATACCTTTCCTCTAATACCAACTATAACGACCCATACTTTACATACATTGTTATTACATCCAAATTGCAGCACACTTATCAAAACGTATAACAAAACCAGGAAAGAACCATATAGGTATAGTGTCTTTAGAAACTGGGAAACATAAACAACTAGTTCGTAAAGCGTCAACATTTTCTCCCATTTATTTCATCATATCTCTAGTCCCTTTTGGCATATCTTACATAATAACCTTCTTCCTGACCTGGGGAAAGAGAACATACAAAAGGGTGAGCTCAAATTCTCAGTAAGGGTAATCAAAAGAAATAACAATCACATCATATTCATAATAACATAACATTTTGGAAATCTTAACCTGCAAAAGAGAGCATAATTTCATAACATGTTATAAATCATAGTAGTGAAATGAAATCCCAATAATCATAACATAAAACATGAAACTTTGTGGGATACACACATAATCATAGAGAATCATTTCTTCTTAGTCAAGACTCATTTCCAAGACTATCTTAGTGGACAAAGTCCATTTCTGAACCGAGTTCATTCCTCGTTTCAGTCCTATTTCACTGAACTAGTTTAACCTGCCGTTCCAGCCATGTCTATCTCATGAGATATAAAATCTTTACCTAATTCATTGGAGGGAGATATAGGTCCCACCCATATCATAATGATACCATTCTTATGTGTGCCACAAAATCATAAACCCTACATCATAGCATAACCCGTGCAATAAAAATGGGAATCTTAAACATCATGACATCATAAAAGAATTCATATAAGATAAAGGAATTCATAAAAATATTTTCATCACCACATAATCAAATCAATGTAATAATAGGTATAGAAACATAACCCTATATTATATTAGATGGAAAATAATTTTGATAAAACACTTGAACTCCATTCTTGAGGAAAATATCATTTCTACTTCAAAAACACTTTTCCTTTCTTATCATGTCATAAAATTATAAAATAAATGAAGTTGATTAAAAATAAATTTGAAATCATGTAAAGGAATCTTATTGGATATAATGTTTTAAAAATCCATTCATGCTGTATAAGTTAAAAAAACATTCTTCTCGTACTTTTGTCGGATAAGTCAAAAAGTACCTCGTACGAAAAACGAAAAAAGATTCCGTTCATATCCTGTACTAAAAACTCACCGAAGGGTAAAATTGGAATTAATCAATTGTAGGTGGATGGAAACAATATTTCATATTGAGGGAACATGGACGTGGATGATAAAATACATCCCAGTAAATTCCAAAGTACAAACAATCGCAGATAAAAATGAGATTGTGATATTTCCCTTACCTTAGGTCCAATTTTCATTATAAGTGTCTGAACCTCCTGTATAATGATTTAAATATTGTTATTGACTTATTCCAGATATCATATATGGTCATATTCTTAGATTGTTATTTTTAATATTTCATTACTACTTGTTATTCAGGTGTTTATTACTTTTAGTTCTTATGCGTGTTTTGTCGAATAAATTCTTATTTTTCTTTTTAGGTTATAGACACCACATTTCCAGAATGGTATTAGTGTAATATATATCATATTCATTCATTCAATTCATTTATATAATCATTATTCAATTAAGATCTTGTAGAACGAGTCGCATCACATCGTGGAGACGGTATTCCGTACGTACGCACGAGCGATGATATCGTTCCCATGATTGTGGAATTGTATTGGAGTGTATATATACTATTTCAGAATAAATATCACTTTACAATAATCATATATAGTCATTATTTACGCCATTATACCCATCCGAGTAATGTGGTGGTGGAAAATAGATTACACCACGACGTGGAGACGGTATTCAGTACGTACGCATGCGCGGTGATTTCATTTTCCGTAGGATGGATAGATGGTGAAATAGGGTTATTTCATACTTATAATAACATATCAGTTTATGAGTTATACTGATGTTATTACTTCATAATGAAACAACTAAATAAGGGCAAGTGGAAGAAGAAATAAAGATAAAAGAATCGGTAACGGACATTACCTCTTCTTTGAAGCGCTTCTTTGAGACCTCCTTTTAGGGCACTAAAATTGGTCTTTGTGGAAGACCAGGACCTCTAGGATGTCTCTAGGGAAGTGGAGAGAAACATTTGGCAGGGTTTGGCCGAGCTTTAAGGCTCAAATTGGTGTGAGGAAGAGAGGGAGGAGGTTCCCTTTTGTAAGGGAGGAGAGGGGCACCTTTATAATAACTAAAAATATTATTTTAATATAAGGTCAAATTCGGTTTTTAATAGCTCCAAATTGATATTTTTCTAATATAAGGTGGTTATGGGTAGAAATCCTCTCATCCAATATAATTTAGAAAAGTGTAGGTATCAATTTTAGCCTTATCATTGAGATTTAACTTTAAGTTAGATAATTTAACTTTTACCGTGTCTTCTTGTTTTCTTACACTATAAGGTTAATAAACAAACTATATCAAGACAAACGAACACAAAGTTGTTTATTATTAATATATATAATCTTATCTAAGTCATTTTGTGGATCCTTAGATTTTTAGGAATAAAATAACAATTAATAATATAATATATGTTTTAAAAACTATATTATGTCAATTTTGACACTATTTAGTAATTGATTTTTGTGAAAATCATAACAGAATGATTAGTTAGAACCAAGTTAATTAAATCAATACTAGTATGTCATATTAACCTAGAAAATTAGTTTCATTCATAAAAAGTCTATTATTACATTTATTTGGGTATTTATAACATCAATTATGTCAATATTTTATTAATAAGATAATTATTTCATCATCGTTGTGTCATATATAAATTAAATTATTTAATGTCAAAAAATTACAAATAAAATTCCATTATGTAGGAAATATTTTCAGCTTTCTAATGAATATTTATAGTCGAATTTATCTTATTTATATCCACATATTAAAAATGATTTACTTATTAAACATTGATTTTAACTATTTTATCCCTTCTTTAAATAAATTAATAATAAATGTCATAATCTAATCCAAGTGGGCCTAAATGGTCATATATTATTCCTAAATTTGTTTTTGGACGAATTACACTTATCCAATAGAATTATGACATGTTTTAGGGTAATAATAATAACACTTTTACCCTTAATTACCCTATTTAATTTTAACCGTGGTACAAAAAAGTAAAAAGGTACTATTCACCAAAAATTATTTTCATCTCATTGAACCAAATTTTAGTCCTTTATAATAACCATGTCTCTCGGATTTTCGAAATTCCACTCACAGAAGCGGTAAAATTATGTTTTATGAAGAATTTAGTTTTTTTAACTACCACTTAGTGGTTTCACTATTCATCTAAAATTTAATGTTTTCAGAAAAATACCAAAATTTCACCCTAGGCTAATTTCGATATTCCAAATCCAAAAATGAAATACATTTTGAAAAAAAAAATTATAAAATTTCAAAAAGTGGTTATTAATATTCATAATGGCTAGTTTTAATAATATTTTAATAGCATATCGTTGTTTAGTGAAACTCGGTATTGCGTACGACGCAAGCGATTGTGGAAGGTCGCGGTTGCGTGTAAAGCAAGCCAAGCTAGTGTTGTGTGTAGTGAAATATTTCTTTGATAAAAACAAAATATTTCGCATAAAAGTCTCAGGTGTTACAATCATGTACACTAGTTTTCATCACAAATGATTCATAAACAGTAGTATCATCCCAGTTGACATGCACGTTCAGTTTTCAACATGTTCATTCCAAAATTTATAGCTCTCTTATATTACATGACAAATAAAATATTCTTCCAAATCAGTGAGGCTAAATATTATAGAATAAAAACAATATAATCATGGAAAAATGATTTCATAACTCCCTTATGCATTCTGTATTAAAAACATGAAGAAATATTTAAATCCATTTTCTTAATCTTCTCTCAAACAACTATCATTCATCCATTATCGATTCATATACATCCTATTACGTTCATAAAATATTAATTTTTTTATAAAAATTAAATAAATAAAAATATGTTATTTATAATAAAAGGAGACAATTATAAATAATTTTAATATGGTTACCCAACAATTGAATGCTATATGATATGATTCCTGAAGACTTTTCATTTAACACATGGATAACATGAAAATATAAAATACAATAGTAAATATGTAGTTGTTGGAATGGGTTCTTGTTTTTATGTTCTATGGGACAAAAGGAAGAATTGATTTTTTAGAAAACAAAATTTACTTTTTATTGGATCATATAAATCCATTATAAATTATTGTACTTTGATTTCATTTAATTATTGCATGACATTCAAAATTTCTATCAAAAATATATTTCTTCAGAACATACAAGGTGATGTAGTCATCAGATTTTTAAACAGTGTCACGGATCGTGGAATTTCATGAAACTAATGGGATAAATTTCCATCGATGACAAAAGTGGTGTTGGATTCCATGTTACTATGTTTTTTAAATATTATTCTAGATATTGTATTATAGGAATACCAGTAAATATATATGTACTGTAACCCACTAATCAACCCCTATTTCAGCGATAATAGAGTTATAAATCATAAAAATATATCAAATATCCTAAAATATAAATTTCATCCAAAATCCACAAATACTTTAAATAAATAAAAATTAAAAAAACATTAGTTAGCATGGACATCACACCATTCAGGCAAAAAACATTTTGATTTCACCTCAAACAAAGAAAAATATAACTATAATCTATCTCCCGCGTCTAGTTTTCCAAATCAACCAAAGAATATGAAGAAGAGTATACTCATTCAAAATAAAATCCATTCCACATTCATGGTCAGGTAATATTATAATAAACATTAAAAAATTATTCCACTATATTCTAATCCTATATCATTCCAAGAGAAATGTGTTTTAAGTACCATATTTTTTTGGGTGACACACAAACCATTCCAAATGTCACTCAATAGATAAAAATAATATTACTATTTTTTACCTAACATAATATAAATTAATAATCTTATAAATAATAATATGAAACATATAAATACCCATGCACCTCAAACTGTGACTAAGTATTTATTTGTCTACCCTTTATATATATGGTAACTAGATAAGAAAATGAATATGAAAAATAATTTTATCACTATCTATATTAACCGAGGAAGACTCACAACACCTTCAATACTAGGAGTCATATTCTAATACAAAATGAGATATTACACTCTGCATGAATATGATATAAACCATGTATTATAATATCATATGTTTTATACCTCAAACCTTATATATATACTTGATCATTTTCTAAATACCTAAAATAAAAACATTTTAAACCCCCATAAGAAACCTGTTTAATTGGTATCTCAAACCATAGATAATATTTCTCAATACCATGTGTTAACATTTTAATCAAAATGTTCTAATTTTTAACTCGAAAAAAATTATTTTATTTTTTATTTTTTTAAATACCATTTACCTATTTAATCATGTAATCTATTTAGAAATCAATTTAATAAAATCTTTGACTATTCATATTCATTTTCAAAAAAATCACTAAATTAACCATGAAATAATATCATATAAATCACCATAAAACTATAAAATTTATTTACTAAACTATTTTGGATTTTCAATTCCCTAAAATCCATTCTTAATTTTAAATTATATTCAAAATCAATTGTAAAAAACAATATTTAGTTTTGAATCTAGATAATAGAAATTTATAATTTTATAAAGTATAAAATCTACCATCAAATAGTAAATCTCTAAATAAAACTACCAAAAAACGAAAAATATCATATGGGGAAGGTTTCGTGTGTTAGATGGTCGACAGAGTAGAAGATGGGGAATTTTTGGTCATCATAGGGCTACTACGCAATAATATATGGTTGGCCCAGGATGAAGACTAGGAGGTGAGGAGGCAGAAAGAATGATATAAATCACACAAAAATATTGTGTGGTTTGGATCAGGTATGCATGATATATGGGATTGAAGATACTGATAAACAATGATAGGAGAATAAATAATACCATACCAAAGCTTGAAGGGAGTTCGTCCGAGAGAAGGTAGAGTGGGGGTGTCAGCAGAGAAGAAATTTTGTGATAGCGTGAATGGTGTAAGGGAAATCAGATTACCTAAGGTTCTATTTACAAAATTGTAAAGGTTTTTATCAATTCTTTAAAAAATCACAAATAAAGAGGGGTTTTATCTACACTACGATAATATGCGATGATAAAATACCTCTATATGAGAGGTTTTTTAGTATTGATAATGATACAACTTTATCAATGTTATGAAATAGCTGAAAAATGGTATCTTTATCACTACTATTAATATTTGTATATAATTTTAGTTATTTTTATATAATTATATATATTTAAAAAAATAAATATTTTTAAAATATATATAATAATATAAATACTAATATAGTAAATATATTCACTATTTTAGTATATTTATTATAATTTTATAATTAATTAAATAAATAATTATTTATTTTTAATGAAATAAATAAATTTTTCGAAATTATATTTAGTTATATAGAAATATTTATTTAAAAATATAGTTTTAAACATTTTTAATGAATATAGAATCTTAAATTCGTGAATAATAAAAATGAGTGAAATTGAATGAATAAAAATGAATTTTTGTGTGTTAAATTAATGTGTGTGTGTCTATATATATATATGTTTGATATATATTAAATTGAAAAAAGACATTATATAATCAGAAGAATCTATTAATTAAATAAGCAATAATAGCAATGAATAATATAAAAAATGAATAATTTTTATTAATTTTAAGGATATTATTTAAAAGTTAAAAATGAATATTTATATATGTTAAAATAAATCAGGGGCTCACCTCAGTGGTAAAGGTTCCCTGTAATCATGTATCAGAATTACGTTCAAATCGAGTGGGAGAAAATTTCCACAGGTGTAGCAGCAGCACTGTAGCACAGTAGTAGCACAAGTATTGTAGCATCAACTCTATTCATCCCGAACGGGCCTTCAGGCCACTCGGTCTTCGGGCCACCCAGGGGGAGGTGATACAAGCATCATGTGGTAAGGTTGTAATGCATGCATAATGCATGAATGACTATTTATCTATCTAATTGTAGCCCTACCGGACATGTACTATGGGCCTATGGGCCATTTAAAGGGATTTATACCCACTAGGCCTTCAGGCCAAAAATTTACAAAGTAATAAATCGGTTAATTGGATATTTTATCCTTTGTGGGGGCCATGACATGCTTTTTTTGGCTTGTGTGTGTGGGGGGTGTGTTTGAATTTGAAACAACAAGTCATAATTAATATTAAAATTGAATAAAAGTAAAAAAATTAAATATTGAATAAATTGAGAATGAATAAATCATTAAAATAACAAATATATTATTGATTAATTATCTATAAAAAATAAAAAATGAATAAATTGAAAAAAAAGAAATGAATAAATCTTGTTTTTGGAAAGGTTGAGGGTCAAGAATAATTTATCAAACATAAAAAAGAAGACTACATTTAAAATTTTTAAAGAGGGGACCCACTACTATCATGACACGTCCCCTGGGGCTCGTGTCGTGACTACCCCAAGCCCGCCTTCCATAGGCCAGGGGTTGGTGACAAGCACTGATGGAATATTCTCTAAAAATGGCAAGGCATTATCTTTATAACTTGTAACTCTTTCAACCAATCACACAACATGATACGAACACATGTAAACTGAATAGTAAAAAACAGTGTGTATAGTAAGTAAAAGGGTCCTAAATACAAGCCCAACTAGAATGTACAAGAAAAGAGGAAAGTACAAGTAAATTGAATAGCTCCTGCGAACACCCACCATGGATCCTACCTGAAGGGTAGGTACAGCCCTCAAACAGTCGTCTCTCTGGTATGCATCGTCTATGGTCTACCTCCGAGCTACCTCCAGTCCTAGTACCCGCTTCCTTAGTCAGTGATGCCTATCGTCTTCACCAGACTGAACAAGGTGCTGGCGTAGCCCATGCAGGGGTGAGTATAACGATACTCAGTAGGGACCCTGAGACCCCCCCAAAGGTCTCTCAAAATCCAAAAAGGATAAACCACAAATCATGAAAACAACTATCATACCTACTTAGGTATATTCCCATACATATACATAAGTTATCAAGTATACCCATCTCATTCATGAGGATACACAAGGCCCAAAACCATATCCCAAGGATCAACTATTCCACAAAGGAAAGAATAACATGAAGGTAACACCCCAAAGGTAATTACAACAAAGGTAACACCACACAAAAGAATACCACAATGGTTTCACCATGAATGAAAGTACCACACAGGTACGCCACAGAGAAGAATACCACCAAGGTATCACCATGAAAAAAATTACCGCATAGGTATGCAACATAGAAGAATTCCACAAAGGTATCACCATGATGTTATGTACCACATAGGTATGCCACACAAAAAAAATACCACCAAGGTATCACCATGAAGGAAAGTACCATAGAGGTACGCCACATAGAAGAATACCACAAAGGTATCACCACGAGGGAAAGAACCAAAAAGGTACGCCACACAAAAGAATACCACAAAGGAATCAAAAAAAAGGTAAGGACTCAGATCACACCAGGTATAACTTAGGTACAGTAGTAGAGATTATTAGATGTAACTACTGAATCATATTACTCTGTTAAGAGGAAGACCCATGTAAGATCCTAGTACAAAAGACCCACACATGATCCTAGTACAGGAGACCAAGATAGGATCCTAGTACATCATTAGACCCACACAAAATCCTTGTACATCATACACACATAGGATCCTAGTACATCATCATACCCACACACGATCCTAGTACATCATCAGACCCACACATGATCATTGTACAGCAGTCCCATATAGGAACCCTTTCTCATGTTACAGCTACCAACATGATCCCCACACTAAGATCACTTGATTTTGAGATGATACACTCATAAAGCCACATTTTTATTCTCCAGCTACCAAGAGGTCCCACGAATAATTATTCTAATAGTCTGTCACGTCAAAAGGGACCCAACGCAACTGAAGGTGTGTCAATTGGACACCCAGCCAGTAAGGTATTAGCGTTTCTTCTTTGAGGGCCCAGTTAGATTCAGGGTTCGATCCAACCCTGTCGTACTCCATCTTTATCCCCAAAAAAAATAGTATACCAGAAAGGATAATCTCCATCCAAGGTTTCTGGCACCATAGTCGGTTCGTCCGATGGACGCTCGTAGCTCAAGATATGGCTGAAAGACCGATAAGTGTCGATGTTGGTCCGAGTCCGGTCCGACCCGATCTGTTCTACGTTGACCCAGCCTGACTTGGGGTCCGGCCCTGGGTCGAACTCGGCCCTAGGGATCCTAACCGGCCCACTGGGTATGGCCCGGCCCACCGGCGCTACATGACCCGTGGTGCAGTGGCCAGCGGTGTATTGGCCCTGGGTGCGGAGGCCCGTGGTGTGGTGGCCCACAGTGCGGCGGCTTGTAGTGGGGAGGCCCAGGGTGTGAAATCCACTATGTAGCCTCAAATATCCTGATGGCCAACCTCTCCTCCGTGCGGCATGGTCGCACGCCGCACCATCTCTGGTGGCCAGCAGCGAGCCAGCTGCCCTCCCTCACTGTCGTGTCTCTTGTACGCCAGGCGGTGCTGACGCACGCCACCTCCCTTTCGCGCCGAACAATGTAAGTATTTAAATAATTATAGTATACCCTCTCGAGATTAGTGGTGGCCTCAGATATTCAATCCAAGTTACCATTTGTGAGTTATAAGCTTTTGAAAAATAAACTAATTTATTTATTTATTTTATTTACGATTATGCCTTTGTTGGGTTTTCTCAAAGGAGGCACGTTCCGACTAAACATAAGTTGTGCATAGGGTAAACCTGCCATCCTGAATGCAATAGTGCCCTTGGATTTCTTATCTGAGATTCCATTTAAGAGTTATTCCACTTTTTCAGGAAATCTTGTTATGTGCACAAATTAAAACATAACGAAACTTCGAAAGATCATTCTGGGAACTACGGGACTCAGAATCGTGCACCGTCAGATTTCATAATCTTGAAATAATTCCATATAATTACAAAAAATTACACAGAATTTTTGGAACATTATATTCTCTCGACCTTAGGTCTTTACATCTCTGATAGCCATAACAATGGAAAAACTACCAAAAGAGGGTACGTATCACGAATATGGGTCTCCCGCTCCTATGTGCTCTCCTGGAGGTTCTCGTACTGCCAGCGTATGCACACCAGAGTTATCGACCACCCAAAATGGACTCACTCATCTCAATCCTCAATATCCACTAGAATCTTTGAAAACATCACCCCATCATTGATGTCTAGTTCACCGTAATTGATGACAGAAGACGGTTCATTCATGTATCTCTTCAGCTAGGATACGTGGAAGACATCAAGCACCCGGTGAAACTGAGGTGGAAGAGTTAAGTGGTATGACACATCGCCAACTCTACTGAGAAACTGAAAGGGTCTGATGAACTTCAGGGTTAACATTCCACACCGGCCAAATCTCTGCAAACCTCGTCGGGGTGAGACCCGTTGAAAGACGTGGTCACCGTCCTCAAACTCCAGAGGTATTTATCTCCTATCAGCATAAGACGTATGTCATCTTTGTGCAGTCTTCATCCACTCCTGGATGATATTCACCTTCTTCATGGTATCTCGTACCATATCTAGTCTCATGAGTGCTAACTCCCCTTGGTCAGTCCTCTATAAAGGCGATCTCCATGGTCGGTCATACAAAGCCTCGAATGGTGTCATCCCAATGGTAGATTGGTAGCTGTTGTTGAATGAAAACTCCACCGAGGGGAATTGATCCTCCCAGCTGTTACCAAAGTCTAGGACACAAGCACACAGCATGTCTTCAATGGTCTAAATAGTTTGCTCAGTTTGGTCATCCATATGAGGATGGAAGGTGGTTCCCAAACAAAGTTGCGTCCTGATAGCCTCCTACAACCCCTTCCATAGCTGGGAAGTAAAACATGCATCACGATTGGAGACAAACATCAAGGGTACTACATGTAGCCTCACAATCTCCTGGACATAGAGGCGTCCTAAGCTCTCTACTGAACCATGCTCTCTGATTTGTAGGAAGTGGGCCAACTTGGTGAGTCGGTCAACGATCACCCAGATAGAATCATGAACCCTCGATATACGTGGATGTACTATCATTAAGTCCACGTAAATCACATCGCAATTTTAATCTGGGACCTCTAAAGGATGAACTAAGCCAGCTAGAACCTGGTGTGCTGCCTTCACTTGCTGACAACTGAGGCACCATGAGACAAACTCTACTTCTTCCTTCTTCATTCATGGACATCAGTGCTGACGCTGGAGGTCCTGGTACACCTTCTCCACTCCCTTATGTACCACTAGTAGGGACATATAGAACTCCCTCAACACTTCCCCATGTATCACCACTAGTACAATAGTACATCCTCTTTAGGGGATGATGTGCTCCCCACCTTCATAAAATCCATCATGTTCCTGTCGCGCACAAATCCATCCATGTGATCACCCTGTCATTACAGTCATGTTAACCATTGTGTGCCTCACATGATCACATACCGCCTCTTTACACCTAACCACTGAACAACATCATTTGAATGAAACCAATCTGTCACCTGATCCTTTAACACCACTTCATAAGGGAGAAACCAACCTATGGATCACAACCACTTGAATAAAAATGAATAATTTTAATATATATATATATAAAGAAATAAATATAATTTTACTTAATTAATTATGATATTATGTATTAATAAATTTACTCATTTTTTATTAATTATAAACAGTGTATTACTTACTTAACTATATCAATAATATTTTTTAAATTTATTAATTTTTAATTACATAATTAATATTTTATTTATTAATATATGTCAATATATAATAACATATATAAATATATTTTTAAATATGTAAATACATATTTTTATATGTGAAATAAGAATTTCATTTGAAAAATTGAACAAATATGTATAAATTTAAAAAACATATTTTTTTTAAAAATATTAAACAAATAAGAATTCATGAAATAACATAATATATACATATATATATATTTAATATATTCATATATTTCATTATATATTTTCATATATAAAATAAGTATTTTATTTTTTATATGTAATAATTGGTATATTATGTATTTAATTAATTTATTCGTTTTTATTAATCTTAATGAGTGTATTACTTATTTAACTAAATATATAATATTTTTTCATTTCATTAATTTTTATATAAATAATTAATATGATATATATATAAATTAATAAATTGTATATATATATAATTAAATAATTAATATACTATTTATTAATACTTGATAATATCAATATATATATATCAATATATATTTTCATATATGAAATAATAATTAAATTATTAAAAAATGAACAAATATAAAAATAAATATATATAATAGGTTTTTAAAATATTGAACAAAAAATTTAAAAAATAATATATATATATTTAATATATTCATATATATATATATCAATATATATATTTATATATGTAACAAATATTAAATTATAAAAAATTGTTAAGATAGTTAGCACTCAACCTGAACGGTCATCCTTTTATGTAGTCTAACTAGGAATGCATGTTTAGCAGAGTGTGGGAAAAGGTGGTGGTGGGCATCGGGTGGACCAAGGCTCGTGAGGGTCCGTGTGTGTAGCCATGGGCTCATAGAGGTGTGTGAGGGGTTTATGCATGAACCGATCCCCGCAACAGTCTTCTAGTGTGGTCATGCTACGGAATGCTTTAAAAAGACAGTGCTGAATGTTTGTAAGTTCGATGTGAGACTCACGCATTACTGCTTTAGTTTTATAATCATATTATCTAATGTGGATAATGATAACCATTATCATGGCTAAAAAGTACTAATAAAATGTACCCTTTATTATTTTTTATTATAGATAAATAAATTATTTATATGTGCTTCTTTCTGGCACTAAACAAATCCAAATATACATTAGTGGTGTGAATAAAAATTTCATGATGCTAAAAATCAATTTTATATTTCACTTTCATGGTTGATTATGAATTATAATATTCATAAGTTTCAAAAGAAAAATAAAAAATGAAGAGATAAATATATTATGGTGGAAGATTCACTAAAATAATTACAAAATGAATGTCTATGGGATATTAAAAGTTTGTGTTCATATCAAATATCAATATTTTTTTCATTGTATGTGTGTGTGTTTCAGGTCCCCATATGAGATATCACTAAAAAAATGTTTTCCTATCAATAATTTATCTGCAACAATTATAAAAACCACCACTAATTAATTATTTCTTTATATTATTTAAAATTTAGTATTAATTTCAAAAAATTCCATATAAATACTTTAAAAAAACTTAATATACCCTAAAACCACCCCCACCACTCCCCAACACTCGTAGTCATGCACTCGGACCCCCTAGAAACACATTGACTCCCACTCCCTCGATGTGAACCCCCTCCCTCGATATCTTGAAAATGAATCCCCCTTCCTAGACACCGAACCCCCTCCAATGATTCTGAATAACATCTTCAAATCCCACTCCACCAAGTCCAACAGATGACCCCATCCATTTCAAAAAAAATCGACCCCCAACACTCCCTCGATGTATACTAGGGTGAAGTCTATAGAAATATATTTTATAGAGATAAATGTCCAAATTACTTATTTCATAGTGACCACCACCCCCAATGGATGTTGAACCAAAATACCATTACTTGTTCCTCCCTCTTTTATTTTCCTTAATTCTAGAAAAATCAGATGATGTTGTGATCGTATCCCCAAGGTCCATACTATCTATTCCCTTATTCTTACATCGATGAACTTATTCCATGAAATCTAATCCATTTATTGTGAGGGATAATATTTAGTCATGTATGAATATATTTTTCATATTGAATTAAATCATTTACATGTTAAATGTATTTTTAGATGAATCAATACCATTCCCTTGTCAATGAGGAAATTGGCTAATGCTTACAATTAATTATAACTTTTTTATTTAACAAATATATATTTATATGTGAATGTATAGGTAGATGAGTGGAAATAAAATATCTATTGATAAAACTTGTATTAATCTACCGTCAAACACACCAAGATATACCATGTTTGGTATAATTTTTAAATTCTGAAATTTCAAACCATTGAATTAATGGTAGAATAAAATGTCTTTTTCTAGATTCTAAATTCACGTGATGGTTGAATAGAAATTATGTATATGTGTACTTGATATTGAAAAATATTCATGATTGATATGTATGTTGTATTTGGAATTGGGAATCATTTCCTATAGAAATACAAAAAAAATAAAATCCAATCAATGTGAAATAAAGTGACTCGCTAGTGGTGAATTTAGATTCAAACATGATAAATGATGCATTTGAATTTTCATGATAAAATTTCCATGATTTTAGTATATAAATAGAACCTTCATTTTTTCATTATTATATAATTCATTTTTAAAACTATAGTGAAAAAAATGTTCTTTGATTTAATTATAGATGGAAAAAAACTTCCTTATAATGGGGTTTTAATGTTTTCGAAGTTTGGATATCCTAGTAAAGTTATATCATATCAACTATATCTATGGAATTACTGAAAATTTAATTTCCATGAATTTATATTTTCTTGATGGTTCATTTACTGAAGCTATGATTCATATATCATCAAGTGAGATTAAAAAATCATTAACAAACTTGGAATTTATTATATAATACACATGCGTTTTCTAATGATTTTCTTGAATCATTATATAAAAAAATTCTTTGATTCATTGGAATATATGTTAGGGATTTAAAGCTAACAATTCATACAATTTTTGAAGTTTAAGTACTAATTATAACATTGGGATAGTTCTTTTGATCCCCTATAATATACCTCCAGGGATGTGTATGAAGAATACATATTTCATTATTACATAGATTATTTTTTGAAATAATTTTCCTAGAAATGACATTGATATATTCCATCAACATCAAATCAATAAATTGTGAGAATTATTCATGATGGAATAGAAACATATGATCCTTCAATGTGATAAATATTCAAAATAAATGCTTCTTTATTGATGAAAATTGGTTTCTTTCCCTCACTAGGGATCTTGTCTGATTGGAACACTAATACTGGATTCACTTGTCCAGTTTGTGATTTTGATTTTGAACCTCATTAATTGTCTCATAATTAGAAATGTTTTTTTGTGTCCTCATTGATTTCTTGTCTCTTCTCATAAATTAACGATTAATATAAAACAATTCAATTGAGTTATGGAATTAATAAATCCACTAATGTGGTTATTTGTCTTCAAAATATTAGGACAATTAATGAATTTCACTATAGAATTTGGAAAATGTAATTTATTTAAATAAGGTGGGAAATGGGTATGATGTACAATATCTGAAGGAGCTAGAACACAAACATGGAGGAAAATGTGTAAATTTTCCTAAATACCTTATTGATAGTTTATTTGGATATTTGAAAATATTCCCACAATTAATATTGAGAATAAAATTTGTTATAATGTAATGTATTCATTTTTTATTGAGCTGGGTAAATCAAATGATCACCTTAATGCTCATAAGGATTATGAATTCAGGAATGGAAATAAAGGATTATGTGAAAATGAGAATAGAACATTCCCTATAGCCTTTTTACAATGAAAAATCATGATAACGATGTATTATGTAAAACATTAAAGAATGTAAAATTTTATTATTGATACTCTTGTAACATTTAAATGTGTCTTGACTTATAAAATAGAATGTTTCACGAATTGAAAATTAATGAATTTAATATTCTAATGAAGCATTATTTTTCATTGTAATTGTGTAATACATTACCTTAAATATTAACTGCACTTCCATTTGATTTTTGTACCTTTTTTAAAAATATTTTTTGGAAAACCATTAAATCATACAGAGCTTGATAAACATCAAGAAATAGTTTTTTTACACTTTTTCATTTGAATATATAATTTACACCCTAATTATTCATAGTAATTAAACACATGACTATTAATTTTGATGAATAATCTAATCTTGGTAGATATGTACATTATTTATGGATGTATCCAATTTAAAGGTATGTTGATATTATTTTTATTTTTATTGGTGAATAAAATTTTATCAAATAATCTCATGATTTCTTTCAATATGTCTCTTAATTTTTTTATCATTCACCTAGGTCAATTTAAATTATTTGTGATCAATAAATCTCAACCAAAAGTCTTTGTTGTTGAAGGATACATAGTCAAATTGTTATTATCCTTCTATTTCGAGGAATCTTGGTGGTATTTGGACTGGATTGAATCATTTTTGACATGTTGATGATATCTCCTCTAATTCTCATTCTAAAAACCATTCCCCAGTATTTAAAACTATAGTATGACCAATTTGTAACGTTAAAATTTTAGCCTAACTGAATTTGAGTTTCTATAATCGCATAGATATGTAAATCTCAATTTTCATAATGAAGATCCCCTTCTTGATGAATTAGTTTTGCAAACAAAGAGGTGACTAAAGGGTAAAGCTCAAAATGAGATGGAATAAACAATAGATGCTAATAATAAAATAGTATAATGGTTTTCTTGTAGTGTAAGTATATACTCATATTCATATTATTGGTCGATATTTATTTTTTTTATGTTAAAAGTAGCATCTTATATATTATTTACAGATAAAAAAGGTTGATAATCGAGCAAAAATTACAAATGATTTGTTGTTTTTGGATCAATGTACATTTATGAATACTAATAGATTTTATTTATACAATATTCATGGATTCATGTTTCATTGAATTTATCATGAATATTAATTGAAAACTCAAAATAGTGTTGTATTCCAACATATAGAGGTGGGATACTATGGAATGTTGATAGATATAAACAAACTAAACTGTAATTATCAATTTTTATATGTATTATTAAAATAAAATAGGTTCAACATTGACAAGGGTATAATGAATGAATTATTTCATTTTACGTCTATCAAATTCACTCTCATGATCCATACCGGTGAATGTGATGAGACGGGTCCTTTTATATTCTCTTCCGAAGAGAAGATGGTTCATTATATAGATGATGAAATAAATGATGGTTAGACTATTGTTGTACACATAAAGAATATAGGCTTGTATAATATGTGTGATGATGTTCAGTTAGTTTTTTGTGACGGTGAAATTCTTCAACCACAAAAAAAATTGAAGAGATTTTACCTCACAATATTTAACCATTTAATCTTATAATAGAATGTAAAATATAGTAATCCTCACAATGGATTTTGATAACCATGAAGTCAATGAATACGAATATAATTGAATGTATAAATGGGTAATGAAACATTATAATAAATTCTCATTTATAATTATTTCGTATATTTATACATTGTGTTATTTTTTCATTATTTTCTTAAAAAAATTACTTAGGTGTTATTTTTTATGTTTAATATATTCTAAACCATTATAATTATAGGAATGTTGATAAAATGAAAACATTGATATCCAAGGAAACAAACATCATAAATCACTCCACCACTACCATCATAATCAGTGGATCCATGCAATTCCACTGTAATAGAGACTTCTAGAAAGTCGATGATTTCAACTAATATTATTAGAATACCACCATAGGATGCACCTGTAGTGATGGGGAAGCTGGTCACCTGTCTATCTAGGAGATATTGGCATGTTTCCATTACTTATATATATATCATTGTACTAAAATATATATATATATATTATTAAATTTTTGTAAAGTTTCCAAACATAAAAAAACAGAATATATATATATATGGATTACTAAGATGTATAAGACCTTGATGTATTGTAGATTACCATTCCATTTAATGAGTTTTAGGTTCATATCAATGAGGCTTCCAATATTTATGGATATATTACTAGGTAGATTTCTGGTGACATGGTGAGCTTTCTCGATAATCATAAGGATTGGAGGCATATACCCACATGTTAAAAAAATGAGATCTCTGATAACCTAGTTAAGGTAATAATAATTTCATATATATTAAAAACTAATTTAAGAGATATGAGTAAACATTTTAATATACTTATAACATAATTTTTTTCTAGATGTTTTTCCATTTTGATGCCCCCAGCTCTATTTCATGTCTATGGACTTCAAAATATTATGACAAGAAATAGAGATAATTTAACAATATATTATTGTATAAATTTAATAACACATCCTTAATCTCATAAAATATTTATGAGAATGTGATTCAAGGAATTTATCAAGAGTAGTGGAAGATTTATGTCGACATTAATAAATATGCATATATTGAGGTAATTTCAAATTTGATTGTATCATAATTAAATAAACACAATAAAATTATATTTTTTATTGATCGTGTAATTTTTTGGAATTATCAAAATAAATATTGAGAACCGTGAGAAATAATTCATTCCTCATATTTCGTGGTCTATGTGTTTTTCATGAAAATGAACAATATTGGTTTTATACTTTACCAAATTTCAGACTGAGTGTTGTTACTGCAATAGTGATCCATAAATTGCCAGTTTTTTGACCGAATGGTGTGATCGGTGATTGTGAGTCCTCTGACCGATGACTCATACTTTGTCAAAAAAAAATTACAAATCGTAGGAAATAATTATTTAGCTAAAATATTAAGATTATACAAAAACATAATTAATCATAATGACCTAATATTAAAAATTATTAAACATTATTAAACATGATGTTTTAGCATTAAGACTAGAGGATTCCAGAAATATAGTAAATAAAAACATAGAATTGATTAAATTGATTCCCTCTTTTTTCTACATTGATCTATTTATTCTAATAAGTAGGAAGTCAAACAATTTACTTGTTATTAAATACCAATATATTAAAAAATTTCATCATGTTGAACAATGACTTCTCCATAAGAAACAAAAAGTTATGTTTTGTTCTCATTTTACTTTTTTAAGAAATAATAAACACTTGTATGTTGTAATTACATATATTTTTTTCTAAATTAATTTTTTCTATATATTTCATAAGATATCTTGATCACTTTTAAGTGATATTTTATTTATAAACATCTATAAAAATGATGGAAATCATATTAAAAGATTAAATGTTTTTTACACATTACTTTTCTTCAATTTACATATTATAACTCATAAAATGTACTAAAACTTCCTTTCCATATCCTTTAGTTGATCGAATTGTTTGTCAAGATCTCATTTCTCATTTCCTATTTTGTCATTTGGATAAATATTCAAATGATGATGTTCCTTGGTTAATCCCACTCCATAGGTTCTATACGAGGTAAAAATGGAAGTTAATAGTTTAGAACCTTCTACTAATATTATAGAAGTACAACCAATATTCTGATCATACAACTTTTGTAATTAAAAAGAAATGAAGTTAATTTCTATCACTATTTATAACTTTTTTATAATTGATTCTTGATCATTCATGCTTGGTTATTTATTATGAATACCTATGTACTTCTGTTTTTGGACCTACATTTTTTGAGGCCATGCCTTTTGGCCATAGATCAATATTATGAAGTTGAGAGATATATCTTATGATTTGATGCACCAAATCAGTAAAGGTATTAGTGGATGAAACATTATTTCCTTCCTATTATGTTGTCTTGACACTTTTATATATGTTTTTTTTTCAACAAGACAATTTTCTAAATAATCGAATAATGAGAATTTTCATGAGTAAAAAATTGAAGAATGGAAAACCTACATAAGCATGTGCTAATTTTTATATGCATGTTTCATCATCAGTAATAGTGAAATATATCCATTTAACATTTAATTTCAGGTTTCACTACATTCATTTCCATTTCTATGGAGTTTAAAATTTCTCATGTTCATAAAAAAACATATGAAGCATTCAGATAGTGAATTGAGAGCACCATCCATTAGAAATTAAAGTCGCAGTTTTTGACCTCATGTCTTGTGTCATCTTGCACCACCCCTATAACTACTCAACTGATGATGTCCCCATTTCGAGTCCTCTCAATAACAACTTTATGAGGTAAAAATTATAAATGTTCACAAAAAAATTTCTATTAATTATTTTAAGCTTGTTTATTTATAAATTTGATTACATGACCTGTATTATATATATTGATTGATCTTAATATGTACTTTCATTTTTTTATTGAAGTTTTATTGTCCTTATTTTCATTATTTTCATTTCAATATAATTTTTTTCGTATAATAAAAACTATATGTATACATTGTTTCTGAATTAGAATAATTTACTGTAGGATTTATAAAAATTATAGTATCGAGATGACAATTTATTTTTAAGGCGATAATATTGAAATTGATTGATGAGTTATTTTCTATTTTTGTTATGAATTTATTGTCAATAACTTTCATCTATCAATATTTTTAAACTCATTCAAAAATATCAACTATGTATTCATGTTTGTGTAGAGATGTGATATTTTATTTGATTTTAAGCTTCAATATGACATTCAGTATATTAAATATGTAGTAAGGTCTACCTGATTAGTAAAATTAACTCTAATTTTTTGAAATTGGTTAATGATTTATCAAGTGTTTTATTATATTATTTTCAATTCACGGTATTAGGTGATAAGTGTGGTGGGTCTTCAGTGTCTTCTATTGAAGTGGGTCTTTTGTGTCACCTATTTCATTTCTATAGTGGCGTCTAGTGTCCTTGATTAATAAAATTTATATTTTTTGGATGTGAGGTGATGTTTCATGATTCCATTTGTGGATTTTACCTATATTTCTATAATATTCATGATTTTACAATGTTGTTGACTACTTATTTAAGGTTCCATTTGTGATGGCTGATGACTATTGATTTTCATTCTGATTCTTTGTTTGTTTTTTATCATTATATTAGTTCATTTTAATTCCAAAAAATATATGTGAAAATGTGTCTTTACAAGGAGATAATACTATTATAATTATAAAATTATATATATATATATATATAAACAAATAATTATAAAATTATGATAAATATAGTTATTTTTTAAATATAGTTATTAAAACCTTGTAATTATGTAAATTTATATATATTTATGTATATATATTTAAAATTATAATTATAAATAAATTCATTCAAAAACATTTGTATATAATTATAATATATTTCTATATTTCTATATCTTTTTATCAATATATACTTGTATATTAGGTGTTTGGAGGTACAATCCAATTAAACACAAAAACACCACACACAGAGACTAGAATGGTTGGTCATCGCCCCCCAATGGATAGCACACCTTTCAAGGAGTAATTTTTCAATACATGGCTCGTAGACCTGGTGAGATGAAACCCTATACATGGACCTAAGGCCCGAAAACATGTTCAAAGGCCTAGTAAAATATCATGCATTCATCATGCCTCCTGTATCACTAGAAACTCATCATGCATGTGTCGCCGCATAAATTCATCATGCGCTATGCCTGGGTCACCACCTACCTACATCATTGATTGATACAGTAATCCAACAGTTCCTGCCAAAATTTAATCCCACTGAGATTATTACCCATTTCTGATGATGGATAATTATAAATATATTAAATATATTAATTTTTTTAATATAAATATATATATATATTTAAAAATCTATGGATATTAATTTTTTAAAAGCAAAAAAATAGAGAAGATGAAAAATGGGGCCAGGTATAGCCATACTAACTTCATCAATAAAAACAGTCACAAACTTAACATTTTCATAATCTCAAAACCAATATTACGTTCCTCATCATAGAAATAATTCCAATTAGTTCATTCTCACTGACATCACCATCCAATTGGTTGACGACCTCTCTTATAAGTTATCACACTCTTGTCAAAGTCCATTAATTTCATTGTCCTCCAAGTGGATTCACTCAACATCTGCATAAACCTCCACCATATTAGATGTCTCATCAATTGCGAAAACATCATTGTATTTCACTATGAAGTCTTGGATCTCATTTGGATGGATTTATCCTTTAGAAATAAATTATAGACAACAACACTGCAGTATACCTCACGGCTAACCTACTTTCTGCATTCCTGCCACTCATTATGAGAATCTATCACTCAATAAATATTACTTCAATATATTTATTTTAATTTATATTTATTTTAATTTATATTTTTGAATAGTTAAAATTATAATTAATATATTTATAGATATTTCTATATAGTTATGGAAAAAATAAAAAATAAATATATTTTTATATGTAATTATAAATATTTATATATATATATAAATATATAATTATAATTATAATAAATGTGTTTATTATGATTTTATAATTATTTAAATATATATTTATTTTATTTATTTGTTATTTTATAAATATTTTAAAAAAATTATATATATTTATAATTTTATAATTAAATATTTACACGACTCAAAAGGTCTGAGTGTAGTTTGGAAATCCAACCCACACCCACCAAATTTGTTATAAAAATATTAAAGTAAAAAAAGAATTGAAATAGAGACACAATAAATTTATAAATGACAACAAATAAATAAAAAAATTTGTCAAATCCATTCATTCCCTATAGATCCCAAATTCTTGTGATATCGCCCACTGTTCATTATGTATCAGCTCCTCCATGACATAACCCCTTAGGGAAACATAATCTCATCACCGGGTGATGAATCCGTGGAGTCCATGGGAATAATGTTTCTCATCTATTTCCCTGAATGATCATGAATTTAAAGACTAAAATTATGCCTAAATACATATTCAATGTTCTTTGATAATAGTTTTGGAACTATAAAATAATTTTTTTATCCAAAAACCATATGTTCTTTTTTTAAAGTAAAATCAAGTGGTAGTAAAATCATATTACCATTTCATCTATAAGGCCCTGTACATACCAATTACCCTCATAATCCACCGGTGAAACCTTAACATTTTTTCCTTTTGGGTTCACATTCCAGGAGAATGGACTTTCAAAACAATCATAAATAGATTTCATAATCTCTAAAAAACTAGGTGGATAAGCCCGATCCATATTTTTATTCAAGATTATTCAATTATCACCCTTCCTTAATTTATAACATCCTTGATAGAAACCTTGGAATTAGAATTTCTTACCTTAGTAATTGTTGGAGGTTATAACACTATAAAATATTATTGATCATCAACAGCATGTGATTCCATTTGATTAGGAGGTATAAGAATACCCTACATAGTAGGCAGATTATCACTACCTACATCCATCATGTCTACCTCCACATGGGAAGACTACTTGTTATCAACCTCACCAGTTCCAGTAGTAAGGATATCCACCACCACACAAACATGAAAAACATTCCCTTCAATAGAGAGATGAACTACTACATTTTTTGGTGCATTAAATGACCTTGGATTTTTACAAAGGGAAATTTTTTATCCCACATCATCCATAACTTTCATTCCATTGCCCAGATTCTTGTCTTCTAACTTTTCAACCATTATCCCCAATGTTAGTGGAGATTGAGTTGAAGCCATCAGATCCTCCCATGAGGTACCTTCAGTCTAGGAAAAGACACCAGAACCACTACATACATGCCCCAACACTGGAATATGTGTTGTTTAATGTATAGAAATCCTATCACCATCCAAATTAGCACTAGAAAACACATTAGTAAAAGGAACATTCATTTTGAAGCACACCATTATTGGGAGGATCTGTTATTCCACATCCCTTCACAAGCCTCAAAATCTTGGATGGATGAGGAGAAACACCCAACAATACATCCTTCCCTAATTCACTCTTCCTCCCATCCGTGTGCTTGGATGCATTAGGAATGAGTATTTTACGCTTTCAATTCTCAACCTAGTTTGAAAACATTTCACAATTATTTCATCACAAACCACTACGGTAGCTTTCTCTAACATGTCCAAAACTAAAATAATGAAAATATTACTTATATAATATATATATATATGACAAAATGATTTGAAATATTTTCAACATGATTAATTAATATAAAATAATTATTGATTAAACTAAATTAAATAAATTAAAAATATGATAAAACATGAATTCGTAACATTTACACATAGATGATCACATTAAATACTTACATATGTACACATACACATCCACCCACACACATATAAACCCATACACATGCATACATACTGTTTTACATGTATATATATTTTAATTTATTTAATATAAATATAAATATATATAAAAAATATATATTCATTCATATATTATATTAATGTTTAAATAATATATTAATATCTTATAATTATTTCAAATATTTTCAAATATTGTAATAAATGTATATAAATAAACTAATAAACATTTTAACTCAAATAAATTTGATGATTTTTTTTTATAAAGTTATGAATATAAGATCGATTTTCTGTTAAAAAGTTATATAAATCCTATTTATAAATTATATTTACATATATATAATTATTGTAATCTAAATATTATTTTTTAAAAATATATAATTTATATATATATTTAATTAATCACAAAGACCACTATCAGTTCTAGAAAAAATCATTGATAAATGTGACACATATATCAGTTCAACAAATGCATTGATAAATGTGGAAATGTTATTAGCACTAGAAAATTGACCTGAAAAGGGGCAGCTTTTATCAGTTATTTTTTTAGCACCGATAAATGGAAACCTGGTCTATGATTTTTGTGAGTGTCGATAGACACCACCCTTTATCAATGATTTTTTTCTAGCACTGTTTAAGGTCAGTATTTCCTATGGCGCGATTAATGTTAGTGATGTGTGTGTTGGTTTTTTTAGGTCCATAAGTGGGAGTTGGTGATGGAGTTGAGTCATAATAGCTCCTAGAGTTTATTCTAAGGTGTTTGGTTTAAACATTCACTATCCTATGTATTTCTCACAGAATTTCTAATTTTGGTCTAGTAATGTATGAAATCAAATTTATTATTATAAAAAACTATTATCAATTTTATTAATATAATTTATACAAAAAATACTATTAACAAATAAGTATATTCTACAAAGTATAAAAATAAAATATTAAATGTGAAATTTTAATATAATATAAGGTATTTAGCTAAATTATTTTCATGTGTTTCTGTATATGTATATATGTGTGTGTGAGCATTAAATTTTATGGGATTTCATTGAACTAGAACTAAAAAAGGCTTATATCAATGGTTTATTTTTTGCAGTTCTAATAAACAACATGAAATAAATATTATTCAAAATAATGTATAATGTAGTGGAGGTTTAATATAATTTTCAATGTTTTTTTTAAATCTGATGTTTTGTTAAAAACATCTTGAATTATTTTAAAAAAACAATATCTTCCACCCCCCCCCTTTCTTCTCCCATCAGTGACCCTAAACCATATCTTTTAGTGGTGACTTTCATGACCAGTACTCCCTACTCTTAAGGATTTCCATCCCTCCTCATTAACAATCCCAATTAAACTGACCCCACTACTCCCAACATCATTCCCCCCGCTCCCCAATAGATACTCCCAAATACCTATCATCCCCTTCTTTCGGGGACTATGACCCCAAACATCAATGAACATATGATTGATTAAATATTTAAAGTGAATTTAGTTAAATTATATAATGTTCTATTTAATTTACTGTTTCTTTAAGTTTGTTTTTCAGATTATTTTACTGTTTTGTGGTAGACCTTCAATTGGCAGTTGGTCATAGATTTCTAAATTACATGGACCATTTTTTAGTTTTAAGCAGGTAATCAATTTTTTTTCAAAATTTTGAATAACTAATTAATGTTTTTAAGGAAAATTATTTATTTCATGTACCATGATACATGTTCCTAGGTTGTTGTCGGTGTGTGTTATAAGAAGTAAGTTTTAACATTTTCATCAAGTAGTATGTCAATATTTTTTTTGTTTCACTTCGCTATATAAAATAATTTAATTTTTTTTAAAATGATGATTTTTCTATTGAGGACCATCTTAAGGTCAAAGGTGGGTTGTATTAGGGAATTGTGATTTTAGATGATTCATAAATGGTTTTTATCATAAAACGGATCATTTAGCCTCAGGTTTAAGAACACATGACACATGTAATTTTATGTTATTTTTTAAAATGATATCATTAAGATGATATATTAAATAAAAAAATCTCTTAATTATGTGTATAATTCATAATGAATACAAAAAGATACATAGTTTCATATCATGTGAATATTTCTATATGTTTTACTCTATTAAAGTTGATTACACTTTAATATAGATTCCTAATTTGTTGGTAATAAATAATTGAATGTAATTTTATAATGCTTGTGGAAACACATTCCCCATATATCATTGTTCAAAGAACTTATCTTAAGATATAAAAATATTAATTTTCAGAATTATAAATGAAAAATATTTCTATAAAAAGTGTCAGGTTTTTTTAATATAAAATAATAATTGATAATACGAAATGTATAACAGTTATAGATATTTTTACAAATGAAATTTTAATGTAATGTTATTGATTAATAATAGTACATCATAAATAAGAGTAACCACTATCCTATGCTCAGTGAATTTATTCCATGACGTATGATTATATTGTTGTGATGTATAATATTTATTCATTTATATTGTTTATGTTTTTTGATGTTGTATTGAATCGTTTTTTAATTTTTTTTTCTAATCTAGGCCATACCTTGATCAATAAATAATTTTTGTGATTTCAAATTTTGATTGTAATCATTTGATTGAAAATTTATATATTTACATCTAAATTTTCAGGGAATATTGTGACAACCCAATACATATGGGTAAATGTTGGATAAATTTACCATAAAACAATCCTTGTAATTAATGGTTTGGAAAAATATTTTTAATATACAGTTCAATTCCATTCAGTTCTTAGTAGAAGAAAATATTTCGATCCTGATTATGCATTCACATGATGGTTGAAAAAAAATGAGAAATTTATATTCAAGTATTTTAATGAGTGTTATCTATGTTTTTTTGTCATGGTTATTCGAATGTTATGTAATGTCAAAAAAATGATAATCCGTTCAATAAAACACAATGTGGATTGCAAGTTGAAAATTTAGATTGAAACATGATTAATGAAGGATTGTCTTTACATGATATATTGTACAATATTTTAGTAGATCATCATATCCTTCAGTTGATCCTGAGAAGTTTAATCCTGGTTAAAAATGTAGTAAAAAAATTATTCTTAATAAATTAGGTGAAGATGGACAAAAAGACATTTATAAATTTTTTTACATGTATTCAACATTTTATTTCCTATTTTAGTAATATCATATCATATGTATTTGTGGAATTATTAAAATATCAATTCCATAGATTTTAGAGTTTCTCCATAATTCATTTAATGAATCTATAAACCCTGCATAATTTAATGTAATGAAAAAAATCATTAAAAACCTAGAATTTATTATATAAAGATACATGAAATCCCTAATCATTAAATGATTTACTAGAAAGAAGAGTCTGATAAGTAATAATTCATAGGATTTTATACATGCATATTGAGGTTAATGAAAAAAGACTATACAAAAAAATGAAACACCAGGAAGAAAAGGGGGATGAAAAATCACACAATGTTATTTTTTTACATTCCTCTAAAACCATTCTTGTAAAGATTATAAATGTCGTATAAGAATGAATGAGACATGAAGTGGAATGTTCAATAATTTAAGCATGACGACGTGATGAAATATCCAAATGATTCAACATCATGGATGGTTTTTGATTCATTATATCCAGATTTTTCATCAGATCCTAGGAATGACATTTGGGATGGAATTCTGATGATTTTAGCCATATTGAAAAATTAATTATTAAGTATATTCTTTAGATAGTTATTTTATCCCTTATAATTATCATATATGTATGTTTATAAATAAGGATTATTTTATTATTTTGATTATTATTTTGGGAATGGGAATGAATGGAAATGAAATTTATGTATATCTAGAATATTTAATCGTAGAATTTTGAGAATTATGGGATAATGGAATGGAAACATATGATGCTTCAATGAGAAAACTATAAAAAATGAGTGTCACTTTAATGTGAACAATTTGTGGCATTAATGGACTAGGAAACTCTTCCAATTAGTTAATTCTCACCTGTTTAGATAGTTTATTTTGTAATTTTGATTTTGAACCTCTAGGATTACCTCATTATAGAAAATGGTATTTCATGTTCGACCATTAATCTAATGATGATACTCGTAAATTTAGTTTTAACAAGACACAATTCAATGCATATATTGAATTGATAATTCCACTGAAGTTATTGTATAGAATGAAATATTAGGATGGATAATGAATTTCACTGTATACTATGGAAAATTTAATCAGTTTAAAGATTGTGGGAAAGGGTTCTGAGGCCTAGAATCTGAAGTAGCTCGAACACAACAGTGGAAGAATATATGTATATTTTTGAAAATAAATTATTTAATGTTTATTTTTATAAAACATAATTGTTACATAATTCATATTGAGAATAATATATGTGACAATATATCTTTTAAATTTTTTAATTATGATGGTATATCAAAGGATAACCTTAATCCTCCAAATGATTAGAATCAGTGAATATAATTAATTATTTTTGGGGAAATGAGAATGTAATGTATACTTATGATGGTATAAATTTAAATATGATGATACAGAAATATTATGTTGAACATTAAAGAATATTAAAGTTATAGATGGATTTTCTTGTAACATTCCATGTTGTGTTGACATAAAAAATAAAAATATTCTAATATTTTAAATTAATGAATAAAATATTTTAGTAGATTGGTTGGTTTTATGGAAATAACATAATATGTTACCTAAAATAGTAAATTATGTTCAACTTGATTTATTTACCTTATTCAATGATTATTGGAGAAAAACTATAAATCCAATTGGGCTTAATAAACATCAAGAAATAATTTTTTTGAAACTTTTTAATTTGAAGATATAATTTTCCCCTTAATTATTCATAGTCATGATTCATTTGATTGTTTATTTGGTTAAAGAATCTAATCTTGGTGGACTGGTACACTATCAACGGATGTGTCCAATTGAGAGGTACATTGATCCTTTTCCTATATTCACTGGAGAATTCAATTTTAGAAAATTATTTCACAAATATATTCATTATGTTACTTTTTTTCTGGAATATATGTATTTTAAAATCATATGTTAGGAAAAAATATCAAATAGAAGTCATTATTGATAAATGTTACAAAGATGAAGAGTGCATGACCTTATATTATGGCTATTTGGATGGGATTTAGACTAGATTCAATTATTTTGGACATGTTGATGAAATCGTCACTAATTCTCATTTTGAAAACTATTCATTAGTATTTCCAATAATAAGATTACCATTTGAAAAAATGAACAAATTTTACACTATATTAATTTGATTTTATACAAGAATATAGATATGTTCTACACAATGGTTTTATAACATATAAAAGTATTGAATAATTTTGATTGAAAAAAAAAGGTGGGCAAGGGGTCGAGCTCAAAATGAGTTGGAATTAACAAAAGATAAAAATAAGGAGTGTTTTGAATGGTTCACCTGTCACATAGGTATATAATCATATCCATGTTATTGGCTTGTGTTTATTTTGTATATGATAGAAATAAAACCTTATATCTTCTTGAACATAAAATTAATGTTGAAAATTGAGTTGAAATATCAAGTTATTTAATGTTTTTGGCTCACGTTCTTCTTACAAATACTAAAATATTTGATCCCTATAATATTAAATGCTTTAGGATTCCTATAATTTATTATCGAGATTAATTATAGAAACAAAATATTGGTGTATTTACATTTCAAAAGGATAGATACTATGGGAAGTTGATTTATATAATCAAATTAAACTATTATGGAAAATATTTTTGTTGTCTTGTTTACATAGAAAAGAAAGTTATTATTTCAAAATGGGTCTAATAAAAAAATAAAATTTAGAAATACTCAAACTATGATATTAAATTTATAAAAATCTAGTATTAGTATTTTTAAAGGTCAAACCAATTGAGATGGTGAATCATTTTTTTAGGTATTCAAAAGATTTGATTCATTCAAATTGAAGAAAGAGGTGACAAATCAAATTGTGGTTTCAGAAATAGATTAAAAGATGAAATAATTTAAATATAATCAGAATGATTGGTTTTATATTAGGTCTGAAATCATGACTATGATTTTTTGTTTTAGGGTTCGGATGTAATTGGATTTTAGAAAATAGATTGATTAATCCATGTTTGATGTCGGTATTGAGATACTTGAGATCAAAAGGTCATCTAATCCCCTCATAGATGAAAAAATTCCATATTTCCATGGTTAAGTAATTTAGTGCTTTGTCAAATCAAGTTTGTCCTGATACCATAGTTAAACTGAATTCCCCTAAATTTAAAAATGGTCATGACTCCTTCAGGAAAAACTGTTGAAAAATGTTAATGTTCATTTCATATTTAAATAAAAATAGTCGTTATGAAATTAAAATAAAGGTTTTGGGAATTTATCAATGAAACCCACAAAATTCCAAATACAATAATATAGTATAAGGAATAAATCCAATAACTCCCTCCCCCTTTTCCAAAATTATCTTATAATAGATGGGTTTACCCCCTCATCCTAGTGAGAATAGAATAAGAGGAAAGGAATGAAATAAAAGATATCATAATGAGAATCCATAAACGGAACTAGTGAGGAACCTGCACAATATAGTTTCTCGCTCCTAGAATTGATCTCTATGATCTCCCTAAATGCAGCAACATGACCCTCAATTTATGCACTCTATATAGGATTATAAAGTAATCAATGGCGTTAAAAATTTGAAAAAAGGTGTTAACATGTTGGTCTCGAGTCTTAAAATATGTCAAAACACTAATATACATATAATATTGTGGTTTTTTGTCCATCCTGACCTTTATATGTCATGTAGTAATTACGCAACATTAAAATGATTCCCCACGGGTACTTAATTCATGACATTTATGTTTCTTGGTCATATACAAATATTTCACAGTGTGACACAATTCATCTTCAATACATTTTTATTTCTTCCACTTCATCACTTATATTACATTCACATATTGCAATGGATTATGATTTGTAATGTCTTTTATCAGCTCCAAATTCCTCATTTTTCCTTGGTCATTCAGTTTCAGGCCCTCTAAGTGCTCCATGATCAACCCTATTTGTGGAAACCATTCTTTTATGGGGATATGATTACCTATCCCAGGAAGGTTTCTAATCTCTTATAACTTATATTATCCTCAAAAATGAATAATACATCAGGTTCATATACATGCATAAAACACAAATATCTTTATAATCAATGTTTTTTATTATAAAATACGAAAACAATCAATGAACTTATCACCCCCCCACACACAATAACACAATTCAATTCATTGGTGTCCCCAAGGATGGAATCTCAACATACTATAATAGAAGATAACCCTAACATGATTTATATTTAATTTCAACAAAAATAATGGATCGAATGTAAATTTATACCCTCAAGATTCACATGTATAAAATTTATCAATGCCTAACATTTTCAAATAATACTAATCAACATTGTATTTTACTTTTACTATTTTGAAATTTCCAAGAATTTTTCAGTCATCCATTTTCATTTTTCAGATCATTATAAACATGAATATTATTTTTAATTAAACACTAATAAATTTTTTCACTGATAATCATGTTATGAATGAATATAGTGATACACATACTTCATTAACATGTCACTTACGATAGTCTTTCAAGGAATCTATAATCTTCATTTCATATAGAAAAAAACACAAATAATCATGGGGGGATTCACCATTTTGGACCAATGGACTATCAGTCTTAGTGGTGGTAGTTAAATGATGTAAATCATGTAATGATCAAAAAAGGGGTTCTATCTTAAAATTATTTTGGATGATAATGAAAAAAATCTCAATTAATGTCTCTTCTGCTCCCAGTATCTGAAATTAGGATCATAATTATATTAATGTAGTAAATGAAACAACCTCTTCTAATATTATTATTTTTTCATTTCTTTTTTGAAAGTTGTGTTAGGGAAAATCTCGCATCCCCCACAAAACCTTAAAATATATCTTCATTATGCTATTCTTAATAGTTATATCATGATCATTAGTCAAGAAATAGTGATTTTTGAATTACCCTAGACATGACCATTTTTTAAAAGTGGGTGGGAAATAAATATAATGATTATGCCTTTACCAAACCTCATGAAATTAACTCACACACTTATACATTACAATATATGAATCCCTTCCACTAATCATTATCCCCCTCCCTATTATTTTTGATAGTCAAGAAAAACATTTCTGGAAATTCATGAAATGGAAAAATGGGATTGTAAAACAGATCCTCCCTAGAAAAAAGGATGAGAGACTTTATCGGATTTAAAATGGATTAATGTGAGGTTAATTCCTTGATAAGGTCTAAAAAATGTCCCTATAATATTAAAAGTGATATTATTCTGTAATGGATTTCATCAAAGGAAAAACACTTTCTATAATCGAACATTCTCGAGTTTCACAAAAATATCTTATAGAAAGAATCTAAAATATTTGGCTCTAATAATGTCTTGGGAATAAAGAAAACGGTTGGGAAAACAACTCAGGGTACTTAATATAGTAAATTAAATAAATTAATTGAAATCTCATAAATTAATAGCATGAACAAATCATAAGTAATTTTTATTTACCAAAATCATCATGCTCCACTAAATAATTATTTTTCAAATCCTAATCCTCATGATCAACTATAATAATTTATTTAAATTCTCCTCATTTATTTTGTTGAAAAATAAATTTAAATTCATGGAATGGTAATTGTCATAGGTCGTTTTTGTATCCTAATTTTTTTATTAAATAATGATTCAAATGTGGGGAATGAACTTTTCAATACGAATATCATAAAAATTTCAATGTGGGGAAACAATAGAAAAATTCAGAATTAAAAAACTTTCTCCCATTTTGTTGATGATTCAATGTTTTTTTAATATGCTCTTCTGACTCCCAGTTTATGATGTGTATTGATCCTCCAACTTGATTTGTTTGTTTCGTGCTTCTTTCTGCCATCTTCAAGACTGATGATTCTATAATTTAAGAATAAACAGGTGAAATCACAGGCCAATATCAATGAATTTTTAAATATTTTAACTGAGATAATTTAAATCTAAAAAATTGAGATAAATATAAAAATAAGCATTGCTTACCTACATAAATGTCTATTTTAACATTATTATATTGAACTTATATAATTTAGCTTCATCTCACATAATGGGTGATTGAAATTTTTGTTCCTCGTCAAGGTCCATGAATGGCCATTGTTGTTTCATGTCTATATAGGTCGGCTTCTGTCATTTTTCTATAAATAGGTTAACTCTACCTAATGGAATAACTTTCTTGATCACTATTGGAACAATCCATAATTTCTTACATAGTCATGATTAACTAAATTGAAGGCCATGTACCATCCATACCAGTTTTACTTTCTATAATGTGGTGGAGTCGGCCACTCATATGGTGATAGTGATTTATGTTATCATATTCTATTTCTTCTTCATTTGACCATCCTCTTGCACAATAGTAGCTAACTCATGTACCTCGTTGATTTTAGTGACACCCTCAATAATTGGACTTTTATTCCCCAAACTCATTTTCCTTTTGAACATCGTTGTTCTTCATTTCCAAATAAACTTTGAAACATACTCGATCACATCCTACTATCATGATGTATTCTTTTCTTTTGATGTCAGTCAATGCATGCCTTGTTGAAAAAAATGAACTCCCCAGACTTATTGGATTTCACTGCTCTTTTATAGAAAACACTATAATGTCAATTGAGATATAGAATATATTAAATTTTATGAGGATATCTCTGATGAATCATTATTTTTACACCACTACTATGTCTCCTAATTGAAGTCAAACACTTATGGACTTCATGCCTTCTAATCCAAAACACGTGAATGTTGTGAACACCATGATATTGAAGTTCAAACCTACATCACAAAAAACATTTACACATTTTTTCTCTCTAAGAAACATTGTAATCAAAAATCTACTGTGGTCACATTACTTCATTGTCATGTCCCATGATACCAATGTAGAACATTTTCATTCTAGTATATTGGTCCTGATCTCTTCAAAGTAATATTAATCGGTTACTATACCTTTAATGAATTTTTCATATGTCGGAATGTTCATGAGAGTCTCTAAAAAGGGATATTAATATGGAATTTTTTAATGTTTTCCAAAAAATCACCATTCAATTCATTTTTCTTCACATGTGCCATTATTTATAGAAATAGAAGTCTCATTTTATACTATGGTGGTTATTCTTCAAAATCTTAAAAAACATGTCCATTTCTGTTTTCTATTTATTTTTCACTTTGTCCCACTATTTGTTGTCCTGTGAATTCTATACCACTTCCTTATGTTTCCTTCCCACTTCTATGAAGTATATATTTAAAATCCTTTTATAGGTATACATTAGAAAAATCCTGGATATAATATTTTCAGTATCTCTCAAATATGGTCATCAATTTAGCCAACTTCATTCCAAAGATGCCCCAATATGGCCCTTATGTTCATTAATTCTTTTTTAATTTAATTTTGTTCAACCCTACTTGTGGTCATGAATGTAGCCACTGTCTTCTCCAATGTATGGACCTTTCATATCATTTTGGTCTCTTGGAGTAATTATTTTCGATACCATTGTTTCCTTTTCATATATTCCTATCATTGTTATTGATGATTTTCCTTAACCTAAAATTGATTACCACGATTGTAATCAGCATAATTTGCATCCTCAGAATACATACCTTGAGTTTTTTATTATCCCATCATGATTCCCATATTCTTAGTTAATGATTCCATCTGTGTGTCTATCTAGTCATTTTTGTTGATTTAGTGAATCCATTTTCATTTCATCCCTAATATTTTCCACTAAAAACTATTACTCATCATTTCATACAACATGTTTCTTCTCTCTTTAAGAGACTTTATCTTCAATGATCCTCCAACATCATCATCAAGAATTGATTTTTTTCAGTATGATAAACCCTTATATAAATTATTTTTATTATTATCCATGCCTCTATAACATGATAGGTTAATTTATGAGTAATCTCCATAAAATGATCCAATGCGAAATATAGTGATGTTTCATCAAAATGTAAGAAGTTTATAATTTTTACCCATATTCCCATTGATTTGGAATGTGGAAAGAATTAGGTAAGAAATTTCCTTTATATATCATCACATATAGTGATGGAATATGTTGGAAATATTTTTATCAAATCCCATGATATACCATGTAATGAAAAAAAATAGTCTTGTCGCATCTCCTGAAACATTATAAAATTAGATTGTATCATAGAGCCTGAGGATGTTTCTTAGATTTATGTCTGGATCTTAAAGCGGGATTCCATTAAATACCACACTGCTTGAGATCTTAAAAATTACATTAGGGTTGATCTCGAAGTAGTTTTTAGAAAGAAGGGGTGCCAGGTTGCTCTTCAACAATCATGTAATCGATGGATTCCCATATTCTATAGTCATCAATATCCCCATATCCCGATGAAAAAAAATCATATATCTCCTTTATTTTTCTCAGGGCCAACCATGGTTTTAGAGATATTAGTCACCATTCATGGTTCAAAATAGTGGTTGGAATAAATTTTTTCTTTTCTGTATCACCGAGTCTTCCATTTTTTTATTAATTATTTCACTTTTATAATTGAAATGAAAAATAAAAAATAAAAAAATTGAATTGAAATAAATAAAAAAAATTAAAATTAAAATTACAATCTTAACAACTAATAAGTAACATTCCGTGATAATATCCCTAGTTTCAATAGTCCCAAATGGTTTTTTATTTACCTAAAAGTCTAGTCAAAATAAAGAATTTATAAAAACTGAGGTTATGCTACTCAAATAATTAAAATTTAGTTTTAGGAATGTTCAAGGTCAATCCCATTGAGATAGAAATTAGCTTATTTTGGTTTTCAAAATATTTGATTAATTGGAGTTGTAGAAATATTCTAGGATTCAAATTGGGGTGTTTGAAATAGTTTGAATGAAGAAATAGTCTAAATTAATGTAAATTGATTGGTTTGAAATTATTTTTCATAGTGTTCATGGGTTATTTATTTTAAGGGTTCAGGTGTAATTTTATTATAGAAAAAAAAAGTAATCCATGTCTGGTTTCAAATTAGTGATGGGGGGATGTAATGATCATGGTAATTTCCCCTTAACACATTGATCATGTATTTTCTTTAGTCCGGTAATTTGGGGATTTGTCGAATGAATTTTCTCTTCAGACCATATTAAAACTCGATTCCACTAAATTTGACAATTTAGATGATACATTTAGGGTAGTCAGTTTTCAAATATTAATGTTCCTATTAAATCCAAATACCAATGGTCATGATAAAATTAAAAAAAATGGATCTGGAATTGATTGAATAAAAACTGAAAAAATTGAAATACATGGATAATGAAAAGGGAATAAATCCATAAACACATCCCCAATATACTAAATAACCATAGAACAGTTCGGTTTTTACCCCTCATCATAGTGATGATAAAATAATAGGTAATTAATGAAATGAAAGAAATCATAATGAAAAACCATATATGGAATTGGTGAGAACCTTATATAGTGTAGCTTCTTGCTCCAAGCTTTCGTCTCTAGAATATACCTAGATGTAGTATTATATCCCTCAAATTATAAACACTAGATGATATCGTGATAAAATCCATGGAATTATATATGGGTGAAATTGTTTTCATAGGTGGGTTTTGGGTATTAAAAATGGTCAAAATATTGAAATTTGTTGAATCTGAATATTTTGACCCATTCCAATCTTTATATCTCATGTAGTGATTAGATGGGGTGTAAATGTTGATCCATGTTTACTGAATTCTCAACATGTTGGTTTATGAGTCATATTCAAATGTATAATGGTCTGAAAAAAATGTGTCACACTTTGAAAAATGTATTCTTCATTCCAAGATGATTTCATCCATATCACAACTTGTATTAAATTCAGAACTTCCACTGGCTCATGTCATGAAATTTTTATAGTATCTGAGAAAAATAAAGAAAAACCAGGTTCCCAGGAATGTATTAACAATGTAAATCATCAGAATCAATGAATTTTATTATAAAAAATGTAAAATAGAAATTCTTATATCACTTACTCAAATGAATGTCGGTGAATATTGGTTAGGGTATAAAGAACATTTTTTTACATTTTAAATTTATCAACTTCCCTCACATGACCCATATTGGTGAGCATGCATAGCATGATCCATTTCTTATGGATTTACACTAGAAGATGGATTATTATTTAGATGATTAAATAAAACAATTTTGAATTGTTTTTTTGTAATTAAAGTTGATATTAATTAATTATATGAGAAAAAGATCATATGGTAAATTATGACAGTGAAAACTCATCAACTATGAAATATTGAATTTTTTTTCCCTGAAAATTTAGAAAAAATATAACATACCAGAGTGGTTTAAAATGAATTACATGTCATAATGGATGTTTTTAATAATAATAACAATGAATATGAATATATATGAATTAATAAATTGATAATGAAACTCAGTTACTATTTCTCATTTATAAATGTTTCAAAAAGATATCAATTGTTATATCCTTTACTTCTTTATAAAATTATTTTACTTAAAAATTTATTATATATTTAATATAATCTGAACCATTTGTGTTATAGGTATGATGAGAATAAAAATTTGAGATTCTAGTTGATCAACATCTTATATCACACTAAAACTATAGTCTGCTTCAATGGTTCCATGTGATTCCGTTGTACAAGATATTTCTAGTGAGTCAGAAATTTCCCCAAGTATTGTAGGTATCCCACCATTTTAAAGACCTATAGTTATAGATAAATTATTCACCCATCCATCTATGGGATATTTGTTAGTTATCATTGCTTTTATTTTTATCATTGTACAAAAAACTAAAATTTTATTTATTATTTAATTCATCAATCGAAAAGATGAAGACAACAAAATAAGTGATATAAATATAAATAAATCAAATTTATAATACTTGAAATAATTAAATATTATTTTTCTATTTTATTTATGAAATATAGAAACTGACGAAATGTTATTTTGACATACAGTTTGCTCGGGATGCCAATAAACACGTTTCTAGTGTTTTAAAGCACTAAAACATGTGCGTGATGTTCAAAATTGAATCAAATGACATTATATTGATGTGAAGTAATCAGAAAACAACAGTTGAGTTATTTTTAATGTTTATATTTAAAAAATAGTCAGTTCGACATGCGTTGTGGTCAGAATTACAAGGTAAATAGTATTTATTGGTAGAAAATCATCTAAAAACATTTTTAAGTGGTTAAAACAAGGAGAATGACGTTTTATTACTAAGAAATAAGAGGAAAAATACCAAAGATTGATATTTGAAATGTAGTAATAGAAAAAATGTCATTTTAATGTATGGTTTTGATGGGGTACCCATAAATTTTCTTTTTATGTTTCAAAACACTACGAATTTTGATGATTTGAGGATTCAAGTGTTTTCTATTTTATAATATTATTTTGTTACGATTTTTATGTCAACAATTGATCACATATGTTTAGTGAATAAAATGTTTATTCTGGTATATTATGGTAATATATTTCACATTTATAATGATATTATGTGTTTGTAACCATTATTTATTATCTTGTTTTTTATGGTATTTTTTACAGATATGTATATTTCATAAATGGAAGCTGTTATAAACGTGATTATAAATCAAAAGAATAGTGAGAATGATGACCATACTTGTAATGAAATTATTCAATCTCATTCAAATAACTTGTTTTTCAAAATCATGGTGATTAATAAAAAAATAATAATTTAAGATATCTTAGATAACACCACTGAAAGAGAATGTGACCATAAGAAAAAAAGATTTATTAATAGTGGCTGTTTTTTAACTGATGATAGTTTAAACCACTAATAAATTATTTATCATCAGTTTTTATTTTCATCAATGGATGGTTTTTAATATAATAAACCAAAAAAATAGATAAAATGAACTTAACCAACTTTAATATATTTATAGGTGGCTATATTTAGTTGTTATTAACATATTCCAAATCAAGTTACAATTTTATTAAATTTACTTAGCAGTGGTTTTTAATAACTATTACAAAATATTCATCATAAAATATGTTTCTAAAATAAATAAAAAAATATATCAATATAAACACACTGAAATGAAATATACTAAAACATAAATTCATTATAAACCCATCATACATACAAGATATATTCACAATCATATATACCTATATCCATATACATGATAACCTCAGTAACCATTACCTCAATTAACTGATAACCATTCTCAACAATAACCTCAGTCACCAATATATACATATAAAATAAGTCCAACAATAACCCATGCCAAAAATATATCCATCCCACAAACTCTACTACATCGATCTTCCTCCATGTCATCTCATCAACAAGAACAGATCACATAATCTCATCAACAATAACAAAAAATAAATACAAAAATTAAAAAAGAACATTAAAAAATTATATTTGTAGTATACTCATTGATCAAGTAAAAATATACCCTAGAAACTAAGAATCTTCATGAATTTCTTCTGAAGAATGAAGTGGATCAAAAATTTCAAACTTCTATCTACTGTTGGGATATGTCACCTATAATAAGAACTAGAATATTTAAGAAAATAAATGTGATATAGAAATGAAATAGAATATATTTATAATATTAAACATAAAATATATTATTTTGTTAATCAAATAAAATACAATTTAACCTAAAAAATATTATATTATTGTAGAATCATTGAAAACATAAACATTCCAAGTTAAGATATGATTCAACACTTGAAACTAAAAAGGTTTATGTATATAACAATATAATTAATTCTAAATTGACATGTTGTGTGCTTGAAATTTACTTCATAAACAAATTTTAAAGAATTTGATATGACATAAAGTCCTATAATCAAAAAAATAAATCAAAGGTGGATTTTCTATGATTCCACATCAATCATAGGTCATTTTATATGTTTTTGACTATTACACACATGTGTTAGTGTTATAAAACACTGAAAACACATTTATAGGAATCCTGGTGAAATAGTAATTTGAAATGACATGCATACATTTCCAACATCACAAACATAAATTTATGGATATTTTATTTTAATTTCATGGAAATTCGATATCATTTTCTTGGTTTTGGCACCTCGAGAAACGTTTTAAAGGCTTTGGTACAATTATAATTTATTTACAGACACTTTCTGACCACACTAGACATCATAATAACATTTCTTCTGCATATACAAATAAAAATTAAGCCAACAATGGTTTTCCTATGATTTCATGATTATATTAGGTTAGATTCTTTGGTTTTAACCATTACACACATGTTTTATTAATTTATAACACTAAAAATTGGTTTACTGAAATCCTGTGAAAACAGTAACACTGAATAACATGCCATCAGTACCTATATTTCAAAAGAAAAATTGAAAAATAATCTTGAATCCCTTATAGTCCCATATATATATCGTATAAATATTTATGTCCCTTCTACTGTTATCTTTATATATTTGACAAATGAATTAATCACTTAATAAAATAGATAGTTTTTTGTAGAATGACATAGATGCTAGTAATGGTAACTCACCAATATCCCATAAATGGAGGGGTGACTAGCTATTCCATCCATAGAGGTTACTCAAATAGTGGTCTACTAATAATATCTTGGGAGATTGATGTCCCACTATAAGTCGCATGTACAACATAATCACTCATATACATTGAATTTGATGGTAGTGTTGGTGTGCTCTAATATGCTAATCATCTAGGATCATGATTTTTTTCTCTACATTAGTACAATTAAATGGTTAATTTATAAAAAATTTATAATAAATCAAATATACAATATTTTTTCTAAAAAACACAATTTTTATGTACAAAACAATTATATATAATAAATTATAATATATATTAATTACCAATTTATAAATTCAATTATCTTAATCTTGATTTTTATCATTTTTATCAACCTCCATTGTAACACCCCAAGATTTCATAGTGTGTTATTTCTTCAAAATAATTCAATAACTTGCACTACACGCAACACCGAGTTCAATCACACCATGACTTACAAAAAAAAGCCATTCAAAAGAGGTTATGAATAGTATTATCTAAATTTTAAACATTATATAATCCTTATAATTTTAGAATCCATATTATGAGTTTCTTAGATATAATGCAAGAACAAATTCATTTTCAGTATTGCACTTTTATCAACTTTTAATAGTGAACCCATTTTAACTACAATATTTTAAACTTTGTGACTAAATGGGGACATCAAAAAATTTAAAATGAAACATCCCAAGCTTCCACGGTACGCTTTCCTTTGAATAATACAGTAGTGTGTGTTGTACGCAACTTCGAGTTTTAACACACACCACAATCGATCAAACTAGCCGTTATGAATAGTAATACCTAATTTTTGAAATTATATATATTTTATATTTCAAAATGGAATTCATTTTTGGATTCAGAATATCGAATTTATCCTAAGGTAAAATTTTGGTACATTTCGGATAACTTTCATATTTTGATGAATAGTGAAAATTACTAAGTTTTAATTAAAAGCAAATTTTTTAATAAAAATAATTAATAGTGATAAATTATGAATTTGAGTGGTTTTAAAGTATATTTAGAATATATTTTTACCATTTAATATAATATTGGTCATTGGACATAATTTTACAATTAAACCGAACATAAACGAGTGTCAATCTTTTGATAGTTATTATCTCTTAAAAACACGCTTTTTGTTTTGACAGCGGGAATTAATTTTAAATTAATTTCTGCCACTTCTGTGTTTTGAATTTAGGAAAATGGATTCCATATTTTTAATCAGTATGTTCAAATTGTGTAAATAGGTAACTTTTATTTTTAGACATTTTGAATAATTACTGCGGTAAATATTTTATTTACCATGGTTAAGGGTAAATCCGGTAAATAAGGGTCAAAAAATAATATTATAATAATACTAAATTACCCTAAAACGTGTCTTAACCCTATTGGTTGATACATGGTCGACCATGGGCATCTTTGGGTCTATTTTGGGACCCCATGGATCCACTTGTAAGTGATAATGACACTTTATTTTAATTAAGTTAAAATGAATACAAAAATGACACAAGCATATATCTTTTAGAAAAACAGTTGTTACATAGGGTTATATATGTTGGATGTTAGATTATAAATATTCATTAGAAATATAAAAAGATTTCCTACATAATGATATTTTATTTATTATTTTTAGACATTAAATAATTTATTTTATTTATGACACAATGATGATGCAGTAATTACTATAATAGTGAAAAATTAAAATAATTGATATTATAAATACCCAAATAAATATAATATGAAACTTTTAATGAATTAAACTAATTTTCTAGGATAATATGATATATTAGAATTGATTTAATTGACTTTTTTCGAAGTAATCAATCTGTTATGAGTTTCACAAAAATCAACTATTGAATAGTGTCAAAATTGACATAAAAGAGTTCTTAAAACAAATATTATATTATTAATTGATATTAAATTCCTAAAAATCTAAGGTTCGGCCAAGAGACTTATATCATGATAGGTTCATCATTAATGTACCACTTTGGGGTCGCTTGCATGTATATAGTATGTTTATTAACCATATTATATAAAAATACAAAGAGACATTGTAAAAGTGAAACGAATTAACTTAGAGTTAATACTTAAAGATAAGGTTATTATAAGTACCCAAACCTGTCTAAATTCTATTGGTTGAGTGGTTTTCAACCTATACCCACCTTAACCTTTGAAGAATAAGCTTTGGAGCCATTAGAAACCGAATATGAATTTATTATAAATTAATATTTCTAGCTTTTCCAAAGGTGCCCCCCACCCCTCTTATAAAAGGGCACTCCTCCTTCTCATTTCGTCACACCTTGAAAGCCTTTTGGTTCGGCCAAACTCTGCCCAAATACTCTCCCAACATCCCTCACTACAACCTAGAGGCCTTAGTTTGATCATAAAGCCAACCTAAGGAGCCCTTTTGATCAAATCAAAAGGAAGAACCTGAAGAAGAGGTAATGATTTCACCACCCTTCTCCAAGTTCATTTCTTCTTCCACTTCTTCTTCCTTTGTTCTTACCATTATAAAATAATAACTCCAGTATCTCACATATACTGTGATGTTATTATAAATATGGTACAACCATATTCAGTATTCTATCCACCCTTTGAATAACATGTCACCATACGTGCGTACGTACGGACTACCGTCTCCACGTCGTGGTGTAATTGTTATTCAATATAATATTATTTGGATGGGTATAATAATGATGTGTAACTCATGTAAATAATAAATATAACATGTTAATGATTCTGTATATATGATATACCATCCATTTATATATTATTTTAATATCAAAAGAATGATATTGTCGCTCGTGCGAACGTACGGACTACCGTCTCCACGAACGCGATGAGATTTATTCTCCATCGTATCCATTCAAGTATAATTATCATTTGATGATTTAAAAATGATGTTTAAGGACTAGATATCATTCTGGATATGAATAAGATACAACAACCATGGCTTATGTAACAAAACATATAAAAGAAAATGAGTAAGTTAACTCCCGAAACGACAATAATTCTAAGATATTATTAACAAATCAATGTTAAAAGATCATATATGATATCATATTATTATATATGATTATTGTATAATTTAATAACAACTATTTCACCATTATACAGGAGGTTAACCTACCCCAACCAAGGAAAAGTACAAGGTAAGGGATTTTTCTTATCTCACATTCAATTCCGTGAGATTTCCATTATTCGCCACTAAATTATTGAAAGTGGTGTATTGTGTACTGGCATTTGATATATATTATCATATTCATGTTATTCTGTAAATAATTTGGTGGTTATTAACTTTTGGCCATACGACTCAGTTGATTAACGTGGTAAGGGGTTTTCATCTCACTCTTTATTCCCGTGAGATTCATGCCATATTGCCACCATTACCTTTTGTGTGGTGTATGTACTGCCCATAATTATATCCTTTGTGTAATACACTCTAATTTATGTGTACTTACATATTCATTGTATGATACCTCTTTCATGGGTTGTATGTTTCATAAGTTACCAAACTGGTAAGGGTTATTTCACAATCTCTTCATTATCCGAGGTTGTTTATATGTAATAATCTACTGGGATCTCTTTATCATCCACATCCATGTTTCTTAAAAATGCATTTCAAAACATTTTTACTATTTACTAGAATATGAGTTAAAGTCATTTATACCCTTTTTGACTTTTATAAGTGGTTTATAAAGGAATCTTTCGGTCGTTTTCAAAACAAGGTCCTTTTTAACCTTTTCGACAGAATTAAGGTAAGAATGTTTTTTTTAACTTATACGGCGGGTGCGGCTATTTTCCGCCGTTATAAAATCATCAAAGTTTCCCTTACAAGCTTATAAGAATATTTTCAAAGAAAATGTTTTATTTTATATGGATCTTAAATTATTTCAATATAAAAGGAGATATTTCTTTAAAAAGAATTTTGATTTCATCTATGTCAACATCCTTTGATGGATTTTAAGATTATTTGAAGTTGATTTATTATGATTCAAAACTTCTATATTGTATTGAAGGTTTTGTGATATGTTTGACTGTGGATGTGCTATTTTTATACCATTCATAGTTTATGGTGAAAGTATTGACATTTCATATGCTAGTTTCAATATGAATGTTTATGTTATGTTTAAACCTTTTCATATGAGAATGCATTGGACTTAATATGTGACGGGTGGAGCCCGCTATAGCTCCTCGATGCATCGGTAGGTCTCATGAGACAAACTAGTGTCTTGGCACAAGGCCTTGACAAAATCTTATTTGTAGTCTTGGCACGAGGCCTTGGCTATGTGGTTATGATAGTCTGGCATTATGCATTCCGACATTATGAAAGTGGTTATTGATTTTTGCATGTGATTATTCGATTAGTAGAATATCCATGTGAATAAGTAAATGGCATTATTTCATTTTATTTATGCCATACCATGTTGAAAGTTCATATTTAAAAGGCTTTTGTTTTAGTTATACATTTCCTTAAATGTTTATTATTATTTATGAATGTTTCTGCTATATTGTTATCCTTACTGGGCATTTGAGCTCACCCCTTTTCTATGTTTTATTATTCCCAGGATGTGAAGAAGTAAGTTATGAATGACCTGCAGGGATTTTATGAGGGGTTAATAGTGGGGATTGTGGAAACATTATGTTGTTGTAGTAGTTTTTCATTTTATGATGTAATGTAAAACTTATGAATATATCTAGTGTTTCCAAGGCTACTAAACCAATCGGTCTTTCGAGATTTTATCTTTCTTGTGATCAAGCCAATGTTATGTAATAATTAACCGACTCTGGGTAACTGGGGTCAGGGCGTTACAGTTGGTATCAGAGGAAGTTTAGTACAAACCTTGGAAGCTAGATTTAGATAAACTCTGATTAGAGCACGTAGACCTAAGATGAACATTGAGAATTAGTGTAGAAGAACTTCCTAGAATTTTGGTATTGTAGAGATTTTGTGAGTTTTCCGAGCAATAAATCCCTATCTGGATACGAGCAGGTAGAGGTGGCTCTGGCACAGATGTACCTAGGGGTAAAACCCGAAAACACCGCTTTGAGATAGACTCGAACGGGAACTGGTGCACGACAACGGGCCTTGCTGCACTCTTGGTTACGACACTCCCGGGGGATATGCTTAGGATAATTCTCATTTTCTTTACAAACCATTATGAAGGGTTAATGAGTATATACATCCTCAAAGGAGACATTTTTATGATTATGGATTATATCCATAAATAGTTCAATTTATGTTAAGTGTTTTATATGTATGGGATTATGTATTTTGATTCATAAACTGATCTAGTGTATGCCATTTTTTAGAAATGGCGCCCAGTAGAAGGAATGAGACCTCCAGAAATGCACATGATCCAAAGAGAAGGAAGGATCATATCTTTCCTGGTCTTAAGCTAGAATTTATAAGAGAAATAGTCTCCCATGTATTATCATCATATGAATAAATAATATCATGTGTTGATAAGATAAGTAAAGAGTTTACTGAGTCCTATGGCTTTGAAGGGAAGCAAGAGAAGAAAAGGATAGAAGAGAGAAAGATGGATAAAGGGAAGAGGGAAAAGAAGAATTTTCCCATATGTGGTAACTGTGGAAAGAAACACCCTGGAACTTGCCTGAAAGGAATGGGAGTTTGTTATAAGTGTGGAGGAAAAGGTCACAAAGTACATGACTGCAAGGGTAAAAAAATGGTTTCAAATGTACAATGCTTCATTTGAAAGGAGTTTGGACACTACGCGAACCTATGTCCCAGTCATCAGACTATGCCGCAAATGATGTTATTGGATAATAATCAAGTTATGATAATACCACAGATGAAGAGGAATGATTAGAGTTCTTATGTTGATTATGTCAATTGAGTGTTGTATCAACAATGTACTTGTTATAATAATTATGGAGTATACAAGGATTGTACTGCAGTACTATTTCATTAAGGACTTGAGATTGTGTGGAACAAAGAAAAGTGACTCAATAGCAGGATAAATTTTTGGAAAATATATGGTTGAGAGAATGATAAATCATAATATAGTTCTGATACTGAGGTAGTGATTTTGGAATAATATGTGATTGTTTTTGATAAATTGGATATTCCTGACTACCTTGGAACTGATTAATGATTTGTATATTCCATCATTGTTGGGGTTTAAAACATTTTTGGATTAATGAAGTATATCCAGCATTCTATATGGAATAAGGTAGCATGAATGTAATCAATAAGGAATATGGTAATACATGATGAAGGTATTAATATGCTATTACGGGGTAAAAAGGATCTATATTATGTTTACCTTCCTTATAAATGTTGGACTGTGAGTTTAGACAGAAGTATTTTGGATAGTTCTAGTTTGGATTATTTTGGATTGCCATAAAAGGACAACCCGGAGGTCGGGCGGCAACCCGTCGCGTCCGGCAGGGCTGCGAGACTTGAACCCACAACCGAAGGGCGACAAGGGTGTATCACCTACCACTGGCCCACGAGATGTTCTGGATTAAATAATGTAGTTTTTATTAAAAGATCTTGTAGATGAATTATAAATTCGTTTATTTTGGAACCCTATACGAATAGTGTAAATAGAATTTTTACATTCTATTATCTTTTAGAGTGAAAGATGAGTTTGTAGTAGAAATTTATTAATGGATAAAACTCTAATTATAATGTAAGTATATCTCCTTATGATCTTAGCCAATCTCATAAATAAATTCCTCAACATTAAGAAAAGAAACTTAGAACAAAAATGTTTTCCTAGATGGTACCTTAAATCGTCACTAATTTACGGCTTTGGGATTGTTGGCCTTTTCATAGCCATGTTCTCTACCACTCTCCATCAGAGAATTGATGGTTATATTTTTCTTCCATATCCATATTTTCCTACATGGAACCCTAGTATGTGTTATTTTCGGTAATCTTCATACATTCGACTCTTTATTTTAAATAGAGGCCTCATTAATTCATTTTTCGATGTGGGATTTCTACTAAGATATTTTGAAATGTCAAAAATGTGTTATCCTAATGCCCTATGTTTTGTTGAACCGATGGTATTTCAAATCATCATAGATTGATGATTTTAAGGACCTCAATTTTATACTTTTTGTGATTGATGACCTCAATCACTACCTATAAATATTTACGTTTTTCCTCCAATTATATGTCTCTAATTTCCACCAATGTTCTCCTAATAGAGATTATAATTTGGTGTTGATCCATTCATTTCTCTTTTCCTCATATTAAGACTAAATTTTAGTAACCCAATTTCTAATGTGGGTTTTCCCACAAATATATTTTCTATTTTCAACCTTTTATTTTCTAAGAACAATTTAAAATTGCGAGGACGCAATTTATTGAAGGAGGGGAGAATGTAACACCCCAAGATTTCATAGTGTGTTATTTCTTCAAAATAATTCAATAACTTGCACTACACGCAACACCGAGTTCAATCACACCATCACTTACAAAAAAAATCCATTCAAAAAAGGTTATGAATAGTATTATCTAAATTTTAAACTTTATATAATCCTTATAATTTTAGAATCCATATTATGAGTTTCTTAGATATAATGCAAGAACAAATTCATTTTCAGTATTGCACTTTTATCAACTTTTAATAGTGAACCCTTTTTAAATACAATATTTTATACTTTTTGACTAAATTGGGACATCAAAAAATTTAAAATGAAACATCCCAAGCTTCCACGGTACGCTTTCCTTTGAATAATACAGTAGTGTGTGTTGTACGCAACTTCGAGTTTTAACACACACCACAATCGATCAAACTAGCCGTTATGAATAGTAATACCTAATTTTTGAAATTATATATATTTTATATTTCAAAATGGAATTCATTTTTGGATTCAGAATATCTAATTTAGCCTAAGGTGAAATTTTGGTACATTTCGGATAACATTCATATTTTGATGAATAGTGAAAATTACTAAGTTTTAATTAAAAGAAACTTTTTTAATCAAAATAATAAATAGTGATAAATTATGAATTTGAGTGGTTTTAAAGTATATTTAGAATATATTTTTACCATGTAATATACTGTTGGTCATTGGACATAATTTTACAATTAAACCGAACATAAACGAGTGTCAATCTTTTGATAGTTATTATCTCTTAAAAACACGCTTTTTGTTTTGACAGCGGGAATTAATTTTAAATTAATTTCTGCCACTTCTGTGTTTTGAATTTAGAAAAATGGATTCCATATTTGGAATCAGGATGTTCAAATTGTGTAAATAGGTGACTTTTATTTTTAGACATTTTGAATAATTACTGCGGAAAATATTTTATTTACCATGGTTAAGGGTAAATCCGGTAAATAAGGGTTAAAAAATAATATTATAATAATACTAAATTACCCTAAAACGTGTCTTAACCCTATTGGTTGATACATGGTCGACCATGGGCATCTTTGGGTCTATTTTGGGACCCCATGGATCCACTTATAAGTGATAATGACACTTTATTTTAATTAAGTTAAAATGAATACAAAAATGACACAAGCATATATCTTTTAGAAAAACAATTGTTACATAGGGTTATATATGTTTGATGTTATATTATAAATATTAATTAGAAAGCTAAAAGCATTTCCTACATAATTATATTTTATTTATAATTTTTAAACATTAAATAATTTATTTTATTTATGACACAATGATGATGCAGTAATTACTATAATAGTGAAAAATTAAAATAATTGATATTATAAATACCCAAATAAATATAATATGAAACTTTTAATGAATTAAACTAATTTTCTAGGATAATATGATATATTAGGATTTATGTAATTGACTTTTTTCGAAGTAATAAATCTGTTATGAGTTTCACAAAAATTAACTATTGAATAGTGTCAAAATTGACATAAAAGAGTTCTTAAAACAAATATTATATTAATAATTGATATTAAATTCCTAAAAATCTAAGGTTCGGCCAAAAGACTTATATCATGATAGTTTCATCATTAATGTACCACTTGGGGGTCTCTTGGATGTATATAGTAAGTTTATTAACCATATTATATAAAAATACAAAGAGACATTGTAAAAGTGAAACTAATTAACTTCGAGTTAATACTTAAAGATAAGGTTAATATAAGTACCCAAACCTGTCTAAATTCTATTGGATGAGTGTTTTTCGACCTATCCCCACCTTAAACTTTGAATAATAAGCTTTGGAGCCATTAGAAACCGAATATAAATTTATTATAAATTAATATTTCTAGCTTTTCCAAAGGTGCCCCTCACCCCTCTTATAAAAGGGCACTCCTCCTTCTCATTTCTTCACACCTTCAAAGCCTTTTTGTTCGGCCAAATTCTGCCCAAATACTCTCCCAACATCCCTCACTACAACCTAGAGGCCTTAGTTTGATCAGAAAGCCAACCTAAGGAGCCCTTTTGAACAAATCAAAAGGAAGAACCTGAAGAAGAGGTAATGATTTCACAACCCTTCTCCAAGTTCATTTCTTCTTCCACTTCTTCTTCCTTTGTTCTTACCATTCTAAAATAATTACTCCAGTATCTCACATATACTGTGATGTTATTATAAATATGGTACAACCATATTCAGTATTCTATCCACCCTTTGAATAACATGTCACCATACGTGCGTACGTACGGACTACCGTCTCCACGTCGTGGTGTAATTGTTATTCAATATAATATTATTTGGATGGGTATAATAATGATGTGTAACTCATGTAAATAATAAATATAACATGTTAATGATTCTGTATATATGATATAACATCCATTTATATATTATTTTAATATCAAAAGAATGATATTGTCGCTCGTGCGTACGTACGGACTACCGTCTCCACGAACGCGATGAGATTAATTCTCCATCGTATCCATTCAAGTATAATTATCATTTGATGATTTAAAAATGATGTTTAAGGACTAGATATCATTCTGGATATGAATAAGATACAACAAACATGGCTTATGTAACAAAACATATAAAAGAAAATGAGTAAGTTAACTCCCGAAACGACGATAATTCTAAGATATTATTAACAAATCAATGTTAAAAGATCATATATGATATCATATTATTATATATGATTCTTGTATAATTTAATAACAACTATTTCACCATTATACAGGAGGTTAACCTACCCCAACCAAGGAAAAGTACAAGGTAAGGGATTTTTCTTATCTCACATTCAATTCCGTGAGATTTCCATTATTCGCCACTAAATTATTGAAAGTGGTGTATTGTGTACTGGCATTTGATATATATTATCATATTCATGTTATTCTGTAAATAATTTGGTGGTTATTAACTTTTGGCCATACGACTCAGTTGATTAACGTGGTAAGGGGTTTTCATCTCACTCCTTATTCCCGTGAGATTCATGCCATATTTCCACCATTACCTTTTGTGTGGTGTATGTACTGCCCATAATTATATCCTTTGTGTAATACACTATAATTTATGTGTAATTACATATTCATTGTATGATACCTCTTTCATGGGTTGTATGTTTCATAAGTTACCAAACTGGTAAGGGTTATTTCACAATCTCTTCATTATCCGAGGTTGTTTATATGTAATAATCTACTGGGATCTCTTTATAATCCACATCCATGTTTCTTAAAAATGCATTTCAAAACATTTTTACTATTTACTATAATATGAGTCAAAGTAATTTATACCCTTTTTGACTTTTATAAGTGGTTTATAAAAGAATCTTTCGGTCGTTTTCAAAACAAGGTCCTTTTTAACATTTTCGACAGAATTAAGGTAAGAATGTTTTTTTTAACTTATACGGCGGGTGCGGCTATTTTCCGCCGTTATAAAATCTTCAAAGTTTCCCTTACAAGCTTATAATAATATTTTCAAAGAAAATGTTTTATTTTATATGGATCTTAAATTATTTCAAAATAAAAGGAGATATTTCTTTAAAAAGAATTTCGATTTCATCTATGTCAACATCCTTTGATTGATTTTAAGATTATTTGAAGTTGATTTATTATGATACAAAACTTCTATATTGTATTGAAGGTTTTGTGATATGTTTGACTGTGGATGTGCTATTTTTATACCATTCATAGTTTATGGTGAAAGTATTGACATTTCATATGCTAGTTTTAATATTAATGTTTATGTTATGTTTAAACCTTTTCATATGGGAATGCATTGGACTTAATATGTGACGGGTGGAGCCCGCTATAGCTCCTCGATGCATCGGTAGGTCTCATGAGACAAACTAGTGTCTTGGCACAAGGCCTTGACAAAATCTTATTTGTAGTCTTGGCACGAGGCCTTGGCTATGTGGTTATGATAGTCTGGAATTATGCATTCCAACATTATGAAAGTGGTTATTGATTTTTGCATGTGATTATTCGATTAGTAGAATATCCATGTGAATAAGTAAATGGAATTATTTCATTTTATTTATGCCATACCATGTTGAATGTTCGTATTTAAAAGGGTTTTGTTTTAGTTATACATTTCCTTAAATGTTTATTATTATTTATGAATGTTTCTGCTATATTGTTATCCTTACTGGGCATTTGAGCTCACCCCTTTTCTATGTTTTATTATTCCCAGGATGTGAAGAAGTAAGTTATGAATGACCTGCAGGGATTTTATGAGGGGTTAATAGTGGGGATTGTGGAAACATTATGTTGTTGTAGTAGTTTTTAATTTTATGATGTAATGTAAAACTTATGAATATATCTAGTGTTTCCAAGGCTACTAAACCAATCGGTCTTTCGAGATTTGATCTTTCTTGTGATCTTGCCAATGTTATGTAATAATGCACCGACTCTGGGTAACTGGGGTCAGGGCGTTACATCCATTGAAATTTTTCTTGATTTTTACCTTCAGTTTCACATTTTATTGTTTAAAAATTTTCCGGAAAAAAATTTCAATGTTGTGGGGCTTATGAGGTTCACTATCATAAATGACCAATTGATCATTATCTCCCATATCACGTAAGTCTCTTTACATTTAGTGTACCCCCCCCCCAACACTACAACCTATGTTTATTTCATCATCCACATAATAAACCATAGTTTTTTTTGAATCCAAGATAAATGGATCATGCTTTTCAAACTCACTTTTATGGATTAACAGAGATAAGTTTAGAAAAGAAAAATGTAATGAATCTTCCAAAATAACCCTATCAACGATGACCCACTTGAATTTGTATAATATAGCTTTAAAATGAACCATAAATAATATTTCAATTATATCATCTATCTCTCCATAGTATCCCACCTATTCAAGTATAAATAGACCACTATTTTTATTTTTTAGGTATTCTTCGTGATAAATTTTATGAAACATGAAGCCCTGAATAATGTAGTCATCGAGTCTCTTAAACATCCTTATATAACCTCAAACAAAAACATAAATTTATCTGATATTTTAAATGTATTAAAAATATTCATTATATATATAATTAGATAAGAAATATTAATTTTAACATTGAATAACTAACTTCAAATAAATAACATGATTATGATCATATACTTACATGATGAGGGAATCATTCGATAATCTCTTCATTAATAGATTTTTAAATTCTGGATCATATTGAGCTCGACCCCATGGTCATATATTTGTTTGAAATCAAAATTCTTCAATTAATATATTTCCAATAAGACAATTGAGTAGGGTATATCTATGTTCTTGTAGTAACTCCAATTTATTCATTGGAAAATTAAAATATTTTACAGTTGGTTATACAATAGTTGGAAATACCAATGAATGGTTTTGAAAAATAGAATTAATAGACATGTCTTAAATATGTCCAACATGATTCAATCTAGTCTCAATACCATCGAAATACCTAGAACAAAATTTCATGCACTCTTTTGTTATGTAACCTTCTACAATGAATTCTTATGGTTGAGATTTATTCCTCACATATGACTTTAAATGACCTATATACCTTATGAAAATAGTCAATAAAATTTTAAAAGAAATACCCAATTATTTTATAAAATTTAATTCTCTAATGAAAATAGATATACTATCAATGTACCTCTCAATTCGATACATCCATGGATAGTGTACTAATCCACCAAGCATAGCTTCTTCAACCAAAATAACATTCAAATTAATCATGAATGTGACCAATTATGGGGGTATAACATTCCCAAATGAAAATGTAAAAAGTTCACTTCATGAAGTTCATCAATATCAGTTGAATTTAGAGTTTTCAACAAGGATATTTCAAAATGGTACACAACTCGACTAGAACTATATTAACATTTCCTAGTAACGTATTACCCAGTGCCTATAGAAACTACTACTTGATTAGAATATGTGATTTGTGACTTTTAAATCCAAGTAACATTGAATTTTTCTATGTCAAGTAAACATGATATAAAAATTTTATATCCATCTAGTAATTTTTCATGTTTTAAAGTTTGAAGGAATACATTCATCTCATGATTTTTCACTGATAAAATATTTGATGGATACTTTATATTCTAATTTTCCCACAAACAATGCTTTATATTAATTTAATACAAATACTTACGAGAATTAAGGTGATCCTTTAATTTAACCTTCTCATTACACAATGTAAAAATCACATTTTCTTATATGTTCTTCATAATATGCATAATTTCAAGATTTTGATATATCAAGATAAACATCTAGTAATAATGTTTTATAAATATAAAATTTTTCATCCACGATTATTTTTTATTTTCTTGATCTAGTATACCTTATACCCTGCCCCCACCCTCTTTAAAATGATTATATTTTTTAAAAATTTTAGTGACATTAATTAATTTTTCCTTGATTTATAAACCAGATAACCCCTTTAATAGATTTCCAAATTCAAAATCATCATTTAATAGTGTCCTGTTAAACCAAGATTTACTCGAAACATCAAGAAACCAATGATAACTAATAAAATTACATTTTCATCTATGATGTAATCACTATGTTTCAAATTAAAAATTAAAAACATAAAAATAAAAACTAGTATGATTGTCCCAACTAGATAAGTTTCCTAGTCTAAGAAAACCCCTAATTGTATACATTAAATTATCATGCCTTCTGAATATTTTTCTGATTAAATCATATTATGATTCCACATCATCATCCCATAATTCCCATAATTCATTTATTGGTGTTTGAAGGTATATTTCAATGTCTTTTATAGGATTATCATTTCCATGAATAGTTATAGAAATTGTAAAAAATTCTTCTTCAAACACAATCATACAGGTAGAGAATATTGGATCAAAACAAGTGACCATATTCTATAATTAGAACTTCGCGTACCAAAAGGGTATAAACCATCATATTCCAATATAAAATGTACATTATTATGATCTGATGAAAAATATTTATATAATTAATCAAACATGTTCCATGATTTTGAATCTTTTTAATGTCTCAGCAAGCCAGTTTTTTCCTGATCATGCCACTTCCTTTTTTATGATGTCTTAGATAACATGAATAACATTTGAAAGAATGGTTTCATAGGAGATTAACATAATGACTTACTTAGACATTTATTATTCTCATTCTTCCTGTTGTTTCATTTATTAATAACTAATTATTTTTCAATGAATTGCATCTTGTTATATTATTTCTTATGTATTATACATTATTAGAATATTCTCCCCATTAATGCATGAAATCATTATGTCATGCAAGTATATTCATATAATCTAGCCTATGTTTGTGGATGAATTTATACTTTTAATAAAATGATGAAATGATATTAGATTCACTAAAATCATTATGAATAAAATATATAATTAGGTTTATTTATTTGTTTTTCATTTCACAGTTACTCTAGAAATGATACAACAAATGTTGAAAAGAAAAATATTAATACTTTTCCCAAAATTCATATAGTTTTTTTCATCATTATATAATTTTTTAAACTAATTTTTTTTGTCACTGATGCTTTGAAAAATAATAACCTACTCTAGATAAATATAAATTTTTTGATCTATTAAAATATTATAGTTTGTATCCTGCAAATACAAATTCATTATTTGTCCAATTTCAAACTAAATTCTCCTCTAGTTTTTCAGTTTGTGTTTTATTAACAACATTTTCACTATTTTAGCATTCTATAACATTTGATTCACCATGCCAAATATAATATACATGTCAAGCCATACAATGATTCAATATAAAATTTTCATACAATTATTTTCTCTTCAACCATCACATTAATTTACAACCAATCCATAAGAATTTATTCTTACATCTACTACTAGGTTTGAAATATTATAATTTAAAAATTCTTCCCAACCCTTGGCATACTGAGGTGTGTTTTAGGGTAAATTATCTCAAATTATGTCCATAGGTATTATATTTTCACTCTTCCACCTATTCATTTAAATAAAAATATATAAATGTTTAATAAATCGATTAAAATAAATATTAGGTATTACCCAACTTATCTATTAACAAGGGTATGGTCTAGATTCGACATAACACAAATTCAATATAAAAGTTATTAAATACAACATTAAAAACATAAAAAAACAGAAATGAATAAATATTACCCCTCAAAATAATACAGTTTGATTTTATGGAATATGTTCACAGAGCTATGGGGATTGGTTATTGTGATACTTAGAATATTATTGTTAGTCTAAAATAGTACATGAGTATAATTCTTATAGAAAAATATCTCTAACTTCTCTACTTTTCATATTTTCAATTGTTATTTTATATTACAAAAACATTATTGTTTCTACAGCTTTTTTTCTCAGGGAAAATTATAAAGTTAAATATTATTTGTATCTCAAAATAGAAACATGAAATTTAGATATGGGGGTCATGTTCTTAAATGTGTTTCATGCAAATGAATTCAATTTCGATTTTAAAAAGTTTTTATAATCGATTCGATAAAAAATACTAAAATTTAAGAGAGTAGCACATATATAAAACATCAATTAATATGAAGTTATATATCTTATATTAATAATTGTGATTTTTCTAAAAATTAAGATAATTATGTATTTAATATATTATCTTCATGATATCATTTAAAAAGGAGGAGTAAATTGCATGCAGCTTGTGTTCTTAAACAACAGAGTAAATGATCAGGTTTTTCGAACAAAACCCCACTTTGAAACATTTAAAACCACTATTCTCTTCAAGAAAACTGTTAATGGCTCTTATGGTTCACCTCAATAGTAAAATTATCATTTTAAAACATTTAAATTTTTATTAAATGGGTAAGTGAAACAAAAACACAATATTTACCAAACTCTTAATGAAAATTTAATAGCTTCATATATTACACCACACTCCGACAACAACTTGGGAACCTATATCATTCATATGAAATAAATAAATAAATATAACAATTTATAAATACTAATTTAAAATAAAAAAATGAATTCCATCTTAAAATAACATTTAAGTGCATCCACTCTCCAAAACCATTACCAACAATCGATGGAAGGTTTGTAACGTAACCCAAATATCCTCCCAAGAAAAAATCATAAAAGAAATAATAAATTACATGGATATTTATATCAATGGATTGAAATCATTAAAAATTAATTGAATCACACCATCAATGATTTCAGGGGTCACAATCACCAAAAAAGGGGGAATAGAGACACTTGGGTGTCACCGTTTTGTAACAGGGTGGGTTTATGTGATGTCATCATTAGGGAGAAGGAGGTTGGGTCATGGGGTTCAATGTGGTATGGGAAGTTCTCTGTTGGTATTTGGTATGGTTGGGGTCAAAGTTATCGTAAGGAGGATGTATATTTTCTATTAGGAGAAGGGGGCCCCGCTCATGGAGGTTTCCATCGGGATTAGTGGGTGGGGTTACGGGTTTCCAAGGGGAGTGGAAGGGGGTTTTTTTGGGCCAAAGGGGATGGGTAGGGGTAGAAATTATGTTTTTTAAGATTAAATGATTTTTTAAATAAAACCAGCCCAAAATTTAAATTAAACAAATATAGTGGAGGTGACATTAAACTACTACTATATAAAAAATTATTTACTAAATGATTTATTTCATGGTGTATATATGAATATACAATAATAAATTTACTCTAAAAAATATTTTTTTATCGAGAGTGTAAAATAAAATAAGTTCTATTTTTCATGTTTAATTTATGAATAAAATTTTTAATGCATGATGATGAATATGTTGATGGATTAGTCATAAGATTCAATGAAGTGGTGAGCACCCTTAGATGTTTTGATCAATCTCTAGATGATTCCATGGTAGTTAGAGTGATTCATCATGTCATGATATTCATATTTTTATGAAATGGTGTCGAAACTTGATGATTTTTACCTTTATACATTTATTTTTAAGATTTAAATAACGTGGTTATTTCTTATGAAATGATTAAAGTAATTACTGTTCTTAAGTAGAGTAAATAAAAAAAAGAAATATAATTAAATCTATGAAGTGGGATATGATTCAAAATTAATTCAAATAAGAAGTGGATAATTATGAATATAATAAATATATGGAGATAAAAAATTTACATGTGGATTTCATTCATCTCAATAATTTTTTAGAAAAGAAAATGTAAGTATTAAAGAATGATTTCATTGAATTGTTTCAAACATAATTATATTTCTTATTTTTTATCAATTATCTAATATCTAAATAAAAATTTGTTTAAAATTAAAATTATTCCACAAGATTTTTCTAAAATAAATATTCATTGTTTTACAAATAAAAGTATTATTCGATGAAAAATGGTTTGAATTTTTAAAAATAAAATAAGATATATTTTATCAAAACTAAGTGATGGATAAAAACATCAAAATGAAAATGATTTTCATACTTTAAATATATAAAATTAGAAAATTTTCTCTATTAATTTAGTGATGATTGGATCACTAGTTATAAAGATTTTGGTGATAAAACGTATGAAATTGAGATGTATTTTAGGATGAATGGAGATTGGGAGGAGTTTATTTAGATTATTAAAATGTTGAATAATGTGAAAAATTATGTAAAAAATGACTGAAATTTTTTGAATAATGTTCATTTAAATAATATGGAAAAAAAATGTATGTTTTATAAGGTAAAATAATATTTTAAACCCATTTTCATCGAAGAAAATAATTGGTAGGAGGATATGGAAGAATATATTAAAGAGAAATAAATACAATGAATATAAAAATAAAATCTTCTAGTTTTTCTGTTCAAGTGATCATTTTCAATGTTAACAATGAGATATCTATTTAATAACTTGGACAATGATCAAAATTAATAGATAGGGGTTATTAATTCCCAATGATGTTCGGTCATTATGTTTATCACCCAATAAATCACTCTAAAAAATAACAAATATTTGTATATGGGGTAGAAAATGTTTTTTTAGGATAAAGTAAAATTAGGTGAATATTATAGAGAACAAATATTTATCCAAGAAATTTAGAATTTATAAAAATAAAAACATGAAAAAACTATCTAAAATATAATGTTGAATTTTTCAGGGAAGAAGTATAATGAGTAAAGTAATGTGTCAGGATTATTTGATATTTTTTCACAAAAGATCTAAAATAAATATTCAAAACAAAATTGGTCATAATATGACATGTTTTAGAAATTAAGATATTTTAAAATCAAAATTTTCATTTTATACCTATTTCCGGTTTTATGGTGGCATCAAAACATATTGTAAAATGATTTTGGTTAAATTAGAGCAATCTGTTTCAATGATATATATTTTAGTGAACCTAATATATGTTGAAGATAATATTTGATGGGGAGTTATACCACTTAAAAGCACAAGTAAAAAATAAATATGAATATTCTATTGTAAAAAAAAGAATAATGTTTATATGTTGAATAAAATTTAGAGAAGGCTTTCTACTATATATAAATCCTTTTATAGCACTATAATATTGATTTGTCTAAAAAAAGTACTGAACATGAGGGAACTATTAAATTTTCTAGGACATTATCAATTATTTAGAAAGTGAATATAATGATCCATTTATCAGTTCTTTTCTAGCACGAATCAATCATACATTTAACAACACTTTTTCTAGAATTGATAAATGGGCATACTGTTTTAGTGTACTTTCAAAATTATATCACTATATTATATCACAAATAGGGAGTAAATATAAAACAAAATATATAATTTAATTTAAATACTATTTAAAAATAGGTATGAAAAAACAAACACTCTATTATAAACATTATAAACAATGATTTATACAATTACATGAATAATTAGAAATTTTCAAATAAATTAAAAAACATCAATATTTATTTGACTTTGAACCTCAAACACTGATCATGGTATTTGTTTATGAAAAACCACTATATATAGAGAAAGCAAACACACATGTATAAGTAAAAGGGTAATGGTAATGACGTACAGTGTCTGATGGGCCATCATTGCACACCAACATCAATTAATTTATAATAGGGGAACATTAATTTCAATTAGATCATTTATGATAAAATGAATATCCATGTGGAAACATCTTTATTCCTCTCTAACACAACCACACACACTCACATAGAAAAAATAGAACCCATTATTCTAATAGTAGTAAACCCTACCACATATTGTGATCTTGTCATGATACTATGGGTGAATCTGGAACTATGGTTGTTGATAATGAATTGAATTTATAGAGATAGTTCATGTGTAAAATAGGGTTTTAGTGGGTTGAGGGTGTAGTTTTTTGACCTACTCTACCATTGGGGTGACTGAAAGAGGGCCACACTACACCTTTAGTTGACCACACACTCATTTAATTATTCATTATCATCAATCATATCATTTCACATTCTATAAATATTATAAATTTTGAATCAATAAGTTTTTATTGTATCTCTTTGTTTAGGATTTTTTTTATTTGATAAATGAATTTCAAATTAAAATTCCAACCATGATTAATTACATGAAATTTTATTTCCAAACACACAAACCAAACTCAAAAATGATCAAACCCATTCATATTATTTAAGTAATTTAAAAAAATTATCCATAAGTCATGTTCTATGTGTATGAAGTAACCACACCTCAATCAAATACATGGTGTTCCGTGTATGACTCAATGTATATTTTGTAGTTTTAAAATGACATATTAGTTCAAAATAAGTGTGACATACCCAAAAATGAGAAAAAACATTCGTATCATTTTTATACTTTAGTAAAATGATCCATAAATAATTTTTTATGTGTATTAATTAGCCACAGCTCATTCTGATACATAGTGTGATCGATATGTCTTGAGATGTGTGTTTTCTGTTTAAAATTGAAAATTTAGTTTAAAACACACATCAAATAACAAATTATAAGGAAATAAATTCATATTGTTTTTTTAATTTATTATAATGATACATAAATCATTTATGATGTGTTGGAATTGACCACACATAAACCTAATACTTTATGTGGCTTGTATGACTCGTAGTGTTTATTTTCAATATAAAAGTTACATTTATGTTTAAAACATGTGTCACATATCCAAAATTGATAAAATAATATTGAATTGTTTTCAAGATTTAGAAAATATTCACAATTAATTTGGGATGTGTTGGAATTTTCCAAATGTCAATATGACACATGATGGGGTCTGTTATACTCAATGTATTTGATTTCAATATAAAAGAGTCATTTTAGTTTAACATGCATCAAAGATCCAAAACTGAGAAAATGAGATTGGATTGTTTTCAAATAGTAGGAAAATGATCCATAATTAATTTTTGACATATTGAAATCAATAAAACATAAATCTGACAAACATCTTGGTAGGTATGTCTAAAAGATCATGCTTCCAATATAGAAGAGCCATTTTTGCTGATAGTGAACATCACAAATCTAAAACTGAAAAATTCTCTTAGATTGATTTAAAAATTTCATAAAATGAGACATAAATATTTTTTGACATGTAGGAAAGGACTTCAGATCAATTCAACACATTATGTGGTCGTTATGATTTGAAGAATGGGTTTTCAATATAAAAGTGTCATTTCAGTTTAAATCGTGCAACACATAGCCAAAATCATGAAAATGAGCTCATATTATTTTCCAACATTATGAAAATTATCCATAGTTAATATGTTATATGTAGGAATTAACAACATTTCAATAGGATACATGATGTGGTTGGTATGAAAAAATGTTCATGTTTTTAATATAAAAACATCATTTTAGTTTGAATTATACATCACATAACCAAAAATGAGTAAACAAACATGAATTGTTTTGAAAATTTTGGAAAATGATCCATAATTAATTTGGGATATATAAGAATAGACTGAAGTCATTTTGATGCATTTTGTGTATGTTATAACTCAAATTGTGTGTTTGTAATATAATTGTCATTTTGTTTTCCAATGCACATCAACAGCTAAAAATGGGAAAATTAGTTTTTATTAATATATAATTTTAGAATAATTCTGTATAATTCATTTTTGATGAGTATTAATTGGTCCACATAAATCTAATACTAGATGTGGCTGGTAAAACATGATGAGTATGTTTTCAATATAATAGATATTTTTAGTTTAAAATAGTCATCATATAGCCAAAACAAAGGAAATGATTATTTTCCAACATTTATGAAATGATCCATAAATCAATTTTAAGGTGTTTGAAACAATTGTATGTCTATCTGATAGATGATATGAAATGTACAACTCAAAGTGCGCAATTTCAATATAAAAGTATCATTTTAGTTTAAAACAGACATCACTTAAACTAATAATGGAAAAACAAATTCATGTTGTTTTATAAATTTGGGATAATGATCCATGATTAATTATTTATATTTGGGAATCAACTGTATATAAATCCAACATATAATGTGGTTAGAATGACTTAATTTGTTTATCTTTAATATAAGTTTCATTTTAGTTTAAAATTCATGTCACCATGAAAAAACAATGAAAATGAGTTCGTTTTTTTTTTCAAAATATAGGAAGAAGATCCATAATAAATTTCTAACATATAGGAATCAGCCACATGTCAATATAGAATATGATGTGGTCAATATGAGTTGAAGTTCTTATTTTCAATATAAATGTGTAATTTTAGTTTAAAACATGTGTCGCGCAACCAAAACCCATAAAATGAGTTCAGATTGTTTTCAAATAAATGGTAAATATTCCTAATACATATTTGATGTTTAGTAATTGAGTATACATCAATTTGATATTCAATGTAGTAGGTATGACTCAAAGTGCATGATTTAAACATAAAACTGTTATTTTAGTTTATATTGTGTGTCACATAGCCAAAAATGAGAAAATAAGCTTTTTTCTTTTAGAAAATTCTAACAACGAACCCCAATTCTTCTATAATGTGTAGGAAACAACCACACATCAATATAGAATATGATGTTCCTAGTATGAATCCAAATACATGATTTCAATATAAAAGTGTCGTTTTAATTTTAAAAACATGTCACATAGTCGAAATTGAGAAAACAAGATGATATTGTTTCCAAAAAATAGTACAACACTCCATTTTTTATTTGTGACCTTTAGTAATCGGCCACAAATCAATTTTATACATGATGTGATTAGAATGAATCAAAGTGTGTGTTTTCAATAAAAAACTGTCATTTGAGTTTGAAATGTGCATCACATATCCAAAAATGATTAAATTTGCTCATATTATTTTCAAACATTAGAAAAAAAATCCATAATTCACTTTTTATGTGTATCAATTGACTACACATTAATCGGACACACTATATGTATATTATGACTCATGGTGTTTGATTTTATTGTTAAATATTCATTTTAGTTTATATCATGTTTCACTATTTAAAAATAAGGAAACTAGCTTAGAATATTTTTAAACATTAGGAAAACATTCCATAATTCATTCATGATTAGTAGTAATGGAGCACACATTAATCGTACACGTGATATTGCCGATTTGACTCAAAGTGCAAGATTTCAATATACAATCTCCATTTTAGTTTAAAACATGCATCAAAAATCCAAAGCCACGGAAATGGGCTCAAATTGTCTTTGAACTTTAGGAAAATATTCCTTGATTAATTTATGATGTGTAGGAATCGACCTCTCATCAATCAAATGCATGATATGGCCGATATGACTTGAAGTACATGTTTTCAATATAAAAGAACCATTTTTGGTTAAAACATGCATCACTAGAAAAGAAATGGGATAACGGGCTCTAATTATTTTTTAAATTTAGTACGAAAAACCATAATTCATTTATGATATGTAACAATTGATTTTGCATCAATGTAACAAAGATGTTGTCAGAATGAATCTATGTGTGTGTTTTTAATATAAGGGTCATTGTAGTTTAATACTGATGTCATATGTTCAATCCCATTCAAAAGATCTTGTATCATTTTCAAACATTCAGATAAGGATAAAAAATCATTTTTGATGTGTATGAATTGACTATATGTAAATCTGACACATGATGTGGTCATTATGACTCAAAGAGCATGTTTTCAATATAAAAGTATCATTTTAGTTTAAAACATGTATCACATATCCAAAATAGAAAAAATAATCACATGTTGTATTCAAACATTAGGATAATGATTGAAAATTTATTTTTGACATGTAGGAATTGATCGCACGTCAATCTGGCACACCAATAATTGATAGTTTCATTAATCCAAGAGATATGTTCCATGGGAAATTGGTTAGACCAATTGACTCTATATATTTTCATAATATAAATAAGGAATGATTATAAAATTATTTTTCTTAAGAAATGAGTTAAATGTAGAAGGGATTCTCTTGTTTTATCCATAAACTATATAGCTAAAGGTGAAGTTGACATTTTGATTATATGTGTCACAAGATCGATGAAGTCATAGATTATTGACTCAATAACTTCATTTTAATCAACATTTTAGAAGGCGTGCATAAGGAATTAAATATTTGGAAATTTGGGAAAGTTATCATTGATGATAGGAAGAACGTGAGACCATTCCAAAGGGTTATATTTAACATCATGACCTAGGTGCTACACATCAGCACCCCAATCCAGTTAGTCACATGACTTCAGGCTCACCACCCCATACTGAAGAAGTTTTTGGCTTGCAGTGAGGGTCTAATATTGATCATGGGGAGACTATACCCTCTTCATTAGAGTAATACAACAACATAAATAATTACAAAATAGCAAAAATATATAACCATAACCAGAATAATACAACAGTCACGTGATGAACAAAACAACAATTTAATACCCACAACTAAAAAGTAGGTATGTGATGTAAAATATGTTTTATGTGGAAATATTAAAAACCAAAAATAAATAAAGATACTGAAAACTCCAAAGTGGGAATCAAATCATGTCTGCCTTTCTCATCTATTCCTCATCCCAAATCAATGATCTAAAATAGGTCCTTTTTCATTATCCTAGCCTGCAAACATGAATTGATCCAGGTACCGATTAGGTAGACCTAGTAGGTTGTGATTACAACTCAGTAGGACACCATTGACAGTGTCTAAAACAATATCCTTTCAATAACATTGTATGTAGTTGTATAAAGAAAAAATTAAATTGTACAATAATAGGTATTACATTTATTATTCTTTAAATTCACCACATAAACCCTCGGGGTCATGAGTATTGCTGAACCCAAAAACATGATTCATCACATTTCCAAGTTTGAACCAGACTATTCACAAAGAATTATAACACATGGAGTTTCATTATCCATTTCATTTTAATTCATATTACGGATAATTGGAATTGTAGTACAATTCCTACTTTTTGAGCCAAGATTTATATATCTAGGTCCCTATTGGTATTTAAAGAAACAATCCATGACAATCAAATCAATTATAAAATAATCAAAAACAGGGATTTTGAAGTGACAGTCTATCACACACACGTTTAAGACTATGCGATTTAAATGCAGTGGGCCTTTTCCCGCACAATAATACTAATTTATCACTATGTCATTTAGATGTAGAAGACCATGTCCCACACACGTATATCTCATATATCACAATATAAAATATAGAACATCAATCATGGTTAATCAAAATTAACCCTCTTATCACATTTCACATCATGATATTCCATTTCAATTCAAAAAACTAGTCTTGGTAAATACTTTAATCTCATGGAAATAATATGAAAAAACTCCATTTTTTCATTTTTTATCATTTAATTATTCATATCATTTAGCCATTAAAGTTAATTGAATAATAACAAAATTACCATAATTAATTAAATAATAAACATATTAATTGACCAATTACACCAAATCATTAATGAACCAAATCAACATTTATTTAATACATTAATTCCAAAATCATAAAATTTCATTGATTAATTCAAAAATTAATTAATTTAATTTCACAATCCTAATATCCCATTGATTAATTCCTCCATTAATTCTTCCACATTAATTGACCAATTAAAAAAAATCCATTAATTGAGAAATTATATAATCCCATTAATCAATAAACAACAAAATACCATAATAAATTAATTACCAAAATTAGATAATTCTATTTAATAAATTCAATTTTTAAACATTCAATATAAATTCAATAATTACTTATATGTAATTAAAATTAAGAATTTGAGATTTGAATAACAGGCCACCAACCTCAAATCAATGATGATCGATCAGCAAACAAAAATTCTCTAAATTTGAAATGGAATGTTTAGACCCACTATGAAGAATGATATCTGAATTCAAATTATAGAAATAATATCAAATGGATCATGATCCATCAAACCTGATATAGATCTAAAACCAACAGGGGGAGGAATCCTTTCAAAGGACGGGAGAAAAATGGGAATGAGGGAGGAAAGCACACTGTAAAATATTTAGTTACTGAGATAGAATCAGATATTCATTCTAGGATTGGAATTATCATCAATACAGGTCATAGTGTCTCACAATCCATTTTATATCCTTAAACTGATAAAAATTTATTTCGATTGATTTATGGGTTTTAGGGATAAAAAATGGGGGTTTGGTAAATTGTAAATCTAATTTTCAAGTTAATTAAAATCACAAGCATGGTTTCCTTGGTGGGGGCACAGGATTTTCCAAACTGTGCACCTAAACTGTGTGCCTCTTCTGTGGGGAGGGGTTCACGTTTAGTCCAAAGAGGATGCATGGTTTGACAAACAATGTGAAAACCATGTGAATACTTTTTTTGGTGTATATGTCTTGCTAGGCATAGAGCATGTTATGGAGAAAATTTTCACGGGGCCTCATCATTCCAAAAACAGAAAGTTTTTTCACAAACACATCCAAGTTAAATCCCAAAAAAAAGAAATCAAAACAAGGAAAAAGAGTACCTATAAAAAATTTTGAGTCACCTCAAAAAAAATCTGGATCTTACGATCTTCCCACATTATAACAGATCATCCTCGAGTTATACTATAAATATCTCTAATATTATGAGTCAAAAAGATCAGGATAATGAGCCCTCATATCCACTTCCCTCTTTGGTGTTTCTTCTTGAAAAAGCACTTTTTTTACAATACAAGAACTATTTGAATTATCTTTCACAATAACACTTTCTCACTGTGATCCAACAGACATAATAGATTCTCCTCAAAGGACACATCAATATTTATCTCAACATCATCCACATCAATCACATAAGAAGGTAAGGGTAGATACAACTGAAGTTGGGACACGTAAAAGTCATCATTCATAACACTATACCACTATAGAATATCCAATCAGTATGCCACTATCGTAAATATATACATAACCTAAAATAGTCCAACAAACCTCGGTGCCAATATTCCTAATCTTTGTATCATGTGGTGACCCAATCTAGGTGACACCACAAGGAATAAATTTTACCCTCTGTAAACACTATGGGTCACTGTTGTTTATATATATATGTCTTCTATATACTCTAATCTATATCCATACACATCTGAATTATATGAACATTTTTCAATGTCTCATGCCTGAGACTTGGTTCCCACAACTCTGACACACCAACCTCTATACAACATAGATTAGGTGTCCCTGGCCTACAATAAAGATCCTTGTATGATTCCATATATATAGTTTCCTTATAAATTTTTGTATAGCTGAACTCCATCAAATCTTTGTACTTTTCTCAAGATCCACTAAATTCTAGGATACACGCCCGATGAATGTCCTAAAACACCAAAATAGTATGCTCTAAATTCCCATCTGTCGATGGGTAGATTTCCATAATCAGTAAAACCTATCTACGAAGCTCCTTCTATAAGCCCTTCAATATTTTCAACATAAAGTGTGAGTAACATTTTGAAACAATACTTCGTGGAACCCTGTGAATATGGACTACTTATTAAACACACATATCTCCTAACTAATTTTCTGAAATAGTCTCCCATAATGGAAAGAAATGAGCTGCCTTTGTAAGTCTTTCCACAACGACCAAAATAGTTTAATTCTCCAAATTAATTCTTAAGAGACCAACCCAAAATTCCATGGTAACCTAATTCCACATCCACTCCAAAATGGGAAGTGGTGTAATAAACCACTAGTTCATGGACTCTAGTACTTCACCTATTGACATGTGAAGCGTTGTTTCATGAACCCAGTTTTCTCCATCAATATGAATAGAAAATAAAACTGTCAACATAGGTCATGGAACATTTTTTCACACTTGGATACACCGCCCACTTTGTCTCATGTAATTCATTTATCATGGCCTCCTACAAGCTTGAAGGAACAAAAACTCATTTCCAGACATAGATGATCTCATCCTCATCTATGATCAAATCTAAATGTGACTCCCCACCTTCAAGGAGTACCCTTAAGAATAAACATTTATGATCCTCATACTGTATTTCTATGATCCATCCGAAGAGGGAAGAATCTACTAAAACCGATATGAGTGTCATCTTCTCTTGTTTCTCATGAACCCCAACATGAATCTCATCAAAAAAATTCATCATTTACCACTAGACATTAGACTTGTGAACATCCTGAGTTTGACTCATCCAGCATAAAGCATTATCAACACTAGTTCCTTTCCCTTAAATATATTTTATCCAAAAATTAAATGAATGCATATAACAAACACATATCTACTTCTAGATATTAAAATCACATTTCTTAAAGATGAACATAATCAATTTTTATCAGTATACATCATAAAATTATCACCTAAAAGAAAATGTTTTTAACACGTCAAATCATAAACAAATGCTTCATGCATAGGTTAATTCTATTCAGGTGGCCTCAATTTTCAGGACCTGTATGAAAAAACTCAATCTCCTTAGGAAAACACATCCTCAAGGATTATCCGAGAAGCATCAAAAAACAAAAAAAGTCTCATGAACTGGCTAAAGAGGGACCAGGATTTGTTTTGTTGTCATCCACATATTTGTATCCTAGAAAGAAATACCACGTGCTTTCGATTATTTAAATATTAACCCTACTTGGTCATGCCTAATATAGGTCATTCCAACCCAAAAAATTCCTGGATGAACCTTCGATAATATCTTTCTAGCACTATAATTCTACGGATATGAAAAATATTCTTTAGATGCTCCCAAGAAACCACTACATAAACATTCTCTAGGTCCACTGACAAACCTTCTTCTGAGATGATGTGACCCAAGAAGTGTACAAGATAAAAAAATGACACTTAGATATGTTAAAGTCAATCTTATTATATCTTAATGTACTCAAAATGATATCAAGATGTTGGGCATGATCTTCCAGATTCTTTAACTACAACAAGATGTAATCCACAAATAGAACCAAAAATCGATCCATGTAAAGGTGGAATATATTGTCAATCAGGGCCATAAACATTACTAGAGCATTCTTCAACTGAAATGTAATTATGAAAAACTCTTAAGTCTATACCTACATATAAAATAAATATGAGGTATATAAAGAGGTCAAAATATCAACTGATGATACCTTGGTCTCACATCAAACATGTAAAAGACACAAACTCCCCTCAACTAGTCAAAAGATCATTGATTCATAGAAGTGTATACTTGTTCTAAACATTCACCTCATTCATCTTCTGGTAATAAACACATATCATAGTGTCACATACGTTTTCTTATAAAAAAACTGGATAACCCTATGCAAACATACATGGACAGATAAACCCCTTATCCATCAACTATTCCAGTTGATTCTTGCACACACGAGTCTCCATTGGTTGAATTCTATATGGTGGAATATAAACTAGATCTTCCCCCCACACGTTCTCAATTTTACCCTCAACATATCTCTATGGTATAAGCCTAGATAAGTCCTCTATAAATACATCCTAAAATCTGTCCACTATGGGTGGAAATACATCATGTTTGACACCTCCTTTATCAAGAAGTACACTAGAAACCAGGGCAGTGAGCTCCCCATGTTTTTGATGAACGGACCCTAGTTAGCCTAGCTAGATGTCCCACTCTCCACAGTGAATATATTTTTCACTCTCAGGAGATGTAAACATCACTTTCTTATGGTGATAATCTATATGGGCTCAAAAATCAACAATCCAATCTGTGCCCATAATTAGGTCAAATCCTAACAAGACAATGATCTAAATATCCAAACTAAAATGATACTACCCAACCTTAAGAGAACACCCCTTGTACAAAGATATGTCCTTCGACCATACTCTCAAAGGTGTATCTATCATCATAATATCACTAATGAACTCCACTGTCAGGCTCAAACCATTCACATTTCCTAGATATATAAAATAAATAGAGGAAGAAATATCAAATAAGTCAGTAGATAGAATATAATCTCCATGAATAGTACCTCTAACTATTGATGGTACAACCTTTCTATCCACCAGTGTAGGATTAATGAAATGAAATGTCCCTACCCTTCATCCCTATGAAGGAGTTTGAGTCCTTGGTTAGTACTACTCTACTGACCTGGGAGCTCCTTCCCCGAAGCTCCATGTTCACTACCTCTACTCCCACGGCTAGTATAACTGCAGCTTCTAGGATGATACGGTGTAGAAGAACCCTTCACATACTCTAGTTACCAATAATTATCCAATCATTACCCTTCTATCAAGGGTTCTTGTAGAGCCACTGTAGGTGCCCCACCCTACTGGAGTGTCGATACTCTACAATCTATAATGGTTTACCTACCAATAAAAATAGTAATAGATAAATCGAGAATGTTATTTTGTAACTAAAACTTCCCCTAGGAAACCCTTCTAGCTATCAAACTGGATAACTTTATCATAGTAATGTTTCCTTCTCCCGGTAGTCATACATACTGAATGTCACGTAGAAACCACTTTCCCTCCACTGGAAGCCTCCTTGTGGTTCCCATTAGATATGAGAGTATGATTTACAAATTATTATTACATCATATGTCTAAAGATATCATCTGGGACATTAGTTCATATTTAAGACCGTCCTGGAAAAAATCTGTTGAATTATCCTCATCTCCGGCCAATGCGTGAACAAATTTCTATAGAAATTTTATGCATCCAACATGGTCCATCACAAACATTTTCACATAATTCAACCTCATTAAATCAGTCGGTCTCTCCTACCAAATCATCTTTGGGTAATGTTCTCATGGAACTTCTTCTGAAATCCCTTACACTCCATATTCCTTAGTTGTCCATCCTATGTCTAGATTTCCCACCAATGCTTCACTTGACCACATAACCTGTCAGCATCCAATTTGAATCTATTCTTAGCAAGAGTCTCACATGTTCATGTATAGTTTGGATGTAATCATTTTGGAACCTAGCTTCCTCAGGTCCAACCTCTACAGTGATAGTCAGAGCATGCAACAACTGGAACTCTCATGTCAGGTCATACTTTCTTTTCAAAACCTACACTGGGTCTCTTTCCTTAAACTATGAAATACGAGAAAATTTCTCTTCGAACTGCTCTCTGACTTCCTCATTCGGCATTATTTGTGCCTCATGTTCCACTACTAGTAGATAATCCCAAATCATATCCTCCTGCCATACTCTCACCATGTTTTTTCATAGATTCATATATCAATAATGAAAATCACATGTCTTATGAAACATAACAAAACATTAACACATTTAACTACTAGGGTTTACAAGAATTAAAAACAATTAATTCTATTTTTTTTAACCACCATGAAGTTAAAATTGAGGCACTATCACTACCCATAACCATCCAACATCTAGTTCATGGTTAAAAAATTGTAAAATCATTCTAATTATCCATGTTTCACAATGAAAAATCATTTTTTTACATCTTGAATCACTTTAAAATTTTAAATTTCACATTAGTAATCTTTTTCTTTTCAATCAAAAAATCAAGGAATCCTATTTCATTTTCAAAGACATACCTGAGAACAATTTCCCCATGTGTTTCAAACTATGATTCATGTTAAGAAATAATCTTGAACACCAAGATTAATGCATTCATATTTAACTGCCATGAAATTCTAGGCCACGATTAAAATCTCTGAAACTCGGAAGCAACAATCACAACACACAGCAAGAGTGTCACTTGATGGGAGATAATATCAAATGTAAAAACACACATTAATAAATATAATTAAACCTTACATACATGGGGTATCACCTATAAATAGGGTAGCTACTTCCATGCATGAGCTCATAATCAAGGCTTGGAACTACCTTGCCTTTGTATACATTTCACAAATATTAAGACAAAAAAATGAAAAAAATGGGCTTTGAAACCACTCTGTAACGTCCCGTACCGAGTAACACACACTGGTTCCACAAGATGGTTGGTCAAAAGTCATCAGGATTACCTCCCCATATACCAGAGGCTTCCAACTAGTGGTGAGGTTCAGGTATTGATCATGAGGAAACTATACCAGTATTATCAAAGTAATACAATAGTGGGAATAAATAAAAAAATATCCAAAATATATAACCATAAAAATAATAATATCAGTATCACATTATGATCAAAACATCAATACAATACCAAAAACAAAAACATATATATGTCATTCCAAATATTTATAATGTGTCAATATGAATAACCAAAATAAATAAAGACACTAACAACACCCATGTGGGTCTAGAATCATGTCAGGTCCCTCCATCCATGCTCCATCACAAATCACCCCTCCATCATGGGGCATTATCCCTTATCCTATCCTACAAACATGATGTCTATTCGGGTACTGATCAAGTAGCCTGAGTATAGTGTGAGTACAACTCAGTCGGCCACCACCAATAGTATCTAAAATAATATTAATTAGTAGTATTCTATGTGGATTTATAAAGAAAAAATTATAATGCACAAGTAATAATTACCACATTTATTATACATTAAAATGACCATATAAACCCTCACATTAACAAGGACACTTGAACCACAATACCTTCTTTATCCCATGATAATGTCTGAAGCAGATCACATATACAATTAACATGCCAATATAAAAAATGGTGTTTCATTATTCATTTCATTTATATTTATGTCACAGCTAATTGGAACCATAGTTCAATGAAAACATTTTTGGTCCTATATCATCATGCATTGGCCCTCATGGGTATTTTATATAGTATTTCATGATCCACAACTCGTTTATCAAGAAATCACACAAGTGGGATTTTGAAGCATCATTTATTGTCCCACACTCTTTTATCACTATGGTCATTTGATGCAGTAAACCATGTCCCACACATGAATACCAATTTATCACTATGGGATTTTAATGCAATAGACCATGTCCTACAAACATATTTCACAATATCATGTATATCACATCAATCGAGGTTAATCAAAAACCACCCTATTATCACATTTCACATCATGATATTCCATTTCAATTTTGAAAATAAGTCATGGTCAATACTATAATCGAATCGAAATAATATCATGAATCACCATTATTCCATTTATAAAAATTAAATCAATCATCTCATTAACCTATTAAGGTTAAGACAACCATAACATAATTCCAAGAGTCAATTAATTCATAAAGATATTAACTAGCCAATTGCACCAACTCATTAATTAACTAAATCAACATTCAATTAATGAATAAATTCCACATTCATAATAATCCATTAATTAATTAATTAATTAAATAATTAATTAATATAACTCATAAATCCAAATAACCCAATGATTAATTCACCAATAAATTAATCCACATTAATTTAACAATTACATAATTCATTAATTGGATATTTTCATACCCCTATTAATCAATCAAAACGACAATACCATAATTAATTAATAACCCTATATAATTAAATAAATTTAATAAATTAATTTGTGAAACATTAATTAGAAATTATACAATTACAAACACATAATTTAAATTAAGACATTATGATTTGAATAATAGTCCACCTACATCAAATTGTTGAAGAGCGATCACCAAAAATAAATTCCCCTAATTGAAATGGTGTGGCCAACCCCTAATACAGATCAAGATCTTAAAAAAAATTCTAGAAACATGATCAAATAGTCATGATCTATCAAACCTAGATCTGTATCTAAAAAAAATATGGGAAAATGTCCCTTCAATCGATGGGATAATAATGGGAAAGATGTAGGAAACAATACGAGATATGATTCACATACCAGGAGAGGTTTGAATCATCAGTTTGGGATATAAACAAAAAGAATATATTTCAGAAGGGATTGAAATCTGTTCTACACCATCCAAAATGGGAGAAAATGATTTGGGTCGAGTTGTGGTTTTTAGAGATATGAAATGGACATTTTAGAGATTTAAAATCTAATTTTCAGGATAAATAAAACAATGTGCAAGAATTCATGGGTAGGGGTGAATGGTTTTCCAATCTATGCGCCACTTCTATGGGGGTGCACAATTACACCTAAGAGGATGTAAAATTCAAAAAAATATACAACAACCATGTTAATCCCCTCAATTTCGGTTCTCATTTTTTTATGTGGTGGGTGTATGGTTTTGGAAAAAATTGCTCAAACTATTCACATCCCCTCCACCTTCCAAAAAGATTAAATATTCTATCAAAAAAACCCAAGTTAAAACTGAAACAAAAATTACATCAAAAAAGGAAAAGATTTCATGTAAACAAGCTTTAGTAACCTCTAGAAAAGGTGAGTATCCAAAATGATATGAATATTGTTATGAAAAATGAATGCATGATATCTTTGTAAAGAATCCAACACATACTAGTATTACATATGAACTTAAAATATATTATTCAGCCTAATAATTTGGGTTAATGTTTTTCCATTTTAGATAGTGCTAGGAAGAACACATAGAGTTCCATGGAGGTATCCCGATGTGAAAAAGGTGGAACAGTTAATGAGACTATGAATTTGTAATGTGCAATGCATGTTGAAGTACCACCATCATAAAATATATAGTGTCATGATCTTCTATGTTATATTGGTGAAGAAGGTTTATTTATTTGTTTTGTGAGGCAATTAATGAATCATAATCCTATTGAGTACCAAACAAGTTATAGTTGGTTTCTAAAGATGTAAAATGTGTCCTTTTCATTATTGGAAAATTCCCTAAAGAATTGGAATCTGGGGATATTTTATAAGGATGTATTGGGACAAAAAAGGGCCATATTTTCACACCAACCTCATGAAACCACACACAAACATAGTTGGAAATAAAAGAACCCATTATTATAATACTGGGAAACCTTACCACATATATATTAATAACCTTTTTCATCCCTAGGTCTTAGAGAAAAAATAGTTGCATAGGACGAAGGGGTAGTTGGGGTTGTAGTAGCTGTAGATGGAGTGGTTCTCTGCCAATATATCCCCACCCATGGACTCATTGGCACCTGTGCAGCTTCCCAAAAACAATTCATTATCATAAAAACCACTCAGTGGATTTTTTTCAATTGACTATTAAATAAAGTGATACAGTGGTCATGATTAGTTACATAGTCCATGTCTTGGAAAGATATATGTGGTACTAACTGCCATTCTTTGTGCAAAACCCTCTCAAAAAGGGGGGTGACACATATACAATTCACATGAATTTAGGGTTGGATTGAGGGCACACTTACATTCACTGGGAGTTGTTGTTACAGTCATTGTTGGTACAATTGACAAGCAAAATGGTTGAGGAGGAGATGACGATGTGTGATCTTTATTTCAGGTTGCAACTATAGTTGGTGATAGAGTTGGGGATTTATATAGATCAGTCACGTGGTAGATGGGTTTTTTATGGGATGAGGGTGGCGGTGGGGTGGCTGTAAATGGCATGAACCACACCTCGAGTCAATCACCCACCCAATACCTTATTTATTCTTCTATTTCTTCTCATTCCGCATTATAAAAATATAATAAATTATGAATCAATATGTTTAGAATGAAATTAATTATGAATATTAATTTTAAAAGGGTCAAACCAAATCACTCATGAGAAACCAATTAATAAATTATAATATAACATATACAATATAATACAGTTATAAGTTAATAATTTATTGATTACCTGAGTATTATAGTTATGATAGATAGATATTGTTCTTGTAGTATAGTGAATAGTGGAGAGTATGAAGAGTGTTTCAAAAATTTGGGAAAGTGTAATAGTTTAATGAGTTAAAGATATCTACAGAATAATTGATGTTTAGAGAATTTCCGCCCATTAAATTCAAGAAATTTAAACACATGGAATTTGATTTTTAATGTTACTCTTGAAGGGGATGTGAGTTGTAATGGAATTTATAGTGTTTTTTTGAGAATATTCTTTTTGGGTGATGTTTAAATTTTGTTTATTTCATAGAAATTTATAAATGATTATTTAATGAATATATTCAACTCATTGATTAATAACAAATAAAATTTATGAATAATTTAACTGATGGTGATGTATTCCTAAACCAAATGAAAGTAACATTTGACAGCCAAATACTGACATTATTTTATTTCAGGAAAATTATCATTTTGATTATTTATAATAGAATTACATCATTTGGGATATATTTTTATCTAATGACATTTCAACGTTAATACCTTATCATTTATATTCATGATGATAATTAGTTGATCATGTGATCATGAGTTTTCTGGAAAATGCAAAGAATGTAGGTATACATTTTGAATGTTATGGTAAATTCATTTTTCTAACTATTATTTTTTTAATTTGATTATGTGGTTTCTTTATTATGTGTTTAATTTCTTTAAAAATCTGTAGTGATGAAGAATTAATTTCATAATCACAATCAAGATGACATCTTTATCATGTGATGAAGGATTCTAAGTGGTGGGACTTAAAATGATTCGACCAACTAATTCACCCCTTGGGAATCCTTGAGCATTGTAATACCTAATGGAATATAGGTATTCATCCATAGTATTAGATAAATGTATCAATTTTACTTCAAATTAAATAATAATTTTAATGATTGGAAGTTTCAAGTGTTGTCTATTTTAGAACACATATTGTTTATGATAGTTATGTCCATAATTTGATCACATCAATTTAGTGAATAAAATGGGGATTTTAAAGTTATAGGGGACGATCATTCAGACATATAATTATGGATAAGATTTTTTTAACCATTTTCTATTATATGGGATTTTCATGATTTTTTTAAAAATAAGTATATTATTTTTATTTAAAATACTATGATGCGGAATATTAATCAAAATAATATTGAGACTGATGACCATGATTGTAATGAAGTTCCCCTATCACATTAAATGAATGTTTTTATCAAATTCATAGTGATTAAGAAAAATATATAATTCCAAAAAAGTTGAAGAACATCTATGAAAATGGAATATGAAATAAAAAGATACTAAATTATAGATTTCATGTTTTATGTGTGAATATATTTGAATGCATGGTGATGAATCGGTTCGATGGATTCTTCATAATATTCAATGAAGTGGGGGCACCATTTGATGAGTGTGTTTAATCTAAAATTACACTATTGTATTTAAAACAAGTTGATTGAATCATATCAATCGAATTATGTGCCAAATTGGTGTTTGGTCAATTCTGACAGATACCAAATGAATTATGGATTGTTTTCCTAAGGTTTGAAAATAATTAAATCTCATTTTCTTGTTTTAAGAGATATGACACGACTTTTATACTAAAATCAAACTTTTATATTGAAAACATGGTCTCTAATTCATACTGAACGCATCAATGTCACTACCATAAAACATCGTTTTTTGAAGCACCACCCTTTATCAGCACCAAAAAAGAACTGTTAAAAGTACACCTTTATCAGTTCGTTTTTTAGTGATGTTAAAGGGTCCCCCTTTATCTGTGATTTTTTAGTAGTGCTGATGAAGGGGGTCATTATCAATGATTTTCTTACTTTCAATGATAAAGGGTATAATTCAAAAAATCATTTAAAATAATATGTTAATATATTAATGTATGTGTATTAATAAATATATATAATATATATATTGTAAATATTTATTTGATAAGTATAAATAGACATTTACACTTAACATATAAGATATTTAGTGAAAATAGACTACATAATAATTAAAAAAATATTCTTAATTAATAATTTTTTAATTATTTTCTAGTAATTGTCATTTAATAAAAATTTTAAGACAAAAAAATCAAAAAAATATTAAAAGATCTAAAATAATTTTAAAACATAACTCGAACATAAAACAACCATAACTATTTATTCGGGTTTTCATTTGAGCCGTACCATATATCAAATCAAATAATGTGATGAGATTTATTCCCATAGAGACATAGATAAACCTTTTTCACATTTTAAAATCCCTTAAAAGGACCCAAATGCCTCCAAAGCTGAGTTATTAGTTGGGAAACCCGCTTTTTTTCTAACATTCGATGGAGTTTCAGCCTCGTTTAAGGGGGTATCTTTTCCTTTTATCAGTGGGGAATGAATTTATCTCTAGGTATTACATTATATAAATATTATGTCAAAGAAATTTTATCATTTTCCATAATGTAATGTTATTTATAATCAAATGTATTACAATATATACAAATTTTGTATTTATTCAAAAATAATATTTTAACTTTATAAATAAATAATTAAACATATTTACATTTAAAATATTTATTCTCAATATAAAACCCTTATCTGAATAAAAACTAATATCTATTTTATTTAAAATACAAATATATGAGTATTTATATACATATATAATTTGTGTGTGTTTGTGTGTTTGTGTGCATCTATATTATCAAACTGATATATATTATCCATATATTCCTACATATCTATAAACATATTAATACATAATATATTTAAATATATATAAATATATATAAATGTGTATAATTATACTTATAGATACATATATATAATATATATATATATATATAAGATTATGTGTGTGTGTGTGTGTATTTTAGATATGTATTTATTTATTTATAAACACACATAAAAAAATATGTTTTATAAATGTATTTAAAACTGATATTATAAATATATATTAATATATGAATAAATATACAAATAAAAAATATAACTAAATATATATAAATAGATATATATTAATATATATTAATATATATTAATATATGAATGAATATATAAATATATAAATATACTTAACTATATATATATTAATAAATGAATAAATATATAAATATAATTATGTATATATATATATATATTATACAAATACATATATATAGATATATTAATATAACTATATATATTAATAAAAAAATATAATATATGAATAAATATTAATATATATATATGTAAACAGATATATCATTAAATGGGTAGGTTAACCAGAAGGGTGGGTCGTAAAGGTGCTGGTGCACAGGGTGAGAGGTCTTGGGTTCAAAACCAAGTGGAGGCACTGGTGTGTGTGGGTGAAGGTGAGGTGCTAGCATTGTTAAAGGGTGGTGGATGTGGGTATGGGGTGTGTGGGCAAGGCTGGGGCACATAGTCACTATTTAAAAGGTGGGTCAAGCGCTATAAAACCGTTTGATTTTCATATTTGTTTTAAAATATATTTAATTTTTATTAGCTTTTATCAGTGCTAAAAAAGAACTTATAAAAGGGTCATTTTATCAACACTAAAAAATCACGGATAAAGGACCCTTTTATTAGAGATTTTTTAGCATAAATAAAATACCAATTTTATCTGCGGTTTTTTAGAATTGATAAAATTGTCTTTTATTAGTGCTTTTTAGCACTAATAAAGGCTTTTTTTAGAGTTGATAAAACCATATTTTATTAGTGTGTGTCAGATTGATCTGCAGTCAAATTCTATACACAAAAAATGAATTATGGATCGTTTTCTTGATTTTTGAGGACAACATGATCTCAGTTTCTCAGTTTTGGATATTGATGTGCAATTTAAACTTAAGAGACAAGTTTATATTAAAAATACACATATTGAGTCATACCGGTCACATAATGTCTGAAATTGATGCTCGATCGATTCTTACTCGTCACAAATGAATTATGGACTATTTTCCTTTTGTTCTAATATAATCTGAGGTTGTTTTCATAGTTTTTGATATTTGATGTGTGTTTTAAACTAAAATGGTACTTCATATTGAAAACACATACTTCGAATCATAATGATCGTATCTTATTCCGGATTGGCATGCATCCAATTCCTAATGTGAAAAATGAATTAAGAATCATTTTCCTAAAGTTTGAAAAAAATACCATCTAATTCTCTCAGTTTTGGTGATGTGAAAAGAATTTAAACAAAAATGACACTTTAATATTGAAAACACACACATATATTCATATCTATCACATAAGGTTTTAGATTAAGGTGTCGTTGATTTCTACAAATCACAAATGAATTTTGGATTATTTTCCTAGAGTTTAAAAACAATCTGATATTGTCTGCTTAATTTTTTATAGTGATGTTCATTTTAAACTAAAATTACATCTCTATTTAGAAAACATGCACTTTGAGTCATATTGGTCAATTAGTGTGTCATATTAATGTGTAGTTGTTTCTTATATTTCATAAATTAATTATGGACAATTTATGAGTGTTTGAAAAAATTCTAATCTTTTTTCTCGATTTTGGAAATTTCATGTGTGTTTTAAACTAAAATGACACTTTTATATTGAAAAATGAACTTTGCGTCATACTGACCACATTGAGTGATGAATTGATGTGTGGTCAATTACTACACATGAAAAATGAATTATGTATTGTTTTTATAATGTTTGAAAACAATATAAACTTGTTTTGATTGTTTTGGTGATGTGACAAGCATTTAAAACAAAAATGGAACATTACTATTCAAAACATGCACTTCGAATCCTACCAACCACATTCGATATCATATTGATATGCGACCCATGATTATATATATGTCATGACTAAATTATGGATCATTTTCCTACATATTGAAAATGATCTAAATTTTTTTCAGCTTGTGATGTGAGTTTTAAACTAAAATAACATATTTATGTTGAAAATAGACACTTGGAGTAATATCATTCACATCATGTGTCAGGTTTTCTTATGGTAGATTCATACATGTCAAAAATATGTTATATATTTTTATTTCAAAAGTTATAATCCAATAGTGTTTAATTTTCCATATATTTGGCTATTTGATGGGTGTTTTAAACTAAAATGACACTTTTATAATGAAAACACGTACTTCATGTCACATTGATGATATCATGTTACGAATTAGCCTCCAGTTAATTCATAAGACATGGTAAATGAAATATGGATCGTTTTCATAATTTTTGATAACAAACCAATCTTTTTTTCTTAGTTTTGGTGATGTAGCATGTTTTTTAAACTAAAATGTGACTTTTAAATTGAAAACACACACTTTGAGTCATACCAACCACATTGGGTTTTAGATTGATGTGTATTTGATTTATACACGTCAAAAATGAATTATGGATCAATTAACTAAATCCTAAAAACAATCTGATCTATTTACTCAGTTTTGGCTATTGAGGTCTGCTTTAAACTAAAATGACACAATTATATTGAAAACAAACACAATGATTCATATTAATTAAATCGTGTGTCATATTGATGTGATGTCAATTTTTATATGTCAAAAATGAATTATGGATTGTTGTTCTAAATTTTGAAAAAAACAATATGTGCTCATTTTCTTGGTTTTGTATATTTGATGTGCGTTTTAAACTAAAATGACACTTCTATATTGAAAATATGTAATATGGGCCATAATAACACATCAAGGGACTGATTGATGTGCGGTCAATTACTACCCATGAAAAAAGAATTTTATATCATTTTTATAATGATTGAAAACACTTTATACTCATTTCCCCTATTTGGAAAATCTGACATGCATTTAAAAACATGCACTTCTATTCATACTGACTACATCATGTATCAGATTGTTGGGCGGTTAGTTTCTATACAGCAAAAACGAATTTTTGATCCTTTCCCTAATGATTGAAAAAAATATGATCTTTTTTTTCTAGTCAAGTTCGTTTTAAACTATAATGAAACATTTATATTGAAAATACAAACTTTGAGTCATATCGATCACATAATGTGTTATATTTTTTGTGATGATTTATAACAAGTCAAAAATTAATTATAGGCATTTTTCTAATAGATTGAAACCAATATGAACTCATTTTCCTATTTTTGAATATTTGATGGGAGTTTTATACTAAAATGACACTTTTATATTAAAAACATTTACTTCAAGTCATAATTTCCACATCATGTGCCGGATTAGATTGCAGTCAATTCCTACACATGATAAATGAATTGCAGAACATTTTAATAATGTTTGAAAACTACCCATGGTCATTTTCTTATTTTTTGTGATATAAAATTTGTTTTAAACTCAAATGGGACTTCTAAATTGAAAACACACACTTCAAGTCATACAAACCACATCGGGTGTTGGATTGATGTGGAGCTGGTTTCTACAAATCACATATGAATTATGGATCATTGAACTAACACATTAAATCAATATGAGTTTGGTTTCTCAATTTTGGCTAGTGATTTCAATTTTCAACTAAAATTACACTTTTATATTGTTAAAAAATGATTCATAGTAGTGACATCCAGTGTTAGATTGATGTGTGGTTGATTCATATATGTCATAAATAAATTATGGACTATTGTAGTAAATTTTGAAAAATATATGAACTTGTTGTATTTGTTTTGTCTATTTGATGTGTGTTTTAAAATAATATGAAACCATTATATTGAAAACACGTACATTGATTCATACCGAGCATATCTTGTGTCAAATTTTAAAGTGCTGAATTCCTATGTGTGAAAAATAAACTATGTATCATTTTCCTAATGATTGAAAACAATCAGAGTTGGTTTTCACAATTTTTTTGATGTAACACATGTTATAATCTAATATTACACTTTTATATTAAAAACACATACTACAAGTCCCACCAACCACATTAGGTGTGATATTGACATGATGTTAATTTTTATACCTCAAAAATAAATTATAGATCATCTTCTTAATGATTGAAAATAACATTATATTGTTATATCATTTTTTGAAAATTGAAGCATGTATTAAAATAAAACGAAAATTTTGTATTGAAAACATGAACTTTGAGTTTTAACAAACACCTCGAGTGTAATATTTATGTGCGGTCAATTACTACATGTGATAAATGAATTGTGGATTTTTTCTAAAATATTTCAAATAATATGATCCTGTTTGATCCATTTTGTATATATGACACACATTGTGAACTAAAATGACAATATTTTATTGAAAATAAGGACTTAGAGTAATATTGGCCACATAAGGTGTCATATTTTTGGGTATTCAATTCCCACATGTCACAAATGAATTATTGATTATTGTTCCTAAAAGTTTGAAAATAATCTAGGCACATTTTCATGGTTTTGGATATATGATAAAATAGTATTCAATCCTATGAAGTTGTAATTAGAAAAAACCCCCACTATGACACTGTATGATCCTCATACATTCATCTAGAGAGAAATATATTATAACCAGACCTATTCTACCGTGGTCTTAGGAAACCACTTTTGATCTATGTAAACCCTCAGGTGTTATTCATTTTTGCTTCTATTTGGGTTTATTTTTTCTTCACAAACCTTCGCTACCCCAACATGTCACTATATGTTGTAACAAGTGAAATAAGGAACACTTATAAAAACATTGTGAGGAGAAATGTGTTAACTATAGAAATAAGGCTTCTATTTTTTATGTAAACTCAGTAGGTGAAGGGGTGGATGAAATTTTTTTCCAGGTGCCATGAGTTTGTTGGATTCATAGATTCTTAAATCCAAAAAACCATTTTACTCAACATAATAGAAGGTGCTCATGAAGAATTATATATTTGGAATCTTGAAATTGTTTAACCTTGAACAAGGGAAGCACTCAAGACAATTAAGAAGGGTGATGTTAATGTTCAAATTAAGAATGAATGCTTCCTATATTTTAAGGTAATATGAATCTTCCTATGTTTGTAGAAGAAATTAATTTTTATTAGTCATCTTATTAATGTGGTTGTATTTAATTTTTTTTATGGTGTGCAGAAGATCACATAGGTAACTATGTTGCATCCCAAGGTGTAAAATATAGAACATTTTATGAGACTAGGAATTCAGAAATTAGAGTTCATGTCAAAGTCGAACCTTCCCAAAATACATAGTGGCGTGATCTTCTTAGTAATATTGTTCAGAAAGGTAATAGAATTTTTTTTGAGGTAATTACTAAATAGTAATAATTTGGAGTACAAAAAATGTGAAGGATTCTTTCTAGAGAAGAAACATAAGGCGTCCTTTTCATTTTTGGACATGACACTAAATAATTATAATCTGTGGAATATTTATAAGGATGTATTAGGACAAAAAAGGGCCATAATTTTACACTACCACTTCTTGATATATAATATGAACCCATTATAAAATGGACACATTATTTAGTATTTTTTGTTTTCTAATACACATGTCATACATACAAGAAAATCATAATTTCTCCCTCGCATAATCATACAAAAATAGAGTGGGAACTAATAGAACCCATTCTTCTAATGGTGCTAAACCATATATCATATTATATTAACAAGGTGTTTCATCACTATGGTTCAATATTCTACTTCACTACCTAGGGTTTAGTGATGAAATAAACTACAAGAAGTGTAGGGGAAATTGCAGCTATAGGAGGTGCAACTGGGGAGGTTCTCTATTGCCAATAGCTCACACATGGCCTACTCGGTGCCAACATAGCTTCCCAAAAGAAATAAAATGTCAAAAACCACTCAGAGGATCCATTTTTTTGATTACTATTAAAAGAATGGATGTTGTGGTGATGATGTGGAGTGACCTGGTACCAGTTCTGGAAAGAACTATGCAGTACTCACATTCCTTCTTATAACAAAACCAATGATAAAATGGGTGAGTAACAGAGTGAAAACTCAAATGAATTATGGGATTTATTGATAAAACACTTACATGAGCTGGTTGTTGTCGGTGTTTGTAACACCCGATACTTTTATGTTATATAAATCAGCAATGTAATCTTTTTCTACACAACACTTTCTTGGCTTTCTTTACACGAAATCACGACCTTCCTCGATAGCTTGCGTCGTACGCAATACCGAGTTTCACTAAACAACGATATGCTATTAAAATATTATTAAAACTAGCCGTTATGAATAGTAACAACCACTTTTTGAAATTTTATAAATTTTATTTTTCAAAATGGACTTCATTTTTGGATTCGGAATATCTAAATTAGCCTAGGGTGAAATTTTGTATTTTTCTGAAAACTTTCAATTTTTGATAAATAGTGAAACCACTAAGTGCTAGGTTAAAAACTGAATTTTGCATAAAAATTAATTTTACCGCTTCTATGAATGGAATTTCAAAAATGCGATAGACACGGTTGATATCAGTATGTAAAATTTTGTTAAATGAGACAAAAATAATTTTTTGGTGAATAGTAACTTTTTACTTTTTTTTACCGCGGTTAATAGTAAATAGGGTAACTAAGGGTAAATATGATATTACTATTACCCTAACACATGTCCTAATTCTATTGTATAAGTGTAATTCCACCAAAAACTACCTTATGAATATAATATGACCATTTAGGTCCACTTGGATTAGATTATGACATTTAATATTATTTTATTTAATGAATATTTAAAATAGTTAAAATCAATGTTTAATAACTAAAAAAAATTTAATATGGGGTTATACATAAGATAAATTCGACTATAAATACTCATAAAGAAGATAAAAATATTTCCTACATAATGATATTTTTTTTATAATTTTTAGACTTTAAATAAATTAATTTATTTATGACACAATGATGATGCAGTAATTATTTTATATTGATGTTATAAACACCAAAATAAATGAAATTTGAGACTTTTTATGAATCCCACTAATTTTCTAGGTTAATATGACATGTTAGTATTGATTTAATTAACTTGGTTCGAACTAATAATTATTTTATGATTTTCACAAAAATCAATTACTAAATAGTGTCAAAATTGACATAAAATAGTTTTAAAAACAAATATTATATTAGTAAATGTTATTTTATTCCTAAAAATATATGGTTCGGCCAAATGACTTAGATAAGGTTATCTATATTAATAATAAACAAATTAGGGTTCGTTTGGCTGCTTATAGTAAGTTTATTAACCTTATAGTATAAGAACACAAGAAGACATGGTAAAAGTAAAATTATTTATCTTAATCTTAAATCTATATGATAAGGTTAAAATAGGAACCTAAACTTGTCTAAATTCTATTTGATGAGATTATTTCGACCCATACCCACTTTACCTTCGAAATAAGACCCTTTGTAACCATTGTAAACCGATTTTGACTTTAATATAAAATAAGATTTTGAGATATTCCAAAGGTGCCCCTCTCCTCCCTTATAAAAGGGCACCTCCTCCCCCTCCTCCTCACACCAATTTGAGCACTCATGCTCTGCCAAACCCTTCCAAAATCCCTTCTCCACTTCCCTAGAATAATCCTAGAGGTCCTGGTTTTCTTCAAAGACCAATCATGGTTCCCTAAGTGGATGATTCAAAGAGGCGTTTCAAAGAAGAGGTAATATCCATTACCGATATTTTCAATTTCTTTCTTCTTCCACTTATTATTCTTTAGTTGTTTCATTATGAAGTAATAACATCAGTATCACTCATATACTGATATGTTATTATAAGTATGAAACAACCCTATTTCACCATCTATCCATCCTACGGAAAAAGAAATCATCGTGCGTGCGTACGTACGGAATACCGTCTCCACGCCGTGGTGTAATCTATTTTCCACCACCACCTTACATGGATGGGTATAATGGTGTAAATAATGACTATATATGACTATTATAAAGTGATACTGATTCTGAAATATTATACATACACTCCAATACAATTCCACGATCATATAACGATATCATCACTCGTGCGTACGTACGGAATACCGTCTCCACGATGTGATGCGACTCGTTCTACATGATCTTCATTTCATAATGATTATATAAATGAATTGAATGAATTAATATGATATATATTACACTAATGCCATTCTGGAAATGAGGTATCTATAACCTAAAGAGAAGAATAAGAATTTATTCGACAAGACACGCATAAGAATAAAAAGTTATAAACACCCGAATAACTAGTAGCAATGAAATATTACTACTAAGAAGATAAGAATATGACCATATATGATGTCATAAAAATAAGTATGATTCTGGAATAGGTAAATAACAATATTTAAATCATTATACAGGAGGTTTGGACACTTACGAAGCAAAACAGACCTAAGTTAAGGGAATATATCACAATCTCATTTTATCCGAGATTGTTTATACTTTGGCATTTACTGGGGTGTATTTTATCATCCACATCCATGTTCCCTCAATATTTAATATTGTTTCCATACAATTACAATAGTTTAAATCCAATTTTACCCTTCGGCTAGTTTTTAGTAAAGAATATGAAAGGAATCTTTTGTCATTTTTCGTACGAGTTACTTTTTAACTTTTCCGACAAAGGTACGAAGAATGTTTTCATTAACTTATACGGAACGAATGGATTTTTAAAACATTATTTCCAAGAATATTCCTTTATAATTTTTCACATTTATCTTTAATCATCTTCTTTTAGTTTATAATTGTATGACATGTTATGAAAAGAAAAGTGTTTTTTGAATCAGAAAGGATATTTTCCTCAAGAATGGAGTTCAAGTGTTTTATCAAAATTATTTTACATCTAAGATAATATAGGGTTCTGTTTCTATCCCTATTATTACATGAATTTGATTTTGTTGTGATGGAAATATTTATTTGAATTCCTTTATCTTATATGAATTGTTTTATGATGTCATGTTGTTTAAGAATTTCATTTTTACTACATGGGTTATGCAATGATGTATGATTTATGATTTTGTGGCACACATAAGAATGGTATCATTATGAGATGGGTGGTACCTATATCTCCCTCCAATGAATTGGGTAAAGATTTTATATCACATGAGATAGACATGGCTGGAACGGTAGGTTATACCGGTTCAGTGAAACAAGACTGAAATGAGGGTAACTCGGTTCAGAAAGGGACTTTGTCCACTAAGATAGTCTTGTCAATGAGTCTTGACTAACAAGAAATGATTCTCTATGATTATGTGAGTATTCCACAAAGTTTCATGTTTTACGTTATGATTATTGTGATTACATTTAACTGCCATGATTTATCCCATGTTATGAAATTATGATCTCTTTTGCAGGTTAAGATTTCCAAAAGTTATGTGTTTGTGTATACGATGTGATTGATATTTCTGTTTTTTACCCTTACTGAGCATTTGAGCTCACCCTTTTGTATGTTTTCTTTCCCCAGGTTAGTAAGAAGGTTATTAAGTAGGATATGCCAAAAAGGGACTCTAGATATGATGAAATAAGTGGGAGGCAAAGTTGATGCTTTATGAACCAGTTGTTTATGTATCCCAGTTTCTAAAGACAGTATACCTATACAATCCTTTCATGGTTCTGTTATGTGTTGTAATAAGTATGCCTCAATTTTGAAGTATTAACAATGTATGTAATGTCTGGGTCGTTATAGTTGGTATCAGAGGAAAGGTATAGTCAACCTTTGGAAACTAGGATGTGAAAGCCTTATTAAGAACCCTAAGGATAAGTCTAAGCATAGAACACAATCTTAGTGTTTTAGAAATGGCCATGAATAACCTAGGATAAGACCTTAAGTGTGAAATTTTATTCTTGATTATGTGGTTTTCCAATTATAATTAGTGTTTCCCACACTATTCTTCTTGGTTTTAGTCAATGGATGGAACCCGAAGGAATCGTGTTAATGAGGAATGCGATGGGAAATGCAATGATTGTCCCCCTGAGCAACCAAAAGTTATGGGAGCTGGAATGAAAGATCTTGTAGCCATGCTCACACAACCTTCTCAAGCTATGAATCATGCAGGTCTTCCAAACGAGCAAAGGAAGGAGCAACATTCTGTTGAATCCTTCATGAGGCAGCGTCCACCTTCTTTCAGCGGGTCTACTGATCCATTAGTTTCTGAACAGTGGATTAGTACTACTAAAAAGACATTTTCAGTTCGTCAATGTTCTGAACATGATAAATTCATCCCAGCAGTGTATCGTTTGGAAGGAGATGCTGATCAATGGTGGAATCTTATTAAGAATACGAGACAAAGGGATGAAATTGAGTCCATGGAATGGGACGAGTTCAAGAAATTATTTTTCAATAAGTACTTCCCTCGTATTCTCCGAACAAAGATGGAGAAAGGGTTTCTTGAACTGAAGAAAAATGATGATGAATCTGTTGGTACCTATGAAGCAAATTTTACAGGACTTCCAAGGTACGCTTCTGGTATTATTATCCAACCTGAGAGTAAGATCGATCGATTCTTTAGTGGCTTAAAACCAAGTCTGCGAAGGGCGTTAGCCATAAGGGACTTCAATAGCTATGAGGAAATCGGTCGATGTGCTCTCAAAGACAAGATGGAGATTGGACTAACCCATCAGTCATATGGGTTTGATAAGAAGTGGAAAATGGAAATCAAAGGAAAATATAAAGAGCCCACTGAATAGAAGATGAGCTTTCCCTTATGCTCACAGTGTGGAAAGAAACATGGAGGGAGTTTTCTTAAAGGGACAAGTAAATGTTTCAAATATGGAAAGGAAGGTCATCAGGCATTTGAATGCCACGATGATGGGAAGAAGATGTCTAATGATGCAAACAAAGGAAGGGATACACAGAATGAACCTAATACACTTCAATGTTTCAAGTGCAAGGAGATGGGGCATTATGCCAATCAATGCCCAAGTCCAAGGGTTGATGATGATGGTCGACGTCAACAAACTCTTAAGGCTAAAGACAAAGGAAAGTCACATGCAATTTCTATCAGCGATGTGGAGTACGATAACGAAGTGGTGAAAGGTACACTTACTATGCACTCTAAATTAGAAAATGTTTTATTTGATTCTAGATCCACCCACTCTTTTATTTCTGAAGAATTTTCTAAGGGTATCACCATATTACCTCAATAATTAGATGTTGAGTTAGCTGTGACAACACCTAATGGCACAACAGTCGCATCAAAAGTTTATAATTCTTCTCCGATCGATGTTTGTGGGAAAGTGCTTCCTGCAAATCTTGTGATCCTTCCTATAGTGGAATTTGATGTTATTCTTGGCATGGATTGGCTTTCTTTATTTGGAGCTCATATAAATTTCCAAATAAGGGATGTCACATTTCATATTCCAGATCAATCTATGATCGTCTATCAATGTAAAGATGAACATAACCTTCCAGTGGAAATTTCTTCCATTTTATGGGTATTTATTCCACTAAATGAAGGTTATTTATCTCAAATGGTTGGTGAGAATCTCACGATTAAGAATATGCCCATCGTACGGGAGTTTGATGATGTCTTTCCGGAGGAATTACCAGGACTTCCACCAAATCGTGAAGTTGAGTTTTCAATAGAACTCGTACCGGGTGCTTTGCCTATCTCAAAGACACCTTATAGAATGGCCCCAATTGAGTTGTAGGAATTGAAGAAGAAACTCCAAGAGAATCTTGATGAGGGATTCATACGCCCTAGTGCGTCACCTTGGGGAGCACCTGTTCTATTTGTTAAGAAGAAAGATGGATCAATGAGACTCTGCATTGATTATCGAGAACTTAACAAGATCGCTATCAAGAACAAATATCCTCTCCCACGCATTGATGACTTATTTGACCAACTACGCGGAGCTCAATACTTTTCCAAGATTGATCTTTGTTCAGGGTATCATCAATTAAGGGTCAAAAGGGAGGATATACCAATGACGGCTTTCCGTACAAGGTATGGACACTATGAATTTATAGTGATGCCATTTGGTCTTACTAATTCCCCTGCTATCTTCATGGATCTATTGAATAGAGTCATTAGAGACTATCTTGATCAATTTGTGGTTGTCTTTATATACGATATTCTTGTCTATTCAAAGAGAAAGGAAGAACATGAAGATCACATGAGAATTATATTTAAGACCCTGAGAAAGGAGAAGAATTATTCCAAATTTACCAAGTGTAAATTTTGGCTTCAAAAAGTTGCATTTTTGGGTCACATAATCTCAAAAGAGGGGATATCTGTGGATCCAGCAAAAACAGAGGTTATCGAAAGATGGTAGAGACGAACAACAGTAACTGAGATCCGAAGTTTTCTTGGTTTGGATGGATATTATCGACATTTTGTAAAAGATTTTTCACGATTATCTAATCCACTCACCAAGTTGACTCGGAAAGGATTTAAGTTTGTCTGGATGGAGGAATGTGAAGAGAATTTCTAGGAGTTGAAAAGAAGGTTATCCAGTGCACCTGTGCTCACACTGCCTTGTAGTGGAGAAAGGTTTGTGATCTACAGTGATAAATCCAAGAAGGGATTGTGGTGTGTTCTTATGCAAAATGATATGGTGATAGCTTATGCCTCACGACAGTTGAAAATCCATGAGGAAAATTACCCAACTCATGATTTTGAGTTAGCTGCAGTAATCATTGCATTAAATATTTGGAGGCATTACCTTTATGGTGAAATGTGTGATATTTATACTGATCATAAAAGTTTAAAGTATATTTTCACACAAAAGGAGATGAATATGCACCAAAGAAGATGGTTGGAGCTGATTAAGGATTATGACTGCTCAATCCATTACCACCCTGGGAAAGCAAACAAGGTGGAAGATGCATTATTTCGACAAGACCATGCTAGTTTATCCATGATGAGGATCACAAAAGATCCAATATTTATGGATTTACAAAGGATGGATCTTGGAATTATAATGGAAGGGGAAAAATCTTATCTTTCTCAAATGAATGTTCAACCATCTATACATGTGAAGATTAAAGAGGCACAAAAAGAAGATGTCGAGTTAAAAAAGTAGGTGAGAAATGTTCCTGAATTCAACCTTGATTGTGATGGGATAATAAAGTTCAGGAATCGGGTTTGTGTTCATACCATCCCCGAATTAAAGAAGGAGCTGCTCGATGAGGCTCATAGTTCATCATTCTCTATTCATCCTGGAAGCACGAAGATGTATAGGGACCTGAAAGAGTACTTCTAGTGGGATGGCATGAAAAGAGATGTTGCTGAATATGTCTCTCGATTCTTGGTTTTTCAACAAGTTAAAGCTGAGAGACAGAAGTCTAAGGGGATGTTACAACCATTACCCATACCCGAATGGAAATGGAAAAAAATCACTATGGACTTTGTCACAGGACTTCCTAAAACATCCAAAGGCAATAATGCTATCTGGGTCATAGTTTATCGTCTTAAAAAGTCTTCACACTTCATTGCTATTAGAGAGGATTTCTATCTGGATTAGCTTGCCAGGATATATGTAAAGGAAGTGGTAAGATTGCATGGTGTACCACTTTCTATTATATCTGATCGGGATCCGAGATTTACCTCGAAGTTCTGGCAAAGTCTTCAGCATACTCTGGATACAGAGTTGAGTTTCAGCACTGCTTATCATCCACAGACAGACGGTCAGTCTGAGAGAACAATTCAAACCCTAGAAGATATGTTGAGAGCTTTCTCTATGGATTTCAAAGGTGGTTGGGATCAACACCTACCTTTGGTGGAATTTTCTTATAATAATAGCTTTCACTCCAGTATTTAGATGTCTCCTTATAAAGCTCTCTATGGAAAGAAATGAAGGACTCCAACTTGCTGGGATAAAGTTGGGGAAAGAAAGCTATTAGGACCTGATCTCGTTGATAAAATGGAAGAACATGTCAGATCTATTCAACAACACATAAGAGCAGCTCAGAGTCGACAGAAAAGTTATGCCGACAACCAAAGAAAAGACCTAGAGTTTGAAGTGGGTGATAAAGTGTTCTTACGAATATCTTCCTGGAAGAGGGTTATGAGATTTGGAAAGAAGGGGAAGTGGATCCCTAGATATATCGGTCCTTTTGAAATACTAGATAGTGTTGGGAAGGTAGCTTACCGATTGGTGCTTCCACCAAATCTCTCTCAAGTTCACGATGTGTTCCATGTATCTCTCCTGGAAAAGTACATACCTGATCCTTCACATGTACTTAGCTCAGAAGTTGTACCGCTAGAGAAAGATCTTTCTTATGAAGAACAACCGATACAGATTCTGGATCGTAGCGAAAAAGTCCTAAGAAACAAGACCACTCGATTGGTGAAAATTTTATGGAGGAACCACCAATTAGAAGAAGCTACATGGGAACTTGAGGATATGATGAGGGAGAGGTATCCTCATCTGTTTGTTACAAAGTGACGAATTTCGAGGGAGAAATTCATTTTAAGGGGGGTAGAATGTAAAACCCGAGACTTTTATGTTATATAAATCAGCAAAGGAATCTTTTTCTACACAACACATGCTTGGATTGCTTTACACGAAATCGTGACCTTCCTCGATAGCTTGCGTCGTACGCAATACCGAGTTTCACTAAACAATGACATGCTATTAAAATATTATTAAAACTAGCCGTTATGAATAGTAACAACCACTTTTTGAAATTTTATAAATTTTATTTTTCAAAATGGACTTCATTTTTGGATTCAGAATATCGAAATTAGCCTAGAATGAAATTTTGGTATTTTTCAGAAAACATTCAATTTTTGATGAATAGTGAAACCACTAAGTTGTAGGTTAAAAACCGAATTTTGCATAAAACATAATTTTACCGCTTCTGTGAATGGAATTTCAAAAATCCGACAGACACGGTTGATATCAGTAAGTAAAATGTGGTTCAATGAGATAAAAATAATTTTTTGGTGAATAGTAACTTTTTACTTTTTTTTACCGCAGTTAATAGTAAATAGGGTAACTAAGGATAAATATGATATTACTATTACCCTAACACATGTCCTAATTCTATTGGATAAGTTTAATTTGACCAAAAACAACCTTATGAATATAATATGACCATTTAGGTCCACTTGGATTATATTATGACATTTAAAATTATTTTATTTAATGAATAGTTAAAATAGTTAAAATCAAAGTTTAATAACTAAAACATTTGTAATATGGGGTTATACATAAGATAAATTCGACTATAAATATTAATAAGAAATCTATAAAGATTTCCTACATAATGATATTTTTTTTATAATTTTTAGACTTTAAATAAATTAATTTATTTATGACATAATGATGATGCAGTAATTATCTTATATTGATGTTATAAACACCAAAATAAATGATATTTGAGACTTTTTCTGAATCCCACTAATTTTCTAGGTTAATATGACATGTTAGTATTTATTTAATTAACTTGGTTCGAACTAATAATTATGTTATGATTTTCACAAAAATCAATTACTAAATAGTGTCAAAATTGACATAAAATAGTTTTTAAAACAAATATTATATTAGTAATTGTTATTTTATTCCTAAAAATCTAAGGTTCGGCCAAATGACTTAGATAAGGTTATATATATTAAAAATAAACAAATTAGGGTTCGTTTCGCTGCTTATAGTATTTTTATTAACCTTATAGTATAAGAACACAAGAAGACATGGTAAAAGTAAAATTATTTAACTTAATGTTAAATCTAAATGATAAGGTTAAAATAGGAACCTAAATTTGTCTAAATTCTATTGGATGAGAGGATTTCGACCCATCCCCACTTTAAATTCGAAATAAGAGCCTTTGGAACCATTATAAACCGATTTTGACTTTAATATAAAATAATATTTTGAGATATTCTAAGGTACCCCTCTCCTCCCTTATAAAAGGGCACCTCCTCCCCCTCCTCCTCACACCAATTTGATGACTCAAGCTTGGCCAACCCCTGTCTAAATCCCTTCTCAACATCCCTAGAATAATGCTAGTGGTCCTGGTCTTCTTCAAAGACCAATCTTAGTTCCCTACGTGGAGGATTCAAAGAGGCGTTTCAAAGAAAAGGTAATATCCATTACCGATCATTTTAATTTCTTTCTTCTTCCACTTCTTCTTCTTTAGTTGTTTCATTATGAAGTAATAACATCAGTATCACTCATATACAAATATGTTATTATAAGTATGAAACAACCCTATTTCACCATCTATCCATCCTACGGAAAAAGAAATCACCGGGCGTGCGTACGTACGGAATACCGTCTCCACGCCGTGGTGTAATCTATTTTCCACCACCACCTTACTTGGATGGGTATAATGGTGTAAATAATGACTATATATGACTATTATAAAGTGATACTGATTCTGAAATTGTATACATACACTCCAATACAATTCCACGATCATAGGAACGATATCATCACTCGTGCGTACGTACGGAATACCGTCTCCACGATGTGATGCGACTCGTTCTACATGATCTTCATTTCATAAAGATTATATAAATGAATTGAATGAATTTATATGATATATATTACACTAATACCATTCTGGAAATGAGGTATCTATAACCTAAAGTGAAGAATAAGAATTTATTCGATAAGACACGCATAAGAAAAAAAAGTTATAAACACCCGAATAACAAGTACCAATGAAATATTACTACTAAGAAGGTAAGAATATGACCATATATGTTTCCATAAAAATAAGTATGATTCTGGAATAAGTCAATAACATTATTTAAATCATTATACAGTAGGTTCGGACACTTATGAAGCAAAACGGACCTAAGGTAAGGGAATATATCACAATCTCATTTTATCCGAGATTGTTTATACTTTGGTATTTACTGGGGTGTATTTTATCATCCACATCCATGTTCCCTCAATATGTAATATTGTTTCCATCCACTTAAAATAGTTTAAATCCAATTTTACCCTTCGATGAGTTTTTATTAATGAATATGAAAGGAATCTTTTGTCATTTTTCGTACGAGGTACTTTTTGACTATTCCGACAAAGGTACGAAGAATGTTTTTTTTAACTTATACGGCAAGAATGGATTTTTAAAACATTATTTCCAAGAATATTCCTTTATAAGTTTTCAATTTTATCTTTAATCAACTTCTTTTAGTTTATAATTGTATGACATTTTATGAAAAGAAAAGTGTTTTTTGAAGCAGAAAGGATATTTTCATCAAGAATGGAGTTCAAGTGTTTTATCAAAATTATTTTACATATAAGATAATATAGGGTTCTGTTTCTATCCATATTATTACATGGATTTGATTATGTTGTGATGGAAGTATGTTTATGAATTCCTTTATCTTATATGAATTGTTTTATGATGTCATGTTGTTTAAGAATCCGATTTTTACTACATGGGTTATGCAATGATGTATGATTTATGATTTTGTGGCACACATAAGAATGATATCATTATGAGATGGGTGGGACCTATATCTCCCTCCAATGCATTGGGTAAAGATTTTATATCTCATGAGATAGACATGGCTGGAACGGTAGGTTATACTGGTTCAGTGAAACAGGACTGAAACGAGGGTAACTCGGTTCATAAAGGGACTTTGTCAACTAAGATAGTCTTGGAAATGAGTCTTGACTAACAAGAAATGATTCTATATGATTATGTGTGTATGCCACAAAGTTTCATGTTTTATGTTATGATTATTGTGATTACATTTCACTGCCATGATTTATCCCATGTTATGAAATTATGATATCTTTTGTAGGTTAAGATTTCCAAAAGTTATGTGCTTGTGTATACGATGTGATTGATATTTCTTTTGGTTTACCCTTACTGAGCATTTGACCTCACCCTTTTGTATGTTTTCTTTCCCCAGGTCAGCAATAAGGTTATTAAGTAGGATATGCCAAAAAGGGACTCTAGATATGATGAAATAAGTGGGAGGAAAAGTTGATGCTTTATGAACCAGTTGTTTATGTATCCCAGTTTCTAAAGACATTATACCTATACGGTCCTTTCGTGGTTTTGTTATGTGTTGTAATAAGTATGACTCAATTTTGAAGTATTAACAATGTATGTAAAGTATGGGTCATTATAGTGTAGTCATAGTAGGTGGATTTGATGAATGACATGGCTAAGGAGGAGCCAGTGGTGTGTGATCTTCGTTTTAGGTTGTGACTGCGTTTTGGTGATATTTTTGGGATTTTACAGATATGGTTCACAAGGAATATGGGGTTTGGATAGGTGGAGGGTGTGGTGGTTTGGATGAAAAAGGTATGCACCGCACCTTGAGTCAATCACCTTCTCATGCCTTTATTTATTCACCTCAATCATCTCTTTCTATGTCACATAAATATGATAAATTATGAATGAATATTCATACAATAGAATAATTTATGGATATGAATTTTGAAAGCACGGAACCAAATAGGACATTTAAATCCAATTAATAAATGATAGTAAAATAAATAGCTTATAATTTATTAATAATTAATAATTGATATATTACTTGAGATGTAAATTTATCCCATAATGATAAAGAGATATTGTGGGCATTGTATAGAGTGGAGTGTTTGAAAAGATTGATTCAATGATTTGGTAGAGTGTAACAGTTGAAGGAATAAATATAGAGATTAATCGATGTTTAATGAGTCCTAATCCATTAAATTATTGAAATTAAAACACCTGGAATTTAAGGTTTTAAGTTACTCTTGAAGTGGAGCTGAGTAAAAATTTAATGTAGAGTGATGTTTTGAGAATATTCTTATTTAGTAATGTTTAGTGATTGTTGATTTCCACAAAATTTCAAAATGAAGAAGTAGTGAATAAATTCCTCCCATAGTTAGATAAAAAAATTAGTGTATAAATATGTAAAGTGAAGGTGATGTTTTCCTACACCAAATGGAAGTTACATTTGGAGTCCAAATACTGAAATTATTTTATTTCACGAAGATAATAATTTTTATTACTTATGATAAGATTAAAACAGTCGGGAAATATTTTTATCAAACACTACTTTAAGGATAATCCAGGCTCTTTTATATCCATGATGATTAGTTGATCCTTTGACCATGGGTTTTCTGGATAACCCTAAGGATATAGTAATACATTTTGAATGTTAAACATAGTAAATTCATTATTTCTAACAAGGATTGTTTTTATTTGGTTTTGTGGTCACTTTATTAAGTGTTTATTTTCTTTAAAAATATGTAGTGAAGATAGAATAATTTCATTATCATAATTAATATGAGAACATTAACATGTGAAAAAGGTTTCTAAGTTCGGGAACATAAAAGAAATTGATTCACTATTTCACCACCTCCATAATCCTTGAGGATTATAATAACTAATGGCATTTAGCTATTAATTAATGGTATTACATAAATGTGTCATTTTTACAAGAAATTAAATAAGAAGTTTTATTAATTGAATATTCAAGAGTTTCTTTTTTATAATATTTTTTTTGTTATGAGATTTATGACTATAATTGATCACATAAATCAATTGAATAATATGGGGATTATGATGTTGTATGGGAAGATAATTCACATTTATAAGTATAGTATTTATTTTGTACAAAGTATATATTATCTTGGTTTCAGTTGAATTTTTTACGAATAATTATATTTCATACAAGAAATATGTAGTGATGGTGAAAATTAAACAACAAAATATCGGGGATAGTGATTGTGCTTTCAATTAAAATCATCCATCATATAAAAAGGAAGTATTTATAAAATTCCTAGTGATTATGAAAAAAATAATTCGATCATGATCAGTTAGATAACATCTCTGAAAGGGAATGTGAATGTGAAATAAAACTTCACCTGAGAAACTTGGGTCATGATCTTCCCATTCAAATTGTCAGAATTTATTTTAAACACCCAACACACCTATAAATACTACCTTAAATTCATGTTTAATAATCATTAAATATTGATCTAATGTTTGTAATAACCAAAAAAACCTTCACAAAAACACTTACACAAGCCCGTTTAAGTTGATATATTATTATATAATAATCTCTTTTATCACCCTGCCATTGGAACTCCCCACTATACGTTCAAACATTGAACAACAAATTCTGAGTCATCATACACCCGTAGTTATAATGTATTATTAATATTCACCCACAATGTACTGATAATCCTCCTGACATGATTCTGAACTTAATCGAAATGTTTAATTTCCAATTGACCAAGATTCAACTGGTTATGCTATATTTTCCATGAAAACCCCCAACCAACTCTTTCAATGAACTCATCTCACCATGATGACGTGTTGTAACACCCGGGACTTTTATAAGAAATATTTTTTGTATGTTATATAAATCATAAAAGGAATCTTTCACTACACACTACACTATCTTTTCTTTCTTTACAAACAATCTCGACCTTCCTCGATATCTTGCGTCGTACACAATACTGAGTTTCACTAAACAACGATATGCTATTAAAATATTATTAAAACTAGCCGTTATGAATAGTAATACCCACTTTTTGAAATTTTGTAAATTTTATTTTTCAAAATGGAATTCATTTTTGGATTCGTAATATCGAAATTAGCATAGGGTGAAATTTTGGTATTTTTCTAAAAATATTCAATTTTTTATGAATAGTGAAAACTCTGGGTTACTATTTAAAAACCAAATTTTTATTTAAATAATTTTTTTTTAAATTTATTTTCGGTCAAAATTGATACATAATACCTATATAAGTTCAATGCAATTCATTGGAATCATTTTATAATAATTTTATTTATATAAAACTTTTATTGAACTTTTCACCGTCTTTTACCCACCTCCTAGGAAAATTTCCAAATTCACATAAAACATAATTTTACTGGTTCTTTGAGTGGAATTTTGAAAATCCGAGAGACACGGTTAATATCAAGGACTAAAATCTGGTTCAATGAGATGAAAATAATTTTGTTTGAATAGTAACTTTTTACTTTTTTTACCACGGTTAAAAGTAAATAGTGTAATTAAGAGTAAAAAATTATATTATTATTCCCCTAACACATGTTATAATTCAATTGGATAAGTTGAATTCGACCAAAAACAACCTTAGGAATAAAATATGACCATTTAGGCCCACTTGGATTAGATTAGGACATTTAATATTAATTTATTTAAAGAAGGGTTAAAATAGTTAAAATCAATGTTTAATAAGTGAATCATTTTTAATATAGTGTTATACATAATATAAATTCAACTATAAATATTCATTACTAATATTAAAAGATTTAATAAATAATGGTATTTTATTTTTAATTTTTATACTTTAAATAATTTAATTTATTTATGACACAATGATGATGCAGTAGTTATATTATTAATAAAATATTGACATAATTGATGTTATAAATACACAAATAAATGTAATTTAAGACTTTTTATAAATTACAATAATTTTATATGTTAATATGACATGCTAGTATTGATTTAATTAACTTTTGGCGAACTAATATTTCTGTTATGATTTTCACAAAAATCAATTACCAAATAGTGTAAAAATTGACATTAAATAGTTTATAAAACAAATAATATATTATTAATTGTTTTTTTATTCCTAAAAATCTATGTTTCGGACAAATGACTTATATAAGGCTATATATATTAATAATAAACAACTAGGGGTTCTTTTGGCTTGTTATAGTAAGTTTATTAACCTTATAGTGTAAGAAAACAAGAAGACACGGTAAAAGTTGAATTATCTAACTTAATGTTAAATCTAAATGAATAGGTTAAAATAGAAACCTAAAATTTTCTAAATTCTATTGGATTATAGTATTTAGACCCATCACCACCTTAGATTATAAATAAATCAATTATTAGCTATTAAAAACCGAATATGACTTTATAATAAAATAATATTTTTTAGTTTTTCCAAAGGTTCCCCTCTCCTCCCTTATAAAAGGGCACATCCTCCCTCTCTTCCTCACATCACATTGAGCATTCAATCTCGGCGAAACCCTTCCAAATTATCTTCTCCACTTCCCTAGAAACATTTTAGATGTCTTTGTCTACTTCAAAGACCAATTTTAGTGCCCTAAGAGGAGGTTTGAAAGAGGCACTTCAAAGAAGAGGTAATGTCTATTACCGATTCATTCAACTTTATTTCTTATTCCACATCTTCTTCTTTATTTGTTTAATTATGATGTAATAACATCAGTATCACTCATATACTGATATGTTATTATATGTATGAAACAATCCTATTTCACCATCTAACCATCCTACGGAAAACAAAATCACCGCGCGTGCGTACGTACGGAATACCGTCTCTACGCCGTGGTGTAATCTATTTTCCACAACCTTACTTGGATGGGTATAATGGTGTAAATAATTACTATATATTATTATTTTAATGTGATAATGATTCAAAAATAGTATACATACACTCCAATACAATTCCACGATCATGGGAACGATATCATCGCTCGTGCGTACGTACGGAATACCGTCTCCACGATGTGATGCGACTTGTTCTACATGATTTTAATTACATTATGATTAAATAAATGAATTGAGTGAATAAATATGATATGTATTACACTAATACCATTATTTAAATGAGGTATCTATAACCTAAAAAGATGAATAAGAATTTATTTGACAAAACATGCATAAGAACAAAAAGCAATAAACACCCGAATAACAAGTAACAATGAAATACTACTAATAAGATTCTATGAATATGACCATATATGATATCATAAAAATAATTATGATTCTGGAATAAGTCAATAATATTATTTAAATCATTATACAGGAGGTTCGGACATTACTAAGAAAATCGGACCTAAGGTAAGGGAAAATCTCACAATCTAAATTTTTATCCGAGATTGTCTATACTTCAGAATTTATTGGGAAATATTTATCATCCACATCCATGTTTCCTAAATATGTAATATTATTTCCATCCACCTAGAATTTTTTAAATCCAATTTTATCCTTCGGTGAGTTTTTAGTAAATGATATGAAAGGAAACTTTTGTCGTTTTTTGTACAAGGTACTTTTTGACTTTTCAAGCCAAAGTACGGGAAGAATTTTTTTTAACATATACAGTATGAATGGATTTTTAGAAAATTATTTCCATGAATATTCCTTTACATGTTTACAAGTTTATTTTTAGTCAACTTTTTTTAGTTCAAAATTATATGACATGTTAAGAAAGGAAAATATTTTTGAAGTAGAAAGAATATTTTCCTCAAGAATTGAGTTCAAGTGTTTTATTAAAATTATATTCCTTCTAAGATAATATAGGGTTCTATTTATATCCCTATTTTTAAATTTATTTTATTATGTTATGATGGAATTATTTTTACGATATCCTTTTATGGATTATGTTATGATGATGTGATGTTTAAGAATCCCATTATTATTATATGAATTATGTTATGATGTATGGTTTATGATTTTGTGGCACACATAAGAATGGTATGATTATGAGATGGGTGGGACCTATATCTCCCTCCAATGTATTGGGTAAAGATTTGTATCTCATGAGATAGACATGGCTGGAATGGAAAGTTAAACCGGTTTAGTGAAACAGGACTGAAACGAGGAGTGAACTCAGTAATGAAATGGACATTTTCCACTAAGATAGTCTCGGCAATGAGTCTTGACTACTAAGAAATGATTTTCTATGATTATGTGTGTATGACACAAAGATTCATGTTTTATGTTATGATTATTGGTATTACATTTTACTACTATGATTTATCCCATGTTATTAAATTATTTTCTTTTTTTCAGGTTATGATTTCCGAAATTTTATGTTCTTATGAATATGATGTGATTGATATTTCTTTTGTTTACCCTTACTGAGAATTTGAGATCACCCTTTTGTAAGTTTTATTTCCCCAGGTCAAGAAGAAGGTTATTAAGTAGGATATGCCAAAAAGGGACTCTAGATATGATGAAATAAATGGGAGACAACATAAATTATTTATGAACCAGTTGTTTATGTTTCCCAGTTTCTAAAGACACTATACCTATACGGTCCATTAATGGGTTTGTTATATGTTGTAATAAGTTAACTTAAATTTTTAAGTATTAATAATATATGTAAAGTATGGGTCGCTATTGTTGGTATCAGAGGAAAGGTATAGAAAACCTTTGGAACCTAGGATGTGAATGCCTTAGTAAGAGCCCAAAGGATAAGTCTAAGAATAGAACACAATCTTAGTGTTTTAGAAATGGCCATGAATAACCTATGATAAGACCATATGTGAAATATTATTCTTGATTATGTGTTTTTTCTATTATAATTAGTGTTACTCACACTATTCTTCTTGGTTATAGTCAATGGCTGGAACCCAAAGGAACCGTGTTAATACAGAATGTGACGGGCAATGCAATGATTGTCCCCCTGAGAAACCAAATGTTATGGAAGATAGAATGAAAAATATTGTAGCCATGCCCACACAACTTTATCAAGCTATGAATCATGTAGGACATCCAAACGAGCGAAGGAAGAAGAAACATTCTGTTGAATCCTTCATGAGGCAGTGTCCACCTTCATTCAGTGGGTCTTCTGATCCATTATTGGCTAAACAATGGATCAGTACCACTGAAACGATATTTTCAGTTCTTCATTGATCTGAACATGATAAATTCATCATAGTAGTGTATCGTTTGGAAGGAGATGTTGATCAATGGTGGAATCATATTTACAATATGAGGCGAAGGGATGAAATTGAGTCCACAGAATGGGATGAGTTCAAGAACGTATTTTTTAAAAAGTACTTCCCTCGTATTCTTCAAAAAAAGATGGAGAATGAGTTTCTTGAACTGAAGCAAAAGGATAATGAATCTATTTTTACCTATGAAGAAAATTTTACAAGACTTGAAAGGTATGCTTCAGGTATTATTATCCAACCTGAGAATAAGATCGATCGATTCTTTAGTGGCTTAAAACCAAGTCTTCAAAGGGAGTTATCCATAAGGGACTTCAATAGCTACGAGGAAATTGTTCGATGTTCTCTCATGGTTGAGATGGAGATTTGAGTAACCCATCAGTCATATGGGTTTTATAAGAAGTGGAAAATAGAATTCAAAGGAAAATATAAAGAGCACACTTAAAAGAAGATGAGTTTTCCCTTATTCTCAAAGTGTGGAAAGAAACATGGAAGGAGTTGTCTTAAAGGGACAAGTATATGTTTCAAATGGGGAAAGGAAGGTCATTGGGCATTTTAATGCCTCAATGATGGGAATAAGATGTCTAGTGATGCGAACAAAGAAAAGGCTACACAGAGTGCACCTCCTACACTTTAATGTTACAAGAGCAAGGAAATGGGGAATTATGCCAATAAATTCCCTAATTTAAGGGTTTTTTATGATTATTGACGTCAAAAAACTCTTCTGGATAATGACAATGGAATGTCACATGAAATTTCTATCAGCGATGTGGAGTACGATAAAGAATTGGTGACAGGTACACTTACAATCCACTCTAAAGTAGAAAATGTTTCATTTGATTCTGGATCCACCCACTCTTTTATTTCTGAATAATTTTCTATGGGTATCACCATATTACCTCAACTATTAGATGTGGAGTTATCTGTGGCAACCCCTAATGGCACAACAGTCGCATCAAAAGTTTATAATTATTCTCCGATTGATGTTTGTGGGAAAGTGCTTCTTGAAAATATTGTGATCCTTCCTATAGTGGAATTTCTTGTGATTCATGGCATGGATTGGATTTATTTATATGGATCTCATATCAAATTCCAAATAAGTGAAGTCACATTTCATATTCCAGATCAATCTATGATCGTCTATCGATGCAGGGATGAACATATCCTTCCAGTGGAAATTTCTTCCATCTTATGGGTCTTGATTCCACTAAATGAGTGTTATTTATCTCAAATGATTGGATAGAAACTAACGATTAAGAATATTACCATTGTACGAGAGTTTGATGATGTCTTTCCAGAGGAATTTTCGGGTCTTCCACCAAATCGTGAAGTCAAGTTTTCAATAGAACTCGTACCGAGTGCTTTGACTATTTCAAAGACACCTTATAGAATGGCCCCAATTGAGTTGCAGGAATTGAAGAAGCAAATCCAAGAGAATCTTGATAAGGGATTCATAAACCCTAGTGTGTCACCTTGGGGAGCACCTGTTCTATTTTTTATGAAGAAATATGGATCAATGAGACTCTGCATTGATTATCGAGAACATAACAAGATCACTATTAAGAACAAATATCCTCTCCCACACATTGATGACTTATTTTACCAACTACGAAGAGCTCAATACTTTTCCAAAATTGAACTTCGTTCAGGGTATCATCAATTAAGGGTGAAAATAGAGGATATACCAAAGACGGCTTTCGGTACAAGGTATGGACACTATGAATTTATAGTAATTCCATTTGGTCTTACTAATTCCCCTACTATCTTCATGGATCTGATGAATAGAGTCTTTAGAGACTATCTTGATCAGTTTGTGGTAGTCTTTATAGACAATATTCTTTTATGTTCAAAGAGAAAATAAGAACATGAAGATCACTTGATAATTGTATTGAACACTCCTGAGAAAGGAGAAGATTTATGCCAATTTGGCTTCAAAAAGTTGCATTTTTGGGTCACATAATATCAAAAGAGGGGATATCTGTGGATCCAAAAAAACAGAGGTTATCGAAAGATGGTCGAGACCAACAACAGTAACAAAGATCTGAATTTTTCTGGGTTTGGATGGATATTATCGACGATTTGTGAAATATTTTTCATGATTATATAATCCACTCACCAAGTTGACTTAGAAATATGTTAAGTTTGTTTGGATGTAGGAATGTGAAGAGAATTTCAAGGAGTTGAAAAGAAAGTTATCCAGTGCACCTGTACTCACACTTCCTTGTAGTGGAGAAAGGTTTTTGATCTACAGTGATGCATCCAAGAAGGGGTGGTGGTGTGTTCTTATGAAAAATTATATGGTGATAGCTTGTGCCTCACGACAGTTGAAAATCCATGAGCAAAATTACCCAACTCATGATTTGGAGTTATCTGCGGTAATCTTTGCATTAAAGTTTTTGAGGCATTATCTTTATAGAGAAATGTGTGATATTTATACTAATCATAAAAGTTTAAAATATATATTAACACAAAAGGATCTGAATATGTGCCAAAGAAGATGGTTGGAGCAGATTAAGGATTGTGACTGGTCAATTCATTACCACCCTGGGAAAGAAAACCAGGTGGAAGATGCATTAAGTCGACAAGACCATTCTATCTTATCCATGAGGAGGATCACAAAATATCCAATATTTATGGATTTACAATGGATGGATCTTGGAATTATAATGGAATGGGAAAATCATATCTTTCTAAAATGAATGTTCAACCATCTATACATGTGAAGATTAAAGAGGCACATAAAGAAGATGTAGAGTTACAAAAGAAGGTTAGAAATGTTCTTGAATTAATCCTTGATTGTGATGGAATAATAAGGTTCAAGAATGGGGTTTGTGTTCCTCCCATTCCAGAATTAAAGAAGGAGTTTCTGGATGAGTCTCATAGTTCTTCATTCTCTATTCATCCTGGAAGCACAGAGATGAATAGGGACCTGAAAGAGTACTTCTGGTGGGATGGCATGAAAATATATGTTGCTGAATATGTCTCTCGATGCTTGGTTTGTCAGCAAGTTAAACCTAAGAGACATAAGTCTATGGGGATGTTACAACCATTACCCATACCAAAATGGAAATGGGAAAACATCACTATGGACATTGTCACTGGACATCCTAAAACATCCAAAGGAAATAATGCTATCTGGGTCATAGTTGATCGTCTTATAATGTCGGCACACTTCATCACTATTAGAGAGGATTTCTCTCTGGATCATCTTGGCAGGATATATGTAAAGGAATTGGTAATATTACATAGAGTACCACTTTATATTATCTCTGATCGGGATCCAAGGTTTACCTCAATGTTTTGGCGAAGTCTTCAGCAAACTCTGGATACAGAGTTGAGTTTCAGCAATGCTTATCATCCTCAGATGGATGCTCAGTCTGAGAGGACAATTCAAACTCTAGAAGATATGTTGAGAGATTTCTATATGGATTTGAAAGGTGGTTGGGATCAACACCTACCTTTGGTGGAATTTTATTATAATAATACATTTCACTCTAGTATTCAGATGGATCCTTATGAAGCTCTCAATGGAAAGAAATGAAGTACTCCAACTTGCTGGGATGAAGCTGGGGAAAGAAATCTATTAGGACCGGATCTTGTTGATGAGATGGAGGAAAAGGTCTGATCTATTCAACAACACAAAATAGCAGCTCAGAGTCGACAAAACGGTTATGCCGACAACTGAATAAAAGACCAAGAGTTTTAAGTGGGTGATAGAGTGTTCTTACGAATATCTCCTTGGAAAAGAGTAATGAGATTTGGAAAGAATGGAAAGCTGAGCCCAAGGTATATCGGTCCTATCAAAATACAGGATCCTGTTGGGAAGGTAGATTACCAATTGGCGCTTCCACCAAATCTCTCTCAAGATCATGATGTGTTCTATGTATCTCTCTACAGAAAGTACATACCTGATCCTTCACATGTACTCAGCTCAGAAGTTATCCTGCTGTAAGAAGATCTTTCTTATGAATAACAACCGATAGAGATTCTCGATCATAGTGAAAAAGTCATACGGAACAAGACCACTCGCTTGGTGAAAGTTTTATTCAGGAACCACCAATTAAAAGAAGCTACATGGGAGCATGAGGATATGACAAGGGAGAGGTATCCTCATCTGTTTGTTACAAAGTGACGAATTTTGTGGGTGAAATTAATTTTAAGGGGGGTAGAATGTAACACCTGATACTTTTATGAGAAATATTTTGTTTTTATGTTATATAAATCATCAAAAGAATATTTTACTGCACACAACACTGGCTGGGCTTTCTTTACACGCATTTTCAACCTTCCTCGATAGCTTGGGTCGTACGCAATACCGATTTTCACTAAACAACAATATGGTATTAAAATATTATTAAAACTAATCGTTATGAATAGTAATACCCACTATTTGAAATATTGTAAATTTTATCATTAAATATGGACTTCATTTTTGGATTCGGAATATCGAAATTAGCATAGGGTGAAATTTTGGTATTTTTCAGAAAACTTTTAATTTTTGATGAATAGTGAAAACATTGGGTTACTATTTAAAAACCGACTTGTTATTTAAATAATTATTTATTTTATTTAAATTTATTTTAGGTCAAAATTGATACATAATACCTATTTACGTTCAATTCAATTAATTGGAGTCATTTTATAATCATTTAGAATATATAAAAATTTTATTGAACTTTTCACCGTCTTTTACCCACCTCCTATGAGAATTTCCAAATTCACATAAAACATAATTTTACCGCTTCTGTGAGTGGAATTACAAAACTATGAGAGACACGGTTAATATCAATGACTATAATGTGGTTCAATGAGATGAATGTAATTTTTGGTGAATAGTAACTTTTTACTTTTTTTTAGCACGGTCAAAAGTAAATAGGGAAATTAAGAATACAAATTATATTATTATTACCCTAACACATGTCCTAATTCTATTTTATAATTTTAATTAGACCAAAAACAACCCTATGAAAAAATATGACCATTTAGGCCCACATGGATTAGATTAGGACATTTAATATTAATTTATTTAAAAAAGGGTTAAAATAGTTATAATCAATGTTTAACAAGTAAGTCATTTTTAATATAGGGTTATACATAAGATAAATTTGACTATAAATATTCATTAGAAATAGAAAACGATTTCCTAGATAATGGTATTTTATTTTTAATTTTTAGACTTTATATAATTTAATTTATTTATGACACAATGATGATGCAGTAATTATATTATTAATAAAATATTGACATAATTGATGTTATAAATACCCAAATAAATTTAATTTGAGACTTTTTATGAATTAAAATAATTTTCTATGTCAAAATGAAATGTTATTATCGATTTAATTTACTTTTTTCCAACTAATATTTCTGTTATGATTTTCACAAAAATCAATTACCAAATAGTGTCAAAATTGACATAAAATAGTTGTTAAAACAAATATTATATTATTAATTGTTATATTATTCATAAAAATTTAAGGTTCGTCCAAATGACTTAGATAAGGTTATATATATTACTAATATACAACATGTGGTTCATTTGTCTTGTTATAGTAAGTTTATTAACTTATAGTGTAAGAAAACAAGAAGACACGGTAAAAGTTGAATTATCTAAATTAAAGTTTAATCTAAATGATAAGGTTAAAATAGATACCTAAACTTGTCTAAATTCTATTTGATGAGATTATTTCGACCCATCCCCACCTTAGATTCTAAATAAATCAATTTTGAGCAATTGAAAACCAAAATATGACTTTATAATAAAATAATATTTTTTAGTTTTTCCAAAGGTGCCCCTCTCCTCCCTTATAAAAGGGCACCTCCTCCCTCTCTTCCTCACACCACTTTGAGCCTTCAAGCTGGGCCAACCCCTGCCAAATTCCGTTCTCCACTTCCATATAAAAATATTAGAGGTCCTGGTCTTCTTTAAATACTAATTTTAGTGCCCTAAGAGGAGGTCTCAAAAAGGCTCTTCAAAGAAGAGGTAATGTCCATTACCGATTCTTTCAACTTTATTTCTTCTTCCACTTATTCTTATTTAGTTGTTTCATTATGAAGTAATAACAAAAGTATCACTCATCTAGGAATATGTTATTATAAGTATGAAACAAACCTATTTCACCATCTATCCATCATACGGAAAACAAAATCACTGCGCGTGCATACGTACGGCATACCGTCTCCACGCATTGGTGTAATATATTTTCCACCACCTTACCTGGATGAGTATAATGGTGTAAATAATACTATATATGATTATTGTAAATTGATATTGATTCTGAAATAGTATACATACACTCCAGTACAATTCCACAATCATGGGAATTATATCATCGCTCATGCGTACGTACGGAATACCGTCTCCACAACGTGATGTGACTCTTTCTACATGATTTTCATTGCATAATGATTACATGAATGAATTGAGTGAATAAATATGATATTTATTACACTAATACCATTATGTAAATGAGGTATCTATAACCTAAAAATGTTAATATGAATTTATTCAAAAAAACATGCATAAGAACAAAAAGAAACACACACCTGAATAATAAGTAACAATGAAATATTACTAATAAGATGCTAAGAATATGACCATATATTATATCATAAAAATATGTATAATTCTGGAATAAGTCAATAACATTATTTAAATCATTATAAAGGAGGTTCAGACACTTACGAAGAAAATCAGACCTAAGGTAAGGGAAAATCTCGCAATCTCAATTTTTATCTGAGATTGTTTATACTTCAGAATTTACTGGGGAATATTTATCATCCAAATCCATGTTTCCTCAATATGTATTATTATTTCCATCCACCTACAATTGTTTAAATCCAATTTTACCCTTCGGTGAGTTTTTAGTAAAAGATATGAATGGAATCTTTTGACTTTTTTCGTACGAGGTACTTTTTGACTTTTCCGGCCAAAGTACGGGAAAAATGTTTTTTTAACTTATACGGCATCAATGGATTTTTAGAAAATTATTTACATGAATCTTACTTTACATGTTTTCAAGTTTATTTTTTTTCAACTTCTTTTAGTTCAAAATTATATGACATGTTATGAAAGGAAAATGTTTTTGAAGTAGAAAGGATATTTTCCTCAAGAATGGAGTTCAAGTGTTTTATCAAAATTATCTTCCATCTAAGTTAATATTGGGTTATTTTATATCCCTATTTTTACATTTATTGGATTATTTTATGATGTAATTATTTTTACAATATCCTTTTATGGATTATGTTATGATGATATGATGTTTAAGAATCCCATTTTTATTACATGGGTTATGCTATGATGTATCGTTTATGATTTTGTGGAACATATAAGAATTGTATCATTATGAGATGGGTGGGACCTATATCTCCCTCCAATTAATTGGATAATGATTTATATCTCTTGAGATAGACATGGATGGAACGACAGGCTAATCCGATTCAGCGAAACAGGACTGAAACGAAGTGTGAACTCGGTTCAAAAATAGACATTGTCCACTAAGATAGTCTTGGCGATGAGTATTGACTACTAAGAGATGATTTTCTATGATTATATGTGAATTAAAAAAAGCTTCATTTTTTATGTTATGATTATTTGGATTACATTTCACTACTATGATTTATTCCATGTTATGAAATTATGATCTCTTTTGCAGGTTAAGATTTCCAAAATGTTATGTTCTTATGAATATGAGGTGATTGATATTTCTTTTTTTTACCCTTACTAATCATTTTATCTCACCCTTTTATATGTTTTCTTTACCCAGGTCAGGAAGAAGGTTATTAAGTAGCATATGGCAAAAAAGGACTCTAGATATGATGAAATAAATGGGAGACAATGTAGATGATTTATGAACGAGTTGTTTATGTTTCCCAGTTTCTAAAGACTTTATACCTATATGGTCCTTTTATGGTTTTGTTATATGTTTTAATAAGTGTAATTCAATTTTGCAGTATTAAAAATGTATGTAATGTATGGGTTTCTATACCTATCTAATGCAGTTCCTCATCAACCACATTTGAATGATCAAATAATTTAAGTGGAATCATTTATAGTAAACTATTTCTGAATGGATCAGCTTCAAGAATTATCATATTATCCAAACCATATTGAAATTCCTTTAACCAATGAAGCTTCTGAAAATTTTGAGCATTCTAACCAAATATTTTAACTAAATTTCAGTGATATCTTCTAGATATACCATTCTCTGTTCAAAACCATCATCATGCCACATCACAAGCACCAACACATTACCCGATCCATTTCCTATGGATTTACAAAAAACTACTTAGGGCTTAATGTTCGCTCTTGAATTTACCCCATTTCCACAATCAAAATGTACCCAAAATTTACATATAAATGCAATAATACAAAAGTTCTATTTATTTAACAACATAAATGATCCAAAACAACCATTACTCAACCGGTCTCAACGTTCCATGAATATTCACAACAGTGAGTATACTCATTAATCCAAGAGGTCCATTGATTATATTGATTTACAGTTGATTCTCTCTCAGTGTACTTAGATTGATGCTAAGATATTGAACATGTTCTCTTATAAACATGGATTATGAAAATATGTTATTGAGGATTCCTTTGATGTGTATTTGTATTTATATCTCTCTTCATATGAGCCACAATCACATTGTAATAGTATATGAATCCCTGAAAAAGAATTTTCTCAGAGTTGATTCACTATCATCATTCCAAAAATGATGTTCCTAGCACAGTTTTCAACCAAACATATCCAACTTCACGTTAAAAATATAGTCGAACAATGTTTGGTTGAATTTTTTGAAAAAACATTTCTAGACTATGGATGTATTTCTATCACTCGCTCATGATGCCTCTACTAAATAGGGAACTTCATGATTATTCCAAAGTAATCGCCAAGGTCCAATTATGATCCTTGGAGTCTTCAAATGGTCATTCCCATAGATAACCATTTAATGTTTCTGCTACCTTGCAATCACGGGTGCACTATTTACCTAACACATCACCGAGATCATTTTCATACCCAAATCCTGAATCTCGAATCTAGACTCAATTCTAAACCATAATCAAGTTTCATACAAATAATCTTTCAAAGGACTAAAAAAGTTAGATTTAATAGCCTCTTGGGCTTCTAAAAGTCATTATGAACATTCTCAAATGGACTTCTTGGATGGTTCCCCCTCTATTTTGAAGGATATCATTTTCACAACTGACATGGTGATCCCCATATTAAGAGTTTAATAGAAGTCAAACTATTGAATGTAGGATTTATTCCCAAAAATACATTTCATCCACATATGAACATATATTATGGACATGACCAACACATTAGCACCAAGTTCCAATATGAAGAGAGAGAAAAACAATATTCATATTAGCATGATAGAGTAGGTTATCACTTAAACTCATATGTGATGCTCATCCCGAGTCGTGTTCACACATGTCATTTCTATTTGATATAAATGAAAAAAATAATTATGGATAAGTAGAGTTATCATACTCATTCAATTTTTACAACACCATCCCAAACTGCTAGGATATGTAAACTTCTATTTATCAATTGAAAACTAAACCGATCCTAAGGATCCGTTATTCCCCGATCACTCTACATTGGATATGACCTCTAAATGTACCCTTTATGTAATCCCTAATTATTCCATGAAATCGTGAAGTGATACAGCTAAAATTAATTTGATACATTTTTTATCCAATTATACAGGATTTAATTCATCACTATCTATCTTTATGGGAACTATGCATAAGTAAAAATGCTACAATGATAAAGAAATTAACACAAAATTAACTTACATGTTTCTTAATTTATAGGCCCAGGAACAATATGTATTCCTAATCTGTATTATCTCTATCGACAATAAACTGGAAGATAGTCTTCCATGTCATCTATAAAAAATGCGAAAAACTCACACAATCCGCAAGATGGAAGACCATTCCCTAAGAATATCTATCCCACTGAACTAGATTATTATACAATGCTCATTCCCTTAAAAAATATCATCTTACATAACAACAACCTTACTAATCAAGAATCTATTTGTGTCATGACTTAGAGTCATTTTGGGGAGAAATGGCATATCATGTTTGAAAATCATCATAATAATTTAGGAATGATTTAATCTCTAAGGTAAATACCTCTTCTTGGATTACCCATTAGTTACACAAGGCATCGACCCTTAAATAAAATCACTCCATAATTGGTTTCTAGGCCTTAATAACAAACCTCTTAGTCCAATACAAACTAGAAAGAATTCATTAGTGTCCCAAGATAACACTCACATTCCACTTAAGTAAAACCTCAATAATAAAATGTAAACATGACCCATGCATGGGGGTCTATGATATAAAAACCACTCAAAGGATTTTTTTTAATAAATTTATTTGATGATATTTTTTTAAAACATTTTAAAATATTATGTATAAGTACATAAATACTATTTGTGAAGGAAGACGATGCAAATAATTTTTAATATCTGATTCCATGTAGTATTAGGAAATATATCAAATTATTTACTTTTATACATCATTTTTACATAAGTTTTCCCAACAAGGATGAGTTAAAGAAAATGAAAATTTCAAGATAATGAGGAAATAACTATATGGTTAATATTTAGAGTTCAATTAAATAATGACTCATATAATAACGATAGTGATGATGAAAAAAAGGAATAAGATAACATGGATTTTTTATTGAATGGTGTGTGGGAGGATTTTAATTCAATGATTTAAATGTTTAAGAATGGGAATAATAAATTTTATAATGATTCTATAACTTTTAAAGATGATAATTCTTATCGTATTGAAAAGGAATCAATAATTATAAGGATAATAACGATTTGACATACTAATTGAGGAAAAGTATTTAAAGGAGGATATGGAAGAGAAGATTAAAGAGAAATAAATAACGTGAAATTTAAAATAAAATGTAACACTCTGAGATTTTGTTCTATGAATCTTTTAAATTTAACATATTTTATGGATTATGTTGCATGCCTCATTGAGCTTAAAAAACCATGATATGGTATAAAATATTAACACGACCATTGGAAGAGTAATATGACCATTAAGAGTAGTAATATAGCTAATAAAATAGTAAATTCACCCACTAATGTATAAATAAATTTTATGTATTCTATGAATGAAAATATAATATATTTATATCATGGAATAAGTAAATAATTTTTTGAAAAATGATAAATTATTTATTGGTATTTTTGGTGAATGTAAATTATTATTTCCAATTTTTTAATTAATATAATTATATAAAATACAATTTATTTTAACAAAATTGATTTAAAAATTAATATTATGTTGTATTATGATTATAAGAAAATTTTATGAGACTTGGATTAATTTTTTAAAGTGTTAAAAATTCACTTATAATCTTTTCATTATTATTTTTTTAAATAAATGATGATTTTAAATAAAAATTAATTTTAATCATTTTTAGAAAATTATTTTCATATATTTTATTTTATTTTTGAATCTTACTTTTCTGAAAAATGGTTAGGGGGAATTTTTGGGATTTTTCAAAAAAGGTTGAATTTTTTGTAAATAGTCAAATATAGTAATTTAGAGTATTTAAAATTATAGGTAAATAATGATATTATTGAGTCATGGATGATGTATGAATTAGATAATAACCCATTGTTTCAATTTAACCACATGATTCAACTATATTGATATAATTGAGAAAAATAAAAAACTAATGAATAAAATAATCAAAAAACCCGCTTATCATCCACTATAAATACCAACCCTCACCGCCCCTTCTCCTCACAACTTATAAGATTTGGAAATTTAATATATTTTACAAAATTCTTCACCCAAACCTCTTAACCATGTTATGGTATTAATGGTATTTCCAAAAAAAAACATTTCCTAGATCCTTAAGGAGGGTCTAAAGGAGACAAAACTGAAAAGGTAAAACTCTCCCTCTTTCTCTACTAATTTCTTTTCATTTCTTATCCTTCCCGCACATCCCCTGTCCCTATGAACATGATAACTCCATTATAATACATATAATATAATATTAATTTATTAATGGTATATCTATCATAAATTCTCTTCTCCTCTCCTTTTATTCTAAAAATTGAAAACATTGTCTCTGATTTTCCAATTCACTGCCTTCAGGGATGATGAACTTTCATAATTCAATTGTGCTTTCAAGACTTTTCATAAAATAATCATTTTTACTAAATGATATTTTAATATATGTTTTAAAACTTATTTAATGTTCTAAAACTATTATATATTCATAATATTAAAAAATTAAATAAAAAAACTTCCTGATAATTGAAAATTCATAAAATTAAATTAACGTTCATCATTAAAAATTTATCTAATGAATAATTCTAATATCGGAAATAAAAATTATATATAGGCTATTTAAAATTATATATGATAATAAATATCACGTAATTAAAAATTTTTATACATTCAACCATTTGAAAAAAATGATCCCATAATTAAACTCTTGTGAACCAATCATAAAATCATGAAACAAATGCTCCAAAAATGAAGATATTGTATCTTATAACTCATCTAAAAAGACATAAATGAACCTAATAAAATAATAATAAATTAAATACATGTATAATATGTTATGAAATAATTAACTATTAAATTTTATTTTATTCTCATGTACATTAAGTACAAGTGTAGAATAATTTCATACAAAAGGTTAGTGAATCTCTCCAAACCCTTATTTTTCCATCGTGTTACGTTTTTTCTATCTTTACCCAAAAATAATTATAAATTATTATTATTTAATACATATAAAATATATTTTTCTTCTTAAAACATATTTACATATCTCAATTACAATTTATTTTATTGTTTAATACATGCCATATAAGTTTTTTTCAATTTCTCTCGACAAGTAGGCCCGATTAAAAGTACCTTCACAATTATTACCCATTTTCAAGTACACTCCATAATAAATTTTAGGCCTTATTTTTTTATAAAATCAATATTTTCATCATAAAACCTTATCTTAGTTCATTTATGGTTTTATGGAAACAGTTATTCTATTGTTCTCATTAAAGACACTTTTATATTTTCCCTTAAATATCAATGAAGTGGCTCGATTCAAAAGTTTCTTCAATGTTATTTTTATATATTTCACTTTAGCTGGATATAAATGATCATTATATATGGATGTCATCCATTATGAATTTCTATTTTTCATTTTAATCCATTATTTCTAGGAAACCTTTATAATACGCTGATTTTTTATGCCTTATGACATGATTATGACATCTATTTTTCTCAATATCTAACCCTTAAGTTAATTTTTTAAGATTAATTGAGTTTGATCTCTTATAATACTATATATACTATTTTATTGAATGTATTATGATCATTTTGATAGGGGGTGTAATATTTTGATACCATCCACCATATTACACAAGATAGTTTATGATTATGTTTACTAATTGGGGATTTTATTTACCTTTCATATGACGTTTTCAATATGAATGTATATGTTATTAGATTTCATCTTTTTCATATAGGGAATGAATTTTACTTATTAAGTGTCGGTTGGGAACCTCTATAGCCCCTGGATTCATTGGTAGGTGTCTTGAGAAAAATTAGTGCGGATTCTATCTAAGGACTTACCCATTAATATAGACTTCTTAGCCAATGAATTGATTGTATAATAATGATGTCACATTTTATAAATTCCATAATTATGAGATTTGTTATCGATAATCCATGTGATCATTCAAATAGTGGAATATCCACAGTTATGTTTCAGTCTCAGATGATTATTTATATAGAATCATTTTTATCAGCTTTTATTACTGCCATATTATTCTCAGGATTATGATTTAGTGGAAAGTGTTTTTAGTTATTCTCCATGACTTATTGACTATGTTTATTTAGGATAGCTTCCACTATATTGGTACCCTTAATGAGAATCTAAACTCACCCATTAATTGTGTTTTATTTTTTACCAAGATTCCAAGATATATATGATGATTAGCATGTAGGTATAATCATGATTAATAGAGATGTTTCAAAAGTATTTTATTATATTTAATTAAATGATGTAATGTAATACTTATATTTGTATTTGGTTTTCCCAAGCCACAAAAATTTAGTCCTTTAAGATGTGATCAGTTTTACATATTACTAATGTAATAAATGAAGACATCATCATCATGCTAATGGGGTTGGGGTCTTTGCATTTGTTATTAAATAAGGATTAGAATAATCATAGGAAACTAGATATAGAAATATATATATATCATTATATATATATTAAGGAAATGTAACCATTTAACATACGTTGAAAATATTCCAAAAGTAACCAATATTTTGATATAGATATTTTTTATACCTAAACATTTAATTGTTTTTAAGGTATTCAATACTTTTATATGATTCATTAGGATTCCTGATGTTATTATCTAATTCATTGTATGTAATTTTTCAAAAATGGAACCTAGTGGAAGAAACATAAACCATATAAATGAATGTATTCCATGTCAATATTTTCTACCTATGAAAGATGATATTGTAAGAAATAGATCAGCAACTAGATTTGAACAACTTATAAATGTAATGGGACAACTAAATAAGGTTGTGAGGACTAAACTTACTCTCAAGAAGCTTCTCAATCCACAATGTGATATAAAAATGTGAGTCTACTACAAGAGACAGAACCTCCAACATTCATTGTTATTAGTACCCCATTTTAGCTGATCAACAAATATGTTCCTTAGAGAAGACATTTCGTGCATTTGGATCATGGAAGTTTATTATCTCTTGGGAGATGTGGATCATTGGTGGTTATTAATTCAAAATATAAAAGAGGAAAAAATTGAAAATGTGGAGTGGAAGGATTTTATGTAATTTTTCTTGGAAAAATTTTTACCACGTGAATAGCGATAGGATATAGAGAGACAACTGTTGAGTCTAAGACAAAAAGGGGATGAAAACATTTCTATGTATGAAGTTAACATTACAAGGTTTTCACGGCATTTTGTGGACTATCTAAATAATTCAAGGAGAAATACTGATCATTTCATTGATGTACTTAAAACAATTATTTGAAAGGAAATAGTCTTCCAAGCGTTCTTATCATAGGAGGATATAGTATCATTTTCCATCAAGATAGAGAAATAATTTTCCAAGCCATAGGGATTTGAATGGAAGTTTTATAAGAAGAGTGGTGATCAGAAATATGGAAAAGGAAATAAGTCAAATGGAAATAATGTAATAATATAATTTTCAACATTAAATAAATTTGGATATAAAAATCAATGAACATACCTATTGGGAATGAATGTTTGCTACATGTGTGTAGAAAAATTCCACCTTTTAAAAGCATGAAGCCCTTAGATTTTAATTTATTGTCAGGTAATATCTATTTTATGGGTTTATGGGGAATCCTTAAATGACTCATAGGGCTAAGGAATAAGGCCCATGCAAGACCCAAAGGCCTAGAGGAAAAATCCCAATAAATTGCCTTAAATGCCCTAGACCTTACACTCTTGAAATAATACCTCACTAACATCACCTTATTCAAGGCACCAAGCTCCACACCCAGACCATGATTGAAATGGAAAGATAAAAGTTAGTAATGTTCAATTATTAAACTATAAGAAAACAGGATACTATGGATAACAATGTCTTATATTTCAAATAAAATTTCCCTAGAAAAGGAAAGGTAACAAGGAAATGCTTATACAGTCACAGTTCGTACGGTTGAACATCATAATGATGTAGTGGTAGGTAATTTAATAATCTCCTCAAATTTATCTAAAGAATTATTTTATTCTGTATCATCGAATTCTGTTTTATATTACCCATTTTCTACAAAAATCATATATTTCCAATTGAACATAACAAGGGATGTGTCGTTCAAAAATACCAAAGGAAACCTTATTGCAACAAATATTTGTTGATTGGTTCCTATTATAACACATAAACTTGCTATAATTTTTTTTATTAAAGTATCTATGGTGTATTTTGATATAATCCTTGGAATGAATTGGATTTCAGAATATAATGAGAAAAATTATTATAAAGAGAAATAAACTGTGATTTGTGGTGAAGATATGTAATATCATACCTTTAGAGGGGAGACATCATCATCTAATACTTAAATGTGTCCAACTACAATAGATATTATAAATGATACTAGTATAAAATAAGAAAAGATAAAACATATAGATAAAAATGGAGGTATTCAAATTGAGGATTCACCCATTGTACAAGAATACATTGATGTATTTCTAGAAAATTTAACTACAAATCCACCTGAGTGTGAAGTTGAGTTTTCTATTAGTTTAATCCTTGATAAAAGAACTATATCCAATAATCCCCATAGAATAGTCACATGGGAGTTAATTTTGTTTTTATATTTGTTGGTGACATCTTATAGCACTCTAAATGCTACAAGGACCCTGAGAACCACTTGAAAATTGTTCTGGAGACTCTAAGAAGAAGTGAGTTTTTTAATACACATATTGTCTCCAATGATATAATCTCACTTGATCATGTGAATAAAAAGGTATTCCCAGAATTTATTACACCAACAACAAAATCTAGGTACATAGTTTCATTATTTTAGCAGTTTTTGATTGACTTTTCATTAATAATTTATCCCGATTGTCTAAAAAATTTACCAAGCTTACTTTTAAGGGGTATAAGTTTATTAGAAAATTTAATGTGAAGAATGTTTTTAATAATTGAAGAATATATTAGTGAATTCTCAGATCTTGACTCTACCATGATGAAATTGTGAATTTTTTATTTATAGTGATTCATCAATGAATGTACTTGGTTTTCTCCTTATACAAAATGAACCTGTTATTTCTTATGCATCAAGGGAGTTAAAAATCAAGAACATAACTATCTAACTCATGCTATTTAGTTAAAAACTAGAATATTTTATCCAATGGTATGGAGACATTATCTTTGTGGATAAATATGTGTGGTATATATAGATCACAAGAGATTGAAATATATATTATCATATAAGGAACTCATTATGTGGAAAATATTATTCTTGAGCTACACAAGATTTTCATTATTCAATACTCTACCAACGATGGATGGAAAATAATATAGTATATATCTTAAGATAGAAGGATCATAGTGTTTTGAAAAAATTAAGATTATCATGGATTCTATATATACGGAAATTGTAAAGAAGGATATGGGAATTATAAAATAATTTGAAACATATCTAGTTTTTCAAATGGATTTTAATCCATATTTACTGGAAAAGATAAAATGATCTCATTAGGATATTGATAATTTTAAAAAGGAAAATAAATCTTTTAATGAAGGGAAATTTGAAGACATTGTATATGAATATCACATTTTAAAATGTAGTAAGGTCATTTCTGTTGCCTCTATAATCAAGCTAAAAAGGGAGGGATTGGATGATTATCAATGTAAGAATTTTTCTATGAACTCTGGTATCACTAAGGATTATATATATTTGAATGAATATTATTTTGGGATAGTGTGATGTGGGAAATTACTGACTATTCATCAATATGTTTATTTTCTTAATATGTGAATTTTTAAAGAAAACATTTTATATGAGTAATGAAACATATAACTTTTCCTACAAGGAAATGTGATAAAATTACTGTTTATTTTTTCAATTTATTACAAATTACTCAAAGAAATAATGATTTGATATAGTTAAATATTGATAGAAATTCTTAATCACTGCATTCATTCACTATAAGGGAGGATTTTCTACAACAATTCATTGAATACATCAATATTAAATAATTTGTAAGATGTTTTAGTTATTCTATATTTATTTTTTTATGACTAAGATCTCTATGTAACATTAAAATTATCTAAAGGGATTCAAAAGGATATTGATACCGAGAATACATTGAAAACTACTTATCACCATCAAACTGATAGGTAGTCTGAAAGGATTATTCAATCATAAGAAGACATTTTCAGGTCCTTATCACTTCACATTCAATGTATATGATAAATTATTTACCTTTGGTAGAACATTCCTATAAAAATAGTTTCTATTATAGTATTTATATTGTTCCCTATGAAGAATTATATTATAATAGATTTCATAGACAAACATGTTGGGATGAAGTTGGTGAAAGGAATCTTGTAGGCCCGATAATTATAGAAGAAAAAAGGTAACTGTAAATATAATTCAAACCCATATCTAAGAAGAGAAAAGTAGGGGAATAAATATATTGAAAACAAGATAAAGGATTAGGAGTTTCTTGTGGGAGATCATATATTTCTATCATAATCTTCATGGAAGGGTCCATAAGGTTCGGTAAGAATCATAAAATGATCACTAGGTACATCAGGTCTTTTGAAATTCTAGAGTGGATTGGAGTTGTGGTTTATCATTTGGAAATCCACCTAACCTTCCCAATTTTATTGATGTGTTCCATATCACTTTGTTAAGGATATACATGACCTACCAAAATTATGTTCTCACATATGAAGAAATAGAATTAGAACATGATTAATCTTACTGTGAAGAGAAAATATGGATTTTGGAAACTAGGAGTGGGTGTTGAGGAATCAGAAGAATCGGCTGGTAAAGGTAATTTGGAGAATTCATAAAATGGAAGAGGAATTTTTGGAACTAGAGAAAACTTTTATGATGAACTACCCAAATCTATTTATGATTTTAAATTCTATAAATTTCAAATAATTTTTTTTGGGGGGGGGGGTAATCTAGAACCCCAATATTTTATGGTAGGTCTCTTTTAAATTATACATCTTCGATGTCTTACATCACATGTAACACCAAGTTTAAACGAGTCATGATAAAACATAAAATATTAACATGAATGTTGGAATAGTAATGTGACCATTATGAATATTAAATAGTAAAATAGAATATTCACATCACCTAAGAAACTATAAATAAAATTTCGGTATCTTATGAATGAAAATATAATATATTTATGTCATGGAATAAGTAAATAAATTTTTAACAAGTGATAAATTAATTATTGGTATTTTTGTGAAATGCAAATGTTTATTTAAAATTTTTTAATTAATATAATGATTTGAAGGGGAATTTATTTTCAAAAAATATATTCACAGATTAATATTTTGTTTTCTTATTATTATAGTATAATTTTATGAGACCTCAATTTATGTTTTAAATAGTCTTAAAATAAGATAAAATTTTAAAATATGTATTTTATTGAAAAAAGAATGAATTTATTAAAAAAATTATTATCTAATTTACAAAATTATTTTTAATAAATAGATTTAATTTTTTAAATATACATGTCAAAATATGGTTAGGGTGATTTTTGGTGATTTTTCTAAAATATTTGAATTTTTTGTGAATAATGAATTGTAGTTATTTACGTTATTTAACATTAAAAGTAAATAAATGAATTATTAAGTCATGGATGATGTATGGTTGAGGTAAGAACCCACTGTTTTTAACTAACATTCTCTAATTACTTTATTTAATCACAATATAAATACTATTTATAATCTTGATCCAAAATAATAAAATAATGAATAAATTAATAAAAAAACACCCCCTTCTCAACTATAAATACAACCCATCGCCACCTGTTATCCTCACACCTTATAAGATTTTTATCTTTCTTATATAATTACAAAATTCCTCTCAAAAACCTCTTACCCATATTTAGGTCTTTGTGGTCCCACCAAACACCATTTCTCAATGATGTAAGGAGGTTCTCAAGGAGTCGACACTCAAGAGGTAAAACAATCCCTCTTTCTCTTTTTATTTCTTTTATATTCTCATCCTTCTATAAACTCCCATATCCAATCAGACATGATAACATCCTTAAAATAAAAATACTATAATTTTTTTTTCTTAATATTAAATCCATATTTAATTCTCTTCTCCTCTCTTTTTATTCCAAAGATGAAAACATTGTCTGGAGGTGCCGATTGACCACCTTCATGGATGAAGAGCTATCTTTTTTTCAATTCAGCCTTCAAGTCTGGTCATAAAACTATTTATTTGGTTAAATAAGATTATTATTATTATATATATAAAAACTTATTTAATTTTCTTAAAATATTATATATTCATAATATTAAATAACAATAAAAATTAGTTCATGATAATTAAAAATTCACTAAAATAAACTAATATTGGACATTAACATTTTATCTAATGAATTATTATAATATCAGAAATAAAAATGATCAATATTAGCATTTAAAATTTTGGAGGATCATAAATATTATTTAATTCCACATTTTTAGTTTTTATAACATTTTATAGGAACTATCATAATTAAACTCAAGGGAACCAATCATAAAATCATGAAAAAAATGCTCTTGAAATGATAAAATTGAATATTATAACTCCTCAAAAAGACTATAAATGAAATTAATAATATTATAATACAAAAATAAATTTATAAGAGGTTATGATTTTACTCTTTAATGAATTTAATTTAATAATCCATGACATTAAGTATAATTACAGAACAATTCTAGACATAAAGTATGGAATTCTCTCTAAACACCAATTTTTTCTTCAGGTTTCACTTTCTCTCTATTTACCCTAATGTAATTCTTAATTATAGTTATTTAGATATGATAAATTATATTTTTAGCATCCAAAAATATTTACTTATATCATTTATTGTTTATTTTATTGGGAAATACATGCCTTTTAAGGTTTCTTTTGAATTTCTACCCGATAAGCAAGCCTGATTAAAGGGACCTTCCAAATTTGTTTCACACATTCAAGTACACTATATAGATTGTTTTTAGACACTAATATTTTTCTAAAACCATCTTTTTATCATGAAAATTATCATAGTTCATTTATGGTTTTATGAAAAAAATTATTCCTTTGTTCTCTTTTAAGACTCTTTTATATTTTCTCATAAACCCCATTGAAGTGGATCATTTCGAATGTTTCTTAAAAACTTTTTTACGTTTTTCACATAATTTGGAAATAATTTATCATGATATATGGAAATTTTTCCTTATTAATGTCCATGTTTTATTTAAATGCATTCTTTTATGGGAACAACGTTTTCTTATTCCTTATAACATGATTATGATACACATTTACTTCTATAGAAAATCCTTATGTTAATTTCATATGCTTAATTGAGGATAATATATGATGTTACCATCCACCATATGTTATTGTAATGTATATGATCATTTTGAGTGAGGATGTACAATCATTATACCATTATCAGTATTACACTAGATAGTTTATGATTATGTTTTTTGATTGGGTAAATTATTTACATTTCATATTTTAGATTCAATATGAATATATATGTGATTATGTTTCACCAATTTTTTTATGAGGAATGATTTGGAATTAGTAAGTGTCATACGGGGCCTATAATATCCCCTCGATGCATCGATTTGTCCAACGAGATAAAATAGACCATGTCTTGGTCTAGGACATGCCTATTTATTTATAATTATTAGTTTAGGCCTTAATGGTATGTTTATGATGTCCCACATTATTTATTTTATAATCAAGATATTAGTTATGGATAATCCATGTGATTATTCATCTAATATAATATTCATTGTTAAGATTCATTCTTATGTGATTATTTTTGTGGATTATTTTGATCGTCTTTTATTCTTTCTATATTATGATCAATATTTTGTTTCAATAGAATGTGTTTTTAGTTATTCACCCTTCCTTATTATTTATGTTTATTAATGTCAGCTTCTGTTTTATTATTAACCTTACTAAGCATCTGAGATAACCCCTTTCATAAGTATTATTTTTCCCACTGATTCCATTATGTATATTATGATTGACTTGTTGGGTTAATCTTAAAGGATTGGGATTTTTCCTAAGGAGTTTTTATGTTGTATTTGAATTCAATTTGAAATGTAAAAATTATGTTTGTTTTTGGTTTTACATAGATACTAAAATATTCAGTCCTTTGGGACAAGATCACTTGTTCAGAGTACCAATGTAATAAAGTAAGTAACCAACTCCATGATATTGGGGTCGGGGTATTTACATAAAACCAATTTAGTTATTTAAGGTCAAGTAAACGTGTTCAACGTTATCTTTGAGTATTTGTTCAATGAATTTTCAATGGTGATGTAGTCCCAAATAAGTTTGAAAATCATTTTAATTACCAAAAAACACACTCAAAAAAATAAAAAAAATATTTGTATAAGTGGAAGAAAATTTTTACTTGAGCATAAACAGAATGGAAGTGAATATTACAGAGAACAAAAAAATATCCACCATATTTAGAAAATATGAATATAAATATAAGAAAATATTTCCTATAATTTAATAATAAAATTTTTATGGAATAAGTCTACATAGTATGTGAATTTTTATGTATTATTTTATATGTTTTGTTCAAAAAAGGACCAAAAATAAAAATTTAGAACACTAATGGACATCTTGTGACATGTCTTAGTGAATATGTTGTTTATTAATCAGATTTTTTATTTTATATCCATTTTTGGTGTTTTAGTGGATTCATATATGTGGTAAATGAATTTTTATTCAATTAATTCTATTTCAATGAACCCAATATATTTTTAATATAAGAGTTGAGTTGGATTTGTCCCACTTAAAAACACCAGTTAAAAAAAATATGAAAATAATATTGGGAAAATAATGGGTATTTTATATGTGTTGAATGAAATATGGGGGATTTGTGACCAACCATGTCTTGATTATTTTATTATGATTTTATTTTCATGGATGAGCACAAATTTTAACACTTATAATGATAAAAAAGAATAAATAATATGATAAATCTATTATGGTTGAATTTTCACTGAATGATTTAAAAAATGAATGACTATAGATTCTATAAAGTTCTTTTTCATATCATATAACAACAAATTTTTGTGTGTTTTAGTTCCACATGTGGGAGTCACTCTAAATAATGGGGTCTTAATGGTAGTTTATTAGTATAGTTTCTAGAAACCACCAAAAAATAAATATTTTGTATATTACTTAAAATATAGCATTGTTTTCATAAAACACCCAGTAACAATTAGATATTTCAGTAGTTCTGGTAAAAATTTTCTAAATAATTTAAAAACCTAATTTACCCAGCCCTATCCCCTAACCCACTCTAACCCCCATATCTCTAATACCCAACCCCCCCCCCCCCCCCCCAACTACCCACACCTAATCCCCCTACCACATTGACTCCCACTCTGACAATATTATTCCCCTCACTCAACCACTAACCGATAACTCCCCCTCCCTCAAATATGAACCCCCTCCCTAAATTAAAACCACCATACACTTATACACCTCCCTCAATTCCAACCCCTGACCCCCAACCCCATCCCTCGTCCATGATCGTCGAACCCTACCAAACCCTAAACATCCCTCTCATGACGCTGACTGTGCTGACATCCCCCCATAGGCCATATCCATAGATAGTGGATACTCTTCCCTATTTCTTATATACCACCACCCCTAATGTTTACTAATATCAAAGACCTTCCATAATACACTATACTCCTACCGCCTCCTCAATTTCCCAAAATTTTTTCTGAGTTGGATGTTGCTCGGATCGTATCTCTATCCTCTACACTATTTGTTTCTCTTTCCTTACATCAGTGCCCTTATTCCATGATATTTGAACCTGTTATTGTGAGGGGTAATATTTAGTTGTTTATGATTATATTTTTCATGTTTAATAGAATCATTTTCATGTTAAATTTGTGTTCTATCATATCACGACTCTTCCTTAGTCAATGATTAAATTGTGTGACATTAAAAATTGATTGTAATTGTTTAATTAAAAATTTATGACGTTATATATGAATTTATAGGGATAAGAGTGGGAATAAAATACATATGTATAAAAGTATGATTAATTTACCACAAAACACATTTTGGTATGCCAAGGGATCTGAAGATTTTTTTGATTTTCTAATTGAAAACTGATCTGTTGATGGTGGAATAAAATTTCCGTTCCCAATTTAAAAATTCATGGAATAGTTAAATAGAAATGAACTATATGAGAATTTGATATTGAAATTTTTTATTACATTATATGTATGTTCTATTTTTAATGTTGAATAAAATTTTATGGAAGGTCTAAAAAATGAATATCATTTCAATGAAACAAAAAGTGACAATAATTTATTTTTAAATTTGGTAAATGATATATTTGGATTCGTAGGATATAAAATCCAATATTTTACTAGATCAATAGAATCATCAGATGATCATGATCAATTTAATCGTTCACATAACTAAAGTGACCAAAAAATTAGTTTTATGAATTATTTTAAGAAGGAAAACATAAAATATATATAGTGTTTTCTATGTTTTCAAAGTTTCCTTCAATACATAAGTTATAGCATATAAAGTGTATCATTGGAATTTATAACAAAAAAATTTAAATGATTTTATAGTTTCTTAAAGAATAATTTAGTGAATCTAAGATCCCTACATCATTATATGAGATTAACAAAATTACCAACAAAATTAGACTTGATGGTGTAAAGATACATGCATGACCTGATAATCCAATGCCTTACTTGGGAGAAGAGTCTAGTAAATAGGAATGCATAAGAATTAATACTATATCAAAGTTTTCAATTATAAAAAATAAGGGTCTAAATTAATAAAATATGTGGAGGAAAAAAGAGAAGAAATATTCAACAAAGGTGTTTTGTTTCATTTTTTTGAATCCACATTTTCAAAGATTATTCATGTAATCTAAGACTTTATGTGACATGAAGTGGAATTTTTATAATAGTATCCATAATAAATTGATGAGAAATTTGAAAGATTCAAAAACATGACTGTTGTTTAATTCATTATATCAATATTTTTATTGAGATCCTAGTAATGGAAGATTTTTATTGGATTCCGATGTTTTAATCCCATTTGGTATATTAAGTGTTAATTATTATATTTGGATAGTTGTCTTAATCCCCTATAAACTACCTCCATGGTTGTGTATGAATATGATTTCATTGATTATTTAAATGATTATTACTATAAATAAATTTCCTAGAAATGACATTTTTGTTTACCTTCAACCTCAAATCAAAGAATTACAGGAATTAGGGAATGATCGTAAGGAAAAATATAAAACTTCAATAATAAACTATTCAAGGTGCATTCTTATTTAATGTGGAAAATTAGTGACTTTCCAGGACTAGGAAGCTATCTGGTTGGAACATTCATACTAGTTCAGATTGTCCATGTTGTAATTTTGATTTTGATCTTAAATGATTGTCTCATAGTAGAAAATAATTTTTATTTTTCATCATCAAATACTTGATTCTTATTATAAATTAATGTTTAACCATACAAATTTTAATAGAGATATGTAATTGATAAAAACAATGAATTTTTTATCTGGTTTAAAAATATTGGGTCAATTATTGAATTTCGTTGTAGAATTTAGAAAATGTAACTAGATTAAAGATGGTGGGAAAAGGGTATGATGTACAGTATCTGAAGTAGCTAGTACATAATTATTGAAGAAAATGGGTATATTTTTTCAACTCCATTATTAGGATTTTAATTTGATACATCATAGTCATGATATAATTCATATTGAAAACAAAATGTATGGAAATTTAACTTTCACATTTATTAATGAGTAAAGTAAATTGAAGGATCACCTTGATGCTCGTAAGGATTTGAAAATCAAGAATAGAAAGAATTGTTTGGAGTAAAATGATATTGGAAAGTATAATTTAGTTATATTTTCAATAAAAAATAATGATAAAGATGTAATCATTTGAACTGTAAAGATAGTAAAATTGTAAGATGGATATACATGTAATATTTTGAGTTATGATGATTTAAAACATCAAAAGTTACATATATTGAAAATTCATGACTCGCCTATTCTAATAGAGAAGTTTTTTTTATTAGAATTTATTAATACATTACCTAAAAACATTACTGCAGTGATAGTTGAGTTGTATTCCCCCGTCAGAGAGAATTATAGAAAAAATCTAAATCCAAATAAGCTTTATATGATTTAAAAAAGAATTTTTTTTAATATTTTTTACTTAGAGATTTTATTTCAACCTTTAATTCTTTATAATCATGATTCATTTGATAGATCATTTGGTTGAAGAATATAATATTGTTGGACAAATACATTATAGATTGATGAATCCAATTGAGAGGCACATAGATATTATTTTTATTTTTATTTTTGTATTCAATTTTATTAAATCATTGAATAAATTTATTTCAATATTTTTCTTACATTTTTATTTGGTAATTAGGTTATTTGAAATCATAGGTGATGAATAAATCTAAAGATGAAGGATATATTAATAAAGGTTTCATAGAAAAATAATTTTTGACCTTCTGATTTGTGTAACACCCAAATATTCTACGGTACGTTTCCTTTTAAATAAATCCAATAGCTTGTGTTGCAGGCAACACTGAGTTCGTGCACACCAGGATTTATCAAACTAGTAATTTAAAAATCAGTTATGAATAGTGATATTAACATTTTGAAATTATAAATATTAATTTTCAAAATAGACATCATTTTTTAACTCAGAATATGAAAATTAAATTCGGATGAATTTTTGGTATTTTTCAAAACAAAATTCAACGTTTTAATAGATAGTGAAAAATACTCCATTGTTGCTAAAAACTATCTTTTCCATTTAAATAATTACTTTACATTCAATTGATTTTAAAGTCACAATAGATAAATAATACATATATTAATCCAATGTACGTCATTTAATCAATTTTATAACAAAATTAAGTATAATAATTAATTGAACTTTTGAACATCTCTTTTACACTCCTTCTAGCCACATTTGCGAAATTATCATTAAAATTAATTTTACCAATTTTATGAATTGAATTTTTGAAAAATGGAAATTAATTATTTTAATTTGTATTAATTTTTTGAACTAATAGAATCAACTTGTTTTTTTTAATTGTAACATTTTTAAATTTTTATTCATTTTACATGGTTAAGAGTTAGTCGAGTAATTAAAGGTAAACAAATATGTTATAATATTATTATAAAATTTCCCTAACATGTGTACGGATTTCATTGGATAAGTGGGTTGAACAAAATCGACCTTATGTAGAAAAATGATTTTTTGAAGCACGTTGTGTAATATTATGACAACAATTGTATTTTATTTAATGAAGAGTTGAAAATGTCATATTCAAATTTCAATTAACATATTATTTTTAATTTGAGTTTATATAAGTGATGTGGTCAAATATAAATAGTCTTTAGAAGGATAAAAAAATATTATACATTATTTTTTTATTTATAATCAATTAAAATATATAATTAAATTAAATGGTGACACAATTATGATGGAGTAATTGATTTGCTTTAGGAAATATCAAATAAATGATATTAAAAATATTTAAAATAAATAAAATTTGATTTTTTAATGGTTACCCAATACTTTTATGGCTGATTAAGATATCTTTGGAGTGTACTAATTGGTTATTTTAAGTTACATTTCTATTTGGATTTTATTTTAATTTAATGTAATGAATAGTTTAAAAATCGACACTATTGATATTTTTAAAAATAATAATTTATTAAATTATTTGAAAATCATATAAATAATTAAAAAATACAAAATTTGTATTATATGGTCGAAAAATAGATAAAATTTTCATTCATAGACAATTTACACCATATAAGTAACAATTTATATTATTTCAATATTTAAAATATTATTACCACAATTAAAAATAACTAGATTACTTAATGGTAAATAAATATTATATGGTATAAAATAAAGACAAAACATGACCAAAAAAAATTGGGATGAACTATATTTGACCTTATCACATTATGATATGTTTTTATTTATTTTTGAATTGAAACGTTTCCATATAAAAAAATTTTATGTTAATTAAATCAAAGATAGTTACATCATATTACTATCATGTATTTAATATCTTTTATATGTACAGATAGGTCAAAAATTAAGCTATGAACAAATATAAGTTTATAATTTGATATGAATTAAATTAATTTCATTATATAAATTCATGTTTAATTTTTATAAGATATATAATTACCTCAAATTTCTCTTCAATTTTAAAATAATATTAACGTAATTAACATAAAATTGAATAAATAATTTTATTAATATTAATTTTCATATATTTTAGAATATTTAAAGTGTCCAAAGAATTTAATAGATTAATAAGATATATTATATATGTGTTAAATAATTATATTCTAATTACAACTTTGTATTGATGTATTTTATGTAAAATTAAATTAATAGTGTTAAAATTTTCAATAATGACATCTTATTGAATTAAATTATAATGACATTATTTAAAAATAATGTTAAATAATAAAAATATTATAGTGTATAGTATAAAATTTAATATAATTTTAATTTATTTTCCATTTTTAACTATTTGAATTTAGAATAGACTTATTATATTTTATTATATTGAGAGTTCCTAGAGTACCCCTCGACTCTCATATAAAAAGAAACCTCCTCCAACCCTTATTCACACCACCATGATCATTATATATCGATAAAACTATACCAAATTCTCATATAAAGATTCTTAGTGAACTTATGGAGGTATTGGTTTTAAAAAAAGACCATCCCATGTTTCCCTAAGAGGAGATCCAATGGAATTCCACGGAATAAGAGGTCATTGTTTTACTGATTCAATTCAATTACTTTTCTTCCTCAATTTATTTCTAGGTTATTTCCATAAAAAATTAATAATACTAGTATCATCCATACACTAATATATTTCTAGGATTATGAGACATCCAAATTCTTCTTTTTTCAATATTTTGAAAAATAATATCACCATGGGTGTGTACGTACGACTTATCATCTTCACATAGTGGTGTAATTTTTTTCACCACTAATTTATTTGGATTGGTATAATGATGAAAATAATGGAAATAAATAAGTAATATGACATGATAATTATCCTTTACAATTAACACAACATCTAATTCCATACCATTTAACCATTAGGGGAATGATATCGTCGCTCGTGCGTATATATTTCCTACCATCTCCAGAACGCGATGATATTAATTCTCCATGTTAATCATTAAATAATGAATATAGAATTTATATAATGAGTAAATATAATATTTATGAACTTAATATCATACTAGATATTGATATAATATATCTTATGCAAAAGAAACATCACTTAAATGAAAAAACATGAAAAATTGAGGAAATTAACACCTGAAACAATGGTAATACTAAAATATTATTAAAAAAGATATAAGAGGATATTATATGATATTATAAATATGGATATGGTCTTGTTGTAATTTAATAACATTATTTTACCATTATAAAAGATATTAAATCACCCTCAATGAAAATAAAGTACAAGGTAAGGATTAATTCGACAATCTCTTTATTATCAAGGATTTATTTTCCGTAAGAATTTACTGGGACATATTTATTATTCATATCCTTGTTTCTTAAAAATTTATTTAAAAACATTATTTATATTATTTTAATATTTATTAAAGACATTTTTACCAATTTTCTATTTTATAAAAATGAATCATTATTTGACCTTCCATATGATGTTTTTTTTTTGACTTTTTCAATAGAGTAAGAGAATAATGATTTTTTAAACTTATACGGTGTGACAATCGTTTTATGACCTCACGACACCTTAACATTTTTAAGAGTCATTTACAAGAGTAAATTTTTTTTTCATTGAAATTATTTTATTTTAAATTGTATTGAATCTTAAATAACTATTTTCAATAGAAAATTGTATTTCTCAAAAGAAATTTATAATGGTTTTATTAATAACATTTTCGTCTATGGAAACATCCTTTATTATATATTATGTTTAAATTAGGTTGATTTGTTATGATACAATATTACAAATTCTATCTAATGGTTTATGTATAGTTTCACTGTGTATGTTATATTTTTATACCATTCATGGTTTATTGATAATGTGTTAATATTTAATATGATAGTTTAAATATAAATGTTTATGTTTCTTATGATTTAGCAAATTTGTAAGAGGAATACATTGGACTTATAAAGTTACATTCGAATTCTACTATAGCCCCTCAATGCATCGGTAGGTATCATGAGACAAAGTAGTTTGGATTTTTATCCATTAATGTAGGGTCTTGGAAAGAGGCCTTAACGGTATGGTTATGATGTCTGAAATTATGCACCCACTCATTATGAGTTTAGTTAGTAATATTACATGTGATTATTAATCAAGTAGAATATCCCTTTAATTTTTAAATAGAATTATTTGATTTATTCTTCCCATATTTTTCTCAAGATTTTGTTTAAAAATATTGTGTTTTAGATTTAAACTTTTCCTTAATGGTTTTTGATTATTTTTTATAGATTCCGCTATATTGTTTACCTTTACTAGGCATCTGAGCTCACCAATTTCTTATGTTTAATTTTTTCTAAGATGATAAGATGTTTATTAAAACTGACATGTAGGTATAGTATAAGGTATATGAGTATTTTAAAAGGAGATACTATGTAGTTATTCAATTCATGATAAAATTTAAAACGTTTGTTTGAATCTAGTTTTTACAAGGATACTAAACTGATTGGTTTTTCAGGATTCAATTCCTTGTGATCATGTTAATGGATTAAAATAATGCACCTGCTCCAGGCTTCTGGGGTCAGGGAATTATAGTTGGTACCAAAGGAAGTTTATTATCAACATTGGAAGCTATATTTAGAAATAAAATTGATTTTGAAAAATTAACCTATGTTAGAATATGAGAATAGAAGAACATCCTACAAATTTATTTAAAATAGATATTTTGTGGGTCTACATAGAAATATATCCCTATTTTGATACTACAAGTGGATGTAGTTCTAACATAGATATACCAAAGAGTAACTAATCCAATGAGGTTTTTTAGTCCTGACTCGGGGTTACCAGGTACACGATAATGGGCATTACTATGCATCTTCATTGACACCCTTGGGGATACACTTAAGATCGTTCACATTTTATTTAAAAGCCATTATGAATGATTTAAAAGTAAATATGTCCCCAAATAAACTGTGTTTATGATTTAGAGAGTAGTCATACCTAAATTTTCAATTTGGGTTATGTGACTCACTAGTTATATCATTATTTATTATGTTATGATCTAATAATGTGCATGCCATTGTATAGAAATGGAGCCTAGTGGAATGAATAGGAACTATATCAATTTCTATAATCCACGTAGGGATTTAAATCTTAGAAAATATAATGATTTTGGAGATGTAGTTGTAACTAGTGTCAAAAAAATTAAAACTATACTTTTATAGTTCACTTAGTTTTTGAACAATAACCTTACCTGTATAAAGAATCTTGATCCACAACATGGATGATCAATGTTAGGCCGATTCATGAGAAAACAACCTCCAACATTCAATGGGACTTAAAATCCATTTCTTGATGAGAAATGGATAAGTTCCTTAGAGAAGATATTTCATTACTTGTGAAGTACTGAAGGAGATAATTTTGTCATGGAAGTTTATCATCTCTCTAGAGATGCAGATCCTTGGTGATCATTGATTCAAAACAAAAAGGATGTTGAAGAAAAAGAAAACATGTAATGTGAGAATTTAAATAATTATTCCTAGAAAAATTATTTCCACAAGATCAATGAGTAGATATGAAGAGCCAATTTATGAATCTGAGGAAAAAGAAGGATGATAATGTCGTATAGTATAATGCTAACTTTATAGGGTTATCGAGGCATCCTGTAGACTACATACAATTCCCATGGAGAAAGATTTATTGATTCTTTTATAGGCTAAATCCATTCCACGAAATGGAACTATCCTCCCAAAATTTAAAATTATACAAATATATTGTATCTTGTGCAACAAGAAAGAACCGAAATTCTCTATGCCTGATGACATTAAGGTAAATCAAGAGAATAAAAGATTTTTTGAACACATAAAAGGTAAATAATGAAAAGGAGAAGAACATAAGAATTAACATTACATCCTATAGTAAATTTGTAAAGAAACATCATGGAACATTCCTATTAGGGATGGGAGTTTTTCGAATGTATGGAGACAAAGGCCACTATGTCCGTGATTGCAAGGGAAAGAAAGAATCTACCAAGGTTTATTTATATAATTGTAAAGATATGGTACATAATAAAAATGGTTTTCCAAAGAATCATGGAAATATTGCTTAGAATAATTAGATGGGTCATTGTCAAGATTGTGCTATTACTACATTAAATGTGGAATAATTAATGTATTTGTTTTTTGGATTCAAGAATTATGTTGTTATATTCTAGTTATGAGAATCATGAGATATATGAGGATTTTATTATAGTACATATTACTTTTGGATTTTCAAGCATGAACATTTTCATTAAATATTGAATTTGATCAATGTATTCATATATTTAGTATATCAAAATAAAAGAATCATTATGTTTAAGGAAAGTATGATGTTACGATTGATTTTTGAAATTTGGAGACCTTTTTAGACCGTCAATTAAGACAGAAGTATTTTGGAAAAGTTTTAAGGTTTGAATGGATTAATTTGAATATTTGATATTATTTTTTATGGTTAAAATCTTTATTAAGGTTTTTTTGTATTTTTATAATAATATAGTTTTATAAAAATGACAAACTCTAGGTCTATCGACAACCCATCGCATCTAGAAAGGCCGCAAGTCTTGAACCTGCAACCAAAGGGAGATAAGGGTGCATCACCTACCACTAGCCTATGTGATGTCCTAATTATTATAACATAGAATTAAGTATTTAAATGGTATTATAGATGATGTGTAAGTTCATTTTTGGGACCCTATACGTTTAATATATATATATATTATTTTTTAATATTATTATATTTTGGAGAGAAAGATGTGTCTCTGGAACAAATTAGTAAAAGGATGAAAGTATACTTGAAAAATAAGTATTCTTCCTTATATTCTTAGTCTATGAAGTAAATTAATTATTCAACTCTCAGAAAAGGATCTTGAAACCAAAAATTAAATGCTAGTACTTTTTCTAATAAAACAAATGGTCCCATAGATCATAGCATATTTAGAGCTGTGTGATTATTAACTTTATCTTAATCATGTTCTATATAACTCTCCATTAGATCATGATGGCGAGATTTTTTCCTTATCCATGTTTTCTTATAAGGAACCCTTGTATGTGTTATCTCTAGTAACTCTCATAATTCTATTTGTTATAAATTAGACATTTTATTGACCCCTGTTTCGATGTGGTATTCCTATAATGGAATTATTAATATTGAAACCCCAATTACTGAACCCGAATTGAAAAAATTTTGAGGACACAATTTCATAATGGGGGGATACAGTAACACCCGATGATTCCATATTACATTTACTTTTAAATATATTCAATATCTTGTGTTCCACATAACATCGAGTTCCCACACACCATTATCTATCAAACTAGATATTTAAAAAGTGGTTATGAAAAATATTAATAGCATTTTAAAATTATAAATTTTATTTTTCAAAATAGACATCATTTTTGAATTCAATATAGAAAAGTTATCTTAGGATAAATTTTTGGTATTTTTCTGAAGAGTTTTAATTTTTGATGGATAGCGAACAATACTACATTCCTAAAAATAGAATTTTTCTATTAAATAATTATTTTTCATTAAATTGATTTTAATGTAACAATAGATAAATAATATATATAATAATACAATGTAGTTAACATGTAATCATGTTTATAAAATAATTAAATATAAAAATTAATTGAACTTTTGAACATCTCTTTTACCCACCTTCTTGGAAGATATGGGGGATTATCATTGAACGTAATTTTACCGATTTTATGAATTGAATTTCAAAAAAGGGACATACGTGGTTGGAATTAGTATGCAATTATTTATATAATAAGGCCAAATAATATTTTTAGTGAATAGTGATTTTAGTAATTTTTTATTTTTTTCCTAGGGTGAAGTGTTAGTCAGGTAATTAAAGGAAAAAAATAATATAATTTTATTATATAATTACCCTAACATATATAATAATTTCATTGGAAAAGTTTTCTTCCACCAAATTAAAACTTATGCCGAAATATGATCCTTTTTAATCCACTTTTTTATGTTTATTCCATTTATTATATTTTATATAAATAAGAGAAAAAATGTCTTATTCAAATTATAATAACCATATAAATTTTAATATGAAGCTATATAAGTGATATGGACAAATATGAATTTTATTTAGAATGATAAAATGTTTTTATACATCATAGTAATTTATATATAATTTCAAAAAATGAAAAAATAAATTTAATTATGACACAATGATGAAGACAAAATTGATTTTTTGAAATAAATATCAAATAAATGATATTAAAAAACTAAAATAAATAAAATATTAATTCGTTATGTTTCCCCAAGAATTTTTTATTTGACTAAGATATGTTTTGATTGTATTACTGGTTTGGATCGAAGTTATATTTATGTTGGGATTTTATTTAATGTCAAATTAATGAATAGTTTCAAAATTGAAAATATTGATATTTTATGAAAATAATAATTTTTTAAATTATTTAAAAATCATAAAAAACATTAAAAAGAAAATAATTATTATATACTCTGAAATTTTATAACATGTCATTTTATGGAAAATTGACCCCATATAAGTAAAAATATATATTCTTTTAATTATTTAATTGTTATTACCATAATTAAAATTAAATATATTAACTAAGGATAAATCAAAATTATATGGTTTAAAATAAAATCAAAACATGTACAAAAATTTACTAGATGAAGTAGATTCGACCCTTATCACATTATGCTCAATTTTGAATTTGTTTAATGGACAGAATTTTATGAAAATAAATTATATTTTATTTAAATCAATGATAGTTACAAAAAATTACTATCTTGTATTTAATATCATTTATGTGTCCACATAGTGTGAAAAATATGATATGAATGTATATAAATTTAAATGTCGATATAAATGAAATTATTTCCATTATATAAATTTATTTATGATTTTTAAATGTTATATAATTACATTAAATGACTCTACGATTCTAAAACAATTTTAATTTAGTTAACATAAAAATAGAAAAAATGATTTTATTAATTTTAATTTTGATATTTTCTGTACTGTTTAATGGGTATAAAAATTTTATAGATCTATAATATATAGTATAGATGCATTAAATCATTATATTATAATTACATCTTTGTATTGATGTATTTTATGAAAAATTAATTGAATAGTATTAAAATTGATAATAATGATATCTTATTAAATTAATTTATTAATAAATTATTTAAAAATAAAAATAAAAATAAATAATCACAAGGGTATTTGATATGGTATAAAAATTATTTAAATTTTTATTTATTTTCTATCTATATTTATTTGTGTCTAGAATAGTCTTATTATATTTTAATATTTTGAGAGTTTCATAAAGTGCCCCTCCCCTCTCTTATAATTGGTAACATCCTCCATTAATTACTCACACCACCCTAAGCCATCAAGATTAATAAAACCATGAAAAATTACCATCTAAGAATTCCTAGTTAATTTATGTAGGTTTTGGATTTCCAAAAAGACTATCCCTATCATCCCTAAGATGAGATCCAACGGAATTTCACTGAAGAACAAGTAATCATTTTTATGATTCAATTCAATTAATTTTCATCATATACCTCCTCTTTCTATGTTTTTACATAAAAAATTAATAACTCCATAATAATCCATATTCTAACACAATAACATTGTTATGGTACAACTATATTCTTCTGTTTATCCATCGTATGAAAAACAATATCACTATGTGTGTATATGTATGGCTTACAGTCTTCACATCGTTGTGTAATTTGTTTTTCAACACTACTTTATTTGTATGGGTATAATGATGGGTATAATGGGTATACATACGGAATATTACATGATAACTATTCTTTAAAATTAGTATACTGTCAAATTCAACAACATTTAAACATTGAGGAAATGATAATGTCGCTCGTGAGTATGGTTGTACTACCATCACCACATAGCGATGAGAATCATTCTCCACACTAACCATAAAATAATTATTATAAAATTTATTTGATGAGTAAATATAATATTTTTGAACATAATATAATTCTGGGTATGAATAAAATTTATCATATTCATTATAAACATGACTTATACGACAAAACATGCATAGGAAAATGGAGCTGTTAACACCCGAAACAATGGTAAAACTGAAATATTCATAAAAATGAAATAATAGGATCATATGTGATATTATAAATATTGATATGGTCATGGTAAAATTCAATAACAAGATTTAAACACTATATAAGATGTTAATGTACCCTCAACTAAAAGAAATAACAAATTTAGGATTAATTTTGCAATCTTTTTATTATCTGATATTTCTTTTAAATAATAATTTATCGGGACATATTTGTCATCCATGTCCATGTTTCATAAAAATTTATTTCAAAAAATTATTACTATTATTTTAAAATTGAATAAAGACATTTTTACCCATATTCTATTTTATAAAAAGGAATCTCTTTTTTCTTTCACTTATGAGGTACTTTTTTACTCTTTCGACAATGTATGAGAGGAATGTTTTTTGAACTTATACAGCATGAGTAGATTTTTCTGCTTTCATGACAAATTAACATTTTTAAGCATACTTTAAAAAATTATTTTAAATGAAAATTTTTTCTTTTAAATTGTTTGGTATTTTACAAAAATATTTTCAATTAAAGGGGTATCGCTCTAAAGAAGTCTCTAATGATCTTATAAAAACTATTTCAGCTATTTCAATATTCATCATTAGATATTAGGTTTAATTAAGGTTTATTTCTTATGATAAAACCTATTATTTTGTATTGAAGTTTTTATGAATAGTTTCACTATATATTTGTAATTTTTATACCATTCATGGTTTATGGTTAATGTATTACTATTTCGTATGCTAGTTTTAATTGAAATGTTTATGTTGGTTATGATTTTAAATTTTAATATAAGGAATGCATTAGACTTAGTAAGTGATGGGTGAGGACCACTATAACCCCTCGATGCATCTGTGTGCCTCATGTGACAAACTATATTGGGTTTTTCCCATTAAAATATGGTCTTTCCCTAAGGCCTCTAAGGTATGGTTATGATGTCTAACATTATGGATTCCTTCATTATGAGATTAGTTATTGATATTACATGTGATTATTCAGCTAGTAGAATATCCATGTGAATATTTAAATGGAATTATTTGAGATCTTAATTCCATATTATGATTAATATTATGCTTAACTGGCTTGTGTTTTAGAATTTAACTTTCCTTAAAAGTTTATTCTTATTTATGATAGCTTAGACTATATTGTTTACCATTACTGGGCATCTGAGGTCACCCATTTCTTAAGTTTCATTTTTCATAGGATGTGAGTAAGTATATTAAGACTCACATATATGGATAGTCTAAGGGATATGAGTGTTTTCAAATGAGATTCTACGTTGTTTATAATTTCATGATTTGATGTAAAACTTATGTCTGTATCTAGTTTTTTCAAGTCTATTAAACTAATTAGTCCTTCAGGATTTGATTACTTGTTATCATGCTAATGTTTTAAAATAATGCACCACCTCTAGGATTCTGTTTTTGGGGAATTACATTCTATGTACTTAGTATGTATTGAGACAAGATTCAATTATGTGGTATATGATGATAAAATATCAACTAATTATCATCCTAAAAACCTGTTTATGGTATTACAAACAATAGGATGACCAATTATAAAGGGGTAAAATTTTACATTGATAGAATTAGAGTTTCTACAAGAACATAGAATTTTCCTACTCAATAGCCTTATTATATATCCAATTTTTGGATAATTGTGATTTAAAAAAATTGGTGACTAAGGGACCAACCTTCAAATGTGATTGAATTAAAAAACATGGTTATTAAGAATATTATCAAATGGTTCACCTATCATGTAAGAATATATTCATATTTCTTTTATTAATGTGTAGTTATTTTTCTATGTTAAAAGTCTCACATTATAAGTTATTTTATATATATATTAATTGTTGATAAACAGGATTATATATCAAATGATTAGATTTTTATCTCTAGGTCCATTAAAGAAGTCTAATAGATTCAATTCCTATAGTATTCTTGGATTCAAGTTTCATACATTTTATCATGAAGACATGACCCCTCGAAATAGTGGTGTATTTACACTTATATATGTGATATAATATGGAATTTTGATAGATATAAAATAACTAAAAAATAATTGTCTGTTTTTAGTTTCTCATTTAAATGAAAATGTGTCAATATTGATAGTGGTATAATTGATGATACGTTACATTTTATTTCTATCAATTACCCTCATTTGATCCATACTGATGAGCATACAGAGCATGATCCATTTATCTTAGCATCATAATAAAAGATGAATTATTATTTATTTGTTGAAATACATTATGGTTAGATTATTTTTATGCACTTAATGTATAGAGAGTTGTATGATATGGGCGATAAAGATAAATTGTTAATTTTTTCCAACCAACCTCGTCAACCAGAAAAGTATGAATACTTTTTTCCTAAAAATATCAAAACAGTAGAACATCAAAAAGGAAGATGAAAATGAAATTATCATTACAATGGATGTCAAAAACAATGAATATAATGAAGATGAATAAAATTGAATATATAAATTGGTAATTAATCTATATTAAAATTTCTCATTTATATGTGTTTCATACATATAAGCTTTATTTTATTTTTTAACCTTTTATAAAAAACATTTACTTTTTCATTTTTCATACATTTAATATATTCTGATTCATTTTAATTATTGGAATAATTAGAAAAAAAATATGAGATACTAGATGATAAATATCACAGAGGACACCACCACTACCCTTAGCTTCAGTGGGTCTGGGTGATTCTAGAATGGAATATACTTCTACCGAGTTAGTAGTTTCCCTAGATTTTATTGGTTTCCCACCATCTGATTCACCTTTAGTGATGAATCAGTTGGTGACCCCTCTATCTAGGGGATATTATAATGTTACCTTTACTATAATATATGTAATTGTTCAAAAAAAACTATATATTTTAATAACAATTTAACATATGTTTCAAAAAAATTTAGATAACAATATAAGACATATGAATATGAATACAGTAGATGTATGTGGTGTAAAATCATCAATATTATCATTCTATTTTATGATTTAGGGGTAACTACTGATTATGCAGCCACAATATTTGGATAAATTCATGGGTATAATTCTTGTGAGATGGTGAGATTTATAGTTAATTATAAAGCATGAAGCGATATTCCTACATCTTACGAAAATAATGTCACTGAAAACCATGTTAATTAATTATTAATTTAATATCCATTGATAACTTATTTAAATATGTGAGTAAAATTATTAATATAATTATAAAATGTTTTGTTTCTTCAATATATTTTTTCTTTTTTATTCCCTTTAATTGGTTTCAAACCCATGCACTCTAAAAAATTGGGGAAATAAATTTAAATATTTTAAATGGAGATTATGGAATGAATTTAATGACATTTTTTTGATCTCATGAAAAACGTTTGAAAATATTTCTAAAGTAATTCTTCATCACAAGTAGAAGATGTTTGACGATATTAATCAAGATGTATCCCCTGAGGTAATTACATATTTTGTTGTATATTATTAACATAAACACAAGAATATTAAAAAAAAATTTAATTTTGCTATTTTATGTAGGAATTTACTAAGGATACTTTGAATCAAAAAATCAATCCTCATATGGGTAGTCCTCATATGTTTTTTGGGAAAAAGAACAATATTGGACTTATTTTTTCAATTATTATTTATATTATTTATTTATAAGTCAAGATTTTTTCATAACATGTATATATATTTTATAATGTTTTATGAATTAGGTGAGTTTATTTGAAAGAAAAATACATGACTAAAACTTTATAGGATACCACATAATCGTTTTATGAATGAACTCACCAAAGACAATGTAGTAAGTAATTTTCATTACTACGTAATGATATGTCTTAAATACAAATCATATAAATGAAACCTAAATTATAAAAACAAAAATTTCCTAAAACCACTTAAATGAGGTCAACTAAAAGGATCAATTAGTGCCAATTATCTCTATTAGCGTTGTTCGATACATGTATCAAACCCTAATAAATTGGTTTTAAGATGAGTTTATTGTTATAATGTTTTGTCAATATAATGTTATTATAGTTTTGAAATAAAATTAAATGGTAATAGAAAATTATGATTGAGATAATATTATGAAGTTATTATAAGTTAAATAATCAATGTTAATATTTTTTAATATAGGATAAAATAAAAGAGACCTAGAATGTGAACCCTTAAAAATTATCATTGGTATCCTAGAACAATGAAGATGCAATCATTTGAATGAAGAGGAATATCAAGAATATATATGGAATGGTTTGTTGGCCTACTCCATCGGATGTCTTTAGTTGGGAATTTTCATCATTTATTGATAATAATAATGTGGGTTTAATAATTGTATTTTATCAGGAATCATAGAGAGAAATTTCACGGTAGAAAGGAATGGTGGAACAACTTTTCTCTAATTGGAAAACATAAGATCAATGGTGGTGATCAATAGAAAATGATTTACTGTTTGTATTGTAGGGGATGACAGGAATTATCCCGATTAAAATTTCAAACCTTTTAGTGTATCCTATAAAGGAAAACTCTAAACTACAGAGATCATTCCAACATTTTCAAAGAACACATAAAACTGTTGTGAACTAAACTAAGATGACACGTTTATATTGAGAAAATTCCCTTTGAGTCATACTGACCACATATTGTGTAATATTGACATGTGGTTAATTCTTAGTCATAAAAAATGAATTATAAATCATTATACTAATGTTTGAAAACAATCCAATATTGTTTTTTCAATTTTGGATATATAATAGTCGTTTTAAAGTAAAATGGAACATATATTGAAAAAACACACTTCAATCCATACCAAACACATCTTGATTTCAATAAACATGAAATAAATTTCTAGATAGAAAAATGATTTATGGACCATTTAACTAAGGTTTGGAAAAGAATTTGAGTTCATTTTCTCAACATTGAAAATGTGATGATCATTTTAAAGTAATATGTCACTTTTATATTTAAAACCTACACTTTCATTCATTCTGACCACATCATTTTTCATATTGATACGAGGCCAATTCCTACACATAAAAAATAAATTATGAGTCATTTTAATAATTATTGGAGACAATCCAATCTTTTTTCCATAGTTTTGGATATATAATTTGTGTTTCAAAAAATCTAACTTTTATATTGAAAACATTCACCCAAAGTCATACCACTCACTTAGTGCATCTAATGACTATTGAATTAAATTATAATGATAATAGATTTTTTTAAACAATATGAATTGATGAAACATTGACTTGAGTTACCGAATTCATGGGAAACCCGTAAACACAATATTTTTTATTTTAAAACACAAAAATGTACATTTAATAGTGAAACCCCTAGAAAATTCCCTTACATTGATGTAAAAATATGAAAATAATCTATTGAATTTTTTTTACATGAAATTTTATACAAAGAGTCCTTCCAACATGTGGTATGCTCTAAATGACTAAATAAACAATTTTGTAAGAAACCAAAGTCTATAAAAACTTGTGTCAAGGGGTCAAAAAAAGGAAAAATAAATCCGAAGATCATGAAATAAATGTATTATGACATTATATTAATTTTTAAAATTTAGGAACTAGAGGAAAGTTGCTCTGAGTTATGGTTTTCCCAGGATTCTCATAAATGCATTTTTTTAATGTTTGAAAACCCCAAAACATTCTTGTAATGGTCAAAAACTTATAAAAATAACTCATATTTATGTGAAATCAATAAAAACCCATTGATGAATTATTTTTTATATGTAAACATATGAAAAAAATAATCTAACATGAAGTGTGATCGTAATGACTCAATAAATTTTTTAAACAAAACTGATCTCTTTAGAAATGCGTGTTAGGGGGTCAGAACCAGAAAAATGAAATCAGATGGCCATTAAATCAAATGAAAATGATAGTGGTTTTATTTTTGAAATAAAGGAACTATATAATTTTCATATAATGCAACATTTTTTCTACATTCACATAAATAACTTTTTAGTGTTTAAAAACACTACAACTTTCATGTAGCGGTCCAAATCATACTAAAAAAACATAAACTAACATTAAATACGGGGAAAACAATGTAAAAAATATCTATACTCATAGGAAATACATCCATCTGGTATGTGGTGTTCTCAGAACACCTTAATAATCTATTTTGAATGATTCTAGAGTATTTGAAAACTTGTTTCAGGGTGTCGAAATAATAAAAAAATATATCATTATTGGAAAATAAGAGTAAAATGAGTGTATATTGATTTTTGAAATGTATAAACTTTCAGTACACCACTCTGATTTATATTTTGTCTCAGATACCTATAAACACGTTTTTTGTGTTTTAAAACACTGAATCATGCATGTCAAAACCATATTAAATGATGACATATTAAAATGATGTCACATTAAAAAATCCATTTATTTATTTATTATGTGTACACATAGAAAATATGGCCATCTAATATACGGTGTGCTTGGAATTAATCAATAAATTGTTTTTAAAAATTCTAGAGTCTTTAAAAGAATGTTCCAAGGGTCAAAACTATGAAAATGTCATGAAATGTTTTTCAAATCAAAGGAAAATTACTGTATGTCTATTTTTGAAATTTTAGAACCCACAACATGTCATTTTGAGTTATGTTTTATTTTGGATTCCCATAAATGTGTTTTTAGTTTATTAAAACACTATGTTGTTCATATAATGGTAAAAACCCTAGATAATGACCTAGGAATGATGTTAATTCATGTTAAAACATCTTTTCAATTATTTTTGATTTGTATGAATAGAAAACACATCTATGTAACATGTAGTATACTTATAATGCCTCCATAAATTGTTTTTTCAATTTACTAAATTCTTTAAAAACATGAGTTTGGGGTCAAAAATAAGGAAACTAAAATGGATGTCCATGAAATCATATAAAACTCACTATAGAAGTATTTTGGAAATGTAGGAACTGAAGGTATGTCATTCCAAGTTATGGTTTGTTAGAGATGCAAATAAAATTGTTTTTAGTGATTTAGAATAATAAAATGTTAATGTAATGATAAAAAACCTAGAAAACAACCAAACATTTATGTTAAATCATCAGAAAACTATAATTGAATTATTTGTGATGTGTACACATAGACAACACGTCCATCTATAATGTGGCGCACTCGGAATGACTTAATAAAAAGTTTTTAAAGATACCAAATACAACTAAAAATTAGTTATAATGAACAACATGAAATTTTTTATCTCCAATGGAGGTCACTTCCCCCAAAAATGGGGGTATATGGTATCTTACCTTTTTATTACCTAAACATTTTTATTTACATTATACAAATAGAGTAAATATTAATGTTTAGATTCCATAAAAAAAGGAACATAATACATGAAATCTTAAAATATTATTTTAATCAACTATAAATTATTATTAAAAATGATTGTCCTATGTAAATTTACTACATATCATAAGCTTGGTATATACATGTAAAGGGTGAGCATAATGAATAGAAAGGGAATGTAAGGAAAATAGTTTACATGTGATATTTAGAAATATCAATAAGAACATGAGTATTATCATAAGGGAATGAGAAATAATCATATCATAATAATTATAATATTAATAATAACATTTGAATGTGGCTAAAACATTTAAGTGATACATTCATAGGTAAATTACCAAGGTTTTTCATAGAGGTGTCATAAAAATTAACAAGTTTATTCACCATGTTATCCTAAAGCATTGCATCTCTAGAGATTAAATTATTTACCCAATACATCACTGAGTTATCATGGATAACCCTTTAAATTTATTAGTTAATGTGATCCCCATGGATAGTAAATAACATATCATAACTAACCTATGGGAATTAAATAAACTGGGTTCATATTAAAATCATGTCATATTGAAAAGTTGCATAAAGAAAATATATTTATGTCATTTATAACCCATAGAGATGGAATGGTGGTTTTATGTATGTCAATACAAGAATAAAATAAATATTTTTTAGATCTTGCTGAATAAGGCTATGAAATAAATAGGCTTCATATATTGACATAAATATAATAAAAGGTAATTTCTTGATGATAGGATAGAAATTTTGAGAAGTAAAATCGATAAAATAACAAGAATAAAACATTGTTATATAAAAGGGTAAAAATAAATGGGACATGGGTTTCCCATTCATAAAATACTATTAATATAGTATTGGTATAAAATAAATTGGACATAAACCATATTTTTAAAATTTGAAATATATACCACATAATGAGGAAACATGAATGGAAAAGAGAAGTGGACATTTCCCTTAACATAAAGTGTAGTTCTTAAAGATTGTGGATCAGGACCATAGGGAATTCAGACACATTTTTAAGATTCCTTAAGAGTTAAAACATTAATTTATTAATGGAGGAATAATTTTCAAGGAATGTGAATGTCACTATTGGGCAGTATTTATAACAAAAGTGGGGAATTTATTCATTAATTTCTAAATTTAGGCTTTTCACACTTGGGTAGTGGTAAATGAAAAACCATGGGATTTACAATGTTATTTTACCAGGATATTGGTCACAAGGGAAAAATATAGTGTTATTTTATTCTACAAGAATCAATTGTCCTATTTTATTACTAGTTTTGGAAAATAAAATTAATGTTTTCACAAAATAACATTTTTAAATTTATTGTTTCCATTCTAGAATTTATAAAGTAAAATATATATTGTAAAATTGATTAAAGTATATTTCAATACATTATATTAGTAAAATAAAATATTTAATTATTTTTTAAATTTGTTATTACATCATTATGACTTAATTTTGAAGTCATTAAACATACCAAAAAACTCAAACTATATTTTTATTATTCTTGAAAAAATATAATTTTTTTATAAAATTCTCAGAAATTTATTCTAACCTAATTTTTACACGACTATTTAAAAAATTAATTATTTTTTCAAACTAATTCTGTATATATTATAATTTTAACTTTTAAACATAAAAAACCTTGTATATTAAAAATAATAGCAAATTCAAAATGAATTGTAAAATTTATGACACATGAAAAAAATATTTTATCATTTTTTTTAAATAATAGTGTTTAAATCATACAATTTTGTTAACATAATCATTATTAATAAAAATTATTTTTTTATAATATTTTTATATTTTCTAAAATTTACAATTTCCTCCTGAATAATTAGTTTATCAAATTAGTTGTATTTTTATTATAGAAAACAAGTTTTTAAACAGAATTGTTCATAAAAAAAATCTATTTATACAAATGAATTATAAATTTAGAAAATATGGACTCCAAAAATTAACCCTTATAACACCTGCAATCAAACTAATGGTATGGTGTTCCCTGGTAATAAGATTTATGGGGATGCTCGAGTAGCATCTCTTGAGTGGTAATTTCCACGAACTTCAACTTCTCTCGTAGGAAATTTCATTCAAACATCAATTACTAAAGCTTGAAATGGGAATGATCAAGGGAGAGGCCCAATGAATCTACCTCCCCCATGTTTTGGAACATGGGCTTTATACTGTATGACTCTACAGGATGAAGCCATCATTTTTCTTTTCTGCACTAACATTCCTTTTCTCGTTTATACTTATAAACTAAATTTATAATGTAAAATTTTTTATCAAGATTATTATTTCAAACCTTTATATTGACCAATGGTCAAATTTAAAATTATACTCACTTCATTGTTAATAAGATATTCTCTTTTTGAGTAAAAAAATAATATAACACCAATTTTCTCAAGAAAAAATATTATTAAAAATTGTCTACATCATTACATTCTTTCCCCATTATGAAATTTTATCCGGAAAATTTCCAAACATTATGTTAGTTGATAAAAGGTTTGGTAACTTCTATTTCATTATTTTTTCAGGTTCATTCATTTCTTCTTTATATTTATCAACTTTCAACAACACTTTGACTTGTTTGGAAGTCTTGTTGTGTACAACCTTATCTATACAGTCCAAGATCTCCATTAGCTACTCCTCATAAGAGAGTTCATGTTCTAATTGTACTACATCAGGATTAAATACATGTGAAGGGTCAGTAATGTATATACTCAAGAGAGATATTTAGATTACATCATGAACATGATCTAAAATTAGTAGAAGTTCTGGTCCATAATATACTTCTCTTATGCGATCAAGGATTTCATAGTTGTCAATAAACATGAGTATAAGTTTCCTTTTCTTACAAAAATACATGACTCTCTTCCATGGTGAAATTTGAAAGAAGAAATTATCACCAACATCGAACTCTATATCCCTTTGATAGTTGTTAGAATATCTCTTCTGGTGGCTCTGGGCATCCTTTATGTGTTTCTGGATGGCATGAAACTTTTCTATTATCTCTTGCACAAGTTTAGGTCCAAGAATATTTCACTCACCAAATACATCCCAACAATTAGGATTTGTACATTGCTTCCCATATAAAGCATCATAGGGTTTCGTTTGAATACTTTAATGGAAGAATTTTATGTATGAGAACTCAAATAATGGGATATTTCAATCCCATACACCTTTAAATTTCATTAAGAATGTTTCAATCATGTCTTAGAGTGTTTTAATAGTCATTATGGATTTTACATTAGTTTGTGTGTGATAATCCATATTGAAATTCAATTCAGTATTTAGCGAATGTTGAATAATTATACATAATTTTGACATGTAACGTGATTGTCATCAAAAATGAAAGAAAGTGGAACTCAATGAAACCTCCCCACTTCCTTTATTCAAATCATGGAAAGATGGTTAAGGGATAAGTCTTCCCAGATAGAGATGAAATTGGTATTCTTGGTGAGACAGTTCACTATAGCACATATCTCATTGTATCCATTGGATGTTTTTGGGAGACTAGTGACAAAGTACATAGTGATATTTTCCAACATTCATGTTGTTATGGGAGGATGTTTCAATACCCCTTTAAGAAGGTGTCACTCTTACCTCACTTGTTGAAACACTAGGCACCTTATAGTGTAGTTGGAAATCTCCCTTTTAATGTTATCCCACCAATAATGTAACGACCTACCCTAGTTACCCAGAGATGGTGCATTATTAAATAACATGGGAATGATCACAAGGGATAAAATCCCGAAAGACATACCATTTTAGTTCCCTTCTAATTAATAGATACATTCATAAGTATTACATTACATCGTAAAATAAAAACATCAGAAACATTTTGTCAGTTTTTGAAAACTCTTATATCTTTATCCAATCCCTATAGGTAAACCATAAAATAATTTTCACATCCTGGGAAAAATAAAACTTAGAAAGTGGTGATCTCATATTCTTAGTAATGAAACGATATATTGGAAACATTTATAAATAATCACAAACATTTAAGCCAATTTATAAGACTAAAAAAACCTTTTAAACTTAAACTTCATCATAACATGAAAAAGATAAAATCAAATAATTCCATTAACTTTTTCACATAGATATTCTACTAGTCGAATAATCACAAGAAATATAAATATCCACTTTCATAATGATGGAATGTATAATTCCATACTTCATAACCACATAGTCAAGGCCTTGTGCAAAGAATACAAATAAAATTTTGTCAAGGCCTTCTTTCAAGTCACTAGTTTGTCTCATGAGACCTACGGATGCATCGAGGAGCTATATCGGGCTCCACTCATTACTTACTATGTCCAATGCATTCCGAATCAATAAAGATTTACACATAACATAACCATTCGTATTAAAACTATTATATGAAATTTCAATACATTATCCATAAACCATGAATAGTGTAAAAATAACACACCCATAGGAAAACATATCACAAAACCATCAATACAATATAGAAGTTTTCTATCATAATAAATCAACTTCAAATAATCTTAGAATCCATCAAATGATGTTGACACATATGAAATAGAAACATTTTTAATAGAAATATCCCTTTCTATTTGGAAATCATTTAAAGGTTATATAATTATAAAAGAAAACATTTATTTTGAAAACATTCTTATAAGCTTGTATGGGAAGCGTCGACGATGATATAGTGGTGGAAAATAGTGGCACCCTCCGTTTATGTTCAAAATAACACATCTTACATTAATTTTGTTGAAAAGGTCATATTGTACCTTGTATAGAAAATGAATGAAAGATTCCTTTCAAAACATATATGGTAAAATAAGGGTATAAATGACATTATCCCATAGTCTAGAAAATAGTAAGAATTTTTTGAATTTCATTTTTAAGAAAACATGGACGTGGATGATAAAGAGGTCCCGGTAGATACTTAGGTATTAACAACCTCGGATAAGTAAAGAAGTTGTATAATTAACCCTTACCTTGTAATTTTCCATTTTCTATGGTTCTTTAACCTTCTATATAATTATTAGAGCATTTTTATAAATTTATAAAAGAATCTTATACATAAATATGATATCATATATGATCTTATAATATTTCATTGTTAATAATATTTTAGTTGTATCATCGTTTTGGGTGATAACTGATTTATATTCATTTATATGCTTGGTTGAGTAAGTCATGTTTGTTATGGACAAGATGTATTTGATTCATATACTGAATTATATTATGTTTATAAACATTATTTTTAATCATAAAAAGTTTTCTTGAATTATTAGGATGTGGAATGAATCTCATCGCGTTCGTGGAGACGGTAATCCCTACGTACGCACGAGCGACAATATCATTATATTTATGGTGAAATAATATGTAATTTGATAGTATATTATATATATATATTCATTAACATCTTAATTTTAGTATTTAAATCAGTTATACTCATTATTATACTCATCCATATAATGAAGTGTTTAAAAACAAACTACACCATGACGTAGAGACGTTAAGTTGTACGTACGCATGTATGGTGACATTGTCATTTATAGTATTGATAGAATAAAGAATACGGTTTTACCATATTTATAATAACATCACAGTATGTAGAATATACTGGAATTTTTATTTTGGTATTGAAAAAACAAATAAAGAAGTGTTGGAAGAAGAAAATAATTTGAAAGACGGTTGTGAAATTATTACCTCTTATTAAGGTGTTTCTTATTGAGTTGATCAAAAGGGCTCCATAGGATGGCTCTCTGATCAAATAAAAGCCTCTAGGTAGAAGATAGGATAGTTTAGTGGATATTTGGGAAGGGTTTTTAAATCCAAAAGTGTTTGGTGGTGTGAATTTAAGATGAAGGGAAGTACCATCTTATAAGAGATGTGAGGGTCACTTTAGGAAAAGCTTTAAATATTATTTAATAATAAAAACATGTTTGGGTTTCTAATGGCTCCAAAAGGATTTATTTGGGTACTAAGATGATTATTTTTCAACAATATCTCATTCAATAGGTTTTAGATAGGTTTATGTAACCATATTAACTTTATCTTTAAGATTTTACTCTTAGTTAAATAGTTTGACATTTACCAAGTCTCTTTGTATTTTTATATTATATGGTTAATAAACTTAAAATAGAAAGACATGAAAACCCCAAGTGGTTCATTATTAATATGTATACCCTTATCTAAGTCCTTTTGTCGAACCTAATATTTTTAGGAATATTATATCAATTTATAATATAGTATTTGTTTTAAAAACACAATTATGTCAATTTTGAAACTATTTAGTATTTGGATTTCGTGAAAATAATAACAGAATGATTACTTCAAGATAAAATTATTTAATCAACCCTAAAATATCATATTAACCTTGAAAATTATTATAATTCATCAGAAATCTCAATTTTTATTTATTTGTATATTTATAATATCCATTATTTTAATATTTCGTTAATAATGTAATTATTGTGTCATCATTGTGTCATAAATAAATTACATTATTTAATCTCTAAAAATTATAAATAAAATACCATTATGTATGAAATATTTTTATATTTCTAATAAATATTTATATTACAATTTATATTGTGTGAAACCCAATATTAAAAACGGTTTAGTTATTAAAATTCGTATTAAACACTTTTAACTCTTCCTTAAATAAAATAATAATAAATGTGCTAATCTAATCCATGTGGACCAAAAGGATAATATTTTATTCCTAAGGATGTTTTTGGTCGAATTACACATATAAAATAGATTTAGGACATGTTTTAGGGTAATTATAATATCATTGTTACCCTTAATTACCCTATTTACTTTTAATCGTGGTATATAAAAGTCAAAAGATACTATTCCCAAAAAATTATTTTCATCTAATTGAACTATATTTTACTTACTGATGTCATCCATGTCTCTTTTATTTTTTAAATTCAACTCACATAAGAGGTAAAATTACGTTTTATGAAAATTTGTAAATTCTCCTCGGAGGTGGGTAAATGACGGTCAATAGTTCAAAAAAAATTATATATCTAAACATATTATAATATGACTCCAATTAATTACATTGTATATATAATGGTATTATGTATCTTTTTTGACCTATAATAAATTAAAATAAAATAAATAATTATATAAATAAAAAGTCGGTTTTAATCAATAACGTAGTGTTTTCACTATTCATCAAAAATAGAAAGTTCTCAGAAAAATAACAAAAATTCACCCTAAGATAATTTTGATAATCCAAATCCAAAAATGAAGTCCAATTTAAAAATTAAAATTTATAACATTTTAAAAAGTGGATATTACTATTCATAATGGCTAGTTTCATTGGTTGTGGTGTGTTAAAACTCCAACTTGCGTACAACTCAAGCTACTCCATTATTCAAATTGAAACGTATCACGAACGATTGGGGTGTTACATTCTCCCCTCCATAAAATAATTTCATCCTTGAAATTTCTAGAATATTACTTAATTAAATGATTTAGGTGGTTCTTCATCATAAATTCCTCAGGTTCCCTTGTTGCCTCTTCCATCTTGTGGTTTCTCCATAGAATTTTTACCAGATGAGTTGTCTTGTTTCTCACATGTGTTCTCTTCTATTAAGAATTTTTACAGTCTCTTCACAATAAGATAGATCATGTTCCCTTTCAATTTCGTCATAGGTGAGTACATGAGTTAGGTCATTCATGTATTTTCTAAATAGTGGTTCATGGAACACATCATTATCATTGGAGAGACTTGAATGCATTTCCCAATGATAAGCTACAACTCTAATTCGTTCTATAATTTTGAAAGGTCTGATGTACATGGGACTCAATTTACCCTTCTTACTGAAATGTATAAAACCCTTCCCTATATATACCTTCAAGAAAACATGGTATCTTACTTGAAATTCCAAATCCTTATTTCAGTTATCGTCATAGCTCTTTTTCTTACATTGGGCTGCTTTGATATGGGTTTAGATATCCTTCATCTTTTCCATTGTTTCCTCAACATGTTCTGGGTCTACGAGTGTTCATTCACCAACATCATCCCAATAAGTTGGTGTGCGAGATCTCTTCCCATATAACGCTTCATTTGGTGCCATCTGAATACTTGAATGGAATCTATTGTTATAGGAAAATTATACCAGAGGTAAATATTGATCCCACTTAGCTTGAAAGTTAAGTGAGAAAGATCTCTACAAGACTTCTATGATTTGAATAGTCCATTCTGATTGTCCATTAGTTTGAGGGTGGTAGGTAGTGCTCAAATGAAGTTCAATATCTAGGGCCTTCTGAAGACTTTTCTAGAATCATAATGTCAAATGGCGATCACGATCGGAAAAAATCGATAGGGGTACTCCATAAATTCTTACAACTTTATTAATATATAGTCATTCCATACATTCAAGTGGTAAATATTCTATTATAGCAAGAAAATGTACTGGCATAATAAGACGATCTACAATGACCCATATTGCATCATTCCTTCTAGGAGTCATCAGTAGCCCCATGAAAAAGTCCATCGTAATATTATCCCATTTCCACTCAGGTATGGGAAGAGGTTTCATGAATCTTCCCGGTTGTTTCCTTCTAGCTTTTACTTGTGGACAAACCATACATCTTGAAAAAAATCAGCAATCTCCCTCTACATGTTTCCCCAAAAAAAATGTTCCTTCAAATTTCATTATATACTAGTTCTCCCAGGGTGTATAGAGAAATTGGAGCTGTGAGCATCATCCAACAATTCCAATTTTAGATCAGCTATGTTTGGAAAAAAATTCTCTTCCCAAATTTCAAAATCCCATCTTCATATATGAATTCACTCAATATCCCATCATTCACATCATTAATCTTCTTTTGAAACTCCTCATAATTAGTCTTAGAAGTCTTTATCCTTTATAGTAAATATGGATTGGCAACCATTTGAAAAAGTATTTATGTTTCACCTTCCATGGTTATTCACATGTCTATCTTTACTAGATCCATGAAAATACGATCCCTTTCAAATATCATCTTGTTCAATGCTCCAATTTCTTTTCAACTAAAAGCATATACCACCATATTTTCCTTCCCCGGGTGGTAGTGTATAGTGAAATCATAATCCTTGAGTTGTTCAAACCATCATATTTTCCTCACGTTGAGTTATTTCTGTGTGAAAATATACTTTAAACTCTTTTGCTCAGTATAAATCTCACATTTTTTACCATATAGATAGTGTCTCAATATTTTCATAGCAAAGATTATAGTTGCTAACTCAATATAATTAGTATGATAGTTTTTCTCATGAATTATTAGTATTTGTGATGCATAGGAAATAACTCTATCATTTTTGTATAAGGACACAACAAAGTCCTTTCTTTGAAGCATCACTATAAATAAAAAACTCATTGTTCCCTGATTGTAGAGTCAATATAGGAGCATTGAATAATATTATATTCAGTTCGTTAAAACATTCTTCACACTATTTTGTCCAAACAAATTCAACCCATTTATGTGTGAGCTTGGTTAATGGGTTAGCCAACCCAGAAAAATTCTTGACGAAACGTTGATAATAAACAGCTACACCAATAAAATTACGTACCTCAGTTATACTCGTCGGTGCTATCCATTCGTGTATTGCCTTGGTATTTAAAGGATCAATAGAGATACCATACTTAGAGTTAATATGGCCAGGAAAATAAATATCATGATGCTCGAATTCACACTTTCTAAACATCCCATATTATTTATTTTTTTCTTTGAGTCTTTATAATAATGTGCAACTGATTTTAATGATCTTTATAAATTTTGTAGTATACCAAAATATCATCAATAAATACTACTAAAAAGCCATCAAGATATTCCTTGAAAACTCAATACATTAGATCCATGAAGATAGAGAGTTCATTTTTCAATCCAAAAGGCATTACTATAAACTCAAAATGCTCGTACCCTGTTCGAAATGCTATCTTCGATTTTCTTCCTTCATCATGCACAACTGATGGTACCTAGATCAATGATCAATATTTGAAAAATATTGAGCTCCATGAAGATGAACAAATAAATCATCAATGTGTGGTTGGGGATACTTTCACTTTTTTTTATAGCGTTGATCTCCCTGTAGTCAATGCACAACCTCATAGATCCATCTTTTTACTTAACAAAAATGATAAAGTCTCCCCATAGAGAAATAGTAGGGAGAATAAATCTTTATTACTCAATTTCTCCAATTTTTTATTTAGTTCCACTAATTCCACAGGGGACATTCTATAAGGGGTCTTCGATATGGTCTTTGAACCAGGAATTAAATCAATGGAAAACTCAATTTCTTGTTCTGGTGGATTTCTAGGAAAATCGTCTTGAAGCACATCAACATATTATTTCACAATAGGTACATCCTCTATTCGAACATTATTTTACACACCCATAGTTATTTCATTCTCTTATTCCCTCAAAATTGAATTTCGTAGAGCCACTATGGGAGGATCTAGATAAGAATCAGGTTGTGACATTTTTTCTCAAAAGATAAGGTACTCTTTATCATCATCCAAAATTGTAATATTCTTCTTCTTACAATAAATTTTAACAACATGATCCGAAATCCAATCCATTATGAGGATTATATCAAATTCAATCATGGGTATAACAATGATATCAGCAGATAAAAAACATTTATATGCCCTGATGGGAACTGATTCACAAAACATTGTTGTGATGAAACTTCTCTTAGGTGTTTTCACTGACAACTCCCTTGTTAAGTCAAATTGAGAATATCTAATTTTCTTATCAAACTAGGATGATTTGAAAAAATGTAATGATCCAGAATCAAATAAAGTATTGGTTAAACTTGACGAAGCCATTAAATTACCTGCCACCATGTATTTAGTAGCATCAACCTCAGTAGTAGTGGTCACATAAGCTTGTCCTATCTCCCTAGGCCTTTTCGGAGGTAATTTCCCTTGGAATGTAAGACATTTATTTTTATAATGCCCCTTTACTCTATAATTGTTTCATTAAACATTGATATACTCTTTCTTCCCCTTGCAATCACGAACTTGGTGGCCTTTTTCACCACACTTGTAACAAACTCCCAATCCCTTCAATCAAGTACAGGGGTGATTATTCCCACATTTAACACAGGATGCATATTCAACTTTTCCCTTATTAGCCTTATTTCTATTTCCAGAGTGTCAGCATATCTCTTTTTCACTTACTTTGATTTAAATTCATAAGACTTAGAGAATTCCTTTGTCAATCTTGATAATGCATGAGACTATATCTTCGTACAATGAGGAGGATTATGAGACTAATTCTCGACAGAGAAATGTTTTTAACCCCTTAATGAATCGATCAATCTTACTCCTTGGGTTACATATATAATCTTGTACATTCCATGATAACCTTGTAATGTTAGCCTCATACATTGCAACATTCCCATCCGCCTTTTTCCTCATACTTGGAAATTTTCTTTCCATATCTGCTTGATGGTAACGAGTAAAGTATTTTTCTAATAAAATATCTTTAAACTCCCTCTATTAAATTTTTATACTTCTTCATCTTCCTTGTTGTTTAGGATTAATGACCACCATTGATCTGCATCTCACGTGAGGTGATAAACTGCCATGAAAACTTTTTCCCTTTCACTACTCCCTAAAACATGATGTATTTTATCTGTAGAATTTATCCATTTCTCAAATACTAATGGATTTGTACAACCATTTAATTTTGGTGGTTGTTTCCTCATTGAGTTGCCTAACATTGATCCTATGTGTTGTGGATTAGGGTGCTTAAAACGGTTAAGGTTATTATTCATAACCTGAGTTAGTTTTCCCAGTATTGTGGTAAGATGATCAGTACTAGTTGCATCACTTACTCCACTATAATTATCCTGATTACGAGGTAAATCTCTACAAATATTAAGCACATTGATGCAGATTTCATTCCTTCCACTAGGAACCATTTATAAAAAAATGGAATACAGTATATTAGTTTATGAATCACAATACATAATTCCAAACTTGTAAAACACTAAACATAAATTTAACAGTTTATGGATATAATCCATAATAATAAAAATGTTTTCATTGTGGAGGTATATATTCATAAATCCTTCATGATGGTTTGTAAACAAAATGTGAATTATTCTAATCGTATCCCCCGAGTGTGTCATAATCAAGAGTGCAGCAAGGCCCATATTCGTGCACTAATTCCTATTCGATTCTAGCTCAAAGCGGTGTTTTTGGGTTTTACCCATAGGTACATTTGTTCCAGAGATACCTCTACCTATTCGTATCTAGAAAGGTATGTATTTGTTGGAAAACATACCAAATCTACACATTACCAAAATTCTAGGAAGTTCTTCTATACTAATCCTCAAAGTCTATCTTAGGGTAATGATCTATATTCAGAGTTTTTCTAAATATAGCTTCACGGTTTGTACTAAACGTCCTTTGATACCAACTATAATTCCTCTACCCCAAATACCTAGAGTCGGTGCATTATTACATAACATTTTTCTAATCACAATGGATCAAATCTTGAAAGACCGGTCAATTTAGTAGATTTGGAAGTACTAGATACATTCATTAGTTTTACATTACATTATGAAATAAAAACATCAACAATATTTTTCCCCTTTTTACCACACTTATATCCTTATCCTATCCCAGTAGGTCAACCATAAAATACGTTTTACATCCTGGGACAAATAAAACATCGAAAGGGGTGAGCTCAGATGTTTAGTAAGAATAACAATATAGTTGAAACTCTCATAAATAAGGAAATATATTTAAGGTAATGTATTAGACTAAAACAAAAGCATTTTAATCTTAAACATCATCACAATATGGCAGAGGTAAAATCAAATAATTCCATTTACTTATTCACATGAAAATTATACTAGTCAAATAATCACATGAAATATCAATAGTCACTTTCATAATGATGGAATGCATAATGCCAGACATCATAACCACATAGTCAAGGCATTGTGCTAAGACTAAAAATAATATTTTTCCATGGCCTTGTTACAAGACACTAGTTTGTCTCATGAAACCTTCCTAAGCATCTAAGAGATATAGTGGGCTCCACCTATCACTTAATAAGTCCAATGCATTCCTCATATGAATAGGTTTAAACATAACATAAACATTTGTATTAAAACTAGTATACAAAATTTCAATACTTTATCCATAAACCATGAATGTTGCAAAAATAACACATCTACAATAAATAATATCACAAAACCATCAATACAATATTAATGTTTTGTATCTTAATAAATCATATTCAAAGAATCTTAAAATCCATCAATGGATGTTGAATTAGATTAAATCAAAACTTTTTTTAGAGAAATATCTCTTTCTATTTTAAATTCATTTAAAAGATATATAATTATAAAATAAAACATTATTTTAAAAATATTATTGTAATCTTTTATTGCGAAGCTTCGACAATGTTATAACAGCATAAAATAGTTTCACCCGACGTATAAGTTATGAAAATACATTCTTACCTTATTTTTGTCAACAAGGTTATAACGTACCATGTTTGGAAAACGACAGAAAAGTTTACTTCAAAAAATATATGTTCAAATAAGGGTAAAAATGACTTTTACCCATATTCGATTAAATATTAATAATGTTTTGAATTAAATTTTGAATAAAACATGGATGTAGATGATAAATAGGTCCCAGTTGATACTTACATATTAACAACCATGGATATGTGAAGATATTGTACAATTAACCCATACCTTGTACTTTTGCATAGTACATGGTTTGTTAACATCCTTTATAATAGTTAAAAAATTGTTATTAAATTATACAAGAATCATATTCATAAATATGATATCATGTATGATTGTATAATATTTCTTTGTTAATAATATTTTAGTAGTATCATTGTTTCAGGTGTTAACTGATTTGTTTTCCTTTTTATACTTTGTTATGTAAGCCATATTTGTTATGGATAGGATTTATTTGATTCCTATAAAGAATTATATTATGTTAATAAAAATTATTTTTAATCATAAAATTATTCTTGAATGATTACGATGGGGAATGAATCTCATTGTGTTCATGGAGATGGTAATCTGTACGTACGCATGGGCGAAAATTTCATTATATTGATAGTGAATTTGTAAGTAATAGGATAGTATATCATATATATAGAATCATTAAAATTTTTTATTTATAATTTAAATCAATTATACTCATTATTATACCCATCCAAATAATAAAGTGTTTAAATATCAAACTACACCAGGACGTGGAGACGGTAAGCCGTACGTACACACGTATGGTGACTTTGTCCTTTATAGGATTGATAGAATAATGAATATGGTTGTACCTTATTTATAATAACATCACAGTATGTAGAAGTTACTGGATTTGTTATTTTTGGTATGGAAACAAAAAATAATGATGAAGTGGAAGAAGAAAAGCACTTGAAAGAGGGTAGTGAAATTATGACCTCTTCTTTGGGTGTTTCCTTTTGAGTTGATCAAAATGGATCCATAAGATGGATTTCTGATCAAAGTAGGGACTCAAGGTCTAATATATAATATTTGAGAAGATATTTTGGCATGGTTTGGCTGAAAAAAATGGCTTTGGATGTGTTAATTTAAGATAAATAGAAGTATCTTTTTATAAAATAGATGAGGGTCACTTTTGGACAAACATGAAGTATTATTTTATAACGAAAATATTTTTCTGTTTCTAATGGCCCCAAAATGATTTATTTAGACGCTAAGGTGGTTATGGGTTGACAACCTCTCAACCAATAGGTTTAATTCATGTTTAGGGCCCCATATTTACCTTATTTTCTAGATTTAACTCTTAGTTAAATAGTTTGGCATTTACCATGTCTCTTTGTATTTTTTATATTATATGTTTTATAAACTTACTATAACATGCCATGAAAACCCCAAGTGGTTAATTATTAAATATATAACCTATTATAAGTCCTTCATCCTATCCTTTATTTTTTAAAAATTTTATATCAATTAATAATATTGTATTTTTTTTAAAACTCAATTATGTCAATTTTGAAACTATTTTGTATTTGTTTTTGGTGAAAATCATAACAACATGATTAATTCAAAAAAAATTATTTAATAATCCCTAAAACTTCATGTCAACCTAAAAAATTAGTGTAACTAATCAGACGTCAAAATTTTTATTTATTTGGATATTTATAATATCAATTTTTTTAATATTTCATTAATAAGTTAATTACTGCATCATCATTGTGTCATAAATAAATTAAATTATTTACTGTCTAAAAATATAAATAAAATAATATTATGTAGGAAATATTTTCAAATTTCTAATGAATATTTATAGTTGAATTTATATTGTGTGTAACCCTATATTAAAATTGGTTTAGTTATTAGACATTGTATTTAACACTTTTAACTCTTCTTTAAATAAAATAATAATAAATGTCCTAATCTAATCCAAGTGGACCAAAAGGATAATATTTTATTCCTATGGTTTTTTGTCAAATTATACTTATCTCACAGAATTATTACATGTGTTATGATAATTATAATATCATTTTTACCCTTAATTACCCTAGTTACTTTTAACCGTGGTACATAAATATCAGAAGTTACTATTCACCAAAAATTATTTTCATCTTATTGAACCACATTTTACTTAATAATTTCAACTAAGTCTCTCATATTTTTTAAATTCAACTCATTGAAGTGGTAAAATTATGTTTAATGCAAATTTGTAAATGCTCTTAGAAGGTGGATAAAAGACGGTAAAAAGATCAATAATTATTTATATATATAAAATTATTATAAAATGACTCCAATGAATTAGATTGAAAATAAATAGGTATTATGATTCTATTATGACTTAAATAAATTAAAATAAAATAACTTATTTTTTAAATAAAATTTGGTTTTAAAAAATAAAATAGTGTTTTTCACTATTCATCAAATATTGAAAGTTCTCAGAAAAATACCAAAAAATCACCCTAAGCTAATATTTATTTTCCGAATCCAAAAATGAAGTCCATTTTGGAAATTAAAATTTATAAAATTTCAAAATTTGGGTATTACTATTCATAACTGTTAGTTTCATTGGTCATGGTGTGTTAAAACTCCAAGTTCCGTACAACGCAAACTACTTCATTATTAAAAGGGAAATGCACCATGGAAGATTGTGGTGTTAAAAATAATGATCACAAAGGTCCCTAACGATTTTATAGTTTTTAAGATGTATAGATAATGTAATGATATTAGATTCCTCCATCATCTCCTTTATTTATAGAAAAGATGGAACACATAGCCTTGTTCAAAACTTTTATATACCTTGTTGATCAATATTAAACTTAGAAGAATTCCCATCCTTCACAGCCTTAATCTTATTCAGTAATAAAGGATCTTCTCTTTGAGATTTCTTGATATTCTTTTGAAATTGTGTTTGATAATTCATTTGGGATAGGATTAATGATTTCCCTACCCTCATGATTCCCATTCCCAACCTTACTGGGAAATGGATCAATGGATCTCCATCAATCCTTATTATTTCTAGCATAACAATGTCTTTCCTACTTAATTCATCAACAACTTTTGTTTATCTTAAGGGTTGATAATGAAATGAAAAATCATATCCTTTAAGAAGTAACAAAAATATCCATTGTCTAGGGATAAATTCCTTTTTCATGAAAAGATACTTGAAACATTACCTGCCATGACCAGTCCTCGGGGCCCGTGCCGTGACTACCCCAAGCCCACCTTCCATAGGCCAGGGGCTAGCGACTAGCACTAAAGGTGTAAATCCGGATAAAAAGGGATTTCATTGCCATTATAAAATGTAAACATACACAACCAGAGAACAAGAGGAAGCAAACTCTATGTAAAATCTATATAAAAAGTGTACTGAAAGTAAAAGGGCTGGAAATACAAGACCAACAGTAAAGTACAAGGAAAGGGAAAATAGGTACAACCAAAAGAAAAATAGAAGGAAGGTGTCTAGAAGATCCTTGATCTTCCGCCATGGATCTTACCTAAAGGGTAGGTACAGATATCCTCCTCAGTGCTCCACGTCCGTCCGTCTCCCCTGGATATCGACTGTTGTGAGGTCCACCTTCATGTACCATCCATTCCTCATACACTTCTCCTTGGTCAGCATTGTGTATCTTCTGCATCCAACACAACGAGGTGTGGGCATAGCCCATGTAGGGGTGAGTATAACGATACTCAGTGGGGACCCTGAGACCCCGAAGGTCTCCCAAAATCCATGAAGGATAAACCACCGAAAATAGATACAATGACGAAGTATCAACCAACCATACCTAGGTATATTCACATACATATTCCTATGATATCAATCTCAGTTCGGCTCCAAACTCTCGTGCCAATGCACAACTCAGTCCACCAAGGAAAATAGTCAATCACATCAATGATAATGATTTAATGTCAAGACTCATCTCCCACAGGTATACAACTCATGAAGAGGTGTGGAGATGATTAGATGTAGCCTCTGAATCATCTACTCTGCCAAACCCATGTAGGATCCTAGTACAGAAGTCGTCGCTGCAGAACTCACGAATGATACAAGTACAATAATCATCACTTCCAAGACTACGTAGGATCAAAGTAAAGTAGTCATCGTCATCGATCCCATGGACAATCCTATTACGGTAGACATCGTCGTAGAACCCACAGAGGATCCAACTATGGTAGTCATCGTAGTCGCAGCTAGCTCTAGGGTTCCCGCACACAACACGCTCGATTCTAGTAGGGTACACTGCTCGAGCCAAGGGTTTGATACATCAACTATCACAAATTCCAGATTTGATGTATCCCGAAGTTCTGTCTCGTCAAAAGGAACCCAACGCGACTGACATGGCATCAATAGGACGCCCGGTCATAGAGATATTGGATGTTCCCTTCTAGGGGCCTGGATGGAATTATGCTTATTCATAACCTGGACATTTTCCAAAGTTGTCCAAAACTCACTTAGAGTATTGAAAAAGGGCCTCTTCCCCGCGAGGGTCCCAGTGAAGTAGATGACATATCGATCAGACGTGCAGTCCTAATGTTATTCTCATTTCAGTGAAACGGGCTCGGCCCGTCAAGGCCAGTGGGCTGGCGGGTTAGACCATCCTAATTTGACGGGTTCGACTCGGCAGGGGGGTCGGCCCAGCCCGGAGGGGTGCAGCCAGCCGAGTTGTGCTGGGGGCTGGGGGGTTGGGGGGTTGGGGGTTTGGGGGGTGGGGGGGCGGCCCCCCACTTTCCCGAACCAGCGGTGCCGCACTCATATCCGGCAGGTCGAAACCGGATGTTCTTCCCAGCCCGAGCGGACCACACAGGCGAACCCCTATCCTCCCACATGGCACCTACGGGTGCCGCGACCTCTTCAACTCGGTCGGCTGATAAGTCAGCCAGTTTTCCACTGAAGCGACCCGCGGAGCTCAGGCCACGGTTCTCTGCAGTGCGGCGACTTAGAGGCGTCGTGGTCCTCCAACTCGGCCGGCTTCGGTCGGCCCATTCATCTTCAGCCAAGTAGCCTGCGTATGCAGGCCACGGTTCCTCTCTACGCGGCTGGAATACGGCCTCCGCATGCTCCATTCACCACCACTTATTCCATCACTGCCTCTATCAAAATTAAACAAGGATCAATGGAGGGTCATCGGGTCATGTTCGTTCGGCTCGTGCCCTCTGCATTAGGCAATATTATATGGTCGAAGATAAAACATGGTTTCAAAGAAGAATGAAGAATAATTTTATTCAATTAAAATTAAAAAAACCCCTACCTCATAATTGATGTCACACGTCTTCGAGCCGTGGAAGATGAGCGTCGTGGTAGTCGGGCATCACAGAAGAACGATGTCATCCCGTCTACGTTGGAGGAAGAGTTGTTGTCGTAGGCGATGTTTCTTGCGAGCAGTGTCTTCTCCCTTGACATAGAGGAAGAAGAAGGTAGGGGAAGTCGTGGAGCGTTCTTCACCGAGATAGTATGACGTTCTTCATGAAATAATGATTCTCTCCTCTAATTCTCCAAAGGTTCCCCCACCAAAATATTTTCCAAGGAAAATATTATATTTGGCCTCCATCAAATTCAAATTGATTCAAACAAGAGTTTCCAATTAATTAATGAAGTTATTAATTGGATGTTGTGGCATAATCAATGGGTGGGAGGTGGAGAGGCTCCACCATAATGAGGGTAGGCATTAAATAATTAAGGGAGAAGGTGTAGAGTTATAAGAATCAATAAGGTATTCATTGGAGTTTAAGGGGAAATTGAGGGGTTAGACTCTCGTGTGGGCCCCACCTCACATTATCCTCTCATGGGAGGTTATGTGGGTGTGGGACCCACCTCTAACTTCCCCTTTTAGGAAATAACTACCAAAAATAAATAAAATTATGTACAAAATTTTTTATTTAATTTATTATAAATCCCCAAAAAATAACTTCTCCTCCCGAGCGAATGAAACTATGCTAAATGTCCCGTTAAGCGAATACTGGTGCTGCAATTTCATTGGTTCCCTCAGATTTCAATTCTGGGTAATGGTTCAAAAGATAAAAAAACCCACACATATGTTTATTCAACGTACCAGAAAAAATGTTCAGAAAATGATTCCAGGCACACCGGGTCTCAGAATCAGGTGTTCTTAGAAACAGCAGACTCGTAAAATTCCAAAGTATTTATGAAAAAAAATTCCATGAAATTTATGGGTCTTTACATTACCCCCACCTTAGAGCTTTACTTATCCTTAAAGATACAACACTAACTAGAGAAACAAATGGGGGTACTGAGCATGCATCTGAGCCTCCTTCTCCCATGTGCTCTCATTGAGTTTACTGTACTTCCAGTGAATGTGCACCAGAGGAATCGACCATCCACAGAGGACCTTCTCCTGTTGATCATCAATCTCCACCGGAACCTCCATGAATGTCGCCCCATCATCGATGTCCAGCTCCCCGTGATTGATGATGTGTGATGGGTCGTGCAGTATCCCCTCAACAGAGATACGAGGAAGGCGTCGTGCACCGAGTGAAACTGAGGTGGGAGGGCCAGGCGGTAAGACACCTCGCCTACTCTGCAGAGGACCTGGAATGGACCAAAAAGGTATGGAGAAAACTTTCCACATCGTCCAAATCACTACAGACCTCATTGAGGTGAGACCCATAGAAAAACGTGGTCATCATCCTCAAACCCCTGTGGTCTCTGACTCTTATCAGCATAGGGCTTGTGTCTGCTCTGTGTATTCTTTGTCCGCTCTTGGATGATTTACACCTTCTCCACCGTAGCTTGCACAATATTTGGTCCTACAAGTGTTGACTCCCCAAGGTTATTTAAGCATAGAGGTGATCTGTAAGGTCGGCCGTATAGTGCCTCGTAAGGTGCCATCCCTATTGTGGATTGATATCTATTATTGTATGTAAACTCCACCATGGGTAGGTGATCCTCCAAACGGCGACCAAAGTCAAGAACACATGCACGGATCATGTCCTCAAGAGTTTGAATGGTCCTCTGAGTCTATCCATCCTTCTGAGGATGGAAGGTGGTGCTCAAGTGAAGTTATGTCCCAAAATCCTCTTGTAATTGCTTCCAAAGCCAGGAAGTAAAATGAGCATATTAATTGGAGACGATAGTCGATGGAACACAATGATATCGTATGTTATCTTGAATGTAGAGGCGTCCCAAGGTCTCCACTGAATCCTGCTCTCTAATAGGTGGGAAGTGGGCTGACATGGGGAGTCGGTCGATGATCACCCAGATAGAGTCATGTCCCCTGGATGTTGGTGGAAGTCCCGTCACGAAATCCATATATATCCCGTCCCACATCCACTATGGGACCTCTAAGGATTTTACCAAGCCTGCTGGTACCCGGTGCTCCACCTTTTCTTGCCGACAAGTCAGGAATCGTGAAACGAACTCAAGTACTGCCTTCTTCATACTCAGCCACCATTGTTGTCGTCTGAGGTCCTGATACATCACTGCCACTCCAGGATGTACTGCTAGAGGGGAAGTGTGGAACTCCCTCAGCACCTCCTCTTGTTGTGAAACTGGTACCATGGTACGTCCTCTGAAGAGGATACTGTGCTCCCCGCCTTTAGAAAATTCAACAGGTGCCCGCCCTGAGGATATCAGAGCAAGTCGCGTCTCATAGTCAACATCCCCATGCGGTGCCTCTCTGAATCACTGAAGGAGTGGAGGAGTGAATCCGAGAGACTATAGAAAGGCTGCTCCATCTATATCCACAAAGGATATCTGCAGTGCATCTAGCTTCTCTATTGCCTCTCAAAGAAGCTGAATGCCTGATCTCCTGGTGAGAGCATCAACTACAATGTTCCCCTTCCCAAAAGTATAGATTATCTCAAAGTCATAGTCCTGGCTAAACTCGATCCATCGCCGTTGTCTCAGGTTCAGTTCCTTCTGTGATAAGATGTACCTGAGACTCTGGTGGTCATAATAGACTGTAAAGCACTTGCCTATCAGATAGTGTGGCCACATCATCAAGTCAAAGACCACTGCTACTAAATTCGGGTCATTGTTATCGTAGTTCTGCTTGTGTTTTCTCAAATACCATGAACCATACATGATCACTACTCTCTCCTGCATCAGGACACACCCGATTCTGGTCCCTGATGCGTCGCAGTAAACTACATACCCTACGCCCTCTTCTGGAAGCCTCAAGATGGGCGCATTGTTCAATCTTTTCCTCATCTATTAAAAGATCTGCTGACATCTATCTAACCACACGAAGGGTCTCACATTCTTCATCAAGGCTGAAAGTGTTTATGAAACTCTAGAGAAGTCTGGCACAAACCTCTGATATTATTCACCCATACCCAAGAAAATCCACACCTTTGTCACACATCTGGGTGGCTCCCAAGAATGTACAGCACCGATCTTCACTGTATCCACTGCAACTCTAGCCTCCGAGATGATGTGTCACAAGAAGTGAACCTCTCGAATCCAGAACTGGCACTTCGAGAGCTTAACATAAAGCCAGTTCTCTCGAAGTGTATCCAATATAACCTGAAAGTGGTAGGCGTGCTCCTCCTCAGTAGTAAAGTAAATCAGTATGTCATCGATGAAGACAAGGATAAAACGATCAAGGTAAGGCTGGGAGATCCTGTTCATGAGACTCATGGCCACCGCTGGAGCATTTTTTATGCCAAAGGGCATAACCAAGAACTCGTAGTGGCCATACCGACACCTGAAGGTTGTCTTCTACACATCCTCATCTCGAACTCTGAGCTGGTGATAGCCTACCCTGAGGTCTATCTTCGAGAACCAACGTGCTCCCTTGAGCTGATCAAAGAGGTCGTCAATCCTTGGGAGTGGGTAATCATTCATAACTATCACCTGATTTAGGCGATAGTAGTGTACACACAGTCACAAGATCCCATACGCCTTCATGGAGAACAAAATCGGAGAAGCCCATGGTGAAACACTGGGTCAGATGAATCCCTTTCCCTCCAAGTACTCCAGTTGTACCTGCAACTCACGAAGCTCGAAGGGAGCCATCCGATAAGCTGGAGTAGATATCGGTGTTGTCCTGGGGTACAGGTCAAAGTAGATGTCTACCTCTCTACTTGGAGGTAGTCCTAGAATGTCATCAGAAAAAAAATTTCATACTAATCCACTACAACAAGAAAACATAGACTCCTCACATCAACTACTCCGAATATGAGACTAGCCAACTTATGTGTAATCGGCTACCCTCTCCTCTACGTAAGTCTATCCTACACTGTAAAGGCTCACTTCTTGCCGATGAAGGTTAACCTAGTCCCATCCGTGTGGACACACCACACTTTTCACCTAACACAGTCGATCTGAGAATGAACTGTAGACAACCAGTTCATACCCAAGATGACGTCATAAAGCCTCGAAGCCACTACAATATGATCCCATCCAAAGATCTCACCTCCATGAGTAAGCTTACACTACTATCACCAGTGCGTAATCATCGAGTCTGCTCTCGTAGAAGTATCTAGTCATAAGGATCGAGCAAACGGATCTGTCAGAATCTCTAAGATCTGAACAAGGGTAGTGGAAATAAAATAATGACTCACTCCTGTGTCTACATGTACTGCAACAAGGGTGTAGTAGACACAAAAAGTACCTCGAATCATCTCAGGTGTGTTGTGGTCGTAGGCCTTGACTGCCTGGATCTGAGCCTACCTCTATCCGCCAGCTCCCTGTGGTCAGAGTGGACCTCTTGGTGGTTTGTGGTGGTAGAGCCTCAAATTGTCGTCCACCACCCATTGCTCAGCCATCTCCTCTGCCTCGTCCGCCTTCTCCCAACGGACCACCATGGTCGAACCTCTACCACTTCCTGGGAGGTCCCTCTTTTGTCTATTGCTCGTCTGCACTGCGGGCCAGGCAGTCTCGATCCATTTGACCATGCCCGCTGCATACATAGCACTGTCTGCCCCTCGTATGGTTGGCTCTGTTTCGTGTGCCCCGCACATCCAATCCAGTATCCGGATGTCGCCCACCTAATGGACTAGTCCCCTTGGACCTCTGCATCATCTATCTAATTCCATCTACAGAAGACTCGGCTACGTGTAGTCCTGAAGTGGTTCTTGCTGCTGACGACTGTTCAGTGAGAAATCTCTCCACTAGAAGGGCTCTCTCCATCACCCCTTCATACATCGGGATGCTAAGGGAAATCATCAAATCCCTGATCTCATGCCTCAGTACATACTCAAAAGTCTAGGACCGGAAGATTGGGTTCCGCACCATATCTGTGGAGTAGCGTGAGAGGTCATTGAACCTTGCTGAGAACTGAGCTACTTTCATGTTGCCCTGCTGCAGATAAAGTAACTCATGAATCTGCACTGCACGAAGGGTGGCTGGAACAAACTCTGAGGAGAAGAGAATCTCAAAGTCTATCCAATGTAAATATGCCTCATCATTCACAAATAGAGTCAAGATCCACCATCTACCTTCTGATATGTGTAGGAGACTCACGACAAGGATCCCCATATGATCGATTGGTGTCTCAACCAGTCTGAAAACTCTGACAGCAGCCTCTAGCCTATCCTCAGCCGCCTGTGGGTCCGTCCCTCTGCAGAACCTAGGCGGTCTCTAGCGCTGGAACTCATGCAACACACTAAGGCGGCATGCACTCTCTGCTGCCGGGGCTGGTGGTATCGGTGGCCCAGCGGGTAGTTGTACCTCTGGTGCCTCCGCTGTGATGGGGCCCTGCACCGAGTCCTTGTCGCTCGGTGGGCTACCATCTCGTATGAAACTCGGAACCCTAGTTGGCTGCCTTCATGGGGCCATCTTGCAAAGAACCAGGTCGGCCACTGTCAAAACAATATACCTGGTGTACTGACACAAAGTAATCACAATGAAAATATTTCAAAGGAAACACACACCCAATCAGTGTTTTCGTGCACTGAGTCGGAAATCAGATTTCAGAGTCCTACTGTAAGGATATATCGGTCACTGCACCAACACCAGTTTCCCAAAACTGATAAACACACCCAAAACACTTAACATTATTTTCGTTGAAGATTCATATTCAATGTTCTGTGGTAGAACCGACCACCTCTAATACCAATTTTTCACGACCCATCCTCAGGGCCCATGTCGTGACTACCCCAAGCATGCGTTCCATTGGCCAGGGGTTAGAGACTATCACCAAAGGCATAAATCCTGATAAATAGGGAAGGCATTGCCTTTATGACACGTAAACACAAACAAACAGAGTACAAGAGGAAGCAAACATTTTATAAAAGTTGTATAACAAGTGTACTGAATGTAAAGGGGCCAAAAAGGCAAGCCCAACAGTAATGTACAAGGAAAGGAAAAACAGGTATAACCAAAAAGACAAACATCTATAAGGTGACCAGCATCTCCTGGATCATCCACCATGGATTCTACCTAAATGGTTGGTATAGATAGCCTCCTCAATGCTCCACGTCTGTCCGTCTCCACCAGGTACCAACTCATCATGAGGTCCACCTCTGGGTACCTTCCAGTCCTCGTACACTCCACCTAGGTCAGCACTATCCATCGTCTTCATCCAACACAAATGATAAACCACAGAATAGAGATACAATCACGAAGTATCAACTATCCATACTTAGTTATATTTCCACACATATACCTATGTTATCAATCTCATTTTGGATCCAATCTCTCGAGCCCAAGCACAACTCAGTCCACACATGAAAGAAGTCAATCACATCAATAATAATGATTGAAAGTCAAGACTCAGCTCACATAGGTATACAACTCACGAAGAGGGGTGGAGATGATTAGATGTAGCCTCTGATCATCTCCTCTACCTAACACACGTAGGATCCTTGTACATAAGTCTTCAATGCCCAACCCACAGAGGATCCAAGTACATTAATCATCGCTACCGAACCCACAGAGGATCCATGTATAGTAGTCATCATTGTCAAACCCAAAGAGGATCCCATTACAGTAGTCATCGTCGTCGAACCCACAGAGGATCCCAGTACAGTAGTCGCCGCAGTCACAGCCATCTCTAGGTTTCCCGCATACAGTACGCTCGATTCCTTGAGGGTCCACTCCTCGATCCAAGGAGTCGATATATCAACTATCATGAAGTCCAGAGTTGATGTATCCAAAAGTATTTTCTTGTCAAGAGGTCCCCAACGTGACAGACAGTGCGTCAATAGGACGCCCGGTCTAAGATATATTGGCTTTTCTGTTCCAGGGGCCCAGTTGGAATTACGCTCATTCTAAACCCGGCCATTTTCCAAAGTTTTCCAAATCTCACTTAGAGTATCGCAAAATTACCACTTCATCGCGAGGGTCCTAGTGTCATAGATGGTGCGTCGATCGGATTTTCAGTCTTAAAGTTATTCTCGTTTAAGTGAAACGAGCCTGGCCGGTCAAGCCTAGTGGGTTGGCGGGTTGGCCCATCTAGATTTGGAGGGTCCGACCCGGAAGTGGGGTCAGCCCGGCACGGTGGAGTTCAGCTCGGCCCGGCGGGTCGTGGCCTAGCCCGGTGCGGTGCAACCTGGGCCACAGCTGGTCGCGGCTCGGCCCGGGCTGGCCGAGTGATATGGGGGAGCCCGCATTCCCGAACCGGTGGGGCTGAGCTGCACCATCCTCCTATCCGGCCTTCCGAAACCGGCCGGTCTTCCCGGGGTGATTGGCCTGGACGGGAAGGCCTCTATCCTCCCACACGGAACCTGTGGGTGTCGCGCCCTCTTCAACCCAGCTGGCTAACAAGCAGGCCGGTTCACCGCCGAAGCGGCCCGCGGAGCACGGGCCGCTGTTCTCTGCAACGCGGTGCCTTAGAGGTGACGTGGTCCTCCAGCCCATCCGGCATCGGCCAGCGGGCTTCAGCCGGCCGGTTCCTCTTCGACCAAGAGGCCCACGGATGCGAGTCGTGGTTCCTCTCTACGCGGCCAGCATATGGCCACCACTTCCTCCTTCACCGCCACCTCTTCCATCACTGCCTCCATTGAAATAAAATCAGGATCAACGGAGGGTCGTTGGGTGATGTTCGTTCAGCCAGCGCCCACCGTGTTAGGAAGTATCATATGGTCGAAGATAAAACAAGGTTTCAACGAACAATGAAGAAACTTTTTATTCAATTAAAATTGAAGCAAACCCCCTACCTCGTAATTGACGCCGCACTTCGTCGAGCTACGGAAGATAAGAGTCGTGGTAGTCGGGGGTCACGGAAGAACGGTGTTGTCCCGTCAACGTTGGTGGAAGAGTTGTTTTCATAGGCGACGCTTCTCGTGATCAGTGTCTTCTCCCTTGATGCCGCGGAAGAAGAAGGTAGGAGAATTCATGGAGCGTTCTTCGCTGAGAGAGTTTGACATTCTTCGTAGAAGAATGAAGATCTCCTATAATTCTCCAAAGGTCCCCCCACAAAAATATTTTCCAAGGAAAATATTATATTAGGCCTCTCAATTTTAATATAATTCCAATGCAATTCAAATTGATTCAAACGAGAGGTGCCAATTAATTAATGATGTTACTAATTGGATGTGGTTGCATAATCAATGGGTGGTAGGTGGTGAGGCCCCACCATAATGAGGGTAGTTCTTAAATAATTAAGGGAGGAGGTGGAGAGTTATATGAATTAATAAGGGGTTTCATGGGAGTGTAAGGAGACGTTGAGAGGTTAGGCTCTCGTGTGGGCCCACCTCACATTATCCTCTCATGGGAGGTTATGTGGGTGTATTCCCCACAACTAACTTCCCCTTCTATGAAATAACAACAAAAAATAAATAAAATTGTGTACAACATATTTATTTAATTTATTATAAATCCCCAAATATTAACTTCTCCTCCCGAGAAAACGCAACTGTAGTAAAGGTCCCCTTAAGTTAATACTAGTGATGTGAGTTCATCGGTGCCCACAGATTTCAATTCTGAGCACTGATTTAAAAGATATAAAAAACTGCACATACTTTTACTGAACGTACACGAACAAAACTTCTGAAAATGATTCCGAGCACACCGGGCCTTGGAATCAGGTACTTTCAGAAACTGCAGACTCGTAAAATTCCAAAGTATTTAAGAAAAAACATTCCTTGAAATTATTAGGACGTTAATTTTGCGGTCTATGTATATATCACATTTATCCCTATAAAGATAGTTCCTCCACAAATTTTAAGAAAATACAACAGCAAGTAGCTCCCAATCATTCATATGATAGTTCTTCTCATAATGCTTCAATTGTCGATATTAATAAACAATCACATTGTCATTTTTCATGATAATTCACCCAAGAACTTTTAGAGATGCATCACTAAAAATAATAAAATCCTTCTTTACTAGTGGGTAGAGTTACCATAGTTTTAGTAACCAATATCTTCTTTATCTCTTTGAATCTTTTTTTACACTCCTTTGTCTAGATGAACATATTTCGTTTCCATGTTAACTTGGATAGTGGATTATAAATTCATAAAAACTTCTTAAAACCCACCAATAAAATAATATTTTATCATAGAAACTATGAATCTTAGTTAATATTATAGAATGGGGCCAATCCTCTATCACCTATTTCTTGGAAGGTTCAATTGGAATTCCTTCATTAGTTACAATGTTTCCCAATAAAGCAAATAGTTGTAACCAAAATTAACAATTCTTGAACATTAAAAATATGATATAATTATTCAGAGTTTATAAAATAAACTTTAGATAATCCTAATTCTCTTCAATACTTTTGTAATATATCAAAATATAATCAATAAAAACAACCAAAAATTTATAAATCTATCCTTGAAGACTCTATTCATAAAATCCATTAATAAACAAGGTGCATTAGTTAATACAAAGGAAATAAGAACTAACTCATAATGAATTTATCTTCATCAAAAGGTGGTATTTGGAATATATTCATTATTCACCCTCAATATATGATAACTGGTTCAAATATCAATCATGGAGAAGAATGGAGCTCCATGAACCTAGTCAAATAAATCATCAATCCTTGGAATATAACACTTTTTCTTCACTATGATCTCTTTATGTTCTCTATAAGCAATGTATAGACACATTTATTCAATATTCTTATTCAAAAAAGAGAAAATGTACTCCCCTAAGAGACACACTTGATCAGATAAACCCCTTATCCAATGGAACTGGGAGTTGTTTCAATAATTCCTCAAGAAACACATTTTCCATTCTATATAGAGATTTTGATGTTGGCTTAGAACCAGGAAAGAGTTCAATGGATAATTGTACCTCAATTTATATGGGAGGTCTAGGTAACCCCTCATGAAATATGTCTATGTATTCATAGACTATGGGGACGTTTTCTATTCATATACATTCTTTTCCTTCTTTAACTTCAATGGTCATTTTCATAAATAAGGACAAGAGAGGTTCATATCGAAAAAAGATCAGGTCACGATATATCTTCTTTGAATATAAATATAGGTTTTCTATTCATTACTAATGATATTTATTTTTTTCCTAATTTAATCTTATAATTATAATTTGAGATCCAGTCCATACCCAGTATAGTCTCTAATTCCATCATGGGAATGAAAACTAGATTTTTAATGAGTTTTTTTATTCTAATGTGTATATAAGAGTTTCTATGCACTCTTGATGCTTGGATAATCAGTCCAGGATTATTTACTAATAACATGAATTTTATTAGTTTAGGAATTGATTATATATCATTTGAAAACATAGGGTAAATAAGAGAATGCATAAAAAATAATAAATAAGTTATTTCTAGAATAGAGAGAAAAATGAGAGTACCTTCCACAACATCATTTTGAGAATATACTACATCTGTCATGATAAAAAATTACCTACTATTATCATTCAGTTGATTTTTAGGTTTATGTTGATTCCCATCAATTATCTTCTGTTTTGGATAATGGTTGGAAAAGTGACCACGTTTTCCAGACATAATGAATTGGACTTCTGGCTAGGCATTAACCATTATCCCTTTGATGTTAGTGTTGAGATGATGAGGATTCACCTCACTATGATAGTGTTGATCAATATGAACATCTTTTACACACATGTAACATTTTTTTCTCTGGAGCATGTTGTTCCATGAAAACTTCTTCCCACATTTTTTTCACATGGGAAGTTCCAGTATCCTTCCTCCTATTCTTTTATCAATGTTCCTCCTAAATATTTTCTATATTGATCTCTTTTTTCTTTCGATCTATAGGACCATTGTTTCTCTCTGAACTCTAGTTCATCCATTATGACACTACACATTATCTCCTCATAGTTTTCATTGTCTATACTAGAAAGATTGTTATATAGATGGGGTCTTAGTCAACTGAATAATCTAAAAAAGTTACATTAGGATCCAAAGAAAGGATATATTTGTAGTGATAATGTCTTGTAATGTTCCTCTCATAGCATCCCACATATTAATTTTCCTTCCCCTTCAACTCTATGAAATCCATTTCCAATTTTTTCACATTAAATGGTGGGAATTTTCCAGTAAAAGGTCTCCCTGAACATCTCCCACTCCATAAAATTAATCACCTTTCATTGCTTCATGTTTTTAATAATTTTCCACCATTGATAAGTTTCTCCCTCTTAGAGGTACATAGCTAGAGTTAATTTCTCTTATTCATAACTATGGAGTACAAAAATAAGTATTTTCTATATAGCATATCCATTTTTCAGAAATCAATCGGTCAATGTATCCAATAAAATAAGGTGGTTGTTGAACTATAAAGGAATCAATAGAATACTATACCCTATAAGGTGAATCTCATATCTCATCTTGATTCAAGTTATTTCTTATAACACAAGTCAGGGGATTCATCATTCTCATGAAGTTTTCCATTCCGACATCTATTATAGTGTTGTCAGCACATGGTCCATTGAACTCACCATCTAAACGTTTCCTCTTATTTATACATATATACAAATTAAGAAAAACTTAGTGAGAAAAATGCCTCTTTTAAGATTATTATAACTATAATGTAATTTTATGACATAAAAATCATAAATAAATTTGTTATTCATAATAAAAAATTTCATTTTATATAAATACTTCATCATGGTTTATAAAATTCTTATGATTAACCAAACACATCCACCAGGAGTGTCAAAAAATGAGTAGAACAAAGCCGGTTTTCATTCACCTATTCTTATTTGAGTCAATCGCAAAGCATTGATTTCAAGTTTTACCCCCAGATACATATATTCCAGATCCACATCAACTTGTTTATATCAAGATAGAGACATCATTATTTGGAAACTATTAACTTGATATTTCCCCAATATAATAGGATTTTTTCCTATGTTTAACTTTTATCTATAAATATTCATAAAATTTTAAAATCCTAATTTTCATAAATAACTAATCTTTCCTTTGATACCAACTATGGAATCTTTCTTTTTCTTTATTTAAAATTTTCAATAATAACATACAAACATGAGTTCTCTAAAAGATCAGTTTCTTGGAAAGAAAGGTACATAATACATGAAAACATAAAATAATTATTCTAATACACTTGGAATAATTAATGAAATGTTCAATATATGTAATTTTACTTCATCTCATAACCTAGTGATATACATAAACGGAATGTGTGAGCATCATGCCCAGTAAGGAAAAGCAAGGGAAAAACTGTACATTTGATATTGAGAAACATCAATAAGAACATGAGGATTATCATAAATACATGATTAAGTGGAATACAATAATAAACATAATAACATTAATAATAACATGTAAATGGGTATAAAATATTTAAATGATACATTCATAAACATATCACCAATGTTTTTCATCGATGTATCATAAAAATTACCAAGGTTATTAACTAATGTATCGTAAAACATTTCAACACTAGAGATTAAATTATATACCCAATAAATTGAAGTACGATCATGGTGCACCATCAATACATTATAATTTATTAGACTCACATATATTATAATAAGACATTTTATAAATATCCTAATGATAATAAATGAAATGGGTTTCATATAAAAATCATCGAATTTAAAAAAAATCATAATGACAAGATCTTTGTCATGTATAACCCATGTAAAGGGAATTTGGGTTTTATGAATGACAATAGTAGAATAAAATAAATTATTTTTAAGTATTGGTTAACATACCAAGAAAATAAATAGGTTCTTATATTCAAATTATGAAAATAAAATGGAGTTTCTTGAAGAGAAGAGAAAAATTTTGAGAGGTTAAATCCACAGAAAATAAGGTATAAAACATGGTCTTTGAAAATGGTAAAATGAAAATGGGTATGGGTAACCCATTAATAAATTAATATTAATATGTTAAATGGAGAAAATCAATTACATATAATAACTAATTTAGGAAAATTTAATGATATACCACATTAAGAGAAATATGATATGAAAATTGAAGTGGTGATCACCATTTCCTTAAAGAGTGGTTCCTAAAACCTGGGGATCTGGGCATTGGGGGCTTGATGACACATTTTGAGGTTTTATTTAGAAGTAAAACTATCATTTATTCATGTATTAATAATTTTTAGTGAATGTAAATGGATAAATGGGTGCATATTTATAGAATAATTGGAGAATTTGTTTATTAATTTCTAAATTCAGCCTTCTAAAACCGAGGTAATGTAAATGAAAAAACATGGGATTTCATGTGGTATTTTCCCATGGTATTAGACACTTGGGACACATATTTTTTTATTTTAATCCAAGGTATTAAAAAATAATTTTATATTGCTTATTTTTTCAAATAAAATTAATGTTTTCACAAAATAAAATTTATAAAGTTAAAGTTTTCATTCTATAATTTGGGAAGTAAATTATATATTTTTAAATTGATTAAAATAATATAAAATACTTGAAATTAATAAAATAACATATTTTAATCCATTTATTATGTTTAATGAGTTATTATATCACTATAAACTAATTATGAAGTCATTAAACATACTGAAAAACAAAAACTGTATTTTTACTAATCATAAAAAAATAAATTATTTTACAAAATTCTCATAAATTCACCCTATCGTAATTTAGACATTCTAATTTCCAAAATTATATTTATTTTTTCCTAATAATTCTATATATATTCTAATTTTAATTTTAAATATAAGAATCAATATTTACTAAATATAATATCAAATTTAAAATGCATAGTAAACTTTATGACACTTGAAAAAAATAGAAAATATTTTATCATTTATATTTAAATTTTAGCATTTTATTCATTATATTTCATTAAAATAAACATTATTAACAATAAATTAGTTTATTATGATAATTATATATTTTCTTAAAATTAAAATGTTTGTCGAAAAAATGAATTTATCAAATTCATCATTTTTTTAAGAAAAAGCCTTTTTAAAATAAAATTGATGGAATAAAAATGTTATTTATAAAAATGAATTATAATTTGAGTAACTCATCCCTTGAAACATAACAACTTATACCACTTTCATACAAAAAAATGGTGTGTGATAGATTCATGGGGCAGCTCGGATAACATCGCTCGAGTGGTAATTTCCACTAACTTGAACTTCTCCCTTATGCAATTTCATTCATGATTCACTTGTTGAAGCTCAGTTTGGTCTTAGTCAAGAGTGAATCCCAGTGACTCTACCTCCATCCCATGTTCTGACTAATGGGTTTCATACTGCATGACTCTAATGGATCATTCCATTATTTATCCTTTCTAGATTAATTAACTTTTTTAATATATACATATAAAATCTAATAATAATGTTAATTTTTTAATCAATATAATTATTTAAAATGGTTTTATTGACCAATGGTCATATAAGGGTCAAAACCCAATGGTCACATTTCAAATTATAATCATTTTTATGTAAATGATATGTAGTTTTTTTAATTATAAAATAATATAACACACATTTTCATTGGAAATAGATATCATTTAAAAAAATTCCTGGTTATCACATTCTACCCACCTTATGAAATTTCATCTATAAAATTTAAACTCAATCACTCATTTGAGAAATGATGTGGGTACTTCTATTGCATTATTTACTCTGGTTTAGATGTTTTATCATCGTATTTATGGATCTTCTATAACACTCTGACAATGTGTATAGTCTTGTTATACAGAACCTTGTCTCTATGGCCCAAGATCTTGCCCATCTTCTCCTCATAGGAGAGGTCACGTTCCAATTGTACCACTTGAGAATTTAGTACATGTTAACGGTAATTTATATACTTCCTAATTATAGATACAAGGAATACATCAAGAACTTGAGATACATTTGTGGGAAGTTCTAGTTGATAGGACACTGCTTCTATGAGACCAAGGATTTCATAGGAGCTAATGTACCTAGGGGTAAGATTCCATTTCATCCCAAACGGAATGACTATCTTCCAATGTGGAATTCAAAGGAGGACTTGGTCACTTACATCAAACTACACGTCGTTTCAATGGTTGTCTGCATATCTCTTCTTAAAACTCTTAGTAGAATTTATTTGTTGTTGGATTGAATGAACCTTTTATGTCATCTCTTACACAATATCAGGAAAAAGAGTATTTCCCTCACCAATTTCATCCCAAAAAGTAAGAGTTATACATTTCTTACCAAATAGATATTCATAGGGTTCCATTTTAATACTCAAATGGAAGCATTTTTTTATGAGAAAAAAACTAATGGGATATGTTGATCCAATCCACAATTAAATTCAATTGATCATGTTCTTATCACTTCCACAAGTGTATTAGTATTCCTTTCATATTTTCTATTATATTTTTGGTGATAGGATATACTAAATTTCAATTCAGAATTCGGTGCATATTGAATACTTCTCTAGAATTTCGAAGATACCTTGGATCAATATCATAAATGATAAAAAGTGGCACTCCATGAAATAACCGTTATTCATGGATATTTCCCCACTTAAATGTTGTTATGGGTATTGGTTTCAATACCCCTATAAGAATTTTTTGAGCTACCTTCACTTTTTTAAATGCCAGGAACCCTGTAGTGTAGTCAGTGATCTCCCCTTCCATTTTATGCCACCAATCATTATCACAAAGTTCCATGTACATTTTAGTTCTTCCCGGATTTATATTTAGTATAGAGTTATGAGATTCATCCATTAGATCCTTCTTTATTTATTGAATAGATTGAAAACATAGCCTTGTATGAAATTTTAGTACACCTTCTTAATAAATATTGAACTTCGGAAACTTCTCATTCTTCACAGCCACTATCTTATTCTATAACAAAGGATCTTATCATTGATTTTTCTTGATCTTCTTTAGTAATGATTTTTGATAAATAATTTCAGATAGTATTTATGATGTCCCCAACCTCATGATACCCATTTTCAACCTTACAAGTTCATTAATCAGTGTATATCCCTGAATCCTCATCATTTCCAACACACCATGGTCTTACCTACTTAATGCATCAGGGACATTATTTTCTCTTCTGGGGTAATAATGAATTGATAAATCGTAGTCTTTAAGAAGTTCCAACCATCTCCTATGTCTCATATTTGATTCCATTTGCATTGAAATATACTTTAAAAATTGTTTCTTTGTGTATATATCAAATTTATCCCTATAAAGATAGTGCCTCCATATTTTTAGAGAAAAAACAATTATATCTAGCTTCAGATCGTGCATAGGTTAATTCTATCCATGAGGCTTTAACTATCGAAATACCGAAGAAACTAGCATTTCACTTTTCATAATGATGCACCCAATATCTTTCAGATATGAATCACTAGAAATTATTAATCCTTCTCTGATAGAGGTTAGTGTTATCATGTGTGTAGTAACTAATATCCTCTTCATATCATGGAAATTTTCTTCATAATCCTTTTTCTAGATGAACATATACCCTTTTCTAGTTAAATTTGTTATTGTATTATAAATTTGGGAAAAAAGTCAGAAATATCCTATAATATCATATAAAACCATGAAAACAATGAATCTCAATTACTATTGTAGGATGATGTCACTCCTCCACCACCTTTATCTTTGTAGGGATAACTGAGATTCCTCTATTGGTGATGATGTTCCCTAATAATGTAACTTGTTCTAACCAAAATTAGAATTTTATGAAAATTTTAAATATCTTCTCCTTCCTTAGAGTTTACAATATAGTCCTTAACTTATACCCATGCTCCTCATGAATTTTGAAACATATAATAATATCATCAATAAAAACAACCAAAAAAATAAAATGGTAGTCCTTGAAGACAAAATTCATCAAATCTATCCATATAGTAGGTGCATTAGTCAAGATGAAGGAAATAACAACAAACTCATAATTCTCATATCTTTATAACCAAACAGTATTTAGAATATATTCTTTCTTCACCATCCATTGCTGATAACCATATTGAAGATCAATTTTGGATAATAATTGAGCCCCATGATGTTGGTCAAAAAAATCATTAATCCTTAGAAGAGAGTACTTGTTCTTCAAAATACTACCATTACGTTCTATATAATAATTTCTTAGCAACATTGATCAATCTTTCTTCTTTTCAAAGAAAATTGATTCTCCTAAAGGATATATACATGGTTGGTTGAATCCCATATCCAAAATTTCATCAAGATGATTATTTAATTCCCTATGCCCTACATTTTATATTCTATATGGGATCATTGATATAGTCTTGAAACTAGGAATGATTTCAATATATAATCATACCACTCTATATTTTAGTGGTCTAGGTAACTCCTCCATAAATACATCTATTTGTTGGTGGAATATGGTCACATTTTCTATTCATATATATTTTTTTCCTTATTCCTCATCACTGATCATTTTCATAATGAACGCTACATGAGGTTCTTCTACATAAATCTCATGTTGACATATGTCTGCTTTTAAGATAATTGTCTTTTCTCCATTCAAGACTACTAATATTTCCTTACATATTAATTTAATCTTATAATTATACTTTGATAGATAGTCTATCCCTAGTATAGTGTCAAATTCAAGCATGGGATTGGGTACTAGAGTTGTAATTAGATTGTTCTCTACAATGTGAATACTATAGTTTATATACACTATTGATGATGGGATAATCTATCCAACAATATTTACTGATAACTCTAATTTTAGTAGTTACGTATTGATTCAATATTATTTGAAAACGTGGAGGAAATAATGGAATAAATAAAACTAGAATCAAATAATGTATTACAGAAAATATTTTTCAATACAGTATATCCATTGTTCAAAAATAAATGGTTTGGTAGATCCACTAAAAGAATGTGGTAATTGACACAAAATATCTCAATGGAAATTTGTTCCCATTTACTTGAATCTGGTATCTCAACAATATTCTAGTTATTTCTCATTACACAATTCTATTGATTCATCATTCTCATGAATATTACCATTCCGTCTTCCATTGGAGGGTTCTTAGTTCATGGTCTGTTTCACTCACAATTTACATCATTCCTCTTATTTCCTTCCATTTTATAAAAGAATAAAACCTTAGTGACAAACATGTTTCGTTTAATAACCTTATTATACTAATGGAATTTTATTTCATAAAACATCATTCTTAAACATGTAGTTCTTTAACAATAATTAAATTTTATACAAATCCTTTATAATGGTTCATAAGAAGCTTTTTATTAACAAAACATGTACCCCCGGATTGTCCAAAAATGAGTACAAAAAATCCAATTTTCATTCACTGGTACCTGTTCGATTCTAGATCTATGTGGTGTTTTATGTTTTTACCACTAGATACAACTATACTAGATCCACATCTATTTTTTCATATCTATAAATGGATATCATTGTTCGGAAATCATAAACATAATATTTCACCAAAAGATTTGGATTTTTCATATATTAAACGTGTCCCTAGGGTTATTCCTAAAATTACAAAATCCTAATTTCTACAACCAACTAAACATCTCTTTGATATGAACTATGTAATCCTCTCTTTTATTACAAAAAATATTTATTTACATGGTACAAACAAAGGATTTTTTAAAGTTTAGTTTCTTAGAAAAAAGGTATGTAATACATGAAAATTTTAACAAAATATTCTAAGAAACATAAAGGTATTCTTAAAATTTTCAACTTAATTACATTTACTATATCTCATAACCTGATTGCATACATCGATGGAAAGAGTGAGAATAATGCATAGTGTGTGAAATCCAGGGAAAATGCTTTCACATGATATTCAGAAATATCAATAAGAACGTGATAATTATCATAAATACATAAGAAATAGGTGTATATTAATAATAATAACATTAATAATAACATTCAAATATATCTAAAACCTTTAAATAAGATATCCACAATCATAACACTAAGGATTTTCACTGAGGTGTCATAAAATTTACCAAGGTTATTCACCAAGGTCTCATAAAACATGTCATCTCTAGAGACTTAATTATTTACCCAATGAATTAGAGAACTATTAAGGTTCCCCATTAATATTTATTAATATATTTTATCCACATAAATAAAAATAAATCATTTCATAAATAACACGTGGAGAATAAAATAAACTGGGTTCATATTAAAATCACGACATCTTAAAAAGTTCATAAAGATAATATCATGATGTAATTTATAACCCACTGAAATAGATTGGGGGTTTTATGTATTTCAAACCCAAAATAAAATAAATAATATTTAAATCTTGGTGAATACCATTGGAAAATACATAGGTTTTTGTATTCACAAAAAGAAAATAAAAGGGAATTTCTTTAGTGGTATATATAAATATTTTAGAAGTAAAATCGACAACATAACTAGTATAAAACATGGTTTTAGAAATGGGTAGAATGAGAGGGGACATGGGTATACCATTCATATAATACTATTATTATATTAAATGTGTAAAATAAATTGGATTGAATAACTTAGTTTTGAAATTTGAAATACATACATCATAACTTGAAAACATGGATGAAAAAGAGATGTGGAGATCTCCCTTACCATGAAGAGTAGTTCCTCAAACATGTGAATTAGGACCTTGGGGTAATGGTGAAGACTTGGGAGGTATAAATATAAAAAATATCATGCATAATGAATTTGGTTTTTATTTAAATGGTGAAATTTTTGGGTATTTATAGAAAAAGTGGGGAATTTGTTTATTAATTTCTTACTTTAGGGCCTGGACACCAAGCTTGTGGTAAATGAAAAACCATTGTATTTTATGTTGTATTTAGACATGGTATTTGAAATATGTGACACAATTAATGTTATTTTAATCCTCAAGAGTCAATAATAATTTTACATTACTTATTTTGGAAAATAAAATTAATGTTTTTTTAAAAAATATCATTTTTAAAGTAAAAGATTACATTTTAGAATTTAGAAAGTGATTTTAATATTTTGAATTTGATTAAAATATAATATTAAAATTTATATGATTCAAATAAAAATTATGAACTGTTTTATTGTGTTTAATTATTTATTACATCGTTATGACATTATTTTTAAGTCATTGAACTAATCTAAAAACACAAAGTATATTTTTATTATTCACGAAAAAATAAATCATATTATAAATTATAATGGATTAAAATACCCTAATTTCAATGTTCTGATTTCAAAAATGATATTTATTTTGTCCTATTAATTCTATAAATATGGTAATTTAAAATTTTAAGTATAAAATTCCTTATTTACTAAAAATAATAGCCGACAGAAAATGCATAGTAAAATTCCTGAGACTTGAAAAAAAATAAAAAATATTTTACCATTGATTTTCAAATAAGAGTATTCTAAATATACTATTTTTTAAAAATAAAAATTATCTACAATAAATGAGTTTGTTATAATAACTATTTCTTTTTCTAAATATTAAAATTCTTATTTATAAAATGAATTTATAAAAAAATTATTCAGAAGAACTATTCTTAAAACAGAATTGACAGAACAACAATTTTATTTATACAAGTGGATTATACTTTAAGTTACGAAGGACTTGATAAATAACCCATTATAATAGATTTATACAACATAAATGTAAGGTTTTTTATTTTTATTGATTCATGGAGTGGCTCGGATAACATCTGCTGAGTGGTAATTTCAACTAACTTGAACTTCTCCAATAGGTGATTTTGTTCAAGTTTTACTTATTGAAACTCTTCCTGGGATTGGTCAAGGGAGAGGCACGATAACTCCACCTACCTATCTGGTCATAAAAATTGGGCTTTTTATGATCTGACTCTATGGGTTGAATTCATCATTTCTAATTTTTTCGTTAATTATCCTTTTTAAATTTCACCTTATAATTTCTTATTATAACATTAAAATGTTTATCAAGATTATTTCTACTGTTGGTTGTATTGTCCGACCATCATATAATAGTTGAAGAAATATGCTCACATTTCAATATATAATCACTTAATTATTAATGAGATATATTTTTTTGAGTAAAAAATAACATAACATGCATTTTTTTAGGAAATAAATATCAATCCAAAAGTCAAAGTTGTTACAAGATACATATCACCCCCCCCCCCCTCATTCACTCCATCCCACCTCCCCTACCAGACCCTTTCTACTACCCTAATACTCCCTATCACCGTTTAACCGATAGTCATAACTTCTTGTCCTCCCTTTATCCCCATATAGATATCTTCCTCCCGCACACCCCTCCTCCTCATAAACCAGTGTTATTGCTACCCTTCCACCCTCCAAACCCTCATTGTACCTATAGCTTTTTCTGTCGTGCCCAGAGCCATGGGCACCACTGCCTGTCCACCATCACTACCCTCAATCCCCTAACCCTCATCGCATCCTCCTTCTGACTACCTCTAACAGCCATCCATTTTCCCTATCCTTTTACATACCCTCACTAAATCCCTCCCAGAACTACTTCCATCACCACTGTTGTTTCGGGTCACTACTATCGTCCGATATCTTCCAGTACCAGAGATCTCACTGTCATTCCATATTATTCATTATACTTTATGTAAAAAAAATTTCCCTTGTATTTATTTTCTTCGCTTAACATTTTATAGATTTAGTACTACCCATTGAATTAAATTATTCAAACTGACGTCCATATAGTTTTGGTTAAGTCTTTTGATTTATTTGGTTATTTATAGCTAGTAACATTGTAAATGAATTTTTTATTAAAGATATTATTTATAATGATTTCACATTGATAAATTTTATCAATTAATTCATTTTTTTATGTTTCAACCAATCTTAGAATTTTATATTTAATTTATATAATTAAATAATTCTTTGTAAATTATTATTTATATGCGTATTTACATATGTAGGAATAGTATACCTATTGGATATTATATCTACCTTGTTAATGTGTCATATTTCTTTATATAATGTGTTTTTATTTAATATGTTGTTTTTATACTTAATTTTTTTTGTTAATTAATTATGTAAATCCATGTGGCAGGATGTTTAATTCTTATTTTTGAAGAAACATTTAATATTATTTGCATCAAATAAATACACTACTGTTTTATATATATATATATGTTAGTGTATTGATATATTATTTATGCACATTAATATATAATTAATTAAAATATTGTTTTATTTTTTAAAAAATTATCTGTTACTTAATTAATGAAATTCAATTTGATGAGTGATAAATATATTTTTTATATTTACATTAATAGATTGATTCAGTACAAATAATTACTATATGAATTAAATTCATAAATTTCCACCATAATGTTTCAATGGTTAATATTCATTTGGATAGATGCATTTATGATTCATATAAATCAAATTTATTGAAATTAAATAATAGATCTTTTTTGAATGATACACAATGCTTTGAATCCTATATTTTAGTCAATGAACTGTCCATAATCCTATCTTGAGTAGTTATACAAATCATTCCACCATCATGTGATATATTATTTTGTGTAATACATTCAAGAAATAGAATAATAATCCTTCAAGTTTCCTATTCCCATGAGTGTTTAGCAACTGATTTATAATGAAAAATAATCATGGATTCGATACAAATTGGTGCTATATTATTTTAGTGTGTCCTATTTTCATTTTATTATCATATTATAATATTATATATGGGATAATTGATTAATTAGGGATGATATTTATGTATTATTTTATATCATAATAACCTCAATTTGAAATATTAAACTATTTTTAAAATATTATTATAATTTTTTTTCCATGAAAATTGAAACTCCAACCAGCAAACCTTTATTCTATCTTTGACCACCATATGGATAATATTTTTATTCCCAATTTCATATTAGTTTATGTATTTATATGTTCATGAAATTTAATTAAAATAATATCAATAACTCCATATAAGTACTGATAGTTTTTTAGTACATGGATGTTTAAAAAACAAGAAAGGGGTTAATAATGAAGTAGTTGGATGATGAGTACAACACCTTGAATTCATTTTTTTCTCAAGGGATGCATCATCTGTGGTTTATGGTTTGGGTTGTGAGTATTTATTGGTCGAGATGGACCTTATGGTGCCGCCACCATAATATATTTATTTTCATCTCATATATTATTAAAAATTAATTATTTTGACAACTTATTCATTTATTATAATACAGACTAATATTTTACTTTATATTTTCATACCCTTTAACTGGACATTCGAATTTATTTATATATTGTCAATTTTAACAAAAACTATATCATATCATTAAAAATATATATCTTAGTGGGGTATTATTTTATATATTTGTTTGTCCAAAAAATCATTCATTAATTATAATTTTTTTAATTAAACATTTTTTACAAGTTTCTCTATATAGAATATTTAGTGGTATATAGAACAAAAATATAAAAAATAAAATGTATAGATAATTAAATATAACTTAAAATGAAATGACAGTTTCATTTGTTAACTATTTTCTTATTTTGGATGATTATGAATTGAAGTCCCTATGGAATTAGTTATTCATTATTTTAAATACATATTATGATCTGAAATTAAATAAATGAAAGCAAAATGAATCCTTCTGTAAATGCTACTAGTTTTTTTATAGATATGAATATAGACAAGACTTGGATTGAAAACAAAAATTGAATTTCTAGAGAATATATTTAGGGTTTTATTATTTTTATTGATTATATTAAAGGATTTAAAAGTTTATATATTATTTTTTGAAGTAGATTATGTGAAAAAAATCTCAATCCATAAAAGATACTATGAGGGAGAACCTATTCTTGAATGTGTATCTAAAAATTTATTTCAGTTGGACACTTCATGGGGAAGAATATATTCATTGTAATCATATAAGAATAGTTCATGTGGATATTTACCCAAGGAAGATTGATCTGATGTATGAAACGAATAAAAAAATGTTATGTGGATTCACTTCTAAAGGAATTAACATCCAGAATGAAGACACCGGTGAGGTAAATCTTTTATCAAGTGAAGATCATGATTTTTTAGGTTGTATGAAGTATTTGATGATACAAAAATGGAATAATATTATGGGTGTATTACATATATTAAATTTTCATTTATGGTTGAGTTATTAAACATTAATTATTTGAATCAGTGGCCAGATACATCTTTTGACATGTTGTTTGTGTTATTGGAAATAGTAATTCCTTTTGATTCTATGATTATTGATTACTATTACAATGATCATAAGTTTAAGGATAACTTTTTTTTCATATATGATACCATAGATTCATGTGAAAAAAAATTATTTTGTTTATAAAAGGAAATATCTATTAGGATAATTTTATGGTTTTTGACTCTACGATGTGATAAGATAACAGTGGAAATTATACTCATCAATGTCAGACTAAGAAATAGGGGAAATCGAATGTTGAAAACAAAATGTGTAACCTTTCACTAAATATACAGTTGAAAAGTTTATTTATATTATCTAAAGATTCTAGCTTAATGATATAGAATGTAGAAAGAAATTATAGTGGTGATTTTATATCCTACCCAAAAAAATCTATTGTATTAAAGGATTTCAATTAGAGAAACCTAAAATTTTGTAAAGATATTCATAATGTCCAATTACAGTAGGCAGCCAATGGTTTCAATCCATTCAGGTCTATGTTTGGTGAAACTCATAACCCATGGCCAATGGTGTTGGTTTCATATATCTTCTTCTTTGGAATAATATGAAACAACAAATTCTATTACTTTTCACTCTTATTGATGGACCTAGAAGTATGAGGGATAATATTCATGTTTACCGTTGACTATTTTTTGATGAGTTGAATTTATATTGGGGTGATTGTGGGATGACTTATGACTGTGAAATGAATAAAATGTCCAAACTATAGGATTCCTTATTGTGAATATTCAATTTAATCTCAAATAAGAAGAAATTATGAACATGGAGTACATAAGGTGAATTTTATTTCCCTTGATACAACAAAAGTACAAATTCTACACGGCTTAAACATTAATAAAAAAGGTCATACATTTTTCATAGATGTTTTCTTACCTCTCATTGATATTTCTAGTTCGATATTCCATCAGTTTCAGCATTGATGCAAAAAAATTATTATCACTTTTATTATTCAACTCTTGAAGATTTTTTTGGCATATATAAGTTCATCACTTAAACATGGTGTTTTCATTTATAAGAAACACATTATGAAAAAAATAAGGGATGTCTTGTGTAAGGGATTATAAAATAAAAAATTCCCATTATGCATCATTTCATGACTGGTTCAAGGATTTTTTTATAAATATATTTATTTTCATGATGATTGAACTATAGTGCTAAATTACTTTTTCATAACTTTATAATTAATTCTGTGAAATATATAATTTCATGACCAGTGAGAGATAGGTGACCCTACACTAACTGAAAAATTTTACCAACTAGCTTGGCTTCCATCTATGATGGCTCATTGTTACAAATATTTAGATTTTAATGGATTTCAGTTTTGAATTAAAGATGTTGATGACAAACAAACAACATAATATTGGGGCATTGGTTGTCTATATGATAATTTTGGATATAATTATGGTCAATTGAGAGACATAATTTAAGTTGTATACACTCGTGAGGTGAAATTTGTACTGTTAAATTTTAATTAGGTTTCTACTGAATGTGGAAGAAAAGTTAATCAATATCATTTTACGATGTTGAATTTCAGCAGTGTGTTATATAGAGATGAATGAGTTAGTAACGAACCTTTCATGTTGTCATCACAAGCAAAATAAGTTTTCATTATTACCATGAAATTTAATAATAATTGGATGTTTTATTCAAAAAAATCATGGAGAAGATTATTTTTAATTGAATGATTTGAAACTGATACTATTTTCATTGTTGTGAAATAGCTTGATAAACAAATAGTAGTTCAATGTGAAAAAGATATTCATGAGGTTAGAGATACCATTGAATGGGAAATGGTCAATTTTCATGTTTAAGAAAAGTTATGATGTTCCCTCTCTTTGATTAAATACTTTTTAATATTTTTAATATTTTTATAAGAAGTTTTACTATTTTATTTATTTATTTTCATTATCTTTGATATATACATGCCTGAAAATGACATGAATTAGAGTAAAAATCATTAATGGAATTTGTTCAAAAAAATATAAAAAACCAATAATATTTATACGATAAAATACATAGGACCATAAAATATATATATAAACAATGGTAATAAAATAATAACAAAATTATTTTAATTATGTCCCCCCATAATTGAGATACTACTTCACTTCATGTAATTTCATGCAATACAAAGCTTCAAATAGATTTATTTTATCAAACATACGATGCTTGGGACAACAAATGATAATTTAAATAAATTATTGGAATAATAATGTTAATATAAAAATACATTTTCAATTTTTTATCTTTTAATATTGTCACCCTCCTACCAAATTTCCCCTAATCAAGGATTCATCACTACACAACTAATCAGGTACATTCATTCTCATATTAGACATAATATTTTAGTATTCCACAACATTAAAAAGCAAATTAATAACAAGGATCACTATAAACACGTATATATATATATATATATTAATCCATTTATTAAAAATAAGAACTATTCATTCAATTAGTATATTAAAATATATAATTAAACCATTCAAAACAGAAAACATCCCATTGAGCATAGTTGTGGTAACTAGGTGATGGAATCCGTATATGATAACTGTCTCTTATATTTATCTAAACAATAAATCATGGATTTTCCAATTTTTGGTAAAAAAATTTTATGGTATTCATCCTAGTTCGGATAATAGTTTATTGGTTCATAAATGTATTTATGCACAAAAAGACATTTTAAGGGAAGAGAAACCCCTTATTTTTGTTATAAAAATATTCGGTTTTTTTGGGTCCTATCTAAGACATTATTGAGGAATCATCCCCAAGTTAGAAATTGGTGTAATGGTAAGATCCCATTTCGAAACCATTCTACTCAGGCTACCCAAGTTGCACCTCACCTACTTAAGTTTTGAAATTATTTTCATAATAGGAATACAAGGAGGGGATGGTATGGCCTTTATAAATTAGAGATGATATATGGGTAAAAAATACATGATCACAGACTCATGGCTTAGAGAAAAAACCCATACAATTGTATCCTTAGTTCCCACTTGATTTTATTCATATTTACTAAAGCACCAAGCATCACCATATACACATGAGTTTTTTAATGGGGTCAGGATAAAGGGGTACCTAGTTGATGGACATTTCATAATAAATTTTCTAGAGCTTCCCAATGACTCTGTTGGTTATAAGTCCCAATATAGTCTATAATTGAATCAACAATTAAATAATTACCTTAGGATTTTCTATTATAGAATCGCCATCTATACTCTTATACGTCTCCCATTTTCTATAAGGACTCGGCCTTAAACCTTACATAATATTTAATTAAATGAATAATTCACGTTGAGAATATTTTCATGTTTATAGTTATAGATAATTAGGCCATAAATATTACATATCCAAAGATTACAAACTAGACACTACTACTCGGTATCCATATTTTTCATAAAATAAAAACTCTTAAAAAGAAACATTTCTAGTTCCATATTTTAGACAGCATGAATTTTCCTTGATCCCATCTTGGACCCTATTCCACATTATTTCCTGTAAAAAACATTTCAAAAAAACATGGGATGAGCATAAAAATCTCAGTAAGGGATACACAAAAAAGGAAAACTGTTATTCTTTCAAAACAATAGGTAAACACTAAATACATTATCAAAACTAAATCATTTCAAATTTATAATGTAATAAAAACACTTCACTGAATAAAAGATCATTATATACCATTTTGTAACCAAAATATTACCATAAAACCCACATAACATATAAAGGTAACTTGGGATATAAACATACTTAAATGGAATAACCATACGGTCAACTTCCACACATATCACTAAATGAAATAGTCATACGGTCGACTTCCATACCCAATGCATTGGAGGTTATAACATAACCACCCATCCTGGTATTCACAGCACCACAAGTAATTTGGTTTATCATGTAACCTCCCAGAAAATGTCCATGTACAATTAAAGAATCATAAGAATGAAAACAAATATAAAGGAAAGAAAACATTTCCACATTTCAATCACAATATATCACTTAAATATATTGACATAAAAATCAATTATCAAAACCATTTTCAATACCAAAATACATAAAATATTATATGATATTTATTTTCTTTTAGAAACATTATAGCTTGTTGAGGAAGACAATGATCAAATAATACCTGCGGCGGCGGAATGGTCGTTGTCACCACTTACATAAAAAACATTCCTTTTTTGTCATTTAGTAATACGTTTTGTAGAAAAATATTTCCTTTGAAAATTCAAGGGTGTTTATATAGAATATAAAAGAAAGTCGTGTATTAAAACAAAATATGCCTCAATGAAATGAGATTGAGACGAAGTCACTTAAAAAAATTCGGCAGCCCAACGGTGCCACTTAAAAAATCTTAAAATGTATTGATGAGAGTAAGAGGGGGTATCTCATCATATGAAAATAAAATTACATTATGGTTAATATAAAATAACATCCTCCAACATGATAACATTGAGCACAAAATAAATGACATAAAAGAGAGTACATGAAAAGAAAGAGAGAGGTTGGATCCCTTACCTCGTGCCTGACTTGACTCGATCATTCTTTAATCTCCTGAATAATAAACTGAAGTTAATTTCTAAATTCATAAGAACCTTTTCAAGTTTTTTATTCCTTTTATATCACTTATTACCATGTTATAAACATTATGTAATCATTTAAGTTAATAACTTCCATTTTGTCGATATTTGGTACTGGAGTCAAAAATGGACTTCTTATAATCACATGTTGTTCATGTGGAAAATGGTTCACTATATACAGATTGATATTCATGATTTGGATATCATATATAACATATATATCTAGTATATACATTTATTTATAATAGTACATAACATTTAGATGTATGAAATGAAATGCACTGTTCATGAAGACGGTAAGTTGTACGTACGCATGAACGCTACTTTCATTTCTATTTCTTATTTTAATGGAAATAAAACAAAATTATACATAGTTATATTTTAATTACAGTATAATATCATATATAATATCATTAAATCCATCCATTATACATCTCACATAATGTATTAATGAATCAAATCATTTTAAGGGGGAGGTAGTCTGCACTTCCTCAAATGAGATTATCGTATTTACCAACTATGGAAACCATAAAGGATTGATATAATTGGGAAATACATAATCATAATGAAATCATAAACATAATATATATCATATAAAAATACTTTTCCATCATAATGGCTAGCATGAGAGGTGGTAAGATGTAATTGAACAATCATCTTTTCATGAGGCGTTAGTTTTCCATCCACAGAAACAATATGTTCTTCATCAATTATATGGAGGTGTGTGAAAGTTTAGTTAGATTAATTCTCACAACAATATACCATTATATTTAGGATGCTGGTTTTGTTACAAAATAACGGAATAAAAAGAGTTTAGAGGTTGGAGAAGTAAAATAAAAGAAAACAATTTAAGACAAGTCGTTACATTTAATTTGGGTAACTTCCTTTGGTTTGAACCAAAAAGACTTCTTGAAGGGTCTTCTACCTATGGTAAGTCTTATAGTATTAGGAGAGGGATGTAGGGAGTGCTATTTGTCAGATTTTGGACGATACAAATGGCTTTATAGGTGTGAGAAATTGGTTAAAAGTGGTCTCCTTATATAAGGGAGAGGACGGGCTCTTTAGGAAAAAGTGAAACTATTATTTTATTATATAATTATATTCAGTTTCTAATGGTCCAAAAATCATTAAAGATGAAGATAAGATGACTCATGGTCGAAATAAAATCATCCAATAAGAATTTGAAATGTTTTGTATATTATTTTAATCATTATAATCTTATTTATTTAAATGATTTATTAATAAAGTAAATAATGCATCATTATTATGTGATATATAATTTAATTTATTTATTTTTTAAAAATTATTAAACAAATGCCATGATGTCGGAAATCTATTTATATTTCCAATTAATATTTATAGTCAAAAATATGACTTATATAACACCATATAAAAATTAATTACTAAAAAGATTTTTGTTAATGTCAATTTTGTCTTTACATTAAATTAATTAATCTAAACTGTAATTATCACACCCATGTGGCTCAATGGGGTCCCAAAATCGACCCAAAGATGACCATGGTAGTTAATGACTCAACCAATAAGGTTTGGACAAGTTTTAAGTAAATTTTGAATTATTATAATATTCTTTTTACCTTGAATTAACCTATTTACATTTAACCGCGGTAAATAAAAGTCAAAAGTTACTATTCACTATAAATTATTTTCATCTTAATGAACCAAATTTTACTTATTTATAACAACCATGTATGTTGTATTTTTGAAATTCAATTCACAGAAGTGGTAAAATTTCATTTAAATGAAAACATTAGTTTTTTTAACTATCATTAAGTGGTTTCACTATTCATCAAAAATTGATGTTTTTTAGAAAAATACCAAAAATTCATCCTAAGCTATATTTGATAATCCGAATTCAAAAATGATTTCTATTTCTCAAAATCCAATACATATAACTGGCATTAATTATTTTTAAAATTAATTCCCAATATCAAAAAAATTAGCGTGTTTTTTAGAAAGAGTAGCTATCAAAAGATTGATACTAGTTTATTTCTAATTTCAAAGTGAAATTAATTTCAATGACCAACATTGGATTATATGGTAAAAATATATTCTATTTACACATTAAAACCAATTAAAAAGATAATCTAACCATATAAATAAATTAGATTGAAACACAATTTTGAATTAAAATACAATATATTCACTATTCATTTGAAAATGAACTTTATCAGAAAAATTCCAAAAAATTACGGAAAAATAAATATTGATGTCCCCATTATAAATAAAGATTTTATTTGGTCAAATAGAATGTATTAATTTGACCAAATTATATTTAATGAGGGTTCTCCATTAAAAGGCGGTAAAGCGGCCTTTTAATGTAAATTATGCTTAAAATTAGATTCATTCACATTTGTAGCCTCTAAATTTTATTGGATAGATGTAAATACTTTTAACAAACATGTATAATCATATTGTAGTTAGTTTTATTCATTCCCTCCAATACAAATTCTAGGAGTAAACTACCATCTAAAATAATAATATTATATTATTAGTGTGCAACGTAAGATTTCAAAGAAACCATGTTGTTGCATATCAGGTATGCTATCGAACATTGCAACCCATTTAAAGTAAAATTAAGATTTAATTCAAAAATATTAATAAATATAAAAATTTCATATTCTTCATTTATCAGGAATGTTACATCCTTCCCTCGTTTTGATAATTGCGTCCTTGCAATTTAAAATTTGGGCTTAAGAAATTCATTGAAAGCCCCATATTGAAAAAAATATTGAGTAAAACTATCACATTAAAATAAAGGAAGAGAAGTAAAAAAGGTTACCCTAGACAATAGATTCTATGATTCCATGAAAACATGGATATAAAGGATAAAAAAAACCTTCATGTTCTGATGGAGAGTGATAAAAAACATGTTTAAGAGAAAGTTCACCTCCAGAAATTCACAAACTTGTGATGCGTTAAACAGTGTTTGATTCCCTAGTAGGAAAATTTAATAGAAATTTTTTTTGTTTTAAGATCCTTTTCATTGAAGACTTTATTTATGAGCATACCTAAAAACATAAGGAAATATACTTACTTGTCATGTGGAAATTTATATTTTACTTGATTTCTAACACAAACTCATATTTTCTCCAAACGATGAGAATTCAGGATGACTTTTTTTTACATTAAAAGTGATATAATCAACTTTGAGAGAATAAAATATTCCACAAAATATGAACTATATATTTCCCTTTTCTTTAGATATTAACTAAAACCAACACGTTTATTACTAGATCAGAAAATCCCCCAAAAGGATAAACTTTTACATAATGAAAAACTACACTTAATCTCTATAATTTTTCTAACAAAACCCAAAGTTCAACAAAGACCATTAGATAAAAAGTTTTCCTTAAAATTATTCAAAGTAATCCAAACTATGGTTCAAACCCAAATCTCTGAAGGATTTAATCATATAGTCTTCCAAGATAAATCATGACATTTATCTCCAGATAACATCAGTTACTTGTAAAATCTCATATTGAAAAGAAAATAACATAATCAAATATTCTCCATTCTAGGTTAATCAGTTCCATAGATAACCCAAAATAATCATATTATGGATTCAAATTCATCTAACTTAAAATAATTAGTCAAACATTCCAGGGAATTCACGTAGTACAGTGGTAGGCGAAAAATACCAGTCGCACTGTGGTTGTGGTTTCGATTCCCATAGCTTCGTCTCATGCGACAAGTTGTCACATGGTCTATGTGTTGTCTCTTTTCAAAAACTATATAATTTTATAACATTCCCCACAAGATATAAATTTATCAAAAACAACCATAGCATATTTAAACCATGATGTTTTTCTAGAAACTTTTATTGTTCATCCCAAAACATTTATTAACCTATAATTTCCTCAAATTCAAGGATTATACAAACTAAAATGGTTCTTTATAACTATATACAAAACAGAAAAGATAATTATTCCTTGAATAAAATTTTCATATATCAATCTTTAGCTTTACACATACTATAAAATGTATTCTAATGTAATTCAAATCATCAAAAGAGCCTTAATACTTATAAGCATTTCACCATCCTAAAATATACTATAACTCTTGAATCCCTTATATATTAACATCCTACACATTCAGCATTATTCATGATCCGGTAACCATTTCTTTTCAACTTATTCTGAAATACTTCTTTCCTACAAACAGAATTATGAATCATATCCTAAGATTTAATAATATCAAAACATATGTTAAGAAATAATTCATACCTTTCATTGGCCGTTGTCAGTTTCTTCATCCTCAATCAGAATGGAATTAGGTGTTGGTAGACAAATATTTGTACGATCATGGTGATAACATTCGAGAAACATCTTTGTAGGACACCTATTTGTATAATGACCATGCACACCACATTTAAAACATTCAATTGATCCCTCAAAAATAACTTAATTCCCTTTCCTAGAGTCAACTGGATGCCTCTTTTTACATGGAAGGTTCTTGATTTATGACCTTCATTCCAACATTTACAGAATATTCACGTCCCTTTTAAGCATTTTACTAGCTGTTTCTTTCCACATCCCTAACACATAGGTTTTTGAACATACATACTTTTATGATTATTACCAGAAATTCCGTATGGATTTGTTTCTTGAATATACGATGCCTTATAAAAATCACCAAGATTCATTTTTTCAATCATGAATCCAGATAGTTTGTTGATAATATCCACAAGAGTTCTCATTTCACCTCTCATTTCATTCATTTTCTCTTTCAGACAAACCATCATCGTTTTCATCACATCCACTGTTACTTTGGTGCATGATAGATCCTGCCTTTTACTAAAACCAAAAAGTACTATTTGAGTATATCAGTAAAATCATCATATAATATCTTATGAGAAGGGTAAATAATTATTCATGTTATCTTAAACTCATTAAAAATAACTACGACTCTTTATAATATGCTAACCATTATTATAAGGCCCCAGCCTTAAACCTTACTTAATCTTGAGTTATTACAAGATTACACATTGAGGATCTTTTTAACTTTAGAGTTTTAAAGAATTAGATCATAAAACTTTCATTACATTCTACATTTAAAAAAAGTGGTTACATAAAATATAGTATTCATTTTTCCCCTCAACGGAAACAAATTTAAAATAAAACATGGATTCTTTCTTGACACTTCCTTGACACTATCATCATTTCATGTACCTTTCCCTTGACCTGTGAAAAAAATTTCAAAAAAACCTGGGATGAGCATAAAAAGCTCAGTAAGGGTTATAAAAAAAATGGAAAGGAAACATGAGTTCATATATACATAAGAATGAAATCATTATTTACCCATAAAACATAGGCACTTTAACATACCTCATCAAATCATGAATAAATCATAGAAATCATAAGACATAAAAGGTAACTTGAGGCATTAATAAAAATCTTACGTAGGGAGTAACCCTCTTGGTTATGTTTGAAATACCCACCACAGTATATTCCCTAAATCTCTTCGGAGAAACCTTAACGTTTCACTCCTTCGCGTTACCCAATGCATTGGAGAGCTATATCGGGCTCACCTGCCCTTAGTTTATCACAAAACCACCTGTTTTCATAAAAATGACCAAGAACCATAACATAAACGTATCACATAAAACATGCATAAATTAAACATGACATTTCCACATTTCAATCACAATATAACATTTTAGGATATTGAAATAATGAATCCATTCAAAAAGAAACCATTTCCAAAACCATTTAAAACATTTAATAAAGAGATTTTTGAATCAAAGTGTCCCATAACACCTTGAAGCTTTTAAAATTTTAAACCATTAATATCCATATTAATAAATCCTTAAAACCACTTTGATAACATGGATATTAATAAGAACAAATAATTAAAACATTTAAAGCGATATTTTGGTTAAAGGGGTTCTACCAAAATTAGAGACACTTGAATACAATAATTGAATAATAACATTTAGTCAGAACTTTATAATATCATGAGAATAAATGGATTAATGATATAATATTCCAAAGGACAGTATATACACCATATAAGAGTGAATTGGTGCATAACAACAATGAACCCTCAGTAGAAATGTCAAATGTGATGAATTCCCTTATAAAGAAGGTATCCTTAAATTAAGGTTAATTCAATATCAAAATTATGTTTGAAAAAAATAAATACACCAAATATAAGTGGATATTAAGTGTAAAACAATAAAAGATCATTCACACATATTCAAAAGATGACATATTCAATAACTAAATGTTGAACCCAATGAAATCGAAATTGGGTTAAAAAGTTCCCTTGGTAAAATTCGACAACCTAACGACATCACTTCAAATTCAGAAAATGAGTTGATGAGAGATAAAAATGGAATCTCATCACTTGGACAAAAAATTTACATCAATAAGGATATAAAATAACATATCCCAACATAATAGTATGTGAATTAAAAGACATAACAAAAGAATTCTTTTCAAAAGAGGAGGGTGAAAGGTCCCCTTACCGAGTTGGGTAACTTTCGAAATGTACACCCCACGGAAGAAGGGTCCTACAATGAATATGTGAATACCCATAAATGAAATTATACTACACAAAGTGTACAATAATGGGCAGTACATACACCACTCAAAGGAAATTGTGGCAAATGTATCATAAGTCTCACGGGAATAATAGTGAGATGAAAAATCCCTTACGAAAACTCGGCAGCCTAACGACGCCACTTAAAACATCCAAAATGGATTGATGAGAGGAAATATGGTATCTCATAACATTACCATAAAATTTACAGAGAGAGTAATATAAAAGAATATCCCCCATCATAACAAAGAGGAGCTCAAAAGAAGTGATATAAAGGAGAGTACCTAAAAAGAAAGAGAGAGGTTATATCTCTTACGAAAATTCGGCAGCTTAATGGTGCCACTCAAAAATTCCAAAATGGATTGATGAGAAAGAATAGGGTCTCAAATCAGTTTAACATAAAAATTACAGTAAGAGTAATATAAAATAACATCCCAATAACAAGAAATATGAGCTTTAAAAGGAATGACATAAAAGATTGTACTTCAAAAGAAATAGAGGAGTAGGATCCCTTACCTCGGGTCCGACATGACTTGATCGTTCTTTAATCTCATGAATAATAAACATGAGTAAATTTATACTTCCTTAAGAACCTTTTTCAATTTCATTATTCCTTTTATATCACTTATTACCATGTCATAAACATTATGTAATCATTTAAGTTAACAATATTTGTTTTGTCGATATTTGGTTCTTAAGTCGAAAGTGGACTTCTTACAATTACATGATGTTCGTGTGGCCAACTGTTCATTTTATCCAGAATTGTATTCATGATTTATATATCATATATATCATATATATCCAGTATATTCATGAATTTATAATATTACATAACATTTAGAGTTAAGAAATGAAATACACCGTTCATGGAAACGGTAAGCCGTACGTACGCATGAACGCTACTTCCATTTCTATTTCATATTTAATGGAATTAAACCATAATGATACATAATAGTATTTTAATTCCAGTATGATATCATATATAATATAATTAAATATATCCTTTATACGTACTATATATGGTATTAATGAATCAAATCACTTTGAGGGGGCAGTAGTCCGCACTTCCTTAAATGAAGATATCGCGTTTACCCATAATGGAAACCATAAAGGAATGACATAAATGAAAAATACAGAAGCTTAAGTAAAACATAAAAATATTATATATCATATATAAATATAGTGTCATCTTAATGGCCACCTTTGAAGGTGTTAGAAGAATGTTGAACAATCATCGTTTCGGGAGGCAGAAATTCGCCATCCACGGAAACAGTATGTTCTTTAACCATTAGATGTAGGTGTGTGTAAGTGTATCTCGAATCCTTCTTATAACAACATCCTAGTATATTGGTGATACTGTATTTGTTACATAAGAAATTAATAAAATTAGTTTAGGGGTTTGGAGAAGTAAAATAAAACAAAAGGACTCAAGTGAAGACATTACCTTAAAATTGGGTAACTTCCAATGATTTGAGCTCAAAGGCTTCCTTGGAAAGGATTATGACCAAAGTGAGGCTTCAATGAGTTATAGAGGGATGTGTAGAGAAAACATGGGCAGGTTTTGGCCGAGCCAAAGGCTTTTGGAAGTGTGGGTAAGGAGGTAGAGGTGGGGGCCTTTTATAAGAGGAGAGGAGGGGCACTCTTGGAAAGGTATAAAATGTAACATTATTTCCAAATGAGTTTCGGATTTTAATGGTCCCGCATTGATTTATATCTAGGATAAGGTGATAATGGTTCGAAATCCACCCATCCAATAGGTTTTTGACATGTTTAGGTCTTAGATTTTAAATTATCTTTCCATTTTATTTAAATCGTTAAATAATGAGGTCATCGCTGCACCATCATGATGTCATAAATAATTTAATTTAGTTACTATCTAAAAATTATAAAACAAATACTATGATGTAGAAAATAGTTTTATCTTTCAAATGAATATTTATAGTCCAAATTATCATTTATGTAGACAAAATTAAAAATATTTTACATAGGTGATACATTCTTTGTCACATTTATCATTTTTTAAAAATAAATATATAAAAAGTCACTTTCTCACAAAGGTGATTCCATGGGGCCCCCATGTTTGGCACAAGGCATCCCCTGGTCGGCCAAGAGACAACCAGTATCCTTAGGGAACATTTTGTGGTCATTTTATATTATTATGATATTATCTTATTATCTTTAACTACCCGATTACTCATTAATCAAAATAATTAAAGATAATTACCGTCGTTACTATTCATAATGTCCAAAAACAAGAGTCTTAATTACATAATTTGTAACATCTGATTCAAAATATGTAATTAATTTTACCAAATTCCAAACACATAAATTGCAATAATTAAAGTAAAAAAACTTCTCGTTGTCAAAACAAATAGCGGGTTTTTTAGAAACAATATTTATGAAAAGTTTGGCACTTGTTTATGCCAAATTCCAAAGTAAAATTAATCACAATGACCATAATTGAATTAAATGGTAAAAATTTATTATAATTGCACTTTAAAACAAATTAAAAAGATAATATAACCATATAATTAAATTATATGAAAAAGCAGTTTTGATGTAAAATGCAGTATTTTTCACTATTCATTGAAAAATGAACATTGTCAGAAAAATATCGAAAATTAACCCAAGGTAAATTTAAATGTCCCAATCATAAATAATATGATTATTTTGAAAAATAGAGCTTATAAAATTTTCAAAAAGTGGATTTAAAATGGGTTCTCCATCAAAAGGCGGTTAATCGACCTTTTAAAGAATATTAGAATGTTTTCGCTTAAAAACTGGATTCATTTGCATTTTTAATCCTCTAAAATTTATTGTAAAGAGTAAAAATATTTGACAAACATATATAATTATTTTTTAGTTAGTTCTGTTCATTCCCGCCATTACAACGGCTAGGCGTTAACTACCATTTAAAATAGTATTATTTTATTATTAAGTGCAACGTAAGATTCCCAAAAACTCGTGGTTGCGTGTTGGGTACGCCATCGAGCATAGAATCCACTTTAAAGTAATATTAATATTTTATTCACAAATATGGATAAATATAAATATGTCATATTCTTTATTTACCTGGGGTGTTACATTCTTCCCCCCTTTTGGTAATTGCATCCTCGCAATTTAAAAATTGGGCTTGGAAACATCCTTGAAAGTCCCACATCGGAACAAGAGTCGGTAAAACAATCACTTTAAAATAAAGAAAGATAAGTACAAAGGTCGCCCGAGTTAACCCATACTAGGATTCCAAGTATAAATGTATGGACATGGAGGAAAAAAAGGGTCATGTTCTGATGGAGAGTGATAGAAAACATGTTTAGGAGAAAGTTAACCACAAGAAAATCACAAACATGTGATGGGTTAAACTGTCTTCGATTTCCCAGTAGGAAAAGTTAATAGAAAAAAATTTTGTTTTAAGTTACTTTTTATTGAGGAATTTATTCATAAGGAAACATAATCACTTATCATGTTGACTTTCAACTTTTATTAGATTCCTTACACAAACTCATATTTTCTCCAAAAGATGAGTATTTAGAAAGACTTGTTCATATTAAGAGTACTATAATCAACTTCTGGAGAATCACCTAATCCACAAAAGAGAACTATATACTTCCCATGTATTTAGACTTTAACCAAAACCAAAACCAAAATAGTTAGTATATGATCAGATAATCCCGAAAAGGATAACCCTTTATAAAATGAAAATCTATTCATAATCTCCAAAATTTTTCCAACAAAACCCAAAGTTCAACGAGGACCATTCGATAATCAATTTGTCCATAAAATTATTCAATGTAAACCAAAATAATATTGAAACCCAAATATTTGAAGGATTTAGTCTCATATTCTTCCAAGTTAAATTGTAACATTTATCTCCAAACAACATCAGTTTCTCTTAAAGTCTCGTATTGAAAAGTAATTAACCTAATCACATATCCTCCATGATAGGTTAATAAATTTCCATAGATAACCAAAAATCAACTTACTTTTAATTCCTAAAATCATCTAACTAAAACGAATTAGTCAAAATAACCAGGGACTTCACGTAGTCCAGTGGTAGGCGATAAATACCAGTCGCACTTTGGTTGTGGGTTCGATTCCCGCAGCTTTGTCCGACGCGACGGGTTGTAACACGGTCTGCGTGTTGTCCTTTTTCCAAAACTATATAATTTTAAAACATTCCCCAAAACGAGAAAAAATAATAAAAAATTATCATAACATATTTTAACCTCAAGTTTATCTAATGCCTTTCATTTTCCAGCATATCATATAATAACCCATAATTACCTCAAAAGTAAGGATCATATAAACTCTAATGGTTACCTTTATAATTATTACATGAACTTCCACATCGATTGGGAATCTCATACATGATGCATTACAGAACATACAAAGGTCCAAGTGGTCGATCATGACTCATCGATAGTTGGTTTAGAACAACCACAATTTTCCTCATTGAATCCCCCATTTTATCTAGTATCTTAAACAGAGAACCACCACAGTTTCCTTCAAACCTGTTGTCTCTTTGGTACCTTCTAGATCCATCCATTCACTAAAAAAGAATGTTCAGTGTGAGTATATCAACAAAACCATCATGTACTAATGAGGAAGATAAAAACTAAGATATACTTACTCATTCACTTTATCTAAAACTAGGACTCTTTTTGAAATCCTAACCATTATGGTAGTATCACTTATTCTTAGAGGATACCCTAACATATAAAGTTATCTAAACCAACCTTTGATACCAAATATAAGGCCCCGACCTTAAACCTTACTTAATCATGAGTTATTACAAGATTACACATTGAGGATCTTTTCAGGTTTAGAGTTTTAGAGAATTAGATCATAAAACTTGAATTACATTCCACATTTGAAAAAATTGGTTACATAAAAGATAGTATTCATTTTTCCCCTCAACGGAAACATATTTAAAATAAAACATGGATTCTTTCTTGACACTATCATCATTTCATGTACCTTTTACATGACCTGTGAAAAACATTTCAAAAAAACATGGGATGAGCATAAAAATATCAGTAAGGGTTATAAAAAAATAGAAAGGAAACATGAGTTCATATATACATAAGAATTAAATCATAAATTACCCATAAAACATAGGCACTTTAACATACCTCATAAAATCATGAATAAATCATAGAAATCATAAGACATAAAAGGTAACTTGAGGCATTCATAACAGTCTTACGTAGGGAGTAACCCTCTTGGTTACGTTTGGAATACCCACCAAAGTATATTCCCTAAATCTTTTCGGAGAAACCTTAACGTTTCACTCCTTCGCGTTACCCAATGCATTGGAGAGCTATATCGGGCTCACCCACCCTTAGTTTATCACATAACCACCCGTTTTCATAATAATTCCCAAGAACCATAACATAAACGTATCACATAAAACATGCATAAAGTAAACATAACATGTTCACATTTCAATCATAATATAACATTTTAGAATATTGAAATAATGAATCCATTCAAAAAGAAACCATTTCCAAAACCATTTAAAACATTTAATAAGGATATTTTTGAATCAAAGTCTCCCATACCACCTTGATGATTTTAAAATTTTAAACCATTAATATCCATATAAATAAATCCTTAAAACCACTTTGAAAACATGGATATTAATAAGAACAAATAATTAAAACATTTAAAGCGATATTTTGGTTAAAGGGGTTCTACCAAAATTAGAGACACTTGAATACAATAATTAAGGAATAACATTTAGTCAAAACTTTATAATATCATGAGAATAAATGGATTCAGTTATAATATTCCAAAGGAAAGTATATACACCATATAAGAGTGAATTGGTGCATCAAAACAATGAAGTCTCGGTAGAAATGTCAAATGTGATGAATTCCCTTATAAAGAAGGTATCCTTAAATTAAGGTTAATTCAAACTCAAAATTATGTGTGAAAAATATAAATACACCCAATATAAGTGGATATTAACTGTAAAACAATAAAAGTTCATTCACACATATTCAAAAGATGACATATTCAATAACTACATGTTTAACCCAAAGAAATCGAAATTGGGTTAAAATTTTCCCTTGGTAAAATTCGATAGCCTAACGGCATCACATCAAAATTCCGAAAATGCGTTGATGAGAGATAAAAAGGGAATCTCATCACTTGGACATAAAATTTACATCAATAAGGATATAAAAGAACATATCCCAACATAATAGTATGTGAATTAAAAGACATAACAATATAAGTCTTTTAAAAAGAGGAGGGTGAAAGGTCCCCTAACCGAGTTGGGTAACTTTCGAAACAAACAACCCATTGAAGAAGGGTCATACAATGAAGATGTGAATACCCATAAATGAAATTATAATACACAATGTGTAATATAATGGGCAGTACATACACTACTCAAATGAAATTTTGGTAAATGTAGCATAAGTCTCATGGGAATAAAAGTGAGATGAAAAATCCCTTATGAAAACTCGGCAGCCTAACGGCGCCACTTAAAACTTCCAAAATGGAATGATGAGAGGAAATAGGGTATCTCATCACATTACAATAAAATGTACAGAGAGGGGAATATAAAATAACATCCCCCATCATAACAAATAGTATCTTAACAGAAGTGACATAAAGGAGAGTACTTAAAAAGAAAGAGAGAGGTTATATCTCTTACGAAAATTCGGCAGCCTAACGGCGCCACTCAAAACTTCCAAAATGAATTTATGAGAGAGAATAGGGTCTCTCATCATTTGAACATAAAAATTAAAGTAAGATTAATATAAAAGAACATACCAATAACAAGAAAGTTGAGCATTAAAAGGAATGACATAAAAGATTGTACTTAAAAAGAAAGAGAGGAGTAGGATCCCTTACCTTGGGTCCGACTTGACTCGATCGTTCTTTAATCTCCTGAAAATAATAAACATGAGTTAATTTATACTTCCTTAAGAACCTTTTTCATGTTCATTATTCCTTTTATATCACTTATTACCATGTCATAAACATTATGTAATCATTTAAGTTAATAATATTTGTTTTGTCGATATTTGGTTCTTAAGTCGAAAGTGGACTTCTTACAATTACATGTTGTTCGTGTGGCCAAATATCCATTATATACAGAATTGTATTCATGATGTATATATCATATATATCATATATATCCAGTATATTCATTCATTTATAATATTACATAACATTTATAGTTAAGAAATGAAATGCACCATTCATGGAGAAGTTAAGCTGTACGTACGCATGAACGCTACTTCCATTTCTATTTCATATTTAATGGAATTAAAACATAATGATACATAATAGTATTTTAATTCCAGTATGGTATCATATATAATATCATTAAATATATCTTTTATACGTACCACATATGGTATTAACGAATCAAATCACTTTGACGGGGCGGTAGTCTGCACTTCCTTAAATGAAGATATCGTGTTTACCAATAATGGAAACCATAAACGTATGACATAAATGAAAAATACAGAAGCTTAAGTAAAAAAAATAAACATATTAGATATCATATATAAATATAGTTTCATCTTAATGTCCACCATTGAAGGTGTTAGAAGAATTTTGAACAATCATCGTTTCGGGAGGCAGAAATTCACCATCCACGGAAACAGTATATTCTTTAACCATTGGATGTAGGTGTGTGTAAGTGTAGCTAGAATACTTCTTATAAAAACATCATAGTATATTGAAGATACTGGATTTTTTACAAATGAAATGAATAAAAAGATTTTAGGGGGTTGGAGAAGTAAAATAAAACAAAAGGACTCAAGTGAAGACATTACCTTAAAATCGGGTAACTTCATTTGATTTGAGCTCAAAGGCTTCCTTGGAAAGGATTATGCCCAATGTGAGGCTTCAAAGAGTTATATAGGGATTTTTAGAGACAAAATGGGCAGGTTTTGGCCGATCCAAAGTCTTTTGGATGTGTGGGTAAGGAGGTAGAGGTGGGGGCCTTTTATAAGAGGAGAGGAGGGGAACTCTTGGAAAGGTATAAAATGTAACCTTATTTCCAAATGTGTTTTGGATTTTAATGGTCCCACATTGATGTGTTTAGAGGAAGGGTTAGAAATCCACTCATCCAATAGGTTTTGGACATGTGTAGGTCTTATATTTTACATTATCTTTTCATTTTATTTAAATCGTTAAATAGTGAGGTCATCGTTGCATCATCATGATGTCATAAATAATTTAATTTATTTAATGTCTAAAAATTATAAAACAAATACTATGATGTAGAAAATCTTTTTAGATTTCCAATGAATATTTATAGTCCAAAATATCATTTATGTAGACATAATTAAAAATATTTTACATAGGTGATACATTCTTTGTCACATTTAACATTATTTAAAAATAAATAGATTAAAAGTCCCTTTCTCTCAAAGGTGATTCTATGGAGCCCCCAAGTTTGGCACAAGGAATACCATGGTCGGCCATGAGACAACTAGTATCCTTAAGACACATTTTTTGTTCATTTATTATTATTATGATATTATCTTATTATCTTTAACTACCCGATTACTCATTAATCAAAATAATTAAAGATAATTACCGTCGTTACTATTCATAATGTCAAAAAACAAGAGTCTTAATTACATAATTTGGACTTTATGATTCCAAATATGTAATTCATTTTAACAAATTCTAAACACATAAATTAAAATAATTAAATTAAAAAAACTTCCCGTTGTAAAAACAAATTGCGGGTTTTTTAGAAACAATATTTATGAAAAGTTTGGCACTTGTTTATGCCTAATTCCAAAGTGAAAATAATCCCAATGACCATCATTGAATTACATGGTAAAAATACATTCTAATTAAACTTTAAAAAAATTAAAAAGGTAATATAACCATATAATTAAATTATATAAAAAAGTAGTTTTGATGTAAAATGCAGTATTTTTCACTATTCATTGAAAAATGAACATTGTCAGAAAAATACCAAAAATTAACCCAAGGTAAATTTCAATGTCCCAATCATAAATAATATGATTATTTTGAAAATTAGAGCATATAAAATTTTCAAAAGGTGGATTTAAAATGGGTTCTCCATCAAAAGGCGGTTTATCGGCCTTTTAAAGAATATTAGAATGTTTTGGCTTAAAAACTGGATTCATTTGCATTTTTAATCCTCTAAAATTTATTGTAAAGAGTAAAAATATTAGACAAACATATATAATTATTTTTTAGTTAGTTCTGTTCATTCCCGCCATTACAACATCTAGGCGTTAACTACCATTTAAAATAATATTATTTTTTTATTAGAGTGCAACGTAAGATTCCCAAGAAACTCGTTGCGTGTTGGGTACGCCATCGAGCATAGAATCCACTTTAAAGTAATATTAATATTTTATTCATAAATATGGATAAATATAAAGATTTAATATTCTTTATTTACCTAGGGTGTTACAATTATGGTTATGTTACTTATGCTTAGATAACACCCTAACCTCTAAAGTTGTCTAAACCGACCTCTGATACCAACTATAAGGACCCGACCTTAATCCTTACATAATATTGAATTAAATGAATAATTCAAGTTGAGGATATTTTCATGTTTAGAGTTTTACTGAATTAGGTCATAACTATTACATATCAAAAGATTACAAAGTAGACACTGCTACTCAGTATCCATATTTTTCATAAAATAAAAACTCTTAAAAAGAAACATGTAACACCCCAAGTTTCCTTGGTATGTATCCTTTCTAATAATGCAATGGCGTGCATTGTACGCAACTTCGAGATTTTAACACACCATAACCAATAAAACTAGCCGTTATGAATAGTAATACCTACTTTTTGAAATTTTATAAATTCAATCTCTCAAAATGGACTTCATTTTTTGATTTTTAATATCGAAATTAGCCTAGGGTGATATTTTGGTACTTTTCGGATAACTTTCATATTTTGATGAATAGTGAAAATTACTAAATTTTAATTAAAAACAACTTTTTTAATAAAAATAATTAATAGTGATAAATTATGAATATGAGTGGTTTTAAAGTATATTTATAATATATTTTTACCATTTAATATAATGTTATTCATTGGACATAATTTTACAATTAAACCGAACATAAACAATTGTCAATCTTTTGATAGTTATTATCTTTTAAAAACACACTTTTTGTTTTGACAGCGGGAATTAATTTTAAAATAATTTCTGCCACTTATGTGTTTTGAATTTAGAAAAATGGATTCCATATTTGGAATCAGGATGTCCAAATTGTGTAAATAGGTAACTTTTATTTTTAGACATTTTGAATAATTACTGTGGTAAATATTTTATTTACCATGGTTAAGGGTAAATCTGGTAAATAAGGGTTAAAAAATAATATTATAATAATACTAAATTAACCTAAAACGTTTCCTAGACTTATTGGTTGATACATGTTCTAAAATAGGCATCTTTGGGTCGATTTGGGTACCCCATGGTGCCACTTGTAGGTGATAGGGACACTTTATTTTAATTAAGTTAAAATGAATACAAAAATGACACAAGCATATATCTTTTAGAAAAACAATTATTTCATAGGGTTATATATGTTGGATTTTAGATTATAAATATTCATTAGAAAGATAAACAGATTTCCTACATAATTATATTTTATTTATAATTTTGAGACATTAAATAATTATTTTTATTTATGACACAATGATGATGCAGTAATTAATAAAATAGTGAAAAATTAAACTAATTGATATTATAAATACCCAAATAAATATAATATGAAACCTTTAATGAATTAAACTAATTTTATAGGATAATATGATATATTAGGATTTATTTAATTTACTTTTTTCGAAGTAATAAATCTTTTATGAGTTTCAAAAAAATCAACTATTGAATAGTGTCAAAATTGACATAAAAGAGTTCTTAAAACAAATACTATATTATTAATTGATATTAAATTCTTAAAAATCTAAGGTTCGGCCAAGAGACTTATATAATGATAGGTTCATCATTAATGGACCACTTGGGGGTCTCTTGGATGTATATTGTATGTTTATAAACCATATTATATAAAAATACAAAGAGACATTGTAAAAGTGAAACTAATTAACTTAGAGTTAATACTTAAAGATAAGGTTAATATAAGTACCCAAACCTGTCTAAATTCTATTGGTTGAGTTTTTTTAGACCCATAACCACCTTAACCTTTGAATAGTCAACTTTGGAGCCATTGGAAACCGATTATGAATTTATTATAAACTAATATCTCTAGCTTTTCCAAAGGTGCCCCTCACCCCTCTTATAAAAGGGAACTCCTCCTTCTCATTTCTTAACACATTCAAAGCCCTTTGGTTCGGCCAACCCCTGCACAAATACTATCTCAACTTCCCTCACTAAAACCTAAAGGCATTTGTTTGATCAGAAAGCCAACCTATGGATCCCTTTTGATCAAATCAAAAGAAAGAACCCGAAGAAAATGTAATGTTTTCACCACCCCTTTTCAAGTTCCTTTCTTCTTCCACTTCCTCTTTCTTTGTTATTACCATTATAAAATAATAACTCCAGTATCATATATATAATTTGATGTTATTATAAATATGGTACAACCATATTCAGTATTCTATCCATCCTTTGAATAACATGTCACCATACGTGCGTACGTACGGCTTACCGTCTCCACGTCGTGGTGTAATTGTTATTCAATATATTTTTATTTGGATGGGTATAATAATGATGTGTAACTCATGTAAATAATAAATATAAAATGATAATGATTCTGTATATATTATATAACATCCAATTATATATTATTTTAATATCAAAAGAATGATATTGTCGCTCGTGCGTATGTACGGACTACCGTCTCCACGAACGCGATGAGATTCATTCTCCATCATATCTATTCAAGTATAATTATAATTTGATTATTTAAAAATAGTATCTAAGGACTTGATATCATTCTGGATATTAATAATATACATCTCATTAATAAATATGGCTCACATAACAAAGAATATAAAGTAAAATGAACTCGTTAACACCCGAAATGACAATAATTCTAAGATATTGTTAACAAATCAATGTTAAAAGATCATATATGATATCATATTAAAGTAAATGATTCTTGTATAATTCAATAACAATTATTTCACCATTATACAGGAGGTAAACCTACCGTCGACCAAGGAAAAAGTACAAAGTAAGGGATTTTCTTATCTCACTTTCAATTCCGTGAGATTTCCATTGTTCGCCACTAAATTATTGAAAGTGGTGTATTGTGTACTGCCATTTGATATATATTATCATGATTCTCTTTATATTCATGTTGTTCTGTAAATCATTTGGTGGTTATTAAATTTTGGCCATATGACTCAGTTGATTAATGTGGTAAGGGATTTTCTTATCTCACTTTCAATTCCGTGAGATTTCCATTGTTCGCCACTAAATTATTGAAAGTGGTGTATTGTGTACTGCCATTTGATATATATTATCATGATTCTCTTTATATTCATGCTATTCTATAAATCATTTGGTGTTTATTAACTTTTGGCCATACGACTCAGTTGATTAATGTGGTAAGGGGTTTCTTATCTAACTTTTAATTCCGTGAGAATTCCATTGTTCACCACTTAATTATTACATGTGGTGTATGTGTACTGACCATGATTGTATTCATTGTGTAATTTACATTAATTTATGGGTATTTACATAGTCATGGTATGCTCCTTCTTTCATAGTTGTATGTTTCGTAAGTTACCAAATCGATAAGGGAATTTGACATTTCAATTTCCACTCATTCGGCTTTACGCATATTTCATTGATTATATTACTCCAAGATAATGTGTGGAATCACTATTCATTTGATTATGTCATAATTTCCACTCCCCTTCCTGTGGATATACTTTTGATACACATAATCACTCCATTGATAATTCTCAAGTCATTAATATGAATTTGATAAGAGTAATTTTAACTCTTTCACCATTTGTTGAGTTAAACATCCAATTCGTTGGTGTTGTTTCTACAAGAATATGTGTGAATATCCTTTCATTTTTTTACACTGAATATTCAATCATATTTAGTGTATTTATATTTTTCACACATAATTATGTCGTTGATTTATCCTTAACCTAAGGATACGGCCTTTATGAGAGATTTCATCTCAATTTACATTCAATTGAGACTTCTTTGTTGATATACACCAAATCACTTTTATGTGGTGTATATAATGTACTTTGACATAGTATATCACGAATCCCTTTATTCTCATGATATTACAAAGTTTTGATTACCTCAATTATTTGTATTCAAGTGTCTCTCTTTTGGTTAGAATCTCTAACCAAAATACCATTTTAAAATGTTTTAAAGACTTATTCTTCTAAATCTTGATCATTTATGTCCATGTTTTAAAAATGGTTTTAAGGATTTATTTATATGGACATTAATGTTTGAAAATTAAAACTCCTTTTATAAGATTCAAAGTGGTATGGGACACTTTGATTCAAAAATCTATTTTTAAATGGCTTCTTGACAAATAGTGTGACTTTTAAATGATTTCAAGAAAAGGGCGATATTTCCCTCAAATAGATTTGATGATTATTTTCATCTATGTCAAAATCCTTCATTATTCATGATTTAGGTTAATGTGATACAATACAATCTTCCATATTGTATCAAATGAGTTATGTTTGACTGTTGATGTTCTGTTTTTATACCATTCATGGTTTGTGCTTAAAGTCTTGACATTTCGTATGCTAGTTTTAATAAGAATGTTTATTTTATGTTTAAACCTATTCATATGAGGAATGCATTGGACTTAATAAGTGACGGGTGGAGCCCGCTATAGCTCCTCGATGCATCGGTAGGTCTCATGAGACAAACTAGTGTCTTGGCACAAGGCCTTGGCAAAATCTTATTTGTAGTCTTGGCACGAAGCCTTTGCTATGTGGTTATGATAGTCTGGCATTATGCATTCCATCATTATGAAAGTGGTTATTGATAATGCATGGGATTGTTCGACTAGTAGAATATCCATGTGAGTATGTAAATGGTATTATTTTATTTTATCTTTGCCATTTTATGCTGAAGTTCAAGTTTAAAATGCTTTTGTTTTAGTTATAAACTTCCTTAAGTGTGTATGCTTATTTATGAAAGCTTCTGCTATAATGTTATCCTTAATGAGCATCTGAGCTCACCCCTTTCAATGTTTTATTTTTCCCAGGATTATGAAGAAGTAATTTATGAATGACCTGCAGGGATAGTATGAGGGGATATGAAGACAAGATGTTTTTTTATGATGTAATGTAAAAATGTATGGATGTATCTAGTTATTCCAAGGCTACTAAACTAATCGGTCTTTCGAGACTTGATCTTTCTCGTGATCATGCCAATGTTATGAAATAATGCACTGACTCTAGGTAACTAGGGTCGGGGCGTTACAGTTGGTATCAGAGAAAGTTTAGTACAAACCTTGGAAGCTAGATTTAGATAAACTCTGATTAGAGCACGTAGACCTAAGATGAACATTGATGATTGGTATAAAATAACTTCCTAGAATTTTGGTATTGTAGAGATTTTGTGAGTTTTCCGAGAAATACATCCCTGTCTGGATACGAGAAGGTAGAGGCGGCTCTGGCACAGATGTACCTAGGGGTAAACCCCGAAAACACCGCTTTGAGCTAGACTCGAACGGGAACTGGTGCACGACAACGGGCCTTGCTGCACTCTTGGTTACGACACTCTCGGGGGATATGCTTAGGATAATTTACATTTTCTTTACAAACCGATTTAAGTAATATATATATAAGATGAGAGTAAATGACCTTTGTTAATCCTAATATGTTTCAAATTGAGAATATGGTGACATTTTAATATCTAAATGATTTTACGACTACTGTTACTCACACAATGCTTTCTGGTTTTAGTCAATGGCTGGATTCCAAGGAATTCATAGTGACTTTGAGAATGATGTACAAGGTGGGAACGATGGTGGAAATGAGCAACAAAATCGAATGTTGATAGGTGTAAAAGATATCGTCTTTATGCCAAATCAGTTTTCCAAAAATATGATCAACAACATATATATTAACCAAATCCCAGACTCAACAAGGAAGAGAAAGGTGATTAATGATAAGAGCTCCAGCAATGGAGACCATGGAGAAAAGAACCCTCAATTTTCATCATGCAGGAAATGTGGAAAGAGACACCCAGGAAAGTGTCTCAATGGGACAAAGAAATGTTTTACGTGCGGGATGGAAGGACATAAAGTGAAGAATTGCCGAAGAAAAATGAAGAGTACTATGGAAGAAGATAAAAAATGGTCCCAAGAGTCTATTTACAGTCATTTTCCGTAAATGTAGGGGACCTGGCCATTACCCGAGTGAATGTCCTATTCTATAGGATATTTTCTTGGTCCAAGACGAAGCTATGTGGAAATAAATGGTTGGAGAAAATTTTAAAAAGTATTAGCACTCCTTGTTGATGGGTTTACTTTGGAATAATTTTCTCTTGTATTTTTAACCCCGCAGTTTTCCATGTGAGAATGATATTTGAGGAAGAATTGTCTCTTCTCTTGTGGATATAGGTATAAATAACCATTTGGTTTTATATGATCATTGGGGTTTGAGAAAATTATAAGTTATTATAATTTGGGATGAAAATACAAGGTATGATATAACATTTGTGGTTAAATTATGTTATTTTGAGGAATTTATCTCATTTTGGTAATATTATAAAATATAGTTTTTGAAAAAGGACAACACGTAGACCTTGTGACAACCTGTCGCGTCGGACAAAGCTGTGGGAATCGAACCCACAACCAAAGTGCGATTGGGATTTATCGCCTACCACTGGACTACGTGAAGTCCCTGGTTAGTGTGACTATTTTTTTAAAATGATTTTATTGATCAATAATAAGATTATTTGGGTTATTATGTCTTATCAAATGAATACCCTTGGTATAGGAAAATGATTTGGTGATTATGTGATAAATGTTATTTTGGAAGATGTTCGATTTGTTGGGAACACTATATGCCCAAGGAAAATAGAATACAATGGGGTTTCATTTGTAGAGTAATGGTGTATTTTTATCTACGTTTTTATTGTGGATTTATAGTGATTTGGGTTATTTATGGAAATGATTAACCTATAACAGAGAATATGTGATGATGTTAATTACTTTTAAGTATTTGACTTTAAGAGTATTTGATGTCATTTGGAGATACAATTTAACATGGGAGACTACATAATCAAATTATTCTATGTTTTGGGTTTCAATATTAGTTTGGATTATATTGAAGGATTTTAAGGACAATTGATTATTGAATGGTATTTATTTTACTTTGGGGTATTGTTGGTTTAAATTTAGAAATTATGATTAGTGCATATTTATCTCAAGGAATATCCTTTTGGGGGATCATAGATCATTCACTAACCATTTTGGTTTTGATTAATCTTTAAAGAAAATGTAAATATATAGTTTATCCTTCATGGATCATGTGATTCTATAGAAGTTTATTCTAGCTCTTCCAGTGTGACCAAGTCTTCTTGAATACTCATCGTTTAAAAAAAAATTGAGTTAGTGGTGGAAATTTATTAAAGAATGAAACTCTACTTAAAATGTAAGTATATCTCATAATGTTCTTAGTCAATATCATAAATGAATTCCTCGTCCTTATGTAATGTAACTTAAAAAAATGTTGTCTGTTTACTTTCCTACTAGGAGACTAATGGTTGTTTTTCCAAACACAAGTTTGTGGTTTTCTTATTGTTAACTTTCTCCTGATCATGATTTCTATCCCTCTCCATCAGAACTTGACATTTAGTTTATCATCCATATCCATGTTTTCCTACATGGAATCCTAGTATGGGTTATCTTGGATGACCCTTATACCTCTCTTTCTTTCATTTAAAGTGGTAGTTTTATTGACTCTTATTCCGATGTGGGACTTTCCATTATATTCCCAAGAAAAATTTTAAAAAATTGCAAGGACGCAATTTATTGAAGGAGGGGAGAATGTAACACCCCAAGCTTCCTTGGTATGTATCCTTTCGAATAATGCAATGGCGTGCATTGTACGCAACTTCGAGATTTTAACACACCATAACCAATCAAACTAGCCGTTATGAAAAGTAATACATACTTTTTAAAATTTTATAAATTCTATATCTCAAAATGGACTTCATTTTTGGATTTGTAATATCGAAATTAGCCTAGGGTGAAATTTTGGTACTTTTCGGATAACTTTCATATTTTGATGAATAGTGAAAATTACTAAATTTTAATTAAAAACAACTTTTTTAATAAAAATAATTAATAGTGATAAATTAGGAATTTGAGTGGTTTTAAAGTATATTTAGAATATATTTTTACCATTTAATATAATGTTGGTCATTGGACATAATTTTACAATTAAACCGAACATAAACAATTGTCAATCTTTTGATAGTTATTATCTCTTAAAAACACGCTTTTTGTTTTGACAGCGGGAATTAATTTTAAATTAATTTCTGCCACTTCTGTGTTTTGAATTTAGAAAAATGGATTCCATATTTGGAATCATGATGTCCAAATTGTGTAAATAGGTAACTTTTATTTTTAGACATTTTGAATAATTACTGTGGTAAATATTTTATTTACCATGGTTAAGGGTAAATCTGGTAAATAAGGGTTAAAACATAATATTATAATAATACTAAATTACCCTAAAACATGTCCTAGCCTTATTGGTTGATACATGTTCGACCATAGGCATCTTTGGGTCGATTTGGGGACCCCATGGTGCCACTTGTAGGTGATAGGGACACTTTATTTTAATTAAGTTAAAATGAATACAAAAATGACACAACCATATATCTTTTAGAAAAACAATTATTACATAGGGTTATATATGTTGTATTTTAGATTATAAATATTCATTAGAAATATAAATAGATTTCCTACATAATGATATTTTATTTATAATTTTTATACATTAAATAATTTATTTTATTTATGACACAATGATGATGCAGTAATTAATAAAATAGTGTAAAATTAAACTAATTGATATTATAAATACCCAAATAAATATAATATGAAACCTTTAATGAATTAAACTAATTTTCTAGGATAATATGATATATTAGTATTGATTTAAGTTACTTTTTTCGAAGTAATCAATCTGTTATGAGTTTCAAAAAAATCAACTATTGAATAGTGTCAAAATTGACATAAAAGAGTTCTTAAAACAAATATTATATTATTAATTGATATTAAATTCCTAAAAATCTATGGTTCGTCCAAGAGACTTATATCATGATAGTTTCATCATTAATGGACCACTTGGGGGTCTCTTGGATGAATATTGTATGTTTATTAACCATATTATATAAAAATACAAAGAGACATTGTAAAAGTGAAACTAATTAACTTAGAGTTAATACTTAAAGATAAGGTTAATATAAGTACCCAAACCTGTCTAAATTCTATTGGTTGAGTTTTTTTCGACCCATACCCACCTTAACCTTTGAATAGTCAACTTTGGAGCCATTGGAAACAGATTATGAATTTATTATAAACTAATATCTCTAACTTTCCAAAGGTGCCCCTCACCCCTCTTATAAAAGGGCACTCCTCCTTATCATTTCTTCACACCTTCAAAGCCCTTTGGTTCGGCCATCACCTTCACAAATACTATCTCAAATTCCCTCACTACAACCTAAAGTCCTTAGTTTCATCAGAAAGCCAACCTATGGAGACCTTTTGATCAAATCAAAAGGAAGAACCCGAAGAAAAGGTAATGTTTTCACCACCCCTTTTCAAGTTCCTTTCTTCTTCCACTTCCTCTTTCTTTGTTATTACCATTATAAAATAATAACTCCAGTATCATATATATACTGTGATGTTATTATAAATATGGTACAACCATATTCAGTATTCTATCCATCCTTTGAATAACATGTCACCATACGTGCGTACGTACGGCTTACCGTCTCCACGTCGTGGTGTAATTGTTATTCAATATATTATTATTTATATGGGTATAATAATGATGTTTAACTCATGTAAATAATAATTATAAAATGATAATGATTCTGTATATATGATATAACATCCAATTATATATTATTTTAATATCAAAAGAATGATATTGTCGCTCGTCCGTATGTACGGACTACCGTCTCCACGAACGCGATGAGATTCATTCTCAATCATATCCATTCAAGTATAATTATAATTTGATGATTTAAAAATAGTATCTAAGGACATGATATCATTCTGGTTATTAATAATATACATCTCATTAATAAATATGGCTCACATAACAAAGAATATAAAGTAAAATGAACCCGTTAACACCCGAAATGACAATAATTCTAAGATATTGTTAACAAATCAATGTTAAAAGATCATATATGATATCATATTAAAGTAAATGATTCTAGTATAATTCAACAACAATTATTTCACCATTACACAGGAGGTAAACCTACCGTCGACCAAGGAAAAAGTACAAAGTAAGGGATTTTCTTATCTCACTTTCAATTCCGTGAGATTTCCATTGTTCGCCACTAAATTATTGAAAGTGGTGTATTATGTACTGCCATTTGATATATATTATCATGATTATCTTTATATTCATGTTATTTTGTAAATCATTTGGTGGTTATTAACTTTTGGCCATACGACTCAGTTGATTAACGTGGTAAGGTATTTTCTTATCTCACTTTCAATTCCGTGAGATTTCCATTGTTCGCCACTAAATTATTGAAGGTGGTGTATTGTGTACTTCCATTTTATATATATTATCATGATTCTATTTATATTCATGCTATTCTGTAAATAATTTGGTGGTTATTAACTTTTGGCCATACGAATCAGTTGATTAATGTGGTAAGGGGTTTCTTATCTTACTTTTAATTCTGTGAGCTTTCCATTGTTCACCACTTAATTATTACATGTGGTGTATGTGTACTGACCATGATTGTATTCATTGTGTAATATACATTAATTTATGGGTATTTACATAGTCATGGTATGATCCTTCTTTCATAGTTGTATGTTTCGTAAGATACCAAATCGATAAGGGAATTTGACATTTCAATTTCCACTCATTCGGCTTTACGCATATTTCATTGATTATATTACTCCAAGATAATGTGTGGAATCACTATTCATTTGATTATGTCATAATTTCCACTCCCCTTCCTGTGGATATAATTTTGATACACATAATCACTCCATTGATAATTCTCAAGTCATCAATATGAATTTGATAAGAGTAATTTTAACTCTTTCACCATTTGTTGAGTTAAACATCGAATTCGTTGGTGTGGTTTCTACAAGAATATGTGTGAATATCCTTTCATTTTTTTACACTGAATATTCAATCATATTTGGTGTATTTATATTTTTCACACATAATTATGTCGTTGATTTAAACGTAACCTAAGGATACGGCCTTTATGAGAGATTTCATCTCAATTTACATTCAATTGAGACTTCTTTGTTGATATACACCAAATCACTTTTATGTGGTGTATATAATGTACTTTGACATAGTATATCATGAATACCTTTATTCTCATGATATTACAATGTTTTGATTACCTCAATTATTTGTATTCAAGTGTCTCTCTTTTGGTTAGAATCTCTAACCAAAATACCATTTTAAAATGTTTTAAAGACTTATTATTCTAAATCTTGATCATTAATGTCCATGTTTTAAAAATGGTTTTAAGGATTTATTTCTATGGACATTAAAGTATTAAAATTAAAACTCCTTTTGAAAGTTTCAAAGTGGTATGGGACACTTTGATTCAAAAATTTATTTTTAAATGGCTTCTTGAAAAATAGTGTGACTTTTAAATGATTTCAAGAAAAGGGGGATATTTCCCTCAAATAGTTTTGATGATTATTTTCATCTATGTCAAAATCCTTCATTATTCATGATTGAGGTTAATATGATACAATACAATCTTCCATATTGTATCAAATGAGTTATGTTTGACTGTGGATGTTCTGTTTTTATACCATTCATGGTTTTTGCTTAATGTATTGACATTTCGTATGCTAGTTTTAATACGAATGTTTATTTTATGTTTAAACATATTCATATGAGGAATGCATTGGACTTAATAAGTGACGGGTGGAGCCCGCTATAGCTCCTCGATGCATCGGTAGGTCTCATTAGAAAAATTAGTGTCTTGGCACAAGGCCTTGGCAAAATCTTATTTGTAGTCTTGGCACGAAGCCTTGGCTATGTGGTTATGATAGTCTGGCATTATGCATTCCATCATTATGAAATTGGTTATTGATAATGCATGGGATTGTTCGACTAGTAGAATATCCATGTGAGTAAGTAAATGGCATTATTTTATTTTATATTTGCCATTTTATGTTGAAGTTCAAGTTTAAAAGGCTTTTGTTTTAGTTATAAACTGCCTTAAGTGTGTATTCTTATTTATGAAAGCTTCTGCTATAATGTTATCCTTACTGCGCATCTGACCTCACCCCTTTCAATGTTTTATTTTTCCCAGGATTATGAAGAATAATTTATGAATGACCTGTAGGGATAGTATGAGGGGATATGAAGACAAGATGTTTTTTTATGATGTAATGTAAAAATTTATGGATGTATCTATTTATTCCAAGTCTATTAAACTAATCGGTCTTTCGAGACTTGATATTTCTCGTGATCATGCCAATGTTATGTAATATTGCACCGACTCTAGGTAACTAGGGTCGAGGAGTTACAAAACATGTCTAGTTCAATATTTTAGACAACATGACTTTTCCTTGATCCCATCCTTGACCCTATTCCAAATTATGTCATGTGAAAAACCTTTCAAAGAAAGCTTGGTATGATCATAAAAGTCTTAGTAAGGGATACCCAATGAAGGAAAACTGTTAGTTTTTCAAAACAATAGGTAAACCATGAATACATTATCAAGAGTAAAACATTTCACCTTTATGAAGTAGTAAATACTCTTCACTGAATAAAATATCATTACCTACGCTTTGGAAACCAAATGATTACCATAAAACCCACATAACATATAATGGTAACTTGGGACATAAACATACTTATATGGAATAACCATACGGTCGACTTCCACACATATCACTAAATGGAATATCCATACGGCCGACTTCCATACCCAATGCATTGGAGGTTATAATATAACCACCCATATTGTTATTCACAGAACCACCCATCATTTGGTTTATCACGTAACCACCAGTCAAATGTCCAAGTACCATTATAAAATCATAAGAATGAAAAAAAAATATAAAGGAAAGAAAACATTTCCACATTTCAATCACAATATATCACTTAAATATATTGGCATAACAAATCCATTATCAAAACCATTTTCAATACAAAAATACATAAAAGAGTATATGATATTTATTTTCCTTTAAAAACATTACAGATTGTTGAGGAAGACAAAGATCAAATAATACTCGCGGCGGCAGAAAGGTCATTGTCACTGATTACATAAAAAAACATTCTTTTTTTTCATTTAGTAAAATTTTTCGTAGAAAACTATTCCCTTTGAAAAGTCAAGGGTGTTTATATAGTGTATAAAATAAAGTCGTGTATTAAAACAAAATATGCCTCAATGAACGGAGATTGAGACGAAGTCCCTTACAAAAATTTGGCAGCCTAACGGCGCCACTTAAAACGTCTTAAAATGAATTGCTGAGAGTAAGAGGGGGTCTATCATCATATTAAAATAAAAATTAAATTATGGTTAATATAAAATAACATCCTCCAACATGAGAATATGGAGCATAAAATAAATGACATAAAAGAGAGTACATGAAAAGAAAGAGAGAGGTCAGATCCCTTACCTCATTTCCATCATGACTCGATCGTTCTTTAATCTCCTGAATAATAAACTAAATTAAATTTCTACTTTCTTAGGAACCTTTTTAAAGTTTATTATTCCTTTTATATCACTTATTACCATGTTATAAACATTATCTAATCATTTAAGTTAATAACGTCCATTTTGTCGATATTTGGTACTAGAGTCAAAAATAGACTTCTTATAATCACATGTTGTTCATGTGGTCAGTGGTTCATTATATCTAGAATGATATTCATGATTTGGATTTCATATATATCATATATATCCATTATATACATGTATTTATAATAGTACATAACATTTAGATGTAAGAAATGAATTGCACAGTTCATGGAGACGGTAAGCCGGACGTACGCATGAACACTACTTTCATTTATATTTATTATTTTAATGGAAATAAAACATAATGATAAATAGGTATATTATAATTCATGAATAATATCATATATAATATCATTAACTCCATCCTTTATACATCCGACATAAGGCATTAAAGAATCAACTCACTTTAAGGGGGTGGTAGTCCACACTTCCTCAAATGAGATTATCATACTTACCCACTCTGGAAACCATAAAGGATTGATATAATTGGGATGTACAGAAGCATAATGAAATATTAAAAATAATATATATCATATATAAATATAGTTCCATCATAATGGACACCATGAGAGGTTGTATGATGTGATTGAACAATCATCGTTTCGTGAGGTGTTAGTTTCCCATCCATAGAAACATTATATTCTTTATCCATTAGATGGAGGTGTGTGTGAGTGTAGTTTGAATAAATCTCATAAAAACATCCTAGTATATTTATTATACTATTTTTGTTATAAAATAATGGAATAAAAATATTTTAGGGGTTGGGTAAGTAAAATAAAAGGAAACAATTTAAGATAATCTGTTACCTTTAATTTGGGTAACTTCCTTTGGTTTGAACCAAAAAGACTTATTTAAGGGCCTTCTGTATAAGGTAAGGCTTCTAGGAGGAGAAGAGGGATGAAGGGAGTGTAATTTGGCATATTTTGGACGAGTCAAATGTCTTGAGAGGTGTGAGGAATTGGTTATAAGTGGTATCCTTATATAAAGGAGAGGAGGGTCTCTTTTGGAAAGAGTGAAACTATAATTTTATTATATATTTATATTCAGTTTCTAATGGTCCGAAATTACTTAAAGATAAATATAATATGACTCATGGTAGAAATAAAATAATCCAATCAGAATTTGACATGTTTTGGATATTATATTAGTCATTATAATCATATTTATTTAAATTATTTATTAATAAGGTAAATACTACATCCTTATTATGTCATAAATAATTTAACTTATTTGTGGTCTATAAATTATAAAAAAAATACCATGATATAGGAAATCGTTTTATCCTTCCAATGAATAATTATAGACGAAAATATGACTTTTATAACACCATATGAAAATTAATTACTAAAAGATATTTTTTAATGTCAATTTTGTGTTTACATTAAATTAATTAATCTAAATTGTCATTATCACACCCAAGTGGCTCCATGGGGTCCCCAAATCGACCCAAAGATGTACATGGTCGTTAATAACTCAACCAATAAGTTTTTTACAAGTTTGAAGGTAATTTTGAATTCTGATAATATTCTTTTTACCTTGAAATAACGTATTTACCTTTAACTGCAGTAAATAAAAGTCAAATGTTACTATTCACCAAAAATTATTTTCATCTTAATGAACCAAATTTTACTTATTGATAACAACCTTGTATGTCGGATTTTTGAAATTCAATTCACAGAACTGGTAAATTTTCATTTAAATGAAAATGTCAGTTTTTTAACTACCACTAAGTCGTTTTACTATTCATAAAAAATTGTTGTTTTTTAGAAAAATACCAAAATTTCAGCCTAAGCTATATTTGATAATCTGAATTCAAAAATGATGTCTATTTTTACAAATTCAAAACATATAAGTGGAATTATTTAATTTTAAAATTAATTGTTGTTATCAAAACAAATATCGTGTTTTTAAGAAACAACAACTATCAAAAGATTGATACTTGTTTATGTCCAATTTCAAAGTGAAATTAATTCCAATGACAAACATTGGATTACATGGTAAAAATATATTCTAATTAAACATTAAAACCAATTAAAAATATAATATATCCATATAAATAAATTAGATTAAAACAGAGTTTTGAATTTAAATATAATATTTTTCACTATTCATTAGAAAATGAACTTTATCAGAAAAATTACAAAAATTTACACAAAGAAAATATTGATGTCCCTATTCTAAAGAAAGATTTGATTCGGTCAAATATAATGTATTAAAGTGACCAAAATTAGATTTAATGAGGGTTCTCCATTAAAAGGTAGTAAATCGGCCTTTTAATGTAAATTATGTATAAAATTAGATTCATTCACATTTTTAGGCACTAAATATTATTGGATAAATGTAAATACTTTTAACAAACATGTATAATAATATTTTAGTTAGTTTTATTCAGTACCTCCAATTAAACTTCTAGGACTCAACTACCACATAAAAAATTAATATTATATTATTAATGTGCAACGTAAGATTTCAAAGAAACTCGTTGTTTCTTATCAGGTACGCTATCGAACATAGCAACCCATTTAAATTAATATTAATATTTAATTCATAAATATTAACAAATATAAAAACGTCATATTCTTCATTTATCTGGAATGTTACATTTTCATCCTCATTATTCTCTTCAAAACCACAACAATACATGGATCCAATGGAGTGAAACCATATTTACTACATGATTTACCAACTCTATATTGATTTGAGGGGAAATTGAACCTTACATAAGTGATTAAAATAGGGGAACGGTCATATTTGAGGGTTTTTACATTTTCCTTAAACTTCCATGACCTGGGAATCATGATTTCAAAAGATAAAATAGTTGAAATATCATGAGGATTATTTCCTTTTCTAGAATACGAGTGATAAAAATAATATTCCCAACCCCCTTTTGAATTAGTATTTAAATGGTCATACTCACCTTAATAGTGAACCTGATCATCCTCATCTTCATTAATTTCATGGTCTCTTATATACCCTTTTTCGTGCACCTAGATATGTAGGTACATTCCTAGGGATTAAAAAAACCAATAACATTATCCTCTAATTGGATACAATACTAGTTTTAGGATGCATAATGTTTGATGGTGGACTGATAAATTTTTTTTGTAATATTTTCAAGATTAATGTGATATAGTATTTTGCATAAAATATGTGATACATGTGTATTCTCGTTTTTAGTCTTCATGAGAATATTCTTGTAGTGAAGGAAGTTGTACAATCTTACTTTATTAAAAGGTCGATGTTTCTATGGTCATTGGGTGTATGGTGTGTTGGGGTTGGGAATAGAATTAACTATATTGAAATTGTATTCTTCTCATAATGATGGAAATCATGTGGGTGAAAACATGATATAATGGGATTGTCCATAGGTTGGTTATGTTTCCTCAAATGATGTTAACTATTGGATGGGTGCAATATTCAATATTTTTTTGGATTCATTATTTCTTGTGGTAGGTTAAAACCTATAACAAGATTTTTTTTATTTCCTACTATGGTGGACATGTAGGACCTATTGGTGGCACAAATCTGGTATGGTATTTGTCATCTTTTGAGATGTTGTATTTGAAAGATTATGGTTATTTTAATTAGCTTGTTTTTTTATAATGGGATGCAATCAAGTTATTTAATGTTTTGATATTTTATCCATTAATTATTAAATATGAAGGGAATTATTTTTTCTTCAGAAAAATTATAAGGAATTTATGTCCATAATAATTTATTGTTAAGGGTAATAATTTAAAAATAATCAGTTGGACCCCCTACAGAACTCTAGTTTCTCATCTTGAATTAAACATACTAATTCATCAATATATGGAAAAAATAAAATAAAATAATCAATAAAAAATTTATCCCAAAAGTCAATCATATATTCTCGTCCTTTTCATAAATCATAAAAATCACACTTTCAAAAAAACATGTTTCTCAACAATTATAATTTTATAACTTCCATTATATAACAACCACCAGCCAACTGCATCTAAATGAAAATAAATTTTTGACTCTTAAGGATCCCACTATAAAATCCTTGTAATGTTTTCCACCCAAATGAATCATAAAATAGTTCACAAGCCTAAATAATCTTTTCACCGATTAGGCTCTCACTGAATGCATCACTGCAATCCTGATGTCAGTTATTCACAAGTAACAAGATAATTACAGTTCCATAAAAAATATGCATCCCTCTAAATAAAACGTTATAAATAAATATAATTTTAAAGAAAATAACTTTTCTAAGAAACCACCAATATAGATGACCTAGTGAATATAAAATTATCACAAAATATAACATTATTCTACCATGTTCTTCAATTATTCAGATCCTTTATTGTAGTTCATCGCATCAAACACTTCCTCATTTTTGAAGAACATAGATTTAACCACCTCATCTCAAATCCAATCCAACATTGAAGTATCCTTCTCAACTAAGACACATTATTCACATGCTATGATGGAAAATAGCAGGCAACATCATCAACTATTTAAACTAGAATATGTCTCATTAAAGGGTTAAAAGGTACAAAATGAAATCTAATTGATGTGAAAATCTAGGAAAATTTTTAAAAATCATACCTGATTTATTGGAATGATAAATGAGTTATGATTTTACTAGAATTGGTCAGTAAAATTAAAGGTATATTTCCATATTTATTAAAATTTTATAATAAAGGAAAATGAGGGTGTGAAAGGGTATGGTAACAGTACTATAGAAGTCACTATATTAGTATTGTGGGAGTTACTATATTAGTTATTGTAGAAGTTATTGTTCGGTACTGTAGCAGCTGGAACTATTCACTTGATTTGGGTCTTCGGGCCACCGGTTTGAGCCTACATGTTTCAAGGGCCTTCAGGTCATCAAAGGAATTCGGGATACAATGCCTTCGGGCCACAAACACAATGGAGAAGACTAGTTCTCACAGAACATACCCCAGAAGATAATCAGAGCAACAAGAGTAGTAGCCACCAAAAGCAGAGCTAATCAGATTGGATGAATGAGAGGGTATGGCTGCCACCATTGGGACCAGGCAGAGTGCAGCTTTGTATGGGTCAGTTCTAGTCGATCATCAATACAAGGTGGTTATCTATGTGAACAATGACGTAGAAGCTTCTGGAAATTCTAGTGGGTTGGGCCTACGAGTCATGTAATGGGCATGGTATTCCTCCATGCCTTTGACTCGTGTATCATGGGTCATTTATTCGTTGTGCCTTTGGCCTACGGGTCATGTACGGGTTCTCCTTTAACCCTTAAAAGGGGGATTATCCATAATGAAATAAAAATAAGGCCTTAAGTCCATTTGGGAAAAAGGGTTAAAACCTACCAAATGCTCTCTAATTAAAATGAAATATTAGGAAAAATATCAACAAGTCATTTAAAATCAATAGGAACCATCAACATGCAGATCATATACTTGAATTTCTCAGTATGATCGAAAATGGTGTTCATCCCCCAGATGTGTAGTTATGTAAAATATCATATACAATTGTACAATATACCAAGAAAAAATGCTTAGAAAAAAATTAAATCATGGTATAATAATAACTATGAAATTTTTTATCTTTAGGAATCATCTTTGCATCCATTATATGATTGTATCACCTGATATGATGAAAATGATAGGTAACATTGTCTTGTGTCAGTAAAATAACATATCTATCATCAGGTGGCCAAATATAAGAAAACATGTTCTGATTGTTGTGAGAATCTAGGGGGACATACCTTGACCCATATGTATTCTATAGGAATCAAGAACATGTAAATTCAATTCTTTGATTAGTGAGTATAATTATTATTTATTTTTTTATTTATTATAATTTGTGTATTATTGGTAAATTCTTGTGTGTAGAAGTCAAAAAAGACCAAACAAGTTCCTTTTGACATGAAATATTAGGACAATGATATTAAAGTCATTTAAAATCTGTAGTAAGCATCGGAATGTGGATTAAATAACTGAATTTATATGTAGGATAAAAAGTGACCTTTATTGCTCAGATTTTCAATTGATTGAAAAATTATGTAAAAAGGTGTCATTACTAATAAAACACTCTTGGTTTGAAATGAAATCATTAAATAATAATCAAAATACCATTTTTTGATCTATATGAATCAATTCCACATCTATTGGATGTTCGTGTCTCCCGATGTGATGGAAATAAAATAAGTTACGTTTACTTGTGTTATTAAAATTACATATCTCGCATCATGGGGTCAAATATAAGAAAAAAATTACTGAAATTAGAATCTGAGAGAACATTCCTCAAATTGTATGTGTTTTATTTTTATGAAACTCATTCTAATACAATTATTCAATTAGTCGGTATAATTAAAATTTAATTAACATATTTACTACAATTTTTTCTATAATTGGAAAATCATCTGTATTGGGGTCAAAACCAACCAAATGAGTTTTTATTAACATGAAGTATTATTTAAAATATTTCTAAGTCATTTAAACACTATAGGAAGCATAAAAATGTAAATTATATACCTAAATTGATCAGTATGATCAAAATATATGTTTGTCTCACAGATTTTGAGTTATGTGAAAAAATACATAAAAGGTGTCAACACTATGAAAATACACTTGGGATTACATAAAATAATGGTAGAATAATAAATGTTCTATTTTTTAACTATATTAATTATCATTTCATCCATCGGATGCTTGTGTCGACCGATATGATGGAAAATTATGGGTAACATTTTCTTTTGTTATTTAAAGGACATATCGCTCATCTAGGGGTCAAAAATAAGAAAAAGACTTTTTATTTATGTGTGAAGATAATATAACATTCCTCAAATAATATGTAATATATTGGAAACAAGTAGGTGTCAATCTTATTTCTTAATTGTTTGTTACAATTAAAATTTTATTTTTATATTTACTACATTTTTGTATTAATGGAAAAATCAGGTGTGTAGGGGTAAAAATGACCAAAAGAGTAATGGTTAAAAATAAATATTTGGAAAAATATATATAGGTCATTTTAAATCTATAGGAAACATCGACACATGGATCAGATAACTGAATTGATTAGTTTTATCAAAAGTGTCATTTGTCTCTTATATTAGGAGTTAAGTGAAAAATCATATAAAAGGATTTAGTACTAAGAAAACACACATGGATTGACATGAAATAATGGGAGAACAATCAATGATCCTTTTTTATCTATTGGAGTCACCTATGCATCGATTATATTCTCGTGTTGTTTGATATGATTGAAAACAATGGGTAACATTGTCTTATGTTATCAAAATGACATATATCCCATCAAAGGGTCAAAAAATGAAAAATAAACTTCTTATTGATGTGAGAAAATAAGAAAAAATTACCTATAAAGTATTTGATCTATTCGAATCAATCGTACAACAATCTGATGCCCATTTTCATCAATATGTGGTAAAATTGGTTTTCATCATTCAATAATCATTACTTGACAGATAAATAATGTAATTAGATATTTCATATTTCTTTTCCTCATTTCTATATTTATGATTCAATCTCTACGTAACAATATAGAAACATTTTTATTATTATAAATATATAATAACTAAATGATTTTTATTATTGTGAAATATATTAATTTTAATTATATTTGTTAAATTTTATTGTGTATATTATCAGTTAGGTTGACAGATATATAATATTGGAAGGATTTGTGGCTTTTTGGATCCCTAGTTTAGTATGGATCATGGATTTTTTATATTTTATTTTAGTTATGTGGTGGTTTTTTTATTTTATAATTTAGTAGATTTAAAAAATATGATATTTAAAAAAAGTACAACATCATGACTTCCTTAGCAGGATGCTAATTTTATAAATTTATAGCAGCATTAGAGACCACATAAAACAAATCGATGTTTGGTAATGCCTTATGACCACCTGTGATCGTCACTAATTCTATTAATATTAAGGAGCATTCACTACTCTTATTCCCAATTACTGTGACCCTATAGTGACCATTAATGGCAGTGAATATTTTCTTTTAGCAACGGTCTAACTTTGATAACCAAAATCGGTCATTTAGCAGTTCCCAAGGGTGGTATTTCTAGTAATAAATGTCTTTAAAACATGATTCAAGGGGTTAAAACTAGTAAAATGACATCGTATAACTGTTAAATCATATAAAAGTGAATGTAGATAGATTTTTGAAACTTAGTAACTAAAAACATGTCATTCTGAGTTATGGATTCATCAAGAAGGTGGTAAACATGTTTTTAGTGTTATAAAAACAAAAAAAAGAGTCTGAAGAAAAAACATATAAAAATATCTTATTGACATGATGACAAGGGAAACCGATTTTTGGGTTATTTATGATTTCTACCTGAATATAACATGTCCATCGGACTAGCGGTGTGCTCAGAATGACTCAATAAATAGTTTTCAAAAATACCAGAGTCTTTAAAAACATGTGCATGTGGGTCAAAACTAGAAAAAATACATCAGATTGAAGTTAAATCATATAAAAATGAACGTAGATTTATTTTTAAAATTAAATTATTGAACTTACATAATTTTTAGTTTTGGTTTTCCCAGTATGCATGTAAACACGTTTTCAGTGTTTTTTAAAAATAAAATGTGATTGTAAGGGTCCAAACCCCATAAAATGCCTTATGATTTATGTGATGTCAGTGGATAACTATCGTTGAATTATTTTTGACATGTACATGTAGAAAACATTCACATCCGACATTTTATATGCTCGGAATAGTGTATAAATAGTTTTTAAATATGTTAATGTCTTTACAAACGTCTGTCAATAGGTCAAAACCTAGAAAATTATGACGGATGGCCAAGAAATCATAGGACAATGATCATAGGTTTATTTTTAAAATATAGAAAATTATGTCTTGTTATTTAGACATATAGTTTATCTGGGATTTCTGTAAACATGTTTTTAGGGTTTTAAAACACTAAAATGTGCATGTAAGTCACAAAACCCTAGAAAACAACCTCAAATTCATTATATATCATGAGACAACGACTGTTGAATAATTTATTAATATATAATAGAATATTTCATATCTTTTAATTTTAATTTTTTATTCAGTGACCTTTAACCGCACTGCACGTCAATTAAAAAATTTATTATATTGTCATATACTTATCCCATTTTAGTTCCATGTGATGAATCATAGCTTAAACAAGAAATATTATGTTTTCATAGTGTATTTCATGATAAATAATTTCTTTTCTATAAATATTTATTCCATTTTTTTAAAAAATATAAAAAATATTTTGAGTAATATTCTGAATGTATTTTCTCTCTATTCTCTTTCACATTTCATTATCTAAATGTTCAGGTTTTTATTATAGTTGATAAATGTTAACGGTAGGGAGGAAAATGACCTTTTTGATCAAAAAAATTCATCAAAAAATAGTCGTGATGGTTCTTAGTTTAAGTGGTATGTTTATATATAATCAATTATTGTACTATAATTCTTATTTATTTAGTTAAATTATAATTTCAATATTGTTCTTTTTTCTGCTTCATAACATGATATGGCCGGTTTCAGTTGATGACCTTATGTGGAGGTAGAATGATGTAGTGGAGGTCGTAGGAAGGATGTATATTGGCCATGTGTTATTGTTGGTGGTGAAAATATTATATATATATATAATAGGGATATATGTTATGGGTTGACTGAGGCTATAGTGAAAGAGGTATTATATATATTTATATCGATGGATTGTATATGTATGGTGAGTTTATTGTGTATTTATGTTTTAGTTTATTGTATATTAGAGGTTTTATATGCATATTTTTTTATTTTCTACCACTAAATTTATTTTGATGAATTTATTTTGGGGGTTTTTATCATAAACAACTGTTAATGTATGTATCATAAGTTATGTTCATTTCAAAAAATTTATTTTTTATTTTTATTAAAATAAATAATTTTCAAATGAAATCAAACCCACTCTTAAGAACATTAAAAATGACACATACCAAAACCACGGTCATAAAATAAAAATTGGCGCTAACTGATTGTCGAATTTGAAATGCATGGATGTTTTTGTAACCATCATTAAACCATGTAGAAGTTGTTTTCATAGAAATTTATCATGGTATTCCTCATTTTGGTCTCTCATTGTTTGACATCACATGTATTAGGATTGTTTTATTTATTATTATATGGATTTGGTGTATTATATAAATTTTTATATGGATTTTAAGGGTAATGTCTTCCATATGTGTGTGTTTTGTACCCTTTCTTGACTTGACTCTATTTGGATGTTCATTTAGGGGCCACTAATTTATTTATAGATATCATAGGTTAGGTAATAATGGGGGAGGTTACTAAAAAATATTTTTAAATTTATATATGTGTGTCTTTGCATATATTTTTTTATATAACTATATTATATTATATTTCATTAAATTGTGTGTGTGTGTACATATTTTTTTATTTGAAATTCACATTGTGTGGGATATGATAGAACTGGATGAATTTGTTTCATGGTTTGTCTTCCTTACTACTAGAAAAAGACAAAGGGTAAGGGTAAAGACCCACACCAGTCAACGAGATATCATTTCACCCCACCAACAATTTATTTATAATAGCGGACCATTATTTACCATTACTTGGTTTTGATACATATTTCATCCATGTAGGAACACCATTATTTCTCGCTCATGTAAGTACACACAACTAAAGTTGGAACTAAAAGAACCCATCATTTTAATGGAATGAAACACTACCACATTTTATATTAATAAGGTGAATTCTACCCATTGTTCATCATTATTATCTTCACATGGATTAGTGACAATAGCAGGTTCCAAGAGTGAATGGATGGAAGGGGCCACAAGAGGTGCAATAGGGGAGGTTTTCAACTGCTGGTAGCACATCCATAGACTCCTCGACACTTCTGTAACCACCCAACAAAATGTTATGTTGGGACCATAAATGATTGGCCCACTTGTGTAAAAATATTTGCAATATATAATAACGTAAAATTTGAAGAAGTAAATGGAAAATATATGTAATGATGAAAAACATAAAATATTACAAGGTTAAAAACATTGGAAAATAGAAGGATAATTGTTGGTTAAAGTGAGTAAAATCATCTTATCTATTACATGAGAAACCCCTCAAAAAAATATCTCTTGAATTATGGGGAAACCACATCAAAATATACCACACTCAAATGGGATCTGATGGTGATGACATTTTTGGTGAACTAATGACAATAAAACAATAATGGGAGACATCCTCCTTTTATGGGCCTCTTTTATCACCTCATTCATTCCCTCTACTTATGGTTTGGCGGGGTTAACAACCCATCACACAATCACCTCATCTAGAACCTTCCTTTACCCCTTTGATAAAATAGGGGTTGTATCTATCCTTGTAAAAATGATTCTAGCACAACTCAAACATGGATATTTATTTAGAATATATCATATCTCCACACATCCTTTTTATCAAAAAAATCATGTTTTTCTTTTATCTATGAAAATGTTCGAGGATATAAACCATATAAACATATAAGAGTCAATATCCTTCATCAGGAAATTTTCCAGATTTTTTTGTGTGAAATTTCAATATATTTACACTTCCATCTACCATTAAATCTCAGAAAAAGTGATAATGTATCCTAATGTTCTTTTTATTAGAATGAAAAAATATATTCCCTATAATATCCAAGGTCCTCTGACTGTAATAAAATAATGTAAAATGATCATATCGATGTATGAGATCATCCAAAAAACTTCTCATCAAAATCATCTCTTTGCAAGATTTTTAGATTTCATGTACTCTACCTCCATCGTAGATAGTGCCGCAACTAACTGTAACATTCAAATCCATATAAAAAATCCTCATGTAAGAGTAAACACATAACTTGTAGTGGATTTTATCTGGTCAGAATCACATACTAAATATGCATCAACATATCCTATGATAGTGAAATATGATCCTCCAAAACATAATCCATCATTTTTGGGCTCTTTAATATATCTCAAGATCCCCTTCATAATGCTCAAATTCTCCTTCTTAGATTTTTCATGTGCTAAATAACTGCTCCCAATACATGTGAAACGTATTGTATAGTAGAAAACATAGGGAACATTTGACACCCCACTATGGATACATATGGTACTTGATACATCTCCATCCACCCTACTTCACTACTAGGACTCATCGTAGAGGACAGCTTGAAATTAATGGGACGTGGGGTAGATATTGGATTATATTCTAGCACATTGAATCATTTAAATAATTTTATCATTAATTCTTATATGATATCAAAATCTTTCCATTATTTAAAACATAGTAAATATACATCCCCTGAATCTTGTTTCTGGTACCAATTCCTTCATATCAAACTCCCTAGAAAATTATTCCTTTGTCTCTTGGATCTGATCTCTATTGGATCCTTTAACCAACATTTCATCCACATACAACAAATTAATAATGATATCATTACCATACACACCCCTTTAAATATTCCCAAGCATATAAATGGAGTCTGTTGTATCCAGGTCTCATGATATAGGAATCAAATCTCATGTACCAACACCTCGTGGCCTGATTTAGAGCATACACATATTTGTTTCAACCTCAAAACCGTGTAATTTTTCCCTTCTTCTGAAAAAACTTCAATATAGACCATATAAATATATTCATCAAGATAACAATGAAGAAAATAATTCTTCACATCCAAATTCTCTATATGTAAACTATATGAAGCACACCTCACCAGAACTAGCTGAATAGTCATCAGTCCAACAACATGATAAAATATATCATTGAAATCAATACCTTCCTTCTGAGAATATCCTTTTACCACTAGTGTTGCATGATATCATTATTTCTGGTCCTTTCCAACCCATTTGATCTTAAATACCAATTTTTTGTCGATATCCATCCTTTCATGTTGTAATGGAACAACATCCCAAGTCTTGTTCCTGTTCTGGGATTCATGTTCATCCCGCATCACCGCCATCCATGAGGATACATATGTACCCTATGTCACATCGTCAAAAGAATGTGGCTCTTATTCTTCCATTAATAAGTAGTATTCAAAATTTCTCTTAGTATCATAGAATTAGTTCCATACTGGTTCTCTTAAACTGGAAGTTGTTTGTTGTGGTCTAGACTCAACTGGTACATGATTATCATGCTATGGTAATTCCTTAGAGGAAACTAGTTCTTCCTTGTATTTTTCCTCTACCTTGACTATTGTAGTTTCTATATTATATTTATTAATGACTCCATCAATTATAATTTTTACCTTGTCTTCAAAAAAATTACATATTAGTTGATGATATGTTTTCAAATAGTGGGGTTCGAAAAATGACACCCCTTCACACCATTAACATATCCGAAGAAGATACATATCCGGGATCGAAAATCAAACTTCAAACATTCTCGATCATTAAATAATTCATATAAAGGACTTCCAAAAGTATTTAATTAGTAATATTCAATAGGGATACTAGTCCACATATCCATTCGTGTCTTCATATCGATCACCAGTGAATGATATCTATTGATCGCATAAAAAGTGATATTCAATACTTCTTCCCAAAAATTTTTGGAAATTCATATAGTCTTCAGCATTACCCTTGTTCAATTCAATTGGTTTATGTTCATCTGTTCTTACACTCCTTTAAATTAAGGAGTGTACACCATTGTGAACTATCTCTTAAGGATTTCTTCTCTAAAAAGGTATCAAACTCTTCACCTGTATATTCTGCACCATTACCAACCCTCCAACACTTGATCTTATTTCCATATTCCAGTTCCTTCTGCGTTTTTAATATTTTGAATACTTCAACAAGATATATATCCATCTTGATTGAGAACACATAACATCTCCTAAAATAATCATAACATAAGGTTGAAAAGTACCTCAATATTCCCATGGATATAACTAGTTATTTCCAAATGTCGGAATGGATCAACTATAAGATCTCATTGATTCTTGTTGTTGACATCCCAAGCATTATCTTTTTTTCTTAATCAAAACAGAATTCTCACAAAATGGTCAGGATACCATTGTAAACCTAGGAAATAACTTCTGATCCTCAAGAATATTTTTTCCTTTTTCTACGATATGGCTAAGATTTCAATTCCATAACATCATCTATACTTTCTTAGAGGTAGTTTATGAAACAAATATATCATCCTCCTAATACATTTCACCTATAAAAATATACAGGATCATTCAATTCTTCTCCAACATCATGACTACAAACACACCATTCAAAATTCTCATCCCTCCATTCCTAGTGAGATTTTTTCATATGATATCATACATGTTTTTATGAGACAATGTGTTTTCCTTTAAACCCTTCACATGGTTTATTCTTTGGATGGTTTGAACAATACCATCAGGAATATTCAGTTTTATTGTACCAACTAAACCATGATTCAGGGCGTGATCACTCCCAATGTACATAAGTAATTTTTGGATAGTTTCATTCTGATCTAATGATTATTGTCAAGATGTCATGTTCCATGTTTCTCCCAAATCAATTATCCTTGCATTATTGAGGTATTTTCTTCTTCCGAAAGTCATCCCCCATTCACTAACTAGTATATCTACACTTTCAAGATGACTCACCATATTTCTATCCAAGTCATTTTTTTAACTCCCACTAGAACCATGCTCCATCATTATATCTACCATTATTTCTCAAATTTCCCATGGCAGATTATCCATCCCCAACACTTACAACATATTTATTTTCAACAGTGGAAAGTTGTTTCTATTGAATTTTTTTATCTTTAATTTCACTACCATAAAAACACACCATTAATCTAGAATCTACCTTATTTCAAAGTTTTGTATTTAATAGTCTCAATAAAAATTTTCTAACACAAATGATTCCCTGGAGTCTCAATCATAGAGCATACACACATTAATGAGAATTATTAATAACAGAAAATGTGAAACATATCATTCTAGTAACAACATTTGACACCAATTTGTGGGCCATAAATTATTGAGCCACTGTATTATAAAAAATAACAACCTAAAATAATGTAAAGAATAAATCGACACTAGATGTAACATGGAAAACCCCATAACATGAAAGTGGTAAAACACAATATGAAAATAGAAGGATCGATATGAGTAAAAGTGGGAACACACTCCCTAACTATTACAAGGATATAAAATTCATTAAATATATCTTGGATAATGGGGAAATTTCATCATAAAATACCACATTAAATGGGATCTAGTGGTGATGATATTTATAGTGAATCGATGACATGTGAAAACTGATGGAAGATAGCCTCTATTTATTGGCCTCTTACATCACCTACAGATCTTCCTCCAATAGTGGTTTTGTGGGTTTATCCACCCATCACACAACCACCTCATCTTTTACCAACCCCCCCCCCCCCCCACCCCCTCCATCCCTTTTAAAAATTGGTGGTGATCACCATTCATGGATAAATTCTACTAATAAAATCAACCTCAGAATAACTACATAGAGAAACCATTTCTATGGACTGTTAAATGAAGGGATGTTGTGGTGAGAATTAAGAGTCACCTAGTTCCAGTTCCATCGAGATGTGTGTTGTATCCTCTTACCATGATCATATTAAATGAATTTTGAAGTGGGGGTGACAACGTGAAAAGTCACAAGAATTTAGGGATTCACTGAAGATACACTTACATGAACTAACTACTTCTGGTGTCTTCACAGTTACTACATTTGATGAATGAAATGGCCTTGGAAGATATGAAGATGATTAATCTTGGTTTGAGTATTTTGGTATATTTGGTGATTTATTTGGGATTTTCTAGAGATGGTTCATGTGGAAGATGGGGTTGGGATGGGTCGAGGGTGGAGGTGTGGTGGCTGGACAAAGCCTGCACCGCACCTCAAGCTGACCACCAACCCATGTCTTTATTTATTGTCACTTATCTTATCATTGTGTGTTGTATAAATGTAACAAATTATGACCCAACATTTTTAGAATTTAGTGATTTGTGGATATTAATTAAAAAACTATGAATCCATATAACTCATGTGAAACCAATTAATAAATAATAATATAATTAATAGTTTATAATTTATAAAAAAATAATTGATAGATAACCCATCAAAATTTCTCAATGAGAAATTAATGAGTATATTTTAATCATCATTTTGTAGAAAACTAAATGAATTAAAGTAAATAACCGGTGAATTTTTTGTACACGAAATTCTCCTCACATTTGGATGCCAAAGGCTGACATTATTTTATTTCATAGATATTATACCTTTCATTATTTATGATATAATTAAATAATATGGGTTATATTTTTATCCAACAGTAGTTAAAAGATAAAACATGTTAATTTATTTCCATGATTACTAATTAATCATGTCATTGTGGGTTTTTTGGATAATATAAATGATGTACCTATTCATTTTGAATGTTAAACATGTAAATTCATTTTTAAAACTATGAGTGTTTTTATTTGGTTGTTTGGTCACTTTATTAATTGTTTAAATTATTTAAAAACTTGTATTGAATAAAAATTAATTTTATATTCATAATGAAGTTGACAACTTTAGCTTATGGTGAAGGTTTCTAAGTTGTGGAACATAAAATAAATCGATTCACTATTTTACCCCTAGGGAATCATTTATGATTCTTATAACTAATGTATTATATGTATCCATCAATGTTACTAAACCAATGTATCAATTATGATTCAAATTCATTAATAATTTTGATGATTGGATATTTCATGTGTTTTCTATTTTAGAATACTTTTTGGTTATGATATTTAGGTCAATAATTGATCACATAAATTCTGTGAATAATATTTATATTATAACATTTAATGGGATGATATTTCACATATACAAGTATAAGATGTTGGTGTGACAATTTTCTATTATCTTGTATTTTATTTCTTTTTTTACAAATAATTATATTTCTTTTATGGAAGCTATTATAATGGTGAATTAATCAAAAGAATATTGAAAATTATTATCATTCTTGTCATAAAATTCTCCCATCGCATTCAAATTATGTGTTTTTAAAATTCATGGTGAATAATACAAAAAGTTTAATTCAATATATGTTAGAGAATATCAATGAAAGGAAATGTTAATGTGAAAGAACATAATTTGTAGATATCGTGTTTTATGTGAGAATAGAATTGAATGCATGATGATGAATCTATTGATGGATTCTTTATAAGATTCAATGAAACGGTGAGAACCATTTGATGTATGTTTTAAACTAAAATTAAACTAGTATATTGAAAACAAATTATTTGAATCATATCAACTAAATAATGTGATTAATTGGGGTTTAGTCATTTAATACACAAGAAAAATGAATTATTAATCATTTTCCTGAAGGATAAAAACAATCTGATATTGTTTCCGTGGTTTTAGTGATGGGACATGCCTTTTAAACTAAAAAAACTTTTATATCAAAAACATGAACTTTTATTCAAAATTACTGCATCGGGTTTCATATTGACATTAATTCTATTTCTACAAGTCATAAATGAATTAGGGATCATTTTCTTAAGGTCTAAAAACAATATGAACTCATTTGTTTAGTTTTTTTCCAGTGATGTGCATTTTAACCCAAAATGACACCATTTTATTGAAAACAAATATATTGAGTCATGTTGGTCACATAAATTTTTTTTAAATAGGATAATTCATTGGACAAAAAACCAAGTAAAATTATTATAATAAATGAAAGATGTTACAGAAGTCTAAAATATGGAATGTTATTACTATCCTTATTATGAAAGGGGGTAAATCAGTAGGAAGATCATCAAGCCAGGTAATATCTTGATTGACTCCCTCGTTACCTAGCCCATAAGAAACCATGTCAGCTTCACGATATATATGAGTGATGATGTACTAAATTTCAAGAACAGAGAAGGTCTAGTACATATAGTAGGTGGTGATTAGCCATGCAAGATGTGGAACACCATTCAATATCGCATTCACAATGGCGGTCGAGTTTCTCTCAATCAAAAGGTTGTTCAACCACGTTTTTTTGAAATGGAGATGGCATGTATCATACTCATTTTTTCATCCTTCATCGAAGAAGAAATGTGTAACATCCAAGGTAAATAAAGAATATGAAATTTTTCATATTTATTAATATATGTGAATAAAATTTTAATATTACTTTAAAGGGAATGTTATGTTCGATGGCGCACCCAATACAAAACAACGGGTTTCTTTGAAATCTTACGTTGCACACTAATAATATAATATTATTATTTTAAATGGTAGTTAACACCTAGCCGTTGTAATGGTATGAATGAAAAGAAATAACTACAAAATTATTATATATGTTTGTTAAATATTTTAACAATTACCCAATAAATGATAAATACATAAAATGCGAATGAATCCAATTTTAAGCATAAAAATTCTACTGTTCTTTAAAAGGTCGATTAACCGCCTTTTGATGGAGAACCCTATTTAAAACTACTTTTTGTTAATTTTATATTTTATATTTGAAAAAATAAAATACTTGTTTAGAATCGATACATCAAAATTTACTTTGTGTAAATTTTTTAATTTTTTCGATAAAGTTCATTTTTTTAATGAATTGTGAAAATGATGTATTTTAATTCAAACCTCCTTTTAATATAATTTATTTATATAGATAGATTATCTTTTTAATTGGGTTTAAAGTTTATTTGAAATATATATTTACCATTTAATCCAATTTTGGTCATTGAAATTAATTTCACTTTGAAATTAGACATAAACAAGTGTCAATCTTTTGATAGATATTGTTTCATAAAAAACGCTATTTATTTTGACAGCGGGAATTAATTATGAAATTATTTAATGAAACTTATATGTTTTTAATTAGGTAAAATGGACATAATTTTTTAATTTGTAATATTAAATTTTCTTTGGATAAATATGAGGTATTTTTCTGAAAAATGATCATTTTTAATGAATAGAGAAAAATACTGCATTTTACTTCAAAACTGCTTTTTAATCTAATTTAATTATATAGTTATATGGTCCTTTTAATTGGTTTTAAATTGCAATTGAAATATTTTTTATCAATTAATACAATTTTGTTCATTGGATGTAATTTTACTTTTTAATTTTGATGTAAAAACAAGTCAATATTTTGATAGATTTTACATCTTAAAACCCCGTCTTTGGTTGTGACAACAGAAATTATTTTTAAATTAATTACTGAAATTTATGTGTTTGGAATTTGGTGAAATGGATTCCATATTTGGAATCATAAGGTCGAAATTATGTATTTAAGACTATTTTGTTTTTGGGCATTATGAATAGTAACAACGGTAATTATCTTTAATTATCGTGACTAATTAGTAATGGGGTAGTTATGGGTAATAAAATAATATCATAATAACATATAATGACCCCAAAATGTGTCCAAATCATCTTTTTTGAGTCATGACCGACCATGGAATGCGTTTTTACTAAACTTAAGGGCCCATGGAGTCACAAGGGTGTAATAGTGACATTTATGACATTATTTTTTTACAAGAAGAGAAATATAACAATGGTTTGTATATCCTAAGTAAAACAATTTTAATTTCATTTAAATAAATGATATCTTAGACTATAAATATTAATTGGTAATATAAAAATATTTCCTAAATCATTGTATTTTGTTTATATTTTTTTGATACTAAATTAATAAATTTAATTAAGACACCATGATGATGCAGTGATTACCTCATTAATGAACGATTTAAATAAAATGAAAAGATAAGGTAAAATCTATGACTTACACTTTTCGAAAACCTATTGGATGGGTGGATTTAAAACCCTTATCACTTTAACCTCCAAATATATCATTTTGTGACCTTTAAAATCCGAAAATAATTTTATATTAAAGTAACATTTCAGTACATTCCAAAAGTGACCCTCCTCCCTCTTATAAAAGTCCCCCACCTCTACCCCCTTAACCACACCTCTCAAGACCTTGGCTCGTCCAACATATGCTCATATGATCTCTATAAATCCTTCTATTACTCCTAGAATCATCACATTGGGCATAAGTCCTTCCAAGGAATCATTTAGCTCAAATAAAAAAGAGTTACCTGATTTAGAGGTAATGTCTTCTCTCGAGTTTCTTTATTTTATTTTCCTTCTTAAATCACAACTATCTAATTATTATTTGATCCCATAATAACAATAGTATCGTAAATATACTAGTATGTTGTTATGATAAGGATTATTCCTACACTTACACACACCTCTGTCTAATGGTTAAAGAACATACAATTTCTGTGGGTGGCGAATTACTACCTCACAAAACGATGATTGTTCAATCTTCTTTTAACACCTTTCATGGTGACCATTATGATGTCACTATATTTATATATGATATATATGCTATTTATTTTTTCTATATTCTTCTTAATTTTATTTTTAAATCACAATGTTATGCTTTTCATGTTGTCGAACTGTGATAATTTCATCTCAGGATGTTTGGACTACAGCCCCCTTAAGTGATGTGACTCGTTCATGCCAAACATGGAATTTATAAAGAATGTAATTAATGAACTTATGTAAACTATATAAAATATATATTATACTGTAATTATACTATATATTTGTCTCATTTTGTTTTAATTCCTTTAATATGACAAAGAATGAAGGTAGCGTTCATGCGTACGTACGACCTATCGTCTCCATGAACGGTGCATTTAATTTTTTATCTCAAAATGTTATTGAATAGTATAAAATGAATATATAATGGATATATATGATATTTAAATCATTAATACCTTTCTTGAGATGTTTTACTTATAACTACATGTTCCATTATTTTCAAACAAGTTCATTTTTGACTCATGTACCGAACATCGACAAAACGTATGATATGAACTCTAATAATTAACTAATTTTTATAACATGATAATATGTTATATGAGTTTAATAATAAACATTAAAAAAATTCCTTAAGCTATTATAAATTTACCTAAGTTTATTATTTAGTAATATAAAGAAATGAACAAGATAAGTCAGACTTGATGTAAAGTGATTTCTTATCTCACTTTTAATTCTGTGAGATTTCCATTGTTCTCCACTTTTTTGTTTCATGTGGTGTATTATGTACTTCCAGTTCATATATATTATCATGATTATATTTATATTCATGGTATTATGTGATTCATTTGGTGTTTATTATCTTTTGTTCATACGACTCGAACGATTAGAATGAGGTAAGGGGTTTTTATCTCACTTTTTATTCACGTGAGATTCATGCTACATTTGCCACTATTTCCTTTTGTGTGGTGTATGTACATATCCTGATGGTATTATTTATGTAATATACTTTAATTTATGGATATTTACATCTTCATTGTATGACCCTTCTTTCATGGGGTGTATGTTTCGAAACTTACCCAAATCGGTAAGGGAACCATTCACCCTCCTCTTTTTAAAAGATTTCTTTTTGTTAGGTCTTTTAATTTACATCTTCTTATGCTGGGATATGTTATTATATATCCTTATTGCTGTAAATTTTATGTCCAAGTGATGATATACCATTTTTATCTCTCATCAACTCATTTTCTTAATTTTAAAGTGATGTCGTTAGGTTGTCGAATTTCTTTAAGGGAACTTCTTAACCCAATTTCTATTTTTTGGGTTAAACCTCTACTTGTTGATTATGTCGTGATATGAATATGTGTGGATGACCTCTGGTTTTTTTAAACTTAATATCCACTTATATTGAGTGTATATATATTTTTCACACATAATTATGTAATTGATTTATCCTTAATCTAAGGATACCATCTTTGTAAGGGACTTCGTCTCAATCTCCTTTCATTGAGTCATACTTCAATTTATATACGACCTTCTTTTATTAGATGTATAATAAACCATTTTGACTTTTAATTTCATTCAAAATGAATCTTTTTACATGAAGAATTTTACTAAATGACAAAAGGGTTGTTTTTGTCTTACGTATGCGGTGACAATGACTTCTCTGCCGCAGTGACCATTATTTGAGTTTCAGTTTCCTCTACAAGCCATAACTTTTTTAATTGAAAAATAAATACCATGTTTTACTTTTCTTTTATTTTGGTATTGAAAATGGTTCTGATAATTTTTTGATTATATCAATGTGTTATATTAATATCTTATGCGTGAAATGTTGAAATGGTATATTTCCTTTATGCATGTTTTTTGTGATACGATTATGTTATGGTTCTTGGGCATTGTTTATAAAGTTGGGTGGTTCCGTGATAAACTAAGGGTGGGTGAACCTGAGATATCTCTCTAATGCATTGGGTAATGCAAAGGAGTTAAACTATATTGTTTTTCGAAGAGATTTAGGGAATATACTGTGATGGGTATTCCAAACGTAACCATGAGGGTTACTCCCTAGGTAAGAATGTTATGAATGCCTCAAGTTACCTTGATGTCTTATGATTTCTATGAGTTATTCATAAATATTATGATTTCATGAGGTATGTTAAAGTGATTATGTTTTATGAGTAAAGTATGATTTCATTTATTCTTAAGTATACATGGACTAATGTTTTCTTTCCGTATTATTATATCCCTTACTATGATTTTTATGCTCATCCCCAGTTTTTAAAATGTTTTTCACAGGACATAAAGTGGAATAGGGTCATGGATGGGATCAAGTAAATATCATGCTATCTAAAACATGGAACTAGACATTAATCTTTTGTTCAAGAGTTTTTATTTTGTGAAAAAAATGGAAACTGAGTAGATGTGTCTGCTTTGTAATCATTGAGATATAATAGTTTTGTTTTGATTCTCTAAAACTCTAAACCTGAAAAATCCAAAATGTGAATTTTTCATTTAATTCAAGATTATGTAATGTTTTAAGGTTATGTCCTTGTACAATGTCATATCTACCATAAAATCAACTGAGGATCTGACTAAGTTGGTTCCTGAAGATGGAACCACAACCAGCATAGCCCAGATTGCCTTTAGAGGCACCATCCACATTATCCTTAATCCATCCTGGGAAATGAGAAAGCCAAAGAACATCAAAAGTGTGGTGGGTTTGATAGTTACATGTGTTTTAATCTAAAATGGATCATCTATATAAAAACACACACATAGAGTAATATTGTTCAACTAATTGGTCAAATTGATGTCATATCGATCATGAAATTTCATAAATAAATTATGGACCATTTTCATAATGTTTGAAAACAATCTGATCATTTTTTCTTGATTTTTGGAAATTTGAGGTGTGTTTTAATCTATAATGACACTTTTATATTAAAAACATGTACTTTGGGTTATAACGACCCCATCGTGTGACTAATTTACATGTAGTCAATTCCGAAATGTAAAAAATGAATTTTAGATCATTTTTATAAATTTTAAAAATAGTCAAAACACATTTTATCTATTGGGGTAATGTGATATGCATTTTAAAATAGAGTGGAACTTTTATATGGAAAACACAAACATCGAGTCATACTGACCACATTAGGTATCAACTTGATGTGTGGTTAATTTATATATGTCAAAAAATAATTTTAGATCATTTTCATAAATATCTAAAACAATATGATGTTTTTATTGTTTTTTACAATAGATTTATGTTTTAAACTAAAATGAAAACATTATATTGAAAACACACACATGGAGTTATATTGGAAACATAATGTCTTATTTTTTTTTAATTCAATTATTATACATTAAGAATGTATTATAGATTTTTTTCCTAAAGTTTGAAACCAATCTAATCACGTTTTATAAGTTTTGACTATTTGATGAGTGTTTCAAACTAAAATGACACTTTTATATTGAAAATTACTACTTCAATTTATAATGACAACATCATTTGAAAGATAATATTGAATTAATTACTACATATAAAAAATTAATTTTGGATTTGTTTCATAATTTCATAAAATAATATGAGTTTTTTTCCTAATTTTTATTATCTGACACATGTTTTAAACTAAAATTGAACTTTTAAACTGAAAACAAGTTCTTTGATCCATACCAAACACATCAGGTGTCGAATTGACATGCATTAGATTACTATACTATGAAAATGAAATAAGGATCATTAAAAAATTATTGGAACCAATTAAAACATTTATAACCATTTTGGCTGGAGATGTCTGTTTTAAACTAAAATGACTCCTTTATATTGAAAAAACACATTGTGTCATATCTATCACATTGTGCGTCAGATTAATGTGTGAGAAATTATTTAATGTCAAAAATTAATAATGGATCATTGCACTATATTTTGAAATAGAAAATGAGATCATTTTCTTGGTTTTCAATATTTGATATTTTTAAACTAAAATGACACTTTTATATTGGAAACACATACATTGAGTTATACTAGACACATTGCATTTAGATTTGGAATGCAGTCTGTTCATATATTTGATAAATAAATTATGGGTAATTTTCCTAATGTTTGAAAATAATCAAAACTTGTTTTCTTGGATTTGGTGTTGGGACACATGTTTTAAACTAAAATGACCCTTTTATATTGAAAACATTCACTTTATGTTATAACGACCACATCGGGTGTCAGATTGACCTGTAGTCAATACCTACACAAAAAAAATATATTATATATCATCATCCTAGTGTTTGAAAACAATATGATCATATTTTCTTTTTTTTCTATTTGAATCATTTTTTAATCTAAAATGAAACTTTGGTATTGAAAGCATGAACATTGAGTCATAACGACCACATTGGGTTTCTGAATGATGTTCGGTCAATTCCTACATGTGACAAATGAACTATATATTTTTTTCACTGTTTGAAAATATTATGTACATGAATGATATGTTTTGGATATGTTACATTAGTTTTAAACTAAAAATACACTTTTTTATTGAGAACATGGACTTAGGGTAATACTTAGCATGTCAGTATCTGATTTTTGTGTGTTTGATTCCTACACCTCATAAATGAATTATTTATTATTGTTCATATACGTTTGTAAATAATCTAAGATCATTTGCATGGTTTTGGTTATATGAAACATGTTTCAAACTAAAATTACATTTTTATATTAAAACCACAAACTTCAAGTCATACCAACCACATCAATGGTCAAATTTATGTGTGGTCAATTTATACACGTGAAAAATGACATATAGTTAACTACACTAAATTATCAATACAAATTTATTTTTTTAATGGTTTCTGAGAATGTGACATATTTTTTGAGTTAATTCTTAAATTTTACAAAGTAATTATTTGATTAAAATGATAAGGATATTAAATAAAAATTATATAAAATGATGAGAAAATTAAAAAAATATGTATTATGAAGTCATAAAATCATTATAGTTATATACATTCTGACACTATGTATTCTTCCAATTAATTCCTAAAAAATTTGATTTTATCTATTATACTAATCATTGAGGAACATATAAGAAATAATATATAATGATTTTGATAATAATACATCACATCCAAAAAATATTTTTACAATAATAGAATATACTAGATCACAAACATATTAGGTAATCACGAAAATTTGATGTCTTTAAACATAGAGACTCGATGTAATCTTCCCACTCATCTCTAAGGAAATTTAATTATTCATTTGACTGTGTATATTTATAGAAATTTTTTTATTAATGATAAAATATTAAAAAACATATTATGAAGAAATATCATTATTGAAATTGTAATTACCATCATTAATTACTTAATTGGGGGTGACAATATTTTGATGGTGTATGATACCTTTCAAAAAATTTCAAACATAATATCCAAATTCATTTCCATTATCTTGCTTCAGACACTATAGAAACATTTCTATTTCTAATTGAAAAACGACATAGGATTATTATGTTTACTGACCAACCACAAACCATAACATGGATTATATTTATAGATCTCCCTATTATAAAAAATTCTCATTAGAACACAAAATTAATCATATAATTCATTGTTTATATGTAAAACAATTATTTTCTGTATATAAAATTCATAATAAATAATTTTTTTATTTTGTTTGATGGAAATCCACACATTGGAACTAAAAAATAAATATTTGGGGTATGAAACTTGATTTTGATCACCATCTTGTGTTTCCTAATAAAATAAAATCAAATAACAAATGAAAACAAGAAAAAATATATATTATATGATTGTATATCAGGGTTTGACCCATGCATTATAGGAATCAATAAGAGTCATTAGTCTATTTTTTTCTTCTCAAAATCCTTGTTGAGTTGTTTTTTCGTATCAATTTATTTCAGTTCCAAAGAAATTAATTTTTATAAATGATGTTTCTATTAATGAATCCAAATCATGATTCGTAAGTTTTTTCCCTTATCTAGTAGTAATATAAATGGATATAGATAATATGAACAGTTATTAACTTTAACAAATATAGTATATTGTTTTTTGGGAAGATCGATTAGAAATATACTTCATGTATGTATTCAAAAATAACACTACCATCCATTTGAACTTGAGAATATATTATATATTCTCAAGACCAACCACGTCTATAAAAAAATTTCCAAATATTTGACTTTACTTATTGAATTTTGGATATATACCTATATTTAAATGTGGTTTTTGTAAGAACACGTAATATTAATATATGCTGGAGTGGAATTGGCGGGGAAGGGGAACTTCTTGATGGTCCTTATATTCTATTAGTAGATTCACTATATTTTCATTATCCAACAATACATTTACCCATAATTTTATATGTTTTTATTACTACGACTCACTTAAGACCTTTATTAATCAAATATTAAAGGATTTTCATTTGAAAAAAATATATTAAGGACCTTCCTCGTATATATTAATTGGATTAGAAAACTATTCTATGAAAGTTCCAATAGCATCATTGACCATTGTAATAAATGTACCATCAAATAAAATAAGAAACTCAGTGTATGACTCTTGAGATATATAAATCCAAGCTCAAATGTGATATTTTGGGAATTTATTTTTATCTAGCTTGTCTCTCGAGATATTATACACTGTACACCTCGAAACAAGGAAGTTCATGGGTGATGATAGATATAAATCACATACATATTTACCCTATAAAATTTTAGTAATATAAAGTTTTCATAAGTTTTTTTATTCAAATTTAGGATAAAAATTATTGAAAAAAATAATTTCGTTAGGAAAGGTATGAAGTGGGGTGGAATGAATAGCCTTAAAGCTAGTGAGGTCGTTTGGTTTTCCATGTATTGACATTTTTTCCACAGCCGATTCACTTTCATCCTTTTTCATATATTGTTCTGTCAAGTAGGAACATACAATAATATATTACAAAGAATATTTTCTCACATTTAATCCTTTCATCATCCGATATATATCTTATTGAGGTTTTCTCCTCTTGAAATATGTTCAAGGTGACACTCCAAAACCTATATCTCTAACACGACCATATTGTTTTATATTCATCAAATCTACTAAAAGTATTTTTTTTCTTCAAGTAGAGTCACTATTGATTCATGTGATTAAAACCATTAAAAGACATCTGAAAATAAATAGATATTTTTATGTAATATGTTTTAAAAGAATAATGAATTAATATTATATAATATTGAAACATGTTTACCATACTGTATTTGGGTTTCATTAATTATCTTATCTTCTTTATATATGTGGGACACATTCCATAACACATGGCGTAGTATATAACTGGATTTGGATTTTAATTCATCAATATTTATAAAAACAACAGAAAATATGTTGTTTCATAACACATAAAAATTGTATTGTATATTTAAAATATATACCATTTTCTTATTTAGTGAATAATAATCTATCCTTTCTTTGTGAAAATCATACATTGGTTTTGATGCATGTTTTTGGTTTAAAAAATGCTTTATTTTTTCATAAATTTAAAATTTTAAATAAAATTGGATGAAATAAATAATATCATATCAGATATAGTCAACTCAAATTCACTATGATTTGATTTCTCATCATAGACACTGATGAATGAATTTCAAGTTTCCATACATATAATGTGGGAGTAAGTAACTATTGGATTGGGATTTACATTCCCCCCCAGTTTCCCAAGGATGAAACTTAGAAAAAAGTGACTGAAATACTCTACATGATTTTTAAAAAATCATTAAGACATATTTATTATAGAAATCATCTAAAATTAGAAAACTCTACAAGAAATAATAAATTTAAAATTAATGTGTCATATTATATTTTTTTTAAAAAAAAAATTATATCATAAAAACACCTTAACATTTTCCCAAAGAGTTTCTTTTGTAACAAGATGAAAAAGACACCATGAATCAATATCAATTGGCACATTCGTTCCCGTTGTGACCCCAATATTACAATTGAACACTAACTTGTTGGGGTCAACATTTTTCATGTGTTTATTCCATCCAACCTAAAATTTTATACCCTTATATCTTTCCTAGTTATTTTTAGTTCGCATGGTGATGCTGTGTTATTCTTGTTTTTTTCATCGACATGTTTTTTATCCGATAATAATTCTGTAGTTTTAGCATAAAACATTTATTCTTCCTCAATAATGGTAACACCATTATGTCCAAAAGTCATTTTATAAATTATTATTCAAAAAATTAATTTTGATTATATTAATACTATATATAGAACATAATATTATGAAGAAAAATATTGTTTATTAAAAAAACACTTTAACCCTCCAATTAAACTCACTTTATTTTTCTTTAATAGTTGAAGGGATTTGGCTCATCGATCAAGAATTTGAATACCCTGTTTGTGGTCATCCTTAACATTAAAGAAATTTCATAAATTTAGAATACAATGAAATTGTTTATATCTCTAAATGAAAGAGTCATCCTAGAGGAATTTCCATATAACCATGTAATTGCTTTAGTCATCAGCAGTACAATTGACCAATTCCTGTTTTTTGGATCTCAAACATAAAATAAATTCACTAATTATGATTCTATTATTAATGACTCAACCTTATACCAGTACACACTAAAATTCACCTTCACAAATACCATTTTATCATATTTCAATTCACAGTTGTTATCAACCCATTTGCTGTATAAAATACACATTGAAAAAGTTTTATAATATTACTCATATATCTAATTGATGATGCTTAAATATGATATATTTTAATAAATTATATTTTTATACATGGAACTAGATATGTGAAATCATTACACCATAATTTTCACTCCTTTTTTTATCATAATATATTTATTGTGTTATTTTCTATAGAATGAATAAATAATAATTGAGAAACTGTTTTAGGATATAACATTTACATTTGGTCCCATGGCAATCTATAAAATTCATTTGGAAATTGAATTGTTATTTTTAGATAACTCATTATAAATATGATTATTTAAAAATCCTATAAACTATTTATTACATATATTTGAGGTCCATCCTTTATCCCTTAATGGATTCAAATGTCTAAAAATTTAATTACGTGATTCAATATATGGATAAACATCTATCCTAGTATATAAAATGTAAATTTTATCTTGCTCCCACTTTGTGATGGTGATTGTAAAAATATATTTTTGGGAAATACCTACTCTTGTATGGTTTCTTCTATGATGATACATTGAGAGATTGATTCTATCAAAATATGATAGGTATTTGGCACAAAATTCAACAACTTCTTTTACAATGCATCATTTTGTAATACAACCTTCTATCCAACTTCAATTCAAGACTTACTCTTTCAATATATTTATATATCATTCAATGGGGTTCATCCATCTATAATGGATATGAAAAAAAAAATTCAAACTCTCTAACCATGTGAACTATCATGTGGACTATTTTATCAAAGAATGATAGTGGGAATAATGTCTTTAATTCACATAAAAGGTTTATAACCTCCAAATTCATGATTAGTAACTTCATTGGGCCAATAAAATTAATGCATATGGATTTGAAAAATAAGCATTGTCTTGTTAATGTATGCAATAAATTTCTATTTAGAATGTAATGAAAAGCAATAAGAATCAAATTTTTTATCAAAACATGACAGTTATGTTGTTTTAGTCTGTGTAATCTCAAATTTATTGTTGACAGGAAATTATAGATAATTGAAGAATACCCCTTTGTACCTTTTACACTATTAATGAAAATGAAAATTTAAAAAAATTATTTTCTGGATAGAATGTATGTATCTAGAGGAAAAATAGTTTGGCTTTTACCCTTCACTAGTTCCAACTCTTTGCTTATCCCCATGTCAATCATGTCCAAAAAAACCTTGATTTCATCATTTTTTCGTGAATATTTAGTAATATTCCTATAACACTAAAATATAATTTTTTTTCTATATGATTGACTTTATAAAAAAGTATAACATACAAAAAATTAAATAATATCAATTTAAAGAAAATTGGTCTTTTCCAACATGATATCATATTGTTTTTTTAAAGTGGTTCACTGAAAAATGTTTCAATATATCTTTCATTATCGAATACCTCATCATCCATTATTAGAGATGGTGTAGTTCCTTTTTTGGAATCCCCATCGAATGATCTCATATCTGACCAGTATTTCAATCACCAAGGTAAAATAATTTTTGTCCTAAAAACAGAATATTTGATGAATGTTTTAACCAAACTGAGTGTGTTAATACTTCTCGAATGGGGAACCACAACATTCTATTAATTTCATATCATGAAAAAATTATATAATTAGGGAATTCATTTTTTGTCCCAAACCACATAGAACTCATATTGATTTATTTATTTCTATGAGAATCCAAAATTGTAACACATATATCTTACATCAATTCTAGATATTTGGCCAATGGAGCCAAATAGGAATTGATATTATTTCCTAGTTATTTTCATCCATATATAAGAAGATATAGTGTAATCTATTTGTGCTTCATGTATATCCATGATGTAAAATCATATTTTACTAACATACCCAACCTTATACTATGAGTACTATTCTTTACAGAAAAAGAATTTATTCTACTTGTAGATAATGCAAGATAGAATATTATTAGATAATTTCCAAATTTAGGATACTCATAATCAATTTTCCACTAATAAGGAGAGTCTGTTGGATGATGTAGTTTCCCATATTTAATTCTTGTCTCTATATTCCTTGTCATCTTTATCATGGTTTCCTTACATTCCTATAGTATTCTAAACCATGGGATTATAGAAATTTACCATAAAAATTTTGAATGACTTGATTCATCTTTTTTGTGTCGATTCACACCACACATAGGGAATTTTAGGAGTGATTAATGATTCTTTAGAAACAACATGAAATCAATTTTAAATGAAAATTTTAATATATCATTCCCATTGATCATATCATTCACTTACCTTCATATGTTCGATAAAAAAGTTCATTTTCTTCTTATATCATATCATTTAATAATCTAAGAAGTTAGGTAAAGTCGGTGTCTCTCTATCCTCGTCTATATTTGAAATCATATAACTTCAATAAAGCTAATAATGTTTTCTATTTAGTATAACTAGTATACAATGGCCTCTTACAAACACTATTTAACTTCTCAAACAAAATTGGACAATCAAAAGGTTCATCTTAATTTTCTATTGTCATTTCTACGATATGATTTCCATAATTATTTACTCTAGTATTCATCTCAAATGATCCATATACTTCAATATCATCCTAATAGGCATGAATGTTAGTTATTCCCCAAGATTAGTCAAAACTTTATAGTTATGATCAATTCCATGAAAACTAAAATGTTCTAATAAATCTTCCAGACTAAATTTTCTTGAAAAAATAATATATAAACATGTAAAAAGTATTTGAGAAGGTCATATGAATTCTCTATAACAAACATGAAGTACTATTTAACTCCATTTTCTATAAATTCTATAATAAAACTAGTATACTTCCATTTTAGATTCTGATCCATCTAATTAGGTTCATAAAATAATAATTATGTGTAAAAAAATACATAAATACACATAAGGTATTTATAATAAAAGGATAAAGTTATAGATGATTTTATTAACGGGAACCTATAAATTTAATGTTATATTTTATCATTCCTGAAAAGTTATTATTTTAAATATGAGTGACATGAAAAGAAACAACCTAGGGTAAAAATGTGGCTATTTTTAGAAGTTCTTGATTTTTTGTTGAGTGGGAAAAATATGGTAACAAATCTATTAGAAAACAAAATTTATTTTTTATTAGATTTTACAAAAAAATAGAAATTATTATTCTTTCTTGTAATTTAATTGTGACCTGAAATTCAGACTTTGTGTAAAAATATCATTCATTGGAACATACATGGTCATGTAATCCTCAGATTTTGAAATAGTAACAGGGAGTTTTGGATTTCTTAAAACAAATGGGTGATGTTGTTATTTATGATATAAGAAATGTTGTATTTCATGTCACTCTCTTTTTTTTAGATTATTCTAGACAATGTATAGTTGGAATATCAACAAATATATTTGTACTATAAGACACTAATGAATCCCTATTTCAAAAATAAAATATTTTTAAATATTTGGAATATTTCACATAACTTACAATATAGATATCATTAAAAACACAAAAAATAATTTCCATTAATAAAAATTACAAAAAAATAAGTTAGCATGGATTTGATAATACTGAGATCGAGAACATTAATATTTCACCTATAACAATGACAAATATAACTATAATATATCTCCCCCCTATTGTATTCAAAACATTTGAAGTAATTTCTAAAATAGTATACTCATTCCTAATAAAATACATACCATATGTTTGGTAAGGGGAGATTATAATAAAATTTATAAATTTATTCCACTATATTATAATCCATCATGTTTCCAAGAGTTATGTTTTTTAATTTAGAAATTTTTCTGGGTGACACAAAAACCATTCCTAATGAGACATCATAGTTCATAATAAAAATAACAATATTCAAATTATTTAATAAAAATTTATTTTATAAATAAGATTAATAAATTTATACATACCCACAAACCTCAAACCATGAATAAATTTTTCCTTTTCAACTCCTCATATTTAAGGAAACAGTGTAACAAAATGAATCTTAAAAATAATTTTATAACCATCTATATTAACCAAGATAAAATCAAAACACCTTCTATCCTATGAGTCCTATTATAATACAAAAACAAATAAAACACTCTATCTGAACATGATAAGAAATGTATAGTATATTATAAAAAATTATATACCTCAAACCATCAATATTAAAATGAGCATATCCTAATTACCTAAAAACATGATAAATCCCCATAAGAAACCAATTTAATAGTTCTCTAAAATCATATATAATCTTAATCATAACCATGATCTTACATTTAGAAAAATATATTATCATATTTAAATCTAGAAAAATTAATTCAATGAGTATTTTCACAAAACAAAATGACCATTTACCCATTTAAAAAAGTAATCTATTTAAAAATATATTTAATAAAATACTTAACTATTTATATTCATTTTTAAAACCAATTAACCTAATTAACTATGAAACCATTTCATTGAAATCGTCGTAAAACAAAAACATTTAACTGCCAACCTATTTTTTATTTTCAAAACCAAAAAAACCATTATTCCTTTTAAAAGACATTCAAACTAAATTGTCAAAAACTATATTGAGTTTTGAATATACATAACAAAAAATAGAAATTTTATAAAGTTTAAAATCTATAGTTAAATAATATATATATATAAACAAAACTCCCCAAAAAATTAAAAATATAAGTAGGGGAAGGATTGGTGAATCAGTTGGCTGATGTAGTTGATGATGGGGAATGGGTGGTCACTATAGGGTTCCTTTGCGATAGTGGCAAGTTGGTCTGAGAAAAATATTGGGAGGCGAGGTGGGAGGAAGCAAGAAATAAATCACACAAAATAGATAGTGTTTTTTGATCTGGTAAGCATGGGAGATGTGATTGAAGACACTGATAAACAATAATATGAGGATAAATAATAACATACCTTAGATTTGAGATAGTTCATCACAAAGATGGTCGAGAGGGGGTTTTGGTAGAGATGAACTTCTAAGATAGCTTTAATAGCCCAAGAAAATAAATTTGGCTAGGTTTATATTTAAAATATAGGAAGGGTTTTATCAGAACTTTCAAAAAATCCTTGATAAATAAGAGTTTTATTAGCACTAAGATTATATGTGTAGTTAAAATACCTCTTCATATACTCTTTTTTATCACTGATAAAGATAAGAATTTATCATCGCAGAAAAATAGCTGAAAAGGGGTATCTTTTTCACCACAATAAAAATTTGTATATGATTATCAACATATTTATTTAATTATATATATTTATATAATTATATATATTTAAATATTTGTATAATTTTATATATTTAATATTTATATAATTTTATATAATTTTATATATATAATGAATATAGTAAATATATCCATTATTTAAGTATATTTTTTTTATAATTTTATAATTATCGAAATATATAAATATTTATATATAATTATATAAATACTTTTTAAAAAAATATTTATTTTATTATAAATATTTATTTGAAAATATATTTTTAACTTGATTAATGAATATATAATCTTATTCGAGAATGTTAATAATGAGAGAAATTGAATAATTAAAAATTATCATAATTTATAAATATTAAAAAAATAGTTGTGTTTTATTAATTATAAAAATTATTAAAAAAATAAATTATGGATATATATTAAAAGGAAGATGAATACATATTGAAAATAATAAAACATAATAAACAATTACATATGAAAAATATTATAAAAGTATTAAATTCCAAAAAAGTAAAATATTAAAAATATCAAAAATTAATAAATAATAAGGATTAAAATAATATTAAAATAATTAAAATTTACTGATTCAAAAAATAATATATCAAATTTATTATGTTACAAAATGATATTATAAAATTAATAATAAAATTTTAATAAATTACAGAAATATTTGGTGTGCTTGTTTCAATATAAGATTAAATTAATTACATAAATATTTGTGTCTATGAAGGTAATGTGTGTGTGTGTGTTTTTACAATTTTGATATTTTTTATACTGAAAAATAAAATTATATAATATGTAGATTTTACTAATGAAATAAATAATAATAATATTAAATATATTTAAAAAATAAATAACTATTATTATATTTGTAGATAATTTTTAAAAGTAAAAAATGAATATTTATAAATTTTCCAAGTAATTGGGGGAAACCCTAGTGGTAAAGGCCCTATTTATTCCTACAATGGGAATGATTTCAATTGTAGGTGGGATAAAATTTCAACATGTACTATAGAGGCACTATAGCATTGCAGAATGATGGGTAGTGTAGCAGGTACTATAGTGTGGTACTATAGAGGAAATACGATTCATCTGAAATTGGCCTTTGACCCACTGGGCCTTCAGGCAATCAAGGGGGCGGTGATGCAGGCATCACGTGGGAAGGATGTGATGCATGCATGATGAAATCAGGACCTTTGGTCTATCTAATATTGGGAAAAGAAGTCATATACTATGGGCCTCTGAGCCATGTAATGGGCTTCATGTCCACTGGGACTTTAGGCCAAAATTTTAAACATAATAAAGAGGTCGGTTGGGTGGGTTATCCCTTGTGGGGATACAAACTGCCTTTCACGCATGTGTGTGTGTGGTGTGTTTGTGTTTGAATATAACTGTACCCCCAAGGAATATATATATATTTGTGTGTGTTTAAATGGAAATAAATATATATTAATTATATAAATTATATGAATATTAAAAATATAAAATGTAATTGAACGAAAAAGTATAAATATATATTGTAAAATGAATAAAATTTTTAAAAATTTGTATAAGGATAAATTAAAATTAATAAATATGGAAAATATAAAATGAATAAATTTTTTAACGGTTATGTATCAAACCCCCATTATTGAACATAAAAAGAAGGCATATTTTAAAACTGGTAAAAGAGGGGACCCATTACAAGGGAAAATCTTTAATGAAACAATACACAATTTTTATAATGAACCTGCATGTCCAAATGCAGAAAAACATCCTGGAAAGTACCTGAAGAAATATCGTCCCCCCCCCCTCTCTAGAGTGTGGAAAAGTAAGTTCAGTAAAAATGATGTGTCACTAACTCTACCAAGATGTTTCATCATGTTGGATGCACAATGTGGAAGAACTCCTCTCCAACCAAAACAAACATGTTTAGGAGAGCTGGATGAAAGGAATCAGCACACACTTTCCCCTTTCGAGCTACCCACCTAAAAAATCATGCAATGAAATCATAGTAATATCAACCAAATGAAATAAAAAATCAGACTAAAAACACTGAGAAAGAGACAATTTAAGGGAACCCAACCGTCCAAAAAATGTGATGATGGATGGATGAATGATGAATGTCATAACATCCATATCTTTTTCGAGGCCACCCACCTAACAAAACCTCAAAAATGCTACACAACAATCCCAATTAACCAAGGCAGAATCTAGTGCACATGAAGAAATCGGCACCCTAATATAAAAATAGAACCAATAGAAATAGAATAGATCCAATTGAACCTATCAAACACCACCAGAATGGATGATTGTCCCTATCGTTGGCCATAGCATTGAATTGAAAGTCACGCACACATCCAACAATGTGATTCCCCTACCATCATTGTCAAGTTCTCTGTAGCATTCCTTGCATGATCCTCAGATGATGCCTGATGTCTGACCACCAAACACCACCATATAAAAAACAAGACATCGTTTGATCCTCAAAAACCACCACCTAGGAGAGACAACCACATCTAGATCACCATTGCTTGAATAAAAGTGAAAAAAATTAATATATATATATATATATGTAGTAATAAATAATATATTAATTATTTAATTAATATATTTTTTGCTAATAAATAGTATCAATTTTTTTATTTATAAACATTTTATTACATATTTAATTATATATGTACTATTTTTATAATATACTAATTTTTAATTATATAATTAATATTCAATTTATTATTATATTTCAATATATATTAATATATATCAATATTGGTTTACCTATATCATTATATATTTTTATATTTGAAATAAGAATATAAATTTAAAAAATGAATAAAAATGAATATATATTAATAATTAATTAATATTAATCAATATTAAATAAATTAAAATTCATGAAATAGATTTATATATATATATATATATTAATAATTAATCAATTCATATATATCCTAATATATTTTATATATGAAATAAGAATTTATCTTTCATATGTATTTAACAGAATATAAATTATTTAATTATTATATGTTGTATTTAATTAATTTATTCATTTTTATTGATTTTAAACAGTTCTTTACTTATTTAATTATATATGCAATATTTTTAAAGTTTATTAATTTTTAATTATATAATTAATATACTATTTGTCTATAAATATATATGTATATATATATATATATATTAAATTTATTAAACTATATATATATATATATAATTAATCAATTAATATAAAGTTTATTAATAAATGATAATATAATTTAATATTTTTTTATATATTATTATATGTATATCAACATGAATTTTATATACAAAATAAGAATTTATTTAAAAAAATTAATAAATATAAAATAAAATAAAAATTAATATAGATATATATATAATATTCATATATATCAATATATATTTTTATAAATGAAATATGAATTTAATTGTTAAAATAGTATTAAGTTAGTTAGTATCCCACCTGAAGGGTAATCTATTAAGGTAGCCTAACTGGAAAGGCAGTTGTGTAGTGCATGTTCCAAAGTATTGGTGGGCATAGGGTGAGCTAAGGCTTGCAAGGGCCTATGCATGTAGCCATGGGCTTCTAGAGGTGTGTGAGGAGTGTATGCAGGATTCAATCCTCGTAGTAGGATTCGGGTGTGGTCTTGCTACGGAATGAAATAATAATTTGCAGTTGAACATCCACAAGTTCGATCTGGGACTCACATGCAACTGCTTTAGTTTTATTAGAACCTTAACTTGATGTAATAAAGATGAAATATATCAGTGCTATAAAAAAACTGATAAATAGTACCATTTATCTTTTCTTCTTTATCATTGATAAATGTATCCCTTATCAGCACTTTTTTATAGCATTGGATTAACCCAAATCTCTTATAATGATGTAACTAACCATGAAATTATGCATAAAATAAATTTTCTATTTTAATTTTTTAGTTGAGAATTAATTCTAAAACTCAGAAGGTTCAAAATAAGAAGGAAAAATGAGGAGATAAATCACTTGTTGTGGAATCTTCATTGAAATATTTACAAAATGAATTTCCATTAAATCAAGAAAGTGGGAGTTCATATCATATAGCAATAGATTTGCACGTGTGTGTGTGTGTGTGTGTTTCAAGTCCAAGAGTAGTAGTTCACTAAAAAATCATGGTCTTAGTAGTGGTTTATAAGAAATAGTTCTTAAAATATTATAAAATTAAATATTTCTGAAAATTATTTAAAATATAATTGTGGTTTCATAAAATGAACACTTTATAATTTTAAAAAACATAATTTACCATACACCTACTACACCCCACCCCAACCCTCATGGAACTAACACCCCCATAAGAACCTCACTGAATCCCACTCCCTCAACGCTAACCCCCCTGCCTTGACTACCAGCCATTGACTCCCCCCCATCAATGCTGACCCCCTCCCTCAATGCTAACCACAAGCTACTAACCCCCATTCATTGATTCCAACCATGATCCCCAACCCCCTCTCTTGTTAAATATCACTAACCCCTTCTGTCCCTCAACCCACCCTCCCCCGATGTCTAACAGAGTTAAGTCCCTCAACAATTCTTTTATAGAGACAAAATTAGATCTTTCCTTTTTGTTATTGACCACCACCCCAAATGGATGTCGAACCCTAACCCCTCTACTTCTACCTTCCCCTTGATTTCCTCTATTTCTATCCAAGTTAGATGTTTTTTGTATCATATCCGCAAACTCCACTATTTTTATTCCCCTATGCTTGATGTAGTGACCTTCTTCCTCAAAATCTTACCCTACTAATGTTAGGGGTAATATTTATTCTTGTATGATTAAATTTTTTATTTCAAATTAAATAATTTTCATGTAAAATGTGTGTTAGGGGGATTAAATACCAAACCCTAGTGAATTAAGAAATTTTCTATTGTGAAAATTTGACTATAATAATTTGACTAAAAATTTATATATTTATATATAAATGCATCGGAAGAATAGTGAAAATATAATATCTATGAATAAAATTTGCATTAATTTTCCTTGAAACACACCTCGACATACCAATGCTTTGGAAGAATTTTTATATTATGCGATTGAAACCAATCATGGGATGGTAGAATAAAATTTCCATGCCCAAATTGTAAATTCAATAAATTGTTTCATATAAATTAATTATACGAGCACTTGATATTCAAATAGTTTCATGCTTGATATTTATGTCAAATTTGACATGGTGACTCAAATTTTATGGAGATTGTAAGACATTAATATCCTATAAACAGGACACAAAGTGACTCGCTAGTATATAATTTAATTTTAAATATGAAAATTGATGCTTTTTTATTTTCTAGGTAAAATTTCACAGATTTTAGTTGATTAATAGTACCTTTAGTTGAACAGATTCATTTTAATAGTTCTAAAATCTATAGTGATAAAAAACAAGATTTATTAATTAGATGTAGAAAGAAAACAAGAATTGTATGAATGATTTTTCATGTTTTTTTTGTTGGATTTCCTACATAAGTTATATAATATCAAGTGTCTCTATGGAATTGTTGACAAAGTAATTTCCATCATTTTATAGATTCTTCATGGTGAATTTAGTAAAGCTCTGATCACGGGATCATTCAATAAGATGAAAAAAATCATTAACAAACATGGACTTGATTATATAAAGACACATTAATTCCCTAATGATTGAATTATTTATAGTCAAGAAGAGACCAATATTTGAGAATTCTTAATATTTCAAAAAATCATCTGGAATTCAAGGGACAAAAATGATAGTAAAAATAAATTCAACACTATGAAGTAAAAAATATGAAAATTGTCGCAAAGTTATTGCATTACTTTATATTGAAACCTTGTTAGAAATGATTATTATTTTCTTCTAAGACTACATGTGACATGGAGACAAATTATCAAGATAGTAACCATGATGAATTGATAATACATCTAAAATATTTCGGATCATATAAGGTGTTTGGATCATTATATCAAAAAATTACTGGAATCCTATGAATATAGGTTTGGGATTGGTATCTGATGGTTTTAACCCTTTGGGAACATTGTGTACTAATTATAGAATTTGGATAGTTTTCTATCACATTTAATCTACCTCCATTGATGTGTGTGGATAATATTAGTGTATGCCGTGGACTTGGAGACATATCAGAATGAAAAACTCATACAAGTTTGTCTTATCCAGTTTTTAATTTTGATTTTGAACCTAAGTGATTAGCATAAAGTAAAAAAATTTGTTATTGTGTCATAATTTATTTTATCATTGATTTCATGATTTTTATTCTAAATTAATGTTTAATACGACACAATTCAATGGAGATATTGAATTGATAAATCCACTTACATTGTTATTTTGTTCATAAATCTTAGGAAAATTAATGAATTTCACAAGAGAATTTGGAAAATTTGATTAGTTTAAAGAAGTTGGGAAAATGGTTTGAGGTACAGTATCTGAAGTAGTTGGAACACAATGATTGATGAAAATGATTATATCTTTTAAGATCCCTTATCAGAAGATTAATTTGATACGTAATATTCTTGGTGTAATGTAAGTTGAGAATAATGCCTATGATAATATAATTTTCTAATTTCATAATTTTAAAGGTAAATCAAAGGATTACATTAATTCTCATATGTATTTTAAATTAATGAACAGGTTTGTGGGTAAATTTGAATTTAATGTTCCCTTCGATTATTTATATAATGAAAAATCATGATAAATATATATTACATAAAAAATTAAAGAATCTATGAGTGGCATATGGATACTCTGGTAATATTAAAAAGTTTTTTGATGTAAAACATAAATAGATTCACAGATATAAAATTCAATACATGCATAATATGATGGAAAAGATATAACCATTGGTGTTGTGTAAAACATTACATGAAATATTATTTGCAGTTCTAGTTGTGTTTTGTACCTTTTTCAGAGAGATTTGTATAAAATCTATAAAACCAACTGATCTTGATAAAATTAAACAAATTATTTTTTACAATTTTTCATTTGGATATTTCATTTCCCTCTTCATTCGTCACATTCATGATTAATTTGACCATTAATTTGGATGAAGAATCTAATATTGATAAACTAGTACATTGTTGTTGGATGTATCCAATTGAGATGTACATTGATATTATTATTATTATTGGTGAAATCAATTTTATAAAATCATTCCATGTTGTTTGTCAATATCTTTCTTATTTTTTTATAAGGAACCTAGGTCATTTGAAATCATATGAGAGGAACTAAGCTTAATTGGAAGGCTCTATTGCTCAAGGTTACACAATGAAATTGTTTATTTTCTTTTTCTCATAGAATTAGAATGGGTTTAAAACTAGATTCAATAATTTTTTACCAATTTGTACCATCTCTACTAAATCCTATTTAGAAAACCTGTAATATGTATTTATAACTCTAGGATGACCAATTAGAAGGTGGAAAAAATTGACAATAATTGAATTCAAGCTACAACAAGAAATCAAATACGTGATACTCAATTTCCTTATTGAAAATCCATTTATTGATGAATTATGATTTAAAAAATAGTTGACTAAGGGTTCGATCTATAAATGATTTATAATTAATAAAATCTTTTAATAAAGAGATTCTTGAATCGTTCTCCCATAGTGTAGGTAGACATTCATATTCATATTATTGATGGGTAGTTTTTATCAAAGTTAAAATTAACACCATATATCTTCTTATATAGATAATTAATGTTGATAATCCAGATAAACAATCAAATTATTTGATTTTTTAGCCATAGGTCCTCTATGTCATGATAAGAGATTTAATGCCTACAATATTCATGGATTCACGTTTCATACTATTTATCCTGAAGAATAATTGAAAATTATAAATAGTGGTGTTTTTACATTTATAGGGGTTGGATACTATAAAAATATTATTGACATACAAAAATTAAACTATAATGGTCAATATTTAGTTATCTTATTCAAATGAAAATGGGTCAACATTGATAGGGATATAATCAATGAACTATTACATTTTACTTCTCTCTACTTCTCTCTCCTGATCCATACTAGTGAATGTGTAGATTAAGATCCATTTATCCTGGCTTTCCAAGAATATTTTGATTGTTATATGGATGATGAAATAAAAGATGGTGGAATTTTTGTTGAACACATAAAGTAGAGAGGCTTCTGTGACATGTACGATGATGGTCAACTTGTTCTTTTTGGTAGTGAAACTCATCAACCATAAAAAATTGAATAGTTTTTTCCTAGAAATATTCATACAATTGAACTTATAAGAGTTTGTTAAAATTAATTGCTCATCACAATAGATATTTATGACAATGAAGATATGGAAGATGAATATAATTGAATGTATAAATAGGTAATGAAACTATATTAAAATTTATAATTTATAAGTGTTTCATATATATATATACATTGTTCTAGTTTTTCCTTATTCGTAAAAATACTTTAGTCCTAAAATTGTTTATACAATTAATATTTTCAAAACCATTATAATTATAGGAATTATAAGAGAATGAATATCTTTGTATCCAAGCCGATCAATATCGTAGAGCACACCACCACTACCACCAGCTTCATTGGATCCGAGAGACTCCACTGAACAAAATAATTAAATCATGTGAGTATTTTTCCAATATATTATTGGTATTAATCCATATTATTCACCTACGGTGATAGAAAAGTTGGTCACCTTTTAATTTAGGGGATATTCGCGAGGTACCATTACTGGTATGTATGTCATTGTAAAAAAACTGTATATTTTATTAAATTCCTATCCATTTTTCAAACATATAATGATAAAAATAGAATATATTTAAATATGAATTCATTATATGTATAATACTGGAATAAAATCCATATTATAATTCCATTTAATTTGTTTGGAGTTCCTATTAGTGATGCATCCAGAATAAATGGATAGATTTTTGGGAATATTTCTTACAAGATGGTAATATTTCTCATTATTTATAAGCATTTTAGTCAAATTTCCACATGTTGAAAAAAATGAGTTATTGGATAACCAAATATTGGTAATATTAATTTAATATCCATTTATATCTAATTTAACATACATTATAAAAAAAATTAAAATACTTATAAATTGTTATGTTTTTTCATAGAAGTTTTTTTCATTTTAATGCCCCTAGCTCTATTTCTCACACATGGAATCTGACAAATTGTGGAAAGAAATAGAGTGATTTCATAATTGATATTATGGAATTAATTTAATAACACATCTCATGTATCAGGAAAAATATATGGAAATGTGATTGAATGCATTTATCATTGGCATAAGAACATGTTTTTCGATATTAATATAGATGCATCTCATGAGGTAATTTCTAATTTTAGAGCATCATAATTACATTAAAACAATAAATTTATATTTTTAAATGATTCAATTTTTTAGTGTAATTATCAAAAAAGATATAAAGAATAATGGTAGAAAATCCATTCTTCATAATTTTAGTTCTCAGAGTTTCCAAGAAAAATAACCATATTGGTTGAATAATATCCATTATTATTTGTATTATTTAATTATAAGTCAAAGTTTTTTTCAGACATGTATATATTATTTCATAAAGGATAAATAATTAGGACACTCCATTTTCTATATAGAAATGTGACTTAAAGGTCATTGGAAACCTTACGGATGTTTTGTGAATAACCCCACTAGAGATGTTGGGGTAAGTACTTTTAATTACTATTTAATGATTTTTCAATACTTTAAAATAATATTAATGAAAATTAAATTATAACTACAAAAAAACGTAAACCCAATTAAATGTGGTAGAATATATGGATAAAATTATTAAAATTATCATTATTGATAATGTTTGATCCATGTATCCAATCCCATTTTATTGGGTTTAAGATGTTTTTATTGTAATAATTTATTTTTTATAATAGTTTTTTTATATAAATGAAATGACATTAAATAATAATGGAATGTTTCTGAATTAGATAATTTTATGAAGTTAAAGATAATTTAAAAATTAATTATGAATATTGTTTTATTAAAAGGTTAAAATTCATGATTCCTAGTATGATAACCTTCACAAACATTATCAGTGTCCTAGAATGATGTAGTTGCAATCATTTTATGGAAGGTGAATTTCAAGAGTATATAGGGGATGTGTTATAGCACTACTCCATAAACTATCTTTGGTAGGGAATCATAATAATTTTTTTATACACCTAGTTCATGTTCAAAAATTTTCATTGATCACGAATCAAAATGAAAAATTGCAAGGTTTAAAGAAAAAGTGCAAAAAACATTACTGTTGTAGGCAAACACAGGATCAGTGTCGGTCACCAATGCAAAATGATTTAGTGTCTGTATTTCAGAGGATAATGGGAATGATTCCCAAAAAAAATTCTACCCTTATATCTCATACTACCATGTTTAATTATAAACTCCATAGGTCATTCACAAATTTTTAAAGAACACAAAAATTGCCATGAATGAAACAAAAATGACACTTTTATATTGAAAAAACACACATCAAGTCAAACCGACCAAATCGTGTGTCCTATTAATGTGTGATCAATTTCTACATATAAAATATCCATGATTGATAATTGTAGTAATGTTTAAAAATAATTTGAGCTTATTTTCTCATCTTTAATAGTCTCATAAGTGTTTTAAACAAAAATAACACTTTTATATTTAAAATATCCACATAGATTCATATCGACCATATAATTTGTCATATTGAAATTACCTCTATTATTATATATCAAAAATTAGTTATGGATAATTTTACTAATTTTTTAGAACAATCAGAGCTCATTTTCTATGTTTTGGCTAAGTTACAGACATTTTAAAGTAAAAATGACACTTTTATATTAAAAACAAAAAAAAATTAATGAAGAAAACTCCATGTTTCCAATGATTGTTAAATCATTAGAAAATTATTTTATATTATTTTTATGAATATAGAAACTGATGTATCTTAAATCTAAGTTACAGTCATCCCAAGATAACTTAAAATGCATTTTTTTATTTGAAAACAAAAAAATGGGCACGAAATAGTCAAAAATCAATAAAATACTTCATATTGATATGAAATAATGGAGAAAACTGTAGAATTATTTTTTCATATAAAAATATAACAACATTCCATTTTAAATGAGATGTACTTGAAATGACTCAATAATTGTTTTTAAAGATACTAAAGTATTAAAAAATTTATCTCAAGGAGTAAAAACTAGGAAAAAATTGGATAATCATGAAATCATAGGACAATAACTATATATTTATTTTGGAATTTAGGAAATTAATGCATGTCATTTCATGCTACAGTTTTCCTGGGATTCCCGTAATGGTGTTTTTAGTGTTTTAAAAAACTAAAATGTTAAGCTAACAGTAAAACCCCTAGAAGACGACCTCATATTATTATGAAATCTTGGGAAAACAACAATTTAGTTAGTTTTTATGTGTTCATAGAAAACATGTCAATATTACTTATTATGTACTCATAATGATTCAATATAAAAAATTTAAAGATACCAAAGTCTTTAAAAACACACATTAGATGGTCAAAACTATAAAAACAATGTCGTATGACTACGAAATCATAATAAAATGACTACAGAATAATTTATCAAATGTAGTAATTAATACATGTCATTCCATGTTATAGTTTTCCCAGGATTCCTATAAATGAATTATTTGTGTTATAAAACACTAAAATGTTAATATAATTATAAACCCCATAGAAAAAAATAGAATGAAGTCAAATCATGAGGATACCACTGTCGAATCACTTTTGAAGTGTACACATAGACAACACAACAATCTGAAATGTGGTGTTCTTATAATGGCTCAATAATATATTTTTAAAGATACCAAATCTTTAAAAACATGTGTCATAGTGTTAAAACTATGAAAATTATTTTGAATGGATATAAAATTAGAGGACAACTATCATAGTTTTATTATTGAATAGTAGGATATGAAAAAAAATCATTCCATGTTACAGTTTGGATGGGATGTCTGTGACCTAATTTTTAGTGATTTAAATCACAAAACCGTGTGTGTAACAGTCCAAACTATAGTAAATGTCATCACATTGACATGAAATAATGGGATAAATTATTTTTAATTTTTTATGTTTTTGAATAGAAAACTCATCCATCCAATCTGTAGTGTGATTGAAATGACTAAGTAAACAGTTTTTAAATATTCCAATGTCTTTAAAAATGTTTTTCAAGGAGGAAAACCCCAGAAAATAACATCTAATAGCTATGAAATCATTTTAAAATGTCCATATATTTATTATTTAAATTTATTAAATAATGATGTGTCATTCTGGGTTTTGTTCTCTCTGGCATGCTCATAATTACATTTTTGGGGATTTAAAAAACTAAATCATGTGTTTACTGGTCAAAACCCTATAAAAATACATAATATTTAATTCTAATTATGGTAAAAATGTTTTCTAATTATTTGATATGTTTATATTTATAAAACATGTGCATATTACATGTGATGTGCTTGTAATGACTCAAATAGTTTTTAAAGTTACCAAAGCCTTTAGAAACATGTGTCTGGGGTCAAAACCAAATAAACATCATTAGATGGACTTGAAATCATAGGGAATAACTATAGTTTTATTTTTGAGGAGTACAAACTGAGAAAATATCATTCCATGTTTTGGTTTTCCTGGGATTCCCATAAATGAATTTTTAGTTTTTTTAAAAACTAAAATGTAAATGTAATGATCAAAAACATAGTGAATGACTTAAGATTAATATGAAATCATGGGACAACTGTCATACAATTATTTTTTATGTTTATATGTATACAACACACCCATCTTGTAATACCCCAAGCTTTCACATTATACTTCTCTTTGAATAATATAGTAGCATGTGTTGTAAGCAACTTTGAGTTCTAATACACCACAACTAATCAAACTAGCTGTTATGAATAGTAATATCCACTTTTGGAAATTTTATAAATTTTATCTTCCAAGATGGACTTCATTTTTTTTTAAAATATCAAAATTAGTTTTGGGTGAATTTTTGGTATTTTTATGAAAACATTCAATTTTTGATGAATAGTGAATAATACTAAATTTTAATTAAAAACAACATTTTTAATCAATATATTTTATAGTGATAAATTATACTATTGAGTGGTTTTTAATTATAATTAGATTATATCCGAGGTTTTTTTTACTAAGTATCTGTTGGGACCTCTTTATCATCCACAACCATGTCTCTTAAAAATGTATTTCAAAACATTCTTACTATTTTATATACTATGGGTTAAATTCATTTATACCAATGAATGTCTTTTATACGGTGTTTATAAATAAATATTTCCATTATATTCTAAACAAGGTCCTTTATAACATTTTCGACAAAGTTAAGGTAAGAATGACTTTTTTTAACTTATATGACGACTGCGGATAGTTTCCTCCATTATGGCATCATCAAAGATTCCCTTACAATCTTATAAGAATATTTCCAAAATAAATGTTTTCTATTATAAATATATTAATTTTAAATTATTTTAAAAGAGAAAGAGATATTCCTCTAAAAAGTGTTTGGATTTAATCTATGGCAACATCCTTTGATGGATTTTCAGTTTATTTGAAGTTGATTTATTATGATACAAAACTTCCATGTTGTATTGAAGGTTTTTTGATATATTTGACTGTGGATGTGTTATTTTTACACCATTAATGGTTTATTTATGAGGTATTGACATTTTTTATGCTAGTTTTAATACGAATGTTTATGTTATGTTTAAACATTTTCATATTAGGAATGCATTATACTTAGTATGTGACGGGTGAAGCCCGCTATAGCTCCTCGATGCATCGATAGATCTCATGAGACAAACTAGTGTCTTGGAACAAGGACCTGACAAAATCTTATTCTTATTCATGGCACAAAGACTTGACTATGTGGTTATGAAATCTGGAATTATGTATTTCATCATTATGAAAGTGGCTATTGATATTACATGTGATTATTCGACTCGTAGAATATCCATGTGATTAATTAAAGGGAATTATTTGATTTTATCTTCACCATATTATTCTCAAGTTCAAGTTTAAAATGCTTTTGTTTTATTCTTATACATTCCCTTAAATGTTTATGCTTATTTATGAAAGTTTCCACTTTATTTCTATCCTTAGTGAGCATCTGAAATCACCACGTTCTATGTTTTATTTTTTCCAGGATGTGAAGAAGTATATTATGAATGACCTGTTGGGAAAGTCTATGGGATCTCAGTTTTGTCTATGGAAACAATGTTATTGTAGTTTTCCATTTTATGATGTAATGTAATCCTTTTGAATGTATCTAGTTCTTCCATGAATATTAAACTAATATGTCTTTTGAGACTTGATCATTTGTGATCATGCGAATGATACGTAATAATGCACCGACTCTGGGTAACTGGGGTCAGTGAATTACACATCTGAAATGATTTGTGATTATAATGACTCTATAATCTGTTCATTAACATCCCAAAGCCTTTAAAAACATGTTTATAGGGGTCCAGAATAGTAAAACGACATTAGATGCCAATGAAATTATATAAAAATGTCCTTATATAGAAGTTTGATATGTAGTAAATGACACCGCATCATTATAAATTATTGTTTCCACAGGATTCTCATAAACATGTTTTTTGTGTTTGGAAAAAACTAAAATGTGAATGTAATGGTAAAAAACATAGAAACAAATCTCAGTTTGATTTGAAAACAAGTGAAAACTAACATTGAATTATTTTTTATATGTAAATGCAGGTAATACAACCATTATTTATGTGGTGTTCTCAAAATGACTCAATAAAAAATTATAAAAGACTTTAAAGTATTTAAAAACATTTGTTTTGGGGTAAAAACATCAAAAATGACAGTGGGTTTCCATGAAATCATATTACAATGACCATATAATTAATTTTTAAATATAGGAAAAAATGTTTTTCTATTCTATGTTACAGTTTTATTAGGTTGTTTGTAAATGAATTTTCAATGTTTTAAAACACTAAAACATGCTTGTAATGGTAAAAATCCTAAATAAAAACATAATATTGATGTGAAACCATTAGAGAACCACTACTAAATTGTTTTTTAGATGTATTCATAGAAAAATTTTAATCACACAAATGGTGTGCTCATAATGAGAAAATAAAATGTTTTTAAACATACTAATGTCAACAAAAACAGGTTCCACTGTGTCAAAACCAGTAAAATGACATCTTATGGCCATGAACCCATAGTTCAATTACCATATATATATTTTTCAAATGTTGTAACTGATTACAAATCATTCTAATTAATTTTTTTCCGAATACTCTAATAAACATGATTTTATTATTTTTAAACACTAAAACATGTGTTTAATGATCAAAACCATATAAAAGAACTTCATATTGATGTGAAATCATGATAAAACCATAGTTGAATTATTTTTGAAATAAAGTAAATTAATATATTTCAAATTACTTAAATTTTTTATTATGTAAATTTAAATCACATCACATGGTGATTTAAAAATTTATTAGATTATTTCATACTTATCCATTTTTTATTTCAAGTGATGAATAAAATCTAAAATTGGTTAGTTTATGATAATAAAGATTCTTTGATGATATATTATTTGTCTTTTATTAAAAAAATATTTTTGATTAATTAATTGAAAAAAATTCTTTGTATCGTTCGGAATATACTTTTCATATATTCTCTTTTTCATTTCAATTCTTAAATGTTCTATTTTTTATTATTGGGTAAAGATATCAGTGGTAGGAATGATCATGACTATTTTGATCCCCAACATTTTAAAAAATATATTCATGATGGTTCTTAGTTTATAGGGTATGTTTAAATATTGTCACTTTTTTACTATATCTTTTATTTATTATGTTAAATTTTAGTTTCTATCTTATTTTACATTCCATTTGATGAAATCATGTGGTCGGTTCTGGTTGATGAAATGATGTGGGGGTAGATGGATGTAACTCAGATTAGGGGATGGTCAAATAATGATGATTGGTTATTATTAGTGGGAATATTTTATATATATATATAATGAATGATACAATGGGTTCACTGAGGTAATGGGTTGATTATGGTTATAGTGACTAAGGTTTTATATATATATAATAGGACATATGATGGTGTATGTATGATGAGTTTACTATGAATTTTTGTTTAGTTTATTGTATGTATGAGTTTTATATGCATATTATTTTGATAAGTATTTTTTTAAATATATTTAGAGTTTTTTAATTATATGCATTTCTAAATAAATATATATGAATCTAATTAGTAGTGGTTGTCATAAACCACCATTAAATGTATGCTCCACTAATTCATGTAGTGATGGTTGTGTTCATTTTCTCTATTTTATTTCTGGATAATTTTTTAAAAAAATAAACCACTCGTAAATTAAATAAAACCACTTTTAAGTGCTCCAAAACAGAAACAAGAAAAAACCATCACGAAATAAATATTTTTGCTAAATGATTTTGGATTTTGAAATACGACGTGGTTGTTATAGATACCACTAAACCACATAGAGATGATTTTTCTGAGTTATTATCTTGGTATTCCTCATTTTGGTCATGCATTGAATTATATCACATGTAGTGGGATTAGTTTAATTAATATTATAGAGATTATTGGTGGATTCTCTAAAAAATTATAGGGATTTTAAGGGTAATATCTTCCATATTTTTTTGCTATATACCATTATTCAATTTGATTTCAATTTGGGGATTTTATTTTAAGGGTTACTCCTATATTTATTTTGGAAATAGTTGAGGTACTAATAGTGGTGGGTCATGAAAAATATATATAATTATATAGATTTTTGTCTTGTTATATATCTATGTATATAATAAAACTACAATGTCATCAGGTAAATTATGTGAATGTATATATATATATGAATATCATAATGTCTAGGATATCATTGAACAAGATGCATCACTTGTTTGGTTTTTCTTCCATTCTGCTGAAAAATAACAGAAAAAGAATAATGGAAAGGGTCTACTCTAGCCATTGGGCGATCGTTTCACACCTATGGTGATTTATTTATTAAATGGACCCATTATTCATAATTACATGGTATATGATACATATGATATTCATGTAGGAACACCATTATTTCTTCCTCAACAAACAACACACAAAATCTTGGAACTAAATGCACCCATTAATTTAATCATGGGAAACCCTAACACATATTATATTAATAAGGTGTGTCATACAAATGGTTCTCTTTTATTTTTCGTAACCCCGATCTCAGTGATTAAAGTATGTGAAAATGGTTAATGGGTATTTGGGGATGAAACATGTGAAGATGGTAAGGTTCTTCGCCACTGGTAGCTTACCCATGGAATCCTCATCATCGTCAAAACATCCAAAAACAAAATTAAATGTTATAAAAATCACTCATAGGATCTTTTTCTACTAAATGTTATTTAAATAGATGTTGTGGTGATGATTTGGGGATAAATGGTCTCAGTTTTTGAAATATTTTGGTGGTAATCTCTACCCTTTTTAAAGAAAACACAACAGAAAAATCATTTTGTTTTCAAACATTCATAAAATGATCCATAATTCATTTGTGATGATTAAGAATGGACCAAACGATAATTTGATCCAAGATATGGCCATTATAACGTTAATTTCATGTTTTCATTATAAAAGTTTTGTTTTAGTTTAAAAAATGCATCACTTATCCAAAATTGATGAAATGATCTCAAATTGTCTTCACAATTTAAGACAATGACCCGTAATACATTTTTGATGTATAGGAATTGATTGGACGTCAATATGAAACGTGATTTTTGATTTTATGACTATAAATACACTTTTTGAATATAATAGTATTATTTTAGTTTCAAACATGTGTTAGTAGACATAACAAAGAAAAAAAGATCCAATTATTTTCAATCTTTATGAAAATAGTCCATATTTCATTTGTGATATATAGGATTTGACCGCATATCAATCCAACACATGATGTGGTTGTTATGAATCTAAGTGAATATTTTTAATATAAATGTTTTATTTTTGATTAAAATTTGTTTCACGTAGTCAAAATTAAGAAAATGTACTCGTGTTGTTTGCAAACATTATAAAAACGATCTGTAATTCATTCACGATTTTTAGCAATCGACTACACATCAATATGACACAAGATGTGCCCAATATGACTCTAAGTGTGTGTTTTCAATATAATAGTCTCATTTTATATTAAAACTTGTATAAAATATCCAAAAACCACCTAAAAGATCTTATTATTTTCAAACATTAAGAAAACAATCCATAGTTATTTTGTGATGTATAGAAATTAACCACACACCAATATGACATGAAATTAATCAACTATATCATTAATATATAAAGTAATTAAAAATATAATTTATCATTTATGGATTATATAACAATAATGTTATTATTTTTTTATTTTATAATTTACTATTACTAAAATAAACATTCTTTTGGTTGTATTGATAATCATTTGTATGGAGGATGATTGTTGGAAAAATATTTATAGTTTTGATTATTATATGGGTTGTAATTTTTTTATTTTTTGTAAAAATTTAATCAATGTATATATTTGGTCTGTTAATTTTAAATTTAAATTATTTTTAAATGTGTTGTTTCAATTTCAAACAATTTTTTGTATATTTCTATTACTGTTTATGAATTAAAAAGGGGATTGTTTTTATAGAGTTGTTGCACGGCTCATGCAAAGCTATATCTCTACAGCAGCAAATATGGATTATATCCATGCTAGAAAAATAAAAAATAAAGGGTAACATTATCTGTTCTAGAGAAATGGATTATATAGGGTACCACTATTAGTGAAAATAAGAAGGTGTTGATAAATTCCCCTTTATCATCACTAAAAAAGAACTTATAAAGTCACCCTTTTTGTGATTTTTTTAGTGCTGAAAAAGGCCGTGTGGTTTTAATGGCGCTTGGGTAGTCAACATTTTTTTTTTCTAAAAATTAATTTTTATAAATTTTTTAAATTCTTCATCTGTTTTAGTGATTGATATATATTTCATCCCTTCTATAATCCTGGTACAAGATGGTTACTATTTTAAATAATTACAGTGGTAAAAATTACTTATTATTCAAGGAGATAAATGATTATATTTTAGTTGAATATATCTATAAGAACTAAGTATAAGGTTCCACCAGGACTGCATATAATTTAGAATGAATGGGATATTTTCTTGAAAAAGTCATAAGAAGAAGGGATATAATCAAATAGATAAGTGTCATGGGTAATTAGTTGGTCTTAGTTACCCAATATCTTGTCACAATAAAAATAAGAAACAAAAATAAAAAATTTGTCAAGAAAAATGAGGTAAATATAGAAATAATGCTTCTATTTTATCTATAAACTCAATAGATGAAGCGGAGGATTTCATTTTAAATCTATGTGACATGATTTTAATGGTTTCATAGACTCTTGACACTAGAAATTCAATTTACTCAACCAATGATAAGGGTGAATGAGGAATTATATATACATAATATTCAGAAAGGTTAAACATGAATATATAAATCACTCAAATGCATTGGAAAGGGTGATGTTATTGTTCGAATGAAGAATAAATTCGTGCCATATTTTCGAGGCATGTGGCACTTCCAAGGATTACCTAAGAACATAATTTTTGTTAGTCATCATAATGATGTGGGTTTATGTACTTCCTTTTCAAATGGTGTGTGGAATATCACATAGGGTTATATGGTAGTATCCCCAGGTGTAAAAGATTTATAATTTATCCAAATAGAAATTTGAATGTTAAACTACATGCCAAAGTGAAACCTTCAATAAATACATAGTTTTGGCATGATCGGCATTATAATATTGATGAGAATGGTTTAAAGTATTTTTAAGAAAATTCAACATGGAGTATAAAACATGTGAATGTTTCATATTATGGAATCATAATTAGGTGTCCTTTTAAGTTTTGTATGAGTAACAAAATAATTGTAATTTGTTTCTAGTTTATATAGATGCATTGGGAACAACAACAGTTTGATTTAACCTCACCTAAAATAATTGAACTACATTAACTTCATTTATGATTCTATAATGAACGTGTGGTAGGTTTTCCTAAATCAAAGTATGAGTTTTTATAAATTAAATACCATATTATATTTTCACCCTTATATGTTCCCTACTATAGAAAAAGATTTTAAAAAACCCATAAAAGGAATTTAACGGTGCTAAAAACGAGATATTTTCCTAAGATCCTTTATTAGGTGGTCTTCTTTATTACCACTAAAATAAGTTTCGGTAAAGTTGGGAGTTCATCAGTTCAATATTACTTCTGATAATAAGGAAAAATTATTAATACTATAAATATTTTTGTTAAATTACACATTTGTATAGGGTGCGGTTAATATTATAGCACACTATAGAAACAAAAAAACCAGTAGGAACATTAAATTAGGGATATTGAAAATTGATAATTTTATTGAAACAAAAATTAAATTATAAATAAAAAACTATATATTATAAAAATTTCAAACATTAATTTTTAAATTTACATCACCAATTAAAATTTATCACAAACATTCAAAAATAGCATTGGTCTCATTGTCTTTGGAACACAATCCACTTAGAATAAATTCTGATCATAGTACCAGTTAATGAAAAACCCCCCAAACTAAAGAATAATAATATATTTATATAATAGAATAATTAGTCAATTTTTAATACTGTAAAGAAATAAATTAAATATATATATGAAACAATACATTAATAAAATAAAAATTTTAAACTAATAACAGTCACTTTGTCTCATATTTTGAACATTGTATATCATATTGAGGGATGGATAATTCCTACTTTGTCATGACCCGTCTTCTGGGGCCCATGTCATGACTACCCCAATCTCACCTCCCATAGTCTAAGGAATAGAGACTAGTGTCGAGTAGGAATATCCCAAACAAATGGGAAGAATATTTTTAACTACCTGTACACACACACAAAACTCCAAGCCATATTAGTAGGAAAGTAGAAACACTAAGTTATCAAACAGATGTTATTATAGTATAAAACTGAATGTAAACGGGGGTAGAATACAATACCAAAAAAAATTAAAAGTAAAATTAAAAGTCTCTAGAACTCCTCATTAGAAAACCCTACTAGAAGGGGTTGTACAGTGACAGGTGTCTGAAGCTGTAGAAGCACACAACTTCTGTTGGGTCACTCTAAGCACCACCTGGCCCCAACACACCAGTGACTCTGTCAAAGCGTCAATCATCTACACACGACATGACACGTGTGGAAACATCTCATATAGGGTTGATTAAAACAATACTCAGTAGGGCACCTAAAATAAAAAGTAAAATACCACAAAGGAAACACCACTATGAATATATAGTCATCTCAACATAGGATTGTTTCAACAACACGTATTACAAGAACCTCAAAGTACACTCATAAAGAATTCCAAGACTGAAGGTCTCATCCACTTCTATCCATATGGTCTCGGTCATAGCAGGATTGATCCATGAGATCTCACTCCTCAAGATATCAGATAGAAAGCACGTAAACGTGGTCTAACAGAAGTATTCAAGAGAACACATGGTCTCGGTATTTCATGATGTTTTCCTGAGACATCTGGTCTTGATAAGACAAGAATTCTTGATATCATAGAAAATAGAGCCAAAAGAGTCTGGTCACACATGTACATGTTTGTAGCATGAAAATATTTCAAAAAGTCCTGGCATATTCAAATCTGATAAGACATACAGTCTCTATAGGTGACTCACTCTGCATCTTTGTAAGAGACTAACTCTTTGTCTTCACAGGAGAACGACTTTGTGTATTCAAGGGAGACCTACTTCATGTATTCACATGAGATATAATCTACGTCTTCTCATGATACCTAGTATGTATCTTCTTAGGAGAACTACTCGGCATGTTCATAGGAGACCTACTCTGAGTATGTAACTATTCATATGAGACTTACACCGCATAGGTCTCAGCCATATGATTCTTATCATAGAACATTTATTACAGGATATCCAACTCCCTGACCCAATAGTTTATCCACTAACCTCCATGAAAGCCTGTGTATATTATCTCAAAAGTAAAACCTTATCGTGAGGGTCCCAGTGACACAAATTTCTCGTCAAATGAATATCAGGTTTGAGAGTCATCTACATTTTAGAAAAAAGGGGTCGGTTGGGTCAGGGTCTAACCCAACCCGATCGAGTTTGGGCGAGCCCCAAACAATTCAGCCCCAAAATCCATACCCATTGGGCCTCTGGATAATGATCCAACCCTTTGGGCCACCCGACGGCCTGGTTTCCCTCATCCCATCCCTCCTATATGGGCTATTTCGTCCAGCTGGATCTGGAAGGTGGGTCACATCCCTCCCACCTGGTAAACACGGTCGAGAAACCACATCGCTCGGTCCACACAGACGTTGATGGGTCGACCACTCCTCATTCACGTGGTTTGAGGGACCACATACCAAACTACTGATGTGGCACACCACCATGTCGCCGGCATGCACTACCATCACCCGCCCCGGTCACAGCTCCTGGTCACCACCTGCGGTCATGCAGCCACGGGCCCCTTCATCACCGTCCATCGAGCCAGAAGCTTCCTATCGACAGGATCATCCACCTTCGTGCGCTGTTGTGGCCATCTCCTCTTCTTCAGACCATCATTATTACCGTGGTGATCCATTTTTGGAACTGAGAATACCTTTGTGATCCTTGGGTCACCACCATCACTATCGGGGGATCCAATTCATCTTGTCGTCGCTCTCTGGGTCTTTCCATTTTCATAGCCTCTTGGAAAATCCCATCATGACCATGGGGTATATCAGTGAAGAACGAAGAATGAGGAAAACGAATAGGCACAAGAACACCCTAATAACATACACTGTCCTTGTTTGTGTCGGGATTGGTCCAATCATGTTAGAAGGATTATGAAGAAGAATAATCATTATCCTATTCCCTTTTAATCCTATAATTTCTCCACCCCATAAGAATGATCAAACCATGGGTCAACCTATTCATGTTTTGGTCCATGTTCATTGTGGAAATCTTGAATGGTGGAAGAAAATACCAAGAATAAATAAGCACCTAACATGAGGTTTAAATCTATTATTGTTGAATAATGGAGTCGTGCCACTGTCATTCATCAATCATAGTTTCATGATACAAGATCTGAGATCAATGATCCATGATTGACAAGAATTATTTATCATTTTTCATTCACCAATGGGAGAGAATGGAAAAAACCTTTCCCTAGAGTTTTCATGTAATTCTAGGATTATTTCTTAATCCTTACATCCTGTTAATTATGGAGAAAAGAAACTGTAACGGTGCTTTGAAGCATTGAAGGTTCACCACGCTATTTCAATTATTAAAACAAAATGGTCTGACTCATCACTTCAATGCATTTTAACTTCAAAATGTTTAAATATATATAAAATATACTTCTTTAAGTTTATTTCATTTTTCTTTAAAAGGTCCAAAAATTATCATCCATTTTTGAACCACGTTGGTCGATGTTAGGCCCTCATTAAGAAAAACTCCACATTGAAAAATCAATGGTGGTATCAAATTTTCAATATGAGTCATCATTCATGATTTATTAATATATTAAAATAAAATAATTTTATTTATTTATTTTTTTACAGTCAATCCCTTTTCTGGTTTTCTCACTAGAAACCTGCACCGACTAAAGTTAAGTCGCTCCTCGGGCAAGCCCACCATCCTGGATGCAATGGCGCCTTCATAATTCTGATTCACGCACCTGTTTAAGAGTTATTCAACTTTATCAGGAAAACCACTCTCGTGTGTTATTATAAAATTAACGTTTTATCATCTCACCTTTTTGGGCACACCGGGCCTTGTAATTACACATCGTCACAGCACTTGGTCTCGGAATTTTCATAGAAATTTTATAAAAGTAAAACTGAGAAAATCCAGTTTATTAAATTCTCCTCACCTTAAGGATTTACATACCTGAAAGCCACACAAATGGATTCCCAAATATATTAGGGTACAAGCACGAACCTGAGCCTCCCACTCCCATGTCCTCTTTCAGAGATTTTCCTCCCACCACTAGGCACACACTAAAGGAATTGACTTCCCATGGAGGTTCATCTCCTACTGATCCTTGATCTACATGACTAAGATGTGAAGATAGAATCCCGATAAAAAACAATCATCTATGGGATTCCAACGAGTTGAGCTATCTTTTAAACATAAAGGCATCCCAAGCACTCTACTAAACTCTGCTCCTGAAAAGCTAAGAAGTGGCCAACATGGTTAGTGGGTCAATGATCACCCAAATGGTATCATGTCCCCTAGATGTAAATTGAAAACCCTTCATGAATTCCATCGATATCCTTTTCCCTCCCTTCCCAACACCCCAAGTAAGAGAATTGAAACCACTTCCGAGCCCAGGGGATCGACACAGTGAGTTGAAAATTCATGAAACTAATTCACACAATTGATTAGCTATTATTTCAATAGGTAAGTCGAGCATCAACCTATTCTATCATCTGTAGTGTCTTCTGTAACACCCACATGCATATCTCAATGCGTCTATCCAATAAAGGTGTCCACTACTACTATTATGTGTCCTCTGAAATGTATGACATGCTCCCCACCTATCAAATATCGATCAAGGGCATTCCCCATGGACAACTGATCATGTAATGTCTATATATCAGTATCACCATGTCATGCCCCCCTGACTCACTAAAAGAGTGGAGGGTTAACAACCATCAACTAGAGGTATGATGAATCATCTCTATCCATGAAAGATAACTCTAACGAGGCTAACTACTTGGTTTCCTACTTTAGGAACTATGAACTGGATCTTCTACTGAGAGCACCCACTACCATGTTTCCCTTACTAAGATTATAAACCCTCTCCAAGTCATAGTCTTGTAGGAAATATATCAAATACCTCTTCCTTAGGTTCAGAACCTTCTGAGAGAAGGTATAATTGAGTCTCTTATGGACTAAGTGGAAAATAAATTGTCCTCCCATCAGGTAGGGTCTCCACATCGTCAATGTGAATACTATGATTTCCAACTCAAGATCAAGGGTTATGTAGTTCTTCTCACGTGGTTTCAACTTATGTGAACCATTATAATTCACTTCTTGATTCTGCATCAGGACACAACCAAGTCTAGTCTCTGATGCATCGCAGAACACTACATACTCTACTCCCTCCTCATAAAAACTCACGATCGAAGTACTCGTCAAACTCTATCTTAACTACTAAAAATCCACCAAGCACCTTTCTATACATGTCAAAGGATATCCCTTTCAACTGATCAAAGATGTCATCGATTATTTTGTAGTGGATACTCATTATCTATGGCCACTTGGTTAAAGCACCAGTAATCCACACATAACCTCAAACATTACCTCCCTCTACAACCTCATCTCACGAATCTCTTCTAAATACATCCAATATACTGATGTTGATATCAGTGCCATATTAGGGTGTAGAACATTGTGGATGTCTATCTCCCTGTGGGGAGGTAAACCTAGAAACTTTTGCTGCCCTAAGATTAAGGATAGACAACTTAAGAGGGATCAGATAAACCCTAAAATGAATGAGTTTATCCCATGTTTCATGGGTTTCCTTTTTCTCTAACAAATGAAATCCTCTCTATAATGTTGCACACAAACCGCACCCTTTCCCTAAAATAGTAAATCTGAGAAAGAAGTTTGGATAACCAGTCCATACCCAGACTGACGTCGTAATGCCTCGATGTTTTCACTAAGAGGTTCTAATCAAAACATTCACCTCTAGGGTCAGATCACACTATTGACAATAATGTGATTATCGAGTCTCATCCCATAGGTATCCCCGTATGTAAGGTTTAAATCAACAATTTAACGGGAAACACAAGGTCTCAAACATGATTTGTGGCACGGAAGATTGATTAACACCCATGTCTAATAATATGGTAGCTAGAAGTAGACATATATCGTACCTTGAATCATCTTACCAGACCTGAGCTATATATCCCCTATCCTACTATCTATTCTTAGAGTTTCTCAGACATCCATTTCTCTAAGACTGACATAATATTCCTACTATCTAGGTCTACGCTAATGTTTTCCCCTTGCTTACATCAATTGGTTGTATCTTCTCATCAAAACGGCCTTCAAGAATAATGGTTTTTTCTAGAACCTTGCCACAAGTCGTAATGCACGGAGGAATAGCGCTGGCCCAGATGTCCCTAAACACACCTCACTCGGAGGACCAGTAAATGAAGCACTTTTCATGTATCATATCCATTGAGTACATAAGAAAGTTTGTATGCCTCAATGAATACTCAGATACCAAAATTTCCTCCTACCGAATTTTTAGAAGATCGTGGCAATGCATAGACCTTAGATTTTATGGTGAGATCCCCTTCTATAAGAAAGGTTCTCAAAATCTATCCATTAAATAGTAACCTCATCATAATATTGGATAATCTAAACCTCGTCCTCCACCTAATAAACCACATATAAGGCTCATTGTTAGGGCCACCATATGATCTAATGGTGTCCTGACAAGATGGAAAACTCAGTCACTACCTCAAGCTAGTCCTCAACCACCTAAAAGTTGGGATCACCTAGGAACCTGAGGGGTATCTATAACCATAACTCATTAATTTAACTCATCATGTGCATCTCATCTGCTGGTAATACGAGTACCATGTGCTACTCTATAGGTGGTGGTATAGCTGGTACACCACGTATAGTTGTTTTCTCTTGTCCAAATCCATGTACCCATATATCATATCCCCATGGATCATCCTCATGATCATGTGAAGGAATTCAGGATGACTGTCTTTGTGGAATCATCTTGAAGAAAAAAAAGATGTACCACGATCAATAGAGTGTACCTGGTGAGCTGACTCAAGAAGGATATGGAAAACACAACCCATTCTTATATAATTCTTATACCATCGTTTTTTTGGAAACTAGTGTTTTCATATACCAAGATGAAAAGAATAATTCTAGGTCCTAGTGTATGGATATGATGGCCACCACACCAACACTGGATTTCTGGGCCAAAAAGACAAACTCAAAACACTTAACACTATTTCCCAAAAAAACTCATAGACTCTAGGTTTTTATGGTATAGTTGACCTCCTTTGATACCACTCTATCATGATCCCTCAATCGGGGCCCATGACATGACTACCCAAATCACACCTCCCATAAGCTAGGGTATGGAAACTAGGATCGAGTACGAATATCCCAAAAAATGGGAGTTATTTTCCATAGTACCTATACACACGCACAGAACTCCAAGCCACATAACTTGAAATGTTAAAACACTATGGAAACAAACACAATGTACGGTAGTAGAAAATTGAAGGTAAATTGGGCTAGACAACAAGACCAAAAAAGGAAAAGTAAAAGTTACAGTCTCTGGAACTCCTTCATAGAAAACCCTACCTGAATGGTAGGTATAGAAATAGCAGTCTACAACTGTAGAAGCGCACCTCGTCTATCAGTTCAATGTAAGTGCCACCTATCCCAAATCCACCAAGGACTCAATGAATGAGTAGATTTTCTGCACAAGACATGACATGTGTATAAAAGTCCCACACAGGAGTCAGTAAAACAATACTCAGTAGGGCACCCCGAAACACAAAGTAAAATACCACAAAGGAAACACCAATAAGAAGATACAGCTATCTCAACACAAGTATGTGTCAAAAACACATATAACAAGATAATCTAAGTATACTCATAATGGATTCCAAGACAAAATGTCTCATCCACTTCCAGCCATATAGTCCCGCTAGTAGCATGATTGATCTAAGAGATCTCACCTCACGAGATATCTGATAGTAAGCACGTAGAACTAGTCAACCAAACGTATCTGACACAACGCCCTGTTTTAGTAAATCATGAAGTATCCCTGAGAAATCAGGTCTCTCAAAGACAAGTAGTCAAGACATCACAATTAATAGAGACACTGGAGTTTGGTCACGTAGGTACATGTCTATAACATGAAAATACTTAAGAAAATCCATGCATATTAAAATCAAATGAGACATATTATGTCTGCAGGGGACTCACTCAGTATCTTCACAGGAGACCTACTTTGTATCTTTGTAGGTGGCCTACTCTGTATCTTCGCAGGAGACCTACTCCACATCTTCACATGAGAAATATTCTACATCTTCGTAGGAAACCTACACCTCGTCATCGTATGAGACCTACTTCACATATTAATAAGACAGTTACTCTGCCTCTTTACAGGAGACCTACTCTACATATTTGTAGTATACATATTCTAAGTCTTCACAGGATACCTACTTCGTATCTCACAGGAGACCTGCTCCACATATGTAACATTTCACAAGAGACTTACTCCACTTACGTCTCGCCCAGTGGATGCTACTCTTTGTGAACTCATTTCGGGACTATCTACTCCTTGAGCCAATGGGTCACACTCCAACCTCCACAAAAACTCAAATAGAGTATCTCAGAAGAACATTATTATCATGAGGTTCCCAATAATATAAACGGATCATCAAATAGACACGTGGCTTGAGAGTTATGTGAATTTTAGTAAAAAGGGGTCGGTTGGGTCCGAGTCTGACCCGACCCGGTCGGGTCTGGGCTAGCCGGATCCAACCGGGTATGGTCTAGCCAGAACTAGCCTAGAACAAAGATCGGGACCATTCGGCCACTAGGCCATGTGATCCAACCCATCAGCCCAGTTTCATCTAGCCCGACCCACCTATGTGGGCCAGTTCTTCAAGCAGGGCGTGACATGTGGGTTGTTCCCCTACCACCTAGAAGATGGGGTCGAGCGACCGCATCACTGGGTCAATGTTCTCTACTACAGGCTATCAACTACTCCCACATGTGGTCTGCAGGACTGTGTTCCAGGTGTCTGACATGGAACCCTACTGCGTCCCCAATCCACACTATCGTATCCTGCCTTGGAAAATGCTCCTAGTCGCGGCCTACAGCCACACTACCAAGGGCCACTCCACCACCGATCGTCGCACTGGCAGCCTCCATCTACAGGCTCGTCACACTGATGCATTCCAACACCAGTGACTCGACTTCTAAAAGCATCCATCGTGGTCGTAGTGGTCCATTTTTCTAACTGACAATTATTTTTCCATACTTGGGTCACCAAAATCACTAACAAGTCTCCAATTCATCTTACTATCATTTTGAAGGTCCAACCACATTTGGAAACTCCTGGTAAAACCCAACACAACCACATGGGTCTGTTGGTGAAGAACGAAGAATGAGGGTAAGGAATTGGCAAAAGAACACCCTTATAACTACCCTTGTCCTTGTTCGTGTCTTTCATTGTCCATTCAAGTCATCCGGATTATGATGAAAAATAATCATTAGTCTATTTCCCTTTAATAATTCATTTTATCCATCCCACAAGAACTATCAAACCATGGGTCAAATTGTTTGGGGGTTGGTCTACCTTCATCATTGGAATCATGAATTGAGAAAGAAAATACCAAGAATAAATAATCCCCTTACCTAGATGTTTGGATCTATCATTGGTGAAGAACAAAGTTGTGATGCTTTTATTCGTCAATCCTCAATCCCCAATCCGCGATCTGCTAGCATTCATTGTCGTTTATCATTCGCCAATGGGAGGGAACCACCAACGCCATTCTCGATAGTTTCCAAGAAATTCATTTATTATTTGTTAACATGGAATTCTTGTTAAATTAGGGAAAAAGAAAATGTGTCGATCCATTGCAACATCACCGCTCGGTTTCAGTTATGAAACCAAAAGGGATGACTCGCTGCTATATTGCAGTGTCTCTGCATCAAAGTGAAATGTTTAAAAAGATATAAAGTGAAATTATTTAAGTTTATTTTATTCATCTTTATAATGTCTAGAAATTGACTTTCCCAGTTTACCCGCACTGGTTGATGTTAGACCCCACCTAAGGAAAGTGCCACAATACAAACTCAACGGTGTTCTCAGATTTCCAATTCGAGTAACCATTCATGAGTTATTATGGTCTTAAAATAAAATTAATAAATTTTTTTATTTTTTTATGGTTACTTAATTTTCATGTTTTCACACTAGAGACGCACACCAACTAATGTTAAGTCATGCCTACGGTAAACCTTCCATCCTAAATGTAACAGTGCATTTAGTTTTTTAATTTGGGCACCCATTTAAGAGTTATTACACTTTTTCAGTAAAACCACTCATGTGTGTTATTAAAAACATAACATTTTTTGCAGAAACATTTTTGGCACACCGGGCATCATAATCTCATGTCATCTCAGTGCCTGATCTCAAAAATAAATTATGGATTGTTTTCCTAAAGTATCAAAACAATATAAATTTTTCTTCTCATTCTTGAGTATGTCACTTGTCTTTTCTCACTAAAATGTATGTTTAAAAAAAGACCCATTTAGAGTCATACAAGTCACAGTGTGTATTGGATTGTGGTGTGGTTAATCCTAACATGTAACAAAATTTATATGGATCATTTTCTAAAAGTGTCAAATTAATCTGAATTAATTAGATTGACATTGAGTAGGTCACATGTTTTTTAGTAAAATATCATTTCAATCTAAAAACGCAAACTTTGAGCCATATAATTTACATAGTTTTTTCATTTTACATGATACATATTCCCAGAGGACCAAAATGACTTATGATTCATTTTCTTAAATTATAAAGACAATCCAAGCACAATGGATTTTTTTTTTGAGTGACATGCATTTTGAACTAAATTGTCAATTTTAAACTGATAATTGATAGTTTGAGTTATGTCTGTCACATCATATATCATATTGATGTGTACCTGATTACTACACATCATAAATTACTTATGGACCATTTTCCAATATTATAAAAATAAACTGAATTTTTTTCCTTAGTTTTGAGTAGGTTTATTTTCTTATTTTCTAAAATGTCGATTATAAATAAAAAGACACACATAGAGTAAAATCGGTCACACCATGCATAAGATTTAGATGAGGATAATTCCTTTAAATCACAAATAAAATATGGATAATTTTCTTAAAGTATTAATGGAAAATGAATTTTCTTTCTCAGTATTAAGTATGTCAATTATCTGTTTTACTAAAATGACATTTTAAACTGATAAAACACACTTTGAGTCACACCAGTTAGATCATGTATTTTTTATGGATTGATTGAATCCTACATTCCACACTTTAATTATAAATAATTTTCCTAAATTATCACAATAATGTTAGAATGTTTTCTTATTTTTACTGAGTGAAAAACGTTTTGAACTAAAATGTCAATTTTACACCGATAACTAAAACTTTGAGTCATACTGGGCACATCGTGTATAAAATTGAGGTGATTATAACTCATTATCACTATAAATGACATGTGGATCATTTTCTTAATGTATTAAATAAATCTAAATTTTTTTCATGGTTTTGAGAAGGTCTGTTTCCTTTTATACTCATATGTCAATTTTAAATTAAATGACACACTTGGAGTCATACCGGTCACACATTTCATCAGATTGAGGTTTGGATGATTCCCATATGTCACAAGTGACTTATGGATCATTTTCATAAATTATAAAAACAATATGAATGAGTTTTTTTAGTTTTGAGTATGCCACTTGTGTTTTTTACTAACATTTTATTCTAAAATAAAAAGACACACTTTGATTCATATCGGTCACATAATGCATCGTTTTGATTTGAGACTGATTCCTACACATACCAAATAAAATATGAATTATTTTTATAAATTATCATGAAAATATGAGTATGTTTTCTAGGATTTTAGAGAGTTTCATGCATTTTGAACTAAAGTGTAAAATTTAAACTTATAACAAACACTTTGAGTTATAACAGGAACATCATTTATCACATTTAGGAGAAGATAATTCTCTCATGTCACAAAAGAAATATAGATTTTTTTTTTAAATTATCAAGACAATATAAATGTGTTTGATTATTTTTATTTTTCATCGATTTTCCTTTTTACCAAAATGATGATTTTAAATAAAATGACACACATGGAGTTATACAGGTCACACTATGTGTCAGGCTGAGGTACGAATGATTATTACACATCAAAAATGACATAGGGACCACTGTAAAAAATTATCAAAACAATTTGAATGTGATTTCTATGTTTTGAGCATCTCAATTGTTTTTTACTACAATTTTATTTTAAACTAAAACAAACACATTGATTTATACTGGTCATGTAGTCTGTTAGCTATACATGAGTCTAATTCCTACCTATAAAAAATTATTATAAGTTTTTTCCTAAATTCTGAAGTCAATATTTTCATGTTTGATTGTTTTTTAGTGATTGAAACACATTTTGAACTAAATTGTCAATTTTCCACTGATAAAATAAACTTTTAGACATATGGTTAACATTTTGTATCATATTGACATGTGTCTAAACCCTACATGTAAAAAAATGAATTATGGATCATTTTAATAATTTATAAAAATACTATGAATGTGTTTTCTTTTTATAGTTTGACACCTTTCTTTTTTTCTAAAATTTTAATTTTAAATAAAAATCAATACATTAAGTAATACCAGTCAAACCATGCATTGGATTGAAGTGAGTTTTATTCCTACATGTCACAAATTACATATGGATCATATTATTAATGTTTCAAAATAATATGAATTCATTTGATCATTTTTTATTATGTTACTTGTTTTTCTAAAATGTTATTTTAAACTGAAAACATACACTTTGTGTCATATCATTCAAATCATGTGTCATTTTAATGTGAGACTAATTTATATATGTCAAAAATAAATTATGAATAATTTTTATAAATTATCAATAAAATATGATTGTTTTTTATCAGTTTTCAATGAGTTCGATGAGTTTTAAACAAAAATTTCAATTTTAATCTGACAAAAGACACTCTGAGTCATACCGAGCACATTGTGCATTGAATTATGGTGTGGTTGATTCCTAAATGTTAAAAATGACATATTTATCATCTTGTAAATTAAAAAATAATAATTTATTATTGGTTTTTTGTATATCAATTTGTTTTACTAAAATGTCAATTTTGAATAAGGGGACACAATTGGAGTCATACAAATCACACTATGGGTCAGATTGAGGTGCGGATTATTCTTACGCATAAGAAATGACTTATAGATCATTTTTATAATTTTTAAAAATAAATAAAATGTGTTTCATTATTTTTGAGAATGTCACTTTCCTTTTTTACAAAAATTTCACTTCAAACTGAAAACATGCACTTTGAGTCATAATGGTCACATCGTGTGTTGGTTTAATTTTTGATATATTATTACATGGAAAAAATGACTTATGACTCATTTTCCTACATTATAAAGGCAATGTGATTAGGTTTTCATTTTTTTAGTGAGTGAATAATTCATTCACTAAACTGTCAATTTTAAACTATTCATGGGCACTTTGAGTCATACCGGGCACACTGTGTATCAGATTAAGGTGAAATTGATTCTTATACATCACAAAAGAATTGTGGATTTTTTTAAAAGTATCAGAACAATATGAATGCATTGTCTTTTAATTTATCTTGTGTTGTGTTTTTTGAACAACAATTACATTTTAAACTAAAAACATAAAAAATGAGTCATATTGGTCAATTCGTGCACTAGATTGAGGTACGGTTGATTCCTATATATCAAAAGTGCTATATTTAGAATTTTTCTAAAGTATAGAAAAAACAAAAGTTTTTTCTTATTTTTGTGTATGATACATGTTTTTTTCCACTAAAATGTCAATTTGAAACACAAAGAACGCACTTGAGTTATACTAGAAACATCATGTATCAGATTGAGGTGTGGTTGACTCTTACATCTCAAAAATGACTTATGAATAATTTTAATAAATTATCATAAAAATGATAAGAAAATTAACTAATAAAGTAGTTAAAATAATGATAAAATCAACTAAATAAGTAGTATGAACTCACCTTTTCATTATTACTATATACATTCTATCACCAGGTATACTTCCCATTCATTTATAAACAAAACTATTTCCACTTGTTAATTTGAGGAATATCGATGGTCTTAGTAGTAATTGAAAAATATAAATAATCAAATTATTAATAAATATTTTAAATGAAATTATAATTATCTTCAAAAATACCTCTTTAGGGATGCTAGTTTTTTATTGCATATGATATCATTCATAAAATTTTAAAAATAATAACCACAATATTTTACATTGGTTTGATTTGGACACTTCAAAAACATTGCGAAATATAATTTTTTTTCGAAATATTTTTTTATAGTGAAAACTTATTTTATATACCCAAATATTGATCCACTTTTAGAAGCTGATAGGCTCCTTGTATTCATAGACTATCCACATGCAAGGATTTTGATGATATTTTAAAAACACTCTATAATAAAATGATATTCATTAATATATAATAAAAATGTATACAATTATGTTTATTTATAAAATGTTTCATTAAATATATTAAAAACTGATATATATTTTTTGAGGGGTTTCCATGCATTGAATCCAGAAAATGAATCGTTGAGGTATCCAAATTGATGGTAATGAGTTACTAGTGCTGCGTAAAAAAAGAATAAGTATAGAAATTAATGAAGATATATTTGATATGATTAAAGAGTATAGTTTCACCCCAGCATCTATGGAATTATCAGGACTCAATTATCTATATATTTCCTATCAATCATTATGGCCATTTTTCTACTATTCCATCATATTACATTAGTTATAATGAGAATAGTTATGTTGAATTAATGTGAGTACTATTGAGTCCAAATTTCTATCCACATGTATTTCATTATAAATAGTATTCATATATATGCCTACAGAAAATATTGATAGTATTCTGTTATAATTAACATATTAGATCAGCTCATGGACAAAAAAATCATCAAAACACACCTCCTATACACATTTAAAAATGTGACTCCTATCTATTAAATATTGAAGAATTAATTATCATTATGAAGACCAATATTTTCTCTAATTTCCTCTCCATATATCTATTCTTTAAAATAAACAATGTTCATAGAACCACTTGTTATCATTGTATCTATATGAAATTTTAATGTTAGTAAATGTGGAAGTTCAATAGGCAGGTTAAAGGTACTTTGTGAAGGAATATTCAATTGTCTAGTTCATCTATTATATCATTTTTATTTGACCTTCCATTTCACCCAAGTCCCTTTGTCTGTCTCTAATAACATTCATTAGTTTAGACACTTTTTTATTAATTTTTAATTTCTTTTTCCTGAGAAATAAATTGGAAATTAATACCTCCTTATCAACTTTGTATTTTACCATATTTGATGTTCATTCTATGAATATTACAAACTCTTGATCGACCGGGTGAATATAAAAATAATCCTATGGAAAAGGTAGCATGGAACTTGTTCTTGATCTACGTTAATCACTGCTCTCACATGACCTATAGGAAATTTTCCATTTCATAGAATGTATCCTTGAATATTGTACATATTACCCCTCATATAAAAGAGATTTTTAGGTATTGATAGATATAAATCAAAATAATTTACATCCAATATAATATCAGTATAGGAAAGGTATAAATGTCATCCTGATTCACATTTCAATAGAAATATATTAGAATGTTTATTACATATTATAAGTCAACTCTATGAGGGGAATGGCTTGCATCAAAGATGGTGGGGGTAGGGGATATTTACAGATTGGTTGTTCTTATGTTTATTATTCTCTTTAATTATTTCCTATAACATTTTCTAACCATTCTGACTACAAATTATTTTTCCCATTTAGAGTATTTAATTGTTCCTGCAAACCATCCATTTTCTTATCCTTATCCCCATGTTCATTTATTTTCTCAAATTATGTTATGGGTGAAACCTTTAAACCATCACCTCTGACATGACCATATTAATATTTTTTCCTAAAAGACATTAATATTGGTTGTTCATCAAGTAAGATTGATGATGAAACTTTTTTCTAAGTCAGATAAAAAATATATAAAAATAAATAATCATAATTATATAATACCAATTGAAAAGAAATTTTTTATTTCATACTTACACTAGATTCCCACTATTTTTGTGTGTTTTAATCAATCATTACATCTTCTTTATTTACACTTTCTACCTACCAAAGCACATGTCATGAGATAGATGTTACTTTGGATTTCAATTCATCAATATCCATATGAATATAGGAACATAATTTTTTTTTGTTTCATGTCACATTAAATTATTACGGTATATTTAAGTTACTTACCATTTTTTCAAGTGAATCATACCCAATAATTTATTTATTTTATAGGTAAATTTTTTTTTCTATAGTATTCATATTTTTAGAACTATACTATTTTCCCATATATTAAAAAATACTAATTGAAGTGATTAATAAATGTATTTTATTGAAATTCATTACCAGTCACAATGTACTTGAAAATATGTCTCCTCCTAATGACTAGTAAACTCATTAAATGATTCATTCGTTATTGGGGGTGCATACATACATAGTGGGTGTGGGTTTATTTTACCTTTATAATTTTTGAGATGAAACTTGAAAATAATTGTTTGAAAGCATCTATGAGCCTTCCTAGTTATAATTAAATTAAATTTCATTCGGGATTCATCTCCTATAAGTGAAATCCACAAGGGATAATGAAGAGTAAGTCTATGCTTCATTATTTTTTAATAAAAGTATTAAATTATATCATAATGTTACGCTAATATCTTCTCAATATAGTCTCTCAAGTGTAGGCACAACACTGTTCCATGAATCTACATCAATTGGTATGAACATGCGAGGAGTGATCCCAATGTAACTACTGAACATGGACTTATTGGGATTATAGGATGGACATGTGAATTCTATCCAACCTCAAATTTGATTCATTTATATCCCTCCTTAATAGTTTTTTTCTAACACCATCATGATACTACCCCCTATTTTTTCTAGGACACAATTTCTTCCTCTTGATTGGAAGCATCATCATGTGTAGTAGGTTGTTGTTCCTCTACATTGAGATCACATACATGTTGAGAAACGTTTTATTCCTCAGGATTGGTAAAATTGTAGTCTGTAGAAGTTATTATCTACATAAGTGGTTTAACATTTAATTTAGATATTATAAATCCATTAGTGAAAAAATAAAAATATAAGGTAATGAAATGTATGTTACGAAAAAAAGTATCATGATTATTGAAATCTATTTTTCTAGAGGTTGAAGGAATTTTATATCTCTATCAAGTGTTAAAATCCATTAATTTTGGTCTTAAATAACATATAAGACCATTTTACATTGGGACCACTATGAAATGATTATAATTTCCCAATGGAAGGTTTAACCTTAGTAGAATTTAACTCTGACCCTTTAGTTGTTTTTTTGACAACAAAATAGTTGACCACTTTCGATTTGTGATAAATGTAATATAAAATACTTGTGATTCAAGTAAAACTGTTGTAATTGTAACACCCCGACCCCAGTTACCCAGAGTCAGTGAATTATTGCATAACATTGGCATGATCACAAAATATAAAGTCTTGAATGAACGTTTAGTTTAGTAGCCTTAGAAAAACTAGATATATTCATAATTTTTACTTTACATGATAAAATGGAAAACTACAACAAAATAGTCTCCATAGTCCACACTCATATACCCTCAGACTATCCCTAGAGTTCAATCATAAAATACTTCTTCACATCCTGGGAAAAAATAAAACATAAAAAGGGGTGATCTCAGATGCTCAGTAAAGATAACAATATAGCGGAAACTTTCATAAAGAAGAATAAACATTTAAGTCAATGTATAACTAAAAAAAGCCTTTTAAACATGAACTTCAGAAAAACATAGATAAAATAAAATGAAATAATTCCATTTACTTATTCAAATGGATATTCTACTAGTCGAAGAATCACATGAAATATCAATAACCACATTCATAATGATGGAATTCATAATTCTAGGCTACCATAACCACATAGTCAAGGACATGGGCCAAGATTAAAACTAAGATTTCGTCAAGGCCTTATTTCAAGACACTAGTTTGTCTCATGAGACCTACCGATGCATCGAGGAGCTATAGCAGGCTACACCCTTCATTTACTAAGTCCAATGCATTCCTCATATGAACAGGTTTAAACATAAAATAAACATTCGTATTAAAACTAGCATATGAAATGTCAATACTTCCTCCATAAACCATGAATACTATAAAAATAATACATACACAGTCAAATATATCACAAAACCTTCAATTCAATATAGAAGTTTTGTATCATAATAAATCAACATCAAATAAGCTTAAAATCCAACAAAGGATATTGACATGATGAAATCAAAACTATTTGAGAAAAATATCACTTTTTTTAAATCATTTAAATGACACATAATTATAAAAAAAATTTACTTTTAAAATATTCTTATAAGGTTTTAAGGGAAGAATTGATGATTTTATAATGGTGTAAAATAGTCGCACGCTCCGTATTAGTTAAAAAATACATTTTCACCTTAATTTTGTCGAAAAGGTTAAAAAGGAAATTATTTGGAAAATGACGGAAATATTCCTTTATAAAATTCTTATAAAAATTCAAACAAGGGTATAAATGAATTTAACCCATAGTCTATAAAATATTAAAAATGTTTTTAAATACATTTTTAAGAAACATGGATGTGGATGATAAAGAGGTCCTAGTAGATAATTACATATAAACAACTCAGATAATGAAGAGATTTTAAAATAAAGCCTTACCTTGTACTTTTACATGGTCAAGGTTAGGTTAACCTTCTATATAATGGTGAAATAATTGTTATTAAATTATAAAAGAATCATATGCTTTAATATGATATCGTATATGATCTTCTAACATCGCTTAGTTAATAATATCTTAGTATTATCGTTGTTTCGGGCGTTAACGGATTTGTTTTCCTTTATATTATTTGTTTTGTGAGTAATATTTTTTATGGATGGGACGTATATTATTCATATCCATAATTATATTAGGTATTTAAATATTACATTTAATCATCAAATGAAAATTATTCTTTAATAGATATGATGGGGAATGAATCTCATCGCATTCATGGAGACGATAATCCGTATATACGTAGGAGCAACAATATCATTATTTTGATATTAAAATAATATATAATTGGATGGTATATCATATATACATAATCATTATCATGTTATATTTGTTATTTACATAAATTACACATCATTATTACACCCATCGAAATAATAATGTATTCAATAACAATTACACCACGACGTGGAGACGGTAAGCCGTACGTACGCACGTATGGTGACATGTCATTCAATGGATGGATAGAATAATGAATTTGGTTTTACAATATTTATAATAAAATCAAAATATATTGATGATACTGGAGTTATTATTTTTTAATGGAAACAACAAATAATGAATAAGTGGAAGAATAAAACAACATGAAAGAGGGTGGGGAAATTATTACCTCTTCTTTGGGTTATTCATTTTGATTTGATCAAAAGGTCTCCATAGGTTTGATTTATAACTTAAGGAGGGCCTATAGGATTAAGGGAGTATAATTGGAAGGTTATTTTGGCAGGTTTTGGTAGAACTAAATGGATTTTAAGGTGTGAATTAGAGAGAAGGGGGAGTGCCCTTTTATAAGAGGGGTGAGGGGCTCGTTAGGAATAACATAAATTCTTATTTTATAATAAATTCATATTTGGTTTATAATGTATCCACATTAATTTATTTCTAGGATAAGGTGGGGATGGGTCTGAATCCTTTCAACCAATAGGTTTTAGACAGGTTTGGGTCACTATGTTAACCTTATCTTTTAGATTTAACTCTTAGTTAATTAGTTTGAGATTTACCATGTCTCTTTTTATTTTTATATTATTTGGTTAATAAACTTACTATAAACAGTCAATAGAACCACAATTAGTTCATTAATGATACACCTGTCGTTATATAATTCGTATGGTTGAACCTTATATTTTTATAAATATTATATCAATTAATAATATAATATTTTTTTTAAAAACTCTTTTATGTCAATTTTGACACTATTTAATAATTAATTTTTGTTAAAGTCATAAAAATTTTATTAATTCAAACTAAATTTATTTAATAAATCCTACCATTCCATAGTTACCTAGAAAATTTGTTTATGGCATCAAAATATTAAAATTATTTTTATTTTAACATTTATTATACCAATTATTTTATTCTTTCATTAATAAGGAAAAATACTACATCATTATTGTGTCTTAAATAAATTTAATTATTCAATGTATAAAAATTATAAAAAAAATACCATTATATAGGGAATATTTCTACCTTTTTAATGAAAATTTATAGTTGAAGAGATAACATATATAACCATATGTAAAAAATGTTTTACTAAAGGATATATGCTTATGTCATTTTTGTATTTACTTGAACTTAATTAATATAAAGTGTCATTATCAATTAAAATTTGCTCCATGGGATCCCCAAATTGACCCAAAGATGCCCATGGTCGGACATGTATCATCCAAAAGGGTTAGGAAACGTGTTAGAGTAATTTTATATTATTATTATATTATTTTGTTTCCCTTATTAACGTGATTTACCCTTTGACCACGGTAAATAAAATATTTTCCGAAGTAATTATTCATAATGTCTAAAAATAAAGGATACATATTTACACAATTTGGACATCCTGATTCCAAATATAGAATCTATTTTTCCAAATTCAAAACACAGAAGTGCAAGAAATTATTTTAAAATTAATTCTCACTGTCAAAACAAAAAACGTGTTTTTATGAAATAATAACTATCAAAAGATTGACAGTTGTTTATGTCCAGTTTAAATGTGGAATTTCGTCCAATTACCAACATTGGATTAAATGGTAAAAATATAAACTAATTATAGTTTAATACCACTCAATATTATTATTTATTACTATAAATTAATTTTATTAGAAAAGTTTTTTTAATTAAGGTATAGTATTTTTTTAACAATTCATCAAAAATTGGATGTTTTCAGAAAAATACCAAAAATTCACCCTAAGCTAATTTAAATACTCTGAATCAAAAAATGAAGTCCATTTTGAACGTTAAAATTTATAAAATTTCAAAAAGTGGGTATTAATATTCATAACGGCTAGTTTGATTTGTTGTGTTTTGTTAGAACTCAAAGTTGTGTACAACACACGTTACTGCATTATTCAACATATTATTCAAAGAGAAGCATATCGTGGATGATTGGGGTGTTACATTCTCTCCTCCTTCAAATAATTTCATCCTTGAAATTCTTAGAGTATTGATGTGTAAAAGAATCGGGTGGTTCTTCATCATAAGTTCCTCGGGTTCCCACATTGCATCTTCCATCTTATGGTTTCTCCATAGAACTTTTACCAGACTATTCATCCGGTTTCTCAACACTTGTTCTCTTGTATCAAGAATATTGATTGTCTCTTTGCAATAAGATAGATCAGGTTCCAGTTCTGATTCCTCATAGGTGATTATATGCGTTGGGTCAGGCATGTATTTTCTCAATAGTGATACGTGGAACACATTGGGAACTTTGGAGAGACTTGGCGGCATTGAAAAACGGTAAGCTACAGCACCAATTCGTTCTAGAATTTTTAAAGGTCTGATGTACCTAGGACTCAATTTACCTTTCTTACCAAAATGTATAACTCCCTTCCATGGAGATACCTTCAAGAAAACATAATCTCTACCTGAAATTCTGAATCCTTCCTTTGGTTATCGGCATATCTCTTCTACATACTTTGAGCTTATTTGATGTGGTTTTTTATTACCTTTACCTTTTTCATCGTTTCCTCCATCAGTTCTAGGACTAACAGTTTTCATTCACCAGCATCATCCCAATAAGTTGGTGTGAGACATCTCTTTCCGTATAATGCTTCATATAGTTCCATCCGAATTCTTCAATGGAAGCTATTGTTATAAGGAAATTCCACGAGAGGTAAGTATTGATCCCACATACTCTAAAAGTCAAGTGATAAAGATATCAACATTTCATCTAAGGTTTTAATAGTCCATGATAATTTTCCATCATTTTGGGGGTGGTAGGAAGTGCTCAAACAAAGTTCAGTATCCATGAATTTCTGAAGAATTTTCAAGAATCTTGAAGTAAAATGGGGATCACGATCAGAAATAATAAATAGGGGTACTCCATAAAGTATCACAACTTCATTAATATATATATTATTGATAGACTTTCAAGTGGTAGATCTTATCTTATATAAAGATAATTTGGTGACTTGGTAAGACGATCAATAATGACCCATATTGCGTCGTTCCTTCTAGGAGTCTTTGGTATCCCCATGACAAAGTCCATCATAATATTATCCCATTTCCGCTTAGGTATGGGAAAGGGTTTCATGACTCCTCCAAGTTGTTTCCTTCCAGCTTTCACTTGTTGAAAAACCATATATCTTGACACAAAATCAACAATCTGCCTCTACATGTTGTCCCAACAAAAATTTTCCTTCAAATCTCTATACGTTTTGCTGCTCCCAATGTGTATAAAGAAATTGGAACATTGAGAATCATCCAAAAATTCCCTTTTTAGATCAGGTATATCAAGAACACAAAGTCTCTTCCCAAATTTTAAAATTCCATCTTCATACACAAATTCACTGAATCGCCCATCATTCATAGCTTAAATATTCTTTTGAAACTCTTCATCATCGGTCTGAGAACTCTTAATTCATTCTAGTATAGAGGTTTTGTCAACCATTTGAAAAAGTATTGATGTTTCACCATCCATGGTTATTACCATATCCATATTTACTAGATCCATGTATATAGGATCCTTTTCAATTCTTATCTTCTTCAAAACTCCATGATCTTTTCTACTCAAAGCATCTTCCACATTATTTCCCGTCCCTGGGTGGTAGTGTATAGTGAAATAATAATCCTTGAGTAGTTCAAGCCATCTCCTTTTCCTCATATTGATTTCTTTCTATGATAAAATATACATCAAACTCTTGTGATCAGTATCAATCTCACATTTTTCACCATATAGATCGTGTCTCTGTATCTTCAAAGCAAAGATTATAGCTGCTAACTCAAGATATTAAAAAGGATAGTTTTTCTCATGAATTTATAGTTGTCGTGATGCCTAGGCAATAACCCTATCATTCTACATAAAGACACAACCAATTACTTTCTTTGAAGCATCACTATAAATAACAAACCCATCATTCCTTGATGGTAGAGTCAAGATAGAATCATTGACTAATATTCTCTTCAGTTCCTCAAAACATTCTTGACACTCTTTTTTCCAAACAAATTTAACCTCTTTTGTGTGTGCTTTGTTAATGGGTTAGCCAACCAGGAAAAATTCTCGATGAAACATCGATAATACCCTGATAAACCAATAAAACTATGTACCAGAGTTATATTCATTGGTGTGGGCCATACTTGGATTTCTCTTGTCTTAGAAGGGTCAACATAGATTACATCCTTAAAGACAATATGTCCAAGAAAAGAAATCTCCTGAAGCCAGAATTCGCAGTTGGTAAACTTCCCATATAGTTCATGTCTTCTCAGGGTCTTTAGGATAATGCACAAGTCATTTTCATGATCTTCTTATCTTCTGGATTATACCAAGATATCTTCAATAAATACCACTACAATGTCATCAAGATATTCCCTGAAGACTCTATTCATTATATCCATGAAAAAAGAGGGTGCATTAGTCAACCCAAAAGGAATTACTGTAAACTCGTAATGCCCATACCTGGTTCGAAATGCTGTTTTCGGCATGTCTTCCTTCTTCACACACAACTAATGATATCCATATCGAAGTTCAATCGTTAAAAAGTATGATCTCGATGATGTTGGTCGAATAAATCATCAATTCAAGGTAGGGGATACTTGTTCTTTATTGTTATATCATTGATCTCCTTGTAGTCAATGCCCAACCTCATAGATCCATCATGCTTTTTAACAAAAAAGAAAAGGGCTCACCATGGAGAAACACTAGGGTAAATAAATCCTTTATTACTAAATTGCCCATGTTTTTTATTTAGTTTCACTAATTCCACAGTGTCCATTCTATAAGGGGTCATCGATAGGGGCCTTGAACAGGAATTAGGTCAATGAAAACACAATTTATTGTTCTGGAGGATGTCCAGGTAAATCCTATGGAAACAAATCAATATATTCATTCACAATAGGTACATCCTCTATTTGAACATTACTTTCCTCACCCACAGTTATTTCATTCTCTTCCTCTCCAATAATTGAATTTAGTTGAGATATTGGGGGTGGATATAGATAAGAATTAGGTGGTGACGATTCTACTCTAAAGATAAGGTGTTCTTTATCATCATCATCAAAAAACGTAACCTCCTTCTTCTTACAATAAATCTTCGCATCATGGTCCGAATGTCAATCCATACCAAGGATTATATCAAACTCAATCATGGGTATGACGATGAGATAAACAGATAAAGAACATTTATATTCTCTAATGGGAACGGATTCACAGAACATTGTTGCCATGATACTTCCCTTAAGAGTTTTAACTGATTACTCCCTCATTAAATCAAATTGGAAATATCTAATTTTCTTATAAAACATAGAAGATATGAAACAATGTGATGATATAGAATAAAATAAATCATTTTCTAAACTTGAGGAAACCATTACATTACCTTCCACCACGTCTTTCGGAGCTTCTACCTCAGTAGTAGTGATAGCATAAGATTGTCCTTGATCCCTTTCCCTTTTATGAGGTAAGTTCCCCTGACGCTTAGGACATTCATTTTCATAATGTCTTATCTCTCTTCAATTGTAGCATTGAACATCGGTAGCTTCTTTCTTCCCCTTGAAATCAAGAGGTTGGTGACCTTTTTCACCACACTTGTAACAGACTCCCATTCCTTTTAGGAAAGTACCGGGGTGTTTCTTCCCACATTTACTTCATGATGGATATTAAACTTTTCCCTTCTTCCCCTTATTTCAATTTCTAGAGTGATCATCAGATCTCTTCTTCTCTTGCTTTTCTTTAAAGTCATAAGACTTAGAGAATTCTTTTTCAGTCTTGATAGCACGCGAGACAATGTCTTGGTACAATGAGAGGGATTGTGATACTAATTCTCAATGAAGAAACGGTTTTAACCCATCAAATAAATGATCAATATTACTCCTTGGGTTACGTATATAATCTTCCGCATACCTCGCTAACCTTGTAAATTTAGCCTCATACTTTGCGACATTCTCATCCTCCTTTTGCCTCAGACTTAGAAATTGCCTTTCCATATCTGCTCGATGGTCACGAGGAAAGTATTTTTCTAGGAAAATATCATTAAACTTTCTTCATTCCATATTTGACACTTCATAATCTTTCATTGTGTTTGGAATCAATGAACACCATTGATCAGAATCTCCAGTGAGGCGGTAAACTACCATGAAAACTTTTTCCCTTTCACTACTCACCAATGCATGAAATATTTTCACTAAGGAATTTATCCATTTCTCATCCACTAACAGATATTTACTTCCATTGAATCTTGGTGTTTGTTGCCTCATGAAGCAGTCTAACATTGATCCTCCACATTGTGGATCAGGGTTCTCCATATGGGTATGATTATTTTACATAACTTGTGTGAGTTTTCCTAGAATAGTTATATGCTGACCAGCACTAGTTGTATCACCAGCTCCACTATAATTATCTTTAGCAGGAGGTCAATCACTACATGGAGTGCGTGCATTGATATGGTTTCCATTCCTTCCACTAGGAGTCATTTCTAAACAATGGCATACCCTAGATTAGTTTATGAATCACAATACATAAATCCAAACTTCTAAAACACTTAACATAAATTGAAACATTTATGGATATAATCCATAATCATAAATATGTTTTCTTTGAGGAAGTATTTACTCATAAACCCTTCATAATGGTTTGTAAAGAAAAAAAGATGTATCCTAATTCTATCCCCTGGGAGTGTCGTAACCAAGTGTACAACAAGGCCCGTTGCCATGCACCAGTTCCCATTCGGGTCTTGCTCTAAGCAGTTTTTTCGGGTTTTACCCCTAGGTACATCTGTGCCAGAGCCGCCTCTACCTACATGTATCTATACTGGGATTTATTGCTCAGAAAACTCACAAAATCTATACAATACCAAAATTCTAGGAAGTTATTCTATACTAATCCTCAAAGTCTATCTTAGATCTATGTGCTCTAATCAGAGTTTATCTAAATCCATCATCCAGGGTTTGAACTAAACTTCCTCTAATACCAAATGTAATTCTCCAACCTCAGTTACCTAGAGTCGGTTCATTATTACATAACATTGGCATGATCACAAAAGATCAAGTCTCAAAATACCAATTAGTTTAGAAGCCTTGGAAACAATAGATACATTAATAAGTCTTACGTTACATGATAAAATGGAAAACTACAACAAAATAGTCTCCATAGTCCAGACTCATATCCCATCAGACTATCCCTATAGGTCATTCATAAAATACTTCTTCACATCCTAGGAAAAAATAAAACAGAAAAAGGTGTGAGCTTAGATGCTCAGAAAGGATAACAATATAGCGGAAACTTTCATAAATAAGCATAAAAATTTAAGGCAATGTATAACCAAAATAAAACCCTTTTAAACTTGAACGTCAACATAACATGGATAAAATTAAATGAAATAATTTCATTTACTTATTCACATGGATATTCTACTTGTCGAAAAATCACATGAAATATCAATAACCACTTTCATAATGATGGAATGCATAATGCCAGACTATCATAACCACATAGTCAAGGCCTTGTGCCAAGACTACAAATAAGATGTTGTCAAGGCCTTGTGCCAAGACACTAGTTTGTCTCATGAGACCTACCGATGCATCAAGGAGATATAGAGGGCTCCACCCATCACTTACTAATTCTAATGAATTTGTCATATGAATAGGTTTAAACATAACATAAACATCCATATTAAAACAATCATATGAAATGTCAATACTTTCTCCATAAACCATGAATAAAAATAACACATCCATAATCAAACACATCACAAAACCTTCAATACAATATGAAAGTTTTGTATCATAATAAATCCACTTCAAATAAGCTTAAAACCCATCAAAGGATGTTGACATAGATGAAATCAAAACTATTTTAGGGAAATATTTTTTTTTAAATCATTTAAAAGTCACAAAATTATAAAATAAAAAATTTACTTTGAAAATATTTTTATAAGGTTATAATGGAAGCTTTGATGATTTTATAATCGTGGAAAATAGCCGCACTCACCGTATAAGTTAAAAAAAGACATTCTAACCTTAATTTGGTCGAAAATGTTAAAAAGGACCTTGTTTGGAAAAAGACAGAAAGATTCCTTTAAAAAAATCTTATAAAAATTAAAAAAATGGTATAAATGAATTTAAACCATAGACTATAAAATATTAATAATGTTTTGAAATGAATTTTTAAGAAACATGGATGTGGATGATAAAGAGTTCCCAGTAGATAATTGTATATAAACAACTTCGGATATTGAAGAGATTGTTAAATAAACCCTTACCTTGTACTTTTCCTTGGTCGAGGGTATGTTAACCTCTTGTATAATGGTGAAATAATTGTTATTAAATTATATAAGTATCATATTCATTATTATGATATCATATACGGTCTTTTAACATTTCTTCATTAATAATATCTTAGTGTTATCGTTGATTCGGGTGTTAACAAATTTGTTTTCCTTTATATTTATTATTTTTTGAGTCATATTTATTATGTATGGGATGTATATTATTCATATCCAGAATTATATCAAGTCTTTAAATATAACATTTAATCATCAAATGAAAATTATTCTAGAATGGATAAGATGGGGTATTAATCTCATCGCGTTCATCGTGACGGTAATCCTTACGTACGCACGAGCGACAATATCATTATTATGATATTAAAATAATATATAATTGGATGGTATATCATATATAAATAATAATTATCATGTTATATTTATTATTTAAATCAATTAAACATCATTATTATACCCATCCAAATAATAATGTATTGAAAAACAATTACACCATGACGTGGAGACGGTAAGTCGTATATACGCATGTATGGTGACATATCATTCAAATGATGAAAAGAATAAAGAATTTGGTTGTAAAATACTTATAATAACATCACAGTATATAGAAGATATTTTATTTATTATTTTATAATGGAAAAAAAGAAATAAGAAGTGGAATAAGAAAAGAACTTGAAAGAGGGTGGTGAAATTATTACCTCTTCTTCAGGTTCAACCTTTTGATTTGATAAAAATGGATCCTTAGGTTGGATTTATGACTAAAGGAGGGCATATAGGATGAATGTAGCATATTTGAGATGGAATTTGGGCAGGTTTTGGCCGAGCCTAATGGATTTGATGGTGGGAATTAGAGAGAAGGGGGAGTGCCCTTTGATAAGATGGGGGTGGGGCTCTTTAGGAAAAACATAAAGTCTTATTTTATAACAAATTCATATTCGGTTTATAATTGATCCAAATTAATTTATTTCTACTATAAAGTGGAAATTGGTTGAAATCCTTTCAACCAATAGGTTTTAGATAGGTTTTGATCACTATATTAGCCTTATATTTTAGATTTAACTATTAGTTAATTAGTCTGATAATTACCATGTTACTTTAAATTTTTTTATTATTCGGTAAATAAACTTACTATAAACTTCCAAGAGAACCCCAAGTGGTTCATTAATGATACACCTATCATTATATAAGTCCTACGGCCTAACATCAGATTTTTAAGAATATTATATCAATTAATAATATAATATTTGTTTTAAAAACTCTTTTATGTAAATTTTGACACTATTTAATAATTGGTTTTTGTTAAAGTCGTAACAACTTTATTAATTCAAAATAAATTTATTTAATCAATAATAATATTCCATAATAACCTAAAAAATTATTTACTGGCATCATAATATTCAAATTATATTTATTTTAACAATAATTAAACCAATTATTTGATTCTTTCATTAATAAGTAAAATATTGCATCATTATTGTGTCATAAAATAATTTAATTATTCAATGTCTAAAAATTATAAATAAAATACCATTACGTAGGAAATCTTTCTATATTTATAATTAATATTTATAGTTGAAATGATAACATATATAACTCTATGTAAAAATTGTTTTTCTAAAAGACATATGCTTAGGTCTTTTTTGTATTTACTTTAGCTTAATTAATATATAGTGTCATTATCACTTACAAGTGGCTCCATGGGGTACCAAAATCATAAAAAATGTTACCATGGTCATACATGTATCATCCAATATGGTTAGGACATGTGTTAGGGTAATTTTATATTATTATTATATTCGTCTGTTACCCTTATTTTTCTGATTTACCCTTTAACCACAATAAATAAAATATTTACCGAAGTAATTATTCATAATGTCTAGAAATAAAAGTTAAATATTTACACAATTTGAAAATCCTGATTCGAAATATGTAATCAATATTTCTAAATTCAAAACACAGAATTGGTAGAAATTAATTTAAAATTAATTCCCGCTGTCAAAATAAAAAGCGTGTTTTTATGAAATAATAACTTTCAATAGATTGACACTTGTTTATGTCCAGTTTAAATATGAAATTACGTCCAATGACCAACATAATATTAAATTGTAAAAATATAATCTAATTATACTTTAAAACCACTCAATTGTATAATTTATCACTATAAATTACTTTGAACAAAAAAGTTGTTTTTAATTAAAGTATAGTATTTTTAATTATTCATCAAAAATTGGAATTTTTCAAAAAAAATAACAAAAAATAACCATAATATAATTTCAATACTCTGAATCCAAAAATGAAGTCTATTTTGAACTATAAAATTTATAAAATTTCAAAAAGTGGTTATTACTATTCATAACGGCTAGTTTGATTGGTTATGGTGTGTTAGAACTCGAAGTTACGTACAACACATGCTACTGCATTATTCAATGTATTATTCAAAGAGATGTGTAACATGGAATCATGGGGTGTTACAATAACTAATTTTTATTTTTACCCTTAATTACAGAAATCAATTTTTATAGATCCCAATTCAACTATTCTGACAACACTCCTGTTATCAACACACATTCATTGAAAAATCATCCATTGGAATGTTTTATAATACAACTCCCATATTTGATTGATGGTGCAAAATTATGACATATTCACATAAATTGGATCTCTATATTATTCACCAGATACAATAATCATTTCAGCAACAACTGTAACTCCACTATTTTTTATGGTACTGTGTTCATCTTGTTCATTTATATAGAATGCATAACAATTAATTACATAACCATTATTAGATAATACATGCACAATTGATCCTCTAGTTATCCATCCATGTCATTATGAAATTGGATCTATATTTTCAGAACAGTCCTTTAAAATAAGTCCTAAAATAATCCTATAAACTATTAATTATGATCATTTGATATCCATATTTCATCACTTAATATATTTAAATGCCAATGAATTCCATTATGGGTTTCAACATATGGGAAAACCACTAAAATGTTATGTAAAATGTAAGGGTTGGACTGCCCCATAAACATAATAGTAATTTGGAAGTATATTTTTCATAAATTACTAAACCCACAATATTCCTAGTGTAATGAGATTTTGGTGTACCAAAGCTTTCCAAATTAGACATATAGTCAGTACAGAATTCAATGGATTCCTCAAAAACATATTCGTCTACAATAATATTTTCTGGAAAACATCAATTTTTGATATTCCATTTCTAGATATTCATATATCATTCACTGGGGTACATGAATATATAATTTATAGTACCACATAGTCAAATCTCTCTTACCAAGTGAACCATAATATCAAAGAATTTTTGTAGGAATAAAATCTCCAATTGAAATAATAGGATAGTAGTTTCTTTTTCCATAGAAGCCAATTTATCTGGTTTGATAACATTGCTACATATATATTTTAAAAGGAAATTGACTTGGTTAATATATGATATAATGTCTTAGTAAAAAGTAAACATAAATCTACAGGCATTGAATCTTTCATAAAAACATGAAATTCATGTTATTTCAGACCCTTTACCTTTAAACCAGTAATTGAAATGATATTATTGATATTTGATGAATACCTTTATAGAATATTTACATTATTCAAGAAGTTTAAAAACAAATAACTCTCTTTCCTATAAAGTTTATAACTATATGGAGGTAGAAAAGTCCATTTTTTCAATTCACTAGCACTAACTCTTTTCATATTCGCATGTCCATCGTGTCCATCCTAGCCTTAATTCCATATATACTTTTTCAGTGTTCATTTAGTAACATGTCAATGTCACTATCACATAAGTTTTTTCAACATACATACCATAAATAAAATTACTGAAATATTTTAAATTCTAGTATTGTAATTAAAAAAATGATCCGTTTTTCAAACTGGGTTTTGTATGTGTTTTCGAAATCCTTTCACAAAAAGAAATGAATGTATCTTTTACTTTCTGAAATAGTTGATCACCTTTTATTAGAGATAGTGTTGTACATTCTTTTAAAGTCCTATAGAATGGTGTCATCCAAGATCGATACTTATATCATGATGGTATAAATATGACATGTCTTAGAAGCATGGTCTTCAATGATTGATTCATCCTAATTAACTATTTACCTTGTTCAATAGTGGGCCACCCTTGAGCTCCATTTATTCTATATCTTGAATAATTCCCATAATTAGTAAAGTCCTTTATCATCTTATACAACATGGATCTAAATGTGAATTATTCATTTCTATAATCATCTTACAACGTAACACTTGAATCCAATAATAATTTCAAATATTAGATCATTGGATCCAGATAAACATCAATATCATTACCTGATTATTTTCATTTCATGCATAACTATGGTGGAAAGTAATAATTTACCGACATATCTATCTTGGTACTTTGAGTACTTCTTTGAAAACCCAAAGGACTCACTCCATCTATAGATTGTGAAAGATGAAGGTTTCTCACCATGTTTTTAAATTCAGGATATTCATGATCAATTCACTTCCATTGAGGAGAGTCTGTGGGGGGACAATGTTTTCCCACATTATTTCAGGTATATTCACTCCACTTCAATTTTCTTACAGTCTCCTCAATTTCATATAGGTTTCCAAATGTTGTTATTATTGGAAGGTATCCTAAATATTTCATAGGATCTGATTCATATTACTTGTTTTGAGTAGCACCACACTTTGGGAATTTTTCAATTGATTTTGGGTCCTTGTGAAATAGTATCTAGTCTTTTGGATATTAATGAATAATTTCATTGATCATATCCATTGAACATAGGATTTCTATTTCATTATAAGTTTGGAAAGGATGATCATTATCTCCTAGGAGAATATCATTTAAGAGAAACATTAGTTTAGTAAAATTAGAATAACTCCATCCTTTGATATATTTTACATAATAGAGATTCAGTATGGATGACAATGCAGTATATTTACTAAAACTAGCATGCAATGGAATCTTTTCACAAATATTTAAATTCTAAAAAAATTAGAATGAAATGGTTAAGCTTCAAAAATTATTATCATTTCCTCCTTAATATCTTAATCATAATTCACACCAATGATCACGTCCTCAATATGGGATTTATTATTGTATTCACAAGTAATAATATCAGATGATCTATAAAAGATAGTCTTATCCCAGTCATTAGCTACGTTCAATTTTCCCCCCGTTTAGTCAAAAATTTATAAATTTCATCTATTAAGTGATAGAAAAAGTGTTGTTCCAACTCCTCTTTAATAATTAGTCCTTAATAAAATTAGTTTAAACACATAAAAAATATTTGATGAGGGTCATATGAATGATCTATTAAAAAATTGATAAACTCGTTCACCCCATCCTCACACACTTTTGTCATATGATCGACATCCATCCATTTTTTATTTATAATATTCCTATTTTATTTGATAATATTCATATTTTCAAAAAAATAGATACATGAAATGTACGATCTTGGAAACCATAAAAGCTTATTTTTAAGGAATCTTTTATGATCCATGAATAAGAAAATATCTATTGTAATTTCCATTTTCTGATTATTTTTGCATTTATTATTACTTTATTTTCATTTCTTATTATTATCACTAAGAAAAATATTATATATAATAATATCCTGTACTGATCATATATACAAATTTGACATTTTTATAAAGAAAAACCAATTTTTTTAATTTTTTCTATATTTAAGTATAATCCTCAAGTCAAATATATATATATATATATATATACATTCATATATTTATATGTACATACATTAATTTACTAATAATTTAATTCAATTTAATTTAATGGTCTTGTTATTTTTGTTATAAATTTATTTTAAACATACTATACCATTTATTTACCAAAATAAATAGTATTTTGTTTTTCTATTATATAAATATAATTATTATATTTTTTTATATTAACATTATCTTATATATAATCATTAATACATTTATGTTGTATTGATTTTTGAATTTATATGTATATTTCAACTAATAATGTGATTTAACAGGAAACAATAAATACACTATTTTTAATCAATATTTTTATATAGTTTCATTTTAATAACAATCAATATTTAAATGATATGTTACTAAAATATTTTCCATGAAATAATTTTGATATGAAAAGATATTAAATATTATTTTAAATTTAATAATATCTTTTCAAATTATTTATAGGGTAATATAATTATCTTGTACATTATATACAACTTTACAAAAAATTTATGGATATAAATGTTATTTTATTAATAGATTATTATCTCATAAAGATTAATATTACTAAAATATAAATTTTAAATATGTAAAAATTGTTTTAAGTATAACATTTATATTATTTATTCAATGACAGAAAATTAAAATATAAATATAAATATATATTAAAAACCTAAACCACAAGGAATGTTCCTAAAAATTTTATAGAAGGAGTCGGAAAATTTGGGGGGCTAATAATTATTTATGGATAAATATCATGTATGAAAAGTATCAGTTACCAAAATTTTGATAATCCTTCCAAATGTGCACGAGGGGGGTCAAAATTCATTAAAATCCTTTGGAAAAATAAAAAAATGAGATAAAAACTAAAAATTTTAAAACTTTTCATGGTATATGTAAATTCGTCTGATAGAGAGAAACAAAGAGTGGACAATGCTGATGAGAGTGGAAGAAAACATGTTAAAAAGGAGGGAGAGTAGTGGTGAAGGTAGAAGGGAGTGAGACTGGTGGAGATGGGATGTGGAAATGATAGTATAGGGGAGGGAGAGTGGCATAGATAGTGAAAGCAGTATGTAGGGAGAGGAGTGGTGATGGAGGGTGGCAGCATGGAATGAGAGAAGCAATGAGGGCTTGCGGTGGTGATGGAGGGAGAGTGGATGTTTGGAATAAGATATTAGGTACGTCTTAGTTTTATTGGAATATTGAAAGGCACGACTAAGGAAATTGGTTATGCATAAATTTATAAATAAACGTATGGGTTTTGTCAGTGATTCTAAAAAATCACTAATAAATATGAATTTTATTAGTTGTAAAATAAAAAGTATTGAGAAATATACATTTTATCTTTGCTTTTCTAGAACAGATATATATATATTTCATATAATTAAAAAAATAAAATGTATATACCAAACTGGTGTTAATCATGGGTGAAAAAACAATGGCCCTAAAAATTATTAACGAACACAAAAAGTTGTACAAATGGATATAACAATAGGTTAAAACATACACTCCATCCAAAACCCCACAATACACAGAAATTCAAAAGGTTAAAAATAGATTAATAAACATCAATTAACACCTATTTCCAAAAATCCATGAATTAAAATGGCCCTAAGGATGGCTTCATCTCCTCCACTTAGGAGAAACCCAATGACCACCTCGATCTTCAAGGATTTTGTTGACCTCTTCCATAACATGGAATTTCTATTGATTAAGAGAGGCCATTATAACAGGTTTCACAATATCCAAGGACCAAAGATGACCATGTGGAATATATCCATACAGTCTCACCTCCACATCAGTGATAACTCCCTATTGATGAGAAACAAGCTCATCTCCACACACAGGTTCCTGCCTAGATCCACGTCCAAAACTCTATGCTTCAACAAAGGATAATGAATAAATTGGAATTCCCTATTCATACCTAGACCCTTGAACATACTCAAAAAAAAATTCCTCCATCCACACTTTATTTTAATGAAGAGGGAATTTTATTTATCACCCTAGGTTTTTCTATTCCATTAAAAAAATTGATCGAATTCCACATACTTAATAAACTGAATCACAGAAAAGAAATTAACATTTCAATGGATTATAAGTGACTTAGTTTTCCATTTCTTTTCTAGGAACATAAAATTTCTCCTTATCAACACCCTTATTTTCTGGTAAATGTTTCCAATCCACAAAAAATGCAGAGGTGTTTGAACCAAGTGTAATTTCCTATTTAGTCATCATACATTCCATTATTTTAGCATCAATGGGACTTGATCTAATTATAGTCAGATCACATTCCATAACCTAAATTACAGTGGAATCCTCATTATGTTGATTCTGAGGAGGAAAATCAGGAGTAGCTGAGAAAGATACCCATGAACATTCATAGTACTAGAACTCATCTGATTATGAGATCTTTTATACACCTTATAAATTTTAAAAATTAATGTTTTATTCCCCTTACTATTATAAAAATTCATAAAATAATCTTGGATGACATAAGTGGGGTCCATACCATCCTTAGATTAGATGAAAGACTCACTTCATGTGAGGCATAGGAATCAACAGTATCAACATTCAGTATGATATCAAAACCAGTCAAAAAAAGATGAGGGCCCTTATAATGTGCCTCAACATGAACACCTTCAGGAGAAAAATCATTGGCCTTATAAAGATCTAAGATAAACCTAGTACCTACTTTCAGATTGGTGCCAACTACCACCTCTGGAAATGAAATTGAGGCTTTAACTAGAAGAGTAACACTCTCCCTCATGAGCCTAGAAGTATTGGTAACATTTTCAGGAGCCTAGGAACAATGAAAACCCCCATTCTTTTCATCTCATCGTGTGCATCATACTTATTGTTGGGAGATGTTTTGTGATGGTAAACTAGAAATATATTCCATCAAAAGTTGTTAACTTGAACTTGAATCCATCAACATGATGTCCATATCTCATACAATTTAAGCATATCAATCCCCTACAGAAGTTATCTTAAACATGTCTATTGAACATGTAATTGAAACAAAAATTATGTATATGTTCATACATTATAGAAATGTCAAATTCAAAATCCCAAGTAACCAACTACACTATTTTAACATGAGTTGAACTAAGATTAAATTCAACTAAAATTAATGCATAATTCATATACATGTCCATTTATGTCTCATTTTCAAACATTATTTGGGTGACAATAGCCATGGAAACATCCCAATTGATACTCGGATGCCAAAAAAATCAATTAAGTCTTTTAACTAAAATCAAAGATTGTGTGATGGTGTTCCTGGTCTGAAACAGATCAAACCAAGGGTACGGGTAGTCAAATCTAAAGGCCCATCATTACAGTTTGAAAAATAAACCACCCCACCCATTCAATTTCATGTCATGATAAGGGAAATTTATATGAAAATATCCCAAACTAATCAACACCATGTGATAACCATCAAAACCTCATACCTAGAGAAACCGTTTCTTCAAATATTCATGATTCGTGAAATCATTCCTTAATTGTGAGGTAATAATCACATTGATGGATTTATTATATTAATCAATACACACTTCAATGAACCCTAGCATTAATTTGAAAAATACAAGTGATCCATTCCTTGAGATTTGATTATGAGAAACTATTGAGTTGCTTTGAACACCGGGAAAAAATCTATCAATGGTTGTAATACTTACCCACGGTGTAATCACAACCTTCATAGCATCACACTTTTCTAGACCCATTGGTTATGAAGAGAAATAAATAAGGGTATTCGTCACTATATCTAGAATAGATCCTTACAAGGCCAAATGCGCATTGTCCAAGCCAGAATCATCCCCAAACTTCTTTGAGGGGTCATTGAAAACATCTACCATATTGAAAATATATATTAATAAATATAAATATAATAACTATTTCTATTTTTAAAAAATATTTATTATTATTTTTTAATTATATGAATATATAATTATATATTTATAATTAAAATTAAAAAATAATGTATTTTAAAATAATTGAATATTATTATAAATAAATTTATGTAGTATATATATTTATGTAATTATATATATTTATATAATTATAAATATGATAAATATATTAGTTATTTAAATAAATTTCACTATAAATATAATAAATATATTTATTATTTAAATATATTTATTATTTAAATATATTTATTATTTAAATATATTTATTATTTAAATATATTTATTATTTAAATATATTTATTATTTAAATATATTTATTATTTAAATATATTTATTACTTAAATTTATTTATTATTTAAATATATTTATTACTTAAATATATTTATTATTTAAATATATTTATTATAATTTAAAATTATGCAAATATATATATATATATATTTATATTTATATTTATAATTTTAAATATACATATTTATAATTATAATTTAAAATATACATATTTATAATTAATTTCATATCATTTTAAATATTCATATATAATCAGAATGGTGTGACCCATGGATTGAAGAACCCATGGTCCTATAAATATTATTAATAAAAAAAGAATGTTTAGAAGTAAGGAAAGAAAAAGATTGCAATTTTAAAAGTGGCCAAACATCACCGCAAAAAATACAAAGGATCATTCAATTGTCTACTTTAATGAATTCCACCCCTTACTTGAGAGAACCATGACCTATTGGGCACCTTCTACTCTTCCATTTCTTAGAGTTCTGCCAACCATAGTCTTGAATAACAATGCTCACCGATTCATCATCCTCATCATGGGACTCAAAATCTTGTTCTCTAATGGAAACGTTTATTAATTGAAAACCAGGTCCATTGGGAGAGTTACTCCATTCCTCATTAATGAGACCAAAGTCCTCCTAGAACACATCCCTCATCATCAATGTTTTTAAAATATCAAACAATGTAAATTTACCAGTATCAGAGTTTGGTGTGGAAATGACACATACCTCCGGTTCCTCCTTCCCATCCATCTCCACACCAATAACATGATCTCATGCTATAAGTAAAACTGATTTTTCCTCACGATCTTCCATTACTAACTCATTTACATATCCTTCCCTCTCACCGTGCAGTGAAATGGGGGCCACATATGAAATATCATGTGTGTGACTAGCTGATAGCCTTAATCATCCAATGAAGCATTTTTTCTTTTGAATGAGGTAGTTTAGAGCCTTACTGACAGTGGAATACAATCCCTTTCATTTATCAGTTATTTTAATGGCATGAGAAATATATTGGGGAGATCCTATAAGTGATTCTAAATTTTCATTAATGTACACATTAATTGGGACACTAGCCCCTCTATGAACCTGACCAACATCAGCATCATTCCCCTATATAGGCGTTGAAGAATTCTGATCCACCAAGGTGTTATCATCGTGAGGGGAATTTCCTATTATATCAAGAATCACTGTACCCAAATTAGTAGACCCATTTTTTACCACATCAACAAAAGATTAAATCCCAACAACATGAACTTGAATTGCAAGGACAACCCCATCGTTGGATACCTACATGAAGATATTCTTGCCTCTCTTGGGAACATGATTCCCCACCACCCTATCCCCACCAATAGACAACTTGAATTTTCATTGATCATTTGAATTAACTAATTTCATAAAATTGGAACATTGTAAATTCTTTCGACATTGGGTTGAAGAATTTCAAATATAGTAGAAACCTTCACTAAATTCAAGTAGCCACTCGAATTCAATTAACAACTCAAGCTTGAAATCAACCAGATCCAAGAATGTAGTTTAAACAATATCATAACATAGATCAATCTAATCCAATACTCTAAAAAATTACCATAATGAGCATGCTCGATCCCCTTATCAATTTTAATCAGATTCCCCCAAGGCAAAGGTGACATCCAACAAAATATGCGGATGCTAGAAAAACCAGATAAGGCCCTTAATATGAATTCGGGCTTAAGTGGATGAGTTATTACGTGAGGATATATTAAATAGAGGATCCCATTATTTAATGGTAAGAAACCCAAGTTTGAGAGAAATCAGATCGATACTCCAAATGAAAATCTTACGCTCCTCTGTAGGGAAGTCAAGAAGGTTAAACCCCTTTACCGATTGAAATCAATCTCTAGTCATTGAAACCCCAACAAACATGAATTCAGATCTTTAAATCTTCAATATTCTATGGAGAACCCATATTAAGAATAGAGATCCCAGTGAGGAGTAGAAATTTCTACTCCTAAAGATGATCTACACAAGTTTTAGGGTTCGCCTCCCCAAAAGTGATGAAACCATTTCTAGTAATCCTCTTATGTAGTGATGTTGAAGAATCATGAAGATTAAAACAATACCTATTATTTGAAGGAGGGATATTTGTATCATCATAAGATAGTGTTGGGTTCTTCGTGTTAATCTTCACCATGCCAACTGAACCCGAAGGAACCAAGTTCACCAAACTCGTTCCACCTTTAGTATCCACAACCTTCAAACGAGGAATAAAAATATCTATGGGGTTGAAGTTGTAATTGATAGGATTCACCATCAATATTTTTTTATAATTATATATATATATCTAATAATATATAATTATATAATTATAAATATAATCAATATATTTTTTATGTATCTATATTTATATAATTATATATATTTTTATAATTATAAATATAATCAATATATTTATTATGTAAAAATATTTATTATGATTTTGTAATTATATAAATATATATATATATATACTTATAATTATAATGATAAATAAATATTTTTATAAATATTTTCATATAATTATACATATATTTTTATAATTATATAAATACATACATATATATATATAAAAATTTATAAATATAATAAATATATTTAATATTTAAATAAATATAATTATAAATATATTAATTATATTTATATTTAAATATATATAATTATAAATATAATGAATATATTTATTAATAAATATATTTATTATAATTTTATACTTATTTGAATTTTTATTTAATTATTTATATTTATATTTATAATTAAAAATAAATATAAAAAATAAAGATTTTTATATAATTATATATATATAAATAATATATATATATTTATAAAATTACATATATAAACTAATATATAAGTTTTTGTAATTAGAAAACTATAATAATTATATTTATTATTTAAATATATTTATTATAAATTTTTAGTTATATATATATATATATTTATACTAATAATTATGAACAAAAATATTTGAAAATATGTTTATATAATTATATTTATATTTATATACTTATATACAAACATACATACAGTTATACATGTACATATATTTAAAATTATTTAATATCATTATAAATAGTAATTTAAATAAATATATTCATTCTTATATTATATAATAGTTAAAATAATATATATATATATATATATTTATTTATTTAAAATATTCACTTTTTTTAATTATTTTATATGATTAAACTACTAAACATTTTGTCTAATATAAATTTGAAATTTATTTATATAAAAACTTATTAATAAAAGATTTTTTTATTTAAATGTTATATAAATCATATTTATGTATTATATTAACATTTATATAATTATTTGAATGTAAATATTATTTAAAAATATATAAAATGTATATATATATATATATATATTAAATTACTCACAAAAACATTTATAAGTTCTTGATAAAAAAGTACTCATAAAGGTGACACATTTATCAGTAATAAAAAACAACTGATAAATGGGAAATCTTTATTAGCATTAGAAAAAAGTTCTAAAAAGGGTACCCTTTTATCAACGATATTTTTAGCACTGATAAATGGAAACTTTATATACACTTTTTGTGAGTGATAATAAAAGTCCCCTATAAAAGTTATTTATAGCACTATTATAGGTCAACGTTGCATAAGGCGCGATCTATGGTAGTTGTCTGTGTGTGTGGGTGTGTGTGTGTGTGTGTGTGTGTCTGTGTGTGTATAAGGTCCACAAGTAGGAGTTGGTAAATGAGTAGGGTCTTACTGGCTTGATGAGTTTCTTCAAGAGGTTTTGGTGTTAATATTCATTATCATAGGTATTTCTCATGGTATTCCTCATTTTGGTCTATCATTGTATGACATCAATTTGTTTATTCTCAATTTTATTAATATCATTTATTCAAAAATTACTATTAATTAATAATTATACTTTAAAAAGTGTTTAAATATAATAGGAAATATATAAATATAATATATTAAAATATTTTTAATTACATTGTGTGCATGTGTCTATATATATATATATATCACATTGTATGGGATATCATCGAACTGGAACAACAACAAAAATGTATTAGTGGTGGATTATTAGTAGCAGTTCAAATATCCACCACGAAATAAATAGCATTAAAAATAATTTATAATATAACGGTGGATTACTATAAGGAATAATATATTTTTTTTAAAAAAAATAATTTAGAATAAACTTTATTTAAACTCATTCTAAATATTTTTAAAAAACCCACTCCCCCCAAGACCGTTTTCCCCTAACCCCCCCTGCCCACTCCCTATAAGGCCCCAACCTTAATCATTACTTAATCTTGAGATATTTCAAGAATACACCTTGAGGATCCTTTCAGGTTTAGAGTTTTAGAAAATTATATAATATAACATGCATTACATCCCACATTTAAACAATGTGGTTACAATAAATGATAGTATTCATTTTTTCCCATCAACGGAAACATATTTAAAATAAAACATGGATTCTTTCTTGACACTTCCTTGACACTATCATCATATCATGTACCCTTCCCTTGACCTGTGAAAAACATTTCAAAAACTTGGGATGAGCTTAAAAATCTCAGTAAGGGTTATAAAAAAATATGAACTAAAAACATTATTCTATGCATGAAATCATACTTTACTCATAATACATAATCACATACCTCATAAAGTCATGAATAAATCATAGAAATAATAATACATAAAGGTAACATGAGGCATTCATAACATTCTTATGTAGGGAGTAACCCTCTTGGTTACGTTTGGAATACCCATCACAGTATATTCCCTAAATCTCTTCGGAAAAACCTTAATGTTTAACTCATTCACGTTACCCAATGAGTTGGAGAGCTATATCGGGCTCACCCTCCCTTATTTTATCACAGAACCACCCATCTTCATAACAATTCCCAAGAACCATAATATAATCGTACCACATAATACATGCATAATGGAAACATAACATTTCCACATTTCAATCACAAGATATCAATACAACACATTTATATAAAAAACATTATTAAAACCATTTTCAATACCAAAATAAAAGAAAAGTAAAACATGGTATTTATTTTTCATTTTAAAAAAAGTATGGCTTGTAGAGGAATCTGAAACTCAAATAATGGTCACAGCGGCGGAGAAGTCGTTGTCGCCGCATACGTATGAAAAAAAATCAAAAAAACATTCCTTTTTTCATTTAGTAAAATTCTTTGTGTAAAAAAAGATTCCTTTTGAATAAGAATAAAATTCAAAGGGGTTTATACACTGTATAAAAGAATGTTGTGTATAAAACAAAATATGCCTCAATGAATGGAGATTGAGAGGAAGTCCCATACCTCTGGTCCGACTTGACTCGATCATTCTTTAATGTCCTAAACAATAAACTTGAGTAAATTTCTAATTGCATAAGAACCTTTTTAAAGTTAATTATTCCTTTTATATCACTTATTACCATGTTATGAACATTATGTAATCATTTAAGTTAATAACGGTCGTTTTGTCGATATTTGGTGCTTGAGTCAAAAGTGAACTTCATATATTTACACGTTGTTCACGTAGGAAAATATCCATTATATACATAGTTATAATCATGATTTAAATATCATATATATCATATATAACCAGTATATACATTCATTTATAATATTACATAGCGTTTAGAGGTAAGAAATGAAATGCACCGTTCATGGAGACGGTAAGCCGTACGTACGCATGTACGCTACTTTCATTTCTATTTCGTATTTTATGGAATGAAATCATAATGATATAAAGTTATATTATAATTCCATTATAAGATCATATATAATATCATTAATTACATCCTTTATAGATCCCATATATGGCATTAACGAATCAAATCACTTTGAGGGGGCGGTAGTCCGCACTTCCAAAAATGAAGATATCGTGTATACCCATAATGGAAGCCATAAAGGTATTACATAAATGAAAAATACAGAAGCATAAGGAAAACATAAACATATTATATATCATATATAAATATAGTGACATCTTAATGGCCACCTTTGAAGGTGTTAGAAGAATATTGAACAATCATCGTTTCGTGAGGCAGAAATTCACCATCCACAGAAACAGTATGTTCTTTAACCATTAGATGTAGGTTTGTGTAAGTGTAGCTCGAATTATTCTTATAAAAACATCCTAGTATATTGAATATACTGGAGGTTTTACAAAAGAAATGAATAAAAGAGTTTAGGGGGTTTGATAAGAAAAATAAAACAAAAGAACACAACTGAAGACATTACCTTAAAATCATGTAACTCTCTTTGATTTGAGATCAAAGGCTTCCTTGGGAAGACTTCTGCCCAATGTGAGGCTTCTAGGAGTAATAGAGGGATGTGGAGATAAAAAATGAGCAGGGGTCACCGAGTAAAAGGCTTGAGAGGTCTGGGTAAGTAGGTATAGGTGAGGGCCTTTTATAAGAGGAGAGGAGGGGCACTCTTGGAATGTTACAAAATGTTACTTTATTTTCAAATGAATTTCGGATTTTAAAGGTCCCACATTGATGTATTTAGAGGATAAAGGTGATACGGGTTCGAAATATACTCATCCAATAGGTCTTTGACAAGTGTAGGTCTTAGTTTTCACATTATCTTTTTATTTTATTTAAATATTTTAATAATGAGGTAATCGCTACATCATCATGATGTCATGAATAATTTACTTTATTTAATGACTAAAAATTATGATAAAAATACTATGATGTAGGAAATATGTTTATCTTTCCAATGAATACTAATAGTCCAAAATATCATCTATGTAGACAAAATTAAAAATGTTTTACTCAGTTGATATATTCTTTGTTATATTTAACTTTCTTTAACAATAAAAAGATAAAAAGTCACATTCACACAAAAGTGATTCCATGGGGTCCCCAAGTTTGAAACAAGGTGCCCCATGGTCGGCCATGAGACAACCGGTATAATTAGGACACATTTTGGTGACATTTTTTATTATTATGATATTATTTTATTATCCTTAACTACCTGATTACTCATTAATCAAGATAATTAAAGATAATTAATGTCGTTACAATTCATAATGTCCAAAAACAAAAGAGTCTTGATTACATAATTTGGACCTTATGATTCCAAATATGTAATCCATTTTACCAAATTCCAAACACAGAAATTGCAATAATTTATTAAAAATAATTCCCGTTGTCAAAACAAATAGCGGGTTTTTTTGAAACAATATCTATGAAAAGTTTTGCATTAGTTTATTCGCAATTCCAAAGTTTAATTAATACTAATGACCACCAGTGTATTAAATGGTAAAAATATATTAAGATTACACTTTAAGACCAATTAAAATGATAATCTAACCATATAATTAAATTAGATGAAAAAGAAGTTTTGATGTAAAATGCAGTATTTTTCACTATTCAATAAAAAATGAACATCGTCAGAAAAATACCAAAAATTTATCGAATGTAAATTTCAATGTCCCAATAATAAATAATATGTTTATTTTGAGAAATAGATATTACAAAATCGTCAATAGTTTGATATAAAAATGGTTTTCCATCAAAAGATAGTAAAACAATCTTTTAAAAATATTAGTATATTCCATGCTTAAGATTGGATTTATTCTGATTTTAAGCCTCTAAAACACTATCTAATTCATAAATAGACATATATAAAAATATCTATTATTCATTATTTACTTGGGATGTTACATCCTTCCTCCCTTTAGAAAATTTCATCCCTATAATTTATTTACTTATCCAATTAGTGGGGGTATTTATCCATTATTGCATTTTAAGATTCCCATGTTGCCTCTTCAATCATGTGGTTTTTCCACAAAAACATTACCTGATGAATCACCTTATTCCATTACACCTGCTCCATGTGGTCATGAATCTGGACCGGTTGTTCCTCATAAGATAGGTTCTCTTCCATCTGAACAACCTCTGGACTCAAATCATGAGATGGATCTGGCATATACTTTCTCAACATCGAAACATGAAAAACATTGTGTGCCTGAGATAAACTCTGAGGTAAATCCACTCGGTAAGAAACTGATCCAACTCTCTCCAGAATTTCATATGGTCCAATGAACCTTGGACTTAGCTTTCCTTTCTTACCAAATCGCATCACACTTTTCCACGGTGAGACTTTGAGAAAAACATGATCACCTACCACAAAAGAGAGATCATTCCTCTTGTTGTCTGCATAACTCTTCTGCCTACTTTGAGCAGTTCTCATGTGTTTTTGTATCAGCTGAACATTTTCTGCCAACTCTTCTACCACATTCGGTCCCACTAACTTCCATTCACCCACTTCATCCCAGAATGTTGGAGTTCGACACAGCTTTCCATATAACGCCTCAAATCATGCCATCTGTATACTGGAATGAAAACTGTTATTATATGAAAACTCAACCAAAGAACGATGTTGGTCCAAACTTCCCTAATAATCCATCGAAAAAGCACGTAGCATATATTCTAAAGTCTGAATTGTTCGTTCTGATTATCCATCTGATTGAGGATGAATAGTTGTACTAAAATTTAATTCAGAACCCAACGACTTCTGAAGGCCTTTCCAAAAGTTAGAAGTGAACATGGGATCACGGTCAGATACAATGGAGAGAAGAAATCCATGTAACCTGGCTATCTCTTTAAGATACAAATGGGAACGTTGATCTATGGAAAAAGTATCTCGTATTGCAAAGAAACGAGCAGAGTTAGTCAAGCGATCAACAATAGCCCAGATTTCATTATTACCTCGAGATGTCTTCGGTAATCCCACAATAAAGTACACGGATATATTTTCCCATTTCCACTCTGGCACTGGTAAAGGTTGAAGCATCCCTTTCGGTAACTGTCGTTCTGCTTTTACCTATTGACAATTCCAACACTTCATAGTAAAATCAGCAATATCCCTTTTCAATCCATCCCACCAGTAATACTCCCGCAGAACTCTATACATCTTAGTACTTCCAGGATGAACTGAAAACGGAGAACTATGAGCTTCACATAACAACTCTCCCTTCAACTGTGAATCACAAGCCGCACACAATCTCTTCTCAAATCTCAAAACAAAATCATTATAAATGTGGAATTCAGGCAACTTACCCCTCTGAACCACCTCTACCTTTTTCTGCAACTCACTATCTTGCTTCTGTGCTTTCTTGATTCTGTCTGATAGAGAATATTTCACTGATACCTGAAACAAAACAGAAGGACATCCTGCACCAACAACTTCTATGCCAAAGTTCATCAAATCCTTAACCAAAGGATCACGTTCCAAACACAACATTGTTAATGAAGCATTACTTTTTCGACTCAAAGAATCATCCACTTTATTTGCTTTTCCCGGATGGTAATGAATTGTATAATAATAATCCTTGATTAATACCATCCATCTCCTCTATCTCATGTTCAATTATTTCTGAGTGAATATGTACTTTAAACTTTTGTGATCGGTAAATATTTCACACTTTACTCCATACAAATGATGCCGCCAAATTTTTAAAGCGAAAACAACTGAAGCTAATTCCAAATCATGTGTAGGGTAATTTACCTCATGAGTTTTCAACTGACTTGAAGAATAAGAAATTACCTGATCATTCTACATTAGGACACAACCAAGACCTTTCAATGAAGCATCACTATAGAAAACAAACTCACCATTCCTGGAAGGTAGTGCCAAAACTAGAGCATTCACCAATCTTCTTTTCAGTTCCTGAAAACAATCATCACATTATTTTGTCCAGAAAAACATAACACCCTTACGAATAAGCATAGTCATTGGACTAGATATCCGTGAAAAATTTATAACAAACCTTCGGTAATAGCCTTCCAAACCAAAGAAACTATGAATCTTAGTTACATTTGTGGGTCTTGGCCATTCTTCATCAACCTTTTTCTTTTTCAGGATCAATAGTTATCCCATCTTTAGAAACAATGTGACCAAGGAAAGAAATTTGTTGCAACCAAAACACACACTTGCTGAATTTCCCATACAATTTCCATTCATTCAAGGTCTGAAAAATAACCCTTAAATGACTTTCATTCTCCTCTTTAATTTTAGATAACACCAAAATACAATCAATGAAAACATCCAAAAACTTATCCAAGAACTCGTGGAAAATTCTATTCATTAAATCCATAAATACAGCAGGTGAATTGGTTATCCAAAGAGGCATTACTACAAATTCATAATGACCATATCTGGTTCGAAACGCGGTCTTCAAAATATCTTCTTCCTTTACCTTCAACTGATGGTACCCCACTCTCAGGTCAATCTTTGAAAAATACTTAGCTTGCTGGAGCTGATCAAACAAATCATCGATATGAGGAAAAGGATAATTGTTCTTAACAATGATGTTAATCAAGTCTCTATAATTAATGCAAAGTCTCATTGAACCGTCTTTATTTTTAACAAATAAAACAGGACCACCCCATGCTGATGTGCAAGGTCGAATGAAACCTTTCTCTAATAAATCTTGCAATTGCTCCTTCAACAATAAAAGTTCAATTTGAGCCATTCGATAAGGGGGTTTTGAAATTATCTTAGCATCAAGAACTAAGTCAACAATAAATTCAACTTCCCGATCTTGTATTATTCTAGGCAACTCATCTGGAAAAACATCAGGATACTCATTTACCACTAGCACATCATTAATCTGAACAGTTCCTTTATTTTCAAAAATGTGTGAAAGGTAACATTCATTTCCATCTTTTACAAGTTTCTCAGGCTCTTGATATTTTATCAACAATAAGGTTTCATTCTTGTACACAAGCTGAAAGTCTTTCTGAAAAGAAACTTCTTTAGCTCTACAGTCAATCTTAGCATGGTAAATAGAGAGCCAATCCATACCCAAGATAACATCAAACTCTACTAGAGGTAAAACAATAAGGTTCGCAAGTAGGTTCTTTCCACGGATAAGGATAGGAAGATTCTTATAAATTCTTTTTTCCTCAACATTTCCCCCAGGTGTTTTTACCACAAGTTCGGGAGTTGTTTCTTGAGATGATATTACCATTTTACTAGAAAAGGTTTTAGAGATGCAAGAATGTGTAGACCCTGAATCAAACAACACACTGGCATAATCTGAAAAAACTAAAAAAGTACCAGATACAACTTCATTTGATGGCCCGACATCTACTGAAGTAGTTGCAAAGGATTTCACCACCACTTTTCGCTTGTATTCTAACTGCTTCACATCACTCGAGCTCTTTGTCGGACACTCATTTTCATAGTGACCCATCTCATTGCACTTAAAACATTTCAGTAACTGTAAATCAAATTCGGTCTTACCATCACCTTGATCTTTTTCAGTGCAATCATGAGCCTTATGTCCCATCTTACCACATTGGTAGCACTTTCCAGATATCAAATGACAATCCCCAACATTCCTTTTACCACATTTATCACAAACTGGAAACTTAGTTTTCTTACCGTCATACCTTTTTGAAGAATTCTTTCCTTTCTCCTTCCACCTCAGTCACTTCTTTTGTTGGTTGTTATAGAACACTTGATCATCAGAAAACTCCATTTCCACCTTCTCAGCACATCGAACAAGCTTTTCATAACTTTTGAACTCACAAGAAGCTAATGCCCTTCGATATTTTGGCTTTAATCCTGAGTAAAAATGATTTATTTTACTATCAGGGTCTCGGATAAAATTTGGAGCATACCTTGCCAGTCGAGTGAACCTTTCTTCATAGGCAGCCACTGAGTCTTCCTCTTGCCTCAATTCCAAAAATTGGTTTTCCATCCTATGTCGAACAGCCTTGGGAAAATATTTCTCAAGAAACATACCTTTACATTCATCCCAGTCGAGAGTATCAATCTCATCAGCGTCCCTGCTATTTCTAACCATCGACCAAAACTGATCTGCTTCACCCTCCAAACGGTAAATAGCAAGACTAACCTTTGGATTGTCTGAACACCCCATGACATAAAAAATATTCTCCAGTGCTTTAATCCACCCTTCATCTAGAACAGGGTCAGATGATCCTCTGAATGATGGGGGATGTTTCCTCATGAAATGTTCCACCACTGACATTTTCCTCTACGGTTGATCTGGTTGATCTGATGCATGGATACCGCCACCATTTATCGCTTGAGTCAACTGCGACATTACTACAACAAATTGTTCAGTTCCAATTCCGACCATCTCAAGATGCTGATTCGGAAGGTTATTTCCTTCTGTATGCCTTCCTAGCACTGCTTCCCTATTTCTTCTGTGGAAAACCATTCTGAACAAACATGTCTTAGATGAAGTAACATGGTAATATTCAAATGCTATATCATTTCAATTTGACCATAAAAAAAATATTTTTGGATAATCATTTAATAGAATTCTAACTCCTAAAGTTATCTAAACCGACCTATGATACCAACTATAAGGCCCCAACCTTAAACATTACTTAATCTTGAGATATTTCAAGAATACACCTTGAGGATCTTTTCAGGTTTAGAGTTTTAGAGAATTAGATCATAAAACATGCATTATATCCCACATTTAAACATAGTGGTTACAATAAAAGATAGTATTCATTTTTTCCCACCAACGGAAACATATTTAAAATAAAACATGGATTCTTTCTTGACACTTCCTTGACACTATCATCATATCATGTACCCTTCCCTTGACCTGTGAAAAACATTTCAAAAACATGGGATGAGCATAAAAAGCTCAATCAGGGATAAAAAAAATATGAACTGAAAACATTAGTTCATGCATGAATTCATACATTACGCATAAAATATAATCACATACCTCATAAAGTCATGAATAAATCATAGAAATCATAATATATAAAGGTAACTTGTAGAATTCATAACATTATTATGTAGGGACTAACCCTCTTGGTTACGTTTGGAATACCCATCACAGTATATTCCCTAAATCTATTCGGAGAAATATTAATGTTTAACTCCTTCGCGTTACCCAATGCATTGGAGAGCTATATCGGGCTCACCCGCCCTTATTTTATCACGGAACCACCCATCTTTATAAAAATTCCCAAGAACCATAACATAATCGTACCACATAAAACATGCATAATGGAAACATAACACTTCCACATTTCAATCACAAGATATCAATACAACACATTGATATAAAAAACATTATGAAACCCATTTTAAATACCAAAATAATAGAAAATTAAAACATGGTATTTATTTTTCTTTTTACAAAAAATTATGGCTTGTAGAGGAAGTCAAAACTCAAATAATGGTCACGGTGACGGAGAAGTTGTTGTCTCCGCATACGTACGACAAAAAAAACAAAAAACATTCCTTTTGTAGTTTAGTAAAACGCTTCGTATAAAAAAATATTCCTTTTGAATAGTCATAAAATTAAAAGGGTTTTATACACCGTATAAAGGAATGTTGTGTATAAAACAAAATATGCCTCAATGAATGGAGATTGAGACGAAGCCCCATACCTCGGGTACGACTTGACTCGATCGTTCATTAATGTCCTAAATAATAAACTTGAGTTAATTTCTACTTTCTTAAGAACCTCCTTCAAGTTAATTATTCCTTTTATATCATTTATTACCATGTTATTAACATTATTTAATCATTTATGTTAATAACGGTCGTTTTGTCGATATTTGGTGCATGAGTCAAAAGTGAAATTCTTAAATTTACATGTTGTTCACGTAGGAAAATATCCATTATATCCAGAGTTATACTCCGGATGTAGATATCATATATATCATATATATCCAGTGAAACGTGCATTTATAATGTTACATAATTTTTAGAGATATTAAATGAAATGCACCATTCATGGAGATGGTAAGTCGTACGTACGCATGAACTCTACTTTCATTTCTATTTCGTATTTTATGGAATGTAATCATAATGATATAAATATATATTATAATTCCAGTATAATATCATATATAATATCATTAATTAAATCCTTTATAAATCCCACATATGGCATTAATGAATCAACTCACTTTGAGGGGGCGGTAGTCCGAACTTCCTAAAATGAAGATATCGCGTATACCCATAATGGAAGCCATAAATGTATGCCATAAATGAAAAATACAGAATCTTAAGGAAAACATAAACATATTATATATCACATATAAATATATTGACATCTTAATGGCCACCTTGGAAGGTGTTTGGAGAATATTGAACAATCATCGTTTCGTGAGGCAAAAATTCGCCATCCAGAGAAACAGTATGTTCTTTAACCATTAGATGTAGGTGTGTGTAAGTGTAGCTTGAATTATTCTTATAACAATATACTAGCATGTTTAAGATACTATATTTGTTACAAAATAAATGAATAAAAATATTTTAGGGGGTTGGAGAAGCAAAATAAAACAAAACAACACAAATGAATACATTACCTTAAAATCAGGTAACTCTCTTTGATTTGAACTCAATGGCTTCCTTGGGAAGACATCATCCCAAAGTGAGGATTCTAGTTGTAATATTTGGATGTGGAGAGAAACAATTAGTAGTGGTTGGCCGAGCCAAAGGCATTAGAGGTGTAGGTAAGGAGGAAGAGGTGGGGGCCTTTTATAAGAGGAGAGGAGGGGTACTTATGGAAAGTTACAAAATGTTACTTTATTTTCAAAGGAGTTTCGGATTATAAAGGTCCCACATTGATGTATTTCTAGTATACGGTGATAAGGGTACGAAATATACTCATCCAATAGGTCTTTGAAAAGTGTTGGTCTTAGATTTTACATTATCTTTTTATTTTATTTAAATCTTTAAATAATGAGGTAATCACTGTATCATCACGATGTTATAAATAATTTAATTTATTTAATGACTAAAAATTATGAAAAAGATACTATGATGTAGGAAATATTTTTATATTTCCAATGAATATTTATAGTTTAAAATATCATCTATTTAGGCAAAATTAATAATGTTTTACTCAGGTGATACATTCATTGTTATATTTAACTTTCTTTAAAAATAAAAAGATAAAAAGTCACTTTCACACAAAAGTGATTCCATGGGGCCCCCACGTTTGGCACAAGGCATCCCATGGTCGGCCATAAGGAAACTAGTAGCATTAGAACACATTTTGGTGTCATTTTTTATTATTATGATATTATTTTATTATCCTTAACTACCCGATTACTCATTAATCAAGATAATTAAGGATAATTACCATGGTTACTATTCATAATGTCGAAAAACAAAAGAGTATTGAATCCATAATTTGGACCTTCTGATTCCAAATATTCAATCTATTTTACCAAATTCCAAACACGTAAATTTCAATAATTTATTAAAAATAATTCCCGTTGTCAAAACAAATAGCGGATTTTTTTTAAACAATATCTATGAAAAGTTTGGCATTAGTTTATGCCCAATTCCAAAGTGAAATTAATCCTAATCACCACCATTGGATTAAATGGTAAAAATATATTCAGATTGAACTTTAATACCAATTAAAAAGATAATCTAACAATATAATTAAATTAGATGAAAAAACAGTTTTGATGTAAAACGTAGTATTTTTTACTATTCATTAAAAAAATGAACATTGTCAGAAAAATACCAAAAATTTATCCAACGTAAATATCATTGTCCCAATCATAAAGAATATGTTTATTTGGAAAAATATATATTTTAAATTTTCAAAAGTTTGATTTAAAAATGGTTTTCCATCAAAAGGCAGTAAAACCATCTTTTAAAAATATTAGTGTATTCCATGGTTAAGATTGGATTTATTCTCATTTTAAGCCACTAAAAGACTATCTAATTCATAAATAGACATAGATAAAAATATCTATTATTAAATACTTACTTGGGATGTTACACCCCCAATCACGCCCCCTTGGGGACCCTCGACCCTGACCCTCTACTCCTGACGGAGATTAGTGTGAACCCTACCCCATACTCCCAATGATGACCTTACCCCTCCTCGACGATCCCTCTGACCTCGACCCCTTCTTCCGATGACATTATAACCCCCCCCCCCCACCCTCCATGATCCTCAACAGTAATCCTGAAATTCCTCTCTTCCCCTTTTACTAATGATTGAGACCCCTAACATAATTGATGGTATGATTGATTTAATTTTTTAAAGGTATTGAATAAAATTATATAAATATCTATTTAATTAACTGTTTTATTTTGAGTATTTTTATTGGGATGATGTGGGAGTTATGTTACAGACCATTCATCGGTAGTTGGTCATTGTTTTGGAGTCTGGATGCACCTCAATGTTCTTTTAAGTGAGTATTCCATCTATTTACTTTTGAATGACTAATTATAATTTATTATAGTAAATTATTTATTTCATGTGGCATAATACAGGTACCCATGGTTGTGTCTGTGTGTGGTGTAAGACATAAAGATTTTACATTTTCATAATGAGGTCGGTTAATATTTTGGTTTTTTGACTCTTCCCTATTTAATAGTCTTTTAAATTTTTTTTAAATGATACATTTCCTATTGTGGTCCACCTTAATGTCTATTGTGGGTTATCATGGGAAGAATAATGGTTTTAGATGTTTCATAAAGGGGTTTACATTTGGAAAACCCTGTTATTTGGACTAAGGTTCAAGAACACAATCCACATATAATTTACTAATATTTTAAAAAATGATATCATAAAGTTAATATATTAAATATAAAATAATATTAACCATGAGTATCATGTATAATTCTTAAAACAAGCTCAATAGTTTCAGATTAAATGATGCTTTCTTTATGTGCTACTCTCTTCAAGCTGAGTAATATTTTTCAGATCTTTTCTGAAAATGTTGTAAAACCATAATTTTTTGTAATGCTATGACACATGTACAAACACAAGCCCCATATATCACAGTGTCAAGTTATCGTTTTGAGATACACAAAATATTGATTTTCATAATTACTGAAAAAATATATAACTATAGTGACAATCATGTTTCTACAATATAAAACAATTGATAATATGAAAAGTAGAAAATTTAGATATCTTTTAATAGAAGAATTATGTTCATGTATTATTTTGGATTGATAAGAGTACAGTTGATATAACATTAACCACTCTCCTCATCATAGTGAACTTATTCCATGACATCTGATTATATTATTGGGGCGATAAATATTTATTTATTTAGATTTTTTATGTTTTAAATGTTGTATATAATCATTTTTATATGAGATTTTTGTTTTTTAGATACAATAAATTACCTAATCGATGAATATGTTATGTGATTTTTAATTTTTATTGTACTCATTTGATTAAACATTTATATATTTACAAAGGAATGTATATGGACAAGAGTGAAAATCCAATACCTATGGATAAAATTTGAATTAATTTATCTTGAGTCACACCTCGTTATTAATGGTTTGGAATAATTTTTAGATCATGAAATTGAGTACCAATTAGTGGATAATATAATAAAAATATTGTGTCTTCATAGTAAATTGAAGTGATTGTTGAATATAATAAAAATTTATGAGAACTTGATATTGAAATAGATTCATGATCGATATGTGTGTTAGATTTTGTATGGTGAGTCAAATGTTATGGAATATCAAAAAATTATAATCATGCGAATGAAACACAGAGTGACCCATATGTGGAGAATTTATTTTAGAACATGATAAATTACACATTTGGATTGGAAGGATATAATTTCCAAGAATTTAGTTTATTAGAGAACCATAAAGGGATCCTGAGTAGTTTAATCTTGCTCAGAACTATAGTGAAAAAAATGATCTTTATGAATGAGTTAAAGTTGGAAAAAAATAACTGTATGGAGGGTTTTTATGTATATAGAGTTTTCTTTTCTACATAAGTTATATCATATCAAATGTCTTTGTGGAATTAATGAGAAATAATTTTCCCTGATTTTAGATTTTCTCTATGATGCATTTAGTGAATCTAACATCCCTACATCATTCTATGAGATGGAGAAAATAATATAAAGTCTTGTAATTGGTTATACAAAGATATATTAATGCCCTAATTATTTAATTATTTACTAGTAGAAGAGTCCAAAAATAAGAATGCTTAAATTTTTGTACAAGAATATGTAGTTCAATGAAATAAATGAGAGTACAAAGAGATAAAACACCAGGAAGAATAGAGGAAGAAAATGCACACAAAGGTATTATATTACCTTCCTCTAAAACCATGGTCACAATGATTAATAATATCATCTAATAATGCATGATACATGAGGTGGAATGATTAATATAGTAACCATGATGACTTGATGAGACATTTAAAAGATTCAACACCATGGTAGATTTTTGATTCATTATATATATATTTTTATTTGGATCCAAGGAATTTATGTTTAGGATTGGATTCTAATGATTTTAACTCTTTTTACACTTTAAGTATTTAATTATATCATTTTAATATGTATTTTGATCACCTATAATCTACCTCCACGTATGTGTATAAAGAATAATTATTTCATTATTCCAATGATTATTCCAAGAAATAAAATTCATGTAAATGACATTGATGTATACCTTGAACCTTTAATCAAATAATTTTGATAATTATGGGATTATGTCATGGAAACATATGATCCTTCATTTAGAAAACTATTCAAAATGAGTGATACGTTAATGTGAAAATTTTGTAAAATTACTAGATTATGAAACTTATCTGGTTGGAAAAATCATTCGCGTTTGGCTAGTTTAGTTTTTAATTTTTATTTTAAAACTCAATGATTACCTCATTATAAAAAATGGTGTTTTATGTGTCTTTATAGATTTCTTGATGCTTCTAAAAAATTTATGTTTAACAAAACAAAATTCAATGGAGATATTGAATTAGGAAACCCATTGTAGTTCTTATCTGGTCAGAGATATGATGATAATTAATGAATGTCACTATCGAATTTGAAAAATGTAATTAGTTTAAATATGGTGGGAAAAGGGTATTAGGTACAATATATGATATAACTACAACACAATAATGGAAGAAAATGATTATATTTTTCAAACCAAATTATTTTGTGTTTAATTTGACACATCATAATCTTGATCTAATCCATATTGATATGAATGTATGTGAGATTGAATTTTTTACATTTCTTAATGAGGATGGTAAATAAAAGGATCACCTTAATTCTTGTATGGATTTTGAATCAATGAATAGAAGCATGGTTTGAGGGAAAATTAGAATTAAAAGTATCCTTAGGATTTTGTTTGATATGAAAAATCATGATATGACTACTTCCTTTGAACATTAATGAGTATTAAACTGGAAGACGAATATTCTTGTAACATTTAAATATGTGTTTACTTAAATCATTAATAGTTATATTTATGGAAAATTAATGACTCACATATTATAATGGAGCAGTTTTTTCCATTGTAATTTCATAATACATTAAATGAAAACGTAACTTCTATTCTAGTTGAGTTATGTACCTTATTTATATATACCTTATAAAAAACTCTAAATATTACAAATAATGATATAAAAAAAGAAATAATTTCTTTCACACTTTTTCATTTAGATATTTTGTTACCCTCTTCATTCTTCAAAGTCGTTATTTATTTGATTGTTCCTTTAGTTAAATAAGTTAATCTTGGTGGATGGGTACACCATCGATGCTTGTATACAATTGATGGGTAAATTGATATTATTTTTATTTTCATTGGTCAATTCAATTTTATCAAATCATTGCATAAGTTTTTTTCAATATGTTCCTTTTTTTATCGGTCACTTAAGTCAGTTGAAATCTTATATGAAGAATAAATCTCAACCATAAGTCATTATTTCTAAAGGTTACATAGATGAAGTGTGTATGACCTTTTTTTGGTTATTATGATGGTATTGACACAAGATTAAATCCTTTTGAACAAGTTAATAACATCTCCAGTAATTCTCAGTCTGAAAACCATTCAGTGGTATTTCTAACTATTGGATGACCAATTGGAAAGGGGTAAAATTTTAAATTGGTTGAATTTGAGTTTATAATATCATGTAGATATGTGGTATTTCATAGTCTTACTAAAATTCCATTTATTGATAAATTATGATTTCAAGTAAATAGGTCACCAAGGGGTCGAGCTTTAAATGGGATAGAATTAAAAAAAATTGTTAATATGGGGATTGTAGAATGGTTGGTATTTTGTAAAAGTATATACTCATATTCAAATTATTGAAGTGTATTTATTTGGTCTATGTTATAAATAACACATTATATCTTATTTTATGGATAATTAATGTTGAGAATATGGCAGAAATATCAAGTAATTTCATGTTTTTGGATCGACTTCCTCTAAATAATTCTATGAGATTTGATGCCTCATGTTTCTTATAATTTATCCTGAAGTAGAATTGAGAAATAAAAATATTGATGTATTTACACCTGAAAATGTGGGATACTATGGAATGATTATTGACATAATAGAATTAAACTATCATGGTATATTTTTTGTTTTCTTTTTGACAAGTCCAAAGGGATTCATTATTTCCCTATGGGTCTAAGAAAAATATGATGTATATAAAAACTCAAACTATGCTACTCAATTAATACAAATGTAGTATTGGAAATGTTATAGGTTTAAATCATAAAGATATCGAACTAGTTTATATATATTTTTAAAATATTTCATTTATTTAAATTGATGAAAGACTTGATGAATCATATTGGTGTTTTTGAAACAGTTTGAAGAAAGAAAGAATCAAAAGTGAAGTAGATAGATTCAATTAAAAATAAAATTGAAAGAGTTACTGGGTTTTGGAGTTTGAGGGTTCTGATGGAATAATATGTTAGAGAAAATTTTGATTAATCCATTTTTTGTATTGTAGCTAAGATGATTTAGATCCTATAGTCATTGTATCTTCTCCAAGACGTGGTAATCCCCTATTTCCCTTGGTCCGATAATTTATCTTTTTACTAAATCAATTTTTTCACCATATTTAAACATTATTCACCTAAATTTTAAAATGGTCATGCATTTTTTAGGGAAATCAGTTTTGAAATTTCAATTTTCTTTTTAGATTTAAATTCCAATTTTCATGATAAAATTAAAATATAGGGATTGGGAATTGATTAAAAAACAGTGACAATCCAAATACAAGATTGAGAAAAACGATTAAATCCAATAGAATCTTCCCACTTTTAATAAATAAACCATTCTCAAGGTCGGTTTAATCCCTAATCCTATTGATGATATAATAATAGGGAATAAAATAAATAAAAAACACTTAATGAATAACTAGATATGAAACTGTTGGGGACCCTGCACAACACAGTTTCTCACTCCAAGCTTTGGTATTCAAAATCTCCCTAAAATATACATTTTAGACCCCTATTTATAGACTCTAGATGGGATTTTGTAGAAATAAATATAATTTAAGATGGGTAAATGGTGGTTATTGTTGGGTCTCAACTCTTAAAATAGGTCTAAACACTAAAATACATCAAATCTGGCCATTTTTTCCAATGCCAACCTTTACACGTCATGTAGTGATTTACATGACACATAAATATTTCACCACGATTACTGAATTCAAAAAATGTTGGTTTCTAGAGCATATTAAAATATTTCATGGCATGACACATATGTTCCACACCATGACAAAAGTCATCTTCATTCTAGGTTGATTTCTTAAACTTTATGACTTGTATTACTTTCACAACCTACACTGGTTCACAAAATATAAATTCAATTTTTTGCTCCAAAAGACTCTTTTTTTCATATTTATTTAGTTTTTTACCATTGAAGTGATCCATAATAATTCTTCTTTTTGTAAAACCATATTTTTGTTGGATATGATGATTCTTTCTATGTATTTTTCTCATTCCCATAACTTATTATTTCTTGAAAAAAATGAATAAAACATTATGTGAAAAGGCATGTATCAACAACAAAAATCATCAAAATCAATGAATTTGATTTAAAAAATGTTAAATATATATTCACTTGTCAACCCCCCCCCCCCCCCCCCCCGCACACACACACACACACTTGAATTAATAAGTTTCCTCAAGGAGGTAATCTCAACATAAAACAATGGGCACTTACTCTAATATGATTTAAATTTAATATCATCATAAACAATTGATCAAAACAGAAATTAAACATTCCAGCTTCACACATAGAAAATTTATCAATGCATTATTTTTTAATGAATAAAAATCAACCATTACTTTTACTATTTTGAAATTGCCAAGCATTTTTCATCCATTAATTTTGATTTTTCAATTCATTATTAATATGCTTACCTATTATAATATACCTCATGTGGTTTTTTTTCTGATCATTAGTTTATTAATGAATAGTGTGATGCACATAACACAAGAATATGTCACTTACCATAAAATTTCAAGGAATCTATCATCTCCACTACATAAAGAGAAAAATAAGAAATAATCATGAGGGATTCACCATTTAGGGACAAACAAATTTGAGGATCATAGTAGGTAGGTAAATAATTTAAATGAAATATGTCTCAGATTGGAGGTCTGTCTCAAAATAAATTTGCATGATAATAAAAAATAACTCAATGAATGTCTCTTCTCCCCCTATATTCTTAAATAAGTATCGTACAAAAAAGAAATGAAAAAAATGTAACCCCCTCCTTTAATATTATATATTTTTTATTTTAATTTTTAAAATGTTCTGTTGGGGAAAAATCTCACAGCCACCATCCAAACCCAAATTAGATCCTCATTACACTATTAGTAATAGTTATAACAAGATAACAGGTTAATAAATAATTTTTTTTAATTTTCTAAGACACAATAATTTTTTTAAAAGAGGGTGTGAAATAAATAAAAATAATATACCTTTCCCAAATCTCATGAAAATTACCCCCAGACATATTCATTAAAAAATATGCATCCATTCCACCCGTCAGTATCTACCCCACTCTTATTTTTGATAATCAAACAAAATATTTTTGTACGGGAATGAATGTAAAAGATGGGATTGTAACATAGATACTACCTAGGACATATTTTCATGGATTATGTAAGATATAAAATAGATTAATGTAAGGTGGGTGTTGGTATAAAGGGGTAAAAAATGCCTCAATCGAATTATATGTGGTATTGTTTTGTTGTATCTTCGATCAGATGAAAAGCAAGTTCGAGAAGAGAACATGCTCGAGTATCACGAGAAATATACTATAGAAATAATCGGAAATATTTGTATCATAGGATGTCTTGGTAATGGGAAAACGTTTAGGTAAAACAACTCGTGGAAATGCATAAATAATTAAATTAAGTAAAGAAAATATCTCAAATTCAAAGAATGACCAAATATTAGAAGATTTTCATTTACTAAAATCTACATGCTTCCCTAAATAATGATTTTTAAATACTTATCCACATACTAATCTCAATTAACTATTTTACCCATTTTTATCATTGAAATTTGTTGAAAAATAAATTTAAATTCATGGCATGGTAATTTTCCTATCTGTTTTATGTCTCCTAGTTTAATTGATTAAAGAAAGAATAAAATATAGGGTATCACTTGGAAGTAAAAAATATATAAACAATTTCAATGTGGGTAAAAAAATAGAAAAATTTATAATTAAAACCCTTACTCTCATTTTATTGCTTCTTCAATATTGTTAGGATAGGTTCTCCCTACTCTAGGTTCACGACGTCTATCAATATTATAGGTTCTTTTTTTGTTTCATTCTTCTTGCTTCCAACTTGGGTCTTGATGGTCCAAAAATTTAAAAATATACAAGTCAAATCAGGGTATATTATCGATGAATTTTGAAATATTTGAACTGATAACATGTTCTCTTAAAAACTAAATGAAAAAATCTAAAAAGAAACTTGGGTGGCCTCCTAAAAGTGCATCTGTTTACCTTTCTTGGCACAACCTTACCTCTTTTAACATCATCTCATGTAACGGGTGATTGAAAATTATATACCTAGCTGGAGAATATGAATGGTCACCATTGTATTATTTCCACAGAGTTTGTCCCATGTCCTGCCTCTCTAAATTTATTAACTCTCCCTGATGCTAGCACTGTTTATCTCCATTAGATTGATCCACCGTTTCTTTTGAAATCATGATGAACTAGAAATAAGGTCATGTAAAATCCATACTTATTTCCCTTTCTAAAATTTGGTAAAGTTGATCGATCTTCTAGTGTTAGTGATTTTGGTTTTCACCCTCTATTTCTTATTTAATTGAGAATAATCTATAACAATAATAACTAACTTATGTACTTATTCAATTTTTGTGACACACTCAACTTCTATTGTTTTTTCTTCTCCAAAATCATTGCCATCTTACACGTTGTGGTTCTTCATTTTTCAATAGATATTGAACCTTACCTGATCAAAGAAAAAACTCATAAAGATTTATTTTCTTTGGATGACGATCAGTGTATCTCTAGTGTCTAAAAATAGTATCCCTAAAATTAGTGGATTTTTATCCTCTTATATATACAGCACAAAGAAGTCAACGGAGAAGTATAATTTTTCAACATTGATCAGGATATCCCTAATGAATCCTCAAGAGAACATCACAATTCAGTGTTCTAATTGAAGTGAAAATATTATGGTACTCAATTCTTCTATCCCAAAACTCTATAATATTGTGTACGGCATGATTCGAAATCTCACAACTAATAATCACAAATATTTTCAATATTTTTTATCTCGTGTAAAGAATAGAATCTAAAATATACATGGATCACATTGATTCATAGTCATGTCCCTTGATACCACTTCCAAACATTATCATGATAGTATAATGGTTCCAATTAATTCTAGAATCTTTTTATTGGTTGCCATCTCCTTCATGAACTTTTCATATGTCAGTATGTTCACAAGAGCCTCAAAGGGATATTAATTTGAATTTTTTAAAATTTTCCCCAAAATTCACATTTCATTACATTATTCTTTACTTTAGACATTAACTCTAGAAAAGAAAGCCTTCGTTTATTCTATAGTTGTTCTTCTTCATCTCCTTCAGCTACTTTCCCTTTTATATATACAACTTTCTTTTCATACGCTCCCACTAGGTCTTGTCCTGTAAATTCTACCCTGCATTATTGTGTTTTCTTCCGACATCTAAACAGTGTATATTTTTAAATCTTTATATGGTAATTCTTAAAAGAATATTGGGAGTAATAATCTAGGTCTATCTCTACTCGGGTAAGAAATTAAGCCAAATTCATGCTCCATATTCCACAATGTGGGATTTTGGTTCATTGATTCATCTTTTATTTCATTGAGTGTAACTCCATTTATAGTCATGAATATAGATAGTTTGTCTTCCAAATTATGAACTTTACTTGTCAGTGTGGTCCCTTGGGGTGATTTTTGTTATTATCAATATTTCATTTTTTTTATATTATTATCCTTGTTATTCTTAAGTTCACCAACCTGGAAACTGATTACCAATATTGTAATCAGCATAGTATTCATCTTCTATATACAAACCGTGGTGATTTTTGGTTGTCCCATCATGATATCCATATTATTAATCAATTATTCCATATATGTGTCTGTATAGTCATTTCTATTGAATTATTTAATTAATTTTCAATTCATTCATTCTCCTTTACACTTGAAACTATTTCTCTCTATTTCATCCAACAAGTTGTATCTCTCTTCAGGAGACTTTCTCATCAATAATCCTCCAACTACATCATCAATAATTGGCCTTTTTCCTTATGAAAACCCCTTATAAATGGTTTTTATTAGCATACATAAATTTATTCCATGATGGGGGAATTTATGAGGAAAATATATAAAATGTTCCCAGGCAGAGTATAGTGATTTTTCCTTAAATTGGAAGAAGTTTAAATTTTTTAATTGTATGTCCATTTTATTTGGAAGGAGGAAAGTAATGGGTTTGAAATTTTGTAGATAGTTTATCCCATATAGTGATTTAATTTTTAGTAAGGATTTATATACAATCCTAGTCTCTACCATTTAATGAAAATTGATAAAGAAAGAGTTTTTCTAAATCACATGAAACATTATATAACTGAAATATATCATAGGGTTTGAGTATGTTTCCTGTATTTATGTTTGTATTTTCATGTGGTATTATGATAAATTTCATACTATTTTAGATCATAGAAATTATTTTACAATTGGTCTATAACTAGTTATCAACAATAAGGGGCCCTTGGATGCTCAATTTCAATCATGTGTTTGATGGATACCCATATTCTACAAGCGTATGTAGTCAAAAATCCTTTTGAAAAAAATCCTCTAGATGCTTGATTTTTTAGGGCCTACAATGGTTTTAGTGAATTTAATATCTATGATTGGTTCAGAACGGTGGGTGGAATCAGTGATAAATTTTCTCTTTTCCCAAGATTTATAGTAGTGTATTAATAATTTCAATCTAATAAATGAAAAAAATACCCAATGTAAAAAGTGGAATTTAAATAAATAAAAAAATAAAATTAAAATTAAAAACCTAAAAAACATGTGATAATCCCCAAAAATAGCAATATATATTTTATAGGCCCCTATGGTTTTTTTATTTCCCCAAAGGTCTAATAAGAATAAAAATTTTATAAAAACTCAAGGTATGACACTCAATAAATTAAAATTTAGTATTCGTAAATTTTGAGGTTGAACCCACAGAGATGGTGAATTTCCTTATTTAGGTTTTAAAATCATTTTACTTATTTGAATTGAAGAAATATATGGGGAATAAAATTTGGGTTTTGGAGATAGTGTGAATTAATCAATAAATGAAATTGAATTAAATTGATTGGATTGAAGTCATGTTTGAAAGTGTACCATGGTTTTGTATTTTTACGGTTCAAGTGAAATTAGGTTATATAAAATAAATTTATTAATACATTTTTTGTTTTATAATAGAGGTGAGGGTGATCCAATTATCATGGTATCCTCTTCTTAACATAGAAGTCCTCTATTTCCATTGGTCCAGTAATTTAGGGTTTCACTGAATCATGTTTGTATTGATGCCATATTAAAACCCGATTACTCTAAATTTTATAATGGTCATGCCTCCATTAGGTTAATCAGTTGTTAAAATTTAATGTCCATTTCAAATTAAAATACCAGTGGTCATGATTAAATTAAAAGGAAATGGTAGTTTATGGAGAAAATCTATGAATATCAAAATACATGAATAAAGAAAAGAGAATAAATCAAAAAACACCATTCCACTTATACTACATAACCCTAGAATAAGGAGGGTTTAACCCCTCGTCCTAGTGATGAGAGAATAATAGGGAATGAAATAAATAATAATTGGAAACTATATTTGGAACTGGTGAGGACCACATAATGTTTTGATTCTCATTCCAAGCATTGGTCTCAGAGATCTCCCTGACAAAATCATCCTAGAACTCTATTTATAGTCTCCATATAGGATCATGTAGTAATCAATGGAATTAAAGATGGGTCAAAAAAATTCAATGGTGCATCTGGGGACTTATAATAAGTCAAAATACTAAAATATGTTGAATCTAGATGTTTTTTTCCCTCCCTAATCTTTACACATTTTGTGGTGATTATACAATGTGTAAATGTTGCACCATGTGAACGGAATTCATGACATGAAGGATTATGGGTCATATTAAAATGTGTCATGGTGTGAAACAAATGTGGAATGTCATAACACATGTAATATTCATTTGAGGTTGATTTATTTCACTTTTCAACTTATATTACATTAAAAACATACATCGATTCATGATGTGTAATGATTACATGAAGTGTAAAGTAATTTTTAGGACTAGAAGACTCATTTTTTATTGGTTCTTCGGTTCTATTCCTTAGAAATTCTTTATGATCATCTATCTTTGTGGAAAAAAATCTTTAATGTAGATATGATCCCTGTTTTCACATATTTTTCTCATCAATTATGAAAAAATTAACAGGTTTTTCCTAAAAAAATTTCCAAAAATAGATATTTCAAGAGAGTGTAAAAATAACTCATCGTAATGGATTTTTATAACAATAAATAAGATGTATATTAAAATAATTGAATTTATAAATTAGTAATGAAACTATATTAAAATTTCTCAATTATAAGTGTTTCATACATATATACATTGTTTTTTATTTTCCAATTTTCTAAAAATATGTTACTTCATTATTTTTTATACATTTATTATAATTTGAAGAATTTGATTTACAATAATTATAAGAAAAAATAAATTTGAGATCCTTGAATACCAACATCTTAGATCACACCAACAATACCATCATCTTCAGTGGATCCAATTGATTCTGATGTACCATATATTTCTAGTGAATTATTAGTTTCCCCCTATTTTATATGTATACCAACATCTGATGTATCTTTTTTTATGGATCAATGAGTCACCCATCCATCTATGGGTTAATAGCGAGTTACCATTAATGTTATTTTTATCAGTGTACAAAAAACTATATTTTTTATTAACTATTTAATTAATTATCAAAAAGATAAAAATAACAACAAAAGTGATATAAATATGAATACCAAAAATTTATAATACCTGAAAGGAATCTATATTAGTTTTCCATATTATAATTTAAATATAGAAACTTACATCACATCATTTCTATTTACAGTTTTCTAAGAATTCCTTTAATCACGTTTTTAGTGTTTTAAAACATGAAAATGTGTGTGTAATATTCAAAACTATATTAAAGGACCTCAGATTGATGTGAAGTCATAGTACAACCACCATTGAGCTATTTTAAATGTGAATATATAGAAAATGTGTCAATCTGATATGCATTGTAGTTGGAATGACTAGGTAAAAAACTTTTAAAGGTACCAAAGCCTTCAGAAATATTTTTTAGGGGGTCAAACCTAGAAAAAAACATTGGACTTCCATGAAATAATATGAAAATAACCATAAATTTATTTTTGAAATTTAAAAAAGAAAAAATTTCATTTTATGTTTTGTTTTTTCTAGGATGCCGATAAGTGAAATTTTTTTTTTAATACTAATTTGTTTGATGATTGGTTGTTTCATGTGTTGTCTATTTTAAATTTTCTGTGAGTTATGATATTTATTTCTATAATTTATCACCTAAATTAGGTGAATAAAATAGTTATTCTAGCATTTTATGCTAAGATGTTTCACAATGATAAGGATAATATATTTCTGTACCCATTCTCTGTTATCATGGATTTTCATGAATTTTTTACAAATAAGTATATTCCTTATTTGTAAAATATTGTGAGAGTGAATATTAATCAAATGAATATTGAGATTGATGACCATTATTTTAATGAAATTCTTCCATCACATTTAAATAATTTTTTTATCAAAATCATGGTTATTAAAAAAAATAAAGTCAAGATAAGTTACAGAAAATATTTGAAGGGGAATGTGACACTAAAAAATAGGTATTATTGGGGGATATTTTTAGTACTGGTGATGATTTAAACCAATGATAAATCATTTAGTGTCAGTTTCCATTTTATTCAACAGAGGTTTTTAGAAAAATAAAATAAAAATAAAAATGATAAAATGAACTTAACCACCATTAATATATTTATTGGTAGTTATATTTATCATATGTTAACATATACCATATCTAATTAAAAATTTACTAAATTATTTCAGTAGTTGTTTATAATAACCAATACAAAATATTCTTCATAAAATTTAATTTCATTAAAAAAATAATAACAAAAATTAAGTAAATAAATCTAAAACGAAATAGACTAAAGAATAAATACATAGTAAACCCATCATACATGCACCATATATCTATAGGCATATATATATATACATCCACATTCACCATAACCTCTGTTAATTAATAGCCTTAGTCATCCCATACCTCATTCATCAATATATACCTATAAAATATCTCCAATAGTAACCCAAGCTCAATTTATATCCATCTCAAGACCTCAAATACATCCATTTACCTCCACATCATCTCATCAACTAGCATAGATCACATCACCTCATACACTATTGAAAAAAAAGATGACATAAATTAAAATTGACCATAATAAATTAGAATTATAGTATTATCATAGATAAAATATAAACATTCCATAAAAACTAAGAATCATCACAACTACCATCTAAATAATGTTGTGGATAGAAAAAATTATCCTTCTACCCACTCCTATAATCTATCACCTATTATAAAAACATGAACACTTAAAAAAATAATTACCAAAAAGAAAAGAAACTGAATATTTTCAAAATATTGCGTATAAAATTTGTTATTCTTTTATTCAAAAATAATATATTTAAAAAAACAAATCAAATATCATGAAAAAATCATTCAAAACTTTAATTTAAAAATTTAGGATATAACTCAACAACTGAAACTAAAAATGGATAAGTTTATACCAATTGGATTAATTTTTATTTCAACGTTCGATCTGCTTTAAATTTATTAATTTTTTTATAAAGAATTTGACATGAAAACATGTAATATATTTCAAAAAAGAACTCAATGGTGGTTTTTCCTTAATTCCATATCAATATGGGTTCATTTTCTTTGGTTTATATCATTACTTGTAGTTTTTACTTTTATAAAACACTAAAAATGCATTTATGGGAATCTCGGGAAAACCGTGACATATAATGACATGTCGTTGGTTCCCAAATTTTTAAAATCACTCTCTGTATATTTTCTTATTATTTCATGGAAATTAAATTTCATTTTAGTAGTTTTGAGCCCATGATAATCATTTTTAATGGCGTTGGTACATTTAAAAATTGTTTCAACGGGTCATTTCAACCACACCGCATATCATATTGACATTTTTTTGTGTGAAAACCTAAAAAAAATAAACAGTGTTTTCCGCATGATTTAATTTAAATACGAGGTTTTTTATGATTTTTACCTATAAATGAATGTTTTAGAGTTTTTAAACACTAAAATTGTGTTTATAAGAATCACATAAAAATGTAACTCGGAATAGCATGCCATTAGTTACTACATTTCAAAAATCAAATCGAACAATATTATTGAATTCCCTCATATCCCATACATCTACCATATTCATATTTATATCCCATATATTATTATCATTTTATGTTTGGCAAATTAATTAAACAATTAATAAAATATTTACTTTCATTACAATGACATACATACCAGTAGTGGTAACTTAGTGATATCTTCTAAATAGAGGGGTGACCAACTTATCCATCGCCAGAGGTGAATGATAAATTGTTCTACCAATAACATCTTAGTAAATGGATGTATCTCTATATGTTATCCCTCCTTTTATGCTATAAACGTTTTATTGTACCATTTGAAACTGAGGATCTTTTAATGTTTAGATTCTTGTAAAAAGGTACATAATACATAAAAAAATATTTTTATAATACACTTGAAAGGATTCACCACAGGATCATCATAATTACAATTAATGCATATCATAACCTAGGTATATCCATAAATGTAAAGGGTGAGAATAAAGTTGAGTAAGGAAAAACAAGAGAAATAGTTTACAAGTGATCTGGAGAAACAAATTAATAAGAACATGAGGAAGATAATTATGGAATGAAAAAAAACATGATGCATATAATAAATAAAATAAAATGAATCTTATCTTTTAAATGTGGCAATAAAATTTATTTTAGAGATTTATAATCATATTACCAAGGTTTTTCACCGAGGTGTCATAAATATTACCAAGGTTTTTAAAAACATATTGTAAAACTTGTCATCTATAGAGATTAAATTATTTACCCAATGCATTAGAGCAATATCAAGGTTATCACTTCAAATTTTTTATTTAATTTGATCCACATATATCATAATAAAATATTTAATAAATAACCTACAGAGAATAAAATAAATAGGTTTCAAATAAAAATCATTTCTTTTTAAAGAAAGGTGTTTAAAGAAAAGATCTTTATGCCATTATTAACACATGAAAAAGGAATGGGGATTTCAGGAATGTTAATACTAGAGTAAAGTAGATCATTTTTAAATCTAGGTGTATATAACAATTAAATAAAATATTTTTGTGTATTCAAAAAAGAAAATATGAAAATTTCTTGAGATAAAATGGAATATTGGGAAGAATATTCCGCAGCATAACGGGTGAGAAACATGGTTTTATAAAACATTAAAAAGAGAAGGGAAAAAGGTATCCATTCATAATGGAATATTAATATAGAAAAATTATAGAATAAAATTGTAAGAATCACAATGTAAGTAAATTTTAGGGACATACCACAAAAAAAGGGAACTTGAAAGGAAAAGAGATGTTGATATTTCTCTTACCTTGAAGAGTAACACCTTGAACTCAAAGACTGGAACCCTGGAGGACTAAGGAAAACATGGGAGGAATAATTGAGAGGAATAACTGGGTGGTAAAACTATAATATCATTGTGGAATATGAATTTTAATTTAAAGGAAATGAAAAAATTGGTAGGTATTTATAGAAAAATAGAAGGATTTGTTTATTAATTTCCTTGGACTCATAGGTTGTGGTAAATGAATAACCATGGGCTTGACCATGAAAAATGACCGTGTAATTGGATACCTAGGACACCTATTATGATATTTTAGTCCCAAATAGTCTACCATAATTTTATATTATTTATTTTGTAAAATGTAATTAATGTTTTCACAAAACAACATATTTTAACATAATGATTCAATTTTAATGTTTGGAAAGAAAATTGTATATTTGGAAATTGATTTAAATATATTAAAATACTTAATATTAATAAAATAACATATTTTTTAGTCTTTTATTATGGTTAATTAGTTACTAAATAATTATTATAAAATTATGAGGTCATTAAACATATCAAAAACCTCAAATTGTAGTTTTACTATTCATGAAAAAATAAACTATTTTAGAAAATTGTAAAAAATTTACACTAAAAACTTTTTATTTGAAAATTTAAATATTTATATTTATTTTATCATAATAATTTTCTAAATATGATAATTTTCACTTTTAAATATGTAAATCCTTATTAAAAATAATAGAGGTTAGAAAATGCATAGTGAAATTTCCGATACTTGAAAAAATAAAAAATATTTTATAATATCTATTTAAATATGAGTGTTTTAACCATAATATTTCATTAAAATAAGTATTATTCATAATATAATAGTTTTTTATAATATTTTAATCTTTTTTAAAGTAAAATTTCAATTTGAATAATCAATTTATCAAATTCTAACTCGGTTTTATTAAGAAAAAGTATTCTTATAATAGAATTGATGGAAAAAAAGTTTATTTAAACAATGTAATTAAACATTAAGAAGATAAGGCCTCAAAAAATTACCCCTTATAAAACCCACATATTATCTAAGGTTAAGGTTTGTGATGGTGATAGTTTTATCGGGCGGCTTGGATTACATCGCCCAACTGGTAATTTCCACTAACATGAACTTCCCCCATAGGCGATTTCATTCAAGATTAACATGTTAATGCTCCACTTAGGATTGGTCAAGAGAAATTACCGGTGATATTCCCTCCTTCCCAAGCTTCAAAAAATGTACTTCGTATGGCAAAACTCTACGGGTTGAGTCCATAATTTCTCCTTTCTCCATTAATTTACCTTTATCATTTCTATTCATAAAACTAATTATATCATTAAATTTTTTATTAAGGGTGTATAATTTCTAATGGTCATATTGACCAATGGTTATAATTGACAAATGGACATTTAAAAGTTGAAACTCTATAGTCGTACTTTAATTTATACTCACATAATTATCAAGTATATATATTTCTATTGACTATAATATAACACACATTTTCTGGAAACAATTATTATTTAAAAAAATTGTCATTACATTCTCCTCCCCACCCCCCCCCCCCCCTTGAAAAGAATCTTCTTCCCTGATATTTAATCTCATTACCTTTGTTGACAAAAGGTGTGGGTAATTTTTATTCTTTGTTTCCTCTAGTTCCCACGTAGCTTATTCATATAATTTGGTCCTCCACAACACATTAATGAGGTGGGTAGTCCTGTTGCATAGAACCTTGTCCCTATAATTCAAGATCTCTACTATACCCTCCTCATAAGAGAGGTCATGTTTCAATTGAACCATCTCCAGATTAAATACATGTGAATGGTCCGATATGTACTTCTTGAAGAGAGATACGTGGAAAAATCATGAACTTGAGATATGTTTGGTGGAATAGGAAACCAATATTTCACTGCTCCCATGTGATCAATAGTTTCATAGGGGACAATGAACTTGGGGATATGCCTTCCTTTATTCCCAAACAACATGACTCTTTTACAAGGTGAAATTCTAAGGAATATTGTTTCACCAACATCAAACTCCAAATCCCTTTAATTGATTTCAATATAGTTATTCAGCTAACTCTGAGTTGCCTTTATGTTTTTTTGGATGGCATGATCCATTTTGGTTTTCTATTGCACAAGGTCAAGTCAAAGAATCATTCTCTCGCCATATTTATACCTAAAAGAAAGAGTTCAATTGTGTTTCCCATATAAAGCATTGTAGGGTTCTATTTGAATACTCGAATGGAAGCTAATGTTGTATAAGAACTCAACTATTCTGATGTGTTGATCCCATGAACCTTTAAATTCCATTGATAATGTTCTCCACAAGTCCTAAAGTGTTTTAATAGTACATTCATATTGGAAATAAGTTTGGGGGTGATATACAGTACTGAAATTATATTCAGTGCTTAAAACATGTTCAATACTTCTCCAGAACATTGTTGGGAACCTTGGATCATTATCAGAAATGATATAAAGTGGAATTCCATGAAAACCTCTCACGCTATTTATATAAATAATGGAAAGTTGGTCAAGAGAAAAACATTCCTAAATATTGATAAAATGGGAAATCTTAATGAGGTGATCCACTATAACATATATCAAATTATTTCCTTTAGATTTTTTTGGGAGACCGGTGATAAAGACCATAGTTATATTGTCCAACTTCCATGTTCGTATGGATAGTGGTTAGGATACCCATATAGAAAGTTGTCTCCCTTCCTTAGATTTTTGACACACCAAGAACCTTTTAGGGTAGTCTAAAATATTCGTTTTCCTATTATCCCACCAATAATGATCACAAAGGTCCCTATACATTTTTGAGCTTCCGAGATGTATAGAATGAAGATATATGAGCATCAACCATCAGTTCTCTATTTATTTCCAGAATATATGGAATACATAGTTTTGTATTAAATTTTAATACGACTTGTTGATCAGTATTGAACTTGGGAAACTTCACATTCTTCACAGCCTCTAACTTCTTCTATAACAAAGGATCTTCTCTTTGATATTACTTGATCTTTAATAGTAATGATGGTTGAGAAGTCATTTGGGATTGGGTTGAGGATGTCAGTAACCTTATGATTCTCATATATAGTTTCACTATGACTTTGATCAAATTATCTCCTTGAATCCTCATCATTGTAAGAACTATAGGGTCTTTCCTACATAATGCCTTAGAAACTTTGTTTTCTCTTTTGAGGTGATAATGAAATGAATAATCATATTATTAAAGAGGATCCAACCATGTCCTTTATCTAATGTTCAATTATTTTTTGTGAAAATACATTTCAAACATTCATGGTCTGTGTATATATCACATTTTTTCATAAAAATAGTGGCTCTATATCTTTAGATAAAAAGCAACCACATCCATCTCCAGGTCATGCGTATGATAGTTCAACTCATGAGTCTACAAAAACTGAGATGTGTGAAAAATATACTTATCATTTTTCATAAGGAAACACCCAATCCCTTTCAGATATACATCGCTAAAAATAAAAAATCCTTATATGATAGAGGGTAGAGTTATCCTGGGTGCAGTAACAAATATCTTCTTTATCTCTTGGAAACATTCTCCACACACCTTAGTCTAGATGAACATGACCCAATTTCAAGTTAACGAGGTTAGTGGATTATAAATTTGTGAAAACTTCTTCACAAACCTCTTAAAATATCTTTCTAATCCAAGGATCTTTGAATCTTTGTTACTATTTTAGGATGAGTCCACTCCTCCACAAATATTTTCTTAAAAGGATCATTTGAGATTCCTTTATTGTGTACAATTTGGATTAATATAAAAACTTATTGTAACAGAAGTTTACATTTTTTTAACATTACAAATAGCATCTCCTTCCTCAGATATTTTAATATAACCATTATATTCTCCTCATTCTCTTCAAAAATTTAAGAATATATTATATAATCACCAATAAAAACTAACACGAATTTATCAAGATAGTCTTTAAAGACTCTATTCATCAAATACATAAAAATATGATGAGAATTAGTCAAGATGAAGGGTATAACAACAAAATCATAATTACTATATCTTTACTAAAAGGTTTCCTTTGAATTATCTTCTTTATTCACGCTCAATTGATGATAATTAAATCAAAGATCAATCTTAGAGAAAAATTGAGCCCCAGGAAGTTGGTCAAACAAATCGTCAATCCTCATATAACATTGTCTATATGGTAATTTCCACTGACTTGAACTTCTATCATATATGATTTTTTTCATGCTTAGAATGTTTAAGATTATCATGGGATAGGTCAAGAGTAAATCCTAGTGACACTAACTCCTTCCAATTCTCTGATAAATGGGTTTTGTATGACACACCTCAACTAGTAGAAGACATCGTTTCTCCTTTCTGCATTAATTAAAAATTATCATTTCTATTTATAACACTAATTATAATGTTAAAATTATTATTAAGAGTTTTTAATTTCCAACGGTGATATTGACCAATGATCATATTTTACCAATAGCCAAATAATGGTCGAAACCATATTTTCACACTTCGGTTTACACTCACATAATTATTAAATAGATATAGTTTTGTAGAGTGTAATATAACAAAAAATATTATGAAACAATAATCATTCAAAAATTCCAGGTCATTACACACTAGATGTTTTGGGTATAATGAAATCACTTGGATCCACTAAAGATGATGTTAATGTCGATTTGATCTGAGATACTTATCTACTAGGGTCATGAATTTTTTTCTTCTCGACATTCCTTTAATTTAAATGGTTCATATATATTAAATGTATACAAAAATTCGAAACAAAATTATTTTTAACTAAAAAACAACATATATATGTATGAAACACTTATAAATGAGAAATTATAATATTGTTTCAGCACTAATTGACACATTTAATTATCTTCATCTTAATTTACTTCATTTTTATCAACAACTATTAAAATAATTGCTTCATTTCTAACATCTCTTTAATATTCTATTGTTTCTATATTTTTAGGAAAAAAAGTTCAATGTTTTGTGGTTTATGAGGTTCACTTTCACAAAGTACCAATATATCTTTATCACCCATATCATATAAGTCTCTATAATTTAAATGTACAAAAAAACTCCAACCACCATGTATTTCATCATTCAAATAATAATCCATATTTTCTTGTAAATACAAGATAAATGGATCATGCTATACATGCTCACCGATATGGATCAACCGAGAGATGATGAGAAAAGAAAAATGTAACAAATATTTCAATATACCCCAGTCAATAATTAATATTTCCATAGTATCTCACCTTTTTAAGTTTAAATACACAACTATTTTGAGTTTTCAGGTCTTCTTCACGATAAATTTTAAAAAAAATGGAAACCATGAATTATTTAGGAATTAATTAACTTAGCCTTCTTTAGAGAACCTATAGCCAAAAACATCAGCTCATTTGAAATTTATGATTGATTATTAATATTCATTATATATACAAGAAGATATATGGTATTAATTTTAACATGTAAAAAATAACTACACGTCAATAACACGAATATAATTATATACATACATGATGGGTGAACCATTCGATAATCTTCTTATAAAAAGATTTTGTTAATTCTGGATCATTTTAAGATCAACCCCTAAGTCACCTATTTTTTCAATCATATTTACTTAATAAATGGATCTTCTATAAGACAATTGAGCAGTACAAATCTATTTTCCCGACGTAACTCCAATTAAGTTCTTGTAAAATTTTACTCCATTCCAATTGGTCACCCAATAGTTGGAAATACCAAAGAATGGGTTTTAGAATGAGAATTAATGGATATGTCATCAATATAACCAACATGATTGAATATAGTCTCAATACCATCAAAATACCTAGAAAATAAAGTGAAACACATGTTTTCTATGTAACCTTTAGAAATAAAGTTATCTAATTTAGTTTTATTGCTTATAAAAGAAATTAAATTACCTAAGTTCTTTATGAAAAAAAATTTAAAAAAATTAAAAAAATTACCCAACTATTTGATTAAATTAAATTCACTAATGAAAATAAAAATAATATCAACATAACTCTCAATTCTATAAATCCATTGATATTGTACGGGTCCACCATGTTTTGAATCTTTAACCTTGTGAATAGTAAAATAAATCTTGAATGTGAAGAATAAACGAGGAAATGACATCCCCAAAACCAAAATTGTTGAAAAAAATATTTCATGAACTTTGTCAAGATCATTTGGATTCAGATTTTTTTGAAAAATATCATTGAAAATGGTACACAACTAAACTGGAACCACAATAACGTTTTATAGTAACAAAATACCCAATTCCAACTACAACAACCACTTTATTAGAATATGCAGGTCATGAAATTTCAATCCAGGTAACATTTGATGATTAAAGTCAAATCAACTTGATATTCTAATTTTATATCCATTGGGTAATTTTTAATTTTTTTAATGTTCAAAAGAATTGGTTTGTCTTATTCTTTTTCATTATAAAAACTGTCAGATGATACTTTCCATTCACAATTTCCCACAAACTATGATTTATATTCATTGAATCTAAATCCTTATAATGATTAAGGTTATCCTTCAATTTACCATTTTCATTAGGAAATGTAAAAATTATATTATCACCAATTTTATTCTTAATATGCATTATTTCATGATTATGATGTATCAGATTAAACTCATAGTAATTAAATTTAAAAAAATTATACTTTTTAAACCATTTTTATGTTCCATATGATTCATATAATATTCCTCATACCCTCCCCCTTTCTTAAAACTGATTACATTTTCCAAAGTCATCAGTAAAATTCATTAATTGTCCCATGATTTATGAACAATATAACACGTTCAATGGATTTACCAATTCAATATCTCCTTTTAATTGTGTTATGTTAAGCCTGAATTTATGTGAAGTACCATGAAATCTATGATGGCACATAAAACACCATTCTCTATTATGAGGTAATCATTGTGGTTCAAAATCAATCATAAAAATGGACAGGATAAACTAGTATGAGTTTTCAAACTAGATAAGTTTCCCAGTCCATGAAAGTCGCTAATTGTCCACAATTAATCAGCATAAATTTTGAGTATTTTTCTCATTGAAGCATTATATGTTTCCATTCCATAATCCCATATTTCTAAAAAATATTTGATTAGCAGTTGAAGGTTTTCATCAATGTCATTTTCAGAAATTGAATTTCAAGGAATAACAATAAAAATAATAAAATAATTATTATTTATACGCATCTCTATAGGTAGACTATAGGGGTTCAAAAAAACTATCCAAATTGTATAATTATTACTTAAAGTTCCAAAAGGGTTCAAACCATCATAAGACAATGACAAACATACATTCCTATGATCAAAAGAAAAATCTATATATAATGAATCAAACATCTTCCATGATGTTTAATCTATTGGATGTATCATAGATCCCTAGTTACAATACATGTCATGTCACTTCATGTTATATGTAGTTTGAGATAGCATGAATAATATTTGAAAGCATTGTTTTAGAGGAAAGTAACACAATACAATTTTGGGTTTTTTATTCTTCTGTTTATTCCTGGGGTTTCATTGATTTATAATCTCATTATTGTCCATTGAATTCCATCTTCTTATATTAAATCATATATATTCTTCTTTAGTAGACTCTTATCCTCAATAATGCATGAAATAATTAGGTAATTCATGTATATTTTTATAATCAAGTCCACGCTTTTTGATAAATTTATTCATCTCATAGAAGGATGCATGGGTCATATAATCAATAAATGCATCATGAAAAAACTCTAAAATCGTGGAAATTTATTTGTTATTAATTCCAAAGGGACTCTTGAAATTTTAAAACATTATTATAAAATAAAACTATGAATACTTTTAACCCTTCAAACTATTTTTGTTTTCCATCTTCAAATATTTCATAAAACACATTTTTTTTGGTCAGTGAGGTTTTCAGTAAGATTTACCTACACAAGATCAACTAAAATTCATGTTGATATATTAAAATCATATACATTGTATCCTAAAATATAAAATTCATCATTTATTAAATTCCATATCGAATTCTTTTATTGATAGCCACTTTTTGTTTCATTAAATGAATTTTCATTGTTTTGACTATACATAACATTTTATTCACCATGCCAAATCCAATATACATATCGAGCAGAAAATTATGTTAATGTATAATTCTCATATAATTATTTTCTATTAAACCATCACTTGAATTTATTACAAGTTCACATGCATTTAATTCTAAAATCCACTAATAGGTTTGAAATTTCATAATCTAAAAATTCTTCCAAACCCTTGGAATACCAAGGTGTGTTTCGAGGCAAATTATTCCATATTTTATCCATTTTTATTGGGTTTTCACTCTTATCCCTATAAATTTATATAATAATATATAAAACATTAATAAAAAAAGTAAAATCAAAAGTAAATATTATCCACTGTAATCATTGAGTATGGTAGGGTCTTTATTTGACCTAACACAAATTCAATAAAAAAAATTATTCAATCCAACATTCAAAATATAAAATATAGAAATGAATAAATATTACCCCTCACAATAATTCTATCGTATATCATGACATAAGTTCACTAATACAAGGCGATCAGTTATTTTGAGGTTCAGCCTATTGTTATTATTCCCCAACAATACATGAACATAATTGTTCAATTAAAATATATTTTACTTTTCTACTTTTCTAATTAATAATTTTATTTTATTTTATATAAAAAATATTGTTTCTATAGCTATATTTTTATTGGATAATTTTTAAAATAAATATTTGTTTTATCTTAAAACAATAAGTTGACATTGTGATATCTGGTGCATGTTTTTTAAAATGTGTTATACGATTTCCTGAAATATTGGTTTTACAATATTCTTAAAATCGATTTAAAAAACAACAATCATAATAAAGAGAGTAGAACATATATAAAAATTCATGTAATCTTGAGCTATGTAGCTTGTAGTAATAATTATTCAATGTATTCATGATTAAGATTATTTTTTATTTAATATATTAACTTTATTATATCATTTAAAAAATAGTGGTAAATTACATGCATCTTTTTTTCTTAAACTGTGGGCTAAATGATTAGGTTTTTCAAATAAAAACCCCTTTATGAAACATCTAAACCAACTATTCTCACCAAGACAACTCATAATGGCACTTAAGGTGGTGCTAAATAGGATAATTATCATTTTATAAAAAAATAAATAATTATTAAATGGAGAAGTGACACAAAAATTAAACATTTACCTACCTCTTGATGAAAAAGTAAAATCATCAAGTATTACAGCACACGCCCAAAATGCATCGGGAACCTATATCATGCCACATGGAAATAATAGTTAATTATAACACTTTATAATTAATTATTCAAAATTTGAAAAAAAAATAAGAATACTCAACTAAAAGAACATTTAGGTTCCACTACTCTCTGAAACTGTTAGCAACAACCGATAGAAGGTCTAAAATATAACCCCAATATCATCCCTAAAAAATATCCAAGAAACAACACTCAATTACATAGATATTTATATAGTTTAATTAAAACACTTATAAAAATTCAATCAATCATACCTTCAATGATTTCAGGGGTCATAGTCACCGGAAAAAAGGAAGGGAGGCATTTGGGGGTCACCACCGAGCATCGTGGGGTGGGTTGTGATTTCCTCATTTGGGAGTAAGGGGTCAGGGCCATGGGTATCATAGGGGTGATAGGTTTCATTGGTAGTAGAGAGGTTTTGGTTCATGTGAATTATCATGGAGCAGGGACAATCGTCGTGGGAGTAGGGGGTTTGGGGTCACAGTGGTTTCCATAAAGAGTAGGGGGGTCAGGGTTGGGGGTCAGTGAGGGGAGTGGGAGGGTGGGTTGGGGACAAGGGGATTGGGTGGAGGGGTAGTTTTCTTTAGATTTACTGGTGGTTTAAATAAAACCCTCCCTAAATTTAAAAATAAAAAAATATAGTGGTGGTTATATTATACCACCACTATATTATAAATTATTTTCATTATGATTTATTTCGTGGTATTTATATTAATAGCCACTAATAACTTTCCACTAAGATATTTTTTAGTGTGAATTTGAAAGAAAATATATTTTAGATTTCATGTTTTAAGTGTAAATATACATGAATTCATGATGACTAATCTGTCGATGGGTTCCTCGTAATAATCAATGAAGTGGTGAGAACCATTATATGTTTTGGTCAAAGTCTTCATGATTCTGTGGTAGTTTGAAATATTCATTATTTCATATTATTAAAATTTGACGAAAGGGTATCCATGCCTAAAGATGATGATCTTGATACATTTATTTCTATGATTTACATAACTTATTTATTTCTTATGAAATGAGGAAAATAATTACTATTATGAAGTAGAGTAAATAAAAAATGGAAATATCATTAAATCATTTAGGTGGGATATGGTTGAAGAAAAAATTAAAATAATAAGTTGCAAATTTATGTTAAAATGAATATATTTAAGTGAACCCATACATTGGGATTTCATTCATCTTGATAAGTGTTTATAAAAGTGAAGTAAATTATCTAAGAATTATTTCATTGAAGTGTTTCAAACATAATTATATTTAACATTTTATGAATAATTATCAATAGTTTATGGAATTATTTTTTTATTTTTAAAATGAGTCCTTAGTAATTTTCTAAAATAAATATTCAAATTTTATCAAATAAAAGTATTTTTTCAAGGGAAATGGTATGAGTTTTTAAAAAATAAAAAATCAAGATTTTTTTCCAAAATTGGGTGATGAAGAAAGAGTTAAAAAGAAAATTTAATTTGATATAAAATGTGAATAAAATTATAATATTTTATCGTTAAATGTAATTATGATGAGAAACCTAGTTATAAAGATAACAGTGATGGAAAAAAATAATAAAACTGTGATTGATTTTTTGTTAAATTGAGAGTGAGGGGATTTTATTTCAATTATTTAAATATTGATGAATGGGAATAATAATTTAAATAATGTCACCCAAATTTAGATCTATGTTCATTCTAATCATATTGAAAAGTAATGTATTTTTTTCTATGGAGAATGAAAATTTGAGAGACATACACATTAAAGAAAATAATTTGAAGGGTGATATGGAAGAGATGATTAACGTGAAAGAGATATCATCAAAATGTAAATAAAATATTTAATTTTATATGGTATATTGAACAAGTTCAAGGTTACGTTTTATAAATTTATGCAAGAACTTGAAGAATGATAAACGAGAATTTTCATGGGTGATAAAGTCTCAATGTAGTGTGATCATTATGGTAATCACCAAATAACTCACTCAAAAAAACTAAAAATATCTTTATATATGGAATAAAAATATTATTTGAGATTAAATTTAATGTAAATAATAATTATAGAAAAAAAATTATATATCCAATAAATTTTGAAATTATGAAAATAAAAACCTGAAAAAATCCCTAGAATTTAAGGTTGAAATTATCAGGGAATAAGTCTAATGAGTAGAGGAATGTGTCTGGGGTATTTTATAAGATTTATTCACAAAAAGTATCAAAAAATAAATATTCAAAACACAAATGGACATCAAGTGACATGGTTTAGAAAATAATCCATATATAAATAATTTTTTTCTTTTTATAGCCATTTTTTGGTATTATGGTGGCTTTAAACATATGGTAAAATAATTTTCATTCAATAAGATCTATGTGATTAAATGAGGTCTATTTTAGTGAACCTAATAGATTTTGAAGATAAGAGTATGCAGGGTTTCTCCCACATAAAAAACACAAGGAAAAAATAAATATGGGTATTATATTTTGAAATAAAAAGAATCATTTTTTTATATTAAATAAAATTTTGGGAAGGTGAACTAATAAACCTAATTCCTTTAACATTTCTATAATAAGGCTTTTTCATCAAAAGAAATCACTAATAATCTGAGTGCCCTTAAAATTTCTAGTCCTTTATGTGCACTATCAAAAGACCTGATAAATGATCCTTGTATCAATGCCTTTTATCACTAATAAACAACACCTTTATCATCGCATTTTAAAGCTTTGATAAAGGGACATACTACTATAGTGTGATTTAAAAATTACTTCACAATGTAGCATTATAAACATGAAGGAAAGATAAAATAAAATACAGAATTTAATTAAAATAAAATTTACAATACAAGTATGAGGAAAAACTATATTATAGAAATGTTAAACATTGGTTTGTATAATTACATTATTAATTACAATTTATCATAAAAATTAAGAAACATAATCATATCTTTTAATTTTATCTAGACCCCTGATCATGGTATTGGTTTCCAAATAAACAGCCATATCTTGAGAAAATGAATGCACCTGTATAAGTAAAATAGTTAATGGTAAATATTTGGAGTGGCCAACTAGCCATAATTTTACACCAACATCACTAAATGTATAATAGGGGCCCATTAATTAGAAATAAATTGTTTTTGATACAAATCTCATCCATATTGGAACACCATTATTTCTCTCTCAATCAACCAGAAACACACTGTGGGAACTAAAAGCACCCATTATTCTAATAGTGGGAAACCCTAATATATATTGTGATATTTTTTTGAGGGTTAGGATTCATTTTTGGGTATGGTTGGTGATAAATATTGTAATTTATAGATATGGTTCATGTGGAATATTGGTTCAGATGGTTTGATGGTGGTACTGGGTCAACACTACCCGCCATTGGGGTAGCTAAAAAAGGTATGTATTGCACATTAAGTTGACCGCACACCCATGTATTCATTTAGTCTTGTCTATCATATCTTTTCACATTTTTAAAAAATAATAAATGTTTAATCAATATTTTTAGAATATAGTGATTTTTTTCAAGTTATTTTTATTTTATAAAAAATAAAATTTAGATTCCAATCGTGATTAATTCCGTGAAATTTTAGTTCAAAACCAACATCACATACTCAAAATTAAGAAAACCCATTCATATTATTTATATGATTTTGTAAAATGATCTATTGGTCATTTTTTATGTGTAGGAATTAATTACACCTCATTCTAATACACATTGTCTACAGAATCACTTGAAGTTTATTTTTAGTTTAAAATTTACATATTAATTCAAAATAAACATGGAATACTCAAAACTAAGAAAACACAGTCAAATTGTTTTGATACATTATTAAAATGATCCATAAGTCATTTTTGATGAGTATTAATTAGTTTTACCACATTCTGAAACATGGTGTGATCGGTATGACTTGAAATCTATGTTTTTTTAAATTGACATCTTAGTTAAAATCACATGTCACATAATCAAATATAGGAAAACACAATAAATTTTTTTATAATTTATGAAGATTATTTTGAAATCATTTATGATGTGTTTGAATGGACGATGTATCAATCTAACACATGATGTCGTCGGTATGACTTGAAGTGTGTGTTTTTAATATAAAGGTTAAATATAAGTATAAAACATGTGAAACATTTACAAAATAGAGAAAATGAGCACGTATTGTTTTCAAAATTTAGTAAAAAATCCATAATTCATTTTTGATATGTATAAATTTAGGGTATTTCAATTTGAGGCATTATGTGGTCTATATAACTCGAAGTACACGTTTTCAATATAAAAGAGTCATTTTAGTTTAACATGTTTCATAGAACCAAAACTAATAAACTGATATTGGGTAGTTTTTAAACATTATAAAAATGATCCATAATTAATTTTTGATAAGTTGGAATCAATTTTACTTCAATATGACATACGTTTTGGATGGTATGGTTTAAAGTGTGTGTTTTCAATATAGAAGAGTTGTTTTTTTATAATGAATGTCACATATCCATAACTGAGAAAATGAGATTTTAAGGATTATAAAATTTAGGAAAATGATCCATAATTCATTTTTGGAATTTAGGAAATTATGTCATGAAAATTCAACCCATGACATGGATGGTATAACTAAAATTATGTGTTTTCAAAATAAAAGTGTCATTTTATTTTAAAACACACATCGCAAAACCAAAATCACGAAAATGATCTAGGATTATTTTCAAACATTATGAAAATAATCCATAATTAATATTTTATGTGTATGAATTAAAAAAATTTAATTTGATACATAATGTGGTTGGAATGACCTGAAGTTGATGATTTCAATATAAAGAATAATTTTTGTTTGAAACATGAATCACATAGCCAAAACTGGGTAAAAGATCTTGAAATGTTTTTAAATTTTTTTGAAAATGATCCAAAATTAATTTGTGATGTGTTGGAATAACTAAAACTAATTCGGAAGCTTTATGTAGATGTAAGGACTCAAATTGTATGTTTTCAATATAAAAATCATTTTATTTTAAAATGCATGTCAAAAGCCAAAAATGAGAAAATGAGTTCATATTATTTTGAATATTTATCCCAATTATTTATAATTCATTTATGATGTGTAGTAATTTATCACACATCAATCACACACATGATTTCGCTGATATGAAATTATGAGTGTGTATTCAATATAAAAGTTCCATTTTAGTTTAAATTAGGCATCATGTATCCAAAAAAATTAAAATGAGCATAAATTTTATTCAAACATTAAAAAAAGATCCATAAAAATTTTGATATGCAGGAACCAATTATACATCAATATGATAGTTGATGTGACATGTATGACTCAATTTTTATGTTTTCAATATAGAATTATCATTTTTGTTTAGAACATGCATCACATAACTAATAATGAAAAAACAAACATTTATGGATTTCTAACCTAAGGACAATGATCCCTGATTCATTTATAATATATGGTAATTGGTCATATATAAATCCAACATACAATGTGCTCAGTATGACTGCATTTTCAATATAAAAGCGTCTTTTTAGTTTGGAACATGTTTCTCATATCCAAAACCATGCAAAAGAGTTTGGATTATTTTCAAATTTTGGGAAAAAAGATCCATAATTCATTTTTAACATGTAAAAATCAACCACACATCAATATAACACATGATTTGGTTGGTATAACTTGAAGATATAATTTTCAATATAAATATTTTATTTTAGTTTAAAACACACATCGAATATCCAAAACAAATAAAATGAGTTTGAATTATTTTCAATCCTCAGGATAATTATTTATAATTCAATTTTGATGTGTAGGAATTTATTGTACATCAATTTGAGATTTAATGTGGTATGTATGAATCGAAGTGTGTGTTTTCAATACAGAAGTGTCATTTTTGTTTAAATTATGTGTCACATAGCCAAAACCGAGAATATGGACTTTTTTTCAAAATTTATAATAGATATATATAATTTATTTTTGAAGTATAGGAATCAACCACATCTCAATCAGGCACAAGATGTGGTCAGTACGACTCAAAAAAATGTTTTCAATATAAAAGCGTCATTTGAATTTAAAAAATGCATCACATTGTCCGAACTAAGTAAAAATCTTGGATTGTTTCCAAACATTAGGAAACTAATCCATAATTAATTTCTCACATTTAGGAATCAACCACACATCAATCTGAATCATGATTTGATCAGTATGACTCAAAGTGTGTGTTTTCAAAAAAAACTGTCATTTTAGTTTGAAAAGTGCATTGCAAAAATAAAATTGAGAAATCTAGATCAGAATATTTTCAAATATTATAAAAACAATAAATAATAAAAATTTTATGTGTAGGAGTTGACTGCAAATTAATCTGAGACACTATGATGCTGGAATAACTCATAGTGTGTAATTTTAATATAAAAGTGTCAATTTAGTTTATATCATGTTTCACTTGTTAGATACAAGTAAATGAGTTCTTATTATTTTTAAAATTTACAAAAACACTCCATAAATCATTTTTTATGTGTAATAATGGAGCACGTGTTTATCCAACACATGATATGACCAGTAGGGCATGATTTTCTTTTTTTCAGTATAAAATATCCATTTTAGTTTAAAATGTATCACAAAGATAAAACCGTGGAAAGAAGCTAAAATTATATTAAAACATTAGGAAAATAGTCCATATTTCATTTTTGGTTTGTAGGAATAGACTTTACATCAATCAAATGCATTATGTGGCCAATATGACTTCAAAAACATGTTTTCAAAAAAAATATCATTTTAGTTTAAAACATGAATCACTAGCCAAGAATGAGAAAATGAGCTATAATTTTTTTCAAACATTAGGGGAAAAATCCGTAACTCATTTATGATATGTAGTAATTGACAACACATAAATCTAACACATGATATGGTCAATGTGACTCAAAGTTAATATTTTCAATATAAGTGGTTTAAAACTAACATCATATGGTCAAAACCCCTCAAAAGTTCTTGGATCATTTTCAAACATTAGTAAAATTATAAAGAATTAATTTTTTATATATAGTAATTGACCATACGCCAGTCCAACCCATAATGTGGTTGGTATGAATCAAAGTGTGTGTTTTCAACATAAATTTTTCATTTTAGTTTAAAACATGTATCACATATCGAAAACAAAAAAATGACCTCGTATTGTTTTTAAACATTGGGATAATGATCCATAATTTTTTTGTGACATGTGGGAATTCATCTCATTTTAAATTGATAAATTGATTATTGTTAATTTATTTAATCAAAGGGACATGTTCCATGAGAAATAAGTTGATCTTATTGACTCTATATGTTACAAAAATGGAAATAATGAAAACTTGCAATAATATTGTCAGAATAAATTTGTTAACTGTAAAAATTATGCATCTGTTTTATGCATAAACTTTGTAGCTGAAGGGGAGGATCGAATTATGATTCTAGGTGCCATGAGTTTGATTTAGTAATAGATTATTGACTCCAAAACATCATTTTACTCTACATATGAGAAGTGGTGCATGAGGAATTATATATTTGGAATCTTGGTCAAGGTCAAACATGATGATTGGAAGCACTAAAGATTATTGGAAAGGGTGATGTGTAACATCCCGACCTGGGTGCCACACACCGGTTCCCCGAGATGGTTGGTTACAAGACCTCAGTCATGCCTCCTCGTACTCCATAGGTTTTCCAATAGTATCGTGGTTATAATATTGATTTAGGGGTTACTATACACTCTTTATCAAAGTAATACTTTTGTAAAAATAAATAAAAATTATCAAAAAGATATAACCATAACAAGAATAATACCAACATCACATGACAATCAAAACATGAATAAAATATCCCAAACTTAAATGTATAAATTTCAATCCAAGTACATGTAAGTTTTCAATATGAAAAACCTAATATCAATAAATACACTAACAACACCCAAGCTGTCCCCAAATCACAGATGGGTCCCTTATCCATGTTCCATCCCAAATCATCCACTTAAAATATTTACTTTTCCCTTATCATGTATTGATAATAATCATTAAATCTAATATTTAAATTACTGATATGTCACTTTAAAGTTAAGTATGAACCATATAGAAAACATTTCACTACAGCATGAAGTTACATAGGCCTTCACAAAAACTAATATTAAATTATATATTATAATTTTCAAAAAAATCAAATAGACCCAACATCATTGCACCACAAAACCACTATCACGCACCCTATTTTAAATTTAAAACAAGTGGCCCTCGTCCAATCATTGAGCCTACCACCTCATGAATCGCACCCCAACCCACATCAGCCTGAGGTGCATCACCTCCATCATCCATCATTATAGGAACACAATTTTCATCATTGACAACATCCATCACTATCAAAGTAGATAACCATAGAAATAAAAACAAGAAGATCCCTCCAAACTCTCAACCACATCATTGACCATTCACCATGTCCATGTCAACACCCTAACACCCTCATATTCAATAACCAGAAAAAAATCCGATAGGAAGAACTATGATAAAGATCCAACCCTTTGTCGTTATTGACACCTTCACCCTCATCTTCATCAAAACAGGAACGATTTCACTAACATCCAACACCACATGAGATCACCACCCTAAAATAATAAATTAAGACCTTCAAAAAATTCGAAAAAAAAAATCTGAAATAGACTAGGCCCACCAATGATAGTCGCTTTCCTGGACACTACATCATCACCACACAAATCATTCATCATCGTTATGAAAAAATACCATGCACACCGCAGAGGAAAAATGAAGATGACACTACACCATCAATATGTTTCATAAAATGAGATATTCCACGACTCGGATCAAAGATGAAAAAAGACGTGCCTCACAGAACATTAAAGACCAATAAAATATAACCTCTCAAATCCTCCATGAATCCACCAGAGTAGATCGAAAATCATGAAACAAAGGAAAAATGTTTTAGGGAAAAGTTAAAGCGGAAGATCCTCCACAGAAAAACTCATCCTCCCCTAGACCACCAACCCCAACCGCATAAATACCCAGGTTCCCAAGGACACCTGATCTGTAATACCTACTTCATAACATACCGAAGAATAAACCAAATCACATAATCAATTCAAAAATCATTATAACACCAGTTATTTCATTATCCATTTCATTTCAATTCATATTATGGCAAATTTTAACCATTCTCCAATGTTAACATTTTGGGAAGAGATCATCAGGCCTAGGACCCCATGGGTATTTGAAGTAGAAATACATGGCCCACAAGTTATTTATTAAACAATCACACAAGTGGTCTTTTGAAGAACTATTCTTTGTCCCACATTCTTTTATCACTATCGGATTTTGATGAAACAGACCATGTCCACACATGAATAACAATTTATCACAATGAAATTTTGATGTAGCAGACCATGTCCCATAAATGTATATCACATATATCAAAATATCACATATATCACATCAATCAAGGTTAAAAAACAATAACCCTCTTATCACATTCCACATAAATATATTCCATTTAAATTATCAAAATAGGTCATGGTAAATAAATTAATCACATGGAAAAAATATGAAAAAATATTATCACTCCATTTATAAACATTTAATGAATCATCTCATTAATCCATTAAGTTTAATCCAATCATCACATAATTCACATAGTAAATTAAAACATAAATTTATTAATTTTCCAATTAAACCAACCAATTAATTAACCAAATAAACATTCAATAAATTAATCAATTCCATGGTTATAATAATCTATTAATTAATTCGAGAAATAATTAATTCAATTCCTAAATCCCAATATCTATTTGATTAATTTATTAATTAATTAATCCACAATAATTTATGGATTATAAAATCCATTAATTTAACAATTTTATATCCTTATTAATCAATCAACTTGACTATACCTTAATTAATTAATTCCCCAAATTAATTAATTCAATCTAAGAAATTAAATATATAATCATTCAATATAATTTCTAAAATTACATACTTGTATTTGAAATCAAGACTTTGGGATTTGAATAATAGAAAATCTTCCTCAAATCATTGATGAGTAATCACCCAATAAAAATTCCCCAAATTGAAATGGAAAGGTAAACCCGTGAAAAATATTGATATATTGAATAAAATTCTAGAAGAAAGATCAAAATGATCATGATCCATCAAACATATATCTATATCTAAAACCAACAGGAGAAAATATCCATTCAAAAGAATGGAGAAGAATGGAAAAGGGAAGGAAAACCACACAGGATATGATTCACTTACTGGGAGAGGTGCATATATTCAATTTAGGCTTAGAATAGTCAATAATAGAGGTCAAAAGGGCTTTGAATTCATCGTATAGCCACCAAAATGAGAGAAAATTATTTGGGTCAAGTTATGGAGTTTAGGAATATAAAACGGGTGTTCAAGAAATTTTAAATCTAATTTTAGATTTAATTAAAACCATGCATAAGGTTTCATGAGTATGGGTTCATTATTTTTCAAACCATGCACTTAAACCATTAACCTATTACAGAGTGTGGGGGGTTGACATTTACTCTAAGAGGGATAAAATTATGAAAAATTGGGTTTTAAATGTGTGAATCTCCACTGTCTGGGTTTGCAGGGTTTGTTGTGTTGGGCGCACAGTATGGAAAAACCGTGTGCCAACCATGCACATCCCATCCTTCCCCAAAAAATCAAATTTTCACCCAAACTCACCCAATATAAAACCCAAAAAATGTAACCAAAATAAGAAAAAATAGTACTTCTAAATAAGATCTATTTTAAAAAATGTTGGGATCTTACAATCTTCCCACCTTATAACATTTCTTCCTTGAGTTGTTCACTAAGATTATCTGAGATCCCAAGTCACAAATATTGGGCCACTAAGACCTCATATTCATTTCCCTATCTCATGATTCCTCCTGAAAAGTCCTATATTTCCACAACACATGAACTATATGCATGTTCTTTCCCAGCAACAATTTTTTACTGCAATCTAGTACACGTATGGGATGATTATCAATGGATGGATCGGTCTCTATGTAAAAATCATCTACCTAGATCACCTGAGAAGGGTCAGGTTGATGCCACCATATTTGTGACACATGAAAGACGTCGTGCATAGCATTGTACCTCTCTGGAAGACCCAATTGGTATGCCAGTAGCCCAATTATATCCACAGCCTCAAACAGTCCAACAAACCAGGGACCCAACTTTCCCTATCTTCATAACCTTATGTGCCAATATAAGTGACACTCAATGGAATAACCAATCACCCTATTCAAAAACTAGTGGTCTTCTATGTTTATCACCGTACAACTTATTTATACTCTAATTTTTAGCCATACTCCTCCAAATCAGTTGAACAACATCTCCTGCCCAAGTCCGAGTCCCAACATCTCTAACACACCGACCTCCATCCATTATACAAGTGATCTATATGGATTATCATAAATATCCTCATATGGTATAATCTATATATTTTCCTGATAACTTTTATTTTGGGGGACTCCTTTGAATCTTGGTGATTTTTTCAAGCCCCACTGATGTATAAGACACACAACCAAAGCATATCTTAAATCACTTGAATTGTACGCTCTAACTTCTCATATGTATGTGAGTATAATTTCATACTCAGAAAAACCTATGTACCATGATCCTTCAATAAGCCCTGCCAAAAGTGCCATGTGCTTCATGAGTCATGGTATGCAACAATACTCCATGGATCCCCATGTAGACAGAATACTTCCAGAATGCACATATCTCCCAAATGATCCACTAAAAAAGTCTCTCGCACTGGAAATAATTGAGTTACCCTTTTCACCTAGTCCACAATAACCCAAACAACATCATTCTACCATGTAATTCTCATTATACCCACCACAAAGTTCATTGTAACCACATCACACTTCATCTTTGGAATTGGAAGTATATGTAATAAAGAACCAGGTCATTGATGCTCTTCTTTCACCTATTAACAAGTGTAGCATAATGTCATGACCCGTTTATCTCCTTTTTCATTCCTAGCCACCATAATAATCACCACAGGTTAGTGTAAATTTTGGACACACATGGATACACTGCCCACATTATAGCATGAAATTCTTGCATCATCTCATCCTACATACTTGTATGCACAACAACCTGATTCCTGACATGGATGATCTCATCCTCATCTATGGTCCAATTGAAAGGTGACTACCCACCTTTGAGGATTTATCTGAAGGATAAACATTCCAGATCCTCATATTTATTGTCCCTAATACAAGTTGAGAGTGTAGAGTCTACTAAAAATGATATGAGATTCAACTTCACATGGATCTCCTAAACCAAAACATGCATCTTAGCCAGCAGAATCATTATTTTTGACTCTGTATTAGACTTCCTATGAGCCTGAGTCTGATTATTCTTAATTAAATAATTAGAACCATGAGTTCCCATCATGGGAGTATATGCTAGCTCAATATGAAATGACTTCATATACTCAACACATTTCCACCATAAGATATTAAAATATCATAGTGAAAAGATATAATTAAGCTTTTGTGATCAGTATACACTACAAACATCTCACCCAAAAGATAATGTCACCAAAACCTCAAATCATAAACAACTTCTACCAACTCTAGTTCATGTATAGGGTAATTTAATTCATGTGGTCACAATTTTGATGACCAATACTTCAAAACATGATCTCCTTACATCATCCATACCCTAAGGCATATAATAGAAGCATGAAAGATCATTTCATACTCCTAACTTGGATTAGGTAGTATCGGGATTGGTGCAGTAGTCAACCACTTATTTAGCTCTTATAAATCACTCTCACATGATATGAACCAATTTAAATTTAACCCCTTATTTATAAAGCCATAAATAGGTGCTTTTAATTTGGATAAGTCCTGGATGAACCTAATATAATATCCTACTATCCCTAGAAAGAAAAATATATCAAAAAAATTCTTGTAATACTTCATATAAACCACTTTTTGGTCATTATATGGGTCAACGGACACACCTTCCTCTGAGATGATTTGACCCAAGAAGTGTACCTAATAAATCCAAAATATATACTTAGATGGATTTTCATATAGCCAATTATAACATTGTATACTCCTAATGATTTCTGGATATTGGTTATGATTTTCCTAAGTCTTGGAGTACAACAATATTTTATCCACAGACACAACCAAAAACTTATCATGGTACGGGTGGAATATATGGTTCATCATGGATATAAACACTATTAGATCATTTTTCAACCCAAACTGCATTACAACGAACTCGTAAATGTCATACCTTCTTCTAAAATTAGTTTGAGGTATATACAAAGATTGGACTCTCAACTATTGATACCCTAATCTCAATTTGATCATGGAGAACACACATCCTCCACTCAAATTTTGAAAAATATAATTGATATGTGGAAAGGGATACCATATCTTCAAATTCATCTTGTTCAACTTCTCGTGATCAACACATATGTTTAGAGTCTCTTCCTCCTTTGAAATTAAAAATGGAAAACCCCAAGGAGGCATAATTGGATGGATAAACACCCTTATCCATCAAATATTCCAGTTTATTCTTGAGTTATTGAGTCTCTTCTAGTGTGATTATGTATGGTGGAATAGAAAATCACTCAACCACTGGCTTGATCTAAATTATATACTCCCCATCTCTCTCAGGTGGATTCCCTGAGAAGTCCTTAGAAAATACATCCTGAAATCCTTCCAATAGGGGTACGTAGACATCATGTTTATACCCTATATCATCAATAAATATAATAGTATATTAGGTGGTGAGATCCCATGGTTACTGATGAACTAACCCTAATCATCATTCCTAGATATCCCACTCTCCAAGGTGAATAAATTTATGACCATCAGGAGATGTAAACTTCACTCTCCTATGGTAACAATCTTTGTGGTCTCAGTAAGCTTCAAACCAGTCAATACCCATAAATAGGTTGAATCATGACATGTCAAGGATATAATGATCTCAACTAAAATGATTCTCCCCATCCTTGAGAGAACACCCCTTGAACAAACAAATTTCTCTTGACAACACTCCTAAATGTGTATCTATCATCATAATATTTCCTAGAAACTCCACCATTAGACTCAACCCATTAAAAGTTTTGAAAATATAAAATAATTAGAGGTATAAATATCAAATAAGGCATTATGAACCATAGAATATACAAGAATAGTACCTCTAACTATTGACAGTCCAACCTATATATCCACCTGTATATGTCGGATGATATGTAACATCATTTACCTTCATCACAATGATGTAGTCTAAGTCTACTGAGGTGAAACACTCTAATGATATAGGTGATCTTTACCAGAATCTCAAAATCCACTACTTTTACCACCAAATCCAGAAGAACTTGAGTTGCTATACTGATACGATGTAGAGTAACCCCTTCTTGTACTCTAGTTTTGTCTAGTTTTCCCATCATTAATTTTCTATCATGGGTTCCTACAGAGCTTGTGTAGATGCATGATCCTTCTATAGCCTCAGAAATCTACTAGTGGTCAGAGGAACTATCTATGAAAGTTCCCTAACCTACCATACTAGTGAAATATCACTTCAGAAAGTTCATGTGTAACATACCCTTCCCCATGGCTACTCTTATTTCCATCACCCTATCAAACATTCTCATAGAGACGCTTCCATCTCTCATAATTCGTACTTCTTTAATGTCTATCAGAAACCACCTATTCTCCACTGGAAGCCTCTTTCATGTTCCCCTTTGATATGATATCCTGATTCACCACTTCAATGAACTTATTTAGCATAAATAAATTCACCTGGGACTTAATTTAACATTTAAGTCCATCCATAAATCATTTTTCTGAAGTATCGTCATCTCTTTACAATTCTATAACAAATCACTAAAAATAATTGAAGTGTACAGAATAGTCTATCACAAACATATTTCAAATATTTAACCTCATAAAAATAGTTTTCCTCTCATGCCTAAGAATCTAAAAGTAAAAGTTCTCTAATAACTTCTCTTGAAAGTACTTCAACTCCATATTCTCTAATTTTCCATCTCAAGTATTCATGTCCCACCAATGATTTTCTTGACCACATAACATGTAAGAAGCTTATTTGATACTCTTCTCAATAAAATTCTCCAAGTTGACATCTTTATTTTGGGTGGGTTAAATCTAGAACTCAGCTACCTCAAGTACACCATCTCTAGAAAAGTCATCAGGAGTTGTAATTAGAAATCTTGTGTCAGATCAAACATGATTTTCACGACCTTCCCAAGATCTATTTCCATAAACTATGTAAAGTGCGGAAAGTTCTCTCATAACAACTCTCTGATATCCTCAGCCAGAATTATCAATGCCTCTGGTTCCACTTCTGGTAGATTATCCTAAGACATAACCTCTTGTCTTCCTCTCAACAAGCATCCTTCAAGAGTCATATATATACAATACCAAACACATGTCTTATAAAACATAATACAACCTTAAAAAATTTAAGAATAGTAGAACATAAAGGAAATCAGTTTGATGTTGGTTCCTGATGGCATGCAACCAATGACACTAGGGTCGATTATAATATGAAATTCTCTAAATCAATATTACCTACATCTCTTTAGACTTAACCTAAGTAGATCAAAGGGAATTATAATATGTGGTGGTATTTTTCATTGAAGGAATACCCTATCTCGATGAAGATTCAAAATACATACACATATTTGAATAGAGATGCGGAAGAGGAGGTTGATCCTAAAGGGTGGAAAAAGTTCATTCTAAGAAGTAAGCGAAATCTGGCTGGGTCAAGAACCCAGTTGGATCATGAGCATAATTATCCAGATACAGATTCCCTAAAAACATTATAATGTGAGAAGTATCACCAAGAAATAATGGTTTTTTGGTGTGGCTCGAGGAATGTGAAGCGAGGTAATATTACTCCTTGGAATTTTCCTATCAACAATGGTAAAAGACCAAATACAGTAAAGAATACCCAAATATTTTGAAGCCCATGGTCACCAATTTAGTGGTAAACAATATATCAAATATGAGGAAACGATAGTGATAGGGACAACTGAAGGATTTATTTATGATCTTATCAATTTGGGAAAGGAAATTTCACCTTTGTTGCATGATGAAAAGAGTATAAAGGTGAAAAGATTACTGACCAAGAACAGCTTGTGGGGATGGTAAAAACTAAGGAAGTCCGGCTGGATTAAGGGAAGAGGGTGACATATCTAAGGGCTTGGTGATGTTACTACAATCCAAGGATGAGATTCTAGAGAAATCCATCAATGTCAATGTTCTTAAATAGGGGGTCAATATAATGTATGAGAGAGATATCTGAGTGAATATCAATTTGGGTCAATGAATTTGGATCAAAAAATAGTATTGGATCTTTGCTCGTGGGATCAATGCTGGGAAAATAACTTTGATAGAGTACATCTACACATGGACTAAGACGGCTTATCATTTAGAGGACATGATCAAGGATGATCCATACATTGAAGTATCCACCATCGATTTGAGCCATTATTGGTTAAATGATTCAACCTCTTCTAAATCTTTATGGAATTTCCTATTAATTTCCTATTAATTTCATATATGGTTTGAATTTTAATTTGATTGAATTTTTTATGGGTTCTCCATATCCCCTTTTAAAAGTGATTTTTGAAATAAAAAATTTATATTGTAGTATTATAACAAGTCATTCCACTATTTCCCCCACCACACGGTCAAAACCAAGGCATTGTCACTACCCTTATCCATATTGAATCTACATTATGGTCAACAAAGGGTAATCTCATTCACATAATTCATGTTTCACATTAGACGCCCATTTGTTCACATCTTGAATCATTTTGAAATTTTAAATTTCACATTAGGAACCATTTTAATTTCAATTACACAAGTAAGGAAAAACATTTCATTTTAAATGAGTTACCCAAAAAAAATCTTCCCTATGTGTGCCTAAATATGATGCATGTCACAAAATAATACAGAGTTCCGATAATGATGCAAGTTTACTTAACTTTCATGACATTCTAGGCCATGAGTAAAATCATATAAACTAAGAAACGACAATCACATCCCACAACAAGTTCATCACTCCATGTAAAATGGTATCAAATATAAAAACGCACATTAATAACAATAATCCCACACTAGGTACTTGGGATTTACCCAATACATGGGGTAGCTACTCCCATGAAGGAGCTCATAAATAAGGCTCAACTCTCTATAGTCTCCTACATACTATTCCCAACTAGTAATAAAAATAAAAGAAAAGAAAATTTAGCTCTGATACCACTTTGTAATTTCCCGAACTAGGTGCCACACGTCGATGTTAGTTGGTAACGTGACCTCAAGCGTGCCTCCCCATACACCAGATATTGCCAACTAGCAGCGAGGGTCTAATATTGATCATGGGGATACTATACCCTATTTATCAAAGTAATACTCCAATAGATATAAATAAAAAATGCCAAAATATATAACCATAACCATAACAATACTATTATTGCATTATTATCAAAACAGGAATACAATATCATAAAATTAAAAGTAGATATGTCATTCCAAATAGAAGTCAAGTGTTAATATGAAAAACATAAAATAAATAAATACACTGACAATTCCTAAGAGGGTTCCAAATCAATTATGGTTCCCTCTTCTATGCTCTATCCCAAATTAAACATCTAACATAGGGCATTTTTCCTTATACTTACCTGTAAACATGAAGTATATTTAGGTACAGATCAGGCAGTCTGAGTAGGTTGTGATTACAAAGCAGTAGGTCACCACCAATGACATCTAAACACAAGGGATTTATTATCCATTTCATTTCACTTCATATTACATATAATTGGAACCATAGTCCAATGAAAACATTTTTGTACAAGATCACCATGCTTAGGACCTCTTGATTATTTAAAGTATCATTTTATGACCCAAAACTCATTTATTAAACAATCATACAGGTGGGTTTATCAAGAAGCAGTTTGTGTCCCACATTAATTTAGCACTATGGGATTTTGTAGCAATTGACCATGTCCCACACATGAATATCGATTTATCTATATAATATTTTGATTAAGTAGAGTATGTACCAAACTCTTATATCACATGTGTCACATTATAACATATATCACATCAATCAAGGTTAATAACCATTAACCCTCTTTTCATATTTCACATCATGATATGCCATTTCAATTATCAAAACAAACCCTGGATAATACTTTAATCACATGGAAATAATATGAAAAATCACCATTGTTCCACTTATCATGATTTAATCAATCTTCTCATTAACACATGAAGGTTAACCCAACAATCACATAATTCCCATAGTCAATTAATTCATAATCATGTTAATTGACCAATTACACTAACTTGTTAATTAACCGAATCAAATTTCAATTAATCAATCAATTCCACAATATTAACAACCACAAAAATGACTTATCATAGAACTTCCCTTTAACAGTAATAAAAAATCTATAATCAAGCGCCCCACCCCCCCAATTAGTGATTTTTTAGAAGTGATGATAAAGACCCCATTTATCAGTTCTATTTTACTAGAACTAATATAGGATGTATTTCAAAAAAATATTTCCTTAAAAATAATATATAAATATATATATATATTGTTATAAATAAAATATTTATTTTTTAAATGGTTTTTAGATAAAGTTAAATAATAATTTACACTTGCTATATAAGATAATTAGTGAAAATGGAATATAAACAAAATTTAAAAAAATTAATTAAAAATATGAAAATTTTTATCCAGTAATAGTCATTTAATAAAAATTTCAATATAATAAAAATCCCTAAAATATCAAAAATAAATTGAAGACATAATTCGAACTTCAAATGGTCATAACATTTGATCCGAGAGTCTGTTTGGGCTCTAACACATATCAAATCAAATCCTGTAATGTGCTCTATGCTCAGTTAAGATGGAGGGAACACCCTATTGTGTTTTTGAGGAAACAAAGGCCCATAAGGCCTCCAAAATAATGTTTTTAGTTAGGGCACTCCATTTTTTTAACCTTCGATTGAATTTCTGCCTTATTTAAGAGGGTCTTTTCACCCATTTTTATTGGGGAACGAATTGATTCTTATGGATTACGTTCATATTGATATTCAGATTATAAAATTTTATTATTTTGCATATTTAATAGTTATTAATAATTAAATATATAAAAAATACACATATTTTGTATATATTCACATGTAAAAAATTCAATTTTATAAATATGTAAAGAGAATATAAATAAAAAAATAATATTCATTCTATTTAAAATTAAAGTCTATGAATATTTTTTAAAAAATATTATTAATGTATATATATTTAATATCTATATATATTTGTGTGTGTGTATTAATTAACATATATATATATATATATATTAAAATATATATATATATATATTGATATGTGAAATATGTAAATAAATATAAATATGCATAATTATATTTATCAACATGAACATATATATAAATGTATGTGTTTGTGTGTGTTTGTAGGTATTTATGTATAAACATACACACACACACACACACACCATATTTATTATTTTTATTTAAATAAATATTTATATATATAAAGATAAAAATGTGATAAAATATATATAAATATAAATATATACCATAAAATATAGGACAAAACAATATAGCCCAATGGAAAAGTTATTGAAGTATGAGGGGGAGGTCTGAGATTCAAAACACAGTAATGGCAAGCATGCGCGCGCGCGTGCGGGTGAAGCTAGTACACGGTGTTGTTAAAGGGGGGATGGGATAACTAGCATTGTCAAAGGGATAGGGAGGATAATAGTGCACTATTAATGGTGTGGATTTAGCCCTGATAAAAGGGGGTGGCCTACCCTCCTATTTTCATAAAAGAAAATTTAAAAAAATATATTTTTTTGACTTCTATCAGTACTTTTTTATCTCGGATAAAAGGGGTCTTTTATCAATGCAAGAAAAAGGGTTGATAAAGTTCCCTTTTATCAGTGTTTTTTTTCTGCTGATAAAACAACCATTTTATCAAATATTTTTTTTATCACTAATATAAGGGGCCTTTATCAGCGCTGATAAAAGGGGCCCCCTTTTAACAGCACTGAGGAAAAAAATGATTTTTGTAGCATTGTTATCAACTTTTTTGAGCACTATTAAAGGGATGATCTATAGTACTGAATCATAAGAATCCATTATTTAATTCATCAATTAGGTAATTCAATTCCTTAATCCCAATATTCCATTGATTAAATCATTAATTAATTAATCCACATTAATTAACGAATAACACAATCCATTAATTGACAAATTTCATAACCCTATTAATCAATTAACTCCACAATCCCGTAATTAATAAATTATCCAAATTAGTTAATCAAATTTATGAAATTTAATTGCTAAATGTTCAATATAAATTCCATATTTACATATGCGTTACTAAAATCAAGACTTTGGGATTTGAATAATAGACCAACTACCTCAAATCATTGATAAGAGATCACCCAACAAAAATTCCCCAAATTGAAATGGAAAGTTCAAACCCAAGATTAAGAAAGAGATCTTGAATCAAATTATAGAAACAAGATAAAATTGATCATGATCCATAAAACCTATATCTAGATCTAAAGCGAACAGATGAAAACATCCTAACAATGGATTGGAGAAGAATGATAAAAAGGGAGGAAACCACACAGGATAAGATTCGCATACCGATAGAGGTTTGAATCTCCAATATGGGTTTTGAATTATCAATAACGGAGGTATAAAGGGATTGTAATCCATCTTATATTCTAAAAAAATGATATATAATGATTTCGGAAGATTTAAGGAGTTTGGGGATATAAAATGGGTGTTTGGGAAATTTATGAACTATCTTTTGGGTTAATTAAAACTGTGTGTATGGTTTCATGGGAAGGGGTTCATGGTTTCTCAAACCATTATCCTAAACCATTCACATATTCTAGGAGGGGGTTCATGAAAAATCCTAATAGGGATAATTATTTAAAAAATGGGGAAACAATAGTTTGAAACCCCTATTTTTCGGTTCTCGCGGTTTTCTTAGTTGGACGCACAGGTTGGGAAAACCATGTGCCCATAGTGCACAACCCCTCCTCTTTCCAAAACATCAAATTTTCACCCAAAATAATCAAAGATAAAACCAAAACAAAAATGTATTAAAATTAATTAAAAAGGTTACCTGTAAAAAATCTCGAGTCTCCTATAAAGAATTTCATGATCTTATATTATGTTATTTTTTGAATGAAGAATGAAATTTTGCTATCTTTTCATGGAATTTGGCACTTCATAGGTTTACATAAGAACATAATTTCTATTTTTCATCCAAATTATTTTGTTTTATATATAACCTTTTTATATTTTGTGTATATTATCATAGAGGCTTCCATGGTGGTATCACGAGGCGTAAAATATAGAACATTTTATGAAACTATGAATTAATAAGGTGCACTGCATGTTGAAGTGGAACCTTTAAGAAATAAATAGTGGCATGATATTTTTTGAAGTATTGGTGATAATGCTTTATAGAAATATTTGTGTGACATTCTTTTTTAATATTAATCAGGAGGAGTGAAAAATATGTGAAGTTATCTTTATAGGGAGGTAGAAGAAGGTTTTCATTGCATTTTTGGACAAGAAAATAAATTGTTGGAATCTAGAGCTAGATTATAAGTATGTATTGGGACCAACAACATTTTGTTTTAATCTCAAGGTAGTGTTAATCTACATCAACTTAATTTATGATTCCACAAAGAAAGTGTAAGGGTCCTCATTCAAATTCTAGGGTTTCAAAAATGAAATTTCCTATTTAATGTTTACCCCTATATGTGTGTGTGGGTATCATATCTCTAGGTGGGAGTTGGTGATTCAGTTGGGTCTTACTAACTTGTGGAGGTCTTTGGAGGGTTTTTGGTATTGCACATGGTATTCCTCATCACATGTGGGAGTTAGTGCTTGAGTTTGTTCTTTGAGGGTTGTTGGTATCAATTTTATGGATATAAGTTATAAAATATACTCCAATTAATAAATAAGTATATTTTATAGTGTTTAAATACATTATAAAATACCTAAATGTAATATATTTTAATTTATTTAAATATTATGTGTGTTTGTGTGTGTTTATATTTATATTTATATATATGTATATATGAACGTCACATTGTGTGATATATGATCGAACAAGATGCATCACTTGTTTGGTTTGTCTTCCTTGCTACGAAAAAAGGGGTAATGGTAAAGACCTTCTGTGTTAAGTGGGCCATCATTTTAGACCACCAATGCTTTATTTATAAAAGGGAACTAATATTTTTTATTAATTAGTTTCTGATACACAAGCTATCCATGTAGGGACACCATAATTTCTCCCTCCTGCAATCACACACAGACAGAGTGGGAACAAAAAGAACACATTATTCCAACGGAAGAAACCCAACAAGAAATTATATTAACAAGGTGTGTCATCCACATGTTCCTGATTCATAACCACCTAGGTCTTAGTGATAACAGTAGGTACAGAAGTTTCATGGGTATTTGGGGCCATAGTAGGTGGAGCTGGAAAGGTTCTTCACCACCTACAGCTCACCCATGCATTCCTCAACGTTGGCACAGCTTCCCAATAGAAAATTCAGCACTAGAGAAACTGCTCGATGGATCTATTTCAAATGATTTTTAAATGAATGGATGTTGTGGTAATTATTATTAGTCACCTTATGAAACATTGATATTTTGTGAATTATTTTTTTCAAAATAATTTAATCTTTTTGATATTTTAAATTTCATTAAATCCTAAAAAAATTATTTTATAATAAAGCAGTATGCATGGATTATGTGAACTGCACACAAAAAAAATTTATATTTATCTACATAGAACACCAATGTTATCTTTAATTACATGAAATAGTTACTTTCATTGATGTCTTGCAGAGCACAGAAGACCGAGGTTAACTGAAAAATAAAATATTATTAAAATATGATTATTTAATACAATAATATATAACATAGACATTAAATTAGAGGTTATGAATAGTATTAACTAACTTATTAAAAATATTTATCCTTCAAAAATATAATATTAATTCATAGGTTACCAACTAATTATAATTGAAAATATAATAAATAATTGAATATGAATGATATATTTTAATTTTCCTGCTCCCAAAGCTATATTGTCTTAATAAATTAAATTAATTACAATTATTAAGTGATATTATTATAATAAATATTTTATGTATTCAATAAAATATTTTTTATATTCATCTAATAGATTTCACAGACATATGGTAAGAATAAACCCAATTTTGTGCTTAAAACCTATATTTTTATAAAGATAGTTTTACTGCTTTTAATGGTGAACACATTTTAAATACAGTTTTTGGAAAAATTTTATATTTAATATGAAAAAATAAACTTCATTGTGTTTATAATAACATAAAAATTATGATGTGATATGTTTTTGGTATTTTTCTTTAATGTTTTATTATTTAATGAATTGTTAAAAATACTGGATTTAATTTCAAAACACTTTTTTTATGTAATTTATTTATAAGGATAATTTATATTTTAAATTGTTTTCATGGTTTAATTAGATAATATTTTTACCAATTAATCTTATTAAGTTCATTATAATCAATTTCAACTAAAAATTTAACATAAAAACATAAAAATCATTTGAATGTTTTTACTTTAAAAACCCACAATGTCGACTCGACTATGGGATTAAATTTAAATTAATTTCTGCCATTTCTGTTTTTGGAATTTGGAAAACGGATTCCGTATTTATAATTATCATAATTTTTAATATAAAATATGGTCAAATTAGTTTTGGACCGAAAATATTAGAGAAGTAATTGTAATTAATTACAACGATTAAGGATAAATTTAGCTTAATAAGGTACTAAACCATAACTAAAAGGCCAAAACCAACCTATACACTAGTCCGAAAGCCATTTTATGGCCATATATCGACCCTAACCTCCATTTTATGAAATTTTGTATATTATTTATCCTCTTTCAACAAAAAAACATGTGTTGGGTTCCTTTCTTCTAAAATATTACAAGAGTGTCACTCCTCCTCCATTATAAAATGACTCCTCTTCTTCTACTTCCTAACACATATAAATACACTTTGATATGACCAAAGTCTACAAAAATATCTCCAAAACATACCTCACTATCTCCATGAAGTCTATTTAGGGAATAAAGGCTTCAAATTAATCCCTTTGGTGAAAACCATAAGGAGCTACCAAATTAAGAGGTAACACCCTCTCTCAAACACCTTTTTTATTTTTCTTTATACACTCCAACAAATATTCTTGATCCATTATTTTATAACAACACCATTATCCTCAATATAATTGGATGTTTTTTTTGCCATTTATTAAACCAACACTTACACACAATTACATCTAATGGGAAAACAATATATTGTTTACATGTATAGAGGAATACCACCTCACTAAACAATGATTGTTCATTTTTGCTTACCACATATCACGGTAGAAATTATGATGGAAAATATATTTATATATGTTATATATTTAATTTATTATGTTTCTAAACGTATTTATTTTTTTAAAACACATGTATTTATACATATTATTTTGTGTTAATGCGATAATTTTTTTTGAGGAAGTTAATACTACAGCCGCCTAAAAGCAATGTCATTCATTCATACACTTCATATAATGTGTTAAAGATATATTTAATGAATATATATGGTATATATGATTAAATAAATCTACTGTAATAATGATATATATATAAATTTATATATATGTGTGTATTTTACTTTCTTTCTTTCAATAATATAATTAAATGGAAATATCGTTCATGTATACATACGGCTTACCATCTCCAGGAATGGTGTATTCTCTTTCATACATATATATTATATGGATTATTATAACAACAATATAATGAAAATAAAATATATTTAAACCATACTTTAAATTCAAGATGTCATGATATAAACACAAGAACCAAATATAAACAAAATAAGACAAATGTGAAAAACAATACGAATATTATCTCAAGTGAATCCTTAACATATAATTGTTCACAAGTGGGTAATATGATGATATAATAAAACCATATGTGGTATTATGAGTAATAATATGGTTTTTTGACATATTTAAAATAAATTTATATTTATTATATAGGAGGTTTGAATGATTACTATGAGGGTCAAGATACAAGATATGGGAATTTCATCTCACTCTTTATTTCCTTGAGATACATGCCTTATTCATAGCTCACTTATTTTTATAGTGTATATACATCCCATTAATGTATTTTATTCATATTATACATAAATATATTTTTTATTTACATAACCATTTTATGATATTTCTATCACATGTTTTAAGTTTCAAAAGCTTCCAAATCGGTAATGTACTTTTGTCCCAATTTTCTTTCTTTGAGACACATGCCATGTTATACACCTATATTTTTATATGAGGTGTATATACTAAATTTTATATGTTATATCCTGAATATAATTCCTATAATTGTATTTTAATATTTATTTAATTACATATTCTTATATGGGGATTATGGTTCAAATTTACAAAGTTATAATAGTTTATTGAAATAATATCATCACTTTTCGAGATTGTTTCTTATTATGCTTTCTTTGATGAAATATAATGATCCATATCTCAATAACAATAATTAAATTTATTCCAATTTGGTTTTTCATGAAATATTAATTTATTTCTACCATTTTTCTACTCTTGGGTACATAATATAGAAAATAAATTCTTTTAAGTAAAGTTTAACATTACCTCTCTTTTCGCTCTTAAATTTGTGTTCATTCAAAACCATGTCTTATAAAAGGTTTCAAAAAATGTTCTATTATACTCATATGAACTTTAAAATATATATTAAACAATTTATCTCCTTTTAATACAAAGTTTTATTTAATAATAATTCTTCTTGTAATTTTTCGTTCGAGGAACCTTTCTAAATTTTTTGTAGTGTAAAAGAAAGGTTCAGAATGTTTGGGTTTATCCTTTATCATGACCGAAATTCCATAGAATATTACTTTACTAGATTAAATTGTTTTTTATTTATAAATAGATAAATTTTTCATTAAATATCCAATAAATTTATTTTTCCAAATTATTTTCAATGAAAAAGTTTTTCAAAACATTTTAAAGCTATTTTATAAGTTTTCAATGAAAATGGAATTCAAATATTTTCAAGCTTTCTTTATATGATTTATTTGCAATAAAATGGTTTTTAAAAGGTTTTAAACCATATTTAATATGTTTTTAAGTAAAATGGAAGTAAAAAAGTATTCATTATTTCTTTATAAGTTTTATTCCCAAGAAAATGGTTTTCGACAGGTTTTATGTTTATAAAAAGACTTTTTCAAAGAATAAAGCATATTTTTTCCAATGAAATGTTTTTGAAAGATATGTAAAAATTATTTTTCATCTAAGATGACATCCATTGATGTTACTCATGACATTATTAGAAATTATCTAAAAGTTCCATTCATATTCTTTCTCATAAAGGTTTGTGCTTGATGTAATGGTATTTCTGAAACATATTCTCTTTCATGGGTTATATGTTAATTAAATCTATGATTCTTTTATAGGTTATCCATTTAATGGAATGATTATGAAATTTTTATCTTTTTTATAGGATATGATGTTATTAGATGTTTATGACACCCATTTCATTTCATGGGTTATGATATGATTGTTTATTATTTTGTGTCACGTGTATTTATTATTTAATTATCAGATGGGTGGGACCTATATCTCCGTCCAATTCAATGGGTAGAGACTTATATCTCATAAGATAGACTAATATGGTCTTGGGAGTGAACCTTGACTACAAAGATAGTCATGGGAGTGAACCATGACTAATAAGATGATATGAAGAGTGAGCTCATACTACTAAAATGGCCATGGGAGTGAACAATGACTACAAAGATGGAATGGTGAGTGAACCCATACTACTAATATGGTCTTGGAATCGATGACTTGGTAGCTATATAAATAATATTATATTCTTATGTGTCTTCCATAGTTCTATTTTTATTCCTATGTTATGATTTCATGGCTTATGTTCTTAATTTCTTTATGATTCATGTCTTATGAACTATCAAGTCTTATGACATGAATCATGTTTATGATCTTTTATATTTAAGATGAAATCTTCCATTATATTGATCATTTTCTCATACTCTTATGCACATGTATAAGCTTAAATTTCTCCCATGTTTACCCTTATGAAGCATCTGAGGTCACCCCTTTTTATGTTTCCTTCCACATGTAATAAAGATACAAAATATATTTAATGTGTCTAAAAAAATTTATAGTCAATAAGAACCTAATGGGAGATAATCTTCCTCATTTATACAACTGTTTTTATGTTTCTATGTTCCCAAAGGAACTCAAATAATACAGTCTTTGGGCATTAATTTCCATAATGTTTTAAGTATTCTATAAAAGTGAAGCAATGTCTATGTATGTCAAGACTAGGTAATTATAGTTGGTATTAGAGAAATGTTTTAGTTAAACATTGGGAAATATGATGAGGAAACCTTGATAAGAACACTAAGGACATGTCTAAGGATAAGTCTAAGGAAATGGAAACCCATAAGAAAATGTATTTTAATTTTGGTAAAGGATAGAGTTAGTGGTTTCCTAGTAATAAATCCATTTCATGATACTACATATATATTTGGATCTAGTATATATGTACCTAGTAGTAACAACACTGAAAATATTTTCCAAGCCTGACTTGGGGTAATCCAATAAACGATAATGGTTCTTACTGTACACTTGTTTTGACACTCTTAAGGGATATGCTTTGGAAATTCACACACTCATCATTAACCATTATGAAGGATTTGGATATAATATTACAATGAATAACCTCGGATAAAATTTAGGTTCAATAGATTAAAGAAGGTTTCATAAGCTACACATCATATAAATTACTTTTCAAGATTATTTAATTCCTCCATGTGATAATCATTTCTTACTCAATTCTTTATTTTTTTGTCAATAAATGGAACCATAAACAACTTGATTAATTTTTAATATGATGGTAATTTTTTTGATGATAAATCAAATGAAATGATCATGGGAGTGAAGGATATTATGATCATGCAAAATTAGCTTTCAAGGAACATGATCAACAATGTGTACCTTAAACGACTCTCGGACACTCCAAGGAAGATAAGAAGTGATTTAAATAGGATTTCAGGTATTAGAGACCATTGAGGAAAGAATATCGGGTTTTATTTGTGTCAATAATGTGGAAAGAAACACCTAAGTGAATGTCTTAGATGAACAAGAAGTTTTTTGACTATGAAAAAGAAGGATGCAAAGAAATTAACTATAAAGGAAAAATGATGGGTCCGACTAATTAGATCTATGGGAGTATTGGCCTCTGTAAGACATCATCATGGGTAAAATTATTTAGGTATGGAATTAATGGACACTATGCCGATCAATTTCATAAGGGGAAAGTTCCTGAAGAAAATTAGTATGGTGGTAAAAGTAATGGTTATATTGATAATGATGATGAGACAAAATATGAAATGTAAAAGGAAAGTGATAATTTGTATTGGGATATGGTATCCTTAATAATGGAATAAGGATGAAGTTGAATAATAATAATAATAAATTCATTTGGATTCAAGAATCATGTTATATGAACAGTTAAATATATAAGTATTTTCATGTTATGTTTCTTCACAAATTATTTACAAGAATAAATTGAATGGATTCGATAGAATATAAAAGTGATTTAATGACAATGTGATGTCCCTGGAAAACACATGATTAAGGGAAATATAATAACTAATATGTTTCATATATTATGATACTTTTTTTAGATAAATAAATGTCTGATATAAGTAAATTGAAAGTTACTATAGAATTGTTGAAATGGTTTTTATGATATCATGGATGAGGTTTACAACTTCTTTCATTTATTGAATATATCCAGTAATCTAAAGAATAAGTAATCATGCATATTTTCCAGAGTTATTTATTGTAATTATAGTTATTACCATGTTTCAAGAAAATATATGATGAGGGTATTCACATGATTTAAATCTGAAAACTAATAGATACATTGTGATATAAATAGGAATCAATGTTAAGCTGATTTTGTGACTTTATTTCTAATTTTTTGGATTTTCATCTTTTAGAATGGTTATAAAGTTAATCATTCATGAATTGTTTAGGTTAAACTTTATAGGAAGTATTTATGCACTGAGATTATATTGAAATCCATTTTTAAAAGGATATTTAGTGATTAAACTTATTTTTAGTATTTCCATCTTATTTATTTTTAAAATTATATTATTGTGGTTTTAGAAAATACATCATAAATGTCTGGTGACAACCAATCAAGCCTAGTAATGTTGTGGGTCTTGAACCCATGACTGAAGGATAAAAAGGGTTTCATTCCTACCACTAGCCTACATGATGTCCAGGTTAATGTGTAATTGTTTTTTATAATTATTAATGATAAACCAATAGAGTTACTTTTTATGTTTACATATTAATGTATTAACCATATTGATTTTAAACAATAGTTGGAGACAAATAGTTGAATTTTTCATTATTTTATGGGTCTTCCAATCCTCTAAAATTATATTTTAGTGCATTATGCATTAGAGTTAATATCTGGAAATTCATTCCATGATGTAATGGATGTTTTAGAAATTTATCAAAGCCCAACTAGAGTATAAAATTATTTTTAAATAATTAGTCATTGTTATATAAGTGATCCAAAAAATATTTTCTTAATACCATAAATTTTGATGAACTAATGGCCATTGAAAACATTATTGATTTATGACTTTGAGGCCCTGAACTTTTATTTGATCATCCAATTATTTCTAATTGATGATATCAATCGCTACCTATAAATATTTACACTTTTCATCCATGTCCAATATTCAATTATAATATATTCTCTCCTATGTGGAAACCTATTTATATGTTACTTTGGGTAACTGTTATGGTTCCAACATTATATTTTTAACGGAAGTTTTAGTATTCATTTTTACAATGTGGATTTCTATAAATGAAACATTCATGTATTAAAATTTTCATATCCTAGATGAATTTTTATGGTGAAATTTATTCTTTAAGGGGGTATAATGTAACACCTTTATATTTTGTGAATTATTTTTCTCGAATTAATTTAATCTTTTTGATATTTTGAATTTCATAGAACACTGAAAAAAGTTTATTTCATATTAAAGAACTGTGATTGGATTATGTGAACTACACACAACATATATTTTAGCTTTATCTATATGGAACACCAAGGTTATATTGAATTATATTCAATAATGACTTTCCTTGATGGCTTCCATAGCGCTAATGATCGAGGTTTACCAAAAAATAATATATTATTAAAATATGATTATTTAATATAATAAGATATTGCCCAGATGTTAAATTAGAGGTTATGAATATTATTAAATAACATGTGAAAAACATATGTTTTAAAGAAATATAATATTAATTCATAGGTTTCTAATTAATTACAATTAAAAATATAAGAAATAATTTAATATTAATGATATATTTATATATTTGTGCTCCCAAAGGTGTTTTGTATTGATAAATTAAATTAATTACAATTATTATGTGATATTATATTAATATATATTTTATATATTCAATCAAATATTTTTTATATTCATTCAATAGACTTCACTGAAATAAGAAAATAACAAACCCAATTTTATGCTTAAAACCTATATTTTTTTAATGTTGTTTTACCACCTTTTCGTGGTGAACAATTTTTTCATCTAATTTATCTATAAAGTTAAATTATATTTTAAATTTGTTTAAAACATTTAATTAGATATTATTTTTACAAATTAATCCAATTTAATTCATTAGAATAAATTTATCATTCAAATTCAATATAAAAACATAGAAAACATTGGAACGTTTTTACTTTAAAACCCATCATTGTCGACCCGACTACATGATTAAATTTAAATTACATTATACCACCTATGTATATGGAATTTAGAAAAATTGATTACATATTTTGAATAAAAATAATTTATAATGTATAATGGGGTAAACATGTTTTTAATAAAAATATTATTGAAGTAATTAAAATTAATTACAACAATTAAGGTTATATTAAGATTAATAAGAAACTAAACCATAACAATAAGGCCCCAAATGACCTATAAACTTGTCCAAAATCCATTGGATGGCCATATTTCTAGGATACCCTCATTTTTCTCAAATTTTTTCAATTATTTATCCACTATCAATAAAATAATCTTGGGTGGGGTTCCTTTCTTCTAAAATTTTACCAGAGTACCACTCCTCCTGCATTATAAAAGGCCTCCACCCTTCAACTTCATCAAAACTATAAAGACACTTTGGTTCTACCAAACTCTAAAAAAAGATCCAAAACATCCGAAAATTTATCCATGCATCCACCATTGTGTAGAAATCCTTCCAAGGAAGCCCTATAGTGCAAACCAAAAGGAGCTACCCAGTTAAGAGGTAACACCCTCCCTCAAACTCCTTTTTCAATTTTCTTTCTCCAATACCAAAAATGTTTTTATTACCTAGTTTTATATACAAAAATATACCGTAAATATACTATGATTTTTTTATGAAATTTATTAGACCTACACATAGACACACATCCATCTAATGGGTAACGATCGTACTGTTTATGTGTATGGAGGACTATCGCCTCACTAAATGATGATTGTTCATTTTTCCTTTACCACCTATAATGTAGGAAATTATGATGAACAATATATTTATATATTTTATATAGTAAATTTATTTTTTCTTTAATATTATTTATTTTTTTTAAAACACATGTCTTTATATATTCCATTTTGTGTTAATATGATGATTTCATGTGAGGAGGTGTGGACTACCACCCCCTCAAAGTGATGTGATACATTCATACACTATGTGGAATGTATTAAGGATGTGTTTAGTGAATATATATGAAATATATTATATAATAAAGACAATATAATAATGATATATACATATATACATATATATACATATATGTCTTTTACTTTCTTTCTTTCAACACGATAATTAAACAGAAATAGTGTTCAAGCGTACGTACGACTTACCATCTCCATGAACGGAGTATTCCATTTCATAATTATATATTATATGGATTATTATAATAAAAATATAATTAAAATAAAATATATTTAATCCATGGTTTACATTTTGGATATCATAATGTAGATATAAGGACCAAAGATATAACATATTAAGTCACATGTGAAAAACAAAGTGGATATTACCCTATGTGAATCCTTAACATATAATTATCATCAAGTGGGTAATATAAAGCCATAATAAACCCATATATGGTATTATAAGTAAGAATATTGTTCTTTGATATATTTATAATAAAATTATATTTATTATACATGAGGTTTGAATGAGTACTATGAGAGTCAAGACACAAGGTAATGGAATTTCATCTCACTCCTTATTTCTGTGAGATACATACCTTATTCACTGCTCAATTATTTTGTGTCATGTATATAATGTACATTAATTTATTTTATGCCTTGGATAATTATATATATGGGTATTTACATGCCCATTTTATGATCTTTCTATCAAAGTTTTTATGTTTCAAATGTGACCAAATCTGTAATGTACTTTTTGTCTCTATTTACCTTTTTTGAGACACATCCCATGTTATGCACCTATATTTTTATATGAGGTATATATAATTCCTTTGACATGTAATACCATGAATATAATTCCTTTAATTATATATTAAGGTTCATTTAATTCTATTTTATTACATGTGTATTATGGTTCAAAGTTACCAGGTTATAAGAGTTTTTTGAAATAATCTCACCTCTTTTCAAGAATGTTTATTATTATGCTTTATTTAATGAAATATAAAGATAAATATCTCAATAAAACTCATGAATTTAATTTTTATCTATTTAATCATGATATATTCCTATATTGATACCATGTTTCTATACTTTTCTACATTAGGTAGTTAAGAAATTGTTTTTAATAAAGTCTGGTCATACCTCTCTTTTTGGTCGAAAATTTGTGTTCATACAAAACCATGTCTTCTAAAAGGTTTACAAAAAAATTATATTACAATCTAATGATCTTTGAATGAAATTTTTATTAATTTTTACCTTTTTAATGAAATGGGTATTAAATAAGGACTCATCATTTCATTTTCTAGTTGAGGCACCTATCTAAATTTTTTACGGTGTAAAAGAAAGGTTTGGCGTATTTTGGTTTATCCACCATCTTGACCGATATTCCCTTGAATATTAATTTAGATGATTAAAATTTCGTTTTATTTATTTAATATAGGTTTTCCTAATATTCTATAAATTAATTCTTTCAAATTATTTTTTAAAAAAATTGTTTTCAAAATAATTGCAATCTATTTTATAAGTTTTTAATGAAAATGGTTTTAAAAATATTTTCAAGCTGTCTTTATATGTTTTGTTCCCAAGAAAATGGTTTTCAAAATTTTCTGAATCTTATGTTATATGTTTTTTAGTAAAATTGATATCAAAAAAATTTTCAATCTTTATTTGTAAGTTTTATTCCCAATAAAATGGGTTTCAAATGTTTTTAAGTTTATAAACATCAATTTTTAAAGAATAAATGATATTTTCCTCAAGAAATGTTTTTGAAAGATATTTCAAAATTATTTTCCAACTAAAATGACATCCATTGATGTTACTCATGGATTTAATAGAAATGATCTAATGGTTACATTCATATTATTTCTATGAATGTTTTATGCTTGATGTAATGGTCTTTATGAAACATGTTCTCTTCCATAGGTTATATGTTTATGAAACTCATCTTTCTTCTAGAGGATATGATTTTGATGAAATTTTTTCCAATTGATATCTATTTTCATATTTTTGTTTATATGAGTACATGTTTATGACACACATTTCATTTCATGGGCAATGATATAATTGTTTATCATTTTGTGGAACATGTATGTATTATTTCATTTTGATATGGATGGATCCTATATGTCCCTACAATGCATTGGGTAAAGATTTATATCTCATGGGATTGACTCATATGGTCTTGGGAGTGAACCCTGACTACTAAGATGGCCATGTAAGTGAACCATGACTACCAATATGGTATGAGGAGTGTACTCATACTACAAATACAGCTATAGGAGTGAACTATGACTACTAAGATAATATCGGGAGTGAACCCATACTATTAATATTGTCTTGGTAGGGATTCCATGGATACTATGAAAATTATGTTATATGCTTATGTGTCTATTATAATTCTATATTTTATTCCTATGTTATGCTTTCTTGGTTTATATTCTTTATTTTCTTATGATTCATGTCTTATGAACTGTCAATCCTTATTCCTTGATTCTTATTTATTAAATTTTGTATGTAGGATACGATCTTCCATTATTTTGATCACATTATCATACTCTTATTCTCATGTTTATGCTTACATATCTCCTTTTTTACCCTTATTAAATACCTATGCACACTGATTTTTATGTTTTCTTCTGAAGGTTATTAAGATACATATTTTGTTTGATTTTTCTAAGAAGTTTCTTAGTTAATAAGAACTTACTGGGAGATAATTTAGCTCATTTATTCAACAGTGATTATGTATCCAAGTTTCCAAGCGCGCTAAAATAATATAGTATTTGGGTGTCTATATGTATATTTTTTTAATTATTCTAAGAAAGTGATGTAATTTAAATGTATGTCAAGAATAGGTTGTTATACACATGGTCCTAGTTCAAGAATGATCTTCAAGGTACTGACAGCTTTTCTTCCTGAAAAATCAAGAGAAAATGGGGGTGACATAGTGAAAATTCCCATGAATTTAAAGAATTATTAAGAAGAAAATTACATGCACCAGTTGTTGTTAGTGCAGTTGTAGTTGGTGAATTTGAAAAAAGTTATAGTTTAGTAATATATGAAGACATGATATCATCAATTTAGTTTGTAATAATTGTTTGTAATAGAGTTGGTCCTTGAAATGGATGGTTTATATGGAATATGGGGTTTGGATAGGTAGAGGGTTGTAGTGGGGAAGATAAAAGAGTACAACACCACACCTCAAGAAGATAACCTTCCCATGCCTTTATTTATTCTCCTCTATATTATATTTTGGTGTTTAATAAATATAATAAATTATGAATCAATATGTCAATAATGGATTGCTTTATGAGGATTTAAATTGTATCATGATCTGCACCTAAACTCGGCCCTCAAGTTGTCTGTTGCATGTCTGTCATGTCAGCTGGTCATAGGTGGATCATTAAAACATAGGAGGTAAAAATAAATATACTCATCTAAATGGAATAAATGGTGGGAAATTTTATTCCCCACAGAATGAATAGTGGTAGAAGTGTTTCTCCAATGGGGGCAGCAATACGAGTTTGGCGAATTTTGCAATTCTTAGAGAACCTGAAATTAGCACTAGCCTACTTGTTTGTTTTATAATCTTTTCTATAGGGTTGGAATTTCTCAGGGAATTTGAGGTGTTCATTTTCAGGGGACTTTTCATGGGACTTTTGTAGAGGGGGTTCTTTCATGATGTGTTTTCAGGGTCATTTTCTAGGGGTGTTTTCTAGAGGGTAGTAATTTGTAGGTGGTGATCACATTGAGGTTTTCAATTCATGAAGTACAGTTATATTAAAAATGTAACTATGAATTTCTACTATTAATTTGTATTATTAATTACCACTATTGATTTCTCCTATTTATATTTACTGATGATTCACAAAAGGAATTACATTATACCATTTATACTGTAAAATCACACTTTGAATTGACAGTTGGAATTATGAATTTAAATTTCAATTATTTCAAAATTGTTAGCATAAATTTTCAAATTGATTTAAATTGATAGATTCTTCTGGTATAATTCTATCAAAATATAAAATAGAATTAAAAAGAAACTTTTTAGTTGAAATTTTTAATGGGAGTTTCCACTGGAAATTCTAAATGTCAAATCTGAATGAAATTTTCTTTATAGTGGAAATTTCAAATTGATTTCAAGAAGGACATGTAGAAAATTTTACTGCTAATTTTCACTACTAATTCAACTAAATTTTTCTCTAATAAAGTCACATATGACATCTCTACAACAGATTCACTCTTTGAATTTTCAGTTGTAGTTTCTTGATAAATTTTTTTAAACATTCATAAGAAGTGATTTGTTATTTTTAATTGATATAAAGTGGAAATATTATATTTTATTTTGCTGACAGAATTTAAAATTTAAAGTGTAAATTTCCACATGGATTATCTTTTCTGAAAAAATAGTGAAAATTCCAAATTGGAATTTAAAATATTTTCAAAATAAGTAACCCATAAAAATTTAAAAACAAATGTGATATGATAGTTTGTTCACCTAAATTGTACAACACAAAATGAAAATAATCGATCTAAATCTGGATCCTCTAAAAAATTCAGAAGACATATATTCAATATATTTGAATACTATGTCAAATTTTTCTGATTGTTACGTGGGGGTTATAATAGTGATGTCATTTCTAACTCAAAGTGTGGTGCATAAATTATCATTATAGAAATGAAGTTCTATATTCAAAAGAGCACACCACATGTGATAGCATTTTTAAACAAATCAGTATATAGAGACCAAGCATTGGAATGGGTTTTTAATCAAAAAATGAATCCTATTAATTTTATGTTTCTTACATAGGAATTATGGTTTCAGTATATGGAATAATTATCTTAGTAGAGATTAAAATGATTAAACATTTGAAACATCAATATTTTATACATGTAGAAAATAAGGATTTTGAAGATCATAAAAATGTGATATCAATGTAAAAATCCACTTACAGAAACAATGACTAATTGTTCAACACAAATGGGACACATATTAATGCCCAATATCCTATATGAGTGAAGAATAATTGTTGAGCAGCATATCCATGCTTTTCACTCTCCTGAGACCATACATTTCATGTGGTCACAGCGAGGAATCAATGATACACAAGGTGTTGACTTGGATGTTAATTATAATGATTTTCTAAATCCTGATGATTCATTTTTACTTGTAACTGTTATTATAGGTGATCCTAGGATTCTTGTATATGAATTAGTAAACCAACTAAATTATTTTCGAACTAAAATACAGAGGGATGTGAATCTATTTCATGATTATGGTATGATATAATACCTCTAGAAGTAATCAAGGGACAGCATATCATTCTTATAATTAGTGTGATAGGACATGTGCGGTCAAATTAGAAACATTTTTTGGGTTGATCCCAAAATGAAGGTGGATTATGATCATTTTGGAGATATCATCATGTTTTACACTACCTTTAACACAAATAAGGATTTTATTCCTTTGGGAGTGTTTTTAGGTGTAAACCATTATATGGAGATTGTCATTTTTGGTGCATCGTTGTTATATGATGAGACTATTGTAATGTACCATTTCCGGGTGCCACCCAAGAGTGCCCCAAACCCAGTTTGTCACATGACCTCAAGTGTATTTACCCAACTACCAAAGGATGTCGACTAGCAGCGGGGGACATAGTGTGATAATGGGGAAACTATGCCCTCATTGGAAGAGTATACATAGAGGAATAAAAAATTGTAAACAAAAATGGAAATAGTAATACCAGACAACAAAAGTAAATAGTAGAAGACTAATAGTAATATAATTGGATCACAAATAAATGACGATGTCCCATGTATCTAGGAAATCAGCCAATCAAGTCACAATGCTGTAAATACATTAATGAAAACAAAGTATAGAAAATTAATAAACTTCAATAGCATCGCAAGTTTATGATTGGTCTCATGCTCTCCAACTCCTATAGTAATCAAGTACCTGATGAAGAAGGGAGCTTTCCCGTATCTATACTGGCAACCAAATAATTAGTTTGGGTCCAAAAGAATGACCTAAATAGGGTGTGAGACAAATCCCAATAGGCAACCACAAAAATATTTATGCCTAACTGTCAGTGAAAATATATAGTTGGTAATATGCAAAAATAAAGCAATAAACTAGGAATTACTCAAAAGTATAAAATCTTATAGTTTTCAATTATATTCATTTACATTTATTAATTATTCAAACCATTGAATAATGAAATATAGTTATCTATTCTAATCTCTGTATCCCTTGTGTAAAAAAAAATTGATGTCTTGGAAGACCATCTAAACAATCAACTAAGTCCAAGTATAAGATTTTACTTTCTCTTGGCAGACTCATCATAATCATTCAATCATTCATAAGTAACCCTCTGGGATAGTTCTCAAATTCTAATCCCTCTGGTCTAACATATCATCTAATCAATTAATAACTACCCACTTGGTAGCTCTCAAGGTCCCACCCATTTGGTCAATATTAGCACTAAACCTTTACAAATGACCACTTGGGAAGCTCACATGGTCAATACCCCTTGGTAAACAGAGAAAAAATAAACTTTAATGACCACCTGGCAGCTCTCAGAGTCAATTACCTTGGGTCCAACATCCATTTAATAATGACCCCCTACTAGTTCTCATGGTCAAACCCCTCTGGTCTATGACCACCTGGAAACTCTCACATTTAATGCCTCTGGGTCAACGTAATAGTAATTCAAACATAAAAGAACCTACCTCTGGAAGATCTCACAATAAAATTCCCCTAGGTCAAACATTCACAATGCATAACATAGACATTTTATATAATCAGCATCTCCATCCTAACAAAACAAGGCATGGGAACAAGGAAATCCTAAAGGCATCCTTGACCAAACAGCAATAAATAATCAATTAAGGGAACGCAATCATGGACTCTCCCATAACAAGGTATCAAAACTTATTCATAAGTAATAACCCTTCCTTGATAAAACAAACCATATTAGGTATTAAACAAGGTTAACTTCTAGAACACACTATTCCCCAAACATGGGTATTCAGCACTTTAACCATATATAATCCAATGGAGAACAACGATTGGCCCAAACCACCTACCTTGATGTCAAAAAATCAACACTCTTGAATGTAGGCCCTTGAAGCATCCTAGAATGGAGTAGATCAACAAAAAGGGTAAAAACGATCATCCTTGAATAACTCAAGAGAAAAGAGGAATCATGAACAAAGGATCTAGAATAATAGAGAACTCACTGGTGGGAATCCAATGCAACCGGTGGCATCTCAATCAGAGCTCGGATGGAGAACTAGGATGACATCGAAGTTCACAACCTTTTTGATGCTCTACTATATGAACCGATGAGATAAGAAGACATTTCTGAGGATGAGACACGAACCCAATCCAATTTATCAAATAAAAATAAAATGATAGGGTATGTTCATTTATTGCACACATTGTGCATTTTCCTCATACAACAACTGCTTTAGGTTGTCTTACAGGTCACCTACACAACCATCAACTCGACAGTTACACAGTCAGTAAAAAGTTGTATGTGGTACCTGGGTACATAGAGTGTGCATAGAAAAGTCACAATTATTCCTTTTTCCTCAAGAACAACTCGAAATAAATATCCATACCTAAAATGATGATCTGGATTCTTACAACTACATACTCATTTAGTTTGTTGTTTAGTAGATTTTTTTAATTGAATATGGGGAATAATTACAAGGCATTTATCAAAGATCAATATATAGTTATTTCTAAAGACATTTTTTACCCTACCTAAAACAAGACATGACCTATGCCTATGGAACATAATGAAAAATGACATTAAAAACATGGGTCATGAAATGAAAGATGGCTTAGCATTATTGTAAAAATTAAAAAAAAATGCATTTATGGGGTTGTAGAGATTTCAATGTTTGAGGAAATATGTAAACAAACCTAAGAATATTATGTTGATAAAAAATTCACATGGATAGAATATATGTACAATATTAGGTAAAATGGGATCATTGTTTTATAATGACTTCATTGACATTAGTAATTCAAAGAACACAATATAATGAGATTTTCATTGGGGTATTAAAGGATTACATGGATCATAAGATCAGTGTCGTGGAATTCTTCCCAAAAATTTAGCATGTGTTGGAGAAGAATTGGTATCAATAAATGAAGGATGAATTTGATGGAAGATAAAATCTCCCATGCAATCATTTTTTATATCATTTGATCATGGTTCCAACAAGTATTTTTTACACTCAAAAAATCAAATATTTTAGCATGAACACCAACTATGTTGTTCTTTTTTCCTTAAGTGTTATAATGAATCAATTTCCACAAAATGGTATGTTTTTAGAATGAAAGGTTCCTCAAATGAGTTTAAAGTAGAATTTTATCAAGAGTCACCTATGAAAATTGGTTTTACATGTATTAAATTTGAGAGTTTTGGGTATTTTTGGTGACATGCACTAAAATTATTGTAAAGGTTTGATGTGCAATTCTTTTTGGAGATATATAACCATAAGATATGGGAAAAACATGCTTGTGACAACCAATTGTTAGAAATAACAACTAATGGTGTCGAAGAATATTTGGTTTCAAGAAAATATGATTGTTACAACTTGTTGTAACAAATAGAAATAAATATTTTAATGAAATACTATGAGTTTGAACAAGGATATCGAATTGGTTTGTAAAATCTTAACAATTAGAACAAGAAATTTTAGGAATCTGGAAATAATTTATCATGAAATTGCATTCAAGAAGAATCTAACACGCAACACCCTCAATAATATAAAATATCATTCAAGAATAATGATAAAAGGAATGGAGGTGATAGGCTCAAAATTATTCTAGATAAGGAAATAAAATGCATGAAAAATAGCCACAATATTAGAAATAAAGAGACACAAAACCTTTTATGGAACTGTTATTATATTTTTAGGTTATTAAACTACTTCATTTTGTGTTATAATTCATAAGTTATGTTATAATGTTTTTGTAGGGAAGAGTTAAATAACTATAAAATAGTGGCTACCACAGTGACCCTATCATAGATTTAAATATATATAAATATCGCAAATTATTTTGAAAACCTTCATATTTAATCCCACTACATATCACTTCATAAATTATGATATTTAAATTCTTATACAAAACTTCTGTTATTATTTTCCTATGTTTTTAAACTACTGAATTCAATGATATCATGCATAAATAATTTTATAATTTGTTTTAGGGAAGTGATACATAACTGTAAAATTTTGGCTAACATGGCGATTCTATCATAGATCTCAATGTATGTAAATATTTGACCATATATTTAAAACCTACATATTTAAATACACTTCATATCACTTGATATATTTTAATATTTGAAATATTATGAAAAAAAATATTTATCTTTTTTCTTATTAATATGTAATTATTTCTACAGTTAGGGGGAAATAAAGAGAAATTTTTTTCCATTTAGGCTGAAAGATTCAACTACTGCTGCAAATGTGAATGACAATTGAAATTGCATACCCTATACCTCAATGGAATCACTTTAGAATTCATTTGATACACAACTTTAATAGAATATGTCATCATAATATCCAATTGTTTGTGAAAATAGGTTTTTATAAATAAGGTTGTGGTTTTCTTCCGTGGTGGAAATTTCTATTGGAAACTTCTACAAAATCAAGGTGGAAATTTCCACATAGAGTTTAGAGAGTAAATTTCCATTCAAAATTTTCAATGGGAATTCAGAGTTGTAATTTCAATGCATGAAAATTTACCATATAAATAATTGATAGTAGAGACTATAAATATAAATTACATTCCAACACCTATCATACTATTATAGTTTAAATAAAGGGAATATTTATCAAAATTTTCATCCAGATATGTAAAATAAAAATTTATACCCCATATGTACCCCCTAACTAATTGATTTAAACCAAGGTGTAAATTTATGCTCATATATTTGTAAGATTGGTATAGAGTAAGAGGTTTCCAACCTCCGATACCAATTTTAGGATCGAAATAGTGATGTAGATGCTCAATATACAAGAGGGGGGTGAATTGTATACTTTAAAAATTCCTTTGGAACCTCTAAAGTTAGTTAAGAATAACTATATTTTCCTTAATCAAAGGAAAAGGCTATGTTTAACAAAGTTAAACTAAGAAAATTCACAACACCTCTTAACACCGAATGCAAACTAGGAAAGAGATTCCGAAAGTAGGTTCCAGAAAGATGATTCCGGAAAATGAAACTTAACAAAAGATTACAATATGAGATTCTACCTTAAAGCGTATAGAATCTAAATCAAACAGAGTACAAGTAAGGAAGTATAAGAAAGTTATACATTCCTTATATTACAAAATGCAGAGGAAATAAAAAAAGTAGTTAAACTACAAGTAATAAGATATAAGTCTTTTAACCCAAAGAGAAGGGTATCCAACAACCTTGGATAAAGGTCCCTTGATTTATACTTTCAAGAAAGTCTGTCTTACCCACACCAGGGTAAGCCCTCGATACGAAGATAGGAGTCTCTGTCTTGCTATCCCTGCAAGCCCTCAACTTCATGGTAGTTGGCAACCTTTGTCTTCCTCAGCAAGGAAGCCCTCAAACTTCAAGGTAGTCGGCACCTCTGTCTTCCTATCCCCGGAAGCCCTCGAATGTAATCACCAACATTCGGAGTCGCACGATGCGTTGAGAGTTAATAAGAGACTCTCTCTCTAGAAATCACTTCAAGAAAATTAGTCAGCCTTTCAGCACTTTCATCCATCAGCTTTGAGCTCTTTCAAATGAGCTCCTATTTATAGGTAAGGTCGGATCCTTCTCCAACGGTCATATTTTCCTTGAAGATTGGAGGGACCTGTACACGTGTCACTTAGACAACGGTTAGTTTATAACAAAACATATGACATCGTTTCATAAAAAAACAAGTGTAACAGAATGTACGACATCGTTTTAAACATTAACATAAAAGTTCGGAATGAAAACTTCGGAGTGAATGTTCGGAGTGTAAGGAACAATAGTAAAGAGTAGACAAATTTTAGAAGTGTAAGAAATATAAAAGTTCGGAGTCAAACAAAGATATTTATCGGAGTCTAAATTAATTCAGAGTGTATAAAACAAAGATACTCAAATTCTGTTTAATAGGTGAATTCAGAATGAGAATTCGGAATAGGAATTCGTCATCAGAAATCGTAGTGAGAATTCTTCATCAGAATTCTTAATGGTAATTCAGAATGAGATTTCTTCATTAGAATTCATAATGAGAATTCGTAATGAGAATTCTTCATTAGAGTTTGTAATGAGATTTCTTCATCAGAATTCGTAAAGAGAATTCGTAATGAGAATTCTTCATTAGAGTTCGTAATGAGAATTATTCATCAGAATTCGTAATGGAAATTCGTCATCAGAATTCGTAATGAGAATTCATCATCATAATTCTTAATGAGATTTCGGAATGAGATTTCATCATTAGAATTTGTAATGAGAATTCTTCATTAGAATTCGTAATGAGAATTCTTCTTCAGAATTCGTATCCTGAATCTGGAATAGAACTTAGTCAGAGTTCATATCCGGAATTCGGAATGAAACTTCCTTATAGTTCTTATACAGAATCCAAATCCTAAAACAGAATGCTTTATATAAAAGTTTCAATGATTTCGAGAAAATGAATCCGAATCACATACTTAAGAAAAATATGGATGAAAAATATGATAAGGATAATTTTTCTTATAAAAGCAATTTTCCTTAAGAAAGCAATTTTCCTTATAAAAGTGATTTTCCTTAAGAAAGAAATTTTCCTTATAAAAGCGATTTTGCTTATAAAAGAAATTTTCCTTATAAAAGTAATTTTCTTTAATGATAGGGTGTTTTTGATTTTCAAAACAAGAAGGAATGGAAAAGTCATAAGGAAAACCTTATTGACTCAACAATCTCCCCCTTTTGGAAAGCACAAACATCCTTACGAAAAAGAAATTCTAAGAAGAAAGAAAAACATTAAGGCTTATCTCCCTTTTCTTTAAGGATATTGATGAATACGACTAACTCCCCCTTAGGCTTTGAAACTCTAAGGTTCGTATTCAGATTTCCGGAGTGATAGATAAAAATGTATTCTTTAATGAAAAAAGCTCCCCCTTAAGCAAACTCTTATTAGAGTTTTTCTTTTTCTTAAGGATCTTTTTCTTCTCCCCCTTTGATAAACTCTTATTAGAGTTATTCTTTTTCTTAAGGATCTTTTCCTTCTCCCCCTTTGTGATTTTCAAAAAGAATTGGAGGGAATGGAAAAAAATAACAATGTACCTGAAATATTAGTAATGACAACAATAGAAACGACAAGCACAACTTTCATTAATTTTGAAATTTCAGCAACAGAAAGAATACAACAAAAAGATCGGTTTTGATTATTTTGGATCTTTTTCATTTGACATGAGCCCCTTTAGAATGGTCTTGATCTTCTTTAGGTCTTTATGATCTTCTTCAGCTTGTTTCTCTAAGACAACTATTCTTGCGGATTGAGCTTCAATTTTTTCTTCCTGGGCTTTCAGATTTTCTTCCTGAGCTTTGATCTTTTCTTCCTGAGCCTTCATCCTTTCTTCAAAATCGATCCGATGATCCCTTTCAAACTTCCAGTTTTGAGAAACGGAATTCAGCTTCCCATTCAGATCTCTCACTTCTTGAATCCGGAAGATCTTTTCTTCTGTGAGCTTCTCTTCAAAGGATGCAGTTAACTCATTTATCTTCTTGTCCTCGGTCTCAAAGGCATCTTTAACATTTTCTGGAAAGTCATCGAAAAACCTTATCTCTTCCACAGTCTTCTTTGACCAATTTGTCATCCTCTTGCAAGATTTTATATGAGCTTCGTAGCCAATGAAAAAAGTTTTGAACTGAGCCTCTATTTCAACACACTTGTCCATAACCATAGATACGGAGTCAGTATTCTGATTCATAGCATGTTGGAGCATCTGACATCTTGAATCAATACTTGAGAATGTCGGAATGGTTCCCACCAACATCTTCAAAGACTGAACAACAAAATCAGGCCCCACTGAGGATGACTCCGAATCTGAAACTTTGCTTGGCGAAAAATCTTCTTCAACAAGTTCAAGCTTTCTCTTTGAAGAGCTACCAACTTCCTTCCTCTTTCTCACTTCTGAGCTCGGAGTATCAGCAAGAATTTGCATTCCCTTGTCTTTTTCTGGAATTGAATCCTGTTCCGGAGTTCTTTTTTCAATATCAGAAACTTGAACAACATTATCTTCTTCATCAGCGACTTCCTAAACACGAACCCCAGCGATTTCCTTTTGAGCAACATCTAGTAAAATATGTTCTTCTTCTCCAAGATAAGAAACTTCTTCTTCTCCTTTCTCTTCTTCCATTGCTGGAGTAACTAGCTTCGAAGATTATGCTTCAGAAGTTCGGAGTGATAAGTGTTCCGAAGGTGTCCCCTTGTAATAATCTACATGTTTCAGCACATCTCTGGTTTCACCACTTCCTTCAGCACCCTCTTCTACTTGTTCTACTTGCTCAACTTGATCTACTTCCTCAGTATTCTTAGCAATAGCTTCTTCTGGAGCAACGAGATTTCTTCCTGGAGTCTCAGGTAGAGATTCCAAGGAGAATGATCTCGGAACAGGAATAGTTGCTGAAACTATTTCATTGAATTTTAACAAAGCCTGAGTTACCTCAGCCTCAGACATCTTCTTCTTGAGCTTCTTTTTCTTTGCTTGTTTTTCAAGCTCATCAGTAGTTCTCTCCTTCAAGGCCTTAGCCTCCACATGGTCCAATCCAAACTGCGGATCCCCATCATTCCTTTTCTCTTTATCTGCTCTCCACTTTGTAACAACCTCATCAGGATAGGCTTTCATCTTCTTAGGCTTTGGAGGTGCGGAATGGACTTCCTTAGACATAGGATTCTCTGGTTGTACTTCCAGTTCTTTCAGCTTTCTCTTCCTTACTGGCTTAGATGATTCTGGTTCAGCAGCTTTCGAAGCCGCTTCTTCTTGATTTGGAAAATCGAAGAACTCACCAGTTTCCTTGTTGAAAGCCACATCCATCCTCTTAAGAGTACCATTGCTGACCAGCATGATCTTGCAAACTCTTGGCTTAGATTTTCAAGCCTCCTTGAAAGACTCAAGGCACCGAACAATTAACTTGGAGATGATTGCTGGATACATAATAATCTGAGCTCTCATATTTCCTTTCTTCAAATTTTAAATAGTAAGAAGAATGTGCTTCATCAGGATGAACTTCCTTAGATTTATCAGTAAATCTAAGATATAGATCTCACTTTTCTTCAAGCTATCTTTATCACCTTTCCTCAGTACGATAAGTCCTTGCACCCATAACTCCAGAATCCAGAAATTTGTATATAGACTTGCAATCTTCGGAGCCATGTAATCAGCCAGTCCGAGAGTTTCTAAGGCTTTTTCCTTCTTGGAGCTACCCTTAGTGTCTGGTAACACATGTGAAATAAACTTGGCTTCTCCCTCATAAGACAGCCCTACCAAGCTTGCAGCCTTGGTGTGAGAAAGCTTGTAAGTCTTGCCATAAGACTTAAATGAGAACTTCTCCCTATTATCTTCCTTAAAGAAGGAAACTGATTCATAAAACTCGACAAATAAATCTGAATATACTCCATCTTGGTTCCTGGTTTTTGACACCGCAACATCTTCCCAGCCATTCAACTTAATGTTCTTTGAAATAAGGGAATCATAGTTGTTGAAGAAATCCGGATGGACTAACCTTTCTCTGTAAACTAACCACTGCGAAATAGGCTTAGTGGATGACATTTCTTGAGATGCTAACTCCGCAGACATTCGTATTTAAAGTCCTATGGGAATTTCGGAACGAAGAAAACTGAAGTTCGGAACGGCCTTAAATCAAAGAGGTAGAGATTCGAGATGCGAGAGCTTGAGATCGATGTGGGACGAGTATTTGGGTCCCCTTTATATAAGCAACGAGATGACGGTTCACATTCCACAATTGATCTAACGGTTGGAAAGAGGTGAGATCAGATCTGACGGTTGAAAACTTGAATCCGATCTTTTTGAGGTTTTTTATTAAGACAATGAATTAAGAAAACTATAAACCGAAAACATAATACAAGAAAATTCCAGCAAGAAAAGTATGACTATGAAAACTTGAGTAAGGAAATCATACCTTTCAGATTGGATTAGGAGGATTATTCGTAATGGATAATATAAAAAGATGAAAAAAAACTTTATTATGAAAAGACAAAGTTCTCAAAAGTTTACTATGGAAAACAATATCACTACGAAAAACTCATTACGAACAAGTCAATACGAAAAACATATTACGGGTAAAAAAAATGGTACAAAAATCTGGTTATGAATCTGCCAGTACGTAAATTTTCATTCCGGAAATTTTCAATACGAATACTTCCATTCCAGAAGTATTCTGTACGAGACTGTCCAATCTGAAAATTTGTAGTTCCGAAAATTCCATTCCGGGAATATTCTTTCCGAAAAATTTGAAAACAAACAAAAAAAAAATTTAACCGACAAGCAAATGTACTCCCCCTATGAAAAGGATTTCATTACTGTAAGGATACTTTTTCAACAGAAATCTAATTAAGAAAGATTACCTTACGGTTATCATTCCTAACTTCTGTTTAATATATTCAAATCTATCAGAAGGCAAAGATTTTGTGAAAATATCAGCAAGTTGATCTTGCGTTCCAATAAACTAAAGAATAATATCCCCTTTGAGTGTGTGATCCCTAAGAAAGTGATACCTAATATCTATGTGTTTTGCACGGGAGTGATGTGCAGGGTTCTTACTAAGGGCAATGGCACTTGTGTTATCACACAAAATTTGAGTTTTAGTAAAACTCAAGCCATAGTCTGTGAGTGTGTTGCATCCACAACACTTGAGCACAACAACTTCCAGCTGCTACATATTCAGCTTCAGCAGTGGAAAGTGCTAAAGAATGTTGCTTCTTGCAGGACCAAGAAACTAAAGAATCTCATAAGAAATGACAAGTTCCGGATGTACTTTTTCTATCCATTCTAAATCAACCAAAGTCAGCATCAGAAAACCTTTTTAGAACAAAATCATTTCCAGAAGTATAAAATAATCCTAGATCCATGGTTCCCTTAAGGTAGCGAAAAATTCTTTTTACTGCCTTTAAGTGAGATTCCTTAGGATTGGATTGATATCTTGCACATAAGCATACTGAAAACATTAAGTCTGGTCGACAAGCTGTTATGTAAAGTAGACTTCGTATCATACCTCTAAAAGATGTTTGATCTACTGGTTTCCCAGCTTCGTCAAGATATAAAGATTTTGAGGTACCAATGAGAGTACATATACTCTTAGTGTTGTCATAACCATACTTTTTAAGAAGATCATTAATATACTTATGTTGAGATATGTAGGTTCCTTCTGGTTTTTGAGAAATTTGAAAACTAAGGGAAATTGTTAACTCACCCATCATACTCATTTCAAACTCAGATTTCATTAGACTAGCAAAAGAGTCAGTCAAAGATTGCTAAGTTGAACCAAATATAATGTCATCAACATAAATTTGTACAATCAAAACATTTTTCTTATCTTTCTTTATAAAAAGGGTTGGATATGAATTTCCCTTAACATAGTTATTTTGAAGCAAAAATCCGGTGAGTCTATCATACCATGCTCGTGGGGCTTGTTTAAGGCCATACAAAGCTTTGGTAAGTCTAAAAACATGATCAGGATGTTTTGTATCTTTAAAGCCAGGAGGTTGTTCAACAAAAACTTCCTCTTGAACATAACCGTTAAGAAAAGCACATTTCACATCCATTTGGAAAAGTTTTAAATTAAATAATGCTGCAAAGGCAAGTAGAATACGGATAGATTCAAGTCTAGCTACTGGAGCATAGGTTTCTTCATAGTCTATTCCTTCTGGCTGATTATAGCCTTTAGCAACAAGTCTAGCTTTATTTCTAACAATGACTCCATTTTCATCACATTTATTTCTGAAAACCCATTTTACTCCAATAACAGAAGTTTCCTTAGGTCTTTCAACCAAGGTCCAGAATTTATTCCTTTCTAATTCATTTAGTTCATCTTGTATTGCTTTGATCCAATCATCATCACCTAAAGCTTCATCAGTGCTTTTAGGTTCTAATTGGGAAATAAATTCTAGTTATTCTACTTCATTTCTTAAGGAACTTCTAGTCCTTACAGGTTGGTTTACATCACCAATGATACTATCACTGGGATGATTCTTAAGAAACACCTGATTTGGGTTTTGTAAAACCTGTTCATCAATATAGGGTAGAAAGTATTATGGGGTAAATGTTTCAGAAGTATCTTCTAGAAAAATTTCCTTATCAGAAGTTTCTTCTATCAAAGGTTGACAATCAGTTTTTGAAAACACATCCGAAGATGTAAGTTGAGATGGTTTAAAAACAAAAGGATCTGACTCATCAAATTTTACATGTACTGTTTCCTCAACAGTACAAGTATTTTTATTAAAAACTCTATAAGCCTTAGAGGTTGTGGAATATCCTAAGAAAATTCCTTCATCATACTTTGGTGCAAATTTATGTAAGTTATCTTTAGTATTCAAAATGAATACTTTGCAACTAAAAACCTTGAAGTAGGAAAGTCTTGGTTTTCTACTATTCCATTACTCATAAGGAGTTTTATTATGAAAAGGTCTAATCAAAACTCGATTTATAGTATAACAAGCAGTACTTACAGCTTCAGCCCAAAAATGTCTAGCAATAGAATATTCACTCAACATGGTTCTAGTTATTTCTTGAAGAATTCTATTTCTTCTTTCAACTACACCATTCTTTTGAGGAGTTCTAGGTGCTAAAAAATTGTGAGTAATAACTTTCTTACTACAAAAAGTTTCAATATCAGAATTTTGAAATTCTTCTCCATGATCACTATGAATAGTTTTCAATGGAAGGTTTTTCTCATTTTTAACTTGAGCTCTAAAACTTTTGAAATAAGAAAAAGCTTCAGATTTCTTTGCTAGAAAAGAGACCCAAGTAAATCTAGTGTAATCATAAACTAGAACAAACACATAGTATTTGCCTCCAATGCTTCCAGTTTTTGTTGGACCAAAAAGATCCATGTGCACTAACTGTAATGCATTGGTTGTTGAGACTTCACCGATTGACTTAAAACTAGATTTATGTTGCTTTCCATATTAACAAGGATCACAAAGTTTAGAAGAATCAAATCTAAGCTCCGGTAGATCCTTAACTAGTTTCTTCTTAGAGAGTTTACATAGGTTCCTAAGATTATAGTGACCTAGTCTTCTATGCCATAACCAAGAATGATCTTCCATTGCACTTAGGCAAGGTAAATCTTGGCTCCTGAAGTCTTCTAGGTTCAAAGTGTAGACATTCTCTTGCCTATTGGCTGAGAGAATAAATTTTTCCTTGAAATTGTGAACTAAACACTTCTCATTCCTAAAATTCACAAGGTAACCTTCATCACATAACTGACTTATGCTAATGAGGTTGTGCTTAAGACCCTTAACAAAAAGAACATTTGAAATCAAGGTTTTACCTAAAAGAACAATATTACCAATACCAACAATATCTCCCTTAGCATTGTCTCCGAAAGTTACCTTTCCTCCTTTCGTTTTGATAATCTTTTCAAAATATCTTTTGTTACCAGTCATGTGCCGGGAACATCCACTATACATGTACCATGTATTGTTGCTGGTACATTCTTTATTTTCCTGAAATCAAGAAGAAAATTAGATTTTAGGAATCCAAACTTGTTTGGATTCGAGATTTCTAGATAATAAAATTTTAGGTATCAACATTTTCATTGAAATGTAAGCTTTGTGAAATCCTAGAGATTGGGTTTTGTTTAAGGAACAATTCTTTTCCCAGTGACCACCACATTGACACTTCGTACAAAATGGGGCACTTTGAGGAACAAAATAATTGTTACTGAAAATAGGTTTTGCATGGGTATAACCAAATCCAGATTTATTTCCTAAAGGTCGTATTTGGGAATACATCTTATCAAAATTTTCCTTACCATGGGTAAAGTTTGATAAACACTTCTTTAAGGAAAAAATTTCGGACATGAGTTTTACAACCAAGTTTTTATCCTCAAAATCATTAGTTTTTGAACTAGAGTTAGGCTCGAAAACATTTTTCTTAGAAATTACTTTTTCTAATTCTATAAAAAGTTTGATCTTCTCAGAACTTACTTCCTCAAGGTTTTTTGAAATATTTTCAAAATCAGCATTTTTCTTATCAAGATATTTAGAAAGATCTGATATCTCTTTTGTAAGAATAGAATTCCTAGAATTTGCGTTATCAAGTTTCTTATTGAGTTTGGAATTCTCAATCTCAAGAAGTTCAGCAAAACTAGAGACTTCTTCATAAGTAGGTAAAGTATTTTCCTCATCAGAAGATGATTCTTCATCAGAAGAGTTATAATACTTACTATCATTAGAATTTAAAGAAACATTGGTCAAAGATTTAGCATTTCGTACCTTATCCATAAAACAATGATTATCAATAGGTAATCTGGCTATAAGACCAAGATTTTTCTGTCCTGAAGATTCATAATCAGAAGATTCATCTGAAGAGTCACCACCACTAGAACTCCAGGTGTCATTAGCATTCAGAACATTCTTAGATTTAGCTTTATAATACTTCTTCATATTTCTGTCTGAATGCCTTTCCTTCCATTCTTTCTTTTTGATAATAGGGAAATCTGGTCTAATATGTCCAGCTCTCTTACATTCATAACAAGTAACATCTCCATCTTTCTTATCTTTCTTGTCCTTCTTCTTATACTTAGATTGAAAATTTCTCTGCCCACCTATCTTTTTCATCCTTCGAGCAAGATTGGCTAATTCATTTTCTGAGACATCACTCTCACTAGATTCGGATTGGAAAATGACTTTCTTAGACTTTGATCTGGTTATTCTCTCAGGAGTCTTAGCTTTCATCTGATTTGAAGTAGTAGTAAAAGAAACAGTACCATTTCCATTATTCTTCTTGATGTTTTCAGCATCTCTCTTCATTCTTGTTTCATGTTGTAGAAGAGTTCCAAATAATTCATCAAGAGTAATTTGAGTAACCTTCCTGTTCTCATCTATAGCTGTTCTCTTGGATTCCCACTCATTGGGCATAATATCAATTATTTTATCCACAAGAGCTTCATCATCTAAACCTTTTTCTCCCATAGATTGTAGACTGTTGACAATAGTCATAAATCTTTGTTGAACATTACAGATAGGTTCTCCATAAGGAAAATTGAAGCCATGATATTCAGCTCTAAGCATAGCTCTTCTAGTCTCAATCACTTTAGAAGTCCCAAAGTGTGTGACCTCTAACTTCTTCCATATACAATTAGCTTCTTCACAAGAAGAAATTTGGCTATATATATTTCTGGTCATTGAACATATTAAAGTATTGCGTACCTTATAGTTGAGTTGATATTATTTCTTTTCCTGGTTGGTAAAAGATCTGACTTCCTTGTCAAAAATTTTATAATCACCAGTAAGCATAAAAAAGTTTTCTACTCCAGTATTGATAACAAAAGTCTTCATACGATCTCTCCAGTATTCATAGTCATTACCATCAAAGATTGGTGGTCTTGTCGGATTTAGATTGTCAATTGATCCAACATTAATTCCTTCCATACTTATAATAACTTTTCACACAAACTTGTTAGTAGCAATGAATCGTAATAAAAAAGTTCGGAATGAGAAATGTTCGTAATGGAAAAGTTTCGGAATAGGAAAATTCGTAATGATAAAGTGAGCAAGAAAAAAATGTATGTGAGTACAAGTATTTCAGAGACCTGCTCTGATACCAAATGTAATATTGGTATAGAGTAAGAGGTTTCCAACCTCTGATACCAATTTTAGGATCGAAATAGTGATGTAGATGCTCAATATACAAGAGGGGGGGTGAATTGTATACTTTAAAAATTCCTTTGGAACCTCTAAAGTTAGTTAAGAATAACTATATTTTCCTTAAGAAAAGGAAAAGGCTATGTTTAACAAAGTTAAACTAAGCAAATTCACAACACCTCTTAACACCGAATGCAAACTAGGAAAGAGATTCCGAAAGTAGGTTCCGGAAAGATGATTCCGGAAAATGAAACTTAACAAAATATTACAATATAAGATTATACCTTAAAGAGTATAGAATCTAAATAAAACAGGGTAAAAGTAAGAAATTATAAGAAAGTTATACTTTCCTTATATTACAAAATGCAGCGGAAATAAAACAAGTAGTTAAACTACAAGTAACAAGATATAATCTTTTAACCCAAGGAGAAGGGTGTCCAACAACCTTGGATAAAGGTCCCTTGATTTATAATTTCATGAAAGTCTGTCTTACCCACACCAGGGTAAGCCCTCGATACGAAGATAGGAGTCTCTGTCTTGTTATCCCTGCAAGCCCTCAACTTCAAGGTAGTTGGCAACCTCTGTCTTCCTCAGCAAGGAAGCCCTCGAACTTCAATGTAGTCGGCACCTCTGTCTTCATATCCCCGGAAGCCCTCGAATGTAATCACCAAAATTCGGAGTCGCACGAAGATTTGAGATTTAATAAGAGCCTCTCTCTCTAGAAATCACTTCAAGCGAATTAGTCAGCCTTTCAGCACTTTCATCCATCAGCTTTGAGCTCTTTCAAATGAGCTCCTAGGTAAGGTCAGCTCCTTCTCCAATGGTCATATTTTCCTTAAAGATCGGAGGGACCTGTACACGTGTCACTTAGACAACGGTTAGTTTATAACAAAATAGACAACATCGTTTTATAACAAAACAAGTGTAACAGAATGTACGACATCGTTTTAAAATTTAACATAAAAGTTCGGAATGAAAACTTCGGAGTGAAGGTTCGGAGTGTAAGGAACAATAGTAAAGAGTAGACAAATTTTAGAATTGTAACCAATATAAAATTTCGGAGTCAAACAAAGATATTTTTCGGAGTCTGAATTAATTCAGAGTGTATAAAACAAAGATACTCAAATTCTGTTTAATAGGTGAATTCGGAATGAGAATTCGGAATAGGAATTCATCATCAGAAATCGTAATGATAATTCTTCATCAGAATTCGTAATGGGAATTCGGAATGAGATTTCTTCATTAGAATTCGTAATGAGAATTCATAATGAGAATTCTTCATTAGAGTTCGTAATGAGAATTCTTCATCAGAATTCATAAAGAGAATTCGTCATGAGAATTCTTCATTAGAGTTCGTAATGAGAATTCTTCATCAGAATTCGTAATGGGAATTCGTCATCAGAATTCATAATGAGAATTCATCATCAGAATTCGTAATGAGAATTCGTAATGATAATTCATCATCAGAATTCATATCCTGAATCTGGAATAGAACATAGTCAGAGTTCATATCCGGAATTCGGAATGAAACTTCCTTATAGTTCTTATCCAGAATCCAAATCCTAAAATAGAATGCTTTATATCAATGTTTCAATGATTCTGAGAAAATGAATCCGAATCACATACTTCAGAAAAATATGGATGAAAAATATGATAAGGATAATTTTTCTTATAAAATCAATTTTCCTTAAGGAAGAAATTTTCCTTATAAAAGCGATTTTCCTTAAGAAAGCAATTTTCCTTATAAAAGCGATTTTTCTTATAAAATAAATTTTCCTTATAAAAGTAATTTTCCTTAATGATAGGGTGTTTGTGATTTTCAAAACAAGAAGGAATGGAAAAGTCATAAGGAAAACCTTATTGACTCAACAATATTCCACTAGAAATTTTCAATGCTAATTTACAGTTATAATTTCTATGAATAGTTATTATCCATTCAAATAACTAATAGTGGAGACTACAAAGATATAGTATAGTGTAACACATATCCGACTATCATAGAATATAACAATGTCGTCTTTATAAAAATGTCCATCCAGATCAAAAAATAACCATTTCCACCCCCTATATAACACCCAGTAAATTAATGTAAGCAAAAGTGGAAATTTCTACTAAGATTTTATAGTGGGAGCTTCCACTAGAAATTTCCAAAGGGAATTACTTGTTGGAATTTATATACACAATAGGTTTCCAATTTATTAAAGTAATAGACAGTGTAGAATATAATGAAATAGTACAGTGTAACACCTACAAAAAATTACAAAATACATCCATATGTCTATCCACAAAAAAATGTTTCCACCACCAATCCCATTCCAACCAAAATCATGAAAATAAATCATAGCATTTTATTTTGTTAAAAATCAACTTTTTTGTTCAATAAATAAGTGATTTAACTTGCTTCAATGTTTCCAGAAGCAACCAAATACTTCATATGCTCAACATCCATTTTTTATGTTGTCCTTATAGAATCATTTAGTAAATAATGAACCATAAATAATCATTGGCCAAAAACATCATTTTCCATCAAACAATGTGTCACTATAACTCCCATTTCCAATCATTCCATAACATAACAAATGATGACACCACAATCCCTAGTGGTGCCTCCTTGTTGTATCTATGATAACCCTGATCTTTTATTACAAAATTAAACATAATTTATTACATAAAATTCATTTGATACAACATTGAAGATAGAGATATATTGTGTCTTTGGGGATTAGGATCATTACATAACAACTTAAAACATGAAAAACCAAATATTTATTGAAAATGTCCTTTACATGACCACTACATGAGAAAAGGATATGCATGGGAAAAGGGTGAGCTATAAATCCCAGTAAGGGAATAATCACAGAATAACATTAAGAATACAATACATGTTATACAATAGGAATATCAATAGAGAACAATATAAGTATAAACATTAAGGCATGATAAAGCATGATAATCATAACATGGAAATGTGGCAACAACACTTAACATGGAATTATCATGAGCCAAGGCTCATTACACATGGAGCATGAGTAAATACTCATTACACATGTAGCATAAGTGAACCCTTTTTTCACTTAAACTAGCCTGAGCAAACACCTATTTCACGTGATGTATCATGATACTATACTTTACCCAATGCATTGGAGCGCTATCAGGGAGCACCCTTCTTAAACATTTCACTTCATGCATAAGTGTGCCACATGGATTATAAAACATTGAATCATTCTACATAATAATTTATTCCACAATAAACGAATGTGGAATACATACTTGAAACTCTTTAAGGAATAAGTAAATTTTTATAAAGTTTAATACCCTTTATAGATAAACGGGCATGGTATTCACTACACAATGACTTTAGCTTGGAAAAACACGGTGCAATTTAGGCAGCATAACGACGTGACATAAGAACTAATAAAAATGGTTGATGAGAGAGAAAGGGGTGTCTCATCATATTTACATGACATGGAAAGAAATTGGTTCATATAGATAAATGTCCCAACAAATGTAATGGAATTTAGATTCATGATAAAAAATAATTGATTGAATGTAAATGAGAAGAGAGAAATTCTTTTTGGAATTTCAGCATAGTAACGGGTGTACATGGAAGGCATTTAATGAGAGAGAAAGGTGTCTCCCGTAATTCAAACATAAATAAGGAAGTATGGGGGAGATGAAAAACCATACCCCAACAATTGTAATTCAAATAAAAAGGGAATAACAACTTAAAGAATATTGGATAAAAATGATAAAGGTAGAAAAGGCTTACATGGAAGTGTTCTTCCAAAGGATTGAGAGAGGCTTGAGAGAGGATTATTGGGAGATTGGGGCACCTTGGGAGGTTTATATAAATAGGAGAGAAGATTTCCGATGAACTTAAATGGATTTGAGTGAGGAGGAAGTGGGAGCTTGGGTGGGTTTATATAGGAAAGGTGAGAGAATTCTTTATTATTTCGGTTTGGGCCACCTCACATTAAACTAATCCAAACCACAAACCAAACCATGGTTTTGGCCCATGGTTTTTGGAAAAGGGAAGTTGAAAACAATATTTTATAATTCCAAAGTCCAGACTTCTAAAAATAATTGGTTTTCTTATATGGAGGTGTGTCACACTCCAAAGGAAAACAATTTAAAAAGAAAAAATGGTTAATAAGTCTTGAAGGGTCCACTGATGCTTTGTAAAATAAATAAAACAAACCCAAAATTACATTATTTTAATGTAAAAACATATATTGGCCGAACAGAAAGTTTATAGTATTTTATTACATCACTATTGGGTCATAATAATGTCATAAAACACATTATATATTTAAACGGTATTTAATTTTTACCCAAACATTTGACTGTCTTGGAAAATTATGAAAAATTCACCTATGGATAATTTCGACATACTGATTCTAGAAATAATATTCATTTTTTCTAAATAATTATCTAAATATGTTAATTTTCACTTTAAAAATAAAAACTGACATTTATCGAAAATTCATGGGTTTTGACAAAAATGGATTTCAAACCATAACAAAAATTACAGTTTCATTCATAAAATTATAAGATCCGTTATATTTAATAAAAAAATAATTTAGTAATAATAATAATATTTTATTATAATATTATTTAATTCAAAAATCCATTAATTCATCAAAATAGACTTCTTAGTTGAACAATAACTAAAAATATTATTTGTGCTTTAAAAAATATTTTCAAGGTAACGATAATAAAATGAAAGGATATTCATTATTATATATAAAAATAATGTACATAACTATAGTGCTAAGGTCTTGTTACATAACCCCTTATAACACCTGCATAAGACTGAATAGTAAGGTGTGTGATGGTGATAGACTCTTGGGGTGGCTTGGATAACATTGCTCGGGTGGTAATCTCTGTCAACTTCCACTTCTCTTAGAGGTAGCCTCACTCGAGCTTAACATATTCAAGCTCGGCATGGGCTTGGTCAAGATCTAATCCTAAAGACGTAGCCTCCTTTCTGAGCTCTAAAAAATGGGCTTCATATGGGGCACATCTACTGGATGAGTTCATCGCTTCCTTTTTTGAGTAAATTGGATTTTTCAAAGCCCTATATTTATACTAATCATGTGATCACTATTCAATGGCTATATTGGCAATGGTCACAATTCTTAACAATATTTTAAAATCCAAAAATATAAAACCAAAGATGTTGACATTTTATATTAACATTTTATATAAAGAGACATTTAATTAGATTAAGAGGGATTTCCATTAATGAATGTTTCGGTCGTTAAAATGTTCCCCCCTTAAGAAATTTTTCCCTCGAAATTTCCTTTCCCCACACTAAAACAGATGTGGGTAAATCTACTTCATCATTTCCTCTGATTCCCATGTTGCTTCTTCAAAATTGTGTTTTCTTCTGAACACCTTGTTGAGTGGAATTGTCTTATATCATAGAACTTTTTCTCTACGATCTAAGATCTTCACTGGTTGCTCCTCATAAGAAAGATCATCCTCTAACTATAACACATATTAAGAGAGTATATGTGAAGGTTCTGGTATGTACTACCTTAATAGGGATACATGAAATACATCTTGTACTTTGGACATGGTATGTGGAAGTTCTAGTCGATAAGCCACAGCCCCGACATGATCAAGAATCTCGAAGGGGTCGATGTACATTGGACATAAATTCCCTTTATTTACAAACCTCATAACCTTCTTCCATAGAGATATGCGTAGAAATACCATGTCTCTAACTTTAAACTCAAGGGCTCATTGATGGTTATCCTCATAAATCTTATGTCGACTCTGTGCTGACTTGATATGTTGTTGAATGGTTTTCACCTTCTCCATCATTTCTTTGACCATTTCTAGTCCAAGAAGCTTACGCTCACTGACCTCATCCCAACATGCCGGTGTTCTGCACCTTTTCCCATAAAGGGCTTCATACAGTGCCATTAGGATGCTCGAGTGGAAACTGTTATTATAAGAGAACTCATCCAGAAGTAGATGTTGATACCATCCTCTTTTAAATTCCATTAAGCACGCTCTCAACATGTCTTCATGTGTTTGGATAGTTCACATGGATTGGCCATCAATTTGAGGATGATAGGTCGTACTGAAGTACAGTTCAGTATTCAGAGCATGTTAAAGACTCTTCCAAAACATAGAGGTAAATCTTGGATATCAATAGGACACAATAGATAGTGGTACTCCATGAAGCCTTACCACTTCCCTGATATATATTCGTGCTAGTTGATCCAATGTGAAATCCTACTGAATAGTAATGAAGTATTCAGCCTTTGTAAGATAATCCACAACAACCCAGATTGCATGGTTTCCTTTGGATGTCTTCGGAAGTCCAGCGACAAAGTCCATGGTGATGTTCTCCCATTTTCATTCTGGTATGGGAAATGGTTGCATCATCCCCTTAGACTTCCACCTCTCTGACTTCACATGCTGACACACCAGGCACTTTGATGTATATTTAGTGATCTCATTATTTATATTAACCCACCAATTATGCTCTAAGAGATATCGATACATCTTTTTGTTTCCCAGGTGAATGGAGAAATTTGAACTATGTGCATCATCCAAATTTCCTTCTGCATATTTGGACTTGATGTAACAAATAGTCTTTTCCAAAATCTCACAATTCCTTCTTCATTAACATTAAACTCTAAAGATTTATCTTTTCCGATAGCTTCCACATTTTCCTAAATTTCCACATCATCCTTTTGAGCATCCTGTAACCCTTCCAAAAGTGATAGTTTAGAAATCATTTGTGAAAGGATTGATGATGTTCCTTTCTTTATGATTCTCATGTCCATATTCATCAAATCTAAGAAGATTGGATCCTTATCAATTCTCAACAAAGATAGAATCACTGGGTCATTTATACATAGGGAATCCTCTAACTTGTTCTCTTTCCCAGGGTGGCAATTGATTGAGGAGTCATAGTCTTTGATCAGCTCTAACCATCTTCATTGGTGTATGTTTATCTCTTTATGTGTGAATATATACTTGAGGATTTTGTGGTCCGTATATATTTCACACTTCTCCCCAAATAGATAATGCTGCCAAATTTTCAATGTGAAGATCACTACAGCCAACTCGAGGTCATGTGTTAGAATGTTCTGTTCTTGAACTTTCAATTGCATTAAAACATAGACAATGACTTTGTCATTTTGCATCAACACACATCCCAGGACATTCATTGAAGCATCACTGAATACCACAAAAAAACACTCCACTTGTGGGTAAATTGAGCATGGGCGAAGTGATAAGCCTCCTTTTTAACTCCTTGAATATTTTATCGCATTCATCACTCCATGAAAACATTACTCCCTTTTGAGTTAGCATGGAAAAAGGGTTAGACAATCGTGATAAATTCCTCACAAATCGTCGATAATATCCAGCTAACCCCAACAAGCTACGGATATATTTTACCGATGCTGGCCTCGACCATCCCTCAATTATATCTGTTTTGGAGGGATCCAGAGATATCTCATTGCTTGTGATGATATGGCCCAAGAATGAGACATTCTTCAACCACAACTCACACTTGTTGTACTTTTCATTGAGCTTCTCATTCCGCAAGGTCTCTAGTACAGTTCTTAGATGCTCCTCATGATCCTCCTTGGTTTTGGAGTATATCTAAATATCATCTATAAATACTACCACAAATTTGTCGAAGTAGTCTCTAAATACTATATTCATCAAGTCTATGAAGATTATTAGATCATTATTGAGTCTAAAAATAATTACTGTGAATTCATAGTGCCCCAATCTTGTACGAAAATCAGTCTTGGGGATATCATCCTTCTTCACCCTTACTTGATAATATCCCGACAGCAAATCCACGTTGGATAAGTGTTTTGATCCATCCAGTTGATCAAACAAGTCATCAATTAATGAGAGAGGATACTTTTTCTTTATATTGATTTTGTTAAACACACGATAATCGATGTAAAGGCGCATTGACCCATCCTTTTTTTTTGACGAAGAGGACTGGTGCACCTCATGGTGAAGAACTTGGGCGTATAAACCCTTTATAGAGATTATCTAGTAGTTGTTTCTTAATCTCCTCATTCTCCACAACAGACATTATATACGGAGTCATGGATATTGTCAATTCCCCAGGTATAAGATCAATTGATATTTCAATATCTCTTCTAGGAGGATGGCCAGACAATTCCTTAGGAAACACTTCAGCAAATTCCCTCACAATAGGCATGTCTTCAAAGATGGTTTCCTCTTTGGACTCAATCATCTGAGATAAATATGCATGATCCAAGGGTATTAATATCCACACTTGATATGATGGAGCTAAAGAAGATTCATCTTCTTCCTAGCACTTGTATAGAATCGGGGGGTCGATTATCCTATAGAGATTGATTTCCCTCTCCCATAAATTTATGTTGGCTCTATATAAGGGAAGACAATCTATGCCATGAATCGAATATCATTACACCAGAGGGAGTATGATGAGGTTCACCAGGAAGTTTAATCCACAGATTATGACTGGAGAGGTGTTATAGTGAATGGATGCAAAGATTTCCCCATTTTCTGTACTCACCCACATCTCCGCTTCCATGACTTGTGGTGGTGCGGGGATTGTTCTACTAAACATTAAAGATATAAAATAATGCATAGAACCTGAATAAAAAAGTATGCTCTCTATTATTGAATGAATAACTATTGTACCTGTCACCACTTCATTGTCAGGGTTCACTTCGGTAGTAGTGATGGAAAAATCTCGCCCTTCCTGCCTTGGAGGTTATTGGTTGCCTTCTAAAACCCATGGAAAAGGGAAATGATTTTCAAGAAGCCATGGTTCTTTGAAATTGAAGCAATGAAACATGAATTGAGGTTTTAATGGAGTGTTCCTCCCCTCTGTCACAACAGCGAGTCTTTCTTGCTAACATTTAATAGCTCGGTGCCCTTCTCTTCTACACCTAAAGCATTTCCTCATCCCCTTCAGTAAATTTCTGGGGTGATTATTTTTGTACCTTTGGCAAGTGCAATGCTAGATCTTATTAGAATCATTGGATTTATCATTAGGAACACCATCAATCAAGTCCACCTTAAGATTATGATCTCCATGATACCCCTGAGATTCTATGATCTCCATTTTGACCTTGAGGGAACATCGGACAATTTCCTCATAGCTATCGAAGTCACAGATCATCAGCTCTTTCCACAGGCTAGGTTTCAGCCCACCAAAGAAGGGTTCAACCTTGCATTCGGGGGTAACGACAAAGCCGGAGGCGTATCGTGAAAGACTTGCGAATTAATCCTCGTACGCTCCAATAGATTCATCATCTTTTTTCTTGAGGTCAAGGAAGTCCCTTTCCATTTTAAGCCAGAGGGTGGGTGAACAATATTTATCAAAAAACATCTTCTAGAAATCCTTCCATTCCAATACCTTTCTCTCTTCCTCAGGCTTTGTATTTTTTATCAATGTCCATAATTGATCAGCTTCACCCTCCATATGATAAGTAGCCAAGAGAACCTTCTCTTATTCAGAACATTGAAGGATGGAGAATATCTTTTCAATGGAGTTGATCCATTTTTCAGCGATTGAGGTATCAGATGATCCATTAAAAGTAGGAGGCATTTGTCTCATGAAGCTCTCGATAGCGACTTGTTCGTTCTTAGGGAGGGTTTAACGTTCCTCTTAACCTATGTTTATATTCAAATCTTGAGTTAGTTGAGAGAGAAGTGTGAGAATGTTCACGATTCCTGCTCCCATTGGATTGGGAATCTCATTAGTACAGTCATCACATTGATCTTCATATCGGTTGTTATCCCGAGTCCTCCTATTACTGGCAATAGGCTAGAATAAAAGGAAAGTTAGGTTTAACACATAAATGGAAATACAAGGACAAAACTGATGACTTATAAATAACTTTTATTTCCTTAACATATGAATATATTGGATTCAGTATATGTTATCCATGATATACTTTCTAGCATATATTCTTAGGGCATTTTTTGTCCCTTAATAACGGTTCATACTAAGCTTTTTAATTTCCCAAAGCATATCCCCCGGGAGTTTTGTAACCAAGATTGCATCAAGGTCCATTGTTGTGCACTAGTTCCCGTTTGAGTCTAGCTCAAACCGGTGTTTTCGGGTTTTAGCCCTAGGATACATCTGTTCCAGAGCTACCTCTACCTGCTCGTATCCAGACATGGATGTACTTTCTTCATAAACCACTTACTAAATACTCGCCGAAACTTAGGGAAGTTTTTTTATACTTAGTCTTCTCTCTAAGGATTTTCTAGGGTTTTCTAATCCTAATCCCAAAAATAACTAAAACTATCCTCTAAGTAAATTAGATTTGTTAAATCCATATATTTATACTAATCATGAGATCAATTTTCAATAGATATATTAGCAACAGTCATAATTCTTTATAGTATTTTAAAATCAAAAAAAAAAAAAAAATAAGATGACATTTTATATAAACATTTTACATAAAGATACATTTAATTAGATCAAGAGGGATTTCGATTAATGAAATTTTGGGTCATTACAATAGCGTCTTCTCAATTCTTATATCCTATTTATGTTGCTCAATATTTTCAAAATGAACATGGATAAATATTTCTTCTAAATATGATATCTATAAAAACGAATAATTAGTTGTCCATTATTCAATGTATTGTATATTTTCTTGTACATTTTATAACAACTTACAACATTGACTACATCTTTATTAAAAGGATCACTTAGTCTTGTTACTTGAAAAGGTTTCATGGAGTTATAATATATAAATACCCATTCTCAAATCCATTAATAAAAAGTTATAATGTATATTATCTGCGTTTACATAGATAAATAAAAATTGGGAGTTCTTTATACTGAAAACTGATGCCTAGTTCAAAAATATGTCCTTTAATTTGTCATTTGATGAATACAGAACTGCCTAGCTGCTAATAAAAAAATATAATAATGTAGTCATCGTTCACTATAAACATGAAGTGAAGTAAAAGAAAATGTGGAAAAATATGAGCATCAGTTTTTCTGAAATGAACTACAGTCTTATAGTAAAGGTGATCATCATAAAAGAACATCTTTCCAATTCTACAATTCTAGAAAAACTCTAAAGTCGAAATCTCTCTTAAATTATCACTGCGTATAAATCTATGACCTGTTTTAAAAAAAATTAAATCAATAAAATATTAAAAAACAATGATGGTTAAATGAAATGATATAACATATATCATATTGAGAGTGAACCTATTGTTTAAAAAATTAATAATGTTTTTCAAATCAATCTGATATGATTTTCTAGTAAATTCCTAGAATACCCCATTATTGTCATGGAAGATCATTTTTATTTTCAGTTCATAGTAAAATATCTTAAAAAATATTATAACTACAAAAATTTAGTAAAATTACCTTTCCCCGTCAGCACTAAGAAGCATTTTCATTAGCCTTGTATTAGGAGTTATTAGTATAGTTTACAACTTCACCCACCTAGGAATTAATTGGGATAGCTTGGGGACTATTTCCAACCACTTATTCATACTCACCTATTGATATATATATATATATATATACATAAGGAGACTCATAGTCTAGTTTCCTTTCCCTACACATCACAACTCTAATTACTGGCATATGCATCTTTGAGGTATAAAAGGCTGAATTGGAATACACAACACGTTTTAGTTCTTACTTATTCAATTCTTCATTAACATCTTCCTCATACTCAATTTACTCAATATAACTTATTTCCTTCATCTCATAATCATAAATTTCTTGTGTTCTACCCTCAATAACAGCAACTGAAGTTTTATTGTTTTAAATTTTAATTTCTTCCATTCAAATATCCACAAAAACCCTTCCTTTCTCATCACTATAAACTAATTTCATATCTTTCTTCCCATTGATATTCACCCTTTCTCCTAAAATTAAAATTTGTATATTGTTCATTTTTTATTGGGGAACATGTTTACTAACCTTCTTACTAGTATTTTTTATTCTATAGGAAAAATCTCAAACTCTCCTCATTTGAAACAGTTATCACCTCTCCTTTCAAAGTACATGGATGTTTTTTCATAAACAACCCGTTAAAATGGATGTTTAGCCTCATAAGACCTTGATTGTACCCTAAAGCTCTATCTTGGTGTGGTTCGAGCCTACAATTGATAGTGGAAACATAATTTCTTATTTTATAAATTAATATGAAAATAAAGGACCTTTTAGAAATATAGTATACTAACACTACTTTGGTAGTTTCAGGGTGAGTAGCAACAACATCTTGAAAATTCCACCTAAAAAATAATGGTACAACCTCTCTTTTTGGGGAAACAATCCCAAAAATGTTATATAAAAATACTATAATAGTCGATATTCTTAGGAATTTATCAACCAAAATGGAAAAATAAATCAATTAAATGATGTTTAATACATTGGCAATAAACTGAAAACAGAACCGATAACATTTAAAAGAGTGGTGTGATTTTTCTTAACTGATTTAATAGGCTGGTCATGAATACTAGAAATCCAAGAATAACTCTTCACTTTGGATATATAATCAAAATATGTCATGAAATTCCAACTGATATATGAACCATATGTGGGGGAAAATCAGATGACGCATGAAAAAAGGAAAATCTAACACGAAACATTAGATAATCTTGATCCTCACTATCTTCAATAGTCTTAATAATGGCTCTCCATAACACACACTATGATAATATCCATCCGACATGGGAAAACATCATCCTTAAAATTTATGACCTTTTTGGATGTAATGTATATGTAGCTAACAATGTTAGGACACCATAATTAATTCCAAATATATAAGAGGTGTTAGAAACTTTTAACTCCATTATCCTACCAGATATGTCAACTCATTATATAAATTTTTTATTAGTTTAAATTATAATTTAATTCGATAATGAATTTACCCAAAAATTTGGACATTCTAGAGTGAATTTCCTTTAGTAATTTTAAATAGGAATTTCCACTAGAAATTTCAAAAGGTATTTTCAACAGGGAATTTCTGGTGGGAATTTACACTGGTAATATGACACTCAAACACTATGACTTATCACTAGAAAATTACAAGTGATTCCATTATAAATTGTTCGCTAGTTAAAAAATGAAATTTTATTTCACTATGAATTTCCATTGGGGGTTGAGACCTTACACTCGATTGCCCCTAGAATTTTCCACTGGCAATTTCTAGTGGAACTGTGAATTGGGAATTTACGATGATATTTGTTTGAGGAATGTTTCTATTGATTGAAAATAAATGTTTAATATTTGGAATTTATAAATTACTTTTACTAGTAAATTCAACTAGAAATTTCAATTAGGACATTCCACTCAAATTTCCATTGGTAATAAACACAAGAGTTTCTAGTGGGAAATTACAACTAGTAATCCCCATTCATAATTCCAACTACCAATTAACAACACTAATTATTAGTGAATAGAAATTCTCTGTAGTAATCCCTATATAAAATTTACATTGTATATCCACAGTGGATATTGTAAGAAATTTGAAATATTATTCAACAACTAATCATTTTGTATTTATAAATCATGTACCACCTATATAAATTGAAATTCTTGAGGAAATTGGAATGAAATTTTCTAGTTCAAATACAAACTGGAAATTCCCAGTGAGAATTCCCACTATAAATATCATGATGAAACTCGAAATATATAGTAATATACATTCCCACTAGAAAAAAAATAATAATAAAAAATCAGTGATAAAAAGAAATGACATTCCAAATACAAACTTCCTGTTTTTCAATTCAATTCAATAAAATTAGTGCTAAATACAAATTGACAATTACCACTAAAAATTAAAATTGATCATAGTAATTCATAAAAAAAATGGAAGTATAAATTCATACTATAAATCAATTTAATGATATTATAAATTCCTACAGGAAATTCATATTGCAAATAAATTGGAATTTCCACTGAAATTTCCCATTCATGAAATTACTATAAAAAAAATTAAAATTCAACTGAAACTTGGTATATAAACATCCTAGAAGAATGAAACCAAATCATCACTTTTACAGTGTTCTAATAACCCTAAAAAAATGAAAAATCACATAATATAAATATATTTATCTTTTTATATCTATAAGATTTTCCAAAACCCAAATACCATTATTTCTCAGTCACTCTAATAAATAAAAAAGAATGCAACAAACAAAAATCACATAAACCACCTATTATATTCTGTCGTTGTCTATAGAAACCTATGTTTAGTTGAGAAATTTGTTGATGGGTTCTCCAACTAGTTATTCAATGGATTCGTTGAGGGATTCACCTAGGTTTTCACTGAGGGTTTTCCTAAGGGTTTCATCAATATGTTAGTCGAATGATTCATGGATGATGAGATCAATGATATATTGGATAAGGGTTTTAATGAGGGGTTCACTAATACCTTATTGGTGGATCTTCCGATGCATCTTTCAATAGATTAGTGGAAGATTTGAATCATTGACTGAGGGATTCACTGAGACCTTCATAGAGGTTTTTTACTAAAAAGTTAATGGGTTCAACAAGAGATTCATAGAGAGCCTACCCGAGGGATTTTACTGAAAAATATTTTTGAATCTCAACTGAATTCACCATTCCATTTTCAATATTGATGACTAATCAAATTTCATAAGAAAATATTATACATGTTGCATCCATCCAACAGCCATCCAATGGGCCTGGTCGAGACCTGAACATGAGAAGATAATTTTTCACTTTACAGATATGAATTTAAAAACTGTGAGATCATATCACTCTTATAAAACTAATTATTAAATATAAATATAAATAATATATTATAATATATTAAATATTAATAATTTATAGACTACATGATTCTTAAAGTCATCTTGTAATGATAAAAACAGATTATGGTCATTTTATAGTGAAGAGTAAAAAGAATGAAGTGTGTTTCAAAAATTTGGTAGAGTGTAATAGTTTAAGGAGTTAAAGAAATACATATAATAATTGATATTTAGGGAATATTTATCCATTAAATTCATGAATTGGAACACTTTTAATTTAATGTTTGATGTTAATCTTGGAGATTATTTGAGTTAAAATAGAAAGTAGAGTGATGTCTTGAGAATATTCCAATTTATTGATGTTTAGAGATTGTTTATTTCATCAAAATTTCACAATGAAGAATTAATGAATATATTACACTAATTATTTGATAACAAATTTAATTTATGGGGAAGTTATGTGATAGTGAAGGGTTCCTACACCAAATTGATATCAAATTTGGATTCCAAAGACTGATATAATTTTATTTCATTAAGATTAGCATTTTGATAATTTGAGATAGAATTACATCACATTGTATATATTTTTATCTAATGGTAGTTCAAGGATAAACCATGCTCATTTATATCCATGATGATCATTTAATCATCTGATCATGGATTTTGTGTATAATACTAAGGAATTATCTATACATTTTAAATATTAAAAAAACTAATTTCATTTTCATTACTATGATTGTTTTTTATTTCATAGTGTGTTCATTTTATTAAGTGTTTAATTTCTTTAAAAATCAGAAATAAAGACTAATTTATTTCAAAATCCCAAGCTACTGGAAAATTTTAACTTGTGATGAAGGTTTTTTAGATTTGGAAGATAAAAGAAATCGATTCATTGACTCAACCATGGGGAATCCTCAAGATTTTAATACCCACTAGATTATAGGTATATGTAAATTGTATTACCTCATTGTATCAATACTAATTAAAATTAAATAATAAGTTTTATTATGGATGTTTCAAGTGTATTCTATTTCAGATTAATTTTTAGTTATTATATTTATTCCCATAATTGTTCGCATAAATTTAGATAATAAAATCAGGATTCTAACATTTTATGGGATGATATTTCACATATATAAGGATAAGATGTTGTTGTACCCATTTTCTATTATTTTAGATTTTCTAGAATTTTTTTACAAATAAGTATATTTATTTTACGGAAGTTATTTTGATGGTGAGTATTAATCAAAATAATATTGAGAATAAAAATTGTGCGTGTAATGAAAATCATCCATCACATTCAAAGTATGTGTTTAGAAAATTCATGGTGATTACGAAAAAATTTGAATTCAAGATATGTCGAAGAACTTCTCTTAAAGGGAATGTGAATATGAAAGAAACTAAATTATAGTTTTCATTTTTTATGTATGAATAGATTTGAATGCGGGGTGATGAATCTGTTGAAGGACTCTTCATAAGATTAAATGAAATGGTGAACATGATTTGATGTTTTTTATCTAAAATGAAACTATTATATTGAAAACATGTTCCTTGATTCATAATGACCACATCATGTGTTGAATTGGTGTTTGATTAATTCCTACATTAGACAAATGAATTATGGATCATTTTCCTATTATTTGAAAACAATTCATGCTCATTTTCTTGTTTTTAGAGATGTTACATGATTTTTAAACTAAAATGTATTGTTTAAATTAAAAACAAAAATTTAGAGTCATACTAACTGTATTGGGTGTCAGATTGATGTGTGGTTTATTTATACAAATCACAACTAAATTAGGGATCATTTTCTTAATGTTTAAAAACAATTTGATCTTGTTTCCTTAGTTTTGGCTAGTGATGTGTGTTTTAATCTAAAATGAATCCTTTATATTGAAAATGAACATTTTGAGTCATATCAGTCACATCCTATGTTATATTGATGCATAGTATATTCTTACAAATCAAAAATTAATTATGCACCATTTTCTTAATGATTGAATAAAATATGACATCACTTTATCTGTTTTTTCTATTTGATGTGTGTTTTAAAATGAAATGAAACATTATATTGAAAGCACATAAATTGATTCATACTGACTACATCGTGTTCCATATGGGCATGTGATGAATACTTGTACATTATATATGAAGTAATGATCATTTTTTTGAAGTCTGAAAACCATCCTAGCTCATTTTCTCAGTGCTGGTGATGTGTCGCGCATGTTAAACAAAAATGGAATTTTTATATTTAAATCACACATTTTAAGTCATACCAGACACATCTAGTGTTATATTGACATGTGGTTGATTTTACACATCAAAAATGAATTATGGATCATTATCCTAAATTTCAAAAACAATAAGATCTTGTTTCTTTGATTTTGGATAGTGATGTTTGTTTTAAACTAAATTGACACCTTTATATTAAAAACACACAATTTTAGTCTTATTAGTCACTTTTGGTGTCAGATTTATGTGTGGTTGATTATTATATGTCATAAATTAATTATGTATCATTTTCATAAAGTTTAAAAACAATCCAATCTTTTTTCCTTGATTTGGAAAATGTTATGTTTCTTTAAACTAACATGACACTTTCATATTGAAAACTTGTACTTTAAGTCAAATTGACCACATCGTGTGAAAAATCAGCATGAGGTCTATTAAAACACATGAAAAATTAATTATGTATCATTTTTAGAATGTTTGAAATAAATGAAAACTTTTTTTCTATTTGGGTGATGTGACATGCGTTTTAAATTAAAATTGAACTTTTATATTGAAAACACGCACTTCTAGTCATACTTACCACATCAGTTATTAGATGGACATGTGTTCAATTTTTATATTTTAAAAATTAATTATGGATCATTTTCATAAATATTGAAATAAATATATGATTTTTTCGGGGTTTTGTCTAGCGATGAGAGTTTTTAAATAATATGACATTGTTATATTGAAAACATGCACATTGAGTTATATCAGTGACATCATGTGTTAGCATTTTGTGTAGTCGATTCTTAACCATCAAAAATGAATAATAGACTGATTTCCTAAATATGGAAACTAGTTTGATTTCATTTCATTTTTTTGGCTATTTGAAGGGTGTTTTAATCTAAAATTTCACTTTTATATTCAAAATAGGTACCTCAAGTCATACCGACCACATCATGTACTGAATTAGCATGCATTCAATTCCTACATGTGAAAAATAAATTATAGATCATTTTCATAATGTTGGAAATCAATCCAAACTCATTTTTTCAATTTTGGTGATGTGAAATGGGTTTTAAACTATAATGGAACTTTTAAAATGAAAACATTCACTTTGAGTCATACCGACCACATCGGGTGTCAGATTAATGTGAAATTGATTTCTACACATCACAAATAAATTATTAATCATTTAACTAAATCCTAAAAACAATATGATCTTATTTGCATAGTTTTGGCTAGTGATGTCTATTTGAGACTAAGATGACACCTTTATATTGAAAACAAAGACTTTGAGTCATATCAGAAACATCATATGTCATATTGATGTATGGTATATTCTTATATATCATATATGAATTATAAACTGTTGTACTAAATTTTGAAAAACAAATATAAGAACATTTTCTTGGTTTTGGCTATTTTATGTGTGTTTTAAACTAAAAGGACACTTTTAAAATGAAAGCATGTACTTTGATTCATACCAACCACATCATGTTCTGAATAATCATGCGGTGAATTCCTATGTGTGAAAAATAAATTATGGATTGTTTACTAATGTTTAAAAACAATCATATCTACTTTGAGTAATTTTGGTGAAGTGACACATGTTTTAAACAAAAATGGAACTTTTTTATTGAAAACATGCACTTCAAATCATACCTACCACATTGGGTGTCATATTGGCATGAATTTGATTTTACACATCAAAAATGAATTATAGGTTGTATTCCTACTGTTTGAAAATAATCTGAGCTCATTTTATCATTATTTTTCTATTTAAATCATGTTTTAAACTAAAATGACACTTTTGTATTCGAAACATGAACATTGAGTCATAATGACCACATTGGATATCAGATTAATGTGTGGTAAATTACTATATGTGAAAAATGAATTATGGATTAATTTATAAATATTTGAAAACAATATGAGCTTGTTTGATAGGTTCTATATATCTAAAACACGTTTTAAACTTAAATAACACTTTTTTATTGAAAACAAGTACTTAGAGTAATACTGACTACATCATGTGTTGAATTGTTGGGTGGTCAATTCGTACATGTCATAAATTAATTATTGATCATTTTTATTAGAAAATTTAATTTAATACAAGCTCATTTGAATGATTTTGTCAATGTGATACATGTTTCAAAATGAAATGAAGCTTTTATATTAAAAACATGCACATTGAGTCATACCGACCACATCATGTGTCAGATTTATGTATTTTCAATTTCAACAAATCAAAAATGACATATAGATCACTACTCTAAAGTATAAAAATAATTTGAATTTTATTCTTGGTTTTGGGCATGTGACATGTGTTTTGAACTAGTTTATAAATTTTACAAAATAAGTATATGATAAAAATGATAAGGAAATTAACTAAAAAAGTTGATAAAATTATGAGAAAATTATACAAATAGATATAAGAAAGACTCATATTAAGTATTTCTATATATATTCTAACACCGTATATCTTTCCCATTAATTTCTAAAAAATGAATTTCTCCATTATATTTCTCCTTCAAGAACAGATCAAAAATATTATATAATCATTTAGATACTAGTACTTCACGTCCAAAATATATTTCTAAGATCATATCCCATACTAGATTATAAACATATTAGGTAGTCACCTATATTAGATGTCAGCAAACATTCTGACATCATCTACTCTACCCACTCATCTCTAATGAAATTTGACTCTTATTTTGAGTAAATAGACAGCTACAAATCTGGGTATTACTGATAAAATACTGAACAATAAATTGTTGAGATATATTTTTAATTAAATTTTAATTGCTTTCATAAATTACCTATTTTAGGATGCAAGTACTTTTATTGTATATGATATCGTTTTGAAATTTTAAAATGTAATATCCAAAATCATAACCATTATCTTTCCTCATACACTATAGAAATATTTACTAGAATAATTAAATTGTTTTTAAATATATCTTGATAGTTAATAATTTGATATATACCTGAATCAACTTCTATTTGAAAAAAATACATAGGCCTCTTATGTTTAGTGATCGATCTCATTCCATGATTTAACCGATATTTATAGATCTCCCCTTCATAAAAAATTCTCATTAAAACACAAACATAAACATATAATTAAAATTTTTCCTATAAAATACGGATTTTTGTGCATTAAATATTGACGGAAAACATCATTTGTTGTTGGATAGATAGAAATACATTAATTGGATCGAAAAAAATAAATATTTGAGGTTTGTAAATTGATTGTGATCAGCATCTATTGCTTCCTGAAATAATCAAATAAGTAATGAAAAATGAGATATATATTTTATATGGTTATATTTTATGGTATTAACCATGAATGATAGGAATCAATAAGATTATTTCATCTATTTTTTCTTCCCAAATTCATTTCTTAGTACATATTTTATCTTATCTATTTATTTCACTTCCAAAGATATTTCTTATGACTAAACGATGTAGGGATCAATGAATTCAAATCATACTATGAAAATTTATCCCTTTATATAGTAGTAAAATAAAATCCAATTGAAAATATTAATAGTTATTAACATTAATGGATATATTAGATCATTTTCTAGATAGGTGGATTATAAAAATATACCTCATGTATGTATTCACAACAGAGACTCGAATCCATTAAAACTTGGGAATCTCATTTATACTCTCGAGAACAGCCATGTATGTAATGAAATTTGAGAATATTTATTTTAAATATTGAATGTAGGAAATATATCCATCTTTTAATGTGGTGTCTGTGTGAAATTATAAGGTTAATATATGCTATTGTGTTATGGAACTAGAGGGGCCAAGGTACTCCTAGAAGGTCCTTTTTTCCTTTTTCAATACACTAGATTTTCTTGATCCAAACTTCCATTTCTCCATCATTTTATACGTTTGTAATACATTGACTCACATTAGAAATTTTTCATCAACTATTATATGTTTTTCCATTTTCAAAAATAGTTAAGGACATACAACATGTACATTTTTAAGACTACACAGTCATGGTATGAATGTTAAAATAGCATCATTGACCATTGTAATACATGGATCATCACGTATAATAAAAAACTCACTGCTCGAATACTGATCTACATAAATCCCCACAGTCATGTGATATTTTTGGAGTTATTTGTCGAGTATCAGGCCTCCATTGATATTATACATTGTACCCCTCCCAACAAGGTTTTGTTTCGGTGTTGATAGATAGAAATCACATTCAACTTTACCATATAGAATTTTAGTAATATAAAGTTATCTGAAGTTTTTTGATGCAGATTATGGAAAAAGATTAATCACTAAATTAACAACTGCAGTTAATTTATGTAGTGGAGGGGAATAACAAGACTCAAAACTAGTGGGTTCATTTCGTTGTTCATGTTTTGATCTCTTTTCCACTGTTATTTCACTTTGATCCTTTCACATATATTAGTATGTCAAACTAGACCAGATAATAATATACTGCAAAAATATATTTTCACTAAAAATATTTTAAACATCCAATATATATCTTCTTTCATTTTTTTCTTATCGAAATATGCTCGATGTGACACTCCAAAACCTACACCTTTAATGTGATCATATTATTTTGGCCACTTCAAAGCTACTGGAAGTATTTTTTTCATCAGGTAAGGTCGCTTCCTGTTCTTCTTTTTAAACCATATTAAAATATATATAAACATAAATGTAAATTTTTATGAAATATTTTTGTAAATAATAATTAATTACTATCATACCAAACATACACATGTTTTCCATAACTCTTTTGGGTTTTTATTAATATGTTTACCCCCTTTAAATATACAGGACTCCTTCCATTACACAAGACGTGGGATGGAAGTGGATTCTGATTTTGATTCATCAATATGAATAATAAAGGATTATATGTTTTTTTATATCACATAAAACTTTTTCTCTATATTTAAAATACATACCATTTTTATATCTAGTGAATTGTACCCCATCCTTACATTGTGACATGGGTACGTTTGTTTTGATGCACGTTGTTTATTTTCATCACAAATTTGTTGTTTCATAAATGAAAAATTTTGAATCAAATTAGATAAAAATAAATAATGTAAAATAATATATTATTGACTATAATTCACCTTAAATGTTTTCTCATCACAACAACAGATGAAATAATTCCATGTTTCTAGTTTAATAATGTGTGAATAAGTAACTGGTGGGAGGGGAATTACATTCACCTTAGTGTCCCTTAGATGAAACATGGTAACATGTGTCTGAAAGCCTATATGGGATTTTATAGTAGTCATTAAGTCATATTTATCAGGGAAATCATCTTAAATAAATTAAATCTATAACGGATAATAAAAATTAAATCAATTTTTCATTATATAATTTTTTGATAAAATGGACAAAGTATATCATAACATTAACTTAATATCTTACCAAAGGGTTTTCGTAGTTATAGGTTGGACATGTAACCATGAATATATATCAATTGGCACATTCATTCTCATTGTGAGACCAACATAACTAATAATCATTGAATTGTTTTGGGTCAATAGGTTATCTGCATTGATTCCATCCAACCTCAAATTTTATAACATTCCTTATATCTTGGATTATTTTATTCATCACGGTGATGATATGTTGTTCTTGTTTTTTCATCAACATGTTGTTGATCCTCTAATAATTCTATAGTTTTAGTATTAACTGTCTGTTATTCCTTGAGATTTCTTGAAAAATCATGTGTAGAATTCATTATCTATATGAGTAGTCAAACATTTAGTCCAGATTATGTTAATAAAATATATGAAACATAATATAATGAGGAAATGTATAGTGGATTATCAAAAATAAAAAGGAAAATGAAGTCCTTTGAACCATTCCAACTAAGAATCCCCTCTTTTGGTCCCCTATAATTTACATGACATTGTCTACAGTGGGACTACAATGAAATGACATTGATCTCCCAATAAAAGGTCATACTCGATTGGATTTTCCTCTGACTCTATAATTGTTTTATTCATTGGCAGAACAATTGAAAAATTCTTATTTTATGGATCTATGGCATAAAATACTTTCACTTCTTGTGAAACCATTTTTAATGGATCATCTTTAACCATTCTACAATAATATTCTACTTCTTGAATCCAACTTAATCAACTTTCACTACACTCTTTTTGTCAACCAATTTATAATAGAAAATTGGAACTTGAAATGTTTTATAACCCAACTCTTATATATGTTTGATGATGCTGAAATTTTACACATTCACATAAATTGTATTTCGATCCTTGGAAACCGATATGTGCTTTTATTCCACCTTAATCATAACTCAATTTTTTTGTATAATATTTCATTTATCATGTTCTTTTATATATAATGTATAAACACTAATTAAAAAAATAGTGTAATATATAACATTTTCATTTGGTCCCCCAGCTAGCCATCAAATTCTTTTTATAGTTGAATTAATAATTTTAGACAACTATTTATAAATATTACCTTGTAAAAATCCTATAAACTTTTGATTATGTATATTTGGTATCCATACATCATTCCATAATGGATTCAAATTTCTTGGAATTTTTTGGTGTGATTCAATGTATAGATCAACATTTTTACTAGCATGTAAAAAGTAAAGGTGATGTGACGACCCATCCCAGGGGGGCCCGAGCCGCAACTCCCCAAGCCCACCTCCAATAGGCCAGGGGCTGGTGACTAGCACCGAGTAGGCATGTCACTAACATGGGAGGCATTGCCTATAAACCTGTATACATGTACACACATCTCCAAGCCCACAAAGTTGGAAAGTAAAAACTTCTAAAAATGGAACTACATGCATACAATAAAAATCCTAATCAACAGAGTATGATAGGAAAGTAAAGTACAGTATGTGTAAAACCCTGGGCCAAAATTAGAAGACCACCAAAAGAGAGTCTACAACATAGTCCAACCTTTAAAGAAAAGGTACTAGGACTACAATCCATAGCTGTAGGAGGACACCTCGGCCTGCCTGATCTCACTGAGCACCGTCCGGTCCTAGTCCACCTAGAATCATGTCAAAGGCTCGCTCGTCTACACAAGACACGACACGTGCAGCCAAAGCCCGTGCAGGGGTGATTATAACAATACCCAGTAGGAAACCTCTAAACCACAAAAAATACAACAAGGGAAATACCAAAAAGGAATGATACAGTCATCTCTAAACAGTATATGTCTACTTAACATATAACAAGAACATCCAGATATACTCATACACAATGACTCTCACGAATCAAACACTAAGATCCAGCTCGAAGATTCCACAAAGCACGTAACAAGGAGAACACACTCCTAGGTTTGAAGAGAGAGATAAAAAGTACTCATTCTAGGAGAAAACAATTTACAAGTACTTGAGAATACGACGTTCAGATGAGGATCACAACTAACATCTATGGGGTGATTCTAGCAACTCAGTCTGAACTAATCCGCTAAGTAGAGGATCATCACCCGGGTAAAGTTGGTCACATCGATACTAAGAACTCTACCTAGGGTTCCAGGAATGAATAGAGGATCCGGCTCTAAATCTTACAGAGGAGATTCCAACAACTCTATTCAAGAAGGCCTACTGAAGGGATCATACTCTTGTACATAGGAAATGATACCATAAACCTTCAAGGGAAAGACCAAGGGAACAAACCCTAAGAAAGCTAGTCCAAGTCACAGAAGACAAAAGGATCAAGCCATGTAAAACAGGTTACACAGCATGTAGTATGGTTACACAATGTGTTCCTTGACACTGGGTATTTCCTGTGTAAATGTCCCGTGTCACTTGTCCAAGCTTTGTAAAACTAAACTACATGGCATGTAGAAGGATCACACATCGTGTTGCCCAACTCCGGGAACTGTTCGTGTAAACATCCCATGTTTGAAATTGATGTCGTGTAGGAAAGCATATACATGTCATGTAAGTCGAAGCACATGTCGGGTCCTGTCAACTGGGAAACACCAGTGTACCCTCATCGTATGCCCATACACGGGGTCCGTCTGTGTTTCCTTCCCGTGTACCAATACACGGGGTATCCCATGTCTCTAGCTGGGTCTTTCTGGGGAAGGTTATACAAGCCATGTCCTTGGATGTCTACCCAACCTGTGTCCTTGTACTCCCAGACAACATGCCAGGTGGGCCACCGATGAACACATGATGTGTTGCCCATACTACACGCCGTGTAGTCGGGAAATTTCCTGAACCATCTTCTTCCTCTTTGCCCCTCGACCAGATCTCCGGATCACGTTCTCTCATCCATTCATCCCGATACTTCAGGTCTTGGTTCATCCCATCATACGAACACCGAATTGGGTGTTTTCAATCCTTCGATCGGGTAATAAAACTCGAATTATCCATCTGATGAAAAACACCCAAAAACTCATATCTCTCGATCCACTCCGAATCGTCCACCGAAATTTTCATCACAGCTCCAGAACATCCTCCTAAGGTTGGATCTACAATCTCGGATCATTGTGCCAACAAATGAATGTGCAATGTCCAATTTCCTCCAAGAATTCGTAGAATGAACATGAAGAACACGTAGAAATTGGGGAAGAAAGGCATAAAAAATAGAGAGGGACGAACCTCGATCGATGTTCATGTCGATCTTGGTTCGTCACTGTTAGAAGGTTGAATGAAACCAAATTATTTACTAGAATCAAATCCTCAAAATCCCCGAAAAATCCCATCCTGTAATTATGATCGATCCATGGGCTGATATGTTCATTGAGCTCTCCGACTTCATCATATGAATCGAGAACGGGGAAAGGAAAATCAAAATCAAACATCCTACCTGGATCTGAAGCATTTTTTGGCGAAGATCGGGTCGTCGCGTCGTCGTCACCGGAGAAATCGTCAAGAACGTCGTCGCTGCATTGGGGGTTTCCTCCAAGGATTTCCTAGAGCCTCCAACAGTTTCAGGGTTATGAGGTCTGTAACCCTGGACCCCTGTGTAATCATTTATTTAAAAAGGATAAATGATAAATATTTGGGTGCATCAAGGATTTTAATAAAATATTTTAAAATAAAAACTTTATTACAGTTACATCCAAAAACCATATTTCACCACCGACCTGCGACAGCCGACGTTAGGTCTTTTCTAGGGTAAATCTGCTGCTCTAGACGCAACGGTTCTCTCAGATTTATGATCCAAGAACATGTTCAAGAGTAATTACATTTTTTCAGGATATTCATATGCTCGCATTATTTAATTATTTAATTAAATTCAAACCTTTGTTCTGGGATCACCGGGCCTCGAAACTGCATGTCGTCACATCGCATGGTCTCGAAATAATTCCCATATAATATTAAAATAATACATGGAAAATCCAGGACATTACATCACACCCACCTTATGGATTTATGTCCCTGAAAATCCAAAACAAAGGCTAATCAAAAAGATGTGGGTAATGCACACGAATCTGAGCCTCCCGCTCCCACGTGCTCTCCTAGAGATTCTCGTGCTGTCATCGGACACGCACTAAGGGAATAGCTCGCCCATGAAGGATCTTCTCCTACTAATCCTCAATCTCCACTGGGAACTCAGTAAAGGTCTCTCCATGATCGATGTCGAGCTTTCCCCAGTCGATAACATGCGATGGATCATGCACGTACCTCCGCAACTGTGACACATGGAAGACGTTGTGTAACCGGTCCATCTGAGGAGGTAGATCCAAGAAGTATGCCACCTCACCAACTCTACTCAAAATCTAAAAAGGGTCGATGAACCTTGGAGATAGCTTGCTGCCTCGACCAAATCTCCACAGTCCCCGTCGAGGTGAGACCCAAAGAAACACACGGTCCCCCTCCTCAAACTCCAAGGGCCTCCATCTCCTGTCGGCATAAGACATTTTCCAACTCTGTGCAGTCTTCATCCACTCCTGGATGACATGAACCTTCTCTATAGTAGCTCTCACCATCTCTGGGCCCATGAGTGCTGACTCTCCTGGGTCAGTCCAGCAAAGTGGTGACCTGAAAGGTCGCCCATACAAATCCTTGAATGGTACCATACCAATAGTGTAATGATAAATGTTTTTATAAGAAAATTCCACCAGTTGTAAGTGATCCTTGCCTCTACGACCAAAGTCATGTATGCAAGCTCATAGCATTTCCTCTAGGACTTGGATGGTCTGCTCTGTCTGACCATATGTTTGAGGATGAACGTTGTGCTCAAGCATAACTAAGTCCCAAAAGCCTCCAGCAATCCCTTCAACAACCGGGATTTGAAACGGGCATCACAATATGACATGATCATGGATGGAACTCCATTAAGTTGAACTATCTCTTTCACGTAGAGGTAACCTAAGCTCTCTAATGAACATTGCTCCCATATGGCTAGGAAGTGGGCTGACTTGGTTTGTCGATCAACAATCACCCAGATGGCATCGTGTCGCATAGAAGTATGTGGTAAACCTGTCACGAAGCCCATAGATATCCCATCCAACTTCCACTATGGAACCTCAAGGGGCTGAGTCAAACCTACTAGAACCTGGTGCTCAGCCTTTACTTTCTAATAGGTAAGGCACTGAGAAACAAACTTTGTCAAACTCTTCTTCATTTTTGGCCACCAGAACTGACGTCGGAGGTCCTGGTACATCTTTTCCATGCCTGGATGCACCGCCAAAAGATATTTATAGAACTCCCTCAGAACCTCCTCCCGCAATGTCACTAGTACTATTGTGTGCCCTCTGAAAAGAACAATGTGCTCCCCAACTTTTTAATATCTATCAGTAGCATCACCTATGGATATATGAGCATGCAGTATCTCATAGCTAGCATCCTTGAGTTGTGATTCCCTGAATCTCTGTAAGATTGGAGGGGTAATAACCATCGACTGATGGTAGGCTCCATCATCTCTATCCACAAAGGATAACTGTAAAGAGGCCAATTGTCTCCTCGCCTCATCAAACAACTACGAACTGGATTTCTTGCTAAGAGAATCTGCCACAAAGTTCCCCTTCCCAAGAATATGAACGATCTCAAATTCATAATCCTGGAGAAACTAAATCCATTGCCGCTATCTCAAATTCAGATCTTTTTGAGAAAAGATATATCTGAGGCTCTTGTGATCAGGTTAGATGATAAACCACTCCCCCATCAGGTCGTGATTCCACATCTTCAACGCGAAGACTACCTCTGTCAACACAAGATCATGGGTCCCGTAGTTCTTCTCGTGTGGTCTCAACTGATGTGAGCCATAGGCAATCGATGTTTTCCTCTGCATCAGGATACAACCAAGCCCGTTTCCTGATGCGTCGTAGAACACAACGTACTCGACACCCTCCTCCGGTAATATCAAGATCGGGGTGCTCGCCAGAATCTGTCTCAACTACTGAAAAGCCTACTGGCATCTCTCGGTCCACACGAAAGGATGACCCTTTGGGGTCAAAGCTATCATGGGTGCTGAAATCCTGGAGAAATCAAGAATCAATCTTCGATAGTAGCCTACAAACCCAAGGAAACTCCGCACCTCTGTCACACTCTGGGGTGGCTTCCATGATAGCACTTCCTCTACCTTGGCTGGTTCCACTGGTACACCTTTTGCTGAGATAACGTGTCCTAGAATGTGGACCTCCTGTATCCAGAATTTACACTTCGAGAGTTTCCCATAAAACTGGTTCTCTCAGAGTGTGTCCAGATCCATCCTTAGGTGCCTCGCCTTCACCTCCTCGGACGCATAGTACACAAGGATATCATAAATGAATACCACTACAAAACGGTCTAGATATGGCTAAAATATCCAGTTCATAAGTCCCATAAACACTATCGGGGTGTTCGTCAGGCCGAATGGCATCACCAAGTACTCATAGTGACCGTAGTGACATCTAAAAGCCATCTTCGGTATATCCTCATCCTGTACTCGCAACTGGTGATAACCTGATCATAGATCAACCTTTGAGAACCATCATGCCCCTCTTAACTGTTCAAACAGGTCATCAATCCTATGCAGTGGATACTGGTTCTTCACAGTAACCTGCTTCAACCGTCGGTAATCCACACACATCCTCAAGCTCACGTATTCCTTCTTGGCAAACAACCCTGGGACCGCCCAGGGTGAAACACTAGGTCTCACTAATCCCTTCCTCTGAAAGTCATCCAGCTGCACTCTCAGCTCGCGTAGCTCTACAGGAGCCATCCGATATGCTTATGCCGATATCGGTGTCGTCCTGGGTTGAAACTAAATGCAGAAGTCTATCTCACTACGGGGAGGTAGTCCGGGGAAATCCTCCGAAAAGACGTCCTCGTACACTTCCACTACTGTTGGAAACTAAAAAATCGTAACATCTACTACTCCAAGGTCTAAGCTAGCCAACTAATGTGAAATTGGTTGTGCGTTCCCATGCACGAGTCTATCCTGCGCTGCCCGGGACTCCTTTTCACCGACGAAGGAAACCTCGTTCCATCACTACTTACACACCACACCCTTCACCTAAAATAGTCAATCTGGGCATGAAATGTGGATAGCCAATCCATACCAAGAATGACATCATAAGTCCTCGACACTACCACCAAGAGGTTCCAACCGAAACACTCGCCTCCAAGGGTCTGGTCACACTATCCGCAAAGGTGCGTGATCTCTGAATCTTCCCCAGTCAGTGTTTCTAAGTGTATGGGTTGAGTCAATGGCTCAACTAGAAGCTCAAGGTCTCGAAAAAGATAAGAATCCAGAAAAGAATGATTAGCACCTGTGTCTATCAGTATGGCATCCAAAGTAGAAAAGACACAGATTGTACCTCTAATAATTCCGGGAGTACCTGGGCCATAATCCTCCACTGGCTGCAGCTATCCCTGCCTCTCTCCACCGGCACCCTGAACCTGGGGTGGACCTCATGGGGGAGGTGGTGGTAAATGGTCAAAATGCCAACCACCTAGAGCTGATCTCCCCGCTCCTCTACCACATTCGTCACCCCGTGGATCTGTCTGCTCCACATGTTGCCTCTTCCTCGGTGGTCCATCCACTACTCCGATGTCAGTAGTACGACGGTTCGTACAATCTCAAGCGAGATGTCCCCTTCCATCACATGAGTAGCATCGCCTCTCTCGAGGCTGGCTTGATGTGCCCTGTGAACCATGTACGGTAGATCCCCTGTCCTGGGATATCCTCTAAAAATGTCTCCAATGCCTGGGTCCCTGACGTCAGCTCTCTGCTACTGAGGTCTCTACTCCAGCTCGCTCACTACTGACAACTGTTGGTTGTCTCTGCTCCGCCAAGAAGCACTCAATAACCAAAGCCCTCTTGAGCACCCCATCATAAGTAGTAATTCTCATAGGGACAATGATAGCTTGGATGTCTTTACGCAATCCCCGCTCAAAAGTCTGAGCTCTGAAGTACTGATCCCTGACCATATCCATCGAGTATCGTGAGGGGTCGATAAACCTTGATGAATAGTCATCCACCATCATGGTTCCCTGCTGAAGATGAAGAAGCTCATGTATACGTACCGCTCTCGGGGTAACCGGTGAATAAACATCTCTGAAGAGATGCTCAAACTCTAACCACGCAAGAGTCCCCTCGTCATGAGTTTGGATAACCAAACTCCACCATCGCCTTGCTGAGCCCTGCAGAAGGCTCACATCCAGGATCACCATCTGTTCTGCTAGTGTCCTAACCAATCAAAAGACTCTGGTTACTGCCTCAATCCAGTCCTCTACTGCCTGAGGGTCTGGCTCACCTCGAAACATAAGGGGTATCTATCTCTAAAACTAATGGAGTGTGCTCAGCCTGTGCTCCTCCTCTATTGGTACAGCAGGCACTAAACACTACTCTATAGGTTGTGTAATAACTGGCACACCACCCAATGGTAAAACTGGGGGATCTGGTCCCTGTATCGAAGCTTTATCACTAAGGGGGCATCCTCGTGATCGAGCTACTGGATCTTAATGGGTGCGCGTCGTGGAGGCATCCTGTAATGAAGACAAGATGTATCTCAGTCAGTGAGTATATCTGGAGAGCTAACTCAAGAAGGACATGGAAACCACAACCCATTCCTTCATGATGCAAGTACCATTATTTTCCCCTGCAACTAGTGTTCTCATGTTCTGAGTCGAAAATCAAGTTCTCAGAGTCCTGGTGTTTGGATACGTCGGTTGCCCGCACCAACACTGGGGTCCCTAGCCTGAAAGACGAAATCGAAACACTAACACTTTTTCCCCAAACCAACTCACAAACTCTCGGTCCTAAGGTAGAACCGACCACCTCTGATACCACTCTGTCATGACCCGTCCCAGTGGGGCCCGAGCCGCAACTCCCCAAGCCCGCCACCAATAGGCCAGGGGCCGGTGACTAGCATAGAGTAGGCATGTTACTAACATGGGAGGCACTTCCTATAAACCTATACACACACACACATATATATATCTCCAAGCCCAAAAAGATGAAAAGTAAAAACTACTAAAAATGGACATGCATGTATACACTAAAAATCCCAATCAACACAGTATGACAGGAAAGTAAAGTACAGTAAGTGTATAACCCTAGGCGAAAAGTACAATACCACAAAAACAGAGTCTTCCACAAATTCCAAACTATAATGAAACGGTACTAGGACTACAATCCATAGCCTTAGGAACACACCACGTCATTCCTCATCTCACTGAGCACCGTCTGGTCCTGTTCCACCTAGAATCCATTCAAAGGCTCGCTCATCTACACAAGACACGACACGTGCGGGCAAAGCCCGTGCAGGGGTGAGTATAAAAATACCCAGTAGGACACCCCGAAACCATAAAGGAATACAACAAGGGAAATTCCACAAAGGAAATATACATTCAGATCTAAATATTATATGTCTACAGAACATATATCAAGAATATCCAGATATACTCATACACAATGGCTCCCGTGAAACAACCACTAAGATCCATCTCGAAGATTCCACTAAGCATGTAACAAGGAGAACACACTCTTAGGTATTAAGAGGGAGATATGAAGTACTCATTCTAGGAGAATACACTCCACATGTACTTGATAATACGATGTTCAGATGAGGATCACAACCAATAGCTATGGGGTGATTCCGACAACTCAGTCTGAACTAATCCCCTAAGCAGAGGATCAGCGCCCGGGTAAAGTTGCTCACGTCAATACAAAGAACTCTACCAAGGGTTCCAGGAATGAATTGAGGATCTGGATCTAAGCCTTACAGAGGAGATTCCAACAACTCTATTCAAGAAGTCCTGCTGAAGGGATCATACTCATGTACATAGGAAATGATACCAGAAACCTTCAGGGGAAAGACCAAGGGAATGAACCCTAAGAAAGCTAGTCCAAGTCACAGAAGATAAAAGGATCAAGCCATGTAGAACAATTTAAATGGAATATAGTATACTTACATGCTGTGTTCCTAGACTCCAGTTACTGCCCATGTAAATGGCCAACGTTATTTGTCCAATCTGTGTAAAACATAACTACCCGGTGTGTAGAAGGATCACACACTGTGTTCCCTGACTCCGAGTATTACCTGTGTAAATGGAACGTCTCTGAAATTGAAGTCGTTTAAGAAATAATATACCCGGCATATATGTCGAAGATCACGTCGTGTCCTGTCAACTAGGAAACACATATGTACCCTGGTTGTATGCCCGTACACGGTGTCCGTCCGTGTTTCCTTCTCGTGTACCAACACGTGGGGTATCCCGTGTATCTAGTCGGGTCTGGCCAGGGAAGGGTATTCACGCCGTGTCCTTCTCCATGTACCCAACCCGTTTCAGTGTACTCTCGAAGTACATGCCAGGTGGCCCACTGAAGAACACACGCCGTGTAGCCCATTCTACACACCGTGTAGTCAGGAAATTTCCAGAACCTTCTACTTCCTCCGCACGCCTCGGCTAGATCTCCGGATCACATTCTCTCATTCGTTCGTCTCGATACTTCAGGTCTTGGTTCATCCCATCATACGAACACCGAATCAGGTGTTTTCGATCCTTCGATCGGGTTATAAACCTCAAACGATCCATCTGATGAAAAATTCCCAAAAACTCATATCTCTTGATCTGCTCCGAATCATCTTCCAAAATCATCGTCACAGCTCCAGACCATCCTCCTGAGGTTGAATATACAATCTCGGATAATTTCGCCAACAAACAAATCTACAACACTTGATTTACTCCAAGAATGTATAGAACACACACCAAGAACGCGTAGAAACTGGGGAAGAAAGGCACAACAAATCGAGAGGGACGAACCTCGATTGATGTTCGTGTCGATCTTGGTTCTTCACCGTTAGAAGGTTGAATGATACAAAATTAATTCCAAGAATCCAATCCCCAAAATCCATGTAAAATCCCATCTGGCAATTACGATCGATCTGAGGGCTAATCTGTTCCTGGATTTTCCTGTGTTCATCGTAGGAATCAAGAATGGGGAATGGAAAATCAAAATCAAACATCCTTCCTAGATTCACGGTGTTCGTTGGAAAAGACTCGGTCGCCGCATTGTCGTCGCAGGCGAAATTCGTCAAGAACGTCGTCGTTGCGTTGGGGGTATCGTCCATAGCTTTCCAAAAGCCTCCAGGGGTTTCAGAGTTATGAGGTCTGTAAACCTGGACCCCTACGCAATACTTTATTTAAAAAGGATAAAAGAAAAATATTTCGTTGCAGCAATGATTTTAATAAAATATTTTTAAATAAATATCTTATTACAGTTACGTCCAAAAACCATATTTTACCACCGGCCTGCGCCAGCCGATGTTATATCCCTTCTAGGGTAAATATGCTACTCTGGACGCAATGGTGCCCTCAGATTTTCGATCCAAGCACCCGTTCAGGAGTTATTCCACTTTTTCAATAAAACCAAACATGCGCATTATTTTATTATTTTATTAAATTCAAACATTTGTTCAGGGATCACCGGGCCTTAGAACTGCATGTCGTCACATTGCCTGGTCTCGAAATAATTCTCATATAATATTAAAATCATACATGGAAAATCCGAGACATTTAAGGTGAGTTTTCTAATACATTGTGATTATAATTCTGATAATATATCTTTTAAAAATACCTTCACCTATAAGGAATTTCTTGTGAAGATACTTTGAGACATTGTTGTCTTCAACATTTGATAAGTAATCGCTAAAAAATTAAATAGCCTCATTAACAATACATATTTTTGTAATAATACCTTCTGTACAACGTCAAATTATGATATATCCTTTCAAAATCATTATATATCATTGAATGGGGTTCATCCATATCTGATAGAAAAGTCCACAAAGATAAACCTCTCTAACCAATTTAAACATCACGTGGACTATTATATCAAAGAATTATTATAGTAATAACCTATATATTTCACATAATAGGACTAAAAAATCCTTATTCATGATTGGTAACATCAATGGGTCTATAAATTTATTACCAATGGCTTTGAAAAATAATTATATTCTAGTTAATGTAAATCATAAATTTTTATGAACAATGAAATATAAATAAACTAATATAAAATCTTATATCAAAACATGATGGTCGTGCGATTTTAGTCACTATAACATCAAATTATTCATTAACATGAAATTTTTGATATTTCACGAATACCCCTCTGAAACATATACATAATTAAGGAAAATTAAAAATTAAAAAATTTCTTGTCTGGATAGATTGTAAGCTTTTGGAGGTTGAATAGTCTTCCTTTTACCACACACTAGTTTCAACTCTTTCCGTATCCCCATGTCAATCACGTCCAACCAAGCCTTGATTCCATCTTTTATTTTTTGGGAAACATTTAGTAATGTGCCAATAACACTAGAAAATAAATTTTTTTCTACATTAATGAAATCAAAATAAAATTATAACAAAAATAAAATATAATAAATTAATCCAAATAAAAATGATCACTCTTTCCAACCTGATATTATAATGTTTTTTGAAAAAAATTTTCTATAAATTGTATCAATATCTTTTACATTATAGAATAGTTCATCACCCATTCGTGGAGATGTTATTTTAACTTTTTTGGTATCTATAATGAATGTTACCATCCATAATCAGTATTTATGTAATTTAGGAAAAAAATTGATCTCTTAGAAAAATATTATTCAAAGAATTTTAAATCCAAAATTAGTGTATGTATTATTCCAAAATGGGACACCCCAACATTACATTAATTTTATATCCAAAAAATTTTACACAATTAGGAAACTCATTTATCATCTTACAAAACATGGCCCTTAATGTGAATTCTTATCTTCTATAAGTATCATACATTATAACACTATTATCCTACATTAATTCTAGTTATTCGATCAAAAGATATAAATATACAATGATGTCATTTTTCAAGGTTTGTTTCATCCAAATATAAGTAGAGACAACATAATGTATTTTCACTTCGTGCATAACCATAGTGGAAAGTTGTAATTTACTAAGATGACTAGCCATATACTATGAGTACCTCTCTGTAAACCAAAAGGATTTATTCCATTATTTGATAATGTATTATAGAATATTCTTGTCTCATTTCTAAATTTAGGATACTCATTATCAATTTTCTTCTACTAAGAAGAGTTTATTGAATGATGTAGTTTCCCACCATTAATTCTTGGATCTATGTTCCATGTTAATGAACCCATGGTTTCTTGACACGTATATAGTCTTCTAAACTATGTAATGATATGAATGTACCATACATATTTTGAAGGAATTGATTCATCTTTCTTGTATTAATTCATCCCACACTTATGGAATTTTATGAGTGATTCATGGTCCTCATGAAACAATATTCAATCTGTTGGACAAGCATGTATTTTTTTAGAGATCATGACCATTGAATGTAGCATCCAATTAGTTTCATATGTTCAAAAAGGAAGTTAATTTTATTCAGTATAATATAATTTATTAGTCCAATCGGTTCAGTATAGAATAAAAATATAATAAGGGTAACCCAACATTTGATCGTTATCTTCTATGATTCTTAACAAGTTATAATTTTAAAAAATTGTGACATGAAAACAAAAAACCTAGGGTAAACATGTTTTTTTGTCTAGGTTTTGGATTTCATATTTTGTGGGACCAGTGGTGGTAATAAATTTGTTATCAAACAAAATTTATTTATTATTAAATGGTAGAAATCCCTGGGAAATTTTAGATCCTGATTTTAATTTAATTGTGACTTCACAATATAATTTTTTGTACAAATATAATTCCTCAAAACATAAAAGGTCAGGTAATCATTATATTTTGACAAATAATTAAGAATATTGGAATTTTATGAAACAAATGGATGAAATTGTTATTAATGATATAAGTGCAGTATGATTCCATGTTACTTTCTCTTTTTGTATATTATTCTCGACCATGTATTATAGGAATACCAAAAATTATATTTTAACTATATCCCACAGAAGAACCCCTATTTCAAAAATAGTAGAATTATAAATATGAGAAATATTTCTCATATCCTATAATGTAAATTTCATTAAAAAAACAACAAATAATTTCCATTAATAAACAATCCAAAAAATTAGTTAGCTTGGACTTCACATCATTGAGATCCAAATAATTATGATTCCACCTCTAATAATGACACATATTACTATGAGTTATCCCCCACATCTAGTAGTAAAAACCATCATATTTATATCCATAAGAGTATACTAATTATTAACAAAATACATACCACATATATGGCTAGGGTAGATTATAATAAACTTTATAAAATTATTCCATTATCTTATAATTTAGTGTGTGTGACTAAGAAAAATGTGTTTTAAATTATAATTGTATATGGGTGACACAAAAATCATTTCTAATGAAACCTAATATATCAAAATAATAATTATATTCATTAATTTTCTTAATCAATGTAAATAATTTTATAAATAAAAAGATGAAACTTATATAAACCCACACTCATCAAACAATGAGTAAATGTTTCCTTGTCAACATTTCATATTTGAGGTAAATAGATAATAAAATGAATCAAAAAAATCATTTTATGATTATCTATATTAACAAAAAAAATCACAAAACCTTCTATCCTTAGAGTCCTATTCTAATACAAAAATAAATAATACACTATATGTAAACATGATAAAAACCATATAGTATAATATCATAAATTCTATACCTGAAACTTTATATATCATCATGATCATATCATAAATACCTTAAATAAAACTCACTCTAAAACCATATAAGAAACCAATTTTATAGGTTTCTCATATCCTAGAAAAGGATAATCAAATCATGGTATTTACATTTAAAATAACATTCTCTTATTTGTAACACTAAAAAATTATTTTAATTGTTATTTAAAAAAAAATTACCCATTTAATCAAGTAATCCCTTTAGAAATAAATTTAATTTTATCCTTTATTGGTCATATTCATTTTAAAAAAAATCACTAAATTAAATAAAAATTTAGTTCATAGAATTCACTATAAAACAATAAAATTTAATTACCAAACTATTTTTTAATTTTAAAACCCAAAAATCAATTCTTCATTTTAAAGGATTTTCAAAATAAATAGTATAAAACTATATCATGTTTTGAATCTATATAAACAAAATCCATAATTTTATAAAGGAAAAAATATACCATAAAATAATATGTTCAAAAAAAAAACTCCCCAAAAAAAAGAAAAAATATAGGGGGAAAGTCTGGTGCATTAGTCAACGGAGGGAGTGGAAGATGGGGAATGGGTGGTCACCATAGGGTTGCTTCGTGAAAGGGGTTGGTCAGTCCAGGCTGATGATATGGATGTTAGGTAGCCGAAAGAAGGAAATAAATCTGAAAAAAATATAGTGTGGTTTGGATCAGGTATGCAAACAATACGTGAATGACTACACTGATAAATAAAGAGAGGAGGAGAAATGATAATATACCTTAGATATGATAGAGATCGTCTTAGAGAAGGTCGAGGGGTGGTGGTAGTACAGATGAACTTTCCCTAGAGCTTAAACGAAGTGAGGGGAATCTCTTTTTCAAGGGTTCTATTTAAAATATCTTGAAGGTTTTTATCATGGATTTCGAAAAATCGCTGATAAAAATAGATTTTATCAGTTCTAAGATAATAAGGGCAGATAAAATAATTTATTGTCAATGTATTTTTAGCGTTGAAAAATCTATATCTTTTTCATCATTAAGAAATAGATAAAAATGTTATCTTTATCCACGCAATAAATATTTGTATAAAATTATAAATATATTTACGTAATAATATATATTTATGTGATTTTAAATATTTAAATAATTATATATATTTATATAATTATATATATTTAATAAATATATATATATATAGTAATTATATTCATTATTTAAGTATACTTATTATAATTTTATAATTATTTAAATATATAATTATTTATTTACAATTATATATAATAATTTTAAAAAATTATATTTAATTATATAAAAGTATTTATTTAAAAATAAATTTTTAGCATTTAAATGATTATATAATATAAAATTCACGAATTTTAAAAATGAGTGAAATTGAATAATTAAAAATGAGTGTAGAATAAAAATATTAAAAAATGGATAAAAATTATTAATTATAAAAATTATTAAAAAAATTAAATATGGATATATATTGAAAGGAATATGAATACATACAGAAAATATTAAATCATTAAAAATATATATGTATAAATAATATTAGAAAATTATTAAATTGAAAAAAAAAATATTAAAAATTAATAAATAATACAAACTGAAATAATATTAAAAATGAATAAATAATACTAACTAAAATAATATTAAAATAAAATAATAAAATTTACCAATCAAAAAAATAATATATTAAATATATTATGTTACTAAATGAAATTATGAAATAAATATTAAAATTTGAATAAATTATATAAATATTAGGTGTATGATTCTATATAAGATTTCATTAGTTATGTAAAAATTTGTGTGTGTGAAGTTAATGTGTTAAAATATATATGTGTCTGTGTGTTTGATATATGTTAAATTGAAAAATGGAATTATATAATATGTATCATCTATTAATGAAATAAATAATAATAAGAATGAATTAATTTAAAAATGAATAACTATAATTAATTATATAGATAACTTAAAAAAGTTAAAAAATGAATATTTTATATGTTAAAATGTAAATGAATACATTTTAATTATATAAATTAAATCCATATTAAAAAATTAAATGTTAATTAAGATACATATAAAAAAAATATTAAAAAATGAATAAAATCAGAAAATTTTAATTAATTAGGAATTTAAAATGAAAAAATTAAAAAAAATTAAATATATTAATGATTAACTATGTATAAAAACATTAAAAATGAATAAATTATGAAAATATTAAATGAATATATTTTTTCAAAAGATTGAGATTCAAGCCCCGATATTGAAAATAAAAGAGAATACCTCTTTTAAAACTGGGAAAAGAGGGGGCCCATTACAAGAAAGATAAAATACCTTAAATAAAACCGACACAAAGGTCAAAATGACCCCACAAGTATAAAGTTATGAAAACATCAAGGAAAGCACTAGGAAAAGCCTCGTCACCCCCTATTTGGATAGTGAAAAAGTGAGTTCAATCAAAATGATGTGTTACCCCTTATTCCAAGATGTTTCATCATAATGGAAGCACAATGTTGTGGACCACCTATCCAACTAACACAAACATGTGGAGGATGTAGGACCCTGGGACACCCTTAGAGGGGAGGGGTGAATCAGGGTGGCAACTTTTTCTTCTTTTAGTTGTGGATCTTGTTCCCACGTTGGTAGGAACTACTTAAACCTGTATGATGGATATGCTCAGCAATTAAACATTCACATGCAGAGAGATGACACAACTATTTTTACTTGGTTCCCCACTAAGGGCTACGTCCAAGGAGCATACGCCGACAGGTTGTCGGTCGTACCTAAATCCACTATGCTTCACTAGCTATAGATTACAAAGGTTCGGGTACAGTCACTCTGTCCAAGGCTCAATGCCTTTACAATTGTTCAGGGATAGCTCACTGCGTCCCTCGGGTCACTCCCGTTGACTCCCCCTGACTCACTGCCGTTGGTGATGTCCCACTCAGTTTATAGACGTGAAGGTCTCTTCAATAAATGTTCATTGATGTTCTTTGTCTCCTGTTCATCATGAGACTTTTCTTGCATCCGGGTTCAGAGTTGATTCTCTTTATAGTTCAATCATTCTTCTTTAGTGCAATGACTGAATGCACTAGATCCCCTTGTCTTCGTTTTCCTGAATCACAATCACTTATGTGATTGCTCAATAAATGATGTTCAGCTTACTCGGCATTCGTCAGAATAAATTCACCATGTATGCATGAGATCATGCATGTATCATTTAGATTTATTCTTCAATCTCGCTTTGCACCGAAAGTATCAGGCTATCTTTAGCTCTTGTGCAGCTCCAGAAAGGCGGGCATGCTTTAACAATATTTGGCTCTCCTTTTCAAGCCTGGCGCGCAAGTCTCCATCTGGCGCGCAAGTCTTAGGCACGCAAGTATAACCTGGCGTTCAAGTGTCTCCAAAGCACCTCTGCGAATCTGCCTTATTGAACTTCAAACCTGCGCGACCCACTTCCTTTCTTGCCCAAATCACCTGGGGCGCGCAACCATCAATCGGCGCACAATCACCACTTGCGCGGCTCAACCACCTGCACGACTAGATCTCGAACAATCTCTAAGTCTTGAGCTCTGTTAGAAATGAGTAGGGGTGGTCCAGTATTTATAGGCAAACTGGACCCCCTGCGCGGCGGCACGCAAGTCATTCATCGGCGTGCAAGTCTCGGCCCCTGCTAGGCACTTGCGCGATCAATATACAAACTTGCGCGAACATCTTGCCTTTTCCAAATTTGGATCTTCTGATCTCAAAAAACCATAGGCGCGCAAGTTATAATGCATTCAAGGTGTCGGCGCGCAAGTCTCTTTCCAACACACAATTCACCTGCGCGACCCCACCAAAACTTGCACGACCCTTATCCCTTTTCCATATTTTGATTCTCTGATCTTCAAAAACATATGGTGCGCAAGTTTCTTATCCTCAATGAGTATGTCGCGCAAGTCCCTTGTCCAAAATCACTCTTCTTCATTTGTTGATTTTGAGGCCTTGAAATTTGGCAAACACTGGAAAACGGCGCCACCTTGTATCTGCTCTTTTTGTACCGCCTCCAGATCATCCATTCCTCTGTCGATGTTCTTGAATCAATCATAGATCGTTGACCACAACTCTTGAACTCGACATGTCACCATGGAATCTCCTTTGTCAACAAATTTTTCTGTCGTTTGTTTTCTTTGTCGACAAGCACGATCACCTCAACAACACTTCTTCTTGTTGATCTGTATCCTTCAGCAACTCTTTTGCTTTTATCACAAACTCCACTATTGTGATATGTATTCTTTCAAGGAACAACTTTATTACCATCATCTTCTATGACAATGTGATGTGCATAGCCATTTCATAATTCAACTCATTGGAACATTGCCTCCTTCATCAACTTTCATGATCAACTTCATGCAAACCATGTGGTTCAATCCGTCAAGAAGTCTCTAGCATGGTTCTCATGAAATCATGAGTAATTCCATGGTCTTCATCCAAAAACACCATCCTGGTTTAATCATCCTTGGATGGATTACTCCTCACATTCTTCATTGTTGTAAACAATGTATCACCTTTGACACAATTTCTTTGAACTTACGATCAGCACAACAATCGTCTGAATCGCTACTCCTCTACTTCATCGAAGTACTTCATGATCTCCTTCATTGTGAGCTTCCATTCCTCCATTTTATTGGAGTACGTCTTGATCTCTTTCATTTTGATATTTCATTGACAACTATTGACAAAAAATACAAACCTATACACAAAGTGGTTCCAACAATCTCCCCCTTTGTATTTTGTTGTCAATACCTTATACATCTTCTGAAATGAATTTGTCAATGTCAAAATGAGAATCTTCTATTCAATCAACTTTTCTTTTCAAACATTCATTTCACTTTCTCTCCCCCTTATTGACAATAAATACAAAGAACATGGTAGGGAGGGTATCAATCCACACTTAAGAAATGTTTCATTAATCATTTCACTCTAAGTCTACTTGAGCAATGCTCGATGTAGAAAACAAGAGGATTTGATTAAGTCAAAAAGGTTGTCCATTATCCACAGATCATGATACCAACATGAGATTATAACTCATGTATCTTTTCTTCAAGGGTTTACCACTTTAATTTCAGGTAGAAGAATATCAACTATGATAGAGAATAATAAACTTGAAACTCCTGCACTCACATCAAAAAATAGATCAAAAACATTCAAGTGCAATCGGCAGGATAAGTGACATTGGGGAACTTCCCTTCTTTTTATGTCACCGATCAGTTCAGTTACTCCCCCTTTGTAAAACAATCTTTGATCTGAGTAACCATGGGATAGTGATTGAGAAATGACATACATTCTCAATTGGAGTGTTCTTCAAGAAATTCACAGATTAACTGCTTTTGAGTCCAGCTGGAGTTGATATTGATTGAAACAGTGATTATGGAAGCTTATTCATTCTTCTCCCCCTCAAGGGAAACACTCCTCATCATCTTCATCAAGAGTGATCCTTCATCATCATAATCGTTGAATATCAATTGAAGAATCTACTAAGGATGGAAACTTCGTCATCTTGGCTATCAAGAGTTGACATCATTCACTGCTTCTCAGGTTCTCCCCCTGGGAGCATGCTTCACCTTCAATTACCTACATTATTAGCACAAATACAATACACAAATGATTACGGGAATAAGGTGGTTCCTTCTTGCTTCATCACGAAGACTTTCTTGGTTGAGGTTCTTTTCTCAACCAAGTTCCTCTGTTCACTCCAGTCTTCATGCCTGCACATTTGAACATATGTTCTGACATCTTTCGGTATGGCATGGATCTGTTCACATTCTCTTCTGCTTTTTGTGGATAATTTTTCATCTTAGCATCCATCATGAATGATACATTATTGCTCCTCTTAAAAACTGCTTCTTTCTATAGTATTAAGGTCAGGCAACCTTTTTCAATTTGAACAGATTTCTTGCATCTCTCACACATAACTTCTTTGACACGTTTGTTTCTATTTGTTTGAAAACTCTCCTGCACTGTGTCTTCATCATGTGAAAGTTTTCCTTTTCCTTTGTCACCAGCCTTGGCCTTCTCATCTTCAAGTTTCCTTATTATTTGCAAATCTTCTGGCCAGATGACCAATATGTCATTTGGAACTTTTGCAGCTGGTTTAGGTCTTCCACATGGGTTTATCCGAGATTCATCCTACTTAGTGTTTCTTTTGGATGAATGACCCTTCAATTTCATGGATCTAAAATCCTGGGTCTTCTCAGCTTCCCTACTTGAGATCTTCTTGTGGAAATGTGTGTTCACAACATTCTTCTGATTTCTCCCCAAGGTAGCTGCTTTATTCTTCGACGGCGTCAGAGGTCTTATTTTCTTTTCAACAGGGAAAGCATGTTGATATGGACATGTGCCTGCATTGTGACCACTGTCGTTGCATACATCACAGATGTTATCAAGAATTCAAAATTTTTTTGCAGTAAACAGATTCTTCTTGACCTGTTGATGTTTCTTCTTTTTCTCTGGCTTCATTCTCTTTGATATAGGCATTCTCTGTGCTTTTCCATGTAAGGGATTATAAATACAATCCAGTGCACAATGCCCAAATCTGTTGCAGCACCAACATTGACCCACAAATATTTTCTTCTTTGTGTCTTCTGTATTAAGTTATTGGGCCTTCTGATTAATCTTTTGTGCTCTATTTGAGGAACCCACTTCCTATTTTTTCTTCCCATCCACCCTAGCCATGGTGGTAGGTTTCTTCTTCTCACATTTCCTCATCCATAATTGTTTAGAACTTTTCTTCCCACCTGCACTGATTGTAGGAGTGTATTTAGAAATATGAGTACAAGATGGTTTGGATGGTACCTTCACATTCTCAGTTGCTTGTGATAGATCAAAGAGTGAAATCATGATCTTCTTATCACATTTTGGAGGTCTTTTGACAATACAATCCTTCAGTGATCATTGAGTACCAGCAGTAACTCATTCTTGATATGGATAATCAAGAGTTTTCATAATCTTCGTATCACATGTGAGAGGCATTTCAGCTTTAGAATCCTCCAACAAACATTGTGTACAAGCATCACTCATTTCATTCTTTTGTGAAGTCTCAATATGTGTGTTCTCAATCTTGGTCAACTAAGCTTCCAATCTTTGACCCACAATATTGAGGATGATCATCTGATCTTCAATCGTGATCATCTTCTCTTCACAAGTCTTCTTCAACCTTTAAACCTCATCTTCATGCATCTTAACTTTGTTTTGTAACAAAGAGTCAAGTTCCCTGAATTTATTGGAAGTTTCTTCCAAACAAAAACACTTGACTTCATTGCTCTTCTTCAGCTCAGCTTTAAGTGCATAGATCCTTTCTTTTAAAGTCTTATTGACTTCCTCTTATTCTTCAAAGATTTTCACCCATTTTATGAGCTTCATACTTTCCATAACTTTTCTTTCCAACCCCTTTTCCATATTTTCAGCTTCCCTTTCTAATCGATTGATCTCAACCTGCATAGATTTAAATAGGCTACAAATAATAGCAACCCTTTCTTCTGGAATATCATGTAGATATGTTCAGAGTTTTTCCCGAAAGCTTGAATTAGGGGTATCATCCTTTCCTCTGGATGAGTTCTGAGCCACCTGCTTGATACTTTCCAACCCTAATGTTTCTTCATTATTGGAATGGCATGGAGAACAAGACACTGCATCTTCTTTGGATGTGGGGGACTTCTTCATAATCTTCTTCTCTTTCTTTTTCCTATTTTTCAAAGTCTTGGTGGATATAGATTTCTGCTCAGAAATGACTGTGTCATTATCAAGACTGCTCTTCATTGTTGACTCTAGGAAAGAAACTCAAATCCTCTTCTCAATAGAATTACTTGGGAATATCCAACATACGTTAACCTTTCCCTCTGATACCACTTGTAGGACCCTGGGACACCCTGATAGGGGAGGGGTGAATTAGGGTGGCAACTTTTTCTTCTTTTAGTTGTGGATCTTGTTCCCACATTGGTAGGAACTACTTAAACCTGTATGATGGATATGATCAGCAATTAAACATTCACATGCGGAGAGATGACACATCTATTTTTACTTAGTTCACCACTAAGGGCTACGTACAAGGAGCATACGCTGACAGGTTGTCGGTCGTACCTAAATCCACTATGCTTCACTAGCTGTAGATTACAAAGGTTCGGGTACAGTCACTTTGTCCCAGGCTCACTGCCTTTACAATTGTTCAGGGATAGCTCACTGCGTCCCTCGGGTCACTCCCGTTGAATCCCCCTGACTCACTACTGTTGGTGAAGTCCCACTAAGTTTATAGACGTGAAGGTCTCTTCAATAAATGTGCATTGATGTTCTTTGTCTCCTGTTCAGCATGAGACTTTTCTTGCATCAGGGTTTAGAGTTTATGCTCTTTATAGTTCAATATTTCTTCTTTAGTGCAATGAATGAATGCACTAGATCCCCTTGTCTTCGTTTGCCTGAATCACAATCACATATGTGATTACTAAATAAATGATGTTCCGCTTACTTGGCATTCGTCAGAATCAATTCACCATGTATGCATGATATCATGAATGTATCATTTAGATTTGTTCTTCAATCTCTCTTTGCACTGAAAGTATCAGGAAAACTTTAGCTCTTGTGCAGCTCCAGAAAGGCGGTCGTGCTTCAACAATATTTGGCTCTCCTTTTCAATCCTGGCGCGCAAGCCTCCATCTGGCGCGCAAGTCTTAGGAGCGCAAGTATAACCTGGCGTGCAAGTGTCTCCAAAGCACCTGCGCGAATCTGCCTTATTGAACTTCAAACCTATGCGACCCACTTCTTTCCTTGTCCAAATCACCTGGGGCGCGCAACCCCAAATCGGCGCGCAATCACCACTTGCGCGGCTCAACCACCTGTGCGACGAGAGCTCGAACAATCTCTAGGTCTTGAGCTCTGTTATAAATGAGGAGGGTGGTCTAGTATTTATAGGCAAACTGGACCCCCTGCGCGGCGGCGCGCAAGTCTCGGCCCCGGCTAGGCACTTGCGCGATCAACATCCAAACTTGCGCGAACATCTTGCCTTTGCCAAATTTGGATCTTCTGATCTCGAAAAACCATATGCGAGCAAGTTATAATGCATTCAAGGCATCGGCGCGCAAGTCTCTTCCCGACACACAATTCACCTGCGCGACCCAACCAAAACTTGCGCGACCCTTATCCCTTTTCCATATTTTGATGCTCTGATCTTCAAAAACATATGGCGTGAAAGTTTTCTATCCTCAATGAGTATGTCGCGCAAGTCCCTTTTCCAAAATCACTCTTCTTCATTTGTTGATTTTGAGGCCCTGAAATTTGGCAAACACTGGAAAACGGCGCCACCTTGTATCTGCTCTTTTTGTACCGCCTCCAGATCATCCATTCCACTATCGATGTTCTTGAATCAAACATAGATCGTTGACCACAACTCTTGAACTCGACATGTCACCATGGAATCTCCTTTGTCAACAGATTTGTCTGTCATTTGTTTTCTTTGTCGACAAGCACGATCACCTCAAAAACACTTCTTCTTGTTGATCTGTATCCTTCAGAAACTCTTTTGCTTTTATCACAAACTCCACTATTGTGATATGTATTCTTTGAAGGAACAACTTTAGTACCATCATCTTCTATGACAATGTGATGTGCATGGCCATTTCATAAGTCAACTCATTGGCACATTGCCTCCTTCATCAACTGTCATGATCAACTTCATGCAAACCATGTGATTCAATCCGTCAAGAAGTCTCTAGCATGGTTCTCACGCAATCATGAGTAATTTCATGGTCTTCATCCAAAAACACCATCCTGCTTTAATCATCCTTGGATGGATTACTCCTCACATTATTCATTGTTGTAAACAATGTATCACCTTTGACACATGTTCTTTGAACTTCTGATCAGCACAACAATCGTCCAAATCACTACTCCTCTACTTCATCGGAGTACTTTATGATCTCCTTCATTGTGAGCTTCCATTCCTCCATTTTATTGGAGTACGTCTTGATCTCTTTCATTTTGATATTCCATTGACAACTATTGACAACAAATACAAAACTATACACAAAGTGGTTCCAACAGAGGAGAGTGTGATGAAGGGTTCCCACACACCCTTACCTCTTTTGACACCCCTACCCAGTGAAGAATACAAGGAACTCATAGAAATTTCAACCAAATGAAATGAAAAACCTAACTAAAAACATTGATAAATAGTCAATGGAAATAAACAAAACCATACATAAAAAGTGATGAGAAGTGGATGAATGATGGGTTTCATCACACCCATCCTCTTTCGAGGGCGCTGACCTAGCAGCGCCGGTAAATTGCTACACCACAATCCAAATTCAATAAGGAAGAAACCAGGGAACATGAACAATATTCACCCTAATAAACAAACTGAGCTAAGAAAACAAGAATATATATAGTTGAACTAGTCAAAGACCACTGAAACGAAGGACAGGTCTGGTCACCGACCACACCAACGGATTCACTGTTACGCACACAGCCATCCATGTGATCCCTTGTCGCCGCTCTCAAGTTCATTGTAGTACGCTTCGCATGGCCTCCATCTACCTCTCGATTCCTGACCACCGAACACCGTCATCCGAAAAAAACTAAGTCAATGCCTAATCCTTGAACACTACTTCCCATTAGAAACACCAACCTTCAGATCGTCGATGCTTGAATAAAAATAAATAAATTTAATATATATATACATATACAATAATAAGTAGTATATTAATTATTTAATTGGTATATTAAGTATTTAAGAAAATTTATTCATTTTTATTAATAAAAATAGTGAATTACTACTTTAATTATATATTTATTATTTTTTAATTTATTAATTTTAATTATATAATTAATATAAAATTTATTAATATATGCTAATATATATAAATATATATAAATATATTTTTAAATATAGCAATATATATTTTTATATAAAAAATACGAACATTACTAGAAAAAATTAATACATATTGATTAGCCAATAAATAAGGATAATATTCATTGTTAATATATATAATATTCATGTGATTTATTATTCATAATCATTATTTTTAGGGAATTTTACACTCTGAACATCATTTCACATTATGGTTGTAATTCCTTCATAAAATGCACTATTATGTGGTAAAATTTTTAACATCATTTAAAGTACCCAATGATCTTGATTTTATTTTCATATTTAATTTTCCGGTTTATAATTATATTGGAAACAATTCATACTTGTGGAGTGTTGGAAGATTCACATTGGAAGACCACCAAAATGGGATTTCATGCAAACAATTCTGGAGAAGGATGATTGGACACCAGGCCACTAGTGATAATGTGGGGACCAAAATAAGGGCCCAATGAAGCCCAAATTTCATGGGATTCTATAATACAAATATAGGAACAAATACTTTTTCATGAGCCAGTGCTAATTCGGCCTTAATTGTGGTTATTTAGGCGTCCCAATTTGAAGATTAAATTCTAGGCCAGATTCTGCGGCCCAGAAAAACATCCCACTATTTTACACATATCTCGTTAAGAATAAACTAATTTGGGCTGAAATTTTACAGAAGGTTAGGGGACATCGGACGATTCATGTTTTTATTCTATGGACTACTCCAATTCATCCATCTAGAAGATCTTCAGGGCACATCTGTTCAGTGGTTTCAAGCTGGCTGCCACCTCGGGTCAAGAGTGGAAAAGTCCAAATTCCACAAGATTTCCACCACCCTAGGCCTACCATAATAAAGTGGGATGCTTTGTACTGTTGGAGGATCGACCTAAGGATCTAAAAATTCCTATTTAAGGGAGTGGTTATGGAAGATTTTATCATCTTTTAGCTTTGTTTTCATCATAATGGTATGCTTCCAATTTGATGTTGTAATCGATTTCCCTCAATTGTAAGTTCCTTGAATTACCTTAGCTTCTTTATAAAAGTTATTCATCATCTCTTTTTCTATTCTTCTTCTTATCACTTTGATATCGTTGCCTCAAGGTGTGAACTTTTTCATACCAAACCTTGTGATATTATCACACAAAGGTGGTGTGATTGTTATTTCATTGTTTTTTTTACTTCTCCAATTCCTCCCTTATGAGTCTACTTATCGCTTCCATTGAAACCATAGAATCAATGGAGGGATAACCCACTTATGGTTTGATCCAATGGAGTATCAAGGGGCTTTATTGGATGTTATTTATCACTACCTTAATCACTAATCACATCTTTAAAATGATATTTTTATTTGGATGATTTTAAAACTTCTTCATCCTTATTGAATTTTAAGGTCACACACTTCAAGTGATAATACGAACCTTTACCTTGGAGTGCTCAAATATTTTCTCCTTAAATTGTATAGGTGATTAGTACTAGGGTGTTTAGGCAATAAACTAGTGGGTGATGATTTTTTTTTATCTTCTAAAATGAACTCATCTCAAATATATGTAATTGAAATAGTTGAAAAGGGAATGCCTTCAATACACTCCACTTGATAACCTAGGATCAAATAATACTTTAAAATTGAATTAACTTTAGTGTCATAGATTTCACTTAAACCCATATAAACTCATCCCATGTTGGCCACTTCATAGCCAAAAACAGCCCATAAAATGTATATGTCTATAGGATTTTTTAGTATTTGACAACCCAAGCTAAACTACAAGGACCGTTCTACCTTCTTCTCTTGGATAAATTTGAGTGTGAATCAAATTTTGGAATCGTTGTGGGGGACCCAAGTAAATAATCTAAAAACCCATTCTATTCTCTACCATTTCTTCTTTTCTCATCCAAATTCTATTATCTTGCTCCTTTCTCATTTTTTTTTCTTTTAGCGGGTGTCCGCCTACACCTACGATCAATCAAACCGTCTAGTTAGGGTGGATAGTCCTGGGGTTGGTGAGTCAAGTACACCAAGGGAACTCTTTCCATTAGATCCTAATAATTATAAAACACTAAAGTTAAATATTTATCCCATTTAAATGGAAAGTCTTCAAAAAAATCAACTCATAAACCCAGGTGGGAACCAAAATTGAAACACAAATGAGGCAGCCACAAACTTGGGGAATGTGGTCGATCAAACCATGAATGACTACCCCACACCTTCCTGGACCAATGACCCCTCATGAATTAGACACAACTCCATAGAAGATTCCAACAACATCTTTAAACCCCATTCCCTAAACCAAATTCCCACATTCCATGGAATGGAGTCTGAGATTCCCTACCTTCACATTAAGGAGTTCAATGACAATGTAAAAACGATGTGTCCCCCACATTAACTAGAATCAGATAAAATGAGGCTATTTCATTTTTCTTTAAAGTATTAAGATACAAATTGGCTAAATAATTTGATACCATCATCCATAAACTCTTGGGACCAATTAAAAAGAAAATTCCACAAAAAATACTTTCCCCACCACAAAACAATTTCACTTAAAAATATCATCCAAATCTTTTTTGAAAAAGAGGGAGAGTCATTTTGTGAAACAAGGGAGAGCTTCAAGGAAACTCTAAATATTGTTCCACACCATAGTTTTTCAATTCTTGAATAATTGAGAATTTTCTATGAAGGGTTGGGTCTGGGGAACAAACAATTCATTGACATGATGTGTAATGGAACTTTTAAAAACAATTCCCCAAATGATGCTTACGAGTATCTAGAAAGCTTTTCTGAACATAACCAAACATGGGAAACTTAAAATTATTCTGAAAATCCACATAAAACTAATATAATTCATAAACTTAGAGAATATGAAATCCTTAGGGCTAAACTCGTAGCACTCTCTAAGACGGTCGAAGTGATATACCTTAGGAAATTCTATGAAATCCAAACTGTAGACCCTGTTTTCACAAATTTTTACAAACATGACCATAAGATAGACAACTGCCCAACAATTCCATCCATCAAGGATGTTCATTTAGGAGGACCCCCAATGGATGTAAATGCTTTGACCTTTCAAAATCCTCAATACCAAAACAACTTCAACCCAAGGTATAATGACCACCCAGGCTTCCGTTAGAAATATAACCAAAAACCTAGCCAACCACAGGGAAAAAATTCTTACCCCCATCAGAACTACTAAACCCATAACTAGTTCCAAACCCAACCTATCCAATAACAATAGCCAGCAGTCCATTTTCAACAAACCATCCCACCTCAAAAATATCCCCTTGGGATAAACCAATCTTCTTAAGAACCAACCAAAACTATTCCACAAAGCCTACTTGAACAACTGTGCAAACAAATGGAAATAATGAAATTGGAAGCCTCTTCCATAAAATAAGAACTTCAAACCATCAAAACTTGAAAATAACCCATGCCTACACAGGTGGTACCACCCTCAACTTTAAGGGTAGAGTCAAGTTGCACTCAAACAACTCATCAAAAACTAAAGGTTGTGACTATTTTAAGAAGCGGTAAATAAACTGAGAAACTTGAAAAACTAATTGAAAACCAATCTTAAGATTGAAACTTGGATGAAAACTTCAAATTAACCACAATATCAAACTAAGAAAACTGATAACAATGTATAATAAACAACTCTTCAACAAACAACCCCACAACCTGCACCATTTACTCAACCAATGAGGGGGAAAACCAATCCTGAATTGAGTGAAACATTGAGAGAAATATTTTCACAAGTCAAGTTGAACATTCCCCTTCCTTATGTGATCCAAACCATAACTTCCTACTCAAAGTACATTAAGGAATTGTTCACTTTTAAAAGAAAACATTCACATAAAAACCAAGTCCTTTTGGCTGCGAATGTGAGTACCACCATTCAAGGGACCATTCCTTCTAAGTGGAAAGACCTGGGTTGCCCTTACATCAATGTTGAACTAAGAGAGAGAAAATTTGTCAAGGCCTTGTGTGACCAATGTGCTAGTTTCAATCTTATTCCCTATGTTGTGTACTGTCAGTTAGGCCTAGAAGATCTCCAACCCACATCTGTCACACTTCAACTTGTTGATCGTAGCATTAGAGTTCCAATGGGTATTTTAAGGGACATTCTAGTAATGGTTGAAAAATTTATCTAAACTAATGACTTAATTTTCCTTGAATACGATAGAAACTTAGGAAATAAGGAACAAACCCCAATCATCCTTGGTCATCATTTCCTTTCAACAATCAACTCTGTTATTCGAGTTCAAAACGGGGACATGACCATCACCTTTGGAAACATGAGTCTAGACTTGAACATCTATAATGCAAGAACACAAATATGGGATGACGAGGACATTCATGAATTAAACATGATAGGATGCATTGATAATGAATCCATATAACATCAAGTAATGTTTGATGGATGTTTATGTCCGGATGAGATTGATTTCTTTTTTTCACATGAATGAAGTTTATCTCCTTGGCTTGAATCATATTAAAATTGCTCTTATGATGAAGTCTTGGGTCCAACAATCAGTGAAACCTTTCAGGAAACCAATTTCATGGAGACCACTCCATCTTCCTTCCCTAAATCTGATCAAGACAATCTAGTATCTGAAACTTCTACATGTGGGGAATCAATCCTATCTAAAACTCTAGGAAACAAAATTGAACTTGATCCAATGTCCCAATCTTCTGCTGAAATTTTTAACCAACCTGATATTGAATTGACAGAACTTCCCACTGCACTCAAGTATGAATTCCCAGGGTAAAATCAAACATACCCTATTGTCATTTATTCTTCTATTGAATCCAATCATGATAAGATACCTCTAGATGGATTTAGGAGACATAAGAAAGCCATTGGTTAGACCATGTCTTATATTCCAAGAATTATCCCACTTATTGGGACACATAAGATCCTTCTGGAATCTGATTCAATGCCATGTTTTCAACCTCAATGGTGACTCAATCCTAATCTCATGGAATTAGTGAGAAAAGAACTTCTAAAATTGTTAAAATCTGGTATCATATATCCCATAGCTGAGAGTGAGTGAGTTATCCCAATCCAAGTGGTTCCTAAAAAGGTAGGAATCACAGTGATAACAAATAATGATGGAGAGATTCTTCCAACTAGGGTGCACAGTGGATGGAGGGTCTGCATTGAATATAGGAAGCTAAACTTATTCACCATGAAGGAATATTTCCCCTTACCATTCATTGACCATGTCCTTGAAAGAGTGACAGGTCATGCCTTCTATTTCGTAGATAGGTACTCGAGGTATAATAAAATTGAGGTCTCCCTTGAGGATCAAGGGAAGACTATATTTACATGTCCATTCGGCACCTTTTCTTTCAAACGCATTCAATTCGAGTTATGTAATGCCCGTGGAACCTTACAGCGGTGCATGATGGGAATATTCTCAGACTTGTTAGGGGATTTTCTTGCGGTCTTCATGGATGACTTATTTGTGTTTGGGGATACATTTGAGTTATGTCTACAAAATTTAGAGAGAGTCTTTTCAAGATGTGAAGAAAAGAATCTGGTCCAGAACTGGAAAAAATGCCATTTCATGGTTAAAGAGGGACTAGTTCTAGACCATCTAGTCTCAGGTAGGGGGATTGAAGCTGATAAAACCAAGGTTGACATTATTCGTCACCTTCCATCACCCAAAACTATCAAGGAAGTGAGGTATTCCTTAGGACATTTTGGTTTCTATATAAGATTCATTAAGGACTTTAGTTCAATCTCTCGTCCCCTTTGTACTCTCAAAGTAAAGGATGCTCCATTTTTTTTTGACAGAATGTTGTGAGGGTTCATCTTAAACCCTCAAGTCCTTTCTCACCTCTCCTCCAATTATGAAATCTCAAAATTGGAACCTTCCTTTCAAACTTATGAGTGTTGCCAGTGAATTTACTATAGGAGATGTGTTAGGAAAACGTTGTGATAAGACTCCTTATATCATTACTTATGCAAGAAAATCCTTAAATGATGCCTCAATAAACTACACCACCACTGAAAAGGAGTTACTTTCTATTGTCTTTTCCTTAGATAAGATTAGGTCCTACCTCTTAGGATCCCCCATCATTGTGTTCACGGACCATTCCGCACTAAAATACCTCTTCCAAAAACAAGATGCTAAGGATAAACTAAGTATGTGGGTCCTTATCTTACAAGAATTTGACCTCACAATCAAGGATACATAGGGTGTTGAAAATGTTGTAGCTGGTCACCTATCTAGGATGGAATTCAAAGATAATGCAAATCAGCTTTCTTTGTCTGATTCATTTCCTAATAAAAACCTATACTCTATGAGTAACTTCCCTTGGTATGCCGACATAGCCAATTTCTTAGTTAAAAGAGTCATTCAAAAATTCTTAGGGACTCAAGATCAAAGGAAATTCTTTTGGATGTTATAAACTATTTTTTTGGTGATCCATACCACTATAAGTTTTTCCCTGACCAAGTATTTAAGAGGTGTGTCCCAGAATCTGAACAAGATTCCATCCTTAAATTCTGTCATAGTGAGGCATGTGGATGTAACTTTTCCTCTAAGAAAACTTCTGTTAAGGTTATTAAGTGTGGTCTCTTTTGGACACCCCTCTCAAGGTACTCCTACACATTTTTTCAAAGCTTTCCTGGGTGTCAACAAGTTGGGTGCATCACAAAAAGGAATCAAATGTCACTCACTCCCATCTTTTTGGTTGAAATCTTTGACTGTCGGGGAATTGATTTCATGGGTCCCATAAGAAACTATAGGGGATATCTTTACATTCTCTTAGCTATTGATTATGTCTCAAAATGGGTTGAGGCCATTACCAAAAAACCCAATGATCATAAAAGTGTGATTAGATTCCTAAAAGGAAACATCATCTCTAGATTTGGACTTCCTAGGGCTATCATTGGTGATCGTGGAACTCATTTTTTCAATCGTCCACTCTCATCACTCATGGAAATGTATGGAATTTCACAAAAAGTGTCCACTACTTACCACCCACATACCAATGGTCAAGCTGAGTAAGACAATCGAGAAATCAATCAAATTCTTGAGAAAACTATTAAAAAATTAGGAAATATTGGTCAAGCAAACTCTTATATTCTCTTGGGGCATATCGAACCGCATATAAAACCATTTTAGGTATGTCCCCATATAGGTTGGTTTATGGTAAACCATTACATTTCCAGGGGAGATTGGGCATAAGGCCATTTGGAAAATTAAGAAAATGGATTATGACATCTCATTGGCTGGAACAAAAATGAAATTAGATCTCAATGAACTTGAGGAACTTAGGATAGAGGCTTATGAAAATTCAAGGATAAATAAAGCTAAAGTACGATCCAACCAATCTCAACATCTTAAAACCAAACACATTGTAACAGGTAAAACTATTCTTTTTTATAGTTATAAACTTCATTTTCACTCGGGAAAGTATAGGTCTATATGGTCAGGTCCATACATAGTGCATAAGGTGTACCCCCATGGGGCTGTAGAAATTCAAGATCCCACCAATGGTCAAACCTTTAAAGTTATTGGTCATAGAGTCAAACCATTCATTTAACCACTCCAAAAAAATGAAGTTGATGAAAACTTGACTGAACCAACCTTAGATGAGGAGAATACTTAAATAATTATAGGTCTATGTCAAGCTAGCGACATTAAACCGAAGTGTTGCACGAGAGGCAACCCATTATTTTCATCTTTGCGAATCATTTTTCTTAAATAGGATTAATAAATAGTTTTGATATTTAAAAAATATATATTGTTGATGTGTTCTTATAATATGAGTATGGATGGGTATGATAGGGGAGCACCATATTCATCTGTGTCAAGTGATGTGATCCTTGTGTAAAACCTTACCCATAAATTTAAAAATAAGACAATGTATCATCAGTTTATTTTATTTTATGTGTTTTTAAGTTAAAATAAAAAAATAAAAAATAAATAGAAGTATAATAATAATAATAAGGGACGCGTCATAGTTCATGGGTCAAACCCCGTCACATCCTGCGAAGCCGCGGGGATTCAATCCCAGGACGGAAGGGAGACAGGGGCGCGCGCTTACCGCTGACCAATGGTTTTTTTGTGATTCCTAATTCTATAATTTTTATATATATACATATATTTTAATTTCTTTATTATATATATATATAGTTTTTTTTGTTTCTTTTTTTTTCTTCACTAGATAATTCTCAAAGTGAAATCGAGATCAAAAGGATTAAAAGGGAGAAGCAAGAATTTCAACTTCAACCACCAGGTGACTTCATTCCATGATCCTTGTTTTCCATTTACTTTTTTAACTTTAATTCTCTACCTCTACCCCCTTCTAAATTTTCTTTTCTTCAAACACTGGATACAGTGTTACTTTATGTTGGGGGGAGATGAAAAAAAAATTCTTTTGCATAAAATAAAATGATTTGAAAAAAATATATATGTGTAAATGGAAGGAAAAATTCCTTTAACATTGAACATGATAATACATATTAAAAACATTGAAACTGAATATCAAATAATTTAGCACGGCCAGATTCTGATTTTAATCCTTGTATAATTTCGTGAGCATAGATTTTTCAAAGGGTGGTTGTCCAATGTGATATTTCATCATTTATATTTTCATCCAAATAAAAAAGAGATCACAATTCACGTCCTTTGGATAGTGGGGTATTAGTTTGAGTTTATGGGTTTCACTAAATAAATAGCATAGGTTTGGTGATCATTTTAGTGTTAATATGAGTATATAATAAATACTATTAATTAAAGAAATGATAAATTTGCGCGTAGAGCAATGAAATGACCTAATGTGTGGCTTTCGGCACTTGGGGATCATGACTCCATATTTTTCTGGCCCAGATTTAGTAATTTTATCTCTATTTTTGGTAATTTGAATTTTTTTTACTGAGTTAACTCGAGATGATGCCCGAGTATGTGGGAATAACTTGGTGCTCTATGGTCTTTGAGCCTGGGAGTCATCGGCAAAGTCTCGTTACAGGGGTTCACTCTTTTGATTAAAATTTCAATTACCATGGAAGAATTGCAAAAACAAAAAAAAATACAATAAAAAAATTGAATACTCATCTTAATATTTAAATGTTGTTCCACCTAGCGCTTCCATCATTTCCCCTTGAATAAAGATGAACCCCCATGTCTATTGTGATACACAACACATCCTCATACTTAATTAATATTGGATGAAATATGGCAATGGATTTAAACAAAATAATGGGCTTGGGATTGGGATCTTCTTCTGAAACTATCTTGTATTAAAATATTTGGATGGGTATTATGATTGTTCGGTATAAGGTTTTTGGTGATCATTGTGTATTAAAATGTTTTTGGAAAAGGGAATTAGACTTTCATGTTGTTGAGATATATTTTTCTCGGGACTAGCAAAACTCAAGGTGGGGGTGTGATTAGCCACTAAATGAGGATAATATTAATTGTCAATATATTTAATATTCATGTGATTTATTATTCATAAACACCATTTTTAGTGCATTTTACACTTTGAACATCATTTCACATTATGATTGTAATTCCTTCTTAAAATACACTATTATGTGGTACAGTTTTGAACATCATTTAAAGTACCCAATGATCTTGATTTTATTTTAGTATTTAATTTTGAGGTTTAAAATTATATTGGGAACAATTAATACTTGTGTAGTGTTGGAATATTCATATTATAAGACCATCAAAATGGGATTTCATGCAAACAATTCAGGAGAAGGAAGATTGGACATCAGCCCACTGTTGAGAATGTGGGGCCCAACATACAGGCCCAATGAAGCCCAAATTTCATGGGATGATAGAATACATATATCTAAAAAAATATTTCTCCAGTAACCAGTGCTAATTCTGCTTCCATTTTAGTTATTCAGGCATCCCAAGTTGAAGATAAAATTCTGATCCAGATTCTGCGGCCCAGAAAAACAACCCACTATTTTACACATATCTCGTTAACCATAAACTATTTTGGGCAGAAAAATTAAATAATGTTAGAGAAAATCCAGAGCTTAATGTTTTTAAAACATTATCAATCCAATTAGGATATCTAGAAGGTCTTCCATGCACATATGTTTGGTGTTTTCAAGCTGGCTGCCACCTCGGGTCAAGAGTGGAAAAGTCCAAATTCCACAAGCTTTCCACCACCCTAGGCCTACCATAATCAATTGGGATGCTTTGTACTATTTTAGAATTGACCATAGCCTCCCAAAATTACTATTTAAGGTAGTGGAGATGGATGATTTTATCATATTTGAGCTTTTTTTCATCTTAATGTTATGCTGCAAATTTGATGTTGTAATCGCTTTCCTTCAATTGTAAGTTCCTTGAATTACCTTAGCTTCTTTATAAAAGTTATTCATCATATCTTTTTCTATTCTTAGTATTATCATTTTGATACCTTTTCCTCATGGTTTGAACTTATTCATACCAAACCATTTTAGATTATCACGCAATGGTGGATTGATTGTTTTTTTATTGTTTTTTTACTTCTCCAATTCCTCCCTTATGAGCCTACATCCCACTTCCATTGGAACCATATCATCAATGGAGGGATAACCCACTTATGGGTTGATCCAAGGAAGTACAAAGGGGTTGTATTGGATGTTATTTATCACTAACTTAATCACTAATCACTTCTTTAAAATGAGATTTTTATTTGATGATTTTAAAACTTCATCATCCTTATTGAATTTTAAGGTCACACACTTCATGTGCTAATACGAACCTTTACCTTGGAGTGATCAAAGCTTTGATCCTTTAAGTGTATAGGTTATTAGTATTAGGTTGTGTAGGAATTAAACCAGTGAGTAATGATTTTGTTTGATCTTCTTAAATTAACTCATCTCAACTATAAGAAATTGAAATAGTTGAAAAGGGAATGCGTCCAATCCACCCCAAGTGATAACCTAGGATCAAATCATACTTTAAAATTGAATTAAATTCAGTGTCTTAGAGTTCACTTAAATCCATATAAAATCAACCCAATTTGGCCACTTCATAGCCAAAAACAGTACATAGAATGTACGAGTCTATAGGTTTCTTCTTAGGTCTCTGAGGATTCGACAACCCAAGCTAAACTACAAGGACTATTCAACCTTCATCTCTTGGGTAAATTTGAGCATGAATTACATATGAATAAATATTAAAAAAAAATAAAAATATTAATCAAATAAAAATTCAAAATATATATATTTTAATATTTAATATATTCTTATGTATCATTATATATTTTTATATATGAAATAAGAATTTAATTTTTCATATGTAATAAATTGTATATTAATTGTTCAATTTGTATGTTAAGTATCTAATTAATTTATTCATTTTTATTAAATATAAATAGTATATTACATCTTTAATTATATTTATAAAAAAATTAATTTTTTAATTTTTTATTAAATATTTAATATACTATTTATTGATATATATATATTAAATTTAATAAATTATATGTGTATAATTAAATAATTAATATATTATTTATTAATATATGTCAATATATATAAATATACATCAAAATATTTATATATATATATAATATGAATTTAATTATAAAGAACTGAATAAATATAAATAAATATAAAAAATGAATAAATATTTAAAAATATTATACAAATAAAAAATTAATATATATATATATATATCATATGTTCATATATATAATAATTAATATTTCTATATATAAAATAATAATTTAATTATAAAAAAATTATTTAGTTAGTTAGCCCCCAACTTAAAGGGCCATCCATTAAGACCACCCAACAGGAAAGGCCTGTTGAGGAGAGGGTAGGCCAAATACGAGGTGGGCATAAGGTGGTCCAAGGCTTGTGAGGGAACGTGCATATAGCCACGATCCCATATATGTGTCTAAGGAGTGTATGCGGGGACCCATCCTCGTAGAAGGCTTCTAGTGTGCCCATGCCATAGAATGATATAAAAAGAGGCATTTGAACAATTAAAAGTTCAATGTGGGACTCACTCATGACATCTTTAGTTTCATCAGCACATTAACTAGCAAGAATAATGATGACCATTGCCAACAATAAAAAAGAACTGATAAATGGTACCCTTTATCGGTGCTTTTCACTAGCAATGAATAAACCCAAATCTATAGTAGTGGTGTGGCTAACTATTTCATGATGCTAAAAATCAATTTACTATTTTTCTCTCTTGGTTGAGTATGAATTTAAATACTTAGAAGGTTCAAAAGAAAAAGTAAAAATGAAGAGATAGATCTCTTGTCATGGAAACATCACTAAAGTATCGAAAAAATAAATGACCGTGGAATCTATAAAGTGGGTGTTCATGTCATATAATAATATATTTGTGTGTTTGTGTGTTTCAGTTCAACATGTGGGAGTTTACTACAAAAAAATGGGGTCTTAGTAGTGATTTATTAGCATCTATTCTAGAAACCACTCCTAATCAATTTTTTTATATTATTTAAAATATAGCTAAGGTATCATAAAAATGACACTATATACTTTAAAACACAAAATTTACCCCACCCTTTTCCCACCCCACCCCGACCCTTGTGGCCCTGAAACCTCAACCCCCCCCCCCCCCAAGCACCCCATCGACTCCCACTCCCCCAACAGTAACCCCCTCCCTAGAATGCTAGTTTCCAACTCACCCTCTATCAACTTTTCCCCCCTACCTTGATGTTTACCATTGGCAGTTTATCCCCCTCCCTTAATGTCAACCCCCCCCCTGTCGATGATCTCCAACCCCTTCTGACCCCCGACCCTCCATCCCTCGATGTCGACTATTGTGAAGTCCCCTGAAAGTTCTTTTCTAGATATGGCTGCCCCACTTTCCTATTTCCTAGTGACTACCACCCCCAACGGTTTTCAAGACCTAACCCCTTCCCCACTACCCATTACTCCTACCTCCCTTGACAATTTCCCTAATTCTATTTGAGTGGGATATTTTTGGGATCATATCCCCGACCTCGATGTTGTCTATTTCACTCTCTTCTCCTTAATTACCTTCTTTCAGGAAATCTGAACCTATTAATGTGATGGGTAATATTAATTCTATTATGATTATATTTTTTAGGTTTTATTGAAACATTTTCATGTAAAATTTTTGTCCAGAGGAATCAAGACACTACCCTATTCAATGAAGAAATTCGTTAATGTGAGAAATTGAATGTAATTGTCTGATTAAAATTTTATATCTTTATATATGGATGTATAGAGAGAAGAGTGAAATTTAAATATCTACGGATAAAATTTGGATTTATTTACCTTTAAATGACCCTCAGTGTACCAAGTATTTGGAATAATTCTTAGATTATTCAATTGAAAACTGATCAGTTGATGGTATAAAAAATGTATATGCTCTGATAAATAGTAATTCATAAGATTTATTAAAAATATATAAAATTCAATGAACCAAAATTCTAGTAAAAATAAATTAATCACCAAGAAGATACAGAATAAGAAAACTCTCACAAAGTTATTGCATTAATTTCCTCTAAAACCATTCTAGAAATGATTATTCGTGTCATCTAAGAATGCATGTGACCTGAATTTGAATTACCAAGATAGAAACCATGATGACAGGATGAGACATCCAAAATATTTAGCATCAAAGATTTTTGTAGGATAATTATATCCAAATTTTCATTTGGATCCTAGTAATATACATTTTGGATTGGAATCTGATGTATTTAACCCTTATGGAACTTTATGTAATAATTATAGCATTTTTCATGTTTTTTTATAACCTAAAATCAACATACATGGATGGGTATAAATAATTATCCTTTCATTATTTAATCGATTATTCATAGAAATAAAATTACTTTAAATAGAATTCATGTTTACCTTTAGTCTCTAATCAATGAATTATTAGAATTATAGGATGATAGAATTTAAACATATGATACTTCAGTGAGATAACTATTCATAATTTGTGATTCTTTAATGTGAAAAACTAGTTTCTTTTCTATAATTGGAAACTTATTTGATTGGAACACTCATAATGTTTTTTCTTTTAGAGATTGTGATTTTGAATTTGATTCTCCATGATTACCTCATAATGTAAAATGGTGTTTAGTGTCATCATTTATTTCTTAATGCTTCTCAAAAAATTAGGTTCAATAAGTCACAACTCAATGGATATATTGAATTGAGAAATCCAATGAAGTTATTATTTGGTTCAAAAATCTTAGGACAATTAATGAATGCCACTATAGAAATTGGAAAATGTAATAATTTTAATAATGGTTGGAAAAGAGAATGAGGTGCAGTATCTAAAGCCGCTGTAAAAAAATCATGGAAGAAAACAAATATATTTTTAAAATCCATTATTGGGACTGTAATTTTATATGTCATAATCTTGGAATAATGTATATTGATAAGAACTTCTATGATAATGTAATTTTTTTATTTCTTAATGACATGGGAAAGTAAAAGAATCACCTTAATGATAATTAAGATTTAGAATGAATGAATATAAATAATGTTTTATGGTAAAATGAGAATGTAATGTTTCATTCAGCTATTTTTATAATGAAAATTAATTTTTAAGACATATTACTTCAAACATTAAATAATTTAAAATTGGTAGATGGATATTCTAGTAACATTTCAATGTGTGTTGACTTAAAACATCAAACGTTTCATGGATTGAAATATCATGAATCACATATTCATATAGAGTATTTTTCATCATTTCTATTGCACAATACAATACATGAGAAATTAACTGTTGTTATAGTTCAGTTTTTTACCTTTTTGAGAGATAATTTTGGAAAAACTCTAAATCCTACTGAGCTTGACAAACATAAAGAAGGAATTGTTTTGAATCTTTTTCATTTGAAGATGCTATTTCCCCCTTCATTATTTACAGTTATGATTCATTTAACTGTTCATTTAGATTAAGAATATAATCTTAGTGGAACATTACACTATTGATAGATGTATCCAATTGAGAGGTATGTTGATATTATTTTTATTTTCATTAGAGAATTCAATTTAATAAAATCATTGCATAAATGTTTTCAATATGTTTCTTATTTATTTATGAAAAACCTAGGTTATTTAAAATAATATATGAGGAATAAATCTCAACCAGAAGACTCTTTTGTTAAATCTTACATAGTCAAGGAGTTAATTTCATTATGTTCAGGGTATTTTAATGGGATTGAGGATAGATTCATTTATGTTGGACATATTTTTTACATATCCACAAATTCTCATTTTGAAGATCAGTGGTAGGTATTTAAAACCATAGTATGACCAACTAAAAAGGGTTCAAATTTTAGAATAACTAAATAATATTTTCAATAAGAACTTAGATATGTGCTACTAAGTTTCCTTATTGTAGATCCATTTATTGAATAATTCTTATTGCAGAAAAGGTTATGACTAAAAGTTTGAGATTGAAATGAGATGGAATTAAAAAAATCTATTAATAAGGATAAATTTAAATGGTTCTCCAATAGTGTAAGTATATAATAATTTTCATATTATTGATGTGTAACTATATTTTCACTATTAAAATAAACACATTATATCTTATTTTGAAGATAATGAATATTGAGAATCAAGTTAAAATATTAAATGATTTGATTTTTTTGGATGATGGTCCTCTAAGTAATTCTAAGATATTTGATTCCTATTATATTCATGGATTCAAGTTTCATATAATTTATTATGAATAAGAATTGAAAAACTCAAAATGAAGATTTATTTACACTTGTAAAGGTGGGATACAACATAAAGTTGATTGATATAATCAAATTAAACTTTAATTGTCAGTTTTTAGTTGTCTTATTCAAATTAAAGTTTTTAAACAATGATAGGGGTATAATGTATAAATTATTACATTTTACTTATTTCAACTTTTCTATCCTAATCCATAACAGATAGAATGAAAATAATTATCCATTTATCTTTGATTCCCAATAGAAGATGGTTTATTATGTGGATAATGAAATAAATTATGGTTGGAGTGTTATTTTACACATAAAGAAGAGAGTCTTGTATGATATGTATGATTATGATCAATTGGTTCTTTGTGAGAGTGAAACATATCAACCATAAGAAATTAAATAGTTTTTTTCCTAACAATGTTGAAATAATTGAATTTTAAGAGAGGGTAAAAATGAAGTACTCATCGTAATAGATATTGATAACAACAAAGATAGTAAATTCTCATATAATTGAATATATAAATGGGTAATGAAACTATATTAAAATTTCACATTTATGTGTGTTATATATATATATATATTTATATATTTTCCTTATTTGTAAAAATAATTTACTTATTTATTTTTTATAATTTTTTTATATTTTGAACCATTATAATTCTAGGAATGCCGAGAATAAAAAAAATTTGATATCCTAGTTGTTCAATATCTAAGATAACACTACCACTACCATAAGATTCAGTGGATCCATGTGATTCCACTATACTAGATACTTCTAGTAAGTCAACAATTTCCCAAGATATTATTGGTATCCCACCATCTAATGCACCTATAGTGATGGAAAAATTGTTCACCTCTCCATCTAGGGAATATTTTCAACTTAATATTAATAGTATGTATTTCACTGTACAAAAAAACAATATATTTTATTAAAAATTTCAAAAACAATTAAACAGATAAAGATAACAATTGAGGAGATATAAATATGAATTTAGTAAATGTATAAGGCTTACAAGAATTACTAATTATCATTCCATTCAATGAGTTTGGGGTGCCTATCTGTGATGCTTCCAGAATCTATGGATAAATTCTTTGAAGATTTATTGTGAGACGGTGATATTTCTCATTCATTATAATGATTGGAATATTATTCCCACATCTTGAAAAAAAATAGTTTTTTTAAAACCAAGTAAAGGAAATAATAATTTAACATTCATTGATAACTAATATAAAATATATGAGTAAAATTATTAATACAATTATAAAAAGTTGTGTTTTTTTAGTTTTTTTTTATTTTGATTCCCCTACCAACCTTTCACACCAATAGAATTGTGGCATGAAATATATGGATTTTAAATAGAGATAATGGAAATAATTTAATGAAAAAGATCTAAACTCGGGAAACATGCATGAGAATGTGCTTAAAAGAATTTCTCATGATTAGTGGAAGATATATTTCAATATTAATAGAGATACATATAATGAGTTAATTGTATATTTTACAATATAATAATTACAAAAAAATAATAAAATTTTATTTTTTAATAATGTTACAATTTTTTATTGGAATTGTCAAAAAAAAATACAATGAATCATGAGAAAAAATTATTTTCACACCTTTCTAGGTCTCATGGTTTTTCAAGAAAATAGAAATTTTGGTTATATATTAATCATTATAATTTATATTATTTTAATATATATCAATGTTTTTTTATAACATGTATATATTATTTCATAAAGGATAATGAATTAGGTCACTCTATTGGATAGACAATGAAATTACTTAATGTTCATAGGAAGATCGATGATAGTTTTGTGAATAAACCTACAACAGATCTTGTAGTATTTACTTTTTATTACTATTTAATGTTAAATAATTATTATAAAATCATATTAATGAAAAATAAATTATAAAAACAAATACAACATAAAACCAGTAAAATAGGGTTGGATATATGGATCAAATAGTTCCAATTATTTCTATTAGTGTCGTTTGATCCTTGTTTCTAACCCCATTAAATTGGATTTAAGATATGTTTTTTTATAATTTAATTTTCATTATTATGTTTTTATATGAAACAAATAACATTAATTTGTAATGAAAATTTTATGAATTAGTTAATATTATAAATTTTAGATAAATTAAAAAATCATTATTAATATTTTTTTATTAACATGTTAAAATTCTAGAATCCTAGGATGAAAAACCATTAAAATCATTATCAGTATCCTAGAATGATGAAATTGCAATAGTTTTAGGGAAGGAGCATCCTGAGTGTCTAAAGGGTGTTGGTTCTGGGCCTACACCATCAACTCTCTTCGGTAAGACATTGTAATTAGATTCTGATCCACCCATTGTGGGTTCAAGTAGTTTCATTGATCTGGAATAAAAATGAAAATTTTCAATATTGGAAGAAAAATTGAAATAACATGACTATTATAGGAATACAAATGATTAGTGGTGGTCTCCAATGGAAAATGATTTAGTGTTTGTATTTTAGAGGATGATGGGAATAATATACATGAAAACATCCATCCTTATAGCACATCCTACTGATATGAATTCTAAAATCCCTAGGTCATTCACACATTTTTACATAAAACATTTAAATTATATGAACAAAACTAAAATGGAACTTTTATATTGAAAAACACACACATAGAGTCATACCAACAACATGGTGTTCTAGATTTATGTGTGATAAATTCCTACACATTAATAATTAATTATGAATAATTTTAATAATTTTTGAAAAAAATACGAGATTTTCATCATGGTTTTGTCTATGTCATACCTATTATAAAGTAAAATGACACTTATATAGAAATAACACACTTCAAGTTAGATTGTCCCTTTATTTGTCCGGTATATCTAAAATAAATTCTTAAACATCCAAAAAGAAAAATAGATCATTTTCCTAATGTTTGAAAATAATATGAGATCATTTTCTTGTCTTTGAAAATGTGAAAGTAATTTTTTTAAATAAATAGAACTTTTATATTGAAAACATGCACTTTGATTCATATCAACCACATAATGTGTTAGATTGAAATTCGTTCTATTCCTATATATCAAAAATAAATTGGGTTTCATTTTTCTTAATTTTTAGGACAATATTACCTCATATTATTAGTTTTGACTATGTGACAAATGTTTTAAAGTATAAGTGACACTTTTATGTTGAAATAACTCACTTAAAGTCATAAATACCACTCCATGTTTCCAATGATAGTTAAATAATATAAAATTCAATGTAGATTAATTTTTGAAATATAGCAATTGACGGCACATCAATATGAGTTACAGTCATCCAGATATGTATATAAATTCATTTTTAGTATTTGAAAACACTAAAACATGCATCTAATAGTCAAACCACAATAAAAAATTTTATAATTATGTGAAATCAAGTGAAAACCATTTGAATTGTTTTTGGAATATAAAAAAATACAACACATCCATTTCACTTGTGGTGTACTCAAAATAACCCAATAAACAATTTTTAAAGATACCAATATCTTTAGAAACATGTGTCAAGGGGTCAAAACAAAGGGAAAAATAGAAGACATTGAAATAATAGGATAATGACTATAGATTGATTTTTGAAATTTAAGAATAAACAACATCTCATTCCAAGTTAAATTTTTCTCAGGATTCTCATAAATTCTTTTCTACTATTTTAAAACACTAAAACATTCATGTAACAGTCAAAACACTATAAAATCGCTTCATATAGGTAGGAAATCAGCGGAAACCGCCATTATATTATTTTTATGTGTATTCATATAAAACATGTTAGTACAATATGTGGTGTTCTCGTAATGACTCAATAAACAATGTTAAAAGATACCAAAGTCATTAAAAACACACGTTATGGTGTCAAAACTAGAAAAAAGTCATCGGATGGCTTTGAAATCATAGAAAATTGACTATAGATTTATTTTTGAAATTTAGGAACTCAAGGCACATCATTATAAGTTATTAGTTTCATTTGATTCCCATAAATTCTATTTTACTATTTTAAAACACTAAAATGTGCAAGTAATGGTCAAGCCCATAGAAAACGACCTCAAAATGAAATGAAATCATGATAAAACCACTAATGAATTATTTTTTATGTGAATTCATAGAAAACACATACATATGTCTTTTGGTGGGATCATAATGACTCAATAATCAATTTTTAAAGATAACAAAGTATTAAAAAACATGTGTGAGGAGGGTAAAAACTTTAAAAATGATGTAGGATGGATATAAAATCAAATGAAAATGATTGTATAATTTTAAAATGTATGAATCAAAAAACATAATTTAAATATTAAATTTTTTACAAGATTCCTATAAATATGTTTTTAATTATTCTTAACAATAAAACGTGCATGTAATAGTCAAAACCATAGTAAACAACATCATATTGACAAGAAACCATGGGATAATTGATGTTGAATTTTTTTGATGTGTATGCACAAAAAAATATCCGTAAAGTGTTTGGTGTGCTCTTAATTACTCAATAAATCGATTTTGAAGATACCAAAGTCATTAAAAATGTGTTTCAGGGAGTCAACACAAGGAAAATGACATCGAATGGATAAAAAATCATTATACAATGATCGTGTAATGATTCTTGGAAAGTAGTCCACATTATTCCAAGTTATGGTTTACTAGGTTGCTCATAAATTCATTTTCAGTGTTTTAAAACACTAAAACATGTGTGTAGTAGTCAAAACCCTAGAAAAATTATTCATAATGACATGGAATCAGGGGAAACCAATCATTTAATTATTTTTGATGTTTATACCTTGACAGCACATCCATACGACATGTGGTGTGCTCAGAATGACTCAATAAATAGTTATTAAAGTTACCAAAGACTTTAGAAACATGTATCAGCCACTGAAAACCCTTAAAATGACATATGATGTTTTTCAAATAATTGGACCATTACTATATATTTATTTGGGAAATATATGAACCGAGAAAACATCATTTCAAGTTATGGTTTTCCTAGGATTACCTTAAATGCATTTTTAGTGTTCTAAAAAATTAAAACATGCATGTATTGATCGAAACCATAGAAAACAACATATTAATTGATTGAAATCATGGGGAAACAATAATTTAATTATTTATTATATTTACTCGTAGACAACACATCCATCCTAAATGTGGGGTGATAAAAATGACTCAATAATCAGATTTTAAGGATAAAAAAGTCCATAAAAACTTATTTCAAGTGGTCAAAACCAAGAAAAAGAAATTGTATGAACATGAAATAAAAGAAAATTACCTTATATTTAAATAAGAAATTTAATAAATGACATCACATAATTCCGAGTTACGGTTTTCCTAGGATACCTATAAATGTGTTTTTAGTGTTTTAGAAAAACTAAAATGTGTATTTAATGGTAAAAACCATATAAAATGATCTAATTTTGATTTTATAACATTTAAAACTACCATTTAATTATTGTTGATGTTTAAATGAAGGAAACACACCCATTTTATATGTGTTGTGCACATAATGACTCCATAATTAGTTTTTAAAGATACAATAGTCTTTAAAATCATGTGTTAGGGGGTCAAAAATTTGGAAAATATAAATGGGTGTCCATGAAATCATATGAAAAGGAACCTATAATGATTTTAGAAATTTAGGAACTTATATTACACCATTCTATGTATTAGTTTTCCTGATATGTTCATAAATGTGTTTTCAGTGTTTAAAACACTAAAACATGTGTGTAATGGAAAAAACCCTATAAAATGACCAAATATTGATTTGAAATCCTAGGAAGACCACTGTTAAATTATTTTTGACTTTTAATCATATAAAGCACATTCATATAATGTGTGGTTTGCTCATAATGTATCAATAAATTTTTTTTAAAGACACCAATTTCTTTAAAAACATGTTTCAAGGTGTCAAAAAAAGGAAAATGACATCATATGGTCATTAAATCCTAGAAAAATGTCTATATATTCATTTTTATAATGTAGGAATTTATTACTTATCATTATATATTTTATTTTTCTCTAGATTACTATAAAAGTGTTTTTAGTATTTTAAAACACTAAAACATGTGTGTAACGGTCAAAACCGTAGAAAACGACATCATATTGGCCTAAAATCAGGAGAAACCTACTATTGATTTATTTTTGAAATATAATACATGATTCCATATCAAATTTGTTAATTTTGTTTTTAAGTAAATTTTAATCCAATCATACATCAATTTAAAAATTGATTATATTTTTATATACTTTTCAATTTTTAGTTGCGAGTGTTGAATCAAATCTAAAATTGGTACTTTTATGTTTTTAAATTGTGGTTCATGATATATTATTATTTTTAAAAAAAAATTATATTTGATTTAGAAAATTAAAATATGTATGTGTATCATTCTGAATATATTATTTATCTATTCCCATTTTCATTTCTTTTTTCAAATGTTCTAGTTTTTATTGTAGGTGAAAGATGTCAGTTGTAGGAAATATTGTGATCATTGTACTCTAAAACATTATTCATAATTCAGTCATGAAGGTTCTTATTTTATATGGTATGTTTAAATATTATCAATTATTTTACTATATTTCTGATTTATTATGTAAAATTTTAATTTCTATCTTATTTTTTGTTCCAGTTGATGAAATAATGTTTTCGGTTCCTGTTGATGACATGATGTGGAATTATATGTATGTATCTCAGATTGATGGATGGAAATATATATGTCATTGGTTTTTTGGGTGGAAATATTATATATAAATATATATCATGACTGATTCTATGGGTTTACTAAAGTTATATATATATTAATTTGGATGTTTGATGGTGTATGTATGATGAGTTTATTAAGCATTTATGTTTAGTTTATTGTATGTTAGAGTTTTTATATTCTTATTTTTTAGTAATTATTTTTAAAAAATAAATTTTTTAGAATTATATTTAGTTGAAATTTATGATAACTACTACTAAATATATTTTTATGAATATATTTTCTATCTGTTATCATTAACTTCCACTAAACATAAGCTCTGTGAATTTATGTTACGATGGTTATTTTCATTTCCTCTATTTTATTTTCAGATATTTTTTAAAAAATAAACCCCCACTAAATGTAATCAAAACTACTGTTAAGTTATCAAGTAACAAAATATACAAAAACCACCACTAAAAATTAAAAATTGTTCCTAGAGATGGAAAACTAAGAAATTTACTACGGTTTTTATGACTACCACTAAACATTGTAGAGGTAGTTTTTATAGGTTTTTCTCTTGGTATTCTTCATTTTTTTAGTATTATATGAAAACACAATTATTGCGATAGGTTTATTTACTATTGTGGATTTGATTAGTGTATTCTTTCACTTAATCTATGAACATTAAGGGAAATTTATTCTATATGTTTGTGTTCTACATAATTCATCAATTTGTCTCCTATTGTAGGTGGGATTCAAAGTGTCACTCCAAATCATTATTTTCGGCATAGTCAGGGTACTAATTTCGGCAAGTCATGACAAATTTATTTATATTTATATATATATATATATATATTTGTGTCTGTGTGTGTCTGTGCGTGTCTTGAAATATAATAATAAATCTAATTATATTATAACGTATTTAATTACATTATGTGAAGTCTATATATATATATATATATGAAGATCACAATTTGTGGGATATCATTTAACTAGATGAGTCACTTGCTTGGTATTACTTCCATACTATTGAAAAAAAGGGTAATGGTGAAGATATGTTGGGGCCAGTGGGACATCATTTTACACCACAGGTTCTTTATTTATAAAACAGACCCATTATTTAGCATTATTCGTTTTCTGATATATAGGAAATCCATATAGGAACATAATTCTTTCTCTCTCATTCAACCACACACACATAATAGAAACTAAAGGAACCCATTATTCTAATAGCAGGAAACCCTACATCATATTATATTAATAAGGAATATCATCGCAATGGTTCCCACCGCTTCATAGACACCCTGTGATCGGGGACAAAAATAGGTACAGAGAGTGTTAGGGTAGATGGGGATGCAAGAAGTGCACTTGGAGTGGTTCTCCACCACTAGCAACTCACTCATAGACTCTTCAGTGCCAATGCAGCCACCCAAAAATTCAACATCATAAAAAACCACTTAAAAATCCATTTATTCTGGATATTAAATATATATATGTTGTGGTGGTGATGACCGGGCACATGATATTAGTTCTTGTAAGATCTTCATGGAACACACTACCCTTATTCCCGGAAAACTAATGCAAAAATGAGATATTTTTGAAACTTGAGGAAAATGCCCCATAATTCATTTGTGATGTGTTAGATTGGACTAAACATTACTCTGAAACATGATATGGATGGTATGAATCTAAGTGTGTGTTTTCAATATAAAACTTTAATTTTAGTTTAAAATGTGCATCACATAGACAAAACTGGCACAAGTGCCTCATCCCAATTGGTGAGGACTCAACAAGTTCATCCAAGAGACCCCAGATCAAAACCAAGTGGAGGGATAATTTTATGAGGTTCTGTATATAACGCCCCATACTCAAGCATTACATAATATTGAATTATGTTAATAAATCACATTGAGGATATTTTTTGTTTTATAGCTTTAGATAACTATGTCATAACTTATACATAATAACTTGAATACTAAATATAGACACTTCTACTCAGTATCCATTTTTTCATAAAATAAAAACTCTTAAAAGAAAACAAACATGATTAGTTCCAGGTTTTAAATAGCATGACTTTTCCTAGATCCCATCCTTGACCTTATTACACTTTATTTCCTCTGAAAAACATTTCAAAAAATTGGATGACCATAAAAATCTCAATAAGGGATACACAAAGAAGGAAAACAGTTAGTTTTTCAAAAGAACATATAAACCATGAATACTTTATCATAAGTAATAATTTTCACCTTTATGAAGTAGTAAATACTCTTCACTGAAAAAAATCTCATTTATTACTCTTTTGTAACAAAAATATTACCATAAACCCCATAGAAATCACACATAACATATAAAAGGTAAACTTGGGACATAATCATACTTAAATGGAATAACCATATGGTCGACTTCTACAAATCAATCTTACAGAGGGAATAGACAAACAGAAAACTTCCATAACCAATGAAATGGAGGTTATAATGTAACCACCCATCTTTGGTTTATCACAGAACCACTTATCATTTCTTTTATCACAGAACCACCCGTCAAATGTCCATATACCATTATATAATCATCACACATAAAATATTTGAAATATCAACATTTCAATCATAAAAAAAGTCATTTTCAATCAAAAGAAATAATTTCAAGATATTGAAATAGTAAATAAACTTTCAAAACAATTTTCAATAAAAAAATATGATAAAAGGGTATATGGTATTTATTTTCCATTTAAAAACATCATGTCTTGTTATGGAATCCAAATATCAAATAATTCTCGTTGCGGCGGAAAGGTCGTTGTCACCGCGTACGTTAAAATGAAACATTAAATTTTTATTTTGGTAAAACAATACATAGAAAAATATTCCCTATCAATGAAATTAAAATTCAATGGGGTTTATACATTGTATAAATTCAAGCTGTGAATAAATCAAAATATGCCTCAAAGAAAGGAGATTGATATAAAGTCTCTTACCTCGAGTCCGACTTGTCTCGTATGATTCTTGTTCTTCCTGAATAATAAAAATAAGTTAATTTATACTTGATTAAAAACATTTTTCAACTTTATTATTCCTTTTATACCACTTATTACCTTATTATAACTATTATTTAATTATTTTAGTTCACATCGGACATTTTGTCGATGTTCGAAACTTGAGTAAAAAATGAGCTTGTTGTAATTACAAATTGTCCATGTGGAAAAAATTACATTATATCCTGAGTGATGTTCATGATTTATATGTCATATATATCATATATATCCAATATATATGTATTTATAATAGTCCATATCATTTGGGTGTGATAAATGAAATGCACATTTCATGGAGACGGTAAGGCGTACGTACGCATGAATGCTACTTTCATTTCATTTTAATATTTAAAGGAATGAAAATTAATGATATATGGGTATATTATAATTAAATAATATATATATATCTATATAATATATGTTACATAATTTCATTAATTATATCATTTATATGTTCTATTTATAACTTGAACGAGTCATATCACTTTGAGGGGGCGGTATTCCACACTTCCTCAAATGAAATTATTGTATTTATACAACATGAAAAGTAAAAAGGTATGTTCTAAATGAGAATTATACAATAATAGAGAAACAAATATGTATCATATATATCATATATAATTATAGTTCCCTCATAATGGCCACCATAAAAGGTTGTAGTATAATATTGAACAAGAATCATTTCGTGAGGCAGTAGTTCACCGCCCATAGAAATAGTATGTTCTATAACCATTAGAATGAGGTGTCTATAAGTTTAGTTAAAATAATTACCATAAAAACAACCTAGTATATTTAGGATACTGTTTTTGTTATGTAAACAAAGTATAAAAAGAGCATAGGGAGTCGAGAAGGAAAAATAATGGAAAGAAACTTGAGAGAGGACGTCACCTCAAATCGGGTAACTTCTATTGATTTGAGCCAAAGGGATCTATTGAATTACCTTATCCCTTGGGAAAGGATTCTAGAAGAAATTTAGGGATGTTGGTAGATTATTTGGGTAGATTTTGGATGATCTGAGGGGTATTGGGAGCTATCAGTATGGGTTATCTGTGGTGTCATTTTATAAGAGGGATGAGGGTCACTTTAAGAAAGTTTGAAAGATTTATTTTATTATTAATTGATTTTAGAATTATAATAACACAAAAGTGATATATTAATATTATCATATAATTATGGTTCTAAATACTCTCAGATAATGGGTTTTATACAAGTTTATGTCATAAAAGTATCCTTATCATTTAGCTTTAACCCTTAGTAAACTTATTTAACTTTTACCATGTCTTCTTGTATATTCATAATATATGATTACCATAGTTTCTATAAAATGACAAGAGACACAAAAATGGATCATTAATGAAATTTTTAACATCATATATGTCAATTGGTCTAATATTATATTTTTAGGACTATTATATCGATTAATAAAATATTAATTGATTTAAAAACTCATTTATGTCAACTTTTTATACTATTCATATCATTACTTTTTAAAAATATATAAAAACATGATTAATGCTAAAAAACATCATTAATTCAAAGATAAAAAGTCATAAGAATCAATGTAATTCTTTTATGTTATAAAAAGTTTCAAAATAAATTTATTTTAATATTTATAATCTCAATTATTTAAAACATTCATTAATAAGGTAATCACTACATCACCAATGTGTCATAAATAAATTTATTTATTTAATCTCTAAAAATTAAAATTATATACCATGATTTATGAAATATTATTATGTTATAATTAATGTTTATAGTTGAAATTATAACTTATATAACCCCATATAAAAATTGTCTTACTAAAAGATACATTATTAGGTTATATTTTCCTTAACTTTAAATTAAAAGTAATTAAATGTCATTTTCACACAAAAGTAGATCCATGGGGTCCTAAAATCAACCCAAGGATGACCATGGTCGGACACATCTCATAAAATAGGATTAGAACACGTTTAGGGTAAATTAATATTATTATAATATTATTTTTTTACCCTTATTTACTAGATTTACCCTTTAATCAAGGTAAATAAAATATTTACTAATGTTACTATTCATAATGTCTAAAAAAATACCTATTTAAAAATTTTGGACATATAGATTCCAAATATGGAATCCATTTTTTCAAATTCAAAACACATAAGTTGGAGGAATTAATTTCAAATTAACTCCCTTTGTCAAAACCAAAAAGTGTGATTTTAAGGAATAATAACTATCAAAAGATTAACATGTGTTTATGTCTAATTAAATAGTGAAATTACTTACAGTAACCAAAATTGGATTAAATGGTAAAAATATAATCTAATTAAACTTTAAAACCAATTAAAAGGATAATCTAATAATATAAATGAACTAGATTAAAAGACATTTTTAACTTAAAATGCAGTATTTTTTACTATTCATTAAAAATGGGCTTTATCAGAAAAATACCAAAAAATTACCCAAAGTAAATTTTTATTCCCCTATTCTAAATAATAAGTTTATTTTATCAAATGTAACATATAAAAGATATAAAGACTATATTTAAGAAGGGTTCTCTGTCAAAAGGTGATAAAACTACCTTTTCAAAATATTAGAGTATTTATGCTTACAATTGGATTCATTCTCATTTTAAGACTCTAAAATTTATTGTATAAATGTAAATACATTTAACAAACCTGTATAATAATAATATGGTTATTTCTATTCATTCCCACAAATAAAATGGTTGCTTTTTAACTACCATTTAAAATAATATTATTATTATATTATTTCTCAGTATAACTCAGCCTTGTGATGAGATTTCGGAGAAACTTATACTTGTGTGTCGGGTACGCCATCAAACAGAGCATCCCCTTTAAAGTAAAATTAAAATCTTATTTAAAATTATTAATAGAAATCCAAAGTATTATTCTATAAATACCTGGGACGTTGCATCATTCCCCCTTTCGGTAATTACGACCCCGTAATTCCATCCACTTGTCAAATAAGTGGGGATATTTATCCCTCATAGAATTTTCAGATTCCAATGTTGCCTTTTCAACCATACGGTTTTTTCAAAAAACCTTAACCCGATAAATCACATTATTCTGCAACACTTTCTCTCTACGATCAAGAATCTGTACTGGTTATTCCTCATTAGAAATATTCTCTTCCAATTGAGCTGCCTCTGGACTCAAAACATGAGATGGATCCGGCATATAATTTCTTAACATTGAATCATGAAAAACATCGTGTACCTGGGATAAACATGGAGGTAAAGCCACTCTGTAGGAAACTGATCCAACGTTCTCTAAGAGTTCATAGGGTCCAATGAACCTCAGACTCATCTTCCCCTTCTTACCAAAACGCATCACATGTTTAAATAAAGAAACTTTGAGAAATACATAGTCACCTACCTCGAAAGAAAGATCCTTCCTCTGGTTATTCACATAACTTTTCTGCCTTCTCTGAGCTGTCTGGATGCGTTTCTATATCAACTGAACTTTCTCTTCCATCTCTTCTACCAATTCTAGTCCCATTAGTTTCCTATCACCTACTTCATCCCAAAAAGATGTATTTTGACATTGCATCCTATATAATTGCTCAAATGGAGACATCTGTATACTGGAATGAAATTAGTTATTATAAGAAAACTCAATAAAAGAAAGATGTTGGTCCCGACATCCCCAGTAATCCATTAAAGAAGCACGTAGCATATCTTCCAATGTCTGAATTGTTTGTTCTAACTCCCATCTGATTGAGGATGAAAAGATGTACTAAAATTTAATTCAGTACCCAATGACTTCTGAAGGCCTTTCCAAAAGTTAGAAGTAATCCTCAGATCACGATCAGATATAATAGAGAGAGTAACACCACGCAACCTGGCTATCTATTTATGATATAACTGATAAATTTGATCTAGAGAAAGACTATCCGAAATAGGAAGGAAATGATAATATTTATTCAATCGATCAATAATAACCCAGTTTTCATTATTTCCATGGGATTTCTTCAGTAATCCAACAGTGAAGTCCATGGATATATTTTCCCATTTCTACTCTGGCATCGGTAAATACTGAAGCATCCCTTTTAGTAATTGTCACTCTACTTTAAACTGTTGACAAGTCAAATAATTCCTAGTAAAGTTAGAAATATCTCTTTTCATTCCATCCCGCCAGTAATACTCTCGAAGATCTCTATACATTTTAGTACATCCATGATGAACTGAAAACAAAGAACTATGATCTTCACATAACAAATATTTCTTCAAATATGAATCACAAGGCTCACATAACCTCTTCCCATATCTCAAAACACAATCTTTATCAATATTAAATTTAGGAAACTTAACCTTGTGAACTGATTCTACTTTTTTCTAAAACTCACTGTCTTCTTTCTTCACTTTCTTAATTCTGTCTGAAAGATATGATTTCAATAACACCTGAAAAAACCAAACGAATTTCTAGAACTAACTAATTCTATAAAAAAAATCATCCAATCGTTAATCAAAGGATCTTGTTCCAAATGTAACATGGTTAATATAGCATTACATTTTTGACTCAAAGAATCAGCCACTTTATTTTCTTTTCATGGATGCTAATGAATCATGAAATCATAATCCTTGATTAATTCCAACCATATCCTCTATATCATGTTAAATTATTACTTTGTGAATATATTCCTAAAAAAATTTGGTTAGTTTATATTTTTCATTTACTTCATACAAATAATGCCTCCAAATTTCTAAAGTAAGAAAAATAGCAGCTAATTCCAAATCATGTGTAGGGTAATTTAACTCATGAGTTTCCAACTGACGTGAAGTATAAGCAATTACCTGATCATTTTACATTAGGACACAACCAAGTACTTTAAATGAAGCATCACTATAGATAAAAAAATCACCATCTTTGGAAGGAAATTCCAAAACTGGAGCATTCATCAATCTTCTTTTCAATTCTTGAAAACAATCATCGTATTCTTTTTTCCAGATAATCTTAATACCTTTTCGAGTTAACTTAGTCAGTGGGCTAGATAACTATGCAAACTTTTCAACAAACCATCTGTAATAGCCTTCCAAACTAGGAAAACTAAAAATCTTGGTTATATTTTTGGGTCTTGTCCATTCTTCAAAAAAATTTGTTTTAATAGGATCAACAGTTATTCTATTTTTTTAAACAATGTGACCAAGGAATGAAATTTTTTGTAACCAAAACTCACAATTACTAGATTTTCCATAAAATTTATTTTCATTGAAGGATTTCAAGACAACCCTTAAATGAATTTAATCTTCCTATTTACATTTGAAATATAACAAAATGACATCAATAAACACAACCATAAACTTATCCAAGAACTCACAAAAAATTATATTCATAAGATCCATGAATACAAAATGTGCATTGGTTAACCCAAAAAATCATAACTACAAATTCAAAATGGCTACATCTAGTATGAAACATGGTCTTTGGAATGTCTTCTTATTTTACTCTCAACTAATGCTACCCCGACCTCAAGTCAGTCTTTGAAAAATAGTGAGCTCCATGGAGCTGATCAAACAAATCATATATATGAGGGAAATGTCACTTGTTCTTAATAGTGATATTATTCAAGGCTCTAAAATCAAGGCAAAGTATTATTAAACCATATTTATTTTTAACAATCAAGATTGGGTAACCCCATGGTAATGTGTTATGTCGAATGAAACCATTATCTAACAACCACTGCAATTGTTTCTTTAACTCTAAAACATCAATTTGATCCATTAGATAAGGGGTTTTGAAATTTTATTAGTATAAGGAACTAAGTCAATAGTAAATTCTACTTCCTGATCATGTATAATGCTAGGAAAATCATCAAGAAAAACATCAAGATACTCATTTACTACTGGAACATCATTAATCTGAACAACTCATGTGTTTTAAGCAATATGTACAAGGTAACATTCATTTCCATCTTTCACTAGTTTCTCAGCTTCCTGATATGCTATCAGAGATAAGGGTTCATTCTTGTACACAAACTAAAATTCTTTCTGAAAAGAGACCTATTTATCTCTACAGTCAATCTTAGCATGGTAAATATAAAGCCAATCCATTCCCAAAATAACATCAAACTCTACTATTGTAAAAACAACAAGGTTTTCATGTAAATTCTTTCCACAAATAAGGATAAAAAGATTCTTATAATTTCCTTTTCCCTCAATATTTCCCCAAGTGTTTTACCATATGTTATGGATTCATTTATTCATGTGGAATTAAAAATTTACCTGAAAATTTCACAAAAATGAAAGAATGTGAAGACATTGAATCAAACAATACATTGGAATAATCTGAAAAAACAAAGCACCTGATACCACTTCATTTGATGGTCCCACATCAACCATAGTAGTAGCAAAATATTTTTCCCCACATTTTTACTTTTTATCTGTCTGGTTTACACCTTGGTTAATAAACTTTGGAAACACATTGGTATAATTCCCAAACTCATTGCAACTAAAACATCTTACTGTTAGATTTTCATTACCTATTTGATTATATTAATTAGATTTATGAGAAATATGGATAGTCATAAAACACCAGTAGCACTTCCCATACTTTTCTAAAATTCTCTAGGATGATTTTTACCACACTTCTCACTAGATGGAAATTTGATTTTCTTACCTCCAGGCTTCTTTGGTGAATTCTTTCCCTTTGCCTACCAACTAGACCTCTTCTTTTTCTTGGTCTCATGGAACACATGATCATTAGAAAATTCCATTTCTACCTTCCCAGCACATCTGACAAGTTTCTCATATCTTTTGAATTCACTAGAGGCAAATTCTCTTCGATATCACAGCTTCTGTCCTGAGTAAAATCGATTAATCTCACTATCAACATATTGGATGAAATTTAGAGCATATCTTGTCAGTCGAGTGAACTATTCTTCATAAGCAACCAATGATTCATTCTCCTGCCTAAATTCCAAGAATTTTTTTCCATCCTAAGTAAAACCGCCTTATGAAAATATTTCTTAATAAGCATACCTTTGAATTATTCCCAAAAATAGCATCAATCTACTCATTTTCTGTTATATTTTTAACCATTTACCACCACTGATCTACTTCTCCTTCAAAATAATAAATATTAATACTAACCTATTGATTGTATTTACAATCCATGGCATCAAAAATATTTTCCAGTGCTTTGATCCACCCTTCATCTTGAACTGGGTCAGATAATCCCTGAATGATGGGTGATGTTGCCTCATAAAATGCTTCGTTGTAGACATGTTCCTATGGGGTTTATTTGGTTGATATTGTGTATATATACCACCACTATTTATATCTAGATTCAACTTCACCATTACTATAACAAATTGTTCATTTCTAATTCCAACTATCTCAGGATGCTGATTTGGAAGTTTATTCTCCTCTATATACCTTCCCATCACTATTTCCCTATTTCCTCTACAGAAAAAAATTATAAACAAACAAATATTAGATGAAGAAACATGGTAATATTTAAATTCTATATCATTTCAATTTGACCATAATGTAAAAAATCATTTATGGATATTAATTTAACAATATCCTAACTTCTTTAGTTGTCTAAACCAACATTTGATACCAACTATAATTCCATATCCTTAAACATTACATAATAATGAATTAAGTTAATAATTAACATGGATGATATTTTCATGTTTATATCATTATATAATTAGGTAATAGCTTATACATAACAACTTGAATATTACATGTAGAGACTTCTACTCAGTATCTATTTTTTCATAAAAATAAAAATGAATAAAAGAAAATAAACAAGTTTAGTTCCATGTTTTAAACAACATGACTTTTCGTTGATCCCATAATTGACCCTATTTCACTTTATGTCCTATGAAAAACATTTCGAAAACTTGGGATGAGCATAAAAATCTCAGTAAGTGATACACAAATAAGAAGAATAGTTAGTTATTCAAAAGCAACATGTAAACCATGAATACATTATCATAAGTAATACTTTTAACCTTTATGAAGTAGTAAATACTCTTCACTGAATAAAATAACATTGCATGACCTATTGTAACCAAAATATTTCCATAAAACAAATATAAAGAAAACATAACATATAAATGGTAAACTTGGGACATAATCATACTTAAATGGAATAGCCATACGGTCGAATTTCACAAATCATTATTAAAAATGGAATAGACATACGACTGACTTCCATACCCAATTCATTGGAGGTTCTAACATAACCACCTATCATTGTTTTATCACAAAACCATCATTCATTTGTTTTATCACGTAACCACCCGTCAAATTTCCTAGTACCATTATATAATCATCACACATAAAATATTGAAAATATCAACATTTTAATCATAAAAAATTCATTTTCAATCACAAGAAATAATTTCAAGATATTGAACAAGTAGATCCACTTTCAGAACAATTTTCAATACCAAAATATGTAAAAACGGTATATGGTATTTATTTTCTATATAAAAACATCACGTCTTGTTATGAAATATAAATATCAAATAATGCTCACAATGGTGGAAAGGTCGTTATCACCATGTATGTTAAAAAGAAACATCCCCTTTGTCATTTCGTAAAATCAAATGTATAAAATGATCCCCTTTTAGTGAAATTAATAGAAAAAAAGGTTTACACACCATATAAAAAAGTATTGTATAAATCAAAATATGGCTCAATGAAAGGAGATTGAGACAAAGTCCCTTACCTCGAGTCCAACCTGTCTCGTATGTTCCTTGTTCTTCATTAATAATAAACTTAAGTTAGTTTATACTTGATTTATAATCATTTTAAATTTTATTATTTCTTTTATATCACTTATTATCTTTCGATAACAATTAGTTAATTATTTGAGTTCATATCGGATATTTTGTCGATGTTTGGAACTTGAGTCAAAAATGAACTTGTTATAATTAAAAATTGTCCATGTGGTCAAAATTAAATTATCAACATAATTATATTCATGATTTAGATATCATAGATATCATATATATCTAGTATATATGTATTTTTAATAGTCTATATCATTTAGATATATTCAATTAAATTCACCGTTCATGGAGACGGTAAGTTGTACGTACACATAAATGCTACTTCCATTCCATTTTCATATTTAAAAGAATGAAAACTAAATGATAAATATTTATATTATAATTAAATTACAATATATAATTTATTTATGTTTCATAATTTCATTAATTCCATCCTTTATATGTTCCATGTATACCATTAATGAGCCATGTCACTTTGAGGGGGTGGTTGTCCGCACTTCCTCGAATGAAATTATCGTATTTATACAACATGAAAATCAAAAAGGTATGCTCAAAATGATAATTATAGAATCCTAGAGATAAAATAAATATCATATATCTCATAAAAATTACAGTTCTATCATAATGTCTACCATAAGTGGTGGTAGTATAAAATCGAACAATCATCATTTCGTGTGGCAGTAGTTCACCGTCCAGAGAGACAGTATGTTCTATACCCATTAGACAGAGGTGTGTGTAAGTTTAGTTTTAATACATCTCTAAAAACAACCTATTATATTTAGGATATTATTTTCTTTATGTAAACAAATAATAATAATAGTATAAAGAGTGGAGAAGGAAAAATAATTGAATGGAACTTGAGAGAAGACATTCCCTAAAATCGGGTAACTTCTTTTGATTTGAGCCAAAGGGATCTATTGAATTGCATTCATCCTATAGGACGGATTCTAAGACAAAGTGAGGAATTTTCATAGATTATTTTGGAAGTTTTTAAACTATCCAAGAGGTATTTAGAGGTCTGAGTAAGGGTTATAGGTGGTGACCTTTTATAAGAGGGTGGAGGGGAACTTTTGGATAGTTTAAAGTATCATTTTATTATTAATTGATATTCAAATAATAATAAAAAAGGTGATATATTTAGAATATCAGATGATTATGGGTTGAAATAATCTCATCCAACAGATTTTAGACAAGTTTAGGTCATAAAATTAACCTTATATTTTAGTTTTAACCCATAGTAAACTTATTTAACTTTTACTATGTGTTCTTGTATATTCATAATATATGGTAACCATAGAAACTAAAAAATGACAAGAGACCCAAAAATGGATCATTAATGACATATTTAATATCATATATTTCATTTGGCCGAATATTATATTTTTAAGAATATTATATCATTTAATAAAATATTAATTGATTTAAAAACTCATTTATGTCAATTTTTATACTATTCATATCATGACTTTTTAAAAATCCATAAAAACGTTAATAATTAGAAAAAACATCATTATTTAAAATATAACAAGTCATAATCTTCAATTAAATTCATGCATGGAACAAAAAGTTTCAAAATAAATTTATTTTGATATTTACAATATCATTTATTTAAACCATTCATCAATAAGGTAATCACTACATCAACATTGTGTCATAAATAAATTTATTTATTTAATCTCTAAAAATTATAAATAAAATAAAAAAATTTATGAAATATTTTTATCTTTATAATTACTATTTTTTGTTGAAAACATAACTTATATATTCCCATATAAAAATTGTTTTACTAAAAGATACATTTTTAGGTTATATTTTCCTTAACTTTAAATTAAAAGTAATTAAATGTAATTTTCACGCACAAGTGGCTCCATGGGGTCCTAAAATCACCCCAAGTATTCCCATGGTCATAAAAATTTCATTAAATATTATTAGAAAATGTGTTAGGGTAATTTAGTATTATTATAATTTTATTTTTTTACCCTTATTTACCATATTTACCTTTTAACCATGGTAAATAAAATATTTACAAAAGTTAGTCTTCATAATGTCTAAAAATAAATGTTACCTATATACACAATTTGGAAATCCTGATTCCAAATATGGAATCCATTTTCCCAAATTCAAAACAATTTAGTTGTAAAAATTAATTTAAAATTAATTCTCATTGTCAAAAACAAAAAAAACATGTTTTTTAGAATTAATAACTATCAAAAGATTCACATATGTTTATGTCTAATTAAAAAGTAAAATTACTTAAAAAGACCAAAATTAGATATAATGTTAACAATATAATCTAATTAAAATTTAAAACTAACTAAAAGGATGATCTAATCATATAAATAAACTAGATGACCATACAGTTTTGACTTAAAATGTAGTATTTTCTACTATTTGTTAAAAAATATACTTTATCAAAAAAATACCAAAAATTTTCCAAAGTAAATTTTGAAGTCCCTATTCTAGAGAATAAGTTTACTTTTTAAAATAAAACATATAAAAGTTAAAATAACTAGATTTAAAAAGGTTTCATCGTCAATAGGCAGTAAAACTACCTTTTTAAAATATTAGTGTATTTATGCTTAAAATTGAATTCATTCTCATTTTAAGCCTCTAAAATTTATTGGATAAATTTAAAGACATTTAACAAACATGTATAATCTTAATATGGTTTGTTTTTTTCATTCCATTCAATACAACAGTTAGGCATCATCTGCCATTTAAAATAATAATATTATTATATTATTTTTTGGTATGACTCACCCTTGTGTGTAAAATAAGATTTCGAAGAAACCCATTATTGTGTGTCGGGTAATCCATCAAACGTATAATTAACTTTAATGTAAAATTTATATCTTATTCATAAGTATTAATATAAATCAAAAGTATTATTCTATAAATACATGGTTCATTACACTGTAGTGGGTACTGTAGTTGTTACTAATTCGTACTCTAGCAGCATGAACTATTCACCCATTTGGGCCTTCGGGCCACCAGTTTGGTCTTCAGGATCTACAAGGCCTTAGGTCCACCCAAGGCCTTTAGGCCAGTAAGGATTTCAGGCCACCAAAAGGCCTTCTAAACACATGATCAATGTAGTTTCCCCAGACAGACTCTACAAAAAGGAGCATCCCCAGGGGAGGATTCTGAGAATGCACACTGACTAGTGCAGAACCAATGGATTTGGAAGAATGAGAGGGTATAGAAATTCCATCAGGGATATCCTGTGCTTTCATGGAAATCTTAGCTGGATAGCCATGCAATGGTGGAGAGCTACCATCACGATGTAGATGCTAGGGGGTAGTTCCTTGTAGTTATAGTCTACTTGAATTCCATAAGACCTTTGGGTCATGTAATGTATCTTAATCCTATGGGCCATTTAATCTCTAAGCCTATGGTCCTTGTAAGGGTTCCCTCTAATCCCTTGAAATGGGGGTTACCAAAAATAAATAAATAAAGAAGTCCTTCTGTCCATTCAGGCAGGCGTAGCCAAAACTGAGGAAATGAGTTCAAATTGTCTTCAAACATTAGAAAAATGATCCATAATTAATGTTTTATGTGTAAGGATCAATCACATGTAAATATAATACACGATGTGGATGGATTGACTCTAAATACTTGTTTTCAATATATAAGTATCATTTTAGTCTAAAACTCTTGTCAGTGACCAAAAATAAGAAAATTAGTCCGGATTATTTTCATAATTTAAAAAACTATCCATAATTCATGTGGGACCTGTAGGAATTTACTGCATATCAATACAACAAATGATGTGGTCTGTATGACTTGAAATTCATATTTTCAATATAAAATATTATTTTTAGTTTAAAACTTGTTTTATTTAGTAAAAATAAAGAAAAATTGATCAGGTTATTTTTAAACATTAGAACAGTGATCCATAATTCATTCAGGATGTATAGGAATCGACCACACATCAATCAGACACACGACATAGTTGGTATGACTCGAAGTTCATTTTTTCAATATAAATGTGTCATTTTAGTTTATAATATGTATCACATATCCAAAACCAAACAAAAATGCTCAAGTTGTTTCAAATATTAGAAAAACTATCAATAATTCATTTTTGACATGTACAAATTTACCACACATTAATATAATGCACAATTATTGGTAATATCATTAATATATACAGTAATTAATTATATAATTTATCGTATTTAAATTATATAACCTTAAAATTATAATTTTATTCTTTTTATTTGCTATTACAAAAATAAACATTGGTTTTACTATATTTAAAATCTTTTGTATAGAGTTTTATCATTCAAAAAAGTTTTCTAGTTTGGATTTTTAATATGGGTTGTAATTTTTTTATTAGTTGTAAAATTGACATCAATGTAAATATTTGGTATGTAAATTTTGAATTGAAATTATGGTGCAATGTGATATTTTTATTTCAATCCAATTTTTATTAAATTTCTATAAATATTTATGAATTCTAATTTGGTATTTTTATAGGGTTGTGGCATGGATCATGTAGGCCTATATCTCTATAGCTACTGATATAGCCTTTATCAGTGCTAGAAAAATCCCTAATAAAGGGTATCATTATCAGTGTAGGAGAAATCTATTATAAAGGGTTCCATGTTAAATACTAAAAAATGTGTTGATAAAGGACCCCTTTATGAGTTCTAAAAAAGCACTGATAATTTCACCCTTTACCAGTGCTTTTTATAGATCCAATAAAGGCCACACACTTTTAATGGTTCTTAGGTAGTCATTTATTTTTTACCTTACAAAGACCTTTTATAGAGTTGTTAAATGCATCATTTGTTATAGTGATTGATACTTCTATCATCACTTCTAGAGTCATGGGATAAGATGGTTATGATTATGAGTAATTATAGTGGTAATAATAACCTAGCATTTGGGGAGATATATGACTTAATTTTAAGTTAATAGAATATATATTAAAGAAGTATGAGGTGCCACTAGGACTACATATAGTGCGGTAGGCAGGGGAGGATCATTTCAAGAAGTCAAACTAAGAAGGGAGATCATCAAAGAGATGTGTGCCATGGGAAATAATTTGATCTAATTGACTCTACATACTTTCATAATGGAAATAGAGAACAATTATAACAATATTGTTAGGAAATATGAGTTAACTATAGAAATAATTCTTCAATTTTATACATAAATTCAGTATATAAAGGGGGAATTACATTGTGATTCTATGAGGCACAAGTTCGATGGAGTCATTGATTCTTGACTCCAAAAATTCATTTTACTTGACATCCAAGAAGGCTGAATGAGGAACTATATATATGTAATATTGAACAAGGTTAACCTTACATATAGGAAGAAATCAATAGTATTTTAAAGGGTAATGTTAATGTTCTTGTGATGGATAAATTCTTTCTATATTTTCAAGGCATCTGACACTTCCTATGTTTAAAGAAGAAATTAATTTCTATTAGTCATCCTAATGATGTGGGTATATGTACTTCCTTTTTAAATGTTGTGTGGAAGATCACACGGGATTCCATGGTGGTATCCAGAGGTCTAAAAGATGGATTATTTTATAAAATTATAATTTTGGAAGGTTCACTGAATTTTTATGTAGAATATTCATGCAATATAGTGTTGTGTCATGATAATCATAGTAATATTAGTGAGAATACATTATAGACCTTTTTTGTGAGGTTATTTAAAAATTTGGATCATCTGTAGTATGAAACATGTGATGTTTTCTTTCTAGGGAAGAATCAGAAGGTGTCTCTTGAATTGTTAGACAAGGAAATAAAGAATCGTAATCTGGATATAGTTTATAAGGATTCATTGGGAAGAACAATGGTTGGATTTGATCTCACAATGGAGCATTGAACTAAATTAACTTAATTGATGATTCCATAAAGAATGTGTTGTGGGTTTTCCTCAATCAAAGTATGATTTTTTATAAATTAAATAACCTTTTGAATGTTAACCCCTATATATTCCCTACTAAAGAATAGGATTTTAATAGTGTTAGAAAAGACTTTAACACCACTATAAGAGTGTTGTTGTCCTAAGTGCCTTCAAAATGTGTCTAACTTTATTAATGTGGAAAAAAGTACTAATAATTGTGGGCATTTATCAGTGCTAGCTTAGCACTGATAATGTTTATCCTTTATTAGCGATATAAATAGTGCTAATAAATTCGACACTATTGTATTGTGCTATTTATATTTGAGAAAACAGCAATAAAAAACAAGCAGTAAAAGAAACAAATACAAGATATGGAAAATTAATAATTTAATTTAAACAAAAAATTCATCATTAATAGAAAACGCTATATTTGGGAAATTTCAGACATTGTTTTGAAACATTACATTAGAAATTACAATTTATCATAAACATTCAAAAACATAAATGGTTTTATTTTCTTTGTCACATAATCCCCTCTCGAAAAGTTCATTCACAGTATCAGTTGCTGAACAAACCACCCAAACTCAAGCAAAATAATCCACCAGTATAAGATAATAATTCTTATACTGGTAATACAATAAATAAATAAATTAAACATAAATGTGAAATAATACATTAATAAAATATAAATTTTAAACTGATAATGATCACTTTGTCTCTTATCAGGAACATTGTGTATCATATTGAGGTGCGGCTAATTCCTACATGTCATAAATGACTTATAGATCATTTTCTTAGAGTATCAAAACAATAAGAATTCAATTTCTCAATTTTGAGTATGTCACTTATCTTTTTTACAAAAAATTCAATTAAAAAAAGATACACATGGAGTCATAGCTGTCACACGATGCTTGGGATTGAGGTGCGGTCGATTCATACATGTCACAAATTACATATGGATCATTTTCCAGAATTATCCCATTAATATGGATTAATATGATTTTTTTTAATATTCCACTTATGTATTTTTACTAAAATGTCATTTTAATGTGAAAAACACACTTTGAGTCATATCAGTCACATCATGTTCCAATTTTACATGAGATCAATTCCTTCTTGTCAAAAATGAAATATAAATAATTTTCTTAAATTATCAATACAATCCAAGAACATTGGATAAATTTTCAGTGGTTGACATGCGTTTTGAACTAAAATGTCAATTTAAAACTTATAAGGAACATATTGAAACATGTTAGGCACACAATATATCAGATTGAGGTGCAGCAAATTCATACTCAACATAAATTACTTGTGTATAATTTTAAAAAAAATTCAAAATTATATGAATGTGTTTATTAGTTTTGAGTATTCACTTGTCTTTTTTACTAAAATTTCAATTTTAAAAAATACACACGTGCAGTTATACCAATCAATCCATGCATATGATTTAGGTGTGGGTGATTCCTATACATTAAGAATGACTTATGGGTCATTTTATTGAATTATAAAAACATTATAAATGTGTTTTACCAGTTTTATGTATGACACTTATCTTTTTTTTACTAAATTTCATTTTATACAGAAGACACACACTTTGAGTCGTATTAGTCCCATAGTGTGTCGTTTTATTGTGGGATTGAATCCTACAGGACATAAATGACATAGAAATAATTTTCTGAATGTTTCCTGACAATACAAGCATGGTTTCTCAGTTTTTAGTGAGTGACACCTGTTTTGAACTAAAATTTCAATTTTAGACTAATAACAGAAACTTTGAGTCATACTGAGAACATTGTGTATTAGATTGAGTTGTAGAAAATTCAAACATGTTAAAATGAATTATGGATCATTATACTAAAGTATAAAAACAATCTAAATGTTTTTTATTAGTTTTAATTATGTCACAATCCATTTTTACTAAAATGTCAATTTTTTATAAAAAGACACATTTTGAGTCTTATTGGTCACAACATAAATCAGATTGAGATTCGGATGACTCTTACATGTCATAAATGACTTATGGATTTTTGTCCTAAATTATCAAAATAATATGAATGAGTTTGATTAGTTTTGAGTATGTACAGTTTTTTTTCATTACTAAAATTTAATTTTAAACTAAAAACACACAATTTGAGTCATATCGGTGACTTTATGTGTCAATTTAATGTGAGACTGATTCCTACACATCAAAAATAAAATATGAATTATTTTCTGAAATTTTTTAGATAATATGAGCATGTTTTCTTGTTTTTCAGGGAGTGACATGTGTTTTGAACTAAAATGTCAATTTTAAACTGATAATAGACACTTTGAGTTATATTGGGCACACCATGTATCGGATTGAGGTGAGGGTAATTCTTGAACTTCAAAAATGACAAAAGGATATTTTTCCTAAATTAGCAGAACAATCTAAATGGATTTGATTATTTTTAAGTACATCACATGTCTTTTTTACTAAAATCTCATTTTAATATAAAAATACACACTTGTAATTATTTCTGTCACATCTTGTGGTTCAGAATGAGATGAGTCTAATTCCTATGCATCACAAATGAATTGTGAATAATTTTTAAAAAAAATACAAAAAAATCTTGTTTTTGAGTATATCACTTGTGTTTTTTACTAAAATGTCATTTTAAACTGAAAACATTCACTTTCAGTCATACTGGTTACATCAAGTGTCAATTCAACATGTTATTAATTCCTACATGTTATAAATATCTTATGAATTTTTTCCCTAAACCATCAAGTCGATTTGAAAAATATTGATTGGTTTTTAGTGAGTGACACACATTTTGAACTAAAAGGCCAATTTTAGAATATTAACAGAGACTTTTAGTGATATCGGGCACATTGTGTATAATATTGAGGTGTATATATTTCCTTCATGTAAAAATGACTTATGGATCATTTTAATAATGTATCATAACAGTATGAATGTTTTTTTCATGGTTTTGAGTATGTCACTCATCTTTTTTAATAAAATTTTAATTTTAAATAAAAAGACACCCTTGGAGTCATTAAAGTCCCACCATGGATTGGATTGAGGTGAGGTTGACTCTTACAGGTCAAAAAAGACTTATGGTTAATTTTATTAATGTATCAAAAAAATATAAATTATTTTGATCGGTTTTGAGTAAGTTACTTATTTTTATTTACTAAAATGTCATTTTAAATTGAAAACATACACATTGATTCATATCGGTCATATTATGGTTCATTTTTATGTGAGACTCATTCATACACATCAAATTTGACTTATGAATAATTTTCCTAAATTATCAAGTAAATTTGAGAGTGTTTTATTGGTTTTCAATATGTATCTGCATTTTGAACTAAAATGTCGATTTTAAACTAATAACAGACACTTTGAGTCATATCATAAACACTATACATTAGTTTGAGATGAAGATGATTTCTTCACATAAAAAAATGACATATGGATCATTATATTAAATTATAAAATCAAAATGAATTTTTTTTAGTTATCAGTGCATCACTTTTTCTTTTTTTCTAAAATGTTAATTTTAAATAAAAAGAAACCCTTAGAGTCATACCAGTCACATTGTACATCATATAGAGGTGACTATGATATATACACATAAAAAATTAATTATATATCATTCTCTAAAATTAGAAAAATAATACAAATGTTTTTCATTGTTTTTAATTATGTCACTTTTATTTTTTACTAAAATTTCATTTAAAGCAGAAAACATGAACTTTGTGTCATACCTATCACATATTGTGTCACCTTTATCTAAGACTGATTCTTATACATAAAACATTTATTAAAAATCATTTTCATACATTATCAATAAAATATGAGTTTGTTTTAATGAATTTTAGTGATCAAATTTTTTTAACTAAATTGTCTATTTTAAACTGATAAAAAACACTTTGAGTCATATCAGGCACATAATATATAGTATTGAAGTGAATATAATTCCAAGATACCACAAATGAGTTATGTATTTTTTCTAAATTATCACAACAATACGAATGTGTTTCTTAGTATTGAGTTAGTGACATGTGTATTGAACTAAAATATCATTTTAAACTAAAAATATAAACATCGAGCCATACTGATCATATTGTGTGTCATATTGAGGTGTGGATGATTTATATACATCACAAATGACTTATGGATCATTTTTATAAAGTATCAAAACAATCCAAATTTGTATCCTCTTGTTTTATTATGTGATGTGTTTTTTCAACTAAAATGTCAATTTTAAACTGAAAACACGCACTTGGAATCATACCAGGAACATCATGTATAGGATTGAGGTGTGATGTATTTTTACATTTCACAAATGATTATAGATTTTTTTACTAATGTATCATGATAATTTATAAGAAAATTAACTAAAAAGTAGATAAAATGATGATAAAAACAGCTAAATTTGAAGTAGGTAGTCACATTTTCATGGTGTCTATATGAATTCGGACACCTGGTACATTTATCAATAATTTATAAACTAATATATTTCCACTTGTGAATATGAGGAATATATATAGACCTAGTATTACTAGAAAAATATAAATAAAAAATTATTAATAAATACTTTAAATTAAATTATAACTATCTTCAAAAACAACACTTCGGGGATGCTAGTTTGTTGATGGCATGTTGTATCTTTCATAAATGTGCATACATAATACCCATAATAGTTGTTATTGGTTTATTTTAGACACTCCAAAAACATTCCTCGAATTTTTTTAATTTATTTTGATATTTTTTTATACTGAAATTTTAGTATATATACCCTAATACATATCCACTGGTTGAACTCGATAGGATCCATATATTCATAGACTTTTCTTATTCCATGATTTTTATGATATTTAAAAACCACCCTATCATAATAATATTTTCATTGAAACATAATTTATAATGTATAATTTGAAGTTTAGTTGTAAAATTTATCATGAATTATATTAAAAATTGATAATTTTCATCATGTGTGATCATTTTTTTTGGGTTTCCATGCATTGAATCTAGAAAATAAATATTTTGAGTATACAAATTTACATTAATGAGATACCAATTCTTCCTAAAAAAATTAATAGTTAATGAAATGAATGAAAATATATTTAATATTATTAAATTGTACAGTTTAACCCTAGCATATTGGGAATTGATAATACTCTATTATATATAATTTTTTTCAAACATTATGGCTAGTTTGTCTATTATTACTTCAGATTACTTTAATTCTAATTATAATAGGTGTGTGGAAGTTATGTGAGGACTAATGTATCCAAATTTCTATTCTTAGAGTTTTCCCTTAAAATAGTATTCATAAATACACCTATAAAAAATATGAATAGTACTCAGTCATAATTAACATAGTAGATAATCTCTAGGATAAAAAAATCCCGAAACCATACCTCATGTATATATTTACATCTATGACTCATATTTATTCAACCTTTAGGAATTCATTAAATTATCAAGACCAATATAGTCTATAATGGAATATCAATATATCTATTCTAAAAAATAATATGTGGTCATATCACCACTTACTAACGTTGTATCCATATGAACATTTAATGTTATTAAATGAAGAATTTGAATGGGAGGGGTAAAGGTACTTTGTGAAGACCTTTTTAATTGGTCGGTTGATCCTTTAGATTATTTTTATTCAACCTTTCATTTAAATCCCATACCTTTGTCTGAATGTAATTTGATTCATTAGTTTAAACCCATTTTCATTAATTGATAATGTTTCTTCATGAAAAAAATTTGAAATGAATACCTTCTTATTGATATGGTTTTTTTACAAGATCTTACAACCATGCTATGAATGTTTTAATAGATTTATCAACCATATGAATATCCACGTCATTATGTAAAATAGGTATCCCATAACAAAAATTTTTATATATGTTAATCACCACTCACACATGACATGTTGGATGTTTTCTATTGTTTGTAATATATCCTAGGATATTATACATGGTACCCCTCACGGCATGGTGATTTGTTGGTGTTCAAAGGTATAAATCACAATGATTTTTACCTTGTATTATATCATTATGGGAATAGTATCAGTGTCTTCCTAAAACACATTTCATTGAAAAATTTTAAAAAAATTATTATATATTCTAAGACAACTCTTTGAGGGATATGTCTTGCCTCAATGCTGGTGGGGGTGGGTAGATCTTCATGCAGTGGTTGTTCTTATGTTTTTTCTTCTCATTGACTATTTCCCAAAAAAATATAAAAAATCTAACTTCCATGTAAGGTATAATTCTATAGAATATAATCATTCCTAAAACTCTTCAATTTTCTTATATGTATCCTCATATTCATTTCTTTTCCCAAAAATATGTTTTCTAATACACCCCAAATAACGCACCTCTAACATAACCATATTATTCTTGCTGCTTAAAGGTTATTGACTTTAGTTGTTCATTGGGTATAGTTGATGATGATTCTTGTGTCTAATTAAGATAAAAAAATATATTAAAATGAGTAATCATTATTATATAATACCAATTTAATGTGTAATGAGTTTTTATCATGTCATACTTACAAATGATTCCCAAATTTTTTTTGTGTTTTCACCTATTAGTATCCCTTGTTTATTTACACATGCCTCCTACCATTTCTCATGACATGGGATAGAAGTAGATTTTTATTTCAATTCATAAATAATCATATTAATATTGGAACATAATTATGTTTTTTTCATGTCACATAAAATTATTACAGTAGATTTAAAATACATAATTTCTTTTGAGTGAAGCATACCCCATCCCTAATTTTCTATTGAGGTACATTGGTTTTATTTCCTGATGCCTATTTTCAGAACTTATCTATTATTTCAAAAATTAACAATTCCTAATCAAAGTGATTAACACATATATTATAAATCATGGTATTACATGTCACAATGTAATTGAAAAATGTCTCCTCGTGATGATCAATGAATGAATCCCTTGATTCAAGGTTAAATAGATTCTCATAACTTAGAAGTTGGTGTGGGTTTATTTTTTATTCAATATCTTTGTGATGAAACTTAATAAGTATTTTTTGAAATCCTATAGATACTTTTCAATGATTATTAATAAAAATTTCATTTGGGATTCATATACTATAAATGCACTCTATAAAAGATAATGAAGAGTGATTCAATGTTTCATTATTTTATTTTTTATTAAAATTAAGAATTTATATCATAATATTATGTTAATATCTTCCCATGTTTGTGTATTAAGCTAGGTCACAACATTTTTCCACGAATATACATCAATTGAAACAAGCATGAGAGGTTTGGGCCTAATGTTACTACTAAACATGGCCTTATTGGGGTTAATAGGCTGGCCACGTGCATTCCATCCAACCTCAAATTTTATTCCTTTATTTATCACCTTAATAATTTTTTCTAACACCATCAAGCTAATGTATTCTGATTTTTTCTTGGAAAAAAATATTTCATCCTGATCGGTAGCATCAGCATGTGTAGAAGGTTTTCCTCTTCAATATTGGGAGCACTAACATGTTGAGAATACTTTTGTTCCTCAGGATTGGTTGAATTGGCATCTAAAAAAGTTATTATCTACATAAATGGTTGAACAATTAATTTATATTACGTAAATACAGTAGTGAAAAAATAATAATACGATGTGGATCAATGTATATTACAAAAATAATATTACCTGATTATTATATTATTTCTTTAAAGGTTGACAGGGTTTGAAAAATATATTGAGTATCCAAATATCTTCATTATGGTCTCCTTAGACATACAAAATACTATATACATTGGGACCATTGTGAAATTATTATTATGTCCAAATGAAAGAGTTATCCTTAGTTGAATTTACATGTGACATTTAGTGGTTTTGTTTAATAGAGGAACAAATGACCACTTTTGGTTTATGGTATTTGTACCATAAAATGAAAGTAATACATGTGATTCCATTATAAATGATTCATCTGTTTACCCATCCATAATTAAATCCACTTTAATGAATCCTAATTAATCTATTTTAACAACAATACTATTATCAAACCACTTTCATTGAAAAATCAACTCTTGTAATGTTGTATAATCTAACTCCAATATTTTTTTTGATGATTCCAAAGTATGACATATTAACATAAATTAGATTTTTTTCATGATACATGATACATTCATCACTTTAACCATAAGTGTAAATAAACTATTTTACATGGTAATGTGTCCATAATGTTTATTTATATAGAATTTATAACCATTAATTACATACCAATTATAAGAAAATACATGCACACTTGTTCCTCTATATATCCATCAAATCCATTCTGAAATTGCATCCATATTTTTAGCTAACTCATTAAAAATATTATCTTGAAAACATCATATAAATTGCTGATTATGTGGATATGATATCCATCTTTCAGCCCTTAATGGATTCAAATGCCTAATAATTTCTTTATGGGTTTTAATATATGGGGAAACATCTCAAATGTTATGAAAAATGTAAAGGGGTAATGCTCTCAATCTATAATAATAATTGTGACAACAACTCTTCTAGAAACTCCTTCACCCACAATCAACCAGGTGTGATGATATTTTAGTATACCTATTCATTCCACTTCAGATAGGTAGTCGGTGAAAAATTCAACTGCTTCCTCATCAACATATCACTATAAAATACAAACTTTTGGATGACATCAATTTGTAATATATTATTTCACAATATTCATATATCATTCAATGGTGTACATCCATCTATAATGTATAAAACCACATATTCAAATCCATCTTACCAAGTGAACCACCATATCAAAGAATATCGGTTAGAAGAACATATCAAATTCACATAATATGAAAAAAAAATCATTTTCCATAGTTGGAAATTTTATTAGATCTATAATATTTTTACATATTGATTTGAAAAAAGAAATCAAACTTGGTTAATGTATGGAAGAAATTCATAGGATAAAAGTAACATAAAGTTACATGCATTGCATCTTTCATCAAAACTTGACAGTCATGTGATTTTAGAGACTTTAACTTTAAATCAGTCATTGACATGATATTCTTGATATTAGATGAATACCCTTATTAAACATTTACATAATTAAAAATGTTTCAAAATTCGTATATCTCTTTTTTAAAGAGTGTAAGAAATTGGAGGAAGAAAATTCTATTTTTCACTCCTCACTTGAACCAACTCTTTTCATATTCCTATATCAATCAAGTCCAACCTAGCCTTAATTCCATCCTTTCATTTTTCAGTTACATATAGTAACATTTCACGGAAACTATAGCATATATTTTTGTCAACACGCATAACATCAAGAAACTTTATGACATATAAACAATTATATTATAGTTAGAAAAAAACCTAATCTCATTTTCATACCGGTTTTTGTAAGGTTTTTTAGAAAAGGTTCACCAAAATTAGTGTCAGTATATTTTACTTTATCAAATAGTTGTTCACATGTTAGTGGAGATGGTTCTGTACATTCTTCTATACTCACATCGAATGACATATTCCAACAGCAGTACTTATGTCAATGGGGTATAAATATGTTATTTCTTATAAAAATATTATGTGATGAATTTTTAAACCTAATTCTCTCTGTACCATATTCACAAATGATACGACATTGTGTTCCTTATATTCTATATCATGATAAATTTTCATATTCATGAATTTCATTTATCATCTTGTACAACATGTATCTCAACACAAAGTCTTCATTTATATAAGCGTCATATAATGTAACACTTGAATCCCATAATAATTTCAAATATTTTATTATTGGAGAGAAATAAACATCAATATCATTACCCGATTGTTTTGGACCTCATATAAGAATATATAACAAAATGTATTTTTATTTCATTCATAACCATGGTGGAAATTTATTACTTACCAATATAATTAGTCATGTATTATGAGTACTTCTTTGAAAATAAAAATGATTCACTCCATCTGTAAATAGTGAAATATGAAGGTTTCTCAGCTCATTTCAAAATTCATGATACTCATGATAAATTCTCTTCCACTAAGGAGAGTCTTTCTGGTGACAAAGTCATTGAATAACTAGTATGTAGCATAAACTTTTCTAGAACTCGATTCATATTTCTTTTATTGAGAAGCACCACATATTGGGAATTTTTAAGTGATTTTTGGTCCTTAAAAAATAGTATACAGTCATTTGGATAGGTATATATTCTTTCTGGAATAATACCCATTGAATGTAAAATTCATTTTGTATTCAATTTTTTAGCAAGGATGATCATTATCTTTTAGGTGAATATCATTCAATAGAGAAATTAGTTTGGTTGTATTTGAATGAATACATCCATTTACATCTTTTAAATTATACAGCTTCAGTATGGAAGACATTTGTTTATATCTAGTATAACCATCACACAATGGAATCTTTTCACAACTCTTAAACTTCTTTAAAAAAATTGGATAATCATGAAGTTCATTTAAAATTTCATTTTCATTTCATCAATACGACCTTCATCATCATTCACACCTGTGATCACATCCTCGATATAGTCTTCATTATTGTTCACACATGTAATCATATCAAATGATCGATAAAAAAAGTCTTATTCTAGTCACTAGCTATATTCTGTTTTTTCCCATGTTTAGTCCAATATCTATAACATTGATCTATTTAAGCATAGATAAAGTGTTCTTCAAACTCTTCTAGACTAATTAGTCAGGAATATCAATAATGTAAACACAAAAAAATAATTTGAGGAGGGTCATGTGCATGATCTTTTACAAACATGATGAACTCTTTCAGCCCATCCTCGTGTTCCTCTGTCAAACTATTAGAATCTATCCATTTTTAATTCATATTCATCTTATTTGATTCGATGATAATAATATTTAACAAAATAAATAAATACGAGAAACTTATGATCCTAAACCCATAAAAGGTCATTCGCAAAAGAATCATTTAATTTATATGAATAAGAAAATATTTGTTGTCTTTCCCATTTTTTAATTATTATTTTCACATATTATTTCTTTCCATTAAATTGTTATTATTAATACTAAGAAAAATATTATATATAACAATTATAAGTATTAATCATTTATATTATTTTAACATCACTCTAAAGTACAAACCATTTTCTGAATCTTTTCCAGGTTTAAGTATAACCCTCATGTCATAAATATACATACACACATATATAAAAACATATATTTATATGTGCATACATTAATTTACAAATAATTTAATCATATTTAATTTAAATGTATTATTTTTATTATTATAAATTTATTTGAAACATACTAAATCATTTATTTACCAAAATAAATAATATTAAACACAATAATTCTATAAATATCATTATTAACATTTTTCTATTATAATTATCTTATATATATTCATTAATAAATTTAATTTGTATTACTATTATAATTTATATATTTATTTAAATAAATAATTCTATTTAACATGATTATATAAATACACAATTATTCATTGGTATTTGTAAACTAGTTTCATTTTATTAACAATGAAAATTTATCTGATATGTTACTATAATCTTTTCAAAGAAATAATTTTGATATGCGAAGATGTTAAATATAATTTTTTGTTTAATAATATCATTTAAATATATTTATAGGTTAATATAAATATATTATATATTATATACAGCTATTAAAAATAATGTACTCATATAAATTTTATATTATTAACAACTCATTATGTCATAAAGAATAATATTATTAAAATATAAATTTTTAATAGGTGCAACTAGTTTTAATTATCAAATTTATATTATTTAATCAATAAAAAAATTAAAATATACATATAACTATATATTAAAAACCTAAGTCACAACACATTTTCCTAGATATACTATATAAGGAGTAGGAAAAATTAGGTGACCAATAATTATTGGTGGTAAATTGTCATGTATGACATGTATCAGTCACCTGAATTTTCAAACTCTATCCAAATGTGTATGAGAGAGGTGAAATGGCATTCAAATCCTTTAGGAAAATTAAAAACATACAAATAATAACTAAATATTTTAAAACCATTAATGGTGGGTATAACTTCATCCGAGAGTGAGTGATAGAGAGTTTGTGGTGGTGAGAGAGAGTGGCGACGTGCATGGTGGAAAGGAGGGAGAGTGGCGGTAAGGGTGGTAGGGAGGAAGATCATCTAAGGAGGGGTGCGTCAGCAATGACATAAGGGGGGAAGACCATAATACATGGAGATAGAAACAAGGAGGGGGGAAGCGGTGATGGAGGGAGGAAAAAGGTAGGGAGAGTGGTGGTGAGGGATTATAGTGGTGAGGGAGGGAGAGAGGAAGAAGGGAGGAAGAATGGTAACAAGGCTTCATTTTGGTGAGATATTGAAAGGAATAGCTGATGTAGTCAGTTTGGATTAAATTTATAAATCATTGTATGGTTTTTATAATTAATTACAAAAAACTGCAGATTAAGATAGATTTTATCAGTGCTAAAATAAAAAATGTCGATAAAGATACCTTTTATCTATTATTTTCTAGTGTTGATGAAAATATAATTAAAATAATTAAATTTATATACCAAAATAGTTTGTAAATGGGTTAAAATATCACTTCCATTACTTATTTTAAAGTTATATTTCACAAAATTTCTATTCTTTCTTTTTTTTGTGGGGTTTTGTGAGGAATTTTGGGAGAAAAGGGTGGTTTCTTCCTGATTTGGGCCAAACCGTGAGCTCATTTCTAGATTTAAAAACACGATTTTTTTTCCATTATAACCACTTAGTTTTTCAACATTTTTCACCCATTATACTTCTGACATAGCCTCTCATAACCTATTCAAACCACCATATCCATTTGGACCTTTTAGAACAAATAATTCTTGTGGATTTGGGTGATTTATTCGAGCATTGGGCCAACCTATGAGCCCATTTCCAATTTTAACAAAATAAATTATTTCTTTTATATATCATTAATTTTTTAACATTTTTCGAACATTACACCTCTCACTTGATCCCATGAACCCTAGGCACACCTCTATGTTCCATTTTCCCTCTTTGGAGCTCATATTCTTCGCGTATTAGGGATAATTTCTTCAACACGTCTCAAATTTTACAGATTTACAAAGGGAATTTGTTTCTTTCATAAATCATTCATTTTTTACTATCTTCCATTATTTCAGTCCTAAATCAACCTCCCTGGCCTTATTTGAATCTCTCTTCCAATTTTGGATTCTTTGAGATTCAACTATTGGTGTATTTGGGGCGATTTCTTCAAATTTTCTCAAGTGAGTTTTCTTCTTAGTTTCTTCCATTTCCTAAAGGTTTCTGCCACTTTTCTTCAATATCAAAATATATAGAAGATAGTTATTTTTACCTAGGCTTTTTTTGAGTGTTTCTGTTCAATATTGTGGTTTTAGGTTCGTTTTCACTCCCATGTGGTTCATCGATGGTGTTATTAAAGTCTCACATAAGGATTTGAGGGTCTTGACACATTTGGTAGGTGATTCCATGTGTAATAATCCATTGATGGGTTATATTTTATTGATTTATATTTTCATAATATTCTAATTCCATTTTTTGTGAAAAAAAATTTTTTGGTAGTATTGGTTAAGTGGTTGATTTTAATGAGTTGTTTTTGTGCAAAACTGAGTTTTTTTGTGTATTTCATGATTTATCAATTGGATATGTTTTATGTTTAATGAATTGGTATTAATAAATGGTTTTAGGAATTATAATTCTAGTTTGGTGTGATGTTGGTATGAATTTAATTTCAAAATAGGGTTTTTAGATGGATTTTATGTGCATAGAAGGGTTGTACTTCTTGAAATTGTTTTATGAAAATTTTATGGGGTTTATTTAATTACACAAGGGGTGAAAATCATGTTTAGATACTACTTTGAGCATGTATGACTATAACTGGTGTTTTATGTGAAAATGAAATTTGATATCATGTTGAGCATTTTGAGTACAAATAAGGAAACCCATGTATCTTGGTGGGCTAACGCGTACTAGTACGCTAGTGATCCAGAGTGGTTTTTCCAGTATTTTACTTAGATAGTTTTACATTGAAAACACTAAAAAACTATAATGATGATGATTTGGGACCACTGGGTTATGGGTATGTTCTCTACTAGTGGATCTTTCATGATAATGGATATTGATATGGTTACTTTTATACCGAGATATGAGGTACTTGGGGCCCACAACTAACTAGTGCCTATGGGTGTTCCCATTTTTAGTTCTTGTTGACTACTTGGTATTTACCTTTGTAGTATGGTGTGTTTGGATTAAAAAATTATTATCTTTCATTTTTTATTTTAAATTATTCATTATTTAATGTTTCCCCTTGAAAACTATTTTCATTTAAAGGTTTCATTATTTATAAATCATTGCTATCATTTCATGTTATAAAAACTAGAAATCTTTTTATCTTATGATGTTTATCACATAGAATATTTTTGGGTTGTATCCTATTGAACATAGGATCATTCTACACTTGCATCTTTGGGTGTAGGTAGACTTTATTATTTTTGACACAGGTAAGGGCAAGGCTTTTGAAGATGACGGTTCAGGTTGTTAGTTACTTCTATGGTGTGGTGTTGTGAAGACGGCTCGTGGGTGATGACCCATTTTCATGTGTCAATCCTTTGGATTATTTTATGCTAATTTTTTTAGTTTTGGAAATTGTGTTTCCACTTTAAAACCATGTATTCATTTATGAATTTTAATTAATGTTTATTTGTCATAAATTTTCAGATAGGGTTTATTCTTCATTATTGGTTATTTTAGGTTTCCTAACTTAGGTGAATCATTCTCAAGACATTTTTTATGATAATAAATAACATGTTCCATCCCATGGGGATAGGGAATTCCCTTTAGTCCTTTCCATGGTCTGGGTTAGTTGCTGGTTTCAAAGGCGACTCGGCCTAGTTCGTGAGAAAATTGTATGAGAGGAGGTTTATCTTTTTGGGTCCTATTATTATTTTGGGGTGAGTCTGGTTAGGCATGAGATCAGACTATTGGGGATCAAAGTTTTGGTTATGATTTGGGTGCCTGGCCTGTACCTCTTGTGACAAACCTTGTGTCGCCATGGGATGTTGGGATTATTTTTTTGACTACCTTCCCAGGTAGGACTTGCGGGCTGCAGATTGCACGTAGACATCAGGAGGGAGTGAAGTGGTAGTTTATTTCATTGTTGTGATGTTTTTGAATTGTTTATATTTGGTTCAATTGATGAAATTTTTCATAATTGTTATACTAATGATTTATTTTGTGGTTTTTTCTTTGTGTAGAAACATGCCTCCCCATAAAGCTCCCATACCCCCAGAGCATGATGTCGGAGATAGTTCTTCCTAACCGATTGATCAAAGGATGGTAGAAGTTTTGGATAGGTCAGTCCAAGAACTATTTTATGGAGTATCTCCCACTCCATCTCCATCTAGGGAAGAGGATCTTGGTCCTAGTAAGGACAAATCCTAGGATTTCATACAGAAGAATCCTACTACTTGCTAAGGTAGCACAGGGACCTAGGAAGAAGAGGAGTGGATCGAGAAGATCGACCGCATGTTCCAGTTTATTAACACACCTAATAAAGTTAGGGTGAAGTGTGCCTCTTTTCTATTATAAGGTCCTAGCCTCCTCTGGTGGGAATTAGTGCTTCAAGCTGGGAATCATGAACAGATGAGCTGGAAGGACTTCAAGTTTACATTCAACGACCAGTACTTCCCTAAACTCTTATCACATGTTAGATCCATAGAGTTTATGGAGATGTTTCAGGGGGACCTTTTTGTTATTGAGTATGCTAACCATTTTTTCTAAGTTTGTTTGTTATGGTTTTTAAATTTTCTTCAATGAGTTGACGAAGGATCATAAATTCAAGAGGGGTTTCTTTCCATAGATTTATTCCTAGGTCTTCTTGTTCAAGTTGAAGAATTAAGCCGAGGTGGTTGATCGGGATTGTATGGTATAGATTGACTAAAAGGGGAGGTATGGTTTATTTGGATCAGAGTTAGTGATGGAAAGTTTCAATTATTCTGAGAAGAAAAGGAAGCGAGATGAGCAAGGGATGAAGGGAGGTGGTAGTTTAGTCCAACCTTCTAGGTGGTTTTATTCAGTTGATTCTGATGAAAGGTATGTTGTATGACACCAGTGTTGGAGTCCATGGCACACCTGACTACCAGGAACATCTCCCCTGAAGCCCTGCTATTAGTGTGGTGGTATTAGACACTTGTAGTGTTTTTAAATGATGGAACTTCCACTCAAGAGTGGGGTAGTATTATTGGCTTTCAGGTGAGTGCTAGATCAGTTAGATTCATTGAGGACAGAGGGATCTCAGATTGGTGGTTGTGGAAGAAGGGTTGTATATTCTTCTGGGAAGATACATTTCAGGTCATAGCCACTGGTGAGAAGCCATTCTCAGGCATAGAGTAGAAATATTCATGCAGTGGAGCATTCACTAGTGAGATCGGATGTGGAGTCTTTGATAGTTCAAGGTACCTTCTTGCTTGAATCTTCTATAGCTGCTGCTCTTTTGGATACTAGTGATTCTGTTTCATTTATCTCTTCCCATTTTGTGAGCATGCTGAATTTTTCAATGGATTTTTTATCTGTTTTGGTGGATTTGGTGATGCCACTGGGTAAGAAGAAGGAGTAGGGTCTCAGGTGCCCGTCAGGTGCACTTACAGTGTTTGGGGTGGAGATAGAGTGGAACCTCTTGGTCTTGGATATGGATCTTTTTGATGTAATCCTCAGCATGGATTTGTTATTTCACTTTCAAGACCACATCAATTGTTATAGGTAGTGAGTGAGTTTCACGGAACCTAATGGAAGCCTTTAGGTTTTTCAGGGGGAATGGGGTCTTTGGTCGGGTCGTTTAAGACCTCCACTCCCAGATTTGGGAAATCCTGCCTTCTGGTTGTCATCACTCATGCTATAGGACTATGGTCATTCTCCTAAGGGTGGGTTACCTCATGTAGTGGATGAGTTTCTTAAGGTATTCCCTGATGATTTTTTAGGCTTTCCCAAGGAGCTGGACATGGAGTTATCGATCGATTTGGTGCTAGGAACATAGTTGATATCTCTTCCCTCATATCTTATGTCCCCCACTGAGCTGAGGGAATTAAATATACATCTAGATTATTTTTGATCCAAATCATTCATTTTCCCGAGCATCACTCCATTGGTTGTTTTTTTCCTTTTTGAAAAGAAGGTTGACAGATCCCTCTGGTTTTCCATTGACTATCGAAAGCTGAACAAGGTCACCATTATGAACAAATATCTTTTTCCATGAACAGATGACTTGTTTGATCAGTTGAAGGGTGAAAAGTGGTTTTCTAAGATATACATGTGTTAGGGTTTCCACAAACATAGGTTGAAAAAGGTAGATATCCCGAACATAGTGTTCTGAAGAAGGTACGGCCACTTTGGGTACTTGGTCATGCCTTTCGGGTTGACCAACGCTCCAACAAACCTTATAGAACTCATAAATAGGGTTTTCTACCAATATCTTGACTCTTTTTTCGTGGTATTCTTGGATGACATCTTGGTTGACTCTGTATTCAAGGAGGGCCATGATCATGAATTGAAGATCATATTAGAATCTTTGCGGGATCATCGCCTTTATGAAAATCTTCCCAAGTGCACCTTCTGGATTAGGGAGGTGAAGTTCCAGTGGCATGTGATCTCAAAGTAGAGAGTTTTAGTGGATCTTGAGAATATCAATGCAGTTATTTCATAGGAGAAGATGAATAATTTGTTTGAGATTAGGATTTTCCTCGTCTTGGTAGGATACTACAGGCGGTTTTTTCTTAATTTATACCATCTTGCTTCGCCCATGACCACGCTCACCTAGAAAGGGGTGAAGTTTTTTTGGGGCCCATAATATTAGGCATCCTTTTAGGAGCTAAAGAAGCAGTTGACTACTAACCCCATGCTGATATTTCCGAGATCTGTAGAGGTCTATGTGGTGTATTGTGACACATCAGGTATGGGGATTGGGTGCGTGCTTATGCTGGATGATTATGAGGTGTTCTATGTCTCCCACCAACTCTGACCACATAAAAAATTTACCCAACCCATGACATGGAGCTAGAATCTTTGAGGCATGCACTGAAGACATGGTGTCACTACCTATTTTGGGGGAATTTTTTGGTCTATTTTGATCACAAGAACTTAACCTACTTCTTCCCACATAAGGATCTTCACCTAAGGCAATGGTGTTGGATCGAGTACTTGCAGGGGTTCATCTTCCATATCATCTACACCCTAGGTAAGGGTAACATGGTGTATAATGACTTGAGAAGAATATTATTAGTGAAGGATTCGAAGAATTATAGTGATGAGTGGACTCTAATGGGGATCTTTACTTAGATTCATGTGGATACCAATAAGCACAGTGGAGGTTTGTTCTTGGAGAGCATTCAGTTGACCCCTTCTTTTGTGGGGATGATTCAGTGGAAGAATCATGGTGATGAGCTATTCCAGGAGTCGAGGAAGTTCTTTCATGGTGGGGATATGTCTTATGATTGGTCTTCATCCCCTGAGGGTATCTTGTGATTCAAGTTCCTTTTAGTGGTGCCTTTTTCTATGTGGAAGATGGTGATGCATGATTGCCACTAGTCTAATTGGGTTGTCCATCCTGGTTCCACCAAGATGTATTATGATGTTTGTCGCTAGTTCTGGTGTCCAGTCATGAGATGGGACATAGCTCACAACATATTGAGATGTTATACTTGTCAGAAGGTGAATACAGACCATCAAAGGCCCTCTAGTTTTCTTCATCCATTTCCCATTACTACCTAGAGGTGGGACAATTTTTCCTTTGATTTCATAGTTTACTTACCTTGTACACCTCAAGGAAAGAATTATATTTAGGTGGTGATTGATCATCTGACTAAATCAGCTCATTTCATTATGATCTAAGATTCAACCAAAGTGGAGGAATTGGCTGGGTTTTATGCAAAGGAAGATGTGAGGCTCCATAGTGTGACATCATTCATCATTTTAGATAGGGACCCTTGTTTTAACTCTCAGTTTTGGAGTGACCTTCATAAGGCAACGGGGTCGCAGATTATGTTGAGTATGGCATAACACCCTCAAACGGATTGTCAGACTGAGTGGGATAATCAAATTCTATAAGACATGCTTCGAGAAAGTGTTTTGTATTTAGTTGGTTCATGTGATTTCCATTTTGTATTGGTTGAGTTTTCCTATAACAATAGATACCAATCCTCAATCAATATGTCATTGTTCAATGGGCTTTATGGTCGGTCGTGTCGATCTCTTTGTGTTGGGTGGAGGTGGGTGAGACCTCTCTGATGAGTCCAAGTACTATGAAGAAGGGATCAGACAATGTTTATTTGATTGGAAAATGGTTTTGGAAAGCCCAGAGTTGACACAGGTCTTATTCCGATCAGAGGCATCGAGCTTGGGAGTTTTCTATGGGTGATCAGGTATTCTTGAAAGTGGCACCTCGCTTAGGTCATCACAATCTTGGTAAGAAATAGAGGATAACACAAAGCTATGTGGGACATTTTTAAATAATTGATAGTAGTGTTAAGATGGAATATCGGTTATATTTTCCTTATCAGTTGACATCAATCCATGATGGGTTCCACATCTCCCAACTGAAGAAATACAATCCAGACATGTCCCATGTTTTGAGTTGGGAAGAGTTGGAGTTGGAACCTGATATGTCTTTGGTTGAGAGACCAGTTTGTATTGTGTATTCTCGAGAAAAATTGATTTAAGGGAAACCTATTCCTCTAGATTGAGTCCTCTCGCATCATAGAACTAATAATCATGAAACATGGGAGCAGAAGTCTTGGGTCGAAGAGCAGTTTCTATTTCTCTAATCTGATCAGGCTTCAAGTTGACTTTCTGAGGGTGGAATGTTTTTTTGGTGGAGAAAATTGTCACACGCATAACTTATTTTAAATTTATTTTCATTTAATTTCTATTATTTCTTTATTTGGGGGGTTTCCCAATCATTTTTTGGATAAAAGGGTGGTTTCTTCAATATTTGGGCCAAACCGTCAGCCCATTTCCATATTTAAAAACAAATTTTTTTTCTTTTCTAACTCCTTATTTTTTTTCAATATTTTTCACCCATTATACTTCTCACATGGCCTACCCTGACCTATTAAAACCTCAGTATCCATTTGGACCCCTTAAGAACTCATAAACATGGTGAATTTGGGTGATTTATTCAATAATTGGGCCAACTCATGAACCCATTTCCAATTTTAAAAAAAATAATATATTTATTTTATATATCATTACTTTTTTAACATTTTTTGGTCATTTCACCTCTCACTAGAGCCCAAAAACCCTTGGATCACACCCATGTTCCATTTTTCCTCTTTGGAGCTCATTTTCATTGCGGATTGGAGATAATTTCCTCAAGGATTCTCAAATTGTCTAGATTTGAAAAGGGAATTTTTTTATATCATAAATCATTCATTTTTACTCATTTTTCCCCATTTTAGTTCCCATTCTACATAATTAGAATTATTCAAACCACTATTTTAATTTTTTCTGCTTGGAGATTCAACTATTAGTGTATTTGGGGTGATTTATTTGAAGTTTCTCAAGTAAGTGAGTTTCCTTCTTAGTTCCATTAATTTCCTTAAGGTTTCTCCCACTTTTTTTTAAACCTCCAAATGTCCAGAATCTAGGGATTCATAATTAGGGTTTATTTTGGATTTTCTTGGTCCAATATTGTGGTTTTAGGTTCATTTTTACTCCCTTGTGGTGTGTTGGTGGTTCTATTTAAGATTCACACAATGATTTGAGGGTTTTGACACATTTTGTAGGTGATTCCATGTGTAAGAATACCTGGATCAATTATATTTGCTTGATTTATATTTTCTTCACATTCTTCTTCCATTTTTTTAGTGAAAAAACTATTTTTGGTAGCATTGGTTAACTGGTTGATTTTAGAGTGTCATTTTTGTAAAAAAAATGATTGTTTTTTTGTTTGTTACATGTTATATCAATTGGATCTATATTATAGTTAGTGGAATGATTTTACTAAATGGTTTTAGGGATGCCAATTCTATTTTGGTGTGATGTCGGTATGCATTCGGTTTCAAAATAGGGTTTTTAGATATATTTTATGTGAAAATCATGGTTTTACATCATGAAATAGATTTATCAAATTTTTAAAGGGTTTATTAAATTACACAAAGGGTGAAACGCATGTTTAGATACTGTTTTGAGTGTGTATGACTAGAACTGGTGTTTTGTTCATAAATTACTTTTGATATCATGTGGAACTTTTTGATCACAAAGAGGGAAACCCGGGTATCTAGGTTGGAAGACGTAAATTAGTATGCTAGTGGTCTAGAGTGGTTTCTTCCCTGTTTCACATAGAAACTTTTATGTGAAAAACACTAAAAAACTATAATGGTGATGATTGGGGACCACTAGGTTATGGGTATGTTCCATACTAGTGTCTCATGAATGAGAAAGGATATTGATATGGTTACTTTCACATCAAGATATGAGGTACCTGGGGAACACAACTATCAAGTTCTTAGGGGTGTTTGGGTGGTTAGTGCTCATTGACTACATGGTATTTCACTTTGTACTATGGTGTTTTTGGATGAAAAATTCAGTATATTACATGTTTTATTTAAAAGTGTTCATTCTTTAATGTTTCCCCTTGAAAACTATTTTCATTTAAAGTTTACATTTTTTAGAAATTGTTGCTACCATTTCTTGTTATAGAAATTGGTAATATATTTATCTTATGATGTTTATCACATGGAATCTATTTGGGTGGTATCCTATTGGGCCTAGGATCACACCATAATTACACCTTTGGGTATAAGTAGACTTGATTCTATTTAAAATAGGTAAGGGCAAGGCCTTTGGAGATGAAGGTTCGGGTAGTTAGTTGCTTCCATGGTGCGGTGTTGTGGAGATGTATTATGGGTGGTGACACTGTATCATGTGGTGGTCCATGGGCTATTTTTTCTACTAATTTTTGAATTTTTGGATATCTTTTGTCTTTTTTATAACCTTGTATTCAGTTATGAATTGTAACTAAGGATTGTTTGGCATGAATTTTCATATTGGGTTTATTCTTCCTTATTGGTTTTTTATGTATCCTAACTCAGGTGAATTGTTCCTAAACCATTGTTTAGGATACCTGGGCTCTTATTCTAGCCCATGGGGATAGGGAACACCCTTCGGGCCTTGCCATGGGTGGGGTCGAGTTTCGATTTTGAAGGTGATCATATCTGGTTCTTGATATAAAACCCCATGGCCTCAAAAATTGATTAAGTAAAATAATAAAGAATTACAAAGGAATGTAACAATAAGTACAAACATATGCTCTATTCAAAACTCTACAATACACTTCAATTCAAAAGGAAAAAAGATAGAGTAGGAAAAAACTATTAACGCCTATTTCCAACATTCTATGCATTGAAATGGCCTTGAGAATGGAATCCTCTCCTACACTCAGTAGTAACCCAAGGGCCACATTGATCATCAATGATTTTCTATCTTCTTCCATATCCCTACATAAATCTTGATCTAGAGAGGCCATTCTATTAGGTTATGTATTCACCAAGGCCACAAGATGCTCTAAGGGACTATCATCATGTGGCCCTTCCTCCAATCCAGTGTCAATTCCCAATTGATGAGGAAGAATGTTAGATCCACCTATAAGTTTCTACCTAGATCCATGTCTGAACTGTCCACATCAAAGACCTCTTGAGCAGTAACATACATTCCCTCGTCATCCCTATACCCTTGAACATACTCAAAATAATTTCCTTCATCCACACTTCCTTTAAATTAATAGTTCCTTTTATTTATCACCCCATATTTTTCTATACCATCAAGAAAAGTTAATCAAATTCCACATTGCCAATGGACTCGAGAAGTGAAAATAAGGTACCTTTACCTTTCAATGATCCATCAGTGAATAAGTTGTCTACTACTTTTCCAGGACATGTAAATTCCTCCTTATTAACTACCTTGACTTCTGGTAAATATTGGTCATCAGAAATAGATGTAGAAGTGTTAGAACTAGGTCTAATTCCCTATTTATATGGATACCTACCTCCATATAAACATCCATGGGAATTGATCGATCTGAATTCAAATCACTTTCCATCTCCTAAAATATATTGGAACCCTCCTTGCACTAATTCTTAGGAGTAATATCAAAAGAAATAGAGAAATATATCCCCCTAACATTCAATGTAGAAGAAATTACTAGGAAATGAGATCTTTTATATACCTTGTGACATTTAAATCATAATTCCTTCTTCCCCTTGATGTTAACAGAAATCATAAAACCATATTCGATAACATTATTAGAGTCCATCCCACCATTAGAAATAGTTGAAAACTCGCTTGATGTGAGACCTATGTGTCAAAAGTATCATCATTCAGAATAATTTTAGAACCACTCAAAAATATATGTTGTCCCTTATCATGTTTCTCAAAATCAATACCTTTAGGAGATATATCATTGACCTCAAAAGGATATGAGATAAACACATTACCTTCTTTCAGACTAGTTCCCACTACCACATTGGAAAATGAAACTGAGGCTGTAACTAGAAGATCCCCACTCTCCCTCATGGGATTATAAGTATTGGTAACCTTTTCTGGAGGAAAAGAAAAATCATAAAACCCCCATATTTTTACTTCATTATGTGCATCATACTTCTCAAATGGAGGCATTGTGTGCCTGTATACTAATGATTTCTCCTATCAGTAGTCGAAAAATAGGATTTGCAGTTATCAACATGATGCCCATATTTCTTGAAATTCAAGCATCTAAATCCCCTAAAATAGTCATATTTAACATGTCCAATACACAAGATGTTGAAACAAAAATCATGGAAATGTTCATACTCTATAAAAATATCTAATTTAAAATCATCATCAACCAAGTACACCATGCAATCAAGTGTGGAACTAAGATCAAATTCATTTAAAATTCGGTCATAATTATCAGAACAATCCATTTCAATCTCTTTATTAATCTTTTTTATGGTTCAAATAACTAAGGAAACATCCAAAGGTTTACTTGGATTTCTAAAAAACCAATCAATTCCTTTAAATTGAATCCAAGATTTCACAATGGTATTATTAGCCAAAAATAGATCAAACTAAGTGTTCCAATACTGAAATCTAAAACCCTTGGTTTCATGTTGAAAAATACATCACTCCATGCCTTCAGTATCTGATCATGAAAACGTAAATATATATAAAAATATCCCAAACCAAGTGAAACCATGTTCCAACCATAAAAACTACATACCTATAACAATTTTTTCTTCAAATATTTAATCATTCAAACATAATTCCTCAATTCTAAGGTAATCAACATTATTATGGAGTTCTTACAAGCCTCAATACTCTCTTCTAAGAACCATATATTTTCTTTGATAAATGCAAGTGATATGTTCCCCAAGAATTTATTATGGGAAACTGTTGAGTCACTTCGGTCACTAGGAAAAAATATATCTCTTGAAACAATACCTACCCATAGTGTAATCACAACCTTTATAACATAACACTTTACTAGACCCATAGGTTACAAAGAGCGTGGAATAGGGTTAACCCTCATTGAATCTCAAATAGATCCTGATGAGGCCAAATCAATGTTGTTGAAGCTAGATTCATCAACAACCTTCTTCAAAAGATAAATGAGAACATTTTATGGATTGAAAATATGTATTAATAAATATAAATATAATAAATATTTTTATCATTTAAAAATATTTATTATAAATTTACAATTATTTAAATACATATATTTATTTATAATTAATATTACAAATAAATATATTTAAAATATTTGAATGTAATTAATAATGAATTTATATAATTATATATATATATAATTATATATATAATTATATAATTATATACATAATAAATATACTTTTTAGTTAAATATATGTTTTTATAAATATAATAAATAGATTTATTAATCAAATATGTTTATTATAATTTTTAAATCATTTAAATATATATATAATTATCAATATAAATATATATTTACAATTATTTGACAATAATTATAAATATGTGTGTAAACTTAGTACAACATGAACCATGGATTAAAAAACTCATAGTCCTGGAAAGATAATTAATCAAAAATAAATTATAGAATCAAGGAAAGAGAAATATTACAATATTAAAATTTAGTAATAACATCGCCACTAAAAAGAAAAAGGATCATTTAATCATCTTCTTTTATGCCTAAATCCCCTTCCTTAAGAGCCACCATGACCACCTGGGTTTCATCCTCTCTTACATTGTATAGCAGGATGCCAACCATAATCTAGAACTTCCATGATCTATTATTCATCATCCTCGTTAGGGGACTCAATATCTTTATCTCCATTGGAAAAAATTTAAAATGAAACAAGAGCCATCATGAGGTTACTCCTTACCTCATTAATAGTGTCAAATTCATCATAGAACCCATCCCAAATCATCAACCTATTTAAAGTATCAAATAATGAAAATTTACCAGTACTAGAGCTCGATGGGGTAATGAAACATTTCTCATGTGTTGCTTTCCCATATAGATCCCCACTTGTAACACAATCACCCATTACAATACCAAATTCTTTTTCCATTTTATATTCCATTGCTACCTCAAAGATATCCCCTTCCCTCTTACCCAGTAGAGCAAAAGGGGGCCGCAAACTTACATTCTTATGGGTGACCAGCCTTCATCATCCGCTAAAAAAATTCCTTTGGAAATAGGCTATTGAGAGCATACCCAATCTAGGGAAGAAAATGCATCCCATTTAAAATTTAGTTAAGTGGCTTGAGAAAATATCCTATGTAGATCCTATAAGTTGTTACAAATTTTTATTAATGTCCACATTAATTGAAAAACTAGCCCCTTTGAGAACCGGATCAACATCACCAGCATTCCCCTACATAGGTGCTGAAGAATTTTGATCCCCCAAGGGACACACATCATGGGGGGACTTTCTTGTTGTATTATAAATCACTAAACCTGAAGTAGCTACCTATATTTTAACCACATAAACAAAAGAGTAACTCTCAGATGCATACACTTGAATAGCAGGGGCATCCCCATCATTGGACACATGCATGAATATCTTCTTTCCACTCTTGAGAAAATGATTCCCCACCAACCTATCCAAACCAATAGGAAGCTTGAATTTTCATTAATAAATTAAATGATCTGATTTATTACAATTAGAAAATTGTAAATTCTTATGACATTTGATATAATAATTTCTAATATAGGTTAAATTTCCAAAAAAATTCCATAAGATTTTATAATTCATCTGACAACCCAAACTTGCAATCACCTATAATCAAGAATATAGTTTTAATAAGATCATAAAACAGATCTATTATATATTTATTTCTAAATTAAAATCTTTTTTTTTTGTTTTCATGAAAAATTTAATTTTTTATTTTTGAGAAAAAAATTTGTTTTCATTTGGACTCTTCTCTCTTAGACCTTTTATGAATTGGACCTCCTCTTGGGACTCTAGTGTTTTTGGTTTTCGTGTTGGTCCATGGGGCATGGGCTGTGTGGGGGCTATCTGGTCGGGCTATTTTCCTGATGTCATGCCTCATCTTGGCTTTCCATCCAGTCAATCTAGTGTTGAAGTTCTCTATTATCCAATGATCAATTTTCATCTGACAACTATTATAAATTTCATATATTTTTTCTCCTTATCAAAGATCCTCGGTCACCGCCGCCTATGTAATTATTTGATTCCACATGTCCCATGATTTTATGCAACATGTTATACCAACCTAGATTCACGATTATCCAACTCTCTCTCTATCGTACACTTTTTTACCTCATCTTTTGTGCTTGTCAGGCCATCACCTCACCTTTTTCACACTATTATTACTTTTTTTCTTCATATTTTCCTTTCCCTCTGTGGTTCTTTATGGAAATTATCTTTCCCTACTATTCAGATTATTTCTTATAGTGGATATGTCACCTTTTATAAGTCTTGTTTGACTGATATGCCTTCAAGGTGTTCTGGCTACAACATTCTAGTTATCTAGCTCTTCTCTAGTTCTTAGTGTAGTGCTGAATATTTGTAAGTCTAAAAATGCATTCTTTCTAGGTTTTATTCTATATATTATTCCTTATTTTTTTCAGGGATTTTTTTTGTCATGTGTTATTCTATACAGTTCAAGGAAATATGTTAACATCGTCGAGTCAGGATCCATCATGGGATCCTACAGTGACGAGGTCCCTATGCTCGGATAGCTTATATGGTCCTCATGTGTTTCTATATTCTTTGTTTTCTTTGTTTTTATATTTTTTTTCATTTTTTAATAATAATAAATTATTATGTTTGTGTTTTTTCCATGGAGTAGGACCCAAATGAACCAAACCACATAAATTTCTATGTTCATCTTTACTTTCCAACACTTTAATTTGACTTTGTATAAGTGGTTCCTTTTTTTATTTTTTTATTTTTTTTTTGTTTCAAACATTTATCATTAGATCAGTCCTGAAACATAACAAGTGGTTCCATAGCCTCTAATCGCTTTAATAATTTATGTTAAATTAGAATTTAAGAAGTTTGATGTTGAAAACGATTTCAACCTATGGAGAGTAAAAATGTGTGAACTGTTAGTTCATAATGGACTTGAACATGCTTTATAGGGTAATAAAAAATATGAATTGGTCATCAATATCAATGGTTATTTCACCACAACATTTTTTGGGATCGACCCTAGTATATATTAAAAGGCTCACTGCACCCTTTTGTTAACATTAGGAGACAATATTTTGTGTGAAGTCACAGGTGAAATTACTACTAAATCCATTTGGATTAAACTTGAACATTTGTATTTGAACAAATCCATTCATGGATGTTTCTATAAAAAAATGTGGTTGTATAACTTCAAAATGACTCTAATCTCTTTTTTTTCATGATCATATTGATGATTTTAATAAAGATCTTATGGATTTAGAAAATATATATATACGTTAAAGATGAATATTAGGCTTTAATTCACATAACATACCTTGATGATTCTTTTCATTTTTTTAATGGATTTTATGATGTAAGGTAGGGATACAATTACGTTAGAATAAGTAAAGTCTGTTGTGTTGTCTCATGATCTTCAAACATATTTTCTAAAGGAAAAACTTAACAGTGTTAAGAGTAAACCTCAATTTATGTATACTAAAGATCCAATGAAAAATAAAATAAATAAAACACAATAACTGGTTTAATAATTTCCAATGTTTCGAGTGTGGAAATACCAGCCATATAAAAATATAATGTCTAATTTTTAAAAAGAAAGATAGTCTGGCTCAGTCACATATGGTATGCACCAGGTTCGTCACTTTGGATTTTATTTAATTCATGTTTAGTATCCCCATTGTTATAGTTAGGCATATAATTTTTGTTGTCTCTCTTCTATGATCCAAGGAAAGAACCTTCGTATTTTCTATGGGGGAATCTGGTTGGGAGAGAGGGTTTTATGAGGGATAGTCAAAGCTATTCAGGCTTAAGTGGAGAGTATTCCCCTATCGGCCTCCTATATTCTAGTCATTATAATATTATATTAATTTATTAATGTTTCATTGTTTTTGGAACTTTTATATATTTTCATGATCACTATATTTTACCCCAAGTAAGTTCATGTTTTTAGGTATTTGTGTGCCTGGTTTTGGTAGTTGGCAGTGGATACATAGGTAGAAATGTTGAGTTATACTATTTAAATTTTTTTTCTTAGTTTAATATCTTGAATATTTTTAGTAATATGATAGCAGTTAAAGGGTGGGTAAGAGTAGTCTATGTGCCACTGTGGAAAATGCTATGAGTAATCATGTTGGGTGGAAACTTTTGGTTTAGGTTTATTTCCTATTTAATAAAAGTTGTCTAAACCCACTGGTAGGTTGGTTAAATCATTGTAATAACACCATATAGTTTTTTCAACATTTTATTGTTGATAATATAGAGAATTTTTATTTTTGGTAATCAAAAGTAATATATTGTTTATGTTTTCATGCAAAAATGAATGTTTTATTTTTATGAAAAATTTCATTTTCTCATTTGGAATCAACTCTGTTGGACCTTCTATGCATTGGGCCTCCTCTTGGGAGTCTAGTTTTATTGGGATCTTTGTTGGTCCATGTGGTGTGGGCTATGAGGTGGGTTGTTTGATCGGTATATTGTTCCACTGGCCTGACTCATCTTGTCTTTTCACTCTAGAAATACGGTGATGAAGTGATCTATTGTCTGTTGATCAATTTCCATCTCACAGCTAAAATAAGTTTTGTTTTGGTTTTCTCCTTCCCAATGATCTGCGCCCGCAACCGCCTATGAAACTATTTGATGTTTTGTGTCCTATGCTTTTCCATTTTCCATTGTACCAACCTATATTTGCAATTATTATGCTTTCTATCCACCACACACCTGTCCACCTCATCTATTTCTCTTTTCAAGTTGTCACCTCACCTCTTATGTGCTATCGTTACTTCGTAGCTCCATATTTTTCTTTCCCTCAGTGGTTAGTTTCCCTTCATATTTCATCATCCAGAGAGTAGTAGTATAGGATCTCTGATGGTCGGTGTCAATGATCTTTCCCCCTATTCTAGTGATTTATTCTAGTGGAGACATCACCTCTTGCAAGTCTCATTCAACTGATATTCCTTCAATAAGTTCTATATATAGTAGTTCAGTTCTATAGCTCTTCTCCGGTTCTTGGTGTAGGGTTGAGTATTTTTAAGGTTGTAAATGTTTTCCTGTTTGATTATATGTTGTATATTCTTACTTATTTTTTATCATGGTTTAGTGTTGGTGTGTGTGAGTCCATCCAGTTCGAGGGAATATGTTACCATCTTTGAGTCGTGATTTATCATCTGCTCCTAGTGTTACGAGGTACCTATGATTAGATAGCCTCCTTGGTCCACATGTGTTTCCATCTTCTTTGTTTTTTTTCTTGTATATTGTTTTTTTCATAACAATAAATTATTATGGTGGTATTCTTTTCGTGGAGTAGGAAAAAAATTTCTAAACTACATAAATATCCATGTTCATCTTTACTTTCCTTCAATTTATTTTGAATTTTTATAAGAAGTTCCTCGTTTCTCTTTTGTTTGTTTTAAATGTTTACCATTATATCTATCTCAAAACATAACAAGATCAATCTCAACCAATAATATGGAAAATAATGATCAAACCAAACACGATTGGTCTCTTTATCAATTTTAATTAGAGTCCCCATAGTAGGGGTACCATCCCATAGAATCTGTGGATGCTATAAAAGTAGCTCATGCCCCTAATGCGAATCTATAATTGAGTAAATGAGTTCTTATTTGAGAATAGGTTAAAGAGAAGATCCAATTTTTTGAAAGTTAAGAAACTAGGGTTTGACAGAAATCAGATAAAAACTCTGAGTGAAAAAATTATGCTCCTTCATAGGGAATATTAGATAGTAAAACCCCTTACCAATTGATATCATTTTCCTGTCACTAAAACAGTAACAAAGATAAAGCTGACTCCTCGTATCCTCAAGACTGAATGGAGAACCCATCTGAGGAACTGAGATCCAAGTGAGTGAAAATTTTGACTACTCAATATGATCATAAAACATTTTAGGTATTTCATCCATGAAAATTATGAAACCATTTCTAATATTTCTCTTAAGTTATGATGTCAAATCATCATGAAGATTAGAAAAATTCCAATTATTTGAATCATGAATTTTAGAATCATCCAAATACAATGTTGGGTTCTTCACATAAGTATTCACCGCACTAACCAAACATTAAGGAACCAAGTTCACCAAATCTATTTCATTTTAATAGTCACATCCTTTTAAGGAGGGATGAAAACCTCATTGGGTTCCAAGTAGAAATCAAGAGGATTCGCCATCAATACTTGTAGATAATTATATATATTTATATAATTATGTATATTTATATAATTATGTATATTTATATAATTATGTATATTTACATAATTATAAATATAATAAATATATTTATTATTTAAATATATGTTTTATGATTTTATAATTATTTAGATATATATTTACATATTTCTAATTATAATTATAAATAAATATATTTAAAAATATTTTTATAGAATTTTATATATATTTATATATATTTATAAAATTATAAATATAATAGATATATTTATTATTTAAATATATATATTAATAAATGAAATATATATTTTTATTATTTACCAAGAATGTTCAGGTACAAAGCGTGCCTGACCCTAAAAATTTATTAATTAAAATAAAAGTGCCGGAAAGATAAAGAATATGAAACATGAAATGACACTAATGCATAAAAGTGGAAAAATCACCATCCAAAAAAGAGATAAAGCATGTAGACCCACTTAAAAGGTACAAAGACCCACATTAGTTTTCCTAAAGACCCAAAAACACTCGCAATATATAAGCATCCATGATCTAGCTGACAACTTACAACCCCAAAGATCATGATCACCCGACCGCATCAATGAGGCTCACTAACAGCACTCCACCCAAGGTCATCATCTGGGATTCCAAATCATTTTTGCTGAGGATGTATCCATTACCTTCAACCTAATTTCTTGTGTGATCAAAGTCATCCCCAATACCTATCACTAAAGGTGTTAGAATCAGCATGTCATCAATGGGAGATACTCACTATTGGAGTCTCATACCATCAATAGCTCGTGGTACCCATGATCATTTCCTCCATCATTATTCCATACCATTGTAGGTCACACAATATCTACCTTCTCATAAACATGCAGGAAATATCCCACAAACGGGAAAAAAACAAAAAATGGCCAAAAATGGCCCCAAAAATGCCCAAAGGCCCACGAGACAAAAACATAACCCTATTCCCCCTAAAAATATTTTTTTGATAGTGCTAGCCTACTACTAGGCTATGACCATATCCTCAATCTAGGGTTATCTGATATCTTCCTGAGGTCATCTCACATGCACATATTGAGCTCACCATCCTCCTCTTTTGATGTCATTTCCATAAAACTGATATCATCACTGATGTTCACCCCACATTCCATGTCTTCGACACCAATTCCCAATCCATATCCTCTATCGGGCATCCATCATCACCTCCATTGGGATCCAAAACCCTCAACATTAGTGACCCCCTGTTACCAATGCTTGAAAATCTCCTGCACACCTAACCACCATAACATCACCATTTTTTTCAACATCGAGGTTGAGAATGAACAGGTATTCATCATCTTATCACCAGCCGGGATCGACTACTACCGTTAGATTGACATTTCTATCCACCCACTAAATAGCCTCCATCAATGCCATATCCCATCACTGGCCTAGACCTATGTTCCATCCCACCACCGGTCGGGGCTCAAACTTGATCTCAACCGTAAACCTCATCGACAATCATCCTTACACTTCACCAACACCAGTCATGTTGTCGGTCGAAATCAGTCATCCCCAACCCCTACGGTGAGGTGGGGAACCAAACATTGGTCGTGAAAAGAAAAGGTTCTCCAAACCCCTGCACACATGGTCACTGATCAATCCTCTATTGGGGAAGTGGTGAGGCAGTGGTAGGAACCAATCAGGTGACTTGTTCATGAGTAGTGGTGACTGAATGCTGGCCAACATCCTCAACAGTTATGGGTGTGGAACAAAATCAGGATCCATGGAAGTAGAAAATATTGGTCTTTTTTTCTTGTAGGCAATGACATGTGACTCACTACCTACACAGAGGTGATGATGGGAATTTTCTATGTACAGAGGTGATTGGGGGCCTTGGATGTAGGGTGTCAGATTGTGACTGCATGCAGGAGGGATGTACAGTGGTGCTGCTTCGGTAGTTGCTGATGGGCTGATGGTGAAGCCGGATGGACGTGGAGAAAACTAAGAAGACATGGAAGAAGCATTATTGTTCCTTTTGGTTGGATCAGTCAGATGCACTAATGGGCCTTTGGGGTGTAAAAAAATGTGTTTGTAGGCCATGTATTAGGCTTCATGTTCACTGGTCTATCGGGCTATCTATATAAATAAATAAGGATTGATGGGTAGACTATACCCATGGGGGGATATGTCTTGAATATCTGGTATATGTGTAAGGTGTGTCTATGTGTCAGTGTTTTATATAATTGTTTCTCCAAAGCACCTAATATATATATATTTATAATTATTTATAATTATAATTATAAATAAATATATTTAAAAAATGTATATAATTATAAATATTTATATATATATATATATTAGTATATATAATTATAAATATAGTAAATATATTCATTATTTTAATATATATATATACATGATTAAAAAGGTAGGGACAGTTCCCTTTTATAAAAAAGAAAGAAAAAATAGTAGATTTAAAAGGGGGTGAGACATAACAATATCGCCCTCATCAATAAAAATAGTCATAGACCTAAATATTTTCTAATATCAGCCCCAATCTTACATTCACCATCATGCAAAGAATTCCAATTAGTTCATATGCACTTGTGTCCTTGAAGTCGGGGATGAAAGCCTCTCTTCTATGTTTTCTCATTATTGTCAAATTCCATCAATGTCATTGTCCTCTGAGTATGTTATCCCAACATCTTTCTGAACCTCCTCCTTATTATATTTGTCATCAATCGAGGAAACCTCGTTTTCTTTCCCTGTGAGGGTTTGAACCTCCTATGGCTAGATTTCTCCTTTAGAAATAACATTCAAAACTACAAAATTACAACATACCTCACATCCAAGGAACTTTATACCTTCCTTCCCTTCATTAAGACAATCGAGCACTCCATAAAGATTAATTAAATATATTTATTAGAATTTTATAAATACTTTAATATATATATATATAATTATGAATAATATTTTTATACATATTTTTCTATAATTATAAATATATTTGTATAAATATATATATTATTATATATATTATGTGCTTGGGGGTACAACTACAGCAAACACACACACACACCGCACACACATAGGCCCGAAAGGTAGGTCATAACCCCCCCCCCCCAAGGGATAACCAACCCAAACACCTGCTTTATTACATTATATTTTTTTCCAAAGACCCAATGTGTATGTATCCCATGACATAGCCTATAGGCCCTAAATTTTGTCCCAAAACCCATTCTGTGAAAAGTACTACTATAGTACCCTAGCTGTTGTAGTGCCCGCCATAGCTACAGTTCGCACCACCACTACAGTATCGATATCGCTATAGTACCTTATCTATAATTATATATATATTCATTAATATATAATTATAAATATACTATATATATTTATTATAATTTTATATTTATTTAAATATATAGTTAGTTATTTATAATTTTATAAATAATTTTTTTAAAAAAATTATATATATTTGAAATTTTATAAATAATCATTTAAATTACATGAATTATTAAAAAAATATTTCAAATAGATTAATTTTATAAATTTCAATCCTATTTTATATGTTAAAACTTAATAAAATAAATAAATATTATTCATACAAAATACTAACATATTGAAAAAATTACATATATAGTAAATAAATATATGTATAAATAAATATCTCAAAATGGTTAAATTTATTTTTAACATTATTAAAAAATATATTATAATAAATGTATAAATTAAATTAAATAAATTATAGATTTATAAAAAGGTTAATTTGTAAAATTTACACATACTTGTACAAATGAAAGACATACATATGTACATGTACACATCTATACACAAACATACACAAATATACACACACAGACACATATATACAGTTATACATGTAAATATATTTTAAATTATTCAATGTCAATATAAATATATATTTAAATAAATATAATCATTTTATATTATATAATTATTTAAATAAAATATTAATATTTTATATTTAGTTTAATTATATTCTCATTTTGCAATAATTTATATAAATAAACTATTAAAAAATTTTAACAATATAAAATTGATGATTTTTTACATAAAAAATTATGAATATAAAATTCATTTTTATTAAAACTTATATAAATAATATTTATATATTATATTTACATATATATACTTATTGTAATATAAATATTAATTAAAAATATATAAATAATTTTATATAAATTAAATTACTCACTATGACCTTTATCAGCACTAGAAAATAACGATGATAAAGGTGACATCTTTATCAGTGTTAAAAAATCGTTGATAAATGGGGAACCTTTGTCAACACTAGAAAAAAACAATGATAAAGGTTAACCTTTTTTAATACTTTTTTTAACACTGCTAAATGTTAAATCTATCTGCACTTTTTTAGTGATGATAAGATTCCCCCCTTTATCAATGATTTTTTCTCATGTTGTAAAAGGTTAGCACTGCTTAAGGCCTGATCTGTGGTAGTGACATGTGTGTGTGTGTTTCAATTCGACAAGTGGGAGTTGGTGATTGAGTTGGGTCTTACTAGATCATGGAGGTTCTTCATGGGTTGTTGATGTTAATATTCATTGTCATTGGTATTGCTCATGGTATTCCTCATTTTTTTAGCACTGTGTAACATAAATTTTATTAGAATAAAACATTATTAATAATTTATTGATATAACATATAAAAAAATTACTATTAATAAATAATTATATTTTACAATGTATTGAAATACAATAGGAAATATGTAAATGTAATATATTATAATTCACATAAAAAAAATTATGTGCATGTGTCAATATATATATGTGTGTGTGAATGTGTGTGTGTATGTATGTATGTATATGTGAACATCACATTGTAAGGGATATTATCAAACTAGAACTACAAAAAATGGTCTTAGTGGAGGTTTACTAGTGGTGGTTCTAATAATCATCACTAAATAAATCATATTAAAAATAAGTTATAATATATATGTGGTTTAACAGAACCAATGCTATATTCTTTTTATTTTTTAGTTTAACTACTGTTTTACTTAACCATCGCTAAATATTTTAAAAAAACCTAATTTCTACCCCCTCCAGCCCCTTTTACCCAGACCCCCCCCCCCCAACCTCTTTGGCCCTAACCCCCCACCTCCACCCCAACCCTCCCAATCCCCTCCGAGACCCTTGATCTTGACCCCCTGCTCATGATGGCGACCGCCAATACCTTGATCCCAAACTCCCAAGGATGACCATCCCTCCACTTCGACCATCCCCATGACCCTGAACCCCTGATTTAGATGATGACCCCCCCCTCACACACACACTCTAATCATCATGAACATGATTCCCCTACTCCCAAAAGTGGACCTTACAACGACCCCCCCCCCCGATCCTCAAAGGTGACCCGAAAAGTACTTTCTTCCCCTTTTTCCAGCAATTGTGAACCCCTACATCATTGAAGGTGAGATGTTGGAGTTACATTGTAGACCTTATATTAAATTATATAAATATCTATTTAAATGAGTGTTTTTATTTGGTTATTTTTCTTAGGATGATGTTGGAGTTATGTTATAGACCTTCTATTAACAGCTGGTCACAATTTTGGAAATTAGATTCACCTCAATGTTCTTTTCAGTGAGTATTCCACTTTTTTTTAATAATTAATTATAAATATTTATAATTAATTATTTATTCCATGTGGAATGATATAGGTTCCCAATGTTTTTTTGGTGTGTGATGTAGTACATGAGACTTTTACATTTTCATCAAGAGGTTTTTTAGTCTCTTGGTTTTTTTCGCTTCACTATTCAATAATCATTTAAATTTTTTAAAATTATAATTTTATTATTGAGGTCCACCTTAAGGGACATTGTGGGTTCGATTGGGGAGAATAGTGGTTTTAAATGTTTCGTAATGGGGTTTTATTTCAAAAAAACCCAATAATTTACCTTGTGGTTTAAGATCAAAATCCACATATAGTTTACTACTATTTTTTAAAATTATATAATAATGTTAATATATTAAAGAAAAAAGACTCTTAATAATGAGTAAAATGAATAATGCTTACTACAACATATGTATCTTTAGATTAAATGAATATTTCTACATGTGGTTCTCTCTTCAAGAAGAGTTCTATTTTCCAAATCTATTATAAATATGTTCTAAAATCATATTTTCATTAAATGCTATGATGAATATGGAAACACAAGCACCAGATTTCACAATGTCAAGTTCTCATTTTAAGATAAAATAAATAATGATTTTCATAATTATTGAAGAAAAATATAGATATAGAGACAATCATGATTATAATATATAAAACAATAATTGATAATATGGAAAGTATAAAAGGTAGATATCTTTTAATAAAATAATTATTTTCATGTTTTATTAATGACTGATAACAATACACTCAACATAACAGTAACCACTCTTCTAGACTTAATGAACTTATTCCACTACATATTCCTATATTATTGTGAGAGGTAATATTTTCTCATTTATTTTTTAGGTTTTTAATATTCGATTGAACCATTTTTATATTGAATTTGTGCTTTTCCGAATCAATACCCTATCCTGATCTATATAAAAGTTCAGTTATGTTTAATGTTGATTTTACTCATTTTATTATAAATTTATATCTTTATATTTGAATTTACAGGGAAAATAGTGACAATACAATAACTATGGATAAAATTTGGATTAATTTACCTCAAAACACACCTCAGTGTTAAGTTTTTGGAATAATTTTTAGATTATGCAACAAAAAACCAATCAATGGATGGTAGAATAAAATCTCAATGCCCTAATTGTAAATTAAAGTGATGGTTGAATATAAACAAAGTATATGGGCACTTTATATTGGAATAGTTTCATTATCGATATTTTTAATGTATTTTCCATGGTGAATATAATGTTACAGAATGTCAAAAAAATTAAAGTCGTGTCAATGAAACACAAAGTGAACGACTAGTATAGAATTTAGTTAAAAACAATATAAATGATACATTTTTCTTTTCATAATATAATTTACAAGGATTTAGTAGATCAACAGAACCTTCAACATATCATATAAAGGATAATCCTTCTAAAAACTATAATGACAAAAAATGAGTTTTATGAATTAGTTTAAGATGAAAAACAAGAACTATAAAAAGGTTCTTATAAGCATGTGATGTCGTCTTTATTACTTAACATATATAATATCATGTGTTTCTGTGGAATTTTCTGAAAAATAAATTTTTTTTATTTTAGATTTTATTTATGACTCATTTAGTGAAGATAATATCCCTACATCATTCTATGTTATGAAGAAAATCCCCAACAAACATGGACATAACTATATAAAGATACATGAATGCCCTGATGATTGAATGATTTAATGGGGAGATGATTCTGATAAAGAATAATGCATAATATATCATAAAATAATATGGAATTAAATGAAAAAAATGAAAGTAAAAATAATTGAAACATTAGGATGAAACATAGGAATAAAACTTACACAAAGGTATTATGTTACATTCCTCTGAAACCATGCTTGAAAATTTTATTAATGGAATATAATATTTCATGATACATGAAGTGGCATGCTCAATATAGTAACCATGATGACTTGATGAGACATCCTAAACATTAAACATCATAGAAGGTGTTTGATTCATTATATCCATATTTTTCTTTGGATCATAGGAATGTATTTTTGGGTTTTAATTCTTATTCTTTTAACCCTTTTGACACTTTATATAATAATTATAAAATTGGTATAGTTGTTTTGATTCCCTATAATCTACCTTCATGGATGTGTATGAATAAGACTTCATCAATTATTTTGATGATTATTCCTTGAAATAAAATGCATGGAAATGATATTAATGTATACATTAAACCTCTAATAAAATAATTCTGAGATTTATGGGATGATGGCATGGAAAAATATGATTCTTCAATGAAGAAACTATTAGAAATGTGTGTTACTTTAATGTGAATAATTAGTTACACTCTTTAACAAGAAAATTTAGCTATTATAAACAATTATACTGGTTTGGATAATCTAGTGTTTAGTTTTTATTTTGAACCTCGATGATTACCTCATAAAAATGGTCGTTTATGTGTAATAATCGATTTATTGATGCTTCTTATAAATTTAGGTTTAACAAGACATAATTAATTTGAGATATTGAATTAAGAAATCCATTTAAAGTGTTATCTGGTTTGAAAATATTGGGATAATTAATGAATTTCACTATAGAATTTGGACATTTTAATTATTTTAAAGATAGTGGGAAAATGGTAAGAGGTACAGTATCTAAAGTATCTAGAATACAAAAGTGGAAGAAAATGATTATATTTTTCCAACTCCCTTATTTTGAGTTTAATTTGATACATTATAATTTTTACCTAATCCATATTGAGAAAAACATCTATGAAAATTTATATTTTACATTTCTTAATGAGGATGGTAAATCAAAGGATCACCATAATGCTTGTAAGGATTTGGAATCAATGAATAGAAATCATAGATTGTGGGATCATGAGAATGTAAAGTATCCTTAAAACTTTTTTTATAATGAAGAATCATGATAACGGCATATTCCTTTGAACTTAAACAATATTAAAGTGGAAGATAGATATTTTGGTAACATTTCAAGGTGCTTTGACTTAAAACAAAAAAAGATACATTTATTGAAAGTCCATGACACACATATTCAAATGGAGAAGATGTTGATGTTGACATCGCATAATATGTTACCTGAAAAAGTAATTATTTTTCTAATAGAGTTGTGTACAATATTTATAGATATTTATGTAAATACTATAAATATAAATTATCTTGATAAACATTAAAAAATAACCATTTTTAAACTTTTTCATTTAGATATTTCATTTCCCCCTTCATTTTTCATAGTCATGATTTATTTTACTGTTCAATTGGTTAAAGCAACTAATATTGGTGGACTGAAATACTATTTGTGGATGTATCCAATTGATAGGTATATTTATGTTATTTTTTATTTTCATTGTTGAATTCAACTTTATCAAATAATTGTTTAAATTTATTCAATATGTTTATTTTTTTTAATTAGGAACATAGGTCACATGAAATCATATGTGAGGAATAAATCTTAACCAGAAAACTCTATTATTGAAGTTTATATAGGTTTAGAGTATATAACCTTATTTTTATGGGTATTTATATTTTATTTAGAAAAGATTACATCTTTTTGGACATTTTTATGAAATCTCCTATAATTCTCATTTTGAAAACCACTCATCAGTATTTACAACAATAGAATGTATAATTGGGAAGGGGACAAATTTTACACTAACTAAATTAGAGTTTTTAAAAGAACACATTTTTATGCTACTAGATAACCTTATTTAAAACCCATTTATTGGTGAATTGAAATTTCAAATAAATAGGAGACCAAGGGGTCGAGCTCAAAATGATATGGAATTAACAAAAACTGTTAATAAAGGGATTTTTTAATAGTACACCCATCATATAAGTATATAATCATATTCATATTATTGAGATGTATTTCTTTTGTTTATGTTATAATTAAAACCTTATATATTCTATTCTAAAAATTTATGTTGAGAATCAAGATAAAATATCAAGTGATTTGAGGTTTTTGGCATGACTTCCTATAAGTAATTCTATGATATTTGATTCCTATAATATTCATGACTTCAATTTTTCTATAATTTACCATGAAGAGGAATGGAAAACTCAAAATATTTGTGTATTTACACTTGAAGAGGAGGTATAATGTGGAAATTCAATTAATATAATTGAACTAAAAGAATATGGTCAATTTATAGTTAACATACTCGTAGTCCCAAAGGGCATCGTTATTTTCCTAAGGGTCTAATAAAAATTCAAAAATTATAAAACACAAAAATATGATACTTAATTAATTAAAAATAAGTATTAGTAATGTTTGTAGTCGAACCCATATATTAGTTAAATTAGTTTATTTTGGATATCAAAATATTTTATTTATTTAAATTGAATAAATAGATGACAATTCAGATAATGGTTTTGGAAATATTTTGAATTAAGAAATAATTGAAAGAAAAATAGATTGATTGGATTGAAATCAGGTCTAAAAGAATGCGTAGGTTTTTTAGCTTCAGGGTTCAGGTGTAATTAAGTTTTATAAAACAAATTAGTTTTTCCATGTATGGTGTCAATGTCAAGATGAGGGAGATCCAATGTTCATGGTATCCCCTCATTGAAATAGAAATCCCCTATTTCCCCTGGTCCTGTAATTTAGGGTTTTACCGACTAATGTTTGTCTTGATATAATATTTAAACCTAATTCCCCTAAATTTGAAAATGGTCATGCCTCTTTTAGGGAAATTGTTTGGGAAATTTTGATTTTCCTTTCAGATTTAAATACCAATGTTAATGGTAAAGGTAAAAGAAAATTATTGGGAATTTATTAAAAAAACTATGACAATCCATATACAAGAATAAAAAAAAGAATAAATCCAACAACACCTTCCCCCACTTACTACATAACCCTAGAATAATGTGAGTTTAGAAACTCATCCTTGTGATGAGAGAATTAGAGGGAAGGAATGAAATAAATGAAATCATAATATAAACACAAAGATGGAACTAGTGAGGACCCTAAACATCTCAGCTTATCACTCCAAGCTCTAGTCTTTGGGATCTTCTTGATAGTAGTATCCTAACCCTTTATTTATTGACTCTAGATGGGATTATGCTGAAATTAATGGCATTATGGATGGGTCAAAATGTAGTCATAGGTGGTTTCCAAGTCTTAAAATAGGTCAAAACACTAAAATAAATCGAATATAGAAATTTTCTACCCATCCTCGAATTTACATGTCATTTAGTGATTACATGACATGTAAATGTTTCACCATGTTTACTGAATTCATTACATGTAGATTTTTGGGTGATATTTAAATGCTCCATTATATAACCCATGTCATTTTCATTCGAGGTTGATCTCTTCCACTTCAAAACATGTATTACTTTCATGAATTACACTGGTTCACGACATGTAAAGTCAATTTTTGGCTTCAAAAACCTCATTTTTCTTTGGTTCTTCAATTTTGTTCCCTAGAAGTTCTCTATGATCATCTATATTTGTGGAAAACCTTCATTTAGGTGGATTTGATGATCATTTCTACGTATTTTTCTCATCTCCCATGATTTATAGTATCCTGAAAAAAAAAATGAATGAAACATCATGTGAAAATACATGTATTGACAACAAAAATCATTATAATAAATGAATTTTATTATCAAAAAAATTAAATAATAAATACACATATCACCCCCTCCCCACACACACACACACTTGAATTCATAATTTTCCTAAAGGATGTAATCTCAACATTCTACAATAGATTATTACTCTACTATGCTTTAAATTTAATTTCAGAAAAAATAATTGATAAAATGGAAAATTAAGAATTAAATCTTCACACATAGAAAATTTATCAAAGCCTCATTTTTTAGAGAATACAAATAAACCATTTATTTTACTTTTCCACTTTTAAAATAAACAATATTTTTTCATTCATCCATTTTAATTTTTCAATTCGTTATTAATATGTATACCCCTTTTAATTTATCTCATTTAAATTTTCCCACTCATCATCATGGTATAAATGAATTGAGTGACATACACACCTTAAGAACATAGTAGTTTCCCTAGGATTAAAAGGCATCTATAATCTCAACCACATAGATAAAAAATCACAAAGAATCATGAGGGATTCACCATTTAGTGTCAAACTACTCTAAGGGTTAGGGAAGGTAGGTAAATGATGTAAATCAAATAAGGCTCAAAAATGAGGTTTATCTCTAAATTACTTTTCATGAAAAAAAACTGATCAATGAATGTCTCTTATCTCACCAGTCTCTCAAAGAAGGATCATAAAGAGATGATATGTAATGAATGAAACACCTACTTTTAATATTATAAATATTTTTTTTGAAAGTTGTATTGGGGAAAAATCTCAGATCCAGCACCCGATCCCAAACGATCTCCTCACAACACTATTCATAATAGTTATAATAAGGTCACAGGTCATGTAATGGTGATTTTGGAATTACCCTAGACACAACCCTTTTTTACAAGAGTTTGTGCAATAAATACAATAAACGTTTCCTTCCAAAAGCTAATGACAATTTCCCCCACACATATTTATTACATAATATGCATCCCTTCTACCAATCATGATCTCCTCCACTCTTATTTTTTATAATAATTAAAACTATTTAGGGAAATTCATGAATAGAAAATATGGGATTGTACCGCATATCCTCCCTAGACTGGGTGTTCATGGATTCTATGGGATTTAAAATGTATTAATGTAAGATTGTATCTAGATAAGGTCTAAAATAAGATGTCTCAATCATATTGAAAGTGATATTGTTTAGTCATAGCTTTGATCATATGCAAAGAATGTTCTGGAAGAAAACATGCTCGAGTTTCACAAGAAAATTACTATAGAAATAATGGGAAGTATTTGATTTAGAACATGTATTGGTAAAGACAAATGGTTGGGAAAACTACTCATGGAAATGCATATAAATAACTAAATAAATTAATAAAAATATCCAGAATTCAATGCATGACCAAATATTAAAAAAAATTAATTTACCAAAATCACCATGCTACCTTAAATCAGGATTTTTAAAATCCTAATCAACATGATCATATCTATTAATTATTTTAAGAATTATACTCATTCAATTTATTGAAAAATAAATGTAAATTCATGGAATTGTAATGGTTCTATGTAGTTTATATCTCCTAGTTTGGTTGATTAAAGAAATAATAAATTACAGGGCATACCCTTGTTAGTAAAAACATATAAAAAATTCAATGTGGATAAAATTGAAGAAAAATTCATAATTAAAATGATTAATCTCATTTTATTTATTCATCAAATCTGGTTGAATTGGTTCTTCTTACTCCTAGTTTATAATGTGTATTGGTCATGTAGATACTTTTTTTGTTTCTTACTTCTTACTATTGTCTTAGGTCTTGATGTTTCTTCAATTTAAAATAAAAAAGTGAAAGAGTAAGAAAATAATCAATGAATTTCAAAATATTTGAATCAAGATCATGTGTTCATAAAAATAAACTTTGGTTACCTCCTTGGAGCACTTTTTGATTATTATTGTTGGCTCAACATTACCTCCTTTAGCTTCAGATCATGTGATTGTTTATTGAAGATTTTGTACCTAGTTGGGTTCTATGAATGGTATAAGTTATTTCATTTCTATATAGTATGTCCCCTATACTTCCTCTCTAAATAGCTTAACTCTCCCTGATGGTAGCTCTTTCTTGATATCCATTGGTCTGATCCACCATTTCTTCCCCAATATTGATAAACTAAATGGAACTTCATGTACCATCCATACCTATTTTCCACTCTCATACTTGGGGGAGTTGGTCACTTCTCTAGTGTTACTGATTTTGGTTATCATATTCTCTTTCTTCTTAATTTGAGTGTCCTATTGAACTAAAGTAGCTAACTCATGTACCTATTTAATATTAGGGACACCCTTAACATTAAGTGTTTTTTCTTCTCCAAACTTTTTTTACTCTTGCACATCGCAGTTCTTCATTACTTGGTGGATGTTGAAACTTACTTGATCACAACCAACTCGCAAACAAAGTTCTCCTCTTTCGACATCGATCAACGCACACCTAGTGGCTAAAAATGGTCCCCAAAAAATTAGTGCATTTCACTCCTCTTCCATATCCATCACTAAGAAGTTAATGGGGAATAAAAATTTGTTGAATTTTATTATGATATACTTGATGAATTCTGGAGGTTACTTCACTATTGATTTTTCTAATTGAAGGGAAAATATTGTGGGATTTAGGCCTTATAGTACCGAAATGTTTAATTCAATGTATGACATGATATTGAATGTCACACCTAATTCATAAAAATATTTTCCATATTTTTTAGCTACATTATTGATGGGAATCAAAAAGCTATTAGAATCACATTGCTTCTTAGGTAGCTCCCTTGATACCACCACTAAAAATTCTCATGTGAGTAGAATATTTCCAATATCTTAGAGATTATTCTTATTGGTTACTATATCTTTCATGAATTTTTAATAATTTGGACTATTCGTGATAGCCTCTATAAAATATATCTTAATATGAAATTTTTTGAGTCTTCCAAAAATTTATCTTTATATACATTGTTCATTACTTGCATCATTTGTTCCAGAAAAGGATGTATCAGATTCTACTATGTTGGTTCTTATTCAGCTTCTTTAGCTACATTATTCCTTTCTATTTTAACCTTCTATTTCACTTTCTCTCACCTTTTATTGTCCTATAAGTTATATACAACTTTCTTGTGTTTTCTTCCCACTTATAATCAATATATGTTTTAAATCATCATATGGGAAAACTTTAGAGAATCCTAGAATTACTCCTCTGGGTCTCTCTCTAAGTTGGTCAGAAATAGAGCCATCATGATCCTCCATATTCCATAATGTGACATTTGGTTCATTGTTTCTTCTTTTATTTATTGGAGTACAACCCAGTTTGTGTTCATGAATGTAGCCAGTAACTCCTCTAATGTATGGACTTTTCTTGTTAGTGTGGTCCCTTGGGGTGATTTTCTTGGTACCCCTATGGCCTTTGTTGATATCATTTTCCTTATTATTCCTGAGGTCTCCAACCCTAAAATTGATTACCATTATCGTAATTTTAATAATTTTCATCTTATATATACGTAACATGGGGGTTTTCTTGTTGTCCCTTTATGATGTGAAACTTCCTGGTTAATGACATCATCTATGTTTCCATATACTCATTGTTGTCGATTGAGTGAATTCCTTTTCATTTAATCCCTTCTTCTTACCACTGGAAACTATTTCTCACCATTTCATCCAACAAGTTATAGCTCTCTTCTGGTGACTTTCTTGTCAATGATCTTCCAACTGCAGTATCAAGAATTGATCCTTTTCCATGTGAAAAATCCTTATAATAATTTTTTATTTAAATCCTTATCTTTATACCATGATTGGGGAAATCACGATTCAAATCTATAAACTGATCCCATCTAGAGTATAGTGATTTATCTTCAAATTAAAAGAAGTTTAGAATTTTTAACTATATTTACATTTATTTTGAAGGTGAAAAGAATTGGGTAAGAAATTTTTTATCTAGATCATCTCATGTAGTGATGGAATGTGGAGGCAGGCTTTGGATCCAATATAGAGATCTCTCATGTAATGAAAATAAAAAAATACAAAGTCTTGTCACATCACTTGAAACATTCTGGAATTGAAATGTACAGTAGAGCTCGAGGATCTTTTATAGATGTGTGTTTGGATCTTCATGTGGTAGTCTAATAAATTGCACATTGTTTGAGATCATCAAATTTATTATAGGCATGATCTTGAAGTGCTTTTTAGAAATGAGGGGTGCTAGGATGCTTAGTTTCAATACTTTATTTGATGGCATCCCATATTATACAAGAATTCATATCCTTGCATTTATTTGAAAAACCCCTCCAATAGCTTGATTTTGTTTAGTTCCTACCAAGGTTTTAGTGAATTTAATCTCCAAGTTTGGATCAAAATGGCCAGAAGACTTAATTATTTATTTTCTCTTTTCTCAAGTGTCATAGTTTTGCATTAATGATTTCAATCTGATAATTCAAAAAAAACAACCACCATAAAATGTGTAATTGAAATAAAGAAATTAAACTTAAATTAAATTTAAAATATAAAAATTAAAATGCAACCATCCCTATATGTAATACTAGTTTTTTCATGCCTAAAGGGCCTCTTTATTTCCCTATGGGTGTAATAAAAATACAAAATTTATAAAAACATAAAATATGCTAATCAATTAATTAAAATTTAATATTTGGAAATTTTGAGGTCAACCCATGGAGAAGTTGAATTAGTTTATTTAGGTTTTCAAAATATTTAATTTATTAAAATTGATGAAATATATGAGGAATAAAATTGGGGCTTTGAAAACAGTTTGAAAAAAGAAAGAATCAAAATCGAAGAATATTGATTGCTTTGAAATAAGGTTTTAAAGTAGAACTATGTTTTGTAGTTTCAATGTTTGGGTGAAATTGGATTTTTGAAAACAAATTGATTAATCCTTGTTTGGTGTCATATTCAAGATGAGGTAGATCCAATGGTCATGGTATCCCCTCTTTGACACGGAAATCCCTTATTTACCTTGGTCTAGTAATTTAGGGTTTCACTGAATCTATTTTGTCTCAATGCCTTATTTAAACTTGATTCCACTAAATTTGACAATGGTAATACCCCATTTAGGGTAATTAGTTGTGAAATTTTAATGTTTGTTTCAAATTCAAATATCAATATTCTTGATAAAAGTAAAAGAAATGGATTAGAAATTGATTGAAAAAACAATTGTGAAAATCCAAATACATGAATAAAGAAAAAAGAATAAATCCAACATCAACTTAAAAATTATACTATATAACCCAAGAATAATCTGATTTTAACCCATATTACTAATAATGATAGAATAAGAGTGAAGTAAAAAATAAAGAAATAATAATGAAAAATAAAATATGGAACTGGGGAGGACCCTACATAGCATAGCTTCTCGCTCCAAGCTTTGGTCTCTTGGATCTCTGTGATAAAAGTCACCTAACCCTATATTTATTGACTCTATATGGGATTTTTCAACAATAAATAGAATTAAGGATGGGTAAAAATTTGTTCATAGGTGGGTCTCGGGTCTTCAAATAGGTCAAGACACTAAAATACATTGAATCGGGTTATTATTATCTCATTACAAACTTCATAGGTTGTTTCGTGATTACACAACTTGTAAATATTGCACCACCTGTACTAAATTCATGACATGAAGGTTTATGTGTAATTTTTAAATGTGTCATTCAATATCACGTGTCATATTCATTCTAGGTTAATTTATTCCACTTCACGACTTGTATTACTTTGACGACTTGCAATGTTTCATGACATGTAATGATTACAAGACATGTAAAGTCATTTTTCAGCTCAAGAATCCTTGTTTTCCTTGGTTATTTAATTATATTCCCTATAAGTTCTATATTATCTTATTTATTTGTGTAAAACATTCTTTTATGTGGATATAATAATCATTTCCATGTATTTTTCTCATTTCCCATGACTTATAGAATCCTAAAAAAAATAAAGAAAACATTAGGTTCATAGGAATGTATTAACAATAAAAATAATCTCAATCAATGTATTTTATTATAAGAAATGTAAAAAATAAATTCACTAATAACTTATTCAAATTTAAGTGCATCAATATTGATTGGGGTATAATGAATGATTTGTTAAATTTTACTTTTTTCAACTTCACTCGCTTCATCCATACTGGTGAGCATGCATAACAAGAACTATTTATCTTAAATTCACAAGTGAAGATGGTTTATTAGGTGGATTATGAAATATATGTACTTTGTATTGTTTTTTATACTTAAATTAGGGGAAATTATTTGATATATATGACAAAGATCAATTGGAACATTGTGATAGTGAAACTCATCAACTATAAAAAACTGAATATTTGGTTCCTGACAATATTAAAACAATAGAACTTGAAATAGAGGGTAAAAATTAAGTACTCATCACAAGGGATGTTGATAAAAATAAATAAAATAAAGATTAATATATTTCAATGTATAAATTGTTAATGAAACAATATTTCAATTTATCATTTATAAGCATTTCGTACATATACACAATGTTCTATATGTTTTATTTTTCCAAAATTATTTTACTTCTTCATTTTTATTCATTTAATATATTCTAAAAAATTTGAATTATAGGACTTCCGAGAATAAAAAAATTGAGATCTTAACTAGTCAACATCTCAAAGCACACCACCATTGTGGTTATATTTAGTGGATCCAAGTGATTCAGATGTAGCAGTGATTTCTAGTGAGTTAACAATTTCCTCATAGTTTATTGATAACCCACCATCTAATGCACCTCTAGTAATGAAACAATTAGTCACCCCTCCATCTAGAGGATATTGGTGAGTTACCATTACTTTTATTTTTATCATTTTACAAAAAACAATATATTTTATTAATTGATTAATGTGTCAGTTATGTAAGATAACAGTAAAGGTAATATAAATGTGAATATAGATAATTTATAAGACCTAAAATACTTCCATATAATCATTCCATTATATTTGTGAAATGTATAAATAACGACACGTACTTCCGAGTTACGGTTTTCCTAGGATTCCCATAAACATGTTTTTAGTGTTTTAAAAAAAACTAAAACATGCTAGTAACATTTAAACCCATATCAAACGACCTCATATTTTATAAAAATCATGGAACAATAACCGCTAAGTAATTTTTGACATTTATGAATAAAAAATGTGTTAATATGACATACGGTGTGGTCGGAATGACTAGATAAACATTTTTTTTTAAAGTATCAAAGCCGTTAAAAAAGTTTTTTGGGGGTTTAAACTGGGAAAATGATGTTTTATTTCTATGAAATCATAGGAAAATGACTATAGATTGCTTTTTTAAATGTATGGATTGACAAAATTTCTTTCAAAGTTACGGTTTTCTTGGGATGCCCGAAAACACATTTTTTGTGATTTAAAACACTAAGAAGTTTGATTATTGGAAGATTCAAGTGTTTTCTATTTTAGAATATTTTTTGGTTATGATATTTTTATCCACATTTGATAATATAAATTCAATTAATAATTTGGAGAATATAACATTTTATGGGAAGATATTTCACATTTATACGGATAAGATGTTTTTGTACCCATTATCTATTTTCTCTGATTTTATTTAATTTAAAAAAAAAGAATATTTCTTATATGGAAGCTATTATGATGGTGAATATTAATAACAATAATATTGATAATGATGTTTGTTCTTGTAATGAAATGTTTTCATCACATTCAAAGAATTTGCCTATTAAACTCATGGTGATTAAGACAAAAAATTGAATTCAAGATATGTTAGAGATCATATCTGAAATGGAATGTGACAATGAAAAAAAGGAAGTATTAGTGGTAGTTATTTTTTCTTCTAGTGAAGCTAAAAACTGCTTCTAAATCATTTTTCATCAGTTTCTATTTTATTCTGTGGTGGGGTTTTTCAACAATAACCAAAAAATAAAATAGATAAAATAAACATAACCACTATTAATAAATTTAGTGGTGGATATATTTAATTTTCAATAACATAAACCGATGAAAATTAAAATTTTGTGAACTATATTTGTCAATGGTTTATAATAACCACCACTAAATATTTTTAAAATAAATTAATTTTTTAAAAATATATATATGATAAAAAAATATAAATATAAAAACTCTAAAATAAAATAGAATAAGACATAAATGAATAGTAAACCCATCATAAATACACCATAAATCTACAATAATATATACATACATCCACAATCACTATAACCTCGGTCACAATAACCTCAGTTAACTGATAACCTTATTGAACCCATACCTCAGTCATCAATATATTAATAAAAAATATGTCCAACTAAAAACCATGACCAATATATGTCAATCCCATGACCTCCACTGCATACATTTTCCTTCACACCATCTCATCAACCAGAAACGATCGCATCATCTCATAAACTATAACAAAAATAAGATTGAAATTAAAATTGAACATAATAAATTAGAATTGTAGTATAATCATTGATTAAATTTAAACATACCATAGAAACTAAGAAAAATTATGACTACCTAATGAAGAATGATTTATATTAGAATGATCAACTTCCTACCTACTTTTAGTATCTATCACCTATAATAAAAACTAAAACATTTAAGAAAATAAATGAGAAAGATAAAAGACATAAAATATATTCAAAATGTTGACCATAATTTTTTTTTAATTTTGGTAATAAAACAAAATACATTTTAACATAAATCAAATAATATATCATGGAAAAAAATTGAAAATAGAAAATTTCCTATTTAAGATATGATTTGACACTTGAAACTGGAAAAGGGATAAGTATATAAAAATCTAATTAATTTTTAAATAGGAGTGCGGTGTGCATGAAATTTAATTAATAAACAAATTTTAAATACATTGATATTAAATAATTTCCTATATTTCATAAATAATTCAATGGTGGTTGTCCCATGATTTCACATCAATATATAGTCATTTTCTATGGTTTTCACCATTACACACATGTTTTAGTGTTATAAATCACTAAAAATGTCTTTACGGGCATCCCAGGAAATCTGTAACATAGAATGATTTGTATTAAGTTTATAAATTTCACCAATCAATATAAATGTTTTTTCTTATGAATTCATGGAAATCAAATTCCATTTTCTTAGTTTTGACCTACTAAAAAATGTTTTTAAAGGCTTTGACTTTTAATAATTGTTTATTGTGTCATTCTGACCACATCGCACATCGGATTGACATGTTTTCTATGCGTATATTTAAAAAATAAATAAATAGTGTTTTCCCATGATTCTTATACAATATGAGGTCGCTTTCATTTGTTTTGACATTTACACACACGTTTTAGTGTTTTAAAACACTAAAAATGCATATACGGGTATCCCATGAAAATTGTAACACGAAATGGCATGCCATTGATTTCTATGTTTCACAAATAAAATGGATAAATAATATTGAAGTTTTTCAGGTACCATAAATATACCTCATTTATATTTATATCCCTTCAAATTTTATATTTATATTTTTGACACTTGCATTAAATAATTAATAAAATATATAGTTTTTTATTCAATGACATATGGGCCAGTAATGCTAACTCACCAAAATCCACAAAATTGAGGGGTGTCCAACTTCTACATTAGTGGAGTTGAATAAGAATGTGTTATAACAATAACATCTTAGTAAATGGATGGATTTCTAGAATTCTCAGGCACAATGGAATCACTTAGATCCAGTAATGTTTATGGTAGTGGTGGTGTTCTCTGAGATGTCAATCGGCTAGGATCTTGAATTTTTTTCGACAATCCTATAATTTAAAAGGTTCAAATATATTAAATTTACAAAAATATTAAAATTTAAAATATTTTTACGAAAAAAACATTGTATATTTGTACGAAACAATTATAAATGATAAATTATAATGTAATTTCATTACCAATTTATATATTAATTTATCTTCATCTTCATTTTCATAATTGTTATTAACTTATATTACAATTTTTGATTCATTTTCATCCTCTCTTACAAGTTCTATTGTTTCAATATTTTCAAGAAAAAATATTCTGTGTTTTCTGGTTGATGTGATTCACTGTTAAAAAGTATCAATTGATCTTTATCAACCATATAATATATGGGTCTCTTATTTAATATTATAACAACACTCCAACCTTCCTAAATTTCATCATCAACATAATAAACATTTTTACATGTGAATCCAAGATAGATGAATCATTCTCTACATGCTCAATAGTATGGATCAATCGAGAGTAGTTGAAAATATTAAAATATAACAAATCTTTTAACATACCCCTATCAATGATGAACCACTTGTATTTGAATAAGAAAACTATAAATTTATCATGATATTTTAATTCAATTATATCATTCAACTTTCTATATTATCCCACCTCTACAAGTGTAATACACCACTATTTTGAGTTTTCAAGTCTTCTTCATGATAAATTATATGAAACCTGTAGCCATAAATATTGAGGGCATATAATCTCTTATCATGACTTAGAGAACCTAAAGACAAAAACTTCAAATAATTTTAAATTTTAGCTCAATTATCAATATTCAATATCTAGACAAGAAGATATACACTATTAAATTTCACATAGAAGAAATAACTACATATCAATAATATGAATATGATTATATACTAACATGATAGTATTACCATTTTTTAATCTACTTATCAACAAATTCTTTAAATTTTGTCTCATTTAAAGCATGACCCCTAAGTCACCTCTTTGTTTTAAATCTAAATTCATTAATAAATTGATCTACAATAAAACTATTGAGCAGCACATATCAATGTTCTTCTAGAAACTCAAATTTACGTTATGTAAAATTTGACTCCTTTACAATTGGTCATCCAATAGTTGGAAATACTGATGATTGGTTTTCAGAATGAGAATTATGATAGATTTCATAAACATTTCCAACTCAATTTAATCTAGTCTCAATACCATCAAAATACCTAGAACAGAAGGTCAGTTATTCTTTAGTAATGTGAACTTCAAAAATAGAGCCTTTTTGTTGAGCATTATTCCTCACTTATGACTTCAAATTACCTAAATACCTTATGAAAAAAATAAAAAAAACATATTGAAAAATTTTACCCATTGATTTGATAAAATTTTATTCACTAATAAAAATAAAAAACTATATCATTGAACCTCTCAATTCAATGCATCCATAGATGGTGTACTGGTCCACCAAGTTTAGCTTCTTCAACAAAATTAATATAAAAATGAATCATGACTGTGAAGAATAAAGGGGGAAATAACATCCCCAAATGAAATAGTTTCAAAAAAAATATTTCTCAAAGTTTAGCAAGCTCTATTTGATTTAGAGTTTTTCAAAAAAAAACTCTCCAAAAAAGGTACACAACTCCACAAGAACTATATTAACTTTTTCATGTAACGTATTACCCAATTCTAAAATCAAAAAATTTCTCAATCATAATATATGAGTTGTTAATTTTCAATCGATGTATTAATTGATGTTTTAAGTCAATGAAACTTGATATATTTTTATTATATTTATCTTTTACTTTTACGTTTGTCAAAGTTTGAAGGAATACGTATTTCTCAAGAATTTTCATTGTAAAATAAGTTAAAGGATACTTTCCATTCTCATTATCCCACAAACCATCATTTTTATTCATTGAATTGAAATCTTTACAAACATTAAGGTGATCCTTCAATTTACCTTCATCGTTAAGAAATAGAAAAATTACACTATCACAAATGTTCTTCTCAATTTTCATTATGTAAAGATTATGACTTATCAAATTAAGCTCTCAGTAAAGAATTTTGAAAAATATACTCTTTTTCAACAATTTTATTCATCTACATTGTATACTATACCTTATACCCTCCCCCCCCCCCCTTATTTAAACTGATTATATTTTTCAAATTCTTCAGTGGCATTCATTAATTGTACCATGATTTATGAACCATATAACATATTTGGTGGATTTATTAATTCAATATCTTCATTGATTTTTGTCTTATTAAATCTGAATATATGAGAAGCATCACGAAATCATCAATGACACATAAATCACCATTTTATACTATGAGGTAATCATTGAGGTCGAAAATAAAAATTAAAAATTGGACAATAAAAACTAGTATGAGTGTTCTGATAAGATAAGATTCATAATCCAAGAAAGTCACTAATTTTCCACATTAAGTTAGCATGCATTTTGAATAGTTTTCTTATTGAAGCATCATATGTTTCCAGGCCATCATCAAATAATTCTCATAATTATTTGATTAGAGGTTTAAGGTATACATAAATGTCATTTCTATGCATTTCCTTCATAGGAATAATCATCCACATAATGAAATAATTATTCTTTATACACATCCATGGAGGTAGATTATAGGGGATCAAAAAAACTGGCCAAATTCTATAATTAGTACTTAAAGTACCAAAAGGATTTAAACCATTAGAAGCCAATCCCAAACATACATTCTAAGGTTCTGAAAAAAAATAGGAATATAATGAATCAAACCTCATCCATGATGATAAATCTTTTGGATGTATCTTCAATCTTTTGTTGCTATCTTGAGCACGCCACTACATGGCATATGTAGTATTAGACAACATGAATAATCTTTGAAAGCATGGTTTCAGAGGAAAGTAACAAAATACCTTTGTAGGATTTTTATTCTTTTGTTTCTTCCTAGGGTTAAATTGATATATAATCTCATTATTTTTCATTTAATTACATATTATTGTGTTATATCATATGAATTATTCTTTATCTGACTCTTCTCCCCAGTAATGTATGCAATAATTAGGTCGTGCGTGTATCATTGTATAGTCATGTCCATGTTTTTTGATGACTTTATTCATATAATAGAATGATGTAGGGATCTTAGATTCAGTAAATGAATTTTTAATCATCTCTAAAATCTTGAAAATTTCTTTTTTAATAATTCCAAAGAGACACTTAAAATAATGAAACTTAAGTAGAAAAGACAACTTTGAATACATGGCACACTTGGCACACAGTTTTGGTTGTATGTCTTTAGCTCATTCATAAAACTCATTTTTTGGTCACTGAAGTTATGAGAAATATTAACCTACTTTGGATCAACTAAAGGTTACACAGATCTATTGAAATCTTGTACATTATCTCATACAAAGACAAATGAATCATTTAACAAATTTCTAACTGAATTCCCCTCTAGAGAGACACTCTTGGTTTCATTGATAGGATTTTCATTATTTTGATTTTTTTTAACATTCAATTCACCATGCCAAATCTAATATATATTTTGAAAAGGAAACTATTTCAATATCAAATGATCATATAATTAGTTTCTATTCAACCATCACTTGAATTTATAAGTAGGATATAAACATTTTATTCTACCATCCACTAATCCATTTGCAATTTCATAATCAAAAAAATTATTCCATACCCTTGGCATACTGAGGCGTGTTTTGAAGTAAATTATTCCAACTTTTATCCTTATATATTGGACTGTCACTCTTCTCCTTATAAATGTTTATATAAATATATAAATTTTGAATCAAACAAGTAAAATCAAAATTAAATATTACCCAACTTTTTCATTGACCATGGTAAGGTCTTTATTCAACATAACACAAATTCAATATAAAAATGATTCAGTAAAACATTAAAAACATAAACAACATAAATTATAAAATATTATGCCTCATAATAATAAATTTATATTTCATTGAATAAGTTCACTGAGTTGAGGAGATTGGTTACTATAATGTCGAGCATATTATTATCATTCCACAATAATACATGAACATAACTCTTCTATTAAAAGATCTCTAACATATCTATTTTTCGTATTATCAATTTTTATTTTATATTATAGAAACATTATTGTTTCTATAGCTATATTTTAGTTCAATAATTATGTAAATCAATATTTTTTGTATCTAAAAACATGAACTTGACATGGTGATATCTAGTGAATTTGATTCCATATGCATTATAGCATTGTATGAAATTATGGTTTTACAACATTTTCATAATCGATTTGAAAAAACAGTATTGAGAATGAATAGAGTAACACATATAGAAAACTTCATGAAATCTAAAGTTACGTAGCTTGTAGTAATCATTTTTCATTGTACTCATTATTAATATTACTTTTTATTTAATACATTAACTTCATGATATCATTTAAAAAAATAGTTGTATTTTACAGGTGGCTTGTTTTCTTAAACCACATGCTAAATGATCATGTTTTTCAAACATAAAACCCCTTTAAAAATAAATATAAAAACACTATTATCCCCAAGAAACCCTATAATGTGGAACTCAGTTGTCAAATTATAATTTTAAAACATTTATATGATTATTAAATAGTGAAGCGACACAAAATCGAAAGATTATCCTACCTCTTGATGAAAATGTAAAAGATTCAAGTATTACACCACACATAAACAACACCTTGGGAGCCTATATCATGACATGTGAAATAAACAACTAATTATAAAAATTTATAAAAAAAATTTCAAATTTTATAAATATAGGAATACTCACCTAAAATACCATTTAGGTGCATCCACTCTCTAAAACTATAAGTACCAACTAATGGAAGGTATAGAATGTAGCCTAGATATCATCCTAAGAAAATGATATAAAGAAATATTATGAATTACATTGATATTTATATAATTAAAATAAAACCCTTATAAAAATTCAATCAATCATACCTCTAAGGATGTTGGGGGTCACAGTCACCTGAAAAAGGGGAAGATAGGCATATGGGGTCACCATTAAGGAGTGTAGGGGGTGTTGTGATTTCCTCATCATAGAGTTGGGGTTGGGGTCATGGAGATAAAATGTTGTATAACCATTTTGGGATCTGGTATGGTTGGGGTCATGGGGGTCATCAGTGAGGATGGATGGTCGATGTTAGGAGTAGGGGGTCAGGGTCCCAGAGGTATCCGTCCGGAGTAGGGGGTCTGGGTTGGGGTCACTGAGGGGAGTGGAAGGGGGTGGATTAAAGGGATTGGGGTTAGAAAATATGTTTTTAAAAAATAATTTGAGTAATTTTAAATGAAATTTCTCTAAATTTAAAAATTAAAAAAATCGTTGTGATTTTATTAAACTGCTCCTATATTATTAATTATTTGCAATAAGTTTTATTTTTTAGAGGTTTTTAGAATAGCCATTAATAAACCACTTCTAAGACCTATTATTTTTAGTGTGAATGTGAAAGAAACAAAATTTTATATTTCTTGTCTTATTTATGAGTATATTTTAAAGCATGATGATTAATATGTTAATGGATTACTCATAAGATTCAATTAAGTGGTAAGAACCATTAGATATATTGGTCAAACTCTTGATAATTCCATGCTATTTAAAATTATTCATCATTTCATTTTATTAATATTTTATGAAATGGTATAGAAACTTGAATATGGAGATCTTGATACATTTATTTGGATGATTTACATAACATAGTTATTGCTTATGAAATGAGGGAACAAATTACTATTATGAAGTAGAGTAAAAAAAAGGAAATATCATTAAATATATGAAGTGGGTGATGATTCAAAAACAATTCATGTAAGAAGATAATAATTCATATTATAATGTAGATATTGATATAAAATTTTATATGAGGATTTCATTCATCTTAATAAGTATTTAGAAAATTAATGAAAATTATTGAATAAATATTTCATTGAAGTGTTTCAGACATTATTGTATTAAATTTTCTTAATTGTCCAAATTTAAAGGATTAAGTAGTTAATGTTGAAAATGGTTCCTCAATAATACTTTATAAGAATAAATATTAAATGTTTAAAAAATCAATGTATTATTCTAAGGTAAATGGTATGAATTTTTAAAAGTTAAAAATATTGATTTATTTTTAGAAATAGGAAATGAAGAAAGAGTTAAAAATGGAAATTAATTTGATACTTAAAATGGATAAAATCATAATTTTTTTATCACTACAATTAATTATGATGATCTCACTAGTTATAATGATAGAGGTAATGAAAAAAAGATGAAATTAAGATGGATTTTATGTTCAATGGAGAGTTGGAAGAGTTTATTTAAATGATTTAAATGTTGATGAATGAAAATAATAATGTAAATAATGACTCCAAACTTTCAGTAATGAATATTCTAATCATATTGAAAAGGAATATATGTTTTAAAAGACTATTGGGGATTTGAATGTTTTATTCACTGAATAAAATAATTTGAAGGAGGATATGTAAGAGAATATTAAATAGAAATAATATCATGAAAATATAAATAAAATCTATTAGTTTCTAAGGTAAACTGAACAACATTAAGGTTATCCTTGAGAAATATCTGCAAGGATTTATAAAATGATCAAAGGGAATTTTCAAGGGTGATGGAGTCCCAAATGAAGTGCGATGATTATATTAATCACCAAATAACTCACTCAAAAAAAGTAAAAATATCTATATATGTTGAAAAATGTGGATTTAAGGTTAAAGATAAAATAATTTATGATTATAGTGAACGAAATAAAATTCAGGAAATTCAAAAATTAAGAAAACACAGACATTAAAAAATCCACAAAAATATAAGGTTGAAATTTTTTGGGATGAAATCTAATGAGTAAAGGAATGTTTCAGGTGTATTTTATTGGTTTTTTTCAAAAAAAGGATCAAAAATCAATATTCAAAATAAAAATGGAAATTATGTTACATGGCTTGTAAAATACAATATTTATAAATAAAAATTTTCTTTTTATAGCTATTTCTTGTGTTATAGTGGATTTAGACATGTGGTAAAAGGATTTTGGTTAAATGAGTTCTATTTGGTTTAATGAGATCTATTTTAGTGAACCTAAGATATTATGAAGATAAGAGTGGAGGGGGATTCATCCCCCTTGGAAAACACAAGTTCAAAATAAATATGAATATTCTATTCTAAAAACAAAGAATAATTTTTTTATGTTGAATAAAATTTGGGGACGGTGATCTACTACACATAAAGAATTTAATATCTCTATAATACATATTTTTCAGCGTAAAAAAAAAGAGAAGACAGTCAGAACTCCCTTAAAAGACTTAGGCCTTTATTAGTGCTATCAAAAACACTGACAAATAATCCATTAATAATCACTTTTTTATCATGATAAATCATACCTTTATCAATGGTTTTTCTAGCGTTGATAAAGGGGAATACTTTTGTAGTGTGATTTTAAAATTATAGCACAATGTAGCATCACAACTAGGGAGAAATGATCAAATACAATACAGAACTTAATTGAAATAAAATTTACCACACAAATAAAATAAAATAAACATAATATTAGACATTTACAATATTTGTTTGTACAATTAAATGAATAATTACAATTTATCAGATACATTCAAAAACATAAATGTTTCTTCAGATTTGATTCCCAACCCTCATTCATGGCATTAGTTTCCAGCCAAACCACCACATCTTAAGCATAAGAATGCACTTTTATAAGTAAAATGGGGGTGGTCAAGATGTGTAGCAGCCAGAGGGCCATCATTCCACACCACCAGTGCATAATTTATAAAAGGGACCAATTATTTAGAATTAATTGGTTTTTGATAAATAGTAAATTAATGTAGTAACCCCGTTCTTTCTCTCTTTCACAACCACACTCACAGAGTGGGAACTAAAAGCACCCATTATTCTAACAGCAAGAAACCCTACCACATACTGTGATCTTTGTTTGAGGTTGTTGTTGTTAATGCATCTATGATTGGTGATAAAGGTTTGAATTTATAAATTCGGTTCATCTGGAAGGATTTGTTTGGATGGGTCAACGGTGGTAGTGGGTCGACCCCACTTTCCATTAGGGAGGCTGAAAAAGGCCCGCACTACACCTCAAGTCGACCACAAACTGATACCTTTATTTATTCCCATCAATCATATATTTTAAAATTATATAAATAGAATAAATTATGAATCAATATGTTTATAATTTAGAGATTTTTTGAAAGGGTTTTTTATTTAATAAGTGAAATTCATATTCTTATTCCATTTGTGATTAATCCCTTAAAAATTTGGTTCAAAACACACATCACATACTCAAAATTGATCAAAACCAATCATATTTTTTAGATACTTTATAAAAATGATCCATAATTATTTTTTGACATGTATTAATTAACCACACCTCAATCTAATATATGGTGTCCTCGGTATGACTTGAAGTATATGTTTTTAGGTTAAAATTGACTTATTAGTTCAAAATAAACATGACATAATCAAAACTGAGAAAAAACATTCAAATTGTTTTGATACTTTAGGAAATTATCCATAAGTAATTTTTGATTATCATTAAGTATCCTCACCTTATTTTGATACATGATGTGACTAATATGATTTAAAATGTGTGTTTTCTATTTAAAATTGAAATTTTAGTTCAAAACACATGTCACATACTCAAATATGAGGAAATTTGTTTATATTGTTTTGATAATTTAAGAAAATTATCCAATACTCATTTTTTATGTTTTATAATTGACCAAATATCAATCTGACACATGATGTGGATGGTATAACTTGAAGTTTTTGTTTTAATTATTAAAAGATACATTTATGTTTAATAGTTGTTTCATTTATCCAAAATAAAGAAAATGAGCTCAAGTTGTTTTAAAAAAAATTGGAAGAAATCCATAACCCATTTGTGACATGTAAGAATTTATTGTATGTCAATTTTTTACATGATATGGTATGTTCGACTTGAAGTATGTGTTTTCAATATAAAGGTGTTATTTTAGTTTAAAACTCATTCACATATCCAAAACAAATAAAATGATATTGGATTGTTTTCAATCATTAGGAAAAAGATCCATAATTAATTTTTGAAATGTAGGAATCAACCGTACTTCAATCTGATATATGTTGTAATAGGTGTGACTCAAAGTAAGTTGTTTTAATATAGAAGTTTCATTTTTGTTGAAAATTTCCATCACATAGACCAAACTGAGAGAATGAGTTTGGATTGATTTCAAAATTCATAAAAATGATTCATAATTTATTTGTGAGATATAGGAAATGACTGCACATCAATTCAACACATGATGTGGTCAGTATGACACGAAATACAAGTTTTCAATATAAAAGTTTCATTTTAGTTGAAAACTTGAATGACATAGCCAAAATCAATAAAACAATATAAGATTGTTTTTAGACATTAAAAAAATGATCCATATTTAATATTTGATGGGTAAGAATTAACCACATTTAAATGGGATATGTGATGTGGTTGGTATGACTTGAACTTCTTGTTTTCAATATAAAAGCATCATTTTAGTTTGAAACATTAATCACATATCCAAAACTGAGTAAACTATCTTGAATTGTTTTTATAATTTAGGTAAATTATCCATAATTCATTTATTATGTGTATGTATCGATTAATAATAAATCTAGTGAATGATGTGGACAGAATTACTTGAAGTACGTGTTTTCAATATAAGTGTCATTTTGGTTTAAAACATGCATCACTAGACAAAAATGAGAAAATGAGATTGTATTATTTTCAAACTTTTTCAAAATACTCCATAAATTATTTTTTATGTGTAGAAATTGACTTCATGTCAATCTGACGCACGATGTGGCCGGTATGACTTGATGTGTGTGTTTTCAATATAAAAGTTTCACTTTAGTTTAAAACAAGCATCACATAGACAGAAAAAATAAAACAAGCTAAGATTGATTTCAAACATTATTAAAATAATCCATAAATCAATTTTTATGTGTAAGAATCGGTTGTACATCAATTCTATAGATGATGTGACATGTATAACTCTAAGTGCATGTTTTCAATAAAAAAGTATCATTTTAGTTTAAAATGTGCATCACATAGCTATGAATGAACAAATGAAATCAAATTGTTTTATAAATTTGGTACAATTATCCATGATTCATTTTTGATATTTTTGAATTGATATTACATCAATATAATATAAAATGTGTTCAGTAAGACTCGAAGTGCATGTTTTAAAAATAAAAGTGTTATTTTAGTTTAAAACATGTGTCGCATTTCCAAAACCAAGAAAATGAGTTTGTAATGTTTTCAAACATTATTAAAATGATTTAGAATTCATTTTTAACATATATGAATTGATCACACATCAATATAACACATGATGTTGTCATTATGAATCAAAGTTAACTTTTCATTGTAAATGCGTCATTTTAGTTTAAAACACGTGTCACATAGCCAAAACCTAAAAACTGAGTTCAGACTGTTTTCAAACTTTGGGATAATGATTCATAATTCATTTTTTATGTGTAGAAATAGGATTTACATAAATTATATAGTTGATGTTTTGGGTATGACTCGATGTTTGTGTTCTCAATATAAAAGTGTTATTTTAGTTTAAATCATGTATCAGATAGCCAAAACTGAGAAAATAAGATTTTATTATTTTTAAAATTTATAATAGATATCCATAATTGGTTTTTGATGTGTAAGAATCAACCACACATCAATCTGAAACTTGATATGATCAATATGACTTGAAATGCATGTTTTTAATATAAAATTGTTGTTTTAATTTAAAGCGCACTTCATATAATCAAAACAAAGGAAATGAGCATGGATTATTTTCAAACATTAGGAAAATGATCCATAAATCATATTTTAATTGTAGGAATCAATCACATATCAATCTATTATGTGATGTGATCAATGTGACTCTAATTTTATGTTTTCAATATAAAATTACCATTTTAGTTTGAAATGTTCATCACATATCCAAAACTAATAAAATGAGCTTGGATTATTTTAAAACTTTATGAAAACAATACATAATTCATTTTTGATTTACAAGAATTTAATTCACATTAATATGATAAGCTATGTGGATAGTATAACATAAAGTGTGTGATTTTAATATAAAAGTGTCATTTTAGTTTATAGCACGTTTCACTAGTCAAAAACATGGAAACGAACAAGGATTATTTTTAAACATTAATAAAACACTTTATAATTCATTTTTTATGTGTATGAATAGAGAACATATTAATCAGACACATGATATGATTAGAATGATTCAAAGTGCTTGTTTTCAATATGAAAGATTCTTTTTAGTTTAAAATGTGCATCATATAGCCATAATTGAGGGAAATGATCAAATTGTCTTGAAACGTTAGGAAAATAGTCTACATTTCATTTTTTCATGAGTAGGAATTGACCTCACATAAATCAGACACATGAAGTGGCCAATATAACTTGAGATACATGTTTTCAATATAAAAGTATTGTTTTAGTTTAAAACACGTGTCACTAGCCAAAAATGAGAAAATGAGATTTGATTATTTTTAAAATTTATGAAAAAATATATAATTCATTTATGATATATAGAAATTTACCAAACATCAATCCAATACACGATATGGTCATTATGACTTGAAATGCATATTTTTAATATAAAATTGTCATTTTAGTTTAAAACTCATATCATATAGTGAAAAGCAATCAAAAGAGATATGTTGTTTCCAAACTTTATTAAAACGATCAATATTTCATTCATGATGTGTAGGAATCGACCATATATCAATCCAACACATGATGTGGTCGATATGACTCGAACTGCATTTTTTCAATATAAAAGTGTCATTTTAGTTTGAAACATGTTTCATGTAGCCAAGTTTGAAAAAATGAGTTGAGTTTTTTTTAATCATTATGATAATGATCCATAATTTATTTGTGACATGTAGAAATTGATCTCATATCAATCAGAAACACCAATAATTGATAATTTCATTAATCTAAGAGACAAGTTCCATGGGAAATTGGTTGGTCCTATTGACTCTATATGTTGTAATAATGGAAAAAAGGAACAATTAAAAAATATTGTCAGGATAAATGAGTTAACTATAGAATGCATGTTGTTATTTTCTCCATAAACTTTATAGTTGAAGGGATGATGAAATTTTGATTCTAAGTGTCAAGAGTTCAATGGAGTCATAGATTCTTGACTCCAAATCTTCTTTTTACTCAACATCTGAGAAGTGGTGCATGAAGAATTATATATTTGGAATCTTGAGAAAGGTCAACCTTAAAGATGGGAATCACTCAATACTATTGGAAATCATTATGTTAATGTTCGAATGAAGAACAAATTCTTGTTATATTTTCAAGGAATTTATCACCTCCTAGGTTTATAGAAGAATTTAATTTCTTTTAGTCATCATAGTGATCACTACTATAGATATTCCTTTTGACATTGCACAAAGAAATCCTTTAACAGTGTTAAACACATTTTTCCCTCATATCCATTAAATGGGGGTCCCCATTATTAGTACTGATAAAGGGGGCCCTTTATCAACACTAAAAAAAGTGTTGATAAAGGAAACCATTTATTAGTGTTAGTTTAGCATTGATAAAGGCCTAACCTATTGTAGCGTGTTGTTTGTATAACAGCACACTGCATAAAATACCTGTAACTTGAATGAAAAATATATAATTTTATTAAAATATATTTTATATCATGAATAAAAAAACTACTATATAAATTTCTAATAATTTTTTGTATAATTACATTTACAGTTATTTTACATAAATATTTAAAAACAATAATGTTTCATCTCCTTTGGCACCCGTGATCCCCTCTCAAAAATGTTCTCCCATGGTAACAGTTGCCAAAAAAATCATCTCAACCCGAGTAAAATAATCCACCTATATAACAAAAAAATATTATGTTTTTAATACTATAAAGAACAAAATTAAACATTAATATGAAATAAATCATTAATAAAATGTCAATTTTCAATAAAAAGATAGAGTTGGAGTTATACAGGTCACACCATGAGTCATATTCAGGTGATATTGATTCATACACATCAAAAATGATTTGTAGACTATTTTCCTAAAGTATGAAATCAATCTGAATGGTTTTTTGGGTTTTGAGTATGTCACTTGTTCTTTTTAATAAAATTAATGTAAATTTTAAATAAAGACACACTTGGATTTATATCGGTCACACCATGCATCTGATTGAGGTGAGGTTGATTCCTATAAATCATAAATTACTTATTCATCATTATCCTACGGTATCAAAACTATCTGAATGTGTTTCTCATTTTTCATTATGTCACTTGTGTTTTTTACTAAAATGTCATTTCAAACTAGAAACACTCACTTTGAGTTTTATTGTTCACATCGTGTGTCAGTTTGATCTGATAATGCTACCTACACATCAAAAATGACTTAAGAATTACTTTTTTATATTATCAATATAGTAAAAGTGTGTTTTCTTGGTTTTTAGTGAGTGACACACATTTTGAACTAAAATGTCAATTTAAAACTGATAACAAACACTTTGAGCCATACCGGTCACAATGTTTTTTTGATTGAGATGTGGTTGATTCCAATACATCACAAATGACTCATGACTCACTGTCTTAAAGTATCAGAAAAAATTGTGTGTTTTCTTAGTTTTCATTTTTTTCACTTGTTCGTTTTATTAAAATTAATGTCAACTTTAACTATAAGAAATCATACCTACACCAATGCTTATATACCAATGGTTTGTAAGAACCGTTGGTATAGGTACCCTTTCCCAATGGTCTAGACAAATCGTTGGGGAAAGACCACTTTGAGACCACTTTTTCCAACAGTTTGGCAAAACCGTTGGGAAAGGGTATGGATTTTCTAACAGTTTTTTCCAAACTATTGGGAAAATCCCACTTTGAGACCAATTTTCCCAATGTTTTCCCAATGCTTTGCGAAAATCCCACTTTGAGACCACTTTTCCCAATGGTTTATCTAAACCGTTGGGAAAATCCATCTTTACACCATTTTTTCTAATGGTTTGGACAAACTATTGGGAAAAGGTATGGCTTTCCCAATGGTTTTGTCCAAATGATTGTAAAATCCAACTTTGTTATCAATTTTCCCAACGGTTTGGAAAAACTATTGGGAAAACCATACCCTTTCCCAATACTTTTTTCAAATGGTTGGGAAAATCCCACATTGACACCATTTTTCTCAATGGTTTTGAAGAACCATTGGGAAAGGGTATGGCTTTCCCAACTGTTTGGAAAAACCATTGGGAAAGGGTGGGTACCTATCCCAATGGTTCTCAAAACCGTCGGGATAGGTACCCTTATATTTTATGAATTATTTTGTTGAATATCATCAAATAAATAAATATTCAAATTATATATATATATATATATATCCAAATATATTCACAAAGGTAATTGTAGGATAGGGATAAAGTCTTTGATATATAACTCATAGGTTGTGGGTTCAAACCTCAGTTGTAACTTTTTTTGGGTGAGGATAGACCTATCCCAACGGTTTGGGGAAAACCATAGGGAAAGACCTATCTCAATGGTTTGAAAACTGTTAGTATAGGTAATTTTTTCATTAGTGTTTAAATAAAAGGAAACACTGGGAGTCATATCGATCACACCTTGCATTGGACTAAGGTTCGGTTGATTCTTATATGTCACAAATGACTCATGGATCATTCTTCAAAATTATCAAAATAATTTAAAAACATTTTCTCAGCTTTCAGTATGTAACTTATTTTTTCTTACTAAAATTAATGTCAATTTTAAATAAAAAGACACATTTGGATCTATATCTATCACACAATGAATCATATTGAGGTATAGTTTATTCGTACATGTCACAAATAACATATGGATCGTTTTCCTAAATTATCAAAACAATCCAAAGGGTTTTTTCAGTTACTAGTATCTCACTAGTTCTTTTTACTAAAATTAATGTTAATTTTATATAAACAGACAAACATGGAACTACACCGGTCACACCCTGCATCATATTGAGGTGTGACTGATTACTACACATCAAAAATGAATTATGTATTTTTGTTATAAAGTATCAAAACAATAAAAATGTGTTTTCTCGGTTTTGAGTATGTCACTTTTGTTTTTTATTAAATTGTCATCGGAAACTGGAAACACACACTTTGAGGAATATCAGTCATATTATGTGTCGGTTTAACATGACACCTCTTTATAAAAATCACAAATAAATTATGAATCATTTTCCAAAATTATTAATAGAATCAGAGTGTGTTTTCTTGGTTTTTAGTGAGTGACACCATTTGAACTAAAATGTCATTTTTATACTCATAATGAACATTTTGAATCATACTAGTTTTACCATACATTAGATTGATGTGTGGTTGATTCCTAAACATCAAAAATGACTTATGGATCATTTTAATGAAGTATCAAAACAATTAGAATTCGTTTAGTCGGTTTTTAGTGTGAAATTTGTAATTTTTACTAAAATTAATATCAGTTTTATATAAAATATATATACTTGGAGTTATACCGGTCGTACTATGCATCAAATTGAGGTGGGGTTGGTACTTGTATAACTAGTAGAAAAAAGGCCTTTAGTGACCACCAGAAGCTATTTCTAAAGGCCTATAGTGGATTCCTAGTGTCAGCCAAACGGCGGACGCTTTAGGCCCGTCGTTGTTGTCTACAGCGCTAGCCATTTGGAAAATTCTATAGATAATATAGGTATTACCTGTAGAAAATTCCATTTGGAAATCGCTATAGACTATACTGAGTTTGGCTATAGTGACCACCATTTGGCAGTCGCTCTAGACTATTTTGAGTTTGGCTATAGTGACTTCCATTTGGAGGGTTCTATAGCCTACTACGAGATCATCTATAGCGATCTCTATATGGAGGTCTCTATAAACCTGATAGTGAATACCTATAGCGGTCTCCATATGGTGGTCACTATAGGCTTTTTCATATTTTTTTTTTAAAAATCACAACAATATTAAAAAACCACGATTTTTCAAAAATAAAAATAATCAAAATACCTAAAATCCTAACAACATAAATTTCTTTTCCTCGTCATATTCCAAGCTCCACACTCATCATCAAATAAAACCTCATGAAAAATTTTATTAAAATAAATAGTACAGAAAAAAATTAACTAATAATTAAAATGAAATAAAATATTTCAATTAAAGAAAATAGAATATCCAGTTAATGTTCTTTCTACTCAAGAATATCATAATTCACTCTATGGTAGTTGTAATCTCATTTCACCACATTCAGATGTCATTTGGTTCGTTTTGACCCCTAGATGTACCTTTTTAAAAGGCATCAACCCATTAAAAACCGTATATTCATTAGTTCTGGGTAGAACACATGTCCAATTAATGTCTCATCTACTCATACACATCAGTAATAATAATAATATGGTTTTCCTATGATTCCAAATCATTTTGAGGTCATTTTCTATATATCTAACTGTTAAACGCATGTTTTGGTGTTTTATGACACTAAAAGTTCATTTTTCGTCATCCAAGAGAAATGGCATCTCTGATTGACATACCATCTACTCGGACATTTTAGAATTTACTCTAGGATTGTTGTCATCTGATTTCACCACATTCGATGGTTTTTTGGTTGGTTTTGACCCCCTGCATGCTTTTAAAGGGCACCAAACCTTTAAAAACCACATATTCGGTCGTTCTGAGTAGACCACATGTCTGATTCATGTTCTTTCAACTCGTAAACAACATGAATAAAAATAATATGGTCTTCCTGTTTTTTTGGGTCAGTCGGAGGTTGTTTGATATTGTATTGACTGTTAAATGCATATTTTGGTGTTTTAGGACACAAAAAGTGTGTATTCAGTCATCCTAGGAAAATGGCATCTTAGATTGAAGTTCTGTATACTCGACCACTTCAAAATTCATTGAATGGTTGTTGTTGTCTCATTTCACTTCATTCTAAGGTTGTTTGGTTTGTTTTTACCCCCAAATGCACCTTTTTAAAGGGCGTCAAACCTTTAAAAACCACATATTCGGTAGGTAGGTCTGGGTAGACCGCACATCCAATTGATATCTCCTCTACTTGGACACATCAATAATAATAATAAGATTTTTTTCATATGATTTCAAGTCATTCTAGGGTCGTTTTCTATATATTTGACCCTTAAATGCATGTTTTGGTGTTTTATGACACTAAAAGTCTGTTTTTCGTCATCCCGGACAAAAAAAACTCTGATTGACATATCGTCTACTCAACCATTACACAATTTACTCTACGGTTGTTTTCGTCTAATTTCACTACATTCAGTGGTTTTTCAGTTGGTTTTGACCCTTTGTTTGCTTTAAAAGGGCGTTCAACCATTAAAAATTGCAGATTTGATCCTTTCGGGTATACTGCATGTATGATTGACATTTGTCTCCTTGTACAGAACATGAATAATAATAATATGGTCTTCCTATTTTTTGAGTACATTCCAAGTTCTTTTGATATTGAATTTACCGTTAAATGTACGTTTTAGGGTTTTATGACACTAAAAGTGTGTTTTTGGTCATCCTTGGAAAACAGCATCTCTAATTGACATTTTTTCTACTTAAACATTTTAAAATTCACCCTACTGTTGTTTTTGTATGATTTCACCACATTCAGAGGTCCTTTGGTTGGTTTTGACCCCCAAATGCACATTTTTAAAGGGATTCAAACCTTTAAAAACATCATATTCAGTAGTTTTAGGAAGACTGCATGTCAGATTGATGTATTTTCTATTCATACAGATCAAGAATAATAATAAAATTCTTTTCCTATGATTTAAAGTCATTTTGAGTTCATTTTCTGTATATATGATCATTAAACGCATGTTTTGGTGTTTTGTGACACTAAAGGTGCGTTTTCCATCATCCCAGAAAAACAGAGACTCTGATTGGTGTACCATCTACTTGACCATTTTACAATTCACTCTATAGTTGTTGTCATCTTATTTCACCATATTCGGTGGTTGTTTGATTGTTTTTGAGCCCCACATGCATCTAAAGGGCTTTGAACCTTTAAAAACATCATATTCATTAGTTTAGGGAAGACCACCCATCCTATTGATATTTTGTCTACTCATACAAATCAAAAATAATAATAGTAATGTTTTCCTATGATTTCAGGTCATTCTAAGTTCAGATGCTATGGATTTGACTGTTAAACACATGTTTTGGTGTCTTATGACATTAAAGTGAATTTTCAGTCATCTGTGGAAAACGACAACTCAGATTGACATGTTTTCTACTCAACCATTTCACAATTCACTCTATGGTTGTTGTCATCTAATTTCACCACATTTGGAGGTTGTTAGGTTGGTTTTAACCTCTGGACACACCTTTTTAAAGGGCATCAATCCTTTAAAAACAAAATATTTGGTCGCTCAAAAAATACCACACGGCCCATTGACATTATATCTACTTGTACACAACATGAATAATAATAAAGCGGTCTTTCTATTTTATTAGGTCATTCTGAGGTTTTTTAATATTGAATTGACTGTTAAATGCAAGCTTTGGTGTTTTATGACACTAAAAGTGTGTTTTCGGTCATCCAGGAAAATGACATCTCTGATTGGCATCCCATATGCATGAACATTTTACAATTCACTATATGGTTATTTTAGTCTCATTTTAGAACATTTGACGGTTGTTCAGTTGGTTTTGACCCCCGAACACACCACTTTAAAGGGCGTTAAACCTTTAAAAACTGCATATTCGGTAGTTTCATCTAGACCGCATATCCGATTGATGTTAAATCTACTCAAACACATTAAGAATTATAATAATATGGGTTTTCTATGATTTCAACTCATTATGAGATTGTTTTCTAAATATCTGACTGTTAAATGCATGTGTTGGTGTTTTATAACACTAAAAGTGTATTATCTGGCATCCTGAACAAATTACAACTCTAATTGATATAATATATACTCTATTATTTCAAAATTAACTCTATATTTTTTCAACTAATTTCACTAGATTCTATGGTCATTTGGTTGATTTTGACCCCCTACATACTTTTAAAGGGCATTCACCCCTTAAAAACAGCATATTCGGTCTTTCCGAGAAGACTACACGTCTGATTGATGTTAGGTCTGCTCATACACAAAATTAATAATAATAAGACGATCTTATTATTTATTTATTTTTTAGATCCTTATGAGGATGTTTGATAATTAATTGACCGTTAAATGTATGTTTTTGTGTTTTATGACACTAAAATTGCATTTTCAGTCATCCAGAGAAAACAGCATCTCCGATTGACATTTCGTCTACTTGACCATTTCATAATTTACTATATTGTTTTTTTAGTCTCATTACACCTCATTTGGAGGTCGTTTGGTTGGTTTTGACCCCCAGACACACCTTTTAAAGGGCGTCAAACCTTTAAAAACCACATATTTGGTAGTTCTGGTTATACCACATGTCTGATTGATGTCTCCTCTGCTCAGTCACATCACGAAATATAATAAGATCGGTTTATTATGATTTCAAGTCATTATGAGGTCATTTTCTATATATCATACTGTTAAACGCATGTTTTGGCGTTTTATGACACTAAAAGTGTGTTTTCTATCATCCTTGACAAAAGGAAAATATAATTGATGTACCATCTGCTATAAAATTTCACAATTCACTCTATATTTTTTATCATCTAATTTCACTTCATTCCATGGTTGTTCAGTTGGTTTTGACCCCCTGTGTTCTTTTAAAGGTCGTTCAACCTTTACAAATCACATATTCGGTTCTTTTGGGTAGACCGCAAGTCTGATTGTCATTTTGATTTCTCATACACAACATGAATAATAATAAGATAGTATTCCTATTTTTTCAGGTCATTATGATGTCATTTTATATTGAATCGACCGTTAAAAGCATGTTTTGGTGTTTTAGGACACGAAAAGTGTGTTTCTAGTCATCCCAGCCTAACAGTACCTCTTATTGACATTCCATCTACTCGACCCTTTCACAATTCAATCTATGATTTTTTCATATGATTTCATGGCATTTGGATTTTGTTTAGTTGGTTTTAAGCCTCAAAAACACCTTTTTAAAGGGCATCAAATCTTAAAAAACCACATATTCCATCATTCCACGCTGACCACATGTCTGATTGATGTGTCGTCTAGTATTTCACATCACGATTAATAATAAGACGGTTTTACTATGATCTAAAGTCATTATGAGGTTGTTATCTATGGATTTGACCGTTAAATGCATGTTTTGGTGTTTTATGACACTAAAAGTGCATTTTTGGTCATTCTGAGAAAATGGTACTTCCGATTGATATTTTTTCTACTAGAACATTTTAAAATTCACACTATAATAGTATTATTATAATTTCATGGAATTTAGATTTCGTTCAGTTCTTTTTGACCCTAAGATGAACCTTTCTTGTAACTCCTCGACCCCAGTTACCCAGAGTCGGTGCGTTATTACATAACATTGTCATGATCACAAGGGATCATATCCTGAAATACCGATCAGTTTAGTAGCCTTGGAAGTACTATATACATTCATAAGTTTTACATTACATTATAAAATGAAAAACAACATCAACATTATCGTCATTTACCACATTCATATCCCTTGGACTATCCTTGCAGGTCAGTCATAATATACTTCTTCGCATCCTAGGAAAAATAAAACATAGAAAGGGGTGAGCTCAGATGCTCAGTAAGGATAACAATATAGTGGTAACTTTTAAAAATAAGCATAAACATTTAAGGAAACGTATAATACTAAAACAAAAGCCTTTTAAACTAAAACTTCAGAATAATATGGAAAAGATAAATCAAATAATGTCATTTACATATTCATGTGGATATTCTACTAGTCAAATAATCACATATAATATCAATATCCAATTTCATAATTATGGAATGCATAATTTCAGACATTATAACAACATAGTCAAGGCCTTGTGCCAAGACTACAAATAAGATTTTGTCAAAGCCTTGTGCCAAGACACTATTTTGTCTTATGATACCTACCGATGTGTCGAGGAGCTATAGTGGGCTTCACCTGTAACTTACTAAGTTCAATGCATTCCTCATATGAAATTTTTGAAACATACATAAACATTCATATTAAAACTATCATATGAAATGTCAATAAATTAACCATAAACCATGAATGGTATAAAAATAGCACATCCATAGTAAAACATATCAGAACTCATTCAATAAAATAAGGAATATTTTATTATAATAAATCAACCTCGATCAATAATAATATCTCATAAAGGATGTTGACATAGTTGAAAATGACCGGTAAAAATCTTTGAGAGAAATATCCCTTTTTCATGATATCATTTACAAATAACATAATTTATAAAGGAATTCATTTATAAGATAGTTTTAAATCAAATTTTCCAATACCACTTTGAAACTTTTGAAAGGAATTAACATTTTAAAACATTCATGTCCGTATAAATAAATCCTTAAATACATTTTGAAAACATGGACATCAATTAGAAATGTTTATAAGAATAAATCTTTAAAACATTTAAAATTGTGTTTTAGTAAAAATTACCTTAAAAATAATCCATTTTAAAACTCTTTTATGAAACATGGACATGGATAATAAATATCTCCCAGTAGAGAATTATGTAAAAACAATCTCGGATAATAAAGAGATTGTGGAATTAACCCTTACCTTGTACTTTTCCTTGGTAGAGGGTACATTAACCTCCTTTATAATAGTTAAATAATTTTTATTAAATTATACAAGAACTATATACCTAAATATGATATCATATATGATTCTCTAATATTTATTTGTTAATAATATTTCAGTAGTATCATCGTTTCGTGTGTTAACTAATTCGTTTTCCTTTATATGCTTGGTTACGTAACACATGTTTGTTTTGGATAGGATGTATTTTATTCATATCCAGAATTATATTTAGTTTTGAAACATTATATTTAATCATAAAATGAGAATTATTCTTGAATTATTATGATGGGGAATGAATCTCATCACGTTCGTGGAGATAGTAATCCATACGTACACACGAGCGACAATATCATTACATTGATGGTGAAATCATATATAATTGGATGGTATATCATATATAATAAATCATTAACATGTTATATTTATTATTTACATCAATTATACTCATTATTATACCCATACAAATAATGAAGTGTTTGAATAACAAACTACACCACGATGTGGATACGGTAAGTCGTACGTATGCATGTATGGTGACTTTTCCATTCATAGGATGGATAGAATAATGAATATGGTTGAAAAATATTTATAATAACATCATAGTATGTAGGAGGTATTGGAGTTATTATTTCAGTATGGAAACAACAAATAAAGAGGAAGCAGAAGAAGAAAAGAACTTGAAAGAGGGTGGTGAAATTATTACCTATTCTTCGGGTGTTTCCTTTTGAGTTGATCAAAATGGATCCTTAGGTTGTCTTTCTGATAAAAGGAAGGACTCTAGGCTGATTTGAGAGACGTTTTAAGGATATTTGGGTAGGGGTTGGCTGAGCCAAATGGCTTTGGAGGTGTGATTTTGAGAGAAGGGGGAGTACCCTTTTATAAGAGGGGTGAGGGGAACCTTAGGAAAAGCTTGAAATATTATTTTATTATAAAATAATTTTTCGTTTATAATGGATAAGAATTGATATATTTCGAATCTAAGGTGTGTATGGGTCTAAATCCCCTCAACCAATAGATTTTAGAGATGTTTAGGTCACCATATTAACCTTATGTTTTAGATTTAACTATTTGTTAAATAGTTTAACTTTTATCATGACTTCGTGTATTCTTACACTATATGGTTAATAAACTTACTCAAAACATCCAAGAGAACCTAAAGTGGTTCATTAATGACATATATAATAATATTTAATCCCTTTGGACTAACCTTAAATTTTTAGGAATATTATATAATTTAATAATATAATATTTGTTTTAAAAATCATTTATGTCAATTTTGACACCATTTAGTATTTGGTTTTGGTGAAAGTCATCCTAACATGATTACTTCGAACTAGATACATTGAATCAACCCTAAAATTTCATATTCACCTATAAAATATATGTATTTCATAAAAACTTTGAAGTTATATTTATTTTAATATTTATAATACCATTTATTTGATTCATTCATTAATAAGGTAAAAACAGCATCATCATTGTGTCATAAATAAAATTAATTATTTAATGTCTAAAAATTATAAATAAAATTCCATGATGTAGGAAATATTTTTAGATTTATAATTACTATTTATAGTTTAATTTATCTAATGTATAACACTATATTAAAAATGGTTTAGTTATTAAACTTTGAATTTAACACTTTTAACTCTTCTTTAAATAAAATAATAATAAATTTCCTAATATAATAAAATTGGATCAAAATGATAATATTTTATTCCTAAGGTTGTTTTTGGTCGAATTAAACTTAACCAATAGAATTAGTACATCTGTTAGGGTAATTATAATATCATTTTTACCTTTAGTTACTCTATTTACATTTAACTGTGGTAAATAAAAGTCAAAAGTTATTGTTCACCAAAAAATATTTTCGTCTTATTGAACCATATTTTACTTAATTATGTCAACTGTGTCTCTTTTATTTTTTAAATTCAACTCATAGAAGTGGTAATATTACGTTTTATGAAAATTTATAAATTCTCCTATAAGATGGGTAAAGAGGGTAAAAAGTTCAATAAAATTTGATACATCTAATTTTATTATAAAATGACTCCAATGAGTTACATTAAACTTATTTAGGTATTATATATCTATTTTGACTTAAAATAAATTTAAATAAAATAAATAATTATTTAAATAAAAATTCGGTTTAAAACAATAACGTAGTGTTCTTCACTATTCCTCAAAAATTGAATGTTTTCAGAAAAATACCAAAAATTTTCCCTAAGATAATTTTGATATTACGAATTAAAAAATGTATTCTATTTTACCAAATTCAAAACATATAAGTTGCATTAATTAATTTAAAATTATTTTCCATTTTCAAAACCAAAAAGCTAGTTTTTAAAAATTAAAAAATATCCAAAGATTGACATGTGTTTATATCAAATTTAAATTTGAAATTACTTATAATGAACTACATTGTATTAAATTATAAAAATATAATATAATTATACTTCCAATCCATTCAAATTCATAATTTTACACTATAAATTATTTTCATTGAAAAAGTTGTTTTCAATTAAAATTTAGTATTTTTCACTATTCATCAAAATATGAAAGTTATCAGAAAAGTACAAAAAATTTATCCAAACTAAATTTTTATATCCCGATTATAAATAAGAATTTATTTATATTAAATTGATTATATAAAAGTGTAAAATATTTTTTTTAAAAAGGATTCTCTATTAAATAGGTGGTAAAATTGCATTATTTGAAAAATACTTCTTTTATCTGAAAAATTGAATTTGTCATTATATTATGTCTAACAACAAAAGATATCCACATTAAAATTATATAGGATATATATATATATATAATTCAAAATGCAGTTAATACTATTCATAACCGCTTTTTGAACACCTAGTTTGGTAAGTCGTGGTGCGCTCGAACTCGTTGTTGTGTGTGGCGCAAGTTATTGAATTACTTTGAAGAGAAAACATACTATGAAATATTGGGGTGTTACATTCTCCCCTCCTTCAATAAATTGAATCCCGACAATTTAATATTGTTCTTCAAAAATAAAATGTTAAAAAATGAAAAATGCCTTTGTGGAAAACCTGCATCAGAAATTGGTCAAATAAAATTTAGTCTTAATAAGAGGGAAAGGGAAATGAAAAAGTCACCACCAAATTATGATCTCGATTAAGAGAACATTGGTGGAAATTAGAGACATGTAATTGGAGGAAAAAATAAATATTTATAGGGATTTACTGAGTTCATCAATCACAAACAAGTGTACAATTGAGATCCTCAAAGCCATCAATCTATGATGATTTAAAATATCATCAGTTCGAAAAAACATAAGGTATTAGGATAACACATTTTTTGTTTTAAGATCCCTTACCTAAAGTTTAATAATTAATTTATTCATAGAATAAGAGGAAAAAATATACTTGACAAGTATAGATTCATCCTTTAACTAATTCCTACCACAAAATCAACTTTCACTCCAAAATATAATAGAATTCAAAAATATTATATTTATCTTAATTTTATAGGGTTCCAAAAATAATTATATTATAATTCATTTTTCAAACTATTTAAAAAAACTACATTATACAAACTAGTAAATAAAGTTGGCTAGTGGTAGGTGATGCACCCTTATCGCCCTTCAGTTGCGGGTTCAAGTCTCATGGCCTTTCAAGATGTGACGGGTTGTCGCCCGACCTCCAGGTTGTCATTTTTATAACAATCCAAAAATAATATTAAGAAGTTTTTTTAATCTGAAACAATAGTAACCAAGTTTTAACTTAATCCATTCAAACCATTAGAATTATCCAAAATATTTCTGTCCAAACTCATGGTCCAATATTTATAAGGAATGTAAACACAATGAAGATCCTTTTTGCCACATAATATAATGTGAATGCCTTCATTATTTATTCTTTTAGAACACGCTAACACCCTAAATTACCATAAAACCTTATTGATTACATTCATGCTTCCTTATTCCTTATACAATACTGGATATACTCCTTATATCGAATAATGTTATTTAATTCACCAAAAATGGAATAAAAAATAGTTAATTAGTTTCAAAGTAGTCAAGAATATCGAATATAATTTATCCAAATAAATCATATCTTATTCTAAAATTGTTGCCTCAGTATCATAACCACATTAATGTTTATCTTTCCTTCAACCATGTATTTTAAAAAAAAATTAACATGCTATTGAGTAACTTTTCTTAGAACCATATAATCTCAAATTCTCAATGAAATAGTATTGTAGTACAATCCTTATTTATTTCCATAATTCATATAACCAGTACATCATTGATACAACACTCAAATAAAATAATTCTTTAATAACAAAATAAGAACACTAGTCATTCCTCTTTATCTTTGGTAGTATCATAACTTTATTATTATCTAATAGCATCATTTAGGGCACACTCTGATGATTTGGACATTGATTTGCGTAGTGTCCCAACTCCTTGCAGATGAAGCATTATACCTTTGACACATTTTTTTTACCATTTCAATCACGTACTTTGTGTCCTTTTTCTCCACACTTATAACAAAATCCCATTCCCTTCAAGAATTTACCAAGGTGATTCTTTCCACAGTTATCACATGTGGTAAAATCCTTCTTTCCACTCTTCCCTTTATCCATCTTTCTCTATTCCATCCTTTTCTTCTCATTCCTCCCTTCAAAGTCATAGGACTCAGATAATTATTTACTTATCTTATTATCACATGATACTATTTAATCATATGATGAGAATACGTGGGAGACTATTTCCCTTCTAAATGTTAGCTTAAAACCATGAAATATATGATCCTTCTTAATCTTTGGATCAAGCGTATTATTTCTGTTCTCATTATTTCTACTAGGAACCATTTCTAAACATTATCATACACTAGGTTAGTTTATGAATCACAATTCATAATTCCAAACTTGTAAAATACCTAACATAAATTCAAAATATTATTCATATAATCTATAATCATAAAATCTTTTCTTTGAGGAAGTATTTACTCTTAAATCCTTCATAATATCTTGTAATTAAAATGTGAATTATCCTAAGCATATCCCCCAGGAGTGTCATAACCAAGAGTGCTGGAAGGCCTGTTGTCGTGTACTAGGATACCCAGGGTCAAGCCTAAAACTCTTTGTTATATTTTTTACTCCTAGGTACATCTGTGCAAGAGATTCCTCTACCTGTTCGTATCTAGACAGGGATTTATTTCTTGGAAAATACCCAAAATCTATACATTACCAAAATTCTAGGAAGTTCTTCAATACTAATCCTTAAATTTTATCTTAAGGTAATGTGCTCTAATCAGATTTCATCTAAATCTAGTTTCCAAGGTTTTTACTAAACTTTCTCTTATACCAAATGTAACGCCCCTACCCCAGTTACCCAGAGTAGGAGAATTATTACATAACATTGGCATGATCACAAGAGATCAAATCTCGAAAGACCGATCAATTTAGTAGCCTTGTAAGTTCTAGATACATTCATAAGTTTTACATTACATTATAAAATGAAAAACAACATCAACATTGTCTTCATTGACCACATTCATATACCTTATACTATCCCTACAGGACAGTCATAATATACTTCTTTGCATCCTGGGAAAAATAAAACATGGAAAGAGGTGAGCTCAGATGCTTATTAAGGATAAGAATATAGTATTAGCATTCATAAATAAGCATAAACATTTAAGGCAATGTATAAGACTAAAACATAATCCTTTTAAACATAAACATTAGCATAATATGGAAAAGATAAATCAAATGATTCCATTTACTTATTCACATTGATATTCTAATATTCGAATAATAACATGAAATATCAATATCCAATTTCATATTGATGAAATGCATAATACCAGACTTCATAACCACATAGTCAAGGCCTTCTTCCAAGACTAAAAATAAGATTTTTTTAAAGGCCTTGTTCCAAGACAATAGTTTGTCTCATGAGACCTACACATGCATTGAGGAGATATAGCGGGCTCCACCCATCAGTTACTAAGTCCAATGCATTCCTCATATGATAATTTTGAAACATAACATAAATATTCATATTAAAACTAGCATACGAAATGTTAGTACTTTAACCATAAACCATGAATGGTATTAAAATATCACATCCACAGTAAAACATATCATAACTCATTCAATATAATATGGAAGATTTTATTATAATAAATCAACCTCAATCAAGAATAATATCCCATAAAGGATGTTGAAATAGTTTAAAATGATCAGTAAAAATATTTGAGAGAAATATCTGTTTTTCATGATATCATTAAAATTCACATAATTTATAAAGGAAGTCATTTAAAAGATAGTTTTGAATCGAAGTTTCACATTCCACTTTGAAACTTTTGAAAGGAATTTGCATTTTAAAACATTTATGTCCATATAAATAAATCCTTAAAACAATTTTGAAAACATGGAAATTAATGAGAAAGGATTAGAAGAATAAATATTTAAAACATTTGAAATGAAATTTTAGTAAGAATTACCTTAAAAATAATCCATTTGAAAACTCTTTTATGAAACATGGACATGGATAATAAATATGTCTCAGTAAATACTTACGTAAAAACAACCTCGGATAATAAAGAGATTGTGGAATTAACCCTTACCTTGTACTTTTCTTTGGTCGATGGAACGTTAACCTACAGTATAATATTTAAATTATTGATATTAAATTATATACGAACTATATATATAAATTTGATATCATATATGATCCTATAATATTTCTTTGTTAATAATATTTAAGTAGTATCATCGTTTCAGGTGTTAACTAATTCATTTTCCTTTATATGCTTGGTTATGTAAGACATATTTGTTATGGATAGGATTTATTTGATTTATATCCATATTTATATTAAGTTCTTAAAAATTATTTTTAATCATAAAATGAAAATTATTCTTGAATGATTATGATGGAGAATGAATCTCGTCTTGTTCGTGGAGATGGTAATCCGTACATACGCACGAGCGACAATATCTTTATATTGATGTTGAAATCGTATGTAATTGGATAGTATATCATATATACATAATAATTAACATGTTATATTTATTACTTACATAAATTATACTCATTATTATACCCATCCAAATAATGAAGTGTTTGAATAACAAACTACACCATGATGTGGAGACGGTAAGCCGTACGTACGTACGTATGGTGACTTTGTCATTAATAGGATGGATAGAATAACAAATATGGCTGTACCATATTTATAATAACATAACAATATTTAAGAGGTACTGGATTTATTATTTTGGTATGGAAACAACAAAGAAAGAGGAAGTGGAAGAAGAAAATAACTTGAAAAAGAGTGGTGAAATTATTACCTCTTCTTTTGGGGTTTCGTTTTGAGTTGATCAAAAGGGCTCCTTAGGTTGGATTTCAGATCAAAGTAAGTAATATAGGTATATTTGAGGGAAGTTGGTAGGATATTTTGGAAGGGTTTTATTGATTCAAATGGCTTTGGAGGTATGATTGTGAGATAAGGGGAAGTTCCATTTTATAAGAGGGGTGAGGGGCACCTTAAGAAAAACATGAAATATTATTTTATTATAAAATCATTTTCAGTTTATAGTGAATAAGAATTAATTTTTTTCAAAGTTAAGGTGGTTATGGTTCAAAATACTCTCAACCAAAAGGTTTTAGAGAAGTTTTGGTCACCAGATTAACCTTATCTTTTAGATTTAACTATTAGTTAAATAGTTTAACTTTTACCATGTCTTCTTGTATTCTTACACTATATGGTTAATAAAATTACTCTAAACATCCAAGAGAACCTCAAGTGGTTCATTAATGACATATATAACTTTATTTATGCCCTTTTCCAAGAATTATATTTTTTGGAATATTATATAATTTAATAATATAATATTTGTTATAAAAAATCATTTATGTCAATTTTGACACTATTTAGTATTTGGTTTTGGGGAAAGTCATCACAACTTGATTACTTTGAACAAGGTACATTGAATCAACCCTAACATTTTATATTCACCTAAAAAATCTCTGGATATCCTAAAAACTTTGATATTATATTTATTTTAATATTTATAATACCATTTATTTGATTCTTTCATTAATAAGGTAATTAGTGCATCATCATTGTGTAATAAATAAATTTAATTATTTAATTTCTAAAAATTATTAATAAAATACCATGATGTATGAAATCTTTTTATATTTCTAATTAATATTTATAGTCGAATTTATCTAATGTATAACCATATATTATAAATGGTTTAGTTATTAATCAATGAATTTGACACTTTTAACTCTTCTTTAAATAAAATAATAATAAATGTCATAATCTAATAAAAGTGGACCAAAAGGATCATATTTTATTCATAAGGTTGTTTTTTTTCAAATTAAACTGATCCAATAGAATTAATACATGTGTTAGGGTAGTTATAATCTCATTTTTACCTTTAATTACCCTATTTACATTTAACCGTGGTAAATAAAAGTCAAAAGTTACTATTCACCAAAAAATTCATCTTATTGAACCAAATTTTACTTATTGATGTCAACCATGTCTCTCATATTTTTGAAATCCAACTCAAAGAAGTAGTAAAATTAGGTTTTATGAAAATTTTCAAATGGTCCTAGAAGCTGCGTAAAAGACGGTAAAAAGTTCAATAAAATTTTATACATCTAATTTTATTATAAAATGACTCCAAAGAATTGCATTGAACATATATAGGTATTTTATATCTCTTTTTACTTAAAATAAATTTAAATAAAATAAATAATTATTTAAATAAAAATTTGGTTTTAAACAATAACATAGTGTTTTAACTATTCATTAAAAATTGAATGTTTTCAGAAAAATACCAAAACTTTTTCCTAAAATAATTTTGATATTTCGGATTATAAAATAAATTATATTTTACCAAATTCAAAACATAGAAGTTTCATTAATTATTTTAAAATTAATTCCCTCTTTCAAAACCAAAAGGAGAGTTTTTAAAAAGTTAAATCTATCAAAAGATTGACATGTGTTTATGTCAAATTTAAATGTGAAATTACGTATAATGACATAAACTGTATTAAATGATAAAATAATAATATAATTATACTTCCAAACCATTCAAATGAAAAATTTAACACTATAAATTATTTATATTAAAAAATTTCTTTTCAATTAAAATTTAGTATTTTTCAATATTCATCAAAATATGAAAGTTATCAGAAAAGTACCAAAAAATTATCCAAACTAAATTTTTATGTCTTGATTCTAAATTAGAATTTAATTTCTTTAAATTTAATATATAAATGTGTCAAATATTTTTTAAAAAAATGATTCTCCATTAAATAGGTGGTAAAATTGTATTTTTTGAAAAATACTTCTTTTATCTGAATAATTGAATTTGTCCTTATAATATGTATAAGAATCACAAAATATGAATTTTTAAATTATATAGTATATATATAAAATTTAAAATGTAGTTAATATTATTCATAACCGCTTTTTTAACATCTATTTCGGTATGTCATTGTGCGCTCTAACTCGTTGTTGCATGTAGCGCAAGTTATTGAATTACTTTGAAGAGAAAACATACATTGAAATCTTGGGGTGTTACATTTCTAATGAATGTCAAACCATTAAAACCCAAATATTCAGTCATCCTTGGTAGAATGTATGTTCTATTGACATGTCTTCTACTCATACACATCACAAATAATACTAATACGTTTATACTATGATTTCAAGTCATTATGAGGTCGTTTTTTATATATTTGACTATTAAATTAACATTTTGGTGTTTTTTTATAATAAAAGTGTGTTTTCTACCATCCCAGAAAAATGAATCCTCTGATTAAAGTATTTTCTCCTCGATCATTTTACAATTAACTCCATAATTGTTATCATCTAATTTCACAACATACGGAGTCCATTCGTCTGGTTTTCACCCCCATGTGTTTTTAAATGGGCGTCAAACCTTTAAAACCACATATTCAGTCATTCCAGGTAGAATGCATGTCCGATTGATGTGTATTATTCTCATACATATCATAAATATTAATAATATTGTTTTCCTATGATTCCAATACATTCTAATTTCATTTTCTATGAATTTTACTGTTAGATGCACGTTTTGCTGTTTTGTGACAATATAGTTTGTTTTCGATCCTCTGGGGAAACATAAGCTCAAATTGACATTTTGTCTGATTTACCATTTCAATATTCACTCTATGATTATTTTCATCTTATTTCATATCATTCAAATGTCATTCATTTTGTTTTAACCCCCAAACGCACCTTTTTAAAGGAATTTAAACCTTTAAAACCCGCATATTCGGTAGTTCAAAGAAGACTGCACATCACTACTACAAATTTGGGCTATTTCCACGAACCTATAGCCACGGTTTTATAGGTCTGTGGCTATAGATTTTATATTGTCGCGGTTTAATTTATTATCCATGGCTAAATCAATATTACCCTGGTGCGTCATTTATTTCCCCAATTTCTATCAGGCTCCTCCTCCTTCCCCGATCCGTAACCCTCCTCCTCCTCCCCCGATTTGCACACCGCTCCTAGACGATGTCTCCTCCTCCCCGTAGCCCTCCTCTCCTCCCCCGATTCACAGCCCTATCACCATGCATCCCTCCTCCCCAACGGCGTCTCCTCCTCCCCGCAGCTCTCCTCCTCCTCCCCCGGTTCGCAGCCATATCACCAAGTAGCCCTCCTCCCCAACGATGTATCTGCCTCCCAACAATCTCCCTGACGATCTCACCGTGCAGCCCTCTCTCACATCAATGCCCTCCTCCTCGAAGAACTCTCCCACAGCGGCGCCCTCCTCCCCGACGACCTCTGCTCAGTGGTCTCACCATTTGTAGGTAGAATCTTATTGCTCTTCACGACCCTGGCATACTGTCAAAGTGCTAGAATCTATCTTTAGCTGCGATGAAGCACTTGTGTAAATAGAGGAGTCTGTGACTGCCAGACAGGATAGGTATTGGCTTTCTAAATTGGAAAAATGAAACCCCTTTTGGTAGTCTTCTCATCTTTTATTGGTTTTTCTTATGAACAATTAAATTAAATATTGGTTTGATTGTATGTTGTACTTCCGGGATGCATGATAAGCTTAAGTATTGGTTTAATTTTTGTCAATCTCTACCTCTAATCGGTAAGGCTGGGCAAAAAATTTTGGATTTCAATATTTCTTAATTAAGTTTCACGTGAGAGGCTGACTTTATCATCATTGAATTTATGAGCTCATGCATTGAGTGCTGGCATTATATGCTCAAATTAGCCTACAAGTGAAGTTTTGATGGAGAACCTTTCCTGATCTTACGTCTTTACATCTTACGTGATGAAGTGATGTTTTTATTCCATGTAAATTTTAAACACAAATATTGATCTCTATGTTGGGAAAGCTGGAGAGCTATAAATACATAGAGTTTTAGTTGATCATAGTGGGAGACATTGTATTGCGACCATACATGGTGATGGGGGTGTTGATACATACTATATGCATGAAAAATGGAGCAAACCTCGCATTCTAACCAAATTGAAAGGTCTTGTGGTGAACTCTGTTGCTTGTAATAGGCAGTAGATCACTGAAGGCATGGTTTTTTAAATTATTATTTTTTCCATTTTCTGGTCATTTCAGTTTAAGAAAGATTTTGATAAAATATTTCCCTTGGGTATATATGTTGAACACAGCTTCTACAAAAGAGACAATTATGGGCACCGACAATGGACAGCTATATGAGATGGTCGTCGATGAGAAGGATAAGAAGGAGAAGTACATGAAGTTTCTCTTTGAATTGCAAGAACTTCCAGATGCTTTTATGCGTCTACAGGTACATCTTCCTCAACCCTTTTAATTTGGGTTTACAGTTTTCCTTCATATCAAAAGCATTATGGAAGAGATTTTTGTCAAAAGTGGTTTGTATAGGTGAGATAGAAACCTGTGAATGGTAGAGGGATAACCCATTAAAATTTTGAATGTAAGTTGAGGGGATCTAAGAGGGGATGTTTGGTAAATTGGAGAAACCCTTTTAGGAAGAGCTGATTCCAGGGGTTTCCTGTGAATATATGCTTGGTTTGAAGGAATCACATTTCCATGGAAAGACTACTTCCAGAAAGGGATGAAAAAGGGCTTCCATCATTGGATTTTGAAAAGGTGTTTCTAGTAGATTCTCATCCCCACTCTGCTTCCTGCTTTCCTAGCCCCCAATTTTGCAGACCACACATTCCCTTAGTGCAAGAGATCTTGATGCGTAGGCTGTGGTTGTCTAGATACATTTGGATGTCGCTGGAAATTCCATACCACGTTTACAGTTTTGAGTAAAATTTGCGCTTCTCTTTTTCATTCTATGTAATTTTACAGATGGAAACAGCTGTTGTCACTGATGGGACTAGATATTATGTGATGGGTGTTACTTCTACATGACTATATTCTTTCACTGGGATTGGATCTCTGGAATTATGTTCTCTTCTGAGTAGCCTCTCCATGTGGGACCCGGAATTTGTTACTCTTGTTTTAGAAAATACGAAACACTTCTGTCATACCAAACTATACATCGCTCAGAATATATTAAATGAAATTATCATGTTATGCTTCCACTGTTATTTATGCAATGCAACCTTTCCATGAAAATCTAATGTGTTATGATAATGAAAGTAGAACATGTTGCACTTCCAGACCATTATTGATAATATTTGTCCATTCCATCTGAAATATTAATTCTTATTGATTGCTGGTTGATTTGTAGACTCTTTTTTCCGGTTATTTAAACCAAATTGTTCATTTCATGGAAATTCCTGGTGAAATACCAAGCAGGTAGGTTTGTTGATTTTTTTTTGGTCTCAAGGTATTAATAATCATAGATATTTAAATTTTAGTAGCTTTAAGTTGAAATACATGTTTTAATTGACTGGAATATTTTTAAATTTTTCAAGTTTTATAAATTGGAAACACCTATTTAAAAATGCGAAACACCCTTTTATTAATGCACATGAAAATTAAGGTAGTTTAAAAGTCGAGGATTCCCACATAGAGTAGATTACTAGTTTCTTTATTCCCATAATATTTTTTGTAGTGAACTTCATTTCTTTATCAAGAAAAGAAGGGCTGTGCATTTTGCATTGATTTCTTGTGCAGGCATCTACCATGGGAACCTGAAGATGTTTCCCTGCGGATATCGCTAGACCGGGCCAATACGCCGCGGTCACGCCGTGATTTAGCAGTCCTATCAGGATACTTCTCCTATCCCTAATCTGAACTTCTCCAAACCCTCAGCGCCAATCCCATACTCATCCCGTCCTCACCGCCGCTCCCATACTGACCACCCCTCATCGCCACTCCCATCCCAACCACCCCTCGCCGCTCGGTGATCGCTGCTCCCAGCTCCCCACTACTCTCGAGGGTTTCAACCCTACTTTCCAACCGGTCATCTTATCTTTGATTCAAGTAATTTTTGTTCATTCACTTTAAATCAGTATGTATGCCTTCATTTATTTTTTATTTTTTGGTTCCATTTCGCTGTAACGTACTGTCTATTATGATCCCCTTATGAACATAAGAAATATATCATTTTAGGTTGAATTTTTGTTGTAATTTACCTGTATAGAATCATTTTGATTGATATTGAAGAGGTCAAAATGAGGTGGGGGGGAGGGGGGATGTGCTGGAGGGGGGGGCAGGGGTGAGGTGAGGAGGAGGGGGGCTGGACAGGGGGTTGGAGGTGGCTGTGCAGGTGGGGGAGAGGGGGAGGGGGGCTGGGAAGATGAGGGAGGGGGGCTGGGTAGGGGGGTTGTGCATGGGGTGGTGGTGGTTGTGCAGGTGGGGGAGGGGTGGGATGTGCAGGGGGTTAGGCTAGGTAGGGGGGAGGGGGTTGGGCAGGGGGGGCTGTGCAGGTGGGGTAGTGGGGGGGGGGGGTTGTGTAGGTGGATGAGTATGGAGATGAACATGAGTTCCTTGAACCCAATTAGGGAACTGCAGAATGATTTCGTAGGACCCAAGTATATCGGATAAGGCACATTCATGGAAGAATCTATAATTCTAGCCATGTCCCTACTTAGACTATCAATGTTGTAGAAACCGTGGAAGACCCATTTAGTGAGTCTAGTGGGAGAAGGAAAATCCCCATGCATAATCCAACTAGGTACAATTACTATGGAATTTAATAATGTTATATCCATCATAGATCAATATTAATACGTCATTATGTTGAGAAACATCAGACCCTTGTACTTATATTTAATGATAAATGTTATCAATATTTGAAAATATTACATTGACTATGATTTTCGATTTAATATCATTCCAATGTTGACACATTCTCATATGTGATATGATGAGGAAAATATAGAACCTTCCACATAGATACTACAACTCTGTGTCCAATGAAATAAATGTCCATAAGTCCAATTCATGCTCGGGGATCAATTTCGAGACCTCATTTCTAAATCATAATTTATAGTAATTTAGTAGGATCAAAACTTCATTGAATTTTTAGGAAGGCCTCTTTAAACTTTTATGACCACTCAAACATAACTACATTATTAGTAATCCTAGTCATAGGCACTTCTAAAGGGGAAAAATTTTAAGTGAACCACATGTAAAACTAGAATAAACAAAGGAAACCCACAATCTCAAACATGTTTCGTATGCCTTCTCATGACACCACAACCTATAAATTCTGTGGGTCCACATAAATTCCCAAATTATAGATTACGTGCCTAAGAAAACATACTTTATGGAAGCATAAGTGACACTTTGAGATCTTATAAAACATATAATGTGGTCAAAGTGTACAAAAAAAATCTATAGGTGTCCAATGTGTATATCAACGGTCGGTGAGTATATAAGGATATCATTAATAAGCACCACAATGAATGAGTTGAGATATGTATGGAAGATCTCATTCATGAGATCCATGAACACCATTGGATTAATTGTAAAAATGAAAGGAAAGTCAAGATTTGTATGGAAGATGCCTCAATAATTTTCACACAATTTGTAATATGAAATCATATATATACATTCATTCAACTAATCAATTAATGTCCTTAAAAAAGTTCCACATCTCTCTTTATTTCTAAGTAAAAAATGGAAAGGATCAATATTTTCCCTAATGTAACTCTTTATTACCTCTTTATTACCTCTACACAAGTAGTAATTTACCGCTTTCAAAATAGTAAATTATCTTCACAGGTGTCTTTTATAGCCCAAATTATTTATATGTATCCACTAATTTTACCCTTATCAAAGCCCTAGACTAATACTTCTCACTCAGTATAGCTCGTCACTCAACTCCCAACATCTTCGTAGAAATAGACGTGAGGGTATAAATGTTCCCTAAGCACAGATTCATCCTCCCGATGAATCATGCATATGGTATTTTCTCTTCTGTAGCATCTCGGTATCATTTTTCTCTGCTCTATAGTTTCACATTTCACTATGTTCATACTAATTTTTCAAGTTGTAATACAATATAGGTTTGGATCCATTTTTTGTTATGATATATTCTATTTGATTAGAAATTGTGTCCTCTAATAAACTTTTTTTATCGGGTGGGATAAAAACATGTATCAAACAAAACCAAATTAAGTGGAAACTCGATCCAAACTAATTATATACCATTAACAAGAAGAATAATTCTTAATTAATAGGAATGTACTATTTGATAGTATCATTTTGAAACATGGATCTATTTCCCCCTTGCTTGCAAGAACATGATTGGACCCATGGGGCATTTTGGTTCTTATATGTTGGTCGGTGATGTGTATAGTCAAAGGAGACGGGTATGTTTTAGTTTAGTTTTTATTTTATTTTCTTTATTGCATTGGCCACTTATGCCTACAATGTGTGTTTGTAGATGTTTCTTATTGACATGACCACCATAAATTATCAGTCCAATGGGAGTGACTAAATTATGATATGATGGTAATAATAGAAAGGAATTATAGAATCTATAATGGTAATGGATTCATGTATCATTTATCATCACTGATCACATATATATAAGAAGTTGTTACATCTCATTTCTTTTCCCACTATTTTCTTGCAAGTGGTTTCTTATGATGAGGCTGGTTCTATCCACCACCATCGATGACAGTGAGTTCAACATTGGATTTGGGTAAGATTTATTTCACTTTTATTCTTTGGCCAAATTTTAATTAGGCCATTTGTGATTTTTGGGTTCTTTATATTTTTGTAGTGCTTTCTGGATCTCGTTGAGGTGGATTAGAGTTTCCGTTGACGAAGGCTTACATGTGTATGCATAGGTAGGCATATAAATATATTATTTCCCCCTTTATATATATTCACTCATGGCAGTATGAATATATATATTGGGGCTAGGTGTGCTTATATATAGATATGAAAAATGCATACATGTGTAAGTGTAAAGGGGTATATGCAAGTATAAACATGTATCTAAGGATCCCCTTGTGCATATTTGGCCATGAAAATATGTACATAGGGGCTAGGTGTCCTTATATATATGTGAAGTTTCATATGCGTGCAAGTGGAAAAAAAGAAGATTTGATTTTTCATTAAAAGCAGCGCCTTGAGTTTGAGGTAAGTTTCCTTTGCCTAACCCTTTAATTTGAATTCTATAATTTCTCGAGTATTTTAAAAACTTGTTTTCATTATTATATAATCTGTATATGCTATTGAAATTGGTTGTGTCTCTTTATAATGACATTTTCACATGTTTTACATGATTTCCCTAAGCCTTAAATGTGGACTAGTAGAAAGTTTCAGCCAACTCAATAGTAGAAAATGAAATTTCCTTCACTTTAGAGATGAAAGTGTCCTCATTTTGAGAAAACATCAACCGAGCATTCTCATAAAAATATAAAACTTAAAGAAAATCTTTGTTTTCATTTCATCAAACACAATCAACCGGCTTTGAAAACTTGATACTTTTTTCAGTAACAACATTGTGAAACACTTGACCCAGAAAAAGACAGAATTTAAATATTCTGAGAAAACATCCTCCCATGTCGCGGTCACGCCGTGGTCACGCTGTGGTAATGTCATGATTTGGCCCTACTCCAGCCACATCCAGCCCACACCAGCCCTCTTCCACCTTCATTTCAGCCCGCTGCCACCAACATTCCAGCCCGCAACAGCCCCCTGCTACCTTCAAATCATCCCACACCATCCCCCCAGCACCTGCAACCAGCCCCCTTCCACCTGCATTCAATCCCTCATCGAATTAGGTATATCAGCAGTCAACCAACTTTTTAGTCATCATAATATATCATTCATTTCTTTAAATATTCTAAGAAAACATCCTCTCAGGCCATCCATATCATCCTATTTGAAACTAAGTGGAAGATGATGCCCCACAGATGTCGCTGGACCAGGCCAAAATGCTGCGGTCACGCCGCGGTCACGCCGCGGTAATGCCATGATTTGGCCCTGCTCCAGCCACATCCATCCCACACCAGCCCCCTTCCACCTTCATTTCAGCCCGCTGCCACCAGCATTCCAACCCGCAACAGCTCCCCTGCCACCTTCGAATCAACCCGCACCATCCCCCCAGCACCTGCAACCAGCCCCCTTCCACCAGCATTCGAGACCTCACCGAATTAGGTATATCAGGGGTCATCCAATCCTCTAGTCGTCACATATTAGAATTCATTTCTTTAAATATTCTGAGAAAACATCCTCTCATGCCATCCATATCATCCTATTTTAAACTAAGTGAAAGATGCTGCCTCACGGATGTCGCTGGACCAGGCCATCACGCTGCGATCACGCCGTGATAATGCCATGATTTGGCCCTGCTCCAGCCACATTCAGCTCACACCAGCCCCCTTCCACCTTCTTTTCAGCCCGCTACCACCAGCATTCCATCCCTCAACAGCCCCCCTGCCACCTTCGAATCAGCCCGCACCATCCCCCGAGCACCTGCATCCAGCCCCCTTCCACCAGCATTTGAGCCCTCACCGAATTAGGTATATCAGGGGTCATCCAATCCTCTAGTCATCACAGATTAGCATTCATTTCTTTAAATATTCTGATAAAACATCCTCTCATTCCATCCATATCATCCTATTTGAAACTATGTGGAAGATGTTGCCCCGCGGATGTCGCTGGACCGGGCCAACACGTAGCGGTCCGTGGTCATGCCGCGGTCACGTCGCGGTCATGCCGCAGTCACACTGCGGTAACACCGTGGTCATGCCGTGGTAATGCTGTAATTTAGCCCTGCTCCAGCCACATCCAGCCCATACCAGCCCCCTTCCACCTTCATTTCAGCCCACTTCCACTAGCATTCCAGCCCGCAACAGCCCCCCTGCCACCTTCGAATCAGCCCACACCATCCCCCCAGCACCTGAAACCATCCCCCTTCCACCAGCATTTGAGCCCTCACCGAATTAGGTATATCAAGGGTCATCCAATCCTCTAGTCATCACAGATTAGAATTCATTTCTTTAAATATTCTGAGAAAACATCCTCTCATGCCATCCATATCATCCTATTTGAAACTGAGTGGAAGATGTTGCCCCACGGATGTCGCTGGACCGGGCCAACATGTTGCGGTCATGCCGTGGTCACGCTGCGGTCATGCCATGATAATGTCATGATTTGGCCCTGCTCCAGCCACATACAGCACACACCAGTGGTCATCAGCCTCGTGGTGCGACCACGGGGAGTCCTTTCCTCAATTGTTCTTCTTTTTTCCTACTGTAAATTTTGTTCATTATTGTAGTAGAAATCAACAGAAACTCATGTTTTTCTTCTCTCTCTGACTTGAACACCTATCAATAACCACTCATATCGCTATCATGTAGAAAAAAATGGACAGAGTCAGGCCTCCAATAATTCACTATCGAATAAGTAGTAAACGATGGTTGAAAAATAGAATAAGTCCTAGACGAACAAGATCCTACATAATTTATGGGCCTACCATACCACCATGTGAAATACTACCCAAGAGACACCATACACAAAACTGAGCTATTTTTTCCCATTGAAGTCCAGTTTCCATCGCTACAAATAGCTATCTGTGGAAAACTCTATATTTGGGCCAGACCTATATAGGGAACAACCCGTTCATGAACTACATGTGGGTTTAATTCTCCTATGACATGATAAATAGTGACACCCATATTTATTGTCTTGGGTCTAGCCACAATATTTCATTTTCATGTTATGGAACCTACATCCTTTATGCAGGGGGTAGGGGGAAGGGGGTAGGGGGAAGGGGGTAGGGGGCAGGGCCGGGGCAGGGGGGAGGGTGGAGGGGGGTAGGGGCATGGGGCAGGTCTGCAGGGCAGGGGGCAGGGGGCAAGGGGCAGGTCTGTAGGGCAGGGGGCAGGGGGTAGGGGGAGGGTGGAGGGGGGCAGGGGGTAGGGGTGAGTCTGTAGAGCAGGGGGCAGGGGCAAGGTGTGGGTGGAGGGAGGAGGGGGAGGGGGAGGGGGCAGGGGGCAGGGGGAAGGTCTGCAGGGTAGGGGCAGGGGGTAGGTCTGCAGGGCAGGGGAGAAGGGGCCAGTGGGAGGGTGGAGGGGGGCCAGGGGGCAGGGGTCAGGTCTGTAGAGTAGGGGGGCAGGGGGCAAGGTGTGGGTGGAGGGGGGAAGGGGGGAGGGGGCAAGGGGCAGGGGGCAGGGGGCAGGTCTACAGGGAAAAAATGCAGTGACACCTAAAGAGCATTCTACCAATCAATTAAGAAAATACAAGCACGGAAAGAATTCTGGAGGTAACAAAAACAAGGGGCCTAGCCCCAAAAGTAAGTATAAATGAATATTTTATATTTGAACTGTACTGAGGGAGTGCTTTTGTATGTTTTACAGGTTCCGGTGTTATGGAATTTTGTTTATCAGTTTTAGTATGTTTGGTTTGTTTCTTAGCCTGAACAAACTTTGGACTAATATTAGGACTCCTAGAATTTATAGGACAACCAGTGGTCTCCATATCATTAGGATTTTTGACAGATTTAATGTGATTAGGGTGAGACGTATTTAGAGTTGATTCCATAGGGGTCAAATTACATGGAATCAAGGGATCATTACAGTATTTTCCTACATCTTGAGTAGCTGAATGAGGAAAAGTGGGAAGCAGCATACCTGGAATCACTTCCACAGTAGATGCAACTAATACATAGGGTGCCTGGACAGTGTCCAAAGAATCTGTGGGACACTATTTTTGATCACCAGAGTCACTGTTATCCTGCATTTGTAGAAGAACTTTCACTACTGGTGTTTTCTCATTTAAAGATATAAAAGATTCTAAGGCTTTAGTACCAGAATTAACCTTGGTGATATTTGATTGTGTCATTGTTTGAACAAAGGGAAGGTAACCTAAGAAATTTTTCTGATTTCTGGTCCCATTTATTATCTCTTGAGTAGTAGTAGAAGTCAATAGGGAGGGTTTTTGGTTATGTCCAGTAATCATATCTGAGCAGCTGGGTTCAACTACATCTTGTAGAAAATGATTAATATTGTGCTTAGTTGCAGTGCTTAAGCTGTAATCATTGCCTTTTCTGTGAACAGGTCGAGATATTGTATCCCTCTTACCCAGTGTGGGTTCAGCATTTTTGGTGAGGTTAGAGTTGGGTACCTTCTTGGATGGACAAGTACTAAGTGAAATAAACTTCCCTGATAATACTTTCTACTGTACTTTTGTGTATGCCAGCAATAAATATCAAGATAGAAGAACCTTGTGGCACAATATATCCTACCTTAACAAAACTATTCAAGTGCCCCGAGTCATTATCATAAATTTCAATGTTATCCTTGGAACTAGTGAAAATATAGGGTCCTTTCACTCAAACACTTACATTAAAGATTTTAATCACTGTATTGATGATAATAACCTTGTTGAGATTAATCTCGTTGGGGCTAAGTATACCTGGTATAGAAGGAAACACAATAGAATTTTAGCAAGTAAACTTGATAGAGCTTTCACAAACTTCAAATCTCTTGATAACTGGAATAGCATCTCTAGTATTACTTTACCTAGGATTAATTCTGATCATCATCCAATTTTGGTGAGCCTCAAGACTAGAGACAACAAAAATATTCTTCCTTTTAGATTCAATAATTCCTGGAACACAGTGGAGGATTGTAATAAAATTGTAAAAGACACTTGGAATTCGATCAATTCGAATGATTCCTTTGTCTGTCCAGGGGGTGTCCAAGAGGGATGGGGGCTGCCCAGGGGGGTCTGTCAGGGAGGGGGGTCTGTCCATGAAGGAGAGGGGGTGTCCAGGAGGGGGGTGGTCTGTCCAAAAAGGAGGGGGGGATTGTCCGGGGGGGATGGGGTTGTCCAAGGGGGATGGGGGTGTCCAGGAGGGATGGGGGGGCTGTCCAGAGGGGGTCTATCAGGGGGGGTCGGTCATGCAGTGGTCACGCCATGGTTTGGCCCTGATTCAGGACGACACCCAGTGACAGTTTGTAGTGATAGTATTCCATGAGTCTTGCGATCAATGTTGAGACTAACTAATCACAATTTCTGCCGGCTGGGCGACGACTCGAATGTTTCCCCGCCTCTTCCTTCTCCCTTAACTCCTGGCCAGAAGATGTTGCCCCGCGGATGTTGTTGGACTGGGCCAACAGGCCACGGTCACGCCATGGTAATGCCGTGATTTGGCCCTGCTCCTGGCCGGAAGATGCTGGTGTTGTCCAACAGGAAAGAAAGGTCTCACAGTTATCTCTCTCCTTGATCGGGTACCCACAAACAACTTCCAAAGTAGTCAACTGACTGCGTATTCCTAATATATATATATGACTTGACAAAAGAAGATATAACAACCTTCCTACCCAGATCATAACTGAAGATCCATCCTTTACTTATATGTGGAAAGCATAAGATTCCCTCACTTCTAGAAATGAGAAATATATTTATGGGATTGTCTAAATATAAAATGTAATTTAAATTATAGTAAACTTTGATCATAGCCCATTTTCGTTTGGAATAGTGATCATCTTCTCCATTTTATAGCCCATTTTCAGGCTAGGGTTACCACTGGAAAAACCTCTGTCATTGTGCCTCCCGACGATTCCGCAATAGAAATATGGACTGGGAAATGAAAACCATAAAGATATGTTTTAAACTCCCATCCTCCCATTTCAATGAAGGTTTCTATCATCATGAATCTTGTGGTGACATGATGATTGCCTTAAAAACTTAGGCATGTGAGACAAGGATCATGACCATCCTAGTGTAGTCTAACAAAATTGTCTTGAAGTAAACCTACAGAAAAAAATTGATGAAACTAAGATGAATTCATTCTCCTTAAATATATAGAGGGTGAGTATCATTGGGCATCAACTTGAGGGATTGATGAACCTGTTAAGAATTTTCTATCCTTAAAATGATATAATGAGTAACATAGGGGGGTTGCAATGTCTTCTATTTAAGTTTTTGATTTTGATTTCAAATTGCATGGCCAACTGTATTAGCATTCCAGGGGGGGGTGCAATGTGTTCTTTTTTAGTTTTTGTCTTTGATTTCAAATTGCATGACGTACTGTATTAGCATTCCAGGGGTGGGGGGGAGTGTCCTGGAGGGGGGCTTTACAATGTATTATGTTTTAGTTTTTGTCTTTGATTTGAAATTGCATGGCCAACTGTATTAGCATTCTAGGGGGTTTCTATCCAGGGGAGGGGGTGTCCAGGAGGGAGGGGGGAGGGTCTGGGGGTGTCTGTCAAGGGGAGTGGGGGATGGCCAGGAGGGAGGGGGAGTCTCCGGGGGGGGTCTATCCAGGGGTGTCTGTCTAGGGGAGGGGGTGTCTGTCAAGGGAGGGGGAGTGTTCTGTCCAGGGGGGTTTCTGTCCGGGGGAGGGGGGTGTCTGTCCTGGGGGTGTCCGTCCGAGAGTATCTGTCCATGGAGGTGGTGTTCAATGGTATCTTTCTAGGGAAGGGGGTGTTCTGTCCAGGGGAGGGGGTGTATGGGGGGGTCTATCCAGGGAAGGGGGTGTCTAGGGGTGTCTGTCCAAGGTGGTGTCTGTCCAGGGTGGGGGGTGTCTGTCCGGGGGGGGGGGTCTGTCCAGGGGAGGGGGTGTCCAGGGTTGTTTGTCCAGGGTTTTCTGTTTATCTAGGGGGGTGTCTTTCCTGGGTGGGGGGTTTCGGTGTAGGGGAGGGGGTGGGGGTGTGTCTAGGGGTGTGACAGAGAGGGTAGGGTAGTGATCATATTGTCTCATTTCATCTTTAAGACGGTTGTTGGATATAACTGCAATCTCCTTCTCTCCCTCCATAATACCATTATCAAAAATATGTAGGAGCTCCTTCTAGTGCAGTGCTTCTTGAATCTTTATGTCCTTTCATCCACCAACATCCCATGTAAAACCAAATAGTTTCAGCATAGATTGCCTAGTTGTAATGGAATCCCAACTATAGCCTTTATTCACCATTCCAAAAACCAAGTAATGCTAATCCATAGTCTATTTGGTCGACCTAAGAAAACCTTCCAGTACTCTGACAGGATTATGATGTGTTGGTAGTTTGATAAAAAACCAACATATGTACAGCAGGGGGTGTCCAGGTAGGGGGACTAGCAGGGGAAGGGGGACAAGCAGGGGGTAGGGGGGACTGGCAGGGGTGGTAGGGGCAGGGGGGACTAGCAGGGGCAGGGGCAGGGGGACTAGCAGGGGACTGGATGGGGGCCTAGCAGGGTACAGGGGGGACTGGCAGGGGGACTAGTAGGGGAAGGGGGACTAGAAGGGGGCATGGGGGACTGGCAGGGGGTGGCAGGGGGCAGGGGGACTAGCAGGGGTAGGGGGACTGGAAGCGGGTGGCAGGGGGGACTAGCATGGGGCAGGGGGACTAGTAGGGGTGGCAGGGTGCAGGGGGACGGGCAGGGGGGATAGCAGAAGGCAGGGGGGCTGGCAGGGGGTGGCAGGGGGAATAGTAGGGGCAGGGGGACTAGCAGGGCCAGGGGGGACTGGCAGGGGCAGGGGGGCTAGCAGGCCTGGCAGGGGGCAGGGGGACTGGCAGGGGGCAGGGGGCAGGGGGGATAGAAGGGGACTAGAAGGGGGCCTAGCAGGTTGTAGGGGGGGGGACTAGCAGGGGGGACTAGTAGGGGAAGGGGGACTAGCAGGGGGAAGGGGGGACTGGCAGGGGGCAGGGGGGACTAGTAGGGGGCATGGGGGACTGGAAGGGGTGGAAGGGGGGGACTTGCAGGGGCAGGGGGTACTAGTACAGGGTAGAGGGGGGCAGGGGGGACTGGCAGGGGGACTATCAGGGGGCAGGGGGGACTAGCAGGGGGCAGGGGGCTGGCAGGCCTGTTGTGTTTTTTTTATTGAACTTTGATCTATATCCACGGTTTCTAACCATGGCTATAAGGCTTGTTTGTGTTTTACCTTCTACCATGGTTTGAAACCGTGTCTATACTGCTTTAGCAATGGTTTAAAACCGTGTCTATAGGGATTTATCCATGGTTTGAACCTTGGCTATAGGATTTATCCACGGTTTTAAACCGTGGCTATAGGAGTTGGCCTATAGCCACTCTAATACCAGTCATGGTTCATTGAACTGTGGCTATAACCTATAGCCATGGTTTTTGGGCATATAGCCACGATTTGAAACTGTGGCTATAGCCTAAATTTCCAGTAGTGCATCTAATTAACGTGTAGTCAGATCTTACACATCAAGAATAATAATAAGATAGTTTTCCTATGATTTTAAGTCATTGTAAGGTAATTTTCTATATGTTTGACCCTTAAACGCACATTTTGGTGTTTTATAACACTAAAAGTATGTTTTCTATCATCCCGGAAAAACAGTACCTTCGACTGATGTACTATCTACTCTACCATTTCACAATTCACTCTTTGGTTTTTTCGTGTGATTTCACCACATTCATAGGTTGTTCGGTTAGTTTTGACCCCCTGTGTTTTTTTAAAGGTCATCAAATAATCACACTATAAGGATACATACACACACCAATATAGCATTAGGAAGTAATGCAAGATCCATTTTGAATACAATATAATCCATCGGGAGAAAATTGAGATTAAATTTCTGAGTCACTTCCATATTAGGTGTTAATCTAGGATCTTTTGTCTCTAACAGATTCTTGGGAACTTATTTTCAAAATTATTTCAATTCAACTAGTTTGATATCAAAAGTGTTTTAGAGGTGTTCATATGGCTCCAAAACATGAAAGTTTAATCTTAATGATTAACATGATAGGAATGAAATTAAATTGAGGATTTGGAGTTGTTGATCGATAAAGGATACACATGGAGGACATTTATAACTAGTGGGGACCAAGTTAATCCCTATAAAAATATATCTAACAAAATTTAGAAATACAATTCCAAGTGGTACAAATAGTATCTGGTCAGAGATAAAGAGAGATATATCATTTTCATACGTGTTTATAGAAGGGATTTTCATTAAAAAAATCTAGACTAAGACTATATTTGGCCGCAGTGTGAGGTGCCTAAAAGAAAAGAGCATTAGGAGCATATGTATAGAAATTTGCAGGTCAACCTAGTATGGCTAGAGGGTTCTTAGACTCCCATGTGTAGGGTGGTATGTATAGGAAGATATAGAAATGAACGGATATCAAAAATACTTGAATGGATAGTTTATAGTGTGTCTAGGTATATCAATGAATGGGAGTTAAATATGTTTTTTGATGTGTGATGGCTTCATTTAGCTAAGCTGACTACTATAATCATCAATAAAGCTTAGGAAAAAATAATAAAGAAAAATAGTGAACAAAAAATGATGTTATCACACCTTACCAATTTCTTCTCTAAATATGAAAAAAAATATTTCCAACAACGTCACTTTTTCAATCATATATAGAATCTAAAACCTGTGAAAAAAATGACAAACCTATCAAATTATAAATTCAATGCATACTTGAAGTAAACAGAAGTAAAATATAGTAACTACAAATTATACTCGGTCAGTTTTCAAAATGTGAAGAACCTTTTCCATGTCATGATCATCAATTGCTCTACCAATCCGGGCATGTCAATTCCTCTAGATAAGGAATATGGCCACCTGAATTATACGATCAAATAAATATTACAAGCTTGATGTTTAAAAAGTTTCATGAAAAGTGTCTAGAATCTTCCAAAGAAATCAGCCATATAAGAAACAATACTATTGGTTTAGGATAGATTATATGTGAGATAAGAATGACACATGTTACTCAACTATGGCATGGGAACTATAATTAATGAAATCCAAAACGTTTTAAGTTGGAATATATAATATATTGGAACTAATGATGATAATTACATACCATTCCAAGTTAGTTACCCACCAAAATTGGGCCAATAGGGTCATAAATTGAATTTCTAGTAGAATTGATAGCAACCAATGACATGGAGAGTGGACGACTGGAGGCATGGTGGTTGGATGGTTGGATGGAAAAAAGTGCAGAGGCATGATGGTCGGCAACGCAGCTGCTGGACAGGGAGTGAAACGATGGGGGCTCGACGAGATATTGGCAGGGGTGGGGATGCTCGACGAGGGAAAGGGGGAAAGGGGGGAGGGAAAGTGGGAAATCAGGGGCGGGGTGGGGAAAAGACCAGCGACTTCCATTTGGAAATTGCTATTAAGCTCGATAGTAACCGCCAAATGGTGGTCGTATGAATCAATCCTCCTCCAAAGCTCATTTTTCTAGAAGTTTGCATTCAATTACAATAATATTTCAAACCATGAATTTGTCTTGTCACATGAAATGTAATTTATTATTAAGAATATTAAATCTAAAACAGGATGCAAAAACATTCCTTTAAGAGTGTTATAATTCAAAACATGCTACAAAAACTTCTTATTTAAAGCTGCATTAAACTATTTGACAATAAACTAGGTCATGCTTAACTCATGGTGAAATAGTCATTTAAACAATTTAAAGAAGACAACATTTTTAATTCATATCATGCCTCATTAATTTAAATAAACTATATATACAGTTTGCATTTAATTCCTAACATTCCTTTATAGGTTCATTAAAATGCATCATACTTTAATCTACAACTAAACATGACATGATTACTTGAGAATTTTCTAGAAAATAATACTCATGGCCAAACTTGATCATCAGTGGAAACTTATTATCATGTTACTTCTATTATAAAATAATATCTTTAATTTCTAACATGCACTTATTGGTTCATCATTCATCAAATCTTAATTTAAAATTAAACATGACATGCTAGAGAAATCAAGTATCAAATCATGTTAAAAATTTATATAAAGGCATGTTTAAAATAATCATGAGAAAAAAAGGCAGAAAACATGATTTAAAGGGTTGAAACAAATCAGTACAATTTAACACACTAAAAAAATCATAAATAAACGTCCTTGTACTAGAATGAAAGTTATGAGAATGATGCATGATCCCTTCTTAAATCCCTACTCCATAATCAATGCATTTCAACCTAAGCATGTTTATTGTACTAATAATGTAACGACCCAATATTTTTGAGTAGTATATTAACTTACTCTTAATGATTTAATAGAGATGTTAATGGTTAATGCAGAAAGAGGATTTGATGGCTTCATCCAGTAGACTTGAACCTTATGAAGCCCTCTTATCAGATCTTGGGAAGGAGGTGGCATCTTTGGGCTTCGCTTTGGACAAAACCCAAGCTGAACTCCAGCGTGTCAAGCTTGAACGAAAACGCCTATGGGAGAAGTTCAAGTTAGTTGAGATTACTACTAGGGAAATGTTATCTGAGCCTCCCTCAAATTCTATCACCATAGCACACCTTACACTTAGGTCATATGTCGGTGTTATAAGGGGCTATGTGACGAGACCCTGGCTTCTTTGTGTAATCCTTTGGGATGAATGAATTAATATTTCTTCCTTTAGAGATGTTTGTGAAATTTCAAATGTCCGGATAATTTTAGGATGTATTTTATTGATGAATTTTGAAAAAAGGATATTTTAAAATATTTATGTAAACCCTAAATAATTAATGATGTGTAATGATTTTCAAAAAATGGTTTTCAACAAAAGTGTTCAGTAAGGAATTTGGAGTCTAATAAGATCAACTTAATTTTTGATGAATAGTAAATTATGAATAGTGATTTTATGCTTAGGATTAGTAATGTGACCAAACGGATTTGTAATTTCACTCAAAGAAAGCTTTAATATAATTTAGACACCTTGATTAAGTAATGAGATTCAATAAAATGGGTAAATAACGGTTTCATAAATTATTAGTCAAGTATTAGTTTTTCCGGGTGAATAGTGTTTTTTAATTAGAAATTTAATTAAAAATAATTAGAAAATTATTTTTATAAAATGGAATTTATTTTTGAACTTAGAGCATCGATATTATGTTATGGTAATTTTTGTGGATTTTTCTGAAAAAAATGAATTCTCGATGAATAGTGCTTTTATTTAAAAATGAAATTAAAAATATTTAGAAAATATTTTTTAAAAAAATGGAGTTCATAAATGTAATTAGAGCATTGATATTTGGTTAAGGTGATGTTTTGGGATTTTTCTGAGAAAGATGAATTTTTTAGTGAATAGTAAAAATGCAGTTTTAGGGTTTTGGTATGTTTAATGACATCATAACTGTGTCATGATGATGTCATGAGATATTTTAAGGGTTGGCCGGCCAAAGGTGATGAATTATTGTATTGGGGGCCCCATGTGGCATAACTCCATGGTAAATTCCATGGGAGAGCACATGGTTTTGAGAAAAGCACTTGTGAGGTGTCCCTTGGCCATTAATGCCTTGTCCCCTCACTTTCCTTATAAATACCCACCCTTTCCTCCTTTAGTTTTCACTCCCAACACTCCCCCAACAATGTTCCGGTCTCCTTACCTCCCACGGAGTCCTCCCAAGGTGCCCCAAATCCCTCATGGTCCAAAACAATGAGTTTTAAGAGTTACGTTTTAAGGTAAGGGATCCGACCTCTCTCTTTCTTTTCATGTAATCTCTTTTATGTCATTCCCTTTATGCTCCATGTTCATATGTGAGAGGATGTTCTTTTATATTCTTATTAATTCCCTTTTCATTTTTATATGATGAGATATCCCCTCTTACTCTAATCATTTCGTTTTATGAAAGTTTAAGTGACGCCATTAGGCTGCCGAATTTTTAAGGGATTCTTTCACCCTTCTCATTTTTCAAGTTCTACTTTCATGTCAAGTATTTCAAGTTCCTTTTTATTATGTTGGGGTATGATTTATATATCTATCATACTGATCTCTTATGATCATATGATGAGAGACCCTGTTTTATCTTGTCAAATCATTTTTATTGATGTTTAAGTGACGTCGTTAGGCTGCCGAATTTTTATAAGAGAAATCTTATTTTTGTCTTACTTCCATGTTTTTCATTTCAAATGGTATGTCCTTCAAATTCCATTTCCATGATTCATATCATTTATATTATGTACCTATACTATTTTTATAGATCATTTATGAGTGGGTGACCCATTTCCCCTCTGTTTTCAATGTTTTCTAAAACCCTGTAACGTAGCCGTTATGCTACAGAATTTTCATCTCAAAATGTCTCTCAATTTTTCTCAAAATTATTTTATGTTATTAAGTGAATACTCAAAGCTCTTATTACTATAGGGGTATTCAAATATATATCAAAATTTTCTATTTTAAATTCTTGTATTTACCTACATGAAACCCTCTTTCCCTTTCCGTGGGTTTAAAGTGACATAAAGATCATGTCTTTAAAGCAGTTTTTAAAACGTTATGATTATGAAATGAAACCCATTTCTTTTATGCCATATGGGTTGTTTATGAAATGATTGATGATGATATATGTGGATCACATGATAATAAATACATGTCAAGGGTGTGCCCAGATAGCACTCCAATGCATTGGGTAAAGACTTAATCTCTAAAGATGACTTTTTAGATTGATACCTTGGTGAATAACCTTGGTAATTTTTAATGACACCTTGGGGATGGACCTTGGTGAAACGAAATTATTGTCAATATTAAATGTTGCAGCCACATCTTCAAGTTATGAAAAAATTTATTTTTATTATGATATATCTCATGGTTTCTTTCTCATTCCTTAAAGTTCTTTTCATCTCCTTATTGAAGTATCTCAAGTTCACATGTAAAATGATTCTCTTATTTCCATTACTGGGCCTTCTGCTCACCCTTTCTTTTGATGTATGTCCCCAGGTTATGAGATGCAGAAATAAACCTAGGATGAACTTAAGGAGAAGCCTTTAAAGTGTTTAAGAAGAGTGTTTAATGTTGTTTTCATGTATTATGTTCCTTGTTTCCAAGACACTAAACCTTAAAGATACTCAGTTCCGTGTAATGAAATGAAAGTTGATGTTATAAAAAGACATGATTCTATAGTTGGTATCAAAGGAAGGTATAGTTATTTGTGGAAATTAGGATATAAAAACTTTAGGAAGAACCCTATAGAAAAGTTTAAATATAGGAAAACTTCCTGGTATTTTGGTAAGTATTGAGTAAGTGGTTTATCAAACAAATACATCCCTGTCTGGATACGAGCAGGTAGAGGCGTCTCTGGCACAGATGTACATAGGGGTAAAACCCGAAAACAACGCTTTGAGCTAGACTCGAACGGGAACTGGTGCACGATAACGGGCCTTGCTGCACTCTTGGTTACGACACTCCCAGTGGATATGTTTGGTTAATCACAAGCTTTTTATGAATCATTATGAAGGAATTATAGAGAAATGTAATTGTCTAAGAATGAAGTCTTAGTTACAAGATTCATAAATAAAATAAGTTTCTCACTAAAGTTTTATTCTTTTAGAAATGGCGGGAAATATAAGGAACCGTGAAGATGGTGACCACAATGCACCATGTGCTGACGGCCCTCCGATGGAAGCTGGAATGGAAACATTCATGCGAATGATGAACCAAGTGACTCAAGTTATGAGTAATAACTTGAACCAAGCTGAGAAGTCGATCTCACCACAAAGGGAACAACATTCCGTTGAGTCCTTCATGCATCAACGACCACCATCATTCAGTGGATCTACTGACCCATTGGTTGCGGAACAATGGATAAGCTCCATTGAAAAGATCTTTTCTGTACTCCTTTGTTCGGAATAAGAAAAAGTCACCCATGCTATTTATTGCCTAGAGGGAGAAGCTGATCAGTGGTGGTCACTGGTCAAAAACACGAAGCCTAGATGAGAGATGGAAGCTATGGAGTGGGAAGAATTCTGGGGAATATTCTTTAACAAGTATTTCCCTCATTCCATGAGAACGAGAATGGAGAAAGAGTTTCTCGAGCTGAAGCAGAAGGAAAAAGAATCTGTTGGAAGCTATGAGATGAACTTCACCCAACTTTCACGATATACCTCTAGCTTTGTCATGGATCCAAGTGGGAAGGTTGATAGATTTTTTGGTGGACTAAGACCTCATCTGCGGAAGAATTTAGCCAACCGGGACTACGATAGCTACGGGGAGATCGTGCGAAGTGCAATGAAAGTCGAGCTGGAGTTTGGTGAGACACAGTGGGCTCATAAATCAAATGACAAGAAGAGATCGTTGGAGCCCAGTTTAGGGAAGACTTTTGATCAGGGTAGAGGTGGAAAGAAAATGCAACATACCACATGCAATAAATGTGGGAAGAAGCATCCAGGGAACTGCTTGGTTGGAAGTGGAATGTGCTACAATTGTGGAAAAGGAGGCTATATTGCTCGGAATTGTCATAGAGAGTTGAAGCCTCAACTCCCCAACACTAACGACATAGGAAAGATGGTTCTGGAATTACCCGAAGTCCATTGCTTCAAGTGTGGATAGCTTGGGCACTATGCTAATCTATGTCCAAATCCAAGGGTAGTGGAGGGGAATCACCATCAACCTCAGCAAAGGCCTGGGGAACAAGGTCTTGCTTTTGCTATCACAACAACTGAAGTTGAATCTCCGAATGACGTGGTAGCAGGTACACTTGTTGTCCTCTCAAAACTAGCAACTATTTTTTTTGATTCTGGTTCTACGCATTCCTTTATTTCTTCCAAGTTTGCAAATAATATAGAATCAATCCCTGAATTTCTAGAGGTAGAGTTGTCAGTCAAGACTCCAAGTGGGATTATCCATGCATCAACAGTGTTTAAAGACTCTAGTGTTTACTTTAGTGAGCACAATCTTATCAAAAATCTAGTAGTCATTCCCATGTTGGAATTCTACGTTATACTAGGGATGGACTGGATCTCAAAGTATAATGCTAAGATCAAATGCAGAAGTAAGGAAATCTTAGTAGTCTTGAATAAACGACCTACAGTTATCTTCCAAGGAGAGATATCCCGAACTGATCCCTATCTAGAAGCACCTCCTATAGCATTTTTTATGGAGTTAATCAGTGATGATGAAGAAGGAAAAGGGAGCATACAAATAGAAGATGTTCCAATTGTTTAGGAATACATGGATGTATTTCCTAAGGAGTTACCTGGACCTCCCCCAGAAAGATAGGTAGAGTTCTACATTGAACTCGTACCTGGATCACAGCCGATATCAAAGACCCTATATAGAATGGAAAATGTGGAGCTAGAAGAGTTAAAGAAACAACTCCAAGACTTGTTGGAGAAGGGGTTTATCCGACCGAGTGTTTCTCCTTGGGGGGCACCAGTTCTCTTTGTAAAGAAGAAGGATGGATCAATGCGGCTATGCATTGATTATAGAGAACTGAACGACATCACATTGAAGAACAGATATCCTCTTACACGAATTGATGATTTATTTGACCAACTTTGTGGGGATCAATTCTTCTCTAAGATTGACCTTCGATCTGGTTATCATCAAATGAGTGTGAAGAAGGAAGATATTCCAAAGACTGCCTTCCGATCAAGATATAGGGATTATGAGTTTACTGTTATGCCCTTCGGCTTGACTAATGCTCCTGCTATTTTCATGGATTTGATGAATAGAGTCTTTAAGGACTAACTTGATAACTTTTTGGTAGTTTTTATTGATGATATTTTGATATATTCAAAAGGTCAGGAGGAGCATGAAGATCATATAAGGGTTATTTTGAAAACTCTACGGAAGGAGAGGCACTATGGAAAGTTCAGCAAGTGTGAGTTTTGGTTACAACAAGTGGCTTTCTTGGGGCACATCGTAACCAATAAAGGGATATCGGTTGACCCTGAAAAGACAATGGTTGTAGAGGAGTGGCCTCAACCCACAACAATAACTGAGATTCGTAGTTTCCTTGGTTTATCAGGATATTATAGGAGGTTTTTAAAAAACTTTCCACGGCATTCTAATCCAGTAACCAAGTTGACCCGAAAAGGGGTTAAGTTCATCTGGACAAAGGAATGCGAGGAAAGTTTCCAAGAGCTGAAGAAGAGATTTGTCACTGTACCTGTGTTAACACTAACCTATATCAGAGAAGGATTCATTATTTTTAGCGATGCATCTCTGAAAGGTCTTGGGTGCGTCCTCATGCAAAATGACAAGGTAATTGCTTATGAATCTCGACAGTTGAAGATTCATGAGCAGAATTATCCTACGCATGATCTAGAGATGGCGGGAGTTGTTTTTTTCTCTGAAGATATAGAGGCACTATCTTTATGGGGAGAAATGTGATATATACACTGACCACCAAAGTCTAAAGTATATTTTCACACAGAAAGAATTGAACATGAGACAAAGGAGATGGTTGGAGCTTATTAAAGACTATGATTGTTCAATTCATTATCACCCTGGAAGAGAAAATAAAGTCGCGGATGCGTTAAGAAGGAAAGACCATGTTGTTCTAGAAGCAATGAGGATCCTATGAGATCCCTTGATTAAAGATCTAGTAAAACTGGACATGGGAATTATAAGTAAAGGGACATCATCAACCCTATCCCAAATTATTTCTCATCCTTCATTACTTGAGAAGATCAAGAAGAATCAAATAGAAGATTCTTTGTTGCGGGAGAAGTTGGAGGCTGTAAAAGATGGGAAGTTCCCTGATTTCAATATTGATAAAGAAGGTGTATTTAAATTTCATACAAGAATATGTGTTCCATCTATTCCGAAGATAAAGAAAGAACTGATGGATGAAGCTCATAGCTCTACTTTCTCTATACATCCAGGAAGCACTAAAATGTATAGAGACCTTCGTGATCATTATTGGTGGGATAACATGAAGAGGGAGATTGCTGATTACATTACAAGGTGCCTGGTGTGTCAACAAGTAAAGGAAGAACGACAAATTCCTAAGGGGGTATTACAACCGCTACCCATACCAGTATGGAAGTGGGATAATATCACTATGGACTTTGTAACTGGTCTCCCAAAAACATCCAAAGGAAACAATGCGATATGGGTTATTGTTGTCCGTCTCACCAAGACCGCCCATTTTATCTCTATTCGGGAATATTTCTCTATGGATCAACTTTCCAAGATATAAGTGAAGGAAGTGGTAAGTCTGCATGGGGTACCACTATCCATCAGGTCTGATCGTGACCCAAGATTCACATCAAAATTCTAGAGAAGTCTTCAAAATGCTCTGAATACTGAACTGAATTTTAGTACAGCCTATCATCCTCAAACTGATGGCCAATATGAAAGTAATATTCATACACTCGAAGACATGCTGAGATTATGCTCAATGGAATTTAATGGTGGATGGGATCAACACCTCCCATTAGTTGAGTTCTCCTATAACAACAGCTTCCATTCGAGTATTCAGATGGCACCCTATGAAGCTCTGTATGGAAAGCGATGTAGAACTCCTACTTGTTGGGATGAAACTGGTGAGAGAAAGCTTCTTGGGCCTGATCTCGTGCAAGATATGACAGAACAGGTTCATTCCATCCAACATCACATAAAGGCTGCTCAGAGTCGGCATAATAGCTATGCTGACAATTGTCGAAGGGACTTGGAGTTTGGGGTTGGCGACAAAGTCTTCCTTCGAATTTCTCCATGGAAGAGAGTCATGCGGTTTGGGAAGAAATGGAAGCTCGTCCCTAGGTACATTGGCCCCTATGAAATCCTTGATCACATAGGAGTAGTGGCCTATCATCTAGCACTTACACTGAACCTAGCTCATGTTCACAATGTCTTCCATGTATCTCTCTTGAGTAAGTACATACCCGACCCTTCGCATGTACTAAACCAAGAGGTGGTACAACTGGAACATGACCTCTCTTATGAGGAGCGGCCAGTGGAGATCTTAGACCGTAGAGACAAGGTTCTATGAAACAAGACTACACACCTTGTGAAAGTGTTATGGAGGAATCATAAATATGAAGAAGCTACTTGGGATCCTGAGGAAACGATGAAGAAAAACTACCCTCACCTTTTCGACTAGGCCTCAATAATAAATTTCAGGGACGAAATTTCTTAAGGGGGGAAGAATGTAACGACCCAATCTTTTTGAGTAGTATATTAACTTACTCTTAATGATTTAATAGAGATGTTAATGGTTAATGCAGAAAGAGGATTTGATGGCTTCATCCAGTAGACTCGAACCTTATGAAGCCCACTTATCAGAGCTTGGGAAGGAGGTGGCATCTTTGGGCTTCGCTTTGGACCAAGCCCAAGCCGAACTCCAGCATGTCAAGCTTGAACGGAAACGCCTATGGGAGAAGTTCAAGTTAGTTGATATTACTACTAGGTTAATGTTATCTGAGCCTCCCTCAGATTCTCTCACCATAGCACACCTTACACTTAGGTCATATGCCGGTGTTATAAGGGGCTATGTGATGAGACCCTAGCTTCTTTGTGTAATCCTTTGGGATGAATGAATTGAGATTTCTTCCTTTAGCGATGTTTGTGAAATTTCAAATGTCCGGATAATTTTAGGATGTATTTTATTGATGAATTTTGAAAAAAGCATATTTTAAAATATTTATGTAAACCCTAAATAATTAATGATGTTTAATGATTTTCAAAAAATGGTCTTCTACAAAAGTGTTCAGTAAGGAATTTGGAGTCTAATAAGATCAACTTAATTTTTGATGAATAGAAAATTATGAATAGTGATTTTACGCTTATGATTAGTAATGTGACCAAATGGATTAGTAATTTCACTCAAAGAAAGTTTTAATATAATTTAGACACCTTGATTAAGTAATGAGATTCAATAAAATGTGTAAATAATGGTTTCATAAATTATTAGTCAAGTATTAGTTTTTTTTTGGGTGAATAGTGTTTTTTAATTAAAAATTTAATTAAAAATAATTAGAAAATTATTTTTATAAAATGGACTTTATTTTTGAACTCAGAGCATCGATATTATGTTATGGTAATTTTTGGGGATTTTTCTGAAAAAATGAATTCTCGATGAATAGTTCTTTTATTTAAAAAATAATTTAAAAATATTTAGAAAATTATTTTTTTTAAATGGAGTTCATAAATTTAATTAGAGCATCGATATTTGGTTAAGGTGAAATTTTGGGATTTTTCTGAGAAAGATGAATTTTTCAGTGAATAGTAAAAATGCAGTTTTAGGGTTTCGGTATGTTTAATGACATCATAACTGTGTCATGATGATGTCATGAGATATATTAAGGGTTGGACGGCCAAAGGTGGCGAATTATTGTATTGGGGGCCCCATGTGGCTTAACTCCATGGTAAATTCCATGGGAGAGCACATGGTTTTGAGAAAAGCACTTGTGAGGTGTCCATTGGCCATTAATGCCTTGTCCCCTCACTTTCCTTATAAATACCCACCCTTTCCTCCTTTAGTTTTCACTCCCAACTCTCCCCCGACAAAGTTCTAGTCTCCTTACCTCCCAAGGAGTCCTCCCAAGGTTCCCCCAAGCCCTCAAGGTCCAAACCTTTGAGTTTTAAGAGTTGCGTTTTAAGGTAAGGGATCCGACCTCTCTCTTTCTTTTCATGTAATCTCTTTTATGTCATTCCCTTTATGCTCCATGTTCTTATGTGAGAGGATGTTATTTTATATTCTTCTTACTTCCCTTTTCATTTTTATATGATGAGAGATCCTCTCTTACTCTCATCATTTCTTTTTATGAAAGTTTAAGTGACGCCGTTAGGCTGCCGAATTTTTGAAGGATTCTTTCACCCTTCTCATTTTTCAAGTTCTACTTTCATGTCAAGTATTTCAAGTTCATTTTTATTATGTTTGGGTATGATCTATATATCTATCATACTGATATTTTATTATCATATGATGAGAGACCCTATTTTATATTTTCAAATCATTTTTATTGAAGTTTAAGTGACGCCGTTAGGCTGCCGAATTTTTATAAGAGAAATCTTATTTTTGTCTTACTTCCATGTTTTTAATTTCAAATGGTATGTCCTTAAAATTTCATTACCATGATTCATATCCTTTATATTCTGTCCCTATACTATTTTTATAGATCATTTATGAGTGGGTGACCCATGTCCCCTCTCTTTTCAACGTTTTCTAAAACCCTGTAACGTAGCCGTTATGCTGCAGAATTTTCGTCTCAAAATGTCTCTCTCTTTTTCCAAAAATTATTTTATGTTATTAAGTGAATACTCAAACCACTTATTTCTATAGGGGTATTCACATATATATCAAAATTTTCTATTTTAAATTATGGGATTTACAAACATGAAACCCGCTTTCCCTTTCTGTGGGTTTAAAGTGACATAAAGGTCATGTCTTTAAAGAAGTTTTTAAAACGTTATGATTCTGAAATGAAACCCATTTATTTTATGCCATATGGGTTGTTTATGAAATGATTGATGATGATATATGTGGCTCACATGATAATAAAGACATGTCAAGGGTGCACCCAGATAGCACTCCAATGCATTGGGTAAAGACTTAATCTCTAGAGATGACTTTTTAGACTGATACCTTGGTGAATAACCTTGGAAATTTTTAATGACACCTTGGGGATGGACCTTGGTGAAACGAAATGATTGTCAATATTAAATGTTGCATCCAAATCTTCAAGTTATGAAAAATTTTATTGTTATTATGATATATCTCATGGTTTCTTTCTCATGCCTTAAAGTTCTTTTCATCTCCTTATTGAAGTATCTCAAGTTCACATGTAAAATGTTTCTCTTGTTTCCCTTACTGGGCCTTCTGCTCACCCTTTCTTTTGATGTATGTCCCCAGGTTATGAGATGCAGTAATGAACCTAGGATGAACTTAAGTAGAATCCTTTCAAGTGTTTAAGAAGAGTGTTTAATGTTGTTTTCATGTATTATGTTCCTTGTTTCAAAGACACTAAACCTTAATGATCCTCAGTTCCGTGTAATGAAATGAAAGTTTATGTTATAAAAAGATGGGATTCTATAAATAAGATCCTTTCATCGTATCATCAAGGTCATAAATACTTGTGTCCTATCCGGTCTCCCTTTCCTACATCACATGCTAGGTTTAGATAACCTTTCTTCCCTACCAGTCCTATGCAAACCTCAATCGTTCCTAACTTTAAAATCCATAATATCTCTCAACTATTAGGTGTGATATCATTCTATCATGACCCCCTCCACTAGTACCCCTCCTAAGCTGGTAGTGAAGACGGGGATAACCCTCAAAACTTACCTCCTACATCTTGAATTACCACAATTTATTCCATCTTCCCTACAACCATTATGTTTCTATCATAACATAACCATCAAAAATCAAGAGAAATAACATCATACTATATATTAAGAAATTGGGCCCCCATGAATATAATTTAATTGCTCTTACCTGTCAACTTAATGTACTTCCATCTCAAACCATCATCGAGCGAAAAACCCCTCAATTATCATGATGTAAGGAATAAAGAACACATTCATAATCCACCTTTCCATCACCTCAACCTCATATCCTACACCCTGTATAGCCACCACATAGCCCCACCACCGTCACTACATCCTTTTCCCATGCAGAAGTGGCCTATATCCCATCACTTCCCATTACTAGTAGCACCAAGTCACACGATCCTAGCATAAAATCATATAAATATTATTCAATGAAATCATTATAAACATGCATAAGAAATTTTCAATATCTAGGAAGTATTGTTGAAAATCTAGCAGAAACATTGTGATATCAATAATCATTATAGTAAGGCAATACCATTAACAATAGGGAGGCTTCCATTTATTACTTCTTTTACTCTCACCGCTGTCAATTCATAATTCATCCAACTTATCATTTATTACCTCATTAGCATTCATTTAATTTATAGCCAACAATTTCATCTCAATTACTTAATTTATAAAAGCTACAACCATACTTATCCACGTCGTTTTATTAGTCTAACTTACCACAATGTGAAGGATTCAATTCGACCATCTAACCAGCTTTACGTAACACAAGATAACTATCTACCATCATTACAAACTATATTTTGGTTACCAATTCATTTATTTATACTAAGTTATAAATACCCATTTATCCTGATTATTATAATAATTTATGCATCAAACCATATCCCGAGAACCAAGAAATATACCCCCAACTAATCAACTCACTCATGAAACTAATCTTGTAGCCTCGTGACTTCCCAAACTAACATTTCAAATTATTCCTTCACATGTCATACCCTTATTAATCACATTCCAACACCTACACCCTCATAACAAAAGGTCACACAATTATAACATGCCAAAATAATTACTAGGACAACCACAACACATCCTCCTTCTGAACTAGCAGTTAACCTACTAGTTTATGAAAGGCATGGTTGGTGTTTAAAAATTTAAATTGGACATATAGGTAGCATATCTTATAGTTGTTAATGTATTTGTGGATGTAGTGATATTTTCAGTAGATTTTTAGTTACAAAAGAAAAATATATAAATGATGGATTTAGTTACAATGAAAAAGATGGTTATTAAAAAATTTATGTAAGAAATGGTAACATATTTAAAATTTGGGGAAAATATTTACCCACTTCCTTTGGTTCCATTATAGTAAAGGGTCCCACGTTATATCTCCATGTTTGGTAATTTGAAATTTCATACTTTTCTGAAACCATAAAAAGATTAGAAAGAATTTAATTATTTTTTAAAGTAAAGATAATATAAAACAAAGAATGTTAGAAGAATGACAATGAACTAAACAGACTATGCATAGGTAAATTTGACAGTAACAATTGAATTGCACTCTCTAAGCGCATATTTGTATACGACATTGTATCAATTTAAACAATTTTCAGAACCTTGTTATTTGTAGTTAAATAACTACATGTACCTGAGACATAATAGTCAAATTTATTGTATATATATTTGAAAACAACATGAGAAATATAATTTGACATGTATGCTAATGATTTTAGTAAAAAAAATATTCACAAACTAGTAAATGTACCAGGATTTTTTTGAGACATTCTTATTATCGGTTGTAATCTCACTTCCTTAGAATGTTGTTTGTAATTGGAACGTATGCAAGACATTTGGTGTTGAGTAATGAAGGATGCGGTGAAAAATACTAAAAATAGTATATAATTGATATAAAGGAAGTAAATAAAATGAATGCAATAAATGAATAATGTAAATTAGATTGAAAAGAAACATTGGGAAGAGATATCAAAGCCATTGCAAATGAAAGTGAAATCGAACCACTGTTTTCAAGTGATTAAAAGTGTAAAAAATATCAATTCCATTAGAAATAGATAACATATAACTTATGGTAGTTGTTGAAATAATATAAAGAGAAGCATAGTAGAACATTTGTCAGTAGTGAAAAATTTATTAAATTGGGGGAAATTGGGCGACTGATTCCAGTGATATGGATATATCTTAGATTGATTCGGGATTCAAGGGGAATGATGCAGGGGATTGGGGAAAAATAAGACAAATGAAATAATGAAAAACCATGAAAATTTGATGAGAAATCAAAAGAAATTGTACCCGAATAATAAATCAAGAAATGAAACCCTCACAAACACAAATTAGATGTGGATATTAGGGATCCAAACTCAAAGAAAATGTTCATGACGACATAAATCAAAGATTTCCCAACGTATAGTAAGAAATCCCAACCTGAGGGCTCGACGGAGGCGAGGCATCTGGATGGAGGTGGGGGAGCGCTGCGTAGGTAGGGCAGCTCGGTGGAGGGGGGCATCTCGATAGAGGTGGGGGAGGATGGGAGCGGGGTCAGGGGAGGACGGGGTTGCGCGGGGGAGGACTGCAGTGGGGTCAAGGGAGGATGGGGTCGGAGCGGTTTGACGACAGCGGGACGGAGGACCGAGCGGTGCGGAGGTGGTGCAGAGGCGGGGAGGTGGGTGGAGTGGGGTTGGGGGTCGAGAGGGTGAAAGGGAGCAGGGTTGGGGGAGGATAGGGCTGTGCGGTGGAGGATGGGGCCGGAGAGGTTTGACAGCGGTGGGACGGAGGACGGGGTGGCGCCAGGTGGGGGGAGGAGCGGGGTTGGGGAAGCGGGGTCGCGGGGTCGCGGGGTCACAGGGGTGAAATGGAGGGAAGGATGGATTTTTGGGTTGGGGAGTGAAAAAATACAGCAACCGCCATTGGACGGCCGCTAATGATTGCAATAGCGACCCCCAAATGGCGGTCGCTCGAAACCCACTTCCACGAATACTCAATTTTCTACTAGTGTATGTCAGAAATGACTTATGGATTGTTGTTCTAAAGTATCAAAACAATTTGAATGTGTTTGCACGATTTTCAGTATACCACTTGTTGGTACCTTCATTGATAATTCCACATGAGAAAGTGTAGGGGTTCCTCAATCAAAGTCTTGGGATATATAAATGAAATCCCATTGTGAATGTTCACCCCTATGTGTGTGTGTGTTTGAGGTCCACAAGTGGGAGTTGGTGATTGAGGAAGGTCTTACTAGCTCATGGAGGTTCTTCAACCGTTGTTTGCATTGCCCATGGTATATCTCATATTGGTCTGCCATTGTATGACATCAATTTTATTAGAATAAAAAATCATCATCAATTTTATGGATATAATTTATACAAAAAATTCCTAATAAATAAGTATATTTTAGAGTATTTAAATACATCAGAAGATGTGAAAATATAATATATTACTATGTATTTAAGTATTATGTGTGGGTATATATATATATATATATATGAACATCAGGGATATGATCGAACTGGATGCATCACTTGTTGGTTTGTCTTACTTCAGCTGAAAAAAGGAAAATGGTAATGGTAAAGACGTGCTGCAGCCTAGCGGGCCATCATTTCACAGCACCAGCGATTGATTTATAAAAGGAACCCATTATTTAGCATTAATTACTTGGTTTCTGATACACAGGCCATCCATGCAGGAACACCGTTATTTCTCCCTCGTGCAAACAACACACAAACATAGTGGGAACTAAAAGCACCCAGTATTCAAAAGCCGGGAAACCCCGCCACATGTTATATAAATAAGGTGTGCCGCTGCCAGGGTTCCTGCTGCTTCTTCGGCGCCCAAGGCTCAGTGACCACAGCAGGTGCAGAGGGTGCAGGGGCAGTTGGGGCCGCAACAGCTGCAGCTTGGGAGGTTCTCCGCCGCCGGCACCTCACCCATGGACTCCTCGGCGCCGGCCCAGCTGCCCAACACAAAATTCAACGTCAGACAAACCAGGAGGAGGATCCGTTTGGGGTGAGTGTTAAATGAAGGGATGTTGTGTTGATGATGAGGAGTGACCTGCTCCCACTTCCGGCAACATCTCCCTGGTACTCGCTGCCCTTCTTCCTGCAAAACCAGTGCAAAAATGGGTGGGTGACTGAGTGACAACTCCTATAAATTTAGGGATGGATGGAGGGCACACTTACACGCACTGGGTGCTGTCGGTGCAGTCACAGTTGGTGCATTTGACGAACGACATGGCCGAGCCGAGGAGGAGACGACGAGGTGTGATCTTCGTTTCAGGGTGCGGCTATGGTTGGTGATAGAGTTGGGGTTTTATAGAGATGGCTCAAGTGGCATATGGGGTATGATGGGTGGAGTGTGGCGGTGGGGCGGCCGAAAAAGGCCAGCACAACACCTCTAGCCGATCACCCGCCCATGGGGTTTTTTTTTTAATGCATTTAAAAAAAAAAAATCAAAAAACGGTTAGGTTGATTTTTTTTTTCAAAATGCGCCTCAAAGACGGCACCCGCGATGCCGTCTTTTCCCTAAAAGGAGACAACGAGGTGTGATCTTTGCTGGTATCACATACATCTATAATTTTTGACCGCATCAATAGGATGCACGTTGACTCATATATGTTTAATGCATGATATGAGAGATACCATGTTTTCATGCATCAAAGATTATAGATGTATGTAATACTAGCGACAACGTGCATCCTATTGATGCAGGGTTGAATCATATATGTTTAATGAATGTTTAAGATTTCGTTTAGATTGGTCTTATGTTTTATATTTTATAGTTTTTCAAAGTCACGTACTTAAAATATTTCTATGTTTCAAGTAGGCGGTTTTGAAAGCTAATAAATTATTTTTCATGAACATTTGTTATGAAATGATTTGTGTTTACAACAATTGGTTATATGTTTAATGAATGTTTAAAGTTTCGTTTAGATTTGGTCTCATGGTTTATATTTTATAGTACTTCAAAGTCACATACTTGAAACATTTTTAACTTTCAAATAGGCAGTTTTGAAAGCTAATAATTTATTTTTCATCAACATTTCTTATGAAATGATTTGTGTTTTTAACAATTGGTTATATGTTTAATGAATGTTTAAGGTTTCATTTAGATTGGTCTTGTGGTTTATATTTTATAGTCTTTCAAAGTCACGTACTTGAAACATTTCTAAGTTTCAAGTAGGCGGTTTTGAAAGCTAATAATTTATTTTTCATGGACAGTTGTTATGAAATGATTTGTGTTTACAAAAATTGGTTATATGTTTAATGAATGATTAATGTTTCGTTAAGATTTGTCTTATGGTTTATATTTTATAGTCCTTCAAAGTTATGTACTTGAAACATTTTTCACTTTCAAGTAGACGGTTTTGAAAGCTAATAATTTATTTTTCATTTCTATAGACATAAAACACATAAATGAACATAAACAATCAATGTCTATGTCTACAGTGAGGAGATCCTGTCCCACATGGTGGTCTAACACAAATCATTTCATAAAATGTAGTTTTTCATTTTCATAGACATAAAACATATAAATGAGCATAAATAATCAATGTCTATGTCGACGGTGAGGAGATCCTGTCCCACATGCTGGTCTAATAATAGGACGTCTGCGGCGAGATCTCTGGAGAATCTGATGACCTGGAGAGGGCTGGTACTCGGGCGCTGGAACGTCTACTGTCATATCCTCCACCTCTATGCCAGTGGGAGAAAATGTCAACTCCACCTCGTACGACCCTCATGATCCTTCTCCCACCTCCATGGTAGAAGAACCTGGCATCATCCCAGTGGGGAACAAATCATATGGTGATGTTGTACCCCAAATCTGCGATGGGTCTGGACCCCAAGCCTGCGATGACACTGGACCGAAAGGTTGCGCTCCATATGGGCCCCACGATGGTGAAAACTGAGGATATGCTGTCAAAAGGGATGGATCCCATGACGGCTGAGGCAGATCCTGCATCGGCTCAGACTGGACTACTTGAGGCCCGACCTCTGCCTGTTGAACTGGTGAGGCCTTACGTGTAGGACGATGCTATCTACGTCGCCGTGGTCGTGGCTCCTCAGCACCAGCAGCTACTGCAGGATCTTCCTCTGTGGCAGGAACCTGCTGTCTCTGTGCCGTACGCTCGAAGAGGCTCTCGGCAAATGCACGGACAGATGACCTCAACTCCAACGCTTGATCATGAACGGCTTCCCGGCTGAAGACTCTATCCTCATCCTCATCACTCATATCAATAGGTCCGTCTTCCTGACTCTCCTGTAAACAGATTAAAAATGAATTATAAAATAACTCAACAAACATAGTAATATAATTTAATTGACATACAATCATATGCATCTCTCTACCGGCTCGGTTAAGATACAGAATAGACTTTAGTCTATACCATGGCTCATACTCGTGTTGTGATGAAAGAGATAACTGCACCATAGGAACTCCCTGGATGCGAAACTTTGTGCGTCTGTGCCAACAGTCGAGAAATACAACATGTACTTGACGCCAGTCGTTATCCTGCCTCCCTGTCAGCTTCATCACATGAAGTTGATTTGTCTGCCTCTGTGGTAATGGAATCCGTTTAGTGAAGAGAAATTGGCGCATGACTCTGTCAGGCTGGTGCCACTCAACAATATGAAAGTGAAAGAGTGACACTAGCACCGTAACATCGTCAAGACCAACCATGCAGTATGGAGGCAACTGGTCCATAAAAGACCAGTATGGAACCCATAAAATCTGAAATAACATATTAACCTTGTTAGAAAAATGTTAACTAAAAAATGACGTTATTATTAGATTTGTTAGACAGTTATAGATTTTATATACATACCTGATGGGGTAAGAGAAAGTCCAACCCGAGCCGATATATGGCCAAATCGTGTCTCTAAACCGCATTGAAATTGTGGCGCTGACACCACCTATAAAATAAAACATCAAAAATGATAAATAATGAAAAATTAAAGTCAATAACTTGTAGTAGCATTAGAAACTTCTAGAAATGAGTGATCATATCAGCGTCCACGCGGCGCATCATGCAGCACCGCCATCTCGACCGGTGGACCCGCAAGATCAGTGTAGAATGCGGGGAAGTGCTCTCATGCCCACATCTGAATAAGGATGACGCATCCCCCGAGACCTATGCACCTCCTGTTGAATATCCTGCATAATGCTCTGTATGTGTATGCCAAGAAGGAAGATCCCCAACTGTACGTCCCTACCCTATCAAAATCCTCTAGCAGGGGTAGATACATCATGTGCACGTGCATCCCTGAATGATCCGTACACATGGTCCCTCCAATAAGTCGTAATATATATGCACGTGCATAACGCATCACCGTCTGGTCGTCGGCATCATCAGCTAAAATTGGAACCTGTGCCTCCATCCAAGACATGTATATCGATGCTCCATCAGTAGCACTACGATCAGACAAAATGTCAACACCTAACAAGCACTGAGCAAGGTCGGGCCAAGATGCCCGAGTGGATCCAATAACAGGTCTCCCCTGGATAGGAAGACCAAGAAGTACAGCCACATCCTGGAGGGTAATGGTCATCTCTCCCTCAGGCAGGTGGAATGATTGTGTCTCTGGTCTCCACCTCTCCACGAGTGCATCTAGCAGGTGATCGTCTACAAATGTAAAATCAGATACTGCAATACTATAGAAACTAGCACGACGCAAGTATGGTATAATTGAAGGAGGAGGCTCTGTGTGATGAAAATGGTGCGCTCGATGCACCCTGGTCAATCGATCTGGACCACCCTCTATCACAACCGGTGAACAATGGGTAGCCTGCTTACTGAGTAGTATGGTGTCAGTCATCTGCATATAAACAAATAAATTTTTATTAAGGATTCACATCATGGATCATTCACATCCTATAAATGGTTCTGTCTCTAATCTATGATGGATGAATCATGATTTCACTTTGTTTTATAAATTGTTTTATAAAATAATTGGCATGCAATTTTTATTTTCTGAAAAGGGTTTTTGATAAAATATGATTTCCCCTAATTTTAGTAAATAGAATGGTGTTTTTAAAGAATTGTGAAATAAAGTGTGAACTAGTTTTCAAAGAATGTTTTTATATCAAGAAAGTGTATTTTGTTATTTTTGAATGTTATAATTCCCTTTCAAAATAATTTTATGTATATCTCAAATGTGATCCTTGGGTATACAGGTGGAAGGTGTAGTACTAGGGATAATATTTTGATATTATAAGAGAGTTCACTTTTTTGGGTGTTATTCAATTACTAGATCAAGATTCATTTGTCTCTATGACTTTATTAACTATGTAAGAGGGTTCAATTTCTGGGGTGCTCCTTTATTCCCTAAAGCTTTATGCATGAGTTATAGGGATTTATAGGTCACATTAGTCATATTGATATATGATTTTACTAGACAATCTAGTCATGTGTTTCATGATTATTTTCTCAATCACGTAATGTTTCGAAAACCGATGTAAAGGGAATATGTTTTTGGGCTTACGGTTCATGATTTCAATTTTAGGATTTAAATATTAGGGTTTCACATTTTACCTTTTGGAACTAGGCTTTTGGATTTCTTTTAATGTTTTATGATTTAGGTTTATGATTTGAGAAAATATTTTCAGGATTATGGTTTAAATTGTTAGGATTACGGTATAAAAAAGATGTTTCTGGGTTTACTGTTATGATTTTCTATTTTGGGGGTTATAAAACGGAGGTAAAATAAAGAGATAACAACATAAAATATACAATATGAGAATCTCCCAATAATGACAATTTATCATTGTGACTTAGGAGTGTGAACTCGACCAAATAATGTTAGGGAATCATTTCTGATTATGACCTTCTTGATGACATATAGTGCATCTCAAACTCTGTCTTTATTCTTGAGGCCAATCCATCTCATTTTTCATCCTTCTGGCCTTCGGTCTCCCACGTGGACTCAACCGATTCATATCAGGTACCACTATCGGCTGACCTTCAGGCATTAGAAAATAACGAAACTCGCCATTAGGTGTCCATGGTGCAGCGTAACAGTTAGCAATGGTGTTCATCCGGTACACTGGATCAATATATGCTTCCCATGATATGTTAACAGAGGCACATGCTGCGATGGCGTGTGAGCATGGAAACCGTAAGGCCTGAAAGCTTCCACATTGACATTGCCTCATTTCTAGTAACACCACCACTTTTTCACCAATGCTATTTGTGGTGGGGTTCGACATCTCTTGAACTTCAAATCGATAGTCTTCTCGTCGAAATAGGTAGACTTGATAACCATAAGCTTCTTCGATATTCTTTTCAATCTCTCGTTCAACATGTCTTCCGTACATTATCCCCTGAGTTATTTAATTCGATGCTAGTTTTTCTCTATCAACAAAGTACTTCATGAAATGATATAATGTCTCCTGAACTAGGGAAGTTATAGGTATCATTCAAATCCCTTTGAAGACACCATTGATGCACTCTAAAATGTTGGTTGTCATGTGTTCGTACCTTTTCCCCCCATCATATGCCAATGACAATTTTTCTTTTGGAATTCGCATCATAAAATCGTAAACTTCTTCATTAACCTGACGGATTTGTTTGAAACATTCTCCAAACCATCTTTGATCGGACTCATATGCTACACAGAATAGATGATATTTCACATATTTTGAATTTATCTTTACGTTGATATATAAAAAAATAACGAATACAATGCGTACCATGTATGGTGATTTCCTTCTTCATCGGTTCGTTGTGGAATTTTTTATGCAAGTTGATAGCAATGTGTCTAATGCAGAACCGATGATGTGCATTTGGGTAACACCATGTATCAGGATCCGCATTTTTTTCCTCATTAATTTCCCGGTGCTGATCAGATATCAAACAAACACCCCAAATGTTGGGGAAATGGGTGTTGATACATGCCAAAAATGAACACCATGATTCATAGTTTTCATTCTTTACAATGGCAAAGGAAAGCGGAAGAGGTGAACAGTTTCAATCTTGGGTTTCCGCAATCAACAATACACCCTTGTATTTTCCATACAGAAATGTTCCATCAATCTGAATAAACTGTTTGCAGAAACGAAAGGCGGAGATACAAGGAAGGAATGCCCAGAACAACTGATCCAACTGAACACGAGATGGATCGAGTCATTTATCGTGAGACACATGTTCGTTTGTATCCAAATAGAAGACAACTTGGTTATAATGCCTCAGTATGGATATCAATTGCAGCAACACCCGATATGAGTCATCCCAATCACTATAGACCTTCACAATTTCCTTCTATTTCGCCTTCCATGCCTTATTATTAGATATCCTATAACCGAATTTCTATGGTATCCTCTCTTGCACAAGGGATATCGGAACATCTTGACATGTTCTAATCATCTCAACAACAATGGATGACACAAATTCTACATCCAATGAAGTATGATCTTGTGTCAGGCTTGGCTAAACGCAAGTATGAGCTTCCTCAATCCTCGAGATTCTCCAACCTCCAAATGCAATGTCCAGAATCACCCCCAATCAAAATCTACAATCATCCCCATACATCTCACATCGTATTCCATATTTTCTACAATCTTATTCTTAAACTAAATAGCTGCAGTGCCTCTCAATGTGAAATCTCTTTAGCGTATTTTATAATGTATCTTTACTTGTAAAATTCATTCCAACATATAATTTTTTGTCTATCTCACTAAACATATCTTGTATAACTCCGGGAAACTCAGTTTCCAATGTGAGAACATTATCTTCAAATTCAGGTACACGTGTCATTTCTTCTGACCAAGATGCAAAGAGAGGTGGATGATTTATTGTAGGTCGAGCATGCTGTACAACTAATGCATTTCTCGAAATTTTTGTTGTTCCTTCCTCATCAGCACTAATATCACCATATTTTTCGTTTTTAAAAAACTCCTCATCAGATGTTGGGTTAACATGTATATCCGGGAGATCAAGTAGGTTGTCCTCTGCATCATTTGGAATTGTCTGAACTTCATGGGGAGGACTATCTTCAATGAATCTTGTAATTCTACATCTTTGTACAAATGGATGTTGTTGTACAGTAGAAACATCAACATATAACTTCATCATGGTACCATCCGACAGTTGAGAAAAAAAATTAATTGTTTGGATCAATTGTGCATCATCAACCAATGGAAAATCTAGATGCAACAATGTTGACGGGAACTGCAAATGTCTATAACTCATTAACGTGATCTTCTGATCGGGTCCTAGATTTAATGAGCCATGAATTCTATCTTGAAGGTCACTTAGGGTTACACAATCAGTTGTATTAACCACTGTTATTGGTTGTGTATTGTAAGAATCCCCTTGCTCAGTTTGAATAACCTCCCCATAGCAATACACACAGGCAAACATTCTGCTCTACGTAAATAAAGTTTTATGATCAAGATTTTGATAATGTAAGTGACATTCAGAATGATGGTTACCAATATAAGTTGGATTTTATACTTTGAAGTTGTAATTAAACATCTTATTCAAAATAAGTTGGATTTTACCTCACATTCAAATAATAACTATTACTTCTAAACTATACAATCTTTATGATACTTAAATTTTAAAAGATCTTATATCCTAAACTATGATATTTCTTAGTACACTTTCTAATTAGTGTGTTAAAATATAAATAACATCGAGTTAAAAAATAAATAAGAGAATTTTTTCAGCTTCTAGCTTTTCTTGCAGTGAATTGGATATCAAAATTTCATAAAACCCGTGATTTCTGAAATTTTGATATTCAATTCACTGTAAGAAAAGAAAAAAGCTCAAAAAATTATCTTATTTATATTTTAACTCCATGTTATTTATATTTTAACATTCTGTTATTTATATTTTAACTTCATGTTATTCATATTTTAACTTCATGTTATTTATATTTTAACTTGATGTTATTTATTTTTTAACTTCATGTTATTTATATATGTTAGTTATATTTTAACTCTATGTTATTTATATATGTTATTTATATTTTCACTCAATGTTATTTATATATGTTATTTATATTTTCACTCTATGTTATTTATATATGTTATTTCTATTTTAACGCTATGTTATTTATATATGTTATTTAAATTTTAACTCTATGATATTTATATATGTTATTTATGTTTTGAATCTATGTTATTTATACATGTTATTTATATATGTTATTTATATTTTAACACTATTTTATTTATATTTTAACTCTATGTTATTCATATTTTAACTCTATGTTATTTATATTTTCACACGATGTTATTTATATTTTCACATAATGTTATTTATATTTTCACATGCTGTTATTTATATTTTATCTTTATGTTATTTATATTTTGACTCCATGTTATTTATATTTTGACTCCATGTTATTTATATTTTGACTCCATGTTATTTATATTTTGACTCCATGTTATTTATATTTTGACTCCATTTTATATATATTTTAACTCCATCTTATTTATTTTTAACTCTATTTATTAATTAATTTTTAATTAATCATTCCTAATAATAAATATCAACATCATTACTAAATTATCAATTTATCATTTCTTTTCTTAGATATTTTAGTAGTTTATAAAGAAATATGCATATCTTAATCATATCCTCTGGGAGTGTCTAACCAGAATGTAGCAAGGCCCGTTGTTGTGCACCTGTTCCCGTTCAAGTCTAACTCAAATTGGTGTTTTCGGGTTTTACCCCTAGGTACATCTGTGCTAGAGCCACATTCACTTATTTGTATCCAGACAAGGATTTGATTGCTTAGATAACATACTCTTCATGCTACCAAAATTTCATTAAAATAATCCTAAATTAATTTATACAAATGAAAATTATAATTCCTAAATATGTATAAACAATCTAATAAACAAAAAAATTTCAAACTAACTAAACTATTAATGATTTAAATATTTTACTATAAACAAGTCAACTAAATAAAAAACATTAAAATTATAAAAATATTTAACTAAAAACAATTCTACAAAATAAAAAACATTAAATTAAAAAACATACCTCTAAAAGCTTTCCAAAAATTTCAAACCACAGAACGCCACCCCAAAAGAGAGAATTTGAGAGAGGATGAATGCTTGGAAGTGAGGAGAAGGGGAGGGGTTGCTGCCCTTTTATAGGGCGTGGAGGCAAAGGCGGCACCGCGGGTTCGGCCTTTCGCAATGACGTCAGGCGAAAGGTGGTACCCGTAGTGCCGCCTTTCGGATGAGGTGATACAGAAAGGCGGCACCGTGGGTGCTGCCTTTTCCACGTCACCGATCTACTCCGGCAGTGAAAAGGCGGCATCCGCGATGCTGCCACTGAGGCGCAATTTGAAAAAAAAATCAACCTAACTGTTTTTTAAAAAATATTTTTTCTTAAAAATTTATTAAAAAAACTCCCTTCCCATGCCTTTATTTATTCTCCTTTATCTTCTCTTTCCGTGTTACATAAATATAATAAATTATGAATCAATATGTTTAGAATCGATTGCTTTATGGATTTGCATTTAAAAAGCGTCGAACCAAATCACTCGTGTGAAACAAATTAATAAATAATAATATAACATATATCTTATAATACAATTATAAATTAATAATCGATAGATTACCTAAGTGTTAAAGTATGATCTTAATGACAAAGAGAGATTGTGGGCATTATATGGTGAAGAGTGGCGACTGAGAACATAGTGTTTCCAAGTTTTTTGCTGGAACATTTAAAGGAGTTGTTGTAGAAATGAAGAACAAAAAATGGATGTATAAAGAATCTTCATCCATTAAATTCATGAAACCGAAACACTAGAAAGCTATAAAAAAATTCAAAAAATCACATCAAAATTACAAAAACCACCATATTTCAAAAATACAATTATTATTTCCAAAATATTTAAAACCATGACTCCATAAATATATTTGTCTAACTATCTTCCAATTAACACTTCCACAAATGCGAGTAATGGACGGGCTTGTGTTTTATTAGCACTAATTAAAAAGCGCTGATAAAATGATGTCTTTTATCAGCTCTAGAAAAAAGCGCTGATAAATCTCCTCTTTATCGGTGATTATAATAATGCTGATAAATGTTTTTAATAAAAAATATTTTTAATTTATATAAAAATATTTTAATTATATTCAAAAATAATTTTTATATGTATACATTAAATAAAAAACCCGTGTTTATTATGTTTTTGTTTTATTTATGTTTATTATGCTTATTAGTTTTAGTTATGTCTTTATTATATATTTATTATACTATAAGTTTATAATATTATATATAATTTTTTTTAATATATATATATATGTAAATACTTATTAAATATATATATATATATATATTTAAATAAATTTATGTTTCAAAATGAATTTGTTAATTGATGCGTATGTTCTTCTCATGAATATATGTTCATTGTTTACCCTAATGTTGGCCATATATACTATAGTACTATATATACTTGGTGTATTCATTCATTTCCTATACATAAGAAGCTTTATCTTCTCATAAATACTTAAAATCACGATAAATACATTTAAATAAACAATAAATGTTATTATTATATTTAAAACTATAAATATTTATTTATATATAATTATTTACTTTTTAAATATATTATATATAATTATAATGATATATAACTAATTAAATATAAATATGTTTAAATAATTATAAAATTACAAAATATTATTTTTAAATGATAAATATATATTTACGAATACCTTTTGAATATATTTATTTATAAATATATGTCTTTAATGAATATATACACAGACACAGACATATATATATATACATATATAAATATATATATATATATTTAAATACTAAATAAAAATAAAAATAATATATCAATTTATATTTATGTATATTTAATTATAATTTAAATTATAAAATTATATATATATATATATTTATTTATTTATTTAATTATAATTTATACACAAACACCATATATATATATAAGTATAATTTAAAATTTTAAATTATAATAAATATATAAATTATATATTTTTATAAAATTATAAATTTATTAAATATATTGGTTATAATTTTTTAATTATGAATAGAAGGTATGTTTTATCAGCACTCATTAAAAAGTGATGATAAAACGTCCATTTATCATCACTTTTTTAGCGCTGATAAAGATCGACTTTTATCAACACTATAAAAGCACTGCTAAAGGCATGTTTTATCATCTCGTTCAATTCTAACACTGATAAAACATTCTTTTATCAACGTTTTTTATCCAGCGTTGATAAAAGTGTCACCGAGTTTTATAAATTAACTCTAACTTTCTCCTCCTTCCTCACATCCTCCAGCTCTCGCGAAAGCCGATCCCTGCTGTCGCTGTTGTCCTCGCTGCTGTCGTTGTCACCTCCTCTCCTCCCTCCTCTCCCCCCTACTCTCCTGCCTCCTCCTCCTCTGTGTTCGCCGACTCCTCCGGCGTTGCAAACCGAGCTTCACCCCTGACACCTCCACAAGTGGCTCTCCTCTGTCGTGCCTCACCAGTAGGAGGTAAATTAATCTTCCATAAGGATACCAAGTGACATGTTTCCATCCTTTTGTCTCGTTCACAATAATTTCCAATGACCCTTGATCATCTTTTTGGCATGGTGCTGAAGTGGGTATAACCGGGGGGTTTATGGCGGCTTGGTTAGTGCATGAACACTTGGTACATAATTGTATGTTCGTTAGGATTTATTTTGCATCTATTTTTATTATGGAATAAACCCTTTATAAATATGAAACTTTTTTAAGGATACGTTGTTTGTGTCCTACTAGATTTTATTACGCACACCATGTACAGTCATTTCAATGTGCATATAGACTTCATGTATAGGGATCTAGGAAAAGGAAAGGGGCCCAAGAATTACAATTGAGTTGAGAAGTATAGAGGTGGTAACAGTACCGAGATGTACTTTAAAGGATATTATAGTTTTATTTATTTATTTCCTACTTTCATTTATTCTCTGGTTTGGCTTACCTCATATGGAGCTCATTTTTTTATTTTTTATATGGTGTGTATTCTATTTTATATTATTTTCTTCTGCATTTTTAATCTAATATGTTATTTATTTAGAATTATTTATGTAAGGACATGATACTAAGAGTATAGTCTCCTCGCTGATTATGTTCAGACCCTCACTATTATTTAGTCACCTCTTGCATATGAGAAGGCGCGTGCGAGGTAATGTGACTCTCTGGCTTCGACCTGGTGGTTCAGGCCAGGGAATTACAATATAGCTATTATGTTTTATTTTAGGTGTCCAGTTATGATCTCATTACTATTTTTAATTTGAGTTTTTTATTTGATGGATGGGAAGGGATGTGGTGATTGGTTGTGGGTCATGGGGAGACTATTAACAGTTTATTGGTTTTGGATTTTATTTTGGGATGTTATGTATTATCCTTGTCATCCAAGATTTCTCTTTTAATTCTTATTTTATATGTGGTATTAGTTATTGATTTATATTCAAATGGTATGTTGCTATTATTTTTGAGTTAGTTTTTTTATCCTTGATGTGTTTACTTTGGTTGGATTTTTCTTTTTATTTGAATTGTTTCCTTCTGTTCATGCACATTCAATATATGGATGGGCCATGTCGGAATTTTAGGTGGAATCCTTGTTGTGGTTTTTTTTATATTCTGAAGGATAAATAATTCCAAATGGTTATGTTTTATAACCTATAACTAGTTTCCAATTGGGTGATCAGGAATTCAACTTGGGATTTCCATGGAGCAGATCTAGTTTTCAATTTAGGGGTGGCATGGGTTGGTTCATGATAAAATGGTATAAGAGCACCCTCTTACTATTTCGGGTGTGTCATATTAGAAAGGAGGAATTGGGAATTTGAAACTCTAGAGGTAAAAATCATGAGTAGGTTCCTAATCACCCCTTGCGTGAGAAAACATGATTATCCATGGGTATTTAGGACTTGAGTCTTGATTTTGAATTCCTTTAATGATTATTTTTTATGGATTTTTATTTGAGATGATGATGCTTTGATCCCCAATGAGTATATAAATGATTCCAGGGGTCTTAATGAGTTTTGGGATGGACTTAGAGAAAGTACCATATCTATATGGTTAGCTCTACAGATTTAGAAAACCACATGGGGCTCAAACTATTGGATCTATAAACCATATCATATGATAATGCACAATTAGAACTTAGTTTTCCATCATGAGTAGAAAAACTATTCCCATTCTATTATTATCCCATCATGGTTGTTTTACCTCCCTTTCTTTTCAAATTGATCCTAATAGTATTTTTCATTGGTATGGGGTTAATGAAGAAATTTTTATTAAAAAATTGGTTCTTTTGGGTGTGATTTTTATTGATGCTATTGTTTTATCAATCGAACTCAAGTTTTAAAGGTAAAAATGTGTTTCATAAAATTGTTTTTGTGTAAGAAAGAAAGAATTTTATGAAGTGTTGTTTTATATAAAATAGTATTTTCAAGAAAGTTTCTCGTTAAAAAGCCAGGTATTGTGGGTTGTTTATAAAATGATATAAAATTGATATTTTGATTCAAAAATCAAATGGTTTTAAGATGATAATTAGAGAGTATTTTGAAAAAATAATGGATTTTAAGGAATTTAAGTGGGCGCCTTGTTATGAAAATTCTAATCTTTTCAGAACAAGATGTAATATTTTAAAGTTGGGGATTATTTTAAAAATGTTTAAGCTATTGAAAAAGGGGTTCTATATGTGTTTTTATTGGTTGAGTTGTATTTTGGATTGTCTTTGGTTTATAGTGAGGTTGTATGGTTTAGTTTCTAAAATGTGAATCGATCATGTTTATGTTTTATATTATTTAGAGTGTACCCCCTATAAAGTCTTCAAAGAAGAGTAGAAGGTTCATTCATTGGGAATATATTTAGAGAAATTGTTCTCATTTCTTAGAAACGATTTCCTTACTTTTTTACTCCACCCAGACTCAAGATAAAGTTGTGGAGCCACAATACTCCATGCACTTAGACCTCATCCAAGTCTTTTTGAATAGTTGACCACATTGTTTCCACAATGATTTAGGTCCTCTTGAAGAAATGGAGTGGATATAGGAAATTGAGGGAGACATAAACTCATTAGAAACTCCTGTGGATTAAATATTAAAGTTTATTAGTAATTTATTTGATGGACTTAACTGAGTGTAGTGGGAGTCTATGGTTCATTCTCAACTACATGAGTCTATGTTTTGGCCAGTCCATATGGTTGATTGGAGTAACACTAAAAACTTGTGATCAAATCTAGATAGGGGGTGTCATGAGACATATAAGGTGTGCGACCATCAATTTTTTCATTGGATAGATAGAGGGAAGTGATAATGACATCTAGTGATTTTTAGGGGTTTACTTTTAAAATGATTCAAGTGCTTTTAAATGATTCTTAAAAAATTATATGTATTCAAAATACACTTTTTGGTTTCAAATTGATTTAAAATGGTTTAAAAAAATAATTGGAGTTTTGAGAAAGGATGTTTGTAAATAATTGGTTTATTTTAAAAAGGGTCTGTACGTCAAACATTTTCTTGATGTTATGAAGGTTGAAAAAAATGTAAGTGATAGTGTCATAGGCATGTTGCTAAATGAACTTGGTAAAAAATATATGGAATTATGGCTAGGTTGGAAATGGTTGAAATGGGAATATGAGAAAAGATTGAACCAGTGAAGGGTCAAAAACGAACATTTCTTCCTCCTGCTGCTTACACTCTTTCTAGGTAGGAGAGATATCAGTTTTGAAACTTCTTGAATGATGTAAAGGTTCCAGAGGGGTATTCATCGAATATCAAGAACATCGTTTCAATGTGTGATTTAAATTTAGAAGTTCCAAAATCACAGGACATCCATTTTTTGATGCAATATCTAATTCCTATAGGTTTACATTGCATTTTACCAAAGAATGTCTGTTATACATTAACAAAGCTCTGTTTCTTCTTCAATTCTATATGTAGCAATGTTATAGACCCAATGAAATTGACGACTATTTAAAGAGAAATTTTTGTCGTATTATGTGAATTGGACATGTTTTTCCACTGAAATTCTTTGATATGATGGTTCATTTGATGTTTCACTTGGTGAGAGATATTTTTCTATGTGGTCCTGTGCACTATAGATGGATGTACCCTACTAAATGGTATATGAATATTTTAAAAGGGTATGTCAAAAATAGATGTCATCCATAGGGTTGTATTTTGGAGTGATATATTGTTGAGGAAGCTATTGAATTATGTACTGAATACCTATCCGATGTGAAAATAATTGGTCTAACAAAATCTCGTCACACTTGGCTACTTACAGGTAAAGGAATTTCGAAAAAGGAGTTTTTCAAAATCAATATTACATATCGGGATCAGTCCCACATTTATGTTTTTCATAAAACTTTGGACGTTGACCCATATGTTGAAACCCACAAAGAAATTCTTAGGTATTAAAATCCATCAAGGGCAGAAAAATGGATATCAAATAAACATAATCAACAGTTTATAGACCCATTTTAGGACCACATTTTTAAGGAGTCAAATGAAATTCCAGACTCAATTTCAGAATGACTTCAATGGCTAGCCATAATACCAAGTGTGTACGTATTATTTACAATGATTATGTAATTAATGGTTATACATTCTATACAAATGAAAATGGGGAATATAGTACTAGATAAAATAGTGGAGTTACACTTGTGGCTGATGTGATGCATATTTCTGGGGCTAAGGAAAAAATCAAATTTATGTGAATATGTCATATTTTGGCATAATCAAAAAATATGGGAGTTGGATTATACAACATTCTGAGTGATGATTTTTCAATTAAATTGGGTTGATAAAAGAAGTGATGTTAAAATAGTTGAGTTTATATTTGTTAAGGATTATTTCAATAGGAAGGGTACAAAGAAGAACTGTTTATAATGACATTAGAGGTAGAACAAGTATTTTATGTTCTAGATCCTGCAAATTAAAACTGGTCAATTGTTCTTTTATCAACCAAAACAATTTAAGAGTTAGATGAAAATTCAACGGGGGATGACCCTTTAATTGGTACATCACAATCATTTCATAGTGGTCCTAGTGTAGATGGTGTTTTTTATATCATAGGAGACCACAATTAAAGGATTTGGATAGTCAATATAAGGGTCAAATTCCTTCAACCTTTAAAAATTTAGAGTTCAAGAATCAGGTTATATTTTTTCTAATATACATCATGTTACTTTATGTTAATATCTGTTCACAACTGATTTTATTTTATCTATATTAAATGTTAAAACACTTTTCTAGATAATTAATATTGTATGTGATGATGCTTCTAATCCCCATGTACAACAGGTTTCTCAACCTACTGCTACTCGCAGTGCAGACGAACAACAGGTTTATTAACCCGTTACCTTATGTTAATATCTGTTCATTTCTACTTTTATGTTATCTAAATTAAATTTTAAACCAATTTTGTTAATAATTAATTCTGCATGTGATGATGCTTTCTATCCCTATATAGAACTGGTTTCTCAACCTGCTGCTACTCGCGGTACAGATGAACAATAGGTTTCTCAACCAGTTTCCTTATGTTAATATATGTTCATTGATTCTTTTATGTTATCTAAATTAAATGGTAAACAAATTTTACAAATAATTACTTCTGTATGTGATGATTCTACCAATCCCTAGGTACAACAAGTTTCTCATCCTACTACTGCTCGTAGTGCAGACGAACAACAAGTTTTTAAACCTATTGTTGCTCCCAGTGTAGAGGTACAACCACCATTTTCACATTCCAATTCGATCCCTCTAGATCCAAAGGAACATATTGAGGATTGTCGATATCAAGAAATGAAAGGTGAAGAAACACCGACGACACAGAAAAAAATAGAGTTTCATAGTTTGACGGTATTAGAAAAAATCATTAAGGATAAAGATAAAGGCATCAAATACGAGATTGGATGGAATAAGAGGGGCCAACATTTTAATCCCAACATGGCCATGTTTAGTAGTTACATTGGAATTGTCACTCGGAAATACATGGTGATTGATGTAACTTCATGGACCCATGTTGTGGCTATGATTGAGACACTGATGTGGGGAGATATTATGGTAACATTATGATATCATTTTTTTAATTTAATAAAAAATTATGTAATGAAACATTGACTTACACTTAATCATCTCTTGAAGAGTGCATTTATAGTAGATGACTTGCATAAAGACTATGTCTTAAGGATTTCTGGAAGGATTCACTGGGGTTTTTTCACACTATTAATGAAATATAATCTTTAATATGTTGAAGAGAAAATAAAACCAAACCCGCATCTTATTTATGCACACCTATTAACCCAAGCATCTTGGGATGCGTTTACTAGACATCATGCGAAGTGGTCTTTTCAGGTACATGTTTTCTGGAAATTTTTTTTTTGATGGTATGTGTATTCATCACTTTGATTGACAGTGTTTTATTTATGAAACAACAACTGAGTGCTGAAAATAAACAACAGGAATCCAAACCAGTGTACCCCTACCGTCAAGAAAGGATGGGGTATACATCACTTGAAAAAAATTTAGTACGTATTTTAAATCAACCATAATACTTCTATGTGACATAAAACAACACAATAACAGTGTTATTTTGTTTATATACAGCTTGAAGATCCCAAATCCACAACCACTTCCACCCCACGCCATTTGCTATGGAAGGAGGCGCGTGTAACTAAATATGGAAAACTAATATATGAAAACACACAAAAAGTGTGGGAAACATGTGTAAGTATGAAATAATAAAAATTTGTTTTGATTTAAATCGCTATTACATAACAATGATTACTCATTTTCCTATATTTTCTATTTGACATAGTCACAATAATTAACAAAACCCACATTGGATGTATACATACTTTCAGTGGCCTTGAAGTAGTCAGAAAATTATGTCCACTTCAGAGGTGCGGGTTTTGGGGTGACACCCCGAACATATTTTGAGAAAAAACAAGAAAAGGATCAAACTATGGAAATTAAAAAGATGCTAGAAACATTAGCTTTGTCTCAAGAAGAATTAAAATACCATATAGAGATGATAGATAGTTTGATGGGGGGAGGAAAAGAGAAGAAACAACTCAAGAACAATCCATGTGTAAAGATCATACCCCATCCCCACTAGTTTTGAGGAGATCCATTCCCCTAAAAAAGTTCTTAATTGAGGTAGTCAATTTTATAATAAATTTTTATATAAAATGTGAATCAGATAGACACTATACACTGATACCTTTCCTATATTGATATTCTATAGGGTGAAAATGAATATGATTTATATATATCAACACCCATCCATTACCTTGTGGTGAGGGATATAGTGATCAATATCCTGAATGAAATTCTACACAATATACCACTTTGGATAGACATGTCAGAGTGTCAATTACTATAGCACTAGAGTTGATCGTTGAGCTACCCCTTCCAATTGATAATGCAGATATTCATATGGTTGAAAAAGTTCTAGGAAGATTCATTGCATGTCCATCACATCTTGTAAAAAAATATGTTGACAATGAGGTATTCATTTCCAATTTAATTTTCAATATAAACCTTAAACCTTTAATGAAAAAAGTTCTGAACCGATGCAATTATTACATGTGAAAAAAGGGAAGGGGGTGAAATGAACGAACGGTTCAAAACCATCTCAAGGATCAACCAACCGCTCAAAACGATCTACACAAAGTACCTAAACCCCCACCCCTCATTCTATGTCACAATTTATTATCATTGAAGGCTCATGTGGATACGAAGTTGAAAGATGGTGGTAATCACATAATTGATTTTGAACCAAATATGTATGGAGGGGAAGATCCAGACTTCATTGGTGTTGAGAGTGAAACTGAAATCCTTTACTATGATTGGTTAGGCGGCTTAGTTGTAAATGTTTACATGAGGTATGTTTTCATGATTTTATTTTCCAAAAGATGATATACTATGATAATTATGACTAAATACATTTCATATTTTTCATAGGCGTATATATGAAAAAAAATTGAAGGGATTTCCCCATGAACAAAAATTTGGACTCATTAGTCCTCACATCACCTCTACAGAACAAGAAGATATAACTTTCATGAAACATGGTGAAATAGTGGCATGACTCCTCAAATCGTTTAACAGAAAAATTAGGAATGACAAACTCTTATTAATACCAATGATGTAGGGGTAAAACTCTACAATTTAATCATATCCAATATATTTTAATTTCTTTCATTGATTATTCATTTTTGTGTTTTTAGCCAGCATTGGATGCTCATTATGGTCAATTTGAATACACAAAATATTTATCGTTTTGGATTCAATGCATGGATATCCAATAAAATGACAAAAAATGGTGGAACATTTCAATTTTTAATACACAACATCCAAAATTTCAGAACTAAAAATATGGTTATATAATTTATATTATCTTTTAGTAAGGATTCAATAATGATAGGGTGGTGCGTTAATATCATCTACATCATAGAATGAGGCCAGGGAAAAAGGAAAAGAAACATGCCAAGTACTATGAATGGATACAAATCAGGGTATATATAATAATATTTCACTATCCAAACACATAAAAAATTACTTATTTTTCTAAATGTTTCTGCAGTGCCTGAAACAAACAAACGGTAAAGAATGTGGTTATTATGTTTGTAAATTTATGAAGAATATCATATTCCATGAACAAACTAGCATCCCTGAAGAGATATTTTCTAAGATAATTGATATTTCATTTAAAAAAATTTTTAATCCTTTGTGTATTTATATTTTTTCAGTACTACCATGACTGCCAAAAATAGTCATATTGACAATAAGATATAGATATTCTTAGAAACGAATGGGAAACATACCTGATGAAATAATTTACAAATATATAATGAAGATGGTAAACTTATCAAATAATTGCGACTTTAATAATCTTATATTCCTTATCTTTCTATTTGTTTGATTGTAATGTTGTGATTTGTATGATCTAAATGCCATGCTGAAAATCATGGTCGTTGGTGGTCCTTTTTTGCGCACTAAATGAATTTCATGTTGATTGGTTTTTTAAAATAAATTGGTGGTCCTCATTTGTAGGGTATGTATGTTGTTGATGGGCCACAAAAGATAATGAGTATCCAGAAGGTGTTTCCCCATACCTTGAGTTTGTTGTGACAAATTGATACATAATAGGAATAGGGGCTTACTCCACCCTTCTTGTTTTCAACAACGTGAAGGGTTTTTCTCCAAAAAACATCGATTCAATCTGCAACATTGGCAGTTCCCCTCTTTACTCGACTCGATGAACAGCCAACTGTCATATATTCATTCGGAGGTCCTGGATATATGATAGTTGGTTCTTCACTAGGATGACTAATGATATTCTATAGAAGGAGGTTGTTTTTCCATTTCAACCATACATGTATCAAATGTTTTTTCATAATCGTTCTTAATTGGGTAGATTGATCATATTGAGCAAGTCAGGTCACTTTTTTAGGTTTCAGAGGCATGGGTGCATTGATTTTCAGGCATAAAAATGTACTTAAAATTTGATCTGATACTTTAGGACAATGATCCATGATTCATTTTTGATGTGTAGAAATCAACCTCACCTCAATCTGACACACAATGTCATCAGTATGACTCCAAATGTGTGTTTATTTAAATTCAAGTAAAAAAACACAAATGACATACTGAAAAATGAGGAAATTCATTCTGATTTTTTTGATACTTTGGGAAAACGATCTATCAATTTGAAATGTGTAAGTATCAACTACACCTCAATATGATACACAGTGTCACTAGTATGACTCCAAATGTGTATTTTTATTTAAAATCGAAATTAATTTAAGTAAAAAAACAACTGACACACTGAAAAATGAGAAAACACATTTAGATTATTTTGATACATTAGGAAAATGATCCATGAGTTAGTTGTGACATGTAGGAATATACCCCACCTCAATTCGACGAACGATGTAACCGATATAACTAAAAGTGTCTGCTATCAGTTTAAAATTGAAAATTTAGTTCAAAATGTGTCACTCAATAAAAACAAAGAAAACATGCTCTGATTGTCTTCCAAATTAAGTATAGTGATTCATAAGTCCTTTTTGATGTGTATGAAGTAGTATCACATAAAAACGATGCATGATGAAACTGTTATGACTCAAATTACATGTTTTCAGTTTGAAATGACATTTTAGTAAAAACACACAACTGACATACTGAAAACCAAGGAAACGCATTCCGATTGTTTTGATAATTTAGAAAAATGATCTATCCGTCATTTTTGATATGTAGTAATAAACTGAACCTCATTATGACGCATAGAGTCACTTGTATGACCCCAAATTTGTCTTTTTATTTAAAATTTACATTAATTCAAGTAAAAAACACAACTGATATACAGAAAACCAGACAAATGAATTCGTATTGTTTTGATACATTTTGAGAATAATAAAAGAGTTGGTTGTGATGTATAGTAATCAACCCCACCTCAATACAACGTATGGTGAGAATGGTATGAATAAAAGTTCCTGCAATCAGTTTAAAATTGACATTTTAGCTCAAAACGTGTCACTCACTGAAAACCAAGAAAACATGCTCCGGTTGACTTCCAAATTATGGAAAGAGATTCATAAGTCCTTTTTGACATGTATGAATTATTCTCATTTCAAAAAAATGTATGATGCAACCGTTATGACTCAAATAGCATGTTTTTGGTTTGAAATGACATTTTAGTAAAAAACACAACTGAGATACTGAAAACTGAGGAAATGCATTCCAATGGTTTTTATACTTTAGGAAAACAATACATAGGTCATTTGTGACTTGTAGGAATAAAACAAACCTCAAGGTGATGCACATTGTTTTTGGTATTACTCCAAATGTGTCTTGTTATTTAAAATTGACATTAATTAATGTAAAAAAACAAAATTGATATACTAAAAACTAAGAAAACGCATTCAGGTTGTTTTGATACTTTAAGAAAACGATCCATGAGTAAATTTTGATGTGTAAGAATCAACCCCACCTCAATCTGATGAACAGTGTGATAGGTATGACTAAAAGTGTCCGCCATCAGTTTAAAATTGACATTTCCACTCAAAACTTTTCACTCACTGAAAATCAAGAAAACGCTCTCTGATTGTATTACAACTTAAAGACAGTGATTTGTAAGTCCATTATGATTTGTATGAATAAGTATCACATAAAAATGACACATGATGCAACCAGTATGACTAAAATTTCATGTTTTCAGTTTGAAATGAAGTTTTAGTAAAAAAACCCAACTTACATACTAAAAACAAAGGAAATGTATTCCAATTGTTCTAGTACTTTAGAAAAATGATACATCAGTCATTTATGATGTTTAGTAATCAATTTAACCTCAATCCAACACATGTTGTGTCTTGTTATTTAAAATTTAAATTAAATCATGTAAAAAAACACAACTGACATTCTGAAAACTGAGAAAACACCTTTGGATTGTTTTGATACTTTAAAAAGATGATCCATGAGTTATTTGTGATGTGTAGGAATCAACTCCACCTCAATCTGAAAAATGGTGTGACCGATATGAATAAAAGTGTCCTCAATCATTTTAAAATTGACATTTTAACTCAAAACGTGTCACTCACTAAAAACCAAGAAAAACGCACTCCGGTTGTCTTCCAAATTAAGGTAAGTGATTTGTAAGTCCTTTTTGATGTGTAAGAGGAATTATTCGATCAAACCGACCCACGATGCAACTGGTTTGACTCAAATTGCATGTTTTTGGTTTGAAATGACATTTTATTAAAAAAAACACAACTGACATACTAAAAACCAAGGAAATGCATTCCGATTGTTTTGATACTTTAGGAAAATGAAACATAAGTCATTTTTGACATGTAATAATCAACCTATTCTCAATATGATGCATAGTGTCACCGTTATGACTTCAAATGTGTCTTATTATTTAAAATTTACATTAATTCAAGTACAAAAACACAGCTGACATACTAAAAACCGAGAAAAACCATTCGGATTGTTTGATATTTTAGGAAAACGATCCATGGATCAGTTGTGACATGTAGAAATTAACCCCACCTCAATCCGACGAACGGTGTGACCAGTATGACTAAAAGTGCCCACTATCAGATTAAAATTTACATTTTAACTCAAAATGTGTCACTCATTGGAAACCAATAAAATGTGTTTTGATTGTCTTCAAAATTAATGAAATCGATTCGTAAGTCCTTTTTATGTGTATAAAATAGTCTCACGTCAAAATCACGCATGATGCGACTGGTATGAATCAAATTGCATGTTTTTAGTTTGAAATGAAATTTTAGAAAAAAAACACAACTGACATACTGAAAACTGAGGAAATGAGTTCTAATTGTTTTGATACATTAGGAAAAAAATCCATCAGTCATTTGTGATGTGTAAGAATTAACCGCACCTCAATCCGATACACGATGTCACTGGTATGACTCCAAATGTGTCTTGTTATTTAAAATTGACATTAATTCTAGTAAAAAAAACACAACTGACATACTGAAAACTAAGAAAATGAATTTGGGTTATTTTTATACTTTAAGAAAATGATCAATGAGTTATTTGGGATGTGTAGGAATCAACCCCACCTCAATCTGACAAACGGTGTGACCGGTATGACTTAAAGTGTCTGTTATTAGTTTAAAATAGACATTTTAACTCAAAATGTGTCACTCATTGAAAACCAAGAAAATGTGCTTCAGTTTTCTTCCAAATTAAGGACAATGATTCTTAAGTATTTTGTGAAGTGTATGAGTCAGTCTCACATCAAACTGACACATGATGCGATCAGTATGACTCAAATTACATGTTTTCAGTTTGAAATGACATTTTAGTAAAAAACACAACAGACATACTGAAAACTGAGGAAATGAATTCTAATTGTTTTGATACTTTAGGAAATTGATCCATTAGTCATTTTTTATATACAGGAATCAACCAAACCTCAATCCGATGCATGATGTCACCAATATGACTCCAAATGTGTCTTGTTATTTAAAATTGACATTAATTCAAGTAAAAAAACACAACTGACATACTAAAAACCAAGGAAACGCTTTCAAATTGTTTTGATATTTTAGAAAAATTATCCATGAGTAATTTGTGACGTGTAGGAATCAACCCCATCTCAATCCAATGATTGGTGTGACCGGTATGACTAAAACTATCCGATATTAGTTTAAAATTGACATTTCAACTCAAAATGTGTCACTCACTAAAAACCAAGAAAACACTCTGATTGTCTTACAAATTAAGTAAAATGATTTTTAAGTCCTTTTTAATGTGTATGAATTTGTCTCATATCAAATAGACACACGATATGACTGGTATGACTCAAATTTCTTATTTTCAATTTGCAATGACATTTTAGTAAAAAAACACAACTAACATACTAAAAACAGAGGAAAAGAATACCTATTATTTTGATACTTTAGAAAGATCATCCATCAGTCATTTTTGATGGGTAATAATCAACCGCACCTCAATCTGATGAATGGTGTCACCGGTATGACTCCAAATGTGTCTTGTTATTTAAAATTGACATCAATTCAAGTAAAAAAACATAACTAACATACTAAAAACTGAGTAAAGGCATTCCTATTGTTTTGATATTTTAGAAAAATAATCCATGAGTCAGTTGTGATATGTTGAAATAAACCCCACCACAATCCGATAAATAATATGACCGGTATGACTAAAAGTGCCCGCTATTAGTTTAAAATTGACATTTTAACTCAAAATGTGTCACTCACTGAAAACCAAGAAAGAACACTCCAATTGTCTTCCAAATTAAGAAAATAAATTTGTAAGTTCTTTGTGACGTGTATGAAGCATTCTCATGTCAAACTGACGCATGCTGCGACCAGTATGACTCAAATTGCATGTTTTCGGTTTGAAATGACATTTTAGTAAAAAAACACAATTGACATACTAAAAACTGAGGAAATTCATTTCAATTGTTTTATAATTTAGAACAATGATCCATTAGTCATTTGTGATGTGTAGGAATCAACCCTGCTTCAATACGATGCACAGTGTCACCGGTATGACTCCAACTATATCATTTTTATTAAAAATTGACATTTTTAATGTATTATTTATATTAATGTGTAATTTATTTCTTTATAGTATTACTAATGTAATATTTTTTCCCTTATATAAGTGGAACCTTTTTATTAAGTTGGGATGATTTGTTCAGATACTATTACCATCAGAGGACAATTTTTAGAGGGGAAAACAGACGTCAAAAGAGAAAACATTAATGTTTTTAATTTTTTTGTTGGATATTTTAAAATCTAATTTTATAAAACATTATTCGAAATGTATATAAAAGTGTTTTTTGGTATATACCATGAGTAAATATTTTTGTATTCATGATTTCAATTAAATGTATATAGTATTGTTTTCCAAACTTTTGTGTGTGCTACTTGTTTTTTCACCATTTGCATCGTGTAGGTGGTTCTTTTGTATATATATATACTATGAGTGGTTATTTTTTAGTAGGTTTTTTCTGTTTTGTGTGGTTTATTTTTTCTAGTTTGATTATTTTGGTGTACAATTTTTTTTTTTTCAGGTTGTTGGGTGTTTTGTTATATAAATAGCATTCCCATATAGGGAATCCTTCATCAGCACTAGTTGGAGGACTAATAAAGGGCACCCCTTAGAGCTGATAAAAGATTTTCTTTAACGCTAATAAAATCATGTTTTTTGGTAGTGTATGCTCCCCAAATATCATCAAATAAAACACCATAACAAAATTTCATAAAATAATTATTGTAGTAAATATCATATCAACTAATAAATGAAATCCAATAAACTATTTCAATTAAAACGTAGTACAATAGTTATAATTTCTTTGATTTTGAAAATATATTATGAAGTCGTAATCATTTTTAAAAAAAATTAAACCACTTATTCTGTCCTTTCAATTAAACCATGCATCTTATTGATGTTTCATCTTCTCATACACATCACGAATAATAATAAGATAGTTTTTCTGTGATTTCAAGTCATTCTAAAATTGTTTTCTATATATCTAGCGGTTAAAAAAACATTTTGGTATTTTATGAAACTAAAAGTGTGGTTTATATTATTCTATACAAACGACACCTCTAATTGATGTATCGTCTACTAAACTATTTCACAATTCACTCTATGGTTTTTTTCATTTAGTTTCACGTTATTCAGATGACATTCAGTTTGTTTTGACCCCTACGTGTTTTCAAAGGACATCAAACCTTTAAAAACCACAAATTCGGTCATTTTGGGAAAACCACACATCTAATTGATGTTATCTCTCCTCATACACATCAGAAATAACAATAAGATGGTTTTTCTATGATTTCAATTCATTATGTGATTTTTTTACATGGATCTGATCATTAAATGTGCGTTTTGTAGTTTTATAAGACTAAAAGAGTGCTTTCTGTCCTCCTGGGAAAACGCCATCTCAGCTTGAAATTCATTCTACTCAACCATTTCAAAATTCACTCTACGGTTGTTTTCATCTGATTTCAAAGAATTCAGATGTTGTTCGGTTGTTTTTGACCTCCAGACACACCTTTTTAAAGAGGGTCAAAGCTTTAAAAACCGCATATCCAGTCATTCCGAGAAAATCACACGTCTGATTTATGTGTCGTATCCTCGTTCACATCACAAATAATAATAAGATGTGTTCTTATGATTTTAGGCCATTTGATGTTGTTTACTATATAACTGACTGTTAAACGCATGTTCTGATGTTTTATGACACAAAAAGGACATTTTCGATCCTCTCGGGTAAACGCCAGCTCAGATTGACATTCCTTCTACTCGGACATTTCATAATTTACTCCATGGTTTTTTCATCTGATTTCACATCATTTGTATGACGTTAGAATGTATTAGACCCCCAGACACACCTTTTTAAAAGGCATCAAACATTTAAAAAACACATATTTTATCATTATAGGAAAACCGCTCATTCGATTGACATCTTTTCTATTGGTATACAACAAGAATAATAATAAGTTGTTTCTCCCAGTATTTCAATTCATTATGAGGCCATTTTCTATATAATTGACCGTTAAATGCATGTTTTGGTGTTTACGACACTAAAAGTACATTTTTCATGATCTCAGACAAACTGTACCTTAGATTAACATACTGTCTACTCAAACATTTCACAACTCACTCTACAGTTGTTGTTGTATGATTTCATGATATTTGGAGGTGGTTTGTTTAGTTTTTAACCCATGCATGTTTTTAAAGGGTGTCAAACCGTTAAACATCGCATATCCAGCCATTCCGAGAAACTACTAATTTGATTCATAATATAATATATTAGGTGTTTGGGGTATAATTACATTAAACACATGCATATATCACACACACAGGTTGGAAAGTCATGCCAGAGCCCCCCAAGGGATAACCCACCCATCAATCCTTATTTATTCAGTACATGTCCCAAAGGCCATGTGGGGATGAAGCCCATTACATGGACCAAAGACCCACACTCTAGCCCAAAGGCCCAGTGAAGTGTCTTTCCTACATCATGCTTGTGTTACCATATACCTATGTCATGCCTGTGTCCCCACCTTCTTATGTCACTGCCTTCCAGCAGAAATTTGCTCCCACCCATATTTGAACCCAGGTCTAATGCAGAATCACGAGGCACCTCTACCACTAAGGAACACTCCAAATTCACAGCACATCTAAATGATGTTTTGTCCCATCGTACATGTCATAAATAATAATAAGACTGTTTCCCTATGATTTCAAGACATTATGATGTTGTTTTCTTTGAATTTGACCATTAAGCTGTGTTTTGGTGTTTTATGACACTAAAGGTGCGTTTTTGGTCCCCCTGAAAGAACACCACCTATGATTGCTGTTTCATCCACTCATCTATTTTAAAATTCACTCTATGGATTTTTTTCATACGATTTCATGGAATTTTGACGTCGTTTGGTTTCTTTTGACCCCCGAACACACCTTTTTAAAGGGCATCAGACCTTTAAAACCTCATATTCAGTCGTTCTTGATAGACTGCACGTTTTATTGATGTTCCTACACATTGAAAATAATAAAAATATGGTGTTCCTATGATTTAAAGTTATTAAAAGGTGGTTTTCTATGGATCTGACTGTAAAACACACATTTTGGTGTTTTGTGACACTAAAAGTGCATTTTCGGTCCTCCTAGGGAAACGCTAGCTCGGATTGATGTTATGTTACCTCAATCCTTTTATAATTCACACTATAGTTTTTTTCGTCTGATTTCAAAACATTCATGTGTATTTTAGTTTCTTTTGACCCTAGACATAACATTTTAAAGGTCGTAAAACCTTTTAAAACTGCTTATTCAATCATTTTGAGAAGATCACATATCTGATGGATGTATTGTCTTCCCATACATGTCAATAATAATAATAATATTCTTTTTCTATGATTTCAAATCATTTAAAGGTTTTTTATATATATCTAATCATTAAACACCCATTTTTGTGTTTTTAAACGACACCTCTGACTGACATACCATGTACTCTTCCATTTCAAATTTCATTCTATAACTATTTTCATTTTATTTCATGTCATTCAGAGGTATTTTGGTTGGTTTTGAACCCCTATGGTGTTTTAAAGGGCATAAATCCTTTAAAAACTGCATATTCGGTCATTTTGGGTAGACCACACATCTAATTAATATTTCATCTCCTCATAAACATAAAAAATAACAATAAGAAAATTTTATTACGATTTCAAGTAATTATGAGGTTTTTTTTCTATGTATATGACTATTAAACACATGTTTTGGTTTTTTATGATACTAAAGGTACATTTTCGGTCTTCCCAAGAAACAACAATTCAGATTGACTTTCCATCTGCTTGAATGTATCACAATTCACTCTATGGTTATTTTCGTCTGATTTAATGGCATTTAGATGTTGTTTGGATTCTTTTAAACCCCGTTCACACCATTTTAGTGGGTGCCAAACCTTTTAAAACTGTATATTTGGTCGTTCTGAGCAGACCACATGTCTGATTAAAGTTTCGTCTCCTTGTAAACATCAATAATAATAATAATAATTACTTTAATTTCAATCCATTCAGAGGTCGTAAGCTATGTATTTGACATTTAAATGTGTGTTTTGGTGTTTTATGACACTAAAAGTGCATTTTCAGTCCTCTTCGGAAAATTCCATCTCTGATTTATGTTCCATATCATTTACTATTTCAAAATTCACTCTTTAATTTTTTTCATCATATTTCAAGACATTCAGATGTTGTTCGGTTACTTTTGACCCATTGATGCACATTTTTAAAGGGCGCCAAACCTTTAAAAACTGCATATTCAGTCATTCTGGGAATACCACTCATCTGATTCACATGTCGTCTACTCATACACAGAAATAATAATAATAATATGTATTTCTTGTGATTTTAACTCATTATAAAGTTTTTTTCTACATATATGACCATTAAACGTATGTTTTGGTGTTTTATAACACTAAAAGTGTATTTTCCATCGTCTTAGGAAAACAACACTTCTGATTGATGCACAGTATGCTCAAATATTTTAAAATTTAATATACGGTTGTTGTCATCTAATTTCATGACATTCGTAGGTCATTCAATTGGTTTTTATCTCCTTTTTTTTAAAGGGAGTCAAACATTTAAAACCCGCATAATCAGTTGTTTTGGGATGACCGCACATTCGATTGCCATTCCATCTCCTCATACACATCACAAATAATAATAAGATATTTTCCTATTGGTTTAAGTCAGCCAGAAATAATTTTTTTTTCATTTTCTAATGGCCGTTTTAAGGGTTTCCGGTACCCAATATAGAGCATTACCATCACCACATACCGATACAAAACATCCAAATCCATTACATTTTCAAATTCAAAAATTCAAAAACCAAAGATCAACGCGACATTCCTCGAGCCACGCACCTGCCAGCGTACAAAGCACCTATCCATGCACCTGTCCACCCACCTTCCATCAAGATAGCCTCGATCCGAGATCCATCATCACGCGCCACCATTCACCGCCGGAAGATGCCGGATCCAGTAGCTGACAATGTCGCCGAAGCATAATCAGACCACCACCTTCATCCTGTCCACTAGGGAACAAACCATGATGCATCCACAAACTATCTCGAACGAACAAGAAAAACGATTCATTCGCTTCAACTAGGACACTGTTGAGATTCACCATCATCCTTTGAGAAAACCGACGATTATCCAGACCAAGAATGAATCCCTCAGTGGCCAAAAACAACCATCCCGAAATTGGCGAGCATGAACCACCACCAGAACGAAACAAAAAAATATGAAATAGATTTCCCCAAACCTGAAAAAATAACTCAACCTTAAAGCCGCATCCCAGCCGGCATCAAGAAACCCTACTCAAAAACTAAAAACGAAGAATCAACGGAAGAAAGGAACCTCATCCGCTCAAAGAAAACAAGATCCTGACACCGCTATCCGAAAAATCTATAGAAACAACGCTCTACCTTCAAACGCCCAAATCTGGATGGAGGGGCGGTCTCAGACCACCAGCCAGGAACTCAGGAATAGATTCAACACTGTGTTAAGGAAAGACACCAGTGCACGCATAACGAGTCGAGAAAGGCCATAGAAACAAAGAACCACCACCCTGACCGGCCGAACCAGGAAGGAGAGGGAGCAGATCCGGGGAGGGGAAGGCGGCGCAAGAACCCTAGAAGAGCGACGTTGTGCCCCTTATGGGCTAATATTGGTTTAAGTCATTAAAAAGGCCATTTTATATGGATCTAACTGTTAAAATCACATTTTGGTGTTTTATGACACTAAAAGTATATTTTTGATCCACTCAGGAAAACGTCCGCTTATATTGATGTTCTGTCTGCTCAGCCATTTCAAAATTAACTCTAAAGATATTTTCTACTTATTTCATGGTATTTAGATGCCATTTGTTTTCTTTTGACACACGAAAAAATATTTTTAAAGGGAATAAAATATTTAAAAAATACATTTTTTATCATTTAAATTCTACTACAGTAGTAATGTATCATCTGAGGAAGATAATTAATGATACAAAAATTTTCAAATTAATCTAATTAATACTACCACATCATCTCATTCCAATTTTTTTAGTTCATGAAGATAATGATCTGAAGGGGGTAGCATTGGGAAGCATAAATAACACAATTATGGGAAATCAAATGAGGAGTAATGATAATGATTCTATACTTCCATAAAATTATCATGAGATAAAATTCAGTGATGTGATGAAACTACTAATCAAAAATAGATCTGGATGTATTGAATTTAGGAGATGGTATATTTTCTATCCTCTAAACTCGAAATAAGAAAAGTGAAATTCATTGGTAAGTTTCCCCATGCTTGTTTTTTTGACATAAAGTCATGAATATTGTGTCTAACATTCCAAAAATGTTTTTGTATAATGAAGAGATAAAAAATCAATTATAAAATCAATAAAAGGAATGAACACGCCAAGAGGAAACCATAGAAAAAAATCCTTAATTAAGAGAATACATTCAAAATAAGATTATATCACTGAAGAAGTAAAATTATAAGTTGTTGAGGATTGTAGATATCTTTATGGATAAGCCCTTCTGGTTATTGTAGCCATGCAGTAAGTAGAGGATATCAATTATAATGATTCTATAATTGAGGGTAAAACTAATATTAAAGATGATCAAGATATATATCTTGAAAAAATTGACATGTGTAGATAAAAAAATTTATCTAATATATTTACAAAAGATTACTTATTCTATATTATGAAAAAATAATCGAAAAATTTATAATTTAAAGTAGATATTAAAAAAAAATATGGAAATTCTATAATTTTAATTAATAAATTGGAACTATTTTTCAATGTTAAAGATAATTTTTGGACTATTGATGGACAAACAGACAAAATTAAATTATATTACTAAAGAATAAATGTACTAGAATATGAATCCATGATTTTGATGTGAAAGTTTGTTGATCAATAATGACCTTATACTCCTCGTATGGAATCGGGGCATTCAAGTTCTTTATCCCATAAAATGCTACATAAGATCACATGGCTTCTACTAACTACGTAATTGAAAAACCATATGTGTAGTATTTTAAAGGAAAAGGTAAATTAATGTTTGATCTTAACTAAAAGAAAATAGAACTAGTGGTTGATGAAAAACCACAAGAACTAACATCCTTCTTAATGATGGAGATACACAACACTCAAAATCCTATTATTGATGCCACAAATAGGGAATAAATGAACCAAAAAATAGTTTTTATTATTTATTAATATTTCTTATCTATATCCTCTTTGACCATAGGATAACCACAAATATTTTTATGATTTGATTCCTTAATCATTTATAGTTAATTCTCAAATAATCGTGAATTTTCCTACCAAAAACAAAACCAAGTTTATCCTCTAAGAACAATGATTGGAGAATCTTTGTCATATCATCATTAAGAACCTTTAACATAATCTTATAAGAGATTTTATATAAACTAATGGGTTATAAATTATTGATTAGGCATGGTTGACGTATTGGGAAGAATCAAAAGAGTGGTAATCGATACCAATATGGGTCAATGGACCCATGACTGCCCTCTAGCTTGAAACTCTTATTGATAGTAAAGAACATATAATTCCATTTATTTAAATGGAATACATTCCAAAATATTTTCATCCCATGATACCTACATAGCATGGTCAAGGTCCTAAATATCCTGATGAAGCTGTGAAATATAAAGGCTTGAGGTCATCAGTTTCATAACCCATTTTTTAAAGAGACCTAAAGGTATTTATGATTCACCTAAAGAACTTCCCATAGTATTCTAGTCATATAGAGCTGCAACATTGAACCACCTAGATATGAAAGTAACCATAATGGGTCCTTATAGTAGAAAATTTAAATCTCTCATATGAGAGACCAAAAACTCTTAGCACAATAAATAGGTCATAATTTTCATAGTGAGAACAAGGTAGTTAGACACCCTATATGTTCTAAAATGAATCAAAAAAATGAATATTGAAGATGAAATGATCAAATAGAACCTAAAATCCATTATACGCTATCCAGTTATTTCAGTAGATGAATTTATTGTTTATTAAATCCAATTCCATGAGTTATGAAGAATCCATTATGTCTCTTAAGTCTTGATGATCCCTATATAAAATAAAATTTCACGTTTATTTATGTATGGGTCTACTTGAATATTGAAATGTCCTATAATAGTCCACAGAGAAAGCCAGTGGTTGAAATTAGAAAAATCATTCCAAATTTCTAATATAATATGAAGATCACATTTTATATACATGATATATATAAATAAGTCTATTGTACATAGGGATCTTAATAGTCACATAGTGCATAACTAAGTTTCTTAGAAGTTCTATGATTTGTTGGACTCAGTCAAAAATTACTTAGAGATAGTTAAACTTACGGGTTGAGGAATAAAGTAAAATTTAACTTGAAAAGTCACATAATAAAATGAATCTTGGGATTAGTTGTTTCTTAAGGTTGGTTAATAAAGGGTAAACTCGATCATATTAATGAATAATAAGACAAGTGAATGTTTTCCAAGGAAAAGTAAACCAAAATGTTGCAAAAGGGGATTAGCTATATAAGCCAAATATATTTGGAAAACATTGTAAAGAATGAAATTCTTGAGATATTCCTATTCTTACTCATGATCACACCCACATATTCCATATTTTTCAAAAAATAAAGATTGATTGAAAAACATACAAGCCAAAAGAGAAGAAGTCAAAATGATTCACCATGATAGTGCATGTGGATGTGTGTTTTCCAATGACAGCCAAATCCATAGACGGGAAACTCATTTTTTTCTTAATTATTGATGAAAAAAGTAAAATTGAAGTGTTGGTGGTTATTTCTTATAAACTTTATTTGTTCGGGTGCATTATTATTTAGCATATATTAGTGTAAAAATGAATGGGATAAAAATTAATAGCTTCTAGGCCCAAAATGGCATAAAGTTTACCAATACTCTTGTAGAAGATAAATTTGTGAATAATGGGAAAAAAACTTATTTTATCCATATAAAATCTATAAAAAATAGAGTTTTGAAAGAAATAATTTTATCATCAATATTATGAAACTCACATTTCTCCTTGAAATGAATCAACTAGAGACATATATGTAATGTCCCAGATTTTTCGTGTATTTTTTTCAAAATTATGTGGAATTATTTCGAGACCAAACACTCTGAAAAAACATGATTCTGATGCCTGATGATCTTGAAATAGAATTTTAAACTTTTTTTTAAGTTCATTTAAGTAAACATGTGGGTGGTGTAACGTCCCGGTTCCGGAAGCCACCCAGAGGTGACCCGTGCTCAGTTTTCCACATGACCTCAAGCACATTTTCCAAAATGACAGAGGCTACCGACTAGAAGTGAGGGCATTGGTAAGTTATTGGGGAAACTATGCCCTCATTTGGTAAGGTATACAAAGAAAAGAAATTAATAGTAAATAGAAGAATTAGTAAACAACAAACAACAACTGAAACCAAACAGCGAAAGCAATGAATATATAGTGATGATGATAATGTTGCAGCAGGTACAAGTATCTAAGGAATGCAGAAAACACAACAACATGCTGAAATAAAAGTAAAAACAAAGTACTAGAATAATAGAAACTTCTGCAGCATCGCAAGCCTAAGCTTGGTCCCTTGCTCTCCAGTTCCAAGAAATCAAGTACCGGAAGTCGAGGGGCGCTTGCCCTTATCTATAACTACAACAACAAAGTTTGCTTGGGCCCAAAATCATGGCCCAAATAGGGTGTGAGATACAATCCCAGTAGGTAATCACCCAATGATCTGTGCCTAATAGTCAATGAATACAAGGCACGTAAAAGTGCAAGAAGCAGTAAACAGAAAAGCACACAGCAGCTACAATCCACAGTTCTAGCATATAAAGTACACAAGTAAACAACCAACAACATGTAAAAAATAGGTAACCCTCTTGGTAGCTCTCACAGCCTAACCCCTATGGTTCAACCTACAAGTACTATCAACCCGCTAGGAGGCACACTCAGTCTCACCCCTCTGGTTCAACTACGAGTAGAATTTCTGAGGAAGCACTCACCTTCAATTCCCCCTATAGTCTTGTATCATACAAAAGGCTCTCTGGGGAAGCACTCAACGTCTCATTCCCCCCGTGGCCCGCGTCGAGGAACTACAGACTCTCTAAGGAATTACTCATCGTCAATCCCCCCTGTGGTCTCACATCGTTTTAAAAGACACTCTGGAGAAGCCCTTACTTCCATTCCCCTTATAGTCTACTACACTAGGTTTTCATAGTCCTGTGTGAAATAAACATGCTCAGCACGCGCGTATCATCCCAAGTAAACCTCAAGAACTTCTTGGCTATCATTCTAAGGCACAACAACATAACAATGTAATAGCCCCACTATCCTACAACTAGGCATGGCAACTGGAAAAATTCCTAATAAGAAAAACATGAAAGGTTAAGCACAAGAATACAGTATGAATTATCCAATTTTTCAAAAAATGATCTCTACTCAAGAAACCATGAAAAGAAGACAAACAACAGGGGAAAAACAGGAAACCCACAATTCTCCATTCAAGGGAATTGGTGGAATTTGAACAAAATATTCATAGACTTCCTACGGAAAGGAACAAACCACCTACCTCAATCCTAGGAGATTGATATACTTGAACCACATCGATTGATTCTCCCTTCAACGACTTAGATCTGAGAAAACGCCCAAAACGCTCAACCAACGATATCTTGAGAATGAGTAGGAATAGGAAAACAAGGCTCAAGAAGAAGGGAAAACTCATCGCTGCAATTCCAATGCAATCGACAGTGCTCAAATCAGATAACAGACGGAGGAACGGTGGATCGTCGAAGATCCACGGATTCCCAGTGCTCTCGGACGAACATAACCTAGAAGAAGAAGTTTATCGTGATTAGGCGCGACCCCAGTCTGTTTAATGAAAAAAAAGAAATAACATGGTGTGTACTTTTAGAGTACATGGCGTGTACTAGGTCATTCCGTACTCTGCCAAAATCGACCTCCACATCACCCCTACACACCGTGTGTGTGGCCCGGACACGGCCAGAACACGGCTTCGAGCGGGAAAAGAGTACACAGTGTGTACCCATAAAGTAAACGACGTGTACTTCAAAAATTTCCAGTAACTTCATTTTTTCTCAAAAACTCCATAAAAAGGAATGAAATACCTGAAACGAAGATCCGGGATCTTACAAGTGGGTAGTTCTATGTTTTAAACTGGTGCTTAGATCAAAAATTTGAGGGTATAATTGAACTCAGAACAATGGGATTCACCTATAATGGACTTAACATCGACCGACATGGGTCAACCAAAAATTATAGTTTTCAGACCTTTCGAAAAATAATAAAATAACTTAAAAAGTTATTTTATTTTTCATTTCTCACTGTTGAGTGGTGGCACGCCAGCACTGTGGGGAAACGACGAGGTAGTGATGATCCCCTTTAAAGATACTTATTAATGGAAGCAAAATAGATATGGTGTTTAATTAATGAAACTGTATAACGATGTGGCAATGCAGTGTAGCAGAAACACTACGACACGTTTCACTCTTAATGAGATAACACGTTGGGGAATCAAACCTGGATTTTACTTTGATGAACCTACAGTGAAAATCCTCTCCTGTGATGAACGAATAACGTTGGATAATCACTAGCGATGTTGACACACCTCGAAGAACGGGACCAGAGGGAGAATAATGCTAATGGATTCAAAGGGGACATGAATCCTCATAGGCATATCTCTCCATAAACAAACACCTTTGAGGTCTGGGTTATATTTATTTTATATTTCTCTTTTCTTTATTCTAAATGATGAATGCAGATCAACCCATGAAAAAGTTGATCTACGAATCACTCGTTCTTGCAGGAGGGTGTTTTTCTTGGGTTTTCTATATCATGATCATTTATTTTCTGATAGAACATTGAACCATTATTCCATGTTTTCTAAACATCTAATTTGGAGGGCATGGGCCAACACAAACAAGGCCCAATCCCCTCTACCTCGTGCATTTTTTTCATTCTTTGTGACCACATCTTCGAAGTGGTTGTAAGGAGGATTTGAGGCCATCGTAGGGAAACAAAGATCCCTCGGAGATTGTAGGAACAAGCAGTGTGAAGAAAGGACCACCGGAATGAACCTGATGGTTTGTAGAAGAATCTGTCGGTGGTGGCCCACGATAGCGGCGACGGGCGGGTGACAGAGCACCTTGATGGCAGGCTGAGGGATACGTCACGGCCGGATCGGGCTACGGCGGTGCGGAAAGTGCTTCCAGCTTTCGTGCTGGAGGGTAGACACGACCACCCAGCCACGGTCGATTGACTGTGGAGGATGAGGTGGCCCCATGAATGACTCACGGGGCAGGGGGAGCCAGACGCGGCTTCCAACCACATCCCAGCAAGGCAGAATCGGTCCACCTATGGTGGACCTGGAAGGGCGCAGGCCACCCCAATGGGCCGGAACCATGGCCCAATGGTCCAGACTCAGGCTGGTCTGGGCCTGGGTCGGGTTAGTAGACCAGGGTCTGGTCAGTGGACCTTGGGCTGGGTTGGGTCGGGTCAGTTCGACCGGGTCAGACCGAACCCAGACCCTGCCTTCCCCTTTTCAAAAAAACCAATAAATTTCAAACCAGGCATCTGATTAACAAGAATTTTACAGTGTTAGAACCCTAGAGATGAGGCAGATCTTTTAGAATACTATATGGAGACTTTCATGGAATTTTAAATTAGAAGAATGTCTTGAGGATCAGTTCTCCTAAAATTAAGTGCACTACTTATGGAAACCCTGCCATTGGATGAGACCTAAAGACTACTGAAAAGAGGCCCTATGTGGATCAGCTACTATGGAATAATGGAAAGAAGTTTATATGTGACCTGGAAGGCCCACATTGGGGAGAGGATTTGTGTGACCTGGTAGAACCGTGGTACTCTACATGAGGAGTAACTCAGTATGGCCAAGGTGGGAAGCAGCTTCTATGTGACCCGACATACCCACGGTGGGGAGTGGCTTCTGTGTGACCCATCATACCCACGGTTCTCATCTGGGATGAGTACCACAATAGTCCAAGGTGGGTGGGAAGCGGCTTCTGTTTGACCTACCAAGCCCACTGTACTCATTAAGGAGGAGTTATCTAGCATCCCATGGTGTTCGATTATGTGACTAAGTGTCCTAATTTCCTACTCTAAATTATACCTGGTGTGATATGTCTTATGTCATGATCATGTTTCATGATCATGTTTTGTGGTTTTCTCTCTGAATTTATTTGTGATAATTCATTTGTGTTTTGGGGTCCCTACTATGTATATTGTTTCTCACCCCTACATGGGTTTTTCCCACACGTGGTGTGTCTTGTGTAGAAGACCACTTCCTTGACCGAGGACTTGGTGGCCTGGGACCTGGTGGTTCCTAATGAGACCAGAAAGGTGGGGAGTACTTCTATGGCTTCCAGTTGCTACTATGTACTAACCCATCATGTGGGGTTTCTAGCAGATGATTTTCAGAGTTTTCCTTGTACTTTCCTATTTTCAATTTATCTTTTGTTGGGTTTGTATTCTGTTCCATTTGACCAACAGTTTTTACTTTTACTCAGTGGTTGTTTAGTGGCATGCATGTTTACTTTTACAGCTTTGGGACATGGTTTTGTGTGTGTGCATAGAGGTACTCAGGCAAATGCTTCCCACTTGCAGGTTGACTCCTTCGGCACTAGTCTCCAACCCCTAGCCTTTGGGAGGCAGGCTTGGTGTATGTCACCGCATGGGACTCGGGGTACGGGTCATGACAATACAGTTAAGATTTAGTTCTTATATCAATTTATATCTTTAGGAAACAAAAAAAATCCATTTCAATTGTTCTTTTGAAATGACATGTTAATATTAAAATGGTAATGTAAATTACCTCATGCATGAGGTGCATCCTCATATGGATCACCAATGAAATAAGGGTGATGTCCACCAGCTATATCCATATCCTACAACATATATAAATATTATTTATCTTAATAATATCAATAAAATTCAATATAAGTGTGGTTTATTTTCTTTTTTACCTATAGAACCACTTATGTACCATCAACAGGATGTTTTTTCATCCCTTCGTCGATACGTGTTGACATCTATGATAATTTATCCTCATAATTTTCATATAACTACCGAAATAACTCATCCATATTGTACTGCATAGGCTACATAGAAGCATATATCTTAGTTTGTGTGTGCGTATCTAAATCTCTACAAACACCCATTCCATATACTATAAAAACTAAACATCTTGTGAAACTAGTTCCATAAGTCAAAGAATATCCATGATCATCAAGACCCATGACACGCTAAAATATTTCATCTCTACACATAGTACTATGATGTTTCTCCTTTGGCAGCTCTGGTAACTTGACCTCAAACTAAGACTATAGAATATCCACAATAAATTAATGAAAAAATGTGAATAATTTCTGTGAAATAAAAATAAATTTGTTACTTAATAATTTTCTTATTATAACATTGGAAATATCTGGATCACCCACCCAATGATTCATCACCCATATCAACATCTGATCGGTTGGATCACCACATCGGTGTAACAATAATAAATGTGTCCATAGAATACATATTTATATTCATGTCATACAATAATATTTTCAATATATGAATGAAGAGTGAATTCTAAAAATTCATCATGTATGAGTTGTGACACATGTCGAGTACCAAGTCTTAAAGGCATTCCCTAAATCACCTAATTGCATGAATGATGGGAAAACTTTGTCAAAATTCAATGTATTTAGTTAACAAACATGTGAAAATTAGATTATTTTATAGATTAAAAGTAATAAATTTTACCATTATCACCTCACTCTACAAAGAAACCACCAAATCCTACCACTGAATAGGAAGAACACTCAACTGGACTCGATATATAATGTCTAGAAAATACAAAAATTCTATCATGTGACCTCTCTTTACCCATCCCTTTAATCCTTCCATAATTGTTTGTATTTGGTGATGCATACTTCCCAAAACTCATCTGGATATAATGATGAATTATCCGTTAAAAAAATATCTAGTAGTTGAGATAATAAAAAAATAATGTCAAGGAAAATTAAATATTGAATTTACCTAAAACTCCCTCCATAATCATTCAATAATATCCTATGGTAATGAATTCCAATCCCAATTCATTATAGGAAATCTATTTCAGTCTCATATCATATTCCGCAATTGAAGAATTAATACAGCCACACATTCTCCAACTGGATGAAAGGTGTCATCAAATAACAAATTCAATTGGGATCCAGAGTTCTAGGATTAAACCCCTATTTTAGGACACTTGTGTCCACTAGAAGATTCACTAGGTCATGATAATCCTAAATTTATAATTCAATTATAAATAACTGAATTTTTAATTAAAACTTATAAACAGATAGGGGGATATACTTACAAAAAAATTATAATAAATTAATTTCAAAAAAATGAAAACATACATACCAACAACATCAGGTGAAACTATCTGACCATCCTATTACATACCAATATTAATAAAAAAATATAGTCAAATCAAGTAGTTTTTATACATATAATTCATAATTTTTTTTACAAAATTTAATTGGAAAAAAATTACAATTTGTCACTGATCGCGCATATCTATATTATCTCCTTCAATTGTATCTTTGGCCCATTGTATATATTCTTCTTGTATACCTAAAGATTTTTATTTAAGTGTTTATTTAGGAAAGGAAAGAACATACGGCTCCTCTCAATCAATTAGAAAAACCCATCTTCTAGTCATTTTCACCACAACTTTCCAATTAGAATCAATGTCGATAAAGAAAACTTGTTATGCCTACGATGTCAGTATGAATGGCTCATTGCTTAAGTGGTCATCTTTATATAGTATATTGTTAAATATTACCAATGTAAAATATAAATGGTCAACTATTTTCCATGAATAAGATCGAACCAATAATTGGTTAACTATATTGATTTAATCCACAACCATAAATAACCTCAATAATATCCCTCAACAATCCATAATAATAACCTACATCAATAGATGAACCACCGACACCACTATTCTTTGTTGCTCGTTTCATGATTATCCACTAAAAAGGGATAATAATAATTGGTTTTATCTTAATATTCATGTGTTTCAATGTCCATTAACATCATTTTTAGTGCACTATTTAAACTGAACTTCATTTCTCATCACAAGTGCAATTCATGTTTAACATAAAAATTTGGACCCAATAAATCATCTGTTTGTGGATAAAATTATATTCATTTTTTGAATTTTATATTTTGGGATATTATTTATCACTTTTTTTGGAACATTTTCTATTTTAGGATCTATGGATGAATCTTAAGGGAAGATGAATATTTTTGGCAATGAATGTAGAAATTCATGGATAAAGAATAACGAACCTTAAACCCATCAAACAAAAGTGAGGACCATAATACAAGCCCAATGAAGCTAAATTTTTAAATTTAAAAATATAAAATTATGTGGATAATTTTATTCAACTGTTTCCATAGGTAATTCAGAATTTTTCATATAGATCCAGGGAGCAGAAGTTAACATTTAAATTTTATGTCCAGTTCTGAACACCCATAAAGTCATCCCACCATTTCAATAATAAACTCCAAAAAGATACTCCAAATGTCCTAAAATTTTGAAAAAATTTATATCATACATGGAAGAAGATATTTTTCTCCTATGACCCCTTTGGATCTGGTAATCATAAGTTACAAATTCACACGTCAAAAAGGGAAATGAATCTGGAAGATTTTTCTAGTCAACTTTGAAACGCCCAATTTCAATTGATTTCTCACCCTCCTTTTGACTCTCCTAAATTTTGGGGAAGTAATTTATTGATTTGGGATAAACCCTAGGATATTAATATGACTATATAATGATCTGGTGGTGAAGGTAATTGGTATACATGTTTTTATTTTTATTTTATATCAAGATTTCATTTTGTAATCGCATTGTCATTTTCTCTCATGAAAACTATTCATTCATGTTCAGTTCATAACAAAATTTCTTCTTATTATTCACTTATTTTATTAATTTCAATATCACATTGATACAATTGAATCAATGTGTGAACTTATTCACACCAACACTTGTGAATTTTATCACACAACGATGGAGTGATCGTTATTTCAGTTTTTGTTCTTCTTCAATTCCACCCTTATGAGTCTACTACCCACTTCCATTGAAATAATAACATCAATAGAGGGATAAAAATCTAGTGGGTTGATCCAAGGGAGTACTAAGGGTCTGGATTGGATGTTATTTCTAAATTTTATAATTCTTAATCAATTCTTTTGTTGATATTTTCAATCAATGACGTGCCTTCTCCATTTATCTCCTTATTTTAATGCTACGTATATGGAGTGATAAAAAGATCCTCTACCTTGAAGTGCTCATGAATTTTATCCTATAAGTCCATAGGTGATAATCCTTAGGATATTGAAGACAAAAAAATATGTGATTGATTTTGGAAGTTCATATTTCTTTGAAGGAAACAACCGAATTTAAGACATTGAAATAATTTAAAAAGAAATTCATCCAATCCACCCTAAGTGATAACTAAGGATAAAATCATTTTTTTTAAATTAAATTAACTTAAGTATCTCAAAATAATTTATAATCCAATCAATTAAAACCCAAGTTGGTTACTTCATATCCAAATCACCACCATAAAATCACCTTCCTAGAATGTATGTTTCTTTAGGTTACTTCTTAGGTCTCTAAGGATTCTATAACCCAAGTCGTACTATAAGTGACAGCTTACACCATTTATCTTGGTTAAATTTGGGTGAAACCAAATTTTGGAATAGTTTCTAGGGACCCAAGTAAGTCACCTTAGAATATCATTATATTCTCACATAATTTTCTTTTCTCACCCCATTTCTCTTATCTTTGACCCTTTCTTTTTTTCCTCTTTTTTGTGCATGTCCACCTATACCCATGACTGCTCAAATCGTCTAGTTAGGGTGGATAGTCCTATGGTTGGGGAGTAAAGTACACCTAGGTTCCTCTTTAAATTATAACCAAATATTACTAATACTTCATACTCAAACATTGATCCCAATCCAATAGATGATATTCAAAGAAACCAACACATCAAAATGGGAGGGAACCAAAATGGAAATGCAAATAAGGTTTCCCAAAACACGGGGAATACCATTGATCATACTATGAATGACTACCTCACACCGGCCTAGACTAATGCACCCTCTTATATTCGGCATGACACTATAGTATATGCTCAATATGTTTTCAAACTCCATGTATTGAACCATATTCTATCCTTTCATGGTGTGGAGTATGAGATGCCTTACCTTCATGTTAAATAATTCAATGACATTGTCGAAACCATGTGCCCTACAAATCAAATTAAATCAGATAAAATGAGAATATTTCCTTTTTATCTCAAGGATAGAGAAAATAATTGGTTAAATAATATAATACCACTATCCATTCACTCTTGGGACCAACTACAATGATAATTATACAAAAAATAATTCCCCCATCACAAAAAAAATCACTTAAAAAAATATCCAATTTTTATTAGAAGTAGGAGAAAAATAATATGAAACATGGGAAAGGTTCAAGGACACATTAAGCATGGTACCACACCATGGTTTATTAATCCCATAATAATTGATAATTTTATATGAAGTTTTAGAGTTAAGAAACAAATAGTTTATTGACATGATGTGTAATTGAACATTCAAAAACAAATCCCCAAATTATGCTTATGAGTATTTGGAAAATCTTGATGAAGAGAACAAAACATGGAGAACATCACCTTACTATAAGAATCATACTAAATATGATTGAATGAAAAATCTTAGAGGAGAGGAAAACCTTAGAGAAAAACTTGTTTCACTCACTAGGAAGGTTGAGGAGATCGATCGTAGGAAGGTCCACAAAATCCAAACTATTGATCCTGTTTGTACAATTTTTGACAAAAATGAACACAAGACCGATAATTGCACAACTATTCATTCTATCAAGGATTTTATTTTAGGGTAACCATCAGAATAAGTTAATGAAATAAACTTTGAAAATACACAATACCAAAACAAATTCAATATAATGTATAATGACCACCCAGGCTTCTATTGGAAGGATAATAAAAAAACAACACAACAACGATCTCCCAAACCACACCCTCCATAGAATTTTTAAACCCATAATTAGTTCCAACCATTACCAGTCCAATACCAACATCCTATTATCCAATATCAAAAATCTATCCAATAACCCATTAAACATCCAATCCAACAACCAAAGTATCCTCCTGGGATAATCCCACCAGTACAACCCACTACCCAATATGTCCCTCTCCCAATACTTGAACTGTTGTGTAAAAATGGAAAAAATGAACTCACAAGTCACATAACTTAAATAGGAACTAAATACAATAAAAAAATGGAAATCCACCTATGTCTACTCAGGTGTCCCATACCTAACTTTAACTGTAGAATCAAGTTACACACAACCCTCCCATGAACAACTAAAAGTAGTGACTATCTTAAAGAGTGGGAGAGCTATTGAAAAACCTAAACAAACCATTACAGAACCATTAAAAACATCAATATCAATTGAAAATGTTGGAAAAACACCCATAAATTATAAAAAATACAATAATAATGTGCAATATCCACAACCTCACCAAATAGTCAAACAATATGCTCCCTTCCCTCAATATATGAGAGGAAAATCTAATCCTAAACTAAATGAAATAGTGAGGGAAATTTTATATAAAGTTAAAATGAACATTCCCATTCTCGATGCAATCCAAACCATTCCTCTCTACTCAAAGTACCTTAAGGACTTATGCAATTTTAAAAGGAAATTTTCACATCAAATCCAAGTTCTTTAAGATACTAATGTAAGTACCACCATTCAAGGAAAAATTCCTCCTATTTTAAAAAGCCTAGGATGTCTATACATCAATGTTGAGTTAGAATAGAACAATGTTTTCAAATACCTTTATGATCTAGGAGCTAGTGTGAACCTTATTATGTATTCCATGTATTATCAATTAGGGATTGAATATCTCCAACCAACATCCACCACACTAAAACTTTTATATCATAGTGTTCATGTTTCTAAAGGGATATTAAAATATGTTTTGGTGAAAGTTGAAAATTTCATTTACCCTATTGACTTAATTGTCTTAGAAAATCACCCAAGATTAGTTCCTAGGGAGAAAACCCCCATCATCATTGGATGTCCCTTCTTAGAAATAATTAACTAATTCATCAAAGTTATGCATGGGAACATGACAATAAAATTTAGAATCATGAGCCTTAATATAAACATATACAATAAAAATTCTCAAATTAGAGATAATGAAGTGATCCAGGAGGTCAATTAGATAAGTAGTGTTGATAGGGAACCTGAGGAACATCAAGGAATCACTGAAATATGTTTTTTTAAAGATGATATTGATTTCCTTTGTTTATATGTGGGAAATTTATTTACATGGACTTAATCCCTTTCAGATTACTACTTTTATGATTTTTATGGCCACCAATAATGAAACCATTGGAGAAATAAAAAAATAGTGTCCATACCCATTAATCACACTGATCGAGAAAATTTTGTGGTAGAAACTTCTATTAAAATTGAACCAATAGTTTCAATAAATTTTTAAAAAGAAATAGGGTCTAGGGTGAAATCTCGTCCTTCTTTTGAATGTGTTATCCAACCTGATCTAGAATATAAGGTCTTACCCTCATTTCTTCATTATTCATTCTTAGGGGACAATAAAACCTTACCTTTTTTATTTAATCGTCTCATGAATCCAATCAAGTGAGTTTGATTCTGGATGTCCTAGTAAAGCACAAAAAAGAAATCAGATGGACCTTATCTAATATTCCCTGAGATTAACCTACTCATTACAACTCATAGGATTCTTCTATAATCTGACTCCAAACCATGTCATCAACCTTATTGGGGACTCAATACCAAAATTATGGATGTATTAAGGAAATAACTTCTAATGTTTTTTAAAGTGGGTATCATCTACCGTATTGTTGAGAGTAAGTGGGTAAGCCCAATTCAAGTTGCTCCGAAGAAGGTCGAAATCCCTATCATTACAAATGAGGATGGTGATATTATCCCAACAAGGTGTAGTGGATGGATAGTCTATATTGAATATAGGAAGTTAAACTCATGTACCAGAAAAAACCATTTTCCTTTACCCTTCATTGGTTAAATCCCAGAGAGAGTGGTGGGTCATTAGTTATAATGCTTCCTAGATAGATTCTCAGGGTAAAATCAAATTGATGTCTCCTTAGAAGATCATTAAAAACAACCTTCTCTTTTCCATTCAATACTTTTTCCTTTAAGTGCATGCCCTTTGGTTTAGGTAATTCCCCTGGTACCTTCTAGTGGTTCATGAAGGGAATCTTCTCTACCATAGTTGGGGATTACTTAGAAGTATTTATGGATGAATTATCCACCTTCTAAGATACTTTTCAGGGATTCTTAATAAATATTGAAAGAGTTTTATCAAGATGTGAGGATATGAATCTCATTATAATCTGGAAAAAATCCGTTTCATGGTAAAAGAAGGACTTTTTTTGGACATCCAGTCTCTAGTAAAGGGATTGAAGTTAATAATGATAAGGTTGATATAATTCACCACCTTCCCTCTATAAAAACAATTGAGGATGTGAGGTCCTTATAAGAAAACTATGGATTCTGTAGAAGGTTCGCTATTAATTTCAATTCAATTTCCCAACCACTTTGTGCTCTTCTAGTGAAAGATGATCTATTTTTATGGAAAAAAGATGCAAGGAATCATTTTACACACTCAAGTCATCTCTTATCATTAAACCTATCATACAATATCCCAACATGAAAAATCCATTCAAACTACTGTGTGATGTGAGTGACTTCGCTGTAGGAGCTATTTTAGGACAACATTGTGATAAAACTCCATGTTTCATTACTTATTCAAGTAAATATTTAAATGATGCACAAATCAACTACTACACTGCTAAGAAATAGTTTCTTGTTGTTTCCTTTAGTTTAGAAAAATTCAGGTCCTAGATATTAGGATCCCCCATCATTGTCTTCACTAATCATTCAACACTGAAATACCTTTTCAAAAAATAAGATTCCAAATCTAGATTGATTAGGTGGTTCTTCCTTTCTTTCAAGAGTTTGATATAACCATTATGGATAAAAAGGGTGTTGAAAATGTTGTAGTTGATCACATCTCTAGGATAGAATTCAAAGAAAACTCACATCAAATTTATGTGTCTGATTTATTTCCCAATGGGAACGTCTATTCTATGAGTGATTTTCCATGTTATGGTGACATATCTAACCAATTGGTTACATGTGTCATTCCAAAATTCATCGGGACCAAATCTAAGTGGAAATTCCTTTATGATATCAAACATAGTGTGTTTGATAATCCATACATTTTCAAGTTATGTCCTCATTAAATCATTAGGAGATGTGTTCCTGATTCTGAGAAAGAGTCTATTCTTAAATTCTGTCAGGAAAAGGCATGTGGAGGCCACTTTTCCACAAAGAAAACAACTACAAGGTTTTTATAAAGTGGTTTCTTTTTTTCTATTCTTACTAAGGATTCCTACACATTATTCCAATGTTGTCCTCGGTGTCAGCAATTAGGATCCATAATAAAAATAATTCAAATGCCTCTTATAAACATTTTGATCATAAAAATATTTGATTGTCGGGGAATTTATTTCATGGGACCCTTCCCAATATCTAGGGGATATCTCAACTAGTGATGAAAAATGGGACCGCGACCCATGGTATTTTTCGGTATGGGGAGGATATGGGGCGGGGGGAGCTTAAAATGTTTGACCGCTAAGAGTATGGGCCAATGCAAGCTGACCCTAAATGGGTGTGCGCCAAAACAGGTTGAGCCCACGCGGGTGCGGGCTGACCTGTGGGCCTAATTTTATTTATTTTACAATATATGCTTCTTTTGAATTTTAGTTTTTTTTAAACACACTTGATTAAACCATGACATGTGATTTCTCACTATAATGGTCATACAAATTCACCATTTCTTTACATGTGAAATTTAAATAGATCAATATTTCTTTTTTTAATATGATATTATAATATTTATATAGTAATTATTAACCATGTTCACATGGTGTGTCATCGCACCTCTTAAAAAATGGAAGTCATCTCTATTGTACTTGGTTTCAATTCTAAAAGAGTTATTATAATTATAATATTTTTTTGGACTGATTTAATTTTTTTATTACTTAATTTTATTTTGTTATTAAGAAAAAATTAAAGGACCTCATGATACCCTAATAGCCTTTTCTGAAACCAGCCATTGCTTGAAGTGTCCTCATTAATTCATAGGTCTAGCCATTCACAGAGCCACACAATAAACATCATCATTTTTCACCCCTCATTTATCACTCACCTACTTTTAATTGCAACAATTCACCACCACATCGGCGTCGTCACATGAGACCATAAACCCATAGAAAAATGTTCGCTCTCATCTCTTAAAACTATAGCTATTGTAAATCCATACTTCTCCCAATGACTAAAATTAAAAATGCGAAAAAAATAAAATATATAAATGATTATAAATAGTATTTTTTTTAAAAAAATGTTGGTATCCCATGGGAAACATGTGGGCTTATGCATGGCGGGGTGGGCTTGGATTTTTTTTCGCATTATATGCAGGCTTTTTCAGACAAACCCGCACAGGCTCAAACCCAGGCGGGCTTGGCCCTCCCCACCCCAGCCTGTTTGTTTCGTATTAATAATATCTACATTCTATTAGTTGTTGATTAAGTATCTAAATTGGTTGAGACCATTCCCACATAGTCAAATGACCACAATGTTTAGATTTGATTCGTGGAAGAACACATCTTTTCTAGATTTTGAATTCCTAGGTATATCATTAGTGACCGTGGAACCTATTTCTACAACCTTCCCTTCTCATCACTCATGTCTAAGTATGGTATTTCTCTCAAAGTTTCCATTAAATTCTATATTTAAAACAATTGTCCAAATGATTTATAGAATTGGTAAATTAAGAAAATTATGGACAAACAGTCAATCCCTCAAGAAAATATTAGTATGAGAAACTCTTGGATTCCATTTGAGAATATCGTATGAAATTCAAAACCATCCTAGTAATGTCACCATATAGGTTGGTATATGTAAATGCTTTCCATTTACCTATTTAAATTTAATATAAGTACTTTTGGGAAATCAAAAAATGATCTTTGAATTTTCTTTGGCCGAAAAAAAGAGGAAATTATAAATTAATGAACATGAAGAACTTAGAATGTAAGATTATGAAAATTCAAGGATCATTAAAGCTATAGTAAATACCTATCAATCTAGGAATCTCAATGTTAAACAATTTGAACCCAGGAAACTTGTGCTCTTATATAGTTCCAAACATGTTTTACACCCAATAAATTTAAGGTCGATATGGTAAAGTCCTTACATAGTGCATCATATGGACCCCATGGATCAGTAGTGTTTCAAGACCCCACCAGTGACCAGATATTTAAATTCAATGTCCATAGTTTAAAACTATTCATTGAAACATTCAATTAACAATAAATAGTAGAGGATCTAAATTATCCAACCTATAAATCAAACACAAATTGTTTGATTTAGGGTTCATGTTGAGCTAATGACATTAAACAAAGTGATTTCTAGGAGTAAACCCACATTTTACCTATATATTGACTCAAATATTGGAATTTCAAAAAAAACTGGAACGTTTTTTTCCTTTATGTTTCATTTTTTTAGGTTTAGGGAACCCCCATTGGGTTTTAAATGTGTTATAATATTCCTCATGTGTGATATTTAGAAGATGAAGTATTTTTTATTTTCAAATGAAACACATTGATTCTAGAATTCAAACATACCTTCAACCATCCCTCAGGATTCCACTTATGAAATAAAGGCAAAGTGATCAACTACTTTTTTATGGGCCATCAACTTTAAACCAGGTGATTTTGTTCCAAGAATTATTTCAAGTAACATTCTCCCCCTCTTTCTTCCAAATTATAAACTCTTTATTCTCTTATCTTTCAACACTGAGGGAAGTTTCACTCAATTTTTGGAGGAGTTAAAATATGATATTATATAAAAAAATCAATTAATTATACTTTCATGTGTTAATGTACATTGGGAATCCTGAAAACTGAATGTAAAATGATTTTGACTTCTTTAATAAGGATTTTAATGCATTTTTATGTTCATGAGTATAGTTTTTATAAAGTTCAATTGTCTGATGTCATTTTTCATTGCTAAAATTTTCATCATTTTAATCAAAATTACACAATTCACATATTTTGGATTTTTTGTGTAAATTTGAGTTCTCGGGTCCCTTTCATCACAACATTGGGATTGGGGTCACTCTTAGTTTAATTTTAGTGACTAAAAAAGTCCATGTAGAGGAATGTTTTATCCAAATGCGTGGTGTTCTTCACTTAGGGATCATGACTCCATAGTTTTCTTGGCCAGAGTTTGGACTTACATATCTATTTTAAATCACGAAATTGAAAAAATGTGCAGCTTTTGGCACTTGGGGATCATGAATACATAGCTGTCTTTCCTGGAGTTGGTCCTTTGATATCTATTGTGGTTAAAAAAAACAAAAAAAATGGATTCTCATCTTAAGGTTTAATGTGATTCCCACTTATCAGTTCCATTTTTTCCCTTGAACATGAAAATGGGCCCCATGTCTTTTGAGATACACAACAAATCATCATACTTAATTGAGATTGGTTGAAATGTTGCAATGAATTTTAACTAAGTAATGGTCTTGGTCTTGGGATATTTTTGTGAACCTATCTTGTGTGAAATAATTTATATTGGTTTAATTGTTTCTCAGCATGAGGCCTTTTGGTGAGCATTGTATGTTAAAATGTTTTTGGAAAATGGATTCCAATTTCATATTTTTGTGATAATTTTTTTAAGACTAGAAAAACTAAATTTGGGGGTGTTATTAGCCAATAAAATGGGATAATATTCATTTATTTTATTTTAATATTCATTTTTTTCAAATTCCATTAACATTAGTTTTAGTGCATTATAAAAATTGAACTTCATTTCTCATCACAAGTGCCACTCATGTTTAAAATGAAAATTTGGGACCAATCAATCATATGTTTGTGGAGAACATTATATTCAATTTTTGAGTTTGATATTTTGGGACACAATGGATCAATTTTTTTGGAACATTTTATATTTTAGGATCTATGGATTAATCCCAAGGTAAGATGGATATTTTTGTAAATTGACACAGAAATTCATGGACAAAGCATAATGGGTCTTAGGCCCATCAAACAAAAGTGGGGACCAAAATAAAAGCCCAATGAATATATTATTTTAACTATAGAAATAGAATATTATTGGGATAATTTAAATTGACTATGTAAATATTTAATTTTAAAGTTTTCATGGTGATCCAGGGAGATGAATTTGACATTTATATTTATGGCCAAATCTGAACACCCATAAAGTTAGCACATCATTTTGAACATAAAGTCCAAACAGATACTCAAATTGAGATTAAATTTATATATATTTTATAAGAAACATGAAATAAGATATTTTTCTTCTACAACCCCTTCAGATTTGGCCATCTTAAGTTACAAATTCTCATATCAAAAAGGGGAATGAATCCGGACGCTTTTTCTGGTCAACTTTTAAACGTCCACTTTCCTTTGATTTCTCACCCCCATTTTGACTCTCCAAAATAATGGGGAATAATTGTATTAAGGGGGAATCAACCCTTGTATCCTAATATTCCTATATACGTAGAATGTGTTTAATGGAATTGGCATCCACGTTTTTCTTTCAATTGTAATCTCAAGCTTTCATTTTGTAATTGAATCATCAATTTCTTTCATGTAAGGTTTTCATTCAGGTTCATTTCATAATAAAATATATCATTGCTATTCAATTATTTTATTAATTTCAATATCAATATGATACCATTGAATCAAGGTGCGAACTTATTCACACCAAAAATTTTGAATTTCATCACACAACAGTGGAGTGACCGTTATTTAAGTTTTTTATTCATCTTCTTCAATTCCAGCCTTATGAGTTTACTACCCACTAACATTGATAGAATAACATAAATGGAGGGATAATAATATGGTGGTTTGATCAAATTTTGTGTCAAGGGGATGAATTGGATGTTATTTATAAATTTCATAATTCTTAATCAATTATTTTGTTGAGATTTTCAATCAATGATGTGCCTTCTCCATTGATCTCCCTAATTTTAATGATTCACATCATGAGTGATAAAAATATACTCTACCTTGGATTAATCATTAATTTGATACCCAAAGTTTATAAATGATTATCCTTAGGATATTTAAGACTCTAAATTATGTGAGTGATTTGGTAATTTCATATTTCTTTGAAGGAAACACTCAAATTTAAGACATTGAAATAATTTTAAATGGTATTAATCCAATCCACCCTAAGAGATAACCAAGAATCAAATCATTGTTTTTAAATTTAATTCACTTAATTATCTCAAAATCATTTATAATATAATCAATTCAAACCCAATTTTTCCCCTTCATAGCTAAATCACCACCATCAAACCACCTTCTTAGAATGTATGGTTCTTTAGGTTTCTTCTTAGGTCTCTAATGATTAGATAATCCAAGACATACTATAAGAGACCACTTACACCATTTATCTTGGGTAATTTTGGGCACAAACAGGTCACATCAATATCTCTTATATAGAATCAAAATTATTTATTATCTAAAGACATGTAGCGACAAGCTGTAATAAATAAGCCATCAACTAGTTGGTTAAGTTATTCACTCATAGTATGAGTACATGAATCATGCATCTTGTGAGTTAGTAAATTTCACATAATTCACTAGATAAAGTATTGTGAAAATATAACTTAGTTAAATTATAAAAATATTAAATCAATTATTTACACATACATGAGTCTTGAACCACTCATGAAATGTGTTGAAATCGGGTTTTTGGATTTGATGGTCAGTTTCATGGGGCCTTCCCTATTTCAAATCAGTAATATGCATCCTAAATTAAAACATAATAACAAATTAATAAAAAATTAAATATAGAAACATAATGAATAATAGGTAAACTATTCAACTTACTATGTCGATGTCATAACCGATGGAGTATTGAAAATCACATATTGATGATCTTGAACCCACTCATTGTTGTGCATATCAAATGCTATCCATTATCTAATTGGACCCTCTTCAATCTAAGAGGTTTTAAATAAATTTTTTTCAACTGCATCAATATATGAAGTACAAAAAATACCACACTAGTCCATTAAATATACATTTCCAATTGAATCTTCTGAATGAGCATTGTTGTGCACATACCATTTCATTGTATTTAAGTATTGTGCTACTGGATGCATCCACCCGAATTGAATGGGAACTCCAAAAATGAATTAAATAGTTAAATTAAAAGTCATGTGGGCCATGATATCAAAACAAATATGGTGGAAATAGTTTCTCTAGGTGAAATAGTGCAAGCATAATCTTATTATGCTACTTTTTCTAATCACTCATGTGATGATTCCTTGAACAGATCTGTCTGTAAAAATTAGAATATTCAATTAATGGATCAACAACCTAGGTAGGTAAACAATCATGAATAAAAAATTGGATTAACTATTAAAGTAAAATATGATTAGCATGAATTTTCAATCCCTATAATGTCAGGATCATCATATTGACACACAAGGAAATATTAGACCAATAACCATCAGGCACATTGATGGTCTTAAAAAATTAATAGAAATGTTTATTTCTCATTAAAAACCATTTTTTACTATGTAGTAGGCATGTATTCATGATTATTATAACCCTGCTATAAATATAAAGTATTTCTCAATAAAATTTCTTTCAAATCACGTCAAGCATTGGAACTTTCATTTGATTTCCCTTTGATACCTAAAATGGTGAATGATATATTATAACACACAGTTTTTTCTCAATATGCTTCACATCCAAATTTTGTTTTAAAATATTTTCTTTACAATAAATAAATTCACAGAAAATACTCCATTTTTTCTAATTATGACTAAATTATCTATTTTCAGCAGGAATGGAAGTCAGTTTAGGATCTAATAAATCATAAATATCATACATTTTTTTGATGTTTTTTTGATAATTTGTGAAAGAATTTGAACCCTGAACAATATTTTTGGTGATGTCCATGCTCTCTAATACCATCAAAAAACAATTTATCTTTTCTAAACCCTTGAAGTGTAATAATAAAGCATCTATGACCAATATATTCCCACTTTCTATTATTATGAATCCATATATATTTCTTACATTTATTAGAACAAGGGTAGGTGAATTATCTTTTTATACTCTAACCTGATAAGTTCGCATATGCTGGGATGTCATTAATTTTCCATGACAAAGAGACCCAAAATCTAAATTTTTTTTAGATTCTAAGTCAAAATTCATTAGATCATCTTCCAAAAATTCTTGCAACTTATCTATCAAAGGTTTTATATAAATATCGATTTTATCACAGGGCCCTCTCATTTCATCAATTAGAGTTAAAAGTAAAAAAATTGTTTCTTCATACATTTCCATGGTGGAAGGTTGTATAAAACCAAAAAATCTATCCACCTACTATGTGTCACACAAACCATGTACCTAAATAGGTTGAAACCATCTATTTCCAAACCCAATAGAATAATTCTACCATCCATGAAAAAGTCTAGATGTATTTGATTAAACTATTTCTATACAAAAAAAACTTTTGGGTGAGTTAATTTATCAACCTCTATTTCTCTATGTATGAAAAGTCATTAGTTTAAAAATATTATCCAACATAAAGAATCAATTAAGCCTCATTTTTAGTGGTAAATATCACTTCTTCTTTGCGGAAACTTGTTTCCTTTGTTTCAAGACACTATTGAGAAGAATCTAATTACCTTGATTAATCTCATTTTCCTTCCACCTATATGAATAGAAAATAATACAAGTATTGAATTACTCATTCTATTTTTTAAAAAATATATAGTTAATGTCACACACATCGATGGTCTCATATATAAAACCAAGATCATCAATCAACTTGAGATCTTGATAGAATGACTCTAGAATATTCACTCTAGTAGAGAGTACCTTCTTCAAAAATACAAAAAACGTATCAAATGAGGTGTTTTTTCATTGATTTAAGGCCATCATGTGTAAAAAATCAATGAAGAATGTCAATTTACTAAATTTATTACATCCATGATGTAATTTATAAAATTACTAAAATTAGGTTGAAAATAACACATCATATCATTGAGAATTATGTTCATCAGGTCAACTGTTCTCAAATCATCATCCATATGGATACTTTTTAATTGGTGAAATGAAATAGATTCTTCTCTATGATGTGTCATTGTCTTATTGTTTTTCAAAAACCCATTCATAAAAAGATTCTCCCTAATAGTATCTTATTTGAAGAGATATCTATTTTTACATTTTCGATATGGAAAACTAATCAAATCTCTTTTAAATCCTCTAGTGAAATTCATAAATTTCTTAATCCCCACATAATATTTAGTTGAAAACCTATATGGCATATAAATCCAACCCTTATCCATATTTTCATTTAATAAACAACAAATAATTGAAATGTATTATTTAAATTCTAATGAAACTCATATCATTAAAACTTGCATAATAAAGAATCCATAATCTGAGGAAAATTTTGAAGGAGATGAAAAAAGTACTCAAGGATACTAAAATATTTGGTTGAGTTATAAAATATGGAATAAATAAAATATGACAACACAATTAAGAAGAATAATAAACATTAGATCAAACACATTGAATACCTCTTCAAATATCATAATGTAGATCTTGTATATTAAATTGATCAAAGAATTTACAAATATAGATTATAATGAAATATCTTATACATATTATCTATACATATGTGTGTATGCACCTACACACACATAAATTTTATAAATAATTGATTCAAACAAGAACAAAATAAATTAAAGAAAAAAAGAAAAAAATGCATTGCATAGATTTCTAAAAGGGGATTCCAGTTTGGAGTAGTGAATTGTTAAACATGTTAACTTCTTATATGCTCTATGGATATCCATTATGTGTGGATGGAATGGTGGAACTCATGTTTCACCAATAATATCCTCCATGGAATGGGAAAAAATTCAATGCTCCTTCGACTTTGGATTACAAATTTCTTACTTCATCACCTTATTATTGTATTTATCATTATAGAGACGTTATTCAGATACCCTTCAGTATTGGAGAAGAAATTTAAAAGGATAATTTAATGAGATCCTCCTATATTTCTTCATCATTTTTTGTAACAAGATTAGTAATATTTAATATCTATTCTATTACAAGTAGTTTGGGTTAGTTTTTTTAGGGATTCAGGTAACCATATACATATTTTTTGTTTACCCATCTAAATCAAATAAAGGTTCTTCCCAACTAATGACCAGTTCTACTACTGCAATAGTTAAGTAATCAAATGAGGTCACAAATGTTTTGAATTGATCTTTTTCTATCTTCTTCTTTTCTATTTTCACTGTCATGGTAGTGATATTGCTTATATACAAGATAATTAATTATTTTGTGCTTAAAAATATATTTCCCAATTACATTGGGATATACTAATAACAAATGAATTCCAAATAAACAAAATAAAAGGATCTTCCACATTCTTGGAAATGAGCCTGATCATGCGGATGGACAACAACCATGGATTTTGAGGGTTGGTAGTGTAGTAAAATTAAACAAAGTGTACAAATTTTTTCAACGTTTTAAATTGTTAAAGTTTAATGTAATAAAATAATGAACCTCTCACCTAGATGGGGGATTTATGGTGGGTAAATAAGTTTTACAGGATAAGTGATTGATGACGATGCTCTATAGGGGGATCGACAAAGGTGGGAGAGCTTGGTGGTGAGGCACGATGATGGGGATCAATGGGGGATCAATGAAGGGGGATCGAAGTAGTATATAGGGAACAAAGGGGGTGGTATGGATCGATGAAAAGGCTCGGTGATAGGGGAGGTAGGGCTCAACAGTGTTTGGATGGCGAATGGTGCTATGCGGAGTTGGGGATGGGGGGAGAAAGGTCAACTCAGGAGTTGAGAGAATGAGATGGAAGGGGAAACGTATTAGGGTGCGTAGGGGGGAAATTATAGTAATCAACATTTGGAAGTCACTAATAAGGTTAATAGAGACCTTCAAATGGTGGTCTCCTAAATCATCACTCTACAAAAGCTCAATTTTCTGCTAGTGTAATAAATATTTATGATTATTCTTTAGTTACTAATTATTGAAAATAATTAGTTGAGAAGGTATTGGTTTCATACCTTAATGTATGAATTTATTTCTTTTGTAACCCCACCCCCAGACCAATTGTAATATAATAATAATTATATATTTATTAATTACTAATTATTAATTATTAATTATCCAAGACGTCTTGAACAATGGTCTATTGTCACACCCAATTTTTCATGTCTTGGTTTCGATCCGGTTTATTGGAAGTCCTGATCCTTTTATTAAGTTTTGGGTAAGTTCAATGTTGATTTTATAAGTTACATATATGTCTAATCATCCTACCATGGCTTCCCTATATATTTTTTGGGGGGTTTTGGAGAAAAGTGTGGTTACTTTAAGATTTGGGCCAAACTGTGAGCCCATTTCCAGATTTAAAAACAAATTTTGTTTCTTTTATAAATCCATTTTTTTTCAACATTTTTCACCCATTAAACTTCCCACATGGACTCAAATAACCTATTAAAACCTTAATATTCATTTTTACCCCTTAGTAACTGATAATCATGGTATATTTGAGTTATTTATTCAGGTATTGGGCCAGCCTGTGAGCCCATTTCTAGTTTTAAACGATTTTTTTATTTTATATATTGTTAATATTTTAATATTGTCTGGTAATTTAACTTCTAAAAAGATAACAAAAATACTATATGCACTACCACGTTCCATTTTCCCTCTTTGGAACTCATCTTCATCAGGGATTAGGGAAAACTTCCCCAAGGATTCTCAAATTTTCCAGATTTGAAAAGGTAATTTATTTCTTTAATAAATAATTCATTTTTTCTATTTATCATTAAAATATTATTTACCTAGTTATCTCATACCTAAGGAGCCTATACATTGAGTTTTAATCCATTTTCTATCCTCAAAGGGTGAGGATATAAGGGTAGATTAAGAGTTCTCTAGTTATCAAGGTGATTTTCCTTCTACTTTGTCTTATTTCCTCCTCCTACTTCTATTATTTCTTGGATCTATCTTATTCCCTGGTTATTAAAGAACTACGGTTATGTTATTATGTGATTTTTGATGGTTTTTTTGTTCTTTTGGGGCTGTTATTTATAGGTTTAGGGTTTATAAACCCTCATATAGTGATATCGGCTATGTGTTTCCATTCTGCCAAGGATTTGAGGCAGGTTACCCATTTCAATTTTATTTTTTATTTAAGATTCATCTTTTTCTTGGTATTTTAACCCTATAAATATTATTAGTATTTTTTATAGGCCTTAATTAACTTTATTTGGTGTGTAAGGTGGTGTTTATGCCTTGTTTTGTAAAAAAGTATTGTTGTTTTGTTATAAGAGTTCACACCAATTGTTTTTTTAAATGTTCTATTACTTTTCACACCTATTTTGTGATGTTTATAACCTATTTTAGAAATTTAAATAAATTTTGGGTATGAAAATTTTATTTTATAACCTTTTTAGTGTTAAATAGATTTGGTTTCATTAAATGTTTCATGCCACTTTTTTAGGAAAGTGCCCGATTGGATTTTGTGTTCTCAAGGTGATATAAAATGATTTATTTAGCTTATAAAAAATATTTTAAGCATGAGAATAAATGTATTTGGTTTAGTTACGTGGTTTCCAATCTTTTTTGGGTTTTATAATGAAATTAGTATGGGTTTTTAGGATGTTTTGGCATGGGTGCTTTATAAAGGGCACGTTCGGAATCTCTATAGACATGGATGGGTTTTTAATGTGTAACATGGATTTCTAAAGGGTTTAAGTAAAAAAAATTAATTAAAATAATTTTTTAAACCTATTTATGAATATTGTAGTTTTTTCTTTTGATTAATGTTGTTATTGTGAATAATTCTTAAAGGCCCATTTGGCATTTTTCTGATAAAACTAGTTTTCATGTGTATTCCCTGTTGTATAATTGGGGTCATTTTAGAATTCATGAAATTGATTTATTAAATGGTGTTTGGGATAAAAAATCTGGTTTTATATGTTATTGGTGGGTGTTTGGCCTTAATGGAGCATTTTTAAATGGATTTTATCTGTAAAACCTCGTTATACTTCTCGAAATTGTTTAAGGAAAATTTTAAGTAGTTTATTGACCCATGAAGGATATGTGAAACATGGTTGAGGGATATTTGATGCATGTATGATTTGGAAATGAATTTTTCATTTGAAAAGTTTATGTGATAACAATTGAAGCTTCATTGAACACCAAGAGGGAATCCCAAGTATCTAGGTGGGCGGACGTGTACTAGTATACTAGTGATATGAAGTGGTTTAGTCCCAGTTTCTTGTAGAAAGTTTGATGATTAAAACACTAAATAAACTATAATGATGATTTTTGGGACCACTAGTTTATGGTTATTGTTCCCTACTATTGTCTCGTTTATGAGAACAAATATTTTTTATTGTTACTTTTCACCGAGATACGAGGTACTCAGGAGCAACAACTAGCTTGTGCCTAGGGATGTTCCCGTGACAAGTTCTCATTAGATATATTGTATTCACCATTGTAATAATGTTTATTTGGATGGAAAATTTAGTAGAATGTGTTTTTTATTTAAAGGTTTACTTTTTTTAAAGCATACCTCTTGAAAATTGTTTTCATTTTGAGGTTTTATATGTTTTGAAATTTTTCTAGCATTTTTGTGTATAAAACTTGAAATATTTTTTCCAATGACTTTCATAGCATGGAAACATGTTTGGAAAACATAATTTTTTATATTTTATTTTAAACATGAAATTGATGTTTATTTTATGTTAAAGGAAGTGAATTGGGAATATAATATCGGGCTGACCTACTGAGTTTTAATAATCACACCTATAGTCTTCTTATGTTTTTAGACCTTATGTAGGTTTCAACTTGAGTTTGGTCACCTTGAAAAAAATGGGATTTTTGTGTTGGAGAGTGACTAGAGATGTCAGATGGAGTTATTTTTTTTTCAGGTCTGGTCGTTTTAGTAGTATCATTCAGTGGTACTTTCAGTTTTGTCGTATAAATGATGTAGGTTCAATTTTTATATAAATATGCATTGGGATGTCCATTATTTCTACTATTTTCCTTATTGATTATATTTGGGAAAAATAATTCCCTTATATACTATTTTTATTCATTTAGTGCTTGTCGCCATCCTAGGAGGATCGGCAACGCCTTTCAGGACTTGTTGTGGAGTGGCCCGAGTGACCGGTTCAAGTTCAACTCAGGATGGTTTGTGAAAAAATGGTATTAGAGGAGGTTGGATATAAGACAACCTTTATTTTTATAGTTCCCTTTATATTTTGGGGATGTCAAAGTAGATGGAGTAGGATTCTCATAACTTGAGAGGTAGGTTTGGGAAGAGTGTCGCAATCTCATGCTCATTATGATCCTGAGGTGTCCATGGGAAGTCTAGTTTTATTAGATTCTTTGGTTATTAGGGATTGTTTGGTGATTAGGATACGACAAGGGGAGTTGGACTAATGGCCTTTGTGAGCTATCAGGGCCTGGAAAACCATGTATATTGGGAGCATGGTCCCAAGAAGGCTCTTCGTGTGGTGGTGTGTTTGACATATGGCTGCCAACCAAATGGTCAAGTAACCCACCGACACTAGTTCCCTTTTGTGGGTCTCTTAGAAATTTATTGAATTATTAAATTTTTTTTGAAAATATTTGTGTGAGAATTGTGGAAGTGGGTTTTCAATGATTAATATAAGAAAGTTTTGATCATGTTGTGTTTTTGTGAAACACATTTTTGAGGAGAAAGTAGAATGATTTAATAGGATTTAATTTTCTTAATCTAAACATATGGTTTATTGAAATAAAATGGTTGGAAGGCATGAATTAATTTAATATGATTCTGAAAATTTGTTTAAAATAAGATTTTTTGGGCTGTTAAAGAGTTTATGAACCTGATGAATTGGTTTTGGGAATTGGTTTTGGGAATTTTTTATTTTCCTAAAAAGGGTTTTGTTCTTTGTGGTTGTCATATTAAGAAAAGAGACCTTGATAAATTTTTTAAAATGGTAAAGGGATGTTTGAATGGAATCCTTGTTTTTGTAGTTGTTTTAAATAATTTAAATGGGTTCTAAATCAAATGGTTCTGGAAAAAGTGTGGTTTGTTGAGATGCTAAAAAAAATTGAATAAAGGGGGAGTATTTTAATGGAGACCTACAATGTTTCTTTTTCGAGCCTGGTAAAATGATTTGTTGTGTGGATATATGAAAATGGATTTCTAACTTAGTGGTTAGTGTGCCTATGGAAGGTACATGATTTTTGAAATGGGTGATTGTTTTCTATTGTAAAATGATGGTGTTTGTTTTATCCTTTGGTGTTTTCATGGGTACTCACATGTATGGTTTTTTATAGATATGTTGATGGATTCCCGATATGGAATAGTGGTTGGGTGCTCGGGGTGGCATAAGAATTTTCATGTGAGTGATACTTGATGAAACACAATTAGTGAATGTGAAAATCCACCAAGTTAGTTTGTTTTTCAAAAGTGTTTTAAGCTGAAAATTCGTTGTCTTTTTGTAAATTGGTGTTTATGTGGGTTTCTTTTTCATGTTTTAGAAGTTTGGTTTTTGGTATGCTTCCTCATTATCTAGAAGTGATACTCTTGGTGTTTCTTGATATGGGATATTGTTGGTGGCTCGGTTCTGGAGTAATGTTTAGTGTATTTCTTAGGATATGATGGATGTTTTGATGCGGGCATGGATGGTTCTATATTGGAAATACTTCTAGTTGATCATCCTAAGGATTCATTTAAAACATTAAATCCACCTCTTTGGATTATGACTCAACTCATTTGATGGAATATAGAGCTTTTTGGGATTGATTTAAAGTGGTTCCGTATTGTGATAATTCTGTTTGATATAGCCATTGTGTTCAGTGATTTTGATGTGTTTCACCATATTCTTTGACCATTATGATCCTTGTTCATAATGAGAAACAATGGTACTATGTATCTATGAGTTCCTATTTAAATGAAGGTGTGTTTTTGAGAAAGTTAGTTTCGTGGGGTGTTGTGATCCTTATCTCCTAGTTGCGGCACAATAAATGATTTAAACATTAGGGCTCCAACCATAAGCCTGAGAGTGAATCTTTTCATGCGGTCAGAAAATTGCCAGAGGTGTGGGGAGATCGACTAAGCTCATGCCTTAACTGTTGTGGTAAGATAGTTTCTATGTTTTTATTGTGGTTTCTCCTCACCGTGATTTTCCTTTTTTTCAAAGAGTTTAGTGAACTTACCACTCACACAGTGTCTATTGTTATGCCTTCTCAGATGTGGGTTTCCGATCAGTGACCCTATGTGGACCACCAATGTGAATCATTTGCGGTTTTGGTTTTACCTATTCATAGGTGGAGAGTGTTGGGTGGTTCGTCTATTTCTTTTGTTGTTTCAATGGCCCAACTATTAGGTCCCCTTCCCTCCCTGTCCTGAGGGGTGGGGGTTTTGATCAGTGATGAAATTTTTGGCCTAGTTATTGTCCCCTCCATTCAGGAGTGGGTGGTTTAAATGTTCATATTGTAACCTTATTAACATGGGTTTATATATTGTGGGAGATTTTTGGTTGGCCAATGTGGGTGAGGCCCAATTCTAGTTCATGTTGAATTATTTTTTGTTCATTTCTAGTCGGTCTCTAATGGTTGGGAGACCCACTGTGAGTCACGAAGATATTTCCTTTAAGGATTTTTTAGATGATAGTTGTGATTTAATGGTGGGGAGCCAATTATACCCTCCCCCCACAAAGTAGTTGGATTTCATGAGTACACTTTAGTTTGGGTGATTTTCGGGTTCATTGGGAGAAGGCCCAAGAATCTAGTTCTGGGCTTGGTTGTGGAGGTGTTGGCTTGATCTTTCCGTTGATTCTCATGAAGTGGTTGTGAGTTGGTGTTTTGTTTGGGAAAGAGGCTTAAGTTTAATTGTTGATAGATGATATTTCCTTAGCTTGGGAGGATATACCATGTTGATATGGAATCCTTATGTGTTTATCTTTTAGCTGCAAAGTATTATGGCTTTCTGAGGGTGGAAATCTTTAATGGTGGGTATAATTGTCACACATAATTTTTCACATCTTTGTTTTGATTTGGTTTAGTGGGAATACATATCCTTTTATTAGGTTTTGAGTGAGATTAATGTTGAGTTTTTAATTTCCATATATGTCTAATCATCCTACCATGGGTTCCCCATAGCTTTTTTGGGGGTTTTTAGAGAAAAGGGTGGTTACTTTAGGATTTGGGCCAAACCATGAGCCCATTTCCAAATTTAAAAACAAATTTTGTTTCTTTTATAACTCCTTTGTTTTCATCATTTTTCACCCATTACACTTACCAATTGGCCTAAATTAACCTATTAAAACCACCACATCCATTTTTAACCCTTAGGAACTCATAATCATGGCAGATTTGGGCTATTTATTCAGGTATTTGGCCAGCATGTGAGCCCATTTCCAGTTTTTTAAAAAATATTTTGTTTCTTTTATATATTATTCATTTATTAATATTTTTATGTCATTATAACTCTCACTAGAGCCAAAAAATCCTAGAATCTCCACTATGTTTCATTTTTCCTCTTTGGACCTCATCTTCATCAAGGATTAGATAGAAATTCCCCAAGGTTTCTCAAATAGTTCATATTTGAAAAAGTAATTTGTTTCTTTCATAAATCATTAATTTTTTATTTCCAAAAAAATATGCTTTACCTGATTTGTACAGACCAAAGAATCCTCTCCATAGATTTAAATTTTATTCCTTGTCCTCTAAGGGTGTGAATCTAAAAGATGATGAACAATTCTCTAGTTATGAAGGTGAGTTTCCTTCTCCTTTCTCCTCCTTCCTCCTCCTTCCATTATTTCTTGGATCTATCTTCCCCTGGTAATAAAAAACATAGGTTTATGTTATCCAATTATTTTTATGGGGGGTTTTTTTGGGGGGCTTTTATTCATATGTTTAGGGTTTATAAAACCTCATATGGTGATGTTAGGTGTGCGTTTCTATTCCACCAAGGATTTGAGGTGGGTTTCCCATTGTAATTGTCCTTTTTATTTAAGATTCATATTTTTCATGGTATTTAAACCCTATAAACATTATGAGTATTGTTTTATAATCCTTTAATAACTTTATTTGGTGTGTAAGGTGGTATTTATGCCTTGTTTTAGGAAAAGTATTGTTGTTTTTTTATAAGAGTGCACACCAATTGTTTGTTTAAATGTTATGTTATTTTTTGCATATATTTTGTAATGTTTAGAACCTGATTTAGAAATTTAAATAATTTTTTAGCATGAATTTTTTATTTTATAAACTTTTTAGTGTTAAATATAATTGGTTTCATTAAATGTTTAATACCACGTTTTCGAGAAAGTGCCCGGTTGGATTTTGTGTGCTCAAGGTGATATAAAATGATTGGTTTGGATTATGAAAAATATTTGAAGCATGTGAATCAATGTATTTGGGTTCATTCTGTGGGATCTAATCTAGTTTTGGGTTTTATAATTAAATGACTATGGGTTTTTAGGATTTTTTGGCATGTGTTCTTCATAAATGTACCGTTTGGAATCTCTATAAAAATGGATGGGTTTTGAATGTGTAACATGGAATTTTAAGGGGTTTATGTAAATCTTTCGTTGCTTAAAATGGTGTGTTTACACCTCTTTATGAATAGTATAATTTGTTATTTTTATAAATGTTGTTTTTCTAAAGAATGCTTAAATTCCCGTTTGGCATTTTTCTGGTAAAACTGGTTTTCATGTGTATTCCATGTTGTTTCATTGCGGTCATTTTGTGATTCATGAAATTGATTTATTAAATAAATTTGTGGCTAAAAAATATAATTTTATATGGTATTAGTGGTTTTTTGGCCTTAATTGATCACTTTTAAATAGATTTTATTTGCAAAGCCTCGTTATACTTCTTGAAATTGTATTTTGAAAATTTTAAGTGGTTTATTGACCCATAAAGTATATGTGAAACATGGTTGAGGGATATTTGGGGGATGTATGATTTGGAAATGAAAATTTTCATGTGAAAAGTTTACGTGATAACTTGTGGAACTTTTTTTATCATAAAGAGGGAAACCCATGTATCTAGGTGGGAAAACGTGTACTAGTATGCTAGTGATCCGAAGTTGTTTCATCCCTATTTCACGTAGCAAGTTTGACGATGAAAAAACCAACTAAAGTATGATAATGATATTGGGGAACACAAGGTTATGGGTATTGTTCCCTATTAGTGGCTCATTCATGAAAACATTTATTTTCTATGGTTGCTTTTCACCGAGATACGAGGTACCTAGGGCCTATAGCTAGCTAGTTCCAAGGGATGTTCTCGTGACTAGTGCTCATTGGATATATTGTATTCACCATCAGAATATGGTGTATTTGGATGGAAAATTCAGTATAATGTGTGTTTTATTTAAAAATTTTCTTTATTTAAAGTATCCCTCTTGAAAATAAAAAACATTTTTACGTTTTATATCTTTGGAAATTGTTCTAGAATTCTTTGTGTATAAAACATTCAAGATTTTTTCTGATAACTTCCATAGCATGGAACCTTGTTTAGAAAAAATACTTTTATATATATTTTTTCAAACATGAAATTGATGTTTCTTTTTTGTTAAAGGAAGTGAATTGGAAATACAATATCCGGATAACCTACTGAGTTTTAATACTCACTCCTATAGTATTCTTTTGTTTTTATCCCTTGTCCTGGTTTCGTATTGAGTCCGGTCACCTTGAGAGACATGAGATCGTTGTGTTGGAGAGTGGCCAGAGAGGTCACATGGAGTTAGTTAGTCATTAGGTTTGATTGGTTTAGTTGTATCATTCAGTTTTACTTTTAGTTTTTTCGTATAAATAATGTTGGTTCAATTTTTATATAAATTTGTATTGGGTTGTCCATTCTTTCCATTGTTTTCCTTATTTTTTATATTTGGGAGAAATCACTCCCTTGTATACTATATTGATTTCCTAACTACGTGTCACCATCCCTAGAGGAATGCGAACACCTTTTGGGACTTGTCACGGAGTGGCCCAAGTGACCAGTTTAGGGTTGACTTAGTCTAGTTCGTGACATCTATTGCCCGTGATCCTGAAATTAGTGAAAATAAAACAAAACAGAAAGAACAAAGGGATATGTCATGTGGAAAATAGGGAAGAACCACTACCAAAAACCAAAACAGATAGCTGTATATGAAAAAAGAGATGAAAATTCATAATGTGTATAGAGAAAGGACACTACCCCTACCTCTTAGATGTCATACCCTCCTCTAGTTTTTGGGATTTTTCTATGTCTTATTATCATCCACATTAGGTTTAGTGTCATCATCTGATAGCGTGGGATCCTGAAGAGGCCGAGGATCATGTTCTCTAGCCAGAACTAAACCCTTTGGTAATATATTCAAATTAGTATTACTCTTTATGTGAAAAATATACGTGCTTGGGTATTGTCCTTTGGCTCAGACCATTCTACGTGTATTGATGAATTCATAAATGAAAAAGTATCTCTTATTGGATCATATAAAATTTCACATATACTAAGTGGGTTACCATCCCCTTGAACACACTGCCTTTTTTTGGTTGGTCTTAATAGTGTCTACAATGGTTCCCTTTGGACATGTTGATTCAGTTTGTTTCACTTGTTCAGTTCTCACTTAACCAAAAAGTGTTTCTGAAAATTAAAAAAAATGCATTTTTAGTCTGTCTAAGTGGGTTACCACTTACATTTTATTGGATCTGGATCAAGGGAGAATTTTTGGAATGGTTTCCATTTACATATAAAGAATCTATATTCTAAAAAATGAGTATACAATAGATCCAAGATCTAAATTTCTAGGCATTTAACCCTAATATTTGGTTTCAGAACACTTTTTAGTTGTCTGGGTAGCCGCAAGATCCTCACCATCACTCGTCTGTGTCTCAACAACTACTACTTCATGCACAAGGGTACACCTCAATTTCCCCTTGTCTTTAGTAGCCTCCAATCTTATGGTTTTAGTATGTGAGGATTTCCTATAAATAGATGTAATCCTATGTGATATGGATTCCCATAAGTGACTAATTGGAAACCCTATTCATCCATTGATACCTTGGATGTGGATGGTTTCTTTAGTTATAAAAGGGAATATTTCCCAATAGAAATATCTTCATGAGAACACCCTTTGGATACCACCTATCCATTAGATATATGATAAACACTTTCCACAATATTATTTTGTTCATGAACTATTATTGAGGATTGACCCCTCTTGGAATTGTAGCTTTTACCAGATACAAAGTTTATATTACACTTTCCTTTTCAACACTTTGAAGTGATTAGATTACACTCTTATTAAAAATACTAGTCAACCACTGTTTTCATTTATTATACACCCTCATATTTATTATCTTCAAAATCAACCTAATTATTATCCTCTAATACATAAAGAATAACAAAATTAAAGGATGTATAATTAGACTCCTTGTCTTCCACATCAGACTATGATTTTTTCTATTGAATGTGATCTGAAATAATTTTCATTCTTTTCTCTAGAGATCTTTGAGGTATTTTAATAATAGATGAAGTGCTCCTGTGAATATCAACACCCTCTTCTGTAAGGTTAGATAAAGGGGTCCATATAGGAAGTAAATCCTTGGAAGATCCCGGACCATCATGTAGTTGGTCATCACTAAAAAATGTGAGGTATTAGAAATGGTTTATTAGTGGTAGTTCTAATAACCACCTCAAAATAAATTTTATTAAATATAATTTATAATATAGAGGTGTTTTAATATTACCATTATCCTATTTTTTAAAATTTTGTGGTGATTTTATTTAATCCCTGACTAAATATTTTTAAAAAACCTAATTTGAACCCCCCCACACACACACATAATCCCATTGGCCCTGACCCATGCTTACTCTTGATGGAAACCCCCAGGACCTCAAACCCCCTTCTATAAACAACAACCCCCATGACCCTGACCCCCTTGCTCCCCGACGATGACTATCCCTCCTCCTCAGAAATCCCCATGACCCTAACTCCCCTGCATTCGATAATATTTTCCCCTTAACCCCCATGACCCCGACCCCCCCCGCCACCGCCAATGAGTACCCCATAATGACCCCACTACTCCTATAAAATGACCCCTAATGGTGCCCCTCTTCCACTTTTCCCAGTGACTATGACCCCCAACATCATTGAAGATACAATTTCATTTTGTTTTTTTCTAAGGGTTTTAATTAAATTATAAAAAGATCTATGTATTTGAGTGTTGTTTTTTGGGAAATTTTCTCATGATGATATCAGGGTCACATTTCAGACCTTCCGTTGGTAGTTGTTCATGGTTTTGGAGAGTGGATTCACCTAAATGTTATTTTATCCTATTATTCCTATTTATTTATTTTGAATAATTAATTATATATTATTATATTTAATTATTTCTTTTATGTGGCCCAAAAAATGTTCCCAGGGTGTTATCGTTGTGTGGTGTAAGAAATGAATCATTTAGATTTTTAGTGAACTTATTCCATGAAATATGACCACATTATTATGAGGATTAATATTTATTCATTTATGTTACTAATTTTTTCATGTTGGATTGAATAATTTTTATATTGGATTTGTGTTGTGTAGAATCAAGACCCAATCCTAGACAATGATGAAGTTAGGTGATGTTTAATTCTGATTTTACTTATTTGATTAAACATTTTTATATTTATATATGAATGTACAAGGGTAAGTGTGAAAATACAATACCTATAGATAAAATTTGGATTAATTTACCTTGAAATGAACCTTGGTATGCCAAGGGTTTGGAAGAATTTTTAGATTTTACAATTTCAAATAGACCAATTGATAGAAATGTATGTGTCCTCGTTGTAAATTCAAGCTATAATTGAATATAAATGAAGTATATGATCATTTTATATTGAAATAGTTTCCTTCTTGTTATGTATGTTGGATTTTTTCACGGTGAATCAAATGTTATGCTAAGTCAAAACAATGAAAATTCTATCAACAAAACAAAAAGTGACCCACTATAGGATAATTGAGTTCAAAATTTGATAAATTATGCATTTATCTTTTCATGATACAATGTATAAGATTTTAATAGATCAATATAACCATCAGTTGATCCTGAGAAGGTTAATATCTCTCAAAACATCAGTATCAAAAAAAATTAATTTTACGAATTAGTTGACAACAGAAAACAAGAACTCTATGAAGGGTGTGCAAAGTATTATAATTTATCTTTTCTAAATAAGTTGTGTCATATGAAGGGTCTATGTGGACTTACTAAAAAAATAAATTTCCATGATTTTATAGTTTCTTCAAGATGCATTTAGTGGAGATAAGAACCTTGGATAGGACTTTGAGATGAATAAAATCATTAATAATCTTATACTTTATTATAAAAATATATATTCATTCTCTAATGATTTCATGATTTACTAGAGAGAATATTTTTATAAATAAGAATACATAAAATTTCAAACAAGAATATTGAAGTCAATGAAAAATAATGATAGTACAAATCAAAGAAACATAAGGAATAAATAGAAAAATAAAACTCTTTCAAAGATATTGTGTTACTTTCCGTTTAAATCATAGTTACAAAGATTATTTATTTTATATAAGACTACACGTGACATGAAGTAGAATCCTTGGGATAGTAACCATGATATATTTATGAGACATCCAAAATATTCAACATCATGGAAGGTGTTAGATTCATTATATCCATATTTTTCTTCGGATCCTAGGAATGTACATTTGGGATTGGCTTTTGAAGGTTTTAACCCTTTTGGTACTTTAAGTATTAATTATAGCATTTGGATAGTTGTTTTTATCCCCTATAATCTAACACCATGTATGTGTATGAAGAATATGTCATTCATTACTTTTATGATTATTCTTGCAAAGAAAATTCCTGGAAATGACATTGATGTATACCTTCAACCTCTAATAAAAGAATTACAAGAATTATGGGAATATGTCATAGAAACGTATGATGATTTGATGAGAAAACTATTAAAAATCCAATATTATTTAATTTGGATAATTACTAAATTTTATCGACTAGGAAACTTATTCGGTTAAAACAATCATATTGGTTTGGCATGTCCATATTGTAATTTTGATTTTTTTTCCTCAATGATTACCCCATAGAAAAAAATTGTGCTTTTGTTTTATCATCGATTTCTTGATGATTCTCATAAATTAACGTTTAATAGGACATAATTCAATAGAGATATTTAATTGAGAAATCCAATAAATATATTATTTGGTTCATAAATCCTAGGATAACTAATGAATGTTTCTGTAGAATTTGGAAAATATAGTTAGCTTTAAGAAGGTGGGAAAATGGTACATGGTAAAGTATCTAAAGTAGTTGGAGTACAATAGTGTAATAAAATGAGTATATTTTAAAAAATTCATTACTGAGAGATTAATTTGATACATTATAATCCTGATGCAATGCCTATTGATAAGAACATCTATAACAATGTACTTTTTACATTACCTAATTAGCAGGGTAAATTGAAGGACTTCCATAATTCTCATAAGGTTTTGGAATCAATGAATATAAATCATGGATTGTGGGAAAATAATAATGGAATATATCCTTCGAATACATGAGAAATACATATTCCTTTGAACATTAAAGAATGTAAAACTGCCAGATGAATATTCAAGTAACATTTCATAGTGTGTTGACTTTAAACATCAAAATTTTTAGGGATTGAAAAGTCATGAGCCACATATTATGATGGATAAATTCTTTCTATTGGCATTACATAATATATTACCAAAAAAATTACTACAGTTCTAGTTGAGTCATATACCTCTTTCAGTGATCTTTGTGGAAAAACTCTAAATCCATCCATGATTGATAAAAATCCTGAAATAATTGTATGAAACTTTTCTTTAGATATGTCATTTACCCCTTCATTATTCACAGTCATGATTCATTTGAATTTTCATTTGTTTGAAGAAGATAAACTTGGTAGACCAATACACTATCAATGGATGTGTCCAATTGAGAGGTAAATTGATATTGTTTTTATATTCATAAGTGAATTTAATTTTATCAAATAACTTCGCAAAATGTTTTAATGTGTTTCCTATTTTTTTCATGAGGTACTTAGTGTTGGAGATAGCATCCTAGGACCAACTATTCGTAATTTTATTTCATGAATATTCGATGATTTGGATATTAATAAAACTTCTTATTACCTATTTTTCATTGTCCTATATAACTCAAATATAAAAATTTCTTAGAGTATATGTCACATTGATAAGGTCAAAGTAATTTCCTACTATGATGAAAACATTTAAGTGCTATGATGATATTCTTAAATAGTGTTCTGTAGTTGGATAATGTACTATGATGGAAAACATATTACATAGATTGTTTGGTGCAAGTACTTATAAGTGGATGAGGCTTCTTCTCCTGAAGTTAACACTTGGTAATCACCAATATGGGAGATTATTATAACAAACCTGCTAGTAGGAATTATGCATGTTTTGGTGTCATTGGGTATTCCTATGAGTGAGTATATGTAATGGTCCTTAGTCTTTAATATTATCATTAATGCATTTCATGAATTGTTCACTTAGATTTTCTGATGAAAATCACGAAAACATATGTTCTTAATAATATAGGGTATGTTGGGTCCATCATGATTAGCATTTCATTAATGGATAATTCGAGGAAGGTTTTTTCCATTTAATACTTAAGGAAGCTAATTTTTTGTCACTTTTGATTGGAATAGAACTGTCTCCATAAATTCCATGGCCATGGTGTAGTGACATGTTTATTTTAGATAGTCAAATAAAGACATATCAAGTATATAGGTTGGTGACATAGGTTTGAAACTTTCTTGATGAGATATTTTGATAAAGGAATTGTATTACACAGTAAGCATTTGTATGTGTTTAGTCGTTGTTGAGACATTATGTTATTTCTCTTAGGTGCCTTGTCCTATTGCTACACAAAAATGATGTCCTTTAGATAAACCCTTAAAATGTAAATAAGAAATATCCTAGAGGTTTACACACTAAGTTTCTCTTATTATCTACATTAAATTATATTTGAATTTAATTAATTAAATAAATAGTATTTCCACGACCGAGGGAGAATTTTATTCATGTTTTATAAATCAAAAATATTTATTGATGAATGAGGTATTTAAATTAAATATTTATGTGGGAGTTAAATAAATTATAGAGGAGTTAGAACATACTAAGACCTTTTTTTATGACAAATATTAATTAAAAATCCAGTTAAATATTATTTTTTATTACACAAGTTGGCACATACCAAGAAATATTATTATTATTATTATTATTATTATTATTATATGGAATGGGGTTTACTAAAGGATATAATATTATTTAATGGATGACATGAAATTAAATAATTATGTTTAAACTAAAACCTAGAACTATAAATAGGTTACCATATCTATTGTGTAGGGTATCCATAATTGAAAAAGAGGGAGTTATTGCACACAATGAATTCTCTTTCTCTACCTCCATCTATCCCCCTCTCAAGAATGAGAATGAAAGAGATATTTCTTCAAGACTGATGGACTATCGATCAATAACGAACAACACAAGATAGTTGATTTTTCGTTCTAGTACTTGGAAATTTAGTGGGTATAGCCTTATATTCCAACAGTGCTTTATGATCTATAATAAGAAAAAACGTGATTTTTTTTATTTAAGATCCAATTATCATCAATAAAATGTGATGTCACACACATATAATTCAAATTCTAAATTTAATTCCATGTGTTAGTGGTAAGACATAACATATGATAGAACATATCAAACATATAATTTCAATTTTTCTTTCTCAGTAAAAAATAACTACAATAAATCTCTAGAAATTGTTTGTCTAGATGAAACGTGAAATTGAGGTTGAACAACATCAATAAATTCTTTAAAACCCTGATTATCAACATATTTAAATGATAACTCATCAATTATTATCATTTTAGAAAGAGATATTCTTCACTGTTTTTGGTTAAAATAAGATACTAAAATTTTAACTACCCCATCATCCTCATATTCAAACTTCTTTCTAAGACCAATAATGGTTTGAATTTTCTTAATATTTTTGTGAGGATTGTTGTTGGACCTTGTCAAATGCCAATTCAAATTACTAGTTCCATGTCAGACAGAAGTGAAATTATAATATTTTAAACAATAATTACACACATCTCTTCATTTTTTTCTTATGAAAATGATCCCATGCTTTAGAAACTCTAGAACCAGTAGGAGATTTAGGAATTGTTACCTTTTTAGGAGACCGCTTACCCTTAGTTTCTTCAACTGGTTTTATAATAATACCCCTATGATTTTTGTAATTGAATGTTTATTTTGAGTAGAATCCATAGGAATTTTAGTTCTCATGATAATTGGAGGATTATAACCACTTTTTATACCACCTTCCATGAATATCTAGTTACTGTCTAAAAAATACTCCCACCACTTGTAACCCACTACAAAGACTCTGTTGTGGAACACACCTAGGAGAAGAAGAAGAAATAGATTTTGGGTGACAGTGGTGCTATAATCAGCACTACAACATCAATTAATAGGGACCATAATAATAATAAATGTGATAAGAAAATAATGAACTATGTACCACCAGATCGCATGCATGACCCCAGTAGGAGGAGGCGAATCAGGTGAGTATGACTTCCCTCGATCGCTACTAAGGGAAGGTTGGGGGATTAGGAGATAGAAGAGGTATTTCCTAGGTGGGTGGGTGATTTATCTTAGGTGATAAAGGAGTCATGATATGAGGTTGGAAGGAGGATTGGGGGTTTCTCATGAGGGAAGAATAAGACAGAAGGCGAGTTAGGTTTTCTTAGTGAGGGAATCTCGGGGAAGGTGGAGGAAAGAGGGTAATAAGAGGGAGGGAGTAGGGTTTCTCCAGTCACTCTTGAGGGAAGGAGGAGGAAGGAGGGAGTAGTGTTTCACCACATGATGGAAGGTTGAGGTCAGGGTGAGGAGGATGAGGAGGATGTGAGTGTAATGGAGGGAGGGAATGAATGAAGGGGAGGCAGCCAGTTGGGTGGAGGGTTTTTTCATACACCCAGCGGGTCATCAGGTTGGGTTGGGTCTATATGTAGCCAACCTGAGACCCCAACCAACCCATGAATGGGTCGACCATACATAAACCCAACCCAAATGGACCACCCCTAATCTCTATAAATTCCCACCTCTATTAGAAAAAATAGACTCAACCTCAAATAAAGATCACACATCATTGTCTCCTCCTTGACCATGTCGTTTGTCAAATGCACCAACTATGACTTCACTGATGGAACCCAGTTCATGTGAGTGTGTCCTCAATAAATCTCTAAATTCATAGGAGTTTCCACAGTGTCACCCCTCCATTTTTTCATTGGTTTTGTAGGAAGAAGAGAAGAAAGTACCATAAATATATTTCCAGAATTGGGACCAGATCACTCCTCATCATCACCACAACATCCCTTCATTTATGTTATCCCAAAGAGATCTGTTGAATTGTTTTTATGATGTTAAATTTTTTGTTGGGTAGCTGCGCCTGCATCGAGGAGTCCCTGGGTGAGGTTTCAGCAGTGGAGAACCTCCACAACTACACCAGCTGCAACCCCAACTCCCCCTTCACCCTCTGCACTGACATTCATCACTAAGCCCTGGGTGGTGAAGAAGAACCAGGAACCATGGGGAAGAAACACCATATTAATATAATATATGGTAGGGTTACTTCCATTAGAATAATGGGTGATTTTAGTTCCCACTCTCTATGTGTGTGATTGCATGGGAGAGAAAGAACAATGTTGTTTCATGGATGGCATGAGTATTAGAAATCTAGTAATGCTTAATAATGGGTCACTTTTATAAATCTAGCATCGGTGGTGTGGAATGATGGCATGTTAGCTATAGCAGGACTTTACCATTAGGAGTTTCCTTTATTCAGATACAAGGAAGAAAAACCAAACAATTGATCTATCCAGTTCCATGATATCCCACACAATGTGATGTTCATATATATATATACACATTAACATAATGTACTTAAATACATTATAATATAATATATTTACATATTTCCTAATGTATTTACCTTATTTATAGAATATAATTACTTATTAATTGTATTTATTATATAAATTATATCCATAAAATTTATAATAATCATTTATTCTAATAAAATTAATTTCATACAATTCTAGATCAAATTGAGTAACAACACAAGAAATACCTACAACAAACACCATTAACACCAGCAATTGATGAAGAACCTCGACGAGCTAGTAAGACCCAACTCAATCACAAACTCCCACCTATGTTCTTTAAACACACACACAAATATAGGGATGAAAATTCAGAAGATAATTTCATTTATAAAACCTGATACTTTGATTTAGTACCCCCCTGCACATTCCTTGTGGAATCATCAATGAAGATATATAATTCAATACTCCCTTGTGAGATCAAACCATTGTTGGTCACAATACAATGAAAATGACACCTTGTGTTGCTTTCCTAGAAAACAACCTCCACGTGTTTTGTACTTCACATGATCATGTTTCACAAATAAGCTCACAAAAAAGTTCTATAAAAATTTCTCACTAATATTACTAAGATAGTCTTGCTGAATCTATGTATTTTTTGAAGGTTCTACTTTGAATTTCAGTGCACCTTCTGAATTCTTAGTCTGATAAAATGTTCCATATTTTACACCTCAAGATACCATAATAGACCCCTATGTGAACTTATGTACACTATCTAAAAAGGAATTATATAAACCCACATTATTAAGCTTACTAATAGAAATCATGTTCTTATGTAAGCCTAGGAAGTTCTGGATTCCTTGAAAAGATTAAAATCATTCATTCTTCATTTGAACATTAACATCACACTTTGAAATATTCTTAAGAGCATCCCATATGCAAGGTTGACCTTGATCAAGCTTCATTACAAAAACAATCATTAGTGATGATTATTTTTGCTACTTTCGGTGGTTTAAACCACCACTAAATAATTTATCAGTGGTTACTAATAAAACCACGTATTTCATGGTCAACAATCATTTAGCAGCATTTTTTTAGTAGCTGTTTCAGTTTTATTTAGTGGTGGTTTTTTAAAATAATTTAACCCAAAAAAAATAGTTAAAATAAACCTAACCACCGCTAATATATGAAAAAATGGTTAATATTAACTACAGTTAATTATGATTTTTTGATATTTATTTAGTGGAAGTTTATAAAAACCACCACTAAATATTTATCTTAAAATTTAATTTCATAAAAAATATTTAATATAAAGAAAAAAAAATAAAAAATCTTTGAAAAGTAATAAAAAAAAATAAATTCACACTAAACCCATCATATGACATACATCCACAATTATATATACATATATATACCCACATTCATCATAAACTCAGTCACCATAGCCTTAATCAATTGATAACCTAAATCAACTCATACCTCAATCATCAATATATACATATAAAATATGTCCAAAAACTACCCATTCCCAATATACGTCCATACCAGGACCTCTGCTACATCCATCTACTGCCACATCATCTGATCAACTAGAACTGACCACATCATCTCATCAACTGTAACAAACAAGATGACAAAAAATAAAACTGAACCTAATAAATAATGATTATAGTATAATCATTAATAAAATTTAAACATACCATGGAAACTAAGAAACATCATGAATACCTTCTGAAGAATGTCATGGATATAATGGGAAATTTATTGCCTACTACCAACATCTACCACTTACAATTAAAACCAGAACATTTATGAAAAGAATTATGGAAGAGAAAAGACACATAATAAATTCAGAATGTTTAACATAAAATGAATTATTTTGTTAATCAAACATAATAAATTTTAACATAAAACAAATTATATATCCTGAAAACACTTTGAAAACATATACTCACCTATTGAATACAAGATTCAACACATGAAACTGAAAATGGATAAGTATATGAAAATCTAATTAATTTTTAAATCAACATGCAGTGTATTTAAAATTTATTTGATAATTTTTTTAGAGACTTCGATATGAACAATGTACTGAGTTTCAAAAATAAATCAACTGGGGTTTTCCCATGGTTTCATGTCAATCTAAGGTTTTTTTCTAGGGTTTGACTGTTACATGCACATTTTAGTGTTTTAAAATACTAAAAACATGTTTACAAGAATCCCATAAAAATCATTACTCAAAATGATGTGTTGTTAGTTCCTACATTTCCCAAATCAATATATGGTCATTTCTCTCTAATTTTCTTGTGATATGATATTGTTTTCCTATTTTAACCCACTGACACACATTTTTAAAGGATTTGGAACCTTTACTATTTACCGAGTCATTCCAACCACACTACAAATTGAATTGACACGTTTTCTATGAGAACATGTCAAAAATTTCACAATGGTGGTTTTCCCAGGACTTCCTATCAATATGAGATCAATTTATTTGGTTTTTACTATTTCACACACGTTTCAATGTTTAAAAACATGAAAAACATGTTTACGAGAATTCTAAGAAAAAAGTAACTCATAATGATGTTTTTTCAATTTGTAGGTTTCTAAAATCAATATCTGGTCATTTTCTAATTATTTCATGGAAATATAATGTCTTTTTTCTATTTTGTACCCCCCGACACACGTTTTTAAAGGCTTTGGTACCTTTAAAAATTGTTTACCGAGTCATTCTGACTACACTGCATATTATTTTAAGTTTTTGTTTGTGTGTACACATAAAAAACTCATCAATGGTTGTCCAATTATTTCACATCAATTAGAGGTTATTTTCTATTTTTTTACAGTTACATGCATGTTTTAGTGTTTTAAAACACAAAAATACTATCTATGGGAACTTAGGGAATACTGTAACTCGTAATTATGTGACTCCAGTTTCTACATTTAAAAAATCCACCGGTGGTTATTTCAGATTGATTTCACGTAAATCTAATGTCATTTTCATATTTTGACCCCACGAAACATGTTTTTAAAAGGCTTTTGTACCTTTAAAATTTGATTACGGAGTCATTCCAATAACACCAAATGTCAGATTAATGTGTTGTATATGAGTACCCATAAAAACGACTCAAATGTGGTTTTTCCATATTTTCACATCAATATGAGGTCGTTTATTTTGGTTTTGACCGTTACATGCATGTTTTAGAGTTTTAAAACACTAAAAACGTGTTTATGGGAATCCTGGGAAACCATAACTCAGAATGATGTGCCTTTGATTCATACATTTAAAAAATTAGACTAAAATTATTTTACTTTTTATTCAAGTAAATTCAACATTTTTCCCTGGTTTTGACCCCCAACACATTTTTTGGTACCTTTAAAAATTGTTTATTGAGTCATTCTAACTATACCACATGTTGGATTGACTTGTTTTCTATGAATTCACATAAAAAATTACTCAACGATGGTTTTTTCATGATTTCACATAAATATAAGGCCATTTTATATGGTTTTTACTATTACATGAATGTTTTCATTTTTTAAAATAGTAAAAATTCATTTACGATAATCCCAGTAAAATCCTAACTCAAAATGACATGTCGTTAGTTCCTAAATTTCAAAAATAAATCTATAGTCATTGTACTCTAGTTTCATTGAAATATGAAATTATTTTCCTAGTTTTGACTCCCCATCACATGTTTTTAAAGGCTTTGGTTCCTTTAAAAACTATTCACTAACACATTTCGACTGCACCACACATTATATTGAAGTGTTTTCTAGGCTCACACCTAAAAAATAACTCAATGTTGGTTTTACAATTATTTCAAGTCAAACTAAGGTATTTTTCTAAAAATTTTACCATTACACACATGTTTTAGTCTTTTAAAATACATAAATCACGTTTATGGGCATCTAAAAACAATCGTAACTCAGAATGATGTGTCGTTGGTTCCTAAATTTCAATAATAAATATAAGGTAATTTTCCACTAATTTAAGGGTAATAAAACATTTTTTTCCTATTTTTTACCCTCTAAAACACATTTTAAAGGCTTTTGTAACTTTAAATACTGTTTACTTAGACATTCTGACCACACCACAAGTTTTATTAATGTGTTTTGTCCACATACATGTCAAAAATAACTCAAAAGTGGTTTTACTAGGATTTAACATAAATATGAGGTCATTTTTTATGGTTTTGACTATTACAGCCACATTTTAGTGTTTTTAATCCCTAAAATCACCTTTAATAGAATCTTTAGAAAATTTGTAACTTGAGTTGATGTTTTGTTAGTTTCAAAATTTAAAAAATAAATCTACGGTTGTTTGTTATATCATTTAAAGGAAATATGATGTTGTTTTCCACGTTTTACCCCCCGAAACATGTTTCTAAAGGCATTGATATCTTTAAAAATTATTTACCAGATCATTATGACGACACCACAAATCTTATTGAAATTTTATCTATGCATACATCAAAAATAAATCAATGGTTATTGTCCCATTATTTGACATCAATATGAGGTCGATTTATATTGTTTTTACCACTACATGTATGTTTTAGTGTTTTAAATCACTAAAAATGCATTTACGGGAATTCTAGAAAAATCGTAACTTTAATTGACGTATCATTTGTTCCTATAGTTTAAAATAAATCTACAATAATTTTCCTTTAATTTCATGGAAATATAATGTCATTTTCTTAGTTTTGACCCCATGACATGCATTTTTAATGGCTTTGGTACCTTTAAAAATTATTTACTAATTTATTCAGACCACACTGCATGTCTAATTGATGTTTTGAATGTGTGTATGAATAAAAAATAACTTAACGGTGGTTTTCCCAATATTTCATTTCAATATTAGGTTTTTTTATATATTTTTTACTATTACATGTGTGTTTTAGTGTTTTAAAACACTAAAAACATGATTACTAGAATAATAAGAAAACCATAATTTGAAATGATGGGTTGTCGATTCCAATATTTGAAAAATCAATCTATGGTTTTTCTCCTTTGATTTCATGGAAATATGACATTGTTTTCCTGGTTTTGAACACCAAAAGCATGTTTTTAAAGGCTTTGGTACCTTTAAAAACTATTTACAAAGTCATTCAAAATATAATTGACATCAGATTCATGTGTTGTCTGTGCGTACACATCAAAGATAACTCAATAGTGGTTGTTTCATGATTTCACACCAATCTGAGATCTTTTTATATGGTTTTGACTATTACATGCACCTTTTAATGTTTTAAAATAATAAAAATGTGTTTATAAGCAATCCAAGAAAACTATAACTCATAATTATGTGTCATCAATTAATACATTTCAATATTCAATCCATTACTATTTTCCTCTAATTTCATGGAAACCCGACATTGTATTATTAGTTTTGACCCCTCGATGCACGTTTTTAAATGCTTTTGTACCATTAAATTTTTTATAAAAAGTCATTATGACCACACCACACATAATATTGACATGTTTTCTATGTGTAAAAATGAAAAAAATAACTCAAATGTGGTTTTACTATGACTTCACATTAAATTGAGATTGGTTTCTATGATATTGACTATTTCACGCACGTTTTAGTGTTTTAAAACACTAAAAACGTGTTTACAGGAATCCTAGGAAAACTATAACTCATAATTACATGTCTTCAGTTACTAAAATATCAAAATAAGTCCACAATCATTTTCATATTATTTCATGGGAATTCAATATCATTTTATAAGTTTTGACCCCCCCCCCCCCCCCCCCGACACACATTTTTAAAGGCTTTAGTACCTTTAAAAACTTTTTACTATGTCAAAACCAAGAAATTGATCTTGGATTGTTTTGAAACATAAGGATAATAATCAATAATTCATTTTAATGTGGAGGAATCAACCAAATTTCAATCAGGCACAATATCTGGCCGGTATGACTCGAAGTGCGTGTTTTCAATATGAAAGTGTCATTTTAGTTTTATTTATAGATGTTGTGTGTATTCTTTATAAATGTGTGGATAATTTTTGGGATATATAATTTACCTCCGAAAGATAAGCTATAAGGCTGGATATTTCCTAGCGTATCATGCTTTTTGTCTAATGAAATACAAAAACTAAAGCATTTTCTATTGTCTACGACCACTGATCTTGTGTTTTCCTATAAGAGTATTGTTATTGTGCTTTTTGATTTTAACCTTTCAATCTCCCTTTGTGATTCTAGATCAATAAAACTACTTGAAACCCCATTGGTTGTATAAAAAATTGATGATGAATCCCTACCAAACACAACTAATGGATAAGGCCATGGAACTACTCAAACCCCCACTGGGTGTAACAATAATTGATGATGACTCCCTACTAATGAAAACTGATGGATTAGGACATAAAACTATACTCCATACACATTTGGGTTTTTATTTCCCTAAAACAATTCTAACTGCATCATTTTGGGAAATCGATGATGATTTTGATGGGTTCACATGTCAGACTTCTTGAATTTTAATCTATTAATAGAAAAATATTAATAATCATTTTTTAAAATATATAAACTTCATAACATTGTCTAATTAATAAATTTTTCATTACTATTTATTATAATTTCATTACTATAAATACATAATATTGAAATAAGTATAAAATAATAATAAACTCTTAATCCCAATTAATTGGGGTTGACTAAATGTATCAAACGATGCCAAATTGGTATCGTTTAATCCATGTAGCCAGACCTATTTAATTGGGGTTAAAGATTGTTTGTTGTTATAATATATTTTTCATTATTATGTTTTTATAGTAATAAAATAACATGAAATAGTAATGAAAATTACTTACTCCAATGTCTTTGGTATGGTCAATTAAAAAAATTTCATTAGGTTTCTTATTCACTTTAAATCATAACTCGTTTCAACAAACAGAGTGACCTAATTCATTATCCTTTATTAAAAAATATAAATAAGAAATAAAAAAACTTGACTTATAATAATAAGGAATAAAATATAAACCAAAATCTTCCCTTTTCTAAAAAAAATTAAGACCTAGCGATATTAAGAATGACTTGTTTTTCAGAATTCACAATATATTTTTTAGATAATTCCATCAAAAAATATAAACATTAAGAAAATTATAATTTTATTATGTTTATTTTATTAAGATACTGTAAAATATACAATTACCTCATGATATGCATATGTATTAATTTCAAAAAAATCCATTGATCATGATAAATGCCTTTAGGAACTTTCTTATACATCTATCATGATCTTAGAGATGTGTCATCAAACTCATTCCATAATCTCCATTTAAAATATATCATTTTTTTAAAAAAAACTTATATTCCATGGGCGTGAAATAGAGTTAGGGAAATTAAAATAGTTAAATATCTATAAACAGAGTCTAAGAAATTATTATTTTAATTTGATTCAAATAAATAATAACTATTCATTAGTTATATTTAATTAAATTAATATCATTTAAATCATTTTTATACCAGGTTTTTGTATAGGTTTATTTTTTTGGATTGAAAACACATTTTTATGAAAACTGTTTTAAAATTTATAATTTTATAATCATTTAAAATAAACCCTAATTAGAAATGTTCTAAATGAAAATTTTATTTTATATATCAAACATTATGAATTAAAATTCATATGATAAAGATTTCTAGTTATAGAGTTAAAGAAAAATCATCTTTTCCTTAAAAATATATTTTCTTTACCAAAACACTTTTCATATTACTTGAGGGTTTTATATTGAATTAAATTCTTCCACCTATGAAAATTGATTATGATAAAATGAATTCTATATTTGGAATCCTCATAATTAACATTAGGTACTAACATCTACTTAATTATTCAGCAATATGAATAGTAATTGTAATAAATATTTATTATCGTAGTAAAAGGAAAATATGTTTATTAAGGGTAAAAATAATTGAAACAAATTAACCCTAATATTATAAATATTTATATTTCATTTTAATTTAAAATATTAAAATTTTTATTCTTTATATCTTTTAATTTATAAATGATTAAGCAATCTCTTTGATAAAAATTATATTTTGATATAATAAAACACAAATAGAATTTTTGGTTAATATTAGAATTCAATTAAAGAAATTATTTTAAAAAATTAATGAATTTTTTAATTAAATAATATTTTAATAAATTATTTTTAGTAAATATTTTTTATCAAATATATATGATCATATAATTTTTATGAAGTCAAAAGTAATTTTTATAATGATTAGAAAAACTATTAATTATCAAAAACCCAACATTTATAAAAACATTTTGGTTTATATTTTTAAAGTTAACTTTCAAATATTTAGAAAAAAAATTATATAAAATTAATATTAATTTTGGAATCATAATTTCGAAATTATCCAATGGTGAATTTTTCATAATTTTCTAAGATAGTCTAATTTTTGAGTAAAAATTAAATATTGTATAAATATACTTTGTGTTTTATGAAATCATAATGACCTTGAAGTGATTTAATGATTATTATAAATGGGATAAAAGACCAAATTAATATTTTTCCATTAAAATAATTTTATTTTAAGTTTATTTTATTTATTTTGTTAATCCATTGGGAAGACTTCGAAACCTATAATATATTTTAATGTTTTAAAATCATTTCTTTAAGAGTGTGACTCACATACACATAATCAAGGGAATTATTTTAATAATTTTAGCCCTTAGCCTTATAAAATAAAAAAAACCACTCCCACTTGGAAGAAACCATGTAAAAAACCATGCGATGGTTTGTGGTTTTGGATATTTTATAATGTAGAGTCCAAAACCTAAATAATAAAAAATCCCCCTCATTTCCTATACAACCCCACCCAAGATACCATTTATTTTCAATAAAACTTCTTATATAACATCCATAATATTCCAGAAACTCCATACAGTCCTCCCAAGGAGCCCCCAAGTTCTCAAGAATCCACTCCCAACCATTTGGAGTCACATACTCAAGTATAGGATCCTCACATTCCTCTCTTTCAATTCAAGCACCTTCTTTGGAAAGTGTCTTCTTAATTGCAAATTTTTATGATCTAATTTGTTTATAAACATACCACACTGTAAAATGTATGTTATTTGAATGATTTATCATTTATTATGTCTTATTTTTACCTTTAACTAAGTCGTTACTATGCCAAAATTCTGTAAGGGATTGGTCTCTTCTCATTTCCATTCAAGAACACCTTTTATGTTATGTCAATTAAATTCCGTTTTATTTTGATGGTATATGTTGTTAAATATTCCCCTTACTTCACATTTAATTTATAAATGATGAGATACCCCTTTTTCACTCTCATTAATCCTACCATGATCCTTTATGTACACCTGTTACCACGCTAAAATTTTATAAGGGATCTTTTCCTTTCTCCCCTTTTTTCAGGTAACTTCTTTAACTTATATCTTTTATCTTAATTTAGTTATGGTGGTATATGTTGTTACATATCAACCTTAATTTAAAATTTATTTAAAAATGATGATATACTCATTTCTATATCATCAATCCCTTTTATGAACTTTTAAGTAACACCATTATGCTGTTGAAATTTCACTGCGATTTTCCATTCCAAAAAAATTGTGTAGAGAATACCATACCCATTTTTATATCAAAGGTACTCAAATTTATTCACATATAATTATTTATGAGGTACTTAAATTTATTTATTACACATTCCTTGATCATGGAATAAATTATGATGATGAATGAACCCATGTTTTAAGATCTATGTGGCACACTTAAATATAAGAATGAAATGAATATGATCGGTGCACCCATATAGATATCCAACGAATTAGGTAATGTTTAATATCATGATACATCACATTGGGATAGGGAGTGAACCTTATTACTTTATGGGACTTTTTCCACAATGATTTCTTGGTGGGTTTATCCTTGACCTATGTTTATGATTTAGTGTTTTACGTTGTTTCCACATTTCCCATGTTATAATTTTCATGCTATATCAATCCTTATTATTAATGTTCATTTTATTCCCCATTTATATTACTATTTTATAACATGTATTATATTATTCATTTTATGTATTTTTTATTCCATTACTAGGCTTTATATCAAAACCCTTTCTTATATGTTTCCCCACGTTAACCCGTGCAGTTTTAAAAAGCCATGGAATTTTTGCATCCCTTGTTCAAATATTATTTTATGTACATAATTAACATATAAACTATTATAAATGATATTTTTTGTTTAATTAAGTGTAATTTTATGTAATAAATCATGAATTAATCTGTAATAAATATTATGATTTTTATAGTTGGTATGAGAGGAAAAGTTTAGTTATTTTTTGTATAATGATTATAAAAATATTGAAACAATACTTAAGGATAAGACAAAGTATAATAAAAAATAGCTAAATTTTGGTAAGTATATATTTATTAGTTTATAAAAAATATATATCCCAATATGGATACAACAAGTAGACATGGTTATGGAACATATGTACCTAGGGGTAATAACTCTGACATGGTGTTCCAAGCCTGACTTGGGGTAACCTGGTACATGAAAATAGGCCTTATTGAGCACATGGTTTAATTGTCCTAGGGGAAATGATTTGGTAAATTCATAATCTCATTATCAACCATTATTAAGGGAACAAAAATAAACACCTATTTCTATTTTAGAAAATAGATCATGGATAACATTGATTGAAGCTTAGAAATTCATAGATTAAGGAATAAATTTCATTCCTAATTTATCCCTTTAATGTTATGAGTTTTCCTTTTATGTGTTTAATAGTTTAAAATTACTCATCCCTAATTTTTCCTTTATTTTATCCAATGTTCGAAAATAGTATGAACTAAGTAAACAACCAATGTGAAGGGAAAAGTGGTGACTACCCAAATGAGATGCCTAACATGATGGGAGATCATATAGGACATATAGTGATTTTTCCAAAATAGCTATCAAAAATAACAATTAACAACTGGTACTTTGTTGAATTCCCAAAGACTTAAAATAATAGGATTATGACATCTCAAGGAAGTTCATCTGGTAAATGTGATGAGGGAATGAATAACCAATTTCCTTTGTCCAACAAGTGTGGAAAGAGGCACCAAGGGAAATTCCACAAAGGAACTAGGAGATATTTTATGTGTGGGAAGATATGGTATAATGTTTAAAATTTCCATGAAAAATGGTATAATGTGATGTATGTAAATAATGTTGAATCAAAGTTACCTTATACATTTCTATGTCACAATTGTGGAGAATTTGGTCATTATCCAAGACAATGCTCTATTCCAAGGGTGGAGAAGCATAATGAGCATCAAAAATATCTTGGATCAAGGGAACAAGGAATTTACAATGATGATATGGATCATGGTGACTAAAGTACATGTAGTTTATGTCATGTTGTGTTTCAATTCCTTACCTATGATTATTCTTGGATGTTTTATAATAACGTCAATTAACCACTAGAAATGATTTGATAAAAAACATCTTTGATTATGTGTAACATGTTGATGTTTAGGGTAATGTTATTCTTGAAAATATTATCAATCATACTTTAGTATAATTTTATTTTATCCTAGTTATATAATGGTAGTTATTTTATAAATACAATATAAATCACTCCAAGAAGGAACTCACCCTCTGTACCAGGAATAACCATTTGATTCTATAAAATTACAAGTAGGATGATGAATATTTTTTAGTATGTACATTATTGCACTTGAAGAAATGAATCTATCTTTATTTTTTTGGACTAAGGACCTATAATATAAAAATCATTGAAGTATAAAGACTAAATTGTTTATGTATGGTTATTTCAATGTTATGATGTAGATGTGTTATATCAATGTCATTCTGGATATAAAAATCATGAAAATTTAAATGATTGTTCCATTTTATTGCTTTTATTTAAGGACTTAAAGTTTACATTCAATTGTACTGATAATCTATAAAAGTGATATAGTGATGAAGTGATATTTTAGAAAACTCATTATTGGGGGACAAAACACCCTTAATAGGTGATTGATTTTGAGGCAAACCTAAATATTCCTGGGATGATATGTCTAAGGATAATCTTATGTTTAAAAGCATTAATAAAACATTTTAAGATTTATATGATGGAAGTTTAGTATTAAATTTTATAAAATATTTTAAAGGATCATATATATTTTATTTCAAGGTGATTAATGATAATTCAAGAGATGTTTTATTTGGTTAAGGTCATTAGGATTATCCAAGATGAATGAATTTATGGTTTTGGATGTCTAATATGAAGGGTATAAAAAACCCTTTTGGGTTAAAACACTCCTTTATTTTGAGGATATTAGTTTTATATATGGGTATTTATGAAGAAATTCGATTTCTAGGCCTTTGAGCGGCGGTGTCTCCCCCCTCCGCGTGCACCTAGGGTTTCTCCTCCATTCGGTTTCCTCCCCTCCTCCAGCTTGGCCCGGCCACGGTAGCAGCCATCTCATCTCGGATCGAAATCGATGGGTGGTGGATCCGTGTGGTCCGGTTTCATTCTTGACTCGTTGGTGGATTTGTTGTGCTTCTCAGCTTCAGAATCTTGTTTTTCTTCAAGTGTGCTCAGTGCCGACATTAGCCTGTTCTGTGATAGCTTTGTCACTTCTGGCTTCGGATCTGCTCGGCATAGGCATGTGTCGACTCCAATTGGTCTGGCTTCAGGTGGTGGCGAAGATCCTTCCGGCTCCTAGAGCCCTTTGCGGCTATGGGTGTTTGGTGTCGATTTCGGTATGCTCGGTGTTGGCCCGGTCATGCCTTTGGATTCGTGTCCATGTCGTAGAGGTGGTACGCTCTTCGTCAGCTCTCCCCTACTAGCTTGCGTCTGCTCAGGATTCCGTCGCAGCTGTGGTGTGCTGTGTGTGGGCTACGGTGTGCTCAACTTTGGCCTTGTCTTGCTCTCCGACTCCGCGATCTCAACGCGGCCTCGTTCCATCTTGACTTCAGCTCTCGTAGGTGACGATGTGATCGAGGTCGGCTCCAGTGTTCCAGAGGTGGGAGGTCCTTCATTTTGGCGATCCTATTGGAAAGAATTCGCGATTGCAGTGGTGATGTCTTGTTGAAGCTGGAAGCAGGAAAGAAGTGCTGATTTTTTTGATGTTGCTGAAATGCTGCTGGTTGAATGTGTTGACTCAACCAAATAGATTTTAGGTTTTGCGAGTGATGTCTCAGTATGTAATTGTCTGTCTTTGGTGGGGACTCTTGATTGGGTTTGTTCAAGATGTTCTCCCTCATCCATTTCCTTATTTACTGCACTTTTAATTTCTATTTAATAAATGGATAGAGGTGTTTCCTCTGAATGAACTTTCCTGGTATATGGGCATTTATTCAAGAAATGGTCTATATTAAACCTTTGGTAATATTTTTTCAATTTTTTAGATTAATATATTATGGTATTATCATACATTATTATAACTGTTTTAGATTTAGTAAAATATAGGAATAATATATTGTTATTATTTGGTGTATTATTTGATCTGTTATAATTATATAGTGCTTTAGGAATAAAAAATCATCTTGATTTCTCATCGTTTGAAAAAAAAGATAATATTGTAGTGGAAATTAATTTTTATTTTCAAGAAAGTGTATTTCCTTATATTTATAGTCTAGAAGATGAAGGAATTACCTAACTTTAGGTAATTAATATTGATTTTTTCCATATTATGGTTATTCTAGATGAATTTGTGGTCATTTTATCCATCCTAGATTTATGGCATTGTGCGCATTGACCTTCTACTAAAAATGACCATCAATTCATCAAAAATAACCATAATATGAAAAAATTGTTTTTTAGTATCAATTTCCTAGAGTTATGTAATTCCTTTATCATCTAGACTAGGAATATATGAAAATATACTTTCTTGAAAATCATAATTAATTTCCACTAATATATTATCTTTTTCATCAAACGATGAGAAATCAGGATGAATTTTTTTAATTCCTAAATCACTATAAACTTATAATAGATCACATAGTACACCCAAGAATAAAAATCTATTTTTCCTACATTTTACTCAATCCAAAATGTTTATCATAATGTATGATAATACCTTAACATATTATGTAGGGTCCAAAAACCTAAATAAGAAAGAAATCACCATCATTTCATATATAAACCCACCGAAGTTCCAATTTATCTTCTTTAAAACTCCTTGTAAAACGTCCACACTCTTCCCTAAACTCCCTGTAGTCCTAAAAATGTTCCCCCAATCTCTTAAGAATCCCCTCCCTAGATTTTGGAGTCACCCAGTCAATTAAGGGTTCCTCACCTTCTTTCAATTCAAGAACCTTCTTTGGAAAATGTCTTATTAATTACAATTTTTTATGATGTAATTTATTTATAAACATACCCTACTGTAAAATGTATTTTATTTTAATGAGGTAAAATTTATTCTCTCTCATTTATACCTTAAGCTAAGTTGTTACTTTGACTAAATTCTATAAGGGATATCTCTCTTCTCATTTCCATTCAAGAACACATTTTATGTCACGTTTATTAAATTCCATTAGATTTTGATGGGATATGTTATTACATATTCACCATACTAACTATTTTATTTATAAATTATTATATCCTTCTTTTTAACTCTCATTAAACCTCCCATGATCCTTTATGTACACCTGTTTCCATGCTAACATTTTGTAAAATATATTTTCCTTTATCCTATTTATTCAAGTATCCTCTTTACCTTGTGTATTTTATCTTCATTTAATTAATATGGGATATGTTATTACCTATCCCCCTTAATTTCCAATTGGTTTATACATAAAGAAATACCCCGTTTTCTCTCATCAATCCATTTTATTATAATTTACGTAACATTGTTACACTGCTGAAATTTCACCACGATTTTCCATGCCAAAACAATTGCATAGTGAATACCGTACCCATTTTCTTATCAAAGTTATTCACATTAAGGCACATATACTTATTAGTTGGGGACTTACATGTATTTATTACATATTACTTGATCTTGGAATAAATTATGGCTACTAATGAATCTATGTTGTATAATCTACGGGACACACTTAAGCATGAGAATGAAATGAATACGATGGGTGTGCCTAGATAGTGTTCCAATGCATTGGGTAATGTTAAGTATCATGATACATAAAATTAGGATAGGGAGTGAACCTAGATCCATTATGGTAATTTTTCCACGATGATGTCTTGGAGGGTTTACCCTTTACCTATGTTTATGATTCATTATTTTAAGTTGTTTCCACATTTCCCATGTTATGATTATCATGATATATCAAGCCTTGTTATTCATGTTTATTTTATTCCCCATTGATATACCTTTTGTTTAACATGTATCATCTTCTTCATGTTATGTCTTTTTTCCCTTACTTGGCTTTATAGCTCACCCCATTCTTATTCTGATCCCCAGGTTAACCCGTACAGTTTTAAAAATCCATAGAATTTTAGAAACATGTTATGGAAGTTTTCAATAATTTTGTTGTATCCCATGTTCATAATGTTATGTTATGTACCTAGTTACCAAATAAAATACAATTATGGATCTTTTAGGCTGTATTAAGTGTAATTTTATTTAATAAATTGTGAATTAATGTGTAATAAAGAGAAGGGTTGTTATAATATGTATACTACAAAAATTTTCTCATGTATTTTAAATTAATAATAAATGAATATTAAATTAATATTACCATTAATTGATTATCAAATACCTCATTTTTCTATAATGTGGGAATATAATACCAATTTTTATAATCAATTGGAAATATAACCATCTCGCAAGCAAGATACCCAAGAACATTCCCATAGATTCTAGTAGCATCACCGATAGGCACCCTGAACTCATTAAATGGAATGATAATCTTGAATTCCTTTATCTCCCATACATCTATCATGTTTGTATTTATATCCCTTCTATTTTTATATTTATCTATTTGAAAATTTCATTAAAAATTTAATAAAAAATATAGTTTTTTTTTGTAAATGACATTAATACCAGTAATCGTAACTCACCAATATCCCCTAGATGGAGGGATGACCAACTTTTCCATCACCATAGGTGAATCGGATGGTGGGATACCAATAACATCTAGTGAAATGTCTAGCTCACTAGTAGTCATAGTTAAAACAGAATCACTCATATCTATAGAAGATGACGGTAGTGGTGGCATGATCTGAGATGTTGATCGGCCATGATATTGATTTTTTTATTCTCAACATTTCTGTAATTCAAATGGTTTAGATAAATTAAATTTATAAAAAATGAAAAATTAATTTTTTTGCAAAAAAAGGAAAAATAAAACAATATATATATGTGTGAAACACTTAAAAATGATAAATTGTAATATATTTTTATTACCAATTTATACATTAAATTATATTCATCTTCATTTTCATAATTATTATCAACCTCCATTATGATGAGTGCTTTATTTTCACCCTCTCTTACAAGTTCGATTATTTTGATATTGTCAGCAAAAAGGTTGTTCATTGTTTTTTGGTTGATGATGTTCTCTTTCAAAGAGTACCAATTGATATTCATCACCCATATTATATATGTCCCTCTAATTTAATTGTATAAAAACATAACAACCATAATTCATTTCATCATCTATGTGATAAACCATATTCACTTGTTAAGTCAATATAAATGGATCATTCTCGGTAAGCTGACCAGTATAGATCAAGCAAGAGATTTTGAATTAAGTAAAATGTAATGAATCTTTAATTATACCCTAATAAATATTGACCCACTTTCATTTGAAATTAAAAAAATTAAAACTAACCATGATAGTTTAATTCAATTATATCATTCTGTTTTCCATAGTAACCCACATCTTCAAGTATGAATACATCACTATTTTGAGTTTTCAAGTCGTCTTCATTATAAATTAAAAGAAAAATGAAGCCATGAATATTGTTTTAATTGAATCTCTTATCCTTTCTTAGAGTACCCTAAGTTAAAAAATTCAAATCATTTGAAATTTTAGCTCAATTATCTACATTCATTATATATACAAGAATATATAAGGTTTAGATTTTAACATAGAAAAAATAACTACACATCCATAATAATAATATTATTATATACATACACAATGAGTAAACCACTTGGAAATATTATTATTAACATATTTTGTAAATTCCAACATTTTCCAAGATCGAACATTTAGTCGCCTCTTTGTTTCAAATTTCAATTAATCAATAAATGGATTTGGAATAATTCTTTTGAGTAGAAAATATCTATGTGATTGAAGAAACTCCAATTCAGTTAGTGTAAAATTTGATCCCTTTCCCATTGGTCATCTAATAGATGGAAATACCAATGACTGGTTTTCAGAATAAGATTCAGTGGAAATGTTTTAAGCACATCCAACATGATTGAATCTAGTCTCAATACTATATAGATGGTAAAGAACTTATCTTCTATGTAACCTTCATCAATAGGTCTTTCTAGTTGAGATTTATTCCTCACATATGATTTCAAATGACCTAAGTACCTAATGAAATAAAATATGAAACATATTAAAAAAATTACATAATTATTTGATAAAATTGAATTCACCAATGAAAATAAAAATAATATCTATGTACCTCTCATTTGGATACATCCATCGATTGTGTACCAGTCAACCAAGTTTATATTCTTCAATCAAATGTGTAGTCAAATGAATCATAACTGTGTAGAATGAAGGGGGAAATAATATCTCCAAATGATAAAGTGTTAAAAAATCATTATTAAAGTTTATCAAGCTTAGTTGGTTTTAGATTTTTTCTACAAGGCTCTCTGAAAAAAGGTACACAATTCAACTAGAAACTCATTTACTTTTTTAGGTAACATATTATGAAATTCAAATTGAAACAAATGCTTCATAAGAATATGTGAGTTAGTAATTTTCAATCCATGTAGATTTCGATTTTTTAAGTCAAATCACCTTGATATGTTACATGAATATCCATTTGTCACTTTTATATTCTATAAAGTTCAAAAGAATACATATTTCTCATGGTTTTTCATTGTAAAAATATCCAAATGATATTTCCATTTAAATTTTCCCACAAACCATGCTTTATATCCACCGACTCCACATATTTATGAGCATTGAGGTTATCCTTCGATTTACCCAGCTCATTAAGTAGTGTAAAAATTACATTGTCACAAACATTATTCTCAATTTGAATTATTTAAATATTATGACATATCAAATTAAAATCCGAATAAGGATGTTTGAAAAATATACTCTTTTTCTTCTATTTTTGTGTTCCTTCTACATCAGATATTGTACCTTGTGCCCTCTTCCCCCTTACTTAAATTTATTACATTTTCCAAATGCTTTAGTTACATTCATTAATTTTCCCAAGATTTATGAACCATATGACACCTTTAGTGGATTTTTCATCTAAATATATCAATTGAATCATGTCTTGTTAAACCTAAATTTATGATAATAATCAAGAAATTGATTATGAAACATAAAAACACCATTTTCCACAATGAGGAAATTGTTAATGTTCAAAATAAAAAATAAAAACCTCACAAGCCAAACCAGTATGAGTGTTCTAGGTGGATAAGTTTCCTAGTCTAGGAAAGTCACTAACTGTACACATTAAATTAGCATGCATTTTGAATAGTTCTCTCATTGAATCATAATATATTTTCATTACATCATCTCATAATTCTCACAGTTCTTTGATTAGATATTAAAGTTATACATCAATGTCATTTCAAAGAATAATCATTGAAATAATGAAAAAATTATTCTTCATACACATACATGGAGGTAAATTATATAGGATCAAAACAACTGGAAAAAATCTATAATTAGTACATAAAGTACTAAAAGATTTGAAACCAATAGAATCCAGTCCCAGACATACATTTATAGGATCCGAAAAAAATCTAGATATAATGAATCAATCATATTCCATGATTATGAATCTTTTGGATATCTCATCAAGACATCGTTACTATCCTCAGCATGACACATTATGTCATATACAGTCTTGGAGGACATGAATAATCTTTTCATGTGTAGTTTTAGAGGAAAGTAATGAAATAACTTTTTAGGAGTTTTCTTTTTCTGTTTTTTCCTAGGGTTTCATCGATTTATAATCTAATTTTATTTCATTAACTTCCATCCACTTGTATGAAATATTATGAATTCTTATTTACCATACTATTATCCCTAATAATGAATTCAATCATTTAGGATACGTGTATCTTTTTATAAACAAGTCCAATTTTATTGGTAATTTATTTATCTCATAGTATAATGAAAGGATATTAGCTCAATAAAGACATCATAATGAAACTTTAAAATCATGGAGTTTTTTTAGTAATTCCTCAAACACACTTGATATGATAAAACATAAGTATAAAATACAACTTAAAATATTTGGAACACCCTTCATATAGTTATTGTTTTCTTCCTTGAAATTATTCATAAAACATATTTTTTTAGTCACTGATGTTTTGGGATAAATTAAACTTCTAAGGATAAATTGAAGGTTTTATTGATCAATTAAAATCTTGGATATAGTATCATGAAAATAAAAATGTGTCATTTATCAAAATTCAAACTGAATTATCCTATGGTTGGTCACATTATGTTTCCCTGATAGGATCATCATTATTTTTACTTTCCGTAAATTTATATTCCCCATGATAAATCCAAAATACATATCAAATAGGAAATTATTTCAATATCAAATGCTTAAATATTTCATTTATATTCAAAAATCACTTGAATTTACCATTAGAAGATGAAAATTTTATTATACCATCCACTGATCGGTTTTCAATTAAATAATCTAAAAATTCTTCCAAAAACATAGCATATCGAGGTGTGTTTCAAGAAAAATTAATCAATCTAGTATTCATATGCATTGAATTTTCACTCTTCTCCCTATACATACAAATAAAAGGATATAAATGCTTAATAAAACAAGTAAAATTAAAATTAAACATCACCAAACATCCTCATTGACTAGGATTGTGTCTTCATTAATCATAATATAAATTAAATATAAAAATGATTCAATCCAGCATTAAAAACATACAAAAACTCAATTATATAGATATTTATAAAATTTAATTAAAACACTTAGAAAAAATCAATCAATATTACCAATAATGTTTTTGGGGACCACAGTCGCCCAAAAAATGGGAAGAGAGGACTTTAGAAGTTTTTGTCAAGGAGATAAGGGTCACTTCTAGGTCCTCATCGGGGAGAAGGGGTGTTAGGGTCATGAGGATCGAAAGGCGGGGGGAGGGATGACCATCGTCAGAAGCAGGGGTCGGGTTCATGACTATCATTGGTAGGGGGTTTGGGTCACAACGTTCACCATCAAGAGCAGAGGGTCAGGATCACAATAGATGCTGATAGGGGGTTGGGGTCATGGTGGTCCTGATAGGTGGGGGGTCAGGGTCACAAATGTAGCCTACATGGGAAATCAGGGTAATGATTTTCAACAAAAGGAGGGGTCGGGGTCACGTCAATCGTTGTTGGGAGCATGGGGGTCGAGGTCATAGCCGTCTTCATTTGGATTAAGGGGGTCTATGAGGGGAGAGAAAGGGGGTGGGTTGGGGTTAAGGGGTTCAAGAGTTGAAATTTTGTTTTTTTTAAATATTTACAGGTGATTTAAAGAAAACCGCTGCAAAATTTTGAAAAAAAATATAGCATCGGTTTTATTAAACCGTCACTATATTATAAATTTTTTTAATACAAATAATTTCTTGACAGTTATTAGAACTGCTTCTAAGACCTTTCTTTATAGTGCTTCCAAATATATAATTCCTCATGCAACCCTTCTCGAATATTGTGTAAAATGATGTTCTGGAGTCAAGAATCCACGACTTCATCAAACTCATGTTATATAGAGTCAATAGAAACAATTGATTTCCCATTACACTTATCTCTTTAATTATCTCCCTTCTTTTCCTTCTAACTTTATCAAGTGAATATCCCCTGCCTACCACACTATATACAGCCTTGGTGGCACCTCATACATATTTCATATATATCTCTTAATTTAAAATCAAATAATCGATATCCTTTAATAATAAGTCATTTTTACCGCTATAATTACTCACAATCGTAGCTATCATGTCCCATGATTCTGGAAGTGATGAAAAAAGTATCAACCACTACAAAATATTGGCATTTAATAGGTCTATAAAAATGTTTTTTCAGAATAAAAAAGTGATAACTACCTAAGTGCCATTAAAATCATTTGACCTTTATCAGTGATAAAAAAGCATTGATAAAGGGTGTCTATCAACACTTTTTTAACGTTGAAAAAATGGGACTTAATCAATGCCTTATTATTAGCATTGATAAAGGAACCCTTTATTAGTTCTTTCTCTAGTGCTGGTTAAGATACTCATTATCATATATCTCTCTAGAATTGATAAAGGAGACCTTTATCAGTGCTTTGAATAGCATTGATAAAGGCTATATCAACTACTACACAATTAAAACCCTACAGTAGCCACGAAACAGACCTATAAAAACAAACCCAATTAGACTATATAAACAAGAATAGAAATATAAAGAAAATATGATTGGAATACAAATATCACATTTCACCATCATTTCAATTCAAAATTTTGATACAAAATATTTACATTGATGCCATGTTAACAAATAATCAAAAAAACTAAAAACCATATACAAAATAAAAACTATAAGACTTTTTCAAAAGATCAACCTCTATACATTATCTTGTCCCTTTAATAAAACAAATGTTTATTTTATTAATAGTGAGTAATTAACACCTTATAATTTTAATGTCATATAACTCACATATGATAAATTATATTGCTGATTATTGTATATATTAATGAAATTATCAATTAAATGCACGTCGTATTGACATGTGCTCAATTCCTATATATCAAAATTGAATTATGAATTGTTTTACTAACTTTTGAAAACAATATAATCTCATTTTATTTGTTTTGTCTATGTGATCTATAGTTTAGAATAAAATGAAACTTTTATAATGAAAACATGCGATTCAAGTCATACCAACCACATCGTGGGTTCGAATGATGTGAGGTCAATTCCTACACATCATGAATGAATTATAGATCATTTTCCTAAAGTTTAAAAACAATATCAGCTCTTTTTTCTTGGTTTTGACTATGTGAAATGCATTTTAAACTAAAATTACACTTTTATATTGAAAATATGCACTTAGATTCATAATGAACACATCGTGTATTATATTGACATGCAGTAAATTATTATATTTCAAAAATGAATTATGAATTGGTGTCGTAATTTTTGAAAACATATTGATCTTGTTTTTTCATTTTTTGATAGTGACATGTGTTATAAAATAAAATTATTATTTTATATTAAAAACACGTATTTTGAGTTATATCAGACACATCAAGCATCAGATTGATGTGTGTTTGATTCTTACACATCAAAATTGAATTATGGATCATTGTTATAATGTTTGGATACATTTTGAGCTTATTTATTCAGTTTTGGATTTGTGAAGCGCATTTTAAACTAAAACTAAACTTTTATATTAAAAATGTATACTTTGAGTCTTATCATCCATATAGTGTGTCAAATTAATGTGTGATCCATTTCTACATAGAAAAAATGAATTACGGATCATTTCTCTAAAGGTTAAAAATAATTTGAACTCATTATCTTAATTTTGGCTAGTGATGTGTGTTTTAAACTAAAATGAAACTTTGATATTAAAGGCACACACTTTGAATCATACCATACATATAGTGTATCACATAAATGAGAAATCAATTTCTACACATCATAATGGAATTATGGATTGTTTTACTAATGTTTGAAACAATCTATGTTTTTTTCTCAGTTTTGGCTATGTGAAGCATTTTTTAAACTAAAATAGATGTTTTATATTGAAAACATGCACTTCAAGTCATACTAACTACATCGTGTATTGGATTGATATGTGTTCAATTCCTAAAAATCAAAAAATAATTATAGATCATTTTCCTAAATTTTAGAAACAATACAATATCTGTTTCTCTATTTTGGTTTTGTGATGCGTGTTTTAAATTAAAATGAAACTTTTATATTGAAAACATGAATTTTGAGTCATACTAATCACATCACATGTCAGACTGATGTGTGGTCAATTCATACACATCAAAAATGAATTATGGATCACTATCCAAAATTTTGAAAATAATCAGAGCATTTTTTCTTGTTTTTGGCTACATGTGCAGCCAAGCAAGGGATGGGAACTTGATAAAAATGTATCAGTTTTCTTGGGGAGGGGGTATTTTGTGGTTGTAGGTCCTTGAGTCCCTTTGGGTTATGTAATATTCTATATTACTCTAGGACTACAGGTCATGTCAGGGTTTTCCCTCAACCTATTTAAAAAGGGGTTTATAAATAAAAAATCAATAGCCTACAGAATTGGAGGATTCATACCTACCACATCAACCGTCAGATTGATGAATTATCAATTAATACATGTTAAAAATGAACTATGAATTATTTGAATAAATATTTAAAATAATCCAATATTTATTTTCTTAGTTTCAGCTATGTGACACATGTTTTAAACTAAAATGAAAATTTTATATTGAAAACATGCACATAGAGCCATACCTACCACATCGCATGTTGGATTGATGTGAGATTGATTCCTACATGTTATAAATGAATTATGGATCTTTTTACTAAAGTTTGAAAATAATTTGAACTCTTTTTCTTAGTTTTTTCTATGTGATGCGTGTTTTAAACTAGAATGACACTTTTATATTGAAAACATACATATTGGGTCATAATGACCATATTGTGTGTTGGATTGATGTGTCGTCAATTAATACATGTTAAAAATGAACAACAGATATTTTTCCTAAATTTTGAAAATAATATGAGACTGTTTCATCATTTCTGGCTATGTAATGCATTTTTAAAACTAAAAATATACTTTTATATTGAAAACATGCACTTCAAGACATATCTATCACATCGTCAATTATATTGACATATGATCAATTCCTATTATTCAAAATTGAATTATGGATGTTTTCTTAATGTTTGAAAAAAATCTGATATTGTTTTCTTATTTTTAGCTATGTGGTGTGTGTTTTAAATAAAATTGAAATTTTATATTGTAAATACGCAATTCAAGTCATACTAGTGACATATTATGTCAGATTGAAGTGTGATAAATTCCAACACGTAAAAATTGAATTATGAAGCATTATTATAATGATTGAAGATAATTCGATATCATTTTCTCATTTTTTTATTATGACTTGTAATTTAAACTAAAATTACACTTAGAGTGAAAGCATACACTTTCATTCATATGGGCCACATCATACATGAGATTGAATTTTAGAAAATTACTACACATAAAAAATGATTTATCGATTGTTTTCCTAATTTTGTAAAAAAATTCAAGACCATTTTCCCAATTATGGCTATGGGATGCAAGTTTTAAAATAAATTGAAACTTTTTTTATTTAAACTTGCACTTCAAGCCATACAAACCACATCATGTGTCAGATTAAAATGTGTTTAATTCCTACACATCCACAATGAATTATGGATCATTTTCTTATAGTTTGAAAAAAAATCCAATCTCGATTACTCGATTTTGGCTATGTGATGTGTGTTTTAAACTAAAATGACACTTTTATATTGAAAACATGCACTTCGAGTCATAACAACCACATCATATGTCGAATTTATTTGTGGTCATTTAATACATGTCAAATATGAATTTTGGATCAATTTAAAAAATCTAAAAAAAAATCGAAGGTCATTTTCTTGATTATGGATATGTGATTCACATTTTAAACAAAAATGGAACTTTTATATTGAAAACACACACTTCGATTCATCCCCACCACATCATCTATCATATTAAAGTGTAGTTGATTCATACAAATCACAAATAAATTATGAATCTTTATCCTAATGTTTGAATATAATTCTAGCTTCTTTTCTTGGTTTTGGATATGTGGTGCATTTTAAACTAAAACGACACATTTATATTAAAAACGTGAACTTAGATTCTTACCTACTACATTGTGTGTTGGATTGATGTGAGGTTAATTTATATATGTCACAAATGAATTATGGAATGTTTTCCTAAAGATTAAAAAAAAATTAGAGCTTGTTTTATCTATTTTGTAAATGTGACACATGCTTTAAACATAAATGACACTTATATATTGAAAATACACACTTCAGGTCATACTGACCACATCATGTGTTAGATTGATGTGCGGTCGATTACTACATGTAAAAAATAAATTATGGATCACTGTACTGAATTATAAAAAAATATTAATATGTTTTATATTGGTTGAGTATGTGACATGTGTTTTGAACTAAAATGTCATTTCAACATAGAAAAAAACACTTCAAGTCATACCAATCAAACCATGTATCAGATTGAGGTGAAGATGATTCCTACACATCAAAAATGATTTATGGATCATTTTTATAATGTATTAAAACAATTTCAATACATTTTATTAGTTTTTAGTATTTTATGAATGTTTTTAACTAAAATGTCAATTTTAAACACAAAAAAGTACAATTTGAGTCACAACAGACACATCATGTATTAAATAGAGGTACAGTTGATTCCTACAAATCACAAATGAATTATGGATCATTTTCATAAAGTATCAAAACTATCTGAATTATTTTACTCAATTTTTATTATGGGATGTGTGTTTTGATCTAAAATGTCAAGGAATTAATCATTATTAGAATATAAAATTGAATTTCACTTATTAAATAAAAAACCCTTATAAAAAAATAAGTACATTATAAATATATTGATTCATAATTTATTATATTTATAGAACATGAAATGATAAGATATATTAGAATAATTAAAGGCATGGGTGTGTGGCCTGCTTGAGGTGTAGTGCAAGCCTTTTTTATCTTCCCTAATAGCATATGGGGTAAAACCACTGCCACCATCAACCCATCGAAACCCCATCTTCCATGTGACATTTTTCTATAAATTCCCACATTTATCACCAACTATAGCCAAATCCTCAACCAAATCCTCAAACAAAGATCACATGTCATAATCTCGTTCTCATCCATGTTATTCATCAAATGTAGCAACTACGTCTGCACTGATAACAACCAGTGCATGTAAGTGTGTCCTCAATGAATGCATAAATTCATGGAAATTGTCACTATACCCCCTTATTTCTGAATTGGTTTTTTTGGAAGAAGGGTAGAGAGTACCACACAAATCATTCTAGATATAGGTCCAGGTGACTCCTCATCCTCACCAAAACATCCCATCATTTAACATTTAGGTGAAATGGATCAAAAAAGTGGTTTTTATGACATTTAATTTTTTATTAGGTAATTCAGTTAGAGCTGAGAAGTCCATGGGAGAGCTTCCGGTGGTTGAGAACATCCCCAACTGCGACGTGGGGAATGACACGTGATTTTTTTCCTTATATAGCTGGGGAAAAAATTATGAAAAAAGGTATATTGAGAAACTATTATGTAAAATCCCACCCAACCTCCCCTTTTTAAGGGTGTGGTACTCAGAATCTCTTCTATGTATTCGATGAGTGATTTAGAAATCTCTTTTCCACCATTTAATGAATAATATATTATTTATAATAAAATATCAATGATAATATATTATTAATCATGATAGATTTTCAAGAAATAGTAATTATTTGATAATGTGATAAATAGTAACTAATAAAATCATAGTAATGATTATTAATAATGTCATTAATGTGGTTAAAACTATAAATAATATTTAAAAAAATGTTTTTAAATGATGTTATTTATAATATAATTAATGATAATATTAATAATAATAATATTATTATTATTAATTTCTAATACTTACAAATGTTCGGGGAGGGGGGATTTCAAATAATGAAAATTTTCTAATATAAAATATGAACATTTTAAATAAAAATATAATTAATTTGATAATTAAAAATAATAATTATTAATTAATAATCTAATTAATATGAATTATTATTAAGAAATAATGTCTTGTGTCATGTAAATTGTTTTTTGTTAATTATATTTATGAATTATAATTATAATGATAATAATAATGACTTATTTGAATAAAATAATTTAATATTTATTTAAAATTATTTTATCAATAGCTTTATTTCTTTAAACAAGTTAAGGGAAATTCCCTTTATTAAGAAAGTAAAAAAAGAAACCCCTTTTAGATAGGTAGGGGACCCATTACATGGAAAACTGCATGGTACTAGATGACCTAAAGTCCTAAAAAAGACAAAGAACAACATATAATCCTAGAACCAGAAATCCCCAAAGATAAAAGTCTCATAAGATCAAAATTCATGTAATCCCAAAGATAAAATAACAAGACCCAAGGACGAAAAGACTGCAAAGTGGGGAAGCCACCCCTGAATCACTGGCGTCTAGTATAGTGATGTCGACACCATCAACCTCGATAGCTGCCACCATCACCTTGGACCACAACAATGATGGCCAGCATGCCCAGTTGAAGTTGGAAAACCTCACCAAATAGCTCATACCTGGCACCAGAAAAGGATGGTCTGAGGTGGGTCGGAAGCCTCTCTGATCGACAAACCCTCTCTAGCTCTTTTTCCCATCGAACTAATACTGGACAGCCCCCATTGTTTCTTCTATTCCATCTTCATTCCCACCGTCCATAGAGAAAAACTTCACCTTCACTTTAATTATTCATACACTGAATTTGTTATCAAGAAACACTAGATCAATTTGATCCTTTAAAAGCATGCAGAAATATTTTAACGATGCCAAAAAGAGTAACTTCAAACTTCACATTTAAAATTTAGAGTGTTTCAATTTCAAGAATTTAATGGATGAATAATCTAAAAATATCCAATATTCTCTAGATTTTTGTTGGGAAAATGGAGGTTCATGGTAACAAAAAACATACAAAACAGAAGCGAGAAATGAAGAACACATAAGATTTATATGGTTTGGAAATGGTTCCTATGTCCATGGGAGAAGGGTGGAAATTCTCTATTATTTATCTTCAGATCAAATTTTTGAGGATTTTTATGATTACATGTATTTTTACTGATTAAAATCTCATGGTATTGTGATCCATTTTATAGATGAACAAAAACCAAACTTTCTCCATTTGTTAGGTAGTTCATCTGCCCTTGGAAAAATTCATGTTTTCAGCTGCTCATCCAAGGATGGATTCCCACCAAAGGAGACTGCATTAGGTTTATTTCCAACAAAAAGATAATCCACTAATCTCTACCTTAATTGGGAGTGGACCCCACAAATATCCCCCTCATTACCAATTTGGGGTAGAAGCTAAACATGCACTCTCCTTACAGGCTTCTAGCTTTTCTTTTGGTAGAACCTTCATCATCATGTCTGCCCCATTATCATTGGTGTGTATTTTATCAACTTTCCAAAATCTATCATCTAGAACATTTAGGATATTGTGATATCGCACATCAATGTGTTTGTACCTGGAATGAAATTTTGGTTTCTTGCTGATATGAATAACACTCTGACTATCACAATAGAGAATATAATTCTCCTGACTCTATCATAGCTCCTATAAAAACTTCTTATCCACAACATCTCTTTACAGTCTTCAGTGACCATGATAAAATTTTATTCTGTGGCAGACAAGGAAACACACTTTTGAAGTCATGAATTCTAAAAGGCTAATCCCCCATAAATGATATCAGGTACGAGGATATGGATTTCTTCATGTTTACATCTCCAGCCATATATGTATCTGTTTATCCTTCTAAAACATGTTTATCACTTCAAAAAAAATAAAGAATGACTAGATGTACCTCAGAGATACCTCAATATCCATTTGACCGCATTCTAATTCTCCTTTCATGGATTTGAAAAAAATCTTCTCACAATTCGAATAGTGTGAGCAATATCTGGTCTGGTTCACACTATATAATACATAAGATTTCCAACTACTGACTGATAATCAATCATTCATAAATAGTTGATGGAACCTGACATATTGTATGATTTAAATGACTCACAAGTGGAGTACTGACTGGTTTTTCCTTTCTCATATTGAATCTTTCAAGAACATTCTCAGTGTACCACTCTCGAGATAACCAAATCTTATGATTCCTCCTATCATGAGTAATATTCATACCAAGAATCCGAGTAGCATCTCCCAAGTCCTTAATTTCAAAACACTCATTCAAATCCTTCTTCAAACTGTCAATCATAGTGATATATCTTCCTGTGCTTCTTCCCTACCATTTCTAATTCCCTTGTATTTCAGAGACATTAGCCTCTGATTCAAGTTTATATCCCTCACATTTCCTTCTGGACTCTTCCTTAAACATTCTATCTTTCACCATATCCACGGTAATATTTCCATCTGGATTTGAATTGATAACTAACATAGCTAGTCTGTCCCACTTCTTCAGTAAAGAACTAAACATCAATAGTGCCTAAAATTCCTCATCAATCATCATTTTCATGGAATTCAACTAATAAATAGTACCTTGGAACTCGCTCATGTGATATGATATGATGGTCCTATCTTTTTACTTCAATTTTACAAGACAATGTATTAGGATTTATTTTTTATTAATTATCATCCTCACATACATATTTTCTGATTTTCATTAGAGAATGGAATCATCATGTTTGTTGGAATAAATTTGGAAGATACTTTTGTCGATCCAATGTCTGATTTGGGCAGTGCACTTTCTGTTGAGCATGACCCACTCCACATCAATTAGCAGGGTAGTGGATGAAATCTTCTCACGGGGTTTACCACTTATTAAAGATTCCTCCTCTTTCACTGCAATGAGATTAGTGGTTTCCACAATTGGTTTTAAGAATATTTAATATATAAAGGGAATTCCATTTGGGGTTTCCATATGGTATAATTAAAAGAGGTAAGCTTAATCATATTACTGATATTTTATTTCATTGATTAATTCATAATTTTTAAAATCTAACCATATAGATGTGTCTGGAATGGTTGAAATAGTAGGAATTGACTATTGGATCGCTAAAAACATACCCTAATTGGACAAGATATCACCAAAATATAGCCAAAATAGTTTTGACAGTTCAGATAAACTGATGATGTGGTGCTGATGTGGTTGTCAGAAAAATTTCTAAAAAATCACAAGAAAGTCCTTTTCGGTGTGAATGGTACATAATTCTCTAGTAGGGGTAATGTAACACCCTAGTTTTGACCAAAAACATTGATTGGATCCACCTGCTTCATTTCAACTTTGTTTTTTGACGTCACTTGCACTGTTGGAATCATCTTGCAGAGATATTCTTGGATTTGGCCTCAAAAAAATTCCAACCAATATCAATTTTCCAATCACTAGAAAATATTTTTTCACCTTTTTTGTTTCATCCCAAATCCCTCTAATACCACTTTGTTGGAAAACATTATTATTATTATTTGTGATGTTTATGAGGAGACGGAACATCAATCGAACATGCGGTCTACCTAGAACGACTAAATATGCCGTTTTTTAATGTTTTACACCCTTTAAAAAGACACACAATTTCATGAAATCAGATCAGAACAATCGTATAGTGAATTATGAAATTTTTGGGCAGATGGTTTGTCAATCAGAAGTGTTGTTTTCCTATGATGATTGAAAATGAGTTTTTAGTGACATAAAACACCAAAATGTGTGTTTAATGTTCAGATATGTAGAAAAAAACTTTAGAATGAGTTGAAATCATAGGAATTACATCTTATGATTATTGACATATATGAGTAGACGACAAGTCAGTAGAATGAGCAGTCTGAATATGCAGTTATTAAAGGTTTGACACCCTTTAAAAGGTTAATTTGGGGTTCAAAAGTAACCAAACGACATCTAAATGTTGTGAAATCAGATGAAAAACTACATAGTGAATTTTGAAATGGTTAATGTGATGGGACTTCAATCAGAGTGGGTGTTTTCCATGGAGAACCGAAAAAGCACTGTTAGTGTCATAAAACACCAAAATGCACGTTGAACAATAACATTCATGGAATATGAACTCTAAATGGATTTAAATCATAGAAAAATTATCTAATTATTATTTTTGAGGCTTGAAAGGATACGACACTTCAATCAGACATGTGTTCTGCCCAGACCGACTGAATATGTGGTTTTTAAAGGTTTGAAGCCCACTAAAAGGGTGCATGTTGGGTTCAAAAGAAACTAAATGTCATTTGAATACCATGAAATCATACAAAAACAACCATAGAGTGATTTTTGATATGTTCAAGTGGATAGAAAGTCAATATGAATTGGCGTTTTCCTTGGAGGACTAAAAATGAACCTTTAGTGTCATAAAACACCAAAATGTGTGTTTAATGGTCATATCCATAAAAAACAAACCTCATAATGACTATAAATCATTTTAAAATTGTCTTAATGTTATTTTTTATGTGTATGAGGAGACGACATGTCAATTGGATTTGCGATCTACCCAAAAAAACCAAATATTTGGTTTTTAGAGGCTTAATGCCATTTAAAACCCCACAGGGGGTGAAAACCAACCGAAATACCTATGAATTCCATGAAATCAAATGAAAATAATCGTAGAGTGAATTATGAAATGGTAGAGTAGATGGTATGTCAGTCAGAGGTGTCGTTTGTCTGGGATGATGAAAAACACACATTTAGTGTCAAAAAGCACCAAAACGCATGTTTAATGATCATATATATAGAAAAAAACATCTAAATAACTTGAAATAAGAGAAAACCCATCTTATTATTACTATTATTGCCATGTATGAGAAGATGTTACGTCAATCGGACAAGATGTCTTCTCGGAACGAACGAATATGCAGTTTGTAAAGGTTTGGCATCCTTTAAAAAGGTATGTTCAGTGGTCAAAAGAAACTAAAAAACATCTGAATGACATGAAATCAGATTAAAACAACTGGAGAGAGACTTTTGAAACGTTTGAGTGAATATAACATCAATCTGATATGGTGTTTTCCCTCGAGGACCAAAAACACACTTTAAGTTTCATAAAACACCAAAACGGGAGTTTAATAGCCAGATCCATAGAAAAACACCTTGGAGTGACATGAAATCCTAGGAAAACCATATTATTATTTTCAATGTATAATAGGAGAAGTAACAACAATCAGACGTGCAGCCTAGAATGACCGAAAATGAGGTTTTAAAGGTCTGAAGCCCTTTAAAAAGGTGCGTCTGAGGGGAAAAAACAACTGAATGACATCTGAATGTCATGAAATTTGATGACATCAACCATTGAATGAATTTTGAAATAGACGAGTGGATGAAACACCAATTATATGTGGCGTTCTTTTGAGAGGATCGAAAATGTACCTTTAGTGTCATAAAATACCAAAACACATGCTTAATGGAAAAATTCATAGAAAACAGCCTCAAAATGTCTTTAAATCATAAGAAAGCATTATTATTATTATTTTTTCACATGTATGAGGAGAAAACACATAAATCATATGTTCATTCATCTTAGAACGTCTGAAGATGAGATGTTTAAAGGTTTTACACCATTTAAAACATGCATGGGGTCAAAACCAACCAAATGACCTCCAAATTCCATGAAGTCAGATGCTAGAAATTGTAGAGTGAATTGTGAAATATTCAAGTAGACAGTATGTCAATCTGAGGTACTGTTTGTTCGGTATGAATAAAAATGAAATTTTAGTGTCATAAAAAACCAAAACGTGTTTTTAATGATCAAATATATATAGAAAAACCTCATAATGACATGAAATCATAGTAACCCTATCTTATTATTATTGTTGATATATATGAGTAGATAACACATCAATTAAAAGAGCGGTCTGCCCAGAATGATCAAATATGAAGTTTTTAAAGGTTTGATGCATTTTAAAATGGTGTGTCTGGGGGTCAAAAGCATCTGAACGCCATTCAAATGATGTGAAATCAAATGAAAAAAAATATAGATTGAATTGTGAAATTTTCAAGTAGACAGAAAGTCAATCTAAGCTGGAGTTTACCCAGTAGGATCAAAAAATCACTTTTTGTGTCATAAAACACTAGAACACGCGTTTAACAGTCATATCCTTATTAAACAAAATTGAATGGATTGAAATCATATGAAAATGTCTAATTATTATTTGTTACGTTTATGAGTAGTTGAAAAATCATTCAGACGTGTGGTTTGATCGAAACGACTGAATATGCGGGTTTTCATGTTTTGACACCCATTAACAAGGTGTGTTTGGAGGTCAAAAGCAACTTAACAACATTTTAATTATTTGAAATCAGATGAAAACAACCATATATTGAATTTTGAAATGTTTGAGTAGAAGGATCGTCAATCTGAGATGGAATTTTCCCAAGAGGACATAAAACACACTTTTAGTGTCATAAAATAGAAAAATGTGTGTTTAACGATTAGATCCATAGAAAACAACCATATAATGACTTGAAATCATAGGAAAACCATCTTATTATTTTTTCTGTCCTGTATGAGGAGAGGGAATATCAATTGGATGTGTGGTTTTCTAAGAATGATATAATTTGTGGTTTTTAAAGGCTTGATGCCATTTGAAAACACGCGAGGGTCAAAACAAACATAACATCATTTGAATTCCATGAAACTATATGAAAACCACCATAGAGTGAATTGTGAAATGGTCAAACAGACGGTACATCAATCAGAGGTGTTGTTTCCTAGAATGACGGAAAACACACTTTTAGTGTCAAAAACCACCAAAATACTTGTTTAATGGTCTTATATATAGAAAAAAACTTCAGAATTACCTGAAATCATTGGGAAATCATCTTATTATTATTTGTGAAGTGTATGAGTAGACGACACATCGATCAGATGCATAGTTTGATTAGAAAGACAAAATAAGTGGCTTAAAATCATTAAAAATTATTAGAACTTCGTAATATATTTTCAAAATCAAATAACTTCTGACTTTTCACTACTAAATAAGAGGGTTTTAACAGTGCTAAAAAACCATTACTAATGCTAAAAAAGCACTGATAATCAATGTGCTATTAAAAGGGGTCCCTTTACCAGTGCTAAAAAGCGTTGATAAAGGCCTCTTTTATCTGTGCTAAAAAACCGCACAGATAAAAAAGTGTTTTATCACCACCGATTTCAATTTTTTCAGTTTGTTTAACAAAAATTGACTTTTATCGATGTTAAAAAAAATTAGTGATAAAGGTCCCTTTTATGAGCGCTATTTTTTAGCACTGATAAAACCCTTTTTATCTGTTCTAAAAAAATGTACAGATAAAAAAGTCTTTTATCATCGCTATAAAATAGCACTCATAAAAGGGACTTTTATCAGTTATTTTTTAGCACCAATAAAAGTAATTTAAAAAAAAGAAAAAAATTGAAATCGGAGGTGACCCCCCCCCCCCTTAACATTTCTAGGTGCGCCACCCCGCTTCATACACCTACACGCACCCCTGCCTCCCCTGGATTCAAACCTGAGACATTTCATGACCCGTCCCCTAGGGCTCATGCTGTGATTACCCCAAGCCCGCATTCCATAGGTCAGGAGCTGGTGACTAGCACTGAAAGGCGTATTCCCTAGAACTGGGAAGGTATTACTTTTATAACCTAAAAACTCATGTAACCAAGCACACAGTATGATACGAACACAAGCAAACTGTATAAAAAACAAGTGTTGAAAGTAAAAGGGGTTGGAATACATGACCAACTGTAAAGATACATGTACAACTGAAATACAATACAACTGAAGTAAAATAAAGGTAGCTACTGGGTCATCCTCCGGGTTCCTACCTGAAGGGTAGGTATTGATCGCCTCCTCATCACTCCACTTACACTTGTATCCTCTGTGTACCGACATGCTGTATGGTCCACCTCCATGCACAGTCTAGTCTTGGTACTCTCAGCCTTAGTTACCGTTGTCCGTCATCTACATCCAACATAACAAGGTGCGAGCATAGCCCATGCAGGGGTGAGTATAACGATACTCAGTAGGGACCCCTAGACCCTCAAGGTCTCACAAAAATCCACCAAGGATAAACCAAAAATTATGAAATCAATAGGTAACCCTACTTAGGTATATGACCATACATATACCTAGGTTTTCAAGAAATCTATCTCAATCATGAGGAAAACATAGAGGTACTGACTCAGCTCACACTAGGTAATTCTTAGGTATAGTAGTAGAGACGATTAGTTATAACAACTAAATCATCTTACTCTATTAAGAGGATCTTCCGCTAACCTGCACAGAATATCTAGGAGCATAACCACACAAGATCTCTTGGAGAAGACCCACACAGTATCACTAGTAACTGACCCACACAGGATCGCTGGAGCTGACCCACACAGGATCGCTCGAAGCTGACCCACACAGCATTGCTGGAGCTGACCCACACAGGATCTCTAGGAGCTGACCCACATAGGATTTCTAGGAGATGATCCACACAAGATAGCTAGATCTAACCCACATAGGATCACTAGGATCTGACCTGCATAGGTTTTCTAGGAGCTGATCCGCAACGGTTCGCTTGGAGCACTCTTCTCATCACAGCCAGCTACTGGGTTTCCGCACTAGGCTCATTCGTCTCTGGGATAGTTATCTCCCCAAGCCACTAGTGGGTTCTCCAACTACCAAGATGTCCCAGGAAAAAGTATCTCAAAGTTTCTCCACGTCATAGGGGTCTCAACGCAACAGATGGTGCGTCAATCAGATGTCCGGTCTGTGAGTTATTAGCCTTTTAGTCCCGGGGGCCTGATTGGATTCGTTCTCGATCCAACCCGACCGTACTCCATCTTAACACAAATCTTCAGTGGGGTATACTCAAAGGGACTGTCTCACTTCGATATTTCCAGCGCCACTGACGGTTTGTCAAACGGACGTCTGGTGCCAAATTTATGGCCAAAATAATGTAAATGGGTCGTAGTGGGCCCGGGTCCGGTTCGACCCAGCCTGACCCGCTGGATCTACACCGTCCCGTTGGGTGGTCCGGTCCGTTGGGTTTGGCCCAACCCACTGGGTGGGTCGGCCCGCTGGGTCCGGCCCGGTAGGCCGCGAGGGACCGCAAAGGGTCGCGGGTGGCTGCGAGAGTCGCAGAAGGTGCTGTGAGGGCGCGAGGCCGCAGAGCGGCTCAGCTGGGGCAGTTCAGCCGGAAGGGCGGTGGCGGCTCGAACGGAGGTGGCGGCTTGGATGTCGGCGGTGGCTCTGATTTTGGAGGCGGCTCGGACGTCGGTGACGTCGCAGCCCGGACTGCGGTGACGGTGGGGACAACGGCGGCAGCTCGGACGACGACGGTGGGCCGTGAGTGGTGTGACGACAGTTTCGCGGGGTAGAGCCGCGAGGCCATGACGGTGGTTCGGCGGGGTGGCGTGGCGGGGCCGCAGCGGCGGTGTGGTGGGACTGTGGGGGTGGCGCAGCAGGCTTTGGGGCGGCTCGGTTGGGGCAGCGCGGCTAGTCCGCGGGCGGCAGAGTGCCACGGGGCACGAAGGTCGTGGGCGGCGGCGCCGTCTCCCTCGTCGCCTTCATTTTCGTGGTGTAAGTCACTTTCTTCCATCCCAAAGAACACAAAAATGAAGAACGACATAGGGGTCGGGCCATGTTTGTTTGTCCCGCACCCTCCGTGTTAGAGCAGTAGCGAGTGGCTTCAATAGAATCAGAAATCAAGAAGGACAACTCAGCAATTTAAAAAGAATCCTGGATCAACTCATTTTAGTTGATCCACATTCTCCATGTTTTCCAAGAATGTGGAAATTAATTAAGAGAATTCAAGAATTTAATAATAACTCCCTATCTTGGATTGTTAGTTGACATTGGCATGAGAAGAAGATGAAGTTTCCAACATTCATCTTGTCTGCCACACACCACCAATCCCAGGCTCATGCATCGGTTCATCATTGTCAAAGACTTTCCTCGTTGGAGGGTTTCCTGAGGAAGAAGTTGAAGTCTGCGTTTTTCGTTAGAGGAGCGTTCTTCGTGGAAGAACGTGTTCGTCGTTGGGGAAGTGTAATATTCCAAGGGTTCTCCTCTCTCAATACCACCCAAAAAAATGAAATAGGTGCCAATATAATTAACCTAAAGGATTAATTACGTTGGCACAACCAAGTTGGCATAATTAATGTACCGCATTGGTACAATTAATTAGCTCAATTAATTGGGCCAATTTAATGGCTCAGTTTAATGGGAGGGGTGGAATATTGGGGAGTTGGGAGGTTTCTTTATATTAAAAGGGGTCGGGTGATCCCCACCACTAAAATTCAAAATTGGGAGGTTTTGGGCTCAGGTGGTACCCCCCCATAACCTCTAATGGGAGGTTAATTCAGGTGGTCCCCACCTATGAAACTTCCAAAAGGGGGTTTCAAAACAAAATAAAATAAAATGTTACACACTTTATTTTATTTTCTTTTATTCATGAAAAACCAAAAAAACATAACTTTCACCCTCGACCAACTGCCATCGAGGGGAATGTCTTCTTAAGCGAACATTGGTGCTGCGAGTTCAACGGTGCCCTCAGATTTCAATTCTGAGCACCAGTTCAAATGTTATAAAAACCCGCTCGTACATTTACTGAACGTACCCAATGAAAAGTTCAAAAATTCATTCCAAGAACTCCAGGCCACAGAATCATGCATCTTCAATTTTCACAAACTTGTAAAATCCCCATATATTTAAAAAAAATTACATGGAAATTCTAGGTCTTTACAAGACCTCTCTCTTTCACGCCTGGACCCTTACCACTCCTCCATGTTACATTCCTCTCCTTTTTATATGATATATATGTGTATATATATATATATTTATATGTTTTCATCTATATATTTATTTGTATATTGATATATATTTATATGATCATATTAAAATACATTTATAAAATATGTTTGTGTGTGTGTGTGTTTTTATAAATAAATAAATAATTAAATAAAAACATATCTACAACATATATATATATATATATTACATATATGTGTATCTATAAATATATTTATACATATTTATTTATTTATTTACATATATTATATATTTATATTTATATACATATTTTACAATATATAGATAATGTATATCAGTTTGTTAATAGAGAAACACACAAATATAGACACACATTTTCATTATATAGGTATATAAACATTCACATATTTTTTTTAAATAAAATGAATATTATTTTCTATTTAGATATTGTTATGACCCATCCCTCGGGGCCCATGCCTTGATTACCCCAAGCTCGTCTTTCCATAGGCCAGGGTCTAGCGACTAACACCAAAGGCGTATTCCCTAAAACAGGGAAGGCATTGACTTTATAAACTATAACACACAAAAACAAACACGCAGAAAGATACGAAACACTAAGTAATACTGTATAAAAAAAGAGTGTTGAAAGTAAAAGGGTCCAGAATACAATCCCAATAGTAAAGGTACAAGTACAACTAAAATGCAATAAAACTGAAGAAAGAGAAAAGACAGCTACTGGATCGTCCTCTGAGGTTCTTACCTGAAGGGTAGGTACATATCACCTCCTCAGAACTCCACGTCTGTTCATCTCCTCAGGTTACCGACATGTCATATGGTCCACCTACAGGTACCGTCCAGTCCTAATACTCTCAGCTTCAGTCAGCGCTATACGTCATTTGCAACTAACACAATATGGTGTGGGCATAGCCGGTGTAGGGGTGAGTATAAAGATACTCAATAGGGACCCCAAGACCCTCAAGGTCTCACAAAATCCAACAAGGATAAACCACAAAGTATGAAATCAACAGATAACCCTACTTAGGTATATGCCCATACATATAACTAATTTATTAAGTAATCCATCTCAATCATGAGAAAAACAAAAAAGTACTGACTCACCTCAAACAAGAATTTTATTATAGGAGTAGTATCAAGTAATATCCCCAGTCACATTATCAACACCTCAGCTACTAGATAACTCCTTCTCAATCGAGTACAGTGGGCCTTCCGTGACACCAAGCACACTTCTCACTAACCATGGACTACTGAGGTACTCATGTCGAGTACCGTGGGTCTGCTACATCACCAAGGCACTCCCCACTGTGGGTCTTCCACGTCACCAAGCGTGCTCCCCCTCGTAGCCTATAGAGGTAATCCTCTTATCGAGTACCGTGGTTCTGACGCATCACCAAGATCTCTCCTCCACCGTGGGTCTACCGCGACACTAAGGCGCTCCCCACTGGGCTAGTAGAGTCACTCCGAGTCAAACGGTCAGCAGTCGTCAGGTCCCAGCCAGCTATTAGGTCTTTGCACTCTGCTCGCTCATCTCTGGGAGTATTTGTTCCATGAGCTACTGGTTGATACTCCAACTTTCATGAAGTCTCATAAAGAAGTATCTCAATGGTCCACCACGTCATAGGGGTCTCAGCGCAACAGACGACTCTTTAATCAGATGCCCAGTCTGTGAGTTATTAGCCTTTTAGTCCTGGGGGGCTGGTTAGATTCGTGCACAATCCAACCAGACTGTATATCAACTATACCCCAAAATCTATTGGGGTATACTCAAAGGGACCGTCAGGCTCCATGATTTTTAGCATCACTGAAGGTTCCTCAAACAGATGTCTGGTGCCAAAGATATGGTCGAAGGAGTGTAAATGGGTTGAAGTGGGCCCGGGTTCGGTCCAACCCGGTCGGACCGACCCGGATCAACCCAATCTGTGATGACTCGGTTCGGGTCGACCCGGCCTAACATGTTGGGTCTAGCCTGGCCCGGATCGCTAGGCCCAGCCCTGCAGGCCGCGAGGGGCTGCGGAGAGCTGTGAGGGCGAGGACCGGCCGCGAGTCGGCGCGAGGGTGGTTCGGCCCGAAGGGCGCCGCCTAGGTGGCTAAGCCTGGAGGGCGACTCAAGGGTGGCTCGGCCTGGGGTGTGGGGATAGTTCGTCTTAGAGGGCCGCGGAAAGGGCAGCTCGGGGTGGCTCGGCCCGAAGGCCGGGATGGCGCAGCCAGCCCCGATTCGGCCAGCGGGTGGCGCGACCGAGGTCAGTTCGACCGGGAGGTCGGGCGGTCGAGGTGGCTCGACCGGGAGGCCGGGGTGGCTGGGGTGGCCAGGAGCCAGTTCGGTCGTGAGGTCGGGGTGGTCAGGGCCGGTTTAGCTGGCGTACGGCGCGGCCAGGGCTGCTCGGCCGAAAGGGCGGAGACCGCGGGGGTGGTTCGACCGGGGCATTGTGAGGGGGTGCAGCCGGTTTGGTCGGGGTTCCACGAGGGGTCTTAGGGACGATTTGGTCTGTGGCGGTGCAGAATGTCATGGGGGCGGCACAGTTTGCAGAGGCCGCGGGTGGCGTTGTTGTTTCCTTTGTCGCCTTCGCTGTCTTCATCACCTTTGTTGCCTTCCTCTGTTTCAAAGAACACCGCAAATCAACACAAGGGTTATGGAGAGGATGAGCCATGTTAGTTTAGCCAGCACTCTCCGTATTAGAGCGGTAGCAAGAGGATCACAAGAATAAAGAACATCAAACAATCCCGCAATGATTCTTCCCAACTGGCAAAATAAAAATAAGGGGGTGCATGGAAAGTGATAAACAAATAGCATTAAACCCCTACCACATATTGTACGTTGACGATGATGAGGAGGGAAGATCATTCGTCGAAGACTTCCCACGTCAGTTGCCTCTACAAGGTGCTTCCGAGGAAGAAGTCGAAGACGTTCCTCACCGGCGTTCTTCATGGAAGAAGCATTCTTCATTGGAGAATCTTTCACCCAAAGGTTGGGCATCGCGTCGGTTTACCAGTGCTTCGTCGCTTGGTGAATTCATCCCAAAACCTCTTCCCAATATCCCTATATATAGGAGAGGGTGGAATGTAGGTAACGATCATGGAATTTATGACGATTCATTTATTAGGAACCTTTCTAAATTCCAACAACGCTGTTACTTAATTAAAAAAAGGGGTCAATCCAATTAACTATGTTGGCACAATTAATAAGGTGCATTGGTAGAATTAAAATTGTGGAGGTGTTGAAGAGGCTCCCCTCACATTTATGAGGGGGTTGAGAGGTTTTCCTTTCCTCCTATTAATAGGGGGTTGGGTGGTCCCCAGCAAAATAAAACTAAAAGAGGAAGTTAGTTTCGGTGGACCCCAGCCCTGAACATCCACATGGTGGGTGGTTACAATAAAATAAAAATAAAAATGTCATACAATTTTTCTTATTTTATTCTTACATGAAAAACCCAAAAAATAAAATTCACCCTCGACCAACTTTCATCGAGGGTGAAAGTCTTCTTAAGCGAATATCAGTGTTTCGAGTTCAACGGTGCCCTCAGATTTCAATTCTGAGCACTGTTTCAAATGTTAGAAAAACTCACTCGCACATTTACTAAACGTACCCAAAAAAAGTTTATAAATTCATTTCGGGCACTCCGGGCCTTGAAATCACGCACCGTCAATTTTCACGGACTGGTAAAATTCCCATATATTTTTAAAAAAAATTACATGGAAATTAAATATCTTTACATTCTCCCCACCTCAGGATTTACGTCCCCATAAGCCACAACTCAAACTAAGGGAACAAGTGGGGGTAATGAGCATGCATTTGAGCCTACTGCTCCCATGTGCCCGCTTGGAGGTTCCCGTGCTGCTAGAGAATGCGCACCAAAGGTATCGACCATCCATGAAGGACCTGCTCTTGTCGATCCCCAATCTCTACTGGAACCTCTGTAAGAGTCGCCCCATCATCGACGTCCAGCTTTCCATGGTCGATGATGTGAGAAGGGTCATGCACGTATCTCCTCAGCTGGGATACATGGAAGACGTCGTGCACCTGTTGAAACTGAGGTGGAAAAGATAAGTGGTAAGACACCTCACCAAATTTGATGAGGACCTAAAAAGGTCCTATGAACCTCAGAGATAACTTTCCTCCTCGGCCAAATCTCCGCAAACCACGTTAAGGTGAGACCAGTAGAAAGACATGGTCTCTATCCTCGAACTCTAGAGGTCTCCCTCTCTTATCGGCATATGACTTATACCTACTTTGTGTAGTCTTTATCCACTCCTGGATAACCTGCACCTTCCCTATAGTAGCTCGTACCATCTCTGGTCCCACTAGTGTTGACTCCCCTAGGTCAGTCCATCACAAGGGTGATCTGCAAGGTCGCCCGTATAATGCCTCAAAAGGTTCCATAACAATGGTGGAGTGATAGAATTTTTTTTACGCAAACTCCACCAAAGTCAAGTGATTCTCCTATCTATGACCGAATTCAAGGACAAAAGCACGTAGCATGACCTCGAGGGTCTGAATGGTCCGCTCATTCTGACCATTTGTTTGAGGATGGAAGGCGGTGCTCAAACGAAGCTGCATCCCAAAATCCTCCTTCAACCCCTTCCATAGCTGGGAAGTAAAACGAGCATCACGATCAGAGACAATCTTCATCGGTACTCCATGTAGCCTCACAATCTCTTGCACATAGAGTCATCTCATGCTCTCTACTGATCCCCACTCTCTGACCGGTTGGAAGTGGGCCGACTTGGTGAGTCAGTCGATGATAACCTAAATTTAGTCATGTCCCCTGGACGTACATGGATGTCCTGTCACGAAGTCCATGGATATCCCATCCCACTTCCACTCTGGAACCTCTAAAGGATTAACCAAGCCTGCTGGTACCTGATGCTTCACCTTCATTTGCTGACAAGTGAGGCACCGAGAGGCAAACTCTGCAACTGCTTTCTTCATTCTCGGCCACCAGTGTTGTCGTCAGAGGTCCTGGTACATCTTCTCCACTTCTAGATATACCGCTAGAGGGGATGTGTGTAAATCCCTCAACACTTCCTTCTGAAGTGACATATGTACCATGGTACGTTCTCTGAAGAGGATGACATGCTCTCCACCTTCAGAAAATCCATCAGGTGCCTGTACTATGGATATCTGAGCACTTTGTATCTCGAAGTTAGCATCCCCATTATGCGCCTCCCTGACTTGCTGAAGAAGTGGGGAAGTGACTGTAGAAAAGATTCTATGTCCCAATCTACAAAGGATATCTATAAAGCGGCCAGCTGCTTCGTTGCCTCGCTTAGGAGTTGTATACCAGATCTCCTACTGAGTGCATCTGCAACAACGTTCAACTTCCCATAAGTATAGACTATCTCGAAGTCATAGTCCTGGAGGAACTCAATCCAATGTCATTGTCTCAGGTTCATGTCCTTCTGGGAGAAGATATACCTGATACTCTTGTGATCAGAGTACATGGTAAAACGCTCGCCTATCAGATAATGTCGCCACATCTTCAAGGTGAAGACCATTGCTGCTAACTCCAGGTCATGGGCAGTGTAGTTTTTCTTGTGATGTCTCAGTTGTCGAGAACCATATGTGATCACTGCTCGCTCCTACATCAGGACACATCCGAGTCTGGTCCCTGATGCGTCGCAGTAGACTACGTACCTTATGCCTTCCTCTGGAAGCCTCAAGTTGGGGGCACTAATCAGCCTCTTCCTCAACTCCTCAAAACTCTACTGGAATCTCTTCGACCACACAAAGGGTTACCCCTTATTTTTCAAGGTTGATAGTGGTTCTAAAACTCTGAGGAAATCTGGAACAAATCTCTAGTGGTATCTAGTCAAACCCAGGAAACTCCGTACTTCTGCCACACTCCTGGGTGGCTCCCAAGCAAGTACCGCCTCAATCTTTGCTGGATCTACTACAACTACATCTTCTGATATAACATGTCCCAGAAAGTGAACCTCTCAGATTAAAAACTGGAACTTCAAGTGCTTACCATAAAGCTGGTACACTCAGAGTGTGTTCAATACTACCCACAAATAGTAGGCATGCTCATCCTCAGTAGTCGAGTAGATCAAAATGTCATCAATAAAGACTACGAAAAAGCAATCAAGGTATGACTGAAAGATCCTGTTCATGAGTCCCATGAACACTGCTGGAGCGTTGGTTATGCCTAGAGGCATAACAAAAGAACTCCTAGTGGTCGTACTGATTTCTGAAATCCTTCTTCTGAACATCCTCATCTCGAACTCTGAGCTGGTGATAGCCAGATCTGAGGTCTATCTTCGAGAACCACCGATCTCCCTTTATATGATCAAAGAAGTTTTCAATCCTCAGGAGTGGGTACTTGTTCTTTACGGTCACCTGGTTCAGGCACCGATAGTCAACACAAAGCCTCAAACTCCTATCCGCTTTCTTGGTGAATAGAATTGGGGCTTCCCGGGGAGAAACACTGGGCCGAATGAATCCCTTCCCTTGTGAGTCCTCCGGATGTACCAACAGCTCACAAAGCGCCACGGGAGCCATCCGATATGCTGGTGTAGATATCAGTGTCGTCCAGGGGTACAAGTCAAAGTAAAATTCCACCTCTCTATGAGAAGGTAGACCTGGGACATCATCAGAGAAAACATCTGCGTATTGGTCCACCACTATAGGATAACTCAGACTCTCCACATCAATAGCTCAAAGGGTAAGGCATTCCAACTGATGAGTGATTGGCTACACTCTCCTCCAAGAAATTCCATCATGTGCTGCAAAGGCTTCCTTCCCACTGGTGAAGGTAATCTTGGTCTTATCCATGCGGACGAACTTTGTGCCTAATATAGCCAATCTGAGCATAGAATGTAGATAACCATTCCATACCAAAGATGACGTCGTAAGGCCTCAACACTGCTACTAGGAGATCCCGGCAAAATCTCTCACCTCCTAGAGTAAGCTCACACTACTGACACCAGTGCGTAATTGTTTAATCTTCTCTAGTAGGAGTCTCTAGCCATAATGATCAAGCCAACGGCTCTGTCAGAGTCCCTGATTTTTGAACGAGGGCAGTGGAAATAAAATAATGACTGGAGCCTGTGTCTATAAGTTCTTCAGCTAAGGTGGAGTAGACATGGATCATACCTCGTATCATCTCCGGAGCACCGTGATCGTAGGCCTCAACTACCTGGAGATGAGATCTCCCCTGTCCACCTTCTTCCTGCGGTTGGGGTGAACCTCCTGGTGGTGGTGGCGGTAACACCTTGAAATGTCACCCATCGCCAGCTGTATGACCAGCTCCTCTTCCATGTCTTCCTGCTCCCTGCGGTCCACCTCGATCAAATCTATGTCTCTGCCAGGGCGGTCCTTCGACCGTCTGCTGATCATCCGAGCAGTGGGTCGGAGAGTCATGAGCCATGTGACCCTACTCACCTCATGCATATCACTGCCCGCTCCTGGAATGGCTGTCTCCGCTTCGGGTTCCCCGCACAACCGATCCTGAGTCATGCGGTCGTCCACCTGTAGGTTTGGTCCTCTTGGACTTCTGTGATATCTATCTGCTGCCAGCTATAGAAGACTTTGCTACATGTTGACTAGTGGTGGGTCTCGCTGCTGGTGACTGCTCAATAAAGAAACTCTCCACTAGTAGGGCTCTCTCAAACACCCCCGCCTGCGTCGGGATACTGAGTGAGATCATCGAAGCTCTGATCTACCACTTGAACCCCTGCTCAAAGGTCCAGGCCCTGAAGAAAGGGTCTTACACCATATCAATGGAGTAACGTGAGAGGTTAGTGAACCTCGCTAAGTAATGAGCTACAGTCATGCTATCATGATGAAGATGATGTAACTCTTGTATGCGCACTGCGTGAAGATTTGCTGGGACAAACTCAGCTCGAAACCGGCTCTCGAAGTCTACCCAGAGAAGCGTCACCTCATCGTGGAACTGGACCATCAAGCTACACCATCTGCCTGCTGCTACCTGTAGAAGGCTAGCGGCAAGGATCACCATGAGATCGGCTGGTGTCCCTACGAGTTAGAAGACTCTCACCACAACCTCCATCTAATCCTCAGCCGTTTGTGGATCCATATCTCCCCTGAACCTGGGTGACCTCTGGTGCTAGAACTACTGCAATGTGCTCATGCGGTGGGAACAGTCTGCTGCTGGGGCTAGTGGAATCGGTGGCACAATGGGGAAAGGTACTGATGGTGCCTCTACTGATGCCTCTACTGGAAGAGGGCCCTACACCGAGGCATTGTCGCTCAGTTGGCTATCAGTGTGTACAACTCTCAGAACTCTAGCAAGATTTCTACGTGGAGGTATCCTGAAAAGAAACAGGTGCACTACGGTTAAAAGTTATACCTGGTGAGCTGACCTGGTGAGTTGACTTAAAGAAAACTTTTGAAAACACACACGCAATCAGTGTTTTCATGTACTGACTTGGAAATCAGAAGTCAGGGATCTGGTGTATGGATACGTCGGCCTCCGTACCAACACTAGACTCCCTTAACTAAAAACCACACTCACTACACATAACACAATTGCTTCCCAGAATAGATCAGAGCCCTAAGTTCTACTGTAGAACCAACTCATCTGATACCAATTTTTCATGACCCTTCCCCCAGGGCCCGTGCCATGACTACCCCAAACCAGCCTTCCCTAGGCCAGGGGATGGAGACTATCACCAAATGCGTATTCTTTAAAACTAGGAAGGAATTTCCTTTATAAACTATAACACACACAACCAAACATGCAGTAAGATATGAATAACCAAGTAATACTGTATAACAAAAGAGTGTTGAAAGTAAAAGGGGCCAAAATACAATCCCAACATTAAAGTTACAAGTATAACTGAAATGAAATACAACTGAATAATGTGAAAATATAGCTACTGGATCATCCTCCGAGGTTCCTACTTAAAGGGTAGGTACAGATCACCTCCTCAGCACTCCACGTCTGTCTGTCTCCTTCGGGTACTGATATGCTATATGGTCCACTTCTGGGTACCGTCCAGTCCTGATAATCTAAGCTTCAGTAAGAATTGTCCGTCGTCTGTAACCAACACAATAAGGTGCGAGCATAGCCCGTGCAGGGGTGAGTATACTGATACTCAGTAGGGACCCCGAGACCCTTAAGGTCTCGCAAAATCCAACAAGGATAAAACAAAAAGTATGAAATCAAAAGATAAACCTAATTAGGTATATGACCTTACATATACCTAAGTTATTAAGTAATCCATCTCAATCATGAGGAAAACACAAAATTACTGACTCAGCTCAATCCATGATTTTATTATAGGGGTAGTATCAAGTAACATCCCTAGTCACAATATCGAAACCTCAGCTACTGGAGAACTTCTAATCAATCGAGTACAGTGGGCCTATCGTGACACCAAGAGTGCTTCCCACTAACCTTGGACTACTGAGGTACTTCTCCTGTTGAGTATTGTGGGTCTGCTACGTCACCAAGGTACTCCCCATCGTGGGTATGCCATGTCACCAAGCGTGCTCCCCCACGTAGCCTGCAGAGGTACTCCTCCTGTCGAGTATCGTGGGTCTATCGCGTCACCAGGCACTCTCCTCCACCGTGGGTCTTCTGCGACACCAAGGCACTCCCCAATGGGATTATAGAGTCACTTCGAGTCAAATAGTCAGTAGTCGTCAGGTCTCATCCAGCTACTAGGTCTTTGTACTCTGTTCGCTCGCCTCTGGGAGGATCTGATCCATGAGCTACTAGTCGATACTCCAACTGTCATGAAGTCTCACAAAGAAGTATCTCAAAGGTTTGCCATGTCATAGGGGTCTCAGTGCAATAGACGGAGTGTCAATCAAATGCATGGTCTGTGAGTTATAATACTTTTAGTCCCAGGGGCTTGGTTGGATTCGTGCACGATCCAACCTGACCGTATCTCAACTATACCCCAACCTCTAGTGGGGTATACTCAAAGGGACCTTCATGCTCGAAGAATTCCAGCACCGCTGATGGTTTTTCAAATGGACGTCTGATGCCAAAGATATGGCCGAAGGAGCGTAAATGGGTCGTAGTGGGCCCGGGTCCGGTCTGACCCAGTCGGCCCGACCCAATTTGGGCTGACTCGGCTCGTTGGGCGGGCCAGCCCGTTGGGTTCGGACCGACCCACTAGGCCTAGCCCAGCAGGCCGCGAGGGTTTGCAGTAATCCATGAGGGTGCGGATTGACTACGAGTCTGCGCGAGGGTGGTTCAGCCAGGAGGGTGCCACGTGGACGGCTCGGCCTAGAGGGTGCCTCGAGGTAGGCCCATCCCGGGGTGCGGGGCTAGTTTGGCATAGCAGGACTCAGCGAGGGTGGCTTGGGGCGACTCGGCCTGGAGGCTGGGATGGCACAGTCAGGCCCGGTTCGGCCAGTGGGGGGCGCGACCGGGGTCTGTTCGACAGGGAGGCCGAGCGGCTGGGGTGGCTCGGCCGAGAGGCCGGGGTGGACGAGAACTGGTTAGGCCGAGCAGCCAGGGTGGCTCGAACGGGAGGTCTAGGTGGCTGGGAGCTGGTTAGGTCGATCGGCCGGGGAGGCTCAACCAGGAGTCCGGGGTGGCTGGGAACTGGTTCTGCCTGGAGGTCGGGACTGGTTCAGCCTGGAGGTCGGGGCTAGTTCGGCCGGAAAACGGCGCAACCAGGGCGGCTCGGCCCGGCCCGGCCCAGCTCGTCCAGAAGGGCGGAGACCACAGGGCGGTTCATCTAGGTCATCGCAAGGGGGCGCAGGGTCGGTTCGGCCGGCGGCGGTGCAGAACGCCATGAGGGAAGCGCGTGTTGCGGAGGCCGCGGGTGGCGGTGTCGTTTCCTTCGTCGCCTTCGTCACCTTTGTCGCCTTCCTCTATTTCAAAGAACGCCGCAAATCAACACAAGGGTTACAGAGAGGACGAGCCATGTTAGTTTGGTCCACACTCTCCGCATTAGAGTGGTAGTAAGAGGTTCACAAGAATAAAGCACATCAAACCCTCCCGCAAATATTCTTCCCAACCCACAAAAGAAAACGAAGGGTGTGCATGGAAAGTGATAAACAAATAGCATTAAACCCCTACCTCATATTGTTCATTGACAATGATGAGGAGGGAAGGTTGGTTGTTGAAGACGTCCCATTTCGGTTGCCTCTACAAGGTGCTTCCGAGGAAGAAGTCGAAGACGTTCTTCACCGGCATTCTTCATAGAGGAAGTGTTCTTTGTTAGAGAAGCTTTCTCCTAATGGTTGGGCATCGCGTCACTAACAGCGCTTCATCACTTGGAGAAGCCATCCCAAAACCTCCTCCCAAGCTCCCTATATATAGGATAGTGGGGAAAGTATGTAACGATCATTGAATTTATGACGGTTCATTTATTAGGAACCATATTAAATTACAACGACGCTGTTACTTAATTAAAAAAAGGGGCAATCCAATTAACTAAGTTAGAATAATTAATAAGGTGCGTTGGCATAATTAAAATTGTAGAGGTGTTGAAGAGGCTCCCCCCACATTTATGAGGGGGCTGAAGGGTTTTCCTCTCCTCCCATTAATAGGGGATCGGGTGGTCCCCACCACAATAAAATAAGGAGAGGAGGTTTAGTTCTGGTGGAACCCACCCCTGAACAGCTACACGGTGGGTGGTTACAACAAAATAAAACTAAAAATGTCATACACTTTTATTTTTATTTTATTCTTACATGAAAAACCCCAAAAACTAACTTTCACCCTCGACCAACTATCATCAAGGTGAAAGTATTCTTAATCAAATACCGGTGCTGCGAGTTTAACGGTGCCCTCAGATTTCAATTCCAATCATCGGTTCAAAATTTAGAAAAACTCACTGGCACAATTACTGAACGTACCTGAACAAAAGTTCAGAAATTCATTCAGGGCACTTCGGGCCTCAGAATCACGCGCCGTCAATTTTCACAGAATCGTAAAATTTCCATATATTTTAAAAAAAAATACATGGAAATTATGGGTCTTTACATTCGCCCCACATCAGGCTTTACGTCCCCGTAAGCCACAACTGAAACTAAGGGAACAAGTGTGGGTACTGAGCATGAATCTGAGCCTACCACTCCCATGTGCTCTCTTGGAGGTTCCTGTGGTGCCAGCGAACACGCACCAAAGGTATCGACCATCCACGAAGGACCCATTCTTTTCAATCCTCAATCTCTACTAGATCCTCCGTAAAAGTCACCCTATCGTCAACATCCAACTCACCATAGTCGATGATGTGAGAAGGGTCGTGCTCTAATCTCCTCAGCTAGGATACGTGGAAGACATCATGCACCCGGTGCAACTAAGGTGGAAGAGCTAAGTGGTATGCCACCTCGCCAACTTTGTTGAGGACCTGAAAAGGTCTGATGAACTCAGAGATAACTTGACCTCTTGGCAAAATATACACAAACCTCATCGATGTGATACCCAAAGAAAGACATGGTCTCCATCCTTGAACTCTAGAGGCCTACGTCTCCTACCAGCATACAACTTATGCCTGCTTTGTGCAGTCTTTATCCGCTCATGGATGACCTGCACCTTCTCTATGGTAGCCCGTACCATCTCTGGTCTTACTAGTGCCGACTCCCCTGGGTCTGTCCAGCACATGGGTTATCTACAAGGTCGCCCGTATAATGCCTCAAAAGGTGTCATCCCAATGGTCAGATATGTAGAAAAAAACTTTGGAATGAGTTGAAATCATAGGAATTCCATCTTATTATTATTATTGGTATATATGAGTAGACAACAAGTCAATCGAATGAGAAGTCTGAATATGCAGTTTTTAAAGGTTTGACACCCTTTAAAAAGGTGAATTCAGGGTTCAAAAGTAACCAAATGACATCTAAATGTTGTGAAATTTGATGAAAAAAAAACTACATAGTGAATTTTTAAATGGTTAATGAGATAGGAAATCAATCAGAGGTGGTGTTTTCCTAGGAGGACTGAAAAAAGAACTTTTAGTTTCATAAAACTCCAAAACAGACATTGAACAGTCAAATTTAGAGCATATAAACTCTAAATGGATTGAAATCATAGGAAAACTATCTTATTAATATTTTGAGGTTTAAAAGGATATGACACTTCAATCAGACATGTGGTCTTCCCAGACCGACTGAATATGTGGTTTTTAAAGGTTTGACGCCCACTAAAATGGTGTGTGTTGGGTTCAAAAGAAACTAAATGTCATTTTAATACCATGAAATCATACAAAAACAACCATAGAGTGAATTTTGATATGTTCAAGTGGATAGAAAGTCAATCCAAATTGGCGTTTTCTCTGGTGGACTAAAAATGAACCTTTAGTGTCATAAAACACCAAAACATGTGATTAATGGTTATATCTATATAAAACAACCTCATAATGACTTGAAATCATAGTTAAATTTTCTTACTATTATTTTTTATGTGTATGATGAGACGACATGTCAATTGGATTTGCGGTCTTCCCGGAACGACCAAATATGCAATTTTTAAAGGCTTAACGCCATTTAAAACCCCGTAGAGGTGAAAACCACCTGAAATACCTATGAATTAAATGAAATCAAATGAAACAAATTGTAGACTGAATTGTGAAATGGTAGAGTAGATGGTATATCGGTCAGAGGTGTCGTTTGTCTGAGATGGTGAAAACACACATTTAGTGTCAAAAAGCACCAAAACACGTGTTTAATGATCATATATATAGAAAAAACCTCTAAATAACTTGAAATTAGAGAAAAACAGTCTTATTATTATTATTATTGACCTGTATGAGAAGACGGTACGTCAATCAGACAAGAGGTCTTCTCGGAACGAATGAATATGCAGTTTTTAAAGGTTTGGCGTCCTTTAAAAAGGTATGTCCAGGGGTCAAAAAAACTAAACAACATCTGAATGACATGAAATTAGATGACAACTACAAGAGAGAGAATTTTGAAATGTTCAATTGAACATAACATCAATCTGAGATGGTGTTTCCCTTGAGGACCAAAAACACACTTTAAGTGTCAAAAAACACCAAAACGTGAGTTTAATAGCCAGATCCATAGAAAAACACCTTGGAGTGACTTCAAATCCTAGAAAAAACATATTATTATTTTCAATGAGTAAGAGGAGAAGGCACATCAATTAGACGTGCAACCCAGAATGACCGAATATGAGTTTTTAAAGGTTTGAAGCCCTTTAAAAAGGTGTGTTTGGGGGGTAAAAGGAACTGAATGACATCCGAATGTCGTGAAATCAGACAACATCAACTATTGAGTGAATTGTTAAATAGACAAGTGGATGAAACACCAATCATATGTGGCGTTCTTTCGAGGGGACTGAAAATTTACCTTTAGTGTTATAAAACACCAAAACACATGCTTAATGGTAAAATTCATAGAAAACAGCCTCAGAATGTCTTGAAATTGTAGGGAAAAAATCTTCTTATTATTTTTTCACATGTATGAGGAGAAAACACATCAATTAGATGTTCAGTCATCTCATAACGACTGAAGATGAGATGTTTAAAGGTTTGATGCCATTTAAAAACATGCATGGGGTCAAAACCAACCAAACGACCTCCAAATTCCATAAAATCAGACTCTGATAACTGTATAGTGAATTGTGAAATGGTCAAGTAGATAGTATGTCAATCTGAGGTACCGTTTGTTCGGGATGACGAAAAATGCTCTTTTAGTGTCATAAAAAAACAAAACATGTTTTTAACGATCAGATATATAGAAAGAGGCCTAATAATGAGTTGAAATCACAGGAAAACCAGCTTATTATTATTCTTGATGTATATGAGTAGACAACACATCAATTAAATGAGTGGTCTGCCTAGAAAGATCAAATATGAAGTTTTTAGAGGTTTGACGTGTTTTAAAAGGGTGTGTCTAGGGGTAAAAAGCATTTGAACACCATCTGAATGATGAGAAATCAAATGAAAAAAAACTATAGATTGAGTTGTGAAATTTTCAAGTAGACGGAACGTCAATCCGAGTTGGCGTTTACCCAGGAGGATCGAAAATGCACTTTTTTGTGTCATAAAACACCAGAACGAGCGTTTAACGGTCAAGTCCTTAGTAAACAACCTCTAATGGATTTAAATCATATGAAAATATCTAATTATTATTTTTTATGTGTACGAGTAGATGAAACATCAATATGACGTGTGGTTTGCTGTAAACGACTGAATATGCGGTTTTTAATGTTTTGACACCCTTTAACAAGGTGCGTTCGGAGGTCAAAAGAAACTGACCAACATTTTAATTCTTTTAAATCAGATGAAAACAACCATAGATAGAATTTTGAAACGGCTGAGTATAAAAAACATGAATTTGAGATGGCATTTTCCCAGGACATAAAACACACTTTTAGTGTCATAAAACAGAAAAATGTGTGTTTAACGATTATATCCCTAGAAAACAACTACAGATTGACTTGAAATCATAGGAAAACCGTCTTATTATTATTTCTAACCTGTACGAGGAGAGGGCATATCAATTGGATGTGTGGTCTTCCCGAAATGATCGAATTTGTGGGTTTTAAAGGTTTAATGCCCCCTGAAAACACGAGAGGGTCAAAACAAACTTAACATCATTTGAATGCCATGAAAATAGATGAAAACAACCATAGAGTGAATTGTGAAATGGTCGAGTAGATGGTACGTCAATCAAATGTGTCATTTTCTAGAATAACGGAAAACACACTTTTTGTGTCATAAACCACCAAAACGCTCGTTTAACGGTCACATATATAGGGAAAAATATCAGAATGGCATGAAATCATTGGACAATCATCTTATTATTATTTGTGATGTGTATGAGCAGATGAAACATTGATCAGATGCATAGTTTGATTAGAACGACAAAGTAAGTGGTTTAAAATCTTTGAAAATTATTAGAACTTTGTAACATATTTTCAAAATCAAATAACTTCCGACTTTCCACTACTATAGAATAGGGTTTTAATGGTGCTAAAAACCCATTAACAATGCTAAAAAAGAGTTGATAATCGATGCGCTATTAAAAGGGGTCCCTTTACAAATGCTAAAAAAAGATATGATAAAGGCCTCTTTTATCTGTGCTAAAAAAATGCACAGATAAAAAACGGTTTTATCACCACAGATTTCAATTTTTTTCAGTGTTTTTTTTAAATTGACTTTTATCGGTGCTAAAAAATCACTAATAAATGTCCCTTTTATGAGCGCTATTTCTAGTGCTGATAAAACCCTTTTTATCTGTGCTAAAAAAACGTTCAGAAAAAATGGGTTTTATCAGCGCTAAAAAATATCGCTCATAAAAGGGACATTTATCAGTGATTTTTTTAGCACCAATAAAAGTCATTTTTTTAAAAAAGTTGACGAAAAAATTGAAATCGGAGGTGACCCCCCCCCCTTTATCAACACTTGAATCCCACTTTAACACCGTTACCCCCCCCCCACCCTTAATAGCACTATGTGTGCCACCCCCTTCACACACCCATGCGCACTCCTGCCTCCCCCTAGATTCGAATCCAAGACCTCTCCCTTGCATGCCTGGACCCTTACCACTCCTCCATGTTGGTTTCTTCTCCATTTTATATGATATATATGTATATATATAGATATATATTTACATGTTTTAATCTATATATTTATTTGTTTATTAATATATATTTATATGATCATTTTAAAATACATTTATAAAATATGTTTGTGTGTGTGTGTGTTTATACATAAATAAATAATTAATTAAATAAATACAAACATATCTACAACATATATATATATATATATTACATATATGTGTATCTATAAATATATTTATACATATTTTTTTATTTATTTACATATATTATATATGAATATTTATATATATTTTTTAGAATATATAGATAATGTATATCAGTTTGTCAATAGAGACACATACAACACGTTCATTATATAGGTATATAAATATTCACATATTTTTTATTTTAAATAAAATGAATATTATTTTCTATTTAGATATGGTTTGTATATTTATAAATATATTTTATATGTAAATATGTTTACATATTCATTCATAAAATTAAATTTTTATGTGTAAATATATACCAATATGTATATATGCATGTGTGTATACTTAATTATAAATAGCAATACATTATGAAAAATGACGAAATTTGAATGTCATAATATCCTTATGAGTGTAAGCCTTGAAAATAAATTGAACCTCCACCGAAAAAAGATAAGAAGACCCCCTTAAACGAGGCTGAAATTCCATCGAATGTTAAAAATTAGGATACCCCGACTAAACACTTAGTTTTGGAGGTCATATGGACCTTTTTGGCCTATTAAAACAGTGAAAAAGGTCCCCCAACCATGACGAGATAGAGCTCGTCGCAAGCTTTGATTCGATATATGGTAGAGCCCAAACGGTCACTCAGATCAAAAGTTGTGGTCGTTTGAAGTTTGGGTTTCATTTTCAAATTATTTTAGACCGGTTATTAAATTTTTTATTTTTTCTGTCTTCAAATTGTTATTAAATGACTATTACTCGATAATAATTAGAAAATTATTATTTATTATTATTTTTTTAATTATTTATAATCCATTTTCACTAAATATATTATATATTATAATTGTAAATGTGTATTAAGCCTTGTATAAATCATATTTTATAAAATATATTATATTTATATCAATATAAAAATATTTATATTTTAATATATATATTTCAGTGATAAATATTTTTTTATGAAATATAGCTCTTATCAGCGCTAAAAAAACGATGATAAAAATACTCTTTATCAGCGCTACAAAAACATTGATAAAAGGGTGTCTTTATCAGCGCTAGACAATATCGCTGATAAAGGGGTACGTTTATCAGTGTTTTTTAGCGCTGATAAAGGGGTACGTTTATGAACAATTTTTTAGCGTCAATAAAAACACCTTTTAATTCCTCTTTTTAGCGCTGATAAAGGTACCACTTTATCAATCATTTTCTTTTGTGTTGTTAAAAGGTGGTGATGTGTAAAGTCGATTATGTGGCGGTGGTTGTAGTAAGTTTTAATTAAAAGTTGAGATATTTTTTAATGCACTAATTATTTTATTAAATTTTGTTATGGTGTTTTATTTGATGATGTGTGTGGAGGTTAATTGGAAGATAATTAGACAAAAAATATTTATGGACTAATGATTTTAAATATTTTTGGAAATAATTATAGTGTTTTTGAAATATGGTGGTCTTTGTAATTTTGATGTGAATTTTTTAATTTGTTTATAGCTTTCTAGTGTTTCAGTTTCATGAATTGGGGGGTTAATATGGTGTGCCCTCCATCCATCCCTAAATTTATAGGAGTTGTCACTCAGTCACCCACCCATTTTTGCACTGGTTTTGCAGGAAGAAGGGCAGCGAGTACCAGGGAGATGTTGCCGGATGTGGGAGCAGGTCACTCCTCATCATCACCACAACATCCCTTCATTTAACACTCACTCCCAAACGGATCCTCCTACTGGTTTGCCTGACGTTGAATTTTGTGTTGGTCAGCTGGGCCGGCACCAAGGAGTCCATGGGTGAGGTGCCGGCGGCGGAGAACCTCCCAAGCTGCAGCTGTTGCGGCCCCAACTGCCCCGGAACCCTCTGCACCTGCTGTGGTCACTGAGCCTTGGGCGCCGAAGAAGCAGAAGGAACCGTGGCGGCGGTACACCTTATTTATATAACATGTGGAGGGGTTTCCCGGCTTTAGAATAATGGGTGCTTTTAGTTCCCACTATGTTTGTGTGTGGTTTGCACGAGGGAGAAATAACGGTGTTCCTGCATGGATGGCCTATGTATCAGAAACCAAGTAATAAATGCTAAATAATCTTAGTCCAAAATGTGGAATCCACAAATAACTCAATAATAACAAATAAACCAATCCCCATACATGTCATCACATACAATGCTTGACCAAAATGTGTAATATCATGACACCACTACACAAGGCCTTTAAAAACCCTATAATAGGGCATTGACACACCAAAAAAGTGTGGACGATCAAAGCACCCTTAAAAGCCCTATGCTTTTATAATCTCTAGCACCCTTAAAATCCCTACGTTTTTTATAAGCGCTTTTATTTAGCATTGATAAAGGGGTATACTGGTGCAGTGTGGTTAAAATCACACTGCAATACAGGACAAAAATCAGAGAGCGAATGAAGGGAAAAAGTACATAATTTAATTGAATTAACATTTACAACACAAATACTAAAAACAACACTATATTATAAACATTTCAAACATACATTTGTGTGAGTAAGTATAATTTATCACTAATGGTCAATAACATCAATATTCTTTTTCCTTTACCCACGGTCCCCGATCATGATATTAGTCGCTCAACAAACTACCTTAGCTCAACCCAAAGTATGCACCTGTATATGAAAAAAATTCTTATGATAGTAATACTATAATGAAATTAATTAATCACAGTGTCAATTCTGAACTAAAACATACAGTTGGAGTCATATTAGACACTGTTTGTTTCATTTGTGGTTGATTTTTACATATCACATCATTTCTTGTTGTTCTCAAAAGTAGGTGCTCTTGAATTGGCTGACATGTGCTATGATAAAAAAACTCACAATGAATGTGAGCCAATTGAAGAACACACACTTTTTTTAGAACAAGCCTACAACTATCACACCATTTCATATTCGTCTTCAAGCATTATATCTGTGAAAATTAACTAAATAAATATCGTATATGAATGATAAGAAAAATAATTAAGTATTATCGGATAAAATGATGTGAAAATAATTAGAGCTTGTTATGCTCAGTTTTTCCAATGTGATGCGCATTTTAAACTAAAATGGCACACATATATAAAAAACACACACATCAAGTCATTCCAACTGCATCGTGTGTTGATTTGACGTGAAATCAATTTATACACTCCACAAATGAATTTTGAACCATTGTCCTTCATTTTGAAAACAATCCAAGTTTGTTTGCTCAGTTTTGGCTAGTGAAGTGCGTTCACTACTGCAGATATGACCTTCAAAAGTGTGCAAAAGGGTATTTACAACATTAAAAACAGCTATTATCATCAGTGTTATTATAAGGGGTCCCTTTTATCAGCGCTAAAAAAAGAGCTGATAATATTCAAAAAAGTATTTTTTTGCAAATCGGAGGTTGTGACCTCCCCCCATTTATTAGAGTTCGATCCCCCCTTTCAATAGCCCTAGTCTAGCCCCCACCCCTTTAATAGTGCTAAGGACCTGCATCACCCGCCCGCACGCACCCCATCATTTGCTCGGTTTTGAACCAGAGTCCTCTTCCTCATAACCTCTCACCTTTTCCACTCCCATATATCATTTTCTTTTATATTTTATGATATATCTATATATTTATAAACATTTCTTTCCATTTTTTATCTCTATATATAGACATATTTGTATATAAATATATATATATATTTGAAGACATATATAAAATCTGTTTCTACGTGTGTGTTTATAAATACATATATACATACATACAAACATATATTTATATATTAATATTTATACACATAAATTAGAATATATAGATAAATATATACCGGTTTGTCAATGCACACACAAATATATTTATATTTATATATATATAAATATTACATGTACATTAACTGTATATGTATATAAACATTCATTCATTTTTGTTTTAAATAAAATGGATATTATATTTTATTTAGATAAGGTTTATATATTTAGAAATATACATTACATGTAATTATGTTTACAAATATATTTATAAAATTAAGTTTTTATGTGTGAATATATACAAAATATGTATATATTTTTATATATTTGATTATAAATAAAACCACATTATGAAAAAAGATATAATATCAAAACTATAATATAACTATGAATGTAAACCTTGGGAATAAATTCACCCCCACTGAAAAAAAAAGAAAGCCCCCCTTAAACAAGGTCGAAATTCCATTGGATGTTAAAAAAATTGGGATACCCCAACTAAAAACTCAGTTATGAAGGACTTTTGGAACTTTTTGGGCCTCAAAAAAATGTGATAAGGGATTTTTAAGCACCACTAGTGTGTAGATCTAATCACAAGATTTGATTTTATATGTGGTAGAGCTCAAACAGATATCTGGTTCCAAAGTTATGGTCGTTTGAAGTTCGAGTTGCGTTTTCAACTTATTTTAGATCTTTTATTATTTTTTTGATTTTTTGTATCTTTAAATTATTATTAAATGACTATTACATGATAATAATTTGTAAATTATTAATTTATAATTTTATTTATTTATTTTATATGTCATTTTTCACTAAATATCTTATATATTAAGTGTAAATATCAATATACCAATATCTAAATCATATTTAAAAAATATATATTATTTTTATATCAATATAAATATATCTATATATTAATACACTATTTTTAAGAAAATATTTTTTTTAAATATAACATTTATCAGCACTAGTAAACAAGCACTAATAATGACCCCCTTTTTCAATGCTACAAAAAAATATGTAGATAAAAGGGTCCATTTAATAGTGCTAAAAAAGAACTGAAAAAATGTTGTTTCTTTATCAGTACTAAAAAAAGAACTGATAAAACGATACTTTTAACAGTTCTTTTTTTAGCTCTATTAAAACCACCTTTTAACAATGCTTTTTGTTAGTGTTGATAATGGTACCCCTTTTATCAACATGTTTTTTGCAGCGTTGATAAAGGGTGGTGCTACGTAAATATGTTTCTATGGTAGTGGGTTTAAACTAAAATGACACCTTTATATTAAAAACAGACACTTTGAGTCATAACGATCACATCATTTGTCGGATTGATGGGAAAATGATTCTTACACGTCACAAATGAATTATGCACCATTTTCCTAATGTTTGAAAACAATTTGAGCTCGTTTTTTCAAATTTGGCTATTTGATGTGTGTTTTAAACTAAAATGACACTTTTGTATTCAAAACATACAGTTTTAGTCATATCTATCATATCGTGTGTCAGATTTATGTGTGGTCAATTCCTACACGTCAAAAATGAAATATGGATCGTTTTCCTCAAATGTGAAAATAATATGAGCTTATTTGATCAGTTTTGACTATGTGATGCATGTTTTAAACTAAAATTACACTCTTGTATTGAAAACACGTCAATCGAGTCATACTGACCACAATCTCTCTCTATCATTAGGATAAGACCTTACTACTTAGGTAATCTATCAATTATTATTTGGTTTCACATGAGTGATTTAGTTCCCCGATTTTTAAATTCATGTCCATAAAGAGTTCAATTCTAAATATATTGATTCATAATTTATTATATTTATGTAACGTGGAAAGAGAAGATTGAGGAGAATAAATAAGGGCATGGGCGGGTGATCGGCTCGACGTGATGTGCGGACTATTTTCAGTAGCCCCACCGCCACCCTCCACCCATCCAAACCCCATCTGCCACTTGAACCATCTTTATAAAATCCCACCTCTATCACTAACCATTGCCGCACCCTGAAATGAAGATCACACCTTGTCGTCTCCTCCTCGGCTCAGCCGACATCAGGGGATTTAGGATAGGATTTTTTTATTTTTTATTTTTAATTTAAAGGGTCTTTTTTTGAAAACTGGGTGTGTCTAGCGCCAAATGAGTTGGCGCTAGACCCTTTTACCCTAGAGCACCAAATGAATTGGCGTTCATGAGTTTTTGTTTCCAAATCCCACGCAACCCCTCCCCAACCCCTTTATATATATATATATATATATATATCTTATTTATTATAATTATAATTATTATAAATATATTTATTATAAATGTAATAAATACAATAAATACAATAAAATTATAATAATGTTTATTATAAGTATAACAATTTTATAATTATAATAAATATATAATTATAATATATATAAAATTATAATAATTATAAAATTATAATAAATATATAAATTCAATAATTGGATATTTATAATAAATATATAATTATAAATATAATAATTATATAATTACAACAATTATAATAATTATATAATTGTAAATATAATAATTATATATTTATAATAAATATACAATTATAATTACAATAATTATATATATAACTTTATTAAAATTATTTATATTTATTATATTTATTATAATATATTATAATTATGTATTTTTTATAATATTATAATTATGTATTAAATTTATAATTATGTATTAAAATACATAAATAAACCATATTAAATTTATTTATAAATTATTTATAAATTTATATATAATTATTTAAATACATATATAAACCATATTAAATTTATTAATAAATTTATATATATATATATATAAACATTATTAAAATTATTTATATTATTTATATTTATTATAATATATTACAATTGTGTATTTATTAAATTTATAATTATGTATTTATTATAATATATTATAATATATTATAATTATGTAATTATATTATAATATATTATAATCATGTATTTATTATAATATATTATAATATATTATAATTATATATTTATAATTACGTATTTATTATAATATATTACAATTATGTATTTAATAAATTTATAATTATGTATTTATTATAATATTAAATTTATAATTATGTATTTAAATATAAATAATTATATATATAATTATTATAATTATTATTATAATATATATAAAATCATTTATATTTAATAAGGTTTATTATAATAATTATAATATTATATATTTATAATTATATATTTATTATAAATAAACCTTGTTAAATATAAATACATAATTTTAAATTTAATACATAATATAATATTATAATAAATACATAATTATAAATTTAATAAAAGCTTAATTATAATATATTATAATAAATATAATTAATATAAATTTTTTTAATAATGTTTATTTATATATATATAAATTTATAAAAAAATTTGATATGGTTTATTTATGTATTTAAATAATTATATATAAATTTATAAATTTATAAATAATTATATATAAATAAACCTTATATTTAGAATTTATAAATTTATATTTAAATAAAAATTTTTAAAATAATTTATTTTTATATAAATAATCTATATTAAATATGATATAATTATTATAATTACATATTTATTATAATTATGTAATTACTATAATCATATATTTATTATATTTATAACTATATATTTATTATATTTTTAATTATATATTTATTATATTTATAATTATATATTTATTATATTTATAACTATATAATTATTATAATGATATAATTATTATAATCATGTATTTATATAAATAAACCTTATTAATTATATATATATAAAATAAGTATATATTTACGATGATTATATATTTACGATAATTATATAATTATAATAATTATATAACTACGATAACTATATATTTATAATAATAAATATACATCTATAAATATAATTATAAATATACATTTATTTATTATAATAAATATAATATGTAATTATTTATTTATTATAATAAATGTAATATGTAATTATACATTTATATTTATTATATTTATTATACATTTATATAATTATAAATATACATTTATAATAATTAAAAAAAATGTATCATATTACATTTTTTATATTATATTACGTATTACATATATTTATAATATAATCATATAATTATAAATATAATAAATATAGATATGATAATTATATAATAAAGATAAATAATTACATATAACATTTATTATATTATAATTAAAAAATAAATGTATTATAATATTTATTATACATTTATTATACATATTTATTATTATAAATGTATAAAATAAATTTAGATTTACTATAATAAATATATGTATATTTATTATAAATATAAGTATAAATAAACATTTATTATAATTAAATATTATAATATTTATTATAATAAATATACATTTATAATAAATGTATTATAAACATTTATTATACATTTACTATACATTTATTATACATTTATTATAATATTTATTATACATTTATTATAATAATATTTATTATACATGCACTCCTCAGCATTACCACAACATCCCTTCATTTGACACTCACCCCAAACGAGTTGTTTTTTACATTTATTCAAAAAACAATTTTTTAAAATTCCACCCCGGTAAAAAAAATTATTTTTTTACCTCCCAAAGGCGACACCTGGTGTGCCTCCTTTGGGGGTTTTTCTGCCCAGGGCAAGGCGGCACATGGTGTGCCGCCTTTGCACAAAAATTAACTGCACAGGCGGCACAACAGGTGCCGCCTTTTCATTAATGTTTTTTTAAAAAAAATTTATTTTTTTGTTTTGTTTTGTTATATATATATATATAACAAAACTTTTCAGCAGAATTTTTCTGCTATTTAATATCCAGCAGTTCTTCCATTACAGTAGTCTGGATTCTGATTGATACCCTCACCTAGAACTCCCTTTTATAAGGGGGTTTTTCATGAAAACCATACTGCATTTCCGATGTGGGATTCTGGTTCTCCTTTTCCTGCACAGTACATTCTGCGTTTCCGATGTGTGATTCTGTTTCAAGTACGCGACTTTGAAAGACTATAAAACATAAACTATAAGACCAATATAAATGAAACTTTAAACACCGATTAAACTTATAAGAAATAGTTGAAAAAAAATAATTTCATAAAAAATGTTGATACAAATTAATTTATAAGCTTTCAAAACCACCTACTTAAAACTTAAAAATATTTCAAGTACGTGACTTTGAGAGCCTATAAAATATAAACTATAAGACCAATATAAATGAAACATTAAAAACTGATTAAACATATAAGAAATAGTTAAAAACGAAAATAATTTCATAAAAAATGTTGATAAAAAATAATTTACAAGCTTTCAAAACCACCTACATGAAACATAAACATATTTCAAGTACGTGAATTTGAAAGCCAATAAAATATAATCTATAAGACCAATATAAATGAAACATTAAGAATTGATTAAATATATAAGAAATAGTTGAAAACAATAAATAAATTGTAAAAAATATCCATGAAAAATAATTTATAAGCTTTCAAAACCTCATACTTGAAATTGAAAAATGTTTCAAATACATGCCTTTGAAAAACTATAAAATATAAATTATAAGACCAATATAAATGAAAATTTAAACAATGATTAAAACATATAAGAAATAGTTGAAAAATAAGAATAAATTCCTAAAAAATGTCGATGAAAAATAATTTATAAGCTTTCAAAATCGTCTACTTGAAACTTAAACTATTTCAAGTACGCGAATTTGAAAGAATATAAAATATAAAATATATGAGTAATATAATTGAAACCTAAAACATTGATTAAACATATAATAAATAGTTAATAATTAATTAGTTAATTAGAAATATAAGTATTCATTACATAACAGTTAATCAGTAATATAATTATTATAAAATATTTTTCATCAACATTTTTTAAGAAATTCCTTTTGTTTTCAATTATTTCTTATATGTTTAATCAATGTTTAAAGTTTCATTTATATTGGTGTTATATTTTATTACTCAAAAATTATTACTTATATAATAATTATTAATTATTACTCAATAATTATTACTTATATAATAATTATTTAGTTAATTATTAATATAACTATTAATTATATAATAAATAATTAGTTAATTAATAATATAATTATAGTCTTTCAAAGTCACGCACTGGAAACATTTTTAAGTTTCAAGTAGACGGTTTTGAAAGCTTATAAATTATTTTTCATCAAAATTTTTTATGAAAATATTTTTGTTTTAAAATATTTATTATTTTTTCAACTAATGTTTAAAGTTTCAATTATATTCGTTTTATAGTTTATATTTTATAGTCTTTCAAATTCGCATACTTGAAACTTTTTTAAGTTTTAAGCTGGTACTGTTGAAAGCATATAAATTATTTATAATCAACAATTTTTATGAAATTATTTCTGTTTTCAACTATTTATTATATTTTTAATCAATGTTTAAAGTTTCATTTATATTGGTTATATAGTTTATGTTTTAAAGTATTTCAAAGTCGCGTACTTGAAACATTTTTAAGTTTCAAGTAGGCGGTTTTAAAAGCTTATAGATTAATTTTCATCAATATTTTTTAGGAAATTATTTTGGTTTTCAACTATTCTTTAAATTTTTAATCAATGTTTAATTTTTTATTTTTGTTGGTCTTATATTTTATGTTTTATAGTCTTTCAAATTCGCATACTTGACCCATTTTTAAGTTTCTAGTAGACGGTTTTGAAAGATTATAAATTAATTTTTATGGAAATTTTTTAGATTGTTTTTTTTTGTTTTCAACTATTTCTTATATGTTTAATCAATGTTTAACGTTTCATTGGTATTGGTCTTATAGTTTATGTTTTATAGTCTTTCAAAGTCGGGAACTTGAAACATTTTTATGTTTCAAGTTGATGGTTTTGAAAGCTTATAAGTTATTTTTGGTTAACATTTTTTATGAAATTATTTTTGTTTTCAACTATTTCTTATATCTTTAATCAATGATTAAAGTTTCATTTATATTGGTCCTATAGTTTATCTTTTATAAGCTTAGAAAATCACGTACTTGAAATATGTTTATGTTTCAAGTAGGTGGTTTTGAAATCTTATAAATTAATTTGTATCAACATTTTTTATGAAATTATTATTGTTTTAAACTATTAATTATATGTTTAATCAATGTTTAAAGTTTCATTTATGTTGGTCTTATATTTTTTGTTTTATAGTCTTTCAAAGTCGCGTACTTGAAACAGAATCCTACATCAGAAACAGAGAATATACTACGTAGAAAAAAAAGAATCAGAATCCCACATCGGAAATGCAGTATGATTTTCAGGGCAAGACCCCTTATAAAAAGGAGTAAAGGGTGAATGTTTTTGTCAGAATCCAGACTGCTGTAATGGAAGTGCTGCTGGATATTAAATAGCAAAAAAATTCTGCTGAAATGTTTTGTTATATATATATATATATAACAAAGGCGGGACTTGATGCAAAGGCTGAACTTGATGTGCCACCTTTCCCTGAGTGAAAAAACCCCTAAAGGCTTCACACCAGGTGCCGCATTTGAGGGGTAAAAAAATAATTTTTTTTAACCTAGATGTATTTTCAATTCTTTTTTATTTGAAAAAATGTAAAAAAAAACTCCACCCTAAACAGATCCTCCTAGTGGTTTGTCTGACGTTGAATTTTGTGTTGGGCAGTTGCACCAGCGCCGAGGAGTCCATGGGTGAGGTGCCGGCTGCGGAGAACCTCCACAACTACACCTGTTGCGGCCCCAACTGCCCCAACACCCTCTGCACCTGCTGTCGTCACTGATCCATAGGCGACAGGGAAGAAACAAGAACCATGTGGACGACAGAGGTTATTAATATAATATGGGGTGGGGTTTCTAGGCTTTATATTAATAGGTGATTTTAGTTCCCTCTGTGTGTGGTTGCACGAGGGAGAAATAACAGTGTTCCTGAATGGATGGCCTGTGTATCAGAAACCGAGTAATTAATGAAAAATAATGGGTCCCTTTAATAAATCAAGATATTGTGGCGTGAAATGTTGGCCCACTGGCCGCATCAGTTTTTTACTGTTATCATTTTCCTTTTTTCACCACTAAGGAAGATAAGAGTGACCCTCCCAATCCGGCCACCAATCAGCGAGAGGCTTACTAATGGTATAGGGCACACACAAATGAATGATTTTTCCCTTAAAATTTAGAAAAAATAACTCAATAATAATCAAAAAACCAATCCCATGGTGACATACAATGACACCAAAATGTGGAATGTCGTGACACCACTGCACAAGGCCGTTAACACCCCTATAATAGGGATTTCACACAGCAAAAAATGTGGACCATCTAAAGCCCTGTGCTTTTGTAACAGTTTTTGTTTAGTATTGATAAAGGGTCATACTGCTGCAGTGCGTATTAAAATTACACCACAATGCATGACAAAAAACATGGAGCAAATAGAGGGAAAAATGTTAATTGAAATAAAATTTACAACCCAAATACTTGAAAAAAACTATGTTATAGACATTTAAAACACTGGTTTCTACATTTATGTGAGTAAATTATAATTTATCGAAAATGGTAAAAAACATCAATATTCCTTTGCCTTTTCCCCAGGTCCCCGGTCCTGATATTAGTTGCTAAACAAACTACCTCACCTCAACCAAAAGTATGCACCTGTATAATAAAAAAATTCTTATTCTAGAAATACTATAAAGAAATAAATTAATAAAAAAGTTTCAATTTTGAACAAAAAAACATACAATTTGAGCCATATTAGACACACTGTAATATTGGGTTGCGTTTGATACTTACATATCACACGATTTCTTGTTTTTCTCAAATGTAGGTTGTAACACGTGAGACTTTTATGAGAAATATTTTGTTTTTATGTTATATAAATCATCAAAGGAATATTTCACTACACACAACACTAGCTTGGCTTGCTTTACACGCAACTGCGGCCTTCCTTGATAGATAGCGTTGTACGCAATACCGAGTTTCACTAAACAATGATATGCTATTAAAATATTATTAAAACTAGCCGTTATGAATAGTAATACCATCCTTTTGAAATTTTATAAATTTTATCTTTAAAAATGTACTTCAGTTTTCGATTCGGAGTATCGAAATTATCCTAGGGTGAAATTTTGGTATTTTTCTGAAAACTTTCAATTTTTTATGAATAGTGAAAACACTGGGTTACTATTTAAAAACCGACTTTTTTATTTAAATAATTATTTATTTTATTTAAATTTATTTTAGGTCAAAATTGATACATAATACCTATATAAGTTCAATGCAGTTCATTGGAGTCATTTTACAATAATTTTAGATATATAAAAATTTTATTAAACTTTTCACCGTCTTTTACCCACCACCTATGAGAATATCCAAATTCACATAAAACATAATTTTACCGCTTATGTGAGTGGAATTTCTAAAATCCTAGATACACGGTTAATATCAAGTACTAAAATGTAGTTCAATGAGATGAAAATAATTTTTTGGTATATAGTAACTTTTTACTTTTTTTTACTACGGTTAAAAGTAAATAGGGTAAATAAGGGTAAAAATAATATTATTACCTTAAAACCTGTCCTAATTCTATTGGATAAGTGTCATTCGACCAAAAACAACCTTAGGAATAAAATATGACCATTTAGGCCCACTTGGATTAGATTAGGACATTTAATATTAATTTATTTAAAGAGGGGTTAAAATAATTAAAATCAATGTTTAATAAGTAACTAATTTTTTATATAGGGTTATACATAATATAAATTAGACTATAAATATTCATTAGAAAGATAAATTATTTTCCTACATAATGATATTTTATTTGTAATTTTTAGACATTAAATAATTTAATTTATTAATGACACAATGATGATGCAGTAATTGTCTTATTAATGAAATATTGACATAATTGATATTATAAACACCCAAATAAATGTAATTTGAGACTTTTTATGAATTAAAATAATTTTATAGGTTAATATGTCATGTTATTATTGATTTAATTAACTTTTTTCTAATTAATCATTCTGTTATGATTTTCACAAAAATCAATTACCAAATAGTGTCAAAATTGACATAAAATAGTTTTTTAAACAAATATTATATTATTAATTGTTATTTTATTCATAAAAATCTACGGTTCGGAAAAATATCTTAGATATGGTTTTATATATTAATAATAAACAACTTGGGGTTCGTTTGGAATGTTATAGTAAGTTTATTAACCTTATAGTGTAAGAAAACAAGAAGACACGGTAAAAGTAAAATTATCTAACGTAAAGTTAAATCTAAATGATAAGGTTAAAATAGATACATAAACTTGTCTAAATTCAATTGGATGGGAGTATTTAGACACATGCCCACCTTATCTTCGAAATAAATCAATTTGGAGCTATTAATAACAAAATATGACTTTATAATAAAATAATATTTCTAGTTTTTCCAAAGGTGCCCCTCTCCTCCCTTATAAAAGGGCACCTCCTCCCTCTCTTCCTCACACCACTTTGAGCCTTCAAGCCCGGACAAACCCTGAAAAATTCTCTTCTAAACTTCCCTAGAAACATTCTATAGGTCATGGTCTTCTTCAAAGACCAATTTTAGTACCCAAAGAGGAGGTCTCAAAGAGGCGCTTCAAAGAAGAGGTAATGTCTGTGACCGATTCTTTCAACTTTATTTCTTCTTCCACTTCTTCTTATTTAGTTGTTTCATTATGAAGTAATAACATCAGTATCAATAATATACTTATATGTTATTATAATTATGAAACAACCCTATTTCACCATCTATCCATCCTACGGAAAACGAAATCACCGCGCGTGCGTACGTACGGAATACCGTCTCCACGTCGTGGTGTAATCTATTTTCCACCACCACCTTAATTGGATGGGTATAATGGTGTAAATAATAACTATATATGATTATTTTAAAGTAGAATTTATTCTGAAATAGTATACATATACTCCAATACAATTCCACGATCATGGGAATGATATCATCCCTCGTGCGTACGTACGGAATACCGTCTCCACGATGTGATGCGACTCGTTCTAAATGATTTTCATTGCATAATGATTAAATAATTGAATTGAGTGAATAAATATGATATTTATTACACTAATAACATTATGTAAATTAGGTATCTATAACCTAAAAAGAAGAATAACAATTTATTCGACAAAACACGCGTAAGAACAAAAAGCAATAAACACCCGAATAACAAGTAACAATGAAATATTACTAATAAGATGATAAGAATATGACCATATATGATATAATAAAAATATGTATGATTCTGGAACAAGTAAATATAATTATTTAAATCATTATACAGGAGGTTCAATCACTTACAAAGCAAATCAGACGTAAGGTAAGGGAAAATCTCACAATCTCATTTTTATCCGAGATTGTTTATATTAAGAATTTACTGGGGAATATTTATCATCCACATCTATGTTTCCTCAATACATAATATTATTTATATCCTCCTATAATTATTTAAACCCAATTTTACCCTTCAGTGAGTTTTTAGTAAAAGATATGAAAAGAATCTTTTGTCGTTTTTTGTACGAGGTACTTTTTGAATTTTCTGTCATAAGTATGAGAAAAAAGTTTTTTTAACTTATACGACATGATTGGATTTTTAAAAAATTATTTCCAAGAAGATTCCTTTACAAGTTTTCAAGTTTATTTTTAATCAACTTCTTTTAGTTTAAAATTTTATGACATGTTAAGAAAGGAAAAATGTTTTTAAAGTAGAAAGGATATTTTCCTCAAGAATGGAGTTCAAGTGTTTTATCAAAATTATTGAATATAGGGTTCTGTTTCTATCCCTATTAATACATTGATTTGATTATGTTGTGATGTAATTATTTTTATTAATTCCTTTATCTTATATGAATTGTTTTATTATGTCACGATGTTTAGAAATCCCATTTTTATTACATGGGTTATGCAATGATGTATGATTTTTGATTTTGTGGCACACAAAAGAATGGTATCATTATGAGATGGGTGGGATCTATATCTCCCTCAAATTCATTGGGTAAAGATTTATATATCATGAGACAGACATGGCTGGAACGGCAGGTTAAACCGGTTCAGTGAAACATGACTGAAATGAGGAGTGAACTCGGTTCTGAAAAAGACTTTTTCTGCTAAGATAGTCTTGGAAATGAATCTTGTCTACTAAGAAATTATTATCTATGATTATGTGTGTATGCCACAAAGTTTCATGTTTTAAGTTATGATTATTGGGATCACATTTCACTACTATGATTTATCCCATGTTATGAAATTATGATCTCTTTTGCAGGTTAAGATTTCCAAAATGTTTTGTTCTTATGAATATGATGTGATTGATATTTCTTTTGTTTACCCTTACTGAGCATCTGAGCTCACCCTTTTGTATGTTTTCTTTCCCCAAGTCAGGAAGAAGGTTATTAAGTAGGATATGCCAAAAGGGACTCTAGGTATGATGAAATAAATGGGAGACAATTCAGATGCTTTATGAACCAGTTGTTTATATTTCCCAGTTTCTAAAGACTCTATACCTATATGGATCTTTCCTAGTTTTGTTATATGTTGTAATAAGTGTGCTTAAATTCTAAAGTAATAACAATGAATTTAAAGTACGGGTCGTTATAGTTGGTATCAAAGGAAATTTATAGTCAGCCATTGGAAACTAGGATGTGAACGCCTTAGTAAGAACCTTAAGGATAAGTCTAAGCATAGAACAAAATCTTAGTGTTTTAAAAATGGCCACGAACAACCTATGATAAGGCCTTAAGTGTAAAATTTTATTCTTGATTATGTGGTTTTCCTATTATAATTAGTGTTGCTCACACTATTTTTCTTGGTTGTAGTCAATGGATGGAACCCGAAGGAACCGTGTTAATGCGGAATACAACGGGTAATCAAATGATTGTCCCCCTGAGCCACCAAACATTATGGGAGCTGGAATGAAAAATCTTGTAGCCATGCTCACAAAACTTTCTCAAGCTATGAATCATGTAGGACTTCCAAACGAGCAAAGGATGGAGTAACATTCTATTGAATCCTTCATGAGGCAGCGTCCACCTTCATTCAGCGGGTCTTCTGATCCATTAGTGGATAAACAATGGATCAGTACCACTGAAAAGATATTTTCAGTTCTTCAATGTTCTAAACATGATAAATTCATCTTATCAGTGTATCGTTTGGAAGGAGATTCTGATCAATGGTGGAATATTATCAAGAATATGAGGTCAAGAGACGAAATTGAGTCCATGGAATGGGACAAGTTCAAGAAATTATTTTCGAATAAGTACTTCCCTCGTATTCTTCGAACAAAGATGTCGATGTATTTTCTTTAACTAAATCAAAAGGATGGTGAATCTGTTGGTACATACGAAGCAAATTTTACAAGACTTGCAAGGTACACTTCTGGTATTATTATCCAACCTAAGAGTAAGATTGATCGATTCTTTAGTGGATTAAAACCAAGTCTTCTAAAGGCGTTAGACATAAGGGACTTCAATTGTTATGAGGAAATCGTTCGATGTGCTCTCAAGGTTGAGATGGAGATTGGAGTAACCCATCAGTCATATGGGTTTGATAAGAAGAGGAAATTGGAATTCAAAGGAAAATCTAAAGAGCACACTGAAAAGAAGATGAGTTTTCCCTTATGCTCAAAGTGTGGAAAGAAACATGGAGGGAGTTGTCTTAAGGGGACAATTAAATGTTTCAAATGTGGAAAGGAAGGTCATCAAGCATTTTAATGCCGCAATGATGGGAAGAAGATGTCTAGTGATGCGAACAAAGAAAAGGCTACACATAGTGCACCTCCTACACTTCAATGTTACAAGTGCAAGGAAATGGGGAATTATGCTAATCAATGACCTAATCCAAGGGTTGTTGGTGATGATCGACGTCAACAAACTCTTAAGGCTAAAGACAAAGGAAAGTCACATGTAATTTCTTTCAGCGATGTGGAGTACGATAACGAAGTGGTGAAAGGTAAACTTACCATCCACTCTAAAGTAGAAAATGTTTTATTTGATTTTGGATCCACCCACTCTTTTATTTCTGAAGAATTTTCTAAGGGTATCACTGTATTACCTCAACAATTAGATGTTGAGTTAGATGTGACAAGCCCTAATGGCACAACATTCGCATCAAAAGTTTATAATTCTTCTCCGATTGAAGTTTGTGGGAAAGTGCTTCCTGCAAATCTTGTGATCATTCCTATAGTGGAATTTGATGCGATTCTTGGCATGGATTGGATTTCTTTATATGGAGATCATATCAATTTCCAAAGAAGGTAAGTCACATTTTATATTCCAGATCAATCTATGATCATCTATCGATGCAAGGATGAACATAACCTTCCAGTGGAAATTTCTTCCATCTTATGGGTCTTGATTACATTAAATGAGGGTTATTTATCTCAAATGGTTGGAGAGAAACTCACGATTAAGAATATTCCCATTGTACGGGAGTTTGATGATGTCTTTCTGGAGGAATTACCGGGTCTTCCACCAAATCGTGAAGTTGAGTTTTCAATAGAACTCGTACCAGGTGCTTTACCTATTTCAAAGACACATTATAGAATGACCCCAATTGAGTTGCAGGAATTGAAGAAGAAACTCCAAGAGAATCCTGATAAGGGATTCATACGCCCTAGTGCATCACCTTGGGGAGCACCTATTCTGTTTGTTAAGAAGAAAGATTGATCAATGAGACTCTGAATTGATTATCGAGAACATAACAAGATCACTATCAAGAACAAATATCATCTCCCACGCATTGATGACTTATTTGACCAACTACGTGGAGCTCAATACTTTTCAAAGATTGATCTTCGTTCAGGGTATCATCAATTAAGGGTCAAAAGGGAGGATATACCAAAGAAGACTTTCTGTACAAGGTATGGACACTATGAATTTATAGTGATGTCATTTGGTCTTACTAATGCCCCTTATATCTTTATGGATCTGATGAATTGAGTCTTTAGAGACTATCTTGATCAGTTTGTGGTAGTCTTTATAGATGATATTATTGTATATTCAAAGAGAAAGGAAGAACATGAAGATCACTTGAGAATTATATTGAAGACCCTGAGGAAGGAGATGCTTTATGCCAAATTTAAAAAGTGTGAATTTTGGTTTAAAAAAGTTGCATTTTTGGGTCACGTAATCTCAAAAGAGGGGATATCTGTGGATCCAGCAAAAACAGAGGTTATCGAAAGATGGTCGAGACCAACAACAGTAACCGAGATCCGAAGTTTTCTTGGTTTGTCTGGATTTTATCGACGTTTTGTGAAATATTTTTCACGATTATCTAATCCACTCACCAGGATGACTTGGAAAGGAGTTAAGTTTGTTTGGACAGAGGAATGTGAAGAGAATTTCAAGGAGTTAAAAAGAAGGTTATCCAGTGCACCTATGCTCTCACTACCTTATAGTGGAGAAAGGTTTTTGATCTACAGTGATGCATCCAAGAAGGGATTGGGGTGTGTTCTCATGCAAAACGATATGGTGATAACTTATGCCTCAAGACAGTTGAAAATCCATGAGCAAAATTACCCAACTCATGATTTGGAGTTAGCTGCGGTAATCTTTTCATTAAAGATTTGGAGGCATTATCTTTATGGAGAAAGGTGTGATATTTATACTGATTATAAAAGTATAAAGTATATTTTCACACAAAAGGAGCTGAATATGCACCAAAGAAGATGGTTGGAGATGATTAAGGATTACGAATGCTCAATTCATTACTACCCTGGGAATGAAAACAAGGTGGCAGATGCATTAAGTTGACAAGACCATGCTAGCTTATCCATGACGAGGATAAAAAAAGATCCAATATTTATGGATTTACAAAGGATAGAACTTGGAATTATAATGGGAGGGGAAAAATCGTATCTTTCTCAAATAAATGTTCAACCATCTATACATGTGAAGATTAAATAGGCACAGAAAGAAGATGTAGAGTTACAAAAGAAGGTGAGAAATGTTCCTGAATTCAACCTTGATTGTGATGGGATAATAAAGTTCAGGAATCAGGTTTGTGTTCCTCCCATCCCAAAATTAAAGAAGGAGTTGCTGGATGAGTCTCATAGTTCTTCATTCTCGATTCATCCTGGAAGCACGAAGATGTATAGTGACCTGAAAGAGTACTTCTGGTGGGATGGCATGAAAAGGGATATTGCTGAATATGTCTCTCGATGCTTGGTTTGTCAGAAAGTTAAAGCTAAGAGACATATGTCTAAGGGGATGTTACAACCATTACCCATACCCAAATGAAAATGGGAAAACATCACTATGGACTTTGTCACCGGACTTCCTAAATCATCCAAAGGCAATAATGATATCTGGGTCATAGTTGATCGTCGTACAAAGTCTCCACATTTCATTGCTATTAGAGAAGATTTCTCTCTAGATCGGCTTTCCAGGATATATGTAAAGGAAGTGGTAAAATTGCATGGAGTGCCACTTTCTATTATATCTGATCGGGATCCGAGGTTTGCCTCAAAGTTCTGGTGAAGTCTTCAGCATACTCTAGATACAGAGTTGAGTTTCAGCACTGCTTATCATCCTCAGACAGACGGTCAGTCTGAGAGGACAATTCAAACTCTAGAAGATATGTTGAGAGCTTTCTGTATGGATTTCAAAGTTAGTTGGGATCAACACCTACCTTTGGTGGAATTTTCTTATAATAATAGCTTTCACTTCAGTATTCAGATGACTCCTTATGAAGCTCTATATGGAAAGAAATACAGGACTCCAACTTGCTGGGATGAAGTTGGGGAAAGAATGATATTAGGATCTGATCTTGTTGATGAGATGACATAAAAGGTCAGATCTATTAAACAACACATAAGAGCAGCTCAGATTCGACAAAAAAGTTATGCCGATAACCGAAAAAAATACCTAGAGTTTGAAGTGGGTGATAAAGTGTTCTTACGAATATCTCCTTGGAAGAGAGTAATGAGATTTGGAAAGAAGGGAAAGCTGAGCCCTAGATATATCGGTCCTTTCGAAATACTGGATCGTGTTGGGAAGGTAGCTTACCGATTGGAGCTTCCACCAAATCTCTCTCAAGTTCAAGATGTGCTCCATGTATCTATCATGAGAAAGTACATACCTGATCCTTCACATGTACTCAGCTCAAAAGTTGTACTGCTGGAACAAGATCTTTCTTATGAAAAAAAGCCGATATAGATTCTCGATCGTAGTGAAAAAGTCTACGGAACAAGACCACTCTCTTGGTGAAAGTTTTATGGAGTAACCACCAATTAGAATAAGCTACATGGGAGCTTGAGGATATGATGAGCGAGAGGTATCCTCATCTGTTTGTTACAAAGGGACGAATTTCGAGGGCGAAATTCATTTTAAGGGGGGTAGAATGTAACACCCGAGACTTTTATGAGAAATATTTTGTTTTTATGTTATATAAATCATCAAAGGAATATTTCACTACACACAACACTAGCTTGGATTTCTTTACACGCAACCACGACCTTCCTCGATAGCTTGCGTTGTACGCAATACAGAGTTTCACTAAACAACGATATGCTATTAAAATAGTTTTAAAACTAGCCGTTATGAATAGTAATACCCACTTTTTGAAATTTATAAATTTTATCTTTCAAAATGGACTTCATTTTTGGTTTTGGAGTATCGAAATTAGCCTAGGGTAAAATTTTGGTATTTTTCTGAAAACTTTCAATTTTTGATGAATATTGAAAACATTGGGTAACTATTTAAAAACCGACTTTTTATTTAAATAATTATTTATTTTATTTAAATTTATTTTAGGTCAAAATTGATACATAATACCTATATAAGTTCAATGCAATTCATTGGAGTCATTTTATAATAATTTTAGATATATGATAATTTTATTGAACTTTTCACCGTCTTTTACCCACCTCCTAGGAAAATTTCCAAATTCACATAAAACTTAATTTTACCGCTTCTGTGAGTGGAATTTCAAAAATCCGAGAGACACGATTAATATCAAGGACTAAAATATAGTTCAATGAGATGAAAATAATTTTTGGTGAATAGTAACTTTTTACTTTTCTTTACAATGGTTAAAAGTAAATAGGGTAATTAAGGTTAAAAAGAATATTATTACCCTAAAACATGACCTAATTATATTGGATAAGTTTAATTCGACCAAAAACAACTTTAGTAATAATATATTATCATTTAGGCCCACATGGAATAGATTAGGACATTTAATATTAATTTATTTAAAGAAGGGTTAAAATAGTTAAAATCAAAGTTTAATAAGTAAATCATTTTTAATATAAAGTTATACATAAGATAAATTTGACTATAAATATTCATTAGAAATATAAAAATATTTCCTACATAATTATATTTTATTTGTAATTTTTAGACATTAAATAATTTAATTTATTAATGACACAATGATGATGCAATAATTATCTTATTAATGAAATATTGACATAATTGATGTTATAAACACCCAAAAAAATGTAATTTGAGACTTTTTATGAATTAAAATAATTTTATAGGTTAATATGTCATGTTAGTATTGATTTAATTAACTTTTTTCTAACTAATCATTCTGTTATAATTTTCACAAAAATCAATTACCAAATAGTGTCAAAATTGACATAAAATAGTTTTTAAAACAAATATTATATTATTAATTTTTATTTTATTCCAAAAAATCTAAGGTTCAGCCAAATGACTTAGATAAGGTTTTATATATTAATAATAAACAACTTGGGGTTCGTTAGGCTTGTTATAGTATGTTTATTAACCTTATTGTGTAAGAAAACAAGAAGACACGGTAAAAGTAAAATTATCTAACTTAAAGTTAAATCTAAATGATAAGGTTAAAATAGATACCTAAACTTGTCTAAATTATATTGGATGAGAGTATTTCAACCCATACCCACCTTAGATTCTAAATAAATCAATTTTTAGCTATTAAAAACCGAATATGACTTTATAATAAAATAATATTTCTAGTTTTTCCAAAGGTGCCCCTCTCCTCCCTTATAAAAGGGCACCTCCTCCGTCTCTTCCTCACACCACTTTGAGCCCTCAAACTCGGCCAAACCATGAAATATTCACTTCTCCACTTCCATAGATACATTATAGAGGTCCTTGTATTCTTCAAATACCAATTTTAGTGCCCTAAGAGGAGGTCTCAAAGAGGCGCTTCAAAGAAGAGGTAATGTGTGTTACCGATTCTTTCAACTTTATTTCTTCTTCCACTTCTTCTTTTTTATTTGTTTCATTATTAAGTAATAACATCAGTATCACTCATATACTTATATGTTATTTTATGTATGAAACAACCCTATTTCACCATCTATCCATCCAATGGAAAACAAAATCACCGTGCGTGCGAACGTACAGAATACCGTGTCCACGTCGTGGTGTAATCTATTTTCCACCACCACCTTAATTGGATGGGTATAATGGTGTAAATAATACATATATATGATTATTGTAAAGTGGTATTGTTTCTTAAATAGTATACATACACTCCAATACAATTCCACGATCATGGGAATGATATCATCCCTCGTGCGTATGTACGGAATACCGTCTCCACGATGTGATGCGACTCGTTCTACATGATTTTCATTGCATAATGACTGAATAAATGAATTGAGTGAATAAATATGATATGTATTACACTAATATCATTCTTTAAATGAGGTGTCTATAACCTAAAAATAAGAATAAGAATTTATTCGACAAAACATGCATACGAACAAAAAGCAATAAACACCCGAATAACAAGTAACAATGAAATATTACTAATAAAAAGATACGAATATGACCATATATGATATCATAAAAATATTTATGATTCTAGAACCAGTCAATGACATTATTTAAGTCATCATACAGGAGGTTCGGAAACTTACGAAGCAAATCAGACCTAAGGTAAGGGAAAATCTCACAATCTAATTTTTATCCGAGATTGTTTATATTCAGAATTTACTGGGGAATATTTATCATCCAAATCCGTGTTTCCTCAATAAATAATATTATTTATATCCTCATACAATTTTTTAAATCCAATTTTACTCTTCGGTGAGATTTTAGTAAAAGATATGAAAAGAATATTTTGTCATTTTTCGTACGAGGTACTTTTTGACTTTTCCGACATAAGTATGGGAAGAATGTTTTTTTAACTTATACGGCATGAATAGATTTTTAAAACCTAATTTCCAAGAATATTCCTTCACAAGTTTTCAAGTTTATTTTTAATCAACTTCTTTTAGTTTAAAATTGTATGACATGTTAAGAAAGGAAAAATGTTTTTGAAGTAGAAAGGATATTTTCCTCAAGAATGGAGTTCAAGTGTTTTATCAAAATTATTTTCCATCTAAGATAATATAGGGTTCTGTTTCTATCCCTATTATTAAATTGATTTGATTATGTTGTGATGTAATTACTTTTATGAATTCCTTTATCTTATATTAAATGTTTTATGATGTCACGATGTTTAGAAATTCCATTTTTATTACATGGGTTATGCAATGATGTATCATTTTTTATTCTGTGGCACACATAAGAATGGTATCATTATGAGATGGGTGGGACCTATATCTCCCTCCAATGCATTAGGTAAATATTTATATCTTATGAGATATACATGGATAGAATGGAAGGTTAAACTAGTTCAGTGAAACAGGACTGAAACGAGGAGTGAACTCGGTTCAGAAAAGGACTTTGTCCGCTAAGATAGTCTTGGAAATGAGTCTTGACTACTAAGAAATGATTCTCTATGATTATGTCTGTATGCCAAAAAGTTTCATGTTTTATGTTATGAATATTGGGATTACATTTCACTACTATGATTTATCCCATGTTATGAAATTATGATCTCTTTTGTAGGTTAAGATTTCCAAAATGTTATGTTCTTATGAATATGATGTGATTGATATTTCTTTTGTTTACCCTTACTGAGCATTTGAGCTCACCCTTTTGTATGTTTTCTTTCCCCAGGTTAGGAAGAAGGTTATTAAGTAGGATAATACAAAAGGGACTCTAGATATGATGAAATAAATGAGAGACAATGTAGATGCTTTATGAACCAGTTGTTTATGTTTCCCAGTTTCTAAAGACTCTATACCTATACGGTCTTTTCATGGTTTTGTTATATGTTGTAATAAGTGTGCTTCAATTCTGAAGTAATAAAAATGAATTTAAAGTATGGTTCATTATATAGGTTATCTTGAATTGGATAACATGTGTGAAGATTAAAAAACTAACTATGAATGTGAGCCAATTCAAGAAAACTTGCTTTTTGAGAACAAACCTTCAATTATCACCCCATTTCTTGTTTGTCTTCATTCATTTTATTTCTAAAAATTAACTAAATATGTATCAAATATGAATGCTAAAGAAATTAATTAAGTAATATAAAATAAAATAATGATAAAAACAATCAAATCTTATTATGCTAAATTTCACTTTTGTGATGCGCCTTTTAAACTATAATGAAACACATATATAAAAAACATGCACTTCAAGTCATACCGACACATCGTGTGTCATATTAACACACAATCAATTTATACACATCACAGATGAATTTTGAATCATTGTCCTACATTTTGAAAACAATCCACGTTTGTTTGCTCAGTTTGGGCTAATGATGTGCGTTCAATACTATAGATATGGCCTTTAAAAGTGTGCAAAATGGAATTTACAACACTAAAAAAACACTATTGTGATTTGTGTTATTAAAAGGGGTCCCTTTTATCAGTGCTAAAAACTACTGATAAAAGTCAAAAAAGAATTTTTTTAAAAGAATTTTTTCTACAAATCGGAGGGTGGTAAATCCACACTTTTATCAGAGCTCAACCATCCCTTTTAACAGTGGTAGCCTAGCCTCCTCACCCCTTTAATAGTTCTATTATGCTTTCCCACCCTTTAACAGTGCTTGGGAGCTGCATCACCCACCCAAGCACGCCCCTACATTTGCTGGGTTTCGAACCCGAGACCCCCCTTAATATCGCTACTTTTCCACTCCCCTATATCATTTTCTTATATATTTTATGATATATCTCTATCTTTACATATATTTCTTTACATTTCTTATCCCTATATATATATATTTATTTGCATATTTATATATATTTAAATACATATATAAAATATGTTTTCTGTCTGTGGGTGTTTATAAATACATACATACATACCTACATATATTTATATATATGTGTGCATCTATAAATATAATTACACATATTTATATTTATTTTAATATATTATATATTAATATATATATATATATATATTAGAATATATAGATAAATATATATCTATTTTTCAATACACAAACCAATATATTTAAATATATATATAAACATCACATGTACATTAATTGTATATGTATATAAATCTTCACACATTTTTATTTTAAAGAAAATAGATATTATATTTTATTTAGATAAGGTTTACATATTTAGAAATATACTTCACATGTAAATATATTTACAAATATATTTATAAAATTATGTTTTATGTTTGAATATATAAGAAATATGTATATTTTTTGTAAGAACCCAGTTTTTGTTGCGGAAGACTTTGGAATATTATTGATGTTATTCCAGAGCAGCGCCTTCAGACGGCGTGCGATTCCGAGCCCCGGTGTGGCCGGAATTAAATTTTCAGTGTGTTCACACTAGGAATGCCAAATAAACAGGATAAATCCTAAACGGTGCTTCGGATCAGATATCTGAGTACATGGATGGGTCCGGAATGCGTTGTTTACTCTAGGAATGATATAAAACATGTCGGTGCGGGACGTTTGGACCCCTCACTCTCTTTCGGAACGTGAAACAGATAAATTAAATAATTAATTTATCCGTTAAATGGTTAAACTCAAATATCTCTTAAACGGTAGTTTGGATGGAAAAAATGACAATGCCGTTGAGTTCGGAGAATGCCGTTTACCCTAGGAGGGGTATAAGTTTTGCGGGTGCGGGCCGTTAGTGAAAAATGCCACCGAGGGCGTTTTCGTAATTTGGCGGCCTCAGGCGTTGAGTTTAATAACTTTTTAATGGGGCATCAGATTAAAATTTAGAGACCACCTCTGTTATCGAGAGGTGGGGTTTACCCTAGGGAATGATTAACCTCGACCCCGTCGAGAGTTTCAGATGCGGGTTAAAATTAAGGATTAAATTAATTAAATTTTTATAATTTAATTCTCTATTTAAACAAACCCTCCCCCTTCCCTTCTCTTTTGTGCCCCCATGGCGAAGCCTATCCCCCAACCTCCTCTTCTTATCCTCCTCCTCCGATCAAGGCGGAATCAACGACGACGAGGAGCAGATCGACGACTAATCTCCGGGCAAAGCCCATCGAGGTAGGAGTTTTCATTTTGAGTTTTAATTTCTGCACCAACATTGATCCCAATTTATGGCATCGATTTGCTTTTGAATTATCGAGAAAATCCCATGAATGTGTAGTATGTTTCCGGAGCTATCCAACCCCATTTTCAGTTTGTAAATCCGAGTTCGGAGGAGGCCGAAGTTGTTCGTCGAAGTTTGTGGGTTTTGGGGGTTCGGACGACAGTCCAACGAGTGTTCACGGTGGCCGGGTGAGTTGGAGGCCGGGTCAGCGGCGGCGGTGGCCGCGGCTCGCAGGCAGCACAAGGCGGCGACTTCAGGCAGGTGGCGTGGCAGCGGGGCGTTCGACTCCGGGATGGTGGCGCTACGCGGGATCAGGCGGAGGTGCGGGCGTCCGCGGCTCCGGAGCGGCGGTGGGCGTCTCCTCAGGCGGGCGCTCCTCAGGTGGCGTCAAGGGAGAGAGGCCGGCCGGCAGGACACATGAACCGGGGTTGTCGCGCGACCTCGGGGTGTGGAGCGGACCCGCAAAGTGCGGGTCCGTGTCGGGAAAAGCCGGACCGGCTGAGCCGATCCGGACGTGGACGGGCGGTCCGCACAGTGAACCGCGGACCGCCGGTCCAGGGAGTGTGTGGGCCGGTCGAACCGGCCAGGCCCACCCCGTTTTGGCCCATCCACACTAAAACACCCAAAAAATGCAGTCCGCGTGTTGGATTCGCTCTCCGTCAGCGGTGATGCGTTCCTTAAATAGAGACGAACTTTTTGAGATGGTTTTGGGAATTTTTAATTCCTGAAACAAGGGGCCTCGGTGGAGCGACGTGTACTTAAAGTGAATTGGCGTTTTTCTAGGGGTTTTGTTTTGGGTGACGCGGACACACCCGATGTCCATTTTGATTGCCGTCAGTGGCGTTGTGACCCTAGTGTTGATACGAAGTTTTCCAGTGTGGTTTCGGCTGTTGAAACCAGAGTTGAGGCATGGGACGCACGACCTGTCTTTTGGGCTGCGAGTAGCGTTTTGTAACTTTTTCATCGGACGTCCGTTCGGCGGGTGCGAGCAGTGAATTTCTGGTGTTTTTCCGAGGGGATTGCAATGATGCAATCTGCCCGCTCAAATTCCGCACGATGGTGCGGGCACCGCGAGGTCTGTTTTGGGAGTTGACATTGATTTCCAACTTTATCACCAGGTGTCCGTTTCGGACAAGTGAATAGTCAAACTTCTGTACTTTTTCAAGAGGGTCGCAATGGCGAGATTCTTTCGTTGTGTTTCGGGACCGGGATGTAGGTCCCACGTAGCCCCACTCGTGTGCGGTGCGCCGGAATTCATCTTTTTATCCGGATATCCGTTCCACTCAAGTGTGCAGTCCTTTTGACGTGTTTTTTTGAGGGGATCATAATGGTGTAATGCGCCAACTGTTTTCATGGCCGATGCTCGGGACCACGGGACACCGTTCGGGCGTAAAGCGGTGTTGGCGAATTTTCCGTCAGATATCCATTGGAGGCGAGTAATTAGTTGACCTCACATGTTTTTTCACTAGGATTAAAATGGTGTAATATGTTCAGGCGAGTGGAGCCTCTTACACGATCTTATTAAATGTGGAATCATTAAAGGTGTACCGGTGGTGGTTCTTTCCACGGGGTTTGCATGGAACCCTTGGCATATTATCACGTACACTCCTGTGTGAATGGAGTATATGCTTGAAGATATATAGTTGGCCGTGCCTGGGCCAATGAGGTGGCAAGTTGGGGTTGTTACATTCAGTCCTTCACGTTGACTTCGGGTGCCGTTTGCACGTTAGACATTGGGCTGGAGACGTGGTATACTCTGGGAGTATATGTGAATGCTGGGAGGTACATGTGGATGTTGGTACCTGAGAATGTTTGTGCGCTTGGTTGGTGTTGACTTGGGGTCACACGTCATGTGGGCCCCATGTCTGTGATGTGTTCTACTTTGCGTACCTTTGACCTCTCGCGATGTAGAGGGTCCCCTTCTTCTCGTTTGATGACCAGTGGGGTTGAGTTTTTCCCTGGTCTTGTTCTCGTTTTTTGACCACCAGGGTTGAGTTTTCCCCTGATTCTATTCTCGTTTGGCCGACAGAGATGGTTTGTTTCCTCTGTTTCATCAGCTGTGAGGGGTTTCAATACCGTGCCCTTTCATTGGACTGCGACACCGTTTACGACCATGTGTGCTCGTACAACGTGGGTGTTTTTCCCACATTCTGGGATGAGTTTCCTCGGTCCGTTTCGACAGTTACTCAGCAGATTGGAGCGTGATCTCCCTGAGAGGCCGGGGAGTCCCTCCTATGACTTCGTGTTCCCTGGTAGAGTTATTGTGGAATCGGTGTGACCAACACTTTACGCGGGCACCAATCCTCTACCCAGGAGGTTGTTTCAAGTAGGGCTGGCCAGGAGGTTGTACCGTCCAGTAGGGATGGCCAATGGGTTACCATCCAGTAGGGATGGCCAGTACAGCGGTGTTCACTGGGTAGTACCATCCAGTAGGGATGGCCAGAGCAGTTCCAGGTTTACTTCCAACGGGGCTGGGAAGTGGTCCCCGATGTCGGGTTTACCTCCAACTGGGCTGGGAAGTGGTCCCCGATGCCAGTTTTACCTCCAACTGGGCTGGGAAGTGGTCCCCGATGACGGTTCCGAGCCTCCCTCCAGTAGAGTACCCTTTTATGGGACTGGGCATTGGGACTCGTCGATGACATTAACCGGGTCGCCCTCCAGTGAATTACCCTATTACAGGACTGGGCAGTGTGACACCCGTCAACTCTTACTGGGTCTCCCTCCAGTGGGAACCCATCGACATCCAGGGATTACCCTCCAGCGGGGCTGGGAAGGGGGTCGCCTATCGACTTTGAGGACACCTCTCGACTGCGGGGCAGTGACGAGGTGTGGCTTGACATTCCTCCAGAACTCTCAAGTACGAGGGGAACATTCCCCACCGAGACGCGTCCTTGTGATGCGACCTAAAACAGTGCGGGCGAGTTAGTGCCGCCCAAAGCGGATAGTTTCGAGGTGTGGTGATTTGTTCCCTTGACTTGCAATTTGGGGCAGACATGTAGGATGCTGGGCATCGATGGTGTTTACTTCTGGGATTGTTGGCTACTCACTTTATTGGGCTGAGCTACGGGATGGAGATCCCCTTACAATCTTGTTTGGACTTCTTGATTGAGTATATGTTTATGTATATACCTTGTTTCTGGTACCCACTTCTTGGGTTTTGGTTACTCTCCTTCTAGGAGATCCGAAGATGTGTTGGGTATGCCATGTGATTTCCGTGTCTAGCTTCTCATTGTTGGATGAGTATACTCTCCTACTATAGGTAGCGAAGACTCGACGAGAAGTTCATATTCTCATCGTTTCCGGGTCCTTGTGTTTGGACGAGTCTACTACCATCCTCTAGTTGGGTTGAGTTGGACTATCTACTGTACTCTTTCCTGCACTCTCGGTTGTACTCCTTTACTTTTCCTGTTCGATCTACTGCTCACCCTTCGGTACCTCCTTTGTTGCTCCCTCGAGCCTTTGGGTTATCCTACTGAGTATTTTTATACTCACCCCTACTTGGGCTTTTCCCGCACTTGGTGTGCCCTTGCAGACAACAGACAGTTTGGTCGTGACTTCAGCAGAGATTAGGAGATCGGGAGCCTGGACCGCATGCAATGGTCGAAGTTGGGTTTCAGGTGGGGGACCCTTCCAGCTGTTTTACTTTTGATTACCTGTTGCCGGGTTCTGGAACCATTCTGGTTGGGCACGTTTTTTGCCCTTTTTTCTTCTCAGTTTACTTTCAGCACTTGATTTATACTATTTATAGGTCAATGCACTTTTTGTGGTTTATATATAGCAGTTGGTTCTTTGATTTTATTTTTACTCTGCACTTTTTCATTGAGTGTGCTGCGTGTGTGTGTACAGGTTCTTATGCAAAGGCCTCCCCGAGTTGTTGTGCCTTCGGTGCTGGTCGCCAGGCCCTGGCCTATGGAGGCAGGCTTGGGGTAGTTGCGGCTCGAGCCCGGGTAGGGTCGGGTTGTGACAAAGTGGTATCAGAGGTGGTTCGTTCCTTGGGACGTTGTTCGGACATCCTTAAAATGGAATTGGTTGGGATTTAGGGAAACAATGTTAACGTGTATCGAGAGTAGCTCTCAGGCCAGGGAGTCCAGTGATGGTACGACGACCGACATATCCATTCACCAGGACCCTAATAACCCGCTTGTCGACTCGGCATGCTGAGACACTTGTTTTAGGGAAAATTGGTTTGTGAATCACACATGATTGAGTCTTTGACTGTCCTTCTTGAGTCAGCTCCCCATTATTTTTATTGTTTTATAAATATATGCTCATCTAACCACAACACTCCTTGATAATATTTAGGATGTCTTCACGAAGAAAGCCAGCTAGTATACCAACTTTAGTTCGTGACGACGACCCTGTGAGCTACGAGGCCTCAGTCCAGGACCCATCATGCGAGACCCTTTCTTTGGGTGGGCTGGTAGAAACTCCCCCACCTGTTGAGCAGCAGGCAGCTTCAGCAGAGTAGGATGAGCTTGAGCGCAGGTTGAGCGCGCTCTGTGAGTTCTAGCGACAAAGACCGCTGAGGTTCAGTGGTGATCCAGACCCTCAGGCAGTAGAGGTTTGGCTAGAGATAGTGGTTTGCCTTTTCAGGCTTGTGCAGTCACAGACAGATCAGATAGTGGATTTGGCAGCCAACAATTTTCGTGGAGCATCTTGGCATTGGTGGAGTCTGGTGACTCAGTTTCTTGACGAGTCATCGCTTTCGTGGGGAGACTTTCAGTTGTTGTTCTGTGAGGAGTTTTCCCCTCCTTCTTGCACTCCATTCGGATTCAGGAGCTCCTACAGTTTCAGCAGGGAGGGATAACAGTGGCCGAGTGCGCGACTAGTTTTGCAGACCGTGCACGCTTTTACCCAAACATGGTCCATGATGACAACATCCGAGCGCAGAAGTTTGAACAAGGTCTCCGCTGAGAGATTCATGTTGTCATAGTGCCCTTGTTCATTTCCACATATGCTAGGGTGTTAGAGCAGGCACTGGTGACAGAGAGCTTCCTCTCACGTTCTAGAGTTGGTGGTGGCAGCAGACACGTTGGAGCCGAGACGTCTACCACAGCTAGCGAGCGTCAGCAAGCAGAACCTCGACACAGGTGGGTTTCTGACAATCGGAATCAGGGGCGTTTTCGTACACCACAGTGGTGCCGAAGGGCACCAGTTCAGACCGAAGAGAGTTAGTGCTATGCTTGCAATGAGCGAGGTCACTTGGCATGGGACTGCCCGACCGGGCACGCTGAGAATTCCGGGCAGGCAGCAGGTACACCACCATGACAGAGGCAGCACAATGATCAGAGTATTACCCAGAGAGGTGGTTCTAGTAGAGGAGAAGGAGGAGATATATGTGGAGGACGACCTCACGAGGTCTTCCCATCACCACTAGGCGGTCGACGTCAGGCTCCGGGAGCTGACAGTTGGGACCACAGACAAACACGAGCTTTGGACGTCTCCGATCCTACAGAGCATGAGGTGATCAGAGGTATGCTCTACATCCCTTCTACTTCTTGCAGTAGAATTATTATACTCTGTGTGAAATGATTTTCTCCCTGCCCCTTGTTTGAGTTGTCACCAGGGTGGCGCGGGGCGTCGGTGTAACCCTATGTTGGTATGGTAAAAAGGCGTGGTACCTTTTCTGTTAGTCGATGATGTCGACTCCTTCGCTTCTCGATCATGTAAGAGAGTCTTGGTTGAGGGACATCGATTGTGAAACCTTGTGTGACCAGATATCCTTGGGTGTTTCACCATATGGATATTCTGAAGGAGGGAGTCACTGGGCCTTGTTCCAGGTGTAGGCAGGGATTCTAGTCGCGACGTGCGACATAGGGGTTCAGCCGGGGAGGTTATCTACCCCCGAGGGCCTTCGGGCCGTTTGAGACCGTGCAGAGGGATGACGAGGTTCCCTACCGCCTTGACCTAACCCCAAAGTCTGGAGTGGGTGAACGACGTCTCCCACGTGACTTACCCGAGAAGAAGTGTGCGTTCTCTTATGCACGTCATCGGTGAGGGTAGACCTCGTGTGAATTGTTCAAATCCTTCAGTCTGTGTGCAGTGACGCGAGACTGTTCAAGAGTTCTTTTGGGTATGGGAGAGCCAAGTGTTGGCTTAGTACCCTGAGTTGTTCACTGGTTTTTCTTTTCGGGTACGAAAATAATGAAGGAGGGAATGATATAAGAACCCTTTTTTTTCTGCGGAAGAATTTGGAATATTCTGGATGTTATTATAGAGGAGTGCCTTCAGACGTTGTGCGATTCCGAGCCCCAGTGCGGCCAGAATTAAATTTTCAGTGCGTTCACACTGGGAACACCAAATAAATGGGATAACTCATAAAAAGGTGCTTCAGATCAGATATCTGAGTGCACAGATGGGTCCGGAATGTGGTGTTTACCCTAGTAACGACATAAAACATGTCAGCGCGGGACGTTTGGACCCATCGCTCTCTTTCGGAACGTGAAACAGATAAATTAAATAATTAATTTATCTGTTAAATGGTTAAACTCAAGTATCTCTTAAACGGTGGCTCGGATATGAAAACGGAGGGCATCGTTGAGTTCAGATCGTTCCGTTTACCCTAGGATGGGTATATGTTTTGCAGGCGCGGGCTGTCAGTGAAAAATGCCACCGAGGGCGTTTTTGTAATTTGGCGGGCTTGGGCGTTGAGTTTAATAACTTTTGAACGAGGCCTCGGATTAAAATTCAAAGACCACCTTTGTGCTCGGGAGGTGTTGTTTACCCTAGGAAGGCTTAACCTCGACCCCGTCGAGAGTTTCAGATCCAAGTTAAAATTACGGATTAAATTAATTAAATTTTTATTAATTTAATTCTCTATTTAATCAAACCCTCCCCCTTCCCTTCTTTTTTTCACCCCCCTGGCGAAGCCTCTCCCTCAGCCTCCTCTTCTCCTCCTCCTCCTCCGATCAAGGCAGAAGAAACGGCGGCGAGGTGTGGATCGACGGTGAATCTCCGGGAAAAGCCCATCGAGGTAGGAGTTTTCGTTTTGAGTTTTAATTTCCGTACCAAATTTGATCCCAATTTATGGCGTCGATTTGAGTTTGAACTATCGAGAAAATCCCATGAATGTGTAGTATGTTTCTTGAGCTATCCAATGCAATTTTCATTTTGTAAATCCGAGTTCGGATGAGACCGCGGTTGTTCGTCGAAGTTTGCGGGTTTCGGGGGTTCTGACGACGGTCCGACGAGGGTTCATGGAGGCCGGGTGAGTTGGAAGTCGGGTCAGCGGCAACGGTGGCGGCGGCTCGCAGGCGGCGCGAGGCAGCGACTTCAGGCAGGTGGCGCGGTGGCGGGGCGTTTGACTATGGGATGGCGGCGTGGCGTGGGCTTAGGCGGAGGTGCGGGATTCCATGGCTCCGGAGCGGCGACGAGCGTCTCCTCAGGCGGGCGCTCCTCAGGTGGCATCATGGGAGAGAGGCCGGCCGGCCGAGCCGGCATGTAGGACGTGGGAACCGGGGTCGCCACGCGACCCCGGGTTGTGGAGCAGACCCGCAAAGTGTGGGTCCATGTCAGGAAAAGCCGGACCAGCCGATTCGGTCTAGACGTGGATGAGCGGTCCGCGCAGTGAACCGAGGACCGCCGGTCCAGGGAGTGGGTGGGCCGGTCGAACCTGCCCGGAACATCCACACTAAATCCCCCATAAAATGTAGTCCGGGTGTCGGATTCGCTCTCCGTTAGTGGTGACGCATTCCGTAAAAAGAGACAAACTTTTTGATATGGTTTTGGGAATTTTTAATTCCCGAAACGAGGGGCCTCGGTGGCGTGATGCGTACTTTAAGTGAATTGACGTTTTTTCTAGGGTTTAGTTTTGGGCGGCGCGGACACACCCGATGTCCGTTTTGAGCGCCATCAGTGGCGTTGCAACCCTGGCGTTGAGATGGAGTTTTCCAGTGTGGTTTCGGGCATTGAAACCGGAGTTGAGGCATGGGCCCCATGACCCGTCTTTTGAGCTGTGAGTAGCGTTTTGTAATTTTTTCATCAGACGTTCGTTCGGGGGGTGCGATCAGTCAATTTCGAGTGTTTTTCCGAGGGGATTGCAATGACGCAATCCGCCCACTCAAATTCCACATGATGGTGTGGGCCCCACAAGGTCCGTTTTGGGAGTTGGCAGTGATTTCCTACTTTATCACCGAGTGTCCGTTTCTGACAAGTGAATAGTTGAACTTGTGTACTTTTTCGAGAGGGTCGCAATGGCGCGATCCGTTCATTGTGTTTCGGGACCGGGATGTGGGTACCACGTAGCACCGCTCGTGTGCGGTACGCCCGAATGCATATTTTTATCCGGATATCCGTTACACTCAAGTGAGCAGTCCTTTTGACGTGTTTTTCTGAGGGGATTGAAATGGTGTGATGCGCCCGACTATTTTGGGGCTGTGGCTCGGGACCACGGGACGCCGTTATGGCGTAAAGCGGTGTTGGCGAATTTTCCGTCGGATATCTGTTGGAGGAGAGTAAGTAGTTGATCTCGCATGTTTTTTCGCGAGGATTACAATGGTGTAATCTGTTTAGGCGAGCAGAGCCTCTTACATGATGTTATTAAATGTGGAAGAAAGAAAGGTGTACCAATGGTGGTTCTTTCCGCGTTGTTTGCAGGGAACCCTTAGTATATGATCGCATACACTCCTGTGTGAATGAAGTATATGCTTAAAGAGATGTAGTTGGCCATGCCTGGGCTAATGAGGTGGCATGTTGGAGTTGTTACGTTCACGCCTTCACGTTGAATTTGGCTTCCATGTGAACGTTAGCCTTTGGGCTGGAGACGTGGTATACTCTGGGAGTATACGGGAACACAGAGAGGTACATGTGGATGTTGGTACCTAATAATGTTTGTGAGCTTGGTTGGGGTTGACTTGGGGTCACACGTCGTGTGGGACCCATGTGCATGCTGTGTTCTGCATTGCGTACCTTTGACCTCTCGCGATGTACAGGGTCCCTTTGTTCTCATTTGTTGACCAGCTGGGTTGAGTTTTCCCCTGGTACTATTCTCATTTGTTGATCAGCAGGGTTGAGTTTTCCCTTGGTTCTATTCTTGTTTGGCCGACAGAGATGGTTTGTTTCCTCTGTTTCATCAACTGTGAAGGGTTTCAGTATCGTGCCCTTTCACTGAACTACGACACAGTTTACAACCACATGTTCTTGTACAACATGGGTGTTTTTCCCACTTTTTGGGATGAGTTGTCTCGGTCTGCTTTGACAGTGACTCAGCAGATTAGAGCGTGATCGCCCTGAGAGGCCGAGGAGTCGCTCCCGTCACTTCATGATCCCTGGTAGAGTTCTTGTGGAATTGGTGTGACCAACAATTTAAGTGGTCACCAATCCTCTACCCAGGAGGTTGTTTCCAGCAGGGTTGGCCAGGAGGTTGTACCATCCAGCACGTATGGCCAGTGGGTTACCATCCAGTAGGGATGGCCAGTAAAGCAGTGTTCACTGAGTAGTACCATCCAGAAGGGATGGCCAGAGCAGTTCCTGGTTTACCTCCAGCGGGGCTGGGAAGTGGTCCCTGATGCCGGGTTTACCTCAGGCTGGGCTGGGAAGTGGTCCCCGATGATGGTTTTGAGCATCCCTCCAGTGGAGTACCCTTTTACGGGACTAGCCATTGGGACTCTTTGACGACTTTAGCCGGGTCGCCGTACAGTGGATTACACTGTTACGGGACTGGGCAGTGTGGCACCCGTCGAATCTTGTCGGGTCTCCCTCCAGTTGGAACCCGTCGACTTCCAGGGATTACCCTCCAGCAGGGCAAGGCATGGGGTCTCCTGTCAACTTTGAGGAGACCTATGGACTGCGATGTAGTGACGAGGTGTGGCTTGACGTTCCCCAAGAAATCTCAAGTACGAGGGGCACTTTCCCCACCGAGACTCGTCCTTGGCGACGCGACCTAAAACCGTGTAGGTGAGTCAGTGCCGCCCAAAGAGGATAGTTTTGAGCTGCGGTGATTTGAGCCATTGACTTTCAGTTCGGGGCAGACATGCGGGATGCTGGGCATTGATGGTGTTTACTTCTGGGAATGTTGGCTACTCACTTTCTTGGTCTGAACTACGGGATGTAGATCCACTTAAAATATTGTTTGGGCTTCTTGATTGAGCATATGGTTATGTAAATACCTTGTTTCTGGTACCCACTTCTTGGTTTTTGGTTACTCTCCTTCCAGGAGAGGCGAAGACGCGCGGGGTATGCCACATGCTTTCTGCATCTAGCTTCTCGTGGTTGGACGAGTCTAATCTCTTTCTATAGGTAGTGAAGACTCGACGAGAAGTTAATCTTTTCACCATTTCCATCTCCTTGTGTTTGGATGAGTATACTACCTTCCTTTTATTGGGTTGAGCTGGACTCTCTACTGTACTCTTTACTGCACTCTTGGTTGTACTCCTTTACTTTTCTTGTTCGATCTACTACTCACCCTTCGGTACATCCTTTGTTGCTCCCTCGAGCCTTCGGGGTATCCTACTGAGTATTTTTATACTCACCGTTGCTTGGGCTTTGCCCGCACTTAGTGTGCCCTTCCAGATGACAGAAAGGTTAGTCGTGACTTCAGAAGAGCTTAGGAGATCAAGATCTTGGACCACGTGCGACGATCGTAGCCGGGTTCCAGGTGGGGGACCCTTCCAGCTGTTTTACTTTTGTTTACCTGTTGATGAGTTGTGGCACCTTTCTGGTTGGGCGCGTGTTTTGCCCTTTTTTCTTCTTATTATATATAGCAGTTGGTGCTTTTATTTTATTTTTACTCTGCACTTTTGAATTGTGTGTTCTGCGTGTGTGTGTACAGGTTCTTAGGCAAAGGCCTCCCCGAGTTGTTGTGCCTTCGGCGCTGGTCGCCAGCCCCAGGCCTCTGGAGGCGGGCTTGGGGTAGTTGCGGCTCGAGCTTGGGTAGGGTCAGGTTGTGACATTTTTATATATTTAATTATAAATAAAACTACATTATAAAAAATGATATAATTTCAAAACTATAATATCAACATGAATATAACTTATGGGATTAAATTCAGTCCCCACAAAAAATGGAAAAAATACCCCCTTAAATGATGTTGAAAGTCCCTTAAATGTTAGAAAAATTTGATACCCTGACTAAAAACTTAGTTTTGAAGAAATTTTGGGGCTTTTTGAGCCTAAAAAAACTAGATAAGGGGTTCCTTTTCATAACAAGTGTGTAGATATTATTGAAAGATTCAATTTGATATGTGCTAGAGCTCAAAAAGACACCCAGATCAAAAGTTATTGCCGTTTGAAGTTTAAGTTACGTTTTCAACTTATTTTAGTTCTTTTATTATTTTTTTTGATTTTTTCTATCTTCCAATTTTTATTAAATTACTATTACTAGATAATAATAACTAAATTATTAATTAAAAATATTTTTAATTAATTTATAGGTCATTTTTACTAAATTTCACATATACTAAGTGTAAATATCAATTTAGCCATATCTAAAACATATTTAAAAAATATATATAATATTTATATCAATAAAAATATATTTATATGTTTATATATTAACATATTATTATTAATGAATTATTTTTTTGAAATATACCATTTATCAATGATAGTAAAAAATCACTCATAAAGTCCCCCCCTTTTTCAGCGGTAAAGAATATACTGGTAAAGGGGGTCCCTTTAAGTGTGCTAAAAAACCAATAAATGAGGTACCTTTATCAGTACTATAAAAAATCACCGATAAAGGGTTAATTTTAACAACACTTTTTTATCTTTATTAAAATAACGTTTTATCAGTGTTTTTTGTTAGTGCTGGTAATGGTACCCCCTTTTATCAGCGCTTTTTTTGTATCACTGATAAAGGGTGGCGCTATATAAAGCTGTTTCTGTGGTAGTGGTTTTAAACTAAAATGAAACCGTTATATGAAAAACACACACTTTGAGTCATATCAGTCCCATTGTTTTTCGGTTTTATGTGAAAATTATTCTTACATGTCATAAAGGAATTATGAACCATTTTCCTAAAGTTTGAGAACAATTTGAGACTGGTTTCCAAGTTTTAGCTATTTGATGTATGATTTAAACTAAAATGACACTTTTATATTCAAAACATAATTTTCGATTCATATCCACCACACTGTGTGTTAGACTGATGTGTGATCAATTCCTACACGACAAAAAGAAAATATATATTGGTTTCCTAAAATTTTAAAATAATATGAGGTTGTTTTCTCAGTATTGGTTATGTGATGCACTTTTTAAACAAAAATGACACTCTTGTGTTGAAAACATGTCCTTCGAGTCATACCGACCACATCATGTGTCATATTGAGATGAAGTCAGTTTCTACATATCCCAAATGAAATATAAATAATTTTCCTAATGTTTGAGAATAGTTTGAGCCCATTCTATCAGTTTTGGCTACTTGATGTGTGTTTTAAACTAAACTGACACCTTTATATTAAAAACATGTACTTCGTGTCATATCGGTCGCATCATTCATAAGATTGATGTGCTGTCAATTTATACACATCAAAAATGAATTATGGATCATTTTCCTAAGGTTTGAAAACAATTCAAGATTTTTTTCTTAGTTATGGCTATGTGATGCACATTTTAAACTAAAATGAAATATTTATATTAAAAACACACAATTTAATTCAAATCATCCAAAATGTGTGTTAAATTGATGTGTGGTCAGACCCCACACATCAAAAATGAATTATGAATCATTTCTAATGTTTGAAAACAATTCGAGCTCATTTTCTCAGTTTTTACGATGCAACACTCATTTTAAACTAAAGTGACACTTTCATATTGAAAATATGCACTTCGAGTCATACCCACCACACTGACTATCAGATTGATGTGAGGTCAATTCCTAAATATAAAATATGGATTATCGATTGTTTTACTAATGTTTAAAAACAATCCGAGCTCATTTTCATGTGATTTTCTATTTGATGTGTGTTTTAAACTAAAATGACACTTTGGTATTGAAAAAAACACTAAGAGTCATATCGACCACATCAGGTGTTAGATTGGCATGTAGTCAATTCCTAAATGTCGTAAATGAATTATGAATCACTATCATAAATTTGGAAAAAAATCCATTCTTGTTTTCTTGGTTTTGTTTATGTGATGCATTTAAATTAAAATGAAACTTTTATATTGAAAACACATATTTCGAGTCATACCGATCACATCATGTGTTAGGTTGGCATGTAGTCAATTCCTACAAATGAATAATGAATTAAGTGTCATTTTCCTAAAGTTTAAAATCACTACGAGCTTGTGTTCTGGGATTTGGTGACGTTAAACCTGTTTTAAACTAAAATGACAATTTTATATTGAAAACACACAATTCGAGTCATACCGATCACATAAGGTGTCGAATTGACGTGAGGTCGATTCTTACATGCCAAAAATGAAATATAAATCATTTTTCTAAAGTTTGAAAGAATATGTGCTCATTTACTCAAATTTGTCTAATTGATGTGCGTTTTAAACTAAAATTACACTTTTGTATTAAAAACACACACTTCTAGTCATACCATCCTCATTGGGTGTTAGATTTACATGTGGTTGAATCCTACACATTACAAATGAATTATCAATAATTTTACTAAATTTTGAAAAAAATACTAGATTGTTTTATTTGTTTTTGATATGTGATGAATTTTAAACTAAAATGGCACTTTTATATTGAAAACACATAATTTGAGTCATACCGACGATATCATATGTCGAATTGGCATATGGTCAATTTCAACACTTGAAAAATTAATTATGGATCATTTTCATAATGTATGAAAAAAATATGAGCTCGTTTGATTGGTTTTGGTGATGTGTTATGTGTTTTAAAGTAAAATGACACTTTTATATTGAAACACACACTTCGAGTCATACTAACCTCATCAGGTGTCATATTGATATGCAGTATATTCTTACAAATCACAAATTAATTATTATTCATTTTCCTAAAGTTTGAAAATAATACAAGATAATTTTCTTGGTTTTGACATCATGACATGAATTTTAAACTAAAATGACCGTTTTATATTGAAAACATGCACTTTGAGTCCGACATACCACATTAAGTGTTGGATTGACGTGCATTCGATTCATAAAAATCCCAAATGAGTCATTGATTACTTTTATAATGTTTAAAAACTATATGAGCTTATATTATCATTTTTTTATTTTATTCATGTCTTAAACTAAAGTGAAACTTTTGTATTGAAAACACACACTTTGATTCACCGCAACCACATCGGGTGTTAGATTGATGTGTGGTCGATTACTACATGTAAAAAATGAATTGTGGATCGTTTTCATAATGTTTGTAAACAATATGAGATAATTTACTTAATTTTGGATATATGATCAGTTTTAAACTAAAATGAAACTTTTATACTGAAAACATGTACTTAAAGTGATACCAAACATATCATGTGTCAGATAGGTGTGTGGTCCGTTTTAAAAGAGGAAAAATTAAATATGGATCATTTTACTAAAGTTTAAAAACAATAAAAACCCACATTATAGATTTTGGAGATGTGGCACACATTTTAAGTTAAATTGGAACTTTTATATTGATAACACATACTTTGAGTAATATTGACCACATCTGGTGTAAGATTGATATGCAGTCAATTCAAACACATCATAAATGAATTATCAATTGTTCTCATAATGTTTGAGAAAAATACAATATAATTTCCTATGTTTTAGCTATTTGATGCATGTTTTAAACTAAAATGAAACTTTTATATTGAAAACACACACTTTCCATAGAGGGTGTCAGATTGAAATGTGGTCAATTCCTATATGTAAAAAAAATTATGGATTATTTTCATAAAGTAAGAAAATAATATGAGATATTTTTCTCATTTTTTTCTATGTGAAGTGCGTTTTAAACTAAAATGACACTTTTATATTGAAAACATGGACTTAGAGAAATATAAACCATATCATGCATTAGATTGATGTGTGGTCAATTCCTATATGTCGTAATTAAATTATGGATCATTGTCATAAATTTTGAAAAAAATTCTAGTTTTCTTTCTTTATTTTGTCTATGTGATGCATATTTCAAACTAAAATTAAACTTTTGTATTGAAAAAAAAACTTTGAGTCATACCGACCACATCGTAAGACAGATTGATGTGTGGTCAATTAATACCTATAAGAAATTACATATGGATTTCTAACCTAAAGTATAAATATAATTTGAAATTTTTTATTGGTTTTGATAATGTGATGTATGTTTTAAACTAATTTGTAAAATTTTAAAAAATAACTATTAGATAAAAATGATAAAGAAATTAACTAAGAAAATAGATAAAAATTTGAAAATTAACTAAATAAGTAGTAGGAAGTCACCTCTTCATGATTCCAATATACATTCTAAAACCATGTATTATTTCCTTTTATTTTCTAATAAAATTGATTTCCTCCATTATACTTCTCCTTGAGGTGCATATCAAAAATAATATATAAGAATTTTGACACTAAAGATTCACTTTAAAAATACAATTCTAAGGTCATAGACAATACCATCACACAAAAATAATAGGTAATCAGCTAAATTTGATGCTGGAAAACATTCCAATACCATGTACTATGCCTAATCATCTCTAGAAAAATTTCTTATTCTTTTGAGTATGTATATTTTTTTGGAAATCTTGGTAGTACTTAGAAAATATAGACAAAAAATTATTAATAATTTTTTTAATGAAAATTTAAATACCTTCAGAAATTACATATCGGTGGATTTTAGTATTTTGATGGTATATGATATCATTTATAATTTTTCACACATAATACCCCCAATCATTGTTACTATCTTACTTTAGACACACTAGAAACAATTAAAAAAATAAGTAAATCATTTTGAAATATGTTTTGAAAGTTAATATTTCTATATGCACCTTAATATTTTTCCATTTGAAAAAATCCATAATCTTTTTACGTTCAGTGACCATAGTCATACCATGGTTCAACCTATATTTATAGATCGTCTGATCATAATAAAAAATAATTTTAAAATGAACTAAAATATATAATTTGATGTTTATTAGTGAAATATTGATTTATCGCATTAAAAATTCAAAATACACATCATGTGTGGTTGGTTTGATTTAAATCAAGACATTCAATCAAAAAAATTAATATTTAGGGTATCCAAATTGAATTGTGATTTGAATCTAGTGATTCTTAAAAAAACCAAATATGTAATGAAAATATTAAAATATATTTTATAAGATTATATTGCAGAGTTTTACCCCTACATTGTAGGCATTAAGAAGAGTTTGTTGCCTATTATTTTCTTCTCAAATGCCTTTCTTAGTTCAAATTTTTTCTTATCAATTTCTTTCACATCAAAATAAATTTCTTTCATAGAAATGATAGAGGGATTAATGAATCCAAATTGTGCTTCACAGGGGTTTCCATTTATAAAAGAGTAATATAAATTCTTGTAGAAATTATGAATACTTATTAAATTTAATTAACATAGTAGATCATTTTTTGTAATGATAGATTATGAAATTATAACTCATGTATGTATTCACAAATAAGACTACAAACCATTCAAACTATAGAATTTCATTTATATTCTTAAGACCAACCATGTCTGGAATGACATTTCAAAATATTCCTTCTTTATTATAAATTTTGGACACATCTCAATATTTGAATGTGGTGTCTTCATAAACTTATAATGTTAATATATGTTGTAGTAGAACATGTGGGGAGAAGGTACCCCCAAAAGATCCTTTTGTTTTATTGGTTGATTCACTGGATCATCTTGATTTGAATTTTCATTTCCCCATAGTTTTATCCATTTGTTGTACCATGCCTAACTTTAAACCTTTTTTCATCAACTGGTATGCATTATTCATTTTATTTTTAAGGCCATACCTCAAGTATCATTAAAATATGAGACAAATATTTTTTTTAAAGTTACAATATCATCCTTAACCATTGTAATATACAAATAATCGAGTGGAACAAGAAACTCAGTACTCAACTCTTGAGGTACTTAAATCACCACTCTCATGTGAACATTTGGGAGTTTTTATCATATAGAACGTCTGCAAGGATATTATACACCATACCATTTATAACAAGGAAGTGAGTGGGTGTTGATAAATAGAAATCAAACACAATTTTACCCTATAATTTTTTAGTAATATAAAGTTATCAGAAGCTATTTTATTCACATTTTGGAGAAATTGTAATGAAAAAATTGATTACCTCAGCTAAGGTATGAAATTTTGGGGAATGACTAGCCTCAATGCTTGTGGGGTCATTTGGCTATTTTTTTGATGATATTTGATCCACTTTCGTTTCTCTTTGATCATTTCACATATATTTGTTTATCAAACAATACTGGAAATTAATATCTTGTAAATAATCTATTTACATCTACAATCCTTTCATTATATAATTTTTATCTACTTTCGGAATTTTCTTCTCAAAATGTGTTTGAGATGACACTCCAAGATATATACCTCTATCGAGACCATAATTTTATTGTTTCTTCAAATCCACTGAAATTAGTTTTTCTTCAGTTACAGTCACTGCTGATTCTTATGTCTAAACCGTATAAAAACATATGAACATAAATGGATATTTTTATATAATACTGTAATACAACATAATATATTTCTATTACGTCATACTCACACCCATTTCATATATGGATCTTGTGTTTTCATCAACTACCATATCCTCTTTATCGACGTAGGCCTCATTCCATAGCACATGAAGTGGGATGAATGTAGATTAAGATTTTTATTCATCAATATACATATAAAAATGGGAAAACATGTTGTTTCATATAACATAACACTTTTATTATAAATTTAAAATAGATACCATTTTATTCTCTAGTGAAGCACACCCAATCCAAACTTTGTGATAATGGTACATCGGTTTTGATGCACGTTGTTTATTTTCAGCACTCCTTTGCATTTTTATGAATTAATTTTTTTTGAATTAAATTGGATAAAATAAATAATGTAAAATAATATATTATTGACAACATTTCCCCTGAAAGGATTTCTCATTGTGATAACCGATTAATGCATTCCATGTTTCATTCTTAATAATGTGTGAATATTTAACTGGTGGGTGGGGATTCAATTTCCACTTAGTATCCATAAGATGAAACTCGGTAATAAGTGTCTAGAATTATCTATGAGATTTTATAGTTTCTGTTAATAGATATTTCTTACAGAAATTATATAAAATAAGTGATGTAGAGACATGTTTTTTTCCTTGTAAGACATTGTAATATTTCTACATATATTTCTAGAGTTAGGCGCTGAGAAGACATGCAATTCCGAGTCCTGTTGTTCCTGGAATTAATTTTAAAAAAATACTACGTATTTTTATACTATACACATGATGGAAACATTATATCTATCAGAAAATAGATTGTATCAAAAATACATGGCCATGTTTGAGTCTGGAGTGTGGATTTTACCCTAGGTAGGACATAACTTTTTTCTGTGGGGGTATTCTATAGAAATACCCATGAAGGATATAACCTTAAATAAAATTATTAAATAAAATTATTTTATCACAGAAGATTATTAGAATAAATTATAAACGGGGACTTGGATTGGAAATCTAAGACCACCATTGTGTTCGTAGCATGGTGCTTCAGCTAAGCATGATATAAAGTGAGAGAACATGAGATGTTTAGATCCAATGATCATTGGAGTTTGACCAATTAAATTATATAAATAGGTTATTATGAAAATAACGAAGGGTTGGATCATTCATCCCATGGCCGGAGGAATCATTTACCCTTCCAACTTTAGTGAATCGATGCCAGAATCTTGACTGATTGTGATGAGATTTAAAATACAAGAAGATCAGAACATAGAGAACACAACGAAGAATAAAAAATCAAAGTAGGATTCTTCTTTCAGATTCCAATTTTCCTAGATTGAAGTATTGTTGTCAAAATTTATTGTTTATCAATTTCCCTGATTTGTTTGTGATTGTATATGGCCAAACTAACACGACCATAAATTTATTCATTTTGTGAAACCTTGTTCTTCATCGTTCTTCAATATCTACTTTTCCACACACTGAAATGACATCCAAACATATAGTGGAGCATGGATATGGGAAGGTTGTGATCCAAGGATTCTAGATCTATGATGGTTTCATGTTTCAGGTGCCGAAGGAGGCATGTCAGTGAGCGGAAGGGGACACAAACTATTTAGTTCATCAAAACATGGATGAATCTTCAAGAGAAGCATGAGTCTATGTAGATTGGGACCCGAGGATCCCAGATCTGGATTTGTTTTCATTTTTCAAGCACCAGAGTGGTCCTGATGGTCCGTGGGAGCCGATGAGGCGGTGCAGTTGGGTGGGGACAGCACCGGAGCACCGGGTGGTAAAGCGTGAGCACTTGGGTCCAATGGGATGTGGTGGATTGGCCGACTATAGAGTGGGTTGGACTGTCCAGAATGGGTTAGGCCAGGCAGGTGTTCTGGCCAAGGAAACTTTAAACCCCCATATCTTCTAAATCGTGTGTCCATTTTATATGATGTTTGCGGTGACAAGATACTACTTTAGAGATAGGTCTTCTGAAAAATGTTTGGGAATTTTATGTTTCAGGATCATGGATTGATTGAACAAAACTCATAGTTATAATAATAATAATAATAATAATAATAAGAATATAATTATTAATATTTGAGTATTTTTGTATCGGGCATAACGTCTGCATACGACATCCGATCGACGCACCATCAGTGGCGTCCGATCTACGCGCAATCAGAAGCGTCGTGGTCCTGAAATTAAGACATATGATTCAAAAATTATTTTAGGAGCTTAAACCAAAATTGAGGTTTGGGCCCCTTGAATCCGTGTTCAAACATGTTGCGGTGAAATTTGACTTTTTCCCCGGGTGTCTGTTTTGGACAAATGAATAGTCAACCCCGTGTGTTTTAATATGAGGATCAAAATGGTTTAATCCGTATGATTTGTTTTGGGATTGAGGAGTGGGCCCCATGAAGCATCATTTTTGTATAATGTGAAGAGATGTAGATTCTTCAACGGCTGTCTGATTCGGGTGAATCAATAGTCGATCCTATATTCTTTTTCACAACGATTGAAATGGTGTAATCCATTTATTTATCTAGGTTTATTTTAGGTGGCCAGTAAAAGTATGATTTCCCCCTTTGGACCAATGATGTGAAGTGTGTGCTCATCATCCTTTTGGCCAGACGTGCCATGTACACTAGGAGTACACTTACATGACTAGGGGTACTAGTGTATAGTTTAGTACCTGAGTATGGTTGGGTACATGACCAGGTGATAAGATGAAGTCAAACATCCTGTGGGCCCCAAACTCATCATGTACCACTTTATGAATCTTCTATATCTCATATCAACTTCTTATGGACTCAGATTTCGGCCCACGACTAGCCTATGTTGAGTGTTTTTCCACATCGAATGCGATGATTCCCTCTATAATGGATTTTGAGATATGATGCGAGATGTTCCAAGTTTGACATTTATTCATGTGATGCCCAATGATGATAATGATCATACAAAATAACCAGAGCATTTCCAGGCATACCCTCCAGCTGGGATGGATAGTGGTGTTCCCTGATGATCTTTCTGAGATTACCCTCTAGATAGGCTTGGAAATAGTGTTTCTCGATGCTTTCATAGAGGTACAATTCAACAAGGATGGATAGTTTAGTTCTTTGATGATTTTTGAGTGGCACCCTCCAGCCAGGCTGGGCATTGGTCCTTGATGACACTAGACTGTCACCCTCCACTTGGGCTCATCATGGTTCCTCATCTTATTCTGAGTGGAACCCTCTAGCCAGCTTGGGCATGGGTCCTCGACGACAGTAGAGTGGAATCCTATAGAAAGGTTAGGCATGGTTCCTCATCCTATTTTGAGGGGAACATGACAATAGTTAGGTGGCACCCTCCAGTTGTGATGGGCATGGGTTCTCAATGACACTAGAGTGGTACCCTCCATCTGGGCTAGGCATGGGTCCTGAACATTGAGGCATGAAATCTCGACTATATGAATCAGTGACGATACATGGTTTGATGTACCTGTGGAATCATGAGAAAGAGGGATGATATCCCCACCAAGATGCATCCTTGAGATGCAACCCGAAACCATGTGGGTGAGTTAGAGCCAACCGAAGCGGATAGTATCAAGGTCTGGTGTTTGAGTCCCTTTGACATGTGTGTTTTGGGTAGATGTGAGGGAGTTTGGGCATTGTTTATTGTTACTTATGGAACTATTGGAAACACTTTTCTTGGGATTATCTATGAGATGGATATCACCTTACACTCTAGTTTGGGCTTCTTTTACTGATTATATATACATATATATCCTGTTGCAGTACCCACTCCTTGGGTTTTGGTTACTCTTCTTCCAATAGAGGCGAAGACACATGGGGTATGTCACGTTCTTTACAGTCCTATATTCTCAAGGTTGGATGAGTCTACTCTCCTACTATAGGTATCAAAGACTCGACAAGATGTTCATCTTATCACCGTTTCGATCTCCTTTTGTTGGGACATGTTTGATTTCACTCTCTTTTTGCCTTGAGATATACTCATTGATCACACCTTGTTCTAACAACTATTTTATTCATTAGTGTATCTCATAAAACTACCCCTTCACATTTTCGGGGAATCCCACTGGGTATTTTTATGGTCACCCCTACATTGGATTTTCCTGCACGTGTCATTCCTTTTTTAGTTGACGAAAAGGTTGATCGTGACTTTAGATAATCTTAGGGATAAATGGGACTTAGAACACATAAACTGGTAATCAATTGGGATCTAGGAGTGGGGTATCTATCAGTTGTTTTAATCATTCAGTTACTACTAGTTTGTGGCACTTTTCTTGTTGGGCATGTATTTTCCCCATTTTCCTTTTAGTTTACTTTCAACACCAATACTTGTACAGTTTAGAGGTCGATCCATGCTTTTGGTTTATATATATATATATATATATAAACATTAGTGTTGTGTATTTTTTTCATTTCCGCTACACTTTTTCAATGTTTTGGATGTGTGTGTGTATAGGTTCTTAGGAAAAGGCCCCCCTCTATTTGTTATTCCTTCGGTACTTGTCGTCACCCCTGGCCTATGGAGGCAGGATTGGGGTATTTACGGATCGAGCCCTAGCATGGTTCAGGTCGTGAAAAAGTGGTATCAGAGGTGGTTCATTCCTTGGGATGTTGTTTAAACGCCCAATAAAAAGGAATTGGTTGGAATTTATGGAAAACGTTTCAACGTATCTCGTGAGTAGGTCTCAGTCCTAGGAGTACTGTGATGGTGCGGTAGCTGACATAATGATTCACCAAGACCCTAATTACCCACTTGTCAAATCAGCATACTGAGACATTTTTCTATGGAACCTTTTTACATGAATCATATAAGAATGATTCTTTGACTATATTTATTGAGTTATCTACCATTTTTAAATGATATATATATATATGTACTCATTTGTCTATTGTACTCCTTGATAAGTTTCAAGATTCCGCTGTGATGACATTCAGCTAGGATACCATCTTTGGTTCATGATGATGAACCTATGAGAAATGATGCCTTATTTCAGGGTACATCGTACAACCCCCCTTCCTCTAGGTTGGTAGGTAGTAGCACCTCTACTAGTTGAGCAGTAGTCAGTCCCAAAAGAGCAACCTGAGGACGTGCGCTGGATGAGAACACTCTGTACGTTACAGCATTATAGACCATTTAGATTCCTTGATGAACCATATCATCATGTAGAATAGGATTTTCTAGAGTCATCAGTTCACCTATTCTAACTTTTTCGAAAAATATTGAACAGATAGTGACTTTGGAAGCTGGTCTTTTCAATGGAAAATCTATGAATTGGTAGAGTCTGGTTACTCAGATGCATGATGAGTCGACACTCTCATGGGATGAACTCCAACAAATATTTTGTGAGGAGTTATACCCCTACTTTTTACACTCTATTTGGATTCAAGATCTTCAAGAGATTCATTTGGGAGAAATGATAGTGACAGAATATGCAGATATGTTCACATAACTGACTCAATATTCTCTGGACACAATCTGTGATGGCTACTTCTGAGCCTGAATGTTTGAGTAGGGACTTCATAGGGAGTTCTATGCTAGTATAGCACTCCTCTACATCTCCACCTAAGATGAGGTGTTGGAGTGAGCACTAATGAAAGAGAGATTTCTGCCAGCGGAATTCTATATATCTAGTTTTTGCAGTGTTAACTTTATAGCTGAGACGTCTACCATAACAATATTACGTCAGTAGGCAAGGCTTAAATGCATGTGTCTTACCCACAATCAGACTTAGGAACATGGTCTAGGACAACGCAGGGCACTAGGAAATTTTAGGGAGGGTCAGTTCTATGCTTGTGAGAGGAAAGGTCACTTGGAACAAGACTGAATGACCAGAAATGCTAAGACTTCCAGGAAAATAGTATATGGACAGCCACGACAGAGATGACCCCGTGATTAGGGTTATCCCAAAAGGGTATGAGGTGGTCCCCTGGGGAGGTATTGTTGGAAGTAGAGTATGAGTAGTTTTGATTGGTATAGGATGCTATGAGGTCATTCCACCACTAGGTGGCCCACCTCAGGCTTAGAAAGATGGTGGCTGGGGCCGTGGGAGCTACATGCTATAGATTTCTATAATCCTACAACACATGAGGTGATAAGAGTTATGCTTTGTGTCTCATTTACATTTTTTAGTAATTTTTATAGACACTCTATGAGGTATTATTCCCTCCCTGCTACTTGGATGAGGTGTTACTAGGGTGAAAAAAATCATTAGTGTATCCTTGTGTCGATGTTGTTCGACATAACATTGAATGCATGAGGAGAAGTGGATGAGTCCTTATGAAATTTATTCTTAGGGAGAGCTTGTGAGATGAAGTATCAGAGTATGTCCTGATGTTATGAGTGGAGTTTTTTACTTGACCTATTTTTTCTTTGGATTCCACTAGTGGGTGTGGAGGAATGTTTAGTTTGGGTTTACTCTCTATCTAAGAGATGTGAAGACATTCTGGGTATGCCACACACGTTCTCTGTCAATAATCTTATGGCTGGATGAGTTTACTCACCTGACCTGTTCGTTGGCACCTTTGTGTGCTCAAAATCAACCTTGATATGACAGTTATCAATTATATGTAGAGGTGATAGAGACCTCATAAACATAACTACACGACTCAATAAATTGTGTTGGAAGTAGTAGTCTTAACCCTAAGGATGTGAATAAACTAACTTCTGGGAGAATGCTTTGTGGTTTTCTGAGACCACAATAATTTTAGGTAGGTCTTCACCAAGAGGGACTTGAACCTGATGTGGTAACACTAGTTTAACTTTCTACATGAATAAGACATTGAGATATTATATACTATAAATAAGGAAAATATTATATAAGATTACATTAGTAGGAAGTCCTGAGCTCAGTTAGTGTGGGATGTTTCAGGGTTGTTAGCTTCCCTGCAGCTAACCCTAGTAGAGAAGGAAGGTACAATTTTCCCCCTGTCAATGGTGTTGACTCCTTCGCTTCTCGAGAGTGTGAGAGAGTCCTAATTACGAGACACCAGCTATGAGATCTTTCGTGATCAGATATTCATAAGGGATGCACTGGATGGATATTCTATAAGAGGGAATCATAAGATCTTGATCCAGTGAAAAAAAGTTCTGGATGCGATTCAAGAGGAGGTGATGCAGGAGTCCACACTTCTCAATTGGTTATACATCTCGGTGTGGGTAATATCAACTAGGATCTTCCATAGTAGTTTTGGGGGTCTGATACGAGACAAAGCATAGCTAGGTTCATCTCATCATGCCTCACCTATCATCAGTTGAATACTGAGCACCAGGTTCTTCTGGGTTTTTTACAACCTCTTGAGATCCCATGATTAAAATGGGATGGAATATATATAGAATTAATAATAGGGATTCTAGGCACATAGAAGGTCCATGAAACCATCAGGATGATAGTAGATTGACTCATGGAGTTGGTACACATCTTCTCCATCAGGGAATATAAATTGGTACAGAGTTTTGGGCAATTGTATGTATATGAGATCGTCAGCCTTCACCAGGTTCCCTTGATGTTCTCCTCTGATCATGATGCATAGTTTACATTACGATTGTGGAGAGGCATACAGAAGGAATTTGGGACCCATCTGTGGATGAGTACATCATTTCACTCTAGACTGATGTGAAGACAGAGCACACTATCTTGGTGTTGGAGGATATACTTAGGGATTGTGTGTTAGTTTTTGGCCGGGGAGGTAAGCTATCCTTGAGGTTTTTGGATCCATTCGAGATCCTGAAGATGGTTTCCGAGGTTGACTAACACCTTTCCTTACCCCCACACCTAGAGCTAGTGTACGAAATTTTCCACATGTCATAACTAAGGAGATATGCGCATGATCCTACACATTTCATTGACAAGATGAGACCTTACAAGGATGGAACAACCCCTTGGTTCACATATTGTGGTAGAAAAAAAACGCGCAGGAGAGTTCTTAGGGGAGAGAGAGTCAGGTGTGAGGTTAGTATTCTGAGTTTTTTTGCCACGGTTTGTTTTTTGGGGATGAAAATTTTGAAGGAGGAAATGATGGAGTGACTTGGTTTTTTTCTTTTAAGAATTTGGAATATTTATACATATATTTCCAGAGAAAGGCACTGAGACATCAAGAGATTCCATGTCTCATTGTACATAAAATTAATTTTATCAAAATATTAATTATTTTTATACTATGAACATGATGTAAATGGGATATGTAACGACCCAAAATTTCATTAATGGAAAATCCCTCTTGATCCAGTTAAATGTTTCTTTATGAAAAAATGTTTTTATAAGATATCAACTTTTTTTTAGTTTTACTTTAAGATTTGTGACCGTTACTTTTATAGCCGTTGAACAGTGATCATCTGGGTAGTTTAAATATAAGGCTTTAACGAATCAATTTTCTACTCAGACAAAGGAATCGATGGCCTCATCCAGTAGAATTGCCCCTTAAGAAGCCCATTTGTCGGAGCTCGGAAAAGAGGTGGCATCGTTGGGCTTTTCCCTTGACCAAGCCCAAGCTGAGCTTCATCAAGTCAAGCTCTAACGTGATCGTCTACGGAAAAAATGGAAGTTGATAGAGATTACCACTCGAGCGATGTTATCCGAGAAACCCCAAGAGTCTGTCACCATCGCACACCTTACCCTTAGGTATTATGCGGCTATTTTAAGGGGTTATGTAACAAATAAGTAGTACCATGTTCATGCACATTACTTTTGTATATAATAATGAATATAATTTCTAGTCATTTTTGATACATTGTAATTAGTTTTTAAAAGTACAAATGGTGTTTTTAGTTATTATTTAATTAAGAATTATATTTTATTAAATTAAAGGATTTTTTAATTAAAAAATATTTTAATATTATTATTAATATTAAATTAATTTTTTATTAAATATAAATGATCTTATAATTTTATGAATGCAATTAAAATTTTTATTAAGGTTTGAAAGCCGTTTCTGTCAAAACCCGTAAATTTTTTTTTATAAATGTCAGTTTTTATTTTAAAAGTGAAAATTCACATATTTAGAAAATTATTTAGATAAAATAAATATTATTTTTCGAATCAGGACGTCGAAATTATCCAACGGTGAATTTTTCATAATTTTCTGAGACAGTCAAATTTTTGGGTAAAAATTAAATTGCATTTAAATATATAATGTGTTTTATGACATCATAATGACCCAATGGTGATGTAATAAAATACCATAATCCTTATGTTCGGAAAATATTTGTTTTATCATTAAAATAATGAGGTTTTGGGTTTGTTTGAATCACTTTTCAAAGCATTAATGGAGCCCTCAAGACTTATTCAACACTTTGCCTTTTTAAATTAATTTCCATGGGAGTGTGACTCACCTCCACATAAGCAACCCTAATTTTTTAATAAGTTCGGACCTTGGAGTTGTAAAATATTTTTTTCGTCTTTCCTTTTCCAGAAACCATGGGAAAATACCATGGGATGGTTTGTGGTTTGGATTACTTTAATATAAGGGGTCCCAAACCTAAATAATAAAGAATTCTCTCACCTTTCCTATATAAACCCACCCAAGCTCCCACTTACTACTCACTCAAAGCCCTTGAAGTTCGTCCAACCTCTTCCCTACTCTCTCTAGAATCCTCTCAAGGTTCCCCAAGCTCCCATGAAGCCTCTCACAAGCCTCTCACAAGCCTTTGGAAGCACACTTCCAAGTAAGGGGTTTTCTTCCTTTCTCATTTTTTTATCAATTTTCTTTAAGTTGTATTTCAATTTTTATTTCAATTATGAATGTTGGGGTATGGTTTTGCACCTCCCCCATACTTCCCTCTTATTGTTTTAATGACGGGAGAACCCTTTCTCTCTCATTAAATGCCTCCCATGTACACCCGTTACTATGCCGAAATTCCGAAAGGAACTTCTCTCTCTTCTTTTACATTCAAGAAATACTTTTGTATCATGAATCTAAATTCCATTTCTATTGTTGGGACATGTATATATATGATCTCCTTGCTGTCCATTACATGTAAATAGGATGAGGAACCCCTTTCTTTCTCATCAACTTTTTTTTTATGAATTCTTATGTCACGTCGTTACGCTGCCGAAATCGCACCGATTTTCTAAGACAATGTCTTTGTGTAGTGAATACCATGCCCATTTCTCCATCAAGGGTATTCAACTTTATGCACATTTACATATTGATTATAAAGTTTCATGTATGAATTCCACTTTCCTTTATCGTGGAAGAAATGATTATGTTTTATGAATCCATGTTTTATGATCCATGTGGCACACTTATGCATGAAATGAAATGTTTAAGAAGGGTGCGCCCTTTATAGCGCTCCAATGCATTGGGTAAAGTATAGTATCATGATACGTCATGTGCAATGAGTGTTGAATCATGATAATTCAAGTGCAACAAGGGTTTACTCGTGCTTCAAGTGCAATGAGGTTTTACTCATGCTCCATGTGCAATGAGCCTTGGCTCATGCTAATTCAATGTTAAGTGTTGTTGCCACATTTCCATGTTATGATCCTCATGATTTATCATTCCTTTAGGTTCATGTTTCTATTATGCTCTATTGATATGCCTATTGCCTAACATGTATTTCACTCCTCATGTTATTCATTGTTTACTCCATTACTGGGCTTTATAGCTCACCCTTTTCTTATGCATGTCCTCAGGTTATCCCATTCAATGATAAGTACGAAGGAATGTAGTGGTCATGTAAAGGAAGTTTTCAATAAAGATGTTTTATTTCAAGTTTAAAGTTTTTATGTAATGATCCTATGCCCCAAAGACACTAAACCTCTCGATCTTCTTTGTTGGATCAAGTGATGTTTCATGTAATAAAGCATGTTTATGTTGTAATAAAAAGAAGGGTTGTCATAGTTGGTATCAGAGGATAGGTTTAGTTATTTTTGGGATTAGGAAACCCTAGTAAAGCCATAGATACAAGACTAAGCATAATAAAAACATCCCTAAGTTTTTGTAAATATTAAGTAAGTGGTTTATGAAACAAATACATCCCTGTCTGGATATGAGCAGGTAGAGGCGGCTCTGGCACAGATGTATCCTAGGGGTAAAACCCGAAAACACCGCTTTGGGCTAGACTCGAACGGGAACTGGTGCACAACAACGGGCCTTGCTGCACTCTTGGTTACGACACTCCCGGGGGATATGTTTTGATGAATTCACAATCTTAGTATGAACCCTTATTAAAGGAAAAATGCCCCTAAGAATATATTTTAGAAGGAAGATCATGAAAAGCCTGGATTGAATCCTATAGACTCATGAGTTAAAGAGATTAAAGTTTATTTTTAAGTCATCAACTTTTGTCTTTGGATTAACCTTTATGAGTTACCCCTAACTTTATTTTATTCCAGCCAATGGCCAGTAATAGGAGAACTCGGGCTAAAAACCGTTGTGAAGATCAGTGTGATGATTGTACTTATGAGATGCCCAATCCAATGGGAGCGGGAATCGCGAACTTTGTCACGCTTCTCTCTCAGCTAACTCAAGTTTTGAATAGAAACACTGGTCAAGAAGAACGTTCAACCCCCCCTAAGAAAGAACAAGTCGCTATTGAAAGCTTCATGAGACAAAGGCCTCCTACTTTTAGTGGATCATCTGATCCCACGATCGCTGAACAATGGATCAACTCCATTGAGAAGATATTCTCCATCCTCCAATGCTCTGAAAAAGAGAAGGTTCTCCTGGAGGCTTATCGTATGGAGGGTGAAGCTGATCAATGGTGGACATTGATCAAAAATACGAATCCTGAGGAGGAGATCGAGGCTTTGGAATGGAAGGTATTCCGGAAGATGTTTTTCGATAAATATTTTCCACACACCCTCCGTCTTAAGATAGAAAGGGACTTCTTTTCCCTCAAGCAGAACGATGAAGAATCTGTGGGAGCGTACGAGGAAAACTTCACAAGGCTTGCACGATACGCTTCCGGCTTTGTCTTTAACCCCGAATGCAAGGTTGACCGCTTCTTTGGTGGGCTGAAGCCTAGCTTGCGGAATGCATTAGCGATCCGTGACTTTGACAGCTATGAGGAAATTGTCCGATGTGCCCTTAAGGTTGAAATGGAGATCGAAGAATCACAGGGGTATCATGGGAACAAGAAGTGGAAGGTGGACTTCAATGCTGGTGGTCCGATGGATAAATCCAACGGTGCTAAGAAATTCCAGCACCCCACTTGCCGAAAGTGTGGAATGAAGCACCCTGGAAATTGCCTTAGGGGGACAAGAAAATGCTTCAAGTGTGGAAGAGAAGGTCACCTAGCTGTTAACTGTCAGCAAGAAGGACCCGCGGCTGCGACAGAGGAGAGGAACGCTCCGTTCGAACCTCAACGCGTTGTTCAATGCTTCAAATGCAACGAACCGGGTCATTTTGCGAATCAGTTCCCTAATCCAAGGGTTATCGGAGGCAATCAACAACCTCCAAGACAGCAAGGAAGATCTTTTGCCATCACTTCTGCCGTAGTGAACCCCGACAACGAAGTGATGACAGGTACGCTAGTTATTCATTCAAGAATAGCGAACGTACTTTTTGATTCAGGTTCTACGCATTCTTTTATATCTCAAAAGATTAGTAGAATAATCCCTACACCACCACAAATCATGGAAGTAAAGATGTCGATGAGTACGGAAAATGGGGCAATCATTGCATCCCATGAGTATAAGTCGTCCCCTGTTATAATATGTGGATTTAATTTCCCGGCGAACCTCGTCATACTCCCTTTGGTGGAATTTGATGCAATTCTTGGCATGGATTGGCTTTCCTTATATAGAGCCAACATAAATTGTCAGGAGAGGGAAATCACACTCCATATGGAGAATCGACCCCCGATTCTTTACAAGTGTCAGGAGGAAGATGAATCTCCTTTAGCTCCATCATCTCAAGAATGGATATTACTGCCTTATGAGAATGCATATCTGGCTCAGATGATTAAGTCTAAGGAATAAACCACCCTTGAAGAAATGCCTATTGTGAGGGAATTCGCTGAAGTATTTCCCGAAGAACTTCCTGGTCTTCCTCCAAGAAGAGATGTTGAGTTCTCAATTAAACATATACCTAGGGCGCTACCAATATCCAAGACTCCATATAGAATGGCTGTGGTTGAGCTTGAAGAAATGAAGAAACAACTACATGAGAATCTGGATAAAGGGTTTATACGCCCAAGTGCATCACCATGGGGTGCACCAGTCCTCTTCGTCAAGAAGAAGGATGGGTCAATGTGGCTTTGCATCGATTATCGTGAACGTAAAAAAATCACGATAAAGAACAAGTATCCTCTCCCAAGAATCGATGACTTGTTTGATCAGCTGCGTGGAGCACAATACTTCTCCAAGGTCGACTTGCGGTCGGGATATTATCAAGTAAGGGTGAAGAAGGAAGATATCCCCAAGACTGCTTTTCGTACAAGGTACGGGCACTATGAATTCATAGTAATGCCTTTCGGACTCACCAATGCTCCAGCAATATTCATGGACTTGATGAATAGAGTATTTAGAGATTACCTAGACAAATTTGTGGTAGTCTTTATAGATGATATTCTAATATACTCCAAAACCAAGGAGGACCATGAGGTGCATTTAAAAACTGTACTAGAGACTTTGCGCAAGGAGAAGCTCTATGCAAAGTATAGCAAGTGTGAGTTTTGGTTGAAGGAAGTCTCATTCATGGGTCATATCATCACAAGCAATGGGATATCTGTGGACCCCTCCAAAATAGATGCAATTGAGGGATGGCCGAGGCCAACATCAGTAACTGATATCCGTAGCTTCTTGGGGTTAGCTGGATATTATCGACGATTTGTGAGAAATTTCTCACGATTGTCCAACCCTCTTACCAAGCTAACTCGAAAGGGAGTAAAGTTTTCTTGGAGTGATGAATGCGAAGAAAGCTTCAAGGAGTTGAAAAGGAGGCTTATCACTGCACCCGTGCTCACTTTACCCACAAGTGGGGAGCTTTTTGTGGTATTCAGTGATGCTTCGAAGAAGGGATTAGGATTTGTGCTGATGCAGAATGATAAAGTGATATCCTATGCCTCAAGGCAGTTGAAAATCCACGAGCGAAACTATCCAACGCATGATCTGGAGTTGGAGGCGGTGATCTTTGCCTTGAAAATCTGGCGGCATTATCTCTATGGAGAGAAATGTGAGATATATACTAACCACAAGAGTCTTAAATATATATTCACACAGAAAGGGCTTAATATGCGCCAGAGATGATGGATAGAGCTCATCAAGGACTATGACTGTTCAATACATTACCACCCTGGGAAGGCGAACAAGGTGGCAGATGCCCTATGTAGAAAGGATCCAGCAATTCTATCAATGATGAGAATTGAGAAGGATCCAATCTTCTTAGACTTGATGAAGATGGACGTGGAAATCATAATGAAGGGAACATCATCAATCCTTTCACAAATGACTGCTCAACCATCTCTTTTGGAAAGGTTAAAGGATGCTCAAAAGGATGATGTAGGAATCCAAGAAAAATTGGAAGCTATTAAAAAGGGAAAATCCTCAAAGTTTAATGTTAATGAATAAGGAATTGTGCGGTTTGGGAAAAGACTATGTGTTCCATCATGTTCGGAGCTGAAGAAGGAACTTTTGGATGAGGCACATAGTTCAAATTTCTCTATTCACCCAGGGAGCACAAAGATGTATCACGATCTCCGAGAAAACTTTTGGTGGGATAATATGAAGAAGGAGATCGCTGAATATACATCAAAGTGCCTGGGGTGTCAGAAAGTGAAGGCAGAGAGGCAGAAGTCTAAGGGGATGATGCAACCATTGCCCATACCAGAATGGAAATGGGAGAACATCACCATGGACTTCGTCACTGGACTTCCAAGGACATCCAAAGGCAACAATGCAATCTGGGTTGTTGTGGACCGTCTTACAAAGACTGCACACTTCATTTCTATTCGAGAGGATTTCGCTTTGGATCAACTGGCACGGATATATATCAGGGAAGTGGTACGGTTGCATGGAGTACCACTATCTATTGTGTATGACCGAGATCCAAGATTTACCTCTAAGTTTTGGAAAAGTCTTCAACATGCTCTGAATACTGAACTGAACTTCAGTACGGCCTATCATCCTCAAATTGATGTCCAATCCGAGCGGACTATCCAAACACTTGAGGATATGTTGAGAGCGTGATCAATGGACTTTAAAGGCGGATGGGATCAACATATTCCTCTAGTTGATTTCTCTTATAATAATAGTTTCCACTTGAGCATCCAAATGGCACCATATGAAGCCCTGTATGGGAAAAGGTGTAGAACACCGGCATGTTGGGATGAGGTCGGTGAACATAAGCTGCTTGGACCTGAAATGGTCGAAGAAATGGTGGAGAAGGTGAAAACCATTTAGCAGCATATCAAGGCAGCCCAGAGTCGGCAGAAGAGTTATGCAGATAATCATCGACGAGACCTTGAGTTTAAAGTCAGAGACATGGTGTTTTTACGCATATCTCCGTGGAAGAAGGTCATGAGGTTTGGAAAGAAAGGGAAGTTAAGTCCAAGGTACATCAGCCCCTTCGAGATTCTTGATCGTGTTGGGGCTGTGGCCTATCGACTAGCACTTCCACCTACTATGGACAAGGTGCATGATGTCTTCCATGTATCCCTCTTAAGGAAGTACATACCAGACCCTTCACATGTATTCTCTTCCGAGGTGGTACAATTAGAAGACTATCTTTCTTATGAGGAGCAACCAGTGAAGATCTTAGATCGTAGAGAAAAAGTTCAACAAAATAAGACAATGCCCCTCGTCAAGGTGTTGTGGAGAAACCACAAATTTGAAGAAGCAACTTGGGAGTCGGAGGATATGATGAAGCTAAGTTACCCACATTTGTTTTATTGTGGGAAAAGGAAAATTTCGAGGGTGAAATTTCTTAAGGGGGGAATGTTGTAACGACCCAAAATTTCATTAATGGAAAATACCTCTTGATCCAGTTAAATGTTTCTTTATGAAAAAATGTTTTTATAAGATATAAACTTTTTTTTAGTTTTACTTTATGATTTGTGACCGTTACTTTTATAGCCGTTGAACAGTGATCATCTGGGTAGTTTAAATATAAGGCTTTAACGAACCAATTTTCTACTCAGACAAAGGGAACGATGGCCTCATCCAGTAGAATTTCCCCTTACGAAGCCCATTTGTCGGAGCTCAGAAAAGAGGTGGCGTCTTTGGGCTTTGCCCTTGACCAAGCCCAAGCTGAGCTTCATCAAGTCAAGCTCGAACGTGATCGTCTACAGGAAAAATGGAAGTTGATAGAGATTACCACTCGAGCGATGTTATCTGAGCAACCCCAAGAGTCTGTCACCATCGCACACCTTACCCTTAGGTCTTATGTGGCTATTTTAAGGGGTTATGTAACAAATAAGTAGTACCATGTTCATGCACATTACTTTTTTATATAATAATGAATATAATTTCTAGTCATTTTTGATACATTGTAATTAGTTTTTAAAAGTACAAATGGTGTTTTTAGTTATTATTTAATTAAGAATTATATTTTATTAAATTAAAGGATTTTTGAATTAAATAATATTTTAATATTATTATTAATATTAAATTAATTTTTTATTAAATATAAATGATCTTATAATTTTATGAATGCAATTAAAATTTTTATTAAGGTTTGAAAGCCATTTCTGTCAAAACCCATAAATTTTTTTTTATAAATGTCAGTTTTTATTTTAAAAGTAAAAATTCACATATTTAGAAAATTATTTAGATAAAATAAATATTATTTTCGGAATCAGGACATCGAAATTATCCAACGGTGAATTTTTCATAATTTTCTGAGACAGTCAAATTTTTGGGTAAAAATTAAATACCATTTAAATATATAATGTGTTTTATGACATCATAATGACCCAATGGTGATGTAATAAAATACCATAATCCTTATGTTCGGCCAATATATGTTTTATCATTAAAATAACGAGGTTTTGGGTTTGTTTTACTCACTTTTCAAATCATTAATGGAGCCCTCAAGACTTATTCAACACTTTGCCTTTTTAAATTAATTTCCATGGGAGTGTGACTCACCTCCACATAAGCAACCCTAATTTTTTAATAAGTTCGGACCTTGGACTTGTAAAATATTTTTTTCCTCTTTCCATTTCCAGAAACCATGGGAAAATACCATGGGATGGTTTGTGGTTTGGATTACTTTAATATAAGGGGTCCCAAACCTAAATAATAAAGAATTCTCTCACCTTTCCTATATAAACCCACCCATGATCCCACTTCCTCCTCACTCAAAGCCCTTGAAGTTCGTCCAACCTCTGCCCTACTCTCTCTAGAATCCTCTCAAGGTGCCTTAAGCTCCCAAGAATCCTCTCACAAGCCTCTCTCTAGCCTATGGAAGCACACTTCCAAGTAAGGGGTTTTCTTCCTTTCTCATTTTTTTTGTCAATTTTCTTTAAGTTGAATTTCCCTTTTTATTTCAATTATGAATGTTGGGGTATGGTTCTCACCTCCCCCATACTGCCCTCTTATTTATTGAATGATGGGATAACCCTTTCTCTCTCATTAAATTCCTCCCATGTACACCCGTTACTAAGCCGAAATTCGGAAAGGAACTTCTCTCTCTTCTTTTACATTCAAGCAATACTTTTGTATCATGAATCTAAATTCCATTTCTATTGTTGGGACATGTATATATATGATCTCCTTGCTGTCCATTACATGTAAATAGGATGAGTAACCCCTTTCTCTCTCATCAACTTTTTTTTATGAATTCTTATGTCACGCCGTTACGCTGCCGAAATCGTACTGATTTTCTAAGCCAATGTCTTTGTGTAGTGAATACCATGCCCATTTCTCCATCAAGGGTATTCACCTTTATGCACATTTACATATTGATTATAAAGTTTCATGTATTAATTCCACTTTCCTTTATCATGGAAGAAATGATTATGTTTTATGAATCCATGTTTTATGATTCATGTGGCACACTTATGCATGAAATGAAATGTTTAAGAAGGGTGCGCCCTTTATAGCGCTCCAATGCATTGGGTAAAGTATAGTATCATGATACGTCATGTGAAATGAGTGTTGACTCATGATAATTCAATTGCAAAGAGGGTTTACTCGTGCTTCAAGTGCAATGAGGGTTTACTCATGCTCCATGTGCAATGAGCCTTGGCTCATGCTAATTCAATGTTAAGTGTTGTTGCCACATTTCCATGTTATGATCATCATGCTTTATCATGCCTTTATGTTCATGTTTCTATTATGCTCTATTGATATGCCTATTGCCTAACATGTATTTCACTCCTCATTTTATTCATTGTTTACTCCCTTACTGGGCTTTATAGCTCACCCTTTTCTTATGCATGTCCTCAGGTTATCCCATGCAATGATAGGTATGAAGGAATGTAGTGGTCATGTAAAGGACGTTTTCAATAAAGATGTTGTATTTTAAGTTTAAAGTTTTTATGTAATGATCCTAAGCCCCAAAGACACTAAACCTCTCGATCTTCTTTGTTGGATCAAGTGAATTTTTATGTAATAAATCATGTTTAAGTTATAATAAAAAGCAGGGTTGTCACCAGATATCTCTCAAATGGTAGCTCAGATCAGAAATCTGATGCCATAGTTGAGTATGTAGCATGGTGTTTCCCTAGGAAGGACATACTTTTTTTGATGTGGGTATTCTATAGAAAAAGTAATAGAGGAAATAACTTTAAACAAAATAATTATATAAAATTATTTTATCTCATACATTAATTAAAATAACTTCTGAATGGGGAATAAGATTGTAAATCTGAGACCACTGTTGAGTTTGTAGCTTGGTGGTTCACATAAGAACGATATAAAGTGAGAGGTAATGAGATGTTTGGATCCTAATATCATTGTTGGGATTCCTATTATATTATATAAATAGGTCATTAAGCAAATGACCAAGGGTTGGATCATTCCTCCCATAACCGATGTAAGCTCTCACCCTTTATCCTTTGGTGAATCGACAACAAATTCTTGACGGATCCTAATGAGATTGTAGATATAATAATATCAGAGAATGTTGAACACAACGATGAATCCAAAATCGAAGTAGGATTCTTCTTTCATATTCCACTATTCCTCAATTGAATTTTTGTTTTTGAAATTGAGTGTTTATCATTTTTTTCTGCTTCATTTGTGATTGTCGACGGTCAAACTAATAGGACCATCAGTCAATTCATTTTCAAGACCCTCATTATTCATTATTATTAAACATATAAATTTCACCACATAAAAATAAAATCCAAATGTAGAGGAGATAATGGATATCAGAATGTTGTGATCCAAGGATTCCGAGACTATGACAGTTTCGAGTCTCAGGCACCGAAGGAGGTGTAGTGGTGAGATGAATAGGCCAGATAAAATTCGGTTCATTGAAACAATGAGGAATATTCAAGAAAATCATGATTCCATGTAGATCGAGACCCAAGGATCTAGGATCTAGTTTCTTTTTCATTTTTTGAGCACTGGAGTGGTCCCAGTGGTCCGCGGAAGGAACCGCCGTTGCAGCGCGGTCCGATCGTAGAAGGTGGAGAACGCTGTGGGAGCCGATGATGCAGCGGAACTGGGTATGGATGATGATAGAGTGAAGGAATATAGTACTAGTAGTCTACAATAGCTGGGCCAGATGCAAAGTGGGATGGACCGGCCAAAATGTGCCAGGCCAGAGAGGCCTTTGGGCCAGGTCAGCTTTATACCCGCATATCTTTTAACCGGGTGTCCGTTTTATGTGCCATATGAAGCGACATGATCCTACATTTTTGAGACAGACCTTTTGAGTCCAGTTTAGGAATTGATGTTTTAGGATCATGAAATGGTTTCAAAAAAAGAATAAATATAATAATAATATAATTAATAATATTTGAGTAATTTTTTATTGGGCCTAACTCCTGTATACGATATCCGATCAACATGATTTCACGGCATCACAACCTTGAAATTGAGGAAAAAATTTGATGTATGATTTAGTTCTATTAAATAGAAATTGATATGTGGGCCCCAAAAATCCCAGTTCGGGCCTGTTGTGGTGAAATATGGATTTTTCACCGAGTTTCCATTTTGGACCAAGGAATAGTCAATCCTATTTGTTTTTCCATGAGGATCACAATAGTGTGATTCGTATGATGTGTTTCAAGATCAAGAAGTAGGACCCATGAAGAATCGTTTTTGTACAATGCTGAGAGATGAAGTTTCTTCATTGAATGTCCGATTCAATCGAATTAATAGTCAATCTTCTGTGATTTTCAGAAAGGATCAAAATGGCGTGATCCATTTGTTTATATGGGGATGTTTGGGTAGTCATTACAATAAAAGTACAAATTTTCCTTCAAACAAACGATGAGAATCGTGCGCTTGTCAGGCTTTTGGCTAGATGTTCCATGTCTTCTGAGAGTACACTTTCACACCTAGCGGGTACTAGCGAACAGTTTATTACATGAGTATGGTTGGGTACATGACAAACCGATGAGGTGGGGCCACACATCATGTGGGCACCACACACACAATGTAACAATTTATGAATATTTTTTCTCTCATATATCATTCTTTTGGAATCTGATTTTGGTCTGTGAGTAGCCTATACTGAGTGTTTTTCCACATCGAATGAAATTGTACCCTCCAAAGTGGATTTCAAGATATGATGTGAGATGTTATGGGCTTGACGATTATTCAGGTGATGCCTGAAAATGGAAGCAATCATACAGAATCACTAGTGAAGTTCTAGGATTACCCTCCCATTGATATGGGAAATGGTATTCCCTGATGATATTTCCGAGCATACCATCCTGTTGGGTTGGGAAATGAAAACTCTCGATTTTTTATTAGATGTTCATTTAGTAGGGATGGACAATGTAGTTCCTCGATTCTTTCCGAGTGACACCCTCCAGCCGAGATGGGAATGGGTCCTCAACGACACTAGATTGGAACCCTCCAGTCGGGCTGGGCATGGATCCTCATCCTATTCCGAGTGGCACCCTCTAGTCAGGCGGTTCATGGGTCCTCGACCACACTATAGTGGAACCCTCTATCCGGGATGGGCATGAGTACTCAACATAGAGACACAATATCTCAACTATACGAATCATTGATGAGACATGGTTCAATGTACCTTTGGACTCATGAGAAAAAGGTATGCTTTCCTCATAAAGATACATCCTTGAGATGCGACCTAAAACAGTGCGGGTAAGTCAAAGATTCCCAAATTGGATATTATAAAGTTGTGGTGTTTGAGTCCCTTTAATTTACATGTTCAAGGCAGATGTGGGGGATGCTGGGCATCGTTGGTGGTTATTTATGGAAATGCAGGAAACTCTTTTCTTAGGCTGAACTGTGAGATGGGGATCCCCTTACTCTCATATTTGAGATTCTTTGACTAATCATATATATATATATATATATATATATATCCTGTTGCAGTACCCACTCCTTGGGTTTTGATTTATCTCCTTACAAGAGAGGAGAAGATGCATGGGGTATTACACATGATTTCTGTGTCTATATTCTCATGGTTGGACACGTCTACTCTCCTACTATAGGTAGAGAATACTCAACGAGAATTTCATCTTTTCACCATTTCAATATATTGGTGTTGGGACATGTTTTCTTTCACTCTCTTATCAGGTTGAGCTGTACTCTTTTACTATACCTTGTTTTGTCTGCTATTTTCCTCTTTAGTGTATCTCTTACTGCTCCCCCTTCTCCTTTTTGAGGCAACCTATTGAGTATTTTTATACTCACACATGGATGGGCTTTACCAACATTTGTTGTGCCATATGAAGACGATAGACAAGTTTATTGTGAATTTATAGAATCTTAGGGATACAAGGTTCTTGGACTGTATACGGTGGTCATAGATTTGGATCGAGGAGCGAGGATCTCTTAACCATTTTACTTTTTTAGTTATTTCCAGGTTGGATCACTTTTTTGGTTAGGCATGTACTTTCCCCCTTTTCCCTTTTATTTTACTTTACAACACCTGTACTTGTACTGTTTAGAGTTCTATGCATTCTTATTCTTTATATATATAGTAGTATTGTATACTGTTTTCCTTTTCCTCTGAACTTTTACATTGAGTTGGCTGCATGTCTCTGTACAAGTTCTTAGGCAAAGGCTTCCCCATGTTTTTTGTGCCTTCAGTGCTTTTCACCACCCCTGGCCTTTGAAGGGAGGATTTGGGTAGTTATTGCTCAAGCCCTAACATGGGTTGGGTCGTGATAATTAAAATCAGCAATAAATAATGAAAAGTAAATCAACATTTCATTATATATATTTTTGGTAAAATAGAGAAAGTATATCGTACCATCATCTTAATATCATCCCAAATGGTTTCTTTTTTTATAGTTTGGACATGGAACCAAAAATATATTTTAATTGGTACATTCATTTTCATTATGACCCCAACAAAACTAATTAACATTAACTTTTTGGTTTCAACACGTTGTTCACATTGATTCTATCCAACCTCAAATTTTATACTCTTTCTTATTGACTTGAAAATTTTAGTCAAAAAAGTGATGCTAAATCATTCATGTTTATTTCATAAACATGTTTTTGATCCCCTAATAATTTTATAGTTTCAACATCAACTGTTTGTTCATCTATAATATTGGTGACATCATCATGTACAAAAGTGGATGTCTTCGTGAGTAGTGAAACATTTAATTTATATTATGTTATTACATATATAACACATAATAATATGATGAAAAATATTGTATAATAAAAAATAAATTAGGTTTCTCATTGAAATATATTTATATTATTTAAATGTTGAAGAGATTTGGATCCTCTATCGATAATCTAAATCTCCTCTTTTTGGTCCCATATAATTTACAAGACATTGTCTACATTGATAAATCTATGAAATAAATGCGATCTCCCAATGAAATGGTCATCCTCAATTGAATTTTCATATGACCTTATAGTTGTTTTAGTCACCAATAGGTACATGGAAAAATTTATTTTAACTGGATATATGACAAAAATACCTACACTTCTTGTGATTAATTTATGAAAGGATCCTCCTTATACCCTTCCATACTGAAATACACCTTCACAAATCCCATTTTATCAAATTTCACTACACTCCTATTGTCAACCAATTTGAACTTGAAGATTAGCAGTTGAAATGCTGTATAATTCAACTCCTATATATGTTCGATGCTACCGATATTTTTCATATTAACCTAAATTGGATTTATATCCTTGGAACCATATATGTACATCATTTCCACCACAAGAATAACTCCACTATTTGTCATCATACTATGGTTATTAGGTTCTTTTTTATAGAGCATGAAACCATTAATTATAAAACTATTGTAAGATATAATATTTTTATTTGGTCCCTTGGCTATCCATTGAAGTTATTTGGAAATTGAATTAATCTTTTTAGATAAATCCTAATTAATATGATATCATAACCATCCTATAAAATTTGTATTATTTTTATTTGATATTAATCCTTTAGTCCTTGATGGATTAAAATGTCAACGAATTTCATTGTCGGATTCAATGTATCAATCAACATTTTTACTACTATGTAAATTATAAATTTGAACTTGATCTTACTTTGTGATAGTAATTATAATAACATCCCTTCTAAAAATTCATTCTCCTATTAGGTGTCTATTGTGAAGAGACATTGGGAGACCGATGCTATCAAAATATGATAGGTAATCAGTATATAATTCAATGTATTGGTAAAAAATATACCATTCCCATGAATCAAATATCCATTAATGTCTTTAAAAACAAGAATAATGGCACTTATGGCTTTATTCCACCTCATATTTGGCATGAAATTAATATGTATGAATTCATTTATAGAGAAATTTTCATATAGTAACCAAAATCCAGGGGACACCAATATACCAGGGAGTGGAATGGGCACAATTGTGATAATAATTTCATGGTCCCTTGGTGGGTTATAATCCAAAGGTAATCCAATATTCCCCCTCTAAAAATTTTACTAATCTTGAGTCCATGGAGGAGGAAACTTCCAATTCCAAACATTCTAAAGAAATATAGAATACTGATTTTCTATACTAGATATATTTTCTTGGAATCTAATGAAAGTATAAACCATATATTTTTTACCAGTACTTTAACATGTAGGTTTTGAGATGATATACTAGATAATTTTGGATTCAATTTGCAAATGGATATATTTTAAGGAATTCTAGAAGACATCATTTGATATGGAGAAAGTGAATAGGTTCAAGGGATAATTCATGTTATAGATGCTATTATCATCGAGTATACTTGGAGGGTGAAAAATGGGTTGTCATTTGAGAATCGATCATATCCCTAGCATGTGGGAATCATGGACATTTATAGGGATTTCACAAATTATTCCATGCACCAAACAGGTCACATGAATAAATATGTTTCTGATCTTATTGTATTGATAATATTTGGTGGTCCTAGAAGAACCAGAAAACATATGGTGATGAATTCGATTAGGTGGATCTCTCTGATCCTCTCTTCGAAAAAATATCATTGTGGATGGGACATCCTTAGGTGAACTTAGACCCCTAGGTTGTGGAATTGTATTTTGAACCCATCAGGTCTTCATTAAAGGCTTCTTCTATCACTACATTGGAAATGGAAGTTCTATTTAAGCTAAATTAGGGCCTATGATAAAGGTCATTAAATATTCTATTCACTATGGTTGTAAATTCCTTTTAATGGAGTCTTAATCAACCGTGGAAGTTAATATCTTGATGACCCAATCCAAGAATGTTCCATGGATAATGATGAAAACCAGGATTGAATGCCTTCAACTCATTAACCGTATCAACCTGGAAATCACACATGTTTATAGGGAAGAAAACATTGTTGTTGATTTTATATCAAAGAGAGACATTATAAAGAAAAAATCAAGATGTTCATTTAAGGCCCTAGATTTATTTCTCACAATTTTTTGAGGTTCATGCAGATGGAGATCTTAATAATCCTCTTTATAAAGCACCTTATGATTTCCATAAATTATTTTTATTTAGTAATATTTGGTAGGAGTGGATTCACCCAGAACCTGGACCTCTTGGATTATCATTCTGTAATATAAACTTATGGATGACTTCAATTATCAATGAAATCTTTCAAAATTTTCATATAAAATTCAATGGTGTACATCCATCTATAACAGACAAGACCATACATTTGAAACTCTATAACTAAGTGAACCATCAGTTTGAACATTATATAAAAGAATTATGGTGGGAATAACATCTCTAATTCACATAATATGACTACAACCTCCTTATTCAGAATTGTAAACATCACCAGGTCTATAACATTACTGCATATAGCCTTGAAATTGAAGCATAATGTGGTTAATGTATGTCATACATTTTTTAGAAAGAAAATTAAGGAGATAGACATAAAATATTGCACCAAAACATGACATTTGTTTGATTTTAGTCACAATAACTTGAGACTAGTCATTGAAATGACATTCTTGATACTTGATGAACACCCCTTGGAACTTTTACACTATTAAGGAATAGGGAAAAATGAAAAATTTTCTTTTTTGAATAGAGTCTTAGCTACTAGTGGATACAAATTCGGCCTTTTACCCTTCATGAGTGACAAATATTTCTTTATACCCATGTTAATCATGTCCAATATTACCTTGATTCCATATTTTTTTGGAACATTTAGTAACATGATAGTAGCACTATGAAATACAATTTTTACATGAATTACATCAAGAAAATTTATGATGTAAAAACAATTCTCATATGGTAGTTCAAAAAAATTAATCTCTTTTTACAACCTCATTTCATATGGTTTTTCTAAAATGGTTTATTTAAAATAGTGTCAATATATTTTACATTATCAAAAAGTTGATCACCTATTAGTGGATATGGTTTTGTACATTGTTCGATATTCCCATTGAATGCTATCGTCCATGATCGTTATTTATGTCACCGAGGTAAAAAAATTTCAATGTTTTAAAAATAATGTATTCTAGGAATGATTTAACAAAACATAGTTTTTGTATCCATCACACATAGGACACCCCAACATTCCATTAATCCTATAGCTTAAAAAATTTCTATAAGTAGAAAAGTCAATTATACTCCCATACCACAACGCCCTCACGGTGAATTATTCATTTCTATGAGAACCATACACTATAAAAAATTTATCCCACATCTATTTAAAATATTCTTTCAATGGATCCAAATAGACATCAATATCATTACCATGTTGTTTTGGTCTAGATATATAGAGAGAAAACATATTGTATTTGCGATTCATGCATAACTATGGTGGAAAGTTATGATTTAACAACATAACAAGCCATGTACTATGAGTAATACTATATAAAATAAAATAATTTATTCCATATTTAGATAATTCAAGATGGAAGTTTCTTGGATCATTTCATGATTTAGGATACTCATAATTAATTTTTTTCCACTGAGGAGAGTCTGCTAGATGATATAGTTTCCCAAATATAATTCTTTTATCTGTGGGCCATTTCAACTGTCTGACAGTTTCCTGACAACTATATAGACTTTTAAATTGTGGAATGATAGAAATTTACCATAAATATTTAAAATTACTTGATTCATATTTCTTGTATTTATTCATTCCATGCTTTGGTCATTTTATGATTTATTCATGGTCCTTGCAAAACAATATGAAATCATTTAGACAAAATGTATTTTTTAGAGATCTTACCCATTGAACTTGGAATTCATTTGGCATCATATATTCAACAAGGAAGTTCATTTTATTCTTAAAGCACATCATTTGGGTGACCAAGTAGTCCCATAAAGCCGGTGTCACTCCATCTGCTACTAGATTTAAAATTATACAACTTCAATACACCTCACAATGTTGTGTATTTAGTATAATTGGTATACAATGGTCTCTTAGTAATGATATATAACATATCCAAAATATTTGTAAAATAATTAAAGACATATTAAATTTTCATTATTAATTCTTCCATATGTTCTCCATCAAAATTTACATTGGTATTCATATTATATGACCCATAAACCACAATATCATCCCAACCGGTGTGCATGTTCAGTTGTTCCTCCTATTTTTCTAAATTTTATAGAAATGATCTATTCCACGATAAATAAATTTTCTTATAACTATTTCAGACTAATTATTGTAAAATAAAAACTATAGAAACATGGAAAAATGATTTTACAAGGGTTGTATGCATCCTCCATTGGAAACATGATGAACTCTTTAACTTTATCTTTATACTATTTTATCATACTATTAGTGTGCATCGATTTTCATTACATATTCATACTTTTTGGTTCATAAAATATTAATTTAAAATAAATAAATAAATAAATACACATAATATATTCATAATCAAAGGATAATGTTATAGATAATTATAGTAGGAGGAACTTAACCTTTGAATATTATTAGTTATTATCCCTATAAAGTTATCATTTTACACAAGGGTGACATGAAAATAAAAAACATGGGGTAAACATGTTGCTGTTGGTCTAATATCTCGATTTGATATTTCATCAGTCTAAAAGGTAGTAATAAATATGTTGGAAAAAAATTATTTATTATTAGATGGTATACATCCCATGAAATCATCATTAATTCTTGTCATTGAATTTTGACCTGTATTTCAAAATTTGTGAAATATATATTTTTTTCATAACATAAAAGGTCAGGTAATCACCATATTTTTGACACAAGGTGAAGGAGCATGGAATTTCATGAATGAAATGGTTGAAATTGTTATTTATGACAAAAGTGATGTGGGATTCCATGTTACTAACGTTTTCTATAGACTATTATAGACCATGTATTATAGGAATTCAAACAAATATACTTGTTCTATAATCCACTGATGATCCTCTATTTCAAAAATAGTATATTTATCAATATTAGGTATATTTCACATTTCCTACAATATCCAAAAGCTCTTTTCAACTTCCTTAAAACACCAAAAATAATTTCCATTAATAAACATTCCACAAAAATCAGTTAGAATGGGTTTCACATCATTGGGATCCAAAAATTCTAATTCCACCTCAAACAATGAAATAGATCACTATAATCTATCTCATGAATCAAGTAGTTAAAAACATCATAGGTATAACCAAAAGTTAACACACATTCTTAATAAAATCCATACCAGATGTATGGTTTGGGGAGATTTTAATAAACATTATAAAATTATTCCACTATCTTCTAATCCTGTATGTTTATGAGAAAAATGTGTTTTAAAATATAATTTTTTATGGATGAAACTCAAACCATTATTAATGATAAATATTAGATCAATGTGATAATAATATTGTGTAAATAGTTTAATAAAAATATTTAATTTTATAAATAAGAAGATGAAACTTATATATACCCACCAAACTCAAACCATGACTAATGTTTTCATTATCTACCCCTTATATTTGAGACAACTAGATAAGAAAAGGTATATGAAAAATCATTTTATCAAAATCTATATTAACCAAGGAAAAATTACAACACCTTCAATAATAGGAGTCCTATTATAATACCAATATAAATAGAACACTCTAAAACATCATGAAACCTCCCTTGAAATTGATAGGTCCATCAAACAAGAAAATAATCACACATGTAATCAATCAAGTAGAAATGAACATACAATAAAAGTTATAGAATGTTCCTAGTGAGTTATTAGATGTAAAAATAAAGAAACAATAGATAAATAATTTTTATAAATTCACGATCTAAAAAACATTACAACATCATAGAAGACATAAATAATAAATTTTACTATATGATCATTCTAATACATAACTCAACACTTAATTATTTGATTAATTATAGATTTTAATATCTCCTCATGAATTAAAAAAAAAAATTAATTATACGACACAACCTTATATTACATCCTATCACATGATATTCCTAAGATAACACTAACCATAGTTTCCCAATAAGAATTAATCAACCCATATTACACTACTTGAATTACCAACATTTAGTTTTATTATTTCTTTTAATTTCCATCTTATTAGAATCCTTAAATCATTTTACATGTACACATTAAATCATAATGTGGAAATATATATTCAAAACTTAAACAATAAGTGGTAGGATAAAAGTGGATTAGAAAAATATGTGCATTCTTCCTCATTATTCTTTACAATTCCAAATTCTTGACATCCACTATAAATCAATTGCATTATGATTCTTTTGATAATTTAAAATTTAGAATCATAATTCATTACCAATTATTAAGAGTAAGTGATTAAAAATTACACATATGAGATCCAACAAATTATTATTAGTTTAAATAACATTGAAAAAAGATATCTTTATCAACATTAAATTTTAGTACTGATATATATTTCTTTTATCAGTACTTGTTTAGTACTAATAAAGATCTTTATAATTAACTTTAATAAAACAATTAATATAATTAAAAAAATTAAATTTATATAATTATAAATTAAAAAATTTCTATTATTTTTATGATTATAAGTATATAAAAAAATGTAAATACGTATTTATAAGTTCAATTTTATGTATATATTTATAATTTTAATTATAATATATATATATTTAAATATAATTATAAATATTTTTATATATTTATAAACATATTTATATAATTATAATTTTTTATAATTTTTTTTGAAAGTATAAGGGTGAAGACCTTTTTATTAAAATATGAAATAACATAATGAGTGGAGAATGTGGTCAGACAAAGCAGAACTTCCCTTATCTGTTTTAAAAGGTTATAGACCCAACTTTTGGATAATCTCTGTATTATTCTTACATTCCTCAGCACGTAGTGCACTATAATAATTTTGACCATGCTCGCGCCCACGAATTCTTAGGGAACGATGTATCCTCTAAGTTTTTACAATTTTCAAAATTCCTTCAGGATCATCTCCTAAACCCCTTCCAATGACCCCAACCTGGTTCATTTTTACATAGCTTGTTCACTTCCCAATGGGGGTCGAAACATCATCAGATCGAAGACCCTCTCTAGGATAGTCTTTAAAGGATTCATTAATATTTTTACCTCCACAATTTTCACATGATTTCTCCTCACTCAACGATTCAAGGATAGAAAATTATTTTTAAGTAGTTCCTATATTCTCATTATAGATTCCAAAATCATACCTTTTTTTTGTAGTCTAATGCGATTTCATGCTCTCAGGTAGCGTACCTAAATCTAGTGTGTTAGGGACATTGGATGTGGGTTCACTTCCCTTATGAGAACTATCCACCTTATAAATATTTATGTATAATTTTTTTAAACATTATTAATGAATATATAATCCTAAATGCATGAATATTAAAAATGAGGAAAACTTAATAATTAAAAATGAGTAGAGTTTAAAAATATTTTAAAAATGGATAAGTATTATTATTTATACAAATTATTAAAAAAATAAAATATGGGTATATATTAAAATGAAGAGGAGTATATATTGAAAATATTAAAGCATAATCAATAAATAAATATAAATAAATATAAGAAAATTATTAAATTATATAAAAAATAAAAAATAAAAAAATTGAAAATGAGTAAATAATACTAACTGAAATAATATTAATAATAAATAAATAATATTTCCTTATTAAAAACATAATATATTAAATATATTATTTTTTAAATGAAATTTTAAAATGAATATTACAATTTGAATAAATTACATAAATATTAGGTGTGTGTGTTACTATAGAATATTTAATTAATTACATAAATATTTGTGTGTGTGAAATTAATATATATATATATACAAGTTTGATATATGTTAAATTGAAAAATGACATTATATAACATCTAGAGTCTATTAATAAAATTAATAATAATAATAACGAGTAAAAATGAATTTATTTTAATTATGTAAATTACAATGGTATTAAAAATATTAAATGTTAAAAAAATTAATAAAAAAATTATTAATGAAATTTTTATTAATAAAAATTTCTAAATTTCACATATATATACATAGTAATAAGTATTATATTAATCATTTAGTTAGTATATTAAGTATTTAATAAATTTATTCATTTTATTATTATAAACAGTGTATTACAAATTTTATCACATGTATATAACATTTTGGCAATTTATAATTTTTTAATTAAATAATTAATGACCTATTTATTACTATATATATTTAATTTAATAAATTATGTATATATATATAATTAAAAAATTAATATATTATCTACTAATATATATCAATATATAGTTGTATATATATTTATACATATCAATATTTAATAAATATCAATATATTTTTATATTTGAAATATGAATTGAATTATAAAAAATTAATAAATACAAATATATATTATAAATGAATAAATTTTAAAAATATTAATAAAATAAAAATTTAAAATATATAAAATAAGAATTTAATTATTAACAAATATATGAACTCAATTAGCCCTCAAAAGGGAAGGTTTACCAATAGTGTCCCATGGGTTGTAGAAGGTGGGCCAATCTTGTTAGGGGCCTGTGGATAGTAGACCACGTTGAGTAGAGGGTGGTCTGAGGTCCGCATTAGCTTGTGTGTATTGTTACAGGCCCATTTAGGTGTGTGGATAGTGTATGTTGGAGCCCATCCCCACGACAAGATTCTTCTGATCTACTACCGCATAATGATATAAAAAAAGATTCCGATGAAACACAAGTTTAATGTGGGACTAACATGCTAGTTTTATTATCCCTTTAAATAATACTGAAAAAATAACACCTTTATCCGCACTAGAAAATGCTCTAATAAAGTATACCCTTTATCAGTTCTTTTCTCTTGAACTGATGAATTTTAGCGCTAAATAAACCCAAATCTATTGTAGTGTTGGACTGATTATGATATAGTGGTTTTGTGGAATATAAAGGGTTCAAATACCATTTTTTATTAGTCTTTAACTCTCTAACACATGACCCAACACACACACATAAATAGGTTTCACTTATTTAAATTATATTAAAAATAAAAAAAATAAAAAAATGAAAATAATAAACAATTCATTAAGTTTATTATTAATCTAATTGAGAGATGGCCCATAGGTTTAATTATACTACGGTTCTTTGGAAAATTTTAAATTATATTTTATATGGGGACCGCAACATCCTTTTACCAAATCTAGCATCATTTTTGGGGATTGAATGATTCTTAGATTATTGTTTCCATAATTATTTTATATTCCTTTTATTTATTTATTAAAAAATTATGGAAAGTGTAATTAACTCATCCACATCCTTTAGAAAAACTATTGAATTATTTTTCAAGAAATTGAGAAAGGTAAATATATCATATTGTGGAGAATAATTTTTATTGGGATAATAAAATATTTCATATAATATATTAAACATATATGTTTAGAACCATTATCCTATTAATATGGTATGTTATCAATGAAATTTGAGCATTTTCAACAGTTAAGGTGGAGGTAAATATTGTGCCATAAAAATAATAAAAAATTGCATTGACCTTTGAGGAGGATATTAAATAAGTTAATGAACAACTAGAGAATCATTTAATTAAAAAATAAATTTATCATAATAAAGAAGAAGATGACGATACACATGTAGGTTTTCAACATAAACAATTAATAACATCATCATTATGGGTGTCTATCAAATCAGAATTTATAATCCCCTATACAATAGAAATACAAAAAAGCCTTTCACTCAAGGATCATGTCCTAGAGATTGATTATTCATAAAATTAAAAGATTTTTTTTTCTTTTTATGTTTTTTATTTATATATAGAAACATATTTTGATTTGGGTTTTTTATTTTTTGAAAATAAATTAAAAAAATGCATCAAAATAAAAACAATGGGTTAGAAAGAAATATAAATGGGCCTAGGGTGAATTCTATAGGGTTTTATCATCGTTTATATTTTATATCAATTGCATAACTCAATAACTCAATACCATTTACCCACTTATCCCCCACTATTTATTTTTGTATATGAATTATAACCTTCTCAAGTTCCCCAAAAAGATTAGTAGCTCATTTGTTATCCTTGGTTAGTGGGAAGGAACCCTCCTCAACTGAGAAAGTAAACCAACTCAAACAACTGGAAGTAATCACACCCCATTCTTCCCTTCAATCCACTCACCTCCTATGGTAATGTGACTAATTAAAATTTATGGTGACATTGATATATAAGATAGTGTCATAATGAAGTAGTGTCAATAGAAAATAGAGTGAAAAATACCCACTATAAACTCCACATTCACTATCACACCAGAACTAGGGAATAAACAAAATAAGAATTAAATTAATCAATTAAAAAATACTCACTATTATTCCCTTGAATCACCAAAAATGGGTTATCAATTCATAACAATGAAGATTTTAAATAATTTTGAAATCACAAGGATTTAGAAAAACATAGAAACACAGAAGATAAGAAAAAAAATATGTGAAGAACACTAAATTAAAATATAATTTAGAAAATTATATTAAATATAAGTCATGGCCAAGTAGAATTCAAAATATCGAATCACCTTTCAATGGGATTGGGGAGAAAAATTTATCACAATTCATTACCATATTCGTCATTCTCTTAGAATTCATCACCCCAAGTAGTGAGATCCTTATTCCTTAGATAGAATCCTCATATACTACATGTGTGTGTAAATTTATTTTATAAATATCATTTATAATATTCTCCTCCATGATATGTGTCTCCTTACTTTTATAGAATCTCTCCATATAGAATAGTGGTAAATATATTTTTGATTTTCCTTAACTGAGGAATGATTTTTGTTATAGAGTATTTTTACATTTTAGGAATTTTAGTGTTTAACCCAATGATAAAGGGTGATAATATTTACATATCTTGAGAATACCTTTACACAACACTATTTTGTTTGGATGACCATTATATAGCCTCAAGAACACACATGTTACCATAATATAGTGGTTTTTATGGGTTTACCTTTATGCATCTGCCTGATTACCTTAAAATGATGACCTCTTACCCTTATGAAGCTACAAGGCCATGAAGTACCTTTACACACGTTTGTATTACCGTAATGGAACATGTCTATTGTTCCCATAACATACCCCTAACATATGACCTTTATGTAGATTTTCTATGAAATTATCTTTATCTAGGACCCTTACACAGGTTCAAAAAAACCATTATGTTGTTACTTCTTCATGGAATAAAATTTACATGAGTTTAATGTCATGCAGGTTTTGTTCAATTAAATTTTACATGCTTTAGACTTTGAAAATTTTTAATATAGACTTGCACTCATGAAAATGAAAAATTGGTGTTGGATTATTTCTATTCATTTATAAATTAAAATAACATATAAAAGATATATTTGAAATTATATAAATATTCCAAACATAAAATCTAAAAATAAATTTATAGCTTTCAGTTAATACAAAAATGAATTAAATATAAAAAACCAAAATTAAATCCCTTTAGAACTTTAATTTCTGATTATCGAAAGTAAAGAATATAAATTAATTAACAAAGTTTAATATCAATTATGAGGTTAATTTCAAATGAAAAATATAATAAATTTTATTAAATTTCTACTCTAATCACTCCCCCACACATACAATATTTCGTTCCCAAGAAATACAATGAATTAAATTAAAAAAAAGATGATCCTACATAGTTACAATCCAAAAAATTATAAAAGAAAATAAAAAAAGATTCATTTATTATTAAAAATATCACACCTATTATATTTTTCTAAATCACAATCCTAATTTATTTTTAGTAAAAATTAAAACTCCAAGAGTGAAAATAAAATAGATTTTAGGGTAATTATGATTTTATAAAGTGGAAATTTCATTTATTCCTCTCTTATAATATCCTTACACAAAAGATTTAATTCTAAATCCTTAACACAACTCAAAAGAAAATTATTATAAGTCAATTGCCTGTTGTTCATATTGGTTTAATATTACCCTAATCTACATTATATATTACTAAAAATATTATTTCACATAGATATATCTAATGATATATATATATATATATATATATATCCTAAATATTATTTATATAATACTAATTTATTTTAAATCATATTTATATGTCATATAATTAGTGAAAAATGTTTTATAATTAAAATAAAAATGTATATTAATTATTATTTTTTGAATAATTAATATTAAATAAAATTTAACAACATTTTGGTATCAATTCCTCTTTTTTTCAATTTGACATATATATAAAATAATAAATAAATAATTATTAATTAACAAACTTGATTAAATTTGTTATATTTAAAATGTCATACAATAATTTCACATGTACATATACAAAATTAATTAAATTTATAAATAAATCATATACATAAATAATAAAATATTAATATTACATTTTAGTTTTTATTTATTAATATTAATATTTAATATATTATGTTTTTAATTATTAAAGACATTGTTTTCTGTATTGAGATGCATCCCCAGGGGACGACCCAAGAGTTACTCCATGGTGATGTTAGTGACATCTAGGGAAACATCATGTTCATAGAAATTCCACATTTTCTTGAATTTTATTTGGTGTATGGGTGGTCCATAACCCTGCCAATGTTTTCATTTAGATTCCCTACACCTAAAGATGTCACCACTACAGGTCCTGGAGGATTCACTAATGTAAATGGATCTATCACGATTGAGAAGAGACTCTTCTTTCATTTCAATGAACCGGTCACTGGAAGGATTCAAAAAATGTAAATGTTTCTCATGTGGATACTAATGAGGATTATATATTAGAGCATATGGAACTAGCTATATACTCTATAAATTCTTGATTGATTCACCCAATGGGTTCTAATACATGGAGAATCGAGGGTCTAGTTAGTAACCTTTTCTTATTTAGGGATTTAATTATTGGAAATGATTCATGATAGGGTGAGGATATTTTAATTTAATATTTTATTTAGATGATTTGATGATGATCAATTTGGGGTTCAGTTTTTTATCCCTAAAGCATGTGTTTTTTTTTCATTTAGGGAATGAGATAAAAATTTCAATCTACTTGAGGACATGAATTTATACATGTAGGTCTGGGTAAGAGTTTTTTTCATTAACTGAATCATATGACATCCAATAAATGTTTATGACATTTATTTATCTCTGGTGTTCTACTAAATATGGATAAATAGACTGAGAAAGTCTGATATGGTCACCATGATCATATGATAGTTGAATTAGACCTTTGATCAACCTTAGTTGAATAGGTTATTATCTCAACTCTTAAAGATAAGTTATCTTTGAATATTGTATATGAAAGGGTGATGAATTTCTATTTGGAATACAAGTCTATAGGCCATAACAAATATTATTTTATAAATATTTTCCCTTACCATTCTTTGAGGGGAAATGAGGAGAAGGACTATTGTAGCATCCTTATTTTCTTGTAGGTAAACCTTAATTTATGTATTAAAAGTATATAATGTGTTTTGGTAATGTTTGGGAGGGTTTAAAAACCTTTTGGAATGTTTTTTGGGATTTTATATAGGTGCATGGGATGATCAAAATTTGAGGAAACCCTGAAACTCTTATAGAAAACCATGTACAGTGAGACAGTGGCTAAGGAGAATCTACATAAGAAGGCACATAGTTTTTGTAAACTATGCAGCTAACTAGGAGAAATCCTGAAAAGTGGGACAATTGGTTTTTTCACAGTTTCATATGGTTTGTCTAATTGTGTGGGAAAACGGTGCGAACTCCTCCTTGAAGAATAGGCTGGCACATAGTTTTTTCTAACCATGTGACTAACCAGCGTGGTTTAAAAACAAGATCCTAAAAAAGTGTATCTAGTCCAGGATTATAATTTAACCGCTCAATTTTTCTCTAAATTGATACTAAAATGAGATTACTGATTTTAAAAGGTTGTAGAGGATTACCCTATCAAATTGGAAGTGATCTATAGGCATTTAATGGTGCTTTTTATCTCGATTACCATGGGGAAGATATCTAAGGTGGGTTTTTGGATATTTACACCAGTTTTTTGGGTGTTTTCGTTCCATTATTCATTTTCTGCCTTTATTCTCAAGGTGGGTGGATTCACTCTTGACTAATCTTATTACAACTAGAAGGCTTGATTTCAAATTTAATATTTTTCCTGAAATTTACTGTGAAATTGTTATGAAATGGTTGACACAAACATTCTTTGGTGATGGTTTGGGACATCATGAAAATTGGTTGTTTTGCTGAAAAGTTTATTTTGTAACGTGATTTTATATTTGTAATTTTAAAATGGATATTTAATATTGTTTCATGTACTTTTTAAATGGTTGATTTTATTTAAATGGTTATTTAATTATGGTTTTGGCATGTTGTTGGATTAAATAGTTAAGAGTGAGTTTAATGGGTTGGATAATGGTCATGAAGTACCATCATCAAGAGGAAGGGTTATGCTGGTGAAGTTCCACTGTCATTGGTAACACCAAGATTGTGTGGTTTAGAGAGTGAGTGTGTGTGCTTATGTTAAATTAAATGGGTTATTCCAAGATGGAAATTGATAAAAGGATAAATGACTTGTTTGGGTGATTTCCTTGGAAATTGGTTTATTTGAGAAAACTATTTGTGAGATGGAATTGTGTGTGTTTTTAAAATTATTTAATTGTTCAAAATTGTTTTTATATAAATTTTTTTATATAAATTTGATAAGTTTTTCTATCATGGTTTCTAGAGTAGGGAATTCATTTGGGGAAAGTCTACTATGTTTTATTACTCACCCCATGCTTGGGAACATTGGTGGTTTAGTTGATATAGTTTATCAGGACACTGTTAAAGGTAAATAATCACACTTATTTAGTGGTGATTTATGATATTTGGGTTTTATATTATATTTGATGCATGGATCTTGTTGGGAGACATGGAGATATGACTTTGAGTTTTTTAGTTTTGTAGGTTTTCTTACACCTTTTTCATTTATGTGAGTAGTCTTACCCTATGGTAATTGGTTATTGTTTGGTTTTTATATCAATGGTATTAAATTATTTTTTTTTACATTTTTATCATGAATCATACAGTGTTCATTTTTTATGGTATGTCTGGTTGGGTCATTTTATTTTAAAAATGGAAAATAACCCCCATCTGTAAATGAAGACCTTGGAATTTATTGTTAGCCATTTGCGTCTTGGGGATATCGTTTAAGGATAAGTAAAGTCCATCCATCTTCTCAAGCCGACAAGGAAGGGTGAGATCATACAAGTGTTATCATCTTGTTTGGTCCTTGACTAAAAAGTGTTCATAGTTCTATGAGTCTTGGAATTGATATTCATTCAGGTTTATTCCAATAGTTGGGCTGGTATATAGGAGTTCAATTGTTAGTACTTGAAATGTACATCATAAAAGGCATATCTATCCTTTTTATGAGTAACTTCATATTACTATAGAGTGGTTACATAAGTTTTTTGGAGACACTTATAAGATTTAAAATTTTATTTTCCTGGGTTTATCCAATGAGATGAGTATGACATGAATTATAAAAATAAATTCCCATTAAAAGTGAAAATTTAATTTCTCTAATTATTTATGATTTTTTAAAATTTTTTTGATTTTTGAAAATTGTTAAGGTTGTTTGCAGATGTGATATTTTGAAAAGGCATGAAATGGTTATTTTGAAAATGGTAAGTTTTACAAAAGCATTGTGAAAATTTCAAAAATTATTGAATGTGGAAAATGTTGAATTTTATAAAGAAATGTTGTGATAATTTGATGTGATAGAATTTGAAATTGTTAAGACTTAATTTTATAGAGAGTGAGACATTTGGAAATTTTTGTGCTTATGAAAAATGGAACTTGGTAGGAGATGTAGAAACTAACCAGAAAAAGCTAAAGATAATGAGGTTTCACATGAGACAAAGGTGGACCAATAACTAGTTCATAGTATTGTCCATGATTTTCATTCTGTAGATAGAGGGAAATGATGGGATGAACCAAAGAAAACAGATCACCCTATCTTTCTATAGAAATAGAAACCACCCATCTTTTAGGGTGATTCATAACTAGAGATGTTACAAGTGTGGTTGAATAGTTGAATTTAATCATTGAATTCCATGGAACACTAGTAGAGGTGAAAGTCAATCTTGTGATGTATATTCTAGAGGATCTTGCATGCCAATGGTGGGATTTGTCATTTTAACATAAATTAAACCAATTCATTTCATGGAAGATTTTTTAATAATTTTTTAACAAATAATTCCATCCCAACACATTTAGGATTGAAATAATTATAGAATTAATTGTCTTAAAGGAGGAGAGATTCATAGTGACAGTGTAAATGGCACAATTCACTAATTTAGTCTTCCTTTCACTAGATATTGCTGCTAGTTTCCCCTGAAGGAATGAATATTTGAATCTAGAATATGGTAGGAAATTCAATCAAATATTTTTATTCTCAGTAAGAAACATTCTATAAATATGGTTAACAGGGAGAAAGTTAAAAAGGGACATCTCTGAAGATATGGGTGGAGGGAGAATTTTGATACCTATGGGAAATAGTGGGAACTCCAGTACTCAGAACAAGTGGATGAGGGAAGACTATTTACAAGGATAGTGTATGACTTATAATCAGATAGATAGATTAGTGAATCTTTCTCCAAGACCAAATAAAAAACTAGAATGTTTTCAATGAGGTTCTTTGGACCACATCAATTGAGAGTGTATGGAAAAACCTAGAGCATTCCACAATTGTAATTATATGATTAATCTTCAACGCGATTGTTGCAGTGCTTCAAGTTTAGGTGTTTGGGACACTTATCATGTGTTGTAGACGTCGTATATTTTATTAGGATGAGATAAGAAGAATACCTTTCATCAGCATAATAGACTAGGACATGGTGATTCTAGGAATTATATGACTCATCATTAAGGGTAATTTCAAAAAATAATTAAGGAATAATGTTCAATGAGTAAGAACTTATATGGAGATGAGAAAGTTGTTGTGGATGGTCAATACAGACCATTGGTGGTGAGAGGTACAATTATTTTAAATTCCACCCTTATATTTTTTTTTTGATACAGGTGCATACCATTACTTTATTACTTCTCATGATGTTGATTTTATGGATTTAAATGTTAATATGATTCCTTCTGTGTTGAAACATAAAACTCCACTTGGTCAAAGGGAATATCAAGCCATTGCGTTCAAAGAATGATATCTAACTGTTAATATAGTTGAGATGATATTTTATTTATCTATGTTCAAGATGGATGTGTATGAAAAAATCTTGGGTATGGATTATTTTACTATGTTCAAGGCTCAAATTGACTGTTATACAAGAAAATTTAGTTTTAAAAATAAGGATGGCTTCGAGAATCTATTTAAAGGAGATAAGAATGTAAAGAAAGGTGCAATGGGATTGTTGTAACTAGTAATTGGAACGATCTCATAATAGTAGGCATTGTTGAAATTGGAATCGATGGAAGATATATAGAATAGTATTTTCTAGTAGTTTTTGATCAGTTTCAAGATGTTTTCCTGAAAATTTATCAGGTTTTCCACCCACGAGAGAAGTTACATCTACGATTGATCTCATTACGGGGACTAGTCCTATTTACCTTATGTCTTTATGGATGGAACCAATAGAATTAAGGGAACTAAAATGCAGTTGGAAGAGCTATCAATAAAATGGTTCATTTAACCGAGTACATATCAATAGGAAGCATTAGTCTTTATTTTCAAAAAGGAGGATGAAACTTTTTGGCCTTATGTAGATTATCAAAAGTTTAACCAAATTACAATAAAAAATTAATATCAACATTAATGCATTGATGATATTCTCGATCAATTGATGAGATCTAAGTGGTTCTCTAAAATTGAATTTGGATCTGAATATCACCAATCACACATTTAGAAGGATGATATTCCAAAGACACCTTTTAGGAGTAGATATGGAAATTATGAATATGTATTAATTCCATTAAGTCTTAAAATTGAACCAGAAGTATTTATAGAATTGATAAATCAAATATTTCAAAGGTATCTTGATTCTTTTGTGGTGTTGTTTGTGGATGGAATATTGTTGTATTCAAGGAAATGGTCTGAGCTTGAGCAACACATAGAGACAATTTTGGGAATCGAGAGATATCATAATTTTTATTCCAAATTATCAATGTATGATTTTTCGATATAAGAGGTACATTTTAGTGGCCATGTAATCTATGAGAAAAAACTACATTGATAATTTGGAATAAATTTTTTGATATCTCTAGATTCCCAAAATTGTCTCCATGTGTTGCTCATGCTCAGACCATTTCCTTGAATAAACCAATATGCCATCCACACACAACACCACAAAAGAATCAAGAAACCTTTGAAATATTTGATTTATCAGTTCTATAAATACTTCTGGTTCAATTTTAAGACTTAATGGAATTAATACATATTCATAGTTTTTCTCATGAATAGATTCACCAATGCTATATTTTTCAAAGAATAATGTTCCATTCCAATGGAATGATGAATTTGAGAAGTCTTTTAAATATTTTAATGTTTTCCATACATTAGTAACAATTATGATTTTTCTAGAATCAGAACAAGGGAGCATGGGGTATTTTGATGCAGAGAAAAACTACCATAGTCAATGCTCTAAAGACATGGAGTCATTACCTCTATGATGAGAAATTTTATATGTTTAAGGATCATAATATCTTGAATCATAGTTTATTACAAAGTTATTTTATTATGATAAAATGAATATGGATGTAGTATCTCCAAATGTTTGACTTTGACAAGATGTATACACCGAGTAAAGGAAATAAAGTGGAAGAAGAATTAAAAAGAAAGTCATATGATAAATTAACAAAATAAGCTTCAAACCAGTGGCAGTGGATGTCAGTCCTAGCCAACATGAACTTGTAATGTGAAGAACAAGTTGATGTTGTAGTTTTATTGCTAGTTTTGTTTGTTCCTAATTTGGTCGAGATGGTTAAGGAGGCACAATCTTCGGATTCTTAATGTGTTGTGATGAGGTCAAAAATCAACGGAGGGGAGACCATTATGGTATGAAAACTATATTTGAGTTTATTTTTTTGGTTTCATGATCGGGTGGTCATACCTATGAATTTTTTAGAAGAAATTATTCATGCTTACCACTATTCAAGATGGAATGTTCATCATGGGTTACAAAAGATTTATAAAGCCTTGAAAGCACAGTTTTGGTGTTTCAGCATGAGAAGGAAGTTGGTTGAGTTCATTTCAACAGGATTAACTTTTTAGAAGGTTAAATTAGAGAATCAACAACCGGCCAGTATGCTATAGTCTTTACCTATTCCTTTTTAGAAATGAGAGAAGATAACTGTGTATTTTGTATCAGGTGTTTTTGGACAGGTTTTGAAACACGATGCCATATGGGTGATAGTGGATCGACTAACAAGTTTGACACATTTAATCCCTATTTGTGAATCTCATATGGCCGAGAACTTGTCAAAAATATATATCCAAGAATTGGAAAAGAGGAATAACATACTAGTCTTAATAGTGTCAGATTGGGATCTGAGGATTATATGTTATTTTTGGAAATCCTTATAATAATCCCTTGGAACGTAGTTGAATATGAGTATGGTGTATCATCCAAAGATGGATGGGAAATATGAAAGGATGAAATAAATGTTGGAATCCAGGTTATGGGTTAATGTAATGGATTTTCTTGGCTCATGGGAAGAACATGTACCATTGATAGAGTTCTCATATAAAAATAGATATCAATAATATAAATATAAGGATCCTTTTGAATCATTTTATGGGAATACATTTCATCATTTACATTGTTGGGTGGAAAATAGTGAGACTTTACTAGTTGGGATGAGTCTTATCCCTGAAATAACATAGAGGATTTAGAGGACCAGGAAACAGATGGAGACAGCTCAGAGTCATTATAAGTCATATACATATCATCTTAGGTGGACATTTTTGATCAAGGTGGTTGATCATATGTTCTTGAGGATCTCTCCAAGGATTATACATCTTCATTTTTTGATACAATTAAAGTTATCTCATAGATAAATAGTCTATTTTGAGATACTATAATGGGTTAGAGAGATGAAAAGTCTGTTGGCATTTCCACCAAGGTTCAGTGTAGTGCATAATGTGTTCCATGTATCTCAGTTGAAAAAGTATCATCCTGATTGTCACCATGTGATTATATGGGACAAAATTAACCTAGATCCAGATGATTCATTGGTACTTTAGCTAGTATGACTTGCATATAGAAAAGATAATGTCATGCATGGGAAAATGATCAGTTTACTGTGAGTTTTGTAGAAGCTTGGTCAGATTCAGGAATGGACATAGGAACAATAAAATGAAATGTACAATCAATGGAATGAACTCTTTCAGGTCACTAGTTGTTTTGTACTTTCTGGAGACGAAAATTCAAATATTGTGGAGAATTTAGCACCCTTAGTTTCAAGTATGTAACACTTGATTGATTGTAAATTAATTTTTATTTCAAAATAACTTTTTTGGAAAAAATTAGGAAACCCGATACAAGAAATAACCCAGTTCTTGACTACAAGTAACCCTTAAATTATGTATTTTAATTATATAAAGTGTATTGATAATATTTTAGAGGGTTTGGAAACCTTTTGGGATTTTTTTGGGGATTTTATATTAGTTAATGTTTTGATGATGGTTTTTGAGAAATGTACAACTCCTAAAATAAATATTTCACAATGAGACATAGGCTAAGTGGATGGTGAATGGCTAGGTGCACTATTTTATCAAACCGTGAACCCATTTAGGAAAAACTGTGCAAAGTGGGATAGTGGAATTTTTCATGGTTGGTACACAGTTTGTTTAACCATATCAGCCAACTGTGTGAGGTCCTCCTTGAGTTGTAGGTTGGCACATTGTGTGACTAACCATGGATGGTTTAAAAAAAATACCTTAAAAAAGTGGATCTTGGTTGGGATTATGTTTTAACCCCTTATTTTTTCCAAATCAACCCTAACTCATGATTCCTACTTCAAAAAGGATGTAGAGGCTTCCCCCATCGAATAAGAACTGAATAGAGATGTTTATTCATGAGTTGAAGACTGGTTCTCATGGGGAAGCAATCTATAGTGGTTTTTTGGATATTTAACACATTTTTGTGGGAGTTTTCAGTATGTTATTAATTTTCACCATTTATCCTAAGGTAGCTAGATTCAATCTTCAATCATCTTTTTAGAATTGTATGGCTCGATTTAAAATTAATTTTTTTTCTTGAAATTGATTGTGATTTTTTTTGTAAAATGGTTATAGAAACCTTCTTTGGACATAGTTTGTGAAATTTTGAAAATGGGGTGTCTTGGTGAAATGTGAAATTGGTAACATGGGTCCTCATCTTATTCTGAGTGGAACCCTCTAGCCATCTTGGGCATGGTTCCTCGATGAAACTTGAGTGTAATCCTCTAGCAAGGTTGGGCATGGATGCTCATCGTATTTTGAGGGGAACCCTCTGGCCAGACAGGGAACGAGTCCCCGACAATAGTATGGTGGCACCCTCCAGATAGGATAGGCATGGGCCCTCAATGACACTATAGTGGTACCCTCCATCTGGGCTAGGAATGGGTCCTCAACATTGAGGCATGATCTCTCGACTATAAAAATCAGTGACGAGACATGGTTTGATGTACCTTTGTACTCTTGAGATAGAGGGATGCTATCCCCACCAAGATGCATCCCTGATATGCGACCTGAAACCATGTCGGTGAGTTAGAGCCAACCAAAGAGGATAATATCAAGGTGTGGTGTTTGAGTCCATTTGACTTGAGTGTTTTGGGTAGATGTGAGAGAGGTTGGTCATTGTTGATGGTTACTTATAGAACTATTGGAAACTCTTTTCTTGGGATTAGCTATGAGATGGAGACCACCTTACACTCTAGTTTGGGATTCTTTTAGTTATATTACTGTACCTAGTGTTGTAGCAGTGGCGGGACTGTAGCAGCAGCAACACTGCAGTGGTGGAGGGACTGTAGCAGACACTGTAGTGGTGGAAGTACTATAGCAGGGACTGTAGCAGCATGGGTACTATATCAGTACTATTCACTGCGGGGTCCTTTGGGAAAAAATGGGCTTTCAAGCCTTGTATTCAAGACACTTGGCCTTGGGCCTTCAGGCTATGTAATGGGTCTCCCTCTACCCATTCTAAAGAGGTATTTGCTTTAATATAATAAATTGAGGCTTCGACCCCAACCTTTAAAAAAATAATAAAAAAATATCATGTTGTCGTACCCACTCCTTGGGTTTTGGTTACTCTTCTTCCAGGAGAGGGGAAGACACGCGGGGTATGTCACATGATTTATAGTTCTATATTCTCAAGGTTGTATGAGTCTACTCTCCTACTATAGGTAACAAAGACTCAACAATATGTTCATATTATCACTGTTTCGATCTCCTTGTGTTGGGACAAGATTGATTTAACTCTCTTTTCATCTTGAGCTATACTCATTGATCACACCTTGTTCTACCTGCTGTTTTATTCTTTAGTGTATCTCATACAACTTCCCCTTCACATTTTTGGGGCATCCCACTAGGTTTTTTTATGGTCACCCCATCATGGGATTTCCCCGCACGTGTCGTCCCTTTTGTAGATGACGAACATGTTTATAATGACTTTAGTGGATCTGAGGGATACATGGGGCTTAGACTATGTATAATGGTCATCTATTGGGATCTAGGAGAGGGGGATCTCTCAGTTGTTTTAATCTTTTAGTCACTACCAGGTTGTGTCACTTTTCTTGTTGGTCATGTATTTTCTCCATTTTCCTTTCAGTTTACTTTACAACACCTATACTTTTACTGTTAAGAGGTCAATCCTTTATTTTGGTTTATATATATATAAATATCAGTGATGTGTTTTTTTTATTTCCTCTATACTTTTTCATTGTGTTGGATGTGTGTGTGTGTATAGGTTCTTAGGAAAAGGCCTCCCTATGTTTGTTGTGCCTTTGGTACTTGTCGTCACCCCTGGCCTATAGAGGCAGGCTTGGGGTATTTACGGATCGAGCCCCAACATGGGTAGCATCATGAAAAAGTGGTATTAGAGGTGGTTCATTCCTTGGGATGTTGTTTAAATTCCCCCAAATATGGAATTGGTTGGGATTTAGGGAAACAGTTTCAACGTGTCTTGTGAGTAGGTCTCAGGCCTAGGAATACTGTGATGGTGCGGTAGCCCACGTAATGATTCACCAAGACCCTAATTACCCACTTATCAAATCAGCATATTGAGACATTTTTTTGCAGGGAACCTTTTTACATGAATCATATAGGATTGAGTCTTTGTCTATACTTATTGAGTTAGCTACCCTTTTTGAATGATATATATATATATATATGTACACATTTGTCCATGGCACTCCTTGATAAGTTTCAAGATTCCTCCATGATGACAGCCAGCTAGGATACCAGCTCTGGTTCATGATGATGAACCTATGAGAGATGAGGCCTTATTTCAGGGTACATCATACAACCCCCTTCCTCTAGGTTGGTAGGTAGCAGCACCTCTACTAGTTGAGTAGTTGTTAGTCCCAACAGAGTAAGCTGAGGATGTACGATGGATGAGAACACTCTGTAAGTTCCAGCATTATAGACTGTTTAGATTCCCTGATGATCCATATCCTCATGTAGCATAGGATTTTCTAGAGTCAGTGGTTCACCTCTTATGAATTGTTCGAACAAAGATAGAATATATAGTGACTTTGGAAGCAAGAATTTTCATAGAGAAGCTATGAATTGGTAGAGTCTGGTTACTCAGATGCATGATGAGTCGGAACTATCATGGGATGAACTCGAACAACTATTCATTGAGAAGTACTACCCCTATTTTTTACACTCCATTTGGATTCAAGAGCTTCAAGATCTTCATCTGGGAGAAATGATACTGACAGAATATGCGAATAGGTTCACATAACTGACTCAATATTCTCTGGACACAATCTTTGATGGAAACTTCTGAGCCTGAATGTTTGAGTATGGTCTTCATAGGGAGATCCATTCTAGTATAGTACTCCTATACATCTCCACCTATGATGAGGTGCTAGAGTTATCACTGAAGAAAGAGATATTTCTGTCAGTGGAATTATAGATATCTAGTTTTGGAAGTGGGAACATTAGAGCTGAGACGTCTACCATAACTAGATGACGTCAGCAGGAAAGGCCTTGATGCAGGTGGCTTACCCACAATCAGATTCAAGAACATGGTCTAGGACAACACAGGCCACCAAGACATCCTAGGGAGGGTCGGTTCTATTCTTATGAGAGGCAAGGTCACTTGGCACGCGACTGACCGACCAGACGTGCTATGATTTTCAGGCAAATCGTATATGGACCGCCATAAGAGATATGACTCTGTGATTAGGGATATCTCAAAAGGGTATGAGGGTTTCCCCTGGAGAGGTAGTGTTCTATGTGGATTATGAGTAGTTGTGATTGGTATATGATGCTACGAGGTCCTTCCACCACCAGGCGGCCCACGTCAGGCTCTGGGAGATGGTGGCTGGGGCCCTGGGAGCTACATGCTATAGATTTCTACAATCCTGTAGCACATGAGGTGATAATAGGTACGCTTTGTGTGTCATCTACATTTTTTAGTAAAATTTTTTAGACATTCTGTGAGGTACTCTTCCCTCCCTACTACTTTCTTGAGGTGTTATTAGGGTGACACATATCATTTTTGTATCCTTGTGTCGATGTTGTTCGACATAGCTTTGAATGCACGAGGAGTAGTGGATTAGTCCATATGACTTTTGTGCTCAGGGAGAGCTTGTGAGATGAAGTATCAGAGTAGGTCATGAAATTGTGAGTGAAGTTTTTCTACTTGACATAATTTTTCTTTGGATTACACTAGTGGGTGTGGTGGAGTGTCTATTTTGGGTTTACTCTCCATCTAAGAGATATGAAGACATCTGGGGTATGCCACACACTTTCAGTGTCAATATTCTTATGACTGGATGAGTTTACTCACCTGACCTGTTCGTTGGTATCTTTGTGTGCTCAACGTCAGCCTTGATATGAAAGTTATCAATTAAATTTATAGGTGATAAAGACCTCATAAACAGAACTACACGACTCACTAAATGGTATTGGAAGTAGTATTCTTATCCTTAAGGATGTGAAGAAACTACCTTCTAGGAGAACACTTTGTGGTTTTCTCAGACCACAAGAATTTCAGGTATGTCTTCACCAAGAGAGACTTGAACATGAGTCGGCAACACTAGTTTAACTTCCTACATGAATAAGACTTTGAGATAGTATATAATCTAAATAAGTAAAACATTATAGTAGATTCCCTTAGCAGGAAGTACTGAGGTCACTTAGTGTGGGAAGTTTCAGGGTAGTTAGCTTCCCTGCAACTAACCCTAGTAGAGAAGGTATGTATAGTTTTTCTCCTATCAATGGTGTTGAATCCTTCGCTTCATGAGAGTGTGAGAGATTCTTGGTTATGAGACACCAACTATGAGATCTTTCATGATCAGATATTCATAAGGGATTCACTAGAAGGATATTTTTAAGGAGGGAATCTTAAGATCTTAACGTAGGGACAAAAATTCATTCTGGATGCGATGAAAGAGTAGGTGATGCAAGAGTTCCAAACTTCTCAATTGGTGATACATCTCGGTGTGGGTAATATGTAATAGGATCTTCTATAGTAGTTTTGAGGGTATGAAATGAGACAAAGCGTATCTAGGTTCATCTCATCACGCCTCACGTATCAGCAGTTGAATGCTGAGCTCCAGGTTCTGGCGGTTTTTTTATAGCCTCTTGAGATCCCATGATTAAAATGAGATGTCATATCTATAGAATTAATAATAGGTATTCTAGGCACAAATAAGGTCCTTGAAACCATCAGGATGATAGTAGATTGACTCATGAAGTTGGTACACATCTTTTTTATCAGGGATTAGAATTTGGTATAGAGTTCCAGGCAATTGTATATATATGAGATCTTCATCCTTCACCAGGTTCCCTTGATGTTCTCCTCTGATCATTATACATAGTTTACATCACGATTGTGGAGAGGAATACAGAAGGGATTTGGGACCCATCTGTGGATGAGTACAATATTTCACCCCAGACTGATGGGAAGACAGAGCACACTATCTAGATGTAGGAGGATATACTGAGAGATTTTGTGTTAGTTTTTTTCCAGGGAGGTAAGATATACTAGAGGTTTGTTGAGCCATTTGAGATCGTGAAGATGGTTGACAAGGTTGACTAACACCTTTCCTTACCCCCACACCTAGAGCTGGTGTACAACATTTTCCACATATCATAGCTGAGGAGATATGTGCATGATCCTACACATGTCATTGATAGTATAAGACCTTACAAGGATGGAACAAACCCTTGGTTCACATATTGTGGTAGCACAAAAATGTGCATGAGAGTTACTAGTGGTGAGAGAGTTAGGTGTGAGGTCAGTATCCTAAGTTGTTTACCTTGTTTTGTTTTTTAGGGTTGAAAATATTGAAGGAGGAAATGATGTAGTGACTTGGTTTTTATTACTTTTAAGAATTTGGAATATTTATACATTTATTTACGGAGATAGGCACCGAGACATCATGCGATTCCAAGTCTCAGTGTACCTAAAATTAATTTTACTAAAATATTAAGTATTTTTATACTATGAAAATGATGTAAATGGGATATCTCTCAAACGGTAGCTCAGATAAAAAATCTGATTCCACAGTTGAGTTTGTAGCATGGTGTTTCCCTAGGCAGGACATTAATTTTTTTGACGTGGGTATTCTATATAAAAATTCATAGAGGAAATAACTGTAAATAAAATAATTAAATAAAATTATTTTATCTCGGACAATAATTAAAATAACTTCCTAATGGGGACTCAAATTGTAAATCTGAGACCGTTATTGAGTTTGTAGCTTGGTGCTTCACATAGGAATGATATAAAGTGAGAGGTAATGAGATGTTTGGATCCTTAGACCATTTGTGGGAGAACTATTATATTATATAAATAGGTCACTAAGAAAATGGCCAAGGTTTGGTTCATTCCTCCCACGACTGACAGAAGCTCTCATCCTCTATCCTTTGGTGAATCAACCCCAAATTCTTTGACGGATCCTAATGAGATTGTAGATATAAGAATATCAGAGCACGGTGAACACAACGATGAATCCAAAATACAAGTAGGATTCTTCATTCATTTTCCACTATTCCTCAATTGAAGTTTTGTTGTCGAAATTGATTTTTTGTCCTTTTTTTCTACTTCGTTTGTGATTGTCGATGGTCAAACTAACACGACCATTAGCCGATTTCTTTTCTAGACCCTCATTATTCATTGTTATTAGAAATATACATTTCACCACATCAAAACAAAATCCAAATGTCGAGAAGATCTTGGATATGGGAATGTTGTGATCCAAGGATTCCGAGCCTATGACGGTTTCGAGTCTCAGGCGTGGCGGTGTGATGAATAGGACATATACTATTTAGTCCATTGAAAAATCGATAAATATTCAAGAAAGAATTATTCCATGTAGATCATGACCCAAAGATGTAGGATTTGGTTTCATTTTCATTTTTTTGAGCATTGGAGTGGTCCCGGTTGTCCGCGGAAGGAACCACCGTTGCACCGCTATCAGACTGCAAAAGGTGGCGGCCGCTGTGGGAGCCGATGATGCAGTGCAACTAGTTATGGATGATGATAGAGTGAAGGAATTTGGGTCTGGTAGGCTACAATAGATGGGACAGATGCGAAGTGGGATTGACCGTCCAAAATGTGCCAGGCAGAGAGGAATTCAGGCTAGGAAAACATTATACCCCCATATCTTCTAAACCGGGTGTCCGTTTTATGTGCTGTATGAAGTGACGTCATCCTATATTTTTAAGACAGACCTTTTTTCTCCATTTTGGGAATTTTTTGTTTTTGGATCATGACATGGTTTTACAAAATGAATAAATATAATAATAATATAATTAATAATATTTGAAGAATTTTTTATCGGTCCTAACTCCTGCATAAGACATCCGATCGATGTGATTTCAATGGCATAACAACCTTGAAATTGAGGAAGAAGTTTGAAGTTTGATTTAGTTCTATTAAATTGAAATTGATATGTGGGCCCCACAAATCCCAGTTCGGGCGTGTTGTGGTGAAATATAGATTTATCACCGAGTTTACATTTTAGAACAAGGAATAGTCAATTCTCATTGTTTTTACCTGGGGATCGCAATGGTGTGATCCTTATGATGTGTTTCAAGATCAAGATGTAGGCCCTGTGAAGCACCGTTCTTGTACAATGCTGAGAGATGCAGCTTCTTCCTCTAATGTCCGATTCAAGCGAATGAATAGTCGATCTTATGTGATTTTCCGCAAGGATCACAATTTTGTGATCCATTTGTTTATATGGGGCTAAATTAGAAGTCATTCCAGTAAAAGTATAAATTTTTCCTTCATACCAACGATGAGAATCATGCACTTGTTAGGCTTTTGGCTAGACATTCCATGTCATCTGAGAGTACACTTGCACACCTAGGGGGTAGTAGTGAACAGTTTAGTACATGAGTATGGTTGGGTACATGACAAACCGATGAGGTAGGGTCACACATAATGTGGGACCCACACACACAGAGTACCAATTTATGAATCTATTATATCTCATATATCATTATTTTGGAATCTTATTTTTGTCTGTGAGTAGCCTATATTGAGTGTTTTTCTATGTCGAATGCAATCGTGCCCTCCATAGTGGATTTCAAGATATGATGCGAGATGTTCTAGGCTTGAAACTTATTCAGGCGATTAATGACTATAGAAGTGATCATACAGAATCACTAGTGAATTTCTGGGATTACACTCCCATTGAGATGGGCAATGGTGTTCCCCGATGATCTTTCTGAGCAGACTCTCCTGTTGGGTTGGGCAGTGAAAACTCTCGATTTTTTCGGAAAGTTACCATCCAGTAGGGATGGAAAGTGTAGTTCCTCGATTCATTCCAAGTGACACCCTCCTGCTATGATCGGAATGGGTCCACAACGACACTAGATTGGAACCCTCTAGCTAGACGGGGCATGGGTCCTCATCCTATTCTGAGTGTCACCCTCGAGTCAGGATGGGCATGGGTCCTCAACCACACTAGATTAGAACCCTCCATCCGGGATGGGAATGATTCCTCAACCTTGAGACACAATCTCTCGACTATATGAATCAGTGATGAGACATGGTTCAATGTACCTTTGGACTCACGATAAAAAGGTATGCTTTCCCCATAAAGACACATCCTTGAGATGCGACCTAAAACAGTGCGGGAAAGTCAGAGCCTCCCAAATTGGAGATTATAAAGGTGTGGTGTTTGAGTCCCTTTAACTTACATGTTCAAGGAATATGTGGGGGCTGCTGGGCATCATTGGTGGTTACTTATGGAACCGCATGCAACTGTTTTCTTAGGCTGAACTATGAGATAGATATACCCTTACTCTCTAGTTTGATATTCTTTGACTAATCATACATACATACATACATACATACATACATATATACATATATATATATATATATATCCTGTTGTAGTACCCACTCCTTGGGTTTTGGTTTCTCTCCTTACAAAAGAGGAGAAGATGCATGGGGTATTCCACATGATTTCTGTGTCTAGATTCTCATGGTTGGACAAATATACTCTCCTACTATAGGTAGAGAAGACTCTATGAGAATTTATTCTTCTCACCATTTAAATCTACTAGTGTTGGGACATGTTTTCTTTCACTCTCTTGTCAGGTTGAGCTATACTCTTTTACTGTACCATGTTATGTCTGCTATTTTCCTCTTCAGTGTATCTCTTACTGCTCCCCCTTATCCTTTTAGGGGAAAACTACTGAGTATTTTTATACTCACCCCTGGATGGGATTTACCTTCATTTGTTGTGCCATATGCAGATGATAAACATATTGATTGTGACTTTATAGAATCTAAGGGATACAGGGTGATTGGAATACATATAGTGCTCATAGATTTGGATCGAGGAGTGGGGATCTCTTAACTATTTTACTCTTTCGGTTATTTCCAGGTTGGGGCACTTTTTTGGATAGGCATGTACTTTCCCCCTTTTACCTTTTATATTACTTTACAACACTTATACTTGTACTGTTTAGAGGTCTATTCATTCTTATGGTTTATATATATAGTAGTGTTGTATCTTGTTTTCTTTTTCCTCTACACTTTTTTATTGAGTTGGATGTGTGTCTCTGTACAGGTTCTTAGGCAAAGGCCTCTCCATGTTTTTTGTGCCTTTAGTGCTTTTTTCCACCCCTTTCCTATGATGGAAGGATTTGGGTAGTTATTTCTCGAGCCCTAACATGCGTTGGGTCGTGACAATTGAAATCAGAAAGAAATAATGAAAAGTAATTCAACATTTCATTATATATTTTTTTTTGGTAAAATAGAGAAAGTTTATCATAACATCATCTTAATATCATCCCAAAGGGTTTATTTTGTTATAGGCTAGACATGGAACCATAAATCTATGTTAATTTGTTCATTCATTCTCATTGTGACCCCAACAAAACTAATAAACATTAAACTGTTGGTTTCAACAAGTTGTTCACATTGATTCTACCCAACCTCAAATTTTATACGCTTTCTTATTTACTTGAAAATTTTAGTCAAAAAAGTGATGCTACATCATTCATGTTTTTTTCATAAACATGTTTTTGACCCCCTAATAATTATATAGTTTCAACATCAACTGTTTGTTCTTCCATAATAATTTTGACATCATCATGTAAAAAAGTAATCGTCTTCATGATTAGTGAAACATTTAATTTATATTATGTTTTTACTTAGATAACACATAATAATATGATGAAAAATACTATATAATAAAAAATACAATAGGTTTCTCATTGAAATATATTTCTTTTCTTTAATGGTTGATGAGATTTGGATCCTCTATCGAGAATCCAAATCTCATCTTTTTGGTCCCATCTAATTTACAAGACATTGTCTACATTGATAAATCTATGAAATGATTGTGATCTCTCAATGAAAGGGTCATCCTCAATTGAATTTTCATCTGACCTTATAGTTGTTTTAGTCACAAATAGGTAAATTGCAAAATTAATTTTTACTGGATATATGACAAAAAATACCTACACTTCTTGTGATTCATTTATGAAAGGATCCTTCTTATACCCTTCCATACTGTAATCAACCTTCAAAAATCCCATTTTATCAAATTTCACTATACTACTATTTTCAACCCATTTGAAATTGAAAATTAGCAGTTGAAATGTTGTATAATTCAACTCCTATATATGTTTGATGCAACTGATATTTGGTATATTAACCTAAATTTGATTTATATCCTTGGAACCTGATATGTGAATCATTTCCACCACAAGAATAACTCTACTATTTTGCATAATACTATGGTTATTGTGTTCTTTTGTATAGAGCATGCAACCATTAATTATAAAAATAGTATAAGATATAATATTTTTGTGGTCCCTTGGCTATCCATTGAAGTTGTTTGGAAATTGATTTCATTTTTTAGATAAATCCTAATAAATATGATATCATAACCATCTTATAATCTTTGGATTATTTCTATTTGATATTAATCCTTCAGTCCTTGATGGATTAAAATTTCAAAGAATTTAATTTTAGGATTCAATGTATCCATCAACATTTTTACTACTATGTAAATTATAAAGTTGAACTTGATCCCACTTTGTGATGGTAATTATAATAACATCCCTTCTAGAAATTCATTCTCCTATAAGGTGTATTTTGTGAAGAGACATTGAGAGACTGATGCTATCAAAATACGATAGGTAATCAGTATATAATTCAATGTATTGTTAAAAAATATACCATTCCCATGAATCAAATATCCATTACTGACATTAAAAACAAGGATTATGGAACTTATGGCTTTATTAAACCTTATATTTGTCATGAAATTAAGATGTATGAATTCATTTATATAGAAATTTTCATATAGTAACCAAAATATATGGGACACCACTATACCAGGGAGTGGTACATGCACAATTGTGATAATAATTTCATAGTCCCAAGGTGGGTTATAACCCAAAGGAAATCAAATATTCCCCCTCTAAAAATGTTACTAATCTTGAGGCCATAGAGGAGAAAACATCCAATTCCAAACATGCTAAATAAAACTAGAATACTAATTTCTTATACTAGATATCTTTTCTTGGAATCTAATGAAAGTATAAACCACATATTTCTTACCTTTACTTAAACATGTAGGTTTTGGGATGATATACAAGATAATTTTGGATTCAATTTGCAAATGGATATCTTTGAAGGAATTCTAGAAGACAACTTTTGATATGGAGAAAGTGAATAGGTTCAAGGGATAATTCATGTTATAGATGCTGTCATCATCGAGTATACTTGGAGGGTGAAAAATGGGTTGTCATTTGAGAACCGATCAGATTCCTAGAATATGAGAATAATGGAAATTTATAAGGATTTAAAAACTTATTCCATACTCCAAACAGGTCACATGAATAATTATGTTTCTGATCTTATTGTCTTGAGAATATTTGGTGGTTCTAGAATAACCAGAAAACATCTGGTGATGAATTCGATTAAGTGGATCCCTCTGATCCTCTCTTCGAAAAGATATCATTGTGGATGGGGCTGCCTCAGGTGGACTTGGACCCTCAGGTTGTGGAATTGTATTTTTCACCCATCAGGGCTTCATTAAAGGCTAATTCTATCACTAAATTAGAAATGGATGTTCTATTTAAGCCAAATTATGACCAATGATAAAGGTCAATAAATATTCTGTTTAGTATGGTCGTAAATTCCATTGAATGGAGTCTGACTCAACCATGGAAGTTAATATCTTGATGACCCAATCCAAGAATGTTACATGGATAATGATGAAAATTAGGATTTAAATCCTTCAACTCATTAACCGTATCAACCTGGAAATCACACTTGTTTATAGGGAAGCGAACATTGTTGTTGATGATATATGAAAGAGAGACATTATAAAGGCAATCTCCAGATGTTCCGTTAAGGCCCTAGATTTTTTTTCTCACAATTTTGTGAGGTTCATGCACATGGAGATCTTAATACTCCTCTTTACAACCCCCCTTGCGATTTCAATAAATTATTTTTTTAGTAATATTTGGTAGGAGTGGATACACCCAGAACCTGGACCTCTTGGATTATCATTCTGTAATACAAACTTCTGGATGACTTTGATTATCAATGAATGCTTTAAAAATTTCCATATAAAATTAAATGGGGTACATCAATCTATAAAATACATGATAATACAGTGAAACCTCTATAACTAAGTGAACCATCAGTTTGGACATTATATCAATGAATTATGGTGGGAATAACATCTCTAATTCACATAATATGACTGCAACCTCCTTATTCAGAATTGGAAACATCACCAGGCCTATAACATTACTATATATAGCCCTGAAATTGAAGCATAATGTGGTTAATGTATGTCATAAATTTTTTTTGAAATCCAATTAAAGATATAGACATAAAATCTGGCACCAAAACATGATATTTGTGTGATTTTAGTCACAATAACTTTCTACTATTCATTGAAACGACATTCTCGATATTTTATGAACACCCCTAGAACTTTTAAACCATTAATGAATAGGGAAAAAAATGAAAATTTTCTTATTTGGATAGATTCTAAGCTACTAGAGGATAAAAATTCGGCCTTTAACCCTTCACGAGTGACAAATCTTTCCTTATACCCATGTTAATCATGTCCAATCTTGCCTTGATGCCATATTTTTTAGGAACATTAAGTAACACGCCAGTAAAAATATGAAATAATTTTTTTGAATGCATGACATCAAAAAAATTTATGATGTAAAAACAACTCCAGTACAGTAGTTCAAAGAATTTCAATGTCCTAAAAATAATGTCTTTTCGGAATGATTTAACAAAACATAGTTTTTACATCCTTCACACATAGGACACCCCAACCTTCCATTACTCTTTTAGCTTAAAACATTTCTATAAGTAGAAAAGCCAATTATCATCCCATACCACAAGGCACTCACGGTTAATTATTCACTTCTATGAGAACCATACACTATAAATAAATGTATCCCACATCAATTTCAAATATTCCTTCAATGGATCCAAATAGACATCAATATAATTACCATGTTGTTTTGGTCTATATATATATATAGAAAAAACATATTTTATTAAAGGGTTCAACTACCATTTTTTATTAGTTTTTAAATCTATAATACATGACCCAACACACACACATAAATAGGTTTCACTTTTTAAATTATATTAAACATAAAAAAAATAATAAATGAAAATAATAAATGATTTATTGAGTTTATGATTAATCCAAATGAGATATGGATCATAGGTTTAATTATACTACGATTATTTAGAAAATTTTAAATTATACTTTATTTGAGGACCAAAACATCCTTTTACCAAATCTAGCATCAATTTCAGGGATTGAATGGTGCTTAGCTTAGTGTTTCCTTCATTACTTGGAATTAATTTTATTAATTTATTAAAAAACTATGGAAACTATAATTAACTAATCCTTATACTTTAGAAAAACCATTGAATTACTTTTCAAGAAATTGAGAAAGGTAAATATATCATATTGTGGAGAATAGTTTTTAAGGGGATAATCAAATATTTCATATAATATATTAAAAATATATTATTGGAACCATTATTCTATTAATATGGTACGTTCTCCCATTAAATTTGATCATTTCAAACAGATAAGGTGGAGGTAAATTTTGTTCCATAAAAAGAAGAAAAAATTGCATTGACCTTTGAGGAAGAGATCAAATAAGTTAACGAACAACTAGAGAATCATTTAATTAAAAATTAAATTTATCTTAATAAAGATGAAGATGACGAACCACATGTAGATATTCAACATAAATAATTAATTACATCATTATTATGGATGTCTATGAAATCAGAATTTATAATCCCCTATACAATATGAATACAAAAAAGTATTTCACTCAAGGATCAAGGCCTAGAGATTAATTATTCATACAGTTAAAATATTTTTCATTTTTTATGTTTTTTATTGAAATATAGAAACATATTTTGAATTGGGGCTTTTATTTTTTTAAAATAAATTAAAAAAATAAAACTAAATAAAAACAATGGGTTAGAAAGAAATATAAATGTCCCTAGGGTGAGTTCTATTGGGTTTTATCATCATTTATATTTTATCTCAATTACATAACTCAATAAGTAGGCTCAGTACCATTGACCCACTTATCCCCCACTATTACCTTTTGTATATGAATTCTAACCTTCTCAAGCTCACCCAAAATATTAGTAAGTCATTTGTTCTCCTTCGTTAGTGGGAAGGAACACTCCTCAAATGAGTGAGTAAACCTACTCAAACAACTGGAAGCAATCACACCCCATTATTCCCCTCAAAACACTCACCTCCAATAGTATAGTGACTAATTAAAATGGATGGTGACATTGAAATATAATATAGTGTCATAATGAATTAGTGTTAATGAAAAATAGAGTGAAAAATACCCCCTATAAAATCCACATTCATTATCACACCAGAAACAGACAAGAAACAAAATAAGAATTAAATTTGTCAATTAAAAAATACTCACTATTATTCCCTTGAATCAACCAAAATTGGTTATCACTTCATTAAAATTAATTTTTTAAATTATTGTAAAATCACAAGGATTTAGAAAAACACAGAAACACAGAATATAAGAACAAAAAAATATTTGAAGAACACTAAATTAAAATATAGTTTAGAAAATTATACTAAATATAAGTCATGGCCATGTAGAATTCAAAATATCGAATCACCATTCAATGGGATAGTGGAGAAAAATTTATCACAATTCATTACCATATTCTTCATTCTTGTAGAATTCATCACCCCAAGTATTATGATCCTTCTTCCTTAGATGGATTCCTCATATACTACATGTGTGTGTAAATTTATTTTATAAATATTATTTATAATATTCTCCTCCATGATATGTGTCTCTATCCTTTGATAGAATCTCTCCATATAGAATAGTGGTTAATATATTTTTGATTTTTCATAATCATGGAATGAGTTTTGATATAGAGTATTTTTACATTTTAGGAATTTTAGTGTTTAACCCCCACAATAATGGGTGATAATATTTACATATCTTGAGAATACCTTTACACAACACTCTTTTGTTTAGATGACCATTATATAGCATCTAGAACACACATGTTACCATAAAATAGTGGTTTTTATGGGTTTACCATTATGTCTCTTCTTGATTACCTTAAAATGATGCCTATTACCCTTCTGAAGCTACAAGGCCAAGTAGTACCTTTACACACATCTATATTACCTTAATGCAATATGTCTAGTGTTCCCATAACATACCCCTAACATATGAACTTAATGTAGATTTTTTATGAAAGTACCTTTATCTAGGACCCTTACACAGGTTCAAAATAACCTTTATGTTGGTACATCTTCATGGAATAAACTTTACATGATCTTAATGTTATGCATGTCTTATTCAATTGAATTTTACATTCTTTGGAATTTCAAAAATTTTAATATAGACTTGCACTCATGAAAATGAAAAATCAGTGTTGGATTATTTCTATTCATTCCTAAATTAAAATAACATATAAAAGATAGAATTAAAATTATATAAAAATTTCAAACATAAAATCTAAAAATCAATTTATAGCTTTCAATTAATACAAAAATAAATTAAATATCAAAAAATAAAAATTAAATCCCTTTAGAAATTTAATTTCAAATTATCTAAATTAAAAAATATCAATTAAATACCCATGTTTTATATCAATTATGAGTTTAATTTCAAATGAAAAATATAATAATTTTTTAAATTTTTTTACTCTAATCACTCCCCCACACATACAATATTTCGTTCCTAAGAAATACAATGAATTGAATTAAAAAAATATGATCCTACCTAGTTACAAACCTAAAAATCAGAAAAGAAAATAAACAATGATTCATTCATTATTAAAAATATCACACCTATTATATTTGTCTAAATCACAATACCACTTTATTTTAAGTAAAAATTAAAACTCCAAGAGTGAAAATAAAATAGATTTTAGGGTAATTATGATTTTATAAAGTGGAAATTTCATTTATCCCACTTTTCTAATATCCTTACACAAAAAAAATAATTTCTAAATCCTTAACACAACTCAAAAGAAAATTATTATAAGTCAATTTCCTGTTGTTCATATTGGTTTAATCTTACCCTAATCTACATTATATATTATTAAAAATATTATTTCATATAGATATATATAATGATATATATATATCCTAAATATTATTTATATAATACTAATGTATTATAAAACATATTTATATGTCATATAATTATTGAAAATGGTTTATAATTAAAATAATAATGTATATTAATTATTGTTTTTGAATGATTAATATTAAATAAAATTTAAAAACATTTTTTATCAATTAATTTTTTTTTGAATTTAACATATATATATAAAATAATAAATAACTAATTATTAATAATTTTTTTTGATTAAATATGTTATATTTAATATTTCATACAATAATTTCACAAGTATATATACAAAATAAATTCAATTTATTAATAACTCATATACATAAATAATGAAATATTTATATTATCATTTTTAGTTTTTATTAATTAATATTAATATTTAATATATTATGTTTTTAATTATTAAATTTAGACATTGTTTTCTGTACTGAGATGCATACTCATGGGAAGACACAAGAGTTACTCCATGGTGATGTTAGTGACATCTAGGGAAACATCATGTTCATAGTAATTCCACATTTTCTTAGATTTTATTTGGTTTCTGGATAGTCCTTAACCCTGCCAAAGTTTTCATTTAGAAACCCTACAACTAAAGATTTCACCACTACAGGTCCTAGAGGATTCACTAATGCAAATTGATCTATCGATATTGAGAAGAGACTCTTCTTTCATTTCAATGAACCAGTCACTGGAAGGATTCAAAAAATGTAAATGTTAATCATGTGGATACTAATGAGGATTCCATATTAGAGCATATGAAACTAGGTATATACTCTATAACTTCTTGATTGATTCTCCCAATGGGTTCTAATACATGGAGAATTGAGGGTCTAGTTAGTCACCTTTTCCTATTTGGGTATTTAATTATCGGAAATGATTCATGATAGGGTGATGATATTTTAATTTACTATTTTATTTAGAGTATTTTATGATGATCAATTTGGGGTTTAGTTTTGTATCCCTCAAGCATGTGTTTTTTTTTCATTTAGGGAATGAGACCAAAATTTCAATATACTCAAGGACATGAATTTATACATGTAGGTTTGGGTATGAGTTTATTTCATTAACTGAATCCTATGACTTCCAATAAATGTTTATGACATTTATTTATCTCTTGCTGTTATACTAAATATGGATAAAAACACTAAGAATGTCTGATATGGTCACCATGCTCATATGATAGTCAAATTAGACCTATAATCAACCTTAGTTGAATAGTTTATTATCTTAACTCTTAAAGATAAGTTATCTTTGAATATTGTATATGAAAGGGTGATGAATTTTTATTTGGAATACAAGTCTATAGGCCATAAAAAATATTATTTTATAAATATTTTTTTCTCTTACTATTCATTGAGGGGAAATATGGAGAAGTACTATTGTAGCAACCTTATTTTCAAGTAACCCTGAATTAATGTATTTTAAGTATATAAAGTGTTTTGGAAAAGTTTGGGAGGGTTTTGAAACCTTTTGTAATGTTTTTTGGGATTTTCTATAGGTGTGTGGGTTGATCATGATTTGTGGAAACCCTAAAACTCCTACAGGAAACCGTGTACAGTGAGATAGTGGCTAAAGAGAAGCTACATTGGAAGTCACATAGTTTTTCCAAACCATGCAGCTAACTAGGAGAAATCCTGAAAATTGGGACAATGGGATTTTTCTTAGTTGACATATGGTTTGTCTAACTGTGTGGGAAAACTGTGGAAAGACCTCCTTGAGGAAAAGGCTGGAACATAGTTTGTCCTAACCATGTGACTAACCATGCATGATTTAAAAGCAAGATCCTAAAAAAGTGTATCTAGGCTGGCATTATGATTTAACCCCTCAATTTTTCTCCAAATTGATACTGAATTGAGATTCCTTATTTTCAAAGGTTTTAGAGGATTCCCCTATCAAATTGTAATAGATCTATAGGCATTTCGTGGTACGTTGTATCCTAATTACCACGGTGAAGAGATCTAAGGTGGGTTTTTGGAGATTTACCCCAGTTTTTTTGGGTGTTTTCGTTCCATTCTTCATTTTATCCCTTCTTTCCCAAGGTGGGTGGATTCACTCTTGACTCATCTTATTACAACTAGAAGTCTTGATTTTAAATTTAATGTTTTTCTTGAAATTGATTGTGAAATTTTTATGAAATGGTTGACAGAAAAATTCTTTAGTGATGGTTTGTGACATCATGAAAATTGGGTGTTTTTCTGAAAAGCTAAATTTGTAACGTGATTTTAAATTGGAAATTTTAAAATAGAGGTTTGATATTTTTTCATGTATTTTTTAAATGGTTTATTTTATTTAAATGGATTTTTAAATACAGTTTTGGCATGTGGTTGGATTAAATAGGTAAGAGTGGGTTGAATGGGTTGGATAATGGTCATGAAGTACCATCATCAAGACGAAGGGTTATGCAGGTGAAGTTCCACTTTCAATGGTAACACCAATATCGTGTGGTTTAGAGAGTGCGTGTGTGTGGTTATGTGAAATGAAATGGGTTATTCCAACATGGAAATTGAGAAAAGGATAAATGACTTGTTTGGGTGCTTTCCTTGGAAATTGGTTTATTTGAGAAAACTGTTTGTGATATGGAATTGTGTGTTTTTTAAATTATTTAATTATTCAAAATTGTTTTTATATAAACTATTTTATATAAATGTGATAACTTGTTCTATCTTGGTGGATTTAGTAGGGAATTCATTCAGGGAAAGACTACTATGTTTTATTACTCACCCCCTGCTTGGGAATGTTGGAGCTTTAGTTGATATAGTTTTTCGGGACATAGTTAAAGGTAAATAATCACACTTATTTAGTATTGATTCATGATATTTTGGTTTTATATTGGATTTGGTGCATGTATCATGTTGGGAGACGTGGATATATGACTTTTAGTTTTTTAGTTTTGTTGGGTTTTCTTACACTTTTTTCTTTGATGTGAGTAGTCTTACGCTATGGTACTTCGTTTTTGTTTGGGTTTTATATCAATGGTATTAATTTAGTTTTTTACATTATTATCATGAAACATATATTTTCCATTTTTAGGGTATTCATGGTTGGGTTGTTTTATTTTAAAAAGGAAAAATAATCCCCCATCTGTTAATAAAGGCCTTGGAATTTATTATTAGCCATTGTCGTCTTGGGGACATCTCTTAAGGATTAGCAATGTCCATCCATCTTCTAAAGACAACGAGGAAGGGTGATATCTTACAAGTGTTATCATCTTGTTTGGTCCTTGACTAAAAAGTGATCACATTTCTATGAGTCTTGGAATTGATATTCATTCGGGTATATTCCAAGAGTTGGGATGGTATATAGGAGTTCTATTGTTAGTACTTAAAATGTAGATCATAAAAAGGCGTATCTAACCTTTTTATGAGAAATCTCATATTCCTAGAGAGTGGTTACATAAGTGTTTTGGAGACACTTATAAGAATTAAAATATTATTTTCGTAGATTTATCCAATGATATGAGTATGACATGAATTATAGAAATAAATTCCCACTAAAAGTGAAAATTTAATATCTGTAATTATTTATGATTTGGTAGAAAATTTTTGATTTTTGAAAATTGTTAAAGTTGTTTGACGATGTGAGATTTTGAAAAGGCATGAAATAGTTATTTTGAAAATGGTAAGATTTTCAAAAGCATTGTGAAATTTTAAAAAATGATTGAATGTGGAAAATGTTGAATTTTAGAAAGAAATGTTGTGATAATTTGATGTGATAGAATTTGAAATTGTTAAGCCTTATGTTTATAGAGAGTGATACATTTGAAAATGTTTGTGCTTATAGAAAATGGAACTTGGTAGGTTTTGTAGAAACTAACCAGAAAAAGCTACAGAGAATGTGGTTGCACATGAGACACAGGTGGACCAATAACTAGTTCAGAGTATTGTCCATGATTTTCATGATGTAGATAGAGGGAACCGAAGGGATGAACCAAGGAAAGCAGACCACCCTGTATTTATATAGAAATAGAAACCACCCATATTTTGGGGTGATTCAGAACAATAGAAGGTATAAGCGTGGTTGAATAGTTGAATTTAATCATTGAATTCCATGGAACACTAGAAGAGCTGAAAGTAAAGCTGGTGATGTATATGCTAGAAGATCTTGCATGCCAATGGTGGGATTTATCATTTTAGCCTAAATTAAACCAATTTGTTTCATGGGATAATTTTTAAGATTTTTTTTAACAAATAATTCCATCCTGACACATTTAGGATTGAAATAATGATATAATTAATTATCTTAAAGGAAAAAAGATTCATAGTGATAGTTTAAATGTCACAATTCACTAATTTAGTCTTCCTTTCACTAGATGTTTCTTCTAGTGTGTCCCTGAAGTCATGTATATTTGAATCTAGAATAAGTTTGAAAATTCAATAAAATATTATTATGCTCAGTAAGACACATTCTATAAAGATGGTTAATAGGGAGAAAGTGAAAAAAGTGAAATCTCCAGAGCTATGGATGGAGGGAGAATTTTGATACCTATGGGAAGTAGTGGGAACTCCAATAGTCGAAACAAGTGGATGGGGGAAACCTATTTCCAAGGATGGAGTATAAATCATAATCAGATAGATGGATCAGTGAATCTTCCTCCAAGACCAAAGAAAAAAATAGAATGTTTCCAATGATGTTCTTTGGACCACATCAATCGAGAGTGTATGTAACAACCTAGAGCATTTCAGAATTGAAATTATATGAGGAATATTAAATGGAATTGTTGAAGTGATTCAAGGTTAGGTTTTTGGGACACTACTCATGTGTCATAGACGTCATATACTTCATTAGGATTAGAGAAGAAGAACACCATTCATCAGAATAATAGACCTTGCCACGGTGATTATTGGAATTCTATGACTCATCATTAAGGGTAATTTTGAAAAAGAATTAAGGAATAAAGTTTAGTGAGTAAGAACATATATGGAGACATGAAATTTGTTGTGTATGGTCAATATAGACCATCGGTGGTGCGAGGTACAATTATTTTAAATTCCACCCCTATACAAGATTTTTTTTGATATTGGTGCATACCATTACTTTATTACTTGTTGTGATGTTGATTTTCTAGATTTAAATGTTAATATGATTCCTTATATGTTGAAACATAAAACACCACTTGTTTAAAGAGAATATCAAGACATTTTTTTCAAGTAATGATATCTTACTATTAATAGAGTTGATATGATATTGTATTTCTCTATGCTCAAGACGGATGTGTAAGAAATAATCTTAGGTATGGATTAGTTGACTATGTTCAAGGCTCAAATTGACTGTTATAGAAGAAAAGTTAGTTTTAAAACTGAGGATGGCTTCGAGAATCTATTTAAAGGAGATAGGAATGTAAAGGAAGGTGAAACGGGATTGTTGGCACTAGTATTTGGAATGATCTCACAAAAGTAGGCATCGTTGAATTTGGAATCAATGGAAGATATATAGAATAGTAATTTTCCAATAGTTGTTGATCAGTTTCAAGATGTTTTCCTAAAAATATATCAGGTTTTCCACCCATGAGATAAGTTACATTTACGATTGATCTCATTACGAGGACCAATCCTATTTCCCTTATGTCTTTATGGATGGAACCAACAGAATTAAGGGAACTAAAATGTAGTTGGAAGAGCTATCAAGAAAATGGTTCAATTAGACGAGCACATCTCCATGGGAAGAATTAGTATTTCTTTTCAATGAGGATGAAACTCTTCAAACTTATGTAGATTATCATAAGTTTAACCAAATTACAATAAAAAATCAATATCAACATCAATTCATTGATTATATTCTCGATCAATTGATGAGATCTAAGTGGTTCTCTAAAATTGAATTGGGATCCAAATATCACCAATCACACATTTAGAAGGAGTATATTCCAAATATTCCTTTTAGGAGTAGATATGGAAAATATGAATATGTGTTAATTCCATTAAGTATTACAATTGAACTAAAAGTACTTATGGAACTCATGAATCAAATATTTCAAAGGTATCTTGATTCTTTTGTGGTGTTGTGTGTGGATGGTATATTGGTGTATTAATGGAAAAGTTCTGATCATGAGAAACACATGGAGACAATTTTGGAAATCTAGAGATATCATAATTTTTATTCCAAATTTTCAATGTATGATTTTTAGATATAAGAGGTACATTTTCATGGCCATGTAATCTGCGAGAAATTTATTTCTTTGGATCCATAAAATATTTGGGCTATTTTCTCTTATCAACTGCAACAAAATGTTTTTTAGATATGAAGTTTCCTTGATCTAGAAGGTTATTACTGATATTTTGATCATGATTTATCATGAATAGATTCACCAATGCTATATTTTTCAAGGAATAATGTTCCATTACAATGTAATGATGAATGTGAGAAGTCTATTAAATAGTTTAATGTTTTCCATACATTAGTAACAAATATGATTTTTATAGAATCATAACAAGAGAACATGGGGTATTTTGATGTAGAGAAAAACTACCATAGTCCATGCTCTAAAGACATGGAGTCATTACCTCCATGATGAGAAATTTTATTTTCTTAAGGATCATAATATCTTGAATCATATTTTATTACAATGTTATTTTAATATGAGAAAATTAATATGGATGTACTACCTTCAAATGTTTGACTTTGACAAGATGTATACATCGAGTAAAGGAAATACAGTGGAAGAAGCATTAAAAAGAAAGTTATATGATAAATTAACAAAAGAAGCTTCAGACCAGTGGTAGTGGATGTCAGTCCTAGCCAACATGAACTTGTAATGTGAATAACAAGTTGATGTTGTAGTTTAATTTCTTATTTTGTGTGTTCATAATTTGGCCGAGATGGTTAAGGAGGCACCATATTTTGATTCTTAATGTGTTGTGATTTGGTCAAAAATAAATGGAGTGGAGACCATAAATGTATGGAAACTATATTTGAGGTTAGTTTTTTGGTTTCATGATCGGGTGGTCATACATATGAATTTCTTGGAAGAACTTATTCATGCTTACCACTATTCAAGATGGACTGTTCATCTTGAGATACAAAAGCTGTATAATGTCTTGAAAGCACAGTTTTGGTGGTTCAGCATGAAAAGGAAGTTGGTTGAGTTTTTTCAATAGGATTAACTTTTTAGAAGGTTAAATTAGAGAATCAACAACCAGCCGGTATGCTACAGTCTTTACCTATTCCTTTTTATCAATGAGAGAATATAACTGTATATTTTTTATCAGGTCTCCATGGAACGGTTTTAAAACAAGATTCCATGTGGGTGATAGTGGATCGACTAACAATTTTGACACATTTCATCCCTATTTTTGAATATCATATGGCCAAGGACTTATAAAAAATATATATCTAAGAAGTGGTAAAGAGGAATAACGTACTAGTCTAAATAGTGTCAGATAGGGATCTAAGGATTATATGTCATTTTTTGAAATCCTTATAAGAATACCTTGGAACCTAGTTGACTATGAGTATGGTGTATCATCGAAAGATGGATGAGAAATATGAAAGTATGGAATATATGTTGGAATCTAGGTTTTGGGATAATGTAATGGATTTTTATGGATCATGGGAAGATCATGTACCATTTATAGATTTCTCATATAAAAATAGATATCAAGAATATAAATATAAGGATCCTTTTGAATCATTTTATGGTAATACAAGCCATTCTTTACATTTTTGGGTTGAAAATGATGAGACATTACTAGTTGGGATGAGTCTTATCCCTGGAAGAACATAGAAGATTCAGAGGACCAGGAAATAGATGGAGACATCTTAGAGTCGTTAGAAATCATATACAGATCAACTTAGGTGGACATTTTTGATCAAGGTGGTCGATCATGTGTTCTTTAGGATCTATCCAAGGATTATTAATGTTCATTTTGTGATACATGGAAAGTTATCTCATAGATAAATAGGACCTTTTGAGATACTGGAATGGGATAGAGAGATGAAAAGTCGGTTGGCATTTCCACCAAGGTTCAGTGCAGTGGATAATGTGTTCAATGTATATTAGTTGAAAAATTATCATCTTGATTGTCAACATGTGATTCTATGGGAAACAATTGACCTATATCCAGATTATTCATTGGTACTTGAGCTAGTATGACTTGCAGATAGAAGAGAGAATGTCATGCATGGCAAAATGATCAGTTTAGTGTGGGTTTTGTAGACACATGGTCAGATTCAAGAAGAGACATGGGAACAAGAGAAGGAAATGGCCGAGTAATGGAATGACCTCTTTCAGGTCACTATTGGTTTACTACTTTATGGATATTGAAATTCCAATATTGGGGATAATTTATCACCCTTAGTTTCAAGTAAGTAACATTTTATTTATTGTAAATTAATTTTTATTTAAAAAAAACTTTTTTGGAAAAAATTAGGAAACCCGATACAAGAAATAACCCAGTTAAAGACTACAAGTAACCCTTAAATTATGTATTTTAAGTATATAAAGTGTTTGGATAATATTTTAGAGGGTTTGGAAACCTTTTGTGATATTTTTTGGGATTTTATATTGGTTCATGTTTTGTGAATTGTTTGTGATAACTTCACAACTCCTACAATAAATCATGTAAAATTAGACATAGGCTAAGGGGATGGTTAATGGGTAGGTGCACTATTTTATCAAACCGTGGACCCATTTAGGAAAAACTGTGCAAAGTGGGATAGTGTAATTTTTCATGGTCAGTACATAGCTTGTCTAACCATATCTGCCAATTGTGTGAGGTCCTCCTTGAGCTAGAGGTTGGCACACTGTGTGACTAACCATGGATGGTTTAAAAACAATACCTTAAAAAAGTGGATCTTGGTAGGGATTATGTTTCAACCCCTCGTTTTTCCAAATCACCCATAACTCAAGATTCCTACTTCAAAACAGCTATAGAGGCTTCCCCCATCAAATCAGAAGTAGTATAGAGAAGTATATTCATGAGTTGAAGACCGGTTCTCACAAGGAAGAAATCTATGGTGGTTTTTTGGATATTTAACCCATTTTTGGGAGTTTTCATTATGTTATTCATTTTCACTATTTTACCTGAGGTAGGTGGATTCACTCTTGACTCATCTTTTTAGAAATGTAAGGCTTGATTTAAAATTTTTTTTTTCTTGATATTGATTGTGAATTTTTTGTAAAATGGTTATAGAAACCTTCTTTGGTGATAGTTTGTGAAATTGGGAAAATGGGGTGTCTTGGTGAAAAGTGAAAATGGTAACATCATTTTAAAATGATAATTTTAAAAATGTTGATTGATTTCGATTCATGGAAAAATATTTTCAATAAGAGGATGATTTTATTGAAATGGTTAGGAAAATATTTTTTTTGGAATGTGTCCTGCTTAAATGGTTAAGCATGAGTTGAATGGGATGGATACTATTTTTGAAGTACCATCATCCAAGGGATAGGTTATGAACGTGAAGTTACACCATCTATGGTAACATCAGGATTCTGTTTTTGAGATTTTTGTGTGTGGTTATGTGAAAATGAATGTGTTATGACAAAATGTAAATTGAGAAAATAAAAAATGAATTATTTGGGTTCTTTCATTATAAATTGGTTTATTTGAGAAAGTTGTTTTTGTGATGGAATTGTTTGGGTTCATTTTAAATTTTCGAAGTAAACATAATGGTTTTTATATAATTCTTTTTATGTAAATGTGATAATATTTTCTAACCTATTGGAATGAGTAGGGAAGTAATTTGGGGAATTTTTACTGAGTTTCAATACTCAAACCCTTCTTGGGAACATTGGTGATTTTTTAAATGTTGTTATAAATACATAAGTAAAGGTTAAGAATCACACTTCATTAGTGGTGCTTCATGATATTTGGGTAGTATTTTGGAGTTGGTTCATGGATCATGTTAAGATTTTTATATTTATGAGTTGGTGTCATAGAGTTTTATTGGTTTTTCATCCATGTTTTAATTTGATGTGATTAATATTCCACTGTGGTAATTAGTTATAGTTTGGTTTTTATATCATTGGTATTACATTAGGTGTTTTACATTGGTGTAATGAATCATATATTGGTTATTTTTATGGCATATTTGGTTGGGTTGTTTTATTTTTAAAAGGTAAATTCATCACTCATCTATTAATGAATCCCTTGGTATTTATTTACAGCCATTGGTGTCTTGGAAATGTCTCTTAAGGCCATGAAATTTACTTCCTTTTTCCCAAGATAATGAGGATAGGTGGGATGTTACATCTTCCACTAGAAGGTAAAGTTAGACAATAAGGATAATAATGTAAGGGGAGGTACGTGATGGTCACTAAGCTTCTATCAGTGATATTTTTGGTTCAGGAAGTGATCCTCAATTGAGGGATTTCTTTTAATTATAAACATTGTTTTGAGTCTAAGAAGGATTCTAAGGATTCCATTCATGATCAATCTGATATTGATCTTTCTGCACAAGATGAATTTGACATGGAGTTATAGAAGGATAATATTTTAGATAATTCCATGGGTAAGGTAAAATCTAAATGGGTAGATGCTTATTAAAAAATAACCAAAAAGTGAATGACCTTCACTCTGGATGTGAATAGAGGATTCATGGGTTTTTATGGATCTTATTAGTAGGTAATAACTTGAAATATGGACCCTAAGAATCATCTCACTAGGAATGTGGAGGTTCCTACCCCCATTTTTTACATAGATGACATTAGTGATTTATCTAGTTAGCTCTATTCTATGCCTATGAATCTAGTATTGATCCAACCAGATGCTACTTCAAAAATATTTTTTATGGATCGACCCTAGTGTAGGTAACTTCACTTTCTCAATTTTGGGGTTTCTAATACAAGTTATTATATAATTGGAATGTATAATGTTGAGTATATTGAGGCTTTGACAGTGGATAAATATGGAGCTGGCGTCTCTAATCCCAACCTAGTTGGTTGCATTTCAAAAACTCATTAGGTTTCTCCTTAATGGATAATAAAGGCATCTGCACTGTCTAATGATTCCTCTAATGAGATGTTTGGGAATAGTCTTTAATATTTGGATATTTCCACACTCATCATATTGCCAGACGTTCTTTCCGGGGGGTGATGAAATATTTTCCTCACTTTTTTTTATCATTTTATCTCCATTGATCACCTTTTCCATCCTTATGGTTTTTTTATTGGTATGTTCCGTGCTGATTGTAATGGGTTACCACTCACCCCACTTGTCAAAAGAGGATTTCGTGATTTCTTTCCAATTAGGGGGTCTTGACCCACATCATTTATAAAAAAGGATCTACTAGGGAAGTGCCTAATTTTGTTTTGATAAAATATGAATAATGAAAAAGTCATCCTCACAGATGAGATAGAGGTCTCATAATCCCTTTGAGATACTTGCCTCTAACTGTAGTGAGGAGGATGCACATGTAAATGTTATGGATACCTGAGATGTAAAATGTAAAGGAAGACTTGTTTGATGAGAATCCAGATGATGGAGGTAGGCCATGGCAGTGGGTCAACACTTGGAGAATGGGACGACATCCTCACTTTAGGGGTGTTCAACCTTTCATCATAGTATTATCACTCATTCCCGAGTTTTTTGATTTATGTTTCTTTTGTTTGGGAAGCCTCTGTCTATCCTCTCCCTTCTCCTCTCTCACCCTTGCACCTTTTCATTTTTCCTATTAATAAACATGACATGGACTTAGTGCTATTTCCTTCCCATATTTAATAAATAAATAAATAAATACTTAACATTATTTATTTTTATATTTATATTTATTATATATTATTTAAAACTTTTTAGTAGATATATAAACCTAATTTATACATTTTTAATATTTTAGTAATGATATACATTTTTAAGATTTATTTATATCTATTGATCAACATTTAATATATTTTTAATACATTTGTAATGTACAAAATTAATATATGTATTCATTTTCATCAAAACACATATTCAATTTTTTTAAATAAATTTATATTATTAATTACTACTATTCATTTATTTAAAATTTTATTAATCTATTATTCTTTTAATTAAATTTCACTCATTTTTAACATTCAGCCATTTAAGTTTATTTATTCACAAATAATGTTTGTAGTTTTTTTATAATTTTTATAATGTATTCATATTAAATATTTATTCGTTCAAATTTTATTTTTGTAATTTATTCATTTTTATTGTTTTTATATATAATTATTCATTAATATATTTAATATTTTTAAGATGGAAATATATTTATATACATATATATAAATATATATAATATCTCCCTAAATATAATTTATATAACACCAAAAATGTTTTTACATTAAATAAGCCCTATATATAGGGAAGAATGGTTTATAATAAAAAATTAATATTAATTAGAAATGCTGACTAATTTGTACTGAGTAATGGAACTTTAATAAAATATAATTTTATTTTTCAATTTAACATAAATCAAACATGTGTTACATTAATTTCACACACATATATATGAAATTAATGCAATTTTATATAGAAAAAAACATAATAATTCTGTAATTTATTTAATTTTTAAAATTCATTTTGGAATTTTATTTATTAATATAATATATTTAAAATATAATATAGTTTTTTTAATTGGAAATTTTTATTCATTTTTTATATTTTTATTCAATATAAACAATTTAATACTATTTAATATATTTTTTTCCAGAATTGTCCTTTTTAATTTTATTTAATCCTTGATAATATTTATTTTATTAACATTTTTGAAATTTATTAATTTTGAATTTTACTTTGTTGAATATTTTTTTAAATTTTATCCATTTTTAATATTTATTCATACTAGTTTATCCATTAATATATAATGTTTTTAATATGGTAGCAAGTAATTTAATTAATATGTTTTTAATTTGATGTTAATATATATTAATTTTTTATTTTTTAATAATCTACATAATTAATGACACATATTAGTTTTTTTTAGTCTATTAATTATGAAATTTTTAGATTTCACTCCTTTTTGACATTCATTCATTTAATATTATTATCATGGTCTAATCAAAAATAATGTTATTTATTTCACTTTTTTTTAATTTATTCATTTTTAATATTTATTTTTTTAACATTTTTTAATTTATTCATTTTTAATATTTTTATAAATATTTATTCATTAATATATTTAATACTTTTAATATAGAAATATATTAATATATATATATATTTATATCAATATATAATATTTCTTTTAAAAATGATTTATATAATTTCAAATATATATTTATAATAAATAAGTCATATATTTAGTGAAAAATGATTTTTAATTAAAAAATGAAATTAATTTAAATTTATTGACTATTTAGTATCGAGTAATGGATGTCTAACAAAACATCATTTTTGTTTGAATTTAACATATATCAAACAACTATTAAAATAGTTTCACATACACTTATTCGCAATTAATGCAATTTTACACACACACACACAAACTATATCTGTAATTTATTCATTTTTTTATATTAATTCTATAATATTATTTATTAACAAAATATATTTAATATATATTATGTTTTTAACCTGAAAATTTTATTCATTTTCTATATATTTTTCAATATATAATATTTATTACCTTTTAATATATTTTCAAATTAATTCCCTTGTAATATTATTTTTTCATTAAAAATATTAATTTTTTTAAATTTTTTTTATAATATATTCATTTTCAATTTTTCATTATTTATTTCTTTTGTAATTTTACCTATTTATAATATTTAATTATACATGTTTATTCATTTACATTTAATTTTTTTAATATGGTTGTAATTTATATAATTAATATTTATTCAATTTCATTTTGGTATATATTCATTTTAATTTTTTTAACAATCTATATCATTAGTATTACTTATTCATTTTTTTAATATTTTTCCAATTTATTGATTTTTATTACTATGAAATTCCACTCCTTTTCAACATTCATTCGTCTAATATTATTTTATATCATTTATTCACTTATAATGTAAATTATTTAATAATTTTATTTCTAATTTATTGATTTTTAATATTTTGTCATTAAATATTTTTTTTATTCATTTTTTATATTTTTTATACATATTTATTTATTAACACATTATTATTTTAATATAGTTGTAATTTATATAATTAATACGAATTCATCTTCATTTTTAGTTTTTTTCATAATTTAAATATTTAATAAAACTTATTCAATATTGTGAAATTTTTTGAAGTATATTCATTTTTAGTTATTAAATTCCACTCATTTGTAACATTTATGTATTTAATATTATTTATTCATTAATAATATAATTAATTTTTTTCATTTTTTATAATTTATTCATTTTAAATATATATTCATTTAATATTTTTTAATTTTTTTATATAGTTTTTATCAGAGTTAAAATAAAATGTTCTAATAAAACCTATCTTTATCAGTGATTAAAAATATAGGTTTTATCAGTACATTATATTTTAGCATTGATAAAGCATATATTAATCAGCACTTTTTGGAAAGGGCTGATAAAACTAGTACCATCTTTTAAATAGAACTCAAATAGAGAACCCCACTCTCTAGTGCCCTTCAATCTCTCTCGAATTTCTTTTGAAAATGTTATTAAAGTACCTCTCCTTCTATACCTTTTAGTAACAATAGTGATATGAATTTCTTTTGGAGATCCACTTCTCATCCATAAAATCATTGACCTTTTTTTTACATTACCTCGGTGGCTACATCAATCAATATTTAATCAGTTCCATCTAACACAACACATCCTGATTCCACTAGTCTTTGAAACCATTTAATTTCTTCATGTATATTTATTCCTCTAAATAACTCCTTGGGAATGATTTCATCATGTGTATCTATTCTAGATGAAATATTTTAGAAGAAAACAACCTCAATATTATCGAAATTATTGTATGTTAAATTTTTAGAGAGAAAACTTTAGAGAAGTTTCCTCTTTTTTTATATTAGAATCTTATCAAAAATAACATTTCATTATACATTTTCCTACCATCATCTTATTTATTATAATTAGACACTCGATTTTTCTATAGTTATTTTTTCCCTTGTGGTGACTTTATTAGATCTTATAATTTATTTTTATTCAATGATTCTATTTTATCTTTTATAGTTAACTCCAACATTCTAAAATCACTAAGTCTAGTCACTTATTATAAGATCTCCAGATATCCTCTAACAATAAAAATTATGTAATTCACATTATTTATAAAATACTATACTAGTAATCTAATCCCATCATATCTTTTTAACCCAACCGTGGATATTTCTCTTTCCAGAATTTCAACTTATAAAATTTAACATTATGGAACTCTAACATGATCTTCTATAGTCCTAGACATTTCTATTATTTCTTCCACTAGGCTCACTAAAACCTCTAAATTTTATATGTTTCATGGAATTTTTTGTAGTTTTTTACTTTTGAAACATTTAGTGATTTGTGAACTTTATAGAACATGTATTCTTCTAAATAAAAAATCCAGACAAACATGGATTCAGTCTATTAATTATTTTTTCTCAACTCTATTTTTTACCATGTTTTGGTATTTCCACAAAACATTACCATTAAATAGAACATTTTAGCTTATATTCCATTATTATTGATCCTTAATCATTTAAAGTGTGTAATTACTAACTTTGATCCAAGGTATCACACTTTATCACTTCTCTTATTTATTCTTCATGCTCTCATTCTTGTCAAACTATGCCAGTATCTATTCCAATAATTTTTATGAGTTTTTTTATTGAATATTAAATGAATACTAATGATGTTATTTTTTCTTTACTAATCATGTTCTCATCATGAGGATTTGGGTTAGTGATATTCATATATCATTTAGTTTATGTTCGGTGGTTGTTGAAGCTCTTTATCGAGGTAGGGGATTAAATAACATTCCTATTAATCATAATTAAAAGGGGGATTATCATGATTTTATTTCTAATGGTAAATTTAGTTTATATTATCCTAAATAAGATGAGTTTTTTTTGATTAAATATTTGAAGTGACGTTATCATTTTCTTATTTTTTTTATGACTATTCTTCATGTTATTTCGTTATGAAATTTTATAGGTAGTGTGGTAGCCAAAATTTGTTAATATATATGATTCATTTCATATCTAGAATGAAAAAATTAATTTAAAACATAAATATTGTAATAATCAGAAGAAAATGAATTATTCATTCATTTAGATTATCAGTATTCCTAAGGAATTTTTAACATAATAATGCATTTGCTTATGGATTTTATTTGGATGATTATTGCTGCTAATAGTTGATGATTTGTTGGGCAGTTTTTCACTTCTAAACCTTCTGATAATGAATTGATTGATTAATTTGGTAAATAAAGATTATGATTCCCAAAATTAATATCACCAGACAACTACATTGATATTTTGTTTGCTATAATATTTTTTGAATTAATTAAAGAATAATTGATTTCTAATTCATATTTTTGTTTCCAGAATTATGATATCCTTTAATTTATTTATATTAGAATATAAATACATTATTTTTACTTAAATAGAAACCTTTTAAGGTAGGTTTATATGGAGAGGGTTGATATGTGTTGATATTTTTGTGGAGTAATGTTGATGTGGTTGGTGGTGGGATAGACTTTATAGTATGGAAATGTGTTTTGGATGATTTTGGGATGGTTGGCTTAGGTAAAGATCCCAATATGGTTTATATATTATTATTTGATGTTGCTAATTTCCAATTCTATTGTGTGTATATCATTACTTTATGTTTGTGTAGTTGTGTCCTTGTTTCAAGGATCATGGATGGTAAAAATTGAACAATTAATTAATGTTAGGATAGTTCATTAATATTTAATGATGAATGTAGAAGAATATGACATGTTAATAATTCTAGGATATGTATTAGTTAAATTAGTAAAAGATAATGGATAAGAAAACTATAAATATTATTTTAAACAAAATAATCTTGGATTAAAATTTTAAATTTTAATATTAGTCTATAATTGATTACGAAACATTTCTAAATGGTTGGTAATTGACAAATAACAACTTATTGGAATTAGTATTGAACTTTGAAGCTAGTGTGCATAGAAAAATACTATCTTCCTAGTCATTGGTGATGGTAGTATGGATTTCATGTGGGGAGTTAGTTATAGATTGAGTCTTGGATAAGATAAATTTTATTAGAATGATTTTGTACAAAAATATACATTATATCATTCTATTTTTTATGATCCCCCACCCAAGTCAGATAACATAACCAATGCCCCTATTTTGCATTGGGTTCTAGGAATTCTTCTAATATCAAGATTTCCAAGGACATAGAGGGATGAATACTACCCCTACCCCCACTCCCTATTATAGACGTTGTATTTTTGTGGGAATATCCAATATGTGGAAGATTAAAGTTATAAATAATATATATTTATATGGGTTTTAATGGTTTAAGGTTACGACATACATTTATATACAGGTTGTAGAGACTTAAGGTTATATATCCAGGTTGTAATGTATTCCAGCTATTATATTTGTACTTATGCATGGGTTGTTATGGATTATAGAATAGTGTTTAGTTACATTGGATGTGAAAACTTTATATCTTCTTACGTGATTATAGAAATTTGATGGTGATGCATTATTTATTCAGTGGTTATTGTTGTGATATGTTAGTATGGTTATATATTATGAATTATGGAGGGGATGGGAGCACCAAGGCTTGAATTGTTAGAGTTTATGGAAAATGGTCCAATTGGAAAGTTTAGTGGGTTAACTTTCATCTATAATTTCTATTGATATTATGTTACTGATATTCATATATTATTTGGTGAGGGATACTTGAGAAGGGTGGGAATATAGTCAACCTAATTTGGGAAAGGAGTTGATTTCACAATTTATTCACTAGGGATTTAACATGCTTCTTCCACATTTTCCCAAAAATGTTTTGCGGATCCTTTTGAGTATATATGTATGATTAATCCTAAGAGAGAGAGGGGGGGGGGGGTGGGGTGATCATGCATTCATGTGTTTTCTTGTGTCAAGTCCATGGGTGGGAGTTAGTGGTCGAGTTAGGCCTTATTAGCTCATGGATTTTCTTCGAGGTTTGTTTTTGTTCAAGGTTATTTTGATATGGGTTTTTCATGGTATTAAACATTTTGGTATATCATTTTATAACATCACATATATTGGGAGTAGTTTATTTATTATTATATACATGGTTAGTAGATACTTTAAAATTTTCTATAAATTTTAAGGGTAATTTCTCCCATAAGTGAGTGTTTTATACCTTTGGTGCTAGTTTTCTACTCTTGTCTTATTAGAGGTGGGATTTGGAGGTTCACCACTATTATAATTTCTGGGATACGAGGGGAAATAATGGGGTGGGTAATGATAAATATATTTATAATTATATATGTGTGTTTTTGTTTACATATATTTATATATATAATTCTACTATATAAATATATATATTATAAAATATATTAATAAGAAGTATTTATGAATAATTATATAATTAAATATATAATATATGTTTAAATATATAAATCATATTATAATAAAATATTTTTATAATTTTTATTGATATAATTCATAAAAATATATATTAATAAATATTTACATTTTATAAAGTATTTAAATACACTAGTAAATAAGTAAAAATAATGTATAATAATGTATTTATGTATATTATGGGTGTGTGTCTATATTTATATATATTATCATCACATTTTGTGGGGTATCATCAAACTCGATACATCATCTGTTTGGTTTTTCATCATTGCACCTCAAAAATGAAAAACTGTAATGGTTATCCAAAAAATGACCATGGAAAAAGGCACTGGAACATCAAATTTCAAAGACTTCTTACAGAAAGTAGGCCATCATTTCACATCACCAGGTTTTGATTTATAAAATGGGCCCATTATTAAGAATTAATTAATTTTTGATACACATTAATCATATAGGAACATCATCATTTATGTCTCACACAAGGACAAACATAGAGTGGGAACTAAAAGAATCCATTATTATAATGTACGGAAACCCTACAACGTATTATATATATATATATATATATAAGTGTGTGTGTGTGTTGGTCAGTGTGAGTGACTCAATAAGTGGTTAAATTTAGTTCCCAATAAAAATTTATATCTTAAAACAATTTATAACCTAAATCCTCTTACTTATTAAGAACTCGTAGTTATTCAAAATTCTTAGAAATATATAATTTTATTTTCCAAATAGGTTCCTAAAGAAGGATCTTTGATTAGTGAAAATAATCATTGATATTTATTGATCTTTTTAAACCAAATTATATGATCTAATAGATTAGTTTGAAAAAAAATTAAAATTAACTATCAGATTAAATATTAAAAAAAATTAAATATTAAAATATAGAAAAAACTAATTAAACACCCAACAGAATATAAAAAAATCGGTTTAGTCTCCATTCAAGACCTAATCCCCTCCACATGGAAATCACCTACCACCAAGAAGTTTATTAAATAGTAAACTTGATCCACAAACTAAATAAGGTTTTACAGTCAACATAACACATGGTTGTCTAGGAACAAATCCTCTTTCATAGTTATACATTAGTTGAAAAAAGTATATGTCACACACAAACTCATCCATTGGTTTCATGGGTATATGAATGTGAAAAATTGAGAGAGTGTGTCAAGTAAACTCTAGTTTGGTAAATGATAAAGTGTTTACAAATAAATTGAGAAATGAAAAACACATCTCGAAAGATAAATCATAAATAGAAATAGAAAATTAGTAGAGATAAAAAAAATTGATGATGGTCGATCTGAATAGATTTTTATTTTCAAAAGGTCCTCAAATTTGTCTTTTAAATGATATTAAATAGGTTTTGTGTAATGTGTAGAAAAAAAACAATATTGTAGAGGTCTTGGGAATCCTTCTATTTTCAATCTATAGATATCTAGTAAGCCTTCACACACAGGTCTCTTGATTCATCATACGAAAATCTATACTTTATTGGATACTCAATTCCCACCACACCTTCACATAAGGTATATCTTCTAAATATATAACTCTTTAGGTCTAATTATATAGTGAATAATAATAATAAAATAAATTTTATCCTCATACTAAACACTAAATATGGAATTTAAGACTTTTTCTTGAATGCATCCATAGAGTGGTTTAATAATAATAATTTCTGAAACCATGTGCATTATCCTTAATTTAATTTCTTAAACTAGACACTAGAGGATTTAAATTTGAATTAATAATATGAACAACAATGGTAGCATTTTGGAAGTAGATCCTTATTAGAAGTAGATCTTTTATAACCTTAGATATATCTCATGGTATATGTCTCCAGCGGAAGATCTATCCAACTTTTTATCTTTTCAGTGGAAGATCTATTCAATCGTATATCTCTTCATGGAATATATCTTGAGTGGTAGGTCATTTCTGTAGGCAGATGTTATGATGGTAGATCCAATTTATAATAGCATGGTCTAACTGTAGATTATCTCCAATGGTTGACCTATTAGTGGTAGATGTGGTTCACTAGTATATCCGGTTGAAGTAAATATATATCAATTAAACTATAAATAAATGTCCTCAATGACAGATCCATCAGAGTTAGATTCTATAGTGGTAGATTTAGTCCCCTTGTAGATTCCATTGAACTAATGGTAGATCATCATATCCATTATTATATATTTTTAAACTAATGGAAGATTCATAAATAACCAAGCTTGTTTAGAGTGTTTCTTGGAAAATTACATAAAATAAAAAACCAATTAACTTGTAAGAAATTATTCATGATCATTAAAATAGGAATGTTTTGACAATCTACCCCGTTTTGATGATCATAAATCCCATAATTTATAACCATGTATATGAAAGAAAATAAAAAGATAAGTATGGATGAATATATAAAATTTCATGGTTAACATATTGAATTAGTAATGTGACACACTAGTTTAGTCATACTTTTACAACCTTAAATTCTATCCCAGAATACTGCCCCATTTTCAATTATCAAAAGGATATAATAAAAAAGAATAAAAGATCAATAAAAAAATAAATATGAATAATAAATAATATTCATTACCAAGGAAAGTGAAATATTACATTTAAAATTTTTAAATACTAATCTAAATCTAAACCACTCTTAACCATATGAGATGAAGGGTCTACATGGTATTTGTATATGTCAGAAACTGGACGCACAAAGGTGGAGGCTGAGGGAGTAGAAGATGTCTGAGGAAGCTTTTAGATGATGACCATCCTGAGATTCAAAACTACTTCAATTGGGGTGATACTAAAAGGATGAAACAGTAGAGAAAGGGGTGATGAAGATGGTGAATAAGTGAGACAATACAAGGGTATGGCTTTAGATTCCACTACTTCAGTCCCATAGGAATAAAAAATACAATCGTCAAGTTAACAAAATCTAAAATTATTTTCCACTATAATTCATTTCTTTGAAAATGTACTCTTCTATAAAAAGTTTGAGCTGAGGGGATAACACTTTGAGATATTTCACCTACTCCTTGAAGGACCTAGTTATAGTATGCATTATTATATTTTCGGGAAGAAACATAAAATGGTAATTGGGATCATTATTCATATAAATATAGGAAATTTGATATTTAATGTATTTAGTGATAGTCTTTTTATCACTCCTAGATTCATTAAAACATTCCCTAAATAGAATATAGATATTATAACCATGTTAAGTGATCTTTTGAAACTCTTCTTGATGAAAGATACTAATTTCACCCATGAAAACATTCAAATTTTCTCTAACGATGTCTTAGATCATCTCAATATCAACTGAAGAAGTATGAGGTGCAGTAGTGAAATTAGATCTACCCACTATAGGTAATGTTTCCAAACTCTACATAAGTGATGTACACCCTATAGTAATGATTCCCATTATATCTACCATAATTGTCAGAACTTATTACATCTCAATTTACAACCCCTTTTTCTTAATTTATATGTCTTGAATCATCATGATCATTTTAGGATGAATGTGAGAGATAAAAAAAATCCATCTAGTATCTACTTCAGTAATCTTGACCTCTTGAGGATGTGTGGATATAATAATTACACTATCTGATAACATCCTCACTTTGAAGGTATCCATATTATCTTTATTTACATAAATAGAATGTAGATGATCAAGAAGGTATAAGAGATGGATTCCTCTCTTGACTATGTAGGGGAACCTATAAATTTCTAGATTCACCAGCATGAATATCATATGGAAATGCTTCAAGCCGACCAAACTCATATATATGTTCCACCAAAGATACTTTTTGATCTTTTCCATCAATATGGTTAGCAAGTCCAACATGCACAGGTAGACTTAAATGGTCATCATCATCATCACCATCATCTGAGTCTAATTCAGAATACTCAATCCCAAGCTGACCAGCTCAAGGGGAATTCTCCCCCTAATTAGGTTCTCTCTACTCATCTCTATAAAAAATATAAACCTTAGTTATATCAGAACCAAAATCCTCATATCTATTAAAATATTTAACTTAAAATAAATCTTTATCTTCACTAACAAAATCTACCGAGTCAATATTACCACACTCCAAATTCTAAACTTTTGAACCAATTTGATCATATCTATGAATAAAACCTTGGAAACCAATGATATGCTAAGAAGAAACAAGTTTTTTTTCATCAAAAAAAATTATTGACATAGAAGCACTAGGAGAGAGATGTGAGTGATCTCCCCCAACAACATCAATACCCCCACCAATACCATCAGATTTATCAGAAACATCAAATACTTCCCTAGATATCTTAGAAAAATTCTCAGCTTGTTCTTCACCAGAGACTTCAGTCTCCTCTTCTTAACCTTCACATAACATGATATCATTAACTGGAATAGAAAGGAAGGGAAAATCTATAGCAACCCAATCTTAGCATACATATATATTACATAATTTTAAATTAATATTCATCACATTACAAAATTACATTCACGATTACCATAATAGTTTAGTGTCTTTGGAATCTTAGAACCCAATATTTTAACCTAGTAAAGGATCTTAAAGGTTTTCCAAAAATATCATCCCAATTAGTAATCCTACTTAAAAAATTTATTCATAACCTAGGGAAAGGAGACATAAGAAAGAGTGATCTCAGATGCTCAATAAGGGTAAATAAAGAAGACACATAAGCATAACATGAGCATAGGGTTATGAGAACATGATAATAACATTATAAGATCAAACCATTCACATTAAAGATCTTATTCATGATTCAGAGAATAAATATTGGAATATCATAGGACATGAATCATAAAGGAATCAAAAATCAAAATCCATGTTAGTATAAAGTTGGAATATTACATGGAATTGTGAAAAACACATAATCATATAAAATTATTTCCATAGTAGTCAATGATTACATATAATTCCTTGACTGTGTAATGGGTTCACTTTCCAATCCATCTTAGTAGTCATGGTTCACTCTCAAGACCATATTAGTAGTCATGGTTCTCTCCTAAAACTATATTAGTAGTAATTTTCACTCCAAATACCATCTTAGTAGTCAAGGTTAACTTACAATACCATATTCATAGTTAAGGTTCACATTCATGACCCTATTAAAAGTCAAGGTTCACTATCAAGACCATATTAATAGTCAAGGTTCACTTTAAAGACTATCCTAATAGTCAAGGTTCACTCATAAGACCATCTTAGCTGACAAAGTCCTTTACTGAATCGATTTCACTCCTCATTCCATCCATGTCTATCTTATGAGATATAAATATTTACCTAATTAATTAGAGGGAGATATAGTTCCCACAAATCACATAATGAAATCAAACAAATGTGTTCCAGAAATCATAAAAAATCATCACATCATAACCCATGAAATGAAATGGGTATCATAAACATGTCATCAAATCATAGCCAATAGAAAAGAGATAGGTCTCCTAATAATTTCATCAATGAATATCATGTGAAAATAAGTAAGTTTCATAGGTTTTTTTTATCATGGTAAAACACATGGAAGAGAAATGAGTTTCATTGATTTCATGCCATCAAAACAAAAACAATTCATATAAAGAATATGAATGGTATCTTAGATCAAATCCCAAGAAATTCATAAGTAACACTAATAGATGTCATATTAGATATAAAATAATTTTTGAAAGATCATTTAAAAAATTTCATCATGAAAATATAATTCCCCCATTGAAAAATTATATTTAAATCATAAAACATTTTGAAAACCATTTTCATTAAAAATATCTTTGAGAATATATAATGGAAAATTTTGAAATTAATATAAAATATTTGTTAAAACATAAAAATATTAAAATAACATTACTTGAAAATTATTTAAATATATAATTTACAATCATTTATTAATTTATATTTTGAAAACATGTCTTTTTAATAAAATAGATTTCTGACCAAAGTATGAAATAACGTCAGATTTTAATCAAAACATTTTATTAAATATATTAAGTACCAAAGAGTGAACCAAGTATAATTTTAATAGAAGATATCTTGAATAACCATATGAGAAAAAAATTTATGAGTGTTCTTGAGATATGAATCATAATATTCTATCAATTGAAGTGTAATCATAGAAATTCCCAATAAGCGATGAGATTGTATCCCTAAACTCTTTCCACTTTGGTAAATTGGAATAAAAAACCCATGAAAGAATAACATTATGTAGTACCCCCGATTTATATTATATAACCCTTAATTGACTATTTTCATGGTTTTAATGTTAAGGGTGTTGAATGGGAGAGTCGGGAGAACTTGGAATGGTGTTTTGAGGCAAAGGATAAGTCACATGGGCGGCACACAGTTTCTCTAAACCGTGCGGCCAAGCCATGCATAGTTGGTCTTGGAGGCAGTAGATTCTGCACGGGCGACGCACAGTTTGTCTAACCATGCGGCCAAACTGTGTGAGATGGGTGGCCGAGGCAGTAGCTAACACACGGTTAGTGCATGTGTTATCAAACCGTGTGAACTAACCGTGTAGACACTTAAATGAGATCCTTAAATTGTGGATCTCACATGTTTTTGACTCTAAATTCCTCGTTTAATCTCCTAAGAGGCCCTAACTCTGGATTTTGGTTCTCCTAAAGTAAATGAGGGTTCACCCATCGTTTTGGAGGTGATCCAAAGGCTTCTGTTGGCGAATCGAAGCCGGATTCTTGAGGTATGTGATCATTCTTGATCAGTTTCTTAGATCTACTTCTCCTCTTCTCTTGGTTTCATAGATCTACACATGTTATGGGTAGATCTAAGTACGTGGATTCCAAATATGATAAAATTTGGTCTTGATTTTTCTAGTATAAGAGATCTAAGGCGGGTTTATGGGGAATCAACCTGGGTTTCTTGAGCATTCTTCGACCTTTGTGGTTTTCATCAAGTCCGTTGAGGTGGGAGGCTTCACTCTTGACTCCTCTTGTTAGAATTGATTGTCTTAGTTTCAAACTGGTGTATTTTAATGGTTTTTATTGTGAATATCATGGAATAAATCTTCCTTAGTGATGATTTATGGTTTTGATGTAATTGTGAAATCTTGGTGAATTGTTTTGCAAAGTAATTTGGCTTCTTGAATTTAAAATGTTGATTTTAAATTATCGATTTTCTGAAATTGTAAATGGTTTGATGAAAAATGGGTTTTCAATAAAAAGGGTGTTTTATTGAAATTGTTTGAGATTTAAATGACATTGATGGAATTGTTTTTCAATAAAAAAGTAGTCTTATTGAAATGGTTTGGAATTTAAATGGTTTGGCTTTGAAATGGTTTTGATGGAAGTGGTTTTTAATAAAACGGTGTTTTGATTGAAAGGGTGTTTTGGCATGATTGATGGGCAGATGTGGTGGATGTTCATATTGAATTTGGGACGGACAAGGGTTAGGAGTGTCCCCCATCAGTGTTGGGATGAATAAGGGTTAGGGATCTCCCCCATCAAACATTCATATTTCATTTGGGACAAATAAGGGTTAGGGGTCTCCCCCATTAGTGTTGTGATGGATAAGGGTTAGGGATCTCTCCCATCTAGAATTCATGTGAATTTGGGTTGGATAAGGGTAAGAAGTCTCCCCCATCATGGTTGGGGTGGATAAGGGTTAGGGCTCCTCCCCTCTTCCAGGCAGCATGCATGGTTGGTTGCATAAGTTTGTGGAATGGTTGGGTATGCCAAAAAAGTGATCTTGTGAAATGGTTCTAAATCTTGTTTGGTTATTTTTATGGAAAAATAACTTGCTGGAAAATTGGTTTCAATTGTTTTTGGAATTCCTTTGGTTATGAATGGTTTTGGAAAATTGTTTATATTTAGTTATAAACTTCTTTTGAGATTTTTTTTATATAAACTGTTCTTTATATAAATGTTACTAACTCTTCTATCCTAGTGGCGTGAGTAAGGAAGTCATTGGAGAAAACCAACTTAATTTTATACTCACCCTTGCTTTGGCACGTTGGTGCTTTTGCAGATGTCGTATTCCGGGACACAGGTAAAGGTAAAACATCCTATTGCTAGTGGCTTGTGGTGATGCTTTGGAGATGTTGTGGAGCTGGGAGCTCGTGGAGCATGGAGTTGTAGTGTCTTTTAAAAGTCTTAAGTTGTTCATCTATTGTGTACTGTGATGCTTAGTTTAGTCTTCCACCATTGTGTACTTTGATGTAGTTTGATATAAATGAAGTTTTTATTGGTCTTTCATTTGTTCATGCAACATATAGTGAATGTATGGTTATGGTTGGTTTATGGGTTTACTTCTTAAAGGGTAAATTGTCCCCCACTTGTATTTGAAACCCTTCCGCATTTACTACCAGCCTTTGGCGTCTTGGGGATGTCGCTTAAGGCCTTGTAATGACTCATTGAGATCTCAAGCCAATGAGAATTGGAAGGTCATTACAAATGGTATCAGCTTGTTCGGTCCTTTCCTAAAAAGTAGTCATCAATGTTTTTGGTCTTGGAGTTGAAATTATTTCTTGTCTGTTCCTTTGGTCGACATATTATACATGAGTAGGATTGTTGGAACTTGAAATTTATAGTATAAAAGGACGTAGCTAACCCCTTTATGCTGAAATTCATGTTACCAGGGAGTTGGGTAAATACGTGTTTGGAGACACTTCTAGAATTTTGAAATCTCATTGTCATGGGTTTAGCCAATGAGACAAGCATGACATGCATTATAGAGGAATGAATTCCCACTAGGATTTCATATCTCATTGTGAGTAATGATTAAGGATTTTAGGCAAGGTGCGAATTTTTGAAAAATGTAGAAAATGTTTTCAAGTAAAAGATCTTGAAAACAGGGTTTTTGGTGTATTTTGAAAATGGTATGATTTTTAAAAGCATGAAGAATGTTTTAAAAAATGGTTGAACATGGGGAAAAAAGATGTTTTGGAAAAAAATGTTGTGGTAGATGATGTGATAGAATTTGAAATGCTAATCCATAAGTTGCTAGAGAGTGAGATTGACAGAGTTTTTTGTTGGTTTAGAAAATGGCACCTGGTAGGCATGGTCAGAACAAACCCTAAGAGGCTGCAGAGAATGTGGTTCCACTAGAACTACATTTGAACTAAGAGCTGGTTCAGATTATTGTCCAGGCTTTTCATGTTGTGGATACAGGGAAACAGAGGAATGAACCAAGGCATGTGGATCATACAATCTAGTTCATGAAACATAATCCACTGAACTTTTGGGGTGATGCTGAACCTGAAAAGGTGGAGGTGTTGCTAAGTTGGATGAATCATATCTTTTATTTCATCGCCACACCAGTAGAGTTGATAGTAAATTTTACTACGTATATGCTAGAGGATCTTTCACGTCAGTGGTTGGATTTTGCGGTGCATGCTAAATTATATGAAGGCCTTACATGGTAGGATTTTGAAGAATTGTTCAAAAAATAATTCTATCCTCACACGTTCAAGATCCAGAAAACAACGGACATATTTAGCTTGAATTAGGAGAGCCACTATATTACATAGTATGTGTATAAGTTCATGAACTTAGTCCATTTTGCACAAGAGGTTGCGGCAAGTGCGTCGTTGAAGGAACACATATTCAAATCAGGGCTAAGGCAAGAGATTCGATCGAAGATTACAGTTCTCTGTATTATGAATTATACAGAGATGGTGAATAGAGTGACTATTTCTAAACATGACATATCAGGATCTATAGGAGGATGAATGATGATACATAAAAGAAATGGTGGGAACTCAATCGTTGGGAACAAGAGGAAAAAGGACACCTATTTCCACGGTGCAAGTGGAAATCACTATCAGACAACGGGATCATGGAACCTTCCTCCATGACCCCAGAGCAATGAAGGTTGTTTTCAATGTGGTTCTCTTGACCAAAAAGGGTGAGATTGTATGGCTCAACCTAGAGCATGTCATAATTAAAAGCATATGGGGAATCTATAGCGCTATTATTGAAATGATCCATGGTCGGGGGCACATGACACTCCTCAGGAGTCGCAAGCATCATATGCTTCGACAAGACGTGGAAAATAGAACTAGTCTCATCAGAATAACTGAGCTAGACATGATGATTCTTGAAATACCATGAATCATCAACCTGGGAAATCTCAGCAAGGAAAAAAGGAGAACAATTCATTAAAGAAGCAATTGTATTGAGATGAGCAGATGATGGTCAATGATCAGGCTAGACCATCTATAGTTATAGGTATGATTCTTTTTAAATTCTACCCTTATGCTAGTTCTCTTTGATACTGGTGCATCAAATTACTTCATTACTTCTAGTGCTATTGACTTTGTATGTTTAAAACTGGAAATAATGCCTTCTGTTTTGAAACTAAAAACTCCTATTGGTAAAAGAGAACATCAAGACTTTGTGTATAGAGCATGTTCTATAACTGTTGATGGAGCTGAGTTAAAATTGGACTTCTCGATGTTGGACATGGATGTCTATGACGTAATCATGGGGATGGATTGGTTGATAATGCTTAAGGATCACATCGACTGTTATAAGAGAAAAATTAGTTTCACGATTGAGGACGACATCAAACATCTCTTCAAAAAAGAGAGGATGGAAAAGAAAGTTTCAAAGAGATATTTGGCACCAATGGTGGGAACGATCTCTTACCAATTGGCAGCATTGACTTTGGAATCAATGGAAGAGATTGAGGAAAATAGTTTTCCAGCTGTGGTGGATCAATTTCTAGATGTCTTTCCCATGAACTTCTCAGTGTTATAACCTCTAAGGGAAGTGGAGTTTATGATTGATCTCCTTCTAGGGACCAGTCCTATTTCCCTTCCGTCTTATAGGATTGAACCAATAGAGATACAGGAATTGAAAGTGTAGTTAGAGGAGCTAGAAAGCAAGGGTTTCATTTGACCAAGTACTTCTCCATGGGCAGCACCGGTGTTGTTTGTGAAGAAGGCAGATGGAACTCTTCGGTTGTGTGTTTATTATCATAATATTAACCAAGTTAAGATAAATAATAGATATCCACTTCCACACATTGATGATTTGTTCGATCAATTAAAGGGAGATCATTGGTTCTCCAAGATTGACTTGCGATCAGGATATCACCAATTGTGAGTTCGGAAGGAGGATATTCCAAAGGCAGTTTTCAGAAGCAGATATGGACACTACAAATATGTAGTCATGACTTTTGGTCTAACGAATTCACCAGCGGTCTTCATAGCTTTGATGAATTAGATATTTCAGAGATATCTGGATTCTTTTGTTGTGGTGTTTGTGGATGATATTTTGGTCTATTCAAAAACAAGGGTTGATCATGAGGTTTACCTGGAAACAATGTTACAAATCTTGAGAGATCATCATTTGTATTCCAAATTATCAAAGTGTGATTTTTGGATAAGGGAAGTACGTTTCCTTGGCCCTATAATTTCTGAGAAATATGTTTCTTTTGATCCTGAATAGATAGAATCTGTTATCTCTTGGAAACCACCGAAGAATGTGTTCGAGATAAACAGTTTTCTTGGTGTAGCTGTTTACTACCGACGCTTTGTGTGTGATTTCTCATGACTAGCTTCACCAATGACAGCTCTGACTATGAAGAATGATATCTTCCAATAGATGGAATAATGTCAGAAATCCTTTCAGGAACTGAAATTTTTTCTTACATCAGAACATGTCTTGATCTTTACAGAATCAGGACAGTGGTATGTGGTTTATTGTGATGCTTCTGGATCAGGGTTGGGTTGTGTTCTCATGAAAATAGATCCATTGGTTGCTTATGGTTCAAGGTAGTTGAGATTGCATGAGAAACAAATTACCCAACTCATGATTTGGAGTTGGCTGCAGTCATCCATGCTTTGAAAACATGGAGACATTATCTCTTTGGTGAGATATTTACTATACATACAGATCACAAAAGCATGAAACACATTTTCTCACATAAATATTTGAATCTGAGGCAAAGGAGGTGGATGGACTATCTCCAGATGTTTGACTTTGACTGGATGTACACACCAGGAAAAGGGAATTCGGTGGCAGATGCGTTGAGTAGAAAGTCATATGTTCGGTTAGCGAAATAAGATTCATATGAATGGTAGTTGATGTCAGTCTTAGCTGACATGCATGTGGAATATGAAAACCGAGGTGACGTTGCTATTTTCTTTTCAGCTACACTTGTTCCTAATTTAGAAAAGATGATAAAAGAAGAACAAACATCTGATGCAGAATGCATGGTTGTAAGTTCAAAACTCAATAGTGGGGAGACCATTGATGGATGGAAACTTGATGGGGGTTACGTTTTGTGTTTTAGAGATCGGATGGTTGTACCTAAGGTTTGTCAAGAACAAATCCTTCATGATTACCACCATTCAAGATGGGATGTACATCCGGGTACATAGAAAATATATAAGGCATTGAAGATGTAGTTTTGGGGGAGTGACATGAAAAGTAATATGGCCGAGTTCATCTCGCGGTGTTTGACTTGTCAGCAGGTTAAAGAGGAGAATCATAGACCAGCTGGTATGTTACAATCTTTACCTATCCTAGTGTATAAATGGGATCAGATTGTAAAAGATTTTGTTATATGTCTTCCAAGAATGGTCTGGAAACACGATGCCATTTGGGTGATAGTGGATCGTCTAACCAAGTCGGCCCATTTCATCCCTATTCGTGAAATCTATACGGTAGAAAATATTTCAAAAATATATATTTGAGAAGTGGTAAAGAGGCATGGTGTATTAGTTTCTATAGTCTCAGATAGAGATCCGATGTTCACATCTCATTTCTGGAAATCATTACAACAAGCCCTTGGGACTCAGTTGACTATGAGCACGACGTATCATCCTCAGATGGAAGGTAAATCTGAGCAGATGATACAAACGTTGGAAGACATGTTGTGGGCTTATGTAATGGATTTTGGTGGCTCATGGGAGGAGAATATACCCTTAGTGGAGTTATCATACAATAATAACTATCAAGCCTCGATATGCATGGCTCTGTTTGAAGCATTGTATGGGCATCCTTGTCGTTATACACTATTCTAGGTGGAAACTAGTGAAACTTCACTAGTCGGACCAAGACTCAACAAGGAAACAACAGAGAAGATCCAGTTGATTAGAAAGAGGATGGAGACGGCTCAGTGTCGTCATAATTCTTATGAAGATCACCATCTAAGACTGTTGTCGTTCGTTGTGGGTGATCATTTCTCCTTGAGGATCTCTACAAGGATTGGACATCGTGGTTTCGAGAAGTAGGAAACGTTATCTTCTAGATACATTAGTCCTTTTGAGATACTGTAATGGGTTGGAGAGGTCAAATATCAGTTATACTTACCACCACAATTCAGTTTGGTGCATAATGTGTTCCATGTATCTTAGTTGAAAAAGTATCAGCCTGATCCTGACCATGTGATCAGATGAGATCACATTGATCTAGAGCTGGATGTTTCATTGATACATATCCCGGTATGGATTGTGGATAGGCAAGAGAAAGTCTTTCATTGAAAAATCATCGGTCTAGTGCGGGTTTTATTAAATCATGGTCGGATTCAGGAAGAGACTTGGGAACACGAAAAGGAAATGAAAGAGCAGTGGCCGGAACTCTTTTAGTTGGGTGAAGGTTTTCTACTTTACGAGGACATAAATACCAATGGTGGGGAGAATTTAGTACCACTGGTTTCTGGTATGTAACCCTTACTTTTTGCTTTTCATGGTTTTAAAGTTAAGGGTGTTGAAGGGGATAGTCGGGATAACTTGTAATGATGTTTTGAGGTGAAGGGGAAGTCGCACGGGCGGCACACAGTTTCTCTAAACCATGCGGCCAACCCATCCATAGTTGGTCTTAGAGGCAGTAGCTTCCACACGGGTGGTGCATGATTTGTCTAAACACGTGGCCAAATTATGTGAGAGGGGTGGCCGAGGCAGTATCTAATGCATGGTTAGCGCACGAGTTATCAAACCGTGCAAACTAACCATGCAGGCACATAAATGAGATCCTTAAATTGTGGATCTCACGCATTTTTGCCTCTAAATGCCTCGTTTAAGATTCTAATTATCCCTAACATGGGATTTGGGTTCTCTTAAGGTCAAGAAGGGTTCTCCCATTATTCCGGAGGCGATCCGAAGGCTTCTATTGGCGAATCAAAGCCGTATTATTGAGGTATGTGATCGTTCATGATCGGTTTCTTAGATCTACATAGATCTACATCTCCTCTTCTCTTGGTTTCTTAGATCTACCTACGTTATGGGTAGATATAAGTGTGTGGATTCCAAACATGATGATATTTGGTCTTGATATTTCTAGGAGAAGAGATCTAAGGTGGGTTTTTGGAGAATTGACCCGGGTTTCTTGAGCGTTCTTCAAACGTTGTGGTTTTCGTCAAAACCTTTGAGGTAGGAGGCTTCAATATCAACTCCTATTGTTATAATTGGATGTATTAGTTTCAAATTTGTGTATTTTAATGGTTTTGATTGTGAAAAGGATGGAATAAATCTTCCGTAGTGATGATTTATGGTTTTGATGTAATTGTGAAATCTTGGTGAATTGTTGTGCAAAGTGATTTGGCTTCTTGAATTTAGAATGTTGATTTTAAATTATGGATTTGATGAAATTGTAAATTGTTTGATAAAAAATGGGTTTTCAATAAAAAAGGTGTCTTATTGAAATGGTTTGAGATTGAAATGACTTTGATGGAATTGGTTTTCAAACAAAAAGTAGTTTTATTGAAATGGTTTGGAATTGAAATGGTTTGGATTTGAAATGGTTTGGATGGAAATGGTTTTCAATAAAAAGGTTTTTTTATTGAAAGGGTGTTTTTTCATGATTGATGGGAAGATGTGGTGGTTGTTCATATTTAATTTGGGACGGACAAGTGTTAGGAGTCTCCCCCATCTGTATTGGGATGGATAAGGGTTAGGGATCTCCCCCCATCAAATATTCATATTTCATTCGGGGCCGATAAGGGTTAGGTGTCTCCCCCATCAGTGTTCGGATGGATAAGGGTTATGGATCTCCCCCATCAAGCATTCATGTGCATTTGGGTTGGATAAGGGTAAAAAGTCTCCCCGATCATGGTTGGGATGGATTAGGGTTAGGGATTCTCCCCTCTTCTAGGTAGCATGCATTATTGGTTGCGTGGGTTTGTTTTATGGTTGGGTATGCCAAAAAATGGATCTTGTGAAATGGTTCTAAAGCTTGTTTGGTTATTTTTCTGTAAAAATAACTTCCCGGAAAATTGGTTTCAATTACTTTTAGAATTCCTTTGGTTATAAACGGTTTTGGAAACTTGTTTATATTTAGTTATAAACTATTTTTGAGAAAATGTTTTATATAAAATGTTTTTTATATAAATGTTTCTAACTCTTCTATCCTAGTGGCGTGAGTAGGGAAGTCATTGGGGAAAACCTACTGAGTTTTATACTCACCCTGCTTTTGGCACATTGTTGATTTTGCCGAAGTCGTATTCTGAGACACAAGTAAAGGCAAAACATCTTATTGCTATTGGATTGTGGTGATGCTTGGAAGATGTTGTGGAGTTAGGAGTTTGTGGAGCATGGAGTTGTAGTGTATTTTTAGTGTCTTGAGTTGTTCTTCCACTGTGTACCTTGATGCTTAGTTTGGTCTTCCGCTGTTGTGTACTTTGATGTAGTTTGATATAATTGAAGTGTTTATTGGTCTTTAATTTGTTCATGCATCATATAGTGAATGTTTGGTTATGGTTGGTTTATGGTTTTCTTCATTAAAGGGTAAATCATCCCCCACTTTTATTCAAAACCCTTTGGAATTTATTTCCAGCCTTTGGCGTCTTGGGGATGTCGCTTAAGGACTAGTAATGACTCGTTGAGCTCTCAAGCCAATGGGAATTGGCGAGTCATTACACATTAAATGAAGAATAAAATATCATTAATATAAAAAGATTAATTATTTAAAATTTTAAATGGGTATTATATACACCTTGTAAAATAATATAGGTGTATAACATAACCTCTATCTCAAAGAAGGAAAATTGAGACAAAATTACCTTACTAATTTGGTAAATTTTGAACCGTAATCCCAATAAAACAGAGATAATAAAATGTATATATAAATAACCATAAATTTAATTATAGTAATACTATAATAAATTAATTTTCTTTATGAACACCACACAAAATAAATGAGTGGTGAATATGACATAGGACTCACAAAAACAGAAGTGAGACAAGAAATCCCCTTACCTTAATTTTTAAATTCCTTCATACATGTTCAAAAATCATGTATAATAAATATATCTTTATTATAAATATACCAAATAACCATATTAATATATATATATATAATACTATATATTATTTATTTATGTCTTTATATTACTAATTTATTAAAAATTACATGTTAAAGTTGTGTTTTGAGTAATAATCGCTTTGTTTTTCTTACATTTTTTGATTTGTTATTATTAGTCCCCTTACATAGATCATAATTTACTTATATAAAGAGTTTAAAACATGAAATAAATATCATATATATACATTATATATTATTTACAATAATATATATTTTATAGAAACATGAATTGAAATGCACTGTTCAAGTAGACGGTAGGTTGTACATACACATGAATGTTGTTTCAATTTTTTTATCGTATAGAAAGAAATAAAATTAATTGATATATATATATATATTATAATTCAATTAGAATTATTATTTCATATATATATAATATTTTTATTAAATCTATCCTTAACACATTTCATTTAAATCATGAACGAATCACATCACATTGAGGAGGTGGTAGTCTACTGATCCACAAACGATGTCATCGTATTCCCGAAAAATGGAAAGAAAGAAGGTATGTGTTATGTAATAGTTGAATAAGTATAAAAAAATAATATATATAATATAAATAATATATAATTAGTAATTAAATCATTATTCTCAATCTTGATAGGTGTTAATGGAAGAATGACCAAAATCGATTCGCGAGGCAGTCGTCCGTCGTTCACACGAACGATGATGGCGAATCTCATTTGATTGAAGTGTGTGAGAGTGTTGTTCATAAAATTAATATACCAAAATCATAGTATATTTATTATAGTTAGGTTATTATATAATAATGGTAAATGAATAATTTATATAGTGGAGAAATAAATAAGAAAAAAGTGATTGTTGAAGAATGTTACCTCTTCTTCAGGTAAATCGTTTTGGTTTGCACCAAAGGATTTATTTAGTTTCATTTATACCCAAAGTAAGGATTATACGATTATAAGAGGTATTTTATTAGTTTATTTTTAGGGATTTTATGAGAAAAATGGCTTGATATGTGTGAAGAAGTGAGAGTATGTTGGGTTCCCTTTTATTAGTAGGAGAGAAAGGACAATTGGTATTTTATAAAAGAATTGTTTTCTCCCCACGTTTTTACCAGACCAAAGGATTCCATGAAACAAAAAATTATATAAATGAATATTTAAGGTTTAAATATTGTGATTAAATTGGTATTTTACAAGTGAATAGTCATTTTTACACCTTATACTCCAAGCTTAATGACTAAGTAAACTTGTTTTTACCTTAATCAATGTAATTAATTTTAACTACATTCACTAAGAATTATGATAAAAAATAAAGTGAAATTCTCAGAAATTTTAAAATATTTTTATTCAAAATATGGAATATATTTTTCCAAATTCAAATTACATAATTTATTTAATTTTTTTTAAAAAATCCCACCGATGTGACGGGAAAGAAGGTTTTTAAAGTGAAAATTTTCAAACTTTTGAAAAGTTTTTATATAATATTTCAATGTGAAAATGGTTTCAATGAACTAAAATGAATTATTTGATTTATAATTTGATATAATTAAAATTTAAAACAAATTAAAAATATTATTTAGCTATATAAATAAATAAAACAAAAAGGATGTTCTTAATTTAAATCCATTATTTTTCATTATTCATCCATACACGAAATATTTCATAAAATTACCAAAAAATAACCCTAAAATAATTTTGACATTACTATTTAAAAAATGATATTTATTTTTTCAAATACTATTTTTATTTGTGAAAAATTTTAGTTTACAAAGTTTTGCTCTATTTAAAGGTAGTAAAACTACATTTTAGAAAAATATATCTTTTTATGGATAAAATTGGATTTATTCTTATCTCTTGTCCAATAAAACATAAGATAAATGTTAAATTTATGATTAAATATCTAATATATACTTTTAATTAAATTAATTCATTAAAATTTGTTTTTTAATTTATTGATATAAAATGTGTTTGTGTATATAAAAATTGTTTTTTAGAAAAAGAATTTATCTAACTTCAAATAATTATTACTTTAATATATAATTAATTGGTATAAAAATAATTAAATTTATATACATTTATAACCCATATTTTAATAATAAATTTAATACTATTCATAAATTCCATTCCAATGGATAGGTGATAAATATAATAATATTTTTTTAAAAATATTTTTAGTATATTGTAGTTCGGTAAAACATTGTCTTGTGTGTAACACAAGTTATCGAAGGAACATATAATTGTTTTAAACACAATCCAAACATAGTGTTTTAAGTACTAAAAGATAATATAAGTGTTTTTTGTTGTAAAATATAAACTTGTTTCTTCATATAAATCAATCATATCTTAGTGTATCATGCAATGCAATCCCTGAGAGTAATTTAATTAATTAAAAAAAATCAATTAATTCACAAAAAAATAGTGTGTTTCATTATGCCCCACAAATGAATTTCTACCATGAAATTAATATGGGACATAAATGTTTTAATACTTTAATGTTCCTTTCATAAGAACTCATAACACAAAATGGATACTAAAACATCCTTTACAAAAGGGAATGTTGGAAACATAATGTTTACCCAATGTAACTCATAACTAGGATTCCATATAGAATAAAATAGGTGGTAATTAAAAAAATTTACTTGGAAGAGAAAAATAACATCCAAACACTAATGGATATTGATAAAAAATATTTATTAGTATAAATTTAATGGTCACAAATCCATAAACCAAATAAGGGTGAAAAAGGTCATTGATTTCATAAAAAATGATGATAATTATACAACATTTTATTTCAAGTCCCTTTTCCTATTGATGACTAATTTTTCATAAGAATATATACTTAACTGATCTCATTCAACTTCATAAGAAAAATCTCACCCTTTGGATGTGCCTTGATATATTATTACTTAATATCTTACTCAAATAAATGAAGGTAAATTTTTCATTCCTGAAGCATTAAGAGATCATAAGGTCCATAAATAGAATGATATGTAATTACATAGGTATTTATTTAAAATCATAGAAAAATGATTAGCACATGTTTCCAAATATTAATAAAACCTCATGTGGTGTGATAATATATTAATATCTAAAAACTCATCCAGTGTTTTATTTAAACCATTCCATAAATGGTTAACCTTATAACCATTCCAAAAGATGAAAATACAAAACTTTATAAAGAGGTTCATTAACTTCCTCAAGATCATCTTATCATTGATCCCCTATATATCATAAAGATTCTATTTGTTGTCACATTCCAAACATGTGAATACCTTCATCATATATTCTCTTGAAATAAGATAATAACTCGAATTTCCATAAATACATATTTAAATCATGAATTATTTATTATTCCAAAGATTATTGAAAATATTCCTTAAATATAAAATTGTTTTAACTCGATCCATGATAGAATACACCACATTGTAAAAAAATCCTTAATCAGATCCAAGGTAATTACTACCATCTTCTTTACTTAATCATATCCAACATATCTTTATCCAAACATAATTATCTCAACAATAGAAAAATATTAAGGGTTATCTTCCCCTAAATCCTTTTTTTCCATGAGTATCACCTTTCCATTAAATGTATTTTCTAGTCAATAATAACGATTCAACACATTATTTTAAATCCTTAGTGAAGAAAATAAACTGAAAAATCCTTATATATTTTACAATTCATATAAAATAATTCTTTAATCCAAATACATATCATCCACAATCCATTTTTAATTTTATAAAAACCACTTTTTGGGTAAGGGAGAACCGTACATAAAGATCCACAACAATACTGCATAAAAACAATACAAACCCCGCCATACCACATTCAAATTCCACAAAAATTAAAATAAAAACTTCACCAGTGCCATAACAATGTCATCTATCAATTTCAAATTTTGAAATCCAAACAGTCATTCAGTCATACAATCATCACTTCCTCAGACTCCGAACCGCCTCAAGACCCTCACTGACACCGAAGACGTCGACCATCATATCACCATCAAATCTGTCCACCGTAAACTCCCATCGCTGCCTTGAGCATCATCCTTGTCACCATAGAGAATCACTAGAAACACACAATCATCGCCGATAAGAAGCACCATCTCCACAGACCATCAGAAAATCCACTACAGAACATCATCACATCCAGAACTGGCTACGCAGACAAACACAACAAACATTCACCAAAATAGCGACAGCACACCACCGTCGTCGTCCGCCCATCACCGAAGGAGAACCCAACAACCGTCAACCTCTCCATAGAAGATAATTTCACGACCATTCATGTCGCTGTTGAAGTTATTGCATCCATAAAAACATCATCATAGAACATCGCAAATGACATAACCTCTCCAAGAGACTCTCGGTCGAAACCATCACCAAACAGATATAGAGTGAACACCCGGAGAAATGAAAAAATAATCCTTCATAGATTAACACCGAACAAGATTTGAAAAAAAACCAAAAACAACCTCAATATAATTGTTAAATCGCTGATAGGCACCATTGACGAAGAGAACCATAACGTCTTCATATGAGAAAAGCGACTCCAGTCGTGTCACGACCCGCCCTCGGGGCCCGTGTCGTGACTACCCCAAGCCCGCCTTCCATAGGCCAGGGGCTGGCGACTAGCACCAAGGCGTAAACCCCAACAAAAAGGGAAGGCATTGCCTTTGAAAAGTAAACAAGCACCACAGAGTAAGCAAGCGGAAAAGTAAACACTAAGTAAAAACTGTACAAGCTGTGCTGAAAGTAAAAGGGGCCGGAAATACAAGCCCAACTGTAAAGTACAACTGAAAGGAAAAACAGCAACTGAAAGGAAACACTGCAGCGTCGAGCCGTCCTCTGGAAGTCCCACCTGAAGGGTGGGTACAGATAGCCTCCACTGCTCCTCGGGTCCACCTAACCGCTCCGAGTACGTCTCGCCCAGTGGTCCACCTCCAGGTACTGTCCTGCTCCGCACGCCTCCTCCACGATCAGCGTTGTCCGTCGTCTGCAACCAACACCACGAAGTGCGGGCAGAGCCCATGCAGGGGTGAGTATAAGCTACTCAGTAGGGACCCCGAGACCCCCGAAGGTCTCCCGAAATCCACAAAGTATAAATCACGAAGAAGAGGTACAATCACGAAGTAACATCTGACACGGCTTAGGTATATGCCCATACATATACCTAAGTCGTCAATTCCCCGATCGGCTCCAACGTCCGAGCCCAAGCACAACCCAGTCCACACAGGAATGCAAAACGCATACCCACGCAGGGTAGAACAACACAATCCACAAAGGAGAGTAAACAGTAAATCCACACAGGATAGCTCAACACAATCCACAAAGGAGAGAAACACAAGGATCATTGACTCAGCTCAAACCAGGATTTTCATTATCGAAACCGTAACTGCTGAAGAGCCCCACCTCTGAAGTGTACAGTGGTCCTGTCACGACTCAGAGGTACTGCTCACTGACCTAAGACTGCTGAGGTACTCCTCCTGTCGAGTATCGCGGGTCTGCTGCCAACTACCGGGCGCTCCGTCCGCTAAGGGTCTGCTGCCAAATACCGGGCGCTCACCCAAATAGCCTATAGAGGTACTCCTCCAGTCGAGTACCGCGGGTCTGCTGCCAACTACCAGGCGCTCCGTCCGCCGTGGGTCTGCCTCCAAATACCGGGCGCTCCGTCCACTGGGAAAGTCGACTCACTCCAAGTCGAGTCGGTCGAGCACTCTTCAGGTCTCAGCCGGCTACACGGTCTCCGTACTCCGTACGCTCGTCTCCAGTATCGCGGGTCTGCCGCTACAACCAAGCGCACCACCTCTATCGAGTAAAACAGAAGATTCAGCTCACACAGGTATGCTTCTTCGGATGACGATAAAGATGATCACTGAACCATCTGAGACGTCGGACCCACGAAGGATCGATAGGTACTAACCTCGCAGTGACCCACACAGGATCGGGCCCACGCAGGACCTGTAGGAGTTGGCTCACACAGAACCGCTGAGAGATGACCCACACAGGATCAGACCCACACAGGATCGGGCCCACGCAGGACCTGAAGCACTAATCCACGTAGGATCGCTGAGTGCAGGAGTCGTCGCAGTCCGCTGAGGATCTCTGCACAGTCGTCGCCGCAGTCCACTGAGGATCTCTGCACGGTCGTCGTCGGAGTCCACGGAGGATCTCTGCACAGTCGTCGCCGCATTCCACTGAGGATCTCTGCACGGTCGTCGTCGGAGTCCACGGAGGATCTCTGCACAGTCGTCGCAGTCCACTGAGGATCTCTGCACGGTCGTCACTGTCGAAGTAGCAGTCGCAGCCAGCCAAGGGTTCCCGCACACAGTAAGCTCGTTCGGGAGGGTCCGCTCCACGAGCCGAGAGGCTGATACATCAACTGACACAAAGTCCGAAGTTCATGTATCCAAAAGTTCCGTATCGTCAACAGGAACTCAACGTCGCAGACGGCGCGTCAATCGGACGCCCGGTCTGAGAGATATTGGCATTTTCGTCCCAGGGGCCCGGTTGGTTTTTAAGGCAAAACCAACCCGACCGCACTCCACCTGCATCCGAACCTCGGGCGGAGTATGCCAAAAGATCCGTCTCACTTAGAGGAAATCAACAAAGCTGACGGAACGTCAATCGGACGTCCGTAGCTCAAGATATGAGTGTTTCCGCTCCGAAGGCCCGGTTGGTTTCGTGTACGAACCAACCCGGACGAACCCCAAGTATTCCGAAACTTTGAGTGCGATAAACCAAAACGACCGTCTCGATCCAAGGATCGCGTTGCCACTGACGGCGGGTCGTTTGGAGGCCCGCAGCTCAAGATATGGCCATTTGAACGAAGTCCATCCGAAGACGGGGGGGTCCGGGCCCGGGCCGACCCGGCCCGACCCCCCCTGGTTGGCCCGAACCGGGTGGGGTCCGACTCGGTTGGCCCGGCCCGGCCCGGCCAGGGCCGGTCCGGCTCGGCTCGGCCGAGCGGCCGACGCGGGGGAAAGCCGCCGCCCTGCGTGACACCCCCGCGGCACCCGCGGGGTGTCCACCAGACACCCGCGGGGTGCCGCGTGACAACCCCGCGGCACCCGCGGGGTGTCGCGCTGGACACCCACGGGGTGCCGCCGCCTCCGGCCGCCGGCGCCACCGCGCCAGCGACCCGCGCCACCTCCGGCTTCCGCGGGCCACCGGAGTCGCTCCGGTGGCCCGTTTTCCTTCCCGTCTGCGCCGTTGTTCCTCCCGGGTTCCGTTCTTTACTGCGGGATCATCAAACAACCGTTGCGGCACGTTCCGTCGTCGCCCGCCAAATCCGAAAAACACGAAGAACGACGGAGGGTTGTCGGGCCGTGTTCGTTCGACCCGCACCCTCCGCGTTAGATAAAAACAACGGGAGAAAAAAAAGAATGTTCAACACATGAACCAACAATTTTAATAAAATAAAATTGTTTCTTTGATTCCGGTTTCTTTAATTTTTAAAGAATGTTCACGGGAATATAAAGAGGGGTATTTCAAAATATAAAATCCCTACCTCAAGCGTCGTCGATCGTCGCGCGCGGGCGTTCTTCGCGGAAAGGATCGTCGCGGAAGAGAGGGATCGTCGCGTCGTCGTGGGGAGGCGTCGCGTCGTCGCGGAATCCGGCGTTGAGTCGGCGAGCTCAACGAACCAAGAACAACAGATTTAAATTATTAATATTTAAATCTGTGTTTCGTTAAAACCAAAAGAAAAGAACTTTTGAGAGGAAATCCGAAATCACTCACATCAAACGGTCGGTGATCGGAGATCGGAGCGTGGAAGAACGTCACGGACGGAAGCGTCGTCGATTTCCGGGTTCGGCGTTCTTCGAGTTCTTCGTGTTCTTCGCGAGGGAGAAGAAGAACAAGAATCCTCTCAAACCTTCTCCAAAGATTTGGGTTGGTCTTATTTTATTAATATGCCAACACACGAAACAGGTTAAGAAACGATTGAATTAATTCATTGAATTAATTCAACGAAAGAAACAGGCCATTAAATTCACGAAAGAAACAGCCCAATTAAATGGTCTGTTACGAATTTAGAAAACGCGTCGGTTGACTTTCATTAAGACGGGTTTTCACGGGTGCGTTTCTTAGCGGAAAGAAACGGCGGGGCTCGTGCGGGCCCACCTCACAAATATCCTACCAAGGGGGTAGGATATTTCCGGATAGCATCCTATCCAGTTCAACTCAGTTCAAGCCGCCTTTAAGTGGCTTCATGTGGCTTCCAAGTGGCTTAAGTGAAATAAAATAATGTTGTCGCAAAATTATTTTATTTCTTAACTTTAAGCCCGAAAATTAAAAACCACACCCGAGCAAACGCAACTCCGGAAGAGGCGTTTCTAAGCGAATACCGGCGCTGCGATTTCATCGGTGCCCTCAGAATTCGATTCCGGGCACCGGTTCAAAAGTTAGAAAAACCCGCTCATCTGTTCACTGAACGTACCCGAGCCAAACATCGGAAAATGATTCCGGGCACACCGGGCCTCGGAATCAGGTGCCGTCAGAAACTGCGCTCTTGTAAAATTCCAAAGAAAATTAAGAAAAAAAAATTCCTTGAAATTTACGGGTCTTTACATTACTCCCACCACAGGGCTTTACGTCCCCGTAAAGCTTCAACACAAACTAGGGATACAAAGGCGGTACTGAGCACGCATCTGAGCCTTCCGCTCCCATGTGCTCACCTGGACCTTCTCTATCGTGGCCCGGACCACCTTTGGTCCCACTAGAGCTGCCATGATTTCTTCCTTGCCGATAAGAGAAATATGGTCTCATCCCCTGGATGAACCACGTTCTTCGCCTAATGCGGTCAATCCCGACATGGATGATACTAATCCATACCAAGGATGACGTCGTAAGCTCTCGACGCTACTACCAAGAGATCCAACCGTTACTCTCGCCTCCAAGGGTTGAGTCACACTGTCGGCATCAGTGTGTGGTAACTGGGTCTCCTCCAGTAGATGTCTCACAAGGGAGGGTCAAGTCAACGGTCAAAACTGGAACCTCTTAGTAACAATACAAGAGAGGACATGGAAGTAAATGCCACAAGAAAAGGTGTCTTTTATTACTGCAGCTCAAGTACAAAGACAAAAAGAATCTACAAACATACATCAACAAAATTAGAAGCAACATGAACAAAAGTCTCCAGGTCTGGAGCTAGTCCCGCTCCTGTCCATCTGCTCCCGGAGCCCCATGATCGTAGGCCTCAACTGCCTGAAGATGAGCTCTCCCATGTCCTCTGGTCCCCTGCGGTCGGGGTGGATAGCCTGGTGGTGGTGGTGGCAGAGCCTCAAAGCATCGCCCACCACCTGCTGCTAGGCCAGCTCCTCTGCCTCGTCCGCCTCCTCCCTGTGGACCGCCACGGTCGACCCTCTGCCTCTGCCTGGGTGGCCCCTCCACCGTCTGCTGCTCCTCAGTACGGCGGGTCGGGCAGTCACGAGCCATGTGACCAATCCCGCCACAGGAGTAACACTGCCTGCCTCTCGGGAGGTTGGCTTCGCGCTGTGTGCCCCGCACTGCTGAGCCAGTGTCCCGAGGTCGTCTGCCGGAACCTTGAGTCATCCGTCGGCTACCTGCTACCGAAGACTCCGCCACCTGCCGCCCTGCGGTAGGTCTTGCCGTAGACTCAGCCAGAAAGCTCTCGATCAGAAGGGCTCGCTCTAGCACTCCTGCCTGGGTCGGGATGCTGAGGGAGATCAGCGATGCCCTGATCTCGTGTCTCAATCCCTCCTCGAAGGTCCGGGCCCGGAAGAAGGGGTCCCGTACCATGTCTGTCGAGTACCGAGAAAGGTCGGTGAACCTCGCCGCGTACTGAGCGATCGTCAAGCTGCCCAGCCGCAGCTGAAGAAGCTCCTGGATGCGCACCGCTCGGAGGGTGGACGGGACGAACTCTGAGCGGAAGAGGCTCTCGAAGTCCGTCCAGATGAGGGAGGACTCATCGTGCACCTGGAGCATCAAGCTCCACCATCTGCCTGCTGCCGCGTGCAGGAGACTCGCTGCGAGGATCACCATGAGGTCTGCTGGTGTCCTCACTAACCTGAAAACTCGGACGACCGCCTCCAGCCAGTCCTCGGCTGCCTGGGGGTCCGACTCCCCACGGAACCTGGGTGGTCGCTGGCGCTGGAACTCATGCAGAGGTCCGAGGCGTCGTGCATCGTCAGCTGCCAGTGCTGGAAGCATCGGGGGCTCGGCGGGTAAAGGTACCGCCGGTGCCTCTGCGGTCAACGGGCCCTGTACCGAGGCCTCGTCGCTCGGCGGGCTGTCGTCGCGCCCTACTCTAGGAACCCTAGCTGGCTGCTGTCGTCGTGCCATCCTGAAAAAGAAACAAGTATGCCACGGTCAGAACAGTATTCCTGGTGAGCTGACACAAGTAATCATAGGGAAAACATGAAACACACATGCAATCAATGTTTTCGTGCATTAAGTCGGGAATCAGAAGTCAGGGTCCTGGTGTATGGATACGTCGGCCGCCGCACCAACACTGGACTCCCTGGACTGATATCCACACTCAATACACTAAACACTTTTGCTTCACATAGAAGAAAGATCAGAGTCTGCGGTAGAACCGACCACCTCTGATACCAATTTGTCACGACCCGCCCTCGGGGCCCGTGCCGTGACTACCCCAAGCCCGCCTTCCATAGGCCAGGGGCTGGCGACTAGCACCAAGGCGTAAACCCCAACAAAAAGGGAAGGCATTGCCTTTGAAAAGTAAACAAGCACCACAGAGTAAGCAAGCGGAAAAGTAAACACTAAGTAAAAACTGTACAAGCTGTGCTGAAAGTAAAAGGGCCCGGAAATACAAGCCCAACTGTAAAGTACAACTGAAAGGAAAAACAGCAACTGAAAGGAAAAACTGCAGCGTCGAGCCGTCCTCTGGAAGTCCCACCTGAAGGGTGGGTACAGATAGCCTCCACTGCTCCTCGGGTCCACCTAACCGCTCCGAGTACGTCTCGCCCAGTGGTCCACCTCCAGGTACTATCCTGCTCCGCACGCCTCCTCCACGAACAGCGCTGTCCGTCGTCTGCAACCAACACCACGAAGTGCGGGCATAGCCCATGCAGGGGTGAGTATAAACTACTCAGTAGGGACCCCGAGACCCCCGAAGGTCTCCCGAAATCCACAAAGGATAAATCACGAAGAAGAGGTACAATCACGAAGTAACATCTGACACGGCTTAGGTATATGCCCATACATATACCTAAGTCGTCAATTCCCCGATCGGCTCCAATGTCCGAGCCCAAGCACAACCCAGTCCACACAGGAAAGAAAAATGCATACCCACGCAGGGTAGAACAACACAATCCACAAAGGAGAGTAAATAGTAAATCCACACAGGATAGCTCAACACAATCCACAAAGGAGAGAAACACAAGGATCATTGACTCAGCTCAAACCAGGATTTTCATTATCGAAACCGTAACTGCTGAAGAGCCCCACCTCTGAAGTGTACAGTGGTCCTGTCACGACTCAGAGGTACTGCTCACTAACCTAAGACTGCTGAGGTACTCCTCCTGTCGAGTATCGCGGGTCTGCTGCCAACTACCGGGCGCTCCGTCCGCTAAGGGTCTGCTGCCAAATACCGGGCGCTCACCCAAATAGCCTACAGATGTACTCCTACAGTCGAGTACCGCTGGTCTGCTGCCAACTACCAGGCGCTCCGTCCACCGTGGGTCTGCCGCCAAATACCGGGCGCTCCGTCCACTGGGCTAGTCGACTCACTCCAAGTCGAGTCGGTCGAGAAGTCTTCAGGTCTCAGCCGGCTACACGGTCTCCGTACTCCGTACGCTCGTCTCCAGTATCGCGGGTCTGCCGCTACAACCAAGCGCACCACCTCTATCGAGTAAAACAGAAGATTCAGCTCACACAGGTATGCTTCTTCGAATGACGATAAAGATGATCACTGAACCATCTGAGACGTCGGACCCACGAAGGATCGATAGGTACTAACCTTGCAGTGACCCACACAGGATCGGGCCCACGCAGGACCTGTAGGAGTTGGCTCACACAGAACCGCTGAGAGATGACCCACACAGGATCGGACCCACACAGGATCAGGCCCACGCAGGACCTGAAGCACTGATCCACGTAGGATCGCTGAGTGCACGAGTCGTCGCAGTCCGCTGAGGATCTCTGCACAGTCGTCGCCGCAGTCCACTGAGGATCTCTGCACGGTCGTCGTCGGAGTCCACGGAGGATCTCTGCACCGTCGTCGTCGGAGTCCACGGAGGATCTCTGCACGGTCGTCGTCGGAGTCCACGGAGGATCTCTGGACAGTCGTCGCAGTCCACTGGGGATCTCTGCATGGTCGTCACTGTCGAAGTAGCAGTCGCAGCCAGCCAAGGGTTCCCGCACACAGCAAGCTTGTTCGGGAGGGTCCGCTCCACGAGCCGAGAGGCTGATACATCAACTGACACAAAGTCCGAAGTTGATGTATCCAAAAGTTCCGTATCGTCAACAGGAACTCAACGTCGCAGACGGTGCGTCAATCAGACGCCCGGTCTGAGAGATATTGGCATTTTCGTCCCAGGGGCCCGGTTGGTTTTTAAGGCAAAACCAACCCGACCGCACTCCACTTGCGTCCGAACCTCGGGCAGAGTATGCCAAAAGATCCGTCTCACTTAGAGGAAATCAACAAAGCTGACGGCACGTCAATCGGACGTCCGTAGCTCAAGATATGAGCGTTTCCGCTCCGAGGGCCCGGTTGGTTTCGTGTACGAACCAACCCGGCCGAACTCCAAGTATTCCGAAACTTTGAGTGCGATAAACCAAAACGACCGTCTCGATCCAAGGATCGCGTTGCCGCTGACGGAGGGTCGTTTGGAAGCCCGCAGCTCAAGATATGGCCATTTGAACGAAGTCCGTCCGAAGACGGGGGGTCCGGGCCCGGGCCGACCCGGCCCGACCCCCCCTGGTTGGCCCGAACCGGGTCGGGTCCGACTCGGTTGGCCCGGCCCGGCCCGGCCAGGGCCGGTCCGGCTCGGCTCGGCCGAGCGGCCGACGCGGGGGAAAGCCGCCGCCCCGCGTGACACCCCCGCGGCACCCGCGGGGTGTCGGCCAGACACCCGCGGGGTGTCGCCCTGGACACCCGCGGCACCCGCGGGGTGTCGCGCTGGACACCCGCGGCACCCGCTGGGTGTTGCGCTGGACACCCGCGGGGTGGCGCGCTGGGCAGCCGCGACACCCGCGGGGTGTCGCGCTGGACACCCGCGGCACCCGCTGGGTGTCGCGCTGGACACCCGCGGGATGCCGCGGGACAACCCCGCGGCACCCGCGGGGTGTCGCGCTGGACACCCGCGGGGTGCCGCCGGCGCCGGCGACCCGCGCCACCTCCGGCTTCCGCGGGCCGCCGGACGCGCCACCTCCGGCTTCCGCGGGCCGCCGGAGTCGCTCCGGTGGCCCGTTTTCCTTCCCGTCTGCGCCGTTGTTCCTCCCGGGTTCCGTTCTTTACTGCGGGATCATCAAACACCCGTTGCGGCACGTTCCGTCGTCGCCCGCCATATCCGAAAAACACGAAGAACGACGGAGGGTTGTCGGGCCGTGTCCGTTCGACCCGCACCCTCCGCGTTAGATAAAAACAACGGGAGAAAAAAAAGAATGTTCAACACATGAACCAACAATTTTAATAAAATAAAATTGTTTCTTTGATTCCGGTTCTTTAATTTTTAAAGAATGTTCACGGGAATATAAAGAGGGGTATTTCAAAATATAAAATCCCTACCTCAAGCGTCGTCGATCGTCGCGCGCGGGCGTTCTTCGCGGAAAGGATCGTCGCGGAAGAGAGGGATCGTCGCGTCGTCGCGGGGAGGCGTCGCGTCGTCGCGGAATCCGGCGTTGAGTCGGCGAGCTCAACGAACCAAGAACAACAGATTTAAATTATTAATATTTAAATCTGTGTTACGTTAAAACCAAAAGAAAAGAACTTTTGAGAGGAAATCCGAAATCACTCACCTCAAACGGTCGGTGATCGGAGATCGGAGCGTGGAAGAATGTCAAGGACGGAAGCGTCGTCGATTTCCGGGTTCGGCGTTCTTCGCGTTCTTCGTGTTCTTCGCGAGGGAGAAGAAGAACAAGAATCCTCTCAAACCTTCTCCAAAGATTTGGGTTGGTCTTATTTTATTAATATGCCAACACACGAAACAGGTTAAGAAACGATTGAATTAATTCGTTGAATTAATTCAACGAAAGAAACAGGCCATTAAATTCACGAAAGAAACAACCCAATTAAATGGTCTGTTAAGAATTTAGAAAACGCGTCGGTTGACTTTTCATTAAGACGGGTTTTCACGGGTGCGTTTCTAAGCGGAAAGAAACGGCGGGGCTCGTGCGGGCCCCACCTCACAAATATCCTACCAAGGGGGTAGGATATTTCCGGATAGCATCCTATCCAGTTCAACTCAGTTCAAGCCGCCTTTAAGTGGCTTCAAGTGGCTTCCAAGTGGCTTAAGTGAAATAAAATAAAGTTGTCGCAAAATTATTTTATTTCTTAACTTTAAGCCCGAAAATTAAAAACCACACCCGAGCAAACGCAGCTCCGGAAGAGGCGTTTATAAGCGAATACCGGCGCTGCGATTTCATCGGTGCCCTCAGAATTCGATTCCGGGCACCGGTTCAAAAGTTAGAAAAACCCGCTCGTCTGTTCACTGAACGTACCCGAGCCAAACTTCGGAAAATGATTCCGGGCACACCGGGCCTCGGAATCAGGTGCCGTCAGAAACTGCGCTCTTGTAAAATTCCAAAGAAAATTAAGAAAAAAAAAATTTCCTTGAAATTTACGGGTCTTTACAAGTCGCGCAAGGAACACCATCGGCCGCCAATTTCCACAACCTAAAACCACTTAGTTACCACCGCTCTAGGTCTGACTGGGAGTGGAGCAGATGAACTTGGGGTCAGAGTAGGGATTTAAGCAACCGAGGGTTCCAGACGACGACATTACTGAAAACAGAAGCCAAAATGAGAGGAAGACAAAATGATAGGAAGCCAACTTAGGAGCGAAAACCGCCGAACGCCCAACCATGAAACCCAAAACCACTTAGCCACACTCGTACCAGATCCGACCTGGAGAGGCACGGGGAACTCGAGGTCAGAGCATGGTTGGAGCAGATAGAGATTTCAACAGCATCATTGGTACCCTCGAAACATCCCTGAAGAGCTTTCACAAGAAGAATAACAGGAAGAACGACACCACCTGAAAGTGGAAAAAAACCCCATCCATAGGGCACTGGCGAAGTAACTGGGGTGAGAGATCCCAGACTCAAGGAGAGTCTAAAGAAGAGGGAAAGTAAGGGAGGAGACAGAGAGAAGAGATGAATGGGGGAGGGGTAAGGCACCGGTGAAACCTCCCCCCTCCAGCTCATTGCCGAGGGAAACCCTAGAACGAGGAATGGGGTTTCTTTGTTTCCGTTAATATAAATACATAAACACATAGATTATTACACTTAATACATAATCCATAAGTAGGTATTTCCTCACCCTATTCCTAAAAACCTATTTCTTTTGAAATTTCACTTATAGTATCTTCATCATCACCAATATAACCATTACTTATATCTCCTTGTTGATTCTATTCTTGAGGTTTCTACACATGAAATAAATATCACATTTACTATTCATTACACATTTAAATAATTCAACCATAGATGATGTATTATGGTGGCCACTATTCTCATTCTTTAAATTAATTTTACTTTTAATTTTCCTTTTATGTTACTTGATTTGTGTCCTTTTCAACATTCAAAACATATTCCTATTACTCTAATAAATTCACTTGTGTGATGATTTCCACATTTTATACAGAAATGAAACTGAATCTAATTTCTTCCATGCTCTCCATTACCAAAACTCTCAACAAACTGTTTCCTTCTCTTACTTGGTGAGTCTGGGAGTTGGTTAAGGTACTCATTGATAATAATGTTCCATGGAAACTGATTAGGAATTATCACAACATCCTTTACTACAATCATAACCCCCTTTAGTTTCTCATCAATATGTTTATCTAAAAATTCATGGTGTAAAAATTTCCATATGGTTTATTACATTTAATAAAACAAATAATATAATCTTGATCAATACTAATCATATTAGAAAATTATAAATTGAATAAAATTCACTTACAGGATATCTAAATCAAGACACCTACTAATTTAATATATGAAACCTTAGGATCATACTAGGTTATTCATAGTAATATTCTATTTATATCCTTCATAATGGTTCATAAAGAGTTTGTGAATTACCAAATCATATCCCAAGGAGTGTAAAATTATGTGTGTAGCGAGGCTCATTTTCATAAACTAGTTACTGATCAATTCAAGCTCAATATGTTGTTTCTGTGGTTGTTACCCCCCATGTGAATCTGTTTTAGATCCACATATAGTTGTAGTATCCAGACATGTATGTATTTATAAGAGACCACTCACTCTATCCTTTACCAAAATTCCATTAATTTTTTCTATACATTGAATCGTTCTTAGAATTTATCTTTATATACATCCCAAGAAACATCTTTAAAAAAATTACAAGGGATCTCACTAAAGGTTTCTCATCCTAATTTTGAATTTTTGTCAAAAGATTTTCTTTGATACACACTATAGTGAATCAAGATTACATAAAAGTATATTACACATTTTTTGACGAATATTCAACACATTAAAAAATTAAATTTCTGAGGGACATAATAATTTAGTGTCTTTGAAAAAATGGAACACAATATTCATAATTTGTGAAAGATCTTTGATGTTTACTATAATGATATTCCCATATATTTTTCCTCCTTAAAAAATTTCTTCTTAATCTGGGAAAAGGTAACATAAGAAAGGTTGATATCAGATGCTATGTAATGGTAAATGAAAGATATATGTAATCATAAAATGAGAACACAGGTTTGAGAACATGAAAATAAAATTTTAAGGTCATGCTCTGTATATGAAGTATCATATAAATGAGTCATGGAATAATTATTGACAAATAATAGGACATGAATCAAAAATGAATCAAAGAACATAATTCATATGAGCATAACATAGGAATAAGATTTGGAATTTTGGCATATATATAAAAATATAAAATGACTTCCATAGTATTCAAGGATTACTTCCAAGGCCATATGAGTGGAATTGGTTCAATCCTCAAACAATAATAGTAGTCATGGTTCATATCCAATACTATCTTAGTAGTCAATTTTTACTCCTATAACCTTTTTAGTAATTAAGGTTCAATCCCAATACCATCTTAAAAGTCATGGATCACTTCTAAGACCATAGTAGTAGTCAAGGATCACTTTCAAAACCATATTAGTGGTCATGGTTTTCTCCCATGACCATATAGTATTCAAGGATATCTTCTAATACCATCTTAGTAGTAAAGTTTCACTCCTAATACTATCTTAAAGAACAAATTCCTTTACTGAATCTAGTTAACTCCCTATTCCATCTATGTCTATCTCATGAGATATAAATCTTTACACAAGGAATTAAAGGGAGTCATAGGTCCCATACATCACATAATAAAATCATTCATATGTGTGTCACAAGATCCTAAACAATCATTATATCATAACCCATGAAATTAAATGGGTATCATAAATATGTCATCATATCATAACATGTGGAAAGTAGAGAAGTCTCATAATCATTTTATAAAAGAATAAACCATGAAACAAAATGGGTTTCATATGTGTTTTATCATGGAATAACCCATGGAAGAGAAATGTGTTTCATAAACATCACGCCAACAAATTATAAACATTTAAAAGAAATAATATGAATAGTACCCTTGGATCATAACCCTAGTAATGCATGAGTAACACCAATGGATTTCATGTTATATAGAAAATAATTTTGAAAGATAATATAAAATATTTCTTGAGGAAAATATAATATATTATTTTTAAAATGATTTTTTAAAAATAAAACAATTTCAAATCCATTTTATTTAAAATTTAATTTTAAGACTCATAAAGGAAGCTTTGAAATCATTGAATTAATTTTCTTGGAAAATAACCTTTGAAAACATATTAAAAAAATTTGAAAATAATTTAAAAAGTTTTTAAGAAATAATTTTTTTTAAAAATACTTTTCCTTTAAAATTAACTTAATATATAATTTAAAAAAATTTAAAACCTTTTTATACAACATTTTTTTTGAATAAAATAGACTTCTGATCAAAAAGTGAAATAATGTTGGATTTTCATATAAATTATTCTTAGTTATCTTTAGTACCAAAGAGTGTAGAAATGGAACAATTATATGAATATATCTTTAATAAATATTGGATAATAAAATTAGTGATATTTCTTGAGATATGGATCAAAATATTTCATCAATGTAAGCATAATATTAAACAATGATGATAAACGATGAGATTGTATCAATAAACTCTGACATCATTGATAACTTTGAATCAAAATCAAAATGAAATAATAACATTACATGAAGAATAAAATACCATGAAAAGATTAATATTTATGGATGAAAATGTAAAATAGGAAGTATATACACTTCATTAAAGAATATGGGTTTGTTAAATAACAGATGTCTCAAAGAAGGGAAATTGAGACAAAATTCCCTTATTGATTTGGAAACTTTTGAACTGTGAACCCAATAAAATAGAGATAATAAAATTAATTTTTAAATATAAATACATTTAATGATAATAATAATATAATAAATTCATGAGAAGTCTATAAATAACATAAAATAAATGAGGGGTGAATATTGAATAAGTCGTGCAAGAATTAAAGTGAGACTAGAAATCACCTTACCTTTAGTACTGAATTCCTTCGTACACATTCAAACCTCTTGTATAAAAAATATAATTTTATTATAAATTTACCGAAGAGACATATTCATATATATTACCATATATTAATTACTTATGACTTTATATTACTCATTTATTAAAAATTCAGTGTTAAAATTTAGTTTTGTTTAATAACTGCTTTCTTTTCATATATGTTTTGACTTGTTATTATTGGTCCTATTACATAGATAATGAGTTAATTATATAAATAATGTAAAAAAAATATATAAATATAATATTTATGTATTATATATTTATTTATAATAATATATAAAATATATAAATGTGAAATTAAATACGTCGTTTATGAAGACAATAAATCGTACGTATGCATGAACACTGTTTCAATTTTATTATATTATTGAATGAAAGAAAGGTAACTGATATATAAATATGTATATATTTTTATTATATTATAATTATTCTGTAACAAATATCACATTTGTTTTTTAACCCATCCTTAATACATTCCATGTAATGAATGAATGAATCACATCTCTTTGAGGAGGTGGTAGTCCACATGTCCACAAACGATGTTATCGTATTCCCAAAAAATAGAAATCATAAAGGTGTGTCTTATATAATAATTAAAAAATCATAAATAAATATTAAATATCATATATATAATATAAAAATTTTAATTACATTATTATTTCAAATATTTATAGGTGGTAATGGAAGGAATAATGACATCGGTTCACAAGGTGGTAGCTTACTGTACACACCAACGATTATTGTGTATCCCATTTGATATAAGTGTGTGAGAGTGTAGGTATTACCATTAATATAACAACATATCAGAATATTTAGGATATTTATGTCATTATATAATCATTTAATAAGAATAAATTTAATGGTGGATAAAGACATAAAACAAAAGTTCTCATTGAATAACATTATCTCTTCTTCTGATAACTCCTTTTGGTTTTCACCAAAGGGATTACTTGTTGGATTTCTTGCCAAAAGGTGGATTTTATGATTAGCGGATAAATTTTGGAGTTTATTTTTTTAGTTATTGGATTATAAAAATGGATTTCTATGTGTTAATAAGTGAGGGGGTTTGAGTGACCTTTTATAAGTGGGAGAGAGGGCACACTTGGAATTTTTGAAATAATTGTGTTCTCCCCACATTTTTAATTACCATGAGGCTTCCATGACATAAAAAAATTTATTCATGTAGGGTTATTTTCTAAATATGGCCATAAAATTGTTATTGGAAATGTTTAGGGTCATTTTTACACCATGTGCTTTAAGTTTGACCACTAAGTAAACTCATTTTTACCTTAATCACTATAATTAATTTTAACGCCATTAACTAATAATTTTGGTCCAAAATTAATTTGAAATTATTATAAATTATAAATTATTATAATTCCAAATATGTAATCCATTTTTCAATATTCAAATCACATAAGAGGTAGAAATTAATTTAAAATTAATCCTGTATGCAAGATTAGAAATCTGGGTTTTAATGGGAAAGTGTTCAAAAGATTCAAATGTTTTTATATCAAATTTCAATATAAAATTGGTTCCAATGCCTTGTATTATATTAATTGATGTATGATTTAACAAATTACACTTTAAAACCAATTAAAAATATAATTTAACAATATAAATAAATAAAATGGAATGTCCATTATCAATTAAAATCCAGAATTTTCACTATTCATTCTAAAATAAAATATTTTAGAAAAATATCAAAAAATAACCTTAAGATAATTTTGAAATTAAATTTTCAAAAATAAAGTCTATTTTTTAAAATATAATTTTTATAATTGTAAAATTTTACATTTAAAATAGGTGCACCATTAAAAGGCAGTAAGACTGCGTTTTAGAAAAATATAACGTTTTATGCATAAAAGTGGACTTATTCTTATCTCTTGTAAAAAAACGTATGATGATTTTTAATATTTTATTAAATATATAATATATAATATTATTTAAAATAATTCATGAAAATTTGATGTTTTAATTAATTGAGATAAATCATGCTTGTGTATAGAAAAATAGTTTTTCAAAAAAGGAATCTCTTTATTTTCAAATAGTTCTTATATTAATTTCTAATTAATTGGTAATCAAAGAACTAATTTTATATACATGTGAAAACAATATATTAAAATTTTAGTTAATATTATTCAGAACTTCTATTCCAATGCCTCGGTGATTACTAAAATAATATTTTAATAATAATATTTATAGTATATTGTAGTTAGGTAAAACATGGTCTTGTGAGTAATGGATGTTATCAAAGGAACTCTAAATTGTATATAACAGAATCCAAAAATTGTGTTTCATGAACAAAAAGCTAATTTAAGTGTTTCATGTAGTGAAATATCAACTTAATTTTTATTATAAAGGAAGCATAAATTGGTGTATCATGCAATGTAAGCCATAAAAGAAATTGAATTTATTCGAAAAAAATTAATTGAAAAAATAAGGGTGTTACAATAGTTGGTCCATAAGAAATATATGTTCTCTTAAGAAATTCTAGTTCACTCCCTTCCTGAACATAAATAGTAACTGATTGTTCTTTAATTTCAACATATCCTTCCACTTCCTTATCATAAGAGTAAAACCACAACATTATCTAGATCCAAGCTAGGATCAACCATTAATCTAGGCTAGGTAGGGTCTTGTATAGGGTTGAAGTTTTCATATATCTTATCAATATAATCCACCCATTCTTTAATACAATGGTTATAATTTACTTTAGTCCTCATATAGGTAAATATTATTAAGTAGTAAACACCACAAATTTCTACAACTTCTTAATCTTCATCCACTAAACTTTTTGATTCTAAAATAGCTGAAATAAACTAAGGATAGATCAGGGAATTTGACCTAGATTAGGTATTTCTCATCTCAATCATGTGAACTCTTAGATATCTACAATGTATTATCCTATCACCTATATTCATAAGAAATAAAAAACCCATCCTAGTACCATATCATGATAAATTCCACCTTCATGGGAAACAAATTATGTTGGATGAATTTAAAAAATAGCCCATATTCCCCATAATATTATACAGGAGTAGGTCTTAACAACATCAACATTACCATTCATCTTTGGTAGGGAATCCTCTCATACAATGAAATTTCTTTTACTGAGTATGGAACCTTGAAAATCATCAAAAATACATTTATGAGGTTCATTGAGTAATTTACCCCATTTTCAATGAAGAAGTTAATTATTTTCCATTAATAATACTTTAAATAATATTTTTCTTTTCACCAAAACTATACCACACATATAGGTAAATTTTTTTAACCAACCTAAGAAAAAATGGTTGATTTACTTAAAAACTATTCAATACATCCTTGGTCAAAGATCACTTTCAGCTCTATATACTTTATTGAAGCCAACCATTTGTAATCTATCTATTTTCAAAAATGAAAACACTAGTTGTGAGTTGTGAGTTCGTTGGTATGATAATTATAGGATAACTTGATTTTTCTCATGATCTCTTTGTGGTACATGTTCCTTCAGAAGATGAAACTGAGGAACATTTCACTCTTGCCATTATACTAGTTCAAAAGGATTAAGGGTGCAAGTAGGAGGGATTTAGGAATAGAGAAAGGGGAATACAAAAGGTTTGAAATGAGGCATGAGAAAGAGGGTTCCCAAAATCTTATTTAAGGGTCGATTTTTTAATTTGGGGATTTGTAAAAATAAAATATAAATAAATATTAATAAATAAATGTAATTAAAAATTTTTCATCATAGAAAATAGTACTAGTAAAAAATTATTATAAACACTCAAATGGTATATCTCCAATTGTGGATCTTCCAATAGTATATCACCATTGGTGGATTACCAATGCTATATCAAAAATGATATATCATTATAAGTGGATTACCAATTATGGATCACCAATGGTAAATTTCCAATGGCCAATCACCATTAGTGGATAACCAATATAGGATCACCATTTGTGGGTCACCAACTATGGATCACCAACGGTGGATCACTAATAATGGATCACCAATAATGGATCATCTTAAAATAAGATAAAGAGAAAAAATTATATCCATTTTTTTTCATTATTAGATCATGTCTGATAAATATTAATCTATCAAATATCAAATGTATTGTGAATATGTCATCTGGATGATGTTCAGTTCCAATGGATTCAAGATTTTTATCTCCTTTTGGGGATGATCTCACAAAAGTTAAAGTCCTATGAATGTGTTTTGTCTAGGAATGAGATACATGATTCTTAGAGATATTTAATTTACTTGTATTATCACAATTTATTTATACAGGTAACAATTTATATCCATATTCTAGTAAAGTGTGTTTAATTCACAAAATATTTTCACATCAACTTCCTGCAGCTATATACTCAGCCTTAGTAGTATACAGTGCAACAAATTTTTTATTTTTACTACACCATGAAGCTAGTGAATTTCTTAAATGGGACATTTTCCAGAGGATCATTTTATATCTAACATAAAACCATAAAAATCTATATCCTAATAAATCACTAAATCAAATTATTGTCCTCTAAGATAGAACAATCCTAAATTGGTTTATACATAAGGTATTAAAATATTATTTTGACAACATGTAAACGTTATTATTTATGATTTTCATGAAACTGGGAACATATAAATACACTAAACATAATAAATGTTTTTTTAGAAATTAAATATATCAAGATTCCAAATATACCTATGAAGTTGGGTTTATCTTATGATTTCCATGTTTTAACAACATTCAGATTATATGTTGTACTCATAAGAGTATCCCTAATTTTTTTTGATATCCATAACAAATAATTTTAATGTGTATTTGGTTTACTTATTTTGATTTAAAAAAATTACATAGTTATTTTGAAAAATTTTAAAACCAATAAATAATTTTTTCAAACCCATAAAACTCATTTAAGATTTAATTTGTATTATTTTTGAAAAATCAGTACTCAAATAATTTATTGAAGATCAAGACATTATATCATCAACATAAATTTTTACTAATAAAAAATCATTAAATTTTTTTTATAAATAATGTAGGATAATATATTCCTTTAGTAAATCCTTTGGAAATTTAAGAAATAGTTGATCCTATCATACCAAGCTCTATGAGTTTATTTAAAAACCCAAAAATCTTTTGTTAATATACAAATATAATTTGGAAAGTGAGGATTTTGAAATTTTGGGGGTTATTCAAAAAATCATCCACAACTATGTAACCATTTATAAATGCACTTTTAACATCCATTCAGTATATTTTAAAATTAAAATGTGATGTATTGCCCAAAAAAATATGTGTTTAAGTATAGATAATGGTTCAAAGTTTCCTCATATTAAATACCTTTTTCTTGACTATATACTTGTGAAAACAACCCAGCGTTGTTTATAAATGTTAAAACTAAATAATACACCTTATTTCTAAACACCAATTTATTGAAAATGGTAAGTGTGCCTTTGGGTCTATCTACTAGTTCTAATGATTTATTTAATTCCAATTTATTATGTTAAACTTTAATATCTATTAACCATAATTAATAATTAATTTCATCATTGATGTTCATAGGATCAAGTTGTGACAATAAATATTGATGTTAAACCTAATATCTTAGAGAATATCCTATTTGAGTTCCTCTATCTAGGACTCCAACTACATCATCTATGGGATGGTATCTATTAATACTAAAAGATCAAGGAAAATAAGTTATGGAAATCTCATTACCTCTAGAGGTTTGGGTTCAGTTTTTTATTATGGACTTGAATATTTTTCTTCTTGTTTCATAGATCTTTTAGAAGGATTAGAATTTATATTCATATTTTACATATTATCCTAATGTTTTTCTAGGGATATCTTTAGTTAATTTGGATTTTCTTTATAAAAAATTTCATGTAATGATGCATCTACCAATATAGTTCTTTTATTAAATACCCTATATGAATTATTGGTAGTATAAAATCCAAACAAAATTCCTTCATCACTCTTGATTTCAAATTATCCAATATTATCCTATGTTTTTAGAATAAACACATTGGAACCAAAAACTCTAATTTAATTAACCTTTGGGTTTCTTCAATTACATAGTTCATTCAGGGTTTTCATTAAGAGTGGTCTTATAATAATTATGTTGATTATGTAATAATATATATTAAAATTTTCTTCCAATAAATAAATAGGTAAATGAAACTAACTGTGAATGGTCTATGAAATATATTTTAGGGTCTTTTTTGTTCTTTCTACTGCTCTATTCTGATGTGGGATTCTAGGAGCGACAAATATATGAGCATATACATGTATTGAGAATAATGATTCAAAATTTTTATTTTCATGCTCATGACCATGACCACATCATAAGGTATTAATTAGAAGTCCGCTAATATTTTCTATAGATTTAGAATATTTAGAAAAAGGGAAAACATTCACTTTGTTGAGGTAGAAATAATACCCAAGTGTATCTAGAAAATTCATACACTATAACAAAAACATTGTTATTCCCATTTAGGATAGAAAATATAGAGGGTACAAATAAGTACATGTGAACCAACTATGGGTGTTGAGATGTTGATACTTTTTTATTTAGTTTGAAAGGTATTATGTGTTGTTTCACTTTTTGATAAGGGTTACAGACTTTGTCAATTGGGAATTATAATTTAAGAATATCCTTAACTAACTCGTTCCAAGTTATATTTCTAAGTGAATTAATATTTCAATGTCCTCGTCTTTTACCCCGAAACAAAGATTCTTTGTGAAAGGAACTTAGATAGGAAATTTTTTGATAAAATATGGATTAAAATTTTAACATCATATATATAATCATTTCCAAAAGAATTAAACAAATAAATCATTTTTTTATTAAAAACAATGCAAGAATGTTTATATAATTTGAAATTAAAACCTTATTCACATAACTATGAGATTATAATAGGATTATACTTCAATCCATACACAAATAAAACATTGAAAATTAAAATAGTATTAGAGTTATCAATTTGAAGAAGTAAAATAATTTTTCCTTTTCATTTTCATTGAAGGTTACATGTATACTATAAACATTGATTAGGTTATTAAAAATTCAACAGTCCTCATTCATGTGTATAAAGAAGACACTTTTCAAATAGAATAAGTGATTATTAGATCTCTTCATGTAGGTTTCCTAAAAAAATATTTCAACCAAAAATGATTTTGGTAGACATATATTTCTTTGACCTAATATGTTAGCAATAATGGATTTAGGAATCCATAATTTTTTTATAATTTTCTTGTATGATTCTCTTGTAATATTAAAAATTAAGAGTTTATTTGGACCAATATAATAGAAACTAGTAACATAGTTTGTATAAATTGATATAGGAATAAATTATTTTTTGATAATTTTTCTTTGTCCAGGATGATATCCAATTCTTGTATTATACTCTGGAGTAGTTTTATTTTCATGCATCTGGGTAAGATTCTTTCATCCATATGTAAATTACTATAGATCCCTTTTCAATTATTTATTAGATATTTATAGCTCATTATTTTATTTCATTAGTTGATCATTTCAATCCTTATCTATATAAAGATCTACTTCCATAATTCGACATGTTATTATTACAACTTTCATTTTTAAGAGGGTTAAAATTATTAATAGGATATGTAGAAAAAATATTAGACACCTCGGATGTGCTTTTCATAAAGACCATATTGGATCTATCATATATATTCTCTCTATTTGAGTCTAAATATCTTGAACTATCTTCTTAATCACTACACGGTACTTTCATATCCATTTTATATCACTTATCTCTATCCTCATACATTTTATTAAACTTTATCAATGTATATTCATATTTGACCTAACCATTTCTCTTGTATTCATAGAAAAATATTTTATTGGCTAGATCATCCTTTTCTAACCTTTTTTCCAGTTACCACTATTATCATACTTCCATTTGAAGTTTTACCTCTTTAATAATTTATTCCAATTGTAAATTTTTTGAATAATCTGGAAAAGTGATCCACTTCTTTATTACTATTAGGAGATGACTCTTTATAGAATGAGCTTTCTTCATTAATCTTCCATTTTTTCTTTGAATCAAAAGTCTTAAAAGATTATGAATTAATATTTATTCATCCTATTATTTTTTTTAATTTTATTTCCTATTAATATATAATAATATTTCCTATTATCTCTTTAACATACAAATTACATACATCACATGACTCTTTAATCGATACTGAAGATTATCTCCATCTATATAGTAAACATCTTAGTAGTCGTATCACTTGAACTTATTCAGTAATTGGTTTCGCATGTGAATAAATTGTGTTCAAAATATCATAAAACATGAGATACATATCATAAATTTTTTATTATGTTTTATCTTAAAAGTGGAATATTTAATAGTGTAGGTATTCAAAGACATTTCGTTGAAATCAGATGTTTATTCATGAGAAATATATAAAGTATATCGAATATCTAATGCATTAGTACATGAATATATTATATTAAAATACCCATATCCAAAATAATAATATAAATAATTAAAATTTTTAATGTTACAATTATAAGATTATTTAGTAGGATCACTCCATTTAACTCTGATAGTTTTTGGGTTATTTATATTTGTCCACAAACACAGTCTAAATTTCAAAACCCATACTTTTAATATTCATTTTCATCTTAATCATACATTGAGAATAATTAGTGAAATTAAATTACTGAGTCATGTTAGAATTAACTCCCTCTTTTCTATTTTTATCCATGAAAAAATAAATTTTGAATAAATAGTAATTTGAGATGTTTAAGAAAAAACTAGATCAAAGTTAAAAATATATTTTGAAAAGCCTCTGATACCAAATGTTGTTCAGAGTGAGTAACTCAAGGGGGGTTAAATTTATTTCTAAATAAAAATATCTATATTAGTTAAATTTAAAACACAAATCCCCCAATTTAATAAAAACACCAACTTTATCAAAATCATATAAATAGATATTTTTATTTTTCAAATAGGTTCTCAAAGATGGATTAATGCTTAATTAAAATAAAATTTTTAATTACTTTAACCTTCGAGACTAAATTACATGATCAAACCCTTTATATAAAAAAATTAAGATTAACTATTAGAGTAAGTAACTAGTATTTAACAAAAATAGTTTTAAACAATTTAATAAATAATACAAAACTAATAAAATAAACAACAGAATTTAATAAAGGGGTTTGGTGTGAATCCAAGACCTAATCCCTTCCACTTGGAAATCACCTACACCCAACCTTTTTGTTAAAAAATAAACTTGATCCACAACTTGGATTGGGTTTTACAATAATCACCACACAAGGCTATATAGGTATGAAACCTCTTCCATGGTTATGCATGGGATGAAAATAAGTACTTGTCACACATGACCACTTCCATAGTTTTCATGTATATAAATATGAGAAAAATTTAGATTGTGTGTCTTTAATACTCTAGTTTTTTTATAGGAGATAGTGTGTATATAGAAATACGTAAATTCAACACACAACTCCAAATATAAAAAATAAATAGAAAGATACAATGAGTAGAGATAATAAAAAGTGATGTTACTCGATCTTACTAGCTTTATATGAATATAAGTTATAAAATTTATCTTGTAAAGGATCTTGAACTAGTTTTTTAGAATATGTAGGAAAAATAGAGTTTTTTATAGGTTGGAAAAATCATTCAACTATCAATTTGTATATATTTAATAAGGCTTGAAATATATGTATCTTGATTCAACATATGAAAATATACGTTCTTTTTCCTTGTACAACTCTAGCAGCTACTTAGTTTCAACCACACCTATTAATGAGGAAGATCATCTAAATATATAACAATATCGGTCCTATTATCCATTAAATAATAATAATAATAAAATATCATTTATCCTCTTATTGGACACTAAATCAGAAAATTATAACTTTCTCTATAATGAATCCATGGAATGGTTTAAGAATAATGATTTATCAATCAAAATATATTTGTATGCATTCAATTCCTCTAACAATCTATTAGAGGAGTTAAATTTGAATTAATAATCTAAACTGTAATGGATGCCTTCTGGAAGTATATCCTTACTGGCAGTAAATCTAATCTAATGGTAGATCTATCTAGTAGTTTATGCCTTCATCTATTCAATATTATATCACTTCACTTGTAGATATATTCAGCAGTAGATATTTTAGTGGTAGATTTATTTAGCTGTATATCAATTCTAAATGTAGATTTGCTGATGGAACATATGTCTAGCAGAATCATAGTATAATAGTATATTATCTCATATAGAATCTCTATCAGTGGTATATTTGGTTCACTGGTGGATCCATTTTAACTATCAGTAGATGTATTCTAAGGTAGATTAAGCAACATTATATTATCTAGTGGTAGATGAAGCCCACAAATAGATCTAATTGAACTAAAGTAGATCATCATAACATGTTGCAGATATTTTTGAACTAATGGTAGATCCTTACATAACCATGTTAGATTAACAATGTTTCTTAAAAACTGACTTACTATCATAAAACATTAAACCTATTAGAAACATAACAAACATTATTTTTTATCATTAAAATATAGACCAAGAAACAATGTATATATATATATAGTGTTATACCCCATGGTTCCTTCTTCCTCTTTACTTCCTAGGATCAAGGATCATAATTGGTTTAGATGGTGTATGGAATGTTGGGGATAAAGAAGGTGTAGCTGGGGAGGTTTTTCATTTCCAGAAGTTCCCCCATGGACTCCTCGACATAGAAACAATTGTCCATAAAAATTAAATTTCATTAAAATCACTCAGATGATCTATGTTAAATGGATATTATAGAAATTAAATAAACAAGTTAATGTATCTTGTGGTGATGATGAAAAGTCATTTGGACTCGGTTTCAACAAAGATCAGTGAGGTACTAACTACCCTTTTTCCTGCAAAACCAAGGTGAAAATCATGGGTGATAAATTTATAATTCAAATTTACGTGGGGAGGAATTCATGGATTTATTAAGGACACACTTACATGCACTAACTATTTTCTTTTTAGCCATATTTACTGCATTTGATGAATGAAATGGTCAAGGAGGAGACAGTTTCATATGATATTCATCTAAGTATGAGGTTGGGTCTATGGTTGGTGGCATAGGCAAGCCTTTATCGAGATGATTCATATTTCAGATGGGGTTTGAATGGGTCTAGGGTTGAATTGGGTTGAACTCTCCCACCATTGTATGAGACACACTAAGGATTTTATACATATATTTAATGTCATATTAGTGTCTATTCATATTATTCTAATTACTATAACGATTCTCTATCAAATCTTAGATAATATTAGGTACCACTAACGTCCACTCTCTGACTTCATCCTAGTATATAGGAGTCCAACACCACATGACATACAGATCCTTATAATGTGTCGTTCTAATGGGAAAATGGAAACTATTATTATATGAGAACTATAATTGGGGATGTTTTTGATCTAAAAATCCTTTTAAATTCAATAAAAAATTTCTCATCATGTCCTCTTTAGTTTGTATTGTTTTCTCAGACTGACCATCCATCTATGGGTGACAAGCAATACTAAAACTCATCTCAATATTCAATTCTTGCAAAAGGGTTCTCCATAATCTCTATGTAATCCTCATATATTGATTAGATACATTGGAGACTGTCAGTTCATATAGTATTATTACTTCTCTTATGTATATCATAGAGAGTTTTTCAAGAAAAAATCACCCTTAATGGTAATAAAATTTGCTAAAATTGTATGGAAAACTACTACCACCCAAATTGTGTTATTTCCATTATATGTCCTATAGAGTCCTACAACAAAATCCATGGTTATGTTTTCACATTTCCATATAGGAATGAGGAATTGTTTTATCATACCCTTATACTTATATCCTTCATACTTGACATGTTCGTATACCAAGCATTGAGATGAAAATTTTTGAATCTCCCTCTTCATGTAATATCACCATAAGTTTTTATTCAAATCTCTACACATCTTAGTTATTCCTATATTAATAGAGAATTATGTTCTATGTGTATCATCTTGACGTTACCTATTTAGTCCAAGTTTTTATAGGACACATATCTAGGTTCCAAACTATATAACTACATCTTAAGAAAAGCTGAACTCTAAAATCTTCAATACCTTTATCTATATCTATTACTCATATTTTTGGGCCTCCATGACCCTATTAAATAGGGATGGTTGTTTTTTTTTGAAAATGGTAGTTTTAAGTTCCTTTTATGATTCCAATGTCCATAATTTACATGTCTAAGAATATTTTATCCCTTTAAATCCTCATCATCGAGAGGGTTGGTGGGTCCTTTATACTAAATGCATTTTTCTACTTTGTTCACCATCCCAGGATGGTAATGGTTGAAAAATAATAATAATTGATTATATTTGAAAACCATATTTGGTGTATACTAAGATGTTTTTTTTGAATATATACTTAAATATTTTATGATATTTTTATATTTGAAACTTCTCCCCCATATATTTAATGTCACCATATCTTCAATGTGAATATCATTGTAGATTATTCCAAAAAAGTGGTTGGGTTGTTATTCACATTGATCGTTAATTGGAAGGAAAAATAGGTAACCACAATATCATATTTCATGAGTAAGAAAAAAAATCAATTTTTTTTGTAAAAATAGTTATAGATATCAAAATTTCCCCCATTAATAGTTAATATGAGAACTTGTGACAATATTAGCATATTTCTTAGATATTTAATTCCCTCTTCACAGTTATCATCCCAAAAAAACCTCACTACCATCCATGTAATCATGTTTGTTGCAATTGAAATTAATTAAATGTTTAATAAAAAAAAGATAATACCTAAATAATCTAAGGAAACTAAGAATATTTGTCACAAATCTTGTCATGGGTCATAATTTAATTTCCTATGTATTCAATGGATCAATATATGTTCATTTTTTGGTGATAACATGCCCCAGTAATGTTTCTATCTCCATCCGAAACATGAATTTTTCATACATTTCATAAAAATTTTCAATTCATAATTTCTTTAGTACATCATTCAAATTCTCTTCATGTTCCTCATTCCTTTTAAATCATATAATAATATTATCTCTTAAGACTACCAAAAATTTATTAATGTAATCCCTAAAGACTATATTAATTAATTCTATAAATATCTCTAAAGAATTAGTGAGTTAAAATAGCATCACTATGAACATGAAGTGCTTATATAATGTATGAATTTTTTTTGGGAATATCCTCCTTCACCTTTACATGATAATATATCAACCGAAGATTCACCCAAGTGAAGTTTTTGGCTCTACATAGCTAATTTAATGACTCATAAATCCATAGTAGAGGATACATATTAATTATATTTATATTATTGATTTCATTATAATAAATGTATAGGTGCATTGACCCATCCTTATTCTTGATGAAAAGGAATGACACACCCCCATGGTAAAATACTTGGGCATATAAAACCATTATTCAAATTATCATTTATTTTCTTATTCTTATCCTCAATTTCAATAGTATCCATTCAATATAGAGTCTAGGATATTCGAAATTCTATGGGTTTATGTTTTATTGAGAACTCAACCTCTCAATTTGGAGGAAGAGTATGAAATTATTTGAGAAACACATTAGCATATTAACTTATAATGGGAATTTCATAATGTATGATATTTTATTTAGTCTCAATCAATTTAGAGATATATTATTTCTCCTTATTCAATAATATCTACGGTTGATATGATGATTCTAAAGCTAGTATATCCTCATCCTTACTCTTGAATTTAATTGGATAGAGATTCATGATATAGAGGGTTATTTATTTATCCTATCAATTTATGATGTCTCTATATAGGTAAAGAAAATCCATAGCTATATTAGCATCAAATTATTATAAAGGTATTATCACAAGGTTCACAAAGAAATTAAACTTGACAATATTGACAGGGGATAAGTTATATTATTAGGATGAAATAATTGACACATTTTCCATTTTAACTAATAGCTCGACTTCCATGTTTTGATGTGGTGTTTGAATCTTTCTACAAAAATTGTGTGATAAAAAAGAATGCATAGAACTAGAAACAAATATTTTATTCTATATTCATGATTGAATAACTATAATACATATTCCCACTACATTTATAGGATCCACCTCAGTAGTTGGGATGGCATAATCACTACATTTCTATATCATCCATGGATGTTGTTTCCACTAGTTATCATACACAACCCTTCACTTAGTGAATTGGTTTGTATAGTGTTTTTGTTCCTTGAAGTTGAAGCATTGGATAGTAGGCTAAGAGTTTTTTGGATAATTACAATCTTCCATCACAATGGAGGGTTTATCCAATTAACATTAACTAGCTAGGTTCCCTTTCTTCCCACACCAAACCTTTTCCTTTTCCACTCTAATAAAATTGTGGGATTCTTCTTTCAGAACTTTTGACAAGTTAGATGTTGGACTTTCTTACTACCCTGATATTTATTGGTCACTATACTAGAATTAAACTGCATCCCCCAATTTCTATCTATAGACCAATGAGACCCTAGAGATTCAATTATTATCATTTTGACTATTAGGAAAAAACTATCAATTTCTTCATAGTTTTCAAGGTATCAAATATCTAATGATTTTTATAGATTTATATTTATCACACTAAAGAAGTGGTCCACTATTCTTTTGTGATAAATGAAAAAGCCAAAGGTTTATCATGAAAGTCTTGTGATTTATTTTTTCTATTCCATAATAGATTCATTTTTATATTCCATGAGGTCAAGGAACTCCTTCTTAACATTATATTATATTTTTCAAGGAAAATATTGATTGAAATACATTTTCCTAAATTATTTCCACTCCATCACTTTGATTTTATCCTTAGGTTTCATATTATTGATCAAATTCCACCATTTATCATCTTCTACCTCCATGCGGTAAACATCCAACATGAAATTTTCTTTCTCAGTGTATTAAAGTAATAAGATAATAATTTAACTGGAGTTGATCCATTATTTATTGATTAAGAGATAAGAAGATCCATTGAAATTTAGATGACTTTGTCACATAATGGTCTTGATTGTGACATTCTCTTTCTTAGTAGGTGTGGGTTTTCCCCATAATTCAAGTTTCTATTCAAAACATGAGCTAGTTGATTAAGTATTTTCATTAATTTTTGGACTCTAACTCCAATCTGGCAAGGAATATCATTTGGGTTGTCATCACATTTCTTATCACATTGGTTACTAAATCAATTACAGCTATTCCCATCCCCTAACTAAAATAAATGGAAAATTAGCGATGATAAATTTCAAAATATTAAACTCATAAAATGGAAAATATGAACACTAATGTGTCAAATAATAAATTACATATATTCCTTAACTTATTAATTTCTTGGTTTCTAAGTATCCTATAGTCAATTTTCTAACATAAAATTTCAAAGGAATTTTTGTTTCCTTTATAATGGTTCATAAAGAGCATGATAATTTAACAAAGAATATCTTATGGGAGTGTTAAACTAAGTACACAAAAAATATTCTTATTCGTGAACCATTTAAAGAACGAGTTAGTACATAATGCACCCATTTTGTGTTATTATGCCTAGGTAAAATTGTGCCTAATCCACATCCACTTGTAGTATTTAGATACTGATTTTTTCACATGGAAACCACCGGATCAATAATTTAGAAATATGTAGGGATTTTTTCATATGTTTAATATTATCCCAAATGATTTTACTAAGGTTTTATAATATTAATACACTAAAATAATTAAACCATTATCTGGTACCAACTATGAAAACCCATATCTTTTATACACTTTATGTCATGATTTAATACATAGAGAAACACATAATACCATCCAAAAATATTTATAGGCCAATTATATTTGGGTAATTAAAATTGTATCACTATAACTATAAACATGGATACAACCACATTACTTAAAAACTCTATAATATGCCTTTAACTTCCATTGATCTTTTAAAAATGCAAGGGGTGTCCTTGGGACATACATAAAAATGGGGTGTACTATAAATTACAGTAAGATAATAATATAATAATAACATGATGAAAGTAATTAATGTGATTAAATGCATATATCATGGTGAAATAAAAGGGTATGAATCCAATAACTGAATATCAATTGGTGATATAAGATTATAACACCAAGGAAACATCAGAACATGGAATCAAAATAAAACATGACATCATAAAAATAAGACAAGGCTAACCATTGAGACATTATAACATAGTGTGATTAGGATAACCATACTTACACAAAACATGGTATCTCACGAGTAAAAATCATTACACAATGCATTATAGTGAAATATAATTATGATCCTACCCACCACATTCACATTATGTATATGCATTTTTGTGACACACGGATCATTCAACATAAGAACACATTTCATCTCATTTAATCAGACAATTATAAAGAGTGGTTTAAATACATGGAAGTACCAAATAAATTAAGGATACATACAACAGGTGAAAAACCAAGAGATGAAATGGGAATGGGAATACAAACACAAATGTTATCCCTGGAAAATCATGAGATAATTTTGGAAACATGACAGGGGAACATAAAGGTTCATAAAAGGGTTTAATGTGAGTTAAAGGTGGTATATAAGTACTTAAAATATATAAGGAAAGTAAATTTATTTTTAAAAAACATCACAATATTGAAATTTGGAAATCAAAAGGATTAGTACAAAGAATAAACTTGAATAAAATGGAGGATGAGAGAATTCCTTAGCATGGGGGGTTTCATCTAAAATCATGAGAGGAGCTTCGTAGAAGAATGGTAAAACCTTGGGGATTTAGATATAGAGATAAATATAAGATTCATGCAAAATGGGTGTTAATTAAAGAGGAATGGGTGGATGGGTGGGTATTTATGGAGAAAGAGAGTGTAATTATTTATTAATTTCTAAACAATGGTTTTGGACTCTAAGTGATAAAAGTATCAAAAAACAAAGACCTTCCCAAGGAATTAACCATAATTTATTCCAATTAAGGGGGGTTTTAAATATTTTATTATTCTATGAACCGAACTATTTAAAATGACACCATTGATGATTTGGAAGTGTGTCATGTTCATAGAGAATGGATTTTAAAAATTTAAATTATAATATAGGTTTTGTAAATTTCATTAAAGCTTTGTAAAATTAATCAAATAACATTTAAAAACATTATTTTAATAGAGAAACCTATTTTTGGAGGTATATAACTTTTATAGTCTTTATTATATCACTTTTTTGTCTATTATAATATCATAATAAAAACCAATATTTAAACAATATTTATTTTTTGCCCAAAAATTATATTATCTAAGAAAATTCTAAAAAATTAATCATTGTATAATTCTAACATGTTGACTTCAAAAATAATATTTATTTGACCAAATTTTTTTTATAATTTTTAGAATTCACACTATTAAATAATAATCCTAATTTATTATAAAATACCAGTTTTTAAGACACGAAAAACATTCTGACCAATATAAAGATAAAATTAAACATAATTAAGTTTTATTATCATTATTATTTAAATAATTATTATTTAATAATAATATATCATGAAAATTTCATTTATTTAAAAAATACATGAAATTATCAAAGAGTATTTTAATTGAAATCATACATTTACAAGAGATTAATTTTAGTAACTTTATATAAAAACATTGTTTTTGTCAAAGACAATATATAATCATATATATATATATAAATTAATAATTCAAAAGGTATAAATATAATAATTAATTTATTAATGTTAAAATATAAAAATTAAAAATAATATGGTCTAGATACATAACACCTTATTATGCCATTGTACACCCAAAGGGTATGGCGTGTGATGGTGGTACTTTCTTGGGGTGATACTGTGAACATTTTTGGGTCATGATCATGATAATAATGATATTCTCCTCCAAATTGTCTTTATCAAGTTTTATTCATTGAATAGTTTCTTGGGCATGGTTAAGTGCAATGTCTTGTGATTTCATCTCCCTCAAAATATCTGATAAATTGGAATCATAATGTAAAATCCTACCGGTGTAGCCCATCACTTATTATGTCTATGTCATTTTTACTTTATCATGAAACTTAATATACACTAATCATAGTTGTCACTTCAGAATGGATATATTATCAATGATTATAATTTTTAATGGCCTTTTAATCCCAATAGAAAAATTATGACCATATTTTCAAATGTTCTAAATAACTACATAGAATGTAATTTATATTTTTTCTATTACTAAATTTATTAATAAGGAATTTATTCATTAAGAAGGGAATTTTATTTATAAAAGTTTTGGTCATTAAAAAAACCATGGTTAAAACTCCATATTGAACAAACACTCAAATAGAAAACATGATATAAAAGAATCATCATGGGTATAATAAAAATATCATCCACCTATAACTCACTTTTTCTTTAATGGAAATTAATGAATGGATTATTACCAGGTTAGTGAAAGTTCTAACCATATGGAAACATGTGACTTAGAATAATCTAACCCAATCTCTATCACCTGAGTATTAGGATCTCCTCAGAAACCCATGAGTACTCTTCTTCCATAACACACATAGTTTTTCTAAACTATGGGTAGTCTTTTCCAACATATTAAGAACTAAAATTTACTCTATAAGAAATTCTACATTAAGAAATGAGAGATAAACTAACTCAGATTATGAGAAATGTATACCTATCAACTGAACCATTTAAAAATCATCTCATCACTCACTAATAATATGATAAATGTCCAACTATAGGCATTAATTAATTATGACCATAACTATGTGTACAAGATATATATCAATGAGTAGAACCAATAATTTTATTGGATAAAACAAAAATGGATTATAGAATATCTAGATGAGACGATACATTAATTTTATGAAAGATCATAATTGAGTGTTACATGATATATGCACCAACACTATTGTTCCATGACATGATGTTTTAGTGGTCGAGGTTGAAGAAAAGGTTAATAGAGTCTTAGAAGAAGGATACATTGCTCACCAAAAATGCATTTGTTTCCCTACTCTGATAACTGAACTCAAGACATACTACACATTACTTCCAAAAATTCCCAAACCACTCCTCACATGACTACTAACTCCAAACGTCTTCTCTAGGACTCAAATACATTGATTCCAATCTAATACGACTTGACCCATCAGGTCCCCATTCTAGATTGTAGTATGCCAGGTGTGTAATCCCAAGCTCACATCGAATAAGACCAGATTTGGTGACTATCACAAAGTATGAATATCACAAAATATGGGAGGCCTTAGCATATATCAACCATCAATGGTCATATATCTCAAATGTATAAAAAACTAGAAACACATGAAATTTTTGTGTGTATATATATATATGTTAACTATACATAATATATTCTTGAAACATCAAATACAAGAACAAAAATAAATAGGAAAATAAAAAAGGAACTATACACTTAAAAATACTCTAAATCTAATAGACATAAGACCCTTGAAGAACACACCACACTACATGGACTACTAGATTAATCTCCATCCTCAATAGTCACCACCACCACTATCAATCACTAAGAATCACAAAGAATCATCTCTGAATTGGACACTGTAGATCCATGCCTATTAATACCATCTCTGAGACTTTTAGCATTTTCAATGTTAGAATGCATGTGGGAACAAAATTCTATAAAGAGGTGAGTATAAAAGTATGTAGTAGGATACCCTAAAACAATTAAGAAAATGAAATAACCAAGTCATCTTGAACTCTAGGATTAGAATGTTTTTCGGAGTAAGACCAAGAAAGATCCAAATATGATCTACCACTAAAATTATTAGGGATATAGATAATTCCTAGTTTTATCAAATTTAATCCACAAATATAGCATCTCAAAAAAAACTGGGGATTCTCAAGGTGCTTAAAACCCCATAAATTTTGACTTCGATAGTCCATCTATACATACTTTTCAAAAGGAATCCAACAAGACATAAAGAATATGATCAGATCATGAATTTATCTACACCAAAAAAATCTAGTAATGGTAACCCACTCATCACTGAAGTATGCTCGTTATTCGATGAAGTACCATGTAATGTCCCCCGATCTAGAACTCTCTCATGTGGCCACACTAGGTAGGTTATAGGACCTCAAGCATTTCTCCCCGTATTCTAGAGGATTATGACCAGTAGCGGGCATGTGATGAATATACTGGGGAGACTATACACTTGGTATAGAGTACAAAACTTTGGAAAGAACCCATTATAAATAAACACCAGAGTAAAAAAATAACAAAAATAGTATAACACACAACTAGGAAGAAAAAGCGGAACAAAATAATCCAATAGTAATAAACCATGTAATGATAAGATTGTATACACTTAAATCTCAAACTAAAATAAAACAAAAATTCTGAAAAAAATAACTCAAAAGACCCTAGTCCTGAACCCCAAGCCATTATATTCTTCATGCTCTATCCCATCTAGTAAACAACAATCAGCAACAAGGTCACTTTCACTTGTCCTAACCTACATCCATGTAATAAGCTTAGGTTCCATACAGAGGCCTGAGTATGGTCTAAGTAAATCTCATTCAGTTAACACCACCATGTATAAACATAACCATTATGATAATAAGTGAACACAATAAAGTGATAAACATGTGTATTAATTAATTAGCTAATAAAATATAACAATCAACCTACTTCATCACCATGCCTGAATATCTATGAGAATGTAGTACAACCATTCCAAAAATAACAATATATCCATATTAGAATCACAAAAATAATATCCAACCCACTATATAATCATTTTAGCATGGGTATAGGTAGATCCCACTATATATAATCATTACATCATGGGACTAGGTAGATACTGATCAATATAAACCTTACATTGGAGTACTGGGCATATCCCACTGAATATAAGCATTACAACATGGGACTGGGTAGTTCCAACTCAATATAATAATTACAGCATGGGATGAGTTAGATCTATCTAAATATAATCATTACAACATGGGAATGGGTAGATCCCACTCAATATAAGAATTACATCATGAGATTGGACATATCCAACTCTATATAAGCATTACACCATGGTACTGGCAAGATACCACTCAATAAAAGAATTACATCTTGAATCACAACACTTTTCATAGAAAAAATGATACCAAAATATCACATCATAAAATTAAATGGTTAATTATTCAAATTACCATAAATAATTCAATTACACATTTCATTTATCTATTTGATCATAAACCATTAACATGCCCCCAATTTCAATAAACATGTCCATTTCCATAGTGAATCAATATCAAGTAATAACTTAAATATCATTTCATTCTAAACACAAATTAATCCATTATCCAATATATATATATATATATTCAAGGTTTCTATCACATAATGAGTATCTATAAGCTAGGTCGTTATCAATTGGATCAAAAGTGGTCCAATAAATAAATTCAAATAATCATTTGATGAATTAATTGGCATGCTATGTTGGCACAATCACAATATTTCACATAAATGAAAATTTATAGACCATAGGGCTTAGATTTAGTCCTCCTACATTAATCTAATGTTTTAGTAACAACAAAAATATGTAATGCCAACAGAACCAATGGTGATGGTGATTGATGAAGAAAACCAAGATCTGAAAACATGCAGGTTAAACCAAAACCAACATTGATCTAAATATTCCTCTTCTAGAATGGGGAGAAAATTCTTAGAAGGGAAAACATAAGAAGAAACACTCACCACAGATTTCATGTGTAATTAGGACATTCATTATAGATGATGGGACTCTAAAATCATGTAGAAATCACCCTAGTGTCGAGAGAGGAGAGGCTGAACTAGATTAATGAAATAAATCACGTGAATGATATTCTTAAAACCACTACAACTGAGAAATACATGATTTTTAACCCATTTGCACATAGTGTATTTTTTATTTATGAGTTAAAAAAAACCATTCACCCCATCTTAATGTTAACCCTAACAAAAATTTTCACAACATGAACTAGGAACATGATATGTAACCACATCACATCTTGAACTAGTTCGGGATAGGTGTCTTGAATCAGGTACATGTCATATAACATGTACACAACATTTTAATTTCTGATGTATAGTGTTTATCCCAAATTCTATAAAGGATACCAACCTGCTGTTGAATCCTTACAAACTCATGGAAAACCCTCATAAAATCATTTAACATGTTTACAATTGGACTCTGTGAATTCAAAAAAAACATACATCCCAATGCTTTAGGTCATTTTTTCCTATAATGTAACTCCTGTGAATATGAACTAGCCACCAAGGTTTAAAGTCATGTAAAAACCCAAGCTAAATACATTCATTGAATAACTCAATGTTGGATTCATCTAGAAAAATATGGGATCATACAAGCTCTCCACCATATAATAGATCATCCTTGAGGTACTCTAAGATTCACTATGGTGTCTTAGTGGAAACTTTTGGACACTATGCTCAAATATCAGACTCCAACTCCCTTGTCATTTTATGAACACACCCATGCTTCCACTATACTTGAATTGGAGGCATGTTCCTACCCCAAAGATACTTCTATGTATGGTTCGAAACCCAAATCGAATGATTTTTGAAGGAAACATTAGCACAAAGATCGACATCCTTGATGTCTAACACAAGAAAATGTTCATGATAATATATTCGAAGTTGAAACACATGAAACACATCATTCATAGAACTATATCTCTTGGGAAGGGATAATTGATATGCCACTAGACCAGACCTTTCCACTATCTAAAATGGCCCAAAAAACGAGGGTACAAACATTACTTATTTCCTGATATAGAATTGAACACCCTAGGTGACAATTGAAGGAAACCATCATGACCAACCTCAAACAATAGAGGTCCTCTTTAACAGTAATAAAATTATTTATACCTTATCTATGAGGTAACCAACTGCCTCTAGATCAACTTAAGCTGCTCATATGTCTCTTGTATGAGAGTGGGTCAAAAAAACACTAAATCACTTTCCTATAACAAATATAGAGGTGAAAAGACTAGATTTCAATATAAATCCTTGAAATTTTCTATCTAGATGGATTCCTTGAAGCTATAATTATATGAAAAATCCATGAGTGCCTTATGATTCTCCCATTAACTACCGAAATCCAAAACATAATTTTGTAACATATCCACCAAGACCTAAATTACCCACTCAAATTGACCTTAAATCTGAGTATGAAAGTTCATACTTAGAAGAACCCATGATTCCAGAGACTTATGAAAAACCTACGAAAATCATGATGTGAATCAATGATCTATATTTGAAATGATACTACTCATAACACTGTGTAAGAAAAATATATCTCACATGTAAATACTATCGAGATCATAAATTGTGAAGGTCCTCATGATAGGTAAGAAGTGGGATACCATCAAATTTCAATCAATAATCTACAATACTCCATCATTATTACAGGTAGTCTCAGGTAATCCAATCCTAAAATCCATAGAAACATCATCACATTTCAACTCAGAAATAGGTAGAGGCTGCAAAATCCCAGCTTGCCTATGATGCTTGGCTTTCAACTACTGACAGGTGAAACATTTCCCAGACAAATTACTACCTACTTCTTCACTCCTAACCAACAATAATTTATATGGAGATCAAAATAAATATTTTTCAAACTAGGATGTACATATCATCTAGAATCATGAAAATATCTTTTCATCTCCTTGTACTATCCCATATGAACCCATAATCAGAAATGGAAAAGAAGAGAATTAATGCTACCAAGACACCATCCTGACGGTTTCTTCCCACCTTATAAAATATATCTCACAACTAAGCCCTATAGATTAGAAAACCTCAATATATTTATCCATTCCAAAATCATGATTACAATAGATGTTTAAGTGAGATATACTAAACCATGAGACTCATGAACATCCATATGTATGTTTGAAAATAGATCCATCATCTTTCACTCATCAAAAGACTCTCTCACTGACTCCACATTCATATTCCATCATAAATCATCAGAAATGATGTTTCCCTTATCCAGTGCATAAGAAACTAAAAATCTAAATACTTTAGATACTCATCCCACCTCCAATATCAATGGTTTGGGTCTCAGTGAGAAAATATGTACTTGGTAATTTTGTTTTCCATTTACACCACAAACCTCTCACCCATGAGACAATTCCTCCAACATTATAGGTAATATACTACCATAGATAAATCTAGTTCATTAGTAGGGTAATTACTCTCATTCAGACTCATTTTTCTAAAGCTATAAGATCCACTCGATTCTCCTACATCATAACTGCTCCAAGTCCAACTCTGTATAAATCACATTACATTGTATAATCATTAACCGATGTAGTAAAATTGAGGATATATGCTATGGTTTCCCAATCATTAAGCTTCAAAAAATTTCTGTCATAATCATTAAACAAAACAAACATCACCCCTTTATTGGTTACCTCGAACATCAGTGCTTCAAAATGAGAGAGGTACTAGTGTTGATAGTAACCTTCTAAACCCAGAAATATACAAATCTAAAAGACATTATTGGTTATCTCCTAATATATCATGGTTGTAAATTTCTCTAGGTCCACTAAAACTCCTTCCCCTGAGATGAACGTTCCCAAGAAGTGAACATTATTAATCTAGAAACTAGATTTTATTAGATTGGAGTAATGTTGAGGCTCTATTATTATACTCAATATGATGTTAATATATTGGGAATGATTGTTTTAAAACTAGGAGTACACTGATATGTCTTCAAAAAAACCCACTAACTATTCTAGGAAAGGAAAAAAGATTGAGTTCAACAAATCCATGAATAATATAAGTGAGTTCATCAAACCAAAATGCATCATTGAGAACTCATACAAGCCATTCCTACTATTTAAAGTAGTCTTAGCTAAGACTTATTGTATCACCCACAACTAGTAGTACCTAGATATCATGTAAATCATAGAGAAAATCCAAGAAACAATTAGGTAATCGAAGAGATCAGCAATGGGTAAAAGGGGGTAATGGTTCTCATCTCTCATTTGGATCCATCTCCAATATTCAAAACATAACCAAAATTTCTCAAAAGACTTCTTAGTGAACAGAACTCCAGAACCCCAAAAATATTTTCTAGGTTTTATTAAACCTTTAGATTCCGAATATTCCAACAAAACTATTGACGCCTGAATCACTATCAATTCTATCCTTTAAGGCATGATATAAACTTGTTCTTCTACCGACACCAACTCAATAATGAATCCAATATATCTCTTGGGAAATAATCCATACAGGTTACAAGGAATGGAATCCTAAAAACATATACCACTTGAGGAAAATAATCCTTTACCATTCTACCATCATTCAGAACAAGGCTTGCTATCTGAGCCAGGAGACAATCCAGTTTACATTGAATTGGTCCTTTATGACTAGCATTAATATCCCACAAAATTGGGTGAGAATAGTTGTATCCATATAGTGATAACAAATGCAATCTTCACTCAATAATAGTTAATATGAGCATATTATAGAACTAGCCAATCAATACCATGAATCAATTAAGAATCCATCATTACCATTATAAACAGTTTCCAAAAGTAATGGTAACCACCAATATCTTGAGAACATGCCTTGAAAAATTTTATATCCTCTGACTACACTCCAAATAGCATGTTTATGGTCAAAAAAACATCCAATATTTCCTCATTAAATCCAAAAACATTATAAAAAATAGTAGATAAAATGGAATGTGATTCTCCTGTATCAAAAAAATGAAATAAATGGTAGGTTTTATAAGAATCGTACATCTGATGGTAGAAGGTACTACATCCACAATATCTTGATTATAATTTATAGCATGAAACTGATTATCCCCTCTACCTTAGGATTCAATTTGACTAACCTATATTGTTCCTCATAAATAAATTTTTTTTCTCATACACAAGGGTACCACATCCCCTACCTTGACCTGGACATCCAGAGCAATTATAGATACCCGTATGTTGAGGGGTAGATGATTTTTTCATAGACTCTGGTACCTATCCTCCTCCCCTGACACTACTTTTCTAATTCAATCCCCTAAAAACCTTTAAAAGTTTTATATATATATCTAAAATCATGACACTCCAAATTGGGGTTTGGACACTGGGGATTCTTGGGTCCAAAATTTCCACACTAAAAGAACTGAAATGGAACACAATACTAATTTGGATGAACATTACCATTACTTATATATCTAATCAAGCATTGTAAATAACTATGATAGAGACACTTAATTCCATTATAAAAAGATCACCCAGTTAGAACATTTAAAAAATTCTAGATACTGCTTGGTCCCTCTCTTGTATTCCCTACCATAAAGAGTTTCTAATTCCTCACAACATCAAAACTATTTAGAATAAATATGTTAACTTGTGTCCCAATCTCATAGTTAATCCCATCCTAAAAACATCTAACCAAGGATATCTCATGAGCATCTAAAGTTATCAAAAAATCAGTATAGGCCAGTGAAACGTTCATCACAGTTCATATCTGGAAAACCCTCTTATTTCGGATGTATGAACTCACAAACCTTCACATCCCTCAATATATCATGATATAAGTGGATCAGGAACATCACTTCAAACTCCTTCAAAGAAAGATCCTATTGATTCCCTTATTTCTCAAGAATATATAACCAATTTTTGGATGGTCTATGATGAATCTATGCAGTAAGATACACCATCCTATTTGAGGGTGTCTCAAGATATTTTATCATCATCTTGAATTAATCAATATTGAAATCGGCTTCCTAGGGGCCTCCCTCCCTAGTAAATAAAATAGTATGTTGCAGATGAAACTCTCTATTAAGATCAAAAATTGAAGGCATGGTGCAAAAAATCTCCCATTCCATGTATCACATAACCCTCAGGAAGCTATCATGAAGTTAAACTTCCATCTAATCCATCTGGTCTATCAGAAGCTTCATCTTAGCTATGTTAGGAGGGTACTAATTTCTATCTTTTAATTCTCAAATCAAAGATAAAGAGGAGGCATCTTCTCTACAAGACAAACACACTCCTTAAAACACAAGATAAAAAGAAAGGTTAACCTCAACATATTACTATAAAAGAGAACCACTACTCATGGATTCTGTAAACATGGATTAAAATTATTTTAACTAGACAAAATAGTTCATTGATTTCTATTTATCAGTTATAATAGGAATCTCAAAACATAGTTCATCAAGGAAAATATATCCCATGCAATAAATATGTCATTATCCGGAAAAAATCAAGTCAATATATATCCTTATGTTCCTATATTTATGCATGCATACTCATCTCGTGCCATACCAGGGCATGAGTGTAAATCTCAAGAAACAATAATGTCACACAACATGTGAATCACCCAAGGTGAAATAACATAAACATTAATAGTTGAATAGAACGAAAAATATTCTGAACCCTGGGCACTATATTTTTACATCATACATGGGATAGTTACTCTCACAGAAAAGCTCATTACCAAATCTTGACAAATTTTAGTGTCCTTTCAACCTTTCCATAATAGTAACGTAATATAAAAGAAAAAACCTACTACTTTGACAGCACTTTGTAATTTCCCCTGATCTACACTATCACATTTCCAATTCAGGCTGCTTAAAGGACCTCAAGTGTACCTCCCTATATGACAGAGGCTTCCGAATAGTAGTGTGGGTGTGATGAATATAATGGAGATACTATACCCCCTAGTATAGATTAAAAAATACAAATAATAACTCATAATAAATAAAAAATAGAGTAGTGGAAATAGGGGAGATATTATAAAATATAACTTGAAGAAAAAAAGAGGAACCAAATAACACAATAATAATAAACCATGTACTGAGTGCATTCAATAAAGATAAAAATATCTACATTAATTAATTAAATAATAAAACATAACAATCAACCTTATCTGGCACCATACTAGAATATCTTTGAGATTGTTGAAAAACAATGCTAGATATAACCATATATCCATGTATAAATCACACAAATAATGAAAATACTTACTATATATGAATTTAATCATGTGAAAGGGAATATAAATCTCAATATAAGAATTACAGCATGGGACTAGGTATATCCCATTCAATATATTCCTTACACCGTGGTACATGGAAGAGTCTACTCAAAGTAACCATTTCAACATTTGAATGGGTAGAACCCACTCAATATTAGCATTGCAATATGTGATTGGGAAGAGACAACTCAATATAATAATTATTTCATTAGAATTGGAAGATATTTCTCAATATAAGCATTACAACATTGGAATAAGAAGAGACTTCTCAATATAAGCATTAAAAATAGAATTACAACAAATTTTATAGAAAAAAGGATATCACAATTTTACATCAGATGACAAAATGGTTAATTATGTAAATTACCTTTAATCATTCAATTACAATTTTTAGTTATCAATTTTTTCATAAACCATTAACATGTTATCCATTTTAAAAAACAAGGCCATTTCTATGGCGAATCTATATCAATCAATCACCTAAATATCATGTCATTCTAAAAACACTTTAAGTCATTATCCAATTCATATATACATATATATATATATTCAAAGGTTCCCTCACCCATTGGGTATCCATAATCTAGGTTTCTATCAATTATAATCAATGGGGCCCATGGAATAAATCAAAATCATCATTTATTTAATTAATGGGCATGTTATCTTAGCACAATTTCAATATTGCACATACCGGAAAATTAAGAAGACAATAGGGTTAGGTTTTAGACCCCCTTTTTTAATCTAGAGATTTAGAAATACCAACAATGGGTAACTATAATAGAATAAAATTTTTATGGATATCAACAATGAAAATATAGGTCACAAAAAATCTAAGTTAAATGAAAAACAACATTGGTCCAAGTATTCCACCACTAGAATAGAGAATAATAGAATTAGGGGAAAAACTATGTAGAACCAATAACCGGGGATTGTATGTATAATTGGAATTTATTTAATGGAATATTAGTCTCTAAATCACTAGTAAAATAACCTAAGGTTGAGATCGGAATTTATTCATCATTATAATGAATTAAATCATAGACACGACAGTCTTAAAACCACTGTGCGTGAGAAATAAATATCATGTAAAACCTTTTCACATTTTGTATTACTTAATTTAGAGCTACACCAAAAAATATATCACCTCAACTTAATTTTAACCCTACCTGACATTTAAATTATATGAATTGGGTACATGATGTGAAACCACTTTACATATTGAGCCAATTCAAATAATTTTTCTAGTAGAAATTACATGTTGTGTAATATGTACATTGATTTTAATTGTCCAATGGATAGTATTCAATGAAAATTTTGTGAGAGAGCTCGAAGCACCCCTAAATCCTTCCAAACTAATTAAAAAAACTAATGACCCCATTTAACAAATTAATACACAATCTCTATAAATTAAAAAAAATCATACATCCCTGAACATTAAGTCATTTTTGTCACTATAAAACACATCCAAAAGATTATCTTAATGATTACATATATGATCTCATAGTGTATCTCCTTTCAAAAGATTCAATTTGACTATTCTTGGATTCTGAACGGAGTTACAGATTAGAAGTTATGGCCATTAAAAGTCAGGCTGTAAAACCAGTTTGTGGATCCCATTCGTGGAGCTCCCTATACGATTGTAATGAAATATGTAGGATAGATCTATGAGTACGATGAGATCAATGAATGCTGCAAAGCAGTTAAGGAAGGGTCCACATGTATGAAGATCTCGGATAATGTCATAAAGAATTGGAAGACACCACTGTAAGTCCGACAAGATCTACAGATGCTGTGAAGTGTTGACGGAATGCTCTATGAGTCCGATGGATCTTCCTCCATTCGCAAATCACAATTTCCCTTATCATGCAACTCTAAGCTTTTAGAGATACCCTTTTCCTATACATAATCCCTTCATACATTCATTTAGTATAGGATACCCTATCAGTTTTCACCATCACACTCTCAATTCGTGGAGATCATGTGCTCTGTGTGATCCTTTTCTACGAAGCCCCTATGATTCATGAAGCATCCTGCCTTTTGTTCTTGAGAGCCTCCACCCCACATGGAGATTCCCTTCAAGAAAGCCTAAACCCCTCATGAAGTACGAATGACCTCTGAGGCACTTGGGGATTTTTGAATAATTCATCCTGTGTTAAGAACTCCCCCTATGAATTAGGGAATCATTCGCGAGGCCCCGAGCTTCGCAAAGCCCCATCCTTTGTAAAGCCCCATACATCCCGAAGTCATATCCTTTGAGAAGCCCTATCCTTCATGAATCTCCTACCTTCATACCCACCAGTCCAAACCATAGGGGCTACACCCCCACACCCCCACTCAGGATCAGTTTTGGGCAACGAACCCCACCCTTCAAGCTAGTCCCTTTGCTACCATCAAAGTCCCCCATGAAAAATGGAGAATCAAACCACAAACATTTTAGACCTGGTCGACCCCTTTTTTTGCACCCCTATACATTCCCAACATCCTTCCTAGGAAAACCATGATTCAAGACTCTCTTTTTCACTCTATGAAATACCTTCATTTGGCCCTACTCCTCTTGGTCCCTTTCTCATGTCGTGAGTTGAGATCCTAATTGTGGGTTCCTTGATTACCTTGAGTTGACTAATTCCTCAAGAAAATCCTCAAACCTCATCACCCATACCCAATATCGTGTTGAACCAGAAATGGTCCATCGTTAGTAATTCCCAACACCATCCACTTCTAGGAATTTTCTACCTAATAGTCCTTACTAAATGACCTTAAAATTTAGTACACCATATATGATAAACATTGGATTCATCTTGTTCCGAAAATGATATGCGTTATGCATTAAGCATATGAAGCCAATAGTCATAACTACATGACTTTAAAATGTAGCATATTCTATCATTCAAGAATAGGATTTAATATTCATCAAGCATAAGATTCATCATCATGAGATGAATAGTAAACAACCACAATGGTCCTCCTATTAAGGTGAAATCCCCAAAACATTTTACCTCGACTAATCATCATGTTGAGATTCCCTCATGGTCAGGAATGAGGAAGAGGTTACGGGCATCATCCAAGTGTAATCCCCAACAACAATTTTTGATCCTTAGAAGCACCTGGGAAACTACCATACATAAGGCCCATCCATAGTTACTGCTTCATAGAAGCACGTGGGTAGCTTGCATGAAAAATCCCTAACCACCATTGTCGCTCCTTAGCGGAACCCGAGTAGCTTCCATGAATAATCCTAATCCACCGTTTTCACTCTATAGCAACACCCGAGAAACTTCCATGCATAAGCCCCAACCACCATTTTCACTCCTTAGAAGCACCCAACCATCTTCCACATGTAAGCCCCATCCATCATTGTCGCTTCATAGAGGCAATCAGGTATCCTCCATGTGTAAGACCAACCAAAATTTCTAATCCTTAGTGGTACTCACGCATCTACCACACGTATGCCCCATCAACCTTTGATGCTCCTTAGAATCACCAAGGAAGCTACCATGTGTAAGCCCCATCCACTGTTTCCACTCTATATCAGCACCCAGGTAGCTTCCATGCATAATTCCCAACCACCATCATTGCTCCTTAGCGGCACTCGGGAGGTTTCCACGTGTAATCCCCATCCATATTTGTCGCTCCATAGTGGAACATGGGAAGATTCAACATGTAATCCCTCAACAAAATTGTCAATCCTTAGTGGAACTTAGGTTGCATCCACACGTAATCCTCATAAACTATTTTCACTCCATAGTTTCACCTGCGTAATTTACACATGTAATCCGTAGGCACCATTGCCTCTCCTTAGAATAATCCATGTAGATACCACATGTAATACCTAACCACCATTTTCTCTCCTTAGCTGCACCCCAGTAGCTAAAAATCATTATCACTATCCACCATTGTTTGTCCAGAGATGCACCCTGACAGCTTCCATGCCTAAGCCCTAGCCACCATTTCTACTCTTTAGTGGCACCTGGGAAACTTCAATTCATAATCCATATCCACCGTTTCTGCTCCTTAGTAGCACCTGGGTACCTACCACATGTAATCCGTATTCACCATTTCCGCTCCCCAACAGCACTCGGGAAGCTTCCACCCATAATCCCTAGCCACCATTATTTCTTCTTAGTGGAACCTGAGAATAAAACCATGTGTATGCCCCCAAAGACCCATTACAGCTTAGTTGAGTTTGATCCTCATTTAACTGGATTATGTAAGAATCCTCCATGAGGTTTAATCCCGACAATCCATATGTTTTGTATGTTTCACATCAGATCAATATCATCCTGAATGATGTAAAACTACACACTCCAAACTACATAGGATTTAATATATTTATTCTAAACAAGGTACATGGTCTAACGCCCCGACCCTAGTTACCCATAGTCAATGCATTATTACATAACATTGTCATGATCATAAGAAATCATGTATCGAAAGATCTATTCGTTTAGTAGCATTGGAAGTACTAGGTACATACATAAGTTTTACATTACATCATGAAATAAAAAAGAACATTGTGTCCCATTTGAACACAATCATATCCTTTGTCTTACCACTGAAGGTGAATAATAATATAGTTCTTCAAATCTTGGAAAAAGAAAACATAAGAATGGGGTGAGCTCAGATGCTCAGTAAGGATAACAATATAGTAGAAACCATCATAAATAAGCATAGGCAATTAAAGAAATGTATAAGACTAAAAAAATCCTTTTAAAATTAAACTTCAGAATAATATGGAAAATATAAGTCAAATAATTACATTTACTTATTCACATGGATATTATACTAGTAAATAATCCCATGTAATATCAGAAGCTAATTTTATAATTATGGAATGCATAATGTCGGACATCATAACGACATAGTCAAGGCCTTGTGCCCAGAATACTAATATGATTTTGTCAAGGACTTTTTACAAGACACTAGTTTGTGTCATGAGACCTACCGATGCATCGAGGAGCTATAGTGGGTTCCACCCGTCACTTAATAAGTACAATGCATTCCTCATATGAAAAGGTTCATACATATAATAAACATTCATATGAAAAGTAGAATACGAAATGTAAATACTTTAAACATAAATCATGAATGGTATAAAAATAACACATCCATAGTCAAACACATCACAAAACCTTCAATACAATATGGAAGATTGTATCATAATAAATCAACTTCAAACAAGTGTAAAATCCATCAAAGGATTTTGACATAGATGAAATAAAAACTATTTGAGAGAAATATCTCTTTATATTTTTAAATCATTTAAAATTAACTTAATTATAAAATAAATATTTTATTTTTAAAATATTCTTATAATATTTTAAGAGAATATTTGAAGGTGTTATAACGGCAGAAAATAGCTGCACCCACCGTATAAGTTAATAAAAACATTCTTACCTTAATTTGTTGAAAAGGTCATAAAGTACATTATTTAAAAAATGACATAAAGATTACATTCAAAAAAAAATTATAAAAATTAAAACAAGGGTATAAATTACATTAACCCATATTCTAGGAAATATAAAAAATGTATTGAAATACATTTATATGAAACATATACGTGGATGATAAAGAAGTCCAAGTAGATACTTACTTATAAATAACCTCAGATAAAGAATGAGATTGTAAAATTATCCTTTACCATTTACTTTTACTTGGTCTGGGGTAAGTTAGTCTCCTGTATAATTTTTAAATAATTTTTATTAAATTATACAAGAACCACATACATAATTATGATATCATATATGATCTTCTATTATTACATTGTTAATAACATTTCAATAGTATCATTGTTTCTGGTGTTAACTAATTCATTTTCCTTTATATGTTTTGTTATGTAAGTCAGGTTTGTTATGGATAGGATATATTTGATTTATATCCAGAATGATATTATGTTTTTAAAAATTATTTTAAATCAAAAATAGAAATTATTATTGAATGGTTACGATGAGGAATGAATCTCATCGCGTTCGTGGAGACGGTAATCCGTACGTATGAACGAGCAACACTATCATTATATCTATGGTAATATCTTATATAATTGGATGGTATATCATATATAAATAATCATTAAAATTTTATATTTATTATTTAAATCAATTATACTCATGATTATACCAATATAAATAATGCAGTGTTGAATAAAAAACTACACCATGATGTGGAGACCGAAAGCTATACGTACGAACATATTATGACTTTGTTATTCATAGGATAGATAAAATAATGAATATAGTTGTACCATATTTATAATAACATAATAGTATATATGTGGTACTAGAGTTATTATTTTGTTATGGAAACAAAAAATAAAGAGGAAGTGGAAGAAGAAAAGAACATTGAATGAGGTGATGAAATTATTACCTCTTCTTCGGGTGATTCTTTTTTGATTTGATCAAAATGTCTCTTAAGGATGGATTTATGATCAATGTAAATCATACATGTTTAAGTGAGGGTAGTTGGGAAGAAATTTGATTTGGGTTTGGCTGAGACAAATGGCATTGGATTTGTGATTTTGAGAGAAGGGGAAGCACCCTTTTATCATATAGGTGAGGGTCACTTTAGGTAACCATAATAATCTTATTTTTAGATTTAACTCTATGTTAAATAGTTTAACTTTTACCATGTATTCTTGTATTATTATAATAAATGATTAATAAACCTACTATAAAAATCCTATCAAACCCCAAGTGGTTCATTATTGACATATATAACCTTATCTATGTTTTTTGGACGAACCATATATTTTTAGGAATATTATATCATTTAATAATATAGTATTTGTTTTAAAAAATCATTTATGTCAATTTTGACACTATATAGTATTTTTTTTGTAAAAGTCAAAAAACTTGATTACTTGTAAAAAAGTAAATAAAATCAATGACAACATGTCATATTAACATAAAAAATTAGTTTAATGCATCCAAAGTCTAAATTTAAATGTATTTGGATGTTTAAAATATCAATTATTCTAATTTTTCATTAATAAGGTAAATACTGCATCATCATCATGTCATAAATAAATTTAAATATTTAATGTCTAAAAATTATATATAAAATACCATTTTTAAGGAATTTTGTATCATTCTAATGAATATTTATAGTCTAATTTACTTTATGTGAAACCCTATATTAAAATTTTTTTAGTTATGAAATTTTGAATTTAAAACTTTTTACTCTTCTTTAAATAAAATAATAATAAATGTCCTAATCTATTCCAAGTGAATCAAATAAGAATATATTTTATTCCTATGGTTGATTTTGGTCAAAAAACACTTATCCAATAGAATTAGGACATGTGTTAGGGTAATTATAATATCATTTTTACCTTTAATTATCCTATTTACTTTAAACCGTGGTAAATAAAATTTAAAATTTACTATTCACCAAAAATTATTTTCATCCTATTAAACCACATTTTACTTACTGATCTGAACTGTGTCTCTTGTATTTTGGAAATTCAACTCACAGAAGTGGTAAAATTATGTTTTATGCTAATTTGCTAACATGCCTAGAAGATGGGTAAAAGATGTCAAAAAGTTCAATAAAATTTTATACATCTAATCTTTTGTAAAATGACTCCATTGAATTACATTGAAAAAATATAGGTATTATGTATATATATTTTTAAAAAATAAATTGAAATAAAATAAATATTTTTTTCAATAAAAAAGTAGGTTTTAAACAATAACACAATGTTTTCACTATTAATCAAAAATTAAATGTTTTTATAAAAATAAAAAAATTAATCCTAAGATAATTTTGATATTCCAAATCCAAAAATGAAGTCCATTTTTGAAAAATAAAATTAATAAAATTTTATAATGTGGGTATTACTATTCATAATGGCTAGTTTCATTGGTCGTGGTGTGCTAGAACTCAAAGTTGCATACAGTGTAAGATATTGAATTATTCAAAGAGAAACGTATCGTGGATGCTTGGGGTATCACGTTATTCCCTCCTTCAAATTATTTCATCCCCAAAATTTCTATAATACTACTACATAAACATATTTTTTTGTTCATCTTCATAAGTTATTCAGGTACCCACATTGCCTCTTCCATCTTAGGGTTTCTCCATAGAACTTTTACCAGAAGATTTGTCTAGTTTCTGAACACTTGTTCTATAGTATCATGAATCTAGAAAATCTCTTTACAATAAGACTGATCGAGTTCCAGTTATATTTTTTAATAGGTGAGTACATGCATTGAGTCAGGTATGTATTTTCTCAACAGTGATACGTGGAACACATCATGAACTTTGGAGAAACACAGAGTCATTTCCAAACGGTAAGCTAAATCTCAAATTCATTATATAATTTTGAACTGTCTGATGTACCTGGGACCTAATTTACCCTTTTATTAAATCATATAACACCCTTCGATGGAGGAACCTTCAAGAAAACATGATCTCCTACTTTAAATTACTAACCCTTCCTTCGATTATCAGCGTAGCTCTTTTTCCTACTTTGAGCTGCTTCGATATGTATTTGGATAATATTCACATTTTCAATTTTTCCCCACATGTTCTAGTCCTATGAGTTTTCTTTCACCAATTTCATCCCAACAAGTTGGTGTGTGACATATCTTTCCAGATAACGCTTCATATGGTGCCATCTGATTACCTGAATGGAAGTTATTGTTATAGGAAAATTATACTAGAGGTAAATATTAATCCCACATAACTTGAAATTCAAGTGAGTAAGATCTCAACATGTACTCTAAAGTTTCAAAAGTCTATTCTGATTGTCAATTAGTTTGAGGGTGGTAAGAAGTGTTCAAACTAAGTTCATTATCTAGGGCCTTCTGAATACTTTTCCAGAATCTTGATGTATAATGGGGGATCACAATCAGAAAAAATCGACAAGGGTACTCCATGAAGTCTTACAACTTTATTAATATATAGTCTTCCGAAATTTTCAAGTGGTAAATATTCTATTATAGCCAGAAAATGTACTATCTTGCTAAGAAAATCCACAATGAACCATATTTCATTATTACTTCTAGGAGCCTTTGGTAGTCCCATGACAAAGCCCATCGTAATATCATACCATTTCCACGAAGGAATGGGAATAGGTTGTATGAATCCTCTAGGATATTTTCTTCTAACCTTCAACTGTTGACAAACCATACCCCCGGACACATAATAAGAAATATCCCTCTTCATGTTGTCCCACAAAAAATGTTCCTTCAAATCTCTATACATCTTAGTGCTACCATGGTGTATAGATAAATTAGAGATATGAGCATCATACAAGAATTTCCTTTTTAGATCAGGTATGTCAGGAACACAAAGTCTCTTCCCAAATTTTAAAATTCCATCATTATATATTAATTCAATAAATCTCCCATCATTCACAACATTAATTTTATTTTGAAACTCCTCATCACCAGTCTGAGATCTTTTTGTTTTTCTAGTGAAGATGGTTTGGAAAAAAGTTGAAAAAGCATTGCGGTTTAACCTTCCATTATTATTCCCATATCCATCTTTACTAGATCCATGGACTTAGGATCCCGTACAACTCTAATATTTTTCAAAACTAAATGATCCTTTCTGGACAAAGCATCTTCCACTTTATTTACCTTCATTGGGTGGTAGTTTATACTGTAATAATAATCCTTATGTAGTTCAGTCCATCTTTATTACTTCATGTTGAATTATTTATTTGAGAAAATATACTTGAAACTATTGTGATCAGTATATAGCTCACATTTTTCACCAAAGAGATAGTCTATCAATATCTTCAATGAATAGATTATAGATGCTAACTCAATATCATGAGTGGGATAGTTTTGTCCTTGAATTTTTATCTGTCATGATGTCTAGGAAATAACTCTATCATTCTGCATAAGGACACAACCAAGTACTTTCTTTGAAGCATCACTATAAATCAAAAACCCATCGGTCCCCAATGGTAGAGTCAAGATAGGAGAATTGACTAATCATTTCTTCATTTTTCAAAAAATTCTTCATAATCTTTTGTCCAAAAAAATTTAACCCCTTTACACGTGATCTTGGAAAATGGGTTAGCCAATCGAATGAAATTCTGGATGAAATGCTAATAATAACCTGCTAAACCAATAAAACAACGTACCTCAGTTATACTCGTCAGTGCTGGACATTCCTGTATTGATCTTGTATTAGAAGGATTCATAATGATTCAATCCTTAGAGACAATATGGCCATGAAAATAAATCTTCTGTAGCCAGAATACACACTTGCTAAACTTCCCATATAATTCATTTCTTCTACGAGTATTTAGAATAGTGCGCAAGTGATTTTCATAATCTTCATTGATTTTGGAGTAAACCAATATATCATTAATAAAAACAACTATTAAGTCATCAAGATAATCCTTGAAAACTCTATTCATTATATCTATGAAGTCAAAGGGTGCATTATTCAGTCCCAAAGGAATTACTGTAAACTTCTAATGCCCATACCTGGTACAAAATGCTGTATTTGGAATGTCTTCCTTCTTTACACACAACTGATGATGTCTAGATCGAAGGCCAATCTTTAAAAAATATTGAGATCCATGAAGCTGATCGAATAAATAATCAATTTGAGGCAGGGGATAATTTTTCTTTATTGTTATAGCATTGATCTCCCTATAGTAAATGCACAACCTCATAGATCCATCTTTCTTCTTAACAAAAAGAACTGGGGCTACCCATGAAGAAAAACTAAGGAAAATAAATCCTTTATTACTGAATTCATCTATTTTCTCCTTTAGTTCCATTAATTCCACAGTGTCCATTCTATAAGGGGTCTTTGATATGGGACTTGAAAAAGAAATTAAATCAATAGAAACTCAATTTCTCGTTCTGGAGGATGTCCAGGTAAATTATTTGGAAACACATCAATATATTCTTGTAAAATAGGTATGTCCTCTATTTGAACATTACTTTCCTCACCCATTGTTATTTCAATCTCTTCCTCCCCAATAATTTAATTTAATAGAGCTACTTTGGGTGGATGTAGATAAGTACCAGATGGTGACATTTTTTCACTAAAGATAAGGTAATCCTTATCATTATAGAAAATTGAAACATACTTCTTCTTAAAATTAATTTTTGCATCATGGTTGAAAATCAAATCCATACCGAGGATTATATGAAATTCAATCAAGGGTATAACGATGAGATCTGTAGATAAAGCATGTTTATATATCCTATTGGGAACTGATTCACAAAACATTGTTGCAATGATACACCCCTTAAGAGTTTTTACTGAGAACTCCCTTGTTAAATAAAATTGGAAATATCAAATTTTCTTAGAAAACTGGGAAGATATGAAATAATGCGATGATCCAGAATCAAATAAAGCATTGGATAAATTTGAGGAAACCATTAATTTACCACCCACCATGTCATTTGAAGCTTCAACCTCAGTAGTAGTGATCGCATAAGATTGGCCTTTCTCCCTTGGCCTTTTCTTATTTATGCTTCCTCGGTTATTAAGAAATTTATTTTCATAATGCCCCATTTCTCTACAATTGTAACATTCAACATTGAAAACCTATTTATTTCCCTTGTAATCACGATCTTGGTGGCATTTTTCCCCACACATATAACAGACTACCATTCCCTTCTTGCAATTATTTGGGTGTTTCTTTCTATGTTTACTATAGGATAGAAATTCAAATTTTCTCATTTTCCCCTTATTTCCATTTCCAGAGTGTTCAATAGATCTTTTCTTCTCTTTATCTTCTTTAATGTCATGAGACTTAGAGAATTACTTTTCTACCTTGATAGCACATGAGGCAATATCTTCATACGATGAGAAGGATTGTTAGGCTAATTATTGATGGAGAAATGGTTTTAACCCAGTAAAAAATTAGTCAGTATTACTCCTTGGGTTACGTATTAATCTACTGCATGCCTTGATATCCTTGTAAAGTTAGCCTCATACTTTGTGAAATTATCTTCCCCCTTTTTCCTCAGACACCGAAATTGTCTTTCTATATCCACTCATTGTTAATGAGGAAAGTATTTTTCTATGATAATATCTTTAAACTCCCTTCATTCTATATTTGATACTTATTCATCCTATTTTATGTTTTGAATTAATGACCACCATTTATCTGTATCTCCTGTGAGGCGATAAACTGCCATGAAATTTTTTTCCCTTTTTCTACTCTCTAAAGAATGAAATATTTTCTCTATAGAACTTATCCATTTTCTTATATATAAATGGATTTTTAGTCCCATTTAATGTTGGTGGTTTTTTTATAATGAAGTGGTCTAATATTGATCCTCCGTGTTGTGGATCTGGGTGCTCCATACGGGTAAGGTTGTTATTCATAACCTGAGTGAATTGTCCCAGTATGGTTATAAGTTGTTTAGGACTAGTTTCATCACCTGCTTTACTATAATTATCTTTAATAGGAGGGAAATACCTCCATTTATTACGTGCTTTGATACGATTTCTATTCCTTCTAGTAGGTGCCATTTCTAAATAATGGCATAAACTAGATTAGATTATGAATTGCAATACATAAATCCAAACTAGTAAAATATCTAACATAAATTGAGTAATTTAGGCATATAATCCATAAACATAAAAAAATATTTTCATTTAGGAAGTAATTACTCATAAATCCTTCATAATGATTTTAAAATAAAATGTGAATTATCCTAAGCATATCCCCATGGAGTGTCGTAACCAAGAGTGCAGCAAAGCCTGTTGTCGTGTACCAGGATACCCCGGGTCTAACCCAAAACTCATTGTCAGAGTTTTCACTCCTAGGTACATATTTTCAAAAGCGGCCTCTACCTTATCATATCCAGACAGAGATGTATTGTTTGGAAAACTCACAAAATCTCCACATTACCAAAATTATAGTAAGTTATTCTATACTAATCCACAAAATTTATCTTAGGGTAGTGATCTATAATTAGGGTTTTTCTAAATCTAGTTTCCAAGGTTTGTATTAGACTTCTTCTAATACCAACTATAATTCCCCGAACCTAGTTACCCAGAGTCGGGGAAATATTACATAACATTGGCATGATCACAAGAGATCATATCTTGAAAGACCGATTAGTTTTTAGCCTTGGAAATACTAGATACATGCATAAGTTTTATATTACATCATGAAATGAAAAAAAATATTGTGCCCCCTTTGAACACACTCATATTCATTGGACTATCCCTGTAGGTTAATCATAATATATTTCTTCATATCATGGGAAAAGAAAACATAAGAAAGGGGTGATCTTAGATACCTTGTAAGGATAACGATATAGTGGAAACTATCATAAATAAGAATAAAACATTTAAGGAAATGTATAAGACTAAAAAAGACATTTAAACTTAAACATAAACATAATATGGAATAGATAAATAAAATAATTCCATTTACTTATTCACATGGATATTCTACTAGTATAATGATCACATGTAATATCATTAGCTAATTTTGTAATGATGGAATGCATAATTTCGTACATTATAAACACATTGTCAAGGCCTCATCCCAGGACTACAAATAAGATTTGGTTAAAGCCTTGTGCCAAGACACTAGTTTGTCTCATGAGACCTACCGATGCATCGAGGAGCTATAGTGGGAACCACCTATCACTTACTAATTCCAATGCATTCCTCATATGAAAAGGTTAAAATATAACATAAACATTACTATTAAAACTAGTATAAGAAATGTTAATAATTTATCCATAAATCATGAATTTTATAAAAATAAAACATCCAAATTCAAATATATCACAAAACATTCAATTTAATATGGATGACTGTATCATAATAAATCAACTTAAAACAAGTGTAAAATTCATCAATGAATGTTGGAATAGATGAAATCAAAACTATTTGATAGAAATATCTATTTTTAAGTTGAAATCATTTAAAAGTCACATAATTATAAAATAAAAAATTTATTTCTAAAATAGTCTTATAAGCTTGTAAGAGAAGCTTCGAAGGTGTTATAATAGCATAAAATAGCTGCACCCACCGTATAAGTTAAAAAAATTCTTACTTTAATTTTTCGAAAAGGTCATAATATACCTTATTTGAAAAAAAAAACAGAAAGATTCCTTTAATTTTTTTTCTAAAAAGTAAAAAAGGGTATAAATGACTTTAACCCATATTCTAAAAAATATTAAAAAAGTTTCGAAATACATTTTTAAGAAACACGGATGTGGATGATTAAGAAGTCCAAGTAGATATGTACGTATAAACAACCTCAGATAAATAATGATATTGTAAAATTAACCCTTAAATTGTACAATTCCTTGGTAGATGGTATGTTAACCCTTGGTATAATAGTTAAATAATTTTTATTAAAAAAAATAAAATAACCACATACATAATTATGATATCATATATGATCTTTGAATATTTCTTTGTTAATAATATTTCAGTAGTATCACTGTTTCAGGTGTTAACTGATTAGTTTTCCATTATATTTTTTGTTACATAAGTCATGTTTGTTATGGATAGGATGTAATTGATTAATATCCAGAATGATATTACGTTTTAATACAATATTATTAATCATAAAATGAAAATTATTCTTGAATGGTTACGATGGGGGAATGAATCACATCACGTTCGTGGAGACGATATTCCGTACGTAAGAACGAGTGAGAATATCATTATATTGATGGTAAAATCGTATATAATTTGATGTTATATCATATATAAAGAATAATTAACATGTTATATTTTTTTTACATCAATTATACTCATTATTATACCCATCCAAATAATGAAGTGTTGAATAAAAAATAACACCACAACGTGGATATGGTAAGTCGTACGTATGCACGTTTGGTGACATTGTCATTCATAGGATGGATAGAATAATGAATATGGTTGTAACATTTTTATAATACCATCACAGTATGTATAAGGTACTAAACTTGTTATTTTTATTTGGAAATAACAAAGAAAGAGGAAGTGGAAAAATAAAATAATTTTGAAAGAGGTGATGAAATTATTACGACTTCTTCGGGTGATTCCTTTTTGATTTGACCAAAAGGGATCCATAGATTGTCTATATGATCAAAGTAAGGCCTATAGGTTTAATTGAGGGTAGTTGTGAAGATATTTGATCATGGGTTGGCCGAGATAAATGGATTTGGAGGAGTGATTTGGAGAGAAGAGGAATTACCCTTTTATAAGAGAGGTGACGGTCACGTTACCATGTATTCTAGTATTATTATAATAAATGGTTAATAAAATTACTATAAAAAAACAAGGGAACCCCAAGTGGTTCATTATTGACACATATAACCTTATATAAGTCCTTTTTCCGAAATTTAGATTTTTAGGAATACTATATCATTTAATAATATAGTATTTGTTTTAAAAACTCATTTATTTCAATTTTGACACTATTTAGTATTTGTTTTTTTGTGAAAGTCAAAAAAACTTAATTACATAGAACCAAATAAATTAAATCAATCCTAAAATGTCATATTAACCTAAGAAATTAGTGTAATGTATCAAAAGTCTCAATTTACATTTATTTTGATATTTAAAATATCAATTATTTTAATATTTCATTAATAAGGTAATTACTGCATCATCATTGTGTCATAAATAAATTTAATTATTTAATGTATAAAAATTATAAAAAAATACCATTACGTAGGAAATGTTTTTATATCTCTAATTAATTTTTATAGTAGAATTTTTCTTATGTATAACCCTATATTAAATTTTTTTTATTTATGTAAATTTTAATTTAAGACTTTTTAACTCTTCTTTAAATAAAATAATAATAACTATCCTAATGTAATCCAGGTGGATTAAATAGGATCATATTTTATTCCTAAGGTTGATTTTGGTCTAGAAAATATTTTCCCATAGAATTAGGACATTTGTTAGGGTAAATACAATATCATTTTTCCTTTAATTACCCTATTTACTTTTAACAGTTGTAAATAAAATTCGAAACTAACTATTCACCAAAAATTATTTTCATACTATTGAACCAAATTTAACTTACTGATGTAAACATTGTCTCTTAGATTTTTGAAATTCAATTCACAGAAGTGGTAAAATTACATTTTATGCAAATTTTTTTAACGTGCCTAGAAGGTTGGTAAAAGACGTTAAATCGTTTAATAAAAATTTATACATATAATATTATTATAAAATGAATCTAATTAATTACATTGAAATAATATTGGTATTGTTTACCAATTTTGACTCAAAATAAATTTAAATAATTTTTTTATTTAAGTAAAATGTAGGTTTTAAACAATAATGTTGTGTTTTTTACTATTCATCAAAAATGGAATATTTTTAAAAAAATACCAGAAATTCACCCTAAGATAATTTTGATATTCCAAATCCAAAAATCAAGTCCATTTAAAAAAATAAAAATTTAAGAAATTTTAAAAATTGGGTATTAATATTTATAACGGCTAGTTTGGTTTGTCGTGGTGTGCTAGAACACGATGTTGCGTACAACACAAGCTACTGCATTATTGAAAGAGAATCATAGTGTGGAAGCTTAGGTTGTTATACATGGGAAGCCTCCCTAAGGTCCAATTCCAAAAAATGGTAAACTATAGTATTTCATCCTAGGTACATACCCTCCTAATGTGAACTATTACCTTTTTGGCACATCTTCTCGATTCACCTCCCTGAGGTGTTCTGATCTGTATGGGAATCTAACCATGCATAATACCCACACAATTTACCAAACACCTCAAAACAAGAGTGACCCTATTTATAAGGTCCCCTAACCCCCTTGAGGTGTTATAATCCACAAGGGTAGATAACCATGCATAAGCCCTTCACACTTAACCATTCGTCTCCAACCAAGTGTTCCACTCTTGTGATGTGCCGCTAACCACACATAGGCCCATGGCATGTCTTTGAATCATTATCCATTTTTTACACCTCGATTAAATTCCCCCATCCTGAAATATTTGGACTTTGTTAACTTCATTTCAGACATGGTACATAGGAATCCTCCCTAAGGTTCAATCTCATCACCAATTTCCCATCACAATCTCTCCTTCGAGCCTTTGTGTCTCAAGAAGATAGGGACCCAACCCGTAGGTTCTACTTCATTTAGGTCTACATCCATATACTCCATTTCTTATAACCCACCTCCTTAGGCGTCCCATCCCACCACCAAACTATGCAGACTTTGATTCCAGCCTTTCAAATAAGGTACATCAAAAGTATCCTTGAGGTTCAAGCCCAACACCGTCACATTCACGTAAAATTCACATATTTCATCCTCATCCATTGACAGTTTCTACATATCCATATTGATTTTATCTGGGCATCCAAATCCTGGTTGGATCAAATCATCCACCTCCCTGATCCGACCCCAGTGGTGTTCAGATCAACCTTCGCGGTGTGATACCTTCTCTTCACGAGACACACCACCCAAGTATGATCTCATTGGGGGTTCTAATCCATCCATATGGTGTCCCTCTTATGGGTACCACCTCCCCGATCCTCCCTTATTTGTGTATGGATCAACCTTCATGGAGTGAAATCATTCCCTTTATGGGACACATCACTTGGGTTCATCATCACAAGGGTTCTCACTCTTCCAATGGTAAACCTTCTAGGTTCTCTGTCATAGGGATCCAAATCTCTGATCTGTCTCCATGGGTCATTCTGATCACTCTCATTCCATATCTGAAAGAAATTAATCTCATGGAAAACCTTGTTTCCAACATGATATTTATGAGGTCAACCTCTAAGGCATTTCTTCAGTGAAAACATCTTCATAAGATGTTAAACTCACAGCGTACCCCATGTTAAACACAAGAAGATGAGGAAACCTCAGAGACATGACTCGGTCATAATATTCCTTGAAATCAATGTGGGAAGCCTTGGGTTTCTACACCCTTGATAATATATTCTATGAGGTATAATACATGTTATAAAATGTTCTACCATCCAAAGATTTCCCGACATGCATGATGTTACCATCTACTCTAAGAGAAGGTCACTGCCTTGACTAGAACCCTTGAAATGTCTAGACAGAAGCATCGAAATTAACTGGTGTCCACACAGAGATAATACTAGGAAAGAGGCTGAAAAAAATGACTCAAATATATGATGGATACCCAGACTAAGAAATGAATTATGAGGAGGAATACACGGAAGGAAAAACTGACATCCGATCATCTTTTTTCGATCAAGGCGTAGACACCACTGAATAAGTAATAAATGTCACCCACCTTTGGAAAGTGCGAACACAGGGAGACCAAGCACACATCACCACAGTGATGTGATTTTCGGAATAAAAAAGCATCATTAAAAGTTGTTTTATCCAATAAAGGCTATCTTTATTGAAAACAGTCCCAAACACCAAGGTTAAATGATAATGAAAAACCCAAAAAACGTCCAAGGAAACACACAAAGAGGGAAGTACTATGAAAATTATGGGATCTTCCATATCATACATTACATTACATCAATACAATTTTTTTTCTATAATCATATAAGGTATCCTTATCCTAGCTCAAGGATAAGTGATGGCCAAGTGATTACTCATGCCAACCATCATATTACTCAGTCCATGTGATATCATGGAAACTATAGTGTTGGAAATGTACCTCACTAAATGATAAATATTGGTCGAGGGGATGAAAACTCTATTGGATGACCTATACCTCATAAGAGCTATTATATTAGAGGTATATACATAATATATTGAGTAACCATGACTTGAGTGTGTTTAAGGAATACCACCCTATCTTTGATATTGGAGACTAATGTCCTGGCATAATATCACCACCATGGGGGTATTATGAAAGTATATAAGTTTATTAAACATAAATTCATAATTTATTATTTTAGTAAACACATAAAATAGTCCCAAAATATTGAAAGGCCTAGTTTATTGGGGTAAATAAATATATAACATAATAAATTGGAATAGGGATACAACAAAACTATTTAAAAACTCCATAACATGCCCTTAATAATCCAGTACTCTTCTAATACTAAATGAGATAACCTAGAAAAGTACATAAGAAAGGGGTGAGATATAAAGTCCAGTAAGGTAGTGATCAAATAATATCAAGTTTAATGTAACACATGTTAGTCAAGAGGTATATCAAGGTGAAATAAAATGGGTGAGAATCATAAACATGAACATCAAAGCATGATATAAGATGATAACATCAAGGAAAAATAGGAATGAGTCAACAATATAAAACAAGAAATTATCAGCATAATTCAAAGATAACTACCAATAAATCATAACATAGTTTTCTTAGGATATCATAACATGAAAAATACATGAAATATAATGACATAAAAACATTACCCAATGTATTGGGGGACTATATAATTTTGATCCCACCTATCACATCCATATCTTGTACATGCATTATCATGACACAAATATCACACAAACGAATAAGGTATTTTATAAATTTTGATCCATGATTAAGTAGTGTGAGATTATATAAATGTAATTCCATAACAAATTAAGGATATGTACTTCTAGGTTAATACACTTGAGTGGAAATGGGGATAGGTATTCACTAAAAAAATATTTGTGATTAAAAATCATATGTTAATTTTGGCAGCATAACAGGTGTACATTCATGGAAGGGTTTAATGACATTGAATGGTATTTCATCAATACATGGAATCATAAGGACAATAAAATGTATTTTTAAAAAGAAATTAAAACTTGAACAATTGTAAATAAAATGGCCTAGTACAAATAATGTGCTTGAATAGAGACATGGATGATAGAATCCCTTACATTTGCATAGTAATGGATTAGGTAATGATTATAATGAGAGGAGATAAATGATCTGTAATTATTAGAAAAAAATTGATAGTAATTATAAATTTATAAATATGTTACATTATAATAAATTGAGATTGAAAATTAAAATAACAAAGGATGCTCTTGAATATAGAAGTAGGCAGAGAGATCACTTTCCTTGAGAGGGTGCTTCTAAAATCATGGGAAGAGAATTTAAATAGATTGGGAACACCATGTGAGGTATTTAGAGAGTGATAGGAATATTAAAATCATTATAAATGGGGTTTTAGTAAATAGGATTGGGGTTTTGGGTGTGTATTTATAACAAAAGAGAGGTGAATTAATTATTAATTTCTAAATATATATTTTGGACTCTATATGAAAATATAATAAAATCCCAAAACAACTCATGTTTTATTCCCATGTTTTTTAAAAAATTAGAGTTGTTTTAAATTTTTTATATGTCCATGAATAAAACATATTAAAATAATTTAATTGGTGATGTATATGTGAGTCGGGTTTGTAAACAATTTATTTTAAAACATTAATATATAAAATAGGTTTTTGAGGATTTATAAAAGAACTATAAAATTAATCAAATACCATTAAAATTAATTATATTAAAGGATAAACCTACATATCATTATTTATTCGTTTTGTTAAATTTATTATATCACTTATGGGATATTATGATGTCATAAAATAGACAATGTATTTAAAATGTATTTAATTTTTACCATAAAATTTTGATGTATAATAAAATTATAAAAAAACACCTTTAGATAATTTGGATGTGCTCATTTAAAAAATAAAAATTAGTTTATCAAAATTATTTCCTAAATATTTTAATTTTCATTTTTAAATAAAGAATATTATTTACTAAAAATATACTTGTTTTTATAAAACATAAAACTGTCTGACCATTATAAAAATTTAATTGGAATTCAATATATTATTTTATAATTTATATCTAAATTAATAACATTTAATAATATTATTTTATTAAAATGAAATTTATTTAAAAAATTATTGAAATTATCAAAAGAGTGTCCTAATTGAGATTATATATTTCAAAAAAATAGATTTTAGATTTCTTCATATTATAATATATTTTTATCACATCCGTTATATAATTATTTGCAATGTAAGAAAAAAGGGATAAATATAATCATTATTTAATTTAAAAAATAAAATTTAGAAATTTAGATTACTTGGGTCTGGATACATAACCACTTATAACACTAACGTATGAAAAAAGGGAAAGGTGTGCAGTCGTGATGCTTTCTTGGGGTAGTTCGATGAACATTTTTTGGGCCATGATATTGATAATATTTATCTTATCCTATAAATAGTTATTATAAAGCTTTAGTTGTTGATAATTTGATTGATCTTGGTTATGGGAAATTCCCAATGATTCTATCTCCCTTAGAAGCTCTGATAATTAGGCTCCATAGGGTATAATCCTTCTATCGAGGCCATCACTTCATCCATCTAAATCAATTATAATTTATCATAACTATTATATATAATAATCTTAATAGTCATTGTATGCTGGATATATTATGAATTATTATGATGATTATTGGTCTTCTAAATCCAATAGTCTATATTGGCCGAAATTAACCAAAGTAGTGAATCTGTTTTTTATAAATATATTACATAAGGAATATATTAATTCATAATGGAAATTCATTTATAATTGTTTTTACACTTTATTATTCCCCATTCATAAATTTCACCTTCAATATCTCATTTCATGTACTAAAATAGATGAGGGTACTTCTATTTCATCAAGTCTTCTGGTTACCATCTTTCTTCCCCAAACATGTTGTTCAACTAAAACACATTTACTAGTTGATTTATCTTGTTTTGTACAACCCTATCTATAATATATAAAATATCGATTGGTTTATAATATTTTGAAAAATCATTATCCTATGGTACCATCTTTGGTTTCAATACATGGGATCGATCATGTTTTCACTTCTTCAAGAGGGATACATGGAACACATCATGTACTTGGGATATGTTTATTTGGAAAGCTAGTGGATAAGTCATAATTATATTTCAATCAATAATATATAATATGAATATTTATCTAGGACTAAAATTTCCATTATTACCAAACCTCATGAATTACTTCCATGGTGATATCTGAAGGAACCAATATTCTCTAACCTCAAACTCTAGGTCTCTTTGATAATTGCTTTATAGACTTTATTTAAAATATTTGTAGATTTTATATAATGTTAAATGTTTTAAAAATTATTCATTATATATTATATAAGTTTAGGTCCCATAATCTTACACTCTACATCATTATCCCATGATATTTCATTCCAACACCTCTTCCCATACAGAGCCTCATATGGTATCATTTTAATGCTAGAATGGAAATTGTGGTTAAATGAGAACTCTGCTGGGGGAAGTTGTTGATCCAAAAATCCTTGGAAATATATTAAAAAGGATAATGGAATATATTATAGAGTTTTAATAGTTATTTTAGACTAACTATCGTTATAAGGGTGATAAGAAGTACTAAAAATCACCACTGTATCCAGTGCTTGCTGAAGGCTTCCCTAGAAAATCAAAGTAAAATTTGGATCTAGATGAGATACAATGCAGAGTCTTACTCCATGATATCTTATTTCTTCTTTTAAATATTTCTTAGTGATTTGGTTAAGAGATAAAACTTCCTTGATAATGATGAAATTCATTTACATTTCAAGGTAGTTAACAACCACCCAAATGGAATTATTGACTTTAGATGTCTTAAGGAGTCCTACGATGAAATCAATGGTTGTGTTTTATGATTTATATATTTCTATGGGAAATAGTAGAATAATACCATTTTAATTCATTCATTCATACTTGAATTTTAGGTATACCACGTATCAAGAAAAAAATTCTACAATTTCCCTCTGCATGTTATCAAATGAGAGTTTTTTCTTCAGATCACTATACTTCTTAGTGCTTCCTTGATGAATATAGAAGGATGTGTTTTGTACATAATATAGAATATACCTATTTGGTTATAGTTTTATGGGATACATATCTAGGTTACAAATATTATAACTCGATATTCAGAAAATTTGAAATCTTGAATATTGTAACACCCCAAGCTTCCACAGTACATTTTCCTTTGAATAATGCAATGATGTGCATTGTACGCAACTTTGAGATTCTAACACACCACAACCAATAAAACTAGCCGTTATGAATAGTAATACCTAATTTTTAAAATTTTATAAATTTTATCTTTTGAAATGGACTTCAGTTTTGGATTCTTAATATCAAAATTAGTTTAGGGTGAAATTTTTGTACTTTTCATATAACTTTCATATTCTGATGAATAGTGAAAATTACTAAATTTTAAATAAAAACAACTTTTATAATCGAAATAATTAATAGTGATAAATTATTAATTTGATTGGTTTTAAAGTATATTTAGAATATATTTTTACCATTTAATACAATATTGGTCATTGGATTAGATTTCACATTTAAACCAAACATAAACAAGTGTCAATCTTATGATAGTTATTATCTCTTAAAAACACGCAATTTGTTTTGACGACGGGAATTAATTTTTAAATTAATTAATTCAACTGATATGTTTTGAAATTGGTAAAATAGACATTATTTTTGAATTCAAAATATCAAATATATCTTAGGCCTAATTTTTGGTATCTTCCTGGAAACTTTCATTTTTTGATGAATAGTGAAACCACTTAGTGGTAGTTAAAAAACTGAATTTTCCATAAAACATAATTTTACCGCTTCTATGAGTGTAATTTAGAAAATCCGTGAGACATGGTTAATAGAAAGGAGTAAAATTTGGTTCATTATGATGAAAATAATTTTTGGTGAATCGTAACATTTTAATTTTATTTACCATGGTTAAAAGTAAATAGGGTAATTAAGGGTAAAAATGATATTAATATTACCCTAACACATGTCCTAATTCTATTGGACAAGTGTATCTAGACCAAAACAAACCTTAGGAATAAAATATTACCATTTATGTCCACTTGGATTAGATTAGGACATTTATTATTATTTAATTCAATGAAGAGTTAAAAGAGTTAAAATCAAAGTTTATTTACTACAACATTTTTAATATAGGGTTATAAATAAGATAAATTCGATTATAAATATTCATTAAAAATTTAAAAGGATTTCCTACATAATTATAGTTTATTTATAATTTTTAGACATTAAATAATTTAATTTATTTATGACACAATGATGATGTATTAATAACCATAATAGTGAAAAATTAAAATAATTAATATTATAAATACCCAAATAAATATAATTGGAAACTTTTATTGAATTACAGTAATTTTCAAGGTTAATATGACATATTAGGATTGATTTAATTGAATTTTTTTGAAGTAATCATTCTGTTATGAGTTTCAAAAATATCAATTATTGAATAGTGTCCAAATTGACATAAAAGAGTTTTTAACAAAAATATTATATTATTAATTTATATTAAATTCACAAAAAACCAAGTATCGGCCTATATAATTATATCATGATATTTCTATCATTAATGGACCATTTTGGGGTATCTTGGATGTATATAGTATGTTTATTAACCATATAATATAAAAATAAAAAGAGACATTGTAAAAGTGAAACTAATTAACTAAGAGTTAATACCTAAAGATAAGGTTAACATAATGACCCAAACCTGTCTAAATTCTATTGGTTGAGTGGTTTTCAACCTATCCCCACCATAAACTTTAAATAATCCACTTTAGAGCCATTATAAACCAAATATGAATTTATTATAAAATAATATTTTTAGCTTTTTCAAAGGTGCCCCTCACCACTCTTATAAAAAGGCACTCCCCCTTCTCATTACATCACACCATCAAAGCCTTTTGGTTCGTCCAAAACCTGCCCAAATACTCTCTAAACTTCCCTCAATAAAACCTAGAGGCCTTATTTTTATAATAAAGCCATCCTAAGGAGTCCTTTTGATCAAATCAAAAGGAATAACCCGAAGAAGAGGTAATGTTTTTACCACCCTTTTTCAAATTCTTTTCTTCTTCAACATCTTATTTCTTTGTTATTAGCATTCTAAATTAATAGATCCAGTATCTCCTATATACATTAATATTATTATAAATATGGTACAACCATATTCAGTATTCTATCCAACCTTTGAATGAGATGTCACCATATGTGCGTACGTACGGCTTACCGTCTCCACGTCGTGGTGTAATTGTCATTCAATAAATTATTATTTGGATGGGTATAATAATGATTTATAATTCATGTAAATAATAAATATAACATGATAATTATTCTTTCAATATGATATAACATCCAATTATATATTATTTTAATATTAAAATAATGATATTGTCGCTCATGCGTACGTACGGACTACCGTCTCAACGAAAGAGATGAGATTCATTCTCCATCGTATCCATTCAAGTATAATTATCATTTGATGATTTAAAAATAAATTTTAAGGACATGATATAATTCTGTATGTGAATAAGATACATCCTATCCATAACAAACACGGCTTACGTAACAATGAATATAAAGGAAAACGAGTAAGTTAACACCCGAAATGACGATAATACTAAGTTATTATTAACAAATCAGTATTAAAAGATCATATATGATATCATATTAATGTAAATTATTCATGTATAATTCAATAAAAATTATTTAACCATTATAAATGAGGTTAACCTACTGTCGACCAAGGAAAAAGTACAAAGTAAGGGGTTTCTTATCTCACTTTTAATTCAGTGATATTTCCATTGTTCACCACTTATTTATTGCATGTGGTGTGTGTACTACCCATGATTGTATTAATTGTGTAATATAATTTAATTTATGGGTATTTTCATCATCATTGTATGATCCTTCTTTCATGGGTGATTGTTTCATAAGTTACCAAATCGATAAGGGAATTTGAAATTTCAATTTCCACTTATTCGGCTTTACGCAAACTTCATTGATTATTTTACTCCGAGATTATGTGTGGAATCACTATTCATTTTCTTATGTCATAATTTTCGCTCCCCTTTACTTTTGATATAATTTTGATACACATAATAACTCCCTTGATAATTTCTCAAGTCATCGATATGAATTTGATAAGAGTAATTTTAACTCATTCTCTATTTGTTGAGTTAAACATCCAATTCATTGGTGCTGTTTTTACAAGATTATGTGTGAATGTCCTTTGATTGTTTTACACTGAATATCCAATCATATTTAGTGTATTTATATTTTTCACACATAACTATGTCGTTGATTTATCCTTAATTTAATGATATGACCTTTATGAGAGATTTCATCTCAATTTACATTCCATTGAGACTTCTTTGTTGTTATACACAAAATAACTTTTATGTGGGGTATATAATGTACTTTGACATTGTATATCATGAATCCCTTTATTATCATGATATTACTATGTTTTTATTACCTCAATTATTTTTATTCAAGTGTCTCTCTTTTTTTTAGAAACTCTAACTAAAATACCATTTTTAAATGTTTTAAAGGCTTATTCTTCTAAATCTTTCTCCTTAATGTCCATGTTTTAAAAAATGGTTTTAAGGATTTATTTATATGGACATTAATGTTTTAAAATTAAAACTCCTTTTAAAAGTTTCAATGTGGTATGTGACACTTTTATTCAAAAATCTATTTTTAAACGGCTTCTTGACAAATAGTGTGACTTATAAATGTTTTCAAGAAAAGGGGGATATTTCTCTCAAATAGTTTTGATGATTATTTTCATCTATGTCAATATCATTCATTATTATCAATTGAGGTTAATCTGATACAATACAACCTTCCATGTTGTATCGAATGAGTTATGTTTGACTGTGGATGTGATATTTTTATACCATTCATGGTTTGTGGTTAAATTATTGACATTTCATATGCTAGTTTTAATATGAATGTTTATGTTATGTTTAAACCTGTTTATATGAGGACTGTATTGGACTTAGTAAGTGACGGGTGGAGCCCACTATAGCTCCTCGAGGCATCAGTAGGTCTCATGAGACAAACTAGTGTCTTGGCACAAGGCCTTCGCAAAATCTTATTTGTAGTCTTGGCACGAGGCTTTGGCTATGTGGTTATGACAGTCTGACATTATGCATTCCATCATTATAAAAGTGGTTATTGATATTTCATGTGATTGTTCGACTAGTAGAATATCCATGTGAATAAGTAAATGGCATTATTTCATTTTATCTTTTCCATATTATACTGAAGTTCATGTTTAAAAGGCTTTTGTTTTAGTTATAAATTGGTTTAAGTGTTGATGTTTATCTATGAAAGCTTCTGCTATATTGTTATCCTTACTGAGCATCTGAGCTCACCCCTTTCAATGTTTTATTTTTCCCAGGATGTGAAGAAATAATTTATGAATGATCTGCAGGGATATTATGAGGGTATATGAATACAAGATGTTGTTGTAGTTTTTTTTAACTTATGATGTAATGTAAGACTTATGGATATATCTAGTGTTTCCAAGTATACTAAACTAATCGGTCTTTTAAGACATGATCCTTTGTGATCATGCCAATGTTATGTAATAATGCACCAACTCTAGGTATCTAGGGTTGGGGCGTTACAGTTGGTATCAGAGGAAGTTTAGTAAAAACCCGGGAAGCTAGATTTAGATAAACTCTGATTAGATCACATAGCCCTAACAGAGAATTTGAGGATTAGTATAGAAAAACATTATAGAATTTTGGTATTGTAGATATTTTGTGAGTTTTCTGAGCAATAAATCCCTATCTGGATACGAGCAGGATGTGCAGGCTCTGGCATAGATGTACCTAGGGGTAAAACCCAAAAACACCGCTTTGAGCTAGACTGGAACAAGAACTGGTGCATGACAACGGGCCTTGCTGCACTCTTGGTTACGACACTCCCGGGGGATATGCTTTGGAAAATTTAAAAGATTAGTATGAACCATTATTAAGGGAATACAAAAAAATGCCCCTAAGAATATATGTCGACAAATAGAGAGTGGATAACCTAGATTTTAACATAGGGTACCCCAAGTTAGGATATATTGTTCAATTACAAGATTATCCTATTATGTATATTTTTTTTACATTCTTATTAGATAAGTATTCAAAAACCCTAATTGTATTTTCTTTTTGTTATTTGAAACATGGAGGGAGAAAGATCACGAACAACTCTTCTCTCTCTTCTTGAAGAACTACTTACAATTATTATCCCAAACTCATGCGCAGATGATGTTGAAACTTTTTCAAATGTCCATGTTACATGAAAAAAACTTTATGAGACATCCAATACCCCTAGAATTTCACGATTCTTTCAAGGATCAAGTACCGACTATGGGATAATGTTGCGCTCTCAACTTTCTTACCACGCTAAGTGTCGGAAGTACCATCAGGGTCTTTTCAAATTATTCACTTTATCTCAAAATTACAATGCACTAAATGATTTTCTAGATGCTGTAAAGAGGGAGACCTTCGAGCAATATATATGTATCAAATTATATATTTATGTCTTTTGGGATATACGGAAACTGATTTACCAAAACCTTATTTTGAAATATTTGAAGGTGAATCAGTGAGAACTTTTCTAAAAAAACAGGTTAAAGACGATGTCTCAAAATTATATATAAGAAATACCTATTTTTTTTATGATGCATCGATGCTTCCATCGATATAATCCAAGATGGATGAGGAGTTTTTGGGTAAAGGAAGTAGATGATTTTGAAAAATTCCTGAGGTACCATTATGACACATGAACACATTCTACCAAAAGGAAAATCCGCATAGTCTCTCCAGAGTTCATGTTGTGATCCACATATCTCTAGTGAAAAAATACATGCCTGACCCAATGCATGAACTCACCTATGAAGGATTAGAACTGGAACCCGATCTATCTTATTGTGGAGAGCCTATAATAATTCTTCATACCAAAGATCAAGTGTTGAGAAACTGGATGACTCCTCTGGTAAAATTTCAATGGAGAAATCATAAGATGGAAGAGGCAATGTGGGAACCCTAGGAACATCTGATGATAAACTTATGTAGAAATAAATGGATAGTGAAATGTTTAAAAGTGTTAGTGCTCTTTATTGATGGGATTACATTGGAATAATTTTCTCCTGTATGTGTAAACCTGCAATTTATCATGTGAAAATGATATTTGAGGAAGAATTATCTTTTCTGTTGCGGATATAGTTATAAATAACCATTTGGTCTTATATGATCCTTGGGTTTGAGGCAATTACAAGTTATTATAATGGAAATGAAAGGTATGAGATAAGATTTGTGGTTAAATTATGTTATGGTTATTTTGAGGAATTTGTCTCATTTTGGTAGTGTTATAAAATATAGTTTTTGAAAAAGGACAACACGCAGACCATGTGACAACCCATCACGTCGGACAAAGGTGTGATAATCGAACCCACAACCAAAGTGCGATTGGGATTTATCGCCTACCACTAGACTAAGTGAAGTCCCTGGTAAGTGTGACTATTATTATTAGTTAAATGATTTTATTGATCATTAATAATTTCATTTGGGATCTTATGTCTTATCAAATGAATACCCTTAGTATAGGAAAATGATTTGGTAATTAATTGATAAATTTTATTTTGGAAGTTGTTCGCTTTGTTTTATTGAAAATAGAATAGTATGGGATTTCATTTGAGGAGTAATGGTGGATTATTATCTATGTTTTTATTATGGATTTATAGTGATTTGGGTTGTTTATGGAAATTATTAGGTTAATTACTTCTAAGTATGTGACTTTAAGAGTAATTAATGTCATTTGGAGATACAATTTAATGTGGAATACTACATTCTTATAAGTTTTTAGTTTCAATATTATTTTAGATTATATTGATGGATTTTAAGGACAATTGATTATTGAATGGTATTTATTTAACTTTGGGGTATTGATGGTTTAATTTTAGAAATTAAGATTAGTGTTTTTTTCTCTAATGGAATATCCGTTTAGGGGGTCATCAGATATTATACTAACCATTTTGGTTTTGATTAATCTCTAAATACAAGGTAAATATATAGTTTATCCTACGTGGATCATGTATTTCTATAGAAGATTATTCTAGCTCTTCCATTGTGACCAAGTCTTCTTTAATACTCAATGTTCAAAAAAAATGAGTTAGTGGTAAAAAGTTATTAACGAATGAAACTCTACTTAAAAAGGAAGTATATATATATATTTATGTTCTTACTCAATATCATAAATGAATTCTCGTCCTTATGTAATGTAACTTAAAACAAAAAAATGTTGTCCATTTACTTTTCCTACTGGGATACTAAGGACCATTTATCCAAACACAAGTTTGTGATTTTCTTATTGATAACTTTCTCCAGATCATGTTTTATATCCCTCTCCATCAGAACTGAACACTTAGTTTATCGTCCATATCCATGTTTTCCTACATGGAATCCTAGTATGGGTTATCTTGGGTGACCATTATACCTCTCTTCCTTTCTTTTAATGTGATAGTTTTATTGACTCTTTTTCCAATGTGGGGAATTCTATTATATTCTCAAGCCCAATTTTAAAAAAATTGCGAGGATTCAATTTATTGAAGGAGGGGAGAATGTAACACCCCAAGCTTCCACGGTACATTTCCCTTTAAATAATGCAATGACGTGCATTGTACGCAACTTTGAGATTCTAACACACCACAACCAATCAAACTAGCCGTTATGAATAGTAATACCTACTTTTTAAAATTTTATAAATTTTATCTTTCGAAATGGACTTTAGTTTTGGATTTGTAATATAGAAATTAGTTTAGGGTGAAATTTTTGTACTTTTTGGATAACTTCCATATTCTAATGAATAGTGAAAATTACTAAATTTTAATTAAAAACAACTTTTATAATCGAAATAATTAATAGTGATAAATTATTAATTTGAGTGGTTTTAAAGTATATTTAGAATATATTTTTACCATTTGATACAATTTTGGTCATTGGATGAGATTTCACATTTAAACCAGACATAAACAAGTGTCAATCTTTTAATAGTTATTATCTCTTAAAAACAGAAAATTTGTTTTGACGACAAGAATTAATTTTTAAATTAATTAATGCAACTGATATGTTTTGAATTTGGTAAAATAGACATTATTTTTGAATTAATAATATCAAATATAGATTAGGCCTAATTTTTGGAATTTTTCTGGAAACTTTCATTTTTTGATGAATAGTGAAACCACTAAGTGGTAGTTAAAAAACTGAATTTTTCATAAAACATTATTTTAACACTTCTGTGAGTGGAATTTCAAAAATAAAAGAGACACAGTTAATATCAAGGAGTAAAATTTGGTTCATTGAGATGAAAATATTTTTTGGTGAATAATAACTTTTTACTTTTATTTACCGCGGTTAAAAGTAAATAGGGTAATTAAGGGTAAACATGATATTAATATTACCCTAACACATTTTCTAATTCTATTGGACAAGTTTATCTCGACCAAAAACAAACTTATGAATAAAATATTATCATTTAGGTCCACTTGGATTAGATTAGGACATTTATTATTATTTAATTCAAAGAAGAGTTAAAAGAGTTAAAATCAAAGTTTATTTACTAAAACATTTTTAATATAGGGTTACACATAAGATAAATTCGATTATAAATATTAATTATAAATATAAAAGGATTTCCTAAATTATTATATTTTATTTATAATTGTTAGACATTATGTAATTTAGTTTATTTATGACACAATGATGATGCATTAATTACCATAATAGTGAAAAATTAAAATAATTGATATTATAAATACCCAAATAAATATAATTGGAGACTTTTATTGAATTAAAATAATTTTCTAGGTTAATATTAAATATTAGTATTGATTTAATTGACTTTTTTGTAGTAATAATTCTGTTATGAGTTTCAAAAAAATCAATTATTGAATAGTGTCTAAATTGACATAAAAGAGTTTTTAAAACAAATATTATATTCTTAATTGATATTAAATTTCTAAAAATCTAATTTTCGGCCAATATACTTATATCATGATATTTGTATCATTAATGGACCACTTGGGGGTCTCTTGGATGTATATAATAAGTTTATTAACCATATAAAATAAAAATACAAAGAGATATTGTAAAAGTGAAACTAATTAAGTAGGAGTTAATACTTAAATATAAGGTTAATATAATGACCCAAACCTATATAAATTCTATTTGTTGAGTGGTTTGTGACCTATCCCAACCTTAAATTTTAAATAATTTACTTAGGAGCCATTATAAATCGAATATGAATTTATTATAAAATAATATTTTTGGCTTTTCCAAAGGTGCCCCTCACCCCTCTTATAAAAGGGCACTCCCCCTTATCATTACTTCACACCTTAAAAGCCTTTTGGTTCGGAAAAACCCTTCCCAAATACTCTCTACAATTCCCTCACTAAAACCTAGAGGCCTTAGTTTGATCAAAAATCCACCCTAAGGAGCCCTTTTGATCAAATCAAAAGGAAGAACCCGAAGAAGAGGTAATGTTTTTACCACCCTTTTTCAAATTCTTTTCTTCTGCAACTTCTTCTTTCTCTGTTATTCCCATTGTAAATTAATGAATCCAGTATATCCTATATACATTAATATTGTTATAAATATGGTACAACCATATTCAGTATTCTATCCATCATTTGAATGAAATGTCACCATACGTGCGTACGTACGGCTTACCGTCTCCACATAGTGGTGTAATTGTCATTCAATAAATTATTATTTGGATGGGTATAATAATGATTTACAATTAATTTAAATAATAAATATAACATGATAATTATTCTTTATATATGATATAACATCCAATTATATATTATTTTAACATCAATAGAATGATATTGTCGCTCGTGCGTACGTACGGACTACCATCTCCACGAAAGCGATGAGATTCATTCTGCATCGCATCCATTCAAGTATAATTATCATTTGATGATTAAAAAATAATTTTTAATGACTTGATATAACTATTGATATGAATAAGATTCAACCTATCCATAACAAACACATCTTATGTAACAATGAATATAAAGGAAAACAAGTAAGTTAACACCCGAAATGACGATAATACTAAGATATTATTAACAAATAAATGTTAAAAGATCATATATGATATCATATTAAGGTAAATTATTCTTGTATAATTAAATAACAATTATTTCACCATTATACAGGATGTTAAACTACCATCGACTGAGGAAAAAGTACAAAGTAAGGGGTTTCTTATCTCACTTTTAATTCAGTGAGATTTCCATTGTTCACCACTTATTTATTGCATGTAGTGAGTGTACTACCCATGAATGTATTCATTATGTAATATACTTTAATTTATGGGTATTTACATCATAATTGTATGATCCTTATTTCATGGGTGCATGTTTTATAAGTTACCAAATCGATAAGGGAATTTGAAATTTCAATTTCCACTCATTTGGATTTACGCAAACTTCATTGATTATTTTACTCCAAGATTATGTGTGGAATCACTATTCATTTTCTTATGTCATAATTTCCACTCCCCTTTTCTTTGGATATACTTTTGATACACATAATCACTCCATTGATAATTTTTCAAGTCATCGATATGAATTTGATAAGAGTAGTGTTAACTCATTCTCCATTTGTTGAGTTAAGCATCCAATTCATTGGTGTTGTTTTTACAAGATTATGTGAGGAAGCCCTTTGATTGTTTGATACTGAATATTCAATGATATTTAGTGTATTTATATTTTTCACACATAACTATGTCGTTGATTTATCCTTAACTTAAGGATACGACCTTTATGAGAGATTTCATCTCAATTTACATTCCATTGAGACTTATTTATTGTTACCAAATCACTTTTATGTGGTGTATATAATGTACTTTGAAATTGTATATCATGAATCCCTTTATTCTCATGATATTACTAAGTTTTGATTACCTCAATTATTTGTATTCAAGTGTCTCTCTTTTGGTTAGAAACTCTAACTTAAATACCATTTTTAAATGTTTTAAAGACTTATTCTTCTAAATCATTCTCATTAATGTCCATGTTTTAAAAAATGGTTTGAAGGATTTATTTATATGGACATTAAAGTTTTAAAATTAAAGCTCCTTTTAAAAGTTTCAAAGTGGTATGGGACACTTTCATTCAAAAATCTATTTTTAAACGGCTTCTTGACAAATATTGTGACTTATAAATGTTTTCAAGAAAAGGGGGATATTTCTCTCAAATAGTTTTGATGGTTATTTTCATCTATATCAATATCATTCATTATTATCGATTGAGTTTAATCTGATATAATACAATATTCGATATTGTATCGAATGAGTTATGTTCAACTGTGGATGTGCTATTTTTATACCATTCATGGTTTGTGGTTAAATTATTGACATTTTGTATGCTAGTTTTGATACGAATGTTTATGTTATGTTTAAACCTGTTCATATGAGGACTTCATTGGACTTAGTAAGTGACGGGTGGAGCCCGCTATAGCTCCTCGATGCATCAGTAGGTCTCATGAGACAAACTAGTGTCTTGGAAGAAGGCCTTGGAAAAATCTTATTTGTAGTCTTGGCACAAGGCCTTGGCTATGTGGTTATGATAGTCTGAAATTATGCATTCCATCATTATGAAAGTGGTTATTGATATTGCATGTGATTGTTCTACTAGTAGAATATCCATGTGTATAAGTAAATGGAATTATTTCATTTTATCTTTGCCATATTATGCTGAAGTTCAAGTTTAAAAGGATTTTGTTTTAGTTATAAATTGGTTTAAGTGTTTATGCTTATCTATGAAAGCTTCTGCTATATTGTTATCCTTACTGAGCATCTGAGATCACCCCTTTCAATGTTTTATTTTTCCCAGGATGTGAAGAAGTAATTTATGAATGACCTACAGGGATATTATGAGGGTATATGAATACAAGATGTTGTTGTAGTTTTTTTAACTTATGATGTAATGTAAGACTTATGAATATATCTAGTGTTTCCAAGACTACTAAACTAATCGGTCTTTCAAGACTTGATCCTTTGTGATCATTCCAATTTTATGTAATAATGCACCAACTATGGGTATCTAGGGTCGGGGCATTACAAATATTATCTACCATCTTCTGTCACTCCACATCATCTTTTCGGTCTTACTTGATCCTATCAAGAATTGATGGGTTTAAAGTTTTTTATGTAAGGCAGTATAGATATTATTATATTATTCCCATGTACATCATTTTAATTTCCTATAATATTGGTTCCCATTCAATCCTCAATATGGATAGGCATGTAGGATCCTTCCTACATAGAGAATTTCCCACTTTTTCACCTTACCATGATGGTAATGGATTGAAAATCCATAATCATTAATCATCTCTAACTACCATCATTGTTGTATATTGATATTTTTTTTGAATATATATTTGGGGATTTTGGGATCTATATATATGTAATAATTTTGACTATAATTATAAATTCAAAAAATATTTAACAAAAAGATCACTACAAACATTTCCAGATCATGGATTGGGTAGTTCTTCTCATGAATCATTAATTTGTGGGAGAAATAAGAAATGAATTTGTCATATTACATGAGTACACAACCCAATACATTTTCATATGAATCATTTTAGATAAAAAATCCTTCCCATATTGTGGGTGTTGTGTGTATAGGTGAAATTATTAACATCATATTTAATTGTTAAATTCTATCCTTAAATTAATCAATCCATAAAAAATTCACTCCATTACTGGTTAGTTTTTTTATTGGTCTTGAAAATCATTAGAGGATTCTCACCAATGGACAATATTACCCAACTAATACAAGGAAAATAAAAACCTCCGTCATAGTTATTAATCTAGTAAATCCTGAAAAAGTTTTTTTTTAAAGGATCCAATGATATCCCATCACTGGTGATAACATTCCCTATGAATGTTTCTTTATCTATCCAAAAATCACATTTTTTATAATTATCAAACAATTTTTCCTATTACAAGGTATTTAATACTTCATCTGAATTTCCCAATTTTTCTAATTTATATTAGATTATATAAGAATATAATCTATAAAGACTACCAAAAATCTGTTTGTGTAATCCTTAAAGCTTCTATAATATAAGTACAAGAAGATATCTAGAGAATTGGTTAGTAAAAATGGAATCATTAGGAACTAATAGTTACCTAACCTTATAATATTTTTTGGGGATTTCCACCATTTTCACCATTACATGATAATTTATTGATAAAATATATATCTTAAAGAAGTATTAGGAACCAATTATACGATAAATCAAATCATCAATTAATGTAATATGATACTCATTTCTTATTATGTTCATTTTTAAGCTCATGATAATCAATGCAGGGGTGCATTGACCCATCCTTATTATTGATGAAGAGAACTAGATCACCCATTGTGAAGCAATGGGGTATAATAAAAGTTTATCCAAATTATACTATAGTATATTCTAATTATCTTTATGTTCAATATTAGACATTTTATATGAAGTCTGGTATATTGTAAAATCTTCGGGTATTATCTCGATTAAGAACTCATCCTTATAGCATGGAAGAAGACAAGGTAATTTTTAGAAAAACACATCTGTATATTACCTTAGATTGTTCATGTCATAATATATGATATTTTCCTTAGTATTAGTCATTTGTTTGAGATAAAATTTCTCATACGGAAATAATATCAATGCATGAGATGATAATACTAGGTGATATTTAACCTCATCCTTTCACTTGTATGGAATCAGGGGGTGATTTGTGATACAAAGAGTAATTTATTTCTCCTAACAATTTATGTTTTCTCTATATAAAGAAATAAAATCCATCCCTTGAATTAAATTAAATTATACTAAAGGAAGTATACCATGGTTCCTTGATATGTTCATGTAGAGAATATGAATAGGGAAAATTTTTTATACTTAGTATGTAAGAATAGTCCCATTTTATTCACTGAAAAATCCAGTTCATTGTCTTGATGAGGTGATTGAATATTTCTAAAAAATCTACATGATATGACAAAATTTAGGGAACCATAGATGATGAAAATAAATTTCACTATTTTATTCGGATTCTAATCATCTACCTCTTCCAAAATAAAAGGATGGAAAATTTAAATCTATTAAACTTATAAAAGTGAAATTATGAATATTGAAGTGATGAATCATAAATGACATACAATACTTAACATATAAATTTATATGTCTAAATATATGTTATCCATTTTTTATTTCATAACATATAATTTTATGGGAATTTTTTCCCATTTATAATGATTCTAAAGGAGATTTTGAAATTACCAAGGAACTTCCCCCATGAGTATCAAACTAGGTGTGCAACATGGTCTCTTGGTCATTAACCTTGTGATGATCAATTCAATTCCCAATGTTCACTTTTTTGGGGTTATTACCGCTAGGTACAACTATTCTAGAACCACATATAATTGTTATATCATCATAGGTATTTCGTTTCTTAAAAACCACTTAATTTATACTCTACCATAATTTAGGGTTTTATTCTATTTTTAGAATTATCTTTAATGATTTCACTAAATTTTTCTAATCCAAATACCCAAAAATAACTAGGACTTACTCTGATTCCAACTAGAAAAAACCATTTCTTTATTAATCCTTAATTCCGGATTGATTACGTAAATAAACACATATTAGATTCCCAAAATATATAAAAGACAAGATTATTTTTTTAATTGGATACAAAAAACCATAACATGGAATAGGGATAGAAATAAATTATATAAAAACTCTATAACATTCCCTTGAAAATCTATTGATCTTCTAATATTACATTGGATAATGTAGTGATGTAGGTAAAAATGGATGATATATAAAGCCTAGTAAATGAATAATCATATCATTACATTATGAAATTAATACATGTTATTTGATATAAATATAAAGGTGATAAAAAATGGTTATAATCTTAAACAAAAATATCAAAGAATGAAATAATATGATAACATCAAGGCAATGTAAGAATGTGGAAACAACATAGAACAAGACATCATAAACATAATTCAAGGATAAAAACCCGGTCATCATAACATAGTGTGATTATGATATCCTATCATTTACCATACATGGAATCTCATGAGATAAAAATATTATCCCACACCTTGGTGGGTTATATTTTTTCGATCCCACCCATCACATCATATCACATGAATTTATTATTGTGACATATTGATCACACATCATAATAATTCCTTTAATAAATTGTAATACACAATTACTGAGTGTGGGATTAAATATATGGAATAATTTAATAAATTAAATATAGTTACATCTAGGTGAATGTCATTGAGTTGAAATGGGGATGGGTATTCAGTATATAGATATTTGATTGGGAAATTCAAAGGATAATATCATCAACATTATGGGTGTACATATGGATTCATAAATGGATTTAATAGGAGTGAAAGGTGGTCTATCATTACTTTTAAAGAATAATTATGATAAAAGGTATGTGTAAAACACTATGTAGCATCACCAATTAGAAATTATATGGCATAATACAAAGAACATTCTTGAACAATGTGGATGAGGAGATTATCCCTTACTTCGACATTATAAAAGCTTAGGTAAAGGTTATAATGAGAGGGGATAAAAGATATATCATTATAAGAACATCAATTTATAGTAAATGGATATTTAAAATTATGGGACAACATAATCAATTGAGATAAAAAAATAAAAATAAAAATAAGGTTCTTTAATATAGAATAAGAGAGAGGGACCCCTTACATTGAAAGGGAGATTCTAAATGATTGGGAGGGTATTCTTAAGATATTGGTAACACCTTGAGAGGGATTTAGAGAGGGTTATGTAGAGTAAATTAATTCTTAATGGGTTTTTAGTGAAGATGATTAGGAGGTTGGTTTGGTATTTATATAAAAAGTGAAGGGAATTATTTATTAATTTCTAAACAGAGGATATAGACTCTATATGATAAAATAATTAAAACTACAAGCCTTCTCAGGGTTATTGAATTTGTTTTCAACAAAAAATAATTGTTTTTAAATATTTCATAAGGTCAATAACCATACATATTAAAATTATTCCATTGGTTATATGTAATTGGGTCTTGTTTGTAAAGAAATATTTTAAAACATTAAAATATAGTTTTATTTATGGAGGATTCATTAGGGGATTATAAAATTAATCAAATGACATAAAAATTACATTATATTAAATTTAAATACTATATTTGATCATAGTTTACATTTATATCATTTATTATTTCAGTTTTCATATATTATGAAATCATAATATAGATCATATATTTATAGAGTACTTAATTATTAGTTAAAAATTTTATTGTGTTAAAAATTATAATAAAATCACCATTGGATATTTTTGACAAGATAATTTCAAAACAAATTTATTTAATCAAAATAATTGCCTAAATATGATAATTTTTAATTTTAAATAAAAATATTTATTTATTATAAAATAATAGTTTTTACAATTCTAAAAACTTTCGAACCCATATTAAAATTACATTGGACTTTATGAAATTATATTATAATTTATATTTAAAGAAATATTACTCAAAAAAGAATATTTTATGAAAATAAATTTTATTTAAAAAATTCGTCAAATTATCAAAATAATGTCTTAACTAAGTGTATATATTTCTGAAAATTATAATTTTGATTACATTGTATCAAAATATATTTTTTATGACAGTGATTATATAATAATTTATAAGGTAATAAAAAAAAGGAAAAATATAATCATTATTAATTGAAAAATAAAATATGTAATTCATATTACTGGGGTCTATATATACAAACACTTATTACACTTGTGTATTCCCTAAGGGTATGATGTATGATTTTGGTGATTTTTTTGGGTGGTTCAGTAAGAATTATTTGGGCCATGATCATGATAATATTGAAATTCAATAATAAAAGGTTTCACTTAATCTCCAGTTGTTGAATCCCACCTTGGGATTGATTAGGGGGAAATCCAAGTGAATCTAACTCATTATAAGGCTATAAAAATTAGGATTTATATGGTACGATCCTACTAATAGAGTCCATCACTTCTTCCATATGTGTCAATTATACATTATCATAACTGTTAAAATATAAAAATATTAACGTGCACTCTATAATGGATATAGCATGAATGGTTAATATGATTAAAGGTATTTTTAATAAATAGGCTATATCTTTCCCAAATAAACAAATAAATTAATGTTTTTCACATAAGTTTATACATAATAATATATTTTTTCATTTATAATTGAATTTCATTTATAAAACTTTCAGTCATTATAGCTACCAGCCACAAGTAACACTAATTTTTGTAAGCATGATCCCCACATTCAATCCCATGGAGTTGAGGGGAATAAACTACTTGTAACACCACACATATCACCTATCATACTGAAAAGGAGTGTATCATCTAGTCCTACATGAATAAAAAGACAAGATGTACTTTTCACAATTCTAGATACAATTCTTAAGTAGGGAGATATGAAATACCACCAAGGTTGGAAAAGTACATGACATGTACCCTAAGAGTATATAGTGTGTAACCCTTAAGGGGTAGTCAGGTCATTTATTATCACCCACATAGTACCCTTGGGTCCACTGACATGGTGTGTGTAATAATGTATATAACTTGTGGAACTGATGATATACTTAGCATATAACACCACAACTCATGTTATATAATGGTCGAAATACATGATGTGTCCCTAAGTGAACATGGTATATGGACTCAGCCAATTGACACAACATTTATGACTGATGAGTTATAGTATTGTACCATTTAGTTTACATGGCATATGGTCCTCGCCCACAATGTGTGTGTGGAAAAACAACCACAAGTGCATGTAATCCTTATACATGACTTGTGGGTAAGCTTAGGGATACATGGTATGTTCCCTTGGGCTACATGACTTGTGATACTTATTTTCATCTAACACCCTAGTCATCATTACCTAAGAAATATAAGACATGTTGACCTAAAACACACATCACGTGTTCACCTATTCACGTGTAGATCATACAGATCACCCAAAATCAGGTTGTTTTCATCATTTCTACCTCTAATTAAGCCTGAAATTCCAAAAAATACCACGTCCAAATATACCACACCTATATTTTCCAATTACTAGCCATCCTTTTCCACATGTGGGGTTTGCAACCCCTTCACATGAATCCATGATGCCCCCACTACTAGAGGACCCGCAATAAACTCTATTACACATTATCAGAGCTAAGTAAAAGTGTTGTTAAATGGTTTCCATTATCATCACTAAAAATGATCACTAATAAAGGTGTACTTTATCACCTCTAAAAAATCACTGGTAAAGGCACACCATTATAGAATTTTTTTTTTGAATTAAAAAAGGGTGGACTTTATTAGCACTAAAAGAGCGATGATAAAAGGTATATTTCATAAAAAAATATATCATTAAAAATAATATATTAATCTGTATATAAATTTATATAGATAAATATATAATATATTTTAATAAATATGATTTATATATCACTAAATATATATTTACACATAATATATAAATATATAATTAAAAATAGCTTTCAAAATAAAAATTATTTATTATTAAAAAACTTATTTCATGTAAAAATATATATATACATTCTTAAATATTATTTATATAATATAAGGTATTATAAAACATATTTAGAAGACATATATTTAGTGATAAATGTTTAATAATTTAATTAAAAACTAAAATTAATTAAAAATATTGACTCATATTATTAATAGGCATTTAATAACTTTTTTTCTATGTCATTTTTTTTCAATTTGACATATATATCAAATATTTAATATTTAATATTTATTTTATAAATGACTAAATATGTTTCAATTATTATTTAATACAATAATATAATACATACATATATGAAGTTAATTCAATTTTATAGAGACAAAAAATAATAATAATAAATTATTAGTAATATCTTTGTAGAATTTTTTTTGTTAATGTTTAATATCGAATATATTATGTTCTTAATTACTAAATTTTATTCCCTTTTGATATTTATATTCAATATATATTATTTATTACTTTTTAATATATATATAAAATTTATCATTTATCATTATTATTTACTTATCAAATAATTTTTTTATTATTTTAAAATTTTATTCATGATAAATTTTTATTTTTTTAATATTTTTGTGATTTTATTTTTTTATATAATTTATTTATATTTATTTATTATAATTTAACATGTTATTAAATTAGTTTTAATTCACAGAATTAATATATATACATTCATTTTCATTTAAACAAATATTAATTTTTATTTAAAAAAATTATATAATTAATAACTAAAATTCATTTTTGAATATTTTTAAGTTTATTCATCATTTAATTAAATTTTACTCATTTGAAAATTCATTCATTTAATACTATTTATTCATTAATAATGTTAACTATATTTTTTATATATTTTTTTTAATTAATTCATTTTAAATATTTTTTTTTAGTATGTTCTTTATTTATTCATTTTTAATGTTATTTATACATAATAATGAATTATTATATTTTAACATTTTTAATAATAAAAAAATTCAAGTATATATATATATATATGAATATATATAATATTTTATTAAATACGATTTATATAATACAAAATATGTATTTACATTAAAAATTTAAAATATTTAATGAAAGATGGTTAATAATTTAAAAATAATATTATATTAAAATATTGAAAAATTATTATCCATTAATGTTTGTTTTGTAAAAATTCATTTGTTTTTTCTATTTAACATATATCAAACTTGTGTCACATTAATTTCGCACACATATACATAATTAATGTAATTTTATATTGAAACACACGCACACACACATAATATTTATATAGTTTATTCAATTTTTAATTTCAATTTTAGAATTTGTTTTTATTAAAATAATATATTTTATATATTTTATTTCTTTAATTGGTAGATTTTATTAAATTTTTATATTTTTATTCAATATATTGTTTTTAAATTTTTAATGCTTTGTTATATTTATTAATTTCTAATATTTATTTTTCATTAACAATATTAAATATTTTTAAATATTTTCTAAATTTATTCATTTTCAATTTTTCTTTGTTTAATATTTCTCTTATTTTATTCTTTTTAATATTTACTTATACTTGTTTATTCATTAACATTTAATCTTTTTAATATGGTTTTAATTTATATAATTAATATATATTGATTTTCATCTTAATATCTATTATCTTTTAATTTTCTTAATAATCTATATAAATAATAACACCTTTTCATTTTTAAATATTTTTGCAATCCATTGATTTTTAAGTTATTAAATTTCACTCTTTTTTAAAATTTGCACATTTAATATTATTTTTTATTATCTTTTCACTGATAATGTTTGTTATATTGTACTTTTATTTATAATTTACTCATTTTTAGTATTCATTCGTTTAATATTTTTTAAATTTATTCATTCTTAATGTTTTTATGCATAATTATTTATTAAAACATTTAATATTGTTAATATTGAAATATATTCCTATGTATATATACATATATCAATATATATAGTATTTCATTAAATATGATTTATATCATAAAAAGTATGTATATACTTTAGAAAATTCAAGTAATTAATTAAAATGGTTTATATTTAAAAATTAATATTAACTAGAAATATTAAATAATTGCTATCGGGTAATGGATGTTTAGTAAAATTTTATTTTTTAAAAATTTAACATATATAAAACTTTCATTACATTAATTTTTCACACACATATATTAAATTAATGTAATTTTATATAAAAACATGCACGCACACATAGAAGAAATATTTCTATAATTTATTCAATTTTAATATTCATTTAAGAGTTTATTTATCATCATAATGTATTTAATATATATTATGTTTTCAATCGATAAATTTTATTCATTTTTTATATTTTAATTTAATCCTCAAAGTTTATTACTTATTAATATTTTTTTAAATTTATTCTTTTTTAATATTTTTTATTCATTAATAATCTTAAATGTTTTTAATTTTCATTTTTAATCTATTCATTTAAAATTTTTCTTTGCTTATTATATTTGTAATTTTACACATTTTAAATTTTTATTTATAAATGTTTATACATTAATTTTTTTTTTAAATTTTATTGTAGTTTATATAATTAAAATTTTTTCACTTTCATTTAAACATATTTACATTCATAATTTTTTTAATATCCTTTATTATTAATAACACTTATTTAGTTTTTTTAATATTTTCACAATCTACTCATTTATAAATTATTTAGTATCACACTTTTCAAACATTCATTCATTTAATATTATTTAGTATTATTTATTCACTAATAAGGTTAATTATTTTTTTCTTTAGTTTTTAGTTTACTCTTTTCTAAAATTTATTTGTTTAGAAATTTTTTTTAATTTATTAATTTTTAAAAAATATACATATTTATTCATTAATATTAAATTTTTTTAATATGGTTTTAATGTACATATTTTATAGGAATTCATATTCATTTTTATATATATTCATTTTTCAATTTTTAATAACTTTTATAATTAAATAAAACTTAATAAAATTTTTTAACATTTTTCAGGTCTATTCATTTATTATTATTAAATTAAACTCTTTTATAACATACATGCATGTTTGAATAGTTATTCATATATGATGTAATAAATTTTTACTTATGTCATAATTTCTTTATTTTTAATATATATATATATATATATCATCAAAAAAATTTAAATTTTTTCTACAGTTTTTATTAGTGATTTATAGAAAGCATTGATAAAACTCATACTAATTTTTAAATAGAACCCTAATAGAGAACCTCAGTCACTTTTTTAAATGGAAGGTCCACTGAAGGAGGAGGGTGGGAAACCGAGGTGATCTCCTCGATGTCATCTATCATCGATTTTCTGAATTTTAGGGTTTGATTTCCACTCTTGTTTCTACAGATTCTTCAATTCTTACCTCCCAAAATTATTACAACAATGACCTTTCTTTCAAGGAATTTTTATGTCACGACCCGTCCTCGGGGCCCGTGTCGTGACTACCCCAAGCCCAACTTCCATAGGCCAGGGGCTGGCGACTAGAACCAAGGCGTAAATCCCGGTAAAAAGGGAAGGCATTGCCTTTGTAAAGTAAACAAGAACCACAGAGTAAGCAAGCGGAAAGTAAACACTATGTATAAAACAGAGTACAACTGAAAGTGAGGAAAATTAATTGGGCCAGTATACAAACCCAAACTGAAAGTAAAGTACAACTCGAAAGGGAAAACATCAACTGTAAAGTAAAAGCCGCTACACCGAGCTGTCCACTAGAAATCCCACCTGAAGGGTGGGTACAGAGAGCTCCACTGCTCCATGGGTCCCACCGTCCGCTCCGAGTTCGTCCCGCCCAGTGGTCCTCCTCCAGGTACCATCCTGCTCTGCAAGCCTCAACCACGATCAACGCTGTCTGTCGTCTGCAACCAACACAATGTAGTGCGGGCATAGCCCGTGAAGGGTTGAGTATAAGCTACTCAGTAGGGACCCCGAGACCCCTGAAGGTCTCCCAAAATCCATAAAGGATAAACCACAAAGGTGAGATACAAACATGAAGTAACAACCGACACTACTTAGGTATATGCCCATACATATACCTAAGTCATCAATTCCAATACGCTCCAACCTCCGAGCCAAAGTACAACTCAGTCCACATAGGAAAGTATACGTATTCCACACAGGAAAGCAAAACGAAATCCACACAGGATAGCACAACACAATCCACATAGGAAAGCAACAGGTTTCAGCTCACATAGGTATACTTCTTCGAATGATGATAAAGATCATCTCTGATCCATCTAAGTCGTCGGACCCACGAAGGATCAATAGGTAACTAACCCCCGCAAATACCCACACAGGATCGGGCCCACACAGGACCTGTAGGCGCTGGTTCACACAGGACCGCTGAGCGCAAAGACCCACACAGGATCGGACCCACACAGGATCGGGCCCACACATGACCTATAGCACTGATCCACATAGGATCGCTGAGTGCTGTAGTCGTCGTCGTCGAATCCACTAAGGATCTCTGTACTGTCGTCATCGCAGTCACAGTAGCAGTAGCAGTAGCAGTAGCAGTAGCAGTCACAGTAGCAGTCACAATCGCAGTCACAGTCGCAGCCAGCACTAGGGTTCCCACACCCAACAAGCTCGTTCGGGAGGGTCCGCTCCATGAGCCGAGAGGATGATACATCAACTGTCACTAAGTCCAGAGTTTATGTATCCAAAAGTTCCGTATCGCCAACAGGAACTCAACGCAACAGACGGTGCGTCGATCGGACGCCCGGTCTGAGAGTTATTCGCTTTTTCGTCCCAGGGGCCCGATTGGTTTTTAAGGCAAAACCAACCCGACTGTACTCCACCTGCATCCAAACCTCAGGCGGAGTATGCCAAAAGATCCGTCTCACTAAGAGGAACACAACAAAGCTGACGACACGTCAATCGGACGTCCGTAGCTCAAGATATGAGCGTTTCCACTCTGAAGGCCCGGTTGGTTTCGTGAACGAACCAACCCGGACGAATTAAAAGTATTACGAAACTTTGAGTGCGATATTCCGAATCGACCGACTCGATCCATGAATCACATCGCCATTGATAGTTCGTCAATCGGAGGTCCGTGGCTCATGTTATGGCCCAAAGACCGAAATCAATTCGAAAAAGGGGGGTCTGGGTCCGGGCCGACCCGGCCCGACCACCCATGGGTCGGCCCGATCCGGGTCGACCCGGGTCCAACCCGGCCCGGCAGGTGGCCCGGCAGCGCGGCGGCGCGGCGCGGCCAGCGGCAGTGCGGCCTGGGCGCCGCTCGGGCGCCACGTGCGGGGGGAAAGGCCCCCGCCCCTCCTTGCTGGTGGCGCGGCTGAAGCCGCGCCTTTGGAGGAAACCGGCCCCCCTCGTGGGGGCCTGCCTTGAAGAAAACGGGTGGGGGGGCGCTGCCCCCCCTTGGTGTAACCGCGGCCCCCCCTTTATGGGGGGCCAGTTTGTGGCCAGCCGGGGGAATTAATTCCCCCGGCACTTCTCCCTTCCGGCCGGCCCAACATGGCCGGCCGGTTCTTCCTCAACGGGACCGGCAAGGCCGGTCCCCCCTTCCGGCTTTCGACACCGGCGGCTCGGCTAGCCGCCAGTCCTCTCGTTCTGCCGCGGCCCCGCTCCGGCCGCGGCGCCTTCGGTTCCCTTCGACGCGGCGCGACGGCGTCGTGTTCTTGATAAACTTCCGCGGCGCGGCGTGACGGCGCCGCACATCTATAACCGTGCGATTCCCGCGTGGTGCGACGGCACCACGCCTTCTCGTTCATCCACAAGAATATAATAATATTCAAGAACAAAGGAGGGGGGATTCAGCCGTGTTTGTGAGGTCCGGCCCCCCTCTCGTTAGACGATAACCCTTAAATAATTATCCACGAGATTATCATGCTAGAACCAAGAACGAGAGTAAATAAATAATCAACAACAAACCCCTACCTCGGTTTCAGGTACGATGTTCGTCAACGACCCGTGGAAGACAACGTCGCGGAGGTCGGGCGTCGCGGTAAACGTTCGTCAATTCCATTGACGAAGAGGTACGTCCGAAGAGGTACGTCGTTGGTGAATCTTCGTAAGCTGACGAAGGAAGTCCGAGGAGGAAGTGGCGTTCCCTTTCGTTGACACGGACGGCGTCGTCGATCTTCAGAAACAACCAGCTACGAAGTAGAGAGGAGCGGCGTTCATCGTCGGAGCTTGAATGTTCTTCGTGTTCTTTGTCAATGCTTGAAGAAGAAGAAGGAGCTCTCAAAATCCTCTCAAGATGGCTAAACAAAATAAAATAAGCTAAGGCTTATTTTATTTACACAAACATCCACTTGAATTTCAAAGGTTTGAAATTCAAATCAACCCACCTTAATTAATTAATCTAAGTTGTCAAACATTAATTTAAGGGGGTTATAGGGGAGTTTTGAAAGAAGATGAGGAGTTGGGGTTCGTGTGGGCCCCACCACACTTATTCCTCCCAAGGGAGGTTAATTGGATGTGGGTCCCACCCCTAACTCCCTTTGGGAGGTTATAACAAACAAAAAAAGAAATAAAATATGTTTCCACATTTTATTTAACTTTAATTTAAAAACCCAAAATCTAACTCTCAACCTGCAATAAAGGCAACTTCGGAAAAGGTCTCCTTAAGCGAATATCGGCGCTGCGAGTTCATCGGTGTCCTCGGTTTTCAATTCAAAGCACTTGATCAAAAGTTAGAAATTCCCGCTCGTTCGTTCACTGAACGTACCCGAGCCAAACTTCGAAAATTGATTTCGGGAACTCCGGGCCTCGGAATCAGGTGCCGTCAGAAACCACGTTCTTGTAAAATTCCAAAGAAAATTAAGAAAAAATTTTCCTTGAATTTTACAGGTCTTTACAGTACTCCCACCTCAGGGCTTTACATCCCCGTAAAGATACATCAAAAACTAGGGCAACAAATGAGGGTACTGAGCATGCATTTGAGCCTCCCGCTCCCAAGTGCTCTCCTGGAGGTTCCCGTGCTGCCATCTGATGCGCACAAGAGGAATCGATTGCCCACGTAGGACCCTCTCCTGTCGATCCTCTATCTCCACCGGGACCTCCGTAAAAGTCACCCCATCGTCAACGTCAAGCTCCCCATGGTCAATGATGTGCGTCGGGTCGTGCACGTATCTCTTCAGCTGAGATACGTGGAAGACGTCGTGCACCCGGTGCAACTGAGGTGGTAGATCCAGGCGATAAGCCACCTCGCCAATCCTACTGAGGACCTGGAAGGGTCCGATGAAGTGCAGATATAACTTGCCGCCTAGGCCATATCTCCGTATACCACGTCGAGGTGAGACCCGCAAGAAGACGTGGTCGCCATCCTCGAACTCTAGTGGCCTCCGCCTCCTATCAGCGTATGACTTCTTCCGGCTCTGAGCTGTCCTCATCTGCTCCTGGATGACCTGGACATTCTCTGTCGTGGTCTGGACCATCTCCGATCCCACAAGTGCGGACTCCCCAGGGTCTATCCAGCACAAAGGAGATCTACAAGGTCGGCCGTACAATGCCTCGTACGGTGCCATCCCGATGGTGGAGTGGTAGCTGTTGTTGTACGCAAACTCCACCAAGGGTAGGTGGTCCTCCCAGCTATGACCAAAGTCGAGGACACATGCGCGGAGCATGTCCTCGAGAGTCTGAATGGTCCTCTCCATCTGACTGTCCCTCTAAGGGTGAAAAGCTGTGCTCAGACGTAGCTGTGTCCCGAACGCCTCCTATAACCCCTTCCAACACCGGGAAGTAAAGCGAGCATCTCGATCGGAGACGATAGATGATGGCACACCGTGGAGCCGCACAATCTCCTGAACGTAGAGACGTCCCAATCTCTCCACTGAGCTCTGCTCTCTGATGGGTAAGAAGTGTGCCGACTTGGTCAGTCGGTCAACAATCACCCAAATGGAGTCGTGACCTCTGGAAGAGCATGTAAGTCCAGTCATGAAGTCCATAGATATCCCATCCCACTTCCACTCCGGGACCTCCAAGGGTTGTACCAAGCCTGCTGGTACCTGATGCTCTGCCTTCACCTGCTGGCAGGTAAGGAATCGAGAAACGAACTCTACTACAACCTTTTTCATGCCCGGCCACCAGTGCTGTCGTCTGAGGTCCTGGTACATATTCTCCACTCCAGGATGTACCTCCAAAGGAGAAGTGTGAAACTCTCTCAGCACCTCTTCTCACAAAGCGACTGGTACCATGGTACGTCCACTGAAAAGGATGTCGTGCTCTGCTCCAAGGAAGAAACCATCAGGTTTCTGTCCCGAGGATATCTGTGCACGCCGTGTCTCACAGTCAGCATCCTCATGCTGTGCCTCTCTGACCCGCTGCAGTAGTGGAGGGGTGACTGTGAGAGACTGGAAGAAGGCTTCTCCATCTCTATCCACGAATGATATCTGCAAAGAGGCTAACTGCTCCGTCGCCTCCTCAAGTAGATGAATGCCCGTCCTCCTGCTGAGGGCATCGGCTACTACATTCCCCCTCCCAGGAGTATGGACTATCTCAAAGTCATAGCCCTGGAGGAAGTCGAGCCATCACCGTTGTCTCAGGTTCAGGTCCTTCTGCGAGAAGATATACCTGAGACTCCGATGATCAGAAAAGACTGTAAAGCGCTCGCCCATCAAATAGTGCCGCCATGTCTTCAGAGCGAAGACCACCGCTGCCAACTCCCGGTCATGGGTAGCGTAGTTCTGCTCATGTGGCCTCAACTGTCGTGATGCATAGGCGATCACTACCCGCTCCTGCATTAGGATGCATCCGAGTCTGGTCCCTGATGCATCGTAGTAAACTACATACCCTACTCCCTCTTCAGGAAACCTCAAGATAGGTGCGCTAGTCAATCTCTGTCCCAGCTCCTGGAAGCTCTGCTGACATCTGTCTGACCACACGAAGGGTTTCCCCTTCTTCGTCAAAGATGTGAGTGGTGCCGCAACTCTAGATAAGTCTGGCACGAATCTCCGATAGTATCCAGCATGTCCCAAGAAACTCCGAACCTCAGTCACGCTCCTGGGTGGCTCCCATGCTAACACAGCCTCGATCTTCGCAGGATCCACTGCAACTCCCACCTCAGAGATAACGTGTCCCAAGAAGTGGACCTCACGTATCCAGAACTGGCACTTCGAGAGATTACCATAAAGCTGGTGCTCTTGGAGTGTGTCTAGTACAAGTTGCAAGTGATAGGCGTTCTCTCCCTCAGTCGTAGAGTAAATCAGAATGTCTTCGATGAAGACCACGACAAACCGATCAAGGTATGGCTGAAAGATCCTGTTCATGAGAGCCATGAACACAGCTGGAGCATTGGTTACACCGAAAGGCATAACCAAGAACTCATAGTGGCCATACCGACATCTGCAGGCCGTCTTCTGCACGTCCTCGTCTCTGACTCTGAGCTAATGATAGCCTGACCTGAGGTCTATCTTCGAGAACCACCGTGCTCCCTTGAGCTGATCAAAGAGGTAATAAATTCTCGGTAGAGGATACTTGTTCCTCACTGTCACCTGGTTCAGGCGACGATATTCAACACAAAGTCGTAAGCTCCCGTCCGCCTTCTTGGCGAACAAAATTGGGGAATCCCAGGGTGAAACACTGGGTCGGATGAACCCCTTGCCCTGTAAGTCCTCCAACTGTACCCGTAGCTCTTGTAGCTCGGCGGGGGCCATCCGATATGCGGGAGTGGATATCGGGGATGTCTCGGGGTACAAATCAATATAAAAGTCTACCTCTCTGCAAGGAGGTATTCCTGGAACGTCGTCGGGAAAAACGTCTGCAAACTGATCCACCACTGCAGGAAAACCAGGACTCCGCACGTCAACTGCTCCAAGAATGAGGCTAGCCAACTGATGAGTGATGGGCTGTCCTCTCCTCCGCGGAAGTCCATCCTGTGCTGCAACGGCTCCCTTCTCGCCGGTGAAGGTGAACCTACTCCCGTCGGTGCGTACACATCGCACCTTGCACCTAAAATAGTCAATATGCGCATAGACCGTAGATAGCCAATCCATTCCCAAGATGACGTCGTAATGCCTCGACGCTGCTACAAGAAGATCCCAGCTGAAGCACTCGCCTACTAGAGTAAGCTCACACTGCCGGCACCAGTGCGTAATGGTCGAGTCTGCTCCCGTAGGAGTCTCTAGCCGTAAGGATCGAGCCAACGGCTCTTTCGGAATCTCCGAGCTCCGAACAAGGGCAGCGGCTATGAAAGAGTGACTCGCTCCTGTGTCCATAAGTACTGCAGAAACGGTGGAATAGACACAGATAGTACCTCGAATCATCTCGGGTGCACCGTGGTCGTATGCCTCTGCTGCCTGGAGCTGTGCCTGTCTCTGCCCGCCTTCTCCCTGTGGTCAGGGTGGACCTCCTGGTGGTGGTGGTGGCAGAGCCTCAAAGCGTCGCCCACCACCTGCTGCTCGGCTAGCTCCTCTGCCTCGTCCGCCTCCCCCCTGCGGACCTCCATGGTCGACCCTCTGCCACTGCCTCGGTGGTCCCTCAACCGTCTGCTACTCCTCTGCACGGCGGGTCGGGCAGTCATGAGCCATGTGGCCCTGCCCGCCGCATGAGTAGCACTATCTGCCTCTCGAAAGAATGGCTCCGTGCTGTGTGCCCCGCACTGCTGAGCCAGTGTCCTGAGGTCGACTGACTGAAGGTATGGTCTGTCTGAACCCCTGAGTCATCCGTCGACTGCCAGCTGCAGAAGACTCTGCCACGTGCTGCCCTGCGGTGGGTCTCGGCGCTGGTGTAGACTCATCAAGGAAGCTCTCGATCAAAAGAGCCCTCTCTAGTACTCTTGTCTGAGTCGGTATGCTGAGGGAGATCAGCGATTCCCTGATCTCGTGTCTCAACCCCTGCTCAATGGTCCGGGCATGGAGGAATGGGTCTCGTACCATGTCGGTCGAGTAGCGCGAGAGAACAGTAAATCTCGCCGAGTACTGAGCAACCGTCATACTGCCCTGCCGCAACTGAAGAACCTCCTGGATATCCACCGCACGAAGGGTGGCTGGGACGAACTCCGAGCGGAAGATGCTCTCAAAGTCTGTCCAAAGTAGAGATTCCTCATCGTGCACCTGGAGCATCAAGCTCCACCATTGGCCCGCTGCTGCGTGCAGTAGACTCGCAGCGAGGATCACCATGAGGTCTGCTGGTGTCCTCACTAGCCTAAACACACGTACCACTGCCTCCAGCCAGTCCTCTGCTGCCTGGGGTTCCATTTCCCCACGAAACCTGGGTGGTCGCTGGCGCTGAAATTCATGCAGTGCGCTGAGGCGACGTGCATCATCAGCGGCTGGTACTGGAAGTATCGGTGTCTCAACAGGTATAGCTACCGCCGGTGCCACTGCTGACAGAGGGCCCTGCACCGAGGCCTCGTCACTCGGTGGGCTGTCGTCACACTCGACTCTCGGAACCCTAGATGGCTGTCGTCGTGGGGCCATCCTGAAAAGGAAACAGGTGCGCCACGGTCATAATATTATACCTGGTGAGTTGATATAAAGTAATCACAAAGAAAACTTTGAAACACACACGCAATCAATGTTTTTGTGCATTAAGTCGGAAATCAGAAGTCAGGATCCTGGTGTACAGATATGTCGGCCGCCGCACCAACACTGGACTCCCTAGACTGATAACCACACTCAATACGCTAAACATTATTGCTTCACATAGAAAAGATCAGAGTTCGCGGTAGAACCTAACTCCTCTGATACCAATTTGTCACGACCCGTCCACGGGGCCCGTGCCGTGACTACCCCAAGCCCGCCTTCCATAGGCCAGGGGCTGGTGACTAGCACCAAGGCATAAATTCCAGTAAAAAGGGAAGGAATTTCCTTTGTAAAGTAAACAAGCACCACAAAGTAAGCAAGCAGAAAGTAAACACTAAGTAAAAAACAGAGTACACCTGAATGTGTGGAAAAGTAATTGGGCCAGTATACAAACCCAAACTGAACGTAAAGTACAACTCGAAAGGGAAAACATCAACTGTAAAGTAAAAGCCGCTACACCGAGCTGTCCACTGGAAATCCTACCTGAAGGGTGGGTACAGATAGCTCCACTGCTCCACGGGTCCCACCATCCACTCCGAGTTCGTCCCGCCCAGTGGTCCTCCTCCAGGTACCGTCCTGCTCTGCAAGCCTCAACCACGATCAACGATGTCCGTCGTCTGCAACCAACACAACGTAGTACGAGCATAGCCCATGAAGGGGTGAGTATAAGCTACTCAGTAGGGACCCCAAGACCCCTGAAGGTCTCCCAAAATCCACAAAGGATAAACCACAAAGGTGAGATACAAACACGAAGTAACAACCGACACTGCTTAGGTATATGCCTATACATATACCTAAGTCATCAATTCCAATACGCTACAACCTCCGAGCCAATGTACAACTCAGTCCACACAGGAAAGTATACATATTCCACACAGGAAAGCAAAACGAAATCCACACAGTATAGCACAACACAATCCACACAGGAAAGCAACAGGTTTCAGCTCACACAGGTATACATCTTCGAATGACGATAAAGATGATCTCTGATCCATCTAAGTCGTCGGACCCACGAAGGATCAATAGGTAACTAACCCCCGCAAAGACCCACACAGGATCGGGCCCACACAGGACCTATAGGCGCTGGTTCACACAGGACCGCTGAGCGCAAAGACTCACACATGATCGGACCCACACAGGATCGGGCCCACACAGGACCTGTAGCACTGATCCACGTAGGATCGCAGAGTGCTGTAGTCGTCATCGTCGAATCCACTAAGGATCGCTGTACTGTCGTCGTCGCAGTCACAGTAGTAGTAGCAGTAGCAGTAGCAGTAGCAGTCACAGTAGCAGTCACAGTCGCAGTCACAGTCGCAGCCAGCACTAGGGTTCCCGCACACAGCAAGCTCGTTCCGGAGGGTCCGCTCCATGAGCCGAGAGGCTGATACATAAACTGTCACTAAGTCAAGAGTTGATGTATCCAAAAGTTCCGTATCGCCAACTGGAACTCAACGCAACAGACGGCGCATCGAACGGATGCCCGGTCTGAGAGTTATTGGCTTTTTCGTCCCAGGGGCCCGATTTGTTTTTAAGGAAAAACCAACCCGACCGTACTCCACATGCGTCCAAACCTCGGGCGGAGTATGCCAAAAGATCCATCTCACTAATAGGAACACAAAAAATCTGACGGCACGTCAATCGGATGTACGTAGCTCATGATATGAGTGTTTCCTCTCCGAAGGCCCGGTTGGTTTCGGGAACGAACCAACCCGGCCGAACTCAAAGTATTCCGAAACTTTGAGTGCGATATACCGAATCAACCGTCTCGATCCAGTAATCTCATCGCCATTGACGGTTCATCAATCGGAGGTCCGTGGCTCAAGTTATGGCCAAAAGACCGAAATTGATTCGAAAACGGGGGGTCTGGGTCCGGGCCGACCCGGCCAGACCCCCCCTGGGTCGGCCCGAACCGGGTCGACCCAGGTCCGACCCAGCCCGGCATGTGGCGCGGCAGGGCGGCTGCGCGGCGGCACGGCCCGGCCGGGGGCGGTGCGGCCAGGGCGCCGCTCGGGCGCCACGTGCGGGGGGCAAGGCCCCCGCCCCTCCTTGCTGGCGGTGCGATTGAAGCCGCGCCTTTGGAGGAAACCGGCCCCCCTCGTGGGGGCCTGCCTTGAGGAAAACGGGGGGGGGGGGGGGGCGCTGCCCCCCCTTGGTGTAACCGCGGCCCCCCCTTTATGGGGGGCCGGTTTGTGGCCAGCCGGGGGAATTAATTCCCCCGACACTTCTCCCTTCCGGCCGGCCCAACATGGCCGACCAGTTCTTCCTCAACGGGACCGGCAAGGCCGGTCCCCCCTTCCGGCTTCCGAAACCGGTGGCCCGGCTAGCCGCCGGTCCTCTCGTTCCGCCGCGGCCCGGAACCGGCCGCGGCTTTCTTCATCCGGCGCGGTGCGACGGCACGGCGCCCCTCCGCCGCGGCCCCGCTCCGGCCGCGGCGCCTTTGGTTCCCTTCGACGCGGCGCGACGGCGTCGCGTTCTTGATAAACTTCTGCGGCGCGGCGCGACGGCGCCGCGCAACTATAGCCGTGCGATTCCCGCGTGGTGCGATGGCACCACGACTTCTCGTTCATCTACAAGAATATAATAATATTCAAGAACAAAGGTGGGGGGATTCGGCCGTGTTTGTGCGGTCCGGCCCCCCTCTCGTTAGACGATAACCCTTAAATAATTATCCACGAGATTATCATGCTAGAACCAAGAACGAGAGTAAATAAATAATCAACAACAAACCCCTACCTCGGTTTCAAGTACGATTTTCATCAACGACCCGTTGAAGACAACGTCACGGAGGTCGGGCGTCGCGGTAAACGTTCGTCAATTCCATTGACGAAGAGGTACGTCCGAAGAGGTACGTCTTTGGTGAATCTTCGTAAGCCGATGAAGGAAGTCCGAGGAGGAAGCGGCGTTCCCTTTCATTGACACGGAAGGCGTCGTCGATCTTCGGAAACAACCAGCTACGAAGAAGAGAGGAGCGGCGTTCTTCGTCGGAGCATGAATGTTCTTCGTGTTCTTCGTCAATGCTTGAAGAAGAAGAAGGAGCTCTGAAAATCCTCTCTAGATGGCTAAACAAAATAAAATAAGCTAAGGCTTATTTTATTTACACAAACATCCACTTGAATTTCAAAGGTTTGAAATTCAAATCAACCCACCTTAATTAATTAAACCAAGTTGTCAAACATTAATTTAAGGGGGTTATAGGGGAGTTTTGAAAGAAGATGAGGAGTTGGGGTTTGTGTGGGCCCCACCACACTTACTCCTCCCAAGGGAGGTTAATTGTATGTGGGTCCCACCCCTAACTCCCTTTTGGAGGTTATAACTAACAAAAAAAGAAATAAAATATGTTTCCACATTTTATTTAACTTTAATTTAGAAACCCAAAATCTAACTCTCAACCCGCAATAAACGCAACCTCGGAAAAGGTCTCCTTAAGAGAATATCGGCGCTGCGAGTTCATCGGTGTCCTCGGTTTTCAATTCTGAGCACTTGATCAAAAGTTAGAAATTCCCGCTCGTTCGTTTCCTGAACGTACCCGAGCCAAACTTCGGAAATTGATTCCGGGCACTCCGGGCCTCGGAATCAGGTGCCGTCAGAAACGGCGTTCTTGTAAAATTCCAAAGAAAATTAAGAAAAAATTTCCCTTGAATTTTACTGGTCTTTACATTTGAGTTCATCCAATCTCAAATATGGATGATTTTGGGATGTAAATCCTCGTATGTGGTTTCATGGTTTTTTTTATCAGAAAGTTGTCACTCCTGATGAGACTGTTGTCATGTAAGAATCTCATTATTTGGTTAGTGAATACTTCAATCATGGTTTTTTTCCTCTTCTAGGATCTTTAATAATCCCATATTTAGGACTTTATCATCTGGAAGAATTTAAAAAAATGGTTCTCTTTATTTTGTTGAAAAAAATCCCTCACTCACCGCACAAAAACTTTCTATGTTTGAGCACTCGATTATCTCCAGGTAGGTGACCAAGCATGGGATGAAATCATGGAAGCTTGATGTTATTTATAATTTCATCATTCAATTATAGGGTTTTTGTGACTGGTAGATGAAACCTCTCGGTAAACTATTAATTTATGTAATTATTCCTTATTTTGAATCCAATGTGTGTGCTTTGCGTATCAGCTTTGTTCCTCTCAAACATGGTTTCTTACACAATTAATATTGGGATCCAATTTTCAGCCCAAATTTTATTGGAAATTCAGCCACTCAAGTATAGATTCAACTCATTGGACTTATTTGTTACATTGGAATCCTCAAATTCTATGGGATGTTGTTAGTGCTATTTGGGTTCCAATTATGTTCGATAAGTAAACTGAACGGGTGATGTATGGATGATTTTCTCATATTATCGTAGAGATTGACATGTGTTTAAATATTATTGATACATTGGTATTGTTTGTTGAAGAATCTAGTTATTTAGTTTAACATTGATGTTGAAAAATCACCTTATTTTCAAATGCATTACAATAATGGAAATCCTATTGATAATTACATAAAAGTTTTGAGATGTGATAATTATAAGAGGTTTGGGAATGATATTGTTAAAAATAAATTTAAACTCCCAAATGATAGATCTATAAAGGATGAAGGTATTATTTCTTCTAAAAATAATAACCATGGTGAAGTTGTTACACATGTTTTTTGATTAGAAATCATGCTTGGACAGGGGGATAATGGTTCTCCTCCATGCATTAATGATACTTCATTTCTTATTCCAGGATTATATGTTGAAATTTTAAATAGTTAGTCAAGTGAATTTCCTATTCATGACACTACTGTAAATTTTATTCTTGTCAAAAGGGTTATGGATAGGAATATCAATTTGGGAAGAGGGTTGAAAATCCTATACAAGTTGGAAACTCAAGCGTTGATGCTGAGAAATTTTTAGGCCGTGAGAGAAGTACTGAGTAGAAAATTTTGTTGGATGCTAAAACCACTAGTGAATACACTATTATAAATTTTGTCAAAATAAAATCTGGATAAGAATATCAATCTGGGTAGGGGTTGCATATCTTGTATAATATGGAACCTCTTGTATTTATGCCGAGGATTTTTTAGTCCATGAGGGAAGCGGTATTAATGAGCCAATTTTATTGGTTGCAAAAAATACTAGTGAATTACGACTACAAACTACTTATCCTTCTATAGTGCACATAATGAAAAGTCAGGATGATCACATTATGTAGAGGATTATAGATCCATTATCCCAAGGCTGGTCCTCTAGTGTTGACACTGGGAATATCTCAAACTGTGAATGAAATAGTATTACTGATAAAATTTTTATTGCTACTTCATTGGACCCAATAGGTATCTATAGAAGTATAACTATTATTAATACCAGGTCTCATAAAGAGGATAACATTGGATGGGATTTTTCTAAAGATATTCCCATCATGGCTCTAAGAAGATGTAATTTTGATCATAGATAGCGGGAAAAATCCAGTGAAATGGGTGTTACAGACACTGATAAGAAATCTTCAGTTGATGTTCACGAACCACAGAAAAGATTGAAACCCTCGAACTGTGGCCATTATTCATATGGAATAACTCCTCACAATAGTGGATAATAGGTTATAATCTAACTCCTACGGTTCATTTTCAGGATTTTAATATCTTCACTGATGGTTCCTATTGGAGTATTTTGTTGGTATTCTTACTCTAATTGTTATACTCCTCCATTTTGTTCCATATTTCATATTAATAAAAGGAATATTAACATTGTTTAAAAAAACACACTCACTTTCTTCTTTTACGATATAAAAGAACTCATCTATTTCCACCACTTCCCCCCGATGTTCTCAAACAAATTGACGCTATCAAAACTAAAGGTATGTGATTTTTTATTCTCATTGTGTGTGTCATTTGATTCATGGAAATAGAAGAGGATTTGAACCCATTGATCTACAGCACCACACACTGCCGACCTTGATGCCTACATTCTTTGATTCTGGGTCATACTAGTTATTTTTTTTTGTTCTATATGTTCAAAATAATACGTTTTTTGGGGCGATTCTTCAAAAAATCCATGGTTTCTAATTAACCCTTTGTAATTTGAAACTTATTTAAAATTCCAAAAAAGTTGGTTAGATAGTGATTAATCTAAATAGTTTACTCATTTTAGTTTATTTTATGTGTTACTTCTATATTAACTAATGATATATTTAGAAAAATGTTTAAAAAAAATCCTATAAGAACATATATATTATTAATCATGTCTATAAAAATTTATAACTATTAAATTTATCATATTAATTTTATTTCTATAAGTAAAAATATTTATTGATTACCCCATCAAACATTATAAAAAAACTTTTTTTAAATTATATTTTTTTCAATTTATATAGAGTGAACCTTTAAAAATGATGAAGATCATTTTTTAAAATTATGTTGATTAATTTTATAAGAATTGTATATGGTATTATTTTTAAATTTATATCATTTTTTAAGAGTAACCCATTTTTTTAAAAAACCTTATAGAACTTATTTTTTACTAATTAATGGGAATTTTATTAGTGAATATGTTATTTTTAGATTTTTAATAACTAAATGTAAATTGAAATTGTTGTGACTAGAAGTTTGGAATGGATCTATTTTAGGCATGAGCCACTAAATTTTGATTAGAGGTTTATATAGATTATATAAAAATTGATGTAGGTTTGTTGTATTAAAATAACTGAGTCTTCTTAGAAATCAATTAGCCAGCTCTCCATATGATTTTACCTCATATGTGAATTAAACATAGCATTATTTTTCACTTATTCAAATTGTATTATAGTTTTAAAAGCCAATATTCTCAACATGTTACCTAGAATATACAAACACATACAACTATATATATAATATTAACATGTTATTTCTTCACATGATTTATTAAAATTGTTAATTTGATTTCCAAAGGGTTTTGGTACACAATTTTTTTTCTTGAGTATTAAAAAATGTTTTCTTAAGTTCTATCTAAAGGAGGTTTATAATTGAGTTATTTTTCAGATAAAATATTAATTTATTAAAAAATAATTTAATTAGATTTATTGAAAAAAATATTTGGAATGTAATTCAAACTGGTGTCCTTTGTTGAAAAATGAGTATGGAGACAATGGGTTTTGAAGAATGTGAAACAATTAAAAGATTTTTATAGTGTTGAAAATGGAATAATTTAACTTTATAGGAAAGTAAGAACTATATTTAGAGTACTGGACTTAAACATGTTCAGGTTATGTAAACATTCCTAAAATAGAGCATGCGTACTCTCAAATTATGAATCGTTATTTACATATCAATGTATATATATACACTATATATATACCTTATGTGTATTTATTTATTTTTTTGTACAAAATGATTATTATTGAATCTTATATGTTTAATATGAATAATTTTTTTTTGATGTTAATCATATGACATATGAGTAGGGGGATAAATTTAAAGATTTTGTCACGTTTTCAATAGAGCATGCATATTCCCCCACTCAAATATTTTTTACATGTTTAATTATTGTTATTAAAGATGAATTCAACCAGAATATTTGGAATAATATTCAAATTTTTAGGGAATATAGCAAAGTTATATATTATGGACTAAATAAGGGGGAGATAGAAAGTATATTCTAAATCAGATAATTATTACATTTATGGATCATTTCAAATGAATTATAGTGTAAATTATGATGGAGATAGTATTGATGAAACAATAAAAAAATTTATGATGAACATGTATTAACCAAAAATGTGTTATACCATAGATAAAGGGAGTTGAATTAGTGTTACAATAGTTTAATAATTCAATTTGTTTAAAATAATCCTTTGCTGACTTATTGGAGTTTGATCCCAATAACCCAAGCAATTTTTCAAGGTTCTCCCCCAAGAAGGGTGATTATGTCCATTATGTGGTTGGGTTTAACTGAGCAACATATTACCACTAAAAATCAATTACAAATTACAAGTGGGTTGGCCGGGTATCACCATTAAACCATGAAGGATATGTACTAACCATTTCCCATTACAATGTCTCTTGGTAAAAGATTATACAGGTTTACACTAGTTCACAAACAGAACATAACCACTCTAAGAAATATTCCAAGATAATTTTGTATTACTAAAGTGATATTTATCTTTATTCCAAAATAATTAGATGATACTTCACTTTCTCACTACTTCTAGAGACCCTGTAGCTGAGTAACAATAAAATGTATCACAGCTCTATATACTACAACTGATTCACATTACTGATTCTTCTCATTTCATTATTGATTCATCCACAACTATTCTCAAAATTGTCCCTCCATTATTATAAAATTTACACATACACTAAAAACATACTCATTCTATGTGGAGACCTCATTCTTGTGTTGTATGGGATAGATCACCTTCTGATCATAATGTATGTGGCCTTTACCTAACATATAATATGTGTGAATATCAAATCATGAGAATACTGGTTCATGGAAGTTATAATTAAAAATTTTTTATGTGTTTTCCCCCTTTACTTTGTATAAATACAGTATATGGTTTTTTCTTACAATTCTCAAAACAGTACGTGGATTATCCTATATCATTTACAATACTATGTTCGTGATTAACATATTCTCAAATTTAATGCTTCATGGACATTCTCCACAGTTCTAAATTCTTTTCAAAACAACTATATGAATATCTGAATCGATTCACATATATTCACTTACTTCAAAAATTTTCCTTCTGATAAATTGTTCTACAATTCATCTTCAAAAAACAAAACTAAATCAAGTAATTTTATTTGCAGGAACATCTTCTCAAATTCAAGAAACTCATTTTGGAATCCTAAGGAATGTAATTCACTCTGTTTAAATCTCTAAAACAACACTCAGATGAGAGATAAGCAACAACCAAAAATTCATAAAAATTGTTATTTATGGGTAACATAATTAACTTATAGAATTAAAAATAAATATCTTGTTGTGATCAAGATACATTCCATGTACCATCACCATCATCGAGAAAAAAATATTTTCTTCAACACTGCAAATCCATAATTAGAACTTGGTTTAAAAAAAATGAGTCAGTAAGTAAATTAAATCATATTATAATTTTCCAAATAAAGAAACAATGGTTGGAAATCATGGTTTAATATTTGTTTGATATTTCAATGGAGAATCCATTCCCTGAGTAGAAATATTGGGCATGGCTTGAGGTTGAAGACAAAGTCGGTTGAAGACCAGATGGGGTGGAATAATCTGTTAGATAGATTCAAGTGTTCAAATGGAGCTTGGGTTCTTAGATCTAGTTGAATTTCCGCATTTCTCATAGAGATCCCATAGAATAGGTATCCTCAAAATCTTATTGGATAAGAAAAATCGGTTGGATGGAACAGATGTACCTGATGAAAAAATCGAACAGATTGTAAATAAGGAGTTTATTCAGACAGATCTCACAAATGCCAAATGTAGATGAGATGATTATATAGTTTTGCTTCATTATGTACAAATAATTACATCTCTACCTATAACAAACCAAATCCTGGTATATCACATACGATTCTCTTGGCTGGAAAGCGTTGATAGTGAATTATTTTTGTCAAACACAGACCAAAAAACAATTCAAATATTCCAAATCCAACTATACTCAAATACTTATTAAAAATAAATAGCATTTTTTATTTCTCTTTTTATTTTTATTTCAATCATTGATATAAACATTTTTTCAACACAAAAAACTAATGAAAATTGTTTTCAAAACATTCATACTGTCTCTGTAATCAACTCAATAAAAATATTGACAACAAATACAAAAACATTAAAGGCTTCACATGTTCCTCAATCTCTCCCTTTGGACTTGTTATCAATAATATCAATTCTCTTCATAAGTATCTCTATAATTAATCAAAGACTCAGATGATATCCCCCAAAACCTTTTACTCACTCCCCCTTTTTTCATTAACCTCAACTCCAGATTCACAATAGATATATTTGTTTTTAATAATATCAATTCTCTTCAAAAGTATCTTCAGAAGTCATCAATTACTCAGATGATCTCCCCCAAAAACCTTTCACTCACGCTCCCTTTTATACATTAACCACATATCTATACTCACAAAAGATAAGAAAACAATTTCATATTCTTCTCCCCCTTGATATCAGAATCCAAAGAAAAGTGTGGACATCCCCAACACTCTCGAATTGAGAGGGGAAGGCTGAACATGGAGTTTTTTCCTTAGTCATTCAAATCTTTCCTTTGGCCTAGATTTAGTGAATATATTATATATATGATCTTTTTTAGAAATGTAATTCAATTAAATATCACCATTAAAAACTATTTCTTTGAGTAAATGATATATAATATTAATATGTATTTACTTGGAGTGTTACACTAGAATATTTAAGAGATTAATTTCACTTTGATTATCGTAGGAAATTTTTAGTGGTCTCTCAACATTTACCTTGAAATATATCATTTTTTATTTCATCAATAATACTTGAGTACATGCATCAGTAGAAACAACATACTCAGTTTTAGCTGTACTCAATGTCACAAATGTTTGTTTTTTACTATGAAAATTTACACAACTTTGTCCTATAAATAATGTTCCTCATGATGTTGATTTATGATCATTGAAATCCCCATCCCAATACACAGCAGTGAATCCCTATATGTTCAATTATGTTCTTATTTTATACATTGAACCATGATTTGACATTCCTTTGATATACCTATGAACTATTTTAGCAATAATCACGTATGATTGTTTTGTATCACTTTGATATCTAGCATAAAATGTTACTACATATACAATATTTGGTCTTCATGTCATAAGATATTTCAAGCTACAAATTAATTTTATAAAATATTATTTATTAACCCTCTTTCTTGATTCATCTTAATCGATATTTACACCAACTACTATAGGTTTGGAGATGTCCTTTGACTATTCCATGCTAAATTTATTCAATAATGCCTTGGAAATTTTTTATTGTGAAATAAATATATAGCCTTTATTTTGAAGAACATGTAGTCCTAGAATTAAATTCATCTATCTAAGAATTGAAAATTCAAAGTATATATACATTTTATTAGAAAATTCTTCACATTCATATTCCATATCACCTGGAAAAATTATGTCATTAACATACACAACAATAATAACTTTACATGTTTCAACTCCTTCATATATAAGTTTCTATAAAAATTTTATTTTGAAAAGTTCAATTGCTTTTAAAAACTATCCAGTTTACAATTCCAAGATTGAGGATCTTAGTTCAGTCCATACAATGATTTCTTCAAATTACACACTTTAGTTCAATCAATATCAAGAATAAAGACTCAATTTTATTCCATGAAAACTTCTACTTCATGATCACTATTCAATAATGAAGACCCACATCCATCCAATAAAATTTATAGTGTCTTTGAGCTACAACTCCATGAAAATTTCTAAAAGCCTCTATTATTTCCATGGGAGAAAATTTGCCTCAATGTCTAATCCTTCCACATGTGAATAACCCTTATAAACTAGTCTGTCTTTATTTCTTGATATTTCACATTTCTCATTGATTTTATTTTTAATCACCAATTTTGTCACATAATATTCTTTACATTGGGTATAGGAATAATATTATAGGTGTTTATTTTCACAAGATAATTTAGCACTTTATTCATATAATTTATCCTCTCCCTATGTACAATAGATTCTCCAACTGACATTGGTTCAAATTGAGAAATGAGAGCTATTTGATTTTCAATTCTTAGCAATTTTCTAGTCTATATGAGTGCTTATCGATTTCCTTAATATTTTCTAAATAAACATTATTTTTTAATTTTTGATGATTTTTATTTTATAATCTATAAAATTCATCCACATCATTGGTTTATTTTGAGTCAACATCAACTATATATAGTTCAGGTTAAATATTCTCTTCATTTTCTCCTCCATAAATTAATGTTTTTTCTACTTTAATGTTTTCAAAATATACATAATTTTTTAATTCGGAGTTCAATTGATATTCACTAATATTTACATCAAAACAGTCTACCAGGCTGTACAATTTTTTTCCAACATCTCTATCCTCTTATATTTAAAATATATCCCATGAATATCCCTTCTTCATCTTTATCATAAAAAAGTTGTAGATTTTTACTATTAATTCTTACGAAACATAGAATAATAGATTCTTTAAAATATTTTTCTATTGTATCATTACTATTCCTCAAATAATATGGATTCATGTTGGATTCTTGTATTAGGAAACATATGTTTTGTATATGCACATCTATACACACTGCTTATCTCTGTTAGAAGTTTGGAAGTTTATGTTTAGCTGACATTGTCCTTCCCATTTCACCCAAACTTATACTCTTTATCTCTACTACTTCATTTTGTTAAGTTGTATAAGGAGTATTTTGTTGATTCTTAATTCCATTCTTCATAAAACATGATTCAAAATAATTACTAGTGAACTCTCCACCATTATCCTTTCTTAGGGTTTTTATATAAATTCAAAGATATTTATCTTCTTACATTATGTAAAACATGAACATTTAAATTCATTCTCACATGGGCCTAATGAAAAAAAAATTATTCATATCAATGAAATCATCAATGAATGATATAAAATAGATTTCACCACTAGTATACTTATGTCTTGTAGGTCCACAAATATCAGAGTGAATAAGATCAAGTGGTCTAACAAACTGAATCTCAACTCACTTTTGAGTATCCTTTATAAGAATACCTTTTTATAGGTTAGACAAAGAATATATCTTTATATATTTAAATGAGTAAGATCTATTAACACATTATTCTTTGAAATATTACTCAAATTGTTTTGAACTTGATTGACAATCCTTCTATGCCAAAAATTGATTAAATCTTTTTTCACTCAAATCATAAGAATTTGTATGATCAGCAATTTGGAATAGATTACAACTTTTTCATTCACCCTTGATAGTAATCCTTAAATCCTTTTACATTTATTATGATTAAGGAATAATTTTTCAAAATAACTTCATTTCAATCATCACAAATTCGGCTCACACTCAACAGATTGTGTTTAATCCCATCACCAAAAAGAACAACTTTAGATTTTAGTTTATGTGCATCATTATCAATAGTACCAACACATTTGATTTTTAAATAATATTCATTACCCAAAGTATCTACTCTTATATTTTGTTCTTTAATGTTCTTCAAGTATTTTTTATTTCTAGTCATGTGATATGAATAACCACTATCAAGAATTCATGGCTTGTCTCTTTTACAAGCCTTCAAAAAAAACATCAACATAGATTGATTTTTCTGCTATTTTGGATTCATGAATTTGTTTACCACTTACACTATCCAAATGATTATTAGGAAGAAAACCCATAAATATATCTGAACAATGACCATTTTGATCACATCTTACACAAATTTCTTGTAAAAAATTAAATCTATTCTAAATGGAGAAATTTATTTTACTCTTCTTGATTGATTTTTTCTTGACTGGTCTTCTTTTTATGTTTTAAGAATTTTTCCCTATAAACCCATACCTACTCCAAGTAAGTGACATGTTCTACCAAAAAAATTGGAATTGTGTACTAAAATTCCATAGCACCAACAATACCCATTAAATCTGAATCTACTATAATGTTGAAGATTTTGTGCAGGATGTTATTATTGTCCAACCACCTCATATTTTGCAACTTTCTATCTTGAGATGATATTTGAATATAAATGTTACTTCTTATTCTTTATAGCCCAAAATTTCCCATTATCAATATAACCTACATTATTAGAAACAATATTTGTACATTTAGTTTTAGAAGAATAAAATATAACCGATTTATTTGAGAAAATATTATCAACAACATAAGATTTTTTATCTTTGACATCTATGGATTTGTTAGAATCCTTATTGATCTTCTTCATAGAATTTTAAAATTCTAGATATTTTTTCTATATCTTATCAAATTATTTATCTATTAAAGTAAATTTTTCATGAATATAATTAATCATTTTTCCTTGCTCTAAAACTATAAACTTTATATTTCTGATCCCTACAATGTAAGAATATTCTCTTTTAATCTTCACATCAAAAATTTTACTTCATTTTTGGGTTATATATTTTTCTTGAAACATGGTTATGTTTTTATATTAAAATATGTTTCATGTAAGAGACACCATTATATTATTCTTAACCAATAGAAGATTTATCATACATACCAATCTGAGCCATAAAATTCACAACTTTTTCTAGAAGATTTTCTCCATAGAGGATGTCTGAGGAAGAATATTCTTAATCTTCTCTCCTTAACAAGCTTATTATTTTCATTTTAATATTTTTCATATTCTTAGAAAAATTTAAAGAATATTTTGAATAATTAACCTATTTATTTTTCTTAGAATTTTCATCTTGTCCATCACACTCATATTCAAAACTTTTCTTCTATTGTAAAGTAACTATAAATTGTTCTATTCCTCCACGATTGAAACATTTTAGTGGAATTATTCATTTTTACTTACCATTTACCTAATTTATATATCTTTATATGAGAGAAATGATTTTCTTATAATATTAATCCTTCAATTCTTCATCTTAAGATTTATCAGAGTATATATTTATTTTTCTCTAAGATTTAGTCTACTCATGGCCATAAATACAAGTTTTTCTTTATCATTTTTCTTGAATATAAGATAATTACTCATATTATAGATAAGTAAAGTATTGTGAAACACATAAATAGATATTTATTCTTTTTCTTCTGGTTCTAAATTTTTTTTTTCAAATATATCTAGATATTTTCTCATTAATTTATTAAAAATATTTGAATCCTCTATACTTTCTCAAACCTTAATGATATAGATAACAATATCATTAACTCTGGTAAAATAATTATCCACATTTTCATATTCTATCATTTTGATATCATCAAATTTAGCTCCCTAAATTTGTAACTTGGCTTCTTGGATCTTGAAATTCCCTTTATACATGTTTTCATGTATATACCACATCTCCTTTACTATTTTAAGTCACAACCCATTAGTAAAGACTTAATCATAAAAGGGAGATAAAATTGAATTTCAGGATTTTCCATCAACCTCCATATTTATTTTTTCACCAAATTTCATGAGAGAATCATTTTATAAAGGAGGAAAACCAAAATGAAATGGATACCAAAATACTAATCTTTATGATTGTAATAAAGGATGCATTTGGTTTTTCTATCCAGGAATGTTCTTTCCATAAAAAATTGCAACACTCCGGTTGTTGAATGAATTCAAATTCTCCATCAATTATTTAAAAGGATACTTCATATGTCCATGGATATGATACCAATTGAAGTATGCAATAAATATTGGTAGTACTAAGAAGGGGAGACTGAATTTGTGGTACTATAGTTTTATAATTTATTTTCTTTGAAATAAACCTCTGATGACTTATTAGAGTCTGATCCCAATGAGACAAATGATTTTTAAAAGGTTTTCCCCGAGGAATGGTCACTATTCCCTTTTTTTTGGTTAGGTTGATCTGAGCCATAGATTTCCATTAAAAACCAATTACAAATTACAATTAGTTTCTTTAGGTATAACCTTGAAACCATTAAGGATAAGTATTAACCATTTCCTAATACAATGTCTCCCAACATAATATTATACTGGTTTACACCAATTTATAAAAAAACACAACCAATCTGAGAATGATTCCAAGTGGCACCTATATTAAAAAACAGTCTTTCTCTTCAAGCCACCGTAATAAGATAATACTTCACATTCTCACTAATTCTAGAGACCCTATATTAGAGTATCAATAAATCGCAACACACCACAGTATATTGAAACTAATTCAAACTATTGATTCTTTTGTAAATACTAATATCACAATTGATTTGTCCACAACTATCCTCAATACTATCTCTTCACATTTATAAAATGTACGCACACACTAAACTCTTGAAAATTCTCCACCGAGTCCTCCTTCACGAATTGAATGGGATACATCACCTTATCAACGTAAATAGACATCATTCTCATAAAAAATAATATGCATGAATATCAAATCAGGAGAATACTGGTTGCAAGAGTTTTAATTCAAAAATATGTTATGTAGTGTCACCTGTTACATTTAAGAAATATAGTATGTGGTGTCTTATTCCACTTCTCCAAATAGTTCATGGAATATAAGATATCCTTCACATAAAAAATTCATAATTAACATATTTTCAAACCACATGCTTTGTGAACACTCTTCTTGGTTCTAAATTCATCACATAACACCTATCTAAATATAATCAAAGATTAACATATATTTTCTTACTTCTTGGATTCACCTTTTTCTATGTTGTTTCACAATTCATATTTTCAAAACAAAACTAAATCATGTAATTTTATTTATAAGAAAATCATCTCAAATCGAATAGACTCCTTTCATAAATACAAACAATGTGATCCAATCTATTTGTCTCTAAAAAACATTACTGATATGAGAGATAAGTTCCAAAAAAAAAATTAATACATTGAATTGTATTTATAGGAAAAATCAGAAAATTCTATAATTATATAAAATTATCTTTCTGTGATCAACATATGTTCCACCTACCATCCCTATCACTGAAAAAAATCTTAAACACTACTAATCCATGATTCTAAATTCATTTTAAAAATAAAATTAATCAATAGTTAAATTCAATCATATTTAAAGTTACAAAATAAATAAAAAATGGTCAGAAATCATGGTTCCCGATTGGTGTAAAAATTTAATGAATATTCCCTTTGATGAGAAGAAATTTCATGGATGGATCGAGGTTAAAGATGAATCTGGATGGAGATAGTAAGGCGCGACATAATCGATCAGATGAATTACAGTTTAAAGGAGAGTTCAAGAGCTCATATCCAATCAACTTTTTTTGTTTCTAATGGAGATAATTTGGAAGAGTAATCATCTCAGGCTTTTTGGAGAAGAGAACTCCGTTCGATGGAATGGATGACCCTAACGAAAAAATTGAAGAGATTGAATAAAAAGAGTTTATTTGAACAGATATCAAAAATGAAAAACTAGAATGTGGTGATTAGAAGATTTTTCATCTTTAGGATCAAATACTCCCTTCTCTTCCAAACACTACCCCAATATTGGAGCCTCACATGTGATTCCCTTGTTTGGATTGTGTTTATAGTGAATTTTTTTTATCAAGGCCAACAAAAAAATAGTTCAAACATGAAAAATCTATTTATACTAAAATCCTCATGAAAAATAAATATCATTTTCACATCAATTCTTATTTTTATTTAAATCATTATTATAAAAATTGTGTCAACACAAAAAACCAATGAAACATTTTTTTATAACATTCAAACCAAATCTACAATCTTCAAATTCAAAATGTTGACAATAAATTCAAAAACATTAAAGCATTCAAATGTTCTTTAGAGCTTCATGATTTTCTACGTTTTATTGATAATTTAAAAAACTATGAAAATATATCTTTTTATACCAATCATACTAAATATACAACATTTTCATCTGTATTGATGTTATTTAATTTAAAATCTAGCAGGGGATGGAGTGAAACCAATTTTACATAAATACTTGGTATCCTAAATGATATGGAATTTCAAGACAATGAGCTTACTTACTGGATATATGACTCTAATATAATGATATATTAAATTGATATGATCTATGAAAAAGTACATGTATGTCCAAATAATTTTATATTTTTTACAACAACCCTGAATCACTCATAAAATTCCCTACATATATTGCAGATTGATACAAGAAAGACTAATCAAGTACTTCTAGAGTTGTATGGTGATTTCCTATCATTAAAAGGTTTATAAGACTATATGTATATCAATAATACACTATAAAAATGACATGGAATTATAATATAATAATTTAATATAGAAAATTACAACACCTAGTGGACTCTCCTAAGTGGATGAATGTTGATTTTGAGTATCATGAATTTGGAAATGAGCCAAGAAACCTCCCTCTTGAAAAATCTATTGACGGAATAAATCCTTTTGGTGTATAGAGTAGTAATCATAATAGATGGATAGTTATGTTGGATAATTATAACTTGTCACTATAGTTAATAATGATTTAAAAATACACTATGTTTTCTCTGATTATATTAGGACCAAAACATCACAAAAACTATATTGACTTCTATTTTTCTATATTGAATAAGGATTTGAAATTGATATGAGATTCAATTGTTACATTATATGATCCTCATAGAAGTTATTAGTTTACATTGATATCCATGCTGCATGAGATAGTAAAATAATTTCCTACTTATGGGAATTTTTTAGTATATAACATCAAAGGGGTGTTGGGGTCTCCCATTTGTGAAGAAGGTACACAATCTATTTTTTTGAAAAATCAATCAAATACTTTGTTTTTAAGAAATAAAAAAACTACCCTAATGAAATAAAAACTAATACTAGATGAATTTATTTGATGGAAATATAGAACATGGTACAACACCATCTATAAAAATAGGAGGTCAACAATTCAGGATAACTAGAAGATATAGGAACAAAATTCATTATACATTTTTCAAAAAAATTATGATATCATGTTAAAAAAAGAGATCAATTTTTTTTAATTTCCTTACTGTATTTTTTTGAACATCATATATTTCAATCATTTCATTCACATAGAAAAAAATGTTTGTGATAATGTTATTGGAACATTTATAAATGTACTATATAAAACAAAATATGGAATTAATCATTGGTTGGACATGATTTAAATAGGGATAAGTGAATATTTTTCACTGGTGAAGGGTGAAAGATAAACTTTTCTTCCTTCATTAGCTTACAATCAATCTAGATAATAAAAATTTCAAATTTTCAACTTCCTTAATGGTCTCAAATTTATTTGGGGATATTTATAAAATTACCATAATCTTGTGTCAATGAATAATTTGAAGTTATAGGGTTTATAATTACATGATTTTAATATTTTGATATAATATTTAATTCTTATAGCTGTATGTTGCATTATTTTTAAAAATGTATAAAATTTATTAACCGATCTATGCTTCATTTTCAAATGAATATTTAGTAATGTTTTAGACCTAGAGATGTTTCAATGATGAATAATGAAATTGAATCCATATTATGTGAGTTGGATATATTTTTTCCACCATCATTCATTGATATAATGGTCCATCTGATGGTTCACTTGGTGAGAGAAATTCAAATATGTGGTATTTCACATTACTGATGGATATACCCAAATAAAATATATACAAATTTTTTAAATTGTAATGTCAATAATTGAAGTCATCCAAAAGGATGTATCTTAGATAGATATATTGTCAAAAAAAATTTTAATTTCCTATAAAATTATGATTGCATTGTTCTCCGAAAATATCATCATAGCAGATTTCTTCTAATTAAAGGTTTTTTCAAAGAGATGTTATAAAAATTAACATTATAGATTTGGATATATATCACCTTTAAATTTTATATAATAGTGCATATGTTTATCTATATATTTAATAACACAAATTACTTCTTAAATATTTGAATCCATCACATGCAGAATGATGGAGATTAGATTCCAAGAATAAATAGTTTATATATTGGCTCCATGATTATATTTATAAGAGGTAATCTATAAATGCTAATTCAACTACTGAATGACTTCCATGGTTAGTTGATGTAATATATATAAATTTTATATCTTATAATAATTTGGTAATTAATGTTTATAAATTCTATATATAGGTGCATGGTGAATGTGCTACAATAAAAAATAGTGGATTTATGCTAGTTGAAAAATTGACTCACATATCTGGTTTTAAGAAAATAAATCTAATTTATGAAAATATTTCTTTTTTTTTTTGTATCATTGAATATATATATGAGTGGGATTATACAGAATTTCATGTTTATATTTTCCATTGAAAATGGATTGAAAAGAAGAGTGGAGCAAAAGGGGATGAATTGGGAATTCTGATGGTGAATTTCAATGAGGATGGGTATAAGGACAAACCCTTCACAATGGAATCATAGAAATTGAGAGTATTTTATCTCCCTGATCCAGAAAATAAGAATTGGTTGATTTTTATATTGGTGAGAAAAACTACTCTAGGGTCTGATGAAAATTAAATTGAGAATTACCCTTTCATTTGGATATCACAACGATTTCAAGATAATATAAATATAGAAAGTGTCTTGTATGTTAGATAAGACTAAAAGGATGGGATTTGGTACTTGATAGTAGATCCAGATCCAATCAACCATTTAAAAAAAATAAAACTCAATAATCATGTTAATGTTTTTCTAATATACTACAATTTTCCTCATAATATTATCTGTTCTCTATTAAATTTACATAATTGTAAATAAATGTTGTACTACCCAAAGTAAATAAAGACTTCACAATAAGAAAATGTTATCAATATTAATTAATAACACATGATTTATGCTTGAACTAAGGAATTGTTAGGTGATCGAAAACATGTTATTGAAAAAAAACAAGAACAGTCTAGCATCACTGTGTTAACTAAAGTTATCACAACATGAAGAAAAGGGACAAAATTTTAGGTTGGTTGTAATCAACGTGTCCAAACTATTGACCCCAAATATTATATGTTTATTAGTTTCATTGGGGTTACAACTAGAATTAATCTTCCAATTGATACTGATATTTGGCACAATGTCATGCCTATATTAAATATAACCATTTGGGAAGATAGTAGGTTAATGTTACAATATAATTTATCTATTTTACATGAAAAATTATATAATGAAACACTGATTTACTTTTCACTATCCCATATAGTGTTAATTTATTTTTATGATTTCAATATGAAATTTTTCTTATTGGTAACTAAAAAAGTTCATATAGGCTTCTAGACACTTCTTATGAATAATCATATCAGGGATGAAGATGGGAAAGTAACCTCCCACTCACTAGTTACCTATAAACACATAATAATCTTGGAAACATGGAAGGATTATATTATTTATCATGATGAGGAATAACTTCATGTGAATTTTAGTCTATAATCTTTTATTTTATTCCACTTATTTGATCAATTTTGACTCAAATTTTTGGGATTGTTAAATAGTAAAGGAGTGTTGAAAATAAGAAACATACAACAAAACCAATATACCCATGTCATAATAAAAATATGCGGTACACTTCACTTGAAAATAAAATGGTGTGTATTTTAAATCTATAGTAAGATTTTTATGTGATATAAAACAATATATGATTTTTGATATGTAGATTAATGAATTAGAATCCAAATTCACATTCATCCCATGTCATGTGATATGGTGGGAGGCACGTGTAAATAAAGTAGGAAAAATAGTAGATGAAAATACATATGAAATATGTGAATCATGTGTATGGATGGCATATTAGTAATTTGTTATGATTTATAATAGTATTATATAAAAATATTTATTTATGTTCATATTTTTTAATATGGTTCAGAAATAAGAAATAACATCAACTTTACCTAAAGAAAAACTGCATTCAGTATCATTGAATCATTTGGAATAGTATAGACATGTTAGGGGTGTTAGTTTTTGAGTGTCACTTTATACATATTTTGATAGCACAATTCCACAAGGAAATACATCTAAGATGATGGAAGTAATGAAATCATGGATAGATTATATAAAATATATTATTGTTCGGTCTCGTTTGGTGGAACAATATATAAAAAAGGATCGAAGAAAACCAATAATAGATCAATAATCAGTATATAAAGAGCCACTTGATTCCACTATCTTTGAGGCTAGTCCATCCTATCATCTACATACCTCACCCAAGGTAATCAATTTTTTTATAAATATTTCTCATAAATACTAATCAAAGAAATAATGATAACTTTATATTACTAAAATTTTGCCTTGTGAAATTTTATCTGATTAATATCTTTGAACACCCGTACGTCACCTTGTTATGAGGGGTGTGGTGTAAAATATACCACGAGATATGATACACAATAAACAACACCCAAAATATCACATGAGATTTGGGAATGATATATCACTTGAGTCGAGAACCGAGTTTCTTACTGATTGGCGATTTGGATATTTAAATGGTTAATAATGCTATTGGAACTTTCATAGCATAACTATTTAATCTTATAACGATACATGAGGTGTGAGTTTTTCAATTTTTTTCAAATGAATAAACATTAAATAGTTTATGATAAAATATCTTTAATGGGGTTTTATATTAGAGACGGACCAAATAATAGGGAAACATATGGTGGAATAAAGAAAATACAATAGATCGACCAAGAAATAAAAAGGACCTTATGAGAGTACCTTCACCCCACCTATTCCATTATTTCATATATTAACAATATAGGTTCAGGTGGATATATAGTTCCAGGAATAAAATATGTACAACATTGAACATGAAGAATAAATTTGTGGAGTGGTTATTACCAATGTGGGTAGTCTCAAGATTATAAATGAGATTGTCATGTTTCAATAGGTGGGAGTCTCAAATGTGAACACTTACATGATGTACATTTTCAGGATCAATTTTTTTAAAAAATGATCTACAATGTTAATTACAATTAATAACTATTCATATTTTCTATAGGAATATATATTACTACAAAATAAAGAGAAAACCATATGAAGCAATATTTGGATACATTAATCCTTATATCATTTCAATATGAAATGTTTCTTTTTAATTGAAAGAAATTGAAAAGAAAAATAATATAAACTAAGCACATTTTTTGAAAATAAAATAGCAGACGATGAACTCATATTATTTCCTAAAATATAATAAAAAAACTCTACAATATAATCATATAAAATAGTTTTTTCTTTTTTCATTAATTATTTTGATTTTTATTTTGAGAATTGCAGGATGATAATCACAATTAGTTTGGATGACTCGAATATTAATATTCGGGATCCAAAGCATGGATTTCTAACAAATAATGCACAAATTATTTCCTTTGTGGGATTTTAATACAATGCAATAAAAATTTTATAAATGAACTTAAAATTATATATTTTAGTTTTTTTAACATGAATATTTTTATGATAGGGAGATCTATAAATATAGGCTAAATTAAGGTATGAGGTCTCTGACTGAACACATACATATTATAGATTTATTCAAATGAAAAAATATTAAAGAATATATATATATATAGTAATATTATATACCAAAACATATTTCAAAAGAAATACATAATATTTCAATATTTCTATAGTGTTCAAAAAAATTAGAACAATGATGATGGACATTACATTTTAAAATTTATGATAGATATTATATTCAATTAAAATACTAGCATCCTTGAGAAGGAAATTTAAAATTTTAGTCTGAATATCATTTAAAATAATTGTTAATAATTTGTTTGAAAATATTTTCCTAGTATTACCAGGACTTCCGACAACATATGTATACAAAAGAATAAGTAAATTTGTTTAGAGATTATTGGGAAGAGTACATAGTGTTTAAATGATTTTTGACATTATGTTGAGGTTATTATCTATTATGTATGTGTTATATTATACACTATGAAATTAGAGATATATTTTGGATATGAAGAATTACTATAATAATGTTATAGAAAACTTTTTTCCTAAATAAAATTCAACTATTCAAAAACTTCCTTTATAGGATATGATTTGTTGGTAAAGACAAAAAAATTATTTTGGGATAAACCTAAAATGAAATAAATTTTTGAGATGTTTCTCAAGGAGAAGTATCATAGAGGAATACACTCTATATATTTTGGTAGATCTTGTAACATATCTGAAGCTTCTCAATCTCATGAGATGTTGAACATCATGGCTATAGATGAGATAATATAAAGAGGGAAATGGGTCAAGGATCCTTCTACCCATTAATCAGAAGACATATTACTAAATTCTAGGGAAGGTAATTCCATGATCCTAGGCTCCTAATATTTATTTTCTATCATTCTACCTTTTTATGTGTTTTTTTAAAAATGGGCCCTTTTAAAATCACTTCCACCTTCATGATAAATAAGTAATATGAATTATTTTTATTTCATGTTTGATTCAACCAAATTCATGAAAATTAAAGATAATAAAAACTAATAAACATGAATCACAAATATGATTATACAATTATCAATTTATAAATGTGGGATTAAATATAAAGGAAGTTGAAAAATGTTTTGAAGAATAAAATGTTGAGATACTGGTTGATCTCTATAATGTAACTTAGTTTAAATTTTTTTTCATATTATCAAACATAAGAAAAAAGTATTGGAAGGTTTTTAAAATTTATTACAGTGATCTATAATTAATTTCAGATGTATCAGAGTCAACCAAAAGTCATTCTTGGATACGATGTGGTTGGTATGACTCCAAGTGTGTGTTTTCATTATAAATGTGTCATTTTAATTTTCAATGAATGTCACACTGTCAAAAACAAGAAAATAATCTAGTGTTACCATTATAATTTATTAAAATGATATATAATTAATTTTTGGCATTTAATAATTTATTTTATGATAATATGACATACTATGTGGTCGGTATGACTCAAAGTGCATGTTTTTTCCATTAAAGGTTTCCTTTTATTTTAAAACATGTCCTAAATTGTCAAAACTGAGAAAAGAAGCTCATATTGTTTTCAAAATTTATTAAAATGATCCATAATCCATTTTTATTGTGTAATAATCTAATGTGGATCAATCCAACACATGATGTAGCTGATTTGACTCAAACGGTGTGTTTTCAATATAAAAGTGCCATTTTATTTTAAAACACAAGTCACATAGCCAAAATTGACAAAATAAACTCATATTGTTTTCAAAAATTATCACCCCAGTGAATAATTAATTTATGACATATTGTAATTAACTACATATCAATCTGACATATGATGTGATCAGTATGAATCAAAGTTCATGTTTTAAATATAAATGTGTCATTTTAGTTTAAAATGCGCATCACATAGAAAAAAATGATCAAAAAATATATCATGGTGTTCAAATATTAGTACAATGATCCTTAATTACATTATTATGTGTAGTAATCAACCACATTTCAATAGGATACACAATGTGGCATGTATGAATCAAATTGTGTGTTTTCAATATAAAGTGTTGTTTTGGTTTCAAAGACACATCACATAGACAAAACTGAGAAACTGATCTCAGGTTATTTTCATACATTATAACAATGATAAATATTTTAGTTTAGATGTATATTAATATGAGGAAAGTCAATATGACACATTATGTGGTCAGTATGACTCAAAGTGTGTGTTTTAAATATAAAAAACTCATTTTATTCTAAAACATGTGTCACATTTCCAAAAAAAGAGTAAACATGGTCTAACTATTTTGAGACTATAATAAAATGATTCATATTTTATTTTTAATGTGTAGGAATTGATAGAACAATAATATAATAAATTTTGTGGTTAATTTGACTCATAGTGTGTGTTTTCAATATTAAAATTTTATTTTAGTTTAAAATGCATGTTGTAGAGAACGAATAGATAAAATGAGATTTTATTATTTTAGAAATTTAATAACATGATTCATAATTCAATTTAGATGTATAAGAATCAAATACATGTCAATATGACACATTATGTGGTTAGTATGACATGAAGTCCATATTTTCAATATATAAGTGTCATTTTAGTGCAAAACACATATCACATTGCCATCCATGAGTAAACATATTCATATATTCTTAAATTATTAACACTATGTTCCATAATTAATTTTTGGAATGTATTAAATTATAACACATAAATCCAACTAATGATGATGGAAGTATGACTCCAGCTGAATGAATTTAATACAAAAATATCATTTTAGTTTAAAACGTGTCTCACTATGTCAAAACTAGTAAAAAAAGATTGGATTATTTTTAATCATTAGTGAAATGATCCATAATTCATTTGTGACATGTAGTAATTAACCTCGCATAAACATGACACACTACGTGTCTATTATGACTCAATGTGTGAGTTTTAAATATAAAAATGTTATTTTAGTTTAAAAAGTGTGTCACATATCAAAAACTGGGAAAAAATATCATATTTTTGTCAAAAATTTTGATAATGATCCACAATTTGTTTTATATGTTATGTTATTCCAAAAATATATATTAGACACTTGATGTGGCCAGTATGACACAAGTTGTGTGTTTTCAATATAAATGTGGAATTTAGTTTAAAACATGTGTCACATTGAAAAAATAAGAAAATGACATCATATTATTTTTAATATTTAGAAAAATAATCTATAATACAATTTCAATGTGTGGGAATGAAATGGACATTAATCCAACACATGATGTGTTCAATATAAATCCATGTGAGTGTATTCAATATAGAAGGATCTTTTTACTGTAAATCACATTTCATTCAACCTAAACATATAAAAATAGCTCGGATTACATTCAAAAGTTAGAAAAAAGATCCAAAATTCATTTTTGGCTTGTAGGAATTCATCACACAACAATATGACACATGATGTGACCAGCATGACATCCAGTGTGTGTTTTCAATATAAAAGTGACATTTTTTATAAATCGCAAGTCAAATAGCCAAAAATGAGTAAATGAGCTCATATTTATTTAAATATTTAGAATAAATAGCCATGATTCATTTTTGGAATTTAGAAATCAATCTCATATAAATCCAACACACGATGGGTCCAATATGACTCCAAATACGCGTTTTCAACATAAAATTGGCAGTTTAGTTTAAAACACATGTCACATTATCAAAACTGAGAAAATGATCTTGAATTATTTTGAAACATTTTTCATCGATCAAAAATTAATTTTTGATAATTAATAATATACCTCACATCCATCAGATAAATTTTTTGGTAGATAAGAATCAAATTTCCTGTTATTAAAAAAAATGGCATTTTAGTTTAAAACAAGCATTACCAAAACAAAACTGAGAAAATAAAGTTATATTGTTTTAAAAAAATAGGATAAAAATCCATAATTAATTTGAATTTTCTAGAAATAAAATGCACATCAATTCAACACATAATGTTTCTGGTATTAATCAAAGTACATCTTTTCAACATAAAAGTTTCATTTTAGCTTAAAACATTAATCATATATCCAAAATAGATAAAATGAGCTTAAATTATTTTCAAATTTTAGGAAAATTATCCCTAATTCATTTTTTTGGGAAATAATTGAATTCACATTAATTCAAAACGTGATTTGGGTAATATTAATCCATTTTCATATTTTCAATATAAAAGTGTCATTTCAGTGTAAAACATTCATCACATAGAAAAAACAATGAAAATGATATCTTATTGTTTTAATTTCTTTTGTAAAATGAATCATAATTCATTTTTTGTGTATAGGAATTGACCACAAATCAATTTGAGAAATTATGTGTCTGGTGTGACTACAAGTTCTTATTTTCAATATAAAAGTGTCCTATTACTGTAAAATGTGGGTCACATAGAAAAAAAGGAGTAAAAAAGATCGTATTTCCTTAAAAAATAAAAAAAAACCCAAGTCTCATTTATGGAATGTAGAAATTCACTACACATCAATACAACACATGATGTTTCCATTATGTCTCAAAGTAAGTGTTTATAACATAAATGTGTCATTTTAGTTTAAAATGCATGTCACATAGCCAAAATTGTTCATATGGTCTCGTATTGTCTTGAGAATTTTGAAAAAAAAATACATAAATCATTTGTGGTACATAGAAATCAACTTCAAATCAATCCAACACACGATGTGGTTGATATGACTTCAAATTTGTGTTTTCAATATAAAAATATCATTTTATTTTTAAGATATGACTATCAATAACTATTTATGTTATCAAGATAATTAAAAAATTATAATATTTTTAATATATCCATTAATTAATAACATAATTTATATATAACATTAATTAAAAATGTAATTAATAATTAATAATATAATTTTTATTTAATAATATATTTAACAATTAATAATTAATATAAAATTAAAAATATAATCATTAATAATATAATTTAAAATATTTTTTATATTATCATTAATATATTTAGTAATTAACAATATAATTTACCATTTGTGGATTACATAACATTGAAATTGAAATTTTTATTATTTTTTTTTCTAAAATGACTGTTGGTTTTATTTTAGGGTCAAGCCTTTATACGGATGTTGATCATTGGAGAAAGCTTTCTATAAGAGTTATTATTTCCTATATTGGTTGTAATTTTTTTTGATTAATTATAAGTATCACATTAATGTAAATATTTTATATATACATTTTGAATTAAAATAATTGTGAAATAATTCATTTTTATTTCAAACTAGTTTTCTTTAATATTTTCTTTCCAAATTGATTATATTTTTCTAATATAGTTTTTTTATTGGGCTGTTGTGGGGTTGCATGTTTTATATTAGATGTCAGGACCTTTATCGGTGCTACAAGAAATCATTGATAAAGGACCCCTTTAAAAGACCTAAATAAAGAGCTACTAAAGTGGAATTTTATTATTTCTAAAACTAGATAACTTATTAAGGGAACCTTTATGAGTTATTTTTTCCACACTAATAATGGTTGAGCTCTTTAAAGGGACATTGATTTTCTACGATTTTATGTAGTAAGAATAAGTATTTCTAACCCTAATATAGACCAGCTATGTAGTAGTCTCTATTCATTTCTAGTCTCTGGGAGTCCATATCCACACAACTCTAATGATCCTCCTTCATCTATCCTCAATCCTATAATCCCCAATCCTTACTGATGAACTCAATACCGAAGATCACAAGATCATATTATAGTCCCTCTAAGAGTTTGTGCCATGATTCATTGAACATTAGACCATGGTGATGATATGTGATGAATGTGTCACTAAAGGGGTAAATAAATATTTGAAAATTATGGATCGTTGTTGGACATAATATTTTTTTCATTGTAAATTTCTTGTAAGTTTCCAAAAATGAACATCGAGGGAAGACAACACATAATCAATAATTTTTTGGGGCTAAGAGAGAAATAGAATACATTACATGGGAATGATTTTAGGGCTAAATAAATAACAATTAATCTCTCTAGTACATGAATAAAAAATAATGGGGAAACATAAAAATAAAAAATTCCTTCCCCTATAATGGATCAATTGTTGATAAAGAAGACATCCCCATTTGGAATCAATGGTGATTCCTCATCACGATTTTTTGTCAGATCTTCACGTCTAGATCCTCCAAAAAATACCATATTCTCACTCCTTATATCATTTATGCTTTTATGGTTACTAACACTAGAAATATTGGAGCAGGATGTTTTTAAAGGGAGAATTAGGGTTTCCAGTGATGAATTAATTGATTAATTAATTAATTGGTTAATATAATTAATTAATTTAATTACTTATTGCCACCTATAAAGGTCAAAACCATGGGATACCAATGTGAATGAAAGTCATTTCCCTTACAGGGAAAATTCCACATTCTAGACACAACCATAGTTAAATATTTATCATCTAAGAATCCTATTAAAAGAAAATAGATTTTCTTTTTCACAATTTCATACTCGTGTACTTGAAATAATATATTATTATCAAGGATCTGCGATGCTCAAAACATTATGAATTCTTAGAAACCCATATATAAATACTACTTGAAATATTTTAAAGGTTTTCATCACAAAAAATTATGTCCCTACACTAGTTTGATTTAATAAAATATAAACTTTCATTTCAATAAACGTTTAGAACAAAAATTATTGAATTAAAGAAAACTTAATCTTTGAGAAAAATAATGAAAACCCAAAACCAATTAATTAATCAATTAAACTAAATATAAAAATTTCGCATTCATAACCTCTTCAGTAGATATCAATCAAAATAAAAAGTAACATTAACAATGTGTTTTTAACACAAGGTGCTTAAAAAATTAATTAATAAAAAATATATTTTTTTAAAATGAAATTTTTTGTATTGGAGCATAATATTTTTCATGGCATCAACAATAGAAACTCCTACCTTTCTTTAATACATTTAATTATAGAATATAACCTTAATAATAAAATCATTTCTATTTTTTTTAGATAAAAAATGTTTTGGAAGAATTTCAGGTACAATTTTTTTAAAAAACAATGTTCTTTTGGCTAATATTCTATATTAAAATTTGAATGTTTCCCTTGGTAAAAGATTTCAATCTCAAACACACATTTTTAATAAATTGTTAATCTTGAAAATTATAATATCAGATTATTTTGGAAATACTATGAATTATAAGAGGATAATAAATTTAAAAATCACGAAAATCTACAAAGACTGTATCCACAAAGCTGACAGATAACGTTTAAAATATGATAGAAGAATGTTGGGGATGATGGAGTAAAACATGGATGCTATTGATATCTGGGATTGAGTGGGGAAGTTGGAGTTTGACTCTGGAAAATGGGGGTGAGTTGGGATGCAAGGTTTTGACTGGGGAAAGGTATGTTAAATGGGTGTAGTGGGGAGTGTAGCAATGCCTAGAATTCAACATGTCACCATCTAGGGGAAACCATTTTATCAGCGGTCAATGTACTAATATGAGACTTTCTTGGGCTAATACCATGGTGATCATGTCATATAAATTTTGACATTCACTTATATTATATAGTTCAAGTACTCCATCTATTGGTCGGAGTGAGTATCTCAAGAGGGGGTGAATTGAGTACCGAATAAAAATATTTGGTAAAATGGATATAAAAAAAATCCTCAAATTTAAATAAAAATATCTCAGTTTACCAAAATAGTAGTTTAATATAAGTTTTAATCTTTTAATATATATCTCCAAAATTGAATAGCTATCATGTGAAACAATATATAATATTATTCTATGACATTAAGTATGTTTACTTAATAAAAATATTATATAACACTAATTAAGTTAAACTATCAAAGTAGTGCGTTTGTTTTCTAGTTTAAAATAAACTCAAATTTAATGTAAAGAAATAAAGTAAAATAAAACAAATAAAATAGACAACAGAAATTGAATACAATAGGTTCAGTCTCAAGATGAGAATTATACTTATCCACTTGTAAATAACCAAATTCCATGAAGTTTATAATAATTACTTTTAATCCAAAACATGGATCGAGTTTTAAAACAATATAAAAAATATCCTGACCACATAAGGTCTCTTCCACAATTTCTTTGGGAGTACAAAATAAACAACTGGTCATAACAAGACCTCTACCACAACATGTGGTAAACAATATGAAAATATATTGTGAAGATATTTATGTATCTTCTATTTTAGGTGAAGAAGAGATTGTGCATTATAAAATAGAGTAACAAAATCTTGATATAAAGTAAAATTAACTAAACAGACTAAGAAAATAAAATATGAATAGAGATAGAGTTTCTCTTTCAATTAGGCTCTGTAGCATGAGACTCATTGAAATTTATTTTAACTGATGCTTGGCCCGAATTTCATAAATGATCTATAGAATAGAGTGTATTATACTATTTTATCCTAAATACATATGGGTTCTATATGTAATATGTGCTTTGGATTTCTCAGTTGAGTGTATGTATGATGTAGTAAATAAGCTCTTTTGGTTCCTATAATAATGTCCAAGTTGCATCACATGCATATCTCTCTAAGTGTTTATTCACATTGTTCTCTATATACATGAAAACATTTAATTCCTCTTTTAACAGAAGAAATAGTATATAAGATCATTTGACTCCTATATAATCCTTATATTTCATATTTTACACATACATCAATGCATCTATTATGAAATTAAAGAACAATCATTAAAATATTAAACAAAATTAAATTTTATAATGCATCCATTAAAAACATTTAAATAAAAATAAATAATTAATGGAACAGTGGTGGTGAGTCTTTATAATGGTGACACTTCTCGTAGTTTCTAACTCTAGTGATGACTTAGAGTCTAGTTGTGAGATATTGGTGTTGTGTCCTGGGAACGGTGACAAAGTTTTGGTGGTATGTCAAGCCAGTGATGTGTTAGGATGGTGGTATGACATCTATGATTATGTGTCATGGTGAAAGTGATACATCATTGGTGGTGTCTCATACTTTTTCAAATTACAATCTTAGTAGTGACTCATTTAAGATGGTGACTTATTCTTATAAGTGTGACTTTCTAATAGAGAGTCTTCTTGGCAATGTGTCTTTCTTGATGGCGAGAGTTACTTGGTGGTGAGTCATCCTTGGTGGTGACTCATCCTTAGGAAAATTTATTTAATCTATATTATATAATAAAATGATAATATAAAACTTGAAACTTGTTAATTATTAATAATAATCATTTGAGGATCATTAAAATATGGATGTACTCAATATCCCCCTTTTTGATGATCACAAATGATTGAATTTTATATCCAAGTAACCAATGGAAAAACATAATAATTTAAAAATAAGTTATCAAAGATAAAAAAATATTCAACGAAAACACGTAGTAGTATGGTGTCAAAAGAAATGATATAGAATAAAATAGCAATAAAGATAAATTACAAAGATCTTATCCCACTTTTTGAGTTATCAAAAAGTGAATTATAAAAGTAAAATAGTAATGTAATAAGAACAAAATCGGAAAGGTAATCAAAATTGAATAAGAATAGAATTGGAATCCCCATGAAGAAAGTAAATGAAAATACATCACAAATAGTGTTCAATTAAAAAGTTAAATTAAAAATAACCCTATAAAAGATACTAATTATAATTAATGATGTTTAGGCTTGAATGAAGGGCCCAAAGGTTATTTTTCCTTCTCTTTGAATGAGGCAGAAGGAATAGAGATAGAGGGTTCAACAATAGATGTTCAAGTAACCATAGAAATGGTGGAGGGTATAGAAGGGTAGTATAAGAAACATCTCCAATAACTGGATGAGGTCAAGACTCATAAATAAGGATTTGTCAGAGGTGTTGTACTCCTTTCTATAGAGTTAGATAAAATGGATGAAACTTATATAGAAAAGGTAAAAGAGGGTCTCTAGACACTTGAGATTGGAAGTACATAGGGGTAGTGGTAGGATGTGTCTAGTGGGAAGTAATAAGGATAACCACATGAGATAAAACATTAATACAATGCACAATAATAAAAGGTTTTGTAAGGTGCATGAATTCTATTATAATTTTACAACATCGTTACATAACCCTAAAATATTATTTTTTTCTATCCGTAATTCTCTACAGTGCAGGAGTTAGAACTTTGTACTGAATGAATTGTTCATTAAAATCATGGGTCCCTTGAGGCATCCACAATTTTTTTGACAAAAACTCAAAATTGGAATTCATGGAATGATTAGTATAGTTTTATGAGATATAATATTTTATTTAATAGGTTATATTCACTTTATCTGCCTTTATATCCTTATCATACTCCCTGATCATCTTATAAAAATTATCACTCATGTTTAACCTTTCTCAAGGTCTCTAAAGGTAAGGCAGAAGAAGCATCACCTGAAATACTACTAGAGGTAGCTCTGAACTCTTCTCTGGTCACAGACCTAAGAAACTCAACATAAAAACATCTATAAGAGAAGTACAACTAGTTTCCACTAAGGTAATATTTTTAACTCTCTCATGAATGGTATCCATTCTTTGTACAAAAACAGGGTGCATTACTTCTACAATATATTTTAGGGATTCTATATCATTTTCTAGCCTTTTATTTTCAATATCTACTTCATGGATATGGTTCATCATCTTTGTTTGAAAGTGGGGGATCACTAATTCAAAAAGATGTGTAGAATATTGTTTACTTAGCTTAGTAAGAAGTGGTTCTTTATTCTTTAGAAACAAACCAAAATATGAAACTATATTTTATTTGAAAACATCAAAGTCATTCTTGGTGACTACATCAATAGGAATAGACTAGATAAAAAGAGCATGTTTTCTCATAGAAGCAAACCTTCCTATCAAACCATCAACATCAATCTGAGCAGCAATCGATCCTTTAGGATATCTCTCTTTATGAATGGTAAGTTCAACATTCATTAGAGAACTCCCAAACTTATTAGAAAAAAATCATTCATGTGACATGGGATCAATCCATCTATCATATGGCCTTCCATGTGGATAAACCACAAAAGAAAAAGAAATTGTATATATCACTAGAGTAGGTATTCTAACATAAGTCTCAATCATTCGCTATTCATTAAAAGGTGTATGAACCATATGATCATCAACATAAGGATCATCAAAATCATTCACAATAGTCAACTAGGAATCAATATCTTTTTCAAAAACAAGCTCATTTACCACATATTCATCCACATGAATCTCAATAGAAAAAATAATTATCATCTTCTCAACAATAACTTTATTTGACTCTATGTGATCATCAGCACAAAATACATTATCAACAAAAGAAAAAAATTTATAACATGGGTATTTCTCCCCTTCATAAAATGTATCTCCTTATTTTCTAGTAGGATGATCTACTTCACCATTAAAACTAGGTCAATAATATTATTTGGAAATAGAAGCATCATGAAAAACAAGTTGGTATTGAGGAGTATAAACGCACTCTATTCCAATTCTACTAATGAAACAATCGAGATTAAAATATCCATCATCATCATCATTTTCGTATTCATTTTCATTCACATTTTCATCATCACTTACCATGAAATCCATATTTTTTTTATTTTCTAATAACACTTTTAAAGGGTAAGTGTGGACCCTCACAAAACCACCAGATTCAATCCATCACCAGAATTTTAGAATACAACATTCAAATTTCAAAAAAAAATTGTATCCAACCCGATCTGTACCACCATTACCACCTTCCAAAAAAAAAATCATTCAAAATTCCAAAACCATCCAACATACGCGCCTTCCTCATGAATAAAAATCATCACACCAGTCATCTTGTAGCTGAAAGAACCCTCGCTAGACATCGACATCACCGTCTCCTTCCATCACTGCATCAACACTGACATCACTGTCTACATCGTCATTGCCACTCGACACCTTCGTTCATCGGCACCATCGTCGCTCGTAGCACCATACCGAAATACCAATGTTAACCATCATAAAAATGAATGTTGACCACAACATCAAAGGATACACCATCAGAAACCAACACATAAACCACAAACCATGGGTACACGATGACCAGAAAACAAATATGAACAAATCGAACCTCATATCAGGCCTCTAAGTGAAAAACATGCTGATGCGACCACCGCCTTTATCCCTGATCCCCAAAACCCGGTGACCGCCTGATCCAGGACGAGAATACCAAAAGTCATCCGGTCGGCACAACACCATCGTTGCTGCTATCCATGGATCAACACCAACACCACCCTTTTCCATCACCAAAACACCCAAAGAAACCGAAAACCCTCGCTCGAGCACAAATAGCATCACCGGGAGCCTCCTCCACATCACACCACAAACCCAAAACCTCATGAGATTCAGTGCACCCTACTGACCTAGATGGAAGCAGAGAGCCTAAGGGCGAGAGAGAGTGGACATTTTCATCATCAATTACTTTACCATTTTCATCTTCATTATCCTCTTCATCTTCACCATTTGCATCATCACCATTTTCATCAACTATTTTATAATTGATTTTAAACTGTTATTCCCCAGAGACTTATGTCTCATTTGTATTACTTTTTACTAAATTTTATCTTTCAGGTAGAGTCCTAGGAGGGCTATGAGATCCATAAGTGATTGATAGAGAAATGAGAGATAGTTGATGGTCACTACCCTCATATACTGGATATTCCATTTCTTCCTATTCACCAAAAAAACATATTCCTTCTCATCAGAATAGTCAACAATTTCATCAGGTTCTAGACTAGGTTCATAGTGATCCTTTGGTGTTGAAGAATGATCCATAGGATTAAACTCATTATATAGTTTCTCGCTATCATCTACCCACTACTTTTTCCAAGGGTTCTGGTTGATCTTCATCCTTTTATAGATAATAATTGTAATAAAAAATCCACTATAGTTTATTGATGACTCATCATATTCATTATCAAGATTTTTTTATTTCAACATAGTAAAAATATTTTCAGGTAGATTAGATAATTTTATCTTGAATTTGGCTTGATCATTTCAGATATATAAACCATGAGATATCTAAATTTTTTTTTCCCTATTTTAAAAAGAAAAATCAAATACAAATCATGATAACAGAGAGTAGAAAATTCACCCATCCATGGGCACAATAAGTTCTAGGTGAACTTAAAAAGAAATCTATATTATCTATTTAACTTTTAAAGACCTATAATTCCCAAAGTTTCTTCACCTTCTAACTCATTAAGGTATTCTTTATAAATAAAATTATCCCTATCATCTTGGATGATTCATTTATAATAACTCAAAACACACTCGTGTGGAAATTTTAAACATTCATCTCACGATTTTAAAGAAAATAAAATTTTGTGACCTTAAACTCTGCATCTTACACAATACTCTTCTTCTTCTTTATAAACAAACTCGACATACTAGTATAATTCATAAAAAACATTGGATAAAAGGTTATTTCATTCAAATAGAACCAATCCATCAAACCCTAGTTCCGTATAACATTCATTCATACAGATCTACTTGAAATTATCCATTCGAATTTAACATCTTTTTTGGGTACAACAACTCTATTTAAAATCTTGGGGATAACTATTTTATATGTGTAGAATGAATCAGTTCCCCTTTCTTCTTCTTTACAGAACAAAAATCATGAAGTGAATACTCTAAGGTCACTTTACTCTAGCCATGCAGACCATCTCGACAAGCTTGGGTAAAGTTGAATGAAAGGTCGAAAGGTTTGAAAGGGAAGGATTACACATGGATCAAGATAGAAAGGAATGGTGGAATAGGTGCATTGAAACTAAAAAATGTGATCCATTTATCATTAGGTGTTTTTAGAGGACTACTAAATCAAAATTGGGAATTAGGATAAATCTAAAATAGAGTTATAAATTTAAAAATAATTCATGTAGAAAATAAAAAATGGTTTTTTCAAAACTAAGAATTGAAAATTTTAAAAAGGAAAGCAACATACCAACGGTGATACAAACCAATGATTAGATGTTAAATGGTGATAAGTCCAAGGATGAGAAGTCTAAGGGTGAGAAGTAAAATTGTGATAAATCCCATAGTGAGAATTAAAATGCTGAAACATACCTAACGGTGAGACATAACCAATGGTGAGAAAAATACAACAGTGATTCATACCAATGGTGTTTCATACACAACAATGAGACATGCCCAATAATGATTCATACCCAATGGTGATAGATTCCAAATAGTGATACATACCCAATGGCAAGTTATACCAAATATTTAGTCTTAGAAAATTAAACTTAACCAAAATTAAACATACCTAATTCATGTTTTATGTAATTTGTCGGTCAAAATTCAAAGTCATTGTGGAAATATCAACATGTAGATGTTTCTGAACCATCATATTCAAGAGTGATATCTCCTTTTTTAAAACTATAACTTAAAAATAGATTTTTACATCAATATTTTTTTATAACTATGATACAGTATTCTTTGAAATATTAATAGAAATTATATTATCAATGTTTATAAGGACATATCAGAATTGATATCCATATTCTAGTAATGCGGGTTTCATCCAAACAATTTGTGCACAATAGCTACCTGGAGCTATGTATTCATATTTGATAGTAGATAGTGAAACATAATTTGGATTCTTACTACACTGTGAAACTTGAGACTTGCTTAAAAAGTTATAGGTTCTAGTTGTTCTTTATCTATATAACTTACAACCACCAAATTTAGTATTTGAATAAATACAAAATCACATGATTATCCTTTTGAATAAAATAATATTAAATTGAAGTTATATTTTAGGTATTTAAAGATTCTTTTTACAACTTCAATATGTGACTATTTTGGATTTTCATGAAAATGATAACACATAAATACACTAATCAATATATCAAGTCAACTAGTAGTAAGGTAGAGAATTCTTACTACCACACCTCTATAAATAGTTTGGTTAATTGATTATTTATTTTTATCAAGATACAATTTATATGTGGTACTAATAAAAATACCACTACTCTTATTTCTATCTAGGTTTATATATTTTAAGAGATCACTTTTATATTTAACATTATTTAAAATGATTCCTTCTTTATTTTGACAAAACCGAAATCCAAGAAATAATTTGAGTTCACTCATTATACTCATCTAAAATTCCTTTGGCACCATTTTAGAAAATTCAATACATAAAGAAATTCTTCAATATCCAAAAGTAATATAATTTACATAAATTTTAACGACTAAAAAATATATTGAGTTTCCTTTTATAAAAATGTTAGGATCATCTATACCTTACAAAAACCCTTTTTAAATAATAAAAGTGTTGATAATATCCTACCAAGCCCTAGGGATTTGTTTTAAAACAAATAAATATTTTTTTAATTTAAAAATCCAATTTGGTAAATGAGTATTTTGAAAACCAGAGGGTTGTTCAAAAAAAAAATTCTCAAATAGATATGCATTAAAAAAAATTAACATATATTTGATAAAATGTGAAATCTAGATGAGATATATAAGAAAGAAATATTCTAATAGATTCTTGTTTGACTAATGGTGAAAATTTTTCTTCATAGTCCATTCCTTCTTCCTAACTATAACCTTATGCAACTATTCTAGCCTTATTTCTTACTATTATTCCTGATTCATCAACCTTGTTTCTAAACACCCATTTAGTGCCTATAGTCAATGTGTCTTTTGGTATAGCAATAAGTTCCCACACTTTGTTTCTTTGAAATTGATTTAATTCAACTTTCATAAGTATTATCTATATTTCATCATTGATTTAAACATTGATGTTATTTGGTTCAAGGTGATAAAATAATGCTTCATGTTCAATGATATTTCTAAGAGAAGATCTAGTATGTGTACCTATATCTAAGTCTCTAAATACAAAATCTAATGGATGGTACATAAGGATCCTAAAAAATCTATAAAACATAAGTCTTTTTACATTATTTTCTTCTACAAGGTTGGGTTCTATAAGTTTTGAAAATTCATCATAACTAGATGATTTTTCTTACTATTTTACATCATAATTAGAAGGTTAGGAATTTTGGTTTAGACTTGATAAATCAACCTCAAGGTTTAATAAATAAGTCTTAGGATCACGTAGATATTCCTCATAAAATTTTATGTGAACTTAATCTTCAATATAATTGGTTATTTTATTGAAAACACTAGAAATTTCTAAAATTTAATAACCCAAGAAAATTCCCTTATCAATTTTGGAAGAAAATTTTTCAAGATAATTCTTAGTTTTAAGAATAAATACATTTAAACTAAAAACACTAAAGTAATTAACATTAGGATACCTATTATTTTAAATCTTGTAAGGGGGCATCTTTAAGATAGTTCTAATTAAAACACTATTAATTACATAACATGCTATGTTGCAAGCTACTTACCAAAAGTAGTTAGGTAATTCATATTCATTTAGCATGGTATGGGATATCTCTTTAAGTGTTCTATGCCTTATTTCTATAACTCCATTCAATTCAGGGGTTATAAGAGTAGAGAATTTAGGACTATAGCCAATTTTTTAGAAAAAAGATTCAAATGATTGATTTTTAAACTCATGGGCATGGTCACTTATAAGGATTTTATTCAAAAGTACACTTAAATTTTTTAGAGATCAAGCATACATGGTAAAATAAGAATAGAATTCAATTTTGTGATCTATAAAGAAAACACCAAGTATAACTAGAAAAGTCATCTATGAATATATAGAATTAGGGATTCCCATACATAAAAGAAACTATAGAAGTTCCAAATAATTATATATGAACTAATTGAAGAGGTTGAGAAGTAGAAACTTCTTTCTATTATTTAAAAGAAATATTGTTCTCCTTCCCTTTTTGACAGGAGTCATAGACTTTATCATCTTGGAACTCTAGTTTTGGTAGATCCTAGAATAATAATTTCCTAGTATACTTCCAATGTTATTGATTATTACAATGGCCTAGTCTCATATTTCAAAACCAAGATTTATTGTGAAAGGAACTCAAGAAGGAAAATGTTGAGAAATTAAAAAATTAAGATCAACATAATAAAAATTATCATTTATTAAAGTAGTAAAAACTAAAAAAAATTAGAATTAAAACAATAACATGAATTATATTTTCGTTTATCCTAAAAAAACACCCTCCCATTATTGTTAGATACTGAGTAGGTTATAATTCAAACCATCAATAAATAGTACTCTAGAAATTAAAATTTCTTTTTTATTACTAATGTGGTCTAGCCGGATGATTTTCCCTTTATAATTATCAACAAAGTTGAAATGACCTCCATCAACCTTTATTAGGATATTGAAGATAGAATAGTCTCATTTCAAATTCCTTGAAAATCAATTGTCTATGTAACATATACTTATGTGTGTGGTCTTCAAGCATCTTTCCTGCAAAAAACATTTATAGAAGAATTGATTTTAGTACCCAAATTTTCCTAGGTCTATAATTGATAATAATTAGGGCTTTAAGAACCCATATTTGTTTAATATATCTCTTATAAATATATTATAATATTGATAAATAAAATCTTTTTTTAGTCCTTTTTAAAAAAATATCAGTAAAAATTTCAGATTTGGAATTTGGAAGAAATGTTTTATTTACAACTCTTTTTTTTACTGGTTCGTATAATATTTTGGTGAAACATGGTTAACTATAATCTATGTAAGAGTATATATACCATTAGTAATTTTTTTTTAAATTTTCTTCATCTGTTCATTTGAAATTTTATGTTCAGTATTTTTCTTTTATAACTGAGAATTATTTTCTTTTTCAATTGATAAAATAGTTTTAATATTTGCATTTAAAGCTTTTTATCTCTTAATAACTTTATATTTATCCTTTGGTTCATTAACAGTGAACTATATCATACATGAATATTCAAATATCTCTTATTTATTAATATCATTATCATTATGTTCATTTTCATACTTTTTTAAATTAGGAATTTGAAAAACATTAGACACAATAGGTACATCATAGACATTAGTCATGAAGTACATGTTGGTATGATCTGAATTTTCCTCATGTGATAACTCAAAATCACTATAGTTGTCCTAAGAACCACTCTAAGTGTCTTTCATTACTTTTTTAATCCTTTGGTACTTGACATTATATTTATTTTTGTATTTTAACTTTGTAAATTCTTCTTCCATGTGTCCTTTTCTTTTTCATTCAAAGTAGAATATTTCACTGATGCTATCATCCTTATTCCAAAACATTTTCTAGTTAACTTTAGTTTCATACTTTCATTTTAAATTGTAATTTAAAAAAATATTCTTCCAATAAAATATCTTGATTCATATAGTTATGTTGTACATCTCCTCATCAATATCTGGGGATAACTCACTATCAGCTAAACTTTCATCCTTTATCTTTTCCTTTTCATTTTCTCTTTGTTTGGATGTACTATTCTTGAAGGATCTTGAATTTATTTTTTTTCTTATAAAATTTATCTTATTTGAATTTTGGTTCCTCTTAATACATCATCTTCTTACCAATCTACTATTTGACTGGTAGTTTTCTAATGTCACGTGATTATTTTATTGAAATAGATGTTCCTATCAATCTATTTTTTTAAATCATAGAATTCTCATGAATTGGTATGTGTCAAAAACTATATTTACAAGAGATATCATAGTGATCAAAATTTCATTAAACATGTGCTACATGATATAAACTATTTCAGCAGGATTAAATTTAAATGTATGATATTTAATAGTATATCTGTTTAATACCGTTTACATATCATTTGTTTCTCCTTCATGGGAAACAATTATTGTATCCCATATTTCAAAAGACATTTTACTAACTGAAATTATACCAAATTCCTCATATCCTAAAGAACAATAAAGGGCATTAATATCTATACAATTATTGGTATAAGAAGTTTTGGTAGCATCATCCCATGTAACTAGAGAAGTTTTAGGTAATTCATATATATCTTCTATAGCATTCCAAATAGAAAAACTCATACTCTTTATATAAATTTTAATTTTAATTTTACATTAAGAATAGTTATTTTAATTGAAAAAGGTTGGTATGTTTGTAGTAGAACCTTCTTTTCTATTATCCATTTATAGAAGTTAAATTCAGAACTATTGAAATTTTACGATATTTAAGGCACAACTATCACCACAATTGGTTTTTTACCAAACATTGATACCAATGTTTATCCTTTGATACCAAATTTGTGTCTCAGTTAGTATCTAATAAAGAGGGTGAATTGAGTACCTAATGAAAATTTCTATTAAAATGGATTTAAACAAAATCCTCCAATTTAAATGAAAATAGCATAGTTTACCAAAATAGTTGTATGATATAAGTTTTAATCTTTCTGAAGATTTATCAAAAGATTAGTTAAATAATAGGTGAAACAATATCTAATATTATTCTATCTTTTGATATAAATTTAGGTAATCAAAATAGTATATAATAATAATTATGATAAACAATCAAATTAGTGGTTTTATCCAGTTTAAAACAAACTCAGTTTTAATGAAAAGAAATATAGTAAACTAAAACAAACAAAACACAGAGCAGAATTTGAATACAAGAGGTTTAGTCTCTAGTTGGGAAATAGTTCTCTTCAATAGAAAGTAAACTACTTCCAAGAAGTATATAAAAAAATTATCCACAACCTAGATCAGGTTTTAAAACAATATACAAAATTTCCATACCATAGAAAGACTCTTCCACCATTTCTATGGGAGTAAAAAAATAAAAAACATGTCACAACAGGACCTCTACCACAACACATCAGAAACAATATGTTAATATGTTGTGAATATATATATATGTATATTCTATTTTGTCTTCCATAGGCAGTGTGTGTTATAAAAAAGAGTAACTCACACTTCTCATATTGTAAAAGAAACTAAATAGATAGAGAAAATAAAAAATGTAAAGAGTTATATTTACTGAGTCTCTTAGGATCTGCAACTTCAGACTTCTTGGAATTTATTTGAATTGATACATGAGTAGGATTTCAGAAATGAGTGGTTGAATATAACATCATATACAATTGTTCTTTATTATACTATGGTTATTTTTGTAAGATGTGCTTCGACTTCCCCTATCGAGTGTATGTAGGATACATGATATGTGATCTTATGGTTCATGAAATAATGTCCATCATACTTCATTTGTGTAGCCCTCTATCTATTTTTCATGTCATTTTTTATATACTCAAGGGTTTTTTCTTAAAATTTTAATATCATCGGCAACAAATAGGATCATCAGGCTCCTTTGTGTTCCTCACACTTCATTTCTAAAATAGACATCAATGCATTCTATCAAGCAATTAATGAAAAATAATAAAATTATTCAATGGAATTAAATCAAATAATTTGCCCATTATAAAAATTTAATTCAAAATAAATATATAATGGAATAGTGATGATGATTCTTTAGAATGATGAATCTTTTAGTGGTGTATAACCTTGGTGGTGACTCAATGTCTGGTGGTGGAAGATTGGCAGTCTGTCCATAGAATGGTGACACATTTTTAGTGGTATGTCAGGATAGTGATGTGTCAATTTGGACATTCAAATTACTTTAAGGAGTCTCAATTTGACGATGATATTTAATTGGCAGTGTCTCATACTTTTCCAAATTTCCATCTCAGTGGTGACACATTGCAAACAATGACTTATCCATGGAGGTGTGACTTCATGGTAGTGATTCTTCTTAGCAATGAGTCTTTATTGATAGTGAGACTTACTTGGTGGTGAGTCATTCTTGGAGGTGACCCATCATTAGGAAAATTTATTTAGTCAAATTTATATAAGAAAATGCTAACAAAAAACATGAAACTTATTAAATATTGATAATCCTTATTTGATGATCATTAAAGAAAGGAGTTCAACACCATCCTCTAACATATTCTATGTGAAATGATATTTATATATCAATTTTTTTTATGATTGAGACCTACGATTATTATAAAAATGGGTTACACTCTCACTATGTTTTTAGAAAATAAAACTCTCTTAAATTCTTCTCAAAACCCATAAAAACACTTATAAAATATTATTTCTTTCCCTTCATTTTGTACAACTACATATTTAGCTTCCATTATTGATAGTTTTAAGACTAACTGCAATCATGAAATTCATATTATAGATCTTCTTATGAATATAAAAACATATCCAGTGGAACTATTCCATGTTTCCATATCTAAAAAAATGTCTACATCCATATAAACAAGTAATTAATAATCCTTTGTTAAAAATGGAGAAATATATTACAATAAATTGATATACCAAAGAGTCTACTTTATGAAATACCAATATTTTTTCCTCAAATGATCAATATAATTGACATACTAATACAACTAATAATGCAATGTTCTATCTTATATACACCATTAAGTATATTAAGTTACATGCCGCTAATAAAAATGAAACTTTGTATGCATTTTACCTCATCTTATATTTTCATTTCATTCCCAATTAATAGTTTGAAGTTTGTCACCAATGGGATTGAATTCAATTTACATATGGTCATTCTGATTCTCTCTATGACCCTTGGAATGTGATCCCTTTGATATGGAACCAAACATTCAACTTTTCTTTGTCCTTTAATATCTATTACCAATATTTTATTATCCAAAACATTATCTTTTATATAAAACTAGCATTAAACATTACATAATTTAATTTATTTAGAAAATAATTAAATTTATTACATTCCCAAATATCTTTTAGGTTTATAGTTTTATAAAGTTATGTTATAATTCCAACATAACAAAACCATACATTATAAATTGGACTCATCCACTCTACAACCATTTTTTCCACAATATAAAACTTTTAAAATGAAACATTTTTTATTTTGATGAAAAAAATATCAATGTTCAACTAGACATATTATTTTTTATTACTCATCCTAATCCTATTGAAAACGAGTTAATAACTTTTGATGAGTACAAAAATTTCAGAAAATTACATAAAAGAAAGAAATTCACTAGTATGCTGAAAATTGAAAACCCATAAAATGATTACCTAAAACACAATATCATTTGATCATATGAAATAAATCATAACCACATTAAAAACAAACAATTTATCCTCAAGTAAAACCTTTAACCCTATATAATGAAAATATAAACCCTTTTAGGCATATTAGATCATAGGAATATTAGAGATTTATATTCATAACCTGTGTTATATTCATCTCATAAATAACAATATCCTAGTTAAATCCATATGAGAAACACCCCTTTAACTCCCTCCTTATTTCCTTTGAAGATATGGAAAATTACCTAATGAATTGGAGAGCTATATTAGGCTCATTCATCATATAAGCTATATCAGTCTTACCCATTGTAATAGTTGTATTGATTTCACCCATCATAATTTATAATAATCAAGTACCGTATCATGAATAAAACATATATTTTGATCCTTTTTATCATAAATCCCATAAAAACCCTTTTGAACCAAAATTAAAAACATTTCAAGATATCACAACACACTTTCATTTAAAAAACCATTTTTACACTTAAATACCCAAAATAATGGGGATATGGATTTTTATTTGAAGATAATATGAAATATTGAAAAGGAATCCAAATATAGGATAATGGTTATGGTGGAGTGAAATACTATTGATTCTATATATGTTAAAATAGAAAATTATTTTTTTATTTTGTAAAGAAAGTCAAAATTAATTGTGTGACATACATATAAAGAATCATTTTGAAAACCTTATAAAGAAATTAATAAGTGACATAAAATGTCTTTTATAATTCATTTATATCCATATAATTATATCCATACAATAATTTCAATAATTTTGACCTTGAAGAATATATTTATCTAATAAAACATTAAAACATTTAAAACAAAGTTTTTAGTTAATGTATCCATTAGCCTCAGTCAAACTCATCACATACATTAATTAAAATAAAAAATAATAAACATATGTAAAATATTTATTTTATTAATAAAAGATTACAATTTTACTGTTCATTTTATTCTATTTATTTTCATATAATATTCAATTACATAATTAATTAATTTCATGTTCATATTTAGCTCATATATCTAAAAGGAATTTGATATATTGACTATGGTCAAAGTGGTCATTATTAAGTCTTCTAAAGAAGAATAATCATGATATAATTATCATTTTATACATCATTTATTTTTTTAAAGCCAACCAAAAATAATGGTTATGAAAAATGAACTATGTTACAATCATTGATATGGTAGGTCGTACATACGATTGAGTAACCTTTCAATTGTTCAATGATCAAGATGGAAAGATGTTAAGTATTTTTATATCATTACATAATTACTATTATATAATAAATATCATATTATATATTTAGATAAACTTTTATATACCATTCATGTGATGTGGTAACGAAAAACATATCACGTTGCTTCAGGGATGAGGTTGTCCAAACATACGCATGAATGATGTCATCATTTTTCAATGGATTGGATTATAAGAAAATAGATGATATATTATATTTTAAAAAATTATAAATATTTCATTAATATAATATATATATATATATTAAATCATTCATTATAACTAGCCTTGATAGGCGATGATGGAAAATGAATTACTTCGGTTCATGAGGTGGAAATCCTCCCTACAAAAAATGATAGATTCATTTATGATTTAGTGGAATTAGAGATAGATATATGTTATTACATTAACATGATAACATTTAATTATATGTAATATCAAAATAATATAATTTCATCATGGTTAAAGAGGGGTTTAAGGAGGTATATGAAGAAATAAAACAAAAAACGCTTGATTAATAATCATATCCCCTCTTCGGACGACCTATTTATGATTATACCTAAATCCTTACTAGAATGGTTTTATGATACAAATAAGGACTATAGGATATGTTGAGATATGATATAATGGGATTTTGTTTTGTATTGGATGAACCAAATGTCTCTTGAAGTGTAGATAAGAGATGATAGGGGTGCTGTTTTTTAATTGGGAGTGAGGACGCACTTGGAATTTTTAAAAAGAATAAATATTTTAAGGCCTTGATCAATAAAAATGGATCCAAAATATATCACTTATAAATATTTAATGATACAGTGTTTAACAATGGTAATCCAATAAGATTTTGAAAAAAATATGTCATTTTAACCAAAATATCTTTAGTTTAACACCTATTAAAATTTTTTAACCTCAACTGTGGTAATAGTTTTTTCATCTTTTAACTATTTATTATAATAAAAAAAAATTAAATTAAAATTAATTTCTAAAAAAATATCAATGATTTTCACTATTCGTTTAAAAAACAAATATTTAATACAATTTTCAAAAAAAAATGTCCCAACAAATTTATAATCATGTTGAATATAAGAATAAAGTTAATTTTTTAAATTTAAAATTATATTATTGAGAAATAATGATATTTAAGAAAATAATATAATCAATGAAAACCCAATTTTTTTTGAAATAAATCTTTTTCCTTTTTACTGAAAAATATTTTAAAATTAGTATAATTAATATAACTCTACAAGATCCTATTTATGAAAAATAATAAGTATTGAAATTTATTTACTATTAACGTTACATGGGTTATTGCATTATTTAACCCATTTATAAATTTATCCCTCACAATTTTATTCATTACTTAAACAAGTGGGGATATTTTTCCTTGATATCAATTTTTTATTCCCATGTTTCTTCTTCCACCATATGGGTTTTCTATAAAATCTTATCCTAGTGAATCACCTTCTTCCATAACACATAATATCTATATTCAAAAATCTAAATAGGTTGTTCTTCATAAAATATATTTTCTTCCAATTGACCTAATTCATGGATCAAAACATGAGATGCATCTGGTGCATATTTTTTTAATAATGAATCATGATTTACGTCATTTACCTGAGATAAACTCAAGGGCAAGGTAACTCCATAAGAAACCAATCTAACATTTTCCATGTTTTAATATGGTCTAATGAACTAAGGACTTATCTTCATCTTTTTACCAAAATTCATAGATCATTTCCATGTAGATACCTTAAAAACATGATCAACTCCCTCAAAATAGAGATCTATCCTCTAGATATCCTCATATCATTTATGAATTCTTTGAGCTGTCATCATATGTTTTTGAACCATCTTTGCCTTCTTAATAGTTTCTTATAAAAATATGCTACCAACAACTTATATTATCTTACATCATCTAGAACACCCCAAGCTTCCACGATACGTTTCCCTTTGAATAATACAATGACGTGCATTGTACGCAACTTCGAGATTCTAACACACCACAACCAATCAAACTAGCCGTTATGAATAGTAATACCTACTTTTTAAAATTTTATAAATTTTATCATTCGAAATGGACTTCAGTTTTGGATTTATAATATCGAAATTAGCTTTGGGTGAAATTTTGGTACTTTTTGGATAACTTTCATGTTTTGATGAATAGTGAAAATTACTAAATTTTAATTAAAAACAACTTTTTTAATCGAAATAATTAATTATGATAAATTATTAATATGAGTGGTTTTAAAGTATATTTATAATATATTTTTACCATTTAATTAAATGTTGGTCATTGGATGAGATTTCACATTTAAACCAGACATAAACAAGTGTCAATCTTTTGATAGTTATTATCTCTTAAAAACACGCTATTTGTTTTGACGACGGGAATTAATTTTTAAATTAATTAATGCAACTGATTTTTTTTCAATTTGGTAAAATAGAAATCATTTTTGAATTCATAATATCAAATATAGATTAGGCCTAATTTTTGGTATTTTTCTGGAAACTTTCATTTTTTGATGAATAGTGAAACCACTAAGTGTTAGTTAAAAAACTGAATTTTTCATAAAACATAGTTTTACCGCTTCTGTGAGTGGAATTTCGATAATCTGAGAGACATGGTTAATATCAAGGAGTAAAATATGGTTTATTGAGATGAAAATAATTTTTGGTGAATAGTAACTTTTTACTTTTATTTACCACGGTTAAAAGTAAATAGGGTAATTAAGGGTAAAAATGATATTAATATTACCCTAACACATGTCCTAATTCTATTGGACAAGTGTATCTCGACCACAAAAAACCTTAAGAATAAAATATTATCATTTAGGTCCACTTGGATTAGATTAGTACATTTATTATTATTTAATTGAAAGAAGAGTTAAAAGAGTTAAAATCAAAGTTTATTTACTAAAACATTTTTAATATAGGGTTAAATATAAGATAAATTATATTATAAATATTAATTATAAATCTAGAAGGATTTCATACATAATTATATTTTATTTATCATTTTTAGACATTAAATAATTTAATTTATTTATGACACAATGATGATGTAGTAATTACCATAATAGTGAAAAATTAAAATAATTGATATTATAAATACCCAAATAAATATAATTGGAGACTTTTATTGAATTAAACTAATTTTCAAGGTTAATATGACATATTTTTATTGATTTAATGGACTTTTTTTGAAGTAATCATTCTGTTATGAGTTTCACAAAAAGCAATTTTTTAATAGTGTCCAAATTGACATAAAAGAGTTTTTAAAACAAATATTATATTATTAATTGATATTAAATTCCTAAAAATCTATGGTTCGGCCAATAGACTTATATAATGATATGTGTATCATTAATGGACCACTTTGGGGTCTATTGGATGTATATAGTAAGTTAATTAACCATATAATATAAAAATACAAAGAGACATTGTAAAAGTGAAACTAATTAACTTAGAGTTAATACTTAAAGATAAGGTTAACATAATGACCCAAACCTGTCTAAATTCTATTTTTTGAGTGGTTTTCGACATATCCCCACCTTATATTTAAATAATCTACTTTTTAGCCATTATAATCCGAATATGAATTTATTATAAAATAATATTTTAGCTTTTCCAATGGTACCCCTTACCCCTCTTATAAAAGGGCACTCCCCCATCTCATTACTTCACACATTCAAACCCTTTTGGTTCGTCCAAAACCTGACCAAATAATCTCTCAACATCCCTCAATACAACCTATAGGACTTAGTTTGATCAGAAAGCCAACCTATGGAGTCTTTTTGATCAAATCAAAAGGAAGAACCCGAAGAAGAGGTAATGTTTTTACCACCCTTTTTCAAATTCTTTTCATCTTCAACATCTTATTTCTTTTTTATTACCAATCTAAATTAATTAATCCAGTATCTACTATATACTTTAATAATATTATAAATATGGTACAACAATATTAATTATTCTATCCATCTTTTGAATGACATTTCACCATACATGCGTACGTACGACTTACCATCTCCACGTCGTGGTGTAATTGTCATTCAATAAATTATTATTTGTATGGGTATAATAATGATTTATAATTCAGGTAAATAATAAATATAACATGATTATTATTATTTATATATGATATACCATCCAATTATATATTATTTTAACATCAAAAGAATGATATTGTCGCTCGTGCGTACGTATGGACTACCGTCTCCACGAAAGCGATGATATTCATTCTCTATCGTATCCATTCAAGTATAATTATCATTTGATGATTTAAAAATAATGTTTATGGACTTTATATAATTCTGTATATGAATAAGATACAACATATCCATAACAAACACGGCTTACGTAACAATGAATATAAAGGAAAACGAGTAAGTTAACACCCGAAATGAGGATAATACTAAGTTATAATTAACAAATAAATGTTAAAAGATCATATATGATGTCATATTAATGTAAATTATTCTTTTATAATTCAATAAAAATTATTTCACTATTATACAGGAGGTTAACCTACCGTCTACCAAGGAAAAAGTACAAATTAAGGGGTTTCTTATCTCACTTTTAATTCAGTGAGATTTCCATTGTTCACCACTTATTTATTGCATGTGGTGTCTGTACTGACCATGATTGTATTAATTGTGCAATATACTTCAATTCATGGGTATTTACATCATCATTATATGATCCTTCTGTCATGGGTGCATGTTTTGTATGTTACCAAATCAATAAGGGAATTTTAAATTTCAATTTCCACTCATTCGGCTTTATGCATAATTCATTGATTATTTTAATCCAAGATTATGTGTAGAATAACTATTAATTTGATTATGTCATAAATTCCACTCCCCTTTCTGTGGATATACTTTTGATACACATAATCACTCCGTTGATAAATTATTTGGTCATCAGTACGAACTTGATAAGAGTAATTTTTACTCAATCTCGATTTATTGAGTTAAGAATCCAATTCATTGGTGTTGTTTTTACAAGAATATATGTGAATGTCATTTGATTGTTTTACTCTTAATATGCAATCATATTGAGTGTATTTATCTTTTTCACTCATAATTATGTCATTGATTTATCCTTAACCTAAGGATACATCCTTTATGGGAGACTTCATCTCAATTTACATTCCATTGAGATTTCTTTGTTGTTATACACCAAATCACGTTTATATGGTGTATATAATGTACTTTGACATAGTATATCATGAATCCATTTATTCCCATGATATTATAAATTTTTTATTACCTCAATTATTTATATTCAAGTGTCTCTCTTTTGTTTAGAAACTCTTACTAAAATACATTTTTAAGTGTTTTAAAGATTTATTCTTCTAAATATTTCTCATTAATGTCCATGTTTTAAAAATGGTTTTAAGAATTTATTTATATGGACATTAAAGTTCTAAAATTAAAATTACTTTTAAAAGATTCAAAGTGGTTCGGGACACTTTGATTGAAAAATCTATTTTTAAATGGCTTCTTTACAAATAGTGTGACTTTTAAATGATTTCAAGAAAATGGGGGATATTTCTCTCTAATAGTTTTAACGATTATTTTAATCTATGTCAATATCCTTCATTATTCTTTATTGAGATTATTCTGATACAATACAATCTTCTATATTGTATCGAATGAGTTATGTTTGACTGTGGATGTGTTATTTTTATACCATTCATGGTTTGTCGATTAAGTATTGACATTTCGTATGCTAGTTTAATACAAATGTTTATGTCATATTTCATAATTTTCATATGATGAATGAATTGGACTTAGTATGTGACGGGTGGAGCCCGCTATAGCTCCTCGATGCATCGGTATGTCTAATGAGACAAACTAGTGTCTTGTCACAAGGCCTTGGTAAAATCTTATTTGTAGTCTTGGCACAAGGCCTTGGCTATGTGGTTATGATAGACTAGCATTATGCATTCCATAATTATGAAAGTGGTTATTGATATTTCATGTGATTGTTGGACTAGTATAATATCCATGTGAATAAGTAAATGGAATTATTTCATTTTATCTTTTCCATATTATGCTGATGTTCAAGTTTAAAAGTATTTTGTTTTAGTTATAAATTGCTTTAAGTGTTTATGATTATCTATGAAAGCTTCTGCTATATTGTTATCATTACTGAGCATCTGAGCTCACCCCTTTTAATGTTTTATTTTTCCTAGGATGTGAAGAATTAATTTAGAAATGACCTGCAGGGATAGAATGAGGGGATATGAAGACAAGATGTTGTTGTAGTTTTTTTTACCTTATGATATAATGTTAGACTTATGAATATAACTAGTGTTTCCAAGACTACTAAACTAATCGGTCTTTCGAGACATGATCCCTTGTGATCATGCCAATGTTATGTAATAATGCACCGACTCTGGGTATCTAGGGTCGGGGCGTTACAGTTGGTATCAGAGGAAGTTTAGTACAAACCTTGTAATCTAGATTTAGATAAACTCTGATTAAGAGCACGTAGACCTATGATGAACTTTGAGGATTAGTATAGAAGAACTTCCTAGAATTTTGGTATTGAAGAGATTTTGTGAGTTTTCAGAGAAATACATTCCTGTCTGGATACGAGAAGGTAGAGGCGGCTCTAGCACAGATGTACCTAGGGGTAAAACCTGAAAACACCGCTTTGAGCTAGACTCGAATGGGAACTGGTGCACGACAACGGGCCTTGCTGCACTCTTGGTTACGACACTCCTGGGGGATATTCATAGGATAATTTAAATTTTCTTTACTAACTGATTTGAAGTATTAAATATATAAGATAAGAGTAAATGACCTTGGTTAATTCTAATGTGTTTCAAATTGAGAATATGGTGACATGTTAATCTCTAAATGATTTTATGACTACTGTTACTCACACAATGCTTTCTGGTTTTAGTCAATGGCTAGATTCCAAGGAAGTCATAGTGACTTTGAGAATGATGTACAGGGTGGGAACGGTGGTGGAAATGAGAAACAAAATGGAATGTTGATAGGCGTAAAAGATATCATCTTTATGCCAAATCAATTTTCCAAAAATATGATCAACAATATATATAATAACCAATTCTAGGTCTCAACAAAGAAGATAAAGGTGATGAATGATAAGAGCTCCAGTAGTGGAGACCATGGAGAAACGAATCCTCAATTTCCATCATGTAGGAAATGTGGAAGGAGACACCCAAGAAAGTGTCACAATGGGACAAATAAATGCTTTACATGCGGGAAGTAAGGACATAAAGTGATGAATTGCCAAAGAAAAATGAACAGTATTATGGAAGAAGATAAAAATGGTCCCAAGAGTCCATTTACAGTCATTTGTCGTAATTGTAGGGGAACTGTCCATTACCCTAGTGAATGCCCTATTCTATAGGATATTTTCTTGGACAAAGAATAAGCTATGTGGAAATAAATTTTTGGAGAAATGTTTAAAAATTATTAGTGCTTCTTGTTGATGGGTTTACTTTGGAATAATTTTCTCTTCTATTTTTTTCACCCTATAGTTTTCCATGTGAGAATGATATTTGAGGAAGAATTATCTTTTCTCTTGTGAATATAGTTATAAATAACCATTTGGTTTTATATGATCGTTGGGTTTGAGGAAATTATAAGATATTATAATTTGGGATGATAATGAAGGTGTGAGATAAGATTTGTGGTTAAATTATGTTATGGTTATTTTGAGGAATTTATCTCATTTTGGTAATATTATATAATATAGTTTTTCAAAAAGGAAAACACACAGACCGTGTGACATCACGTCGCGTCGGACAAAGCTGTGGGAATCGAACCCACAACCAAAGTGCGATTGGGATTTATCGCTTACCACTAGACTACATGAAGTCCCTGGTTAGTGTGACTATTATTTTTAGTCAAATTATTTTATTGATCATTAATAATTTGATTTGAGATTTTATGTATTATCAAATGAATACCCTTAGTATAGGAAAATGATTTGGTAATTAAGTGATAAATGTTATTTTGGAAGTTGTTCGCTTTGTTTTATGGAAAATAGAATAGTATGGGATTTTATTTGAGGAGAAATGGTGGATTTTTATCTATGTTTTTATTGTGGATTTATCGTGATTTGGGTTTTTTATGGAAATGATTAGGTTAATTACTTTTAAGTAGGTGACTTTAAGAGTAATTAATGTCATTTGGAGATACAATTTAACGTGGAAGACTACATTCTTACAAGTTTTTAGTTTCAATATTAGTTTGGATTATATTGAAGGATATTAAGGACAGTTGATTATTGAATGGTATTTATTTAGCTTTGGGGTATTGATGGTTTAATTTTAGGAATTAAGATTAGTGTTTATTTTCTCTAATGGAATATACATTTGGGGGTCATCAGATATTATACTAACCATTTTGGTTTTGATTAATCTCTAAAGACAAGGTAAATATATAGTTTATCCTATGTGGATCATGTATTTATATATAAGCTTATTCTAGCTCTTCTATTGTGACCAAGTCTTCTTGAATACTCATTGTTAAAAAAAAATGAGTTAGTGGTAAAAAGTTATTAATGAATGAAACTCTACTTAAAAAGTAAGTATATATATTTATGTTATTAGTCAATATCATAAATAAATTCCTCATCCTTATGTAATGTAACATAAAACAAAAAAATTATGTCCATTTACTTTTCCTACTGGGAGACTGAGGACTGTTTGTCCCAACACAATTTTGTGATTTTCTAATTGTTAACTTTCTTCTGATCAAGTTTTCTATCCCTCTCCATCAAAACAGAACACTTAGTTTATCATCTATATACATATTTTCCTACATGGAATCCTTGTATGTGTTATATTGGTTGACCTTTATACCTCTCTTCCTTTCTTTTAAAGTGATAGTTTTATTGACTCTTTTTCCGATGTGGGACATTCCATTATATTTTCAAGTCCATTTCATAAAAAAAAATTGTGAGGAAACAATTTATCGAAGGAGGGTAGAATTTAATTCCCCAAGATTCCATGATACGTTTCCTTTTAAATAATGCAATGACGTGCATTGTACGCAACTTCGAGATTCTAACACACCACAACCAATCAAACTAGCCATTATAAATATTAATACATAATTTTTGAAATTTTATGAATTTTATCTTTCTAAATGGACTTAATTTTTGGATTCGTATTATTGAAATTAGCTTAGGGTGAAATTTTGGTACATTTCGGATAACTTTCATATTTTGATGAATAGTGAAAATTACTAAATTTTAATTAAAACAACTTTTTTAATAAAAATAATTAATTGTGATAAATTATTAATTTGATTGGTTTTAAAGTATATTTAGAATATATTTTTACCATTTAATACAATGAGGGTCATTTGATGAGATTTCACATTTAAACCAGACATAAACAAGTGTCAATCTTTTGATAGTTATTATCTCTTAAAAACACGCTATTTGTTTTGACGAAGGGAATTAATTTTTAAATTAACTAATGAAAATGATTTTTTTTTGAATTTGGTAAAATAGTCATCAGTTTTTAATTTATAATATCAAATATAGCTTAGGCCTAATTTTTGGTATTTTTCTGGAAACTTTATTTTTTTGATGAATAGTGAAACCACTAAGTGGTAGTTAAAAAATTGAATTTTTCATAAAATGTAATTTTACTGCTTCTATGAGTGGAATTTCAAAAATCCGAGAGACACCATTAATATCAAGAAGTAAAATGTGGTTCATTGAGATGAAAATAATTTTTGGTGAATAGTAACTGTTTATTTTATTTACCACGGTTAAAATTAAATAGGGTAATTAAGGGTAAAAATGATATTAATATTACCCTAACACATGTCCTAATTCTATTGGAAAAGTTTACCTCCACCAAAAACAACCTTGGGAATAAAATATTATCATTTAGGTCCACTTGGATTAGATTAGGACATTTATTGTTATTTAATTCAAAAATAGTTAAAAGAGTTAAAATCAATGTTTATTTACTAAACCATTTTTAATATAGGTTTATAAATAAGATAAATTACATTATAAATATTAATTAGAAAGATAAAAAAATTTCCTGCATAATTATATTTTATTTATTATTTTTATACATTATATAATTTAATTTATTTATGACACAATGATGATGCAGTAATTACCATAATAGGGAAAAATTAAAATAATTGATATTATAAATACCCAAATAAATATAATTGGAGGCTTTTATTGAATTACAATAATTTTCTAGGTTAATATGACATATTAGTATTGATTTAATTGATTTTTTTAGAAGTAATCATTCTGTTATGAGTTTCACAAAAATTAATTATTGAATAGTGTTAAAATTGACATAAAAGAGTTTTTAAAACAAATATTATATTATTAATTGATATTAAATTCCAAAAAATCTAAGGTTCTGCCAAGAGACTTATATCATGATAGTTTTATCATTAATGGACCACTCGGGGGTCGCTTAGATGTATATAGTATGTTTATTAACCATTTAATATAAAAATACAAAGAGACATTGTAAAATTGAAACTAATTAACTAAGAGTTAATACATAATGATAAGGTTAATATAATGACCCAAACCTGTCTAAATTATATTGGATGAGCGGTTTTCTACCGATCACCACCTTAAACTTTAAATAATCCACTTTGGAGCCATTATAAACCGAATATGAATTTATTATAAAATAATATTTCTAGCTCTTACAAAGGTGCCCCTCAACCCTCTTATAAAAGGGAACCCCCCTTCTCATTACATAACACCTTAAAAGCCTTTTGGTTCGTCCAAAAACTGCCCAAATACTCTCTCAACTTCCCTCACTACAACCTAGAGGCCTTAGTTTTATCAGAAAGCCAACCTAATGATCCCTTCTGATCAAATCAAAAAGAAGAACCCGAAGAAGAGGTAATGTTTTTACCACCCTTTTTCAAATTCTTTTCTTCTTCAACTTCTTATTTCTTTATTATTACCATTCTAAAATAATGAATCCTGTATATACTATATACTATAATATTATTATAAATATGGTACAACCATTTTCAGTATTCTATCCATCCTTTGAATGACAAGTCACCACACATGCGTACGTACGACTTACCATCTCAACATCGTGGTGTAATTGTCATTCAATAAATTATTATTTGGATGGGTATAATAATGATGTGTAATTCATGCAAATAATAAATATAACATGATAATAATTCTGTCTATATTATATAACATCCAATTATATATTATTTTAACATCAAAAGAATGATATTGTCGCTCGTGCGTACGTACGGACTACCGTCTCCTCGGAAACGATGAGATTCATTCTCCATCATATCCATTCAAGTATAATTATCATTTTATTATTTAAAAGTAATGTTTAAGGACTTTATATAATTATGGATATGAATAATATACAACTAATCCATAACAAACATGGCTTACATAAAAAATAATATAAAGGAAAATGAGTAAGTTAACACCAGAAATGACGATAATACTAAGATAATATTAAAAAATAAATGTTAAAAGATCATATATGATATCATATTAATGTAAATGATTATTTTATAATTAAATAACAATTATTTCACCATTATAAATGAGGTTAACCTACCGTCGACCAAGGAAAAATTACAAAGTAAGGGGTTTCTTATCTAACTTTTAATTCTGTGAGAATTCCATTGTTCACCACTTATTTATTACATGTGGTGTGTGTACTGCCCATGTGTGTATTCATTGTGTAATATACATTAATTAATGTATATTTACATCATCATTGTATGATCCTTCTTTACTGGGTGTATGTTTTGTATGTTACCAAATCAATAAGGGAATTTGAAATTTCAATTTCCACTCATTCGACTTTACGCATACTTCATTGATTATTTTACTCCAAGATTATGTGTAGAATCACTATTAATTTTATTGTGTCATAAATTCCAATCCCCTTTCTGTGGATATAAATTTGATACAACTAATCACTCCATTGATAAATTATCAGGTCATCGGTATGAACTTGATAAGAGTAATTTTTACTCAATCTCGATTTGATGAGTTAAGAATCCAATTCATTGGTGTTGTTTTTACAAGAATATGTGTTAATGTACTTTGATTGTTTTACAGTTAATATCCAATCATATTTAGTGTATTTATATTTTTCACTCATAATTATGTCGTTGATTTATCCTTAACATAAGGATACGTCTTTTATGAGTGACTTCATCTCAATTTACATTCCATTGAGACTTCTTTGTTGTTATACACCAAATCACTTTTATATAGTGTATATAATGTACTTTGAAATAGTATATCTTGAATCCATTTATTATCATGATATTATAACGTTTTTATTACCTCAATTATTTATATTCAAATGTCTCTCTTTTTTTTAGAAACTCTAACTAAAATAAATTTTTAAGTGTTTTAAAGATTTATTCTTCTAAATATTTCTCATTAATGTCCATGTTTTAAAAATGGTTTTAAGAATTTATATATATAGACATTAATGTTTTAAAATTAAAATTACATTTAATAGTTTCAAAGTGGTATGGGACACTTTGATTCAAAAATCTATTTTTAAATGTCTTCTTGACAAATAGTGTGACTTTTAAATGATTTCAAGAAAAAGGGGGATATTTTTCTCTAATAGTTTTAACGATTATTTTCATCTATGTCAATATCCTTCATTATTCTTGATTGAGATTAATTTGATACAATACAATCTTCCATATTGTATCAAATGAGTTATGTTTGAATGTGGATATTCTATTTTTATACCATTCATGATTTGTCTATTAATTATTGACATTTCTTATGCTTGTTTAATACGAATGTTTATGTCATATTTCAAAATTTTCATACGAGGAATGCATTGGACTTAGTAAGTCACTGGTGGAGCCCGCTATAGCTCCTCGATGTATCGGTAGGTCTCATGAGACAAACTAGTGTCTTGGCATAAGGTCATGGCAAAATATTTTTTGTAGTCTTGGCACGAGGCCTTGGCTATGTGGTTATGACAGTATGGGATTATGCATTCCATCATTATGAAAGTGGTTGTTGATATTCCATGTGATTCTTCGACTAGTTAAGTATCCATGTGAATAATTAAATGACATTATTTCATTTTATCTTTTCCATATTATAATGAAGTTCAAGTTTAAAAGGCTTTTGTTTTAGTTATAAATTACTTTAAGTGTTTATGATTATCTATGAAAGCTTCTTCTATATTGTTATCCTGGTTGAGCATCTGAGCTCACCCCTTTCAATGTTTTATTTTTCCCTGGATGTGAAAATGTAATTTATGAATGACCTGAAGGGATAGTATGAGGGGATATGAAGACAATATGTTGTTGTAGTTTTTTTACCTTATGATGTAATGTAAGGCTTTTGAATATATCTAGTGTTTCCAAGACAACTAAACTAATCAGTCTTTCGAGAATTGATCCCTTGTGATCATGCCAATGTTATGTAATAATGCATCGACTCTGGGTATCTAGGGTCGGGGCGTTACATCATCCCAACAAGATGGACTCTAAAACCTCTTTTCATATAATTCTTCAAAAGGTTCCATCGGTATAATGGAATGAACACTATAATTATAAGAAAATTAAACTACTGAATGTTCTTGATCCTAACTTCCAAGGTAATCCATTAAACAATATTGAATCATTTATTCCATTGTATGAATTATCTATCCTTATTTTCTACCAAATTTGGGATGAAAAACTATACTGAAATTTAGTTCAGTGCACAATATCTTCTTAAGGCCTTTATAAAAATTATAATTGTACCTAGTATCATGGTCAGATATATTAGAGAGTGGAACTCCATATAACCTGACTATCTCCTTGAGGTATATTCAAAAAATCTAATGTAAATACACCGTATCTTGAATGGGAAATAAATGTGTAGATTTAGTTAGTCAATCGATAATAACCCAAATTTCATTATTAACTCAAGACTTCTTTAATAATTCGACCGTGAAATCAATAGAAATATTTTCCATTTTCCACTCCATCATTAAAAAATACTAAATAATTCCATTTGGTATTTTTTATTTTTCATTAACCTTTTAAACAGTTAAAAAATTAACGGTAAAGTCAACAATATATTTTTTCATTCCATCCCACCAGTAATACTCCTTAAAGTTTCTATGCAACTTAGTTCTTCCAGAATGAAGGGAAAATTTGGAACTATGAGCTTCACAAAAAAAATATTTCATCAAAAATGAATCATAGGGCACACATAATCTCCTCCCAATGTTTATAACACTTTCTTCTTCAATATTAATCTATGGAATTTTACCTTACTTAACAGATTAATCATTTTCTTACAAAGCATTATCCTCCATCTTAGCTTGATTAATTCTTTGGGGAAAAGAATATTGTACTTACACATGAAAAAAATATAGGATGTTACTACATGAAAAATGAAAAGACTCGAATTTTCCATGTAATATTTTTAATTATATAGAATTATTATGAGTTTGTGAAAATTTACGACACATGAATCCAAGGCCTGGTGTTCCTAGATTGAATTTATGAACTTTTTTTAACGTACGTTCAGTAAACACACGAGCAAAATTTTCTATCTTTTAAACTGGTGCTCAAATTAAAAGTATGAGGGAAACATTGAATCCACATCACCCGGATTCTTTTATGGGAGGTTTCACTTCGACCACAGTAGGTCGAGTGAAAAATTTAATTTTTCATACTTTTGAATGATTAATAAAATAACATGTTATGTTATTTCAATTCTTTTCTTTTTCTCCAGTGGATGAGCGGCGGTAGCAGGACCAACGACACATCAAGCCATTAAATGTATAGACTACCCTTTATTCTTGTAACTGCACCCTTGGAATTTGGATGGTTTATTAATTAAATGACCCCCATTAATTCCACATGCGTTACTCACCCTTACCCTATCCTTTTTAAATGGAGATCGGGGTGGAGTGTTGGAACAGCTAACCGACAAAGCTATGGAAATGTACCATGATTCCAACCACTTGCAAGATGAGACTTGATCTAGCGAGCAGTGATAAGTTCCATCTAATAAAAAATAAATGAAAATTAAGAAAGAGTTACATCGATCATCAATAGATAATGTATCTTCTAGGTAGGGGATTGTTTAAAATTTATCTTTGATGTTTTACCTTTCTTTCACTTACCATCAAATTAACGCGGTGGGTGCGGGCCAAATGAAAAAGGCCCGAACCCTCCTCCGCTTAGCTCATGATCCGTTCTTTGTGGAATGTTTCCTCAAACTAATGGAAACTTAAAATAGTGGGTCATGCTATGATGGCGGCAGTGCAAGAGATCCGTAGGCATAAACGAAACCAAGAACAGACACTAGAGAACGTCTGATGACCAGCAGAAGAAACCGACGACACTTTATGTCGGTGGTATCCAGAGCATACCGATGAGAACTATCCATGGGAAATAGAATACGGCGCATGGTGGTGTATCGCGGTGTCCAAATGGGGTCGGGCCGAGCCGGCCGCGCGGGACAAGGGCGACAGCTGCTGGCGGTGCGAAATGGCTGCAACCAGTGGGCTGCGGCGGAAGGGGGGGTAGAGTGGAGTAGCCACGACTAGTGGATCCATGACTAGAGGTTGTAGAATGACCCCGCGCCAGACCGCATTGGTGTAACCCGTTCGGCCAAATGGCCGACCGTTCATGTGGTGGGGCAGTGCCGTAGTGGCTGGTGAAAAGGCCTCGCAACCATGGGGCCAGCGGGGCACAACGGTTCACCATCAGGTGGACCAAGTCGAACGTGGGCTGGCTAAGAAGACCAGACCCACCAGTGGGCCAAACTAGACACTCCCAATGGGCTGGATCCGCCGGTGGGCCAGGCCGGACCCACGGTCTGGTGGTCCAGTGCGGGTGGGCCGAGCCCCACCCAGAAGGTCAGGCTAACAGGGGCCCGAGCCCGCGAACCGATCCAGGCTGACCCTAGAAAGCCAGACCTAGTGGAACTGGGCTGACCCTTAATGGGCCAGACCTGAGCGGGGTCAGGTAGGCACCAGGACCCACTATGTCAGACCAGTCAGACTGAGTTGGACTGGACCCAGACCTAACCGACCCTCGAATAAATAAACACATGTACAGATGACCCAGGTGTCCGGTTGACACACTATTAGTGGATTTGGGACCCCTTTTTGGGAAAGCAGTCTCAATGGCATATTCTGGAGATCCCGACCAAGTCGGGGCGAACCAAGGTGCGATCGACCCTGTTTTAGGGAAACGGATGTTACTAAAATACCGGGCGCCCGATTGACACACTGTCTATGGAATAAGGACCCTTGTGACAAGGCAGTCTTTTGAGGATAATCATTGTGTTTTTTGAAGGCATTTGATATGAAACCCGGGTTGGATCACACCTTAATCTAACCAGGACCTTTTTATAAAAGTGCACATATCTCACAGACTAGGTGCCCAAACGACTTGTCGTCTATCACTTTTGGAACCCTCAGATAGGTCTGTCCCTTGGGTATACATTTTGTAGGACTTAAAACTGGTTGAAATACAAATGATGTCTTGAGGAACACTTCTCCCAAAATAAAGCGTGTTCTGAGCGAGAATCTGGTGGCTGACTATGACATTAAGAAGAAGAGAGACCAATGCGGGTCAGCATCATAAACGTCAGTGGGATGATCTAGATGTACTACTAATAATACCTACCTCTGTACTAGCAACCTTATTTGGATAAGCAACATAGGGACCCTATGTGGATCAGCATCATGGCGACTCTATGTGGATCGACATCATAACTACCCTGTGTGGATCAACAATAGCATTCCCCGATGAGGACTCACCTTATAGTGGACCATGTAGAACAATGAATCACATAAAAGAGTGGTTTTATAATAGAAAAACTTCTTTTGGATTAGTTGTGGAACTTATAAATTTAGTAAGATGATATAGATTAAGATTAATCACTTATATTCCTAATCTATGAGTTGTATACCTGGTGTGAGATAACTATTGATTCATTCTCTATGATTGAGGACTTGCTTTTTTTTCCATTGTGGATCTTTGGGAGAACTTTAGGGGTCTCAGGGTCCCTATGGAGTATTTTTATACTAACCCCTATACGGGCTCAGACCGCACCTTGTTGTGTCTTGTGCAGACAACGAGCAGTTGGGATGAGAGTTGAGGGATCCAAGACCAGGCAGTACACAGAGGAAACAGGCTGACGTGGATTGATTTTGAGATGATTTGTACCTACCCTTCAGGTATGATCCATGATGTATGATTCATGATCTTTTTTCACATTTTAGTTGTACTTGTAATTTTAATTTGGGCTTGTATTCTGACCCCTTTACTTTCACAAAACTTTTTACAACAACAGTTTACTTCATTGTTTCTTCTTGTTGTATTTAGGGTCTGTGTGTTTTTATAAGTTTAGAGGAAATTCATTATAGTAATAAGGATACACCCTTTTGGTGGTAGTCTCCAACCCTGGGCCAATGGAAGGCAGACTTGGGGTAGTCACGGCATGGGCCCCAGGGGACAAGTCATGACAAAGTGTTATCAAAGGATCCAGTTCTAATGAAGAACTATGGGTCTGATATTTTAATAGAGAAACAATTTTAAGTGTTTTGAGTGTGTTTTTCAGTTTGGGAGTCTAGTGTTGGTGTGGTGGCTAGTGTATCCATACACGAGGACCCTGAATTCTGATTTCCGACTCAGTGCACGAAAACACTGATTATGTGTGTTTTTGAAGTGTTTTATTTTTTATCTCTTTGTGTAATCTCACCAGGTAAAACTTATTGATTGTGGAATGCCTATTTTCTTTGTGGATGCCTCCATGTAGACAGCTAGACTAGATTCCAGTGATATTTTGTGATGATGTCCCACCGAGTGATGAGGCTTCAGTGCATAGCCCTCTTACGGCGATAGTACCATGGGGTGGTATACCAACAACACCACTACCCATTGGGAATCCATTTCCACCAGGACACCAATAGAAATTGCATGCTGACTGAGCGCGTTGTATGAGTTTTAGTGGTAGACGCATCTGAGGTTCAGAGGTGAGACAGATCTGTTAGAGGCATAGGACTGGCTAGAGGCTGTGGCCAAAGTTTTTCACCTCGTTGGGACTCCAGCCTACTAGTTGGTGATCCTAGCTACCAATAGTTTCCCTAGAGCATCATGGAGATGGTGGAACCTGAAGCTTCAGATACATGACAAGGATACCCTCACCTGGTCAGATTTTGAGGGCCTCTTCAGGGAAGAGTTTGTTCCAGCAACTCTACACTTTGTGTGTATACAGGAGCTGCTACACTTACAGTAGGGTAGCCTGACCGTGGACCAATACATGGCAAGGTACACTGAACTCTCACACTACTCTACCGACATGGTGTGGGACCCTTTATTTAGGGCCCAAACCTTTGAACAAGGACTTCGACGGGAGATCATATCTTCGATGGTATCTATCAGCATACTGACAAAAACTAAAGTGCTGGAGAGAGAACTCTTGGTGAAGAGTTTCCTTGCTAACCAGACACAGATAGTGAGACCCATCACCAGGCGACACATAGTAGAGTCATCTGCAGGTGGTAGTAGGTAGATGATGTAGAGGTCCAAGAAGACCAAACCTTATGGTGGACGACCCTAGGACACTGGTCGTGGGTCTGATGATCACGAGGTAGAGTAGGCCAGAAGAGGATCAGACTGCACTTCACACATTGTGTGTAGGGTCACATGGATCACGGCTGCCCAAAATGCTGCACTGATGACTAGTAGACAATCGAGGGACTTCCGAGGAAGAGGTAAAGATTAAATCAAGGAGTTTTATAAGGTAGAAGATGTGGTAGAGGAGAAGGTCGTGTAGTAGGTGGTGGATGATGGTTCGAGGTTCTAGCACCACCACCTCTTGGTGGTCCACCCCGACCACATGGAGCAAGTGGACATAGATGAGCTTATCTCTAGGAAGCTAAGGCCTATGACCACAACGCTCCAGAGATGATTCAAGATACGATCTATTTCTACTCCACCATAGATTCAGAACTTATAGACACAGGTTCCAGTAAATATTTTATTTCCACAGCTCTCATTCGGATCTCAGATATTCTGGTGGAGTTGTTGGACCAATCCTTGCAATTAGAGACTCTTACGGGAGAAGATTTGACGATTACACACTGGTACCAGTAGTGTGAGATTACTCTAGGAGGCGAGATATTTGGCTGGGATATTCTAGTAGCGGCGTCGAGGCTTTAAGATGTCATCATGTGTATGAATTGGTTATCCACAATCCATGATAAGATTTAGTGTATTAGGCGCAAAGTACGGTGTGTACACATGGATGGGACTAGGTTTTCCTTCACCAGTGAAAAGGGAACCTTTTCAGTATAAGATGGACATAAATAGAATAGGGTTTACTTAATCACACGTTAGTTGGGTAGCCTTACTCCAGGAGTAGTTGATGTTGAGAGTCCAAGTTATCCTATAGTGGTGGACCAATATGCCGATATCTTCCTTGATGATGTTCCGGGACAACCTCCTCCCAGAGAGGTGGACTTAAACATCGACCTGTACCCCAGGATGAAACTGATATCTACACTAGCCTATAGAATGGATCCCATGGAGCTTAGTGAGTTATGGGTATAGCTGGAGGTCTTGTAGAGGATGGTCTTCATAAGGCCCAATGTTTCTCCATGGGAAGACCTAATTTTGTTCACCAAGAAGGCAGATGGGAGTTTGAGGATCTGTGTGGATTATCGGTGCCTGAACCAATTGAACGTGAAGAACACGTATCCACTTCTGAGGATTGATGATCTTTTTTATTAGCTAAAGGGAGATCATTGATTTTATAAGATATACCTAATATTAGGCTATCATTAGCTCAGGGTACGAGATGAGGATGTGCAGAAAATGACCTTCAGATATCGGTATGGCCACTATGAGTTCTTGGTTATTCCATTAAACATGAAAAATTCCCTAGTAGTGTTCATTGGGCTCAGGAACAATATATTCTAGCCATAACATGATCTCTTTGTGGTGGTCTTCATAAAAAACATCTTGATTTACTCAGCGACGGAGGAGGAGCATGTCTATCATCTATAGATAGTACTAGATACACTCCAAGAGCACTATATTTATTGTAAAATTTTGAAGTTCTAGTTCTGGATACAAGAGGTCCACTTTTTGGGACACATTATCTCAAAGGATAGAGTTGTAGTGGATCTGGTGATGATAAAGGATGTCCTTTCTTGGGAGCCACCCAGAAGTGTGACCGAGGTTCATAGTTTTCTAGGGATGGATGGGTACTAACGAATATTCGTACCATAATTTTTTAGAGTTGCAACACTGTTTTAAGCATTGACGAAGAAGCGAAAACCCTTCGTGTGGACAGAGAGATGTGAGGAGTGCTTTTATAAGCTGAGGTAGAGACTGAAGAGTTCCCCCATCTTGAGGATACCATAAGAGGGCATTGGGTACGTAGTCTACTATGACACGTCAGGGACCAGACATGGATGTGTATGGATGCAGAAGCGTGCAGTGATCCCTTATGGTTAACGGCAGCTCAGACACCATGAGAAGAACTACACTACCCATGACATGGAGTTAGTAGTAGTGGTCATCACCTTGAAGATGTGGTGACACTACTTGATGGGAAAACTTTTTACAGTCTACTACGATCATAAGAGTCTTGGTTATATATTCTCAATGAAGGACCTAAACCTAAGATATCGACGATGGCTGGAGTTCCTCCAGGACTATGACTTTGAGATAGTCTATACTCATGGGAAGGGGAACATAGTAGCAGACGTACTCAGTAGGAGGCCTGGTCTACAGTTTCTGACTGAGGAGACAGAGAAGCTAACGCCATTACAGATATTCTTTGTTGATAGAGATGGAGTATCTTACATAAAGTCTATGACTTTCACTCACCCACTTCATCAGTGTGTTCGAAAGGAACATCTTGGGAACTTTGACTGCGAGGCTCAACGAGATCAGATATCAACAAGACATGCACCTAATAGATTTTTTGAAGGTGGGGATAATTTCATTCTATTTATAGGAAACACCATGGTTCTAGTGACACTACATGATGAGGTGTTGAGGGAGTTTCATATGTCCCCTCTGGTGGTACATCCTACTCTGGCGAAGATGTACTAGTACCTCCGACCTCAGCACTGGTGGCCGGGGATGAAGAAGGTAGTGGGAGAGTTTGTTTCACAATTCCTCATTTGTCAGCAAATGAAGGTCGGGCATCAGGTTCCAATAGGTTTAGCACATCCTATAGAGGTACTAGAGTGGAAGTGGAATGGTATCTCCATGGAATTTGTGATAGGGCTACCACATACTCCTAGTGGACACGATTCCATCTGGGTGATCATTGACAGACTCAACAAGTCGGCCCAATTCTTACCCATCCAAGAGTTGGGATTAGTAAAGGGATTGGGATGCCTCTACATACAAAAGATTGTATGGATTAATGGGGTGACATTTATGATCGTATCTGAACATGAATCACGTTTTACATATTAGTTATAGAAGGAATTATAGGTGGAGTTAGAGACTCAGCTATGATTGAGCACCGCCTTTCATAAACAAAAGGATGGATAGACTGAGTAGACCATTCATACAATAGAGGACATGCTTCATGATTGTGTCCTAGATTTTGGCTGTAGTTGAGAGGATCACTTTTCCTTGGTCAAGTTATCTTAAAACAACAACTATCTCTCCATTATTGGTTTGGAATCATTTGAGGCCTTGTACGGTTGACCATAAAGATCACCTATGTGCTGGATAGACCGCGAGGAGTCATAACTTATGGGTCCAGAGTTTGTAAGGGATAACACTGAGAAGGTGCAGATCATATAGGAAAGGATGAAGAATGCAAAGAGAAGATATAATTCTTATGATAACAAGAGACATAGAACTTTGGAGTTTGAGTAGGGAGACCATGTCTTCCTATGGGTCTCACCTCGACGAGGTTTGTAGAGATTTGGCAGGGGTGGAAATCTATCTCGAAGGTACATTAGACCCTTTCAGGTTCTCAGCAGAGTTGGTGACGTGGCATATCACCTCACTTTTCCCCCACAGATGCATTAGTTGCATGATATTTTCCAAGTGTCACAGTCGAGGAAGTACGTTCATGATCCATCACATGTTATCGACAAGGGTGAGCGAGACACTGATGATGGGGTGACGTTTATAGAGGTTGTAGTGGAGTTTGAGGGTCAATAGGAGAAGGTCCTTAATGGAATATCGTTCCCTCTAGTTCACATTTGTGGGAATCACATGAACTTATAGGAGAGCACAAGGGAGCGGGAGGCTCATATTCATGCTCAGTACCCCCATTTGTTTCCTTAGTCTATGTTGTGGATTTTAGGGAAGAAAATCCCTAAGGTGGAGAGAATGTAAAGGCCAGGATTTTCTAGGTAATTTAATAATTATATGGAATTATTATGAGTCTGCAAAAATTTACACCGCATGATTCCGAGGTCTGGTGTGTCCGGAATGAATTTACGGACTTTTTAAGGTATGTTTAGTAAATGTACGGGCGTCATTTTCTATCTTTTAAACCCGTGCTTGGATTAAAAATCCTAGGGAACCGTTAAATCTATAGCGCCAATATTCTCTTCAGGGATGCCTCACTTCGACAACAGTAGTTAGGGTGAAAAATTTAATGTTGTAGACTTTTGAAAGATTAATTAAATAAAATTTAATGATATTTTATTTATTTTCTTTTTCTCTAGTGGATGAGTGGCGGTGGAGAGACCAATGAAACGTTAAAACATTAAACGTATTGACTCCCCTTAATTATTTTAACCGCACCATTGGAATTTGGATGGTTCATTAATTAAATGAATCCCATTAATTCCATGTGCCATACTCACTCATCCCCTACCCTATTTATATAGAGATCAGGGTTGAGTGTTTGCACGACTTCACCAAGAAACAATGATTTGGCAGTGTACTATGACACCAACCAATTGGAAGACGAGACTAGTTTTAGTGAGTGGTGACAAGTTCCACTAAATCACAAACCGACGACAACAGTGAACGAGTTCCATCGACCATCGACATCGAACATATCTTCTAGGTCGGAGGATTGTTTAAAAGTTATATATGATGTTTTACCTTTATTTTTCTCACTATAACATTAACACAGAGGGAGTGGGCCAAACGAACAAGGCTCAGAACCTCGACCACTTTTCTCATGCTCCGTTCTTCATGGGCGGTTTCCTCATACTGATGGCAATGAGAAATAGCGGGTCACACTATGACGGAGGTAACACAGGAGATCCGTAGGCGTATAAGACACCTAGAACAGACCCCGGAGAACGTCCGGTGACACAAGGAAGAAACCGTCGACGTGCCATGTCAGCGGTGGCCATCAATGGCCGAAGGAGACACACGGAAATCGGTCGTGATCGGTAGAAGGTGGTGCGCGACGGCATGCCTCTTGGGTCAAGGGCGACTGACCTGAGTCGGCCACGCAGGACAAGTGCGGCGCCGCAGGCACTGCCGGTGGTGCGAAGAGGATGTGGAAGAAGTGGGGTAGTGTAGAGAAACTGCGGCCAACAAGCCCCAAAAAGAAAGAGTGGCGCGGCCTTGTCTCGTGCTGCGTTGGCGGGACCCAGTCAGCCAAATGGCCAATCGTACATGTGGTGGGGTTGTGCCCCACCGGCTGGAAAAATGGCCTCACAACCATAGGGCCAGTGGGGCACAACGGTCAGCTTTCGAGCAGTCCAAGATGGACACTGGCCTGCCTAACGGACCAGACTCGGCAGCGGGCCAGACTTGCGACCTAGCGGGCCAACGCGGGTGGGATTAGCCCCTCCCGCCATGTTGGGCCAGCCGCGGTCCATGCCAGTGAACCGCACCGAGATGACCTCAGTGGGCCGGACCCAATGAAACCAGACCAACCATTACCAGTCCAGACTCAAACAGGGATAGGTAGGCCTAGAGACCCATTGCATCGGACTGGTCAGACCGATTCATACCGGGCCCAAACACAACCGGCCCCCAAATAACTAAATGCCTATAGTTGGCGACCTAGATGTCTGGGTGACGCAACGTCAGTGGTGTTGGGTCCCCTTTTTGAGAATTGGTCCCTATGGGATATTCCAGAAGGCCCGACTGAGCCGGGCCAGACTGAGGTGTGATCGCCCCCGTTTCATAGAAAGGGATGTAACTAAAAGACCAGGCGTCCGATTGACATGCTGTTTGTGGCATAAGAACCCTTGTGACAAGAATGTCCATTGGAGATACTCTATGTGAGTATTAAGGTGTTTGATATGTGAATTGGGTTATATCAGACCTGAATCCAACTGGGTCCTTTTTACAAAAGTGCTCATATATCAAAAACCAGACATCTGAATGACGTGTCGTCTATCACGTAGGGACATCTATGATGGGATGGTACCTTGGGTATAATTTTTTTGGGACCTTATACTGGTTAAAATATGATCGATGGATTGAGGAGCAGTTCTCCTATAATCTAGTGTGTTATGAGAGGGAATCATGTGGCTGGCTATGACATGAAGAAGAAGAGTGACCAATACAGGTCATCATCTGAATCTCCAGAGTGGGATGATATAGTTGTACAACTAATAATCACTACCTCTGAACTAGCGACCCTGTGTGGATAAGAATATAGTGACCCTGTGTGGATCAGCAACATAGAGAACTTGTGTAGATCAGCATCATGGTGACCCTGTGTGGATCTGTATCATTCCGACCCTCTGTGGATCAACATTCTAGCGACCCTGTGTGGATCACCATCTATTGACCCTATGTGGATCAACAATAGCATGACCCGAAGAGGACCCAGCTTATAGTGGCCCATAGTGGAACAATGACTCATGTATAATAGTGGATTGAAAATAAAACAACTTATTGTGTATTAGTTATGGAACATTTAAATGGAATACGATGATATAGCTTACGACTAATAATTTATATTCCTAATCTCTGAGTTGTATACTGGGTGTGAGATGACTATTTCTTTGTGTTCTATGATTGGGGTCTTGATTTGGGTTTTTTCTTTTGTGGAAATCTAGGAGACCTTTGGGGGTCTCGGGGTCCCTACTGAGTATTGTTATACTCACCCCTACACAGGATCTGCCCACACCTTATTGCGTCTTATGTAGATGGAGAGAAGCTGGCCTCAGACTTGAGGGATCTAGGACCAGGTGGTACTCAGAGGAGACAGGATGAAATGGAATGTTTTTGGGATGATTTTTACCTACCCTTCTAGAAGGATCCTCTGTGGATGATCATTGAGTTGTTTTCTCTTTTCAATTGTACTTTTAATTTTCAGTTGGGCTTGTATTCCGGCCCCTTTACATTTAGTACACTTTTTACTACAGTATATTACGTTGTGGTGGCTTCTAGTTGTGTTCTAGTTTTGTGTGTTTATATAGGTTTAGAGACAATTCATTCCCGTTATAGGGACACACCTTTTCAGTGCAATTTGCCAACCCCTAGCCTATGGAAGGCGGTCTTGGGGGTAGTCACGACACGGGCCTTGAGGGACGGGTCGTGACACTCAATTTCTAGGGAAAAATTCATCAAATCATTTACCAAAAAGTTATGTTCCAAATGTAACATGGTTAATGTAGCATGGCATTTTTTACTCAAAGCATCAACTATATTGTTATTTTTGTCCATGATATTAATGAATCATGTAGTTGTAATCATTAATCAGTTCCAACAATGTTTTCCAACAAATGATAAACTCTTTATAAATGAATATATACACCAAACTTTTAGGATGAGTATATATTTCGCACTTTACTTCAAATAAATGATGTGTAATTTTTTTTAAATAAATATACACAGAATCTTATTCATGATCATGTGTAGACCAACTTAACACACAAGGTTTTAGTTGACGTGATTCATAAGTAATCACATTATCATTATGCATCCATAGAAATCCAATTCCATTCAATGAATCATTATAGTGTTATATTAGGCTCACCCATCATATAAGATATATCAGGCTCACCCATCATATAAGATGCATCAGGCCTGTATATCATTATCAATTATTCTAAAGTACCATATTAGAGGAAAATAGTGCTTATGCTAGAACCTTTTATCATAAAACAATTGAAAACTATTTTTAACCCATATGAAAATAATTTCTATATATTGAAATACCCATTCCTTTTAAAACCATTTTTTTAAAAATACGATATCCAAAACTAAGGAAAATATAGTTTTTATTTAAAGAAAACATGAAATATTTAAAAGGAATCCAAACATTGAATGATGTTTATGGAAGAAATAAACAAAATTGATGCTGTATATATTGAAATAGAACATTCCTTTTTTACTATTTAAATGAAAGTTAAAATGTTAAGAATAAAATAGATTAAAAGATTATTTTTGAAAACATTTTAAATAAATTAAAAAGTTTGATGAAATACCATAAATAAATCATTAATATACATATAAATATATCTATAAAATAATTTCATGAATATGGGATAAGAATAAAAATATATAGAAAATAAATCATTTAAACATTTCAATCAAGGAAACAAGTTAAACATCCCCGTAACTAGAATATGGGTTGTCGCATACATTTTGTATCTTACTAGGTAATAAAATTATGTTAATTAATTTATTTATTGATAAAATTTTCATGTTATAATTACTTTTATTTTATTTATTAGCATTTCATATTCAATTACATAATCAATTACGTTCATGTAGGTTATTTTGATGATAGTAATCGCATATGTCCAAAATGAATTATGTAGGTTGACTATAGTAAAAGATGTCATTATTCAAAAATATATATAATAATAATCATGAAATATGTATATTTTTTAGACATAAATTATACTTTTAAAACTAAGTATTCAATATTTTTATTAAAAATGAACTACGTTAGAATAATAGAGATGGTAGGTCATACATATGAATCAGTGACGTTTCAATTTTTTTAATGAACATGATTGAAATAATGTAACTATAATTTTAACATTCTAAAATTATTAATATATCCAAAATATCATATTATATCTTTAAATTAATATATATATATATATATATATATATCATCCATGTGACGTGGGGATGAATAATGAATCACATTGCTTCATGGAGGTGGTAGTCCACACATATGCATAATTGATGTTATTATTTTTCAACAGATGGAAAGATAAGAAAATAGATGAAATAATATATTTTTATAATGATAAATGTTTCATTAATATTATATATGAAAATTAAATTTATCATTGTATCCAACGTTGAGAGACTATGAAGGAAAATTAATTATATCTGTTCGTTAGGCAGTAATAAACCATATACAAGAATGATGGTTTCATTTTCCATTTTATGGAAGGGGAGATGGATATAGGTTGTTTCATTAACATGATAAAATATTATTATTTGTATGATGAATATGTTATTTTTTATTCATGGTTTAATATTATTTTATGTAGTTAAAATAAGAAATAAAACAAAAACGTTCTATTAATAATGATACCACTTCTTTATAAAACCCCATTAGGTTTATACCTAAATCCTTAATATATTTGTTTTATAATCAAACAAAGGCATATAGAACTTGGTTATAGATGTAAGGAATGTATTTGGGTAGGTATGTTTTGAACAAAATGTCTCTTGATGTTTTCTTATGAGACGAGAGTGATTTCCTTTTATATGGGGGAGAGAGGACACACTGTGAATTTCTATACAATATAAAATATATTAATGTTTTACTCATGAAAAAATGGGTCCAAATTGGAATTTTCCCAAAAAAATGATATAGGGTCAAAATATGGCCATAAAATATGATTTAGGAATGTTATTTTGTCATTTTAACCTTTATCTCTTCAGTTTAACCCCTAGTAAAATGGTTTTAACTTTAACCCTAGTAACATATTTTTTACTCTTTTTAAAATTCATTACGAATAAAAATTATGTTTAATTTATTAACTAATATTAATTATTATAATTCCAAATAGGGACTCCATTTTATCAAATTCAATTCCCAAAAGTTGAAGAATTTAATATAAATTTAAACCTGAAAAATTTGATGAAAATAGTGTTTCATAAAAATAACTTTCCAAAATTTAATTTTTTTATACCTAATAAAATATAAATTTCTTTAAATATACCATATTTTCATTATTAATAATATAATTGAACCAATTTTTCTTTTGAATCATTTTAAATCAAAATGTAACTTTTTATATTCTTGAAACGAAAGGATTGTTTTCAATAAAAACTAGTTTTGTTCACTATTAATTGAAAAACTCATACTTTTCAAAAAATTATTAAAAATTAATCCTAAGATGATTTTGAAATTATGAATTAACAAATATTTTTTCTAAATTAAAATTATATAATTTTTAAATAAATCTTTAAAATAAATCCATGTAATACATTAAAACCCAATTTGGTTTGAAATAAATTATTTTCATTTTGACTAAAAAATTACAAAATATTATTATAACTAATATAAATCAATAAAATATAATTATTTAATAATAATATGGAATTTAATTTACTTAAATTAAATTTACCCAGGTTGTCACATATTTCATCACAAAAAATGAGAATAACTCGCAATTCACATCATTATTCTGTATATTGATTCAACCATCAAGGATCATTTCATCCACATACACAAGAAGTATGATAATTATATTATCCTTATATCCCATTTGAGAATAATAGTGATATGAATTTATTTAGAATAACCCCTTATCTTCGATAAAATTTTTGAACTTATTAACACATTACTTTAGTGCCTTCTTCAATCTATAAAGGCCATTTTCAATTTACACACCAAGTCCAGGTTCCACTAGTATTTTCAACCATTTGGTTGAATAATAAAGGTTTATTCCTCCATATATCCCTAAAATATTGATTTCTTCACATATATCTATTCTATAAGAAGTATTTCATAAGAAACCAGACTCAGCACTTTCCAAATTCTACTATGTTTAACTACCAGTGAAATTTATTTAGAGAATTACACTACTTATTTCTATAAAAATACACTAAAAAATAAAATATACTTATACATTTTTATACCATCATATTATTTTTTAAAAGAAGACCCAATTTTTATTCAATGCTTTCACCCCTTAGGATAATTCCATTAGCTCCCTAGTTTCATTGGTATTCAATTTATCTATATTATCTTTCATAGTTAACACATAATTCCTAAAATATTTAGTCTATAAACTTATTCTAAGATCTAAGGATCTATTATAATGATAATAATAAAGTACATAATATTAGTTCCAAACCTCTATATTAGTCATCTGATCCTGGTAGATCTTTTCAACTCAACATATGATATTTCTCTTTCAATAACTAATACTTATGAAACATAAACTTATGGAATTATATCACAATATTTCACAATCCTAGAATATTATGTTACATATTCCATGGGCTCAAAAAACCACCATATTTTCCATCCTCCCTAATCATTTTTAAAAAAATTACTTCAGAAACTTTTATTATTCCATGAACTTTATAGAATTTGTGCCGTTTTAGATATTTCATTAAGATCAATTGGGATTTGATCTATTAAATATTTTTTCTCAACTCTATTTTCCACCATGTTTTTTTCTTTATATGATACCTTATAATTCTATAAAATATATCAGCTTCTAGGACTCCATGATTTATCATTAATCATTTGTATTGTGAAATGACTAACTTCAATACAAGGTAGCACTCTCCATTACTTATCTTCTTCATTCATCTCTCATTCGTTCCTTCCAGGAAATGGAATTATATTTTACTCCTATTTATGTTGGTTTTTAATTAATGATTCTTTGAATATTCACGATGGTATGTTTTCTTTAGTGATCATGTATTCATTGTGAGGGTTGATGTGGGTGATCTCCAATCATCATTCAGTTCCAGTTCAGTAGTCCTTGAATATTTGTATCAAGGGAGTGGATTTAATACATCTCCTACTAATGATATATAAATGGGGATTATAATGATTCTATTTCTAAGGTGTAAATAGATGATAGTCACCTAAATAATATAATATCATGTGATTATAAAATAAAAGGGATTATAGTGTTGTGCCACTTGATTTTATAACTACACATCATGTTATTTTCTCATGAAAATTTTTAGGTAGTTTGATAGCTTATTTTTTATATTATCTATGATTAATTTAATATTTTTAATGACTAAAACTGATTAAAAAACATAAATATGGTAATATAGGTAAGACATTGAATGAGGCATTCAGTAAGGTTATCAATAGTCCTTCAAAATGTTTAACATAATAAAACATTTCAATGATAATATTATCTGGATGATTATCACTACTATTAGATAAATATTTATTAGGATTCATTGAATTATAAACCTGCACATAATGAATTTATTATTGAATATGGAAAATAAAATTGATGGTTTTTTGTAATTAATATCACTTGATAAATATGTTTAGATCTTGTTTTCTATAATATTGCATGCATTCATTGAAAAATTATTGGTTTCTCATTCACATTGTTATTCATATAATTATGATTTTAAAATATTTATGTATATTAGAATATATATCCCATGTTTTTATTTAAATAAAAACCTTATATGATTTGTTTATGTGGTGAGGGTTGAGTTGCGTTGATATTGTGGTGGAGGAAGCTTGATGTGGTCAGTGGTGGGATATTTTGGATTCTGTGGAAAGGTGTTGTGGATGATGTTGTGGTGGTTGTATTGGGTTTGGATCCCTTCATGATTTTGGTATGCATATTTCATGTTGATAAATGATTATTCTTTTTTTGGTATATCCTTCCATGAATTAGGTATAGTGGTTTCTAAGTTTATGGGAACATGGATTTTACTAATTGATGAATTAATTAAGTGCATGATGGTTCTTGATGATTTAATAATGAATGTAGTAGAATATGATATATTAATAGGAAAGGGTTTGGATTATGTAAATGGTTAAAATAGAATGGATATGAAAACATGAATTATAATGTTGAATAAAATCAACATGGATTTAGAAGACTAATGTGAATATTAATCAGGAATTATTGAATTAATATTTATAAATGATTGGTAAATTATTAATAATAATTTATTGGTGTTAGTAATGAACCTTTAATCTTGTTTTCTTATAAATGTATTATCCTCCTATTCATTAGTGATGGAAGACATTATTTCATGTGGTATGTTTGTTATTGATCAAGTATTTGATAAGATAATTTCCCTTAGAATGGTTTGTGTCCTATCATATTCATTATATTATGTTATCTATTATGGCCCCCATCTGATTTGGATATCAAAAACAACATACATTTTTGGCCTTAGGTTCTAGGTATTCTCCAAGCATTTATATTTCCATGGAAATGGATGAATTACCTATCCTCCTACACACAATATCTCTTCTATATGTAGTATGTATGCAGGCTTATCCAATATATGGAAGCATATGGTTATCGAGAATATATACTCCTACTGGTTATAACATCTTTAGGTTATAACCTACATTTATAGGAAGGTTTTGGTGAATTAAGTTTATGTATCCAGGTGATAATGAATTATAATTTTTATATATTTACTTATGAATGGGTTGTAATTGATTAAGGTATATTGTGTATTTAAACATGTAATGAAACCTCTTGATATTTTTATGTGATTATAGGGATGTTATGGTGATGTGTCCATTATTATTTGGTTGTGAGAATGATATGTTATTGTTGTTTTGTGTTATGACATATAAAGGGGATTGAATCTCTAAGAAGTGATACATTAAGGTTTAGACCAATTGATTCAATAGGAATGTGTTAGTGGTTTACCTCTCACATATATTTGTTTTGATATTATGTTACCCAATTTTTTGTATTATATGGTGATATGGGCTTGAGGAGGGTTGGAATATATTTGACTTAATTTATCTAATGAGTTGATTTCCCAATTTATTCAATAGGGATTTATTACTATTCTTAGAAATTTTCTCAAATGGTTTTGGGGATCGTACTATGTATACTTGTATTCTCACCCCTATATGTGTGTGTGTGCATCCACACATGTGTATTTGTGTATGTGTTTTAAGTCTATTGGGGGGAGTCTATGATTTAATTATTCGTAATATCTAATAGAGGTTATTCAAGGGTATCTTGTGTTCATGATCATTGTTTTAATTATTGATTATGGTATTCCTTATTTTTATCTAGAATTGTATGACACCACATGGATTGGGATTTGTTTATTTCTTATTATAGAGTTGATTTATGGATTTATTAACTTTTTATAAGGGTTTAAGGGTAATGATTTTAATATGTGTGTGCCTTATACTATTCGTTAACATGTCTCTTATTAGAGGTGGAATATGGAGGGTCACTCATATCTTTATTATCAGTGTAGGAGGGGTACTAATGTGGGTTGGTCATGAAAAATATATTTATAATTATATGTGTGTGTGATTACATATATTTATATATAGTAGTTTTATAATATATTTAAGACGATTATGTGTGTGTGTATGTATGTATATATATATATCACATTGTTTGGGATATCAACAAAATGGATGCCTCAACTGTTTGTTTTTCGTTCATGCATCTGAAAAAATGAAAAGAGAAAATAGTAAATACCTACTTCAGCCAACTGTCCATAATTTCAAACCAGAAATGCTTGATTTAATAAAGGGGACCATTATTTATCATTACTTGGTTTTTGATACACAGACCATCCATGAAGGAACAATTTTCTTTCTCTCCAGCACATATACACACATAGAGTGGGAACTAAAAGAACCCCGTATTCTAATGGTGGGAAACCCTACCGTATATTACATTAAAATGGTGTGTCATCCCAATGGTTTCTTCTTCTTCTTCACCACCTAGGGATGAGGGAAAAAAGAAGGTGAAGAGGGTGTTTGGCTAGTCAGATTTTGGTAGGCTCGAGGGTGGATGTGGTTCAACCCCACCCATCATTGGGGCGACTAGAAAATGCTTGCACATAGAGCATAAAACAAACATATTCCTTTATTTATTCTCATCCTTCTTATCTATTACTATTACATAAATATAAATACTTATGAATGAATATTTTTATAATTAGTACTCTATTGGCAATTTGTTTTTTATTTGATAAATGAAATTTAAATTCATGTTCTAATCAATACTACATATCGCATGATATTGAATGATGACCTTTATCTGTGCTAAAAAATCATAGATAAAATGGATAATTTTATTAGTTATAATAAAATAAATGATAAAGGGAAATTTAATTTGTGTTAGAATCATGTGAAAGGGTGTATAAAGAATTATATATTTGGAATATAGAGCAAGGTTAACAAGTAAGATGGGAACCACTACCACAGATCGTGTTTTACCCATCATTGGATTTTTTTATTTCTAGTGAAATGTGATAATATATGTAACTTTTATTAATAATAATAAAGTTATTCTCTTTATAAATGCATTTTTTTCACTAATTAAGTGTTGTATTTATCAGTTATTTTCATAGAATTGATGAACACTTTTTATAAAAATATTAATAATATAAATATAATTATCAAATTTTTTTAAAAAAATTATCCTTTATTTATATAAATTAATTAAAATAGTTCATGTATTTAGTTAATATAAATATGAAATATTAATAAATATATTTTAATATAATTAAAATAATTATATAAATATAAATGATTTATTGTAAATATGTAATATTTGAACTTGTATATATATATATATATATTAATGTGATATATCATTGTTGATTCACTCGATAGTAACCAAACCAAGTTGGCACATGGTATCAAGTGTGCCTCCACGTATGCCAGAGGTTTCTGACTAGTAGCAAGGGTCCATGGTGGAATATTTGGGAGACTATACACTCATGATCAGAGTGAAGAACATCAGTGTAATAATTTAAACCAATAGATGAAGCATATGAAGACAACTAAATAGATAAATATTAAACATCCATCCCATAATAACTGAGTAAACGCATCTATTAGTGTTATATAAATAATGGTGATGATGGTATTATATTAAAATGAGACACAAGAAGACATGAGAGCAGGTACAGATACATATGGGATACTAAAAAGATCCAAAAACACAAAAAAACAGTCTTATGGTTGAATCACGACCGACATCCCAATTCTATGCTCCCCACTCTCATTAAATAATCAATCAAGCATCAGCAATCATGAACTTTCCCCTGTGCCTACCTTTATCTATGAATTTGTTTCATGTACCATAATGGTTTTTTTGAGCAGGGTGTGAGATAAACTAAGTAGGTCACCACGAATAGTGTCTATTCTATCTATTCTGAGAACATATAATAAACATTGTGAAGGTATTAAATAGGAAGTAACAAAAATGTAGTGATACATAAACCACATAGGTCTTGGTTCCCATGAAACACCCATACTCTAATTCCTAATTCGGCCTAAGTCAAATTGTCTCGATGTTTTCATTGAATCACGATTTAATTAATAATGATGTATGGAGAGTTAGCTCATATCCCAAGCATCCCCCGTATAACATATCAACAAGATGGGTATAATGAGGCCATTCGTGAAAAATTAATCTACGACTGAATCCAAGCATGTTCTTTGGAATGGAAAATTCATCACATAATAATTTAATTATTATTAAATTAAAAAATAACATGATCCCATTCTTGGTCTTCCTAATTTAGAAACCAGGTATCATTTCAAGTATAACGAACCAGTCACCTCACAAGACTTTCCATGGACATCCTCATAAGAACACATTTGTTTCTGTAGGTGTGGTATAATGTCTCCACCCTCTGAGACTATCCTTGGTGGTCCACTAGGGAAACCCATGTGTCACTCATAGCCTATACAATGATATTCCCTCTAATTATATCCTTGGTAGTAAACAACAGTGCCCATGTTTCACTCATTCTATAATAATAGCTAGGCCGCAAAGTACATCCTTAGTAGTCCATAAAGGAGGACAAGTATCACTAGAGAATATAAGAGTTAGATTACAAATTATTCTATCCACGATGTTCTTAAAAGAAACCACATATCCCCCAATGTGAATAATAATCATTCATTAACAATTATTTAATTATTCAAGCTAGAAGAGTTTATATGTGGTGATGCTAAATTGGAACACACCTCTTACTATTGATAAGTTAGTAATAATGGGTGTGGACCCATAGCCTAACAAGGCAATATAAGTTAATAGTTAAATTAAATTGGACATAAAATTTATATTGTTAATTATATCACCTTTAAAAATAGTTTTGACTCATATATTAGGCTTATGAGGCCGATCATCACAAGAATTTATCCATTCATTTTAATTTTCCATCTCAACTATGAAATATAACTCAAGCCTACGCAGGGATGGTTAATGTCTGAATTCCTGGGGACATGGTCTTATATTCCCTTTTTCTATTAATACAAGTGATAACATAATAAAATCATTTTACATCCCTTAATAAAGGGGTAAAAGGTCCCACCTCAAAAGGTAATTCCATTACAGGGATCACCCATGGTGGTCTGATCTAATTTAATAACTCATATAAGGGGTGGGAGAAATTCAAGGTATTTTACCTTTAATTACACCTCAAAGGTTCTCAAGGGTCATTCCCATAAATTTAGTTTAATTAAAATCTCATTTAATAAGATTCACCTCTTAAAATCCAATGTGTGGCACAATAGCATTATATAAAACAACAAGACATTAAGAAAAAATAATGATACCGTATACCTTATATTGTTAGAAGAATAATCATCAAGTATCAGCCTATGATTTAGTAGATATCAAAATAAAATAGAAGAATTGATGAAGGCACTGAAAATAGGGGATATTTTCCTTCACAAAAATAGTATATTTTATAGAAAGGAAAACAATGAAAGGATACTATGGAATGAAGAGATTACTAGTGGATATCCAATGAGATAAATAGAGATTGAATTGAAGGTCATACAAAAAATTGAATTTAAAGACAATATTTAGGCTTCAAGGGAGCTTCAAGGGGAGGTAGCTGATTCTTGAGAGAGAAAATAAGGCCTTCTATCAAAAATAAGAGGCCCTACATCTTTTTAAAAAAAACTGACCATAGGATATTACCTAGTGTATAATTATTACATGTCATGTAATGTTCATATATTCCTCCTCCTGATAAAAACCATTAAAATACATGAAAAGGGTCTTCTATACCAATAAAAGTTTTGTATTGAATACACAAAATGTATTCTAAATTCATGTTGTGTACTTAGAATTCATCCAACATTCAACCCTACCTTTTCCTTCTTCCCATAAACATACCAACTGGAATAATATCTTGAATTCTGAGCTAATAAGAGAGTTAAATCATGGGTTTAACCATAAATTAATAGTATTCATACCTCATAGAAAAATCTGGGATCTTACAATACCCCCACCCCATAAAGTAATTTTCCCCATAATTTTCATTCTAAGGGTGGTAAATCATCATATAGGAGTAACACTGTCTACTGGACATGTATGTCATCCTCCCGATCCCATGTCTCATCTTATAAAAGGTTGCCATTCCATATCACCTATACTAGAGGAACTGATCTTCCATGTAGGACCTTCATGATACAATCAACAACACAGATAAGATTCTCCTCAAAAAACACATCTACCTCTATCTCAACCTCATTAGGATGAAGAATATGTGATGTGTCAGAATGATACCAGTGATGCTAAGATACGTGGAAGACATAATGCATGTACTAATACTATTGATGTAACTAAAATAGATAGGCTATTGGACAAACTCTCTCTAGGATATCAAAGGACTTGATATAATGATTTAATGGCATATCTTATTCCTGAATCCTCCAATTCCCCAATCTAGGTGAATCATGTAATAAAATATGAATCCCCACCTCAAAATATAGTGATTGATGGTGATGATCAGAATATGATTTCTATCCAAACTAAGGTAGGGGCATCCACTTCATAATAATTTTAACCTTCTCTAAAGTCTCCTAAACGACACAAGGAACCAGTAGTGCTACCTCTCCTACCATTAACCATTACATGAATGAATGACTTGTCCTACCACATAGATCCTCATAAGGATACACTTATATGGTCTTCTAGAAGGTATTATTATAAATAAACCTGACGATAGGTAAGTGTTTATTTCATGAAACTCTATAATTGAGGACAAATTCATGGAGAATTTCTTCCAAAACCAATATAGTAAACTCAAACTTACTTTCATCCTACGAGTGATTGGATATACTCATTTGTACATATGAACCCAGTTCCCTCTACAACCCCTACTAAAATTATTATGTGAATTGTGAGTAACAATCCAATTTTATAGAATGAAGAACCCCATATAGGTGTATGACCTCATGAATGTAGACCATACCAAGATCATCCACTCGAAGAGTCTCCTGAATTGGAAGAAAATGGGTGAATTTTGTCAACTTATCTATGATAACCCATAAGACATAACTTCCCTAAGGTTATCTAGGCCATCTTGTCATGAAATACATGGTGAGTTAATCCAATTCTTACATAAGAATAGCTAATGGTTGTAATAAACAATCTGGTCACTAGTGTTTTTCCCTAACCTTCTAATAGGGGGAACACCTGGTAAGAATTCCAACTATCTCCCAATTCATCCTCGGCAACCAGTATTGATTGTATAAGTCATTATACATCTTGGTAAGACCAAGATGTACATATCACGTAGAGTAATTGGACTCTACCACCAAATCCTATCACACATCTGTAGGAATGCAGACACATCCAAGTATTTTCAATATCTCATTCTCATCAACATCCCAACTAGGAGGTGATTCATCACCTACAACACTCTCCCATAGGACGAAGCCCTCAAAATTGGATAGCTGCCACATCTTCACTATCTCTAGAAGTGAATAGATCACTAATAATGATGGAAGTATAGATTTTACATGATGGTCCTAAACATTTATTTTCAACTCAAAAAACATTTCCATAATCTTCAACTCGCTACTATACTCTTGAACCACTGTGTCTAATTCCTTTTACTCATATCATCAGTAACTGCATTTCCCTTTCGAGGAATAACAAAAATATTCAAGTAAAAAAATTATTGGTATTCAATGAACCTTTATTTATTAATATTCAAGTCACACTACATAAATATGTACTTAATGATTTTTGTTCCATAAACACCACAAAACACTCCCAATAAATAATGCCTCTAATAGTTCAAGGCATTTACAACAGTGGCTAACTCAAGACCATCCATCATGTAGTTACTCTGGTGAGACCCATATTTTATGACTCAATACTCTTGTATTATAACTAATCCTAGACTAGTACCCATGGAATCAAAATACATAGTATAGTCCCTTCCCGATCCTAGTAGAATTAAGATTGATGTTGAATTTTTTAACGTCCTGGTTCCAGAAGCCACCCAGAGGTGCCCCGTTCCCGGTTGGTCACATGCCCTCAAGCGCATTTCCCAAAACTCTAGAGGATGCCAACTAGAAGTAAGGGCCATGGGTGTGATAGTGGGGAAACTATTCCCTCATTGGAAGAGTACACATAAGAAGTAAACAAAACATTCAATATTGAAAGCAATAAACATCCAACAAAAATAAACAGTTGAATACTAAACAATAAACAGCTGGATCACATATGTATTTAAAAATGATGCTTGATACATATCTAGGAAAGAATCCAAACATGTCACAATGATGTAAAAACAACAGTACCAAAATAAGTACAAAAGAAAAGGTAAACAGCTCCTTAGCATCGCAAGCATGTGCTTGGTCCCATGCTCTCCTGCTCCAAAGTAATCATGTGCCAGAAGTCGAAGGGTTATTTACCTTGTCTATACCTGAAACAACATAGTCTATTTGGGCCCAAAAGAATGGCCCAAAAAGGGCGTGAGACTAAATCCCAGTAGGCAACCACCCAAATATCTGTGCATAACAGTCAGTGAACATATGGAAGGTAATAGTATAGTAAGAATTAAACAGTAATAGTAAACCGCAAAAAATAATCATTAGGCAATAACAGGATGATATATAATAGTAATCAATCCATAAAACAATAACCAGTAATGAAGAAAATAGCTAACCACAATAGGAACCCCTCTGGGAAGTACTCGCATCCAACCCCACTGGTCCTATCTTAGAAGTACCCAAAACCCTCTAGGCAGTGCACTCAGCCTAACCCCTCTAGTTTGGTCATATGAAATTATAAGACTCTCTTGGGAAGCTCGCTCGGTCAATTCCCTTTATAGTCTAGGGTAGTCAGGGACTCTCTGAGGAAGATCACGCGGTCTAACAATCTTATATCCCCAAGGTCTAGAAACTCTCTGAGGAGCTCACACGGTCAATACTTTTATAGTCTCAGGTCTATCACAGACTCTCTAAGGAAGCTCACTCAGTCAATTCATTCTCTATCCTGGAAAGGTTTTTATGAAATTCAAATAAAGTAAAGACTCTCTAAGGAATCTCACTCGGTCTACCCTCCTGTAGTCTAAAATATCCAAGACTCTCTGGGAAGCTCACTCGGTCTATCCCCTCTAGTCTATAATGTCCAAAACTCTATGGGAAGCTCACTCAGTCTATCCCTTATTGCCTATAATTTCCAAGACTCGCTGGGAAGCTCACTCAGTCTATCCCTTATAGTCAATAGTACCATGTTCTCACAGTCCTATGCCAGTTAGTTCATAATAATTCTATAAGGTCAAAGTACCCCTATAGATCTACTTGGTTAACCAGTCTATAGTATAACAAGCATGTCAAGAATATCATTCCATCTTATGGTCATAAGGCATGGAAAACAGGTATAACGACCAAAGGCTAACAAGACCCAAAGGTCGTAAATAGAACAAGGCATGGAAAAACATCCAAGCACATAAAATATCATCAAACATGACCAAATTACCTCTACACAATCATACAAGAAAGGCAGAAAAAACAACATGGAAAAAATGTAAACACGCAATATCTCGTTCATGGGTATTGGGGGAATTTGCACAAAAAACTCAAAGACTTCGAACGGTAAGGAAAAAAACACCTAACTTGATGCTATGAGATCAATATACTTTGACCATGAGGCTTAATTATCTTTAAAATGTCATAGATCTAAAAAAATGCACAAAATGTTCAACCCACGTTATCTTGAGAAAGAGGGAAAATCATGGAATGTGACTCAAGAAGAAGGAAGAGCTCACTGCTGCGGTTCCAACACAATCGACCTCAGTCGATTCGGAAAATAGACAGAGGCTCCGGGGCTCAGAGGATGTTCGCGGCCGTACGGGCACTCTCGTTCCAAGAACCTTGAGAAGAAGGTGTTTCTGTCGATTAGGCGCGACCCCGGTTCTTTTAATGAAAAAAAGAAAGTATATGGAGTGTACTTCTGGAGTACACAACATGTACTTGGATTTTCCATACTTTGCTTTAAGCAGACTCCACATATCCCCTACACACCGTGTGTGTGGCCCATACACGACCAGTACACGGCCTTGTGAGGCATCGAAGTACACAATGTTTAATTATAAAGTACTCGACGTGTAATTTAAAAATCTCCATATTTTCCTCTTTTTCTCAAAAAACGACCAGAAAATGAAAAACATACCTAAAACCAAGATCTGGGTTCTTATAAACTTCCCCCCTTAAAGAAATTCTTCCCCAAATTTCCCTGGTGAGGCATAGAAGAAGAAACCCTGAACAGCTCCGACCACTGCGATCGTACATCAGCCTCCCTCTCCCAGGTCTCATCCTGTACTCGCCCGTGCTTCCATAGAACCAATACCAGAGGAACAGACCGTCCACGGAGAACCTCCGTTATGCGATAGACAATCAATATAGGATGCTTCTCAAATGACGCATCTGATTTAAGCTCAACTCCCTAAGGTTGACAGACACGAGACAGGTCTGAAAAGTAACGTCGGAGCTGGGAGACGTGGAAGATGTCGTGCATAGCCCAGTACCTCTTAGGTAACTGGAACTGATAGGAAAATGGCCCAACTCTCTTCAACACCTCAAATGGCCTAACGTACCACGGTGAATTCTTACCCTTTCTCCAAATCCACTTGTGTCCGAACCTCGGTGTGACACGCAGGAAAACCTGATCCCTAACCTCGAACTCTAGAGGTTGTCTCCACTGATTAGCATAAGACTTCTGTCGAGAATATGCTGTAACCATCCTTTTCCAAATCAACTCTATCTACTCTGAGGTCTTCTGAATAAGACAAGGTCCCAGCAATGCTGCCTCTCCTACCTCCAGCCAGCACAAAGGAGATCGGCATGGCCTACCGTACAATGCCTCCTAAGGTGCCATCTGAATGGTCTCCTGAAAAACATTGTTATAGGCATACTCCACAAGAAGAATATACTTCTCCCAAGAACTTATAAAGTCTAGAATGAAATCTCGGAGCATATCCTCAAGCACATGAATCGTATGCTCGAACTGGCCATCTGTCTGGGGATGGTATGCAGTACTCAAAAGTACCTGTGTACCCAAAGTCTTCTAAAGCCCCTTCCAGAGCCGAGAAGTAAAACGCGCATCCCTATATGAAACAATGGAGTGTGGAACTCCATGCATACGTACAATCTTTCAGATGTAAAACCGCCCCAGCTCATCAACACTGAAGGCCTCCTTGATCGTCAAGAAGTGAACAACCTTCATAAGCCTGTCGACGACAACCCAAAAATCATCACTCCCTCAAGGTGACCTCGGTAACCCGGTCATGAATTGCATCAAAACATCATTCTACATCCACTCAAGAATGGGTAATTGCTACAAAATCCCCACTGGTTGCTGATGCTCCGCTTTTACCTGATGATAAGTGGAACACCTCATGACAAAACCAACAACATCTTTCTTCATACCTGGCCACCAATACTGGCGGTGTAGATCACGATACATCTTGGTGACGCCAGGAAGAACTTCCAAAACTGAAGAATGAATGTCTTGCATCAGCTCCTCATGCATGTCTATTGGCACCCAAACATGTCCCTGAAAACACAAGATCTCATCCTCACCCACTATCCATCTAGGAAGAGGGTCCTCTCCTGACACACTCTCTTGCAGGACTAGGTCTTCTGAGTCTTATAACTGCCTCATCTATACCCGATCAATAAGAGAAGAGGTAACAACCTCAGAAGAAAGAAATGTCTGACCTAAATATCTTGCACCTCCAAGTGCATCTCAGGGAACAAATCCATAAGCTGCCACTCACTACTGGACTCCTAAACTGGTTGAATTTGAGTTCTCCTGCTCAACGCATCAGCCACTGCGTTTCCCTTTCCTGGCGTATAGGCAAGCTCAACCTCAAAGGAATGAATGAACTTGACCCACCTACGCTGTATCAGATTCAGATCATGCTGAGTGAAGATATAAGTGAGACTCTTGTGATCGGTAAACACCAAAAAGTGATCTCCCAGAAGGTAATGTCTCCATCATCGTAAGGCATGAACTACAACTGCCAACTCCAGATCATGCGTCAGGTATTTCCTCTCATGTGGCCTCAATTTTCGAGACCCGTACGCAATGACTCCATGTCCCTGCATAATCACAACTCCCAGTATGACACTTGAAGAATTATAGAAGACTCTATAGCTCTTTCCTGACTCTGGAAAGACTAGTGTTGGTGCTGAAGTCAATCTCCCTTTCAGCTCCCGAAAGGCTAACTCACAGGAATCTGACCATAATAACTTTTCACCGTTCTTGGTCAGACCTGTCAGTGGTGTTGTAAGGCATGAAAAGTCTTGTATGAAACTTCTGTGGTGTCTAGCCAGCCCTAGGAAAGTATGAACCTCAAATAAATTCATCGGCTGCTCCCAGGAAACTATAACTCTCACTTTCTCTAGATCTACTGATACTCCTGTCTCTGAGATAACGTGACCCAAGAAGTGAATATAATCCATCCAAAAGTGGCTTTTGGAGAGCATAACATATAACTGATGCTCTCTCAGTGTACTCATAACAATATCAAGATGGGTAGCATGGTCGTGTTGAGTTTGAGATTACACAAATATTTCATCCACGAAAACCACCACAAAGGAATCCATGTATGGATGGAACACTCGGTTCATCAATTACATAAAATCTGCTGGCGCATTCGTGAGACTGAATGGCATGACCGTATACTCGTATAGACCATACCTACCCTTGAAGGCTGTAAGATGTATATATGATGGTCTAATGCACAACTGATGATAAGTAGATCTCAATTCAATCTTTTATAACACACGAGCTCCTCGAAGTTGATCAAAGAGGTCATCGATCAGCAACAACGGATATCGGTTCGTGACTATCAACTAGTTTAGCTTCCGATAATCCACGCAAAGCCTAAGGGTTCCATCTTCCTTCTTCGCAAACAGGACAGATGAACCCCAAGGAGAATTACTGGGTCAGATGAAACCCTTTTCCTGCAATTCCTCAAACAACTTATTGTGCTCATACAACTTAGGTGTAGCCATCCTATAAAGAGGAATGGACACCGGTGCCGCTCCTGGAACGAGCTAAATAGAAAATTCTACCTCAAGATCTAGAGGAAAACCTGAAAAGTCCTCTGGAAAGACATCCCTGAAATGATCCACCACTGAAGTAAAGTCCAACTGTGATGTCCCCTGGTCATCTAGATAAAGACAGGAAATCTGGATTTTTACTCCTCCTAGCCCATGATGCTCTGGTCCAGCTCTACCTGCCTGGACATCCCACTCGCCTCTATGAAGAAAAGATACGCCCTCTGGTGATATGAAACTCACCATGTGGTGATAGCAATCGACGACTGCCTGGAAGGGAACTAACCAGTCCATACCGAGAATGACATGATAGCCTTTATTCTCTAAGACATAGAGGTCCCATAAGAATTGAAACCCTGAAAACTCAAGAGGGAACTATCTGCACTGACATATGCTAGATGTTATTGTCCCCAATAGTGTGTTAGGAGTTAACAGGTCGGAAGACAAAAAGATACAGAGACCAAAGCTCTCCACAACAGTAACAAAGATAAAGCTATGAGAAGTACCAGTATCGAAAAGAGATGAATACAAAACTGAGGCTACTAAAATCGTACCTCTAACTATAGAAGGGACGTGATCCTTCTCCTGATGGGTCTGTTCCATAGCGAAAGTCTGGCCTGAACTGCAGCCCTATGCCCCTGGGTGACCACTCTGAGATGATCCACTCTGATGTTGCTGGTAACCTGGTGACTGACCACCACAGCCACGACCTACACCTCGGCCTGAACGTCTGGAAGAACTCCAGTTCCCATACTGGGGAGAAAATGGCGATACATATCCTTTATGCGGGGTCATAGAGGAACCCCTACCACCAGCTGTAGGTGAGAAGATCTGAAAAAACACTGAAGATGGCCCATCTTACTGCAATATTGACACTCCATCGGGTCTCTCTGGCACTGAGGCATAGTATGCCCACTCCTACCACACTGGTAGGATACTACCTGACATCCCGAAGATACATTACTCCTATTATGATCTCCTCAAGAAGACTCTCTGTGGTGCTTCCTACTATCAGTAGGAGGAACACTGACTCTGGATGTCAAACCACCCTGGCTCACTGCTCCAGAATCTCTCAAATTGTGCTTAGTGATCAGCGCCTGGTTAACGGTAGAGGATATCTAATTCAACCTGAAGACATTCACCTGGGAATAGATCCACAGCCTGAGACCGTCCTCAAACTTCCTAGAAAGGAACAACTCATCACCTGCTGGGATCGGCATGAAGCGCTGTAACTCGGTAAAACGAGATGAGTACTCCATAACAGAAGAGTGCCCTAATCGAGACCCATAAACACCCGGGATCGGTCAGCCATCAAGGTCTCTAGATAAATGTAATCATAGAAGATGTGCTGAAACACATCCAAAGTCATACTCTTATAGTTCTCTGACTGTGAGATCACCTCCCACCACCTCTTGTCGGTGTCTCAGAGCATATTAGTAGCCATATTTACCCTTTTCTCTGGAGGAATCTCCAGGTGCTCGAAGATCATCAGTGTGGCCTCTAACCACAACTCTGAAGCTTGGAGTCCTCCATCCCCTGAGAAAATAAGAGGATGATGCTGCTATAAAACCCGCGTCAACTCAACCTTCGACGGAGCAGGAGGCGGTGCTCCCTAAAAAGTCGGCATCATCCTTAGGAAGTCCTCACTGAACTGCGCATCGGAACCTGCAATGGGTATAACTACTGGTTCCAAGGCTGGCACAGCAGTAGGATCTACAGGAGGTCCCTGATCAGCCATATCCAGTGTCTGATCACCATGTCGCAGCTGACGTACAACCGAAGGACGTCTCAGAGGCATAGCTCTAAAAGATAAAAAGCACCCCTTAGATCATGATTATCAAGTACATAGAACACAAGATTACAAAATGATAATAGGAGAAAGAAACACTCAAGTTTACTAAACATGACTACACGGTCTGTATAAAAACTACAGGACGTGTTCCTTAAGGGCATACACATGGGCGTGTACTTCTGCCACAGCTGGTCGAGTAACACCCCAGACTACATGGCATGTTGTCCCCACACACGTGTACTTGAACTCCATAGTATTTTCTGAGTCTCTTTATACGGCTAACCCACATGGTCTTCATAACCCTATACTACACGGTGTGTTCACTAAGAACACGGCGTGTACTAGACAAGGCCTCAGCAACCCGTGTGGTTAGTTAAACAGCCGGATACACGACTGACCCTTACACGGCGTGATTCGGAAAAACACAGCATGTATATGAAGAGATAACACTGACTCATGTTGTTCGTGACACGGACGGACACCTAAAACAAGGATCCACGACATGTTTGTACCAAACACGGCATGTACTACACGAGTTTCCCCGACCTGTGTTGTTAGTGACACGACTAGGTACAGGACTCCTTACTAAATGGCGTGTACCTATGGTACACGGTGTGTTCCTGAAGACTTTTCACATCCCCATGTTTCTGCTCACACAGTCAGTGACACGGTTTAAAAACTATAGAGTGTGTAGTCATAAAGTACATGCCGTGTATTCTGGGTTTTTCTAGGCAGTAGCTCAAAAACTGCACCGAAGCCCAAAAAACACTGAAAAACAAGCATGAAGGTGCCAAATTCTGATCCGTGAGGGCCCATACTCCCCGAGAATTAATGATTTGGATCTTCTACATATCATATACAAGGGAAACAAGTCAATGATCCACCAATTTTCGATTCATGAGGGCCCATAACACCTCAAGAACCAAAATTTGGCGTTCATTTAAGCAAGGCACAATACAAACAATTTCTCTATAAAACTACAGGGATTCTATCAAAGAATCTATCACAACAACATGTATAATATACACAACATCTATCAAAACATCATGAAATCGCTAATGCACCCTAGATGGCATGGCAACAATGCATGGAATGTGATTTCTAACATGTGGCTATATGATGCATGAGATGCAATACCCTTATCTCATCGGGTTGCGACAGAAATAGAACCGCACTAGAAAAAAAATAAAAACACAAGGCATGTGAATCACTCTAGGTTAAATCATATCAACCGTAAAATCTCAAAACCAGAAAACTAAAATAAACGAGGTAGATTGGATTTTCCCTGTACACGAGTTAGCTACTCCCGGGCACAACTTATTACCAAGTACCGAATCCGTCCTATCCCTGGCTAAAGGATCCAAAAAGTAGTCAAGAGAAAAGAATTCCTCTGATACCACTTTGTAACATCCCAGTTCTAGAAGCCACCCAGAGGCTCCCCGTACCCGGTTTGTCACATGGCCTCAACCGCATTTCCCCAAACGTCAGAGGTTGCCGACTAGCAGCGGGGGCCTTGGGTGTGATAGTGGAATAACTATGTCCTCATTGGAAGAGTACACAACATAAGTGAACAAAACATGAAATAGCAGAAGCAATAAACATCCAACAACAATAAACAGTGGAAGACTAATCAATAAACAACTGAAGCACATATTTATATATAAAATGATACACGATACATATCTAGGAAAGCATCCAAACAGGTCACAATGCTGGAAATACAACTTTACCAAAAAAAGTACAAAAGAAAAGATAAACAGATCCCCAGCATCACAAGCCTAATATTGGTACCATGCTCTCCTGCTGCAAAGAAATCAAGTGCTAGAAGTCGAGGGCGCTTGAACTTGTCTATACCTGCAACAACATAATCTGTTTGGGCCCAAAAGCATGTCCCAAACATGGTGTGAGACTAAATCCCAGTAGGCAACCACCTAAAGATCTGTGCCTAACAGTTAGTGAGCATAAGGATGGTAATATTATAGTAAGCATTAAACAGTAACATTAAATAGCAGGCAATAATCAGTAATCGGTAACATGATGATATACAACAGTAATCAATCCATAGAACAACAAGAAGCAATGAAGCAAACAACTAACCACAATAGGAACCTCTCTGGGAAGTACATGTAGCCAACCCCTCTGGTCCTATCCAAGAAGTACCCACAACACTCTGGGCAGTTCACTCAGCCTAACCCCTCTGGTTTGGTCATACTAAATTTTAAGACTCTCTGGGGAATCTTTATTGGTCAATTCCACTTATAGTCTAGTGTATTCAGGGAATGTCTGAGGAAGATCACGCGGTCTAACCCTCTTATAGCACCATGGTCTAGAAACTCTCTGGGGAGCTCACTCGATCAATCCTCCAATAGTCTTAGGTCTATCACAGACTCTCTAAGGAAGATCACTCAGTCAATTCCTTCTCAAGCCTGGAAAGGTTTTTAAGAAATTCAAATAAAGTAAGGACTCTCCGAGGAAGCTCACTCGGTCTACTCTAATGTAGTCTATAATATCCAAGACTCTCTGGGAAGCTCACTCTGTCTATCCCCTCAAGTCTATAATTTCGAAGACTCTCTAGGAAGCTCACTCAGTCTATCTTTTATGGTCTATAATATCCAAGACTCTCTGGGGAGCTCACTCAGTCTATCCCTTATAGTCTATAGCACCAGGTTCTCACAGTCCCATGTCATTCAATGTATAATAATGCTATAATTGAAAAGTACACATATAGAGATACTTGGATAACCAGTCTACACCATAAAAATCATGTCAAGAATATCATTCCATACTATGGTCATAAGGCATGGAAAAAAGGTATAACGACCAAAGGCTAACAAGACCCAAAGGTTATAAACAGAAAAAGTCATGTCAAAACATCCAATCACATCAAATATCGTCAAACATGATCAAATTACCTCTACACAAGCATAAAATCAAGGTAGAAAAAATAGGGGAAAAAGGTAAACATGCAATACCCTGTTCATGGGTATTGGTGGAATTTTCACATAAAACTCAATGACTTCGAACGGTAAAGAAAAAACCACCTACCGTGATGCTAGGAGATCAATATACTTTGACCATGAGGATTGATTCTACTTATAACATCCTAGATCTATGAAAATTTATAAAATGTTCAACCCACAATATCTTGAGAATGAGGGAAAATCATGGAATGCGAGTCAAGGAAGAAAATATCACGGCTGTGGTTCCAATGCAATCGACAGCGGTCGATTCGGCAAACAGACGAAGGATCGGGGGCTTAGAGCATGTTCACAGCCGTACTGGCGCTCTCGGTCGAAGAACCTGGAGAAGAAGGTGTTTCTGTTGATTAGGCGTGGCCCCGGTCCATTTAATGAAAAAAAGTACATGGCATGTACTTCTAGAGCACACGACGTGTGCTTGGATTTTCAGTACTCCGCTTTAAGCAGCCTCCACATCACCCCTACACACTGTGTGTGTGGCCCAGACACGGCTAGCACCTGGCCTTGCATGAAATAAATGTACACGACATGAACATATAAAGTACACGATGTGTACGTATAAAGTACATGGCGTGTACTTTGAAAATTTCCAGATTCTCCTATTTTTCTCAAAAAAAACGACCAGAAAAGGAAAAACATACCTGAAACGAAGATCCGGTTTCTTAAAAATTTAGTCTCCCTTTCAACACTTGAGAGGATATCTCACCAGATTCATTCCATATAAACTTCACACCCTTCTTAGTCAATCCCATAAGAGGTTTTTATATGCATGAGAAGTCTTGTACAAAGCACTAGCAATAACCATCTTTCCCCAAGAAATATTTTATATCAAATACATTCTTGGGATGCTCCAATGTAACTAAATTTATCACTTTATCAAGGTCAAATGATACTCAGGTATCATAGATAATATGTCCCAATATGTGAATTTCATCCTTCCAAAGTAGAAATTTATAATCATAGAATATAACTGATTATCTATAAGTGTATTCAATATGATATCATGATGTTAGGAATGGTCATTTCAGTTGCATTAATACACCATGATATCGTCCCAGAATACCACCATAATTGAATCCCTATAAGGATGAAAAACTTAGTTTATCAGTGCTATGAAAACTGATAGTGCATTTATGATCCTAAACGACATGAGAAAATACTTGTAAAAACCACATCTAACACACAATTTTTTACATGGTATATCATATGGTCTAACATGAACCTAATGATAACATGATCTCATATCAATATTTAAGAGCACTTGTCCTCATTTGATCTAGTTGAAGAGATCATCTATCTAAGGTAGTGGATACTGATTCTTAACTATACACAATTTCCGCCAATGTTAATCCACAAAAATCTTGATTGTACCATCTAAAATATTAAAAAAATGGATCAGTGAACCCCACAATGATGAACTAGGTTATATAAACCCCTTAGCTTCCAAACCCTCTAGCTTCCCCTTGAGATCTTAAAACTCAATAGTATTCATCATGTTAGGAGGAATGGATACTGGTGAAACTCTAGGAACTGTATCAATGAAAAAATATACCTCTTTCTTGAGTGGTAGTTCTGAAATTGTTACTGAGAAAATGTACATGAAACAATCAACAACTGGATGGAAATACACTTGAATAATTCCTTGATAATTTAGATATATTTGAGCAATTTGATTTGTCATGTCACCCATCCCATGATGCTCAAATCCATATTGAATCACTTGGACACCTCATTAACAATTTTTAATAAAAACTCTTCCCTATGGTGATGTTAAGGTCACCCTCATGTTATAGTATTTAATGTAATCATGATGGGGATACAACCAGTCCATTACAAGATTGATGTCATATCCTTTCATGTTGAGGACAAAGAAGTTCCATATGAAGTGACCCCCACTTATTTCAAGGGGTCACTCCCTAAACTTTCATACACTCTCTGATCAAATACAAAATAAAGTATCAACCATCATAATTCTACCATAAAGCTAAACATAAAACACTAAGATCTCAACAACCTGCATAGTTATGAATTAATGAGAAGAATCTGTATCTAAACAAGAATATAGTAATGAAAATGTTACTAGAATATCAACTCTCCCCATAAAAGGTATGATACTCTACTCTACTTGTATTAGTTACATTTCATACATCTAGATCAATCTGCAACCCTATGCTATAGAAAATCTACACTCAGAAGGTCCACACTGGTAGTTTTATAAGTCTGGTTCTTGGCCACCACATCCATGACCACCCCCTCAGCCTGATCGGTCATATGCTATCCAACTCACATCCTCATGAGAATATTATGACCCTAATCCTGATTGTGGAGATGGTTATACCTAGTTTTACTGGATACTTGAGGAAAATCTCTACAAAATCACTATAGAAAACCCATATTATCATAGGATTGGAACTTGACATGGTCCCTCGTACACTGAGATATAATTTTCCCACTATACCACTCTAATGAAACCTCTCCTAGCTACCTGATTATGTACCCTAGCAACAAATATCACAATGTGGAATCTCTAGACAATGATGTCAAATGCTATAGATGTAGTTATAGATCTATCTGTTAAACTACCCTAGCCTGCTCCTGTAGCCTCTCCCAGGTTATTCTTTGTGATAAGATCAAGATTCACTATCCTAGATATGGAACTATGATGAAATAAATTCACCTGAGATCTTATGTCATATCTGATACCACCCTTAAATCACCTATATGTAGATAATTTTTCAGCTAACAAAATATGTGATAAATTAGAGAGCTTTGTGAAATGGGTTTAATTTTCCATGACTAATAAATAAACTTTATCTAATTGCATAAAATCATAATTTACATGAGATTTTTTTCTTAAATATATGGGAATTTTATGAGTCTGCAAAAATTGATGGATCTTGATTTCGAGGCCTGGTGTGCCTGGAATCAATTTCTGATGTTTTGATCTGGTACGTTCAGTAAACGTATGAGCGAGATTTTATAACTTTTGAACCGGTGCTCGAAACTGAATTCTTGAGGGCACCATTGAACTCACAGTGCTAGTATTCGCTTATGAATGCATTCACCTTGACGATAGTGGGTCGAGAATAAATGTTAGTTTTTGGATTTGTATAAAAAAATAATAAAATAAAGTGTTCAACACTTCATTTTTTTAATCTTCCATGTGAGTGATTGTTGGTTTGAACCTCCACATGGGAGTTGGAGGTGGGACCGCCACACCCTAACCTTCCATGAGAGGTTACGGTGGTGGGTCCCACTCAAACATAACCTCCTACGAGAGGTTACGATATGGGGACCACCTGAGATCCTAACCTTTCAACTCTCCCTCATTAATGAGGGATAGCCTCGCCACCTACCCTAGTTTTTGAATTTGTGCCAATTCCCAAATTAATGTGCCAAATTTCATGGATTAATTAAAGGAATCCCACGTAATTTAATTCTCCATTTTAATTACGTGCCAAAATATAAAATAATAGGTAATCTATTATTATTATTTGTATGGGAATTATCTTTTGTTGGAATTTGGGAGAAGGGAGAAAAACTCCCAACAAAGAATGAAGAACATGTTCTTCCAAAGAAGAATGCCTGTGACGATTCTTCTTTGACCTCTTCCTCGAAGCATCAACTGACGTAGAGAATCTTCCGCGAGCCGACGTAACTCAGGATTGGGAGTAGGTGGTGGACGCGATGAACGACGATCTCATTCGTCTACCTTCCGCCACTTTGTCGATGAATGAAGAACGAAGAATCGAAGGTAGGGGTTTATTACATGTTGATATTCCTTTTTCTTATCTCCTTCAATGATTAGAAAGGAATTGTTGCGAGTGAATTGTTTCGCATCTTCTTCTTTTGATTAGCCATTTGTTATCACCCTCTAAACGTGGAGGGTGAGGTCCAAATAACATGTCCTGACTCCCTCCGTCGATCTCTTGTGATGTTTCTTCGACGTGGTGACGTAACAATGACGTGGCGACGGAGGTGATGACGAAAAAGGTCACGCTACCCGCAACCTTTGTGAACCGCGCCACACCCGTGGTGCCCCGCGTACCCGGGCCGAACCCGCACCAGCCCAGAGTTTTGGTCGTCCTGCTGCACGCGCCACCCACACACCCCGACGGAACCCTGCACCGGCCCGCGCCATGCCGAACCTACGCACCCCGTGCTGGCCCATGCCCTACCGAACCCGCAGCCCGCCCACTCGCGTGTCACCCCGAACCGTCTACCGCCCAGCCACCCACTGGGTCACCCGCCTAGCCGCTCGCATGGCCGCCCGCCTGAATGCCCACTTGGCCGCCTTCCTGGCTACCTACCTAGCCGCACACGGCCACCCACGGATCCCCTTTCCACGCTGCTGTCCGGCCGCCCACGACCCGCATGGTCGAGCCGCTGCCCGGCCACCCCTGAGGCAGCCTCTGCACGACCCGTGAACCCCTGATCCATCCTCCTCATGGCCTCACGAGATGGCCAAACTATCCCCCACACAGCCTCCCGAGCCGGCCAAACTAGCCCCCACGCGGCCTCCCGACCCGGCCGAACCGGCCCCCACGCGGCCTCCCTGCAGACCCAGCATCCCGAACACCTCGCGGTGCCCTTACCAAACTAGCCTAGCAGTGCCCTACGGATCAATCTGCACTGATCCACACCGGTCCTCACCCTCGCGATACTCTGGGCTGAACTAGCCCTGAGCCCGGGCCAAACTACCCTCGCGGTCCGCTGGGCCGGGCCCAATGGACCGGGCCGTACATAACATGATGACCCGCCCAACGGGCCGGGTCAGACCTAGAGAGTCTGACCTGGTTTGCCCATACTGGGTTGGACTGAGTATGTCCGACTGGGTCGGACCGGACCCTGGCCCACTAATGTCCCATTACATACTTTGGCCATAACTTTGGCACCGAATGACCGTTTGATGAACCATCATCGACAATGGTAATTCTTGGAGTGTAAAGGTTCCTTTGAGTATACCCCACTGAAGTTCGGGGTATAGTTGATATACGGTCAGGTTGGATCGTACACGAATCCAACCGGGACCCCAAGACTAACAAGCTAATAACTCACAAACCGGGCATCCGATTGACGCACCATCTATTGCGTTGAGACCCATATGACGAGATAGACCTTTGAGATACTTCTTCATGGAACTTGGTGGCAGTTGACATGTTGAAACTTGGATTGAGTAGTGGACCCTCCCGGAATCAAGCATGCTTTCTGGAAACCCTATGGTTGGCTGTACACTGATGACTGTTCCTGGATCATGTGTTGGTCCGACAGTTCTGACTACTGTTCCAGGATCATGTGTTGGTCCGACAGAATAGCCAGATCTAGATCATGTGTTGGTTTGACAACTCTGACGACTATTCCTGGATGATATGTTGGTCTGACAGTTCTAACTTCTGTTACTAGATCATGTGTTGGTCCAACAGAATAGCTGAACCTGGATCATGTGTTTGTCCGACAGCTCTGACGACTGTTCCTAGATCATGTGTTGGTTCGACTGTTCTGACTTCTATTCGTTGGATCATGTGTTGGTCCGACAAAATAGATGGTCCTTGATCATATGTTGGTCTGACAACTCTGATGATTCAATGGCTATATATAATCATCTCTATCTCTCTACATAAGTTGTATACCTGTGTGAGCTGAGTTAGTGACTTTTGTGTTTTCCTCATGATTGAGATTGGTTACTTGATAACTTAGGTATATGTATGGTCATATACATAAGTAATGACTATACATTGATTTCATACTCTGTGGTTTATCCGTATTGGATTTTGTGAGACCTAGAGGGTGTCCGGGTCCCTACAGAGTATCGTTATACTCACCCCTGCACGGGTTACACCCACACCTCATTGTGTTGGATGCAGACGACGGAGATCGCTAACGGAGGCTGAGAGTGCTAGGACTGAATGGCACCCAGAGGTGGACCTTACGACGAGATGGTACACGGAGGAGTCTGACAGACGTGGAGTGTTAAGGAGGCTATCTGTACCTACCCTTCAGGTAGGATCCGTGGTGGACGATCCAGGAGATGCTTTCACCATTCAGTTTTTTTGTCCCTTTTTCAGTTGTACTTGTACTTTACAGTTGGGATTGTATTTCAGGCCCCTTTTACTTTCAGGCACTCTTTTTTTATACAGTTTTTTACTTAGTGTTTGCTTCAGGTTTTACTCTATTGTGTTTGGTTACAGTTATAAAGGCAATTCCTTCCCAGTTTAGGGATTTATACCATTGGTGCTAGTCGCCAGCCTAGACGGCAGGATTCAGGTAGTCACTATACGGACCCTAGGTGATGATTCGTGACAACTAAAGTATATATGTAGCGAGTTTCACTCTCCTCTAGGGAGGTTTCTCAAGATACTTGAAAGTTGATAGCCTTGCCTCTATCCATGTCTCTATAACCTGTGGTCCATCATCCCCTAAACACATGGGTGAATGTGACTATTGAGACTCTTATCCAACTCTTCCAAAGTTAGGATAGGTCACAAGGCTCCCTGAATTGTCATCATAATGCATAATAACTCATATAGAAAAAATGAATCATCACCCACATCAAGTATAACAAGTGGGTCTGAAAGAGGAAGTAGTAGAGGTTCTACTTGTGATATAAATCCCACCACCTATAGAACATGGTCATCGACACTTTCCTGGTACACAACTTGAATACATCATAGTGGAATGTCTCTAAAAATTCAAAACACACACATCATCATACAATTTGAAAAATTATAATGAAATAGATATAATAATAGGATAGGTACAAGAATTATTATATAAGATTCACACCCCTCTATCTGCTTCTAAATCTATGTCTAGGTGACATAAAAATCATAAGAAAAGAAATATACATCAACAACTACACACTACTGTGGTTGTGTAAGGTTTAATTTATCTTCTATATTTCAAAGGTCCGGGTATACGGAGTGTTAGTTTGTATTCATAGGGGAAAAATAATTTAAATTGAAAGATGAATCCCTATTTAATAGTGAAAATTTCATTTTAAATTTTTAAATTTCATTCAAATTCATTCTCATTTATGTATCAATTATACTTAAATGGTTTAACTATATGAATATTCACTTTTAATTTTTATGGGGGAATACACCTTATAAATTTAATTGTGTCATCCATAAAATTCCAACTATTTATTTTTTATGTCCCTACATGAAATTTGAACACAATTTTATGGACATAATAATAAATGCACCAAAATATGCTACAAAATATGCACACAATAAGTAAATGTGGCATGGAACAACGCATTGCATATAAATAATAAAGTCCTCATGATGATACATGAAGTAATACTTCCATTCCACATCATCCAAGTGTAAAATTCCATTGTTATAAGGAACATAAAACATCAATATCATCACTCAATAATGAAATAATGGAAAATGTAATAAGCATAATCCATAAGATGTCCCATACTAAGTAAAACTGTTTTTTATTGCATGTGGGTTAGATACTCCCAGGAATAGGCTCATGAACAAATCCTGAAATGTCTTATTTCTCTTTTTTACCGTCCCAAAATAGTAAGGAAAATAAAACAAACATTGTATATCATTTTTTGATGTCCCAGACTTGGTTCACTCAATAGTAACTAAACTCGTTTGCCACATGACCTCATATGGGCCTCCTTGTACACCAAAAGTTTCCAACTAGTAGCGAGGGTCCATGGTGAAATAGTGGGGATACTATAACATCCTGATCAGAGTGTATAAAATCGGTTTAAAGATATAAATAAATACTAGGAGCATATAATGATAACTAAAAAACTGAAGATTAAACACCCATAATATAATTACCAAGTAATCACATCCATCAATGTCATATATAAAATAGGGGTCATGGAATGCTATACAAAAATAAATATAGGAAGACATTACAGTAGTTACACATATATAAATTTACACAAAAAATATTCAAAAAGGACAAAAATACAATCTTCTAATAGATTCAAAAGACATAGTTTATTCTTACGCTCCCCCACTCCCATGAAATAATCAATCAAGAATCAATAAGTGGGTGATTTCCCCTATCCCAAACTACATCCAAGAAGTTATTCTAGGAAAAATATATTTTCCTTGGGTAGTGTGTGACATTAACTCAGTAGGCCACCACCAATGGAGTATATTCCATCCAGTCCTTGAATATATGATAAATAGTTTGTATGTCGTAAATAAATTGTAAATTAAAGGTGGTGGTAAATAAACTACATAGGTATGGGTTCCCATGGTACACCCATCCTCTGATACCTGATTTGGTCTAATAAATACTATCTATGAGTAAAAATTTATTCTTTATTTAAATAATAAGGATGTTTTGGGACCTTTTTCATTCCCCATTCATCTTACATATAATATATCCACAATATTGGTATAATAAGGACATCAGTAAAAATTAAAGCTATGACTGAATCCATTCTTATGCTTTGACTTTGAAGACACTTTTTATAATCAATTTTTAATTATTTAATTAAAAAATAACCTGATCCCATACTTGGAATGCCTAATTTGGATCCTAGGTACCACTCTTGGTATAAGGAACCCGTTACCTTACAAGATCATTTATTGAAATACGCATAGGAACTTATGTGTCTCTTTAGGTGTATTATAACATCACCACCCTCGGAGTCTATCCTTGTAATACACTAAGGGGACCCAAGTGTGACTCCTTGTTTATACAATGATCATCTCTATGCGTTCATCCTTGGAATACCATAAGGGAGTCCATGTATCACTTATGGAATAATGACAATCAACCCTCTAAGTCTATCCTTGGTTGTCCGTAAAGGAGTCTATGTATCACTCATATAAGAGGTATCTATAAAATGAGTATATCCATGGAATTAAAAATAGAACCCACATATCACCTAAGGGGAATAATAATAAGATATTAATAATAATTTAATTATTCTATCTAGAAGATTCAATTTATAGTGATCTTAAATTGGAACCCACCTCACACTCTCTGAACGTTAGTAAGAATGGGAATTTCCCCATAGTCTAACCATACCATATAAGTTCATAGTTATATTCAGTTTTTTATCACATTTATATAGTCTAAAAACTCACCATTGAAGGTATCTCTAACTCACATCTTGGTCATATGATTCTATACATCACATGAATCTATTCATTCATTTTGGTTTTCAATTTCAAATATGAAAGATAACTGATGCCTATGCGAGCAAGGTCAATGGATGATGGACTAGGGATATGATCTTCCATTACCTCTTTCCATTAATTCAATTTATAACATATTCAAATAATTTTAAACCCCTTATGAAAGTTTTAAAAGGTCACACCTAAAAAGGTAATTCAATTACAAGTCCACTCATGGTTGTTTAATCAAATTTAACAACTCACCCAATGGGTGGGTATAATTCGATGTCTATAACCATTAATTACACCTCAAAGGGTCTCAAGGTCCATTATTGTAAATTTAGTTAAATTAAATTCTCATTTATTATGAATAATATTGTAAAATAATGTTTGTTCCATAATGGAATTATAAATACACCATGAATTTAAGGTAAACGTACAATACAACCTATCATATCTTAGTAGAAGAACACTCAGCCAGTTTCAGCCTCTGATTCAGTGCATATCCGAATGAAATATAGTAATGGATGAATGAACTAGAAATAATACATTAGATCCTGCCCCAAAAATATCTTTTTCGGTAGTTTGTTCAACAAATAATGGATTTTAATGAATCACGTGTTTACCGATGGATATCCAACATGATAGATGGTTCTTGAATCGAAGGTCAGGTAAGTGATCAGATTCAAATCCTTCCTTTAAGATTCAAGGTAGTCTTAAGTGGAAAGTTTTTGTGTGAGATGAAAACGAGGGTGTTCTGTCAAAAATAACATGCCCTTACACTTTAAAAAAAACTAACCTTGGGATATTACAATGCATTTAATCTATTCATGTGTTTAATGATTGACTTTTCCTCCTCAAGTGAAAAACCATTTCATGGTGTTAAAATGGTCTACCAAACCAATACATTTCATGTATTGTATAAATTTTGTGTATTCTAAATACACACTATGTACTTGGCTTACAACAACATTTATCCCCCTTTCTTACTTATTCCCTAAAACATATCAATATACCTAAAGTCTCAGCTTCTGAGTATAATCCAAAAATATAGTTGCAATTGGGGTTTAAAAAAGAATTTAGGAATTTGTATATCATAGAAAAATCTAAGATATTAAAATCATTGTCTATGTGCATATATTTTTATGCATTATATTGTGTGTGTGTGTTTTTTTGTATGTTTATATATAGATGTTATATGTGTACATATGTATGTATGTGTATGTATATATGCACATGTATGTGTGATGTATTTATATTCAGAGCATTTGTACATTTGTATGTATGGAATGTGCTTATTTCACATTTGATGTTTATTTTATTCATTTTTTGACATAATATTACCAAAATTTAATCATTTTTATACATATTTAAATCAATCCAATATCAGTGAAGTTTTCCTTGGGGAATTCGAAAAAAATACTAGAATGATCTGAGTTGAAAGATAATCGCCCAGCACTGAGACTGTCAATGCAAGGAGCAGTTCTGAGCTGAAAATATTATTGGAGGGAAAATATCTAGCTACATAATAAGATCATCGACATCTTGATTATCCCACCCCATTGGATGATAACATTGATCATCAAGTTAATGATTAAAAGACATGGAAAAATCCCAAAACCTGGAATAGGGTCTGTCATCTAAGAGTTATGTAAGGTGGGTGATCTCAGTCCACAAGATGAATTTTCTTCTCCTATTTCCTCGGCAGCTCTTTGTTTTAAACTATTTTAGTGGTTTGTTATTGTTTTCCACATGTTATCTCCCTTTGTATTTCTTGTTTTTTTTTCAATAGATTTTGGAATCATTCATTTTAAATCTTGGTTCACGCCGATTTGAGTATATTTAAATAAATTTAAAATTATAATAAATATACTTAAATAATAAATATAGTTATTATATTTAAAATTATACATATTTATATATTAACATATATATATAATTATATATAATTATGTTAATATATTAATATATACAACTATATAAATATATATATAATTATTTATAAATATTTTTAAAATTATTTATTTATAACTAAAATTTTAAATATATTTATAATTATAAAATTATAATAAATATATTAAAATAACTTATTTATATTTATAATTATATAATTATATATTAATAGTTATATATTAAATTGTATAATTATAAGTAATTATATAAATATATATTATTAAATAAATATATTTATAATTATACAAAAATATTTATAAAAATATTAATTTATTATTATAAGTATATATATATATTTAAATAATGATTAGATTGTAAAAAAATATTCAAATAATAAATATATTTATTATATTGATAATTATATATATTTATATATTAATAAATATTTATATAAATATATTAATAATTATATACAAATATTTATAAATAAATCTATTTATAATTATAATTATATATATATTTATTTATTTATAATTGTATACATCGAAATGATGGGCCTACACGTGGTGAGACACAGTCTCTCTCTAAAACATGGTGGGGGTTAGGGATCTTATCTCATGGATCCTGATCAGGATTGCTCTGGGATATGAAGGGCGTTCTTCATTCTAATCGGAAATTGGTTGATTCTCATGCCTCAATTGGGGTGTGTAAGCTCATATTGAAAGTTTATGAGGCCTCAAGGGATCAAGAGACATTGAATATTAGTATGCTTCCCACTGATCATGGATTGAAATTCACTAGCAATGCTACTGATTTCAAGTCCATGGTTCATTTAGGTTTGAATTAGGATTTAGATGTGGTGAATGCATCAACCAGTAGGTTCTCATCGGATCTCATCATTGATTCTCTATCTTTTCCTAATCTTATTATGAGGAATGTATCTTAGGACATTATATAATTAGATCACAATATCCTTTAGGATCACATTATGGAGTTTCAACACCCCATTATTTCTTAGGTCCCCTCCTTGAAAGAGAAGAAACCTTGCAATCTCAAAGATCTACAGAAAGGGTTACTTCAAATTTGTGGATTCAGTTGTTGAATAATGACTGACTGGAAAGAATTTTTTCCAAATCATCTTTCCCACTCATGATTTGAAATTTTAATCATAGATATTTGGATCAGTCTCACCCAAATATATATTTCTTCAAATCCAATCATGGTACCATTTTTGGATCTAGCTTGTGTGAAAAATTCAGTAACACAAGACGATATTCATATAAAGAGATTAAAATGATTTTTTGGGACACACAAATACTGTGGGATGATGCATCTATAGTGGGGACCCCTATTAAGATATATAATGAAACTGAGTGTGCCATGTATGGTCATTTTCTAGATTTTTTATTGAGGTGTACCTTTTTTCAACTATTATTGAATCTATTATCTTAGTTAGTGTTGAGTTTAATATTCAAATCACAGTGGAATATGAATATATACTTGATTTTTTTAGTTTAAAATTACGTTGGTCAACCTAATGAAATATTTCATTGGAATATGAGATGCATCAACTTTGGGAAGGTTGGTCATCTATAGGACCATTGAAAATTCAAATTTATTATTGATACAAAGAAGGGGGGATCTCAGTCAGGTCTCTGAAAGAAGAATTATCCGGCCTAAAACGTTGTGTCTCACAAGAACAAAGATAATAGAGTCTTTGATAAAGGACTGGTTGTTTTGTTTGAGGTTGAGTCTTATGGATGGAACCTTGTGAGGCCCTATAAAGATATGGTTCAAGATTAAACATTAGTTGTTGTGGGTGGAGCTATGATTTCTGATTATCATCCCTCTATGATCTTTATGGTGAATGATCTGGATAAGGTTTCTCTACACTATAATGATAAGTAGTCTATCCACTCTGATAAGGCCCTACATGTGGAGGTACTAGAGTAGGATGAATCATATAAAAAGGATAATAACCCAGAATCTACCAATTTAATGGGATAGGCTTACTTGAGATATGAAAATATTAATGGTAATAATTATTTACATATTTTTAAATGAAAGACCCCAATGAAGGCTTCTAACTGGTGATCTCATAAAGGGAACATTAATACTCAGATTTTGGGAAAAAATATAATGAAAACTATTCTGAGTCTTTCAAAAAGGTTGTTTCCCTAGATGCGAAATGTCAGAACACTTTTTATCTGAATGATTCCTCTTTTAAGGGAGCATAAATAGAAGAGCATGGCCATAAAAAGATTCAAGATTTCAATCCTAATGGTTCCACTACACATTATTTTGTTCTACATTGAACTAGTAAATAAATGGATACTTATGGTTATAGGAAGGCCACAACAGATGTGTAGTTCCTATAGATCATATAGAAAAAGGTTTTAGAAACCAGGGCCTCTATTCTCGGCCATTGGAGCCAGGAAGGTCTGCCTCACAAGGTGGTTTGGTGTAGGGTGTAGCCTACATGGATGTAAAAAGTCTTAAAGAAGGGATCATGGATTCTTCTAGAGAATCTAGGATTCAGATGGAGTAGGGTGCCATTATCCCATAGTACACTAGTCCTAGTAAAAATAGTTATTTTCATAAAATTTTAAAGAGATCTATGATGTTTTCATTGAGAAATTTTTCAATGTTGGTGGTCAAGACATTCATCCTCATGATGATGAATATGAATCTTTGGTAATGGATGATCAGGATAACACATGGCAAGATCCTATGTAGTAAAATAGTGGTAGGCACCCAAGAGTTTAGGGTGGATCCCGAGGAAGATGTATCATACATATAGGAAAGTGATTACTGAATGATCATTTAATTTTTGGGGAATTTTTGTGCCAATTGTTAACATTTCAACCCCTTATTTTTTTTTCTTTTGAAATTTTTTTTTTAATAAAAATATTTCAAGTCCATGGCATTTAATCCATAGTTCTCTCTATTTATGATCAATATATATGCATTTATATTTATTTATAATTATATACATAAATTTTTTTATTTTATATTAAATATATTTTTAAATTTTATTTTTATCAGCACTTTGGTAGCATTGATAAATTTTCTATCACCAATTTTTTAGTGACGATAAATATCAATATTATCATCACTTACTATTTTAGTTCCAATAAAACCACTCTTTGTTGTCATTTTTTAAGTGATTATAAAATTATTCCCAATCATTTAAATAGAACCCTAACCGTTTTTTTCTCCTTCGTATCATTCAAGATCTTGTGGGATCAAATCCCTATCATCACTCTCCCTTGATCATTTTAGATGAATCAACACCTTCAAAAGACTATGCATGTGATCAATTGTGGCCTTATCTACCCCTTGAACATCTTTTTTTGTTTTTAATTTTTTATAATTTTTTTAATGGATATTGTGTGTAGTGTCCAAACGTGAGGCATGTCTCCAATATGATGGATCTCTAGACAACATAAAATTTTATAATTTCTATTTATAGGCACAAAATTTATAACCGGTGATACACTATTGTGTGCAGAATCATAAACAGTGTAGTTCTGATATATTGGATTTTTTAGACCATAAACTATATAGTTCGATATATGGCGACTTAAAGGTTAAAATTCATTATTTATATTTATTAATATGACATTGATATTAAAATAAATGAATGATCTTAAAGATATTTTCTCTAGATTTGTACACACGCATCTGATGAGGAAATGAAATTTCATGGATGGACATGATAAAGAAGGCATATTTATTGGGAACACCTAATAAAACCCCAAAATCATATTTTAATATTATTTTCATAACCCATAAACAACATTATACATTATAAATATTGTAAGAACCCATGCATACAAGGCCCAACTTTGTTCTATTTATGTGGATTTTATCTTCTTGTGTGATATAAAACATCTCATATGAATATAATCTCTCCATGTTGGATTTGTTGTTTATTTATTTATAAAAACATAGTTTATCAATCACTACAGTTACTTCTTCCATGTTACCATACTTATAGTATAATTTATATATTTTCATATCATATGTAATTATATTTGAAACATAATTTTATTTTTATATTTTGTTATTTTTTATAATGATTATCTCTATAAGAATTTATTTATTTGTGTAGTTCTATTGCGATGATCATATATATATTCCATAATGTTTATAGATGATTCTCAACCCAATCTCCCTATCCTTGATCTATTTATGGTTCACCCTATCTCTCACCTTCACATTCATTTTCATTCATTCATCATTATTTATCAGTCTGATTGCATGGATCTCCTATCTATGCACCGCCAAAACACTTATCACATATCATGTAAGGTGGTGAGTGAAAATGATATCTAGGAAGTGTTTTTGGGGTGCACATATAGTAATATTCTCTATGTTTTATGTATTCCACCTTCTCCCATGGATTAAAATCTGACAATTTTACCCATTTTCTTCCACTACTAGGAAGAAGAACCCCAATCATTTTAATAGATATGTTTTTTTTAAATATAAGAATTATGAAATGATTTTAATTTATTTTGTGTGATTTGTTATAGTTTAGTATATTTATTATGATTTATTAAAATTAAAAAACATGATACTTTTGATACTTATACACATACTCTTAATTTATATGCTTTATTTTTTTAAGTTTGTTCTTAGTAATTTTTTCATGTTATTTCATTAATAAGTATTTATGTTTTTTAATATTATTTAATATTTTTAATATTCATATTGCATATCTTTTTATGGATACTGATTTGTTATATATTTTAAAAAATTTATTTGGAATAAACACATGGATTATGTCCATGGATTATGGACTCAAAATTAACTATCATGTGTGAATGAACATGGCATTATGATATAACCAGAACATGGGTGTCATCAATTTCTTACATGCCATCAAAAGTTTATATTACATCAAAACCCAACACATATTACCTTTCATCAAAGTAGCATGACTATTTAAACACAAGATTTATCATTAATACAATGTCAATATAGCTAAAAAACTCTATCAAACACAAAGAGAATTGTGATGCTAAACTCCTCCACTATTTCATCAACTCCAACCTACTACACTACATGCTAATTATTTGAAACTAGTTTATCTTTATGATATTTTACTTCATTATATAATAATTAATAGTACTTGAATTCATTTAAATGTCATTTTTGTAGTCTCAAAGGATTTTTTTAGTTCATGAAAATGATAGTTTATTTATAAGGTTCTCTACCAAACCAAAGAAGAAATGTTTTTTTCATTTATTGTTAATAAAATAATTAAATAAAGTGTATATAGATATAAATATAGATACATTATTTCATATCTCCACGTAAGGATACATGAATATGTGTAAATGGTTCATTGGTATCTATACTCATAAATTCATACATGTGTATGGAGAAAGGGTGGTTTTGGAAATCAAATTCAATATATTGGACATTGTTTATAAATTTTGTTCTTAAAAATTGAATTATACAAAAAGGCTATTTTCAAAAGTTGGAAGTCCTTTCAAATTACAATTCCCTAGTTGACTTATTATAATTTCATGCATTTTTTTATAAAAGTATTTTTAATTGAATAATTATTTTATGATGAATGTGATGGGTTTTATGCCTATTGGTTTGTTTAAATTTTTTTACTACTATTTAGGGAATGTAATTTTTTAAAGTGGAATGTGGTTTTTAATTAATTGAATTGCATGGAATAGGTTTTTGAAAGGCCCCTTTGATAAAATTCAAACTATAAAAAACCTATAATTTGACTATTTTTATCTTAGAAAATTACTTCATATAGATTAAATGTTCTTTAATAATGACTTTTTATGGGTTCCAAGTTCATAATTTCTATGTATTTATTTATTTGTAAAAATATTAATATTACAAAACTGAATAATATGGGTATGAATAAAAAATGTAAAGATACCAATTGTATGAAAAAATAGTAAGATTATGGGGTTAAAGTGTTCATTATGTTTAAAAAAGATCATTTATATTACCCTTATCAAATAATTTTACTATGTTTACACTATATTTATTTAAAACTAATTAGGCTAGGGGATTTGGAAGACCACTTGATCTTTCACCAAATAGATTGGATTTATAAATGTTTTACTAAATAATGGAATAAATGAATGTGGCTAGTAACTAGGATAAGAATATATTTTATGGATCATATTATATAATTAAAAGTGTAGAAAATGATGATTCTCATTTCAAGGATGTGATTACAGGTGAAACAATGATAGAGATTGTATATTGTAAATCACAATAATAGTTGAATATGAACATTTTGATTGTCTAAAAATTATTAAGAATTCAATGGGTTGTGAAAAGATTCTATTTTATTCTTATTGTAATAAATATTCATTTCTCTTATCCAAACTAAATTTGTATAATTTTAATGTTTGTAATGGATACAGTGACATCAGTTTTACTAAAAAAATTTCTATCTGGTATGATATGATCCCATAAGATAATAATATTCCTTTTTGATCATATGATAATAAATATTATTATGTTCAATGTTTATTGTATCTGAAAGATTATATATTTTTTCAAATGATTGTATATTATTTCTCAAGTACAACAAATCACTTAAAATTTTATCAAAGTGGAGTTCTTATCGATACAATAATGACAGATTGGTTCCAAGGAATGTTGTATGGTAATTTCTAATAATTCTAGGTTTTAGGTGCCTATATGGATGTTAAGAGAGTACAAGATAATTTATATGGCACGTAGATATAAGAAATAAATAAGGGAAACTTCTTTAGCCAAAAAACTCTCCTCTGTGGAATATAATTGAACATTAGTATCCTAAATTTGGAAACAAGATGATAAAACTTCATCCCTTTCTATCTATATGTGGATTAAATTCATTTAGTTTTAAAACCATCACATGTAGTAAATTCTTAGTTATGTCGATATATTATAATATTCCACCACGGTTATGCATGATACAGAAATAAATTATGTTATCTCTACAAACATCAAGACCAAACCAACTGGTTAATTGTGTTGATGGCTACGTGGGTCTATTGATTGAAGAATTGAAATTATTGTGGGATTCATGTGTAATGTTGTATGATTATTACAAAAAATAGGATTTAAAATTGAGATCTATGTTTTACTAGATGATAAATGCCTTTCCTACTTATAGAAATTTTTTAGGATATATAATTAAATGAACTCAAGGGTTTATGATTTATGAACAATGAACCTTATAAATAAGGTTGAAATATTCATTTATAAATGTGTTTTCATGAAATCATATATTTACACCCTAGTGTCATAAGTATTGATCTTGGATGAAATCATTTCATGGGAGTTCAAAAGAACATAAAACACTGTATTAACTAAAAGGCGAGAAATTGTTTGATTTAGTAAAAGATATGGATATTTATTGTGGTAACCCTTTTTGGAAAACAATTCAAAAACTAATTATAAAATTGATCATTTTTTTAATTACCATATTTCAATTATTTTTATGTCATGCATTTTCTTGAGGTTAAATATTTTGAAAAAAAAATTATATGATAGTGTCATTTCCACATTACTAAATGAACCTAAAAAAATAAATAATGAAATTATGCCTCTTTTAGAAATGATTGGCATGGGAATATAAGAATAAATAGTGACAGTGAAGAGTGAACAATGGAATTTTCATCCTCTGACTATTTACACACTTTCCAAGAAAGAGAGATATCAATTTTGAATCTTCTTAAATGGTGTAAAGGTTCTAGAGGTGTATTAATCAAATTTTAAAAATATCACCTCAATGAAAAATTTAATGTTAAAGGGTTTAAAATCACATGAATGTCGTATTTTGATAAAAGTTCTAATCCATGTATATTTACATTTCATTTTTCACAAGAATGTCTTTTATAAATTGACCAAGCTCTGTCTCTTTTTCAAATCTATATGAAGTAAAGTTATTTTCCAGGTGAAATTACCAACCATGTAGAAGGAATGTTTTGTAATATTTTTTTAATTGGAGGTTTTCTTCCTACCGATATTCATGGATATGATGGATAATTGGTAAGAGATGTTTGACTATATGGTCCTATACATTATAGATGAATGTTCCCCATTGAATGGTATATGAATATTTTGATAGGGCGTGTTAAAAATCAGAGTCATACATTAATTTATATTGTGGAGAGATATGTTGTTGATGAAGCTATTTAATTTTTACCAACTACCAGTAAGATTTGGAAAGAATTGGTCTACTGAAATTTCAACACATCGGGAAACTTTTCTGTGAATGAATTTCATGAATATATATTTTCACAATAACTATTATATAGTGGGAGAACAACCACCTTTATATTTTCCATTATAGATTAGAGGTTTCACCATATATTGATATATATAATGTAATTTTTAGGAATTTTACTTCATTAAGGGATTAAATTTGGATATCCAGTACACATAACAAATAGTTTATAGGATGGTTACAAGATCATATTTTTAAGGAGTGAATAGAAAATTTGGATTCAATTTTAAAATTACTTTGATGGCTATCTGTAGAACCAATTATGCAAGTATTATCTTATAATAATTATGTAATTAATGGTTATAAATTTTATAAAAATGAATATGAATAAGGAAGTTCCATGTAAAATAGTGCTGTTACAATTGTAGATAAATAGATGCATATATCAGGTACCAAGAATATAAATCCTATTTATGTGAATATTCCATAGTTTGGAATCACCAAAAAAATATGGTATTTTGATTACACAATATGACAAGTGATTATTTTCCAATGTAAATGTTTTTATAACAAGTGTGTTGTCAAAATAGATGAATTGGGGTTCATTAAAGTGTATTTTAGAATGTAATGGTACATAAATGAACCATTCATAAGGGGATTATTGGTAATACAAGTATTTTATGTTCTAGATCAAGAATACATAATGTGGTCAATTGTTTTCTCATTGACTAAATCCATGAAAGATTCATATACAAATTCAATTATGGACTACACTTTCATTGAGAGGTTATAATCATTTCATAGAGGTATCAATGTAGAAGGGGTATTGTATGTCATAGGAGACAACAATGAAGGGATTTGGATAATCATTAGAAGGTTCATGTCCATTTAACATTAAAAAAATAGAGTTCAATAATCATGTTATATTTTTTTTATAATATAAATTATGTTGCCTCATATTATTATCTATTCACTACTACATTTATTTAATAAAAAATCAATGTTCATACACATCTAAAAGAATGAATTTTACACACGTTGATGCTCCCAATCCTGAGTAACAACATACCAATGATCCCAATGCAGTGGAACAATAACCTTCTACACATTCTGCTACTACTAATCCATAAGAAAAACATTTTGATGATTTCTAAACAAAGGAAATTGTATATAGTGAACAACCTATGTCCTAGAAAAATATTAGAATCATAGTTTGATTGTATTAGCAAAAAAAATATTAAGGTTGGAAACAAAGGCATAAAATTAGAGGTTGGATGCAATGCATGTGGCCAGCCTTTAACCCCAACAAGTCCATGTTCGGTAGGTACATTGGGATATCCACTTTCATGCATGTGATGATTAATATAGATTCATGGAACAATGTTTTGACTATGAATAATACACTAATTTGGGATGATATTAGAGTAACATTATGATATAATTTATTTCTGTTTCTAAAAAAAACTAATGATACATTGATTTATTCTTCATTTTTCCTTGAAGAGTGAATTTATAGTGGATGAATCCTGAATGAAATTTTTATTAATGATCACTGGAAAGTCTCATAGATTCTTCGTTAACAATTTTATAAAGTATCATATAAATGATGCTGAGGGGAAAATAAACACTCACCCATCATTGATGTATGGAAACCTAATAAACCAATAAGCATGGGATGTGTTTACTAATCATCTTAAGGAGACATATTTTCAGGTACATTGTTACTGGAAATAAAATTCTTGATAAAACATGTATTAATATCTTTTGATAATAATTTTTTGTTTATAAAAAAACAACTAAGTGCTGAAAATAAGTAATGAGCATCAAATCAAACTTACCCCTACTATAAAGCAAGGACGCGGTACACATTACTTGAAAAAATGGTACCTATTCTAAATATACCATAATACTTTTACGTGACATGAAAAAACAACATAATTATGTTCCTTTATTTATATGTAGATTAATGAATCAAAATATTAATCCACTTCCATCCCACATCATGTTCGATGGAAGAAGGAATGTTTAAATTATGATGAGATCATAATATATGAAAACACACAAAAAATGTGGGAAGCATCTATAAGTATTAAAAAATTAAAAAAATATATATTTTTAGTAGGTATTAAATAATAATGATCACTTATTTTCCTCTATTTTTTATAAGAATTAAAAACAATAATCATAATCATTTATACCCGATGAAAAACTACTATCAATGCACTTGAAGAAGCCATGAAAGTATTGCCACATCAATGGTATAGGTTTTGGGGTGTCACCCAATATATATTTTGAGAAAATAAATAAATAAGGGGATAAAGATAATAAAGTGGGATAGTTATAGGAATGATTATTTACACTATAAGAAAAACTTTTTTAGTGTTCAATGTTGTTAGAAAATGTTATGGGTAGGAATTAAAGAGAAGAAAAAATATAAGAACAAAAACTACATGAAGATCCCCCCACCCCCAATAACTTTGAGGTAAGACATTACCCTCACAGAGCTATCTTATTAGTGTTAATAAATATTGTTATAATTGTTTCTGTGAATTGTGAATTAGGAAGAAAGTGATACCTTTCATGTAATGATATTATATAGGGTGAAAATTATTCTGATTTATATATATCAACACCCACCCATGTCCTTCTTGCAAGGGGTACTATGTAGAATATCCAAGGAGATATTCTATACCACAAACAACTTTCAATAAGTCATGTAAGAGTTGAGATTCATGTAGCTCACAAGCTGAGCATCGAGCTTGATGATGCAGATATTTATAGGGTCCATAAATCTATTGGAATATTCATATCATGACTACTATATCTCTTAAAAATACATTTCAATAAGGAGTTATTCATTTCAAATTTACTTTTCATGGAAAACCTTTAACAATTAATGAAAAAAGGTTTGAAATTATGAATGTTATTTAAGAAGGACAATGCGAAGGGGGTAAAACGTAAGTTCGAATCAAAATGATCTATAGGATCAACCAAAAAATTGAAAATATCCTCACAATGTACCGTTACCCTGCCCATTCAATGTCCTCATATGTTAACATTAATGGTTCATCTAGATAAAACATTAGGAAGTGGTGATATGGACACGATTGATTTTTAAGAATATAGGTATAGAGAGGACATTATATACTATATATGTATTGAGTGTGTAAATGAAATCCTCAAGAATGAATATGATGAAGTCTCTATTGTAAATGTATACATGAGCTGTGATTTCATGATGTGTTTTTCCAATAGATGATATAATATGTTACTTGTGACTAAATATTATTCCTATGTTTTATAGGAATATATATTAATACTATTTGAAGGAAAAACATTGTGAATATAAATTTGGTCTCACTAGTCCTAACATCACATCTAAACAAATATTCTCATTAGAATATAATAAATATGAATGAGTTGTGGAAAAATGGTCATAGTGTTTGAAAGAAAACATACAACCAATAGGCTCTTATTAATACCAATGATAAATGGGTAAAAAACTCAAATTTAATCATATGATATATATTTTCATTCATTTAATAACATATTTATTTTTGTTTTTTAGGAAACATTGGTTCCTCTTTATAGTTATTTGGGATACATCAGATATTTATTTTTTGGATTCAATGCATGGATACCCAACAAACTAACCACCCACACAACATAATCTATATTTTTTGTATTTTCTAGTGACACTTTTATGGTAAGTGTGAACCTATCATATGCCCACCATATTCAACCCATCCACAAAATAAAACATCACAGCCCAAACTACATTCAAGAACCGTGCCCATGATTTTCAAAATTCAAAATCAAATTCAGAAAGTTGTCAAACAAATAACGTTCCACTATGCCTCCCGAAAAACCAATCCCTCGAACAACTCACCACCATCATTACATCGCTGGCTCAATAAACTCAATGATTACTACCGTCAACATCACGCCAAATCTCGATCTACGCATCCATATCCCGTCATCGTCACCTACCTGCAACTCATCCACCACATGCCGCTGCCTCCAGAAACATGACCCACCAGAGGAATCAAAAACTCCGATCACCATAACCTTCTTCGTTGATAACCGTTTTATACAAACCAGTATAGAAACCCCACTGAACAGTATAACCATTCACTGTTTCATGTCAACACATTACCAAGGTCTTCTTCCTCTACACCTCAACACTACCGGTCTCTACTCTTACGTATACCACCAGCACCCGACGTTGACTGGAACAACCCCAGCTAGATCCTCTGGCCATCAAACCATCACAACATCAAACCACCCTCATAGAGTGAGCACACCACATCAAAGCACAAAAAAACCATCATGATGTCAAGAACTACACCGGAGACCACCCTCATCCATTAAAGAAAACATCAGGGAACACCATTGTCCACGTCGTCGTCCAAAAACTACCATAGTTGATGACCAGATCTCCAATCGAGGAACCACCACACCCAATATGTGGGTCAACACATTTTAATAGATGGAAATGAAGCCACCATAAGAGAAACCACCTTGATCACCGTCGCCTGCTCGAACTCAAATCCCAAAACACCTTTGAAACCACCACACAGATCCAACTAGATGAATTGTGGTGGAATCCTAGAGTAAGAGCAAAGTATGGAGTAAACAAAAACCTCGACAGGGGGCTCATTTCCTTGGTCACCCAACACCGACTACCACCGGCACATCTATAAACGAACATCACAGGAACAAAAATCACAAAGTGACATCAAAAGAAAAATTGAAAAGCCCGAACTGACTCCAGTAGCATCAATAAATCCATCATCCACTATACCATAACCCAAAAATTCTATGTTGTATCCTCTCTAGCTCAGACATAGAGATTCATAGCGGAACATGGGGTCAGAGCAGGCATGATCAGCCCATGACTTCCACATCACAACCATCGTAAAATCAAAAATAACACCAAGAAGAACTATCCCCATGAGAAAACCACCACGAGTCATCGTCAAGGCTGAAACATGATGAATCAATTATAAATTGAAACTGAAAAGTGAAAACAGGGAGAACAGAGAGGCAGAGGGAGAGGAAGAAAGGGAGGGGGAGGCACCTGAGGAGGTGCAAAAAATCCCCCCTTTCAAATCACTGCTAAGGAAACCCTAAGGCGAGGGGGAAGGGAGGTCGATGCCGCTCTGAGGATCATGGATCCCAAACTAACCACATGTTTTGACTTTTAACAATTTTAATAAACTACATGCAACATTTTACAAATAAACTAAAAGTTATACATTTTATATTATGTTTTAAGGGAAAATATTTTATGATAGGTTGGTGTTTAAATATCATCAAAATCATGGAATGAGTATAGTCCTTGAGCATTAAAACCCCATTGACTTTTAACAATGTATATGTATTAGGTTATATGTAATAACATTCCACTATCAAAACATACATCCAAACATATTACTTGTGTTTATCAATGTCTCTGCAGTTCATAAAATAAAAAAATGACAATGATTTGGGTTATTAAGTTTATAAATTTATAAAATATACTGTAATCCATCACCAATCTAGAATCCTCCTAGTAGTATTTATGATTATAATTACAATTTCATTTAAAATATTTAATAATCCATTATTTATTTATATTTTTCCAATACTTCTAAGACTATCAACATACCTCATATTCACAAGAAAAAATAGATTCATTTAGAAAAAAATGGGAAAGATACATGGTGTCAGATTGTATACAGATATCGTGAAGAGGTGACTTCTTACAACTTATTTATTTGATATTATCATAATTTTATCTACATTTTTTAGTTCATTTCTATTTAATTTTTATCTATTCCAAATTTTGTTAATTTTCATAGAGGTCAGGAAGAAGTATGATACACTCATGAAACACTCATGTACTATTATTATGCACTCAAATAAGATGATGCACACATGATGATGAAATTTTCTTTTTATTATGAGATTCATTCAAAATTCCAAGTTATTAAACAATAATATTATAAGATATCACCTTATTTTTATTGAATTAAATAATAAAAAGACATGGAGTGTTTTATAGGAATCAACCAAAACTTAATTTGATACACAAAATTCACATTATGACTCGATGTTTATTATATTTGTTTAATATTCATATTTTAGTTGAGTACACATGTTACATACTCAAAATAGGGAAAGCACATTTAGGTTCTTTTAATAATTTAGGAAAATGATTCATAAGTAATTTTTGATTTTTAGAAATTAGTCACACCTCAATTCAATACACAGTGTTCTCATTATGACTAAGATAGTAACATGTTTGATGATACTCTTTCTTGTATAGGAATAAAAAACCTCAATCAGTCGCACCATAATATGATACACAGTGTGCTCAGTATGCCTCGAAGGTGATTTTTTTTATAGTTAACATTTTAGTTAAAAACACACATCACACAATGAAAACCTATAAAACACATTAATATTGTTTTTATACATTATGAAGATGATACAAAATTCATTTTTCACATATATGAATCAACCTCCCCTCAATCTGATAAGTCATGTGTCTGATATGGCTCAAAGTATTTTTCTTTAGTTTAAATTGACATTTTTGTAAAAGAAACACATAACATACTCAAAATTTAGTAAATGACTTTGGATTGTGTTGATACTTTATTAATATGATTCATAAATATTTTTTGATATGTAAGAATCAACTTAACCTCAATATGATACACGGTGTACCCAGTATGACTCAAAAGTGTCTAATATCAATTTAAAATTGAAAAAATTGGTTCAAAATGTATGTCACTCGCAAAAAACAAAGAAAAAATTCTTTGATTTTCCTGATAATTTATAAAAATGATTCATAAGTCATTTGTGACATGTGAGAATTATTATTACATAAAAAAGATACACTATGTGACTAGTATGACTTAAAGTATGCGTTTTAAGTTTAAATTTATATTTTAGTAAAAAATAAATGTGAAATACTCAAAACTGATAAAACACATTCAAATTGTTTTGAAACTTTAAAATATCATTCATAAGTCATTTTTGATTTATAGGAATCATTCTCACATAAATATCATGCACAGTGTCAATGGTATGACTCCATGTGTGTGTTTTTATTTAAAATTGAAATTTTAGTTTAAAACACAAGGTACATAATAAAACCTAAGAAAACATTCAGATTGTTTTTATACTTTAGAAAAAATGACCTAGAAGTCATTTTTGATGTGTAATAATCAATCGTACCTCAAACTGATTCACGATGTTCCTGTTATCACCCAAAGGGTATGTTATCAGTTAAATAGTGAAAAATTATTTCAAAATGTGTTTCACTCACTAAAAATCATGTAGATGTGCTCGGATTGTCTTGATATATTAGAAAAATGATTATTTTTTTAATGAGTAAGAATCAGTCTCATCTCAAATTGGAACACGATGCGACTCATATGACTCAATGTGGTTGTGTTTGAATAAATTAAAATTTCAATAAAAAAAGTCACATAACATAATAAAAACTAATCAAATGAATTTGTGTTATCTTGATACTTTATAAAAAATATTCTTAATTTATTTATGACGTGTAGGAATTAGAATCATGTTAATACTATGCACAGTGTAAGAGGTGTGACTCCATGTGTGTTTTTTATTTAAAATTGACATTTTATTTCAAAATGCACGTCACGTACTCAAAACTAAGAAACTTCATTTGGATAGTTCTTATAATTTACGAAAATAATCTATAAGTCATTTTTTATGTATAGGAATTAGCTTCATCTCAAAATGATACATGGTCTTCCTAGTATGACTGAAAGTGTCCATTATGAGTTTAAAATTGGAAATTTAGTTCAAAACTTGTGTCACTCACTAAAAACAAAGAAAACACACTCATATTGTCTTGATGAAATCGGAAAATGATTCATAAATCTTTTGTGATGTTTACGAATTATTATCACATCAAACTGACACATGATGTGACCAGTATGACTCAATGTTTGTGTTTTCAGTTTTAATTGACGTTTTTGGTAAAAAATACACGTTACATACTAAAAATTGAGAAAATGCTATTATATTGTCATGAAAATTTATGTAAATGATCTTTAAGTCATTTTTGACATGTATAAATCATCTATACATCATTTGGAAGCATGGTGTGATAGGTATGACTCTATGTGTCTCTATTTATTGAAAATTAAAATTTTAGTTCAAAACACACATCACATACTCAAAAGTAAGAAAATTATTAGAATTGATTTAATACTTTTGAAAAATGATCCATATGTCTATTGTAATGTGTATTTATACGATTCACCATATTTGAACACACAATGTACTTGGTATGACACAAAGTGTCCCTTATCGGTTCTAAATTGACAATTTAGTTCAAAATATGTGTCGCTCACTAAAAACCTAGAAAACACACTCAGATTTTATTAATAAAATAGGAAAATAAATAATAGTTCATTTTTATGTGTAGTAATCTGTCGCACATAAAACCAACACATGATGTGATCAGTATGACTCAATGTACATGTTTTTAGTTTAAATTAGCATTTTAGTAAAAAAGACATGAGATATACTAAAAAAAATAAAATGCATTTTAATTTTCATGGTAATTTAAGAAAATGCTCCTTAAGTCCTTTGTGATGTGTAAGAATCAGTTTCACATAAATCTGATGCATGGTGTGACTCGTATGACTCTATGTGTGTCTTTTTATATAAAATTGAAATTTTAGTTCAAAACACACATCACATACTCAAAACCAATAAAACTCATTCCTATTGTTTTGAAGATTTAGGGAAAAAATAAATATGTATATTTTTATGTGATAGAAGTATCCACAACTCAATTTGTTACACGGAGTGCCCGATATGGCTCAAAGTGTTAGTTATTAGTTTAAAATTTACAATTTAGTTCAAAACGTGTGTCAGTCACCAAAATCTATGAGAGCACACTCAGATTATCTTTATATTTTAGTAAAATGATTCATAAATCATTTTTGATGTGTATGATTCAGTATCATGTCCAACTGACAAACTATTTGACTAGTATGACTCAATGTGTGTGTTTTCAGTTTAAATTGATAATTTAGTAAAAATGACGCATGACGTACTAGAAATCGAGAAAATACATTCATATTATCTTGATACACTAAAAAAATAATACTTTAACAACACTATAAATGTCATTTATCAGTTTTAGAAATGCATTGACTACATGGGCGAGGTTAAAATACCTCGTCTTTTATGGGGACTTATAAATTCACTGATAAAGGGACCTTTATCAGTTCTTATAAAAGTGCTGATAAAGGACCTATTATTAGTAATCATAGAAACAATGACAATGTATACATTTATTGGAACTCTATACATCACTAATAAATTTTTCCTTTATTAATTCTTTTAAAATCCCTTGTAGAGGGCCATATAGTAGTGGGCTGTAATAGCACACTACAACACCATTGCAATGCGCCGTAACAGCACGAAACAACACTATAAACACACCAGATATCAACAAAAACATGTCCCAGTATTGGATTTAAATGAAATAATATTTACAATGCAAAACAAAGGAAAAAAATAACATATTATAGACATTTCAAACATTTATTTATAAAATTACATAAATACAAATAATTACATACATTAAAAAAAATCAATTTTCCATTTCTTTTAATCTTGACTCGAATCATGACATTTTTTTAAAAATCACCCCATATTTAGAAAATGAACACACCTTTATAAGAAAGAAATTCTTATATTAGTAATTTTATAAAGAAACAAATTAACAAAAAGTGTTAATTTTACTAAAATCGATGTCAATTTTAAATAAAAAGATTCACTTGGAGTCATACTGGTCACTCCAGGAATTAGATTGAAGAGTTGTTGATTCCTACACATCCCAAATGACTTGTTGAAAATTTCCCAAATTCATCAAAACAATATGAATTTCTTTCATTTATTTTGAGTACATCAGTTTTCATTTTTACAATAATGTCATTTTAATATTTAAACGCACACTTTTGACTCATTATGATCACATTGTGTATCAGTTAAATGTGAAATGAATTCCTACACATAAAAAATGACTTATTTTTTCCTAATTTATCAAGAAAATATTAGTGTGTTTGATCAATTTTTAGTGAGTGATAATTTTTGAACTAAAATGTCAATTTTAAACTAATAACAAACACTTTTAGTCATACCAGGAACATCATGTATTGAATTGATGTGCAGCTAATTACTACATGTCAAAAATAAAATATGGTTCATTTTTTTAATGTATCAAAACAATCCAAATTTTTTGATCAATTGTTAATTGGAAAATTTTCCATTTTACTAAAATTGATGATAATTTTAAATAAAAAGACGCACTTTGAGTGAGTAACAAATTTTGAACTAAAATAATGATTTTAAACTGATAACAAACACTTTGAGTCATATCGGGCACATGGTATATCAGATTTAGGTGTGGATGATTCTTACACATAAAAAATTACTTATGATTTTTTTTAATGTATAAAAACAATTCGTACATGTTTTATCATTTTTGAGTTGGACATATTTTCGTTTTACAAAAATTGATGGCAATATTAAATAAAAAGATTCACATTGAGTCAGACCGGTCCCATCATGCATCAGATTGAGGTGTGGCTAATTCCTACATGCCCCAAATGAATTTTGGATCATTTTCCTAAAGTATGAAAACAATATGAATTTTTTTTTCTCAGATTTTAGTAAATCACTTGTCTTTTTTTTTAAATGTCAATTTAGAATAGAATCAAAAACTTTTGACTTATTTTGTTCACATCATGTGTCATTTTGATTTGAAATATATTCCTTACATGTCACAAATGACTTATTAATCATTTCTCTAAATTATAAATCAATATTGTGATTGTTTTATTGGTTTTCAGTGAGTTATACTTTTTGTACTAAAATATCAATTTTAAACTAATAACGGACAATTTGAGTCATATCAGGCACATCGTGTATCAGATTGAGGTGTAACTGATTTTTACACATCATAAATGACTTATAAATCATTTTCATATGGTATCAAAACAATATTATTTTTTTATTAGTTTCAGTAGGATAGTTGTCCATTTTACTAAAATTGGTGATAATTTTTGAATAAAAAGATGCACTTTGAGTCATACCAGTCACACTGTTCATCAGATTTAGGTTTGGTCGATTATTACAAATCCCAAATGACTTATGGATGATTTTCCCAATGTATCAAAAAACTATGAATGTGTTTTTTTGGTTTTGAGTATGTCACATGTCTTTTTAATAAAATGTCATTTTAATATTGAAGCACACACTTTGACTCATACCGATCACATTGTGTATCATATTGATGTACATATAATTCCTACACATAAAAAATGACAGATGCATCGTTTTCATAAAGTATTTAAACAATTTTAATGTTTTTTCTTTTTTTTGAGTAGGTTAGTTATCGTTTTTACTAAAATTGTTGTCAATTTTAAATAAAAACATGCACTTTGAGTAATACCAGTCACACCATGTGTCAGATTTAGGTGTGGCTGGTTCATCCAATTCTAAAATCACATATGGATCATTTAACTAAACTATCAAAACAATATGAATGTGTTTGTTTGGTTTTGAGTAGGTTGGTTTATTCTATTACTAAAATTGACATCAATTTTAAATAATGAATCACTTAGATTCATACCGGTCACACCATGCATCATATTGAGGTGTGGTTGATTCTTACATGTTCCAAATCACATATGGATTTTTCCCTAAATTATCAAAACAATATGAATTTTCTTTCTTATTTTTGAGTACATCACTATTTTTTCTTACTAAAATGTCATTTTAAACATGAAAGATGCACTTTGTCTCATAAAAATCACATCGTGTATCGGTTTGACATGAGACCAATTCCTACATTTCAAAAATGATTTATGAATCGATTCCCTATATTATCAATAAAAATTGTGTTTTCTCGGTTTTTAGTGTGTGACACTTTTTAATGTTAAATGTTTATTTTAAACTGATAAAGAACACATTGAGTCATATAGGGCACATCGTGTATCGAATTGAGGTTTGAATGATTATTACAACTCAAAAATTACTTGTTTATCATTTTCCTTGAGTATATAAAATATATGAATATGTTTGTTCAGTTTTGAGTATTTCAGTTTTCTTTTATATTAATATTAATGTTTATTTTAATGAAAATATGTAATTAGAGTCACACTAGTCCACTAACATTATTTTTCAAACCACTAACACTGAATGAGTAGTTTTGAACAAACCACAACAAGTCGGAAAAAAATAATCCATCTGTATAAGAATAAAATTATTATGAGTAATACTAAAGAGGAATAAATTAGCCATAAATTTGAAATAATACATTACTTATATGGAAAATGATTTAACTGTGAAAATATCAAGGTTACCTCTGTGATTGTGTAGTGAAGGAAACATGAAGGAATATGATAAATTTCAACACTATATGGGTGAAAGGTTTTGAGGGAGAAGAATTCTATGGATGTTTTAGTACAGAATGCATAAAAGATGGACATATCACCCCAATAAGAACTAAAGAATCTACGTGTATAAGAAAAAAAATATTTTGGGAGTAATACTAAAAAAATGAAAATTAGTTATGGAATAATACATTAATTCAATGGATAATGATTTTACTGTGAAAACATCAATATTACCTCTATAATTGAGAACATGTAGTGTTTTTTCTCTTCCTAGAAAATAAGTGGAGATAACATCAATGAAATTGATAAATCAATGACTAAATGAGTTAAAAGGTTTTGAGGGATAATTATTTTGTAGATTCTTTGTTACAGAAAGGTATAAAATATGGAAATACCACCCCAACTTGAACAAAAGTACCCACCTGTTTAAGATAACAATTATTATTTGAGTAATACTAAAAAGCAAAAAACTAAAAATAAATATGAAACAATACATTAATTATATGGACCATAATTTTACTACGAAAAAATCAATATTACATTTTTAATTGATTAGAGCCCACATTATTTCTCTTCATGCAAAGGACGTGAAGATAACATGAAATAAATTGATAAATGAAACATCGTAGGGGTGAACAAGTTTTTGGGGAGAAAAATTATGTCGATGTTTTGGTGTAGAAATGCATAAAAGATAGACAGACCACCCCAACTTGAACAAAAGAATCCACCTATTTAAGAAAACAATTATTATGTGAGTATTAATAAAAAGAAATAAATTAAACATATATATGAAATAATACATTAATTCTATAGGGAAAACTTTTACTATACAGTCATCAATATTACCTTTGTAATTGAGAATATGTAGCATTATTGCCCTTCCAGCAATGAAATTAGAGATAACATGAAATAAAGTGATAAATGAAAAACTGTAGAGGTGAAAAAATTTTGATGGAGAAAAATTTAGTGGACGTTTTGGTGTAGAAAGGAATATAATATGGATAAACAACCCCAACTTGAAAAAATTAATCCACAAATATAAGAAAATAATTATTATAAAATTGATACTAAAAAGAAAAAAATTAAACATAAATATGAAATATTTCATTAATTCTATGGAAAATGATTGGTTTTAAAATATCAAATTACCTCAATGATTGAGCAGAGTGGGCATTGTTTCTCTTTTAAAATGGCGTGACATGTGGATAGAAATATTCTAAAATAAACAATATCTATGAGGATTAATTAAAATTAAATCAATGTTTCATTAAATAATTTTTTGGTAAAATATATAAAGTATATCATAACATTACCATTAAATATTTCCAATGTATTTCTTTAATTATAGTTCGTTATTCTAAGGGATTGGTAACATCATCATGTGTATTAGAAATTGCCTTTTTGAGTAGTAAAATTTTAATTTAGATTATGTTAGTGTAGTAGATAACATATAATATTATGAGGAAAAACATAATATATTAAAAAAAACTTTTACCTTCTCATTGAAATATTTTTTTAAATGATTAATGGATTTGATTCCTCTACCAAGAATCCAAATCCCCTCTTTTTGGTCCTCTATAGTGTACAATACATTATCTACATTGGGACCTTCATGAATATATTGTGATTTCCCAATGAAAGGGCCATCCTCAGTTAAATTTTCAAATAACTCGACTTTTGTTTTAGTCTCCATCAAGACAGTTGACCAATTATTGTTTATTGGATCAGAGAAAAAAACTGAAAGCATTGAATTTGATTCAATTATGAATGGATCATCATTTTTCTATTTCAAACTAAAATTCAACTTCATAAATCCCATTTCATTAACATTCACTCCACTAATATTTTCGACCCATTTTAAATAGAAAAAAGGCACTTGAAATGTTGTATAATCCAACTCGTATATCTATTCAATAATGACATGATATGACATAATTTAATAAATTGGATTTCTTTCCTAGGAACTGGATACATGCATTTCTTCATCCACAAGAGTAACACCTTTTTTTCCATCACACTAAATTTATCATGTTCTATTGTATAAAACATATAACCATTGATTAAAAAACCAATGTAAGATATAACATTTTCATTTGGTCTGCTAGCTATCATGTGAATCCATTTAGCAATTTAATTCATAATTTCGTATAACTCCTTATAAATTGGATATCTAAATAATCCTATAAAATGTTGATTATGTGTATATGATATCTATCCTTGAGCCTTTGATGGATTAAAATATATAAAAAATTTTTTTAGCATTTAATGAATGGAACAACATCTTCACTATTACGTAATATGAAAAGGTGTGCTTACTTCCACTATGTCATGTTAATTATAACAACATCTCTTCAGAAAATTCCTTCTCTAATAAGGCATTCATTATGACGAGACTTTGGGAGACTGATGTATTTAACATTTTATAGGTAATTAGTATATAATTCAATAGATTCTTCAAAAAACATATCATTATCCAATACAAACTTCAAACCAACTTCGATTCTGGACATACCCTTTCAAAATATTCATATAACATTCAATGGGGTACATTCATTTGTAATGGACAAGACCACATAGTTGAACCTATCTAACTAAGTGATCCATGAGGTGGGAAGTTATATCAAAGAATTATGGTTGGAAGAATATATCTAATTCATATAATATGACTATAGTCTCTTTATTTATGATGGGAAACCATGAAGGATTGACAACATTACTAAATATGTCTTTGAAAAATAATAACATTATGGTTGATGTATGATGTAAATTTTGAGGTAGAATGAAATAAAATAAAAGGTAATTAAATCATGTATAGAAACATGATATTCTTGTGATTTTAGTCCTTGTAACTTCAAATTATTCATTGACACAACATTCTTGATTTTTGACTAATACCCTTGGGGAACTATTACACTAGTAAGAAAAATGGAAAATTGAATTTTTTTTATCTCGATAGACTGTAAGATGCTAGAAGAAGAAAATATTCTTTTTACCATTAACTACTTTCAACTCTTAACTTATCCCCATTTCAACCAAGTCCATCCTATCCTTGATGTCATCTTTTGTTTTCAAGTAAAATTTAGTAACATGCCAATAACACTATCAAATAAATTTTTTCCTACATGCATGGCCTCAAGAAAATGTCTAACATTCAAAAAATACTAATATGGTAACTCAAATACAATGGAACTCTTCTTAAAACATGATTTTATATGGTTTTCTGAAAATGTTTTACCAAAAATAGCATTAATGTTTTTGAATTTATTGTGCAGTTGATCTCCAATTACTGGAGAAGTTTTTTTACCTTGTTCGGTATTCCCATTGAATAGTATTGTCCATGATCGATATTTATGTCATCGAGGTAAAAAAAATTGTTCAAAACATAGTACTTGAAGAATTATTCAACCGAAGTGAATATGTTTTTTTTTCAAAAATGGTACACACCAACATTTCGTTAATTATCTAGTGTGATAAATTTATATATGTGGGGAATTAATTTATCATTTCATACATCATGGATCTCAATTTTAATTCTTCCCTTCTATGAGAATCATATTTTGAAACACCTATATCCCAAATCAATTTCAAATTTGGTCAATGGTTCCTAATAGAAATCAATATAATTACTAGATTTCTTTGGTCTAGATATAAAAAGAGACAACATAATGTATTTGCGCTTTATACACAACCATGGCAGGGAGTTATAATTTACTGACATGATGGGCTATGAACTATGAGTACTAATCTGTAATACAAAAGGATTTATTCCATCTATATCTAATGAAAGATGCATGTTTCTCATCTCATTTACAAATCTAGGAAACCCATAATCAATTTTCATTTATTGAGTAGAATCTTTTTGATAACTTAAGTCCCCATCTTTAATTTTTTGTATCTGCATGACATGTTAATCTTCTCAAAATTTCCTGACATCCATATTGTCATCTATAACATAGAATGATAAGAAAGTACCATAAATATTTCTATGTAATTGACTGATTTTTCATTTATCAATATGCGCCACACATATTGAATTTTATGGGTGATTCATGGTCCTCGAAAAAAAATATTCAATCATTTATACAAGAGTGTACTTTTATAGATATTATTACCATTGAACATAACATTAATTGAGCATCACATATTTAGTATGGTAGTTATTTTTCTTCTAGTACCATATCATTCAAGAGAAAAATTAGTTCTGTAAGTCTGGTGTCACTATATCTACTTCTATCTTTCAAATTATATAACATCATTACATGTGACAATATTGTGCATTTATTACAATAGGTATACAATGGTTTCTTAGAATATCTATTTAATTCTTCAAAAAAATTGGGAAAATCATTAAGGTCATATTCAATTTTCATAATCATTTATTCCATGTATTCTCCATCATCATTTACATGGGTATTCATATCAAATGATACATAAATCATAATATCAACCCCATCGAGTTCCACATTCTATTTTTCCTCATGTTTAGTCCAATATTTATAGCTTTGATCTATTTTGTGACAGTTGAAATGATCTCCCAACTCTTCCCGACTAACTTTTCTTTAATAACAACAATGTAAACACTAATAAATGATTTTCGAAGGGTTGTCTGCATGCTCTCTTGAAAACATGATGAGCTATTTAACTCCATCTTCATACTTGTTCATCAAATGATTATCGTTCATCCATTTTTATTCATTTCCTTCATATTTGGTTAATTAATGATTAATTTTGTACAATATATAAATAAATACACATAAAATATTAATTATCAAAGGAGAAATATTAGAAAATTTTAATAAGGGAAACTCACCATTTGATTATTTAAAATAATTTTAGTATATTGAAGAAAATTGGTAATTATATTTAATAAAATAATTACTCCACTATGGTAGGTGTTATCCTATGAATTAATTCAAAGGTGAAAGTTATAGAAAACTCATCCTTATTTCATTTTTCATGATGCATACACAATCTTTATATTTATAGGTAATGCACAAAACATGTCTATTATTTATTAACATTGGATCCACATGAGATGTATGTTTTTATTTATCACACATTATGGAATGGGTATTTGAGAAAATGACACTACGCATAAATTATATAGGAACACCTCTCCAACCCTTTCAGAATAACAACAAAAATTATGATCCCTTAATATAATCTATAAATAATCATTATGATTTTTATCCTATACCCTTTTAGAGGTCATAGTATCAATAGGATGTCCTAAATTATTCAATATAAAGAAATATTTTAACAGAAGATCTGATTTCATTTATGTAATTAATAATTTCATATATTTCTTTTCCATTTATCTTCTTTAACTACCTATTCCAAATATTAATTAACCACTTTAACAAAATCATAATAAAATAATTACACTTCTATAATAAATATATTACAATAAAATTAACTTCATATTAATTCTCATCCGTTGATTATTAAATGTTATTTTTTGTGGTTAATTTAACCACCAAAATGATGGATAATATAAAATGATATCATGGATTGTTATGAAAAAGTAATTAATTTTTTATTTGATAATTTTAATGAAAGGAATTTTTTATGGTTCTAGAAAGGTAACATATTAATTTATCTAACTCTTAATAAACCACCTTATGTTTATAAAAAATTTCTAAAACAATAATGTTATATATTTCGTGTTGGGGATCCATACCTAAAACATCTATGGAATGAACATGGAACATATTAACTCACAATGGAACTATAACTATAATACCTTTTGTATCAAGATGAAGATGAAATCTTGAACATGGATCAATGACCAGGATCACTATATAGAAATAGATAATGAATAATTTGAAATATTATCAACCAATCATCAGTATAAATTAAAAACTGGGAATTAAGATCATGGATCAATATGGAGTACATATGTATACAGTGAAAAAAGATGATACGAAATAAAAATTTAAAAATAAAAAATAGGATATCAAAATCAGTAGTCCATAAAATATTGATTCATAAATAAATCATTCTTTTCATAATATAAATGAAAAATAATATATAAATACCATACCGTAAATAAATCATGACATTGACAAAAAAGAAATAAAAAATGAAACAAAAAATACACAAATAAAATTTCATGGCCTACCTCTCTTGGTTAATGAAAATCCACTTCAAAAACCATAACTATAGCTGAACACCAGATGCCAGATAATATTCAAGAAATTGGAGGCAGTAGAGTGGAGTGATTCAAGATTCAATTAATCAAGAAGGATAACCAAAAGTAGGTGGATTCAATGGAAAGCTTCTGATATCAGGATGAGTTTGAAAGTGGTTCAGGTTTTTCAATTATATTAGGAAACATTTATCAGTGCTAATATTTTAACACTGATAAAGCCTAATCTTTATCAATGCGAAGAAAATGATGCTAAAGACCTACCTTTATCAACACTTATTACTTAAGTGTTGATAAATGATTTATAATTATTATTATAAATAAAAAATTGAATATATATATATACTTAATAAATATATATAAATATAAATATAGTAAATATATTTAGAAATATATTAATTATGTAAATGTGAAATCTATATAAAACACATTTGATATATGTTAAATTAAAAAAATAAAATGATGAATTCAATTATATGTCTATAGCACCATGTCATTAACCAGTATTTTTAATTCATAATAATTTTTAATCATAAACCATTATTAACTAAATATATGACTATTTAATGTAATTAACATAAATATATTGTAATATATACATCATATTTATATACATAAAAATATATCTATATATTTAATATATGTAATTTTTTAACATTAATTATCATAATTATCTAATTAATAAAATGTCTAGTATTTATAATGTATAATAAATTTATTCATTTTTATCAATAATTGATTAATTAAAAAAATTGGTAACAATTTTTTTAATAAACTCGTTTTTTTATTTCATTAATTATTTCATTTTATTTATTCTAACTTGTATATGAACTTAAGAAAGCACTGATAAAATATATCATTGTTAATGACAAAAATAAAGCATTGATAAATGGTACCCTTCATCAGTGATAACAAAAAAGTGTTGATAAAGGGTACCATTTATTAGTGGTGATAAAATGGAAAATTAATGAGATTCTTGTTTAGAGCTAGTAATGATGCCATTTACTAACATTTTTATGTAGCACAGATAAATATCAGCACTGTTAAATGCCAGTTTTGTAGAAGTGATACTTTAGGAAAATAATGCTAATGTTATTTGTGATGTGTAAGAATCATCCACACTAGAGTAGGTCAGACTTTATCACCGCTACATTTAGAGATGATAAATGGAACCCTTTATCAACACAATATTAGAGTTGATAAAGAACTACCATTATTAGATCATTTTTATGCGCTAATTAATGCTTCATCAGTGCTTTTAAAGTCGAATCACTTTTAATGATTCTTAGATCAACAACGATTTTTTGTGTGATAATAAATGCTCTATCTAGAACTTTTAAAATACACTTATGTAGTATAATAACTCGAGATTATTGGAATGGTTGATGTTAATGTTTGAATTAATACCAAATAATATTATCTTTTCAAGGCATCGGGAAATTCATAGGTTTAATTAAGAATGTAATTTCTATTAGTCACCCTAATAATGTGGTTCTTGCACCACCATTTTAGATGGTGTGTAAAATATCACACATGGTTCCATGGTTGCATCCCAAGGTGTAAAATATGGAAAATTTTATCAAAAACTATGAATTCGGAAGGTTTCTTGCAAGTTAAAGTTTCACCTTTCAGAAATAAATAGTTGCGGCATGATCATCTTAGTATTATTTGTGAGAAAGGTTTATGGACATTTTTTGTGAGGTGATTTCTAAAGCATGATCATGTGAAGTACAAAACATGTGGTTTTTGCTTTCTAAGGAAGTATGATAAGGTGTGATTAACATAGTATTTTGACCAACAATGGTTTTATCACACTGAGGGAGTCTGGGGGGGGTTTTCCTCAATCATGGTCTGAGGTTTTATAAATGAAATTACCTTCTGAATTCTCACCCCTATATGTGTGTGCGCTTTAGGTCCAAATGTGGGAGTTTGTGATAGAGTTGGGTCTTAATATCTCTTGGATGTTCTTTGAGGGTTTTTGGTGTTAATGGTGGTTGGGGTTGGTATTTCTCTTTATAAAATCAATTTAATTATAATAAAATATTATTATAAATTATATGGGTATATTTTATACAAAAAAATAAAATTAAATAAATATTTTTCCAAAATACCCCATATATATATATAACTCATGAGTCAATTGCGATATTTTTCAATAAGTTTATTTTTAAAATATTGTTTTTAAAAATGGTTAGATTAAAAATATGTTTAAAAATATGCCCTAAAGGTGGAATCGATGATACTACCTTTCTACTAAACCCCAAAAAAATATTAATTTTTTTAAATATAAAAATGAAAATAAAATTCTCCACAAAATTTATCTACTATTTAATATTAAGCAGTACTTTCATTATAGTTGTCTGTATTCTGATAGAATCTCTCACCCAGGCCTCCCATTTATAAGAGTGATTACCCTAGAAATCATTCTGCATTTCTGATGCGGGATTCTGGTTCTTCCTTTCCTGCGCAGAACATGCTGCATTTCCGATGTCAGATTCTGCTTCAAGTACGTGGATTTGAAAGACAATAAAATTTATATTATAATACTAACATAAATGGATCATAAAACATGGATTAAACATATAATAAATAGTTGAAAATAATAATAATTTCATAAAATATGTCGATGGAAAATTATTTATAATCTTTCAAACCCACCTACTTTAAACATAAAAATGTTTCAAGAACGTGCCTTTGAAAGCTCATAAAATATAAAATACAAGACCAGAATAAATAAAACATAAAACATGAATTAATCATATGAAAAATAGTTTAAATTAAAAATAATTTCATAGAAATTGTTGATGGAAAATAATTTATATGTTTTTAAAGACACCTACTTGAATATTAAAAATGCTTCAACTATGTGACTTTGAAAACCTATAAAATATAAACTATAAGACAAATATAAATGAAACCTAAAATATGGATTAAACATATAATAAATAGTTAATAATTATGTAGTTAATTAGTAATATAATTATTAATTATATAATTACTAATTATATAATAATTAATTAGTTAATCAGTAATATAACTATAAATTATTAATTATTAATTATTAATTATTAATTATTAATTAATTTGTTAATTAGAAATATAATTATTTATTATATAATAATTAATTAGTTAATAAATAATAAAATTTTTAATTATTAATTATATAATTGTTAATTATTAATAATATAATTAATTTTTTAATTATTAATATCATTATTAATTATATAATAATGAATTAGTAATTTATTTATTAATTATATAATTATCAATTATATAATAATTAATTAGTTATATAGTAATATAATTGTAAATTATATACTAATTAATTAGTTACTTATGAATATAATTATTTATTATATAATAATTAATTAGTTAATTATTAATATAATTATTAATTACAAAATAATGACTAATTATCTAACTAAATATTATATAATTAACAATTATGTAATTAATAATTATATTACTAGATAACTAATTAATAATGAAAAATTATAATTTTATTATGAAACATTATTAATGGATGTCATAATTATGACAATAATGATGAACCCTCTATTCCCAATTAATTTCCTCTTAATGACCAACCTTACATATTCTCAAACCATTGGTATTCTATCCATTTGATTAAATATTATAGAGATTTATCTCAACCATTGGTTCAGATCTCATGTAGTCTATAAATACTGTGATGTGTTAATGAAATGGTATGGACTTTTGGTTCTAAATTGTGTTCTCTACATGTGGTATTTCTTTTGTATTTGTATTTTCATTTTTTATTATCATCGGCATATGCAAATCTGATGTTATCTTTCTCAACGACGGGCTTCACACACGATCGAACATACATTTCCAATTTCAAAATGATTCACAGTTTCAAATGGAATTTGATCAATTTCACAAGATGTTATCATCAAGATCATCTTCTCTACATTGCGCATTGTGATGTTGATGTCTTCGTCCCTATCATCGGTATAAGAACAATCTCATAGGAAAAGCATTTGTCACATGTTTTTATAAACATTCTTATTTTTACATACTCTTTCGCATGTGTATCGATTTCACTCATTTGAGGATCTATGGAAAAATGTGAGAATTATGTTATATTAAAGATATTTTTAAATTTATTTTCCCCCTCTTGATAAATATAAAAATAATATATTATTTTTTTAATCTTTTGTTGTGGGAAAAATATTAAGATCCTGAAGAGTTGTAATGACTCACGATTGAAAAATTTCACTTCATTCCCTCGAGAGACTGTGTTTGATTAATAATTGATGTGTTCAATGATGATAAAAACATCCTTCATCAAATGAATAAAAAACTACACCACAAGATGTGGTTGATTGATGAACATTGTGTACCCATTGTACGTCGAGCCGCTATTTGATGAACACCGCGTAACCGTTGTACGTTGAGCCAATGTTTAATGAACATTGTGTACCCATTGTACGTCGAGCTAATGTTTGATGAACATTGCATACCCGTCGTACGTAGATCCAAAATTTTTTGATCATCGTGTACCCTTTGTATGGTGATCCAATGTTTTTTGATCATTGTGTACCCATCGTACATCGAGTTGAAGTTTGATAAACATCGTTTACCCATTGTACATCAAGACGAAGTCTGTTGATCATCACGTACCTATCATACGTTGATCTATAGTTCTCTAATAAATCTCTAAACCATGAAATTTCATCTCACTTGATCATTTGTTCACCCTGAAGGTGAAAAGTTTGATTATGATTCATAAAGGTTCATAATGAAGATGATATTTACTTTGAATATTTGTAAAAATTTGTTTTATTTATTTTATCTTTATTTTATTTCTTAAAAAAAATTATATAAATTAAATATTCTTTATTAAGAATAATAAATATATTATATATATATAAATACCCTAAAGTTGATGAAATTTATGAAATTGGTGAATTGAATATTCTTGAAACTGTCTTGAAGACACTATAAAACACGAACAAATAATTTTATTCTTTTCCCTGAAGTGAATGAGAATATTTATTGACAATTATTTGTTTCTTTCCCCAATGTGAATGAAAATATACATGGTTTTATTATAAATCAAGTTCGAGGTGAAAATGATTTTGTGCGATTGATTATTGTGTTGTATTTGTTTATAAAAAACAATAAAAATATAACCACCAAAAGTAGTTTGATGACAATAAATGTTTATAGAGCACAATAAATTTTTTGAATATTTAAAATATAATGCTTCCTTGAAGGATTATATGTAAATAATACCCTTTGAAATTATATTCAAGAATATTTTCATTTATCATTTATTGTTCCTACATCAACAATATCAAGGAAAACATTATTATTTATCATATTTTTATTGATTATCAATACCATCTCATGTAATTCATTTATTCCATACAATGGATGTAGCTATTCCTATAGTTCGTAAATGAAATGATTGAATTACATTGTTTTGATAATCCGATATATATTATGAAAGTGATTTTACCACCTAATGTGGTTAAATGAATGATTATCAAAATTAATAAAATTAATATTTTATGCAAGATTATCATTATTGATAATTAATTAATTATCATTCATGGATCATGAAATCCTTTGAATGAATGAATTCCCCTGTGTAAATGTAGTATTAATTACTATATCTCATTCCTTGAAGAAAAATTAAATTTTCCATTAAAATTGTTTATATGAATTTGATATCATGAATATTTGAGATTTTATGAGGTTTGATCAAATGATCTATCCTTAATTTGATAAGGTGAATGTTATTTTATGAATTATTATTTTGGATAATGATAAGAAATGTGTTTTGAATCTAGAATATTCTTCCACATTAGTTACCACAACCAAATTCTCCAGCTTCAAAAGATGTGGGGACTCCTATCCTAGGTAGATGTACTGTAAAATTATATTTGTGTAGGATGTTCAATAATATTTTGGCCAGAAGGTCTAAATTATGAAATAATATACTTGGTGATTGTACTAACTCATTATGATTATATGATTAATTCATCAACCACTATAAGTGGAAAATATAATGACAAATATGATTTTACACAGTGAAAGATCTTGAATATCTTACATGCATCGATCTTGAAGAAAAATATTTATAAATATTATTTTGATTAAATGCCTCAAAGAACTCATATATGTGTTAGTATATGCTCATATAAGTACATTTACCATTAGAGAAAATTAATTAATGACTCGACAAGGAAAAATATATTCCAACCTGGTGGTAGAAATTATTAATTATTTGTTATATCTAAAGTCTTAATTAGATAAATGAATTGTATTCTTGAAAATAAATGTCATATGGAGAAATTTTGATAATATAGGTACCTTGATATGTAACAAGAATTAAAAAAAGTGATTATAAATAATTTATTATGTACAATTGAATCAATAATGGTAAACCAGATGTTTACTGATCTTATCACTTCAAATATATGACATGATGATTTATGTCATCCTGGATCAATTATAATGAAAAAGACTGATTCAAGTATTCAGGAGCATTGATTTAATGATGACATAATAGGCATCTATCAGGGGAGAATGATTAATTTATTTAATGGATGTATGTGTACAAAATTATCAATGAATTTATCATCATTAAGTCATTATGAATTCCCCATGTATAAAAATTTACCCTGAGGTACCCATTTTTTGAGGTAAATAATTTATATCATTAGTAGATATTATGGACGTAAATTCCCCATATACTTATGAAGAAGTATATATGGGCGCACCCACCTACCATTCGATCCATCTATATGAAAGATGCATCCACAAAATGATCACATGTGTTATTTTCTGTTGGTGAGTATACATTTCATGCTATGCATGTTGATTAAAATAAATACCGAGTATCATAGATTATATGGTCATGCAGAACCATTGACATGGTTCTCACCACACATACATGAATGTAATGTGTTGGAAATCAATAGTCTGATTATACACACCTAAAGTGTGCTTGAAATGATTATACAAAAACATTGATCATCCTGAGTAGAAAGAAATAAATATATTTTCCCTTGAATAGGAAAAAAAATATATCGCCAACATTATATATTTCTAGATATTGTCCTTAATGTGACACTGCTACCAGAAAAATTATTGGATCACAATTAAATGTTGTTGATGATATATTTTCTATGAATTATTTTAAAACTCATTGATGACAACAGATTTTGACTGATGTCGAAATCATAATAATTGGCCAAAATTATTAAGGGAACTTGTGAAATGTTCAATATATAATGTTCTGGATTGATTATCCAAACAATCAAGACTATTGAATATCAATGATCTTATTATAAGAAATATTCTTCCTCAAATACTTGGATATTTATATATGAACCCCAAAAGGGTTCGAAATTCCAGAATTATTTTCAAAATTATGAAAGTTTTACCCAATATGATAAATTATTGGGTGAACTAACTAAGATGTATCCATATTAAGTTATGGAAGAAGGTAAATTGAATTTATCATCTTATAGTTTGTATAAATCATTGTATTCGTCATATTATTAAAGATTTTTTAAAAACATATAAACTCTTGAAGAGTTTTCTAAAATCAATGAATTATTTGATAATGAAATTACATGGAATTTCCTTGAATTTTGAATTAATCACCTTGAAGATGATATGTTAAATTTTGAATGGTTTTACCCTTAATGAATAATTAAATCTCTTGTTTCCAAGAGTGATATATTTTATATATAAGGGGTGATAAAGAACATACTTATCCCAAATGGATTAAATATAAATACACATTTTATTAATCTCCAAAGGATATAAATGATCATGTGAATATGTACATTTAAAATGATAATGAATCACATTATGATTCATGGTATTGTTCTTCTCTAGACATTGAAATCTAAAGGGTATAAGTAATTATTATTCCAAAATTCAATAATGAATGTTTTGGTTATGAATTGATCATGGAAATTCTATGAGTTAAATGATGATCATTATGAATGGGAGACGTACCTATTGAACTCTCTTTCCCTTAGACAATTTTTTCTCACTGAGTTATCTTGATAAGGTTTTTAACGAGGAAAAACACTCTAGGGACTTGATGTCATTGTACTCTTTTTACCTAATCAAGTGTTTTCCCCTGGAGGGTTTTTCCTTGATGAGGTTTTTAATGATGAAATCATACATCATAATAGATATCTGAGAATTTTATAAATTATTATGGATATCATTAATTAATTGAAATTGTTAGCCTTCCCTATGAGTTAAAATTTTCAATGAGACCATTCATTATTACTTTTGGTCTTCGTCCCATATTTTGAAAACATAATTAAATAATAATATTAACTGATGTCTTGAAGACAGAATTAAATGACATAATTAGGAGGAGTTGGGAATGATGTACTCTTTTTCCCATCATTTGGGTTTTACTACTGGGTTTTCTTGATAAGGTTTTTAATGAGGCAGCATGACATGGAATTATTTTATTTTGGATTAACTTATTATTCCCTTAGGGTTTTTTATGTGAAGATTAAATAAGGTTCCATGAAATTATGACACCCAAAGGGTAGTGTTATGAAATATTATTAATGGATGTCATAATTATGATAATAATGATGACTCCCGAATTCCCAATTAATTTTCCTCTTAATGACCAACCTTACATATTCTCAAACCATTAGTATTCTAGCTGTTTTATTAAATATTATAGGGATCAATATCAACTGTTGGATTAGATCTCATGTACTCTATAAATATAGAGATATGTTAATGAAATGGTATGGACTTTTGGATCAACATTATGTTTTTACATGTTGTATTTATTTTGTATTCGAATTTACAGTTGTTATTATCATCGGCAATCACAAATTCAACATTCGCTTTCTCAGCGATGAACTTCGCCTACGATCGATCTTACATTTCTTGTTTCGAAATGCTTCACAGTTTGAATCAGCATTTGATCAATTTCACAAAAAATGAAAAATTATAAAAGAAAAATTATAAAGAAAAATTATATTACTAATTAACTAATTAATTTTTATATAATAATTTTTAATAATTACTAATTAATAATTATAAAGAATAATTATAATTTATAATTGTATTACTAATTTACTAATTAACTATTATATAATTAATAATTATATTACTAATTAACTAATTAATTATTATATTATAATTTTTATTAATTACTAATTATTAATTATAATGAATAAATATAATTTATAATTATATTACTAATTAATAAAATACAAAAAGGGCATCAGCTCTGTCTTTCTTGAAAAATTAATTAATTAACTTTAATATAGTTAATAATTATATTACAAATTAACTAACTAAATTTTATATAACTAAATAATAAATATTACTAATTAAATAATCACTAATTATATAAATAATAATTATATTACTAATTAACTAATTAATTATTATATCATTAATTATTATATTTCTAAGTAACTAATTAATTTTTATATAATTTTTAATTATATTAAAAATTAACTAAATAATTATTATAAAATTAATAATTATATAATAAATAATTATATTACTAATGAACAAATTAATAAATAATAAATAATAATTAATAATTAATAATTAATAATTATAATGAATAATTATAAAGAATAATTATATTATTAGTTAACTAATTATTTATTGTATTATAATATTTAATATTTAATAATTAATAATTATAATGACTAATTATAATTTATAATTATATTATTAATTTACTAATTAAATATTATATAATTAATGATTATATTACTAATTAAATAATTAATTATTATATAATAATCTTTAATAATTATTAATTATTAGTTATAATGAATAATTATAATGCATAATTATATTACTAACTAACTAATTATCTATTATATACTTAATAGTTATATTACTAATTAACTAATTAATTATTTTATAATTAATTATTAATAATTACTAATTAATTATTATATAATTAATTATTAATAATCTTAATTAACTAATTATATAATTTATTATATTTTTAATCCATGTTTTAATTTTCATTTATATTGGTCTTGTAGTTTATATTTTATAGGAATTCAAAGTCACATACTTGAAACATTTTTAAGTTTCATGTTGGTGTCTTTGAAAGCATAGAAATTATTTTTCATCAATATTTCATATAAAATTATTTTTTTTCAATTATTTATTAAATGTTTAATCCAAGTTTTAATTTTCATTTATATTGGTCTTATAGTTTATATTTTATAGGTTTTCAAAGAGTCATACTTGAAACATTTTTAAATTTCAAGTTGGTGGTTTTGAAATATTATAAATTGTTTTTCATAAACATTTTTTTTTAAATTATTTTTATTTTTAAATATTTATTATATGTTTAATTCATTCAATAAGTTTCATTTCTATTCATATTATATTTTATATTTTATAGACTTTTAAAGTCACATACTTGAAACATTTTTATGTTTCAAGTTGGTTTCTTTGAAAAGTTATAAATTATTTTTCACCAACATTTTTTATGATATTATATTTCTTTTGAAATATTTCATATATGTTTAATCCATGATATAAATTTAAATTATACTAGTCTTATAGTTTATATTTTATAGACTTTCAAAGCAACATACATGAATCATTTTGAAGTTTCAAGTAGTTGGTTTTGAAAGATTATACATTATATTTTATGAAATTTTTTTATGAAATTAATTTTATATTAAACTACTTTTTATATATTTAATCCATGTTTTAAGTTTAATTTATGTTAATTTTATAGTTTTTATTTCATTGGATTTCAAATTCATGTACTAGAAACTTTCTTAATTTTCATGTAGGGATCTTTGAAAACATATAAGTTATTTTCCATGAATATCTTTTATGAAATTATTTTTATTTTCAACTATTTTTTATATGATTAATACATGTTTTAAGGTTCATTAATGATGGTCATATACTTTATATTTTATAATTTTTTAAAGTCACATACATTAAAATTGTTTATGTTTTAAGTAGGTGGTTTTAAAATATTAAAGACTATTTTTTATCATAATTTTTTGTGAAATTATTTTTTTCAAGTATTTGTTATATGTTTAATTCATGTTTTAAGTTTAATTTATATTGGCCTTATAATTTATAATTTATTGTCTTTCAAAGTCATGTACTTGAAACAGAATTCACCTTCGGAAATGCAGAATTTTCTATACAAGAAAGGGAGAACCAAAATCCCATATTGGAAATGAAGAATGATTTCCAGGGTAATCCATCTTATTAAAGGAAGCTCTGGTTGAGAGCTTCTGTCAGAATCCAAACTATTGTAATGACAGTACTGCTGACTATTAAATATCAGATAAATTCTACTAAATTTTTTTGTTATATATATATATATATAACAAAACAATATAAAAATAAAATTAAAAAATATAAAAATACCAAATTGGTTAAAAAAATTGGTTTTAGAAGAAAGGAGGTAACGAGGTTGCTGCATTTCAACTTAACCCAAAAGGTGACATCAGTGCTGCCACCTTTAGAGTGTATTTTTAAAAATAATTTTAACCAATGTGTTTTTTAAAAAATATTTTAAAAAAAAAATTAAAAAAATCCCTTTTGTAGATATGGGACACGTGGCAGATGGGGTTTTGATGGGTGGAGGGTAGTGGTGGGGTGGCTGAAAAAGGCCCGCTCAACACATCAAGCAGATCACCCAACTATGGCTATTTATTATCCTCTATCTTCTATTTTTTCATTACATAAATAAAATAAATTATGAATCAATATGTTTAGAATAGAATACATTACATATATGCATTTAAAAAGCGTCGAATCAAATCACTCGTATGAAACCAATTTACAAATAATAATAAAACTTATACCTTATAATACCAATATAAATTAATAATTGGTAGATTACCTGAGAGTTAAAGTATCATCTTAATGATAGAGAGAGATGCTGAGCATTATATGGTGAAGAGTGTCGGTGTGAAGAGAGTGTTTAAAAATTTGGTAGTGTAACATTTGAAGGAGAAATCAAGAAAAAGATGGATGTTTAGAGAATCTTCATCCATTAAATTCAAGAAATTGAAACACATGGAAGCTATAAATTTTGATTTTTTAAAAATAAAATCACACCAAAATTACAAAAACCATAATTTTTCAAAAATATGATAATTATTTCCAAAATATTTAAAACCACATGTCTATAAATATTTTTGTCAAATTATCTTTAAACCTCCACAAACATCATCATATAAAAAATCATAAAAAATTTAAAAAAAATTAATAGAGTAGAAAAATATCTTGACTAATAATTGAAATACAAAAAAAATATTTAAATTAAAACTTAGTAAACTGGTCAGAAGTTATCAGATTTTTATTTTTAAAACATTCTAATCATTTTTTTAAAAATTAACTAGATTATTCTATTGTTCAAATCAAACCACGAATCTGATTTATGTTCCTTCTTTTCATGCATGTCTTAAATAATAATGAAGTGACTTTCCTATTATTTGATGTCATTCCAATGTTTGTTTCTATATATTTGTCTATTAAACGAATGTTTTGGTGTTTTATAACATTAAAAGTGAGTTTTTCGTCATTCTAGGAAAACAACACATCCGATTAACATACCATCTTATTGATCATTTCACAATTCACTCTATGATTATTGTTGTTTAGTTTCATGTCATTTAGATAACATTTAGTATATTTTAACCCCTACGTTTTTTAGAGGGCATTAAACCTTTAAAAACCTAAAATCCAGTCATTCTGTATAGACCACAAATCCAATTGATGTTCCCTCTCCTCATACACAATAGAAATAATAATAATTAAATTTTCCAATGATTTTATGTCATTATGTGGTTGTTTTCCATAAATCTGATCGTTAAATGTTCCTTTGGTAGTTTTATGACTCTAAAAGTGTATTTTCTGTCCTCCTAGGAAAATGTCATCTCAGATTGATGTTCCTTCTACTCAACCATTTCACAATTGACTCTATGGTTGTTGTCGGATGATTTCAAATCATTCAGATGTTTTTAAGTTGTGTTTGACCTCTTAAAGCACCTTTTTAAAGGGTGTGAGCCTTTAAAAACCACATATTCAATCATTCCAATAAAACCACACGTTTTATTGATGCGTCATATCCTCATACACATCACAAATAATAATAAGATGTTTTCATATTATATTATGCCATTAGATATTTTTTACTATGGATATGACCGATATGTGTGCATTCCAGTGGTTTAAGGCACAGAAAATGTGATTTTGATCCTCACTGGTAAATTCCAGCTCGGATTGATGTTTTATCTACTCGAAAATTTCACAATTCACTCTACGGTTTTTTTTCATCTAATTCACTATCATAGATTCGATCAAGGGATGTGCTGCCTTTTATCATCACTAAATATAAAGTGGTGAAAAAGGGAAGATTTTATCAGCGCTTTCTAAAAGGGATGATAAATTTTTTAATAAAAAATATAATTAATTAATATAAAATTATTATATTTATATTCAAAAATAATGTTTATTTGTATACATTAAACAAAAAACACATGTTTATAATTAATATATTTTTCAATAATACATATATATATATATTTAGAAAAAGTATTTTTGAGATTATAATTATGTAACTATATATTTATATAACTATAATATTATAATAAAGTTAATTAAATAATAAATATATTTATTAGATTTAATATATTTAATATATTTATTATATTTATAAATATTTTTTAAATATATAAAAATAAATAAATATAATTATAAATATAAATAAATAAATATGTGTTTCTAATTAATTTGGTCAATAAATATGTTGATGTGTGAGTATACTTCATGTGCATATTTGTTATGTATTCATCATGAATGTTCATTTATACGAAAAGGGTTCAAGATCCAGGCGAGCCCACTCCTACCAAAATTTATTGAAAAATAAAAGATATTACCGAAAGAGGATAGTGGACAGGATCAAAAAAAGGAAAACTACTCCACCAAAAAAGAGAACTACAAAAGGTTGGAACCAGGATGATCCCTACAGTCCTAATCAGCGGTGTCTTCAGCAGACTCCCATTCGGGCCGTGAATTCGGCTGATTGACAATCATGTATTATTTTTTCTTAAGTTTGACCTACTCTAGAGTAAGATCCTTATAAGAATACCTAGTATCCCAACCACAACCACATTTATCCATGTCACTACATCCTTTTACATGACTCTTTAGTGGCCGACCTCAATTTCCAGACTTTGTTTATAGGAAATTGCCTACTAGTTCAGAAATAATGAAAGGATACTCCATAGAGTCATTAATGACCCTTGAAGCATCACCTGCTGCATCTTGCACCATAATATATCGTTAAATTAGCTCCTTTATGTCCATGACCGGTGATGAATTCCTATCACTCGTATGCATGTTACTAGTCTTAATTTATATTTGAGTAACATGGTCAGACAAACCGCCTTGCCCTACAACATGTTCACTCCCAAAAACAATATCTAATCATAATTTCTTTTTACCAAAGTGTGGTAAAATGTCATCAGAAACCCCTATCCCCACCCGACCCAATGGGTTAGGGTGATCAGACTGTTCGCCCTCAGCAATAGTATCGTGATCTATAAGATCTCCTTCTTTATGCACCTTTTCAATCTGGTCCTTTTCTAGGAATTGAGCTTGAGCCTGCTCAGCATTCACCAACTGAGTATCATACTCTTGATATTGAGTTCCAGGATCAAGATTACCGTTTTGCCTTCCATTACTGGGATCCTAACCCTATTTCCCTTCATTTATACACTACACCCTTATTATTATTCATGTTGTCCATACGTGATGACTCGTTTTTTATTATCTATACTTTATAAGGTATTCGATTCCTTCAAGTTATGCCCATGAATCTATTAGGGTATCAAAAATACTTATAAAATTACTATAATTATATTTAACTTAAAAATATATTTATTATATTTATAATTATAAAATTTTAAGAATATATAATATATTTTTAAATATATTTATTTGTAATTATAATAATAACAATATATATATATATATATATATTTAAATAGTTCTAAAATTATAATAAATACATATATTATACTTTTATAAATATATATATATATATATTTAATTATATAAATATAGGTATAAATATATTTATTTATATTCATTATTGTAACTATATATATATGTAAATAATTATAAAATTATAAAAAATATATTTATTATACTAATGAAGTTATAAATATATATACTTAAATAAATATATTAATAAATATATATAAATATTTATAAATTAATAAAAATAGTTATACTTATAATTTTAAATAAATATAGATATATTTAAATACTTATAAACATATAATAAATATATTAATTATATATATTTATATACAAATATTTATAAATAAATAAAATAGTTATAATGATAATTCTAAATAAATATAGATATATTTATATAATTATATAATTATAATAAAAATATTAATTATATATATTTATAAAATTAAAAATATATTTGTTATAATTTTATAATTATTTAAATATATATATAATTACATTAATAAATACATATATATTTATTATGATTTTAATTATAAATAAATATGCATTTATTTAATGTTAAAAATAGAAATAAATATTTATCTATTTAAATAACTATTTATTTATAAAAAGATATATTTACAATTCTTATATAATGTTATATATAATTAAAAAATGTATTTAAAAATATATAAAAATATTGATAAATAAATACAAATATTTATAATTAGAATTATAAATAAATATAGAAATATTTAAGTAATTATAAAATAAAAATAAATATATTAATTATATATATTAATAAAATTATAAAAATAATAAATAATATTTTTTATTATTTTATATTTTTTAAAATAAATAAATATTTATTTATATATAGTTATAATTATAAATAAATATTTATTCATTTAACAAATTAAAAAATTTGAAGAAATATATTTATATATAACTATACTCTTATAAATATATAAAATTAATATATTTTTTCTATATATTTCAAAGATTATAAATATAATAATTATATTTCTCATAATTTTATATTTATTTATTTAAATAATTAAAAAATAAACAGAAATATATTTATTATATTTATAATCATTGAAGTATTTATAATAAATATTTTAATTGTATATTTTTATAAGAATATAGATATAATAAACTTATTTCTTCTAATTTTATATTTATTCAAGTGAAAATATTTATATATTTATAATTATAACTATAACTAATTTTTTAATTTAGTTAAATAATTATAAAATTATAAAAAATGTATTTATTATATTAATAATTGTATTAATATATATAATTAATATATTTATCATAATTTTTTAAATATAAATAAATAAATATTTACTTATTATTATAATTTTATATAAATATACATATATATTTATCATATATAAAATTTTATAAATATTAATAATAATATTAATAAATTTCTAACATTCTATAATTATCAGTGCAAAAAACGCTGATAAAGGCATGTTTTATCAGCGCTTTCTATTTTAGCACTGATAAAACAAAACTTTATCCTTGAATTTTAACTAGTGTTGATAAAAGCTTCACCATATTTTATAAATGAACCCAAAATGTCCCCTCATCTCGCACAGTTCAAACTATTGTGAAAGCCGACCTCAATGTTTCCAATACCTCCTCTACCATGAACTCACCTCCGTTGCCACCAACCCCTCTTCTACCACTCACCATCCCCCGCCGCAAACACTTCTCCACTACGAACCCTCCTCCACTGTTAACCCACCTCCGCTGCGACCCCACTTTTACTAGGACCCCTCCTCCACCGCAAACACTCCTTTACTGTGAATTCTCCTCCACTAAGAACCCACCTCCTCCGACGTGAACGCTCCACCGTCACAAACCCACCTTCACTTCAAACCCACCTCCACCATGATCCTATTTCTTCAACAAACCCAACTCTTCCATGCGTCGAACCACACATTTGTCCTGAAATATCCTCCTCCATGAACCCACCTCCACTGCGAACCCCTCTATGACCTCTACTGTAGCGGTCACCACCACCTACCCCCGACTCTACCACTTTCAACCCATACTGTTAGCGCGACTATTCCATTTTCCACATTATTTTGAATTCCTTATATATAGATCTATTTTTCTTTTAATCTAATTTTGGTCTATTCTTATGACACATATAAATTGTTAGTATGTTCTTATCTGTGAAACCCAGGTTCCCCAAACATCAGTGTTAGGCTCACCCTACCAAATGATAGATCATATTGAGGTTTACATTGTTGAGGCATGTCCTTCTTCCCTCATGGATATTGATTCTCTTGTTAAACAATAATTCTTGTATTCTTAGTATCTGTTTCCATTTATTTAGAAAAATTTCATTTTATACTTATTATTATTTTGGTAGAAATCTAATTTCTATATTTACATATGTAATTCTACTAACCATGTTCATTAGGTCCCACCCTCTTGTGTGTCTCCTCCATTAGACTTAAATTCTCTTCACTATTAAATTGGGTAGTGAGTTAAATCACACAACACATTATCTTTAATGAATATATTGTAGACAATCACTATTAACATCTCAATAAATTAAATAAGAAGAAGAAAACTAAATTTTTTTCCATAATCCATGATTTATGATCACTCGATCAATGCATAATTACAAAATAAATGTTGATACCCAACATAATTGTGTTTCAAGAACCCAGGAATCCAATATGTAATCTTAATGGCCTCTACATTGATATAGAATTATAAGGGGATTTTATTTGAATTAATGATTAAATACCATTTCAATGTAATTGGGAGTAATTTCATTTCACAATATAAATTTAGGTATCCCATCAATTAATATTGATTATTTGGGGTTTTCTCAAAATCATCATAGTGAAAATATATTACATGCATATCTATAGATATAACTGAAATTTCACTTTTAATTTCCATAATATCTATGTTTATTTATATAACATTTTGATTATTATTCTTTTTAACAATAATGTTTTAATATCCTTGGAATATATTTCACATTAATATCTTATAATAGCTTCCCACTATAATGAGATCATAGATATTCCATTAATATATTCTTAAATCCATATATCATATAGTCTAGATACATCTATCTTACATGAAAAAGATTACGCTTGACAATTTTTTGATGGTGTCTCATAGGAAATCGATACATCTTCTCATGATGTTCACATATGGTGATCACTAAGATGAATGGTCCCATGGAAGGACCCACTAATATTAATTCCACATGTTTTATGTGTCATTTTATAATATTATATGATTTTTTTTCCTAAAACTAGATTTTTTTTTCTTTTTTATTATAACATTATATTTTATAAAATCTTGGTTTTTTTATTCATGTATATTTTATAAAGTTCCACTCTTGGGATTTATTTCTCTGTGAAAATGTTGTAGTGCCTCTTTCAAAATGATTCATGTTCTTTGAAATGTTTCTTAAAAATTTATATGTGGTCAACATATGTATTTTTTGGTTTAAATTGATTTTAAATGATTCAAACACTTAGCATGGACATTGAGCGCATGCTATCTATTTTTCAAATCACCTCATTGTCTTTCATAAATGGATGGGAATGTTTGGAAAGTGTATTTAATGCTAGTTCCATTATAATAAGTGGTGTGTAAAATTTTAAATGAATGTTTTTAAAATATAGAGGTATTTCATTTATTTTGAATGATTAAGACTATTGGGTCATGAGGTTTCCTTAAATGCAATAAAAATGAATTGTGGTTTGGTGAATGTGTTTTGGGAAATGATCGGTTTATTTTAAAAATTGTGTGTTATTTTAAAGAGGAATTTGTGTAAATGGTTTTTTAATGAGATTTGAAATGTGATTTTATAAATAGTTTTCAAAGGACATCTGAAATGTAGTTTTTCCCTAATATTTTAATTTTATTTATTAATAGAATCAGTAAAACCAATATATTATAAAGGGGATACAAGTATATTGATTATAAAAACATGGTTAGGGAATTCCCTGAACTTTATACAACCCATAGGATATTAATTTAAATATCACCTATATGGTATAAATTAGGGCCCCCTTGTTTGATATATTTATTTTGGCCTTTTACCTTAGAGGGATGTGATTAACTATTAATATGAAATTATTTATTCTTATACATGGATGTGAAAATGGAATCTTTCTTGTGAGGGTGTTAGAGTTGACATGTGATTTACTACTTATATTATATTTAATCATGTGAGGGTCATTGAATTGTTGTTTCTCACTCATACTTCATGGGATACATGGGAATATTATGAATTAATAAATAGGTCTAGATGTATATTATACTAGTTAGCTCATGCACTAGATAGTTTCCCATAGTTGTATAGTTTTCTTAGTCGATAAGAGTGACCATAATGAGGAAGTGTGGATAAGTTAGGTGTATTTTTTATTTTTTTGGATTCAACAAAGGCATACTATTTCCCTTATTGTAGTGTGAGTACAAAAAGAAAGAATAATTGAATTCCCTCTATGATTTTGATACATTTCATATAATAGAATTGGAACTAGGAAAGATGAATCCAAATAACAATTAGATTTATCATATAAAGAATAAAGTGGATGATAGGAAATAGTGAATGGTGTCTTTAATTGTAAATGTATTTAAATAATTATAAGGATTATATTTCATTTATATTTTATCTCCTGTTATAAAGCATAAAATAATACTGATGGCTCTCGGCTTGGTTTCCATTGAAGAATTATTTCTAGAATAAATGGATGTCATGTTTATATTCCTTCATGGAGATTCTGAGGAATAGATCTACATTGATCCACAAAAATGCTTCATGCTAAATGGAATAGAAGGTTCGGTTCTAGTCTCAAGTGGAGTTTCTGTTGGCTTAAGTAGGCACCAAGACATTGTAACTAGAATTTCAATGCATTCATAGTACAATTAATGATCATAATGTTTAATGTAAATAATTGATACAATATTATGGTGTATTATAACCGGATTTTATTAATTAATTGGACTCATGATAGGCATGATGTGGCACCTACCTATACCTTATTACCCAAAAAACATCTTTGCAATAAGTAATGGAGAACTCCACTTTCATCAATAGAGAGTTTGTCTCTCTTAAATCCCAGGAATTATCATGAAATATACTACTCCCAAACTCATAATATGTGGATGAGGAAGATGTTTTTTGGAATTATGAGATGTTTGTGTCTTGCCATCATGGGTGTTAATTTTCCCCAGTATTAGATCATAAATCTAAGGTTACTGATCTTGGAATGGATACACCGGTCAAGGAAGTATCGATTAAGGATGATCTATCTTTTGATCCCCTCATGCAGAGGACCACTTCATTGGGGGATTTCATTTTTTGGACTTGATGGGAACATTTTGGTGGGGTGATAACATTGTGGATAGTGGGGTGAAAGGAGTTATTATACGAGTGGATCCTTAAACCTATTTTGGATATGGAACATGCCAAATCTAATGGAGGAGATCATGGAGCTTAGTATTGGAGGCAACAATGGTCATGGATATCATGGGATCCCGTGGATGAGGGATCGATGATACAGAGGACTGCTGACAATCGTTTTGTTTAACAATGCAGAGGGATGATGGTGGTTCATGGGGGAGGCATCACTATTTGGGATGGTGAATAATGGAATATTATGGTGGCAAAAATCATAGGATTTTATGGATCTTGATGACCTTGGGTGGGAGAATTCATTGATGACTTTGTTTCAATTTGGACGGGACATGACGATTGAATTTAGTTTTGGGGTAGATCCTATTAATGGATGGCGTGATTATTTTATAATGTGTGCATGGCTGTGATACAAAGCAGATCTGGGTGGCGATTTCAAAGAGAGTGGTGGATGAAGGATGGATACAATCATGCGATGATGATGGGGTGACTTGGGGTTGTCTTAACATTAGGGTGAATTTTTTAGTAGGGAAGGTGGGCCTCACTAGGCCTCAGGCCCATTAGAATAGGTGGTTTTAGAACTTGTTTCCCATTGTTTTAGGGATTATGGGACTCTATGTGGGTATTTGGGTGATGTTGTGTGGGTATTTGGAATATTAGGTGTTTCTGGGTGGCATTATTTTTACATTTTCTGGTTTGGAAGTGCTTCATATGCCACATTCATGTTGTGTCTCACTATACTTCAATTTTCATTAATAAATTTTTAGAACTATGGTCGCTCGTGTCCTAAAAATTACTGATAATGGATGGATCCCAATAATCTGACAAAATATCATGAAGATGGAGTGAAAGAGTTCCTCATGTATAAAAAAGATCATGCATATAACCCTTATAAAATCCTTTTTTCTGGTTTACGCTATTGATATTCAAGAAAAATTAGTCCATATGAGTTGGACGAACACTTGATCAGTCACAAAATAGATCAAAGTTGTAAATGTTGGAATAAACATGGGAAAAAAGTTAATGTAGTTATTGGTTTAGATAACACTATATTTTATGGATCATCTGATATGATTACATGTGTGGAAAATGAAGAAGGTCGTATCGAGGATGTGATTATAGATGTGAATGATGATGGAGATCATATTAAGGAAATGACAAGGACAATTTAAGATGAACATCATGATTACCCAAAATTTATTGAGTTGATAAATAATTATGAAATTATGCCCTTATATACTGGTTTCACTTAATATACAACATTGTTAGCTATACTGAATCTATATAATTTGAATGAAGGACATACAACACTATCTCCACTAATAGGTGATCAACAATTTGAAAAATTAAAAGATGTGGACACTTTTTTAGTAAACTATTTATGAAAAACAAAAACAAAACTGGTTGAAAAAAAATATCAATTTTGTTTAATTACCATACTAGAATTTTTTTTGTGTCATAAAGTTTCTAGATTTTAGGAATGTTGAAAAATAATGTATATGATAGTGTCATAAACACGTTTCTAAATGCACCTGAAAAATAAAAGGATGGAATTAAGGATAATTTGTATATGGTTGACATGGAAATATGAGAAGAGTTGGTGCCAATTACTATTGAAAAATGAAATTTTCTTTTCCAACTGTTTACACTCTTTACAGACAGGAGAGATATCAATTTTAAAACATCTTGAGTGATGTAAAGGTTCCATAGGGGTACTCATCAAATATTACTAAAATCGTGCAAATGACCAATTTAAATTATAATGGTCTGAAATCACATAACTTCCATGTTTTGATTTAAGATCTAATACCTAATAATTTATGATTCATTTTTTCCTAAGAACAAATATCATATATTAACCAAGATCTTTTTCTTCTTCAAAGTTATATGCCACAAAGTTATAGACCCAGGGAAATTTCTCACAATGTAATGATAAATTGTTGTCATGTTATGTGAACTAGAAATGTTATTCCCAACAGCATTATTTGATATGATTGTTCATTTTACAGTTCACTTGGTGTGATAGATATAGTTATGTGGTTTTTTACACTATATATGGATATACCCCATTGAACGATACATAAAGATTTTGAAAGGGTATATCAAAAATCAAAGTATTCCAAAGGGTTATATTGAAAAGAGATATATTGTTGTGGAAGTTGTTGAATTCTGTATCGAATACCTATCCAGCGTGGAAATCATTGGTCTACTGAAATCTCGTCAGAACAGGTGGCATGCAGGAGAAGGAATTTTTTGAATATATGTTTCCCTAATCAATACTACAAATCAGGAGCAGGCCAACATTTTTATGTTTTCCCCATACATTGAAACCCACAATGAAATTATTAGGCTTTTGAATCCATAAAGGGATGAATGATGGATATCTAATACAAACAATCAATAGTTTATATGATGGTTTTGTGACCATATTTTTAAAGAGTCAGATGAAAATCGAGATTGAATTTTAGAATTACATCGATCGATAGCCAGAGGACCAAGTGTGTATGTATTATCTTACAATGGTTATGTAATTAATGGTTATACATTCTATAAAAATGGGAATGATGAATACAATACAATGAGAAATATTGGAGTTACACTTGTGGTTGAAGTGATGTATGTTTTTGGTACTAAAGAAAAAAACACAATTTATGTGAATATGTCATACTTTGGAATCATCAAACAACTATGGGATTTGGATTATACTACATTCCAAGTGCCGATTTTTCAATGAAAATGGGTTGATAATTGATGTAATATTAAAATAGATGAATTGGGATTCATGAAAGTTTATTATAGTAAGGTAGGGTACAAAGGGAAACCGTTAATAATGGTATCATAGGTAGTACACATATTTTTTGTTCTAGATCCTGAAAACCAGAAGTTGTCAATTGTTTGGTTATTAACCAAAATCACTGAAGGGTTTGATGAAAATTCAATTGAGGATGATCTATTTATTGGGACATTGTTATCATTTCATAGTGATCCCAATGTATATAGTGGTTTTTATGTCAGAGGAGACCACAATAAAGGGATTTGGATAGTCGATAGAGGGGTTAAATCCATTTTGCTTTAAAAAAAGAATGTTCAATAATCATGTAAAATTTTTTTTGTAATATAAATCATGTTACCTCATGTTATTATCCATTTTCTACTTAATTTATGTACTCTAAATTAAATGGTAAACCACTTATATAGATAATTACTTGCACACATGATGGTTCTCCAAATAAAGAGGAAAAATGGGTCTCATAACCTATTGGTGTTTTCATTCAAAAAGAAAAATAAACTTCAACACGTGTTAGTGTTCCCAATACTGAGAAAAAATATGTCTCTCAACCTACTAATGCTCATGGTGTACAGGAAAAATGACCTTCTGCACATGATGGTGCTCCCTATACTAAGGCACAATAGGTCTCTCAACCTACATCTACTCATTGTGCAGATGTACAATGACCATCTACACATGCCGATACTACCACTCTAGACGAACATATTAATGATTTTGAATATGGGGAAATGGTAGTTGATGGACTAATGGTGCAAAAAAACTAGAGCGTCGTAGTTTTCATGTGTTAGAAAAACCATTTAGGGAAATGTCAAAGGTATCATATATGATTTTGGATGGAATGCAAGAGGCTAGCATGTTAACCCCAATAAATCCATGTTTAGTTTTTACATTGGAATTTTCACTCAACAATGTGTGCCGATTGATGTAGATTCATGGGACCATGTTGTGTCCAAGCTTAAAAAACTGATATGGGAAGATATTACTATAACATTATTATATCATTTATTTATTTTACTAAAAAACAATATAATAAAACATTGAGTTACTCTTTATCATCAATTAAATAGTGAATTTATAGTAGATGAATCCCACAATAAATATGGGTTAATGATTTTTGGAAGGATTCGGAGAGGATTTCCAAAAATTCTAACAAGACATTATCTTAAATATGCTAAAGGGAAAATAAACCTACAACCATTTTTTATCAAAGAAAACCTGATAACCCAAGAAGCGTGGGATGCGTTTATTGGACATCATGTAGATGTGCCTTTTCAGGTACGTTGTCTATTGTAATATGTTGTTTAATTATATGTGTATTCATCACTTTGATTGAAATTTTTTTATTTATGAAACAACAGTTGAGTTATTGAAATAAGAAACGAGCAGGAAAACAATCGTACCCATACCATGAAGCAAGGATGTTGTATACTTCACCTAAAAAATGTTAGTATATATGTTAAAACTAAAATAATACTTATGCATGACATGAAACAACACCTTAATAAATGGAAGGAGGAACATGTAAATAAATACCGGATACTAATAGATGAAAACACAAAAAATTTGTGGGAAACATGTTTATTTATTACATAATAAATTTTTTTCATTATATCTCTATTACTTAAAAATGATTCCATATTTTCCTATATTTTATATTTAGCATAGTCACAAAAATTAGATACACCTGTACCAAATGAACACAACTATTGGTGGCCTTGAAGTGGCCAGAACAGTATGGCCATGTCAAAGGTACTGGTTTTGGGGTGATACCCTAAACATATTTTGAGAAAACAAACTATAGGAGGATCAAAGTGAATTAATAAAATAGATCCTATAAAGAATAACTACCCCCGAAGAATGATTTTAATGGGAATGATTGATTATGGAAACTTTTATGGGGGGAAGAAAAGTTGAGAAAAAACCTAAGAACAACCACCACATGGAGATCCCGCCCTACCCCCTACAAGCTATGAGGCCTGCCATTCCTTTCAAAGAGATGTCTTAGACAAGGTTGTCAATGTTCTAATATAAATTTCTACAAAATTTGAATCAAATAGACACTGATACCTTTCCTATACAAATATTCTACAGGGTGATAATGAATCTGATTTATATCTATAGACACCCACTCATCAACTTGTAGTGAGGGATACAATGTTCAATATCCAAAATGACATTCTACAAAGTAGGAAACTTCCAAAAGGTCATGTGCATGCTTTGATTAGCGTAACCCATGAGCTTAAAACTGAGATACATGTTCCAATTCATGAGGAAGATATTCATATGGTAAACAAATGGGCGGAACATTCATTGCATGGTTATAACATCTTGTAAAAAAACTTGTCGATAAGAAGGAATTCATTTTTAATTTATTTTTCAAGAAAAAATTTTAACAATTTATGAAGATAGGTCTAAACCGATGGATGTTTTTACATACATACAAAGGTAAGGAGATGAAATGAATGATCGACTCAAAAACATCTATTGATCGACAAATTGATCGAAAAGATATACTAAAATTCCCATTAACCTACCCATTATATATCCGAATTTATTATCATTTAAGGTTCATGTGTATACAAAGTTAAAAAATGGTCATAATGACGTAGTTGATTTTGATGAAAATATATATAGATAGAAATATAAAGACTTCATTGGGGTTGAGAGTATAAGTGAATTCCTCAACTATGATTGGCTAGGTGGCTTAGTTAAAAATGTATACATGAGTTAAGTTTTTATGATTTTGTTTTCCAAATGATAATATACTGTGTTAATTATGACTAAATACATTTCAAATTTTTGGCAAGATTATATTTGAAAAAAATTAAGGGATTTTCCCATGAAATAATATTTTGACTCGTTAGTCCTCACATCATCTCTATAGAACACCCAAAAATTGATACAAAAAAGGATGAAATAATGGAAGGTTTGATTAAATAATTTGATAGAAATATTTCAGATAATAGAATATATTTAATACCAATGATTTAGGTGTAAAAATATACAATTTAATCATGTCATATATATTTTCATTTCATTTTTATTAATTATTTTTTTTGGCAACATTTGATGCTCATTGTTGTAAATTTGGACACTCCAATGATTTATTTCATGGATTCAATGCATGTATATCCAATAAACAATCCACACGTGATGGTATTTTTCAATAATTAATACACTAAACCCATAATTTTATAAATAAACATAAATTTATATAATTTACATTATATTTTAATGAATATTATATTATGATAGGGTGGTGCATCAATATCGTGAAAAACATGGAATGAGGCCAGGGGATAATCCTGAGAAAGAATAAAAGTTCCAAAACTGGGTAAGTATCAGGGCATATATAAGAATATTTCTCTATAAAAACACATACAAAAAAATTACTTATTCTCTTTAATGTTTCTATGGGGTCTGAAACAAACCAATAGAAAATATTGCAGTTATTGTGATTGTAAATTTATGAGAGATATCATATTCCATGAAAAAACTAGCTTCCATTGATAGGTATTTTATAAGATAATTACTATTTCATTTAATATATTTATTAATATTTTGTAAATTTATATTTTTTAGTACTACTATTCTTGTTGAGAAGACTCATATTCAATAGATGATATAGACGTTCTTAGAAACAAATGGGCAACATACCTGATGGAAGAATGTACACAAATAGCATAAAAAAGTGACTTCCATATAAGTAGTGTATTGTTTCATATTTATGAATAATTACTTCTTTTTAGTGTTAATCACGTAATAATTGTTTTCTTAAACATTTTGATTCCTTTTTTCAAGTTGGGGCATTTTGTTCGAAACTATTCATGCTCATGAGAGATTGGATTTTGAGGCTGCAAGTGAGATAATTACAACAAGGAAATCATTGAAAAATGTATAAAGGTTAATTATTACTAATTATGAAATTAATTAATTTTTTCATCATATTACCTACTCAAAACTGAGCAAAAGATCAGGTGATCAGTATCACTCAAGTTATCTATTTTTATTTAAAATTTATATTACTTTTAGTAATAAACCAAGTGGCATTCTGAAAACTAAGAAAAGGCTTTCGGATTGTTTTGATACATTATAAAAATGATTTATAAGTCATTTTTATGTGTAGGAATCAATAACACCTCAATATGATGCACGGTGTGTCCTGTATGACTTTAAGTGTGTTTTTTTTATAATAAATTGATATTAAATTCGAAAAAAAACAAGTGACATACTGAAAACTGAGAAAATAAATTATAATTGTTTTTATACATTATAAAAATTATCCATGATTCATTTTTGATGTGTAGGAATCAACCTAACCTCAATATGACATACGGTGTGACCAGTATGACTAAAAGTGTCCGTTATCAGTTTAAAATTGACATTTTAGTTCAAAATGTGTCACTCACTAAAAAAATAAAATGTTTTCTTATTGTATTATTAACTTAGGTAATTCATTAATAATTCATTTTTATGTTTATGAAGTAGTATCATATAAAACAAACATACGATGCGATCAGTATGAACCAAAATTCTTGTTTCTAGTTTGAAATTACATTTTAGTAAAAAAAATACAACTGGAATACTAAAAATAAATCAAACACATTAGGATTGGTTTTATACATTATGAAAATAATCAACATGTCATTCTGTATGTGTATGAATCAACCACATCTCAATATGATGCATGGTGTGGCCGATATAAATCAAGGTGTCATTTTTATTTAAAATTGACATTAATTTAATTAGAAACAACAAGTGAAATAGTAAAAATAGATTAGACACATCCAGATTGTTATGATATTTAAGTAAAACAATCCATGAGTCATTTGTGACTTGTACGAGTCAACCAATCCTCAATACGATTCCATATGTGATTGTTACGACTAAAAGTGTCAGTTATCATTTTAAAATTGAGATTATAGGTCAAAAAGTGTCACTAATGGAAAAATATGAAAATAAATTATGATTTTATTGATAATTTAGGAAATAGATTGATAAGTCATTTTTGACATGTATAAAGTAGTCTCATGTCATACCAACACACGATGCGACCTGTATGGCAATAATGCATGTTTCTAGTTTGAAATGACATTTTAGAAAAAAACACAACTGGAATACTGAAAACCCCTAAAAAATATTTGGATTGTTTTTGTTCTATAGGAAAAAAATATATAAGTAATTTTCTATATTTGGATATTTTCCTCTCCATAATAAAATTCACAGTGTGGCTGGTATATCTCAATGTGTCTCTTTTTATTTAAAATAGACATAAATTTAAGTAAAAACCACAAGTGACATACTAAAAACTGATCAAATGAATTTAAATTGTTTTTATATTTTATGATAATGATACATGGTTCATTTTAGATGTGTAATAGTCAAATGAAGCTCAATAAATTGCACAATGTGACTGGTGTGAATCCATGTGTTTGGTTTTATTTAAAATGAAAATTAATATAAGAAAAAAAGAACAATTTCCATACAGAAAATCTAGAAAATTCATTAAGAATGTTTTGATACATTGGGAAAATGATACATGAGTCATTTTTGAACTTTATGAATCAACTACACCTCAATATGATGCACGATATGACTAGTATGCCTAAAAGTGTCTGTTATCTGTTTAAAATTGAAAATTTAGTTCAAAACATGTCACTCACTGGAATCTATGAAAATTGGATCCAATTTTATTGATAATATAGGATAGATATTTATAAGTAATTTTTGATGTAGTCTCTTGAAAAAATGATGCATGATGTGACCGGTATGACTCATAATGCATCCTTCCTATTTGAAAAGACATTTTAGTAAGAAAACACAAATGAAATAATGAAAACTCATAAAAAACATTAGGAGAATATTAATACTTTAGGGAAAGGTTATATAAGAAATTTTTAAAGTGTATGAATTAGCATCACCTCAATAGGACGCACGGTGTAGCTGGTATAACTCAGAGTGTTTCATTCTATTTAAAATTGACATTAATTTAAGTAAAAACAATATGTGACAAACTGAAAACCAAAAAAATGCATTCATATTGTTATGACATTTTGGTAAAATGATCTATATGTCATTTTTAACATGTTAAAATAAGATACATCTCAATATTATGCATGTTGTGGCTGACATAACTCAATGTGTCTCTTTTTCATTAAAATTTAAACTAATTTAATTAAAAACAACAAGTGACATACTAAAAACTAAGAAAAAACATTTCGATTGTATATATAATTTATGAAAACAATCCATGAGACAGTATTGATTTTTAGGAATCAACTACACCTCAATCTAATTTATGGTGTGACTAGAATGACTAAAAATTTCTTCTATTAGTTTAAAATTGACATTTTAGTTCAAAATGTGTCACTCAATGAAAACCAAGAAAACACACATTGACTGTCTTGATAATTTCAAAAATAAATTCATAAGTCATTTGTAATGTGTGTGAAGTAGTATCACATCAAACCAATGCATGATGTGACCAGTATGACCCATAATGCGTGTTTCAAATTTGAAATGACATTTTTGTAAAAAACACAACTGGCATACTGAAAACTGATCAAACATATTCAGATTGTTTTAACACTATTTAACAATGATCTATAAGTCATTTTTGATGTGCAGGAATCAGTCACACCTTAATATGATGCACAATGTGGCATGTATAACTCCAAATGTGTCATTATTTTAAATTGACATTAATTTTAGTTAAAGAACTAGTGACATAATCAAATTTGAGCAAACACATTCGGATTTTTTTGATATTTTTGAATAATAATCCACAACTCATTTTTGACATGTAGAAATCATCCCCACCTCAATATGATGCATGGTGTGACCGGTTTTACTTGAAATGTGTTTTTTTATTAAATATTGACATTTTACTAATTTATTCTATGATATTAATGTTTAACTTATTTCTTAATAGTATTACTAACATAATATTTGTTTTCTTATATTGGGGGAATATTTTGATTGGGTTGAGATTATTTTTTTCAGCAATTGATACCATGTGGGAACATTTTTGAGAGGGGATCACAAGCATCAGAAGATGAAATGTTATTGTTTTTAATGTTTGTTGGATAATTTTATATGTAATTATATAAAACATTTTATGAAATGTATATAGCATACCATGGGTGGAATTATTTTTATTCCTGGTGTCAAAAAATATTTACATCACATTGTTTGAAAGTACAAGATTTTGTAGGTTTTTTCCAAGTGTACTATTATATTACCAGCACATTACTGCCAGCAGGGCCTTTACCAGCACTATTTAAAGTGTTGTGTTGTCATTCTACATGTGAATGTTTTTATTACTTCACATATCCATCATACAATTTTAAACAATTTTCTACCAATATGGGTTCAAGATCTAATAAAGAAGAGAAAACTTTGACACCCTGATTGACCCCCTCCCCCCTCAGGGTGTTCTAGGGTCCTTCAATTGGTATCAGAGTGAAAAGGTTTACATATGTTGGATAATCTATAGTAATTATATTCATGAGGGGATTTGATTTTTCTTCCCTATGTTAACCATGAAGTGCAGTCTTGATTAAGATTTAGTCATCTCTGAGAAGAAGTATACACCCATCCAAACCATGAAAAACAGGAAAACAAAAGAGAATATACAGTTGAAGAAATCCCTCATGTCCAAAGAATATGTAGTTTCTGGTTCTCCATGCCCTTCCAATAATGAAAAAATATTAGGCTTTTAATATAAAGGGAGGGTTTCTCAGGTTTCTACAAGAGGAAAGGAAGGCACTTCTATTTCATTCTCAAGTGATCACGAGAAATTAAGAACGTATCTGCATGATATTTCTAAAGAATGTGTAGCTGTTGTTTGTAGATTTTTTCAATATATGCAAGATGAGTTCACCTAAATGGGAAGAGAATATGATAATATGGAAACAGTCTTGGAAGGAAACATTTTTTAATGTTTAAATCTCACCAAATATATTAAAGTCTTTGAAGAAGGAGATGGATTCAATAAGACTCTAGAGGAAAATATCCACGCACTTGAAGCTAGGCTAAAAAAGTGAACTAATTTAAAGAGTTTATATTATGATAAAAAATCAAATAAATTCAAGGAAATCGACTCTTTTTAGAAAAAAATGTCATGTTTCATGAATTTTAAGTTGAAAGAATAAATAATTCCCATGAAGAGAAGATGATTATGATTGATGATAAGAAATTAACCTCAATATGAAATATCTAGAATTGGAATCTCAATTGACTGCTATTGAGAAGACACATATTGAGTCTTTAAAAATGAAGGAAACAGTTTCTACTGGTATCCATTGTCCACTGTAGGAACCTAAAGTTGAATGGCCTCCAACACGTGACTAAACAATGATGACATCTTTTGATGATATACCAAAAGAAGCTGAGAGGAATAAGGTACCATCCAAACCATCTTGTACTCATGTGTATAAATATGTTTCCACAAGAAGTGCATGTTGGAATATAAATTCAAAAAAAGTATGGATGAGGATATACGAGGAGTTACCTATCAGCACATCAGGCGTGAATAGGAAAACAATCGTAGAAGCTGGTTCTCCAGAAAGAGAACAAAATTTGAAGAAGAATGTCCAGCAACAGAATAAAATGAAATCAATATTTATGGTTAAATGTTGGTTCCACAAAAAATTTGGGAACTGTGTATTACAATTTTTTTAAATACTTATAATGTAAATTAAAAAGGAATCCAATCTCAAGGGGTAAAAAGCTAGAGAAGAATATGCAACATTCGTATGTCCAGAAGCATATTTTTAACAAAAATAGATTTGGACTACCTCATAACATCTATGATGTATTCAATGGTAGTGGTCACAAGGTAGGTACACTCACATCTCAACATGAATTAATCATTGATTAGAAAAGAATACCTCTGATTACGACTAAGTATGAAGAAACTACCCTGGGAAGAAATCATAAGAATACTGTGAACAAAAATTTCCCCAAGAAAATATCAAGTAGGGAAGCTGAAAATAACTTGGATTTTTGATCCATACAATTGAAGGGAAGTTCATCGAAAATGAGAACTAATATGGATGACACTCAGATGAAACCATGTTGAAGATCGAAACCAGCTTCAACAGTTCCAAATGACATGTTTTTCATCTGGACAGAATATTTGAAAAGAATGAGGAAAATTGAAGATGAAAGGGCCAATTCTAGTGATAAAGGAAGCAGAAAACATTCATGTGATGAATATAAAGTGCATGAGAGAGTGAAAACCAAAAGAAAAACATGTGTTAATGAAGTTATTTTTGAGAGATTTATGAAATATGGATACATTGAAAAAGGTTTTCTAACCTTAATACTAGATCAAGAATCATTCCTTAAGAGGAGTAAGAATGTATCATCTCTAATGGCTGTTAAGATGAACTATTCTCAAAGAAAAGAATAAGATAATGTGAATAGATCCATACCATATAATAAAAAGTCAGAAAATATGTTTTGATATGAAAGCATGATGATTGGAATAAATGGGGAAACATGGTTGAAAATAACAACACAACCATGTAATTCATATCAATGAATCATGGATGATCCACCTCATTCCATTAAATCTATTATGTATATTATTTTTTTCTAATATAGGTAATTTAAATTGAATAAATCGTTAAGGTGGAGAACCTGAGAAGTAGTGAAATATTTCAACTCTTGATAGAAAAGATGTAGAAGATTATATCCTTGGATGATTCTTTAATTGATATTAAAAGATTAAAATGTTGAAGGATAACCCTTGAAGAAGATGATGAGGAGTGTTTCCCTTTAGGGGGGAGACAAATTAAGAAGCTACCAGAATGATAATTTCAATCAGTGTCAACTTTAGTTGGTATTGTATTCAATTAATCCAGATATTTATTGAAGACCATGACATTGGAAAAGGTATGTCATTTCTCAATCTCTCATCCTTTGTTACATAGAATGAAGATCATTTTACAAAGGGGGAGTAATTTAATTAATCAGTGACATAAGAATAATAGAAGATCCCCTAAGCAATTTATCCTTCCAATTTCACTTGAATGTTCTTTATTATATTGTATGAGTTTCATGTTGATTATTCCCTATCAAATTCAATTTCTTCAGCCTGGAATGAAAGTGGAAAACCCTTGAAGAAAAAGTACATGAGTTTTCAACTCATGTTTAATAATGATCAAGAAATAATAGACAACCTTGTTGTCTAAATCAAATAATCTTATTTTCTACACTGAGAAATGCTCATGTAGACTTAGAGTGAAATGATTCATGGAACATTGCTTAAGTATGCACTGATACGATTTTCCAATTAACATTGTGTTTCTTTCAATAAGGGGGATAGAATTGAAATGAAAGTAAGGGGATAGAGATGATTCTCATTTTGATATATACACATTCATTTGATGATAACATTAAGGTATTGATAAAAAAATTAAATGGGGGAGATTGTTTGGACCACTTTTTGTATAAGGTTGTATTTTTTTAAACAGTTGTCAATGAAGATCAAAATGAAGAAAGAGATGAAAGAGAACTACAAAGTTATTGAGAGTGGTAATTCAAATGATTGTTAAACTGATGTTATGTCCAAAGTACATGTATCAATGGTGATAAAATGTCTACAACAATGAAAAAATCTCAGATAGTGTTGAAGGGCTTGAAGTTATAAAGTAATCATGAAAAATATCACTATTCAAAGAGACCATGCAAGAGCCTACTTGAAGAGACATGCATTATTGAATGAGGGATCATGTGGAGATTTGAATATTTAAGAAAGATCATATAAAGATGAGAAGATGATTTTAGTCATATTCAGTGTTGACTAGAAAGACATATGTTGTTGGAAGATAGGGAAGTTGGGAAGTTGCAGTACATTCCATGGAGAATCTGATGATGTTGAAACTGATCGTTCCAAGAGTATATATCATGGTAAAAGGAGTTTATGATGAAATCCTCTGACTGTTGAAGAAGACAGATGATAGTAAAGAAACATGGGTGTTCTTTCTGAAGGAGATATTTATGGTGGTGCAATTTCCCAAGAGTTTCCAAATTTTTGGACCACCAAATTGAGATTTTGTTTTTGGTAATGAAATAATTTTTTTTATGGGAGTGAACGAGATATGGAATGGTGAAAGAAATAAGAAAAAAAAAAGAAAACCACATTCCTCAGAACATGGACCACGTACCATGTCCAGGAATGGTTCGCAACCACATACCATTTAGCAGGAAAGGTATGTAGGATGGTCCGCGGAACGGGTCATGATACTGAAAATGGTTCACAATGGAGTGAGTTGTCGTATGTGGGATGTCTCATCATTGGAATACGAGATGTACTATGTGGACCGGCAGGCTTATGGTACACGTAAGGTTTATAGTATGCAGTAAAGGATCACATTATGCAGTGAAGGATTATAGTATGCAGATGACGTTCATTATGCGGTGAAGATTGTCCCACATTTAAAATTTGGGTAAAATGGATTTGTGAAATTTGAGGAGTTATTTTCCAATATGAGGAGTACTAATCCCATCATTATGGTATATCTAATTTGATAAGAAAATATATTCATTGGGGAAGAACATGGATAGGTCTGAAAGGGGTATGTGGGAGAGATTCCGCATGGGATAAAATGGTACATGAAATACTAAATAGTTTGTGAAATTGAAAGGAGAAGACTTCACATGATATTCTGTGTAGGAAAAAGTGGTATGCGGGAGACAAAATAATTCAGAGTATTTGATGAAGAAGTCGTCAGATGGAATAAACGGTACGCCAAAGAGATATGCAGAGGTGGTATGTAGAGGCGGTATGAATAAGAAATACGCATAGGTGGTATGTGAAGATGGTACACGGAGGAAATAAGTGAAGCTTGAATAGTACATGGAGAAGGCGCGATAGGCGAAGTTGGCATGGTACACCGAGTAGGTGTGGTATACAGAGCAGGTGCGGTACGTGGATCAAGTGAGGTACGCGAAGCAGACATAGTATGTGGAGTAGGCGTGGAAGGCAGAGAAGGTGTGGTATGTGGAGTAGGAACGGTACACAGAGTAGGCATGGTACAAAGACTAAAGATAGCCTATAGAATCAGTGATATTTTTCAGAATCAGAGACATCATAAGGGGATTTTGTGATTCTAGTAAAAATAAAATGTATTAGTGCATTATGTGATTTCACTAATGGAGAAAATTGAATATAAAAAAGAATCAATTCGGGACATCGATGCAAGATATATCTCATGATGAACAGAGGCAAAGTCTTTCATTCCAATATGTTGAAGTGACATTCATGTCGATAAATTGAGTGAAGACCTCTATAAGGCAGCGATCTTAGGGGAGTATACTGATGTGATCTGAGGGAAGCAGGGATATATCCCTAAAACATTAGGTAGTGAGCCTAGTATAGAGTGACTATGATCGAATCATTATAATCTAAAACTAATGAATATTAGTGGAATTAGGTCGTCTGAAAACCGGTTGGCGTAAGCACCTTGGACGTATCCCTTAGTGGTGAACCATGTAAAAGTGTGGTGATGTCCTACTACATATTAATGTTTTAATTAATTCACATATCCATCATATATGTTTAAAAATTTTCATAATGATGCGGGAACAAGATGCAGTAATTAAGAGAAAAAGTTGACACCATGATTCACCCCCCCCCCCTCTCAGGGTGTTCTAGTGTCACGACCCGTCCCAGTGGGGCCCGAGCCGCAACTCCCCAATCCCACCTTCAATAGGCTAGGGGTTGGTGAATAGCACCGAGTCGGCATGTTACTAACATGGGAGGCATTGCCTATAAACATGTACACACGCACACACATCTCTAAGCCCACAAAGCTGAAAAGAAAAAACTACTAAAAATGGAAATGCATGCATACACTAAAATACAAACCAATCGAGTACGACAGGAAGTAAAGTACAGTAATGTAAAACCTGAGGAAAAGGTACAATCCCACCAAAAGAAAGTCTGTAAAATACTCCAACCCATAGAAAAAGGTACTGGGACTGCAATTTGTATCCGTAGGAAAACATCTCATCCTGACTGATCTCACTGAGCACTGTCCGGTCCTGGTTTGCCTAGAATCCTGTCAAAAGCCCGCTGATCTGCATAAGACACAACACGTGCGGGAAAATCCCGTGCATGGGTGAGTATAACAATACCCAGTAGGACACCCCAAAACCACAAAGGAATACAACAAGGGAAATACCACAAAGGATAGATACAGTCATCTCTATAAATTATATATTGATAGAACATATTACAAGAATATCCAGATATACTCACACACAATCGACCATCGCGAAACCACTACTAAGATCCAGCTCGAAGATTCCACTGAGCACGTAACAAGGATAACACACTCCTAGTTCTGAAGAGAGAGATACAAAGTACTCATTCTTGGAGAACACACTCCACAAGTACTTGAGAATAAGATGTTCAGATGAGGATCACAACCAATAGCTATTGGGTGATTCCAACAACTCAGTCTAAACTAATCCGCTATGTAGAGGATCGGTGCCCGGGTAAATTTGGTCACGTCGATACTAAGAACTCTACCTAGGGTTCCAGGAATGAATAGAGGATCGAAATCTAAGTCTCACAGAGGGGATTCCAACAACTCTATTTAGGAAGTCCTGGTGAAGGGATATAACTCTTGTACATAGGAAATGATACCAGAAACCATCAGGGGAAAGACCATGGGAACAAACCCTAAGAAAGCTAGTCCAAGTCACAGAAGACAAATGGATCAATCCATGTAAAACAGGTTACACGATGTTTCGTATGGTTACACGTAGTGTTCCGTGACTCTGGGTACTGCTCGTGTAAACGACCTGTGTCATACGTCCAAGCTATATAAAACTCAACTACATGGCGTGTAGTAGGATCAAACATCGTGTTATTTGACTCCAAGTACTGCCCGTGTAAACGGCCCATGTCTGAAATCTAAGTCATGCAGAAAATCATAACTACACGGCGTGTAATAGGATTACACGCCGTGTCTAAGAACCCGGCCCGTGTACGATTGCCATGTTCCCGTACATGGTCTATGTCCGTGTCGCTTGTCCGTGTACCAGTACATGGGGTATCCCGTGTATCTGGCCGGGTCTGGCCGGGGAAGGGTATACACGACGTGTCCTTGCCCGTGTACCCTACCCGTGTCCGTGTACTCCCGGAGTACACCCCAGGTGGTCTTCCGATGAACACACACCATGTAGCCCATACTACACGCCGTGTAGTCGGGAAATTTCCAGAACCATCTTCTTCCTCCGCACCTCAGCCAATATTCCAGATCTCTATTCAGTCGTCCGTTTTCCAAGAAACTCAAGACACTAGTTCATTTCATCGTCCTAACACTGAATCTGGGTGTTTCGGTCCTTCAATGGGGTCAACGAACAACATATGATCTTTCGATGAAAATACGCTCAAAGATCGATTTCTCCCAAATCGCTTAGATCTGTCCATCTTCGTTGTCAGCGTAGCTCTATTGGATCATCCCGGTGTCAGATCTATAATCTCGGATCGTTACACCACAGATCGAAGGTGCAATCGATCGTTGTTCTTATCCCACTATGAACGAAGAACGTGCAGGCAAATAGTCACAAAATCGAACAAGAGGGATGAACCTCGATTGTTGTTCATGACGATTCAGGTTCATCGCCGTTAGATCGAAACCAAAAATAATCAACAGATTATAATTACGAGCATTCGATCTCTCGATAAAACCCCAAATCACACCCTCCAGCAAAAAGATCGATCCACGGGCTAATCGGTTCATGGATTAGTCTGTGTTCATCATATGAATCATGAATGGGGAAGGAATCACAAAGAGATAAATTCTCTACATGGATCCACGAGGATTGTTGGTGAATATCTGGTCACTGTGTCGTCATCGCCGGTGAAATTCATCAAAAACGTCATCACCGAGTTGGGGGTTTCCTCCAAAGATTTCCCAGTGTCTTCATGGGTTTCAGGGTTATGACGTCTGGAAACTTGGACCGCTATGGAAGCCTTTATTTAAAAAGGATAAAAGATATTCGCTGCAATAAAAATTTAATAAAATATTTTAATTAAATATTTTATTACGGTTACGTCCAAAAACTGGATTTCACCTCCGACCTGTGCCATCCAATGTTAGGTATCTCCTAGGGTAAACCCGCTGCTCCGGACACAACAGTGCCCTCTTATTTCCGATCCGAGCACCCATTCAGGAGCTATTCCACTTTTTCATGAAAACCATACGTGTGAATTATTTAATTATTTAATTAAATTCAAACATTTGATTCAGGCTCATCGGGCCGCGAAACTGCACACCGGAACAAATCCTGGTCTTGAAATAATTTCCATATAATAATAAAATAATACATGGAAAATTCGGGACATTACATCACACCAACATTAGGGTTTTACGTCCTAAAAAATCCAAAACAGAGGCTACTCAAAAAGATGTGGGTACTGCACACGAATCTGAACCTCCCTCTCCCACGTGCTCTCCTGGAGATTCCCGTGCTGCCCTCGGACACGCACCAAGGGAATAGCTCTCCCATGAAGGATCTTCTCCTTCCGATCCTCAATCTCCACTGGGTACTCTACGATGGTCGCTCCATCATCAATGTCTAGCTCGCCCCAGTCGATAACGTGCGATGGATCATGCACTTATCTCTGCAGCTATGACACATGGAAGACATTGTGTACCCGGTCTATCTGAGGAGGTAGAGCCAACCAGTACGCCACCTCGCCAACTCTACTCAAAATATGAAAATGGCCAATGAACCTTAGAGATATATTGTCGCCTCCGGCCAAATCATTGCAATCCCTATTATGGTGAGACCCGAAGGAACACATGGTCTCCCTCCTCTAACTCCAAGGGCCTCTGTCTCCTATCGACATAAGACTTATGCTGACTCTGTGCAGTCTTCATCTTCTCTTGGATGTCCTTCACCTTCTCTGTAGTAGCTTGCACTATCTCTGGGCCCATGATCGTTGACTCTCCTGGGTCAGTCTAATAAAGTGGTGACCTGCAAGGTCACCCTTACAAAGCCTTGAATGGTGCCGTACCAATAGTGTAATGATAACTGTTGTTATAAGAAATTTCCACCAGTGGTAGGTGATCCTACTAGTTATGACCGAAGTCATGTATTCAAATTCGTAGCATATCCTCCAAAACCGGGATGGTCCACTCTGTCTGACCATCATTATGAGGTTGAAACGACGTGCTCAAGCATAACTGAGTCACAAAAGATTCCTGCAATCCCTTAAAAAAATAGGATGCAAAATGAGCATCAAAATATGAGATGATCGTGGATGGAACTCAATAAAGTCTAACTGTCTCCTGCACGTAGAGGCGTCCCAAACTCTCTACTGAACTCTACTCCCGTATGGCTAGGAAGTGGCCCGACTTGGTGAGTTGGTCAATGATCACCCAGATGGCATCGTGTCCCCTGGACGTACCTGGTGAACCCATAACGAACTCCATGGATATCCTATCCCACTTCCACTCTGGAACCTCAAGGGGTTGATTCAAACCTGCCGGAACCTTTTGCTCAGCCTTTACTTGCTGACAAGTAAGACACCATGAAACAAACTGAAGTGCCCAGATCAGTGTGAATCACTGAGAGGGGGAGGGGGTGAATCAATGATCCATTAAAACTTTTTACTAATTGATTCTTTATCAATTAAACCTCTATGGATGGTTAAAGCCTCGATCCACTCTTCTTGTATCTCTCAGCCTTTCCTCGAGTGATGCAGTAAATGTAAAGGCACAGGACACAAGTATTTACAAGGTTCGGCACCAAAGGCCTACGTCCTTGCCATGTTGGTTATACGCCCCAACATGGTTTCTCCATTATAATCGGTTAGTATTACAATGGTCGATACAGCATCCCACTGTATCTCTCCTGAGTCCCACATGAGGGTCTTTATACTGCGTCCCACAGTGTTACCAGAGTCCCACTGGCCTGCTCCAGAATCCCACTGAAGACTTCTTCTCCCTGAGTCCCACAGGGTCTTCTCCTGGCTCCTCGAGTCACACAAGTAGCTCTTCTTCTCTTTAAGCTTCTTCAAGTATCATCAGCAGTCTGGGATAAAGACTATTGGCCTTGCTCTGTACCTCTGATCACTTGTGATGATCAGGTCTTCTCGTCTTGCTCAGGATTTATCTCCTTCTAAGGATGACCTGGCTTCTCTCTTCAACTACTGAATACTCAGACAACGGATATCATTAACTTCAGTCTGGTCCAGTCTCACTTCAAAAAAACTTCATGCACTGAATGCATGGCAACTCTAAATCCTCATGCACTGACTGCATGGCCTTCTCAATTCTCTTCAAGAACTTCCGGTCTTGGTCAACTCAGATGCACACAACCAGATTTTTCTTTGTTCAGGTGTGCATGTGCATGCATGCATGCATGAACTTCCTTTTTCTCCTTGGTGTGATAAACCCACAATGAGTGTAAATACTTTTAGCACACACACCTTCTTCCTTCTTCACACTTTGTTCTTTTTGTTTACACACTCACAAGTGTGTTGTACTTTAGTGTGAGTATTCTCCTTCTTCTCCTTCTTAGTGTGTACACACCACTTAGCACACACTAAGGTTCGGCCTTCTTGTTTTTGTTTGCTCACACACACTTCCTTTGATCAATTAGAAAACACAAGGCTTGGCCTACTTCACTTACTAAGCACACACACTTCCTTGTTCTTTTAATCTTCTTCAAAGTGTGCACTTCACTTATGCACACACTTGGTTCTCCATTTTGTACACACAAGGGTTACGGCCTCCCTCCTTTACTTTGCACACAAGGTATGCAAGTCTCGGCATTCACTTGAATTGCACATACACACAAAAGTGTGATGGTCTTCACTCTTCAAGAATGCACACACATAAGGCCCCGGCCTTGTTAATTCTTTGTGCACTCAAAGCCTTGGGTCTTCTTCTCCACTTGAGTTCAAAGGAAGCGCGCAAGGGTGCGGCCAATCCTTTTCTCCAATGGCCGCGTAGGGTCTTGGTGCAAGGGCCACTGCCTTGGGTGTGCACGGTGCAACACTGTGGGCACACAAGTGATTACCGCGCAGGGGGCCGCGGTGCACAGAGGGGGTGCGCAAGTTGGCGCAGCCCAACCTCTCATTCCTGTCGCGCAAAGGGGTAGCGCGCAGGGGACTCTCCCTTTCTGTTCTTTCGCGCAAGAGGTGCGCAAAAGGAACACACAGAGCCAAGGGATGGCTCCGGGCTTCACTGCCGCGCAAGTGGTGCGCGCAGGCTGTTCTTCGCTAAGAACCGAGGCTTCGCAGGACTTCAGATCATCAACAATGATTCAGCAAGCTACACCGAGAGCATGGGATCTCTTTTTATAGGAAGAGAATCCTCAAAACATTCGCGTGGGATAAATCTCAAATCCCCGAAATATTCGGATCTTCAAGATTTTTTCAAATCGTGAACTTTCTCCTCGGTTCACCGCGGGTTCTTCTCTTTTTATTTTCCATCACATTTATGCGTTTTTGAACGCGTGCATGCCTCTGTTAATACCTTTCCATGCAGATCAACAACACCGAATGGCCTCGCACCTTCAGTTGCTTCGGCCGATCATCGAATTCTCCTCTCATTTCATGCAAGCCAATTTTTAGGCATGGATCTGTTCAGTAGGTCCAGACGAGCTCAATGGAGCCTTCGGCTTCGGAAATGGTAGCCGGGAACTCAAAACCGCCGTCGGGAAGGCGCCTGGTTCAGTGGGGACGTCGCGGGTGCCTCAGTCGAGCTCGAGGTAGAAGATGCACCAGGAGTCGTTCGATCGGGCGAATGAAAGACATCGGACGACCTGGATTTGAACCGGAGCGGCGCGATGCGATGAGCGACGGAGATCGAGCACGCGATGAGACGGACGGCTCAGAACTGATCCGCGGCGACATTTTTCGTCCCACATCGAAACGCCTCACGGCATTTCCGCGGTTTATCAAACACTGCATGCCAACCTCAGCTCAATTGAACTTCCTCCTCCACAGTGCCGCCCCGCACCGTGTTCTCCTGCGGGCGCGCTCTGCGCCCACTCACGCCTCCTGCGGGTGCGCTCTAGCGCCCACCATGCACTGCCTGACACTCGCGGGTGCGCTCATGCGCCCCTACCGCGCTCCTCCGGGCGTGCCCCAGACGCCCATGCGGTGTCTTGGGTGCGTCCTGCCGCCCTGGGCTCGCCCCACGGGTTCCCCCATGGGCGTGGTGCCTTAGCGCCCATGCCTTGGGGTTCAACCCTCAAGGTGCCTTGGTTGGACATATTTTTTTCTTAAGTGTAGAACTAGCCTTTGTGTAAGAACAAAGTTACTAAGTACCAAATGCCAAGCCACTACTTCCAAGCCATTCTCCTCTAAGCCATTTCTTCTCTCTTCTTCTTAGGAATTCATCAATCCTCCTCTCATATGATCTTCACTTAGGATATCGAATTCCCGAAGGTTCATCTTCATCAATCGAACTCCTGAATCACTTATAATCTTCAATGTTCTTTATTGATCTAATCAGAGATCAATTGGATCATCTTCATGTTCACATGCACTATGTGATAGTGCATGGACTTCATTAATGCACATCATCCACTTAGTAGTTGTGGATGGAACTCCTTTCAACTCCTCATGCATTTTGAAGACAATGCATGGTCTTCAATCAATGTTGTGACTTTGTATCATCAGGATACAAGTTCTATGAACTTAAAGAGCAGCTCAACAATCGTCAGATTTAATGTTGATACTCCATCATCATCCATTCTTCAAGTGGTGTAACTTAGTATCATCTTGATACAAGTATTGAAACATTAAGATCAGTTCTTCAATCGTCTGATATTCATAGAGAATGTTTCAACCACAACATCCTATGTCACTTAGTGAATCTCCTAAGTGACATGCATCTTTATGTTCCATGGCCATTCTCCATCATCACCGTCACCATCACATCCTTTGTCATTCACATATTGAAACTCCTTGACATCCATCCATTCATTCCTTTACAACAACATACCTCATTGACAACAAATGCAACACAGTGCACTTCAATCTCCCCCTTTGTATTTGTTGGCAATACACTAGAGAACATATGAATGGGTCAATATGTGTGCCAATATTTTCTCCCCCTTATTGGAAATCAAATGCAAAGGTGTGGTGTGGTTCTCTTCAAATATAATCACTTCTTCCCTTTGAAAAGCATTGTCTTGAAAATCACAAGAGAGGGATGATGTCACATGTTCTCTTTAGCAAAGAACCTTTAGTAAATCGGCTCTAAGTCTACTTGGGCTAACCCGGTGTAGAAAACAAGAGTGATGTAACCAAGGAATTCAAAGCTGTCCATAGTTCTCTACACATGTGAGATCATTCTTAGGGGTTTGAAATTTTTCAGATATAACAATGAATTTGCTAAATCCTGTACATACTTCACAAGACTCATTAGAAAGTTCAGTGCAAAGATAAAGCTCCCCCTTTCATCCATTTGTCTTCAATCCATACTCCCCCTTAATTGACAATATAAACTCAATTAAGAAACAAGGGATGAAAGTATGATTTGTATACCTTCACTTTTCTCAAGATTTTATTAATCTCAGAATCCCATCTTCTTCAGATTGCCTCCCCCTCAAGGGGTGCACTCCATTCTGTCCAAACCATCCTCCAGTTGAGAATGATCATCATCTTCAATTCCATGCAATGTTAGCACATGTATATACCAAGAGTATAAGGGAATAAGATGGAACCTCCTTGGTTCATCAATGTGAACAACAAGGTTGAGAAGATTCTCTCAACCGAGATGTCCCATTTTCACCAGTCTTCACACTTGCACATCTGGTCATCTTTGATGTTTGTGCTGGTGTGGATCTCAACACATCTTCATGTGAAATCTTCTTCTTCCCTTTTGCCTTAGCAATTGCCAGAACTTTATCTTCAGCTTTTTGCAGATCTTTGGCAAGTTGCAACTGATTTGGCCATATGACGAGTAAATCATTTGGAAGAGTGGCCTCAGTTTTGGAAGTTCCACATGGTTCTTTGGATGCTGCTACGCTACCACTCTTAGGCAACTTATTTTCAATCAATCCCTTCTTCTTCTGGATTGATTGTCTTTTGGAGTTCAGTCTACTTCTATTTAGTTTCATGGATTCTTTACAAAGGTCCATGATGTTTCCTTTCTTTCCACAGTAGAAGCATGTTTTCTTGGTGGTCCTTCTGGATGCATCACCCTTCTTGGATTTAGACTCCAAGGTCTTCTCTTCCTTTTTCATAATCTTCTTGGGAGAATCTTCAACTTTCTTCTTGCTTCCCAAGGATTCTTTCTGAGCCAGGTTCTGTGATCTTTTCTTCTTTTGAGTTCTGGATACAGTTGGAGACTGACATGTATCTTTTTGACCACTTTTGCAATCATCCCAGATGTTGTCAAGTAATCCAAATCTATTTGCAGTAAACAGATGTCTCTGGACCTGTGGATGCTGCTTCTTTTCTTCTGGCTTGCTCCCCCTTGGCATGGGCTTCCTTTGTGCTTTGACATTCAGTGGATTGTACCAACAATCCTTTTCACAGTGCCCATACTTATTACAACACCAACACTGACCCACAAATCTTGACCTCTTCAGTCCTTCTAATTGTTGGGTACTTTTCTTGACTTGCTGTGTTGTTTCAGGAGAGCATTCTTTCTTCACTGTCTTCATCCATACTTGTTTGGATTCATTCTTCCATCCTGCACTTTTAGTAGAAACAATTTTAGAAGCATGAGTACAAGATGGTATGGATGGTACCTTCTTTTTAGAAGATGTTTCCCTTTCATTAGAGGATGTCTTTCTTTTAGAATCATCCTGCTCAATGCATACTTGAGTAGAAACATTTCTCCTTTCAGCTGACTGGGAGGCTTGAGCTTTGGGTGATTGCAGATTTTTCAATATCACCTCTAGTTCTAAGCATTTCATATTGAGGGAGTTCTTCTCATCCTCAACAGTTCTTAGCCTTCCTTCCCAATTTTCTTTCAGCTGTTCTAGTTGGTCTTCATGCACCTTCTTCATTTCTTGTAATGAATTGTCAAGCTCCTTTACCCTGCTTACTTTGTCTTCAAGTTGAGCATCTCTGACATTCATTGAAACTTTGTGCAACTTCTCCAGTGCATGGAAAACTTCTTTGATTATTATCATAAAAATTTCTTTCTCAGAAAGGCTTCTTTGCAATTCTTCAGCAGTGTCTTCATATCTTTCATTGCAAAGAGAAACAGTTTCATCTTTAGCCTTCACGAGCTTTCTGAGAGTGTTGGTTATGCCAACCCTTTTAGCCAATTAGACTTCCAGAGAATTGGCTTCATCTTCTAGCTGTAATTTTTCTTCTTGAATATCAAGGATGCCTGTAGCTATACACATTGCCACTTCCTTGGGGACTGTCTTCTGAAGATATTCGATTGCATTTTGAAGATCATTCATTATTCCAACTTCATCACAGCTAGGACAGGCTTTATTCATCTTCTTGGCCTGTTTCATCTTTCTATTTTTCTGAGTCTTGGCAGATATCTCCATTTGAGGCTGGTCACTCATTTCCTCAAATCTTCACTTCATAAAGACTCCCTTGGATCTTTTAGAGGTAACCATCACTCTGATACCAATTGAAGTGCCCAGATTAGTGTGAATCACTGAGAGGGGGAGGGGGTGAATCAGTGATCCATTAAAACTTTTTACTAATTGATTCTTTATCAATTAAACCTCTATGGCTGGTTAAAGCCTCGATCCACTCTTCTTGTATCTCTCAGCCTTTCCTCGAGTGATGCAGTAAATGTAAAGGCACAGGACACAAGGATTTACAAGGTTCGGTACCAAAGGCCTACATCCTTGCCATGTTGGTTATACGCCCCAACATGGTTTCTCCATTATAATCGGTTAGTATTACAATGGTCGATACAGCATCCCACTGTATCTCTCCTCAGTCCCACAGGAGGGTCTTTATACTGCGTCCCACAGTGTTACTAGAGTCCCACTGGCCTGCTCCAGAATCCCACTGAAGACTTCTTCTCCCTGAGTCCCACAGGGTCTTCTCCTGGCTCCTCGAGTCACACGAGTAGCTCTTCTTCTCTTTAAGCTTCTTCAAGTATCTTCAGCAGTCTGGGATAAAGACTGCAGGCCTTGCTCTGTACCTATGATCACTTGTGATGATCAGGTATTCTCGTCTTTCTCAGGATTTATCTCCTTCTAAGGATGACCTGGCTTCTCTCTTCAACTACTGAATACTCAGACAACTGATATCTTTATCTTCAGACTGGTCCAGTCTCACTTCAAAAAAACTTCATGCACTGAATGCATGGCAACTCTGAATCCTCATGCACTGACTGCATGGCCTTCTCAATTCTCTTCAAGAACTTCCGGTCTTGGTTAACTTAGATGCACACAACCAGATTTGTCTTTGTTCACGTGTGCATGTGCATGCATGCATGCATGCAATTCCTTTTTCTCCTTGGTGTGATAAACCCACAATGAGTGTAAATACTTTTATAACACACACCTTCTTCCTTCTTCACACTTTGTTCTTTTTGTTTACACACTCACAAGTGTGTTGTACTTTAGTGTGAGTATTCTCCTTCTTCTCCTTCTTAGTGTGTGCACACCACTTAGCACACACTAAGGTTCGGCCTTCTTGTTTTTGTTTTCTCACACACACTTCCTTTGATCAATTAGCAAACACAAGGCTTGGCCTACTTCACTTACTAATCACACACACTTCCTTGTTCTTTTGATCTTCTTCAAAGTGTGCACTTCACTTATGCACACACATGGTTCTCCATTTTGTACACACAAGGGTTATGGCCTCCCTCCTTTACTTTGCACACAAGGTATGCAAGTCTCGGCCTTCACTTGAATTGCACATACACACAAAAGTGTGATGGTCTTCACTCTTCAAGAATGCACACACATAAGGCCCCGGCCTTGTTAATTCTTTGTGCACTCAAAGCCTTGGGTCTTCTTCTCTACTTGAGCTCAAAGGAAGCGCGCAAGGGTGAGGCCAATCCTTTTCTCCAATGGACGCATAGGGTCTTGGTGCAAGGGCCACTGCCTTGGGTGTTCACGGTGCAACACCGCAGGCACACAAGTGCTTACCGCGCAGGGGGCCGCGGTGCACAGAGGGGGTGCGCAAGTTGGCGCAGCCCAACCTCTCCTTCCTGTCGCGCAAAGGGGTAGCGCGCAGGGGACTCTCCCTTTCTCTTCTTTCGCGCAAGAGGTGCGAAAAAAGGAACACACAGAGCCAAGGGATGGCTCCGGGCTTCACTGCCGCGCAAGTGGTGCGCGCAGGCTGTTCTTCGCTAAGCACCGAGGCTTCGCGGGACTTCAGATCTTCAACAAAGATTCAGCAAGTTACACCAAGAGCATGGGCTCTCCATTTATAGGAAGAGAATCCTCAAAACATCCGTGTGGGATAAATCTCAAATCCCCGAAATATTCGGATCTTCAATATTTTTTCAAATCTTGAACTTTCTCCTCGGTTCACCGCGGGTTCTTCTCTTTTTATTTTCGTTCACATTTATGCGTTTTTGAACGCGTGCATGCCTCTGTTAATACCTGTCCATGCAGATCAACAACACCGAATGGCCTCGCAGCTTCAGTTGCTTCGGCCGATCATCGAATTCTCCTCTCATTGCATGCAAGCCAATTTTTAGGCATGGATCTGTTCAGTATGTCCAGACGAGCTCAATGGAGCCTTCGGCTTCGGAAATGGTAGCCGGGAACTCAAAAACCGCCGTCGGGAAGGCGCCTGGTTCAGCGGGGACGTCGCGGGTGCCTCGGTCGAGCTTGAGGTAGAAGATGCACCGGGAGCCGTTCGATCGGGCGAATGAAAGACATCGGACGGCCTGGATTTGCACCGGAGCGGCGCGATGCGATGAGCGGCAGAGATCGAGCGCGCGATGAGACGGACGACTCAGATCTGATCCGCGGAGAAATTTTTCGTCCCACATCGAAACGCCTCGCGGCATTTCCACGGTTTATCAAACACAGCGTGCCAACCTCAGCTCAATTGAACTTCCTCCTCCACGGTGCCGCCCCGCACCATGTTCTCCTGCGGGCGCGCTCCGCGCCCCCTCACGCCTCCTGCGGGCGCGCTCTAGCGCCCCCCATGCACTTCCTGACACTCGCGGGTGCGCTCATGCGCCCCTACCGCGCTCCTCCAGGCGTGCCCCAGACGCCCATGCGGTGTCTTGGGTGCGTCCTGCCGCCCTGGGCTCGCCCCACGGGTTCCCCCATGGGTGTGGTGCCTTAGCGCCCATGCCTTGGGGTTCAACCCTCAAGGTGCCTTGGATGGCCATATTTTTTTCTTAAGTGTAGAACTAGCCTTTGTGTAAAAACAAAGTTACTAAGTACCAAATTCCAAGCCACTACTTCCAAGCCATTCTCCTCTAAGCCATTTCTTCTCTCTTCTTCTTAGGAATTCATCAATCCTCCTCTCATATGATCTTCACTTAGGATATCTAATTCCCAAAGGTTCATCTTCATCAATCGAACTCCTGAATCACTTATAATCTTCAATGTTCTTTATTGATCTAATCAGAGATCAATTGGATCATCTTCATGTTCACATGCACTATGTGATAGTGCATGGACTTCATTAATGCACATCATCCACTTAGTAGTTGTGGATGGAACTCCTTTCAACTCCTCATGCATTGTGAAGACAATGCATGGTCTTCAATCAATGTTGTGACTTTGTATCATCTAGATACAAGTTCTATGAACTTAAAGAGAAGCTCAGCAATCGTCAGATTTAATGATGATACTCCATCATCATCCATTCTTCAAGTGGTGTAATTTAGTATCATCTTGATACAAGTATTGAAACATTAAGATCAGTTCTTCAATCGTCTGATATTCATAGAGAATGTTTCAACCACAACATCCTATGTCACTTAGTGAATCTCCTAAGTGACATGCATCTTTATGTTCCATGGCCATTCTCCATCATCACCATCACCATCACATCCTTTGTCATTCACATATTGAAACTCCTTGACATCCATCCATTCATTCCTTGACAACAACATACCTCATTGACAACAAATGCAACACGGTGCACTTCACAAACTCTGCCACACTCTTCATCATTCCTGGACACCAGAACTGACATCGGAGGTCCTGGTACATCTTTTCCACGCCTGGATGCACCGCCAAAGGAGATGTATGTAACTCCCTCAGAAACTCATCCCAAAACGTCACTGGTACTACTGTACTCCCTCTGAAAAGAACAACGTGCTCCCCACCTCTTGAATATCTGTTTGCAGCATCACCTGCGGATATCTGGGCATGTAGAGTCTCACAGCTAGAATTTCTGAGCTGTGCTTCCCTGACTCACTATAAGAGTGGAGGGCTAAAAAACATTGACTTAAGGAAAGATCCCTCATCTGTATTCATGAAGGATAATGGTAAAGAGTCCAACTGCCTCATATCCTCATCCAGAAACTACAAACTAGATTTCTTGCTGAGAGAATCTGCCTCAACGTTCCCCTTCCCAGGAGTATAAACAATCTCAAAGTCGTTATCTTGGAGGAACTCAAGCCGTCGCCATTATCTCAAATTCAAATCCTTCTGAGAAAATATATATATGAGACGCTTGTGATCAGAGTAGATGATAAACCGCTCACCCATCAGGTAGTGCCGCCACATCTTCAACACAAAAACTACATCTGCCAACTCAAGATCATGGGTCGCGTAGTTCTGATCATGTGGCCTCAAATGACGTGAGCCATTGGCAATCACCGCTTGCCTCTGCATCATGACACAACCAAACCTGGTTCCTGATGCGTCGTAGAACACTACGTACTCGACACCCTCTTTCGGTAGTCTCATGATCGTGGCGCTCGTCAGACTCTGTCTCAACTGCTGAAAATCATGCTGGCATATCTCTGTCCATATGAAAGGCTACCCCTTTCGGGTCAAAACTGTAATGGGTGCTGAAATCCTGGAGAAATCAAGGATGAATCTTCGATATTAGCCTTCCAACCCAAGGAAACTCCGCACCTCCGTCATGCTCCGGGGTGGCTCCCATGCTAATAATGCCTCTACCTTAGCTGGGTCCAATACTACACCATCTACTTAGATAACGTGTCCCAAAAAGTGGAACTCCTATATCAAGAATTGAAACTTCGAGAGTTTCCCGTACAACTGGTGCTCTCGGAGTGTGTCCAGAACCATTCACAGGTGCCTCGTGTGCTCCTCCTAGGACGTAGAGTACACAAGGATATCATCGATGAATACCCCCATGAACCGGTCAAGATAGGGCTGAAAGATCTGGTTCATAAGTCCCATATACAATTTCGGGGTGTTCGTCATGCCTAAGGGCATCACAATGTACTCATAGTGACCGTAACGACATCTGAAACCCATATTCGGTATATCCTCATCCCGTACTCGCAAGTGGTGATAGACTAATCGCAGATCAACATTTGAGAACCATCGTGCCCCTCTTAACTGGTTGAATAGGTCATCGATGCTTGGTAGTGGATACTGGTTCATCACGGTCACCTGATTTAGGTGCTTGTAATCCACCCACAACCTCAAGCTCCCATCTGCCTTCTTGGAAAACAAAACTGGGGCCGCCCGGGGTGAAACATTGGGTCTCGCGAAGCCCTTCATCTATAAGTCTTCCAGCTACACCCTCAACTCACGAAGCTCTGCAGGAGCCATCCGATATGCTGATGCTGATATCAGTGTCGTCCCGAGTTGAAACTCAATGCAGAAATCTATCTCCAGATGGAGAGGTAGTCCAGGGACATCCTCCAGAAGGACGTCCTCGTACTCAGCCACTACTGATGGAAAATGGAAACTCGTAACATCTACAACTCCAAGTGATAGGCTAGACAACTAATGAGAAATCGGTTGTACCATCCTATGCCCGAGTCCATCCTGCGCTTCCTGGGTCTCTTTTTCACCGAAGAAGGAGAGCCTCATTCCATCATGGTGGACACACCACACCCTTCATCTAAAACAGTCAATCCGGGAATGTACTGTGGATAGCCAATCCATACCAAGAATGACATCGTAAGGGATCAACACTACCACCAAGAAGTTCCAACCGAAACTCTAACCTCCAAGGGCCAGGTCACACTGTCTTTAAAGATGTGTGATCTCTGAATCTTCTCCAGTTGGTGTTTCTATGCGTAAGGGTCAAGTCAACAGTTCAACCGGAATATCAAGGTCTCGAAAAAGATAAGAATACAGAAAATAATGACTGTCACTTGTTTCTATCAGTACGACAACCAAAGTAGAAAAGACACAGATTGTACCTCTAATAATTCCGGGAGTACCTGGGTCATAAGCCACCACTGCCTTCAGTTGTCCCTACCTCTATCCACCAGCTCCCTGAGCCCGGGTTGGACCTCCTGGGGGTGGTGGTGGTAAAAGGTCAAAACACCAACCACCTCCAGTTGCTCTCCTAGCCCCTCTAACACATCCTCCGCCTCGCTGATCTATAAGCTCCAGACATTGCCTCTGCCTCAGTGGTCCATCCACTGCTCTAAGGTCAGTAGTACGGCGGGTTGGACCATCTCGAGCGAGATGTCCCCTTCCATCACAAGAGTAGAATCGCCTCTCTCGAGGAAGGATGGATGCGCCCTGTGAACCATGTATGGTAGATCCCCTGTCCTGGGATCTCCTTTGAAAACGTCTCCCATGCTTGGGACCCTGACGTCGGCTCCCTGCGACCGAGGTCTCTGCTCTAGCTCGCTCACTATTGACAACTACTAGTTGTCTCTACTCCGCCAAGAAGCTCTCAACCACCAAATCCCACTCAAGCACCCCAGCTTAAGTAGGAATGCTCATAGGGATGATGCAAGATCGGATGTCTCTATGTAAGCCCCAATCAAAAGTCCGAGCTCTGAAGTTCTGATCCCTGACCATATCCATCGAGTACAGTGAGATATTGATAAAACTCGATGAATAGTAAGACACCATCATGGTTCCCTGGTGGAGCTGAAGAAGCTCTTGTATACTTACCACTCTTGGGGTAACTGGTGAAAACTCATCTCTGAAGAGATTCTCAAACTCTGAACACGCAAGATTCTCCTCGTTGTGGGTCTGGATAACCAAACTCCACTATCGCCCTGCCGAGCCCCGTAGAAGGCTCGCTGCCAATATCACCATTTGGTCTGATGGTGTCCTGACCAAATGGATGAATCTAGCCACTGCCTCAATACAGTCTTATACTACCTAAGGGTTTGGATTGCCTTGAAACCTGATGGGTCACTGTCTCTGAAACTCGTGGGGTGAACTCAGCATGCGCTCCTTATCCACTGGTACAGTTGGCACTAAACACTGCTCCACAGGGGGTGGAATAACTGGGACACCACCCGAAGGTAAAACTGGGAGATATGGTCCCTGTATCGAAGCTTCATCGCTGAAGGGGTCATCCTCGTGATCGAGCTACTGGATCCTAGAGGGTACGCGTCGTGGAGGCATCCTGTAAAGAAACAAGATGTATGTCATTTAGTGAGTATATCTGGAGAGCTGACTCAAGAAGGACATGGAAACCAAAACCCATTCCTATATGATGTATGTACCATTATTTTTCCCTTGAAACTAGTGTTCTCATGTTCTGAGTCGAAATGATAGTTATTAGAGTCCCGGTGTATGGATACGTCAGTGGCCACCACCAATACTGGGGTCGTTGGCCTGAAAAACGAACTCAAAACACTTAACAATGTTTCACTAAACCAACTCACATACTCTCGGTCCTAAGGTAGAACCGACCACCTCTGATACCACTCTGTCATGACCCGTCCCAGTGGGGCCCAATCCGCAACTCCTCAAGCCCATCTCCAATAGGCCAAGGGTTGGTGACTAGCACCGCGTAGGCATGTTACTAACATGGGTTGTATTTCTTATAAACCTATACACACGCACACACATCTCGAAGCCCACAAAGCTGAAAAGTAAAAACTACTAAAAAATGGAAATGCATGCATACACTAAAATCCCAACCAATAGAGTACGATAGGAAGTAAAGTAAAGTAATGTAAAACACTAGGCTAAACGTACAAGCCCGCCAAAAGAAAGTCTGTAATAAAGTCCAACTAGTAAATAAAGGTAGTAGGACTGAAATCCGTAGCCGTAGGAACACACCTCGGCCTGTCTGATCTCATTTAGCACCTTCTAGTCTTGGTCCACCTAGAATCCTGTAAAAAGCATGCTCGTCTACACAACACATGACATGTGCGGGAAAACCCTGTACAGGGGTGAGTATAACAATAATCAATAGGACACCCCGAAACCACAAAAGAATAAAACAAGGGAAATACCGTAAAGGAAAGATACAGTAATCTCTACAAAGTATATGATGACAGAACATATAACAAGAATATCTAGATATACTCATACACGATCGACCATCACGAAACCACCACAAAGATCCAGCTCAAAGATTCCACTAAGCACGTAACAAGGAGAACACACTCCTATATCTGAAGATATAGATAAAAATTACACGTTCTGGGAGAACACACTCAACATGTACTTGAGAATACGATGTTTAGATAAGGATCACATCCAATAGCTATGGGGTGATTCCAACAACTCAGTATGAACTAATCTTCTAAGAAGAGGTTCGACACCCGGGTAAAGTTGGTCATGTCGATACCAAGATCTCTACCTAGGGTTCCAAGAATTAATAGAGGATCTAGCTCTAAGTCTCACAGAGGGGATTCCAGCGACTCTATTCCAGAAGTCCTGCTGAAGGGATCATACTCTTGTTTATAGGAAATGATACTAGAAACCCTCAGGGGAAATACTAAGGGAACGAACCTTATGAAATCTAGTCCAAGTCACAGAAGACAAATGGATCATTTCATGTAAAACAGGTTACATCGCATGTAGTATGGTTACACGCCGTGTTCATTGACTCCGGGTACTGCCAGTGTAAACGACCCGTGTCATCCATCCAAGCTGTGCAAAACTCAACTACACGGCGTGTAGTAGGATCACACCCCATGTTCTTTGACTCTGGGTACTGCCCGTGTAAAGAGCCCATGTCTGAAATCTAAGTCATGCAGAAAAGCATAACTACACGGTGTGTAGTAGGATTAAACTCCGTGTCCGAGCACCCGGGCTCGCCCTGTGTACACTGGCCATTTGCCCGTACATGGTCTATGTCCGTGTCGCCTGTCTATGTACTAGTAAATGGGGTATCCCGTGTATCTGTCCGGGTCTGGACAGGGAAGGGTATACATTCCGTGTCTTTGTCCATGTACCCTACCCGTGTCTGTGTACTCCCGGAGTACACACCAGGTGGTCTGCCGACAAACACACGCCGTGTAGCCCATACTACACGCCATGTAGTCAGGAAATTTCCAGAACCTTCTTCTTCCTCTGCTCCTCGGCCGATCTTCCAGATCTTTATTCGGTCGTCCGTTTGCCGCAAAACTCAATACGGTGGTTCGTTTCATCGTCCTAACACCGAATATGGGTGTTTCAGACCTTTAATCCGGTCAATGGACAACATATGATCTTCTGATAAAAATATGCTTGATGATCGATTTATCCCGAATCGCTTAGATTAATCCATCTTCGTCGTCATTGCAGCTCCGTTGGTTCATCCCAGTGTCAGATCTATAATCTCGGATAATTACACTTCAGATCGAAGGCGCAATCGATCGTTGTTTTTATCCTGCAAAGAACGAAGAATGTACAGACAAATATTCACAAAATCGAACAAGAGGGACGAGCCTCGATCATTGTTCGTGAAGATCCGGGTTCGTCGCCGATATATCAAAACCAGAAATAATCAACATATTATAATTACGAGCATTGGATATCCCGATAAAACCCCAAATCCCGCCCGCCCGCAAAATGATCGATCCGCGGGCTAATCGGTTCGGGGATTAGTCTACATTCGTCGTAGGAATCAAGAATGCAGAAGGAATCACAAAGTGATCAACGCCCTACTTGGATCTGCGACACTCATTGGAGAAGCTTCGGTTGCTGCGTTGTCGTCGCCGGCGAAATCCGTCAAGAACGTCATCGCCACGTTGGGGGTTTTCTCCAAATCTTTCCTAGATCCTCCAGGGGTTTCAGGGTTATGAGGTATATAACCATGGACCCTTGCGCAAGACTTTATTTAAAAAGGATAAATGATATTCATTGTAACAAAAATCTAATAAAATATTTTAATTAATTATTTTATTATGGTTATGTCCAAAAACTGGATTTCACCTCCAACCTGTGCCAGCTGATGTTATGTCTCTCCACGGGTAAACCCGCTGGTCCAGACACAACGGTGCCCTCATATTTCCAATCTGATCACCCGTTCAGGCGTTATTATACTTTTTTAGGAAAACCATACACGCGCATTACTTTATTATTTAATTAAATTCAAATATTTGTTCCGAGCTCACCGGGACTTGGAACTGCACATCTTTATAAAGAATGGTCTCAAAAGAATTCCCATATAATATTAAAATAATACATTGGAAAATTTGGGACATTACATCTAGGGTCCTTCAGTATTGGCCTCCATATCTACATCCTCAATGTTTAGCACATGATATGGATTAGGTTTATACTAACATATTTTTGAAACATGAAAAAAATTATGAATCCCACTACACTATTATGTAAGATCCAATCGATAAGACACTGGTTCGATCCTCTCCACAATCTCAAATGACCCCACATACCTATGGGACAACTCTTCTTACTTATAAAATTGATAGTGACCCAACTTTAGAGACACTAGATAAAAATAAATTATAACCCACCATGAACTTGAGAGATCTACGAAGTCGATCTTTATATGACTTCTGTCTACTATAAGCCATTTCTATAATCTTTTGATTCAGCCAAACCTTCTCTGACATCTCCTACATAAGAATCAGTCCTAATAGTCCAGACACTCTAGATTATAATCAAAACAATGAATATCTACATGGAATCCTGTTAAGTGCCTCAAAATGTTCCATCTGAACAATACCCTAAAAATATTGTTGTAGGAAAACTCAGCAAGCGATAAATTTTTTCCCACAAACCACCAAAATGCAGAACACAACCTCTCAACATATCCTTAAATACCTGAATTATTTTCTATAATTTCCAATCCATCTATGGGTGATAATCCATACTCAAAAACTTGGGTAACACGTGATTTTTGTATCCCCTTCTAGAAGTGCTATATGAAATGTGGATCATGACCTGAAGCTAAATTTCTCATCATACCATGTAGCCACACTAAATCTGAACATATAACTCACCCAATTGGTCGACAATATCAATTTCTTGTATTGGAAAGATATGATCCAATTTAGTCAACCAGTCCACAATGACCTAGATTTCATCATTATTTTGAGGCATCCCCAAAATACCCACTACGAAGGCGACCATTACTTCATTAAACTTCCACTTTGGAATGGGTAATGACTTTAACAACCCACTTGGACTCTAATGCTCAACCTTCACCTGTTGACATGTAAGGTATCATGAAAAAGTTCCACAAAGACATTCTTCATTCCCAGCCACCAAAACTACTGATGAAGATCATGATACATTTTAGTAAAGCCAAGAAGTACTACCCACTTTTAGTCCTGGAAGTCACTCATCAACTCATTGTGCACACCCACCGGTAACACAACATGGACCTGAATGAAGAAAACTCCATCAACACCAACAAACCAAATAGAAGGTCACTCCCCACCTTTAAGACTTTCCTTCTTACCCACACACTCTGGATCCTCTATCTAACTCTCATTTACATAGATAAAATGTATCAAATCAATCACTATAGATTAAAGAGTCATTTATCCATTCCTATCTTGCACCTCTAGGTGCATCTCTGCAAAAAATCCATAATTTTTCATCTAGAGTTGGATTCATGAACTACCTGATTCTAAGTCTTCCATATTAGAGAATCCACAACACTATTCCCTTTCCTTGGCGTTTAAAACAACTCAAAATCAAAGGATTGTTGGTACTCGACCCACCTTCACTGAAAAAAATTCAAATCCCACTGAGATAATATGTACAATACTTTTATGGACTGTATACACCATGAATCATTCTCCCAAAAAGTAATGCATCCAACATTTTAATGCATAAATCATAACATCTAGCTCAATATAATGAGTGTGTTAATTTTATTCATGAGGCCTCGACCATATTGATCCATAAGCTACAACTAGATCATCCTACATCAACACTTCCATGAGTCCCACACTGAACGCATCACAGAACAAGGTGTACCTCTTACCTGGTTCAGGTAAAATCAAAATTGATGTGGTAGTCAACATCTTCTTAAATTATTTAAAAAATAGTTTCTCATGCCTATGAACCCTCAAACATAGCACTGTTATTGGTTTATATTGATAATGGTGTTTCCAAATTATATAAATCCCTAATGAACCTATGATAACAACTGGCCAAACCTAGAAAACTCCAAACATCAAAAACATCATCAGGATGCTCCCAAGACAACAAAACATGAATCTTCTCTGGATCAATCAACACACCTATTTTAGAAATTATATTTCCCATGAAATGAACTTTATCAATCCATAAATGACATTTTGATATCTTGGTGTAATGACAATGCTCACTTAGTGTACTCAAGATGATGTCAAGATGTTTGACATCATTATAAAGAGTTTGTGAGCACAATAAGAAATTATCAACAAATATGACCATGTATTGATATAGATAGGGGTGAAATATTTATTTAATTAACACCATAAACATAACTAATTCGTTTTTCAACCTGAACACGTCACCAAAAATTTATACAACCCATACCTGATCCGGAAAGTTGTCTGTGGTATGTTAGAAGGTCTCACCCTCAACTGATTGTATCTTGATCTCAAATCAATCTTGGAGAACACTAAGGAACACATCAGTTTTTCAAATAGGTCATCAATTTTGGGAAGTGGGTATCGGTTCATAACAGTCATTTGATTCAACTTCCAATAATCAACACATAACCTCAACGACCCATCATACTTATTAAAAATAGCATTGGTGATCCCCATGGAGATGTACTAGGTGAAAAGAATCCCTTTTTCTCTAGATCATCAAGATTAACCATTAGTTACTTGAGTTATTTCAGTACCATTTGATATGGAAGAATAGAAACTGGTTTTTCCCCTGGGAACAACTGGATTGGGAACTCAACATTCATGTCGGGCTGTAGTCCCGAGAAATACAAAAGAAAACACATCATGAAACTGATCCATCATAGGCGGAAAGATATGTTTCTTCACTTATCCATAATCATGAATAAAGTATTCCACTTGGGGTGTGAGTTCCTCCAACTGTTGAAAAATTAACATTGCCTGGCCTGCTCGAATATCCCACTCGCCACGAAAGGCCTAAGTGTCTCCATAGGGATACATAAACATTACCCTATAATGGTAACAATCAATATGGGGCTAATACAGAACTAGAAATTTCACACCCAATATCATGTCAAATCTTGAAATCTCAACAAAAAATTGGTTTCATAGTAAATTAGAACCACCGACCATTAAGGAACAACCTCTACACTAACTGATATCCTCAACTCACAATCCCAATGGAGTATCAATTGACATAACCCCACACACTTGTTCCATTATTATGGCCAACACAACAAAAAATTGTGCAGGGATAAAAAATTGGGTGTCACCTATGTCAAATAAATCATTAGCGAGTGTGGAATCTACTAGAATCATACCTTGAATGTTAGACGGTCCATCCTCACCACCTGCAGGTGTAGATAGAACTACGTGTAGATGGCCTCTCCCTCTACCCCAAGATCTAGGCTGAGTACCCTACACTGCACTGTCCTACTAGTACGTATGGTCTCATCCTGGAGTTCCTAGTCCACCACCCCTACCGGTACGGCCAGTGGAGATCCAACTACTGACCTGATACAATGTGATCGATCCCATAGTTACACTAGGCATATTCATTTGACTCCCATCCATTCCCGGTTGCTGAGGGTTCTTGAAGAACCTCTATATATGTCCCAATTAATCATAGGACTGACACTCTGTGGGTGGTTGTGGACATTGACCTCACATGTGAACTAACCTGAAACACAAATAACAAAACAAACGATCATCAACCTAAGAAGCTAACCCTATCTTATAATAATTCTACAAACATTCACCTTGATAAAAACTTCCAAAATAACTCTTCCATCCATTAAAGTATGTACCAAATGTTCGGACATTTGGCTCCACAAGTCTACCTCCTAAATCGCCCTTCATGTTTTCTTATGAGATAAGGGAATTGTAAAATACCTCTATAAACATCCTCAGATGAAATTTGTTATCATGGGACCTAATATCATGCCTACGACCATCCTGGAATCATTTTTACATAGTCACCTCATCTATAGCCATCATCGAGATGAACCGACACTGGTTAATGAAATGGATAGAATAATCCATCACTGATGTAGCCCTATGAGTCAAACTCATAAACTCTATGGCCTTATCCTACGTCAAGGATTCTAGATAGTAATGATGTTGAAAATTTTCATGGAAATCCTTCCATTCTATTCCTTCAACCAACTCTATCTGAACTATAATATCCCACCAATTCATGGCATGACATCTTAACATGTAGGCTGATAACTTGAATCACTTCCCAAGAGGATTCTCATGATGATCAAGAATATTCAAGATATAATCCATCCAACTCCCTGTAACCTCCGACCCACCATCTCTGGTAAAGTTCAGAGGGTTCTGCAGCTGAAACTCCTTGGTCGGCTAGAACATAATCATCACAACCCACCCATGGCCCCATTTAGTCATCTATGTAAAATGAGAATGATTCTAAAGGAACTTATCTTCCCTATTATCTTTAACCATCAGATCATCTTCCTCCAACACTGGGGATCATTCTTAGAAAAGTCCTCTTATAACCTAACTGGCACACATCTTCATGGATGCATTTATCTACAATTCAAAACTTGATCTTTAGAACACAACCATAATGCTTTCACAAATATAAAAAAGTATCTTTAATAGCTAAAAAAACAATTTCACGTACATCACCCAAATAGTTTTAATCATACATGGAATAATACCCTCAATAATCCCAACCAATTTCATTGATAACATGAGGTAACTAACTCACATGAAAACAATCCTGACCTTCCACACAATTTAAAAACTATTCTCACATCACAACATACTCCAATAAAATTTAATTTCATATACCAACATTTATCATGAATAATTATTTAATTATTTTTAACATTTTCTCCCCCTATTAACCCACCTGTACTCTTTTGTTATACACAATTTTCCACACTTTTATCAAATTAAAATGCATTCTACCCTCAATGTCCCACACACCCGTCCCATGTGTGTGTTCCTACTATGATGCATGTCACTTATATAAATAGTTTCCTAGAATAAGGCATGAATTGAAAACCTAATTCCATTCTAACCATGAGAAAAATATCATAAAATTGTCACATCACGCCACATTTTCATCACCCAATGTTGAAATAACATCAAATGTTACAACACACAACAAGAACAACAATTTCTGCATAGGGTGACTTGGGTGTTCCCCCATACTTGGGTTAGATAATTGGAATGAGCTCATTACTAAGGCCCAACACCATCCTAAATTCCTATATAACATCTCCAAATAGTAAGAACAAAAAAATAATTCCTCTAATACCACTTTGTTACATCCTCAGCCTAGGCTCCACTAAATCAGTGACCTGAGTCGGGTCGTCACATGACCTCAAGCATGTATCCCCATATACCAAAAGTTACAGACTAGTAGAGAGGGTCTAATCGATCATGTGGGTAGACTATACCCTCTTTAATAGAGTACTCCATAGAAGATCACAATATCAATAGTTTAAATAATAGGAAACAACTAATAACATGCATATCCAAACATCTCCCAAACTGGGTGTAATTCACAAGCAATTGTAAATATGTCATGTCATGCTATAATTCCTTGTGAAAAAAACCAAAATAAAGACAAAAAACAAAATCCGAAAAATGGTTTTGATTTCAGGTTTATAACCTAATCCATGCATGTCCTAATTCCAACTCAACTCCCTATAATAAGGCCCTTTCCCCTTTCCGAACCTGCAAGCATAAAATATGCTCAGGTACCCAACAGTGCCCCGGGTATGGTTTGATTACAACTACGTAGGCCATGACTAATTGTGTCTACAAATATATAGTCTAATATATAGTGAATTCATGTATTAATAAATAACCAGAAAAGTATACAATTCAGGGGCCACTAATTAACAATATCTACTTAGCTATTACTAACAAAGGTTCCAATTCATTTTGTCTATGTTGTTACAAGTTCATCATCAATCACACTAGGTTCATATCATTCATCATTTTAATAAGGGAATAAGTATGTCCCTAACTGAATAGGGATATCATATCACAACATAAAAATATCATCACCTCGAAGCCTCGGTCTGGGAGGAATTAAACCATTAGGGGAATAGAGCTTTGTCCCCTTCCATAACCCGTGCATTGTGGGTGGAGTTAGAGAATCAGTCCAACTCGGCCCCTGGTGGGAACCTCAGTCCTCTATCCAACACCTCAATCCATGTGCACATGCTTATCCATCCATTCGACACACACAACTATATCACAACCATACATACAACCATCATAATCTATACTAATCAACATGGAAAATCATATTTTGCTATATCCCATTAAGAAATTTCCCATTTACATGACTTAGTCCATTTATCCAAATTCCCATTATAAATTTTTTATCACTATGAAAAGTCAATAATTCCCTTATATCAACCCATTACCCTTATTCATAAATCCCCTTATGTAATTTACTTCAACATATTTTCCTATTTAACGTACCATTATCAATTTAGCATATTCACCGTGTCACATTCACTAACTCTGCTAGGCATATTGATCATAATTCATAACACACATAACCTAACCACAATTAACAAATACCTCATTTGAACATTAATTAATAATAACACATACTCAATAAGGTCTCTACATGATCCCACAACAACCTACAACATAGTTTTCTAATTCTAGGTCCGAAATTTATTGTCTCATCGCATGGGTGGCCTTAAATATGTCAAATAATCCTTAATGCATCCCTTGGAGACCATGTGGGTTTCCATTCATCATTTAGACACCCAAAACACCAAATATTCTCATTGTTTTCAAAATCATAATAAGAAGTGACAATGAACATGGTCAGATATGCACAAATCATCCATGAGACTATGGGATATAACTTGTAGACCACCTACCTCAAATCTGTTGGTGAATGCACTCCCAAACATGGCCTCAGATTCGGATTCAAAAACCTATTAAATCTTCAACCTACATTTTCTTGGAAGAAAATGTATTTAGATATTCTGATGGAGAGGATAGAAACATTCAATCCCAATTCCATAAAAGGAAGTAAGGAGTATATTAGACTAACCCGAGGCTCTGATTCGCAACTGACGATGCTCGAAACGTCCTAGAGATGAAAGATATTCACCCATGGAATCCATTTATAGCTCTTATTAATCATAAGGGTTTAATGGAGAAGAAAGAAGGAAAATCCAAAGCAAGGCTTTAAAATCTTGGAGTGGAAATTTTTTAAATTTATCAACATTACTAAGCCACACAGTTTACCCTCACAGTTTTCCAAACTTTGTGAAAAGTATGTGTGATCCACTGCCGACAAGTCACCCCTCCACACAGTTTCCTAAGAATTCATAATGATGAGATTATCCATGCCTCAACTGTTCGCAAGACTCGGTCATAGAATGCACGGTTACCTGGGATGCTCTATACTATTTAAAATAACATGTGTAAAGCATGAAACTTTCCAAGAAAACTTCTTTTCCATCCTATTTCGTGCCCAAAACCCTTGAAACATCCCCAAGACGTCTCATTAACTTTGGGAAACACTTATTAGACCAAAATAAAGGTATTGAATTGAATCATAAACAAAAAACACCTTAAGAAAAATCATAGATCTTACAATAAGTGGGATTATATAAAGTCAAACATTAATGTCTAACAATGGGACAAGGCACATAAGAGAAATAACTTAATGTCTCAACAATGACTAACTACATATGAATACTTACAGTGTAATAAAAATATTTTGTTACAATATCTCATCAAGAAGGATTCAAACCTTTGACCCCAACCTATTTTATTGATACATCATTCTTTGAATATCTGAAATAAACACGTTATTACACCATGGACATATAAATTAGGTCGACAGTTCTATTCCAATCAAAAGGTATGAAAAAACAGCTTCGATAAATATTAAATAGACAAATCCTTCCCTGACATATCCATTAATTACATGCCAATCAGAATGCATCAAACATACACTACCTTACTATGAACATATGTTATCATGATTTTCCTCAATAAATCTAATTGAATGAGTCATGAAATGAATTAATGACAATCTTAAAGTATATGGACCATTACATATTCTCATAGATAGAAATATATAATTACACCCAAACAAGCAGAATTCCTACTGGTGGGTTTTTTGTAATAGTCTCCCATCATAGATATTACCAAGTGTGAACTTCATGAGAAGAAGCCTCATCCACTTATGAGTACCTGCACTAAATAGTCTATGTACATAGTTTCCCATCATAGCATGTTATCCAATTACAGAACATTATCTAATAATATCATAATATCACTTCAAGGTTATCATCATTGTAGGAAACTAATACGACCTTATCAATGTGACATATACACATGGAAATTTATATATTTCAGTCATATAGTACTATGAAAAATTGGTAATAAGATGTTTTATTAATTTTCAACACAATGAATATACATTCAATAAAAGAACAAACAATTGGTCATAAGAAATTGTCTCAAACACTAAGTACCAAATGAAAAAAACAAGAAACACTTGTAAATATTTTACACAATGATTTGATAAAATTAAATTCACCAATGAAAGTAAAAATAATATCAATTTATCACTCAATTGGATAAATCCATTAATATCATAATAGTCTACCACGTTTATATTCTTCAACCAAATGAAAATTCAAATGAATCATGACTGTGAATAATGAAGTCAATAATAACATCTCCAAATGGTAGTGTAAAAACAATCATTTCTTGAAGTTTATAAATCTTGGTTGGATTTAGTGTTTTTCATCAAAGATCTCAAAAAATGGATTATAACTCAAGTAGAAATATAATACTTTTTTAGGTAATATATTATGCAATTACAATGGAAAAACTTTCACCATAATGATATGTGACTCATGAATTTTCAGTCAATGTAAATTTTAATGTATAAAGTCAACACAACATAAAATGTTACTTGAAAATGTATCTCTTAGTTTTATATACTTTAATGTTCAAAGGAATATGTATTCCTCATGTTGCCGAAGGATACATTCCATTACGAGTTTCCCAAAATCCATGATTTATATTCATCAATTCCAAAACCTTATAATCATTATGGTGATACTTTGATTTACCATTCTCATTTGGGAATGTAAAATGTACATTATCATATATTTTATTCTAAATAAGAATTATGTAAAGATTGTGATGTATCAATTTAATCTCCAAATAATGGAGTTTGAAAAATATACTCATTTTATTACACTGTTATTTTCTAGTTACTTTATATACTACACCATGTACCCCATTCCCATCTTCACAAAACTGACTAGATTATCCATATTCTATAGGGATATTCATTAATTGTCCCAGGTTTTATGAACCATATAGAACCTTCGGTGGTTTTTCCAATTTAATATCTCCGTTGAATTTTTCACTGTTAAACCACAAATTATAATAATCATAGAGAAATTAATGATGACATAGAAAATACCATTTTTTACTATGAGGTAATAATTGAGGTTCAAAATAAAAATTGAAAACTGGACATGCCAAACCAGTATGACTATTTTTACCAGATAAGTTTCCTTGTCCAAAAAATTCACTAATTATCCACATTAAATTAGCTTGAATTTTGAGTAGTTTTATCATTGAATAATCATATGTTTCCATGCCAGAATCCCATAATTATTGAAATTTTTTTGAGTATGAGTTGATGGAATACATTTATGTCATTTCCCGACATTTTCTTTCCAGTCATAATCATTAAAATAATGAATGATGTATTCTTCATGCACATCAATGGTGGTAGATTACAAGGGATCAAGAAAACTATCCAAATTCGATAATTAGTACATAAAGTACCAAAAGGATTAAAACCAAAAAAATTTAATCCAAAATGCAAATTACTAGGATCCAAATAAAAATATAGATATAATGAATCTAAAACCTTCCATGATGTTGAATATTTTGGATGTACCATCAATAAATTTTTGCTAATATCCTGAGCATGCCACTTCATGTCATGTGTAGTCTTATAGAACGTGAATAATACTCTCAAGTGTGGTTTTAGAGAAATGTAATGCAATACCTTTGCAGGAGTTTTCTTTTTCTTTTTATTTCTGGGATTGTATTGATTTGCACTACAATGTTCATTTACTTCAATATTATTGTATTAAAATTTATGAAATCTTATTTATCGAACTATTATCCCCATTAAATCACGTTATCATTAAGGTATGAAGGTAAATTTTTATGATCATTTCTATGTTTGTTGATGATTTTATTCATCTCATAGAATGTTGCAATGATCTTAGCATCACTAAATGCATCATGAATAAACCCAAAAACCATGGGTATTTATTTTTCAAAAATTCAATTGAGACACTTGATATGACACAAATTTTATAGAAAAGATAACTTAAAATACTTTTCACACCCGTAATATAGTTCTTATTTACTATTTTAAACTAATTCATAAAATTAGTTTCTTAGAAACTGAATTTTTGAGAAAGATTAAACTACTCATGATCAAATGAATGTTCTGTTTATCTATTAAAATCTTGGAAATTGTATATTACAAATCTAAATGTATCATTTATCAAATTTAAAACTAAATTCTCTTCTGGTCGGTTACTTTTTTTTCATTGATATGTTTTTAATTTTTTTGACATAGCATAAAATTTGATTCAACATGAAAAATCTATCATACATATCAAGAAGGAAACTATTTCAACATCTAATGATCAAATACATTATTTATATTCAACCATCACTTGAATTTACAATAAAGACACATACATTTTATTTTACCATCAACTGATCAATTTAAAATTGTAAAATATAAAAAATATTCCAAACCCTTGAAATACCAAGGTGCATTTTAAGGTAAATTAATGCAAATATTATCCATAGGTATTGTTTTTTCACTCTTCTCCTTTCACATTCGGATATAATGATATAAATGTTTTATCAAATAAGTAAAATCTGAACTAAACATCACATAACTTCATCTTTGACTAGGGTAGGGTCTTGATTTGACATAACAAAAATTCAACATAAAAATTATTCAATACAACATGAAATAATATGTAACACAATTGAATAAATATTTCCCCTCATAATAATACGGTCATATTTCATGAAAAAATATAACCTAAACTGGAAATTCTTTATTTCCTAAACCACACGATGATAACACAGTGGGAAAATTTATCAAGAAACAATAAAGAAATAATTAATTATAATGATTTATAAATAATTATTCAAAATAAAAAAATAGGAATAATCGGATAAAATAATATTGATGTGAATCCACTCTCCAAAACCATAACCAACTGTTTATGGAAGGACAGTAATGTGACCCTGATATCATATTGGAAAAACTCCCCCAAAACAACACTCAAATACACAAATTTTTTATAATTTAACTAAAACCCTTAGAAAATTTCAAAATGAAATTCTACCTTCAAAGATGTCAGGGGTCGTAGTCATGGAGAAAATAGGAAAACATGCCACCATTAGGGGCCATCATCGAGGATAAGGGGGGTCACTATGGGGTCTTCATTGGAATGTGTGTGTGGGGGGGGGGGGGTTGAGGTCATTGGGATCGCGGGGATAACTATTGTAAAATGTAGGGGATTCAAGGTCATGGAGATCGTTGGGGAGGAGGGATAGTTATTTTCAGGGAGAAAGCGGTGTTTGGTTCATGGGGGTCTCTGCCTAGAGTAGGGGGTTCTAAGTCATGTGGTTCACCATCAGGAGAAGGGGTGTGTCAGTGGAAATGAGATTGTGTGTGTGTGGATGGGGGTTAAATTAGGTTTTTTTTTTAAAAAAATAGAGGGGGATTAAAAAATCACTATGAAATTTTAAAAAATATGGAAAAAATTATATTAAGATGACTATATATATAAATATTATTAGTATAATTTATTTATAGCTAATTATTAGAATAACCACTAATAAACCATCACTAATAACTCAATTTTTTAGTATGGCTTAACTATAGGATGGTTAGGGATCTTACAGGGATTATCTTCCAGAATGAACCCCTTTATCTGACCATGTAGAAGAGGGTGTTGATCTTCATAGGGGTGATTCATCCATTATTAATATACCTGAAATCTCTCTATAGTAAGGAATGAAAATTATTTCATAAGAAATTCAATAGAAAAAATCATGGTCTGATGTAGTAGATGAAGAGTTCAATTCTGAATCCTTTAGGGATGTTCTTTTTCATGGCTTAGAGGATAGTAGGAAGGTTGATTTTGAAGATAGTAAATTTTGGGGTGAATAAGAAATGAATCCAATGAATGACATGTTTTTATGATTAGATAATAATATAATATCTTCAATGGGCCATAAATGTAAGTGGAATATAAAGTTTTTCTTTTGTAAAATATCCAATTCCAAGAGGGACTAATCATCAATATTAGATCATGAAAAAAAGAATGTTGTGGGAAGTGGTTATCCTATCTTTATGGGATAGGTGGTAGCAAAAGGGTATACTCATGAAGAGATTTCCACTGAAAAATCTTCTCTTCTAAATATAAAGAAACCATATCCAACTAAGGCCTCAACTGATGTATAGGTTTTCTAATGAGTTGCATATGGGAATCCTGATCACATGGGGTTAACTCTATGTATAGGAAAGCCTCACCTACTGAAACCTCAGGATTGGAGGCTACTAAAGACAAGGAAAATTGTGGTGTATCCCTATCAATGAAGTAGTGACTTATAAGACACACACTGGTGATGGTGAGGATCACGCAGCTACCCAAACCACTAGAAAGTGTTCTGGATCCAACAAGAAGGGCTCACAACCTCTAAATTTGGATCTTGGATATAGTGTATACACATTGTTTGAAATATATATTCTTAATATATAAATGGAAATCATTCCAATGAGTCTCCCTTGACCTAGATCCATCCAATGGTATGGAAGTACCCACATAGTCTACTTGACATTTCATATATATCCAATAAAAAGGTGTTATTTCGTGAGGAATTTTGAAACACTCTTAGAATGATCTGACTCAAAGGAAAATTCTCCAAGAACTGATATTTTTAACACAAGGAGATGTACTATTTTTCTGATATTACCTTAGGGTTTAGGTCAAGCTAGAGAACAAGATCCTTGGCCTCTTGAGGATCGAACCCCATCGAATGATGAAATTGAACTTCATGATGATGATAACAAGACATAAAAAATCCCAAAACCTATATGTGGGATAGTAATCTGATAGGAAGGTGTGGTTTCCTATCTCAGTCCACATGATGAATTTTCATCTCTTGTTTCTTTAGGAGATGTCTGTTTTGGTTTTTTTTAGTGGGTTTTCACTATTTTCCACATCCCATTTCCCTTTATTCTTTGTGATTTTTTTTTATTTTTACTAAATTTTGAATCTTGTAATATAACCCATTTTTCAAGACACTTTGGATAATTATTAATTAAAAAATTATATATATATATATATAATTATTATTATATTATAATAGGTTTGGGGGTGGGGGTACCGAGGAAATAAATGAAGATATGGAGGTTCGAAATCAGGTCATTCTTTGATAATTATTATAAATAATTATTTACTAAATAATAATCTTAAATATTTATCACATTAGAAGAAAATTTAGACTTTTTAGAGTGAGGATACTAGATACCACCATTTGGAGGTCTCTATTAAACTTATTAGTGACTTCCAAATGGTGCTTGTTGTACTTTTCCCCCTATGCACCTTAATATGTATCCCTTTCCCTCTTGTTATCCCTACTCCCATGTTGACATTTCTCCCCCGAACCCCAACCCTTGAACAACATGATCCATCATCCAACCGTCTTCGAGCGCTCCCATTCCCATCATCAATCCCCACCATTGATCCCTCCCACCTACACTAAGACCTCTTTAATTTGTTTATCCCCCATCATCGAGTCCCCCATCGATCCCCTTCGTCGATCCCCACCATTGATCCCTCCCACTTTTGATGAGACCCATGTATATCATCATCATAGATCAACCATCCCGTAGACCTCCTTTACCCACCATAAAACCCCCTTCATGTGAGAGGTGTATTCTTTGATTACATTAGAATTTTACAATTCAAAACATTGAAAACATTTTTACACTTTGTTTAATTTTACTACACAACCAAACCTCAAAATCCATGGTTGTTTTTCATCCATATGCTTGGGCTCCTTTCCAAGCATATGATGGATACAATTTTTTTGGATTTCCCTATTTATTAGAATATTCCAATGTCATAGGGAAACAAAAGAATGAAATATGACGGAGATAAGAAAGAACACAATCATGATAGTGTAAATAGAAATGATGAAGATGAGCAAGGATCGGTTCAACACATTTGTACCATCATTTGAGTAATTAACTGTTGCAACAGTAGAACCAGACATTGTGAATTTTTAGGACTACCATGATAATGAAAATATAAAGACTCAAGAAATGGGGAGGCGTATGCATTGGGACATGAGGGATGGGGAAGAACCTTTATGTTATTTAGATGGGTAACCAAAAAATTTGTATATGATTACCTGAATGAGTGAAAAAATATTAACCCAAACTACCTACAATAGAATAGATATAAAATTTTATTAATATTTTTTAAAAAATTATAAAGTAATGGATGAGGGTCACATTAATTTCTCCTTTGAAATGTCTTCTCTAATACCAAAGGGTATCTGAATAAAGGCTCAATAATGAGAAACAAAATAGTAAGGTGATGAAGTAAGAAATCTATGATCTAGAGTTGAAGGAGCCTTGAATTTTTTCCCATTTCATTGTGTAGATTCTTGGTGAAACATGAGTTACACCATACAATCCACACAGAATGTATATCCATGGATCATATAACATGTTAACAGATTTCACATTTCACTACACCAAAATAGCATCACTTTTTCGAAATCTATGCAATGAATTTTATTCTAATTTACTATAATTTAGTTTGTTCTTGTTTGAATTAATTATTTATAGAATTTATATGTGATTAGGGGTTTACACACATATGAAAAGATAATACGTTTATGATATTTCATTATAATCTAAATGTTTATATTCATTGATCAATATAATTTGGAGGCTTTGCATTATGATATTTCAATAGGTATTCACTATATTATTTCTAATGTTCATTATTCTTATATATTATGTTTTCATATATTATTTATTCCATATTTGATAACTTACCAAATATTTTTGGCATCACTAAGTATTTTTTTAATCTCTTTTATGATTTTCCTCAAACTATGGCTTCATTAGTTTGTCAGTTTTAATTATATGAGTTTCTTTATAATTTTAATAATATATTTCAATTAATTTATTTTTATTAAAAATAATTGTGGATAAGATAATGATTAATATACCATATAGGTTTTATAAAAAATATTTTGAGAGGACTAAGTGATTTTGGGATTTTACTAGCAGATTTCAAAGTGTTTTGATCAGTTTTCCATATAGAAAATGTGAAAATAGATATCTCTTCAAATGAGATTCTATTTAGGAACATACTATTTTCAATATGTTTTTGAAAAAAAATAAAATGGACAAATCATTGAGAATAATATATTTCATTTCAAAAATTAAAAAGTATTCATATGGATGATTATTCAAGAACAGTTGACCTGATGAACATAATGCACAATGATATGATGTGTTATTTTCAAACTGAAGATATCAAAGTTGTAAATTATAAAATTAGAGCTAGTAATCAACATTAATTTTTAGATGGATAAAAATTAAAATTCTTTGAAATTATTGACCAAGTACATACTAAATAATACCATGGATGCACAATATTTAGTAAATTGATGTTCATAGTTGAATTGTTACAGTTGATGGACTTGAATAAATGGACGTACACATCCTTCGATATATTGATAGTATTTTTGAAGAAGGTACTCCCCACTGGAGTGAATATTCCAAAGTCATTCTATCAAGATCTCAAGTTGACTGATGAACTTGGTTTTACATATGAGACCATTGATGTTTGTGACATTAATTTTATGTTGTTAAAAAAGAGAATATGTAATTTAATACTTGTACTATTTTCTATTCATCTAGGTTAGTTTACAATGAGATTAGTCAATGTAGTAAAATTCTTCTCAGCATGGTCTTGAATCATGGGAAACTAGTTTCCACTAAGAAGATTCATTATTTTCCACTTAAACTGAGGCTAAAGAGAATCTTTATGTTGGTTAAAAAGTTTAATGTCATTATTTTTCATTTAGAGAGAAACAAAGAGGTTAATAAATTTACTCACCCAAACGATTCTTTGGGATGAAAATATTTTGATCAAAGACATCCATACTTTTCCCTAGATAGCCGTAATGGTTGAATAGGTTTGGAAACAGATGGTTTTAACCCATATAGTTCGATGGTTGGTGTGACACATAGTACATGGCCAGTAGTGTTGGTTCCATATAACCTTCCCCCATGTGTATGTATAAAGAAACTGTTTTTACTTATAACTCTAATTTGATGGAATGAGAGGACCTGGTGAAAAAATAGATATTTATATGAGACCATTGAAATATCATATTTAATAATTTTAGTAGGCAATCCAATGAATTTTGAATTGGAATATAATGGAATTTTTAGTGTTTGGGACACATTGATATGGAAAATTAATGAATTCTCGGGATATGTGAACATATGAGGTTGGAGTAAAAAAAGATAATTCACCTTCCCCTTTTGTAATAAAAGTATGAAATATATATGGCTAATGATTTGGATAATGTGGGAATATACTTTTCACAGACACTTTATTCCTCCTTTTCACTGGTTTAGAAAAGATAATGTACCGTTTTATAGGAATAAATAGAATGTCTCATCACCAAAAATAATTCCAGGGGTTCAAATTTTTTAATGACTTATTAAGAAAACATCCACAAAATATATGATCTTTAGGATTTATTGAATCCTGCATTAATTTCTATTCCTTCTGCAAATAGATAGTTAATTCATAATTAGAATAATTAGAGTATTTTCTTTGAATTTATTTATTGGAAAGATAATATTTTAAGATTAAATTGGGATGTGAAGCATATTGAAAAAAACAGTGTGTTATAATATATTGCACACCATTTTATGAATCAAAGGCTAATCAAATGATACTGAAAATTCTTGACATGATTTGAAGTAAATGGTATTGATAACACCATTACATTTACAACTTGGTTACATTAATCATGAATACATGCCTACTACACAGTACAAAATGAGTTAAAAAGAGATAGAAATATTTTTATCAATTTTTTAAATCCTTCAATGTTCCTGATAGTTATGTCTCTAATATTTACAAGTGTGTTAATATGATGATACTAGAATAGTAGGCATTGAAAATTCATGAAAATCATATGCTCCTTTAATAGATAATCCCAATTTCTATACCTAATTACCTACCTACCCAGGTTGAAGATCCATTAATTGATGTTTTTAATTTTTTCATATATCTTTGTTCAATGAATCATCACATGAGTGATTTGAAAAATTAGAATAATAAAATTGTTCTTGCACTATGAAACCAAGAGAAACTATTTCAACCAGATTTTTTTATGACATGGACCACTTGATTGTGCTATTAACTAGTGAAGTAATTTATGTAGGTATCGTTCAATTCAGATGGATGTATCTTTTTGTGTGATACATAAATACAATGAAACAGTATGTGCACAAAAAATATTGTTCAGAAGGATCAATTTCCAATGGATATTTGATGGATGAATGAACTAATTTTTTTGCTTCATATATAGATGAGGTTGAAGATAATATAGTTAAAACCTATTGGATTGAACAGGTTCAAATTGGATAAAGATAATGTTTGATATGCCCAATAATAGTGGGTTCAAGATCATCGATATGTGCTTTTCAACACTCCAGAGGTTATGCCATTGATATAGTAAGTTGAATAGTTGATCTATTATACCTTATGTTTCTACATTTAAATTTTTACTTATATTTTATTGTGTTTTAATTTAGGATTCATATCACTTAGTTGAAAATGGAAAGGGCCCAGGAAACTAATAATCATATCCAAAAACACTATTTCAACACATTTTTTGAGTGGTTCAAGAATCAAGTATGTGAAAATAATTTATTTAATATTTTTATAATTCAAATGGGATATATTTTTTCCATTCTTTCATCACTGAATTTTGTGAAATTTAATAATTCACAAGAGGTGTGATTCATGTACTCATACTATGAGAGAAGAACTCAACCAACCAGATGATGGCCCGTTTATTACATCTCATTACTACAAGTCATTAGATACTAAAGAATTATGATTCTATATTTGCTAAATTTATGTGAACCAAAAACATATAATAGTGGTGTTGGTTGTTCATATATTGATGTTGGTTATTATTATGGATTATTGAGGGATACTATTGAAGATATTTATGGTCATGGATTAAATCATATATTATTATGGTGTGATTTGGTTAATCCTATTAATGGAACAAAAGTTGACCATTTCCAATTTATGTTGGTAATATTCAATAGTATGCTATATAGAGATGACCAAGTAAGAAATGATCCCTTCATACTAAAATCACTGGAAGAGCAAGTTTTCATTATTGGCATTGAATCTAATTGGATTGTTATGGTGAAAATGACTAGAATGGGGGATTTTCTAATTAATAGAGTGGATCCATATGTTGTTTAATATCTTAATTAAACACTTTACCAAACAACTATAGATATATTTGAAGAAGATATAGAATGGTCTAGAGAGATAATTGAAGGAGATATGATAAACATGCCTGATCATTGACAGACTGTAATATTTTTCCATTTAAAATTTTTAAAAATAGTTATGAGTTATATGTATAAGAACTGCTTGATTTGACTACAATTTTTTTATTAATGTAGGTTTGTCATAGTGTGGTTATAGATTTTCACTTAATATTGTTGGAATGTGTGTTTTTATTTTTTGAAATTAATTTATTATAATTTTCTGTATGTATATTCCCCTAATAGTTGTTAATTTTTAATTAAAAATTTAATTATTTATTATTGAATTATGAATTTATGTTTACTAGGATTTAGTGAATATTCTAGTACACATAGGGTTTGTATAAGAGGGGCTCTATCCTGGAACTCTGGAGCCTGATTAGATGTGTTATTGGATGACACCATTCATCCAGTTGGAGAATGTGTGAGTGTGGTGATTATTCATTTGGGTAATATGATATGAGATAGATACAAATTTCCTATTATGAATCATTATATGACTTCATTACCCTAGAATATTATTGAAAGATTATGGAGGGAGGTTTAGGTAAATTCAATAATTAATTTTTCTTGACATTCTTTTTATTATTATCACTAATAAAGGCTGTTTTTTAGGATAATTTGACATCCTATCCAGATGAGTTTCAAGAAGTATGAATCGCCAAATAATGAAAAGTGTGTAAGGATTAGAGATCACTGGATAACATTTACATGTGTTCCAGTCATTCTACAGAGATTCCCTCTGAATGTTCTTCCCATTTAGTGGTAGGATTTCGTTGTGTTTTGGTAGAGTGAGGGGATGATGGTATTTTTTTTAATTTTATTCTATAAATGACTCTAAATTTTCACAAGTATATTAACTGAATACATTGAATATTGACTGATTATTCTAATAATTCACGCAATCAGGTGATGTAGGGAACACCGTCCAAATTTCATACTCTACATGTGTCAAAATTCATATGTGATCTAATTTTTGAATTCACTCTTCATTAATATATTGATAATATTATAATATAAATTGAATATAAATATGTATTTTCATAAAAATTTATTATTGTTACACCTGTGCGGTGATCCAACTGATCGAATGTGGATATGGGTGAGGACTCATTCAATGGGTGATCCAGATAAGTCCAATGTTATAATTAGAAATAGATTAAGTAAAAATGTATTTTTATTTCATATAAATTATTCACATTTTTTCATTAATTCATTATGTATATTATACAGCCTTAGTTTGATTTTGATTTAGAAGAGATTCTATATGAGAAGTGTCATAGTACTACATGCATAGATGAGATATTTTAGCATGTTTTGGGGATTGATGATCATGGATATTCTTTGAATTATGGTACTAGTTTCTCATGATGTACAGTTTTTAGTGTAGAGGCTATAGGTGTTTGTAGAGATTTAGGGATTCACACATAAACTAAGATAGATACTTCAATGAATCCTATGTAGAACAGTATAGATGAGTTTTTTTTGTACTTATATGCATATTACAAGGATAAATTATCATGGATGTCATCACATATCAATAAAGCGATGATATAACATCTTGTTGATGGCACACAAGTGGTTATATGGGTAAAAAAAGAAAATAAAACATACTCACATTAAATTTTCTTGATATTATTATGATAGATAATAATTATATATGTTGTAGGATTCAGATACAGTTGGTAGACATGACCGTTAGTTCATTGGTGATCTAGATGTGGATGGACCTCATGCAAGAGGTAAATTATGTTTCAATTTTAATATTAACATTTCATTTCAAAAGAAAAATTTAAATTATTTCCTTTATTTCTTTGAAGATATAAACTAATTTATGAACTAAATACTATATATATATATATTTGATTCATTTAAAGAAGAATTTTTAGATCTATAATATCTACTATACTATTATTTCTTTCAAAAACTCGATTTTTTATAGATTTCATATGTATAAAAAAAATTATCCCATTATTCACAAATTTTTCTTCTGTTAGAGTCTTGGTAATCTTTCTGAAATTTTTGGCCTGCAATCTTTTAATTTTTATCCCATTAATTTTTTACACTAATATCTATTAAAGAGTAATGCACATAAAAAAAATATGATTTATGAGAAATAACCAAAACACTTAAATACTACTATAGTGATCTATAAATAATAATGAAAATGAGTTTTACATCCATGGATTTCGGTGTCATTGGAAAACATAATTCCACATGCACTATCATGATGAATCATTTTGAATTATTCTCTTTTGGCTGGTATATTTTTCAATCAATCATTATTTGTTGACTAGTATGGAATATATGTGTGTGATTATGAGTAAGAATAGGGATATCTCAAGAATTTCATTTTTTACCAGGTTCCCCAAATATATTTTCCTCAAATAGATAATCTGCTTTTGCAACATTTTGGTTTCCCTTTACTTGGAAAACATACACGAATCTTATTCTCCATCAATATGATTGAGTTTCCCCTTTATGACCTAACCATAAAAAACAAATAATCCAACACATCCTTTACTTATGTGACTTTTCAAGTTAAATTTAACTTTATACTTAAACTCATATGGTTAACTATCACTACGTAATTTTTGACTGAGCCCATCCACTCCCAATACTTCTAGGAACCTTACTTATGCACTATGTGACTATTAAGATCACTATGAACAACAGTCTTATCTATCTCTCTATTGTGTATAGAAAATGTGATCTTACTATTAGATTAGAAATTTGGAATTATTTTTCTGATTTCAATGAAATGATATCTATGTGGACTATTGGAGGACATTTTAACATTCATGTACACCCATCCAGAAATAATGGTGAAAATTTATTTTATATAGGGGCCATCAAGACTTCAAAGAAATCTTGGATTCCTCAAAACACATGGAATTTAATTTCATCAATAATAAATTCACCTGGTGAAATAATTAGATAGAGAATAAAAAATTTTGGGTGTGGTTTGATCATTTCATCATCAATATTCATGTTCTTGATGAATTTCAAAACATATAGGTTGTGTAAATCCCTTATTCTCACTATGACAATTATCAACTATTTATTATGTTGAGATTTTATGGTCTCTTATATGAGAGGTTCAAATTTTCTATTATGTGGACCCATCAAGTTGAATTTCATATCCTAGTGGATCAATTTTGTAGCTTGAGACAACTACAATACTTTGGGAAGTGATTTAGGTGAACGATAAATACCTTTAGGTCTGTTTTCAAAAATAGGGTTTGAGACTCATGAACTCAAACCTTTATATTTATCAGCTTCATCGGTATATCAAAGACATTTACCATGCTACTTAGGTTTCATGGGATGAAAATATTTTCAAATTTATTCCATTTAAACAAATGTAATTATATATTCTTTTTTATCAAGAAGAGTTTCAAGATAGAGAGTATTCGGGGTTCAATCGAACCATATTTGTGTCGATTACCACTATCAAGGATATTACCAATACCCCAACCATACCTAATTCAATCATTTATAAACCATTAATTTATATAACATCTCTTATTAGATTATATAAAATATGCTTAATGATAAGATGATAAATATTCTCTCATTAGTGGTCTTAGAAGAGAATCATGGTTTTGTTTTTGGTAGGAAAATTCAAGGTGCTATAAGAATTAACTATAAAATATTAAGGAAATTAATCATAAACAAACTTGTGGGGATCTTATGATAAAATATGAAATGGATAAGAAATATGAAATAAAAATAAAACCTATCTTTTGGTCCTTTTATTCAGTATTTGTGGCATCAATAATAGGCTTTTGAGTGTTATGTATCTCAATTATTATGAATGATGTAAGTTGTTGTGGTTTTTCATTAACCAGTAGTTTTATTTTATTTTAGTCAAGATCAAACATTAATTTACCATTTACATTAGAATACTACACATGTGGTTTATCAATTAATAATTTAGTGGACTCCTTGTGATCTTATGTAGAATTTTATGGGCTAAATAACATGAACACCCTGATTCCATACCAGAAGTATAAAGTCATTATTGATCATAAAACTTTCACCTAAATGTCATGAATTTATATTCTAGTACTTTTATTCTTTGGAAAGATTATTTCACTGTGTTTGTCCAACCATAAATAGTCCAAAAAATTTATTTACCATTGAATAATAGTTCATATTTATTAATTAAATTTATAGAATTTTTATATTTATGTTTTTCAATATTTACTTTTAATTGTAACGTTTCCCATTCTTTATTCATATTATAGAGTAGGGAATCAATTTTTAACGTATTAGATACATTTGTTAGCTCTACACATGTAAATTTTTTCAAGGGATGTATCTTGATCACCTTTAAGATCTACTCTACCAACAATCAAAGAAGCTTTATAATTTATAACTTTTACTTACTGCATGGATATAATATCCAAAAAAGAGTATTCACAAAGGTATCTACAATCATTGACCACTTTTAATTTTAATTATTTAGTGATATAATAAATTTTTTAATGTTTTCTCTTAATCACAATTATTTTTTTCTATGATTTCATCTTAGTGTGTTCATGTATTTTATTTATTTCATAATTGATTATTTTATCTCATCATTATCAAACAAAATTTTAGGATAGTTAGGAAAAATATTCTAGAATTTACAAAAAAACAAGCATGAGGAAACTTACCAGTGAATTACACTTTTCCTATTTAATGTTTAGAGGATAGAAAATATACCATCTCATAAATTCCACATTTCCAGATTTTTTTTTTTGATTATTAGTTTCATCATATCACTAAATTTTATCCCATGATATTTTTATTAAATTATATAATCATTATCATTACTCCTCATTTCATTTCCAATAATTTTGTTGTTTATGCTTACTAATTCTACATGATTCATATCATTATCTTAATAAAATAAAATATTTGGAATGATATGAGGTGGTAGTATTATTTAGATAAATTTGAAAAAAAAAATTATCATTAATTATCATCCTTAAATTATATAATAGTTTTTAGTATCATTTAACCATTAAGAAAATGTTCTTTTAAAAGGTTTAAATCCCTTTAAAAAAAGTATTTTTGGGGGTCAAAATCAACCTAATGAAATTTGAATACCATAAAATAAGTCAAAATCAACTATAGAGTTAATTTTTAAATGGTCGAGCTGACAGAACTTCAATATGATCTTGTGTTTTCCCGAGTGAACCAAAAATGCACTTTTAGTGTCATGAAACACCCAAATGTGCTTTTAAAAGTCATATCTATATATAATAAGTTTGGAATGACTTAAAATCATAGAAAAATCATCTTATTATTATTTTTGATGTGTGAGAAGATACATAACATCAATCGAACATGTGATCTTTATAGAACAACCAAATATGCGGTTTTTAAATGTTTGACGCCTTTTAAAAAGACACAGGAGGTAAAAACCAATTTAACAACCTCAAAATTTCATAAAATCATATGAAAAAAAATCATATAGTAAATTTTGAAATGTTGAGGTAGATGTTACGTCAATTAGAAGTGTTGTTTTCATGAGATTATGGAACACATAGTTTAAGTGTCATAAAACACCCAGACATACATTTAATGGTCAGATATGTTGAAAAAAAATATTGGAATGAGTTGAAATACTAGGAAATATATATTATTATTATTATTGATGTGTATGATTATATGAAATTCAAATTAGATGAGTGGTATTCCTAAAACAATAGAATATGAAGTTTTTTAAGGTTTGAGGCCCTTTAAAATGGTTGATCCAGGGGTTAAATGTAATGGAACGAAATCTGAATTTCATAAAATCAGATGAAAAAATACATAGTGAATTTTGAAATGGATAGTGAGGTGGAACATTAATCAAAGCTGATGTTTTCCTAGGAGGACCAAAAATGAACTTTTAGTGTAATAAAACTACAAAACACAATTTCAAAGGTATGATCTATAACATTTGACCAAATAATGGATTAAAATCATTATGAAAATGTATTAATTTTATTTTTTAGGTTTAAAAGGTGATGACACTTCAATCGGACATGCGGTCTTCCCAGAAGGACCGAATATGTGGATTCTAAAGGCTGGACACCCACTAAAAAGGTGTGTACTGGGTTCAGAAGAAACTAAACATAATTTGAATGCCATGAAATCAGATGAAAATAATTATAGAGTGAATTGTGAGAAATTAAAGTGGATGGAAAGTCAATCTGAATTTTCATTTTCCCAGGAGGAAAGAAATTGCACCTTTAGTGTCATAAAACACAAAAACATATTCTTAATGGTCATATCCATAGAAAACGACAACATAATGACTTTAAATCACTGAAAAACTGTCTTATTATTATTTTTGATGTGTATGAGTAGAATAAATGTCAATTGGATGTGTGGTCTACCGAAATGACTAAATATTTGGTTTTTAAAGGCTTAATACCCTTTAAAACCCCACGAGGGTGGGGGTATGTAATGTACCCTATTTTCTTATGTATTATTTTAAAATATTATTTACAATTAATTAGAGACCAGGAGATGAGACATAGTGTGATTCTGAGGCCCGATGTGCTCGTAATGAATGATTTCAATATATTAAATATATTAAATAGTACGCGCATGCAGTTTTCAAAGAAAAAATGGAATAACTTATAAATGGGTTCCGAGATCAAAAATATGATTTTACCATTTCATTAAGAGATATGCATTTATCATACGAGATTCCTAATAGTATCTGGTGTGGTTTAACTACAGAAGTAAATTTTTGGATGTTTTAAAGGATAAAATTAACTGGGAATTTATTTTTTTATTTTAAATTTTCCCAGTGATGTAGCAAAATTTCTTTTAATTATCCTTTAAAAAATAATTCATGGTTAGGCTCATATCCTTGGAATGTTATGGAGTCTTTGAAGAAAACCTGATGAATTCTATCGACAGAAAACGATGGTGGAGCTCGGATGGGAAATCGTTGAACATCACTTTCATGAATCTTTCCAACAGCAGCGACATGATGATTGATCTTATTAAAAGAACAATCCAGCCCTAAGGTAGGGTGTGTTGTTTATATAATTCATTTTCACTTTACTTGATTTTAATGATGAACTTGGATCAACTCACGAATAGATTGACCCACGGTTTGATCATTCTTGTGGGAGGGTTTTATTCTTATAGAAATTTGGGGATTATTATTTTACTGTTATATTATCTTGATAATTATAAATAAATGGATTGAGGATATAATGTAAAATTGTTGAGTTACATTTCTCGGGTCATTAATTTTTTCCTGTGTCCCCTACATTCTTTTGGTTCTTCTTGTTATTCACAGGATATGAATGAATGATTGTCGAACCTCTGTTTCTTGGAACAACAATATGAAATCAGAGATCCAAGATCACGATGACTTATCGGAGGTGCGATGACGATGTGGTGGATTGTTCAATGTATTTCATGAGATACAATTCTTTGATTGAATTTCATGTTGGTGATTGGAATCGGTTTCCGGAGCTTATTGTAGGGCACAAACCCGCCGATTCAGTGTTTCCATGGCAAGCCAACCCCAAATCATTAGTTTTGAGGTGAATAGATAATCAGATCAAATACCAAACGATCAACTGAGGCACGTAAGGTATTAACCTATGTTCTGGAAAATCCCAATGAATACAATGTGTATTTTAGAATACATGGCGTGTGGGACCTGCTGAGTAGTGACTACGGTTTCAAGAGGAAGTAAAGTGTCACATGACATGTGACCCCTGTCACACAGCATGTGGGAAATTCCCCTTGGTATGGCCTGTATCTTGGTAGTTACATAGACACATGGTGGGGTACACTGATTTCCTACACGGTGTGTACCCCACCACATGCCCAGAATTGGTTCGGATACACAAGTTAGCCTGTCTATTGGTACACGGGTAGGAGAAAATAGGTTGACACCCTGTACTGGCACATAACCAGAGTACATGGGTGGACTCCATAAAGTAGGACACCGTGTGCGATCCTTTCTACATGTCATGTACACTTCGTCTACATGACATGTTCTGATGAAATAGGCTAATAAACACATGCAGTACCTAGGGTTAAGGGACACAACGCGTGACCCTACTACATTCAGTGTACCCCTTCCTTCATGGCTTGAATCTCTTGTCCATAGTATCTTGGACGATTTTCATTAATATTGGTGCCCTCTATTTTTCTTCTAAATGTTAGTTGGTATCATCTCCTATTCATAGAAGTATGGTCTCTTTTGTATACATTTACATCATATGGTCAGGAATCCCCTCTAAGAGTCTCATAATATGATCCTATATCCATTAGTGTTCCCAATTTAGAGTCTTGGTATCGGTGCGACCAATCCTACTAGACGTCGATCCTCTACTTAGCAGATGAATTCAAATCTGTTTTGGTATCACCCCATGGCCATAATAGTGATCATCATCTATGTATCGGTATCTTCCCCACTCATAGAGTGAGTAATCCTGAAGCGGTTGTATCATATCTCACGATAGATCAATCAGTGTATCTATCTTATGACGATTCTCAACAAATAGTAATTCTCAGGAAAACATCATCAGTGCTATCAGAATCCAGAGTGTGTTCTCCCATATGAGTTATTTTTGGAATCTTCAAACAAAATATCTAGTGTTGTAATGTGGTAGTTATGACTTACCTCTAGACTAAGGGTTAGAGTTTGAGTATATCTGGATATGTTCTTGTTATATGTATTGTGGAAATATATTATGTAGAGATGATTGTACCTTTTCTTTGTGTATTTCGTTGTGGTTTTATGGTGTCATACTGAGTATTTTTATACTCACCCCTACATGGAATTTTCCTGTACATGTCATGTCTTTTGAAGACAAGTGAACGTTTGATGGATTCTAGAGCCAACTGAGACCATAAAGAGATTTGTGAGTTTAGATATACCGAGGTGTTCCTACGGCTTTGCACAGCAGTACCAGTACCTTTTGTTTACATGATGGAATTTTTAGTTTTTAGACTCTTTCGATTGATGGGCATATTTTATCGACCAGTTTACATTACTGCACTTTATTTTTTATTGTAATATGTTGGTTTGGTTTAGTGGTATGCATGCATTTTGTTCCATAGTGGTTTCTTCATTTAAGTATTTATAGGGTTGGAGTTCTGTGCATGTGTAGAGGTAATTTGGAAATGCCTCCCATGTTAGTGATATACCTACTAAGTGCTAGTCACCAGCCCCTGGCCTATTGGAGGCAGGCATGGGAGTCATGGTATGAGCCCAACTGGGATGGGTCTTGATAGAATGATATAAAAGGCTTATGACCGAGAGTCTATGAGATAGGTTTGGGTAAATAATGTTAAGTGTTTAGAGTACAATTTTTAAGCTAGGGAATCCAGTGACAGTGTGGGAGAACAATGTATCCATACAAGAAGACTCTGATAACCTACTTTTTGACTCAGTATAAAAGAAAACTAGTTACAGGGAAACAATAATCATAAAAGAATCATATATGGTTGGGTTGGGGTTTCCGTGTGCTTTTTAAGTCATCTCTCCAAATATACTCATTGACCATGGTACATCTTTTTTTTCTTATAGGATGTGTCTACAACACATAACATCTAGGATTCGGCATCCTGATCATGAGGATGACCCTCTTAGAGATGAGGCTTATATACAGGGTCTATTTCCCTAGGTGTTACCTCCAGGTGGTACACAAGCTATATCACCACCATTGGAGAAACACCTGGTACCTACAGGTGGTACACTCCATGAGTTTCAGATACAGATACCCCTCAGGTTTTTAGGTGAGCATGACCCTCAGGAGGTTGAGTACTGTCTTGAGGCGGTGATAGAGTTTTCTGTCTAGTGAGGACACCAGCGAACTAGATGGTGATCCTGGCAGCGAGCCTTCTCCAGAGTTCGGTAGGGAGATGATGTAGTTTGAAAACACATACTCAAGAAAAGGTACCTCTTTTAGGGATAAAGTTTGAGTACCTATTTAGAGATGATTTTCCACTATTTATTATGAATGTAGTGTGTATACAAGAGATTATTTAGCTCTAGTAGTGGATCTTGATGGTGGATGACTATTCATCGAGTTTCACCAACCTCTCCGGGTACTCAATGGATATGGTCAGAGATCAATACTTTAGGGAATATAAATTTGAGTAAGGTGTACATAAGAACATCTGAGCTTATTTCATACCTATATGCATTAAGACTTATGTTGGAGTGCTCGAGCAAGATTTCTTGGTTGAGAGCTTCTGGGAGGAGAATATCCACCCAGTGACAGTCAGTAGTAAGAAGACAGGTACAAAGACCATGGAAGTGGGGGTGCCAACATTTAACACATGGATTTGGACATGTGAGACATTACAAGAGGACCCATGATAGTGGATCTACAGTTTATTTCTCTCAGGCTGGATCCTGTCAGTCAATGGATTGGTGATGCTCTACATGAAATGAAAGGGGACATATCACCATAGATTTCCCAACTAGACGTGCTGCTATAAGGGGGATGATGGATAGACCCCCCGAGATAGAGGCAATGAGTGGATAAGGTTGAGATTCTAGGCAGATGTCATGAAATAGGAGTAGGGAGAGCTATGGGAGGTGGCAAAAAATTCAACGTACTACTGCCACCACCCCCAGGAGGTCCACACCAGGCTAAGAGAGCAAAAGGAAAGGGGTGTGGGAAGCTATATGTGGTTGAGCCATATGACCCAGATACTCTAGGGATGATCTAATGTACATTCTATGTATTTTCTAACTTAGATATCATAATTGTAGACACAAGTTATCGTCATTATTTTCTCACCACTTACCTTGTATAAGACCTTGGGATTCTGGTAGAACTGTTTACTTGACCCTTACGCTTGGAGACACCTATAGGAGGAGACATGATGATCAAACACTTATGTTGATTGTATGATCTAACACTTGGAGGTGAGAGTTTCAGTTGGAAACTCTTGGTGGAATCATCAATTCCTTATGATGTTATTCTTAGTATCGATTGGATATCTTCGATTCATGATTATATTTAATATTTTAGTTGGGAGGGGCAATTTTTCTGCAAATATGGGATGAGGTTTTCTTTTTTTGGAGAAAGGGAAATACAAGAAGCACAATATGGGATCATAAAATAGAGGGTGAATCAGATAACTTATAATTTGGCTAGATTTATGTAACTTACCGGATCTGGGTACCACCCAATGGTGCCCCGTACCCGGTTGGTCACAAGACCTCAAGAGAATTTCCCCAAAATTCCAGAGGCTGCTAACTAGCAGTGAGGTCCAAGGTTTGTTAATGGGAAATCTATGACCTCATTGGTAGAGTATACACAACAGAATTCATAAGTAAACAATAGAATTAAATAATAAAATACTGATATTAATAAAACAGCTGGAGCATATATATATATATAAACTATTCATGTAACATGTGTCAATGAATGAATTCAAAATAAGTACCAAAGCTGTAAATACAATACAATCTAATTCAAAGTAAAAGCAAGTAAACTCTCATAGAATCGTAATCTTGAGCTTGGTCCCCTGATCTCCAGATCCAACAACAATCTAGTACCTGATAAAGAAGGGATTTTTCGCTTATATAATCGTTTTGGATCAAAAAACATGACCCAAACAGGGTTTGAGATGAATCCTAGTAAGAAACCACCAAAATATTTATGCCTAAATGTCAGTGATTATATATTATAGGTAATATGAAAGAATTAAGCAATAAACTAGGAAGTACTCAAAAGTATGAAATGATATAGTCTTTAATTACATTCATTTATAATTTATTATTCATCCGTTAAATTATGTAACCCTAGGATCTATCCTAAGATTTATATCCCATGTATAAAGTAACCAAGATAGATGTCTCATAAGAATATATAAACAATCGAGTAAGGATTAATCCAAGATTGTGCTTTGTCTTGGATCCCACGTTACAATCATTCAACTATTCACAAACGACCCACTCAGAACGCTCTCATAGTCTAAACACTTTGGTCCCAAGTTACATCAATTCAATTAATAACGACCCTTTGGGAAAGCTCTCGTGGTCTAATTCCTTTGGTCAGAGTTCTACACCAAGGATCTCACAGTCCTGTGTAAATAATCTTGAAGTCCCCTTAGCCTTCCAGGTCCTAGGCTATCACAGTCCATTGGAAAGAAAAAATAAGTATACATAATCTAGAATCCCCCTCAGTCTTTTGGGTCCCTGGCTCTCATAGTCTATTGAAGAAAAATGTACACACATTATATCAAACTAGCTCAGGTAATCTAAAACTACTACATGGATAAACATTCAAAATGAATATCATAGGAATTTTATATAATCAATCGAACATCATCTTAATAAAAAAAGGAATAGAATACATGGTATTCTTCATAGGAAAACAGGACCAAACCATCATAAACAACCAATCATGAAAAAATGCACCCATGGGGTGTCCCATAAACAAAGTATCTAACCTTACGCAGATGAAACAACCCTTTATCAATCAAACAAACCAGAAAAGTTAATAAAAAGGTTTTAATTAGAAATCAAGTAATATCCAAAATGTGGGTATGGTGATATTTTTGCCTATATGATCAATGACCAACAATGAAAGTCCCAAAAACATTTACTTCGATGTCGTACGATCAGTATACTTGAAGGTCAACCCTTAAATCATCCTAGATCAGCGCATATCTACAAAAAGGTTAAAAAATCCCAATCATAAATTACTCAAAAGAGAGGATGAATTTGGAAGAGAGGATCTAGTGGTTTTGAGAGCACACCGGTGGGATTCCAACGCATCCTATGGTGTCTCAATTGGAGTTCGGATAGAGAATCAATGGCTCTATGTTCTTTGATCACTTTATCGCACTCTTGTATGAACCACGACTAGAAGAAGGTTTTTCCAGATATGAGACGCGACCCCCCTCCGATATATAAAATAAAAAGAAAACTACCTAGTGTGTTCATTAGCACTAGATGCCATGTAGTAGCATAAATATGCCCCCCGAAATATGTGGGTTTACTATGTCACCTCCTGGACATGTACTTGGCCCTTACACGGTCAGTACGTGGTTGTATGCAGCATGCTACGTACCTGGTGTGTACACAAAGATACACAGGGTGCACATAGAATGTCCTTTTTCTTCCTTTTTCCTCAAAAAAACCTGAAAACAAAATCCATAACTGAAAAGAAGACCCATGTTCTCACAAACTATACTGCTTAAAGCTAATTTTCCCCGAATAGACTCTCCATGGTTGGTGAAGAAGAATCTGCAAACAACTCTGGCCACTACGACCGCACATTGACCTCCCTCTCCCATGTCTCGTCATTCACTCACTCGTGCTACCATACCACCCATACTAGAAGAACATACCAGCCATGGAGAACCATCATGTTATGATCCACAATCGGAATAGGTTGGTCCTTTATGGATGGATCAACCTCCAACTCAACCTCCTCATGTTGAAAAATATGAGACGGGTCAGAAATGTAATGTTGTAGTTGAGAAACCTAAAATATGTCATGCATATCCCAGTACTTCTGAGGTAATTGAAACTGATAAGAATCCATCCCAACTCTATTAAAAACCTAAAACGGTCTGACATATCTTGATGAAAGATTCCTCTAAATACTAATCCTCCTATTCCCCAACCATAGTGTGATATATAGGAAAAACTGATCTCCGACCTCGAACTCCAGAGGTCATCTCCATCGATTAGCATAAGATTTATGGTGAGATTTTGTAGTATCCATCCTCTTCTGAATCAAATCCACCTCCTCAGTGGCTTCCGGGACAAGATGAGGTCCCAGAATAGCTACCTCTCCTACCTCCTACCAATATAGGGGTGATCGGTATGGCCTAGCATACAAAGACTCATAAGGTTGCATCTGAATCTTTCCAAAAAAACTATTAGTGTTGGAAAACTCCACCAGGGGTATGTGTCTCTCCCTAGATCCTCTTAAATCTAGGAAGCATGATCGAATCATGTCTTCAAAATCCTAAATTGTGAACTCAGACTAGCCATCAATCATGGGATGGTAAATTGTACTCAGTTGTACTTGTATACCAAAAGACCTATGTAGTCCCAACCAGACACGAGAAGTAAACCAGCCATCCCTATATCAAACTATAGAGTGTGGAACCCTATGAAAATGTACTATCTCATGGATGTAAAACATTCAAATATCATCCACACATAATGTTTCCTTAATCTATAGGAAGCCTATTGATAATTACCCAAACCGCATTATTCCCTTAAGGAAACCTTGATAATCATGTCACAAAATCCATCGCAACATCATTAAACTTCCACTTGAGAATGGTTAACTACTGTAATAGCCCTTTTAGTCAATGATGCTCTAAATTCACCTACTGAAAAGTGGAACATCTCATGAAAAAACCAGCTACATCCCTCTTCAAACCTGGCCACCATTACTAATGATGTAAATCTTGATACATCTTGGTGACAATAAGATGAACTTCCCATACTGAGGCATGAAAATCTCACTACAGCTCCTCGCACATGTCTGCTGACACACATACACGTCCATGAAAACTAAAAACCTCATCCTTGCCTATGGTCCACCTAGGAGGTGGGTCCTCTCATGAAACCCTCTCCCGTAGGACTACGCATTTGGAATCTGAAATATTTCTCATTCACACTTGATCCAGTAGAATAGAGGTAAGATCTATATAAGAAAGAAACTTATTCTTGTTTATGTCGTGAACCTCCAAATTTATCTTAGAGAATAAAGCCATAAGCTTCCACTCACTATTGTCCTCCTAAAATAACTATGTTTGATTCCTCTTACTCAAATCAGCAGCCACTGCGTTGCCTTTCCCAGGCATGTAGTCATGCACAAAGTCAAAAGACTGAAGTTACTCATCCCAGATTTTCTATCCAAAATTCGTATCTTGTTGAGAAAAGATATACTTGAGAATATTGTGCTCTGTATACACCATTAAATTCTTTCACAAAAGATAATGTCTCTAACAGCGTAATGCATGCAAAACTATGGATAACTCAAGATCATACGTCAGGTAGTTCATCTCATATGCCCTTAAATACCGAGACTCGTACACAATGAATCCTTCACCCACATAATCACTACTCCTAGCCTGATACATGATGCATCTTAGTACAAATTTTAACCCTAGTTTGGTTCTGGAAAAATAAGAATCAGTGCTGAAGTCAACCTCACTTTCAACTCCTGAAAGACTGAATCATTGAAATATGTCCACAATTACTTTTCACCCTTCTTAGTCAGGTCCGTCAGTGGAATTGCAAAGAATGAAAAGTCCTCGATAAATCATTGTTTCCGACGCTTTCGCCGGGGCGCGTGCATCCGTCTGCGGAGGGCGCCCGGCTTGTTGCCCAGCATTCCCGCTTTCCAAAGGCGGGCGACATTCGCTCCTTATTCAGGGACGTCTGCTCCTTGATCGAAACGGGATGGTGGGATGTCAGTTCTTCCTCCTGTGGATTCCTCCTCAGAACTCATCACCTAGTCCGGGTCTCCCTTATAGATTTAATACGTAGTTCGTGAAACTCTTCCCAGTGCCATGTTTCCATGGACGCCGGTTAATTACACTGCTTCTGTCGGGACATTCCAAAGGGTCCAGTCAGGGCAGCAACCTTCGGTCAGGGGAGTAGTCACGTTGAGGCATCAGTAGCGTGTCTGGATGCTGGGGTACCTGGCATGTCTGTCTGTTATCCTTGACCACAAGGCTTCTCGAGGGCGTGGAAGCTCGAGGCATCCCACATCGAGCGCGGGGAATTACATGTCATAGACACATGTCTGAGGTTTTCCTTAGCTTCTCGTGTTCATCACAGGGTATGTCGCGAGTTTAACGTCCAGCGGAGACGGATCAACCCAACCAGAGAATTAGCTAGGATAGATCGGATTGAGGGATCCTCCTTGAAGGGATATCGATATCGGGGCCAACCTATGGGCGACTGTGAAAAAGAGCGTACCGACTTAGTCTCACCAGGATAAGACAGTCCGGGCGAGAATCAGAACGGGTGGTGGGTTGATGAATGGAGTGGAAGGAGAGTGAAATGGGACCATCGTATGGGGGCGACAGTGAAGTTGGGCTTGAGCCTTGACGAGGCTTCCTACGTATCCCCGTGGCAGGGAATCAAAGTCCGCATAGTTCGGGATGGTGCCAGTAAACCGACGTGAAGGTGGACCTTGGTCCGACGGGCATCGTCAGCGTACCAACTTGAAGGTGGACCTTGGTCCGATGGGCATCGTCAGCGTACCGACGTGAAAGTGGACCTTGGTCCGATGGGAGTTGGGCTTGAACCTCTGGGAGGATTCCTACGTACCATGCCTTGACATGGATCAAAGACCTCGTAGTTCAGGATGGAGTTTGTCGGTAAACTGGCGTGAAAGTAGACCTTGGTCCACTATTGGTGGGCTTGAACCTCGTGGAGGCTTCCTACGTACCATGCCTTGACATGGATCAAAGACATCGTAGTTCAAGGGATGAGTCCGTCGGTGAACCGATGTGAAAGTAGACCCGGGGGTCCACTATTGGTGGGCTTGAACCTCGTGAAGGCTTCCTACGTACCATGCCTTGACATGGATCAAAGTCCTCGTATTTCGGAATGGAATGTATTTTAACGTCATGCCGGACAAAGATGGGACCCGACGTGAAGAAACAACGGGTGGGATTGAACCTCGTGGAGGCTTCCTACGTACCATGCCTTGACATGGATCAAAGTCCTCGTAGTTCACTATGGATTTACCGGCGAATCGATGTGAAAGTATACCTTGGTCCACTATTGGTGGGCTTGAACCTCGTGAAGGCTTCCTACGTACCATTCCTTGACATGGATCAAAGTCCTCGTAGTTCGGAATGGATGGGTTGGGTCACAATGGCTTACCACTGGACCAGAATGCAGTTTAACGTCGTGCTGGACGGGGGTGAGACCCGACGTGAAATGACGGGTGGGCTTGAACCTCATAGAGGCTTCCTACGTACCATGCCTTGACATGGATCAAAGACCTCGTAGTTCACTGACATGGGTTTGCCGGCGAACCAACGTGAAAGTAGACCTTGGTACACTATTGGTGGGCTTGAACCTCGTGAAGGCTTCCAACGTACCATGCCTTGAAATGGTTCAAAGACCTCGTAGTTCACTAGATGGGTGGTCAGGGTCGGTGCTCACTCTAATGCCACGTGAGTCATTCTCGGTGTGAGAAACAATAGGTTGCAAGGACCTGACGATCACGTCGCGAAGGGTGCGTCCGTGAGAAGCGAAAAGGGGCTTACGCGTTGGGCGGCCCATGGTGTTAGGACTTACTCCAGGATAGAGGCCCATGGGGAGGTTCCTCGTTCCCTATCACTCCCTCCACTGACCTTGGTAGTGGGGAAGTACAGAGATGCACGAGTGCAGTCATCCGTACGAAAGGTTAGGGGCTTACGCTCTGAGGCAGCCCTTCCCCTGCGAACATACGCCACTCCGACAAGGAGGATCTCATTCCATGTGCGGAAGAGTTCCATTCCCGTGGAGACGAGTGGTGTAAAGAATGTTCGAGCTGGGGGGGACCCTTTGTCAGGGAGACGAGGTTGGGTCACAGTTTAACGTCATGTGTTGAGGACGTGGTGCTTGGAAGTTTAACGTCCTGCAGCTCGGACGAGGTGGGTTCACTCCACATCCCTAGGACATACATAACCGGTACCCTCTGGTCCTTGGGGAAGGGAAGGTGCCGGTAAGGCCATGGTAAAGGGGGGTCGTGGGACGAACCATCAAGGGGTCCACGTTAGCGTGGCTATGCGAAGAAGCAATAGCCGTTAGAGTGCCTATGCGAAGAAGCATTAGGAGAAGCAACGCTACGGGTGGTATTGTCCATGGGACTTTGAAATCACATCGTGCAAACCTGGAGGGTCGCACGGAAATAGGAATTGCTAAGCAGAGGAGTGTGCTTTTGCGAAGTGGGGTGCCTTGGCATTAGCATGGGTCATAGGTGTGAGTGGAAGGCGCTTCGCGAAGTGGAACAGTGTTCGCGGAGCACTGCCTCGCGAAGAAGGGGTGCCTCGCGAAGCAGGGTCCTGCGAAGAAGTGTGCTTCGCGAAGTGGAGCGGTCCTGCCTTAGCCTAGGTATCACTCGTATAGGTTGGGTGTTTCGCGAAGCACAAGTGCTCCGCGGCTTCCCGGGTTCCCTTGGGAATCCCCTTCCTCCGCGAACGCCCATGATCTTCGCGAAGGGCATCCCGCCCGGAAGAGGGGCTCAAAACGAGACAAATCAGAGTCATCTCGTGAAGTAGAAATACCTCGCGGAGCTCATGATTCACGGGGCAAAGCGTGATTCGCGATTTGGGAGAGGAGAAGCCGAAAGGTCGGATTGTCCATCTTTGGGACTCAGGGGGAGTCCAGTATTTATAGGGAAGGGGCGCCGCGAAGCAGGGCTCGCGCGCCGCCTCTGGTGCTTCGCGGCAGCTCGCGAACGTCAAAGGGGTTCGCGGAGGATTACCACCTCTGGAGCTTCGCGGCGGCTCGCGAACGTCAAAGGGGTTCGCGGAGGATTACCGCCTCTGGAGCTTCGCGGCGGCTCGCGAACATCAAAGGGGTTCGCAGAGGAATACCGCCTCTGGTGCTTCACGGCGGCTCGTGAACGTCAAAGGGGTTCGCGGAGGATTACCTCCTCTGGAGCTTCGCGACGCCGCCATGGTAGGGTCGCTTCGCGGCGGGGCTTCCCGGCAAAGCTTCACGACGGAGCTTCGCGAGGCAGCGCGCTGGCCTTTTTCGTTCCTTTCTTTCGGGCCACATTTTTGGCGCCAAAAAATGCCCCCCCCCCCTCAGACTTGGAGCCATAGAGGGCGAAGGGTCGATGTTTGAGGGATAATCGCCAAAATTGTCGGTGGTTCGCGATGCATCCTTGCGAAGGGGGCCTGCGATGCTCGCCGGGGCCGCAGATCCGGACGTGCCGCGATGCTTCACGTGACGGAGGCGTGCTGCGATGCTCCGGGGTCACCGCCTATAAATAGGGGGTCCGCCCTCTTTTGTCTTTACGTGCCTTCCTTGTCTTTTTGTGCTCTCGACTTCGCGAAGCTCCGCGTACTCCGCGATAGCCCTCCGCGAATTGAGCTTCGCGGCGAACCACGAGTCTCCGACTCCGCGTCCGCGCTAGGTGAACTTCTTGTCGGCCTTGGCCAGACTTCGCGGCTTGGTCTCGCGGCCGATCTTCGCGATCCTTCTTCGCGATCGAGCTTCGCGGTCGAGCTTCGCGATCCATCCGAAAGAATCCTTTTCTGAAGGCCATAATTAAAATGGATCATCAAGAAGCTGTCTTGGGGGTCCTCGCAGATGCTGCTCGTCGAGATGAGATGGCCAACAGGCCAGGCTTGGGGGAAATGGTTCAGAGCACTCGGACCACACTTCTTTGACAGATCTGCTATCGGAAGGTCAGAAGGATTATCCGCAGTGCAAGAAACTGACGTTGTACGGCTTCGGGCTGAGGGATGACGTCTTCGTCCCTGAGGCGAGGAGGGATGAACCAGCTTGCTGGTTCAGGAGCACACCGTGCCAGCACCAATGGTTCAGTGCGGCCGATGGTCATGCGCGGGAGGATTTCACACCCATCACCGCTGGCTGTCTCTACAACCATGTGAATGATATCGACAGGAGGCCACTGCAACCGGAGACGTCCCCTCCTCTCTACCGCACCATGCTGAAGGCAGCTCTACAGGATCCGAAGAAGGGATGGTCCGATGAGTGGGACCTGCGTCAGGGCGGCAACATTACCGACGACTGGGCCTGGGCCTACTGGGTAGGCACATCATGCGAGGAGTTTGGGGCCGAGCTAAGGAGAGTGGGATTTTATGAGGCATCATGGGCCTCCCAGTTCCACATTTACCAACCAAAGCAGCTGATGCCGGAACTGATGAGTATATGGTCGTCCAGGACCAACACTTTTCACCTTCATCACGGGGAGGTAGGCATCAGCCTGTGGGATGTCCACCAGGTTTCTGGGGTCCCGATCTTGGGGGCCATGTATGACGAGTTCCTCCCCGTTTCCAGCGCGTGGGGAGATGCAGAGAAAATGCCGCGATTGGCGTCGACGCTGATGGCGCTCGTCCCTGGAGAGGGCAAGGTGGCAGTGAGGGATGTCCACTTTAGAAGATGGTTCAAATGCTTCCTGAATTTCCCAGAGAATCGAGAGTTCCCTCCAAGGCCTCGAACTTGTCCGAGGGCGGCCCAACGGGGCAAGGGGAACTCGTATTGGAGGGTCTTGGAGGACAGCCAATGGAAGACTTGGGGTTTCAGTGTTAGCACTTAACAACAGCCAATAGTCAGGCTGGAGGCGTTCATCGCGGCTCTCATCTGTGGATGGATCCTACCAGTGAGAGATACAAGCATGGGGGTGCGGCCTAGCTCGTTCATCATGGCGTCGATGTTGGTCATGGGACAGCGGATCAACCTGGGGATCCCGATGCTCACCAAACTGTACAGAATTCTGCGGAATATTAGCGAGGGCAAGAAGCCGCCAAGGATATGCGGGCCCTTCCACCTCCTGTATGGGTGGATCGAAGCGCACATTAGGGGGATTTACGAGTATCCAAACCCCATTTCTCCGCCGGGATCAGACTTTCTCCCCTCCATCCTGAACGCAGTTGGGAGCTTCCCGTTCAAACTGGCCATTCCAATGGTGCTGAATCGGGTGTGGAGGGAGGATGAGTTCAATTTCCATCCCTTCCCGTTGCGGATGGGGATGCTTACTGATGACGGGCGGGGAACGGAAGAACATCGGGCTTACCTTCTGGCCTTCTGAGGTGGAGTTTTGGTGGCTCGAATAGATCATGAGCCAATCTGTGAGCCGTACACCCCGCAGCGTTTTGCGAGGCAGTTCCGGTGCCTCCAGCGGCTGACCCCGCAGGTCTACTGGGAGGTGCGCCACGAGGAGCACCCGTGTGTGATGAGGCATCTGTGGCTCATGTTCACAAGAGAAGATGGAAAGATGCGGATTGCATTGCCTCCATCCACCGCTTCCTTCGGATTAGTGAAGGAGTACGCCATCAGCTAGGAGGCCGCTTATCCGGGGGAGATGCTGAAGCATCCAACGATTCGGGTTGGCGACGGTGGGCCTCCTCTATCTCGAGGTCGGGGTCGGAGGGCAGCTAGGGCCGCTCGCGGTAGCGGGTCTGCCATGGCGGCGAGACCCGCACCGGCCGAGGGTATGGCAACAGCGGTAGATCCGGTGATTCCGGGAGAGCAGGGCCATTCGGAGGGGCGGCCACCGAGGGGATTCCGTAGGATATCCACTCAGGCTCCGGGGATGTGGCTGCGTCACATTGACATGGCCGAAGATGCTGTCTTTCCGGAAGCTTGGGACATTTGGGATGTAAACCGGCAATTCCTCAGCCCACCTGAGATGTGGGCCCACCTGAATCGCCTCGGGATGGAATTGCCGGGCATAGGCCCAGTTCGGGCTGGATTTATGGTGTCTCCGGCGGAGGCGGAGAAATACCTGGACGAGCTGGAGGATTACGTCCACTCCAGTGGTGTTCCTCACCCAATGCCGGATCGGGTGAGGGTACTGTTGAATCAGACGGTCCCCCTGTAGTTATCGGCTGCCGATATGAGGGAGCGCTTCCCCTTGCAGGAGGAATCAGAGGACTCTTCTCGGGAGGATGAGGCTTGCGGAGGGAGCCCGCTGGAGGAGGGCGAGGTCGGGGGCCGAGGTTCAGAATCCGACGATTTCGCGGAGGCTCTCGAGGTATCATTCCGAACTTCTCTCCTTACGACCTATTCTTGGGTCCCTATGGACATATCATCAATGTTTGAACCGTGTAGGAGGAACTTGTTCGTAGGCCTCGCTCTCGCTCTTCGGCGGGTGATGATGCGGGACCTTCAGAACCCGCGCCTATGGCTGCGTCCAGTTCTACGTCTGGTGGGACCAGGGCGCCCGAGGTGGCTCCTCTGGAATCTCCAGACCTTCCAACAATATACGGAGGGCCTCGTCTCGGAGTCCCATCAGTACCGGCTCAGGAGCAGCGCTCAGAGGTCGATCTTCGTAAGTCTCCTCCATCGGTCTCCTCGTTGTCACATGTAGGCCATGCCAACTAACGTTTATGTCTCTCTGTCGTACAGTTCTTCAGCTGGCGTGGGCCGCTGCGGTGAGGCTGGTCGGGATGTCTGGTGGCGTCCCTCCTAGGGGCATGCCGGTGATGGTGGCGATAGTCCCTCCATCTCCTCAAGCTGCGACGCACATCATCACTGGGGGGTCCGCCAGCAGGGTCGTACCCGAAATCATTGAGGTGGACTCCGAGGAAGAGGATCAACCGGTCGGTCCCAGTCCTGTCCTGCCTGCGTCGGCGTCAGGTGTCGTACCAGATTCGACACCAGATGTAGATCCCGCTGAGGAATTCCTGCAGGCATATCCTGCGTACGAGCCTGCCAACCGTGCGGATTGGGACGAAACGACCTCCGATGAGGAAGATAGCAGCATAGTCCGTCGCCGGTCGTGGAAGCTGATCACGCGCTTTATCAGGGACACTCCCCAAGCGCAATGGCTGGCCGAAATGGATAGGCTCCGCTCGCGGTTGCGCGAACTGTGTACCAGGTGAGTGGATGCCCAATGCCCTCACGCGCTCATCCGAGACCTCATGGCTGAGAAGATCCGGGAGAATGATCGTGGGATGAGCATGGGATGGCAGCGGAGGAAGGCGACCAGCATTAGGAAGCTCCAGGAGGCTGAAGGCGAGGTCCAACAGATGCAGATCCGGGCCAACGAGATTTCAGCCACTCTTGATGCGCAGTCTGAGCTGGTCTCACGATTGAAGGCCCAGCTGGCAGAGGCTGAGGAGCATATGGGGCAGACCTCTGGAAGGATGGCTACCATCCAGGTCGAGGTAGAAAGGGCTAGGGCCAGAGTTGACGAATTACGCCCCGCTGCCGCTGAAGAGGAGCAGGAGTTGAATCAGCGGCAACAGGCTTTGGACGCCGCAAGTCAGCGGGTGGCGGAGATGCAATTCTCTTTTGACGGGGTCAACCCGTCCATTGGGGAAGTCAACCCCCGAGTATTGTAACAAACCCGAAAGAGACTTTTATTAACACTTTGTGCTTCAACTCTTTCTCTCTCATTTGTTTTGAGTGCCGTGGCACGCACGATTTCCACTGTTGAATTTCCTTGTTACATCCCTACAATGTTTGCGGGATGTTTGATGACAATTCCTCGAGCCAGTCCAGATTCCCGAAAGATGGGGAAGGCCTGATCGGAGGAGGAACTTCCAGGATAGCCGAATTACCGTTTCTTCAACGTGCTCTTATGCACGAACGGGGCAACGCCAGCGGCGCTGAAATCGGTTCAAACAGATGAAAATGGGAAGTGTGAATCACAATACCCAAATTCGGAACACTGTGGAGATGGTGTGACAATAAAGGACAACCGTTAACCATGGCGGACAAACGGTATCCTTACTGTGTTATCCTGAAATGGGGACAACAAATGAGCATCGACCGTAGACCATATTCGCAACGCGGGATTTTATCAATTTGTTGTCGATCAATCCTTCGAGACATTGACCCGTAACGGTAGGAGAGCCCTTGGGCGTAGTTTCCAGGCCGTTATTGGGGGTCCCTCCAAACATGACCAGTCTTCCGGAATGTTGGCCCAGGACGGTGGGTGAGCCGATGTGGCATGAGACCAAACCGTTAGGGGGTTCCTTCAGACATGAAAGAGGACGAGTGTCCGAATAAGGGGCACGCAAAGCGTGGAACATGGAGTGGTGGTTAGTTCAAACAGAATCCAACACTTCGGTAGTTGCACCACCGTGGTGGGAGTACGCCAGATGGGCGCATCGACCTGATCACGGATCATTCTTTCTTCCAGATAGGGCCTCTCTGGCGAGGGCTGGAAATGGGGAGGAACAAGATTTCGTGATTCCAGGGGTTGAACCCTAGGCGAAATGCCTGGGTGTCTCTATGTATCCCACGTGATGATGGGAATCAAGCCACACGTAGTTTTGGAAGCGCAGTTTAACGTCATGCGGGACGGGGAGCAGCCTAACCATGTTGGTACACATCCTGCCAAAACTACTAAGCCCACGTGAGTCGTGCTCGGTGTGGGAAACAAGCAGTAGGGGTGGGAATTTCCCGATACAGAGAGGGGATAGTTAGGGAAAAGGGACGCTCGGTGAATCCCGGCCCAATGACACTAACACGATCATTTAGCGTACCTAGATGTGCGATGAGAAAGAGCCGAGTATGATGGAATTCCACTTGAACATGATGAAGTGGAAATGTGTGAATCATGGTGCTCGAGATTCAGATCACAATGATGGCGGCGTGACGACAGAGGGTAACTGCTGACCGTATTCGCAACGCAGTACCCTGTTGTGTTAGCCTAGAATGGGGACATACAAATGAGCATCGACCGCTGACCATATTCGCAACGCGGGATTTTATCGATTTGTTGTCCAATATCTGTGGGGACGTTGGCCCGGAACGATTGAAGGTCCCTTAGGTCCAGCATTCATGGAGAGCCCTTAAGCTTAGTATCCCCGTCGTCCGAGGGTCCTTTTGGATGTGGAAGAGGATGAGGATCCAAATAGAGATCTCACGAAGCTTGGTCATGGGATGAGGGGAACGTCCCTGTGAAAATCCCACGCTTCGGGCTCTTTGTCAAAACACATCTGAATACGGCAACGAAACGTATTAGAGAGACAGAGCAGATTCCTTTCCCTTAGGGTGATCTTAGTTTATGGTCATAGAATTCGGACCATGGATGGGAAAAGGGATCAGGGGACGCATGAAATCAAAACCTGACGTGAATGAGGAGATAGTCCTACTTACCATGCATTCTATGGGGAAATGCTCGAGTCGAGGGACCGAACACAAGGGTTAGGCTGGGCCCGCGGGGAAGCACCCGGGCGCTCCTACGTATCTCATAAGGATGAGAATCAATCCATACGTAGTTATGGAAGGTGGCACGGTATCGTACTAGTGCCAGGGGAAAAGGGGTGTGCGGACGTGGCCCTTGCAGTAAAAGAAGCGGAATTGGATGTATCTTGTTTGTTCTTTAAGGTGAATGGGTTTTTTTTTGTGAAGCGACCGGACTAGAACAGTAGGTCGTGATGTCGCCACAAGAATCAAGACGTGATGGGCGTTGAAAAATGGCATGGCATGTGACCAATACCCAACGTGATGTCCTCAACAACGAGGTCACCATAATGCGGTGCCGTTTTTCGTCGTGCGGCCAGGACGATAATGTCACAGTTTAGGGTCGTATGATAGGACCAAGCATGCATTTTATCGTCATGCAGCGCGGACGTAGCAGAGGCGATGCTAGGTGGGAAATGTGCGTAGTGTTATAAAGCACAATTGACAGAGACATGATCCCACATCAAATTGTACGCCATCCGGAGAGGGAAACCTTAGGCCAAGGGGCCTACACAGAGGTGAAACAGGGAGAGAGACTGGCTTCTTGAATGGGTTGTACCCGGAGACAGGGCGTCTGGGCGGTCCTATGTGTCCCATGAGGATGGGAATCAAGTTGAACGTAGTCCCGAATGGATCTTAGTTTATGGTCTTAGAGCTCGGACCATGGGAGCCCCAAAGGGCGCCAGATTGCAGCTTTGTCCCCCTAGCATGCAAAGGTGCACTGAGGGATTACGCCAAATGTGTCGAGATTCCACCTGGACATGATGGGGTGGAAAATGATGTGAATCATGCAACCAATATTCAAGGACTGAGGGGGCTGGCGTGACGACAGAGGATTACTGCTGACCATGTTCGCAACACAGCATCCTGTCGCGTTTGCCTGAAATGAGGACTAACAAACGAGCATCGACCGCTGACCATATTCGCAACGCGAGATTTTATCGATTTTTTGTCCAAAACCCTCGGGGGCGTTGGCCCGTATCGGTAGGAGAGCCCTTGGGAATTGTATCCATGCCGTTCTTGGGGGTCCCTCCGGGTGTGAAAGATGATGGAAGTCCGAATAGAGGGGAACACGAAGCTTGACAAGTGGATGGAACTTGGTCATGTTGAATCTGACACTCCTGGTCCTAGACTAGAGTTCTCTTAATACATGGGTGAACCACTGCAAGGAGTCAAAGGAATCAACTTTGAGGGCGATCGAGAGATGGTAGATTCCCAGTGGAAGGGGGCATGGTGCCCAAAACCTTGTATCATACCTACACACCCCCCTGCTGGAGAGGGATAGACCAAGTGGCCTAAATGACTGGGAGATCAGGAGATCACCAGGAGGTGGGTCTGGACCCGAATCTTAAACATCCAGGTGGTCCTACGTATCCCATTAGGATGGGAATCAAGCCACACATATTTCTGAAGGGTGCCTTTTAACGTCATGTAAGACAGGGAATAGGAGGACTGAACCTCCGAATGGGGGCGTGCATGGTGCAGCTATTGCAAACCCGACGTGAATGAGGACGTAGTCATACACTGCGCCACGCAGCCCTGTGATCAGGGTCCTGAAGGCAGGATTAGAGGGGTAAATTTGCTAAACTCAAGCTGGGCCCGGAGACAAGGGGTCCGAGCATTCCTACGTATCCTATTGAGATAGGAATCACGCTGAACGTAGTTCCAGATGAGAATCTTAGTTTATGGTCTTAGAGCTCGGACCGTGGATGGTGACAACTCCCGAGTAAGCACAGATGTCAACCCAATCCCTAAGCCCACGTGAGATAAACTCGGTGTGGGAAACAAGGGGGGTATCCTCATCGCAATACTTGGGGCGTCCACCAATGGGGAGTTAGCAGAGAGTTCCGAAGTACACTTTTGATGTAGCTTGTTCCTCCAACGCGCAGACGTGCATGGGGGAAAAGTACCAAGAGTTCTGAGACTCTACATGGACATGATGAAGTGATGAAGGGTGTGAATTGTGTACCCGGAATTTGGGCTTAATGGGTTGGCGTGGCGATAGAGGAAGAATGTTAACCACGGTGGAAACACAGCGTCCATATCGCGTTAGCCAGAGGTGGAAACAAAAAACGAGCATCGACCGCTGACCATATTCGCAACGCGGGATTTTATCGATTTGTTGTCCGAAACCCTGGGGGGCGTTGGCCCGTATCGGTAGGAGAGCCCTTGGGCATTGTATCCAGGCCGTTCTTGGGGGTCCCTCCGGGTGTGAAAGATGATTAATGCCCTGATGCGGGGATACACAAATCCTGGAAAGCGGGTGCGGACATGTCCGAGTAAATCTTGGCATTCCAGGTAATAAACCAGAGTACTCTTAAGCACATTGGTGAACCGCCGAAAAAGAGGGATCGGCGAAACAGCTCAGTAGGGGGTGGGAGCATGGCGTGGTCATTACGATATCGTTGTGAATTAGGACATAATCCCACACCACACCATATGATCCCCTCATGGGGGAAGGATAGGCCAAGGGGCCGAGATGGGATGGGGGTTCCCGAGAGATGGGGCTGGACCCGAATCTTGGACATCCAGGTGGTCCTACGTATCCCATTAGGATGTGAATCAAGCCACACGTAGTTCTAGAAACGCAGTTTAACGTCATACTGGACGAGGAGGGGAGTAATAAACTCCGAAACAAGGGAGGTGTGCGGTATGGCGAAGAAGCCGACGTGAATGAGGATGTAGTCCTACACCACACCATACACCCTGGGTAAGAGGGAACCTGGATCGTGGCCCGGAAAGGCCAAAGGGCCTAAGGTCAGGCATCAGTCAGGAAGGCCTGAATGGCTTGCAGTTTAACGTCTTACATGAGGACGGGGGCCAGAGACCCAAGGAGGCCAAGGGGCCTGAGGCTGGGCCTCGTAAGGGGAGTCGTACGGCATGGTACATGATCCCGACGTGAATGAGGACGTAGTCCTACATCACACCGTACACCCTTATGAGGAATCCTGGGCCGTGGCCCGGAGAGAAGGGGAAGTTATCAGTCAGAAAGGCCTGACTGGTTTGCAATTTAATGTCTTACATGAGGACGAGGGTCGGGGACCCGAAAAGGCCAAGGGGCCTGAGGCTGGGCCTCGTAAGGGGAGTCGTACGGCATGGTACATGATCCCGACGTGAATAAGGACGTAGTCCTACCCCACACCGTACACTCTTATGAGGAATCCTGGGCCGTGGCCCGAAGAAAAGGGGATGTTATCAGTCAGAAAGGCCTGACTGGTTTGCAGTTTAACGTCTTACATGAGGATGAGGGTCGGGGACCCGAAAAGGCCAAGGGGCCTGAGGCTGGGCCTCGTAAGGGGAGTCGTACGGCATGGTACATGATCCCAACGTGAATAAGGACATAGTCCTACGCCACACCGTACACTCTTATGAGGAATCCTGGGCCGTCGCCCGGATCGCTAGCACCACCTGGGGGAAGTTTGTCACCTCGGGATGGGGAAGAGGGAATAACTGTTCTTGATGCCTGGGGCATCTCGGGGTGGACCCGAAGATCCAGGAAACTGTTGACCATGTTCGAAACACAACGTTCCTATGGTGACCCATATGGGGGCAACAAATGAGCGTCGACCGCTGACCAAATTCGCAACGCAGGACTTGTATCGATTTGTTGCTTGAAAACCCTCGTGGGCGTTGGCCCGTATCGGTAGGAGAACCGTTGGGAATTGTATCCAGGCCGTTATCGGGGGTCCCTCCGGGTGTGAAAGGTGACAGAATCCTAGTCAAGGAGTGGGTGAAGCTTAGTTGCATCCATCCACAAAAGGGGCAAACACCTCCAGGGGGGAATGTGCAGCCGGGTCGAGGCTTGCTCGACGTGGGTCGGGGCAAAAGTGTGCACCCTGCCATGTCTTGACCCGAGGGAAAGATTTTGGCTTTTGGGCTGGGCCAATGGACGAAATGTCCGGGCGTTCCTACGTATCTCATAAGGATGAGAATCAAGCCATACGTAGTTCTTGAAGGCCATGCAGTTTAGCGTCATGCAGTGAGGATGTGGGAGGATAGAAGAACGGGAGTGGGTGCATGGTGCGACCTTTACAATCTTTGCGCGAGTGGGGTTGCATGAGCGGGGCCAAGAAAGCCTACTCCCTATTACACAAATATCCTCCAAGGAGACTATTCCCAGGGGGAATAGCAGACGAGAAAAGCTTGGGGCTGGGCTCAAGACGAGGGGTCCGAGAATTCCTACGTATCCCATGAAGATGGGAATCAAGCCACACATAGTTCTTGAGATGCATTTTAACGTCATGCGGGACGAGGAGGCACCTTGTTTGGGGATATGTAAGGTACAACAAGTAACCCGGCGTGAATGAGGGCGTGGTCCTACACCATACCGTGCAATCCCACAAGAGGGTAAGTGGGGAAAAACAACAAGGGGGCCTGGGGGCCAAACCGTGGTGGAGACGGGGCCAGGGGCCCAAGGAGGCCGAGGGGCCTGAGGCTGAGCCTCGGTCAGAAAGGCCTGACCGGCTTGCAGTTTAACGTCTTGTAGTGAGGACGGAGATGCAGTTTAAGGTTATGCGGGACCAAGTCGCAGTTTAGAGTCGTGCAGGACCCTCTCGTAGTTTAGGGTCATGCAGGACCACTTTTTCCCTAGGCAAAGTATCGCTTGAGGAACATGGAATTGGTGGGAGGGGTTATACGCTCTCCATCCATGGTCACAAAAGAGTATGCTCCATTGGGGTAAACCTTATGGATGATATAAGGCCCTTCCCATTTGGGTTCTAACTTGGGCGGTTTCCTACCGGGAATCATTGGCGCTCGAAGGGCCAATACCAGGTCACCCTGTGGAAAAGATCAGAGACGAACCTTCTTGTCAAAGGCTCTCGCTATCTTGTCCTGATGCCTCTCCAGATTGTGCAGGGCACGGAGCCGGTTCTCGTCGAGTGCCTCCAATTCAGCTAGACGGATCTCGGCTACCTCATCTGATGTCTGGTGATCATAAACTGCAGTGCGTAGCGACGGCAGCTGGATCTCAATGGGTAGGACGGCCTCAGCTCCATACACCAGGGAATATGGGGTCACCTGGGTAGAGTTGCAAGTCGTCGTCCGGTAAGCCCAATGGGCGTTGGGGAGCTTGTCCGGGCAACTCTTCTTGTTCTGACCAACCATCTTCTGTAGAATGTTAGAGAGGTTCTTGTTGAACTCCTCGATCTGTCCATTCGCCTGTGCGTGGTAGTGGGAGGTATGGTTCAACCAGATGTCGTACTTAGCGTACAAATTCATCAATTCAGCTGCTCGGAAGTTGGTGCCGTTATCGGTGGGGACGGCGTGAGGGACTCCAAACCGGTGGATAATGTTGGAGCTCACAAAGTCAACGATGGAATGGGCCTTGACCTCTTTGAGCGGAACTGCTTCTGTCCACTTGGAGAAGACATCTGTAGCAGTCAGGATGAACCTACACTGGCGGGCTGTTGCCGGCAGATATGGTCCCATAAATCAAGTCCCCATACTGCAAATGGCCAAGAGTACTTTGTGGGGTGGAGGGGTTCTGGCGGCCGATGCAAGAAGTTGGCGTGTACTTGGCACGCGTGGCATCTCTTGGCATACCCAATAAAATCGTTGATCATAGAGGGCCAGAAGTACCCTAACCTCCGGATTTGCGGGGACAGCTTTGGTCCAGCTTGATGGGAGCCATAGGAACCGGCGTGAACCTCTTGCATAACTTGAGGTATCTCTACTCCTTGGATGCAACGGAGGAGGACACCATCGAAAATCCGTTTATAGAGGATCTGCTCAAGACTGGGGCCACTCTGGAGGGTAAATTGATGTGCGCGGCGTCGGATTCGCACGCGTTCCGCCCGGTCGTCCGGGAGCTGACCATTTTGGAGATACTCGACAAAAGGTGCTCTCCAGTCGGGGGTGGTTTCAACCACTGCATCTGACGAACCCGGGACTCCCGATATGGAGGGTCCGGCGGTGAGATGACTTACCCGCAGGCTATCATGGTCCTCTTGGGTGACGGGAGCAATGACTCTCCGGTGGGCCACGTGTATGACCAAATCATCTTGCTCGGGTTCTGCGAGCGACGCGGCTAAGCCAGCCAGGGCGTCCGCTTGGCCGTTCTGCAACCGTGGGACATGGGTAACCTCTGGCCGAGGAGAGAACTGGGCCATTAGGAGGAGGGTGTACTCCAGCAACGGTGCAAGCTCTGGCTTCCTGACGACGTAGTCGCCATTAACCTGTCTGATTACCAGCTCGGAATCTCCCTTCACATGTATATGGGGGACATGGATCTCAAGGGCCAACTCGAGGCCGGTGATGAGGGCCTGGTACTCTGCCTCATTGTTTTTACAACCTTCTGACAACAGGAACGAGTATGGTAGGATGGCTTGCGCCGGGGTAATGAAAACAATACCCAGACCCACTCTATTGAGCTTGGGGTCGTTGAGCCTTCTACTGGTGGGGCTCTGGGAGGCGCCGTCGAAATGCATTTTCCAACACGGGACAGCATGATCGACCGAGAGGATCATCTCGTCGGGGAAATCCAGGTCCAGGGATTGATCCGCGGAGGTTGGATGGGCAGCTAAAAAGTCTTCCAACGCCTATCCCTTAACGGCCTTCTGAGGCACGAACCTGATATCAAACTGTTGGAGAATCACCGCCCACCGTGCTAGTCGGCCAGTCAGCATTGGGCGGTTCAGGATGTACTTCAGCGGATCCACCCGAGAGATCAATTGCACCTCGTGGTGTTACAGGTAGGGTCGCAACTTCTGCACGGCGAAGACGAGCACAAGGCAGCTCTTTTCGATAGGGGAGTATCTGACCTCCGTATCGAGAAGCATGCGGCTGAGATAGTAGAGACTGTTCTCAGTGCCCTCTTTATTCTTCTGGGCGAGCAGTGCGCCGAGGGTTCTCTCCAGGGCGGTCACGTAAAGGACCAGCGGCTTTCCGGAGACGGGTGGCATCAAGACCGGAGGTTGGAGCAGATACTGCTTGATTTCCTCAAAGGAGACCTGACACTCCTCATCCCATTCATAGGCAGCGCCTTTCTTCATGAGCCGGGAAAAGGGCTTACACTTGCCGGCCAGATTCGCAATGAATCGGCGAATATAGGCTAAGTGGCCTTGAAGGCCTCAGAGCTCTCGAATGTTGCTCGGGGGAGGCATTTGGCTGATGGCCTTGATCTTCTCTAGGTCAATCTCGATACCTCGGTATCTGACAACAAAGCCCAGAAACTTCCCGGAGGTGACTCCGAAGGCACACTTCAGCGGGTTCATCTTCAGGTGACGGGAACGGAGGAAACCGAACACTTTCTCAAGGTCTTCGAGATGGTCCTGGCGCTGGCATGATTTGAAAACAAGGTCATCCACGTAGAATTCCACCAATGTCTCGAGAATCAGTTTGAATATGCGATGCATGGCCCTCTGATAAGTGGCACCTGCATTTTTCAAACCGAATGGCATTACCTGGTAGCAAAAGGTACCCTGGGGAGCCCTGAAGGCAGTGGACTCCTCGTCTTCGGGGGCCATCCGGATCTGGTTATACCCGGAATACCCATCCATGAAAGAGAGAGCTTGGAACCTGGCTATGGAGTCAATCAATAGCTCCGTCACTGGGAGTGGGAAGTCATCCTTTGGGCAGTGGTGATTGAGATCGCGAAAGTCGATGCAGACTCTAATCTGCCCATTCTTCTTCTTGACCGGCACAATGTTGGCGATCCATTTGGGGTACTGGACCTCCTTAATGAAGTTGGATTTGATAAGCTTGTCAACTTCAGCCTCAACCATAGCACCATGAGAAGGGTGCATTTTCTTGGGAGGCTGCTTAAACCCACGATGTTTTGCCGGGAGGCCCAGACGGTGGACGACCACTTGGGGATCCAGCCCTGGCATCTAATCGTAACTCCAGGCAAACACATCACGGTTCTGTTTGAGGAAGTCCACGTACTACTGCTGATCCTCGAGGGACATGGCCGCACTGATCAATGTGGGTCTCGGATCTGCCACGCTACTAAGGTTCACCTGTACCAGTTCATCAACCATTGTAGAGACGCCTTCTTCAAAGGCTGGGGGAGCATCCTCCATGTCTTCCTCCCCAGCCGTGGGGGGACTTCCCGCGACGGAAGATACTTCTGGGCTCTCGAAAACCGAGGGGCAGCTGGTGCTGGCTTGGGCAGCAGCGGTCATCACATCAGGAGACTCACTTGGCATTGAGACCATAGCAATGAATGCATTTGATCCTATCCCATCTGGCCTTCGGCCTAAGGGGCCACGTTTGATGATATCAAAGCATTGGTGACGTGTCGGCCTGAGTCGGTTAATTCCAGCCCGGCGGAAGAGACACGTATGGCGCACCGCCGTTGTCATAATCTTGACGTCCCGGTACCGTACAGGGGTAGGGGGTTCCGGGATGACCCGAGCCTGGTTGATGTAGGAGTACGAGGTGATTTTCCGCCGTCGCTTGGACACGGGAACATGCCTTCCTTGCATACCCGAAACAACAAAACATTTCCCCATGTCGGGGGTCGTGGCCTCCAACCGGTGGATCGGGAGGATGTAGGCGCCATCCATACCTGCCCAGGGATCACTTGTGATCGGGGCGGGCACATCCTCGCTTACCAGGATTTGCTTGTCCTTACTTTTGTAATAACCCGCATCCAGATAGTGGGCCTCACAAGAAGCAAAAGGGGACGCGTCTCCTTGGAGAACGCCTACTCGACCATTGAGCGAGTACTTGAGGCACTGGTGATACGACGAGGGGACCGCTGCATGAATATGGATCCATGGCCTACCCATCAATGCGTTGTAGGCGGTGTCCTGAGAAACAGCCATGAACTCGGTGCTGGCAATTAAGCCACCGAACTGAGTCTTCAGGCGGATCTTGCCGACTGGGGTTTGCTCTGTCCTGTCGTACCCCTAGATCCTGATGTCAGAGGGAGTCAAATCACCTTCGGACAGACCCAGCTTTCGCAGCGTCCGGGTTGGAATTAGGTTGATTCCAGAACCCGTGTCAACGAGGCAGCGGCGGACTTCCACGCCGTTGAAGTGTCCAGTGATATACAGTTGGCGAATGTGCCCCTGTATGGGAGGGTCCTCATCTTCACCGGAGAACGAGAAAACCGCCTGACATTCGGCGTTTTCAATCGTCTCGGTATGGAAGTCTTCCGCAGCTGCTACTTCCGTCTCAAACTGGAGGGGGCTCGTTAGGGCCTCGGCAAGTGCCTCGCGCATTTCAGATGATAGGCGCATGAACTCAAGGATGGAAAGCCTCGCCGGGATGCCGGCCAGGTGCTTCAGAACATCATACTTTCATGCCAAACGCGAACCTCTGCTTACAGGTGGTCGTTCGACATTTTGATGCACAGCGGGTCCTGCCGGTTGAACTGGCAATCGACTAGTACTGGGTACGTCTTACTTCCTGCTAGTAGAAGCCTAAAGAGTAGTCGCCTGACTAGGATCAGACAGCAGAGGCTGGCCTGCAGCCGGGCAAGACTGACTATGATATGAACGAGGCGGCTCCCCCGATCCAGTATTACGAACGGCGGTGGAGGTAGAACCGAGGGTGTTGGATGGGTCTGCGCATTCTGAGATCTGCGCTGAGCCTGCTGCCTGGTCTCGGTAGCGTGCATGGCTTGGCCACAAGCGCCTGCTGACGTTCCTCAATGACCGGCGCGATTGCGATTCTGCTGACGTTGACGTCGGCTGGAAACGTTGGGTGGGTCTGCCTGGGGTTCCCCCTCATCGGGGGTCATATAGGGCTTTACCAGCTCCACGGTGTTAAATGAAGCGTACCCTTGTCTATCGCTCGAAGAGTCATCCACCGCTGGGCGGATTCTGGGAGGAATCCCCATTTAGGGGGGCATAAATTCGCCGAGAGTGTGGGACGACGATGGCACTGGCGGTGCACGTTGCTTCTTCTTGCATCGCCGCTGCTTTCCCTTTTGGGCAGAGGTCGGCTGTGAAGATGATGCGGAGGCACCGGCTACTTCTGAAGGGTCCGACTACTTTAGGCACGCCCGGATGATACCCTGGGCATGGACGAAGGTTTTTCGAGCCATCCAGTCGTCATATTTCTGGGATCCGCGGCTAGAGACCTGTTGCCACTCACCTTCGCTGTCGCTGCCGATTGCTGATCCTGCAAAGACGCCTGCCACTTGCGCTGGCGCTGGGCCCAACATGACTATGTTTTTGTTGACCTGGTCCTGAAGCTAGTCTTTAAACACATAACATCGCTTGAGGGTGTGCCTCAGGATACGATGATAAGGGAAGTAGTTGGGGTGATCGGTGAGATTCGCCTCTGCCGGCCTTCTGCACTCAGGCAGACGCACAATCCCTTGCTCTAGAGCACTTCGGAAGTAGCCAGGGACCTGATTTTCGTTGAACGAATAGGTCTGGTACCTTCTTTCCGGATAGGGGGCCCTAGGGGCCTGGTCCTAACGAGGGGCCGGAGGGGCCTGCCGAGGAGGCGGCGCCTGGTTGTCTCGCCTAGGTGGCGGTGGCGCATTGCGCGGGGGAACCTGTCGGTTTTGTGGCAGTCGCTGCTGGGCAGGAGCATGTGCTTGAGGTGGAGGACCTCTGCGGGGTTGCGGGGGTGGTGCCGCCGACAGCAATTCCAGCCGCCTCGGGGCTTCTATTTGAGTTATCGCGGCAGGTTCATCCCTGGCGGCCCTCCTGGCTGGGATCATAGGGGGCAACAAATGTGCCTGACTAGCCTGTTGCAGGGCTTCCTCGAGGCGCTGGGCCTTATACGAGAAATATCTGAACCCTCCAGGGTAGTTCTCGGTAATCAAGGAGGGTACCAGCTCTGTCTTGACATTCCCCACACACATCGTCAGTAATTTCTCTTGAGTCAGTGGCATATCGAGGGAATACATAAGTCCTTTCCACCGGGCGATGATGTCTGCAACCCGCTCATCAGGCCTCTATTTGCACTTGAAGTGGTCCACAATGCTAGTATTTCGCGTGGTGGAGATGAACTGGTATAAGAACTGCCGGCGAAGATCCTCCCAACCGGTCACCGATCCGATAGGGAGCTGGCTGTACCAGACGAATGCCGGACCTTCCAATGTCTGTACGAAACATCGGAGCTTGGCGGCTTCTTGCTGAGCTGGGATCCCCACCATGGGGCCACACCTAGAAGAGAAATGAGCCAAGTGCTGGGGCGGGTCCCCTGTCCCGTTAAAAGGTGAGAAAGTGGGGTTCCCAAAACCCGAAGGCGCGGGCATATCATCCGCCCATGCAGGATAAGGCTTGCCATACGGTGGGACCACCACCTGCCGTGTTTCCAACGCCTCGAGGCGGGCTGTGGGTGTCGAAATAAGGTCCTCCAGGTGGGGGTCCCTGTCTTGACGGGGATCCCTTACCACAAGTGCATTGCCAGGTTCTTCAACACGGTAGACGGCTTCGGCCGCTCGTGGGTCAACTGGCTGGACGACCTACTGGGCGGCTGGGGGAACCCGGGTTGGTTTCTTCAGATTGCCTCGTCACTCAGGGGGGTTTGGCCAGACGTATCGCGCCCTCTTGCCGTATGTCCGGGCTTCCGCCCTGTCTGCGGAATTATCATGATCAGGGTTGCCCGGAGGCATCTCACCGGGGGGAAATTGTTCCTGCCCCTACTGCCCCGGCCTGGGATTACCATAGTCGGGTCGTCGCTCTGCGACGCGTTCAGCCAAGAGTTCATCAACTAGCCTCTTCTTCTCAGCAAGATGCTGGCGTAATGCGGCTTTCATAGGATCTTCATCCGTTTTCTGTATAGAGGCGGACGGGTCAGAGTGCTTGACTATCCCGACGTGCTCCTTACCCTTACCGGCGTTTCGACTGAGTACCAGCGACTCTGTGGGTACGGGGAGGCCTAGCAGGTTCCTCTACTGACAGGTAACTCTCCCTGATGGGTCGAGTAGTGGCGGTGCGCCCTCTGGGGGGAAGTCTCCATCAAGGAGTTCCAGTTCGTCCTCCATGTACACAATGTCGGGCATGTGGACCGCGATTCCTCCCAAGGGCATGTCCTCGATGTCGCATAGCGAATCGGGTTGTCATCGAATAGGATCGAACAGAAGGGCAGCATAGTGTCCCCAACCATGGACTTGCACATGGGGGGTGGCTTCCCTGACGATCTTGAGGAGTGCTTTGAAACTCTGAACGCATTTTCGTTGGAGGGAACTCTGGTGACCTGGCGACTCGGGGTTCTGGGCCACAAAAAGTGCGGCTGCATCGATCAGGAGGTATTGCTCGCCGATTTCTTCGAAGTGCTCACGACTTCTGGGGTATACCACCCGTTCGCAACGGAGGTGGAAGTGTGTCGCCCGGAGGGTTAGACAAAAGCATCCCACTTCTTCAGGGGTAAGAGACTCTGGTATGCGGAAATTCAGTGCCGCCGTCGGCCAGAACTTCTCCGGGAAGTAATCCGCTGCAAGGATACTCCAGAAGCTCCTAGGCTCGGACTCAGGGTCTGGCCCTGTGTTTCCCCTCTCGTCAACCGGGGGCGGCTGAGGAACCGGTAGTGGTACCGAGGCTGACCTTTGGGATAATAAGCTCGGCGGTGGAGAATACGGCAAACGAGCCGACTGGCCGCCGAATTCCGGGCCATCCTCCGATGAGTGAGGTGACCTGGCCACGATGTCACGATATGACGGGCTGATAATCACAGCTTCCGGAACAGGAGCCGCGGCTACCGGCGACAGGTCGTGTCGTCTCTCTACCGTCGTGGGCCCCCAAAATAACTCTACGTGATCCCTGGTAGAGGTAGAGGGCTCTTATGGTGACAGAGGCGGTGATTGCGTGGTCGAGACCTACGGAATTCCCAGGATTTCTTTTCCTGGATGTACCTGCGGAGAGAGAAGGGAATCCGGTGGACCTCAAATTCTGGGAGAACGAGGCTAACGCGTCTGGTTCCTGCCCCAGTCCTTGATACAGAGCAGTGGGGAGAAGGTTCCATCGCTGAATCGCATTCCGCTTCCGAAATGGAGAAGCGGGCAAGTTTGATCTCCACCTGGGCCTTCCCAGGATTCTTCTTGTGGCGGTGACGACCCGCTCTTCTGCCCCTGGGTGGCTCTTCGGGACAGGGTTTACCCCTATTAGGCAGCCTCGGGGCGGCGCTGGTGCCGTGGCGGAGAGGGCCCCCACTCGAGACAGCCGGGGTGCGAGGGGAACCAGGGCAAATGTCGAAGGGTAAATGGGGAGGACCTCCATGAACAGTACCCATGTGGGCGGGGCCTCTGTTGAAACTGGTAGGAGCATGGGAAGGACCTCCATGGTCGATGCGAGTGGAGTGAGGATGACCTTCACTGCTCGAGTTGCTGGGGCGTGGAGGACCTTCTCCGGTTGCAGAGAGGACGTAGGGAGGCCCCCCACGTTGGAGAAGGACCGGATGGACGGTGCCTTCAGAAGGATGGACTCCATACCCTGTACAGCGGGCATGGGAAATGTTTCCGCGCTGTGCGTCACTACCACGGGGTAGGTCTTCCTGCAGGATGGGGGCAGCACGAGGCATGCCTCCATGATGAACCTCGGAGCGGGGAAGGCCTACGCTCTGTGGAGTAGTGGTATGGGGAGGACCTCCGTACGGGGTGGCATCACCGCGGGTTAGCTCGCGGCGATCACCACTGGGGCCTGCAACCCGGAGAGTCAACCCAGCCTGCCCATGGGGCGGTTGGGGTCTCAATCTTGGTTGGGAGAAGGGGTGCCCCTGCTCAATGTACGCGGGGGCTTCATAATGCACTTCGGCGGTGGCTCGGGCCACTGTAGCTGTCGACGTGGACGCGCCTGAGCGAGCGTCCTCAGCCCGGGCCCGGCGCTGACGTCGGGTCAGGCGGGCCGGTGCAGGTGGTGCAGGGACGTAGTCTACCTTCTCTTCCTGCAGGGCCGGACGGCGGCTCTGACGTGGCTGGAAGGGAGCTCTCGCCTGGGGGCCCCGGGTCGGGGCCCTGAGCGGACTGAGCCGGACAACGCCTGCCTCTTCAGCGTAAGGCGAGGAGTCATCAAGGCATTCCGGGGATAGGCTCCCAAAACGGTTGAATGTCGGGGTGGGGAGCAGGGGCTCCCTGCACGGCCTGTTAGGGCGGCGTTGACGGCGGGGCCTGGAGGCCTCCAGGTCCAGGCGGGCCATATCCCGGGTTGGGATGACCCCTTCTTCCTCATACCTGCGCACGAGGCTATTCATCACCCTTCGTTGGATGACCTCTGAATGGGAAAGGGGACGTGGGCGTCCCGTATTCCGTGACATGGCATCCATCTTGGCGGCATGTGGGGTGGCTGTCGTGGTGTTGCCCCTGCCCTTGTGTGGGCGAGGAGCGGATGGTGACCGTATCTCTGAAACAGCAACCTGGTTCCTGAGAAACGAAGGGATCAACTCATCAGTACTGGGAGGAAAAGGATTGACAGCCAGTGCCCTAGTGTTCTTCCATCCTCCATGTCTGTGAGAAGGATCCATGCCAACACGCTGCAGAGTGGAGTGCCCCACGTTCTACTATCCCGACTTCCGGTGAGTTTCACGACAGGCCCTCTATTTGCTTGGCGGGACCAGGCACCGGATGTCTGGATCCGGTGACACGTCAATCTATTGGTGTCTCGAATGCTACTAATCTCCATGCTGAGGAGAAGAACTTCATGTCGGGTTCACCATTTCTGTTTCTGACGCTTTCGCCGGGGCGCGCGCATCCGTCTGCGGAGGACGCGCGGCTTGTTTCCCCGCATTCCCGCTTTCCAAAGGCGGGAGGCATTCGCTCCTTATTCAGGGACGTCTGATCCTTAATCGATACGGGATGATGTGATGTCGGTTCTTCCTCCTGTGGATTCCTCCTCAGATTTCATCACCTAGTCCGAGTCTCCCTTATAGATTTAATACGTAGTTCGTGAAACTCTTCCCAGTGCCATGTTTCCATGGACGCCGGTTAATTACACTGCTTCTGTTGGGACATTCCAAAGGGTCCAGTCAGGGCAGCAACCTTCGGTCAGGGGAGTAGTCACGTTGAGCCATCAATAGCGTGTCTGGATGCTGGGGTACCTGGCATGTCTGTCTGTTATCCTTGACCACGGGGCTTCTCGAGGGCGTGGAAGCCCGAGGCATCCCACATCGAGCGCGGGGAATTACATGTCATAGACTCATGTCTGAGGTTTTCCTCAGCTTCCCGTGTTCATCACAGGGTATGCCACGAGTTTAACGTCCAGCAGAGATGGATCAACCCAACCAGAGAATTAGCTAGGATAGATCGGATTGAGGGATCCTCCTTGACGGGATATCGATACCGGGGCCGGCCTATGGGCGACTGTGAAAAAGAGAGTACCGACCTGGTCTCACCAGGATAAGACGGTCCGGGCGAGAATCAGAACGGTTGGTGGGTTGATGAATGGAGTGGAAGGAGAGTGAAATGGGACCATCGCAGGGGGGGCGACAGTGAAGTTGGGCTTGAGCCTTGACGAGGCTTCCTACGTATCCCCGTGGCAGGGAATCAAAGTCCGCGTAGTTCGGGATGGTGCCAGTAAACCGACGTGAAGGTGGACCTTGGTCCGACGGGCATCGTCAGTGTACCGACGTGAAGGTGGACCTTGGTCCGATGGGCATCGTCAGCGTACCGACGTGAAAGTGGACCTTGGTCCGATGGGAGTTGGGCTTGAACCTCTGGGAGGATTCCTACGTACCATGCCTTGACATGGATCAAAGACCTCGTAGTTCATGATGGAGTTTGTCGGTAAACCGACATGAAAGTAGACCTTGGTCCACTATTGGTGGGCTTGAACCTCGTTGAGGCTTCCTACGTACCATGCCTTGACATGGATCAAAGACCTCGTAGTTCAAGGGATGAGTCCGTCGGTGAACCGACGTGAAATTAGACCCGGGGGTCCACTATTGGTGGGCTTGAACCTCGTGAAGGATTCCTACGTACCATGCCTTGACATGGATCAAAGTCCTCATAGTACGGAATGGAATGTAGTTTAACGTCATGCCGGACGAAGATGAGACACGACGTGAGGAAACGACGGGTGGGCTTGAACCTCGTGGAGGCTTCCTACGTACCATGCCTTGACATGGATCAAAGTCCTCGTAGTTCACTATGGATTTGCCGGCGAACCGACGTGAAAGTAGACCATGGTCTACTATTGGTGGTCTTGAACCTCGTGAAGTCTTCCTACATACCATGCCTTGACATGGATCAAAGTCCTCGTAGTTCAGAATGGATGGGTTGGGTCGCAATGGCTTACCACTGGACCAGAATGCAGTTTAACGTCGTGCTGGACGGGGGTGAGACCCGATGTGAAATGACGGGTGGGCTTGAACCTCATAGAGGCTTCCTACGTACCATGCCTTGATATGGTTCAAAGACCTCTTAGTTCACTGAGATGGGTTTGCCGGCGAACCGACGTGAAAGTAGACCTTGGTCCACTATTGGTGGGCTTGAACCTCGTGAAGGCTTCCTACGTACCATGCCTTGACATGGATCAAAGACCTCGTAGTTCACTAGATGGGTGGTCAGGGTCGGTGCTCACTCTAAGCCCACGTGAGTCATGCTCGGTGTGAGAAACAAGAGTTTGTAAGGACCTGACGATCACGTCGCGAAGGGTGCGTCCGTGAGAAGCGAAAAGGGGCTTACGCGTTGGGCGGCCCATGGTGTTGGGACTTACTCCAGGATGGAGGCCCATTAGGAGGTGCCTCGTTCCCTATCACTCCCTCCACTGAACTTGGTAGTGGGGAAGTACAGAGATGCACGGGTGCAATCATCCGTACGAAAGGTTAGGGGCTTACGCTCTGAGGCAGCCCTTCCCCTGCGAACATACGCCACTCCGACAAGGAGGATCTCATTCCATGTGCGGAAGAGTTCCATTCCCGTGGAGACGAGTTGTGTAAAGAATGTTCGAGTTGGGGGGACCCTTCGTGAGGTAGACGAGGTTGGGTCACAGTTTAACGTCATGTGTTGAGGACGTGGTGCTTGGCAGTTTAACGTCCTGCAGCTCGGACGAGGTGGGTTCACTCCACACCCCTAGGACTTACATAATCGGTACCCTCTGGTCCTTGGGGAAGGGAAGGTGCCGGTAAGTCCATGGTAAAGGGGGGTCGTGGGAAGAACCATCGAGGGGTCCACGTTAGCGTGGCTATGCGAAGAAGCAATAGCCGGTAGCGTGCCTATGAGAAGAAGCATTAGGCGAAGCAACGCTACGGGTGGTATTGTCCATGGGACTTTGAAATCACATCGTGAAAACCTGGAGGGTCGCACGGAAAGAGGAATTGCTAAGCAGAGGAGTGTGATTTGCGATGTGGGGTGCCTTGGCCTTAGCATGTGGCATAGGTGTGAGTGGAAGGTGCTTCGCGAAGTGGAACAGTGTTCGCGGAGCACTGCCTCGCGAAGAAGGGGTGCCTCGCGAAGCAGGGTCCTGTGAAGCAGTGTGCTTCGTGAAGTGGAGCGGTCCTACCTTAGCATAGGGATCACTCATATAGGTTGGGTGTTTCGCAAAGCACAAGTGCTCTGCGGCTGCCCAGTTTCCCTTGGGAATCCCCTTCCTCCACGAACACCCTTGAGCTTCGCGAAGGGCATCCCTCCCAAAAGAGGGGCTCAAAACGAGACAAATCAGAGTCGTCTCGCGAAGTAGAAATACCTCGCGGAGCTCATGATTCCTGGGGCAAAGCTTGCTTCGCGATTCGGGAGAGGAGAAGCCAAAAGGTCGGATTGTCCGTCTTCGGGACTCAGGGGGAGTCCAGTATTTATAGGGAAGGGGCGCCGCGAAGCAGGGCTCGCGCGCCGCCTCTGGTGCTTCGCGGCGGCTCGCGAATGTTAAAGGGGTTCGCGGAGGATTACCGCCTCTGGAGCTTCGCGGCGGCTCGCGAATGTCAAAGGGGTTCGCGGAGGATTTCCGCCTCTGGAGCTTCGCGGCGGCTCGCGAACGTCAAAGGGGTTCGCAGAGGATTACCGCCTCTGGTGCTTCGCGGCGGCTCGCGAACGTCAAAGGGGTTCGCGGAGGATTACCGCCTCTGGAGCTTCGCGACACTGCCATGGTAGGGTCGCTTCGCGGTAGGGCTTCGCGGCAAAGCTTCGCGACGGAGCTTCGCGAGGCAGCGCGCCGGCCTTTTTCGTTCCATTCTTTTAGGCCACATTTTTGGCGCCAACAATCATCTTTAGTAACTATCTGTCCCTATAAAACTCCGTACCTCAAAGTTGTTCTTCAGATGCCCCTAGGAAACTACAACTCTCACCTTCTCTGGGTCTACTGATACTCATGTCTCTGAGATGACATGACCCAAGAAGTGAAACTGATCCATCCAAAAGTCGAATTCTCTGATCATATCATATAACATATTCCATCTAAGTGTACTCAAAACAATCTCATGAAGGTTGGCATGGTTGTTTCAAGTGTGAGATTATTCCATGATATCTTCCACAAAGACTACCACAAAAGAATCCAAGTAAGGATGGAACACTCGGTTCATCAGTTTCATGAAAACTATTGGTGCATTAGTGAGACCGAACAACATAACCAAATACTCATATAGACGATGCATAATCTGAAAGGATGTAAGAGGTATATATGATGGTCTAATGTTCAACCAATGATAACTGGATCTCAATTCAATCGTTGAGAACACCCAGGCTCCTCTAATAAGATCAAATAAATCATCAATCCTCAGTAAAGGATATTAGTTATTGACTATCAACTGGTTCAGATTTTGATAATCCCCACAAAGTCTGCGGGTAACATCCACCTTCTTTTCCAATATGATTGGAAAACCCCAAGGATAAGTACTGGGTCAGATGAAACCTTAATACCACAACTCCTCCAACTTCTTCTTGAGTTCCTGTAACTCTGTTGTAGCCATCCAATATAGAGTAATGGACATCGGTGCCACTCTTGGGACAAGCTCAATAGAAAAATCCACCTCTCTCTAGAGGTTAACCAGAAATGTTTTCTGGAAATACATCTCTGAAATGATCCATCACTCATGGAAAGTCCATCTTTGAATTACCCTAGTCATCTAGATATAAACTAACAATCTGGGCTATAATTCCACCCAAACCATGATGCTCGGGTCCAGTTCAACTCACCTATAAATTCCATTCACCCTTGTGTAGAAAAGATCTACCCTCTTGTGATGTAAAACTCAGCCTACAAAGATAGAAGTCTACAATGTTCAGAAAAAAGACTAACCCATCCATTCCTAGAATGACATCAAGTCCTATCATATCTAAGAAATAGAGGTTCCACAAGAAGTGACACCAACCAACCACAAGAAGGAACACCTTACACTGATGTATACTAGTCTTCCTAGGCCCAATGGAGTGTCTAGCATCATAAAAATATCAGAAATAATGATATAGAGCCCATGTATCTCCACAATGTCAATAGATAAAAAATTATGTGAAGACCCTATATCGAAAAGAGTAGAAGCTAAAAGTGAGGAAAGTAGAATCATAACTCTAACCATAGAGGTTCTACGATCCTTCTCTTACTGGGTTTTCTCCATTTCAAAAGTATGACCTGTATTATGGACCTAAGACCCAACTTGGATACCTTGAGAGTATCCACCCTGCAATTAGAATCACCATGAAAAGGATCCCTGCGAAAATTCCTACTATCAGTTGAAGGATTACTAGCTTTGGATGCTAAACCAACCTAGACCGCATATCCAAAATACATTAAATTTAACTCAGTAATCAGTTCATGGTTTTCTATAGATGTCACTAAAGTGATCCTAAAAACATTCACCTGTGATCATATGTCGTACCTGATACTGTCCTAAAATATCCTAGCCAGTAACAACTCATCACTCCCTGAATAGGTGCAATGCACTAGAGATATGTAAAGAGATAAGGGTAATCCATCATTGAAAGTGTACCCAACTCCAAATATATGAAATCCTAAGCTTGGTCAGTCCTCAACATCTCAGGGTAGAATTAATCATAGAAGGTCCTATAAAACTTTCCCCAAGTCATATACTGATGACATACCTCATGTGAGATAACATCCCACCATATCTTGGAGGAATCACGTAGCAAGTAAGTCCTGAGCTTCACCATCCTCTTAGGAGGAGTCTACAGATGCTCAAAGATAGAAAGCGTGGCCTCCAACCATGAAACCGCAACATGTGGTCCTCCAACCCCTGAAAAAGTGAGAGGACGCTACTCCAGGAACACCCATGTCAACTCTTCCATAGTCGGGGTAGGATGTGGTGCTCCCTGAAAGGTCTGCATCATCCTTGTAAATCCTTCACAGAATTGTGCATCCACACCTATATCTAGTATAACAGCTAGTTATAAGAAGGTAATGACTGGAAGATCTACTGGTAGTCTCTAATATAAAATTTCTAGTGTCTGATCATCGCTATGTACCTAGTGTACAACTAGAGGACGTCTTGGTGAAATGACTCTGCAAGGTCAAGCACACACCTGAGTACATGATTAACATAACTGCACCTTAAAAGTGAAATAACAAAATTGGTGAATGAAAACGTTCATGTTTTTCAAAATAGGGTTACATGGAACGTAAAAACACTATACGACATGTTCCCTTAAGCCTTAACATGGGAGTGTACATCTGCCACCCTGGTCATGTAAAACTAAATACACATGGCATGTTACTCCTAAGACACAACATGTACATGAATATTCCACTTTTCCCAAGTACTTATACATGACTAGAAGTACATGGTAATTCTAGTGTAACATTTCACGACATGAACACTCTAGACAAAATGTGTACAACAAAAGTTCCATCCTCCCATGTCATTAGTCACACAACAAGATATATAGTCATTTACAGTATGATGTGTACTCCCGATACTCAATGTTTTCTACCATTATTTTACCAACCCCTATGTATCTACTCACACCATCAATCACATGGTCAAAAAGTGCATGGCGTGTACATATGGTACACAGAGTTTACATATGAAAAGTCATTTCTTCTAGAATAGAAGATCACATGGCATTTTTTCATAACATCACACGCAGTGTTTTCTGGGTTTTCTGGACATTAAGGATATAAAACATCTCTGGAACCCCCAAAATCATAAAAAATTGGCCAAGGCATTCCATGTTATGATCTGTGAGAGACTATAATCCCCTCCAATAGAATATTGACATCGTTATTCATATCATATCTTAAAAAATCAATTAAAGTTGAATCATGATCCAGAAAATTATGATCCTAGAGGGCCCATAACACCTCAAGGACCAAAGCTTGGTGTCCATCCAATTAAACTTTTCATGTACCATTACCCTATCAAAATAGAAGGTATTCTATAATGGTATATATCACAACAACATGCATATCTAGCACAACATCAATCACAGCAGCATGAGATCAGTAATGCACCCTATATGGAATGAAGTGAATGCATGGAAAGTGATCACTAGAAAGTTACTATTTGATGTAGCCGATGGAATACCCTCATCTAATTGAGTTGAAATAGAATAGAACCTCCAATAAAATAGCACAAAACTAGCGCATCACCCAACCGTGAAATCGAATCAACAGTAATTGTTAAAAATACAGAAATCAAAATTCAATTCAATGTAATTTGGCTTTTCCTTGTACATGGTGTAGCTACTCTAGGGCACAACTAATTAACGAACTCCATTTTCTTCCTACCCCATTCTAATTTCACCAAATATTTAAAAAAACTCAAAAATAAAACTACCTTTGACACCACTTTATAACATCCTAGATTCAGGTGCCACCCAATGGATCCCCGTACCCAGTTGGTCACATGACATCAAGCACATTTCCCCAAATATTAGAGGCTGCCGACTAGTAGAGAGGTCCAAGTTCTAATAATGGGGAAACTATGCCCTCATTGGTAGAGTATACATATCATAATTCATAAATAAACAACATAAGTAAATAGTGGAAGACTGATAATAATAAAACAATTATAGAATATATATATAAATGATACATGTCACATGTGTCTAGGAAAGCATCCAAACCAAGTACCAAAGCTATAAATACAATACAATCCAATACAAAGGGAAAAAAGTAAACATCAACTGAATCGCAAGCCTAAGTGTGCTCCCATGCTCTATAGCTCCAACAGAAATCGAGTACTTGATGAAGAAGGGCGCTTTCCCTTATCTATACCTACAATCATATAATCTGTTTGGGTCTAAAAGCAGGACCCAAACAGGGTGTGAGATGAATCCTAGTAGGAAACCACCAAAATATCTTTGCCTAACTGTCAGTGAAAAAATATAAAAGATAATATTCATGAATGAAGAAATAAACTAAGAATTACTCAAAATTAAACAGTCCTAGAGTTTTCAATTACATTTATTATTCATCCATTAAATCATGTAACCCTAGGATATATCCTATGCTTTGTATCCCCCGTGTAACATAACCAAGACAGACACCTCATAACACCATCAAAACAATTGAGTAAGACTTAATTGAAGCTTGTACATTGGATGGGAAGATGCATCACAATCATTCAACTATTCCAAAAATGTCCCTCTGTGAAGGCTCTCACAATATAACCCATTCGGTCCCACATAACATCAATTCAATAAATAACAACCCTCTAGGAAATATCTCATGGTCTAACCCCTTTGGTCAACATTCTTCACCCAAGCTCTCACGGTTCAATGTAAATAATCTAGATGTCCACTTATCCATCCTGTTCAAATGCTCTCATGGTCCATTGGAAAGAAATAATACAAATAAGTATCTTGGAAGCCCCCTCAGTATTCCTAGTCCACGGCTCTCATGATCCAATGGAAAAAATAGTGCACACATTATATAAAATAATCTCATGTAATATGAAACTACTACATGTATAAACATTCATAATGCATATCACATGCATTTCATATAATCAATTGAACTCCATCATAATTAAACAAGGCATGGAAAAAACGGTATGCCTCATAGGAAACCTGGACCAAATTGACATAAACAACCAATCATGGGAAAACACACCCATGGAGTGTCCCATAAAAAAGTTATCTAACCTTACTCATAAGTAAAAACACTTTATCAATCGAACAAACCATAGCATGTAATAAAGAGGGTTTGATTCTAAATCAAGCAATACACCAAATGTGGGTATTCCGCACTTTTGGCCATTATTATCCAAGACAAAAAACGAAAGGCACAAAACCACCTACCAAAATGATGTATGATCAATATACTTGAACGTCAGCCCTAGAATTGGCCTAGATCAGCATAGATCTACAAAAAGTTGAAAAAATCCCATCCTTGAATAACTCATAAGATATAATGAATCAAGAATATAGGCTCTAGGGGTTTTTGAGATGTCATTGGTGGAATTCCAATACACCCGACGATGTCTCAATCAGAGTTTGTACGCAGAATCTGGGGCACTGAGTTCATCAGTCGCTATGTCACACTCCTTTACGAACCATGACTATAAGAAGTTACTTTTGAATATGAGATGTGACCCCCCATGATAAATCAAATGAAATTAAAAATACATGGTGTGATCATTAACACTACGCTCCATGTAGTATCCTCAATCGACCCCTACTTAAGTGGGTCTCTCATGTCACTAAATGGACATATACTCAGCCATTACATGGTCAGTACACGACTATATGCGGCATGCTAGGTACATGGAATGTACACATAAGTACATGGTGTGTTCATAGAAAATCCCATTTTCTTCCTTTTTCCAAAAAACAAAACACTCAAAAACAAGATCCATACCAGAAAATAAAACTTGGGTTCTTACACTTTAACCCAAGAGAAGTAGATGTCATGTGCTTTCAGTTATTAGTAGTAGTGGAAGAGTATGAGGATGTCTTTCTAGAAGATTTCCTAGGTTTACCTCCCCATCGGGAGATCGAATTATACATCGACATATACTCTTGGATGACATCGATATCCTCACCAGCATATCAGATGTCTTTCACTGAGCTTCGAGAGCTGAGGGTGCATCTAGAGGAATTGCAAAGAAATGGCATTGTGAGGCCTGATATTTCACCATGGGCAGCCCCAGTTTCGTTTACCAAGAAGGAAGACTAGATATTGGGGCTGTTTTTGGATTATTGGTGCTTGAACCAGATGACCGTGAAGAATAATAATCCACAACTCGGGATCAATGACCTCTTCGACCAGTTTAAAGGGGTACGATGGTTCTCGAATGTTGAATTTCGACTGGGTTATCACCAATTGTAAGAATGGGATGAGGATATACCAAATAAGCTCTCATATTCCTCTACGGTCATTATGTGTACTTGGTGATGGATTTTGGCATAACGAATTCTCCAAAGGTGTTCATAGGACTCATGAATAGAATCTTTCAGCCTTACTTAGATTGGTTTAAGGTAGTCTTCATTGATGGTATCCCTATGTACTCAGTGTTTGAGAAGGAGGAAGAAAGATACCTTCAAATAGTTCTGGACATACTCCAAGAGAACATACTTTAGGGGAAACTCTAAATGTTATAGTTCTTGATTTAGACAATCCGCTTTCTAGGACATGTTATCTCAATAGATGGAGAAACTGTGGACCTAGACAAGGTGTAGGTGGTCTTATCAAAGGTTCCACCTAAGAGCGTGAGGGATATACGAAGCTTCCTTGGTCTGACATGATATTATAGGATATTCATACTTGATTTCTCATGGATATCAGTACATATGATAGGTTTGACCCAAAAGGGTCATCCATTCATATGGATAGAGATGTTCTAGTGGGGTTTTCAACTGTTGAGGCATAGTTTGACGAGCACAAAGATCATGAGATTTCTAAAGGAGGACGTTGAGTACGTAGTATTCTGCAATACATCAGGGATTGAAATAGATTGTGTCCTAATGCAGAGCCAAGTGATAATTACCGATGGTTCATGCCAGTTTAGACAACATGATAATAACTACATGACTCATGATCTTGCGTTAGTAGTGTGAGTCTTTACATAGAAGATGTGGAGAGACATCCTAATGGGTGAGTGGTTTATCATCTACCCTGACCACACGATCTTCAAGTATATATTCTGTCAAAAAGAGCTGAACTTGGGACAGAGGAGCCAGCTATAGTTCTTATAGGACCATGACATTTATATTATCTATACTCCTGGGAAGGGGTACGTGGTAGCATACTATCTCAGTAGGAGATCTATTTTGCAGTTTCTGAATAAGGAATTAAAGTTGTTGGCCTCATTACAATTATCCTTCATGGATGGAGATGGAACAGCTTACATCTAGTCGATGGTTTTTACTCCTCCACTCTTTTAGTGAGTTAGGGAGGCACAACATGGGGATACCGAATGCGAGATACTACATGATCAGATGTCCAAAGGGTATGTTCTTGATGAATATTCACTAGGTGGAGATCATGTCGTCAATTTTAGAGGAATCACTACTGTACTAATGGTGTTGAGGGAGGATGTTATAAGGGATCTTTATACATCTTATTTGGTGGTATAACTTGGTGTGGCAACGATTTTTCAAGACCTACGATGTTAGTTTTGGTGGATAGGGATGAAAAAGGAACTGGAAGAGTTCATTTTTTAATGCCCTAAATGCCAATAGGTGAAGGTGGAGTTTCAGGCTCTGGTGGGTTTTTCCCAACCACATGAGGCGCCATAATGGATGTGGGATAGAATATTGATGGACTTAATGATGGGTTTACCATATTAATCCAGGGGACCTGATTCCATCTGGGTGATTGTTGACTGACTCACCAAGTCAGAACACTTCCTATCTATTAGAAAATGGAGTTTAGTAGAGATCATGGGATTCCTCTATATATAAGTGATTGTTTTACTCTATGGAGTCCCATCGACGATAGTTTCATATCGTGATGCTGGTTACACATCCTGGTTGTGGAAGGGATTACAGGAGGCGTTTGGGACCCAATTACGCTTGATCACAATTTTTTATCCACATATGGATGGCTAGATGGAGAGGACCAATCAGGTCCTAGAGGATATGATATGAGCTTGCATCTTGGAATTCAACCTTAATTGGGAGGATTTCCTACCTATGGGGGTGTTCTCATACAAAAATAGTTGTCATTCTACCATTGTTATGGCACCATTTGAGGTATTGTACAGGTGACCCTATCCGTCACCATTTTGTAGGATTGACCATGGAGAGTCATCACTCAGGGGACTGGAATTTGTGTGAGATATTACTTAGAAGGGTAATATCATCTAGGAGCGGATGAAGACTACACATAGTCATTTGAAATCTTATGCTGATAGATGGAAGAGACCTCTGGAGTTCAAGGAATGAGACTTTATCTTCTTTCAGGTCTCACCTTGATGATTGTTATAATGATTTGGATGGGTTGGCATGTTCTCTTTGATGTTTATTGGCCCTCTTCAGATAATTGATAGTGTTGATGAGGTGGTGTATCTCTTAGCTCTACCCCTATAGTTAGACCAGGTACATGATGTCTTCTACGTGTCACATCTGAGGAGGTACATGCATGACACATCACATGTCATCGGCTGGGGAGAGCTGGAAATTGACAATGGAGAGAATTTTGATGAGTACCCAATGGAAATCAGGGATTGGCGGTAGATGATCCTTCATGTCAGAGATATTCCTTTAGTACGTGTTCGGTTGGAGCATGAGAATCTCTAAAAGAGCACATAAGAGCGGGAGGCTTATATTCAGGAAAAGTACCCACATCATTTTGGTACCCATTGTTTTTTGGATTTTCACAGATGTAAAGCCCCAATGTGGAGAGAATTTAATTTCTCTTATTTTTTTCATGTATTGTTTTTAAATATTATATGGAATTAATTTGCGACTAGAAGCTGAGACGATGTGCTATTTCGAGGCCCGATGTGCTCGAAATAACTGTTTCAAATATATTAAATATATTTAATAGCGCATGGAAGCGATTTTCCTGAAAAAGTTAAATAAATTCTAAATGGGTTCTTCGATAAAAAAATTTAGGGTACTTTTGTATTCATATCATCAAATTTACCCTAAGAAAGGCCTAACTATGGTCGGCACAGGTCAGCTACGAAAGATAATTTTTGAACATTTTAAAGGATAAAATAAATTAAGAATTTAAGTTACTAGTTTAAAATTTCACCATGACGCAGTGATGTTTCTTTTAATTATCTTTTAAGAAGGGATGAAAGGTTAGGATCATATCCCTAAAAATTCCTTTTGGCCCTAGAGGGAACCTAAATAAGTCTCTCAACGGTAAATGATGATAGTGCTCAGATCAAAAATCAATGATCGCTGCTTTAACGAATCTCACCAATGGAAGTGATGCAATGATCAATCATCCTTAATGAATGATCCAACCATGAGGTATGGTGTGTTTTTTAAATTATTATTTTCCCCATTCTTTGTTTTAAATGATGAACTTTGATCAACCCGTGAATATGTTGAACCGCGGTTTGATCATTCTTGCGGGAGGGTTTCGTTCTTACGGAAATTTTTGGATTATTATATTATTGTCTTGTTATCTTTATCATTATAATGTAATGGATAAATACTATAATGAGAAACATTCTAGGTTTGTTCCTTGAGTTATTAAATTATGTCTTTATCCCCTACGTTCGTTGTGTTTTTTGCGTTCTTCATGTGATATGAATGGATTATCATTGGGCCACCATTTCTTGGTGAGACAATCTGAAATTAGAGATCCAACATCGTGATGACCTATAGGAGGTATGAGAAAAATGGTGGCAGATAGATCAATGTATTTCTGGAGATACCATTATTCGAGTGACTTTCATGCGGATGATCAAAATTGGTTTTTGGAGCCGATCGGAGGCCCAAAACCCACCGTTTCAGTGTTTCCATTGCTCGATGACCCCAAATCTTCAGTTTCGAGCTGAAACGATATTGGATTGAACACCATAGGATCAAATGGGGTTTAGAGAGGAAGAACCAGTGTTCATGAAAATTAATATTAACATGATGTATATTTCGGAATACACGGTGTGTGAGACCCGCTGAGTGGAAGCTATGATTTTGGGAGGTAGTAAAGTGTCACATAACGTGTGACCCCTGTCACATGGCATGTGGTACCTTAAACTAGGCTCATCATGTATCATGAGAGTCACACAGACATGGGGTGGATTAAACGGCTTGCCTATATGGAATGTACCCCACCACACAGCCAGACCCAGACCAGATACACGAGTTACCTAGTGTACTGGTAAACAAACATCAAAACATAGGTTGATACTTTGTACTAGAATATGTCCAGAGTGCACAGGTGGATCCCAGATAGTAGTACAAGGTGTGTGAGCCTTTCTACATGTCATGTATACCTCGTCTACATAACATGTTCTGATGACATGGGTCGTTGAACACGAGAAGTACTCTGGGTCAATGGACACAGCGTGTGACCCAACTACATGCTGTGTACCCCTTCCTTCATGGATTGAATCTCTTGTTCACTGTATCATGGAAAAGTTTTGTCAGGGTTTCTTACCTCACTTGTTCATATAATGGTTTGTTGGTATCATTTCCTCTTCCAAGGATTATGGTCCTTTCCGTTGGATTCTACTGGATATATTCAGGAATCCCCTCCGAGAGGCCCAAAGCATGATCATATATCCATTCTTGTGACATAAGTAGAGTTTTGTTATCGGTGTGACCAATCCTAACAGACATTGATTCACTACTTAGAGGGTGAATCCGGATGAGTCGTGGTATCACCCCATGGCCCTCATAATGATCCTCATCTCTGTATCTTGACCATCCCAACTCGTTGAGTGAGTACTCCCGAAGCGAGTGCATCATATCTCTCTTCATATTGATTAGTGTATCTCTCTCATCATGGTTTCCAACATATTTTACTTCTCAAGTGGATGTTATCAGTGCTATCAGACTCAGGAGTGGGTTCTCTAAAATTAGTGCTTTGTGGAATCTTCATATTGAATCTCTAGTGTTGGTATGCGGTAGTTCGGACTTACCTCTAGAGTACATTCTAGGGTTTGAGTATATCTGGATATGTTCTTGGTATATCAAAATGCGCATTTAACGATCAGATCCATGAAAAACAACCTATGAATGATATTAAATGATTGGAAAATCATCTTAATATTATTTTTTATGTGTATGAGGAGAGGGCACATAAATTAGATATATTGTCTGTTAGGAACGACAAAATTTAATATTTTTAAATGTTTGATGACCTTTGAAAACACGCGGGTGTCAAAACAAACTAAATGTCATCTAAATGTCGTGAAGCTAGAAAAAAACAATCATAATGTAAATTTTGAAATGTTCGAGCAGACGGTACATCAATCAGATGTTTCATTTTCCTGGAATGATGGAAAACACACTTTTAGTGTCATAAACTGAAAAACGTTCATTTAACAGTTAGATATATAGAAAAAACTTTATGATGAATTGAAATCATGAGACAATTGTATTATTATTATTTCTAATGTGTTTGAGAAGAAGACACATCAATTAGACTCGCGGTATGATTGGAACGACAGAATAAAAAGTTTAAATTTTTTTAAAAATGAATAGAACATCATAATATATTTCCAAAACCAAATAACTTCTGACTGTTGTACTAAGATTTAATTGAAATATTGTATAAAAATTCCTTTATGAGTTGAGATATTTTTTACTGCAGAAATTATTTTATTATGTTTTGTTCTGTTGTTGTATTCAATCATGTGTGTGGAGTTTGGAAGATAATTAGAAAAAAACATTTATGGACTCAAGGATTTAAATATTTTGAAATAATTATTTTATTTTTTAAATATAGTTGGTTTTTTGTAATTTTTGGGTGATTGTTTTAAAAAATAAAACATTATAGCTTCCAAATATATCAATTTCTTGAATTTAATGGATAAATATCCTCTAAACATCTATTTTTTTACAGATTTCTTCAAATCCTCCAAATGTTGCACTACAAAATTTGTAAACACTGTGTTCACTGTCCCCACTCTTCACCATACAATGCCCACAATCTCTCTCAATCATTAAGATAATACTTTAACACTCAGGTAATCAATCGATTATTAATTTATAATTTTATTATAATTTATAAGTTATATTATTATTTATTAATTTTTTTCACATGAGTGATTTGGATCGATGCTTTTTAAATGAAAATCCCTAACACAGTCGATTCTAAACATATTGATTCAAAATTTATTATATTCATGTAGCGCGAAAAGAGAAGATAGAGGAGAATAAATAAAGGCATGGGTGGGTGATCGGATCGAGGTGTTTTGCGGGCCTTTTCAGCTGCCCCACTACCACACTCCACCCATATTACCTCGTATGCCACTTGACCCATCTCTGTAAAACCCCAACTCAATCACCAACCATATCCGCACCCTGAAACGAAGATCACACCTCGCCATCTCCTCCTCAGCTCGGCCATGTCGTTCGTCAAATGCACCAAATGTGACTGCACCAACAACACCTAGTTCATGTACATGTTCCCTCGATACATCCCTAAATTTATAGGAGTTGTCACTCTTTCACCCACCCATTTTGGCATTGGTTTTTCATGAAGAAGGGCAGCGAGTACCAGGGAGATTTTTCCGGAAGTGGGAGCAGGTCACTCCTCATCATCAACACAACATCCCTTCATTTAACACTCACCCCAAATGGATTCTCCTAGTGGTTTTTCTAATGTTGAATTTTGTGTTGGGAAGGTGGGCCGGTGCCGAGGAGTCCATGGGTGAGGTGCCGACTGTTTGGTCGGAAACAAATTGGTTTCAAATATAAACTTAGTTGCGACAACAACAATTTTTGAGAATCAAAAATTTAAACAAAGCGCCAAAGCAAACAGCAGAATAAGAAATGAGGAAACAAATTTTTAGGTGGAAAAACCCTCCTTTAGAAGGATTAAAAAACAACGGGGAACTCCGAGAAAATTCACTATGAATCAGAGAGTAAAAAAATACAAGTTAAACCCGAAACTTGAATCGCAAATATAGTATAAAAATCTGTATGAAAAACCACACCCTGATATGCCTCTGTCTCCCCTCCGATAATAGTCCGTGACAATATTTCACCCTTCTAAGATCAAAATAGAACTTTCGGCATCATTGAAGCACCTCATTGCACAACTTGATTTGCCACTGCTCGCTGCTGCCCACACCCTAGAAAACAGTCACCCAAGTATATGCTCTCCTTGGGTTGTCGCACACCACCCAATTGTCACTTCCTTGATTCACTACTTCCCATTTAATAGGCTCCCATAAGATACATATCATGATTGAAAAGGAAATCTGAAAATATCTCAAAAAGACATCATGAGATATTACCTGAATCTCTTGCTGGAAGATACACAGTGGAAGAATCTTGAATTTCCAAAAAAAATATATACTCAAATCTAAAAGATACATCATATCTAAAATAATGGAAACACCCATGTGTGGGCTGAACCCCAACAATATCCCCTTCAACCCATCAAAGAAGGAGATCGCATCCAAGAAACATAGTTCGAAAGAAAACCGGTTGGTATCGCACCAATCACCAACCTTTTCAGAAAATATTACATCCCTCTTTTTCATCTCTGACAGAAACCTGAAAGAAAACCCTGCAAAAGAAATCCAAATTTTGATGTCTTCTCCAAAGTTATGTCTTCACCGCTAATACCAGAATCAAGAATATCTGGCTCCCCCATAACTGTGATCGCCAAAAATTCTGGAGCACCTGCAGTAATTACTTCCTCCCTCTGCTCAACATCCTTCGAGAAGTCAAAAACACTCAGCGCATCACCTCGATCTTTGATTTCATTATTTCTTCAATAGTGGCACTCTATGAAGAAAAATAATTAGGTGTAAGATCTGAAACACCTGCCATGACAAGCTTCGACTTCCAAACCATCTTCAACATAGTTGACGGTCTTCGACTCATGCACGACGATGGCCACTTCCACAAATCTGATGAAGTCCTCTTCGCAACTGGATTCATCACATCACCGCATGCCTTTACATATGTCCTGTAAAGCATGTCATCCATTTTACCGTGCGCATAAACCATCAATCCTCTGGAAAAATTCCATCTTCCACCAATAAACGAACTCCTGAATCCATCAGTATGAAGAGAACTAGAAAATAACAAATTATGGTGAATACCTGGCACATGTCGCACATCCTTCAATGTCAGTGTACAACCTGCATTCGTAGTGATACAAATATCACCAACACTAATGACATCAGCAGAATCTCCATTTCACATCTTCAATCTACCAAAGTCACCTTCATCATATGAAGAAAATAGTCCCTTCCTTGGTGAAATATGGTATGATGCTGCTAAATCAACCACCCATTTGGTGTACAAATCCAACCTACAACAATCAATGGCAAATGAATGTAAATCACCCTCACCCTAAACAAAACATACGCCGATATCCTCAGAATCGGTGTCGTTTGACTTCTTTTCCTTATTAAGCTTTTTCAATTCATAGCAGCATCTCTGCACATGACCCTCCTTGTTGAAAAAGTAGCACTTGACCTTTCTTCTTGTCTTTGACCAACCTCTCTGACTACTGCGTCCATCTTCCACAGCCAGAGCACCACCATTACCTGAAGAATCACCATCATTGGTCTTTCGTCGAGTCTCGTTCATCAACAATGATGAAATCACATCATCCAACTTCAGTGTGTCTTTCCCAATTAGAAATGTGGTGACAAGATTATCATATGAATCAGGAAATGAACCCAAAAGAAGCAAAGCCTTGTCTTATTCTTCCATTTCAACAGGTACCACATTTTTATCATCAATCCTGACCGCCACCGAGGATAGCTCCATCAGAAGTTTGGTGATCTCGTCCAGATGGTTACCTAAATTTCTATTCTCTGGAATTTACAAACGATACAACCGTTTCTTCAAATATAAACGATTTGTGAGGGATTTTGATTTATACCTACTTTCAAGAATTACCCAGATCTCCTCCAGATCTTTCAGATTCATCACTCCCCACAGTGTATTATCACCCAAATACATCTGCATCATGCTTGTCGCCAACTCTCGCATATCCTTCCAATAATCATCACTCATCGTCTCCAGTTTCTCTGATTTTTTCTTCAACGCCTTCTCTATCTTCTCACAGACCAAAATATTTTTAACTCTTTACTAGCAATGTGTAAAATCATTTTTCCCATTGAACAGTTCAATGTGAGTAGAAATCTAATGGCATGAATCCCCATATTAATCAGTAAGAAGACATGGATAACCTCCTCTGATACCAGATGTTGGGTCGGAAACAGAGTGGATTCAAATATAAACATAGTTGCGACAATAACAATTTGTGAGAATCACCAATGTAAACGAAGCGCCAAACCAAACAGCAGAATAAAAAATGAGGACACAAATTTTAAAGTGGAAAAACCCTCCTTTCTAAGGATTAAAAAACCACGGGGAAACTCCGAGAAAATTCACAATGAATCAGAGAGTACAAAAATCCATGTTAAACTCGAAACTTGAATCACAAATACAGCATAAAAACCTGTGCGAAAAACCACACCAGGATATGGCTCTGTCGCCTCTCCGATAATAGTCCGTGACAATACGTCACCCTTCGAAGATCAAAATTGAACTTGCGACGTCGTTGTAGCACCTCGTTGGACAACCTGATTTGCCGTTGCTCGCTGCTGCCCACGCCCTAGAAAACAGTCACCCAAGTGTCTGGTATCCTTGGGTTGTCGTTCACCACCCAATTTTCACTTCCTTGATTCACTGCTTCCCCTTTAATAGGATCCCATATGCCACATATCTTGATTGAAAAGGAAATCTGAAAATATATCAAAAAGATATCATGAGATATTACCTGAATCTCATGCTGGCAGATACATAGTGAAAAAATCTTGATTTTCCAAACAAAATATTTCTTCAAATCTAAAAGATACATCGTATCTAAAATAATGGAAACACCCATGTGTGGGCTGAACCCCAACACCGGTAGTGGAGAACCTCCCCAGCTCGAGCTGTTGCGGCCCCAACTGCCCCTGCACCCTCTGCACCTGTGGTCGCCACAGAGCCCTGGGTGTCGAAGAAGAATCCGAAACCATGTGGATGAAGAAGGTTATTACTATAACATGTGGTGGGGTTTCCTGGCTTTAGAATAATGGGTTCTTTTAGTTCCCACTCTGTTTGTGTGTGGTTTCATGAGGGAGAACGAACGGTGTTCTTGCATGGATGGCATGTGTATCAGAAACCAAGTAATTAATGCTAAATAATCTTAGACAAAAATGTGGAATCCACAAATAACACATTAATAATAAATAAACCAATTCCCATACATGTGATACATAAAATGCTAGACCAAAATGTGGAATATCATGACAACACTACACAAGGCCTTTAACACCCCTATAATGGGGCTTTGACACCGCAAAAAAGCGTGGACAATCAAAGCACCCTTAAAATTCCTATCCTTTTATAAGCGCTGAAACCCTTAAAACCCTACAATTTTTATAAATGATTCTATTTAGAATTGATAAAGAGGAATACTGGTGCAGTGTGGTTAAAATAACACTACAATTCAAGACCAAAAAATACAGAGCAGATGGAGGAAAAAAATACATAATTTAATTGAATTAACATTTACAACACAAATACTAGAAAAAAAAACTATATTATAAACATTTCAAACATACATTTGCGTGAGTAAGTATAATTTATCACAAATGGTCAATAACATCAATATTATTTTTCCTTTACCCACGGTCCCTAATCATGATATGAGTTTCTCAACAAACTACCATAGCTCAACCCAATGTATGCACCTATATAAGAAAACAATTTTTTTCTGAGAAAAGACATATATCATTAATGACGAAGATCATCAGACGTACATATGCAAATCCACAAAGGGAAATTGTCCAGCTAGAGCTGGTTGGCATCGAAGGGGCCTGATGCCGCCAACTGATGGGCAACATTGTTTCCTTCCCTTTTGGTAAAGGAGAAGGTGCAGAATAAAAAGCATTGGGGGAGCGAGATAAAGCTCCTGATGATGAGGCCAAATGACTGGAGTCCACTGTCATTGTGGTTAATGGAATCAATCACGGTGAGGCAGTCAGACTCAATGTTGATATCAAGCCATCTATGTTCCCTAGCCAGCATCATACCTTCCAGGATAGCGTTAGCCTCAGCTACGGCAGGTTCCCAAAAGACATGATGTGATTCTTATTTTGCAGCAATGATTTTCTCCAGATGATTTCAAGCCAGGATACCGATGGAGACCAGTCCATCCTTGGGGAGAGACACGTCCATGTTGATTCTTACATATCACACTGTTTCTTGTTGTTCTCAAAAGTATGTGCTCTTCAATTGGCTCATTTGTGCTATAATAAAAAACTCACTATGGATGTGAGCCAATTCAAGAGAACTTTCTTTTTGATAACAAGCCTTCAACTATCACACCATTTAATATTTGTCTTCAATCATTATATCAGGGAAAATTAACCAAATAAGTATTATATTAGAATGATAAAAAAATTAATTAAATATTATCAGATAAAATGATGAGAAAAAAAATTAGAGCTTGTTATGCTAAGTTTTTTCTATGTGATGCGTGTTTTAAAACTAAAATGACACATATATAAAAAAACACACTTCAAGTCATACCGACCACATTGTGTGTCAATTTGATGTGAAATCAATTTATACACATTACAAATACATTTTTAATGATTTGCCTACATTTTGTAAACAATCCATGTTTGTTTGCTCAGTTTTGGCTAGTGACGTGCATCTACTATTGTAGATATGCAGTTTAAAAGTGTGCAAAATGGTAATTACAACACAAAAAAATCCTATTATCATCATTGTTATTAAAAGGGGTCCCATTTATCAACGTTAAAAAAATCACTCATAAAATTCAAAAAAGATATATTTTTTTCATATCAGATGGTGTGACCTCCCCCTTTTTATCAGAGATTGATCCCCCTTTTAATAACTCTAATCTAGCCTTCCCACACCTTTAACAGTGCTAAGGACATGCATCACCCGCCCACGCGCGCCCCATCATTTGTTGGGTTTTGAACCAGAGACCTCTTCCTCCTAATCTCGCACCTTTTCCACCCCCTTATATCATTTTCTTCGGTATTTTATGATATATCTATATATTTATATATATTTCTTCCCATTTTTTATCAATATATATACATATTTGTGTTTATATATATATTTGAATACATATAAAATAGGTTTACTGTGTGTGTTTATAAATACATACATACATACAAACATATATTTATATATTAATATTGATATACATAAATTAGAATGTATAGATAAATATATAATTGTTGGTCAAAGAACACACAAATATATTTATATATACATAAAAACATTACATGCACATTAATTGTATATGTATATAAATATTCATACATTTATATTTTAAATAAAATGGATATTATATTTAATTTAGATAAGGTTTATATATTTAGAAATATACTTTACATGTAAAAATGTTTAAAAATATATTTATAAAATTATGTTTTTATGTGTGAATATATACTATATATGTATATATTTTTATATATTTGATTATAAATAAAATTACATTATGAAAAAAGATATAATTTCAAAACAATAATATCACTATGAATGTAAACCTTGGGAGTAAATTCACGCCTACTAAAAACATGAAAAATACCCCCTTAAGAAATGTTGAAATTCCATTGAATGTTAAAAAATTGGGATACGCAGACTAAAAACTCAGTTTTGAAGCACTTTTGGGACATTTTGGGCCTAAAAAATGTGATAATGGATTCTTATGCAGCACTAGTGTGTAGATCTCATCACAAAATTCAATTTGATATGTGGTAGAGCTCCAATGGAAACCTATTTCAAAGGATATGGTCGTTTAACGTTTGAACTACATTTTCAACTTATTTTCAATCTTTTATTATTTTTTTTATTTTTTTGTATCTTTAAATTATTATTAAATTACTATTAATCGATAATAATTAGTAAATTTTTAATTAATAATATTTTTCAATTATTCTATAGGTTATTTTCACTAAATATCTTATATATTAAGTGTAATATATCTATATATTAATATACTTTTTTATGATTTTTTTTAAATATACCATTTATCAGCCCGAGTAAACAAGCACTAATAATGACCCTCATTTTCACCGCTACAAAAAAATAAACTGATAAAGCGTGTCCCTTGAATAGTGCTAAAAAAACTGAAAAATTGGTGTACCTTTATCCATAAAAACACTACTGGAATTCTTGTTAATTGTGATGACCTGTTTGCGACGGGATCCCGTCGCAAATAGGCTTTAGCGACGGGGCTCTGTCGTAAATAGCCCGTTGCATAAAATGCTGTCGCATATACAATTTTTTGTGATGGGCCCATTTCAAATAATATTTTTTGCGACGAGAAACATTCTCGTCGCAAATAAGCTTCTGATTATATGTATTATATATACATAAAAGTTTTCACGGTGGGCCCGTCACGAATAGTTTTTGCGAAGAACTATTGTCCTGGCGCAAAAAATATATATATATAAATTTCTGCGACAGTCACATCACAACAAATTATTTTTCACTACCCGTCCTTGGGACCCGTGCCGTGACTACCCCATGCCTGCCTCCCATATACCAGGGGCCGGCGACTAGCACCAAGTCGTAAATCCCAACATAAAAGGGGAAGACATTACCTTTATAAAGTAAACAAACCCCACAAAGTAAGCAGGCAGAAGAAAACACTAAGTAAACCTGGGTACAATAGTAGTGAGGAAAGTAAGTGGGCTAGAATACAAACCCCAGTTGAAAGTAAAGTTCAACTGGAATGAATGTACAACAATTGAAAGTAAAGAAGCAAAATCGAGCCATCCACTGGAAGTCCCACTTGAAGGGTGGGTACAGATAGCCTCCTCAGCTCCTCGGGTCCAGCCGTCTGCTTCGTGTACGTCCCACCCAGTGGTCCACCTCCAGGTACCGACTGCTCCACATGCCTCAACCACGATCAGCGCTGTCCCTCGTCTGCATCCAACACAACGTAGTGCGGGCATAGCCCGTGCAGGGGTGAGTATAAGCTACTCAGTTGGAACCCTGAGACCCCCGAAGGTCTCCCAGAATCCACAAAGGATAATCCACAAAGTAAAGATACAATCACAAAGTAACATCCAACACTACTTAGGTATATAAAAAAAACATCCCTTCAATTTTATGGGTCTTTACATTATTTGCGATGGGACAACTTGCCCGTCGCAAATATTGTTTTAAAAATATTTAGTTAGACTATTTGAGATGGGGTCCCGTCACAAAAGCTCCCATAGCAAATAATAAATTAGTTTAAAAAAAAATAAAAATTTAATAATATTATGAATAATGAAAAAATCATAATACTATTATTAAAACAATAAAAAAATAAAAAATATTAAAATTCTCAATATTCACAAAAAAATATAAAAAAATAAAAAAATATTAAAAATTAAATTATTTAATATTTGAACCGTTATAAAAGAAAGGGAATGTAAATAATTCATATTACAATTTTAAGTCAAATGTTTGTAACATAAAAAAATCCCCGGGGGGTCGTCTTCTGGAGGAGGTGGAAGAGCTGAAGGATTTGGTGGAGGAAATTCCATCCCTAAACTGCGAGTCAGACGGCGCATGTACTCCATCTAATTGTGATGCTACTGCGACCATCGATGGCTGTGCTTCTCATAATGCTGCTCCTGCTGCTGCCATCGATGGCTCTACTCCTCATAATGATGCTCCTCCTGCTGCTGCTGCCGACACATCTCTTCTTGCTACTTCTGCAAAGTCTCTATATGCTCAGCCTGAGCTCACAGCTGCTCTTGATACAGTGATCAAGAAGATGATGCCTCTCCACGAGCTCCTCTCGAGTTGGACGCCGACATCGCAGTAGAACCATAATAAGTTCCGGGAGTCAAATTAGAGTCGATGGCAACTAGTCTGCCCTGCTCAAAGCGATACTGAGTCGCCTGCATCCATGTCGTCTCATCGAAATGGTGAGCACTGGTCTTCTCAGCCGTGTCATCCTGACCCTCAGCCTGTGTCTCAGAGGTCACAGCCTCATATGACTTCTTCAATTCCAATTTAAAATTAAAATTGTAAAAATATTATATACAGTTAATTGTTAAAATGAAAAAATAATACTAACCACAATCTATTGCTGTCGATCACCTCTAATCTCTCCAGTGGCTGGATCATTGTACATCCTCTGATAAATTTCGAAATCTGTAATATCGGGATGCTTGACTTCCTATAGAAATATAAAATAAACTATTTATATTAAAAGTTATATAAAATATTTAAAAAATATACTTATATGATTTTCTTTATACGAACTGAATGTACGGCTTCCAGCTCGATGCATCACCTCTTGTCTCCCCCGGTTCTGCCATCCCACTGAAGATATCCTCTGAAATCCACCACCCAACTAATGTAAACATAATCCATCCCAAACATGAGATGAAATGTACTCTGGTCGGTGGGCTCTACATGACTCATCAAATTCTGTCACCTCTGCTTTCTTAATGGTTATCCTTCTCAAATTGTGCAAAAACTGGTGGAAACGGTTACGCATAGAATCCTGCCATGCCGTGTGGATTGCGTCGCGCATGCTATCATCGATAGGATTCCATTAACCATAAAAATAATTTATAATATCAAGTTGTTAATAAAATAAATTTCAAAATAAAAATTATTTATTTACGTACCAACCAATGATGGAACATGTCACATCGCACATCAACAGGAATCTGTTCCCATGTGATCCATGGATGAGAAAAATAATTGCGCAATATAGCACTCCCCTATCCAATAGCTACATGCTGAAGACTATGAAAAAAGAATAAATAATAAAACAATTAGTATATATATAAATAAATTAATGAAATCTAACTAAAATCTATAGGTTACCATACCACCATGTGTGTGGATCGAAACCAAGATGTGGACGTCGCTTGGGGATAAGGTCAAGAATCATCAGTCGCGCAAGACCACGCCCCCTCAGCGTACCTCCTGAACCACCAGTAGGCTGAAGTTCTGCTGATCCCACATCCTCATCATCCAAAGGTAGCTCAGCCTCCCCTAACTCACTCAATAGATCTGAGTCCATCTAAAACACAAAATTATCGTTCTTAGTAGATAGTTGAAAATAACTATTATATATAGATATATATTAGTTATGATTATAACTAGAATTTCACTGTACCAATATTCATCATCATCCTCTTCTCCAAAGTTGTCAATGTTAATGTCTTTATCTTCCTCCTCAGCATCATCAATATCTATATGAGTTTCAATTTGAGCATCTCTTGTCATTTAAAATTCATTTGTAACATCATTAACATCTTCATCACCATCGATACTTAATTGTGGGGTGTCATCATCGATATTCACGTCTGCTTGTGAATTAGATGGATTTTGAGTCTTCTCTTGAAAAATTTCAATTCCTTCCATTTCAGCAGAACCACATTCAGTTTGAGTAAACTGATTTTCCCAAGATTTCATTTTTATTATGCTCCACCAATCGCTCAAGTCTCTTGAGGTAGCCCAGTACTTTGCAAAATAAATTTGATGTGCTTTTTTGTGCCAGTAAAAATGGTTCATTTACTGGAAGAATAATTTTATATTTAATATCGACGATTCTATGAGTCAGATGAACTTGCAAACATCTCTCAGTATCCAACCACAGACTTTTAAACATTGTTATGTAATTCTATCCTAGATAACACAGTTCAATAATTTCATCCAAAATTCCATAAAAATCAACTTCAGTTTCTCTGTGATGTGATACTCTCAAGAAAACTCCACTGTTCATTTTTTTGATTCCCCATATGCAAGTGAATGAAATCGAAAACCATTCACCACATATGCATTATAATATTTATCCATTTTGTATGTTGGGTTACTCAATATACATAGTCACTTATTAATTTTATCGGCATACTGAGGAACCTGAAAATTTGTAAAACAATTATCAATATAATAAATAATAAACAGAATTGATATTAAACCATCAATAATTTATGTTACCAGTTTTTGAAACCATTCAGAAATTTTTTTTTGTCTGCGTTCTTCAAGAGCAGCTGCTGTAATTTGTGGAAGTTGTTTCTTGATTTGATTATCATATAACCTATAAATAAAATATGATTAAATACTATAACATAAATTATATAATAAGTGATAGAAGAACACACGGGAAAAATGATGTCATTTCTTCACAGTTAAGCAGAATGTATGTATGAGATCAGTGATGTTCATCATCTTAAATCCATCGTTCATGAACTCCACCGAAACCAAAATTTGGATCATTAAAAATTGTTAATTGATTGTCCATTTCTTCGTTAAAATTCCCCTCATTTCATCCCATGCGATTCTATTATGAGGGATATTGAGATTCAAAATAATGAGGGAAGAAAAAAGTAATTTCCTCTTGAAAGTAAGCTTTAGCAATTTAGCCTTCAACTGATGATTTGTTACGTATTTTTTTCTTCATTTTCTGCATGCATCTCTCGAATGGGTACATCCATAGAAACTGTACTGGACATCCACATTTAGCTTCATATGGAAAATGTTATATCAGATGTTCCATTGAGTCAAAGAAAGTCGGAAGAACGATTTTTTTCCTGTTTACATATAATTACAAAAACATCTTCTTCCAGTTTTCTTAGCGCATCATAGTATGTTGTCGCCGTACAGATGTCTCGAAAAAAATATGATATGTCTGTTATCGAATCCCAAATCATAGAATTCAACAAACCTATGAATTCAATCAGAACAAGTCTTTACATAATAACATGACAATCATGACTTTTTAATCCAGTAATATAATAATTCATAACGCATTTTCCCAAATTGGATGAATAGCCATCTGGAAGTCTGAAATATGAAATCCACTGACAAAATAATAAGCGACTCTCTTTTGACAGTGTATATGATGCTTTTGGATTTATTAACCTCTGTGATCTGACATTTTTAAATAATTCAAGTTCTGGTCGCCTATAAATTGGGGCAAGATCTAGTAGTGCCTTTACAGTATCTTTGGTCTTACATGGTGTATCCAAAACTATATGAAAAAAATTATCAAAACAATTCTTCTTCAATATGCATAAAATCCAACATGTGGTGGACCAACAAATTATACCAATATAGAAGATCCCAAAAAATTTTCTGTTTTATCCAGTTATGTTCTTTCCCAAATCAATTAATTTTTTGTTGGTTTACTATTGGTAAAAATGTAATGGGGGGTAATGAAAATACAACTGATTTTAACTCTGTACCTGATATCATCTTTGGAGGTTCATCTCTTTCAATTTTACCTTTTATAAAATGATATTTGTTCCTCCGAAAAGGATGATCGGTTAGCAGAAATCTACGATGACTATCAAAATAGCAAGGTTTTTTTCCATTGATCAACATAAAGGCTTTGTTTTCTTTTATACAGTAAGGATAGGATTTCGGACCATGTGTACTCCAACCAGATAACATTCCATATGCTGAAAAGTCACTAATCGTCCACATAAACGCAGCTTTTAATAAGAAATTTTGTTTCGCAGAAACATCATATGTATTAACACCATCACTCCACAATACATTTAACTCATCAATCAATGGTTTCAAATAAACATAAATATTATTTTTCGGATGTCTTAGGATTAAAAGAGTCAAAAAGATATAAGTCTCCTTCATCAACATCCATGGTGGAAAATTGTAAGGAGTTATAAAGATAGGCCAACATGAATACTGACTACCATAAGAACCAAACGGACAAATACCATCAGTAGAAAGACCCAATTGCACGTTTCGGGCTTCTATAGAAAAAGACGGATGTAGAGGGTCAAAATGTTTCCATGAATCTCCATCATATGGATGAGTCAAGCTTTTATCAGTTAAAATCCAAATTTTGTGCCATGACATCATTGATGCTGTGTTCTGAGACATAAATAAACGCTGCAACCTGGGTGTAAGGGGGAAATATCTCAACTGTTTTACAGGAATCGATCTAGACTTTCCTAGTTGAGCTTCATTATACCTCGATTGTCCACTTGTGGGACAAATATCCAATGACTCATTTTCCCAAGAATATAAGATGCAATCATTTCAACATTCATGAATCTTCCAATAACTAAGGCCCAAATTAAAAATCAGCCTCTTGATCTCCTAGTAATTTGTAGGAAACACATTTCCTTCAGTTAACAATGTTTTAAAGAAAGAAAATATCTAATGAAAATAGTTGTTTGACATTGCATTATCTGATTTAATAGCCATAAATTTTGCAACTCCTTTTAATTTTCTTATCTTGCAACCAGGATATAATGAATCCTCAGCAAACCTCAACAACTAATAAAATTCAGATAGTTCCAACTCAAGAGTTAAATCAATATCATCATGAGTTTCAGTTTGTTGCACAGATGGACCTGCAACATCATGTACAAAATTTTTAAACTGTGATGTATCAGGAATCAAGTTATTAGAATCTTCTATGGAACTGCGTTCACCGTGTTGATACCAACAAATATTATCTGGTTGAAAACCAAACCGCAAGAGATGTCCCCCAACTTTATCAAATGTGTCAAACATTCTCAGTGAACATTTTTTACAAGGACACTTAATTGTGCCTTCTGAAACATATTCTGGTTTTGATGATGAAAATGCTAAGAAATCTTCAACACCCTCAATATATACAGGATTTAGACTAGAACCATTTGGATTTCTGCACTGATTTATCCAAGCTCGATCGTCTAATAATGACTGATGTCGACTTCGTTGTCCCATATTTTTCTACATAAATTATAAAATCATCACTATATTTTAATAGTTTGAAATTATAAAAACACTATCTGAAAAAGAAGATAAATAATTACAACTACTTAATAATTATCATTAATTAAGGGCGATACAATTTCCAGTGGATTGACGACTACTCTTTTGTCCGACAACTCATTTAATTTCATCTTTCTCACACTTATTATTGTTAATTATTCCTAATTATTCCTAATTATTACAAATTATTCCTAATTATTACAAATTATTACAAATTATTAATAATTGTTACTAATTATTACAATTTAATACTAATTATTACAATTTATTACTAATTATTACAAATTATTAGTAATTATTACAATTTATTACTAATTTAGCAATACTTATCAATACATAGCACAAGGAAAACTACTTGAATAATGAAAGGAAAGTGGTTAATCATCATTGTGGAGATGATTAAAAAATTTCCCTTCATCATCCAAGAAGACTTCGTTTCCTAATTATTTCAAATTATTCATAATTATTCCTAATTATTCATAATTATTCCTAATTATTACTAATTATTACTAATTATTACTAATTATTACTAAATATTACTAATTGTTACTAATTATTACTAATTATTACTAATTATTTCTAATTATTACTAATTATTACTAATTATTACTAATTATTAAAAATTATTAATATTTATTACTGATTATTAATAATTATTACTAATTATTACTAATTATTACTAATTATTATTAATTATTACTAATTATTCCTAATTAATACTAATTATTACTAATTATTACAAATTATTTCAAATTATTACTAATTATTCTTGATTATTACTAATTATTCCTGGTTATTACTAAATATTCCTTATTATTAGTAATTATTCCTAATTATTTTCAATGATTCCCAATTAGTCCTAATTATTCCTAATTATTCCCAATTATTACTAATTATTCCTAATTATTCCAAATTATTCTTAATTATTCCTAATTGTTACTAATTATTCCTAATTATTCCTAATTATTCTTAATTATAACTAATTATTCCTAATTATAACTAATTATTCTTAATTATTACTAATTTTTCCTAATTATTCCTAATTATTACTAATTATTCAAAATTATTCCTAATTATTCCTAATTATTCATAATTATTACTAATTATTACTAATTATTACTAATTATTCCTAATTATTCCTAATTATTCCTAATTATTACAAATTATAACTAATTATAACTAATTATAACTAATTGTTACTAATTATATCTAATTATTACTAATTATTACCAATTATTACAAATTATTCCTAATTATAACTAATTATTCCTAGTTATAACTAGTTATTACTAATTATATCTAATTATTACTAATTATATCTAATTATTACTAATTATATCTAATTATTACTAATTATATCTAATTATTACTAATTATATCTAATTGTTACTAATTTTATCTAATTATTACTAATTATATCTCATTATTACAAATTATATCTAATTATTACTAATTATATCTAATTATTACTAATTATATCTAATTATTACTAATTATATCTAATTATTACTAATTATATCTAATTATTACTAATAATTCCTAATTATAGCCAATTATTACTAATTATAGTTAATTTTTACTAATTATTGCTAATTATTACTATTTATATCTAATTATTACTAATTATATCTAATTATTACTAATTATAGCTAATTATTACTTATTATAGCTAATTATTACTAATTATAGCTAATTATTACTAATTTTAGATAATTATTACCAATTATATCTATTTATTACTAATTATAGATAATTATTACTAATTATAGCTAATTATTACTAATTATAGCTAATTATTACTAATTATATCTATTTATTACTAATTAGAGCTAATTATTACTAATTAGAGATAATTATTACTAATTATAGCTAATTATTACTAATTATAGATAATTATTACTAATTAGAGCTAATTATTACTAATTAGAGATAATTATTACTAATTATAGCTAATTATTACTAATTACAGCTAATTATTACTAATTATAGCTAATTATTACAAATTATAGCTAATTATTACAAATTATAGCTAATTATTACTAATTATAGCTAATTATTACTAATTATAGAAAATTATAACTAATTATATCTAATTGTTACTAATTATATCCAATTATTACTAATTATATGTAATTATTACTAATTATAGCTAATTATTCCTAATTATTACAAATTATATCTAATTATTACTAATTATATCTAATTATTACTAATTATATCTAATTATTACTAATTATATCTAATTATATCTAATTAATTCTAATTATATCTAATTATATCTAATTATTACTAATTATTACTAATTATATCGAATTATATCTAATTATTACTAATTAAATCTAATTATAGCTAATTATATCTAATTATTACAAATTAAATATAATTATTACTAATTTTAGCCAATTATTACTAATTAAATCTAATTATTACTAATTAAATCTACATATTACTAATTATATCTAATTATATCTAATTATTACTAAATATATCTAATTATATCTAATTATTACTAATTAAATCTAATTATTACTAATTAAATCTAATTATTACAAATTAAATCTAATTATTACTAATTATAGCCAATTATTACTAATTAAATCTAATTATTACTAATTGAATCTAATTATTACTAATTATATCTAATTATATCTAATTATTACTAATTATTCCTAATACCTAGTTATTCCTAATTATATCTAGTTATTCCTAATTATATCTAGTTATTCCTAATTATATCTAGTTATTCCTTATTATATCTAGTTATTCCTAATTATATATAATTATTCGTAATTATATATATTTATTTCTAATTATGTATACTTATTTCTAATTATATGTACTTATTGCTAATTATATCTATTTATTGCTAATTATAACTATTTATTGCTAATCATATCTATTTATTGCTAATTATATCTAGTTATTCCTAATTATATCTATTTATTCCTAATTATATCTAATTAATATTAATTATACCTAATTATTTATAATTATAACTAACAATATCAATTTCTTAGTAAAACTAAATATAATTCAAAATCAATTGAAATCTAATTAAATTAGAACTAATAAAGAAAAATTAAAATTAACATAAAAAATAAAATAAATATAAAAAAATAAAATATAAATACCTTAAACTTTGATATTCTGAAGATATTGACGCCCTCTAATTGCTCTTGTATAAATAACTTCATCGAAAAAAAAATTCTCTTTGAAACTGAAGAATGAAGAGAGAGAGAGAGAGCAAGATCTGAATGGTTTGGGAAAAAAACAGACGGGGATATATATAGGTTAGATTAGTTGTGACGGGATTATTAGCGACGGGCTTCCCGTCGCAAATAGTGGTATTTGCGACGGACCCCGTCGCAATTACCCTCACCTGCATTAATTATAGTCGGTGGTTAAAAGATTATTTGCGATGGGACCCGTCACAAATAGTACATACCGACAGTCATTTTGCGACGGGATGACAACCCGTCGCGAAAAGTTATTGACTGTTGCCCGGTATTTGGGACGGGTCCCATCATAAATACCCCCATGTGGTTTGGCGCACAATTGTGCGCCAAACTATTTGCGATGGGAGACATCACCCCGTCACAAATAATATTCGCACCGTTTGGCGCGCAAGTCATGCCAAACTATTTGCGACGGGAGATGAAATCCCATTGGAAAGAATTGGTTATTTGCGACGGGCACATTTCCCCATCTCAAATAGTTTCCTAGAGGGGTTATTTGCGACACGATTTATTCCCGTCACAAATAACCCGTTGTAAATAGCGATTTTTCCCTCAGTGAAAATAAAGAACTGATAAAGGGGTACTTTTAGTAGTGTTTTTAGCACTATTAAAATCACCTTATAATAATTCTTTTTGTTAGTGCTGATAATGGTACACTTTTTGTCAACACATATTTTGTGGCATTGATAAAGGGTGGTGCTACATAAATCGGTTTCTACGGTAGTGGGTTTAATCTAAAATGACACCTTTATATTAAAAACAGACACTTTGAGTCATATCAGTCACATCATTTGTCAGATTGATGTGAAAATTATTTTTACACCTCACAAATGAATTATGCACCATTTTCTTGATGTTTGAAAACAGTTCGAGCTCGTTTTTTCAGTTTTGTCTATTTGATGTGGGTTTTAAACTAAAATGACACTTCTGTATTCAAAACATACACTTCGAGTCATATCGATCATATCGTGTATCAGATTGATGTGTGGTCAATTCATACACTTCAAAAAATAAAATATGGATCGTTTTCCTTAGATTTTAAAACAATATGAGCTTGTTTTCTTAGTTTTTCCTATGTGATGTTTTTTATACTAAAATGACACTCTTGTATTGAAAACATGTCCTTCGAGTCATAATGACCTCATCATGTGTCAGACTGACGTGCGGTCAATTTCTACATGGAAAAAATAAAATATAGATCTTTTTCCTAATGTTTATGAATATTCTGAGCTCGTTTTCTCGGTTTAAGCTACATGATGAATGTTTTAAACTAAAATGAAACCTTTATATTTACAACACCCACTTCGAGTCAGATCGATCGCATCAGGCATCAGATTGATGTGCGGTCGTTTCTTACACATCACAAATGAATTATGGATCATTTTTCTATGGTTTGAAAGGAATTGAAGCTTTTTTTCTTAATTATGGCTATTTGATGCGTGTTTTAAACTAAAATGATACTTTTATATAAAGAACATTCACTTTGAGTCACATCATCCACAATGTGTGTTAACTTGTTGTGTGGTCAAATCATACACATCAAAAATGAATTGCAAATCAATTTTTCAATGTTTGAAAACAATCTAAGATCATTTGATCAGTTTTGGTGACCCAACACTCATTTTAAACTAAAATGACACTTTCATATATGAAAAAACACACATAAAATAATAACCACCACATCAAATGTCATAATGACATGAGGTCTATTCCTACATTTGACAAATGAATTATCCATTATCTTCCAAATGATTAAAACAATCTTATCTCGATTTCTTGGTTTTTTCTATTTGATTCATATTATATACTAAAATGAAACTTTTGTATTGAAAATAGACACTATGAGTTATATGAACCACATCAGGTGTCAGATTAACATGTGGTCGATTACTATATGTCAAAAATAAATTATGGAACCCTATCCAAAATTTTGAAAAAATACAATCTTTTTTCCTGGTTTTGGCTATGTGATGCGATTTAAACTGAAATTACACTTTTATATTTAAAACATGTACATCGAGTCATACTAACCACATCCTGAGTCAGATTGGAGTGTGGTCAATTCCTACACGAGATGAATGAATTAGGGTTCATTTTCATAAAGTTTAAAAGCACTATGTGCTTGTGTTCTTGGTTTTGGTGATGTGACATTCATTTTAAACTAAAATGCCAATTATATATTGAAAACATGAACATTGAGTCATACCGATAAAATCAGGTGTCAAATTGATGGGAGGTCAATTCCTATATGCAAAAATTGAATTATCAAAAAATTTTCTAATGTTTGAAAAATTAAGATCTCTTTACATGGGTTTGGATATTATATGCATGTTTTATACTAAATTTCACTTTTGTATTGAAAACACGCACTTCGAGACATACTAACCACATCAGATGTTAGATTGACAAGTGGTTGATTCCTACACATCACAAATAAATTATCGATCATTTTACTAAATTCTAAAAATAATACAAGATTGTTTTTTTTGTTTTGGATATGTGATGCATTTTAGACTAAAATGATACTTTTATAATTTGAAACACATATGTTGATTCATATTGTAACGTCCCGGTTCCGGAAGCCACCCAGAGGCACCCCGTACCCGGTTCGTCACATGGACACAATCGCATTTCCCCAAATGCCAGAGGCTATCGACTAGTAGCGAGGGCCTTGGTTGTGATAGTGGGGAAACTATTCCCTCATTGGCAGAGTACACAGCGGAAGAAAAATAAACATACAATAGCGGAAGCAGTAATAACCAACAATATAAACAGCGGAAGACTAAATCAACAAACTGGAGCACATATGTATATATATGAAATGATTCATGATACAAAACTAGGAAAGTAGCCAAACAAGACACCATGTTGGAAAACACTACAGTACCAAAACAAGTGAAAAATAAAAGTAAACAACACCTCAGCATCATGAGCCAAAGCTCGGTCCCATGCTCTCCTACTCCAAGCAATCAAGTTCCAGAAGTTGAAGGGTGCTTTCCCTTGTCTATACTTTCAAAAACATAGTCTTCTTGGGCCCAAAAGCATGGACCAAACAGGGTTTGAGATAAAATCCCAGTAGGAATTCACCCGAAGATTTGTGCCTAGCAGTCAGTGAGTATATGGCAGTTGAAAGTGCAATAAGCTGTAAACAGTAACAACAAGCAATAGGCAGTAAAAGTAAGCAGTAAAACAGGATGATACATAGCAGAAATAAATCCGCAACCAATCAACAGCATTGAAACAAATCGCTAATAATCCCGGAACCCTTTGGGATGTACTCGAAGCCATCCCCCCTAGTCCCATCCAAGAAGTACCACAACCCTCTGGGCAACGCGCTCAACCTAACCCCTATGGCTTGGTCATACGCATTTATGAGACTCTCTGGGGAAGCTCATTCGGTCAGTTCTGCTTATAGTCTAGGGTAGTCAGGGACTCTCTTGAGGAAGATCACGCGGTCTAACCCTCATAGCCCCAAGGTCTAGAGACTCTCTGAGGAAGCTATCTTGGTCAATTCCTCTTATAGCCTCAGGTATACCACCGACTCTCTGAGGAAGCTCACTCGGTCAATTCCTCCTCTAGCCGGGGAAGGTTCTTAAAGAGATTCAAATAAGGTAAGACTCTCTGCGGAATCTCACTCGGTCTACCCTCCTGTAGTCTATAAAATCCAAGACTCTCTGGGAGCTCACTCACTCCATCCCCTATGTAGTCTATAATATCTAGGACTCTCTGGGAAGCTCAATCGTTCAATCCCTTATAGTCTATAGCACCAGGTTCTCTCAGCCCCGTGCCAGTCAGCGCATAATAATGTTATTTGGCCAAAGTACACCTATAGAGATACTTGTCTAACCAAAGTACACCTATAGAGCTACTTAAATAATCATTCTATATGGCAACAAGCATGTCATCAGTTCCACTTCAACCTATAACTGCAAGGAATGATATCAGGTGTGGAAGCCAAAGGAAAATGAGACCCAAAGGTCGTAAACAGAACAAATCAAGGAAAAATACATCCAAGAACAATAAATTATCCTCTAACAAGGACAATTTACCTCTACACAAGCGTACAAGCAACGCAGGAAAACAATAAGGGAAAAAAGGCAAACACGCAATACCCCGTTCACGGGTATTGGTGGAATTTCCACATAAAACTCAGAGATTTTGAATGGTAAGGCACAAACCACCTACCTCGATCCTAAGAGATCGATATAATTGAACCAAAACGGCTAATTACCCCTAAAATGTTGTAGATCTGAGAAAACGCACAAAACGTTCAACCTTAGATAACTTGAGAAGGAGGGAGAATTGGAAAACAAGGCTCAAGCAGAAGGAAGAACTCACCGATGCACTTCCAACGCAATCTTCAGAGCTCGAACCAGAGAACGGATGGAGGCTCAGGAATCTGGAGAAGTTTTGCAGCCATACGGAGTCTCTCGGTCGAACCAGACCTAGAAGAGGAAATTTAGGACGATGAGGCGCGACCCCGGTCCGTTTAGTGAAAAAAAGAAAAGTAACTGGCATGTATTTTTAGAGTACACGGCGTGTACTTGGTTTTTCAGTACTGCACCAAAATCGGCCTCCACGTCACCCCTACACACCGTGTGTGTGGCCCGGGCACGACCAACACATGGCTTCGAGCCAGAGAAGAGTACACGGTGTGTACTCAGAAAGTACATGGCGTGTACTCCGAATGTACACGGCGTCACTAGTGCAGAAATCATTTTTTACGTCGTTTATTTTTTATTTTTTACATCGGTTTCTAGCTGACGTTAATACGTGCGACGTTATAAATAAGGTTTTTGACATCGGTTATTTAAAAACCGATGTCAAAAACATAAAATCATGATGTTTATCACGTCAGTTATTTTATAACCGACATGATAAAGAAAATGGGAAGGGTTTATCACGTTGATTATTTAACAACCGACGTGATAAACGGCCTGGAAAATGGTTTATCACGTCAGTTATTAAACAACTGACGTGATAAACAGGGGCGAGGGGGGTTTATCACGTCGGTTCATATAGAACCGACGTGATAAACCAGGGTGAGCGTGGTTTATCACGTCGGTTCTTATAAAACCGACGTGAAAAACCAGGGGAGGGGGGTTTATCATGTCGTTTATTCAATAACAGACGTGATAAACCATTTTCCAGTCCTTTTATGATGTCATTTATTCAATAACCGATGTGATAAACCATTCTCCAGGCCTTTTATCACGTCGGTTATTAAATAACCGACATGATAAACTATTTTCCAGGCATTTTATCACGTCAGTTGTTAAATAACCGACATGTTAAACTATTTTCCAGGAATTTTATCACGTCGGTTATTTAATAACCGACATGATAAACCCAATTTTTTTTAAACAGAATGTAGTCATCTTCTCCCCACCAGATTCAATCAGAAAACAAATCAAGAAATCGTACCACAAAAACAGAAGTAGATCAAAATTAAGCATGTACATAGATAACATATAAAACTTACCCCCTAGACAGCCCCACCCTCATTTATCCCCAATGGACAGCCCTCCCCCACCCTGTTGGTGCCCTCACCCTCATGTATACCCCCTGGACAACCCCCCACCCCATTGGAGCTCCCACCATCATGTATACCCCTTGGACAACCCTCCCCCACCCCATTAGAGCCCCCACCACACTCGTGGACTTCCCCCTGACCCCCGGACACCCCCAAACACCCCTCGACAACGCCCCACCCACCTGAACAGCACCCCCTACCCCCCTCACCCCACTTGACAACCCCCACCACACCCCTGGACAGCCCCACACACCCCTGGACAACCCCCTACCCCTGGACAGCACTCCCACACCCCTGGACCGCCTTCCGACACCCCTGGACATCCCTGCCACCCCCCAGGACTGTCCCCCCACCCCACCGGATAGCCCTCCTAGACCGCTGGACACCCCCAACCCCACTGAACACACCCCCACACCCTTGGAACCCCTCCCCCACAGACCCAAATCCATACTAGAAAAACCATCAAAAGTAGACCAAAACAAGACGTAGAGAAAAATTAAACATTCAATTATATAACATTCAAAACATACACTGTCAAATTCAAAAAAAACTAAATCCAACCTAAACAACTACCAAATACACAATTAAAATGACAATATTCAAAATTACATTTTACATTACAAACAACTAAAATTCAATCAAACCTGTATAATAATTTGACCACTCCACTTGTACGTGTTTGATGTCTTCAACAGTATAGGGTTGAGGGTCATCAAAAATCTAAAAATGAAAAATAAGATAGTTAACGTGTATAATGAATAAAAAAAATTGAAATATTATGGAAAAGTTTAAGAGGAAATCGTACCAGGTAAAAATTCAAAACTATCCCAGTTGTTATTATTTCATACATAAATCTTAACATATAATATCCGCATTCGATGAGGCCTTGTTTTTCATGAAAATTCTGTTTGAATGAGTGTAAATTCAATATATTATTTTTATGTAATAAATCAAAAAGTACAAATTATAAATGGAAAATTACCTTCTCATTTACATATATGATCTTTGCATTTCTTTTCTCTGTGTTTTTTCGAAAGTAGACCCATGCACTGTTAGAAAATAATACGAATGGGGTAAATTTAACATTAATTATAATATATAAAACTATTGAGAAATTGAAACTTACTTTTCCAATATATTCTTAAAACATTCCCGCACATCACCATGAACAGAGCATATCCAATAAAGAGCTTTCTCACTTGGGCAAAAAATACCTAACATCCAATGATCACTGATAAAAGGAAATTTAATGTTAGTGGTTTTTTATGTTAAAAGATAAATAACACTTTGAGAGAAATGTGTTTCATACCTCTCACAAAAAGGCATCATCCAACATTGTGTTATTATATTCTTTTCAAATCTTTCAGCAATATAAACCATTCTTTGTTCCTCATTCAATGCACATGCTTCAGGGGAAATTAATTGTGGGTCCATGAATCCATATACTTATGTCAGCTCATTCCTCTCACAAATTTTATAAAGATACCTAATAAAAAACATACATAAGTATACATTTTTAATAAATATAACGCAGGTAAAAGGTGTTAAGACTTACATGGAAAACATTTTCACCTCGTTGATGCCCAACATATCTTCAGTAACATGCTCCATGATATCAGTTTTTGTAATCCCCACACTTATTTCACGTCCACAAACATGAGATTCCATTGCAAACTCATAAAAACCCAAAAACAAATGTGAATATCTTGACAATCTGTCAAGACCACTAGAATCTGTATCTGATGTCATAGCATGTTGTCTTTGTTGTTTTCTATACATTATTTCTTTACCTTTGAAGTATTCATGTGAAAAAAATTGAAAAATATAGGTGTTTTCAAATGATAAAACAACTTTAATAAACAAATAAAATAAAAGATATAACATTCATACCTCTATGGTAATGAGTTGAAGAAATATGGATGGCCAAACTAAAAAATGGCCGATACTCTGTCCAACTGTCGCCACCTCATCTGTAGGTATTTGTACCCTAGCTGATCTATCTATAATATCCTGTACAGTGACCCTCTGATTCTCTACCTCTAATTGTTGATAATGAACTGTATCTCCTATACAATATACCAATCCGTATTCTACTATATGATGTTGGGAATCATCAACATACAACTCGCAATATGTAGGAAGCTGCGGCGGAGGCGTAGGATAAAAAATGGGGTCTGCAGGCTGAGGCGGGGGAGTGGGAGCTACTGGCAGAGGTGGATGATAAATAATGGGGTCTGCAGGGTATGGTGGAGGAGTGGGAGCTGCAGTATGAAATTTTCTTTGCATTTCAGCAAACATAGACTGCACTGACTCTCTAATCTTGTCCTCTATCATCGCATTAATATTTTGAACTTCAGCCTCCAAGGATTCTATTTTTTTATAAACCCCCTAAATTTTAGAAGTTGAAGAACGTGGAAACACATTTCTTACCGATACACCTGCCGGATATCCTCTTACATGACCAGGATGTTCGGGCCTTCCCAATACTGCAAATAAAATATCATCCCTCCCAGTAGCTCTATATGTCCCCTCTGAACTCTTCTCCTCAAGAGAGTCATGTATTAATTAATTTAACATTTCTGTTATGATTGAAACTTATATGAAGAATAAAGTTAACTTAAATAAATTAAGTAGATATCTTACAATCCTCTTAGCTACGATTCTCGATTCTTCCAAAAGATATTGACCTTTTTTTCCCTTCCGAGCTCTCTTCCATTTTTCATGTCTAGATGGAGGGGATGGAGGGGCCACCTCTACAGAGCTTGAAGACTCAGCTCTTAGTTGTTGAAATTTTTCCGCCATCATTTGTTCTTATAATAATGCATACCCTCCCCGAGATAAACTATGAGGGTATACATTATTAGATTGGATCTCCAGATGAGATTTCCTTGTTTGATGTAATTTAAGAATAAAAAATCATTAACAAAACATTAATAAAATAATTTATATAAGAAAGTTTATAAAAGTTTACATTTCCCTTACCAGAAATGACTCTTTTTTTCTACTTTCAAAAAACTGTCTCCATGTGTCTTCATCTATAAAGGATATAAACGATATGGATTGTCGTGACTCCTATGACCATAAATGAAATCAGATGAGAGGGTTTATTTTAAATCCCTCTATCTCCTGGTAGCAAACAATAAGCATTTCTTCCTGACTCCTCCAGTGTCAGGAATATAAAATGTCATCTCATAAAGAAGAGGTTAAACATATTATATATACTAGAAATATTAAAAGAATGGTAAAAAAGTGACAAAAGATCTTACCAAAATAGTCTCCCAAAACTGGGAGATTATCGCTTTATCCACACCTCTCCAATCATCATACAGAATGCTTAATTTGGTCTAAGCATGAGTTTCAACAAAACCCTTAAAATATTTGGCATTCGGACCTCTAGGAATATCATCATCATCAAACTCAATGAATATCCTCTGATCCTGCGTATGGGCAAGTGATAATTTTGGTAAATGTGTGCACCCATGTTTACCAACCTTTGAACTCTTTTTCGTAATAGGAGCATGTGAATGTTCATCCCCAGAGGTATGACCAGCAATATTCTCCTCTCCAAAATCATGTGGTTGATCATCTGAATGATCTGTCATTATCCTTTAAATCAAAAAAACAAACATCAGTTCACAAATATACAAATTCAAATAATTTAATACTACTGTAATCAAAAAATAGAAAAGTGTACTATGTAACATAATAGTAAACATTGGTAATATGGTAAGCATGTTAAACAATGGTAAAGACGAAAAAGATGGTCAAGATGGTCAAGATGGTAAAAATGGTAAAAATGGTAAACCTGGAAAACATTGTAAACATGGTAAAGTAATTGTCAATGAACAAAAATAAGCATTTTAAAATTAATGTAATGGTTATAAACATGATAAAGTAAACTAAACAAACTTAAAACAAAAAAAAACATATACTTATTTTATTTTAAAACATGATTTAATAAATAAAAAACTTACAATATCTAACATTTATGGAAAAAATAAATGTAAACAAGAAATAAACATATGTTACCTATAATTTTAGGAATGTACAAATGGATTGTTTTCCCAAATTCCTTCGCCGTGATCGTTCCTTATGGCACAAACTATGTCTTCAACATGATCATCATTATGTTCTGTTAATATTTCCATGGAAGTAGGGATCTCACATCAATCAGCATATTCATCAAGTTCATCCTCACCAACATATTGTTTTTTCCCTTGTAAAACAACAGCCCACTGCATATCTGATTGATCTACTACATAGAAAATTTGTTTTTCATGTGTTTCCATTATAAAAGAATCACCTGTGTCTTCCAATCTATTCAGATTAACAAGTTTCATTCCAAATTCATCGTGTCTGACACTGTTGTTACCGTTAAACCACTTACAGTTAAAAACAGGAACTTTAATTTTAATGTAATCAACCTCCCATATGTCTTCAATCACTCCATAATATGCACTTGATGCAGAAATTGGGTTTTTGTCCTTAGCACTTGAAAAATGCATTGCTTCTGCAAACACCAATACACCACTATTCTGAACTGCACTTCTTTTGTCCTGAGCTTTTGTATGAAATTTATAACCATTAATGTCATAACTGGACCATGTTATCAAATTTAAACATGGACCACCCACTATCCATTTTAATGTCTCTGATACATCTGATCTACCAAGAAAAGTATTTTTAATCCATGAATTTTTTTTTTGTGCTCATTCAAAATCCTCATTTATTTCTTATTTGGATGACATTGTTTCAACTCATTAATATGCAATGTGATATACGGTTGAGCATAAGCTATGTTATTCAAGATTTTGATTCTAAATTCTTCATCTGTTCAGCTGAAAATGATTTTACTTTCAAGCCAAGAATCCCCTTTCCCTCATTATTATCTCATTCAAGGCGAGATAGAGGCAAACCTATGTGTTGCGCCGCAGCCAAGTAGCTCATACAAAACTATGCTACCTCCTCATAAATATACTTTTCAATAATGGAGGCTTCAAGTCAATATAGATTTTTAACATACCCCTTTAATATTTTCATATACCTTTCAAAAGGATACATCCAACGAAGATATACAGGTCCACAAAGATTTATTTCTCGAACCAGATGAATCATTAAATGCACCATTATATCAAAAAAAGTTGGAGGAAAAGACATTTCCGATTGACAATGTATAAAAATTGCATCCTTTTCCAAAATGTTCAAAGCATTCACATCAATCGCCTTGTTACAAATTGAATTGAAAAAATAACACAACTTCATTATAGTCTTTCTAACACGAATGGGCAATATTCCACGCAATGCAACTGGTAGAATTTGTTGCATCATGACGTGACAATCATGTGATTTAATACCTATCAACATCAAGTCCTTCAATGAGACAAAAATTTTTACATTAGAAGAATAACCTTGAGGCACTTTGGTATCATGAAGACACTGACAGAAGCTAATTTTCTCCCTCTTCGATAATGTATGACAAGCAGGGGGAAGAAATGTTCGTCTTCCTTTAGGAGTGGGAGCTAACTACAAACGTATTCCCATTGATAGTAAGTCTAATCTTGCATTCAACCTATCTTTTGTATTTCCTTTAATATCTAACAATGTTCCAATCAAAGAATCACAGATATTCTTCTCCACGTGCATGACATCAATATTATGTTTAACTTCATGATACCTCCAATATGGTAACTAAAAAAAAATTGACCTTTTCTTCCAAATATGTCTATCATTACCAGATTTATGTGTCTTTCCCAATGTCACGTCAAGGTTTTTCACCCTCTCAAAATACAGATCAGGGGATAAAGGTTTTGGAGCAGTATCAAATTATTTTGAGCCATTGAATGCCTTTTTAGTCTTCTATAAGGGTGTTCCATAGGCAAAAACATTCGATGACCCATGTGCACTATTTTCCTCCCATGATGCAATGGACAATATGACATCTGTTTTTCGCAAATTGGACATGCTTTATGCCCTTTAACACTGTATCCAGACACATTTCCATACACTTGGAAGTCATTTATAGTGAACAGAAGCACTGCATGCAGTTGAAAATATTCCATTTTATAAGAATCATACACCCTAATACCATCAACCCATAACAGTTTCAAATCATCAATCAACGGTGACAAGTAAACATCAATATCATTACCGGTTGCTTTGCACCAGTGATCATTGTAATCAACATGACATATTTGCGCTTCATAAAAATTTCAGGAGAGAGGTTGTAAATTATCAATAAAACATGCCATGAACTATGTGTGCTATTGAGTGTTCGGTATGGATTCATTCCATCTGCGCACAACCCTAGTCTGAGATTTCTAATTTCATTTCCAAATGTAGAATACTGCGCATCAATTTTCTTCCATTGTGGACAATCAGCTGGATGACGTATTTTTCCATCACATACCCGCTCTTCATCATGCCATCTAAACGTTTTTGCATCATGTGAATTAGCAAATAAACGTTTGAAACGATTAATTATAGGAAGATACAAAAATACATTTGAAGGGAGCTTTGTAATATCTAAATCATCCTGTGATTTTTCTTTCACCTTATACTGTGATGTCCCACATTTAGGAAACTCTGACAGAAATTCATATTCCTTCCTATATATAATGCAGTCATTCAGACAGGCATGAATTTTCTTGTATCCCAATCCCATCAGGCATAATATTTTCTTGGCTTTGTGATGTGAATCTGGAAGATCGTTATCTTTTGGAAGAATGTCTTTCATCAATTGTAGCAGCTCTGTAAAACTTATGTCACTCCATCCATGCTTCGCCTTCAGGTTAATAAATCTTAACACCGTCGACAAAACCATAAAATCTGTACAACTAGGATATAATGGTTTTTCAGCATCACCATATAGACGCGCAACTGTCGGTTCTATCTCAATTTATTCTGCTACAATATCGCGAATCATTTCTTCAATTCCATCGGAGTTACCATCTTGTGAATCATCATCATCAGTGACATTCCGTCTAGTTTCACCATGACAAATCCAAGGGCTTTAACTCGGATTAAAACCAGGACAAATCAGATGATCTTTTATCTCTCTACTTTTCAATTTCTTCATATTCAAACATTTCAGGCATGGACAGAAAAAAATGTCACTACTTGGAACATTTCCTTTTGCTAATTCCAAAAAGGCATCAACACCTTCCTCAAATTCATTGCTCATTCGATTTGCCATAATCCAACTTCGACTCATTATTACCTATAACAAATATCAACAAAAAATATATATATTGAAGATAAGACAAATATATTTTTATATGAAAAAAATCATAATTTGAATGTAAAACAATTTAAAATATAAAACAAATCTATAGATATTTAAAAAAATATGTTTGAATATTATTTTTAAAACAAAATATAGTTAGATATAACAGTTTTAAATTTCATTGAATCAAAGAAAACCATGACGCCTACATAGTTGAATATTGATTTCGGTTTTGATGTTTTAATATATTAGATAAACTACCTATTTAACATGTTATTAATGGTTTCTGTATACCCTAAATCCATTTGGTAAATATTTTCACACAATTATAAAAATCAATGGAAGTGTTTTTGGGAGGAATATGTTCAATCATTTGATTTTGATGTCCCATATTCTATAACAAAAGGCAATGTGGATACCAAAGCCCTTAGTTTGGTTATTTATTCTCAAAGGGATTGTGATGAAAAATAAGATTATAAGTTGATGTATATGATAAATAAAATACAACTATATTTTATTTATGGGCATAACATGAATACATAGTAAGATCCTCCCTAAAACATCTCATGAAAATGTTGAGGAAGCACACTAAATCCCTATGAAAAAAAGGAATCTAAATCATCACCTAAACAAGGAAAAATAGTTTCATATACTCACTATGGATCACTCACAAAATAATTCATATAAATAAACCTTTTTGTATAAAAAATTATATATATATATATATATTAAAATTAAGGTTCTCGGATACTACTTCTCCACTAGTTTTCCTTTCACACCCCAATGCGCTACTCCACAACACTTCCATGCTACTAACATCTATAAAAAACTACAAATTGCTTTTAAAAACCAAAAAAAAATTGTTTAAATTTATGTATGGTGGGCATAACAGCTAAAACATCTCATGAAAATGTTGAGGAAGCACACTAAAGCCCTACGAAAAAAGGAATCTAAATCATCTCCTAAACAAGGAAAAATAGTTTCATATACTCACTATGGATCACTCACAAAATAATTCATATAAATAAACCATTTCATATAAAAAATTATATATATATATATATATTAAAATTAAGGTTCTCGGATACCACTTCTCCACTAGTTTTCCTCTCACACCCCAATGCTAATGTCATGGTCTCACCCCTCCCATAAAGCATCCTACACCATGTGAAATTGTATCACTTCCATCAATGAATCATATGTATCTTAGATTATCTCATAACCATCTTATCAAAATAGTAATGAGGTGCATACATGGAAACCACTACATCTTGTTTACATTAAATTTACAAAAATCGCAAAAAATAATTATAGAATATCCGTGAAAAAAACGAACGAAATAAATTCGTGGAAGGCTTACTTGAATGTTGCGAGTTGAGATGATAGATCCGAGAGGAGTGAAAAAGATAAACAATGAAGCCAAAATGAGTTTAACTCAGGTCGATCGACGAGCCGATTAGGGTTTACTGCGTGAGAGAGATGAGTCGGCGAACTGTCAATCGAAAAATCGTAAATGACAGTCCACGGGCTTTAATTTCTTTAAAAGTTTTATAACGTCGGTTATTTTATAACCGATGTAAAAAACACGTAGATATATCGTTTTTTACGTCAGTTATAAGATAACTGACGTAAAAAACCCGATATCTACGTGTTTTTACGTCGGTTATCAAATAACCGACGTAAAAAACCAAAGCCCGGGGGTTTTTTTTACGTTGGTTATAAGATAAACGACATAAAAAACCAATGCGCGGGGGGTTTTTTTTACGTAGGCTATTTGATAACCGACGTAAAAATGCGTAGATATCGGGTTTTTTACGCCGGTTTCCAAATAACCAACGTAAAAAACCCCCCACGCATTGGTTTTTTATGTCGGTTATAAGATAACCGACGTAAAAACCGAACATGTGCGATTTGTAACGTCGGTTATTAAAATAACCAACGTTAAAAATCTACTCGATGCATTTTTACGTCGGTTATATATAACCGACGTAAAAAATGGTGATGTAAAAAACGTTTTCTGCACTAGTGCGTGTACTTCGAAATTTTACAGAAACTCCATTTTTCTTAAAATCATCAGAAAAAGGAAAAGTGTACATGAAACGAAGATCCAGGTTCTTACAAACTTACTCCATTAATGAAATTCATCCCCGAAGTTCCATAGATGGGCATTGAAGAAGGATCCTCAAACAGTTCCGACCACTGCGTTCGAACCTCGACCTCGCTCTCCAAAGTCTCTTCTTGTGCTCGCCTGTGCTGCCATAGCACTCATACCAGAGGAACTGACCGGCCTCAGAGAACCTTCGTACTACGATCGAAAATCTGGATGGGATGCACTTCAAATGACGCATCCTCTTCGAGATCAACCCCCTCGGGCTGAAAGACATGAGACAGGTCTGAAAAGTAAAGTAGGAGATGAGAGACGTGGAAGAGGTCGTGCATGGCCCGGTACCTCTGAGGTAGCTGAAACTGATAGGAAACTGGCCCAACTCTCTCCAGAACCTCAAACGGCCCGACGTACTGTGGTGAAAGATGACCCTATATCCAATTCCTTTATGTCCCAACCTCGGTGCGACTTGCATGAAAACCTGATCCCCAACCTCGAACTCCAGAGTTCGTCTCCGCTGACTAGCATAAGACTTCTGTCAAGACTGTGTTGTAGCAATCCTCTTCCAAATCAACTCTATCTACTCCTAAGTCTCCTGAACAATACGGGGTCCCATCAAAGATGCCTCTCCAACCTCCAGCCAGAATAAGGGTGATCAGCATGGCCTACCGTACAAAGCCTTATATAGTTCCATCTGAATGGTCTCCTGGAAACTGTTGTTGTTGGCGAACTCCATGAGTGGAATATGCTTTCCCAAAAAACCGCCAAAATCTAGGATGCATTCTCGGAGCATATCATCAAGAACCAGGATCATGCACTCGGACTGGCCATCAGTCTGGGGATGTTGTGCCGTACTCAGGAGTACCTGGGTACCCAAAGCTATTTGATGTCCCTGCCAGAACCAAGATATTAAGCACACATCCCTGTCTGAAACAATAGAGTGTGGAACTCCATACTGACATAAAATCTCTCTAATGTACAATCATCCCAGATCATCAACACTGAAGGTCTCCTTGATCAGTAAGAAGTGACAAACCTTCGTAAGCCTTTCGACAACAACCCAAACACCATCGTTACCTCGAGGAGACCTTGGCAACCCTGTCACGAAGTCCATTGTAACATCGTTCCACTTCCACACCGGAATGGGTAACTCCTGTAGAAGGACTGCTGGTCACTGATGATCCACCTTCACCTACTGACAATTAGAACATCTCATGACACAACTATCAATATCTTTCTTAATACCTAGCCACCAGTACTTGCGATGAAGATCCTGATACATCTTGGTGACACTAGGATGAACTTCCCAAACTGAGGAATGAAAATCCTGCATCAACTCCTCGAGTATGTTTGCTGGCACTCATATGAATCCCTGGAAACGTAAGATCTCATCAGCGCCCACTGTCCATCTAGGAAGAGGGGCCCCTCCCGACACACTCTCCATCAGGACTAAGGACTTTGAATCTGATAGCTTCCTCATTCGTACCCAATCAAGAAGTGAAGAGGTAACAGTTGCAGAAGATAGGACAGTCTGTCCCTGCTTGTCGCACACCTCCAGATGTATCTCAGAGAACATAGCCATAAGCTGCCACTGACTGCTGGCCTCCTAAACCGCCTGAATCTGAGTTCTTCTTCTCAACGCATCTTCCACTGCATTTCCCTTTCCCAGCGTATAGGCGAGCTCGAAGTCAAAGGACTGAAGATACTCAACCCACCTGCACTGTCTCAGATTCAGAACACACTGAGTGAAGATATACATGAGACTCTTGTGGTCAGTGAAAACCACAAAGTGCTCTCCCAGATGATAGTGTCTCCAACAACGTAAGGCATGAACAACTGCGGCCAACTCCATATCATGCGTAGGGAAGTTCCTCTCATGTGGCCTCAACTGCCGAGACCTGTACACAACGACTCCATCTCCCTGCATGAGCACAGCTCCCAGCTTGATACCTGAAGCATCATAGTAAATAGTGTTTCCCTTGCCCGGGTCTGGAAACACTAGTATCGGTGCTGACGCCAACCTCCCTTTCAGCTCCTGAAAGGCTGACTCACAAAAATATGACCATAAAAACTTCTCCCCCTTCTTGGTCAGACCTATCAACGGTGCTGCTAGGAAAGAGAAATCCTGAATGAAGCATCTGTAGTATCAGGCCATCCCTAGGAAACTCCACACCTCGAAGACGTTTTTAAGCTACTCCCAGGAAACTACAATTCTCACTTTCTCTGGGTCCACTGACACTCCTGTCTCTGAGATAACATGACCCAAGAAGTGAAACTTATAAGGCCCCAGCCTTAAACCTTACTTAATCTTGAGTTATTACAAGATTACACATTGGGGATCTTTTCGGGTTTAGAGTTTTAGAGAATTAGATCATAAAACTTGCATTACATTCCACATATAAACAAAGTGGTTACATAAAGAAAGTATTCTTCATTCCCATCAATGGAAACACATTTAAACTAAAACATGGATTATTTCTTGACACATCCTTGACTCTATCATCTTATCATGTACCTTTCCCTTGACCTATGAAAAACATTTCTAAAACTTGGGATGAGAATAAAAACTCAGTATGGGTTATAAAAAAACATGGAAAGGAAACATGAGTTCATATATACATAAGAATGAAATCATACTTTACCCATAAAACATAGGCACCTTAACATACCTCATAAAATCATGAATAAATCATAGAAATCATAAGACATAAAGGTAACTTGAGGCATTCATAACATTCTTACGTAGGGAGTAACCCTCTTGGTTACGTTTGGAATACCCATCACAGTATATTCCCTAAATCTCTACGGAGAAACCTTAACGTTTCACTCCTTCGCGTTACCCAATGCATTGGAGAGCTATAACGGGCTCACCCGCCCTTAGTTTATCACGGAACCACCCGTCTTCATAATAATTCCCAAGAACCATAACATAATCATATCACATAAAACATGCATAAAGGAAACATAAAATTTCCACATTTCAATCACAAGATATCAATACAACAGAAAAAACATTGTGAAAACCATTTTCAATACCAAAATAAAAGAAAAGTAAAACATGGTATTTATTTTTCTTTTAAAAAGAAGGTATGGCTTGTAGAGGAAGCCGAAACTCAAATAACGGTTACGACGGCGGAGAAGTCGTTGTCGCCGCATACGTACGACAAAAACATTCCCTTTTGTCGTTTAGTAAACACTTCGTATAAAAAAGATTCCTTTTGAATAAACTTAAAAGTCAAAGGGGTTTATATACCGTATAAAATAAATTTGTGTATAAAATAAAATATGCCTCAATGAAAGGAGATTGAGACGAAGTCCCATACCTCGTATCCGACTTGACCCGACCATTCTTTAATCTCCTGAATAATAAACTTGAGTTAATCTCTAATTTCTTGTGAATCTTTTTCAAGTTAATTATTCCTTTTATACCATGTTATGAACATCATGTAATCAGTTAAGTTAATAATGTTCATTTTGTCGGTATTTGGTTCTTAAGTCAAAAATAGACTTCTTACACTTACATGTTGTTAATTTGGTCAAAGTTTCATTATATCCAGAATAGTATTCATGATGTAGATATCATATATGTCAGATATATCCAGTAAATACATGCATTTATAATATTACATAATAATTTAGAGGTAATAAATGAAATGCACCGTTCATGGAGACGGTAAGCCGTACGTACGCATGAAAGCTACTTTCATTTCTATTTCATATTTTATAGAATGAAATCATAATTATATAATGGTATATTATAATTACAGTATAATAGCATATATAATATCATAGTTAAATCCTTTATATGTCCCACATATGGTATTTTAACGAATCAAATCACTTTGAGGGGGCGGTAGTCCGCACTTCCTAAAATGAAGATATCGTGTTTACCCATAATGGAAACCATAAAGGTATGTCCAAAATGAAAAAAACCGAAGCTTAAGGAAAACATAAACATATTATATATCATATATAAAAATAGTGACATCATAATGGCCACCTTTGAAGGTGTTAAATGAGTATTGAACAATCATCGTTTCGGGAGGCAGAATTTCGCCATCCACGGAAACCGTATGATAATTAACCATTTGATGCAGTTGTGTGAGAGTGTAGCTCAAATAAATCTTATAACAACATCCTAGTATATTGAAGATACTGGTTTTGTTACAAAATAAGTAAATAAAAAGAGTTTAGGGGGTTGGAGAAGCAAAATAAAACAAATGAACATGAGAGAATGAATTACCTTTAAAAGTGTACCTCCTTTTGATTTGAGCCTAAAGGCTTCCTTTGAAAGGATTCTGCCCAAAGGGAATCCTCTAGGATGAGGAGAGGGATGTGGAGAGAGTAAATGGTCAGGGGTTGGCCGATCCGAAGGCTTGAGAAGTGTGTGAAATGAGGTAGAGGTGGGGGCCTTTTATAAGAGGAGAGGAGGGGAACTTTTGGAAAGTAAAGAAATATTACTTTATTTGAAAATGTTTTTAGGTTTTAAAAGGTCCCACATTGATATAATTCGTGTATAAGGTGATAAGGGTTATAAATCCACTCATCCAATTGGTTTTGGCCATGTGTAGTTCATAGATTTTACATTGTCTTTCCATTTTATTTAAATCGTCAAATAATGATGTCATCACTGCATCATTATTATGTCATAAATAAATTAATTTATTTAATGTCTAAAAATCAAAAAAAAATACTATTATGTAGGAAATCTTTTTATATTTCCAATGACTATTTATAATCAAATATCTGATCTTTATAACCCCATGTAAAAATTGTTTTCGTGAAACATATTATGTTTGTGTCATTTTTACTTTTACATTAAATAAAAAGTTATTTATGTCATTTACCAACCAAAATGTCTCCATGGGGTCCCCAAGTTGACCCATGGCTTGTCTTGGTCGGCCATGACACAACAAATAAGGTTGGGACATGTGTCTAGGTCATTTCATATTATTAAAGCATTATTTATACCTTAAACTACACTAATTACCACTAATCACGATTAAAAACTTAATAAATTACTATTCACCAAAAAATTATTTTAATCTCATTGAACCACATTTTACTTCTTAATTACAACCATGTATGTCGGATTTTCAAAATTCAATACACATTAGTGGTAAACTTTCATTTAACTGAAAAATCAGTTTGCTTGATTACCACTTAGTGGTTTCACTATTCATCAAAAATTGAAGTTCTTCAGAAAATTACCAAAAATTCACCCTAAGATATATTTGATATTTTAAATTCAAAAATGAAGTCTATTTTACAAAATTCAAATCATATAAGTCACATTAATTAATTTAATAATTAATTCCCGCTGCCAGAGCAAATTGCGTGTTTTTACAAAACAATAAGTATCAAAAGATTGACACTAGTTTAAGTCTAATTTCAAAGTGAAATTGATTCCAATGACCACCATTGGATAAAATGGTAAAAATATATTATAATTTCACTTCAAAACCAATTCGAAACATAATCTAATCATAGAAATAAATTATATTAAAAAGCAGTTTTTATGTAAAATGCAGAATTTCTCACTATTCATTAAAAAATGAACATTGTCAGAAAAATACAAAAAATTCACACAAGGTAAATTTTGATGTCCCAATCATAAAGGATAAGTTTATTTTGACAAATATAGTTTATAAAATTGTCAAAATATAGATTCAAAAATGGTTTGCCATCAAAAGGCAGTAAAACACTCTTTTATGAATATTAGTGTATTCCATGCATAAGATTGTATTTATTTTCATTTTAAGACTCTATAACAGTATGTTAATCATTAATAGACATATATAAAAATATCTATTATTCATTACTTACTTGGGATGTTACATCCTTCCCCCCTTTAGAAAATTGCGTCCCCGCAATTTATTTACTTATCGAATAAATGGGGGTACTTATCCCTCATTGCATTTTCAGATTCCCATGTTTCCTCTTCAATGATGTGGTTTTTCCACAAAACCTTTACCTGGTGAATCACCTTATTCCGTAACACTTTCTCCCTGTGGTCAAGAATCTGGACCGGTTGTTCCTCATAAGATAGGTTCTCTTCCAGCTGAACTACCTCTGGACTCAAAACATGAGATAGATCTGGCATATACTTTCTCAACATCGAAACGTGAAAAACATTGTGTACCTGAGATAAACTCGGAGGTAAAGCCACTCGGTATGCAACTGATCCAACTCTCTCTATAATTTCGTATGGTCCAAAAAACCTTGGACTCAACTTTTCTTTCTTACCAAATCTCATCACACTTTTCCAAGGAGAAACCTTGAGAAAAACATGATCACCTACCTCGAAAGATAGATCCTTCCTCCGGTTATCCGCATAACTCTTCTGCCTGCTCTGAGCTGTTCTCATGTGTTTCTGAATCAGCTGAACTTTTTCTGCCATCTCTTCTACCAATTCTGGTCCTATCAACTTCCTTTCACCCACTTCATCCCAGAAAGCTGGAGTTCGACACCGCTTCCCATATAATGATTGAAATGGTGCCACCTGTATACTGGAATGAAAACTGTTATTATATGAAAACTCAACCAAAGAAAGATGTTGGTCCCAACTTCCCTGATAATCCATAGAACAAGCTCGTAGAATATCCTCCAATGTCTGAATTATTCATTCTGACTGCCCATCTGATTGAGGATGAAAAGCTGTACTAAAATTTAATTCAGTACCCAACGACTTCTGAAGGCCTTTCCAAAAGTTAGAAGTAAACCTGGGATCACGATCTGATACAATGGAGAGAGGAACTCCATGTAACCTGACTATCTCTTTAAGATACAAACGGGAAAGTTGATCAAGAGAGAAAGTATCTCGTATAGCAATGAAATGAGAAAATTTGGTCAAGCGATCAACAATAACCCAGATTTCATTATTACCTCGCGATGTCTTCGGTAATCCAACAACAATGTCCATGGATATATTCTCCCATTTCCACTCTGGCACTGGTAAAGGCTGAAGCATCCCTTTCGTTAACTGCCGCTCTGCTTTAACCTGCTGACAAGTCAAACAATTCACAGTAAAATCAGCAATATCTCATTTCATTCCATCCCACCAGTAATACTCCCGCAGATCTCTATACATCTTAGTACTGCCCGGATGAACTAAAAACGGAGAACTATGAGCTTCACATAACAACTCTCTCTTCAATTGTGAATCACAAGGCACACACAATCTCTTCCCAAATATCAAAACACAATCATTATCAATGTTGAATTCAGGCAACTTACCTTTCTGAACCAGCTCTACCTTTTTCTGCAACTCACTATCTTGCTTCTGTGCTTGCTTGATTCTATCTGATAGAGAAGATCTCACTGATACCTGAAACAAAACAGAAGGACTTCCTGCACCAACAACTTCTATGACAAAGTTCATCAAATCCTTAACCAAAGGATCATGTTCCAAACGCAACATTGTTAATGAAGCATTAATGTTTCGACTCAAAGCATCAGCCACTTTATTTTCTTTTCCCGGATGGTAATGAATTGTACAATCATAATCCTTGATTAATTCCATCCATCTCCTTTGTCTCATGTTTAACTCTTTCTGAGTGAATATATACTTTAAAATTTTGTGATCGGTATATATTTCACACTTTACTCCATACAAATTATGCCTCCAAATTTTTAAAGCAAAAACAACAGCAGCTAGTTCCAAATCATATGTAGGGTAATTTACCTCATGAGTTTTCAACTGTCGTGAAGCATAAGCAATTACCTGATCATTCTGCATTAGGACGCAACCAAGTCCTTTCAATGAATCATCGCTGTATATAACAAACTCACCATTCCTAGAAGGTAGTGCCAAAACTGGAGCATTCACCAATCTTCTTTTCAATTCCTGAAAACAATCATCACATTCTTTTGTCCAGATAAACTTAACACCCTTCCGAGTTAGCTTAGTCATTGGACTAGATAACCGTGAAAAATTTCTAACAAACCTTCGGTAATAGCCCGCCAAACCAAGGAAGCTACGAATCTCGGTTACATTTGTGGGTCTTGGCCATTCTTCCACAACATTTGTTTTTGCAGGATCAACAGTTATTCCATCTTTAGAAACAATGTGACCAAGGAAAGAAATTTGTTGCAACCAAAACTCACACTTGCTGAATTTCCCATACAGTTTCTTTTCTTTTAAGGTTTGCAAGATAACCCTTAAATGTTTTTCATGCTCCTCCTTACTTTTATAAAACACCAAAATATCATCAATGAAAACCACCACAAACTTATCCAAGAACTCATGGAAAATTCTATTCATTAAGTCCATGAATATAGCAGGTGAATTGGTTATCCCAAAAGGGATTACTACAAATTCATAATGACCATATCTCGTACGGAATGCGGTCTTCGGAATATCTGCCTCCTTTACCTTCAGCTGATGGCACCCCGATCTCAGGTCAATCTTTGAAAAAAACTGAGCTCCCTGGAGCTGATCAAAAAAATCATCGATATGAGGCAAAGGATATTGGTTCTTAACAGTGATATTATTCAAGGCTCTATAATCAATGCAAAGTCTCATAGAACCATCTTTCTTTTTAACAAATAAAACAGGAGCACCCCATGGTGATGTGCTAGGTCTAATGAAACCTTTCTCAAATAAATCTTTCAATTTCTCCTTCAACTCTAAAAGTTCAATTTGTGCCATTCGATAAGGGGGTTTTGAAATTGGCTTAGCATCAGGAACTAAGTCAACAGTAAACTCAACTTCCCGATCTAGTATTATTCCAGGAAACTCATCAGGAAAAACATCAGGATACTCATTTACCACTGGCACATCATTAATCTGAATAGTTCCTTTATTTTCAACGACGTGTGCAAGGTAACATTCATCTCCATCTTTTACAACTTTCTCGGCCTCTTGATATGTTATCAAAAGTAAGGGTTCATTCCTGTAAAAAAACTGAAAGTCTTTCTGAAAACAAACTTCTTTAGCTCTACAGTCAATCTTAGCATGGTAAATAGAGAGCCAATCCATACCCAGGATAACATAAAACTCTACTAGAGGTATAACAATAAGGTTTGCAAGTAGGTTCTTTCCACAGATAAGGATAGGAAGATTCTTATAAATTCTTTTTGCCTCAACATTCCCCCCAGGTTTTTTTACCAAAAGTTCAGGAGACATTTCTTGAGATGGTATTCCCATTTTACTAGAAAAGGTTTCAGAGATGAAAGAATGTGTAGACCCCGAATCAAACAACACACTGGCATAATCTGAAAAAACAAACAAAGTACCTGATACAACTTCATTTGATGGCCCGACATCTGCTGAAGTAGTTGCAAAGGATTTCACTACCCCTTTCTGCTTGTAGTCTAACTGCTTCCCATCACTCAAGCTCCTTGTCGGACACTCGTTTGCATAGTGATCCATCTAATTGCACTTATAACATTTCACTAACTATAAAGAAAATTTGTTCTTACCTTCACCTTGATCCTGTTCAGTGCAATCACGAGCCTTATGTCCCATCTTACCACATCGGTAGCACTTCCCAGAATTCAGAAGACATTCCCCAGCATGCCTTTTTCCACATTTATCACAAACTGGAAACTTAGTTCACTTACCATCAGAATCTTTTGAAGAATTATTACCTTTCTCCTGCCACCTCGGTCTCTTCTTCTGCTGGTTGTTATAGAAAAATTGGTCATTGGCAAACTCCATTTCCACCTTCTCAGCACATCGAACAAGCTTTTCATAACTTTTAAACTCACGAGAAGATAATGCCCTTCGATACTTTGGCTTTAATCCTGAGTAAAAACGATTGATTTTACTATCAAGGTCCCGGATAAAATTTGGAGCATACCTTTCCAATCGAGTGAACCTTTCTTCATAGGCAGCCACTGAGTCTTCCTCTTGCCTCAATTCGAAGAATTTCTTTTCCATCCTAAGTCGAACAGCCTTAGGAAAATACATCTCAAGAAACATACCTTTGAATTCATCCCAGTCAAGAGCATCAATCTCATCGGCGTCCCTGATATTTTTAACCATAGACCACCACTGATCTGCTTCACCCTCCAAACGATAAATAGCAAGACTAACCTTTTGATTTTCTGAACACCCCATGACATCAAAAATCTTCTCCAGTGCTTTAATCCACCCTTCAGCTAGCACAGGGTCAGATGATCCTCTGAATGATGGTGGATGTTGCCTCATGAAATGTTCCACCACTGACATGTTCCTATGCGGTTGGTCTGGCTGATCTCGTGTATGGATACCACCGCCATTTATCTCTTGAGTCAACTGCGCCATTACTGCAAAAAACTGTTCAGTTCCAATTCCGACCATCTCAGGATGCTGATTCGGAAGGTTATTTCCTTCTGTATGCCTTCCTAGCACTGCTTCCCTGTTTCCTCTGTGGAAAACCATTCTGAACAAACATGTCTTAGATGAAGCAACATGGTAATCTTTAAATGCTATATCATTTAAAAAAAATATTTTTGGATAATCATTTAATAGAATTCTAACTCCTAAAGTTATCTAAACCGACCTTTGATACCAACTATAAGGCCCCACCCTTAAACCTTACTTAATCTTGAGTTATTACAAGATTACACATTGAGGATCTTTTCGGGTTTAGAGTTTTAGAGAATTAGATCATAAAACTTGCATTACATTCCACATATAAACAAAGTGGTTACATAAAGATAGTATTCTTCATTCCCATCAACGGAAACACATTTAAAATAAAACATGGATTATTTCTTGACACATCCATGACTCTATCATCTTATCATGTACCTTTCCCTTGACCTGTGAAAAACATTTCAAAAACTTGGGATGAGCATAAAAACTCAGTATGGGTTATAAAAAAAACATGTAAAGGAAACATGAGTTCATATATACATAAGAATGAAATCATACTTTACCCATAAAACATAGGCACTTTAACATACCTCATAAAATCATGTATAAATCATAGAAATCATAAGACATAAAGGTAACTTGAGGCATTCATAACATTCTAACGTAGGGAGTAACCCTCTTGGTTACGTTTGGAATACCCATCACAGTATATTCCCTAAATCTCTTCAGAGAAACCTTAACGTTTCACTTCTTCGCGTTACCCAATGCATTGGAGAGCTATAACGGGCTCACCCGCCCTTAGTTTATCACGGAACCACCCGTCTTCATAATAATTCCCAAGATCCATAACAAAATCATATCACATAAAACATGCATAAAGGAAATATAAAATTTCCACATTTCAATCACAAGATATCAATACAACACAAAAAACATTGTGAAAAACATTTTCAATACCAAAATAAAATAAAAGTAAAACATGGTATTTATTTTTCTTTTAAAAAGAAGGTATGGCTTGTAGAGGAAGCCGAAACTCAAATAACGGTTACGACGGCGGAGAAGTCGTTGTCACCGCATACGTACGACAAAAACATTCCCTTTTTTCATTTAGTAAACGCTTCATATAAAAAAGATTCCTTTTGAATAAAGGTAAAAGTCAAAGGGGTTTATACACCGTATAAATGAAATTTGTGTATAAAATAAAATATGCCTCAATGAAAGGAGATTGAGACGAAGTCCCATACCTCGTATACGACTTGACCCGACCGTTCTTTAATCTCCTGAATAATAAACTTGAGTTAATCTCTACTTGCTTGTTAATATTTTTCAGGTTCATTATTCCTTTTATACCATGTTATGAACATCATATAATCAGTTATGTTAATAATGTTCATTTTGTCGGTATTTGGTTCTTAAGTCAAAAATAGACTTCTTACACTTACATGTTGTTAATTTGGTCAAAGGTTCATTATATCCAGAATGGTATTCATGATGTAGATATCATATATGTCATATAAATCCAGTACATACATGCATTTATAATATTACATAATCATTTAGAGGTAAGAAATGAAATGCACCGTTCATGGAGACGGTAAGCCGTACGTACACATGAACGCTACTTTCATTTATATTTCATATTTTATAGAATAAAATCATAATGATATAATGGTATATTATAATTCCAGTATAATATCATATATAATATCATAGTTCCATCCTTTATATGTCCCACATATGGTATTTTAACGAATCAAATCACTTTGAGGGGGCGGTAGTCCGCACTTCCTAAAATGAAGATATCGTGTTTACCCATAATGGAAACCATAAAGGTATGCCCAAAATGAAAAAAATAGAAGATTAAGGAAAACATAAACATATTATATATCATATATAAAAATAGTGACATCATAATGGCCACCTTTGAAGGTGTTAAATGAGTATTGAACAATCATCATTTCGGGAGGCAGAATTTCGCCATCCACAGAAACCGTATGTTCTTTAACCATTTGATGCAGTTGTGTGAGAGTGTAGCTCAAATAAATCTTATAACAACATCCTAGTATATTTAATATACTGGTGTTGTTACAATAGAAGTAAATAAAAAGATTTTAGGGGGTTGGAGAAGCAAAATAAAACAAATGAACATGAGAGAATGAATTACCTTTAAAAGTGTAACTCCTTTTGATTTGAGCCTAATGGCTTCCTTTGAAAGGATTCTGCCCAAAGGGAATCCTCTAGGATGAGGATAGGGATGTCGAGAGAGTAAATGGGTAGGGGTTGGCCTAGCCAAAGGCTTGAGAAGTGTGTGAAATGAGGTAGAGGTGGGGGCCTTTTATAAGAGGAGAGGAGGGGCACTTTTGGAAAGTAAAGAAATATTACTTTATTTGAAAATGTTTTTCGGTTTTAAAAGATCCCACATTGATATAATTCGTGGATAAGGTGATAAGGGTTAGAAATAAACTCATCCAATTGGTTTTGGCCATGTGTAGTTCATAGATTTTACATTGTCTTTCCATTTTATTTAAATCGTCAAATAATAATGTCATCGCTGCATCATTATTATGTCATAAATAAATTAATTTATTTAATGCCTAAAAATCATAAAAAAATACTATGATGTAGGAAATATTTTTAGATTTCCAATGACTATTTATAATCAAATATCTGATCTTTATAACCCCATGTAAAAATTGTTTTCGTGAAACATATTATGTTTTTGTCATTTTTACTTTTACATTAAATAAAAAGTTATTTATGTCATTTACCAACCAAAATGTCTCCATGGGGTACCCAAGTTGACCCATTGCTTTTCTGGGTCGGCCATGACACAACCAATAAGGTTGGGACATGTGTCTAGGTCATTTCATATTATTAAAGCATTATTTATACCTTAAACTACACTAATTACCACTAATCACGATTAAAAACAGAATAAATTACTATTCACCAAAAAAATTATTTTAATCTCATTGAACCACATTTTACTTCTTAATGACAACCATGTATGTCTGATTTTCAAAATTCAATACACATTAGTGGTAAACTTTCATTTAACTGAAAAATCAGTTTGCTTGATTACCACTTAGTGGTTTCACTATTCATCAAAAATTGAAGTTTTTCAGAAAATTACCAAAAATTCACCCTAAGATATATTTGATATTCCGAATTCAAAAATGAAGTCTATTTTACAAAATTAAAATCATATAAGTCACATTAATTAATTTAATAATTAATTCCCGCTGCCAGAGCAAATTGCGTGTTTTTACAAAACAATAAGTATCAAAAGATTGACACCAGTTTAAGTCTAATTTCAAAGTGAAATTGATTCAAATGACCACCATTGGATAAAATGGTAAAAATATATTCTAATTTCACTTCAAAACCAATTCGAAACATAATCTAATCATATAAATAAATTAGATTAAAAAGCAGTTTTGATGTAAAATGCAGAATTTTTCACTATTCAATAAAAAATGAACATTGTCAGAAAAATACCAAAAATTCACACAAGGTAAATTTTTATGTCCCAATCATAAAGGATAAGTTTATTTTGACAAAAATAGTTTATAAAATTGTCAAAATATAGATTCAAAAATGGTTTTCCATCAAAAGGCAGTAAAACAATCTTTTAAGAATATTAGTGTATTCCATGCATAAGATTGTATTTATTTTCATTTTAAGCCTCTATAACACTATCTTAATCATTAATAGAAATAGATAAAAATATCTATTATTCATTAATTACTTGGGATGTTACAAAACTGATCCATACAAAAGTGGAACTTCGAGAGTTTAACATACAACCGATTCTCTCTCAGTGTACTCAGAATGAACTCAAGATGTGTGGCATGGTCGTGTCGAGTGTGAGAGTACACCAAGATATCATCCACGAAGACAATGACAAAGGAGTCCATGTACGGATGGAACACTCGGTTCATCAGTACCATGAAGACTTCAGGCGCATTCGTAAGTCCGAACGGCATGACTGTATATTCGTAAAGACCATACCTCCTCCTGAATGCTGTCAAAGGTATATCCGATGGTCTAACGCACAACTGATGATAACCGGACCTCAAGTTGATCTTCGAGAACACCCGGGCTCCTCAAAGCTGATCAAAGAGGTCATCGATCCTCGGAAACAGATATCTGTTCTTGACCATCAACTGGTTCAACTTCCGATAATCCACAAAAAGATGAAGGGTACCGTCTACCTTCTTCGCAAACATGATAGGTGAACCACAATGGGAGGTACTGGGTCAGGTGAAACCCTTTGCCTACAAATCCTCCAACTGCTTCTTGAGCTCCTGCAACTTAGGTGTAGCAATCCTATAAGGAGGAATGGACACCGGTGCCGCTTCTGGCACGAGCTCAATCGAGAAGTCTTCCTCACGCTCTGGTGGTAAAACTAAAATGTCTTCTGGAAAGACTAACCTGAAATGATCCAGTACTGGGGGAAAGTCTAACTCTGAAGTCCCCTAGTCATCCAGATAATGACTGGAAATATGGGCTGTAACTTCCCCGAGCCCATGATGCTCTGGTCCAGCTCTACCCGCCTGGACATCCCACTTGCCTCTATGAAGGATGGATCCGCCCTCTGGTGATATGAAACTCACCCTACGGCGAAAGAAATCAACGACTGCCTGGATTGGAACCAAACGGTCCATACCGAGAATGACGTCGTGTCCCGTCATTTCTAGGACATAAGGGTCTCATAAGAAACGACACCCCGCAACCTTGAGATGGAACTCTTTGCATTTTCATACGCTAGATATCGCTCTCCAAAAATGAAACAAAGATAAATCTATGGGAAGCACCAGTATCAAAAAAAGATGAAGATAAAACTGAGGCTACTAGGATCGTACCTAGAACTGTTGAAGGTCCGGGATCCTGCTCCTGATAGGTCTGCTCCATGGCGAAAGACTGGCCTGCACCATGGCCCTACGCCCCTGGCTGACCGCTTTGAACTGATCCACTTTGCTTTCACTAATGACCTGGTGACTGACCACCACAGCTGTGACCTCCACCTCGGCCTGAACGGCCGAAAGAACTCCAGTTCCCTGACTGGGGAAAAAATGGTAAAACATCTGCAGAACGCGGGATCATAGAGAAACCTCTACCACCAACTGAAGGTGAGAAGATGTGATTGAAATGCTGAAGATGGCCCATCTTGCCGCAAGACTCACACTCCATCGAATCCCTATGGCATTGAGGCCTAGTATGACCATCCCTATCGCACTGGTAGCATACAACCTGGCTGCCGGATGATGCATCCTGCAAACCTCGATCTCCTTGAGAAGACTCTCTGTGATTCTTCCTATTGTCCATAGGAGGACCACAGACTCTGGATATCGAACCACCCTGGCTCACTTCTCCAAAATGCCTCAGATTGTGCTCAGTGATCAGTGCCTGGTTGATGAAGGAGGATATCGAAGTCAACTCGAAGATGTTCACCTGGGAACAGATCTCCTGCCTGAGACCGTCCTCGAACTTCCTAGCAAGGAACAACTCATAACCTGCTGGGATCGATGTAAAATGATGAATCTCAGTGAAGCGAGACGAGTACTCTAAAACAGAGAGAGTACCCTACTACAGACTCATAAAATCCCAGGCTCGATCGGCCCTCAGGGTCTCCCTATAGAAGTAGTCATAGAAGGTGCATCATAACTCGTCCCAAGACATATCATGTTGACACCCTGACTGTGAGATCACCTTTCACCACCTCTTGTCAGTGTCCTGGAGCATATAAGTAGCCAGATTTACCATTTTCTCTGGAGGGATCTCTAGATGCTCAAAGATGGTCAGTGTGGCCTTTATCCACGAATCTACAACCTAAGGTCTTCTATCCCCAGAAAAAGTTGGAGGATGCTGCTACTGGAAAACCCATGTCAACTCATCCATCGACAGGGTAGGAGGCGGTGCTCTCTGGAAGGTCTGCATCATCCTCAGGAAGTCCTTCCTGAACTGTGCCTCAGAGCCTGCAATGGGCATGACAGCCGGTGCCAAGGTTGGCTCGACTGAAGGATCAACAGGAAGTCCCTGATCAGCCAAATCTGGCATCTGATCACTTCTTGACGACAGACGTACAACCGGAGGACGTCTCGGAGGCATAGCTATGAAAGATCAAAAGTATACCTTAGATCAGAAAAACAAGGACCGAGAACACAAGAGTACAAAACAGGAATAGGTAAAGAATGTCATGCAAGTTTACAAAACACGACTACACAGCGTGTATAAAAACTACACAGTGTGTCTTATTAAGCCATTGACATGGGCATGTACCCCTTCACTACAGGTCATGCATCCCCTCAAACTACACGACGTGTTGGCCCAACACACGACGTGTACTTGAAGACTATTCCCCTGCCCGAGTCCCTTTACACGTCTAACTCACACGGTTCAAACTAACCTCAGACTACACGACGTGTTCCCTAGGGACCCAATGTGTACTAGACACTGACTCAGCGGCCCGTGTTGTTAGTTACACGGTCGTATACACGGATGACCCTTACACAGCGCGTTCCTAACAAACAAGGTGTGTATAAGAGAAGGTGACATCGTCTCGTGTTGTTCGTGACACGGTCTAGTACCTAGGCAAGACTACACGACATGTTCCAAATGCAACACGACGTGTCTAAGAGAAGGTCACGCCGACCCGTGTTGTTCATGAAATGGCTAGGTACTTGGAAAGAACTACACGGCGTGCTCCTTTACAACATGGTGTGTTCTACTCAAGATTCCCTGAGCCATGTTGTTAGTGACACAGCTGGGTACAAGGCTTTACACTACACTGTGTGTTCATACCATACACAACATGCTCCTGAAATTATTTTCACAACACCTTTTTCATGCACACACAGTTAGTAACACAGCCTAAAAACGACATGGCGTGTAACCAGAAAGTACACGTCGTGTATTCTGGTTTTTTCTGGGAAGTAGCTCAGAAACTGTACAGAAGCCGAAAAATACGGAAAACAAGGAAAAGAGGTACCAAATTCCGAACCGTGAGGACCCATACTCCCCACGAATCAATGCATGGCATCCCCTACATTCATGTACAATATAAAAAAGGATCATGATCAACCAATTTCCGATTCAAGAGGGACCATAACACCTCAAGAATCAAAATTTGGCATTCATTTAAACAAAGTAAAATACAAAAAATTCTCTAACAAGCAGCAGAGATTCTATCAAGCATCTATCACAACAACATGCATAATCTATACAACGTCTATCACAATAGCATGCAATATCTAATTCAAACTAAATGGCATGGAAAAAATGCATGGAATGTGATTTCTACAAGTTCCTATATGATGCATGATATGGAATACCCTCATCTCATCGGGTTTCAACAGAAATGGAACTGTAATATCAAAACAATAATATTACAAAGCATGTGAATCACTCTAGGTGAAATCTTATCAACCGTAAAATCTCAAAACCAAAAACTACAATAAACAAGTTAGTATGGATTTTCCCTGTACATGGGTTAGATACTCCTGATAATAGCTTATTACCAAGTACTAAATCCATCCAATCCCTGGATAAAGTCTCCAAATAGTAAAGAAAGAGAAAAGAATGTCATCTGATACCAATTTCTAACGTCCCGGTTTCGGAATCCACCCAGAGGCGCCCTGTACCCGGTTGGTCACATGGCCTCAAGCACATTTCCCTAAATGCCAGAGGCTGCTGACTAGCAGCGAGGTCCTTGGGTGTGATAGTGGGGAAACTATTCCCTCATTGGCAGAGTATATAGCGGAAGAAAAATAAACATGCAATAGCGGAAGCAGTAATAACCATCAATATAAACAGCAGAAGAATAAATCAACAAACTAGAGAACATATGTATATATATGAAATGATGCATGATACATAACTAGGAAAGCATCCAAACAAGACACAATGATGGAAAACACTAAAGTACCAAAACAAGTACAAAATAAAATAAAACAACACCTCATCATCACGAGCCCAAGCTCGGTCCCATGCTCTCTTGCTCCAAGCAATCAAGTCCCAGAAGTCAAAGGGAACTTTCCCTTGTCTATACATGAAACAACATAGTCTTCTTGGGCCCAAAAGCATGGACCAAATAGGGTGTGAGATAAAATCCCAGTAGGCATTCACCCGAAGATTTTTGCCTAGCTGTCAGTGAGTATATGGAAGGTGAAAGTGAAATAAGTAGTAAAAAGCAACATCAAGTAATAAGCAGTAACAATAAGCAGTAAAACAGGATGATACATAGCAGAAATCAATCCACAACCAATAAAAAACATTGAATCAAACAGCTAATAAGCCAGAAACCCTCTGGGAAGTACTCGCAGCCATCCCCCTGGTCCTATCCAAGAAGTACCACAACCCTTTGGGCAGTGCGCTCAGCTTAACCCCTCTGGCTTGGTCATACACATTTATGAGACTCTTCGGGGAATCTCACTCCGCCAATTACCATTATAGTCTAGGGTAGTCAGGGACTCTCTTGAGGAAGATCACGCGGTCTAACCCTCTTATCCCCAAGGTCTAGAGACTCTTTGAGGAATCTATCTCGGTCAATTCCTCCTATAGCCTCAGGTATACCATAGACTCTCTGAGGAAGCTCACTCGGTCAATTCCTCCTCTACCCTTGGAAGGGTCTTAAAGAGATTCAAACAAGGTAAGACTCTCTATGGAATCTCACTCGGTCTACCCTCTGATAGTATATAAAATCCAAGACTCTCTGGGAGCTCACTCGGTCAATCCCCTCAGTAGTCTATAATATCTTAGACTCTCTGGGAAGATCACTCGGTCTATCCCTTGTAGTCTATAGCACCAGGTTCTCTCAGACCGTGCCAGTCAGTGCATAATAATGTTATAAGGCCAAAGTATACCTATAGAGCTAGTTGGATAACCAAAGTACACCAATAGAGCTACTTAGATAAATAGTCTACATGGCAACAAGCATGTCTTGAGTTCCACTTCAACCTATAACCACAAGGCATGAAAACAGGTGTGGAAGCCAATGGAAAACGAGACCCAAAGGTCGTAAACAGAACAAAGCAAGGGAAAATACATCCAAGGACAATAAATTATCCTCTAACAATGTCAATTTACCTCTATACAAGAATAAAAACATGGAAGGGAAACAAAAAGGGAATAAAGGTAAACATGCAATACCCCGTTCACAGGTATTTGTAGAATTTTCATATAAAACACAGAGACATTTAATGGTAAGGCACAAACACCTACCTCAATCATATTAGATCGATATACTTGAACCTTGATGGCTAATTCCCCCTAGAATGTCATAGATCTGAGAAAACACACAAAACGTTCAACCTTAGTTTACATGAGAAGGAGGGAGAATTGGAAAACAAGGCTCAAGCAGAAGGAAGAACTCACTGCTGCGCTTCCAATGCAATCATCAGAGCTCGAATCAGAGAACGGATGGAGGATCAGGAATTCAGAGATGTTTCATGGCCGTACGACATCTCCCAATCAAACCAGACCTAGAAGAAGATGTTTATGCAGATGAGGCGAGACACCGGTCCGTTTAGTGAAAAAAAGAAAAGCACGTGACATGTACTTTTAGAGTACACGGAGTGTACTAGGTTTTTCGATACTCCGCCAAAATTGACCTCTACATCACCCCTACACACCGTGTGTGTGGCTCGGGCACGGCCAGCACACGACTTCGAGCCGAAGAAGATTTCATTGCATGTTCTCCAAAAGTACACGGTGTGTACTTTGAAATTTTCCATAAACTCAATTTTTCATAAAAACACCAGAAAAAGGAAAAGCTTACCTGAAACAAAGATCCGAGTTCTTACACATACCGACCAAATCATGTGTCGAATTGTCTTGTTGTCAATTCTTATACTTGAATAATTAAATATGGATTTTTTTCCTAATTTTTGAAAAAATACGATCTCATTTGATTAGTTTTGGGGGCCTGTCACATGGTTTAAAGTAAAATGACATTTTTATATTGAAAACATGCACTTCGAGTCATACCAACCACATCGGGTGTCAGTTTGATATGTAGTAGATTTCTACACATCACAGATGAATTATTGATAATTTTCTTAACATTTAAAAATAATCCAAGAATGTTTTCATGGTTTTGACAATGTGACATTAATTTTAAACTAACATGACAATTTTATGTTAAAAACATGCACTTTGAGTGAGACCAACCACATCATGTGTCAGATTGACATGCAGTCAATTCATACAAATCTCAAAGGAATTATTCATCAGTTTTATAATGTTTTAAATAAAATATGAACTTATTTTATCAATTTTTTTAATTTTATGTGTTTCTTAAACTAAAATTACACTTTTTATTGAAAACAAACACTTCGAGTCACACTGACCACATCAGATGTTAGATTGATCTGTGGTCGATTTCTACATGTAAAAAATGAATTATGAATCATTCTCTTAATTTGTGAATTCAATCTGATATTATTTACATATTTTGGGATATGTGATGAGTTTTAAACTAAAATGAAACTTTTATATTACAAACACATACTTCAAGTCATACCAACCATATCATGTGTAAAATTGGTGTGTGTTCAATTCTAACACATGAAAAATGAATTATAGATAATTTTCATAAATTTTAAATTCAATCCAAAACCCACTTTAATAGTTTTGGAGATGTGTCACACATTTTAAACTAAAATGTTACTTTTATATTGAAAAAACGAACTTCATGTCATACTGACCACATCAGGTGTCAAATTGATATATGATCGATTCATACACTTCATAAATGAATAACTGATTGATTTCCTAATTTTTGAAAACAACCTAATATCATTTCCTATGTTTTGGCTATTTGATGTGTGTTTTAAACTAAAATGAAACCTTCGTATTGAAAACAAACAATTTGAGTCAAAACAACCACCTAGGGTGTCATATTGAAATTCAGACAATTTTTACATGTGAAAAATGAATTATGGATTGTTTTATTAAAGTTTGAAAAATATCTGAGCTCTTTTTCTCATTTTTTCTATGTGATGCACATTTTAAACTAAAATGAAACTTATATTTTGAAAACATGGACTTAGAGACTTATCGACCACATCAAGCATTTGATTGATGTGCATCCAATTAATACATGTAATAATTGACATACGGGTCGTTGTCCTAAATTTTAAAAATAATTAGTGCCCCTTGGTTGGATTTGGCTATGTGCAACACATTTCAAACTAAAATGAAACTTTGGTATTCCAAACACTCACTTTGAGTCATACCGACCACATTGTGTTCTAGATTAATGTGAGGTCAATTAATAAATATAAAAATAACGTATGGATCGCTGGTCTAAAGTATTAAAATAATATATTTTTTTTCATGGTGCTGATAATGTGATGCATGTTTTGAAATAATGTGTAAATTTTACAAAAAAAATTATCAGATAAAATGATAAGGAAATTAACTAAAAAAGTAGATAAAAAAATTATAAAATTAAATAAATATGTAGTAGGAAATATCCTCTTCATTATGCTTATATACATTCTAACACCATATATTCTTCCCATTTGTTTCTAATCAAATTTATTTCCTCCATTATACTTCTTCTTGAGGTACAAATAAAAAATAAAATATAATAATTCCAATGCTAATGATTCACAATAGAACATACTATCTCATAAAAATAATATGTAATCACCAAAATTTGTTGTTAGAAAATATTACAACACCATTTACTGTACCCATTTATCTCTAAAAAAAGACTTTTTTTGAGTATATTGATTGATGTAAATCGAGGTAGTATTAAGAAAGTATAGGCAAAAAAATAAAAAATAAATATTTTTAATGGAGATTTAAATACCTTCAGAAATTAACTATCTTGGGATTCTTGAATTTTTTGGTATATGATATCATTCATAAATTTTCACACATATTACCCATAATTGTTGCTATTATCTTACATTAAACACTGTAGAGAATTTGCAAAAATAATTAAATCATTTTGAAATATGTTTTAATAGTTAATTTTTTATATGTACCTTAATCTTCTTCCATTTGAGAAAATCCATATTCTTTTTATATTTAATGACCATCCCCACACCATGGTTTGGCTTATATTTATAGATCTTCTGATCGTTAAAAATTATTATTGAAATAAAAATTGAAATATTTAATTTTTTTTTCCGATGAAATATTGATTCCATTTCATTAAAAATTATAAATACATATCTTGTGTGGTCGGTTTGATAGAAATAAATACATTGGATCCAATAAATTAATATTTATGGTATCCAGATTTATTACGATCACTATATAGGGCCTTCTAAATTACTAAACAAGTAATGGAAAAAATAAAAAATATATTTTATATGATTAGTTTGTATAGTTTTTTCCCTACCTTGTAGGCATCAAGAAGAGTACATTGTCTATTAATTTCTTCTCAAATTCATTTTTTATTTCAACATTTTTCTTTTCAATTTCTTTCACATTAAAATATAATTATTTCTTATAAATTATAGAGGTATTAATGAATCCAAATTGTGCATCATAGGGTTTTCATTTTTATAGTAGTATTATAAATTCATATAGAAAATATGAATACTTATTAAATTTAATGAATATAGTAGATAATTTTTTTAAAGACAGATTATGAAATTATACCTCATGTATGTATTCAAAAATAACACTCTCAACCATTCAAAGGTGAGAATCTCATTTATATTATCGAGACCAAACATGTCTATAATGAAAATTCAAAATATTTCTTATTCATAAAAAATGTAGGACATATCTAAATCGTTGAATTTGGGGTCTACATGATCTTGTAATGTTAATATATGTTGTAGTGGAACTGGAGAGGAGAAGGTACCCCAAGAAGGTCCTTTTGATTTATTGGTTGATTCAATGGATCATATTTATTTGACCTTCCATTTCACCACAGTTTTACCCATTTGTAATACCTTACTTAGATATAATACATTTTTCATTAACTACAATGGGTTTTTCATTTGAATTTATTTAAGGTCGTATGTCATGTATCATTAATATATTACATGATTTTTTTGAAGGTTACAATAGAATCCATTACCATTTTAATGTCTAAATCATCATGTGGAACTAGAAAATTAGTTATCAACTCTTGATCTACTTAAATCACCACACTGATGTGACTATTTTGCAGTTCTTTATCATGTAGCATGTCTCCTAGGATATTATACATCGTACCCCTTGTAACAAGTTGGTGTGTAGGAGTTTATAGTTACAAATCATACCCAATTTTACCCAATAAAATTTAGTAATATAATGTTATCAGAATCTCTTTGATTCACATTTAGTAGAACGATTAAGGAAAAAATTGATTACCTCAGCGATGGTATGTGATTCAGGTAAATGACTAGCCTCAAATCTAGTGGGGTCATTAGGCTATTTGTGTGATGATATTTGTTCCACTACCAATTCTCATTGATCAATTCACATATATTGTTCTGACAAAATAGATTGGAAAATAATATATTTTAAATTGTCCATTTACACCTACAATACATTCATAATTTGATATGTATATTATTTCAGATTTGTCTTCCCAAAATATGTTTTAGGTGATACTCCAAAATCTAACCCTCTAATGCGACCATAATGTTATAGCCTCTTCAAATCCACTGAAAGTAGTTTTTCTTCAAGTACGGTCACTGATTATTCTAATGTCTAAACCATATAAAAACATATGAACATAAATCAATATTTTTATGTAATAATATTATAAAGAATAAATAATAATTATTATGTCATACTCACACACATTTCCCATACGTATTTTTGTTTTTTTCAACTAGTTTTCCCCTTTTATTTACTCAGGAATCCTTCCATAGCACATGACGTAGGATGGATGCAGATTAAGATTTTGATTCATCAAATAACATATAAAAAAGAAACATATATTTTTTCATATAACATAGAACTTTTATTATAGATTTAAAATACATACCATTTTATAACCCAGTGAACCATAACCCGTCCTTGCTTTTAATAATGGTACATCGGTTTTGATACAAGTTTTTTATTTTCAGCACTCTTTTTCTATTTTATGAATTAAAAATTTTGAATTAAATTGGATAAAATAAATAATGTGAAATAATATATTAATGAATAAAATTCACTTGCAATGATTTCTCATTATGACGACTAATGAATGCATTCCATTTTTCCAACATTATAATGTGTGAATATTTAACTGGTAGGTGGGGATTTACATTCCCCTCAGTATCCCTAAGATGAAACTCTGTAATAAGAGTCTTGAATCCTCTATGTGATTATCTAGTTTCCATTAATACATATTTATTATCGAAATAATCTCAAATAAGTGATGTAGAGACCCAGTTTTTTCCTTGTAAGAATCAAGAATATTTCTACCTATATTTCCAGATCTTGGCGCTGAGATGACATGCGATTCCGAGTCTCGGTATGCCCATAATTAATATTACAAAAATATTAAGTATTTTTATACTATAAATGAGATGGAAATGTGATATCTCTCAGACAATATCTCAAATCCAAAATCCAAGGCCATGGATTAGTCCGAAGCATGATGTTTACCCTAGACATGACATAAATTTTGTTAGTGTGTGTCTTCTGTAGAAAAAGAAATAGTGGACGTAACTATAAATAAGATAATTAAATAAAATTATTTTATCTCAGATTTTAATTAGAATAACATATGAATGGGGAATAAATTGGAAATTCAAGACCAGTGTTGAGTTCATAGGGTAGTGCTTCATCTAGGAAAGATATAAAGTGGGAGGGCATAAGATGTTTGGATACTACGACCGTTGACAGGAGACCTATGAAATTCAATAAATAGGTAATTACGAAAATGGCCAAGGGTCAGCTATTCCTTCCACGACTGGTGGAATCTCTGTCCATTTATCCTTCAGTGAATCACCAGTGGATTCTTGATGTATCGTGGAGAGATAGCATATCCAAGAAGAATAGAGTACGGAGAATGCTAACACAAATCCAAAATCCAAGTAGGATTCTTCTTTCAGATTCCAATTTTTTCCAGTTGATGTTTTGTGGTTGAAAATGATTGATTATCATATTCACTACATTATTTGTAATTTTTGATGGCCAAACTAACACTTCTATCGACCAATTAATTTTTGGAACCACTATTCTTCATCGTTATTTGACATCTACTTTTTTCCATATGGAAATGACATCCAAACATTAGGAGGAGCATGTGTATGGGAATTTTGTGTTCCAATGATACCAGATATATGATAGTTTTGAGTTTTGGTCGTGAGAGGAAGTGTGGGGGCTAGCAGAAGAGGTCCCTTACTTTTCAGTTTGTCGAAACATCGATGAATCTTCGGGCGAAGCATGATTATGTATAGATCGGGCCCCGAGGATCCTGGATCTAGATTTGTTTGCATTTTTTGAGAACCAGAGTGGTCCTGGGAGTCTGTTTAAGGGACAATCAACACATGATGGTCCGATGGAGGTCCGACCATACAAAGGAAGGCGTTCTTGGCCACGAGAGCTGATGAGGTGGCACGAACTATTGCGGATGGTGAAGAAGCGCTGAGAGGCTGAGCACTGGTGTAGGAGACCGATTAGATGTGGCGGTTGGGCTAGCTGTGGATCGGGCCGGACCGGACAGAGCAGGATAGGCTAGGTAGGCCTTCATGATGGGGTAGCTTTAAACCTCCATATCTTTTAAACTTGGAGTCCAATTTATGTGCCGCCTATAGTGGTGTGATCCAAAATTCGATATAGAACTTTTGAAAAATGTTTGAGAATTTTATGTTTCTGGATCGTGGCTTGGTTACATGAAATTCCTAAAGATAATAATAATAATACAATTATTAATATTTTAGGATATTTGTATCATGACTAATTCCTTCAAACGACGTCTGATAGACCTTCCATCTATGGAGAAACAACTCTAAAACTGAGGAAATCATTTCAAGACCAATTTCAGGAACATTAAATCAATTTATGGGCCCCATAAATCCCAGTCAAGGCATGTTTCTGTGAAATGTGTCTTTTTCACCAGGTGCCCATTCTGGACATATGAATAGTCAACCCTGTGTGCTTTTCTATGAGGAAAAAAATTGCGTGATCTGTATGATGTGTTTCAAGATCAAGATGTGGCCCCCACCAAGCACCATTCATGTATGTTGTTGAGAGATGAAACTTATTCATCAGGTGTCCAATTCAGGTGAATGAATGGTCGAACTGGTGCACTTTTCCATAAGTATTGCAATGGTGTGGTCTGTTTTGTTTTCTGGGTCTGTTTCAGGAGGAATGCTAGTAAAAGTAATTTTATTACCTTTGGACCGATGATGAGTGTCGTTCTCTTGTCAGTCTTTTGGCTAGATGGTTCATATACTCCGAGAGTACACTTACATGACTAAGTGTTCTAGTGCACAGTTTAGTACCTGAGTATGATTGGATAAACAAAAAGGTAACGACATGGGGTCACACACTGTGTGGGACCCACACGCGCCATGTACCACTTTATGAATATTTTATATCTAGAATATCCTTCTTCTGGACTTGGATTTTGGCCCGCGAGTAGGCTATATGGATTTTTTCCACATCAAATGAGATGGTTCCCTCCATAGTATATTTTCAGAAACGATGTGAGTTGTTCTAGGATTGATGCTTATTCAGGAGATGCATGATAAAAACAACGATCATACAAAATAACTAGATAAGTTTTGGGTTACCCTCTAACTAGGATGGGTAGTGGTGATTCCTGATGATATTTTTCAGATTACCCTCCAACTAAATAGGGAGACATCACTTCTCAATGATTTCCAATTGTTACCATCTATCAGAGATGACCAATGTAGTATTTCAATTATTTTCCAAGTGGAACCCTCCATTCGGGCTGAGCATGAGTCCTCGATGACACTAGAGTAGAACCCTCCAGTTAGGGTAGGCATAGGTCCTCATCATATTCTGAGCGGACCCCTCTAGCTGGGTTGGACATGGGTCCTCAACAACACTTGAGTGGCACCCTTCAATTGGGATGGGAAAGGGTCCTCATCCTATTCCAAGTGGCACCATCCAACCGAGATGGGGATGGGTCCTCGATAACACTAGAGTGGCACACTATATCTAGGATGAAAATGGGTCCTTATGCTATTCTGAGTGGAACTCTCCAGGTGGGCTGGGCATGGTTCATTGATGACACTAGAGTGGTACACTCCAACTGGGTTGGGCATGGTTCTTCAACCTTGAAATATGATATCTTGACTATACCAATCAGTGAAGAGACATGGTTTGATTTACCTTTGGAATCATGAGAAAGTGGGACTCTTTCCCCACCATGATTCATCCTAGAGACTTGACCTAAAATAGTGCATGCAAGTCAGAGCTTCTTAAAGCCGACAGTATCAAGGTGTGGTGTTTGTGTCCATTTGACTTGCATGTTCAGCGCAAACATGAGGGATGTTGGGAATCATTGGTAGTCACTTATGGAACTGCTGGAAGATCATTTCCTAGGATGAGTTGTGAGATATAGATACCCTTTCTCTCTCATTTTGAATTCTTTGACCAAGAACACACACACACACACACATATATATCATGGTGTAGTACCCACTCATTGGATTTTGGTTACTCTCATTCATTGAGAGGTAAAGACACGTAGGGTATGCCACATTATTTTCATGTTGAGATTCTCATGGTTGGATGAGTATACTATCTTACTATAGGTATTGAAGACTTGATGATATGGTCATATTATCACCATTTTGGGCTCCTTGTGTTGGGATGAGTTTGATTTCACTCTCTTATTGGGTTGAGCTATACTATTTTAGCATACTTTGTTCTATCTACTATTTTCCTCTTCAATGTATCTATTTATTCTCCACTTCACCTTTTGTAGCTTTTTATTGAGTATTTTTATACTCACCCCTTCATGGGATATCCTCATACGTGTCATACGTTCTGCAGACGATGAACATGTTGATCATGACTTTAGAGGAGCTTAGGGATATAGGGTGCTTGGACCACATATGATGGTCATAGCTTGTTTTCAAAGAGTGGGTCTCTCTCAGCTATTTTACTTTTTCAGTTACTATCAGGCTATGGAACTTTTCTAGTTGGGTGTATATTTTCCCCATTTTCCTTTTAGTATACTTTATAGCACATGTACTTGTACTATTAAGAGGTCGATCTGTGATGAACAAATGTTTTATCAAATAAGTTACCTTTTTATAATTATGTATTATATTATAATCATATAATATTACATATAGAACACAATACAAACCTTATAAATGAATAATGAGTAAAATAAAAGGTATATATAAAAGTTAAGGAATTTATATTGATGAAATAGTAAATTGACCTTTGGAATAGAAATGTAAACCTTATGAATATTAAACCAACCAATTGAATAGTATCTTCATTAATTAAAGTATAAATAAAACTTATCTATCTTATAAGTGATAATATGATACAAATATATCATAGTATAAGTATGTAAATATTTTAGAAATTATTAATTAAGTATTGTTATTTTTAAAAGTCATGTATATTTAATTACTATTTTTTGATTAATTTAATAATATAAAAGAAAATTTATTTTCTTTAAATTTATTCATAAATAAGTATTTTGTTGAATTATGATTATAAGATTATTTTATATGGCCTTAATTATATTTTCAAAGTGTTAGAAATGTATTTTTCATTTTAATATTTGTATTTTTCAAATAAAATATGATTTTAATGAAAAAATTAAATTTCTCGTATTTTGAAAAATATTTTCATAATATTTAGTTCATTTTTGAATTATACACATTTAATGATGGTTGGGGTTAATTTTTAGTAATTTTATGAAATACATGAAATTTTGGTGAATAGAAAAATACGATAATTTAGGATGAATGGAAAATAAAATAATTTCTGCATCATGCTTGAGTCATGGATGATGTAAACACCAATTGGATCAAACTAACATGCTGTATTTACTATTTTATATAACTATAGTCTAGAATATTTATAGTATTTATCCAAAATATTAAACTAAGGATTAAAATAACTGGAAACCCCTCTTCTCCACCACTATAAATACCATCCCTCTAAACCTTCTCTCCTCACACATATCAAGCCTTCTGACAAGTCAAATTCTGATCAAATATCTTCCTAATTTCCTCTTCCACGTCTTGGAGATTATGGTATCATAAATTACCAAAACCTTTTCTTTAAAGAGGCTCTCCAGGAAGATACATTCTAGAGGTAAATTCCCCTTATTTTATTTTATTTTATTTTCATGTTCCTTTGTATTAATTTATATCCACACGTATCCTCATACAAATAGTGTGATAACTACATTACCATAAATTTAATGGAATTTTGTTATTATGATGTAATAATTTAAAATCATCTCTCATTTCTCCTCCTTTTATACTAGAAATAAAAACACCATTTGAGATGTGTTAATTCATCACATTCAAGGATGACAGGTTTTCAATTTCTTTTAAAGTATTTAATTCTGGTAATTAAATAATTTTTATGGTTTAACTAGACTAAGATATATTTATTATGCCCAATTTAAGGTTTTGTAACCGTTTTTAGACATTATATTATTTTATAAACCAAAATATGATTGTTGTGAGCACAAACAGCCAATTAACCAAAATAGTTATCATTAATGTTTAATATAATGATTCTTATTCACTACAAATAAGGAAATAAATTTTATAAACATTAAATCCTATTTATGTTCCCTAATAAAATATAACTCAAATTTTGGACATCCATTATCAACTTACATATTCATCATTACATGTATATAAGTAAACTAACCATGAAAAACAAGGAAACAAATTTACCCAAAATAATGATATTGAACCTCTTATCCAACCAAAAAGGTTATGAATGAACTTAATAAGATTATAATAAATCAATTAAATGTATAAGATATTATAAAAATGTTAATTAATGAATTTAATTTGGTTATCATGGGCTTTAATATCTATTTAAGGACACCATCATACTTAAGGTATGGGATTCTACCCAAACCTCTATTATTCCTTCGGGTTGTTCTGTCATTCTTTTTACCCAAATGAAGTTATTTATTATTATTATTAAAATAAAAAAATTTAGTTTATAAGATCCCAAATCATGTATCATGATCCATTCATTGCTAACTTTCTGGTAAATACATGTTTTTAAATGATTCACTTTTCAATTATTCTCGATAAGCAAGCCCGTTTTAAGGGAACTTTTCAAATTCTTACCCATTTTTAAGTACACTATATAATATTTTTTTAATCCAACATTATTTTTATAAAACCACTATTTTTATTATTAAAACCTGTTTGGTTCACTTCTGGTTTTACATAAAATGTTATTCCCTTTTATGTTTTAAATGACCTTGGATATTTTCCTCTAACTACACTAAAATGGTTTAATTCTAATGTATCTTTAGTACCTTTTTTACATGATATTACTTCATGTTGACATAAATTTTAATGATATATGCCTATTATTCCTTATTATTGTCCATTAATGATCTAATTTATTTCCATCATGGACATTTGTATGATACTCCCATTCGTATTTCATTATGACATGATTATGATACCCAATTCTTACCATGGGTTACCCTTATCTTTATATAATATTGATTATGTATTATTCCATATATGGAAATCATATTAATGAAAATTTTAAAATGGATTCCCCAAAATATTTCTCCAATTCATCGGTTAAATTTGATTCTCTTGAGACTTTATGAGCAACAGTCTTCGCGGTTATCATTGACTCTTGCTACCATGTGAAACGATCTTGGTGGTTAACCTTGACTTGTGCTCCTATACATGAAAAGATACTTGACTTGTGCTAAATTCATGTTTTATTTTTCTTCCAAATAACTATGAATCCATTTTTATATGATCCCATGTTTGTATGTTATGAATCCATATGTTCCATGCCTTTTAATATCATTACGTCATGACTTCAAACCCAAGTTCTAAAGCATTATTCTAATGCTTACTCCCTTAGTGTGATTTTTAGCTCAACCATTTTTATGTTATCCTCAGAATATCCTATGAAGATGTATGATCACAATGTAAGTCATGATATATTTATAAAGATTAAATAAATTAATTTTTCATTTAGTCTCATGTTTTCTATTTTATGTAAATTCTCTTCCAAGACACTAGAATTTACAATCCATGTATTGCAATATGATTATTTATTATTATTAAAGTCATGTAATGAAATTTATTAATGGATAGGGTCACTATAGTTAGTATCAATGGATTGTCTAGTTATTTTTGGAGATTGGGAATATATCACATTAGTAAGAACCTTAGGGATGAGACTATGTATAGGAAAACATCCCTAAACTTTGGTAAGTATATCGTAAATTGTTTATAAAGAAAATATATCCCTGTATGGATAGAAACAAGTGGATATGGATCTGGAACAAATGATTCTACGGGTAAAACCTGAAAACACTACATTGATCTAGACTTGAACTGAAACGGGTGCATGACAATGGGCCTTGCTGCACTAATAATTTGACACTCCTGAGAGATATGATTTTGTATATTCACCGGCATAGTAACAAAATATTAATAGAACAAAAAATAAAACCCATAAGAATAAATGTGAAGAAATAGATCATGTTTAACCAGGATTTAAACCCAAGTAATCCTGAGTTAGGATATACTTTTCTTTTAAGACTTTATCCTTTTATGTTTAAAGTATTCTTTCTTTATAATTATTAGCTACATATTCAAGACCTCTAGTTGTTTATTATTTTTCATAGTTAATATTGGGAAATAGGAGAACATGTGACAAAAATAAAGGTGATAAAAAATGTGATGATTTACCAAATGATATTTATGATATGATGGGAGTGGGTACTCCAAATTTTTTATAGTACTTGTTCAATTGACTGAAGTTATGAATAATAAAATGAATAATGTGGGACAGCCTCCTCCAAGGAAAGAGAAAGTTCTCACCCGATCTTTAATATGAGAATGTACTCCTATGTTTAGTGGATCTTCTAACCCCCTCATAAAATAGTGTATTAACTCCACTGAAAAGGTATTCTCTCTCGTCTAGTGCTCAGAATAAGAGAAAGTCATACTGGTGGTCTATCATTTTGACGGGGAAGATGATTAGTGGTGGACAATGGTCAATAATATGATGTCCTATAGGAAATTGATTCCATGTATTGTGAGGAATTCAAGAATTTTTTTCATTAGATATTTTCCCCGATCCCTCCATATTTAGATGGTAAGAGAGTTCATCAGACTTAAGAAAACGAAAAATGAGTCTATCAGGGCATATGAAGAAAACTTCACAAGTCTTGAAAGAAATGCCTATGAATTTTTCCTATTCATTGAAAGAAAGGTGGATCTCTTCTGTAGCAGACTAAATCCATGGATATTAAAAGTGTTGTCAATTTGATACTTTTACATTTATAAAGAGATTTCATGTTTTTCCCTCAATTTTGAAATGGAGATCAGAGACTTCTAATGGTCTCATGGGCCCAGTGAAAAAATAAGTGTAAAATAGAGTCTAATATGGGTGGTTCAGAAAATAAGTCGCATGGCGGAAAGAATATCTGACATCCCACATGTCAAAATTATGGGAAGAATAATCCTGTAAAAAATATAAAGGGAACCATGAATTGATTCAAATATAAAATAATGTGACATATAGATAAGAAATTATAGAGGGATATTAAAAATCACACTAACTTGGTATAATAAAATAAGGTTCAATTTAACACTCATGCTATAGTGGAGTGTTACAACTTCAAGGAACATGAGAATTATGCGAAAAATTTCCCTAAGTCAAGGGTTGTCAAAGGAAATCAACAACAAACTCCAAGGAAAAAAAGGAAGGTCTTATTCTATCACAACTTCTGAGGTGGATCCAGACCATGATGTGGTGACATGTATGATAGTTAATTATTTAAGAATAGATAAAGTAACATTTGATTCTGTTTCTATGGATTATTTCATACCTTTCATGTTTAGTAGATATATTACAAATCCACCTCAAAATTTGGAGGTTGATTTATCTTTGAGAATAATAAATGGAAGAGTTATTGCATCCATGGTTTATAAATCCTCCCATGGTAAGTGCATGTGGATTTAACCTCGAATAAAATCTTGTCATACTTCCTCTAGTGAAGTTCCATTCAATTTTGGGAATCGATTTCCTATATTTATACAAATACCACATTAACTGTTTGGAAAGGGAGATCAGTCTTCAGATCCCAAAGTATCCCTAAATCTTACAAAACTGTAAGGAGGAAGATGAATATCCTTTATAATCAGTATCTCAAGTGTGGATAATTTTTCCTTTTGATCAAGAATATCTTTCTAAAATGATTGAGTCAAAAGAGATGAGGCTTCTCGAAGAAATGCCCATCGTTAGGGATTACACTAATGTATTCCCTGAATAATTGCCTGGTATTCCTCCAAATCTAGAGGTTGAGTTCTCAATTGAACTTATTCCAAGATCCATACCTATATCAAAGAAACCTTATAGAAAGGACACTATTGAGCTGGAATAGATAAAAGAACATTTATAGGAGAATCTGTAGAAGGGTTTTTATGCCCAAGTGCTTCACTATGGGGCGTACCAGTACTATTTGTTAAGAATAAGGATAAATCAATGTGCCTATAAATTGATTATAGTGAGCTCAATAAAATCATGATAAATAACAAATATCCCTAGCCTCATATATATGAATTGTTCAATCAAATAAGTGAGGCTATTTATTTCAATAAGGTGGAACTTTGGTTGAGATATCATAAAATAAAGCTGAAGAAGGAAGATATTCTCAAAAAATTCCTTTCGAATGAGGTATGGACACTATGAGTTCATAGTGACACCCTTTAGACTCACTAATGCTCTAAGAATATACATTTATTTAATTAATAAAGTATTTAGATATTACTTAAATTTTTTTTACTAGTCTTTATCGATGATATTATGATATACTCCAAGAGAAAGGAGGAACAAGAGGTGTATTTGAATAGTATTCGGATGAATTTTTGAAGGGAGAAACATTATTCAATATAAATTAAATGTGATCTCTGGATGGAGGAAGTATCATTCTTTGGGAATGTTATCAAAATAAAAGTAATATCTGTAGACCCTTCAAAGACAGAGAAAATTGAAGAGTGGCCCAAGACAACATCTATGAAGGAGATCCAAAACTTTAAGGGTCTATCTAGGTATTATTGATGACTTTTGAAGAACCTATCATGATTTTTAAACCCAATGAATAAGATGATATTGAATGAAGTGAAGTTCTTTTGGACTCAATAATGTGATGAAATCTTTATGGAGCTAAAAAAGAGGCTAATCACTGCACTGTTATAACACTCCCAATAAGTGGAGAACTCTTTGTGGTGTACTGTAATGCTTAAAAGATGGGATTATGACATCTGTTCATACAAAATGATAAAGTGATATCCTACGGCTTACGGTAGATAAAAATCCCTAAGAAAAACTTTCCCATGAATGATCTGGAGTTGGCAGCTACGATCTTTGCATTGAAAATCTGGAAGCATTATCTCTATGGGGAGAAGAGTGAGATATATACTGATCAAAAGAGTCTTAAATATATATTCACACAGAAAGAGATTTATATGTGCCCTCAAATATGGTAATATCTCATCATGGATCATGAATGCTCAATTCACTACCATTCTAGTAAGGAAAATAATACGGGAGATGATCTAAGTATAAATGATCCTTCATCTTTATCAATGATGAGAACTAAAAATGATCCAATCTTATTAGATTTAAAGAGGATGGACATGGAAATCATTAAGGGGGGAACATCATCAATCCTTTCTCAAATGATTTTTCAACCACTATTCATGTAGAAAATAAAGGATACTCATAGAAATAATGTGGAAATTCATAAAAATGTGGAAGTTATCAGAAGTGGAAAATCCTATGAGTTAAATATTGACAAGGATGGAGTCATAATATTTGGGTAAAGATTATGTGTAACATATGATCCATAGATAATGAAGGAGATTTTTGATGAATCACATAGATCAACCTTATATATTCACCTAGGTAGGAAAAATATTTATCAAGATCTCTAGTAGAATTATTGGCGGGAAAATATAAAGAAGAAGATTAGTGAGTATACATTAAAGTGCCTGGTATGTCAGCAGGTGAAGTCTGAAAGAAAAAAGTCTAAGGGGATGATGAAACCACTACCAATACCAACATGGAAGTGGGAGAACATCACTATAGACTTTATCACTAGAATTCAAAGTACATACAAAAGTAATAATTCTATATGGTTCATTTTGGATCATCTTACAATGACAAATCACTTTATCACAATTCGAGAGGAATTCTCATTGGATCAAACTGAATAGATATATATCAAGGATGTGGCAAGGATGCTGGAGTACAACTATATATTGTATCTAATAGAGATAAAATATTCAACTTGATGTTCTAGAAAAATATCTAGCAAGCTCGAAACACTAAACTGAACATCAATACAACCTATTATTCTCAAACTGATGGCCAATATGAGTGAACTATTTAGACAATGGAAGATATATTGAGAGAAGGTTCTATGAAATTAAAATGAGGATGAGACCAACATATTCCACTGGTTGAATTCACTTACAATAATAGCATCCACTCGAGCATCCCAATTATTCCATATGTATCCCTTTATGGGAAAAGGTTAAAAACACCAGTGTGCTGGGATGATGTTAGTGAGCGTAAGCTGTTAGGACCTAAAATGGTCAATGAATTGGTAGAGAAGGTGAAAAACATTCAGAAACACATCAAGGTAGCTCAAAGTTGAAAAAAGAGCTATGTAGACAATAATTGACGAGACCTTGAGTTAAATGTTAGACACATAATATTCCATCACATATCTCCCTAGAAGAAGTTCATGAGATTTGGAAAGAAATGAAAGAAAAGTTCCAGGTACATCCACCCCGACAAAGATTAATGATCATATCAGAGATGTGGCCTATCAAATAGCACTTCCACATACCATGTCTAAAGTACACGATGTATTCCATGTATCCCTCTTAAAGAATTACATACCAGATCCTTCACATGTACTGTTTTTAGAGGTGGTACAATTGGAGAATGATCATTCCTATGAGGAGTAGCTAGTGAAGATATTGGATCGTAGAGATAATGTTCAATGCAATGAGTCATATCATTTGGTCAATATACTATGGTGGAACTATAATTACAAATAGAAAATATGGGAACTAGAGGAATTAATGATAGAAAATCACCCACACTTGTTTTCATCTTTGAATGTAAAATGAAATTTCGAGGGTAGCATTTCTTAACGGGGGATGAATGTAATGATCCTATTTTTTTGGGAAATAAATCCACGTATTATAATTATTTTGTATAGTATAATAATATTGGATTACATAAAGAACAAAATAAAAAACATATAAATGAATAATTAGTAATATAAAAGAAATCACTAGAAATTTATGAATGTATACCGATGAAATAGTTACTTGAAATTTTGAATTGTAATGCGACCCTTATTAATAGTAATACAGAAAATTATATAGTAAACACACTAATGAAATTATAAATAAAATATATCCATCATATAAGTGAAAATATGATATAAATATATCATAGTATAAGTAAGTAAATATTTTAAAAAATATTTAATTAAGTGTTGGTATTTTTGTATGTCATATATATTTAATTACTATTTCATGATTAATATACCAATTTAAATGAAAATTTATTTTCATAAAATGTATTAATAAATAATAATTTTTATGACTTATGATTTAATTTAATTTTAAGATACCTTAATTATTTTTTTGATGTGTTATAAAAGAAATTTTAATTTTAATTTTTTATTTTTAAAGTAAATTATGATTTTAACTAGAAATTAAATTTATCATAGTTATAATATTATTTTCATAAAATGGAGTTCAGTTTTGAATTATAAACATCAAAAAATGGTTGGGGTGAATTTGTGGGATTTTTCTAAAATACATGATTTATTTATGAATAGTAAAATATGATAATTTACAATAAATGATAAATAAATGAATTTCTACATCATGCTTGAGTCATGGATGATATAAATGGACATTTGTTAGAAATAACATTGTCTCTTTTCTTTTTTTGGCATATTAATCAGGACTATTTATTTTCTTGAGCAAAAATATTAATCTAATGATTAAAATAATGGGAAACCCCTCCTCTGCAGCATTATGAATACCATCCGTACTTACCTCATCTCCTAAAGCCTCTCAAGCCTTGTTCCTAGTCAAAATTCTACTCAAATCACTGACTAATCCACTCTCACATGTCTAATATATCTTGTTATCATAAAAAGAACAAAAAATCCCCCCTAAAGAGTCTCTCAATGAAGATAAATTTAAGAGGTAAATTTCTATTTTCTTTTCTTTTCTTATCATTTCACGTTTCTTTGTTTTTATTTCTATCCTCAGAACTCCTCATAAAAATAGTGTGAAAAATATTTTACCTTACATGTATTGTAATTTCATTATGCTGATGGAATAATTCATCATCATCTCTTCTTTCCCCTCCATTTATAGTAGAAATGAAAACCCCATCCAAGATGTGTTAATTCATTACATTCTAGGATGATGAGTTTTTAATTTCTTTTACCATCTTCAATTATGTTCATGAAATCATTTTTATGGTTTAAAAATACTATAATATATTTATTATGTATAATTTATGGTTCTATAATATTTTGTACACATGATATTAATTTATAAATAAAAATGTGTTTGTTGTGATCACAAACCGCCAATTAACCAAAACAATTATCATTAACGATTTCTATAATGATTCATCCTCACTAAAAATAAATAAAGGAATATTAGAACCATATAATATTTCTTATGTTCACTAATTAAATATAACTACAATTGTTTAAAACAATTATCACATTAAATGTTTATTCTTACAAATATATATGTAAACCAATCATGAAAACCAAGGAAACAAATGCTCCCAAAACAATGAAATTAAACTTCTTAACAAGAAAAAAAGACATGAATGAACTTAATGAGGTTATAATAAATCAATTAAATGTATAATAGGTAATATAAATATTATTTAATGAATTTAGTTTTTTCATACTGAACATTAATATCAGTTGACGTACACAATTGTTCATATGGTATAGGATTCTACCCGAACCTCCATTATTCCTTCGATTTGTTCAATCTTTCTTTTTACCCAAATGAAGAAATCTATTATTTTTATGAACATCTTAAAAATTATGTGTATATTATCTAAAATCATGTATAATGATCCATTCATTATTCTCAATTGGGTATATACATATTTTTAAATGATTCCCTCCTCAATTATTCCCGATAAGCAAGCCCGTTCTAAGGGAAATTTCCGAATTTTACCCAATTTCAAGAAAAATATATAATCTATTTTTAATCCATAATTATTTTTATAAAACAATTTTTTATTATTAAGACTTTCTTGGATTATTTATGGTTTTATATAAACTATTATGCCCTTTTATGTTTTAAATAACCTTTGATATTTTCCTTTAACTGCACTAAAATGAATTAATTTTAAAGTTTCTTGAGTACATTTTTACATGTTATTAGTTTTAGTTGAAATCTAATTTCATGATATATTCATATTTTACCCAATTATTGTCCATTCATGATCTAATTCCTTTCCTTCGTGGTCCTTTTTATGATACTCCCAATTTTTATGCATTATGACATGAATATGATAACCAATTCATACCATGGCTAAACCTTATGTTTATGTATGATTCCATATGTGGAAAGAATATTAATGAATATGTTATGAATGGTGAACCCAGATATAACCCCAATTAATTGGTAAATTTGAGTCTCGTGAGCCATTATGTGCAACATTCTGGGTGGTTTTCCTTGACTCATGCTACCATGTGCAACAGTCCTGGTGGTTAACCTTGACTTGTTATCCTCTATGTGCGACAAGCCTTGACTCATACTAAATTCATGTTTTATGTTTCTGGAACATTATTATGACTCCATTTTTATATTATTCCATGTTTATATGTTATGAGTTCATATATTCCATTCATGTTAATATCATTTGTTCATTCCTTCTAACCCATGTGCTAAAGATTCATTTTTATGCTTATTCCCTTATTGGAATTTTTAGCTCATACCTTGTATTATTGTATAATCAGGTTATCCTAAAAAGATTTATGAGAACAATGGAAGTTAGGATCTCTTAATGATGATTAAATAAAAAAATGTTTTATTTAGTCTTATGTTTTCAGTTTTATGTACCTAGTCTTCCAAGACACCAGACACCACAATCTTTGGATTGTAATATGATGATTTATTATTCATAAAATCATGTAATGATATGTTTAAAAGGATAGGGTCCTTATATGATTCATGCTTGTGGTATATATATATATATATATTATTTTTATATCTTGTTTTCTGTTTTAACTACACTTTTTCATTGAGTTGGATGTGTGTGTGTGCCAGTTCTTTAGAAGAAGGCTCCCCAAGATTGTTATTCCTTCAGTGCTTGTCACTACCCCTAGCCTACGGAGGTGGGATTCTGTTAGTTGTAGATTGATCCCCCACGTGGATCAGGTTATGAAAAAGTGGTATCAGCTGTGTTTTGTTCCTTGGGACATTGTATGGATGTTCCCTAAAATGGAATTGGTTGGGATGTTGGGAAATAACGTCAATGTGTCTTAAGAGTGTCCCTCAGTCTAGGTAGTCTAAAGACGGTGCGATGACTGACTTAGCCATTCAAAAGGACCCTGATTACCAAATTTTCATCTCGAAATGGTGAGAAATTGGTTTTAGGTAACATTGGTACATTGATCATATATGATTGAGTCTTTGACTATCATTATTGATTCATCCCCCCATTGTGGTTGATATATATATGCTCATTTGAATGCGGTACACATTGATATGTTTCAAGATGCCTCCATGATAAAAACCATCTAGGATACAATCTCCAGTTCATGATGAAGACCCTGTGAATGATGAGGCCTCAGTTCAGGGTCCATCATACAGCCCCCTTCCACCAGGTGAGAAGGTACCATCACGTACACCTATTGAGAATATTTTAGTCCCAGTATAGCTGGATGAAGATGTGCCCGTGCTGAGAGTACTCCACGAAATCAAACATCAGAGACTTCTAAGATACCATGATGATCCATATGTTTAGACAATAGAGTATTGGCTAGAGTTTTTGGTCTTCCTCTTCATACTTGTTCGAAAATTGAATGATTTGATGGTGGATTTAGTAGTTAGTCTTTTCTACGGTGCATCTGGGCATTGGTAGAGTCTAGTTACTTAGATGTGTGACAGGTCTGTTCTCTCATGGGATGAATGTGCAAAACTATTTCTTGAGGTGTAATACCCCTACAGATTATAATCCATTCAGATTAATAAGATTCTCAATCTTCAGACGGGAAGGATGATAATGGAAGAGTATGTAGATAGGTTCATAGACCAGAATCAGTACTCTCTGGACACAATCCTCGACGACTACATCCATGCTTGAAAGTTTGATAAGGGACTATATAGGGAGATCTATGTTAGTTTAGTACTCCTGTGCATCCACAAATATTCTGGGGTGTTGGACTGAGCACTGGTGACAATGATATTTCTGTCAGTGGATTTTCATATAACTAGTTTTAATAGTGGGTACATCATACTTGAGACGTCTTCCATAACTAAGTGTCGTCAGTTGGAAGGGTATCGATGTAGGAGGCCTCCCATTGATCAAAACTAGGAAACATGATTCAGAACAGTGCAGTGAACTAGGAAAACTAGGGGAGGTACAGTGCTATACTTGTGATGACCGAGGTCACATGGAATGAGACTCCCCAACTAGACATGCTGAGCATTTTAGGTAGATGGTATATGGAAAACCATGGGAGAGACAACTATATGATTAGGGATATCCCAAGTGGGGATGGGGTGGTCTTTAGGGAGGAAGTGTTGGAAGAGGAGTGGGGGGAGGTTTGATTGGTGGATGATGATACATGGTCCTTCCACAACACGAAGTCCCTCGTTAGGCTTAGGGATATGGTAGCCGGGGCCTCTGGAAGCTACATTCTATGGATGTCTATGATCTTGCATCTCATGAGTTGATAAGAGTTATTAACTTTGTATCATCTACATTTTATAGTAGAAATTGTTAGATACTGTGCAAGTTACTCTTCCCTCCCTACTGCATGCTTGTGGTGTTACCAGGGTGACACAGGGAATCATTGTAACCTTGTGTCGATGTTGTTTGACACATATTTGAATGCACGAGGAGTAGTGTATGAGTCCCTCAAACTTGTGTGCTAAGGGAGAGATTGTTCCATGGATTTTCAGAGAAGGTCCTGACATTGATGGTGGAGTTTTTATACTTAATATCCATTCGATTGGGAAACCACTAGTGGGTGTGTTGGAGTGTCTAGTTTGCAGTTACTCTCCTTCCAACATGGGGTATTCCACGTGATTTACGTGTCTATCTTCTTATAGTGGGTTGATTTTCCTCATCTCCACTATTAATTGGTACCTTTGTGTGGTCAATGTCAACCTCGATACAACAGTTGTCAAGTATAGGTCAAGGTGATGGAGACCCCATGAACAGAACTATGTCAATCAATACATGGTTATAGCAGAAATAGTCTTCATCTTGAGGATGTAGAGACACTACCTTATGGGTGAACACTTTGGAGATTTCTCAGACCACCAGAGTTTCAAGTATGACTTCACCCAAAGAGACCTGAACCTGAGGTTGTGATGCTGGTTGAACATTCTGTTGGACCATGACTTCAAGATAGTCTATACCCTAGAAAGGGGAAATATTTTTGTAGATTCCCATTGCAAGAAGTACCATTCTCACCTAGTGCATGATATTTTAGAGCAGTTAGCTTCCTAGTAGATGAACCTAGTTGAGAAGGAGGGTACAATTTTTCTTTAATCGATGGTGTTGAATACTTTTCTCCTCGAACATGTGAGAGATTCCTAGCTGTGAGACACTGACTATGTGATTTTTCATGATCATATATTCATATGAAATACACCAGATAGATATCATGAAGGAGGGAATCATGAGATCTTGAAACAGGGACAATAAGTGGTACCATTTGCGATGCAGGATGAGGTGATATAGGAGTTCAAATCTTCTCCCTTGGATGTACATCCTGGTATGGGGAATATGTACAGTGATAATCTGTAGTTGTTTTGGGGGTCCTACATGAGATGAAACATAGCTGAGTTTATCTCATGATGACTCACCTATCAGCCGATGAAGATTGAGCAACAGGTTCCGGTGTGTTTATTGCAGCCTATTCAGATCCTTAGATGTAAATAGGATGACATATCCATAGACTTCATTACAGGACTTCCACACACAATGAAGGTCCATGATACCATTAGTGTGATAGTAGATTGACTCACAAATTCAGCACACTTCCTTGCCATCAGTGAGTAGAGTTCGATCGAGAGTTTGTGATAGTTGTACATATGAGAGATAATCATCCTTCAAGGGTTCCCCTAACATTTTTCTCCAATTGTGATGATATATTTACATCATGATAGTGGAGAGGCATAAAAGTGGCATTCAGTACCAAGCTGGAGATGAGTACAACCTTTCACCATAGACCGATGGGTTGACCGAGAACACTATCCAAGTATTGAAGGATATGTTGAGGGATTGCATGTTAGTTTTCAACTTGGGAGTCAAGATATCCAAAAGTTTCATTGATTCATTGGAGATATTGAAGAGGGTCGGTGATTTTTCCTACTATTTTTCCCTACCCCCACATCTAGAGTGGGTGCATGACATTTTCCATGTATTGTAACTAAGGAGATATGTGAATGATCCTACACACATCATCGACATGATCAGACCTTACAGGGATATACCATACATTTGGTTTTCAGGTTGTGGAAACACAAAAACATACATGAGAGTTCATGGGAGTTGGATATCCAGGTTTGAGCTTATTATCCTGAGTTGATTCCCAAGTTTTTCTTTTCAATGATGAAAATCATGATGGTGGGAATGATGTAGAGACTCTGTTTTTTCCTTGTAAGACTTCTGGATATTAATACATATATTTCCAGAGATAGAATCTTAGACGTCGTGTGATTCTTAATTCTGGTGTGTCCAAAATTAATTTTATAGAAATATTAAATATTTCTATACTATGAACATGATGTAAATGGGATATCTCTCAGACTGTAGCTTGGATCAGAAATATGAGGCCACATTTGAGTCCAGAACATGGCATTTACCATAGGTAGCACATAAATTTTGTCAGAAATGGTCTTCTGTAGAAACATACATGGAGGACATGACCATAAATTGAAAAATTAAATAAAATTATTTTATGTTAGATGTTAATTCGAATAACATCTGAACATGGACTCGGATTGGCAACTAAGACCACCATTGAGTTCGTAGCACGATGCTTCACCTAAGAATGATAGAAAGTGAGAGGGAGAGGGATGTTCAGATCCTATGAAGATTGGTGGGAGACCTGATAAATTAAATAAATAAATCATTAATAAAATAAAAAGGGTCATCTCATTCCTCCCTTATCTGGAAGAATCTATCTCTCTTATAGCTTTAGAGAATCAACACCAAATTCTTAATAGATCATGATGAGATTGAACTTCCAAGAAGATCAGAGTGAAAAAAACAGAACAATGAATCCAAAATCCATGTTGGGATCTTCTTTTAGATTTTTCTTTTACTCGTTTGATGTTTTGTTGTTGAAATTCGTTTTTTATCATTTTCAACACTTTTTTGTGATTTTAGATGGCCAAACCAACACAAACATCGACCAATTTGTTTTTAAAACCCTCTTTCTTCATCTCTCATTGACATATACTTTTCTCCACAATGAAACAACATCAAAACCTCATGAAAAGCATAGATATGAAAATTTCATGAACCAAGGATTCCATCTCTACACTGATTTTGAGTTTCGGGCACTGAAGGAGGCATTTTGATTAGCAGGATAGTCCCCCTACTTTTTGGTTCATCGAAACATCGAATAATATTTGGGCAAGAATGAGTTTATGAAGATCACGACCCAATGATCCTAAATCTGGCTTTGTTTTCATTTTTGAGCAGTAGAGTGGTCCTTGTGTCCATGGAAGGGACCACCGACACACAACAGTCTGACCACCGAAGGTGACGATGGATTTGATGCTCAGTGAGTCAGCACAATCGAGTGCATATGGTGGTCAAGCAATGGGTGGTGGAGTGTAGGTGCGCAGGATCGGCAGGTTGCAGTGGCTGGGCCGGCTGTAGAGCGGGCTGGGCCAGGCAAGCCTTCAAGCCATGGTAGATTTAAACCTCCATATAGTCTAAACCAGGCATTAATTTTATTTTTCGTTTATAGAATCATGATATTATATTTGAGAAGGAACTATTGAGTCTTGTTTGGGAATTTTCTGTTTCAGGATCAGTGCTTGGTTGCATGAAATGCATAAAGATAATAATAATAATCTAATTATTTATATTTGAGGATTTTTTTGTTGGGCCTGAATCTTGCATATGACATCCGATCAACGCTCCATTGGTATCATCATGACACTAAAATTGAGGTGGGAAATAAGGAGAAATTTTGGGTGATTAAACTAAAATCTAGGTGCGGGCCCCAGAAAGCCCATTTCGGGTGTGTTGCGTTGAAATGTGACTTTTTTCACCAAGTTTCTATTTTGAAAAAATGAAAAGTCGATACCATGCGTTTTTTGATGAGGATAAATATTTTTTGATTCATATGATGTGTTTTAGGATCGAAGAATGGGCCCCACAAAGCATCTTTCATGTATGATGCTGAGAGATACAACTTCTTCCTCTGGTGCCTGATTAAGTTGAATTAATAGTCAATCCTGTCCAATTTTCCATAAGGATCGCAATGGTGGGATTAATATGTTATCTAGGGATATTTGAAGAGGAATTATACTAAGAGTATGATTTTCCCATCGGACCGACGATGAGCATCGTTTTCATGTCAGCCTTTAGGATAGATCTTCCATGTACATCGGAAGTGTACATTCATTCCTATAGGTTCTAGTGCATAGTTTTGTACCCCAAGTATATTTTGGTACAAGGACAGGTGATAAGGCGGGGTCACACATCGTCTGGGCTCCACAAGAATCATGTACCTCTTTATGAATCTTTTATATCTCGCATCGCTTTTTTTTGGAATTGGATTTTGTCCTAGGAGTAGCCTATCCTATGTTTTTTTAAATTGAATGCAATGGTGCCCTCTGTAGTGGATTTCAAGATACGATGCAAGATGTTTTGGGCTTAAAGATTATTCAGATGATGCCCGATGATGGAAGAAATAATATAATATCACCAGATAAATTCTAGGTTTACCCTCTAGCTAGGCTGTGTAGTGGTGTTCATCGAAGTTCCTTCCGATATTTCCCTCCAACTAGGCTGGTTAGAGGCATTTATCAATGCATTCCAAGAGGTACCATCCAGTAGGGATGAATAGTTTAGTTCCTCGATGCAATCCGAATGACACACTTCAGTCAGGCTAGGAATGAGTCCCTGATGACACTAGAGTGGAACCATGAAGTCGGGATAGGAATGAGTCCTAATACTATTGTGAATGGAACCCTCCGTCGAGATGGACATGGGTCCTCGATGAAATTAGAGTGACACCCTTTTAGATGGGCTAGGCATGGGTCCTCGATGACACTAGAGTGGCACCCTCCAGCCGAGCTAGGCATGGGCCCTCATTCTATTCTAAGTGGAACCCTCCATCAGGGTTGGGCATGAGTCATCGATGAAAATAGAGTGGTACCCTATTTTCAGGTTGGGCATGGGTCCTCAACCTTATGATCTATTGAAAATAAATATCAGTGAAAAGACATGGTTTGATGTACCTTTAGACACATGAAAAAGAAGAACACTTTCCCCACCAAGACACGTCCTTGATATGCACCCTAAAACCATACGGGTGAGTCAAATCCACCCAAATAGGATTGGATAAAGGTTTGGTGTTTGAGTCCCTTTAACTTGTACGTTCAAGGAATACATGAGGGATGTTGAGCATTGTTGGTGGTTTCTTATAGAACTGTTAGTGACTCTTTTCATAGGCTAATCTATTAGATGGAGATCCCCTTACTCTCTCATTTGGAATTCATTGATTGATAATATATATATATATATATCCTTTTGTAGTACCCACTCCTTATGTTTTGGTTACTATCCATCTAGGAGAGGAGAAGACGTGCGGGGTGTGCCACCTACTTTCTGTGTCTAGGTTCTCATGGTTAGAAGAGTATACTCTCCTACTATAGGTAGCGAAGACTGGACAAGAAGTTCATATTCTCACAGTTTCAAGCTCCTTATGTTGGGGTGAGTTTGCTTTCAATATCTTGTTGGGTTAAGCTGTATTATTATACCTTAACTTGTTTTTCCAACTATTTTTCTCTTCATTGTATATATTAATGGCCCCCTTCACCTTTTTTAGGATGTCCTACTGAGTATTTTTATACACATACCTGCATGGTCTTTTCCCACAAGTTTCATGCCTTATTCAGATGAAAAATAGGTTGATCATGACTTTAGAGGTTCTTAGGGATACAAGGTGCAATGACTAAGTTCAATAATCATAGATTGTGATATAGGAGCGGGGATCTCTCAGTTGTTTTACTATTTTAGTTCCTACCAGGTTGTGGAAATTTTTTTTGGGTGTTTATTTTTCCCATTTTTCCGTTCAGTTTAATTTATAACACCTATACTTTTACTATTTATAGGCTGATGCGTGCATGTGGTTTATATATATAACATTGTTTTATCTTGTTTTTTTCCTATGCACCATTTATTTGGTGGTGTGTGTGAGTACATGATTTTAGGCTAATTCCTCCCTGAGTTTTTTGGGCCTTCGACGCTTTTCACTACCCCCTACCCAGTGGAGGCGGGCTTGGGGTAGTTGCGGATTGACCCCATCATGGGTTGGGTCGTGACATGTGAAATAAAAATGGGATAATGAAAATTAAATCAATATTTCATTATATAATTTTGTGTTAAAATAGATAAATTATATCATAAAATCATCTTAAAATCTTCTCAAAGGGGTTCAATTGTTACATGATGGACATGGAACCATAAACCCACAATAATTGGTACATTCATTCTAATTGTTACCCCCAAAAAAACTAATGTACAACTACTTGTTGGGGTCAACATGTTGTATGAATTGATTCCAACCAACCACAAATTTTGCACCCTTTCTTATTTTCTTGATAGCTTTTGATAACAAAGTGATGATATATCATTCATATTTTTTCATCAACATGTTTTTTTGATCCCCTAATAATTTTATAGTTTTAACATCAACTATCTGTTCTTACCTAATATCAATGGTATCATTATGTACAAAATTCATTATCTGGATGAGTTGTAAAACATTTAATTTATATTTTGTTAATACAATAGAGATCACATAATATTATGATGAAAAACCTAGTATATTAAAACATACATTATCTTTCTCATTGAATATCATTCTTTTTGTTGAAGGTTGATGGGATTTGGATCCTCTATCATGAATCTAAATCACCTCTTTCTGGTCCCCTATAATGTACAATAAATTTTCTATATTTATACATCCATGAAATGATTGTGATCTCCCAGTGAAAGAGTCATCCTTGATAGAGTTTTTATCTGACCCTATAGTAACTTTAGTCGCCAGTAGAGAAATTGACAAATTTAGGTTTTCAGCATATATGACATAAAAACCTACACTTCTTATGATTCCATTATGAATGGATAATACTTATACCCTTCCATACTGAAATTCACCATAAAAAATCCCATTTCATCAAATTTCACTACACTCCAATTGTCAACCCATTTACACTAGAAAATTTGTTCTTGAAATGTTGTATAATCCAACTCCTATATATTTTTGATGCTACTGAAATATGACATATTAACATAAATTGGATTTATATCCTTACAACCAGATATGTGAATCGTTTCCAACATAAGAATTAATCCACTATTTTTCATCATACTATGGTTATTGAGTACTTTTTTATAGAACATATAACCATTAATTATAAAAATAGTGAATGATATAATATTTTTATTTGGTCCACTCACTATCCATTGAAGTTTTTTGGAAATTCAATTGGTATTTTTAGATAAATTCATATAAATATGATCTGAAAACCATACAATAAATTGTGGATTATGTGTATTTTATATCCATTATTTAGAATTTGATGGATTCAAATGTCTATGAATTTCATTGTTGGATTCAATGTATAAATAAAAATATTTAAAACTACTTAATTTGTAAATGTAACATTTCCCTCAATTTTTGCTAGTAATTGTAATAATATCTCTTTTAGAAATTCACTCTCCCATAAGGTGTAGGATGTTAAGAGACATTGGGAGACTGATGCTATCAAAACATGATAGGTAATTAGAATATAATTCAATGTATTATTAAAAAATATACCATTCATATTAATTAAATATCCATTACTGACCTTAAACACAATGATTCTAGTACTTTTAGATTTATTAAATCTCATATTTGGCTTGAAATTCAATTGTATGAGTTCATTGATAGGGAAATTATCATATAGAAACCAAAATCTAGTAGACATCTCTGTACCTGAGAGTGGTATCGGCCCAATTGTGATAGTAATTTTATTGTCCCTTGGTGCCTTATAACCCAAAAGAAATCCCATATTTCCTAAGAAACAAAGCTAGTAATCTAGAGGGTATGAAGGAGGAAGCTTCTAATTCACAACATGCTGAATAAAAATGAAATATATATAGCCTCTTCCTCGTATATTTTCATGGAATCTAATCAAAGTATCAACCACATATTTGTTACCAATACTTTAACATGTAGTTTTTGGGAATATATATAGGATAATTTTGGATGGAAGTTATATATGGATAGATTTGGTTTCATTCTAGAATACATCATTTTTTCCGGAGAAAGTGAATTGGTTCAAGGGAAAATTCTTGTTATAGCTACTACTCTCATGGATTATACTTGTAGGGTAAAAAATGGGTTGTCATTTGAGAACCAGTTAAATTAATTTCGTGTGGGAATCATGGACATTTATATGTATTTCACCACTTCTTCCAAGCTCAAAATAGGTCATATGAATAATGATTTTTCTGATCATATTGTCTTGAGAATATCTAGTGGTCTTGGAAGAACCAAAAAAAATCTAGTGATGAAGTCAATAGGTGGATCCCTATGATCCTCTCTTTGAAAAATATCAATCTGGATGGGGTATCCATAGGTGAACTCTGACACTCAGGTTGTGGAGTTTTCTTCTGTACCCATTACATCTGTATTAAAGGATTCTTCTACCACTTTATTGGTAATGGATGTGCTATTGAAGCTAAATTATGACCTATGATAAAGGCTATTAATTATGTTAATCACTATGGTTGGAAATTCCTTTGAATGGAGTCCGACTAAATTGTTGTAGTTAATATTTTGAAGACCTGATCCATGAATGTTCCATGGAGAATGATGGAACCCTATATTGAATTCCTTTAAATCATTAACTATATCATCTTGGACATCACACATGTCTATTGGGAAGAAAACCTTGTTGCTGATGATTTGTCAAAATGATACACTATGAATACAATCTGAAGATGGTCCTTTATGGACCTGAATTTTTTCTCATACTTTATTGAGGTTTATACCTGTGTATATATTCATATTAATCTTTTTAATCCCTCTTGTGATGTGAATAATTTATTTTTTATTTACTAAAATTTTTTAGGAGTCGATTCACCTTGAACCTGGACGACATGGATTATCATTCTATAACACAAACTTCTGGTCAACATTGATTCTCGACAAACCCTTTAAAAATATCCATATACAATTTAATGGGGGTAAACCCATATAAAATGGACATGAAAATTTAGTTTAACCACAATAACCAAGTGGACCATCTGGTAGAAAAATATATTAATGAATTATGGTGGGGATAATATCTCTCTTTTACATAAAATGACTACAACCACCTTATTTAGGATAGGAAACATCACAAAGTCTATAAATTTAATTCATATGGGATTGAAAATGAAATATACTATGGATAATGTATGTCATAATATTTTTAGGTAGAATGTAATCAAAAATTATAAACATAAAATCTTCCATAAAAACATGATAGCTGTGTGATTTTTGTCACTGTAACTTCAAATTTATCATTGAAAATAAATTCTTCATATTTGAAGAACACCCCCTAGAATTTTTACTCCATTAATGAAAAGGGAAAAAATGAAAATTTTCTTGTCTGGATAGAGTATAAGATACTAGGTGATGGAAATTTCTCATTTTACAATTCACTCGTGAAACATTTTCTCTTATTCCCATGTTAATCATGTCCAACCTAACCATGATGCCATATTTTTCTCAGAAACATTTAGTAACATTACAATAAAACTTTGGAATGCATTTCTTTATATTAATGACATAAATAAAATGTTTGATGTAAAAACAATTACAATATGACAATTCAAAGAAAACGGTCTCTTTTTTCAACCTTATGTCAGATATTTTGTCAAAAATGGATTATTGAAAATAGTGTTAATATATTTTTATGTTTTGAACAATTTATCACCTCTTAATAGAGATGGTGTTGTACCTTGTTCGATATTCCCATCGAATGTTACCATCCATGATCATTATTTATATCATCGAGGTAAAAATTTCAATTTCCTAAAAACAAAGTAATCAATCAGTGATTCCACCAAACATAGTTTTTGTATTCATCACAAATGGGACACCAAAAAATTCCATTAATACTATAGCCTAAAAAATTTACATAAGAAGGAAAGTAATTTATCATCCCATACAACATGGCCTTCAATGTGAATTCTTCACACTTATAATAATTATAAACTATAACACCTATATCCCACATCAATTTTAAATATTATATTAATGCATCCAAATAGACATCAATATCATTACTAGGTTGTTTTGGTCCATATATAAGTAGAAAAAATATAATGTATTTGTGATTCATGAATAAAAATGGTATAAAGTTATGATTTACCAATATAACTATCCATGTATTGTGAGTAATAATGTATACACCTAAATAATTTATTCCATATGTATATAATTAAATATTAAAGATTCTTGGATCATTTAAAAATTCAGGATTCTCATAATTAATTTTATTCCATCGAGGATATTCTTCTAGATGATATAGTTTCTCATATATTATTCTTTTATCTGTGGGACATGTAAATTGTCTTATAGTTTATTGACATCCATATAGACTTATAAAAATTGGAATGATAATAATGCGCTATAAATATTTCAAATGACATTATTCTTCTTTCTTGTATTGATTCATGGCTTACTTAAGTAATTTTATGATTGATTCATGTTTCTTTCAAAATAATATAAAATCATTTAGATGGGAATGCATTTTTTAGAGATCATACCCATTTAACATGGCATTAATTTGGCATCATATGCAAAAAAGGAAGTATAATTTCTTTATGTAAAATATCATTTAGGTAACCAAGTAGTCATGTAAAGCAAGTGTCACCCCATCTACTTCCTTCATTAAATTTATATAACTTCAATAGAGATAAAAATGATGTTTATCTAGTAAAATAAAAAAAGGTCACTTAGTAAAGATATTTAACTTATCCAAAATATTTGGACAATCATTAGGTTCATATTAAATTTTTATTATTAATTATTTTATATGATCTCCATCATAATTTACATTAGTGATCATATCAAATGATCCATAAATAACAATATCATCCCAATTGGTGTGCATGTTAAGTCGTTCCTCATGTTTAGTCTAACATTTATGGCTACGATCTATTCCATTACAAATAAAATGTTCTTATAACTCATTCAGACTAATTTTTTCTCAAATAAAAGTAGAATAAACATGGAAAAATGATTTTAGTAATGTCATATGCATGCTCCATTAGAAACTCGATGAACTCTTTAACTCCAAATTCATACTCTATTATCATACGATTAACATGAATTAATTTTTGATACATATTCACCCTTTTAGGATCATAAAATATTTATGTTGTGCGAAAGATAAATATATACACATATGCTATTAATAATAAAAGTAGAATTTTATAAGTAATTATAAAAAGTATAACTTATCATATGAATGTTATCATTTATGATTCCTGGAAAGTTATCTTTTTTACACAAGGGTGAAAAGAAAAGAAACAACTTGGGGTCAACATGTTGCTATTGGTCCATGTTCTTGATTTTATATTACATGAGAATAAAAGGTGTTAATAAATATATTGGAAAAATATATTTATTATTAGATGTAAAAATCCCCTTGAAAATCATCATTCTTTATTTTCATTTAATTTTGACTTGGATTTATAATTTTTTGTAAATAAATCATTCCACAGAACATAAATGGTTGTATAATCACCATATTTTTGACCCAAGGACATGGATCTTGGAATTTAATGAAACAAATGGTTGAAATTTTTATTGATGACAAAAGTGAAGTTGGATCCCATGTTACTAACTTTTCTTGTAGACTATTATAGACCTTGTATTATAGGAATACAAAAAAATATACTTGTACTATAATCCAATGATGAACCCTTATTTCCAAAAATATTATAGTTATCAATATTAGGTATATTTCATATATTCTATAATATCCAAAACCACTTTTCAATTTCCTTCAAGCACAAAAAAATACTCTATATTAAAAAAAATCCAAAAAAATAATTTAGAATGGATTTTAAATTATTGGGATCCAAAAAATTGTTATTCCACCTCTAATAATGACACATATCACTATAATATATCTCCCACATCTAGTAGTTAAATCCATAATTGATATATCTAAATGTTAATACTAATTATTAATAATAGCCATACCACATATATGGTTTGGGGAGATTTTAATAAACTTTATAAAATTTTTCCACTATCTTCAAATTTAGTATGTGCCTGATAAAAATGTTTTGTTAAATATTTATTTTTATGGGTGACACTGAAAAAATTCCTAACGACCCAAAATTGATCAAAATAAAAATAATATTTCCTACATGGTATAATCAAAATAAATAATGTTATAAATAAGGAGATGAAACTTATACGTATCCATACACCTAAACCACGACTAATGTTCTCCTTGTCCACCACTTATATTTGAGGTAACTAGAGAAGAAAAGGAATATTAAAAATAATTTTATAAACATCTAAATTAATCAGGAAAAACTCAAAACACCTTCAATCATAGGAGTCAAATTTTAATACAAAAAAATAAATTGAACACACTAAAACACCTTGAAACCTCCATTTGAATTAATAGGTCAATCTAACAAGAAAATAATCACACACACAATCAATCAAGAATAAAATAACATAAAATAAATTTAACTTAATGTTCATAGTGTGTTATTATTTGTACAACTAAAGTAAGCATAGTTAAATCATTGTTATCCATTCATGATCTAATAAAAATTACTACATCAAAGAAGATATCCCTACTAAATTTTACTATAATGTCATGCTAATACATAACCCCACACAAAATTATTTGATTAATTATTTATTTGAATATATCCTCTTTAATTAAACACAACAAATTAATGCTATGAAACGACATTATTTTACATATTATCACATAATATTCCTAATATAACACTAACCATAATTTCCCAAGTTGAATTAAACAACCCATATTAAACCACATGAATTGTAAACCTTTACTTTCCTTATTTATTTTAATTTTCATCCTATTTAGTCCATAAATAATTTTACATATATTAATTAAAACATTATGTCGAAACATATATTCAACACAAAAAAATAAAAGGAAGGGTAAAAAAGTATTACAAAACATGTTCATTATTCCTCATTATCATTTACAATTCCAAATTCTAGACATCTATTATACATCAATCTCATTATCATTATTTTGATAATTTTAAATTTAGATTAATAATTCATTACCACTTATTAAGAGTAAATTAGAGAAAAAAATACACATATGAGATTCAACATATTATTATTAGTTTAAATAAATTTATATCATATTAAAATATTATTCTTAATATAAAAAAATCATGTAGTAATACATAAATAATTAATAATGGAATCACATTTATTTTATTAATATAATCTTAATTTTGATTTCAATTCCATTAAGAAAAATATTTCATTTCTCATAGAAAATAAAATTATTCAAATAGAATATGATTTTTTTTTAAATAGTAGTATAGTATAAAAATAGTGAAATATATCAAAAATAGTGTTCATATAAAATATGAAAAGAACTATATAAATAAAACTAAAAAAATTTAAAAAAAATTTATATATATGAAGAAATATATATTAAACCCTTAATAGGATAGGTAGTCTAGCATGGAGAGGGGGAAGGCTTGCTATGTCGGTTTGCTGAGGGATTGGAATATGGGAAAAGGGTAGCCTATAGAGGGATTCCTCACGATGGTGGGTGGTTAGCCTGGGTTGAAGATAATGATGGTGGGGTGGTGAGGCAAACAAATAATGAAATTAAGGAGAAATAATAATGTGGTTTAGACTAAGGATGTGCAAGAGAGGCGATTGATGAAACTAATAAATGAGACAGGAGGACAAATAAAAACATACCATAGATTTTAGAGAGTCGATTCGTCTGAGAGATAGTCTAGAGGGAATGGTGGCAGAGATGAACTTCCACGAGAGCTTGAACAGTGTGAGGGAAATTAGTTTGGTTATGGTTTTGTTTAAAAGATTGGGAAAATTATTATCAGTGATTCCATAAAATAACCTATAAAGAGGGGTTTTATGTATTCTTAAATAATAAGTGCTAATTCAATCCCTCATTATGAGTTCTTTTTTATAAATGATAAAAGACAACTTTATTTGCGTCAAATTTTTTTCAGTAATAATGACCTATATAATAAACATTAATAATTTACATAATATAAATTAAAAAATTAAATATATATAATTATAAATAAATAGATAAATAAATTATTATAATTTTAAATATATTAAAAGAAATTTTAACATGTATTCATTAATACAATTACAGGTATATAATTATAATTATCATAAATATATTTTTAAATATAATTATAAATATTTTTATATAATTATAAACATATTTATATAATTATATATATTTGTAGATATTTTTTCAAAATATAAGGGTGAATAACTTTTAATTAAAAGAAGAAATAACATAGAGTGTGGAGAATGGGGTCAGAGAAAGAAGAACTGCCCTCATCAGTTTTAAATGTTTAGAGACCCAACTATTTGATAATATCTACGTCAAGCTTACATTCCACATCGTGCAATGTGTTACAATTAATATGACCGTGATCATGCCCATAAATTATTAGAAAACAACATCTCCTCTAATTTCTCACTATTTTACAAATTTCTTGAGGATCATCTCTCGATTCCCTTCCAACAACCTCAACCTGGTTCCTCTATTAACTTCTTATGCCCTTCTCAATGGGGGTTTGAACATCATATTATTGAAGATCCTCTCTAGGATAGTATTTCAGGGATTAATCAATATTTTTACCACCTAACTAATCACATGCTTTCTCCTCATTGAACGAGTTATGGATAGAAAATGAATTTGAAGTAGTTTCAAAAACACAATTAGGGATACCATCATCATACTTTGTTTTTTAGTCTAATGTGATTTCATTCACTCGGGTAGTATACCTGAATCTAGTGTGTCATAGAGATTGGATGTAGGTACAATTACCTTATGAGAACCAAACACCTTATAAATATTTATCTAAAAATATATTTTTAACATTATTAATAAATATATAATCTTAAATGACTGAATATTAAAAAATAAGATGATTTAAAAATAAAAAATGAGTAGACATTAAAAATAGATAAGTTTTATTATTTATAAAAATTATTAAAAAAATAAAATAAGGTCATATATTGAAATGAATACGAGTTCATATTGAAAATATTAAATCATAGAAAATAAATAAATATAAATAAATATTATAAATTATTTAAATTCTATAAAAAATAAAAAAAGAAAAATTATTAAAAATGTATAAATAATACTAACTAAAATAATATAAAAAATGAAAATAAATTTCCTAATTAAAAACATAATATATTAAATTTTTTATGTTTTTAAAAGAAATTCTAAAATTAATATTATTTTTTTATAAATTACATATATATTTGGTGTGTGTGTTTCTATAGAAGATTTAATTAATTATGTAAATATTTGTGTGGGTGAAATTAATATATATATACAAGTTTGATACATGTTAATTTGAATGGTGACATTATATAATATCTAGAGTCTATTAATGAAATAAATAATATTAATAATGATTAAAAATTAATTTATATTAATTATGTAAATTACAAATTTATTAAAAACATTAAATGTTAAAAAAATTATTAATGAAATTTTTATTAATAAAAATATCTAAATTTAATATATATATATATACACACATAGTAATAAATAGTATACTGGTCATTTAATTAGTATATTAAGTATTTAATAAATCTAATCATTTTATTTTTACAAATAGTGTATTAATTATTTAATTATATGTTTATAATATTGTTTTAATTTATTAATTTATAATTAAATAAAAATAAACTACTTATTACTATATAAATTAAATTTAATAAATTTTATATATATATACAATTAAAAAATTAATATGCTATCTATTAATATATTTCAATATATATTACTGTACATATATATGTAAAGACATATCAATATTCAATAAATATCAATATATTTTTATATATATCAATATATTTACATATATATCAATATATTTATATATATGGATATATATATATATATATATATATATATATATATATCGATATATATATATATATATATATCGATATATTTATATAAATATATCAATATATATTTTTATATATGAAATGTGAATTCAATTATAAATAAACTAATAAAAATAAATAAATATTTTAAACGAATTAAATATAAAAAATATTAATGAAATAAATATTAAAAAATAAAAATTTAATATATATATATAATAGAAATTCAATTAAAAAAATTTATTAACTCAACTATACCTCAAAAGGGAAGGTTTACTAAGAGTACCCCATGGGGAGAAAAAGGTGGGCCAATTTTGGTGGGGGCCTGTGGAGAGTGGACCGCGTCGAACAGAGGGTGGGATGAAGTATGTGTGGGGTCATGTGTATTGTCACATGCCTATTTAGGTGTGTGGAGAGCGTGTGTAGAGCCCATCCACACAATAAGCTTCCAGTGATATGCTACCGTAGAATGACATAAAAAGAAGATTCCGACCAAACAAAAGTTCAATGTGGCACTCACATGCTTGTTTTATTATACCTTTAAATAACATTGAAAAAGACAACAGTTATCCGCACTATAAAATGATTATATAATGGATACCCTTTTTCAACACTTTTCTCTTATGCTGATAAAGGCTGCTGCTGAATAATCCCAAATCTATTGTAGTGTTGGAGGTACTATGATATTGTTGTTGTGTGGAATATCAAGGGACCAACTACTATTTTTATTTGTTTTTTAACACTCTAACACTTAACCCAACAAAAACACATAAACAGGTTACACATGTTGAGATTCTTTTAAAAACAAAAAATATAAAAAAATGAAAACAAAAAATGATTTGTTGATTTTATGATTAATAATAATTATGATATGGAACACATGTTTAATTATACTACAGTTATTTGGAAAATTTTAAATTATATTTTATTTGAGGACCACAACATCCTTTTATCAAATCCTGTATCATTGTTAGGGAGTGAATGAAGCTTACCTTAGTGTTTCCATCATTATCTGCAATTCCTTTTAATAATTTATAAAAAACTAACTATGTAATCTATTTTTAACTCACCCTCATCTTTTAGTGAATCTATTGAATTATTTTTCATACATGTGAGACAGGTTAATATATCACATTGTGGAGAATAATATTTTTAGGGTATCATCAAATATTTCATGTAATATCTTGAACATTTATGTTTAGAACCATTATCCAAACAACCTAGTGTGTTCATCCTTTACATTAGATCATTTGAAATAGATAAGGTGGTGGTAAATTTCAATCCATTAAACGAATAACAATTTACATTGACCTTTTAGGAGAAGATTGAAGAAGTTAAGAAACAACTGGAGAATCCTTCAATTAAAAATTATGTTTACCATAACAAAGAAGAGGATGAAAATCCACATGAGGGTTTTCAATATAAAACTATGATAACACTATAATTATAAAGATCTATTAAAGAATAATTTATAATTACCTCTACAATAAGAATAAAAAATGTTTTCCTCTCAAGGATCATGGCCTAGATATTCATTATTCATACACTTAAAATATTTTTTGTTTGTATTATATGTTTTTAAAAGAAATATATAAACAGAGTTTGATTTCAGTTTTTTATTTTTTGAAAAGAAATTAAAAGGAATGACACAAAAAACACAAAGGGGTAAGAAGAAATATTAATGGCCATAGGTTGAATTCCATTGGGTTTTATCATCATTTATATTTTCTCTCAACCTTTTGACTCAATATGTAGGCTCTCTACCATCACCCACTTATCCACCACTATTTGATTTTATATTTGAATTATAACCTACTCAAGGACCCTAAAAGGATTAATAATTCATTTTTTCTACTTGGTTAGGGGGAAGGAACAATACTCAACAGAGTGATTAAACCTACTCACACACCTGGAAGTAATCAAAAACCATTCATTCTCTCAAAACTACTCACCTACTCTAGTATGGTGACTAATTAAAATTAAGGGAAACATTGAAATTCAATATAGTGTCATAATTCAGTGGTTTTAATGGAATATAAAGTGTAAAATACTGCCTATACACTCCAAATTTACTATCACACCAGAAACATGTAGGAAAAATAATAATAATTAAATGCGTCATTTAAAAAATACCCACTATTATTCCCTTGAATCACCCACATTGGGTTATCAGTTCATAACATTGAGGTTTTTAAATCATTGGTAAATCAAAATGATTGAGAAACACAAAGAAACAAATGATATAATAATAAATCAAATATATTAATAACACAAAATTAAAATATAATTCAGAAAATTATATTAAATTTAAGTCATGCCTATGTTGAATCCAACAGATCAAATCGACATTCAATGGGATAGGGGAGAAAAATTTATCTCAATTGATCATTATCTTCTTCAAACATATAGAATTCATCACCACATGTAGTCATATCCTTCTTACTCAGATGAATTTCTCACATACTCCTTCTGGGTGTAAATTTATTTTAAAAATATTATTTAGAATATTTTCCTCCATAATATGTGTTTCTTTTCATTTAAAGACTCTCTACATATAGATCAGTGGATAATATATTTTTAATTTGTATTAAGAAAAGAATGATTTTTTATTTTGAGTATTTTTACATTTTATGAATTTCATTGTTTAACACCAATGATAAATGGGGATAATATTTATATATCTTGATATTACATCTACATAACACTCTTTTTTGGTATGACCATTACATAGACTCTGGAACACATGAGTTACCAAAATATTGTTTTTATGGGTTGACCGTTATGTATCTGGTGGATTACCTTGAATTGATTTTTCTTGACCTTATGAATCTCTAATACCAAGTAGTACCTTTAGACATGTATAGATTACCTTAATACAAAATGTATAGTGTCCCCATAACATACTCCTAACATATGACCTTTGTATACCTTTTACATGAAATTACCTTCATGTAGCACCCTTACGTAGGTCCAAAATAACAATTATATAGGTATAGATTCATGGAATCTCCATTACATGAGTTTAATGTTATGTAGGTTTTCTTCAATTGAATATTACATGCTTTGGAATTTTAAAAATTTTACTATAGACTTCAACACATGAAAATGAATAATTATTGTTGGATTATTTCAGTTCATTCCAAATTTAAATTATTTTATAAAAGTTATATTTGAAATGATATTAATATTTCAGACATAAAATCTAAATATAAATGTATTATTTTCATTTAAAAATAAAAAATTAATAAAATATCAAAAAACAAAAACTAAATCCATTTATCACTTTAATTCATGATTATCTAAAGTAAAAAATATCAATTAATTAGATAAATTATATATCAATTGTGAGGTTAATTTTAAATTAAAAATATAATAAATTATTTAAATTTTCTACTGTCATTTCTCTCCTATAGATTGAGTATTTCACCGTGAATAAATACGATGAATTGAATTAACAAATATATTATCCTACCTAGTTACAATCAAAAAAATTTGAAAAGAATATAAACAATGATTCATTTTTTATAGAAAATATCATGCCTTTATATTTGCCTAAATCACTATCCCACTTCATTTATTATAAAAATTCCAACTCCAAGAGTGAAAATAAAATATAATTTAGAGTAATTATAATTTTATAAAGGGGAACTTTCATTTATCCCTCCCTTCTAATATCCTTACATCAAATCAATATTTTAAAAATCCATAACAAAACTCAAAGGACATTATTATATGTCAATTGACTCTTGTTCATATTGGTTTAATATTAACCTCATGTACATTATATATTATTAAAAATATTATTTCTTATAGAAATATATAATTTTATATATATATTAAATATTATTTATATAATACTAAAGTATAAATCATATTTATATGTTATATAAATAGTGAAAAATGATTTATAATATCAAAAAAATTATATTAATTATTTTTTTGAATAATTAATATTAAAAGAAAATTAACAAAATTTGTATATCAATTCTTTTTTTATATTCTACAAACATATAAAATAATAAATTATTAATTATTAATTAAATAAATTGACTATTCATGTTATACATAATATTCCATTCAATAATTTCAGACATCCATATACCAAAATAATTCATTTTATAAATAAATAATATAAATAAATAATAAAATTTTATTATTATGATTTTAAAATTTTATTTTTTAATATTTTTGTTTAATATATTATCTTTCTTAACTTCTAAACTTCGAGTTTTCATTGTGTAACGAGATTCATACTTGAGTGTAGACCTCTGAGTTACTCCAGGGTGATGTCAATGAAATCTAGTGAAACATCATGTTCATGGTGATTCCTCAAATTATTGGATTTTATTTTGTGTCTGGAGGGTCCTTGACCTTGACTAAGGTTTCATTTAAAATCATTCACCATCAAATGTCACTACTTACGTCTTGAAGGATTCTCTAATAAAAAAAGGATCTTTCGAGATTGAGAAGAGACTCTTATCCCATATCAATGATCTGGTCTCTGGTACGATTCAAAAACATGTAAATGATTATGATGTGGCTACAAATGGGGATGCCATCTTAGAGGATATGAAACCTGGTATGTACTCTATTACTACGTGCTTGATTATCTAAAGTGGTTCTAATCCATGGAGAATTGAGGGTCTAGTGAGACACATTTCTAATATTTGGACATTTAATTATTATAAATATTCATGGTATGGTTAGGATATTTTCATTTACTATTTTATTTAAAGTATTTATCGATGTAGAATTGGGGTTTAGTTTTCTATCCCTCAAGCCAGTGTTTATTTAATATAATAGAATGACACCAAAATTTCAAATCTCTTAAGGACATGAGTTTCAATGAGCAGGTCTGTGTAGGAGTTTATTTTTTAACTATATCCTAGAGCTTCTAATAAATATGTATGACATTGATTTATCTCTTGGTGTTCCATACAATATAGATAAAAAGACTAAGAATGCATGATAAGGTCACTGTGAACATATGATTGTTGAAGTAGACTTCTTATCCACCTTAGTAGAATAATTTATTATCTCAACTCATAAAGACGAGTTATATTTAAATATCATATATAAAAGTGTTATGAATTTATATTTTTAATACATGATTATAGGTCATAGAAATATTATTTTATAAAGAAAATTCTTTTCTATTATTGTTTTTTGAGGGGAAATGATGATAAAGAATGTTGTAGAGGCCTTATTTTCAAGTAATTAACCCTCATTTAAGTATTTTATGTATATAATTTGTTTGGGTAATGTTTGGGAGGGTTTGAAATCCTTTTGGAATGTTTTCAGAGATCGTATATAGGTTAATTTTGAGAACAGTTTGTGGAGACCATGAAACTCCTACTAGAAATTATTAACAATGTGACAATGACAAAGGGGAAGGTGTATGGTTTGGCACAAAATTTTTACAAACCATGTAGCCACCTATTATTAAAGATGAAAAGTGGGATAATGATATTTTTCATAGTTGACACATGGTTCTTATAACAGTGCATGCCAACTATGCGAGGTCCTACTTGAAGAAGATGCTGGTGCACAGTTTTTCCAAAATATATGTCTAACTGTGCATGGTTTAAAAATAAGATCATAGAAAAGTTTATCTACGTTGGGATTAAGTTTTATCCCCTCACCTTTTATCCAAATCGACCCTAACTCAAGATTCCTTCCTCACAAAGGTTATAAAGGCTCCCCCCATCTAATTGGAAGCAATCCAGAGGAATTTGTTGGTACATTGAAGCTCTATTACCATGGGGAAGATATCTAAGGTAGATTTTTGGAGATTTAACCAAATTTTGTTGGAATTTTCATACCATTATTCTTTCCCCCTTTTTCCAAAGGTAGGTGGATTCACTCCTGAATCATCTTATTAGACCTTGATGGTTTGATTTTAAATTGAATGTATTTCTTGAAATTTATTGCTAAATTTTTATATAATGTTTCATGAATACTTTCTTTTCGTGTCAGTTTGTTACATTATGAGAATTTGGTGTTTTTGTGAAATTTTTAATTGGTAACATGACTTTAAAATATTAATTTTAAAACGGTTGTTTGATTTTTCTTCTTGGAAAAATGATTTCAACAAATAGTTGGTTATATTGAAATTGGTTGGAAATGTTGGTTTTCGTATGTGGTTGGATTAAATGGTTAAGCGTGGTTTGAATGGAATGGATAATGCTTGTGAAGTACCATTATCAAGAGGAAGGGTTATGGATGTGAAGTTCCACCATCAACGGTAACACCAATATTGTGTTGTTGAGTGTGTATATGTGTGGTTCTGTGAAATTGAATGGGTTATTCCCCCACAAAAATTGAGAAAAGGATAAATGCCATGTTTCGGTTCTTTCCTTGGAAATAGGTATATTTGAGAAAACTATTTTTGGGATTGAATTGTATGGTGTTTTTCTAAATTTTTGAATTTTTCAAAATTATTTTTATATAAATTATTGTAAGTAAATGTGATAACTTGTTCTATTTTAGTGGCATGAGTAGGAAAGTCATTTGGGGAAAGTATACTAAGTTTTATTACCCCCCCTGCTTGGGCACACTAAGGATTTGGCTGATGATGATTACCAGAATATATGTAGAGGTAAAGAATCACACTTATTAAGTGGTGCTCCATGATATTTGGGTTGTATTGTTGAGTTAGAGAATACAACATGTTGGGAAATATGGACTTATGACTTGGAGTTTTTGAATTTTTTGGGTTTGTCTTATGGTTTTTACGTTAATGTTAGTAGTCTTACCCTGTGGTACTTGGTTATTGTTTTTTTATATATCAATGGTATTAATTTAGTTGTTTTACATTGTTATTTTGCATCATATAGTGGTTATTTATTATGGTATGTATTGTAGGGTCATTTTATTTTAAAAATAGAAAATCATCCCTCATCTATTAATGAAGGCCCTAACATTTATTTCCAGCCTTTGGAAACTTAGGGATGTCTCTTAAGGCTAAGAAATGTACTTCAACCTTCTCTAGACAATGAGGAGGGGTTAGATATTACAAGTGGTATTAGATTGTTTGGTATTTGATAAACAAGTGGTAATCCTTTATATGATTATTTGATTTGAAATACTTTGTGGTTTATTCCTTTAGTTGAGATGGTAGAAATGAGTAGGATTATCAGGACATGAAATGCAGATCATAAAAGGTGTATCTTACTCTTTTATGATGAACTACAATTTACTAGGGAGTGGGTAAAAATGTGTTTTGGAGACACTTATATGAATTTAAATATCATAGTCAAGGGTTTATCCATTGAGACGATCTTGACAAGAATTACATAAAAGACTTCCCACTAGAAGTGCCTATTTAATTTTAGTAATTATTTATAATTTTTTGGAAATTTTTTGATTTTTGAAAATTACATGTTTTCAAATTTGAGATTTGAAAAGTAATGAAATGGTTATTTTGAAAATGGTATGATTTTCAATATCATGGTGAAATTTTAAAAAATTATTTAATGTGTAAAATATTAAATTTTGGAATGAAATTTTGTGATAATATGACGTGATAGAATTTGAAATTGTTAATCCTTTAGTTTATTTAGAGTGAGATGTAGGGAATATTTTGTGTTAATAAAAATAGAACCTGGTAGGCATTATAGAAACCGACTAGAAAAATATATTGAAAATGTGGTTGTACCTGAGCCACAAGTGATCCAACAATTGGTTCAAAGTATTGTACATACTTTTCAAGATGTGGACATAAGGAACTAATGGGATGAACCAAGGAAACTGGATGACTTCATTTTGTTGTAGAAATAGAAACCAACCACATTTCAGGGTGATTCAAAACTAGAGAAGGAAGCGGTGTTGCGGGATAGGTTGAATCTAATCTTCAATTTATTTGGTGCACTAGTAGAGGTGAATGTCTAGATGGTGATGAATATATTGGAGGATCTTGCACGCCAATGGTGAGATTTATCAGTTCAGGTAAAATTAGACCAATACCTTTCATGGGAGTATTTTGAAGAATTTTTCAACAAATAATTCTATCTTGATAGATTCAGGATTTAAATAATGACAAAATTCTTCATCTTAATGTAAGAGAGATTTAGAGTGACCGAGTACACAAATAAATTCAATAATTTAATTATATTTTCATTAGAAGTTGTTGCAAGTGTGTCCCTAGAGGCGTGCATATTTGAATATGGGATAAGGTAGAAAATTCAATCGAATATTTTTGTTCTCTATATGACACATTCTATGGAGATGGTAAATTAGGAGAATGTTTCACAAAGGGACATCTTTAGAGCTACGAGTGGAGGGAGTATTTAGATACCTACAAGAAATGGTGGGAACTCCAATGGTAAAAACAAGTGGAAAAGGGTAACCTATTTCCAAGGTTGGAGTAAGACTTAGAATCATATAGATAGATGAATACATCTTCCTAAAAAACCTAAGAAAAAATTAGATTGGTTTTATTGTGGTTATTTGGAAAATATCAAGAGGGAGTGTATGTAATAGCCTAGAGCATGCCACAAATTCTATAACATGGGGAATGTTCAGTGTGATTGTTGCAGTTCTCCAAGGTTAGGTGTTCGAGACACTTTTCTTGTGTCATAGACGTCATATGATTCAATGGGATGATGGAAGCAGAATACCTCTCATCAGAATACATGATCTGGCCATAGATATTATAAGAATACCATGACTCCTCAATAAGGGTAATATCAAAAAAGCATTTCTTAACAAAGTGCAATGAGTAAGAAATTATATGGAGAAGAGAAATTTATCATGGATTATCAATATAGATCATCAAAAGTGTGTGGTATGCCTCTTTTTAATTCGACACTTATTAAATATTTTTTAATATAGGTGAATACCACTACATTATTGCCTCTCGTGATGTTGATTTGCTGTAATTAAATGTTCAGATGATGCCTTATGTGTTGAAACTTCAAACTCATCTTTGTTAAAGAGAATATCAAGCCACAATGTAAAAATAATGTTGTATAATTGTTGATGGAGTTAGGATGATATGAGATTTCACTATACTTGATATGGATATCTATTACATAATCCTAATTATGGATTGGTTGACTATGTTCATGTCCCACATCAAATGTTATAATAGAAAAGATAGTTTTACAATAAAGGATGGATTTGAGTATTTATTTTAATGTGATAGCAATGTAGAAGCAGGTGAAATGGAATTTTTGTCACTAGTAGATGGAATTATCTCATAAAATATTGAAATGTTGTCTTTGGCATCGATGGAAGAGATCAAGAGTAGAAATTTTCCAGTAGTTGTTGATCAAATTTAAAATGTATTTTCTGAAAATTTCTCTAGGTTTTGACACGAGAGAAAAGTATCTATTATGATTGATCTCCTATCGCGGAATAATAATATTCCCCTGATATATTTATAGATTCTACCAATAGAAATAAGGGAATAGAAATTTGGTTGGAATTGCTATAAAGAAAAATAATTATTTAGCCGAGCAGATATCCATGGGAAGCATCAGTCTTGTTTTTCAAAAAGGTGGATGGAACTCTTCAATCTTGGGTAGATTATCATAACCTAAACCAAATTAAAATACAAAATCAATATCAACGTGCATGAATTGATGATTTAAAACAATCAATTGATGGTATATAAGTTGTTCTACAAAATTGAAGTGTGATCATGATATAACCAATTTTGCATTCAGAAGGCTGTTGTTCAAAATAGAGCTTTCAAGAGTATATATGGAAATATTGAATATGTGTTAATTCCATTTGGTTTTACGAATTCACCACCGGTATATATGGAATTTATGAATCAAATAGTTCAAAGGAATTTGGATTATTTTATGGTGGTGTTTGTGTATGGAATATTTTTGTATTTAAGGAAAAGGGCTAAGCATGAGCAACACTTGGGAGAAAATTTTGGGAATCAAAAGATATCAACATTTGTATTCCAAATTATTAATGTATGGTTTTGGATATAAGAGAAACATTTTCTTGGTCATATAATCACTAAAATATGTGTTTTTGTGGATCCAGAAAAGATTTATGTTGTTATATCTTAGCAACCACCACAAAATATCATTGAGATATGTAGTTTCCTTGGTCTAGATGATTATTACTAACATTTTGTTCATGATTTCTCATTACTAGATTCATGAAGGATTGTTTTGACAAGGAATAATGTCCCATTCCAATGGAATGATGAATGTGAGATGTCTTTTCCAGAGATTGTTGTTTGGTTTACTTAAAAAACAATCAGTATTTTTCCAAGATAATGACAATATTACATGGTGTATTTTTATTCATCAATATTAGGTTTGGGATGTGTTTTCAAGAAGATAGATCATTTTTTTTACTTATGGATTAAGGAAATTACGGTTTCATGATAAAACTACGCAACAAAAAATTGGTAGTTAGCTGTCGTAGTCCATGATCTAATGATATAAAATCTTTACCTCTTTTATGAGAAATTTTCTTTTTTAAGATTCATAATAGATTCAAAAATATTTTATTACAAATGGATTTGAATATATGACAGAGAATACAGATGGAGTATGTCCAAATGTTTGACTTTGAAAAGATATGTACACTGATTAAAGGAAATATATAGGCATAATAATTAAACAGAAAGTCATATGATCAATTTACAAAAGAAGCTTTAGACCAGTGGTAATTGATGTTGGTATTATGAAATGTGAACCTGTAATGTGAAGACCCATTTGATGTTTCATTTTCTTTCAAGTTTTCATCCTTATTTGGTGGAGACGGTTAAGAAGGCAAAAACTTCTAATTCTGAATTTTTTTTGGTGAGGTCAAAACTCAATGGTGGGGAGACCATTGAGGGGTGGAAAATGGATTTGATCGAGTTTTGTGGTTTCACGATCAAATGGTCATACCTATTTCTTTTCATGAATCATTTTTCCATACATACCACCATTCTAGATGGGCTATTAATCCTGAGATACAAAATATGTATAAATCCTTGAATACACAGTTATGGTGGTTCAGTATGAAAATAATTGTTGTTGAGTTTGTTTCAATAGGTCTAACTTTTCTGTATATTAATGTAGAGAATCAACAACCAATAGGTATGTTGGAGTATTTACTTATTCCGCATTGTAAATGAGAGAATATAACTTTGAATTTTGTAACATGTCTCACATGAATGGTTTGAAAACACGATTACTTGTGGGTGATAGTGGATTAACCCACAAATTTGACCCATTTCATTCCTATTCATTAATAACATATGTTAGAGTACATGTAAAATATCTATGACCATAAAGTGGTAAAGGGGAATAGAATACCTGTTTCAATAGTGTTAGACATAGACAAGAGGTTTATATTTCATTTTTGTAAATACATATATAAATACATTGAAACCCATTTTATTATGAGTGTGGTGTATCATACTCAGATGGTTGGGAAATCTGAAATGGTGATAAAAATGTTGGAAGACAGGTTGTGGGATTATGTAATGGATTTTCATAGATCATAGGTAGGGAAAATACCATTGATTAAATTGTCATATAATAATATATATCAATTCTCTAAATATATGGCTTCTTTTGAAGCATTGTATGGGAATCCTTATCATAATCCACTTTGTTGGGTGGGAAATGATGGGACTTTACTTGTGGGGATGTTCCTTGTCCATGAAACAACTTAGAAGACTCAGTGGACCAAGAAACAAATGGAGATGAATCAGAGTTGTTAGAAATCATATATGGATCATATTTGATGACCATTTTCGATCTAGGTGATTGATAATGTGTTCTTTAGGAAATATCTAAGTCTCAGACATTGTTATTTTGGAAAGCAGGAAAATTTATCTCATAGATAAATAGGCCCTTTTGAGATACTATAATTGGTTTGAGAGGTGGAAAATCAATTTGTATTCGCACCATCGTTCAATGATGTTCATAATACATTCCATGTTTCTTATTTGAAAAAGTATCATCCTAATCATTACCATGTGATTCGATGAGATCACATGGACCTAGGGCCAGATGATTAATTGTTACATGAGAAAGTTTGACTTGTGGATCGAAAAGAGAATATATCGTATGGGAAAAGCATTGGTCTAATGTGGGTTTTTCAAAAACATGGTTAGAATCAGGAAGAGACTTGGGAACAAGAGAAGGAAATAGTCGAGAAATAGACCGAACACTATTTTCACATAAGTGGTTTTTTAATTTTTGGAGATGGAAATTCTACTGTTGGGGAAAATTTATCACCCCTAGTTTTATATTAGTAAAACTTAATTTATTTATTTTAAGTATATGAATTTTTTTGATAATATTTGGAAGGGCTTGGAAACATTTTGATATATATTTTTTCTTTTCTATAGGTTCATGGTTGGATAATGCTTTGTGGGAACTAGGAAACTCTTATAAGATACCGTACACCATGAGATAGGAGATAAGGGGAAGGTGCCTAGGAAGGTGCACATTTTTTTGAAACCGTGTGGCCAGCTTGGAGAAACCGTGTAAAGTGGGATAGTGGGATTTCTCATGGTTTTGAAATAGATTGTGTAACCATATGGGATAAATATGAAAATTCCTCCTTGATCTAGACTGTAGCACACTGTTTGAATAATTATTCATGGTTTAAAAACAAGATCTTATATAATTAGATCTTGGTCGGGATTATGTTCTAACCCCTCATTTTTTTCTCTAAATCAACCCTAACTCAATATTCCTTCCTACAAAACACCATAGAGGATTCCCCCATCAAATCAGATGTGATTCGGAGAAGTTACTTCTTGTTTTGAAGTCCGATTTTTATAGGGAAGAGATCTAAGGTGGGTTTTGGATATTTAACCCAGTTTTGGTGGAGTTTTCATTCCTTTCTTAATTTTAGACTTTTTCTTGTAGTATGTGTATTACCTATTGAATCGTATTTTTAGAACTGGATGGCTTGATTTAAATTTTATTAATTTTCAAGAAATTTATTGTGAAATTAGTGTTCAATGGTGTAAAAACCCTTCTTTAGTGGATGTTTGGGATATTGTGAAAATGGGGGGTTTTGATGAAAAGTTAAATTGGTAACATGATTTTAAAATGATAATTTTAAATTGTATGTTTGAATTTGATGCATGGATAAAAATTTCAATACATGGATGGTTTTATTGAAATGGTTTGGAAAATATTTTTTTGGAATGTGGTTGCATTAAATGGTTAAGCGTGAGTTGAATGGGATGGTTAATGGTCATGAAGTACCATCATAAAAGAGACATGTTGTCAACGTGAAGTTCCACTATCAATGGTAACACTAAGCTTGTGTGGTTGAGATTTTTTGTGTGTGGTAATGTGAAATTGAATGGAGTATGAAAACATGGTAATTGATAAAATGATAAATTATTTTTTTGTTTATTTCCTTGGAAATTGGTTTTTTTTTAGAAAATAGTTTTTATTATGTAATGGTTTGACTTCATTATAAATTGTTGAATTATTCAAAATGTTTTTTTGCAACAAACAAAAATTTTATCATTGAGATTTTTCCCTTCTTCTAGTAATTTCATAATTATATAAAATCGCATAAGGAAAAAAAATTATACATTATTCTTAAATGAACTCCCATGTGTCCTTTAAACATAAATTTTCAACTTCTATGTTTTGAATTTCAGAAATCTAACATACACGGTTGTGATCAGTTAGATGTTTGGAATTTGATAAGACTAAATTAATACTTGGTTTAAAGTAACCTACCCTTATAATTAGTATCCCACCCATATGAAAAGTAATATGACCCTTATGAATTGTTATTCTTCCAAATTAACAGTAACATCATCTATGAATGTATAAATAAAATTAAGGCATCTTATAAATGACAATATGACCGTAATAAAAGTATTGGTATTTTTTAACTTCCTAAATAATTAATTATAATTAATTAATTAATTTAAAATAAAATTTATTTTCCTAAAATGTGTTCATAAATTACCAATTTTATTTCTTTTTGGTTTTAAAATAATTTTATAAGATCATATGTGATTTTTGAAAGCATTATAAAATCAGTTTCAATTTTAAAATATGCATTTATCATGTAAATTATAATTTTAATTAATAAATAAAATTTTAATTGTTAGATAATTATTTATGAGAAATGGAGTTCATTTTTGTATTATAAATGTTGAAAAATTGTTATGGTAAATTTTTGGGATATTTCTAATATACTTTAATTTTTGGTGAATAGTGAAATTGAATAATTTACAAAATATGCTAATTAAATGATTTTTTGATTCATGATTGAGTCATGGATGATGTAAAGGGATATTCTTTATAACTCAATTGCACATATTACTATTTTTAGTCACATAATTCCTGAATATTTCTTGTCTTGTGAAGAAATAACAATTTAATGAATATAATATTATGAAAACCCTCCCCGCTTCCACTATAAATACCACCCCCACACCCTCATTTCTTCACACCTATGAAGATTAAAGGATTAACTAAATTTTACCAAAATATATATACAAGATACTTACCAACTTCTATAATCCCTTGGTCTACTATGAAGACAAAATCCTCTCCCCCAAAGAGGCTCTAAAAGGATATAAACTCATGAGGGAAATTCTTCTTTCCTATTCTTTTAATTTCTTTCAAGTTCTTTTATTTTATTTTTTTCCTCTCATACTTTAAAACTTATATAATGATAACTACAGTAACTTACATGTACTGGAATTATATTATTCTAATTGTATAGTTCATCATAATCTTACCTTCTCTCTCCTTTTATACTATAAATGAAAACACCGTCCGAGATGTGTTAATTTATCACATTCAAGGATGATGAGTTTTCAATTTGAATTACCATCTTAGATACTGGTCATGAAACCATTTTAATGGTTTAAATAGATCAATATATATATATATATATTATATTTTCTGTTGTTTTTTAATCCTTATAAACTCATCATGTAAAATAGTAATACAAAACCAGTTCATTGTGAGAAAAACCGAAAAATTAATCCAAGAGTTTATCATTATAATTTTATCTAATGATTCATCATCATCATATGTCAAAAAAATTATCTATATGATCATTTATATATCTATAATGTGAACAATAATATATATTAACAATTTTTTATGTTAACCACATTTAAAATTAACATGCTTTCATGAATACAAGTGAATCATTCATAAAATATAAGAAATATAACACTCTCGAATAATGAATTTATGAACTATAACTCACCAAAAATTCAACAAATGAACATAATAAAACCATAATTGATAAATTCCATGTATTAAATCCTGCCTAATTTTTATTAATGAATCTAATGTCATTATACAAAACTTTAATGTGAAGAAAGCGATTGGATATAAGGAAAGGGGAAATTATCAAACCCAACTCTCTTTATTTGGGTTTCCCTTTTAAACACATTTTCAAAATGGACATGCCTGAAAAATAATAATTTATTAATCATTATATTAACTTTTAATGGTTATAATTGTTCTCTAATTTATTTTATAAAAAATACAATTTTTTCTAAAAGAACTCTACATTCAAATAAACACACCCTATTTAATTCTCAAAGATTATTTCACTCTTCACTCAAGGTTAATGGTTATATATCTAGAATGATATTACCTCTTTATTTTGAGAACCAAATGTTTATGAATCTATTCCTTATTATGTGAAACCCATTTCCTTCCATGGGTTATTTTATGTTAAATATTGATATATTTTCTATGTGGCATGCATAATAATGTAAATGTTATGATGTGACGCATGGGCCCAAAATTATGTAGCACAATATGAATGTTTGAATGTAATGGGTGCGATCAAAATTATATAGCGCTCCAATGCATTGGATAAAGTGATGAATCTCATGAGTTAAAGTTGAATGATGCATGACCATGATGCATTGTTGATCACAACTATGTGTGGTTGTTACCACTATGACAAGATGTTTCATTTTTAAACATGACCGCAACCCATACTATTATAAAAATGATGTTATGATTATGATCACCCCATATTAAATTGATTAATGTTCTTATCTTTCTTCTTATTGGAATTTTATATCACCTCATTTTGATGTATATCCTCAGGTTAATACATGTACAAAGGAGATGTCAAGAGCCAATAATAAGCTAGAGAAGAAGGAATTAAATAAATGCTTACGTTTTATGTTGTAAAAGTTATGTATGGTCTTATATTTCCAAAAACCACTAAACCATTGGATCCTTGTTGTGTAATGTTTTTATGTTACGTATCATTAAAATAATTTTAATGAAATATAAGAAAATAAGTGTCTCTATAAATGGTATTATAGGAATGTATTAGTTAATTTGGGAATTGGGATTAGTGAACCGAGAAGAAAGCTAAAGTACAAGACTAAGTAAAAATATTCACACAAGAAGATTTTCTAATAATTGGGATCCCATATGATATGATTTTCGTTTAAATTACACAAATGATTATGTTATTTATTCATAAATTTATGAATTATATTTTTTTAACATTTTCTATTTTAGAAAATGGTGGGAACAAATATAAACTAGGCCAACACCCTATGCGAGGTCCAATGCAATGATTGCCCGAACGACATTCTGAAATATTTCATGTGTTTGATTTCAAAACATCATGGAAATTATTACCCTACTATCTCAGGTTATAAAAAATAACTAGAATAATTTGGAACATCCTTCTTCACATAATAGGGAGAAACTGGCTATGGAGTGTTTTATGTGGCAACGACCACCTATATTTAGGGAATCTTCTGACCCACTAGTTGTGGAATAGTGGGCCAACTAAATAGAAAATATCTTTTTTTTATTCTCTATTATGAGAGGGAGAAGGTTATTCTATCCATTTATCATCTATATGGAGAGGTTAATAAATGGTGGGCTTTGATTAAGAACACTTAACTGGAAGAAAAAATTGAATAGATGGAATGGGAAGACACTAGGATCATCTTTATTAATAAGTTTTTCCTTATTAATATTAGTAAAAATATAGATAGAGATTTTATAGAGCTCAATAAAAAGGAAGGAGAATATTTTATGGAAAAAGAATCTAATTTCATAAGTATTGTAAGGTATGCATCTTGTTTAATTATCAACAATGATAGAAAAATTGATAGATTATTTAGTTGGTTAAAACCACACATTTGAAAGGCTCTTAAAATTAAATACTTTTAGAGTTATGAAGAAGTTTTTAGATGTGATATAAAAGTATATATGGAGTTTTGAGAATGGTCCTATGGATATGGTGATAATAAATGAAAGGTGAAGATTCAATCTGGAGGATATAATGATAAAGGAGGCAAGAAAACTCAACTGCCCACATGCCAAAAATGTGGGAAGAAGCATCCTGAGAATTTCCTCAATGGGATGGGGAAATGTTTAAACTTTTTTAAAGATGGTCTGCAAGCTCTTGAATTTCGAAAAGACATGAGAATTTAGGAGAATGTTTTGGAATAAAGGAATGCACCACCCATTGTATAATGCTGCAACCATAGGAAGCAAGGGAACAATACAAGCCAATTCACTAAACCTCGATCCCTTAAGGTTCATTAGTGTCAGCAACCACCAAATTTAAAGGAATAAGGGAAGTATCATTCTATCACTACTATAGATGTTGAGCAAGAAAATGAAGTTGCACAAGGCAAACATACTATTCAATCAAAAATGGATTAAATCTTACATGATTATGGTTCAATGCATTTCTTCATATCTTGCATGTTTTCTATAACATTGGAATCAAAGCCCCGAAACCTAAAAGTAGAGATATCCATAAAAACTCATAGTGGTTAAATAATTGAAACCCAAGTGTTGGACTCTTCTCTTACTGATTCATGTTGAATGATTCTTCCATTTAATCTCTTGATATTACCGTTGGTGGAATTCCACTCTATAATGGGAATGGATTGGCTCTCGTTATATAGAGTATAAATCAAATGTCGGGAAAAGGAAATATCTTTTCATATTAAAAACCATCACATGCTCCTCTAAAAATTCAAGGAAGATCATGAATATACTTTAAAAAATCCTTCAACAGAGTGGTTGTTGATTCCATGTGAAGGGGCATACCTCACTCAAATGGTTGAGTGAAAGGAAAGTTTTGACCTAGAAGAGATTCCAATCCTGAGGGAACACTATGACTTATTTCCCAAAGAGTTCCCTAGACTTATCCCAGATTGTGTGGTAGTGTTCTCCATAGAACTCATACCTGGAGCTACTCCCATCTAAATGTGCTCCTATAGGATGGATTTAACCGAACTCAAGGAGTTAAACAAGTAGTTACAAGAACATTTGGACAAAGGGTTTATACACCCTAGTGCATCACGTTGGGGTGCACCCCTAGTCTTTGTGAAGAATTAGGACTGATTGATGCAGCAATGTATCAATTATTAGGAACTCAACAAGATCACCATAATGAATAAGTATCCTATCCCATGGTTTGATGACTTGTTTGATCAGCTACAAGGATCTTAGAAATTCTCAAAGGTGGATCTTCATTATGGATATCATTTGATAAAGGTGAAGAAGGATGATATTCATAAGACCGCATTCCATTCAAGGTATAGGCACTATGAGTTTCCGGTGAATCTCTTATGACTTACTAATGATGCTCCAATCTTCATGGATTTGATGAATTGAGTCTTCATACATTACCTTGACATATTTTTGTAAATATTTATTGATGATAATATCATATAATTCAATAGAAAGGAGAAACATGAAGAACATCTTAGACTTATATTTGAAACATTGAGAAAGGAGAAGTTGTATGCCATGTTCAGCAAGTGTGACTTTTGGATAAAGCAAGTCACATTACTTGGACATATGATCACTAGTGAAGGAATTTCTGTAGACCCTTCAAAAACAAAGGTGATGGAAGATTGCCCCAAAACCTCTAGTGTCAAAAAAAACCTTAGTTTTATTTTATTACTGGGGTACTACAGATGTATTGTAAAAAAATTCTCGCGATTTCCAGTATCTCTAACTAAGTTATCTAGGAAATGGGTAATGTATGTCTTAATGGAAGAATGTGGGGGAAGCTTCAAGGAGCTAAAGAGAAGGTCGATCACTACAAATATACTCACATTACTAAAGAGAGGAGAATATTTTTTGATATACAGTGACTCTTCAATGGAGGTCTTGGATTGTGTACTCATGAAAAATTATAATATGATTGCCTATGCCTCACAATAGTTGAAGATCCATGAGAATAACTACTAGATGCATGATCTATAGCTATAATCTGTGATTTTTTCCTTGCAAATATGGCGGCACTACCTCTATGGTGAGAAGTGTGACATATACACCAATCTAAAGAGTTTTAAGTATATATTCACACAAAAATAAGCTCAATATGCTTCGAAGGAGATGGTTAGAAATAATAAAATATCATGATTGATCTATTCACTATCATCATGGCAAGGCGAACAAGGTAGCTAATGCTCTATGTAGAAAATAACCTACTACTCTATCCATGTTTCAGATTGATAATGACCCTATCTTCATGGATTTGAAGAGGTTGGATTTGGAAATCATAATGGAAGGGAATAAATCATACATTTTCCAAATTATTTCCCAACCAACTATATAAGATAAAATTATGGAAGCACAAAGGGATGATCCGGAGCTACAAATGAGGTTGAATGAAGTAATGGAAGGGAATTTTTAAGAGATATATATTGATAATGAAGCTGTACTTTAGTTTGGAATGCAGATTTTTTTTCCTTCATCACCTGGGATAAAGAAGGATCTATTTGATAATGCACATATCTCACCTTTCTCTATCCATCCTGGTAGCACCAAGATGTACCATGATATATGAGAACACTTCTAGCAGGACAACATGAATAAGGATATTTTTGAATATTTCTCTAGGTTCTTGACATGTCATAAAGTTAAAGTAGAGAGACAAAATTACAAAGGGATGATGAAACCACTTCATATACCCATGTGGGAATGAGAGAATGTCACTATAGACTTCATCAGATGTCTCCCGAAGATTTTCAAGGGAAATAAGTGATATGGGTTGTGAAGGAAGTGGTGACACAACATGGGGTTCCACTCTCAATGGTATTTTATCATTATCGTTGGTTCAAATATATATTTTGGAGGAGTCTTCAACTTTCTTTGAGTGCTGTATTGAATTATATCATGACCTATCACCCCCAAAATTATGTCCAATCTAAAAATACAATTTAGATGCTCGAAGATATGCTTAGAACATACAAATTAGAATTTAATGGTGTACATGATCAACATATCCCATCATTTCAGTTCTCATACAACTATAGCTTCCACCCAATTATTCAGATGTATCCATATGAAGATCTTTATGGAAATTGATGTAGAACTCCAATATATTGGGATAAAGTTGGAGAAAGAAATCTACTTAGAGCTCATCTTGTAAAAGAGATAACAGACAAGGTTCAATTCAACAAAAAACATATCAAAGATACACATAGTTGGAAAATGACCTTTGTTGATAACAGTCAATGAGACGTGGAGTTCGACATTGGAGATAATGTCTTCCTTAATATATCACCATGGAATAGATTCATTCAATTATGAACGAATGGGAAGATATGCCTACGGTACGTTGGCCCATTTGAGATCCTTGCCAGTATAGGAGTCGTAGACTATCAGATTACAATTCCACTGAACATGGCTCAATTTTGTGATGTGTTTTACGTATCACTCCTAAGAAAGTACATACCAGATTCATCTCATGTACTGAACTCCGAGGTGGCACAAGTGGAAGATAATCTCTCTTTTGAGGGGTAGCCTATAAATATTATAGACTAGACAGATAAGGATCTATGAAAAAAGACAACCCACCCTGTCAACGTTTTTTGGAGGAACAATTTGTATGAATAAGCAACTTGGGAACTAGATGATGCGATAAAGGAAAAGTTCCCCCATCTGTTTTTGTAAAACGAAATTTTGAGGGTGATATTTCAAAAAGGGGAAGAATGTAATGACCCAAACATTTATCAATGATATTTATCCCTTATTTTAGTATTTTCATAATCATATAAAATCAAATTAAGAAACACAATGCCACATCATTATTAAAATAAACTACTATGTGACCTTGAAACATAAATATTCAAATTCTATATTTTGAATTTCAAAAATCTAACATACATGGTTGCGATAAATAAGAAGTTTGGAGTCCGAGAGGGATACCTTATTTTTTGGTGAATATAAACATACCCTAATTAATAGTGACCAATCATTATGAAGTGTAATACAACCCTTATGAATATTAAATCGTAAAAAAGAATATTAACCTCACCCATGAATGTATTAAAAATATTTAGGCATCTTATAAGTGACTATACGAACATATTAAATGTATTGAAATTTTTTGTAAGTCATAAATAAATAATTATAATTGATTAATAAACATAAAATAAAATTTATTTTTCTAAAATTTGTTCATAAATTAACAATATTATGTCTTATGGTTTTAAGAAAATTTTATAATACCATATGTAATTTTTGAATGCATTATAAAATCAGTTTGAATTTTAAAATCATTATTTTTTATGTAAATTAAGATTTTAATTGAAATTAAATTGTTCATATTCAGAAAATTATTTTTGAAAAATGTAGCTGATTTTTGGATTAAGCATGTCTAAAAATGGTTAGAGAGGTTTTTTGGATTTATCGAAAATACTATTATTTCTGGTGAATAGTGAAATTCAATAATTTACAAAATATTCAAAATAAATAAATTTGTATACCATTCTTGAGTCATGGTTGATGTAAATGTACATTGGTTTGAACTCACATGAACTTATTACTAATTTTATTCCCAATAATCTTCACCATTTCTTTTCATGTGGAGAAATAATAATTTAATGAATATAACATTAAGAAAACTATCCTCCCCTCCACTATAAATACCACAATTACACCCTCAATTCTTCACACCTCCCATGATTCAATACTTAACTAAATTACAAAAAAATATCCCCCAAGATCCTTCCTCACTTCCAGAACCCCTTGATCTCCTTAAAGGACCAAATCATCTCCCCTAAAGAGGCTCTCCAAGGAGATAAAATCAAGAGGTAAATTCCTCTTTCTAATTCTATTATTTTCTTTCAAGTTATTTTCTTATTATTTTCTTTCCTTGCCTACATTCAAAAAAATGGTATGATAAGTCCATTAACATACATTTCATATAACATTATTATTTTAATGAGATAGTTCATCATAATCTCACCTTCCCTCTACTTTTATATTATAAATGAAAAGACGATCTGAGATGTGTTAATTTATCTTATTCAAGGATGATGATTTTTCAATTTGCATTACCATATTAAAGACTTTTCATGAAACTATTTAATCTTTTTAAAAGATAAAAACATATTTATTTTACTTATGTTATTTTTTGGAATCCTTATACACTCATTACTTAAAAAAATAATACAATACAAGTTCATTGTGATCAAAACTGCCATATTAATCCAAGGGTCTATCAATAAAATTTTATCTATTGGATCATCTGCATGGTATGTAAAAAATTTATTTATAAGATAATTTATATATTTTTAATCACAATAATAATATATATAAAAAATTATTTATGTTTTAACAGGTTTCAAACATAAAACCATTCTGGAATACGAGTTAACTGTGCATAAAAGCTATGAAAATTAACACCCCGAACAATGAATTTATGCTCTATAATTCATCCAAAGGTCCATAAAAGAACTTAATAAAAAGATAATGAAAAAAATTAATGTTTTAAAGGATATTTAATTGTTAATTAATGAATCTAATTTCATTATAAAAGACTTTAAAGTGAGTAAAGTGTTTAGACACAAGGTAAGGGAAAATTCTTGAACCCAACTCCCTTTCTAGGGTGTTCTCCCTTCATCCATTTTTAGTTTTGATTAGCCGTATAAATAATAATTTCTTCATCATTATCTTACATGTTTTGGGATATAAATTTTCTATAATTTATTTTAGAAAAAATTTAATGTTTTCCAAAATAATTATTCTTTCAAATAAACACACAAATTTTTACTTCTTGAAGATTTCATCACTCTTCACTCATGGTAAATGGTTCTATGTTAAGAATGATATTGCCTCTTTATTTTGGGAACCAATTTTTTTTAAACTTATGAATTTTGATGTGAAACCCATTTCTTTCCAAGGGTTATTTTGTTTCCTATGTTGTCATATATTCTTTGTGGCATGCATGAGAATGTAAATATTATGATACGACATGTGCACCCAGAATTATATAGCGCAATATGAATGTTTGAATATGATGGGTGCGCCTGAAATTATACAACGCTCCAATTAATTGAATAAATTGATGAATCTCTTGATATAAAGTTAATGATTGGATGAAAATGATGTTAAATTTGTTCACAACTATGTGTGACAGTTAACCACGAATACATGATGTTTCATTTTTATACATTGTCACATTCCGTGATATTATAAAAATAAATGTTAAGATTAAGCTAAACCCATATTATATTATTTCATATTTTTTTCCCTCTTACTAGGATTTAGAAAACCCATTTTTGATGTATATCCTCTGCTGACTACTTGATCTAATAAGAATTCAACAGACAATAAGACCCTAAAGAAGAATGAATTAAATAAATATTTATGTTTTATGTCGTAATAGTTATTTATTTTCATAGTTTTCCCAAGAACAATAAACCATTGGATCTTAATTGTGTAATGATTTTATGATGTTTATCATTAATATGATTTAAATTTAATTTATGAATAGTAGGGTTGCTATAGTTTTTATATAAATTGTTTTATTTAAATGTGCTAATATTATCAATCCTATTGTCACAAGTGGGGAATTTATTTGGGGAAAGTCAGTTAAGGTTCATTACTCACCCCCTTCTTAGGAATTAGGTTTCTCATTAAGATTTTATCATCATTACACAAATAATGGTAAATACTTTCACTTAATTTTTGGTGATTCATGATATTTAGAATGTATAGTGGATGTGGAGCAGAGATCATGTTGGGAGTTTTAGAGGTACGACTTCTAGTCTTTGAGTGTTATTGGATGGTCTTCTGTGTTTTAATCTGATGTTAGTATTCTTCCACTATGGTACTTGTTGTAGTTTGGTTTTATTATCAATGTTATTACTTGAGGTTTTTTACATTGTTATCATGCCACATATTGTGGTTTTTTATTTAATGTTTGTCTGGGTTGTATTATTTTAAAAAGGGAAAATTTTCTCTCATCTCTTAATGAAGGCCATGGTATTTTTTTACATCTTTTGGTGTCTTGGGGATGCTTCTTTAAGGCCATGTAATGTAATTCCTCCTCCTAAATTAAATGGGGATGAGAGAGATGATACAACAACCACAGTAAGAGGAAGTTAAAAAACATGTCTAACAATACAGGGGAGGTCAGTCATTGTCACTAACCTTCTATCAGTGATATTTTTGGTTCACCCGGTGATCCTCAATCCAGATAATTCTTTTAGGTATGATGTTTTTTTGAGTCTAAGAAGGTATTGAGGTATTCCAGTCCTAATAAATATTATATTGACATTTCTACACATGATGGAGATGACATGGATTTATAGAAGGATAATATTTCAGATAATTTCTAGGGTAAGGTAAAATCTAAATTTGTTGATTCTTGTTCAAAAATACCCAATAAGTGAACAACCTTTTCTCCTGATTTAATAGAGGATTCATGGGTTTTTATTAATATTGTTAGTGGGAAAAAACATAAAATATGGCCCCCAAGAAGCATGTTACTGGTCATGTGGAGGTTTCTTCCGCATTTTATGTATGGATAGCACTAGGGATGGATTGCATCATCCCCAGTCTATTTCTATAACTCCTGTATTGATCCAACTATATGTTATTTCTAAAATATTTGACGTGGATGGACCATAGTGCAGGTCACATCACTTACTCAATTCTAGGGTTTTAATACATGTTATTAGGCAATTATAATGTATTATGATGATTATATTGATACATTCAGGGTGTATAAGAATGGAGATGGTGTCTCTAATTATAACCTAGTTGGTGGTCTTTCCAAAACTCAATGGGTTTCTCTTTAGAGGATAATAAAGGCATCTTCACTAGATGATGATGCCCATAGGTAGATGTTTGGGATTATTACTCAAGCTTACACTATTTCAACACTGATCATAGAATAAAAAGGCTCTACTAGGGTAGTCCTTGAATATATTTTTTCTAAAAAAATAGGAATAATGAGAAAATAATCCTCGTAGATGAGATGGAGGACTCATAATCCCTTTGAGCTACTTCCATTTGACATTAGTGAGGAGGATGAAAAAGTAAATGTTTGGGTAATTGAGATGTAAAATGGGAAGGTATTATTGTTTTATGAGATTCCAGATGATGGAGGTGGGACATGGCAGTGGCCCAAGACATAGAGATGGGGAAGAAATCCTCATTGTATGGGTGTTCAAACCGTTCATCGTAGCATGATCCATCATTCATGAGTTGTTTGATTTATGTTTTTCTTGTTTGGGCATCCTCTGTCTTTACTCTCCCTTCTCCCCTCTCACCCCCTTTACATTTTTATTTTATCTTTTAATAAATAGGATATGTCCATAGTTCTAAGACCTTCCCTTATTTAAGAAATAAATAAATAAATATTTAATTTTATTCATTTTTTATATTTATATTTAATATATATTATTTATTAATTTTAAGTATATATAAAAACTAAATTTATACATTATTAATATTTTAGTAAATTTATTCATTTTTAATATTTATTAATATTTATTGACTAACATTTAATTTATTTTTAATAAATTTGTAATGTACAAAATTAATATATGTATTGATTTTCATCTAAACATATATTCAATTTTATTTTTTAAAAATTTACATAATTAATTACTACAAATTATTTTTTAAAAATTTAATCCATCTATTCATATTTTAATAAAATTTTAATATTTTTTAACATTCAATCATTTATGATTATTTATTCAATAATAATGTTAATAGTTTTTTACGTTTTTTTAAAAAATTTATTCAAATGAAATTTTTATTTCTTTAATATTTTTTTAATTTATTCTTTTTTAAATTTTTATACATAATTATTCATCTATATATTTAATATTTTTAAGACGGAAATATATTCATATATATATATAACAACATATATAATATTTACTTAAATATAAATTATATAATCCAAATAATGTTTCTTCATTTAATAAGTCCTATATACATTGAAATATGGTTTAAAATAAACAATTAGTATTAATTAGAAATATAGACAACTAATTGTTGAGTAATGGACCTTTAATAAAATATCATTTTTTTTCAATTTAACCTAAATCAAACACATGTTACATTAATTTCACACACACATATACGAAAATAATAATTTTTTTATATAAACGCAAAGGAACACAAAAAATAATTCGGTAATTTATTTAATTCTTAATATTCGTATATAGAATTTTATTTACTAACATAATATATAAAATATATAATTTGTTTTTTTGGAATCTTTTTATTGTTTTTTAATATTTTTATTCAATATATTCTATTTACTAGTATTCAATATTTTTCAAAATTAGTATTTTTAATTTTATTTATTCAATGATAATGTTGATTTTTTTGATATTTTTTTTAATTTAGTAAATTAGTAATCTTTATTTATTGAATATTTTTAAAATTTTATCTATTCTTAATATTTTTTATGCTTTTTTATCCATTGATATTTAATGTTTTTAATATGGTTTGAATTTATTTAATTAATATGTATTCAATTTTATTTTAATATATATTAATTTTCTATTTTCTAATAATCTATATAATTCATGACACGTTTTCATTTATATATATTTTTGGAGCCTATTTATTTTTAAATTATTATATTTCACTCTTTTTTAATATATATTCATTTAATATTATTTATCATTATTTATTCACTAATATTGTCATTTGTTTTACTTTTATTTTTGATTTATTCAATTTTAATATTTTTTTAATATAGTTTTCCAATTTAGTCATTTTTAATATTTTTAATACATATTTATTCATTAATATATTTTATATTTTCAATAGAGAAATATATTGAGATATATATATATATTTATATATATTTCTATCAATATATAATATTTTTTTAAAAATGATTTATACAATATCACTTATATATTTACAATAACTAAGTAATATGTTTACTGGAAAATAGTTTTTAATTAAAAAATAAATCTAACGTATGGACTCTTTAGTATCGAGTAATGCATGGTTAGCAAAACATCATTTTTTTTGAATTTAACCTATATCATACATTTATTACAATAATTTCACACACAATTATACGTAATTAATGTAATTTTATATAAACATAGACACACACACCCCCACTATATCTATAATTTATTCAATTTTTAATATTCATTAAAATTTTATTTATTAACAAAATATATTTAGTATGTGTCTTGTTTTGAACATGAAATATTTTTTTTGATTTTTTATATTTTTATTCGATATATACAATTTATTACATTTTATATTTTTTTAAAATATATTTACTTTTAATATTATTTATTCATTAAATATATTAATTTTTTTATTTATTCATTTTCAATTTTTCAATATTTAATTTTTTTGTAATTGTATCCATTTTAAAATATAATTAGACATGTTTATTAATTTACATCAATGTTTTTAATATGGTTGTAATTTATATAATTAACATTTATTCATTTTTATTTTAATATATATTTATTTTAATTTTTTTGAACAATTTATATAATTAACATCACTTATTCAATTTTTTATATTTTTTAAACCAAATTATTTTTATTATTATGAAATTTAACTCCTTTTTAACATTCATTCATATAATGTTATTTAGTATTATTTATTCACTAATAATGTTAATTATATTTTACTTTTCTTTTTACTTTGTTGGTTTTTAATATTTTTCCATTAAATATTTATTTTATTTATTCATTTTTTATATTTTTATACATACTTATTCCTTAACATTTAGTGTTTTTAAAATGGTTATAAAGTAAATATTTAATAAGAATTAATCTTCATTTTTAAATTCTCTAATAATTTATATACCTAATAAAACATATTTAATATTTTAAAAAATTTTGATGTCTATTCATTTGTAGTTATTAAATACCACTCATTTATAACATCTATGTATTTAATATTATTTATTCATTAATAATGTAATTATTTTTTACATTGTTTATAATTTATTCATTTTTAATATATATTCACTTATTATTTTTTAATTTATTTTATATACATTATATATGAGCTAAATTAAAAAATTTCTAATAAAACCAATCATTATGAGAACTGAAAAATATAGGTTTTATCATCACTATATATTTTATCACTGATGAAACATATATTAATCATCACTTTTTGAAAGGTACCTATAAAAATTTTAACATCTTTTAAAAATAACTCTGAAAGAGAACCCCACTCGCTTGTGCCTTTAAATCCCTCTTGAAAATCAACTTTTACTGCCACTCCCCCTCGAATTTCACAGATGTACTGAATCGTTCAAAACCAATGGTATGTGATTCTCTTTACTCATTTTTAGTTGATCTGATACGGTTTTACATTTTTTATTTCTTCATTTCCCATGTACCATGTGAACCCCATTCCCCATAGACCATGTGTACCATAGTTCCTTTACAGTGTACGATATGACCACCATTTTGGAATTCCAAAGCATTTGGATACTAAATTATTGTGTGGTTTTAATTTTTCCAAAGGGTTTGGGCGTATCATGTGATCTGGGAAACTCGAATTGGATTTTGACACACGGATCTGTAGAACTTCATGCTCCCCACACTCACAACTATTTTATAGAATTCTTGGTCATCTTAGTTTTTTTAGTGATTGATTTGTTTTTGGTTTTAGTGTATATGTGTATCTATATGTAAATAATATCATTTTGGGTCGATCCATTCAAAAAATAAAAGGTTTCTAATTATCCTTTAAAAATAGACATTTATTTTAAAATCCAAAAAATATGACTTGAGAGATATTGAGTCTAAAATTTGATTCATTTTATTTTCCTAAATATATTACTATGTACTTTAACTATTGGTATATTTAGAAAATATTTTAACAAAATCCTATATGAACATATATAATACTAACCATATGTTTAAATATTTACAACCATTAAATTTATTCTATTAATTTAATTTATACTTGTTAAAATACTTATTTTTCATAGTGTCAAACATTATAGAAAATTGTTTTAAATTTATATTTTTCAAATTTATATAGAGTGAACCATTAAATAGGTTGAAGATTACTTTTTAAAATCACAATTATTAATTTAATAAAAACTATATATAATATTATTTTGGAATTTAAATTTAAAATTATTAATATCCATTCCTAAAAAATATATGTACATATTATTTTTAACTAATTTATTAGAATTTCCTTTTTTATTATTTTATTATTAGTTTTTTATAACTTCTTGTAAATTGAAACAGTTGTGAATAGGTGTTTGGAAGGATTGATTATATTGGGCCTCGGCTAATTCGTTCTGATTGGTTGTTTATATAGAGTCTATAAAGATAAATATAGGTCAGTTTTATTCCAATTGATGAGTGTGTATGGAAATAAATTGGTTGTCCCTCCATATTATTTTCTCTCATATGTGTATTATACTCTCCAATAATTTTGATTTCTTTGTTTTCTCTCAAGGAGGTTACTAATTGATTACATTGTCTGATAAAATATTAATTTATTTAAAATAAATAGAATTAGATTAATTGTAAATAGATTTATAATGTAGTTAAAAATAGTGTTTTTATTGGAATTTGAGTGTGGAAATAATCGTTTTTGAAGAATGAAAATAAATGAATGATAGAGAGAGGGTTGAAATGAGAATAATTTATCTTTTGAAGAAAGTAAGATCTAGATTTATTATAGTGACCTTAAACATGATTATGTTTTCTATGAATTACCATAGTAGAGCATGAACACACTCAAACACTGATAATTTGTTTACATATCAATGTATATATACATTATATTCATACCATATGTATATTATTTTTACAAAATGAATATTATTGAACCTTAATGTACGAATATTGATTGAAAATGGTTGGTTTCTAATCGTATAAAAAAAGAGTGTGGGGATGGATTTAATGAGTTCATCATATTTATAATAGAGAATTCATATGAAACATCTCAAATCCTTTTCCCATTTTTTCATTATAGTTATTCAAGAAAAAAAAATCCATAAGATTTGGAAGATTTTTTTCATGAATTAAATTTAACTAAAAGATCAAAAAACATACAATTTTATTTAATTTTGGATAATTCCTTTTTAAATTCTATTTAGGTAAAACCCTTAAATTACCCATAGGACTTGTAAGAGCATGGATTATGTAAATGAGCTAAATGGCCTCAAATTCTTAAACCATAGAACAACCCCTCCCCAGTGCAATGGGTTTATTTTAAATGGTCGAGTTCCCAATCATGCATGGATGCACAACTAGAAATTCCCTGTGTAGAGATGCATGATTATTGGTATAGATGGAAGATTCCATACCCTCCCATTAATCCAATATAGTAGCAATATAAAGGCGGAGCTGTTGTTGTGAATCCCTAATGGATATTTACTATGGGAAGAGGCCCATTTTGTTTCATGAAGCCATTGAGATTCTACTACCCTCACCATCACCATCATAGAAGTCATACCCCAACCACTGAGGACCACCACAAAGCCTTCCTTCATCAGTAATGGAGTCCCCCTTCCATTGTAGATAGTTCCATTAACACACGAGTTCCCAAAACCCCAATCATCACCGTCAATTAAGACCCACCACCAAACATAGATCGTCATTGAAGTACCACTGAGATGACTATAGATACTGCATGCAATCCTACCACCATATTCCACATGATTCTTTGGGTCCCAACTACCTCTAAAGTACACCACTAGATGAGACAATTAACTACCTCCCAATACTGAATGTGCAACCACCCCAAATATTGGGGTTCCTACAGGATTTGATCCTGGGATTTTAATATAGGTTAATGGGGTGGCTTTACAACTATTTTGGACCCCAAATGCATCACATATTATATTAGGGCTATAAATGTTCGTATAAACATTGTAAAAAACTGAATGTACATACAAAATGAGATGATACATCAATTTTTGGATCATTTGAAATGAATATAGTTATAAATGATGATAGAGACTGTATAGAATAAATGATAATATAAATTAATGATGACCTTTATTATTGTACAATGTTTTTTGGGAATTTGTGTAAGTATTAAGAGTGACCATTTCTATACTTTTTCTACTAAATATACCACATTTTTATTTTTATTGAAGTTATATAATTTGAAAGTTGGAATTAGATAGAGCAAAACATATTTTACATCACTACATGGTGTCCTGAATGATATGATACCGGAATTAAATAAGCTTACTTTTTGAAAATATGGTGAAAATATAATTATATGTTCAATGGTTATGATATCTAAAAAATACTTGAAAGTCCAAATAATTTTAAATTATCTTGCAAGAACAACGAATCACTAAGAAAATATCCTACATGTGGCACATATCATTATAAAAAATATTAAGTAATTTCACAAAAAATATATATGGTAATTTATTATAATTTTAATTTTTAAATGACAATAAGAATATTTTAAAACCACTACACAATTAACATGGAACAATAATATAATAATTGAAGATGGGAAACTATTACACCCAATGGACTCAAATGAATGGATGAAAATTTATTCTGCATTCTATAATTTGGAAAGGAACAGAGAAACCTATGCGTTAAGTTATATTCAAATGGAAATAATACTTTTTTCTTAAAAAATAGTACTCATAGTACATGGTCAGTTATATTGGTAAATTATAACATTCCACCATGGTTATATATGAAACACACATACATTATGCTATTTCTTTTTATATCTCATCCAAAAAAACAAACAGTGATATTGATTTATATTTTTCTCCATTGATTGAAGATCTAAAATATATATGGGACACATCTTTTAAATTAGGAGGGTTTTAGGCATAGTGGAAGCATGTGGTGCTGTGTAATATATTATAAATTATTTTAATATTTAGTGTCCCAATATCTTGATCAATGATCTTTCATGTTAAATTTATAATTATTATTTTTGGATATGAAGAAAATAAATATGCTATCTTAGGATAATTTCTTCAACAACATTACTTATATTCTAAAAACTATTTCTAGATTACCATTATTGTGATGTGATGATCCTAGGGTTGAATTCATCTATTTGTGATCCACATGTGATACTTTGATCTCGGAGAAAACCCAATTGATTTCTAAGTACTAGAACAGAAAATTAATTTTCATCCACCATTTGTGATGATTTTCTATCCTTCAATATTAAAGGAATCACTCTTTAATTTCGTGTTATTGAGAGGGAGAGAGGAAAAAGAATTTGAGATAGAATTCATTATGCACAAAAATTCTATATAACTCGAATAACCCTAAAATACCATTTATTTATAGAGATAAGGTTATTTAAAACTATTATTTAATCATGTACCAACACTTAAATAATATTAATATTATTAAAAATAATCATTCCATAAAATAATGACAATAAAAATATTATTTTATGGTATGACTTAACTTTCTCATAGATGAATATTATTTTACAGCTTACAAATTAATATTCATCACAGGATGCAATCTTGGAATGTTTTAACTCTTTATCATTTATTTAATATAAGAATAAAATAATTTTTTCACTTAAATAAATATTTCATTCAAAAAACATGTAAATAAATATTTATTAAATATTCAATAAAATAAATAAATAAATTTTATTCACTATTTCATGAATAAATATATATTTCATTTACACAATTTATAAAACATGAGAAAAATTATTCCACAGTCCTTAGAATAATATTTATTCCATTAATTAAATTTGAACATAATTAAATCGAGATCAATAGAAACACATATTTTTTGACCCTCTAGGGTACTTTATTTTTAGAATATAATGGGATTGCCTAATGTCCATGAATGCAATCCAGTAATGGGGCAAGGCCCATAAGATAATGAACATAATTCCATAATGAAAAATCCATATAGAAACACACACTGTGGAATATAATTCCTTTTTCCGAATATCTCATCAAGAAGGGTGCACATCCGTGTCATCAACCTATGTTATCGATGCATCATTATTTGACTATATGAAATAAAAACCATCACACGATAATCATGGAATTTATTGAAAAAATTATATTTAAAAAAAAGGGATGAGATATTAACTTACATAAAGAGAAAAGATACAAATCCTTCCTCAAATTATTATTCAACAACATGTCATTTATGATGCAACCAACATATCCAACTTCACATTAAACTATTATCATTATGGTTTATAAAATAAATCTATGTGCATGAGTCATAACATGACATAATAATAAAAATATTTATATATTTGGACCATTTCACATGCTTGTAGATATTAATATCCAATGACACAAAAACATGTAAAATTACTATTGGTGGGCATGTTGCATAATCTCTCATCCTAGAGATTACCAAATGCAAACCTCATGAGAATAAGCCTTATCTTCTTATGAGAAATTTTACATGATAGTTTATTTACTATGTACCGTATTATTTTATGTTATTCCACTATAGAACTACATTTACGAGATATCATCATATAATCTAAAGGTTATTTTCAAAAAATGAAACAACTACGAACTTATAATTGTGGTAGATACTTTGAGACATTATCAATTCAATATTAAACAGATGAACAATCAATATGTGATATTATATTTAAATTAATATTCACTTATATGAATATAAAATTAATCTAAAGTAAAAATTATTCTTTTTTGGGGCACAAAAATCAACAAAATCCCATTTTCACTCATGTCAACTACTAACAATTGGGTAGTCATCACATATTAAACAAACTTTAGCTGAGTATAGCTATAATTGATAATATTACCACGTTTCTACAGATATGGTTGTAAAATTCACATGTTCTTTAGAATACTCACCGACAATATTCGGTCTTAGGAACATTCAAAATATTGAGTCCCAGAATCATTATACTAGGATTCCATTACTTGAACTCACATATATAATTTTCAACCTTATTATATGACCATTTACTTATTTTTTAGAGAAATTATTTATCTAAAATATTGATATATTTATCACTATTTTTGGTTAACATAAACAACCTCTTTGGTTATAAATTCCAATGTAGTATGTCCTTATGGAACTACTCCTCCCATAAGGACTAGAAAGACTAGTTTATCAAATCATAATTATGTGAATAAAGAGCCATAAAATATATTATTTAATTATTATCCCAATATCATGAAATATATTGGCTTCCATTATAGAAATATTAGTCAATCTTGAATATTCATTAATATCCTTAGTAGAAATAGGATCACTAACTCAGATGCACCTTGATGTTTTGTTATTCATTTTAGGTAAGGCCAACTTTTAGCAAACATTTTTCATCAAAACCATTATATAGTGTCCTAATATATTATTATCTTATAACAATTTATATGATATCCAATAGAAAATATAGTTTTAATATGGTTAGTTATTTAACTTTTATTTTCAAAATAGGTATTAGAAGTAAAAATGGAAGATATTCAATATATTTAAGATTCATATTTTATCTTCCTTTTAATACCATCATAAAATTGATATATATAATAAAATGTAATTTAGGGATAACCTTTACCTAATGTACATGGCCAATGATTACTTGGAAAAAATATACCCCAACATGCCAACTCAGAGATTCCTTATACCAAGTGCATTCATTTACTTCACTGAAAATTTCTAAAAATTATAAAAAATTAAATTAATATACTGTAATCTTTTATAATATTTCACTTGGATATGCTAAACTAAATATAAAATATTTATAAAATAACATTATTTAAAAATGTTTCTTTATATAAAACAAGATAATTAGTTTCTTTTTATATATAGTATCTTAGCTTAATTGAGACAAAAAAATTAATGGAAATAATGAGGTCAATTACTTTTTGTTTTCTTTAAAATATAATTATACTTATATAATTGGGTAAGTTAATTATTTTATATTCATCATTCATTATAATTTATATTTACGGATCATGAATTACAAAACTATCAGTTTAGTATTAAAGTACCAAAAAAACATTTATTCCAAAAACGAAATAATATATCATTATGTCTATATGTAAAATGAGATAAGTGTATTTGTAACACTTATTAAAAACATGAATGAATCCATATAGGTAATACAATATAGTGATCTCCCCTTAGGCAAAATTGTAATCACCCTTTATTATATCCATTTTAGATTTCTCTACAACCTTTTGATTATTGTGCATTTCATGCATTTATATACACGTATGTTTTTAGAATATTGTTTTTAATACACAAGAGTTGAATAGAAAATTTATGAATATAACTAAAATGGGTGAAACTCATTTTTTCTTTAATTCATTGTAATTTATATTGCAGTGTCCATTATTTCCACATAAGAGGAAAATAACATCCTATTTATTTTATTCTCTTTAAATATTTTGTCTCCTATAAGGACACTATAGAGGATATTTTTAACATAGATTAGGGATGTGATCTAAAAAATTTTATTTTGAACTTTTCACCATAAGGGGTGTAGAAAATGGTTTCAACAAACCCTTATTATCATGGTAAATTTTAGACAAAATTTTTATATGAAACATATCCATTTAGTTTATCTGAACATGAAAAATATAGATAATTTTGGTGGTAAGGATAAATAGATAATATTAAAGGATAATTTAATATATAACTGGTGGACCAATTGGTATAAAAAATAAATATACCCCTAAATTTTTAAATCATCATCAATAAATAGACATCTTTCTTCCAATTTATAATAATGCAGTGAATTGGAGATCTTATTTATTTTAACCCTTTTCTTATCGTTATAATTAGAAAAAATGATATATTATGGTGTAAGAATACTTGTATTTCTATTGTATCATTAAATTTTCTAGAGTAGTTGATAATATAATACAACAAACATGAGATGCATCCTTAACATATCTCTGGTAGGCATCCTTTTCATCTTTTCTAACATTGAGGGGTGGAAGAATATGAATAGAAGATTGAAAACCATAATACAACCTCTTTAATGATAATGAATCACATACAATATTATACCATATATAAAAATTTTTATTCTTAAGGACATACCCTAATTTAATGATTGATCACACTATTTTTGTGATTTTTTTTAACATTCTATACACTAATTTAAATAGATTATATTAATTTTACATGATTAAAAATTATGTGAGAAAATATAGTAATTTTAATTTTATTAAAACTCTTACAATTTTATCAAGTACCTATATCCCACACTTTTGAAATCATAATGTGTAGTTTCTAGGATATTTTAGTGGCATGGATCCATATTCCCTTTCACATAACTAAAATAAGGGTTGGCCAAGATTCATTTATGTATTTAGGTAGGTAGAACGTTTCTGAATGTGGGATTTTATCTTCTTGATCCATTGAGTAGACCACCAATCTTAAAATAGTGATTTGGATTTCCTTAATAATTTCCTACAAAATTACACCAATTCTAGTAATGGCTATGACAATTGATGTAAAATGGTTAATTCAACCCAAAAGATTCATATTAACAACCCTGATAAAAGTATGTTCCCCAAAAAAAGTTGGTCAAACACTTAGTTATATTGAGTTTCATTCCTAATTAAGTAATAAAAGGCCATGTGTGAATTAATATTTAGTAGGGAGATTTTATATTTTTTATTCATATATTTTATATTATTTTATTTTTTACATAAATTGTTAAAATTAATTTTATTTTTGTTTATTAATTAACCATGTTGGATAAACCATTAACACATAATTCATTTATTTAAATTCCATATTTTCACTTTAATTCATTCATTTATGTTATTTCAGCCTTGAATACATAAAATAATCAATGCATAGATAGAAATGAATAAATAATTAGTGAATTTTTCATGAGAATAACTATCATTTTATTTAATGGGAAAACATTAAATACTTCTTTGACCTAGAGGAAAATTCTTGTGGTGGTCTTGGGAGGAGTTACAATATTCCACCTATACACCTATGTACCACATTGGATGGCATCATTATGGTTATGTCTTGAACCACATCCACATTCCTTGTGATACTTCATTAATTATAAGTATTTATAACTAATATTTAGGTGAGGAGAACCAAAGGATTGGTTAAAGGCGGATTACATAAATAACCTTAGACACACGTGACCTGCATAATAATTAAGGTAGGGATGAAACACATGCCATAAAATTTATTTAATAATTAATATTGTGTACTAATGAAATAAATTAAATTAAACAAATTCCAACACATTAATTTGTCTTGGTCTAACTCGTGAATTTTCACACATGCAACACATACACAAAAGTAAACCAATTAACATTAATTTATTATAGATTATTTATTTTAAATATAAACTTACTTTATTTAATTAATAAATTAATTCGCATATATATAAATGGAAATATGAACTCTCTCACTAATAAAAATAATTAATTAAATAATTTAAAATAAATGATAGAACCAACTATAACATATTATTATAATAATTTAATTTAAAATTTAAAATTCTTCAAGAAAATTATTGAAATTTCAAACCCAACCAGTTCTAATCAATAAAATATGTTTTAATTATTTAATTTTTATTTTAATGTAATTTAATTATTCCATTAACTGGGAGAATAAATTGAGTGTACTTTCTAGCTACATAGTGCGTATCTCGATTACTGTGTATTAGGGTTATATGATTGGGGCTTCGACATGTTAACTTGTTCGGAATACATGGTGTGTACACATGATCTAAATAAATGTATTTTATTTCTATCAACCTGAGATAAATGTATAGGCTTTGGAATGTATCATTTCTAGACTACATAGTGTGTACATTCCTTCTACACATCATGTATTCCTTATGTCGTGTGTCCTGTAATCTCACGGAATGGCTCAACTTGTATGTCAAACATAAAAAATGATGAACTATATACAGTGTACACCACTGAGAAATAATGTATATGAAAAATTCTCTTGGATTTCAGTGTCATGTAGTTGGACCATATATAATAACCACACATATTTCATGATTTATGGTTTAACACATGAAGACTATACAAAGTGTACATTATCTACACATCATGTAGTCTGATATCCCTTGTGCTAGGTTAGATTAATCTACATGTGGTGTGGAATAAATGTACCATGTGTAATTAACTACATAATGATTCTAGTATCCTCCAACGAATCTAGGTTCATTTCACATGGGTACATGTATTGCACATTAACTACATGCCATGTAACATAGTTTTATCCGAAAAAATTGGGAAATTCCCAATGAAATATATGGTCTTTCTTCATCAGTTCTCATTACTTTAATAAAATTAAACACAAAATGAACATGATTAATATGTAAATAATAGGTTAATTGATATCTGATTAAATAATGAGAAATCATAAGTGAAAACATTCAACCATGACTTAATTTAGATCAAAATAAAATTATAAATTTAAAACATGATAACTATGATACAACATGATGTTTTATAGAACATTGAAAGCATGCAGTGGTGGGTGATATATTAAAATTTCTTTTAATATTTAGTTTCCTGAAACCCGAAGCAAGGATATTTCATGTTAAATTTATAATTACTTTATTTAGATCTGAAGAAAATAAATACATTTTATTAGGATCTATTTTTTGATGACATCATTGATCTCTAAAAATACCCTTTCAAATATCCTTTATTTTGATGTAAGGATCTGAGGGCAAAATCCCTAGAGAGGTGATCCACAAAATATATTTTGTGGCTATATATACTTTTTAAAGTGAGGTGAGGTACACCCCCACTAGTGAGTGGGATCCCCTATATTCTTGATAGTGGAACCCAACATCATGAATTTTTATTCAACTAACCATCATATCCTATGAATGGTTTTACACACTCTGTGCATAAATTCGAATTCACATACAATGAGTGTGTAATAATGGAAAAATACTTCCAATGGTAAACCCTTATTTTTTACCACGATGAGAGACCACTGTCGACATCAATTTGATTTGGAGATACATTTCATGTTTTTTAGTGATTAAATGGACCAATCCTTCCTGATATCAATTCATTGAGGATACCATTAGGTGTTTGAAGAATTATGTGTTTTAATGATTTTACAATTTTAATTTTCCATTAGATGAAAGAGGATGATCTTGAATATCATGTTTAGGAATAATTGATTCTTTTTTGAAGGGGGTTATGTTTCTCCCAATTGATCGATGGTTGTGGCCCCACACTCTTCAATTATATGAGAGAAGCCCATAATGGTGATGTTGAATGGGTGGTCCCATGACACCCAAATATTTTATAATTTATTTTATTTTAAATAAATAATATGTTGGAGAGTGTTCACGACATGAAACACCATGCATTACGTAACAAAAAATACTATAGAAATATTATTATTTAAACATGGCTATTATAACATAGTCTTTGTTTTGACATGTATGAATAAGAGTAACTACATTATGAAATATATGTTAAAATATTTCCTTATTAAAATTTATTTAATAGTTACTAAAAAATAAGTACTCAATTTTTAGTGATTATAATTAAATCAGAAAAGGTTAAGAATAATTATATTTTAAAAGGGTAATGTTTCTATAAAAGAGGGTTTTCCTAATATTTAGAATTTTCAATTTAAAAGAAAAATTTATTAAATTTATAATTTAAATTTTATTAAATAAAATTCATTTTTAGTTTTTTTATATCAAAATTAATTTCTATTAAAATTTTTTTATTTTTGAAAAATAGTGGATTTTTGAGTAAATAGTAAAAAAATATAGATTTTATAAATAATGCTACTTTTATGAAATTATCATGAAATTAGAATGACATGAAAGTTTGTAAAACTATTTACTGAAAAAATATATATTTAATAAATAAAATAATGAATTTAATAATATAATTTTAAACATAAAAATCCATGTTTTATTTTATTTAGAAAATTAGGTAATGTTTATATTTAAAGAAAAAAATATTTTCTGTACATCTCTTTTTGTCAAGGTTAAAATATTTTCTTTTATATTTTTATTTAATTTTAAAATCAAATAAATGTAATTTTCTTAAATTTAATCTAATTAATTTTATGTGAAGTAATATTATACACGATATAGTTAAAAAAAATTGATATTAGAACGATCACTTATCAAAAAAGGGTTATAATTGTGTTTTCTAAACATATATTAAATTTAATTTTTTTACTAATTATTGAAATAAAAAATGAAGGGTGATGACTACTAAGGAAGCTGAGTATTAGTGTTTAACTTGATTCCCATATCCATGCACATTCCATGCTTATTCAACACCTGTTCTCTTAGGCTAGTAACTGATGCAGAGAAATAAATGAACACACATAATTTGATAACGGGGATTTACTCCTTGAAGGATTAATACATACCTATTATATCCCGGTTTTTATCCCCCCTAAAATTCTCCCCTTTTAGAACCAAGAGGAACTTGGTCATAGAAATAACCTTGTAATCATTTCAATAATGGGTTCAAATGATATATAGCGATGCTTAAAAGCCACTAAATTTATGAGTCTCTACCAGAGACCAAAATGATTTTTATTTTTTTTATACATATATAAAAAATACTTTCCTCAATCATAAACATGGATAATTCCAGATCACTTCATAAATCGGTCATCTTAAACTTTTATTCTTGAACGTTGATATGGTTTTTCAAATGAGGTATCTAAAAAAGTGTGTACACATGATCCCTGTCACTATATTATTTTTAAAAGAAAATGTATGTCCAAATACTCAGGATCCATCCCATAACAATGGGTAAAATATGTTTTTGTTTTTGTTGTAATAGATTGTATGTGGATTTCTTTTTAATAATACTCATCTAGATTGAGTGGTACAATGATTCTAAGTTGTGTATGTGGTGTTCATGATGCCTCTCCTTTATATAGAATAATTTCTCATAGAACCTTTCTTCTTAACATAAGATTGTATGTGGAAGATATTTATTCATTTAAGTGAAGTCATAAAGATATATTCGTTTTTAAAAATTATAACCACAATTCTCTATTTCTCATTGAAGAGAAGGATTGTAAGCTAATCAAACTTAAGAAGTAATAGATCAAACCCTTGGCCTTAAATTAATATTTATAAATGATGCGACTATCTCCATAGTGCATGTATTTTATTTCCACTAATATGATTTTCATTACATGTTATGACTCATTAAAAGACCTCTAAAAATTATAGAATGTTCTCTCCTTCGGGTTTCATGTTGAGTTAAAGTGATTTATTAAGATTAGTAAAGATTATGTTCATTAAAATATCTGTGTATTTACATAATAAAAAAATCATAGAACCTGTTATTATGTAAGATTGTGTTCTTAATTCTTGATGAAACACTCAAATTCATTTAGTAATATAACATGAATTATCTCATGAACAAAAATTTCTAGAAACATCGAAGAGAGAAAGCATGGGGATCCGTGTCATTCTTGTTTTGAGTTATCCTGTGATAAACCTATGTTTGATCATAGGATATTCTAGTTTGTATCTTTTTTATTAAAATAAGACATGATGTCATGCTAGTGTTATTGTGATGTTAATGAAAAATGTGTCATGATTGTATGGATTTTATTGATTGTATTAGAAAATTATAATAGAAGTTTAATTTTTTTAGTGTATGAATAGTATCGTATGAAAAGAGATCTAAAATAAGTCATTACCAAAGTTAAGATACACATTATAAGTGACAACATGTTGGGTGAAGACCAACTATGAGCAATAAGGTCCACTCATGGACACCAGGTCTCGCCACCCGACACCCAATTTCTAGAAGCTCCCTCTTTCATGCGCCCCTGTGTAAATGAACATGAACACCAGTTTCCCTGAAGACACGTGGTCCCCACCCTAGGGCACACAACGTGACTGAATGGGTTATCTAACTAATAACTACCCCACAGGCCAACACATGTCATTTCTAGTGTGATTTTTCCTCACTCACACACACCCTGTGAGACATCCCAAAAGGTCACCCATCCAAATCACTACTATGGGCCAAGCATGCTTAACTATGGAGTTATAATCAGATAGGCTTTCGAATAAGAAATTGAACCTTGTTGACATGAGTCATATCATTTAGTCATTTGACCCTGTATCATTTGGGGGAGTTACAATCACCCCAATTTAGATTACAATGTATTCTTTGTGGGCCTTATATCTCAACCCAGGCAGTACACCGCACTTAAGGCTGCGTACCACATCTGATACCAAATGTGACAACTAGGTCCCGGTGACAGCATAGACACCTTGCCTTTATATGGCTTTCGGGTCCTAGCCCGCTAGGTACCAATAGTTGCCCCACCTCCTTCTGGTGTCCCATCAACCGCACTTAGGCCCCGACGTCGCCTTGACTTGTTTCAGACTCCCCAATGCCGACCTTCCCTCACATTGCACCTTTCAAACCATCGCACAACCTTCTTGGTCGCCCCCCGCCTGGTGAATTTTCAAGCGCTCCGCAGCTCCTCACCTCTGGTATATCTATTTATTTACTTAATGATTCATTAATTTATTCATTCAGTCATTATTTATTTATCTTTTAGTTGTTGGATCAGTGGTTTTTTTATTAGTTTTGGTTGAAACCCTAACGCCGTGGTTGTGATACGTATGTTTTTTTACATTGCTTTGGTTTTTGGTTAATCTGCGGGGAATTTTTGCCCTTCCTGCTGGAGTGTTGTCACATTCGCGCTCAACCATGAGGTAGGTGAATCCGATTTTCACTTTCCAAATATGTCCATATAATGCTTTCATTTTTTTAATTAGTTATTTTACTTGATTCATGCCTTTGAAAATTAATTGGACAATATGATTTAATGTTTTCAAGTTGGTTAGCTTTGTTTAAAATAGTTGTTATTATGTTTTCTGGTATGTGTAATTTGGTTGGTTTGTTTATTATTTTTTTCATAAACTAATTATATTGTGTTAGAACTGTTTATAAAATGGTTTGGAAGTTTATGTAGTCATTGATAAACTGTGTGACTTGTTTTATAAAGGCATCATCACATTAAATATTGGATGGATTTTTAGGGAAATGATTTAGTGTGTATTTGAAAGGGTTAAGGGCCTTTTTTGAAATTGTAAAATGCTTGGGGTGTGTGTCTATTCGAAACTAAAGGGCCAGTTTGGAACTTTCATATTCTTTGTGTATTTTAGTTTTGAAATATTTATGTAAAAGTGGTGTTTGTTGTTCTGGGAAATGGTGTTGGAGTGTGTTTGGTCTTTCAAGAGCGATTTGTGTGTGTATTGTTTTAAAAGTGTATTTTTAACATGTCATGCGTTTTTGTTGGGTTTTTCACAACAAATATTGGTTGAGTTTCCCCAGTTGGCTCTTTCATATGGTTAATGATCCTTAGAACAATTTTTTATTTTAATGAGTATAATTTCCATGCAAGAAAAATGATGATAGTTGCTTTCAAATGGTTTCTCACGCTATATTCTCGATGATACGCCTTTTTGGAAGTTGAAAAAAGTTTTTGGAAGTAAAGTGATATGCATGTCTGGTTGTTCATAAAAGTACGGTTTTGAAAAATTTCAAAAGGCCTGATTGGAAACTTTGAATATTTTAATGAAATTGTTTAAATGTTAAATGGTGTGATGGACCAGTTTTCACTTTGTTAACGTGAACTGATTGAATGTGTATTTGGGGGGTGCTCCTATCTAGGGTAATACTTTATGGGTGAATACATAGGAAGCGTTCGTGTTTTGGGTAGGAAAGTGCAGTAAGATGAGTCCTGCATGTAAGGGCCTTCCTACTATCATAGTATTATCACCACCACCATGGCTTCCTGAGCATCTTTTAGATGATCGAGTGAAGTTTTCTTACCAAACCCGATTAGATGAGTTGGTACCCCTTGGAATTTTCATTAGGCCAGCTGGGCTTCACCACTGGATTGGTCAGTTTGGGCGGCCAGTTGGTTATAGACTTAAGAGCTTCACCACACGCCAGCAGGTGGTTCTAAAATCGAGTACGTCTAGGGGTCTTCTAGGGTTGTTTAGGGTCACCCATGATTACTAGATTATTTTCATTTCTTTCTTACATTCCATGCAGTGGTTTGTTTTCTGCTTGCACTCTTACTAATTTTACTCTAGAAAAAGATTGGTATATTCTTTTGGATTTTTTTTTATAAAATGAAAAATTATTTTTGAAAATGGTATGTAGCGTGTGTTGGGGTTTTAAATTGAAAAAAACATGTTGCTTATTTTCAAATGTGAAAACCCTACTTTTATAATTGTATTTCAAACTTGTGTTGGTGGATTTTTTCGGGAAAGGAGACATCAGATTCTGTGTTTTATCTTGGAAACCATACTAATAATTTTTAATGCTCATGCCTATTTTATCATTTCAGTTGTAGGTTTCATTTTCTCAGGTTTCCCTTGGTTGAGTTTCTCATTATTGGAGCAAGGTCAGCCTTTGGTTGGGTGGGGACCTAGAAGGTCACAGAGATGTATGTTGAGTTGTTTGTTTTATTTCTTTTCTACTACTAGTGTTCATTATTATTGTTATTTTTATTTTCGTTTATTTATTTATATTTTATGGGCCAAATCATTCCCAATAGTTAATTTTGATGCATGAAACTGGTTTACAGCCTGTGGGGATTGAGAACGCTCCTCGGGCCATGTCGTAGACTGGCTGGGGTGATCAGTTCTAGGTCGACCCATCTTGGTTCATGAAAAAATGGTATCATAGGAAGGTTCTTGTTATTTGTGGTATCTAGTATAAAGAGATTAAGATTTTTGGGACGCGAGAGTTGGGTACAAAAAGTATGTCATGAACCCTCACCCATTCCGAACCTCGAGTCGCCGGGGGTAGTCCGAGAATTGAGTTCTTGTCTTGTTCTGATTTTTTTTTTGGATTGGGGGAGGACAATGGTAGAAAACTGATGTTGCATTGTGATTTCACATGGAGTAGTGAGACATGTGGAGTCCGCGTACATGGTTTAAGTTCCTTATAGTCGTTGACGCTTACTTGGGGCATGGCACACTACCATGTTTCTAGGTTAATCATGACTACTAGTCCCTCCCTTCGGTAAGTTGCTGCAAGTTGTTTGTTGTCATGGTTCTTGTGTGTGTAAGTGCACTTTTGAAAATGAAAAGGGTTTTTGAAATAAGAATGATTTCTTTTAAATGGAATTAAATTTGTTTATTGGATTTTTAAAACTGAAAGCTCTTAGTCTAAAAATCTTGTGGTTTCTTGAAACTGGTAGAGATATGGTTTCGGTGAAACCTTGAGAACTCATTATGAACGTTTTCACATGTGAGGGAATGCATGGGAAGTGTGTGTTGGTGCGTATGGAGGAAAGAAGATGATGATATGTGCAACGGTTCATGGGATTACAGGGGTGGTCATTTGGAATTAAAGGCTTGACCTTGTTTTATCTAAAGTGATTTTAAAAAGTGAAAATGATTTTTGGAAATTGAATTTTGTTTGAAAAGTGGACATGGTATTTGGAAAGTGTCCTTGAAGGAAGACTGTTTTGAAATTTAAAATGGAAATGGGGTTTTGAAAGAGGAATTTCTGAGTTATGTATTTTTTCTTGTTTCTTTTGAGCTGGTTGTTTTGGATGAGGGCACTTTCCTTGATGTTGCTTCGGATTTATGTCAGTTTTTTATCTATGTTTTATATGTAGTTCAAAAAATGACACCCAAAAAGGTCACCAAGGTTTATAATAATTCATGACCAATTTTTGGTCCTTCTCAGACATTGCCTATCCTTTACAGTGATAGGGGTCTGTTAGAAGCAGCTGAGTGTCTTGAATAGGTTGAATGCATCTTCAGGGAATTGAGAACTCCTGAAGTAGTCAGAGTGCGTGCTATTTTGGGGTCGTTTGGAGTTCCAACTCTGGAAGAATGGGAGTTGGTCTCCCCACCATCACTGTAAGTTGAGATGATATTTGATGCCTTTAAATCCGTCATCGTCCGTTGGTTTATACCTGAAGAGCTGAAAATAAAGAAAAGGGAAGAGCTCATGCGTATTTAGAAAGGCCAAATGGTGGGGAAAGCATATGTTGACCATTTCAAGGAACTTGTTTCCTTTTATCTAGAGAAAGCATCACAGGTTTTGTTGAAGACACCTCTATTCTTTGGGGGTCTTCGTCCAGAGATCAAGGAGCGAGTCCTCCTTTCTAAAGATCATTGTTTCAAGAAGTTAGTGGATGTGTCATTCTTAGATAAGTTGGTCTCCAGAGCACTAGTTCTTGGAAATACAGTGAATCCAGTTTCTCATGAAGGTTCCCCATTTGGTGAGTAAGGTGTGACAGAGGGACCTATTTCCGTTGATTCATCTACCGTTGTTCTGGCTTCATGTTCATCAGACCATTCAGTGGTGTGCCACCAGTGTGGCCGGTTCGGGCATGTGAAGTCGTTATGTCACATCCCTTCGAAGACGTGTCATCATCGCGGCTGTCTAGGTCACATAGAGAAGGTTTGTAGGAATCTTCTTATGAAGAAGACATTGTGATCGAGGCATTTTAGTGCCTAACTATGCAGAAAGAGATGCTACAACCATCCGAGACCCAACCACAGGCCTTGGGGTGAAGCTTGCGTGTAGTCGGGAGTTGCCAGGGGTGTGAAGCCTTGGTCCAGGATTTGTGTTCCATGTTGGAAATGAATCATTTAAAGTCTTTTCATCCTTTATTTTTCTACTGTTAATGTTTTGAAATCGTTGTAAGTTCATTGCTTCATCATGGAGTTATAATAGACATGTTTTATTGTAATCCAATAGTTTTGTTTGTTGGATAATGGTTTTCTGAATCATTTTTTTTCTATTAAAATTATATTTGAACCTTCTATATGTTGATCTTAATTTAGCTATGTTTGGTTAGCGATGTTAGTGCATGTGGAAGAGTTGGTGTTCGTGGTTATACTCAGGTTTACTGTATGAGTTATGTTCTGATTAGGGGTTTTTCTCTAGTATTATAGGTTGAGTGTTTCAAGGTTCAGTGGGGGTGTTCGTTTATGCTATTGAAGATAGTTTGGATTGTTTGGGAGTTCCCAGATCGGCCCCCTCTCAGGGTTGTATGTTTGGGTGTTAAAATTTACACAGTAGTTGAGTTCTTATGGTTGGGAGGACCCTCTCATGTTATCACACTATATTATGTTGTGGTTTCTTTTGGTTTCATTTGGGTATTGATTCTTTTTTGGTCCATCGTTTGACTGGGTGACTTTCTGGGGGCAGAAAGTGTCTGTGGTGGGAGAATTGTCAAACCTCGACTTGTGGATAGCCGACATGATCACAAGTTATGAAACTGCATGGCAGGGACGAAAAATTTCCCTACACGTGGTTAGTGCTGGGTGGCATGGTCTGAGCCTGGTTCACTTAACCGTGCACTCAACTGCACGTGAGCCGTACAATTGACCAACTTTTCAAATGAATTAAGTTGGTTTTTATTATTTATATTAATATTATTATGCTTTATATCATAATATTTATATTATTTGCATTGTTATTTATATTACTATTATTATTAACATTAATATTATATTATTATCATTTATATTATCATTATTCTTATTGTATGATTATTACGAAAATTTACGATTTTAGTGATATTATTATTATTCTTAATGAATTATTAATATTTTATTTATTATTATATTGTTATTATTATTATTATTATGGTATTGTTATTAAAATGAAAAAAAAACACACCAAAACCTATAACCCCCTATTGTTCTCCTCATGGCTCCCCCTTTCCCCCCTGAATTTTTCTTGCCCACTGAACCTTTCCCTCATGCGGCGGCCGACCTGCTCACTCTCCCCCTCATAGAAGAACCCCTCGGACTCAGCACCATTGCACCCCAGTAGCCCCCCCCCCCACTCGCACACGAAGCCCCAAACTCCGCCCCGCCCCCGCCATGGACTTCAATGTAAAGACCCTTAAAATTCAAGGAAAATTTTTTCTTAATTTTCTTTGGGATTTTAAAAGAACGCAGTTTCAGACGGAACGTGATTCTGAGGCCCGAAGTGCCCGGAATTTCTATTTAAAGTTTAACTCGGGTACGCTCAGTGAACGAACAAGCGGGAATTTCTAACATTGGAACCAGTGCTCGGAATCGAATTCTGAGGGCACCGATGGAACCGCAGTGCTGCTAATTTCATAGGAACTCCTATTCCAGAGTTGCGTTTTCACGAGAGTTAATGATAAAAATTGTGGAAGTTTAATTCATAATTATTCTACCAATTTTTAACTTACCCTAAGTGATTTATCCTTTGGGTGGAAGTTGGGTAACTACCCAACCTCCCTTAGGAGGTTATGAGGGTGGTGGGGCCCACACGAACCCCACCCCTTCATATCCTCTAAACCCCCTAAACTCCCTTTTAAATGTTGATAACATATGTTTATCAAACTTATGGTTTTAATGTTGAGTGTTTAATGTATGTTTTTAAAATTCAAACCTTTGAATTTCAAAAGGATTGTTGTGTTAATAAAATAAGAAAGGAGATTATTTTATTTTGTTGTTAGAGTTTTGTCATTGAGAGTTTTGGGAAGAACATCTTCTTATTTGATGAAGAACGTGAAGAACACCTCGGACTCCGACGAAGAACACCGTTCTTCAACGAAGAACATATCCACCGAAGAACGCGGAGAACTTCTTCCACGACGTTGTTCTTCCACGACGTTTCCTCTTCGGACGCACCTCGACGACAATATAATAGACGTTCGTTTTCCGCGACGCCCGACCTCCGCGACGCTCGTCTTCTGCGGCTCGTTGACGTACACTGTTCTTGAAACCGAGGTAGGGGTATATTTTTTATTTAATTATTTCCGTTCGTGTTTCTAATTTGTTGTTATTCGTGGATATACGAATAAGTGTTATCGTTTAACGAGAGGGGGTCGAACCGCATAAACACGTCAGACCCACCTCTTTGTCCTTGTTTGATTCTTTGTGGTTTGGACGGAATGGCGTGGTGCCGTCGCACCACGTGGGAATCGCACGACAAGTAATTCGCGGCGCCGTCGTGCCGCGCCGTGAAGATTGAACAAGGACGCGACGCCGTCGCGTCACGTCGAAGAAAACGAAAGACAACGCGGCCGGAGCGGGGCCGCGGTGGAGGGGCGCGGTGTCATCGCACCGCGCCGGACGAATCAAGGTGTGGCCGGTTCTCGGCCGCGGCAGAGCAGGGTGACCGGCGGCCGGTTCCTGGCCGCCGGTTTTGGTGATGGAGGAAGGACCGGTCGTCACCGGTCCTTGTCTGCAGAACCGGATGGCCGGTGCGGGCCGGCCAGACGAAGGGGAGCTGGGGGAATTAATTCCCCCGTGCGGCTGAACAAAACGACCCCCTTAATTGGTGGGTCGCGGTTACACCAGGGGGCAGGCCCCCCCCCCCTTCGCCAACAGCTCGGCCAAAGGCCGAGCTGGCCAGCGCACTGGCCGCGCTGTGCCCAGACTGGGCCGGGCCACGCCGGGCCGGGCCACGCCCAGCCGGGCCCGGGGCGGGGCGAACCGGTTCGGGCCGACAGGGGGGTCTCGGGCCGGGCCCGAAACCCCCGTTATCGGACCGTTTGTATTCAATTTCCCATAACTCGGGCTAAGGACCTCCAATCGATGCACCGTCAGTGGAGACACGATCCTTGGAACAAGACGGTCGTTTCGTTATATTGCACTCAAGGTTTCGGAATACTTTGGGTTCGGCCGGGTTGGTTCATACACGAAACCAACCGGGCCCTCGGAGCGGAAACACTCATATCTTGATCTTCGGACGTCCGATTGACGTGTCGTTGAATATTTTGAATTCCTCTAAGTGAGAAGGATCTTTTGGAATACTCCACCAGAGGTTTGGACGCAGGTGGAGTACGGTCGGGTTGGTTTTTCCTTAAAAACCAACCGGGCCCCTGGGACGAAAAAGCCAATAACTCTCAGACCGGGCGTCCGATTGACGCGCCGTCTGCAACGTTGAGTTCCTGTTGACGATACTGATCTTTTGGATACATCAAATCTGGACTATGTGTCAGTTGTTGTATCGGCCTCTTGGCTCGTGGAGCAGACCCTCCCGAACGAGCTTGCTGTGTGCGGGAACCCTAGTGCTGGCTACGACTAGTACTGTGACTGCGACGACGACTGTGCAGAGATTCTCAGGGGATTCAACAACGACCACTACAACACTCATCGATCCTGTATAGATCAGTGGTACCGATCCTGTGTGGGTCTGATCCTATGTGGGTCAGCGCTTAGCGGTTCTGTGTGAGCCAGCGCCTACAGATCCTGTGTGGGTCCGATCCTGTGTGGGTCTTTGCAGGGGTTAGTTTCCTACCAATCCTGTGTGGGTCTTTGCGGGGGTTAGTACCTATCAATCATTTGTGGGTCCGACGACTTATATGGATCAGTGATCATCTCTATCGTCTTTCGAATAAGTATACCTGTGTGAGATGAATCCTGTTTACTTTCCTATGTGGATTGTGTTGTGCTATCCTATGTGGATTACGTTTTGATTTCATGTGTAGAATACGTATGCTTTCCTGTGTGGACTGGGTTGTACTTGGGCTCGGAGGCTGGAGCGTATTGGAATTGATGACTTAGTTATATGTATGGGAATATACCTAAGCAGTGTCGGTTGTTACTTTGTGATTTTAACTTTCCTTTTTGGTTTATCCTTTGTGGATTCTGGGAGACCTTCGGGGGTCTCGGGGTCCCTACTGAGTAGCTTATACTCACCCCTGCACAGGATATACCCGCACTACGTTGTATTGGTTGCAGATGACAGACAACATTGATCGTGGTGGAGGCTTGCGGAGTAGGACGATACCTGGTGGTGGAACACTGGGCAGGACGTACTCGGAGCGGTCAGCTGGACCCGAGGAGCAGTGGAGGCTTTCTGTACCCACCCTTCAGGTGGGATTTTCCAGTGGATATCTCATCGTTGCGGATGTACCTTTCAGTTATTGTTTTCCCTTTCGAGTTGTACTTTACTTTCAGTTTGGGTTTGTATACTGGCCCACTTACTTTTCCACACTTCACTCTTGTACCAGCTTTTACTTAGTGTTTACTTTTTCCGCTTTCTTACTCTGTGGTGCTTGTTTACTTTACAAAGGCAATTCCTTCCCTTTATCGGGATTTACGCCTTGGTGCTAGTCGCCAGCCCCTGGCCTATGGAAGGGGGGCTTGGGGTAGTCACGGCACAAGCCCCGAGGACGGGTCGTGACAAATTGGTATCAGAGGAGTTCGGTTCTACCGTGAAATCTTATCTTTTCTATGTGAAGCAATAGTGTTTAGCGTATTGGGTGTGGTTATCAGTCCAGGGAGTCCAGTTTTGGTGCGGTGGCCAACGTATCCGTACACCAGGACCTTGACTTCTGATTTCCGACTTAATGCACGAAAACATTGATTGCATGTGTGTTTCATGTTTTCTTTGTGATTACTTTGCATCAGCTCACCAGGTATACTGTTCTGAACGTGGAAGACCTGTTTCCTTTTCAGGATGGTCCCACTAAGGCAGCCATCTAGGGTTCCGAGATTCGAGTGTGACGACAGCCCACCAAGCGATGAGGTCTCGGTGCAGGGCCCTCTATCAGCAGTGGCACTGGTGGTAGCTCTACCCACTGAGCCACCGATGCTTCCAGCACCAGCCGCTGACGATGCACGTCGCCTCAGTGCACTTCATGAGTTCCAGCGCCAGTGACCGCCCAGGTTCCGCGGGGAGATGGACCCCCAAGAAACCGAGGACTGGGTGGAGGCTGTGGTGAGAGTTTTCAGGATAGTGAGGACACCAGCAGACCTCATGGTGATCCTCGCAGCGAGCCTACTACACGCAGCAGCAGGCAGACGGTGGAGCTTGATGCTCTAGGTGCACGAAGAGGCATCTCTTCTCTGGACGAACTTTGAGAGACTCTTCCGCTTGGAGTTCGTCCCAGCCACCCTCCGTGCAGTGCACATCCAGGAGCTTCTTCAGCTGCGGCAGGGCAGCATGGCGGTCGCCCAGTACTCGGTGAGATTTTCTGATCTCTCGCGCTACTCGACAGATATGGTACGGTACCCATTCTTCCGGGCCCGGGCCTTTGAGCAGAGATTGAGACACGAGATAAGGGCATCACTGATCTCCCTCAGCAATCCGACTCAGACAGGAGTACTGGAGCATGCCCTTTTGATTGAGATCTTTCTTGCAGAGTCTACACAAGCACCGAGACCCACCGTAGGGTGGCACGTAGCAGAGTCTTCTGTAGCAGGCTGTCGACGGATGACACACGGGTCCAGGCAGACTAGACCCTCAGGCAGATGACCTCAGGACACTGGCTCAGCAGTGCAGGGCACACAACACAGAGCCAGTCTTTCGAGAGGCAGGTAGTGCAACTCATGCGGCAGGAAGGGCCACGTGGCTCGTGACTGCCCGACCCACCGTGCCGAGGAGCAGCAGATGGTTGAGGGACCACCGAGGCAGAGGCAGAGGGTCGACCGTGGCGGTTTGAAGGGAGGAGGCGGACGAGGCAGAGGAGCTGGCCGAGCTGCAGGTGGTGGGCGACACTTAGAGGCTCTACCACCACCACCACCAGGAGGTCCACCCCGACCACAGGGAGCTGGCGGGCAGAGAGAGGCACAACTCCAGGAAGCGGAGGCCTACGACCACGGCATGCCTGAGATGATTCGAGGTACTATCTGTGTCTATTCCACCCTTGCTTCAGTTCTTATAGACACAGGAGCGAGTCATTCTTTCATAGCTGCTGCCCTTGTTCGGAGCTCAGAGATTCCGACAGAGCCGTTGGCTCGATCCTTACGGCTAGAGACTCCTACGGGAGAAGACTCGACGATTACCCACTGGTGACGACAGTGTGAGCTTACTCTAGGAGGTGATAGCTTTGGCTGAGATCTTCTTGTAGCGGCGTCGTGTCCTTATGACATCATTTTGAGCATGGATTGGTTGTCTACGGTCCATGCACAGATTGACTGTTTTAGGCACAAGGTGTGATGTGTACGCACCGACGGGAGCAGGTTCACCTTCCCCGGTGAGAAGGGAGCCTTCGCAGCACAGGATGGACTTCCGCAGAGGAGAGGACAGTCCAGCAATCATCAGTTTGATAGCCTCATCCTAGGAGCAGTTGACGTGCAGAGTCCTGGTTTTCCTACAGTGGTGGATCAGTATGCGAACATTTTCCCCGATGACATTCTAGGGCTACCTCCTCGCTGAGAGGTAGAATTTTATATGGACTTCTACCCCGTGACATCAACAATATCGACTCCAGCATATCGGATGGCCCCCACTGATCATCGAGAGCTACAGGTATAGTTGGAGGACTTGCATGGTAAGGGGTTCATCCGACCCAGTGTTTCACCATGGGCTTCCCCGATATTGTTCGCCAAGAAGGTGGACGGGTGCTTGCAACTTTGTGTCGACTATCGTCGCCTGAACCAGGTGATAATGAGGAACAAGTATCCGCTACCGAGGATTGATGACCTCTTCGATCAGTTCATGGGAGCATGGTGGTTCTCGAAGATATACCTCATGTCAGGCTATCATCAGCTCAGAGTTCGAGACGAGGACGTGCAGAAGACGGCATTCAGATGTCGGTATGGCCACTATGAGTTCTTGGATATGGATTTCAGCGTAACCAATGCTCTAGAAGTGTTCATGGCCCTCATGAACAGGATCTTCCAGCCATACCTCGATCTATTTTTCATGGTCTTCATCGACGACATTGTGATATACTCGACGACTGAGGAGGAGCATGCCTAACACTTGCGGGTTGTAATAGACACACTCCAAGAGCACCAGCTCTATGGTAAGATCTCGAAGTTCCAGTTCTGGAGACGTGAGGTCCACTTCTTGGGGCACGTCATCTATGAGGTGGGAGTTGCGGTGGATCCTGTGAAGATCGAGGAAGTTCTAGCTTGGGAGCCACCCAGGAGCGTGATGGAGGTGCGGAGTTTCTTGGGTCTAACTGGATACTATCAAAGATTTGTGCTAGATTTCTCCAGTGTTGCGGCACCACTATCAGCTTTGACGAAGAGGTGGAAACTCTTCGTGTGGTCAGACAGATGTCAGCAGAGCTTCCAGGAGCTGAGACAGAGATTGACCAGCACACCTATCTTGAGGTTGCCTGAGGAGGGAGTAGGTTACGTAGTCTACTGCGATGCATCAGGGAACGGACTCCGATGTGTCCTGATGCAGGTGCGGGCAGTGATCACCTATGGATCACGTCAGTTGAGGCCTCATGAGCAGAACTACGCTACCAATGACCTAGAGTTAGCAGCAGTGGTCTTCTCTCTGAACACATGGCGACACTACCCGATTGGCGAGCGCTTTACAGTCTTTTCTGACCATAAGAGTCTCAGATACATCTTCTCTCAGAAGGCTCTGAATCTGAGACAAGGGCGATGGCTCGAGTTCCTCCAGAACTATGACTTTGAGATAGTCTATACTCCTAGGAAGGGGAACGTGTTAGCCGATGCTCTCAATGGGAGGACGGGAATTCTGCTACTTGAGGAGGTGACAGAGAAGCTATCCTCTTTGCAGATATCCTTCATAGATAGAGAAGGAGAAGCCTTCCTTCAGTCTCTCACAGTCACTCCTCCACTATTGCAGCGGGTCAGAGAGGCACAGCGTGGGGACACTGACTGTGAGATGCGGCGTGCACAAATATCCTCAGGACAGGCACCTGATGGTTTCTCCTTTGGAGTAGAGCACGACATCCTTTTCAGAGGACGTACCTTGGTACCAGTCTCTTTACGAGAGGAGGTAGTGAGAGAGTTTCACACTTCTTCCTTGGCCATACATCCAAGAGTGGTGAAGATGTACCAGGACCTCAGACGACAGCACTAGTGGCCGGGCATGAAGAAGGCTGTGGCAGTGTTCGTTTCTCGATGCCTCACCTACCAGCAGCTGAAGGCTGAGCACTAGGTACCAGCAGGCTTGGTACAACCCTTGGAGGTTCCAGAGTGGAACTGGGACGACATATCTATGGATTTCATGACTGGACTTCCATGCACTTCTAGAGGTCACGACTCCATCTGTGTGATTGTCAACCGACTCCCCAAGTCGGCTCATTTCTTACCCATCAGAGAGCAGGGCTCAGTGGAGAGCTTAGGACGTCTTTACGTTCAGGAGATTGTACGGCTTCAAGGAGTGCCATCATCTATCGTCTCCGATCGAGATGCTCGATTTACTTCCCAGCTATGGAAGGGCTTGCATGAGGCGTTCGGGACGCAGCTACGTCTGAGCATGACCTTTCACCCTCAGACGGATGGTCAGATAGAGAGGACCATTCAGAATCTCGAGGACATGCTCCGCGCATGTGTTCTCGACTTTGGTCGCAGCTGGGAGGACCACCTACCCTTGGTGGAGTTCTCATACAACCAAATCTACCACTCCACCATCGGGATGGCACCATACTAGGCGTTGTACGGCCAACCTTGCAGATCTCCTTTGTGTTGGACAGACCCTGGGGAGTCAGCACTTGTGGGAGCAGAGATGGTCTAGGCCATGACAGAGAATGTCTAGGTCATCGAGGAGCGGATGAGGACAGCTCAGAGATGGAATAAGTCTTATGCTGACAGGAGGCGGAGGCCACTAGAGTTCGAGGATGGCAACCATGTCTTCTTGCATGTCTCACCTCGATGTGGATTAAAGAGATTTGGCCGAGGCGGTAAGTTGTCTCCACGCTTCATCGGACCCTTCCAGGTCTTCAGCAGGATTGGAGAGGTGGCTTATCTTCTGGCACTACCACCTCAGTTGCACCGGGTGCACGACATCTTCCACGTATCTCAGCTGATGAGATACGTGCACGACCCGATGCATATCATTGACCATGGGGAGCTTGACGTCGATGGTGGGGATACTTTTGCGGAGGTCCCAGTGGAGATCAAGGATCGACAGGAGCGGGTCCTATGTGGATGGTCGATTCCTCTAGTGCACATCAGATGGTAGCACGGGAACCTCCCGGAAAGCCCTTGGGAGCGGGAGGCATAGATGCGTGCTCAGTACCCTCATTTGTTTCCCTAGTTTTCGATATATCTTTACAGGGATGTAAAGCTCTGAGGTGGGAGTAATGTAAAGACCCGTAAAATTCAAGGAATTTTTTTCTTAATTTTCTTTGGGATTTTACAAGAACACAGTTTCAGACGGAACTCGATTCCAAGGCCCGGAGTGCCCAGAATTTCTATCCGAAGTTTAACTCGAGTACGTTCAGTGAACGAACGAGCGGGAATTTCTAACTATTGAACCGGTGCCCAGAATCGAATTCTGACGGCACTGATGGAACCGCAATGCCGATAATTGATTAGGAACTCCTGTTCCGGAGTTGCATTTTCCCGAGAGTTAATGATAAAAATTGTGGATGTTTAATTCGTAATTATTCTACAAATTTTTATCTTACCCTAAGTGATTTATCCTTTGGATGGAAGTTGGGTAACTACCCAACCTCCCTTGGGAGGTTATGAGGGTGGTGGGGCCCACACGAACCCCACCCCTTCATATCCCCTAAACCCCCTCCACTAACTTTTAAATGTTGATAACTTAAGTTTATCAAACTTATGGTTTTAATGTTGAGTGTTTAATATATGTTTTTGAAATACAAACCTTTGAATTTCAAAAGTCATGTTGTGTTAATAAAATAAGAAAGGAGCTTATTTTATTTTGTTGTTAGAGTTTTGTCGTTGAGAGGTTTTGGGAAGAACATCTTCTTCTTCAACGAAGAACGTGAAGAACACCTCGGACTCCGACGACGAACACCATTCTTCAACGAAGAACATATCCACCGAAGAACGCAGAGAACTTCTTCAACAACGTTCTTCATCCACGACGTTTCCTCTTCGGAAACACCTTGACGACAATGGAATCAACGTTCTTTTTCCGCGACACCTGACATCCGCGACGCTCGTCTTCCACGGCTCGTTGATGTGCACTGTTCTTGAAACCGAGGTAGGGGTTTATTTTTTATTTAATTATTTCCGTTCATGTTTCTAGTTTGTCATTCTTTGTGGATATACGACTAAGTGTTATCGTTTAACGAGAGGGGGCTGGACCGCACAAACATGGCCGAACCACCTCTTTATCCTTGTTTGATACTTTGTGGTTTGGACGGAATGGCGTGGTGTCGTCGCACCACACGGGAATCGCACTACAAGTAATTTGCAGCGCTGTCACGCCGCGCCGTGAAGATTGAACAAGGACGCGACGCCGTCGCGCCGCGTCGAAGAAAACCGAAGACATCATGGCCGGAGCAGGGCCGCGGCGGAGGGGCAGGGTGTCGTCGCACCACGCCAGACGAATCAAGTCGTGGCTGGTTCCGGGCCGCGGCAAAGCAGGGTGACCAGCGGCCGGTTCCGGGCTGCCGGTGTCGGCGATGGAGGAAGGACCGGCCGTCATCGGTCCATGTCGGTAGAACCGGCCGACCAGAAAATGGGGAGCTAGGGGAATTAATTCCCCTGGCCGGCTGAACAAAACGGCCCCCTTAATTTGGGGGCCGCGTTTACACCAGGGATGCAGCACCCCCCCTTCGCCAACGGCTCGGGCAAAGGCCGAGCTGGCGAGCGCGCTGGCCGCGTTGTGCCCAGACCGGGCCAGGCCGGGCCGCGCCAGGCCGGGCTAACCCGGACCCTGGGCGGGATGACCCGGTTTGGGCCGACCGCGGGGTCTCGGTCTGGGTCGGTCCGGGCCCGAAACCCCCATTTTCGGACCATTTGTGTTCAATTTCCCATAACTCGGGCTACGGACCTCCGATCGACGCACCGTCAGCGGCGACACAATCCTTGGAAAGAGGCGGTCGTTTCGGTATATCTCACTCAAGGATTCGGAATACTTTGGGTTCGTCCGGGTTGGTTCATACACGAAACCAACCGGGCCCTCGGAGCGAAAACGCTAATATCTTGAGCTTCGGACGTCTGATTGACGTGCTATTGACTTTGTTGAATTACTATAAGTGAGACAGATCATTTGGCATACTCCGCCCGAGGTTTGGACACAGGTGGTGTATGGTCGGGTTGGTTTTGCCTTAAAACCCAACCGGGCCCCTGGGACGAAAAAGCCAATAACTCTCAGACCGGGCGTCCGATTGACGCGCCGTCTGTGATGTTGAGTTCCTGTTGACGATACAAAACATTTGGATACATCAAATCTAGACTATGTGTCATTTGATATATCGGCCTCTCGGCTCATGGAGCGGACCCTCCCGAACGAGCTTGCTGTGTGCGGGAACCCTAGTGGTGGCTGCGACTGCTACTGTGACTGAGATGACGACTGTGCAGAGATCCTCATTGGATTCGACAACGATGACTACAACACTCAGCGATCCTGTGTGGATCAGTGCTACCGATCCCGTGTGGGTCCAATCCTGTGTGAGTCAGCGCTCAGCGGTTCTGTGTGAGCCAGCGCCTAAAGATCCTATGTGGGTTTGATCCTGTGTGGGTCTTTGCGGGGGTAGTTTTCTACCGATCATGTGTGGTTCATTGAGGGGGTTAGTACCTATCGATCCTTTGTGGGTCCGACGACTTAGATGGATCAGTGATCATCTCTATCGTCTTTCGAAGAAGTATACCTGTGTGAGATGAATCCTGTTTACTTTCCTATGTGGATTGTGTTGTGCTATCCTGTGTGGATTACGTTTTGCTTTACTGTGTGGAATACGTGTGCTTTCCTGTGTGGACTGGGTTGTACTTGGGCTTGGAGGATGGAGCGTATTGAAATTGATGACTTAGGTATATGTATGGGCATATACCTAAGCAGTGTCGGTTGTTACTTCGTGATTGTAACATTCCATTGTGGTTTATCCTTTGTGGATTCTGGGAGACCTTCGGGGGTCTCGGGGTACCTACTGAGTAGCTTATACTCACCCCTGCACGATCTATGCCTGCACTATGTTGTGTTGGTTGCAGATGACGGACATCGTTGATCGTGGTGGAGGCGTGCGGAGCAGGACCTTACCTGGAGGTGGACCACTGGGCAGGACGTACTCGGAGCGGTCGGCTGGACCCGAGGAGCAGTGGAGGCTTTCTATACCCACCCTTGAGGTGGGATTTTCCAGTTGATAGCTCATCATTGCGGCTTTACCTTTCAGTTGATGTTCTACCTTTCGAGTTGTACTTTACTTTCTATTTGGATTTTTATACTGGCCCACTTACTTTTCCGCGCTTCACTCTTGTACCAGATTTTACTTAGTGTTTACTTTTTCCGCTTGCTTACTCTGTGGTGCTTGTTTACTTTACAAAGGCAATTCCTTCCCGTTACAGGGATTTACACCTTGGTGCAAGTCGCCATCCCCAGTCCCATGGAAGGCGGGCTTGGGGTAGTCACGGCACGGGCCCCGAGGACGGGTCGTGACATTCATCCTCCAGATCATACGCCAACCAACCTTTAGGCCCCTCAACTCCCCGACCTGTAGCGCAACCTGCCACCTAAGTTTCCTCCTAATGTTGGCTCCAGCAGACCTCACACCTCCTGCCGTGATCCAGCGCCCGACCGACCATCCGACCACCTCACGAAGCTACGCCTCCTTCTGGTGTCCCTTCCACTATGCTTATGCCTCGACCTCACCTTGGCTCATTCTAGCCTCCCCGGCGCTGGCCTGCCCTCACCTCACGCCTTCCGACCCGTCACACACCCATATTGGACGCCCCCTTCCGGTGAATTTTCCGGTTCTCCAAAGCTACTCACCTATAGTATATCTATTTATTTATTTAATTACTTATTGAATAATTAATTAATTAATTAATTAATTCATTCATTATTTATTTATATTTTCGTTATTTTATCAGTGGTGTTTTTATTTTTTAGTGGAAACCCAAACATCATTGTTGTGTTATGTGTGTTTTTGTACGTTGCTTAGGTGTGTGGTTAATCCCAGGGGCTTTGTTTCCCCTCCCGCTGGAGTGTCACCACGTCCGCTCTCTTCCTTGAGGTTGGTGAATCTGATTTTCCCTTTCTGAATATGTCCATATTATTATTTCATATTTTTAATTAATTCTTTTACATGATTGGTACCTTTGGAAATTAATTGGTCAGTATGATTTAATGTTTTCAAGTTGGTTAGCCTTGTTAAAAATATTTGTTATTGTGTTTTTTGGTTTGTGTAATTTGTTTTTCTGTTTATATATTTTGTTTGTAAAGAATTTAGCTTGTAATAGAAGTGTTTATAAATTGGTTGAAAACTCAAGGGCCCGTTTGGCACTTTCATTTGCCTTGTGTGTTTCAGTTTGGCCATATTTATGTAAAAGTGGTGTTTGTTGTTTTTGAAATGGTGTTGGCGTGGGTTTTGTCTTTCAAGAGTGATTTGGGTGTGTAAGGTTGTAAAAGTGGATTTTTAACATGTCGTGCATTTTTTTGGGTTTTTTCACAATAAACATTGGTTGAGTTGCCCGGTTGGATCTCGCATATGGTTTATGTCATTAGAACTATATTTCTATTTTTATGAATCTAATTTCCATGCCAGAAAAATGATGATAGGTTCTTTCAAATGGTTTCGCATGCTATGTGCTCGATGCGATGCCTTTTTGGCCATTGAAAAAAAAAGTTTGGAATTAAAGTGATATGCATTTCTGGTTGTTCATAGAAGTATGGTTTTAAAAAATATCGAAAGGCCGGAATGAATACATTGAACATTTTTATGAAATGGTTTAACTGTTAAATGGTGTGACGGCCCGGTTGGCACATTGTTAACATTAAATGATTGAATGTGTATTTGGGGGAGATCCTATCTAGGGTAACCCTTTATGGGTGAACACATATGAAGCGTCTGTGTTTGCGGTAGGAATGTGAGGTGATATGAGTCACACATGTGATGGACAACCTACTTACACAATATTATCATAACAACCATGGGTTCCTAGGAGTCTTTTAGATGATCGAGTGATGGTTGCTAACCAATCCAGATTAGACCAATTGGTACCCCCTGGATTTGTTGTTATGCCAAGTGGGCTTTGCCACTAGATTGGTCAGTTAGGGCGGCCTTTTGGTCATAGACTTCGGAGCTTCACCATATTCCAGAAGGTGATTCCAAAACCGAGTATGTCTAGGGGTATTATAGGGATGTTTAGGATCACCCATTTTATTGGATTATTTTCATCGATTTATTACTTTCCGTGCACTAGTTTGTTTTCAGCTTTCACTCATACCCGTTTTACTCTAGCACAACATTGGTATATTCTATTTTGGATTTTTTTGAAATAATAAAAAATAATTTTTGAAAATGGTATGTAGCGTGTGTTGGATTTTTAAATGAAAAAAAACATGTTTCTTATTTTTAAATGTGAAAACACTACTTTTATAATTGTATTCCTAACCGGTGTTGGTGGATTGTTTCAGGAAAAGGAGACATTAAATTCTGTGATTTATCTTGGCAACCCTACTGAGTATTTTTAATGATCATGCCTATTTTATCATTTTAGTTTCAGGATTCATTTGGTCAGGTTTCTATTGGATGAGTTTCTCATTGTTGGAGCAAGGTTGGCCATTGGATGTGTGGGGACCAATATGGTCACTCAGAGGTATGTTGACCAGTTCAGTTTATATCTTTTCTGCTACTAGAGTTCAATTTGATTTTTCTTTTAATTATGATTTATTTATTTATCTTTTATGGTCCAAATTTTTCCCAACGGCTAATTTTGATTCTCAACACTGGTTTCCAGCCCTTGGGGATCGGGAAGACCCCTCAGGCCATGTCGCAGACTGGATTGGGTGACCATTTTGGGGTCGACCTAGATTGGTTTATGACACATTCCATTTGCACAGGCTATACTGCCAAGTGCTCTCAATCAACCTCTGATATCTATATGCTGATCAGGAATCCTCATGTACTTCATATATATTGTTGAGGCATTACTATGGATGACTAATGTTGTCTAAATTACTGTCTAATTCCCCAAATAATTTGAATGTAATATATGTGAAATTCCTTGAACTCCCATAAGATCATCCAAAGACTTCATGAAATGAATATTATTCGACATTGTGTTAAATTGTTCATTATTTTTGAAAAAAAAATTTCTCCATACACCATTAAATTCTTCTATTTTGAATTATGTCTGATTCAATAATCATAAATAATTTTTTATTGAAAAAAATAAAAAAATCCTTATAGAGATTCAACAATATCCCTATTTGAATTTGTTGCCAACACATCATTCATCACTTATACTATATTAATATGAAATAAAAAGCTATTAAATGGAGGAATACACCATTAAAGTGAAAAGAATCAATAATTGATCAGCTCTAAGTTAATATGAACTGACATGGTGTCGAAAACAAGAGTGAAAAATAGAAACATCAAATATATCTTTCACAAAACTGCATTCAAAAATTTATTTTATTCATACTGATCCATGAGAGTAACATGATATGGAGTTGTAGATTTATTTCTAACAACACTTAATACACACATTACAATTATTCAAAATATTATTTTAATATATTTCTACCTCTGAAAATTAAATCTAATCATTAATTTAAACATTAAAAGATAGATGAAGAAATTCAAAACATATCATATCTCAATGATGGGAAGTGGGGTGCAGTCCCATTTTCAAATTTATCCTCTCAAAGGAATCAGTTGTAAGTGAATTGGTGAGGATATTAGTAATAAATTCCTTAGAATGAATAAATTCATGTTTTGATATAACTTCAACCACATTCAAATTTATGAATTTATACTTGAAATAAATTTGTTTTGATTTGGAATGTTGAACTGGATTCTATGATAGATTGATGGAACTTTAATTGTCACATTCAACCACTAATGGATATTTAACTTCAATATTAAAATATTCATGTTGTGTCATCATCCACATCATTTGAGTAATTGAGTATGTTATAGACGAATTGTTATCCTATTTTGTGCTCAATTTAACTAAACGTTTCTTTTTTCAGTTGCACAATACACAACTTCTTCCCATAAATAATGCTCCATTAGAAGTAGATTTTTTTTCATCACCATAACCTACCCATTTAGTATCTATAAACCCTTATAAATCTATTTATTTAATCTTCTTATACGAAAATCCTTGATTATATGATTTTTAGATCTATACCAGGATCCTATTTACTAGAAATTGATATTATTTTTTTGGATTATATTAATATCTAGAACAAAGAGTAGAAATTTATAAAATATATGGCTTGGATGCTATTATGTACATTAAACAAACAATATAAATTTTAATTTTTTTCATTAACATATTTTCCTACATCAACCTTTACAAATTTTATTCCTAAATTTGTAGGAGTGGAAACACCTCTATATTCATTCATGAAAAAATTATCAAACAAATACTTTCCATATTTCTCTTGTGAAATACGAATGTAATCAGCTTCTTCTTAAATAAGTAATTACAAGAAAATTTTAATCTCTTAAAGAATTAAAATTTCAAATCTCTACTATATATTATTTTGTAAATCTTCACATAACTATTCTTAATTTCTAGAAAATACAATTTCATTGAAATTCAAAATCATGAAAAGTTTTGTTGTGTTGGTTTTATTTACTTAAAAGTTGTCACAATAATGTACCTTATTAATTTACATTATTATTGAGTATTAATAAAGATTAAAATATAAATATCTTGTAGATTTATCCAAACTAAAATGTAATTTATTCATATTACATACCCTACTTCCATTTGAATATAGTATGAATCCCTCTAGTTCTTCTATTTATACTTCTTCATTAAAATAATAATTCAGAAATGATGACATAACATCTATTTAAAACACTTATAAACACCCTTGAGATACTATAACTATGTAAAAATATTTGTATTAATGGTTTTACACTATATAAATGGTTTTATCAAAGTCAATTCCTTTAATTTTTTGGTACCCTTTTTAAACCCTTCTGGATTTATTTCTAGAAAATTTTCCCTTATCATCCAAATTACACATAAAACCACAATTTTTTACAGTTATATTATTATTTATAGTTCAAGGAGAAAGTTACCATGTTCCATTATTCTAAATATTCTCCAGTTATTCATTCAATGTATGGACCCAATCATTATTCTCAAAATATTCCTCAACGATTTTAGGTTCAATATTTATTAAAAAACCGTTATAGATGATTTAATTATTTCTTCTTTAGGTTTATGATCCATGATTTTGATATAAAATAATATTCCTAGAATAATTTTTTTTTACAATATGGTGTGACATCCTTTTAATCTATAATTTTCCTCATTATCCTTAGGTTATGTAGAATTAACATTTTCTGTTTGAATCTATGTCCTTTGTATAATATCTTTGATTGGTTTAGAGTTGATAACATAATCCTCATCATCAACAATGATATCATTTTTTGTTTCTTACAACATTTCAAAAACAATTAAATAATCACTGTCAACAATTCTCTTAGATTTATTTTTATAATATTTATATCAACTTCTATTTTGTGTATAACCAAGGAAGATTTAGTCTTCAAATTTTTCATCAAAATACCCATGACTTTTATCCTTTTATTTATTAAAAATTGGCTCCTAAAAACTGAAAAAGTGTTCAAAATTTTTATTTTTTTATTAGAGAATCCGATATGGAGTCATATCTAAAATTTTACTTAAGAGAAACCTATTATGAATTATTCAAGCAGATTTAATATCCTTTAACTAGTATTGTCTTCCGGTGTCATGTTATGAAAACATAGTTATTTCCTTATCAAATAGAATATTGTTATTACTTTAAGACACTCCATTATACTAAGGTATGTATGGATCACTAAAATCATGTCTGATATAATGTTTATCATGGTATTTAGTGAACTATCTGTTTCCATATTCGCCAACATTATCTAATCATATCCCCTTGATGCATAAACATGTTTTATTCTATACAAGTCATCTATAACTTTTGAACCTGTCTAAAACCTATGACTTCTGTGAAATAAACATGATTCATGTTATCATTGTTAAATAATCTACAAAATTAATAAAACTCATTTCTTTACTTTTGACCTTTTTTTCATAGGATTGAAAAAATCTAAGTGGATAAGATCAAGAGGTCTTGATGTTTTAATTTCCAATCCCTTTGTGAGTTTTATTCCCCACTTTTTCTCGTTCCACATGTTTTAATTTTATTTGAAGTATATTATTTAAAAATATATATATTTATTAAATATTATTCTATAATAAGTTTCTTCTGGTCAATTTTTCAAAGATAACCATTCCTTAAATTCCACACATTATTCTCAACATATTAGATTCAATATCAATATGTCATGGCTTCTTCAAATTGAAATAAATTACATTGGGTTCTCAACCCATTAGTTATAACTAACCCATAAATATTTATTATGACTAAAATCCATATTTACTCAATATAAATTCATTTCCAACAACACAGAGTTGTGATACACAACAAGGATTGTTCTTTAGTCCATCAACGAGAAAGACATTGTTCAACATTATTTTATTTTTCCCAATATTATTTTTCCAACTCTGATTGTTTAGAGAACTGGGATTCCAAAATTTTATAAATAATCCTTAACAATTCTCAATTTTTTGAGATTATTTTGATCTTATTCCATGATTGATGAAAAAATAGTATCAAAGATCCAAGTTCTTTCAGATTTACAATCTTTAAATTCCATTTCCACAATATTGGTTTGATGTTAGAATTTATTTGGATTTGGATTTTTTAAAAATTTGACATAAATTCAATAGAGATGGGATAAAAGAATCACATATATTTTATGTGTTTCCTTCCTGATCATTTCATCCACGAACATATTGAATATCATCAAAACAGTTTCTATCCTTTTAATTTATTCTCATGTTATATATTCTTCTATTGAGTTATTATATGATTTTTTGTATTCTCCTTGATTAATTATCCAATATAAATCACAGTAAGTATATTTTGTACTAAGATTTATTTCCTTGATGTCCAAATATACCATAACACCAAAAACAACCCTTAATGACTCTTCTTTGAATGATTTTCTTATTGATCATGTTGTTGTCATTCTATATGTTCAACTCTCATACGTTCTTGTTACATTATGTTTTCTTATGATGAACATATTTTAATATTAGATACTGACATTAATTGATTCTAAAATTCCTTCCTCTCTCACTCTTGATCTGTTTAACCACTTTATTATATTTTTTAATTTCATCAAATTTTTTCACTTTTTAATGTTTATTTTTATACAATGGATTTCTTCCAAGGTTGATTGAAATTAATATTTTCACCATATCATCCAAACATCAGAATAATATTAATTACTATAACCTATTTCATGGAATATGCTCCCATAAATTTTATATCCTCATTCTCGTCTCACGTTAACTTTTCTAACAATTTTTCCCTTTCAATTATCATTTTTTTTTCTGATTTCCTCATGATGAAGAAAAATACCAAAAGTCATGTCTTCAATAAATTTTTCTCACTATCAAATTTAATGATCCAAAATATTAATTTCACTAAAAAAAATTTCCTTCTCAACTTAAAGTTCACTTATCCTGTATGATATTTCTTTGAACTAATTATTTTATTATATTTTCCTTAACATCATTCAAACACATTGTGATTTCCATTCTAATAATTTATGCTTTAAAATCATCACATTATTCAATATAATATTTACTATTGTACTATGAATCATAATCTTATTAATTAATTTCTTTTTATTTGGTCTATAATCAGTCTATGTGAGGCTCTCAAAAATGTTTTACCATCAACACTAATTTATGTACTTCCAAAACAACCTATTAAACTAATAGAAACATTCATCAAATTTATCTGGGTTGAAATTTATTCATTCAATTTGACAGATATTTATTTTAAAAACCTCTCTTATTTTTCACATTTTTAGAAACTATTTATTAATCATTTTCTCCCCTGGAATTTCATGGCATAATTTAATGAAAAATGGCCATCCTTGTAACAATTAAAAAATTTTAATAGAAGTTTACCATTATAAAGTCCTATCCCACATTTTAATAGTATTCTAATTATAGATAGAAATTATGTAAAGCACTAAATATTTTCGTCTTCATTAGGTATAATATTATCCTATTTTATTTTTGAATTCTAAAATACATTAGATGGAAATATTATTTTCCTTATTAAATTTTATTTTCTGTTCTACCCCTCTTCTAATGTCATAGTCTATACATGTGTGGTGAAGTTCATAAATAGTGAATACATTTAGTTATCATTCATATACTGAGATTTTGGAATCAAATTTATCTAGAAATTTTCTCATAAAATTCATTACAACTCATATTTAATTAAGGGTTTCTACGAATCATAAATATTTCAAAAAATCATATTAAACCTTTTAATATAATAACATACTAATTCACCCAATTGAATTTTGGAAACATTTAAATGTTTTATAGTGATATGAAGTTTGGATTCATTCATAATCTTTTTATTCTTCAAAAAATACTATAATTTTTTTCAAAATAACATTGGAAGTTCTATTACACATAAAATTTTTATATTCCTTTCAGATAATGAAGATAGTAATGCATTTATAGATTTTATTTAACTTTTAATATATTTCATATTAGTAAAAGACAGATATGGGGAATCACTTGGAACTTTATAACCATATTGATAAGAATCTGGTTTATTATGAATATTATAGAAGAGACAAGGTACCATTTTTTTTTCTGGGTATGAAATCCCATTCAATTAAATGTTGGAATTCCCCTATTATTAACACAATTGTGTGGATACATATAAGCCACTTGAGAACAATACTAGAGTGTAGACCACCTGTGATACCAATCTAATAGATCACATAAATGGTGATGAACACTAGGAGGTGTGAATCTATATTTAATGTTTTCCAAAAATCAATTCTTATCTAATGATTATTCAATATATGTTATATCACAATACTAAATAATATAGAGAAATAAATGAATACACCAAAATATGTTAATGATTTTCCCCTCCTTTACATAAAAATATGTCTCCAATGTTTGATTGTTTTTATCTCAAGAATACTACTCCCAATTTATTATCAAGATGAACATGGGAAAGGGTATAACCATAGACACTTTTCAATGTGAAGTTAAAATGACAAAAGGTGATACGTAATATCGACTAATTTCATAAGCCTCCACTAGATATCCACGTTTATATTTTTTGGTCCAAACTAAACATCCACTTCATTCTTGAATCCTAATATCAGATAATTTAAATTTATATCATTCCTGGGACATCTTACACATTTATTCTCTAACCCTTTTATATTTATTCACTTGTGGTTTTTTAAATTGTGTGTATTCTGGATCCTAATCACCATATTATTATTTACTGGAAAATATGTTTAGACTCATAAAAATTCTCATACTAATTGTGACAAAAATTTGTATTCTTTATGAAATTGAAGGTATTCATATTTATTATAATTCTCCCTCATGTATATTGAGTGGCACATGATTTATTCTTCAAACATGTGTTGTATACAGAACCTATACTTCACATAGGTGAGTTACTTGTTTAATCTTAAATCTTTGCATAAGATGATATGAAGAATCACTTTCATTACATAGGTAAATTCATGAAGATATCTTCTACACAAAAATAGATTATCAAGATGCTCTTTTTCTATGTAAAGACAACATGAGATGAATCTAAAACATAGATGGAAATAATTCAAACCCTTAACCTCAACTTAATATTAATAGATGAGGTGAAAATATTTCTAGACCATTCATTTCACCACCTTTGATAATCTTTTCATTCTATTTAACGACTCATTCAAAGACCAATGAATCATATTGTAAGTTTCTCCTGTAGTTTTCATACCGAGTTAAGTATTTTTATTAAGACATCCAATTATTATGGTAATTAAAATATCCATGTATTTACACAACACCAAAAATCTTGGTACCCCTTATTATGAAATTTGATTTATTCTGTCACAATGAAACTCTCACATGCATTTTTTAATAATGCCTGCTTCATCTCATGAAAAAAATATTCAAACACATAGAATCATGAATTAATAGGGATCCATACCATTATTATTTAGAGTTATCAAGAGATCCCGTTAAGTTAAATATTCATATGTCCTTGAATGTAATATTTTGATGAGCATACGTGCATAAAAGATAGTTTTTTTGATAAGTTGATGATTATAATGACCCTATACTTTTTTACATATTATTTTATTAATTTTATGAAAAATTAAAGAATAAATAAAAAAAAGGATTGTAAATTCTAGTGTATTTGGAAGATTAGGTACATAATTATAATGCATGAAACCAAAAATAAAAACATATTTTATTTAATATCCATAAAGACATCCTAACCTCATTTTAACTCTTATATATGTATATGATAACCTATCAAATACATGAAAAAATGGATGAGCTTAAAATTTCATCAAGGAAATAAATATAAGAATAAATCATCACACTTGGGTTAGAAGGCATGACATAATGACATTTAAAGGCATGAAAGATAAATAAACATAATGAATAATATCATTTAGATCTCGAGGTTATTTAATAATGTGATAAAATAAATTTGTAAAGAAATTAAATAATACAATAAGCATGAGCCATGGATAATTTCCATGACTATTGAACATGGAGGAAAAAGTCACATAAAGGAATAAGGTCACTCCCTGTCCCACCTGGACGTATCATGAGACTAAAAATTACCCAATGCATTGGATAAATATTTGATTCAACCCATAATAAAATTTTCATGCATATTTGTTTCACATAATCAATAAATCATAAATATAAGGGTTAGCCATAGAATGAAATGAGCATCATAATCATGTGATAGAGCATAACAAATGGGAATATCACAATATTTTTGATGAATGAATGCATTTAAATCATAAATGGAAATCAATAAGTTGAAATAGACATAAGTAATGATAAATTATGTTAATGTGAAGTGAAAAATTTAAAAAGTGTGTTTACGAAACATTATAAATAATCCTATTTATTGTTTTTTAAGGGAAAATATTAAAGAGTGTTTAATGATGGAAAATGTATAATTGTTTTTATAAAACCAGAAATGAAAACAAAATATTTATCATGATATAATGAGTGTTTTTAGAAAAATATTTTTGGACTAAAATATACTATGGTGTTTACTTTAAAATGGGTAAGAAAATGGGAAGTTTCATTTAACCAGACTTTCTTATTAAGAGGAATTGAGAAGGGAGCCTTATAAAATAATCCATTTACCATAAAATAATGATTAATTTATATATATACATATTATTTTAACATATAAAAATATTTTATAAGTATTATAAAAATAAATAAACAAGGGATACAATTGTGTAAATAGAGAGAAAGCATAACCTGATGGAAAAACGTAGGTTTAGAGAGAATCCCTTAACTTATTTCTCAAACTGTTCTTCACTTGTAATTAATGTGATATATAATGAAATTAAATCCATTAATAAATTAATTATGAATATATTATAAATTTATTTAAAATATTATAATTTTGTATCTTCATTTATATGCTTTATGATGAGTTATAGAGTTCAATTCCATCGTTCTAGGAGTGTTCTTTTTCTTGTTTTTCATGACCAGTTTCCTTGTATACTAGTACGAAAGTTCATGTAAAAGTAGAATAATTCTCCATAAATGAAATTATATTTTGTTAAATAACATAAAAAACTTTAAATATTCTTATATATCATTTAATTATATGTTATGGGTATGATTCATTAGATAAAATGTTAATGAAAAATATTTAATTTATTTTGGTATGTTTTACGACCATAAAATAATTATGTCATTTTATTTAATATCATATTTTTAAATTATTTAAATAAAATCATATGAATTATAATATTAATAATAAAATATTATTAAAAAATACTAAGGTTTCTATGAACATCCATGAACATGGTAAAAAAAATGAAAATGCATCATCCACGATGATGATAAATTTACACATCCATGATGTTGTTTTCATTTTAAGAATAAATTGAAGTGGATAAGAGGTTTTATGATCTATAATCCATTAAAATAAAATAAAATTAAAGTATATATACTATACTAGAGTGATAATTTCACTTGGATAAGGTAATGTGGAGAGAGGATAAGAAAAGTTATTGAAAAGAAATTAAAAGAAAATGAAATAAGATTTTCCTGTAGAATTGCTTCTCCTTGAGAACCTCCTTGAGGAAATTGGGTTAGATATTTTATTAATACCTTAAGATATTGGACTTAGGTATGTGTCTTGAGAAGAATTTTGGGAATAATTTTTATATGATTAATGGCATGGAAGATGTGATGAGAAGAGGTGGTATTTATAGTGGGAGGATATGGGTATTTTTTGTTATTATATTCATTATTTTACTATTTTAAATCATGATTATCAATAGTGTTGATTATTATCAATAAATATATTAAATAATGAAGTGTTGTTCTGTATTCTAGTTCTAACATCATCTATACGTCATCCATGACAGAAAAATTCATGTATTTAGACAATATTGTAAATTACCGTATTTCTTTATCCAAAAAAATTCAACTATTTTATAAAATTATAAAAATTTCTCCCAAACTATTTTCACTGTGTATAAATTAAAAATGGAATTCATTTTATGAATATAATTTTATAAATATGAGAAAATCATTTTTTAATTAAAATCATCATTTATTCAAAAAAGTCAAAATTTAAAATTATAACTGGTTTTATGACACATTGAAAAAGTAATTAAGGTATCGTAAAATTATATTATAATCATAATAAAACAATATATTAATTTATTAATCTATTTTATGAAAATAAATTTTATTTTAAATCATTATATTAATTATAAAATTGAAAAAAAATCATCTTTTAGAAAAAATAAAACAATTAATTAATACTTTTCAAAACATTTATTTTCTTATACCATGATATAAATATATTGTAATTTAATTTATAAGATGCCTAAATTTTGTTTATAATTTCATAGGAGAGGTTACTATTCTATCGGGTGGGTTAATCTTCTTAATTTTCACAATACTATTCCAATAGTCATGTCACTATTGCAACGGTATAGGTTCATTAATTTATATAAACAACTCTTATTTGGTTAATAATTTATGATTATATTGTTTTTAATTGTTTTTATATGAGATTTATGTGTTTTATACTATATAACATAATTATAATAAGGGAAATATCATTGATAAAATCTTGGGTAGTTACATTCTTCCCCCCTTAGGAAATTTCTCTGTTGAAATTTCATTTAACATACTGTGGTGAAAACAATTGAGGGTACTTCTCCTTCATCATTTACTCTAGTTTCAATGTTCCCTATTCATTATTATGAATCCACCAAAGTAATTTTACAAAGTTAGTGTACTTTTTGCATAGAAAATTATCTCTATGGTCCGAGATCTTCACCATCTTCTCTTCATATGAGAGGTCGTTCACCAATTTTACCACCTCTAGAATTATTACATGTGAGGGATGTGGTATGTACATCCTTAAGATGGTTATGTGGAATACATCATGTTTTGGAGACATCGTTGGTGGATGTGAAAGTCAATAGACTATAGCTTTGACATGATCAAGAATCTCTAAGGGGTAAATGTACCTAAGACTTGAATTTACTTTCTCTATAATATCATGATACTTTTCAATGGATATAGGTTGAGAAATGCCATGTATCCAACCTTAAACTCTATTCCCCATCAACAAATCTCTATATAAATCATATGTAAACTCTAAGATTCATTGATGCACTGTTTAGTGGTATTCACCATTTCTGCAATTTCTTTTACCATTTCAGGTCCCACCAACTTACGTTCATTACCTTCATCCCATCATGATAGTGATCATCATATTTTCCCATAAAGGGATTCATATGGATCTATTTGGATGCTCGAGTGAAATTTTTTATTATAATAAAATCCAACAAGAAGTTGATATTGGTCCCACCCGCTTTTAAGTCTATATATTATTCTCTCAACATGTCTTCCAACATATGAATAGTCCAGGTATATTGGCCATCTGTTTGAGGATGATAGGTTGTAGTGAAGTTTGGATCTACGTTTAAATCATGTTGGATACTTTTCCAAAACATGGAATTAAATCTTGGATCTCGATTAGATACAATTGATATAGGTACTCCATGTAGCCTCATCACTTCATTGACATACATCCATGTATGTTGATCAAGTGAGAATACCACTCTAATTTCAATAATGTGATAAATATTTTTATGATTATTCAAAATAACCTATATAGCATTTTTTCCTCAGGATGTCTACAGAATCCCAAGGAAAAATTTTATGGTGATTTTTTCTAATTTTCGTGTTGTTATAGGTAATGGTTACATCATCCACTTTAACAATTTCCTTCATCTTTCACTTACTTACATATCGAGAAATTTGATGTATATTTAGTGACATCTTTCATCATATTTTTCCACTAATAGTTCTCTCAAAGATCTTAGTGCTTCTTTCTGCTTCTTGGGTGAATATAGAAAGTTGATCTTTGTGTGGAATTTAGATACACTATCTTTATATCTATATAGGATGGTACATATAAATATGAACCAAATATTATGAATCCTTTCACATCATTTTTGAGCTATGGGGATTTAACATTTCCAATAGCATCCAATTTTTCTTAAATTTTCACATTATTTGTTTGAGAATACTCTATTTTATACAATAGGGATGGTTGAGAAATCACTTAGTAAAGGATTGATGATGTTCATTTCATAATTATTCCCATGTATATACTTTTAATTTATAAAGATATTTAATACTTATTAGTAGTCATCATTTATAAAGTTGTAGGATCATTTCTTCTTAGATCATATACCACTTTATTTACCATACATGGATGGTAGTGGATTGAGAAATATAATCATTCATGAGATATAACAATAATTTTAGGGTCATATTAAGATCTTAATGTGTGAAGATATTTTAGAGGATCTTATGATCAGTATATATCCCACACGTCACCCCTAAAGATAATACCACCATATTTTCAACAAAAAGATCACAATTTTTAATTTTAGATCATGTGTGGGATAGTTTTGCTCATGATTTTTCATCTACCTTGAGGCATAAGATAAAAATTTATCATTTATAATCTGTATAAATCTTAATACCATATATGAATCATATATACACACACAAAAGAGTCCCTTAAATTTTGGTAGTGTGAGTACTGGCATAGTGCTAAGATTCTTTTTCAACTCTTTGAAGTATAATTTTCATTCAATAGGTAATATAAAATTTATTCCATTCCATGTCATCTTGGTCACCAGGTCCTAAAATCATGATACTCCTTCAAAAATCATTAATAATACCTAGAGAGACAAAAAGAAATATGGATATCCATTACAGATGCTAGTCTGGGCCACTCCTGAATTGGAATTTTCATGGAGGCATCAAAATATATTACTTTATTCTTGATAACATTCCCCATTAATAATACTTCCCCTATACAGAACTCAAATTTACTATACTGTGCATAATGTTTCTCCCTTAGAAAAATTGGCAACATAGTATTAAAATGCTCATAGTGTTCCTATTTTCTACTAGAGTATATCAAAATAACATCAATAAAGACTACCGAAAATTTGTTTAGGTAATATATAAAGAATGTATTACATAAATCCATGAATATTACTAGAGCATTAGTGATTCCTAACAGAATCACTATGAAATAAGCATGTCCATAACTCATTCAAAAGGAATTCATGGGAATATATTCCTTCCATTCCTTTCATTTGTGATATCTCTACCAAAGGCCCACCTTATATAAATACTTAACACCGCATAGTTGATTGAGTAAGTCATATATCCATGGAAGGGTTTACAAGTTCTTTATCATGATTTTTATGACATCAGAATAATCAATGCATAAGAGAATTGATCCATCTTTCTTATTGAGGAAGAAGACTTGTGAACCCCTTGGTAAAGCACTTGGGCATATAAAATCCCTTTCCAAATTCTATTGTAGATGATTATTTATTTCCTCCAACTCAATGGTGAGAATTCTATAAGGTGACCTTTATTTCAGAAGACATCTTGGTATAAGTTAAATTAAGAACTCAACATATCTGTCATGTGGTAGAACACACATTTTTTAGGGAACACATTAGTGTATTCACTTACAATAGAAATGACTTCAAGCATGATCCTATCCTTTATTTCAATAATTTGTGCTAGATATGATTTCTCATAAGGAAGTAAAATCCATTATTCTGATGATGATTCTGAAAGAGATTCAACATCCTCTATACACTTGTAAAGAATTAGAGGATTCTTCTGGATGTGAAAAGTGATATACCTTTCTGAAAAACTGACATTGAATTTGTATAAAGATATCCAATCCATTCCCAACATAGCATCATACTATACCATTTATGTGATACAATATTCTATTTTAGGCATAGTCCACAAATATTTATCAAAGAGGAGTTAAATACTTTGTATGAACTAATTTTCCTATTTAATATTCTAATAGATAACTCAACCTTCATATAGTGAAGTGGTGTTTGAATCGTTCTACTAAACATGAATGTTATGAAATAATTCATAGAACTAGATTCAAATTGGACACTCTCTATTCTTGAATGAATAATTACAATACCTATCACCACATCAATTTTGGGTTACACCTTAGCAGTATTCATAGAATATTCCCTTTCGTGTTTCCTTAGATGTTATTGTGGTTTATTTCTTCTTACAACTCTTGTCATAGGGAATGGGATTTGATGATTCCTAAGATCCTTGCAGTTGAAACACTACACAATAGGCTAAGTATTTATCTGAACATTACATTGTTCCACCATGTTTTTGGGATTCCTCATAACCATTTGGAAATTATTATCCAAATGACCCTCTTTTCCACATTTTAAGAATATACTAGTTTCCTTTAGAAAATTCCTAGGATTCTTTTTTCCCATGATTTTGACACATGGGATGTTGGGTTTTCTTTACTTACTGGGATTTATCTATTGATCCTCTAATATTAAAATCCATTTTTTTACCTTTGAACCCATGGGACCACTGAGAGTCTCAAATCTCCATTTAAACCATAAAGCCACATAAAAAATATCCTCATATATTTTAATATCCCGAATCTCCAACGCCTTTACTAGAATCAACTTTAGTCTACTAAATAAGTAAACTGCTTTTCTTTTTTGTGTTTATGAAAATGATAGTGGTGTATCATGAAATATTGGTAATTTTTGATTTATATACTCCAATAAAATCATCTTCATTTTTAATTGGTATGATTAACTCAACTTCCATCCCAATTTGTAGAGTTCTTGGAAAATATTTATTGAAAAATATTTTCTTGAAATCTTTCCATTCCATGAATCAATTTTCTACTTAGAATTTGTGTTTTTGATCAGTGTCCCCCACTGATCATCTTTGTATAAAAATGTTAGACAACCTATTTGAAATTATCTTCTTCTGACAATTTATTTACAGTGAATATATTCTAAATTTAGTTAACCCATTTTTATGTTATGATGGGAACAAAAGATCCCCTAAACATGGGAGTTCTTTTTCACATAATGTAACCATGCATAACATTATCTTTCTTAGGATAAGGATGGAGTTCCACCTGATTAAAGTTATTATTAATAATATGATCTAACTGATTATATACAATAATGATGTTTTAAGCTCTTATGCCCATTAAATTAGGCATTTCAATAGGTAAACAAACACAATTCCTATCACATTTACTATTGGCACGAGTTCTCCAATTTCCATCCATTTTAAAAAAGTATGATCAGGGGTGTGGTATTGGATACTTATCTAATATGTATATAAAAGGAATCATTGAACATATAAGTATAAAATTTAAAATAGAATGTATATCTTATGTTGTGATTCCATATGATTCAATCCATGTTTTTCATAGTAATAGAATTATCCCAAGGGTCCTTACTAAAGTGATATAGTCATAATCTCTAAAAATAACTAGAACATGATCTTAAATCAACTATAGAGAACATATCATTTCACACATAAATTTACATTATTTTAAACAAAATTTACCATTAAATATAAACAAAGGATCATAAAGTAGAGTGAATTTGGAATATTAGGTACATAATTCAAAATCCTAAAACCAATGTAAAAAAATATTTTATTTATTATCTATAAAGTGATCTTATCATTATTTTAGATATTAAATCTGCATAGTATAACCTGGGGAATACATGAACAAAGGATATGAATTAAAAATCCCAATAAGGGAATAAAGAAAGGATTAAATCATAACAGATGGGTAAGAAGTTATAACACGATGACATAAAAAGGAATGGAACATGAATAAACAAAGATAAGAATAAAATTTCAATCATGGTATCATGTAATCATGTAATAAAATAAATGTGGTTACAAAATACAATTTGACATAAGTATGAGTCAAGGATAACATCATAGAATGCTTCATATGGAGGGCATAATCCCATAAAGGAATCAGGTTCACTACCTGTCCCACACATGACATATCATGAGTATAAAAAATACCCAATGCATTGGATCACTTTCTGGGCACACATATCACATTATTTTAATGCATATGTGTTCTACATGAATAATCAATCATAAAAATAAATGTTAATCTTGGAAAAAATGGGTATCGTAATCATGTTATAGAGCATAAAAACGAAGATATCATAAAATTGTCGACGAATGAATGGATTTAAATCATATAGTGAAATTCATAAGGTATAATAGTAATATATCATGATACATTATGTTCAACTGAAGTTAAAAAAATGAAAAAAGAGTGTTTACGAAACATTTAAAATAAGACTCTTTGGTGCGTTTTAAGGGAAAATATTAAAGCGATATTAATGTGGGAAATAGTATAATTATTTTCATAAAATCAATAATGAACATATATAGTTTTTCATGATTTTTTATCTAGAAAAATATTGATGTCTTAAAAAATATTATGAAATGTACTTGAAAATGGGTAATGAAGTGGGATGTTCCCTTTAATCAGGCTTGCTTATCAGGTGGAATTGAAAAAGAACCTTATAAAAATATGTATTTTCTATAAAATATGGATGAATTGATATAGATACAAAATTAGGTAACATATATCCAAAATTTAGAAGTATTATATAAAAAATAATGAAGGGTTACATTGGGGTAAATAGAGAGAAAGCATAACCAAATGGAAAATGACGGTTTCGAGAGAATCCCATACCTTATGTCCAAAAAATACTCTGAAATTGTAATTAATGTCCAGAATAATCAAATTAAATACATTACTTAATTAATTTATAACATATAATACATGTATTTAATTTATTATAATTTTTTAGATTCGTTTATGGCCATTACAATGAGTTGAAGTGTTCAATTTCGTCATTCTAGGAGTGTTCCTTTTCTTGGGTTTCATGATCGATACACTTGTATACATGTATTAATGTTCATGTAAAATGATTATAATTCTATAGAATTGAAATTATATGTTATTAATAAAATTAAATTATTTTAAATGTTCTAATTTATCATTTTTATATGGTATACGGATGATCCATTAGGTAAAATATAAATGAAAATGATATAATTTATTTTGGCGGTTTTTACAATAATCGTGAACATATATGATTTTATTTAATATTATGTTTATAAATTTGTTAAATAAAAATATGTGACTTATAAAATGTATAATAAAATCCTATTTAACTATAATGATGGTTTTAGTACCATCCTTGATGGTGGTAGTGGAAAATGAAAAGGCATCGTCCATTATGATGGTAAATCGAGACATCATAGACGATGTTTTCATTTTTTGAATAAAATAGAGAGGAGAAGTGGTTTAATAAAAGATATTCATTTAACATAATAAAATTATATTATATGTATTATATTGGTGTTATCATTTCACTTTTATAAAGGGATGTGAAGATAGGATATGAAAATAAAATGAAAATAAATTAAACGAAAACAAAAGAGGATTTTACCTATTGAAATTATTCTTATTGAGAACCTCATTGAGGCACTTAGGTAATGTATTTATTTTATACTAGAAGATCATATAAATTGTGTAGAGGATGAAGAATAGTATTGGACAAAATATTGACAATATTCTATCTTGGAATTTGTGAGGAGAAGATGTGGTGAGGGGTGGTATTTATTGTGGGAGGAGAGGGGTATTTTTTATTATTATATACATTATATTACTATTTTGGATCAAGAATATAAATAGATTTGATAATTGTCACTAAATATTCTAAATAATGAATGACAGTTCGTCATTCTGCTTCTTAAATCATCCATACATCATCATTGTCTAAAAACATTATGTATTTATCTTATATCATAAATTATCGTATTTCATTATTCACTAAAAATATAACTATTTTAGAAAATACAACAAATTAACAATAATTTTTTTAAATTTTATAATTAAAAAATGTACTCTAGTTTAGGAAAATATTTTTCTAAATATGAGAAATTTAATTTTTTTTAAATCATAATTTATTTAAAAAATATTGGTTTTGAAATTATAACTGATTTTATGACATTTTGAAAGATAAATTAATATCCCATAAAATTATCTTATAATGATGATAAAGAAATATTAATTTATTAATATATTTTAAGAATATTAATTTTATTTTAAATAATTATATTAATTATAGAATTGTAAATAAACATCAACATTTTACAAAAATACTGAGATTTAATTTATCATGTTTAAAACATTTATTTAATTATATGATGATATAAATTATTATATTTTCAATTATACGATTCCTAAATATTATTTATAATTTCCTGGATTAAGTTAATATTCTATTTCCAGGGTTACTTTTCTTAATGGTAACCTTACAATTTCAACTAACAAGTTACTATTCCATTGGTATAGGTTTCTTAGTTTTTATAAATACCACTCATTCATTCTCAACTCATGAAAAAAAAAATTTATTAGGTTTTCAATGTGATGTATTTTTCTTATACTATATAACATAATTATATAAAGCTAAATTTCATTCATAAATTTTTTTATTTTTACAAAGAAATGTTTGGAACTATCAGATAACATCGTTTGATGAGATCAAACAGTTATAATATTAGTGTATTTTTTTATGAAAAATATCAAGAACCATATGATTCTACATAGGTCATCAACATGTATGATCTCTATATTTGAAGAAAATAAATGTTGGGAGAAGATAAATTGGATGTAATGGGGTTCACTCCCGACCACCATGCCCCGCCATCGGCCACCCCATTGTTGGCATCTCCCTTTACCATGTGCGTCCACATGCACACACATGCCATACATTTTATTGGTCTATGATAACCCATGATATTAATCAACCATGTATGGGTATATATATTTTAGGGTCTCTCATAGATTTCATGGATAAGGTTGAGGGATTCCTGTGGCTGACCAATATTTTATAACTATTTTTTAAAGAATAAAAAAATATGTGGACATAAATCTTGTGAAATTCCAGAACTACAATAATCCCATAAAACATATTCATGAATTTTTTTTTATAAAAATCATATTTACTTTAAAATTGTTATAGAAAACTCTCTTTCTCTACACACGATTTACACTTGTCCTTGAGATTTATGACTTGTTCAATAATAATCACACTTTTCTAGTTTTGAAATGAAACACAAAATTATCCTCACATAGATTAAAAACATATTGAAATTGATTCCTATAAATTATTTTCTATATTTTATACATATATTATATAATTTTGTAAGTAGTTTAATTTCATTTTTGGCCATAATGAATTGTAACCTTAGTAAAAAGATTTAACACTAGTTAAGGATAAAAGAACTTAAACAATGGTAAAAATATATGATGAGATTAGAAAATATTGTATAAAAATTCATTGATGATTCATGATAGACGATTACTATATCCACAGTCAATTTTGATCCATTTTGGATCCACATAACATGAATACGACTTCCCTTTTTTTATGTCAAAAAAATTGTTATTAAATAAAATGCCACTTTCTCTCATATAATATATTAACTATGTTGTGAAGGTAATGATAAGAATAAATGTATATTATAAAAATATCTATATGACTATAATTATGTTTAATAAATTAAATGCATGTTTATAATTTATTTTATATTTAAAAAAATAGTATAATTGTCTAAAATTATTATATTAGGTTAATGCAACGTTATAAAAACTAGAGAAAAATATAGTTAATGATTTTAAAAAAAATTATAAGTAATATTTATTGGAAAAACTACATTCATACTATATTTATATATATATTTATGATGTATATGTAAGGATCTATTCATTTTAATTAAAATTACATTATTTTCCTAATATGTATAATGTCTAATTTTATGAATAATCCAAAAAAATGATTCTAAAAGGAATTTAATGCTTAAAAACTATTTTTAAATAATTATAAATAAAAAATAATATATTTAATAAATCATATTTTAAATTACCGAGCCTATAATTTTTGGTTCATGTATGTTCCACATAATAATTTTAAAATTACAACTCCAAATGTTTGAGAAATTACAAAAATTCCATTGAGTTTTTCTTATAAAGGGACTCAAACTATTCTTTCTTAAAAACCCGTAAATTTTTTTCTATCAAAAAACCTAAAATTCATCCCCAAATTTCCATTAACACATGCCAAATTCCTTATAGTGACCATAAACATATCCTTCAAGGCCCTTAAACTCAATATAAAAGAGGATATCCCAAGAGGAGGTATAAGTCTTAACTGATTTCTTTCATGTTTATATGTTCTTCTACATCCTTCAAACATATCATTACGATGATAATATTATAAAATATTTATCTAAAATATAATGAAATATTATTTTGTTTATGGTATAACCTATTTTCATATCCATTTCAGTCTAATAGGAAATAAAAACATTACATGTACATACGTGTGGACTACCACTTTCATGGAGAAATGAATTTATTATTTCATTACTGACTCTCAAGGAAATTTATTTATATTGATTAAATAAATATGTATTATGTTTATAATATAATAAAAATTATTTAAATACAAGATATTACTTACCTTCTTAACATTCCTTTTCATTGCTAAATGATAACGTTTCTCCTGCGTATGTGTGAACTATAACCTCTTCAAAGTGATGTGAATCCTTTTTCATTTCCTCTTTTCATGTACCATTATAAAATTATATTTAATGAATAAAAATTATTTTTATTTTAATATTAATATCTAGAGATGATGGAATAATGACCACTCTAATCATGATCAACATATCGAAGTTGTTTTGGGATTATGAACTGAATTCCCACACAACTCCTATCATGATCAATGTAGATTTTGTAAATATATAAGACATGATAACGTATAATAAAATAAAATATATTATGATATTTTAATAAACATATAAAATGGGTTTAAACAATTAAATAATAAATATATATTTATTAAGTGTTAATGAACATACGTGGAAAGTCAGACTCAAGGTGATGGATTTTTCATTAAAACATTCACTGCTACAAAATAGGTGTTTAATAACACTATTATTAATTAGAACTAGAAAAAAGTGATGATAAATTTAACCTTTTATCATTTTTTAGCACTAATGAAGGGTAACTTTATTAGTGCTTTATTATTAGCATTGATAAGTAGTACCCTTTATCAGTGCTTTATTTTTAGCGCTGATTATAGGTTCCCTTCATCAGTGCTATATTTTTGGCTCTTATAAAGGTATCCTTTATCAGCACATTTTTAGGTCCAATAAAGGTTAGAATAAATGTAATGAATAATTAAATAATAAAAAAATAAAAAATAATTTATTTAAAAAATATTATAAATTTTATTAATTAAATATATATTGATAAAAATGAATAAACTAATTATAGTATATATAAATTATAAATACAACTAAATAGTATGTATTAAATATATAAGTATAATAAATGTTAAAATTAAACAAATTAAAATTAAAAATAATTAATTTTAGAAAAATATTAATCATTTAATTAGTTAGATGATTATTTATAAAAATAGTAAATAGTATATATAATATATATATATATATATTAATGTATATAAATATCATTTTTATATTACAAAATATTTATTCGTTTTACATTAAAGAGTTATATATTTAGTGAATAATGGTTTATAATTAAGAATTACAATGAATTTAAAATACAGACTAATTGCATAAAGTAAAGAACATATAATTGAATGCCATTTGATTTTTCAATTTAGCAATGATAATATGTTTGTTATACTGATTTCACATATACGTAATTAATGAATTTTTATATATAATGCCCACACACAAAAATTATCTATTTTTTAAATATTGTTAATGTGTACTTATTTTTAATTTATTAAATTTAACTCATTTTTAACATGTACTCACTTGAAATTATATATCTATTAATAACGTTAAAAAATATTTGTAAAAATATATTTAAAAATAAATATACTTATAAATGTACATAAATTTTTTATAAAATTATATATTTATAATTATAAAAAAATAAATATTTGTTTAATATTTTTTTATAATTATAAATAAATAATTTTATATTTTTATCTCATCATGTTCTCGAGGCTTGAAATGGGTTATTCTCATCATGCTTCCATTGTCAATTTTACAAGCAACTCCCAATGGTTCCCCCATCTGTAGCTAGTAACAGACATGCTTTCCAAATGCTGGAGCTCATCTGGGTTTCCAAGCCCTGTGACTCTTGGATACTCACATTCATCAATAGGATGGGTGGTCAAGACCATCTTATCCTTTTTAGGGGAATTTATTCCTACTTTGGGGATTTCTTATAGATTTAAGATATGTACGTGAATCTCTTAGAAATCACAATACGAGAATGGTTACCCTTAAAACGTCTCATTATTTATTTCTCTCATTAAATAATGAAATTAAGTCTCATTGATGAACTGAGGGGAGTGCTATTTCATTTTTAAATCCATCTGTATGTATCCAAGGTTTTTAATATATTTTTTTAAAATTGACTAGCATTATTATGTGCTGAAGTTGTATGACCAGATGATTTGTAATTATCTACCATGTGAGGAGGTGGTTATTATTTTGAGGAGGGGATTGATCCATTATGAGACATTCTATATATGCTGGTTGTTATAGAATCAAAACCAACTAATTTTGTTAATCTTGTGCTGTTCAGAGTCAGGAAAAGAGGTCATATGTTACTAACGCACCAAATGATTGAACTCGAGTCTCATAGTGATGCCCTACATATCCTGGTTATGTTAGGAATCAAAGTCATCATAGTTCAAACATTCCCATTGAACATGCCCAAAGGTATATTCCCTTATATGAGGGGTGTTTGTACCATGTCACTCATCACGACATTAAATACCAGGATTTCCCTGGTCAGTGGAAATTCATGATTCCTAATGAGGTGATCATTTCATCTCCATAATCCCACATGAGGTATGACCGGTGTTGTAAACAAGATGGAATAGATGATCAACCTCATGGAATATAGATATGGTACTTGTGTACTTGGATAGTCCTTGGGGTGTTTGGAATAGAGATCGATCCTTAAGAATGCATCCAGCATATTCAAAGTATAGAAGGAATCCGAGTCATCATTGTTTGGTTCATGTCTTAGACCACCGATGGAAATTGTAGAGTAATCATCTCATGGGAATGATTGAGTTTTTATGGTTTCCATCTCCTAGATACAATGTTTACATCGAAGAGGATTTTTATGAGAGATCATTCCATAGAAAGACATTCTACGTATCACAATTATGATAGGAATCAATGTTCTCATAGTTCATTTTATATTAGGGATTAAACACTGGGGCTTCCTTGTACCATTTTGGTTGTTTATAGTGTAGATGTTATGATCATTTCAATTCCCTAAGCCCATGTGATCCATGCTCATTTTAAAAAACAAGGGATAGAATGTAATCAATGTCATTGCTTTGAAAAGGAAACATAGATGCTGATATCTTCCTTGATGATCAATATAGAGATCAATCCTTGGGGAGAGATGGGCTTTGTTATCTGAATATGGATTAAATTAGAGTTTATGTAATTCCCTTTATTGGGGAATTAACTTTGATGTTTCCTCTATTGATCGGGCATTACACTCAGGGGTTTCCCTTTTGATCAATGGTTATAATTTGAGGTTGACCTATTGATTGAGGATTATTCTCTATGGTTTTCCATATATTTTGGTCTCACACACTGAGGATGGATAAGGCTTATCAAATAATGGGATGCCCTTGTGAACTAGCCTTCTTGTCAAGAGCGCGTCGCAAGACCCAGTTGATTTGTCTAGGGGACATCGCATGACCCTGCTAGCTTGTCCTGGAAGCCATCCTATGACATGTCTTGGAACATATGGGGGGGGGGGGTTCAAGTTTCTATGTAACATGGTTTTAATGATGTCTCATTTCATGGTTAACATCCTTAGAGGCCATCTTGAGAGTTGTCTCTCATGTCTAGATGGAATCACAGGTCTCAACTGTCTTGCCCGAAGGGTGTCGCGATAGATTGGTTATCATGCCCAGATGATACAATGAGACTTTAATGGTATTAGTGAACATCGTTATATGAGTTAGGATATGTATCTAAAGTATGTCGCATGGCTCATGTGATGGAACCTGATGGTTTTGTGAGATCAACCAGTTCTGACCAGGGGGACCTGGTGACTTTCTTTGACATGTCTAGAGGATTTCACGTGACCCAAATCAAATTTTTAAGGAATGTCACGATATCTATTAGAAATTTCTAGGAACTATCACATGTACTTGTATGACTCACACTGAGAACATGTAGGAAAACATGTATGTACATTTTTTTTATGTATTCCACTTTTGATCATGGTTTTATCCCTTGAATTTCGATTGCATGGGGTTTGTTCTGTATCCCTCAGTTTTGAGTCTAATGTGATCTGGTAGACATGTCATATCTTATTCCCATTCTTCACTAACATCCCTTTCTTATGATAAATGTATTATCATGTGAAGTACACTTTGTGTGGTTCATTATTTCTCGCAGTTAACCGGTATGTTAATTGATAGTAGACTTTCTGGTCACAAGATCATCCCCTCAGATAAGTCCTTAGGGGTCGGGATTCGAATCTTCCAGAGTTCAAAAAAACCAAACCACACCAATTCCATACCGCTTTTTCATATTTGGGGTGAGTAATTTATAGTTATCAACCCCTCGGTTGTTTAGTTCTTTGTGGGGAATATCTACTGTGAGTCAAATATGTATTAAATGAAGGGATCTGGCACCATGCTACTTCACGAGTCTCTGCCTTTTACCAATCTGAGTGCATCACCTAATTTTCAGCAGCCACAAGTATCTTCCATTTATTCTTCTTTTATCTTAATATTTATAAATAATGACCACTTGTTTGATCATGATGGTAGGTAAAATGAATTTTCATCTAGTCCTTTGTACATGACTGTGGTCCTTTGTGAGATATTGATTCCTTGCCTGAAATATTTTGTATGTTAAGGGTGGTTTTTCTGAGGGTCTCATGAGACCGTGTTGTAGAAATTATTATCACATTTCATGTCCTTTAGTGACCATCAGATATCTATCATATTTTCTCATTTTAAACTTTTTTTATTTTACAATGGTTTTGGATTATGCGAGTCTACACGAGTAATCTCATGGATATTTACAAGACTTTTCAATGATGCCTCACATGACCAATATGTGTCATATGAGGATGTGCAAGCGTGTTGTGGAAAAATATATTTTTTTCCCTTAGAGAACCAATGGTGTAGCACAAATATTCTTGGAAGTACTCAAGGACTTACATGTGGTGATGATGACATTACAAATGTATTTCAAGAGAAGAGGAGATCATGTAGTTAGGGTCTCATGGTGTCTTGAGGGTTTAGAGGGGCACATATCATGACTTTTAGTGACCACAAGTACCTATCAAATCCTCCCTTTAATCTCCTTTGTTTTATTTTACCATGGTTAGGGAGTCATGAAATATTTCATGAGTATCATCAAGAATGTTTATCCATGCAAATGATTATATGGAGAATAAGATTCAAGACCTATGGGGGTATCTTTTTTTGTATATAATTAATCATTATTATCAAAGGAATTTCAGATGATTTTTTAGGAACTTTCTAATGAAAACCCAAGTTTCCTAGAGTTCCCATTCGATTTTCATCACGCAACCATCAATTGGTTGGAAAGACATCATAATAGAAGGAAGGATCATCGAAGGGGACTCCACAGGATTCGCCACATGTTATGCATTACGTGTGGAGTCTTCATATGACATTGAATTGGGAATGCAATCGTGAATCCCTTGGAGGATCATGCGATCCGCAAGTCTTGGATCTATTTCTTTTGTGGGAAAGGTAATTCTAATATTCAATTGTTTTTTCCTTTATGATATTTTATGATACTAATTTGGCCAACATCAACAAATATTCCCTTAGAAGAGATGTCTGTAGGGACAAGGGATCAGTTTTGAGGAAAACTAATGCCCACCTGATTATTTGGTGGGGTTGTGAACTAGTGTCTTAGCTGAAATTTGGTTTACTAGGTGAAGTTTTATATTCCACAAAATATCCTATATATAGGGGGGGTGGAGGATAATTTATTCCTCCTAACAGACCTTCTCTTGGGTGCTCTCATTTTTTCCTCCGTCGAGTACCTCTGTTGTAAGACAGTACCGTGAACCTTGACCATGGATCTAAATTTCTATTCTACACCACAAGACCATCTCATCAAATCTTTTATTTGAGAATATTTCTTGCTCAGTTACTCGTCTGATACAACCATGAATTATAATTTGGAAACTACTTGAACTTCAACTATAGGACATGTAGTTTTTTAAGAATTCATTAATGAAATTTTCCAAATCATTCGATTTATTGTGACTTACATTAACATGTTCTGGTCATACGGTTGATGTATAAAATTGGTTCATGTATTCATATGATTCCCCATAGAGGTTATGCGACCCATGAGTCCTATAGTGTTCAAATATTCTGAGAATTTATTATCCAGTTTGTGAACCCCTTGCTGAGTCATGCGATGTACCTAAGGCTGGAGTCCTCATAATTCTTAAAAAATATTTTTTTTTAACCATCTAATATGTGAAAAATACTTATTTTTAGATGAATTATGGTACGCACCAAGGCCCCTCAGTTGCGGCCAATCAAAGGGCCCTAACTACCAGAAATCATAATGCTGATCCTCACTATCGTGTCTATACTACTAATGAGAGTCTTAAAGGATTCATATCACTTGGGATTTGGGACTACCCCTTGTCTCATTGAATACTTATATAATAGTTTGTATTGATATAATAGGCTTCCATACCTACCCCAAACATTATTCTAAAATCTCACTACTTGTCCAGTTCCCCTGACTGTGTTCTGATGAATATTAGTAAGGGCGGTCAGCTAGTTATAAATCAATCCTAGGGTTTGGATTATTTATTGACCAACTCTCCCCTGAGTTCATATGGTTTCAAATTCACTCAAAAACCTATTTATCAACTTTGTTCTAGTATACTTGACACTTCTATTGAACTCTATGTGAAATGGTTATTTTAATAATCACAAATCTTAGTTTTATTTATTTTCTTTTAGTCTTTTGTTAAAATTGTTATAAATGTATTTAAATCATATCTAATTTTTTTTATCTATGATAAATGTATGTTTATGGTTGACATGTGAGTATTCTGGATTGAATAGACACTTTGTGTGAATTCCATATCTTTACTCACCGTTAGTTATTTTCCGGTCACACTGATGATGAATAGTCACATCGATGATGAACGGTGGCAGCGATGCTGATACCCCGATGATAAGACACCGATGATGAGACACCGATGATGAATGGTTGCACCGATGATGAATGGTCGCAATGATGATGAACGGTCGCACCGATGATGAGACACTAATGCTGAGACACTGAAGCTGAGAGAGAATTCTTCCACGAATATACATACGAAAAGGGAGGACACATGAAGACGTTTAAGGGGGAATTTGCAAGACCTAAAGAGAACTCCCTTGTATGCAATTCGTCACTACAGAAGATCACGCGAAGAACACTGGAAACCATAGAACACACTCACTAGTGAAGAACATCAAGATGAAACACGATACTCAGTTTTCACCAACAAAACCACAGAAGGACTCAGAAGCAACTATTCTAAATCCAACGAGTCCAAAGCTACACTGCTAATCACTAGAGCTTTCTAAACTCTGATACATTCTCTCTAAGTGATAATTTAACTTACATTTTTGAGCACTGTGTGTACTCTCTACATCATACACACACACAGAATCCTGTACTAAACTGGAGGATATCAAAATCTTCAAACCAAATTTTCTTACTCTTATTTACCCACAACAACTGTGGAAGAGGTCCTTGTGCGGCCTTGTCATTGTTTCAGTTTCCCCCGAAGAAATATGGTAGAGGCCCCTGTGTGACCTGGATAGTCTTTTACTATTGTCAACCCCGATCTAGGGTGTGGATCAAATTTATATAAATTGTTTGAGAGGACTATGTCTCGGCTTGAGGCTAAACCTCTTGGTTTAATCCACTGTTCATATTAAAATAAGTCTAAAGTATACTATATATTTTCCACTGCTTATTACTTTGAAATACAAAACTATTTTAAAGCTACTTTTATAGTTAAATTATAAAGTGTTTATACTTTTTGTAAACCAGTAAGTTAGTTTCATAAGTTAATCTAATATTCAGATTAAGTTAACTGAGACCTAATCAATCTTATAGAAATTAATTGAACATTTATAATCTATATAAATTCACTACCGTTTAAATTTGATTTTAATTTTGGGGATTTTAAGAGAAATAATTTTAATAGAAATTTTAATTGGAACTCAATTCACCCCCCCTCTTGAGTGTCCACTCCGACCAAAATTTGGTATCAGAGGTTGTTTTTATCAATACAAATATTCAGAATAATCTGTTTTTCAACTATAATTTTTGTTGCATCTTTAAAGATATCAAATTTCTATTAGTTCTAAATTTTCTCTCTTTAAAACTATTTTATAAAATATAGCTATGGACAATAGACTAGAGGGTGCTGCTACCAATAGTCCACCTTTATTTAATGGAACAAACAATGATCAGTGGAAATTGAAATTGAAAATTCATTTGGAAAGTATGGGGTGTGATATTTAGACTGCTATAGAGTCTCAATATAAAATTCCAGAAACTGAAAGAACAACTTGGGATGAACCTACAAATAATTCGTACAATATTAATTATAAATCTATGAATTCCCTGTACTATGTTTTAGGAGATGAGGAATTTAATTGAATTTCTACCTGTAAAACTACTTATGAAATATGGGATACATTGGGTGTTTCTCATGAAGGAACAACTAATGTTAATGAAATGCGATTGAATACTTATACTATTAAATATGACAATTTTAAAATGAAAACAGATGAACCTATTTCTGATACATATATCAGGTTTAATTAGATAGTCAATAAAATGAGTTCACTTGGTAAGGCTGTTCTAGCAACGTAACAAATCATGAGAATCTTGATATGTCTACCAGACTAATGGAGGGGCACTTCTGTTTCAGTCAGAGAATCATGTGACATTGGAGCTTTTCGTGTTAAAGAACTTATTGGAAAATTAATGATGTATGAGGAAGAACTCAAGGTGAATAAGGAAGAAGATGATGAACCTAAAAGGAGGTTTGTAGCTTTTAAATCTACTACTTTAAGGGGAAAAGACAAGGGAAAATTTCAAATACACACTGAATGTTTAAAAAGTGATTATTCAGACTCTGATAATAATGCTGAAATGGATCAAATAACTAGGATATTCAAGAAGTTTTATAGGAAGAAGATATTCTTCGGATAATCTAATTACAAAGGAATGTATGAAAACAAGGGTCATTGGAAGAAGGATTGGAAGAAATATGACAAGAATGATGAAGTTGTCTGTTATGAATGCAAGAGGAAAGGACACATCAAGGCTGACTATCCAAAACTAAAATTCAAGAATAAATATGATTATAAGGGAAAAAAATACAAGAAAGCCATGAAATCCACTTGGAGTTCTTCATAAGACAACACAAGTGAATCTGAAATTTCTAATTCAGAGATGAATCATGCCAACATGTGCTTCATGACCAATACCACTGAGGTACCTCTTTCCCCTATGCTAAATGATTATTATTCTGAAAATAACGGTGATTGAAACAATAATGAAAACATGTCTAGTGAATAACTATTTGAATATTGTAACATGATAGAAGAAACATATATTGAACTCAAGTACAAATATAAGTCCCTAAATAAACATCATGCTCTTACTACCAATGTTGAATCTTCTTTTGATATAGAAAAAAAACAATGTTCAACTAATAAAATAAAATACTGAATTGAAAACATCTAATGTTCAACTTAGAAAGGACCTAGAAAATTTCACAAATGGAAATGATACTATTACTAAAATTTTAGGAGTGAAATTTGCACCAAAATATACAAATGGTTTTGGATACCAAACTGGAAAAAGACAGCTTACTAAAACTAAATTTATTTCTATGTCTGGACAACATTCTGCTAGTTCCATTTCTGGAAATTCATATGCTTCAACTAGTAATCCACATGGTTATAGATAAAATAGAGTTTATCTTTCAAAATATTTTTATTCTGTAATTTATATGAGACCCATAAGACAAATTTTGGCACCAAAATCTTTGACTGATAACCTTTTTGGACCCATAGAGATCTGGGTACCAAAGTTATTTCCCTTCTAAATCTGTTTTATAGGAAACCTGTTTGAAGAGATCTCACAAGAAGACATTGTATTTGGACAGTGGAAGTTCAAGACATATGTCTGAGGATTACTCATTCATTAAAATCCTAATCAAGATTGATGGAGGCCATGTCACCATTGGTGATAATTCTAAAGAAAAAATCATCGACCTAGGCCAAATTGGTAACACTAATTAAGTTTTAATTTCTAATGTTTTATTTTTTGATGGACTTAAGTATAACCTGTTATGTATTTCTCAATTATGAGATGATGCATTTAATGCTAAGTTTGAAAATGATTCTTGTAATATTTTTAATTATAAAGATGTTTTAGTATTTTCTTCTTTAAGAAATAAAAATGTTTATGCTGTTGATCTGAATTCCTTAGCTAAACAAAATGTAACTTGCCTAAATGCTTTTCATAAAGAGTCGTGGTTATGGAACAGAATATTAGGACACTACAACATCTATTCACTTAGAAAACTAACTAGGAAGAACTTGGTTAAAGACCTATCGAAACTTGAATTCCTAAAAGAAAATTTTTGTAATCCCTATCAAAAGGGAAAGAAACATAAAGTTTCTTTTAAATCAAATAAAGAAGTTTAAACTTCTCAACCTCTTGAGTTGGTTCACATGGATTTTTATGGACCTTCTAGAGTTTCTAGTTTGAATGGGAAGAACAATGTATATGTTCTAGTAGATGAATTTTCTAGATATACTTGGGTATACTTTTTGGCTGACAAAAGTGAATCTTGTTCTTACTTTACTAAATACTTCAAGTCTGTGGAAAACCTTAGAAGACATATGATTAAAACTATGAGAAGTGATCATGGACATGAGTTTGAAAATCATGAGTTTGAATCTTATTTCTCACACAATGGATATAGTCCCAATTTTATTGATCCTAGGACACCTCAGCAGAATGGTTTAGTAGAAAGAAGGAATAGAAGCCTTCATGAAATAGCTAGAACGATGCGTAATGAGTATGCTATGCCTATTTATTTTTGGGCTGAAGCTTTGAATACAACTTGCTATATTATTAATAGAGTTATGATTAGAACTGTTCTTAAGATGACCCCATATGAACTGTGGAATAATAGAAAACCCAATGTGAGTTACTTTAGAGTCTTTGGATGTAAAGTTTTTATTCTCAATACAAAGGATAATCTGGAAAAGTTTGCTTCTAAGAGTGATGAAGGAATTTTTCTTGGTTATTATTTAACTAGAAAAGACAATAGAGTCATTAACAAGAGAACCAAATGTGTGGAAGAATCTGTTCACATCATGTTTGATGAAACTGATCCACATGAGCCTAAAAACTATCTTGAAAATCTTGAAGAAGATTTGACTGTTCTGGACCTTAATGATAAATCTAAAGAACATTCCATAAAAATATCCAGTTCTAAACATATTTCAGAATCTTCTTCTATTGAACCCAAAACTATATATGAACATAATGTTTCTAGTCCTCCATTTACTAGATCAACTAGTATTCTAATGAATCATTCTTTAGATGTTTTTGTCGGTAATCATGATAGAGGGACATAGACTTGAGTTTCTCTAAGAAACCAGGTTGAACATCAAGACTTTCTTTCACAACCAGAACCTAAAAATGTCAATGATGCTATCAATGATGAATTTTGGGTAATGGATATGCAAGAAGAGTTAAATCAATTTTAATGAAACAAAGTCTGGGAATTAGATGAAAGACATAAGGACACTTTAAAAATAGGCGCTAAAGGGGTTTTTATAGACAAGGTTAATGAATTAGGAAACATAGTTAGAAACAAAGCTAGATTAGCTGCATAAGGATATAGTCAAGAAGAAGGTATAGACTATGAGGAAGCCTTTGCACCTGTAGCTTTATTAGAAGCTATTAGAAATCTAATTGCTTATGCTACTCACTGAATTTCAAGTTATATCAAATGGATGTTAAAAGTGATTTTCTAAATGGTTTTACTGTCAAAGATGTTTTTTTGAACAACCACCTGGATTTACTAATCCTCATTTTTCAAATCGAGTTTTTAAACTTTCTAAAGCTTTATATGTCTTAAAACAAGCTCCTAGAGCTTGGTATGATATGCTTAGTAATTTTCTTATTTCCAAAATTTTTACTAAAGGGATAGCCGATCCAAATATTTTTCTTAAAATAATTTCTAAAGATGTTTTAATAGTTCAAATATATGTTGATGATATTATTTTTGGATCTTCTAAACATTTTTTATGTACTGAATTTTTTAAGAGTATGTAAAATGAATTTTAAATGAGTTTAATGAGATAACTTAAACATTTTCTTGTATTTCAAGTTTTTAAAAATTAAAATGGTATTATTTTGAATCAAAGTAAATATAAAAAGGATCTTTTAAAACGTTTTGTTTTGAATAGTATTAAGGAAATTAATACTCCTTTGAGTACAGTTTATAAATTGGATGGAGATGAAACTGGGAAACCAGTGGATCAAACAAATTACAGAGGTACGATTGGAAGCGTACATTACCGTACTGCTAGTCGACCAGATATTATGTTTTGTGTATGCATGTGTGCAAGATTTCAAGCTAACAAAAAAGAATATAATTTACATGCTGTTAAAAGAATTTTTAAGTATCATAATCAAACTGTAAACTTAGGATTGTTTTATCCAAAAGGAAAACCTTTTGAGCTAATCAGTTATTCAGATGCTGACTTTGCTGGTTTCAAGTTAGACAGGAAGAGCACATCTGGAACATCTCATTTATTTGGAAAATCCATAGTATCTTGGTGTAGAAAGAAACATAACTCTGTTGAATTATCTACTGCTGAAGTAGAGTATATTTCTACTGGTAGTTGTTGTGCATAAATTATGTGGATGAAACACACTCTTTTGGACTATGGAGATGATTTTAAGCATGTTTCAATTAACTGTGATAACACTAGTGTAATTAACATTTCAAAGAACCATGTGTCTCACTAAATAACTAAACACATTGATTTTAGACATCACTTTTTGAGATATCACTACCAAAAATGTGATATTACTCTTGAGTTTATAGGTAATGAACATCAATTAGTTGACATTTTCCCCAAGCCCTTATGTTGTGATAGGTTAATCTCGATTAAACAAGAGTTAGGATTGAGAGATCTGTGAAACTGATCTGTCAAAACGATCTGTCAAACTGATCTGTCAAACCGATCTGTCAAACCAATCTGTCAATCCGATCTGTCAAACTGATCTTTCAAACCGATCTGTCAAACCGATCTGTCAAACCGATCTGTCAAACCGATCTGTCAAACCGATCTGTCAAACTGATCTGTCAAACCGATCTGTCAAGTCTATTAGTTCTACCAATTGGGTTGTTCTATTTTCAAAATCATTATTGTATGTTTAAAACGATGCTATTTTTCTTAATCGATATTTTATTATTTGTAACCCTATATGATTCAAATAATTACACACGACTATTCCAGTCTCTAAAGACTGTTGACCTTCCATTTCCCGCTGAACTCTATCTTCTCTTCTCTGTAACCTGATCCTTTTGAATCCTTCCAAGCCTCTTGATTTTCTCAAACCTCAGAATGGCCAAGAAAAAGAGACATAGCAAATAATCTGAAGGAACTTCACCTGTCAAGCGTTCTAGAGGTGAGTCGAGTAGTACGACGCATAGGTCTGTGAACCCGGAACTGGAATAATGACAAGTTCTAGATGAACAGTAAATTTGTTGAGAATGGGGTTTATCTAGAAAGTCTGTTCCCTTGAAAGTGATGGAAACACAAGGCTGGAAGGAGTGGTTCTGTAACAATGATAGAGTCTTTTAACCAAAGCTAGTGCACGAGTTCTATTTGAACCTGGATATAGATTTGGATGGAGTAGAGGATGTGAGATTATCTTCTATAGTAAAAGGGAAAAATATTACTTTTTCATCAAAACAATGGGATGAATGTATAGGGGTACCTCACAATGGAAGATATGAGGACTAGTCTGGTAATATTACACCCACAACTGATTATTTTTCTTATGAGCTGGCCCTGGAGTATTTGACAGTGAAGTCTGAATCGTGAAGGATAACTGCTACTGAGTTGGATGGTGAGAATCAAATCCCGTTTAAATTTATTCGACATCAAATATGTCCTAGAAAAGGAGATTTTGATTTAGATAAGTATTAATATGTGTTTCTGATATTTCTTTTGATGAATGCTGAAAAGATAAATATATGTTGATATTTTTCCAAGAATATTTTTGAGATGATTAATCCTTCAAAGAAAGCTACTACTCTGTTTTACTCTAAGAAAATTTCTGCCATGCTGAAATTCCTGGATTGTGTGGATGATGGAGATGAGTGTATCACATCAATTAGATTCTGTTTCAACAAAGTTATTTGTAGAAAGATGAAAATAAATTGGATCCCATGGAAGAAAGCTTGGGTTGCTGATGAATAAAAGTTATGTGAGTCTTTCAATCCTACTGATCATCCATGTGGACCAATGTAAATAAGAAATCCTAGCCTAAAACATGGAGAGGAAGTGATCTACTTGGATGAAGAAGAGGAAGTGGTTATTCCTAAAGAAATAGGTGAATCCAGTAAGAAAGGAACAAAAGAAGAAGAAGAAGCTAATGAGAATCTAAATGGTGAAGAAGAGGATGAATCATCTCCTTATGAGTGGAGTGATCCTGATACTGTTAGCCCGAAGAAAAGAAGGATTGAATTTGGTTCAGCAAGTCCTCTCAAATTATCTGAAATTGAACCACTGTAAGATGATGAAGAATAAGGTGAGACCGATGAATCAACTTCTGAGGAGTATGAATCTGGATGTACAGACAGTTCAAGTGAGAGATCAGTTAATAATGATGATGATGATAATGATGATGAAGGATGTGATGGTGATAAGGGTGGTGCTGATGGTGATGGTGGTAGTGGTGGCAGTGATAGTAATGGTGATGAAGATGATGTTGTTGATGGTGATGGTCAACCTATTGAAGGTCAGAATGTGATCCAAGATGATCCTCCACCCCAACCAATTAAGCAAGAAAATTTCCATGAGGCTGAGAGGACAGAACAGTAGGAGAGTGATGAGGATGCAGAAGTCCCTCCTGAATATTCTGGATGAGCTCAGTCTGTGAAACCTATGTATCCTTCATGCAATTCCATATGGGAAGAACATCCAGGTCTTGCTATTCTGGGACTATATTTCCCAGAGGAAGCGGAAGGTGTAAAAGTGAATCTTGTAGGCATAAGTGATTTTGTTAAGGCTCAATTTGTTGCCGAATTTTTGCAAAGAACAGATGTCAGACCTGATCCTTCAGGGTGTCAAGGTAGACCTAATCCTACAGTTGCTCAATCAGATTTTGATTGATTGAATGTAGAATTGATTCAAGCTATTAGAGAGACTGTGAAAGATGAGTTATCTCATATTTATGCTCCTACTCATTTGACTTTATCTGATGCTGTTATGGATGATTGGGATCAAAGAGTGGAAAGCGTTATCAAACCAGACCTGTGCAATTATGGTGAGTCGATTAGTAGGCATATTACCTATTTGAATCAAAAACTTATGGAGTTAGGAAGTAATCTTGTTTCTCTATCATGAGAGTTCAGAAAAAACCATCTCTGGTATGAAGGATTTTTTAAGGAATTTGATAGAACATTTGATCAAAGCAGATTTCAGGAAGATAGTAGCGGAGATCACTCATGTTATTGCTCAGGCTGGCAATGCAAGGGTGACCAAGATCACTGGTCGTGAATTAGATACATTATGATATGTTTTTAGAGAAGAGATGGAAGCTCTTGGGAAGATTTTAGATTTGGATTATCTAAAAAATATGCAAAAAAAACCATGATCATGTGCATAAAATTGTACGGTTATACTCCGTTGATGCTAAAAAAGATCAAAAGGAGATTAAGGATAAAGTAGATCATTATTTCTCTAAGATGTACACCAAGCATGAATTGAAACATCATTTTAATGTACTGGCTAATAATTTGAGACTCCCTCCAGTGACTCAAGCTTTTAAATCTCAAGTTCATCTGTTCACCCCCACTTTAGAAAATTTCATGAAAAATAAGGATGATTTTGAAAAATCCATGAAGTACGGTGGAGAAGTCATTCAGGACTTTATCAGTTTTCTAAAACCCTATCTTCATGTGCAAGAAAAATCCATTGTTTTTCCTACACCATAAAATCTGCAATCATCAGATTTTTCTCCCGTCCAGATGTCTGTTTCTCAAGATCATTCTAGTATTAGACCGGTCTTTCAACAACAACCTTCAGAACGATCTTATCTCCAGAAGGTGACCATGGAACCCACAGTTTGTCTAGCTCGGGTCGTCCTACCTCCTTTCTCCATCAGGACGGTTCCACCCTCCACCGAACAACCTTCTGGACCATTAATTCCTCCTACTGCTAATGGTAAGGCTCCGTTGCACCACAAGGAATAGCTGTTATTGTCGATTTTTAATAGGGTGTTTATTTTCCTGAACTATTATTTTTTTTCTGTAATACGTGTCCTATTTGTTATTATGGAATCTTCTTTATCTCTTATTTTTTATAATCCTAAAGGGGGAGAGAAATTAGGAGAGATCATGAATCTATATGGGTGAACTGAATGTTCATATGAGCCCATGCTGGCGATTTACCACATGCATGCATACACAGGGGGAGAAATAATGGAAGGGGAAGATGAATTGTAATATATGACTTATATTATCTAGGGTGAATGAATCAGTTATATAATTTCTATTTTCTTTTCTAGCCCTGCATTAACTTTTGGCATATATTCTTTTTATATGGGGAGTATAATGAATGACATACTATATTCTCTCTTCATCTATGCAATTGATTTGTGATCATCAAAAAGGGGGAGATTGTTGAACTCTATGTGGAATGGTTATTTTATTAATTAAAAATCATAGTTTTATTTATTTTCTTTTAATCTTTTGTTCAAATTGATCTAAATTTATTTAAATCATATCTAATAATGTTTATCTATGATCAATTTAGGGTTATGGTTGACCTGAGAGTATTCTAGATTGAACAGACACTTTGTGTGAATTCCATATCTTGACTCACCGTTAGTTATTTTCTGGTCGCACCGATGATGAACGGTCACCCCGATGATGAATGGTCGCACCGATGCTGAGACACCGATGATAAGACACCAATGATGAGACACCGATGATAAGACGCCAATGATGAATGGTCGAACCGACGATGAACGGTCGCACCGATGATGAATGGTCTCATCGATGATGAACGGTCGCACCGATGATGAACGGTTGCACCGATGATGAACAGTCTCACCAATGACGAGACACTAATGCTGATATACTGATGATGAGACACCGATTCTGAGACACCGATGCTGATGCTACCAAAATCGATGCAGATTAGTCCTGAAAACTGTTTGAATTTATATAAATTATTATTTAATTCTAACGGCCATATTTGATGATTTTAAAGAAATTAATGATATTTAATGTTAGTTGTTTGAATGTTAGGAGACCGTACCTTTTACCTTTGAAAAGTTAATCATTCCTATTTCCAGAGCTTGTAGAATAAAAGGATGATCGAGCTGCAGTAAAAATATGTGTGTGCATAAGTACGTGAAAAGGCATAGAGAGGGAATTCTTCCACGAATATAAATACGAAATAGATGAAAAACGAAGAAGTTTAAGGGGGAATTTGGAAGACCTAAAAATAACTCTCATGTATGAATTCCATCACCAACGAAGATCATGCGAAGAACACTAGAAATTAGAGAACACACTCACTTGTGAAGAACATAATGTTGAACCACGATACTCTATTTTCAACATAAAAACCACAGAAGGAATCAGAAGCATCTCTTCTATATCCAATGAGTCCAGAGCTGTGCTGCCAATCACTAGAGCTTTCTAAAATATGATACATTCTCTATTAGTGATTATTTTACATACATTTTTGAGCAGTGTGTGGACTCTGTACATCATACACACACACTGACTCCTGTGTTGAACTGGAGGATATCAAAATCTTCAAACCAATTTTACATACTCTTGTTTACCCATGACAACTGTGGAAGAGGTCCTTGTGCGGCCTGGTCATTGTTTTAGTTGCCCACGAAGAACTGTGGTAGAGGTCCCTGTGTGACCTGGATAGTCTTGTAATGTTGTCAACCTCGATCCAGGGTGTGGATCAAATTTACATAAATTGTTTGAGAGGACTAAGTCTTGGCTTGAGACTGAACCTCTTGGTTTAATCCTCTATGAATATTAGACAGAGTCTAAATTATACTATATATTTTTTGCTTCTTATTACTTTGAAATACAAAACTATTTTAAAGCTACTTTGATAGTTAAATTAGAAAGTGTTTATAATTATTGTAAACCAGTAAGTTAGTTTCAAAAGATAATCTAATATTCAGATTAAGTTAACTGAGACCTAATCAATCGTAGAGAAATTAATTGAACATTTATAATCTGTATAAATTCACTACAGTTTAATGTTGTTTTTAATTTGGGGGATTTTAAGAGAAAATTTTTTAATAGAAATTTTAATTGGAACTCAATTCACCCCCCCCCCCCCTCTTGAGTTTCCTCTCCGACAAAAAACTTCTATAGAAACTTCTAGTAGTGGATGGTACTTGAAATGGATCATCACCTTGGGGGAAATTTTTACGACGAATGGGCATGACCATATTTTGTGAGGAAAAAAATTATGTATTTTTCTGATGATTTTTATAGGGCTTATCTTTATGAATTCCTGTGGATATCTCAAATCATCTTTTACTACCATCTTGAACTTATCTGGGAAATGATTAGTTGTTGGTGTCCTACGAAAAATAAATTCCATCTTCTTTATAGCTAGGTGGGTATCATCTTATGGTATATTCATCAAATGTGTTGTATCCCCCCTCTTGGAGATATGTATGATTAATTCCTTCCTGATTTGGATGTTTTGGATGATCCTTTACAAACACCAGTTTTGAAGAGTGAGTTGCTTGTTATAGTGAAAGAGAAATAAAAGAGAGAGTTGATGATGTACTCGATTATTTCCTTCAGTGTATGGATCCACATTTTTCCATGTGGGAGCGGGGATATACCAACCATTTTTTCCACATTGGATCCCTTCTCAACAAATCCATGATAGTGCTGGCTCATATTGGGCCATTCTTGATGCTGGGGAATATACCTCATTGGGATATCAGGTGAACCTCGCGGTTTATCTAGACCTTTTGTTGACATGTGATGGAGGTGTGACTTGTGGAAGGGAAAGACTTAACCTTGATGTACCAGTCCTTGTGCGCCTCTACAATTTTCTAGGCCATGTCCAACAAGGAAAACTCCTTACTAGATTCGTGGTCATATCCAATTCTTGTTTGGTTATATAATGGAGAATTTATATTGTTATGAGTACTAAAATGCTTCCAAGATTATGAATGAAACATCCAATCCTAGATTGATAAACAATTATGGGGGTGAGACTATGTCTCTAAGACCTATTGAGGCCGAAGGCACATTGTGTCAATATGATAGGTTCCAGTTTTCTACTTGCTATCCACTGAGTGTTATGATTATTAATGATGGAAGCAGTTATCTTGATGAATTATATTATATGATCTCACTTAGGGATGGGGTTCTTCTAGCCAGGGTGGATGATCTGGTCAAATATGATCCCTATAAACTGTATTGATTTTTTTTGATATTTTGGGTTTGTTTGGACATTTTCAGCTATTCCTTTGGTCAGTGTTTGGTGTAATGACATTCTTGACTCATTCTTCAATTCAAGAGGACACTATCGCATGATGATACTAGAGATGGGATCATACATCCAACAACTAATAATTCCACTTCACATACTCAGGATTATTCCCAGGCTTGGGTAACAACATATCGCAACAGTGTGTTTGGATTGTTTGATTGTCATGTGAACATGCCTTTTTCATCCCTAAATCCTTTATCAGTTGCATTGAAGGAATTGATTGAATACCCAAGAAAGGCTTCAAGAATGAAATCCCACTCCGATGATTGAAATTTTGATAGTGAATTAGATTGTGTTGAGGGGATTAGTCCTCCAATAAATGTTATGGATGATACTTCTGCTGAGAGATGATATTATGGGGCTCTATCTAATGATTTTTCATTGGTTTTGCTAATTATCCCTCTATCTGTCTAGCCTAATCCTTTAGTTGTAGAAGATCAAGAGAGATGTAGGATGATCTGAAAATGGATTCACTATTTGATCACTAAAACCCCTTTGGAGGTATTTCATGTCCACGAGAAACTCTTTCACTAATTATTTCATGACACGGGGGAGGATGGTGTTGGCCATTAACAAATTTATACGATTATAAAGAAAATAGTTTTGATTCGTCAAGATCATGATATGACTGAATGAGATCTATATGAATTTTTCGATGAGTCACCCATTTCTAGGAAGATGGGGGAGAAAATAAAGGCATTGGAGCATGGTCGTAAGAAGATATCTGAATTGCAAGCTCAGATAGACATATGGACCATAAAAGCATGGAGGTATGAGGAAATAATTTCTCATTTGAAGTATGATATTTTGAAATCTTCATCCACATTTAATTCTTATAAAAATAGGGTTTAAGAGTTGAATACTTTATTCAACACTCTACCTCCTGGTGTAGAAGAGGAAGTAGCGGGGATAATGATATTCCATCATTCTATCAGTGCTTCTAGTTAGAGTCTTAACAACCTTTCCAACACGACTAGTTAACTTCTTCCATTGTTTTAATCTTTCAATGCATCATGTTTTTGTTGAAGCTTCATAGATACTCCAAAATTTGTACATTCCTCCCCCTTTTTTCACAATAGAAACATACATTCAAAAATTTTCAATTTTCTAGCTGGATTTTCTTCATCTATGATAAACTCATAACCATATTATTGTGATATTATTGGAATCAATCAAAATAATCATCCTTTTAATTAAATAAAAAAATCATGAATTTTTTGATCTGGAGATTTGTTTCATTTAATGCTCATGAATTTCCACTAACATGGAGTCCCTTATAGATAAATCTATTTCATTTATCGTGTTTAATATAAGTCACGAGAGAATAATTATATACCATTTTCCAAATTATGTTAGGCTTGATGAGTATATCTTTAATTTTATGTTCATGTAATGGTAATTTTAGGATTTTTCAGACTAAATTGCTGTCATGCATTATTTTTCAATATTTTAGATCTGAACAAGTATTTCGTTAGTTTAGGGTTTTTTAGCTTAGACCTAATGTTTATTTTAGTATAAGGGATTTTAGGTTGGACAAAATATTACTTTATTTTGAGGAATTTTAGCTTAGACCTACTATTGATTTTGTTTAAGCTATTTTAGCTCGGTCCTAATGTTCCTTTAGTTTAATGTATTTTATCTCATACATACTATTCCTTTAGTTTATAGTCTTTTATCTCAGACATAAGGTGTCTTTTAATTTAATTAATTTTATCTCTGACCAAATATTACTATAGTTTATGTTATTTTAGCTTGCACCAGATATTTATTTTAGTTTAGGGTCTCTTAGTTTGGACATTCTATCGCATAAGTTTATGAAATTTTAGCTCGGACAAAATTTTGATTTTAGTTTAATGCATTTTAGCTCCGACCTTCTATATGAACATGGGATATGGTGTAGACATGCCATGAATGAACTAAAACACCCTGAGGTACTATGTCATTCCATGTTATTGTAGAGGCTCATAAGGATTTGAAAGAACTTTTTTTAGAGTGACACATTCTGTTGACAACAATAGGTGGATTTGTAGGAGCCATAGGCTTTCATGAATAGTCTAGAAAAGGGTATATGAAATCAGGTATATTTTAAAGGGGATATAGAAGATTTATGGAGTGAATATGGTTGATGCTGAAATATTTGGGAGTCTAGGTCTTCCAGGAATGTTGTAGTGTGTGTGATGTAAATGATAACCAGAAAGACTGAGTCCATGAATATGAGATGGTGCAGACATACCGGGTATGTTCAGTGTCATTCTGAAATGCCAGGATCTACCATGCTTCTTCTGATAATCATAAGGATTTAATCTCCTTAAAGGAAAGTATAAGATGCATTTAATTGGTGGGTTAAGGCCTTTATGCATCTATAATATACAAAGAGAAATATGTTCTCCACTCCTCTATGTGGGCAATGAAAGGTTTGTGAATACTCAAACATCCAGATGATGAAGTTAGGTATGGAAATAAAGCTTTCTTGGAAGGGTTCTAGAATCCCAAGGATAATTAGATCTTAAATCATGAAGCTAAACCCCTTAACCATGTGGTTTTCAATCATGAGGTGTGGTATGATGAAGGGTAGTGAATGAAGAGTTACAATCCTTCCTTGAGAAAGGGTAGGAAACATAGAGATGTTATGTGTATGATATCAAATCCTATTGGATTGTTTTGTGAGAGGATTATAAATCATGAACTAGAGTGCTTGAGTTTAGAGAATGATATTGACCTATCATACAAGGAGTACTTTGGACATGATGAGGTTTTGAGTGCTGCCGCAGTGATGTTATTGCTCATGAGGAATAAAATGTCCTTCTTCAGAGTGAAGAATTTGGTTGAAAACCGTAGGAACATATACAGGAGCCATGGGTATGTATGAATTGTCATGAAAATGGTATGTGAAGCTAGATATCCATTCTAAGGTCCATGGAAGGTTATGGTGATCCGAGATACCCCAACTCATGATGTTTGATACTTTGAAAGTGTAAAATCCAAGGAGGGTTTGAGCAACCTAAAAGATGTGCCATTTCCTAATGAACATATACATGTGATGAGGAGATTTTAGAAATCAGTACTCTAACATTTTACTAGTCCAAGGGGTCTTGTAAGAATAGATTGGATATTACTATGTCTATAGAATAGACCCTAATATATTTATATCTTCTATGTTTACACCCTAATTTTTTCCTAAACACTAGATATTATGAATTTAGCAAGAGAAGACATTGACATTTACTTAGGCTACCCTTCATTGGTTTCTAAATAGCCATGTTTTGTATCTATTTCACTAGTAGTTTAATGTCATAGAATTTGGAACATTATTGTCTATAGATTAACATCATACAACTTCAACCAAAGTATGGGTAGAGTTTGTACATGACACACATGGAAATAATATGGGAACTATTAAATAAGATCCATATTAGGATTCCCCAAGTCATGAGTACTCCAACATCCTTACGTTCAAGAGGTGAAAGTGTTGTAAATCATAAATCCAGGTTCTCAAGTCATGAGTGATGATAGGGGACAATCATTCTAAGAGTATTTAAAATACACTAAGGTATTTAGTTTTACCATAAAGATATATGGGCTCACTAGGATTATAATGTACATTTTTGGAGTGGAACATTTGGTTTCTCACCATTGGAACATAAGAAAGAGCCATAACTGTACATGAATAGTCCAGAGAAGGGTCCTCGAAGCGGAATATGCTTTCCAAGGGCCATAGAATATTGTGATGATATATAACCCCTATGGAATAAAGTGTGGATTATAGATTGAGGTGATTTAAAATCTGGGGGAACAACCCCATACTCTAGTAGACTAGGGTATGTCTCTTGTGGATCTTTGATAAAGAATTAAAAATGGGTGTTGGTTTTCTTAGTTTAGCATCATGTTGTGGGGATGTAATTTCCTTTGTGGAGTTAAACTTCCTACGGTAAGGACATACATCCATGTAGTTCAACATCATGTGGTAAGGATGTGATTCCATGCAGTTTAATGTTATGCGGTACGGATGTAATTCAATTCAGTTTAATGTCACGCGGTACGGATGTGAGAAATAACGAGAAGGTGTGGAAAATTTTCAGCTAGGCTCAAAGATGGAGACTCATGGATAAAAACACTTCATATGAGGATGGGAATCAATCAATACATAATTCAAAATAAAATATCCAACATAGGTATTTCCCATATGAAAGGAGTGGGTATTATTTATATTTATTTTTTGTGACTAGGATCAGAGTTGGAAATTCTGGAATCACTACATATAATATGAGGGTAGGAATAAAGTCACATGTAGTTCCTGAATGTGAAATACTCTATGAAGGTCTGATGCAAACGTAGAGGTGGGAATTATTTCCATTGACCATTTTAGATGGGCTTTAGGATTGGAGATCCAGGTGTCACTACATATCATGTGATGTCAGGAATCATGCTACACATAGCTTTTGATGTTTTATGAATTTTAACATCATGTGGTGAGGACAAGGGTGAACACACATGAATAAATAGAAATTTCATATATCACACCAAATATGGAGACTCGGTAATTATTACATGTATCATGAGGCTGAGAATAACACCATATATAGTTATAAATGATGTCTTCTATGTAGGTTTGTCCCATACGTAAGGATGTTTTTTTATATTTTTTTGTTATGACTGGGATTAGAGTTGGAAATTTAGGCATCACTAAATTTCTTCTGAGGGTAGGAATCAAATCACATGATGTTATTGAATGAGAAATTCATTATAGAGGTTTGAATCATACATAATGGTGGGAATTGTTTCTGTTATCAATTATGTTTAGTCCCGAGATTGTAGATCCACGTGTCACCACATATCCTTAGGTTGACCATGGTGGATTTAAGGAGTATATTTCCTTGAATCCATGGTTATAGAGGGGTTTCTTCTCATTCGGTCAATCCTATAGGGTAAATTTTGCTGCATGGCGATGAATCGGTCCCCTTATAGATCTATCTATTGGTAGATTCCTATTTTTTTCGATATAATATTATGGGATCCATCCATATAGGGGTGATTATTGATGCATCATACCCTAGGGTGGTGTTGAATTTATTGATCTCTTCCATATCACAGATAATGATTTCGAAGACCATTCGTGAATGTGTAATAAAAACTATTGATTCTTCTTGATCAGGGTCATCCAAGATGGTGGGGACATGGGAAAATGTGTTAGTGTGAGAATTATATGACCATGGAATATGATTCAATTTTGTACCAAAAGGGAATTCTGCCATTACCCCCTCGATGTATCCTGCGAGAGGGGCCAATTCCTCATTTTTATGGTCTATTCAGCATTGACATGCTTTATTAGTAACTTTAAATCTCATTTGATGTCCCCGTAGTCTATTTGTATGTATAGGGATAATTCCAAGACATATATTAGGGCTTTTTATTCTACTCATAATTTATGATACTTTCATATAGTGAGAAAGTGTATGGAAGAGCCTCTTTGTTGGTAGAGACAAACAAGATCCCCAAACCAACCATGTTGGACATGGGGTTTTTCATCCTAGATCTGATAGGTCTTCATGAGGCACCATCAAAATATATCATTTGTGTATAGGGAGTGTCATGGGAATGGAAGACCTGTTAATCTAGAAACATGGTTTCTTCTAGTATATTCATCAGGGTAGGATGTGCTTCAAGGAAATCTACCATGTCTTTTCATTTTACTGACCTCTATGACATAAACTGGTTTTTATATTGCTGAAGAATGACTACCCATAAGAACAAGCACCCATTCATCATAGGAACAACAATTATTTACTAGGGTGGATAGAAACGAGATTCCAATTTTACTTCGTGGTCCTTCATGTAATGCCTCATCTTTTGCACTATGAAGATGATGAAAAAACAATTCTTCTCGACATCAGAATATCTAGTCTTAGTACCAAGCATGGTTTGAATAAAGTAATAAAGACTATTTCCATTTCCTAAATCATTATTTTGTGAGAGGAGGGTGCCCAATGACTATTCCAGGGTGGAATCAAATAATATGAGTGGGATCACTTCTACAAGAGGCATCCAAACTGGTAAGTTCAACAAGTATTTCTTGATACATTCGAACCCTTTTTGGAAATAATTGTCCCATTAATAGGTGGTTCAGTTCTTAATTATCATGGTGAAGGGGAGATCTTGGAAAACCAGTATGGAAATGAACCATCTAATGCACAAAAGTTTCCCTTAGATCCCCTCAATTTTTTGAGATTGGGGGGGGTGTTATTTCCAAGATATCACTAGTATTCTCAGTGTCGACCTCAATGCTACGGTGAAATATTAGAAAACCAAGAAATTTCCATGTTGTTACCCTAGAAGTGAATTTTAGTGGATTCAACCTAAAATGGTTCTTTCTAAGCTTTTCAAAAATTATTTGATAGTCTGTGAATTGATCACACCATTTTTAGTATTTGACAACCAAGTCATTGACATAACATTCATCTATATTTCATAGGAATGGATTAATTATACGGTGCATGGAGTGTTGATATGTGGCACCAAAATTCATCAAGACAAATGGAATGAGATGATTGAAAAATATCTTTGGAGTTTATATGAAGGTAGTGGATTCTTTATCTTTGGGGGAAGTCTTTTTCTGATTATACCCTAAGTACCCATCCATAAAAGAAAGGTCTTGGAAACTAGTAGTTTCATCTATCAAGTGTTCTGCGATAGCCAATGGGAAATCATTCTTTGTGAAATTTTGACTAAGGTCCTTGGAATCAATAATGTCCATAATCTTCACAAAAATAATCTTGATATGGTTGATCTTGGAAATCCATCTCGAGTATTGCACTTTTCAAAAAAGTTGGACTCGATCATCTTGTCGACCTATGATTTTATATTGGTGGCATGAGAAGGTTGCATCCTCCTAGATGCCTACATGAATCCTTGATTCTCATATGGTATCCCGAGATGGTGTGTTTCCAAATATGTGTTTATTCTAGTAATTTCTCTATAGTTCCATGTGAAAACATACCGATGTTGCTTAAAAAATGCGATGTAATTTTCATACTCTTAAAGGGGAATGGTGACACTAATCAGTGTATGTCGTGGGTCTTACTCGGTTCCTAGTATTATCTTCTTGAGTTCAACTATTGTGGTGGAGACACCATTCTTGAATATTGGAGGGGTGTTCCTCAGGTCAATATCATTTTCCTTCATCTCAGAATCATTGGATACCTTCAATTGATGATAGAAATCTTGGGTCTGACTATCATTTTAAGGGTGAGAGAGGCCCTCAGATGGGAAATTGCAATCCCCTGTTGACTGAGTCATTGTAGAGAAATGATGGGGATGATAGTCTTTGATGTTGTCACTATGGAAATGATGGACTTGGATCTCGGAGAATATATCTCTGACCTCGACTAGCCTTATGGGGAGCATATAGTTTCCATCAATCATACACCAAGGATTAACATGGGTGATCCCCATTCCATTGGAAGTGGAACCCTTTATATCATCATCTACCATTGGTTGTTTTACTACATTTTTTTAGAAATATCCTTATGTATATGTGGTCCCACAAGTATCTAAGGGTGAAATATCACCATGTAGTTTACAAACCATTCCATTAATGGGATACTTCAGATATTGGGGAAATATTCAAGGTATCTCTAGGTGGCTATAGAGGCAAGTCCATCAACATATGACATTATATTTTTTGTGTTACTGGATTACTATAAGCACAATATTTGATGTGAGATCCCCAAACCTGGATTCAATATTTATTTTTCAGATCGGTCATTGTTTACACTTATCATACCCTTAGATGGTTAAATTAGTGGGAGAAAAACACCCTTCTCCATATCCCAAGCAACATAGGGTTTGGAATGGGATAAGATTAACCCCAGAACTATAATCAATCAGAGTCCATTGGACATTGAAATTGTTGAGACTTCCCGAGACATGTAGACGTCTGATGTGTTCTTGAAGGGACTTTTCATGATCTTAATTAGTTAATGAGATGGCAATATGATATTATAATGTAATGGTATCTACTCGATAGACCTCACCTGTAGAAACATAGGTCTCGAAATCTTGTGGGATATAGATGGCTTTAACAAGTGATTAATTCAGTTCTTCTGAAAAAATAGAGCACATTAAGAACATATATGTTGGCTGGTACTACAAAAATCTATTTTAGAATGGCATACTTTTGTGGTAGAGGTCGAATCTTCACAATATGGGGTTTCTCCTGGACGTGTGGATTAGGAGCCAAGGCATTTGGGGTGGATAAACTCGATGCTTGTACAGGGGTTTTGAGAGAATCTAATATAGGTTTCATGGTTCTTATTATCCTTACCCTTTGTCTGGGATGATCAGATGATTGAACCCCCACCAAGTGTTCATGCAATACAACCTGGTTTAGATTACTACTGGAGAACTCTAATACACCTCCCTGCCCCTTCTTGGCTTGTTGGAGAACATTACCACGAGTCTCATCTATATATTAATTTTCCCTAGGGACATGGACTCAATATTTGGTCTGAACCCACCTGTGATTTCTTTTATATCCTTCATTCTTGATCAGATGACCTCTTATTCCAAGGTTATGTGCGTTAAACTCATAATCTAGAGAAAATCATCTTCGGAGAAGGGTCATAAAAATTGTATCATGTTGAAAAAACCAAATAAAAGTTCATTATCTGATAAGGATTCCATTTGGTGGGAAGGTTCCTATGTTTTATATGATATAGAGAAGAAATCCGTGAGAGTTAAGGCTCCCTTTAGAGGAGAATATGAATTTTACTTCACTTTCTCCTTCTACTTCCAATGGTTATGCCCACTTTCAAGAGACATATTTGGTGACTCCTTCTTGGGTGGGGGAGCTATTTTAGGTTTTTTCAAATATGGTCTCGAAGTGGCATGGGTTCGATCAACTATATTTAGCCTCTCCCTGTTTTTAAATTTTCACAAATGTCAAGTAGATTTTTTTCCAATAACCCTATTCTCCAGGTTAGATCACTATTATACAAGCCTCCTACTATTGGGAGTTATCTAACACCATTTGTCTAGAATCGATCATGCCTTGAAGAACATCATTGAAGATGAAAGTATTATTCATATTATGTCCCAACCATATATTGAAAGGTTAGTAATCACGATGGTATGTGAGGCTGACATCATCAGGATTCTGTGGTTGTGGGAGAGTGAGCTGGTTATTTTACATGACTTCCAAAAAACAACTAAGGACTTGTTCATTCTGGAAAGAGTACACCTTATTAATCCATTCATCAAATCCCAAATGACCATATGTTCACTATGCTTCTAGTCAAGGGATAATCTGTTGTTGTCTTCACTTGACCAGAGGTGCTGGGTGGTTAAGGCCCAACCTGGGTATTTGGATGCAGACCATAGCTGGATTGAGAATGACTTCTACTGCTTCTTCTATGGCTGACCTTTTTCATGGGCCTCTGGTAATGATTCAAGTTTTAGATCTAGCCGCAAGATGAATTCTTCTAGTCATTGGGCCATTTCAGAAAACACATAGAAGCCACCTTTATATTTCATTGGAATCATAGGAATCTACAACTCATCTCTAATATTTTCAATATAAGGATCCAAAAATTTATTTTGTGGGAGATGGATGCTGAGTGAGTAGGTCATACCCATTAAACATGATATAAAGTTATACAAAATCTAATGTTCACATTGTTTGTAGTTTTTTCCGTTAACAATCATCATATTCCTTAGTGTATAATATAATTTAAAATGGAATTGAGGAAGAAGGACTTCCCATCATGACATAGATCTTATTGGTAGATTTCTATGCCAAACAAAGGCTATCTCTGTCAACGTCTTTACAAAAAACCTCTGATTTGTTACCTTCTATTGATATAAAAATATTATCATCAACCCAAAATGGGATATGATGTGTGTGAGATGTTTTTTTGGGTATTCGGAACATTCCAAGGTATAGAATGTTATATTTAAAAAATTGGGTGGGGGAAAAGTGTTGTCTACCCAATCAGTATATGACATCCTCTCTTGCCACGCAGGTGCATGTCACCCTTCCATGGCATCCATTCAAGTATCCAAGGACATGATCACATTAAGGAGCTCTAGGGGAACTATTTCTTAGGTCATCTCCTATCCATAGGGTGCTGGTGGGGGATGACTAGGTATCCCCACTTTTATCTCCTACCGATTTTCAATTCATCCCACCATTGAATGGTTTCCCCAGTAAGGGAGAGGCTGTTTACAAAATAGATGGAATTCAAAATCATTTTAAAATTTCTCATTTATGTGGACTATATGTCTATATCTAGATCCAAATTTATTCTAAAATACTACACTTTCTAGCACATATTCCATTGAAGGGATAAAATTTGTCCCTACCTAAAGACAACACCGAACATGAATATTACTTATGAGTAGCTCATTTTTGAGTTTTCATTGAGTTTTTAATTTTCATTCATATTGTGACAATTATTTCACTGGTGAAGGAAGCCTGTTTCTTCCTGGTAGGTGATTGAGATTTTTATGTGCACTTAAAATTTATAATATTCCATCGTGGACGTGAAAGATTGATATTCAAGGGTGTAATGTTTTGGAGCTGTCTTTGGTTCCAGGTGCATGCAGCCTCATTTGGTGCATCCAAGCCACCCTCATCCTGAGGCATGTTTTCTATGTCATAGCATTATGCACTTATGTCTTGATCAATATCTACCATATTTATTGTGACAATGTTTGGAGAGGCATATTGGGAAATGGTGGTTGTTCCGTTACTCTCAATGAAATCGTGTGATTTGGAATTATCCACTTTAGGGTAATTATTCAAACCATTGTCCATGTTGGCACATTTTTTATTGTGACCTTGTTGAGGTCTGATTTTCTCTTCCATACAAGCCACCTATTTTGGTCTGTGAATAGTGACTCTGAGGTACTTTTCGGTCGTGGTTGCCGAACAAGCCCCCAAAAGTAGGGTTTTTATTATGATGGGAGGAGTGGGTGGAATGCTGGCCATTGATTGATTTCAAGAAACCTAGATAAGTATGATTCTACTAATGGTGGTAAAAATGATAAAACATCTGCTAGAAATACGAGGTGGTGGTCATTTGGGGAAACAATTGGCATGGATTGGTCAAGTTTTCAAGGATCTAATGGATCTAGTGGGGGAATTGTTGATTTTCAGGGAGAAAATGAAGATATAAATGCCCCCAGCCCAGAAAGGTGGGGTTAAATTAGGATCACTGATGATGTATCTTGGGTCCTCAAAGAGGATAATAATCATAATGACGATGATTGAGATATAAATTTCCCTATCCCATCAGGTTGAGGTTCCCTATGACTACTAAGGGTATATTTTGAATTGTTCCAGGAATTGATGATTCGTGGGGTAGAGGTGGTGGTAATTGTTCTCCTAGACTAGGGGGATGAGTATGCTATTAGAAGGATTCTGGGGAAGCTGCTAGAATGGTCTACATTATGTGGTTCAGCTATGATCAAGTAAGTTCTAGGTGCAATGGAAACCCCTAGTGAGAAACATTCCTTATGAGAAGTTGTTTGGGGGATCACAAATTCATCCTCTGTGTTTGGAATGTCCCCATATTGTAATGATGGAACTAGATTTATATCCAACTTTCTATCCTCTCTCTCTATACCTATAATGTTTGGACACTCTTAGATTGGTAGAATTTTGTTTTAGTGACCAACTAGTCTAATCATTACCATCCCCCAGATTTCATTAGAGGATATAACATTGTAGGATTCCATATCAATTTGTTTTTTCTAGTCCAGGGTAGTGGTAAAGTTTAACACACCATATTTTACCCATCATATAATTCACATATATGATTTAACTTTAGAGATCAGATCTTGAAGTGTTAGGATGCAACGGTGACAAGCATGTTGCATATTTACACGATGCTTTTCCGATTTTTGATTCCGAGCCCTAGAGATAACAACCAGGTATAACTGAAAACTATGTATATTAATTATCTGAAAGATAAATTCACATCCCCAATATGAGAGATATCAAACCTTTAATCAAATATGATAAGAGAACATATTCTGTCATTTGTGAGGCATGAACTCCTTTTATAACACTTGTGGGATCGCATTATCAGCAATGGAAAGGGGCCAATACATGATGGGGAGGTTTATTCGAACTAACTCTCTATATATTCCAATGAAAGCCTCCTCCTCATTAGAATTACAGGCCTTCATCTAGTTAGACCATATAAGAGGTCTCAGATGGTCACCTGCCAATGGGACTAGGGTGCTGTAAGAAGTTGATGGGGATCTATATACATTTGAACCCGATTGATTCAATCAACTCTCTATTTGAAGGTATTAGAGTTTTGAACACCTCCCCATATGGAGGTGTTTAGGAAAGGGTTGTATTTCCTTGTCCATGGGAGATATTTCCTTGGGGTGGTTGACCATGGTGGATTTCAGGAGTATATTTCCTTGAATCCATATACACAGTACCACGAGGTGGACTATCATGGTAATGAATTTATTCTTATTACACTTTGATATAAGATTCAAAGAACCCTTGTGTTGTTGAAAATGTGTCTCAAAAAACCTCAAGGACACTGGAAATGAGATGACTAGGATTATAGGCCATGTTCTGCATCATGGTTGGGATTTGATGTTTTCCCTTTTGGGATTGTGTAAGGGTATGAGACTGTTGTATGATGGTTTCTAGAACTCGTATATTACTGTCTGGTGCTGCGGTAGCATGATCATTATATTGATAAGCTTCCAGAATATTCTGAGGATTTTTCTCATTATTTAATGGAATGTGAGCCTATCCCACTGAATGTTCCATTCTCATTTGGCGATCCCCAGTCAGGATTGAGAATTTGAGACTGATCCTGAGCCTTTGAAATATTCCGCAGGCCTTTCGTGGAAGGAATATGAGCCTTATCTGTGGCATGTGACACTCTCACTTTGTAGCCTCTGGTTGGATCAGGAATACAAGCATGGGCTAAATATGCATTCCCCATCGGAATATGGAGATGGACCTCCAGAATGGGAGAAGGAAAATTCTCCTACCCATGTTTTTCATTTCAATGATGTTGTCACAATCATTAATTGCAGAATTATGTATATGTTTCTGGCTACCATGATCTAATGGAATATGTCGGACAGATTAACTAATAGGAATATGAGCCGTCCCTGAGGCATGTTCCATTTTGACAAATTTATCCATGTCCAAAATGGGGATATTTTCGGAATCATGGTCATTTAGAGTATGCCAATTGAATTCTTCGACAAGAATATGAGCTTGTCCGGAGGCATATTACCCTCTGGCATGGTGAGACCCACCAAGAACATGAATATGAGCTAGATTATAGGCCTTTTGAATATGATTCCAAACATATTTGACTAATATTTTCCCCTCTCATGTGGCCTGTTACTCTCTCATCCGGTGAGCCCTGTCTAGAACGGGAATATGAGCCTGGTCTGATACCTCTGCCTTTATCAAAATATACTGATAATCCTCCCAAGAGGAAGAAATAATGTAAGATTATTCCGATACAACCACTTGTTCATGATGATCAGTGTGTTGATATATCCTGACTGTAGGGTTATGAGCACACACCCATCCCTTAATCTGTAACAATGCCATAACATGCCGAAAAAGTTCATCAACTGTTGCTAAAATATATTGGCATTTTAGAAATGTGTGCAGAGAGATATGAGCCCCCACAAGTTTTTTTCTCTATGATAAACTAGAATATGTCTTCAATTGAAGTGAGGATATGTTCCTACTTACTTCCTCATTGTGCCATTAGAATATGTTGACAAGATTCTTGCGTGAGGAAGGAATTATGAGCGCCGTCCATGTTTTCTATGGGGATATTCCCATAGAAAAGATCCTAAAGAGTAGGGACATGAGCCTGGTTTCTAGTTCTTGCATGAATATACTAATATTTATCTTCTAATGGAGTGGGGGTATGATCTCTCTCATGGATATCTGATTCCTTCATTTGCTGACGAGCCTTCCCTGTAACCCATGCATGGGTGTCACTGGAAGTTGTGTGTTGGATGGTACTCTCTATAGGTTACTGATAGGTACTAGAGGTATGGTGTTAGTGATAATTTTTGATATTCTCCCTCCTCGGAAACACCTGAATATAAAGGGAACCATATTTGGCCTCCTAGTCCTCTATCATCCGATATGGAAGGTAGTTGTTGTCACGCTCTGGGGACAATCTCTCGAAGCTATTGGTTGTAGCAACAAGGGATACTGTCTTAGAAGTAGCCTTTCCTAGGCGATATAGACTCACTGTTCATCATGGTTAGAGAATTTCAGGATCATCTTCCATGGATGGGATTGTACCATGTTGGTGGTATTCTTAGAAAAACATATTTTATACTTATCATTGTATTTTTCGAGTAGGTGAAATTTACTTGTGAAACATAGAGATTGAAGTCGCGAATGAATTTTTGGAGCTAATGCTGGATGATGAAGAAATTTTCTCCTATAAGGATGTTATAAACATCTACAGTCATGTATACAATATGGACACAAGGATACCAATTAGTGTAATATAATAAGTATAATATTCTCAATCCTATATGAATGGTTAAAACAATTTTCATGATATTCCATGATTTGACCATTCTTCTCATTTGGATTTTCAAAATGAGCATGCACATATTTCATGAGAACCCTGGTTAAAGAGGATCATATATGATATTATTCATGTGTTAATTCTTTATTTTTATAGGTGTTTGAAAACAAAGTGTCTTGTAACATTACAGAACAATCATTGTATTATTATATAGATTCACATTAGAGTTACTGTTTTGATTTCATATAAGGAAAACAAAATGGCCTGATGGATAATAAGTAATAATTTTTCCATATGAGAGATTCACATTGTCTTCACCATTTTTGTTTTTTATATAAGGGAAACCTAATTGGGGAAATGGATAATTACGAATCATTTTATCAATGGAGTGATTCACACTGTGTTCACCATTTTTGATTTTTTCAGGTTTTTGAGGTGTGAAATGGGTTTCACTCATCGAGATACCATTTAAACTTTTCACAATAACTCATAGTGGTTCCCCATCAATAGCCAGGTACATAACTTCTTTCCAAATTCCAATGGTCCTCTAGGTTTTCAGGCCCATCGACTCTTGGGGACTCGCATTGGTCGAGAGGATGGGAGGTTAGGCTCATCATACCATTTTTTGGGGGAATTATTGCCAACTCCATGGATATCATATAAATTTAAGATATATTCATCAATATCATCCAAATAAAAATATGGGATATTTTACCTTGACAAAACGACTCATTAGTTAACTATCTCATTAAACAAAGGGTGTCTTATTGATGAATTGAGGGGAGTGTGGTCTCATTATTGAATCCAAACATATGTATCTGAGGTTATTTATCCATTTTCCAAATAGTGAATAACTACATTACGCGTTGATGCTGTATGAACAAATTCTTAAGAATTCACAACCACACAATGAGGTTATTAATATTCCAATGAGGGGATTGAGCCATTATGAGAAATCCTATGTATCCCAATTTTTATAGGAATCAAAACCCACATAGTTCATTAATCCCATGCAGTTTAGTGTCACATGGATAGGATATATGTGTAGGTATTGAGATCCCAAATTTTTGAGCATGGGTTTCAGAGAGACTTCATACTTATATTGGTTATGGTAGGTATAAGATTCATCGTATTTCAATAATTTGGTGGGACTATCCCAAAGAACATATTCCCTTATATGAGGGGTGTTCGTACCGTTCCACTCATCATGGATTTACATAAATGGATTGCTCTGGTTAGTAAAAATTCATGATCGCCAAGGAGGTGTTCATTGAAGCTCCCTATGCCAAGGTGAGCTATACTCAGTTTGAGAAACAAGGGTGAGTAAATGATTATCCTCATGAAATATAGATATGGGATGTTTTTATTTGGATAGTCCTTGGGATGTTTTTTTATAGAAACCAGGATTTATGTAGGCATCCTAAATGTAATGATTATGGTAGGAATCAGATTCATCATAGATAGGGTCATGTCTACATCCACTGATGGATGAGTAAAAGCGATCATCTCATTGGAACAATCGGTTCCCGATGGTTTCCGTCTCATAGATATGATTCTTACATAAAAGTGTATGTTTATTAGAAATCATGACATAGAATGGTGTCCTAAGTCTCCCATTTATGGAAAGAATTAGAGTTCTTATAGTCCATTTTATATTGGAATGTATAGATTGAGGGTTCCTTTTACTACTGTGGAGGTTTATAGTGCAGATTTTATGATCATTGCAATTCCCTAAGCCCACATGATCCATGATCATTTGGAAAAAGAATGGATAACAAGTAATCAATTTCATTTCATCTAATAATGGTATTAAATGATGAGATTTCCCTAGTTGATCAATTAATATCTTGATACTTAGGGAGAGGGGGACTACGTATCTTAAATATAAAATATATCAGAGTCATTGTAATTACCTCGATCATGGAAAACACTCTGAGGTTTCCCAATTGATTGAGGCTTGTACACGGGCATTGCACTTTTAATCAGTTCTTACACTCCAAGGTTTTTCTATTGTCCAGGGCTTACACTCCAGGTTTCCCTTGTATTTAGAGATTAGACACTAAGGATGGATAAGTCTTATCAAATCCTAAGATGCCCTTGTGACCTGGCTTTCTGGTCTAGGGGGTGTCACAAGACCCTATTGACTTGTCCGTAGGACATCACCTAACCCGATTGTCTTGTTATGGAAGCCATCACACAACTTTAATTGGCACATATAGGGGGTTTCATAAGAGTCAGTGAGACATGGTTCAATGGATGTAGTGTGTCATGGATGATATCCCTAAGGGTCATCATGAGGCCTTTCCACCATGTATGGATGAAATAGTGTGTCTCATTATGCTTTCACAGAGGGTGTTGTGAGAGTTTGGTTGTCAATTCCAGATGCGAAAGAGAGACATGAATGACATGAGAGACCAAGGAGGTGTGTATAGGGGACCCCGTGACATTCATTGACATGTATGAAGGATTTCACATCTCTAAAATATTTTTTCTAAAGGTATGTCAGGATATCTAGGAGACATCTCCTGGCACTGTTTTGTGTCCATGTATGAGACATGAAAATCTCGTGATGGATAATGATCATATATTTAATTTATTTCATTGGAATTGGATATTTGTTCTAGATCATGTATTGAGAATTCCTTAGGTTTGTTCAGTATCAGTCTATTTTGAGTCTCACATGATGTGTTAGACATATGGTATGTTCTTTGCACACCTCACCAGAAGCCCTTTGTGGGATCTACGAATGATCATGAGAAGTACCTTATGTATGGCGCATGATTTCACCAGCTATTCTCTGGTATATTACCAGACAAAAGAGTTTTCAGTTGTGATATTGTCCTCTAGGAGAAGTCTGTAGGGGTTGAGAGTCGAATCATCCAGAGTTCAATAAAATCTATCCTCTATGATTCCAACCCATTAGTCATGTTTTGAGTTCAATATTTATAGTAATTAACACCATGTTTGGTTGGATATTTTTGTGTAATATGTAGAACGATTCTATGATGGAGTCGGCAAAGGGATATGGTGCCACACGACTTTGTGAGTGTCTATTGTGGACTGCTATGACTGCGTCTCCTAATTTTCAGTGGTCACAAGTCTCTTACAAAAATCATTCTTTTATCATACTATTTTGAATTAATGAATACCTATTTGATCACAAGGGAATGTCAAAGAGAATTATTATCTTTTCCAATGGACATTCCCAAGGTCCTTCACGATATCTCAATACCCTGCTTGGGATATTTTGTAAGACAAGGGAGGTCTGTCTAGGGGTCTCGTGAGACCATACTATAGGCATTCTTAGCACATCACATGTCCTTTAGTGCACTCTAGAGCTATCGGCTGCTAACACATTTTCCAATGCGTTTCATTTTAAAAATTCTAGGGATTACAATAGTTAACCCAAGTGATGTCGGGGATATTTACTTGAATTCTTAATGATGGCTCTTGTGACCAATATGGGTCATACAAGGATGTGTGAGAAATTTTTTGACAAATATATCATTTACACGTAGAGTATTGAGGGGGAAGCACATATTTTACTAGCAAAACCTAATTACTTATATGGAGCAAGGCTGAAATGAATATGTTCTTTTGCAAGATGAGGTAGTCATTTCACTGGTTTCTTGTGGTGTCTTGCATGTCTCCAGGGGCGTGTCACATGTCTTGCAGTGGCTGCGAGCACATTTTTTCATTCCCTTTATCTCATTTGTTTTATTTTAGCATTTTTAGAGGGTCATGTGATATTTCATGAGTATAATGAAGGAAATTCATCATTTCGAATAATGACATGGCACATGAGGTTCACAACCACTATGTCTCTTCCTTTGGATATTACTCCTCTATATTCTAAGGGGAATTTTAGATGATTTTTTAAGAACTATCGAACGACAAATTGAGTGGCCGGGGGAACTCATTCGGTTTTCACCACAAGACCATCAGTATTCTAGAGAGCCTTCATAAAAGGAGGAAGTTTTGTCGAAGGGGATTTTGTGGGATTCATTACAGGTTATGTGCTGCGCATGGAGTCTCCATGTGACCATGAAATGGTTACATGATCTCGAGTCCCTTGCAGGCTCATGCAATATGTAAGTCCTAGATCCATTGCTTTTGTGGGGAAGGAAATACCACAATTCATGTATTTCATTATTTGCGATTTTTTCTGGTGCTTATTTGGCGGGCGTCAACAATATTTAAATAAATATATATATAAATAATTATTAAATTTTATATAAATTTTGTTAAATAATGAATATTTTTACTATATTTTTATTTATATATATTTAATATATATATATATATATATTATATAAATATATATAGTGATATAAATATTATTTTTTAAAAAATATTTATATTATTATAAATAAATAACTATATATTTAGGTAATTATAAAATTATAATAAATATATTTAATAAGGAATATATTTACTTTATTTATATTTATATATATTTACAAATTTAGTTGTTTATAATTATAATTATAAATCCTTTTTAAGTGATTATGTAATAATAACTGATTAAAGAAATCTTTATCAATGCTTATTGTTTAGGCACTGATAAATAAACTCTTTATCAGAACTTTTATCAATGCGTGGATAAAAGTGTACCAAAATATTTAAAAAAACCTAACGACTTGGGACCTCATCATGATTTCAGAATCATTACACGGAATCCGTCTTCTACTATCACTCATCCTTGGTGAATTGAGGTTTGAATCACACAAACCCACTCGAATCACAGAATTCCGCTACCTCTAATTTCATAAACCTCATCCAATATCTGATGTTTTCTTATAGTTATGTTTTTCAAATAAAACATCAAGATATGGATACGATGATCTCATATTTTCTTCAACCTATAGAGGTATGCTCATATTATCTTTTGTAGGTTCCGATTTTGTTTTTGTATTTTTCATTTTGTTATTTATTTATTTATTTATGATGTTATTAATTATTTGTGCTTCATTCCTGGTATACTGTTTTTCTTTTTTTATGATCCATTTTTTTCTTGAATAATCATTTGGATATCCTGTTTTGGTCTTTTTAAATAGTTGTTCTGAATCTATTTTGTGAATGTCTACATCTATACCGCATCTTTAGCTAGACGCTTAATTTTTTGGCTATTTGGAAATCTTATAGAATCACATCTAGTCTATAGATAAACCAATTAAAAAAATATTTATGCCACTATATAAATAGTTTAATTATTGGATATAAGAACATTAATAAAATGAAAAAATTGATTTAACAATCGAATTCTCAGTCTAGTGATGGTGTGATGTAGCTACAGAATATGATTCTATGAAATTCATATAATGGAATTTATTAATTTAAATTTTGTTTTAATATTCATGTGTAAGGGTTTTTCATTGAAAATTTATTTGTTCATAATTTAGTTGCTTTATTTTAAGATAAATAAAAGTAAGGGTGATACAATATTTATTTATTTTTAATCGCTTATAATTTTATAAATTAGTATGGGGTTGTATTTATTTTTCTATATAGTAATATTATTTGGTAAGGGTTACATGTATTTTTACAAATTTAAGTTTATTTTATACTGATATGTATACACACACAAATATATATACATATATGTAAATATATATCTTTCTTCATATTTATATGTGATTTTTGAACTAATAATGTAAGGTTGATTTTATAATTATTTATTCACAAATTATGGTTTTGGATTTACAAATTGGGATGGGATTATATTTATTTTCCTTAAAAATATTTGTAAATGTACATTTTTTTTTGAAATTATGTGTATTATAAATTTGATGATATATATATATATATATTAAAATGTGTATGGGATATCCATTTCAAGGGTTTATGTGTGTGTCTTCTTGGTTTGTTATATATCTTTCGATGTGTATTATTTATTTATGTCAAATTCTTTATAGACCTCCCCAGAGTCTCATGGATGGGTCAATGTGCATTGGATGACCTCCCTGGAATCCTTTATATGGGTAGATCATATGCGATGGCCTCCCTAGAATCTCTAGGGTGGGTTATTGTGGTGATAAAACATCCCAATAATCCTGATATGTTTTCAAATGTTTGATATATCATTAATTTTTAATGTAATACTTCCATAGGATTTCACATCCCTTAATCCAAAAAATATAATGTAAGTTATCAAATTATATATAATAGAAATTATTTTTTTATTCATCATTTTAGGTCAAAATGTATTGGTTCCACACATAAGAATCCTTGATTACTATCCAGGTATATGAAATAAATATTTATATATAAAAATTTTTATTAATAAATTTTTATATCTTCTAGTTGATTGAATTAGAGTTTATTATTATTTCTTATCATATTTGGGTTTCTTATTAATCATTAATTTCCTATATTATATTTTCATTTTTATAGGATTTAAGAAATACTTTATGAGTGTCAAAAAATGGTGCTTCTTCACAAGAGATGTAGGACGTGTGAAACAAAAACAATTTAATTGTATATGTCAGGATATGAGTTAATGAGTATGATTTATATATAACATTCACCATTGAATGAATTTATAGGATAACACCATCCATAACTGATTAATGTTTTTCTTAATTTTTATTAACCATTTTATCCAACATATTAAAATTCTTTTAAAAAAATCAAATATTTAGTTTCCCTTATTATAATTTCCTATAACATTCATATTTGACAACAAATATCTTATGTGTATCTTTTTATTTATTTTATAAATTTAATTATTTATGAATCCAGTATGATGGATTTCAATCGAAAATGGATGCATGTTAATTTTTGGACAAAATATTACAAAGACAGAGTAAAAGAGTTCATTTTTTTTCAAGAGATCATGCATACGAAACATTATAAATAATCTATTAATGTTTTCTAATATAGTTGATTATTTTGTTCAAGTTGGGGTGATCTGTCCATATTTCATGCCTTTGTGAACCAGAACATCTAGAGACTTCTTCTCCCTAAGAACCTTTCACCCCTACCATATTGGCATTTATCACTTCCCTTCGTGTTCCCTCCACTACCCAATCATAGAGGTAATCTTGGTGTTTCGACAGTAAAACCAGTTTCCATATAAATTATGTATTATTTCATATTTATGTATTATTTATTTATATTTAGTATTACTCATATAAAAATGGTTTTCATATATAAGTGAATTCTTTTTTTTGAGTAGGGGTGCATTGTTTGAAGCATCTCATGATGTGTTGAGTTCTTGAAAATAATGTCAATTGATATAATGACAATAGTAAAATTTAAGAAATTTTTGAGACTTTGGAATGTGTAGGAATCATCCACACCTCAACCTGACACACAGAGTGACCGATATGACTCAAGGTAATATTTCTATTTAAAATTAACATTAATTTTAGTAAAATAGACAACTAACATACTAAAAAATAATAAAAAAGATTAATATTATTTTGATAATTTAATAAAATGATCCCTAAGTAATTTTGGACATGAAAGAATTAGCCTCTCCTTAATCTGGTACACAATGTGCTCGATATGAATCAATGTGATTGTTATCAGTTTTAAATATTCATCTTATTTTGAAATGTGTCACTCAATAAAAAATGATACAATTCAATCTTATTTTATTGATAATTTAGGAAAAGGATTCATAATTTATATATAATGTTTAGGAATTTTTTTCATGTTAAAGAGAAACACAATGTGATTAGAATTACCCAAAGTGTTTGTTTCTAGTTTAAAATGAAATTTTAGTAAAAAATACAACTTACATACTCAAAAATAAGAAACCACGTTTATATTGTTTTGATACTTTAGAAAAATGATTCATAATTCATCTAAGATAAGGAAGAATCGACTGAACCTCAATCCGACCCATGGTGTGATCAGTATGACTCAAAGTGTGTATTTTTATTTAAAATTGGTATCAATTTTAGTAAAAGGGACAAAAAAACTATTGAAAAAATTTAAAAAACATGTAGACTATTTTTTAATTTTAGAAAACGATCCATAAGTAATTTTTGATCTGTAGAGATCATCCAAACCTCAATCCAATATATGATGTGCTCAGTATGACTGAAAGTTTCTACTGTCAGTTTAAAATCATTATTTTAGTCAAAAGGTATCACTCACTGAGAATCGATAAAAAATTATCAAATTTCCTTTATTATTTAAGAAAAATAATAATAATTATTTTTTAATGTATAGTAATTAGTGTCTATTTAAATCGATACAGGATATAGTTTAAATGAGTCAAAAGTAAGTGTTTCAAGTTTAAAATGAAATTTTAGTAAAAAAGACAACTGACATACTTATAACTAAGAAAATTCCTTAAGTTTGTTTTTATACATAAGGAATATGATCCATAAGTACTTTGAGACATGTAGGAATAATACAAATCTCAATCCAACCCATGGTGTTACTAGTATGATTAAAAGTGCATATTTTTATTTAAAATTAACATCAATTTTAGTAAAATGGATAAGTGACTTGCTCAAAACTAAGAAAAACATTCATATTGTTTCTATTTTTTATAAAAATTATCCATAAGTAGTTTTTGATATGTAGGGATTAGTTGTACATTAATATGATAAATGACGTGTTCATTATAAATGAAAATTTCCCTTTTTGTTTTAAAATTATCATCTTAGTTAAAAAAGTTTCACTCAATGAAAACCAATCAAACACACTCGAATATTCTTAATAATTTAGGAAAAAAATTAAAAATTAATTTGATATGTGTAAAAATATTCATCACATAAAACTGATACACATTGTGATCAGAAAGTGTAAAATGTGCATGTTTCTAGTTTAAAATGTTTTTTTAGTTAAAAATAAAACTAACATAATCAAAATCGAGTAACAACATTTGTACTATTTTTATACATTATAAAAAATATAAATAAGTGATTTGAGACCCATATGTATCAATAACACCTTAATTCAACCCATGGTTTGACAAGTATGACTCAAATTTCTTAAGTTTATTTACAATTTTCTTCAATTTTAGAATAATGGACAACTGGCCTACTCAAAACCAGGAAACAACCTTCATATTATTTTGATAATTTTAGAAAATGATCCATAAGTCTTTTAGATATGTAGGAATCAACATAAACTCAATTTTGATACAAGATATTCCCAGGATAATGTGAAGTGTACGTTATCAATATAAAATCAAAATCTTATTTCAAAAATTGTCACTCACTAAAATATGATCAAATACACTCATATTTTAATGATAATTTAGAAAATTATTCATAAGTCATATTTGAACTGTAGAAACCAGTTTTAGGTCAAAATGATACAGGATGTGATCATAATGAGTCTAAAGTGAATGTTTCTTATTGTAAAATGACATTTTTGTAAAAAAGACAACTGATATATTAAAAACAGATCAAACACATTAGGATTGGTTTGAAACATTAGGACAATGATTCACAATTTATTTGAGACATGTTAGAATTAGCCAGACCTCAATATAGTGCCCAGTGTGACTAGTATAACTCAAAGTGAATATTTTTATTTAAAATTGACATCAATTTTAGTAAAATTAACAGTTTATGTTAATTTAAATATTTATATTATTACTAAAATAAGAATTTTTTCTTATATAGGTTATTTATTTTTCTCGAGGAGGGGTGTTTTTTGGAAATATCATGATTTGGGGTTATGATTAAAATAATAAGGAACATTTATGTTTTTGAATGAATGTAATAATTCCTATTTATATAATTGTATAAACCAATGTTTAAAATTTATGTAATATAATGTTTTTCTTGTACTTGTATATTAAATTTCATTTCAACGAATCTATGTATTGGAACATTTATTTTTTGACATTGGGTGTGTTTATGGAGCTACGGTGTGCTATTACATCACACTACACTAGTGCTATGGTGCTGTAGTGTGTAGTTGCTACAGACATTAGTATGGAACTTTATCACCTGTTTTAAAACCATAGATAAAGGAATCATTTATCAGTGCTTATAAAAGAGATAATAAATAACACATTTTTCATCACTTTTAAGATCACTTACAAAAGAAAAAATTATCAGCGCTTATATAAGAGCTGATTAAACCCTTTATCAACGCTTTTATAAGCACTGATAAAAGACCAGAGCTTTTAATCCCACTTAGGTGGTCAATACTTTTTTTGAGCTGATAAAATTTATTTATAGTGCTATTAGAGGCCTAATTTATAGTAGTGGTTGTTTTAAATGTTATTGACTTCTTTGCCTTCACATCCTTTTATAATATTATCCATGAATATTATTATTGTAATAAAAGGGTTTTTTAAATTAAATTTAAAACTATCTTAGACAATTCTTAATGTTCTTAGAAAATATATATTTTTAAATTCTTCCATATGTGTTATTTTTTATAGTGTAAAAGTAAACTTTTTTATGATTTCAACATTAATGAATATTTAAACCATCATAACTACTACTATTTAAGAGGATTAATATAAAATTTTCAAAGTTTCTATTATCCCAACAAGGTTAAATATTCTTGGGGGGGGGGGGGGTTGAATTATGGTATAAAAAAATCTATTCGTATCCTATTTCATTGTTAAACAAAACACTATTTTCACTCCTTACCAAAGTAAATAATAAATGAACATTTAAAATTTAATTGGAGACAAAACTTTTACATGGTTAAACCTTACTAGGAAACATCCAGGGAGTATGTAATGAAAATTTTCTTGTGTATCAAATACACTAAAGTGAACTATTGTTAAAAGGATTTTAAAAGACTCACTATCCCTCTTGGTTTATTACTAATAAAAATTTTAAATCCCACTTCTCTCTCCCCTAATGCTTACAAGAAAACTCTTTATAGGTAACTTCTTTTATTCTGAATTACCTAAATATTGTTTCACACATATACAAGTGTTCCATGAAATTTAGTTTTCCTCTTGTAGATGAAATACAACATGTCACATGAAAATTCTTTTAAAGAGAGATATTTCATAAACTATTTTTATTCCTCCACAAAATTCTTAAAAAACTTTTGGAAAAACCATTCACTACATAGCAGACGTTCTTTACCAAGCACATTTACTTTGGGTAATTCTATGACTAGGAAAAAAAATTCACAAATTGAGATTTCTTTGTGGACATTATTTCATATGAACTACCTCCTTCATGAATAATTTTCTTTTCTAAATAAAACCTTCACAATCCACTTTAAGAATTTTCCAAATTATTTGAGAGATAATACTCACAATGAAATTTTATATATAGTAAAAATGTGTTTAGGGGTCCTTCATATAAAAAATAAAAAAAAACACCCAGTAATATTAATTACATGAAATTTATTTATAGATCATCCCCACCATATATTTCTCACCCGATGTAGGTCACATAGCACATTATTTCTTAACAATAAACAATTTTATTCACAAAGAAAAATACCTTTAGAAAAAACTTTAAATTCATTTCATTGTCTCTCATATGAAAACTCTTTATTTTGTAAATTAATACACCCCCTTCGACATCAAAATAAACACCTCCTTTGGGGTTCTCACAGCATAGCTGCTATGTGGAAATATCAATTTTTATTTTCTACTCCGCCTAATCCCTATACAGTTCGCATGTATATATTCCCATGCGATCCATTTTATCATGAACAATTTTAAGTGAAATGTGGTCCACCCACATTCAATGTGGTTCATTTTATCATGCATATTTCCTTTTTAATAACAAAATCCGGATTTTGAGGCCCAAAATATGGAAAACACAATGAAATGAAGCCACCGTGTATATGGATATTTCTATTACCATTATAGAGAATCTATTCCCCTTTCATTGATCTTTGTCAACATACCTTATCATCAATCATGTTGAAACTCTACAACTAACACTGTCAGCTTGCTTTTCTATTAAACATAATCCACCCAAAATCTCTGAAATGTTACCTTGTTGGATTTCCTCTAAAAAATATCCCCCTTTAGGTTTGTTGACAACTCTATACCCTTTGTAACCTCTTTTAAAGAATCGTTCCTCTTCACCCAAAATTCACTACTTTAAATTTTAGATAGCAATAAAATGTATACCCAACACACAGTCTAATCCAAAATAATCCATACTCAGTAGAAGATAAAATATTAGTTTGAAAAAATATTAAATGAATAATTATATTCCCATAAACTTCATCTGCATTCACCAAAAAACTCATATTTCAAAATATATAACCTTTCATCAATCATCTTTAGTAATTTCAGATTTTGGACCCCCTAATTCAATACTCCCCGATTAGATTCTACATATGTCCTGATAAAGATATTTTCTACCCTGTTTCCAAAGCCCCAAAATGTCACTCCGTTTTGGATTCATCAATCTGAAGAACATATATCAGCACCTAAGGGGAAATCACACTATACCATAGGGGGAGGGGGTCCCACATCCACACCTTTTCATGTATTGGGAGTGGAATGGACTCCAAGATCTAGTCTATACCTCCCAATAAAAATATTTTTTTAAATCTTTCATTAGAATATCTTCAACCTATTTTTTTGTAGGAACATTCTACAAATTCACAATACTATACTCCACATTCTCACTGAAAAAATGATTCTTTTTTTCAATGTGATTCATCCACCAGTGAAGTGATAGTTTTTTTAAAAGATTTATATCCCTGGACTTATCACAATGGATTCTTATTGGATACTCCACTACAAGTTACATATATTCAAGTGGCTTCTACATCCATAACCAAGGCGTGCAAGCTTGAGTGGTGACAATATATTCACCTTTTTCAGTGCTCAAAAAATATAATCTGGTTTATTTATTATCCAAGAAATACATTATAGTGCAAAATAAAATGAAATAATTAACTTTGATTTTATATTATCTACTTAAATGGATCAATATATATATCTATGTCCCAATAATATTAGAAAGATTAATCAGTGTAAAAAAACTAAAACAAACCATGTCCTTTATATAAAAAGTATTCTATTCACTGCAAGTAAGTGGATTTCATTGGGAATAATATGATTCAATATTTCTTGGAATGTTTTTTAAAAAAAATATTTGTCTGCGTTTCTATTAAGTACAATAGACTACTAATGAGTTTCTTATATTCTGTGACTTTGAATGCATTGACTTCTTCATCTATTGACAGTTTCAACTAGGTTTCCATCAAATCCATCATTTCCTTATAATTATCAATCATAGATCTTCTAAAAACCTCATTAGAATATTTGGATGGGAAATGAATGTGTTTTTTGTGTCATCTCAACACCAAGGGAAAATTCCAGTTCACCAATCATTAATATTTCAAACACGATTTTTATGAATTACACGAACTGTTTGAACTACACCTCATCTTATCTAAAAAATATTATATCATATATGTAAACTAGCACTATCATTCATTTATTACTATAATTTTTGACATATAGATTAAAATAAACTCCACCACACAGAAAAATGATCTTTTTCATGAAAAGATCAATTCTTTAACACCACAATTTTGGTGCTTTCATGAACCCATATAGTGCCTTCCTCATCCAAAAAACACTATTATCATCTTCATGAATGAGAAAAACCATATGTATGCTTGTGATAGGATTCTTATCCCAAAAACATATTAAAAATAGAACACTTGGTATACATTTATAATACTTTGTATTTCATTTTCACTACTACAAAAAAGAATAAGTGAATAGTCTTGATCCTTAATACTGGTGAAAATGCCTCATTAATGATGATTCTCTAGATCTGGGAGTATCCTTAAAAACTAGTCATTTTCTAATTACTAATCCATGTTCATTTTGTTTTTTATGAAAGACCCATTTCTTCCCAATGGAATTATTATCTTCGAATCTCAAAAGAGTTTCCCATGTCTCATTATTTACTCTTCGTTCTTGTTCTTCATTCACTGTTTGAACCCAAATATCACATCTTGATTCTTATTCAAAACACTTTATCTATACCTGTGATAATAATTATTCTTTCTATAGTGTCTTCATCCTCTTTTTCTGCATGGATACTATTTTATCACTGATTATGTTTGTCGTAATAATTTTTTCTCAACTCTTAGATCTCTTTGAAAATAAATTTTTATGTAAATCCTTTTCACCATTTGAATATTATTCTAAATATGACTTAGAAAATATAACTCCCCCTAATCTACTCATCAATTCAACAATATACTCTTGAAACTACTTTTTTATTTGTTGAAGATTATTCTCAATATATATCTCAACCTGATCATTACTTTCTTTTTTTTTTCTAGAAATTTATTAATAAATTTATATGATTATATTTTTCTTGAGTAGATATGAAATATCCCTTCATATCTACAAGATTCAAACTTCATGTGTTTCGACTTATTGAGAATGAAAAACTAACTTCTAAAGACTCGAAATTAATTCAACGTATGTTTCTTTCCATACCATATCTCGAATGGAGACATATTTTATATTAGAATTAATAAGTCTCTATTTAATATGTATAATAATTTCATAAGTTATTCTTTCCAAAACATATATTTAATTTCCTTCTCAATTATCATTTTTCTAAACATATTTTTGATAATTGGATTTCTTCTCGAAACTACTTTAAATTTTTATTGAGTTATTTATACTAAAACATGGTACCTTATCCCATGTTTATTGAAAAAATTCCCCCCTCGAATGTTTGAGAACTCTATCCCATTATTAATGTGGAACTTTTTAATTTTTTAACCAAACATATTTTCATCTTTCCTTTGATTTTTTGTTATGTAAATGAACAACTCGGACATTTGGATGACTATTATTACCCATTCCTTTTTACTGAAATTATAAATTAAGTGAACATAATATCTCTTCCCATTAATAAATCATGGTAAAATAGGTTTGTAAATATCAATATTCACTAACTCATGATTTTTTTCACTATTTATCTTTTTTATATTACATATTTTGAGTGATACTACATTGTATACAAGATTCACATGTATGAGTACGATTATGTGACAACCTAGATAGATCTCAAGAAGCATCCCATTTTACTTGAATTTCTATGTATGTTTGGTTCAAATGACTAATAATTTTATTCAATAACTCGTTTTCTTCTTTCTTGAAAAAATAGATTATATTCTTATCCACTCCCAAGTTGATATCCCCTTTCGTGAAAGGTCCTTGTAAAATAACTACACCATATTTTTCCATGATAATACATTTTTTCGTTGAAAATATTACGGTGTGTGATGATTTACACAATTGGTGGATACTTATTTGGTTGTGACAAATACCTTCAACAACCATTAAATCTATATGTCTCATTTCTTTTTCCCCAAAAAATCATTTTCCTTAGACAATAATATTTAGGCCTTCATCATCAACAAATCATACAATACCTTCCCCATTGTTTCCAATGACTATCACCAGATCCTTATTTTCTATTATATGCGATGTCAATCCACTAACAATGATCCATATTATAATGATTTATAATTATTTGTTATAAATATCTAAAACATCTAACTAATCCTCTCTTTTCAATCTAATCAATGTCATTAACTAATATTATTGATCCCCATATGTGTACAATAAACCATTGTTATCTTGAAATACTAAAAAATTTGTTTTGTATTTTCATATCATTTAAGGATTACTTTATTTTTTTTCTTATAACAACATTGAGTTTGTTTTAGATCATTCTTCTACATAGTATATTTACAATATCAGTCCATATGTCCAAATCCTCTACACAATAAAAACATTTTCATCAAATAATATCCTAGAATATTGAGCTCTCTTGGGACTCATCTATTACTATGGAACCCTTTGTCACCTCTTGGATATAGAACATACAGTTTGTGAGTGTCCCATATTTCCATTTAAATAAAACCTGATATGGCGCGAATTCTTATGTGACACTACTAAACCACTTATTGAACCTCGGGTTTGTGAATCTACTGGGTTTTCTTCATAACCAAATGAATCTACAACCTTGGAGTAGGTTCTTGTCCTATGACATCATTCATCATTGCTTTTTTGTTTGTGATAAATCTCAAAACTAGATATATTTTTAGGATTTATCATTTTCTTCTTCAAAAATTTATTGTTCTATTTCATCAGAACTATGAACTCGACTTTTTCATTTTCAGTATCTTTAGTGACATTTTTTCTAAGAGTAAAGAGTTTTTCATGATCTTTTTTCTTTACTTCATACGTTGAAAACTTCCTCCTAAATCTCTTATATGTGTTAAGCTAGATATTTTACTTTTTTTGTAAATATATATATAATATTACTATGTTATTAAATATCGAGCTTATACTCAATGAATTTTTCATAGTTTTCTAAATTTTCATATTTAATCTTTTTAATTTCATCATCCTACTAAAAATTCTCTTCTTCCAATTTTTGTATATAGAGTTTTTCATCATTAAAAACCCTATTTTATTTATTTATTTTGGATTTCCAAACACTTATATATTGAATTCATGCTTCTAATTCAATCTAAAGGTAAATTATTAATTTGACATACCCTTCTATATTTTCACTTTTTTCAATTATATAGAAATTTAGGGAAACTTATACCATAGAATATACATAATGATCCTTGTAGTCATCCATATCGTCCTCCTTAGATTCTTCCAAACTATCATATTCGTTTGAAAGAAGATTCTTATTATTGAATAAATCTTTCTTGTATTTTTTCTTACCTTTGAAATTAGTAGAAATAATTATTAGTGGGGATTTAATCATCATCCTCATCATCGTATAAAAGCATATTAGTACACTTTTCAATAATATATCAATTATTTCAACCTCAAAATCATACAAGAAAATTTTCCCATTGTAATATCCAATTAACATTTTCATATTTTATGATAGAAATAAAATTTAGTCATCCATATTAGCTTCATCGTGACTATATTCAATATTTATCACCTTTATGTCCTTGAATTTCAATTCATTAGACTTCCATTTTTCCATAGTATCATTAAAATAAATACCTGTATTGTATGTGACAAGTGTTCCAGGTAGGATATCCATTTTAAATTCCATTAGATCATTATCCTCTTGTATAGAGACATTTTTATTGAACTGAGGTGGATGTATTGTTGGGATGTGGTTAAGAATCTACACATCTTTGACAATTTCTTCAAGACCATGTGTGTATTCTGTAATAACATTCACCCAATCAAAGAATGTAACTACAAACTCCATAAAGAACATCTACATATATTTATATATGTACAAAAGAATGTAAAAATTATATTCTCATAATTTTTAATAGCCTTTATAGATATTTATAATATTTTTAAACATAAAATGCGATGACTTACATGACATCACCGATATAAATATTAGGTTTGATAAATCTCCCCATAAAGAACTGATTCCTTTGGAAACAAAATCTAATTCTCTTGGTTATACATCTCATAAAACATCACTATCAATATTGGAAGAAATACCATAAATATTAGATTTAAATAAATCCATACCAAAGGATCTAAGGAAGTATTGCATACAACTATTCCGTACATGAAAATTTATTTCATCTATGTTCATAATCAATATGTGATTAAAAACTTATACTTATTCTACTAAGAGAGAACCACTAACATTCAAAATTTCTCCATGATAGCAATTGATATCCATACTAGGTCAGATACACTAAATATTGGGAATGAATCGGGATATGAAAGATGAATAAAATCCTATATATCTATCTTTTTCATTGTAAAAAACACTATTCACTATCCTTCCCTAATATCAAATGAATGGGAATTAAAGCATGCTCAAGGAAAAAAATTACTTGGTTCACCCTCAGTAGGATACTTGGAAGGATAATATAATGGAAATATTCAAATTTACGAAACCCACTAAATATAATTGTTATTACAAGGTTCAATGAAGACTCATTATAACTCTTGGTTTTCAACCAAAATACATTTAAAAGATCACTGATCTCTCAACTGATGTGTTGTCACTTCTTCTTTAGAGATCACACATATATATGAATTTCTGAATTTTCAAATTTCATTCTATATATTGTATACACATTAACTCATGGAAATTTCCATACAGAGAGACATTTCTTGAACTATTGTTTTCCACCATGAATTGTTTAAGATCCTTTATAAAAACTCTTACACTGTATAGTGAAGGTGATACACGAGAACCATTTAATTTGGGAACTAAAATACTCCATAAACACCTTCTTTAAACTGAGCATGCTTTTTAGACATCATATGACATGAACCACCTCTTCCAGAACCACTTCCTTTGTGGAATAACTCCTCCACAACCCACTTTCAATCATTGATGAATTATTCCATGAATAATACTCTTAAGGAAATTATCTCTCTAGGGAAGATGTTTTTATGATCTTTTTTTATAGGTAAATGAATTCAAGCAACCCAATTATCATAATTACCGAATATCTATTTTCAGATCACCCATCACGACATACTGCTCTCACTATATATATCATATAGAGTATTATTCGTTTTAGACAACCAATTTCATTTTGAATTGAAAATAATGTTTTGTAGAACCCTTAAAATCACATCCTTCACCTATAAATGTAAACCATTTATGGGGGAAATTCATACAATGACATAAAAACATAATTATGTGGCTCTTTTTCAGTTTAGATAGTGCATCTTTTATATATAAATCTAAATTTCTATTTCTAGTTCTAGAGAATCAATTACATTTCCTTGTATAATTTTTAACATAAATTGTAATAAATTATTATGGACCACCACAAATGAATTTCTCAGTCATGTTTTTCAAAAAAAAACATTCAACCCAAAATCAATACAATGTTAAATTGTGGAATATTATCCCAACAGTTTTATAAATAATATCTTATTTCCCATTCTTCTGATAAATATTTATTTCAATAATTTTTAAATGAAAAATATTTTCATCCTTTTTTATGTAAATTTTGAATGAGGTTCTTTATATGACGAGGATAAAATATTTTATGATATTTAAAGTAGAAAATGAAATATTTTTTTTGTTTTGTGTCTATTATGGTCCTTGAAAATAGTTTTGGATAACGTTTGATCTTGATGTAGATATCAAATATATTGTACAATGATTTTTTTGTGTACAAAATTATATTGTAATTAACTAAAGAGGTTATTCCATTTTTAAGTGTCCTTATAATGGTTCTTGTAAGGGTCATATGATGACGATATCCCAAGGGACCAAAATAACGATGATGTGTATATAAAAGAGAATTTATGAAAATATTATTATTTCACTATTTAAGAAAACAAGATTATGTTTTAATTATCTTTATGAACCAATTTTGAGTGAATTTTTTTTCTAGAATAGGTTTTTCATAGGTTCTCATACTTCATAAGAAACCCTTTGGAATATGTTTTTTATTTCATTATTTCGTATTTTTTTATGAAATAATTACTTCAATAATAAATAATTCACATTTAAATAAATGAATATTTTATCTCAATGTTTATTATAAAATGGGAAAAATTTAAATGTATTTCATACTTTTAAAATAAAATAAATGATTATTTTCCATTTTATATCCAATAAAAATATTATTGTTCACATCACATGTTCTTAACTATTTTTCACAAGGATTTAAGATTACTGGGAACAATAACAAAGAGTATAATTAAACTGTCGTGGATCATTTTTAGGTGAATAAAATGTGACTTCAATGAAACAAAAATTTATGTTTTTGAATCGTGTTTTCGGAAAAAAATAGCCATTGAGTGGATGCCTCAACATAATAATATATGTGTTTGATTTGTATGATTTTCTCAAAATTTTCCAAAACAATAAACCTAAAAGATCCTAAAAATATTATAAAATTTAATCCATTTTTTAAACACATAATTATGAGTTATTAAAGTAATAATTCACAAGCTATCTCAGTTTGTTTCATTGTAAGGGTTAAAATGAATTCAGGTGTTAGGATTATTCATTTTATTATATTTTAATATTTTTAGAAACCATCAGGTGTTTATAAGTCTATGGTTTTTCATAATATTAAATCCATAGATACCATTTTAATGTTTTACATAATTGAATTTTTCGATGATTAAGGATATTTTTCGTAGAAATTTATTATGATTTTGGGAGAATACCTGATTAGATTTTATACAACCCTTAATATTATCATGTGATATTATATAACTGATAAACGGTATATATAACCATGAGTGTAAATATATTATTTAATGTTGATGATATTTTGGATAATTTGGATAAAGATTCATCTTATTTTTGAGAACAATATATGATTATGGTAAATAGGAAATATAGTCTAGTAAGCGAATTTATTTGAGGAATAATGATTGAGTAATTTTTTTTAAGTATTCATGATTTTAATATGAAAAATTTTAAGTCTTTTAGATATTATATGATAATGAAATATAATTTTTTGGAATCTGACATTATGTGTGATTGATGTTTTTTGGAGAGAAATTAAAGGTGGATATTCGAAGAACATTCACTGAAATATATACATTTTTTATGTTTTTTTTAAATTTTAAGCATATTTTTAAGATAATTAAGGATAGTTATTTATGTAATTATTAATTTTGAAATTTGGGAGTTTTGGTTAAGGATATAGAGATTAATATTGTATTTATTTATATAGTGTTTTATTCATAGGGTATATTATATTATCTTGTAGTAATAAGTTTTGTTATTGGTTAACGAGTTGGAACAAGGGGAATAATTTTTCATCCTTTTGTAGATATTATGATCTCTTTAAAGATAATTTTAGTTAATCAATATAGTAAAATTATTTATGGTTATTTATCATAAGACATGAAGCACAATTAGGAAACAACATGAAAAAAAACCAAATGAAGAAATTATGCGAAGAAATCATGTATGTTTATTCCATCACATTCTCTATTTCTGTGGTAACATAATTCCTCAAACATAATAAGGAAGATGAAAAATAAATTGAGTGCTATGTCAAAAGTACTTCTCATTTTTGAAGGTATGCATTATGAAAATGTTTCATATATAATATTATCTCAATGAAAAATACATTGTTTAATAAATTTTAAGGAAATAATAAGTTTCATAGAATTAACATAGATACTAAGTAGTTTTTAAAAATAAATGTAATGGATGTGGATTAAAATGGACTTCCTAATACTATGTATATTTATATTACATTCCTTATAATTAATTTTTAAAATGTTCTAAACAAATTTTTTTTATACTTGAGATAAAATTACAAGGATATAATATCTTTAAGGAGTAGATTATAAAACCCTCTTATTTTTGGATTTATTTTCTTTTAAATTAAGGCTATGGTCAATAGATTACAACATATGAAAAACCATTCTTAAAAAAATAATGATATACTATTGAAATACTATATTTTAAATATGGATTCTATAACCTAGACATTGGTTTAGCAGGTAAATGGATGATTAACTACATTATGAAATATATATTGAAAATATATCATTATACAAATTTATTTACTGTTTCCTCTAAAATATTAACCTTATTTTTTGATGACAAGAATTATATCAAATATGGTTAAGAATAATTTAATTATAGAAAGGTCAATATTTCTATTAAAAAAAGGTCAACTTATATTTTGAACATTTACATTAAAAGATAAATTTAATATGTAAATAATTTTAAATTTATTAATAAAAAATTATTTTAGGATTCATGTTATAAAAATTATCTTAATATTTATTTTTCATATTTTTTCTAAATAGAATATTTTTTGTGAATAGTAAAAAATATCCAATTTATAAATAATACAAAAATATAAAAATAATAATGTTATAATAACGATGGGAAAGTTTTTGAAACACCTTTTAAATACAAATTATATATTATATAAGTAATAAAATTTAATTAACAATTTAATTTCAAACGTAGAAATATTTATTTGACAATTTGGAAATCATAGTAAAATAATAACTATTTTTATCATATCTATTTAAATCAAGTTTTAACATGGTTCATTTTGAGTTTTTATATGTTATAAATTACTATAAGTTATATTTTACAAAAAATAATACAACTAGTTCCATGGTAATCAATATTATAAATTAATTTAGTATAAAATTGATGTTATTCTTAAAGTATGTATTTTTTTAAAATGAAGTATGTTTTCATTTTGTAAATTTATATTAAATGATATTTTTACCAATTATAGAAATTTAATATTAGAAAATTAATTACATATTTTTTATCAACGTGTTTTAAATTTTTTATGAGTCTAATTTTTTTATTCATCATGAATAGCCACCGTGGTAAAAATAGTCAGTATGTTAAAGGGTAAACAAGATAATTAAGGTAAAAATTATGTGATCATATCAAAAATAATTATGTTATAATGGATGGATGAGTTTTTTCTTCCACCAAATTATCACTAATCATTTTTATCAATTTTTTTCCACTTTACATGATTATTAATTCCCTATTTATATTAATCAAATTATATTTACAAAAAAGACACTTTATCATATTTAATATCTAAAATATGTTTTCATGGTAGGTATAAGGTTAAATATAAAATATTAATGTACAAAGATGATTATAATTATGTTTAATAAATTAAATTACTCTTTATAATATAATTTAATTTTTTTAAAATAATACAATTTTCTAAAACATTTGCGCTGTGTTGACACTTCATTTATAAGAACCTAATAAAGAAGTAAATGATTATAAAAACTTTAAATGTAAAAATATGAAGATATACTATGGAATTAAAAAATATTTATAAATAATTATTAATTATATGTGATTATTTATTCATTTTAATTCTAATTCCTTTTTTTGATATGATTAACATAACATTTTTTAAATAGTCTTGAAAATTACATTAAATGCTATTTAGTGTTAAAAAAATATTTTTAATTCATTATAAACATATAAAATAATAAAATAAACTAATTTTATGAGATATTTTAAATAATAACATCTATGTTCTCTTATTTTTCCATTTTCATTTTTTAAATTACATTCATGATCTTTAAATATTGAAAATTTTCACAAATGGTTGTGATTTTTTTCATATAAAAATGAACCCAATATATGATTTCGAAATTCACATATGAGTTATGTTTTATCTAAAATATATATCTAAATTTATATCCAAATTTATCTTACCATGTTACAAATTCACTTAAGGGTTAATAAACCTCTCCTTTAAAGGCGTTAAGCTTAATCGAAAGAAGGATATCGAAAGAGGGGGATAAGTCTTAATAGATGTCATCCATATTTATTTATTCTTATACCTCGTTAAAAAATATCATAACCATGCTAATATAATAAAATAATTACCTTCAATATAATCAATTTTTATTATTTTTATGTTAGAACCCATTTTCATTTCTTTTTCTATTATACGAGAAATGAAAATATCGCTCATGTGTACGCGTGGACTGCTACCTCCAGATATCAATGTGTTTCGTTTTTCATAATTATCTCAAACGTATGGGAATTTTATGGATATAAAAAATATATATGAAATTTATAACAAAAATGTTATTATTTTTTAAATATAATATATTACTTATTTTTATACCCTTCCATCAGTTTGAAAATGAAAACTTACTTATTTGTATCTGTGGACAACCACCTCCATAAAGAGATGTGATTCATTTTTCATTTCCAAATTACATGGATGGTTCAAAAATATTATTTAACAAATAAAAAATCTAATTATTTTATTATTATTATTATTTACATTATGAAATAATGACCCATTCTACCATGGTCAACCCACAAAATGTTTTTTGGGATTTTGAACAGAACATACTTGAAAAGTCCATCAAGAAATTAACTGTTTTGGTAACTATATAAGACATAGTAATAAATAAAATAAAAGATATCATTATAAGGTATGAAAAATAAATTTTTTCCTTATTCAGTTCAATAACTAATATAATTTAATTATACTTTAGGAAAAGTACATATGTGAGAAGTCAGATTCGAGGAAAGATATTTTCCTTTAAAATTCCATTTTAAAATATTTTTACTCCATATTAATATTTTTTAAAATTTTTAAATAATAATATTATTAAAATAATTTAATTTTTAAATTAATTTATATATATTTTTTATATTAAATATTTGGATTAAAAATTTATCTTTTTAATATATTTTATACAGGTATATTTTGGAAAACCATGAAATAATTTTATTATATATTTTGTTTGAAGGAATGTTCCCTCTATTAAGTCTGTTTTGATCTCAAACAATTTTTATTCAATTTTTGATGGGATTTCTAAAGAATTTTTGGTTTCCATTATTGTGGGATTTTTTCATTTAAGGAGTTTTGAAATAAATAATGAAATTTATCCTTATTTATATGTGAATCATGAAATTCATTATTAATACATGTGAAATACTATATTTTAAGTTATTTTATGATAGAAATGAAGTATTATATGTTTTTCATGTATTTTATTATCCTTATAAATTTTTATCATGATGGTTGATCCTAATATAGCTCTCAAATGGATGAGTGAATGATTTTGTTCTTCAAGGAATTATATTGGAAATAACAAAATAGGATATACCATTCGAGAGGTTTATTATAAGTTTTATTATATGTTTTCTATGAATATGATGTCTTAAGGAACCAACATAAATTTTCTATGTTTTTAAAAGAGTTTTTATTTAAATATATTTATATTAAAATATAAGGAAAAAAATTATGTTCGAAGACTTTTTATGAACCATTTAAGGGGGAATGGTTTGCCTTTCATGAAATCATTTTTCATGGGTTCTCTTACTTTTCATGTGACCCTAATTATTAAAATTTTAATTCATTATTTATTATAAAATATTATTTGAAATCTTTTGGAAATGAATATTATTTCATGAGTAAGGGAAAATATATATGAATTCAATGTTTTTTAGGTAAAGAGACCAATTTTTTTTATGGATTTCATAGTTTCTAATATGAACTAACTTGTTATGTTCATATTTATATCAGATACTATGATTTAATATCTCATAAATTTTTTTAAAATGATTTTCACAGGGGATAAGGATGAGTAGGATCTATATAAAGGTATATATTTCTACTCTGGTGGTTGATTTTCAAAACTTGCAGATGAGACTTAAGTGAAAAAAATGTTTAATTTCAAGAAAGCTATTTTTCATGAAAAAAGGACATTGAGTGGAATTATACACAATGAAATGTATGAGATTGATATATAATAGTCTTTTTCAATTATTTAAACAGATAAACATAAAAGATCTTGGGAATTTTAAAAAATTAAATACATTCTTTTAAACTCATAAGTATGAGTTATTATAGGAACACATCACTATAGGTCTAGGGTGATCAAATGTTCTCTGGTGGAGGATATGGAAGGTTTTATTAATGATATGGAGCATTTTATATACTCCATAATCTAGATAGTTTGGTTTTCATAGTGCATCAATGGAATATAATGTTCATCTTTCAGAGAAAGAACATTGTTAGTGGAGTTAGACCATCAGTGTGAGATGTATAACTAATCTATGTGGGTGTACACATCACTTGGAAACACATTATAAGAAATGAAGGGGGAAATATTCTTATTGTGTTATGAATTTTGATCAGTCTAGTACTAGTGGTTGTTAGCCTAGGGTTAGTAAATAATAGAGAATTTTCATCTGAATGATTAGGACCATCCGATTTTGATTGGGGAAGTTTATACCACTCAAAATTCAATGGTGGGATACTATACAATTTGAGGGAATTGGTGTTATAAAAACTGTGATATTTATTAGATTTATCTAAAAATGAACAGAAATATAGTCATGATATTTTTTTACACTTTGTGAGAACTTATTGAATATCAAGTCAAGGATAGATAATTCCCATAACTGTTTGTGAAGGGGTTGAGGAAGAAGGCTTAAGTTAGTGTCATTGGTGACACTGAGTTATAAATAGATGATGAAAAAGAATCTCATATGGGTTCATAAGAGAATACCACCTTCTGATTATTTTGGTGTCACTGTGATATTTTTTAAGTAGTCCGTGGTGGATTACATAATATATGGGTTGTTCACATTTGAAAACCATAAAAAATAGTCCTTAATAGTGGGTAGAGAAGAACTCAAAATAGTGATAACATTTACAACATCAATTTTCATATCGATATCAATGGTTCATGGAATCTCTTTATCCCAGGTAGAGGGGTGACCATCAGACTAGAAAAGGTGTTTAGTAATGAGGTTTGGAAAGATTCACATATAGAAGATACATGTTTCTATTAAGGTTTTACTTCAAGATATGATAGATCTGATCAATTCAATGAAGGGAGATTATATAACCTTATTGTATGTATTTGTACCAAGATTTTGTATAGCTTAAACATATGAAGAAAAATAATTTTCATGAAAATGTGGGTTTTTTTTCTCATGAGGTTGTTTTGTGACCTTCTTTATTGGGGATCTAGAGTTGTTTTCTTCATGGGGAGGAGAAGATTTAATGTTTGGGTAGGATGTAATGACCTATATTTTTTCGATATAAACCTTTTAGATATTTAAAATTGTATTTTTGAGATGTGTCACTAATCCAAAGTAAAGTCTTGAGCATCATAAAATCCAGAAAACTACAAAATAATTTTTTTTGGTTTATACACATAAAATTACAGGAAATTTAAATTTTATAACAATAATCACATCATAAGTGAAATTTGAGAATGTGTTTGAATATTTAAATATCAATTTACCATATTTTTATTATTAACATCATTCACATCATGATCCAGGGGTTTAGACCATCCCAAGTGGTAGTAGTTAATTAAATTACATAATTAATTTATCAATTAATTCCATTATAAATGTTCTTAACATCTCATTCTTGGTTTAGTTTTTTTAATCGCTAGCTTGATATAGTGAGTGTGAATATGGGATCATTGGGAGAATCAATATAGAGAGATCTGATAAACATGTTCAATAAGGAATCACCAATGATGTCCAACACAAACAAATTATTCATCAGAAATTGATCCATTGAAAAAAAATATATTTTCTATATTTAAAAATCCCTATTATTTATGATTTATATGATATATATATTCATTTTAAATTATGGTGTTTTAATAAAATTACCTTAACATTTATTCATCATTTCTCATAGACAAAAAAGTTCATTATTTTAGGTTTTTTCCATGGTTATTTGTTGATGTAATCTCAAAAACAATAGATGATGAATATTTTATTTCAACGAGAAAAAATCCCTTATTTATCTCTTTTTATTGACCCCATTTTTAGAATTTGTACTTCATATATCACCATAAGTAAAAATTCGATGAAATATGGAAGCAACATGACCAGAGAGTAGAATCTCATTGTGGGATCTATTGTTTTTAGGTAAACAAAGGATGAAGACATGCTTGATCAAGGATGGATTTATGTAAATCACTAGAGATGGTATACAACACATGAAACCGATTTTACTTATTATTTCATATATTTACTTTTTTTTTTGTTTTGTTTTTGAGTTCATCATGAGTTATTGTGAATTCTTTAATGTTTTTGATGATTTTTTCTTATGTATAATTTTCATTAACTGTCACCACAAACATTTTTAAATCATGTAGATGATCTTTATATTATTTTTTTGAGGTGCACAGTTCACTTAGTGTAGGAAATATGACTCACCCTTATGTAGGTTTTTTTATTTCATTTCAAGCATCCACTGTTAGATGGAAAGAGTGATGCACAGTTTGAAAAATCATACGGGCTTACACTTCTGTGAGGATTTACTAGAACATGAATTATAAATATTTTGGAGACACTATATGGAAGTCATATAGATTTCTTCATATTTTAACAATTGTAGTTTCATGTTTGGTGTAAGATTTCTTAAACCTCTTAGAGAAAACAATTTGACTTTCTTAATTTTCCATAAACAGAAATGATTTATTATAACATTATAATTTTATACACAAAAAATAATTACCTCTCCCCCATTTATCTATGGATTATAAATGGAAATCTCATAGATCATTAGAATACCTCCTCCCATCATTTTTTGAGGGGTTTCTCCCTCAAATTACGGTGTTCTCCAATAGGTAATACTCTTTCTTTATCTCCCCTTTCTTATTTACCGAGTTTTTCTTCATCTGTAGCTTTGGATCTCTCATAGTTGAAACCTAAATTTTTATTTTGACTTAATGTTCTTTGGTTCTTGATATTAGGTTGTGAGGATCACATATTAATTATTTTTAGTCCAATTTTTTATTTTTTCATCACATCTACACTATATTTCATGTAGATAGTTCCATGACATTACCGTTTTATCACAAACAATGAATTATTGAGCTTTATAAAATTGGTTTATTTTAAATTTTGTTGTGTTTTAGTGGGTTTGGTTGTGTTTATAATGTGATTAAATAATTAAATGATTTTATAAAACTACTTCTATGGATATAAATTTAATATACATGTTTGATAAAAATATAAAGGGTATTTTAAATGGATTTTGATTATTTAGTCAGTTTTTTGGATTTTAAATTTATCCATATGATTGAGTAAAGGTCTTAAGGTATAGGTTTAGTTTTTCTATAAATCTTATATACTTTTGGTGTTTTATTTGCTTAATTAAATTGTTATCGATGAGTGTATTGATACGTATTTTCCCATTGGGATCCTTGGAACTTAACATAAATGTTAACATATGTATACACACATGTGAAAGTAGATATTTACCTATATATGTATGAATATTCCTACACATATTGGTGGATGGATATATATATATATATATATTATAGGATTCTTTATTTAACATTGAGTTTCTAAATTGTATCATGGTTTTAAAAGTTAATTTCAAAATGAAACAATCTAAATGTAATTATTAGTTTTTCTAGGTACAATTAAATGGTTTATTACAATGATATTTATCTTGAAATCCTTTTATTTTTAGCTGGATTTTTGAAATATTATACTACTTATTTATCCTTAAATGTAGGTTCGTTCCTAAAAAGTAGTTTTGTATAATGTATTTACATCCATTTAAGTCCTATAATTTAAGGAAATACTAATCATGGGTAGGTTCATGGAGTTAGGATAAAGAATATATGAATGGTTTTTGGTTATTCATTATTGATGTAATTTATTAAAATTTTACCTCATTTGACATTTTTATGTCTACTAAGGGATCCTATGAATCTTAGTGGGCGATGAGAGAAAATAACTACCTAGTCCCAGCTAGATGAAATAAATCCATTTTGGTATTTAATAGCCATGTGGGAATGCGATTAATGTGTCTTCTTAAGAGTATCTTGTCGGTTATTGAAATAGTAATGAATCAATATGTCTGCCGATGGTTCCACTAGAGTATATCTACGACCTCCTCAAAGAATGTTAGAATTTATGGTAATCATATCTATGTTATTTCTTCATGATAATTATATTTTTTAAACAATTATTTTACTTTTTTTGTTATAAGATATTCTACTCATTCCATTTGTATATTATGTGCATGATTTAATTGGCATGGTTTATTATGGGTTGTTGAATTTAGTTTAATTTTTTTGAGTATTTTGGAACTGTTTTAAGGGAATTTTTGAAACCAGTTTCTAAATGTGTATTTAAAAAGGTGTATTTTACCCTGATTTTTCTAATGTGTTTCCTAAATACATAATTTTTGTTTTAAATATGGGTTGTTAGAAAATATCTTTATTTTTTTCCTTATAACAAAGTTTTTTTTCTATTTGTATTTTAAACAAACATCTATGGTTTTTTAAAAAAGAAAATTCCTGGAATCTATAGATATTTCTTACAAATATTTGTTATGATCACACCAAAATTTCACAACTGAAAAACAATAGACCCACATTAATGTTTTATCTATAGGTATCATTTTGGGATCAATCATGAAGTGAGTATGTTTTAGGGATGGATGTTGACCATTTGGTTACATTGATATCATGATGGGTTTACTATGGATTTTAAATTTCATAGTAGTTATATCGGGTAAGGAAACCTTCTGTTCTGTGATATTTTATTTTTTAAAAAAATTTATTCATTTCATATTATGTTGTTTATCTGTTGTGGTTAGGTTTTAATTTCTATCTCTTATTTTCCATACATAAAATTTCCAACTATTTGTTGACCCCGATATTAAAAGATCCTTGGAGACTTACATGTTTAATATATTTGTCTTTTATATATATATATATGGAGAAATACTTCCCTTGAGATCTTTTTAATTCCCATATTGATTTTTAAAAGCCTTGGGGAATTATGGGTTCCCCTATGGTATGTTGAGAGTTGTCTTGGGTACATAGCTTAAAAGTTATCCTGAGATAGTTCTTCAATAATTGGAATCATATCCTAATATTTTTTTGATACTTAGGTTCATATATAACCCTTTTTTATTTTCGATATCCTATAGGATAATTCTTAGGGATGTTAAAAACAAGAGGTAGGAGAAATGAATGGTATTTCAAGTAACTCAACCCAATAATTCAGTTGATATGGATTTTTGAGTGTTTGTTATTGAATTTTTATATATAAATATTTTTTATACTATATTTAAATTTTTATGGATGGTATATAAAATTTTATTAACATTTTATAAGTGATTTAGTGGTTTTTATGTATTTGAGGCTAATGGGAAGGACAAAGTTGATGAGAACAATTAGGCTATATAGTGTGGTGAAATATGAAGTGCTCATGCATCTGGATCTAAATAGGCACAATGGTGTTTTTTGTGGTTGGCACATAGTTCATATAACAAAGCAACCAAACCATGAAAAACCATTATCCTCCCTTTTTTATTTATTTATTGTTGATCCCCTATTGATCCAGTTTCTTTTGAGTTTTTTATGGATGTTATTTGGTGTAATGTGATAGGTATTTTTATAAAATTTTAATGAAAATTGGTATGGTTTTAAATGAATTATTTATCTGAAAAATTATTTTTAATAGGGGAGGTTGGTTTTGAAAATTTACAGGGTGTTTCCTGAAAGGATGTTTGAATAATTGAATAATGTAGTCCTATGTATTTTATAAACAATAGAATTATTTTAATTAAAAAGATATTAAATTTGGGATTATGATTTTAAAACATATGTGTAGAGTTTAATGTGGTTTTGAAATGATTTTTTAACATTTTAGAACATAAATGTGATACTTTCAAATGGTTTAAAAATTAAATGTTCAAATCATATAATATTAATTTTATTATTTTGTTAGAGTTATTATTTTATACCATGTTTTTCATTAAATTATTCCTTTTTTATTTAGTGTATTCCTACAGAAAACGTTCTAAGGAATAATTTATTTTTGAGTGAAGCATTTTCTATTTATGACAGAACTTAGACTCATGACATAGTCTTGGTTCCAATTTCCTCTTACAGTTTACCAAACTTTTAAAAAGATTATGGTTATTTAGAAAATGTGAAGTGGATCATAAAAGTCAAGTACATATTTAAAACATTTGGATCTATGAATTCTTTTAGAGTAAGTTATGTTTTTGGTTTTTAAAAGTTATGAGGATATATTAATGGAATATGATTTACCAAACTCAATTTTTAGTTTGAATGATGTGGGTGTTATTTAAGACAACATTTATTCATTGGTTCCATTTTGATGAGTTTAAATATTGTTTAGTAGAAGAGATCATGGGTCCTTATTAGGGTCATTAAATAGTAAAGGAGTACACTAAAAAAATTTATAAGTGTATTCCTTTAACTATTGAGAAAATATCTAGTGAATTCATGAAGCCTCTCTTTTTCACAAAGGGTCTTCATATGGATCTTATTTTCAGACTGCTTTCTTATAGACTATACTCATTTAATGAATTCGTGGATGATTAATTCATAAAAGAGATGGATATGGATGGTAAACTGTTTTACGTGATATCCCTGTTTCTGTTTAAGTTAGTGAATGTTTCCCATTAGGTGACAAGTAGGTTCTATAGTAACCTATCATTATATAGTATTATTCCATTGTATTTATCTTAATTCGAACTACTAGGGCCATCTTTGATAGAAGTATGAACAAAATGACACCTCAACCCTACCTCTAATAGGCAACAATCTAGAAGCTAGCACCGAATAGAAATATCATACATGTAAGAGGCCTTATCTTAATGTTCTTATTCACACACACAAACATCTCAATATACCAGTATAATGTTGAAATATAAAAAAATCACCCTATATATTATTGCTTAAAAAATATCCCACATTTGAGTATAATAATAAGTTAAATAAAATCAAAAGGGAAAAATAAAATACAAAAAAAAATTCAAAAGAACCTACCCTACTGGAAATATAGAGGAAGTTACCAAAAATAATATCTTAGATTTATCTAAGGCCAATATAGCATAACTAAGGTCCAATTAATCTTCCAATATTCTCAATCTACCGAGGACTCTAATGAAATTACTATTGTTTTAATAATACCTGACATGTTTTGGAAAATCCAGTGCATGTGTGAGTATATAAAAACCCTATAGAACCTACCAAAATCACCAAAAATAATAATAATAAATTTAGTTTTATAATATATGAGAATTTTTTTCAATAAAAATATAGTACTTTACAATATATAACAATTACAGCCAAAATATGATAAATATAGACACTATGTTTTATGATTAGGTCCGAAAATGACTTTCATCCTAGGATTCTTCAATAGGATAAAAAAACACCCATCTGGGAGAACAAACTCAAGGAGTTCAGTAAAACTGATGGAACTCATTCGATAGGTCTTTATCATTGGGACTCTCCAAGAATAAGTGAACACTGTAACTTGGAGTGTCATTATAGACATATATGGGATCTCACCCAAGGCCTATATGGTATAGCCAACCATTCAAAGAATAAATTGATAAGTATGGTAACATACACCTGTTCATGTCGGTCATGATGATTCTTAAAACCTAATCTCAGGAAGAATATGAAGGGAATGATTACACAACCACCATTAATTATAGAGGGATTCCTTATATAGTCCATAAAGGGGATCTTGCCCGTTTCTCCAAATAAAATGCAACCCTAAACCATTATGGAGGTGGGTTGATAAAATTCACCCCAAATAAAAAAAGATGAAACACACCCACAAAGATAAAAATCATGGTATCAAACACAAGATCACTCTAGATATGATCTAAGATGGATAAGGGATCCAAATTTCCATTTTATGGACTATACAATGTGTCCCATGGGGTACACATTATGGATCACTTATTTTAGAACTTCTCATGCATCACTTCCTTACATGACATGATTTTCTCCATATACATGGTGTGTTATTTATGATACATGATATTTATAGGTTAACCAACAGTTAGTTTATATAGTCTTCCCAAGTCCATATACTATGGATGTGACCACGTACGTTGGCTATTCCCATATACCAGGCCATGTTCGAGTCCATTTGGAATTACATGGGGGTGTGCTCCAACTCTCAAGGAATCTATGTAGACAATATAAAACTCAACATGTGCCATTGTAAAATGCTTGCGAGCATTGATACACATGGTGTGTGTGGTCACATGACATACTCGATGTGTACTCCCTGAATATTTTTATCCATTTCAAAAGGATAAACATCATGTAAAATAACCACACAATGTGTTACACTACCTGACATTATAGACGTTTACTCTGTATACCAATCGTGTTAGATGGATAAGGGTAAAAAAACATTGTGAGTCAATCACATGACATGTGATATTTTACTCATCATGTGAACCCTATCCACCACGTAGAGGGGACTACATGGTTTGAGTTCCATTGAACTAAATTCACTCTACTTCAAGATTTCACAAAATCCACATATGTTCATGTTTTATCTTTCATGCACCACCACCACCTTCATGACCACAGTAAAACTCTGTTTAATGCCTTGATTTTGGGTGGCGACCCTCCAAAACTGGCCGAAAGTCGAAATCTATCCATTCTCATAAGAAATACCATTTCTATAGCCATCGGATGCCTCAACATGACGCATCATGAAAGAATCATACTACACAAACCCACACTGGACCACTACAATATCCAGTGGTAGGATTGGGGTTACCCTATTACTAGGATCACTGAATGTCATACCTTCATTGAGATTATCTTCATATGCGGTGCAATACTCTCATTACCCAGTCCACCATTAGATTCCAATTTTCATCACCAAACATCCAATTCTTTTCTCAGTAACCAATATTGAACCCATAACCATGATTCTTCATGAAAAAAGATAAATGTGAAATGATAATTACCCAAGGTCTCATCGAATCAACAACCAACTGAAATATTAAAGACAAAAATCAAGAACTGTTGGAAAAAGTCACATAAAAACCATGTAGGTCTCGTTCGATGGATGTATTTGTTTGGATATCATTAATGCTATTTAGAGAGTGGTGGATTATAAACTAAGATAGTATCAATGAAAACAAATTTCAAATTTATATATCTAGAAATAGAAGTCATATATTGGAAAACCAACTAATAGAGATATGTGTACTAATTTTGGTAGGATTAATTTTTTTCATCTCAATCCATAAACAAGGATAAAACCACAAAATAGATTCCCTACATCAGTTTTGGGTTGACCAATAATATATAATGTTTACATATCATTTTCAATGTTGTGATCCAGACATTCCAGTAATGATGATTATACTCACAGTACTCTATTCCATGATTCATAATCCCATGAACATCCAACAATACACCCACCAACCAACTTCTCCATCTTCTGATTCCATTTAGGGGTATGCTGATAAATATATGGAATTCCACATTATCATGTTTAATTAGAGGATAAAATTAGGATTTTAAAATTATATGACCACTAAATTAATAAATTAATTTAATTCATTTTTTCCTCCAATGATTGCACTCTATCAATGTTCCCAACACCAGCATGACTTATTTTGTGCCTTTGGTAAAGCACACATCAAAAATTGAATGATTGTATCATATTTCCCATCTAATCCTATATTCGGGAGATATTATACTATCCCCAAAAAACAATTCATTCAGGATTTAGTATTTTTAATATTTTTAATATATTAATATTGATGTTCTCAAGGCCCAGAAATCACATACAGATTCTATACCTAACATTTCAAATATTTATTACGCATTCCAAAGTCATAAAATAATAAAAATAGATAGTAATATTTTCCCCACCTTTATGGATTTTTGTCTTGAAATGTAAACACCTAATTAGATGCGAAAAAATTAAGTTAACATGTGGATATGGCACCATCATGATCAATCCCAAAGGTTCCTGTTTTGATAATAATCATTCATCCAAGGAAACAAACTTTCCAATAAAGGGTACTGTCTTATCAGTTCTCAAACACCACTAGAATCCTTAAAAAGGTTGATCAACCCTAAATTTACACCTCAACATGATCAATAAAATGCATTGAGATATAAAAATTTCAACTCAAACACCAAATGTAGGAAAAACCAGACACCCATTATAACTCTGGATGTAATGTTATGTGGTATGATACATCGCTACACTCCATAGTATCTTGAAAAGGAACTATGAACCTTAAATTTAACATGGCATCCCATCAAAAACTATATACTCTCCTTCGAGGGGTTACTCATAAGAACATGTGGTATCGATCATTATCATGAAGGGACACCTCTTTCAGTACACATTGGACCATTACATCTCTAATAATTCCTCATTCACCACTAGATAAACTGAACCGTTTAGAACCATCACTCACACCAACAGTGGGTGCATGAATAATGTTCCCCTAGATCCGACCAGTACATCAGTGACTTAAAGGGTATTCCGTACATATCCATGAATGATGTTAAATTTATGGTGTAGTGATAAAAAAATTTATATATAAATTCCACCAATCGTATAAGATCCTCAGAACTATGTCTTAGAAAATAACAAGAAAACTTGAAGCTTGTTTCGTAGAACTTAAAAATTCCACTTTTTCCGCTATCTGTCTTTGGTAGAATCATTATGTTCAACATTAAGAGAGTCCCAATGCCCCAAAAAATCCTTTTAAAATCATGATGTGAACTGAGCATCACAATCTTCAATTATCATAAAACTACCTCAATGATGTTGGACCACCTCTTCCATGAACATGTGTCTTTACTTTACACGAATATCTTCACTTGAATGGATTGGAAGTGGGAACAATTGATGTGCCCAAATATTATCACTCACATTGCATCATGTACTCTTCCTAATTATTTAATCACATTCAAGAAAACCCAATGGATGTTGTCCCATTTACAATTACATCAGGCCATCGCAGCCTTAACACTTTTGTATGTGAGAAGTTATGATATAAACTTAGAAACACACTACCACATCATTCAATACCCAATAAGATGACAATGTATCCCTATACATCCTCACATCTCGTGGATATGGTACTAATTTAAATCCTGAATCCTCCTAAAAATATCCTCTTACAGTATGATTGGTGTCATAGCCGATCCTAAAATAGGAATTGTGTGCTTACCTCCTTAAGAATATTAATGAGGAACAAGTTAAGGGGATATCTGGTTACACAATATATAACAATAGATATAAACATGTTGAAACTTCCTGATAAAATGAATTAGTAGATGGGTGAAAACCACTAACTGGAGGAAATATACAACATCCTCATCCTTTAGATCCAAATCTAAATATGTAAACTACTCTATCACCTCACTCAAGAGCAGTACACTAAAATTATCATAGTAAATAACTTTTACCATTGAAAAATCATCAGGGGGTTCCAAACCTAGTACAATCTCAACCATTTCTGGGTCCAAATTCCACACCACTTTATTAGAAGACTTATCTATGAAGTGGACCTAATATATCCAAAACTATAAACATGAGATATTCAAATATTCATGAAACTATTGGGGAATTTCCATAAGTATCCCCATTCATCTCACGTTCTCCACCTATGACTCCATGTACACTTTGATTTCACTAAAAAAGACTACCCCAAACTGATCAAAGAAGGATTGAAGGATATGGTCAATAATCTCTACACAATCTTCTAGGGATTTTAACATGTAGATTGGAATCAACAAGAAGTTAGTGAAGCCATAGTGGATCTAGGAATCCAACCTCATTAAATCCTTCTCTGGAACATTTATCTAGAGATAAACTATCTTGAGGTCAAAAATATAGAACCACTTCAACCCTAACCACTGGTCAATGAATTACTTGATTCTTGGGAGTGGATTATTAGTCCTAATAGTAACATGGTTCATGTGATATTAGTCCATTCAAAACCTTAATCTCTCATCTGCCTCCTAGGGAAACAAAACTAGGTCTCCCATGAAAATAGAATGGGTCTAAAACTCCCAAGATCTGTAGATTTCCATAATCAGACCATCATCTCTCATAGCCAGAATGGGTCATCTTATATGCTTGTATAGATATTGTTCAATCCAGAGTCACAAGTAAATGTATAACATAACATCCAATGTGGAGGTAAGCTTGGAACATCCTCGGGGAATATATTTTCATACTCCTCTAACACAGAAGGAAACCGAGTTATCATTGAATCCAAATCTAAAAAGTTCCTACTATCCAACAGATGAGGAATCTACAATACCCTATAACACGTGAGACCATCATACTCTTAATAGGATTCATTCACACTAAAGGAGAAATATTAAATTCACTAAATATGTTAGACTTCAACCCCTATTCACAACATCAAACTTCATATTGAATTTAAATAGCTCGTTAATACAAAGGAATGAAATCACAGAGTCTCATTGTCACTACAAAATGGTTCCACACAAGGCTCCATATCCCCTCCTTGAGCTAATTAAAAATATCATTAGAAGGGATTGATCTATGAAGCTTCTCTTCATGATCCACAAAACAAAATGGTTGATTAAAAAGGATCCACTATAATTACATGATCTTGAGCACGAGATATATTTTAGAAAATATAGATTTTAATTGACTTCTATGACTAAAACTAGAGTAGATAAGACATATGTTGTACCTAAAATGACACTTTAATCCTAGAAGTCACAATCACTTAATTCATGAATCTATCATTTACCTTTATTACTATTTCATAACATCCAGGTCCTGATACAACACCATATCAAAAAAACAACCTGAAACATGAAATTAAATTGAACTTTACCACCAAAACTAGAAAATATCCACTTTGGGATGCAATAATCACCCATATAGCTTTAAATCACATAATAGAAAATTATATTGGTAGGGGAAGTGACCATATACCTTTATTTCTTGTATCCATGTGAAACATCACCAAAACAGAGCTCTTCTAACCCCCTACATCACCCTGCAGACGTATGACCACCAACACCACCATCAATATGAGCCTTATACCATAAAAAAATCACTCTATAGGCTCAAGATAGTACTTTATGACATAAAAAGGTAGTATAACCCACCATAAATACTAGGTTATCTCTATATCCAAAACTCAAAAAGAACACTCAGTATAGGTTCATCATCCAATTGTACTTCTAGAACAAACTGTTAGTAATATTTAGGGGGATAATCCACCAAAACAACTAGAGGTGGTCAAAAAACTACTTAATGGGTGGAGACTTCTCTCTACACCCACCAAGCGGAACTGTCTACAGTGTAGTTCTATAAACTGAAGCCTCATCCCCAAATAGATCATAACTATGATCCCACTATAAAATCCTAGCTTGATTTCATCATGGAGGTGTCATGAAATAGAATAGACAAAACATAGTAAAATGTTCAAATTTGGGAATCTCACTCATGAAGGAAATAACAAACACAACCAATTCCATTATGATTCATGTAAAAATGTTTTCCCTACAAGTATTTTCTACACATGAAGAGTCAAAAATAATGTTATTAGATCACTAGTGAATGGATATACTGGTTTTATACCAAAATTGGATTCCATGGCATATGTATATAACTCAAGACACTAACTCTATTTACCATTTTCCCATTCCCTTATCACAATGAGATTGTCTACAAACAATAGCCATATGGAGACTAAATTAGACACCCCTCTAAACCAATATGGCATACTGGGGCCCACTTCACAAGAGGTAATTCTAGGATGAAACGTCAGGCATACCTCTAATAGGCCAAAGGATGGGGACTAGCACCAAGTATGCATATCCCACACAATGGAGGACTTAGCCTAATGTTACGACACACACACACACACATCTCCATACAGAATTATAATTTTAAAAGATAATAAATCGATACTACAGATTTAGGTCTAAACATTATTTCACATTAGTATACAATAAAAAGTACAAAAAATATCATAATTTCAAATATTCGGCAACCAAAAACTGCAAAAGAACCCAACTGCTTGACAGCATTAGAGAAGCTATCCAAAACTACTCTAAGATGAATATTAGGTATGTTTATCATAACTGAGATCTAACTACTCCTATCATACGTAAAACTGCATATATTTTCCTCCCATATTCATAACAAGTAACATGTATGGGAAGATCCCATATATTAGTAACTGTCTACATACCAAGCATAACACCCTGAAATATCCATACATTAACATTTAACAGAGTAGTTAGCTCATTACCAAAAAATTATGTCAATCTGAATATAATACATAAAAATATATAACAAAAAATCCTAGATTTAATCATGATATAAACTAATTCTCAAGGTGATGTCACATCCTCAATTCCAGCACATGATTCTATTATAGTCTTAAAAGAAACATTCATCACAGAGAAAACAATCCACATTTATAATATCACTAAATGAACTCATCTAGTAGGTCATTCTCATTGGGACCCTCTATGAATAACTACACACTTGAACTTGTATGATATTGATAAATAGATATGGGATCTAACCAAGGGACTCAAGAGTAATACTAGGCCCTACCGAGAATAAAATTCTTCATTGGTTATTATTACCATATTTACATTGTTCACAATGATTCCTAAAACCCTATATTTAGAAGAAGATGATGGGAATTAGGATACAACCCTAGGGCCTCATGGAGGGATTTCAGTTCTGTTCAATCAAGGGGATCTTGTATGAAACATTGAAAAAATGATGCCCTAAACCCGAATGTAGGTGGGCTAAGAGAGTTTACCCTATAACAATAAAAAGAGGGAAGACACCCACAATGATACAAATCAAAGAAACATTCCCAAGTTCAAACCAGTGAATATATTAGAAGTAAAAGAGAAAAAATTGCATTTGATAAGGTACACAACATGTACCATGGGGTACACGATGTGTCTCACTTAGTGTAGAACTGATTGTTCCCCACTTTATCACATGGAATATCATTATCCATATACATAACATGTTTTTTATAATAAATGATGTTTGGAGTTTTATTGAAACATTAATTGTACTTCTTACCAAGTCCTTCTACTATGTACAATCCCTTATTTACACTGGTTGTTCTTGTGTACCAGGCCTAGTCTGAGCCCTTTCTGAATTAAACTAGGTGTTCTCCACCTCCCACAATATCTTTTCGTCCAGCCGGTATTGAGAGTGTGCTATCATCCTAATATTTTGTACTTTACAAAGTACACAGTGTGTTTCCCGATACACATGGTGTGTGGTTTGACATGGCCTTCAAGTTGTGTAGTCATTATACACATTGATCTATTCACCAAGGGTGAAACATCATGTAATTTAACAACGCTATGTGTTTCTCCATATGGTTTCCTATATGTGTACACCCTGTTCACAACTAGTCGAGTGGATAAGATCAATGTAATGTGTGGGTTAATCACATGATGTGTGATATTTTACACGGTATGTAAAACTATAAATTGTACATGGGGGACTTCATGATGTATGTTCTCTTAGAATACATGTCATTTACATTAGGTTTCACCGAAACCCCCATCAGTTCATGTATCTTCGTCCTAATGCCACCACCACATTCTTGGACACTAAAAAACTCTCAAAATCACTTAGATATAGGCTGAGCACCCTACATGGTCAACAAAAATTCTTATTCTTTCCCATCTTTTTCAATTTTGTTTTGTATCCACATCATGGTACCACGTGACCCATCCTACAAAAATTTCACCACTCGTTCTAAAATAGGATGAAAAATGTCCCCAGTAGTTGTATTCTAGTCACTCTATACCTAGGATCAACCATAATTACACCTTAGTAGAGATATGATCTATTTTTTAGTAAATACCCCCATTACATGACCCACAACTAGATTTTCATTGTTATTAGTATTCCTCCATTTCATCTCCCAAAACCTAATGATGAACCTATAACCCCGATCCATCACATCAAATGGTGAATGTACACTTATCTATACCCCCAGAATCATTGAATTACTATCCATCCAAAATAACATTGAAATATATCATGAGCAGAGGAAGAAAGGAATATAAAACACCAAGTAAGTCTTAATCAATAGTTATTTTTGTTCTTCCAACATCAAAGATGTCTATAGAATAATGAATAATCAACATAAAAAGTATCATTGAGAAGAAATATCAAATTCCGTGATCTTGGAATAAAATTAAGATTAGAAAACCAACTAAGAGAGATCCATGAATTACGTTTGGAAAGACAAAATATTGTTTATCTCAATCCATAAATGGGGATAAAATGAAAAAACAAACACCATATATTAGGTTTGGAATGATCACTAGTGGAGAATGTTTCTATACCAATTTTTTGGAATGTTCTATGCTCTCCAACGATGATGATGATCTCCGTGATACAATATTCCATGATCCTTGATCACATGAACACCTAATAACTTAACGACCACTAGAGTTCTCCATCCTATTATTCCCTCGTGGGTTTTGCAGCTACCCCCTAGAGAATTCTCCATAAATGGGTTTATATATAAAATCCATTAGTATTTTTAAAATAAATTATAAAATAATTAACAAATTCATTTAATTCACCCATGGGTGCACTCTATTAATGTTCCCCACAATGACATGACTTATTTCATGTCTATGGTAAAACTCACATTTTGGATTTAACAGTGGTCTCATGTTTCATATTTGAGACTCTATTAAGGTTATATCCAATTATCTTAGATAAAAATATTCATGCATGATATAATATATTTACAATTTTTAATATATGAATTTTGTGGCTCCCTATTCCTTGGAATCTTACATTAAATTAGTTCTTGGATTTAAAAATATTCCAAATTCATATAGATAAATTATAGATCTTTTACAATAGATTCATCTACAAGACCAAAGAATACACTCATGTGATTCCAGTGTGGTCAGTTCAAGAAAACAAAGATCTCATGACCATATGTTTTAATGAACTATCACTATAGTGGTTGATTGGGATTCTTCAAAAAAAATTTACAGACAATGAACATTTGATGAATAAATACTTTTCATCCATGGAATCCTAATGGATGTTCCTTGTATTAATTTTTAAATGTTTCCCCTTAAATGTAGTTAATTTTATATTTTGATAGTATTTAAGTATTATTAGTGTTTACACCATAATTGATAATAAATGTTCACTTTTAGACTTATGGGTGTTCATTTTTTTCTTGTTAATATTAGTATTAATGGTTAGGTCCATTAATGGTGTCTCTTTGTTGTTGTTTTTGATCCACTATCCTATCAGATTTTTAAATTGTGGGGATATCCGATATGGATCTATGTTTTTTAGGATTTCTCAGTGATGTTTTTCATTGTGAGTGTGTTATAGAGGTAGTATTATTGGGGTTTTCCTTATTTAATTCGGGTTAATTTTTTTAATCGAGCTTGAGACTCCTTTCTATTTAAAAAAAACCTTTTGACTTTTATTCCACTATTTTGGAACTCAATAACATTATAGGGGAATAAATTATTATGGTGGGGGGAATATTCACACCATGAATTATTTTTCCATACTATATTATTCATTTAATTATTTATCTTTTATTTTTTCTTTTAGTTTTAGGTAGAGTTGATTTAAATTTCTAATTTTTTTGGATGTTTTTTGTAATTTTTAAAATTTTCAAGCATGGTTTGACAAACTTTATATATGAACCTTATATAGAGTTTTTGAGGCACATTGTTAATTTGGAGAAACTAGTGAGAGTTTCCCTTAATTATTTACTTTCTAGATCTTTTTGAGCATGTATATCTATATGGAATAGGTGACTGAGGATTTGGGGAAACCATCTAGTGTTATAATTCCGTGAGGATTATTTGGTTTATTTCTTGCAAATGGTTAGGAGAAATTATGAGACAACCATATGTGTGTATAAAATATTTAAAAATGGTGATTTCATAATTGGGGCATGGTTTAATAAACTATAGTTACAAATAGTGAAAATTTACCACATTTCCTAAATCATGAATTTCATATTCTACACTTATACTTTTACTCTCCTAAATTTCCTACCCCAATCTATATTTTTCCATGAATCATGAAAGGGAATACCAATGTTCACACCTATCCCTATTAACATTTATTTCATCAATTTTTATCACTTAAATATTGGTGTTATTCATGTGGTAAGTCTCTTTCTCCATCTTCCATTCATTATTTCGTTGTTTTTCATTCCTTCATTACATTGGTTTGGTGTTGGAAAAACCCTAATGAGGGATTTAAACCTAATATTATTCATTTCTTGATATTATAATGTGAATATAATATATAACGATTTTTTCATCCCATATCAAAATATTTCATTATATCCATGATCCATTAAGGTAGTTAGTTCCATGAATTTTATTTTTTTTCTTACACACCAGTCATTATTGAGATTTATTAAATTGGTGTCTCCTTTTGTTTGGGTTTTGATTATATTTATAAATATCTTGATGAAAGGTGAGATATTAAATTTTTATCAAAGAATGTTGGAAAATTCCACATATCTAATAATATTATTAAATGGGATTTAAGTGGATTTTGATGTTTTAATTGTGGATTTGGATTTCAAAATTTTCAATTTTATTTTTAAGGTACTGAGGTGTTTTATGAGTTGGTTTTCTATATATTATGGACTTAAAGTGATTTATATTTTTGATTCCCTTAGTTTATCATGTGTCTTGATACATATTTTCCTATTGTCCTACTGGGTGCATAATTTTAATGTTGATATATATATTTTGAAGTAGTTATGAATCAATATATATATATGTGTTTTCATATATATATTTAGGTGTATAGAAATAGAAAAACCCAGACAAATATATAAATATATAATTTCATTAGAGGATTCTATTCACTTTAAGATTTTTAATTTGTATTTTGGTTTTCAATGTGACATTAAAAATTGGATACCAAATAATGATTTGAAAATATAATTCTTAGTACCATTTAGGAATTTTAACGGGATACACAAACTGATATTGAATTGTAAACGGTTTTATATTGAATTTTTTTTCGTAATATACAGTTACTTTCAAAATATTAATGCCAAATTGGTAAATTTTAATTGGTTTCATTTAAATTGTGGACCTCTAAATAAGTCCTATATTTTCATGTGGCTCTACAGAAAAATGACATTTAGTGGTGGTTCTCAAAACCATCATTAATCAGAAAAAAAATTTATATAAGTATCCCTAATTTAGAGGTAGATTAATTTATCAATAATTAATAAATTTTATTTTTCTTGAATTTTGTAAATGGATTTTTTAAAAATCATTACTAAACCCAAAGTAATTATTTTTAAATACTTACTTTAATTTTACTAGTGATTTTTTCTAAAAAGTAATCCTAAATATATTAAAATTTAATAAAAAATTTATAAATACCAATAACAATTATCTATTTATTAATTAATATAGATAACATAAAAATAATATAATATAATAAAAAATAATTATAATTAATAATTATGACTCTATATAAACTAAAAATTTATTATTATTGTTTACTAATTAATAATTAATAAACATAAATAAATACATACATATACATATATGGATACACAGAGACACACAGACACAAACACATACAGACACACATATATATTAAATCATTAGGTTCGTACAAGTCAGAAAATTTTAAGAAAATTTTAAATTTTCATATTCAATAGACTTGATGTTTTGGGAAATATGATTTAAAATCTAATTCTTGGAGTTTAGACATATAAAAGGTATGTTTTGGGATGAAAAATGAGGCTAGGGAGATCCCAAAAGTGGTCAAGGCGGTTTCTACTGCAAACTACTTACTATTCAATGAGATTTCTAAAGGGGGGAAATTAAGCTTTTCACCCATTTATTTTCTGAAGGGGAACCACTAATTCCATCTTCCATTTGTGTGCATGATAGTGGTAAAACTACAACTCTAAAACCTATATATCCTTTGTTTTGGGATGGTTTTTAATTAATTTTTGGCTATTTCAAGGTATGTTTAACCTTTTATTGATCTCTACATACCTATTCCACCGTTCATCCTTAATATTGGGCTCTCAGACATAGGGTATGGTTTTAATTCCAATTAAGCATGTGAAAATTGAAAAAATGATATTGGAATTAATTTATACATTCAGGGGTGTCCCATGATTCCATATTCACCTTTTTTATTGATTATTTGACATGGTATGTTTCAATTATCAATTTTCATAGGATTCCCTATATGTTTTTTAATTAAAATATACATGGTTTTGATTGAGTTGGTTGGGGATTTATCACGGATTAGGTTTAGGGTTGTTTTGGTTATAAATAAAACATAATTAAAATTTTTTGTAAAGGTGACAATGGAGAAAATCCTAGGTGGTTGTCATGGGTATTGTTTATCTTGAACGGACCTCAGTGGGCCTCAATTGAGCTATCGACCCTTGGAATAAAAACCAAAAACCTCTTGAAATGTTTTTGGTCATCCTAACAAGAACTATAGTATTTATGATTTTTTGTGTCTTATGTCATGAATTATAAACACATTGGGAACACCCTTTAATTATAAAAAATTTATCATTAAATGAAATTATTGGCTAGGCTTCATAAAGATCCAAGGCCACGATGATCCATGCCACTGACATGTAGTCCTTATCCACTGATGATTGAGGCCTTATTTATAACCTAGAATTTCTATGTAATCAAGACTCATTTATGGGTATAATCAGAGTGAATATGAATTAGTAGACCATATAGTGGAGACCTATGACACCTCTATGTAGAGGTGTAAAAATATTTGGAGTGTTCTCGCAGTGTGATCCATATTCAATCATAGTGACCCCAATGATCCATTTTTCTCTATAAAGAGATTCTATTACCACTGAAAAATTATTCCTAGGTTATTAATCTATAGAGACTCGATGCTTGACGTACATGGACATTAAATTTCATTTTTAGAATACTTAATACATAACAAAAACCAACGCTCAAGGACCGTAATAGTTTAGTGTCTTTGGAAACTCGGATAAAATAATCTTCTAATCGCGGTGAAAGATCTTCAAAAACTCGCTTAACGATCTTCCCGTTTTTGTTTCCTTACCTAAAACCTTTCTTTATATTCTGGGAAAAAGAAAACATAAAATGGGTGAGCTCAAATTCCTAGTAAGGGTAAACATAGAGAACATAAAACAATCCATAAACATTTGAATGCAAAAACTTGAACATAAAATCTAAACATAAAAATATTGAGCAAAGACATGAATCTTGGAAGTACATAAGGAATATATCATAAAGGAACATAAATATTGATAAAATAGAATTGGAATAAATAATTTTATTGTGGCATATATTAATGACATGTTATGATTTTCATAGTAGCCAAGGCATTGCTGCCAAGACCATCTTAGTGGACAAAGTCCATTTCTGAATCGAGTTCACTCCTCGTTTCAGTCCTGTAACACTGAACTAGATTAACATACTGTTCCAGACATGTCAATCTCACGAGATATAAATCATTAAAAATTTCATCTGAGGGAGATAGAGGTCCCACCAAACTCATAATTAAATCATTATTACTTGTGCCACAAAATAAACATACATCATTCTTAATAACCCAACTAATAAAATGAGTTTCATAAACATCATCCCATCATCACATAATCCATATAAAAGAAATGGATATCATTTCATAATAAGAAAAGGGAAACCATTTAAATCATAGAGACATTATACTTGAAACATACACATAAGAAATAATTTCATCTTAGTTGAAAAATGGTTTTGATAAAACACTTGAAATGAATTCTCGAGTAAAATATCCTTTCATCTTCAAAATCATTTTCTTTTCACAAAATGTCATGAAATTTTAAAAGAACATGATTTTTTTGAAAATAGTCATGAAATCTTTTGGAGGAAGAATCATGAAAATAAGTCGTTATAAAACAATAAAAATCTGTTCACTCTGTATAAGTTAAAAATAACATTCTCCTCGTACTTTTGTCGGAAAAGTCAAAAAGTACCTTATATGGTAACCAAAGGAAAGATTCCATCCATACAATGTGGTAAAAAGTAAATGAAGGGTATAAATGACTTTAAACATTCATGGAAGAATAGTAAACACTTTATTAAAACATTTTTAGAAAACATGGTCATGGGTGATAAACGTAACCCCAGTAAATACTTAGGTATAAGCAATCTCGGATAAAAAAATGAGATTGAAAATTTATCCCTTACCTTAGGTCTGATATGCTTCGTACATATCTGAAACTCCTATATAATGATTTAAATAATGTCATTGAATTATTATAGAATCATATTAATTGTTATGATATCATATATGTTTCACTTATGACTTTATATTACCCATTCTTTTGTAAATTCCATGTTAAAGCAGCATTTTGGGTAAAATCATTTCATTTATTGTATGTATTTCGACTGGTCATTCATAATATTATTAATTATATCCTGATTTAAATAATCCCATAATGTAAAACATGATTTGTATATAATATATATTCATCATATACATATGTATATTATAGATCGATAAAATGATGGAAATACACCGTTCATGTAGACGGTAGGCCGTACGTACGCATGATCGCTGTTTTCGTTTCCTTATTGAATTGAATGAAACTAAATATATGACATACATATATATACATAAATCAAGTAGCATTATTATTTCATTTATTTAATTATTATTCATAATATAAACTATATGATCATTCATTTATGGTTAACATGGAGAATGAATCTCATCGCGTCGTGCAGACGATAGTCCGTACGTACGCACGGGCGATGATATCGTTCCCGTAATTATTGAATAAAATTGGAGTGGATGGTATAATATATCATAATCAGTATAATGTTACAACAACCATATATAGTTATTCTTTATACCATTATACCCATCCATGTAAGGTGTTGGTGGAAAAATAGATTTCACCACGGCATGGAGATGATATTCCGTACATACGCACGTGTGGTGATTTCATTTTCCGTAGGATGGATAGATGTTGAAATAGGGTAGTTTTAGTAATTATAATAACATATCAGTATATTATTTATACTCATGTTATTACTTCATAATGAAACAAATAAAGAATAAGAAGTGGAAGAAGAAATAAAGTTGAAAGAATCGGTAACGGACATTACCTCTTCTTTGAAGCGCCTCTTTGAGAACTCCACTTAGGGAACTAAAAATGGTCTTTGATAAAGACATGAACCTCTAGGATGTTTCTAGGGAAGTTTAGAAGAGAATTTGGCAGGTTTTGGCCGAGCTTGAAGGCTCAAAGTGGTGTGAGGAAGAGAGGGAGGAGGTTCTCGTTTATACGGGAGGAGAGGGGCGCCTTTGGAAAAACTAAAAATATAATTTTATTATAAAGCCATATTCGGTTTTAAATAACTCTAAATTGATTTATTTCGAAGCTAAGGTGGGGATGGTCTGAAATCCTCTCATAAAATAGAATTTAGACAAGTTTAGGTTTCTATTTTAACCTTATCATTTAGATTTAACCTTAAGTTAAATAATTTTACTTTTACCGTGTCTTCTTGTTTTCTTACACTATAATGTTAATAAACATACTATAATAAGAAACACGAACCCCAAGTTGTTTATTATTAATATATATAACCTTATCTAAGTAATTCAATCGAAACATGGATTATTAGGAATAAAATAACAATTATTAATATAATATTTGTTTTAAAAACTATTTTATGTCAATTTTGACACTATTTGGTAATTGATTTTTGTGAAAATCATAAAAGATTGATTAGTTCGAAAAAATTTAACTAAATCAATACTAACATGTCATATTAACCTATAAAATTAGTGTAATTCATAAAAAGTCTCAAATTACATTTATTTGGGTATTTATAACATCAATTATGTCAATATTTCATTAATAAAATAATTATTACATCATCATTGTGTCATAAATAAATTAAATTATTTAATGTCTAAAAATTACAAATAAAATACCATTATGTAGGAAATAATTTTATCTTTCTAATTAATATTCATAGTCTAATTTATATTATTTATAACCCTATATTATAAATTATTTAATTATTAAACATTGATTTTAACTATTTTAACCCTTCTTTAAATAAATTAATAATAAATGTCCTAATCTAATCCAAGTGGGCCTAAATGGTCATATTTTTTTCCTAAGGTTGTTTTTGGTCGAATTACATTCATCCAATAGAATTAGGACATGCGTTAGGGTAACAATAATATAATTTTTACCCTTAATTACCCTAATTACTTTTAACCGTGGTAAATAAAAGTAAAAAGTTACTATTCACCAAAAATTATTTTCATCTCATTGAACAATATTTTACTTACTGAAATCAACCATGTCTCTCGGATTTTTGAAATTCCACTCATAGAAGCAGTAAAATTATGTTTTATGTAAATTCGCAAATTCTCCTAGGAGGTGGGTAAAAGACGGTCAAAAGTTCAATAAAATTTATATATAAAAAAAATTATTATAAAATGACTCCAATGAATTACATTGAACTTATATACGTATTCTGTGTCAATTTTGAACTAAAATAATTTTAATTAAAATAAATAATAATTTAAATAAAATGTCGGTTTTTAAATAGTAACCCAGTATTTTCACTATTTTTCAAAAATTGAAAGTTCTCAGAAAAATACCAAAATTTCACCCTAGGAAAATTTCGATATTCTGAATCCAAAAATGAAGTCCATTTTAAAAGATGAAATTTACAAAATTTCAAAAAGTGTTTATTACTATTCATAACGGATAGTTTTAATAATATTTTAATAGAATATCTTTCTTTAATGAAACTCGGTATTGCGTACAACACACACTATCGAGGAAGGTCGTGATTGCGTGTAATGCATCCAAGTTAGGGTTGCGTTTTGTGAAAGAATCCTTTGTTGTAACGTACAACAAAAGACATCAATAAAATTAAAAAGAATATTTTTCATTAAATCTGGGGGTGTTACATTCTACCCCCCTTAAAATGAATTTCGCCCTTGAAATTCGTCGGGGTTATAAATAGTTTACTACTCGAAAGTTTCTTTAATAGAAACCCACATCGTAAAAAGGAATACCAAAACCAATATTTAATAACTAAAGTATGAAACATAACAGTTACCCAAATTAACTTATCACAGGGTTTCCACATAGGAGAACCAAGGTGAAAATATGGATATGGAAGAGAAACCTAATCATCATGTTCTGATGGGGAGTGGTAGAGAACATGTCTAGGAAAAAGCCAAAAATCCCAAAGATATAGATTTGTGATGATCTACGGTACCATCTGATTCATTGGATATAAGGGAAATAGGACAACATATTTGGTTTTCAATATCATTTCCCTAAAGTTGATGAATTAAAAGAAATACATACATGATTTTCGTACAATCTCACTGTTGTTCGTGAATTGAACAATTTCCACTTCATCCCTTAAAGAAATGATGTTTAATTTGTTATTCGTGATGTGTTAGCAGATCATGTGATAGAATGATGGGTCATTCCATCTATTTCAAACAAAATGCTAGAAAAAGTTATAAGTCCATCTTATGGTTAGATTAATCGTATATGGTTCCAAAAATGAACTTATACTTCATATATCATACCGCATAATAAAATAAATCTATTTTCTACTAACCAGGGACTTCTTGTAGGCCAGTGGTAGGCGATAAAGGCCAGTCACACTGCGGTTGTGGGTTCGATTCCCAAGACTTGTCCGACGCGATGGGTTGTCGCCAGTCCTGCAGGTTGTCATTTTTGTAAAACTACATTACTATAACATCCCATCAATAATATCGAAAAAAACAACTATCCTTAAACAATACTAACATATGTCCAACATTATCTATTCCAATCTTTAGTCTTATCCATAATACTGCAGTCCACTCTCATAATGTAACGACCCGAAATTTTGAATAAATCATGTTTCCTAATTTTATGTGTTATTTTAATTTTTATACTCAATAAAAATGTTTCATTAGATAACATGAGTATAATTAAAATGATACCATTGGTTTTTGACTATTATATGACCATTGGTTAATATGACCACTGGAAACTAAATGTTTTGATTATTGTCTCTAAATACAAGTAATTTTGGTTAATTAATATAGAAAGAATATTCAATGGCCTCACCCAGTAGTCTTAGACCGATCGAAGCCCATCTAACAGAACTTGGGAAGGAGGTAGCACCACTGGGCTTTGCTCTGGACCAAACCCAAGTTGAACTTCATCGTGTGAAGATAGAACGGGATCGCCTTCGTGAGAAGTTCAAACTGATAGAAATTACTACTTGTGCGATGTTGGCCGAGCCTCCCTCAGATTCTCTCACCTTAGCACACCTTACACTTAGGTCCTATGCTGGTGTGATAAAGGGATATGTAAGGAGACCATAACTACCTTGTGTAATCCTTTGTTTTAAATAAAAATTGGGATTTCTTCTTATGATGTTTATGAATTTTCAAATGTCCGGATAAATATAGTATGAATATTTTTGATGAATTTTCAAAAGGATATTTTAAAAAAAATGTTTATGTAAACCTTAAATAATTTTTAATGTGTAATGATTTTCAAAAAATGGTCTTCTACAATTATGTCCAGTACGAAATTTAGAGTCTAATAAGATCAACTTGATTTTTGATGAATAGTAAATTATGAATAGTGATTTTATGATTAGGATTAGTATTGTGTCCAAATGGATTAGTAATCTCACTTAAAGAAAATATTAATATAATCTAGGAACCTTGATTAAGTAATGTGATTCAATAAAATGGTTAAATAACGGTTTCATAAATTATTATTCAAGTATTAGTTTTTTCGGGTGAATAGTGTTTTTTAATTAAAAATTCAATTAAAATTATTTAGATAATTATTTTTATAAAACATATTTCAATTTTGAACTCAGAGCACCGATATTATGATATGGTAATTTTTGGGGTTTTTTCTGAAAAAAATAAATTTTCGGTGAATAGTGTTTTTATTTAAAAATTAAATTAAAAATATTTTAAAAATTATTTTTATAAAATGGAGTTCATATTTGTAATCAGAGCGTTGATATTTTCTTAAGTTGAAATTTTGGGATTATTCTGAGAAAGTTGAATTTTTGATGAATAGTGAAAATACAGTTTTTATGTTACGTGTGTTTAATGACATAATTAAATGATGTATTAAGTTTGTAATCAATATGTTCGAATTATGAGTAGTGAGATAAGGTATGAGGTGTCCCAAGTGGCCAATACCATGGGCAAATACCATGGGAAAGCCCATGGTTTTCCCAAAACCACTAATGAGGTGTCCCTTTGCCATTAATGCCTTGTCCCCTCATTTTCCCTATAAATACCAAGACCTCCTCTCATACTTTTGACTCCCCACTGTTACCCAACGATGTTCTGGTCTTATTACCTCCCAAAGAGTCCTCCCAATGTTCCCCCAAGACCTCATGGTCCCAACCTTTGAGGTTTAAGAGTTACATTTTAAGGTAAGGGATCCGACCTCTCTCTTTCATTTCAAGTAATCTCTTTTATGTAATTCTTTTTATGATCCATGTTCTTATGTTGGAGGATGTTATTTTATACTCCTCTTACTGCCCTTTTCATGTTCATATAATTAGAGATCCCCTCTTACTCTCATTATTTCGTTTTATCAAGTTTTAAGTGGCGTCGTTAGGCTGCCAAATTTTTTGTAACGGATTCTTTCTCCCTTCTCATTTTTCAAGATCTATTATCATGTAAAGTATTTCAATCTCCTTTTTATTATGTTGGGGTATGATCTCTAAATTTATCATACTGATATTTTATGATCATATGATGAGAAACCCCATTTGATCTCTTCAATTCAGTATTTTGATGTTTTAAGTAGCGCCGTTAGGCTGCCGAATTTTTAAGTGGTTCTTCACCCTTCTCGTTTTGAAGTTCTACTTTCATGTCAATTCTTTCAAGTTCCTTTTTGTTATGTTGGGGCATGATCTCTATATATATCATACTGGACTCTTATGTTCATATTATGAGAGACCCTATTTGATCTCTTCAATTCAGTATTTTGATGTTTTAAGTGGCGCCGTTAGGCTGCCGAATTTTTAAGTGGTTCTTCACCCTTCTTGTTTTGAAGTTCTACTTTCATTTCAATTCTTTCATGTTCCTTTTTGCTATGTTGGGGTATGATCTCTATATCTATCATACTGGACTCTTATTTTCATATGATGAGAGACCCTATTTGATCTCATCAATTCATTTTTTATTGAAGTTTAGGTGATGTCGTTAGGCTGCCGAATTGTAAAGGGATTCTTTTACCCTTCTCCTTTTCAAAGTTCTAATTCCATGTCAAGTATTGAAAATTCCTTTTTATTATGTTGGGGTATGATATCTATATCTATCATAATGATATTTTATGTTCATATGATGAGATACCCTATTTGACATCATCAATTAATTTTTGGTTGAAGTTTATGTAACGCTGTTAGGATGCCGAATTTTCATAAGAGAAATCTTATTTTTTGTCTTCCTTTCATGTTCTTCATTTCATATGGTATGTTTTCAAATTTCATTACCATGTTCTTAAATACCTTATATTCTGTCCCTCTACTTTTTATGGGTCATTTATGATTGTTTGACTCATGTACCCTCTATTTTCAACGTTTTCTAAAACCCTGTAACGTATTCGTTGTGCTGCAGAATTTTCGTCTAAAAATGCCTCTCTCCTTTTCTCAAAATTACTTCATGTTATTAAGTGAATACTCAAAGATCTTATTTATATAGGTTTATTCACATATATAAAAATGTTCTATTTTACATTCTGGGATTTACATACAGGAAACCCGCTCTCTCCTTCCATGGGTTTAAAGTGACGTAAAGATCATGTCTTTAAAGCAGTTTCTAAAACGTTATGATTATGAAATGAAACCCATTTATTTTATGCTCTATGGGTTATTTATGAAATTTTTGATGATGACATATTTGGATCACATGATAATAAAGGCACATTTAAGGGTGCGCCCTGATAGCGCTCCAATGCATTGGATAATGATGTAACCACTAGAGATTACAATTTTCACGATACCTTGGTGAATAACCTTGGTAATTTTCAAATGACACCTTGGGGATGGACCTTGGTGATATTTTCATGATTGTCTATGTTAAATGATGTATCCACATCTTAAATTTATGAAAAATGTTATTTTTATTATGATATTCCACATGATTTTTTCTATCATGCCTTAAAGTTCTTGTTCATGACATAGTTGACATATCTCAAGTTCACATGTTAAATGTTTCCCTTGTTTCCCTTACTGGGCCTTCTTCTCACCCTTTCATTTGATGTATGTCCCCAGGTTATGAGATGCAGTAATGAACCTAGGATGAACATGAGGAGAATCCTTTAAAGTGTTTAAGAAGAATGTTTTATGTTTTCATGTTTTAAGTTCTTGGTTTCCAAGACACTAAACCTTAAAGATCCTTAGTTTTGTATAATGTAATGAATGTTTATGTGATAAAAAGGCGGGATTCTATAGTTGGTATCAAAGGATGGTTTAGTTATTTGTGGAAATTAGGATATGAAAACTTTAGGAAGAAGCCTATAGAAATGATTATATATAGGAAATCTTCCTGGTATTTTGGTGAGTATTGAGTAATGGGTTGCCAAGAAAATACATCCCTGTCTGGATACGAGCAGGTAGAGGTGGCTCTGGCATAGATGTACATAGGGGTAAAACCGGAAAACACCGCTTTGAGCTAGACTCAAACGGGAACTGGTACATGGCAACTGTCTTTGCTGCACTCTTGGTTACGACACTCCCTGGGGATATGCTTTGGTAAATTCATAAGCTTAGCATGAACCATTGTTAAAGGAACAAAGATAAAATAAAACAAGGATTCACATAAGATTATATGATCATGGATAACCTAGATGAGTACCTAGGGGATAAAAAGTTAGGGTATACTTTTCTTCTACAAGTTATCCTTATATGCATTAAGTTCCTTTTCATGATTATTAGCTAAGTAAATAGGCCCCTAATTATTGTTTCTTTTCTTAGTTAATGGCGGGAAATGGAAGAACATGTCCCAAAAACCAATGTGATAGGAAATGAGACGATTGTCGTATTAATATGACAGAGATGATTAGGGGGTTAAAAATGATTATTATTTTGGAAGACGTTCACTATTTTTGGGACCCTATGTGATCGAGGTAAATATATTACTACGGTATTTTCATTGAGGAGTAAGGTTGGCTTATATTTTGAATAATCGACGAATTTATGGTGGACATATAGAAATTTATGTTACTTATGGGAATGATTAACCTATCCTGGGTAAAATATGTTTAGGTTAGCTACTTTTGTTATAAGATGTTAGGAGTGGTTGATGTTGTTTGGATATGAACAATGAATTTTATTTTGGAAGACTATGTTATCAAATCCCTCTTGTATTTGGGTTTCAATCTTAGTTTGGTTTATTTTGAGGAATTTTAAGGACCGTTATTTATGGGATGGTCTATGATGAACTTTGGGTAGTACCATGGATCTTTGAAGATTTAAAAATAGTTTCCCTTCCTATGGGATTCATTTTTGAAGAGTTGTTTTACCTTACCCTTTCTATTTTTGGGATAATGTTTAAAGATAGAAGAAATAGATAGTTGATCTTTTGTGGATTATGTGATTCTCTAGAAGATGATTCTTGTGTTTTGATGAGACCAAGTAGTTTTGAATTCTCATCATTTGGAGAAAAGATTAGTTTTGTTAGAAACTTATTAAATTATCAAACTCTATATGAAGATAGATATATTTCCTTATGTTTTTGTTCTATGTAGTAAATTAATTCCTCAAAATTTTGAAAAGGAACGTAAAAAAACGTTGTTGGTTTACGTTTCCTACTAGGTAATCAATGACCGTTTACACACATCATAAGTTTGGGATTTTCTTATCGTTAACTTTCTCCTAATCATGTTTTCAATCACTCTCCTTTAGATTGTGACCCTTTGTTTTCTCCTCCATGTCCATGTTTTCTACATGGAATCCTAGTATGAGTAGACTCGGGTGGCCTTTGTACTTCCTTTTCCTTCTTTTAAATTAATAGTGTTACTGACTCTTTTTCCGATGTGGGACTTTTAAAGAAATTTCAAAAACCCAATTTTTTTAAAAATTTCGAGGACGCAATTTCTTAAGGTGGGAATATTGTAACGACCCGGAATTTTGAATAAATCTTGTTTCCTAATTTTATGTGTTATTTTATTTTATTTTTTTATACTCAATAAAAATGTTTCATTGGATAACATGAGTATAATTAAAATGATACCGTTGGTTTTTGACTGTTATATGACCATTGGTCAATATGACTGCTGGAAACTAAATGATTTGATTATTGTCTTTAAATACAAGTAATTTTGGTTATTTAATATAGAAAGAATATTCTATGGCCTCACCTAGTAGTCTTGGACCGATCGAAGCCCATCTAATAGAAATTGGGAAGGAGGTAGCACCACGGGGCTTTGCTCTGGACCAAACCCAAGCTGAACTTCATCGTGTGAAGCTAGAACGGGATCGCCTTCATGAGAAGTTAAAACTGATAGAAATTACTACTTGTGCGATGTTGGCCGAGCCTCCCTCAGATTCTCTCACCTTAGCACACCTTACACTTAGGTCCTATGCTGGTGTGATAAGGGGCTATGTAAGGAGACCATAACTGCCTTGTGTAATCCTTTGTTTTAAAAAAAAATGGGATTTATTCTTATGAAGATTATGAATTTTCAAATGTCCGGATAAATATATTATGAATATTTTTGATGAATTTTCAAAATGATATTTTAAAAAAATGTTTATGTAAACCTTAAATAATTTAAAATGTGTAATGATTTTCAAAAAATGGCCTTCTACAATTATGTCCAGTACGAAATTTAGAGTCTAATAAGATCAACTTGATTTTTGATGAATAGTAAATTATGAATAGTGATTTTATGATTAGGATTAGAAATGTGTCCAAATGGATTAGTAATCTCACTTAAAGAAAGTATTAATATAATCTAGGCACCTTGATTATGTAATGTGATTCAATAAAATGGTTAAATAACGGTTTCATAAATTATTATTCAAGTATTAGTTTTTTCGGGTGAATAGTCTTTTTTTTAATTAAAAATTCAATTAAAAATATTTAGATAATTATTTTTATAAAATGGATTTCATTTTTGAACACAGAGCACCGATATTATGCTATGGTAATTTTTGGGGTTTTTTCTGAAAAAAATAAATTTTCGGTGATTAGTGTTTTTAATTAAAAATTAAATTAAAAATATTTAGAAAATTATTTTTATAAAATGGAGTTCATATTTTTAATCAGAGCGTTGATATTTGGTTAAGGTGGAAGTTTCGGATTATTCTGAGAAAGTTGAATTTTTTATGAATATTGAAAATACAGTTTTTAAGTTACGGGTGTTTAATGACATCATTAAATGATGTATTAAGTTTGTAATCAATATGTTAGAATTATGAATATTGAGATAAGGTATGAGGTGTCCCAAGTGGCCAATACCATGGTAAAATACCATGGGCAAAACCATGGTTTTTCCAAAACCACTAATGAGGTGTCCCTTTGCCATTAATGCCTTGTCCCCTTCATTTTCCCTATAAATACCAAGCCCTCCTCTCATCGTTTCGACTCCCCACCCTTTCCCAACGAAGTTCCGGTCTCATTACCTCCCAAGGAGTCTTCCCAAGCTGCCCCCAAGCCATCAAGGTCCCAACCTTTGAGGATTAAGAGTTACATTTTAAGGTAAGGGATCCGACCTCTCTCTTTCATTTCAAGTAATCTCTTTTATGTCATTCCTTTTATGCTCCATGTTCTTATGTTGGAGGATGTTATTTTATACTCCTATTACTTCCCTTTTCATGTTCATATAATGATATATCCCCTCTTACTCTCATTATTTCTTATTATAAAGTTTTAAGTGGCGCCGTTAGGCTGCCGAAATTTTTGTAACAGATTCTTTCTCCCTTCTCATTTTTCAAGATCTATTATCATGTAAAGTATTTCAAGTTCCTTTTTATTATGTTGGAGTATGATCTCTAAATTTATCATACTGATATTTTATTATCATATGATGAGAGACCCCATTTGATCTCTTCAATTCAGTATTTTGATGTTTTAAGTGGCGCCGTTAGGCTGCCAAATTTTTAAGTGGTTCTTCACCCTTCTTGTTTTGATGTTCTACTTTCATGTCAATTCATTCAAGTTCCTTTTTGTTATGTTGGGGTATGATCTCTATATCTATCATACTGGACACTTATGTTCATATGATGAGAGACCATATTTGATCTCTTCAATTAAGTATTTTGATGTTTTAATTGGCGCCGTTAGGCTGCCGAATTTTTAAGTGGTTCTTCACCCTTCTCGTTTTGAAGTTCTACTTTCATGTCAATTATTTCATGTTCCTTTTTTTTATGTTGGGGTATGATATCTATATCTATCATACTGGACTCCTATTTTCATATGATGAGAGACCCTATTTGATCTCATCAATTCATTTTTTGTTGAAGTTTAGGTGACGTCGTTAGGCTGCCGAATTGTTAAGGGATTCTTTTACCCTTCTCCTTTTCAAAGTTCTAATTCCATGTCAAGTATTGCATGTTCCTTTTTATTATGTTGGGGTATGATCTCTATATCTATCATACTGATATTTTATGTTCATATGATGATATACCCTATTTGACATCATCAATTCATTTTTGGTTGAAGTTTATTTAACACTGTTAGGCTGCCGAATTTTCATAAGAGAAATCTTATTTTTTGTCTTCCTTTCATGTTCTTCATTTCATATGGTATATTTTCAAATTTCATTACCATGTTCTTAAATACCTTATATTCTGTTCCTCTACTTTTTATGGGTCATTTATGATTGTTTGACTCATGTACCCTCTCTTTTCAATGTTTTCTAAAACCCTGTAACGTAGCCGTTCTGCTGCAGAATTTTCGTCTCAAAATGCCTCTCTCTTTTTCTCAAAATTATTTCATGTTATTAAGTGAATTCTCAAAGCTATTATTTCTATAGGGTTATTCAAATATATACAAAAATGTTATATTTTAAATTCTGGGATTTACATACATGAAACCCGCTCTCCCCTTCCGTGGGATTAAAGTGACGTAAAGATCATGTCTTTAAAGCGGATTTTAAAACGTTATGATTATGAAATGAAACCCATTTATTTTATGCTATATGGGTTATTTATAAAATGTTTGATGATGATATATGTGGCTCACATGATAATAAAGGAAAATTTAAGGGTGCGCCCTGATAGCACTCCAATGCATTGGGTAATGATGTAACCACTAGAGATTACAATTTTCACAATACCTTGGTGAATAACCTTGGTTATTTTCAAATGACACCTTGGGGATGGAACTTGGTGATATGTTCATGATTTTCTATGTTAAATGATGTAGCGACATCTTAAAGTTATGAAAAATGTTATTTTTATTATGATATTCCACATGATTTTTTTATCATGCCTTAAAGTTCTTGTTCATGACATAGTTGATGTATCTCAAGTTCACATGTTAAATGTTTCCCTTGTTTCCCTTACTGGGCCTTCTGCTCACCCTTTCATTTGATGTATGTCCCCAGGTTATGAGATGCATTAATGAACCTAGGATGAACATGAGGAGAATCCTTTAAAGTATTTAAGAAGAATGTTTTATGATTTCATGTTTTATGTTCCTGGTTTCCAACACACTAAACCTTAAAGATCCTCAGTTCTGTATAATGTAATGAAAGTTTATGTGATAAAAAGGCGGGATTATATACATTATATAGTGAAAACCATTACTAGAGATTTCATATAACAAGCATGTAAATACCATTGTTGATCCCCATATATCATAAGATATGTCTTGTTGGTCACATTCCAAACATTCGAATGCCTTAATCATGTATTCTCCTAAAAAATGAATACCCATTTAACCTTAGTGAAAACATGAATGTAGTTAAAAAGATAATACTTTCCACATACCAAAATCCTCAAAATTATATATACTCAAAACATGATATCACTTAGTCCTTATATCAATCATGAGCTCATGAATACAATCAAACATCTCATTATCTACTTATTCCTTTATTATGCGCATATCATCTAATTTCCAAAAATATCTGAATAACCTTCCATGGTTACTGGTACCATTTAACATATACTTTCAAATAATTTAGGAAAAACAATAGTGTATCAATCCTTAGATAATTCTTTATTCCATAGTACCATTAACTATACAACATAACTCTCGATAAATATACAATCATTCCACTACCTTCTAAAACAACTGACTGAGCTTCAACACTTCTTTCAGCTCATATATAATTTGTAGTCTCCTAATCATCATCCACATAATAACTACCCATATGACCATGCTGATTCTCTTCATGAGATTTTCCCTTAGGGCATTGGTTTTCATAATGCCCGTACATTCCACATTTAAAACATCTAATCATTGTTGATGTCGTAGAAATACCATTATCCCTGTCCATGGTGTTAACTAAACCTTTTACTTTGCACATACTGGTTTTGTGTCCTTCTTTTCCACACCAAAAGCATCTTCCAATTCCTTTGAAACAATCTCCCTGATGCCTCTTCCCACATGATTTACATGAGGTAAATTGAACTTTCTTTCCTCTATGATCATTATGAAACTCTATCTTTCTCTTATTATTTGAGCCGAAAAACTTACCAAAGTTGAGATTATAGATCATATTATGAGATTGCTGGTTAGGAATAATAATGATGTTTGGAAATCCAAATCCCGTTTCATTTTGTTGCTCATGATGAATATCATTCCATTGTATGTCATATCCTCCATTATCGTGAATCTTCCTGTTTGCAGCCATTTTCTAAAACACAAAAAGAATAGTGTGAGAGGAAAAAATCATGCTTGGGAAAACAAAATAGTAAATGGGGAGTTCCCTCAATGTCTAATATCTTAGTTTAAATTCTATGATCATTACCGTAGTTTAAGGACTATATCCTATACGTATACTTATCCTTAGAGACATCCCTAGACATACCTTAGAAATTTCTCTAGGGATCTCACTAATGTTTTCTTATCCTAGTTTCCAAAGGATGACAAAACCGTTCCTCTGATACCAACTTTAGAGACCCAAATAATGACGTACATGGACATTACATTACATTTTCTGAATACCTAATACATAAAAAAAACCATCGCTCAAGGACCGTAATAGTTTAGTGTCATTGGAAACTTGGAAAAAATAATCTTCTAATCGTGGTGAAAGATCTTCAAAAACTCCCATAATGATCTTCCCCTTTTTGTTTCCTTACCTAAAACATTTCTTTATATTATAGGGAAAAGAAAACATAAAAGGGGTGAGCTAAAATTCTCAGTAAGCGTAAACATAGAGAACATAAAACAATCCATAAACATTTGAATGCAAAAACTTGAACATAAAATCTAAACATCAAAATCTTGACCAAAGACATGAATCATGGAAGTACATAAGGAATATAACATAAAGGAACATCAAATCATGATAAAATATCATAGAAATAAATCATGTAATTGTGGAATACATTAGGTACATGTTATTATTTCCATAGTAGCCAAGGCATTACTGCCAAGACCATCTTAGTGGACAAAGTCCATTCTGAATTGAGTTCAATCCTCGTTTCAGTCCTGTAACACTGAACCGGATTAACTTACCGTTCCAACCATGTATATCTCATGAGATATAAATCATTACCCAATCCATTGGAGGGAGATATAGGCCCCACCTATCTCATAATGAAATCATTATTACTTGTGCCACAAAATAAACATACATCATTCATAATAACCCAACGGATAAAATGAGTTTCATAAACATCATCCCATCATCACATAATCCATATAAAATAACTGGATATCATTTCATAATAAGAAAAGTGAAACCATTTAAATCATATAGACATTATACTTGGAACATCCACATAAGAAATAATGTCATCTTATTTGAAAAATGGTTTTGATAAAACACTTGAAATTAATTCTTGAGGAAAATCTCCTTTCGTCTTCAAAATCATTTTCTTTTCACAAAATGTCATGCAATTTTAAAATAAAAGGATTTTGTTGAAAATAGTCATGAAATCATTTGGAGGATGCTTCATGAAAATAAGGCTTTATAAAACCATAATAATCTGTTCACTCTGTAAAAGATAAAAATAACATTCTCCTCATAATTTTGTCAGAAATGTCAAAAAGTACCTTATATGGTAACAAAAGGAAAGATTACATCCATAAAATGTGGTAAAAAGTCAATAAAGGGTAAAAATGACATTAAAAATTAATGGAAGAATATTAAACATTTTATGAAAACATTTTTAGAAAACATGGTCATGGATGATAAACGTAACCCCAGTAAATACTTAGGTAAAAGCAATCTCAGTTAAAAAAATGAGATTGAAATTTTTTCCCTTACCTTAGGTCTGATATGATTCGTACGTATCCGAACCTCATGTATAATGATTTAAATAATGACATTGACATATTACAGAATCATATTAATTGTTATGATATCATATATGTTTCACTTATGACATTATATTACCTGTTCTTTTGTAAATTCCATGTTAAAGAAGCATTTTGGGTAAAATCATTTCATTTATCGTATTTGTGTTGACTTGTCAATATTGATATTATTACTTATATAATTATTTACATAATTCGATAATTTAAAATATGATTTATATATAATATATATTTATCATATACATATGTATATTATAGATCAATAAAAGGAATGAAATTCATTGTTCATGGCGACGGTAGGCCGTATGTACGCATGAACGTTGTTTTCATTTCCTTATTGAATTGAATGAAACTAAATATATGACATACATATATATACATAAATCCAGTAGAATTATTATTTCAGATATTTATTTATTATTCATTATAAAAACTATATGATCATTCATGTATGGTTAACATGGAGAATGAATCTCATCGCGTCGTGGAGACAGTAGTTCGTACGTACACACGGGTGATGATATCGTTCCCATAATTATTGAATAAAATTTGAGTGGATGGTATAATATATCAGAATAAGTATTATGTTATAATAACCATATATAGTTATTCTTTATACCATTATACCCATCCATGTAAGGTGTTTTTGGAAAAACAGATTTCACCACGGCGTAGAGACGATATTCCGTACGTACGCAAGCGTGGTGATTTATTTTTCCGTAGGATGGATAGATGGTGAAATAGGATAGTTTCATACTTATAATAACATATATTTATATTATTTATACTGATGTTATTACTTCATAATGAAACAACTAAAGAAGAAGAAGTGGAAGAATAAATAATGTTGAAAGAATCGGTAACGGACATTACCTCTTCTTTGTAGCGCCTCTTTGAGAACTCCTCCTAGGGCACTAAAATTGGTCTTTTAAGAAGACAAAGACCTCTAGGATGTTTATAGGGATGTTTAGAAGAGAATTTGGCAGGGGTTGGCCGAGCTTCAAGACTCAAAGTGGTGTGAGGAATAGAGGGAGGAGGTTCCCTTTTATAAGGGAGGAGAGGGGCACCTTTGGAAGAACTAAAAATATTTTATTATTATAAAGCCATATTCGGTTTTAAATAGCTTATAATTGATTTATTTCAATAATAAGGTGGGTATGGTTCGAAATAATCTCATAAAATAGAATTTATACATGTTTAGGTTTCTATTTTAACCTTATCATTTAGATTTAAACTTAAGTTAAATAATTTTACTTTTACCGTGTATTCTTGTTTTCTTACACTATAAGGTTAATAAACTTACTATATAAAGCCAAACAAACCCCAAGTTGTTTATTTTTATTATTATATATAACCTTATCTAAGTCATTTGGCCGAACCTTATATTTTTAGGAATAAAATAACAATTAATAATATAATATTTGTTTTAAAAACTATTTTATGTCAATTTTGAAACTATTTGGTAATTTATTTTTGGAAAAATCATAACAGAATTATTAGTTCAAAAAAAGTCAATTAAATAAATAATAACATGACATATTAACCTATCAACTTAGTGGAATTCATAAAAAGTCTCAAATAATATTTATTTGGGTATTTATAACATCAATTATGTCAATATTTCATTAATAAGATAATTACTGCATCATCATTGTGTTATAAATAAATTAAATTATTTAATGTTTAAAAATTACAAATAAAATACCATAATGTAGGAAATCATTTTATATTTCTATTTAATATTTATAGTTGAATTTATCTTATGTAAAACCCTATATTAAATATTACTTAATTATTAAACGTTGATTTTAACTATTTTAACCCATCTTTAAATAAATTAATAATAAATGTACTAATCTAATACAAGTGGGCCTAAATGGTAATATTTTATTCATAAGGTTGTTTTTGGTCGAATTACACTTATCCAATATAATTAGTACATGTTTTAGGGTAATAATAATATAATTTTTACCCTTAATTACCCTATTTACTTTTAAACGTGGTAAATAAAAGTAAAATGTTACGATTCAGAAAAAATTATTTTCATCTCATTGAAACACATTTTAATTAATGATATCAACTATGTCCATCAGATTTTTGAAATTCCACTCACAGAAGTGGTAAAATTAAGTTTTATGTAAATTCGCAAATTCTCATAAGAGGTGGGTAAAAGACGGTCAAAAGTTCAATAAAATTTTTATATTTCTAAAATTATTATAAAACGACTCCAATGAATTACATTTAACTTATATAGGTATTATGTGTCAATTTTGACCTAAAATAATTATAAATAAAATAAATAATTATTTAAATAAAAAGTCGGGTTTTAAATAGGAACCCAGTGTTTTCACTATTCATCAAAAATTGAAAGTTCTAAGAAAAATACCAAAATCTCACCCTAGGATAATTTCGATATTACGAATCCAAAAATGAAGTCCATTTTGAACGATGAAATTTACAAAATTTCAAAAATTGTTTATTACTATTCATAACGGCTAGTTTTAATAATATTTTAATAGCATATCGTTGTTTAATGAAGCTCGGTATTGCGTACAACACACGCTATCGAGGAAGGTCGTGATTGAGTATGATGCAGCCAGGTTAGGGTTGCTTGTTGTGCAATACTCCTTTGTTGTAACGTACAACACAAGATATAAATAAAATTAAAAATAATATTTTTCATAAAATCTTGGGGTGTTACATAATCTATGGTTTATAAGAGTTTACTGAGTGATTGGTCCGAACTAGTTGAACAATATGCCAAGATTGTAATCTAGAACCCCTTGTGAGCTACTGTAATGACCAAAACTTTTATAAATAAAATTCACCTTGTTATTTAATTAAATATCTTATTATATCTTATGGTTATAGATAAAATATAAAATTAATTGGTTTTTTATATCCAATAATATTTAAAATAACATTAATAATCATAACCACTGATAATATAGTGACTTAATGGTGATCATATGATTAGTGTAAATATAGGGTTTTGAAAAATCTAATTGACATAAAGGAAGTGGTGGTCTGAACCTATAGGATCATACAATATGAAGCCTATTTATTAGATATTATGTTGAATATTTGAGTACTAGTATTTTACCTTGACCAATCCCATGATGAGATCCAATAACTAAATCCGGAAAGATTCTGTTTATGGGAGAAGTTCAAGCTCATCATGACCACATCCCAAACCATGAATGCTGAAACATCCCATAGATGTCTCACCATCATACACCATAACATTACTAAATTTTCTATTGTACTAAACGGGTATGATGAAGACCATAATAATATAAATACATCTATTGTATTTCCAATAGAATAATTTTTACAATTACTTCTTGTAGTTATTTTACAAACGATATCAATTTTGATATAATAAAACAATTATTTTATTTGTGGGTAATATTAAATTTCAATTATGGAATTTATTTAGATGAATTTTTTTATAAAATAATAAATATTTTAATAAAATATTATTATTAAATAATGTTTGTTAAATATAAATTATCATGAATGTTTTATGAAGTCGGTTGTAATTTTTACAAGGGTTCAATTACTTTTATTGTATAACCCGCAACATTTCTCAATAAATGTCAATTATATTTTAAATAAAAAAATTTATATTTTTAGAAAATTAATTTTTTAAAATAAATATTATTCTTGGAATCTTCATGATGAAATTATCTGATGTTGAGTTTTTTTTTTAATTTTTGAGATAGTCGATTTTTTGGGTAAAAATTAAAAATAGTATAAATATATGGTTCATATTATGTCATCATAATTACCAAAAAGTGATTTAATAAATGAAATAAAGAGTATATAAGAACAAATATCTGTTTCATCTTTAAAATAAATTGATTTTTTAGGTCATTTTAGTAATTTTATAATGACTTTATTAATCCTTCAATACCTATATTATATTTTCTGGTTTTAAAATTATTTATTTAAGAACCTGACTGACTTCCAAATCACTAAGTGTAATATTTCAATAATTTCATTCCATGGACATAAAAAATAACTACAACCACATTCCTTTTATCAAATAATAGAAAAAATCATTACAATGTTTTTTGATTACTTTATTATATAGAGTCCAAAACCTATGTTTGGGACATAATAAAGGACTTTTCTCTGTTTTCCTATATAAATCCAAAATATTTCTAATTACTCTCCACCGAAACACATTTAAGAACAATATTAATCATACCTCCCTTATCTGTATTCCTCCCAAACCTCTCCAAATCTCTCACGAATCCCCTACCAAGATTTTGTAATCACACTCTCAAGGTAGGGGATCCTCTCCCTCTCCTCTTTATTCAAGAATCTTCATTTACTTATTTCTTTTATCCCCAATAAATAATTTTAGTATATGTTTATAAAAATATACCCCTTACTACCCTTGTTAGGTTTAAATTATGAGATACCCCCTTCACTGTAAATATTCACTCCCACGAACATTTATGTGCCCACGTTTTGATGCTGATGTTTTACCACGATTTCATATGGAAGAAAATTGTGTAGTTAATACCCTTACCCAATTCATATCAACATTAATCACCTTTATGAACTTAAACAATTTTATTTGGGAATTCCATATATTTTTTTTCCAAACTCCTTGATTTGGGATAAAATTTAATTAAAAATGGTTCCTTGTTGTATGACCTATGTGGTAAACTTATGCATGTGAATGAAATGAAAGTGATGGGTGTATCTAGAATTATATAGTGCTTAAATGAATAGGGTATTATTTTAGTATCAATAGAAAAAGTGAAAAGGATGAGGATATGATACTAATATATAATGGGACGTTTTCTACCATTATATATTGGCGGTTATCCCTGACCTATCATTATAATTCCATGTTTAATATTGATTCCAAATTTTAATATTTTATTTATGTTACCATGATATATCATGCCACCTTGTTCATTTTATTTATTATAATATATTTTATGTATCATTGATATTTATATTTTTTATAATTTAATAATTCCATCATGTTATACCTTTTTATTCGCTTACTAGGATTTATATCTCACCCCTTTCTTTTATCCCATACAATTATGCTTGATTGAATAATATGAACATGTTAAGGATGTTTTCAATAATGGTGATGTATTATGTATTTTAAGTGGTTATGTAATGTACATAATTCCCAAAGGAACTATAATTATATATATTTTGAGTTTTATTATGTGTAATATTATGTAACAAATCATTAATTAATGTTTATTAAAGGAATGTGCTATCATAGTTGGTATAGAAAGATTTTTTCGTAATTTTTTGAATTATTATTATAAATCTATAGAGAATGAATTGGATATAATAATAAATACAAGAAGTAATCCATAAATTTTGGTAAAATGTATACTTAGTTGTGTACCAATAAATAAATACATTCCATGATACTACAAGTTGTTGTGGCTTTGGCATAGATCTATCTAGTGGTAAAACCTGAAAATACCACATTGGGAAAGACTCAATCGAGAAATAGTGCAAGCTAATAGGCCATGATTCACCATTTTTTTTGAATATCCTAGGGGATATGAAATGGTAAATCCATGATCTTATTATGAACCATTATTAAGGGAATGAAAAATTCCCATAAGTGTGTATGTTATCAAGTAGATCATGGATAACATTTATTGAAGACTTGAAATTCATAAGTTAAGGAATAAATGTCATTTTTAAGTTATCCATTTAATTTTATTGGATTTCTATATATTAGTATAACAATTTATAAATTATCATCCCTATTTTACCCTTTATTCTATCCAATGTCCAATAAAAGGAGGAACTGATTAAATGACCAATGTGAAGGGCAATGTGATGTTTTTACAAATGAGATACCCAATAATATGGGAGATAAAGTATGACCTATTATGATTATTCTGAACTAGCTATAAAAAATAACAATTAACAATGGGAACTTAGTTGAATTACCAAATAAATAATGGAATAAGGAGATGACACCTCAATGAATTTTATTTTATAAAGGAGATATGGTAAATAAGAACCAATTTACTTTGTGAAAAAAAATTAGAAAGAGAAACCAAGGGAAATATCGCAAAGGTATTTTGAAATTTTTTATGTGTGGGGAAAAAAGGCATAAAGTATCCTATTGAAAATTGAAAATGAAAAACATGATATATGTGAATAAAGAGCAATATAACATACCATATACAATTAATTTTTCTAAAATTGGATTATATGGGAATTATCCTAGCCAATGATCTATTATAAGTGATGAAAAGCCTGATGAGCCTAAAAAATCTACAAGATCAAAGGAAAAAAATAAAAGTCATGTGATGAGACGAATCATGATTATTAAAGAACATGTAACCTCTACTATAGATTAATGTATGTTATTTTGTATATCAATTCATTTCATATTAGCATATCTTATTAGAATATTGAGTCACCAACCTAAATTATTTTACATATTTCAGAATAAATGTTTATGAGTATGTATTACATGTTCATGTTTGTTGAATATTCCTCTTGAAAATATTTTCAATATTCCTTAAGTGTAATTTTATGTTATTGTAGTAATATAATGGCTTTACTTTTATAATGAAAACATAAATTTCTAGGAAAATAAATTCACACTCCATTCCATGAATCACCCTTAAATTATATAATCTTCAATGAGGAGCTTGAATCTTCTTTGGAATTATTATATCAAGAATGGATATTATTTCCCTATGAAAAAGCAGGTCTATCTAAAATTACATGGTCTAAAGAAAAGATCATCATTTAATATATTTACATTATGAATGAATAAATTGATTTTATTTCAATAGAATTTTCAATTGTTCCTCATATTTGAGAGGTTGAGTTCTCAAAAAGACATATTCTTTGACCAAGTGTCATTATTGGGTCATGTTATCTAATGTAATGATATATATATATGTACCCTTTGAGGACATAATAAATTGAAGGATGTTTTAGGCCAAAATTTGTGATAGAAAAATGTAGTTTCCTTGGATCATGTAGGGTAAAATAATCAATATTTGTGAAATTTATCACGATTTTAAAACCCTTTGAAAAAAGTAACTCGGAAGGGTGTCATGTTCTATTTGAAATAATGAATGTGAAGAGAGATTCATGGAGTTGAAAAATAGGCAAACAAATACAAATGTACTTACACTACTCACAAGCTGGAAACGTTTGTTGTATACAATGATACTTTATAGAATGGCTTGAGTTGTTTACTAATGAATAATGACAAATTGATTTCCCATGCCTCATGGAAATTGAATTTCCATGAACAAAACTATACAATGCATGATATAATTTTTTCAATAGTGGTCTTAATATTGAAAATATGTATGAATTATATTTTTGGTGAGAAGTGTAAAATATATTGGGATCACAATAACATCATATATATATATGTGTGTATTCATATTTAAAAATATTAATAAACAAAAATTAATATGGATAGATCTGAATAAGGACTATGAATACTCAATCCACAACATTCTTAGGAAATCAAAAATGGAAAGAATAATCTTAGTATAAATGATGTGACTATTTTAACATTGAAGAGAATTGAGAAGGATAAAATAATATTATACATGATACAGAAGGAAATGAGAATCCTAAAAGATGTATAATAATAAATACTTTCACAAATGATTTACCTATCTTCCATTTTAGAAAATATAATGGATTCCCAAAGAGGTGATATATAAATTTAGAAGAATATGTAATACATAAGAAAATATAAATAATAAAAGTTCAAAATGAATAAGGGGTTATAATATTTGGGCCATGACTATGTGTAAAATCAAATACTAAGTTAATGAAGGAGTTTTTTGATGATTCCAATAGCTCTAACTTCTCCATCCATTCAAGGAACAAAAATATATATCAGTATCTATGTGAGAACAATTGGTGGGAAGAAATGAACAATTTCATCCAAGAATATACATAATTGTGTCTTGTATGTTAGAAATTGAAGAAATAAAGGAAAAAATCTAAGAGGATGAATAAACCATTACGCGTACCTACATGGAAAAGGGAAAACATTACCATGAACTTTTTCACAAGTCTTTTGATGAAATCAAGAAGAAATAATGAAATATAGATTATGGTATATCATCATATAAATTCTTCATACTTCATTAAAATTCAAGATGGCTTTTCAATCAATCATATTTCAAGGATATACATTATATAAGTGGTGAGGATTCATGGAACACCATTATCAATTGTATCTGATCGAGACCCATGATTTACCTCTATGTTTGGGGAGAGTGTACAACATTATCTAAATAATTATTTAAACTTTATCATGGATTATAACCATAAAAATAATTAACAATATGAGAAGAATATAAAAATACTCTTGGAAAAGTTGGGAGAAAGATAAATTTGATTCATATGAGGATTGGATCAACACATTCCTCTGGCCGAGTTCTCATAAAATAAAATTTCACACTAAATATTTTAAAGTCATCTTTACAAATACTTATATGGGAAGATATGTAGAACACCGATATGCAAGGCTGAAGTTGCTGAATGTAAGTTATTAGGATCCTAAAATATAGAGGAAATTGTAGGAATGTTCAAGACCATTCAGTAACACATTAGGGATACTCAATTTAAAAAAATAGCTATGTTGAAAATCATTGAAAAGACCTAGATTTGGGTGTTGGAGATAAGGAATTATATGAATGTCACCATAGAAAAAGGTCACGATATTTGAGAACAAGAGAAATATTAGTCCAAGTCACATATGTCCCTTTGATATCATTGAACTCATTATAGTGGTGGACTATCTACTAAGACTCCCAACTATCATATCTCAAGTACACGATCTGTTCCATAAATCACTATTAAGGAATTATATATTGAAACCCTCACATGTGATGAATCCTTATGTGGATGCCCTAGAGAATCATCATTCATATGAGTAGCATCAAATGAGGATCATAGATCATTGGGACAATGTTCTATAATGTCAGAATATGAACCTAGTCAAAGTAATATAAAGGAAATAAAAATTTAAAGAAGCAATGTCAGAAATAGTGGATATGATGAAAAAAATTACCCTAAACTATTTTAGTGTGTGAAATGAAAATTTTTTGGGTGAAATTTTCCAAGGGAGGAATATCGTAACTATTCAGACATTTAAATAGAATTCCACTTTTGATTTAATTAAATGTCATATTATGTATTATGGTTAAACATAAAACATGAACTTAAGTGGTTTTATTATATATTAATGGATTGAAAAGTCCATTAGGAATCAAAACCATTGATTATATATACAATAATTTTTTTCATATGATTAGTATAAATATCATTTTTTGAAAAATCCTATTGATAGAGATAAATGAAGTGGTTCCCTCAAACACTAGGATCATATCCTATGAATCCCATTTATTGGAGCTTGTGATGGAATTAGAATCAATGGGATTTTCTCTTGAATAATATCAAGATGAGTTCTAGTGAATAAATCATGAGAAAAAAATTATTGGAGAAGTTCAATCTTATTGAGATCATGACAAAAACCATGTACACTAAACCACCCCATGAATGTACCACGATCACAAACATTACCATTATGAAATTTCCTTGTGTACTAATGGGATACGTATGAAGACCGTAATAATAAGAATATGTATATTTTATTTTCAATATAATAATAATTATATTTAATTATTGTTTTTTACTTTATACACAATCTCAGATTGAAACATTAAAATACAAATTGTTTTTTGGGTAACATTAAATTTCAATTATGAAATTTATTTAGATTAATTAGTTTCTTTCTGAAATTAATAATATTTTAGTAAAATAATAATATTAAATAAACAATATTAAATATAAATGATCATATAAATTTTATTATGTAAAATGTAAACCCACAAAATATTCCATTCATATCAACTCTAAAACCATAAATCATGTCCTTACTCTTCCCCACCTCTCTAGAGTCCTCTCAAGGTTCCACAAAGCTCTCAAGAAGTACCTACCTTTATTTTTGAATCACATTCTCATGTAAAGGGATCCTCTCCTTCTCCTATTAATTCATGAATCATCATCAAATCATGCCATTTATATCCTATTTAAAATGTTGGGATATGTTCTTACACATCCCTCCCACACAACTTATCATGTATAAATTATTATAAAACCCTTTCAATTTCATTAACCCCAACAATAAATATTTATCTTCCCCTGTTATGATGCCAAATATTCACCATGATTTTCCATTCCAGTCAATTATGTAATTAATACCCCCATCCATTTTCTATCAAGGGTGTTAACCTTTTTGAACTTATACTTTTTTTATTTGGGAATTTCATTTATGTATTCCACAATCCATGATCGTGGAATGAAATGTGATGAAAAATAATTCAATGTTGTATGATATATGTGGAACATTTGTGCATGTGAATGAAATTAAATCCCAAAGTGTGCCTAAAATTATATAATGCTCCAACGAATTGTGTAATTTTTCAATATCATTATATTTCAAGTTTGGGATTAGTGAGTGGACCTAATCCATCATGGGACTTTGTACACCATGATTCCTTATAGTAGTGAGTAAAACTAATCCATCATGAGGCATGATATATCTTGCCTTATTGTTTATGCTTTTGATTCTCACCCCTTGGATGTCTCATTGATATGCCTATTTTTTCACATGTAAAAATTACTTCAGGTTATTCATCATTTATTCCCTTACTCAGATTTATAGATCACCCATTTATTATGTATGTTAAAAGGTTATCCTATATAGTTTTAGTATGATGAAACATTATGAGCATGATAAGGAAATTTTAAATAATGGAAATGTATTCCCTATTTTATGTTGTTAGGTAATGTAACTAATTCCAAGATAAACTATAATTGTTAATCTTATGGGTTTTATTATGTGCTATATAATATAATAAATCCTGAATTAATTTTTAATCAAGAAAAAATTTGACATATGTGCCTACTTTATGACGTGACCTAGGGGACTGTGATGAGTGCCTAATGAATGACTAAACCCTAGAGGGTGTGTCCTAAGACCATTATAGATGGTTAAAGGTGTTATATTATTACTCGTACCTTTCTTTTGATTCCTAGGGGCTATAGATAGTAGTGATGTTTTAGGGTATTCATACAATCCATATCATTTCTATATATTATTCTTTTATGGTCCTTTTGATTTCTAGTGGTGTTTCCTTGAATTTAGATCTTGATCATGATCTAATGAATTAGAAGAAAACTAGAGGGACGATCATTTATTTATATTTAAGAAAACGATCAAAACACTGGTCTTTTATTACATATGGAAACCAACCAAGGGGTGGTTGTTTATTATATACTACTACGGTCTTATAAAACACTCATTTTATTGGTATGTGTTATTATTAATTGAGAAAAATCTTGTAAGGGAGGTCCATCTTACTTATGGGATTGTTCCCCCTCTATAAAAACTCTTGTATGGGAGTTCTCTGATACTTATAACTGATAATATTAAAACCTACATAATTTAATTGTTTTCATATTCATTGTGATGTGATAAAACAACCTCATAGTGGTCAAATATGGTTTGGTTGATCTAGGGAATATGATATAGAATCGATGATTGTTAGTCTGGTTGAATTTATTTATAGTAGTTTTTTATTTACTCAAATCATGTCACAGACATATATCATTGTGTTTCAAGTTATTAATGGAACTAAATTTCATGATCCCTACCGAGTTGTAATCAAACCCTAGCCAGGAATCCATTTCAATTTTTTATCCATGAATATTTTCACTTGATTACTAGAATAGGTTACAATGAGGCCCGAAATTTATCTAGAATGATAAATAAGATGAGTACATGTATATTGTGTTATTTCATTGACATAAGTTAATGTTGATCCAATTCATATATTTATATTTATATTTTTATTAATTATATTTATCGAGATATGTGAATAATATAGTAAGAGATCATTGTTGTAGTATTTCATGCCCTCCATCCTCATCAACATCATTGTATGGGATACATATTCATTCACATTGATGGTTTCTTATGGTGTATTAATTTTTGGTTTATCTTCATGTCATTTCACACTTTTATAAATCTTATATATTCTCCTCACATGAAAACCTTAGACCCCACTATACTAGTATAAATCCTATAGTGTATTATAAGGCACACCAAAATCCACATTGTGACCACTATTCCATGAACTGATTAATTGTCTGGAGTGGTAGGATATTAAAAAGTTGTATTACGTACTAGTTTTTAATTTTTTTTCTATTTTGGGACATGGAAGAAATAAGACATGAGAAGGAATCATAACTTATTATGGAACCTAAACATGTGCATCCTGAACTCCTTCCCCAATGGAATTCTAAGTAACAATTAGAATGGGATTGATATTATTGGCTTGAACAATTATGGTTATTGTGATTTTACACTACATTAGTTCACATGTGGTTTGATATTTCTAATTTATGAGTTATTAGGTTATTGTATTGTAAAATTTTGGAAGGAATCTAGTTTTAGATTGGGTTTCTGTAACATAGAGGTTAGATGTGTCTCTTTTAGCAAAAAGGATCATAGTATTCACATGATATATAGAAATTCTTGTGAGATTGTTTTCACTAACCAATGAGGCTCATTGATTTAAAGTCTCATTAATTATACATTATTCATTTTAGCATATATGTACAAGGTGGAATATTTTTCATTATGTATAAATTATATTCATGTATTTTACTCTGGTAGATGTACTTGTGGATCCCATTTCCAATTGATTAATGATTATGATTGTGACAAAGTCTATTAAATAGAGAATTAATAGAGAACCTGAGGGGTCAGTAAGGGAAATTAATTTTTAGGCGCACGCCATATCAGTATGAGTGTGGAAAATTTTTAGTTACAAAATGTTATAGTAATAATAAATTTAATATTTCCATATAAAAAGTGTAATAATATTATAATTAACCAAGTCTTTTGAATTTTGTAACATATCATATATAATCACGGATTACGTCATTAGGGGTTAGCATAATATTATGGATCTTGAGATAGAATTTTGATGTATAGATTTTTATAACAATTACTACCTCAGTAGGCTAAGGACGTGGAATGAGGTTCCTAATATATGTGCAAGTAAAACCATATAGGGGGCTTTAAGAAGTTTAATTTCAATAATTTGATATGGAACCAAGATATTTCCCATGTTTAGTGACATCATAAGACCTTGGGTTTTGGTCGGGGTGGGAGACCCTAGTGACTATCTTGGATTACAACTAAGAGTTTAGTGAGTTAGAGCCTCATCAGGGATCAAGGGTGGCTTGTGAGGGGGATTGCACTATCTTTCTTAGTGACTTAGGGATTTGAAGCTTTGGTGTAATATTCAGTTTATTTGATTGATGTACAGAGGCACTACCGAGTATTCGATATTTTAATGCTGATGCCTAAGGTGTTTTTCAATGGAATGTACCAAAATTACCATTGTTTAGGTATAATAGGGTTATCCAGAGAAAGAATATTGAAGATTCAAAAATCTAATGAATTTGGATATGATTTTTAGAGGAACAATGGTATAGTATATATAGTTGCCTGTGGTATTGGAATGACACCTGTTTCTAGGAGGTTGTGTGATCGAAAATGGAACATTTGATGTCCCAATTTTAAATATTATTTACTTGGGTAATCTTAGTTTGCTTGTATTCACAGATGATAGTTATGATGTTTGATGAATGAAATAGTAAAACTGGAGATATGTGTTTTTTAGGACTTCTATAATGAATCATCAAGTTTTCCTCTATTTTGAAGAGTTGGTACATCATGTAGAATGAATATATGGTTTCAAAAATGTGAAACTCATGGATTCATGGGTCAGGTGTTTGTGATAGGTTTTAGTAGAGGCATGTTTCCCATGGATATATATCATATCATGGTAGTGTTGAATGGTATGCATTGTGTTAGTTGTGATTTTAATCACTGAGGAACTATGTGTGAGATTTAGATTTGAGATTTTTTATGGGACACTAATAGTTATGAAAGGCCAAGGATTAAATGATGATTTTGAGTTGTACCCCAGTGTTAGTAGATATATCAGTGTTGATTATTTTTAAGGAAATAGTGGACCCAATAGTTGGTTAATGGAAATTGTTTTCTAGGATACTGTGAGCATTGACCCAGAGTAGTGGAATGTATTCTTGGAAATTGAATATATTGATAAGTTTTTCCAAGAGAAGGTTAAGAAGACACATACAGTGGGGAGAAAAACATAGAGCATTTTAGGGAATGAACTCATTTTTATATGGGTATAGGAAATAATTGATGTTGTGTTAGAACTAAGGTATTTTCTAGTTCAACCCCATCAATTCATCATGTGTGGGGATAGATGAAGGGTAGGCCATGACCGTCAAGGTTTTAATATATTGATATAATGAAAAGGAAAATATTATGGTGGGGTGTTTAATCTTGGTTGTGGGTGATACAACCCCATGAAGACTGGGTTGTAGTTTTTGGAGACTACATGGTATATGATTCTAACAGAAATAGGTACAAAAAAATGAAATGGTTAATGATCTGAAATTGGGTTTTCTCATTGAATAGAATAAAATGATTAGTGTCTTTCAAGGGATGAATTATAGTTGAATATAAGATAATTATGTGTTTTTTTAAATTATTATATGTGTGATAACATGATAGAGGGTTTGAACTATTGTTATTTCAATAATGGAGTCTCACTAAGAGTCATGGAATGGATTTAGTGAGCTTGTTTGGATGTATACAAGAGGACTTTGGAGATAGGGTGCTCTGATCAGGTGGGTTTGGGTAATATTATGGTGGTGGAGGATGAGTGGTTTTGAGATAGGTTATCTGATGGGTATATGGCTATATCCATGTGTATAATTAGATACGGCAAGATGAAAAACATGTTGGGAGAATAATTAGAATTATGAGATCTTATTTTGATAATAAATTCAATTGGTAGAGGGTAATGTTGCTCAGAATTGGCCTCATCAGATATGTTTGACAGTAGGGTGAACCATTATCCTAATAGGTAATTGATCAATGAAAACATATCATTTTTGGATGATCATGATTTGGAAAGAACTGTCCTTGTATATTCAATTTAAAGTGGGGTTTTAAAGCACGCTGAACATTCATGGTTAGAACAAACTTGTTTGATAGTGAGTTGATGAACTAGATAGGTCGATATGTATATTGAGTAGACCACCAAGACTTATTGGGGATGAGATGTTTTATGGTGGAAAGTATGTAATTATTTATGTTAGTACGATAATATATTTTTCTTGATAAATTTTAATCATTGAGTTTATTGGATTGGTTTTTTTAGAACAAGAATTTGGAATTAAATTATGGGATTTTAGGAAGTTAAATGGGATGTTTTTTGATGAGGAATAGGGATTAAGAGTAATATGGGGGGAAAGGGAGGGCCCTGGAGATGCTGTGGTGGTTGATAAAATATAAGATCTAACACACCACATGCTCATTAGTGGATTACACTAGATCGCTGGTGGGAATATTAAAATATGTGATTACCTTTCACCCCATTGATATATATAAGGGATCCACCCATTCTTCTATTTTATTCATGAAATCATATTTAATCCACTCTCCCACTTTTGTCTCTAATGTTTTAGGAGGGGTTTTAGATGTATTTTGGGTGATTTTTGGTAAGTTTATCCTATTATTTGTCTATATATTCCTAGTTATTTGTTATTAAAGTATTTTGGGTTGCCTAATTTAGGTTTTGGTTTTGATTCTACCAGAGCATGGTGGAATGAAAAAAATTATAAGGGGTTTATTTTTTTTCAATTATTGTATATTTTGAGGGAATATAAACCATGTTTCTTGACAATTGAACAAGGAATGACATTTTTTTAAAATTTCCTATGTTTTTTTCACTATTTTATTTATTAAATTATATATGGTATTGGAAACAAAGGTAGTGTATTTGGTATAGAATAAGTTTAATAATATTTCAATGATATAAGACATAATAATTCATGATGTTTCAATGAGGGATTATGCCCCAAATTATGCATGGTTGGAGTGGGTTTGGTTTATCATGGATGAAAATAAAAAACATGAATACATATTTCAACTATTCGAATTATAATTAGAAAGATTCTTGAAAGGTAGTTGGTCATCCATACATTCCTTGTATTATTTACGAATGATTATATTCTTCATGTGTTATACGGCTTCTCCATCGAGGGTGATGTTGTTGAATTAATATTTTTTTACTTTTAAATTAAATGATTAGTTAGAGGGAAAAAATATCCAAGGTTTTGAGGGTCCTTTGTACCATCCAGAATAACTCGACTGCCGATGGTGGGGTGCTTTTTTATGAAATTGTATTACTATGAAATCCAAACCTCACGAGGAGTTTTAATTGAGTGAATGTTACTTAGTATCCCAATTCAAGGATACCCATGATTCATTTATGCAGTGGTGTACTAGCATATGAATACTTCTAGCACTATGGATGATATATAATAGTTTTTTAACCTTTGAGCACCAATACTAATTGATGTGATTCTCTTTCCCTAGATACATATGGACTAGGTGGTAAGGATATGGGTGGGACATGAGGGTTGAGAAATTGGACCGAATGAGATGACCCTTGAAACTAGATTGAGACTGAGGACCCTATGTGGGGTACTTGCATTATGATGGGGCATAGGGGATATTGATGAGTGTCCCAATGACCGAACAATATTGGGTGGGGGGGTTCTTGCTGAGACTGGTAGACATTATTAAAAATGCCACCATAGAACTTGTACCATCACTTAGAACCCAATTGGATGTGGATTGAGGTGATGGGTTTGGAAATTTTTCCAAACCATGTATTTTTATTTATTTTTTCACTTCAGGGGCCTTTTAGTTGTCAATGGGTTTTCATAGATTCAAGATCATGAGTATAATTTTATGAATATGAAAACAATCACAATGGAATTCTATTATTTTTTTGGAAGAAACTACCAAGGATAATCATTTATTATTTATGGTAGGTGCCCAAGGGGCGGTGGCTTATTATATTCTACCCCTAGTGGAGAAAACTCCCGTAGTTTTTTTTTCTGTCTTGCTATTGGTTTAGAAATATCCAATAGGGGAGGTCCATGTTATTTTTAAATTATACCCCTAGTTGAGGAAAATCACATAGGGGATATATAATACTTATACTATATACTATGGAATCTCAGTTCATTTATTAGATGGAACGATCATCATGACAGACTCAGAAAAACCCTAGCATTGGATGAAGTAGGTATGGTCAATCCATGACATGATACTAAGGATAAAAAATTGATTATTTTATTTTTTATTTTTTAAAATATTGTTTATTTACTCAGATCCTATGATGCACACATATAATTTCACTCCTGGTTATATGTGAGAACACAGTGGTGGTTACTTAATGAGTTGTTCTCAAACCCTGCTCAGACTACCATTACACTAGGGTACCTGAAAAGAATCTAACATGTTTTTTAAGAATTGGTTATGGTGAGGCATGAGATTGATCAATATGATATCTTATAAAAGTACATGGAAATTTGTTTGAGGAATTTATTGGTGTTTTTGTAGAGTTATTGCTTTCATTTCATTATTATTTTTTGTTGTTTTGGATATGTTATCGTCCTAGTGGGAAATCATTGTTGTATAAATTTATGCGCCCCATAATCATTTTTATAAGATGGGAATATTATTTATTCATGCACAGTATAATGTTTTTTTGATTTTTGTATTACCTTATTTTTATTTGAATCACTAATACAAGGGGTATTTTCACCTCACAGTACCACCTTAGACCCCCATTGCATGTTGGTAGCCTCTAATGTAAAAGGAGATACACCTGATGTCACCTAGTGATTACTGGTATTGATAAAAATTAGTGTTCCTAAATGGTGGGCCAATATATATATATATATATATATATCCTGGTGAAAAAAGATTCTGAATAAAATTTTCTATGATATGTTGAAAATAATATGTTGACATCAAACGACCATGGCCATTGATCTGGGTTTCCGTTTTTTCTCAACATCCTTTCAAATCAAATATTAAGAAAAAAATAAAAATAAATTACATAAATATTTGATAATAACAAATAATAAAACATTCATTACTATTATAAAAGAATTTTAAAATTGAAATTTAACTTCAAACAACCATAAATTTTAATTGGGGTATCTGTTTGGACACCATGACATTTAAAACGGAATCTTCTAATGAGATATACATCACATAAATTTGAGGTTTCAAGGTCCCAATTTTTTATCAGTAAAATAGGCTCATATTTTACAGCCCATGATTACATTGTACGTTTTCTCTTCAAAGTAATTCAATAACATGCGCAACACGCAACACCGAATTTTAGCGCACCACAACTTACCAAACTAGTTATTCAAAAAGTGTTTATAAATAGTGCCAACTAAATTTTGATTTCTATATACTCTATAAAATTAAATAATTCATATTATGTGTTTCTTAGACATAATATGAGTACAAATTCATTTTTTTTCAGATAAAAGAAGTATTTTTCAATAATGCAATCTTACCGCCTTTTATTAGGTGAACCTTTTTTAAATCCAATATTTGATACTTTTATATATTAAATTTGGAAAAATAATCTTCTTCTTTTTAATTGGGAAATAAAAATTTAGTTTCAATAAATTTTTGGTGTTTTCCTGATAACTTTCATATTTGGGTGAATAGTGAAAAATACTAAATTTTAACTGAAAACAACTTTTTTAATCGAAATAATTTGTAGTGTTAAATTATTTATTTGAATGGTTTTTAAGTATAATTAGATTATATTTTTATCATTAAATAATATGTAGGTAATTATAAGTAATTTCTCATTTAAATTTGACATAAACACATGCCAATCTTTTGATAGTTTTTACTCCCTAAAACCCACTTTTTGGTTTTAACAACAAGAATTAATTTTAAATAAATAAATACAACTTCTATGTTTTTAATTTTGTAAAATATAATTTATTTTTTTATTATTAATATAAAAATCAGTTTTGGGTAAATTTTTGGTATTTTTATGAAAACATTCAATTTTTAATGAATAGTGAAAAACACTACGTTATTATTTAAAACCAACTATTTATTTAAATAATTAGTTATTTTATTTTAATTTATTTTAGGTCAAAATAGATACATATTACATATATATGTTCAGTGTAATTCATTTGACTCATTTTATATTAATTATATATATATATAAATTTATCGAACATTTTACCATCTTTTACCCACCTTTTAGGAGCATTTAAAAATTTGAATAAAACATAATTTTACCACTTCTGTGAGTTGAATTTAAAATATATGGGAGATTTGGTTGACATAATTATGTAAAATTTGGTTCAATATGATGAAAATAATTTTTTTGAATAGTTACTTTTGACTTTTATTTACCATGGTTAAACGTAAATAGTGTAATTAAAGGTAAAAATGATATTATAATTACCCTAAAACACATTCTAATTCTGTTGCAGAAGTTTAATTCTAACAAAAACAACCTTATAAATAAAATATGATCCATTACTTCCAGTTGGATTAGTTTAGGACATTAATTATTATATAATTTAAAGAAGAGTTAAATGTGTTAAATTCAAGTTTTCATAACTAAAAAAGTTTTAGTATATGGTTTTACATAAGATAAATTTTACTATAAATATTAATTATAAATATAAAAATAGTTCCTACATAATGGTATTTAATTTATAATTTTTATAAATTATATAATTAAATATATTTATCTTACGATGATGATGTAGTAATTACCTAATTAATAAATGAATAAAATAATTGATATTATAAATTCCCAAGTAAATGTAATTTGAGACATTTGACAAATTTTACTAATTTTAAAGGTTATTATTACAGGTTAGGGTTGATTAAATCATTTTTTATCGAATTAATCATGTTGTTAGGATTTTAAAAAAATACCAAATAGTGTCAAAATTGAAATAAAGTAGTTTTTAAAACAAATACTATATTATTGGTTGACATAATTTTCCTAAAAATATAAATTTCCCCCAAAATAATTAAATAATATTATATATGTCATTAATGATCCACTTTATGTTCTCTCGTAAGTTTATAGTATGTTTATTATACATATAATATAAAAATACAAAGAGACATGGTAAATGTCAATCTTTTTAACTAAGAGGTAAATCTAAAAGATAAGGATAATATCATGACCTAAACCTATATAAAACCAATTGGTTGGGAGTTTTTATACCCATAACCACCTTTTCATCTATATAAATAATTTTGGAGCCATTAGTAACTGAAAATGATTTTATTATAAAATAATATTTCAAGCATTTCCTAAAGTGACACTCACCTCTCTTATAAAAGGAAACACCCCCTTCTATTAATTCCACACCTCCAAAGACTTCTGTCTCATCCATACCCTACCCAAATATCATTCCAACATTCCTAAATTCATATTAGAGGCCACACTTTGGTCCTAAAGCCAACCTATGGAGCCCTTTTGATCAAATCAAAAAGAAGGACCCAAAGAAAGGGTAAATATTTAATCATCTCTTTCAAGTTATTTTCTTCTTCAACTTCCTCGTTATTCTTTGTTCCCATTCTAAAATAATAAATCCATTATCTTCTATATAATGTTATGTTATTATAAAAATGGTACAACCATATTCTATAATGCCCCAGCCTTAAACCATACTTAATCTTGAGTTATTACAAGATTACACATTGAGGATCTTTTCGGGTTTAGAGTTTTAGAGAATTAGATCATAAAACTTGCATTACATTCCACATATAAACAAAGTGGTTACATAAAGATAGTATTCTTCTTTCCCATCAATAGAAACATATTTAAAATAAAAAATGGATTCTTTCTTGACACTTCCTTGACACTATCATCATATCATTTACCTTTCCCTTGACCTGTGAAACACATTTCAAAAACTTGGGATGAGCATAAAAAGTTTAGTAAGGGATATAAAAATATGGAAAGGAAACATGGGTACATATATACATAATAATGAGATAATACTTTACCCATAAAACATAAGCACTTTAACATGCCTCATCAAATCATGAATAAATCATAGAAGTCATAAGACATAAAGGTAAATTGAGGCATTCATAACATCCTTACGTAGGGAGTAACCCTCTTGGTTAGGTTTGGAATACCCATCACAGTATATTCCCAAAATCTATTCAGAGAAACCTTAACATTTCACTCCTTCGCGTTACCCAATGCATTGGAGAGCTATATCGGGCTCACCCGCCCTTAGTTTATCACGGAACCACCCGTCTTCATAATAATTCCCAAGAACCTCAACATAATCGTATCACATAAAACATGCATAAAGGAAACATAAAATTTCCACCTTTCAATCATAAGATATCAATACAACACATTGATATAAAAACATTATGAAAACCATTTTCAATACCAAAATAAAAGAAAACTAAAACATGGTATTTATTTATCTTTAAAAAAAGGTATGGCTTGTAGAGGAAGCCGAAACTCAAATAATGGTCACGACGGTGGAGAAGTCATTGTCGCCGCATACGTATGACAAAAACATTCCCTTTTGTCATTTAGTAAACGCTTCGTATAAAAAAATATTCCTTTTGAATAAAAGTAAAAATCAATGGGGTTTATACACGGTATAAAATAAGGTTGTGTATAATACAAAATATGCCTCAATGAAAGGAGATTGAGACGAAGTCCCATACCTCGGGTCTGACTTGACTCGATCATTCTTTAATGTCCTGAATAATAAACTTGAGTTAATTTCTACTTGCTTACGATCCTTTTTCAAGTTCATTATTCCTTTTATATCACTTATTTCCATGTCATGAACACTATGTAATTATTTAAGTTAATAACGGTCGTTTTAACGATCATTGGTACTTGAGTAAAAAATAAACCCTTTATAATAACATGTTGTTCACGTATCAATTATATCCAGAATTATAATCATTATGTATATATCATATATATCCATTATATACATGCATTTATAATATTACATAATCATTTAGAGGTAAGAAATGAAATGCACCATTCATGGAGATGGTAAGTCGTACGTACGCATGAACGCTACTTTCATTTCTATTTTGTATTTTATAGAATGTAATCATAATGATATAAAGGAATATTATAAATCCAGTATAATATCATATTTACATCCTTTATATGTCCCACATATGGTATTTAACAAATCAAATCACTTTGAGGGGGCGGTAGTCCGCACTTCCTTAAATGAAGATATCGCGTTTACCCATAATGGAAACCATAAAGGTATGGCCAAAAAGAAAAAAAAGAAGCATAAGGAAAAAATAAACATATTATATATCATATATAAATATAGTGACATCTTAATGGCCACCTTTTAAGGTGTTAAACGAATGTTGAACAATCATCGTTTCGGGAGGCATAAAATCACCATCTAGAGAAACAGTATGTTCGTTAACCATTAGATGTAGGTGTGTGTAAGTGTAGCTCGAATACATATTATAAAAACATCCTAGTATATTTAGGATACTGGATTTGTTACAAAATAATGGAATAAAAAGAGTTTAGGGGGTTGGAGAAGCGAAAGAAAACAAAAGGACTCAAAAGAAGACATTACCTTAAAATCTGGTAACTCCCTTTGGTTTGAGCTCAAAGGCTTCCTTGGGAAGACTTATGCCCAATGTGAGGCTTCAAAGAGTAATATAGGGAAGTTGAGAGACACAATGGGCAGGGTTTGGCCGATCCAAAGGCTTTGGGAGTGTGGGTAAGGAGGTAGAGGTGGGGGCCTTTTATAATAGGAGAGGAGGGGCACTCTTGGAAAGTAAAGAGAAGTTACTTTATTTTAAAATGAGTTTCGGATTCAAAATGTCCCACATTGGTATAATTCGATGATAAGGTGATAAGGGTTCTAAATACACTCATCCAATTGGTTTTGGCCATGTGTAGGGTTTAGATTTTACATTAACTTTCCATTTTATTTAAATCTTTAAATAATGAGGTCATCGCTGCATCATCATGATGTCATACATAATTTAATTTATATAATGTCTAAAAATTATAAAAAAAATACTATGATGTAGGAAATCTTTTTATAATTCTAATTAATATTTATAGTAAAAAATCTGACTTGTATAAACACATATAAAAATTGTTTCAGTAACATAACTCATGTTTGTGTCATTTTTACTTTAACATTAAATAAAAAGTTATTTATGTCATTTCCCAACCAAAGTGGCTCCTTGGGGTCCTCAAGTTGACCCATGGCTTGTATTGGTCGGCCATGATACATCAAATGAGGGTAGGACATGTTTTAATCTCATCTCATACTATTAAAACATTATTTTTACCTTAAACTACACTAATTACCACTAATCACGATTAAAAACTTAATAAGTTACTATTCATCAAAAAATTATTTTAATCCCATTGAACCACATTTTACTTATTAATGAAACCATGTATGTCGGATTTTTAAAATTCAAAAAAAAAATGAGGGAAAAATTTCATTTAAACGGAAAAATCAGTTTTTATTAGTACCACTTATGGTTTCACTATTCATCAAAAATTGAAGTTTTTCAGAAAATTACCAAACATTTACCCTAAGCTATATTTTATATTCCAAATTCAAAAATGATGTCTATTTTAAAAAATTCAAATTATATAGGTTACATTAATTAATTTAATAATTAATTCCTGCTGTCATGACAAATATCGGGTTTTTTTGAAACAATATCTATGAAAAGTTTGGCATTAGTTTATGACCAATTCCAAAGTGAAATTAATCCTAATGACCACCATTGGATTAAATGGTAAAATTATATTCAGATTAAACTTTAAGTCTGATTAAAAATATAATCTAACCATATAATTAAATTAAATGAAAAAGCAGTTTTGATGTAAAATGGAGTATTTTTCACTATTCATTAAAAAATGAACATTATCAGAAAAATACAAAAAATTTATCCAATGTAAAATTCAATGTCCCAAACACAATGAATATGTTTATTTTTTCAAATATAGATTATAAAATTGTCAAAATATTGATTTAAAAATGGTTTTCCATCAAAAGGATGTAAAACAATCTTTTAAGAATATTAGTGTATTCCATGCTTAAGATTGGATTTATTTTCATTTTAAACCTCTAAAACACTATCTAATTCATTAATAGACATAGACAAAAATATATATTATTCATTACTTACATGGGATGTTACATCCTTCCCCTCTTTAGATAATTGTGTCCCCACAATTTATTTACTTATCAAATAAATGGGGGTACTTATCCCTCATTGCATTATCAGATTCCCATGTTGCCTCTTCCATCATGTGGTTTTTCCAAAAATATTTTACCTGATTAATCACCTTATTCCGTAACACTTTCTCCCTGTGGTCAAGAATCTGGACCGGTTGTTCCTCATAAGATAGGTTCTCTTCCAGCTGAACTACCTCTGGACTCAAAACATGAGATGGATCTGGCATATATTTTCTCAACATCGAAACGTGAAAAACATTGTGTACCTGAGATAAACTCGGAGGTAAAGCCACTCGGTATGAAACTGATCCAACTCTCTCCAGAATTTCATATGGTCCAATGAACCTTGGACTCAACTTTCTTTTCTTACCAAATCAGATCACACTTTTCCAGGGTGATACATTGAGAAAATCATGATCACCTACCTCGAAAGAGAGATCCTTCCTCCTGTTGTCCGCATAACTCTTCTGCCTACTTTGAGCTGTTCTCATGTGTTTCTGAATCAGCTGATCTTTTTCTGCGATCTCTTCTACCAATTTTGGTCCCATCAACTTCATTTCACCCACTTCATCGCAGAAAGCTGGAGTTCGACACCGCTTCCCATATAATGCCCAAAATGGTGCCATCTGTATACTGGAATGAAAACTGTTATTATATGAAAACTCAACCAAAGAAAAATGTTGGTCCCAACTTCCCTGATAATCCATAGAGTAAGAAGGTATCATATCCTCCAATGTCTGAATTCTTCGTTCTGACTGCCCATCTGATTGAGGATGAAAAGTTGTACTAAAATTTACTTCAGTACCCAACGACTTCTGAAGTCTTTTCCAAAAGTTAGAAGTGAACCTGGGATCATGATCAGATACAATGGAGAGAGGAACTCTATGTAACCTGACTATATCTTTAAGATACAAACGGGAATGTTTATCTAGGGAAAAATTATCTCGTATGGCACGGAAACGAGTAGATTTAGTCAGGCGATCAACAATAAACCAGATTGAATTATTTCCTCGAGATGTATTCAGTAATCCCACAACAAAGTCCACGGATATATTCTCTCATTTCCACTCTGGAACTGGTAAAGGCCGAAGCATACCTTTCGGTAACTACCGTTCTGCTTTAACCTGTTGACATGTCAAACACTTCACAGTAAAATCAGAAATATCTCTTTTCATTCCATCCCACCAGTAATACTTCCGCAGATCTCTGTACATCTTAGTACTGCCAGGATGAACTGAAAACGAAGAACTATGAGCTTCACATAACAACTCTCTCTTCAACTGTGAATCACAAGGCACACACAATCTCTTCCCAAATATCAAAACACAATCATTATCAATGTTGAATTCAGGAAACTTACCTTTCTGAACCAGATCTACCTTTTTCTGCAACTCACTATCTTACTTCTGTGCTTGCTTGATTCTATCTGATAGAGATGATCTCACTGATACCTGAAACAAAAAAGAAGAACTTCCTGCACCCACAACTTCTATACCAAAGTTCATCGAATCCTTAACCAAAGGATCACGTTCCAAACGTAACATTGCTAATGAAGCATTACTTTTTCGACTCAAAGCATCAGCCACTTTATTTTATTTTCCCAGATGGTATTGAATTGTACAATCATAATCCTTGATTAATTCTGGCCATATCCTTTGTCTCATGTTCAATTCTTTCTGAGTGAATATATACTTTAAACTTTTGTGATCGGTATATATTTCACACTTTACACCATACAAATGATGCCTCCAAAATTTTAAAGCAAAAACAACAGCAGCTAATTCCAAATCATGTGTAGGGTAATTTACCTCATGAGTTTTCAAATGTCGTGAAGCATAAACAATTACCTGATCATTCAGCATTAGGACGCAACCAATTCCTTTCAATGAAGAATCACTGTATATAACAAAATCACCATTCCTGGAAGGTAGTGCCAAAACTAGAGGATTCACCAATCATCTTTTCAATTCCAAAAAACAATCATCACATTATTTTGTCCAGATAAACTAAACACCCTTCCGAGTTAGCTTAGTCATTGGACTAGATAACCGTGAAAAATTTCTAACAAACCTTCGGTAATAGCCTGCCAAAACAAGGAAGCTACCAATCTCAGTTACATTTTTGGGTCTTGACCAGTCTTCCACAACTTTTGTTTTTGCAGGATCAACAGTTATCCCATATTTAGAAACAATGTGACCAAGGAAAGAAATTTGTTGCAACCAAAACTCACACTTTCTGAATTTCCCATACAATTTCTTTTCTTTTAAGGTTTTCAAGATAACCCCTAAATGTCTTTTATGCTCTTCTTTACTTTTAGAAAACACCAAAATATGAACAATAAAAACCACCACAAACTTATCCAAGAACTCACGAAAAATTCTATTCATTATGTCCATGAATACAACATGTGCATTGGTTAGCCCAAAATGCTTTACTACGAATTCATAATGGCCATATCTTGTACGAAACGGAGTCTTCGAAACATCTTCTTCCTTTACCTTCAGCTGATGGTAATCCGATCTCAAGTCAATCTTTGAAAAATGCTGAGCTCCCTGGAGATGATCAAACAAATCATCGATATGAGGCAAAGGATATTTGTTCTTAACAGTGATATTATTCAAGGATCTATAATCAATGCAAAGTCTCATTGAACCATCTTTCTTTTTAACAAACAAGTCATGAGAACCCCATGGTGATGTGCTAGGTCGAATGAAAACTTTCTCTAATAAATCATGCAATTGTTCCTTCAACTCTAAAAGTTCAATTTGAGCCATTCGATAAGGGGGTTTTGAAATTGGATTAGCATCAGGAACTAAGTCAACAGTAAATTCAACTTCCCAATCTGGTATTATTCCAGGCAACTCATCATGAAAAACATCAGGATACTCATTTACCACTGGAACATCATTAATATGAACAGTTCCTTTATTTTCAATGATGTGTGCAAGGTAACATTCATTTCCATCTTTTACAAGTTTCTCGGCCTCTTGATAAGTTATCAACAGTAAGGGTTCATTCTTGTACACAAAATGAAAGTCTTTCTGAAAAGAAACTTCTTTAGCTCTACAGTCAATCTTAGCATGGTAAATAGAGAGCCAATCCATAAAAAGGATAACATCAAACTCTACTAGAGGTAGAACAAAAAGGTTTACAAGTAGGTTCTTTCCACAAATAAGGATAGGAAGATTCTTATAAATTCTTTTTCCCTCAACATTCCCCCCAGGTGTTTCTACCAAAAGTTCAGGAGTCATTTATTGAGATGGTATTCTCGTTTTACTAGAAAAGGTTTCAGAGATGAAAGTATGTGTAGACCCCGAATCAAACAACACACTGGCATAATCTGAAAAAACAAACAAAGTACCTGATATAACTTCATTTGATGGCCCGACATCTGCTGAAGTAGTTGCAAAGTATTTCACCACCCCTTTCTAATTGTAGTCTAACTGCTTCCCATCACTCAAGCTCTTTTTCGGACACTCGTTTGCATAGTGACCCATCTCATTGCACTTATAACATTTCACTAACTGTAAATAAAATTTGGTATTACCTTCAACTTGATCCGTTTCAGTGCAATCACGAGACTTATGTCCCATCATACCACATCGGTAGAACTTTCCAGAATTTTGAAGGCATTCCCCAGCATGCCTTTTGCCACATTTATCACAAACTGGAAACATAGTTTTCTTACCATTATAATTTTTTGAAGAATTCTTACCTTTCTTCTACCACCTCGGTCTCTTCTTCTGTTGGTTGTTATAGAACACTTGATCATCAGAAAACTTTATTTCCACCTTCTCAACACATCGAACAGGCTTTTCATAACATTTAAACTCACGAGAAGCTAATTAACTTCGATATTTTGGATTTAATCCTGAGTAAAAACGATTGATTTTACTATCAAGGTCTCGGATAAAATTTGGAGCATACCTTTCCAATCGAGTGAACCTTTATTCATTGGTAGCCACTGAGACTTCCTCATGCCTCAATTCCAATAATTTCTTTTCCATCCTAAGTCGAACAGCCTTAGGATAAAACTTCTCAAGAAACATACCTTTGAATTCATCCCAGTCGAGAGCATCAATCTCATCAGCGTCCCTGATATTTTTAACCATCGACCACCAGTGATCTGCTTCACCCTCCAAACGTTAAATAGCAAGACTAACTTTTTGATTGTCTGAACACCCCATGACATCAAAAATCTTCTCTAGTGCTTTAATCCACCCTTAAGCTAGCACAGGGTCAGATGATCCTCTGAATGATAGGGGATGTTTCCTCATGAAATGTTCCACCACTGACATGTTCCTCTGCGGTTGATCTAGCTGATATCGTGTATGGATACCACCTCCATTTATCGCTTGAGTCAACTGCTCCATTACTGCAACAAACTATTCAGTTCCAATTCCGACCATCTCAGGATGCTGATTCGGAAGGTTATTTCCTTTTTCATGCCTTCCTAGCACTGCTTCCCTGTTTCCTCTGTGGAAAACCATTCTGAAAAAACATGTCTTAGATGAAGCAACATGGTAATCATCAAAATTCTATATCATTTCAAAAAAAATTATTTTTGGATAATCATTTAATAGAATTATAACTCCTAAAGTTATCTAAACCAACCTTTGATACCAAATATAAGGCCCCAACCTTAATTCTTACTTAATCTTGATTTATTACAAGGTTACACATTGAGGATATTTTCGGGTTTAGTGTTTTAGAGAATTATATCATAAAACTTGCATTACATTCCACATATAAACAAAGTGGTTACATAAAGATAGTATTCTTCTTTCCCATCAATGGAAACATATTTAAAATAAAATATGGATTCTTTCTTGACATTTCCTTGACACTATCATCATATCACGTACCTTTCCCTTGACCTGTGAAACACATTTCAAAAACATGGGATGAGCATAAAAAGCTCAGTAAGGGATATAAAAATATGGAAAGGAAACATGGGTACATATATACATAAAAATGAGATCATACTTTACCCATAAAACATAAACACTTTAACATACCTCATCAAATCATGAATAAATCATAGAAATCATAAGACATAAAGGTAACTTGAGGCATTCATAACATCCTTACGTAGGGAGTAACCCTCTTGGTTACGTTTGGAATAACCACCACAGTATATTCCCTAAATCTATTCAGAGAGACCTTAATGTTTAACTCCTTCGCGTTACCCAATGCATTGGAGAGCTATATCGGGCTCACCCGCCCTTAGTTTATCATGGAACCACCCATCTTCATAATAATTTCCAAGATCCTCAACATAATTGTATCACATAAAACATGCATAAAGGAAAAAAAAATTTCCACCTTTCAATCACTAGATATCAATAAAAAAAATTGATATAAAAACATTATGAAAACCATTTTCATTACCAAAATAAAAAAAAATTAAATCATGGTATTTATTTTTCTTTTAAAAAAAGGTATGGCTTGTAGAGGAAGCCGAAACTCAAATAATGGTCACGGCGGCTGAGAAGTCATTGTCGCCGCATACATACGACAAAAACATTCCTTTTTATCGTTTAGTAAACGCTTCGTATAAAAAAATATTCCTTTTGAATAAACGTAAAAGTCAAAGGGGTTTATACACCATATAAAAGAAGGTTGTGTATAAAACAAAATATGCCTCAATGAAAGGAGATTGAGACGAAGTCCCATACCTTGGGTCTGACTTGACTCGATCGTTCATTAATGTTTTGAATAATAAACTTGAGTTAATTTCTACTTGATTAAGAACCTTTTTCAAGTTCATTATTCCTTTTATATCACTTATTTCCAAGTCATGAACACTATGTAATTATTTAAGTTAATAACGGTCGTTTTAACGATCATTGGTACTTGAGTCAAAAGTAAACCCTTTATAATTACATGGTATTCATGTATCCATTATATCCAGAATTATAATCATTATATATATATCATATATATCCATTATATAGATTCATATATAATATTACATAATCATTTAGAGGTAAGAAATGAAATGCACCGTTCATGGAGATGGTAAGCCGTACGTACGCATTAACGCTACTTTCATTTCGATTTCGTATTTTATAGAATGGAATTATAATGATATAAAGGTATATTATAATTCTAGTATAATATCATATATAATATCATAGTTCCATCCTTTATACGTCCCACATATGGTATTTAACGAATCAAATCACTTTTAGGGGGCGGTAGTCCGCACTTCCTTAAATGAAGATATCACGTTTACCCATAATGGAAACCATAAAGGTATGACCAAAAAGAAAAAAACAGAAGCTTAATGAAAACATAAACATATTATATATCATATATAAATATACTGACATCATAATGGCGACCTTTGAAGGTGTTAAAAGAATGTTGAACAATCATCGTTTTGGGAGGCATAAATTCACCATCCACAGAAACAGTATGTTCGTTAACCATTAGATGTAGGTGTGTGTAAGTGTATCTTGAATCCATATTATAACAAAATCCAAGTATATTGAGGATATTTTAGTTGTTAAAAAATAAAATAATAAAAAGAGTTTAGGGGGTTGGAGAAGCAAAATAAAACAAAAGGACTCAAAAGAAGACATTACCTTAAAATCGGGTAACTCTCTTTGGTTTGAGCTCAAAGGCTTCCTTGGGAAGAGTTCTGCCCAAAGTGAGTCTTCAAAGAGTAATAGATGGAATTGGAGAGACAAAATGGGAAGAGGTTGGTCGAGCCAAAGGCTTTGGGAGTGTGGGTAAGGAGGTAGTGGTGGGGGCCTTTTATAAGAGGAGAGGAGGGGCACTCTTGGAAAGTAAAGATAAGTTACTTTATTTTAAAATGAGTTTCGGATTCCAAAGGTCCCACATTGATATAATTCGATGATAAGGTGATAAGGGTTCGAAATCCACTCATCCAATTGGTTTTGGCCATGTGTAGGTTTTAGATTTTACATTAACTTTCCATTTTATTTAAATCATTAAATAATGAGGTCATCGCTGCATCATCATGATGTCATAAATAATTTAATTTATTTAATGTATAAAAATTATACAAAAAATACTATGATGTAGGAAATATTTTTATATTTCTAATTAATATTTATATTCAAATATCTGACTTGTATAACCCCATATAAAATTTTTTTTAGTAACATAAATCATGTTTGTGTCATTTTTACTTTAACATTAAATAAAAAGTTATTTATGAAATTTCAGAAACAAAGTGGATCCATGGGGTCCCCAAGTTGACCCATGGATTGTCTTGGTCGGCCATGACACATCAAATGAGGTTAGGACATGTTTCAAGCTCATCTAATACTATTAAAACATTATTTTTACCTTAAACTACACTAATTACCACTAATCGCGATTAAAAACTTAATAAGTTACTATTCACCAAAAAATTATTTTAATCCCATTGAACCAAATTTTACTTCCTAATGACAACCATTTATGGTGGATTTTTAAAATTCAAAACACAATGATGGAAAAATTTCATTTAAACAGAAAAATCAGTTTTTATAAGTACCACTTAGTGGTTTCACTATTCATCAAAAATTGATGTTTTTCAGAAAATTACCAAAAATTCACCCTAATCTATATTTGATATTCCAAATTAAAAAATGATTTATATTTTAAAAAATTAAAATCATATAAGTTAAATTAATTAATTTAATAATTAATTCCCGTTGTCATGACAAATACCGGGTTTTTTTGAAACAATATCTATGAAAAGATTGGCATTAGTTTATAACCAATTCCAAAGTGAAATTAATCCTAATGAACACCATTGGATTAAATGGTAAAATTATATTCATATTAAACTTTAATAACAATTAAAAATATAATCTAACCATATAATTAAATTAAATGAAAAAGCAGTTTTGATGTAAAATGCAGTATTTTTCATGATCCATTAAAAAATGAACATTGTCAGAAAAATACCAAAAATTTATCAAATGTAAAATTCAATGTCCCAATAATAATTAATATGTTTATTTTGACAAATATAGATTATAAAATTGTCAAAATATTGATTTAAAAAGGGTTTTCCATCAAAAGGCAGTAAAACAATCTTTTAAGAATATTAGTGTATTCCATGCTTAAGATTGGATTTATTTTCATTTTAAGCCTCTAAAACTCTATCTAATTCATTAATAGACATATAAAAAAATATCTATTATTCATTACTTACTTGGGATGTTACATATTCATTATTTTATCAATCCTATAAATGAAAAACTCACCATATGTGTGTTTGTATAGATTACCGTCTCCACGTCGTGGTGTAGTTTGTTATTCAAACACATTATTATTTGGATGGGTATAACAATGAGTATAACTAATTTAATAATAAATATAACATGTTAATGATTATTTATATATGATATACCATCCAATTAAATATGATTTCACCATCAATATAATGATATTATCGCTCGTGTGTACTTACCGATTAACTTCTCCATGAATTGATGAGATTAATTCCCACGTTCATGATTCAACGATTATTATAAAAATATATATTATTAATAAGTATGTAATATATGAAATAATAATTCTACTGGATATATATATATATGTATACATTTATGTATATATATACTGCATATATCTTATTCACTTACGTCTATTCAATATGATATGAAAACGGAAACAATATTTATGCGTACATACGACCTACCATCTCCATAAATAGTGTTTTCCATTTCATATATCAATATATTATACATATTTATATTCTAAATATATATGATATATAAATCATGTGTTATATTATGGATGCATTTAAATCATGATTTAAATTATACGATCAAGAATAACATGTTTAATCACTTACGATTAAGAAAGCAATTATTACCCAAAATTTTAATTTAACATAAAAATAATTATTAAATGTGTTTTATAAAGTCATAAATGAATTTAGTATTATATAGTAAATATGGATATGGTTCTGGTACAATTTTATAACAAACTATGGTCATTATATAGTAGGATAAACGTACCCTCGACCAAAAGAAAGTGCAGGGTAAGGGATAATTTCAAAATCTCATTATTATTCGAGGTTGTTTTTACATAAGTATCTACTAGGGAATATTTATTATCCATGTCCATGATTCATAAAAGTGTTTTCAAAGGGATTATTTTTATGGTAGTCTTTTAATAAATCATCCTTTTAAATGTTTTAATGATTTATTTTTCTAAACCATTCTCATTAAAGTCCATGTTTTTTTAAAATGGGTTTTAAGTATTTAATAATATGGACACGAATTTTTTTAAAATGTTAACTTCTTTCAAAAGTTTAAAAGTTGTATGGTAAACTATGATTAAAATTTTTCTTGAAATTTATACCTTTCTAAATTTTGTGAATTTTATATGTTTTCATGAAAAGGGGACATTTCTCTCAAAGAGTTTTACAAATCATTTTCATCCATGTCAACATTCTTTGATATATTTTATATTTTTTTAAAGTTAATAAAAATATTCCTTATTGTACTGGAGGTTTTATTATATGTTTTCTTTTGGATGTGTTATTTTTATTCCATTAATGGTTTTTTGATAATATATTGAAATTTCATATGCTAGTTTTAATACGAGTGTTTATGTTATGTTTAAAACTTTTCATATGAGGAATGTATTGGACTTAGTATGTGACGAGTGGGGCCCGATATAGCTCCTCGATGCATCAGTAGGTATCATGAGACAAACTACTATCTTGGAAAAAGGCCTTGACAAAATATTATTTGTAGTCTTGGTACAAGGCCTTGACTATTTGGTTATGATGTTTGGAATTATGCATTCCATAATTATAAATATGGATATTGATATTTCATGTGATTATTTAAATAGTAGAATATCCATGTGAATAAGTAAATGGTAGTATTTTATTGAATATTTTCCATATTATACTGATGTTAATGTTTAAAAGTCTTTTTCTTTAGTCTTATACATTTCCCTAATTTTATATGCTTATTTATTAAAGTTTCTGCTATATTGTTATCCTTACTAAGCATCTGAGCTCACCCCTTTCTATGTTTAAATTTTCCCAGGATTTTAAGAAGTGTATTTTGATTGATAAGTCGGAGTATTCTAGGGTATTAATGGAATTATCAACGGATCATTTGTGTTGTGTTTTATTTTCTAATGTGTAATGTAACATTAATATTTATAATCTATTTTCCAAGACTACTTAACTGATCGGTATTTTGGGACTTGATTCCTTGTATCATGCCAATGTTTTGTAATAATGCACTGAATCCCAGAAGTGGGGTCGGGGTGTTACAGTTGGAATTAGAAGAATTTTAGAAACAACCTTGAAAATAGATTTAGATAGTCTCTAAATAGAAAACACTACCCTAAGATAATCTATAAGGATTAGTATTTAAGAACTCCCTAGAATTTTGGTACTGTAGATATTTTGTGAGTTTTCCAAGAAATACATAATTTTCTAGATAGCAGCAGGTAGAGGCAGCTCTGGCATAGATGTACCTAGGTGTAAAACCTGAAAACACTGCTTTTGAGATAGTCTCGAAGGGGAACTGGTGACCGACAATAGGCCTTGTTGCACTCTTGGTTTTGAAACTCCTAGGAGATATGCTTAAGATAAATCACATTTTCATTACATGCCATTATGAATGATTTATGACTAAATAATTCCTCAAAGAAAACGTTTTATGATTATAGATTATATTAATAATCTTTCCAATTTATGTTAGTCATTTTACATGTTTGGAATTATACATCGTGGTTCATTAACTAACGTGGTGTATTCCATTTTTAGAAATAGAGCCTAATAGATGGAATAAAAACTCCAACAATACGCATGATCCAAAAGGTAGTAAGGATAATATCTTTAATGGTATTAATCCAACATTTAGAAATGAAATATTCTCTCACATATTATCATCATAGGAAGAAATAGTACCATGTGTTAATAATATAGGAAAATAATTCACCGAGTCCTATGGCTTTGAAGGGATGTCATATAAGAAAAATATGGTAGAAAGAAAGATTGATAAATGCAATAAGGGAAAGATGGATTTTTCACCTTGGTAAATGATTGAAGGGAATGGGAGTTTGGTATATGGGTTTAGAAAAAGGACACAAAGTATATGATTTCATGGGTAAAAAAAAGGTTTCAAATGTACAACGCATCATCTTCCTAGAGTTGGGAGACACACTACGGGAATCAATGTCCAAATCATTAGAGTATACCCCAAATGCTGCTATTGGATAATAATAAAGTTATGATACTACCAAAGAAGAAGTATTGTTAATAAGATTTATAACTATGGAAAGAATTCCCTTGGTAAATACATGATAGGAATGGGAGTTTGGTATATGCGTGGAGAAAAATGACACAATGTTTGTGATTGCAAGGGTAAGAAAAATGTTACAAATGTAAAACACATCATCTGCAAGGAGTTGGGAGACTATGCGAATCAATGTGAAAATCATTAGAGAATACCCCAAATGCTGCTATTGGATAATAATCAAGTTATGATACTACCAATCATGAAGTGGAATGACTAATAGCACTTATGTTGTTATTAAAGTATTGTGCCATTTGAGTATTATATCAATGACGTACATGAAATAATAATTATAGAGTATATAAGGATTGCACTGCAATACTATTTCATTAAGGAATTGAGATTGTGTGGAACCACGAAAACTGACTCAATGGATGGTTAAATATCTTAGAAAATATATGGTTGAGAGAAAGATAAACTTTAACATGATTCTGATACTGAGGTAGTGATTTTGAAAAATGATATTATTGATTTGGATAAATTATATTGGATATTCTTGACTACCTTGAAACTAATTATTGATTTGTATATTCCATCATTGTTAGAGTTTAAAAAATTTTTGGATATAAGAAGTATATATAGTATTATATAAAGAATAAAGCAGAATGAATGTAATAAATACAGTTTTTTGATAATTCAAGGTGTTACTGTGTTTTAAATGAATACCTGATGAAAGTATTCACATGTTATTACATGGAAAAAAGGATCTTAGTTGTGTTTACCTTCCTTATAAATTTTGGACTGTGAGTTAGGAAAAAATTATTTTAGATACACTTAAAGGATATAATTGATTATGTTTGACATGGGATACTATTTTTAAGGTTAAATAATTTCTTGAGATTATTTTTGGATTGTCATAAAAAGAACAACTCGGTGGTCGGGCGACAACCCATCATGTCCGGAAAGGCCGCAAGACTTGATCCCGTAACTGAAAGGTGACAAGGGTGCATCACCTACCGCTAGCCTAAGTGATGTGTTAGCTAGTATAATGTTGTTTTTTTAAATAGTCTGACAATTGAATTATAAATTCATTATTTTGGTAACCATATAAGATTAGGATAAATAGAATACTTTTAAATTATATTAACTTTTGGAGTGAAAGATGAGTTTGTGGTAGGAATTAGTTGAAGGATGAAGCTCTAATTGTCAAATATATATTTCTTCCTATTATTCTTTGAATAAATTAATTCTTAAAATTTAGGAAATGGATCTTAAGTCCAAAAATTTGTTATCCAAACACCTTATGTTTTGTTGAACTAACGATATTTTAAATCATCATAGATTGATGGCTTTGAGGCCGTCGATTTTACAATTGTTTGTGATGAGGACCTCAATCACTCCCTACAAATAATTACATTTTTCTTCTAATTTGTTTCTCAAATTACACCAATGTTATCCTAGTCGAGATCATAATTTGGTGGTGACTTTTTCATTCCCTTTCTTTTTATAAAGACTAAACTTTATTAACACGATTTCTGATGTGGGTTTTCGACAAAGTTATTTTTCATTTTTATCCTTTTATTTTTGAAGAACAATTTCAAATTGCAAAGACACATCTTATGGAATGAGGAAAGAATGTAACTCCCCAAGATTTCATAGTACGTTATCTTTTCAATGTAATTCAATAACTTGCGCAACATGAAACACCGAGTTTGAGCGCATCACAACTTAACAAACTAGCCATTCAAAAAGGGGTTATAAATAGTGTTAACTGAATTTTTAATTTTATATACTGTATAAAATTATATAATCCATATTATGTGTTTCTTAGATAGAATATGAGAACAAATTCATTTTTTTCCAAATAAAAGAAGTGTTTAAAAAAATGAAATTTCACCACCTTTTAATAAGCGCACCCTTTTTAAATCCAATATTTTACATGATTATATATTATATATGAAAAAATAAACATCTTATTTAGAATTGGGACATAAAAATGCAGTTTTCATAAATTTTTGGTGTCTTTATGACAACTTTCATATTTGGGTGAATAATGAAAAATACTAAATTTTAACTGAAAACAACTACTTTATTCAAAATTAATAATAGTGTTAAATTATATATTTGAATGTTTTTTAAGACTAATAAGATTATATTTTTATCATTTCATGCAATTTAGGTCATTGTAAGTAATTTCACCTTTAAATTTGACATAAACACAAGTCAATCTTCTGATAGTTTTCACTTTTCGAAAACCCACATTTTGGTTTTGACAACCAGAAATAATTTTAAATAAATAAATGAAACTTATATGTTTTTAATTTGGTAAAATAGACATCATTTTTTAATTCAGAATATCACAATTATCTTAGGGTAAATTTTTGGTATTTTTCTAAAAACATTCAATTTTTGAAGAATAGTGAAAAACACTCCGTTATTATTTAAAACCGACTTTTTATTTAAATAATTAGTTATTTTATTTTAATTTATTTTAGGTAAAAATAGATACATAATACATATATATGTTAAATTTAATTCATTGGAGTCATTTTATAATATGTTTATATATATAAAATTTTATCAAACATTTTACCATCTCTTACCAACCTTCTAGGAACATTTTCAAATTTGCATAAAACATAATTTTACTACTTCTGTGAGTTGAATTTAAAAAGTCTGAGACACACGGTTGACCTTATTAAGTATAATTTTGTTCAATAAGATGAAAATATATTTGTTGAATAATATTTTTTGACTTTTATTTACCACAGTTAAAAGTAAATAGGGCAATTTACTGTAAAAATGATATTATAATTACACTAACACATGTCCTAATTATACTGGATAAGTGTAATTCGACCCAAAAAAACATTATGAACAAAATATGATCCTTTAGGTCCACTTGGATTAGATTAATACATTTATTATTATTTAATTTAAAGTTGAATTAAAAGTGTTAAATTTAAGTTTTCATAACTAAATTTTTTTTAATATAGGCTTATACATAAGATACATTCAACTATAAATATTCATTAGAAAGATAAATCGATTTTATACATAATGGTATTTTATTTATAATTATTAGACATTAAATAATTAAATTTATTTATGACACAATGATGATGGAGTAATTAACTTATTAATAAAAGATTAAAATAATTAATATTATAAATACCCAAATAAATGTCATTTGATAATTTTGATGAATTCAACTAATTTTATAGTATAATATTACAAGTTAGGAATTATTCAACCAATGTTTTTAGCAGTAATAATTATTTTATGATTTTAACAAAAAACAAATACCAAATAGTGTCTAAATTGACATAAAATAGTTTTTTTTAAAAATACGATATTATTGGTTGATATAATATTTCAAAAAATCTAAAATTAGTTGAAAGGTCTTAAATAAAATTATATATTTCATTAATGAACCAGTTGAGGTTCTATTAAATGTTTAGTGTATGTTTATTAACCATATAATATAAAAATACAATGTGACATGGTAAATGTCAAACTTTTTAACTAAGAGTTAAATCTAAAAGATAAAGCTAATAAGGTGTCCTAAACCGGTCCAAAACCTATTAATTGAGAGGTTTTGGACCCATCTATCCTTATCCTCGAAAAAAATCATTTTGGAGCCATTTTTAACTAATAATGATTTTATTATAAAATAATATTTTAAGCTTTTCCTAAAGTGACCCTCACCACTCTTATAAAAGGGGACTTCCCCTTATCATAATTTCACACCTCCAATGATTTTTGGCTCAGCCAAAACCAGCCCAAATATCATCCCAACTTTACTCCCTTCATTTTAGAGTCCTTCCTTTGGTTATAAATCCATCCTATGGAGCACTTTTTATCACATCATAAAGAAGAACTCGATGAAGAGGTAAATATTTAATCACCTCTTTCTTGTACTTTTCTTCTTCCTCTTCCTCTTTCATTGTTGTGGCTATTATAAAATAATAACTCAAGTATCTTATATATTGTCCGATGTTATTATGAAAATTTTACAACAATATTCATTATTATCTCCATCATATAAATGAAAAAGTCACTATATATGCGTACGTATAGATTACCATCTCCATGTCGTGATGTAGTTTGTTATTCAAACAATTCAATATATGGATGGATATAATAATGAGTATACCTGATTTAAATAATAAATATAACATGTTAATGATTCTATATATATGTATATATATATGATATACCATTCAATTACATATTATTTCACCATCAATATAATGATATTTTCGCTCGTGAGTACGTACATATTACTGTCTCCATGAATGGATGAGATTCATTCCCACGTTCACCCTTCAACGATGATTATAAAAATATATATTATTAATAAGTATGTAATATATAAAATAATAATTCTATTGGATATATATATATAGTACATATATCTTATTAACTTACTTTCAATCAATACAATATGAAAACAGAAACAACATTTATGCGAACGTATGACCTACCGTCTCCATAAATAGTGTTTTCCATTTCATATATCTACCCGTTATATATATTTATATTCTAAATATATATGATATATAAATCTAGGGTTATATTTCTAATGTATTTAAATCATGATCTAAATGATGCGATCAATAATAACAAGTTAAAACACGTACGATAAAGAAAGCGATTATTACCCAAAATGTCAATTTAACATAGAAAACATTATTAAATGGGTATTATAAAGTCATAAATGAATCATGTATGATATAAAAAATATGAATATGGTTCTGGTATAATTTAATAACCTTATATTGTCATTATATAGGAAGATAAGATACCCTCAACCAAAGGAAAGTGCAAGGTAAGTGTTAATTTCACAATCTCATTATTATCCGAGGTTGTTTTCACGTAAGTATCTACTGGGGAATATATATTATCCAAGTACATGTTTCATAAAAGTTTTTGAAAAGGGATTATTTTTAAGGGAATCATTAAATTAAACTTTATTTTAAATGTCTTAAAGATTTATTATTTTAAACCTTTCTCATTAATGTCCCTGATTTTTTGAAACTGTTCTAAGGATTTATTTATATGGACATGAATGATTTTAAAATGTTAATTACTTTAAAATGATTCAAATTGGTATGTGACACTTTTGTTAAAAAATTTAATTAAATGTATTCCTTTATAAATTGTGTTAATTTTAAATGTTTTCATGAAAAAAGGGATATTTCTCTCAATGTGTTTTATAAATCATTTTCATCTATGTCAACATCCATTAATGAATTTTATACTTGTTTGAAGGTGATACAAATATTTCTTATTGTATTGGAGGTTTTTTGATATGTTTTATTGTGGATGTGTTATTTTTATACCATTTATGTTTTATAGAAAAATTATTGACATTGTGTATGATAGTTTTAATACGAATGTCTATGTTATGTTTAATCATTTTCAAAGGAGGAATGCATTGGACATAGTAAGTGATGGGTGGAGCCCGCTAAAGCTCCTCGATGCATCGGTAGGTCTCATGAGACAAACTAGTGTCTTGGCAGAAGGCCTTGACAAAATCTTATTTGTAATCTTGGCACAAGGCCTTGACTATGGGGTTATGATGTTTGGAATTATGCATTCCATAATTATGAAACTGGATATTGATATTGCATATGATTATCTGATTTGTAGAATATCCATGTGAATAAGTAAATTGTATTATTTTATATTATTTTTCCATATTAGGCTGATGTTTAAGTTTAATAGGATTCTGTTTCAGTCTTATACTTTGCCTTAAATGTTTGTTCTTATTTATGAATGTTTCCGCTATATTGTTATCCTTACTGAGCATCTGAGCTCACCCCTTTATATGTTTTAATTTTCATAGGAATCAAAGAAGTGTATTATGATTGATAAACAAGGTTAATCTAGGGGATTAATTTAATTTTCAAAGTATCATTTATTTTGTGTTAAATTTTATAATGTGTAATGTAACATTCCTATATGTAATTTATTTTCCATGACTTCAAAAATGCTCGGTCTTTTGGGATTTGATTTCTTTTATCATGCCAATGTTTTGTAGTATTGCACCGAATCCCATAACAGGGGTCGGGCCATTACAACATATGTCCTCTAAAATAATGTTTTTAGTAGAGATACCCTAATTTTTGAACATTTCATAGAATTTCATCTATATTGTAGACAATTTTCTTATATTAGTTGGGTTTTCAATGATTTTGTGGTATGAGTTTACATTCATATCGATATTGTGGGATTTTAATTGGTGTGGTGTTCTAACTTTTTATGATTTATTATTTATTATATATATGTGTTTGGGAGTGTGTGTATTTCAATATATATGTATATTTATTTATAATATATCTATATTTATCTTCATTTATTTATAATTATATATAATAGTTCATGTTTAAGGATTTCTTATTTATGTATATTAGTCTACATTTATATATATTTTAAAATATTTACATGTATTTATGTTTATATGTATTTATATATATGTTATGTGGGTATATACATAGATATTTATATGTATTTATTTTTTAGATTTTTTCTGTATTTATGTATTGTTATATTTATTTATATTTTCATGTGCATACAAACACACACATATATATATAATTATATTTAATTTTATGTATGTGTGTGCTTATAAATATTTGAGTTATACATATTCATGTTTATACATATTTATGTAAATTTTGTTATATATATATTTATTTATATTGACTTGTGTATATCTAAATATATTACGTTGGTATATATAAATATACATATGTGTTTTAATTTTTGTACATTTATCAAATTTTTTTATTTTACATATTTTTATAAAATATTTATACATATTACTAAATTTAACAACATATATATGTTCTTATATTTATTTATTTATCTATTATTTAAATATAATTTAATTATTTATTTATCAATTTACTTATTTTGTTATTATATATTATATATTTATTAATTATTTATTTACTATTTAATTATTTATTATTTAATACTTATCAATTATATATTTATTTATTTTTTATTATTAATTTATTATTAGTCAATTTATTATTTATGTATTCATTAAAAAATATAAATTAAAAATTAATAGTTGTTATCATATATTATTTATTATTTGTATTTATTATTATTTTCCATTTAGTATATATTTATTATATGTTATTTATGTTCTATTAGTATGTATTTATATTTATTATATATTATTTAGTTATTATTTAATATTTAATATTTATTATTTAATTTGAATTTATTAATTATTTATCAATTATCAATTATTAATGATTAATTATTAATGATTATTTAAACAGTATATATTTACCATTATTTATTTATTATTTATTAATTATTAATAACTAATCAATTAATTATTATTTATTGTACATTTATATATCATTATTAATTATTTAATTATTATAATTTATAATTAATTAATTAATAAAATGTTTATTTATTTATCATTTATTTTTTTTGATTATTAATTTACCATTTATTTAGATTTTATTATGTATTTACATATATTTACTTGTATATATATAAGCATACTGAAGATTGTTTAATCACTACATCATAAGCTTTTGGTTTGGAAAAGTGATTTTAGAATAACAAAGAGGTAAATGGGCGTATTATAATTCTACACACATATATATGCTATATTTTTACACGAAAAGACTAATAAATCAGTAAAAAAAATAATAAATAATAAAAGTAAAAAATAATACTCAATTAATAAATATAATATAAAGAAATAAAATATAAAAAAACAAATAAACAAATAAAAATCCACCGCTAAATGAGCTGCAATAGTTTTGAAAAGCATTATAATACTTTTTATGAAACGTGTTTATGCGTATATTTCAATAAATCACCACTAATTATTTATAAATATTCTATATTGATGATAAATGTATTGTAAAATCACTAATAAAAGGTTTTTTCAGCGTAATGAGGGATTTTTCATGGGTAGGTGTAGGGCAATGTGCTAAGCATATGTGATTGGTTTATAGTGATTCATGATTGATGTGTTTTCTGTAATGTCTGACTAACCTCAGACTAAAATTTTCATAAGGGGATTCTACCTGTATTAGAGAGGTTTGAGAAATAGTTACTTCCTTGTATCGATGAGATGCTCTAGAACCACTATGGTATTGATAGGTTATACGAGGATCCACTAGTGAGGCTGGTTGAGAGTAGTCGGTTGGTTATTGTTATTGGGATGCATTGATAGAACAACTTATGGTTCCATCTAAGAACATATATGGTCTCTTTAATAAATGTTTTGGAATTCTAGTGATTATGTATCAATCCTGGTTATAGAAATTAGTTATACTACTACTTTACTATTTTATGGTTCTATTATGACATATTATACTAGTTATATTTTAATATTATTCACTTGGTTCTATTGGAATGGTTTATTATCAATGTATAATTTATCTATAGTTGTTATTGGGTATTTTTACTATGTCTTGAGTGTATTTTTAAAATAGTATTAAATATGTGTATTTAAAAACGGATAGTTTGAAAAAGGTTTATCTAAAGTGTGTTTTTAGATTATATTTTTATTTTTAAAGGTGCTTTGTTTGTAAATTTCTTGATTTTTTTCTTAAATGAATAAAATATATATTTTATTTGTATTTCAATCTAGAATGTTTGGTTTTTTAGAAAAGTAAATGCATGGAATTTCTAGTTAATTCCTACAAGAGTCTACTATGCTCACAACCTACTTGTTCCACATGGTGTTAGTAGGAATGTTTCTATTGTGAATGTGGAGATATCATTTTAGAATCATTCAAGGAGAAATATGGTTTTATGGGTGGGTGGTGATCGTGAATTCACATGGATATAAAGTCATGTTTCATTGGGATTTTGTTATTCGTAGTGGTTGTATCAGCCAAGATGAACTTTTTCACATGGGTATTGTATCTGTTCCACTATAGTTATTATTTTTATCTTTTTTTCTATTGTAGTTATTACTTATTTTCTCTATCTTATTTTTTGTATCTGTTAATTCCTGTTGTTCATGGGCTTTGATATACATAGAGCATGCTAGAATTCTTGGTGAAATATTCTTTTTTATCAACATATAGGGTTAAATCATTTCTAAAAACTTATATTGATTCCTATAACACATATCTTTTTACCAAGTGGGATGTTCATTCTCTGTGGGTATAATAAGGGAGGGATTGGGTGCTTGGTTTCAGGGTTATATTGGGATGGTTTGTGCCACATGCTAATGTGACCACTTGGTTTCCAATGATGAATGTGTCATTTGATATTTTATTGATGTTTCTTCAAAAAACATTTTACATTAAGAATGGAAGAAAATTAACCAATTTAGGAGAAATATTAAGGGATAAGGTAACTAGTGGATTTTCAGATTCAATAATATATAATAAAAATGACAGTGACATAATTTTAGGTGATATGTATGATCTGGGATAAAATAGATGAAAACAATGTATATTCCAAGGAAAGATATCTGGTATTGATTAAGTAGTGGCAACCAAGGTCTTATAAAAAGATAAGTATCACATGTCCTGTAGCCCAAGGGTGCACTCCATGTAACCGTAAAACAACCAACATCACATGTACATGCAGTACTTACACAGGAGGCCAATTTTTTACACAATCCATGTTGTTTAGGACCACATGCATTGTAACCATAATGGTAGGTAACATTTCTTCCTCTAAAGCACAAAAAAGTTAGTTGGCTGAGTCAACATGTCATTATCCCACTGGGACACACCGTATATTTCAACCATAATGTGACACAAGTTGTGGTCAAACATCTCAAGTATTCTTCCAATTCTACACACCATTTACCCTATTACATATAGATTGTAGGTGGACCAATGAACCCCATATGTGTGATAATATATTAATAGATTACCAATATGGGCTCAAAGATCTTGTAATCTAATTGTACATGGTGTGTTCTTTTCTAACCTTTGTGGAATTTCTTAGCTCTTTTCTTGGGGATAGAATTTGGGTAAATGAGAATTCTATAAAATGTGATTTTCTATATAGGACAAGATGTTAGACTCTTATTTAGCCTGACATGAATGGTATGAGCTAATATGATTAGTTTAGTCCCCTTAGACTTGTCAGAATGCTGACAGGGGCCGTGCCTGATAATTAGTGAATTCTTGAGCTTGGTACCCCATAACAGAATGTTTATCATAGGGTGAAGGCCACCACATCATAGATAGGTTTTGGGCCTCACCATTATATAATCAGGGTACAAGTCCCCAATATTTATTGTCAATACCCCCAACCATGTTTATGATCTCATATTGGGTATGGGTCCTCCACTAGGTTAAGTTACACCCCTGAAGAATACTAATCCTTCAATGAGGTATAGGTCCACTACAATAGTTTTAGTGATGTTACATGTGTTATATCATGCCCAGGTGTTGTAATGGTATGAATTAATACACTCATGGTTAGAGATTATCATTGGTCAAGTTTTGCGTTTCCCCATGGTCTTATGTCTATCAGATTCATAGGATTTTCATACGTATATTTCATTTACTATTTTATTTGTGAAATTAGGATTTTGTTTGACGATTCATGCATCAATGGTCTATAGGTAAATTATATATTTATTTAAACTTGGTTTTTTATTATTTATTTTTTTACTGATGGATATGTATCTATTTTTGGTTTATATATGCCAAGATCTCACATATTGTGTGATATTATTTCCTAGTCCTAGACACCATCACCTAGTTATATGAAGTGGGCTTGTGGATGAACAACCCTAATTACTACTGGTCTAGGTGGGGCTCTAGTGTGTTGTGTCATAAAAACAATCTTATATAAACCTATATAAACTAAATCCCCTATCCAATTATTAAATATTTTCATAAATTGAAAATTTAGAGCTAACATTTTTTATTTTACCTTTATTTTTCCTTATTAAGATATATATGTTTTTTAAATTTTGTACTGTTCTATATACCATTCATATAGTGTAATTTGTTTTTAAAATATTGTGAAAGAATCAAAAGGTGAATTTTTTTTATAGTCTATGCAAGATACCTAATTTTATCTACAATATATGTTTTTATAATTTTTTTATATTCAAAATGTCCAACTAGTCACTAAATATATTACATCACACATTTTTTTTTCTAAATGTCCATTTTTTTATATTCAAACATGTTAATTCAATTTAGGTGTACAAAAATATAATTACAATATATTATTCTATTTTTTTATATTATTTCAACACTGTTAACAAATATTATTTTTTTCTAGTCAATATTTATACTTTAAAAAACATTCTAAACATTTATACTATTAGTTCCATAAGGCTGAATACCCTGATAGGGGGGTGAATCACGGTATTAAAAATTTAAAATTAAATCCCATTCTGATCTTGTTTTTCTATTAAGAAACACACTCTCATCTATCTTTCCTGTTGCACAGTATACACATAAAGAAAAGAAAGCACATGACACAACAATTTTTACTTTGTTCACCGCTAAGGGCTACGTCCAAGGAGCATATGCCGTCAGGTTTTCGGACGTACCAAATTTCATTAAACTTCACTAGCTGTGGATTACAAGGTTTGGGCAGGGTCACTCTATCCCAGGGTCACTACCGTTACAAGATTTAGGGTCATCTCACTGCTTTCCAAAGGGTCATTACTTGTTTCTATCTCTCTGGATCACTGTCAGTGGAGAGGATCACCTTCTTCCTCTTACTGTGCTCACTACTCCGGAAAGGATCCACTCACAGTTTATAGACTTTTAGGTCTCTTCATTATCTCTAATGAATACATCCTCACTTGTATGTGGATGCACTGTTAAAGTATAACTTTCACCTATAGATGAATATATCTTTGCACTGAAGGTATCGGGAAAACTTCCAGCTTCCACACAACCCCGAATCACTGCCGGAAATCAACCTTACTTGGCGTGCAAGTTTGATCCGGCGCGCAAGTATCGACACACATGTCACAACTGGCGCGTTGGTCGAACATAACTACATGTGCGACACAAGTCTCTGCTCCTCCAAACTTTCGCGATGCAACTCCTTTTACACCCAAACCACTATTGGCATGCAACTACTAACAAGTGCACTACATCAACCACTAGCACTCAAGACTACCTGCACGACCACACACCACTTGCTTGACATCCACACCTAAGCGATGGGAGGTCCGATTTTTCTAAGTGTTGAACTCCATTTAAAATGAATGGGGGTGGTCCGGTATTTAGAGTCACTTGATACCCTGCGTGATGGCATGAATGTCTCCCCTCGGCGCGCAAGTTTCAGCGCGCAAGTTTTCTATCCCCCTAGACACTTGCAAGACCCACTTAGAAACTTGGGAACCCCTTCTTCATTTTCCATATTTTGATGATATGATCCCAAAGGAAAAATGGCGGTCAAGTTACCAATCCTTCTAGGAATTAGCACGCATGTCTCTCCACAACATTCAAGTCACTTGCACGAACAACCCAATACTTGAGCGACCCTCTTTCCTTTGACATATTTTGATGTCCTGATCTTGAAAAACATATGGCACGCAAGTTTCCAAGCCTTCAAGTACGTAGCTCACAAGTCCCTTAACCAACAACCACTTTTATTCATTTTCCAAAAAACGGCGCCACCTTGTATCTGTTCTTTTTGTGCCACCTCCAGATCATCCATTCCTTTGTCGACGTTCTTGAATCGAACATGGATTGTTGACCATAGTTCATGAACTCGACATTCAACCATGAAATCCCATTTTTCAACAAATTTCTATGTAATTTTTTTACTTTGTCAACAATCAACACATAGATTTCCACTTTGTCAATAAACACAATCACCTAAAAAATGCTTCAATGATACCTTGAGGGATTTTCCCCAAAAATCTCCCGCCTTGTGTTTGATGATAAATCTTCCATAAAAAAATCGTTAATTCTTCTTCCACCATTCTCCTTTTTCGATTCTGATAGCGATCACGGATTTAATCAACACATATTCTAAGCCCACATGAGCAATGCTCGGCGTGATAAACAAGAGTAAATGAAAGGTTCCTCAATGAACCACTTAAACTCTAACATTCATTGTTGACACCAATCTGAAACCAATTTTTACCAAACTGATACCAATTTTTGGAAATATTCTTAACACATTCTAACATCACTCTTCTTCTTTTATCATGATCCTCAGCTGTCATGATATCTATTCTTTGATCGATCACTTCTAGCATCGTCTGATTTCAATCTCTCCCCCTTTCTGTTCACAACTTCAACTCTTGTCAGCCTCAAAGCCTCTTTAGCCCTATCTTCTATGTTTTCCAAGCTAATCTTTGGCTAAGCACATTATACTCCACCTATCTTGCTACTCCACTTGTTAGCTTCTCCCCATATCATTAATGATTTTTCAAATAGCCACACTTTCTACCCCTTGAAAAAACACTATTCCCCCCCTTGTCAAAGAACCCAAAGGTTACTCCTTTTTAGTCTCTAACAGAGTAGAGAAAGCATAATAGAACATTAGGGAAAAACACATTACACCTCAGGTAGAGGGGGGGTGTTTCTCATCCACACACTGTTAAGTGAGGGGAGTCGACTGAACTCCCAGAGCCATTCAATGTATCTCAAAATCATCCTTGGTTAAGGCCTTTGCCAGAATGTCAGCAAACTGTAACTCTATAGGAACATACTCCAACATCATGATTCCCTTCTCAAACTTCTCCTTCATAATATGATACTTTATCGCAATTTTCATTGTCCATGAGTGATGGACGTGATTTTTTCTGAGATTTATAGCACTTGAGTTATCACACTGGATTTTGATTGGAGACTTCACTTCAACACCCATATCATCATGTTGCTGCTTCATCCACAATAACTGTTTGAATTATTGAGTGGCCGAAATCTACTCAGCCTCCATGATGCTTAATGAAATTCCATATTTCTTCTTTCTTAGAAAAGAAATACATAATCCACCAAGATAGAATGCACCTCATGATGTTGATTTTCTATCATCTGCTGATCCAGCCCAATCTGCATCTGGGTAACCCCATAACACTGACTGAGATTTGTCATTATACGTCAGACCGTAATCCATGGTGCCTTTGATATACCGAAGTATTATTTTCACTGGAAGCATGTGGATTTACTTGGGTTTACTCTGATATCTCACTGCTTGGCATGTGGTGAAAACAATATCAGGCCTTGTTACAGTCAAGTAAAAAAAACTTCCAATGATTTTCCTATAATTTGTGATATTAACTACTTTTCCATCCTCATATTTTGATAATTTCATCCGGGTAGAAACCATAGTCTTCATCTGCTTGGAATTCTCCATGACAAACCTTCTTAAAACCTCCTTGTCATATTCGTATTGATAAATTAATGTTCCATTCCTTCCTTGTGTCACCTATAGAACAAGGAAAAACGTTAGCTCACCAATCATTGACATTTAGAAACTCATTTTTAATGAATTCAGAAAATTGTATGCACTGAGCTTCATCTAATCTTCCAAATATTATGTCATCGACATAAACCAACACCATCATCCTTTGATTACAATTTTTGTTGAAATAGATATTTTAATAAACTCCCCCACGTTGGAAACCAAGCTTTTTCAAGTATTGATCAAGCCTTGAGTAACATGCTCTTGGTGCTTGTTTCAGCCCATACAATGCCTTTTCCAGCCTGCAAACATTGTTCTCATCCTCATGAATGAGAAAACCATCTAGATACTCAATATACACCTCCTATTACAGAACAACATTCAAGAATGTGGATTTGAAATCCATCTGGAACACTTTGAACTTTCTTTGTACTGTTATGGATGAAAATAGTCTGATTGTCTCCAACCTTGCATCCACTACAAATGTCTCATCAACATCTATTCACTCTATTTGGGAGTATCCCTTGAATAGTAGCCGTGTTATGTTTTGAATAACTATTCCATATTCATTAATCTTGTTGCGGTAGACCCATTTAGTCCCGACGACATTATTGTCTGCTGGCCTCGAAACAATCTCCTATGTATGGTTCTTCTCAATCTGATCATCATCTTCATTCATAGCATGAACCCAATTTTCATCTTCAACTACATCAGAAAAACATTTAGGCTCCACCTGAAATAAAAAAGATGTTTTCTGTAATGATTTCATTCTTCGAGTCTGAACTGGAGCTGTCTGATCACCAATGATATTATGCATGTCAATTTTAGCTCGAATCATTGGCTTCCTTGCAGAGACAGACTTGACACTTTATTGTTCATCATCAGTATCTTCTTCTGAGTCAACCTATACCACTTTTGCTCCCTCTGTGTTGTTTACCTCATCATCACTTTCATCCAGAAACTGTTTACTGGGTTGTTGAGTATTCTGTTCATTTTCAACTATAGTGACATTATTGCTCTCAATAATTTTTTCCAACCTTTTGTTGAAACATTTATATGATTTTATTTTCCCTGAGTAGCAAAATAATATGACCTCATCTCCTCATGACAGAAACTTCATGTGATTTTATTTGTTTATAATGCAGTACTTACTCACAAAGACTTGAAGGTATTTCAGCGTTTGATTCTTTCCGTACCCGATTTCATGTGGAGTCTTCCCTTTCTTCAAACACAACAGAGACCTCTTCAATATATGGACCGATGTCGCAACAGATTCCTTCAAAAATTTATTTGATAGGTTCTTTTCAATAAGCATCATTCTGGCCATTTTGTTGATTATCTGATTTCTCCTCTCAACCACTCCATTCTATTGGGGGGTTCTTACTAATAAACCTTAATGCCTTATCTCTTGTTTCTCAAGATAGTTCATGACTTGACTTTTTGGGAATTCCATATTGTTATCTGTACAAAACATTAGAATTTTATGCCCAAGAATCCTTTCTAATTCCCTCCTATACTGATTTATGCAACAGAACACCTCTGTATTATGGGTAACGACAAATACCCAGGCCATTCTTCTATATTCATCAATGAAACACGGGATAAGGATCCACTCAATTCTGTTTGGGAATATTCACTCTGTCCCAGGCTCACTTCCTTTAAAAGGTTTAGGGTAATCTCACGACTTTACCAAGGGTCACTCCTAGTTTCTCTCTCTCTCTCGCTCACTACCAGTGGAGAGGATCACCTTCTTCTTCTTCCTTTGCTCACTACTCCGGAAAGGATCCACTAACAGTTTATAGACTTGTAGGTCTCTTCATTATCTCTAATGAATACATCCTCTGTTATATGTGGATGCTTTGTTAAATTCCAACATTCACACGTAAATGAATATCTCTTTGCACCGAAGGTATCAGAAAAACATCCAACTTCCACGCAGCCCTGAATCACTACCAGAAATCAACCTTACATGGCGAGAAAGTCTAATCTAGCACGCAAGTATCGTTGCGCAAGTCACAACTAGTGCACAGGTCCACCTCAACTACCTATGCTACACAAATATCTCCTCCTACAAACTGGCGTGACACAACTCCTTTTATGCCCAAACCACTATTGTTGCACAACTACCAACCATAGTGCAACTTCAACCACTGGAGTGCATGTCTACCTGCACGAACACACACAACTTGCGCAACATCCACACATGCTCAATGGGAGCTCGGATTTTTCTAAGTGTTTAACTCCATTTAAAATGAGAAGGGGTGGTCCAGTATTTATAGGCATTTGAACACCCTACGCAACGGCGCACAGGTCTCCCTTCGTTGCACAAGTTTCGGCGCACAAGTATTCTGTCCCACTAGACACTTGCACGACCAACATAAAAACTTGGGCGACCCTTCTTCCTTTTCCATATTTTGATGATATGAACCAGAAGGACAAATGGCACGAAAGTTTCCAATTCTTCTAGGCATCGGCACGCAAGTCTCTTCACGGTGCGCATGTCACTTGCACGACCAACCCAATACTTGTGCGTCCCTCTTTACTTTTCCATATTTTGATATCCTGATCTTGAAAAACATAAGTCATGAAAGTTTCCAATCATTAAAGTACATGTCGCGCATGTCCATTTTCCAAAAACCAATTTTCTTCATTTGATGATTTTCAGGCCCAAATATTTGGAAAACACAGGAAAACGGTGCCACCTTGTATGTGTTCTTTTTGTACCACCTCCAGATCATCCATTCCTTTGTCAACGTTCTTGAATCCATCAAGGATCGTTGACCACAATTTTTGAACTCGACATTCCACCATGAAATCCCCTTTTTCAACAAATTTTTATGTCATTGTTTTTATTTGTCAACAATCACCACATAGATGTCCACTTTTTCAACAAACACAATCACCTCAAAAATGATTCAATGATACCTTGAGGGATTTTTCCCAACATATACAAATATATTTTTCCCTATTTTTTTATTTTCTCCATTTCCATATTTCTTTTATGAATTTATTACATATTAATGGGTTTCATTGGATTTTTCCATGAACCTTTGTCATATAATATAACAAAGAAAACTAATAAATATATCTGGATAGAATAAGAAATGTAAGTGTATCCAAAAATTAGTTCATAGAAAATATTCAATAAACACATGAACATTAGAAAATTCCATTATTTATTCATTAAAAATATATTCAAGGAAAAAAACCATTAGATCATTGGAAATTTAATCATGTGGTAGGTTTACAGAATCACATATTCATTATATGTACATTAGAATAAGCATATTTATTGACCATAAATCCAATTGTACCACCATGCGGTGGTGGTTACAACATTAGTGAACATTTGAAAATATCCCACATATATTAAAATCTTATAATAACATTATTTAATACTATAATACTCATTTTAAATCTATAAAAAACTCTTTTCGGATAGTGTTTCATCAAGTTCTCTGCATTTCGGAACAATCACTTTTTTCTAAAACTCAATCCTTATGGATGGGCCTAACTGTGAAACCTTGTGGTCCTTAGTAGAATTAAAAAAAGGAATCCCAATTAATTGAAGTGTGAAATGATTATAATCTCCCAATTTATAAGTGTTAGTAAAGAAACTAAAGTGTATGGAGTTATATCCATCAAACATACTCATATCTCTATATGAACATTTCCACCATAATATTTATAAAACACATCATATGGATAGTTATATAACAAATTTTCCCTGACATTGAGTGATCACTAGTCATGTAACATGTCAATATATTATAATCAAACTCATCATTTCATTATTCTTATGAAAATACTGACCAAGATGATGAATGCCTCACAAGTAATTCATCAATCTAAAAAGAACATCATATACCAGTCAGCCAAGTAGTTGATCTCACCATATGTTAAACAAATTATCCGGAACATGCATATTATTATACCAATTACATCAGCTTCCATCATTCTTTAACTTTTCATTCCAAAGGAAAAATCACTTATTAGTTATGTTTCAACTGAAAAAATGATCAAAAACATACCCAACCCCCCCCCTAGTTAGTTAATTCTTATAATTAATTGCATAAGTATTGTATCAATGTATTGAGTTTCTCTTTCTAGGAATCTCAATAACCTCAAGTAAAAAGGATTTATAATAATTACACACCCCTATGTATATTTGTGATCATATATTACTATATGATATATACTTTTCATATCAATCAAAGTAATAAGTATCTACTTATTACCTCATGAATCAATTATTCATATATCACATATAACTCATCTTAATGTGTACTATAATCTATATATGATAACCATAATATATTATCACAACCCATAATACTTCATGAATATCATTATTGAAGGAAAAAACAAATTCATACATTGTGGGGATAATGTAATTTGATTGGTCAAGTAAAAAAAATTTAAACACACACCGATGAATGATAAAAATATATTAATTTTATTAAAATATAACGATACATTATAAAAAAGTTAAAAATCAATATCTCATGTGACTTACACCAATATATTCTTCAAGACTATCATATTATTATTATAGTAATGGTTTTTTCGATAGATCTTCTTCTTTCTCCTATATAGCCACCCAAATGGCATTTAAGTCACCCCTATAAATTATTTATCATTTGATATGGTATTTTTATAATTATTTTTGGTCATTTGGTGGGACTTTAGTTCCTTAGCTCGAGAATAGATCCCATTTTTTTCATAATATATCACGATTTTTCCTCAATTCTAAGAACAACTCCATATTCAGTAGTGAACTTATTAATCCAAATAACATCCTTCACATAATCCAATAAAATTAAAAAAACACCATCTATTATTGAATATATAATGGTCACTTCCTTGGAACTATTACAACTGATGGTGCCCCCATTTAGGAACAACATGAATTCATATTGAGATCTGAGATTATCAATTTTATGTTGGGAACTATCATTAGTGTAACCCTTTACAAGGTGTTAAACATATCCCCCAATGACTGAAAACAAATCCATTGTCCTTACCATATGTTTTTATGAATGTTTTTCATTGAAATACAGCGACTCTTATTGGGATTGGACTCATATATAATAGTTATTATCGAAGCATATGAGACATACATTGAATATAAAATAAGAAACAAATGATAGATCCAATGATAGACACATATGTGTTCCCATACAATATTTTTAAATCCATTGAAGAATCATGAATGTTAATATCATTTATTCCAGGAAATGATGATAAATACCCTTTCATACTGTTCTCCAAACTAAACCTATCTAGAAATTTAATGATGTATCTGTTATAACATAGTCTAAGAAACCTCTGATATCTATCCGTATATATCTTCATATCGAGTACGTAAGAAAATTCACCCATGTATCTCATTGAGAAAATTTTCCCCACCCTCACCTTCAAATATTGATGTTTCTAGATCACATTTTTATAATTAGTATGTCATATAAATAAAATATTATATTTACTACTGTAATCCCACTAACACACTTATATACACATGAATAATCTGTGTTATTGATGAATCACATCTCATTTATTATATCATTAAACTGGATATTTTTACTCAACGAAGATTTCCCCAATCTATAGATAAAAAATTGAAACTTACATAACATAGAAAACACATTTGGAACTTAATAAAATTCATGTAGTATCATATTAAAGTCCTATAAAAAATTATATTTATGGAAATGTTTTTTTAATATTGACATGACATATCCCATAAACATATTTATCAGATATTTCTTTTAAAAGACCAGTATAATTTATCATCCATACACATGAAATTTACTCTTCATTTACAATACCATGAATTTTTATCCCTTTTACACTAGTAATTCTTTATAGGTAGACACTCTATAATCCATGTTATATTTCTTATAGAAACCCCACTTACACCCTGTGGGTATTACCCTTTATTGTGTATCCACCAAGATATAAAATCTATCAGTGTACAAAGAGGCCATCTCATATTCCATTGATTTTAACCATTTATCAGACTCATATTTATTAATATCTTCTTGGTGTGTGGTAGTTTCATCACCTATAAATGATTAATCAATATTTTTTTCTAAAAAAAATCCATATCTCATGAACACATGATGAATCCCTCTAGAACATTAATGTTCTTTTGTAGCTTGAGTCATTTCTTCTTCCACAACACTTTGTGGAACCACCTCAAATTCCATCTCTATAACACTTCCTTTTTGTTGGTATTGAACTTATTCAATTTCATATTTCCTCCCATTAACACATCTATTCAATATGGATTATAAAATTAATACAAAACTATTTATTTTGGATAAACAAAAATTAAATACTTAACATATTTGGAGTCATGATTATTAGAATCCAATCATAATATAATCTCTTTACAAAGAAAAATCATTATAAAATACATATTTGAATATTACCAATCCATATTTCATATATTTTCATTATTAATACATCATATATAAAACAATTTAATATAAATATAGCAGCATCTAGAGTATAACCCCAAAATGAAATGGGAAGGTAACATAAAATAATCATCAATCGAACCATGTATAACAATGTATGATTAATTATTTCAGACACACAATTCTATTATCGTGTTATAATAAGAATGGGATGTGAATTAATTATACAATATTTAATATGAGTAATGAATTCCTAGCTTAATTATTCACTACCCTAACCTAATTGATGAATTTTAATACTCTTACCCAGTTAATTATATACATCATTCTAGAACTAATTAATATTTTAAAAAGTTTAAAAAAAGTGTATCACTAGAAAAATGTATCGATACTATCTGAATTCATCGATAAATGTTATAAATTATCTAAATCAATCACTTTATTGATTACTAATTAGTCCACAGAAATATCTTTGTATAAGATCCAATAGTTCACTAACCATCTCAGCTTCTCTCAAAAAAGGTGTTTTGTTCTTTTTTTAAAATAATTTTTTATATATATCAAATGATTCATAATATAATGAGTTTAAATATCGGTCTATATGGGGTTCTTGAATACAGATCTAATTTATATGACCAAGGATCCCACACTAAAGGTAGGTGTTATAAGAATCAATCTTATTATTTTGATTCTAAATATCATATAATTATTATCCCTAATTTGAATATATAAATCATTAATTATATTATCAATTATATAAAAAAAATCATTATTATATATAAAATTATTATTGTTCTTACAAGAAATTAAAATCCCATATTTTGAAAATAGGACACAAACATATAATTATTGTTTATGGTGGGAACATAATAATAATTTTTCTGTTATTGAATTAATCCACTCATTATAACTAAACCAAAAGTTCATAATTATAATTCATTAATTTTCACTCCATTAATTATAGTAATATATACTTATTCTGTCACCAATTCTCTCATGTCACTGTGATTATTTTTTCTAGAAAAAATATGTCATGCACACATGATATCCAATACCCTAGATCTAGAGCTAGTGGAATTGATCTCTATAAAATTAACATTCTGGTACTCTTAATGTTTCTCCATGAGAACTTCTCTCAATCAAATATACATATAATTTCATGATTTATAGATCATACCTATATGTGATCACAAAATTATTAATGTAATGTATGCCACAATCTTTGATAAGGAAAATATAGTGGGTGAGTATTAAGAAATATATATTTTTATTAACTAAATTAAATGAAAGTAATCCCATTAAAATTGTTGGACAAGAAAATAAAATAATTTTAATGACATAGTATCCATGTTTTAACATGAATTACACTAGTCTGTTCACATAAATAACCATTTAATATTGAGGTATGGAATCACCATAATCAAAATAGTTATGATTCTTGGTTAATTGATCAGATAAAAGTTATCTAAAACCATCATATAAATTTTTCCAACTCTATTTATTTTGTATCCTAACATTAAGGGTTTCCGAACTTATTTTACCATAATAAAATTACAATAATAATCTAATAAATGAAAATAATGTGATAATCATGATGAAATTGACCTATCCAATAAGATAATCTAGAGTTAATTATAACTTTCTTTATTTACACAAGATAATCTAGGGGAATTCATGCTGAACTCAACAATACCAGGTTGAATGATTGAATCCTTGATATTTTCAACTTTATAAGGAATATAAAAATTTATAAATTTAGTTTTTTAATGTCTCACTAATTAAATATATGAAAACCCTTCTTTTATTACAAACATAAACATTATTTATTACAGAAAACATCAATTGATACAAAAAATAAGATCGAGAGGATTAGTGTCTTTGGGGATTAGTATCATTACATAACAACTTAAAACATGAAGTAAAACATCTTTATTGAAAACTCCCTTTACATGACCACTACATTCTCTCGTACTTAGCATTGCATGGGATAACCTGAGGACATGCATAAAAAAAGGGTGAGCTATAAATCCCAGAAAGGGGATACAGATGGAATAACATGAGGAGTAAAATACATGTTAGATATTAGGCATATAAATATATCACAAGAGAAAATTGAACATAAAGGCATGATAAAGCATGATAATCATAACATGGAAATGTGGAAACGTCACTTAACATGGAATTACCACGAGCCACGACCCATTGCACATGGAGAATGAGTAAACCCTCATTGCACAGGAAGCACGAGTAAACCCTCGTTGCATAGGAATTAGAATGAGTCAACACTAATTACACATGACATATCATGATACTATACTTTACCCAATTCAATGGAGCTCTATAAGGGTGCACCCTTCATAAACATTTCATTTTATGCATAAGTGTACCACATGGATCATAAAACATGGATTCATTAAAAATAATCATTTATTCCACGATAAAGGAATGTGGAAGACATACATGAAACTTTATAAGAAATAAGTAGATGTGCATAAAGGTGAATACCCTTGATGGAGAAAAGGGCATGGTATTCACTACACAATGGCATTGGCTTAGAAAATCGGTGCAATTTCGGTAGCATAACAGCGTGACATAAGAATTCATAAAAATGGTTGATGAGAGATAAAGGGGTGTATCATCATATATACATGAAATGTACAGTAAGGAGGGTTATATAGATACATGTCCAACCAATTGTAATGGAATTTTGATTCATTATAAAAAAGTATTACTTGAATGTAAAAGAGCAGAGAGAAGTTCCTTTTGGAATTTCAGTATAGTAACGGGTGTACATGGGAGGAATTTAATAAGAGAGAAAGGGGTCCCCATCATTCAAAAAATAATAGGGAAGTATGGGGGAGGTGCGAAACCATACCACAACATTTATAATTGAAATAAAAAGGGCATAACAATATTATGAAAATTGGACAAAAATGAGAAAGGATGAAAAAACCCTTACTTGGAAGTGTGCTTCCAAAGGCTAGAGAGAGTCTTCTGAGAGGCTTCTTGGGAGCTTAGGGAACCTTGGGAGGATTATAGAGAGAGTAGGGTAGAGGTTGGATGAACTACAAAGGCTTTGAGTGATGAGGAAGTGGGAGCATGGGTGGGTTTATATAGGAAATGTAGAGACCCGAAGCTTATCGTACATGGACATTACATTACTTTTGCGGAATACTTAGTACATAACAAAAACACACACTCAAGGATCATAATAGTTTAGTGTCTTTGGAAACTCAGAACGAAATCTTCTAATCGTGGTGAAAGATCTTCAATATCTCCCATAAAGATCTTCCCTTTTTTTTACCCAAAACCTTTATTTATATCCTGGGGAAAAGAAAACATAAAAGGGTGAGCTCAAATGCTCAGTAAGGGTAAACAAAAGAAAAATAAATCACATCATATTCATAAGAACATAACTTTTAGAAATCTTAACCTGCAAAAGAGAGCATAATTTCATAACATGGGATAAATTATAGTAGTGAAATGATATCCCAATAATCATAACTTAAAACATGAAACTTTGTGGCATACACACATAATCATATAGAATCATTTCTTGTTAGTCAAGACTCATTTCCAAGATTATCTTAGTGGAAAAAGTCCCTTTCTGAACCGAGTCACCATCATTCCACTCCTGTTTCACTGAACCGGTATAACCTACCATTCCATCCATGTCTATCTCATGAGATATAAAATCTTTAACCAATGCATTGGAGGGAGATATAGGTCCCACCCATCTCATAATGTATCATTTCTTATGTGTGCCACATAATCATAAACCATACATCATAGCGTAACCCACGTAATAAAAATGGGATTCTTAAACAACATCACATCATAAAACAATTCTTATAAGATAAAGGAATTCATAAAAATATTTCCATCACAACATAATCAACTCCATGTAATAATAGGGATAAAAACAGAACCCTTTTATTATCTTAGATGGAAAATAATTTTGATAAAATACTTGAACTCCATTCTTGAGGAAAATATCCTTTCTACTTCAAAAACATTTTTCCTTTCTTAACATGTCATACAATTTTAAAATAAAAGAAGTTGATTAAAAATAAACATGAAAACTTTTAAGGTAATATTATTAGAAATAATGTTTTAAAAATCTATTCATGCCGTATAATTTAAAAAACATTCTTCTCGTACTTTTGTCGGAAAAGTCAAAAAGTACCTCGTACGAAAAAAACGACAAAAGATTCCTTTCATATATTTTACTAAAAACTCACCGAAGGGTAAAATTTAATATAAAATATTGTATAAGGATATAAATATTACATATTGAGGAAAAATGTATGTGGATGATAAAATACACCCCAGTAAATGCCAAAGTATAAACAATCTCGGATAAAAATGAGATTGTGATATTTCCCTTACCTTTGGTCCGACTTGCTTTGTAAGTGTCCAAACCTCCTGTATAATGATTTAAATCATGTTATTAACTTTTTCCAGAATCATATTCATTATTATTATATCATATATGGTCCACTTATGACTTTATATTACCCGTTGTTTTGTAAATTCATGTTAATGTAGCGTTTTGGGTAAAATCGTCTCATTTGTCGTTAGTGTTTTTAACTTGTAATTATTAATATGATTACATGGATCATGATTACTTATATCCAGAATGTAAAACATGATTTATATATAATATATATTCATAATATATATATATATATATATAATATCAATAAATGGAATGAAATACACCGTTCATGGAGATGGTAGTCTGTACGTACGCATGAACGCTATTTTCGTTTCCTTATTGAAGTGAATGGATTTAAGTAGATGACATACATATAAATTTACATAAATACAGTATCATTATTATGTCATATATTTCATTAGTACTTATTATATATACATTATAATCATTCATGAATGGTTTATCATTGAGAATGAATCTCATCACGTCGTGGAGACGGTAGTCCGTACGTACGAGCGAGCGATGATATCGTTCCCATGGTCGTGGAATTGTGTTGAAGTGTATGTAGACTATTTCAGTATCAATATCACTTTATAATGATCATATATAGTTACTCATTACTCCATTATACCCATCCTATTAAGGTGGTGGTGGAAAATAGATTACACCACGATGTGGAGACGGTATTCCGTACGTACGCACACACGGTGATTTCATTTTTCCGTAGGATGGATACAAGGTGAATTAGGGTTGTTTCATATTTATAATAACATATCATTATGTAAGTAATACTTATGTTATTACTTTGTCATGAAACAACTAAAGAAGAAGAAGTTGAAGAAGAAAGAAATTGAAAAGATCGGTAATGGATATTACCTCTTCTTTGAAACGCCTCTTTAAATCCTCCACTTAGGGAACTAAGATTGGTCTTTGAAGAAGACCAGGACCTCTAGGATTATTCTAGGGTAGTGGAGAAGGGATTTTGGCAGGGGTTGGCCGAGCTTGAGTTCTCAAATTGGTGTGAGGAGGAGGGGGAGGAGGTGTCCTTTTATAAGGGAGGAGAGGGGCACCTTAGGAATATCTCAAAATATTATTTTATATTAAAGACAAAATCGGTTTATAATGGTTCCAAAGGGTCTTATTTTGAAGCTAAAGTGAGGATGGGTCGAAATTCTATCAACCAATAGGATTTAGACAAGTTTAGGTTATTATTTTAACCTTATCAATTAGATTTAACTCTATGTTAAATAATTTAACTTTTACCATGCCTTTTTGTTTTCTTACACTATATGGTTAATACACTTACTATAACATGCCAAAAGAACCCCAAATTGTTTATTATTAATATATATATCCTTATCTATGTCATTTGGCCGAACCTTAGATTTTTAGGAATAAAATAACAATTAATAATATAATATTTGATTTAAAAACTATTTTGTGTCAATTTTGACACTATTTGTTATATGATTTCTCTGAAAGTCATAACAGAATTATATATTGGAACCAAGATTATTAAATCAATAATAATATATCATAGTAACCTATAAAATTAGTGTAATTCATAAAAAGTCTCAAATTACATTTATTTTGGTGTTTATAACATCAATTATGTCAATATTTCATTAATAAGATAATTACTGCATCATCATTGTGTCATAAATAAATTAAATTATATAATGTCTAAAAATTACAAATAAAATACCATTATATAGGAAATCTTTGTAGCTTTCTAATGAATATTTATAGTCGAATTTATCTTATGTATAACCCCATATTAAAAATGACTTACTTATTAAACTTTGATTTTAACTATTTTTAACTATTCATTAAATAAAATAATATTAAATGTCATAATCTAATCCAAGTGGACCTAAATGGTCCTATTATATTCATAAGGTTGTTTTTGGTCGAATTACACTTATCCAATAGAATTAGGACATGTGTTAGGGTAATAGTAATATTATATTTACCCTTACTTACCCTATTTACTATTAACCGCGGTAAAAAAAGTAAAAAGTTACTATTCACCAAAAAAATTATTTTTATCTCATTGAACCACATTTTACATACTGATATCAACCGTGTCCGTCGGATTTTCGAAATTCCATTCACAGAAGAGGTAAAATTATGTTTTATGCAAAATTCAGTTTTTAACCTACCACTTAGTGGTTTCACTATTCATCAAAAATTGATGTTTTTCAGAAAAATGCAAAAATTTCACCCTAAGCTATAATTGATATTCCGAATTCAAAAATGATTTCTATTTTACAAAATTCCCAACATATAAGTTGCATTAATTAATTTTATAATTAATTTCCGCTGTCACAACAAATATAGTGTTTTTAAGAGATAATAACTATCAAAAGATTGACACTTGTTTATAACTGGTTTAAATGTGAAATTACATCCAATGACCAACATTTTATTAAATTGTAAAAATATATTCTAAATATATTTTAAAACCACTCCAATTAATAATTTATCACTTTTAATTATTTCGATTAAAAAAGTTGTTTTTAATTAAAATTTAGTACTTTTCACTATTCATCAGAATATGAAAGTTATCCGAAAAGTACCAAAATTTCACCTTAGACTAAATTTGATACTCCGAATCCCTAAATGAAGTCCATTTTGAAAAATAAAATTTACATAATTTCAAAAAGTGGTTATTACTATTCATAACGGTAGTTTTAATAATATCTTAATAGCATATCGTTGTTTAGCGAAACTTCGTGTTGCGTACAACACACGCTATCGTGGAAGGTCACGATTGCGTGTAATTCAAGCGAGGTCAGAGATGTGTGTTGTGAAAGCTCCTTTTGGTGTAGCGTATAACACAAGATATTAATGAAATTAAAAAGAATATTTTTCATAAAATCTCGGGGTGTTACATTCTACCCCCCTTAAAATGAATTTCGCCCTCGAAATTCGTTGGGGTTAAAATGGATTACTATTCGAAAGTTTCTTTAATCGAAACCCACATCGTAAAAAGGAATACCAAAACCAATTTATTTAAAAACAGAAGTATGAAACTTAACGGTTACCCAAATAAACTAATCACTGGGTTTCTATATAGGTGAAAATATGGATATGGAAGAAAAATCTAACCATCATGTTCTGATGGAGAGTGGTAGAGAACATGGATATGGAAAATCCAACAATCACAAATCCATAAATTTGTGACGATCTAAGGTACCATCTGATTAATCAGATATAAGAGCACTAGGACAACATTTTTGGGTTTCAAGATAGTTTCCCTAAAGTTGAAGAATTTGAATTAGAATAAATACTTACTTTATTTTGGTACAATCTCACTGTTGTTCGTGCCTTGAACAATTTACACTTCATCTCTTAAATAAATGAAGTTGAATTTGTTATTCATGAAGTGTTATCAAATCATGTGATAGAATGACGGGTCATTCCATCTGTCTCAAACAAAAGGTTAGAAAAAGTTATTAAATACACATAAGTCATTCTATAGTGAGATTAATCATATATGGTTCCTAAAATGTACTTGTACTTCATATATCATACTGCTTAATATAAAACTAGTTCCTACTAAACAGGGACTTCCTGTAGGCCAGTGGTAGGCGATAAAGGCCAGTCGCACTTCGGTTGTGGGTTCGATTCCCACAGCCTTGTCCGACGCGATGGGCTGTCGCCCGTCCTGCAGGTTGTCCTTTTTCTAAAACTATATTACTATAACATCCCATCAATAATATCGAAAACAATACTAACTTATGTCCATCATAATCCAATCCAATCTTTAGGCTTATCCATAATACTGCAGTCCATTCTCATAATATAGTGAAAATGATTACCAGAGATTTAATACCATCATTGATCCCCATATATCATAAGATATATCTTGTTGATCAAATTACAAACATGTGAATACCTTAATCATGTATTCTCTTGAAGAATGAATACCCATTTAACCTTCATGAATGCAGTTAAAAGTTAACACTTTCCACATACCAAAATCCTCAAAATTCTATATACTCAAACCATGATATCACTTAGTCTTTATATCAATCATGAGCTCATGAATACTGTCAAACATTTCATTATCTCCTTATCCATTCATTATGCGCATATCATCTACTTTCCAAAATATTTGAATCACTTTTCATGGTTATCGGTACCTTAAAATTATTAAAAACCACAATAGACCAATACATAAATATTTCAATACACCATAAAAGTACCTCAACAATATTATTCTTGAATACCAATACATAAACACTTTGGTCCATCCACATCAATGATTGTCCTGGAATAAGTCCTTCCTTGATTTAGAAGTAACTTTTTAGGTCAGGGAATTGAGTTGGGTAACGCCCATGTTCTCCGAAAATAAGACATTGAACTCCATAACAGTCTGTCACTCTATGACCCTTTTCTCCACACAGATAACATCAGTCCCTCAATTTGAGGTATTCCTCAAGGTTTTCTTCCCTTCTTTATAAATCTCAATCTTCCTTTCTTTATGCTCATCAACATGCGAACATGAATAATAGTTTATCTTCCTCTTCTTTGATGAATTAGGCATACCACTAAATTTCACCTTGTTAATCATATATCGCGATGACTGATTCGGAATAATAATGATGTTTTGACTTCCAAATCCCATTTCATTTGGTTGCTCATGAAGAATATCATTCCATTGTCCATCATATCCTCCATTATCGTGAATCATCTTATTTCCAGCCATTTTCTAAAACCCAAAAAGAATAGTGTGAGAGGAAAAAATCATTCTAGGGGAAAACAACATAATAAAGGGGAAGTACCTTTAATATCTAACATCTTAGGTTTAATTCTATGATCGTTAGCGTAATTCTAGTACTATAACATATACGTATACTTAACCTTAGAGACATCCCTATATATACCTTAGAAATATCTATAGGGACCTCACTAACGTTTTCCCATCCTAGTTTCCAAAGGTGACTAAACTTTTCCTATGATACCAAATGTAGAGACCCAAAGCTTATCGTACATGGACATTACATTACTTTTGCGGAATACTTAGTACATAACAAAAACACACACACAAGGATCGTAATAGTTTAGTGACTTTGGAAACTCAGAACGAAATATTCTAATCGTGGTGAAAGATCTTCAATATCTCCCATAAAGATCTTCCCTTTTTTTACCTAAAACCTTTCTTTATATCCTGGAGAAAATAAAAAATAAAAGGGTGAGCTCAAATGCTCAGTAAGGGTAAACAAAAGAAAAATCAATCACATCATATTCATAAGAACATAAATTTTGGAAATCTTAACATGAAAAAGAGAGAATAATTTCATAACATGGGATAAATTATAGTAGTGAAATGATTTCCCAATAATCATAACATAAAACATGAAACTTTGTGGCATACACACATAATCATATAGAATCATTTCTTGTTAGTCAAGACTCATTTCCAAGACTATCTTAGTGGACAAAGTCCCTTTATGAACCGAGTCACCCTCGTTCTAGTCCTATTTCACTGAACCGGTATAACCTACCGTTCCAGCCATGTCTATCTCATGAGATATAAAATCTTTACCCAATGCATTGGAGGGCGATATAGGTCCCACCCATCTCATAATGAATCCTTTCTTATGTGTGCCACATAATCATAAACCATACATCATAGCGTAACCCACATAATAAAAATGGGATTCTTAAACAACATGACATCATTAAAAAATTCATATAAGATAAAGGAATTCACAAAAATATTTCCATCACAACATAATCAAATCCATGTAATAATAGGGATAAAAACAGAACCCTTTTATTATCTTAGATGGAAAATAATTTTGATAAAATACTTGAACTACATTCTTGAGGAAAATATCCTTTCTACTTCAAAAACATTTTTCCTTTATTAACATATCATACAATTTTAAACTAAAAGAAGTTGATTAAAAATAAACATGAAAACTTTTAAAGTAAGCTTATTAGAAATAATGTTTTAAAAATCCATTCATGCCGTATAAGTTAAGAAAAACATTCTTCTCGTACTTTTGTCGGAAAAGTCAAAAAGTACCTCGTACGAAAAAAAACGACAAAAGATTCCTTTCATATATTTTACTAAAAACTCACCGAAGGGTAAAATTGAATATAAACTATTGTATAAGGATATAAATATTAAATATTGAGGAAACATGGATGTGGATGATAATATACACCCCAGTAAATGCCAAAGTTTAAACAATCTTGGATAAAAATGAGATTGTGATATTTCCCTTACCTTAGGTCCGACTTGCTTTGTAAGTGTCCGAACCTCCTGTATAATGATTTAAATCATGTTATTGACTTATTCCAGAATCATATTAATTGTTATTATATCATATATGGTCCACTTATGACTTTATATTACCAGTTCTTTTGTAAATTCATGATAAAGTAGTGTTTTGGGTAAAATTGTCTCATTTGTCGTTCGTGTTTTTCACTTGTAATTATTAATATGATTACTTGGATCATGATTACTTATATCCAGAATGTAAAACATGATTTATATATAATATATATTCAGAATATATATATATATATATAATATATCGATAAATGGAATGAAATACACCGTTCATGGAGACGGTAGTCCGTACGTACGCATGAACGCTGTTTTCGTTTCCTTATTGAAGTGAATGGATTTAAGTTGATAACATACATATAAATTTACATAAATAAAGTATCATTATTATGTCATATATTTCATTAGTACTTATTATATATACATTATAATAATTCATGAATGGTTAATCATTCAGAATGAATCTAATCGCGTCCTGGAGACGGTAGTCCGTACGTACGCACGAGCGATGATATCATTCCCATGGTCGTGGAATTGTGTTGAAGTGTATGTAGACTATTTCAGTATCAATATCTCTTTATAATAATCATATATAGTTACTCATTACTCCATTATACCCATCCTATTAAGGTGGTGGTGGAAAATAGATTACACCACGGCGTGGAGACGGTATTCCGTATGTACGCACGAGCGGTGATTTCATTTTTTCGTAGGATGGATAGAAGGTGAATTAGGGTTGTTTCATATTTATAATAACATATCAGTATTTAAGTAATACTTATGTTATTACTTTGTCATGAAACAACTAAAGAAGAAGAAGTTGAAGAAGAAAGAAATTGAAAAGATCGGTAATGGATATTACCTCTTCTTTGAAACGCCTCTTTGAATACTCCACTTAGGGAACTATGATTGGTCTTTGAAGAAGACCAGGACCTCTAGGATTATTCTAGGGAAGTGGAGAAGGGATTTTGGCAGGGGTTGGCCGAGCTTGAGTGCTCAAATTGGTGTGAGGAGGAGGGGGAGGAGGTGTCCTTTTATAAGGGAGGAGAGGGGCACCTTAGGAATATCTCAAAAAATTATTTTATATTAAAGTCAAAATCAGATTATAATGGTTCCAAAGGGTCTTATTTTGAAGATAAAGTGGGGATGGGTCGAAATCCTATAAACCAATAGGATTTAGACAAGTTTAGGGTATTATTTTAACCTTATCAATTAGATTTAACTCTAAGTTAAATAATTTATCTTTTACCGTGCCTTTTTGTTTGCTTACACTATATGGTTAATACAGTTACTATAACTTGCCAAACAAACCCCAAATTGTTTATTATATATATATATATCTTTATCTAAGTAATTTGGCCAAACCTTATATTTTTAGGAATAAAATAACAATTAATAATATAATATTTTATTTAAAAACTATTTTGTGTCAATTTTGACACTATTTGTTATATGATTTTTGTGAAAGTCATAACATAATTATATGTTCGAAACAAGATGATTAAATCAATACTAATATGTCATAGTAACCCAGAAAATTAGTGGAATTCATAAAAAGTCTCAAATTACATTTATTTTGGTGTTTATAACATCAATTATGTTTATATTTCATTAATAAGATAATTACTACATCATCATTGTGTCATAAATAAATTAAACTATTTAATATCTAAAAATTAAAATAAAATTCCATTATATAGGAAATATTTTTAGCTTTCTAATAAATATTTATAGTCGAATTTATCTTATGTATAGTCCCATATTAAAAATGATTTACTTATTAAACATTGATTTTAACTATTTTTAACTATTCATTAAATAAAATAATATTAAATTTCATAATCTAATCCAAATGCACCTAAATGGTCATATTATATTCATAAGGATGTTTATGGTTGAATTACAATTATCTAATAGAATTAGGACATGTGTTAGGGTAATAGTAATATCATATTTACCCTTAGTTACCCTATTTACTATTAACCGCGGTAAAAAAAGTAAAAAGTTACTATTCACCAAAAAATTATTTTTATCTCATTGAACAACATTTTACATACTGATATCAACCGTGTCTGTCGGATTTTCGAAATTCCATTCACAGAAGCAGTAAAATTAAGTTTTATGCAAAATTCTGTTTTTAACCTACCACTTAGTGGTTTCACTATTTATCAAAAATTGAAGTTTTTCAGAAAAATGCCAAAATTTCACCCTAATCTATAATTGATATTCCGAATTCAAAAATTATTTCTATTTTACAAAATTCCCAACATATAAGTTGAAGTAATTAATTTTTTAATTAATTTCCGCTGTTACAACAAATAGCGTGTTTTTAAGAGATAATAACTATCAAAAGATTGACACTTGTTTATAACTGGTTTAAATGTGAAATTACATCCAATGACCAACATTGTATTAAATTGTAAAAATATATTCTAAATATACTTTAAAACCACTCAAATTAATAATTTATCACTATTAATTTTTTCAATTAAAAAAGTTGTTTTTAATTAAAATTTAGTAATTTTCACTATTCATCAGAATATGAAAGTTATCCGAAAATTACCAAAATTTCACCTTAGGCTAAATCTGATACTCCGAATCCATAAATGAAGTCCATTCTGAAAAATAAAATGTACAAAATTTCAAAAAGTGGTTATTACTATTCATAACGGCTCGTTTTAATAAAATCTTAATAGCATATCGTTGTTTAGCGAAACTTGGTGTTGCGTACAACACACGCTATCGTGGAAGGTCACGATTGCATGTAATTCAAGCCAGGTCAGAGATGTGTGTTGTGAAAGCTCCTTTTGGTGTAGCGTATAACACAAGACATTAATGAAATTAAAAAGAATATTTTTCATAAAATCTCGTGGTGTTACAGGAAAGGTGGGAGAATTCTTTATTATTTAGGTTTGGGACCCCTTATATTAAATTAATCCAAACCACAAACCATCCCATGGTTTTTGCCCATGTTTCTTTGAAAAGCGATGAGGAAAAAATATTTTAAATGGTCGAAGTCCTAACTTCTTAAAATAATAGGGTTTCTTATGTGGAGGTGAGTCAGAATCCAATGGAAAACAATTTAAAAAGTCAAGGTGTTTACTAAGTCTTGAGGGGTCCATTAATGCTTTGAAAATTAAGTCAAACAATCCCAAAATCAGATTATTTTAATGGTAACACATATATTGGCCTAACATAAAGATTATAGTATTTTATTACATCACTATTGGGTCATTATGACTTCATAAAACACATTATATATTTCAACGATATTTAATTTTTACCCAAAAATATGACTGCCTCAGAAAATTATAATAAATTCACTGCTGGATAATTTTGACGTCCTGATTCCAGAAATAACATATATTTTATCTAAATAATTTTCTAAATATGTTAATTTTAACTTTTAATATAAAAACTGACATTTATCGAAAATTCTCGGGTATTGACATAAATGGATTTCAAACCTTAAAAAAAATTATAATTGCATTCATAAAATTATAAGATCATTTATATTTAATAAAAATTAATTTAATAATAATAATAACATTTTATTAAAATATTATTTAATTCATAAATCCTTTAATTTAATAAAAATAGAATTCTTAATGAAATAATATCTAAAAACACTATCTGTAGTTTAAAAACTATTTACAATGTATAAAAAAATGACAAGGAGGTATATAAATTATTATATACAAAAATTAATATAAATGAACATAGTACTAGTGATTCATTAAAAAACCCCCTAAAACAGCCACATAAGACCTAAGGGTAAGGTGTGCGATGGTGACGAACTCTTAGGGTGGCTCAGATAACATCACTGGAGTGGTAATTTATATAAACTTACACTTTTCCCATAGACGGTCTCGTTCGAGCTTGACATGGTGAAGCTCAGCTTGGGCTTGGTCAAGCGAAAAGTCCAAGGATTCCACCACTTTTCTAAGCTCCAACAAATTGACATCATATGGGGAAAATCTACTGGATGAGGCCATCGCTTCCTTTGTTTGAGTAAATTGGATTTGTTGAAGCCCTATATATATACTATTCATGTGATCACTGTTCAACGACTACAAAGGAAATGGTCATAATTCCTAACAAAAAACCAATGAAATTGACCATTTATATAAACATTTTACATAAAGAGACATTTAATTCGATCAAGAGGGATTTCAATTAATGAAACTTTTGGTCGTTACAATATTCCACCATTAAGTAATTTTTCCCTCAAAATTTTACTTTTCCCACACTAAAATAGATGTGGGTAACTCAGCTTCATCATTTCCTCCAATTCCCAAGTTGCTTCTTCAAACTTGTGGTTTCTCCACAACACCGTGACGATGGGCATTGTCTTATTTCGTAGAACATTTTCTCTACGATCTGTGATCTTCACTGGTTTCACCTCATAAGAAAGATCATCTTCCAATTGTACCACCTCAGAAGAGAGTACATGCGATGGGTCCGGTATGTACTTCCTTAAGAGGGATACATGAAAGATATATTGTACATTGGTCGTGGTAGGTGGAAGTGCTAGTCGTTTGGCCACATCCCAAAAACAATCAATAATCTCAAAGGGGATGATGTACCTTGGACTTAACTTCCCTTTCTTTCCAAACCTCATGACCTTCTTCCATGGAGATATGCATAGAAAAACCATGTCTCCAGTATTAAACTCAAGGCCTCATCGACTATTATCTGCATAACTCTTCTATCGACTCCAGGCTGCCTTGATATGCTGCTAAATAGTTTCCACCTTCTCCACCATTTCATCGCACCTTTCCGGTTCAAGCTGCTTACGTTCATTGACCTCATCCCAACACGACGGCGTTCTACACCTTTTCCCTTAAAGGGCTTCATATGGTGCCATTTGGATGCTCGAGTGGAAACTGTTATTATAAGAGAACTTAACCAGAGGAAGACGTTGATCCCATCCTCCTTTAAAGTCCATTGAGCATGCTCTCAACATGTCCTCAAGTGTTTGGATATTCAGCTCAGATTGGCAATCAGTTTGAGGATGATAAGCCGTACTGAAGTTCAATTCAATATTTAGAGCATGTTGAAGACTCTTCCAAAACATAGAGTTTAATCTTAGATCTCGGCCAGACACAATAGATAGTGGTAATCCATGAAACCTTACCTCTTCCCTGATATATATCCATGCCATTTGATCTAATGAGAAATCCTCCCGAATAGAAATGAAGTGTGTAGTCTTTGTAAGATGATCCACAACAACCCAGATTGCATTGTTGCCTTTGGATGTCCTTGGAAGTCCACTGACAATGTCCATGGTGATGTTCTCCCATTTCCATTCTGGTATGGGAAATGGTTTCATCATCCTCTTAGATTTCTGCCTCTCTACCTTCACTTGCTAACACACCAGGAACTTTGATGTATATTCTGCGATCTCCTTCTCCATATTATCCCACCAAAATTTTTCTTGGAGATCTCGATACATCTTTGTGCTCCCTGGGTGAATAGAGAAATTTGAACTATGTGCATCATCCAAAAGTTCCTTCTTTAGCTCCGGACTAGATAGAACACATAGTCTTTTCCCAAATCGAACAATTCCTTATTCATTTACATTAAACTCTGAGGATTTACCTTTTTTGATAGCTTCCACTTTTTCCTAAATTCCCACATCATCCTTTTGAGCATCCTATAACTTTTCCCAAAGAGAAAATTGAGATATCATTTGTTAAAGGATTGATGATGTTCCCTTATTTATGATTCCAATGTCCATCTTCATCAAGTCTATGAAGATTGGATCCTTCTAAATTCTCATCATTGATAGAATCATGGGGTCCTTTCTACTTAGTGCACCTACCACCTTGTTTGATTTCTCAGGGTGGTAATTTATTGAATAGTTATAATCATTGATGAGATCTATCCATCTTTTTTAGCGCATATTATTTTCTTTCTGTGTGAATATATATTTAAGACTCTTGTGGTCAGTATATATCTCACATTTCTCCCCATAGAGATGATGCCACCAGATTTTCAAGGCAAAGATCACCGCTGACAACTCCAGATCATGTGTTGCATATTTTTTTCATGTATTTTCAACTTCCTTTAGGCAAAAGATATAACTTTATAATTCTGCATCAGCAAACAACCTAAGCCATTCTTCGAAGAATAACTGAATACCACAAAAATTTCCCCACTTGTGGGTAAAGTGAGCACGGGTGTAGTGATAAGCCTCCTTTTCAAATCCTTGAAGCTTTTTTTTCATTCATCACTCCAAGAAAACTTTACTCCCTTTTTAGTTAGCTTGGTAAGAGTGTTGGAAATTTGTGATAAATTTCTCACAAATCATCGATAATAACCAGCTAACCCCAAGAAGCAACTGATATCCATTACCGATGATGGCCTCATCCATCACTCAATTGCATCTGTTTTGGAGGGATCCACAGATATCCCATTGCTTGTGATTATATATCCCAAGAATGAGACATCCTTCAACAAGAACACACACTTGATGTACTTTGCATATAGCTTCTTCTTGCACAAAGTCTCTAGTACAATTCATAAATGCTCCTCATGATCCTCCTTAGTTTTGGAGAATATTAGAATATCATCTATAAAGACTCTATTCATTAAGTCCATGAAGGTTGATGGAGAATTAGTGAGTCCGAAAGGCATTACTATGAATTCATAGGGCCTATATCTTGTGCGAAAAGCAGTCTTGGGGATATCTTCCTTCTTCACCCTTACTTGATAATATCCCGATCGCAAGTCCACCTTAGAGAAGTATTGTGCTTTACGCAGCTAATCGAAAAAGCCATCAATTTGTGTGAGAGGATACTTGTTCTTTATTGTGGTTTTGTTAAGTTCCCGATAATCGATGCAAATCCGCATTGACCCATCCTTCTTCTTGACGAAGATGACTGGTGCACCCCATGGTGAAGTACTTGGGCGTATAAACCCTTTATCCAGATTCTACTGTAGTTTTTTTTTCAGCTCTTCAAGCTCTACAACAGACATTCTATATGGAGTCTTGGATATTTGTAAAGCCCTGGGTATATATTCAATTGATAATTCAACATCTCTTCTAGGGGGAAGACCAGGCAGTTCCTCGGGGAACACTTCCGTGAATTCCCTCACAATAGGCATTTCTTCAAGGATGGTTTCTTCCTTGGACTCAATCATCTGAGCCAGATAAGCATGCTCATAGGGCAGTAATATCCATGCTTGAGATGATAGAGCTAAAGGAGACTCATCTTCCTCATTACACATGTAATGAATCGGGGGTCGATTCTCCATATGGAGTGTGATTTCCCTCACCCAACAATTTATGTTGGCTCTATATAAGGAAATCCAATCCGTGCCAAGAATTGCGTCAAATTACACCAAAGGGAGTTTGACGAGGTTCATCAGGAAATTCAATCCACAGATTATAACAGGGGAGGACTTATATTAATGGGATGCAGTGATTATCCCTTTTTCCGTACTCATCGACATCTTCACTTCCATGATTTGTGGTAGTGCTGGGATTGTTCTACCAAACTTTTCGGATATAAAAGAATGCGTAGAACCTGAATAAAAATGTATGTTCGCTATTCTTGAATGAATAACTAGCGTACCTGTCACCACTACATTTTCGGGGTTCACTTTGGTAGAAGTGATGGAAAAATATCTTCCTTTCATCCTTGGAGGTTGTTGGTTGCCTCCGAAAACCCTTGGATTAGGGCACTGATTTGAAAAATGCCCATGTTATTTTCATTTGTAGCATTGAACAACACATATTGGTTAGAATACAGTGTTCCTCTCCTCTGTTGCAGCCACAGTTCTTTCTTGCCGACAGTTAACAGCTAGGTGCCCTTCTCTTCCACACCTGAAGCATTTCCTCGTCTCCTTAAGGCAATTTCAAGGGTGCTTCATTCCGCACTTTTGGAAAGAGGGGTACTAGATCTTCTTAGCACCATTGGATTTATCCATTGGACCACCAGCATTGAATTCTACCTTACTCTTCTTATCGCCATGATACCCTTGTGATTTCCCGATATCCATTTCGACCATGAGGGAACATCAGACAATTTTCTCATAGCTGTCGAAGTCACGGATCGCCAATGCTTTCCGCAAGCTAGGCGTCAGCCCACCAAAGAAGAGGTCAAACTTTCATTCGGGGGTAACGACAAAGCCGGAAGAGTATTGTGCAAGCCTTGTGAAGTTTTCCTCATACGCTCAAATATATATTCTTCGTTCTTTTTCTTGAGGGAAAGGAATTCCTGTTCCATCCTAAGCTGGAGGGTGCATGAAAATATTTATCGAAAAACATCTTCTGGAAATCCTTCCATTCCAACGCCTTGATCTCCTCCTCAGGCTTTGAATTTTTGATCAACGTACACCATTGATCAACTTCACCCTCCATACGATAAGCCTCCAGGAGAACCTTATCATTTTCAGAACATTGAAGTATGGAGATTATCTTTTCAATGGAGTTGATCCATTGTTCAGCCGTCATGGGATTAGATGATCCACTAAAATTAGGAGGCCTTTGTCTCATGAAACTCTTGATAGAGACTTGTTCCTTCTTAGGGGGGTTTGGACGTTCCTCTTGACCCGTGTTTCTATTCAAATCATGAGTTAGCTGAGAGAGAAGCGTGACAAAGTTTGCAATTCCCGCTCCTATTCTATTGGGAATCTCATTAGTACAGTCATCACACTGATCTTCACGACGGTTGATAGCCCAAGTCCTCCTATTACCGGCCATTGGCTGGAATAAAAGGATAGTTAGGGGTAACACATAAAGGGTAATACAAAGACAAAAGTTGATGACTTATAAATAAACTTTTATTTCCTTAACTCATGAGCCTATAGGCTTCAATCTTGACTTTTCATGATCTGCTTTCTATCATAATTTCTTAAGGGCATTTTTTTAATTCCTGTATTAAAGGTTCATAATAAGCTTGGGAATTTATCAAAACATATCCCCGGAGAGTCGTAACCAAGAGTGTTTCAAGGCCCTTTTTCGTGCACTAGTTTCCGTTCGAGACTAGCTCAATTCGGTGTTTCCGAGTTTTACCCCTAGGATACATCTGTGCCAGAGCCGTCTCTACCTGCTCGTATCCAGGAAGAGATGTATTTCCTTGATAACCCACTTACTCAATACTCACTAAAACATATAGATGTTTTTATTATACTTAGTTTTGTCTCTAAGGCTTTATTAGGGTTTTCTAATCCTAATCCCAAAAATAACTAAACCTATCCTCTGATACTAACTATGACAACCCTGCTTTTATTACAAACTTAAACATGATTTATTAAATAAAACATCACTTGATACAAAAAAGAATATCGAGAGTTTTAGTGTCTTTGGGGCTTAGTATCATTACATAAAAACTTAAAACATGAAGTACAAGATCTTTATTGAAAACTTCCTTTACAAGACCACTACATTCCCTCGTACATAGCATTGCATGGGATAACTTAAGGACATGTATAAAAAAAGGGTGACCTATAAAGCCCAGTAAGGGGATACACATGGAATAACATGAGGAGTACAATACATGTTAGATATTAGGAATATAAATAGATCACAAGAGAAACATGAAAATAAAGTCATGATAATGCATGATAATCATAACATGGAAATGTGGAAACAACACTTAACATGGAATTAACATGAGCCAAGGCCCATTGCACATAGACCATGAGTAAACCCTCATTGCACATGAATCATGAGTAAACCCTCATTGCACTGAATTATCATGAGTCAAAACTCATTTCACATGACATATAATGATACTATACTTTACCCAATGCATTGGAGCGCTATAAGGGCACACTGTTCTTAAACATTTCATTTCATGCATAAGTGTGCCACATGGATCATAAAACATGGATTCATTAAACATAATAATTTATTCCACGATAATGGAATGTGGAATTCATACATGAAACTTTATAATCAATATGTAAATATGAATAAAGGTGAATACCCTTGATGGAGAAAAGGGCATGGTATTCACTACACAATGGAATTGGCTTAGAAAATCGGTGCAATTTCGGCAGCGTAACGACGTGACATAAGAATTCATAAAAATGGATGATGAGAGAGAAAGGGGTGTCTCATCATATTTAAATGAAATGGACAATAAGGGGGTCATATAGATACATTTCCAACCAATTGTAATGGAATGTAGATTCATGATACAAATGTATTACTTGAATGTAAAAGAGCAGAGAGAAGTTCCTTTCGGAATTTCGGCATAGTAACGGGTGTACATGAGAAGCATTTAATGAGAGAGAAATTGGTCTCTCATAATTAAAACAAAATTATGGAAGTATGGCGGAGGTGAGAAACCATACCTCAACATTTATAATTGAAATTAAAAGGGCATAAAAATATTATGAAAATTTGACAAAAATGAGAAAGGAAGAAAAAACCCTTACATGGAAGTGAGCTTCCAAAGGCTAGAGAGAGGCTTGTGAGAGGCTTATTGGGAGAATGGGGAAACTTGGGAGGATTTTAGAGAGATTATTTCAGAGTTTGGATGAACTCAAAAGGCTTTGAGTGAGGAGGAAGTGGGAGCTTGGGTGGGTTTATATAGGAAAGGTGAGAGAATTCTTTAGTATTTATGTTTGGGACCCCTTATCTTAAATTAATCCAAACCACAAACCATACCATGGTTTTTGCCCATGGTTTTTCGAAAAGGGAAGAGGAAAAAAATATTTTAAAATGAAAAAGTCCGAACTTCTTAAAATAATAGTGTTTCTTATGTGGAGGTGAGTCACACTCCCATGGAAAACAATTTAAAAAGACAAGGTGTTTAATAAGTCTTGAGGGGTCCATTAATGCTTCGAAAAGTAAGTAAAAAAAAAACCAAAAATCACATTATTTTAATGGTAAAATATATATTGGCCGAACATAAAGATTATATTATTTTATTAATTCACTATTGGGTCATTATGATGTCATAAAAGACATTATATACTAAAACGGTATTTAATTTTTACCCAAAAATCTGACTGTCTCAGAAAATTCTGAAAAATTCACCATTGGATAATTTCAACATCATGATTACAAAAATAAGATTTATTTTATCTAAATACTTTTCAAAATATATTACTTTTATATTTTAAAATAAAAACCAATGTTTATCGAAAATTACCGAGTTTTTACAGAAATGGCTTTCAAACCTTAATAAAAATTATAATTGCATTCATAAAATTATAAGATTATTAATATTTAATAAAAATAAATGTAATAATAATAATAATATTTTATTAAAATATTATTTAATTAAAAAATATGTTAATTTAATAAAAATATAATTCTTAATTAAATAATAACTAAAAACCCTATCTGTACATTAAAAATTATTTTCAATTATCAAAAAAATGACAAGGAGGTATATTCATTAATATATAAAAAAATAATATACATGAACATAGTATTAGCGATTTGTTACATAACCCCTTAAAACAGACGCATAAGACTTAAGGTCAAGGTGTGTGATGGTGATGGACTCTTGGGGTGGCTCAGATAACATTGCTCGAGTGGTAATCTCTATCAACTTCCAATTTTTCCCATAGATGGTCCCGTTAGAGCTTGACATGGTGAAGCTCACTTTGGGCTTGGTCAAGAGCGAAGCCCAAGGATGCCACCTCTTTTCTAAGATCCGAAAAATGGGCTTCGTATTTGTAAATTCTACTGGATGAGGCCATCACTTCCTTTTTTTGAGTAAATTCGTTTTGTTAAAGCCCTATATTTATACTAATAATGTGAAAACTGTTCAACGGCTATAAAAGCAACGGTCACAATTCCTTACATAAAACCAATTAAGATGAAATTTTATATAAATATTTTACATAAAGAGACATTTAATTAGATCAAGAGGTATTTCCATTAATGAATCTTTGGGAAGTTACAAAATATATATCATATGTAATACCTTACCTTAAATTTTATTATGTATTCATTTCCTAATAAAGAAACTATATCATAATGCACATAATATTATTCAAGAATGTGATAAAAACATAGTTCCACAATTTGAAAATTTTAATAGGAATAAATTAATCAACATTTTTAATTAAAAATGAAAAAATTAGCTTTGGGTTCTTTTTTTATAATTTTTAGAAATGGTTGATTTTTGGGGTTAATAGTTAAAAAATATAAATTTTATAAATATTGTAACAATTAGGAAATTAAAAGGATATAATAAAAATTATTATTTTTTGAAACCCTTTTATATTCGAAATATATATTTAAGAAGTAATATTATTCATATATAAATATAATGTTGAACTTATAAATATATGAAAAACATTTTTTAAATAAAGTTAATATTTTCCTTAAATAACTATTTTAGTTATTTTATTCAGAATAAAATTTCTCAAATGTTCCTCTATGGGTTGATTTGGTTCTAAAGAAAAATATTTCATTTTTAGTTAAACATAATCCAATTAATACCATTAGAATCAATATTATAAATTTTTTAATACATGTTTTTTCTTAGAAAAAGTATTTTTATGAAACAATTTTTCATTTAGTTTTGAGTTAATATTTAAAAAATAACTTCTAAAAGTTCTAAAGGATGAGTCACATAATATTTATTTCTATTTTCAATTTTATTAATTCATATTATTTAACAAGTGGAACATAATTTATACTCATGATTAATAGAAACTATGGTAAATAGTTTCCACATAGATTAAAGGTAAAATAAGTTAAAAGTTTAAATAAAAAGGATAAATATTTAATAAAACATATTATAATTAAATTAATAACATTTTTGGTCATATTTATACCTATTACATACCATATTTTATTTTAGGATAATTTTATCCAAAATAATTTAGTAAAAAAAAATATATAATTATGTTATAGGTATTTATATGTTTTCTACCAATGTCACTTCTAAATTGGAACCCCCTCTAAAATCTTATACACACTACTTAATCCACTTACATTGATCAATAAATACCCAAATACCATCCAAATATCCCTATCCATTTTATAGAGGTCCTAATATCCCTAAAATACTAGTTCAAAAAGGCTTAAGGTGTAAGAAAAATGATGTTACCAAAAGAAGAGGTATATGTTCTTATAGATCTTTTTAGGTTAGTTTCATCTTGAACATCCTCCAAATATATAATCAGAATATAAAAATAATCAAATAATTATATTATACATACTAATTTTTTTTTATTTTAATGGTACTTTTATTTTCAAACTCCTTTCAATCCTATGAGAAATGAAAACATCCCTCATGCATGAATACAAATAGCCATATTCCTATAGTAGTGTAATTTGTTTATTATCCCAACTATACAAGTATCATTATAAATATTGAAATAATGAATATATATGATACTTGTGATAATAATATGATTCCAAAAATATAATATATCATCTACATTCTTACTATTCCATAAATTTGAAAATGATTATGTCTCCTGTGTTTATGTGTGGACTACCGCCACTATGAAGAGATCTGATTATTTTTTCTATGGCCATTATTGATGGATGATTATAAAATTGAAAATAATTAATTAAAATTATATTCATGAAATTATTAACATTATTGATATGATATAGAAATTTCATTACTCATTTATCAATGGAATATATAACAAAATTAATTTTGTATAAATTGAACAAACTACCTTAAGTGGTCAATGCAAGAAAGAACAATTAAATAATTGTTTTCATATAATTGTTAATGGACCATAAGAAATTTAAATTACATAAAAATGGTTCTTATATATTTATTTTATAAATATAAATTCATTATACAGGTGGATTGAATATTTATTATTGTGGGGAAACGCAATGTAAGAAATTTATATGAAAATATCATTATAATTTTGTATTAATTGTGTCAACCAATGTTTTGTACATGGATATTAAATCCTTTTAGATTAAATATTCAATAAATTACACAAACACACACCTAAGTGCCACAATATTTTAGTTTCTTTCTAATGTTGGAAAAGAATGTTCTTAATTAATTAATTATATTCAATGTATCCCATAAAGATTTTCCCATTTAGTACACCTACGTAAAACCTTTCACCACAAATTTGGGAATGGATACATAAGAAAGGGTGACATAATATTCTCAATAAGGGTAAAAATTTGAGATATACAAGAATAAAATTGGTAAAAGGGTATGTGAATATGATCATACCATTTGAAAACCATACACTCCAAATCAAAGTTCATAATCCTGAGTTGTGGAGTAAATATTGGCAATTCATAAGACATTAATCATATTCAAATACAAGAACATGATCCATCGGAGAATAAAAATGGAATAATATGTGGATTTTTTGAAAATAAATAATCATATAAAAACATATATCTAGTCTATTTACCAAGGAAATTATAATTTGTTAGGCTTGGTATATCCACCTGTGTACCAACTTATGGCTTGGGCAAACAACACATGTACCTTATTTTTTGGGCTTGGTCTATGTGACATCCAAGAACCAATATCCATTAAACCAGTTCCCCAAGCCATGTCACCACATGACATCAAGAATGCCTCCCCATATACTAGAGGTTTCTGACTAGGAATGAGGGTTTAATGGTTACATGGAGAGATTATACCCACTTTATCAGAGTAATACAATGAAGAAAATAAATAGAATAATGAAAAAATGTAATAACCAATAAAAAATCAAAAAACACTACCTCCCAAAATTGGGTACACACCAAAGATAACTATAAACATTCCATGGCATGGTAACAATGCTAAGTAAAAATAACCCAAAATAAATATAAATAGTGGAATCCATAAAATGGTCCTGACTACATCTTCAGAACCTCATCCATGTACACCTCATGCCTGACTCAAATATGAAGAATGATTCCTTTTTCCCTTATCCTAAATTAAATTTCTAAAATCTACTCAGGTACCCAACAGCTGGCCATGGAGGGTTTGAGTAAAACTCAGTGGTCCCCTCAATAATAGTGTCTATAAAATATAAATTATAAAAATATATTTAATGCGAGTAATAAATAAATGAAAAGTAAATGAATGAATGTTCAGGTGACATTATTTAAAAAAATAGTTTAATTATTACTAAAAATAGTAACAAATTCATTATTTACATTTTATTCATTAGATAATACATTATCAACATGTGTTCCATGGTTGAAGAATTTATTTCACTCCCACAAAGCTTCAAGGATTCGACTCTATGGGTAAGGGAATAAGTCATGTCCTTATATCACTTCAGATAACGTATCACATAAAACACATTTTCATCACTTATAAGCCTTAGTCTAAGTGGAATGCAACAATTGTGGGAATGGAGCTCCACCCCTTCCTTAAACTGTGCATTTTGGGGGTGGAATATAGAGAATCAATCTAATTCGACCCATGGCAGTAGAAACATATTCAATACAGACACTACCAATCCACGTACACCTGATTATTTATCCATTCCCCACATTCAGAACATTTTAAAATAACACAAAACCAATACATATATAAATCATAATACATAATAATCAACATGATAATTAATATTATTTCATAACCCTGTAAACCATTTGCAATTACATTACATATCCTGTTTAGCCCAATTCCCATTCTCATGCCTAGTTCACTAAGATATTTCAATTGTTTCCTTATATCAAAACATTTCACATATTTCTATTTTAAAATTACATTACAAATTTAACATATTTATCGTTTCATAAGATCGAACTCTCTTAGTCATTTATAACATAATTCATAATCCACTAGTCACAATCATAATTAACCAAATTAACACAGTTCTGTTCCTTTCCAAAGAAACTGTTAGAACATTATGAAATATAGTTACACTACCAATATTATTTATTAAATTCAATTAATCATATGAAAATTTTAAACAAGGGATCTACATTATAACACATCAACCTTGATCTTACTTTACCAATTCACAGGTTTGGGAATGTCGGCGCACCCCATGGGTGGCCAAAATTGGACAAATCACTGCCAATACATCCGATAGTGATCATGAGGAGTTAAAATCATTCTCAAAAATATACCATTGTAATTTTAAAAGTGATAATCCTTATTGGACGTAAAGTTTCTAAAAAATCTATAAATAAATTCAAATTATAACAAAAGGGAAGAAAAAACACATACTCGTATGCACAAATCTACATGAAAAAAGTTATGGGATATAATGGGAAGACCACCTACATCGAATTAAATTATGAACACACTCTTAATCGTATAAATAGAAATATATTAAAACACCCTTTTAATTATTAACCTATATTCTACATTAAAATAGGGTTTTGGGCTTCAAAAGACTATTCCCCACACTACAAGCCTTAATCCAAACAAGAGAAGGGAGGAGAATATTAGACCTACATACAGCTTCGATCCACAACCTAAGATTCTCAAAAATGGAATAGAAATGTTGAATATTGACCCTTGGTAATATTAGGTCACATGAATTTGTTACTGGGGTTTCAATGGTGGAAATTGTGGAGAACTTTAGGAATGGTTTTCAAAATCCCGAAATGAAAAAACTATAATTTTTCCAAATTTTAATGGGGTGAAAAATTAACTCATACAATTTTAAAAAACTATTCCCAAACTACGCAAAAGACACTATACAATATAATTCTAATCACACACTTTTCATGGAAGGTCCACATGGTTTACAAACAATTCTCCAACTTTTTGATATAACACTATCCAAAGATTCATAGTTTTCATGTGAAGGCCGCACAATTTCCTTAACCATGTGCCAAATATGAACCTTTCACAGATTGGTCTAGTTTCACTTAAATTCATCTCTAGATCCACTATAACACCCTATAAATCTGAATACTCAAGGAAAAAATTTCTTGAAATCCAAAAAGGGATCCAGACTGAAAATTAAACAGAGACATTCTTTCATGATGTACATGATCTTAGTGTCTCACCACTATGGTACCCTCCTTTTTGGTATTTGGAAAACCAAATGTGTTCCATTTTTGTTAGTCTTGGAATAACAACTCATTTACCCTTTTATCTCATAAAAAAATTATTATTACCCATTGAATTGGTAGAAGATATAGGTCCCACACTCAATTAATGAAAAATCATACATATGTGTGCCATAAGATCATAAAAAATTAAACATATCATATCCCATGAAATTAATTGGGTTTCATAAAAATTTAATTATATTGTATTCTTTTTAAATTTGACTAGGTTCATAATAATTCCATCATTTCATCATAAAATAACCTGAGAAGAAGAAACATGTTACATATGAATTCTATCATAGAATAACCCGTGGAAGAGAAATGGTTTTTATAAACATCTTGTCATCATAAAAAATAAACCATTTAGAGAAATAATAAGAATAGAATTCTTGGATAATATCACTGGTAAGGAATAAGTAACATCAATGAATGTCATAAAATATGTGAAATGACTTTGTCTCATCATTTAAAAAATTTCTTTTAAAAAATAACTTTTCAATTTTCAATTTTTTTAAAACATAAAAAAATTTGAAAATATTTTTTCTTGAAAATGAAAATGAAATGTTGTAGAATAATATGAATTGAAATGATTATTTTTAATTATTTGCTATTTTTTAGAATGTTGACATTAAAATAATGATTCCTTTCACATTTTCGATTAATTCCAAATGAGAATTTCATGGAAAAAGACATAAATATTCGTTTCAAATTTTTAAGAAAGTAAAACATGAGTAAAAATTAATTTTAAATAACATAGCATTGTATTATAACATTTTGGAAAACATTTTTGAAATACATTGTTTTGTATGAAAACATATTTTTGACTAAATAAAGAACAATGTTGGATTTTTCTAAAAATATTTTATCAATTATTTTATGTCCCAATGAGTTAAAGACGAATCTATTAATTGGAAATATAATTTATAAAAATATTGGAAACTTTTGTGAGAGTATTGATAGATGGATCATAATATTTTATCATGAGGATGATAATTACAAACAATCTTGGTAAACGATGAGATTGTCACAGAAAATAATTACGAGTTTGGAAGCATTTAATTTTATGCACTGTGAAGGAGTACAAAAAAATGTAACTTATAGTATCATAAAAATAAATATATTAATTATATTACATGTAAATGGGGTTATATATACACATAATTAAATAATATAAGTGTATAACATAACATAAATATCAAAGAATTAAAATTGAGAACAAAATCTCATAGAAAATTAGAAATATTTTGTATAATAAAAATCAATAAAGAATATCATAAAATTAAATATGATAAATTATAAAAATAAAGATATTAAATATACCACATTTAAAATATGTAGTGTATAAAAAACATTAAATAAACAGATGGTGCACTAAAATGTGTCTTCCAAAAATCAAAGAGACTAGATATCCTTTACATTAAACCTTGACATCTATCGTAGAGGTTCAAACATAATTTATAATAAATATAATATTATTATAAATATATTAATAAAAAAAATTATACATATAAAACTATATAAGATTTTAATTATTACATTTTATTACCTGTTTATTAACAATTCCATGTTAAAGTTACGTTTCAGGTAATAACTTCATTATTTTTCATATATGTTTTGATTTTTTATTTTTTTGTTACAATTAGTTTTATCATTATTTCATAATATCAATTATTTTAACCATTATATAAATATAATATATATTTATTGGATACCCCTTTATAGAAATCCATAAAATTTAATGTTTTAAAGTGAAATATGTCATTCATGGAGATGGTAGGTTGTACGTACGCATGAATGATGGTTCCATTTTCTCATTGGATTGAAATAATGATAGTTAAATGTCATATTAACAATATATAAGAATTTTTATGTCATTTAAAACACAAATTTTCATTGAAAATATCATTATATCCTTTTATATAAATCATGAATGAATCACGTTGCTTTGCGACATGGTAGTTGACCGTACAGACGAGCAATGTTATCATATTCCCACAAAATGGATAATATGATTTTATATGTGATGTTAAGATTCCATTATCAAAATAATATAATACATATAAAATTTAGCTATATATCTATAATTATTTATTTCACTGTGATGTGGAATTGGTATACAAATGACATCGATTCTGTATGTGGGAGTCCACCGTACACTCAAATGATGAATTCATAACCCATTTGATATAAATGGGGTTCATTGTAGGCAATGCACATAAAATTAATATATTTCATCATATGTAATATAATAATATTATTATATCATCATATGTAATATAATAATATTATTATATCATCACTTTATAGTAATAATTTTGGGTGGTGGAAGAAGTAAATTAGAAACACATGTTGATGAATGTTACATCTTCTTCGAGTTCCCTACTTAGGTTAAAAAAGAATTCCTTGGACGGTTTTATAATAATTTTTTTTATGATGATATGAGAGAATTTGGGATGTTATTTGGTTAGTTATTGGAATAAAGAAGGTGTGTTTATGTTTTTAATAAAAGAGGATAAGAGGTGGCCTTTTATAAAGAGGTGAGTGGCACAACTATATTTTTTTAAATAATGAATTCCACCAACATTTGTTTTCTTTTTACCCGGCTCAAAAAATGTATTATTCTTAATCCTAAAAATTTTTAGATCTAATTATACCCAAAAATGGTTTTTGGAAATTTTTGGGTTATTTTTTATCCTTATCTTTTTAGTTTAACCCATGGTAAACCTATTTTTACTTTAACCACGACAAATATTTTTTATTTTTTTACAATTCATTTTGGTAAAAAATTAACTCCACCATATTAGACAATAAAAAATATTACAATTAAAAATATGGAATCCATTTTTATAAATTCAATTTACATAAGTGGAATTGTTTTGTTTTAAAATAATATCATAAATGTGAGGATAAATTGGGATTTTTGAAGGGAAAATGTTAAACTTTTTGAAATGTTTTTAATATAAAAAAACAAAATTAAATTGATCACATTGAAATAAATTGTATTAGTGAATATAAAATTTAAATAATTTGAATTTTAAAATAATTTAATATATAAATATATTTTATAATTTATTAAAAATAAAATAAAATATTCAATTAAAATTTAGTTATTTTCACTATTCACCAAAAAATGAAACTTCTCAGAAAAATAAAAAAATTCAACCTATGATATTTTTTACATTTTTGATATCAAAAATAAATTTTATAAATTTTTTAAAATAAATTTTATTATTGATCAAAATTTATTTATTTGTTAAAATAGTATTTTTTTAAAAATATAATGACGTTACAAGAAATTATTTATTTTAGTATCAATATGATATCATTATATAAATCCATTATAAATATTATTTTAAAAGTAGTTATTAATATTAATATCACAAAAAAATAGGTTATATAGGTCGAGTTTAAATAACTATATTAACAATATATCCTTGTTTTCTTAAAACATAATTAGTTTGTAATGAAAACAAACCCAATGTATCATGTAGTGGAAGAATAAAATAGTGTTTCATGCTATACAACCGATCAAATAAATTTAATTTTTTTGAAAATAAATTCATAAAAACATTGGGTGTTACACTTTACCCTCCTTAAAATAAATTCCACCCTTGAAATTTACTAATTTGGTACCCAAAAATGAGGATAATTCTACCTCAGTTAATTAGCATGTTCCCACATAGATCCCCCAAGTTAGAGGTTTCACCAAAAATCACTAACCATGTGAGTAGTATTATTGTATATACATTTATTTATTCGATCCAGAATCTCAATAGGTTGTTCCTCGTATGAAATATCATGGTCCAATGGTATTTTATTGGAGTTTAGTAAATGTGGTAAACCATGTATGTACTTCCTTGAGTGTGATACAAGGGACATATCGTGGACCTCAGGGAGTTTTGGTGGATCTTCTAAATTATAAGAGGTGATCCTCATACAATCAAGAATTTAAATTGGGCCGATATACCAAGGGATTTGTTTTCCCAAATTTATTCCAAGTATAACGTCATAGAAATCACTTCTCCCTAAATTAAATATTCTAGATTGCATTGATTATTCTCCACATAAAATTTTCATCAGATTTGTGGGGTCCTTATTAGTTTTCTAAATTGATCTAAACATCACAATAATTTTATCTTCTTGGAAAGTTCCCAAGAGGTTTCTTTATGAAAATTAAATATAGTTCATATAGAGAACATCACAAAGAGGAAACTAAATTCTATAGTGAATGTAATTATTGTAAGTAAACTCAAATTGAAGAAGGAACTACCAAACAATATAAAATAGAGACATCTATTTTTTTAGTAATCAAAATTAATAAACATCGCTAATTAATTTATGTATGTTTCTAAACAATTAAGGTTAATGAGGTTTCGCTAAATTATTAATTCTTATAAACATTAGAAATTAGTTACATCTCATTTATTGATGTTTTTTAGAAATGATATTAAATGACCCCTAATTTTCGGATGTTTCTTAAAAAATACTATTAATTTTTCTGATGTTTAATTTGTATACTGACAGTTACAATAAATGTAAATAATTATGGGATACTCCATTGATGATGTTTTTTATAAAGGTGGTTAAATCCAACCTCATTGGTTAACATTTCAAATATATGTAAGTATTTTTTTGGATTTTTTTTCAATGAAAATCCTTCTTGGCATGAGAACACCACCACCAAATCCACCCACCATTAACTCATTCCTGTACCTACCTACTCACCACTCCACTGGTCCAATATAGTACACAATATACCCCTTCAGATTAAAATCATCATCTATATTTCACACCATAACATGTTGGTTAATTTGTATCCTTTGATTATGAAGCATGGAGGATATACAAGTGCAAGGATATCCTCTATTCCAACATTTATTTTCAATATGTCAGCTCCAATGTGATTGATACATAGATAAGAATAATTCTATACCCATATAGGATACATTATTTTGCATTTAAAATTTTTTCATACTAAATAGGACATTGGGAATATAAATCGCTTGGTGGATATTTATACTTCAAATATTATCACTAAAAATCTCTCTTATTACATTAATAGATATAAAATAATCCATACATGTATAAACATGTATTTTTTGTAAAAATCACATCATTTATTTGTATGCATTTATATGTAATAATATATATATATATATATTTGTTTTTATTTACATGTATATAAATTTACTGAAAAATGATTCCAGTTTTATATATTTGTATATATACTTATGTATGCACGAATTCATTTACTTATATATTTAAATAATTACATTAATTATTTTTTTGTGTAATATATGTAATATATACTCGTGGACTTATATTAATATAGATTTTTATATGTATGTAACAATGTATTTAAATTTAAAGATATCAATTTAACTATATAAGTATATGGATATATCTATTTGTGTGTATGGATTTATGTATGTTATTATATTTAAATATATTAGTATGTATATATGTTTGTATGGATGGTTTTTTGTATATATATATATATATTAATTTATTTTTATATATGTGTGTGACCAATAATTTTTATGAGTATGCAGAAATATAAGTGTTTATAATGATATTTTAATACATGTACTTATATGAATCTAAATATTTTTTTATGTACATACCTACAAAAATATATAAACATGATTTTATATGTATGTGCATTCTTGTACTCATGAAAATATTATATTATATACCAATATAATCAATCTTAAGTATATATAAATATAAATATATACACACTTGCATACACATATCACATAATCATATGTATATATTCATAAACATATATAAAATTATTCATACAACATAAATTTGGTTGTATAAAATTTAGAATGTATTTTGATACAATTTTTTATAGTAATTATATTGTGTGTTTTGAGATAATAATATTTATGAATATATTTTCTTACTTTTAAAAAATTATATATCAATATTTATTACAAGTTGTATATATTAATGATAATAGAATAACCCTTATATATATCTTTATGAATAGTTATATTTTTTATTAAAACGTGCATATTTATTAGTAATATTATGTGTATGAACCGTTAGATTTATATTCATATATGTTTTCTTAAAAAATTAATTATTTTTTTCTAATTATAAATACATACATACACAATATAAAATTAAAATTTTATTATTTATACAATATATATATTTCATTAATTATATATCAATAAAAACATGCTATATATATGAATGCGTATGTATATGAAATTATTAAATGAATGAGAATTGTCGTAAATACATATAGTCAAGTGATGTATATAACTAATTATATATTCACACAAATATATATAGATATATTTATATATGTATGTAAAGTATATAGATACATGGTTTCAACCAAATATACTATACATACATGATTTTATACTTATATTTAAATATTTTATATACAAATGTTTTCGTACATATATTTAAATATTTTTGAATAAATTATTTCATACATATATAAACATATATGCATAATCTTGAATAAATTAATGTGTAAATATATATAAATATATTTATATACATACACATACACAAAAACATATATATAAATATAATTACAATCATTCATGGTTATATATTAATGATGTTATTTATAAAATTAATATATAAATATAAGAATAAAAATATATATATACAACTAAAAGTATGTACAAAAATAAATTGTACATTACTATTCTCTCAGTTTGGATTATTGCGACAAATAATCTGGTGGGGATTTGTGCAGCAAATCTCCCAGTGGGGATTTGTTCGGAAAATGTCTTATATTACGATAATATATATAAATTCAGTCATATATGAATAAAGTTATATTTTTATGTAAATATAATTGTATGTATATGTATGTATGTATATATATAATAATATTTAAATTCATGTATGTACTTGTTTTATAAGATAATTAAAAAATATGTATAGTTGTAAACTATTATATATATATGTACCAATGAAAACATGTACATATATCACTAAATAATTATAATATTTAAATTTTAAAATAAATGAAATAATATATATTTACATGTTCATATTAATATATATTTGTATGTCTATGTAAGTATGTACATATACTTAATAATATTTATTGAACTATGTGTGTATGTGACTATGTTATTTGTATATATAGATACGTGTATAGATGTATATAGGTGTTTATATGTAAATATATTAGTATGTATGTATGTATGTATGTGTGTATATATGTGTATATATATATATATATATATTAATTTGTTTTTATATATGTGTGTGAATAATAATAATTATATGTGAATACAAATTTGAGTAATTATAAAGATATTTTAATACATGTACATACATACAAATAGATTTTATTACATGTACATAAATTCACACACATATAAACATGTGTACATATAGATATATTAGTGTAATTATATATAGTTATACATCGTTATAACTGTATAAAAATATTACAAGTGTATTTTTATATACAATGAAAGAAGAACATAATTTTTGTATATATATTCATTTATTATTATTTCCATATTGTGTATGTGATTATGTAAGAATAAATTATTTATATATACAAATTTATTTATTTAGAAATACGTGTGTGTACAAATAAAATAAATTCTAAATGATATAAAATAAGATTTTTAATTTATGAATAATTATATATATGTTTATGTATATATGAATATGATTAAATGATATATATATGCGTGTGTATATTTCTATTTATACATACATTTAAGTAATTATATTTGTAAATACTCTTATATTTTTCATTGTTCATGCTTGTACATGCATATAGTTTCGTGCATCGACAAATATGTAAATTTTTAAATACTTTTATTTATATGTATGAATGTAATTATAATATATATGTGTGTGTATATGTATAGAAATGAATAGGTATATAAATATACATGTATACTCATTAATTTTCTAATGAAATTATCTATATCTATTTTCAATGGTATTATGTTTATATATATAGGTAATAATTAAATCATTTAGAAGAATATATAGTACATTTAGAGTGAAAATCATTATATTTATATGGTAAAAATAAAATTCAAAAAATTCATCATATGTAGGCCTTGATGTATTCCTATCTATTCCATGATCACATAGGTCGTGATAGATTAAAATTATGATTCTTATCGAAAAGAATATATTTTAAAAAATATTAATACTGAGAAAAAATATTTATTGTAAGATGAATGTATTTAATTATAACAATATATATATTTATTTATATAAATGAATAATCACACACACACACACACCTATACACATTAATTTTAAAAAAAATCTAAATGTGATTTTTTAAATATATTGTTTTAATAAATAAACTATTAAGTGTTTAAATAAATATTTTAAATTTACTGTTAATATTCATAGATGTATGTAAAAAATGCATATTTATAAAAAATGTATCTTATATGGGTCTACAATTATTTCTTATCAATGAAATGACATCATTTTTATTGATAAATTATGATTATGATACTATTGAAAAATAATATATTAGAGAAATTATTTTCAATGGAACAAAAAATGAATTTAGGAGAGAGAACCTGAAATTGGGGATATAAGTTTAAAAAAAATGCACTTGGGAGAATTTGGTAATTATATTTATTGGAATTCGAAAAAAACATATAATGTAGAAGATCTGACAAGTTATCTTTTATCCACGCATCACAATCCAACTGCCCAAGGTGGGAAATGAAGAGGATGCTGATACCCTAACTAGACACCCCACCAGTACAATACAATAACATACACTCTAGTCCATTGCAGTACCTAAAACTCCCCATACTTCTGAATTCCCAAATCCAATGTTATATGTATTCTTTAACTAAAAATATACCTCTACTAAAAATCGGTTGTTGCACCAACAACATTTGAGGGAAGAGGTATACCAACTCACATATTAACATATATGAATACATTATTTTATTATATATATATATGTAGAAATAAAAAATATAAACAAATATATATTAATATAAGTAAATTTAAATATAAAAAAATTATTATTAGATACATATATATATTTATATATTAACATATATGTTTATATTTTAGATTTCCTTATATATATGGTTATATTTTACATATATTTTTATATATATTACATAATATATATATGTTTTTTTTATTGTATGACTATTTATTAGTTTATATAAAGATATTGGTTTATATTCTATATATAGGATTATGTTAGATATATCTGGGTATGTGCATCTATAATACATACATACATATATATAATATTATATATAATATTTTTTTATATTGATATATATATATCATTGTTTATATATATATTTTTATATATATATGTTTATATATATGTGTGTGTGTGTGAATATATATGTGTATGTATATATATATATACCCACATTTTAAAACACTGATAAAAAGCCACAATAATAGTCACGTTTTTTAAGAGTGAAGAAATTTGAAATATTAAATTGGATTATGAATAATTAATATATATAAATAGATAAATAAATTTCAGCATTCAAAAATTATATTATATATATATTAATATATATATCTGTTAATATATTATATATTATATATTATATTCATATATTTATATGTTTATCTTATTATATATATATATATCTATTTTTATTTGACATATATGTTTAAATTTTATATTATATATATATGTTTATATTTATTGTTTGTATATATGTTTATATTTTATATTTATATATATACACACACATGTTTTTATTATACATATATATGTGTGTCTGTATGTTTTGTAATATATATAAGCTTATACTTTATATATATATATATTATATGTATATAATATTATACATAAATTTGTTTATATGTTTATATTATATATATATGATTAAATTATATAAATTTCTTTATATATATATAATATGTTTATATATATATAGGTTACTGTTTATATATATTAATATATATATATATATCTAAATATATATTTACATCGATATAAGGAAATGAGCTATATATATATATTTAGCGATATTTTCTAAAAAATGTCACTAATTTAGAAATATTTTTTGGAAACCCACCCTAAATTAGTGACATTTCAGAGGAAACATCCCTAAATTAGTGATTTTTTATAGTAAAAGTCACTAGTATCGAAAAACTAGCGATGATTTCCCCAAATGTCACTAAATTCAGGGAATTTATAAAGAGAACGTCTCAAATTTACCAACATTTCCTAAAAAACACCAATAAAAATAGCTCTGTTTCCACAAAAAACAACCCAAAATTTTAAATTATCGATGTGTTTAGATAAAATATCTAATAAAAAGTAACTAAATTACTATTTTTTTGTAATAAGGTTTTATCCCAACCAACTTTGACATCATTGAACTTGATCTAAGCTTATCCTATAGGGTTTTATCTATTTTCTCAGAATGGAAATCTTTCTGAGGATGATATGTAGTTCTAAAAATCAACTCTATATCAAGATCTTGAAAATTACTATGCCTAAACCTCATTGAAATATTTTGATCATAGTCAGATAAAATTTAATGTGGTAATCAATGCATCCATACAACTTCAATAATTTAAAACCAGTTAAATTTATCCCTAGAGGAATATTCTCGAATATAGATTAAGTGGTATGAATTCATATGATGATTAACTACAACCCCTATAACATTATTCCCTTTAGATGTTTTAGGGACCACGGTGACAAAAACCATGGAGATTTCATCCCATTTCCTTTCTAGTGTGGATAATGGTCAATGAATACTTGTACATTGTCTCATATCATTGAAATGATTACTTACAAAACAACATGATAAAAACTCAACAATATATCTCATTAGATATTACCACAAGAGTTATTATTTCACATAGACTAGTTTTAGATGTTATAAATTTATCACCCATCTTTTGAGGGTTCAAGATCTGTGACTTTATAGGATGTAAGATGTTTTTTCCCAACATCAGGTATTCTATTTTCCATGACTATACTGATAAAACTTTCAAAAATTAAAACAGCCCACAATTTCCATGAAATAAATGATATGATAAACACTAAAGGATATTAATATGTTTAATGATATTTCTATAAAAGGAATTTTTCTTCAAAATAAAAGGGTTTTATTTCCATAAATGTCTCTAAATATATCATTATTCTTGATAAAATCTAATCACATAAAACCTCACTAGGGGATTCTAATAAATTTAAATTATGATAAACCTCAAACATATAAATCCATGATGGAATCCATAACTATTATGTTAGTCTTACATAGATACATATATGCTACCAAAAACAGCACAATCCTTATATGTTTCATGATTCTTACAACCCAAATACCATTGATAAAATACTTCTACAACATAATAATTGAATCCAAATACATAAATAATTAAATCCTTTTAATTTAATGATTTACATGGAATATGTCCTTCCATTGTCTATAAATTAATTCTTGGGTTAATACATTGGGTTTAATAATTCCCATGTCACTAACACACATGATGTTGAAATCCTTGTCAAATTTTCACTCTATGAACTTATTTCCCACATAGATTACATCTTACCCTCCATTTGATTCATTCTAAACGGTTCTTCTTCCCACATTTTTGACATATATAAAGGTGGATATGTTTTTTTTGGAGTTGGTGGGATAGAACCAACTAATGTTTACTTTATTGATTAAATAAACACCTTATCACATATTGATTGTTCTTCTGCGTAACAATGCATGTGATAATGTCCCAAGGATAGCAGTTGCATTAAAGGGTCATAGCACATCTCTGCTATTATTAGAACCTGGAAGTGCCATAACACTGTTCTAGAATATATGTTCTATGGACTGATGATGTTATTTGAGGGACACAAATAATACAGGATATTAGGGGTGAGGACTCGTTAATCATTGAGGGACACAAATAATACAGGACATTAGGGGTGAGGACTCATTAATCTTTGAGGCACCTTCTAATGGTGTGCGCCCCTGGTAAAATCCATGAGGATATTATATGAATGAGACCTGCCAGTAGAAAATCCACATTTCATAGTGTCATTGGATGTCCCTATCTGCAGACATGTTTATTGGTCCTTATACTTTAAGATTATTATTAACAAGAATTACCACTCACACACATTTATGTATTGATGAAAACTGTGACGATACACTTTTCACAGAATGGTAGGATACGTTGGGTGTGTCATGAGTGATACTGAATTAATAGATAATGTGTGAAAGGACATGTCCCTTCTATTCTATAACAGAAGTAGATATCCTAGGACCTTTGATGGGATTTATATAGCCTAAATAAATCCATGGCCATGCTGAGGAATGGAAAAGTTCAATTCCAGAAAGCCAAAGGAAGAATAATCTAGCACATGTGTTGATGGCACTAGCATGCAACCAGCTTTATTCAAGATATCATGATAATGGGATTATATTACCTGGTAATAATTTGTATCAGGTGACACGTCAAGGCAACGACAAATTATTTCTCTTGGGTGCCTTCACCCATTGCTATTGATTAATCATGGACTTTAGGAAAGCCCGCCTAATGTAAATGAGAAAGAGGCATAGTGGGTCACACACTAATTGTATCCACGTACCTCAAATAGAATAAAGATTCTTCCCATATGTGGTTTAATAATTATTAAAGGAAGCCAAAATCATTTTAATGTTGGAGGAATATGAAAATGAAAACTATATATACATTCCGTTTATACTTAATGTACACACCCTGTAGTTTTCATTTTGGAATGGAAATGAAAAATGAGTACACACTGTGTATTAACGATTACACGGCGTGTAGTTTTCCCAGTTGTGATTTTGAGGAAATAATATCATTTTATTAAATTATAATTATTATAATTAGCGTGGTCGCATGTCAGGGAATTAATGATTCGACATGGGGGTTTTCAATAAGAGTTAATTAAATAAATAAAATGAGTAACACATTTATTTATTGTCATAACTCTATAACCTCAAAACTGATTATAAAAAACCTCATAACCCCAAAACTTTTCCCTAATCACTGTGAACAACAATTCTAGTGAAATATATGTAGGAAGAAAGATATACTTCCTCTATGGATGCTCTCCAGACTGAGAGAGATCCTTCTCCATCGGATCAAGGCGATCTAAGGCAGACAATGCAAGCAAAGGATTCTCCACGCTAGCACCTGGAGATTCCATTGGTGACATCCAGAGATACACAGTGCACGTGTCGATCACCAATAGTGGAAGTCTACACTTGGCTTCTATGATGAAATGAAAAATCACATCAGATCGTGACCAGAGACATAAAAAATGAAAGAGTTACATCAACTTAATTCTTTTCAATTAATTAAATTAATTATAACCAACATATGATGATCATATCTTTATGGTCCTGGGACTCCCTCTTTCTTTTTCGTTTTTCGTTCTATTCTAAAGATCCCACATTTTATTATCATGACAGATCTTGGATTTATCATTGTTAATGCTAAAATTAATGTTGGGTACACCCACCAACGTGCTTCCACTGCACCCGGAACCTACAAGTGGTATCAGTGGGGTCATATCTTTGATTATAATTATTTAGTTTTTCATTGGTGATTTACGCATTTAATAATTTAGTTGTTTTAATTCAAGTTAATCATTCATTAAATTCTGAATCTTGAGATCAGTTACTCCCCTCTCATTTCACGTTCACTATACAGAAACACATTTTTCATTTAATTCTGATTAAAATAAAATAGAGGAACTCATCCAGATGTGAAAAACGCTCTTGGCTGTACAACACCAGAATACATGGCATATATTCGAAAGTACATGGAGTGTATTCTGAATTACATGTCGTGTAGTTTAGGTTCAATACATTGACTGATAAACCCAATCAGGCCGTGTATTGGATCCAATCTATGTCATTTATGATACCGTGTGTTGACCAGGAACTGGAGGAAAACAGTTTCCAGATTACACGTCGTGTGGTCCAACTGAACACGGTGTGTAGTCCCTTCAAGTTAGGGTTGGACCATGTACCCCATACACAACTTTACAGGCTGGAAACCGTGTAACGCGGATACTACATGATTTTTGTCCATTTGAACATGCCGTATACCCCGAAAAATTATGAAGTACATCTACACGCCATGTCCCTGGGCATGTACTTCAGATGGACGGTGAACAAATGTACACGTTGTGTAGTAAGAACTACACGCAGTGTACACATCAAAATTATACAGATTTATTAAAATTTATTATTATATTATAATAACCCTTGAGACGTGTACTATAGTGCAATTGTAAAGTTAAGGCACAAAATGTGATAGGTGCTTAATTTAACATCTGCTTAATGAATTAGAATTCATCGGGTAGCCTCAAAGGTACATGTTACATATAAATATAATTTTAAATGAATTTATTTTTCTAAAATTAAGATGGATGAGAATCTCAATGAAATTTAGAAAAAGTGTTTAAGATAAAAGGATTGATTAATTGGAGATAATTAATTGATTCGAGCGTGATTTATCAAAAACAAGAATGCTTAATGGATTGAATTATAGTTTTATTAATGCATAATATTGTTGCATGCATGGATGATAATGAGCTGGACCAATAACTTTTTATATGAACAATTTATTTTAATTTTTTTATTTAAATTAAATTTGTTGTCCCGCGAGCCTTCTCCTCATTAATATGTATGGAATGTGCACCCAAGGTTTATTTTATGTCTAAAACCCCTTTTTACCCCTCACTTGCATGTGAGATAAATTCATATGTAATGGTTGGAGCTCCAAAGCTATTGGTGGTGGCTCTCGTCAAGAGCCAAGGTGAAACCAATCCAAAGAGATACAAAGGTGGACAGGTGGAAAGCTGTAAACATGAACCCAAAAGGTTCAAGGTGTTTTTACCCTAGGTATTTGGTTAGTTTATCAACCACTAGATAAACTAACCAAAAGAACAAATTCATGATCATACCATTTATTTTATTTCTGTCAGTTTCATGGTTTATTTATTGTGGGTGTGTTGTCACGATCACACGTTTAATGAAATAAACAGGCGTGCATTATAAAACTAAAATAAGACCATCGTATGCCTAAATATTATCTTATACATGGTTAATCACTAATGTATATCCCACTTAATATTAATAAGCAAGTAATAAATGATTAAAAATGTAAATTTAAGTATAAGGATAAAATCCCTCAAAGAAATATTATGTCTGTATAGCCATCCATAATCATGGTTATAATCAATCCATAGTTCAAAGTGCCAGACCAACCCAAGTTGGGGTACTTTCAATTATCTGGGAATTCTAATTCAAGGTTTTGGGTTGACATGACTTGGTTCACATAAAGGGTTTACTTACACAACATGACTTTGTGTGACCAAGAGGCAAAGGTTGAGGAAATACAAAATAAAAGGTTTTCAAGATTGGGGAGTCCACTCAATAGATCAAGGTGCTACGAGTTAATGATGTTGGAATTTGGAATACCTACCTAAAACCCATAAAGATGCTTGACCCACCCTAGTTGGGGTAATGAGAAGGTCAATATCGATCCGTGACACTAGAATATTCAGGCAATAGAATATTCGGAAGTCAATGGTGAGGGATATCAGATTTCGATAAAATAGTGGGAGACTAATAACTATTAATTTATTAATTTTTCTCTGTTTCATAATAAGGTACTAAACATTTTCTCATCTTTATTTGTAGAAACGACAAAAAAATGTATTTAAAAATAACATTTTGAACCATAATCGAGAAGGAAAACCTTTTAACAGGAACCAATTTCCAAGAGTGATAGAGGCGTTTACTCGTCATCCTTCGCCACGAAAGGAAATTGCTTGTGCTGGAAGAGCCTGTTTCAGTTGTTCCTGGAAAAGAGGCCAGTGATGAGGAACTATCTCTATATTCAAAACATAAGGATGATTCCACATATGTACAATGTTTCATGCTATCATCCATGTCTAATGAGCTCTTGAGTCAACATGAAAACATGGACGTGTATAGCATGATGTCTCACCTTAAGGACCTCTACCAAGTGAAGGTGAGACCAGAGAGATATGAGATATCTAACGTTTTGTTTACAAATGGATGGTTTTCCCTAGTTGGGCCTCATGTTGTCAAGCTTATTGGCTACATTGAACGCCTTGACATCATAGGGATTAAATTCCTGGATGAGTTGCATATAGATTTCATCCTATCATTACTACCCAAGACCTTATCAAGTTTTATTGTCAAATACAACATGAGAAACAATGAGAAGAGTCTATGAATACTTCTGACCATAATTCACTAGGTATATAAGGACATAGGGCGTAACAAACCCACAGTCCTTATGGTGAATAAGAAAAGAAAGGGCAAGGAAAAGGGGACAAAGACATATAAACATTCAAAAGCCCCTGAGTTTTGTCCCTCCAAGAAGGGGTAGATCTAGAGGTCGGGCAATGAATGAGAGGCAATATGTTTTTTATGTGGAAATCACGGCCACTAGAAGAGTAACAACACCCAAGAGAGTGGGGACGCTAAAGGTGCATTCGTTATCGAGTGTAATCATTCCATTTCTACACATTGGGTATTAGATACAGCTTGTGGGGATCACATATGTATTCAAATGCAGGAAGGAATAAGATTTTGAATGATTTATAATAGATATGTGGATCATCGAGCTGCCAATGGCGCGAGTCTGGTTGCGTTTGAAATTGGTGATTAAAACCTATCATTGCCAACTGAGATGATTTTGGTTTTACATAACTGTTATTATGTGCCCAGTGTTATCAAGAACATAATTTCTCTATCTTGTTTGGATATTGATGGATTTATTTTCAATTTTGGAAACAAGGGTTTTTTCTTTTATAAGAACAACAAATGTTATGGTATGGAATGTTTAAATAATGATTTGTATGTATTAAATATGGAAAACCAAGTGTTATAAATTGATAATGAAACAAACTCACATGACTCATACATCACCATGTTGTGGCATCACCGTCTCGGTAATGTAAACAGGAAGCACTTGACAATGATATGAAAAGAAGGTTATTTAGACTCTACTGATAAAAAACCACTTGATAGATGTCACGCTTGTTTACTAGGTAAAATGGCCAAGCTGCCTTTTAGTGGACAGGGTGAATGGGCCACAGAGCATCTAGGATTGATGCACACGGATGTGTGTGGATCATTTCTAGTAGAAGCTAGAGGTGGATATTATTCATTAATTTTACTAATGATTTAAGTAGATATAGCTATGTCTACTTAATGAAGTATAAGTCAGAAGAATTAGAGAAATTTATGGAATTCAAGAATGGAGTAGATAATTAGCTTGGTAAGTAGGTAAAGAAGCTTCGATCTGATCGAGGTAGAGAATATCTGAACCAAGATTCATCGATCTTCTATGGGAGTCTGGGATTCTATCTCAGATCACTACTCCTTATACACCATAGTGGAGTGGTGTTAGTTAAAGGAGGATCCACACCTTATTGGAAAAGGTATGGTCGATGATGATTCATGAAGATCTTCCATTATCATTTTTGGGATATGCATTACAAACTGAATCATACAAATTAAAGCGAGTACCAACTAAGGTGGAAATTGGAATTCTATATGAGTTATGTAATGAAAAGAAACCAATTTTGTCGCACACACGTGTATGGGGATGCGAGGCATTTGTTAAGGCATTATCAGGAAACTAACTAGCAGGCCAGGGCATGAAGTGTATCTTAATATGATATCCCAAGGAAACAAAATTATATTATCTATTTAACCCTACAGATAATAAAGTGCCTGTCATCAAACATGCTGTCTTTAATGAGAAGGAGCATATCCCCAAAAAGGATAGTGGGAACAATATTGATTTTAATGAAGTTGATGCTCAAGATACAGAAGAGTTGGTATAGGAACATGTTCCACATGTCCCTGAGGAAGAGGTTCCAAAAACACAAGTTCTGCGTAGGAGCTCAAGAGAGGTAAGGGAACCAGTAAGATTTGGTTTCCCAGTCACCAAGGACGGTGAATAATTATTGATGGAAAAATCTGAACCTCTATCCTATAAGAAAGCAGTATAAAGATCAGAAGCTGCAAGATGGATCGAATCCATGAATTCTAAGATGGATTCCATGTATCAGAACCAAGTCTGGGTTCTGATCGATGAGCCAGTTAATGTAAATCCTGTTGGATGCAAATGTGTATTCAAGAGAAAACTTGACATGTAAGGTCAAGTTAGCATGTATAAAGAAATTCTAGTGGATAATGGATTCAGAAAACATCAAGGAATTGACTATGATGAAACCTTCTCACCAGTTTCGATGTTTAAATATATAAGAATCATAATTTCCAAAGAATCTTACCATGACTAAGAGGTTTGAAAAATTGATTTCAATATTGAATTCCTTAATAGGAACCATTAAGAAGATGTCTATATTACACAACTAGAAGGGTTTGTGACACCAGGTGAATCCAAACGATTTTGAAATGTTGCAAAAATCCATTTATGGAATAATTTAAGCATCCGGGTCATGGAATATTAGATTTAATGAAGCTATAGAAGAATTTGGGTTCATTAAGAACCAATGTGAGACATGTGTTTATAAGCGGTTTAATGGGAATGCAATCGTTATCCTTGTAGTATATGTTTATGACATATTGCATATTGGAAATGATGTTCCAGTCCTCTAGTCAGTTAAGGACTGGTTGAAAAAATGTTTCTCCCAGAAGGACTTGGGGTGAAGTAACCTAAATTCTAGGGATCAAGATCCTTCGTTATAGATCCAAGAGGCTTCTTGGACTATGTTAGGATACAAACATTGACCAGATAATAAATATATTTTGTATGGAACAGTCTAAGGGGGATTGGATCCAGTGTCACATGGCCTACATCTTTCTAAGATAACGCGTCCTCAGACACAATAGGAGAATGATAGAATGAGTAAGATCCCATATGCTTCAGCTACATGATCCATCATGTATTCCATGTTATGAACTAGGCCTCATGTTTCCTATTCACTAAGAATGGTAGGCAGATATCAAGTAGATCGAGGAGAATAACATTGGACTGATGTTATGTCCATCCTTATGTATTTGAGAAGAACTAAGGATATGTTCCTAGTGTATGGAAGGTACGAGGAGATTTTCATCAGAGGATCTGCTATTTATGGATTTCAGATAGATTAGAATGATATGAAACCAAAATTTTGATATGTTTTCTATCTTAATGGAGGATCTGTGAGCTGGAAGAGTTCAAAGCAGACAGTTTTCGCCGATTCTACAGCGGAGTTTGAATATATAGCAGCTTCTGATGTATCCAAGGAAGTCATCTTGATTTGTAACATTGTCCAAGAGATTGATGTGGTGCCCAAAAATAATGATCATATCACATTGTATGTTCATAATAATGTAGTGGTGGCTCTTACAAAAGTACCTAGGTCACATCAACGGACAAAGAACATACTCTGAAAGTATCACCTCTTGAGGGATTTAAATCAAATGGGTGATGTTTCTGTGATCAGATTGTCCTTGGAAGAGAGTGTGGTGGACCCCATGACTAATGTCCTATCTCAGTAGAAGCATGAATATCATGTGGAAGCTAGCAGGTTAAAAGTTGTTAGAAGTTGGATCTAGTCCAAGTGGGAGTCTGTTGGAGTTGATGGACTTGAACCAACTACGTTGTAATTTATTTATTAATAAACACCTTATCACATCGTGATTGTTCTTCTGCATAACAATTCATGTGATAATGTCCCAAGGATAAGCATTTCATTAAAGAGTCATAGTGGATCACTACTATGATGAGATCCCCGATGTGCCATAACACTATTCTTGAATATATGTTCTATGGATGGATGATGTTATTCTAGGGACACAAATAATACAAGCCATTAAGGGTGAGGACTCATAATACATTGAGGCACCTTCTCAGTGTGTGCGCCCTTGGTAATATCTAGGAGGATATTTTGAGAACGAGACCTGCCAGTAATAAATCCACATTTCATAGTGTCATTGGATGTTCCTTTCTGCAGATGCGTGTAATGGTACATAGAATTTACTATTATTATTAATGGGTATTAAAACTTACTCACTTAGATGTATTGATGAAAACTATGATGACAACCTGTTCACTGAGAGATATGATAATTTGGGTGCATCGCGAGTGACACTGCATTAACAGATAATGCGAGAAAGGATTTTCCCCTTCTGTTCTATAACAGAAGTAGATATCTTATCCCTTTGATAGAATTGATATAGCCTAAATAAATCCATGTCCATAGTGAGTAATGGTAAAGTTCAATTATAGAATGTTAAAGAAAGAATAATCGAGCACATGGGTTGATGGCACTAGCATGATACATGCTTGATTTGAGATATCGTGACAGAGGGATTATATTACACAGTAAGAATTCTTATGAGGTGACACGCCAATGCGGCATCAACTTGTTTCTCTTGGGTACCTTGAACCATTTCTAGACAGTAATCTTGGACTTTATGCAATCTCACCTAATGCCAACGAGAAAGAGGGTTAGAGGGTCACACACAAAGTATATCCAAGTATTTGAAGTAGAATAAAGATCATTACCATATGTTGTTTAATAATTATTCAAGGAATCCATAATAGTTTTAATGTTGGAGGAAGAATAAAATTAAAAGAAGATATAAACTCCGTGTAAATTGAATGTACACGCCTTGTAGTTTTTATTTTGGAAGGGAAATGAAGAACGAGTACATGCCATATATTAATGATTTCATGCCGTGTAGTTTTTCCAGTCGGGATTTTGAGGAAATAATATCGTTTTATTAAATGATATTTATTATAATCAGCATGGGTACATGTAAAAGAATTTATGATTCGACATGGGGATTTCAATAAGAGTTAATGAAATAAATAAAATTCATAACGCGTTTATTTATTTTCATAACTCAATAACCTCAAACCCGATTACAAATATCCTCACAACCCCAAAACTATTCCCTAATAATTGTGCCCAACAAGTCTAGAGAATTATCGTAAGGTTGAAAGAAAACCTTCTTCCAAGAAGGCTCTCAATATCGATATATATCCTCTTCCATTGGATCAAGGTGATATAAGGAAGACAACACAAGCCAAGGATTCTCCACGCTAGCACCCAGATATTTCTTTAGTGACGTCCAGATATACATGGTTCACGTGTGGATCACCGCTGGAGGAAGTCTACACATGGATTCTATGACACAATGATGAATCACATCGGATCGTGACTAGAGACATCAATAATGAAATAATTACATCAAGGTAATTCTTGCTAATTTATTAAAATAATTATAACCTACATATGATGATCCTATATTTATAGTACCAGGACTCCCTCTTTATTTTTCGTTCTTCATTATATTATGAAGATCCTGCATTTTATTATCATGAAGGATCTCATATTGATCATTGTTAATGCTAAAATTAATGTTGGGTACACCCAATAATGTTCTTCCACTGCGCCCAGAACCTACACTTTTCTCAAAGTTTATTACGACATGAAATTTCAAAAAAATTCATCATCCTTTTTTTGATTCTTTAGAAATATGATAAATTTTAATGCTGTTAATCATATATCACGATAGATAATTATGTATAATGAAAATATCTATCTCTCTAGTCATCATATTTTTTTTTCATAGTCACCAAATTCTCTCTCAGATCATATGTTAACATGTTTTTTTCAGGTTCTATTCATTGACTAAAACCAAAATACATAGTTTTAGAAACTATAATCCAAGTGGTAAAACAAAATAATCATGAAAAATAACTTATAAGATATATAAATAAAGACACATTATTTTAATATATGATGCATTGGGATTATTATAAGTTATTAATAGTCATCATCTATTTAAATCCTACATAATGGTTCATAATGATTTGGTAAATTTATAAATAATATCCTCGGAGAGTGTCAAACTAGGTGTGTAGAAAGGTCTATTTTCATAAACCATGGGTAAATTGATTCTAGAACAATGAAACATTTTCATAGTTACTACCCCTTGGTGCCTCTAAGATAGAGCCACTACCACTTGTACTATACAGAGAAGTATATAATTTCATGGAAACCACTATCTCTATCCAATACCAAAATTCTTAGACATTTTCTTATACTTTTAATCATTAATAGAAGTTTTCTTAAAGGGAACCTTATAAATATATTTGGAAATATCCCTAGTCATCATAGTAAAATTCCATCTTTCTAATTTCAAAAGGATAATTAAATCATTAATTTTATGCCAACTATAATATCATAGGTTTTCATACATGGGTTATACATCTTTTTAGAATAATATTAAATATAGTACACAGAAACTCATCTATGGAATATAATATTTTAGTGTCTTTAGAAACATAGAAAATGATATTTTTAATTCTTGAAAGATCATCATTATCAACCAGAAAAATATTCTTATTTAATAATCTTAATTAAAATCTTTCATCATAACCTCGGGAAAGGAAACAAAAGAAAGGGTGTGATCATATTCTTAGTATGGGTGGAAAAGAGATTTATGAAATTATATCATGAAAATGAGAGTATTATTACTTGAGAATAACATTATAAAACCAAATCATGAAAATATAAGAGCATAATAATGAGTCATGACATAAATATTGGTAGTTTATAAGACATGAATTATAATGAAATAAAATAAAATGAGTCGTAGGAGCATAAAATTGGAATAATACATGGATTTGGTAATAAAAATAATCATAGAAAAAAATTATGTCCCGATTACTCAAAAAGGAATTAATAACAAGTTAGGTTTGTGCAAACCACCCTTGTACTTTCTTCTAGATTGGTCTGTACATCGATGTACCCTATTTTTAGGCTTTGGATAATGACCCATATTCCATCCTTTATGGGCTTGGGATAATCACCAATATACTATTCGTTTTGGGCTCGTGATAAATTTATATGTACCCATTGATCATGTATAACAATTATCATTACCCAATGAGTTAGAGGGAGATATAGGTTCCAGCCATCACACAATGAAAATCAAATATTAGTGTTCTACCAGATCATAATACATTCATCATATCTTAAGACATTAAATGAAATGAGTCTTATAAAAATTTCATCTTATTAGGAACTATGTAGAGGATTTATGATTCTTAATCATTTCATCATTGCACGAACCATGAAAATGAAGCGGGTTTCATATGAATTATATCATGGTAAAACTTTTGTTAGAGAAATTTGTATCAAAAACATATTTTCATCATAAATATAAACCATTAGTAGAAAGAATATGAATGGTACCCTTGGATAATATCCACAGTTAGTAATAAATAACAAAATCATATGCCATCATAGATAGAATATTATTTTGATTATTAATTTAAAACATTTCTTGAGGAAAATATACTTTCATCTTTGAAAAAAACAATATGGAATATAAATTAATTGGGAAATATTTTTATTTTGAAAATATTTTTAAAAATGTATAATTTAATCTTCAAATAAATGACTAGCCATGATGAAAAGATTATTTTTTCATTATATACATGTCAGAAAAATATTCCTGTCATATTTATAGTAAAATCCAAAAGATTATTAATCGTAATATGACATGAATACTCTTTTCAATTTTTTTAAAAATTTCATAATTTGTAAAATTATCTTTTAAAAATATTTATTAAAGGATAAACCATTTTTAGATTTTTTTATAATTCATGGTTTGGGTGGAAATATATTTCCTAATGATGAAATAAATAGTCACATTTTCTAAAAAACATTTCTAAAATATTTTATGTAAAAATGAGTAGAAAATAGTACTATTTAGCATGAACCAACTCGGGTCAAACCTGAACCAATCACCTGAACCAGTTGGTCAGAATAAATGAGAAGCCGTCCCAATCTTCCATGGTTGGGGATTAGGTCAAATGGGAATCCATAGATTTTTTCGGAACAATTTATTCCTAAAAAATAAACAATCGATGAAAAATAAATTAATAAAAATACCAAAAAAATTGATTTACAAATTCTTACATCATTTAAATTTCAAAATAAATAGTAAAAAAAAACTAATCCAAACTCGAGCTGGTACAAAACTAGAAGATCCAAGATGAAACTAACGCCCAAAAATACCTCCATTTGTTCCCAATGGTCACTCTCCAACACAACCCCAACCATCACCTTATGTGACTGAACGAATACCGGATCCTACATCAGAAATAAAAAAGAAAAAAAATATCTATGAGAATTAAAACTCATTAGTTAGGCCTAGTTTATTCTATTACAAATGAATATCCATTAAAAAATGTAACATAAATTTTTCAGGATTGAAATAGAAACTATAATCACTGGTTTTTCCATACATTACATTTCAGAATAGAAAAACACACCACATTTACCTCACATTTCAAAACATGGATCATTCGTGGAGAAAAGTTGAGTTCATATGGGAGAAGGATAAATGTATCCACAATAAAACATTCATTTTTCATTATAAAGATAAATAGGGAAGAAACTTATTTATTGAAAAGTTTTTTCTTAATAAATTTTTTAAAAAAACTATACGATCATAAATTTCCAAAAGAGTACCCAAAACCAAGAACCATGGAGTATAGTACATAATGAAAAAAGTGGCTAATTATATTAATGTCAAATAAACACAGGAACACCTTGGAATATTGAGGAGAACCAAAACATAATTTAAAAGTTACTTATTCGACATGAATTCCCAACACGATGACATCATAACACCCGAATTCTGAATTGTCTCCCAACCCGTCCAGGTTGAGGGGCCCGATCCCATAGCAATAAACCAAAGTATCATTATACAATGTTCCAATAGCTAGAACAATAACCTAGAATAGTTTAGAAAATGTTCCCAGAATTACTGTTTTCTATGCTAAGTTCCTATGATGTATTCATAAGGGGTGTTCCAAACAATTAAAGGAAAAAGTCACATAAATATATATATACAATCATACACTCCCACAACCGGCACCGCCAAAACCAATAGAAGGAGAATCCCAATACCTAAAAAACTTAATACTTGAGTGGAGTAAAATATCGAGGACATTCCCACCCATTTATCTTCCAACTAGAAGATGTATCCCTCCTAGAGGGTTTTTCAAATTAACCAATTTCGGATTCCAAATATTCCTTGTGACATTTTCACAAAAACAATCCATTTCATAAATATACAAAAACAATAAAATTTTTAATCCAAACCACCATTAAAAACCAATGCACATTTATAATGTCCAAAGTGCATTATCAACAAGCCCTTAATGTGTTAAAATCAATTTGATAACTCTAATCACCATTTTTTGTAATTTAGTAATACATTTACAAAAAACCAAACCATCTCTTTAAAAACCATAAAATACTTAAAAGATACAAAGGGTCCATTTCACATCCACATGGGGTGAAAAATACTTTCCAACAATTTTAAACAATAAATAAGAGTAAAACAACTAATTTAACATGATATAATTGTTCTAACAACAATATATGCCTACATAGAAATTAAAGAAGGTGAAAAAAATAATGCAATCAATGTATAATTTTTTTAAAGGAAATATGAAATGATTTTCTACCTCATGAATAGAGAAAATTCCAAAATCTGGTGCAAAAATACAATCGCACCATCCCGAAACTAAAAGGAGACCCAAACCAGCCTAACACATCACTATTAAACACAACATTTAAGGATCTAACTGTATGAATCAGATCCTGACCATTGTTGAGAGGGAGACTGAAGATGGGTGAATGAATTACATTGAAAAAAGGATGAAAGAATGGGAGTGAGCACTTACACAGAGTTTCACGTAAAAATCCATAAATAAAACACCCATTAAAGGGAGATCCAGAAGATCCACAGAAGGGTGAGTACCATCTTAAGGTGGAAGAGGTCAAGGGGGCCGTGAAAGAGGGTTTAAATAAATGAAAATTTGGTGGGTAAGAAACCCAACACCCTAATTTTTAATGACCTATCATGACAAATAGATAGACCGCACAATTTTACATACATGTGAAAAAAGTGTGCTCGTCTCTTTTGGGGAGACACTAGCCGCACACTTACCTGGGTCGAGGCACATGGTTAATACTAACAGTGTGAAAACCATTAAAATAGGTAGTCCAACCTGAATATTTATATTTTCTATAGAACCTAAAAGGAATCCAAAATAGAGAATCTAGACCAAATAAAAAAATAAATAATTCCTCAAAATGTTAAACCCTTCACACCCGATTATTAAGAGAAATGGATAGGGACCTGACCTGAATGTGAATAAAGGTATTCATAAAAACCTCGGTTTGAAAATTCACCCCTCCAAAACCCTTTCCACCTCCAGAAAGCCAACCCATGTCTTACCTAAAAGATAAACTCAATACTTCCTTATAATGAAATAAGATTCCCAAGGTGACAAAAATTTAGAGAATATAAAAACATCCCCAACCTGTATAGAAGCTAACAAAAAGAGCTTGGTGGGACCAAATTGGCCTCCCTACTAAGTGAACTCCCAAGAGTTCAAACACCTCATGTTGATCAGTTCAAGGACATATAATTTATCATCACACTATTTCCAGCCTTCAAAAAAAGCATAATTAATGACACTAATAGGAACACGAGAACCCTCCCTAAACCAACAAAGGATCTTAAACCACATCCAACAAGTACATTTAAAACCATAATCCAACCAAACTTTGGATTACTCCTATCCCAACTCTTTAATCAAAAGTAGAACATAGAAGTATGTTGTTTTACAAAAGACAACCCACTTCCAACTAAAAATAGAACTATAACCAAGATTCCAACATGGAGAAGCCGAAATGGACTCCCGACCAAAAGTGATAGGCTCACACCTATTTCATTCATTAGAAGATCTCATTGAGACCCACGATGGGTCTCCCCACCTTAGGATCTAATGAGATCCATCAAAAGTGAGAGATTTCCTACATGAAACAAGGACTCCCACCGCTATGGGTGGGTAGGGAGTGGGTGACCATATAATGGAACATCAAACCCATGAAAGTGAAAGGAAAAATGATCAATATTCCATGGATAACCAACAAATAACCAACATTAACATTCAAAAATAGGATTAAAAAACAATAAAAAGGATGCTCATATCTAATAGAATAGAACCACTTAAATCTTAATAAAATAAGATGGATATATCTCCTTATAACTAAAGAGAAAACTCTCACACCCAGATAAGTCAGAACATAGAAGCAAGGTTGCCACACCACCTTCCACCAAACAAAACAATTGAACACAATTAAACTACATAAGAAACACAAACTAATTCCATTTACCACACCGAGGATAATACATAAACCGAATACATTACACACTTATGGGGTTCTCATGAATAAATTTCATCTTTACATTGGGATGTAATGATGGAGCTCTGAAGATAGAATCTTCTCCAGCCTCATAGTCAGGCTTCAGAATCAAACAATAAAAAAACAAAAACATCCCAAAAAACACTTCTATTGAAATATGAGTTCATAAGGGTTTGAAAAAAAAATATTACAATAGGATGACAGTGATCCTCAAAAAATTCCACCAGAAATGACTATTAATTCCAATGAGAATTATAGAAAAAGAGATGCAAATCTGACCTCCAACTAGCACCGTCCTTTTGTAAACTAACTGATTTGTCCTTCAAAGAGTATGGTCTGGCTTCATTGTTCTTCTTGGAAACACCCCGACAGAACCACTTCAGGTGACCCTATTATCCACATGTGTAAAAGGTTTCTGGAGCACCTGGGTAGGATAAAATCTTATGACCATGCATTACAAACTTATGGTAAGTCAGAACATTGTACCATTAAGAAGTTGGAGGATGGTCCGAATGCCTCATAATTCCGCTATCAGCACCCCGAACATCCATCCACTTCCCATTATTCTTACCATAATACACTTCTCTAATTTCAAAGACAAGATGAAGACAAGTCATCTCAATCACTATTGGTATCCAAACTTTATCATTAATGGTTTTCCTCACCTCATCGGAGAATGTGGTTAGGTTGAGCTCGACCCCCTTCGACTACAACTCAGAATAGAAACCAAGCTCAAAATCCTAAGCCATCATATTATTTTTTACAACAAACCCTAGATTATACAAATCTATGTATAAAAGGGGTGTTATAATACCAACAATGATATAACACCTAGCTAAGTCCCACATAACTCTATCATATTCCTCACCTTCGCCATCTTAGAAAAGTACTGTTAGATGAACAGATACTTGAATAACTTCCTGGTAAGATAATCGCAAGACATTATTTCATACAAATACTTTCACTATGTCCAGGTTGGGCCTTCGATCATAATGTTGGAAAATGAAACCATCAATGCCTCATGAAACTCAAGGAAACATAAGTCATTCTCATTCTCCAACATCCACTCCTCAGCCTCAAGATGATCTATGTGACCTTTAAAAAGGAGGATTTAAATTTCCGAACCCAGGAACATAGTCTATGGGTTGATAAACAAGATAATTCAAAAGAGATGTACCACCTAAAGCTGCATCTTGGGTATCCATAAATCTTTTTTGGGAGAGTATAATAAGAAATAAGGAAAAAAGGAAATTTATTAAAACCAATCCAACAACATGGATCCTTCACATCAAATGTCACAAAAGCACCATCACTTCCAAAAAAACAAGGGACATGGAACACCACAAAAATGTATAATAATGTTATATTTTACCTTGAAACACATAAAAAAAGAAGAAAAGCTTGAAATAATTCTACACCCACCTATAGTGTCTCATGGGCCTCACCGTAGCACATTCTCATGACATACCATGAACCCTACCATTTTTACATAAATATCTATGCATGGGGTCGCTCATGGAAACATCAAAAGTAAAACAATGAACTCAAACATCATGTTCAAATCCCATATCACTCTTTTTAAAAACCACTATCCATAAAAATCTATAATCCCATTCCAATCTCATAAAACCCTTTTAAATAAAAAATCACCCATTTATTCAAAACACATTTTCCTGCTTTCCATGTCAAATCCAAATCATTTAATTTATTTAAGGTATTTTTGAATACTTCCTAGAAATTTAACAACCCCCTAATTGAAACCATTTTTGTTTTACCTCAATAAATCATTTTACAAAATATAAATTTACACTTAGCAAAACAAGGTCATTACCATTTTAAATTCAGATTTTTTTTCAAAAATATAATTCATGGCTTCTTAAGAAGAATTTTTTATTTAAATATGACCCAAACAATATACAAGGGGAAATCTAGAATCTATGGGTGACTCGATCCTATGGATGCCAACAATACGCCAGTCACACCACCATTACTAAGTGTATTCCTGGGTAATATCCCAATCTACACTTTTCTATCCTGGCCCTACGAGCTCACAGAGGCAACTTCCCAACTCTCTTTTTCATTTCCCAATACAAAAGAACCAACAAGAACCAAATACACAGACAAAACCAGACATCCCATGGCACCCTATTGTTCAGAATGAGTATGAGTTCAAAAAAATATTTCTTCATATACATAGAGAGCCTAATAATCCAACTCATTCTACCTTGACAACCCTAAGAAACAATGGGAGCTCTAAAAGGATGGTCCTAAAAAGAAATGACCTTATCTGATATCATTTTTTAAAAAACCAACCAAGATCATCCCCAAACCAGTCACCCGAGACAATCCCTGGAATGAATTGAGAGGCATTCCCGATTCTCCTAGGCAAGAAACAAGTTCCATGGGAATCAATAATGATATTTGAAATAGTGTCACCCCAGAAAATAGACAATGAAATAAAAATAAATAAAATAACATAACGAAGTAAAATTGATTTCCAAAATCATAAATTATATTCATTTCTAAATAATGAGACATCAAAACTGAGAAAAATCCCAACCTGAACAAAACCCGAACAACCAAGTTGCACCTGATACCAAAAAACGACTTTGTGTATCCCTAAGGGTCACTCTCTAACCCAACAACAACCATCACTTAAGGTGATAGAACAAAAGATACATCGTACAGAAGAACTAAAAAAATACACTGTATATATGAGTATTAAAAATCATTATGTAGGCCACATTTTTTATTTTTTGAATTCATATCCCTTAAATAAAGAATAATTTATTTTTAGGTTTTAAATACTAATAATAAAAATTGTTTTTTCCATAAATTACATTTTAGGAAAAAACAAAACAAGACCTATTTCCATCACATTTAAAACCAATGCTACATCATGGAAATAAGTTAATTTCATACAGGAGAAGGATGAATGAATCAAAATAGGAAAACAAAAAATTTTCAATATAAAGAGAAATAGGAAAGGCACTTATTCAGTCATATGGGTTTTCTTGTAAGATTTTTAGAAAAACTACAGTCTCACAATTTTCTAAAAGAACGCCCAAAACTAAGAGCAAGGGATCCTATTTCAGAATGAAGGAAATGGATAATGATACTATTATCGAAGAAACACAAGAACATCTAAGAACTCTAGGGAGAGTCAGAACACACAGTACATTTGACTCATCTTGAAGGAATTCCATACTCAATGACATCATAATGCCGTAATGACTTACATTCACCCAACCTATTCTAATCGAGGGGCCTGATCCGATAGTAATAATCCCATGTATCCAACTTCTATGGGCCAATGGATAGTATAATAACATTGAAGAGTGATTAAATAATTATCTGATGTCATCTTCTCTATGCTAGGTTACTATTCTATGTTTATAATGGAATGTTACAAATAATTCAATAAATAAGTCACATATATATATTCTATCATTCACTCCAATAATCACAACCACACTAACCTCCTTATAGAGAAGCCCAAGATATAAAACAATAATCACATGAGCAGAGTCCCGTGATGACGAAATTCCTACACATTTATCTTCTAACTATAAAATGGCTCCCTCCAAGAGGGGTTTTTCAATTAACAAATTCAATATTCCAAATAGGTTCTATGAATTTATCACAAAAACAATCTATTTCATAAATATCCACACACAACCCCATTTTATAATAAACACCACCCTTCCAAACCAAAACACATTTAAAATGGACAAGGGGTCATATCAACATGCATTTATTGTGTAAAAATAAGTTTTAAAACTCCAATCACCATTTTTACCATCACCAATACATTTATAAAAAACCATTTCTTTAAAAAATATTAATAACTTAAAAGGTCCAACTGTTCCATTTAACATCCACTTGGGGTAAAAAATCCATTATAAAAATTCCAACAAATAACAAAACATGGGGAAACCAACTAATTTCACATGATATAATTATGATTACAAAATTAAATTCCTACATAGAAATTAAATTAGGATTAAAAATAATTAAATCAATGCAAACCTAACATTAAAGGAAATATGCAATGGGGTCCTACCTCAAGGACGGGAAAACATCCAGAATCTAGTGAGAAACTTAAATCACACCACCAATGCACCCAAATGAGACCCAAGATAACCTAATTTATCAATATTGAATCCAATATTTATGGATATATCCATAAAAATTGGATCCCAACCATTGGAGATAGGGAGACCCATGAAGGGGGAAAGAAAACCCGGAAAAACAGGAAGAAAGCCATGGAGAAATCACTTACAAAGAGTTTCCTTGATGAATCTAGACCAAAACCACCAAAATAGGGTAAATATTGTAGATCCATGTAGGGGGGTGGTAGTGGATCCTTCTACGGTTAAATAGGTCATCGGGTCTGAGAGATAGGTGAGATATTGATTAAAATTGAGTGAAAAAGTATCCTAAAACCTAAAATTTTAATGACATGGAAGGCCTCATAGTTAGATTAAATGATTTTAAAAACCATGTAAAACTATGAGATTACCTCTTCTAAGGAGACACTAGCCACCGGCTTACCTGTGATGAGGTTCATGGCTTTGCAGCGGCCATGCGGTAAGTTCTGTCTCATACCGTACAGTTTCTTGGGCTAGGAACATGGTTACTAATAAACAGGTGTGAATTGTGAGCCTAGTATATCTAAAAAAATTATTTTATTTCTATAAATCATCAAAGGAAACCCAAATTGAGTAGTTATAACCATGAAAAATAATAAAAAATACCTCAAAATATTAAACCTCTCACACACGGTTCTCGAGAGAAATGCCCGAGGAGCTGACCCGAACAAGAATAAAGGACAAATTAAAAACTTAGGTGTGACACTATTACATAAAAATATCATTGATAACCCTATAAAAATATAAATAATATGTTTCTTGGGTTATAGATCATAATAATTTATCTTATGAAACATAATCATAGACAATCCTGAGAAACAATGATAATATAATGTATAATCATTACACATTTTGTATCATTGAAACATAATCCCCATGAAAGAATAACATAAAATTGAATTTGAAATATTATTAGGTTTAATAAGTTCATGATATTACATATCAAATTTAATTTATGTATACCCCAAGAATGAATATAGGTTCCCAACATAACATATGTCTCAATGGAGGAAAATTGAGATATAAATCTCTTACCGCTTTAGTAATATTTTGAATTATAATCCCAAAATAATAATAACATAAATGAAACATTAAATATCATTTTAATTATGATATTCAGTATATAAAAAATTAATTTGTTACTATATACACCACAAAAATTAAACGAGTGGTGAATTCACATATATCTCCCACAAATAAATGATAGACCAGAAATCTTTTACCATTTTCCTTGACTTCCATCATACACATTAAAACCACACGTATAATAAATAATATTTTATTAAAAAAATTAAATAACAATATTTATAAATATCATACCATAAATTATTTAATTATTTACATTAATTTCCCATTTATAACAATTCCATGTTAATGTTTTGTTTGGGGTAATAACCGCTTTTTTTAATATATTTTTTATTTTTGTTATTTTTTAGTCCTCTTATGTGGATCATGATTTTATAATGTCCATAAATTTTACCATTATATATATATAATATATATATTTAGTAAATATATACCGAGTAATATATTAAATTTAGTGTCCAAAACTGAAATACACCATTCGTGAAGACGGTAGGAAATATGTACGCAGAAATGATGTTTCCATTTATTTATTATACTAAAATAAATATATAAAATAATATAGTATTATTATAGAATCATTATCATGTCAAATATATCACATATTTTCACTAAACCCAATATTATTACTTCCCATGAGAACCCTGATTGAACCACTTTTCTTCACAAGGCGGTAGTCCACTGTAAAAATGAGGGATATTATTTTATTCCTACAAATGTTGAGAATTAAGGTATGTGCGATATTATAATTTCAGATGAATGAAAATATCATTAATATAGAATATAAATTTTAAATCCATAATTATTTATATCCTTGATAGGTGTAAATGGAAAAACTAATGAAATTGATTCACGAGGTGGTAGTCAACCGTACACATGAACAATGATTCTGCAACCCTTTTGATGGAAATAAAAATGGTTGTAAGCCTTGAAGATAACATAAAAACATTTCAGTATATAGAATATATTAAAGGTTTTTTATAATCACGGTATAATTATAATAATATTTTTTAGAGGAATAATAAAAAAATTGTGGATGAATGTTACCTCTTTTTCATGTATCCTTCTTATATTTTCATCAAAACCATTCCTGGGATAAATTTATATTCAAAATAAGGCCTCTAGGATGAGAGGAGGGAAGTTTAGAAGTGATTTGAGTGTGAATTGGATGACCCTAAATGGTTTTAAGTGGATAATAATGGAATATAATATGTTTTCATTTATAAGTGATGTGAGTGGCACACTTATATTTTTTTTGAAAAGACAGAATTCCATCACCCCCGGTAAACACATTTTTACCTTAACAACAATTAATAAATATTACTGGTTGTAATATTATTATTTTTTTCAAAAATTAAGTTAAAATAATTAGTCAATATAAATTATTTGGATTCCAAATATGGAATCAATTTTTTCAATGTTATATTCAATAGGAAACAATAATTTAATTTAAAAATAATCCCACAGACTCGATGAGAAATCAAGTTTTTAATGGAAATATTTCCAATGATTGAAATGTATTTATATAAAAATTCATGGTTATATTTATCATAATAACCTAAATTAGATTAATTTATTTATAATTGAACTAATTATTCTTCTAAACAAATTTACCAAAAAAAATAACTTTAAAAATTAATTAAATAAAAATTCACCTTTCAATTAAATTTTTTTAATTTTCACTATCCACCAAAAAATACAACCTTTCAGAAAAATCATAAAAATTCACCCTAATATAAATATTAAATTGGAAATTAAAAAAATTTATTTTATTTTATAAAATTGATTTTATTATAATATTCAAAAATTAATTTTATTACTTTTCATAAAAATGTTTTTTTGAGAATATATTTTTTTTAAAACATATAAAGACTTTCTGGAAAATTATATATTCTATTATCAATATTTATCATTTATATAAAACCATTATAATTATTATTTAAAATTAAAAATTAATATTTATACTATTATGTTTAATGAATGTAATAATAGCTGCATTTAAACAAATTGAAATAAATAAATTTTTTTTAAAACTCAATATCATGTTTAAAACAACATAACAAATTTTTTAATGTAGAAAAATATTATCATGGTTGTTTAGGTTACACAATCTATAAAATAAATTTAATTCATTCCGAAAAAATAAAAAAAACATGGGGTGTTGTACTGTTTATGTTCAAGACTCCCTTAATAAACTTATATGATTATAATCTCATAAATGTAACACCCATAAAATCTAAAGTTCAAATTTGTATTAGAAAGCGTGTAGGACATGCATCACAAATCATGTAAGAGAATAAAATATCACATGACTGTACTATATATTTACCATTTTAAATAAATTAAATACATGATAAAAATTATTATGAATGAAAAAAAAATTATATAATGTAACATTCAACAAACAATATCCTTGATTACTTGTGTTACAGACAAGATTGACCTTACTCTATTGTTTGCATTACACACTAGAATGAGTTTCACCAAATAAAAATATATTATTAAAATATTATTATTTAATATAATATAATATAAAATAGCCTTTAAATTATTAGTTATGAATAATAATAAATAATTTATCGAAATTATTAATTGCACCTATATAAAATGAATTCATTGGTTACCAATTAATGACAATTGAAAATAAGAACTAATTGGATATAAAAAGAAAGATTATTATTTTAATGCTTCCAAATGACTTTTTTCTTGATAAACATAATTAGTGTCATTTATTTAATGATTTTAACGAAATATTTTTGTTATATATTCAGTAAAATATATTTTATATTCATCCATTTGGTTTTATATGCATTATATAACAACAAACTCTATTTTAGACATAAAAACTGATATTTTTATAAAGTTAATTTTACCAGATTTTAAAATAGTACCTATTTTAAATATAAATTTTGAAACATTAATTGTTTTAATATGTCCAAAATAAACTTTATATTTTAATTAGAAACATATGAATTGGTTTATATTGGATTTATGATATTTTTTTCACATATAATTTTTAATCAATTGTTAAAAATACTGAATTTTAGTTGAAAATTACGTTTTCATATAAATTATTTATAAGGATAAATTACGGTTTAAATTGATTTTAATGTTTAATTAGATAATAATTTTTTTTATATTAATCAAATTTATGTCATTTTAATCAATTTCACATCAAAATTGATTATAAAAACATAATCAACATTCAGACATTTTTACTTAAAAAACCTTCATTGTCATCTCACATGCTGGATAAATTTTAAATTATGTTTTTCCAATAATTTAATTGGAATTTGGAGAAATGGATTCCATATTTTTAATCTTAATAATTAATATTTTCTAACAATACCATATTTTTATTTTACAAAAAAATAATAGTGAATGTAATTAATATTAATTATAATCATTATGGTAAAATTAAGCTTAATAAAAGACCAAACCTTTTCCTTGAGGGCTTAGATGACATATACAAATTTCCAAAATCAATTGGATAGAAATTAATCTTCCATTCAAAATCCATTATTTGGTTTGGTTTTTAGGATATTTTTTAGGTGAAAACATGGGTACACCAAACGTTTTTTCAAATATACCATGTGAGTACGTTTCCTCCCTTATAAAAGTCCACCACCTATCCCCATTTCTCACACCTATAAAACCACTTAGCATAGGAAAATATAAAATATTATATCTCTTCAAAATAATGCTACTCGACATTGAATCCTCAATTTTCAACGAAAACCATCAATGAAATCCATTTTCTATACACCAAAAGGAGTTATCCAATTTTAAGCCAATGCTTTACAACAATCACTTTTATTTCATTTACTTCTCCACCACTTCCAATATTATTCTTTCATATTCATATAATAATAGTATCGTCATGATAATATTATGTTTTTTATAAAGGGATATACCTACACTAACACACAATTCATATTAATGGGTAACAAACATACTATTTCCATGCATTGAAAACTACTACTTCACAAAACAATGAATGCATATTTTTTTCGTTACATGCCTTCATGGTTGGGAATTTTGATGTAAATTCTATTTATATATTATATATATGAGAATTATTATGTATTTATAAATATTTAATATATTTATGACAAATAAATTAAATACATTTCATTTTGATTTAATACGATAACATCGTTTGGGGAAATGTGGACTACCAGCCCCTCAATGCGATGTGATGTGTTCACACCAAACATGGAATGTTTTTGGGATAATTCTTGTAACAATTTATAGAATATATTAAATAAATATGTTACTAGAATTATTATTTAAATTTATATACATATCATTTAATTTTCATTCCTTTAAAATACAGTAATGAAATGAATGCTTCATTCATGCATATGTACGGACTACCATCTCTATGAATGATGCATTTCATTTATTTTGTCCAAAAAATATAGATTATTCAAGATAAATATATATTGGATATATATGATACTAAAGTCATGTTCTACATTTTTATATGGTGAAACCATGATATATTTAATAATAACTATACATAACATGATAAAACAAACTCGACCAATGAGGAAATTAACACATGAAATAGTTAATATAATGAAACACTATTATCAAATGGATAACATGATATTATAAGATGATAATATATGGTATAATAAATATTAATATGGTTCTTTTATATGTTAAAAAAATGTTAAAACACCTTATAGAGGAGGTTAAAGGATGTTCAACAGAAAGGAAACACAAAGTAAAGGATAATCATTTCTATTTACATTGAATTAAGACTTAATTATTATTTCGTACTAGATTATTTTATATGATTTATATACTACTTTTGAAATGATATATCATAAATACATTTATTCTCCTGATATTATAGTTATCATTTAATATTATTAATTTTTTATGATTATGATTTAAAATAATTCAAAGTTGTATGAGACACTTTGGGAGGTTTAAATATTATTTTATATAAGAATAATATTAATGATATTTCAATGGATTTTCAATTTTAGGAAATTATATAATAACTGTTCAATAATCCATTTCATTCTTATCAAAGTAATGAAGGACCATTTTTTTGTATTATTATTTTATTCTACTCATTAGTACTCAATTTTTTTTTTATAAAATCCAACTTGGTTTCTTACTTTAGTCAGATGACCAGTTTTCTTCTAAAACCCATGTTTTATTAAACTGTTTTTAAAAATGATTTTATAATGATTTCATAAATAAAAATTTACCATTTTTTTCTATTACCAATTTATTCAAATGAATATTATTGTCTCTTTCCTAGTAAATCATTTTTAAAACTTTTTACAGTAAAAATGGAATGTCTTTTTACCTTGTACGACAATTATAGATTTACTCACCACCATTTCATTAAATTTTACTATGAATTTTCAAAAAAGATACTTTTTAAATAAAAAATATTCAATTATTTTTTTCAAAAATGGGGTTTTAAAATGGTTTCTTATAAAAAATGGATATTGTCCTCAAGAATATTTTTAAAATATCTTTTTATAGTATTTATATTCATCGACAACAACAACCACTTATTTTTATACCAATTGGTATTTTTCGTATTGATACCATATTTATTATTCCTATAGATAGTTTAATATTGATTTGGAAAAGGATAGTATTCTAATTCACTTCCTTGATAAATTTTTTATTCTGATTAAAAAATTTAATCCCCAATGATCATCAAACATTGAATTTCCCCTAAATATCCATTACATTTTACTTGTATATTACTTTTTCCTAAACTGTATTTCATTTTACAAGTAGTTTATAAATTGACTCTTATTTTATTATTTTGGGAATGTTGATATTGCAATATTATTTATTCAATATAGAATTTTATAAGGAATATTATTTCAGTTGTTTGGTATGAGTAATTCTTTAGAAAAGAAATAATGAGATGATCCTGGACATTATATAGCTCATCTATGCATTGATAGGTTACCATGAGATAAATATGTTTTATAAATTAAATAGGATTATATCTTTAGTTTCAAACCATCTTGTTAAATGTATTGATGAAATAAGTTTTTATGTTCCTCAGATATGCCATGCATTAAAAAAGAATTTCCCTTATTCACTTTTTGATATTATCCATCCATGAGATTTTTTATTATCATATCTATCGATAAATTTCATATTCAGTTGATTGATTAAATGATGTGTGCATTAGTTTCTTAAAATTCCATATATATTTTTATTTATCTTGTTATTTTAAGGTCATGTGTTTCCATTTATTACCATTCTATATTGTTTATGAACATACTTCCCAGTTTTTTGATAACATGGTATGTGTGTTGTGTTTTTTACCCTTATATAATTATTTCTATCAATTATTCATTATTTATTCTCCTACATTTTCCCCTTAATGAGAATTTAAGCTCACCCTTATTATGTTTTTCCCCAGTAATCCATGAATATTACCATGAAATCTATATAAATATTTACAACATTGATTAGTGTTATTTTAAATTTTTTTTACTTAGAATGAAAAAAATTATGATTTAATTAGTGTATTAACTTGTAATAAAAGACAAATTTATGTTAATGAATTACCAAGACAACTAAACAGATATGTGCCTTATGGAATAATTCCTAGTAATCATGAAAATTTAATTAGAAGCGTACCCTGGCTCTCGGATAATTGGGGTCCGGTCACTACTATTGGTATCAATGAATGTTTATTAGTATCCTTAGAACCAATATTTAGTAAAACATTGACATGAAAATGTATCCCTAAGGTGTATTTTAAAGATAAGTGTATAAGAATATCCTAGAATTTTGGTAAGGTATATATTTTGTGGTTTATCCTATAATTACATACCTATATTTTTACTATAGGGGGATATAGTTTTGGAGAAGATGTACCAAGAAGTAAAAACACTGACAAGGTGTTCTGGAAAAAATTCAAGGTATCTTTGTACAAGAAAATAGTCCATAAATCACACATAGTTTGACACTATAAGGGGATATGTGTCAGATAATTCACATTTTCTTTACAAACTATCATGAAGGATTTTGACAATTAATTACCTAGGTTAAACCTAATGTGTTTTACATATATGATAAGGTGTCAGGATTTAGAAATCCAAATAATGATATTATGGATATACCATAGAACACTTAATGACCCATGAGAAAAAATGGATGAAGTATTTATGTATTGAGGTTTTGTTGAAAACCATAGTTTAAAGGTTGTTTAGTGAATAACATTATTTCATGGATTCCCATCATGTTTATTTTTTGAAAATATATTAATATGGTTTTATAAAATGGAAAAAATTATGCTGGGTGATAACCTATCATCTTCATAAAGGATGTGGGTCCTGAACCCATGACTGAAGGAAAATACGTGTTTGACTTCAACCACTAACTTATACTATGTCCTATTAATTTTTTTATTGTTTTTAGTTAAACAATTCAACAAATAAATGTTAATGATGAACTAACTGTATCAATTTTGTGGATTAGAGATTAATCTATCAAACATATTAGTTTGGGAAGATATTTATATATACAAATTAGACTTGTAAATCTTTTTTAGGTATTATGATCCTTTAAAAGATTCGTATAGTGATCTAGGAATAAAAAATTAGTTATTGGTAATTAATTTTTTGGAGTAAATGGATGAATTATAATTTTATCAATGAACAACTAAAATTAATGAATAATCACATGTAATTTAAACCTATCTTGTACAAATATTTCTGTATACTCTTGGTCAGAAAAATAATTATCCAACATTAAGAAAACAACTTTGAAATAAAATTTCATTCAAATGCCATAATTTATATCCAACCAATGGTCTTCTACACCATTAATGACTCATGGATTTAAGGCCTTAAAATTTACATTGATCATTCAATTGTCTATGTATAATGACATCGTTCACTCCCTATAAATGTTTACACATTTCCTCCACATTCATACTTTCACATTCCATTAACTTTCTACTACCCAGATACCTCATTATATATTATTCCACCTAACCCATGTACTTTCCAGAATATATTTGTAGATGATGTTTTACAAACCCTTCTCAATATTTGGGATTTCAACATAGAAAATATCTAAAAATATATCACCGTGATTGAATTTTAATTTCCAGGATGAAATTTTATTAAGTTGGGTAGAATATAACACCCCAAAATTCTATTTTACAATTTTGTATTCGATTGTGTGTGTTACACGCATCAAAAAGTGCATAAGGGAATATAATCTCCCGAGACTCTACTATATATTTTCTATTTTAAATAAATTCAATACATGATATAGCTTATAATGAATGAAAAACTATTTTAGCTTAAATTATAAGCAAGATAAACCTTCCTTGATAGCTTGTGTTATTCACAATATTGAACTTACTCTATTGGTTTCATTACACACAAGAATGAGTTTCACCAAATAACAATGTATTATTAATATATTATTATTTAATATTATATGATATAAACTGGACATATAATTAGTAGTTATGAATATTAATAACTATATTATAATAATTATGGTTCATACTGATATAATGTGAAATAATTGGTTACTAATTAATTAGAAAACAAAATAAGAACCAATTGGACATAAAAAGAAAATTATTGTTTTTATGCTTCTAAAGAAGTTTTGTCTCAATAAAAATAACTAATTAAAATTAGTTAATGAATTTTGAAAAATCTATATGGTATATATTTAAAAAAAATATTTTTTTATAATCATCCATTAGTTTTTATATTAATAATAGAAGAACAAACTCTATTTATAAAAACATATATTATTATAAACGCAATTTTACACCCTTTTAGTAGAGAAACAATTTCAAAACTGAATTTTGAAACTTTAATTGATTTAATATGTCCGATTAAATTTTATATTAGAAATCAAAACATAATAACTATGTTAGGGTTAATTTTTGATATTTTTGGAAGCATATCATTTTTTAATTAATTGTTAAAAACACCGAATTTTAGTTAAAAACTACCTTTTCATGTAATTTATTTATAAGGTTAAATTATAAATATAATTTGTTTTAAATATTAATTAGATAATATTATTATAAATTAACAAAATTTATGACATTTTAATCAATTTCAATTTGATATTTAATATAAAAACAAATGATACTTTCTAATGTTTTTTACATTAAAAACCCGAATTGTCGTCCCGCTGGAGGGATAAATTTTAAATTCACTTCTACCACTTATATTATTGGAATTTGAAAAATTGGATTCAAAGTTTTGAATCATTATAAATTATAATACCAAATAACATCAATTTTTTTACCAAAATAATTAATAAAAGTAAATAAAATTAATTATAATTAGTAAAGGTAAAATTAATCTTAATGGAGGACTAAACCTTAATCTTACAAGCCCAAATGACCTATAGAATATTCCCAATCCCATTTTCTAGACATAATTCTTCCAAAAAAACTTAGTTATGGATTTTTTATGGTTTTTATGACATTCATTGGGTAAAAACATGTGTACACCAAACGTATTTTCAAAAATACACGGTGAGTCATTTTCCTTCATTACAAAAGGCCACCATCTCTCCCCAATACTGACTCCTCTAAAAACACTTGGATTTAGCTACGATGATACAATTTATATTTCATAATATCTAACCTTTACCATGAAAAATCTCTTTGGAAATAAATCCATCCAAGGATTCACTTTTTTGTAGACCAAAACGAGTAACACAATTTTAAGGTAATGCTTTCTAATGAAAACTTTTCTTTGATTTACTTATCCACGACCTAAAATATTTTTATTACATGTTAATATAATTAAAAAATTAAACTAAATAGACTATGATGTTGTAATATTAATGGGTTTATCAACACTAACATGAACTTCCAACTAATGTGTAACAAATACAATACTTCCGTGTATGACAAACTACCGCCTCACAAAACGATGATTTTTAATATTTTCTTTTCCAAATTTCATAGTTTTACATTATGATGAAAAATATTTTAATATATAATATATATAATATATTTATGTATTTATAATTATGTAATTATTTTATAAAAAAATACATTTAATAAATTCAATTGCGTTAATAAGATAACATCATTTGAGGATGTACGGACTACCTTCCCCACCAAGCGATGTGATTCATTCACACTAAACATGGAATGTATTAAGGATAATTTTAATAGACAACATATTGAATATATTACATAAATATAGCATGAGAATTATTATATACCTATATTTAAAAATAATTTACTTTTTTTATTTTAAAATACGACAATGAAATGATGGTAGCGTTCATGTGTAAGTACGAACTACTATCTCCATGAACAATGAATTTCATTTCTTATCTATGAACAGTATAGATTATTTATGATACATATATAATCGATATATATAATATTAAAATCATGGTATTAATTCTTTTGATATTTAGGCCATGATATATTTAATAAGAACATCAAATAATTAGTAAAAACACACTTGATAAACAAGGCAATTAACACCCAAAATAGATAATATTTGAAATGGTTGTCCAAAAAAGGGTAAAAAGATATTATAAAAGGATCATATAATATATTAAAAATATTAATATGGTTTTTTAGAAGTAACTAAATTTTTTTAACCCCTTATATAATATTTTAAAGGATGTTCACCTAAAATGAAACACAAGGTAAGGGATTTTTGTATCAATTTAAATTCTTTTGAGACTTAATTGTTGTTATGAACCTAGTTTCGTTTATATGGGGTATATACTACCTTTTAAATGTCATATAATGAATCCATTTATTCTCATGATATCATATGTTTCATATAATATTATTTGTTTGTGTAGATTATGATTTAAAATGTTTCAAAGTGGTATGGGACCCTTTGGAATGTTTATAGATTATTTTCAACAAAACTAATACTAATGATCATTAAATGCAATTTCAATTTTATAAAATTTAATAAACATTGTAAGATAAATCCATTCATTACTTTCCCGTTATCGAAGACCATTAAAAAGTATTATTACCATTTTATACTTCTTGGTAGTCATATTGTTTTATATTTTTTTAAAGAAAACATGACATTATTTATCTCATTAGTTAAGGAACCTATTTTGTACTAAAAAACTTGTTATATTATAATGTTTTCTAAAATTAAGATAAATTTATTTATTGAAGAGAATTTTGTTGTTATTTTATTTTAAAAATTTCTCTAATAAAATATTCTTGTTGATTTCCCCACAAGTAATTTTTAGGCAATTTAACCATGGTAAAGGAATGTTTTTTACCTCATACAAAAATTATATATTTACTCAGTGTCATTTATTTGAATTTTATTTTTGATGTTAAACCATTTAATTTTAAATAAAAAAATTATAAATGTGATTTTCAAAAAAATGTTTTTCATAGTACAAAAATATTTCTTCAACAATGTTATTAAATAATATATTTATAGTATTTATATTCATCAATAACTATAACCCCTTATTTTTAAACCACTTGGGATCTTTTGTATTGATACCGTCCTTATTATTACTATGAATGTAATATTTTTGAGTTGTGAAAGGATTGTATTCATGTTAACAACTTGGATTAAATTATCAATCTTATTGAAAAATTAAATCTCTGATGATCATCAAAAATTAAATTTCCCCTAATGATCAAGTTAATTTTTCATGGGTATTATTATTGTTTAAACCATACACCATTTTAAATATGGTGCCTAATTTCACATTTATTTGATTTTTTTGTAGATATATTGATAATATTGTATTATTTATTCAATATAGATATTTTATAAGGATCATTATTTTAGTTATTTGATATGGGAAATTATTGGGACATGAAAAGACAGGAGGAGACCAAACATCATATAGCTCCTCAATGAATCATTGTGTTCTCATGAGGAATTTATGTTGCACAGAAAAATTGATTTATATATGTAGATTTAATAAATCTTTTGACTGGTCTTAACGATATAGGATTTCATGTGCCTTATATATGACATCTATTAAGAAACAATTTACCACATTTAGATTCAGTTATTATTAATCTGTGAAATATTGCATCAACATATATATAAATACATTTCATTTTTAGTTCATTGATTTAGTGGAGTATGTCTTAGTGTCTTACATTTAAATATTTATTTATCCTTAAATAGTTATTTTAATGGAATGTCTTTATATTCAGTACCTTGATATATTTTTTATGAAATTTATTCTCAGTTTTTTGATTACATGGTATGTGTGTTATGTTTTTCTCCATACCATAATTGTTACTCTCATTGATTCATTATTTATTAAACTATATTTTTTCCTTATTGAGATTTTGATATCATATTCATTATGTTTTGTTCCCTATAAATTCAAGAATCATACTCTGAAATATTTACTTGGATTTACTAGATGGATTAGAGTTATTAGAAGAAACATGCCCGAAACATTACATAATCTTGATATTTCTACAAGATTTAACATCTTTAAATTCACAAAGTTATTTTTTCTTTATATTTTTATAAATATTGGAAATAAATCATAAATATCAACCCACAAACATACAAAGTGGGTACCACTAAATAAGTATCCATTTCTTCCAAAACATAAATTTTTATGTAAAACAACTACATGAATCCTTTGACAATTATTTTTTAAATATATCATGAAATACTTATTTCTTTTACAAATCATTATAACTTATGAAAATTTTTAAAAAATTGGGATGAACATAAAAATATCAGTATGGGTTATAAATAAAATGGAAGAAACCAGTAGTCTATGAATAATTATAAGCATATGAAATCATTCTCACAAAGACAATCTTTTCACTCATATACACTTTGTGAAACATTATATTTACATAAAACATAGAGAAAATAAATAAAATAATAAAGTTATATTGGTGAATTACTTACTTATGTTTTAAACGGTGATGATACCTTATGTTTTACAACCCTCATAGATACCTTACAATGTAACCCTCATGGCTACCATATGGTGTAACCATCACAGTTACACTTGGAGTAACCATTCATTAGACAACCAACTTATGGATACCCAATTAATATGAGGTACATATAGGTCCCAACCATATTCATAAATAATTTCCCTAAAATAAAAAAAATCATAAAAATTGGATAATTTCATAAAGTCATTTCTTTTGAATATTATAAAATAGAAATTAAAAAGAGGAATTTTTATAGAAAAGTACCTTAAAAATATCATATAATTTATGTGAGAATTAATAGAATTAGATGAATATTAGTATACACTATAAATCCACATAACAAATCATAGAATAAAAAAATTAATTACACAAATAATCTTTGTATCATATTATCAATGAAAAAGTTGGTTAACCCAAAAAACTAAAGATGGGTTAAGAATTATCTTACCTCGAGTTATTATTACATAAAACCTATTTAAACCTCATGTATAATAGTTAAAATAGTGTTGTTGATATTTTAATGAAACATATTAATGTTTATAACACCATATATGATCATTTGATAACATCATTCAACTCATTTATTGACAATATTTTATTATTTCCCTTATTTTTGGTGTGTTATTTACATGATTTCATGGTCGGTTTGTAAATTATTTTGGTGGGGAATGGAAGAAAAACACCAATAATTGGAATGAAATGTTATTTATATGTCTCCAGAATATGAAATATTTCCACAAATAATTTTGGTTATACGGTATGGGGATGAATCATAAGATAAATCATTAGTGATATTCATTAAGATCATTTTGGCGGTAATTCGATAATCACCAATTTGTTTCCTTATATGATTTAATATCCTGAATATATGTTAATTAAATAATATAAAATAAGTTATATCATAGAATTTTGAATATTTTTCACCCATTAAAATGTTATTACAACAGTATGTTAAGTAAGTAAAAGATATTGAAAAAACATTATCCGTGATTTAGGTTAATCAACATATCTGGAATAGTGTTACTATTTTTTCAATAAGTGGAAGAGCAGAGGAACAATAATGATTAATTATAACATTAACATGATAAAAATAATGAATATATATAATACTAGATATTTCATTCCTTTGGGAGAAAGGTAGGTTAAGAGAGTTCAAGAAAAAAAGAATAAAAATGAAAACACAATAAAAAGAAATAGGATTTTTACCTCTTGATATCATGTCCTTGTGATCCTCCTTAAGGACTTTAGTTTTTTACTTGTTGTTATAATAGAAGGTCTTGGATGTGGGTAAGATCCTTGGGAAGAATATTGGTTATAATTTAGTCAATTATCAATGCTTGAGGGGCGTGAAATAAAGAGGGGGGAGAGGGTTGAATTTATAGTGGAGGAGAGGAGGGGTTTTCCATTATTTTAATCATTTGATTAATATTTTTTTCTCAAGAAAATGAACAATATTGATTATTGTGAAAATATATAAATAATAGAATGTGAGTTCCAAATAATATCCATATACATCAACCATGATGGATACATGATGAAAAAATTCATTTATTTAACATATTTTGTAAATTATTGAATTTCTCTATTCCCGGAAAATTCAAGTATTTTAGAAAAATACCAAATATTCAACCTAAAAATTTTCGATGTGTATAAAAAAAGGAACTACATTTTATCATAATAACTTTCAAAAAATGTTTTATTTATGTTTTTAATAAAAAAATAATTTATTAAAAATATAATATTTTTAAAACTACATCTCTATTTATAACACCTTGAAAAATTGATTAGGGTCTCATAAAATTATACTATAACCATAAGACAATAAAATAATAATTTATGTTTATATTTTAGGAAAATAACAATTCATTTAAATTATTTAATTAATCATAAAATTGTAATTAAATATTTATGACTTAAAAAAATATAAATACTTATATAATGAGTATATTGTCACTTACAAGATACCTTTTTATTATACATGAATTTTTAAGGATAAAATTAATTTGGACATTTTACTATTCATAATGGTCGTATATTTATTCATAAGGTAAAAATTACTATTCATAAGTTAGGTTACTATTCATCCAAAAATAAGTTGGTTTTACCTGACTCCAAATAACTTTCAGATCACAACCATGTAGGTATGTTTTCCAAAATAAAAAACACAGAAGTAGAAAATTTATTTCTAATGACTAATTTATAACTATCTCATTAAAGGTTTATTATTTATAGAATTAGTGACTCATGTATTTCATTAAATTTATTTTTAAAACCATGGGGTGTTAGATTCTCCTCACATTCTGGAAATTACGTTGTCACAATTTTTTACATACATATTAAACTATTCAGGGTACCTTTTTTCTGCATATCATTTTCATATTCCCATGTTTCTTCTTGAAACATGTGGTTTCTCCACAAAAACTTTTTCCTAGAAATTAAATTATTTTGAAATACTATATCATTATGCCCATGAATCTGAATAGGACTCTATTCATAATAAAGGTTCATTTCTAGATGAACTACTTTTGGTCTCAAATCATGATATGAATCTTTCACATACTTTATCAACATGAAAACATGAAAAAAATTGTGTTACTGAGATAAACTCTGATGCAAAGATACTAGGTAAGAAACTGATCTAACTTCTCAAAGATTTAATAAGTTCAAATGAACCAAGGACTAATCGTTTATTTTATTCCATATTTCATAATACTTTATCATGGTGAGATTCTAATAAAAAATGATCATGTACTTCAAAAGAAAATCTTTCCTCCTATTATCTGCATAAATTTTCTGCCTTCTCTAAGTTTTCCTCATGTGTTTCTGGATTATATTTACTTTCTCATCCACTTCCTCTACTAATTTAGGTCCCATCAATGTCTTTTCTCAAACTTCATCCCAAAAAGTGGGAGTTATACACTATTTATCATATAATTATTCAAAGGGTTGCATAAGTATTCTTGAATAATAAATGTTATTATATGAAAACTCAAATAAAGAAGGATGTTGATCCCAACATCCCTAGTGTTTCATCGAACATGCTCGAATCATATCCTCTAATTTATGAATTGTTCTCTTAGTATATCCATCATATTGATGATGAAAAGTATTGATGAAATTTAAATTTGTGACTGACAACTTATGAAGACAATTCCAAAAGTATAAGTGACCCTTAGATCATGATCAAATACAATATAAAGAGGAACTCGATAAAACCGGAAAATCTATTTATGGTTTAGTCAAGAAATATGATCTAACGATATAAAAACTTGCATTGGATGAAAATTCACAGATTTATCCAGCAGATACAATATAACACAAATCAAATTGTTACCTTGAGAAGTCTTTGGTAGTCCCACCACGAAGTCCATGGATATGTTTTCCATTTCCACTTTGGAACATTAAAATGATGAAGCATCCCCTTTGTTAGTTTTTTCTCTTCTTTAACCTATTGACTTGTCAAAAATTTCATGATAAAATTCGCAATATATCTTTTCATTCCATCCCAATAATAATACCATCGATGGTCTTTATACATATTACTAATTCTAGGATGAACTGAAAATGGAGAAATATGAGATTCACCCAACAATTTTTTATTGGGATGGGAATCACAAAGAACATATAATATCTTTAAAAATCATAAAACACACTCTATTAATTTTATATTTTGGAAACATACCCATTTTATCCAATTCTACCTTTTTCTATGGCCCATGGTCTTGATTATATGCTTTGTTAATTCTGTTTGATAGAGATGATGACACTAACAACTGAAACAAAATAGAAGAATTTCTCGCACCAAAACATCCAATACAAAAATAATCAAAAAATTAATCATAGGGTCTTGTTCAAATCATTAAATGGTTAATGATTCTGGATGATTTAGACTCAAGGCATCCTCTAATTCGTTTGATTTTCCGGGATGTTAATTGATCATGCAATCATAATCCTTTATCAATTCAATAAATCATCTCTTCCCCATGTATAATTCCTTATGGGTGAATATATATTTTATACTTTTGTGGTTAGTATATGTTTCAAATTTGGATCTGTATAAATGAAGCTTCCAAATATTCAAGGCAAAAACCATAGATGCTAATTCCAAATCATATGTGGGATAATTTAGCTCAGGAAATTTCAGTGGTCTTGAAGAATAAGTAATTACATGATCATTATATCTCAAAACACAACCAAGTCCCTTCAATGAAGAATCAATGTAGATGAAAACCTCATCATTTATGTAAGGAACGGTCAAAACTAGAGCATTCACCAACCACTTCATCAGTTCCTTAAAAACATCACATTGTTTTATCCAAATAAATTTAATCCCTTTTCTTGTTAAATTAGTTATCAGGAATTATTACCATGAAATTTTGTTAACACAACGTCGGTAATAACCTTCTAATAAAAGAAAACTTTGAATCTCAGTAACATTTTATGCTCTTGGATATTCATCAAAATATTTTGTTTCGGTACGATCAACTATTATTCCGTTCTAATTTACAATATTTCCATGAAAGGAAATCTTTTTCAACTGAAAATCACATTTTCTAAACTTTTTGTATATCATAGTTTCTTGGAATGTTTGTAAAACAATACTTAAATGTTTCTCCTGATCCTAAAAGGTTTTTAATGTAAAAAAATATTATCTTAAAAAAAAAATCCAAATATTCACAAAATATTATATTTATAAAATCCATGAATATAGGTTGAGAATTTTTTTAAACCAATGGAAATATAAATAAACTCATAATTTCCACGTCATGTATGAAAGAATGTTTTTGGGATTTCATCATTCTTCACATTCATAAGATGGTATCCAAATCTCAATTCAATCATGAAAAACTACTATACTCCTTGGTGTTGATCAAACAAGCCATAAATATGAGGCAAAGGATGCTTATTATTAATAGAAATATTATTCAAAGATCTAAATTGAATGCAGTCACATGGAATCATCTTTATTTTTTATGAACTAAACAAGACCATCATATGATAATGTGATGGGATAAATGAATTGTTTATCATGAAAATCATGAAACTAATTTTTCAATTCACGATGTTCCATTTGAGAAATTTGATATGCGGTTTTTGTAATTTTCTTAGCATCAGGAAACATGTAAATACCAAATTAAACTTCCAAATCATGTAAAATCTTGGTTAATCCTCATGAAAAACATCAAGATATTCATTTACCACAGGCACATAATTAATATGTACATTTCCTTAATTCCAACAATATGAGAATTATAACATTCATTTCCATCTTTCAATATTTTCTCAGCTTCCTGATATGTTATTAAAGTTATGTGTTCATTCTTGTATGAAAACTACAAATCTTTTTGAAAAAAACTTCTTTTTCTCTAAAATAAATATTAAAATGATAAAAAGAAATTCAATCCATACTCAGAATGAAATCAAGCATTACAAAGGAAAAAAAATTGTGTATTTGGGTAATGTGTTTCCACAGATTACAATAGGATGATTTTAAAATTCCTTGTATCATTCTCCCTATTTTTTTAATAATATGTTATGGTCTCATTTGTTGATATGATATTTACAATTTACCAAAAAATGACTTATAAATAAAGAAATTTGTTTACCCTAAATAAAACAAGACTCTGAAAAAATCTGAGTAAAAAAATAATGTACCTAATACCAGTTCATTAGATGGCCCAACATTTTCTGATGTAGTCATAAAAGATCTCACTAAAACTTTCGACGTAATATATGGGTTATTTACATCATTAAAATGTTTATTTGGGTAGATATTTTCATAATCACCCATCTCACCACATTAAGAATACATTATAGTAATATTATCAGGATTTGTTTAGGATAATATTAATTACAATGTCAGGCCATATGTCCAAAATTACGACATAGAAAAAAATTCCCATTTTTGGTTAGAAATTCCCCCAGGGTGATTTTTAACACACTTTTCATAAACTAGAAACTATAATTTACTACCATCAGATTTATTTGATTGATTTTAACACATTAATTTCTATATAGGACTCTTATCTTGTTTTTTTTTTCAAATTACATGTGATCATAAAAAAAACTCCATTTCTAGCCTCTCAGCACATCTGAGTTTTTTTCAAAACTTTTGAACTCATGGGAAGCCAATTTCATTCAATATCTTAGCTTCAATATTAATTAATAATGGATTATTTTACTATCATGATCCAAAATATGATTTGGAGAATACCTCACTAGTCGAATAATGTTTTCCTTATATACATCCCCTGAATATTCTTCCATTTTCATCAATTCAACTAATTTTTTCTCCATAATAACTCAAGCCTCATAAGGAAATCAATTTTAAATGAAAAACCTTTTAAATTAATCTCACTCTAAGGCTTAAATATCTTATATCTCCCTGATATTATTAACCATTGAACACTACTGTTAAAATTAAACTTCAATATAATAATAATAAATTATTATACTTTTGATTATCTGATCATCCCATAAATTTAAAAACCTTTTCTACGACTTTATTCTATCCTTCAACTACTACTGGGTTAGAAGATCCACGAAAATCTAGTGGGTGTTTAATTAAAAAATATTCCACTATCATCATGTTCCATTGAGATAGCTCTATTTTTTCGATTACATGGATTACAAAACCATTTTTTATTGTGCCGTCTGAGCTATTAGTGCCAAAAAACTACTCAGTTTTAATTCCCACCATTCCCAATTCTGAATTCAGAAAGACATCAGCCTCTTGATTCCTTCCAACTTCTGCTTCCCTGTTTCTTCGGTGGAAAACCATTCTGAACAGACATATCTTGGATGAAGAAACATGTTAATCTTTTAATTATATATAATTCAAAAAAATAAGTTGAAAATCATTTATGTTATTCTATTAACATCCTCTTAACCACTAATGTCCTCAAAATAGTGCTCTGATACCAACTATAAGGACGTAACATTAATCATTACAAAATATATCTATCTCAACTACATTATACATCATTACATTCCCAATTATCTTTTTTCTTTAGATTTTTACAATGTTAATACATAACTCATACATATCAACCCACAAGAAACAAAAGTGGGTACAACTAAAACAATATGCATTTCTTTTGAAACATATATTTTTAATACAATAAAAAACAACAAGATATCATTGAAAAATCTTAATAACATTTATCATGAAATAATTCCTTCTGTTAAAAATCCTTATAAACTTAGAAAAATATTTAAAAACATGGGATATGAATAAATATCTTAGTATGGGATATAAAGATAAGGGAAGAAACCATTAGTAGATAAATACAAATAAACACTTGAAATTATTTTCCCAAATACATACTTATCACCCATATATAATAACTTTGATAAATATGAGATTTACATAAAACATAGAGAACATAAATAATATAATAAAGGTATCATGGGAAATTACATACATATGTTTTAACCCTCACAAATACCTTATAATTTGTAGCCTTCGTGAATACCTTACAATGTACCACTCATGGCAACATTATGGTGTAACCATCATAGGTACACTTGGAGTAACCATAAAACTAAAATCCAACATACACATAGAAAATTAATTGGTGGGAGATATAGGTCACACCCATCATCTTAAGAAATTCCTAAAAACTATAACAAAATCATAAAAGATGGATAATTTCATAAAAGCATTTCTTTTTTAATTTCGAAAAATAAAATTTTAAATGTGGATTTTTTAACAAAAAGTTCCATACAAATATCATATAATTTCTGAGAGAATTAATATAATGAATGAAATATGAGTATACACATTAAAAGCACATAATAAAACCTATCATAAACCAAATTCATTACCCAAATTCTCTTAGTACCACATAATCAGGGAAATATAAGGTTAACCCAATGAATGTAAATTGGGATAAGAAATCCTTTTCCAAGAGTTCGTATTAATTGATAATTTTTTAAACCCATTGTATAATGGTAAAAATAGTGTTTTTAATATTTTAATGAAACATATTCACAATTTTAAAACCATATATTATCAATTAAAAACAACTTTCGACCTATTTATCAACAATATTTTGTTATTTCTATTATTTCAGCTTCAATTTTTACATGATTTCCACGATCAGTTTGTAAAGGATTTTCATTTCAAATGGAAGTGAAAATAAAGAAGTAGATGAAATGTTTTTAATATGTTTCCATAATATTAAATTATTTCATAATTCCTATTGGTTATATGGTATGAGGATGAATCATTGATAAAAAATTTGTGATATTCGTTGAGATCATTTTGGCTGTTTTTTGATAATCACCAAAATGTTTCATTATATAATTTAATATCATGCACATAAGATAACTACAAAACATAAAATAGGTTATATCACAAAAATTATAATTTTTTTCGATTATTAAACCATATTTTAAGGATTTAAAGTAAATTGAATAATAAATCCTACATGTTTTGGGTAAATCTAAACATCATGAATTGTGTTATTATTTTTTAATAAGATGAAGAAGATAGGGGGAATGATGATGAATCTTTCCATTAACATGATAAAAATCCAGAAAATATATAATATCAGAGCATTAATTCCTCTTGAATAAGGGTAGGTGAATATATTATAAAAATTAAAATAATTGAAAAGAAAACACAAGAAGATGAATGCTGATTTTTTACCTCTTGATCTCTTCTTCTTGAGATCCTTCGTAAGGAATTTGGTTTTGGATTTTTGGTGAGACCAGTAGGTCTTGGACGTGGGGAAGAGACTTTGGTAGATGATTGGGTAGAATTTAGACAATTTTCAAAGCTTGAGAAGTGTGAGAGGAAGAGGGGGCTGCAGGTAGTATTTATCATGGAGGAGAAGTGTGGTTTTCTATTATTTTAATCAATAATTTAATATTTTATCTCATGACTATTAATAGTCTTTATTATTATGAACAAAAATATTAATAAGTTATTTTGTGTTCCAAAAAAATTCAATTTACATTATCTATGACTCATGCATGATGCATAAATTCATATATTTAGTATATTTCGTATATTATGTAATTTCACTGTTCAGAAAATCATGTATTTTATAAAAATCCCAAAAATTCGCCTCAATTGTTTTAAAAGTGCAGAATTAATAAATGAACACCATTTTATCAAAATAATTTTTTAAAAATGTTTAATTTATTTATTAAAACATAATCATAAAATATTTTCAAAAAATATTAAAATAATAACTCATTTTATAATACCTTTATAAATTAATCATGTTCACATAAAATAATTTTACAACTATAACACAATAAAATAATAAATTATGATTTAAATTTTATGAAAAACACATTTATTTAATTTATCTGTTTAATCAAAATATTGTAAAAAAATATTTATGACTTATAAATATACCAAAACATATATAATGATCATATTTTCAGTTATAATATTCCTTTTTATTATACATTCATTGGTGAGGATACTATTAATTTGGACATTATACTATACCTAAGGGTTATATTACTATTAATAAGGGTAACATTACATTTCATAAGGATAGGAAACTATTAACTGAAAATAAGGTGGTTCTATCAGACTCCAAATAACATCCTGATCACAACTATGCATGTGTGTTTTTAAAATTCAAAACTGAAAAGTGGAAAAATTATGTTTAATTAATAGATTATTACTATATCGTTAAAAAAGTTTCATTATATAGATACTCAGTGTTTCATAAATTTCATGAAATTTATTTATAAATACTCTAGGTGTTATAGTTATCCTCAATGTTATTTATCTAGAAAGAAGGGAAAATTATGATGTAATTAGTTTAGTCATTTCCATACAAGACACATTTATGTATATGGTATACAAATAATACAAAAACGATCATCCTTTTGGGTCTTGATTATTTATAATCACGGGAATGTAATTAGCAATAGACATCAGCTATAGGCTTCCAGTGGTTGGGTCACTAATATAAACCCCATATTTTTTATTTTTATATGTTTATGTTTATGGTTTACATTTTTATTTCCATTTATTATCTTAATAGATCTCAAATAAATAATTATGTTACATTTGAGGGATTTGAACCTTTTTTATTCTTTTCAGTTGGGAATCATTATCTTCTATATCCATGTTATTTAAATTCTTTTATGGAATTTTCTAACTATTTATGAAATGTATTTAAAATATCATTTTCAATACAATTGAATTTATTTAAAATGGTTTAAAACGAATCTTTCTAAAAATATGTTAGAATAGATTATTTTTTTTCTACCAACATCTGAAAATAATGTTATCCTTAACATATAAATCATTAATGAATTTTTCCTCAATCATGATCATTATTTTCATTTAATCTACCTTTAATGGTTTATACATTTATTTTGAAAGAAAATATTTTCCCGATTATTAATGAATATTTTAGTTGTTAAATAAACTAATAGAAAGGCTTATTATTTTTTTAATGGAATGAAAATAGTTTTAAAAGTTATTTAAAACATAAATCATACACTATGTTACTAGGGATTAATTTTGAATTTTTTCTTATATTATTATATATATTTCATAAATTATTGGTTTTACTACAAAGAATTATTTTTTATGAATTAATGGTCTTATTTAATAATTAATTTATTCATTGTTTTGAGTTCATAAAATTTTTAATGATAACATTCCCTATCACTCTCGATCATTTATTTCAATATTATGTTCTCCTAAATGTCCATATATTTTTCATAATTGATTTATACAGTAGGATTTACCATACATTGATAATTTCTTACCCAGATACCATTTCAATACGTGGTACTTTAGGAAAGAATATTATAAAATAAATGTTTCATTGAATGTGGAAATTTTAAATTCAGTATAGATATATATTGGTTTATAATTCATTTTAATAATGAATAGTACATATAATTCTATATATGAGATATTCATAAGGCATGAAATTTATAGGTGGCATCCGAATATAGATTTACCCTCAATGCATCGATGGGTCTAAAGAGAAAAAATGGTTTGGATTCCATATTAAATGGGAATATGGTTTACACCAACACATTTATTAATCATGATGTCTTTTATGAGGCCTTGATGTTTAGATTCATGATATCTTGGTCTACACCTTGATAGAAAGATCTCAAATTTTTTAGATTTATGAATTTTATTTTTAATGAATTAATTTTCCATTATCCATTAGAGTTCTGTGTTGATATATGCCATGTATATTCATTGAAATCATATATTTGATTGAATGAAATTTATTTTGATTATCCACTCTTCCATATTTATTATTCTTTATTTACTCATATCAAAATCCTCTTTATATTACACTTATTGAGCATATGAGAAAACAATTTATTTTTATATTTTCCCGAGGATATGAAGAAGGGTATTTTGAATATTTAAAAGTTTAAAAATTTTTAGTTTTTCTATTTTTTATATTTATAATGTAATATGGGAGTCATTTATATATCTCACATTCCATGACTACAAAACTTATTTATCTTGTATGATATGATCCAATGTCTCTCATAGTAATGTAAAAAATTAAACACCATCACATGGTTACTACTTTCAGGGTTATTACATCATTTTCATATTAAATTCAGAAATAGTACACATTTTTTAATTATATTATCCTAATGTTTTAGTTCTTTTTGTGTATGCATTCTTCTTTTGAATTAGATTTCGAATCCCTATTCCCAAATCTAAATAAATGTGTTCAAACAACAATAATGGATATATCTTTACACAACCCACATGTTTTTGTTACATTGAAAAAGGAATAAGTCAAGAGTTTTTATAAATATTTGAATCCATATCATGAATAAGGTACCTAAACTATTAATTTAATGGTTTAGAGTTATATTATACTGACAATATCCATATAAATTTGCTAAGAGTGATAAATAACCAACCCCTCCCACCTTTGTAGACATGTTTTAGCTACAATGATGGTTGGTGGTCTAACCCCTTGTCCATATAATTTGGGGTAATTTACTCAAAATATAATCAAAATAAATATAACGTCAATACCTAATATTAAAAAATTATAGTAAAAATGATTCAAAATCCCATAACTACAATTAAAAAATGAGGTAAAGTTAGGTTGAAATAAAATATCATATTATCGAACTAAGCATGAAATAAAATGATCTATCACATAGAATTAGTTTTAAAATTAAAAAAATTCATAAATAATATTCACATATAAACTTTTTTTAATAAAAAAGTATATCAAATGAATTTAATAAATAATTAATTATTGTACTTATTGTTAAAAAAATTATATATTTCTGAACTATTCATAAAAAATATATCTGTAAAAATTATCTTAAACACAAATATAAACAATTTATATTCAATAACAATATGGGGTATTTTATATTATCAATATGTATAATTTTAAAAATATTATTTAATACATTAATAATATTAATCATTAAAAAAATTCACCCAGTCTAAATAATATATGTATATAAGTTCTAAATTTTCATTTGAACAATTTAAAATTTATTATGAGTAATACATAATTGTAAATATAAACTCTATTATATTTTTGGTTTATAATTAATAACCCTTTATAAATTATTTTTTTATGATTTCAAAGTAAACAATTCAATTCAAGGTCATATGATATGAATAATAATTTGTAAAAGTTATTTAAAATTTTAAAGATAATAATTAGAAATATTTTCAAATTTCTAGAGACATTTAATTAATTAAATATAATAAATAATTTATTTATTTGTAAACCATTTATAAGTTAAAATATTCCAAAATAACATTTATAATTATATATAAACATTTTATAATCCATTTATATCAAAATATAAAAGACTAGTTTTGAATCATTTTAATACCTCACCATGACTTGAAAAATGCCATAGTTCCCATGGTTTGGTCATTTTGAAAAAAAATATCCACAAGGAGAAAAAATTGACACACCATATGGAAGCCATGATATAGTGATAACCATATTTCTTATAGATCCTACCAAAGAACCACCACATGAATCATTATGTTTTTGTGATACTGATGGGGTGTTTTGACATCACCGACATTTTACCAGGAGCATTTATATATCATGGTTAAAATTATCCTTTGTTATAACCATGGATTAATGGAATTTAATTATTGAATAAAATTTCTTTGATTGTGGTGATGGATTTTTGGGATAATCAGATGACCCAATGAAGTATAAGAGATCCAAAACAAAAATATATCTATGTTCAAATAATCTAACAAGTAACTGTATTTCCAAAATAGAGCATAAAATAGTATACGTAAAATACCAAAACAATAGAATGTTAAATCCTTGTACTCAAAACAATTTTTCTATTGATAATATGTAATGTGTTTTAATCGTGTTTTTAACATATATTGTTTAACTTGGGATGATAATTTATCAATAATATGTATTCCTTTTCTTGGAATATGAAATGTGGAACAATTGGTTACAATTCCCATAAAAACAATAAGACAATAATATTATATATAACATAAAGTTTTGTAATATTATTTTGGGACTAATTAATTACAATAATGAAATATTTATAAGTATTTTTAAATTGATTTTTATAGTGATTTATTAGTGTGTTTTTTCTTGCTAAAAAATTATTTTCAAGTGTTTTTATGATGAAATGAAGAAAGTATTGTTTCAAAACAGTGCTCCATTTTTAGTGATGTGGATCCTAATTCAGAAAATTATGCTCTCAATGACTCATTTTATTGATCAATTGAACACATGAATATACTACAGAGGTGATTTATGTGATGCGGGTGATTCTTACCCAACTTAATAAATGATTCATAGAGCTACAAAATATGATAATGATTAGGGTGATTGAGTTTGAGCCCCATAAAATGTCCCCCTAATATATAGGTTAGGAATTATAATTTCTTATATTTTATTAAAATTATCCATTAAAATTATTTTTATTAAAAATATATATAATTATTTCTCTATTAATAGGATTAATTTTAATTAGTTAAATGAGTCCATCAATAAGTAGAATGTCTATTTTGGTTCATTCTTTACCCATTTATATGTACACCTTATACATGTCTTCAATGGTATGAGGTGATATATTTGGTTTTTTTGTACATCTATACCATCAAATTTATAGGGTGATGTCTTTGGTTGGTTTCTGGATATCATTAATGTTAGGAATTTAAGTAGTTTTAATGTAATTTTTAATTATATATATATTTTGTATCATGTTGTCTATATATATGTTATATTGGATAATTTTGTTTGATTTAGGGTCTTTATTTTTTTAGTTTGAGTATCCACGACCATGTGTCTAATGTTTTTTTAATATTTTACAACATTTTAATGATTGTACATGTGTAAACTGATTAATATTTATTTTTATCTTTTGAGGACAATTAAATGATGTGTTTGGGTGTTATTATATATCTCTATCTTCAAATGTAATTGATATGTTTGGTTTATTTTGTGAAATTCAATCTATTTATGACTTTTAGAAATTTTTATGTATTATATATATATTTATATATTTCATTTTTCTAGTATGGAATTTATATTGCTCAAAATTCTAGTGATTTGGACACGTTTTTTATATAATAATTTAATTTTACATTATTATTTTCTGCCTGGTTTTAATTTTAAAAGAATTTTCCTATAGTTCTTCATAAAATTTACAATTCTTTTTTTATTTCCATGAAAAGTCATTATTGTGCTTGGTTGATTTTTTGTATATATACATTCAAAGGTATAAAGTGATGTGTTTGGTTGTTTTTCATAATTATACCTTCATAGAAAATTTGTTAGTTTGTAGGTACGTTTAGATAACATATGTATTTTTGGTTATGTGGAATGTGTTGCTATTTTTCTGCCAATTTTTTTAGTATTGTAAGGTATTTTTTTATTTTTTTTATTTTACTTCCCAAAATTATATCTTTCATTCTTTGTTTTATTTTATAATATTTTTTTATAATTTATTATTGACTTAGACCATTTTTTATTGTTTTCCTCTTCTAGGTAATTAATTGACGTTCTGCTTTAATGGTGTTTGGTGTGAAGATGTGTTTTGTAATGTGAATGAATTGCGGATGTGTGGTTTATTTTGAACTCTAATTTTAATTAGTTTTGATTTTTATATATTTTATTTAAATATATTAATAGATATATTTGTGTGGTTAAATCATATTGAATACATAATATATTATGCAATTTTCTAGAATAAAACATTAAAATAAATAATATTGGTTGTAAAAAATTAATGGATAAGAAAATAAATAATGAAAAATTTAATAGAAGAAAATAAATATGATAATCACTAATGGGGTATATTATGAAATACCTAAGGAGATCAATTGTGCTGTAAAATATTAAATATGGCCATGGTTGGTGGTCTGAAAATGAGTATTTGTAACCCTATCTACCACGACCATGAAGTGAAGCTATAGAGTGGTCACCCTTGTCATGAAAGCCCCTTAATTTATTGATTTTTTCACTAGAATTTTCTTATTTTTTTACTAGTGTGTAGATCAAGAATACAATAAATTTTATAAGACAAATATTGAATTTTTTTTTCATAACTAGTGTTTAATTTTTACCTTTACTAGTAATTTTTAAGTGATTAGTAACAAGGTGTTAATAAAAGAACATACCTCTTTTTTGAAGCGAATAAAATTTATCTTTATAAAAGGAGGAAACAAACGGTAGTTCTTATAAGACACTAGAAGTTATTATTTATTTCAATTTTTATAAACATTAATAATGAAATATTGGTTATTATTAACACTAATTATAAGCATCAAATGAAATTATAATTTATTAACCTTTTTTCTAAATTCAATATCAAAATTTCACATTTCTTAAATTCTAATATAAATAATAGATGAATAAAATAAAATTAAAAATATTTAACTAAACATTACTAAAAATAAACTTTGATTAATAAAATAAAAAAATTGTTTTAAAACCATCTCCAAAATAGGAAAAAATTTATGAGATAAAAAATTCCCAAAAAATGATCCTATCTCTTTTAGAAGATATAAGAGATGATAGTTTTGGTTTTTATTTTCTATGGAAAACATTACATGTTTACCCTCATGCAATAACCAAAGGACACTAAATCTTAATCAAGTTTTTATAATCTAAGTACATCTATTTTGGATGATAATAAAAAAATGAATTGAGGTAAAAGTGAATCAATTTGGTGATTCAATAAGTGTGTGACTAAATGAACAAAATAAGTAAAACGAACCTACAAGATTTAACATGGTTGAAATAGATTTGGATTAAAAATATTGACATGATCCCATAATATCAATATTTTATTAATGCTCAGATGAGAAAAAATATATGAGGGAGAAATAATGATCAAAAAAATAAGAATTTCAAGTAATGAACATGAAATTAATGAAAGGGAAAGAAAATTATCACAGATCATTCGACCATTACACTTACTAGCTCTTCTGGTTTCTGAAGTTCAAAGTATAAAATATCTGAGTATGATGGGTCTATTGGTTCACCATATATGAGGTATGTAAAGGAATGAAAAAAAACCATTGATCTATACCATACTCTAACTCCATGGATCCACATAGTGCACTAACGATGATGAAGTGACACTATGAACTCAATAATGATGGCACTCCATGTAACACCCCAGGTAAATATAGAATATAACATTTTCATATTTATCCATATTTTTGAATAAAATATTAATATTACTTTAAAGGGGATGCTATGCTTGATGGCATACCCAATACACAACAACGAGTTTCTTGAAAATCTTACGTTGCACTCTAATAATAATATAATATTATTTTAAATGGTAGTTAATACCTAGCTGTTGTAATGGCGGTAATGAACGGAACTAACTACAAGATGATTATATATGCTTGTAAAATATTTTTACTTTTATCCAATAAATGTAAAAGGCTAAAATGTGAATGAATCCAATTTTAAGCGTAAATATTATAATATTCTTTAAAAGGTCGATTAACCACCTTTTGATGAAGAACACTTTTTAAATCCACTTTTTGAAATTTTCATATGTTATATTGGACCAAATAAGATTCTTATTTAGAATCGGGACATCAAAATTTACAATGTGTAAATTTTTGGTATTTTTCCGATAAAGGTCATTTTTTAATGAATAATGAGAAATGTTGTATTTTAATTGAAAACTCCTTTTTAATATAATATATTTATATGATTATATTATCTTTTGAATTGGTTTTAAAGACTTATTATAATATATTTTTACCATTTAATCCAATTTTGGACATTGGAATTAATTTCACTTTGAAATTGGACTTAAACTAGTGTCAATCTTTTAGTAGATATTGTTTCTTAAAAACACGCTATTTGTTTTGACAGTGAGAATTAATTATTAAATTAATTAATGCAACTTATATGTTTTGAATTTTTTAAAATAGATATCATTTTTGAATTTGGAATATCAAATAAATCTTAGGGTGAATTTTTGGTATTTTTCTGAAAAACATCAATATTTGAGGAATAGTGAAACCACTAAGTGTTAGTTAAAGAAACTAATTTTTCATTTAAATGAAACTTTCCCACTTGTGTGATTTGATTTTAAAAAATATGACATACATGGTTTTAATTAAGAAGTGAAATGTGGTTCAATGAGATTTAAATAATTTTTGGTGAATAGTAATTTTTAAGTTTTATTAATCGCGATTAAAGGTAATTAGTGTAGTTTAAGGTAAAAACAATGTTTTAATAATATGAAATGACTTATCCACATGTCCTACCATCATTGTATGTGTCATGGACGACCAAGACAATCCATGGGTCAACTTGGGTACTCCATGGAGCCACTTTGGTTGGAAAATGACATAAATAACTATTTATTTTAAGTTAAAATAAAAATGTCACAAGCATGCGTTGTTTTACTAAAACAATTTTTAAATGGGCTTATATAATAATATGATTGACCATAAATATTCATTATAAAGATAAAACGATTCAATACATCATGATATTTTTTTTATAATTTTTAGACATTAAATAAATTAACTTATTTATGACATCATGATGATGCAGCAAATACCTCATTATCTAACGATTAAAATAATATGAAAAGATAATGTAAAATCTAAGAACTAAACATGTAAAAAACATATTTTATGGTGGATTTAGAACCCTTATCATCTTATCCTCGAAATATATCAATGCGGGACCTTTAAAATCAGAAACTCTTTTGAAAATAATGTAACTTCTTTTGACTTTTCAAGAGTGCCCCTCCTCTCCTATTATAAAATTCCCCCACCTCTACCACCTTACACACACCTCTAAAGCCTTTGGATCGACCAACCCATGACCATTTCATCTCTCCACATCCCTCTATTCATCATTGGAGCCTCACTTTTGGCAGAATCCTTTCCAAGGAAGCCTTTGAGCTCAAATCAAAGAGAGTTACCCGATTTAAAGGTAGTGTCATCTCTTGTGTTCTTATGTATTATTTTGCTTCTCCAACCCTCTAAACTCTTTTTATTCCTCTCTTTTATAACAAAACCAGTATCTTCAATATACCAGTATGTTTTAATGTGAAGGATTCGAGCTGCACTTACACACACCTTCGTCTAAGTGTTAAAGAACATACTGTTTCTGTGGATGGCGAATTTCTACCTCATGAAACGATGATTGTTCAATCTTCTCTTAACACATTTCATTGTGGACATTATGATGTCAAAATATTTTATATATAATATATGGTATTTATTTTTTCTATATGCTTCTGAATTTTATATTTAAAATATACCTTTATGCTTTTCATGTTGTGCAAATGCGATAATTTCATACGAGGAAGTGTGGACTACCGCCCCCTCAAGTGATGTGAATCGTTCATGCAATACATGGAATGTATAAAGAATGAAATTAATGAACATATGTGTCCTATATAACATATATATTATACTAGAATTATAATATATATATATCTCAATTATTTGTTATTACATTAATATGACAAGGAAATGAAAGTGGCGTTCATGCGCACGTACGGCCTACCGTCTCCATGAACGGTGCATTTCATTTCTTTTTATCTCCAAATGTTATGGAGTATTATAAAATTAATATTTACTAGATATATATGATATTTAATTCATTAATACTATTCTGGAAATGATTTACTTATAACTACATGGACAATCATTTTCAAACAAGTTCATTTTTGACTCATGTACTAAACATCGACGAAAATGTCTGATATGAACTCACATTATTAGCCAATTATTATAAAATTATAACATGTGATATGAACTGAATAATAATAATTAAAATAATTCCTTATGAAATTATAAATTGAACAATGTTTATTATTCCGGAATATAATGAAACGAACAAGACAAGTCGGACTTGAGGTAAGGGATCCTACCCCTCTATTTCTTTTTAAGTACACTTTTATGTGTCATTCCTTTTAAGATCATATTTATTATGATTGTGATGTTATTTTATATTAATACTACTGTAATTTCTTTTTCATATGATGAGAGACCATATTTTCTCTCACCAATCCAATTTGGATGTTTTGAGAGGCGCTGTTAGGCTGCCAAATTTTCGTAAGAGATCTAACCTCTCCCTTTCTTTTTAAGGACTCTCTTTTATGTCATTTATTTTAATGTCATCTTTCTTATGTATGGGGATGTTATTTTATATTTCTCTTACTGTAATTTTTATGTTCATATGATGAGAGACCCTATTTGATCTCATCAATCATTTTTTGGATGTTTTAAAAGGTCACGTTAGGCTGCTGAGTTTTCATAAGGGATTTTTCATCTCACTTTTATTCCCGTGACATTTATGCTATGTTTGCCACCATTTCCTTTGAGTGGTGTATATACTGCCCATTATTATACTATTTTTTTAGTATAATTTCAATTATGGGTATATAGATCTTCATTGTATGTCCCATCTTCCATGGTGTGTACGTCTCGAAAGTTACCCAACTCGGTAAGGGGACCTTTCACCCTCCTCTTTTTAAAAGACTTCTCTTGTTATGTATTTTATTTAACATACTATTATTTTGGGATATGTTCTTATATATCATTATTTATTTAAATTTTATGTCCAAGTGATGAGATACCATTTTCTCTCTCATCAACTAATTTTCTGAATTTTAATGTGACTCCATTAGGCTGTCAGATTTTTGTAAGGGAACTTCTTAACCCACTTTCAATTATTTGGGTTAAACCTCTTCTTCATGATTTTATTATGCCAAGATTATGTGTGGAATCAATATGTTGTAATTTCCAAAATCCTTTGTGTAGATATACTATTTATAAAAATAATCATCTCATTGATAAATTCTTATGAACTTGTATGGGAAATCATAACTCAATCTCATTTCATTGAGTTAAATATCTATGTCATTGGTTTTGTTTTTCCAATATTCTGTGTGAATGATCTATGATTGTTTCACACTTAATATCCACTTATATTGGGTGTATTTATATTTATCACACATAATTATGTGAAATATTTATCCTTAATTTAAGGATACCATCTTTATATTGGATTTAATCTCAATTTACATTTCCATTGAGACTTCATTGTTGTTATGCACCAATTCACTCTTATATGGTGTGTATACTGTCCTTTGACATATTATATCATGAATCTCTTTATTCTCATGATATTATACAGCTCGTATTAAATGTTATTCCGCAATTATTTGTATTCAAGAATATCTCATTTGGTTAAAAACTCATTAACAAAAATATAATTTTAAATGTTTTAAAGATTCATTATTATAAATATTTATCTTTAATGTCCATGTTTTCAAAATGGTTTTCAGTATTTATTTACATGGACATTAATTTTAAAAAAAATTATAATTCCATTAAAAGCTTTAAAGTGGTATGGGACACTTTGATTCAAAAATCTATTTTAAATGGTTTTTTAAAATGGATTGATTAATTCAATATCATGGAATTACTTATTTTGATTGCAAATGAAATGTTGTTATTGAAATTTTTATCTTTTCAATATTTTATGGGCAATGATGGTACTTGGACATTTTACAGGTGGTTACATGATAAACCATATAACGGGTGGTGCCGTGAATACCAGGATGGGTGGTTACGTTATAACCTCCAATGCGTTGGGTATGGAAGTCGGACGTATGGCGATTCCATTAAGTATGTGTGGAAGTCGACCGTATGGTTATTCGATTTATGTATGTTTATTTCCCAAGTTACCTTTTTATGTTATGTGTTCTTTATATGGGTTTTATGGTAATCTTTTGGTTACAAAAGGGTATGTAATGATATTCTATTCATTGAAGAGTTTTTTTACTACTTCATAAAGGTGAAAATTATTACTTTGATAATGTAAACTTGGTTTACTTGTTGTTTTAAAAAATAAACAGTTTTCATTCTTTGTGTATCCCTTACTGAGCTTTTTATGCTCACCCCATGTTTTTTGAAATATTTTTCATAGGACTTAATGTGGAATAGGGTCAAGGATGGGATCAAGGGAAAGTCATGCTATCTAAAACATGGAAGTAAACATGAATCTTTTTAAGAGTTTTTATTTTATGGAAACTTAGTAGAAGTATCTACTTTGTTATCTTTTGAGATGTAATAGTTATGTCCTAATTATGTAAAACTCTAAACCTGAAAAGATCCTCAATGTGAATTAATCATTTAATTCAATATTATGTATGGTTTAAGGATGGGGCCTTATAGTTGGTATCATAGGTCAGTTTAGATAACATTAGAGGTTAGGGTATTCTCAAAGAATAAGTGACATTACCATAATGGTTCGGAATTTAGAAAGATTCCTATTTTTAGATAAATTTAATGAGTAAGTATATCTTAGTGTTTATCTTCCTAATTAGTACATGTGATTTTGTTGATATACACACACTGACATTTCTGTTTTTAGTGAATGGATGGATCAAGCAGGCACCAAAGTGGCAATGGGTTTGATGGAAACTATGGTGGTTCTCTGATTAATAGACCAGATGAAATGGGGGATTCAATGAGTAATCTCGTGGTTGTGCTAAACCAACTATCAAGGAGTCATGATCAACATCTTGAACCTTGGTGAGTTATCTAATGCATCATGTACGAGATGAACAACTCGATGTTGAAGTACATGTAATAATTATAAAGGTGACCATTTGTGTTTATATGATCCTTTATTTTTAGGTACATATGGGTTATACTATGTTATGATGGAAAATGAAATGCATGAGATAAACATGAGGTTAAATTATGTCATTGTTATTTTTTGAAGATTTTATCTCATTTTGGGGAATGTTTTAAGAATTATGTAGTTTTGGAAAAAGGACAATACGTAGACCGTGTGACAACCTGTCATGTCAGACAAAGCTGTGGGAATCAAACCCACAACAAAAGCGCGACTACTATTTTTGGCCTAGCACTGGACTACGTGAAGTCCCTGGTTAGTATGACTAATTATTTTTAGTTAGATGATTTTATCAATTAATTGTATGTTGATTTTGGGTTATCTATGGGAATTATTAACTTATCATGGAGGATATGTGATTAGGTTAAATAAATTTCAATATGAGACTTTAAGAGCGACTGATGTTATTTAGAGATAAATGTTAATTTGTACCTTGGAAGACTATTTGATTATATCCTTCAAATATTTGGGTTTTAACCTTAGTTTGGTTTATTTTCTAGAATTTTATGGGAAAATTGTTTATTGAATGGTCTTCGTTGAACTTTGGGTTTTGTTGGACAAATTTTGGAGATTAAGAATAGATTTTCTTTTTTATAAAAGATTATCCATTTGTGGATTATCTGATGTTGTTCTACCAATTTTTTTGGTTATTGTCTAAAGACATGGGAAACATATAGTTCTCTTTTGTGGATTAGGTTATTCTATAGAAGTTTATTATAACTCTCTTAATATTAGAAAGTCATCCTAAATACTCATCTTTTGGAGAAAATATGAGTTTGTGTAAGAAATCTAGTAGGAGATGAGAGTCTACACGACAAGAAAGTATGTTTCCCTAAGATCAAAAATAAATTTCTCAATGAAAAGTAACTTTAAAAAATTGTTGTTTATTATCTTTTCCTACTGAGGAATTGAATACCGTTTAACCCACCACAAGTTTGTGATTTTCTTATAGTTAACTTTCTCCTAGACATGTTTACTATCACTCTCCCTCAGTACATGATCCTTTTTTTCATCCATGTCCATGTTTTCCTACATGGAATCCTAGTATGGGTAAACTCGGGTGACCTTTGTAATTCTCTTTCTTTATTTTAATGTGATAGTTTTACTGACTCTTGTTCCGATGTGTGATTTTCAATGAAGTTTCCAAGCCCAATTTTAAAAATTGCGAGGACGCAATTCCCAAAAGGGGTGAAGGATGTAACCCCCCAGGTAAATAAATAATATGGCATTTTCATATTTATCCATATTTATGAATAAAATATTAATATTATTTTAAAGGGGACGCTATGCTCGATGGCGTGCCCAATACGCAACAATGAGTTTGTTGAGAATCTTGCGTTGCACTCTAATAATAATATAATATTATTTTTAATGGTAGTTAATACCTAGACATTGTAATGGCGGGAATGAACAGAACTAACTACAAAATGATTATATTTTTTTCAACTATTTTCACTTTTATCCAATAAATTTTAGAGGCTTAAAATGTGAATGAATCCTATATTGTGCGTAAATATTCTAATATTCATTAAAAGGTCGATAAACAACCATTTAATGGCAAACGCTTTTTAAATCCACTTTTTCAAATTTTCATATATAATATTGGACCAAATAAAATTCTTATTTATAATCGGGACATCAAAATTTACGTTGTGTAAATTTTTGGTATTTTTCTGATAAAGTTCATTTTTTAATGAATAGTGAAAATGTTGTATTTTAATTAAAAATCTCTTTTTAATCTAATATATTTATATGATTATATTATCATTTAAATTGGTTTTAAAGTCCAATTATAATATATTTTTACCATTTAATCTAATAGTGGTCATTGGAATTTTATTTCACTTTGGAATTGGACGGAAAGTAGTGTCAATCTTTTAATAGATATTGTTTTTAAAAACACTCTATTTGTTTTGACAGCGGGAATTAATTATTAAATTAATTAATGCAAATTATATGTTTTTAATTTTGTAAAATATACATCTTTTTCAAATTCGGAAGATCAAATATAGCTTAGGGTGAATTTTTGGTATTTTTCTGAAAAACAGTAATTTTTGATGAATAGTGAAACCACTAAGTGGTAGTTAAAGAAACTGATTTTTCGTTTAAATGAAACTTTTCCACTTCTGTGATTTGATTTTCAAAAAACCAACATACATGGTTGTCATGAAGAAGTAAAATGTGGTTCAATGAAATTTAAATAATTTTTGGTGAATAGTAATTTTTATGTTTTATTAATCGTGATTAAAGGTAATTAGTGTAGTTGAAGGTAAAAAAAATGTTTTAATAATATTAAATGACCTATACACATGTCCTACCCTCATTGGATGTGTCATGTCCGACCTATAAAATCCATGGGACAACTTGGGGACCCCATTGAGCCACTTTTGTTGGAAAATGACATAAATAACTTTTTATTTTATGTTAAAATAAAAATGTCACAAGCATGAGTTGTTTTACTAAAATAATTTTTACATGGGGTTATACAAGTCATATGTTTGACTATAAATATTCATTAGAATGATAAAAATATTTCCTACATAATGATATTTTTTTTATAATTTTTAGACATTAAATAAATAAACGTATTGATGACATCATGATGATGTAGCGATTACCTCATTATTTAACGATTTAAATAAAATTAAACGATAATGTATAATCTAAGACCTAAAAATGTCAAAAACCTATTGGATGTGTGTATTTATCACCCTTATCACCTTATCCTATAAATATATCAATGTGGGACCTTTAAAATCCGAATCTCATTTGAAAATAATGTAACTTCTTTTGACTTTCAAAGAGTTCCCCTCCTCTCCTCTTATAAATGGCCCCCACCTCTACCACCTTAAACACACCTCTAAAGCCTTTGGATCGGCCAAACCCTACCCATTTCATCTCTCCACATACCTCTATTCATCATTTAAGCCTCACATTGGGCAGAATCCTTTCCAAGGAATCCTTTGAGCTCAAATCAAAGAGAGTTACCTGATTTAAAGGTAGTGTCCTCTCTTGTATTCTTAGGTTTTATTTTTCCTCTCCAAACCTATAAACTATTTTTATTCCTTTATTTTGTAACAAAACCAGTATCTTAAATATATGAGAATGTTATTATGTGAAGTATTCGAGCTACACTTACAGACATCTTTGTCTAATGGTTAATGAACATTCTCTTTCTGTAGATGGCGAATTTCTGCCTCACGAAACCATGATTGTTCAATCTTCTTTTATCACCTTTCATGGTGAAAATTATTATGTCACTATATTTTATATATTATATGAATGGTATTTATGTCTTCTATATGCTTCTTATTTTTATATTTAAATCATGTAATTATACTTTTAATGTTGTGCAAATGCGATAATTTCATACGAGGAAGTGTGGACTACCGCCCCCTCAAGTGATGTGACTCGTTCATGCAATACATGGAATGTATAACGAATTAAATTAATGAGCATATGTGACCTAAATAATATATATATTATAATGGAATTATAATATATATATCTCTCAATTATATTTACATACATTTATATGACAATGAAATGAAAGTAGCGTTCATGCGTACGTACGGCCTACCATCTCCATGAACGGTGCACTTCATTTCTTTTTATCTCCAACTTTTATGGAGTAGTATAAAATGAATATGTAATGGATATATATGATATTTTAATCATTAATACTATTCTGGAGATGATTTACTTATAACTACATGAAAAATCATTTTCAAACAAGTTCATTTTTGACTCATGTACCAAACATCGACAAAAACGTCTGATATGAACTCACATTATTAACCAATTATTATAACATTATAACATGTGATATGAACTGAATAATAATCAATAAAAGAGTTCCTTAAGAAATTATAAATTTACCAACGTTTATTATTCAGGAATATAAAGAAACGAACAAGACAAGTCGGACACGAGGTAAGAGATCTTACCCCTCTCTTTCTTTTTAAGTACACTCTTTATGTCATTCCTTTTAAGCTCATATTTCTTATGATTGGGATGTTATTTTATATTACTCCTACTTTACTTTGTATGTTCATATGATGAGAGACCCTATTTTCTCTCACCAATCCATTTTGGAAGTTTTGAGTGGCGCCGTTAGGGTGCTGAATTTTCATAAGAGATCAAAGCTCTCCCTTTCTTTTTAAGCAGTCTCTTTTATGTCATTTCTTTTATTCTCATCGTTCTTATGTTTGGGGATGTTATTTTATATTCCTCTTACTGTAGTTTTTATGTTCATATGATTATATACCCTATTTGATCTCATCAAACCTTTTTTGGATGTTTTATGTGGCGCCGTTAGGCTGCCGAGTTTTCGTAAGGGATTTTTCATCTCACTTTTATTCCCGTGACATTTATTCTATGTTTGCCACCATTTCCACTGAGTAGTGTATGCACTGACCATTATTATACTCTTTGTGTAGTATAATTTCAATTATGGGTATTTACATCTTCATTGTTTGACCCTTCTTCCATGGGGTGTACGTCTTGAAAGTTACTCAACTCAGTAAGGGGACCTTTCACCCTCCTCTTTTTAAAAGACTTCTTTTGTTATGTATTTTAATTCAAATACTATTATGTTGGGACATGTTATTATATATCCTTATTTATGTAAATTTTATGTCCAAGTGATGATATACAATTTTCTCTCTCATCAACTCATTTTACGAATTTTAAAGTGACGCCGTTAGGCTGTCGGATTTCTGTAAGGGAACTTCTTAACCCACATTCAATTCATTGGGTTAAACATCTACTTCATGATTTTATTATGCCAAAATTATGTGTGGAATCTATATTTTGTAATTTCCACAAACCTTTGTGTAGATATACTATTTCTACACATAATAATCTCATTGATAAATTCTTATGAACTTGTATGGGAAATCATAACTCAATCTCATTTCATTGAGTTAAATATCTATGTCATTGGTTTTGTTTTTCCATTATTATGTGTGAATGAACTCTGATTCTTTCACACTTAATATCCACTTATATTGGGTTTATTTATATTTCTCACACATAATTATGTGATATATTTATCCTTAATTTAATGATACAATCTTTATATTGGATCTCATCTCAATTTACATTTCCATTGAGACTTCATTGTTGTTATGCACCAATTCACTCTTATATGGTGTTTATACTGTCCTTTGACATATTATATCATGAATCTGTTTATTCTCATGATATTATAATGCTCGGATTAAATGTTATTCCTCCATTATTTGTATTCACGAATCTATCATTTTGTTATAAACTCTTTAACAAAAATATCGTTTTAAATGTTTTAAAGAGTCATTATTATACATATTTATCATTAATGTCCATGTTTTCAAAATGGTTTTCAGTATTTATTTATATTGAAATTAATTTTTTAAAATTATAATTCCATTAAAAGCTTCAAAATGGTATGAGACACTTTGATTCAAATATCTCATTTAAATGGGTTTTGAAAATGGATTGATTAATTCAATCTCATTGAATTACTTTTTGTGATTGAAAATGAAATGTTGTTATTGAAATGATTATATTTTCAATATTTTATGTGTAATTATGGTAATTGGACATTTTACGGGTGGTTACGTGATAAACCATATGACGGGTGGTGCCGTGAATACCAGGACGGGTGGTTACGTTATATCCTCCAATGCGTTGGGTATGGAAGTCGGCCGTATCGCTATTCCATTAAGTATGTGTGGAATATGACCATATGCTTATTCCATTTAAGTATGTTTATGTCCCAAGTTACCTTTTTATGTTATGTGTTCTTTATGTGGGTTTTATGGTAATCTTTTGGTTACAAAAGGGTAAGTAATGATCTTTTTTTCATTGAAGAGTTTTTTACTACTTCATAAAGGTGAAAATTATTACTTTGATAATGTATATAGGGTTTACTTGTTGTTTTGAAAAACTAAGAGTTTTCATTCTTTGTGTATCCATTAATGAGCTTTTTATGCTCACTCCATGTTTTTTGAAATGTTTATCACATGACATAATGTGGAATAGGGTCATGGATGGGATCAAGGGAATGTCATGCTATATAAAACATGGAACTAAACATGTTTCTTTTTAAGAGTTTTTATTTTATGGAATCATAGTAGAAGTGTCTACTTTGTAATCTTTTGAGATGTAATAGTTATGTCCTAATTCTGTAAAACTCTATACCTGAAAATATCCTCAAAGTTAATTATTCATTTTATTCAATATTAAGTAAGGTTTAAGGTTGGGGCCTTATAGATGGTATCAGAGGTCGGTTTAGATAACTTTAGAGGTTAAGGTATTCTCTAAGCATAAGTGACATTACCATAATGGTTAGGATTTCAGAAAGAGTCATAGTTTTAGATAAAGTAAATGAGTAAGTATAACTTAGTGATTATCTTCCTCATTAGTAAATGATGATTTTGTTGATATAAGGACACTGAAATTTCTGTTTTTAGTGAATGGATGGATCAAGCAGGCACCAATGTGACAATGGGTTTGGTGGAAACTGTGGTGGTTCTCTGATTAAGAGACTGGATAAAATGGGGGATTCAATGAGGAATCTCATGGTTGTTCTAAACCAACTATCAAGGAGTCATGATAGACCACTTGAACCTTGATGAGTTATCTAATGAATCATGTACGAGATGACCAACTAGATGTAGAAGTTCAAGTAATAATTATAAAGGTAACCATTAGGGTTTACATGATCCTTAATTTCTTGGTAATTATGGGTTACTCTATGTTTTGATGGAAAATGAAAGGCATGAGATAAACATGAGGTTAAATTATGTTATTGTTATTTTTTGAATATTTTATCTCATTTTGGGGAATGTTTTAAGAATTATGTTGTTTTGTAAAAAGGACAACACATAGACCGTGTGATAACCCATCACGTCAGACAAAGCTGTGGGAATCAAACCCACAACCAATGTGTGACCGGTATTTATTGCCTACCACTAGACTACGTGAAGTCCCTGGTTAGAATGACTAATTATTTTTAGTTATATGATTTTATGAATTAAGAGTAAGTTGATTTTGGGTTATCGATGGGAATTATTAACCTATCACGGAGGATATGTGATTAGGTTAATTACTTTTCAATATGAGACTTTAAGAGCCACTGATGTTATTTAGAGATAAATGTTAATTTGTACCTTGGAAGACAATGAGATTAAATCCTTCAAATATTTGGGTTTCAATCTTAGTTTGGTTTAATTTTAAGAATTTTATGGGAATTTTTTTTATTGAATGGTCTTCAATGAACTTTGGGTTTTGTTGGACAAATTTTGGAGATTAAGAATAGATTTTCTTTTTTATAAAGGATTATCCATTTGTGGATTATCTGATCTTGTTCTAACAATTTTGGTTTTTTTAAGGTCTAAATACAAGGGAAATATATAGTTATCTTTTTTGCATTAGGTAATTCCATAGAAGTTGATTATAGCTCTCTTAATATTAGCAAGTCATCCTAAATACTCGTCTTTTAAAGAAAATATGAGTTTGTGTAATAAATCTAGTAGAAGATGAGAGTCTACAGGACAAGTAATTATGTTTCCTTAAGATCAAAAATAAATTTATCAATGAAAATAAACTTAAAACAAAAATTTTGTCTTTTAACTTTTCCTACTGGCGAATCGAATACCGTTTAACCCACCACAAGTTTGTGATTTTCTTATGGTTAACTTTCTCCTCGACATGTTTACTATCACTCTCCCTCAGAACATGAACCTTTGTTTGTTCATCGATGTCCATGTTTTCCTAAATGGAATCCTAGTATGGGTTAACTCGGGTGACCTTTGTAATTCTCTTTCTTTATTTTAATGTGATAGTTTTACTAAATCTTATTCTGATGTGGGATTTTCATCGAAGTTTCCGAGCCCAATTTTAAAAATTGCGAGGACACAATTCCCAAAAGGTGTGAAGGATGTAACACCCTAGGGAAATAAAGAATATGAAATTTTCATATTTATCCATATTTGTGAATAAAATATTAATATTAATTAAAAGTTGACGCTATGCTCGATGGCGTACCCAATACGCAACAACGAGTTTTTTGAGAATCTTGTGTTGCACTCTAATAATAATATAATATTATTTTAAATGGTAGTTAATTCCTAGCCGTTGTAATGGAGGAAATGAACGGAACTAACTACAAAATGATTATATATTTTTGTCAAATATTTTTACTTTATCCAATAATTGTTAGAGGCTTAAAATGCGAATGATTCCAATTTTAAACGTAAATATTCTAATATTCTTTAAAATGTCGATTAACCACCTTTTGATGGAGAACTCTTTTTAAATCCAACTTTTGATATTTTCATATGTGATATTAGGCCAAATAAAATTCTTCTTTTGAATCAGGACATCAAAATTTACATTGTGTAATTTTTTGGTATTTTTCCGATAAAGTTCATTTTTTAATGAATCATGAAAAATGATGTATTTTAAATCAAAAAATATTTTTAATCTAATACAATTATATTATTATATTATATTTTTTATTGGTTTTAAATTCCAATTATAATATATTTTTACCATTTAATCCAATAGTGGTCATTGGAATTAATTGGACTTAAACTAGTGTCAATCTTTTAATAGATATTGTTTCCTAAAACACGCTATTTGTATTGACAGCGGGAATTAATTATTAAATTAATTAATTCAAATTATATTTTTTGAATTTTTTAAAATAGAGATCCTTTTTGAATTCAGAATATCAAATATAGCTTAGGGTGAATTTTTGGTATTTTTCTGAAAAACTTCAATTTTTGATGAATAGTGAAACCACTAAGTGGTAGTTAAAGAAACTGATTTTTCGTTTAAATGAAACATTGCCACTAGTGTGATTTTATATTCAATAATACAACATACATGGTTGTCATTAAGAAGTAAAATGTTGTTCAATGAGATTTTAAATAATTTTTATATTTTATTAATCGCGATTAAAGGTAATTAGTGTAGTTTAAGGTAAAAACAATGTTTTAATAAAATGAAATGACCTAGAAACATGTCCTACCCTCATTGGATGTGTAATTAAAAACCAAGACAATCCATGGGTCAACATGGGGACCCCATGGAGGCACTTTGGTTGAAAATGACATAAATAAAATTTCATTTTAAGTTAAAATAAAAATGTCACAAGCATGAGTTGTTTTAATAAAACAATTTTTACATGGGGTTATAAAAGTCATATGTTTGACTATAAATATTAATTAGAAATATAAAAATATTTCCTACATCATGATATTTTTTTATATTTTTTAGACATTAAATAAATTAACTTATTTATGACATCATGATGATGCAGTGATTACCTCATTATTTAACGATTTAAATAAAATTAAAAGATAATGTATAATCTAAGACCTAAACATGTCAAAAAACTATTTTATGGGTGGATGTCTAACCCCTATTACCTTATCCTCGAAATATATCAATGTGGGTCCTTTAAAATACGAAACTCATTTGAAAATAATGTAACTTATTTTGACATTCCAAGAGTGCCCCTCCTCTCCTCTTATAAAAGGCCCCCAACTCTACCACCTTACACACACCTCTCAAGCCTTTGGATCGGCCAAACCATTCCCATTTCATCTGTCCACATCCCCCTATTCATTATTGAAGCCTCAATTTGGGCAGAATATTTTCCAAGGAAGCCTTTGAGCTCAAATCAAAGAGAGTTAACCGATTTAAAGGTAGTGACCTCTCTGGTGTTCTTATGTTTTATTTTGCTTCTAAAACCCTCTAAAATCTTTTTATTCCTTTATTTTGTAACAAAACCAGTATCTACAATATACTAGTATGTTTTTATGTGATGGATTCGAGCTACACTTACACACACTTTCGTCTAATGGTTAAAGAACATACGGTTTATGTGGATGGCGAATTTCTGTCTCATGAATCGTTGATTGTTCAATCTTCTCTTAACACCTTTCATGGTGGCCATTATGATGTCACTATATTTTATATATTATAAAAATGTTATTTATGTTTTCTATATGCTTCTGAATTTTATATTTAAAACATTCCATTATGCTTTTCATGTTGTGAAAATGCGATAATTTCATACGAGGAAGTGTGGACTACCACCCCCTCAAGTGATGTGACTCGTTCATGAAATACATGGAATTTATAAATAATGAAATTAATGAACATATGTGACCTACATAACATATATATTATACTGGAATTATAATATATATATCTCTCAATTATTTTTACTTACATTAATATTACAAAGAATTGAATGTAGTGTTCATGCGTACGTACGGCCTACCATCTCCATGAACGGTGCGTTTCATTTATTATTATATCTAAATGTTAAAGAGTAGTATAAAATTAATATTTAATCGATATATATGATATTTAAAACATTAATACTATTATGGATATGATTTACTTATAACTACATGGAAAATCATTTTCAAACAAGTTCATTTTTGACTCATGTACCAAACATCAACAAAAACGTCTGATATGAAATCACATTATTAACCAATTATTATAACATTATAACATGTGATATTAACTGAATAATAATAAATAAAATAGGTCCTTAAGAAATTATAAACTTACCAATGTTTATTATTCAGGAATATAATGAAACGAACAAGACAAGTCGGACTTGAGGTAAGGGATCCTACCCCTCTCTACCTTTTTATGTACACTCTTTTATGTAATTCCTTTTAAGATCATCTTTCTTATGATTGATATGTTCATTTATATTACTCCTACTGTAATTTTTATGTTCATATTATTAGAGACCCTATTTTCTCTCACCAATCCATTTTGGAAGTTTTGAGTGGCGCTGTTAGGCTGCCAAATTTTCGTTAGAGATCTAAGCACTCCCTTTCTTTTTAAGAACTCTCTTTTATATCATTTCTTTTAGGATCATATTTCTTATGTCTGGGGATGTTCTTTTATATTACTCTTACTGTAATTTTTATTTTCATATTATGAGAGACCATATTTGATCTCATGAAACCTTTTTTGGATGTTTAATGTGGCCCCTTTAGGTTGCGGAGTTTTCACAAGGGATTTTTCATCTCACTTTTATTCCTGTGACATTTATGCAACATTTTCCACCATTTCATTTGAGTGTTGTATGTAATGCCCATTATTATACACTTTGTGTAGTATAATTTCAATTATGTGTATTTACATCTTCATTTTATGACCCTTCTTCCATGGGGTGTACGTTTCGAATGATACCCAACTCGGTAAGGGGACCTTTCACCCTCCTCTTTATAAAAGACTTCTTTTGTTATGTATTCCAATTCACATACTATTATGTTGTGATATGTTCTTATATATCCTTATTTATGTAAATTTTATATCCAAGTTATGAGATACCATTTTCTCTCTCATCAACTCATTTTCTGAATTTTAAAGTGACGCCGTTAGACTGTCGAATTTCTGTAAAGGAACTTCTTAACCCACTTTCAATTCATTGGGTTAAATATCTACTTCATGATTTTATTATGCCATTATTATGTGTGTAATATCTATGTTGTAATTTCCACAAACCTTTTTGTAGATATACTATTTCTACACATAATCATCTCATTGATAAATTCTTAAGAACTTGTATGGGAAATCATAACTCAATCTCATTTCATTGAGTTAAATATCTATGTCGTTGGTTTTGTTTTTCCAAGATTATGTGTGAATGAACTCTGATTATTTCACACTTAATATCCATATATATTGGGTTTATTTATATTTCACACATATAATTATGTGATATATTTATCCTTAATTTAAGGATACCATCTTTAAAATGGATTTCATCTCAATTTACATTTCCATTGAGACTTCATTGTTGTTATGCACCAATTCACTCTTATATAGTGTGTATACTGTCCTTTGACATATTATATAATTAATCCCTTTATTCTCATGATATTATAAAGCTCGGATTAAATTTTATTCCTCAATTATTTGTATTCAAGAATCTATCATTTTGTTAAAAACTCTTTAACAAATATATCGTTTTAAATGAGTTAAAGATTCATTATTATAAATCTTTATCATTAATGTACATGTTTTCAAAATGGTTTTCAGTATTAATTTATATGTACATTAATGTTTTAAAATTATAATTCCATTAAAAGCTTCAAAGTGGTATGGGACACTTTTATTCAAAAATCTCTTTTAAATGGTTTTTGAAAATGGATTGATTAATTCAATATCTTGGAATTACTTATTGTGATTGCAAATGAAATGTTGTTATTGAAATGTTTATCTTTTAAATATTTTATTTGTATTGATGGTACATGGACATTTTACGGGTTGTTACGTGATAAACCATATGAAGGGTGGTGCAGTGAATACCAGGACATGTGGTTACGTTATAACCTCTAATGCATTGGGTATGGAAGTCGGCCGTTTGGCTATTCGATTAAGTATGTTTAGAAGTCGACCCTATGTTTATTCCATTTAAGTATGTTTATGTCACAAGTTACCTTTTTATGTTATGTGTTCTTTACATGGGTTTTATGATAATATTTTGGTTACAAAAGGGTATGCAATTATCTTTTATTCATTGAAGTGTTTTTCACTACATCATAAAGGTGAAAATTATTACTTTGATAAAGTATACATGGTTTACTTGTTGTTTTAAAAAACTAACAGTTTTCATTCTTTGTGTATCCCTTACTGAGATTTTTATGCTCACCCCAAGTTTTTTGAAATGTTTTTCACATGACTTAATGTGGAATAGGGTCAATGATGGGATCAAGGGAAAGTCATGCTATCTAAAACATGGAGCTAAACATGTTTCTTTTTAAGACTTTTTATTTTATGGAAACTTAGTAGAAGTGTATACATTGTAATCTTTTGAGATATAATAGTTATGTCCTAATTCTGTAAAACTCTAAACCTGAAAAGATCCTCAATGTGAATTATTCATTTAATTCAATATTAAGTAAGGTTTAAGTTTGGGGCCTTATACTCCAAGGCATATAACTGGAACATTTTTTAATATAACGAAAAATGAAAAAATAATACCAAATATATATATATGAAAAAAATATCTCAATATACCATTTGGAATAGGGGTGTTTTTCCAAATGAAGAACTCCTACTGTGCAATTTTTTTAAAGAAGGTGCTTCATATAAAAAACATTTATTAGAACAATTCATCAAAACGAACTTTCGGAATAAGTTCCTTATGAAGAAACACTCTTAAGAGGGTACCTTCTAAGAAAGCACCTTCTTAGGAAAATCATTAAATAAGGAAACTTTCAAAAATCCATCCACCATGAAGTATATTTAAAAAAAGTTTTTTACATTTTTATTTTCTACAAATAATGTGATTAATTACGTAATTAAAACTGAAAATATGATTATTAATAATTTATAATAGTAAATCTAAATAATATAAATTATTTTATATTTAAAAATTGTAATAATTAATAATTTATCAAATATTAATTTTTTATTGTACGTTTTGTTAATAATAATATTATTATTAAATATAAAAATTATAAAAAATAAAAAATAATATTTTCAATTATAACCAATAATTTATTATTTAATATAATTATTAATATTTTGTTTCAATATTAAAATAAATTAAAACCTATTATCTATACTAATTTACATTATTAAATAATAGTTATGCACATATAATAATTTCAACATAATAATTATTTATAACTATTTATAATATTAATTATACTATTATTTTGTATTATTAAATACATAAATAATTAGATTATATGAAATATTTAAAATTAATACTTAGTTATTTAAGCATTATTTAAATATTAATTATTTTATTATTATGGTTATTATAAATGATTAATATTTTTATTATAAATTATTTATAATAACTTTACTATTATCAACTATATTATATATGTTGAAATTTTAAATAATATTTATTTTCAATTATATTAGTAATCAATTATTTATTTACATTAAGAATTTAATTATTTATATCATTATTTGTAACTATTTGTGTAATTATTGTAAATATTTTAAAATATATTTATTATTCATTAAAACTGTAATTCAAAATTTCTAACAATAATAACATAGATAATAATAAGTATATATATTATTATGATGTCCGTTTTATTTTAAATTAATTTTTATTTACACAGTATATTTTTAAAATGTTGTATAGACGTTATTTAAACTATACTATATGCACATAAGTCTTTTGAAGTGTAAATGTAATGTAAATAATCAACAATGGTTGTGTCATACACATTATCTACGATTTGATATATTTATTAATTATTATTCTTTTCAATTATTTATAATATGTATAATTAATATTTTATGTTTCATTTATATAGTTCTTAGAATGTATATTTTATAGGCTTTCAAATTCACCAACTTTAAATGTAATAAGATGTTTTCAGAAAATTTGGTTCTTTGAAAATGTGAACATCATATGTATAGCTATCCAAATGATATCGGATTTCAATGAAATAAAACATAATCAATGTTGGTATAATTTTAAATTTTAGGAACTAACAATGCATCAAATCAAGGTGTCATTTTCCCATGAAGGCTGGAAAAATAATTTCAGTAATTTTTAATTCTAAAACAATAAATCTACATTTAAAACCATTGAAAATGATCTCAAATTCATATAAAATCTTATGATGGTTTTCTTAAAATTATTTTTGACATATGCGAGAAGACAGTGCATCAATTCAACATGTGATGTTTCTCATATGATTAGAATCCTTCCATTTTCAAATAATATTAATCCAATATAATTAGGTAATATAAATATTTAAGAAAATTAGTAAATACATGAAAATAATGAACCTAGAACCCAAAAAATTTCATTTACAAAATAATCATTTATGCTATGTAAGTGGGTAATTATCTTATTCCTTTCACATTTTTTAAAACATTTTTCATTTATTATTTCTTCTTTTCAATTATTATAAATATTACTAAGAAAATTATTATATATTATAATTATAAATACTAATCATGTATATGAAATCAATATCAATCTAATTAAGAAACGACTTTTTTAAACATGTTTATATTTAAGTATAATTATCATGTCATATATATATGTAATCATATATATATATACACATTTATATATATATATGTACATATAATAATTTACTATTAATTTACCTCTATTTAATTTAATTTTCTTACTATTGTTATTATAAATTTATTTGAAACATACTATAACATTTATTCAACTAAATAGATAATATTTTATTATTCAATTCTATAAATACCATTATTTACATTTGGTTTCATATTATCATTATCTTATATATATTCATCAGAAAATTTACGTTGTATAAAAATTATAATTTCAAGGATTATTTCATTTAATAATTTTATTTAACATAATATAAAAAATACACTATTATTGATTTGTATTTGTAAAATAGTTTCATACTGTTAATAATGAAAATTTAAATATTATTTTCCAAAAATATTTTCAAATAAGTAATGTTATATGAAATGATATTAAATATTTTTATTCGATTAATAATATCTTTTGAAATTATTTATTGGTTAATATAATTATCTTATACATTATTTACACTTATCCTAAATAATTTACAGACATAAATGACATATTATTAATAAATTATTTTATCATAAATAATAATAATATTTAATTATAAATGTGTAATATTCAAAAATATTTTTAAATATGACCTTTATATTATTTATTTAATGAAAATAAATTTACATATACATATAATTATATATTTAAAACCAAACAAGTACCACGTGACCTTGATAATGAAATAGAAAGAGTGGGAAAATTCTGGTGATCAATAATTATTAGGGGAAAATTGTCGTGAATGAAAATTATTAATCACCATAATTTTCAAACTACTTTCAAATGCACGTGTGGTAAGAGACACTACATTCAAATCCATTGGAAAAAATAAAATCTACAAATAAAACAAGAATAAATCATTTAAAAATTGATGTAAATTCATACAAGATAGAGAGAGATAGAGAACACATGGTGGTGAGGAAGAACAAATGTATGTCCGACGGTACGGAGGGATTGTAGTAGTAATGGTTTTATGGAGGAAATTTGATAGAAATGGGATTTTTTTTACAGATGTATGAAGGGAGAGTAGTGAAGACAATGAGATAATTAAAGAGGGAGAGTAGTAGTGATGTAGGTCAACAATAAGGATGGAGAGTAGCAACGAGGGAGGAAGAAGGTGCGGGAGGGAGTGTGGAAGCAGTGCTTTATTTAAGTGAGAGAATGAAAAGAATAACTAGTTAGTATGTTGGGATTAAATTTATAAAGCAGTGTAGGTTTTTATTAGTGCTTATAAAAATGAGATGATTAAGTTGGATTCTACTAGTGCTAAAATAGAACATACTTATAAATATACCTTTCATCAGTACTTTCCTAGTTATGATAATTATATAATTAAAATAATTAAAATTAATTAATGTACTTACCGAAATGGTGTGAACTATGGGTTAAAATCCCATGGCCCCAAAAAAAATAAGGAACAGAAACAAGTTGTACCAAGGGATGTGGAAAGAAACAAAATCATATGTTCCATCCAAAACACCAAAATACTCTATAATTTAAATGGAAATAATAGAGCATGACTTAACATGAATTCATAGTTCTAAAATTCCATGCATTAAAATAACCATGAAGAAGGAACAATCTATGAAACATAAGAGGAACCCAAGGGCAACCTCCATATTCAAAGATTTTACTTTAATTTTCCTTATCCCCCAGTGCCACTTGATTTAGAGAGTCAATTTTATTATGTTTCACCTTTGTAAAGTCCACAAGATGATCCTGAGGACTATGATCATGTTCTATCACCTTTAATTCAGTGTCAACTCCCTATTGATGAGGTATAATTTTAGATCCAGTCACCGGTTCCAACCTAGATTCCTATTCAAAACATTCCACTTAAAAGGCCACAAAAGTAGTAATAGATATTCACTCTTCATCCTTATACCCCTACATATACTAATAAAATATTCCTTCATCCTCATTTCATTTAGAATAATATGTCATTTTTCTTTCTAAATAATTGTTTTCTTGGCCATGATTACAAATTTGATCAAATTCCACATTATGAATGGACTCAATCAGAGAAACAATGTTTCCTTTACCTTTCAACAGGTAATTAGTGAATTAGTTTTCCACTTCTTTTATAAGACCATAAATTTCCACCTAATAAAATCCCTTATCCACTGGTAAATATTGATCATCAAAAACAGATTATGTAGTGTTACAAGAAGGACTAATTACCTATTTGTTCTACATACCTTCTTCTATGTAAGAATTAATGGGAATTGATCAACTTAGAGTAAGATCACATGTAATCACATAAATTGTTGGGGAACCCTCATTGTTCCAATTTAAAGGAGAAACATCAGAAGCACTAGTGAAAGACACCCCCTTACATTAATGATAGTAGAAATCACCAGGAAAAAATATCATATATACACCTTAAGAAATATAAATCTTACAGTTTCTTACCCCTTTATGTAACAAGAATTTATAAAATGATCTTTGATAACATCAACAATGTTTATCCCATCCTTTTAATCAGATGAAACACTCATTTGATATGAAAACTAGGAATCAATATTATCATTATTTAGTATGCTTTCAAAACCACTCAAAAACAGATGAGGTCCTTTATCATGTTCCTCAACACTATCAAAATTAAGAAATAAATCATTGACCTTATGAATGATCAGAGATAAACCTAGCACCTAATTTTATACTTGTGCCATATACCACATCAGAAAAATAAATTGAGGCACAGACTAGAATATTCACACTCTACCTAATGTTCTTATAATGTTTTCGAACATTTTCAGGTTTAATGGAATAATAATAAACCCCCCAACCCTTCACCTCATCATGTGAATCATACTCTAGAGACAGAGGCTCTGTGTGCTTTTAATCTAGCGATTTTTTCCATTAACAGTTGAAACTATGAGCATGCACCTGTCTACATGATGCCCACATTCCCTAAAATTCAAGAATCTAAAACCCCTATGGTTGTTATATTTATCATTTACAATACAAAATTAGTTGAAAAAAATTAAGTACATGTTCATAATTTACATAATGATCAAATTTTAAATCACCCACAACGAAGTACACTATTACAAGAAGAATTTAACTATATTCCAATCCGATAAAAAAATTTGTATAACGCCCATACATAGCAATATTAGTCTACTTATGAAGCTTCATTTGGGTTCCAACATATATTCATACATCCCAATGGACAATCAGATGAAAAAAACCAAGTAAGTACTTTAACTCAAATCCAAGATTTTTCAATGGTGTTCTAGGACTAAAACAGATCAAACAAAGGGTCCCAGTCTTAATATACATGGAACCCTTATTTCAAGTTGAAAAATAAATCACTCAAATACTTCATATTAAAATCGTAAGAAGGGATATTTATTAAAAAATTTCCTAAACTGATTGAAACAACATGCCAACCATCAAATCCACATACCTGGAGAATTAGTTTCTTCAAATCTTCTAGCTTCCAGAAATCATTCCTCGAATGGGAGTTAATCTGCACAATGATAGAGTGCTTATAAGACTCCATACAGTTTTCAATGAACATCATATTTTATTTGATGAAAACAAGTGATTCGTTCCATGAGATTTGAATAGGATAAAATGTTATGTTGATTTGAACATGAGGAAAAAGTAAATCTCTAACATAAATACATAACAATGGTGTAATGAAAAACTTAATAGGATCACACATTGCAAGAACCATAGGTTATGAAGATTGAGAAAAAGGTTTTACCCTCTTAGGATCTCAAACTGATGTTGATGAGGCCAAATGCATGTTATCGTTGCTAAAATCACCACAAACCTTCTTTGAGGGACCAATGAAAAAATCCACCATATTGAAAATATATATTAATTATTTTAAATATATTAATGTTATAAATAATTTTAATATTTTTATTATAATTTTATAAATACTTAAATAAATTTTTTTTTATAATTAAAATTATAAATAAATATATTTAAAAATATTTGAATACAATTATAAATAATTAAATATAATTATATATATCTAAGTAATTATATATATTTAAATAATTAAAAATATAATAAGTATAATAATTATTTAAATATTTAATTGTTAAAATTATAAAAATTTTATCATTTAAATATATTTACTATAATTTTATAACTATTTTAATATATATACATATATATGAAATTATATTTATAAATATATATTTTTATACTTATTTGTATATAATTATAAACATTTATATAAACATATAATGTAAAAAACCATGGATTAAAAAACCAACTATATTGGAATGATTATTAATTAAATAAAAAGTACATAATCAAGGAAGGATAAAGATTCAAGTATTAAAAAGAGGTATACACCTCACCCCAAAAACAAAAAGGATCATTAAACCACCTTCTTTTATGTCGATTCCCATTCCTCAGTAGCCACCATGTCCACTTTGGCACCTTCCTCTCTTACAATGCATTGGATCCTACCAAGAGTAATCTTGATCATACATGATATGTTATACATCATCCTCATCTGAGGACTGAATATATTGATCTCTAGTGGAAACATTTTTTAAAATAAAATCAATTCAACCACAAGAGCTACTCTTTACCACATTAATAGTACCAAATTATTCATAAAACCAATCCATACTCATCAAACAATTTAAAATATTAATTAAATTAAATTTACCATCACCAGGATCTAGTGTGGAAATAACCCCTTCATGAGGTGTGACCATCCCATCCAGCTCCCCATGAGTAACATGGTTCCCCACTATAAGACCAAATTATTTAAACATGTCAGCTTCCATGACTGCCACCAAGATAGTTCCTTCCCTCTAACCCTATAAAGAAAAATGGCCAAGAAAACTGAATTTCTTGTGGGTGACCAACTAATAAAATTCCTCATCCACAAAATGTATTCTTAATTGGAATGTGGAAGTTGAGACCTTACCCAATTTGGGGAAGAAAATCCATCCCATTTAGAAGTTAGTTTAATGGAACAATAAATAGTCTACGGAGATCCAATATGTGGTTTTATAATTTCATTAATTTCCAAAATAATAGGGGCAGAATCTCCTTTGAGAAAATGGTCTACATTAATAGAATTCCTCTGTATTGGAGAATAAGAAATCTGATCTACCAAGGGACTCACATCGTGGAGATCTTTTCTCATTTTAATAGAGATCACAAAATCCAAACCAACAATACATTTCTCGATCACATCAACAATAGAGGAACTCTCAACAACATGCACTTAAAATGTAGGGGTTTCTAGATCATTAGACACATCCATTAATATTTCTTTCCCCTTTTGGGAACATGATAGCCCACCCCTATCCTCACAAATAAAAAATCTAAATTTCCATTAATCAATTTAATGACAAGATTTCCTAATATTATAACATTATCAATTATTGTGACATTGGGTAGTTAAATGTCTAATACAAAAGTAACTACCTCATAATTCATCCAGCCACAAGAATTCTATAGACAACTCATAATTGAAATCACCCACATTCAAGAATGATGTTTCAGAATGATCAAAACTCATATCAATTCGAACTAATACTTTGGAAAATGACCATACCAATCAGGCTCTATCTCTTTATCAATTTTAATCGCAGTCCCCCCTTCAGACGCGACATCCCACTGAATCGATGGATTCCAAAAAAACCATCTTAGACCCATAAAATGAATCTAGTCTCTTGAAAAGGAGTTACTAGGTGGAAATAGATGAAAGAGGGTATCCTATTGATGAATGCTAAGATACCAAGGATTATTTGAAATCAGGACATAACTCGAAGAGAAAATATTGTGCTCAATTATAGGGAAACAGATATTGTAAAACACCATACCAATTGAAATCATTTTCCAACCACTAAAACACCAACAATGATGAAGTCGAGTCCTCAGATTCTCAAGTTTACATGAAGAATCAATCTATGGTTCTAAGATATGGGTGAGGGAGAAAATTTTCACACACCAAGATGATCTTACAAAGTTTTTATGGTCACCTACTTAAAATATATGGAACCATTTCAAGTAATCCTTTTATGCACAGATGTAGAAGTATCATGAATTTCAAAAAAAATTGCAGTTATTTGAATAATGAATAGTCAAATACTCAGAATACGTCACTAGGTTCTTCATGTCAGTCTTCACCTTGCCAACAAAACTTGAAGGCTCCATGTTTTCCTTATCTATGCCACCTTTATTATTATCAAACATTAAAGGAGGGATGAAGACATCTTTGGGATCAATGCAGCAATCGAGAGGACTCACTATCAATATTTGTGTATAATTATATACATATATATAATTATATAAATTTATATAATTATATATAATTATATAGTTATAAATATAATAATTATAGCTATTGAATATAAAATTATTACTATTATATAATTATTTAAATAAATATATAGTTATTTTTAATAATAATTCTATATAAATATATATAATGATATTTTATATAATTATATATAATTATATAATTATATATATATATATATATTAGTATAAATACTTATAGAATTATAAATATTGAAAGTATATTAACTATTTAAATATATATAATTATAAAAATTATAAATATTTTTATTATTTAAATATATATAATAATAATATTATAATTATTTAATTTATTTATATATAAATATTATTATAAATAAAAATAATTATAAATACTAGAATATAATTTGAAATATATATATATTAAAATATATTATATAAAATTGAAAAAAATATAATACATATATTCATTATTAAATAATTATTATTTTTAAATTTATAATTATTTTAATATATATATCTTAATATATTTACAATTATAGTTGAAAAAATAAATTTCAATAAATATATAAATATATATAATTATAAATATATGTATATATTTATATCAATATATAATTATATAAATTTATAAATATATTAATTATTTTATTTATTTTAATATATATAAATATGTGAATATTAAAAATGTAGACATTGTGCCATTTTATTATAGAGAATGTTTTGATTGGAGGAGAGTACTTAAGAGCGGGATGAATTGAGTATCTATTAAAAATTTCTATTTAAAAGTTCTCTTAAAATGTTCCCTAATGAAAATGAATACATCCCAATTAATCAAGGTAATAAAATTTTAAAAGTTTGACTATTCAAATAATTTATCAAAATATTGGTTAATTCCTAGTAATATCAATTTGAGTTATTGTTACTGCTTTTGAAGGTATTATAAGAAGAAATTTTTTTTTATCTTCTATCCAAGAATAACTATCACAGTAAAATCTAGTGTTTTCTAAAATACAGATTAAATAAGAGGAAAACTAAATTAAATGACAAAGTGGATCAAACAAGTGGTCCAGTCTCAATACGAGACCTAATCAACTCCATGTGTTGATCACCTACCACCAAGTATTATATATATATAAACTTGATCCACACCCTTGATTAGGGTAAGCAATAATGCCCAAGACTATCCAGGCCACACAACCACTTCCACTGTTCTTCATGGGTATAAACTACTAGGTCACACAAGGACATATTCCACACATATCTGTGTGAGTAAATAGATTTATAAAGTTATGAGAGGAAGGATATGTTGGATCCTTCCATTTAGTAATGGAGAAAACATGTGTTTTAATAATAATATGCTCACACTTATCATAATCAAAAAATAGTACAAAATAGAGAAAATATTATGAGATAGGGTTAGAAGTGCTCTAAGTGTTATTCAATGTAGCTATGGACTTGTATGATGAAGCAGCTGAAAGTAAATAATACACTTGTGAAAACAGAGTATCGCAAGTCAGTAGGTTCAAAGATGTAAACTTTCTAGCTCATGTTCATCATGAAGGTGGTTCTACAATTTTTTTTGGCTCTGATATATCATATTCCATCATCTAATTATAGTGTTCTTCGTGTGTTTTCAGTTATTTCTGGTTGCGTGTATCAGCTCAGTTTCAAATGCTTGCTGGTTTTCTAAACACTATTGCACCTCTTCTTTTTCCAGTGCCACACATTTCTTTTTATTTTCAGGTGCATGTTTTGGAGCCCACGAGATTAATGTTTACTGAACCTCGTACCTCATAATATTAGGTGGCATGTCTACAAAGAAACATTAATTATTTCACTTCCTTTAAATGACTCAAATAAGACAAATAGAAATAAAATTGAAAATGAAAAAACAGGGTAAGAATGATGTCAAAGTCTATCTAGAAATTGAATCACATGGAAATGTTGTCTCCACAAAATGGTGTCTTCTTTTATTTCCTTTGAGTGGTGAGATAGGTTTTTTGGAATATTTGTGTTAAAATTCAGAACTGATATCACAGATGCGGTGTTAGGATCACGGTGTTGGGTCCTTTTCTAATATTTGAATAATGTCTCGATGATGGTGTCATGGAAATGGTGTCACATATTTCATGAGATATAAAACTAATTACAGTGTTTGGGTCATGATGTCTGGGTCTGGGAGTCTGGGTCACGGTGTTGGGGTAATCGTGTCGAGGTCATGGTGTCTAGGTCACTGTGTCTATATTCCTTTCCAGAAAACCAGAACTAGTGGCAAACTCACGATTTCTCAGACATAACCAAATATCTGTAAACAATATTAAGTAGTAATATTCGCAGAATGAATTATATTTAATCATTTATATACAAAATCATTATAGCAAAAAGTTGAATATAGTTTACCAAAATCCGACATGATTTAGGATTAAGATGATTTAGTGGAAGTTTTTTTAAAACATAAAGAAACCATCCATATATTCACATGATTTAAGATAGATGATACAATATTAATAGGATTTAGTGGATTTTTATTTAAATAATAAAAAACCAATATTCTATACACATGATTTGAGATAGATGAAACATGATTTACATGATTTGTGATCATTAAAACATGATTAAAACATGAGGTGTCCAACAATCTCCCCCCTTTTGATGCTCACAAGACATGTGAATTAGATATCAGTTCATATTGTGATTTCTCCCCCTAAGGGACTTAGTGGGTTGTTCTAACCATTTTGAGATTATCCAAATGATTACAATAATGAAAGAGAATAAATTAAATTAAATAAGAGAATAGACAACAATAGTTCACATTACAGTATCGTAAAAAGATGTGTCATTACAAGCATGAAGAAAAAAAAATAAAAAACATCCATCTTAAGATATAATTTTTACTTTTCTTCATCTCATTCTATCCTCTTTTTTCCCTTGAAAGCAACATTAGAAGGAGCCACATGAACATATGTTTAATTTGAAGAATGGAGTGAGCTAACTGTCAGAGAAGGAAGAGGGAGTCCTTCAAAAAAATAAGGTGCCAAAGTTGTTTTTGTGGAGGACCAAGGAATGTAATGGTGAAGGATGAAATGTTTGATCTGGCTTAGAGCCTGAGATACTGAAAATTGAGGTAGAGTAAAAGGAATCCTCTCTTTCACCAACAATTGTTACAGGCGCAGGCAGGGTGTTTATGAGCTTTTCAACTCTAGCCAATAAAGTTTCTCCAAAGGCTTTCAAACCACCCTGACTCACGAATGTTGGAGTTTCTTAGGAAGGTTCATAAACAGGAACTGAGACATGCTCATGTTCCTTTAAAAATATTACTTTTAAATAAGAGACCATTTTCAATTACATCATTGTAGACATGTTTATGCCATTATCCAAGGCTTCTTCATTATCATCCATATCAATTTAGCTCAGAAACTTATACCAGGTATCCATAATTCATTGATTAATCAGATTAGGATCTTCAACACAATCTAGATTAGGGTGTTAGTCCCCCTCAACAAGTGAATCTCTCATATGACTAAAAGAATTAGTTCCTTGAGTTGGTTCAAAAATATCATATCTAATACTCGCAACCATTTCTTTTCTATCCAAATGGAATGTTTGTTCAATTTTTTCCATAGAAGAATGGATAATTTCATTATTATCCTATCCCTATAAATGTTCTTCCACCACAAATAACTTCTTAACACAATGTAATTCTTCTAGATGCTCCTCCAGAATAGACCTTTACCTTTCATTAACAATAAATTTTCATCTAGAAGCAGGTTCTTCTTCTAAATCAATACTTCATTCAGAAACATGTGCTTCCTTCCCAACTATGTTTTTTGGAATAGGTGTATTTTTGTCTTCCTTCCCCCAAATTGATTCTTCCAAAGGTGCAACAACTGACTCTTTATCCTCATTAGTAGGACATTCAACAATTTCATTTGGTTCCAAACCAAAATCATAAATGTTCTTAGGTTTTAAAGGATTCTCAAATGGAGTAAACATATCATATAACCATTAATTATCCTCCATGAAATCATTTTTCCACAGATTCCAAATAATATTTATCCTTTTGACTATAACATTTGGAAAACAGAATTCACTGTCCTTGATGAATTCTTTATTTAGTCCAACGATTCATTTATCATACAATATATCAGAGATTAACAATCTGTAGAACAAGGAAGTATAATTTGAGGTATTCTTTATCAATTCTCTTATGTGATGTATAAAATAATTTCACATGTTAATCTTGTGTCCATTATTCATAAGATGTATCAAGAATATATCTTGATATTTGAGGGTAGAAAAATATCATTTTCTTGGACAACTGAGATTCTGATTAAACATAAAAAGTAATCATGGTTCACTATTTAAATCAGCTGTAATAGCCCTTATCTTCTTTTTATCAACAGTCAATATTCCCATGGCCTCTTTTAAAACAATTATACCACTAGGTGGAGAAGGAAATCTCAGGTAGTCCTAAACAATTCCATCATGAGGTATCCCTAGGTAGGCATCCAATAACCATGAGGAAAAGGTAATTTTTTGGCCATTGATCCATCTTCTCACAACAAAACAATATTCTATATCAAATGATAACTAGACAAACTGATAGAACATAACAATTTTTTTTGGATAAATAGACATTTTCTATTTTTTGAAAAAATCTAACCATCCCTTCTCTTTTAATACATTCAAATAAAAATACATAATTTAAAAAAACCATGTACGGAATATTTTATTTTCTAGTACCACTATTCTATCAACAAGGTTTTGGTTTAGTGGTCCTTTGGGAGATATGATCAATGACCTTTTCAGTTTCTTCTTAAATATGTATTTCTCATGAGTTGATGATGATGGTTGCTTCATTATGGTCAATAAAGGAGGCGTTCATGAGAGTGATAGACATGAAGGACTAAAAGTGGTCTTATAGTTCGAGAGATAATGGTTTCAGTTTTGAGAGAATAGAGCTTGAGTTACGGAAATAGTGAAAGGAATTTGGATTTCATGAATTTTGGATTTCAGTTGTTGAAAATTCAAAAGCACGAGATGAATATAATAAAATAATAAACATAGTGGTATGGGCTATAAAATACAAAGAAACTAAAAACATTTCATTATGGTGAGACTGGATCATGTTTTCGAGGTATAATATTTACAGTCCGTCTCCACATAGTGTGACCATAATATTTGAGATAATAAACACTAAAAAATAACTAAGAGGCAGTAACTATGAGACAGTAAACTGTTAAATTGAAACTTCAAGAAAGTGACGTGTGAATCAATATACTATGAAATAGTAAGCTGTGAAACCGTATGTAGTGAAATAGAATGTTTTGGAAAATTGTATACTTTATAGTTATGATTTATCATTCCTAATTCATGTTTAATGTAATATACATCTTTAGAATTTAATGGTTTCGTGAATATATTAGAAAGATGATATTTAATTACAATTAATTCCAAGTTGATATCAAATTTTTTATAATGTATTCTCAAAATGTGATTTCTAACATCAATATGATTTGTCCTTGAGTGTGAAACTGGAATCATTGAAATGTTAATTCACTTGTATTGTCACAATTTATAGGTAAATTCCTGAATTGATATCCATAATCTAGTAATGTGGTTTTCATCTACATATTTATTGCACAACAACTACCAGTAGCTATGTATTCAGCTTTAGGAGTAGATAATGAAACAGAGTTCTGATTCATAATATACCATGATACTAGATACTTTCCTAAAAGGTGACATGTTACAACAGTTTATTTTCTACATAACAGAAAACCACCAAAATCTGCATCAGAATTTCTAACTAAATCTAATTATTGTCCTCTAGGATAAAATAGTCCTTGATTGGGTGTGTTTTTGAGGTATTTGAAAATTATTTTAACAACTATAAAATGATATTGATTATGGTTTTCGTGAAAATTTGAACACATAAATAAACTAAACATAATGTTATGTAAACTAGAATCTATGTTGATTAAGCTTCCAATCATTCCTTTGTAAGTGGTTTGATCAACATATGATCCATGTTCATCAAGATCCAACTTACATGTCGTACTCCTTGGAGTATCAATACTTGGTATATCCAAGCCAAAACATTTTATAAGATCTTTTATATATTATATTTCATTTAAAACAATAAAATATTTATTTTTAATGATTTTAAATTCAAGGATGAATTTTAGTCCCCCCATTAAACTGATTTCAAATTCATTTTGAAACATTTTAGAAAATTTAACACATAAAGATTATTTTGAAAATCAAAAAATAATATTATCTACATAAATTTGAACTACTAAAACATCATTTGAAAAACTTTTTTAAAAAAGTTTTAGATCATCTATATATTTTGTAACACCATTGGAAATAAAAATGTACTTAATCTATCAAACCAAGCTCTCGATCTTGTTTTAAATCATATAATTCTGTTTGATAATTTGAAAAAATTATTTTTAAAGTGATGATTTGTGAAACTAGAGGTTGATCAACAATGAAATACTCAGCTCTATACCCATTCAGGAATTCACTCTTGACATCAATTTTTTACTATTTGAAATTTTGATGGGAAACACAAACAAGTAGGATTATGATGGATTCATGTCAAGAAACAGGTGAAAAGGACTTCTCATAGTCAATTACATCCTCTTGACTATAGATTTGTGCAACCAATCTTTCCTTGTTTATAACTATATTACCAGCTTCATCTACCTTATTTCTAAACACCCACTAAGTACTTAAGGTAATAATATCTTTGGGTCTATCCACAAGCTTCCAAGCATTGTTTCTTTCAAACTAATTTAGTTATTCTTGCATATCCATCTCCAAAAATTCATCACTGATAGAATCAGTAATTTTTTTTAGGTTCATGTTGTGATAAGAAAACTTTATTTTTAATTTTATTTAAAGGAGAAGCTCTAGTTTGAGTTACATTATCTAAATATCCTACTAATCCATATAAAGGATGGTACTTAAGGGTTTTAACAACACTAAAAAATATAGGTCAGTTATTTCAGGTTCTTTAATGGGTTAAAGTTCATTTTGAATGAATATTGAGAATATCCAAAACTCAATGTTTTCACAGATTCCATTATAGGATGGTTAGTGGATTTTTCATTGATGTTTGGATTTGACATATCATCCTCCAGGTTCTTTAGAGAGGTCCTAGGTGATTGTCGATTTGTCTCATCAAACATGACATCAAAGAATTCATCCACACATTTAGTACTTTTATTAAACACTATATTGGTTTTACTAGAGATTTATATTCTAGAAAAATTCATTCATCACTCTTGGATGAAAAATTGTAAAGATTATTCTTAGTATTAAGGATATAGACATTGTAACCAAATACTATGAAGTAGTTTACATTGGGTTTTCTATTGTTCCATAACTCATATGGAGTTCTTTTAAGAATATGTATAATCAAAACTCTATTAATAATATATCATGCTGTATTTATAGATTAATCCAAATAATAAATAGGTATGTTATATTCAGTAATCAGGGATCTAGAAATCCATTGCAAGGTCATATTTCTTCTTTCTGCAAATCCATTTTGTTGTTCTGCTCAAGGGGCAGAGAAATTATGATTACGTCATTTTATGAAAAAAGGATTCAAACTTTTCATTTTCAAAGTCATAGCCATGATAAATTATTATAAATTTAATTATACTACCACTATAATTTTCTACAATTTTAGCATATTTAGTGAAATGATAAGAAACATAACGTTTGCGAGGAGAAAAGAAATAACACCTATATCTAGAAACGTCATATAAACAAACAAAAACATAGAGCTTCCCATTTAAAATAGAAACTATAGATTTTATAAATAAATCCATGTGAACCCATTGGGGAGGTTAAGAAGTTGACACATCATTTTTTTGTTGAAGTAAATTTTGTGTTTCTTTCCCTTTTGACAAGGATTACACACCTTATCATTTGGAAACTCATGTTTTCAATATTCTTTGAATAAATTTTTTATACATTACATTCTAATGGATTGAATATTGCAGTGTCCTAGTCTTCTATTTCAATGCCATGTCTATTAGTGAAATACAAATAAACCTGAAGCATTTTGAGAAAAAATTGGATCTTATGTAATAGAATATAAAATTTTATTTTTTAATGTAGAAAATAATAATCATTTTTATAATTAAAAACATTTCGTGTATCATTTTTAAATTTAACATGAAATCTGTAACGCCCCGAACCCAGTTACCCAGAGTCGGTGCATTATTTTAATACATTGGCATGAATTCCAGGAATCAAGTCCGGAAGGACCGATCAATTTTGCAATTTTGGAAAATAAATTACATACATGATCGTTACATTAAGAAATAAAATATAAAACACAATGTAAATGATCTTTGAGACATCCATTAATCCCATAGCGTAACCTTGTTTATCAGTCATTAAAGAATTCTTGAAGTCCAAGGAAAATGAAACATAAGAAAGGGGTGAGCTCAAATGCTCAGTAAGGGTAAGCAATACAGTAGAAGATAACTTAAATATTAATCATGGTGAATAATTTAAACGACATGCCTTTACCAATAATAAAAATGAATAATTTTATGGAAAGAATATGAGATGAGAAAATAATTCCATAATAAAATATAGTCATTGGTATTCTACTAGTCGAATAACCACATGAACCATCAATATTATTTTCATAATAAGGGAATGTATAATGCCAGACATTCTGAAACATTTTGTCAAGGCCCCGACCAAGAAGTCAAAAAATGATTAAGGCATCGACCAAAATTATATATCAAATTGGGAAAGGCCTCAGCCAATTCCACATCTAGTTGTCTCATGAGACCTACAGATGCATCGAGGAGCTATAGCGGGCTCCACCCGTCCATTACTATGTCCAATACATTCCTCATATTAAAAGGTTGAAATATAACATAAACATTCATATTAAAACTTGCATAGGAAATGTCAATACATTAACCACAAACCCTGAATGGTATAAAAAAAGATCATCCATAGTCAAACATATAATAACTCATTCAATACAATATGGAATATTGTATTATAATAAATCAACGTCATTCAAAAATACTATCCAGTAAAGGATGCTAACGAAGTTGAAAATGACAATTAAAACATTTTGAGGGAAATAACCTTTTTGTAAAATCATTTAAAAGTCACACATTTATAAAGGAAGTAATTTAAATGAGATTTTGGAATAAATGTGTTTCATACCAATTTGAAACTTTTGAAAAGAATTATCATTTCAAAAAATTCATGTCTATATAAATAAATCCTTAAAATCATTTTGAATACATGAACATTAATTAAAAATATTTAGATAGATAAATCGTTAAAACATTTAAAATTATGATCATTATAAAGGGTAACTTTAAAAAATAATTAAAATATTCATTTTGAAATCATTTTTATGAAAAATGGACATGGATGATAAAAATTTCCCAGTAAATACTTACGCATAAATAATCTCGGATAATAATGAGATTGGGGAATAAACCCTTACCTTGAACATTCCTTTAGTCGAGGGTACATTTAACCTCCTATATAAAGATCATATTATGTTATTAAATTATACCAGAACCATATTAATATTTCTGATATCATACATGATTCAGTTATGACTTTATACTACCAATTTAATAATAATTTCCATGTTAAATTAACATTTTGGGTAATAATCACTGTCTTTATCGTACGTGTTTTAACTTGTTACTCTTGATTGTATCACATAGATCAAGATTTAAATACTTACAGAATATAAAACATGATTTATATATCATATATATTTAGAATATAAATATGTATAATAGACATATATATGAAATGAAAAACACCATTTAAGGAGACGGTAGTCCATGTGTACGTATAAACACTATTGACATTTTCATTTCGTATTGAACGAAACTAAGTGAATAATATATATGTAAGTACACACACAAATATATATATATATATATATATCTAGTATAATTATTATTTCATATATTATATACTTATTAGAAATACATGTTTTTATAATCATCGATGAATGGTGAACGTGGAAATTAATCTCATCGCGTCGTGGAGACGGTTAATCCGTACGTATGCACAAGTGAAAATATAATTTCCTTAAAAGTGTGGAATTGGATGGTATAATATTTTTATAGAGATATTATCATGTTATTTTAATTATATATATACATATTACTCATCATTATATCCTTCCAAACAACATAGTGTTGAATAACGAATTACACCACGACGTGGAGACGGTAAGCAGTACGTACGCACGCATGGTGACATTATCAATCAAAAGATGGATTGAATAATGAATATAGATTTTCCATGATTATAATAACATCACAGTATATATAATATAATAGACTTATTATTTTAGAATGGAAACAACAAATAAATAGTAAGTGGAAGAATAAGTGAATTGAAAGAGGGTTGTGAAATCATTACCTCTTTTTCAGGTTCTTATTTTTGATTTGATCAAAAGGGATCCATAGGTTGGATTTATGGACAAAGGAAGGCCTCTAGGATGAATTTATGATAGTTGGAAGGATATTTGGGCAGGGTTTGGACGAGCCAAATGTCTTTGGAGGTGTGAATTTGAGAGAAGTTGAAGTGCCCTTTTATAATAGGGGTGAGGGGCACCATTGAAAAAATTCAAAATATTATTTTATAATAAATTCATATTCGGTTTATAATGGCTCCAAGGTGACTTATTTAGAGGATAGGGTAGTTATGGGTCGAAATACTCTCAAACAATAGGTTTTAGACAAGTTTAGGTAACCATTTTAACCTTATCATTTATATTTAACTCTTTTAAATAATTTAACTTCTACTGTGTCTTCTTGTATTATCACACAATATGGTTGATAAACATACTATATAATTCCAATAGAACACCAAATGGTTCATTAATGTCATATATATTATTATATAAGTCTTTTTGACGAACTATATATTTTTATGACCATTATATAATTTAATAATATAATATTTGTTTTAAAAACTAATTTATATCAATTTTGAAACTATTTGGTATTTGTTTTTTTGTTAAAATAATAACAGCATGATTTCTTCAAACGTAATACATTGAATAAATCCTAAAATGTCATATTCACCTTGAAAATTCATGGATGTCATAAAAACGATGAAATTATATTTATTTTAATATTTATAATACCATTTATTAGATTCTTTCATTAACAAGGTAATTAATGCATCATCATTGTGTCATTAATAAATTTAATTATTTAATCTCTAGAAATTATAAATAAAATACCATAATTTATGAAATATTTCTATCTTTCTAATGAATAATTATAGTCAAATTTATCTTATGTAAAACCCTATATTAAAAATGGTTTAGTTATTAAACTTTGATTTTAACTATTATACCTCTTCTTTAAATAAAAAAATAATAAATGTATTAATATAATCCAAGTGGACCTAAATGGACATATTTTATTAATAAGGTTGTTTTTGGTCGAATTAAACTTATACAATAGAATTAAGACATGTGTTAGGGTAATAATAACAAATTTTTTACCCTTAATTACCCTATTTACTTTTAACTGTGGTAAATAAAAGTAAAAAGTTACTATTCCCCAAATTTTTTTATCATATTGAAATATATTTTACTTAAAGAGGTTAACTTTGTCTCTAATATTTTTGAAATTTCACTCATAGAAGTGGTAAAATTATATTTTATGTGATTTAGAAAATTCTCCTAGGAGGTGGGTAAAGGACGGTGAAAAGTTCTATAAATTTTTTAATATATCTTAATTTTTATAAATTGACTCCAATTAATTATATTTAACTTATATAGATATTATGTATCTATATTGACCTAAAATAAATTAAAATTATATAAATAATTATTTAAATAAAAATTCGATGTTAAACGATAACTTAGTGTTTTATCACTATTCATAAAAAATTATACATTTTCAGAAAAATACCAAATATTCACCCGAGGATAATTTTGATATTACTAATCCAAAAATGAATTCTATTTTAGTAAATTCAAAACATAGAACATTCATTTATTAATTTAAAATTAATTCTCGTTGTCAAATCTGATAGCATGTTTTTTAGAAACAATAACTATTAAAAGATTGACACTTTTTATGTATAATTTCAATGTCAACATAATTCCAATTACCAACATTGGATTAAAAGGAAAAAATATAATCTAATTATACTTCCAAAACATTAAAATATATAATTCAATACTAAGAATTATTTTTATTAAAAAAAATTCAGTTAAAATATAATATTTTTCAGTATTCACCCAAATATGAAAGTTATGGAAAAACACCAAAACTTTATTGAAACTAAATTATTATTTTTTGATTATAATGAAGAAGTTAATTTTTTTGAAATTAATATATAAAAGTTTCATATATTGGATTTAAAAGGGGTTCTCCATTAAAAGGCGGTAAAATTAATTTTTCTGAAAAATAATTTTTTTATATGAAAAATATGATTTTGTTCTTACATTATGTCTAAGAAACTCATAATATGGATTCTAGAATTATATAATGTTCATAATTTTGTTAATACTATTTATTACTGCTTTTGAACGGCTATTTTTCTATGTCGTGATCTGCATGACCTCTATGTTGCGTGTAGTGCAAGTTATTTCATTACTTTGAAAAAATAACATACTATAAAATCTTGGGGTGTTACATTATTCCCTCCTACAATAAATTGAATCCTCGCAATTTGAAATTGTTCTTTGAAAATAAAAGGTTGAAAATAGAAAATACCTTTGTGTGAAAACCCACATCGGTAATTGGGTTAATAAAATTTAGTCTTAATAAAAGGAAAAGGGGAATGAAAAAGTCACCACTGAATTATGATCTCGATCAGGAGAAGATTAGTGGAAATTAAAGAAACATAATTGGAGGAAAAACGTAAATATTTATATGGAGTGATTGAGGACATCAATCACAAACAATTGTAGAATTATGGGCCTCAAAGCCACCAATCTACGATGATTGAAAATACCATCGGTTCAATAAAATGTAAGGTATGAGGATAACAAATTTTTGGTTTTAATATCCCTTCCATAAATTTAATAATTAACTTATCCGTAAAATAAGAGGGTGAAATATATATATATATATATATATATATACTTAACATTTAGAGTTTCATCATTCATCTAATTCCAACCACAAACTCATCACTCACTCTAAAAGATTTCAAAATTATATATATTCTATTTATCCTAATCATATTGGGTTCCAGAAATAATGAATTTATAATTCACATATCAGAACCTTTAAAAAAAAATCATTATTCAATCCAGAACATCACATGGGTCAGTGATAGGTGATACACCCTTGCCTCCTTTCGGATGCGGGTTCAAGTCTCGTGACCTTTCCGGACGTGATGGGTTGCCGCTTGACCTCCGGGTTGTACTTTTTATGGAAATCCAAAAATAACCTTAACAATAGTATACAATTTAAAACTTAATCCGTTCCAACCTTTATAATTATCCAAAATACTTATATCCAAACTCTCATTCCAAAGTTTATAAGGAAGTTAAACATAATGATGATCCTTTTTTCTAGCTAATAACATGTAAATGCCTTCATTGTGTAATTTTTTACAACACCTCAACATCCTGAATTACCAAAGTCAACCATATCTTATTCCAAAATCACTACCTCATTATAAGGACCATATTAAGGATTACCTTTCCTTCAACCATTTTTTTCCAAAAAGTGTTGATTACTATTAAGTCACTTTTCTTAGAACCATATAATCTCAAATCCCCAATAAAATAGTACTACAGTACTATCCTTATTTATCTCCTTAGTTCATGTAACCAATATACTTTTGATAAAACACTCAAATGAAATAATTCTATAATAACAACATAAGAACACTAGTAATTCTTCTTCATCTGAGGTAGTATCATAACTTGATTATTATCCAATAACATCACTTGCGGTATACTCTTATGAATGTGAAATTGATTCGTATAGTGTCTCAACGCCTTGTAGATGATGAATTTTACATTTGAAAACTTTTTCTTACCCTTGCAAAAAGGTATTTGGTGTCCTTTTTCTCCACACTTATATCAAGCTCCCATTCCCTTCATGAATTTCCCAAGGTGATTCATTCCACATTTATCACATATTGGAAAATCTTTCTTTCCCTTGTTCATATTATACATATTTCTTTCAACCATCCATTTCTTCTCTAGATTCCCTTCAAAGCAATAGGATTCAGAGAATTCTTTACTGATCTTATTATCACATGATACTATTTATTCATATGATGATAATACGTGGGAGACTATTTCAATTCTAAATGTCATCTTAATACCCTGAATGATATGACCCTTCTTACTCTTTGGATCATACATATTGTTGGAGTTATCATTCCTTTTACTCGGTTTCATTTCTAAACAATGGCATTCACTAGGTCAGTTTATGAATCACAATTCGTAATTCCGAACATGTAAAATACCTTATGTAATTTGAATAGTTTATGGATATAATCCATAATAAAAATAATCTTTTCTTTGAGGAGGTATATATTCATAAACCCTTAATAGTGGTTTCTAATTAAAATGAGAATTATCCTAAGCATATCCCCCGGGAGTGTCGTAACCAATAGTGTAGCAAGGCCCATTATCGTGCACTAGTTCCAATCCGAGTCTAGCACAAAGCAGTATTTTCGGGTTTTACCCCTAGGTTCATCTGTGCCAGAGCGACCACTACCTGCTCGTATCCAAACAAGGATGTATTTTCTTGGAGAACTCACAAAGTGTCTACACTACCAAAATTTTAGGATTTCCTTATATAATAATCCTCAATGTCTTTCTAAGGTCTATGTGCTCTAATCAGAGTTTATCTAAATCTAGATTCCAAGGTTATTTCTAAACTTCCTTTGATACCAACAGTAACACCCAAACCCTAGTTACCCAGAGTCGGTGCATTATTTTAATACATTGGATTGAATACAAGGAATCAAGCCCCGAAGGACTGACCAGTTTAACAGTCTTGGAAAATAAATTACATACATGAATGTTAGATTACACATTAAAAGATAAAACACAACGTAAATGATCATTTGAGACCGCCATTAAACCCATAGCTTATCCCTGCTTATCAATCGTAAAAAACTTCTTGGACTCCTGGGAAAATGAAACTTAAGAAAGGGGAGAGCTCAAACACTCAGTAAGGGTAAAAAATACAGTGGAAGATAACATAAATATTAAGTATGGCGAATAATTGAAACCACATGCCTTTACCAATAATAAACATGAATAATTTAATGGAAGGAATATAAGTTGAGTAAATAATTCTATAATAAAACATAGTCATGGGTATTCTACTAGTCGAATAACCACATGAACCATCAATATTATTTTCAGAATGAAGGAATGTATAATTCCAGACATTCTGGAACATTTTGTCAAGGCCTCGGCCAAGACGTCTAAAAATGATTAAGCCCTCGGCCAAAACCATACAGAAAATTTGGAAAAGCCTCAGCCAATTCCCGATAAAGTTGTCGCATGAGACCTACCTATGCATCGAGGAGAAATAGAGGGATCCACCTGTCACTTACTAAGTCCAATACATTTCTCATATGAAAAGGTTGAAATATAACATAAACATTCGTATTAAAACTTGCATACGAAATGGCAATACTTTAACCATAAACAATGAATGGTATAAAAATAGAATATCCATAGTCAAACATATCATAACTCATTAAATACAATATGGAATATTGTATTATAATTATCAACCTCAATAAAAAATAATATCCAGTAAAGGAAGCTAACAAAGTTGAAAATGACGAGTAAAACATTTACAAAGAAATAACCTTTTTGTAAAACCATTTAAAAGATACACATTTATAAAGGAAGTAATTTAAAAGATATTTTTGAATCATAGTTTCCCATACCACTTTGAATTATTTGAAAATAATTATCATTTGAAAACATTCATGTCAATATAAATAAATCCTTAAAATAATTATGAAAACATGAACATTAATTAAAAATATTCAGAATGATAAATCTTTAAAACATTTAAAATTCTTTTCTTGATAAAGAGTTACTTTAAAATATCCATAAAATATTCATTTTGAAATCATTTTTATGAAAAATAGACATGGATGATAAAAATGTCCCAGTAAATACTTACACATAAATAATCTCGGATAATAATGAGATTGGGGAATTAGCCCTTACCTTGAACATTCCTTTAGTCGAGGGTACTTCTAACCTCCTATATGAAGATAATATTATGTTATTATATTATAATAGAACCATATTAATATTTATTATATCATACATGATTCATTTATGACTTTATACCACTAATTTAATAATAAATTTCATGTTAAATTAACATTTCGGGTAATAATCGCATTGATTATCGTACGTGTTTAAAATTTTAAATCTTGATTGTATCACATAGATCAAGATTTAAAAACCTACAGAATATAAAACATGATTTATATATCATATATATTTATAATATAAATATGTATAATAGACATATATATGAAATGAAAAACACCTTTCATGGAGGTGGTAGTCCATACGTACGCATAAACGCTGTTTCCGTTTTCATATTGTATTGAATGGAACTAAGTGAATAAGATATATGTAAGTAAATATAAATATATAAATATATATAAATATATATCTAATTTATAATTATTATGTCATATATTACATACTTATTAGTAATATATATTTTTATAATCATCGATGAATGGTGAATGTGGAAATGAATCTCATCGCGTCGTTGAGACGGTAATCCGTACGTACTCACGAGCGAAAATATCATTTCCTTAAAGGCGTGGAATTTGATGGTATAATAATTTTAAAGAGACATTAGCATGTTATTTTTATTATTTATATACATATTACTCATCATTGTATCCATCCAAATAACATAGTGTTGAATAACAAATTACACCAAAGTGTCGAGACGATAAGCCGTACGCACGCACACATGATGACAATATCATTCATAAGATGGATAGAATAATGAATATAGATGTTATATATTTATAATAAAATCACACGATATATAAGATCCTGGATTTATTATTTTATAATGGAGAATACAATGAATGAGTAAGTGGAATAATAAGAGAACTTGAAAGAGGGTGGTGAATTCATTACATATTCCTCGGGTTATTCCTTTTGATTTGATAAAAATGGATCCATAGGTTGGCTTTATGACCAAAGTAAGGCCTCTAGGAATAATTTAGGATAGTTGAGTGGATATTTGGGCAGGTTTTGGCCGATTAAAATGGCTTTGGAGGTGTGGATTTGAGAGAAGGGGAAGTTCCCTTTTATAAGATGGGTGAGGGGCACCTTTGAAAAAACTTAAAATATTTTTTTATAATAAATTCATATATGGTTTATAATGGATTAAAAGTGACTTATTTATTGTCTAGGGTGGGGATGGGTCGAAATCATCTCAACCAATAGGTTTTAGAGATGTTTTTTTCCATTTTATCCTTATAATTTAGATTTAACTCTATGTTAAATAATTTAACTTTTATCGTGTCTTCTTGTATTCTTACACAATATGGTTAATAAACAAAATATATACTACCAATAGAACCCCAATTGATTAATTAATGTCATATAAATTATTATATAAGTCTTTTTTCTGAGCCTTATATTTTTAGGACCATTATATCAATTAATAATATAATATTTGTTTTAAAAACTATTTTATGTCAATTATGAAACGACTTGGTATTTTTTTTGTTAAAATAATAAAAACATGATTACTTCAATAAAAGTACATTTAATCAATCCTAACATGTCATATTAACCTATAAAATTCGTGGATGTCATAAAAACTTTTATTTTATATATATTTCAATACTTATAATACCATTTATTTGATTCTTTCATTAATAATGTCAATTACCGCATCATTATTGTGTCATTAATAAATTTAATTATTTAATCACTAAAAATTATAAATAAAATTACATAATGTAGGAAATATTTTTTGATTTATAATGAATATTTATAGTCTAATTTATCTTATCTATAACCCTATACTAAAAATGGGTTTGTAATTAAACATTGATTTTAACTCTTTTAACTCTTCTTTAAATAAAATAATAATAAATGACTTAATCTAATAAAAGTGGACCAAAAGGGTCATATTTTGTTTCTAATGTTGTTTTTGGTCGAATTACTCTTATCCAATAGAATTAGGACATGTGTTAGGGTAATAATAATATCATTTTTATCCTTAATTACCCTATTTACTTTTAACCGTGGTAAATAAAAGTAAAAAGTAACTATTCACGAATTTTTTTTTTCTTATTGAACCAAATTTTATTTACTGGGTTTAATCATGTCTCTCATATTTTTTAAATATCACTCACAGAAGTGGTAAAATTAAGTTTTATGTGAATTTTCAAATTCTTCTAGGAGTTGGGTAAAAGACGGTGAAAGGTTCTATTAAAATTTTTATATATCTAAAATTATTATAAATTGACTCCAATGAATTACATTTAACTTATATAGATATTATGTATCAATTTCTACCTAACATAAATTTAAAAAAAAATAATTATTTAAATAAAAATTTCGTTTTAAACGATAACTTAGCGTTTTTTCACTATTCAGCCAAAATTTTACGTTTTTAAAAAAATACCAAAAATTCACCCTAAGAAAAATTTCAATATTCCGAATCCAAAAATATAGTCTATTTTACCAAATTAAAAAAATTGAAGTTGAATTTATTAATTTAAAATTAATTCTCATTTTCAAAACAAATAGCGTGTTTTTGAAAAACAATAACTATCAAAATATTGACACTGGTTTATGTATATTTTCAATGTGAAATTAATTTCAATAACCTACTTTGAATTAAAGGGTAAAAATTTAATCAAATTATACTTCAAAAATATTAAAATATATAATTCATCAATATAAATAATTTTGATTAAAAATGTTGTTTTATGTTTAAATATAGTATTTTTCACTATTCACACAAATATGAAAGTTATCAGAAAAACACCAAAAATTTATAAAAAATACATTTATTTTTCACAATACAAAATAATAAGATAATTTTTTCTAAATTAATATATAAAAGTTTCAAATATTTGATTTAAAAAGGGTTCTCTATTAAAAGGCGGTAAAATTGCATTTTTTGAAAAATAATTCTTTTAACTAAAAAAATGAATTTGTTCTTACATTATGTCTTAGAAACTAATTATATGGATTCTAGAATTATATAATGTTCAAAAAAATTTCAATACAATTCATAACCGCTTTTGAACGACTGGTTTGGTAAGTCGTGATGCGCATGAACTCTATGTTGCGTGTAGTGCATGTTATTGCATTACTATAAAAAATAACATACTATGAAATCCTGGGGTGTCACAAAATCCATCATCACATAGTTATGAAATAATACGAGGATTATAATTCATTCCATCAACGGAAAGTACATTGGAAATCAATACTAAGATAGAGTTTTAGATTTGGCCAAGGCCAATGATTTTTTCCTTTGGTTTTGTCACCAAATGTGACATGTCCACCATCAATTATTATTATATTCTTGAAGCATGAATAGTATCCTTCCATGTGTCTTGAAAAACCAATATCCAATTACCATAATCTTTTACAAGATCTCTATAAACAATTTTCATACAAAATAGTGAAATAAAAATAGAAATTAGTACCCATCTTTATTTGGATCCAGTAATATTAGTTACTAGTGTTTTATGATTCCATATCTGCCTCATAGTTATCCTAAATTTTTTTTAATGTACTTGTGAAATAAACTCAATTTTTTATAGAAAATCATTAAACAGTAGAGAGTGTATCATAATCTGAACAAAAAGACGGTTTTCCAGAACTAGAAGTAAAGCAGTTTTTTAGATTTGGAAACAAAATTGGTTTTGCGGAAATTGGTTTTACCAATTTGATCGCCAATACCAGTAGTGTCATTAGGGGAAATATTTTTATCAAGAATTTGTACAAAGGTATATTTACCTTTATTAAACCTTTAAACATTATTTTTCAATTTCTCATTACATATATTTAGTTCATTTTTTCTTTGAGAAATTGATCAATTTTCTATCTTTCTACAGTATGTTAAGATGTAACAGCCGAGGTAAGAGCATATTGTTTCCTTAAGGGCTTGTATTTATCATTCAGTTAATTAAATGTTTCTTCAAGAAAATTTAAATACTCAAAAATTTATTCATATTTTCAAAATCACATTCATCCCTAGAATAATATTAATTTTCACATGAGATTCATGTGTATCCTTATATGTGTTTGTCATGAAACACGTATTGGTTTTGTTAGCCTATTCATCATGTGAAGATTTTGAGTCACTTGAATTGTCCTCAAAAGCACTCCACGTTTCTTTGATTACCTTTTTATACTTTCTATCAATGTCCTCATATTTTTTTTATACTTGAGTTTGGAATAATCAAACTTTACATGTCCCTTTCAATTACATTCATAACATAATATCTCAACAGACATGTCATTTCTTTTCCAATATTACCTCCAGATTCCCTTTTGATCATATCTTCTTTTGATGTTAGAAAATCTAAAAAATTTCATCCTCTTGAAAAATTTATTAAACCTTCTGGCTAATTGATCCATCTCCTCATCACTGTTAGGTGATGATTGTTCACTATTGGATTTTTCTTTAGAAACATTCAGTTTCCCCATTTATTTTTGTTTAGAGTTGGAGGTTTTGAATTCCACAAACATTCTTTAGGGTTCATCCTACAATTCCTTTTTGAAATTCATCTTTTCTTCATATATCATTTGTTTCCCAATTTGTTCTTTAAAATGTAATTTAATGATGCTGCATAACTATTTAATAGAGAAAGAGGTTCCTTTCCATCTATTAGGTAGGCATATGAGAATACTAATTGTTTATCCTTTGGTAGTAACTTCTCTTTCAGGAGAAATCATTGTGTTGAAAATTTCATTGAACCTTAGATACTTGTCTAATATAGGTTTATCAGGCTTCATTTTATAGTTATCATATTTAATAGTATAAGTATTATGTATCATTTCTTTCACACTAGATGATTCTTTATGTGAAACATACAAGGCATCCCAAATTTCAAGGATAGTTTTACATGTAGAAATTATGTTAAATTCGTTATATTCTAAAAAAAATATAAATAATTCATGGATTTGCAATTATTTTTTTAGCCTGTCTTAGTTGGGTCATGCCAAGTAATTATATCAGTAGTGGGAATATTATATTCATATATAATTGAAGACCAAATTTCAAATCCTATACATTCTGAAGGAATTTTAGTATTAATTTTCCATTGGGAATAATTCGCCCCATTAATGAATGGTGGTCTGTTTTTTGTCGCACCTTTTATTTTACTATCCAAAATAAAGAAATAATTTTAATTATCTAGAAATTTATATTTAATATAAATTTATAGAACATTAAATTAAAAAAAAATCATATATAAATAGATTTAAAAAATTGAATTTTAATAGGAATAAACTCTTTTGAAAACAAATTTTATCGTAGTAGAGTGATCAATATGGGAGTGAATTGAGTATCTATTACAAATTTTTGGTAAAAAGTTTTCTTAAAATGATTCCCCAATAAAAATGAATACATCCTAGTTAATCAAGGTAATAAGGTTATAAAAGTTTGACGATTCAAATAACTTCTCATAAGATTGATAAATTATCAGTAATATCAATTTGAGTTATTGATACTAAATTTGATGGTATTCTAATATGAAAAAAATTATAACTTTTATCCAAGGCTAAAAATAAAAGTAAAATATATTGTTTTCTGAAATACACAGTAAACTAGAGAAATAATAAATTAAATAACACAGCAGATAAAACAAGTGGTTAAGTCTAAAGCTGTGACATAATCCACTCCACTTGGTGATCACCTGCCACAAATAAAATTTAGATTAATAAAATTGATCTAAACCCTATATCGGGGTAAAAAAACAGCACAACATTATCCAGGTCACACGACCTCTTCCACTATTATTCATGGGAATAATCTACCAGGTTACATAAGGAACACATCCACACTAATCTATTGGAGTAAAAAGATGTAAAAAGATATGATAAGAAGTATATCTTTTATCCTTCAGTTTGGTACATGTGGTAGTCTATTTTTTAATACAGACATACACACACTTCTCAAAAGATAAAAACAATACACAACAAAAAGATGATGATATAAGGTTAGAAGTTATCTGAGTGTTATTATATGAAACTCTTGAGTTGTAGATTGAAGAAGATGAAAGTATCGAGTCCTCTTGTGAAAAACAGAGTTTTGCATATCTATATGTTCAAAGGTGTAAGTTGTCTATATAATGAGCTTCTTGAAGGTTGTACATTGAAGATGTTTTTGGATCTGATATATGGTATTGAATCCTTTTAATCAAGAGTGCTTCATGTGTTCTTAATATATTTATTGTTTCATGTATTAGTTCACTTTTCAAATTCTTGTGTATTTTCTACACACTACTTCACCTATTCTTTTTCTACTTTGATGATTTTATTCTTATTTTAGAGAGAATGTGTTGGAGCCTACATGATTCATGTATTCTTCACATCCTACCTCATACTATCAGTTGACATGTCTATAAAGAAACATCAGTTATCCCTATTCCTTTAAATGAATCAAATACGACCATTAGAAATTAAAATGAAAATGACAACATAGATTAAGGAACAATGTCACAGTCACTCAAGAAATGGTATAACATGGAAACGATGTCACCATGAAACAATGTCTTCTTATTTTCCCTTTAGCGGTGAAACATTCATGATTGCATAGTTTTTTTAAGATCAAGAACCGGTAGAAAAAATTCGGTGTTAGGATCAAAGTGTTTGGTCCTTTTCCAAACATCAAATTATGTCTCGGTGAGGGTTTCATTAAACCATTGTGACAGCCTTCACGAGATCTACAACTGATTATGATTTCTAGGTCAAGTATTCTGGGTCACAGTTTCTGGGTCACGGTGTCTGGGTCACGGTGTCCGGGTTACTGTGTCTCGGTCATAGTGTCTGTGTCCTTTGCCAGAAAACTAGAACCATTTGAAGACTCAAGGTTTATCTGTCATTGCCAAATATCTATAAATAGTCTTAGCTAGTAATAATCATAGAATGAATTATAATTAATAATTAATATAATAAATAATTATAAAACTAAGTTAAATATATTTTACAATAATCAAATATGATTTAGTATTAACATGATTTTGTGGAAGTTTATTAAAATCATTAAGAAACCAACCATATCTATAGATGATTTGAGAAAGATGAAACATGATTTACATGATTTAGTGGATTTTTATTTAAAACATAATGAAACAAGCCATCTCTACACATGACTTGAGATAGATAAAACATGATTAAAACATGAGGAGTCCCACAGAATGAAAATAGATATGGTGAAAATTGGGGAAAGACATTGCAATACCACCCTCACCAATAAAAAAAGTCATAAATAATACTTTTTTCTAATCTCTTCCCTAGTCTGATGTTCCCCATTATACAAATCATTCCAATTTTTCTTCGACACCCTCATCCTCGACCTACGCGATGACGATATCTCTTATATGTTTCCACATTGTTGTTAAAGTCCATCAATTTCACTATACAACGAGTTAGTTCCCCCAACAATTGTGTGAAACTACACCTTATTTAATGCTTCATCAAGCAAGAAAAACACATTTTCTTTCTCAATGAGTGTATGAACCTCATTTTGATAGATTCTCCATTAGAAATAATTTCCAAGACTACAACCTTACAACATACCTCACAACCAAACTCACTTCCACCTTCCTGCCTTCATTAATAGAATCAAGCTCTTCATAGTGATTATTTAATTATATTTATTATAATTTTATTTTTTTTAAATATATATTTTTATCTATATTCATATTTATATATAATATATATATAAATGTTTTATTGTAATTAAAAATATATTTATAAAAATATATATATTTATACATATAGAATTATATATTGTTTTATATTCATTTATTATTATATATATACAATTATAAGAAATATATTTATTATAATTTCAAAATTATATATATATATATATATATATAATTTTATAAACAATTTTTTAAAGAATTTATATATATTTATAAATTTATAAATAACTTTTTAAATTATGATAATAAAATAAAAAATTATTTAATTTGTTTAAAAATATATATTTGAAACAAATTTTATAAGTAGAAACTTAATAAAAAAAATTTAATATGTATTATTCTTATAAGTTACAAACATATTAAAAATATTACATATATTGTAAATAAATATATGTAAAAATTAATATCTTAAAATAACTAAATATTTTTTTAACATTGTTAATGAAAATAAAATAATAAATGAATAGATTAAATTAAAGAAATTATAAAAATATGAAAAAAGTGAATTTTGAACATTTACACACACATGTACACATGACAGACATACATATTTACATAGTTAATAGTTAATTAATTTTCCCTAAGACAATAGATTGTGATGATTCCACTACTCAAAAAAGTAATAAGTGCATATGAGTTCGAACATAGTATTTTTAGCTCAGAAATGATTCAAGGATTAGTTAATTTATTTTAAAATGTATATATACGATAATTTATCATATATAATTATTCATAAAAAATTCTTGTATATCAGAAAAATCCAAAAAATTCAATATGACCATTTTTTGAAATTTCAGAATTTAATAATGGACTATATTTTTTGAAAATTAATTTCTATATATTAAAAATTTATTTTTTAATTGAAATCATCATTTAATCAAAAAATACCAACACTTATACTATTCACATTCATTTTTATGGTGCATAAATTCTATTTATACATTGATGGCTATGGTTACCATTTATAAGGGACATATTACTATTCGTAATGGAAGGATACTATTAATAAGGGTATGTTACTATTCATAATGGTAAGTTACAATTCACAAAAAAATAAGTTGATTCAATCTGACTCCAAATATCACCCTAATCCCAACCCTCTATGTCGGTTTTTAGAAATTCAAAACATAATAGTAGAAAATTTATGTTGAGTATATATGTTCGGATTATCTCCTATAAATATCCATGCATTGTTTCATAGAGGATCAATGCTTCATGTCATATAATATATCTAATGAATTGAAAATATTGAAGAGAATCATACCATAAAATATTTGGGGTGTTATATTCTTCCCACATTTAGAAATTTAGTCCTCAAACATTTTCATGTATAAATCCATTTAAAAATATGTGGGTTGTTTGTCATCATATCATCTTCAGGATCCCACATTGCTTTCTCCAATTTATGGTTTCTCCAAACAACATTTACTAGTCATGTTGTCAAATTTCTCAATACCTTCTCCCATGTGTCATGAATCGTGATAGGTTACTCACAGTATGAAAAACCAGAATCTAGCACAATCTCTACTTTTGAGAGTACTTGAATTGGGTCTTCCATTTATTTATTTAACAACAATAGATGGAAAATATTATGAACTTTGGAGAAAATATATGTTACTTATAAATGGTAAGCCACAAGTCCAATTCGTTCAAGAATTTTGAACAGTCCTATGTACTTGGGGCTTAGTTTTCCATTATTACTGAACTTTAAGAAAACCATCCTTGTAGATGCTTTTAGAAAGACATGTTTTCCAATATGAAATTCCAAATCCTTTCCCTAGTGGTCAGAATAACTCTTTTTCCTACTTTGGGATGCTTTAATATGAGCCTGAATTTTATTTTCCTTTGCAGTTATCTCTTCGATAAGTTCATGGCCTACATGTTTCCTCTCTCCAATTTCATCCCAAGAAGATGGAGTTTGACACATATTTCCATATAATGCTTCATATGGTTCCATTTTAATTCTATAATAGAAATTATTATTGTAAAAAGATTCCTTAAAAGGAAATTATTAATACCACTTACCTTTAATTCCAAGAGATAATGATCTCAAAATGTCATCTAGTGTTTGAATAGTCCTTTCATATTATCTATCATTTTAGGTGTGATATGCAGTACACATAGGAAATTCAGTAACCAAAGCCTTATAAAGATTTTTTTATAGTTTTTATGTAAATATGGGATATCCATTAGAAAAAAATAAATATAGGTGCACCATTAAGTCTTAAAACATCATTAATTTAAATTACTTCCAGGCAATGAAGTGGTAAATCATCTCTTTTATCAAAAAAATGTTCCGATTTTGTGAGATGATAAAAAATTTCCCATATTGCATCATTCAACCAAGGTTTCCTCGGTAGTCATGTAACAATGTCCAGTTCAATTTCATCACACATTAACAAAAAAATATGCAGATGTTTCATGAATGCTCTTGGATATTGTATCTTGGCCTTCACTTGTTAAAAAAATAGACACATTGACACATAGTCAGCAAATTTTCAATTCAGGTAATCCCACCAAAATGTTCTTTCATATATCTATATATCATGGTTCTACCGGGGTTTATAGGGGAATTTGAGTTTTGAGAAACATATAATTGTTCCCTTTTTAGCTCAGGTACTAATGGAACACATAACCTCTTCCAATGTTTCTGAACTCCATCCTCAGACATGTAGTCTTCCAATCATCCATTTTTAACACCTTTGATTTTATTTTGTATATTATAATCATCATATTGTGATATATTTATCTTCTCTAGTAAACATTGTTTATAAATCTTTTGAAATAGGAAATATGATTCCCTTTCCTTAACAATTCCCATATCCATCTTTAGCAGATCCATGAATATGGGATCTCTCTTAATCCTCATTCGGGTCAGAAGTCCATGATATTTTCTACTTAATGAACATCCCACCTTATATTCCTTTCTTTCATGGTAGTGTACTGAACAATCGTAATCTTTGAGTAACTCGATCCATCTCCCTTTCCTCATGTTTTGTTCGTTCTATGTAAAAATGTATTTCAAACTCTCGTGATCCGTATATATCTTACATATTTCACCATTGATATTGTGTCTCTGTATTTTTAGAGTAATTATTAGAGATCCTATCTTATTATCCGGAGTTTGATAATTTTTCTCATGAGTCTTCAATTTCCATGATGCATAAGAAATAACATTATCATTTTGCATAAGGACACAACCTAGTCCATTCTTTGATGAATCACTATATACAAAAAAAACCATCATTTCTAAATGAACATATTGAAATTTAATAATTGAAAAATATTTTTTACAATTCTTCCAAGAATTATGTACAATAATTATTCCATAAAAACATAACCCCTTCTAGTGTATTCTTGGTTAACAGGTTTTCCAATTGGGAAAAATTCTGAATGAAATGCCAATAGTAACGTACTAATCCAACAAAACTACATAACTCAGTTATGTTATTGGGGGTTTCCATTCATGGATTTATTTCGTGTTCATTGGATAAACTATGATTCCATCCTTAGTTAAAATATGGCCCTGAAAATAATCTAATTAAGGAAGAATTCACACATACTAAATTTCCCATATAATTCATTTCTACTAAGTGTTTTCAGAATGATCCAAAAGATATTCTCATGGTCTTCATATATTTTGGAGTATACCAGGATATAATTGAGAAATACCACAACTAATTCATCATGAAATTCCTTGAAAAACCTATTCATTAGATCCATGAAAACAAATGGTGTATTAGTTAGTACAAAAGGCATTACTGTAAACTCATAATTCCCATACCAGGTTTAAAATGATGTCTTATGAATTTATTCTTTCCTCACACATTGCTAATGATAACCAGATCGAAGGAAAATAATAAAAAAATATTGGGATCCATGAAATTGATCAAATAAATCATCAATGTGAGGAAGATGATAGTTGTTCTTTATTGTAATAGCATTCATATCTCTATAGTTAATGCACAGCCTCATAGATCTATATCTTTTCTTGGAAATGAGAACATATGATCCCCATAGAGACAAACTAGGGTGGGTAAATCCTTTATCACCAAATTACTCAAGTTTTTTCTTGAGTTCTACTTATTCCACACTTAAAATTTTATATAAATTATTTGATCTATGTCTTAAACTAAGAATTAAATCAATAGATAACTAAACATCCCACTCTTTAATACGAGTTGGTAGATTATTTGAAAAACATAAATGTATTTTGAAAAATAGGTAAAACTTCAATTTGAATATCCATATATTTTGTTTTCTATTATTCACTAAAAATTTCATTTAGGAGAGACACAGAAGGTGGATCTAGATATGATTTTGATGATACTGTTTCTTCTCTAAAGATAAGGTATTCTACATCAGTCTCAAAAATTGTAATTTCCTTATTATTGTAATATATCTTCTCACCATAATTTGAAATCCAATTTTACCAAATAATTAGGTTAAATTCAATCATAGGTAATATTATATGGTCATCCAATAATGTACATTTTTGTGTCACAAAGGGGACAGACTGACACAACATTGTTGCAATGATACCCCCATAGGATTTTTGACTAACAACTCCTTTATCAAATAAAATTGGAAATGTTAAATTTTCTTTAGAAAATGGAATGATATAAAGAAATATAATGATCCATAAACAAATAATGAATTGGACAAGTTTGAGGAAACAATTAAAGTACCTTCCACCACATCATTATGATGTTCAACCTCTATGATTATAATCACAATATATTTCCCTTTCTCCCATGGCATTTTCTGAGGAATGTTTCCTTTGGTATTAGGACAACAATTTGTATAGTGTCCCATATCTCATTAATTTTACCATGTTTCATCATTCACGTGTTTCTTAATCTTTCATTCATTATATCAATTACCCTTTTTTACATAGTTATAGTAAACTCTCATTCATTTCATGTATTTCCCATGGCGATTGTTTCTGTAGTTATTTCATAATAGGAATTTCCTTGTTCCCTAATTCTTCTTTGGAACTTCACCTTTTACATGGTTATCAAAATACCGCTTCTTACATTGGTTTACATTGAACAAATTTGTTCTAGAAAATTCATTCTATGTTTTGATATAACTTAATACAATTTCATAATATGATGAAAATGTTTTAAAAGCCAGTGAACTTTGTAGACATAGCCTAAGAACATATGTGAAATGATCAATATTGTCTTCTGATTCACATAAATAATCTATTCCATACATAGATAGTATTGTAAAAGTTGGTTTATACTCTACCACAATCTCTACATCCATTTTTTATAGGGTAATGAATTTTCCAATAATTTTAGATCTTTCTTCTTGACTGAAATATTTTTACATGAATATTTCATTAAAATGTTTCCATTCTGTATCTTATACTTATTCTTCATTCATAGCATTCTTGATCAAGGACCACCATTGATCAGCATCACCCATGAGGTAATATAATAATTTTACTACCTTTTCATTTTCATTTCACCTCATGGCTAAAAAGATATTTTCAAGGGACTTGATCCACTTATCAGATAACACCATATTAATAGTCCCACAAAAGGTGGGGGCTTCTGATGCATAAAAAAATCCTATATTGATGTAGCATGGATATTCACCATATCCTATGTAATTTTTCCCAATACGGTCATGATTCAATAAGCTCAAACTCTGACTGTGATGACCTGATCAATTGGTAAATCCCTAAATTTACTATGGGTATTGATTAAATTTCTTCTATTTGGCACATTCACCAAAAAGTGGAATACAATAGATTAGTTTATAATTCTTAGTTTGTTACAAGATAGAACATAACATAATTTGATTATTTATGTAATGATAATCTCAGAATCATAAACATGATTTCTATTTAATATAAAACCCATTAGAAACTTTTCTAAAGAAAATCTAAATTATCCTAACCATATCCCAAAGGAGTGTTAAACCACGTACATAATAAGGCATGTTGTCTTGTACCAGGATACCCTGGGTCAATATCGATAAACCTTATTGGGTTTGATACTCGTAGGTATATCTATGATAGAACCATGTCAACTTGTAGTATCTAGATAGGGATGTATTTTCTTGGAAGAACCACATAGTCTCTGCCTTAACAAAATTCGTTGATTTTACTCAACGCTTATCATCATTGTATATATTAGGGTTATTTCCTATAAAATAAGTTTCCCAAATCTAGTTTCTAATGTTGTTGTTAATCCTTCCTATGATACCAACTGTAACACCCTAAACCCAGAATATTGTAGCTGGTGCATTATTTCATTATATTGGCATAATAATAAGAAATATGTCATGAAAGGCTGATTATTTTATCAGTTTTAGAATAATAAATTACAAACACGATACCCATTGTACATTTAGAAATATAAAAAACGACATGCAACATAATAAAGGAAAATAAAATGGCTCCTGGAAAGATTATTAATGGATCTCATTTTTAGAAGATGGGGAAAGAAAACATTCTTATGGTGAGATCCAATGCTTAGTAAGGGTTACACGTAATGGAATGATGAATCAATAATAAGTGAAACATATTTAATTAGACCCAAATAATATGGCATAGTTAATAAATGAAAACACATACCATCAATAAGATTATAATAAAAATATATCCAGAGATTTTGTTATAGTGAAAAACTCATGGAAATAAATAACTGAATACTGAATAAAGAGAATCTCATTATTTGAATGTCATATATTAGTCACATGAACCATTATACATTCAATACATTTTATGTTTGTGGGTAGAAACCTGTTTGATTTTTGGAAACAAACTCGACGTGTTTTTTGCCAACTGATTTGTCTCATTAGACACATCCATGTATTGAGGGGATTTAGTGGGCCTCAAAGGTCACTTCATGTCCAATTAGTTCATTATATAGAGAATTAATATATGAACAGTAAGTTTTTTTAATATCTGCATTGATTAGAGGATACAGATTCATGAATATTTCCAAAGTTAAATTATCATTCAACAAAATCACTATATGTAAAATGGTATAAAACTATAGAAATAATCATGTCCATGTAACAAGTATATGGATATCGAATTTAATTACAATATAAAATAAAAAATGATCTCAAATTGTAGTCGTTACACCACATAAGCATGATTAGGTCCACTATACAAAGTAAATCGCAATGACATGGAAATTGAAACAATGTCTCTTACACAACGTAATCAATTGAGTTAATAATCATCATGTGAACCACTAAATAGCATGAATATAAATAAAATAATGATGTTAAATATCAAATGAAAAAAAAATAAAAAACCTAAAAAATACGTGGCGAATAATTAGAATCTTGTGGAAATAAAAGAGATATGAGAAACACCTTATCTTATGCCCGAATGTGTTTTTTGTTTGACCTGAATGTCCTAGATAGTAAAACTAGATTCATTAATTTCAAATTCCGTAACCTTATATACATGTAATTGACATATTATTTCATCATTATATTCATTTTTTATATGGGTTGCGACATTAAATTTCATCATTGGGAGGTACATGTTTTCTATGTTTTTATGATCGATTTTTTTTGTGTAAGAGTATAAATATTTGTTTCAAATGTTAATTGAAATCAATAATTCAAGTTATTATTTGTTAATGATCATCTATAAGGTTAAATGATCATATAAATCCTTTGGTTATTTTGGGAGAGGATGAATCATTAAAAAAAATTTAATGATAAATGATTTGATTATTTTGATGGTTGTTGATCACCTCAAACTCATTTTGTTTTATAATTATTTATAATGCGTAAAAAATTATTCTATAACATTTAATAGGATATATTACTAATATAATGATCTGGTTAAACCATCAAAATGTATTCAAGAGAAGAATTTGTGACGATATTAGAAATTTTAAACCCATCCTCCTTGAATGTGATAAATTAACACATCTCAGGCGGTGTTTTATGTTTTCTTAAAAGAGGAATGGGGAAATAGATACGATGATGAAATATTCCATTATAATAATAAAATTATAGTTCATTTAATGTAGTGATGTTTTCTTAGAATTTGGATGATGGGAGGCGAGGAGAGAAAAAAAAAAGAATGAAACTACTAAAATAAGTTGAAAGAAAACAGAAGGGAGGTTCACCTCTTGAGTACTCCTGCTCAAGAATCTTCTTAAGGCATTTTTTTGTTTCTTTTGGTGAGAACATAAGTTCTTAGCTGTAGGGGATGTCTTGGGAAAATTATTTAAAAGAACATAGGAAAGGATCAAATCTGGAGTGGTGTGAGAGGAATAGGGGGCATGAGGAGCTTTATATAGTGGCCGGGAGGAGGTTTTTCTTAATATTTTAATCATTAGTTTATTATATATACATAGGACAATAAATATTGATGATTCCATAACCATATGTTGTATTATGTTCCTGTTAGTACGAACCGAATGTGCATACATAAGAAATGATGAATGGAATTTTCTTTTATCATAAAATGTATATATACAGTAAATTATTGTATTTTAATATTCATAAAAAATCCAATATTTCAAAAAATAACAAAAAATTCACCATTTACATTTTTGGATATGTTCAATCCAAAAATAAAATCCATTTTTTGAAAATAATTTTCTCAATATAAGAAATTAAATTTTTAAATAAAATCATTATTTAATCGAATAATACAATTACATAAAATATTCAACTTTATTTTTAAGGTTCTTAAATTGTATATATACTTTCATTGTTAAGGTTACCAATCATATGAGTAATATTAATATTCATAAGGTTATGTTACTATTCATAAGGTATGTTGCTATTCATAAGGGTATGCTACTATTCACTAATTTTTTTTTGATTCTATCAGACTCCAAATATCACACCACTAGAAACCGTGTATTTCAGTTTTTCAAAATTCAAAACATAGGAGTAGAAAATTTATGTTTGATGGATTGGTTAAAACTGTCACCAATAAATAATCAAGTTTGGTTTAATATATAATAAGCTCTCCATTAAATATAGGATATCTAATGAATTGAAATTATTAAAGAGAAACATGCCATAAAATTTTGTGTGTTTTATACTTTCAATAAAAAAATGTTGGTGGAATTCACTCTTAAAACATTTACCAGAGTTCCACTCATCCTTCATTATAAAAGGCCACCACCTATCTCGCATTATAACACATATAAAACCACTTTGGATCAGCCATGATCTACCCAATACACATACCAACATACCTCTATACTTCTATTAATACTACCCTACGGTAGATAGTCTTCCAAGGAAGCTTTTTTTGCAGAAACCAAAATGGGTTACCCGATTAAGAGGTAACACCTTCTCTCACACCCATTTCTTATATTTTCCTTACCCATATCTACAGTTTCTTTCATCAATTATTTTAAAACGTCAACCACATTATCAATAAAATATATTGTGTTTATTTTGACGGTTCAACCTTAACTTACCCATACCTCCATCTATTGATTAAGAAACATATAGTTTTTGTGTACGACCAAATTACACCTCAGAAAATGATGATTGTTCTGTTTTCCTTACCGCTTCCCATAGTGGATATTAGGATGGAAAATATGTTTATACATATAATATATTTTATTTATTTACTATTTATTCTTTATTCTTAATTTTTAAAACTAATAGATTTTATACATTCTATTTTTTGTTAATACGATAATTTCGTTTGAAGAAATTTGGACTGCCGACCCCTCAAAGCGATGTGATTCATTCATACATTATATGAATTTTATTAAGGATTGTTTTAGTGAATATAAATGATATACAACATATAATAATGGTTATTTAATAGTTATATATATATATACACATATATTTATTTTAATTTGTTTTCTTTCAAAGCGACAATTAAATGGAAATTGCTTTCATGCATACGTACGACCAACCATATCCAAGAACGGTGTACTACATTTCCTATATATATATTATATAGATTACTATAAAAAAATATACAATTCATACATGATATATCTATCATGTTTTAAATTCTGGAAATTAGGATATCTGTATAAGGGCCAATGATATAACAAATTAATACACATGAAATGAACAAAGAGAATATTATCCGAAGTGAAACCTTTACATAATACAGTTTTCAAGTAGGTAATATAAGATCATAATATAACCATATATGGAATTGGATATATGAATATGGTTATATAAAATATTTATACATATTTATATTTATAATAAAGGTGGGTTTTAATTAGTACAACAAGAGTCAAGACACAAGTTATGGGGATTTCATCTCACTTTTTATTTCTGTGAGATACATGCTATGTTCTCCACTATATAATTTAATGTGGTGTTTGTACTGGAAATTATTGTATTCTTTGAATCATATACATATATTTATGTGTATTCACAGATCTATTTTTTGATCTTTCTTTCATGGGGTTTAGGTTTTGAATGTTACAAAATTGGAAAAATATTTGCTTCTCAATTTGTTTCATTGATACTCATTTTTTGTTATGAACCTAAATTATTTATTGAGGAGTATATAAATCAATTTTACATGTTATGGAATTAAATTTATGATTTTCATGATATATTATGCTTCCATTAATTTACTTTTCTTACAAGGAGAGTATGATCGCTATTTTCCAAGTTATAAGAGCGTATGGAGACAATGTCATCACTTATCATGGTTGTTTATGTTTATGATTCCTTTGAAGAAATATTATCAACCATCTATAAAAAACATGAAATTTATTCTCCTACACTTATTCATGATATATTCGTGTATTTGTATCATATTACCACTATTTTAAACATAATATATTTCAAAAAATGGTTTTTAGGAAATCCTGACTTTACATTGCTTTAAATACATACTTTACAAACAGTTTCAAACCATTAGTATAGGTTGGAAAACCATTGGTATTATATATATCATTGGATTGCAAAAACATTTGTAACTACGGCATTGGGAAAGACCTATAAAAATGGTTATTTTTAAACCATTTGTATATAACAGTGTAACTTTCAGTATACAAATGCTTTTACAAAAGCCATTGGAATAGATTTATTCCAATGATTAATAAAATACCGATATATAGTAGCATGAACCTGTTCACCAATGGTTTATAAACCATTAGTATATATTATTACCCACAGTTTATAAAAACCATAGGTAAAAATATTTCTGAAAATCTACATAGTAGCTAGCCAAAATCCCCTCCATTGTACACACATGCCAACTACTCCTAAAAGAGAACAAAGAAACATCTGAAATAAATCACCCAAATAGAAAATAAAATATTTTAATATTCCCACCATGGAATGTAATACAACACAATATAAATAATTTTGATTAAAAATGTTGTTTTAAGTCTAAATATTATTCACTATTCACACAAATATGAAAGTTATCAGAAAAACACCAAAAATTTATAAAAAACTTTATTTATTTTTCACAATACTAAATAATAAGTAAATTTTTTAGAAATTAATATATAAAATTTTCAAATATTTGATTTAAAAAGAGTTATCTATTAAAAGGCCGTAAAATTTCATTTTTTGAAAAATAATTCTTTTAACTAAAAAAATGAAATTGTTCTTACATTATGTCTTAGAGACTCATAATATGGATACTATAATTATATAATGTTAAAAAAAATTCAATTCAATTCATAACCACTTTTGAACAACTGGTTTGGTAAGTCGTGATGCGCTTGAACTCTGTGTTGCGTGTAGTGCATGTTATTGCATTACTATAAAAAATAACATACTATGAAATCCTGGGGTGTCACAAAATCCATCATCACATAGTTATGAAATAATACGAGGATTATAATTAATTCCATCAACAGAAAGTACATTGGAAATCAAGACTAAGATAGAGTTTTAGATTTGGCCAAGGCCAATGATTTTTTCCTTTGGTTTTGTCACCAAATGTGACATGTCCACCATCAATTATTATTATATTCTTGAAGCATGAATAGTCTCCTTCCATGTGTCTTTAACACCCAATATCCAATTACCATAAGCTTTTACATGATCTCTATAAACAATTTTCATACAAAATAGTGAAATAAAAACAGAAATTAGTACCCATATTTATTTGGATCCAGTAATATTAGTTACTAGTGTTTTAGTATTCCATATCTTCCTCATAGTTATCCTATAATTTTTTTAATGTACTTGTGAAATAAAATCAATTTTTTATAGAAAATCATTAAATAGTAGAGAGTGTATCATAATCTGAACTAAAAGAATGTTTTCCAGAACTAGAAGTAAAACAGTTTTTTTAGATTTGGGAACAAAATTGGTTTTGCGGAAATTGGTTTTACCAAGTTGATTGCCAATACCAGTAGTATATTTAGGGGAAATATTTTTATCTAGAATTTGTACAAAGGTATATTTACCGTTAATAAAACTTTAAACATTATTTTTCAATTTCTCATTAGATATATTTAGTTCATTTTTTCGTTGAGAAATTGATCAATTTTCTATCTTTCTACAGTATGTTAAGATTTAACAGCTGAGGATAGATCATATTGTTTCCTTAAGGACTTGTATTTATATTTCAGTTAATTACATGTTTCTTCAAGAAAATTTCAATACTCAAAAATTTATTCATATTTTCAAAATCACATTCATCCCTAGATTAATATTAATTTTTCACATGAGATTCATGTCTATCCTTATATGTGTTTGTCATGAAACACGTGTTGGTTTTGTTAGCCTATTCACCATGTGAAGATTTTGAGTCACATGAATTGTCCTCAAAAGCACTCCACGTTGCTTTGATTACCTTTTTATACTTTCTATCAATGTCCTCATATTTTTTTTATACTTGAGTTTGGAATAATCAAACATTACATGTCCCTTTCACATACATTCATAACATAATATCTCAATAGACTTTTCATTTCTTTTCCAATATTACCTCTAGCTTCCCTTTTGATCATATCATTCTTTGATGTTAGGAAATCTAAAAAATTTCATCCTCTTGAAAAATTTATTAAACCTTCTGGCTAATTGATCCATCTCCTCATCGCTGTCAGGTGATGATTGTTCACTATTGGATCTTTGTTTAGAAACATTCAGTTTCTCCTTTTATTTTTGTTTATAGGTGGAGGTTTTGAATTCCACAAACATTATTTAGGGTTCATCCTACAATTCCTTTTTGACATTCATCTTTTCTTCATATATCATTTGTTTCCCAATTTGTTCTTTAAAATGTAATTTACTGATGCTGCATAACTCTTTAATATAGAAAGAGGTTCCTTTCCATCTATCAGGTAGGAATATGAGAATCCTAATAGTTTATCCTTTGGTAGTAACTTCTCTTTCAAGAGAAATCATTGTGTTAAAAATTTCATTGAACCTTAGATACTTGTATAATATAGGCTTATCAGGCTTCATTTTATAGTTATAATATTTAATAGTATAAGTATTATGTATCATTTCTTTCACACTAGATGATTATTTATGTGAAACATACAAGGAATCCCAAATTTCAAGGATAGTTTTATATGTAGAAATTATGTTAAATTCGTTATATTCTAAAAACAAATATAAATAATTCATGGATTTGCAATTATTTTTATAACCTGTCTTAGTTGGGTCATGCCAAGTAATTATATTAGTAGCGGGAATATTATATTCATATATAATTGAAGACAAAATTTCAAATCCTATACATTTTAAAGGCATTTTAGTATTAATTTTCCATTGGGAATAATTCGTCCCATTAAAGAATGGTGGTCTTTTTTTGCCGCACCTTATATTCTACTATCCAAAATAAAGAAATAATTTTAAATATCTAGAAATTTATATTTAATATAAATTTATAGAACATTAAATTACAAATAAAATCACATATAAAAAGATTTAAAAAATTGAATTTTAATAGGAATAAACTCTTTTGAAAACAAATGTTATCGTAGTAGAGTGATCAATAGGGGAGTGAATTGAGTATCTATTACAAATTTTTGTTAAAAAGTTTTCTTAAAATGATTACCCAATAAATAGGAATACAACCTAGTTAATCAAGGTAATAAGGTTATAAAAGTTTGACTATTCAAATAACTTCTCAGAAGATTGATAAATTCTCAGTAATATCAATTTGAGTTATTGATACTAAATTTGATGGTATTCTAATATGAAAAAAATTATAACTTCTATACAAGGATAAAAATAAAACTAAAATATATTGTTTTCTGAAATACACAGTAAACAAGAGAAATAATAAATTAAAAAACACGACAGATAAAACAAGTGGTTAAGTCTAAAGCTGTGACATAATCCACTCCACTTGGTGATCACCTGCCACCAAAAAAATTTATATTAATAAAATTGATCTAAACCCTATATCGGGGTAAAAAAACTGCACAACATTATCCAGGTCACACGACCTCTTCCACTATTATTCATGGGAATAATCTACCAGGTTACACAAGGAACACATCCACACTAATCTATTGGAGTAAACATATGTAAAAAGATATGATAAGAAGTATATCTTTTATCCTTCAGTTTGGTACATGTGGTAGTCTATTTTTTAATACAGACATACACAGACTTCTCAAAAGATAAAAACAATACACAACAAGAAGATGATGATATAAGGTTAGAAGTTCTCTGAGTGTTATGATATGAAACTCTTGAGTTGTAGGTTGAAGTAGATGAAAGTATCGAGTCCTCTTGTGAAAAACAGAGTTTTGAATATCTATATGTTCAAAGGTGTAAGTTTTCTATATAATGAGCTTCTTGAAGGTTGTACATTGATGATGTTTTTGGATCTGATATATGGTATTCATTCCTTTTAATCATGAGTGCTTTATGTGTTCTTCATATATTTCTTGTTTCATGTATTAGTTCACTTTTCAAATTCTTGCGTATTTTCTACTCACTACCTCACCTATTCTTTTTCTACATGCATGATTTTATTTTTATTTTAGAGAGCATGTGTTGGAGCCTACATGATTCATGTATTCTTCACATCATACCTCATACTATCAGTTGACATGTCTATAAAGAAACATCAGTTATCCCTGTTCCTTTAAATGAATCAAATACGACCGTTAGAAATTAAAATGAAAATGACAACATAGATTAAGGAACAATGTCACAGTCACTCAAGAAATGGTATAACAAGGAAACGATGTCAACATGAAACAATGTCTTCTTATTTTCCCTTCAGCGGTGAAACATTCATGATGGCATAGTTTTGTTAAGATCAAGAACCGGTAGAAAAAATTCGTTGTTAGGATCAAAGTGTTTTGTCCTTTTCCAAACATCGAATTGTGTCTCGGTGAGGGTTTCATTAAACCATTGTGACAGCCTTCATGAGATATAAAACTGATTATGATTTCTAGGTCAAGGATTCCGGGTCATGGTTCATGGGTCACGGTGTCTAGGTCACGGTGTCCGGGTCACAGTGTCTGGGTCACAGTGTCTGCGTCCTTTGCCAGAAAACTAGAACCAGTTTAAGACTCAAGGTTTATCTGTCATTGCCAAATATCTATAAATATTCTTAAGTAGTAATAATCATAGAATGAATTATAATTAATAATTAATATAATAAATAAATATAAAACCAAGTTAAATATATTTTACAATTATCATATATGATTTAGTATTAACATGATTTTGTGGAAGTTTATTGAAATCATTAAGAAACCAACCATATACATAGATGATTTGAGAAAGATGAAACATGATTTACCTGATTTAGTGGATTTTTATTTAAAACATAAAGAAACAAGCCATCTCTACACATGACTTGAGATAAATAAAACATGATTAAAACATGAGGAGTCCCACAGAAAGAAAATAGATATGGTGAAAATTAGGGCCAGACATTGCAATACCACCCTCACCAATAAAAAAAGTCATATATAATTCTTTTTTCTAATCTCATCCCTAGTCTGATGTTCCCCATTGTACAAATCATTCCGATTTTTCTTCGACACCCTCATCCTCGACCTACGCGATGACGATATCTCTTATATGTTTCCACATTGTTGTTAAAGTCCATGAATTTCACTATACAACGAGTTAGTTCCCCCAACAATTGTGTGAGACTACACCTTATTTAATGCTTCATCAAGCAAGAAAGCTACATTTTCTTTCTCAAGGAGGGTATGGACCTCATTTTGATAGATTCTCCATTAGAAATAATTTCCATGACTACAACATTTCAACATACCTCACAAACAAACTCATTTCCACCTGCCTTCCTTCATTAATAGAATCAAGCTCTTCATAGTGATAATTTACTTATATTTATTATAATTTTAATTTTTTTAAATATATATTTTTATCTATATTCATATTTATGTATAATATATATATAAATGTTTTATAGTAATTAAAAATATATTTATTAAAATATATATATTTATATATATAGAATTATATATTGTTTTATATTCATTTATTATTATATAATTACAATTATAAGAAATATATTTATTATAATTTCATAATTATATATATATATATAATTATAATTTTATAAACAATTTTTTAATGAATTTATATATATTTATAAATTTATAATTAACTTTTTAAATTATGATATTAAAATAAAAAATTATTTAATTTGTTTAAAAATATATATTTGAAACAAATTTTATATGTAGAAACTTAATAAACAAAATTTAATATGTATTATTCATATAAGTTACAAACATATTGAAAATATTACATATATTGTAAATAAATATATGTACAAAGTAATATCTTAAAATAACTAAATATTTTTTTAACATTGTTAATGAAAATAAAATAATAAAATAATAAATTAAATTAAAGAAATTATAAAAATATGAAAAAGTGAATTTTGAACATTTACACACACATGTACACATGACAGACATACATATTTACACAGTTAATAGTTAATTAATTTTCCCTAAGACAATAGATTGTGATGATTCCACTACTCAAAAAAGTAATAAGTGCCTATGAGTTCGAACATAGTATTCTTAGTTCAGAAATGATTCAAGGATTAGTGAATTTATTTAAAAATGTATATATACGGTAATTTATCATATTTAATTATTCATAAAAAATTCTTGTATATCAGAAAAATCCAAAAAATTCAATATGACCATTTTTTGAAATTTCAGAATTTAATAATGAACTATATTTTATGAAAATTAATTTCTATATATTAGAAATTTATTTTTTAATTGAAATCATCATTTAATCAAAAAATACCAACACTTATACTATTCACATTCATTTTTATGGTCCATAAATTCTATTTATACATTGATGGCTATGGTTACCATTTATAAGGGACATATTACTATTCGTAATGGAAGGATACTATTAATAAGGGTATGTTACTATTCATAATGGTAAGTTACAATTCACAAAAAAATAAGTTGATTCAATCTGACTCCAAATATCACCCTAATCCCAACCCTCTATGTCAGTTTTTAGAAATTCAAAACATAATAGTGGAAAATTTATGTTGAGTATATATGTTCGGATTATCTCCTATAAATATCCATTCATTGTTTCATAGAGGATCAGTGCTTCATGTCATATAATATATCTAATGAATTGAAAATATTTAAGAGAAACATACCATAAAATATTTGGGGTGTTATATTCTTCCCACATTTAGAAATTTAGTCCTCAAACATTTTCATGTATAAATACATTTAAAAATATGTGGGTTGTTCGTCATCATATCATCTTCAGGTTCCCACATTGCTTTCTCCAATTTATGGTTTCTCCAAACAAGATTTACTAGTCATGTTGTCCAATTCCTCAATACCTTCTCACATGTGTCATGAATCGTGATAGGTTACTCACAGTATGAAAAAACAGAATCTATCACAATCTCTACTTTTGAGAGTACTTCAACTGGGTCTTCCATGTATTTATTTAACAACAATAGATGGAAAATATTATGAACTTTGGAGAAAATATATGTTATTTATAAATGGTATGCCACAAGTCCAATTCTTTCAAGAATTTTGAATGGTCCTATGTACTTGGGGCTTAGTTTTCCATTATTACTGAACTTTAAGAAAACCTTCTTGTAGATGCTTTTAGAAAGACATGTTTTCCTATATGAAATTCCAAATCCTATCTCTATTGGTCAGCATAACTCTTTTTCCTACTTTGGAATGCTTTAATATGAGCCTGAATTTTATTTTCCTTTGTAGTTATCTCGTCGATATGTTCTTGGCCTACATGTTTCCTCTCTCAAATTTCATCCCAAGAAGATGGAGTTTGACACATCTTTCTATATAATGCTTCATATGATTCCATTTTAATGCTATAATAGAAATTATTATTGTAAAAATATTCCATAAAAGGAAATTATTAATCCCACATACCTTTAATTCTAAGAGATAATTATCTCAAAATGGCATCTAGTGTTTGAATAGTCCTTTCATACTATCTATCAGTTTAGGTGTGATATGTCGTACACATAGGAAACTCAGTAACCAAAGCCTTATAAAGATTTTTCTATATTTTTTTTGTAAATATGGGATATCTATTAGAAAAAAATAAATATAGGTGCACCATTAAGTCTTATAACTTCATTAATTTAAATTACTTCCAGGAAATGAAGTGGTAAATCATCTCTTTTATCAAAAAAAATGTTCCGATTTTGTGAGATGATAAAAAATTTCCCATATTGCATCATTCATCCAAGGTGTCCTCGGTAGTCATGTAACAATGTCCAGTTCAATTTCATCACACTTTAACAAAAAAATATGCAGATGTTTCATGAATGATCTAGGATATTGGATCTTGGCCTTCACTTGTTAAAAAACTAGACACATTGACACATAGTCAGCAAATTCTCAATTCATGTAATCCCACCAAAATGTTCTTTCATATCACTATATATCATGGTTCTACCGGGGTTTATAGGGGAATTTGAGTTTTGATAAACATATAATAGTTCCCTTTTTAGCTCAGGTACTAATGGAACACATAACCTCTTCCAATGTTTCTGAACTCCATCCTCAGACATGTAGTCTTCCAATCATCCATTTTTAACACCTTTGATTTTATTTTGTATATTATAATCATCATATTGTGATATTTTTATCTTCTCTAGTAATCATTGTTTATAAATCCTTTGAAATAGGAAATATGTTTCCCTTTCCTTAACAATTCCCATATCCATCTTTAGCAGATCCATGAATATGGGATCCCTCTCAATCCTCATTCGGGTCAGAAGTCCATGATATTTTCTACTTAATGAATATCCCACCTTATATTACTTTCCTTCATGGTAATGTACTGAACAATCGTAATCTTTGAGTAACTCGATCCATCTCCTTTTCCTCATGTTCTGTTCGTTCTATGTAAAAATGTATTTCAAAATCTCGTGATCCGTATATATCTTACATATTTCACCATTGATACTGTGTCTCTGTATTTTTAGAGTAATGATTAGGGATCCTGACTTATTATCAGGAGTTGGATAATTTTTCTCATGAGTCTTCAATTTCCATGATGCATAAGAAATAACTTTATCATTTTGCATAAGGACACAACATAGTCCATTCTTTGATGAATCACTATATACCAAAAAACCATCATTTTTAAATGAACGTGTCGAAATTTAATAATTGAACAATATTCATTACAATTCATCCAAGAATTATGTAAAATCATTATTCCATAAAAACATAACCCCTTCCAGTGTATTCATGGTTAACAGGTTTTCCAATTGGGAAAAATTCTGAATGAAATGCCTATAGTAACATACTAATCCTACAAAACTACATAACTCAGTTATGTTATTGGGGGTTTCCATTCATGGATTTATTTCGTGTTCATTGGATAAACTATGATTCCATCCTTAGTTAAAATATGGCCCTGAAAATAATCTAATTAAGGAAGAATTCACACATACTAAATTTCCCATATAATTCATTTCTACTAAGTGTTTTCAGAATGATCCAAAAGATATTCTCATGGTCTTCGTAGATTTTGGAGTATACCAGGATATAATTGATAAATACCACAACTAATTCATCAAGAAATACCTTAAAAAACCTATTCATTAGATCCATGAAAACAATGGGTGTATTAGTTAGTCCAAAAGGCATTACTGTAAACTCATAATTCCCATAACAGGTTTAAAATGATGTCTTATGAATTTATTCTTTCCTCACACGTTGCTAATGATACCCAGATCGAAGGAAAATAATAAAAAAATATTGGGATCCATGAAATTGATCAAATAAATCATCAATGTGAGGAAGATGATAGTTTTTCGTTATCGTAATAGCATTCATATCTCTATAGTTAATGCACAGCCTCATAGATCAAAATTTTTTCTTGGAAATTTGAAAATATGATCCCCATAGAGACACACTAGGGTGGGTAAATCCTTTATCACCAAATTACTCAAGTTGTTTCTTGAGTTCTACTTATTCGACATTTGAAATTTTATAGAAATTATTTGATCTATGTCTTAAACTAAGAATTAAATCAATAGATAACTAAACTTCCCACTCTTTAATACGAGTTGGTAGATTATTTGAAAAACATAAATGTATTTTGAAAAATAGGTAAAACTTCAATTTGAATATCCATAGATTTTGTTTTCTATTCTTCACTAAAAATTTCATTTAGGAGAGACACAGAAGGTGGATCTAGATATGATTTTGATGATACTGTTTCTTCTCAAAAGATAAGGTATTCTACATCAATCTCAAAAATTGTAACTTCCTTATTATTGTAATATATCTTCTCACCATAATTTAAAATCCAATTTTACCAAATTATTAGGTCAAATTCAATCATAGGTAATATTATATGGTCATCCAATAATGTACATTTTTGTTTCACAAAGGGGACAGACTGACCCAACATTGTTGCAATGATACCCCCATAGGATTTTTGACTAACAACTCCTTTATCAAATCAAATTGGAAATGTTAAATTTTCTTTAGAAAATGGAATGATATAAAGGAATATAATGATCCATAAACAAATAATGAATTGGACAAGTTTGAGGAAACAATTAAAGTACCTTCCACCACATCATTATGATGTTCAACCTCTATGATTATAATCACAATATATTTCCCTTTCTCTCATGGCATTTTCTGAGGAATATTTCCCTGGTTCTTAGGACATAAATTTGTATAGTGTCCCATATCACATTAATTTTACCATTGTTCATCATTTACTTGATTCTTAATCTTTCATTAATTATATCAATTACCCTTTTTTACATAGTTATAGTAAACTCTCATTCATTTCATGTATTTCCCATGGCGATTGTTTCTGTAGTTATTTCATAATAGGAATTTCTTTGTTCCGTAATTATTCTTTGGAACTTCACCTTTTACATGGTTATCAAAATACCGCTTCTTACATTGGTTTCCATTGAAAAAATTTGTTCTATAAAATTCATTCTATGTTTTGATATAACTTAATACAATTTCATAATATGATGAAAATGTTTTAAAAGCCAGTGAACTTTTCAGACATAGCCTAAGAACATATGTGAAATGATCAATATTGTCTTCTGATTCACATAAATAATCTATTCCATACATAGATAGTATTGTAAAAGTTGGTTTATACTCTACCACAATCTCTACATCCATTTTTTATAGGGTAATGAATTTTCCATTAATTTTAGATCTTTCTTCATGACTAAAATATTTTTACATGAATATTTCATTAAAATGTTTCCATTCTGTATCTTATACTTATTCTTCAATCATAGCATTCTTGATCAAGGACCACCATTGATCAGCATCACCCATGAGGTAATATAATATTTTTACTACATTTTCATTTTCATTTCACCTCATGGCTAAAAAGATATTTTTAAGGGACTTGATCCACTTATCAGATAACACCATATTAATAGTCCCACAAAAGGTGGGGGCTTCTGGCGCATAAAAAAATCATATATCGATGTAGCATGGATATTCACCATAGCCTATGTAATTTTTCCCAATACGGTCATGATTCAATCAGCTCAAACTCTGACTGTGATGACCTGATAAATTGGTAAATCCCTAAATTTAATATGGGTATTGATTAAATTTCTTCTATTTGGAAAATTCACCAAAAAGTAGAATACAATAGATTAGTTTATAATTCTTAGTTTGTGACAAGATAGAACATAACATAATTTGATGATTTATGTAATGATAATCTCAGAATCATAAACATGATTTCTATTTAATATAAAACCCATTCGAAACTTTTCAAAAGAAAATGTAAATTATCCTAACCATATCCCAAAGGAGTTTCAAACCACGTACATAATAAGGCATGTTGTCTTGTACCAGGATACCCTAGGTCAATATCGATAAACCTTATTGGGTTTGATACTCGTAGGTATATCTATGATAGAACCATGTCAAATTGTAGTATCTAGATAGGGATGTATTTTCTAGGAAGAACCACATAGTCTCTGCCTTAACAAAATTCTATGATTTTACTCAATGCTTATCATCATTGTATATATTAGGGTTATTTCCTATAAAATAAGTTTCCCAAATCTAGTTTCCAATGTTGTTGTTAATCCTTCCTATGATACCTACTGTAACACACTGAACCCAGAATATTGTAGCTGGTGCATTATTTCATTATATTGGCATAATTATAAGAAATATGTCATGAAAGACTGATTATTTTAGCAGTTTTAGAATAATAAATTACAAACACGATACCCATTGTACATTTAGAAATATAAAAAACGACATGCAACATAATAAAGGAAAATAAAATGTCTCATGTAAAGATTATTAATGGATCTCGTTTTCATAAGATGGGGAAAGAAAACATACTTATGGTGAGATCCAATGATTAGAAAGGGTTACACGTAATGGAATAATGAATCAATAATAAGTGAAACATATTTAATTAGACCCAAATAATATGGCATAGTTAATAAATGAAAACAAATACCATCAATAAGCTTATAATAAAAATATATCCAGAGATTTTGTTATAGGGAAAACCACATGGAAATAAATAACTGAATACTGAATAAAGAGGATCTTATTATTTGAATGTCATATATTGGTCACATGAACCATTCTACCTTCAAGACATTTTATGTTTTTGGGTAGAAACCTGTTTGATTTTTGGAAACAAACTCGACGTGTTTTTTGCCAACTGATTTTTCTCATGAGACACGTCGATGTATTGAGGGGATGTATTGGGCCTCAAAGGTCACTTCATGTCCAATTATTTCATTATATAGTGAATTAATATATGAACAGTAAGTGTTTTTAATATCTGCATTGATTAGAGGATACAGATTCATGAATATTTCCAAAGTTAAATTATCATTCAACAAAATCACTATATGTAAAATGGTATAAAACTATAGAAATAAACATTTCCATGTAACAAGTATATGGATATCGAATTTAATTACAATTTAAAATGAAAAATGATCTCAAATTTTAGTCGTTACACCACATAAGCATGATTAGGTCCACTATACCAAGTAAATCTCAATGACATGGAAATTGAAACAATGTCTATTACACAACGTAATCAATTTAGTTAATCATCATCATGTGAACCACTAAATATCCTGAATATAAATAAAATAATGATGTTAAATATAAAATAGAAAGAAAAATAAAAAACTTAAAAAAATAAGTGGCGAATAATTAGAATCTCGTGGAAATAAAAGAGATATGAGAAACACCTTATCTTATGCCCGAATGTGTTTTTTGTTTGACCTGAATGTCCTGGATAGTAAAACTAGATTCATTAATTTCAAATTCCATAACCTTATATACATGTAATTGACATATTATTTCATCATTATATTCATTTTTTATATGGGTTGCGATATTAAATTTCATCATTGGGAGGTACATGTTTTCTATGTTTTTATGATCGGTTTTTTTTGTGTAAGAGTATAAATATTTTCTTAAAATGATAATTGAAATCCAGAATTCAAGTTATGATTTTTTAATGATAATCTATAAGGTTAAATGATCATATAAATCCTTTGGTTTTTTTGGGAGAGGATGAATCATTATAAAATTTTTAATGATAAACAATTTGATTATTTTGATGGTTGTTGATCACCTCAAAATCATTTTGTTTTATAATTATATATAATGTGTAAAAATTATTCTATAACATTTAATAGGATATATTACTAATATAATGATCTGGTTAAACCATCAAAATGTATTCAGGAGAAGAATTGGTGACCATATTAGAAATTTTAAACCCATCCTCCTTGAATGTGATAAATTAACACATCTCAGGCGGTGTTTTATGTTTTCTTAAATGAGGAATGGGGAAATAGATACGATGATGAAATATTCCATTACAATAATAAAATTATAGTTCATTTAATTTACTGATGTTTTCTTATAATTTCGATGATGGGAGGAGAGGAGAGAGAAAAAAAGAATGAAACTACTAAAAGAAGTTGAAAGAAAACAGAAGGGAGGTTCACCTCTTGAGTACTCCTCCTCAAGAATCTTCTTAAGGCATTTGTTTTGTTTCTTTTGGTGAGAACATAAGTTCTCAGATGTACGGGATGTCTTGGGAAAATTATTTAAAAGAAAATAGGAAAGGATCAAATCTGGAGTGGTGTGAGAGGAATAGGGGGGATGAGGAGCTTTATATAGTGGCCGGGAGGAGGGTTTTCTTAATATTTTAATCTTTAGTTTATTATATTTACATAGGACAATAAATAGTGATGATTCCATGACCATATGTTGTATTATGTTCATGTGAGTACGAACCGAATGTTCATACATAAGAAATGATGAATGGAATTTTCTTTTATCATAAAATGTATATATACAGTAAATTATTGTATTTTAATATTCATAAAAATCCAATATTTCAAAAAATAACAAAAAATTCACCGTTTACATTTTTGGATATGTTCAATCCAAAAATAAAATCCATTTTTTGAAAATAATTTTCTCAATATAAGAAATTAAATTTTTAAATAAAATAATTATTTAATCGAATAATACAATTACATAAAATATTCAACTTTATTTTTAAGGTTCTTAAATTGTATATATACTTTCATTGTTAAGGTTACCAATCATATGAGTAATATTAATATTCATAAGGTTATGTTACTATTCACAAGGTATGTTGCTATTCATAAGGGTATGATACTATTCACTAATTTTTGTTTGATTCTATTAGACTCCAAATATCACACAACTAGAAACCGTGTATTTCAGTTTTTCAAAATTCAAAACATAGGAGTAGAAAATTTATGTTTGATGGATTGGTTAAAACTATCACCAATAAATAATCAAGTTTGGTTTAATATATAATAATATCTCCATTAAATATAGGATATCTAATGAATTTAAATTATTAAAGAGAAACATGCCATTAAATTTTGTGTGTTTTATACTTTCAATAAAAAAAATGTTGGTGGAATTCACTCTTAAAACAGTTACCAGAGTTCCACTCATCCTTCATTATAAAAGGCCACCACTTATCCCACATTATCACACATATAAAACCACTTTGTATCAGCCATGATCTACCCAATACACACACCAACATACCTCTATACTTCTATTAGTACTACCCTACGGTAGATAGTCTTCCAAGGAATCTTTTTTTGCAGAAACCAAAATGGGTTACCCGATTAAGAGGTAACACCTTCTCTCACACCCCTTTCTTATATTTTCCTTACCCATATCTACACTTTCTTTAATAAATTATTTTAAAACGTCAACAAAATTATCAATAAAATATATTGTGTTTATTTTGACGGTTCGAACTTAACTTACCCATACCTCCATCTATTGATTAAGAAACATATTGTTTTTGTGTACGACCAAATTGCACCTCAGAAAATGTTGATTGTTCTATTTTCCTTACCTCTTCCCATAGGGGATATTAGGTTGGAAAATATGTTTATACATATAATATATTTTATTTATTTACTATTTATGCTTTATTATTAATTTTTAAAACTAATAGATTTTATACATTCTATTTTTTGTTAATACGATAATTTCGTTTGAGGAAATGTGGACTTCCGACCCCTCAAAGCGATGTGATTCGTTCATACATTATATGAATTTTATTAAGGATTGTTTTAGTGAATAGAAATGATATACAACATATAATAATGGTTATTTAATAGTTATATTTATATTTATATACATATATTAATTTTAATTTGATTTCTTTCAAAGCGACAATTAAATAGAAATTGCTTTCATGCATACGTACGACCAACCATATCCAAGAACGGTGTACTACATTTCCTATATATATATAATATAGATTACTATAAAAACATATACAATTCATCCATGATATTTATATCATGTTTTAAATTATGTAAATTAGGATATCTGTATAAGGGCGAATGATATAACAAATTAATACACATGCAAAGAACAAAGAGAATATTATCCGAAGTGAAACCTTAACATAATACAGTTTTCAAGTAGGTAATATAAGATCATAATATAACCATATATGGAATTAGATATATGAATATGGTTATATAAAATATTTATACATATTTATATTTATAATAAAGGTGGTTTTAATTAGTACAACAAGATTCAAGACACAATGTATGGGGATTTCATCTCACTTTTTATTTCTGTGAGATACATGCTATGTTCTCCACTATATAATTTAATGTGGTGTTTGTACTGGAAATTATTGTATTCTTTGAATCATATACATAGATTTATGTGTATTCACAGATCTATTTTTTGATCTTTTTTTTCATGGGGTTTAGGTTTGGAATGTTACAAAATTGGAAAAATATTTGTTTCTCAATTTGTTTCATTGATACTCATTTTTTGTTACGAACCTAAATTATTTATCGAGGTGTATATACATCAATTTTACATGTTATAAAATGAAATTTATGATTTTCATGATATATTATGCTTCCATTAATTTACTTTTCTTACAAGGAGTGTATGATCGCTATTTTCAAAGTTATAAGAGCGTATGGAGACAATGTCATCACTTATCAAAGTTGTTTATGTTTATGATTCCTTTGACGAAATATTATCATCCATCTATAAAAAAAATTAAATTTATTCTCCTCCACTTATTCATGATATATTCATGTATTTGTATCATATTATCACTATTTTAAACATAATATATTTCAAAAAGTGGTTTTTAGGAAATCCTGAATTTACACTGCTTTAAATACATACTTTACAAATAGTTTAAAACCATTAGTATAGGTTGGAAAACCATTGGTATTATATATAGCATTGGATTGGAAAAACATTTGTAACTAAGGCATTGGGAAAGACCTATAAAAATGGTTATTTTTAAACCATTGGTATATAACAGTGTAACTTTCAGTATACAAATGCTTTTACAAAAGTCATTGGAATAGATTTATTCCTATGATTAATAAACTACCGATATATAGTATCATGAACCTGTTTACCAATGGTTTATAAACCATTAGTATATATTATTACCAACAGTTTATAAAAACCATAGGTATAAATATTTCTGAAAATCTACATAGTAGCTAGCCAAAATCCCCTCCATTGTACACACATGCCAACTACTCATAAAAGAGAACAAAGAAACATCTGCAATAGATCACCCAAATAGAACATAAAATATTTTAATATTCCCACCATGGAATGTAATACAACACAATATAAATAATTTTGATTAAAAATGTTGTTTTAAGTTTAAATATTTTTTACTATTCACTCAAATATGAAAGATATCAGAAAAACACCAAAAATTTATAAAAAACTCTATTTATTTTTCACAATACTAAATAATAAGTTAATTTTTTCGAAATTAATATATAAAAGTTTCAAATATTTGATTTAAAAAGGGTTCTCTATTAAAAGGCGGTAAAATTTCATTTTTTGAAAAATAATTCTTTTAACTAAAAAAATGAATTTGTTCTTACATTATGTCTTATAAACTCATAATATGGATTCTATAATTATATAATGTTAAAAAAAAATTCAATACTATTCATAACCACTTTTTAACAACTGGATTGGTAAGTCGTGATGTGCTTGCACTATGTGTTGCGTGTAGTGCATGTTATTGCATTACTATAAAAAATAACATACTTTGAAATCCTGGGGTGTCACAAAATCCATCATCACATAGTTATGAAATAATACGAGGATTATAATTCATTCCATCAACAAAAAGAACATTGCAAATCAAGACTAAGATAGAGTTTTAGATTTGGCCAAGGCCAATGATTTTTTCCTTTGGTTTTGTCACCAAATGTGACATGTCCCCCATCAATTATTATTATATTCTTGAAGCATGAATAGTATCCTTCCATGTGTATTGAACAACGAATATCCAATTACCATAAGCTTTTACATGATCTCTATAAACAATTTTCATACAAAATAGTGAAATAAAAACAAAAATTAGTACCCATATTTATTTGGATCCAGTAATATTAGTTACTAGTGTTTTAGGATTCCATATCTGCCTCATAGTTATCCTATAATTTTTTTAATGTAATTGTGAAATAAACTCAATTTTTTATAGAAAATCATTAAACAGTAGAGAGTGTATCATAATCTGAACTAATTGAATGTTTTCCAGAACTAGAAGTAAAGCAGTTTTTTTAGATTTGGAAACAAAATTCGTTTTGCGGAAATTGGTTTTACCATGTTGATCGCCAATACCAGTAGTGTATTTAGGGGAAATATTTTTATCAAGAATTTGTACAAAGGTATATTTACCGTTATTAAACCTTTAAACATAATTTTTCAATTTCTCATTAGATATATTTAGTTCATTTTTTCTTTGAGAAATTGATCAATTTTCTATCTTTCTACAGTATGTTAAGATTTAACAGCTGGGGTAAGAGCATATTGTTTCCTTAAGGACTTGTATTTATCTTTCAGTTAATTACATGTTTCATCAAGAAAATTTCAATACTCAAAAATTTATTCATATTTTCAAAATCACATGCATCCCTAGAATAATATTAATTTTTCACATGAGATTCATGTGTATCCTTATATGTGTTTGTCATGAAACACGTGTTGGTTTTGTTAGCCTATTCATCATGTGAAGATTTTGATTCACATGAATTATCCTCAAAATCACTCCACGTTGCATTGATTACCTTTTTATACTTTCTATCAATGTCCTCATATTTTTTTTATACTTGAGTTTGGAATAATCAAACTTTACATGTCCCTTTCACTTACATTCATAACATAATATCTCAACAGACTTGTCATTTCTTTTCCAATATTACCTCCAGCTTCCCATTGGATCATATATTTCTTTTATGTTAGGAAATCTAAAAAATTTAATCCTCTTGAAAAATTTATTAAACCTTCTGGCTAATTGATCCATCTCCTCATCGCTGTCAGGTGATGATTGTTCACTATTGGATCTTTCTTTAGAAACATTCAGTTTCTCCATTTATTTTTGTTTAGAGGTGGAGGTTTTGAATTCCACAAACATTCTATAGGGTTCATCCTACAATTCCTTTTTGAAATTCATCTTTTCTTCATATATCATTTGTTTCCCAATTTGTTCTTTAAAATGTAATTTACTGATGCTGCATAACTCTTTAATATAGAAAGAGGTTCCTTTCCATCTATCTGGTAGGTATATGAAAATCCTAATAGTTTATCCTTTGGTAGTAACTTCTCTTTAAAGAGAAATCATTGTGTTAAAAATTTCATTGAACCTTAGATACTTTTCTAATATAGGCTTATCAGGCTTCATTTTGTAGTTATCATATTTAATAGTATAAGTATTATGTATCATTTCTTTCACAGTAGATGATTCTTTATGTGAAACATACAAGGCATCCCAAATTTCAAGGATAGTTTTACATGTAGAAATTATGTTAAATTCGTTATATTCTAAAAACAAATATAAATTATTCATGGATTTGCAATTATTATTGTAACCTGTCATAGTTGGGTCATGCCAAGTAATTATATTAGTAGCGGGAATATTATATTCATATATAATTGAAGACAAAATTTCAAATCCTATACATTCTAAAGGCATTTTAGTATTAATTTTCCATTGGGAATAATTCGTCCCATTAAAGAATGGTGGTATTTTTTTTTCCGCACCTTTTATTCTACTATCCAAAATAAAGAAATAATTTTAAATATCTAGAAATTTATATGTAATATAAATTTATAGAACATTAAATTACAAATAAAATCACATATAAATAGATTTAAAAAAATTGAATTTTAATAGGAATAAACACTTTTGAAAACAAATGTTACCGTAGTAGAGTGATCAATAGGGGAGTGAATTGAGTATCTATTACAATTTTTTTTTAAAAAGTTTTCTTAAAATGATTCCCCAATAAAAATGAATACATCCCAGTTAATCAAGGTAATAAGGTTATAAAAGTTTGACTATTCAAATAACTTCTCAGAAGATTGATAAATTCTCAGTAATATCAATTTGAGTTATTGATACTAAATTTGATGGTATTCTAATATGAAAAAAATTATATCTTCTATCCAAGGCTAAAAATAAAAGTAAAATATATTGTTTTCTGAAATACACAGTAAACTAGAGAAATAATAAATTAAATAACACATCAGATAAAACAAGTGGTTAAGTCTAAAGCTGTGACATAATCCACTCCACTTGGTGATCACCTGCCACCAAAAAACTTTATATTAATAAAATTGATCTAAACCCTATATCGGGGTAAAAAAACTGCACAACATTATCCAGGTCACACGACCTCTTCCACTATTATTCATGGGAATAATCTACCAGGTTACACAAGGAGCACATCCACACTAATCTATTGGAGTAAACATATGTAAAAAGATATGATAAGAAGTATATCTTTTATCCTTCAGTTTGGTACATGTGGTAGTCTATTTTTTAATACAGACATACACACACTTCTCAAAAGATAAAAACAATACACAATAAAAAGATGATGATATAAGGTTAGAAGTTCTCTGAGTGTTATTATATGCAACTCTTGAGTTGTAGGTTGAAGCAGATGAATGTATCGAGTCCTCTTATGAAAAACAGAGTTTTGCATATCTATATGTTCAAAGGTGTAAGTTGTCTATATAATGAGCTTCTTGAAGGTTGTACATTGAAGATTTTTTTTCATCTGATATATGGTATTCAATTCTTTTAATCAAGAGTGCATCATGTGTTCTTCATATATTTCTTATTTCAGGTATTAGTTCACTTTTCAAATTCTTGCGTATTTTCTACACTCTACTTCACCTATTCTTTTTCTACTTGCATGATTTTATTTTTATTTTAGAGAGCATGTGTTGGAGCCTACATGATTCATGTATTCTTCACATCGTACCTCATACTATCAGTTGACATGTCTATAAAGAAACATCAGTTATCCCTGTTCCTTTAAATGAATCAAATACGACTATTAGAAATTAAAATGAAAATGACAACATAGATTAAGGAACAATGTCACAGTCACTCAAGAAATGATATAACATGGAAACGATGTCACCATGAAACAATGTCTTCTTATTTTCCCTTCATCGGTGAAACATTCATGAGGGCATAGTTTTGTTAAGATCAAGAACCGGTAGAAAAAATTTGTTGTTAGGATCAAAGTGTTTGGTCCTTTTCCAAACATCGAATTGTGTCTCGGTGAGGGTTTCATTAAACCATTTTGACAGCCTCCACGAGATCTAAAACTGATTATGATTTCTAGGTCAAGGATTCTGGGTCACAGTTTCTGGGTCACGGTGTCTGGGTCACGGTGTCCGGGTCACAGTGTCTGGGTCACAGTGTCTGCGTCCTTTGCCAGAAAACTAGAACCAGTTGAAGACTCAAGGTTTATCTGTCATTGCCAAATATCTATAAATATTATTAACTAGTAATAATCATAGAATGAATTATAATTAATAATTAATATAAAAAATAATTATAAAACAAAGTTAAATATATTTTACAATAATAAAATATGATTTAGTATTAACATGATTTTGTGGAATTTTATTGAAATCATTAAGAAACCAACCATTTTTAAAGATGATTTCAGAAAGATGAAACATGATTTACCTGATTTAGTGGATTTTTGTTTAAAACATAAAGAAACAATCCATCTCTACACATGACTTGAGATAGATAAAACATGATTAAAACATGAGGAGTCCCACAGAAAGAAAATAGATATGGTGAAAATTGGGGCTAGACATTGCAATACCACCCTCACCAATAAAAAAAGTCATAAATAATACTTTTTTCTAATCTCTTCCCTAGTCTGATGTTAACCATTGTACAAATCATTCCGATTTTTCTTCGACACCCTCATCCTCGACCTACGCGATGATGATATCTCTTATATGTTTCCACATTGTTGTTAAAGTCCATCAATCTCACTATACAACGAGTTAGTTCCCCCAACAATTGTGTGAGACTACACCTTATTAAATGCTTCAACAAGCAAGAAAGCCACATTTTCTTTCTCAATGAGGGTATGAACCTCATTTTGATAGATTCTCCATTAGAAATAATTTCCAAGACTACAACCTTACAACATACCTCACAACCAAACTCATTTCCACCTTCCTTCCTTCATTAATAGAATCAAGCTCATCATAGTGATTATTTAATTATATTTATTATAATTTTAATTTTTTTAAATATATATTTTTATATATATTCATATTTATGTATAATATATATATAAATGTTTTATAGTAATTAAAAATATATTTATAAAAATATATATATTTATATATATATAATTATATATTGTTTTATATTCATTTATTATTATATAATTACAATTATAAGAAATATATTTATTATAATTTCATAATTATATATATATATATATATAATTATAATTTTATAAACAATTTTTTAATTAATTTATATATATTTATAAATTTATAATTAACTTTTTAATTTATGATAATAAAATAAAAAATTATTTAATTTGTTTAAAAATATATATTTGAAACAAATTTTATAAGTAGAAACTTAATAAAAAAAATTTAATATGTATTATTCATATAAGTTACAAACATATTGAAAATATTACATATATTGTAAATAAATATATGTACAAATTAATATCTTAAAATAACTAAATATTTTTTTAACATTGTTAATGAAAATAAAATAATAAATGAATAAATTAAATTAAAGAAATTATAAAAATATGAAAAAAGTGAATTTTGAACATTTACACACACATGTACACATGACAGACATATATATTTACACAGTTAATAGTTAATTAATTTTCCCTAAGACAATAGATTGTGATGATTCCACTACTAAAAAAAGTAATAAGTGCCTACGAGTTCAAAGATAGTATTCTTAGTTCAGAAATGATTCAAGGATTAGTGAATTTATTTTAAAATGTATATATACGGTAATTTATCATATTTAATTATTCATAAATAATTCTTGTATATCAGAAAAATCGAAAAAATTCAATATGACCATTTTTTGAAATTTCAGAATTTAATAATGAACTATATTTTTTGAAAATTAATTTTTATATATTAGAAATTTATTTTTTAATTGAAATCATAATTTAATCAAAAAATACCAACACTTATACTATTCACATTCATTTTTATGGTGCATAAATTCTATATATACATTGATGGCTATGGTTACCATTTATAAGGGACATATTACTATTCATAATGGAAGGATACTATTAATAAGGGTATGTTACTATTCATAATGGTAAGTTACAATTCACAAAAAAATAAGTTGATTCAATCTGACTCCAAATATCACCCTAATCCCAACCCTCTATGTCAGTTTTTAGAAATTCAAAACATAATAGTGGAAAATTTATGTTGAGTATATATGTTTGGATTATCTCCTATAAATATCCATGCATTGTTTCATAGAGGATCAGTGCTTCATGTCATATAATATATCTAATGAATTGAAAATATTTAAGAGAAACATACCATAAAATATTTGGGGTGTTATATTCTTCCCACATTTAGAAATTTAGTCCTCAAACATTTTCATGTATAAATCCATTTAAAAATATGTGGGTTGTTCATCATCATATCATCTTCAGGTTCCCACATTGCTTTCTCCAATTTATGTTTTCTCCAAAAAAAATTTACTAGTAAAGTTGTCCAATTTCTCAATACCTTCTAACATGTGTCATAAATCGTGATAGGTTACTCACAGTATGAAAAACCAGAATCTATCACAATCTCTACTTTTGAGAGTACTTGAATTGGGTCTTCCATGTATTTATTTAACAACAATAGATGGAAAATATTATGAAGTTTGGAGAAAATATATGTTATTTATAAATGGTATTCCACAAGTCCAATTCTTTCAAGAATTTTGAACGGTCCTATGTACTTGGGGCTTACTTTTCCATTATTACTGAACATTAAGAAAACCTTCCTTGTAGATGCTTTTAGAAAGAAATGTTTTCCTATATGAAATTCCAAATCCTTTCTCTAGTGGTCAGCTTAACTCTTTTCCCTACTTTGGGATGCTTTAATATGAGCCTGAATTTTATTTTCCTTTGCAGTTATCTCTTCGATAAGTTCTTGGGCTACATGTTTCCTCTCTCCAATTTCATTCCAAGAAGATGGAGTTTGACACATCTTTCCATATAATACTTCATATGATTCCATTTTAATGCTATAATAGATATTATTATTGTAAACAGATTCCATAAAATGAAATTATCAATCCCACGTACCTTTAATTCCAAGAGATAATGATCTCAAAATGTCATCTAGTGTTTGAATTGTCTTTTCATACTATCTATCAGTTTAGGTGTGATTTGCAGTACACATAGGAAACTCAGTAACCAAAGCCTTATAAAGATTTTTCTATAGTTTTTATGTAAATATGGGATATCGATTAGAAAAAAATAAATATAGGTGCACCATTAAGTCTTAAAACTTCATTAATTTAAATTACTTCCAGGGAATGAAGTGGTAAATCATCTCTTTTATCAAAAAAATGTTCCGATTTTGTGAGATGATAAAAAATTCCCCATATTGAATCATTCATCCAAGGTGTCCTCGGTAGTCATGTAACAATGTCCAGTTCAATTTCATCACACTTTAACAAAAAAATATGCAGATGTTTCATGAATGCTCTAGGATATTGTATCTTGGCCTTCAATTGTTAAAAAACTAGACACATTGACACATAGTCAGCAAATTCTCAATTCATGTAATCCCACCAAAATGTTCTTTCATATCACTATATATCATGGTTCTACTGGGGTTTATAGGGGAATTTGAGTTTTGAGAAACACATAATAGTTCCCTTTTTAGCTCAGGTACTAATGGAACACATAACCTCTTCCAATGTTTCTGAACTCCATCCTAAGACATGTAGTCTTCCAATCATCCATTTTTAACACCTTCGATTTTATTTTGTATATTATAATCATCATATTGTGATATTTTTATCTTCTCTAGTAAACATTGTTTATAAATCCTTTGAAATTGGAAATATGTTTCCCTTTCCTTAACAATTCCCATATCCATATTTAGCAGATCCATGAATATGGGATCTCTCTCAATCCTCATTCGGGTCAGAAGTCCATGATATTTTCTACTTAATGAATATCCCACCTTATATTCCTTTCTTTCATGGTAGTGTACTGAACAATCGTAATCTTTGAGTAACTCGATCCATCTCCTTTTCCTCATGTTCTGTTTGTTCTATATAAAAATGTATTTCAAACTATCGTGATCCGTATATATCTTACATATTTCACCATTGATATTGTGTCTCTGTATTTTTAGAGTAATGAATAGGGATCCTAACTTATTATCAGGATTTGGATAATTTTTCTCATGAGTCTTCAATTTCCATGATGCATATGAAATAACTTTATCGTTTTGCATAAGGACACAACCTATTCCATTCTTTGATGAATCACTATATACCAAAAAACCATCATTTCTAAATGAACGTTTCGAAATTTAATAATTGAACAATATTCATTACAATTCTTCCAAGAATTATGTACAATCATTATTCCATAAAAACATAACCCCTTCCAGTGTATGCATGGTTAACAAGTTTTCCAATTGGGAAAAATTCTGAATGAAATGCCAATAGTAACATACTAATCCAAAAAAACTACATAACTCAGTTATGTTATTGGGGGTTTCCATTCATGGATTTATTTCGTGTTCATTGGATAAACTATGATTCCATCCTTAGTTAAAATATGGCCCTGAAAATAATCTAATTAAGGAAGAATTCACACATACTAAATTTCCCATATAATTCATTTCTACTAAGTGTTTTCAGAATGATCCAAAAGATATTCTCATGGTCTTCGTAGATTTTGGAGTATACCAGGATATAATTGATAAATAACACAACTAATTCATCAAAAAATTCCTTGAAAAACCTATTCATTAGATCCATGAAAACAATGGGTGTATTAGTTAGTCCAAAAGGCATTACTGTAAACTCATAATTCCCATACCATGTTTAAAATTATGTCTTATGAATTTATTCTTTCCTCACACGTTTCTAATGATACCCAGATCGAAGGAAAATAATAAAAAAATATTGGGTTCCATGAAATTGATCAAATAAATCATCAATGTGAGGAAGATGATAGTTATTCTTTATCGTAATAGAATTCATTTCTCTATAGTTAATGAACAGCCTCATAGATCTATATTTTTTCTTGGTAATGAGAACATATGATCCCCATAGAGACACAGTAGGGTGGGTAAATCCTTTATCACCAAATTACTCAAGTTTTTTTTTGAGTTTTACTTATTCGACATTTGAAATTTTATATAAATTATTTGATCTATGTCTTAAACTAAGAATTAAATCAATAGATAACTAAACATCCCACTCTTTAATACGAGTTGGTAGATTATTTGAAAAACATAAATGTATTTTGAAAAATAGGTAAAACTTCAATTTGAATATCCATAGATTTTGTTTTCTATTCTTCTCTAAAAATTTCATTTAGGAGAGACAAAGAAAGTGGATCTAGATATGATTTTGATGATACTGTTTCTTCTCTAAAGATAAGGTATTCTACATCAATCTCAAAAATTGTAACTTCCTTATTATTGTAATATATCTTCTCACCATAATTTGAAATCCAATTTTACCAAATAATTAGGTCAAATTCAATCATAGGTAATATTATATGTCCATCCAATAATGTACATTTTTGTGTCACAAAGGGGACAGACTGACACAACATTGTTGCAATGATACCCCCATAGTATTTTTTACTAACAACTCCTTTATCAAATCAAATTGGAAATGTTAAATTTTCTTTAGAAAATGGAATGATATAAAGGAATATAATTATCCATAAAAAAATAATGAATTGGACAAGTTTGAGGAAACAATTAATGTACCTTCCACCACATCATTATGATGTTCAACCTCTATGATTATAATCACAATATATTTCCCTTTCTCTCATGGCATTTTCTGAGGAATGTTTCCTTGGGTCTTAGGAAAACAATTTGTATAGTGTATCATATCTCATTAATTTTACCATTGTTCATCATTCAATTTTTTCTTAATCTTTCATTAATTATATCAATTACCCTTTTTTACATAGTTATAGTAAAATCTCATTCATTTCATGTATTTCCCATGGTTATTTTTTCTGTAGTTATTGCATAATAGGAATTTCTTTGCTCCCTAATTCTTCTTTGGAACTTCACCTTTTACATGGTTATCAAAATACCGCTTCTTACATTGGTTTCTATTGAACAAATTTGTTCTAGAAAATTAATTCTATGTTTTGATATAACTTAATACAATTTCATAATATGATGAAAATGTTTTAAAAGCCAGTGAACTTTGCTGACATAGCCTAAGAACATATTTGAAATGATCAATATTGTCTTCTGATTCACATAAATAATCTATTCCATAAATAGATAGTATTGTAAAAGTTGGTTTATACTCTTCCACAATCTCTACATCCATTTTTTATAGGGTAATGAATTTTCCATTAATTTTAGATCTTTATTCATGAATGAAATATTTTTACAGGAATATTTCATTAAAATGTTTCTATTCTGTATCTTACACATATTCTTCAATCATAGTATTATTGATCAAGGACCACCATTGATCAGCATCACCCATGAGGTAATATAATCTTTTTACTACCTTTTCATTTTCATTTCACCCCATGGCTAAAAAGATATTTTCAACGGACTTGATCCACTTATCAGATAACACCATATTAATAGTCCCACAAAAGGTGGGGGCTTCTGACGCATAAAAAATCCAATATCAGTGTAGCATGGCTATTCATCATAGCCTATGTAATTTTTCCCAATACGGTCATGATTCAATCAGCTCAAACTCTGACTTTGATGACCTGATCAATTGGTAAATACCTAAATTTACTATGGGTATTAATTAAATTTCTTCTATTTGGCACATTCACCAAAAAGTGGAATACAATAGATTAGTTTGTAATTCTTAGTTTTTTAGAAGATAGAACATAACATAATTTGATGATTTATGTAATGATAATATCAGAATCATAAACATGATTTCTATTTAGTATTCAACCCATTAGTATGTTTTCTAAAGAAAATGTAAATTATCCTAACCATATCCCAATGGAGTGTCTAACCACGTACATAATAAGGCATGTTGTCATGTACCAGGATACCCTAGGTCAATATCGATAAACCTTATTGGGTTTGATACTTGTAGGTATATCTATGACAGAACCATGTCAACTTGTAGTATCTAGATAGGGATTTATTTTCTAGGAAGAACCACATAGTCTCTGCCTTAACAAAATTCTAAGATTTTACTCAACGCTTATCATCATTGTATATCTTAGGGTTATTTCCTATAAAATAAGTTTCCCAAATCTAGTTTCCAATGTTGTTGTTAATACTTCCTATGATAACAATTGTGACACCCTGAACCCAGAATATTGTAGCTGGTGAATTATTTCATTATATTGGCATAATTATAAGAAATATATCATTAAAGAGTGATTATTTTAGCAGTTTTAGAATAATAAATTACAAACACGATACCCATTGTACATTTAGAAATATAAAAAGTGACATGCAACATAATAAAGAAAAATAAAATGGCTCCTGGAAAGATTATTAATGGATCTCGTTTTCATAAGATTGGGAATGAAAACATACTTATGGTGAGATCCAATGCATAGTAAGGGTTACACGTAATGGAATCATGAATCAATAATAAGTGAAACATATTTAATTAGACCCAAATAATATGGCATAGTTAATAAATGAAAACACTTACCATCAATAAGCTTAGAATAAAAATATATCCAGAGATTTTTTTATAGTGAAAACCTCATGGAAATAAATAACTGAATACTGAATAAAGAGGATCGTATTATTTGAATGTAATATATTAGTCACATGAACCATTCTACCTTCAAGACATTTTATGTTTGTGGGTAGAAAACTGTTTGATTTTTGGAAACAAACTCGACGTGTTTGTTGCCAACTGATTTGTCTCATGAGACACGTCGATGTATTGAGGGGATGTAGTGGGCCTCAAAGGTCACTTCATGTCCAATTAGTTCATTATATAGAGAATTAATAAATGAACAGTAAGTGTTTTTAATATCTACATTGATTAGAGGATACAGATTCATGAATATTTCCAAAGATAAATTATCATTCCACAAAATCACTATATGTAAAATGGTATAAAACTATAGAAATAATCATGTCCATGTAACAAGTATATGGATATCAAATTTAATTACAATATAAAATGAAAAATGATCTCAAATTGTAGTCGTTACACCACATAAGCATGATTAGGTCCACTATACCAAGTAAATCTCAATGACATGGAAATTGAAACAATGTCTCTTACACAACGTAATCAATTGAGTTAATAATCATCATGTGAACCACTAAATAGAATGAATATAAATAAAATAATGATGTTAAATATCAAATGTAAATAAAAATAAAAAACCTAAAAAATAAGTGGTGAATAATTAGAATCTCGTGGAAATAAAAGAGATATGTGAAACACCTTATCTTATGCCCGAATGTGTTTTTTGTTAGACCTGAATGTCCTGGATAGTAAAACTAGATTCATTAATTTCAAATTCCATAACCTTATATACATGTAATTGACATATTATTTCATCATTATATTCATTTTTTATATGGGTTGCGATATTAAATTTCATCATTGGGAGGTACATGTTTTCTATGTTTTTATGATCGGTTTTTTTTTGTGTAAGAGTATAAATATTTGTTTAAAATGTTAATTGAAATCAAGAAATCAAGTTATTATTTGTTAAAGATCATCTATAAGATTAAATGATCATATAAATCCTTTGGTTATTTTGGGAGTGAATGAATCATTATAAAATTTTTAATAAAAAACTATTTGATTATTTTGATGGTTGTTGATCACCTCAAACTCATTTTGTTTTATAATTATATATAATGCGTAAAAAATAATTCTATAAAATTTATTAGGATATATTACTAATATAATGATCTGGTTAAACCATCAAAATGTATTTAGGAGAATAATTGGTGATGATATTAGAAATTTTAAACTCATCCTCCTTGAGTGTGATAAATTAACACATCGCAGGCGGTGTTTTATGTTTTCTTAAAAGAGGAATGGGGAAATAGATATGATGATGAAATATTCCATTACAATAATAAAATTATAGTTCAATTAATTTACTGAGTTTTTTTAGAATTTGGATGATGGGAGGCGAGGAGAGAGAAAAAAAAGAATGAAACTACTAAAAGAAGTTGAAAGAAAACAGAAGGGAGGTTCACCTCTTGAGTACTCCTCCTTAAGAATCTTCTTAAGGCATTTGTTTTGTTTCTTTTTGTGAGAACATAAGTTCTCAGATGTAGGGGATGTCTTGGGAAAATTATTTAAAAGAACATAGGAAAGGATCAAATCTAGAGTGGTGTGAGAGGAATAGGGGGCATGAGGATCTTTATATAGTGGCCGAGAGGAGGGTTTTCTTAATATTTTAATCTTTAGTTTATTATTTTTACATAGGTCAATAAATAGTGATTATTCCATGACCATATGTTGTATTATGTTCCTGTGAGTACGAACCAAATGTGCATACATAGGAAATGATGAATGAAATTTTCTTTTATCATAAAATCTATATATACAGTAAATTATTGTATTTTAATATTCATAAAAAATCCAATATTTCAAAAAATAACAAAAAATTCACCGTTTACATTTTTGGATATGTTCAATCCAAGAATAAAATCCATTTTTTGAAAATAATTTTCTCAATATAATAATTAAATTTTTAAATAAAATCATTATTTAATCGAATAATACAATTACATAAAATATTCACCTTTATTTTTAAGGTTCTTAAATTGTATATATACTTTCATTATTAAGGTTACCAATCATATGAGTAATATTAATATTCATATGGTTATGTTACTATTCATATGGTATGTTTCTATTCATAAGGATATGTTACTATTCACTAATTTTTGTTTGATTCTATTAGACTCCAAATATCACACCACTAGAAACCGTGTATTTAAGTTTTTCAAAATTCAAAACATAGGAGTAGAAAATTTATGTTTGATGGATTGGTTAAAACTATCACCATTAAATAATCATGTTTGGTTTAATATATAATAATATCTCCATTAAATATAGGATATCAAATGAATTGAAATTATTAAAGAGAAACATGCCATAAAATTTTGTGTGTTTTATACTTTCAATAAAAAAAATGTTGGTGGAATTCACTCTTAACACATTTACCAGAGTTCCACTCATCCTTCATTATAAAAGGCCACCACCTATCCCGCATTATCAAACATATAAAACCACTTTGGATCAGCCATGATCTACCCAATACACATACCAACATACCTCTATACTTCGATTAATCCTACCCTACGGTAGATAGACTTCCAATGATGCTTTTTTTACAGAAACCAAAATGGGTTACCCGATTAAGAGGTAACACCTTCTCTCACACCCCTTTCTTATATTTTCCTTACCCATATATAAACTTTCTATCATCAATTATTTTAAAACGTCAACCACATTATCAATAAAATATATTGTGTTTATTTTGACGGTTCAACCATAACTTACCCATACCACCATATATTGGTTAAGAAACATATTGTTTTTGTGTACGACCAAATTGCACCTCAGAAAATGTTTATTGTTCTATTTTCCTTACTTCTTCCCATAGTGGATATTAGGTTGAAAAATATGTTTATACATATAATATATTGTATTTATTTACTATTTATGCTTTATTATTAATTTTTAAAACTAATATATTTTATACATTCTATTTTTTGTTAATACGATAATTTCGTTAGAGGAAATGTGGACTGCCGACACCTCAAAGCGATGTGATTCGTTCATAAATTATATGAATTTTATTAAGTATTGTTTTAGTGAATATAAATGATATAAACGATATAATAATGGTTATTTAATAGTTATATTTATATATATATACATATATTAATTTTAATTTGTTTTCTTTCAAAGCGACAATTAAATGGAAATTGCTTTCATGCATACGTACGACCAACCATATCCAAGAACGGTGTACTACATTTCCTATATATATATATTATATAGATTACTATAAAAACATATACAATTCGTACATGATATTTATATCATTTTTTAAATTCTGGAAATTAGGATATCATTATAAGGTCCAATTATATAACAAATTAATACACATGCAAAGAACAAAGAGAATATTATCCGAAGTGAAACCTTAACATAATACAGTTTTCAAGTAGGTAATATAAGATCATAATATAACCATATATGGAATTAGATATATGAATATGGTTATATAAAATATTTATACATATTTATATTTATAATAAAGGTGGTTTTAATTAGTACAACAAGATTCAAGACACAAGGTATGGGGATTTCATCTCACTTTTTATTTCTATGAGATACATGCTATGTTCTCCACTATATAATTTAATGTGGTGTTTGTACTGGAAATTATTGTATTCTTTGAATCATATACATAGATTTATGTGTATTCACAGATCTATTTTTTGATCTTTCTTTCATGGGGTTTAGGTTTTGAATGTTACAAAATTGGAAAAATATTTATTTCTCAATTTGTTTAATTGATACTCATTTTTTGTTACGAACCTCGATTATTTATCGACGTGTATATACATCAATTTTACATGTTATGGAATGAAATTTATGATTTTCATGATATATTATGCTTCCATTAATTTACTTTTCTTACAAGGAGATTATGATCGCTAATTTCCAAGTTATAAGAGCGTATGGAGACAATGTCATCACTTATCATGGTTGTTTATGTTTATGATTCCTTTGACGAAATATTATGATCCATCTATAAAAAACATGAAATTTATTATCCTCCACTCATTCATGATATATTCATGTATTTGTATAATATTACCACTATTTTAAACATAATATATTTCAAAAAGTGGTTTTTAGGAAATCCTGACATTACACTGCTTTAAATACATACTTTACAAACAGTTTCAAACTATTAGTATAGGTTGGAAAACCATTGGTATTCTATATATCATTAGATTGCAAAAACATTTGTAACTAAGCCATTGAGAAAGACCTATAAAAATGGTTATTTTTAAACCATTGGTATATAACAGTGTAACTTCTAGTATACAAATGCTTTTACAAAAGAAATTGGAATAGATTTATTCCTATGATTAATAAACTACCAATATATAGTAGCATGAACCTGTTTACCAATGCTTTATAAACCATTAGTATATATTATTACCAACAGTTTATAAAAACCATTTGTAAAAATATTTCTGAAAATCTACATAGTAGCTAGCCAAAATCCCCTCCATTGTACACACATGCCATCTACTCTTAAAAGAGAACAAAGAAACATCTGCAATAGATCACCCAAATAGAACATAAAATATTTTAATATTCCCACCATGGAATGTAATACAACACAATATTCCCTATCTCAATCATCATAAGAAAACCAATATTCTAACTATCCAATTTCAATTTCATTGTTGAAGACATCTCAATACGGTGAGAGGCCACACACCTTTCAAAGTGCCCATGATAGTTAGAGTTACATTTGGAGCATTGGACAATGGTTTTAGTATTTTATTATTGAAATTGGTGCATGAGGGGTATGTGTGATAAGTGAATTTACACTGTGTGGTTAATATATGGGTATATGGAGTGATGAATGACTTTTAGGAGTTTTTAGTTTGATGTGACATTTTATGGGAGTCATTTATGTTGTGATTATGATTTGAGAATATTATGGGATGTGGGAAAAAATGGTGTGTGATGATTCAAATATGCATGTTATGGTATGATGGTTGGTGTGGAACATAAGGATATTGAGACCATGGGTCATGAAGTATTCTAGAAGGTAATATTTAATTGGGTATTTTCAATAGAAGGGATCAATTGATTATATTGAGTAGTAAACTTATTATAGGTATGTGGAAATGATACATCAACATTCAATATCATATCAATTTTTGGGAAAATAAATATCTGGAAGTTGAGATGAAGGAGAGCTTTGCTATGTGTATAGTTAAAATAGCATAGTTATGAGATATTATATGTTTGAAGTCACATGTATTTTTCATTTATATAATCGATTGTAGGGTTAGGAGGGTACACGGAAGAGGGTTGGGAGATTCATGATGGTATACATCCATTCATAACATTACACTATGTTCCATGGAATGAAATAGTTATAATGAGGTTGGTGTGGTCTTGTTGACCAATTGATTGAATATACATTTCACAATATGAATAGTTATAGGAGAAAGAAATAGGATTTTTATTTTGATATTAAAATGAGGTTTTATGGTTGACCATTCAGCTGATCTAGCAGTGTACTCTAAGTGTCCTTCATTTTTAGTCCCGAGTTAGGGATCTCACCCTTTTCCTTCTAGAACTTGGAATCATTAGAATTAGGAAGTATCTTTGAGAAAGGCAAATGTTTTATATCCATTATTATAATATTTCTCCCACAAAATTGAGGTGTTGATGTATTTATGAATATAATTCCATATTTTAATATTTTAATATCTTTTTTTGATTCTTCCTATTTGATATCGATTGAGTATTCATTCTTTTATGACTAAGAATGAATGATTATATAGAAGGTTCAGCATAGATTTCTCCTAAAGATATATGTGTATTATGTGATGTGTGATAAATAGGTGTGATATGAATGATAAAGTTGACACCATTTATGATTTTATTAAACAATTTATGGTTATTATGAATACACTAGAAGGTATTATCATGTATGAAATGATATTTTGTGGCCAATTATGGAATTGTAGGTGCAATTTATGAATCCATTGTTAGTTTATCATGATGATGTCAGGTATGAAAATTGTCTCAGGATGTGATCACTAATATTGTTCTTTGGGAATGTGTTGGGAAAGGCCCAGGTGACTATGTGTGATGTTAATCACTAGATGTGTGGTGAATTTTTTTTTATGATGAGGTATATGGTCTTCACCATTATTTTGTTGGAAAAAAATGGTTGAAAGGAGGTGAAAGAGGTTTTCCAAAGGTGTATCATAGGATTATTTGATGCCTCTCATTGTGGTTAGCCATTATAGCCATCAAACTCATGTAAACATAGAATACAACCCGTTTTTGTGGCTTTGGCCAATATTTGGGGGGTGGAGACCTCTGCAGATTATGCGAGATAGGATCAGGGGTTGATCATGTATAAAAAGAATGTGTTTGGAATCGAAGGCCATGAATATTTGTGTGTGAGGCCATCATATGGAGGCTAAGTCACACTACTATATTGGGGTTGATGGGCTAGGAAATGGAAGGACATATGTCATCATTCCTTGATATGTCGACCTTTGATCCAACAACGTTTGAGTATGTAGAAGTTTATGGGGCATGAGATATGTCTTTTGGGAATTCCATTTGGGCATTGGGTTGACTATAAAAGATAATTTTGGAAGGATGAAATGTGGTTTCATGAATATTTTTTTTATGTATACTGTCTGACATCATGTGATTTAAAAATAGTGGGAAGGTTATTCCTTTTGGTCATTGGGTAGACTAAAAAATATCATGTCCTTGAGACTCACTGAATGATCGGTAGTGTGATGTGATATTGTGCATAAATTGAGAGAATAATAGTCATTAATGTGATGTAATAGTTTAAAATAATGTTGAAATTTTTTTTTTATTCCCCATCCACGAGAAAGTCCACGAGTAATGGAATAGTGCACACCACCATGTCCTAGAAATGTTTTCATGGAATTATTATATAACATACATAAACTACAGTAGGATCCGAAATAGTATTGGACTAAAAAATAAATTTATATAAATAAAATATGTTGATTGTTGGTAGGATTTTAGAATATCTATCATAGTGGTTTCATAGTTGGAAGTTATCCCAAGAAGAAGAGAGATGAGGGAGGATTTATCCTCAAATGATAATCATGGTCCATACCATCAAGTAAGAGAACTGACCTAATCAATCATTAGAATGTGGAATCATATATTAAATATCCAAATACCCTAATTCCATTATCATAGAGGATAGAAAATACATTTGTAAATGGTGGTGTGGTTAAAAATATATAGTATTTAGGCTACCCATGTCATGCATTATGTAACCAATCTAATCACACATATATCCAGTCACAAAAAATCAACGAACATAAAATGCTAATAATATCATTTAAAAGTGTAATAGATCAATTTATACCTCATAGCCTTCACTTTCATCACCATCACCATCATCATAATCCTAAACCTCATCCATATCCCCATCACCATCCACGTTCTCATCAATTTACTCATCCTCGACCTCATCCTCACCCTCATCATCCGCCTCTACCTCTACCTTGACCTCAGTCTCAACATCATTATCATCCTTAGACTCTTCCTTGACATTTTCACATCCATAAATGACATCATATTGGCCACCCTATTGATTTACTCTTGGATCACTACAAAATAAAAGAATCGATGAAATATATTCATCACAAGATGCACTGGCCTTTGGTGGAAGTGTTGGAAATAAAACATTCATCAGATTCATAAATTCAGTCTTTGCTCAATCAACCTGCTCTTCCACCAATGTGACTCTTTTTTATGACTATTATTCTTATTTCTTAACGCTTTCCAAATTGGTGGTACTACAACTACTACTTGAGGAGGGCCAATACCTCTTTGAGACTATACTCTTTCAATGTCGATAATATACTCTTCTTGGGTGCTAATCTCACAACACTTGATGTAAGTGATCATTTTGCCCGAACTTTTTGGGTTCTTGGTAATCAAGTTCCTCCATAGAAAATTTATAAAAATACATATAAATTATTAAGTTAAAAATATATATTAAAATTGTAAATAAATAATGTGAAAATTACAATTTTTTGTTGATCCTTTTTGTTAACTGCACTTCCATCATTTTTATTTATACATGATAAAAACATTTTTTCTAGAGGCACACATCCATTAATATTCAATACATACCTCTACAATTCCATTTAATGCAGGAAATCCTAATTCAATATTGGTTAGTAATAATCATTTTAATATCTAAAATTATATCAAAACATTATAATTTGAATAAAATATGGAGGAGATAATATAATGTTAAAGTCCTGAAGAATAAATTTAACCAATTTTAGTACGAGCTTCCTCTCATAATCTGACCTCGTAGTACACCCCAAAGTGTGGATGTATTTTTTAGAATATATGTTTGGTTTATTATTTTTAGATGATTACTAAAAAAATTAATAATACCAATGATAGTATTAATGAAAAACATAAAAAATTTCATTTAAAATCATCAAATTTGATTAATACCTTCAACATGGTAGTCATCCAATGAGTAATCATTTATTTATACTTTTGAATCAAAAAATAATCCATAATTGGTATTCCGTATAACTCTGTGCCAAATATAGCATGCCATACAATATACAACTCTTGTTTATAATATATCCAAATCTCACATAATTCATTCAAACATTCTGGTCGTGCCGCCTCACCATCATAAAAATTAATCTGAAGTTGACACCAAAATATTAATTCATATAAATAAAAATATAATGTTACATTAAATACAAAAGGATTATTTACCCATATCTTTTCTGAAGAATTATCATTTAATTCATCCATCAACTGTCTTCATGAGAGTGGGCTGACAAAAATGATGCCATTGTATTTGGAATGTATAACAAAAAAACTCCGACAATGCTACCATGTTTTTTCCATAAATTGGTTGTCTTGGTTGTAGTCCACCATCAAATGCATGTGGTGGTTCCATACAACACCAATGCCTATACACGTTCTCCCCATACACCTTTCATTAGATTAATCTATTATGAAATAGAAACTAATATAATATCAATACATGTTATAAAGAAAATAAATTATTATATAAAAATTTTCTAGAGTTCTATAAATATAGCTATAGTAGTATGATCAATGAGAACTTCTAGATCCATATAATCTAAAGTTACATCACCGAGTATAGGTGGAGTGGGTCTTATTGTATGCTCTATAGGCACAGACTATGTTAGAGTAGGAGTCGAAGAAGACAAAATGTAGAAGCTCACAGAGAAGGAAGTAAAAGTAAAAGAAGATGGAAATGCTGGCTAGAAAAATTCAAAATATGTATGAGGAGTGGGAATCATCATTAGATACAATAATGATAGATTAGAAGGCTCAAATGTAATGTGTGGTGAAAACTTGGGAGGCCTTAATATCCCATGTGTCACAAATAACATATCATGATTATATGGTTGGATGGATGGTACGTCAGTGGGAGGGATGAGGTCTAATTTGGTATGCCTAATAGATCACCTAGCTCTCGTACCACCCACATTGTTCCACCATCCTATGTACTAGGACCACTAAAAGTATTCTTGTCGAATAAATGATTCCTAAGTGGTGGATGCCGTAAATTTTTTGAAACAAAATTAATTACCTGACATTATATGTTATTTACATTTATATATTTGAAATATAATACTCACAACATGCACTGGTGGAAGAATTTCTATCTCAGTCATATGAAGATTATTGTCCATCATCCTTTTCAATCACATATATTTAATGGGTTTCATTTCTTGCATTTGAATGAAAATGTGGATGTAACTTTAAAATTAAACTCAAATAAAACTGCAACCAATAAACATTTAAAATTAACATGAGAGTCAAGTCGGATGAAATATATTTTTAATAAATATTAAAAAAAAATTAATAGTACCAATATTAACATGGATGAATGATTAATTATATTTCCCACCACAACGTTTGCTTCTCAATCAACTCTCAGAAATGAGTTATTGGTGTCATGAACTTGAAACATGTTGGTGCTCATGAGAAATGATATAAATCCAACAAGATAAGTTATTGAAGCGTTGAAATACATCATGGTATACCCCAATAATTTATATTTCACTTTAATACATGCCAATATTATGATGGGACTCCCCAATTTAGGATGATAACATCATTCTAACAATGTGGTCATATAATAGTAATTATTCTCCGTTAGGATAAATAAATGGTACTTCTTCAAATTCATCATAAGGTTCAGAACTGTGGGTTTATAAAATAGGAAACATCATGGTACAAAAAATTCTTATATATCATAGATTAATGCATAAACTTCTTCATCTAAAATATAAATATTTTTTAAATCCAATAGAAGTATAGAAGTAGGAATGCACGATTTCATTTGTACAAATGTAATTATTTTAATGTATTATTGAGTAAAGGTTATCATTTATCAATGTATGGTTAATTACAAATCATGTGGGTTGTGTAGCCTTGGACATGAATTTGCAAAAGTTATGAATTAATCCCAAGTGCCTCAGACAAGTCACTTCACTCAAGTGCATTCTATATTTCACTTCTATAATAGGCATCACAGAAGTCACACTTCTCTTGCGACTCACACATATCACTTCACCAAAATACCTTTTGAAACTCACATCCCATTATGTAATCAATAATTTTAATTATTATATAAATGATTCACTATAGAGTATATGAGTAGTGGATTTACTTCAACCAAAGATTGAAAAATAGTGAAACTATAGGTTGAGACAATCGGACAAACATTACAATTTATAGAAATGATTGCAACCTAAGTGTAAAAAATATAGAGATAACCATTAAAATATAAAGGTGAAAAAGATATATAGGAGAGGTAATATTGGTATTATTAAACTAAATTAAGGTAACTAATGATATTTTTTAATGTTTCCTTTTCTTAGAAATCAATTAGTTTTGAATGTAAAATCCATCCAAATATTAATGTGAACATGAATTATGGGAGAAACAATAGTTCCCCTAAAATAATAATAATTTTTAACAATCCATAAAAATTTATTGATGGTGGTAGAGGGTCAATAAGAGAAATTAGTTCTCTATGTTTAGGCTGGTGTATTTGGAACACAACAGTATCAAATTCAAGAAAAATCTAAAAACCTAAATGATATGAGATTTCAGAGGATGTGGAAATAAACTAAACATGGTATATAAAAATACCAAATAAATATTGGCATAAGATGTAACTCCAATTGTCCAATTTGAAGCGGAAAAAATAGAAATGTTTTAAACTAAGATGGATCATTGGAAGTGGAGTGGTTGTCAGCTGTGAAGAGATAACCACTCTGGTAGAAAAAAATGAATCCATTTTGGAATGGGGAGTTAGGGACTTACTCTATTTTGGGGGTAATGTATCCTAATGGTTTTTAAAAACCATTGTTACTTACAATATTTCCCAGAAATTTTCAAAAATTATTAAGAAAAATGATTTTAGAACACAATATCTCAATAGTTTTTGTAAACTGTTGGGAATGACTATTGTAAATCACTATATCCCCATGGTTTTATAAAACCATTGGTATATCCACACAATCTCCATGGTTTAGAAAAACCATTTGGTTATGGGCATTGGTATAAACATGATTTCAAGTAGTGTCACCCTCTCTCTAGTTTAAAATTTGTATTCCTTTTAACCATATTTTCTATAAAGGGTTTCATTGTATATTCAACCAATATCCTATGATCATTAAAAGAATTTTTTACATTTATTTTCATTTGACAATATTTATAAATAAATCTTCTTGTGCCTTTCAAAACAAGGTATTTTTCAAACCCTTTTAACAATAAAAAAATGAATATTATTTTTACCTCATACGACATGTATATATTTGTCTTCCTTCAATCCTTTGAATAATTTTTTTCATGTTTAATGAATTATTTTTAAAATAATGTTTTTACAAATTTTTTCATGTAAAATTGTTTCCATAATTTTCAATCATATTTTATTTATTTTCAAGGATAACTTTTTTTAAATGTTATGAATAATATTTTATATATTTTTAAGGAAAATGGTTTTCAGAGTAAGTTTAAAACTTATTTTATATGTTTTTGAAAGAAAATGTGTTGCAAAATAATTTCCATATTATTTTATATGTTTTCAATGAAAATGATTTTTAAAATGTTTTCAATCCTTAATTATATGTTTTAATGGTATTTTTTAATAAATGGTTTTCAAAACATTTTATAGCATTTTTATATGTTTTTAATGTGTTTTTGAAGAAAAAAGTTTTAAAAATGTCTTGAATAATATTTTATAAATTTTCAGGTTAAAATATTGTCAACATTATTTCAAATCTCTTATATATGTTTTCATGGTATTATATTGGAAAGATATTTTCAAATGGTTTTTTGTTTTAAAAATCCATTGTCAATTAAGAAAGGATATTTTCCTCAGGAAACATTTTTGATTGATTTTTCTAAATTATTTTCCATTTAAATGACATTTTTTGATGTTACTCAATCCTATAAAATAAATGATAAAAATTATAATTCCTATTATTTCAATGAATGTGTTATGATTAATTTCATGGAATTTTTTAATCATGTTTCCCTTTAATGGGTTATGTTTCTATGAAATCCATTTCCCATTCAGGGGATATTATTTTTATAAAATGATTATAAAATACTATATCTTTCCAAAGGTTATGGTATTATTACCTGATTATTAAACCCATTAAATATTGTGGGGGATGTGATATATTTATTTATGATTTGGTGGAACATGTCTGTATGATTTCATTATAAGGTGTGTGTGACCTATATCTCCCTACATTGAATTGGGTTACAATAAGTTGTATATGAGATCAATAGTTGCATAGTTTGTAGCCCAATCCAGAAGAAAAGAAGGTAAATTGGTTGTCGAATTATCCTAAATAAATTAGGGTACACCAGTTTTAGCACAATATTGAATATAAGAAGTTATATTGGATGTGACCCAAGTATGATAATAAGAAGGTATATGGGTTATAGTGAAGCCTATATGAAAGAGCTTACATGGGTTGTAGCCCAAGCCCAAAAAAATAAGGTACATGAGTTTTACTCAAAGCCTAAATGAAAGAGGGTACATGGGTTGCTATCCCAATTCTAAATTAGGTAAATGGGTCATAGTCCTACCCTAAAATGTTATAGAAATCTTGGTAGGAAGAAATAACATAAAATCCACATTCTTACATGTATGCCACAAATCCTATGTATTATTCCTATATAACAATTTCATGGATCATGTTATTTATTTCCTTGTGATTAATTTTTTATGAACTATTATGAATAATCCCATTATTAATGTTTTTTATTCTCCTAATGTTTCGATCATGTTATCCTTCCATTATGTTCATGTTTATACTTACTTTCCTCCCTTGATTACAATTAATAAGCGTATGAGCTATCCCCTTTTTTGTTTTTTGTATTAGTTTTGAAGAAAGTTTTTTGGTATATGTACAAGATATTTATGGGAGATGTGGATTATATTACACAAGGATATATGATTTAGTTTCCATGATTCAAAATATTCTAAACTATTACGGTCCTAAAGAATTTATTTTTGTAACATAATATGTATTAATTTAAGATGATGTTATATCCATGTATGTTAATCGTGGGTAACTATGTGTCACTTATCTTTTTTTACTTAAATTTTAGTTTTAAATAAAAAGACACTCTTGTAATCATATTGGTAACATTGTATTCCAGATTGAGGTGTAACTGATTTCTACACATCAAAAATGACTTCTTGATAATTGTCTTAATGTCTCAAAATGATCCAATTGCGTTGGATTTTTTTATTATGTAACTTTTATTTTCTTAATAAAATGTAATTATAAATAGAAAAAATTAATTTGGTTTCATACTAGTCACGTAATGTGTCGTTTTTATGTGAGACTGATTCCTATATGTCACAAAATAAATTGGAAATAATTTTCATTCATAATCAGTACAATATTTGTGTTTTTCATGGTTTCAAGTTAGAGACTAATTTTTTTAACCAAATAATCTATTTTAAACTGATAATAGACACTTAATGTCATACTGGGATCCATGTGTATCAGAATGAGGTGAAGATGAGTCCAACATGTTACAAATGAATAATCGATTATCACTATAAGGAATAAAAATAATAAGATTTTTTCCCCTATTCTATGTATGTGACATGTGTTCTAAAGTAAAATATTTTTAAACTAAAAACATACAATTCGAGTCATACTAGTCACACCGAGTGTCAGATTGATCTATAAGTAATTCCCACACAACAAAAATGACATATAAAACATTTTATAAATTATAAAAACAATCAAAATGTGTTGATATAGATTTGAGTAAGAGTTGTTTTTATAATATAAATTGTCAATTTTAACCCAAAATTGGGCACATTGAGTCATAATAGACAAACCATGTATCAAATTTTGGTGTTCTTGTTTCTTATATGTTACAAATGACATATATATAATGTTTATAGAAGGGTAATAAAAAATATTGAAGAAATTAAATAAAATAGTACATAAAATGTTGAGAAAATAAACTAACTAATTAGTAAGAATCACATATTCATGATTTATATATGAATTATCACACTAGTTATGCATCCCATTTATTTCATAAGTAATATATTTTCAATTGTAAATATTGGTAATATTGATAGTCCTGTTAGTACGAGAAAAATATAAATTAAAAAATGATTCCTAAATATTTTTACTAATATTATAATTTTATTCAAAAATAAATATTTGGGGATTCTATATTGTTCATTTCATTTGATATCTTTCAAAAATTCTCCAACATAACAACCACAATCCTTGACATTGGTTTGTTTTGGACACAAAAAAAATCATTGATAAAAATTTGTAATTTGTTTTGATATTTTTTTTGATAGTGAAATCATATTATATATACCGTAACACTGATCCACTTTCCAAAGTTGATATGTTCATTATATTAAATGACTATCTACATCCCATGATGGTTATTATATTTAAACACCTCCTTATCATAACAAATTTTTCATTAAAACAAAATATAAAATATATAACACGTTGTGTCATAGTTAAATGATTCAGTAAGTATATTAAAAATTGAAAATCATCATAAAGAGTTGTCTGTTTTTTGGGTATCCGAGTATTGGATCTATAAATAAATCATTGGAGTATCCAATGTGATTTTAATGAGTAACTAATTATTCATAAATAAATTAAATTGGATAAGCAATTAAATGAATGAAAATATATTGGATTTGATTACATTTTAGTGTTTTACCCTAGTATTATAGGAATTAATAATAATATATTATAAATAATGTTTTTTCAAACATTATGTCTTTTTTTCCCAATATTTATTCATATCAGATTGATTCTAAGGTAAATAGTGTAGATGTGATGTGAGGACTAATTAAGAATAATTTATATTCAAAGGGATTCCCTTAAAAAATTATTCATATATAAGCCTGCAAAAAACATGAATAGTATTTTATCATAATTATCATAGAAGATTAGATCTCGGACAAACAAATAATTATATAGTATTCAAGTTTATCTGTTTCATTATTAATACTATATATTCATGAAATTATTGGTTTATAACTTTTTCATAATCAATTTGAAAAACAGAAATCAACTTTAAGAGAGTAGCAAATGATGAAAATATCATTTTAAATAAATATATGTATATTTATTAAGAATTATACATTTTACCCATGATTATGAGTATTTTTAGTGAATATATCAAATTAATGGTATCATTTAAAAAGGGCGTTAAATTTCATGTCAATTTTTTTTCTTGAACCGTAGGTTAATTGATCAGGTTTTTCAAATTAAACCCATTTTTTAAAACATAAAAAAAACACTTTTATCCAAAAAACAACTATAATGTACCATACTTTGGAGATCAATAAGAAAATTACTATTCTAAAATCATTTAAATGACTACAAAATGCCTAAGATACACAAAAATGAATGATAGAAAAACATCTTGTTGATAATATACAAGCTTCAAGTAATACACCACACAAAAAAACTTATTTGGACACTATATCATTCCATAAGAATGTAATTATTAATTATATAAATTTTCAATTGATTATTCTAAATTAAAAAAAACTAAAAAATAGGAATACTCAACCAAAAGAACATTGATGCTCTTACCCTCTCTAAAACTATGAACTATAACTGATGGATGGTCTATAATGTAACCCAAATATCATCATGAGAAAAATACCAAAAAACAAACAATCAACCCCAAAATTATTAATATAAACTAATTAAACACCATTAAAAAAACAATCAATCATAACATTAATTCTATTGGGGTCTTCATCACTGAAAAAAGGGAAAGATAGTCATTTGGTGTCTCTATCGAGGAGCAAGGGGCGGATGCAATGTCCTCATCGGGAAGTAGGGTAGTTAATGTCAAAATAATCAGAGGTGGTAGGATGGCCACCATCAGGAGTAGGGTGTGTTGGGGTTATGGGGATCATTAAGCAGGATAAATGGTCACCATTGGGATATGGGGGACATCGTCCTAGATGTCATTTTCATGAATAGAGGTTCAAATTTTGATTCATAGAGGGGGGTGAGAGGGGTGGATTGTGGCCATGTGGATCTGGGGGAGGGGGTTAAAATTATGTTTTTTAAATGATTTAGTGGTGATTTAAATAAAACCATTGCAAAATAAAAAAATAAAACAATATAGTGTCTATTATATTATAATGTTGTTTTGTAATAAATAATTTTCAATGTGATTTATTATTTGGTAATTATTAGAAAAAATGTTAATAAACCATCAATTCGACATATTTTTTTTGTATTAATTGAAATAAACTAAATAATATATTACATGTTTTAGGTGTGAAAATATTTTAATGCACGATGATGAATCTATTGATGGATTATTTATAAGATTCAATGACGTGGTGAGTACCATTATATGTATTGGTCATACTCTTAAAGATTCTATGGTATTTAGAATCATTCATCAAGTGAAACTATTCGTATTCGATGAAAAATATCGACACCTGATGATGGTGATCCTAATAATTTTTTTGGATGACTTACATAACATAGTTATTTATTACGAAATTAGGAATGTAAATACTATAATAATGAAGGGAAAATAAATAAAGGTAATAACATTAAATCAATGTAGTGGGAGATGATTAGAAAATCAAATAATAAGAGTATAATTCATATTATAATAAATATATTTTGATAATTTTTTATATACATATGTCATTCATCTAAATACGTTTTTAGAAACGTAAATTAATGTATCATAAATATAATTTATTAATGTATTTCCAACATAATTGTATTAGATATTTTGTTAATAATTATCAAAATTATTGGGATGAAATATTTAATGTATAAAATAATTATTTTTAATTGAAGAAATATTCAATGTTAAAAAAATAAATGTATTCTTCAAATGGAAATCATTTGAATTTTTTAAATTAAAAAAATATAGTTTTCTTTGTAAATTTGGTTGATGATAAAATGTTACATATTAAAATTAATTTGAAACTTAATGTGAAGAAAATGATATTTTTTGTAACTAAAATTAATTATTATTAGATCACTAGTTGTGAAGGAAAATGTTGTGAAAAGAATAATGAAACTGATATGGATATTATGTTCAATGGAGGTTGATAGGTGCTTATTTCTATGATTTAAATGTTGATGAATGGGAAAAATAATAAAAATAATTAGTCTCAAAACATGAATGATGTTCATTCTAATCATATTGAAAAGGAATATATGTTGAGAAGAGTATTGTTTTCAACAATACATGTTAATGTTATTTATAGGGGGAGATTATTGAAAATAATAATTTGTCTCTTTATGAAAATTTTGATGATAAAAAATTCCCTTAGTTATTTTATAATGATTTTATTTAGTATTTTGTAGGAATTTATTAATTTATTTTTCTCTTGAAATAATGAGAATCTATTACGTATTCAGAATCTGCTTTAAGCGTGCTCTAGAATCACTATTCATACCTTACATAGATAAATATAGCACGAAATCTGCTTTAGCACGTTCTGGAATCACTGTATATACCCTACATGGATAAACGTAGAGTAAGGATGAAAAGCGTGTATACTTTTTGAGATAAGAGAAAAGTATGGTTAAACAACCACACATTTTCAGCAAAGTATGGAAGGAGAACCTTATGTTATTAAGGAACCTTACGTTTTTGTTATCAACCAAGTATGGAAGGAGAACTGTACGTAAATTCTATGCGATATTTTTGTTTCTCAAATGTATGGTTCATCAACCTTACCTTTGTAAACAACCATACGTTCTTGGAAAAGTATCGATCAAGTAAAAGTATGGATCTTTTACCGTACGTTTGACTGCTGAAGAAAAAGTATGGATGATCAACCCTAAATTTGTGTTAAACCTTACGTTGTCAACCATACATTTGTGTTCAACCTTACGTTGTTAACCTTACGTTTTAAGACTATGTTATTAACCCTACATTTGGAGGCCACGTCATCAACCTTACATTTGGCGTCGGAAATTTTGACAGATGATATTTATGTGCAACGATCAATAAGCTGATTTCTGGGCGGATTTCAAGCTAGATTTAATTTCGTTTTAAAGGTACGACTTGGACCGATTCAAAGATGTTTTGTTAATGGATTTAAGATCGTATTAAAAGGAGCTTTTTATGCCGAGTCTTAAGAGATGTTACGACTTCTCTGTAAATTCAAAATTTTAAATATTGTGAATCAGAAGGAGAATTTTATGGATCTAAATGTGCAAGAGATATGTTTTATTATATATGTTCTCTCTGAAACACTAGGCACATGATTACGTGATCAATCTATTGTGGAAAAAGGTGGAAAAAAGAGATTGGAACTATTGATGATAGATCTGCTGATTCAAAACGAGCGTCAAAGCTCTATTTGTTCAAGAAGAAGGAACTCGATAGAAGATTCACCTGTTCTATATTGAATATCTATTGTGGATATACTACTTCTGAGGTTGTGAACTATATATCTATATCTACTACAACTGGATCAACTCCGAACTGCTTCGTCTTGAAGATCAATATTTCTAGAGACTTCGATCCATTTTCTATCAATTTCATTCTGTTGCAATTGTGATGATCAACTGGAAATTTCGTTCTAAAATTATTTTTTATTCATCAGTATACAACTTCTCGTTTTATGCTGTGTAGGATCGTGTTTGAACCAGAAGGCTTTGTTTTGCCTTGGATTGTAAAGGTATCAACTGCCTGTACTCAGTTGTGAATCAGTCTGTGGAAAAGAAGACCAGATTGTGATAATCACCAAGATCATGGAGTTGAGCATTGGTGGAGTGGACTAGGGGCCTTATGTTCCATGAAACACTATACATCTTTGTGTTCTTGATTTTATTTTTTTCGCTGCACGATCAAATCTGATAAATTATAAAGTACAGAACTCATTCAATAAAAGAGTTATCGAAAAATTACAAAAGACACAATTCACCCACTCTTGTGTATAATCTGTAGATTCAGATCCAACAATTGGTATCAGAGGAGGAGCTTCTGATAGATCCTTATAAATCAAGAATCATTTACGGATTATACCACAGAGCATCATGACTGATACAAGAGAATGGATATCGATGGTCAGAGAACCATATTTTAATGAAGACAACTATGGTTGCTGGAAATCGCGCATGATAATATATCTGAAAAACCTCAGATATAGAGTCTATTCAAATATTCCGACTCCTTATGAAATTCCTGAAAATACTGAGAGATGGAGTGCTGCTATAGAGGAAGAGTATGATATGAACTCGAAGGCTATGAATGCAATTATATGCGGTCTAGGACCATATGAATTTAACATAGTATCTAAGTGACCGACAACATATGAGATGTGGAAAACAAAAGCCTTGACATATGAAGTAACAGAAAATGTGAGGAAAATGAGATATGTAACTGCAAAACTGAAATTTGATACATTCAGAATGGTTGAAGGTGAGAGTATTACCAAAATGAATGGGGGATTGACAGAAATTTTGAATAAAATAACTACTCTAGGATAACCTATCAAACAAGCTGATCAAGCATTAAAAGTACTGAGAGTACTTCCTACTCGATGGAATGGTATCTCTGCTTCAATCAGACAATCAACAACATTCAAAGATCTAACTATGAGAGAGCTGATTGGTACACTGATGATGTATAAAGCTGAAATGCAAGATGAGGCTAATGAACAAAAAGTTCTTATCAAAATAGAAGATACTGGCTTGAAGGTATCCTCACAACAAAATAATAGAAATATGAAGATCAAAGAAGTCAAAGCTAAATCAGAACGACCAGACTCATCCAACTCAGATGAAGAACTGGCTCAACTAGCTAGAAAATTTAGAAAATTCTACAGTAAGAAAAGAGGCTTCAAAAAGTCCTTTAAGGGAGATAATAAGGAAGTAAGATGTTATGCATGAAAAAAAGATGGGACATATCAGACCATATTGCCCACAATTGATGTATTCAGAGAAGATGAAATTATTCAAAAGAAATGACTTTGATCAGAAAGAGAAGAAATCTATTAAAGCCACTTGGAGTGTATCTGAAGACTCTAGTAGCTCTTTTGAATCAAGCTCAAAGAAAGAAGAAGTCAATCTAAAGGCAAACATGTGTTTCATGGCCGAAACTGATTAGGTAGCCGGCCACCAGAGAAGAAAAGATATATGGTACATGGAAAATGTCTGCTCAAGACATATGATTGGAAACTCATTGAATTTTTCTTCACTCACTCAAAAATAAAGAGGACTTGTCACATATGGTGACAATGCCAAAAGAAAAAATCATTGGCATTGGAACTATTGGAGATCCAAAAACAGTCTCAATCAACAAAGTACTTTATGTACAAGGACTAAAACACAATATGATACGTATCTCTCAACTTCGTGATGATGGATATACTGTTGATTTTACTACCAATTGATGTATTGTTTCTAAAGATAAACTGTTTACATTTAAAGAACCGTGAACTGAAAATGTATATACGTTGGATTTAAATTCCTTGTGTAAACAACAAGTAAAATGCTTGACTGTTGAAGTAAGTGAATCCTAGATCTGGCATAGGAGACTTGGTCACTGCAATGTATATGATTTACATATGTTATCTAAGAAACATTTATTTTCTTGATTTACCTTGTCACAAATTTGAATGTGACAGATTTTTTGATGCATGTAATCTTGACAAGCAACACAAATCATCCATCAAATATATTAATAAGGTTGATACATATAAACCTCTAGAACTTATTATTATGGATTTTTTCGGACCTTCATGAGTATCAAGAATAGCTGGTAAATTATATGTATATGTTTTAGTTGATGACTCTTCAAGATTTACATGTATTTTCTTTTTAAAATTAAAAAATGAAGCTTTTACTTTATTTGAAAGGTTATGCAAATCTGTTCAAAAAGATAAAGGTTTCAATTTTATCTCATTGATTAGTGATCATGGTGAAGAATTTGAGAATCTGGAATTTAATTCCTTTTGCTCAAATATGGGTATTAAACACACCTTTTTTGCACCCAGAACACCTCAAGAGAATGGGATTGTAGAAAGAAGAAATAGAACAATTCAAGAAATGGCTAGAACTATTTTAAATGAATATATCCTAGCTATATATATCTGGGAAGAAGCTGTGAGTACAACATGTTATATAATTAATAGAGTTTTAATCTGACCTATTTTGAAAAAGACACCATAAAAACTATGGAATAATAGAAAACCTAAAGAAAATTACTTTAAAATTTTTGGATGCAAGGTTTATATCTTAAACACCATGGATAATCTTGGTATGTTCGATCCAAAATCAGATGAAGGTATTTTCATAGGATATTCTGCTACCTCCAAAGCATATAGAGTTTATAATAAGAAGTCAAGGATTGCTGAAGAATCAGTTCATGTGAAATTTGATGAATCTGATCCTTTTGAGAAAAGGACAGAACAAATTGATGAACTTGACTCTAATGATAACATGAGACTTAATAATTTAAAGAATAATTTTGAAAATGATATAAAAGGAATTCAGTCCAGTTCAGAGGAACATGATTCTGAAGAACCTTTAAATATATTACTTAGCCAGTCTAGAACCCTAGAAAATCACCCTTTAGAAACTGTAATAGGTGACCCATAAACTGGTGTTCAAACTAGAAGAAACATAGAAAACCTAGTGGAATTATATGCCTTCCTATCTCAATAAGAACCCAAAACTATAGAAGATGATTTTGATGATGAAAGCTGGGTAATAGAAATGCAAGATGAATTAAACCAGTTTAAAAGAAATGAATTTTGGGAATTAGTGGAATGACCTAAGAATTATCCTGTAATAGGAACCAAATGTGTCTTTAGAAATAAACAGGATGACCAAGGCACAATAACTTGAAATAAATAAATATTAGTAGCTAAAGGATATAATCAAGAAGAAGGAATAGATTATGATGATACTTTTTCACCTGTTGCTAGGTTAGAAGACATTAGAATCCTTTTAGCTGATGCATCTTATATGAATTTTAAATTATTTCAGATGGATGTTAAATCTACCTTTTTGAATGGTTATTTAATGGTGGAAGTTTATGTTGAGCAACCTCCTGGTTTTGAAAACTCTCAAAAATCTGATTCTTTTTTTAAACTTACTAAATCTCTTTATGTCCTTAAACACACACCTAGATCGTGGTATGAAAGATTAAGTTCTTTTCTTATGAAAAATGATTTTACTGTTGGTATGGAAGACCCAACACTATTTAAGAAAACTGTGAAAAATAATTTTTTATTGGTTAAAATTTATGTTGATGATATAATATTTGGATCAACTAATAAAACTCTTTGTCATGAATTTTCATAATTAATGCATGAAAAATTTGAAATGATTATGAAGGGAGAATTAAATTTTTTTTGGGTCTTCAAATATTTCAAAAAGATTTTGGAAATGTTTTAAATCAAAGCAAATACATTATTTATTTACTTAAGAAATTTGGACATGAGAACAACAAGACATTTACAACTCTTATGTATACTAATATAAAACATTATTTGGATGAAACTGGCAAATCAATTGACAAAACGTTATATAGAGGTATGATTGGTAGTTTGTTTATATATTATTACTAGCAAGTCAGATATAATGTATTCAGTATGTCTTTGTGGTATATTTCAATTAAATCCTAAAGAATCTCATCTAACTGCTGTTAAGAGAATTTTTAGATATTTAAAAGGAACTATTTTTCAGTATATTCTTTATCCTAAAACCTCTGATTTTAATTTGATTTCATATTCAGACGCTGACTTTGGAAGTTGTAGGTTAGATAGAAAAAACACATCAGGTACATGTCACTATTTAGGAAAGTCCTTAGCATCATGGTCTAGTAAGAAACAAAATTCAGTTTCCCTATCAATAGCTGAGGTAGAATATGTTTTTGCTGGTAGTTGTTGTGAACAAGTGTTGTGGATGAAAAACACTCTTATAGAATTTGGATTGAATTTTATTAATACACCTATTTTATGTGACAATATGAGGGAAAATTAATATTTCAAAAAATCATATTAATAATTCTAGATCTGAGCACATTGATATAAGGAATCACTTTTTGACAGATCCTGTTATTAAAAAAGAAATATTTTTAGAATTTTTAAGTACTGAAATTCAATTAGCAGATATTTTTACTAAACCACTTTCCATTGCAAGGATTGATTTTATTAAGGGGGAGCTAGGTTTATTTAATTTTAAATAATTTTTAAATTTTTATTTACATTTATTTATTTCAGTATATTTTTTTGAATACTGTTTAAGATTTTCTTTCTTTCGACATATGAAAAATTTATTTGTTTTTAAATATATTTAATGATTAGTGATAACACGGAAATCAAGTCTATCAGAGCCTTTTCAACTTCTAAACCTTTTCACTTCTATCAAAACCCTTTCGAAATCCGAAAATCGCACTTCCTCTTCTAAAACCCTAACCATCAAACTTATGAAACCCTAACCTTCAATCCTTCAGAGATTCTTGAGGAAATGGTAAGGACTAAAAGAGACAGTGAGGCCGAGCCAAGAAATTCCAAAAGACAACACAATGAGGGAAGAAAAATATTAAAAGGTAAGGTAATCGATCTCGACTGGTTATTTCAGACAAATCTGTTATTGAAGCTAGTGCTGTCATTTCATAATCTTAAACAGATGTTCAACAGTGAAAGTACGGAATTTCTCTATAATGTAGAACTTGGATACTTCTTCAAATATATACAATTTACTCTGGGAGAAACAGAGAACATTATGTTGGCTATGATAGAGGATATGGATTTCTCAATCTCTTCAGTAGATATTAGTCAGATTCTCATCTTCCCTCATGAGGGAGTTTTTCATTTCGACATGAAGAATATAAAAGATTCTCTGCATAAATCCGAACACATCATGTCTTTTCTTTTTGATAGCAAGACAATAAAGAAAATGTTTGTCAAGGATTTAGAGACTGATCAGAAGATTTTGGTCAAATCTATTCAGAATGGAATAGCTCCACGGATGCCAGAAATGGAAATGATTTTTTACTCATATATTTATATAATGCTTCTTATTTTATGTGATATGAAGTTAAACATTCCACGATACATGATAAGGTATCTCAGTTATTGCTGTCAAATTGAGGCCAGGATGAATTTCTACCATTTTGGTAGATTTATTTCTAAATTTTTGTTTAAGAAATACGTGGTGAGATTAGTGGATTCGAGAGTTAACTCTCATAACAATAATACATTTAATGCTGGAACATTGAGGAAAGTTGGATATTTTTGGAGCACAAATAAAGGAAATTTTTTTCCAGTAGGACCTGAGGAAGACTCAGATGGTGCTCAGGCTCAACCTGCTATGCCCAAGGAGGGAAAACCTAAATCCATATTTAATAATGTAGCAAGAAGGATTCTCTTTGAAGTGACAGATGTTGATGAAGATAGAATTACAGAGGGACATAAATCAAAAAGAAAAAGACCAGTAAATGAGGAAGTCACTTACACTGATTTGGAAACTACAACAGAAGATTTATTTTCGTATTCTTTTGTGAGAAAAGATGTTGTTGATAAGACCATGGAAGATGTTACTGATAGAACAGCTCCAGTAGAGGACTCAGGAGCTCAAAAAGAAACTCAAAGGGAAAATGAGGAAAAATTGTAGCTAATGTTGATGTTGCACCTCAACAGGAACAAGAGATGGAGGCAGTTCCTAGTGAAAAAGTGGCCAGACCATAGGAAACTAGTGAAGATATTGTTTTTGAAAACCCAATGGAATGCATAGATGCTGATGTTTGTGGTGAGCATGATTCTGAAGCTCACACAAGTGTACTTCAAGAGGATTCTTCTGTGGAGGAGTTTGAAAACTCTAATGAAAAAATCTGTGGACAAACCTTCTCAGGACAAAGAAAAAGAAAAATATGATGCTGAATCATTTCCTTTGGTACTACTGCATCAACCTGAGACAGTGAATCAAGCACATGGTGCATCTGATTCAAGAAAAGAAGAAGTTGAAGAACTGTACTGAAATGTATCTCAGTTGGAATCTGAGAATTTTTCTCTGAGAAATGCCTTAGATTTAGAACATTTAATGCTTCAAAATTTGAATGAGTGTATAGTTTCAAGGCATGAAGTAAAAATGTTTAAAGAGGATATGCTGGCTTCTGTTAGACAATTAAAATCTGAAATGGTTATGAAGTCAGATTTATCAGATCTAAAGTTGTTTGTGGATAATCAATTTGCTTCAGTTGCAAATAATGCTGTTAGTGGATCACGTACTTCACCAGATTTAATCAAAAGGTTTTAGGCTATCACAGCTACGATGAGAAACATGAATGACAGGTTACAGGATATTTAATGTAACAGTTCTCATTTGTTAGTGTTGCTGGAAAATTAGAGGTTCTTAGTGTATCAACTGACATCTATTGAGCCATCGATCTGAATTCTGTTAAATCAGTTATCAGAGAATCTGTCAGTATTTGTTGAAAAAGAGGAAAGGATGCATGATTTTTTCAGAGTCAATTTAATTGAGGATATTCATATGACTCAAGAGAACAGATATCTCATTATCAAGCTTGGAGATGGGATGATTATGGGACTTCAGGAGCAGTTTACAGAAATCAAGTTAGAAATTTGGAGGAGATAGACCCTGTTGCCTATCTTACCTAAACCTTGATTCCTGTGTATATCATTGTCATGTATATACTACTATTTTTGAATGAAAATTTTCTACATTGTTTATATGTTTCATTCCTTATTTGTTTCACTAACATTATTTTTGATATGTTAGTACTCCAGATTTAATTATTGATAAACAGTTTATAATAGCATTTACTAAAGTCCAGTGCAATATTAAACGTGTTAAAATACATGATTGTTCATTCTTTTTGATAAAACAAAACGGTGAGAATTTTGATAAACACAACATCAAAACCTATATTTTATTTAGGGGGAGAATTCATTTTATTAGGGAGAAAATTAAATGAGAAATATGGATTTATAATTATATTTTTAGTGGAGAAGTTTTTATTTAAAACTATATAACTAATTTTGAAAGTTAATTTTTGTTTAAATAATTTCAATTATTTTATGGGTTATGTGATCATAAAAAAGGAGGATATTGTAGAGAAAAGTATTGTTTTCAACAATATATGTTAATCTAATTTAAAAGGGGATATTATTGAAAATAATACTCTATTTTTTTATGAAAATTTTGATGCTCACAAATACCCTTAGTTATTTTATAATGATTTTATTTAGTATTTTGCAGGAATTTATTAATTTATTTTACTCTTGAAATAATGAGATTCTATTACTTAATCTAAATCTTCTTTAAGCGCATTCTGGATTCACTGTTCATACCTTACGTAGATAAATATACCGCGGAATCTGCTTTAGCGCGTTCTGGAATCACTGTTCATACCGTACGTGGATAAACGTAGCATAAGGATGAAAGCATGTATACTTTTTGAGATAAGAGAAAATTATGGTAAAACCACCATATGTTTTTAGCAAAGTATGGAAGGAGAACCTTACGTTTTGGTTATCAGAAAAGTATGGAAGGGGAACCGTATGTAAATTCTAAGTGATACATTTTTTTCTCAAAAGTATGGTTCATCAACCTTACTTTTGTAAACAACCATACATTATTTGAAAAGTATGGATCATGTAAAAGTATGGATCTTTTACCGTACGTTTGAGTGTTGAAGAAAAATTATGGATGATCAACACTACGTTTGTGTTCAACCATACGTTTTCAACCCTACATTTGTGTTCAACCTTACATTGTTAACCTTACATTTGAAGACTATGTTATTAACCCGACATTTGGAGGCCACGTCATCAACCTTATGTTTGGCATCAGAAATTTTGACAGACGATATTTATGTGGAACGATCAGTATGCTGATTTCTGGGCGGATTTCAAGCCGGATTTAATGTTGTTTTTAAAGTATGACCTTGACTGATTCAAATCCATTTTATTAATGGATTTAAGATCGAATTAAAAGGATATTTTTATGCTGAGTTTTAAGGGAAGTTACGACTTCTCTATAAATTCAAATATTTGAATACCGCGAATCAGAAGGCGACTTTTATGGATCTAAATGTGTAAGAGATATGATTTATTATATATTTTCTCTCTAAATCACCAGTTACATGAGTATGTGATCAATCTATTGATAAAAAAGATGGAAAATAGAGATTGAAACTATTCCTGATTGATCAGCTGATCCAAAACGAGCGTCAAAGCTCTGTTTGTTCAAGAAGAAGGAACTCGATAAAAGATTCACCTATTCTACATCAAATATCTACTGTGAATCTAATACTGCTGATGTTGTGAACTATATCTCTATTTCTTCTACAATTGGATCAACTCAGAACTTCTTTATATTAAAGATCAATATTTCTAGAGACTTCGATCCATCTGCTATCAATTACATTCTATTGTAATTGTGAAGATAAACGGGAAACTTCTTTCTGAAATTATTTTTTATTCTTGAGTAACTGGATTCTTTTTCTAAGATGTGTAGGTATGTGTTTGAACTAGAAGGCTTTGTTTTGCCTTGGATTTTAAAGGTATCAACTACCTATACTCAGTTGTGAATCGGTCTATGGAAAAGAGGAACGGATAGTGAAAATCACAAAGCTTGTGGAGTTGAGAAATGGTGGAGTGGACTAGGGGCCTTCTATTCCCCGAACCACTATACATAATTGTGTTCTTGATTTTATTTTTTCCACTACACGATCAAATCTGATAAAGTAGAAAGGACATAACTCGTTCCAGAAAAGAGTTATCAAAAAATTTCAAAAGACGCAATTGACCCCCCCTCTTGTGTATAATCTTTATATTCAGATCCAACATATCTGTTGTCTAAGGGTAATGAATATTTGGTTGACATAATTAGTAAAGAAAAAAAATTAATGGAGGATAAACAAGAGTGGATTAAAGAGAATGAAATATTTTGAAAATATAAATTGAATATATTTGTTTCCAAGGTATAAGAAACATCATTAAGGTTAGAATTGATAAATTTTTTGAATAAAATATGGAATTTTCAATGCAAATTTTAAAGGGTTCTGAGGTCCTAAAAAAGAGATAGAATAATGTAAATCACCAAAAAACTCACTCAAAAAAGTATAAATATTCTTATATGTTGAATAAACTTTTTATTCGAGGTTAAATTTAAATGATATCATGATTATTTATAAAAACATAAATCTATAAAATTTAGAAATTGTGAAAATAAAAAATTGAAAAATTCCATAAATTATGATGTTGAAAATTTTACTGAAAAAGTCCAATGAGTTGTGGATTTTTTCTGGCATATTTCGTAATTTTTTTTCAAAAATATTAATAATAATAAATATTCAAAAAAATTTACATAATGTGAGATGATTTAGAAAACTAACTATTTATAAATAAAAATTTTCTTTTTATGGATATGATTTGTGTTGTGGTGGATATAAATATGTGGTAAAAGTATTTTGGTTCAATGGGAGTTACTAGGTTCAATGAGTTCTATTTTAGTGTGCCTATGATATTATTAAGATCAAAGTTTAGGGGGAGTAAACTGACAGAAATAAAACTTCTTCAAAATAAATATGAATATTATATTGTGACAAAAATAATCATTTTAATTAATTAAATAAAATTTGGGGAAGGTTCACTACTACACATAAATTCTTTAGAACCTATATAATAGGGTTATTTTTTTTGAAAAACATGATGACAATAAGATCTCCCTTACAAACTATAGGCATTTTTTAGTGCTATCAAAATCACTGATAACAGATCCATTTATAAATGTTTTTCTAGTACTGATAAATCATACCTTTATGAGTTCTTTTTCTAATATTGATAAAGGGGCATACTAATTTTTTGTGCTTTAAAAATTATAGAACATTACAATGAAAAAAACAAAGAGAAAAGATCAAATAAAATATATAATTTTATTGAAATAAAATTTTTAACACAAGTACAAGAAAAAGAAAACACTATAGTCATTTCACATATTGGTTTTTATAATGACAATAGTTATTAAAATTTATCAGAGACATTAAAAAACATTGATGATTATTTTAATTTGAACCCTGACCTATTAACATATAATTAGAATACAACCTAACCACCACAAATCAAGAATAAAAAATCACATGTATAAGTAAAAGGGTAGTTATAATGATATACAGAAGCCAAAAGTCCATCATTTCACACCACCATATTTTTTACTTACAAAACAGACCCATTATTTAGAATTAAATGTTTTTTTGATAAATTGTATGTCCATATTAGAACAGGTTATTTATCTCTTATGTAACCAAATACACATATTTGGAACTAAAATAACCCACTATTATATTGGTGGGAAACCCTACATCATATTATGATCTCGATTTGATGTTGTGGTTGTGGATTTAAGATAGTTGGTTATAAATGTCAGAATTTATATATATGGTTCACATAGAATATGGGTTTTTTGTATGGTTTTAGGGTGGAAGTGGGTCAACCCCACTATCCATTGGGTTGGCTGAAAAAGGTATGCACTACACCTTGAGTTGGCGACACACCCAAGACATTATTTTTTCTCATCAATCATATCATCCTATATTCTATAATTATAATCAATTATTAATTAATATGTTAAAAATGTAGAACTTTTTTCTACAAAGTATTTCTATTTCATAAATGAAATTTAAATTTAAATTCCCATTATGATTAATTCCTTCTATTTTTTTTCAAAAAACATATCCCATTATTAAAATTGAGAAAACAAATTATTATTGTTTAGATACTACAGGAATACAAATCACAAGTAATTTTTTGATGTATAGTAATTATCCTCACCTCAATCTAATATATGGGGTTCCTTGTATGGATTCAAGTTTAAGTTTTTAGTTTAAAATAATCATATGTTTTTCAAAAAAAAATTTGATACATTCTAAATACTAATAAAACACATTATATTTTTTATTGTTTATAGAAATTATTCAAAATCCATTTTTGATGACTAGTAATTTACCAAAACTCATTCCTATAAATAGTGTGACTAGTATGAAATAAAATAAATGTTTTCTATTCACAATAGCCATTATGGTTCAAAACATACATCACATAATAAAATATGAGTAAATAAATTGTTATTGTTTTGTTAATTTAGGAAAATGATACTTAAACTCATTTTTGGTAAATTTGAAATTACTGAACATTAATCTGACACATGATGTGGCTAGTATTATTTGAATCGTGTGTTTTCAATATTATTGTTACATTATTATTTAAAACATGTGTCACATATCCAAAATAGAGGAAATGGAATCACATTATTTTGAAAATGTATAAAAGAAATCCATAATTCCTTTGTGAGGTATATGAATTGTATATATTTCAATCTGACAAAAGATGTGGTCTTTTTGACTAGGTGTATGTCTATTTAATATAAATGTGTAATTTTACTTTAAAACACATCATAGATCCAAAATAGAGAAACATAACATTAATTGTTTAAAAACACTAATACATATATTATTATTAATTTTTGACATATGAGAATCAACTGTAGTTCAGTCTGGTAGACATTATTAAAGGTATTACTCAATGTGTGTGTTTTGAAAAATGAAGTGTCATTTTTATCTAGAATTTAACGTAATGTAGCCATAAACGTGAAAACGTTCTGAGATTGACTAAAAATTTTAGGAAATTGATCAATAATTATTTTCTGAAATATAGGAAATGATCACACATCAATTCAACTCATGATATGGTCGATATGACTCAAATTATATGTTTTAATAAAATTATGTCAATTTAATTTAAAACCCGCAACACATAGAAAAATTCAAGAAAAATAGCTCGTTTTGGTTTTAAAATTTTACAAAAAAAATCCCAAATTAATGTTTAAAGTTAATTAATTAACCACATTTAAATCTAGTATATGTTGTTGTCGATATGACTTGAACACCTTGTTTTCAACATAAAAGCATCATTTTAAATCGAAAGATGCATAATATAGCCAAAATTGATTAAACAGTCTCAAATAATTTTAATTTTTTCTCAAAATGATCCATAGTTCATATTGGATGTATTGAAATGGAATAAAATTTGATTTTATAATTGATGTGGATTGTATGAGTGGAATATTTTTTTCAATATAAGTGTCATTTCGGTTTAATATGAGAATCACTACCAAAAAATGATAAAAATAGATAGTAATTTCTTCCAACATTAGAAAATTTCTCTATAATTAATTTTTTTATGTTGGATTTGACCACACGATGATATGAAATACAATGTGGATGGCGATAAAATATTTGTGTGCCTCAATATAAATGTTACATTATAGTTTGGAATGGGAATCACAAAGGCAAATCAATGAAAGTGAGGTTTGATTGTTTTAAAACATCAGTAAAATGATCCATAAATCAATTTTGATGTGTAGGAACCGATCATACATGAATCTGACAAATGATGTGACATGTATGACAAGAAGTGAATGATTTAAACATAAATGTTTCATTTTAATTTAAAACATTAATCACATAGTAAAGAATGAACGATTGATCTCCTATTGTTTTCTATTATTAGGATAATGATCAATGATTCAATTGTAATATGTGTGAATTGACCAGACATCAATCCAATATACAATGTGGTTGGTATGAGTCAAAGTGTGTGTTTTCAAAATAAAAGTTACATTTCAGTTTAAAACAGATGTCATGAAACCACCAAACTATTTATCAATGGAATTTACCATCTTATAAAATACATATATCACATAGATATACTAATAAAAAAATCATTCTCATAAATGAAGAATTTATTATGGTGTATTTATATAAATTATATAAAAAATAATAATGGAATAGTAACATGACCCTTGGAATCGTTACAAGACTAGTAGGTATATTAATCTAGCCAATATAATAGTGACTTCACCGATGAAAGTGTAAATGAAATTTACATTCCTTTTAAATGAAAATATGATATAATTATAACACAGTATAGGTAAATAAATTTATTAAAAATGATAAATTATATATTGGTATATTTGTAAAATGTAAAGTTTTATTTAATATTTTATAAATAATATAAATATTTAAAAGAATTTTTTTCTTCATAAAATATACTCTAAAATTAATATTTTACTGTGTTATAAATATAAAAAAACATGAGGGCTTAATTAATTTTTCAAATCATCATAAAATTGTTTATAAAATTGAATATCAATATTTTTATAACTAAAATATTATTTATATTAATTACAAAAATTATAATTTTTAGAATGTTTTTTATTAAATGGAGTCCATTTTTTATTCTACATGTCAAAAAATGTTTATGGAGATAAATGGGTTTTTTTAAAATAGTTGGATTTTTTCTGAAATGTGAAATATGATAATTTATTATATAGCATAAATACATGGATTATTTTGTCATGGAAGATGTATGGATGAGATAAGACACCATTTATTCTAACTATACTAATTCTTTTCCTATATTTAGTTACAATAATCAACACTATTTATAGTTGGGAGACAAATCAATGAACTGATGAATAAATTATTAAAAAAACTCCCTTATCCTCCCCTATAAATACAACAGATAAAAATATCTTATCCTCACACCATACAAGCCTAAAATATTCTATATATTCTAACAAATCCCCTTTCCAAGCCTCATACCCTCATCCAATAGATTCTGGTCTAAATAGAAGACCAATGCCATGTTTTTTAAGAAGGTTCTCAAGAAGATGATATTCAAGAGGTAAAATCCACTTTCATTATCTTTTAACATCATTCCATTTTGTATTCTCTCATAAACTACCATATACATAGAATAATTGTATATCTATTATTATATATATACTATATTTTTATTATGTATATGGTCTACCCATCACCAAATACATTCTATCCTCCTTTGATTCAAAAAATGAAAACATCATTTTTGATGTGCTGATTCACCACCGTTATGGATGATGAGTTTTCATTTTCCATTAAAGGATTCAAGGATAGTTATAAAACCATTATAATAGTCACAAAATCTATTTTAAGTATTAAATTATTACTATTTTTATGTTCTTTTACTTTTTACGTAGATATTTTTTATTGAATAACTCATGATGAGGGTGAATTGAGTTTTTAAAAAATCTATAGAAAATAAAACCTCCCACTTTGAAGTATATAAATTAAACTTTAATTTTTATGAGTATATGCAGTAGAAATGTAAAATATGATGAGATGGAATTTAAAATAGATATTTATTGTGGTTTGAGGAATATTAATCCCCTATTACACTATACCGATGCTCTACTCCTCAAGCTTGGTGATTTTTAGTTAAAACTTCTTTTTCTAGGGGATCCCTGCATAGGTCAACTAGTTTTCAGTTAGTAAAAAGGTCTAAGAGATTAAAAATAGGGTATAACTATAGAATAGCTATCAACAATTTTAACCACCCTCTATCACTGGATGAAAACATTGTGGAATGAGATACCATATTTGAGAAACACTTTTGGAAAACAGTTTTATGCATCAACTAACAGTATATGAAGATTCATCCTGATCAAATGTAAACATCAAGTGTAGTTCACAATGATCTTATGTGATGTAAATATAACTTATAATATTATCAATAGGTATATTGATTATCAACATGTACAAATCTCAATTGTTTGATATAGCTCAAAAAAATTCTTTCTTATTTTTTGTTATCTTTTCTCTTTTCTAGTTTTAAATCTTACTAATCCTTTCATATCTTTTTTAATAATTATTGAATGATATATATAACCACAAAGTGACATATAAATAAATATTTTTGCTATAGATGATTATGGATGTGAATCCCAACAATCCAAATATAGAAATTTATTATCTAGAAGAAATCTTCTCGCACCCCTGCTTGTTCTATTTAGGAAAGTAAATTACAAATGATCCACCCTTAAATAGATAATATTCTTTTTACATATTTAAAAGGAATGAAATTACTTGTTAAGAGATTATCAAGATTCATCATGGTGTTATGTAACATCTGATCTTCATATTACATCGACATAACATACTATTGACCAGATGATGTCTTTCTTAAGATAAGGTGCCTTGTATTCATACGACATCCATAATTCAACTTAGCATAAGGTAATTGTCTTGAATAAAATAAAATGTTACAATGATATGGAATTTAGTTTTCTTCATATTCCTCTGGTTATAAAATTTTACTTTCATAATAATAATGTCCTTCCATATTCCAATGCCTTTTATATTAAACTCTGTTAAACATCATAAGATAAAATCATAGGTTTTCATTTCTATTTATAAATAAATGAAGATGTTTGTTATTTATCATAATCCATAATTATCAAGTTAGATAAATACTTGAACCCAAAACAAAAGATAAGTATAATCTAATACAATTAACAACATTGTTAAAATTAATGTTGGGATTTTTGGTATCATAAAAACACATGTAGTGGAGATATATTGAAACAATATACTCATTACAACAATCTTCCCTTTATGATGATCATAAATCCCAATATATGGAAAAAAAATTCTACATAAATGATTTTAACTTTCTAGAAAGGAATATTTTTCGTTTTATTTTCTTAAAAAAATAAAACAATTTCTTATAGTCTTTTTGGTGTAAGAAATATTTTTTAAATACAAGTGATATTTTGAATTTTACTTTTGTTCTCCCCCTTTTTGTTATATAAAAAAAGTTAAATAAGGGGAAAGAGATATTTTTATAAAAATATCAGTTGAGTTAGAAAATTTTTGATAGCAAGGGGACTTTATATTGAAACATTGATATGTTAGTATAAAATGATAATGAAGATAAGTAATGAAATTAAATTACCCTATAGAAACATAAACATTCTAAAAATAAATGATTAAAAATGATATTCACCACATATAATATATTAAGTGTATTGAGAGAATAAGATTTAAAATTCATAAGTAAAAAATGTCATGATCATCTAGGAGAGATATAAAGATAAATATATTAAGATGTTAAAATGAAATAAATGATGTCATATTACAGATATTTGTTTAGAATTCCAAGGATCAAAAAACCAATTTCACGCACTCAAAGGTGATGAGTATCAACAAAATTTCTAAAATGACTTTTGATAGGTGGTTTATTGAAAGAGAGGGGTTGATCATGAGGTAATGAAGATAAATTAAACTGGGAATCATTATTTTTGTCGGAAACATCACCTAACTTCAGTAAAGATTCTCTATGACCAACATTACCTTCACGAGAATACCTAACTCAAGTTGACAGAATGTTACAAGCTTCTGGTTGTCCACTTTCCAAATCCTAGTTACCTTCATGATTAAAGGGATTTATAAAGGGTTTTCTAGGAAGGAAAAAATATTTAACTATATAAAACCTTTGATATTTTATTTGGTCATACTTTGGTAGATCAAATATTTCTTTGAGGAGTTGAGATGTAAACCATTAAAAATATGCAATATGAGGTCCAGGTAGTCATGTCCATTAATTTTAAAGGGAGTGTCGACACATACATCAATCCTTTTTACTATGTAATTCTTGAAATATATAAATTCTTTTGAATATCATTTCATGTTATTTTGGAAATATTTCCTCCAATATTGTGGAGGACCCATTTATTATGAAAACTAGCAATCACATTCCCTAAAACATCAAACTGGTAGTCTAAAAACCCCATAATATTCATAATATCCTTTTATATAGAAGGATTAAATCTTTCTAAATATTTTTAAAATACATAAACTCAATTTCACCATCATCCATGAAATTTTTCTTAATATTATTAATCATTTCTTAAGGTAGGTATTCAATTTTGATACCCTTATCTCTATTTTTGATTGAAATTGTTCCAACAAACCTATGTAGAATAGTAATGATGAAATATACATCCTTATTTAATTATAGAACATTTTCTTCAGATTATTACAACTTCATGTTATGTATGGAACCAATCTATATCAGGGAACTATCCACAAATCCAACAACTTCATTTGTTATAAGATGTTGTCTTCTATGTTGATCAAAAACAACACTATGGATTTTTAGGCATATTTCTCCTACCACAAATCCCCATGAAGAGAATCAATATTTACAATTATGAACACTATATTGATATTGTTCTTGTTATTATTAAATGTACATATAAACTAAGCATAATTCCAACAAGAGGCATTTCTGAAAATGTTTTTGGAATAGACTGTACCAACAATCATACATTCAAAAAACAATCATTTGAAGCCATGTGATCACATAGAGTTCTTAACTCCTGATTTGATTCCAAGATTTGATAATTTTTGGGTCGTAAATTCAACAAGTAAATTTGAGGGGCTCTACTAAGGTATTTAGAAATAGTCCTTTCAGTTTTTTGAATTTCATAATTCCATGCTTTTTGATAAATACTGGGATCCCTTTAATATTTCACTAAATCATTCACTTTTAAAACTAGTTGATTATTATCTATATTAGGTATTTCAATCTCTTGACTTGTTTTTTTTAAAAAAACCATTCTAATTCTTTCATTAGTGATTCACAGTAAATCCTAGTACTGATAAAGAACTAAAATGCGATAAATTATTTTCAAGACATCGATATTCTTATTACTAACTATTTTAAATATTTGATTGATATCTGCGTCTATCAATTCATTGGGATCTTGGATTGGTGGAAAAGAAGGATCATGAAGGGAACTCTCTTAAAAACAGTTTGTGGGATTGATGAAATACCAATCCTAACTATTCTTCATAAACTATTATTTTGTTCTCACTGATGACACCTTTTTCTAGTCCCATAATGACGAAAAGATTATTCAAAAATTATTGAGATCATAAGAAAACTATAATTCTCATCCTGAATATGAGTTGGGTCTATTTCATTTCATTGACCAATCATAGTCTGAATGAATTTTTTTATAACTTTACATTCACGCTATAGGTATTTCACTTGATTTTTTTAATAACATAATATGTAAATAGATATTTAATTATTTATGAATTAGTAAAAAATCAATAGAAGATAACGATCTATGGAATAATGGGTATCCTTCATGAGGAACATTTAAAACTTCAACCAACATTACCGATGTTAGAAAAAAATATTTCAGGTTGAATGTTTTAGTGGCTAGGTCACCATGATCACCAATGTAGAAAGAAACAGACTCATAGAACTCATGATCCTATTTCTTAAAAACTACTAAGGATCATGATGAATCAAAAATATATTACCATTCTTGATGGTTGATAAATTTCTCCGAAAATATATTTAGTCATTATATACACTTGATATAGATGCCTCTTCCACTCAAAACTTTTCTCGATAAATTTTTATATTTTATCCTACTAGACGGAGCACCATTGAATCCTTTAATTTTTTTTAATTTTAAGAGTGGACATGTAATTGAAAGACTAGAATTCTGGGGTGAAAAGCATTCGAGCCAGAAGAACAAAGGTTCAGAAGGGGTTGGGAGTTACTTAATGTTTAGGTTTGACACTCAGTCTTCAAATCATGGTAATCAACCAGTCACACAATATAGTCGGAAAAATTATTAGTAAATATAGGTGATTTAGTCTATTATATGTGATAATTACATGAAATGGAAGAAAAATAAAATATTTAAATAAAAAATAACAGTTTAACTCTATATATAATAAAAACAAAATCTTACCTTGTAAAATAACACATATATAATTATCATTTAATAAACTCAAATCTATAATTTGAAATTTGTTGAGTAAAAATATCTGATAAATGATTTCCCATTAAAAAAATTATACATAGATATCATCTTTATGTGCATGATCACTTAAGAACTGATATATTACATAAATGTACTTTATTATTAAATGGTTTATTAGATTATATGACATGTTTATAAAAATAGTGTTATGAAATCTAATTGTAACATTATTAATGTTAAATCCAAATACTATTATGTCATGTTTCATCCACAACACCTTTTCACAACATCTTCATACAAAAAATATTAATATTCAATTGTTTATAATGCTAAAAAATATGCTTTTTTACTTTATCAAGACACGATATATTTACCATTAAAATGATAGGTTCATTATGTTGTTTACATATATAATATAGAACCATAAAATCAGCATCTGAGTGTAAAATTAACATAAAATTCGAGGTCATTAGAAAATATTGAGAAATATTTATGGTTCTTTAAAATATCTTCAAATTATTTTCATAAAAATTAAATGTTATTATTTAGGGACAGATTAAAATCTTGGACAAAGACAAACTAAAAAAATAATTTCCTCTCTAATTGATGTTGGATAAAAAAACTTCCAATTATTCATCTATAAAACCTGTTTTGAACTGGTTTTCCTTTTTCATCCTAGTCATATTTGACATTGGAGCTCATAGGAGTTGAGTAAGAGAGTCTTTTGACATAAATACATTGAAATTAAGTTGGGTATTTATATTCATTGATTAAAAATAATTTATAAAAACATTCTGAAATACATTAAATCCAAAAAAAATAGTTTAGTTCCCCCATCATGATCATTCAATATTAAATTTTCTTATTTTTTGATAATTCATAATATAAATTTAGATTTTTTGAACCAAAAAATAACATCACCCATCTATAATTTTACTATAAAAATATCATAAAACGTTTTTTAATTAAATAATCTTGGTTCCTCTATTCCTACTATAAAATGATTTGACAAAAGAAATGAACTTAACCTTTCAAAACACGACCGGAGAGCATTTTTAGGTTCCTATAGAGCATTGGTACGTTTGAACAACTAATTTTAAAAATGGGGATATTGAAAACTAGGAGGTTATTCTACAAAAACATTTTACATTAGAAAATAATTTTAAAGGTAATATTTTACATCCATCTCATGTAACATAATGTTTATATATGATTTATATTACTTAATGATTCTAATGGGTTCTAATATTGAAAAAGGAGAAAAATATTATCTATTATTTATTTTTTCTTTTAGATTAAATCATATGGAAACCAATCTAGGATTATTTCTCGTTATTACAATATGAAAATCTTTTTTTAATAAAAAACCATTTTTTCTAATTAACAGATCGATCAAAAGGGAATTCTATTAATTTTTATGCCTTATTAAGATAATACTAATTTGTCTATTATTGTATTTCTATGATCCTAATTTCATATGATAAGTTTTATCCTATATATTGTTTTCTGTCTTTTATAGAAATGAAGATAATTCTACTAGATTTCAAACATTTATTCTAGTTCATGATCCTCATACAGGTTTCCTATGACCTTTTCTAAAGGATGGAATTTAGTGACTTAAGGGGTTATTGGAAACACATGTTCTATTTTTTAGTTTTTATATTTGTTTTATTTAGTATAAAATAATCATGTTGTAATTCTCCATCATTATTTTCATGAAATAGTGTTTTAGGTATCAAATTTTTGAGTAAATAATTTTGATCAATAATTTGAATCATATTGTAACAGAGAGGATAACATTAATCAAATTTCACATGAGCTGAATATTTTTCAATCATTCCATTTTTATTTAAAAACCTATAAAATTTGGATGTAATTGAGTATCCTTGTATGATAACATCGTTATATTTTTGATTGAACATCCGAATATTATCCTGGGTGTTAAAGATGTAAAAATTACATCCAAATTCTTTGATGTTTCACACAACGTAATTATATTATTATGTATCTCATGCAGTGTTTTATTTAAAATAGGTCCTATTTTCTCTGTTAATGATTTAAAATATTGTTTTTACATATTAATCCTAGAAGTGAGTAGGCATGTCGTATTCATATTACAAAGTAATGGGCATTTCATGGAATGTTCTATTTACCATTTCAAGAACACAATTCCATTGAGGTGTCCTGAGGGAAGAGAATTTACATTTAATTACATTATTAGATAAATATTAATTAAACCCATGATTCTCAATCTCACCCCCATAATCACCTTTCAAGGAATTTACTTTTATATCTTTCATTTTTCAGGTGTTTAAAATAATTAATAAAAATAGAATAATCTTTACTTATATGTATTAAAAATTAAACCCTTGTAAACAATAAAAAATTATAGAAACATAAACCAACAACTTAAAATTATGGCTTTTAGTTAAATTTTGTTTGAAAAAATAAGTATGAATATGATCAAGTGGTATTGAAGTTGAAACCTCTTTAATTGTCCTGTAATAAGACATGTATTGCTTTCTTATTTGGAATAAATCACTCAAATTTTTTTCTATTCAATTTAAATTGAAAAAGTGAAATATAAAATTCATTTTGGACAATTCTATCGAGGAATGATCATTATAATGTCTAATCCATCTATTACAAATCCACAAATTAATCAATTTCAAAAATTAAAAAATTTACATTATTCCAAACAAGGAGTTTTGATCCAATGAGTAAACATTGTATTTATTAGGTTTTTTAAACTTGATACATTTATCACTGAATACAAAATTTTCACTCTTGAAAAAATCAATTGTATAATCATCATCAATTTTTTTTAAATACACATCATGTTGTTCTCAAACACAACTAAAATTTGTTTTTTTCTTTGAATATGAATGAAAATAAATTATTTATTTGATTATTTATGTATAAATATACTTTTATTAATGATGATAAATATGTTTTTTTGATTATTTATAAGACTCAATGAAATATTGAGCACGAATAGATGTTTCTGTCAAGATATTGATTATTCCATGTTATATAGAAAGATTAATCATATCATGATAATCTAATTTATTGAAATGGTATCAAAACTTGAATATGGTGATCATATTACATTAATTTTTTTGATTTATAAAACATTGTAATTTCTTATGAAATTATGGTAGGTATTACAATTATGAAGTTCCATAAATAAAAAAAATAAAATATCATTAAATCTATGATGTGGGAGACGATTACAAAAAATAAATTATTATTAGGATAATTAATATCATAATAAATATATTAATAGAAGTTTTACAATTTTATTTCATTTATATTACAATGTGTTTATAAAATTAATGGAATATGTTGATTAGAAATTTCATTGAAGTGCCTAAATCATAATTCTATTTGAATTTTTTTTATTAATTATCTATTGTTCAAGTAAAAATTAGTTTATTCTAAAAATGATTGCTCATGTATTTCTTAAAAGAAAAAAAATAAAATGTTTAAAAAGTAAATGTATTCTTCCATGGGATATGGTAAGAATTTTAAAAAATTAAAAAAGATGGATTTCTCCTCAAAATAATGTGGCGAAGAAAGAGTTTAAAATGAAAATGAATTTGATACATGAAGTGAATAAAATAAGGATTTTTGTCACTAATGTTAATGATATTGACATCAATAGTTATAAAGATAATGTTGTCAAAAAATTAATGAAATATATATGGATTTAAGGTTTAATGGAGAGTGGGATGAGTTCTGTTTGAATCATTTAAATGTTTAAGAATGGGAATAATAATGTAAATAATCACTCCAAAACATTAAATAATGATTATTCTAATAATATTGAAATGAAATATATGTATTTTTGGGTATATGAATATTTGAAATACTCACTCACTGGAGAAGATAATTTTAAGGATTATATGGAAGAGAAGAATAAATATAAATGAATATTCTTAAAATATAAATAAAATATACTAGTTTCAATGAAAAAGTGAACATGTTAAAGGTTAAAACTGTGAAATCTCTTTAAAAACATTAATAATAACCAAATTGAATTTTAATGGTTGATAATGTCCCAATGAAGTGTGATTGTTATGTTAATCTAAAAATAAATCACTCAAAAAAGTACAAATATTGGTACATGTGGAAGAAAATGTGGATTTAATGTTTAATTGTAAGGAAGCAAATAATATATATAATGAATATATATTCAATATAATTAGAAATTTAGAAAATAAAAACATTAAAATATTCCCTAAAATTTTGGTTTGAAATTTTCAGTAATCAAGACAAATGATTATTGGAAAGTATTAGAATTATTTGTTTTTTTTGTTCAAAAAAATAGAAATCAATATTATAAACAAAAGTGTAACTGTAAAGATTGGAATGGGGAAACATGAAATCATTTCACACCATTATTGATTAATTTATAAATGAGAACTAATATTTATCATTACATTGTTTTTAATAGATAGTAAAACCATGTAGGAATATTTCTATTTCTCTCTCTTACAACAAACCATCCAAATTGGGAACTAATAGAACTTGTTGTTCTAATGGTAAGAATCCCTACCACATATTAGGATACATTTTTTGGATGAGGATATTCATATTACTATGGTTGGGGAAAATGTTGAAATTTATTGAGACAAGTCATGAGGAAGATATGGTTTGGATGGATCATGGGTGGAAGTGGGGAAACCCCACCTACCATTGGGTTGGATAAAAAAGGCGTCTACTGCACCTCGAGTGAACCACACACCCTTGAATCTTTTTATCATCACATATATTATCTTTTAATATTTTATAAATATTATAATTGATAAATATATGTCATTTGAATGTAGTTATTTGATTTCAATTTATTTTTATTTGAAAAATTTAATTTAAAATCAGATTCCCTTAATGATTAATACCATCACATTTTAGTTCTAAACACAAATAAAAACTAAAAATTGAAAAAATAAATTAAAATCCTTTTATCACATTAGGAAAATGATTTATAAGTCAATTTTGATATGTAGGAATTAACTACACCACAAAAATACACAATATGTTCATGGTATGACTCAATGTATATGTTTTTATTTTAAAATTTACTTATCAGTTGAAGACAAATGTAAAATACTTAAAAATGTGAAAGCACATTCAAACTGAATTTATAATTTTGGAAAATGGTACGTAAGTAATTTTTTATGAGTATTAATTAGTCACACCTCATTTTTATACACTATGTGAATGGTATGATATGTATGTTTTCCCTTTATAATTTATATTTTAGTTCAAACCACTTGTCACATAATCAAATATAAGGAAAACCATTCAAATTATTTTTATATTCTAGATAATTTATCCATATCTAATTTTTTTTGTGGTGGGATTGAATTCATGAAAATCAGACACATGATGTGGTTAGTATGACATGAACTATTTGTTTTCAATATAAAAATGAAATTAATGTTTAAAACATGTGTCACATACAAAAAAAAGTTCATATGAGATTAGGTTGTTTGATTATTTTTTAAAAAAAAGAATCCAAAATTTATTTGGGATGCGTAGGAATTATCCATATATCAATCAGGTACATTATATGGTATATATGAAAATAAGAATGTATTTTCAATATAAAAGTGTAATTTCAGTTTAAAATACATTACAGATCAAAAAAATAGAAAACTGTCATTTATTGTTTCCAAACATTTGGACAATGACACACAATTAACTTTTTACATGTATAATAAATCATACTTCAACTTGACAGGTGTTATAGTGTGTATGACTCATTGTGTGTGTTTTCTGAATTGAAACTTTATTTTTGTTGAAAGTACATGTCACATATCCAAAACTGGGAAAATGATCTTGCACTGATTTAAAAATGCCGGAAAATGATCCATAATTAAGATTCTACATGTAACAAATAACTACGCGTTAAGTAAACAATGATGTCATCTGTATGACTTTATGTATGTGAGTTTAGTATAAAATTTTCTTTTTAGTTTAAAACATGCTTCCCAAATCCAAAATTGAGAAAACGAGCTTAGATTGTTTTCCAATATTATTATAAAGATCAATAATTATTATTTTAAGTGTATAAATTAACCACATTTGAATCTGTTACACAATGTTGTCAGTATGACTTGAAGTTCATGTTTTCAATATATATGCATCATTTATTTGAATCATGCATTACATAGTTAAAATTGAGAAAATGATCTCAATTTTTTAAAAAAATATATAAAAATTATCAACAATTCATTTTTTAGGTGTTGGAATCTATTAAATGATAATCCAATGAGTGATGTATATTTTATTACATGTTTTGTTTATTTTCAATATAAGTTTCATTTTGGTTTCCGGCATCTGTTTGTATCCAAAAATGAGAAAATGAGCTTATATTACTTTCAAACATCTGCACAAAATTCTATAATTAATTTTTGATGTGTAAGAATTGACTTCAGGATGATATGAAACACAGTGGGACGATATGAATTGATGAGTGTTTTCAATATAAATGTTTACTTTTAGTTTAAAACGGGCGTCACATATCACAAATTAAAAAAGAGAGCTCTTTATGTTTTCAAACTGTTGGTTAACAACCCATAAATAAATTTTGATTTATAGGAACTTGTTGTACATTAATATGATATATTATGTAACCTTTATGACTCAATGTCCATGTATTCAATATAAAAGTTTCATTTTAGTTTAAAAGTCACATCACATATATAAGAATGAACAAACAAACATAGATTATTTTGTAACTATTGAACCATAACCCACGATTCATTTTTAATATGATTGAATAGATCATACATCACTGCAAAATAGAAAATGTTAGATTTCAATATAAATGCATGTATTCAACATAAAAGTATCATTTCATTTTTATAAACTCATCACTTTCCAAAAATAAGAAAATGAGGTCTGCTGGTATTCAAACATTGGTACATAAGTCCATAATTCATTAATGACATGTAGGGATATACTGCATGTGAATCCAATAAAAGATGAGTACATTAAGACTCAATGTTCATACATTCAAATTAAAAGTTTCATTTTATATTAAAACACGTGTCATATTGTCAAAACCAATCCGAAGATCTTGTATCATTTTCAACATATAGGACAATGTTCAATAATTCATTCATGATGTGTAGGAATCAATCGTAGGTCAATCCAACACATGATGTGGTCGGTATAACTCGAATTGAATGATTTCAATTTAAAATAGTCATTTGGAAGACATTAATCACATAGACAAAACTGAACAAATGAGATTGGATTGTTTTAAAAATTATTAAGAAAATCCATTATTTGTATGTGACATTTAATAATTGAGATCACATCGACCTGAAACTACAATAATTGTTAATTTCATTAATTAAATATATAAGTTCCATCAGAATTGTTTTGTCCAATTGTCTCTATACGCTTTCATAGTAGAAATATAAACATAAATTAGAAGTATTTTCAGATAATCTATTTTAAAATAGAAAGTATGATTATGTTTTATCAGTAAACTATGTAGTTGATAAGGATTTATAGACATTTTTTGTGATGTTATTTCCAAAGCTTAATGGTGTGGATTACAAAACATGTGATGTTTAAATAAAAAGTATGTAGTAGAATGTGTCCTTTTCATTTTTGGACAAAGCACTAATGAATTGGAATCTAGAGCAAGTCGATTAGGATGTATTGGTACCTATAATATGCTATCATTTCACCCATCCATCACTTGATATTTAAAATATTACCAATATAAAAGTGACCCATAAAAAATGGTACCCAATATTTAGCAATACATGTTTTATGATACATTGGTCATCCATGTAGGAGCACCAAAACACACACTAGAAGTTGTTGGTACATTGCAATTTTCTCAATTAAATGAATGACATGGCCAAGGAGAAGAGGATGTCATGTGATCTTCATAAGATGATGTGGCCATCATTGGTGATGATGACGGGATATATAGATATGGGTCACATGGCATAGGGATTTTGGATTGTTGGAGGGTGGAATTGGGGATACTAAAACAGGAATGCACCGAACCTTGAGTCGATGAACCACGCATATCATTATTTATTCCCCACTATATTTTTTTGCACAACATAATTAAAATTAAATATGACTCAATATGTTTAGAATGGAATAATTTACATATATGAATTTAAAAAACATGGAAACAAATCCTTCATGAAAATCCAAATAATGAATAATAATATAACTAATATATTATAATATATTTAAAAAATAATAATTGAGAGATTACGTGAGTGTTAAAGTCATTTGTTAATGATAGAGAGGGATTGTGGACATTTCATAGGGTGAAGTATTTGAATAGGTTGTTTAAAATATTTGTTATAGTGTAATAGTTTAATTTATAATTCTTGAGAATTATATATTTTAAATAATCCTTATTCGTTAAAATCTTGAAATTTAGACACTTGTAATTCGTAGTTTGATGTTACTCTTGAAGAGGAGGTGAGTTGAAAGGGAATGCACAATCATATTTTTAGAATATTCTTATTGATTAATGTTCATAGATTTTTTATTTCATCAAAAATTTTAAATTATGAATTAATGAATATATTTTACTCAATTTTTGATAACATAGTCAGTGTATGAACATTTTAAGTGATGGTTATGTTTTCCAACCCCAAATGGAAATATCATTTTGAGGCCAAATACTGAAATTATATTATTTCATGAGGATTATATATTTAATTATTTTTTTATGATATTATGAAAATTGGGATTTATTTTTATTTAATTCTAGTTTATGAATAAAGCATTATCATTTTATCCATAATTATTAGAAGATCGTGTGATTGTGGGTTCTCTGAATGATTCTAGGGAAATAGGTTTTCATTTTGAATGTCAAACATGGATAATAAAATTTTCCCACTTTTTATTATTTTTTATATTTTTTTCGTGGTGAATATATTTAAAATAAATAGTTCATATGAATATATTTCATAATAATAACCTAGTTGGAAACTTTAACATGCAAAGAAGGGTTTTTAGTGGTGGAACATCAACGAAATTTATTCCCTAATTAACCTTGAGGGAATCCTTGAGGACTCTAATACCAAATTGAATATTGTTATCTATAAATATTATTATATGAGTAAATGAGGGTTAATAAAACATTAATATGAATATTGATTATTGGAAGTATCAAGTGTTGTCTTTTTTGGAATACTTTTTGTTTAAGAGATTTATCTCTATACATGATCACAAAAATTCAGTTTATAAAATGGGGATTATGACATTTTATGCATATTTCATTTAATTAAGCTATTGTTACAGTGACTATTAATAAAAATATTACTAATAATGATGATCATGTTTTTAATGAAAATCTTCCATCACATTAGAAGAATGTGTTTTTCAAATTCATAGTGATTAAGGAAAAAAATTGAATTCAATATAAGTAATAGAATATATCATAAATGGACTAGGAATTTTTCTGAATCTACCATACATCAATCTAATATACTATGTGGTCAGTATGACCCAATGTGTACATATTCAACCTAAATGTTTCTTTTTAGTTTAAAACACGCCTCACAAAGACAAAATCAAGAAATTGAGCTCAGATTGTTTTCATGCAATATAAAAATGATCCATAAATCCTCTTGAACATTTATTAATCAAACAAACTTCAATGTAACACACTATGTTCTTTTTATGACTTGATATGCATAGTTTCAATAAAACGAGTCAATTTAGTTTAACACATGTGTCACATTTCCAAAACCATGAAAACGTGTTCATATTGTTTTCAAACACTATGATAATAATTCTTACTTTTTTTTCATTTTTATTAATTTAAAATACATCAATTCAACATTTTATATGGATAGTATGACTCGAAGTGCTTTTTTTCAGTATAGAAGATTCATTACAAATTAAATCGGTGGTCACATAGCCATAACTGAGAAAATGAGTTTTTATTATTTTCAAAATTTATAATAGAGATCCAAAATTCATTTCTGACATGTAGGAGCCAATAAAATGAAAATATAACTAATGATGTGGTCAGCATGACACAAAACTTATTTATTCAAAATAAATGTTTTATTTCCATCTAAAATGTGTGTTATATAGTCAAGAAAATGAAAATGATCTTAAATTGTTTCCAAAAAATGGCAAGGATTCATAATTCATTTAGGACATTTAATAATAAAAAAAGGTCAACATAATTTATGATGGGATTAGTATGAATCAATTTGTGTGTTTTAATATAAATGTGCATTTTTAGTTTAAAACATGCATTAAATAGAAAAATACAATAAAAAATAAAAAATTATTTTTAAACATTAGGAAAACAATCAATAATTAATTTTTGATGTGTAAGAATTCAATAAAAATTAATCTAATACATAATATGGCCTTTTTTCCTCAAAGAGTGTGATTTTAATATAAAATTGTAATTTTATTTTATAGAACATGCCACAAGACAAAAATAATGAATCGATCTCATGTTATTTTTAAAAATTAAGAAAAAAAATCCTAAATTCATTTGTGATGTGTATGAATAGACCATAGATTAATCTGAAACATGATATGACCGGTATGAATTTAATTTTTTATTTTTAATATAAAATATAAATTTTAGTTTGGAACATGAATCACATATCCAAAATCTAAGAAAGTTACTCAACATGTTTTTAAGAATTTGGGAAAAATATCCATATTTCATTTTTGATGTGTAGGAATTAACCTCACAGCAATTCGATGCTCGAAGTATTAAATATGACATTAAATACACCTTTTCAATATAAAAGGTGCATTTTAGTTTAAAACAGACGTCACTAGGAAATAATGAGAAAATTATCTCTAACAATTTTCAAACATTAAGAAAATAATCTCTAATTAATTTATGATATGTAGGAATTGATCAAACATAAATTCAAGACATGGTCTGGTAAATATGACTAGAAGTGCACATTTTCAATATAAAGAGGGTATTTTAGTTAACAACTGACACCCAATAGAAAAAATCAATCAAGATAGCTTGTATTGTTCTTAATCATTTGGAAAACAATCGATAATTCATTCATTATGTATAAGAATGAACCATACATCAATCTAAAAAATGATTTGGTCGGTATGACTCGAAGTGTATGTCTTAAATGAATAGTTGTCATTTTCGTGTAAACCATGTATGAAATAGGAAAAACTAAAAAATGAGCTGATATTGTTTTCAATAATATGGATTAAAATCTATAATTTATTTATAACATGTTGTAATTGACATCACATAAACGTGACACACCAATAATTGATAATTTCATTAATCATAAGAATATGTTCTATGGGGAATTAGTTGGTCCAATTGACTCTACATGATTCTATAATTGAAATAAGGAACACTTAGAGAATGTTTTCTAGATAAATGAGTTAGCAATATAAATAATTTTCTGTTTTATGCATAAAAATTGTATCTTAAGTAGAGGAAGCCATATTTATTCTATGTTTCATTAGTTTGATAAAGTAATAGAATCTTAAATCTAGAACATCATTTTACTCAACATCTAAGAAGGATTAAATGAATAATTATATATTTAAATATTTAGAATGGTTAAAAATTAATATGTGTAGCACTAAAGACTATTGAAAAGTATGATGTTAATGGTTGAATGAAGAACAAATTAATGCTATCTTTTAGATGAATCTGGAACATCCTAGGTTTATAGAAGAATGTAATTTCAATTATTCTCAGTAATGATGTTTTTTTGGAACTTCTTTTTTAGATTGTGTGCGTAAGATCATACAGTGTTTCACTATGGTATCTGACGATGAAAAAATGGAATATTTTATGAGACATGTAATTTAGAAGTAGCATTTCATGTCAAAGTATCACCTTTAATAAAACATAGTGGAATCATCTTATTAATAAAATTGGTTATAAAGGTTTGTAGAAATTTTTTTGAGTTGATTTCTAAATATGAATCATGTGGAGTGAAAAACATGTGAAAGTTTCTTTCTTGAGAAGTAATAGAAGGTGTCTTTTTGTTTTTTAGAAATGGAACTAATGAAATCCAATACGGATTTATTATATAAGCATGTATTGAGACCTACAATTGTTTCATTATATATCACAAGTAAGTGTTGAACTATATTACCTTCATTGATGATTCTAAAATAAAAAAGTGATGATGATGGTGGTGGGGGGGGGGGGTTCTCATTAAAATCTAGGATTTTATAAATTAAATTCCCATTTGAAAGTTCATCGTTATATGTGTGTCTGTTTTGTGTCTATTGGCAGAAGTTAGTGATTGAATTGGGTATTAGTAGATATTGGAGTTTATTTGAGATTGTTTGGTTTTTCCCATGGTATTTCTGATTTTGGACTTTCATTTAATGACATAAATTTTATTATCATAAATTATTATCATAAATATTATGGATATAATGTATTCATAAAATTCCAATTAATAAATATGTATATTTTATAGAGTATATAAATATATAAGAAAATATTTAAATATAATATTTTATATTTTTTTCAGTATTTTTTGTGTGTGTTTGTAATGACGTGCTACACCTAGAGGGCCACCATAACATGATTTATTAAAGGGAACTAAAAGAACCGATTATTATTGGCCGCCTAGGGTAAAATGATGAAAATAGGTGTAGAGTGTATAGATAATTTTGGTGTCGTAACAAGGCACCATGGTGGTGGGGATACCAAATATTCAAAAAGGGTCGTACCACACCTTGATATCATCCCCCATTCATTCCATTATTTATTCTCCTTTATCATCACATTCTGAGTTACACGACTATAAAAAATAATGAATGATTATTTTTATAATTTAATTATTTATGGATATGAATTTAAAATGCATGGAACCAAATCACTCTTGAAAAACCTATTAATAAATAATAATATAATTAATATATTATAATATGACTAAAAATAAATAATTTATGTATTACATTTGGGGTAAAGTTATCTCGTAATGATACAGGGAGATTGTGGACATTGTGTTGGGTAGATATTTTGAAGAGCCTATTTAAAAAATTTGGAATTGTGTAAAATTTGAAAGAATAAAGCAATAGAATAATGGATTTTTATAAAATCTTCATCCAATAATTTGTTGAAACTGCAACACTTGTAATTTCAATATTGATGTTACTCTAGAAGAGTCAGTTACTTGCAATGAAATGTACAGTGATGTTTTGAGAATATTATTATTGATTGGAGTCAGAGTTTCTACTTTTTATAAAAATATATCAATGAATAATTAATGAATTTATTCCACTCATTGTTTGATAAAGAATTAAATTTATAAATAATTAAAGTGATGTTGAAGTTTTCCTACAACAAAAAGAGTTCATATTTAGAGGTGAAATAATAACATTATTTTTTTCTAGATGATTATAATTCTGATTATTTATGAAAGAGTTACATATATCAGGTTATATTTTCATCTAATGGTAGATGAATGATAAAAAATGTTCATTTATATCCATGATGATTAGTTTATTGGGTGATCGTGGGGTTTTTGGATAGTTATTTGGATGTAGGTATAAATTTTGAAATTTATGGTAAATTTATTTTATTCAATATGATTTTCTTATTTAACCATGTGGTCACATTATTAAGTGTTTAATTTCCTTAAAAATCATTTGTGAAGTTGAATTAATTTCATAATAAGAAGTGTGTTGACAACCTGTGATGATGGCTTCTTAGTGGTGGAACATAAAACAAATCGACTAATTGATTAACTAAGTTGGAATGATTAAGGATCCTAATTCCTAATATTATATTGGTATCCATCAATGGTACTATATAAACATACGAAGCTTACATAAAATTCAATAATTTGTTATAAATTTGGATGATTCAAGTGTTTTCTATTTGAGAATAATAATAATGAGAATTTGACCATAATTGATTACATAAATTTATTGAATAAAATGGGGATTTTGTTTTCTTATAGTATAATCATTCAAAAATATAAGGATAAGATGTATGGTGTATTTATTGTCTATTATATTTTATTTTCGTGAATTTTTTACAAATAATTATATTTCATTTATGGAAACTTATTTTATTATAAATATTAATCAATGTAAAATTGATAATGATGAAAACTCATGTAGTGAAATTCTTATATCACATTCAAAGAATATGTTAATCAATTTCAAGGTGATTAAGAAATAAAATAAATTCAAGTAAAGATGAAGCACATCTATGAAATGTAATTTGAATCTGAATCAAAAATAATTATAAATATCTTGTTTTATGTTTTAATATATTTGTATTTTTGATGATAAAACTATTGATGGATTATTCATAAGATTCAATGTAGTGGGAACCATTTGTTGTGCGTGTTTAAACTAATATGAAACTATTATGTTGAAACCATGTTATTTGAATTATTCTGACTACATCATGTACCAAATAGGTTTTTTATCGACTTTTAAACATAAAAAGATAATTATAGCTATTTTTCATAAAGGTTGAAAACCTTCTAAGATCATTTTCTAGGTTTTAGCGATGATACATGATTTTTAAATTAGAATTGATCTGTTTAATTTTAAATATGATCTTTGAGTCATAATGACTGCATCTGGTTTCAAATTGATGTCTAGAAACATTCAACATTAAAAAAATAAATTAACGAACATTTTCCTAATTTTTTAATATAATAAAAAATCTTTTCCTAGTTTTGACTAGTGTTATGTGTTTTAAACTAAAATGACACGTTTATATTGAAAATAAAAACATTGTGTAATATCGGTCCCATCATGTGTATTATTGATGAATGTTCTATTATTACACATAAAAAATGAATTATGGAATATTTTCGTAATGTTTGAAAACAATTTGAGCTCGTTTTCTCAGTTTTGGCAATTTTATTTGCGTTTTAAGCCAAAATGACCATTTTCATTGAAAAAAAAGTTATTCAAATCATACTTACTGCATCATATGCTGGATTGGAGTGTAGTAATTTCCTATCATGAAAATGTATTATATATCATTTTATAATTGTTTGAAAACAAAAATATGTGTCTTCATTGTTTGGGTGTTGTGACATGCGTGTTAAACGAAAATGGAACATTTATATTGAAAGAACACACTTCCTATCATATCTACCAGATCATAAGTAAAATTGATTTGCAGTCGATTTCAATACATCACTAATGAATTATTAATCATCTTACTGATGCTTGAAAATAATATGAGCTCATTTTCTAAATTTTTTATAGTAAAATTTATTCTGAACTAAAATGAAATTTTTTATATTAAAAACACACACATTGAGTCTTATTGGTCACTTTATGTGTCAGATTGATGTGAAATAAATTCTTATAAGTCATAAATGAATTATATACCATTTTCATAATGTTTGAAATCAATATGACATTCTTTTATCAAATTTGGAAATTTGATGTGTGTTTTTACCTATAATGACAACTTTATATTGAAAACACATACAATAAGTCATATTGACCACATTGAGGGATGGATTGACATGTGGTGAATTATTTCAGAAAAAAATTAATTATGAATTGTTTTTAAAATTAATAAATTAATTGAAGAAGTTTTTTCTCTATGTTGGAAATGTGACATATGTTAAAAATTAATATAAATATTTTATAGTGAAAACATGCACTCCGAGTCAGCCTGACCACATCACATAAGAGATTGATGTGAAATCAATTTATATATTTCCCAAATGGAAATTGAATCAATTTTCAAAATATTGAAAATAATTTATGCCTTTTTGGATAGTGATGTGCATTTTTTACTAAAATGAATCAATTATTTCAAAAACACACGTGTTAATTCATATGAGCCGCATTATTTTCTAGATGTTATTGCATTGTATTATTACATGTAAAATTTGAATTATAGGTAATTTTTCTATATATTTAAACAAATATGATCTCATTTTCTCAATTTTGGATATTTTATTGTTGTTGTAAACTAAAATGGCACTTCCATAGTGAAAATATGCACTTCAAGTCATTCTCAGGACATAATGTGATATATTTACATGCAATTAATTTATACATAATAAAAATGAATTATGGATCATTTTCAATATATTTGAATGTATCGTGAGATAATTTTCAATGTTTTGCTGATGTGACAATCATTTTAGATGAAAATAAGCCATTTAAATTGAAAACACACAATTTGGGTCCTACTAACCACATCAGATGTCAGGATGACATACACTTTTTTTCAAAGCAACATTAATGAATTATGGATTTTTTAAAAAAATATTGAAAATAATATGAGCCATTTAGCTCAGTTTTTCTATTGATGATTTTTTTAATCTAAAAGACACATTTTTATTGAAAACGACAATGAGTTTTATAAGTGACATCATGTTTGTCATGACCCGTCCTCGGGGCCCGTGCCGTGACTACCCCAAGCCCACCTTCCATAGGCCAGTGGATGACGACTAGCACCAAAGGCGAAAATACCTATAAATGGGAAGGAATTTCCTTTATAAAAGAAAACAAGCACCACAGAGTACAAGAGGAAGAAAAACACTAAGTACAAAAGAAATGATGAGAAGTAAATGGGCCAGAATACAAACCCAAAAGAAAGTACAACAACAACTGAACAAGGTACAACAACAAAAAGACAAACAGCTCGAAGAAGGAAGCAGCTCCTGGGTCGTCCTCCTCGGATCCTACCTGAAGGGTAGGTACAGATAGCGCAGCTCCTGGTCGTCCACCATAGATCCTACCTGAAGGGTAGGTACAGATATCCTCCTCCACGCTCTCTTCCATCAACCACCTCTGTGAGTCGTCACGTCATGTAGTCCACCTCCGGGTACTGACTCGTCGTGTAGTCCACCTCCGGGTACCACCCAGTCCTCGAACGCTCGGCCTTTGTCATCACTGCCCGTCGTCTGCAACCAACACAACGAGGTGAGGGAATATCCCGTGCATGGGTGAGTATAACGATACTCAGTAGGGACCCCAAGACCCTCGAGGTCTCACTAAACCAACAAGGATAACCACAAGAAGATCTCAACAGATAACCTATACTTAGATATATGCCCATACATATACCTAAGTTATCAAGTAACCCATCTCAAACACGAGGAAACACAAGGATTGTGAAATCAACGGATAACCAATACCCAGGTATATGCCCATACATATACCTAAGTTACCAAGTGACCCATCTCAATCATGAGGTAATCACAAAGGTCAAAAGATTCAGCTCAAACCAGGATTTTCATTACCGAAACCGTAACTGTTGAAGAGCTCCATCTCTGGAGGGTACAGTGGTCCTGTCACGACTCCGAGGTACTTCTCACTAACCTAAGACTACTGAGGTACTCCTCCTATCGAGTACCGCGGGCCTGCCACCTCACACAGTAGTGCTTCCCCGCCGGGGTCTACCACCCAAACACAGTAGTTCTCCCCCCTCATAGCCTACAGAGGTACTCCTCCTGTCGAGTACCGCGGGTCTGCCACCTCACATAGTAGTGCTCCTCCGCTGTGGGTCTGCCACCTCACAAAGTAGTGCTCCCCACTAGGCTAAGTAAGTCACTCCGAATTGAATCGTATAAGCAGTCTTCAGGTCTTTGCCAGCTACACGGTCTCCGTACTCCGTACACTCGTCTCCGGGAGGGTCCGCTCCACGAGCTACTGGTCGATACTCCAAGTATCACAAAGTTCCACAAAGATGTATCTCAAGGACTGCCTTGTCATATGGGTCTCAACGAAACAGACGACGCGTCAATCGGACGCCCGGTCTGTGAGTTATTAGCCTTTTCGTCCCAGTGGCCCGGTTGGTTTCATGTGCAATCCAATCCAGCCATAACTCAACTATACCCCGAACACTCATAGGGTATACTCATAGGGACCGTTTCTCAATGAGATCACCAACGCCGCTGACGGTTCGTCAATCAGACGTTCTGTCAGAAAGGTATCAGCTTTTCCGTTCCAGGGGCCCGGTTGGATTTCGGGTGCGATCCAACCCGGCCACTATCCAACTGCATCCAAAATTCGGGCGGAGGATGCCAAAATTTCCGTATCGTCAACATGAACGCAACGAGATAGACGGCGCGTCAATAGGACGCCCGGTCTGTGAGTTATTGGCTTTTTCGTTCCAGGGGCCCGGTTGGTTTCGTGAGCGAACCAACCCGACTGCACTCCGACGGCATCCAAACCTTGGGCGGAGTAAGCCAAATGATCTGTTTCACTTAGAGGAATCCATCAATGTCGAAGGCACGTCAATCGGACGTCCGGAACTCAAGATATAAGTGTTCCCTCTCCGAGGGCCCAGTTGGTTTCGTATCCGAACTAACCCGACCGAACCCAAAGTAATCCGAAACCTTGAGTTCAATATACCAAAACGACCGTCTCGATCCAAGGATCGTGTTTCCGCTGACGGCGATTCGTTTGGAGGCTCGTACCTCATGTTACGGGCATTTGACCGAAATTTGTCCGAAAACGGGGGTCTGGGCCCGGGCCGACCCGGCCCGACCCCCCTGGGTCGGCCCGAACTGGGTGAACCCGACCCGGGTCCGACCGGGCTGGGCCCGGCCCGACCCCGCCCTGTGCGGTCCGTTTCGGTCCGGTCCGACCGACCGGCCGCGGCTCGGCCAGCGCAGCCGAGCGGACACCGCGGGCAGGGTGCGCAGCTCCCCCGCCCTTCGCCGCTGATTGAGGCCGGCAGTAAACCGTCGACCGCCTCCATTCTGGCGGCGCGGCGCCGCCGCCTTCCGCGGACCACCGGACGCACTCCGGTGGTCCGTTTCTCCTGTCGTCTTCACCTTTGGTCCTCCCAGGACCCGACCTTCACTACGGAGGCCTCAAAATCACCTTGCGGCCTCATTTGTCATCTCCCGTCGATCCACACATCAATAAACAATATGCGGAGGGTTGTTGGGCCGTGTCCGTTTGGCCCGCACCCTCCGCGTTATATAATATCAACGGGAGAATTTATTCAACTAATGAAACAACAATTTTAATAAATTAAAATTGTTAATATGAAACTGGTTCTTTATTTTTAAAGAAACGTTCATGAGGATATAAAGGTATATCCAAAATAAAATCTCTACCTTGTCAAGTCGTCACATGCACGTTCTTCGCGGATTTGATCACCGCGGAAGGAGGGGATCGTCGCGTCGCGGAAGGGCGTCACATCGTCACGGAAGGGTGTCGCGTCGTCGTAGAAGGGTGTCTCGTCGTCGAACCCTGAGGTTCAAGAACAAAAATATTTAATTAATAATAATTAAATTCGTGCGTTGATAAAAACCACAAAGGAGTTCTAAAAGGAACCTGAAATCTCTTACCTCCAACAGATGATTGAAGATTTCATTGCGGAGGAAGGAAGTCGCAGAAGAGGAAACATCGGCGTCGCGGCACACGGCGTCGCCTCGTCGATTTCCGCGGTTTCGGCGTTCTTCGTTGGAGGTCGGCGTTCTTCACTTTCTCCGCGTTCTTCGCGTTCTTCGTGAAGAAGGGTGAAGGCACAATAATTCTGTCAAAGTTCTCCCATCGTGTAATCCTCAAGATGTGATGTTGGTCTTATTTTATTACTACTCCAATGGATTTCAAACTGGTTAAGAAATGTACAAAGAGATAAGTAACGACCCATTAATTCGTATAATTAATTCAATGAAATAAACCGCCCAATTAATTCAATGATGAAAACCGCCCAATTAATTGGTGAGTTAAGAAATTTAGAAAACGCGTCAGTTGACTTTCATAATGACGAGTTTTCGCGGGTGCGTTACATAGCGGAAAAGATACGGTGGGGCTCGTGCGGGTCCCACCTCACAAATATCCTACCAAGAGGGCAGGATATTTTTGGATAGCACCCTATCTGCAACAACTCAGCTTAAGCTGCTTTAAGTGGAATCAAGTGGCTTCCAAGCGGCTTAAGTGAAATAAAATAATGTTTTTCGTACAATTATTGTATTTCTTAACTTTAAGCCCGAAAATTAAAAACCACACCCTAGAAAACGCAACTCCGGAAGATGAGTTTCTAAGAAATTATCGGCGCTGAGATTCCATCAGTGCCCTCAGAATTCGATTCCGAGCACCTGCTCAAAAGATAGAAAAACCCACTCGTCCGTTCACTGAACGTACCCTTGCCAAACTTCGGAAATTGATTCCAGGCACACCGGGCCTCGAAATCAGGCACCGTCAGAAACTGCGTTCTTGTAAAATTCCAAAGAAAATTAAGAAAAAAAATTTCCTTGTAATTTACAGGTCTTTACATTAATCCTACCACAGGGATTTACGTCCTCGTAATGCTTCACCACAAACTTAGGGATACAAAGGCGGTACTGAGCACACATCTGAGCCTTCCGCTCCCATGTGCTCACTTGGAGGTTCCTGTGCTGCCAAAGAAAGTGTACCAGAGGAATCGATCATCCCCGTAGGATCCGCTCATGTCGATCCTTGATCCCCACTAGAACCTACGTGGATGTAACCCCATCACCATTGTCCTACTCCTCATGGTCGATGATATGCGAAGGGTCAAGCATGTATCTCCTCAGTTGAGATACCTGGAAAACGCCGTGCACCTAGTGAAACTGAGGTGGATGGGTCAAGCGGTAAACCACCTCGCCTACCCAGCTGAGGACCTAGAAAGGTCTGTTGAACCTCGGAGATAACTTGCCTCCTTGGCCACATCTCCGTAAACCTTGTCGAGGTGAGACCCGTAAGAAGATGTGGTCGTCATCCTCGAACTCCGTAGGTCTCCATTTTATGTTAGAACTGAAACTCAAAACGACATCTTCTACGAGGGTATTGTTGACCGACTCAAGAGTGATCGATCGCACCCTCTGGTGCAAGAGTTACCCTGCGCTGCCTGGGGTTTCCTTTTTCACCGACCAAGGAAAACCCATCCCGACGTCATAGTTAAACTACAACCTTTTTGCCTAATACCTTCAATCTGTGTATGAACTCTGATTTCCCATTCCATACTCAAACCAACGTCATAAGGCATCGACGCTGCCACCAAGAGATTCCAACCGAAACCCTCTCCTTGAGGATCTGACCACACCGTCGGTGTAAGTGTGATTATCGAGTCTCCTCCCAAGGTATCTCCACACGTGAGGGTCAAGTCCATGGCTTACCAGAAACTCTAGGTCTGGAACAAGATTTGTGAAAGCAAGGAATGATTCATATCGAAGTCCATTACTATAGCAGCTAGTAGTGGACAAAGACCGTCCCTTGAATCATTTCTAGAGCCATTGGGTCACACTCCTTGACCGCAAGCATCCACACTCTTCCAACGCCCTCCTGCTCCCTGAGCCTGGAGGGGATAACTAAGGTGGGTGGTTGTAGCATGTTAAAATGTACACCACCTCATACTGCTCTCCTAGCTCTGCCTCCACGTCTGCTTCTTCACAGACTCATCTATCCTTAAAGCTTCCACTTCTTGAAACATTTAACACGCCCGAGTCTCTATGACTGGCACCGGTTTCATGTTTCTTACTACAATGTGCAGTCTTCATCTGCCCTTGGATGACCTGGACCTTCTATAGTCCCCCAAGTGCTGCTATGATTTCTTCTTTGCCGATAAGAGAAATCCGGTCCCATCCCTAGGATGAACCACATTAGTTTCCTAATACAGTCAATCCTGACATGAATGATGCATTCATTCCATGGATGACGTCGTAAGGCCTCGATGTAACTACCAAGAGATCCAACTTTCACTCTCGCCTCCAAGGGTCGAGTCACACTGTCAGCATCAGTGTGAGGTCACTGGGTCCCCTCCAGTAGATATCTCTAATGTGAGGGTCAAGTCAACAGTTTAACCGGGACCACTCAGTAGCAACCAATGGGCTATGTAAGTCACTCCGAATCGAATCGGACAAACAGTCTTCACGTCTCTGCCGGCTACACGGTCTCCGTAATCCGTACGCGCGTCTCTGGGAGGGTCCGCTCCACAAGCTACGGGTCGATAATCCACGTATCAAAAAGTCCCATGAAGAAGTATCTCAAGGACCGCCTCGTCATAGGGGTCTCAACGCAAAAGACGACGCGTCAATCGGACGCCCGGTCTGTGAGTTATTAGCCTTTTCGTCCCAGGGGGGGTGGTTGGTTTCATGTGAGAACCAATCCGGCCGTAACTCAACTATACCCCGAATAATCATATGTTATACTCATAGGGAACATTTCCCAACGAGATCACCAAATCCTTTGAAGGTTCGTCAAACGGACATTCTGTCAGAAAGGTATCAGCTTTACCGTTCCAGGGGCCCGGTTGGATTTCTGGTGCGATCCAACCCAGCCACTATCCAACTGCATCCAGAACATGGGCAGAGGATGCCAAAAGTTCCATATCATCAACAGGAACGCAATGAGACAGATGGCGCGTAAATCGGACGCCCGGTCTGTGAGTTATTGGCTTTTTTGTTCCAGGGGCCCGGTTGGTTTCGTGAGCGAACCAACCCGACCGCACTCCGACGGCATCCAAACCTTGAGCGGAGTAAGCCAACAGATCCATCTCACTTAGAGGAATCCTTCAAAGTCGACGGCACGTCAATCGGACGTCCGGAACTCAAGATACAAGTGTTCCCGCTCCGAGGGCCCGGTTGGTTTCGTATCTGAACCAACCCGGATGAACCCAAAGTAATCTGAAACCTTTAGTGCAATATAGAGAAACGACCGTCTCGATCCAATGATCGCGTTTCCACTGACAGCGAGTCGTTTGGAGGCCCGTAGCTCATGTTACGGGCATATGACCGAAAGTGGTCCGAAAATGGGGGTCTGGGCCCGGGCCGACCCGGCTTGGCCCGGCCTGGCCCGGCCCGGCGCGGTCCGGTTCGGTCCAGCCCGACCGGCCGGCCGCGGCTCGGCCAGCGTGGCCGAGCGGACACTACGGGCCGGGTGCGCGGCTCCCCCGCCCTTCGCCGCTAATTGAGGCCGGCGGCGAACCGCCGTCCGCCTCCATTCCGGCGGCGCGCCGCCGCCGCCTTCCGCGGACCACCGGACGCGCTCCGGTGGTCCGTTTTTCCTGTCGTCTTCGCCTATGGTCCTCCCGGGACCCGACCTTCACTGCGGAGGCCTCAAAATCACCTTGCGGCATTATTTTTTGTCGCTCGTCGATCCACACATCAATAAAAAATCTGCGGAGGGTTGTCGGGTCGTGTTCGTTTGGCCCGCACCCTCTGCGTTAGATAATATCAACGGGAGAATTTATTCAACACATGAAACAACAATTTTAATAAATTAAAATTGTTCATATGAAACTGGTTCTTTATTTTTAATGAAACGATCATGGGGATATAAAGGTATTTCCAAAATAAAATCCCTACCTTGTCAAGTCATCGCACGCGCGTTCTTCGTGGATTTGATCGCCGCAGAAGGAGGCGATCGTCGCGTCGTGGAAGGGCATCGCATCGTCGCGGAAGGGCGTCGCGTCGTCGCGGAAGGGCGTCGCGTCGTCGAACTCCGAGGTTCAAGAACAAAAAGATTTAATTAATAATAATTAAATCTGTGCATTGATAAAAACCACAAAGGAGTTCTAAATGGAACCTGAAATCTCTTACCTCCAACAGATGATTGAATATTTCGTTGCGGAGGAAGGAACGTCGCAGAAGAGGAAACATCGGCGTCGCAGCACACGGCGTCACGTCGTCGATTTCCGCGGTTTCGGCGTTCTTCGTCGGAGGCCATCATTCTCCTCGTTCTTTGTGTTCTTCACGTTCTTCACGAAGAAGGGTGAAGGCACAAGAATTCTGTCAAAGGTCTCCCAACGTGTAATCCTCAAGATGTGGCATTGGTCTTATTTTATTACTATGCCAACGGATTTCAAACCGGATAAGAAACGAAAAATGAGATAAGTAAAGAACCATTAATTCGTAGAATTAATTCAACGAAATAAACCGCCCAATTAATTCAACGAAAAAAACTGCACAATTAATTGGTGCGTTAAGAAATTAAGAAAACGCGTCAGTTGACTTTCATAATGACGGGTTTTCGCGGGTGCGTTACTTAGCGGAAAAGAAACGGTGGGGCTCGTGCGGGTCCCACTTCACAAATATCCTACCAAGAGGGTAGGATATTTTTGGATAGCACCATATCCACAAAATCTCAGCTTAATCTGCTTTAAGTGGCTTCAATTGGCTTCTAAGTGGATTAAGTGAAATAAAATAAAGTTTGTCGTACAATTATTTTATTTCTTAACTTTAAGCCCGAAAATTAAAAACCACACCCGAGCAAACACAACTCCGGAAGAGGCGTTTCTAAGAAATTATCGGTGCTGTGATTCCATCGGTGCCCTCAGAATTCGATTCCGAGCACCGGTTCAAAAGTTAGAAAAACCCGCTCATCCGTTCATTGAACGTACCCGAGACAAAATTCGGAAATTTTTTCCGGGCACACCGGGCCTCGGAATCCGGGGCCGTCAAAAACCACGTTCTTGTAAAATTCCAAATAAAATTAAGAAAAAAAATTTCCTTGGAATTTACGGGTCTTTGCAATGTTTCATATTGATTTGTTGTCAATTCATATAAGTCACAAATGAATTATGGACCATTTTAATAAATTTTGAAAAAAAAAATATAAGCACATTTTCTTGGTTTTGGTTAGCTTTTGTGTGTTTTAATCTTAAATTAAACTTTTATATTGAAACATTTACATAGAGTCACACTAAACACATCATGTTTTAAATTGTAAAGAGATAAATTCCTATGTATGAAAAATAAATTATAGATCATTTTCCTAATGGTTGAAAACAATAATATCTTATTTTCTCTATTTTGGTGACATGACATGTGATTTAAACAAAAATTGAACTTTTATGTTGAAAACACACACTCAATTTCATACTGACCACATCAGATATAACATTGACATGAAGTTGGTTTCTACCCAAAAAAATGAATTATGGATAATATTCTTAATGCTTGAAAATAATCTGAGATCATTTTCTCAGTTTTTTCTATTTAAATAATTTCTTAATCTAAAATAACACTTTTTTATTGAAAGCATGAACATAAATTCATAGTGAACACATCAGGTGTCGTATTTATGTGAGATCAATTTCTACATGTGATAAATGAATTATTTATTTTTTTACCAATGGTTTGAAAAAGATTTGAGACTATATTATATTGTTTTGGATATGTGATAAACAATGTAGACTAAAATGACACTTTTATTTAAAAAAAGGAATGACAGTAATAATGGTAACATCATGTTTCAGATTGATGTAAGGTTTATTCCCACATATGACAAATGAATTATTGATTATTTTCACAAAAGATTAAATATAATTGATGCTCACACTACTGGAAAAATGGGCAAAAAAGCCTCCTAAGATGGGCGACCGCCATTGGCGGTCGCTATTGATGGGAAATAAGGACCTCCAATTGTGGTCACTAGACATAAAAATAACAAAAAAACCATCCTATCTATCACGCCCTGCAACCCACCCCGTCGTCGCTCACGAAGCCCCCCACAATCCCTACCCTACTCCGCTGCCGACCAATGCACAAGCACTACCCTCCCTCCGCCGCTGGCAGCCTCAGCTTCCAGCTCCGCAAACTCACCCGTCACCACACAAGCCCTCTCCCTGGTACCTCGCCCATTGATGAAAATTCTATCTGTCGCCACCGGCCCGCACAAGCCGACACCCTTCTCGGAAAACTCTTTCGCCCGTCTTCGTAAACTCCCTTCGCCGCCGACTGCCCACACAAGCCCTCCCTGACACATCGACCATCGCCGCTGTCGCACCAGGAGTCCCTGTCGGTGCCCATCTGACCACTACTCCTCACGCCTTTCCCTGTCTCCGCCTATACTCCCACCTAGGTTGGTTAGTTTCATTCAATTTTTTATATTTATTCCTTCACCGCCAGTTACCGCTTATTCTTAATCATTGTATTTTTGTTATCTCCCATGTATTATTTTCATGCAGTAAATCATACTCTTTTGTTATCTTCCATCTTTTGTTATCATGAATCAATATTGGCATCTTAAAGTATAAAATGTTCCATGTTCAATTCATGTTTTTATTCAATCAAGACTAAATAGAACTTTGTTCTTGAACCTTTAATAGTGGTATGCATCATCATAGAGCCTCCAAGATCATAGTTTTTGGCATGTTCAATAGCTTGGATTCCAACTATTTTTTGAAAACAGTGTTTTGCATATGATATAGGAGCTTGTTTCTCCCCCATATTCCTCCATTCTCTATAAATGGTGTATGATTGATCAATCCCTTAATTCTATGATATCCAAGAAGCTATATCATCTTTTACCCCCTATTTTTTGTGTAGATTGTTTTGGAAAATATTTTCATAGTAGTGAATTCAATTTCTCTATTTATCATTGTGTATAAATGCACTTCAAATATATAAGATTTTTTATTTTAGGAAATAAATTGATGACTTTCATCTCGACTCATCAATGAATGGGATAGTGGTGAGTCCCACAATCATCCACTTGAAAACATTTTATCATTGGGTTCTTGGGTGTTATTTCAATCATATTGAATGAAACCTTCCATTTTACATAAATATGAAATGATAAAATCATAAAATGTATGTATGATCTAGCTTCAACATTCACTTTGATGTTAGGATTTTCATGTTCGTCTCATTGAGATTCCCAAGTAAACAATTCAATAACTATAATCTTTTAATTTTTTCGTTATATTATTTATCACTCCATATGATCATCTAGTCAGATATAGGGTTCTGTTTATTATCCCTCTGGCCATAACCATGGATCCCTGATTGAGCTTATACACTCTTTTGGTGATGGTTGTTCCAAAACCTGCTTCATCTACATTTCCTATGAAAATTAATTTTTTCAACAAACATGGTATGTGTCGGACTATGTTGAACTACTTTGAGATAAAGGTAACTTCCATTCATTGTCTATACCTTATCATCACCCTTGCCATGATTTCAAGAACTTCATAATCAACTATATATTCCTTTACAAACCTCTGATACACATTATTTTCCTTGAATCTGTTATCTTTCATGGAGTTGAATGCTGATCCAAAATCATTGACCCCACCAGAACATTCCCACTCAACAAAAAATAGTTATACCATAAGATGTCATAGAATTAATAGAACTAGTACTTCTAAACACTTCCCAATATAATTTTACCCATCATTTGTTGAATAATTTATTTATATGGCCTCTCTTAATGCATTGCCAATATGCTGTGTTGGGACTGACCAATTTACCTCAGATTCATTCACATGATTTATCATATGATTTCCTATGACTTATTTAATGAGAAAGTTATACACATCTGTCTGATCTAAGTGTTCTTCCAAAAATATGTTGAACATACTTTCTGCTGAGTTCTTAAAGCAGGATAATCCTCTGAACATCATTGAGCACAAAATCAGATTTCCTACAAAAAAATTTCATTACTATAGTCTAGTTACAATCAGTAAAAGAAAATAACTATAATATTACCGACACATGTTCCACAATGTGCACATATATATTATATCTAACTTCAAAACTTGTAAAAATATTTCAATTATTCAACTACTAATCTATCTTTTAAAAATATAATGTTGAAAAATATCTATATCATGAAAACCTTGTTCATCCTTGTTGGCTTGTCATACATATCCCCCAGAAACATCCTCATCTTTAACGTGGTCTTCACCTCCTAAATGTCAATGGAATAATTTCAGGGTAATTAAATCCATATGAGATTTATTGGTATTTTATCAAGCCTCTCCCATTCTACATTTACGAGCTTCTCTGGCATGACCCCAATTTACAAAACTTCTTGGTTCTTTTGAATGCGGTAATATTCCATCATCATTTTCAAGAATTCAAATTCATTCCCATAAATGTTGTCAATATAAAATAAAACTTCCTCTAAATCAATTTTTCTGATTCCTATAATCTACTTCTAAATCAAAAAACTCTATGGTAATAAAATTTTACCATAATCTTTTACCGAGTTTGTGCTATATAGATCTGAATCAATTACTGAGACAAATTTTATTTCGAATCATGAGCAATATTAAATCACTAAATATTATATTATTAAATCTTAGAAAAAGTGAAACCAAACAACATGACGAATCCACTCCTGTTATCAGTGTCCCACATGATAGAATTTCTTTTCAACCAGTGTTGTCAATGGTGTGCGGCCCAATAAGGCGCAAAGACTGTTTGGGGATGTGGCGCGAGGCACACCATGTGGTGCAATTAAGGGGTAACTAAGGGATGCACACATAATTAATTATATATCATTTTCAACAATATTTTAAATTTTTTAAAAAATTAAATTCAATAAAAGAAATACAAATTAAAATACATACCGATAATTTTTAATCAAAGTCATAATCAATTTGTGGTACAACAAGGCGCTGTTGTCAGTGATGTTTTTATATTCTGTTATGTTTTTTATTAATATATTAAATTTTCTACTTAATTGAATTTATGACTGACCCACACCATAGTATTGGCCTCATACTCCGATATCTGTCTCGATCTCCAACATAATCTCCAACCCAATCTTCATCGGTCACCCTCACCCACCCGCCATCCCAAATTTCATCTGGGTCCACCCTTCACCCCGACTTTCATCGCCCAGATCTCCACCACCCCGGTTTGTACCCCTTATTTCTGTCTGTACCCTAAATTTCCATCCTACCCTAATTTTCACCGCCACCCCCTATACTATCACCCCCGATCTCTATCGCCCCACTCTACTGTACGTGAAGGCAGTACCCATGATTTTTGTCACCTCCGATCCCAGCTGCCACTAGTGCACCTTACGACACCTCAAAGTTTTACATCCACTGGGTTTGGTGCGCGAGGCGCGTGCCTCGATGAGGTTGCCTCACCTCACCCATATTGAGGTGCACTGGGTGCGCCTCGCCTCACCACGCGCCAAGGAACGCTGAGGCGTGTGCCTTTGAAAACACTGTTTTCAACTTACTCATCACACAAAGTCAATTAACTTGTACATAGACACCTAATGATAAAATAAATACAAAAAAATAAGGAAAAATAAAAAAAAAGAAAAAAGAACAGTTTTTTACGTGGTTTGAAATATTAAGACTTATATCCATTGGCGAACAATGCTGGAATTTTCATTAATATTGGAAAATGGAAATCATAAAAGCATGGTAAATATTGAAAATAGTGTCTCTCTAGGGCATCTTGATTATTTTTTTTGGTTTTTTCTTATGATAACTAATATTTCATTCAGGACTCTACTAAATCTATCATTCTTTTATTCTTTACTCTATTTTCTGATGCTATCGTTCTATAATCTATTTTAGTATAACATGGAGGTGTGGTGATATATTGTCCAATATTAGATTTGGAATGTGTGTTGTCGGTTTTGGAATGTTCATGGGCTTTCACATCCATTCCATTATATATTCTCTTTTTTATTATTCAGAGATATAAATTTTTTATTTTATTAATTGTATGTCCACATGAAATTGGCCAGTCTTTATTTTAAATATATTTTGTGATATGAAAAATTCATGTAATATGAAGTCTTATGTAAATGTTACTACTTGTTATACATATATTAATATGGATAAGAGTTGGATTGATCTTCCAAATCGTACGTCTAAAAATATTTTGAGGGAATTATGCAATTTATTGTGTTCACTAGAGGATTTCAAAGTGACTATATTAGTTGTTCATGAAGAAAATGTGCAAATAGATATCAATTCACACAAGATACAATGAGGGAGAAACTATTCTTGAATAGATTTCTGAAAAATTATAAGAGTTGGACTCATCATGGGGAAGAATATATTTGTTTTCAAAATATAGATGCAGATCAGATGAATGTTAATGTGAGGATGAATGATCCAATGCATGAAATTCTTACTGAAATGGTACATGGGTTAGCTCCTGAAGGCATTGAAATTTAGAATTTTGAGACCTATGAGATAAATATGTGCTTTGGTGAAGATCTTTATTCGAGGAGGTTTTGTAAAACACCTGATTATGCAAAAACCAAATTATATTCTGGATGTACTGATTTCAATAAATTGTTGTTTATCGTCGAGTTTTTGCATTTGAAGACTTTGAATCAGTGGTCAAACACATCATTCTACATGATGTTTGTGTTATTGAAAAAGGTACTTCCTATCAACAATTACATTACTTAGTCATATTACTATGATCGTAAGTTGATAGAGAACGTAGGTTTTACAAATGAGACCATAGATGCATGTGAAAACAACTGTATGTTGATCCGAAATGAAACGTTCCATTTGAATATTTGTATGGTTTGTGGCGCTTCCAGGTGGAATGATAACGGGGGAAATCAGACTCATCAAAGTTAGACTACGAACCAGGGAAAACCGATTTCTGTAAAGTAAATTTGTTACTTTCCCTTGAAGCTGAGGTTGAAAAGATTTTTTATGTCATCTAATGTTTTTAATTTAATGAAATGTCATGCGGAAGGAAATTAAGAAAGTGATATGCTAACCCACCCAACAGACTCTCGTGCATGGAAGGATTTCGATCAGAGACACCCCAATTTTGCCAAAGATTTTCGTAATGTCTGATTGGGGTTGGAAACAGATGGGTTCAATCAATTCATGTCTATGTTTGATGAAACTCATAGCACATGGACCGTGGTGTTGGTTCCGTATAATCTTTCTTTGTGGCATGGTATGAAACACCTGTTTATATTACTTTACACTCTTATTGATGGACCTAGAAGTCCTGGGGATAATATTGATGTTTACCTTCATCCATTGATGGATGTGTTGAATGGATTTTGGGGCGAAGGCGTGATGACTTATGACTGTGAAAAAAATGAAATGTTCCAGCTGCTGGATTCTTATTTGTGAACAATCAATGACTTCCCAGCTTATGAAAATTTATCAGGATGGAGAACGAAAGGGTAATTTGATTGCCATTATTGCAATAAAAGTAAAAATTATTTATAGTTTAAACATTCCAAAAAATGGTCATACATGGATCACATACGTTTTCTCACCCCTCAGAACAGGTTCAGAAAGGACAAAGTGACATTTGATGGTTCTAGAGAGTTCAACCCAACACCAATGATCATGACTGGAGTAGATATATTATCACATATTGAGGATGAAAACATATGCACGGTATATTAATTTCAGGATTTGATGGATCAACCATTCCCTAATATTTGTGGTGCGGGTAGACAGCGCAGTCACAATTGGAAAAAGAAAATTATTTTTTTAGGAATCCCCTATTGGAAAACTAACATTCTATGGAAAAATTTGGATGTCATGCACATTGAATTTTTTTTTTGATAATATGGTGTGGACTATATTATGTGTCAGTGGAAAATCAAAGGACCATGTTAATGTACATAGTGATTTGGAAGAAATTGGTTAAAGGAAACAGTTTCATTTAAAATTGGTTGAGGGAAACAAGGCATATATGCCTGCAGCACAATATTCAATTACTAAAATGGAGAAAGAGACATTTCGTTCCATTTTGAAGATTCTCAAGGTTCCTGATGGTTACTCTTCAAAAATTTCAAAGTGTGTGAATCTGACTAGCAGGACATTGCAAGGGTTGAATAGTCATGACAATCAAATATTAATTCAGCTATTGATTCCAATTGCAATTTTTGATTGTTTATCCCCCAATTTTGTTCAACCATTGATTGTGATGATTAATTTTTTAATACGGTTTTTTTAAGAAATCAATTAATGGGTGATTTAAAAAGATTGTAGGACCGAATCGTACATACACTTTGTCAATTTGAGAAACTATTTAGCCCTTCATTTTTTGATGTTATGGGTCACTAGAAAGTGCACCTAACTGATTAATTAATTTATGCTGGTCCAGTGAAATTGAGGTGGACGTATCCTATTGAGCGGTATCTGAATAAGTTGAAATGACTTGTACGCAACAGAGCTTGTTCGGAGGCATCAATAGCCAATGGTTATCTGATGGATGAGTGTACTACTTTTTTTTCAGAATATCTTATTGATGTTGAAACAAAAATAGATAAGCCCTATCAGATTCATGATGGTCCAGTTGGAGAAGGAACCATATTTGATATGGAAAATTCCGAGTGGATACAAGCGCATCAATATATTTTGTTCAATACCCCATTAGTTGCACCATTAATGCAGTAAGTGTCATATCACTTTAATTGTTTAACATTTACATGTTTTGTTTGCATAAGTTGATCATTTAAACATCACATTATCGTTTGTAGGAAACACATTAATGAGCTAAAGTAAGTGATGTCTCGTGCGACTGAGTCTCAAATTCAACAATCTCATTATGTTCCATTTCATGATTGGTTCAAGGATTTTGTATGTATAAATTTATTTTTATTATGAGTGAAGTATAATAATAATTTATTTCTATAGATATCATTATTGAATTCTGTGAATTATGTAGGTTCATAACCTGGGGGAGTTAGGAGACCCCACTCTAACTGAATAATTTAACAAAATAGATGATGTTCCATCTCTAACGTCTCGTCGTTATAAAGCTATAGATGCTAATGGATTTCGATTTCGTATTAAAGATATTGACGAAAAACAAGAAACAAAAAAAGTGACATGAGTTGTCCATTCATCGATTCTAGTTATTATTATTGTCAATTGACAGGCATCATTGAAGTTGTATATGCACATTGGTTGAAATACATATTGTTAAAGTGTAATTGGGTTGATCCAGTGCATTGGTGTAAAGTTGATCAATATCAGTTTACATTGGTGAATTTTATCTATATTCTATACAAAAATTAACGAGTTGGTAATGAACCTTTCATTTTGACATCACAAGCAGAACAAGTATTCTTCGTTACTTTTCCTTCGAATCCTAGTTGACAAGTTGTTGTGAAAATGTCCCAACAAGGTGTGTTTTTATATGAACAAGATGAACCTGAGACTGTTGCCTTTATTGGCCAAAAAATTGATCAACATACCTTAGTTCAACGTGAAGAAGATATTTATTGGTTTAGAGTGGCCGTTGAAGGAGAAAGAGTTGATTTTCATGTTTAATGAAAGGTATAATTGTTTTCCCACTCTTCATTTTAAAATATTTTTTTGAAATTGTTTAACCTTTTATGAGTTATTTAACCTTTTTTCATTTCTTAACTTTGATGCATTCAATCAATGATACCAAATAAATCAATTTGTTTGGATAATTTTCAATTAAACAACCCAACACTAATTTGGTTCATTAGCTAAAAAGTTAGGATGTAAACTTAGAGGTACATATATTTTTTTTCTGTTTATGTATGTGTCACATAAGACATAGAAAAATTATGAGATTCATGTATTTACATAAACTCTAGTTTATGTTTCATGTATTTACATACATTCTAGTTGATTCAATTTAATAACTCTTATGCTTCGTATATAGATTGCAGGTGTGTGTTCATGAAGGTAAATTAGTCTAAGGTCTCAAATTTCGGGGACATTGTTACTCATTTCAGATTTCATTCTCATGAACTATTGGATATGGGAATGTGGTGTCACTATCAAATTACTACTATAACATGTGATGCCCTAGTGGGATATTTCCTGATAGTGTTGTATTCTACACTTATTGCATGACATCCCCTGAAGATTTCCATTTATGGAAAATGAAATTACACCCTAAAAATCTTCATTATTTCTATAGATATAGAGACATCCTTGTGTTGATTTACTAATGTTTGCTACAAGTGCAGGCATGTCAGGGGAGAAAGCAGTAGATCCACATCATCTAGAATAGCCATCTAGATCTCAGTGTAGAGGTATGTGTGAATGTAAATCAGTAGGATAGTTCATGTGTATTTGATGATGGAATGGAAATGAAAAAAATAAACAGTTGATTAGGGGCCCAAAATATTAAAAAAACAATTCAAAATCATGTTTATAAATACATGTAACATGTGTGCTGCAACATAATCCACACCACCTTCTTCCATAAATACGATGGTTTGTATCGTGGAAAACACATAAACACTAAACACACAATCAACATTAAATTATACAAATTTATTGAAAATTTTAAGCAACCCACCAAACACCTAATGCTTCATTGTGGAATCATCTTATAGGGTAAAAATATACTTTGTAGTATGGATATATTTTCTATTTTATCCACACAAAAATACACGAAAAATCTCCCCTACATATTTTTATTGAATAATGGTTCCATTTAATGTTACATGCTGTTTATATAACTAAATATCAGCTCAAGAATCATTATAAACGAGGGAATATCCTCTAGGAATACCATAAATAATATCACCAAATTATTCAAAATAAATTCATAGATGAAAAATACTATTTAATGATTTTCTATAAAATCATTAAGACTCAGATAACACCTATGTAATCAGATTAACCCTATGAATTCTGAAATTCACATGTACATACCTCAATAGACACACATTTGATAAAGGTGATGGAAATTATGTTGGGACTAAACACATCGACTCTCAGGTCCAATAACAGTTGAACTGAAATTCCTTTTTCACTTTTTCATGTCTGCTAGTCATCCAACATACATGTTGTCTTCAGATCTCCTTTACACTATTAACAAGGATGTTACCTTCTTGTCTTTGGTTCCCTACTGACTGCTATATATCCTCGGTCGTCTGTTCTGGGGTGGTTCCAGGGCACCATGTAGTACCTTGGATCATGGAAATGGAGTTCCCATTCATCTTATATGGCCTTACAACCCAAAACCATGTGACCTGAGTGCCTCGGTAATTCTTTATTGCCCTCCTCTATCTTTACATAGTGTATTGTCTTTGTACTGCCAGACCAAAACCCTCATAACGTGTGTGTCTCCTCCCTGAAGGCGCACTCATCCCCTTAACAGCCTCCAGAATCTCCTGATCAGTGTGTGGATCCATCCACAAAGCTCTCCACTCCCCCCACAGTTCAAGAAGGGAAATACCAGTTCTCATTATTCTTCTCATGCACTGCTCTCCTCTATGCTGGTGATTCAAATATTCCCTCCACTCATATTATCAAACTACTACTATATATTATCTAATGTTTGGGATGGATTGGCCTTGGTTGTGTTACCTTCTCTAACTATTCTTAGTGGTGTTTGTAGAATATCCAATTCAAAACATCTTTTGTATTCTTCGTTGTCTCGTGCTAAGAGCCCTTCTTATCCAATGTCTAGTTCTAGGCTCTCCATTATTCAATGATTTTCATCCACTTCTGGAATTCTCATGGCCTAGGTTCATGCGTAAAAATGGACTATATATCTACTAATCTTATCAGTAGAAACACTTCTCACTAGTATCGAATAACACATTCACTCATCATGATAACAATTAGACTCATAAGATCACACATACATGGGGAAAGAAACACATGTATGACACCCAGAATTTTTCAAATCCTTACACTCTAGCCAGAATAACACATACGAACATGTATAATGTAATATAACCGAATATAAAGTCTTTTCCAAATCCATATATCCTTTGTTGAATGTCACGTATGTTGGAGAAGGATGACATATAACCAGATCTAGACCCTTAAACCAATCCCCCACCTCTGCACCCATCCCACCACACCCCTCCTACATAACCTGCTTGCATCCACTGGCCAACCAACATCCCTGTAACGCAATCCCAAAACCAGAAGTAGGACAAAATAACCAAACCCCCACCGCAACACTCATCCTGCCACACCATGCATGCACAACCTGCTGACAGCCCGAACTCCAACAAGAATCCAGAACCATCTAAGCACCCTACCTGGGTAAAACAACCAGAAACAACCCCAACCAACAGTAAGAAACAATTCTAATATGCAATATACTAGGAACCTGCAACCAAGCCACCCCATCCGCAGCCTCCAGCATACAGTGCCCATCCTAACCATCATGATACACCCAACCACTAGGACCCCTCCCAACCACAGCCTACACGGGTCTATTCACATTCCCGTTAAATTATAAGGTTCAACATCTTTTAAAAAAATATTATTGTCAAATAATCCAACATATTGTTGAGAAAAAAAGATGACAATAACATTACGAATACAGTAGGTAATCAACAGAGAAAGAACAATAAAATAATGGAAAATGAAATTTGGCAGCGAGGAATGAAAATAGATAAATAGATAGTTGAATTGAAAATTAACGATTAATAAATATGAAATTACAACTTTGGTTGTCGGTATGAAATACTACAAAAAATCTGGAAATATGAAAAATGCATTTTCTAGTGGAACATAGTACTGAATATGTAGTGATTTTCCTAACAGAATTAATAGTTGGTTTAATTAGTGCATTACAGGATGAAAACAGATGCAGTAAATATAGTTTTCGAGAACTACTATTATTCCTTTAAAACTCCACCCATCATTATCATTGTGTACAACTCCCCCTGCCTCGTAGGATTCGTGGTTCCTAATCATTATAAATGATATGAACACTATTCAAGGAATATAAATGAATAGAGAGAGAATCATATCAAAAAGGAAATACTACAATAACCTCAATTTCTGGTTTTAGTTTCTCTTGAGGTGGCTTGGGTGATGTGCATTCCATTGAAAAAACATCCATAATATCGACATTCCTGGAGAGGGATGAAGAGTTTCCATTAATATGAGATGGAAAAATGAAAATCGGGAACCAAAACAGAATTTTTATTCTCATGAATAACCAAAATAATTATTTTGTACAAGGTATTTATAACTGGCCAGGACCTTTATTGATACAAAATTGTAGTTTTGATCCCAGTAGTCAATTTTCCATAAATGATCAATGAAATCACTTTCATAAAAGTACAATAATAAATTTTATTTCAGAGTTACAAATGAAAAATGTCCCTTCAAAACAATCAAACAAAAGCTGTGAATAAAAATTCAAATTCAACTCAATACAACAGTTGGAAATTCCATACCTGCAAAGATACCAAAAGTCACCACGTTCTTAATTTTCATTTCCCATATATATATGATCATCTGTCTATTTATGTATAAAATTGTTTTCAACCGGATTGGACTCGACTGCTTCTTTTTCTCGCAAGAGAGGCCCTGGTCATGGCATTTCATCATGGAATTCTGACATGACCATAGATGTTTCATTTGATGAGAGAAGTCATCCTGTGGGATTGAATACCCCTGAATTTATTCGCCAGGTGGGTCATATCATATGCAACCCACATCAATTTACATTGACCACATGTAACTGGGCTTCTTTCCCTCATGACACATTAGACCGACTTTGGAGGGAAGTTCAGGTAAGAACATTTTTTTTCTTCACTATGTTTAAAAAATACTAACATGTGTGAGTTCTTTCACAAATAGAATAACCTAAAAGTGGGCCACAATGAGTTTTGGCCAGTGTGTATGGGAAAATGTCGCATGTTATGCAAATATCATAAATGAAAAGTCAAGAGGGAGCACTGAGTGCCAAATGTGGGTTCCCTAGACATTCGGGAAAAAGTCCCGAGATGTCTTCTCCCATCTCAGTGGCATGACTTAGCAGCATATTGGTCAACTGAGGACATTGAGGATAGTATAGTTATTATGGTATATATATTTTAAAGAATATGTGATATATTATTTGTTTGATATTTGAATTAATTGAATGCAGGAGGTGACATCACGCCATTCCGAGAATCGAGCATTGCAGGGAACACCTCACAGGCTTGGGACTCATCACGTGTCTCAGATCTGACATGATGTATTTATTATTAAATTTTTAATTTATTATTTAATATGGGTTTGCGTTAGATTTTTATATTTTATTGGTATACAGTTATGGGAGAAAGGGGCACCGACTGATAAAATGTCTGTGTGGATGAGGACTCGTGATCGAAATGACCCAGAGGTTGTAGCTCTAATTGTATGTTATTGTACTCATTACCAATAAATCCATGTCCCTAGTAAAATATTCATCTATAATACCTTTCACACAATCATCATCCCCAAAATTTAATGTTTTATCCCCCAACCCCTTTATGTATTATAATTTCCATTTCACATCTTCCCAATGTTTTCATTTAGGATATCACGTGAAACTGCAGAATATTACACAGGCTCAATTTGAAGCTGAGTTAGTACAGCTTCCAGAGGAATAGGGACAGCTTCCCATGCGAAGGGATGAGATATTCCATCACATTATTGGTCGTGATAGGCATGGATATAGTCTGACATATGGAACATGGATTCCTCGTTCTATAGTATCATGTGCTGAGGTTGTCGGTCCTGTTGTTGCTGGGCATACACAACAGCTGATAGATGTTGAGGAACGGTTGCACGCTTCCAAGGAGGTAAATGTGCAACTGATCGCTGAGGTTAGAATACTGTGAGAATATGTGTGTCTGGGTGATGGTGCAGGGGGTCATACGACACAGGTTTATACTGAATTTATTTATTTACATTCTATTATTATTTTTATTAAAATCTTTATAATTTTTATTTGTTGTTGGACCTTGGCACACCGTATGGAGGTAGTATCCATGGCCACACATGACGCATCATATTCACGAGGTGTGTTTCTTTTATATTTATTAATGAATTAATGTTAAATATTGATTTAGTGTTTAAATGTAGAATTGTTTGAAGGTGAAACTACGATAGATTCTGCAATGATGTGGTAGTTTTCTTTATTTATTTTCTAGTGTCTTTTTTATACATGTGAGTAGAGGTGAGGGGGGGGGGGGGTGGTGGCATCACAGTAGCTGTGTCTAGGCACATTGGGGAAAAAATGCGATAGAGAGGAAAAAATGCGGGTAAGGAATGGTTGAGTTAAACCTCCTCTAATACCATGAAGAACCGTGCTCTCTACCTCATTCAGAGGCGAAGCCCTTTATTTATAGATAAAGGAAAATAAATACAAAACAAATACAACCAATGTGAGAGTAAAAAAATAAAAATAACTAGATCCAACAAATACCATGAAAGAAAATTTGGTGTGTATGATAACTTCCCATACTCGTTAAAGTTATTGCATGACTTTCTATTACTTTTTAAAAACAATATGAACGTCTTATGAAAATTGGTCCCTTTGTAGCAAATGCTTTCAACTGTTCTGTTGGATTATAGTGTAGTCATGGTTGGCTCTCAAGGACATGGTTTCGTAATCAATGGTTTCACAATCACTATTTCAATTTCTCTTTCATTTTAGACATTAAAATAGGAAGGGTGGACCATTTTTCTCATAAAACATTTTTAATTCTTATCTGAGATTGAATTTTGGTTTTTCATAGGGGTGTCCATGGGTCGGGTAGGGTCGGGTTGGGGACCTTTCTGGACCCGACCCGATCAAAAAACGTCGGGTCGGGTTTGGGTTGGGTCGCATGCTTTGTGAGCATCTGACCCGACCCAACCCAACCCGTTGGGGTCAGGTTACCTGGTACACGAAAAAAAGGACCCAACCCAAACCAACCCGCTATGGGTCGGGTCAGTTCGGGTCAGTTTATATGTGTAAAACCTATCCCGCCCCGCCCCGACCTAATGAACTCGTACTCAGACTCGTGACCCAACCCCAAACCCAGCCCCCTCCTCCCACCTTCAGCAACCCCCATCCCCATCACCACCTACAGTAGCCTCCCCTCCCCCTATCAACTTTCCTGCACTAGCCGCCACTCCCCCATACAGCAGCCTTCCCGCCCTCCCCCCAGCCCCCTACAACCCCCCACCCCCAAGCCCCCTGCAGCATCCCCTCCCTCATGCTATGACATAGCCCCCCAGACCCTGCCGCCCACACCCTCCCCACCTGCAGTAGCCTCTCCATATCTGCAGCTGCCTCCCCTCCCTCCTGCAGCAACCACCTCATCCTCCCCCCATCCCCCACCACATATAGAAGCCCCCTACCTTCCCCACCCCCAACCCTTTTCCTACAATATCCCCACTCTCCTCTCCTCCCTCGAGCCCCCTTCTTGCAGCAGCAGCACCCCCCTGTAGTAGCCTCACCTCCCCCAACCCCATGTAGTGTCTCTATCCACCCACTGCAGTAAGCCCCTAGCCTATGACATCCCCCTCCCCCCTCCCCTAGGTGATTTTTACTAACATAAAAAATTAAAAATTTACAGTTCAATTATACCCAATTACCAATTCATAGGGTAATTATCAGTTGATCATGCCAATGTGCCATTAATCCAATTCCAGTCACATTCCAATTTTCCATTATATAATGTTTGAATTACATACCAAGTGATTGTTCTAAAATTTCAATTCAAAATTCAATGAATTTACAAAAACCAATTCATAATATTTGTGGTGGAAACATTTCATAGGTTCAAAAAATTAGTTTTGAGTACGGTGGTGTTGTCTGTCATCAAAAACAAAAAATAATAGGGATCATAATAAGAATTTAAGAAAGAACATGATAAAAAAATAAATACTTACCAGTTACTACCTTCCCAGATCAGACCGCACGCGCAGTACAACAAGTAGGATGAGGTGTTGAGGCGAGCCATGAGGGATTTCTCTCGAATCCCAATTTCTCCCAAGGGAAGGTGTTATTCAGGGGAGGAGACGAGAAAAGAGGGCTTTAATGAGTGGTTTCAGAAGTATGAAATAAGGCAAGAGGAGTGGAGGATAGAAGGAGGGTTTTTTTGTGAGGGAATGAGAAGAGATAAGAGAAGGCGGGCCAGGGGTTGGGAATCTTGGGTTGGGATGCATCATACTGTGCACAGGTCGGGTTGGTGGGAGTGGGTGGAGGAAAAAATTTGATATTCGGTGTGGAACTTTTTTGAGAGGTTTGACAATGTGGTAAAAACCCCCGCACCAACAAACAATAAATGAAAAACAAAAAGTAATCAAAGGGGAATTGTGTGTATTATATTTTTATGGAGAAACACGTACAGTAATAAGCATACTAAGAAAGAAGAAAAGGAGAAGAATACACGACAACACTGGGTATTCTCCAACTCAAGCTAGGTGGCTGATTTCCCAAAACAGAATAATATTCTCCCCCTATCCACAACCGACCGATCACCCATTATAACATATGGAAACTCCACATCCTACCATGTGGAGATAGCTAACAAACTCCCCTCCACCCCATCATCCCCATCTAGAATACACTAACTTATCCATCCCCTGCTTAGGCTCGGGCTCTATCATTGGTAACCATATTTAGTCTAAACACATTCCTTAGGCTCTATAAGAAAAATCTGGGCTTTAATAAGAGATAATATGAGGCCAATTTTACCCATTCATTCAAGAGGAAATTTATTGGGTCTTTAATTTGTTGATATAATTTCCCATTGTATCTTGTGGTTCCTTACTCTTCCACTCGTCATTGGCCCATGCAGCTGCAAGTCCTCATGAGCTATCAGGTTAGTTTCTTGGGTTGGTTTCCCATCATTCACCCCCTCTTAAAAGGATTCTTCATAATCTGCACAAAATTAAGGAGAAATATCATAAATTTTAAGGGGTCGAGGGGAGATGAGAATACGAGAGCGTGAGGGAGGGAGTGAATGATGATCTGTCGGGCCGCGACTCCGCAAGGCAAGGATTTTTTTTGGCAGAAAACCATCGGGTCATGGGTTGGGTTGGGTCTAAATGCATCCAACCTGAGACCCGACCCAACCCATACATGGTTCGATCCGACAAAAACCCAACCTGAGCTTTTTTCTGCATAACCCGACCCAACTCGTCCCAACCCGGTCGGGTCGGGTTAAACCCATCGGGGTGGGTCGGGTCTGGACAACCCTTGTTTTTAGTTTCTTGGTTTACTAGCCACCTTTTCTAGTTTGATTGTATGTGAAAAAATTAAAAACAAGGACCAGAAACTGATGCCATATTTTTTTATTCACTTGCTGGCATCAACAAGTGTTCCCTTTTTGGTGGTAAATAAAAACATGGGTAGGGGGATTTCAACCATTACACCATGTAATATCCACCTAATAATTAGTGTGAGTAGGCCTTTTAAATACATTTATGTTTGTATGTGTTATTTCTTTATCAATCATTCATTATTGTCTTATCACCATCATGACCGAATCACACTAATAAAATTTGAATTTTCTATTTTTATCTTTTGTATCTTCTTGTAGGTTTTTTGAAACACAGGATTGGAATGAATTGGAGCTATTTATATCACTAGACATGTGAGAACTGCATATTTTTCCAACTGTTCTAGAGATATTTGCTATTTTTGGTGAGGCCTAGTGCTTTTTTTATCTTTTCCTGCTGTTTTGGAGCTGTTTTGTGCGGTTTTATATTTTCTATTTGTTATATGCTTTGTGGTGATTTTTATCTTTTCTTGTTTTTTATCTTCCATTTGGTTTTTTTGGAGCTGTGCAGTTCTGGAAGTGGAAATTCATGTTTTTAAAAAAAACATTCTAGGATAGTGACCGCCATTGGCGGTCGCTATTGCCTACTTTCAATGCTCCAGCGCCTGCTGGAGCATTCCTAGAGAAATTAAGAAAATTTATTATAGCGACTGCCTATGGTGGTCTCTAATGGTCAAGGTATAGTAACTATAGCGACTTTCAATGGCGGTCGGTAATGCTCTTCACCGACCGGCCCAAAGCAACTGCTGTTGGTGGTCTCAAAGAGTTCTATAAAGACCTTTAGCAACCTCCAATGGTGGTTGGTAAATGGTCAATTTGTAGTAGTGTCGTTTTCATGGTTTTTAATATTAGATACATGTTTGAAACTAAGATGAACCTATTGTATTAAAATCATACACATTGAGTTATAACGACGACAACATTTGTCGGATTGATTTTAGGTCAATTTTTACATGTCAAAAATGACTTATAGATCACTACCCTAATGTATCAAAATAATTTGATTTTTTTTTTGGTTTTGAGTATGTGAAATGTTTTTTTTTAATAATGTATAAATTTAAAAAAATAATTAACTGATAAAAATGTAAAGGAAAATAACTAAAAAATTAAATAAAATTATGATAAAAGTAACTAAATATATAGTAGGACGTCAACCCAACACGATGGATGTAAACAATATAACACCATATATTTTTACAATTCATTTATAAAAAAATTTATTTTATTCATTATACTTTTTTAATGAGGATCATATTAAAAATAATATATAATTATTTAAATAATAATACTTCACATTCGAAATATATTTCTATACTCATTTCTAATATCATATCATAAAAAAAGGAATTATTTTAAATTTTAGGTTAAAAACACTACAACACTATTTAATCATCCCACTCATATCTAAAGAAATATTCATCTTATTTTCATTACGTAGAATACTATAAATCCTGGTAGTACTGGGAAAATACTAACAAAAAAATTATTAAGAAATATTTTATTGAAATTATAACTTCCTAATGAAATTAAATATTTAGGGATCCTAGTATTTTGATGGTATATGATATCTTTCATAAATTTTCAATATAATATCTGAAATATTGCCATTATCTAGCTCTAGACACTATAGTAAAAAATTACAATATATGTAAATTGTGTTGAAATATGTTTTCATTGTTTATCATCGACGTTACAAAGGATCGAATGAAAAATGGGAGGGGGGATTGAATCAATTTTTCACATTTTAAAATATCAAATACATTATTAAAATAATAAATAAAGAATGTTAATGTTCATATCTATATCATCTTTATGTAAATACTCATATAGAAAAAAATGGAAAGAATATAAGAATAACCAGATTTTTCCTCAGTGGGAAAACCTACATCTTTACCACATTTACTGCCATGGGTCGGTGTAAATTTAAAATTGTTAAGAATATAATTTAACATGTGAAAACTACAGTTAAACACATTAAATATCATAATAGGAAATAAAATACTGATGAATATTAGTTAATAAATTTTTCTTATAAAAAAATTTAGCAATAAGAAAATTATAAAATTATTTATTAGATATTCTCCAAAAAAAATGTTGAGTGTGATGACCATGATTGCAATGGAATTCAGTAAGATAAATACAATAGGATTTAATCATTCTGATAAACACAATACTGTGATCTCTCACTCAATATGCACTTCTCAAACTATACTCAAATGCTCAGATCAATCATCCTCAGTTATATATTCCTCAATATGATCACCCCCCTTCTAGTAAGAAAAAATTCAACTGCCTGATCTTCTACTGAGATATCTATCTAGAAACAAAACATTGACATGAATTCTGTAGCACTTTAACTTTTCTGTTCTAGTGAAATGATAAAAAGTATGAATGTACTATGATTCTATTAATAGGCAATGAAAAATGCAAAAGGGTGGAAACGTTAAAATATTCCCATCCAACATAAATTAAAAAACTCTGATACCTCACAAATTTTAATTTATTGTTTTACCACTTCAACTCATCATAAATATACTATAATCTTCTTAATTAATTGCCATATTCACAATTCTCAAACCTCATTTGTTATTTTTTCATTTTTTTATGTGAATATGAGTATATCTTATTTCTTGGATCTGATCTTACTTCCCACCATAGCTTCAATCTGTTGGAACTTTCTTAGCTTATTACGATGAAATTATTTCATCTTTTTCCTAATTGAGCTTCCTTGTCAGAGTTAGTCTGATAGACTTTCCATTTCAGATTCAGTCTAATTGACTTTATGGAGAACAAAATCTAATGGACATATAGCTTCCACAACTTATTTTCATTCTCGAATTATAAAAAAATCAAACTATCAATAAACAATAAATTTTTTCATCCATTATTTTGGTTCGGATGATCTGAATGTTTGCTTTGTTGTAATGACTAAAAAACCAATGCATTCATCTTCTCATGTTTAGTAATTCTAATGAACTCATAATGATGGAATTATCACTATGATGTACTGTATTTAATGGTGATTATACCCTATAACAATTATATTCTTCAAACATCACCAGTCATACAATTTCACATAATGATTATTTATGGGTGTCATAACTCATTATCTAGATTTTGGTTGTTAATGTGAAAATGATGAAATCATTATGATTCATTAATTTATTAGATATATTTTATTATGAGATTCATAATAATTTAAACGAACATAAAGAATAAAAAAACATCACCTTACATTGTATTTGAATGTTTTTGAAATTTATACAACTTGAGTTCAATTTCATCAAAAAACATATTAAACATTATTCTGACTTCCTCACATTGAAACATCAGATTGTCTAACATAATCTTAGTTCAATGATAATGATATTAATGATGATAGATTTGAGATAGATGATTTTTCTGATAAACTATGTAATATTTCTAATGACACATGTGATAGGTTCTTCTAATTCAGACAATTTGAGTCATGTGATTCTAGGTATAATATTCAAGGTCAGAGAACCTATTTCTAAGAATCAACATTAAAAAAATACAAACATTTCCACCCATTATCTTTGGATTTGATCATTTAAAAAAATTAAAAATTCATATAAATACACATTTTTATGGACTTGGATTGAACATGTAAACAAAAAAATTCTTATTTAAAAAGGTTAGTTGTTAAAAAAACTAAAACTCGGTTAAAAAAATTATCACAAAGGTTATTTTATATATACGATAATATATTTCCATTTAAATAAATCCACATGATACTAATTTTTATTTACAAAACTCATTCCATGATTTAGCCTATATTTATAGATCACTATTACATAAATAATTTTCATTATATTAGAAGCAAAAAATATATTTCAAAGTTTATCTATAAAATATTGTTTTTTGTACATTACCAACCCACACATCATGGGTGGTTGGTTTGATTGAAATACATGAATTGTATACAAAAAATAAATATTTGGGGTTTTCAAATATATTACGACCATCATCAGATACTTTCTAAAAAAGAAGATAAGTAATAGAGAAATGAAAAATAAATTCTATATGATTTTATTTCAAGGTTATACATTAAATTATTAGAATACTGTATTGTCTTTCATCTATTTTTTTCTTCTAAAATGAAATTATTAGTTTAAATTTTTCCTATAGATTTCATTCACTTCAAACAAAATTTATTTAGTATGCATGATGTTGGGATTAATGAATCCTAATCTTTCTTTTCAATGTTTTCCATTTATATAGTCATAAAATAAAATACTATGGAATATATTATTAGTCATAAACTCAAATGAATATAGTAGATATTTTTTTTGATAGATAGATTATAGAAATATAACAAATGTATGAATTCAAAACCGAGGCTCCCATTTATTCAAAATTGATAATATCATTTATAATTTTGATAACAACCATACCTTTTAGTGTTGTCACAATTTATGCATTTGATGATGGTAATGATAGAGTAAGAGACAACAATGTGTGATAATTGTTTTAGGATGCGACATGGTTTTTGATTGAGGTGGGATTATATATAGATGGTTCATGTAGAAGATGGGGTATTTATAGGTTAATGTTAGTGTTGTGGTGGCTGAATAGGCCTGAAACGCACCTTGAGTTGATTAACGTCTCATGTTTTTATTTTTTCTCTTACATATTCCATTTCTTCATTAAATAAATATAATAAATTTTGAATCAAAATTTTTATAATTGAATGCTTTAGAGATATGAATTTAAATTATGTGGAACCAAATCACTCATACAAAAACAATTAATAAATAATTATACAACTTAAACCTTATAATGAAATTAAAAATTAATAATTGATAGATTACTAGAGTGGTATATTATTATGCTAGTGATAGTGAAATATTGTGGGCATTGTATAGAGTGAATAGTTTTATTAGCGTGTTTCAAATATTTTTTAGAGTGGAATAGTTGAATGAAGAAATACAGAGTATAATGAATGTTTAGTTAATATTTATCCAAAATTTTTTATAAATTGATTTACTTTTAATTTGAAGATTGATGTTTGTCTTGAAGAAGAGGTGACATGGAATGGAATTTATAGTTTTATTTTCAGAATATTTTTATAGGTTGAATTTCAGAGACTATTTATTTCATCAAAAAATACAAATGAAGATATAATGATTATATTCAGGTCATTGTTTGGTAAAAAATTCAATATATAAATATGTAATGCGATGTTGAAGTTTTCCTACACCAAATGGAAGTCACATTTGGAAGGGAAATAATGAAATTGTTTTGTTTCTTTAATATTATCATTTTAATTATTTAATATAACATTACATTATTTAGAATATATTTCTATATAATGATAGTTCAAGGGTAATCCATGCTCTTTTATATCCATGCTGATTAGTTTATTATTTTATCATTTATTTTTTTAATAATTATAATGATGTAGCTATAAATTTTGAATTTCTAACATGGTAAATTCATTTTTCTCACTATTATTTTTTATTTGGTTGTTTGGTCACTATTTTATATGGTTAATTTGTTTAAAAATCTATAGTTATGGTGAATTAATTTCATAATCATAAGAATGTTCAAAACATTAACCAGTGATGAAGGATTATATATGGCGGAACATAAAAGAAATTAATTCACTAATTCACCCCTATGGAATCAAAAGGATTCTAATTTCTAATGGAATATTGGTATCTATCAAGGGTAATATGTAAAAATATAAATATTACATAAAATTTAATAAGAAATATGATGACTTAAAGTTTCCAGTGTTTTTCTATTATTGAATACTTTTTGGTTCTGAGAATTATGTCTATTATTCATCACATAAATTCAGTGAATTAAATGGGGATTCTGAATTTTTATGGGATGATATTTTACATATATAAGGATTCATTTTTTGTGTAACCATTGTCTATTATCTCGACTTAACTTAATTTCTTTTACAAATATGAATATTTATTTTTTGGAAGCTACTATAATGTTCAAAATTAAAATAAAAATATTGATAATAACAATAATTATTGTATTGAAACTCTTCAAACACATTCATATAATTTTTTTTTCAAATTCATTATAATGAGGGAAAAAAATTTAATCCATGATAATTTTGAGAACAGATCTGAAAGGGAATGTAAATGTGAAATAAACTAAATTATATATATCATGTTATATGTGTGAATTCATATGAATTCGTGATGATGAGTCGGTTTATGTATTCTATATAACATTCAATAAATTGGGGAGAACCATTTGATGTTTGCTTTAAAAAAATCACACTATTATATTGAAAACATGTTGTTTAAATCATAAAGACCACATCATGTACACAACTTTCCTTTGGTAAATTTTTACACTTAAAAATGAGTTATGGATCCTTTTTCAAGATCATCAATGAAATATATCTCATAAATATGGTTTTAGAGATGTGACTTGACTTCTATGCTAAAATAAAACTTTTATACATAATCCTTTAATTTGAGTCATACTAACTATATGAGTTGTCAAAATGATGTGTGATCAATTTCAACATGTCAAAATTGAATAATGTACCATTTTAATCATGTTTGAAAAAAATATTATCTTGTTTCGATATTTATTAATAGTGACATTAATTGTAAACTAAAATGATACATTTACATTTTAAAAAAACACAATGTCTCGTATCAATCATATCATGTCACATATTATTTCATGATTTATTATTAAATGTAAGAAATGAATGATGGATTATTTTCTTAAATTGTGAAAACAATATGATCTCATTATCTATGTTTTTCCTATTTTATATGTGATTTAAACTGGAATGACACTTTATATAGATAACACATTCATCGAATCACAATTAGCACATCATGTTCTATATTGGCATGCAGCCAATTCCTACACATGAAAAATGAATTACTGGTCATTTTATAAAGGTTTTCAGAAAATACTAGCTTGTTTTCTAATTTTTTTTTCAGGTGACCCTCATGTTACACTAATATGGAGTTTTATATTGAAAATAGGTACTTCACGTCATACTGACCACATCATGTGTCAAATTGGTTTGTAGTCAATTTATACAAATCAAAAATGAATTATGGATCATTTTCCAAGATTTTGAATATAATAGGAGCCCGTTTTCAGAATTTTGAATAGTGATGTGAGTTTTAAAGTAAAATTAAACATTCTTTTTAAAAACACACACTTAGAGTCATATCAGTCACTTTTTGCGTCAGATTGATGTGAATACAATTCATATTAGTCATAAAGGAATTATTGACAATTTTATTAATGTTTGAAAACAATATGAGATTGTTTTCATGATTTTGGAAATTTAGTATATGATTTATACTAAAATCGATCTTTTATATTGACAAAACTTACATAGAGTCATACTAACGAGATCATGTGATATATTGGTGTGTATTAAATTAATATATGTGTAAAATCAATTATGGATCAATTTAAAATAGTCTGAAAATAGTAAAAACTTGTTTTCTCTATTTGAGAGATTTGACATGTGTTTTAAACTAAATTTAAACTTTTATATTCAAAACACACACATTGAATCATATATACAAAATTTGGTATCATATTGATATGTGGACAATTTTTATACGTCAAATAATAATTATAGTTCATTTTCATAAAGATTAAATACTATCTGATGTTTTTATAGGTTTTGGTGATTGATGTTCACTTTAAACTAGAATGAAACTATTATACAAAAAACACACAGTTTGAGTCATTTCAGTCACATCATGGATTTTATTTTTGTTTTTTCAATTACTAAATGTCAAAAATGAATTATTTTTTTTATAAAGTATGAAACCACTTATCACATGTGTTTTGTCTTTTTAATTTGATGAGTTTGATAATCTAAAATGACACATTAATATTTAAAATAGGTAAATAAGGACATACCGACCACATAGTGAAACAGATTGGTGTGATGTCAATTTCTACAAATGGAAAATTAATTATCAATTGTTTTCATATTGTATAAATGAAATATGAGCGTTGTTTCTTTTTTTGGTGATGTGACGTCCAATATAAACTGAAAATGAAATTTTAAACTGAAAACATGTGTTTCGAGTCATACCAAATACATTGGGTGTCAGTTTGATGTGTGGTGAATATATACACATTAAAAAATAATTATGGGTCATTGAAAAAAAATCATGAAAATAATTAGAGCATTTTTTCTCAGTTTGGATTGTTATTTATATTTTAAACACAAATTTCCCCTTTATATTGAAAACCATAATTTGAATAAAATGGGTCACATAATGTGTATGATTGATGTGTGGTCGATTATCAAATATCAAAAATTAATTAAAGACTATGGTACTAAATTTTGATAAAAATTGATCTCGTTTTCTTGGTGTTGGATATTTGATGTGTGTTTGGAACAAGAATGAAATTTTATATTCAAAAACATGTACTTTGAGTCACCCCAACCAAATTCTGTTTTTAATTATCTTGTAGTTAATTCCTATATGTGAAAATTAAGTTATGGATTGTTTCTTTAACGTTTTAACATAACCATAGATCATTTTCTATGATTTGGTGATGGGAAATGTTTTTTAAATGAAAATGGAACCTTTATATTGAAAACATGAACATCATGCCATACCGACTACATCAGGTGTTTTATTTACTTATAATTGATTTTTACTCATCAATAATGAATTATAGATCCTCTCCCTAATATTTGAAACTAATATAATATTGTTTTCTCAATGTTTTTCTATCTTAAGTTTATTATAAATGAAAATAAAACTTATGTATTGAAATCATTAACTTATATTCATAATGACCACATCAAATGTCAGATTGAGTTTTGGATAATTTTTATATGTGAAAAATCATTTATGTATTTTTTACAAATGTTTGAAAACATTTTGAGTCTGTTGGACTGGGTTTGGATATGTGGCACACATTTTAAACTAAAATTATACTTTTTAAAAAATGAGGACAACATGTAATAATGACCACATTGTCTGTTATATTGATGTGTGGTCAATTGTAATATAAAAAAATGAATTATTTATTATTTCCTTTAAAATATTTAAAATAACCTAATATCATCTTGTTTTTTTGGGTACATGATATCTATTTCAAAATAAAATTGCACATTTGTGTTAAAAACATGAACTTGAATTAATAACAACAAATTCATGTGCCAGATATATCTGTGGTAAATTTTTACGCATTAAGGATAAATTATAGATCTCATCCCAAAAGTATAAAAACAATTTTAATTTTCATTCGTTGTTTGGAGCATGTGACAATTATTGGGAACTAATGTATAAATCAATCAAAATAACGACATAATAAATATAAAAAGTAAATTAAATAAAAAATATAGATCAAATGAAGACAAAAGTAACTAAATATTTTTTATGAAGTCACATATTCATAATTTATGTATACATTATGACATCATGTATTTTTCCTATTTGTTTCTAAAAATATTTTTCTCATCCATTATAATTCTCCATGAGGAACAAATAAAAAGAGATATATAATAAATTTGATGGTAATACTTCACATCCAAAATACAATTTTATATAAATTGTTTTATATAAATTTTGTAACATTTTATAACCTATTGGAATTAGTATTGATTTCATTTTGAGAAATACTACTGAGTTTCACTACTCACGCATGCTTCATAGATTGTTTTCTTCTACAGATATTTTTTATCTGGACATAGGTAAATGGATGGTATCTTATTTATCTAGTGGTGGTTCATGATACTTTTAGATGGGTGATGGAGGGGAAGATAGATCATGTTGGGATAGTGGTAGTACTAAATCTTGAGTCCCTTGAGATTTTTTTAGTCTTCCTCTACTTTTTTGTGATTTTTGATATTGGTTTTCACTTGGTACTCAGATATTGATGGATTTATTAGTTATACATTGACTTGTATTACATTTTTTTCATGGATAATATAGTGGTTTTAGTTATGGTATGTCTAGTTTTTCTTATTTTATTTCCAATCTAAAATCACCCACTATTATATTTAAAGCATTATTGTTTAATTCCATCTTTTAGTGTCTTGGGAATACCGCATGAGTCCATATAGAAATTCTTCCTTGAGTAAAGCTAATGAGGAGGCACATAATGTTACATTATCTATTAAGGGATTATTGTATTTTTATGGTATATGATATGTTTCAAAAAAATCCAAAGTTAATATTCATAATCATTTCTATTTTATTTCTTCTGAAACTATAGAAACATTGACCAAAATATGTAAATTATTTTGAAATATGTTTTGAGAGTTAATCATTATATATTTCCCTTAATAAATTTTTATTTTATTAAATCAATTGGATTCATGTGGTTAGTAACTGACCTAATAAAATGTTTTAAAATATATTAATATATCACCTTATCATAACAAACTTATTATTAAGACACAAACATAAACACTCAATTCAACATTTATCTATAAAATATAGATTTTTGTGCATTAGAAATTTACAATAAACATCATGTGTGGTTGGTATGATGGAAATCATTACGTTGGATATAAAAAATAAATATTTTTGGGAATGATAATTGATTGTGATAACCATCACGTGCTTCATAATAAAATCAACTAATTAATGAATAAAATATATATTTTACATGATTATATTTTAGGGTTTTACGCTTCAATTATTTGAATCAAGAGGAGTCTTTTATATGTTTTTCCTTCTCAAACGGAATTATTACTTCAAATTTTTTTCTTATCAATTTTATTCAAATGAAAATAAATTTATTTCATAGAAAGGATGTAGGGATTAATGAATCCAAATAATTTTTCCAAACTACTCCTCTTATATAGTAGTAATATAAATTCATGTAGAAAATATGAATAGTTATTTATTATAACGAATATAGTAGGTCAATTTTTGGACTAATGAATTATAACTATATACCCCATGTTTGTATTAAAAACTGATATTCACATCTATTTGAAAAATTTAATCCCATTTATACAGTCATGGCTAAACACTTATGTAATGAAATTTAAAAATATTACATTTTTAGTATTGAATGCATGACATATATTCAGCTCAAAATGCAGGGTCTAAATAAAAATTTAATGATAATATATGATGAAGTATAACAAGTGGGGATAAGGGAATTTTGAAGGTCTTTTTTCATTCATGGTCGAATCAATGGATTTTCTTGTTCTGTCCTTTTATATACCTAGTTTTTATAAGTTTTTAAAACATTACAACACTTTAGTCAAATTTAATCAACTATTATAGGGTTTTTATTTGATGAAATAAATTATTATGGTCTTAACTCATGTATATTTATCGGATTATATATAAATTCTTTGAAATATTCAATATATTCATTGACCATTGAAATATTTGGATAATCATATAAAATATGAAACTCAATACTTGACTATTAAGCTACGTTAATCCAAAATCTCATTTGATATTTTGGTAGTTATTTTTTTAACATAATGTCTATTGGGATATCATACACCACACCCCTCAAAATAATTTTATGTGTGGGTGTCTATTGATATAATTAAAATAAAACAATAACCTATGTTATTTTAGTAATATAATGTTATTGGATTTTTTTGACATTTCTGATACATAATTATGAAAAATAACTATTGTGGGTAAAGAATAGAGGTGAAGGGATTGAATTATTCTCAATGACCTCAGGGTAATATTTTTGTTTATGTTCTAATAATTTTCCACTTCTGATTCACATTAATCCTTCAGAATATATTGGTATGTCGAATAAGACAAGACAATAAGATCTTGAAACACATCAATTTTAACCTGCAATCCTTTATTCATATTATATATATATATATATTATAGTGAGTTTTAATCTCCAAATATGTTTGGGCTAACACACCAATAACAACACCTATTACAAAACTATATTCCTCTAGCTGTATTAATTCTATTTAATGTAATTTTATTTTTCATGTTCAGTCGATGCTGATTAATGCCTTTAAACCATATGAAAACCCATTATCATAAATAGATATTTATACTTAATATTTTTGTAAATTCTAATGAAAAAATATGAAAATATAATTTCACATGTTTCTAATATTATTTTGGGGTATTAATTACATAGTTTACCATATTTATATTTGAATTCCTCTTCAACACCACATGACACGTGATGAATGTAGTTTCAGATTTTGATTCATCAACATGTATAAAAAAGTAACCAAGTTTGTTTCATATCACATAAATAATTTATTATATATTTAAAAAACACAATATTTTATTCTGTAGTAAAGAATACTCTATCATTTGTTTTTGGTAGTGGAACATATGTTTTTATTCACATTTTTTATTTTTCACACTCATTTTTTGTTACATGAATTAAAAATTTGAATCAATTGGTATAAAACAAATAAGAAAAAATAATATATTATCCATTAAAACATGTTTTCTGATAAAAAAGTTTACACTGGATTATCAAAATTAAATCAATGTTTCATTATTATTTTTTTGATAAAATTGAGAACGTGTATCATAAGATTTCATTAATATTATCCCAATGTGTTTCTATTGTTATAGTCTCGACATGGATCCATGAATCTGTATCAATTGACAGATTATTTCACATTGCTACCCCAATATAACTAATGAACATTGACATATTGTGGTCGAACAGTTGGCTACATTGAATCCATCCAAACTCAAATTTTACACCCTTTCTTCTTCCCTGGATAATTTTAGTCAACACAATGACGTTATTTTGTTCAATTTTTCATAAAAATGTTTTCTAATCCAATAGTAATTCCATAATTTTTCCATCAACCATATATTCCTCATCATAATTGGTAACCTCATCAGGTGAGAAAGTCATTTTCTATATGAGTTTTCAAACATTTGATTTATATTATGTTAATACTGTATACGGAACGTAAAATTATGAAGAAATATATATTATATATAAAAAAATTATTAGTCATTGAAATATATTTTTTTCTTTTATGGTTTAATGGATTTTTTTTCTTCTATCAATAATCAAAATCCTCTATTTTTATTACCCTATAACATACAACCTATTTTATTCATTCCTAATAACAAGAAATGATTGTTTTCTCCCTCGGAAAAGTGGCTTCCCCGATTGGATATTCATATAACAGTATAGCGGTTTTTTTCAGTAGTAGGACAATTGAACAATTAATTATTTTATCTGAGACATAAAATAAATTCACAAATATTGATTCCATTATGAATAGATCATCCTTATACCATTCCACATTGAAATTAATCATCACAAAGACCTTTTTAGAAACTATCATTGCACCCTTTTTATTAACCTGTTTTCTAAGGAAAATAATCACTAGAAATATTTTATATTCCAAATCAAATATATATCCCATGATTTTGAAATAAGCCATATTCACATACATTTTATTTATATATGTGGAACAAGATTAGTGCACTACATCAACACTAATAATAATGACATTTTTTGATTCATAATGCAGTTATTATGTTCTTTGATATAGAACATATATCTAATAATTAAAAACAGCTGCATGAAATAACATTTTCAATTGTTCCTTTATCTATCTATCAAATATGTTTTGAAGTTTAATGTATACATTTAGATAAATCCTTAAAAATATTACCTTATACACATCCTATAAACTGTTGAATATGTATATTTGATATCCATACATTATCCCTAATTGGATTCAAAAGTGTAAAAAAAAATTTTGGGATTCTGTTTTTTGATCAACTTATGGTTTAATATGTAAAATGTATGGGTGAGATCTCACCCTCTCTATGATGGAAATGATTATAAAATATTTTATAGGAATCTATTCACCAAAAATTTATCTTCTATGATGATACATTGAGAGACCGATGTTGTTGACATATGATAGATTATAGGTAAAACATTCAACATATTCTTTAACAACCAATTATTTTGTAATACGACCTTCTGTCCAACTTCAATTCATGATACACCTTTTTAAAATAGTTGTATTCCATTCAATGGGGTTCACCCATCTGTAATAGATATAGCCAACAATTTGAACATCCTTGACAAATTGAACCATCAGGTTGACTATTTTATCAAAGAATGGTAGCGGGAACAACATGTCTAATTAATATAATATAACTAACACCTCTTTATTCAGGATTGACATATTCAACAGATCTATAATTTTTCTACATATAGATTTGATCAAAAATCAGATTCTGGTTAATATTTTCCATTAATTTCTTTGCTGAATGAATCTCAATGTAACATGCCTCAAATTTTCTATAAAAACATTATTTTCATATACTTTTAGTCAATATAAATTCAAATTATTCATCAACATGGAAATATTTATATTTTTTTAATATCCCACAATACTTTTACACCATTATAGAAAATGAAAAATTGAAAATTTTCTTATTTGGATAGATAGTAAGCTATTGTAGAAAGAAAAGCATGCATTTTACCCTTTACTGGTTTAAACTCTTCCCGTATCCCAATGTCAACAATGTTTGGCCAATCCTGGATTCCAGAGTTTGTTTTTCCTTTTAAAATTATTAATGTTCTAATTACACTATATAATACATTTTTATATACATTCATGAAAACAAGAAAATTTATATCATAAAAAGATATCTAGTACCGTAATTGAGATATAACTGATCCATTTCTCCATCCTAATATCATAATATTTTATAATTTTTTTTATTTCAATGTTTTTAATATATTTTACATTATAAAATAGTTCATCACTTGTTAGTGGATATGGTCTTATACATTTTTTGGTATCTCTATCGAAATTTTTCATCCATGATCAGTGTTAATTTCATAAAGGTATATTTTTTTGATGTCCTAAAAATTTTTTTGAGGGAATTTTAAACAAGTTTGAATATAAAAATTCATCCCAAATTAGACCCCCATCATTCCATTAATGATATATCCAATTTTTTTCCATATTTAGGAATGTAATTTATCATCCAATACAACATGGGCATCAATGTGGATTCTTCACTTCTATGAGAATAATACATTATAAAACATATATCCTACATCAATTTAAAATATTAGATAAATGGATACAATTAGACATTGATATCATTCACCTGTTGTTTTGGTTCGGATATAAGCAGAGAAAACACAACATTTTTGGTCTTCATGCATAACCATGGTGGAAATTCATAATTTACTATCATAACTGGACATGTACTATAGGTTCTAATATATACAACAAAATTATTTATTCAATTTATAGACAACACATGATAAAATATTCTTAGATCATTTCGAAATCTTGGATATTGAAATAAATTTTTTTCAACAGATGAGTGTCTTCTAAATGATGTATTTTCCCATCATTAATTATAATATATGCATATGATTCCAATTATATCATGGTTTCTTAAAAACAATATATTCTTCCAAACCATGGAATGATATGAATTTACCATGAATAATTGTAAGCACTATATTCATCATTCTAGTATCAATTGGTATCACCCTTAGGGAATTTTATGAGTGGTTTATAGTCTTTGTGAAATAATATGAAATCAATTGGAAAAGATTTTGTTTTTACGAGTTTATTCCCATTGAATGAAATTTTTCACTTAATGTCATATTCCTGATAGGTAAGTTAAATTTTAATAGGTATCCTAATATTTAGGTGATGATGATGTTCAGTAATGCTGGTGTCTCACCATCCACTATCATCTTTGATTTTATATAACATCAATACACTTAAAAATATTTTTTATTTAGTTGATATTGTATAAAATGGTATCTTAGAAGATCTATTTAACTTCTCAAAAAACAATAGACACTAAAAAGGGTAATAATTGATTTCCATAGTCCTTTTTTGTATGATATCCATTATCATTTATAATGTTATTAATCTAAAATTATCCATAAATGGTAGTATCTTCACAATCATTGTATGTGTTCAATTAATTCTAATTTTTATTTCAATATTTATAGCTCTGATCTGTTACTTAAAAAATAAAATATTCTTCCAAATCATCTATAATATTTTTCTTGAATAAAAAAATACAATAATGTACAAAGGATTACATATGGGTCGTACGCATGCTCTATTGAAAACATTAAGAACTATTTAACTCCATTATCATAATTTTTTCATACAACAAGCATGAATTAATTTTTAATTCACATCAAACTTATTTGGTTCATAAAATATTCATTTTGCTTAAAAAATAAACCACTACACATAATTTATTGTTAATAAAAGGAGAAATCATTAAATTATTTCAATAATGGGAAACCATCAATTTAATAATATCTGTTGTGATTTTTGAAAAGTCACCATTTAAAAAATGGTGACATGAAAAAAACCAATGTCTGGTAAACATGTGTCAATTTATACGTGTTCTTTATTATATGTTGTGTGACACAAAAGGTGATCATAAATTTGTTAGAAAATTTTATTTATTTATTATTGAATTATGAAAATACTTTGTAAATTTTTGTTCATTCAGGTAATATAATTGTGAAATGAATTTCTATTTTTTTTTAAATTATCATTCCTCAGAACATAAAATTTTATGTAATCATCATATTTTTGAATAGTGTCAAGGAGCATGGAATTTAATGAAACAAATAGATGAAACTGTTATTGAAGATAGAAGACATGTTACTATCTTTTTTGGGGATTATTTTAGTCCATGTAATATAAGAATACAATCAAATATATTTGTACTATAACTAATTGATGAATCACAATTTCAAAAATAGAAGATTTATCAATATTAGGAATATTTCACATATCCGCTAATATTAATTTTTTTTTAAAATTACATTCAATTATTAAATATTCCACCAATATTATTTAACATGGATAAATTATCATTGAGATCCAAAACATTTCTATTCCACCTCTAATAATGTCAAACATCACTATAATATTTTTCCTATATCTATTTGTAAAAACAGTCACTGGTATATCAGAATGAGTATATTCATTTATAATAAAATCCATACAACACGTATAGATAGGGGAGAATATAATAAACTTTAAAAAATTATTCCACTATCTTCTAATCTTGTATATGTCGAAGAAATATATTTTTTAAATTAGATATTTTTATAGGTGACACTAAAACCATTCTTAATGATAAAAAATAGATCAATATAATAATAATATTATGTGAATTTCTTAATAAAAACAAACACTATTATAAATAAGAATATGAAACTTATAAACACCCACAAACCTCAAACCCGGATTACTTTTTTCATTATCATAGTTTTATATTTATGTTGACCAAATAAGAAAATGAATATAATGTTTTATCAACAACTATATTTACTAGGGAGTAATCACAACCCCTTCAATCATATGAGTTATATTATAATAAAAAAATAATATTGAAATTGAACATGATATAAATAATATATTCTACAATAATAAAATATATAAATTAACCGTTATATATTTTCTGGATTATATCACAAAAAACTAAAATAATGAAGATGCAAGACCCTATAGGAAACCCATTTAATTGTAAAGCGAAAATTTTTATTAAAACACATTAACTAAATCAATTAAGAAACCATTTCATAGAAATCACCTTATAATATAAATATTTAACTACCAATATATTTTTGTATTTTAAAACCCTAAAATCCGTAGTTTCTTTTAAAAGATATTCAATATCAATAGTATAAAATTATATTGAGTTTTGAATATGGATAACCACGATCCAAAATTTTATAAATTATAAAATATACCATAAAATAATACATATAAACAAAAACTCCACAAAAAATGAAAAAAATAAAAGAGGGAATGTCTTGTTGCATTAGTCGTCTAACAGAGTGGAATATGCGGAAAGGGTGGTCCCTAGAGGGATGCTTGAAGATAGTGGTTAGTAAGCCAATGATAAAGATAGTGAAGTATGGATGAATAAATAATGATATAAATCACACCAAAATATATTGTGGGTTTGAGAAGCTAGGTTTTAGAGACATGATCAATGAAATTGACAAAAAAATTGAGGGGAAGAAATAATAATATTCCTTAGATATGAGAGAGTTTGTGTGAGATAAGGTCGAGGTGGCAGTAGTAGAGGTTAAAATCCACGATATCTTGAATGACATGAGGGAGATATCTTTTTCTAGGGTTTTATTAATAATATCATGAAGGTTTTTACTGGGGAATTAAAAAAAAGAACCGATAAAGATGGGTTTTATCAGTGTTATGATAATAAGTGCAGATAAAACCCCTCTTTATCATTTCTATTTTAGCACTGATAATGATATATCTTTATCGATGTTATAAAAGAGTTTCTAAGGGTATCATTCTCAGTTCTATAACTATTTGTATATTGTTATAAATATTTTTTATATATTTATATGATATTATATAATTATGTAATTATATATATTTATATAATTACTCATAATTAAATTAATATATTTAAGAATAATAATAAATATAGTATATATATATATTCATTTCTAGTATATTTATTGAAATTTATAATCATTTAAATATATAATTAATTCTTTATAATTATATAAATTATTTTTTAGCGATTATATTTATTTATATTTAAATATATATTTACAAATATATTTTTAGAATTACTAATTAATATATAATATGAAATTCATGATAGTTAAAAACGAGTGAAAATAAATAATTGAAAATGGGTGGACATTAAAAATAATAAAAAATGAGTAAGATTTATTAGTTATAAAAAGTATTAGAAAATATGGATATATATTGAATGGAATAAGAATACATATTGAAATTATTAAAACATATAATATAAATATGTATTAAAAGTATTATTAAATTATTAAATTACAAATAAAAATAAAAAATGAATAAATTATACAAACTATGTTATCATTAAAATAAATAAATAGAATTTACTGATTAGAAAAAAATTAATCTATATTATGTTACTAAATGAAATTATAAAATAAATATTAAAATTGGAATAAATTGTAAAAACATTATATGTCTTCTTTTCTATATTATATTTCATTGATTATGTAAATATTTATGTGCATGAATTAATGTTTGTGTATATATATATATATATATATAATCTTCATATATGTTAAATGTAATAAAATTTTTTTATAATATGAAGCATTCACTAATATTATAAATATTCATAACAATGAATAAATTTAAAAAATGAACTAATATTATTAATTATATAGAGAATTTAAAATTTTTAAACTTGAATATTTGTATATGGTAAAATGGAAATGAATATATATTAATTATATAAATTACAAACACATTAAAAATATTAAATTTTAATAAACATAAATGTGTGAATTAATATTATTAAAAAATTAAATTCCAAAAAAAATTATTAATGAAAATTTGAAAATGAAAAACATAATAAATAAATAAATATATTAATGATAAATTTGTATATAAAACATTAAAAATGAATAAATTACAAAAATATTAATTGAAATAATGTTTTTATGAAATTTTTGAGGGTCAATCCCCCTTTATTGACCATAAAAAAGACCTCTTAAAAAATATGAAAAGAGGGGACCCATAATAATAAAGGGAAAATAATTTAACGAAATGAGACATAAAGGTCATAATGATCCCGAATGTCCAAAAGGAAAAAAAGACCATGGAAAAAACCTAAAAATTCCATGTCTCCACCTCCCAAGATATTTAAAAACTGAGTTCAGTTTAGATGACATATCGACCCCTATGCCAAGAAGTTGAATCATGCGGGTTGAACAGTGTTGCAGAACACCTCTCCATCCAATAGACACATATCATGGATAGCCAAAAGAAAAGTTCCATCACACCATTACCTCTTTCTTTTTTACCACTTAAAAATAGATGAATTTAAATCATTTCAAATTAAACCAAATGAAATAGAAAATATTACTGCAAACATTGAGTAAGAGTCAATGGGAAGGTACACAATAATCTATCAAAAATCATGATAGATGGACCAATGATGTGTGTTCTCACACCCCTCCCTCTTTTGAGGCCACCCACCTAGTAGCTCCTGCCAAATACTACATTGGAATCCTAATGAAACAAGGAATAAACTAGAGTATGCGAAGAAATATACACCCCAATAAAAAATAGAACCAATTCCACCTGAATAGATCATCTTGAACCACTAAAATCTCCATAAATGAACATTCTAGAACTAGTATTCAATATTTAAAATAGTAGGGTAAATAATATGAAATGGGTAAAATTTTAACCAGACTGAATTGGATTTTTTAAAATCATATATATACATATATATGAAACTCAATTTTCTTTTTAATATCCATTTATTGACGAATATTGAATTGATACAAAGAGGCGACCAACCCAATGATCTTGAAATGATATGGAATTAATAAAATATGTTAATCTAGATAATATTTAATGGTTCTCCAATAATGCATGTATATACACGTATTCATATAAATAATGTGTAGATATTTTTAATATGTTAAAAGTAACACCTTATATCTTCTTGTATAAATAATGAATGTTGATAATTGTTCTAAAATATCAAATGATTTTATGTTTTTTGATCGAGGTCCTATAAGGTGTTCGAAGATACTTGATTCCTACAATATTCATGGCATCATGTTTTGTATGAATTATCATGGAGAAGAATTAAAACCACAAAATAGTGGAGTATTAAAACTATCAGATGTGGGATACTATGGAATTTTTATTGTTATAATCAAATTAAACTATAACTGTCAATTTCTAGTTTCCTGATTCGAATTTAACTGGGTCAATATTGATAGGGGGATTATTAAAGAATTATTAAAGTTTAATTCTATCATGTTATATCTCCTAATCCATAATGGTGATTGTGACGAGCATGATCGATTAATCTGAGCATCTGTAGGGAAGATGGATTATTTTATGGATTATTAAATAAATTATGTTCAGATTATTGTTCTACACATAAATAATAGATTCATATAAATTATGTATGATGATGATCAATTTTCTCTTCAGGATAGTGAAACTCATCGTCTATAAAATTGAATATAATTTCCCAAATAATAATTTTGAAACATAACATGCAAGATAAAATGAAAATTAAGTACACATAGAAATGGATGTATATAACAATAAATACAATGAATATGATTATAATTGATTTTAAAAACTAGTAATGAAATAATATAAATTTTTTTATTTTGTATATGTTTTGTATATATTTATATTTTACTAATTTTTCTTGTAAAATTCATTCACTTTAGTATTTTTTTATATATTTAATATATTTTTTACCATTATAATATAGGAATGTCAAGAACAATTTTTTTCTGCGATCCTACATGATCAACATCATAGAGAACACCGCCTCTAACATCATCTTCAGTGGATTCCTAAAATTCCACTACACTAGAGGCATCTATAAATTCAGTAGTTTTAATATATATTATTGGTATCCCACCATATCTTTCACCGCTGGTGATGAATCAGTCGGTCACCCCTATATCAAGGGGATATTTGTGAGTTACCATTACTGGTATATATTTAATTACATAACAAAATTATATATTTTATTAAATTTATTAGAAACATTCAAGAAGATAAATACAAAAATAAAACATATATAAACGTGAATTAAATTGTTTTATAAGACCTAAAGGTATAATATATTATCATTCTATTTATCGAGTTTCGGGTTTATATTTGTGATGCCTCTAGAATTTATGGATAGATTGATTGGAATATTTCTGGGGAGATCGTTAGCTTTCCCATTAATTATTAATATTGGAAGCATATTCCCATAAGATGAAAAAATGAGTTCATTTATAACAATGTAATGGTTATATAAATTTAAACATCATTGTTTTCTAATTTAAAAGGCATGAGTAAAATTATTATTATACTTACAAATAGTTCAGTTTTCATCTAGATGTCTATTTATTTTAATAACCCTAACTTCATTTCATTCCCATGGACTCAAAAAAATCTGGCACGAAAAAGAGATCTTTTAAATCTAGATAATGGAATGAATTTAATGAAACATATCTACGTTGAAAAAAAAATTCTAAGAATTTCATTGAAGGTAATTCTCATGAGTAGTAGAATATGTTTGCTGACAACAATAGAGATTCATCTCATGATGTAATTTCATATTTTATAGTATTGTAATTACATAAAAATAATAAATTTATATTTTTTATTAATGATTTTTTTTGGAATTATCTAAAAAATTATGAGAATATTGAAAAACAATTCCTTCCTCATACTGCTAAACCTTATAGTTTATCAAGAAAAAGAACAATATTGGTTGAATATTATCCATTATTATTTTTTTATTAATTTATTATACGTAAAAAAGTTTTATATTGTGAATATATTATTTAATAAAAGATAATTAATCAAGTCACTATATTTTCTAGAAGGATATGTGACTTAATGTTCATAGGAAAATGAATAAAATTTTTGTGAATGAAACTCTCAAAGATGTTGGAGTAAGTACTTTACATTACTCTATAATGTTATTTTCTTATTATAAAATAAATTTAAGGGAAAAAATTATTATAGAAAACATGCCTTAAAACAAATTAAATGGGACATGATATAGAGATTAAATGATTCCAATTAGCTATATTTGTGTCACTTGATCCATATATCCTGCCTTATTTAACTGGGTTTAAGAAGTGTGTGTTTTAATTTATTTTTCATTATTATTTATTTATATTAATGAAATAAAATTAAATAGTCATGATTTTTTTATTAAACAACATTATGAAGTATGATAATTTTAAAACATATTGTTAATATTATTTTATTAACATGTTAAACTTTATTAATCATGGGATTCAAAACCTTAACAATCATTATCGGCATCCTAGAATGATGAAATTGCAATCAATCTAGGGAAGTATCATCCTGAGCATGTACCATGGACTTGTTGTATTCATACTCCGTCAATTTTCAGTGGTAGGTCATCCAAATAATTTACTGATACACCTTGTTCAGTTTTGACACGTGTCATTAATCAGGAAGCACAATGTAAAATTATACTATTATAGAAAACACAAGATTAGTGGTGGTCACCAATGGAAAAGTCATCTGTTTTTTTATTTCGTAGAGTGATGGGAATGATACCCCATTGAATTCCTTTCCTTATTTCTTATCCCACCATGGTAAATTATAAAATCCATATTCTATTCAAACATTTTAAAATAACACATATGACTTACATGACTAAAAATAAAATGACCCCTTTATATAGAAAACACAAACATTTATTCTTAAAGACCACATAGTGAGTTCGATTGATATTCAATAAAGTCTCACCCATAAAAAATATATAATATATCCTTGTAATTATGATTGAAAATAATCTAATCTTGTTTTTTTATTTTTAGCTACGTGAAAGGTGCTTAAAATTAAAATGACACTTGTAATGAAAAAACTCACTTCATGTTTCAGATTGATGTAAAATAAATTCCAACACATCACATATAGATTAGGGATAATTTTCAAAATTTTATAAAATAATCGATCTCATATTATCAGAATTGAAAATGTGTCCTGTGATTTCAACAAAAATTACAATTTTATATAGAAAAAAATGATCTATGAGTAATAATGACTATATAATGTTTCTGATTAGAATTCATTATTTTTTGACATATAAAAAATTAATTATGTATCATTGTACCAATATTTGTAAATATTCATAGAACGTTTTATTGGTTTTGGGTATGTGGAAGACGTGTGGATGTAAAATGGATCTTTTATATTGAAAACATTTTTTTCAATTCATACAAACCACTCTATGTTTCTAATGATTGTTAAATCATAGTAAATTTATAGTAGATTAATTTCTTAAATTTATGAAAAATAGGCACATCAGTCTGAGTTAGTTTCATCCCAGGATGATCATAAATTTGTTTTTAGTATTTTAAATCACCAAAACGTGTCTGCAATAGTCAAACCAATAAAAGCATCACATTGATGTGAAATCAAGGTACAAAAACTATTTAACTATTAATGTAATTTAAAAAAACAAAACAACATTTATTTAAAATGTAGTGTACTTAAAATGAATCAATTAATAGTTAATATAGATACGAAGGACATTAAAATGTATTCTAAGGGCTTAAAACTAACAAAAAAAATCCGATAGATGTGAAATTTTTGGACAATGAATTTAGATTTCTATTTTGAATATAGAAATAAATGAAATTTCATTCCCATTTTAAATTTTCATGTGATTCCCATAAAAGTGTTTAATTATTTGTAAACTAAAATGTTCGTGTACTAGAAAAAAATAGAAAACAACCTCATATTGATATTAAATAATCTAAAACCCACCATTGTATTTTTATTATGAATCTAAATAATATCATTATGATGTAAAGAGTGTACGTAATGACTCATTAAACAATTTTAATAGTTACAAATGTATTTAATGATAAGCATCTGGCAGTCAATACATGAAAAAATGATGAATGGTTATAAAATCATAGGGAAATGACTATAGATTGAATTTTGAATTATAGAAACTATATACATTTCATTCTAATCTATGGACTTCCCTGAATTCCCATAAAATAATTTTTAGTCTTTTAAAACACTAAAATGATCTTTTAATGGTCATAAACAAATAAAACAACCTCATAATGGGGTATAATCATTAAAAACTAGTTTTTAATTTTTTATGATAATGTATTGACAACACATCCATATGACATGCATAGTTCTTGAAATTAGTAAATATTAAATTTTTAATCATACTAATGTCTTTAAAAACATGTATTCGAGGGTCAATACTACGTAAATGATGTTAGAAGGATATAAAATCAAAGGAAAATGACTATATTTTTATTTTTGAAATGTAGGAACTAAAAAACATCATTCGTACATAAGGTCTGGATGAGATTCATGTGACCACATTTTTATTTATTTAAAACACTAAATTGTTCATGTAATAGTAAAAACCATAATAAATCAAATTATAAGGAAAATAAATCATGGTATAAATGATATTGAATATTTTTTATCTTTAGACATAAAAACATATCCATATAATGAGTGTTGTGCTCAAAATGTCCTAATAAAATATTATTAAAGATACAATTTTTTTTTAAAATGTGTGTCAAGGAGTCAAAACCATGAAAATGATATATAATGTATATTAAATTACACTAAAACTGACATAGATTGATTACCAATTTTTGTAACTAATCACATGCCATTCATAGTTATAGTGTTTCTGGGATGCTGGTAAATTATCTTTTAATGCATTTAAACACTTGAAAATGTTTTAATGATAAAACCCATTGAAAATACCAATAAATGATTAAAAATCTAGTGAAAACAATAACTGAATTATTTTTTTAATACCTAGTAAAAATGTCCAGTCGACAAGAAATATACTATAAATGACTCAATAAACAATTTATAAAATTACAAAAGAATTAAAAAACATGTGTTTGTGGAAAAAACATGTGAAATACATTTTATGGAAGTGATATTATTATAAAAAAATTAAATTTACTAATTAATATATGAATTGAAAAAATATCATTCCATGTTAAAGTTTTCTTTGGATGCCGGTAAATGTGTTTTTAGTGTTTCAAAAAACTAAACCCTTTGTGTAGTAATCAAACCCATTGAAAATATATTAATATTGAGATAAAATAATGATAAAATTTTAATGAATTATTTTTTATGTGGATTCATAAAAAACATATCCATTCGAAATGTGTTGTGTTGGAATGGAACAATTATCATTTTATAATGATACCAATGTCTTTTAAAATCTGTGTCAAGGGGTCAAAACTAGAAAAATTCCATTGGATGTCTCATGAAATCTTATAATATGACCTTATATTTACATGTGAAATATAGTAAATAAAATAAAATCATTCATTGTTATGGTTTTTTCAAGACTCCACAAACACATTTATAGTGTTTAAAAAAATTAAAACATGCATTTAATGGTAAAACCCCAGAAAATGATATCAAATTGATTTTAAAACAACATAAAACATCTATTGAATTATTTGTGACGTGTGAATATTGGAAAAAAGTCTATATGATGTTTAATGTGATCATAATGACTTAACAAACATTTTTTAAATATACCAATATCTTTCAAAACATATTTTTGGGGTTCAACAAATAGAAACAAACAGTCCGTGTCCATGAAATCATATGAAACTAGACATAGATTGGTTTTTGAAATTTATGAACTAGCATTATTTTATTCAAAGATAATTTTTTTTCCTATATGATTTAAATGTTTTATCCGTGTTTTCAAACACAAAAATATAACTGTAATTGTAAAACCATAAAAATGACCAAACTTTGATGTAAAATATTGGGAAAAAAATGTTAAATTAATTTTTACCTATATATATAACACATTTATATATTGTGTGGTTTTCTCATGATGACCTAATAAACTATTTTGAATTAATCCCAAGTCAATAAAAACATTTTTGACGGTGTCAAAACTATTAAAATGTCATCATACGACCTTGAAATCAAAAAAAGGACTATATATTGATGTCTAAATGTTATAAAAGATTACTCATCAATCCAAGTTTCAATTGTCCTAGGATCCCCATAAATGTTATTTTAGTATATTATTACACTACAACATGTGTGTAAAAGTCAATTCTAGAGAAACAAAATCATATTGATGTGAGATCAATGTAAATCCACTAGTGAATTATTTTTATCCTATATTACATTCTTCCATATTAAATCGTTTTATTTAATTACAAATTAATTTTCAAGAGAATCAAACATTAATTTAAAAACTTATTATATTGTTTGAAACCTATAAAATTTTAGTTTCGAGTGTTTAATTATATCTAAAATATGTATGTTTAGGTTTTCCAAGTGTAAATCATGATTTATTATTACATTTATTTTAAAATGATTATCGTTTCCTTATAAAAATCCAAATGTTATGTGTATAAAATGAAATATATTATGCATTTATTATCCTTATCATTTATTTTTGGAAATATTTTAATTTTTATTGTAGGTGAAAGATGTCTGTATTTGGAATTATTATGAACATTATTATCCAAAACATTCTTCAGAATTTATTCATGTTGGTTTTCAATTTCTATGATACGTTTAAATATTAATACTGATATTATTTTAATTCTAATTAATTATGTTAAATTATAATTTATATATTATTTTTTTGTTCAAGTTGATGAACTGATGCGGTCTGTTCAAGATGATGGCATGATTTGGAGGTAGATGTATGTTTCTTAGTTTGTTTTATTTACATATATTTCTAACTGGATGTCATTGGTGGACATAATATATATATATATATATATGATGACCGAGGAAATGGGTTTACTGAGGTTATGAGATGATTGAGGATATGGGTTGATAGAGGTTATATTGACTGAGAATGTATGAATTTCAATTTGGATGTTTTATGGTGTATGTAAGAAGATTTTTTTATGAATTTATGTATAGTTTTTAATATTATAGTGTTTTCTGCACAATTTTTTAAAATATAATTTTAAAAATAAAATCATTAGAAAATTATTTTGACACAGTTTATGATAACCACTAATAATTTTTTTAATTAATCTATTTATCGTCTATTTATGTTAAACTACTACTAAACATAAGCACCACAAATTTATAGAGTCAATAATGTTCATTTCCTCTATTTTTTAATAATTCATTTAAAAAATGTTCCACCACAAAATGAAATCCCAACCATTGTTATGTGATCCAAAATCAATGTATAGAAGACCATAACTAAAAAAGAAACACTATCACTAAATGATTGTGAACTAGAAAATATGCCACAGTTCTTGTAACTTCCCCTAAACCTTATTGGTGATGTTTTTCTAGGGATGTCTCATAGTATTACTATTTTTGGTCTAGAATTGTATGACATCAAATGTATTAGGATTGGTATATTCAATATTATCGAGTTGATTTGTGAATTATTTTATTTTTCTATATATTTAATGATAATATATTCAATTTTTTTGTTTTATACCATTCATCATTTTATCTCTTAATAGAGGTGGGATTTGAAGGGTCACTCCAATCATTAATTTTGGCATAAGAGGTTAGTAAAGGGGTTGGGTCATGAAAATGATATTTATAAATATATATATGTTTTTTCATGACATAAATAAATAAATAAATAAATATAATTATATTATAATATATTTAGATAAATTATGGTAATGTTTTTATATATATATGAATATCTCATTATGTGGGATATCACCGAACTATATGCATCATTTTTTTTATTTTTCTTTCATATTGTTGAAAAAAGAAAAAGGGTATTGGTAAAAATACGATGTAGATAATGGACCAACATTTCACACCCATAGTTCTTTATTTAAATAAGATACCCACTATTTAGAACTATATGGATTCTTTTACATACTTTATCTATATTGGAACATTGTTCTTTCAATATCATGAAACAACACAAATAGACTGGGAACTAAAATCACCTATTAATATAAAGATGGGAAAACCTAACAGATATTCCATTAATAAGGTGTTTTATCCATTTAGTTCCCACATCTCCTACAGAGTCTTGAGCTTAGTGATGATAGTATGTGCATAGGGTACATGGGTAGTTGGGGATGCAACTGGTATAGATGGGGAGGTTCTCCAGCACTGGAAGCTCACCCATGGAATCCTCGGCATCGAAACAACTTCCAAAAAAATAAACATCATAACAACTACTATGTTTATCCTTTATCCTTACTATTAAATAAAGACAGGTTTTGTGATTACGAGAAATCACATATTCCATGTTCTAGAAATTTGTATTTGTTACCCTCTACTCTTCTTCCAAAAAAGAAAATAAAAACTGATATATTTTTAAATTTATAAAAATTCTACATAATTCCTTTTTTGATGTGTAGGAATTAATCATATGGTAATATGAAAAATGATATAGTCAGTACGAATCATATTTCATTTCTTCAATATAAAGTTTTCATTTAATAGTAAAATGTTCATCACAAAGCCCAAAATGAGGAAAAAACCCAAATTTTGTTCAAACATTATGACAATGATCCATAATTCATTTTTGATGTGTAATAATTGACTACACATCTATCAGACACATGATATGATTGATATTAATCTGAATACATGTTTTTTATTTAAAAGTATCATTTTAAGATAAATCTTTTGTCAATATATAAAAATGGGAAAACAAGAATTGATATTTTCAAACATTAGGAAAATAGTCCATAATTTATTTTTGACAAATATGAATTGGCGTCACATCAATCCAATACATAATGTAGTTGATATTTGTCAATGTTCATATTTTAAAAATAAATTTATCATTATAGTTTAAAAAATGTTTCACCTATATTAAAAAAATTAAAAGTGATAAGGTTGTTTTAAAACATTATATGAATGACCCTTAAATCATTCCCAGTGTGTTGGAATTAACCACACATAAATCTAATTGGCGTTGCGATCAACACAATTGGATGTTCTTTTTTTCAATATAATAGTTTCATTTTATTTTAAAATGTGTATGATATATCCAAACAAATCAAAAAAATATCATAATTGATTTAAAATTTTATTATACTATCCATAATTATATTGGAATATTTAAAAATTTACCATATGTTAATATGACGTGAAATTAATTTACAATATCATTAATAAATTCAATAACTATAATTATAATTTTTCTTATATAGATTATTTATCATTAAAATTATATTTTTTATATTTTAGTTAATAAAACTCAAATAAACATTGGTTTTACTAAATTGAAAAGATTTCATAAAGAGGTTGATCATTGGAAAAAGTATTATAGTTTTGATATTTTGTATATTTTGTTATTTTATTATTTTAATTGTAAATATGAAATCAATTTATATTTTTTTTTTTAAAACTTTTGAGTTTAAAATATGGTTAAATGAGATATTTATATTTTGATATGATTTTTTTTATATATCAATTACTATTAATTAATTCTAATTTGGTTTGTTTTTTACAAATTATGCAAAGGAGATGCAGGGTTGGAGCTCTATAACTGCAAATACATCCTTATAAATTTTTAAAAAGCCCAGATAAATGATATCTTAATTAGTCCTATAGAAATATTTTATAACAAGAACCATTATCAATATTAAAAATAACGGTTGATAAATTCCGTCTTTATCAATGATAAAAAATAACATATCAATTAACAATTTATAATAAATTTTAGTAGAATTGATAATGGAAATATTTTTTTAATGGTGCTAATGTAGTCAGTGATGTTTTCAATGAAAATGCATTTTTATAGAAATATTAAAATCCTCATCAGTTACAATGGTTGATACTTATGTTACCACATCCAAAATATTGGGATAAGATAGTTATGATTGTGAGTAATTATAATGATGAGAGAGACTTAGTATCAGAGCATATCAATGAGTTTATTTGAAGTGAATATATATATATATTAAAAAATTCTGGGGTTTTACCAATAATACATACATAGTAGTTGTAAAGGAGGATTCACTAAAGAAGGCCGACTATTAAGGGAAATAATAATAGTGATTAGTGCCACATGAAATTATTTAGTCTTATTATCTCTATATGCTTCTATAATAGAATGAAAGAACAATTATAACTATATTGTAATGAAAGATGATTTAACTATAGAAATTAAGCTTCTGTTTTATTTGTAAACATTGTAGAATAGGAGGGGGAAGTCATTTTGATTATATGTGGCCCGAGATTGATGGAGTTATAGATTCATGACTCTAGAACATAATTTAATTCAAAATACTTGATGGGTGAATGAGGAATTATATATCTAGAAGCTTTTTAGGGTAACATAGAACATGGAATGAAATAATGGCTATTAGAGGGGGTGTTTTTAATACTAGAATTTATAAATGCTTCCCTCCATATTTTAAAGGCTCTTGACACTTCCTAGGTTTACAAAATATTATAATTTATATCAGTCAACCTAATGACATATGTTTATGTACTGCCTTTTCAGATGGTGTAAAAAATCACCCATGGTTCCATGGTGGTATCCCAAGGTGTAAAAAGATGATAATTTTTATCAAATTATAAATTTGGAATGTTCATTACATGTTGATGTTACAACTTCTTGAAATACAATATTTATATTATCATGTTAGTAATATTTGAGGAAAAAGTTTATAATCTTTTTTAGAGTGGTTATTTCTGAATCGTGATCATGTCAAGTAAAAAACATGTGACATTTTATTTCTAGTAAAGCATTATATGTTTTTATTTTTCTTTGTGGGACATGTAATTAATGAATCATGATCTTGGTTTGGTTTATAAGAATATATTGGGAATAACAATGGGTTGATTTTATATCTTTTGGGAGAATTGGAACACATTAAATTCATTGATATTTCCAGAAGAAATGTTTGCCATGTTTTCCCCAAACCATGTATGAGGTTTTATAATTTAAATATCATTTTTAATGTTAATTAATATATGTTTCCAACTTTAGAACAATATTTTAACAATGCTATAAAAAGTTTTTAAAATTTCTAAATTGTGATTTTTTCCTAAGAGCCATTAAAAAGTGTACACCTTTATCAATGATAAAAAATATCTAATAAATGGCACATTTATGTAGTGTGATGTTAATATTATAGTACTATGATATAACAAATAGGTTTTTATAAAAAAATATAGGATATTGAAAATTCAAAATTTAATTAATGGTCAGATATATTGATTGTATAATAAATTGAAAAACATAATGATTTTTATTGAAATATTTAAATAATATATATTTGTACGATGTACATATTAATGAGAAATTAAAATATAGTTTCATCATTAATTTATATATTTAATTATCTTCAACATCATTCTAATATTTATTATCAACCTCTATTAGAACAAGAGCTTCATTTTCACCCACTCATGACTGTGAAATTGTTATAATATATTCAAGAAAAAACTATTCAATGTTTTTTAGTTGTTGAGGTTCACTGTCACATAGTAAAAATGGATATTTTCTCCCATATCATATAGGATTATCTTCTTTATGTGTATAAAAATAATCTCTCCTTTAATTATTTTATCATCCAAAAAATATACCATCTTTTCATTTAGATCAATGATAAATAGATTATGATCTTCACACTCATCGATATGAATCAAGTGAGAGAAGTTAAAGAAACTAAAATGCAATGAATGACACAATATACCCCTATCAATGATGTCCCACATGCATTTGAATATGAAAACTCAAAATTGGGAATTATAGTTCAATTAAATTATATCATTAATATTTTTATAGTATCCAAACTTTGTATTTCAAAATACAACACTATTTTCAATTTTTATTTCTTCTTAAGGATTTATTATATGAAACACGAATCCTTGAATTTTGTAGGCATTGAACCTCATACCCTACCTTAGAGAACCTTAATTTAAAAACATAAAATAATTTTATATTTTCTCTCGATTATAAATATTCATTATATGTTATAAAATATATAAAGTGATATTATTAACATATAAAAAATAAATACACATCGTTAATATGAATATGAGTATATAATTACATGATGGGAAAACAATTCAATAATATCTGTATTAATAGATTTTGTTAAATTAGGGTTATTTTGAGCTCAAAACCTAAGTTTCATCTTGGATATCAAAAAATTATTCTTAATAAATTGATATTCAATAACATTATAGAGTAGAATATATTTATATGATTTTATAATCTACAATTCATTCAGTGTAAAATTTGAATCCTTTTCAACTAGCCATACAATAGTTGAAAATAACGATGGATGGTTTTCAGATTGATAATTAATCAAGATGTCATTATGAAGTCCATGAAAAGAAGAATATACACAAAATACCATCTAAATACCTCGAAAATAATGTCGACCACCCTTTGCCTCTGAAGCCATTAGAAATAAATCCTTCTTCATGGTATTTATCAATCACTTTTGACATCAAATAACTTACGTTCCTTATAAATGAAATTTAAAAAAATAGAAAAAATAAAAAATTATTTGATAAAATTGAATCCACTAAGGAAATTTACAATTATAGGAATTTACATCTCAATAAGATAAATCAATTGAAAGTGTACCTGTCCACCTTGTATATCTTATTCGAACAAATAAACATTCAAATGAATGATGAATGTGAAGATTTAATGGTGAAATAACATCCAAAAATGAAATGGTTTCAAGACATTTATTTATTTATTTTAATAAAGATAAGTTGGATTTATATTTTTTACAAAATTATAATTGAAATAGAACACAACTGAACTACAAAAATAATTACTTTTATAGGCATTTCTTCACCCAATGCTGACAACATCAATTGTTTGATCATAATATACGATCCATGAATTTTCTGTCTATTTAATATTTGTTATTTTATGTCTACTCAACTTGATATGTTACATGTATATTTATATGGAACATTAATATTTTTTAATGTTTCAAGGAATATTCTTTCTAATTATTTATCATTGTAAAAATAGTCAACTAGTACATTGCATTATAAATTTCCACAAACCGTGATTTTTATTCACTAAATCAAAATCCTTATGAGAATTAAGGTGATCCTTAAATTTAAATTTCTTGTTAAGAAATTAGAAAATGTCATTACCATAGATGTTCCTATCAAAATTCATTATTTCATGATTATTTAAAAGAAAATTAATATCAAACTAATGAAGTTTGAAAAATATATTATTTTTCAACTATTGTTGCCTTCCAGGTACTTTGGATACTATACCAAAAACCCTCCCCAATTCTTTAAAATGATTATATATTCAAAATTATTCATTTAAAATAAAGAATTTTCAAAATTATTAAGAAGTAGAAAACACATTTAGTGTATTTACCAATTTAATATTCCATTGAATCAGTTCTTATTAAACATAAATTTATATGAAGAACAATGAAATATATAAAGACACATAAAACATTATTTTCTATAATGAGGTAATCATTGAGGTTCAAAATAATTATTAAAAAATTAACAATAGAAACTGGTATGATTGTTTCTATTAGAATGTTTTTCTTTTATAGTAATTTAATTAACTATACACATTAAATCAAAATGCATTTTGAATTATTTTTACACTGAAGCATCATTTTTTCCACACAATCATCTAATAATTATCATAATTCTTTATTAGAAGTTGAATCTAATTATTATTATCATTTCTTGGAATTTATATTCTAGTAACAGTCATCAAAGTAATGAAAAAATTATTCATTGTACACATCCTTGGAGGTAGATTATATGTGATAAAAAAACTATCCAAATTTAATAATTAGTACCCAAAGTACCACATGTTTTAAACCCATCCAAAGCTAATAAAAAATATATATTTCATGGATTTATGTATAATAATTATTTAATGAATAAAAAAATACATTGATTTTGAATCATTTTGATGTCTTGTCAATCCATAGCGACATCCCATGCCTTCCAATTCATGTCATTTGTAGTCTTATCAAACATTATTAATATTTGAATCTTTGGTTTTCGAGTAAAGTAATGCAATACCTTTATAAGAGTTTTCTTATTTCATATCCTCCTAGGGTGTCATTGATTTATAATATAATTGTTCTTCACTAAATTCCATATTCTTGAATTACATGTTATGCATTATTATTTATCAGACTCATCCTCATTGTAATTATTGAAATTATTAGGTCATTCATGTATACTTTTATTATCTAGTCTATGGTTTTTGATGAATTTATTCATCTTATAGAATAATGTAAGGATCGTAGATTCAATAAATTCATCAAAAATAAACTCTAAGATCATAGATATTACTTTATTATTAATTCCATAGAGACATTAGAAATGATACAACTTATGTATAAATGGAATATATGGATACATGGCACACCCTTCCTACAGTTTCTGTTTTCTATCTTCACCTAAATCATAAAAAATTATTTTTTGGTCACTGAAGTTCAATGAAATGTAATCCTACTAAAAATAAAATAATGATACTATTCATTTATTACAATTTGGTACATTTTATGATACAAATCCAAAAGAATAATTTATCAAAAATATAAATGAATTCTCCCCTAGAGATTCATGTTATTTTTTTTTCATTGGATTTTACTTGTTTTTACTTTTCTTGACATTTCATTCATCATAAAAGATCCAATATAAATATCGAGTTGGAAAATTTATCAAAAAAATAATATTATACTAATTTTCTATTCAACCATTGATTTAATTCACAATCGAGACACATACATTCTTATATACCATCCACTAATTAAATTGCAATTGAATAATCTAAAAATTCATCCAAACTCTTGGAATATGAATTTGTGTTTCATGGTAAATTATTATAAATTTTATTCATAGCTATTTTATTTTCACTTTTATCCCATTACATATAGATATAAATATATAAATGTTTAATTATACAATTAGAATCATAATTAAATATTACCCAACTTTTTCATTGACTATAGAATTTTCTTGATTTATAATAACAAAAATTATATATATAAATGACTATATACAACATTAAAAATGTAAAAAAGATAAATAAATAATTGTTACCCATAACAATAATACTATAAGATTTCATTGAATAAGTTCACTGAGCCAATAAAAGAGGTTACCTTGTTGTAGCAGGTACAGTATCAGCGGCGGTACTATAGCAGCGACATCACTGTAGCGGCGGAGGGACTGTAGCAGGTACTGTAGCGGTGAAAGTACTCTAGCAGCGCGTGTACTGTTGAATTACTTTTCACCGACGGGTCCTTTGGGCCAATAAAATGGGCTTTCAAGCCTTGTTTTCAGCCCACTTGGCCTTGGGCCTTCAGGCTATGTAATGGCTCTACCTCTACCCAGTCTAAAGAGGTGTTTTCTTTCAAATAATAAATTGAGGTTTTGGCCCCAACCTTTAAAAAAAATATTTAAAAAATATTACTCTATGTGAAGAGATTAAGACATATAAAAATCAACATGTAATTTAAATCTACATAGATTTTACTAAACATTATAAATGTACTAATGATTAAAATTATTTTTTATTGAATATTTTAACTACATTATTTATGTTTTTAAAAATTGAGGTAAATTATATTCAGCATTTTTTAAAAAATTATAGTCTAAAATACCATTAAAGAAAATTAAAACTCATTTAAGAAACATCTCATACCACTATTCTTGAAAATAGAACCCATAATGGCCCAAAAGATAGACCTAAATTGAAAGGTATTTTTTAAAAAACATATAAATGCCTATTAAAAGGTTGAGAGACACAAAACCCTAAGATTAACAGACCTCATAAAGAAAATCTATATGATCATTGTATTAATCCACACAACAACAACTCCATAAAAACCTATATCCAGAAACATTAAATAAATAACTAATTATAAAATATTATTATTAAGTGTAAATATTATTAAATAATAATGATAATTTCCTAAAATAACATTGAGGTGATTCCACTCTCCAAAAATGTGACCAACAACTGATAGAAGGTATGTAACATAACCTCAATATCATCCAGGAAAAAATCCAGAAAAAACAATACTATTTTTAATAGATATTTATCTAATTTAATTAAGCCCTATAGATTGAAATAAATCAATAATAATTTTAATGATTTTGGGGGTCATAGTCACCAGAAAAAGGGGAAAAGATGCCAATGGGGGTCAACTTCATGTAGCATGGTTGGGGGTGTTGTTTTCATTTACTCATTAGGGAAATGGATGGTCATGGTCTTGGAAATAATAGTAGGGGGTTTTCCTAGGGAGAAGGTTTCTTTGGGGTCATTGGGTCATCGGGGAGGGGGATGGAAACCGTCGGGAGTATAGGGATCGGGGTCATGTAGTTCGTTGTCAAGAACATGGGTTAGGGTTGGGGGTCACCAAGGGGATTGGGTAGGTTTGGGATAAGGTTATCAGGGTGGGGGTGGTGTACAAATTATATTTTCATAAAATATTTTACAAAACCTAAATAAAACAATTTTTAATTTTTTTAAAATAAAATATAACTTCTATTTTAAACATGTGTTGTATTATAAATTACTTTTAATACAATTTATTTTGAAGATTTTATTAAAAAAAATCCAAATAAAAAACATATAAGACAATTTTATTTTATTATCTATAGAAATATAAATAAATTAATGATTTCATATTTTATGTGAGAATATTGTTTAATGCATGATTATGAATCTACTGATGAATTATTCATATTATCAATGGTGTGTTTATAACCATTAGATGTTCTGGTAAAAATCATGGTGATTCCAAGGTAGTTAGAAAGATCCACCATTATATTTTATTCATATTTTATGAAAAGGTGTAACGCATGAGGATGGTGATCTCAATACATTTATTTAGATAATTTTAATAGAATATATCTTTCTTATGAAATGTGTAAAGTAATTAATATTATGAACTATATTAAATACAAAAGGTTAATATCACTAATTCTATGAAGTGGTTTATGATTCAAAAAACAATTCAAATAAGAATAGCATAATTCATATTATAATAATGATATTGATATAAATTTTTACATGTGTATATCATTCATCTCAAGATTTTTTTTATAAATTTAATGCAATGAATCAATGTAATATTACATTAATTTCATTAAAAAATGATTCTATTAGACAATTTTTATTAATTATCTCAATTTGAAAGAATAATTTTTTTATGATGAAAATGCGGCCTCAAAATTTTTATAAAATAAATAATATTCAATTTTTTAAAAAATAAATTATTCATACAATGGAAATGGTATGAATTTTTAAATATTAAAAAATATTTATTTATTTAATATACTATATGAATTAGAAAGTGTTAAAAATGAAAATTAATTTGATACATAAGGTTGAGAAAATGATAATTTTTGGATCTCTAATGTTAATGATGATGAGATCAGTGATGAAAAATAATGATGAATCATAGATGTATTTTATGTTGAATAAAAAGTGTGAGGAGTTTATTTAAATGATTTAAATGTTTAGGAATAGGAATAATAATGTAAATAATGGCTCATAATGTTTGGACATTGTTGATTCTAATCATATTGATAAGGAACTTATGTTTTATAATGCTAATTAAGATTAGAAAGACTTGCAAATTGATGAAATGAATTTGAAGGAGGATATGGATGTTAATATTAAATATAAATATATATCATGAAATGATAAATAAAATATATTAGATTCTATGTTCATGAGAGCACATTCAATGTAATATTTGAGAAATCTATTCATGATTTCTAAGAATGATCCAAGGGAATTGTCAAGGGTGATAATGTTCAAATAATTTGTGATAGCTATGTTAATAACCAAATAACTGAATAAAAAAAGGATCAAAATTCTTATATGTAGATGAATATTTTGATTTGAGGTTAATGTTAAATGAAGTAAAAATTATTAAGAATGAAAATATGTCCAATAAATTTATAAATTTTCAAGATAAAACATGAAAAAAATCTCTAAAATGTAATTGTGAAATTTTTTATGAAGAAGTATAATGAATAAAGAATTGTGGTAGAGTATTTCATATGTTATTCCATAAATATTATCAAAAATAAATATTCAAAACACAAATGGACATCATGTGACATTTTTTTTGGAAAATAATGAATTTATAAATTAATTTTTTCATTTTATAGATATTTTTGGTATGGTTGAGGATCTAGAGATGAGGTAAATGTATTTTCATTGAATGAGACCTATTTTGGTCAATAATATATATTTTTGTGAATCCAATATATTTTGAGGATAAGATTTTATGGGGAGTCATACCCCCTAAAAACACATGTTTAAAATAAATATAAATATTCTATTTTGAGAAAAATAATTTTGATATATTGAATAAAATCTTAGGAAGGATAACTACAACATATGATACCTTTAATAGAGATACAATATGGATTTTCAATGGAAAAACTTACAATCATATACACCTTAATATTCCTAATCTTTTATGAGTTTTATCAAAAGTCCGGAGAGTTAATCCATTTATCAGTTTGTTTTTTGTGGTGATCAGACATAATATTATTAGATATTTTTGTACAACTGATAAATGAAAATAAATATATACTGTGATTTTAAAATAATAGAACAATGAAGTATCAAAAAATGAGTGAAAATTTAAAATAAAATATAATATTAATTTAAAAAAATTATAATACTAGTAGAATAAAAAAACACTATATTATCGATATTTCAATCATTACATTTTACAATCACATAAGTCATTAAAATTTAACACAAACATTCCAAAACATCAACAATTCATTGACTTTGACCCCCTACCCTCTACCACGGTGTTATTTTACAAACAAACCACCACATCTCGAGGAAATTAATTAAACTATAAAAATAAAATGGTAACGGTAAAGATGTGTCATGGCCATCATACATCTGTTCACACTACCATGGAATAATTTATAAATAAGACCAAATTATTCTTCATTACACAATTTTTTATACATATTCCATTCATGTAGGAATTTTTTTTTCCAGCCCTCGCAACCACACAAATACAATGGGAACTAAAAGCATTGATTATTCAAATGGAGGGAAACCAACCACATATTGTAATTTATGTTTGAAAATGAGGATGCTAATAAGTCTTTGCATGGTGACAAATGTATAAATTTATAGAGAATCTTCATGTTCAATATTGGAATTGGATGGGTTGAGGGTGGTACTGGGTTAACCCCACCTTACATTGGGGTGACTGACAAATTTATACACTACACATTGAGTGAACCGCTCTAACAAGAGATTATTTATTTGAGTATCTCATATCATATCAAATTATATATATAAATTATAAATTATAAATCAATATGTTTAGAATATTGTTATTTTTTTCAAAAATTTTTTATTTGATAAATGAAATTAAAATTCATATTCCAGTCATGATTAATTCCTTGAAATATTAGTTCAAAACATTCATCAAATAATTGAAATTGGAAAATCCATTTAGTGTGTTTAGAAACATCATTAAAACAATTCCTAAGACATTTTTTGCATGTGGTAATTAACCAAATTTCAATATAATACACATTTTTCTTGGTATGAATGAATATATTAGTTTTTAGTCTAAACTTGACATATTAGTTCAAAAAAACATAACATACTAAAAATAGACAAAACACATTGAAATTGTTTTTATACATTATGATAATGATAAATAATTACTTTTTTAGTAGTAATTATCCATAACTCATTCCGATACTCGGTGTAACATGTATGACTTGAAATGATGGTATTCGGTTTAAAATTTACATTTTAGTTAAATAACTCGTCACTTAATCAAATCTAAGGATACAAATTCATATTTCCTTTAATATAGGAAAATGATCCATAACACATTTGTGAAGTGTTAGAATTGACAACAAATCAATCTGACACAAGATGTGGCTGGTATGACTCCAAGTTATTATTTTCAATATAAAAGTGACATTTAAGTTTGAAACATGTGTCACTTTTATAAAATAGGTAAAAATAGCTCATATTATTTTCCAACCTTCAGAAAAAATCCATAATTCATTTGTGATGTGTAGGAATTAACCGAATGTCAATCGAACACACGATATGGTCTCCAGGACATGAATAATGTTTTTTAATAAAAAGTTTAATTTTAATTTGGAAAGTGTCCCGGAGCCAAAATTGAGAAAATAATATTGGATTATATTCAAAACATATGAAAATGACCCATAAATAATTTTTTCATGTAGGAATAAATCATAATTCAAACCTAATTATGTTTTTTCCGGTATGACTGAAAGTGTGTGTTTTGAATAAAGAAGTATCATTTTTGTTTAAAATGAATGGAATATAGACAAAACTAAATAATGACATTGGAATTATTGAAAAATCTTTGAAAATGATCCATAATTCATTTTTGACATTTGGGAAATTAAATCTTACAAATTCAACACGTGATATGGTTTGGATGACTTAAAGATTGTGTTTTCAATATAAAAGTGTCATTTTAGTTAAAAAACCAAATCAAAAATCCAAAAACAGTAAAAAAATTCATTGTTTTCAAAAATTAAGAATATTATCCATAATTAATATTTTCTGTGTAGGAATTATCAGCATTTCAACATGATTCATTATATGGTCAGTATGTCCTTAGGTGAATATTTTCACTATAAAATCACAATTTTAGTTTGAAACATTCATCACCAAGTTGAAATTGTGTAAAACATGTCAAAAAATTTCATCATTTTTGAAAATGATCCATACTCCATTTTCAATGTTTTAGAATGAACTAAAAATAAATGCAACTCCTGATGGTGTTGGTAGGAGTGGACGAGTGTGTTTTCAATTGGAGATTCATTTTCGTTTGAAACGCGATTCACTTGACAAAAATTATAAAATGAGATCATATAATTCTGAAATATTATAAAAATAGTCCAAAATTCATTTATGATGTTTTGGAATTGACCACACATCAGTCCAACACACAATGTGGCCGATATGAATAGATGGGAAGTGACGTGATCCAAGTTATGGAATGATTTCCATGGTGCAAGCTGTCCTTATTCCTAAAACATTAGTGTGAAAATGGGGGGAAGAAACAATTAAAACTCCCATGAATTTAGAGATTGGATGAGGAAACAATTAATCATAATGGAAATTGTTCGTTCAGTCATTGTTGTAGCATTTCATGAAAGTAATGGAAAAGGAGGGGGTATGACATGTTATCTAAGATTCATGCAAAAAATAGTGGTAAATGTGAGATTATATATATTTTTTTCACATGGAATATGTGGTTTGGAAGGGTCAAGAGTGTTGGTGGGGTGGATAAAAATGGACAAACACCACACCTTAAGCTGATCACCCACCAATGCATTTCTCCTCATCCTTCAGTTTCTATGATACATAAATAAAATAAATTAAGAATCAATATGTTTACAATTAAATGATATATGGATATTGATTTGAAAACATGGAACCAAACCCCTCATGTGTAACAAAAAAAATAAATATCAGTAATATATTATAATGTATTAAATATTAACAACTGATATAATACTTGAGTGGTAAAGTCATCTCGTAATGATAGAGAGTGATGGTGGGAATTATATAGTGTGGATATATTTAAGAATATGATTCAAATATTTAGTTAAGTATAAACGTTGAAGGAATAGATATATAGAATAATAAATTTTTATAAAATCTCCATCCATTACATTCGTGAAATTGAAGCACATTGGAATTTGAAGTTTGATATAAATCTTTAAAAGAAGTGGAGTTTATTTGGAATGTACAATGATGTTTTGAGAATATTATTATTAATTGAAGTTAAAAAACTGATCAATTCACCATAATTGTTATATTAAGAGGTAATAAATATATTCTACTCATCTATTGATAACAAATATATTTTATGATGATGTAATGTGATGTTGAAGTTTTCCTCCACCAAATGGAAGTGACATTTTTACGAGAAAGATTTAAATTTTTTATTTCATGAAGATTATCATTTTTATTACTTATGATAGAATTACATATGTAAAGATATATTTTTATCTAATTATAGTTATAGTAAAAACCATGCTCATTTTTAACCATGATTACTAGTCGACCGTCTGATCATTGGTTTTCTAGATAATGCTAAGGACACCACTATAAATTTTTAATATTAAACACGGTAAATTCATTTTTCTCACATTGATTGTTTTTATTTGGTTGTATTGTCATATTAGTATGTTTTTAACTTCCATAGTAGTTCATATAAAAGGTGAATTAATGTCACAAAAAATATAAAAAAAAAGACAACTTTAAACCTATTATTGAGGTTGATAAGTGGCGAAACATAAAAGTAATTGATTCACTAATTCACTCCCAGGTAATGATTGAGGATTCTAATACCCAATGGAATATTGGTATTTATAAATTGTATTATATAAATGTTTCAATTTTACTTAAAATCCAATTAAAATTTCAAATATTTGATGTTTTATGTGTATTATTTATTAAAATTCTTTATGGTCATGGGATTTATGATCAAAATTGATCACATAAATTCAGTGAATAAAATGGTGATTCTAAAATTTTATGTGTATTTATTTATGGATTCTATTATGATGGTAACTATTAATGAAAATAATATTTAGAATGCTGATGAGGCTAGTAATGAGATAATTCCATCACATCCAAAAAATTTGTCCATCCAATTCTTGGTGACTAGGACAAAAAATTCCATTCTAGATAAGTTGTAGAAAATCTATAAAAGGGAATGTGAATGTGAAAGGAAAAAAATTATAGATTTCATGTTTTCTGTGTGAATATAATTGTATGCATTATGATGAATATTTTGATGGATTATTCATAAGATTCAATGATGTTTGATAACCAGTTGATGTGTGTTTTATAATAAAAGATGGTATTAAATTGAAAATTCATGCTTTGAAACATACTAACCAAATCATTATCAAAATGGTATATTGTCAATTCGTACACATAAAAAATGAATTTTGGATCATTTTTGTATTGTTTGAAAACACTATGATATTGATTTATTGGTTTTCGTGATGTAACACACCTTTTGAACTATAAAAGATATTTAATATTACCAACATGCACTTCGAGCCATATTGACCTCATCGGGTGTCAAATTGATGTGAGGTTGAAATATACATGTCACAAATAAAAAATGAATAGTTTTCAAATATTTTAAACCCATATAAATATTTTTATTCTTAGTTATGTCTAGTGATGTGAATTTTAATGAAAAATGGAACCATTATTTTGAATATACACATGTTGAGTCCTAACTATCACATCATGTGTTAGATTGATTCATGTTCGATTCTTAAATGTCCAAAATTATTTATAAACTTTTTTAAAAAAAATTGAAATCAATGTGATCTAATTCTTTTAGTTTTGAATATTTGATTAGTGTTGTTTACTAAAATTACACCTTATAATGTAAATACATACTTTGAGTAATACCGGCCACATAATGTGTAGTATTGGGATGCATTAGATTCCAATAATTGGAAAATATATAATATATTATTTGACGAATGTCTGGAAATAATTCTAGTTTTTTTCTCAATTTTCTGTGAAGTGACATGTGTTTAAAAATAAAATGGAACTTTATAATTAAAATAATTTACATCATGTCAGACAAACTACATCAGGTGTCATATTGAAATTCAGTCAATTTATAACCATAAAAAACAAATTGTGCATCATTTTATTAATTTTGAAAAACATCCAGAGCTCATTTTGTCTAGGGTAGTACATTTTAAACTAAAATGATATTATTATATTGAAAACACATAACGTGAGACATATCAGGCTTCTCATGTATTAGATTATTGTGATGTAAATTCTAACACATGAAAATTAATTAATGTTTTCCCTAATTTTTAAATCAATCAGATCTCATGTGATAATTTTGGACTATTTTATGGGTGTTTTAAACTGAAATGGAGATTTTATATTGAAGACATGCACTTCAAGTCATACCGACCACATCGAGTTTCCAATAGACATGCAGTTGATCTCTACACTACAATAATTAATTATAGATATTTTTTATAATTATTGAAAGAAACATGTTTTTTCTAAATTTTGGATATCTAAATGTTGTTTTAAACTAAAATGTCATATTTGTATTGAAAACTTGAACATTGATTCATACCAACAACATATGGCATCAGATTTATATGTGTTTAATTTCAACAGGTGAAATATTATTTATAGATTTTAAATGTTTTAATATATTATGAGTTTTAATAATTGTTTTTGGATACATGGAATGTGTTCTATGATATAATTACACCATTTTTATTGAAAACATGATATATAGTAATATTGACCACCTCAAGTGTCAGATTGATTTGTGATCGATTCATAAAAATCAAAAATAATTTATAGATTATGGTTTTTTATATATTTGAAAATCATCCAAACTCATTTTCGTTGTTTTGTTTATGTGTTATGTATTTCAATATGAAATGAATTATTTTTATCAAAAACATTCACTTTGATTCATATCGACCACATCATGTATCATATAGATGTCCATTCAATTTCTACACATCAAAAAACACATATAGATCAGTACCAAATGGTAAAAAAAACAATTTTAATATTTTCTTGGTTTTAATCTAGTGACATTTTTGTAATAAAATGTGTAAATTGTATAAGATTGGTTTTAGATTTAAATGATGAGGAATTTCTATAAAAAATGAAAAAATGATAATAAACCTAAATAAATAAGTAGTCTTATGTAACCTAACTATACCAGTTGTATACATTTTGACATAATGTATTATTCACATTCATTTCTAAAGAAATGATTTTTTCTATTATACTTCTATTTGGTTAATAGATGCAAAATTACATATAAGTATTTGGATACTAATATTTCCCATCACATATACATTTCTATGGTTATATCCTATAGTAGTGCAGAAAATATGTAGATAATCACTCATGTTTTATACCCACAAACATTCCAACACCATGTACTATTTACACTAAAATCTAGAGATATTAAATTATTCTTTTGAGTACATAGAATTTTTTAAATCAATGTTGCACTAAGAAAATATTGAAAAAATGGATAAGAATTATTTCTGATAAAAATGTGTTTTACTTCACAAACAACCTATTGTGGGATTCTAGTATTTTGTTGGTATATGATATCTACTATAAATTTACAAATGTAATATCCATAATCATTTCCATTATATTACATTAAACACTATAAAACTTTTACCAAAATATGAATTTTTTAAATATGGTTTGATAATTAATAATTATATATATATCATAATATATTTCCATTAAAGAAATCCAGAGGCTTTTTATGTTTAGTGACTGACATCATACCATGATTTAGCATATATTTATAAATCCCCTATCATAAAAAAATTTACCTTAAAACAAAAATAATAACAATGAATTCAAACATTTTCTATAAAATATTCAATCTTCTCCATTATAGATTTACAATAAACTTCATTTGTAGTCAGTTTTGTGGAAATACATGGATTGGGTCAAGAATATTAATATTTGGGGAATGAAAATTCATTGTGATCGACATGCAATGGTTTAAAAAATTTAAAATAAGTAATGAAAACGGAAATATATATTTTATATGATTACATTATATAGTTTTACCTATAAATTGGTTGAATAAAGACGAGTGTTTCGTCTAATTTATCTGATAAAATTTCTTTCATGGTTTATATTTTGTCATATCATTGTTATTCACATCCAAAGAAATATATTTCCTATAAATTATATAGATATTATTAAATCCAAATAATGATTATAAAGGTTTTCCCAATATATATTATTAATAATAATTCTTGTAAAAATAATAATATTTTAACATTAATTAATATAGTAGATAAATTTTTTGACACATTAATTATAAAAATATACCTCAAGGTTGAATTTACAAAATGATACTCCTATCAATTCAAACATGATAATATCATTTTTACTCTCCAGAACGACCAAGTATGTAATGAAAATTACAAATATTTATTGTTCACATTGACTATTGGAAATATATACTTATTTTAATGTGATGTATTCATGAACTTGTAATGTTAAAAAATTATTTATTTAAACTAGCGGGGAGAGGGTACTTCGGATAGAACATTATGTTTTCCTAACTGATTTAGTTGATTTTCACTATTTGACCTTCTGTTTCCCAAATGCTTTATGAATTTCTAATACAATACATCACTTAAAACCATTATTCATAATCTTTTATAGGGTTTTCAATTTAATATAGTGTTATGGACATACATCAAGTATATTTATATAATTAGGTAGCCATGTTGTAAATGTTTCAATAGTATCATTGACCGTCGTAATATCTAGACCATCAAGTGAAATAGGAATCTCAATGTTTGTCTCTTGAGCTACATCACTCCCCACTATCATGAAATCTTTTGAGAGATATTTTTTTTGTGTACCATGTCTCTTAGGGTATTATACATCATACATCTGAAGGTAAAGTGATGCACCGGTGTTGATAGATGGAAAACACAAACAACATTACATCGTAATTTTTTAGTAACATAATGTTTTCATAATTTTTATGATTCAAATATGGGAGAAAGAGTAATGAAAAATTTAATTATAATGGTTAAAGTATGATTTTTATTGTAATGAATAGCCTCAAATATAGTTGGATCATTTGGTGGTTCATGTGTTGGTATTTTTTTAACTGCTGATCCACTTTGATCGATTTTCATTTACTGGTCTATCAAAATGGACCACAAAATAATAACATAAATAGAATCTATATTTTCCTATTATAATTTCATTATGTTAAATATATCATATGGTTTATTTTTTTCTTGAAAAATATTATAGGTGGGACTCCAAAACCCACACCTCTAATGAAACCATATACATCTAGACACATTAAATATACTAAATGTATTTTTTTATTCTATCACAACCATATCTATATCTTATGTTTATACCGTATATAAAATATATAATCATTTATATATATATATATATATATTATATTTTGGTAAATAATAATTAATAAATATTATATCACACTTACATGTGTTTCCCATAAAAACTTTTTGGATTTCAGTAACAATTGTAACATCTTTATATATGTGGGATCTTTTTAGAACACATGACATGGGATGTAAGTGGCTTCATATTTATATTAATATATATACATAAAAATAAAGTACAAAATATTATTTCATAAAAAAATAAAACATATATTTTTTATTTTAAATACATACTATTTTCTACTGTAGTGAAGTGTACCATATTCATTCCTTGTTATATGGGATCATTGGTTTTGATGCATGTTTCATAATTTCATAACTTCTTTATTGTTTCATAAATAATCAAAATTGAATAAAATTAGGTAAAATAAATAATTTTTAATAATATACTATCAAATAAAATACAGTTAACCCGAGTTCCGATAACAAAGACATATGAATCCATTTTATGTTTCCTACTTTATAATGTAAGAATAAGTTACTAGTGGGTAGGGATTTAAACTCCCCTAAGTGACCCGAGGATGAAGCATGGTAAGAAAAGTATGAAAGCCTCTATCTTAATTTCACTAGCCATTATGAAATATTTTTAATGGATTTCAACTAAATAACTGGACAATATAATGGAAAATATAAACTAAATAATTTTTTCATTATAGGGTTTTTTGATAAAATATAGAAACTATCATAATATAAAATTAATATATTCCCAAAGGGTTTCTTTTGTTATAGGATGGATAAAGTACCATGAATCTATATCTATTGGAACATTAATTCTCATTGTGACCTTGACATAATTAATTAAAATTTAATTGTTTGGGTCAAATGGTGGGTTTCATTTATTTTAGCCAAACTGACAGTTTATACTGTTTTTTCCTGATTAAATAATTCTAGATAGAAATATGATGATATGTTGTTTCGGATTTTTTTTAAAAAAATTATGGATCCCTTAATAATTCTATAGTTTCATCATCAACCATATATTTCTTCTATGATGTTGGAAACATCATCAACTGTAGAAGTCATTTTCTGTATGAGTAGTCAAATATTTAATTTATATTATGTTAAAATATTATAGGGAACATAATATTATGAATGAAAGAATAGTATATTAAAACACATTATCCATCCAATTGAAATATGTTTATTTTATATAGTGGTTTAAGGTATTTGGATTCTCTATGAAGAATCCAAATCCCCTCTTCTTGGTACCCTCTAATGTACCTAACATTTTTTCTGTTGGAACTACCATTAAATGATTGTGATCTCCCAATAAAAGGGTCATCTGTTATTGAATTTTCATCTAACCCTATAACTGTTTTATTCATTAGCATAACAAATGACCTATTATTATTTTCTAGATCTAATACATAAAATACATGCACTTATTGTGATTCCATTATGAATGAATCATCCTTTTAAAAATACACACTAAAATACACCCTCACAAACCCTATTTCAGAAAAATTCAGTGCACTATTTTTATCAACCCATTTGAAACAAAATATCAGCCGTTGAAACGTTTTATAAAAAACTCATATACCATTTTGATGATTCTAATATATGAAATTATTTCATAATATTTTTTCTATAAGTGGAACCTAATATGTGAATTGATTCCACCACATGCATAATAACATTTTTTGTACCATACTATAGTAATCGTGTTCTTTTTATAAAACATATAACTATTTTTTACAAAACCCATGTAAGATAAAATAATTCATTTGTCCCATGGTGAGACATAAAATTCATTTTTGGTGTTGAATTTTTAATTAATGATAACCCATTATAAATATGATCTTCTAACTATCATATAAACTGATTATTATATTTATATGATATCCATCCTTCAGACCTTAATGGATTCAAATTTAATAAAAAATATTGGATTCAATGTATGGATCAAAAACATTAGAAGTATGTAAATTTAAAGGAGATATTTATCCCACTATATGATTACAATACTAATAACATATATTATAGAAATATATTCACCCATAAGGTGTCTTCTCTAATGATTCATTAATAGATCTAAATTATATACATATTATAGGTAATCGCTACAGAATTCAATAACAACATTTGAAATACATTATTTTGTTATAAAACCATTTATCCATCTTAAATTCATGAAATTCACTTTAAAAATGTTTAAATAATTTTCAGTGGGGTTTATCCATATGTAATAAACATAACCACGACTTTGAACCCCTATAACCAAGTAAACCATTAGATGTACCATTATATCAATAAATGATGGTGGGAAGAACATCTCTAATTCACATAATTCAACAACATATGCCATATTCATGATAGTAAACCTCACCATGTCTATAACTTTACTATATATGGATTTGAAAAAGAAACATGGTCTTGTTTATGTATGTCATATTTTTTACCAGAATGTAATGTAAAGAAATAGGCATCAAATCTTTTATCATATCATTTAATTTTGATGATTTTAGTCATTGTAACTTCTAATTATTCAGTGAAATGAAATTATTTTTATTTGAATAATACCCCTTTGAAACTTCTCACCATTAAAGAAGATGGAACATTGAATTTTTATTGTTTGGATAGAGTGAATGATGGTGGAGGAATAAATATCTACCACTTTACCTTCACAATTTCCAAATCTTCCCACATTACCATGTATATCATGGATAACCAATCCTTGATGCCATATTTTATTTTCCATTAACATTTAGTTACATAATAATAACCCAATAACATAAATTTTATTATATATGCATCAAATAAATTAAATTTCTATTGTCATGAAATTATATTATAGTAATTCATTAAAAATAGATCTATTTTTCAAGCCTGATGTATTAATGGTTTTTGAAAATTGTATACCCATAATTATTTCAATATATTTTATTTATCATATAGTTCATCACCCATTAATGAAGATGGTGTTTTACCTTATTCTGTATCCCAATCGAATGTTATAGACCAAGATCACTATTTGTGTTTTCAAGGAAAAACTATTGATTTCTTAAAAACCAAGTATTCATTGAATGATATATCCAATATGAGTATGGGCATTTTCCCAAATGGGACACCCAAAAATTCCATTGATTTTATAGACTGAAAATGATTCATAATTAGGAGTACCATTTATCATGCCCTAAAATATGTCCATAATAAAAAGTTTATAATTATTCCACTATCCTAAAATAATATATGTGTTGAAGATAAAAGTGGTTTAAATTATAAATTTTTATGGGTGGAACAAAAACCATTAATAATGATAAAATATAGATCCAAATAATAATATTATTTTGTACATTTCTTAATAATAATATGTTATTTCATAAATAAGAAGATAAAACTCATATTTTTGAAAAAAAATTCATAACACTATCAATCCTATGAGTAATAGTACAATAAGAAAACATATAGAGGACCCTATATTAGCTTAAAATAAATCATACAGTATAATATCAGATATTCATCACATCCAACCTTCTATATTTATATGATCATAACCTAAATACCTAAAATAAAACACATGATAAACCCTTATAAGAAACTCTTTTAATAGGTCTCTCAAATCATAGATAAGATTAATCAAATCCATGTGATTACATTTAAAAAAACATATTCATATTTTAACCATAAAATTAATAATTAAATGTTTACTTTCAAAACAATATCCATTTACACATTTAATTATGTAACCCATTTTGAAATAAAATTCTTATAATCTATGACTATTAATATTCATTTTTAACACCAATTCAATAAATAAACAACATGACCATTTCATATAAACATCTATAAATTAATAAAATTTAATTACCAACAAAATTTTTATATTCCAAACACAAAAATCTATTCTTACTTTTAAAATATATTCAAAGTAAATAATAAGAATTATATTGAGATTTGAATCTAGATAACAAAAATACGAAATATTTGAGATTATTAAATATACAATCAAGAAATACAAAACCCCCCAAAAAATAAAACCTAATTGAGTGGTAAGTTTGCAGAATTAGTTGGTTGGGGGAGTTGGAGACAGGGAAAGGGTGGTCATCGGATGGAGGTTAGAAATCATGGTTAGTTGTCCCAAGATAAATACATGGGGACAGAAAGCAGAAAGACAAAAAATAAATCATACCAAAATATAGTGTGTTTTCGATCTTGTATTCCTAGGAGACGTGATCAGCGACATTGAAAAAGAAATAGGGGATATGAAATAATAACATACCTTATATTTGAAAAATTCATCCTAGATAATGATAGTGGGGGAGGATATTAGCATTCAACAGATCATGAATGGAATGGGGGAAATCAATTTTTCTAGGGTTATATTAAAAATTTTGTGAAGGGTTTTATTATAGTTTAAAAAAACTGTTAAATATGGGTATTATTAATACTAAAATAATAAGAACTCAAAAAATACATCTTTATTAGTTCATGTTTTACATAGATAAGGATATATCTTTATAAATTCTATGAAATAGAAAAAAGGGATTCTTTATCAGCACTATAAATATATTTATATAATTTTATATATAATTTTAAAATTTTATAAAATTTTATGGTAATATATATTTAAAAAATATAAATTTATATAAATATATATATTTAATATATATATATAAAGAGTAAATATATTTATTTTTCAATATATTTATTATAATCATTTAATTATTTTAAAAAATTAATATTTATTTATAATTTTAAAAATAATTTTTTAAAATTTAATGCTTAGTTATATATAAAAATTTATTAAAAAAATAAAATTTTAACAAATTTAATGAATATATAATATAGAATTCATGAATATTAAAAATAACTAAAATAGTATAATTAAAAATTGGTAGACTTTAAAAATTCTAAACTTATGGATATGTTTTATTAATTATAAAAATTATTCAATAAAGTAAGATATGTATATATATATATATATAATGAAAGATGAATACATATAGAAAATTTTAAATCATAGTAAATAAATGTATGTAAATAAATATAAGAAAAAGAATAAAATAAAAAAAACTATAAAAAAATTATTCAAAATGAATAAATAATACGAAAAGAAATAATACTAAAACTAATAAATAATATTTACCAGTTAAAAAATATATTAAATAAATTATTTAAATTAATGAAATTCTAAAATTAAGGATAAAATTTGAATAAAATGAAAAAATATAAAATATATTAATTATTAATTACATATAAAAATGAAAATGTATAAATTAAAAAACATTAAATGAATAAATAATAATTTTTGAAATATTTGACGGTAAATCCACCATTATTGATCATAAAAAAGAACACCTTTTATAGAACTAGGAAAATAGAGTACTCATTAGAGGAGGAGGTAAAATCCACTAAAGAAACAAGACATAGAGGTCATAATGATCTCATAAGTCCAAAAGGAAGAAACCATAAAGTCAAGAACTAAGAAAAGCATCGTCACTCCCATCCCCAAATAGTGTAAAAGTAAGTTTAGTCAATAGAATTTGCTCCCTCTGTCAAGAGTTATCATCATGGTCGTAACACAACGTGGAAGTGAACCTCTCCAACCAACACAAACATGTGAGGGAGAGATGGATGAATGGTTCCGTCACAGCCTTTACTATTTTGAGCCTCACAAAAATATCATGGATAGAACTCATTAAAATTTCCACCAAATACCACAAAATACCTCACTCAATACAACGAGTAATGGTCAATGGAATGGTACACAGTCATCCATCAAAATTAATGAAAGATAAATCAATTATGAGTGTCATCACACCAATACCTCATTCGGGGCCACCCAAAATGTAACACCTTCAAATTATTATTTTCAAATCCAAATGAATCAAGGAAAAACTAGTGAAGAAGAATGATTTTTCACCCTAATAAACAAACAGAACAATGTAAAAGAGAATAAGATCTATTAAAACTTTTCCAATACCACCATAATAGAGGATCAACCTGGTCACTCACCACACCAATGGCTTCATAATCCTACAGAAAACCATCCTTGTGATCCCTCCACCATCATTGTAATGTTCAAAACCACATGCTTAACATTACCACTGGTCTCCACTAGATGCATGAATACTGAACAATGCCTTCCTAAAAAAACCAATCCATCTTCTAATACTCCATCACCTCCACCCAGAAGAGACACATGCCTCCCATCCACTACCAATTGAATTAAAATGAATAAATTTAAAACACACACACACACACACATATATATATATATAATAAAAAATATATAATATCAATTTAAAATGTAAATAATGTAATTAATAATTTTTTAAATTTTTAGTAATATATATATATATATGTTTATGAAGTTAAAAATTCATTCAATCTCACACAGACTTGGCACAATGACAAGAAAGTCATTCCATATCACTTAAAAGGATATCCCTCCTATCAATCCTCATTTATTTATTACATGTAAAGTAGTTGTGTGACAAGACATATCATTATGAGAAAAATAAAATAAATTTTTTTTTATTCTTTCTGTATTAATTATAATACTCTAAATGTTCAAAAGAAAAAAGAAAAAATGAAGAGATAAATATTTTATTGTGGTAGTTTCAATGAATGAATTAAAAAATAAATGAGCATGGTATCCTGATAGATTGTGTTTATATCATATAACAATATATTTTTATGTTTGTCTCTATTTTTTTACACATATGAGAGTGGAATACAATAAATGGGGTCTTTTAAGTCGATAATTACTAGTTGTTCTTGAAAATTCTTCTAATTAATTTTTTTAGTATTATTTAAAATATAAAAGTTTTTTCATTAATAGATTATATATAATTTTATAAACCACTTTTTACTATTTCCATATCCCACCCACTCAACACCCATATCCCGGACAACCACTCTGCGCTCTTCCAATTATTTTCAACTAAACCCCATCACTTAACACTGGCCTACACACTAGATGTAGAACACTAGATTTTGATCCCCCACCCTCAATTCCAACCACTGTCCTTGACACCATTCCCTTATCAATGATCGTCGACCCCTACTGACACCCAAACCTCCCTCCCTAGATGCTAATTTTGGTAAAGCCCCCCAGAATTTCTTTTCTACAGATGGTTACCCCTCCTCCATATTTTTCTGTGACCCCCACCCCCAATGTTTTTCAATCTATAACCCTTACCCAATAACATTTACTACTACCTCACTCCTTGATTTCCCCTAATTCTACCTGAGTCAAATATTGTTGGGACTATATACCTGACCTCCACACTAATTATTTTCTTCTCCATTCCCCAATGACATTCTCCAAGGAAATTGAACCCATTTAATGCGAGGAGTATTATTTATTCATTTATGAAAATGTCTGTTATGTCATATTTAATCGTTTTTATATTAAATGTCTATTTTTAGGAATAATGATCCAACTATATTCAATGAAGAAATAGGAATATGAAAAAAAATTATTTTTCTTATTTTAATTATACATTTATATCTATATGTCTATAATGTACTGGGAGAAGATGGAAAATAAAATATCTATGATTTGAAGTTTGATTAATTTAACTCGAAACACACCTATTCATATTGGGGTTATGGAATAATTTTAGGATTATGTAATTGAAAACTGATTAGTGGATAATAGAGTAAAATTCATATTTCCTAATTGTAAATGAATGATATGGTTGAATAGAAATGAATTATATGAACATTTTTTTCTTGAAAATGTTTCATTCCTGAAAATTATTTTTGATTCTTTCTATTAGATCAAATTTTATGGAAAATAAAAAAATTAATTTTCTTTTAATGTAACATAATGTGACACTATAGTAGAGATCTTAGTTTACAACATAATAAACGAGACATTTGGATTTTTAGCAAAAAGTGTCCATAATTTTATTCTATCAACAGAAAAAAATTTGGTCCATTTAATCATCATCCTTCTCAAAACTATTGAGAGAAAAATTAATGTTTATGTAATATTTGTTGAGGGAAAACAAAAACTATTAAGGCTTTTCAATGATTTTGAACTAGTATTTTCTATTAAAGTTATATCATATCATTTTTCTCTATGGAATTACTAAAAAATTAATTTCCATGATTTTTGAGTTAGTACGTGATGAATTTTGGGGAGCTAATATCCCATATTTATTATTGTAGACAATAAAAATCATTAAAAATAAAGGACCCAATTATATAAAGATACATATAATACCTAAGGATTCATGCTTTACATTGGATAAAAATTTGATAAATAAGAATTTATAATATTTCATACAATAATAAGGAATAAACTAAGAAAAGTATGACTACAAACAAATTCAACACTATGAATAAAAAAAGAAATATCCAACAATTATATATTATTAAATCCCCCTCAAACCATGCTAGAAATGAGTATTCATGTCATCTAAGAATGCTTTTGAAATGGCATGGAATTCTCAGGATAATAGCCACAAAGACCTGTTGAGGCATCCAAAGTTTAATCATCATTGAATGTTTTTGATTAATTATATCAAAATTATTATCCAAATCATAGTAGTGTACATTTTGATTTTAATCTAACAGTTTTATGCCTTTTGTAACATTTTGTACAAATTATAGCAGTTGGATATTTATTTTGATCCCTTTTAATCTGCATCAATGAATATGTATGAAGAATAATGATTTCTTTTTTTGAAGATTATTCATGGATGGAAATGATATATAAATGACACTGATTTATACCATCAACCACTAATCAATGAATTTTATGAATTATGGGATGATAGAATATAAAAATAAGATTCTCAAATGTAAAGACTTTGAAAAAATCATAATTATTTAATGTGAAAGTAAGTGCATTTTTTGGACGTGGAATCCTATTCGAATGGAATAGTCATACTAGTTTTCCTTTTGTAGTTTTTGTTTTCTATTTTTAACCTAAATGATTACCTCATAGTAGAAAATGGGGTTTTTATGTCATCATTGATTTCATTATTCTTCTCAAAAATTATGGTTAATAAACAATTAAATGAAAATATTGAATTGATAAATCCATTGATGTTTTTATCCTTTTCAAAAATGTAGGGATAATTAAAGAATGCCATAATATAATTTGTAAAATGTAATCAGTTTAACGAATCCATGTAATGGTAATGAGGTATATTTTCTATAGATTGAACAAAATAGTTGGAGAAAATTAGAATATTTCTTAAAATATCATATTTGATTTTTCTTTTGATTTGTTATTATCACAACATAATGAATATTCATAACAACATATGTGGCATTGTATTTTTTTAATTTCATAATTTATAGTGTAAATCAAAGGAACACACTAATGCTCATAATGATTTGGAAATAATAAATAGAAGTCTATGGTTGTTGGAAAATGAGAATGGAATATTTTCATAATGTATTTTTACATAAAAATTATTGATAATGATTTATTATTTCAAACATTAATGAATGTAAAAGTGGAATATGGGTATTATAGAAATAGTTCAATGTGTATAGACTTAAAATAATTAATGTTTCATAGATTATAAAGTAATGACTAACATATTTTGATAAATTTGTGGATGTTGTTGTCATTGTGTAATACATAACCTATAATTCTTGTCTATTTATATCGATTTTTCAGAGTGGATTGTGGAAAATACTAAATCCAAATAATGTGTATAAACTATAAAAAATAATTATTTTGAAACTCATTCATTTGGATATGTTATTTCCCCATTCATTATTCACAATCATGATTAATTTGACTATTAATTAAGATGATAATGCACGTATTACTGTACCAGTACACTATTGATATATGTATACAATTGATAGGTTAGTTGATATTATTTTAATTTTTATGGGTGAAATCAATTTTATCAAATCATTGTGAATTTTTTTCAATAATTTTATTGTATTTTATCAAAAACCTAGGTCATTTTAAATCATATATAAGCAATACATCTTAACTAAAAAGAACATCTTGTAGTGGTTATATAGTCATAGAGTTCATGTCCTTCTGATAGGGGTGTTTGGATAAGAGTGGGATTATATTCATTCATTTTAGGCATGATTCCAACATCTCCACTAATTCACATTCTAAAAATAATTCAATGGTATTTATAACTATAGGATGAAGATTTGGAATGTGGTTAAATTTTTCAATCACTGAATTTGAGTTTCTCAGATAATATAGAAATGTTATACCTAGTGGCCTAATTTTATATTCATTTATTGAATAATTTTAAATGATAAAAATACTTTACTGTGGGGTCTATCATGAAATTGGTTGGAACTGACTAATGTTTTAAATATGGTGATTGTCGAATAGATCACCCATTCTGTAAGTATATTTTCATATTCATATTCTATATATGTAGTTAATTTTTATATTTTCTGTGTAGCATCTAATATATTATTTTCTATAAAATTAATGTTGGGAATCGATATATAATATAAAATGAGTTGTTTTTATTTTTTGATGGAGGTCCTATAAGGAATGATAAGATACTTGATGCCTACAATATTCATAGAATTATGTTTCAAACAATTGTTCAGGGATAAAAGTTGAAAACTAAAAATACAAGTGTATTTACACATTCAATGTTGGGATACTATCGAATATTGATTGATACAATCGAATAAAACTATAATGGTAATTTTTTATTTTTCTTATTTAAATTCATGTGGGTAAAAATTTATAGGTGTATAATGAGAAAATTATTGCACTTTACTTCTATCAAATTCTCTCAACAGATCCACACTGTTGACTGTGAAAACATTGATCCATTTATCCCGGCTTCCTTTATATGGATAGTTTATTATATGGAGTGATGAAATAATTTACTGTTAGTGTATTATTGTTAAAATAAATAAGATATGTATTTATGATACGAGTATTAATAATAAATTGGTTCTTTGTGAAATTGATTCTCATGAACCAAAATAATTAATAAATTTATCCTAAAAATATTGAAACAATTGAACAAGCAAGAGAGGGTGATAACAAGAATTCATTAATGAGTAATTAAATTTAATTCCAATTTTATATTCATTGATATATAATTTAAAATACATGAGGAAATATTTTAATATACGTATAAAATATATGTTTTCTTGATTTTTTTTGATATTGATTCACCTAAATTAATTTCTTTCACATGGAATAAAAACATTTACCACATGAAATGGTGATATTTTAAATAGAGATTATTGAATACATAAAATGACACTAATATAATATCACCAAAAATTTATGAGAACATTATTGAAGGAATTTCCCTTTATAGGATCAAAATGTACATTTAGATGGCTCAATTGCAAGAGAGTGGGTGAATTGTTTGTTTAAATTAATATGTTTTAAACATTATGAAAACATTTTTTAAATAACGATAAACAACATATATCCTAATTTTTACGGAAAATGAAATTATCATTAGTTTTACAATGATGGGTGAGGTAATAAGTACAAAAATATACATATAAAATATTCTACCATAAAGAATATATAATATTATATCAATCAGTGTACAATAATAAGAAATCATAGTAAAGATACACTATCTATCTATAACTAATTGTAGATGAATTTAAAAAAATATGTGATGAGTAAAAAAATAATATTGAAAAATTTTAACCCAAAGAATAGGGTATCCAAAAATTGCGGATGAATGTCCATTGATTTATAATTTCAAGACTGTCTATGTTTCCCACGCAATGGTAATCCCTCGATATGAAGATCAGTATCTGTCTTGAAATCCCCTCAAGCCCTCGATTATGCATGAAATCATTACATTTAACTTAACATCCCCAGAATCCATATATTGTAATGGCAACCAATCAGATTCACACAAAGCATGTAAATCATAAGAAAGAACTCAATTTGAACAAGATGTTCACAACATGAATAATTCACATATTTCACACAGGGCAGAGCAAGCAGAGATCTCGCAGCAAGTCTGTACATCTAAGAGTTCCACACAAACATTTCAAATGATTTTAAATGGATGGGTCTAAATAGGAAAAATCAATAACAATAAAAATCTCACTAAAATGGTCAAATTTTTATTAAATTTCAAAGGTACAATACATGTGGAATTCATACAACTGTTATTTTGTAACAGATTTGAATTCACCATTTTATTTAATAAACTATGATAATGATTATGATGATAATATTTTTTATAAAAAAATATGATAAAAAGTATCTAATTTTTAATATGATGATATTAAACTATACATTATGGAAATATGTTAATTTTATGAAACACATATAATTGGATTATAAAAATATTGAAAGACTAATTTCTAAAAAAATAACAGTTAGATTTCAAAAGAAATCGGATTATGATTTCAATGCAAATTAGAGTCTGATCTTATAAGAAATCATATTCTATTTTCAGAAGAAATCAGAGTATGATTTCATAATAAATTAGAGTCTTATTTGAAATGAAATCTTATTTTATAACGTAATGAAATTATAGTTTACGTAAAATCGTTTGAATTGTTTATGAAAACATTAGATACGACCATGAAGATCATGAGTATAGAATAAAATGATATATAATATAATAATAATTATTTAACGACAAAAATACTAAATAATATGTGTTTGTGATTTTCAATACATAAAGGAGTGGAAAATTCAAAAAAATTTAACTAACTAAATAATCTCTCCCTTTTAGAATGAACAAAAAAAATTTCAAAAAATAATATAATAGCCTAATATTTTTATGTTTAAACTTTAATGAAATGATTATCTCCCTTTTATTTATGACTCATAATGAATACGACTAACTCCCCCGTAGCTTATGAAATCCCATAATAATTTTTTTCTTGCCCTAGATTTTGTCTATTTTTCGTTACCAAAAATATTTTTTTTCATAAGGAGTTATTCCTTAAGACTAAATGACCCGATGTCCAATAATTTTATTGATTTTGGATAAGCCCCTTTTAAGGGTAAAGGGGGAAAACCAAGACTTCAGAGACATCATAACATTAACAAGATCCGAAAAATAAAAGGGTTGTAACCCAGAGCAAGAGTAAATGGAAGTACCTCTACCCAGAATGAATATAAATAAGTCCTATCTCAACCAAAGTATGTCTGATCAACAAGTTGTCCCGTGCAAGGATGCACAGGCCTGTACCGATGGCTATGCCATACCCTCTCAATCATCCAAATCCGAAGAGCCATACATGATGAAGATATCCAGATCTATCCTCCTCTGAAGCAAATCCTTGTAGAACATCTGGATTACCCAAGAAAACATCCATTCCTCCATCAACAATTAGGAGGCAGAAAACCAGCAGATTCACAACCAACCACGTCAAAAGCACCACAACCAATATCACATCCAATTAAACAACATCTCACCTTAACCAAATCAAAACCTTGAAAAAAACTAACATGAGCACCAAATTGCATGACCCCCCCCCCCCCTCCGAAGCATATGATCTGACCCCATGCACACCAACGCATACCAGAGCCGACGTCGAGCAGGGATGAGGCCACGCTGAGATCGCAAAGCTGGAAGGCATGCCATGGCCGATTGAGCACACCATAGACCCCACACTGATCACATCACAACCGCAACGGAATCACGAGCTGTCAGCGGCAAGTACAACAGAGGTGACGACGAGTAGACCAAAACTATAACAAGATCCCGAAACGTTGAGGCCGTTACCAAGAACACCGGAGTCGACACCCAACACCTGGAGTCACCAGGGGCCGGAAGGAACATCGTCACCACAAGAACCTGAATCCATACCACTCGGTGTCAACGCACGCCGAGGCCGAGCTTACCTGAAGCCAATAATGACAAAGCCTTCATAGTGGGTACCCGATCCAGCGCTGAGCACATATACGAGACGAGATCCCAAAGCCGAAGGTCACAACGAAGCCACCGTCGAGCCTTGAATGAAGCCAAAAAACACGGTACCGCCACCCATCGACGACGATCTGGGACACGAAAGCTGCCGCCGAAGCCGGACCAAGACGAAGGAGGGAAGAAACGGCTTGGAAGAGAAACCCTAGGAGCGTGTGGCATGGGGGAGAATCCACCGCTCAGAGGATCTAAGTCGAGTTATTCCTTAGGAAATATTTCCATTTCATAAACATCACCCTCCTTATATTATTATTATTTTTTGAAATTTTTTTCCCACTTTATGATTTTCAATAAGGAATGGAGGGAAGAAATTGTACCTAAATGTTTCGGAAACATAGAAGATGAAACAATCAAAATAAACAATTTCGATAAAATTACTATAGTAAAAAAATTAAAATACTAAAAAATATCAGATTCGGACATATTATTCATCCCTCTTATTTTTTGGAATTATGTTTTCAATCTTACTTTCAAAATCATTAACTCCTTATGATCTTCCTAAAACTTTTTGTGAAACTCATCCCAATCCTAATTTTTATTTACAAGGACTTTGTTCCTCCATTCTTGTGACTTAATCAATTCTTCCTAAGATTTATGTTTCTCATTCAACTCTTCAATAATTTTCATATCCCTTCTTATATTGAGAGTATTGTTGTTTATTTTTCCATTATGATCATTATCTTTTTGTGGGTGAAATACTTTATCTTTAATTAGATTTTAGGATTTTTTTTGAAATATTATCTAAATTTTAATTGGATTTATCAAATGAATTCTTGACCGAGTTACTAAATCATCAATTTTCATGAGAACATTGGTGATAGATTTCCACCATTTGGTTATATTTTTAACAAAAATTATATGAGAATCATAGTTCATAGTAATGATTCTGAACTCACTTCCTATATTGATGAATTTCTACATAAGAATGGTGGTTGATTCTATCTTATCATTAACTGATTTTTGAATCAGTTATAATCATGAATTTATTCAAGGAATTAATGGAATTGAGTTGACAAGAAACTTCATGTACTGCAACAAAATGTCATCCCTTATTGAAGATGATGATTCTGAAACAAAAAATATTCTTGGTGAGGTAACATCAATTTGCTCATCAATATTCCTTCGGGATGCACCAGGAAATTACTTCTTGGTTTTTACAGAAACAAATTTCTATGGTTCAACACCAACCACATTCTTTCTATTGTTTTCTATAGATAGTTACATCTTCGTTCTTTGAGTTTCTGTAATGACCCGAAATTTTGAATTAATATTGTTTCCTAATTTTTTGTGTTATTTTATTTTTGATACTCAACAAAACTGTTTCATTTGTTAACATGAGTATAATTAAAATGAGACTATTGGGTTTTGACTGTTATATGACCATTAGTCAATATGACCACTCGGAACTAAACATTTTGATTATTATCTCTAAATACAATTAATCCTAGTTAATTAATATAGAAAGAATATTTGATGGCCTCACCCAGTAGTCTTGGACCGATCGAATCCCATCTAACAGAACTTGGGAAGGAGGTAGCACCATTGGGCTTTTCTATGGACCAAACCAAAGCCGAACATCATCGTGTGATTCTAGAACGGAATCGCCTTTGTGAGAAGTTCAAACTGATAGAAATTACTACTCGTGTGATGTTGGCTGAGCCTCCCTCGGATTCTCTCACCTTAGCACACCTTACACTTAGGTCCTATGCTGGTGTGATAAGGGGCTATGTAAGGAGACCGTAACTGCCTTGTATAATCCTTTGTTTTAAATAAAAAATTTGATTTCTTCTTATGATGAAGTTTATGAATTTTCAAATGACCGGATAAATATAGTATGCATACATTTGATGAATTTTAGAGAAATGATATTTTAAAAATGTTTATGTAAACCTTAAAGAAATAAAAATGTGTAATGATTTTCAAAAAATGGTCTTCTACAATTATGTTCAGTATGAAATTTTGAGTCTAATAAGATCAACTTGATTTTTGATGAATAGTAAATTATGAATAGTGATTTTACGCTTAGGATTAGTAATGTGACCAAATGGATTAGTAATTTCACTCAAAGAAATTTTTAATATAATTTAGACACCTAGATTAAGTAATGAGATTCAATAAAATGGGTAAATAACAGTTTCATAAATTAATATTCAAGTATTAGTTATTTCGGGTGAATAGTGTTTTTAATTAAAAATTAAATTAATAATATTTAGAAAATTATTTTTATAAAATGGAATTCATTTTTGAACTCAAAGCATCGATATTATGTTAAGGTAATTTTTGGGGATTTTTCTGAAAAAAATGAATTTTCAGTGAATAGTGTGTTTATCTTAAAAATGAATTAAATATATTTAGAAAAATATTTTTATAAAATAGAGTTCATTTTTGAAATTAGAACATTGATATTTGGTTAATGTGAAATTTTTGGATTTTTCTGAGAAAGTTGAATTTTCAGTGAATAGTAAAAATACAGTTTTAGGGTTTCGGTATGTTTAATGACATCATAACTGTGTCATGATGATGTCATGAGATATTTTAAGGGATTTTCGACTAAAGAATATGAATTATTGTGTGGGGGTCCCCATTTTCCCTAACTCTATGGGAAGTACCATGGGAGGGACCATGCTTTTGAGAAAACCACTTTTGAGGTGTCCTTTGGCCATTAATGCCTTGTCCCCTCACTTTCCCTATAAATACCAAGCCCTCCTCTCATATTTTAGACTAAAAAACCATCCTCAACGAATTTCTAGTCTCCTTACCTACCAAGGAGTCCTCCTATGGTTCCCCCAATCCCTCAAGGTCCCTACATTTGAGTTTTAAGAGTTACATTTTAAGGTAAGGGATCCGACCTCTTTCTTCCTTTTCAAGAAATCTCTTTTATGTAATTTCTTTAATTCTACATGTTCTTATGTTAAAGGGTGTTCTTTTATACTCCTCTTAATTCCCTTTTCATTTTCACATAATGAGAGATCCCCTCTTACTCTCATTATTTCGTTTTATGAAGTTTTAAGTGGCGCCGTTAGGCTGCCGAAATTTTTGTAACGGATTCGTTCTCCCTTCTCATTTTTCAAGATCTATTTTCATGTAAATTATTTAAAGTTCATTTATTTTATGTTGGGGTATGATATATAAATTTTTCATACTGATATTTTATGATCATATGATGAGATACCTCATTTTATATCTTAAATTCAGTATTTTGAAGTTTTAAGTGGTGCTGTTAGGCTGCCGAATATTTAAGTGGTTCTTCACCCTTATAGTTTTGAAGTTCTACTTTCATGTCAATTCTTTCAAGTTCTTTTTTGTTATGTTGGGGTATGATTTCTAAATCTATAATACCGATCTTTTATGACCATATTATGAGAGACCCCATTTCATATCTTCAATTCATTATTTGGAAGATTAAGTGGCGTCGTTAGGCTGCTATATTTTTAAGTGGTCCTTGCACATTTCTCCATTTTCAAAGTTCTAATTCCATGTCAAGTCTTGAAATTTCCTTTTTATTATGTTGGGTTATGATCTCTATATCTATCATACTGATCTCTTATTTTCACATGATGAGAGACCCTATTTTATCTTTTCAAATCATTTTTGTTGATATTTAAGTGACGCCGTTAGGCTGCCGAATTTTCATAAGAGAAATCTAATTTTTTTCTTCCTTCCATGTTTTTCATTTCAAATGGTATGTCCTTAAAATTTCATTACAATGTTAATAAATCATTCATATTCTTCCCCTCTACTGTTTTATGGGTCATTTATGAATGTTGGACCCATTTCCCCTCTCTTTTCAATGTTTTCTAAAACCCCGAAACATAGCCGTTATGCTGCAGAATTTTCGTCTCAAAATGCCTCTCTCTTTTCTCAAAATTATTTTATGTTATAAAGTTAATACTCAAATATCTTATTTATATAGGGGTATTAACATATATATCAAAATTTTCTATTTTAAATTCTGTGATTTACATACATGAGACCTGTTCTCCCCTTCCGTGGGTTTAAAGTGACGTAAAGATCATGTCTTTAAAGCTATTTTTTAAATGTTATGATTATGAAATTAAACCAATTTATTTTATGTTATATGGGTTATTTATGAAATTTTTGATGATGATATATGTTTCTAACATGATAACAAAGGCAAATTTTAGTGTGTGCCCTGATAGCTCTCAAATGCATAGGGTAATGATGTAACCATTAGAGATTACAATTTTCACGATACCTTGGTGAATAACTTTGGTAATTTTCAAATGACACCTTGGGGAGGGACCTTGGTGATATGTTCATGATTGTCCATGTTAAATGATGTAACCACATCATAAAGTTATGAAATATGTTATTTTTATTATGATATATCTCATGATTTATTTCTCATGCCTTAAGGTTCTTTTCATGACCTTATTGAAGTATCTCAAGTTCACATGTAAAATGTTTCTCTCATTTCCCTTACTCGGCCTTCTGCTCACCCTTTATTTTGATGTATGTCCCCAGTTTATGAGATGCAGTAATGAACCTAGGATGAACATGAAGAGAAGCCTTTCAAGTGTTTAAGAAGAATGTTTTATGTTTTCATGTTTTATGTTCCTGGTTTCCAAGACACTAAACCTTAAATATCCTCAGTTTTGTGTAATGAAATGGAAGTTTATGTTATAAAAAGGCAGGATGCTATAGTTTGTATCAAAGGATGGTTGAGTTTTTAGTGTAAATTAGGATATGAAATCTTTAGGAAGAACCCTATTGAAAAGTTTAAATATATGAAATCTTCCTGGTATTTTGGTGATTATTGAGTAAGGGGTTTCCAAGAAAATACATCCTTGTCTGGATACGAGCAGGTAGAGGTGGCTCTGGAATAGATGTACATAGTGGTAAAACCAGAAAACACCGCTTTGAGCTAGACTCAAACGGGAACTGGTACACGACAACGGGCCTTGCTGCACTCTTGGTTACGACACTCCCGGGGGATATGCTTTTGTAAATTCATAAGCTTAGTACGAACCATTATTAAAGTAACAAAGATAAAATAAAATAAAGATTCACATAAGAATATACGATCATGGATAACCTAGATTGGAACCTAGGGGATCACAAGTTAGGATATACTTTTTTTCTACAAGTTTATCCTTTTACGCTTATAGTTTCATTTTCATGATTATTGGGGAAGTATTTAAGCCCCTAATTATACTTTATCTTCATAGTTAATGGTGAGAAATGGAAAAATATGCCCCAACAGCAAATTTGATTAGAAATGCGATGATTTCCGTATTAATATGACAGAGATGATTGGGGGATTAAAAGATGATTATTATTTTGGAAGACGATCACTATTTTGGGGACCCTATATGATCGAGGTAAATAGATTACTACAGTATTTTCTTTTATGAGTAAGGTTGACTTATATTTTGAAGAATCGATGAATTTAAGGCAGACTTATAGTAATTTAGGTTAATTATGTAAATGATTAACCTATCATGGGGTAAATATTTTTAGGTTAGTTACTTTTGTTATAAGATGTTAAGAGTGGTTGATGTTGTATGGAGATGAATGATAATGGTTACCTTGAAAGACTATGTTATCAAATCCTTCTTGTATTTTGGTTTCAATCTTAGATTGGTTTATTTTGAGGATTTTTAAGGACAGTAATTTACAGAATGGTCTATAATGAACTCTGGGTAGTACCATGGAACTTTGAATATTTAAAAGTAGTTTACATTCCTATGGGATTATTTCTTTTTGAAGAGTTGTTTTACCATACCCTTTATGTTTTTGGGATAATGTTTAAAGATAGATGAAATAGATGGTTAATCTTTTATGGATTATGTGATTCTCTAGGAGATGATTCTTGTGTTTTGATGAGACCAAGTGTTTTTGAATGCTCATCGTTTGGAGAAATGATTATTTTAGGGTAGAAACTTATTAAAGGATAAAACTCTACATGAAGGTAGGTCTATATTCTTATGTTTTTGTTATATGTAGTAAATAAATTCCTCAAAATTATGAAAAGGAACGTAAAACAATAACGTTGTTGGTTTAAGTTTCCTACCGGGTAATCAAAGACTGTTTACACACATCATATGTTATTGATTTTATTATTGTTAACTTTATCCTAATCATGTTCTCTATCACTCTCCCTCAGAACTTGACCCTTTGTTTTTCTTCCATATCAATGTTTTCATCCATGGAATACTAGTATGGGTTAACTCGGGTGACCTTTGTACGTGCCTTTCTTTCATTTAATGTAATAGTGTTACTGAATCTTTTTCCAATGTGGGACTTTCAATGAAATTTCAAAACCCAAATTTAAAAAATTGCGAAGACGCAATTTATTAAGGGGGGAAGATTGTAACGACCTGAAATTTCGAATAAATCTTGTTTCTTAATTTTGTGTGTTATTTTATTTTTGATACTCAACAAAAGTGTTTCATTTGACAACCTGAGTGTAATTAAAATGAGACTATTGGGTTTTGACTGTTATATGACCATTAGTCAATATGACCACTGGGAACTAAACATTTTGATTATTGTTTCTAAATACAAGTAATATTGGTTAATTAATATAGAAAGAAGATTCGATGGCCTCACCCAGTAGTCTTGGACTGATAGAAGCCCATCTAACAGAACTTGTGAAGGAGGTAGCACCATTGGGCTTTGCTCTGGACCAAACCCAAGCCGAACATCATCGTGTGAAGCTAGAATGGAATCACCTTTGCGAGAAGTTCAAACTGATAGAAATTACTACTCGTGCGATGTTGGCTGAGCCTCCCTCAGATTCTCTCACCTTAGCACACCTTATACTTAGGTCCTATGCTGGTGTGATAAGGGGCTATGTAAGGAGACCGTAACTGCCTTGTGTAATCCATTGTTTTAAATAAAAATTTTGATTTCTTCTTATGATGAAGTTTATGAATTTTCAAATGACCGGATAAATATAGTATGCATGTTTTTGATGAATTTTAGAGAAAGGATATTTTAAAAATGTTTATGTAAACCTTAAATAAATAAAAATGTGTAATGATTTTCAAAAAATGGTCTTCTACAATTATGTTCAGTACGAAATTTCGAGTCTAATAAGATCAACTTGATTTTTGATGAATAGTAAATTATGAATAGTGATTTTATGCTTAGGATTAGTAATGTGACCAAATGGATTAGTAATTTCACTCAATGAAAGTTTTAATATAATTTAGACACCTAGATTAAGTAATGAGATTCAATAAAATGGGTAAATAACAGTTTCATAAATTATTATTCAAGTATTAGTTTTTTTGGGTAAATAGTGTTTTTTAATTAAAAATTAAATTAAAAATATTTAGAAAATTATTTTTATAAAATGGATTTCATTTTTGAACTCAGAACATCGATATTATATTAAGGTAATTTTTGGGGATTTTTCTGAAAAAAATGAATTTTCAGTGAATAATGTGTTTATTTAAAAAATGAGTTAAAAATATTTAGAAAATTATTTTTATAAAATAGAGTTCATTTTTTAAATCAGAACATTGATATTTTTTTAATGTGAAATTTTGGGATTTTTCTGAGAAAGTTGAATTTTCAGTGAATAGTAAAAATACAGTTTTAGGGTTTCAGTATGTTTAATGACATCATAACTGTGTCATGATGATGTTATGAGATATTTAAAAGGATGTTCGACTAAAGAGGATTAATTATTGTGTGGGGGTCCCCATTTTCCCTAACTCTATGGGAAGTACCATGGGAGGGCCCATGCATTTGAGAAAACCACTTTTGAGGTGTCCCTTGGCCATTAATGCCTTGTCCCCTCACATTCCCTATAAATACCAAGCCCTCCTCTCATATATTGGACACCAAAACCATCCTCAACGACGTTATGGTCTCCTTACCTCCCAAGGAGTCTTACCAAGGTTCCCCCAAGCCCTCGAGGTCCCACCCATTGAGTTTTAAGAGTTACGTTTTAAGGTAAGGGATCTGACCTCTCTCTTTATTTTCAAGAAATCTCTTTTATGTAATTTCTTTTATACTCCATGTTATTATGTTAAAGGGTGTTCTTTTATACTCCTATTACTGCCATTTTCATTTTCACATAATGGGATATACCCTCTTACTCTCATTATTTCGTTTTATGAAGTTTTATGTGGCGCCGTTAGCCTGCCGAAATATTTGTAATGGATTTTTTCTCCTTTCTCATTTTTCAAGATCTATTTTCATGTAATGTATTTCAAGTTTATTTTTTTTATTTTAGTGTATGATCTATAAATTTATCATACTGATATTTTATTATCATATTATGAGAGACCTCATTTGATCTCTTCAATTCAGTATTTTAATGTTTTAAGTGGCGCCGTTAGGCTGTCGAATTTTTAAGTGGTTCTTCACCCTTCTCGTTTTGAAGTTCTACTTTCATTCAATTCTTTCAAGTTACTTTTTGTTATGTTGGGTTATGATATCTATATCTATCATACTGATCTTTTATGACCATATTATGAGCGACCCCTTTTGACCTTTTCAATTTAGTATTTTGAAGTTTAAGTTGCGTCATTAGGCTGCTAAATTTTTAAGTGGTCCTTGCAGCTTTCTCCATTTTCAAAGTTCTAATTCCATGTCAAGTCTTGAAAGTTCCTTTTTATTATGTTGGGGTATGATCTCTATATATATCATACTGATCTATTATGTTCACATGATTAGATTCCTTATTTTATCTTTTCAAATAATTTTTGTTGATGTTGAAGTGACGCTGTTAGGCTGCCGAATTTTCATAAGAGAAATCTAATTTTTGTCTTCCTTCCATGTTTTTTATTTCAAATGGTATGTCCTTAAAATTTCATTACCATGTTCATATATCATTCTTATTAATCCCCTATACTGTTTTATGGGTCATTTATGAATGTTTGACCCATGTCCTTTCTGTTTTCAATGTTTTCTAAAACCCCGAAACATAGCTGTTATGCTGCAGAATTTTCGTCTCAAAATGCCTCTCTCTTTTCTAAAAATTATTTTATGTCATAAAGTGAATACTCAATGCAATTATTTCTATAGGGGTATTCACATATATATCAAAATGTTCTATTTTAAATTCTGGGATTTACATACATGAGACCCACTCTCCCCTTCCGTGGGTTTAAAGTGACGTAAAGATCATGTCTTTAAAGCAGTTTTTCAAACCTTATGATTATGAAATGAAACCCATTTATTTTATGCTATATGGGTTATTTATGAAATGTTTGATGATGATATATGTGGCTCACATGATAAAAAAGTTAAATTTAAAGGTGCACCCTGATATCTCTCCAATGCATTGGGTAATGATGTAACCACTAGAGATTACAATTTTCATGATACCTTGGTGAATAACCTTGGTAATTTTAAAATGACACCTTGGGGATGGACCTTGGTGATATGTTCATGATTGTCCATGTTAAATGATGTAGCCACATCCTAACGTTATGAAAAGTGTTATTTTTATTATGATATATCTCATGATTTATTTCACATGCCCTAAGGATCTTTTCATGACCTTATTGATGTATCTCAAGTTCACATGTAAAATGTTTCTCTTGTTTCCCTTACTGGGCCTTCTGCTCACCCTTTTTTTGATGTATGTCCCCAGGTTATGAGATGCAGTAATGAACCTAGGATGAACATGAGGAGAAGCCTTTCATGTGTTTAAGAAGAATGTTTTATGTTTTCATGTTTTATGTTCCTGGTTTCCAAGACACTAAACCTTAAAGATCCTCAGTTTTGTGTAATGAAATGAATGTTTATGTTATGAAAATGTGGGATGCTATAGTTTCCTTTTCCCAATGTGAAACATTTTCTATTCTATTATTATCATTATCATCAATTTCATTATCACAATCCTTCTCAGCTACATTATCAATCATGTGGTCATTATGTTGGGTAATAGTATCATCATCACATTAATCATCACTGGGGATTTGATAAACTTATTCCTAAAAAGAAATATCTTTCAGAATAGACTATCCTTCAAATAATATATTTGGGGAGGAGTCTTGGGAGGTTCTTATTGACAAAATGTCATATGGACTCTCCATATCTGGCTCTTGAAATGTTTGGATAACATATTTACTTTCCTATTATTCTTTTTCATTGTCTTCTTATTTTTGAATTTCTTATTATAGTTTTTTAATTGGAAAATTAGGAACATCCATTATTTTATATGGTAACTAAGGGTTAATTATCACCGGTTCTGTAGGAAACTAGTGTAATTTCAATTAATATTCTAGTTCATGAAATTTTCTAGAATATTTTTCAATTTATTTTAGAATGGATTGAATAAATTATACTTACAAAAACATTTTCTTCAACTTATTCTCTTTTTCATATTCTATAACTCTTTATCTCGTTGAATTTTAAAGATCATGGATTTAGCAGGGTCTATTCCAAACACAATGGGTCCTCATTTTCTTTTTCTATTTTGTTCTCTCCACTTTCAACTACATATTCTGTGAATGTTTTTTTATTTCATAGGATTAGGAATAGAAGATGTGGGTTAAATACATTAGTTGGATTATGGGATCCTTCTTCATGCGGTTTTGGGGCTTGAGATTTTTTTTTGGGATTCAGTTTTGAACATTCACCGACATGGTCTTCCTTGTAATCTAAGTAAAAAAACTATGATGTATCTACAGTGAATCCAATCCTAGTTTTCTTGATTGTTTCATAACTCAAAAATATGATTCTGAATGTCTTAGGCTTATATTTGCTAGAAACATTTCATGTTTCAATGCATATAACTATGAGGTTGAAAAAGATATATGAATATTTTAAAATCCGAGACATGATCATTCAAATCATTATTTTTCTAATGGTGATGAATATATACATTATTAGATAAGTATTTTTTAGATTAAATAGAATATCCACCATTAAGATGTCTGATGTTATTAGTGTTTCCTTATCCTCTTTTCTTGAAATTATAAGTCCTTGCATCCCAAGATATATTAACATTTGGTTTTCTAAATGATTATAGATTTTAGGTTTCATCACTACCTAAAATCATAAGCATTTTATTGCCTTTCCTATTTCAAATGGACCATATCGGTCTAGAAAACTATATGAAAAATATTCACTCTCTATAAAAAGGTATCTCAAGAACACTTTTTGATTTCTTTTCTGATAATGAGTATGTTTTTCTATTACTCTCAAATTGAATCATAAATTTTTCTCCTTTTCCCGAAAAATAAACTGTATCTTGAAATTCTATTGCGTGATCTTGATAAACCAAATATTGATATATTTCCTTTGATATGGAGAAACATTTATATCAATTGAGTACAATATTCCTACTTGTCATAAAATAATACTTAGCAATGAACATATGATATACTAAATATTATCTAATTGTTAGATATTAATTTATTTCATTAATTGAATTTATTAATGTCAGAGAAGAAGTTTCCACCACCATTTTGAGAATAATCAAAGGATTAAATAATCAGATCAGTGACATTGAAGGGAGGATGTGCTCAGGCTCAAAATAGTGATAAATTATGTGGGATGTGAAGGGGGTCCCATTATATAGTCTTCATTGTGAGGGATCATATTCCCGAGTCAATCGAACATCTTGGATTTTTATGATCTGATCTGATGGTTGATATTAAATCTAAATAAGGATTTGTGGGTTCCAATATTCTGAGGTTTTAGGGAAATAATGGGATATAGGGAATAATGAATATGATAAAAAAATTTCATAATAAATGTTTTGAAATACCATCAAACAGAAATGTAACTAAAATAATTTACGAAAAGGAATATATTTATCATTGTTCAAAGAATGATTTTTTAGTATTCATAAGGTTCATATTTTAATAATTAGGTTTTAAAATGTTTATTTTGGGAAATAAAATTATTAGGTTCTAAAAAATAATTTATTAACATTATGACCGATTATGTAATGAAAAAAATCTAATATAGTCCACTTATGAAACAAAAATTTTTAATGTTATGAAATGCTTGAAGAAAATAAGATATGAATTATTACCTTATAGTTTTCATTACAAATATTTTTTTAATATATCAAAATCTATTGGAAGGTGATGATTTTGTAAAACTACTGTCATGTTTTTCTTATGTTCCTTTGAATAATAAATTAATATCTCTTTTATGTGTGTGGTCCCTAGCAAAGTGATTCTTAATATCTATATGCTTTTCTTGTGATTGATGTGAATGGTTTTTTATAAATATTTGGAATTGGTGTTATCACAGAGTATCTAAGATTTAGTAAAACTCATTTCATAATCTTTGAGTGTGTCACTCATCCATAATACTTGAGCACAACAACTTCCAGCTGCTACATATTCAGCTTAATTAGCGGAGAGTGCTATGGAGTATTGTTTCATACATGAACCAGAAACTAATGAATATATGATGAAACGAAATTTTCTATATGTAATTTATTTATACATTTTACAACCAATAAAATCAATATCATAAAATATTTTTAAAACAAAATCATTTCTAGAATAATAGAAAATTTCTAAATCCACAGTTCCCATTAAATAGAAAAAATTTATTTTCAACAAATATAAATGGAATTATTTTGATTTATATTTATCAAATTCACATAAGCATAAAAAAAATTATTAAGTAAATAAAACTAGTTGTTATGTATTTTATGCTTCACATAGTACCTCTAAAATATGATTAATCTACTAGTTTCCCAACTTTATCATGATCAAGAGTATTCGAGGTACTGATTAAAGTACTTATAAATTTAATGTTTTCATATAAATTATTTTTAAGAGGATCTTTAATATAATTATATTGAGATATGTTAGTTCCTTATGGTTTTTGAGAAATTTTAAAACCATGAAAAATGTTATCTCACCCTTCATAATCATTTCAATCTCATATTTCATGAGAATTGCAAATGAATAAGTTAAGAATTGATGAGTTAATCTGAATATAATTTCATCAGCATATATTTGTACAAAAAAAATTTCATATATATTTTTTTAAAAATGGTTGGATTATCAGTTCCATTATCATTAATTGTTTTAAACAAAAATCTTTTTACTCAATCATAGCAGGATGTAGGGGCTTGAATTAGACCATATAAAGCTATGTTATGTTTAGAAACATGTCCAAGATGTTTTTTTTCTTCAAAACCAGAAGTTTGTTCAGTAAAAAATTCATCTTTACCATATATATTAAGTAATTAAAAATTCACATCCATTTGAAAATATTTATGATAAACAATGCGGCAAAGGATAAGTTATTTTGAATATATTATAGTCTTGCCACTCGTGTGTAGGTTTCTACATTGTCTATTCCTTCTTGTTGATTATAGTATTTAGAAACTAACTGTGATTTACTTTTAACTATGATTCAATTTTCATCACATTTATTTATGATGTCCAAATTTTCTCCAATTATAGAATATTCATTTGGTATGTTAACCAAGGTCCATACATTTCACCTTTTGAATTCATTTAGTTCATATTACATAGCGTTAATAATATCTTCATCACCTAAAGAATCATCAGTAATTTTATGTTCTAATTCCGAATGAAATGATATATTTTAAATATCTCTTATTAAAGAACTTATAGTCCATACTATTTGATGTACATCACCAGTAGTACTCTCACTCTGATGATTCTTATGAAAAAACTAACTTGGGTTTTGTAAATCCAGTTCATTAACATTTGGTAAAAAATCTTCTGGGGTAAATAATTTAGATATATTTTGTTGGGTATTTTCATAAATAGAAAAATATTACATAAAAGGTTGAAAATAAAATTTTAAAAACACATCTGATGATATAAGTTTGTATTGTTTAAAAAAAATAGTTTTATTGAAAAAATATATTGTTTCCTCAATAGTAATTTTTTTTAAAAACATATAAGACTTTGATATTGTGGGGTATCCAAAGAAAATTTCATCATTAAATTTGGGTGAGGATTTATGTATGTTATATTTTGTATTCAAAAAGAAAACATTTCATCCAAATTATATAAAGTATGAAACATTAGTTTTTCAGGTTTTCCATAACTCGTATGGTGTTTTATTAAAAAATGGACTTATTAAAACATGATTTATAGTATAAAAATTAGTAATTATAAATTTATAATTAATGAATTTAGCAATTGACTATTCACTCAACATGGTTATTCTAATTTCAGGATGAATTATATTTTTTTCATTCTTCAACAACATTTTTCAGTAGAGTTCTTATATCCGAGAATATGTTAGTTATGCCTTTTATACTACAAAAAATTTTCAAAATCCGAATTTTTAAACTATCTTCCATGATAATTTGGAATAGATATAAATGGATGGTTATTCTTATTTTTAACATTGGATGAAAAACATTTAATATAAGATAACAATTGATATTTCTTCGTTATAAAATTTACCCTTGTTAATATGGTGTAATCATCAACTAAAAAAATTACAAAATATTTTCCTTAAATACCTCTAGACCGTATTGGACCTAAAAGAACAATATACACTATATATAATGAATCATATGTTGATTCATCAATAATAGATATTTTTTTTATTATGTTGCTACCATATTGACAAGGATCACAGACTTTTGGAAAATCAAATCCACTATCCCGTAGATCCTTTACAAGTCATTTCAAAGAAAGTTTTTATATGTTATTAACGTTACAGTGTCCTAGTATTCCATTCCATAACCACTATTGATGATAAATATCATTTAGGTAGTGATATTTTATGCTCGTAATGTGTTCTTTGTTAATTTTGTAAACATAATCATAAGCATGAGAATTGAGAATAACCTCATCATTGGAATTTTATACTAATAATTTGCCATCAATAAAATTCAAAAGGTAACCATCATCGAATAATTATATTATGAATATAAGGTTGTGCTTAAAAATATTAGTAAATAAAACATTAGGAATTAAGTCTTTTCCATAAAGAAAAATGTTACATATACAAAAAATATCCCATTGAGCATTGTCTCCAAAAGTTACTTTTACACCTTTCATCTTAACAATCTTTTTAATTATTTTTTTTGTTACCAATAATTTTCTAGGAACATAAACAATCCATATAACATGTTATGGTGTTGGTACTTCCTTTGTTTTGTTGAAAATGATGTAGTTATACTTTTACAGTCCTAACATTATTTGATATATAAATTTTTGAAATTAAAATCATAAGTATAAACAATTACATTGAAAAGTGGTGATTATGAAAACCTAAGGATTAGATATTGTTTAAGGAATAATTGTTCACCCTATTTTCCAGCATTATGAAACTTGTTTCAAAAAGGATAAATTTGGGGAACAAAATAGTCATTACTAGAAACAATTTTTGAACGGGAAGAACCAAACCTCAAACTATTTCTTAGAGGGTGATGTTTTGAATGTGTTTTAACAAACATAATTTTCCAATGTAATGTTTCGTAAAATTTCCTTTAAGGAAAATATTTTAGAATATGGTATAATAAAGAAATTCTTATACTTATTTTCATTCATCATAGTGTTTGAGTTAGTCTTTAAAACATTTTTATTAGAAATAAAATTTTTTAAATATTTAGAATGGTTATCCTTATCCGAGTTAACTTCCTAATGTTTTTTTAAAATAAAAAAAAGTTTATGATTTTTTTGATGAAGATATTTCGAAATATATGATAATTATTCTGATAAAATATTAATTGTAATACATTTTCTATCATTTTCTTTATTAACCATATAATTATCATTCTCAAAAAAAAAAATTAAACATAGAGAGTTCTTCATAAAATTGTAATGAATTATCTTTTAATGAGTAGTATTTTTCATCTGAAGTTTCATAATTGTAATTATCAAGATAATTAACACTTAAATTATTATTTTTTAAAGATACAAAAGAGTGTAATATATCCATAATAAATTTATTCTCTATTGGTATTCTAGTGAACATACCAATATTCATTTTTCCAGATCATTCATTGTCAGATGATTTATTAGATGAGTCTCCCCTACATGCACTCTAAGAATCAATTTCCTTCAAGAATTTATTTCCCTTAGTCTTGTAAAATGTTTTACAATTCCTTTTAGAATGTTTATCATTCCATATAATTCTTTTAATTTTAGAAATTCCTGTCTAATTTTTCCTTCTTTTTTGCATTCAAAACATGCGACTTATGAATCTTTTATATCATTCCTATATTTTTTATTATATTTATAATAAATTTATATTATTCCAAAAATCATATTAATCATCAATGATAGATTGGATAACTCATTCTCTGACTGTTTATATTCATTTGATTCTGACTAAATAACAACTTTCATAGATTTTGTTGTCTTAGAATCATTCTAATGGGTCTTAGAATTTAATTGATTTCAAGTAATAGTAAAAGAACCACTCAAATTCTTTTCCTTAATATTATCAACATCTCTCTTCAATCAGTTCTCATGTTTCATGTGAATTCCAAATATCCCATTAAGACTAACTATTTTAAATTTTATAGATCGTCATGTTTTTTACTATTTTATTCCCATTCATTTTGGGTGATGAAAAAAATATTTCTAACAAGGATCTCATCGTCTAGGTATTTTTCACCCATTAATTGAAGGATTTTCACAACAGTGAAAAATCATTGCTGAACCTTAACTATAGGTTCAACATTTTGAAAAAACAAAACCATTCAAATCATCGCTGTGCATATCTCTTATGGTTTGAATAAAATTCGATGTTCCAAAAAGTGTAACTTCTTATTTCATCAAAATTTTGATGACCGCTTCACAAGAAGATATCTTGTATTATATATTCCATGTCATAGAACCTAAAAAATTATTTAATGCATTATACATATGATTATATTATTTTTTCTCTTGATTGGTGAATGGTTTGACTTCCTTTTCCGAAATCATAAAATCACCTTTAAGTATAAAATAGATGTCAACTCTACTGTTAATCAAAAATTTCTTCATTACATCTCTCCAATATTCATAATAATTTCGTAAAAAAAATTCATGGCCTTGTTAGATATATATTTTCCACATATCCAATATTGATTCCTACCATATTTCAAAAACAAAAATATTCCCCTCCACATTCTAGTGTAATATTTATTTAAACAAAGAGTTTATTAATGAAATATATATAAATTATAAGAGATAAACATGTAAGACAAACAATATGGAATCATCTATTAAAAAATAAGTATGTTAATATTTCAGAGCCCTTCATTAATACCAACTGTAGGATTGAAATATATATTTATATGGATCAATTATTAGAGGGGATGAATTGTTAGTATAAAATAATTTTTAACCATAAGAAAACGTGGTTTAACTAGGTTATGAAAATTAAACCATCTTTTGAATGGTTAGGGAAATAAAAATTATGTTTGAAAAATATAAATGATGTATTAGGTACAAAGAAATACATAAAAAATATACTACTATAAAGAATCTAGAATATTATATTAGAGTTTTTACAAGAATCAGAAGGTGTAACAAAGTTACATATTCGATCTATAAATAAATGATGGGAAATTTAATAAGAGTTTAAAAAAACTAACAAATATATCTTTACATCCAAAGGGAATTGTTTTAAAAAACATTGGATAAATGTCCCATGATATATAATTTCATGAAAATCTATCTTACCCAAACTACGGTAACCCCTGATATAATGATCATTATCTTTATTAATATCCCTTCAAGCCCTCGATTAATCAAGAAATCATCATCATTTTCCTCCTATCCTTGAAATACCATGTTTGTAAATAGAACTAATCATATTCATACCATGAAACTAATTCTTATGAACGATCTCTTGTTGAAAAATAATTCCACAACAATAACAATTCATCAATTTTTCCGAGGGTAGATCGAGCGGAGTTCTCATAGCATGTCAATACATCTAAGAGTTCCAAATGAATATTTTAAATGATTAAAAATAGAAATGTTTTTATTAGAAAAAAATATAATGATCAAAATCCTCCTCCAAGAATCATATATAACTTACATTTTGGAGGTACCTATATCGATGGAATGCATACACTTTTTATTTTGTAAATAATATGATGACACCATTTTACATAACAAACAATGAGAATGATTAAGATGACATTGTTTTGTATAACATATTATTATAAAAATTATCATATTTTGGATTTTTTTAAAATGAAATGATACATTTAGAAAATATGGTAAATGAAAGAAAAAAATAATAGGATTTTTAAAATATAGAATGTATGATACCGATTTTTGATGAGATTAGAGTCTGATTTCAGAATAAAACAGAGTATACTTTTTGAAGAGACAAGAGTGAAATATCAGAATAAATCGATGTCTGATTTCCAAAAAAAATCAGATTCTGATTTTAGAGGAAATTAGAGTCTAATTTCATAAAATATCAGAGTCTGATATCTGAAGAAATCAGAGACTAGTCTCAGATGAAATCTGAGCTGTATTTCAAAATAAATCAGACTCTAATTTCAGCATAAATGAGAATGTGATTTTGAGGAAATTAGAGTCAGATATAAGTAGAAATATGTGTTTTTAACTTAAATTTTTTTGGATTAATTAACCTGACAATCCATTTTTATGAAAACATTAGATAATACATTCAATATTAATGAAAATTAATAAAATTTTCTATAATATATCAATGCTAGGGAAAGAAAAAATAAATTTTAGAATATTTTTTTGTGATTGTCAAAACAGAAATGAATAAAAAAAACAAAAAGAAACATATTGACATAACACTATTGAGTAGTGGAATAAGTTTTTTGATATTAGAATTTTGAATATCATGAGGTAATTCTATATTTTACATTACCATGATAACTTAAACATAATAATTGAAGGACCCCAGGACACACTAAGAGGGGAGAGGTGATCAGGGTGTTATGTTTTTCTTTTAAAAACAAGGATCTTGTTCCCACGATGGTAGGAAGTAGTTAAACATGTATAATTAATATGATCAGCATTGATACTTTCACATGCAAAGAGACGACACACCAATTTTTACTTGTTTCTCCACTAAGGGCTACGTCCAAGGAGCATACGCCAACATGTTTTCAGTCATACCAAATACTACTAATCTTCACTAGTTGTGGATTACAATGGTTCAGGAACATTCACTCTATCCCAGGATCATTGCCTTTATAAAGGTTCATACATTTCTCACTACTTCCCTCAGGTCACTCCCGTTGACTCCCCCTGGCTCACTGCCCTTGGTGAGGTCACACCCATTTTATAGACGTTAAGGACTCTTCATCATTACAAAATAATTCATCTTCTATTGAATGTAGATGCTATGATGAAGTCTAACTTTCACTAGTATACTAATCCCACATTTCACCAAAGGTATCAGGCAATCTTCTAGTTTTCGTGCAGCTCCAAAACTACCGGCGTACAACATCCTCACCCGTCAAGCTTCTCCAAGACACGCGTTCATGATTCAAGAATGACACGCAAGTCACTTGTGTGGTATAAAATCGGCACGTAGGTGACACCAACACACTTGCGCGACACTACCTCCTTCAACTCCAAACTTGCATGCCTCTGCACCTTTAACTCCCAAATCGCCTTGGTCACGTAGCAAACAACTGACGCAGAGCCTCTACTTGTGCGACCCAACTTCCACTTGCGCGACTCAACCACTTGCGTGATGAGAGCTCGAAAAATCTCTAAGTCTTGAACTTAATCGAATATGAGGTGGGGTGGTCCTGTATTTATAGGAAAACATGACCCCCTGCGTGGTGGCACACAAGTGTCCTCACGGCGCGCAAGTCTAGGCGTGAAGCTCCAATTGGGAAATGGCGCCTCCTAAAAAACGGTTGTCTGCTTGAAATGAATAATCACATTGCTGGTACACATTCTGAACTTACACTAAGGATTTAAAACAAAAACAAACCATACTCCAATTCAAGCTTAGATGACCATGGTTCCAACAATCTCCCACTTTGGATTTTTTGGCAATCAAAAAATAAATTAAATAGATCCCCATCCATGTGAAAACCAAAAATGCAAGAATCAACTCAGCCAACACACTAAGTCTATATGAGCAATGCTCGGTGTACAAAACAAGAGAGGAAGATTTAATTGGGTTATGGTGTTTTGGAATTCTCAATGATGCCCAAGAAGAATTACATGACTGATGTATTCCTTCTCATCCTTCTCATCCGATCACTGACACTGAATTCACATCGTGTCATAGCTCAGAATGACGCCCAAGAAGCTTTACATGACTGATGTATTCAATATATTCCATCTCATCCTATCACTGAAACTAAATTTGCATCGTGTCATATGAGTATTACATGCCTGAACATGCCTGAATTTATTCCTTTCTCACCCATTGACAATAAACCCAAAGACTGATAATTTGTTTAATGTTCAACTCAAACCATACTCCTTAGAAAGTATCTCCCTCAAAAACCTTCATCACATCCATAAATAGATAAAAATAGTTATAATATTCATGGAAAGGGGTATTAAGCAACCTCCTTATGCACAGGGAGGGGGCTAAACACCGGGGTTCAATCGATGCTTCTCAAACACAGCCACTGACAGTGGGTTCGTCAGGATATCAGCCACATGATCATCAGTTCCCACATGATCTATTATAATCACACCTTGTTCAATATTTTCTTTGATAAAGTGATACCTGATTTCAATATGTTTTGTTCGAGAATGCTGAACAGAATTCTTCGTAAGATCAATTGCACTCTTGTTATCATAGTAAATCACTATTGGTTGCTTTACCTCATCACCAATATCTGTTAATTGTTTCTTCATCCATAACAGTTCAGTGCATGACTTTGTGGCAGATATATACTCAGCTTCAAAATTACTAAGATACGTACTTTCTTGTTTCTTTCTCAACTATCCAACACATTTATGCCCAATATATAAGGCTCCACCACTGGTGGAATTTCTGTCTACTAAATCACCAGCCCAGTCAGCATAAAAAAACACTGATAATTCATTGTCCCCGCTTGCAGCAAAATATAACCCAATGTTATGTGTACCTTGAATGTACCTCGTGATTCTTTTGACTACCGAAATATGTTCCTCCTTTGGATTACTCGGAAAGAGGACTGCACGACATGTGGAAAAGGCAATATCTGGTTGTGTCTTTACGAGGTACAATATGCTCCCAATGATCCTCCTGTATATGGTGGGATCTACAGAGGTCCCATCCTAATGCTTTCCATGTTTAGTTCCAACTGAAATCAGAGTTGACATTGGTTTGGAGTCTTTCATATTAAACTTCTTCAACAGATCTCTTGCATACTTTTCCTGAGAAATGAATGTGTATTCGTTCTTTTGAATCACCTGTAGCCCAAGAAATATGTGAGCTCCCCAATAATAGACAGTTCAAATTCCGATTTCATTTGATTGGAAAATTCATCCACTGATTTCTGCCTGCTGCCACCAAATATGATATCATCAACATATACTAGAACCATGAATTGATCTTTTGGATAATTATTCATATATAGATTGTGATCCACTCATCCTCTTTTGAAGTACAACTTCATGAGATACGAGTCTAGGAAATAAAACTAATCTCATGGTGCCTACTTCAAACCATATAGGGATTTATTCAGTTTGCAGACCTTTTTCTCATTAGTACCAAGAACAAAACCCACTGGTTGTTCAATGTAGACTTCTTCTTCGAGTACACCATTCAAGAATGCTGCCTTGAAAACCATTGATATACTTTATATCCTCTTTGGAGTTCCATGGCAATGAAAAGTCTGATTGACTCCAGTCTAGCCACTTGAGCAAAGGATTCTTCAACATCAACACCTTCAACATGGGAATTCCGCTTACATGCCAGTTGTGACTTGTTTCTGATTACACTTCCATGCCCATCAAAATTGTTCATGAAGTTCCATTTTGTACCAATTACATTGTGACCATCAGGTCTCTGGACAAGATCTCATGTCTGATTCTTGTCAATTAGATCTAACTCATCATTCATGGCTTTCACCCAAGATTCATCCTTTGTAGCTTCTTCAAATGAGGATGGCTCCACAACTGAAAGAAATGTATATTACATGTTATTTCTCATTGTCCTTGTTTGAGTGGGTGCATTAGTATCCCCAATTATGTTAGATGGATCAATCTCAGCTCAACGATTTCTCCTGTGCGACTTAGTCACATTTTCTCCAACCACAATTTCTTCATCAGATGCTTCTTCTAAGTCAATATCAGTATGAGACTGCTGAGTGTTTTGTACAGCTTCCTCTATTTTTGTAGTTCTATTTTCTCCACGTTTAAATTCTTCCTAACTTTCTATTACATCATCATATGACGTCCTTGAAGCATTTATGGTTTTATCTTGAATTATCTTAACATCCCTTCTTACCAAAATCTTTCCTAGTCGCTTGTTGAAACAATTTTAGGCTTTTCTATTCGTTGGATACCCAAGAAAAATTCCTTCATCAACATTGTCTCTAAACTTCCCTTGATTTCCTTCTTTATTCCAGATGAAACATTTTCATCTGAAAACATGAAAGTATTTCAACGAAGGCTTTGTTGCATTCCAAAATTCATATGGTGTCTTCGTTTCTCCCATATAAAGCCTTTTTCAATTTTGAATGTGTACTACAACTTCAACAGATTCCTTCCCGTAATGGCCTGAGATACCACTCTCAATAAGCATACTCCTGGCCATATTGTTAACCTACCGATTTCTGCGCTCAACAACTCGATTTTTCTATGGGGTTCTCATGAAATCTACCTCATGTTGTATCCCATGATTCTCCAGGTAGTTTTCAAATAAAATTGATGTGTATTCTCCTCCATTATCAGATCACATGACTTTTATTGTCCGCCCTGTATAATTCACGGCAATCCGGTGATAAGTTTTCACACAATCAAGTACTTCTCACTTCCTATGAATCACCAATACCCAAGCCATTCTTCTATAATCATCAATGAATAGGACGAAATGCCTTCCTACATTGGTTCCATCAACATTTATTGGGCCACACACGTCTGTATGAATGAGATCAAGATGATGTGATTCCCTTTTCCTCTTCGGCTGATATGAACTACAGACTATCATCCCATGAATACAATAATCACATGAATTTTCCAATTCACATTTTATAATAGGGATATCCATGAATATATTCAGCGTAGATATATTTTCCATGTCTTTTTGGTTAATGTGCCCAAGCCTTCGATGCCACAAATTGTTTTCTTCATCAACAGACAAAAAGTAGGAGGTCACTTTGATGTCAACCTGATATAAGTTTCCATCTGTTTTAAAGACTTTCAAAAGAGAATTCCATGTTTTTCCCTTTATAGTGTAGCATTTTTTATTGAAGGTTACTATGAGCCCTGAGTCACAAAGTTGACATACACTGAAGATATTGGGGTGTAGACCGTGCACATAAATAACTTCAGTCTTCTTCATCTCTCCATTGGTGAGAGTAGTATTCCCACTACCTTTAATCTTCAATGCACCATCATTACCAAACCATACTATTCCATCAACATTTTTTTCAATGTTCATCAAAAGGAAAACATTTCCAATTATATGGGAACAGACTCCACTATCAAGGATCCATGTTCTTCTTCTCTTTGTAGCTTTGAGGGATACTTCTGCAAGATTGGATTTCTCAATCTTCTTCTTTTCTTTCAATGAGATATTGGATTGATCATAAGATACTGATGGAAATTTAATACATCTTCCACATAATCCGATTCTTCAAGCCCATAATCTTCTTCAAGAAGGGAAACACTGTTTGTCAGAAGAACACCATCAGGAGGATGAAAACTGGCATTTCTTTGAGTGTTGTATAAATTTCTCTTGTTATACCTCTTCCTGAAATATGTAGATTTTTGTCCAATGTTAGAATAATTAAAATAGTAACCATAGAATCTATTAGTTCTATAATATGATGGATATGCATTCGGTCTCCTTTGTTGACATCCCAAATCTTCCCCATTCATGTATCTGCTTTCCTCTTCGCAGTATGACATGGTATGGCCCATATAACCACAAAACTGACACTTCATGAGAGGAAATGTCTTTTCACATGAGTTTCTCCTCATGCCTTATTCATTGGGAGTATAGTTGAACTACCTGCCATTTTTTAAATATTGAGGATAATTTTTAGTTCTTCTTTTAGTTTGTATTGACGGTTTCTTTTTCATCATTTCAGGTAATGTTTCATCATTTACAACTTTCATCATGTCTTTCTTTTGGCTCTCTTTACTTCCAGCAGTTGATGTCTCAGCTTCACAGCCAATTCCACTCTTTCCCATGAAAGTGGGTCTTTGATCACTTAATAATTTTCATACCCCATCCAAACCACACATGAATCTTTCTAGTAATTCTGCATATGAGAATATTATGAAATGAATTTTCATCATTCCCTCATTTTTCATTGATTGACATTCAATTTTACTTCTAAGACTAACAACTTCTTCCTCAAGTCCCTCAAAAGTCTTGGACTTCTCTTCCAGTCTAGATGAAAGGTCATTTATAACCTTGACTTGTTCTTCAATTTTAATCTTTGTCTCCGCAACATCATTTGTGCCTTCATGGATTGAATACTGAACTCTCACTAGTTCTTCTAGTCGTTCAATATCTTCTTCAAGATCATAAATATATTCGGATGATTCTTCCACTATTTCCTTCCTCTTAATGCATCTCTAACATTTATTCTCATGCTTGGAAAACCCGTCCTTAATTTGTGTATTTGATTCACCATTATATGTAATTTGATTATCTCTGTCTTTATTGATCAAGGGTTCTGAATTTTCAAACATAGACATAATGGAAGCATGGTTCCCAGTTTTGAATTCTAGTTCTTCATCATGAAAAAAATCATTACTATCTTCTTCCTCTTCACATACAAAACTCTTCCTTTGCATTTTCTTTCCAGATTTGAATTACCCCTTTTTCAAAAACCTTCTCTGAGGCTTTTCAAAGATTTCATCTTCACTATCGTCATCATTGATCTTTCTTAACCAATGAAAGGTAATGTGCCAAACTTTTCTACAACGAAAACATGCGAGATGTAACTTCCCTTTAAATTTCCCTTTTCCTTTCTAGGAATTCGTTGCAACGAGAGAAAGAATTTATTTTTCTTCATAATCTTCACCCCTACTATCTTTAGTAATTATTAGTTTATCCATGGACTTAAATATCATTTCCTTTCTCACATGAGTCGTAGCATATTCTGGTTTGACTCTCATTTCATATGCTACCAAACTGCTTAGAAGGTCATCCAAATAATGTTTTGAAAGATCTCTTTCCTCAAGGGATTATACCTTTGCATTGTACAGGGGTGGAAGTCTTCTCAGTATTTTCTTCACAATGTAAATGTATTTTATTTCTTCTCCGAGGCCCAAAATTGCTCGAACTACTTCAGTGATTCGATTAATGAAGGAGTCTGCATTCTCATCAGGATGCATCTTCAAATAATCGATCTTATTTTGTAGCACTTGTAGTTTCACCTCCCTCACTTTCATATGACCTTCATAAATGTTCTAGAGTTTATTCCAAAAGTATTTTGCTAAGGTGAAATTCATCACTGTTAGGTAGATCTTACTAGAAAGGGCTGTGGTGAGTGAATTTTGTGCTTTAGCATTTGAATCAATAATTTTCCTATTGGTGTCAGTCATAGCCAGGCCTGTTTAATCAGTGACTTGTATTCCTTGCACAGGAGAAAATAGAACTCCCATTCCAAGAGATCTTAGATGAGATCTCATTCTGTTTATCTGGATCTGGAAATTACTTCCATCGAAGACAGGGACTCCCCTGACATTGACTTCATTCTCCATGATGACAACGGAAAGATTCAACACCAGTAACCCGGATCTGATACCACTTGTAAGACCCTGGGAAACCCTGAGAGTGGAGGGGTGAATCAGGTTGTTAACTTTTTATTTTAAAAACATAGATCTTGTTCCCACATTGGTATGAACTAGTTATACCTGTATCATGAATATGATCAACAATGAAACATTCACATGCAAAGATATGACACAACAATTTTTACATGGTTCACCTCTAAGAGATATTTCCACAGAGCATATGCCGAAAAGTTGTCGGTCATACGAAATTACACTAATATTAACTAGTTTTCATTTACAATGGTTCTGGAATAGTAACTCTATCCCAGGATCACTTCCTTTAAAAATGTTCAGGGATAGCTCACAGATTTCCTCGAGTAACTTCCATTGACTCCCCCTGGCTCACTGTACTTGGTGAAGTCACACTCAGTTTATAGACGTGAAGGTCTCTTCATCATTACAAAAGAATGCATCCTCTGTTGAATGTAGATGCTCTATTGATGACTAAATTTCACTCCACTACTGGGATTATTAATAATTTTTACGGCTTATTTAGGACGGGATACCGTCGCAAATATGATTTAGCGACTGGGCCCCGTCGCAAATAGCCCGTTGTAGAAAACACTATCGCAAATACAAGTATTTGCGATGGGCCAGTCGCAAAAGATGTTATTTCCGATGGGAAACATAGTGGTCGCAAATAAGCTTCCGATTATATGTATTATATATACATAATGTTTTCCCTACAGGATCATCACAATAAATATTCATGATGGGCTCTCGTCCCTTTTCAATATATATATATATCACTTTCTACGAGGGGCCCGTCACAAAAAATTATTTGCGACGGTCAAGGAATATCGTCGCAAATATGGTTTTAAAAATATTTAGTTAGACTATTTGGGACGTGACCCCGTCATAAAAGGTCCCCTCGCAAATAATAAATTAATTTTTTTTAATTTTTTCAATAAAATTACCATTAATGAAAAAATAATATTAATATAATCAAAACAATAAAAAAGTTTGTATCAGTCATGTGCAATGTAAACTCAATAATTGTACTTGCATGGTTGACCACCTCGCAAGTAGTGTTGCAATAGGACGATGAATGTAATGACGTTCTCTCCTCTAAGAATCATCTCAGATGATACATTACATAGATAAATCTTCCTTAAAAGTTTGAGGGGATATCATTATTTTTCCTTTAAATTTTCAAGGAAGAATGGTTTATGTAAAGGTTCATGTGAGATAATTCTTATAGATTAGAAGGGAAGGACTTGGTTTGTCTAATTGAAACACTACTTGCGTGGTTTTCAACCATACAAGGACAACTATAGAGTTTACATTGGACATTGCTAACACAAACTTCTTATTCTGCATGACCTAATAATTGGCAACCCTTTGAGATTTGAACAAGATAAGAATAGAACAAATCTTATTGCGAATATTGCTAATTTAAATATATTATAAATTTTATTATAATTTTAATAATATTAATATTTCTTTTCGTAAATATTCATAATATATTTTTTTAATTCTTAATTATTTCTCATAATTTCTAATTATTTCTAATTATTGGTAATTTTTATTAATTATTGCTAATTATTGCTAATTATTCTAATTATTTCCAATTATTGCTAATTATTCCTAATTATAGCTAATTATTCCTAATTATATCTAATTATAGCTAATTATAGCTAATTATAGATAATTATTCTTAATTATAGCTATTTTTCTTATTTATTCATATTTATTCTGATCTATAGTAATTTATTCCGATTTATTCCTATTTATTCTAATTTATTCCGAATTATTCTGAATTATTCCGAATTATTCCGAATTATAGCTATTTATTCGCAATTATTCTTAATTATTCTGAATTATAGCTATTTATTCCTAATTATTGCTATTTATTCCGAATTATTTGTATTTATTCTGAATTATTTCTAATAATTCTGAATTATACCTAATTATTAGTAATTATTCTTAATTATTCCTAATTATTACTAAATATTCCCATGATTCCTATTTTTTCAAATTATTCCAAATTGTCCCTAATTATTTTTAATTATTCCTAATTGTTCTTGAATTATACCTAATTATTCAGAATTATTCCGAATTATTTCGAATTATTCCAAATTATTCCAAATTATTCCGAATTATTCAAAATTATTCCGAATTATTCAGAATTATTCCGATTTATTCCGATTTATTCTAAATTATTCCGAATTATTCCGAATTATTCCGAATTATTCCAAATTATTCCAAATTATTCCAAATTATTCCAAATTATTCCTAATAATTCCTAATTATTCCTAAATATTCTTAATTATTCCTTATTATTCCTAATTATTCATAAATATTCCTAATTATTTCTTATTATTGCTAAATATTTCTAATTATTGTTAATTATTTCTAATTATTTCTAATTATTTCTATTTATTGCTAATTATTGCTAATTATTTATAATTAATGTTATTTTTTATAATTATTGCTAATTATACTTATTTATCGCTAATTATATCTATTTATTGCTAATTATATATACTTATTTCTAATTATATCTCTGTATTGCTAATTATATCTATTTATTGCTAATTATATCTATTTATTGCTAATTATATCTATTTATTGCTAATTATATCTATTTATTGATAATTATAATTATTTATTGCTAATTATATCTATTTATTCCTAATTCTTTTTAATTAATATTAATTATAACTAATTATTTATAATTATATCTAATAATATCATTTTCTTAGTAAAACTAAATATAAATAAAAATATATTGAAATCTAATTAAATCAGAACTAATAAACAACAATTTATATTAACATAAAAAAATTAAAAAATTATTAAAAAATAAAATATAAATACCTTAAACTTTGATATTTTGAAGATATTAACGCCCTCTGATTGCTCTCATACAAAAAATGTCAACTAAAAAAATTTTCTCTTTGAAACTAAAGAATAAAGAGAGAGAGAGCAAGATCTGAATGATTTGTGAAAAAACGGATGGCGGTATATATAGGTTAGATTAGTTTCCATGGAAATATTTGCGATGACCATCATGTCGCAAATGGTGATATTTGTCAAGGGGAACGTCGCAAATAACCTTTCCCGCATTAATTACAGTCGGCGGTTAAAAGGTTATTTGTGATGGGATCCTTCACAAATAGTACCTGCCGACAGTCTTTTTGGGATGGGACGACATCCCGTCTCAAAAAGGTATTAACCACTACTGGGTATTTGCGACGGGGCCCGTCGCAAATGTCCCTTCGTGGTTGGGCGTGCAAGCCGTGTGTTTTGGCGCGCAAGCCGCGCGTTTTGGCGGGCAAGTCGCTCCAAACTATTTGCGACAGGAGACATATCCCCGTCGAAAATAATATTCGCGCGGATTGGCATGCAAGTTGCACCAAACTATTTGTGACGAGAGATGAAATATCATCACAAATAACCCGTCGCCATAATGATTTTTCTCGTAGTTCTCCAATACTAATCCCACTTTGCACCGAAGGTATCGGGCAATCTTCCAGTTTTCGTGTAGCTCCAAAATGGATGGCGTACAACAACATCACCTGGCGCGCTTCTCCAAGACCGGCGTGCATGTTTCAAGAACGGCACGCAAGGCACTTGCATGGTACAAAATCGACGCGCAGGTGACACCAACACAATTGCGTGACACTGCCTCCTTCAACTCCAATCTTGTGTGACTCTACACCTTTTAATCCCAAACCGCCTTGGTTGCGTATCCTACAACAGATGCGCAACCTCTACTTGCACGACCCAACTACCACTTGCGCGACTCAACCACTTTCATGACGAGAGCTCGAAAAATCTCTAAGTCTTGAACTTTGTTGCAAATGAGGTGGGGTGGTTCTCTATTTATTGGAAAACTAGACCCCCTTTGTGGTGGCACACAAGTGTCCTCAGGGCGCGCAAGACCTGGCACGCAACTCCAACTTCCCTATCCCCTGTCACAATATTCACTTGCACGACCACACCAATACTTGCGTGACCTACTTTCCTTTTCCATATTTTTATATTCTAATAATGGAGAACAACCGGCATGCATGTTTCCAAACCTCATAGTCATCAGCCCGCAAGTCCTTTCTCGACGCGCAGGTCACTTGCATGACCAGCACAAAACATGCACGTCCCTTATCCATTTGCCATTTTTCCAAGTCTGATCTATAAAAACATACGGCACACAAGTTTTCTCTCCTTCAATTACACGACGCGCAAGTCTCTTTTCCAAAAACACTGGGAAACGACACCACCTTCAAAACTGTTGTCTGCTTGAACTGTATGATCACTTTACTGGGACACATTCTGAACATCCACTAATGATTGACCAAAAACACAAAACATACTCCAATTGATGCATATAAGAGCATGGTTCCAACTATAATGTTATTTACTATATATTAATTTTACTATTTTTATGGAATTACATAAAAAAATTACTTGCAATAATGAGAAACAACCATTCCACATATTACTAGGTATCATTGTTTTTATAGGAAATGAATAGTAATTATTGTATATTATGAAATATTATTAATATTATTTTATTATATTTCATGGGTTTTTTTTCTGACGTGTATATATTATTTCAAAATGAATAATGAATTCGGTCACTCAATTGGCTAGACAACGATGTTGCTTAAACATATTGGGATATTTGATGTATGTTTTGTTAATGAACCGAGCATTGATGCTGGAGTACGTAATTTTTTTTACTATTTAATTATTTTTCATTACTACACATGACTATTAATGAAAAAATATTATTACAACAAATACACATTATACAAAATTAAATGGGTCCAGATATATGGATCAAACATTGGCAATTACCTCTATTGGTGTTGTCTGATCCATATAGACAGCCCTATTTAAACGTTTAATATGACTTGATTATTTTAATTTATTATTCATTATTATATTATTATATTAATTAAATAATATTAAATATTAATAATTTTTCTGAACTAGATAATATAAATAAGTTGAAATAATTTATAAAGTAATTATTAATATTGATTTATTAACATTGTAAAATTAATGAATTATGGGATGTGAACCCTATATAGTCATTATCTATATATTAGGATGATGCAGTTTTAATCATTTTATGGATGATGAATCCCAAGAATTTAAAGTACATGGTTTCTAGGCTTCACCATCAATTATCTTTTTTGGGAATCCTAATCATTTAATGATACACCCAATGTAGGTTTTAGAATAATCGTTGATTAGGAAGCACACTGATAAATTTCAATATTTAATGAAAAAGTGAAATAACATGACCATTATAGGAAAAATGACAATATTGATGGATTCTAATGGAAAATTAATTAGTTTTTGTATTTCATAAGATGATGGAAATGATGCCAATTGAAATTGGTAGTCTCATTGCTCATTTTTCCGTGATGAATTCTATAATATATAGGTCATTTACACATTTTCAATGAAGAAATAAAACTTCCATCCATAAAACTAAATTCACCATATTATTTTGAAAAAAAACACATCCAGACATTTTGACCACATAGTGTGTGGATTGATGTCTGGTTAAATCTTTAATATAAAAAAGGTAAAATACGGGTCATTGTGAAATTGTTTGAAATCAATCCAAGATTTGTTTCTTGGTTTTTATTATGCGACATGAATTTTAAAGTAAAATAGAAATTATATTAAAAACAAACACCTCGAGTCATACCACCACATCATGTGTCTAATTCATGTTAAACTGATTCATACAAAAGGAAAAATTATTATGGTTCATATTCTAATATTTTGAAAATATTCTCAACTAATTTTATTTAATCTAAAACTGCGACAGTCATTTTATGAAAATTACACATTAATATTAAATACATGATCATCAAGCCATATAGACAATATAATTAGTCAGATTGATATTAATTATATTCTTACATATCAAAAATGATTTTTCATTATTTAACTAATGTTTAAATATAATCTGTTCTCTTTTTTTGGCTAAGTGATTGACATATTAATGTTAAAATGATGCTTTTATGTTAAAAAGATGCACATATAGTCTTATATATCACTCTATGTGTACAATAATTATTAATTTATACAGAATGACAATAGATTAATTTTCAAAATATTGGAATAGATATAACATCAATCTATGTAATTGTCTTCCCGTGATTCCCACAATTAAATTTTTTGTATTCAAAACCACTAATATGTGTTTGTAATTGTGGAAACCCATGAAAATAACATAATAACGATTTAAAATTATTTTAAATACACTCTTGAATTGTTTTTTATCATTTAAAAATAAGAAACATACATTAAACATTTGATGTACGGAAAATTACTCAATAAACTAATTTTAATCATACAAATGTCTTAAAAAATGCGTGTAAAGGGGTCAAAACTAGGAAAAGATTAGATGATCAAGAAATTCTTTAATAATTAATATATGTTAATTTTATAAATTTATGAATTTTAGTCATTTAATTCTAATTTAATACTTTCCCTAATCTCTTGTAAACATGTTTTTGGGGATTTACAACACTAAAAGATTTGTGTGACAGTCAATAAAACAAGAAAATTTGTCATAATTATGTGAAGCTCAAGAAAACCCATAGTGGGAATATTTTTTATGTTTACATGTAGAAACAATTACATTACGACTTTCTTTATGCTCGTAATGACTCAATAAATAGTTTTATAAGAAACAAAATTATATATAAAAGGGTGTTTAGGGGGTCAAAACAAAAAATTTGATGTCAAATGGCTGTGAAATCATAAAAATTGACAATATTTATTTTTGAACTACTAGAACTGAAGACATTTCATTCCAAGTTATGTTTTTCCCATGATTTACAAAAATTGTATTTTAGTGTTCTAAAACACTTAAACAATCATGAAATGTTAAATACGATAGAAAAAACACATAATGAAGTGAAATCGTGAGAGCACCATTATTGGATAATTTTATCTTTGTATGCATGGAAAACACATCCCTATGACATGTGGTATTCTCAAAACTACTCAATTATCCATTTTTAATGATACTAAATTCATTAAAATCATGCGTTATTAGTTCAAAACTAGGAAAATTATGTTGGATGGCTATAAAATTTTATTAAAATCACCATGGTATAATTTTAGAAATATAGGATATAGAAAAAAATTATTTCGGGTTACGGTTTGGACCAGATTCCTGTAATTTTTTTTTTGATTTAAAACTATAAAATGTGAATGTAATAGTTGAAACCATACTAAATGAAATCATATTTACAATAAATATTGAGAGAAAATATTTTGGTATATTTTTTATGTGTACAAATAAGAAAAACATTCTATCCAATGATTGGTGTGATCATAATTACTGAATGTACATTTTTTTAATATAAAAATGTTTTTAAAGAATGTGACAAATAGGAAAACCCATGGAAATGGTATTTAATGGTTATTAAATCATAATACTATAGACTTAGATATATTATTTAATGTTCTTAACTGAAAATACAACATTTCAGTTATTATTTTTTCAAGATTGTCCTGAATACTTCTGTAATGTTTTAAAAAACTAATACATGTGTGTAATTCTAATAATACTAGAAAGTAACTATAATTATGTTAAATGAGGGGAAAATATGTTTAATTATATTTTAAAATTATTCATAGAATAAATTTCCATTAGATATGATGTGCTCTTGGAATGAAATAATAAATAGTTTTTTAATGTTTCCAATGTTGTTATAAAAATATGTTCCAGGGTAAAAACCATGATGATGAAATCTGATGGTCTTAAAATCATATGAAAATGACATTATATTAATTTTTTAAATTTATGAAGTGAAAAAACATTATTTAATGTTATAGTTTTCCTCAGATTTCTGTACAAACATTTTTTTCATTTTCAAAAAACAAAAACATGAATTTAATGACAAAAGCAATAGAGTGTAATCTAATATTGATATGAAATATGGGAAAATATGTCAGTGAAATATTTTTGAGGAATAAACCGATTTAACATCCATAAGAAATGTGGTTTTCTTAGAATGTCTCAATAATTGGTTAATAAAAATGCTAAAGTCATTAAAAACATGTTTCAAGGGATCAAAACATTGAAAAAATATTAATGGCCATGAATTCATAGAGAAATAAACTATAGTTGACCTTATAAATATAGGACATGATGTAACATCATTACGAGTTATGGTTTTCACAGGATGCTCATAAACCCATTTAAAATGTTTTAAAAAACTAAAATGTGTATGTAATGGTAAAAAATATAGAAAAAGGATCTCATAGTTTTTTGAAAACAATGTAAAATTTACATTTAATTATTTGTGATGTGTACATGTAGGATCAAAATCCACCAAATTTGCGATTTTTTTAGAATGATTGAAAAAATAGTTTTTAAAGATATAAAAGACATTAGAATCAGGTTTCACGGGACAAAAGTTAGAAAAAAATAGGTGGCAATGATATTATATGTAAATGACCATAGATTAATTTTTGAAATGTTGAAACTCACCACAAAGAATGAATGTAATTTCCAAAACCCGAGGAAACAACCTAATATTGATGTGAAATAGTGGGAAACCTGATGTTAATTTGTGGTTTACTTGTATGTATAGACAACACATCCCTAAAAAATGTGGTTTCCTTATAATGACTTCATATTCTATTTTTAAAGATACTAATGTCTTTTAAAAATGTGTCGTATGGTGTCAAAACCAAGAAAACTACATTATATAGCCATGAAATCATAGAAAAATTACCGTATAATGGTTTATAAAATAAAGGATATGATTACATATCATTCCAAGTTATAGTTTTCTGGGGATTCATATACATGTGTTTTGCATATTTTAAATACACTAAAACATGTGTGTAACAGTAATAACCATAAAAAATTCATCACATTGAAATAAAATAATGACGCAACCAACGTTTAATTGGGGTCTTAAATATATTATAGTCTTTTATATCATGATCATTTATATTTTTTGAAATGTTCAATAACATTTCACTTTGATTAAAAAATTTATTACACTGTTATATACTTATCTATTTTTAGTTTCAATTTCTTTAAGCATTCCTAAAATAGGTATCTTTAATTTTTTAAAGTGTCATTCAAGATATATTTTTTGTTTTTTGTCAAACTAATTATATTTGATTAAACAAATTACCAATTCTTTGTGTTGAATTCTGAATATATTCGATATCAATTATATTTCAAAATTTATCTCTTAAATGTTATCTTTTATATTATAAGTGACAAATTTCATAATTAGAATGGATCATGACTTTTCTAATCCACAATATTGTTCTTAAGTTAATCATGATAGTATTTAGGTTTTATTTATATATAAATATTAACAATGATTTTTCTATAATTTTGATTTATTATGTTAAATTAAAACTTCTATCTTTTTTCATTTGATAAAATTATGGGGTCAGTTCTAGATGTTGGTTTGATGTGGAATTATATGGATGTATCTTGGATCATTGGATAGACTTATATTGGCCAGTGATTATTATTCATAAACATATTATATATATATGATGACTACAGATATGGGTTGATTGGTGTCATAATAAATGAGGTAGTATATATATTATGTCTTATGTTCAATGTTGTATAAATGATTAGTTTTTATGTATTTATGATTAGTTTATTATATATAAGAGTTTTTATGAATATTTTGACATTTTTAAAATAAAAATTTGAAAACAAATTTTAGCATCAGTTTATGATAAAAACCTCTAAAAATGTTTTAATAATCAATTTATTAGTTTTTATCAGAAACCATAATTAAAAATTATCCAATGATTTTATATAGAAAAGGTTATGTTCATTTCCACTATTTTATTTTTTGATTTTTTTAAATGAACCAATACTAAATGAAATCAAAACCGCCACTATGTAATCCAAAATGGAACATACCAAAACCACAACTAAAAAATAAAAATCTATCAGAAAATAATTGGAGACTGTGAAAACACAATGTTTATTGTAACCACCATAAAACTATACGGTAGATGTTTTTGTAGGGATATATCATTGTATTCCTCATTTTGGTCTTGTGAAAATCCCATAGGTTCATCATTAATTCCATATGGGTCTATACAAAATCACAATTTATGAAAAATATAATATACTAATTAAATAATTAAAGTTTGCATTTGTAGTAGGTCGAGATCAATCTACAGGGATGGAGAAATAAGGCTATTCTTGTTTTGAAAAGTATTTTATTTTATTAATTTTAAGAAATATGGAAGAAATGGTGGGTTTATATGATTTTGAAAAAGATAATGATAGAAACAAAAAAGATTGATTTTTTTGTGATTATATTTACAATGTTCTACACATGTTTCTAAAATTTGGGTTTATATGAAATTGGAATTTATATAATTGGTTTGTTTAATGAATATTGGTATATGATTTGAGGTGAGGAAGATCTATTGGCCATGGTGTATCCTCCTCAATGTGGAAATACCCTATTTTCCTGGGTATAATAATTTAGGATTTCTCTAAATCATGTTTACATCGATACTATTTTAAAACCTATTTTCATGTAATGTTGGCAATGGTAATCCACCCTATAGTGTTTTCATTTATAAAATTTAAAAGATCCATTATATTCAAATATCAATGGTCATGATAATATATAAATAAATGGACTATAAATTGATTGAAGAAATAAAAAAAATCAAATCCATGAATAAATGAATATAAATAAATCTAATGAACCTTTCTCCTTAAATTACATCACATTAAATAATGAATGTATTACCCCCTCATCCGAGTGATGAGAGAATAGATATAAGTAAAAAATAAAATTAAATCATAATGAAAAGAGAGAATAACTCAAAAAGGTCAATGAGGATTCTCACCCCATCATATGGTCTTAAGATCTGAATGCATCCAACAGAAGCATTATATTATTTATTTAATAGCCTCCATATAGTCCGTAGAATTAATTAATTCCATAATGTAAACATCCAACAATGGTTTACGGTGGTCCTCATGACATATATTTGGTAAAAATGATCATTTTGTGAATCTCCCATAAAAATTCACGTCAATGAATTTACCCCACATGTAACTATGTTACTCTTTTTGAAAATGACTTGGATAATTATAATTTCATTACACAGTGCACTTATTTTCATATCATGCATTATTATACATCGTTTAATTATAACACGTCATGTAATTAAATTTCACTAGTCTAGAAGCCTCATTTTATCTCATTACTTCAATTTTATACTCTGATATTTATCCATGATCATCCTATAAATTTTGGTGTCATAACACCTCACATTTCTCATGGTGTGTAGTGTCTTTATTCTCCAAAATTCATCTATTTTAATTTTTTAATAACTATGTTTCCAATAGAAATAACACAAAAGAATTAAATACAGAAATAATTATGAATGATTATTCATTTAAATGTGAATTTTATATATTAAAACACCATAAAATGTACGCATGAAATATATATATCATATTTCATTTTATGACATCAAATGAATTAGGATTGGTTTTTATATTATTATAAAGTAGATTAGTATATTACAAAACATTTTATATGAATTTTTTAATAATATCTTCCTACAATGTGCGTTATATACCCGTTATCAATTTGTTTCCAACTGGAGGTGGGCTTCAATGGGGGAACCCCTATCTTCATTTTGGGAAAAAGTGGGGTATAATAGCGGTGGGTGATGAAAATTATATTAATAATTATATATATCAATGTCTTGAAATATAAGTATACAAATAATTTCATTTTTATTTATTTAATTACATTATGTGAATGAATATATTTATATATTATCAACAAATTATGGGGATATCATAGAACTAGACACGTCACTTGTTTGGTTTCACTTCCTTATTGATGAAAAATTAAAAATTGTATCAATAATGATACGTTGTAACCATTAGGACATCTTTTCACACCGAAAATTTATTATTTATAAAATGGGAAAATTATTTAGCATTAAATGGTTTCTCATTCATAGGAAATCCATATAATAACACTATTATTTAACCCTTGTGAAAACACATACATAGATTGGAAACGTAATTCACAAATTATTCTAATGTGGGAGAACCATACCATATATTATATGAATAAGGTTTTTCACCCCTATGGTTCCTGCATCTTCTTGGGTGCCTAAGGCTCAGTTGTGGAATACTTTTTATTGGGTTCAAGGGTTATTTGGGATATAACAATTATGGTTATAGAGATTCTAAACCACTAGAAACTAACCCATCGACTCCTAAGCACCAGTGATAATTCCAAAAAAAATATAATCATAAAAATCACCCAATAGATCTATTTTACATCACTTTTAAATAAAGGGACGTTTTGGTGGTTATTATTAGGGCCATGGACATAGTTCCCGTATGATCTGGGTGGTACTCTATAACCTTCTACCAGAAAAACCAATAAAAATTATATTGTATTGAATCTATAGTAAAATGGAATATAAGTCATTTTATATGTTTTGTAATAGACCGCATGATAATATGAAAAATGATTTGGTTTTAATGACTAAATTATTTATTTTTAAATATAAAATATTCACTTTAGTTAAAAATACTCATCACATAAACAAAAATTGAGGAAACAATATTAAATTGTCTTAAAACATTAGAAAAATGATCTATATTTTACTCGTGATGTGTTGGAATCAACTGCGCAACAAATTTACCCATGATGTAGGTGATATGATGATAAATTATTGTTTTCAATAGAAAAGTATAATTTTAGTTTCAAACATGTGTCATTTGTAAAAAATGAGAAAACTAGCACAATTTATTTTCAAACTTTTAGAGACATCCCATAATATATTTTTGACATATTTGAATTCACCACACATAAATCCAACAAATTATGTAGTTATTATGAATAAAAGTAAATATTTTTAATATAAAAGTTTCATTTTAGTTTAATACATTTTTTAGAATGTAAAAACAATGACCAATTTTTCTATTTGTTTACAAATTTTAGAAATACTATCAATACATCATTAACAATGTATAGGAATTGACCACACATCAATCTAACTCATGATGTGGTTTTTATGACTCAATTTTTATGTATTCAATATAAAAATTCCCATTTTATTTAAAACATGTATCTTAAATCCATGAACAACAAAAATAAATTTTTTTAAACCATTGGAAAAAATAAATTATTCAATGATTTTGTATAAATTGACAATACATCAATGTAATGCGTGATTAATTTATAATTTCATTAATATATTTAGTAATTAACAATATAATTTATCATATGTGGATCATATAATATTAAAAGTAAATTTTATTATTTTTATTCCTATTACTAAAATAAACATTATGTTTAATGGATTGGAACAATTTTGTTTAGTGGTTTATCCATAAGAAAAATTTCATGTTTTGATCATTTGGTTGGGTTTTAATTTTTTTATTAACTGTAGATATGACATCATTATATATATTTTCTATGTAAATTTTAAATTAATATGATGGTTTGCCGTGATAATTTTATTCTTATCTATTTTTCATTGTATTTCTATTACTGTTTTTGATTTATAATTTGTGTTTCTTTAGCATTATAGCCTACCAGATGGAGGGCTACAACAATGTAGTTGATGATATAGACATTACTAGTTCTAGAAAATCCATAAAAGTGTATCATTATTAGTTATAGATAAATTTATTATAAATGGTATCATTATCATTAATAAAAATAAGATATCGATAATGTCTCTCATTATCATTGATAAAAACCCTGAAAAGGTCACAAATTGTTTATGATTTTTCTATCATCGATAATGGCCACATGAATTTAATGGATCTTAGGTAGTAAGTTATATTTTTATCTCAAAAAGTATTTTTTTTGTGTGGTTAAATTCCTCAACTATAGTAGTGGTTAATACCTCTATCATCACTTCCAGAATCCTCAAATAAGATGGTTATGTTCGTATGTGATTCTATTGGTAATAATCGCATAATATTAAATGAGATCAATGATTTTATTTGATTTGAGATGATATTTAATAATAAATGATGGAGTGTATTTGGGAATATATATAGTGTGGTAGTAAGGGGATATTTTCGGAATGAATTCATAAGTATAATGGAAGTAATCTATGAGATAATTTCCATGAGAAATTAGTTTGTCTTAATTACTCTATATGTTTACAAAATAGAAATAAAGAACACATATAATATGATAATCAGGAAATTTTATTTTACAATAGAAATAATGTTTTTCATTTATATATAAAACTAGTAGATGGAAGGATGGATATCATATTGATTCCATGTGTAACTATTTTGATGGATTCATGGATTCATTAATAGAGAACATCATTTTACTCTACATTCGATAAGTGTGTGTGAGGAATTATATATCTGGAATCTTGAGAAAGGCTAACCTTGCAGATGGGTAGAACTCAAGACTATTGGAAAGGTTTATATTAATGTTAAAATTAATATTAAATTATTTACATATTATCATAGAATATTACACTTCCTTGGTTTAAAAAACTGTTTATTTTATATTACTTATCCTAATGTTCTGGGTTTAGGTACTTCCATTTTATATGGTGTGTGAAAGATCACATATGGTTCTATGGTGGTATCCCACGGTGTAAATGATACACCACTCTATCAAACAAAAAAATTAGAAGGCGTACTTCATTTTGAAGAAATAAATTCATGAAATATATAGTTGGGTAATGAACATATAATTAATATTAATTAGAAAGGTTTATAGAACATTTTGGTCTTGAATTTCTGAATCTTGATCATGTTAAGTAATCAAAATCAAAATATCACTTTATAGGAAAGCATAAAAAGGTGTTCATTTTATTGTTGGAGATAGAACTGGCGAATATTTATCTAGATCTTGTTTTTATTGGTCCATTTGGAAGAAAAGTGGTCAGATTTTTAATCGCAAGGAAGCATTAAACTACATTAACATCATGTGTGATTCCACAAGGAAGGTGTCGAGATGTTACCTTGATCAATGTAATATGTTTAATAAATGAAATATCCTTTTGAATGATCACCCTTAGATTTTAGCTACTATATAATGAGATTTTAACGACTATAGAAAAATAATTTAATAGCACTATGAAATATTTTGTTGTCCTAAGTGCCTTTAAATTGTGGACCCATTAACAACACTAAAAACTATATTGATAAAGGTGGAATGTATCATTGATGGATTGGAAATCATAATTGGGATCCTATATCAGTGCTATAATTTTTCTCGTTAATGGACATATTGATGATGTTTTTAATTAATATTTTTTCACACTACATCAAAAAATTTGCAATTGAAGCATGAATTACTAGATGTGGAAAACTAATAACCTAATTAGAAAAAATTAAATCCAAAATAAAAAAACACAATATTTGATAAATTTATATCAATATTTATTAAAATAAAAATAAAAATGTGAATTTATCACAAACATTAAATACATCAATGGTTTCATTGTCTTTGACACCCGATACCCTAATAAAAAGTCATATCATGGTATTCGTTTCTGAAAAACACCCAAACAAGTGAAAAATAATCCACCTATATAACAGAATAATTTTGATGTTATAAAAAAGATAAAGAAATAAATTACACATAATTTTGAAATAATACATTTATAAAATGGAATTTATAAACTTATAACAATACCTGAGTCACATACCAGGATCATTTTCTATTATATTCAGGTGAGGATAATTCTTACATGTCAAACATGAATTATGGATTATTTTACTAATGTATAAAAAAAAAATTTTCTCCGTTTTTAGTATCCCACATGACTTTCTTTAAAAAAAATTAAATTTAAAATAAAAAGAACAATTATAGTCATAATAGTTACATTGTTCATTGGATTGAGGTGTGTTTTGTTCTTACATGTCAAAAATTACATATGTATTATTTTCATAGAGTATCAAATTAATTAGGATGTATATGATTGGTTCTGAGGAAGTAACTTTTGATTTGTTAAAAATTAAATTTTATAATTATAACAGAAAATTTGTTTCATATATGATACATCATGTGTCGATTTGACATGAGTCATATTCCTAAATTCCAAAAATTATTAATGAATATTATGACGAGATTATCAAAAAAAATAAAAGAACATTCGGTCAATTTTATGTATATAACTTATGTTTTGTACTAAAATGTCAATTTTAAACTGATTACATTCACATGTTCTCATTTCATGAACACCATATATCTGATTAAGGTGATGATGATTCTTACACATCATAAATGACTTATGTATCATTTTCATAAATCATCAAAACAATTCCATTGTTTTCATTATTTTGTGTATATCACCAGTGTTTTTATAAAATGAAATTTCAAATTAGATGATAAATTTGGAGTCATAATTGTAGAATTTTGAATTAGATATTGTTGAATATGATTCCTCTACATCAAAATTGACATATGGATCATTTTTTAAAAGTATCAAAACAATCTTAGACTTTTTTTCTTAATTTTTTGTATGTAACTTTTCTTTTGTTCTATACTCTTAATTTAATATAAAAACATATACTTTGAGTCATACCAATAAAATGATTTTTTATTTTAAGGATAGACTAAATATGAAATTCAAAAATGACTTATAAATATTTTTCTAAAATTATCATGCAAATATGATTATGCTATCTTGGTTTATAGAGATTGACATATTTTTTCAACTAAAATGTAAATTTTAGATTGATAATGGAATCTTTGAGTCATAAAGAGCACACTATTTTTTATATTGAGGTGAGGCTATCTAATAAATGTTACAAATGACTTATGGGTCATTATCCCTAAGTATGAATATAAGGCCCCAACCTTAAACCTTACTTAATATTGAATTAAATGATTAATTCACATTGAGGATCTTTTCAGGTTTAGAGTTTTAGAGAATTAGGTCATAACTATTAAATCTCAAAAGATTAAAAATTAGACACTTCTACTAAGTTTCCATAAAATAAAAACTCTTTAAAAGAAACATGTCTAGTTCTATGTTATAGATAGCATTACTTTCCCTTGATCCCATCCTTGACCCTATTCCACATTAAGTCCTTTGAAAAACATTTAAAAAAACTTGGGGTGAGAATAAAAAGCTCAGCAAGGGATACACAAAGAATGAAAAATGTTAGTTTTTCAATGAAACAATTAAACCATGTATACTTTATCAAAGTAATACCCTTAACCTTTAGGAAGTATTAAAAACTCTTCAGTGAATAAAATATCATTACTTACACTTTTGTAACCAAAAGATTACCATAAAACCCATATAAATAACATATAACATATAAAGGTAACTTGGGACATAAACATACTTAAATGGAATAACCATACGGTCGACTTCCACACATACTTAATGGAATAGCCATACGGCCAACTTCAACACCCAATGCATTGGAGGTCATAACGTAACCACCCGTCCTGGTATTCACGGCACCACCCGTCATATGGTTTATCACGTAACCACTTGTAAAATTTCCAAGTACCATCATTACATAGAAAATATCGAGAATATAAACATTTCAATAACCACATTTCTTTTGCAATCATAAGAATTAATTCCAAGATATTGAATTAATAAATCCATTTTCAAAAACAATTTAAAATAGATTTTTGAATCAAAGTGTCCCATACCACTTTGAAGATTTTAATGGAATTATAATTTTAAAACATTAATGTCCATATAAATAAATATTGAAAACCACTTTGAAAACAAGGACATTAAAGATAAATATTTAGAATAATAAATCTTTAAAACATTTAAAACGATATTTTTGTTAAAGAGTTTTTAACAAAATGAGGGACTCTTGAATACAAATAATTTCATAATAACATTTAATCCGAACTTTATAATATCATGAGAATAAATGGATTCATGATATAATATGTCAAAGGACTGTATACACACCATATATGAGTGAATTGGTGCATAACAACAATGAAGTCTCAATGGAAATGTAAATTGAGATTAAATCCATTATAAAGATGGTATCCTTAAATTAAGGATAAATCTATCACATAATTATGTGTGAGAAATATAATTACACCCAATATAAGTGGATATTATGTGTGAAACAATCAGAGGTCATTCAAACATATTCATAGGATGACATGTTCCAGAAGTACAAGTTGAACCCAAAGAAATTGAAATTGGTTTAAGATGTTCCCTTGTAAAAATTTGACAGCCTAACAACGTCACTTCAAAATTCAGAAAATTATTCAATGAGTGAGTGAATGGTATCTCATCACATGGACATAAACTTTACATCAATAAGGATATATAATAACATATCCCAACATAATAATATGTAAATTAAAAGACATAACAAAATAAGTCTTTTAAAATGAGTAGGGTGAAAGGTCCCCGTACAGAGTTGGGTAACATTCGAAACGTACACCCCATGGAAGAAGGGTCATACAATGAAGATGTAAATACCCATAAATTAATGTATACTACACAAAGTGTATAATAATGGGCAGTACATACACCACTCAAAGGAAATAGTGGCAAACATAGCATAAATTTCACTGGAATAAAATTTAGATGAAAAATCCCTTATGAAAACTCGGCAGCCGAACGGCGCCACATAAAACTACCAAAAATGGATTTATGAGATCAAATATGGTCTCTCATAATATTAAAATAAAATTTACAGTTTTATTAATATAAAATAACATCCCCAAAAATATGAAAGATGATCTTAAAATAAATGACATAAAAGAGTGTACTTAAAAAGAAAGAGAGAGGTTGGGTCCCTTACAAAAATTCGGCAGCCTAACGACGCCACTCAAAACTTCCAAAATGGATTGGTGAGAAAAAATAGGTTCTCTCATCATATGAAAAAAAAAATTAAAGTAGGAGTAATATAAAAGAACATCCCAATCATATGAAATATTTCCTTAAAAGGAATGACATAAAAGAGTGTACTTTAAAAGAAAGAGAGGTGTGGGATCCCTTACCTCGGGTCTGACATGACTCGATCGTTCTTTAACGTCCTGAATAATAAACTTGAGTTAATTTAAACTTTCTTAAAAACCTTTTTTCAAGTTCAATTTTCCTTTTATACCACTTATTGCCATGTTATAATCATTATGTAATCATTTACGTTAATAATGTTTGTTTTGTCGATATTTGGTTCTTAAGTCGAAAGTGGACTTCTTACAAATACATGTTGTTTGTGTGGTCAAAGGTTCATTATATAAAGAATGATATTCATGATTTGGATATCATATATATAATATATATCCATAATATACAAGTATTTATAATATTACATAATCATTTAGAGGTAAGAAATTAAATGCACCGTTCATGGAGACGGTAAGCCGTACGTACGCATGAACGCTACTTTCTTTTTTATGTTGTATTAATGTAATTAAAACCAAATGAGAGGTATGTATATATTAATTCCAGAATTATATTCATCATTTATATGTAACATAAATAATATATAATAACTTTAAATCCATCATTTATACATCCAACATATGGAATTAACGAATCAATTCACTTTGAGGGGGCGGTAGTCCGCACTTCCTAAAATGAAATTATCATGTTGACCCACAATGGAAACCATAACGGTATTCCACAAAATAAAAATACAGAATCTTAAGTAAAACATAATCATATTGTATATCATATATAAATATATTGACATCTTAATGGCCACCTTTGAAGATGTTATATGAGTGTTGAACAATAATCGTTTCGTGAGGCAGAAATTTGGCATCCATAGAAACAGTATGTTCATTAACAATTAGATGTAGGTGTGTGTATTTGTAGCTCTAATGATTCATATAACAACATCATAGTATATTGAAGATACTGGAGTTGTTACAAATGAAATGAATAAAAAGACTGTAGGGGGTTGGAGAAGCAATATAAAACAAAAGAATACAAGTGAAGACATTACCTTAAAATCATGTAACTCTTCTTGATTTGAGATCAAATTCTTCCTTGGAAAGGATTATTCCCAAAGGTGAGGCTTAAATGATTAAGAGAGGTATGTGTATAGATGAAATGGGTTTGGGTTGGCCGAGAAAAATGCTTGAGAGGTGTGGGTAAGGAGGTAGAGATGGGGGCCTTTTATAAGAGGAGAGGAGGGGCACTCTAGGAAAGTAAGGAAATGTTATTTTATTTTAGAATGAGTTTCGGATTTTAAAGGTCCAAAATTGATTTTTTTCTAGGATAAGGTGTTAAGGGTTCGAAATACACTCATCCAATAGGTTTTGGACATGTTTAGGTCTTAGATTTTACATTATCTTTCCATTTTATCTAAATCCTTAAATAATGAGTTAATCGCTGCATCATTATGATGTCATAAATAATTTTACATATTTAATGTCTAAAAATTATAAAAAAATATCATGATGTAGGAAATTGTTTTATATTTCCAATTACTATTTAGAGTAACAAATATGACTTTTATAACCCTGTGTAATATTTTTTTTAGTAAATCAACTCATGTTTGTCTCATTTTTAATTTTACAATAAATAAATGGTTATTATGTCATTTCCGAACCAAAGTGGCTCCATGGGGTCCCCAAGTTGACACATGCATTGTATTGGTCAGCCATGACACATCCAATAAGGTTAGGACATGTGTCATGCTCATCTAATTTTATTAAAACATTATTTTTATCTTAAACTACACTAATTACCTCTAATCGCGATTAAGAACATAACAGTTACTATTCACCAAAAAATTATTTTAATCCCTATGAACCAAATTTTACTTCCCAATGACAACCAAGTATGTCAGATTTTTGAAATTCAAAACACAGAGGTGGTAAAGTTTCATTTAAATGAAAAATTATTTTCTTTGACTACCACTTAGTGGTTTCACTATTCATCAAAATTGATGTTTTTCCGAAAAATACCAAAAAATCACCCTAAGATATATTTGATATTAAGAATTCAAAAATGAAGCCTATTTTACAAAATTCAAAACATATAAGTTGAATTAATTAATTTAATAATTAATTCCCGCTGTCAAAACAAGTAGCGTGTTTTTAAGAAACAATACGTATCAAAATATTGACCCTAGTTTAAGTCCAATTTCAAGATGAAATTAATTCCAATGACCACTATTCGATTAAATGGTAAAAATATATTCTAATTGAACTTTAAAACCAATTCATAATATAATCTAATCATAAAAATAAATTATATTAAAAAGAAGTTTTGAATTAAAATACAACATTTTTCCCTGTTCATTAAAAAATGATCTTCATTGGAAAAATACCGAAAATTTACACAATGTAAATTTTGATGTCCCGATTCTAAAGAAGAATTTTATTTTGTCAAATATAACACTTAAAATTGTCAAAAAGTGGATTTAAAAGAGTTTCTCCATCAAAAGTCGGTTAATCGACCTTTTAAAGAATATTAGAATGTTTATTCTTAAAAATTGGATTCATTCGCATTTTCAATCCTCTAACATTTATTGTAGAGTAAAAATATTTGACAAACATACATAATCATTTTTTAGTTAGTTCCGTTCTTTATCACCATTTCAACTGCTAGGTGTTAACTACCATTTAAAATAATATTATTTTTTTTATTAGAGTGCAACGTAAGATTTCAAAGGAACTTGTTGTTGCATATTGGGTACGCCATCGAACATAACGTTCCCTTTAAAGTAATATTAATATTTTTTTTCACAAATAGGGATAAATATAAAAATTTCATATTGTTTATTTACCTAGAGTGTTACATCCTTCCCCCCTATTGGGAATTGCATCCTCACAATTTCAAAATTAGGCTTGAAAATTCTATTGTAAGTCCCACATCAGAAAAAGAGTAAATTAAACTATCACTTTAAAAGAAAGAAAGAGAAGTACATAGGTCACCCGAGTTAACCCACAATAGGATTCCATGTAGGAAACATGGAAATGGAGGAGAAAACATAGGGTCATGTTCTGATGGAGAGTGATAGGAAACATGTTTAGGAGAAATTTAACCACAAGAAAATCACAAACTTGTGATGGGTTAAACGGTATTCGATTCCCCATTAGTAAAAGTTAATAGACAACATTTTTGTTTTATCTTACTTATTATTAAGGAATTTATTCATAAGGAAACATAATTACTTATCATGTTGACTTTCATCTTTTATTATATTTCTTACACAAACTAATATTTTCTGGAAAAGATGAGTATTTAGGAAGACTTGTTCACATTTAGAGTACTATAATAAACTTCTAGAGAATCACCTAATCCACAAAAGAGAACTATATAATTCCCATGTCTTTAGACATTAACCAAAACCAAAACCAAAAAGGTTAGTACAAGATTAGATAATCAAGAAAAGGATAACCCTTTATAAAATGAAAATCTATTCTTAATCTTCAAAATTTGTCCAAAAAAACCCAATGTTCAACGAAGACCATTCGATAAACAATTGTCCATAAAATTCCTCAAATTAAACCAAACTATGATTGAAACCCAAATATTTGAAGGTTTTAATCACATAGTCTTCCATGGTACAAATTAACTTTTATCTCAAAATAACATCAGTAGCTCTTAAATTCTCCTATTGAAAAGTAATTAACCTAATCACATATCCTCGATGATAGTTTAATCATTTCCATAGATAACCCAAAATAAACTTACTCTTGATTCCTAAAATCATCTAACTAAAAATAATTAGTCTAACTAACAAGTTACTTCATGTAGTCCAGTGGTAGGCAATAAATACCAGTCGCACTTTGGTTGTGGGTTTGATTCCAGCAGCTTTGTCCAACGCGACGGGTTGTCACCCGGTCTGTGTGTTGTCCTTTTTCCAAACTATATAATTCTCAAATCATTCCCCAAAAAGAGATAAAATAATCAAAAATAATCATAACATATTTTAACCTCAATTTTATCTCATGACTTTCATTTTACATCATAACTTATAACAACCCATAATTAACTCAAAAGTAAGGATCATATAAACCCTAATGGTTACCTTTATAATTATTACCTGAACTTCCACATCGATTAATCATCTCATAAATGATGCATTACAGAACATACCATGGTACAAGTGGTTGATCATGACTCCATGATAGTTGGTTCAGAACAACCACGTGTTTCCTCATTGAATCCCCCATTTCATCCAGTCTCTTAATTAGAGAACCACCATAGTTTCCTTCAAACCTATTGTCACATTGGTGCCTGCTAGATCCATCCATCCTCGAAAAACAGAAATGTCAGTGTGAGTATATCAACAAAACCATCATGTAATAATGAGGAAGATAAACACTATGATATACTTATTCATTAAATTTATCAAAACTAGGAATCTTTCTGAAATATTAACCATTATGGTAATGTCACTTATGCTTAGAGAATACCCTAACCTCTAAAGTTATCTAAACCGACCTTTGATACCAACTATAAGGCCCCAGCCTTAAACCTTACTTAATATTTAATTAAATGAATAATTCACATTGTGGATCTTTTCAGGTTTAGAGTTTTATAGAATTAGGTCATAACTATTACATCTCAAAATATTACAAAGTAGACACTTCTACTAAGTTTCCATAAAATATAAACTCTTTAAAAGAAACATGTCTTGTTCCATGTTTTAGATAGCATGAAATTCCCTTGATCCCATCCATGACCCTATTCCACGTTAAGTCTTGTGAAAAACATTTAAAAAAACATGTGGTGAGCATAAAAATCTAAGCAAGGGATACAAAAAGAATGAAAACTGTTAGTTTTTTCAAAGTAACAAGTAAATCATGTATACTTTATCAAAGTAATACCTTTCACCTTTAGGAAGTAGTAAAAACTCTTCACTGAATAAAATATCATTACTTACCCTTTTGTAACCAAATGATTACCATAAAACCCATATAAAGAACACATAACATATAAAGGTAACATGGGACATAAACATACTTAAATGGAATAACCATACGGTCGACTTCCACACATACTTAATGGAATAGCCATACAGCCGACTTCCATACCCAATGCATTGGAGGTTATAACGTAACAACCCGTCCTGGTATTCATGACACCACCTTTCATATGGTTTATCACGTAACCACCCATAAAATGTCCATGTACCATCATTACATATAAAATATCTAAAATATAAACATTTCAATAACAACATTCGTTTTCAATCACAAGAAGTAATTCCAAGATATTGAATTAATCAGTCCATATTCAAAAATGATTTAAAAGAGATTTTTGAATCAAAGTGTCTCATACCACTTTAATGATTTTAATGGAATTATAATTTTAAATCATTAATGTCCATATAAATAAATAATGAAAACCACTTTGAAAACATGGAAATTAATGATAAATATTTAGAATAATAAATCTTTAAAACATTTAAAATGATATTTTTGTTAGCGAGTTTTTAACAAAATTAGAGACTCTTGAATACAAATAATTGCGGAATAACATTTAATATGAACTTTATAATATCATGAGAATAAAGGGATTCATGATATAATATGTTAAAGGATAGTATACACGCCATATAAGAGTGAATTGGTGCATAACAACAATGAAGTCTCAATGGAAATGTAAATTGACATGAAATCCATTATAAAGATGGTATCCTTAAATTAAGGGTAAATCTATCACATAATTATGAGTGAGAAATATAATTAAACCCAATATAAGTGGATATTAAGTGTGAAACAATAAGAGTTCATTCACACATATTCATAGGATGACATGTTCCAGAAGTAAAAGTTGAACCCAAAGAAATCGAAATTGGGTTAAGACATTCCCTTGTAAAAATTCGACAGCCTAACAACGTCACTTCAAAATTCAGAAAATTAGTCAATGAGAAAGTGAATGGTATCTCATCACATGGACATAAACATTACAATAATAAGAATATAAAATAACATATCCCAACATAATAATATGTAAATTAAAAGACATAACAAAATAAGTCTTTTAAAATGAGGAGGGTGAAAGGTCCCCGTACCGAGTTGGGTAGCTTTCGAAACGTACACCCCATGGAAGAAGGGTCTTACAATGAATATGTAAATACCCATAAATAAAATTATACTACACAAAGTGTATCATAATTGGCAGTACATACACCACTCAAAGGAAATAGTGGCAAACATAGCATAAATGTCACGAGAATAAAAGTGAAATGAAAAATCCCTTATTAAAACTCGACAGCCTAACGGCGCCACTTAAAAATACCAAAAATGGATTTATGAGATCAAATATGGTCTCTCATAATATGAAAAAAAATTTACAGTTTTTTTAATATAAAATAACATCCCCAAACATAAGAAAGATGATCTTAAAAGAAATTACATAAAATAGAGTACTTAAAAATAAAGAGAGAGGTTAGGTCCCTTACGAAAATTCGGCAGCCTAACGGCACCACTCAAAACTTCCAAAATGGATTGGTGAAAAAATAGGGTCTATCACCATATGAACATAAAAAATACTATAGGATTAATATAAAATAACATCCCAATCATATGAAATATGAGCTTAAAAGGAATGTCATAAAAGAGTGTACTTAAAAAGAAAGAGAGGGGTAGGATCCCTTACCTCGGGTCCGACATGACTCGATCGTTCTTTAACGTCCTGAATAATAAACTTGAGTTAATTTATACATTATTAAGAACATTTTTTCAAGTTCATTATTCCTTTTATATCACTTATTTCCATGTTATAAACATTATGTAATCATTTACGTTAATAATGTTTGTTTTGTCGATATTTGGTTCTTATGTCGAAAGTGGACTTCTTACAATTACTTGTTGTTCATGTGGTCAAAGGTTCATTATATCCAGAATGATATTAATGATTTGGAAATCATATATATCATATATATCCATAATATTCAAGTATTTATAATATTACATAATCATTAATAGGTATGAAATGAAATGCACCGTTCATGGAGACGGTAAGCCGAACGTACGCATGAATGCTACTTTCATTTCTATGTCGTATTAATGGAATTAAAAACAAATGATAGGTATGTATATTTTAATTCCAGAATTATATTCATCATTTATACGAAACATAAATCATATATAATAACTTTAAATCCATCCTTTATACATCCCACATATGGCATTAACGAATCAAATCACTTTGAGGGGGCGGTAGTCCGCACTTCCTAAAATGAAATTATCTTGTTTACCCACAATGGAAACCATAAAGATATTACACAAAAGAAAAATACAGAATCTAAAGTAAAAAATAAACATATTATATATCATATATAAATATAGTGACATCTTAATGTCCACCTTTGAAGGTGTTATATGAGTGTTGAACAATCATCGTTTCGTGAGGCAGAAATTCGGCATCCACAGAAACAGTATGTTCATTAACCATTAGATGTAGGTGTGTGTATGTGTAGCACGAATTCATATTATAAAAACATCCTAGTATATTTAATATACTGGATTTTTTACAAAATAAATGAATAAAAGGACTTTAGGCGGATGGAGAAGCAAAATAAAACAAAAGAACACAAGTGAAGACATTACCTTAAAATCGGGTAACTCTTCTTGATTTGAGCTCAAAGGTTTCCTTGGAAAGGATTATTCCCAAAGGTTTGGATTCAATGATTATAGAGGTATGTGGAGAGATGAAATGGGCAGGGGTTGGCTGAGCCAAATGCTTGAGAGGTGTGGGTAAGGAGGTAGAGACTGTGGCCTTTTATAAGAGAAGAGGAGGGGCACTCTTGGAAAGTAAGGAAATGTTACTTTATTTTAGAATGAGTTTCGGATTTTAAAGGTCTCAAATTGATGTGTTCAAGGATAAGGTGATAAGGGTTCTAAATACACTAATCCAATAGGTTTTGGACATGTGTAGGTCTTAGATTTTACATTTACTTTCCATTTTATTGAAATCGTTAAATAATGAGTTAATCGCTTCATCATCATGATGTCATAAATAATTTTATTTATTTAATGTATAAAAATTATAAAAAAATATCATGATGTAGGAAATTGTTTTATATTTCCATTTACTATTTATAGTAAAACATCTGACTTGTATAACCCCATGTAAAAATTGTTTTAGTAAAACAACTCATGTTTGTGTCATTTTTAATTTTACATTAAATAAAAAGTTATTTATGTCATTTCCCAACCAAAGTGGATCCATGTGGTCCCCAAGATGACCCATGGATTTTCTTGGTCGGCCATGACACATTCAATAAGGGTATCACATGTGTCAAGATCATTAATATTATTAAAACATTATTTTTCCCTTAAACTACACTAATTACTTGTAATCGCGATTAAGAACATAAAAGTTACTATTCACCAAAAAATTATTTTATTCCAATTGAACCACATTTTAATTCCTAATGACAACCATGTATGTCGGATTTTTGAAATTCAAAACACAGAGGAGGAAAATTTTCATTTAAACGAAAAATCAGTTTCTTTAACTACCACTTAGTGGTTTCACTATTCATCAAAATTGATGTTTTTCAGAAAAATACCAAAAATTCACCCTAATCTATATTTGATATTTCAAATTCAAAAATGAAGTCTATTTTAAAAAATTCAAAACATATAAGTTGCATTAATTAATTTAATAATTAATTCCCACTGTCAAAACTAATAGCGTGTTTTTAAGAAACAATAAGTATCAAAAGATTGACCCTAGTTTAAGTCCAATTTCAAGATAAAATTATTACAATGACCACTATTGGATTAAATGGTAAAAATATATTCTAATTGAACTTTAAAACCAATTCAAAATATAATCTAATCATATAAATAAATTCGATTAAAAAGAGGTTTTGAATTAAAATACATCATTTTTCACTGTTCATTGAAAAATGAACTTTATCGGAAAAATACTGAAAATTTACACAATGTAAATTTTGATGTCCCGATTCTAAAGAAGAATTTTATTTTTTCAAAGTATAACACATAAAATTGTCAAAAAGTTTATTTAAAAGAGGTTCGCCATCAAAAGGCGGTTAATCGACCTTTTAAAGAATATTAGAATGTTTATGTTTAAAAATTGGATTCATTCGCATTTTCAATCCTCTAACATTTATTATAAAGATAAAAAATATTTGACAAACATACCTAATAATTTTTTTAGATAGTTCTGTTCTTTCCCGCCATTAAAATGGCTAGGCATTAACTACCATTTAAAATAATATTATTTTATTATTAGAGTGCAACGTAAGATTTCAAAGGAACTCATTGTCGCGTATTGGGTACACCATCGAGCATAGCATTCCCTTTAAAGTAATATTAATATTTTTTTCAAAAATAGGGTTAAATATAAAAATGTCATATTGTTTATTTACCTGGGGTGTTACAATAAAAATAATCCAAATGTTTTTTCTCGGTTATGATTATGTAACTGAACATTTTCACTAAAGTGGAAAATTTAAATAAAAATAGACACTTTGAGTCATTCCAACCACACCATGATTCTGATTGGGGTTGGATGATTCTTAAAACTCAAAAATGACTTATGGATCATCATCCTAAATTATCAAAATAACATTATTTACTTTTTTAGTTTTGAGTGGGTCAATCTAGTTTTTAATAAATGTAATTTTAAACTAATAGCATAAACATTGAGTCATATCGGTCACCTCATTCATTTGATTGATATGAGACTAATTCTGAAACATCAAACATGAAATGTGAATTAATTTCTTAAATTATCAAGATAGTACGAGTATTTTTTATTTTTTTTCATTGAGTGACATTCATTATTAACAAAAAATGAAAAATTTAAATTAATAATAGGAAAATTGAGTCAAACTGGAAACATCATGTTGATTGAGGTGAAGATAATTCTTGAATGTCACAAATGAAATATTTTTATTTTTCATTAATTATAAAATTGATCATAAAAGTATTGATTATTTTCTAGTATTCCACTTATCGTTTTTTCTAAAATATCAATTATAAACAATAAAGACAAACTTAGAGAAATAATAGTAACACTATGCATCATATTGAGGTTTGGATGATTCCTACACATGAAAAATGACATACAGATCATTTCCAAAAAAAATAAAAATAATAAAAATGGTTTTGACCAGTTTTGAGTATTTCACTTCTGTTTTTTAATAAATTTCATTTTAAACTAAAAAAATTCAAATTGAGTAATATGGAACACATCGTGTCTCAATTTGACCTGAGAATAATTCATATATATTAAAATTGTATTAATATTTTTGTTCTAAACTATCTAATCATAAAAAGTGTGTTTGATTTGATTTATGTGAGTGACACACATTTTGAACTAAAATGGCTATTTTAGATTGATAAAAATACAATTTAGTCATACCGAGAACACTGTATATCAGATTCAGGTTCAACTAATTAATAAAAATTGAAAATAAATTTTGGGTTATTGTACTAATGTATTAAAACCATATGAATGTTTTTTAATATTCATGAATATGTAAATTCTATTTTTTAATAAAACATAAATCTTAAATTAAATGTCACCGTTGGAGTCATATGAGTCATATCGTGCATTGTATTGATATTTTATTGGTTCCAACATTTAAAAAATTACCAATGTATTAATTTATTTATGTATCAATACAATTTTAATTCAATTTTTTTATTTTTTGTACGTTACACTTTTTTTACTAAAATGTCATTTTAAATTAAAAACCAACATATTGAGTCATATCTATCACATCATGTGTCATTTTGATGTGAGGATCATTTATACATGGAAAAAATTTAATTTAAATAATTTTATAAAATTAAATGGACAATTTGAGTGTGGTTAGTTAGTTTTCATTGACTTTCAATATTTTTGAACTAAAATGTTTGTTTTAAATAGATAATATACTCTTTTAAAGTACTGATCATATCGACCATCATATTGTGGTGCGCCTGATTCTTACACATCAAAAATGATATATGGATCATTATCCTAAGTTATAAAATCATTATGATTTTTTTATTGATTTTTAGTTTGTAACATTTATTTTTTACTAAAATCTAATTTAAAATAAAAACCACACACATGGAGTCATACATTTCACATTGTGCGTCTAATTTATGTGTGAAGAATACCTATAAATTAAAAAAATAGATCATTTTCCTAGTATATTGAAAGAATCAAAATTTGTTTTTTTATTTGTGTATGTCACATTTAGTTTTTTCTAAAATGACATTCTAAACTAAAAATTTTAACTTTCAGTCATATTGGTCTAATTATGAGTCATTTTTATGCGATACTAATTCATTCACATCTAAAATTACTTATGACTAATTTTTCATACATAATCAAAAAAATATGAGTATTTTTTAATGGTTTCTATTGAGTGATATATTTTTACTAACTTTTCAATTTTAATCTCACATCAGACACTTTGAGTTATACTTGGCACACCGTGTATTTGAATGAAATGTAGCTGATTCATATATGACATAAATGGAATATTTATTTTTTTCTAAATTATAAAAAACAATACAAATGATTTTTTTTGGTATTGAGTATGTGACATGTGTTCTGTTAAAAATTCCATTTTGAACTAAACACATAAACATTGAGCCATATTGGTCACATCATGCATCAGATTGAGATGCGGAAAATTTATACACATCATAAATGACATATGAATCATTGTTCTAAAGTATTCGAATAGTCCAAAAATAATTTTCATAGTTTTGATTGTGTGGAATTTATTTCAAGTAATTTTTAAACATTAATCTAGAAGAACAGACATTGAGTAATAACAGACACATCACGTATTAGATTATCATTGGGATAATTCTTACATGTCACAAATGACATATAAATTTTTTTACTGAAGTATCATTACAAATTATAAAGAAATTAAGTAAATAATAAGAGGAAATTATTATAAAATAAACTAAATAAGTTGTAGAAAGTCCGTATTTAATGATTTCTATATCAATTATAATACGAGGTATGTGGCCCATTCATTTTTTCACTTATGAATAAGAGGAATATCATTTGTCATGGTAGTATATGAAGAATAAAAATAAAAATATTATTAATATATATTTTAAATGAAATTTTTATTATGTTCAGAAATAAAACATTAGGGATACTAGTTTATTGATGGCATTTGATATCTTTCATAAATTTGAAAACATAATAACCTCTATATTTTCATTTAGATACTTTTAGAAACTAAAAAATTGATGAGAAATATAATTAATTTGTTTGATATATGTATTTATAGTGAAAGATTATTATATATACACTAATAGTGATCCTCTTATAGAATTTCATTTTCTCATTGTATGCCTAAAGTACACTAAATCCATTTTTTGATGATATTTAAAAACATCCATATCATAAAATAATTTTAATTGAAAAAAATATAAAATATATAACATGAAGTTTATTTTTAAAATTATTCATTAATATATTAAAAAATAAAAATAATATTGTGTTGATAGTTTTCTGGGCTTCCATGCATCAAGTCAAGAAAAAAATCATTTTAGTATCCCAATTGACTATAACGTAAAACCAATCACACATAAAATAAAAACACATATAAGTAAATAAATAGAATAAAATATATATTATATGATTGTATTTTAGTTCTTTAACCTATCATCAAGGGAATTATGAAGAATCTATCAAATGTTCATTTTATTTCAAAAATTATGGCCAGTTTTTTCATTATTACTTCATATTTTTTTGTTCCAATGATAATAGTTTTGTAGAAGTGATGTGAGGACTAATGAGTCCAAATATATACTAACATGGTTTCTCTAAATATAGTATTCATATATATTATAGTAAAAAACTAAACCGTATTCATTCATAAATTACATAGTAGATCATCTTTATAGAAAATAAATCATGAAAGCACACCTTATGCATAAATTTACAATAGTGGATCATTGATATTCAATCTTCAGGATTTCATTTACATATTCATGAAAAAAATAGAATGTAATGAAATTTCCATATTTATATTAATAAAAATCAAATATGGTTAAAATCCACTTTCATGCATTGAATAAGAAAAATCAATTAATATTAATTAATGGGAAATTTTAACTGGATGGGTAATGGTATATTGTGAAGACATTTTAAATTGGTTGGTTGATCCTTTAGATAATTTTGATTCAAAATTACTTCACACACCATCCCATTATCTATATTTAATGAAATTCATGGTTTCATACCACTTTTAATTAAATCATAATGATTTTTCATTAATCAAATTTAGAAATTATAACATCCTTATCAACATTTATTTTATAAATATCAAATTTATATTATATGAATATTTTAAAAACATGATCAACCGTATGAATGCACACATCAAAATTTGAAACTATTATCTCAGAAATTATTATAGAACCACATTAATCAACACTCTAATATTACATATTAGAATATCTCTATTTTGTAGAATATCTTCTCAAATGTTATAGATGCCACTCCACATAAAAAGTTGGTTTGTTGGTGTTGATAGATATATATCACAGTATTTTTCACCTTATATAATATTAGTTCAATAATGGTACCAGGGACTACCCAATTCACATTTCAAAGAAAAAAATATGAACTTATTGATTACAAATTCTATGAATACTCTCTGTGGGTAATTGATTGCCTCCCAGATGGTGTGGTGGGGAGTTGTTTATGTTGTCATTGTGCTTATGTATTTTCTTCCCTCTGACTGTTTACCTTAACATTTTCATACCACTCTAAGATATAATTATTTTTTTTATTATGTATTATATAATTATTCTTGAAACTCTTTGATTTTATTATATTTATCCCCATTCAAATTTAATCCCTCAAAAAAATATCGGTGACACCAAAAAACCCACACCTCTAATTTGATCATATTGTTATTAATAATTCAAGGTCATTAATATTATTTTTTCATAAATCACAACAGATGAATATTTTTATACCTAAGCGAGATAAAAAATATATGAAAATGAGTAATCATTAGTATATAATACCAATTAAAAAAACTAATTTTTTATTATGTCATAAATATACATGATTCTCATACGTTTTGTCACTTGTTCAAGTACTAATATCCCTTCTTTATTTACACATTCATCCTACCAAAGAACATGACATGGGATACATATGTATTTGGATTAAATTATTCAATTTTCATATAAATGGAGAAACATAATTATGGTGTTGTTTTATGACACACATAAGTTTCATTGTGTCATAAAAATAGGTACAATTTTTTTTCAATTGAAGCATACCCTTTCCAAGATTTTCTATAGGGGTAAATTGGTTTTAATTCATAAAGCCTATTTTTAAAAATCAACTTCTATTTTAAAAATTAACAATTTATAATCAACGTTATTAGTACATGTATATTTTATGTAATGTATTACTAGCCACAATGTACTGGAAGAGATGTATCCTCCATATGACTAATAAACACATCCCATGATTAATGGTTTTTCAGGTGTGCATACATCTATATACGGTGACAATTTATTTCACCATTGTCATATTTGATATTAAATTTGGTAATAATTATGTGAAATCCTATGCGTGCCTTCGTAGTGGGAATTAATAAAATATTGAACCATGATTTATCAACAATAAATGCACTCCACATGGGATAATGAAGAGTATGTCAATGTTTCATTATTTTTATTAGAAAAATGTACAAAGTATATCATATTTCTAGGATAGTATCTTACCAAATTAATTTCTTAAGAATGGTCACAAAATTGTCCAAAAAATGTACATCAATTATAATATGAATTCAAGGGTTTTCCCATTGTAGTTACTAAGCATGACCTTCTTGTGGTCAATAGGCTTTCTACATGCTTTCAATCCAACCTCGAATTTGATACATTTATTTTTCACATTAATTTTTTTTTCTAACTCTAACATGAAATTTCAATATAACCTTTTCTAGGAAACATTGTTTCCCTCTAAATTTTATGAATAATTATGTGTTGAAATATTTTGTTCCACTATTTTTGGGAGCACCATCATCTTGAGAAACTTATTCTTCTATAATATTATGAGAATTGGCATATGATAAATTAATAATCTATATAATTGGATGAAAATTTAATTTATATTATATAAATGCAGTAATGAAATAATAATAATATTATTGGGTAATTACATATTTAAACCAAAAAATATAACTTAATAATTGAACTCTCCATTTTAAATTTTTTTATGGGATTTGACCCCTTTAAAAATTATCTAAATCCTTTCATTGTGTTCTCTTATAACATATACGAACCCTTATAAATTTTTTATGCTATAGAATGATTAATATTTCCTAGTGAATCTATAATAGTTTGTTGAATTGGCATGAAAACCATCAATTGGTTTGTTTGATAATAGAACAATTGGGCACTATTGGTTGTTTGGATCTGTAACATAAAATTTGTTTACTACCTATGATCTCATTATAAAAAAATCATCATTTCCACCCTCTTTACTATAATACACTTTCATGAACCCCAAATCCCAATTTTTAACAGTAATCCTATTATAATCCACCTTGAATTAAAAAATCTACCCTTGGAAAGTTTTATAATCAAACTCCAATATATGTTAGATTATGGAAAAGTATGTCATATTCAAAAAACTGGATTTCAATCCATGGTTCTAGATACCCGAATAACTTCATCCAAAAGTGAAATTTAATTATTTTTCACAGTAATTGGATCATCGTGTTAATTTATATATAATTTTTAACCATTAATCTAATAACCATTATAATATAATACAATCACACTCATTCCCCTTGATATCTATAGAATTCATTGTGAAATTTAATTCATTTTTTCATGATACTCATCAAAAATATGGTCTTCAAACCATTATATTAACTATTTATTATTTTTATTTGATATCCATATTTAAAACTATGATGAATTAAAATTAATACTATTTTTTTGGTAGGATAAAAATATGTGGAAATCTTTAATCTGTTTTGTTATATATAATGATGTTCATGTTCACAGCCATTAAAAGTAATTTTGAAAAAATATTATCTAGAAATCACTTCACCCACAATATTTCTAGTTTCAAAATATTTTGGTATACCAATTCTTTCAACATTAGATAGAAATTCATTACATAATTCAGCAACATATTCAAAAACATATCGCTCCTCAATAAAACCTTCTAGATGAATTCAATTTATGATAAATCGATTCATAATATTTATATAATATACAATGGGGTACCACCATTGATAATGTACAAGACAACAAATTTTAATATCTCTTACCAAGTGAACCATCATATAAACGAATTTTGGTTAGAATACCAACTCTAATTCACATTATATAACAACAATTTCCTTTTCCATAGTTGTAAATTTCACTGGAACTATTGATTTTATACATATAACATTGAATAATAAATTGGACTTGGTGAACATAAAAATTAAATTATTTGGAAAATTGAAATATAGATCAATATGAATTTTATATTTAATAAAATCATGGATGTTATGTGATTTTAGACCCTTTAACATTTAAAAAATCATTGACATGATGTTTTTTACATTTTATGGTTACCCTCATGAGCATTTAAATCATTAAAAAATTCAAAAATATTATATATCTATTTCTTTGAAAGAGTTTAATCATCTATAGGAAAAAGAATCCAATTTTCAATCTTCACTGGAGATATTACTTCTTGTATTCCTATGTAAATCATGTCCAATCTAGCCTTAATTAAATTTATTATTTATCATGATTAATTTATTATAGTATCAATGAAGTTATCCCATATATCTATTTCAACATGAATATGACCAAGAGAATGTCTAACATACAAAAATGTGTCGTATGGTTATTAAATAAATAATCCCATTTCCAAATTGTTTTTGTAGGGTTTTTATAATAACATTCACCAAAATCATTTTATGAATCTATTACCTTCTAAAAAAAAATTATCATTTACTATTATAGATGGTGTTTTACATTTTTATAAATTCATATAAAATGATTTTATCCAGGATTGTTACTTTTTGTTTTGGGTCTGAAATATGTGATATCCTAGAAAAACTATCTTGGATAAGGTTTCAATATTATTGAACTTGTATGTTATTCAAAAATGGGACACCCTTGAGTTACATTAATTCTATATTCTAAAAAATATCCATAATCAAGAATGATTTCTTTTCCATCCTATACAATGTGGATGATGTTTGGAAAAAAACCCATCAACGTTTCCTCTCGGTATGTTTTGGTTGTGGTTCTCTTTGTTGAAAAAGCCAGATGGCTGCCAATGATTATGAATTTCATCATAGGATTGAACGGTATGATGAAAATTTATGAAAATAGATAAATGGTGAGAAATAAGAACCATAATTCATAGGTCACATACCATGTTTCGGGAATGGTAAGTGACGCGGTAGGAATTGTACGTAGATATGATTCGTTAAACCAAAAAATGGTTCGAAGATGAGCAGTGATACGATACACCGATGGATTGATGTCGGTTGAAGAAATTGACAACACAAGCAAAAATTAAGTATGTGAAATGTGTGGAAAATCGGTTCACGACCGGATTGCGGTTCACAGCTTTAGAAGAATTGGTAAGCAGTGGAGGCTGAATCGAAGATTTAGTGAATCATGATTCAACAAATTAACAGGGTATCATTGCACATATAAGAATTACTACTCTCAATGATAATTGTAGAGATTTAACATTATTAGAAGGAATATATTTCTCTGGGAATTTGGCAAATCCCAAAAGTGGTTTGCGCTGAAGGTGTTTGCAGGGATTCGTAACCCGCAACAAAAGTCTGGTACGTGGAGGAGGAAATCTAGTACGTGAAAAAAATTGACTCGGTTCGTGGAAGAGGAATCTCCCATACAAAATAGGTAGAGTTCTTGAAGATGTACGCGTAGTGGGATCTCTCGTATGTGGAAGAGAATGAATACTGTGAACATATATTAGTTCACAGACAGGATGGGTTTTGTAGAGGAGGTTCGCGGAATCAGTACACAAAAGATGTACGTTATGGCGAAGGAAGAGGCACTATGCGGACAAAGGGCGGTTTTTTGAAATATAAGTGGTACACAAAGAATGTTTCCTACATTCCAAACCTAGTACACAATATGTGGAAGAGGCGGGTAGTTCGCGATATGCACATGGAATATTGAGAAAGATTCATTTTAATTTGCAAAAGTATATTCTAATACCTAATAGTACTCGGGAAGGTGGAATTCATCTGCGGGTGAAAAAGGAACTTCAACAGAGCATCTACCTATTTTTGAAGATGTAAGAATTCATGCGAATGAAGGGAACTAGAAGTCCATAAACTATGTTTGACCTACACATCCATTAACTATGAGTGGATTTTATTCAAAGAGCAGTGATCAAAGTAAGAGGATTACATTGACCCTTTCCACCGGTGTTGTGCCAGAGAAAGATGCATAGACATTGACCCTTATGAATGTAGTGAGCAGACCCTAAATCATGTAAATCTAGTGAGCCTGTGCATATAAGATCTAGACCAAACATTGTACTCATTAATGAAAGTGTGGTTTAGTGAATTTGGTATATTGGAAAATTTCCATTGTATACTCCTTAGATATAGCCAAGTGAGGGTAAACCATGTAAAAATTGTTGTTTCTTGTGCATGATTTCATATCTATTTGTACAATTTTACGGTAGGAAGAGGGAATCATGTTATTTCTAACAATGAAACAATATCAGAATGAGAGAATGTTTTAATCTATATTACACTGATTCACTCCCCCCCTCTCAGAGTTTTTAAACTTGTGGAACACATAGATAAAAACATGAATTATTCATTCTTATGATCATTACACAATTTAATAACATAATCCCATAATAATTTTAAATATTCGATCTTTGGAGCCAAATAAAAAATAATATCACTACCCAGTTTTTTTGGACTTGATATTAGAAGAGATAACATATTGTATTTTAATTTGATGCATATCCACATTGTAAATTTATAATTTACCCAAATAATCAACAATGTATTTTGTGTACCTCTTTAGAAAGAAAAAGGATTTATTCAATTCGAATAATGTTCAAGATGATGGTTTCATAGATCATTTCCAAATTCAATATACTCAAGATTGATTCTAGTACACTGTGGATAGTCTCTCACATGATTAAAATTACTATATTTTTTCCATGTATCATTATTCCATGTCAATTGTCGTACAATATAATCACTACCAATAAGTACCTAAACCATGGAATGATTGGAATGTAAAATAAAACATTCATATGACCCGATCATATTTTGTTTATCGAGAAGAAACATAATTTGGGTATTTTTATGTTATTTCTAGTCCCTATGAAATTTTATAAATTCATTAGGATTTACATATACTTTTTAAAGATCAAAACCATTGATCATAGAAATCAATTTTTTCTATTTGTTCAGAAATAATTATCATTATCTTCTTGGAGAATATCATTTTTGAACGAATGTTTTTTAGTAAAATTTTAATCATGAAATTTATTTCCAACAATTAAATTATATAAATTTATTATGGATGAAAATGATGTATATTTGGTGCAACCAACACACAATTGGATTTTTTCACAACCCTTTAACATCTCAATGAAAATTTGTTAATCAAATTTGTCATCAGAAATTATAATTTGTTATTTACTAAAGATGATGGGAATCATCATTCACACCAATTATCACATCCTCAATATGGTTTTCCTCATTTTCAAAACTTTTAATCATATCATATGACCCATGAATCAAATTATTATCCTAATAAATATTTGTATTAATTTACCCCATGTCTAGTCCAGTATTTACAACATTGATCTATTCCGTTATAGAACAAGTGTTCTTCTAACACATATTGAATCTTTATTATTTAATAATAATGGTGTTAAAATGAAAAAAGGATTTGAGGACTACTATATGAATGATCTTTTGGAAGCCTGATAAACTCATTCAAGCCATCCACGTACTATTTTTTATACAGTTGGAATCTATCATTTTTGGATTCATATTCGTCTAATTTGATTATATAAAATTAATATTTAACAAAATTTTTAAATACAAAAATATTATGAACCTAAAACCTATTAATTGTCATTATTAAAAAATCATTTAGTCTATATGACGAAGAACATATAAATTGTTGGCCTTAAGTCCTATTTGGGAATTCAGGTGGGTCATGTATTCGGTTTATACTCACTAGGCCATCGAGACTTCCATATAAAAATAAAATAAGGATTTATGGGTGGGATATCCCCTTGGGGGTGGGGGATATGTCCTTCATTTGTGGCATGTGTGTGATTTGTGTGTTTGATGTAATTGTTCCCCCAAATCACCAAATATATACATATAAATATGTATATATGTGTATATATATATTTATAAGTACATACATTAATATACAAATAATTTACTTATATTTCAATTCTTTTTCTTGTTATTATTATTATTAATTTACTGAAACCCTACTATAAAAATTATTTACCTATGTAAATACTATTTTATTATTGAATTCATTAAATATCATATATTTAAATTTTTTTCTATTATCATTATCTTACATATATTCACTAATACATATATGTATTATTAATATTTGAATTTATATGTATATTTCAATTTAAAATTTTATTTAACATGTTACAATGAATACATTATTATTCATTGGTATTTGTGAAACAGTTTCTTTTTATTAACAGTGAATATTTAATTGATATTTTACAAAAATATTTTCATTTAAATTATTTTGATATGTTCCAAAATTAAATATAATATTATAATAATTAATATATTTTCATATTATTTACAGGTTTAAATAATTATCTTATGAATTATATACACATATCAAAAATAATATACATAGGTAAATGTTATATTATTGACAACTTATTATCTCATAAAGAATAATATTAATAAAATATAAAATTTTAATATAATAAACATGTTTTATGTATAAATTTTATATTAATTATTGAATTCCATTCAATTAACGTATACAAATAATTATATAAAAACCCTATTATACACCACATTTTACCGATATTTCAGACGAAGTAATGGGAATATTCGGGTGACCAATAATTATTGGTGTAAATTGTCACATATGACAAGTATTAATCACCATAATTTACACACTACATTATAATTCTTTCCAGGGAGTTTAAAGAACATTCAAATCTTTTGGGAAATTTAAAATCACCTATATAAATCCTAAAAATGTTAAAAACAGTAACAACAGATGTAAATTTGTCGGACGGAGAGTGAATGAGAGCATGTAGTAGTGAGGGAGAGGTGAAGTGTTTTTGGTGGAAAGAGAGAGATTAGAAATAAATAAGGTAGTGTGGGACACTAGAGTAAATGGGGATAGTCATTGCTGCAAAAAGGGAGGGATAGAGGTGGAGATGATGATGATAGAATGGTGGGAGACTACTGTCAATGGAAGGAGGTGGCCATGAGGGAGAGAGACAACGAGGGATCATAGTGGTGTGGGAGGGAGAGTGGGGGAAAGGAAATAGAGTGGCGGTGGGTCATCATTTCAAATATATCTTGGAAAGAAAAACTGATTCATTCCTTTATGGTTTTATTTAAAAATCTTCATAAGGTTTTTATTAGTTTTTCTAAAAAAGCACAAATAAATATGGATTTTATCACAGGTAAAATAAGTTGAACCGATAATGGTAAATTTTATTAGTGATTTTATTATGCTAGTAATGTTATAATAAATATAATTAAAAAGATTAATTCATATTCCAAACCTATGAAAACCATGGGTTTGAAACCCATAGCTCGGAAAATTTATTATGGAAAAGAAACAACTAGTACAAATTTATGTAACAGGACGAAAAAATATACTCTCTATCCAAACAACCATAATTAACATCCATTCACAATAGAGAAAATAAATTAAGACATAAATATTAATGGATGTTTACAAATTTCCATGCATCAGAATGTCTGGAGGATGAAGACCTCAGGTAAACACAAGAGAAACTCGAGGGCCAACTTGATCTTCAATGATTTTTCTAGACTATTCTTTAGCCTAATATGCCACTTGATCGAGAGAGGCCATTCTATCATGTTTAGTAATATTCAAATCCATAATATTGTCCTATGGACTATCAACCAGTTTTCTAAATTCCACATTAGTGTAGACTTCATTCTGATGATTTAAAATTTCATCTCTACCCAAGGATTCTTTCCTTGAGCCCTATCCAAAACATTTTTGTAAAAACACCTCTAACGTATAAATGGATAACCTTCTTTATTAGTAGACAACTTCACAAACTCAAAAAAATCATGTACATCAAGACTTCCTTTAGATGAAGTACTCCTTTTATTTCTCACACCATATTTTTCAAGGACATCAAGACAATTTTGATCAAATTCCACCTTGTTAATGGACTCAATTATGGAATCTAATTTACCTTTAACTTCAATAGAACATCAATGTCTCGGTTTTCGACAGCTTTAATAAGACTAGATAATTCCTCCTTTTCAACTCCCATATCAACTAGTAGAATTTTATAATCAATAATAGATGGAGATGTGTTATAATGAGGTGTAATTTCAAATTTTTTCAATATACCTTCCTCTAATGTAGAATAAATTGTAATTGATCGACATACAAGAAGATCATTTTCCATAACAAAAACTGTAATTAAACTCGGCTGTCTCAAAATAAAAGGAGAAAAATCTGGGGTAGTGGAGAAATATATCCCCATAATATTCACAGTAGAAAACTCACCAGAACATGAGATATTTTACACATGCCATTCTTTTAAATAAGAAGGATTTATTCTCCCTTTTCACAAGAATTCATAAAATCACATTTAATAACATCATTGGAGTCTATCCCATCCATATAATTAGATAAAACCCACACATGACGTGACTCATAGGTTTCAACAATATCATCAATCACTATGATATCAAAACCACTCAAAAATTGAGGCCCTTATCATGTGCCTCAATATCTAAAACATTAGGATATAAATTATTTACATAAAAAAGATATGAGATAAAACATGTACCTAATCTTATAGTTATTCTGAATAACAGATGAGGAAATGAATCTAGGGCTTGAAGTAGAAGAGTCACAATATCCCTCATGGGTGTGTAAGGATTGGAAATTTTTTTGTAGGAAACAAATAATCATAAAACCCCTTCCTTTCAACTAATAATTTTAATCAATATTCTTATATGGAGGCACTATGTGCCATAAAAATTAACTTTTTTGCATCCGTATTGGTAATATTGAATTTATAGCTATCATCATGATGCTAATATTTCTGGGGATTCAAGCATCTTAAACACATACGATAGTAATTTTAACATGTCCAACACCTAATAAGTATAAAAAAACCAATTACAAGGTCATTCTATATAGAAATATCCAATTAATATTCACTAGTAACCATGTACATCCATTCAAAAAATGTACCATTTCAGACTCCAAATAAACCATTATTAATGTGGAAACAAACATGGAATCATTAAAAAAGATACAAAAATTATATAAACACTAATTAAGTCCTTTAACTAAAATCCATGATTTGATATGGTGTTCTTGGCTAGAGACAGATCAATCCATGGGTCTCATTACATATATCCTAGGACCCCTAGTTTCATGTTGAAAAATACACCAATCTAATGATTCTGTTTCATATCCTGAGAATGGAAATTTATATCAAAATATACCAAACCTGTTGGGACCATGTTCCATATATAAAATACTCATATGTAGAGCAGTTGTTTCTTCACATCTTCAATATTCTCGACATCATTTCCCAATTGTTATGTAAAATTCACTATGAAGGAGTTCGTACATGTATTTATCCTCTATTCAATGATCATTGGATATCCCTTGATAAACACATGTTATTTATTCCTCAAGAGTTGATAATGAGAAACTATTTAGTCACTCCAAACACTAAAAGATGCATCATTAACAATATTAACTACCCACATTTCAATCATAACTATAATATAATCTCACATAGTAATACATACATGTTACAAAGAGAGAGAAATAATATTAACCCTATTTGTATATCGAAAAGATCCTGATGAGGAAAAAAGTGTGTTGTCCAAGCCTGAATCATCACCATCTTTATTTGAGGAAGCACTGAAAGAATTCACTGGAGTGAAAATACCTATTAATAAATACAATTATAATTGTTTTATTATAGACTTTTATTTAAATTTTATAACAGGATAAATATATATTTACGAATTTATAATAAAAATTTTAAATAAATATATTTATAAAACTTAAATATAATTATAAATAAATTTATATAATGATTAATATCAATAAAGTTATATATATTTAAATTAATTTAAATATAATATATAAAAAATTTAATTAATATATATAATTATAAACCCCATAATCATGCATCCAAAAGACCAGGGTCCGAATCCGGGAAATTCCCATTGGGGATTTATGAAACACATATTACACAAGCAGGATAGAGGAGCCATGTCACTACCAAGGGCGTTCGAGAAATGTTCATGGGATAGTAGGCCTAGGGCCTCTGGTTTATGTAATGGGTCTCCCTCTAATCATATAGAAAGAGATATTTTTTCATAATAAAAAGAGACATTTTCACCATCATTTTAAAAAATGATAAATGTAATAAATATTAAAATATATTAACTATAATTATATTATTATGTAAATAAATAAATTTATATATTTAGATATAATCATAATTATACATATATAATTCTCATATTCATATTTATATATTTCTTAATATTTCAATATAATTATAATGGAAAAAAACATGGATTAAAAAACCTAGTGTCATGGAATGATTATTAATAAAAAAAGTAAAGATGAATAGAAATTAAAATACTAGAATATTAAAAATTTGACCAAATATTTCTTGGAAAACAAAAAAGTCCCATTAATTCAACTAAATTATGACCAAAACCCCTTCCTTGGGAACAACAATGACCTCTCAGGTTCCTTCCACTCTATTATTTGTTAAGATCATTCCATGAATAATCTTGTACGTCCTTTCCAAGTTATTCATCTTCCTCATATGGGGACTCAATATATTTATCTCTAGTTGAATCATATTTTAATATAAAACTAGAGACATCAAGAGAGTTAGTCCATTTCTTATTAGTGATAACAATTTACTCATCAAACACAACCCTTCTCATGGAACAATTTAAAATATCTAACAATGTTATTTTACAAGTACATGAGTCTGGCGGGGGAATGAAACCTTCCAAAGGTGGCACCTTTACATATTTCTCCCAATCAGAAACATTATCTCCAACAATAAGACCATCTTATTTTGACTTTCCAACTTCCATGATTTCCTCAAATACCACTCCATCCCTCTCACCCTATAGATAAAAATGGTGTGACAAAATAAATTACCTGTGGGTAACCAGATGATATCCTTAATCATAAACTACATAATTTTTTCCTTTGGAAAGAAGTAGTTGAGTGATTTATCAATCAAGGGATGAAAATTCATCTCATTTAACAACTATTTTATTGGAATGAAAAATTAACTCAAGAGATCCTATATGTGGTTACAGAGTATAATTAATGTATACATTAATTACGACAACAACTAATTTGAGAACCTGATCACCATCACCAGAAATACCATACATTGGAGATAAACAATTATGAGCCTCCAAGGGACTATCATAATGAGGGGTCATGCATGTTGTAGTAGGATTCACTAACCACAAAGAAACAACCCCAATTTTTACCAAATCTACAAAAGATGAACTCCCATATGAATCCAATATAATATCATGGGTAGCGCCATCCTTGGAAACCTACATGAAGATCTTATTGACTCTATGGGAGTCATGATTACCCTCCACCCTATCCTCGCTAATATGAAACTTGAATTTTCATTGATCAATTTGATGACTAGGTTTATTATAATTATAACCTATTAAATTCTTGTGAAATTGGGTAGAAAATTTCCAATATTATAGTATCTTCCCCATAATTCATGTAGCTAATATAAGTCAATTGATAAATTAATATTTTAATCACTCATAGCTAATAATATAATTTTAATTAGATCCATATAATGATCAATATAAAACATTACTCAAAAAAATGACCAAACCGATCATCCTCGGTCTCCGTATCAATTTTAATTCATTTCTACATTACATAGTTGACATCCCACAAATTATGCGGACCCCATAAAAACTAGCTCTTTCCCCTAATATGAATCCAGGTTTGAGTATATGAGCTCCTAGGTGAGAACATATTAAAGAGAGGATCCCATAATCCAAATGTAGGAAACACTAGATTGAGTGAAATGTCACAAAATATAAATGTTAAAATATTAGTATACATCACAAGGAAAAGAGATGGTAAAACCCCTTACTGATTAAAATCATTATCCAGTCACCAAAACCGCGAAAATGATGATTTTAACTCTTTATATCATTAGGCTTCCTTGGATACCTTATTGGAGGAACTTATGTCCAACAACGGAGTAAAAAATTTCACTCCTTGAGATGACCTTAAGAAGTTTTAGGTTTTACCTCCATGAATGAAAATGAACCACTTCTTGTAATCCTATTATGATGTGATGCTGAAGTATCATGGAGTTCAGAAAAATAAATATTATTTAAAGAATGAATCATTGAATAAACTGAATACAACACTAGGTTCAACGCAATAGTCTTTACCACACCAACCAACTCGAAGAAGCCGTGTTCACCTATTCCATGTCATCTTCCATTGACATAACCTTCAAAGGGTGGATAAAATCATTTTTGGGGTAAAAGTAGCAATTGAGAGTATTTACCATCAAAATTTGTTATAAAAAATATATATATTGATATAATTATATATATATATATAATTATAAATAATATCAAATATTTATTGATTAAATATTTTGACTATTATTTTTTTATTTAAATATTTAAATATTTATTTATAATTACAATTTTAAAAAAATACATTTGAAAATATTTTTAAATAATTTTTTTTACAAAATTATAAATATTTTTATACTTATATAAATAAATATATAATTTTAAATCTAAAAAATATATTAATTATTTAAGTATATATAATTTTAAATATAGAAACATATCTATTGTTTCAATATATTTATTATAATTATATAATTATATAAATATTTATTTATTTATTAATAATTACTTTTATAAATAAATATCACAATAAATATTTTTATTTAATTATAAATATATATAATAATGATATACATTTTAAAAATTATATATATATATATATATATATTTATATATTTATTTCACTCTACATGAAGATATCATTTATATGATTGTGTCAGATGTCATTGGTTTCAATAACTTTGTAGTATTGTAGAAGTTGTTATCAATTAAGTTTAAATATGGACTATAAGCTTGTCCATAGATTTCTATTTGAAATATAACATGTAAATTCATGATATGGACAACTCTGGGGGTTTCATATGAGTCTTCATCAAAAGATTATTGTGAGAAAATATAAAGGGCCAACACATAGTGAAGAGTAAGACACCGAAATGAAAGAGGGAAATATCACAGTAATTTTTGAGCCATACAAAAATGATTGGAATAATTTCATTATATACTTCTTCTTAAATAATGGTATCTCTACCTTGTTTTTATAGAATATTTTGACATTTATACACTTTTAGTTTATTAATAAATTTTGGCACTTTGGGGTTTCTTCTCATTGAAGAACCATTTGAGTATATATATATAGTAATAATTATAATTATAAAAAAATATATTTAAAAATATGTGTATATAATTACAATTTTTTTTAATTTTTTTATATTTTTATAACTATATATTTATATATATAATTATAAATATCATAAATATATTCATTATTTTAATAAAAATATATATTAAAAATGTAGGCATAATGCCCTTTTATTAAAAATTAATAAAACAGAGAAGATGAAAACTGGTGCCAAACACAACAACACATCCCTCATCAATAAAAATAGTTATAGACCAAACGTTTTTAAATCTGATCTCCACCCATTAATTCTCCATCATCCAATGAATTCTAATTTTTTCATCCAATACTGCATCCTCGACCACTAGGATGACAAAATACCTTCTATGTTTTCACATTTTTGTCAAATTCAATCAATGTCACTATATTCCGAGTAAGATCTCCAAATATATTTTTGAACTTACAACTTATTCAGTGTTTCATCAATCATGGAAACCTCATAGTCTTTATCGATGATGTTCTAAACCTGATCTGGCAAGATTATTTCCTATCAAAGTAATTTACGGGTCAACCAAATTTCATCACACCTCATTGCCAACCTACTTTAAAACATCCCTCCATTCATTTAGATATTCATGCATTCTATAAAAATTACTTAAATATATTTATTATAATTAATTTTTTTTTAAATATATATATATATATATATTTATTTATTATTATAAATAAAATATTGATAATTTTTTTTCATAATTATAAATATTTATATTTATATAATTATATCTATATACCGTGGATGATTGGGATCTGAGCATACTCGGTCTGGAAAATTTATTAAGAAATATAAACTAGAAATAGTAATATAGAGATGTGGAAGATGTACCATAGAACACTTAGAGGAACACCAATGCTTCCCAAAAGTGAGAAAATCCAAAAAATTATGAAAATGATTAAACCATAGGCCATTCATTTAGCAACCCAATGTCCCAATTTATAATCTCTAAGGACATCTATAAAAAAGGATATAGGACAACATGATAAACGGACCATAACATCCATCAACACATCTGTTGGGCCCCATCATACCATTAGTATTCATCTGCATCATCCAACAATTTCCAGTGTGTGAGAAAATGTCACAAAATTATATGCAAATCAAATTCATTGCTCCCTACATCCTATGTTCACGATTCTCTGCCACATAAAAGTCACCCGAAAATTTATTTTAAGGGATACCCACACATGTAATTCCATAAATGAATACCAAGGAACCACACACCATCATTCTACATGCCAACATGCTTGTCACATACTGTGCATCTTAAAGCACTCCTAAAAAGGCCTCCTCACACATCACAATAACTCTACAAATTAAACTGATCATGTGTGCTAATAGGAAGTCCCTTTTCTATTTTCAATGAATCAATGGAATCCTCCTCGACCATCCCTATACATTAGATACTTCAAACCCATCGGTTCAACATCCCAGTAGAGTTTTGGGCCATCAACGCTTTTGTTTCGGAAGTGTCGTGAAGGGATCCAAGAACTACAACATCGAAGGTAGGTGTCCATCGCTATCAAGAAGAAAATATGTATCCCCAATGTGCTCACCAGGATCCCAGATCCCCTCATAATGGTCCAATATCCTCTCCTAATGTATCACACACACACATGAAGACATCATAACTAGCCTGAACCTAACATATGTTCTCACCCAAGGTCACCTCCCGTGACCTTATATGGACCTACTTCAGAACCTCATAGATGTAGATCGTGAAGGTGACCATAATTTCTACACACACTATGCTCTTAATCATTCTCATCCCTTTATCAAATGATGTATCCCTCTAACCAACCTGCTTCCCTACAACAATCTTCATCTGGGCTAGCTTTTTCTCCACCTTCATTGCAAGATTGATCATTATGTACTCGATATCCTCCTTAACCAATGACTTCCCTAATGAAGAACCACCTATAGACCCATCTTCACCCTTTTTAAGATCCACACCATCATATTTATCATGAGTTCGTTTTTCACTGCATGTTGAAAATATATCAATGTGCCAAAAAATTTCACAATTTGGAACCCGATGATCATGAATCGAATTGATTGGGAAATTGACTAGAGAAGAAATCTCTCCATTATAGTGATATGAATTATCCATCATTTTCTTATTTATATAATTATATATAATTATATTTAATTATAAATATTTATTAATATATAATTACATATTTAATAAAAATATATATTATTCTTTTATACTTATTTAAATATTTATATCTCTAAATTTTGTAAATAATTTTTTTAAAATATATATATATATATATATATATATATATTATTTGACAATTAACTATCAAAAAAAATTAACAAAAAATATAATATAAATAGATTATCTATATAAATTTCAATCATATTATAAATTTTAAAACATAATAAACAAAATACGTTAAATATTATAAAAAATATATAAATATATAAGTTTTTAGGGCATTAAGAGACTATTTATTTTGATTATATTCACATTTTGTAATGATTTTATATAAATAATTTGTTAATTTGTTTTACAAATATTAATTTAAAATTTTAATATATATAAAATTATGAATATATGAGTTATTATTTTAAGTCATATAAATCAAATTTATATATTTCATTGACATTTATATAATTATTGCATTATAAATATTATTTATTAATATGTAAAATTTATATATAAATTAAAATACTAACTAAGACCATTACCAACGATATTAAAAAGTATTGATAATGGTTACCAAATTATAAATGCTATTTAAAACACTAATATCGGGGAATCCTTTATCATCACTAGAGAAAAGCAGTCAAAATATTTAACATTTTATCATTTTTTTAGAAATAATGAATGATAACCTTATCTATGATTTTTGTGAGTTCTGTTAAAATCCCGCATATCAAACCTTATTTTTTTGGGAAGTTAAAGGAAAGAGTTATATAAGGCATGATATTTCGTAGTGGTGTGTGTGTGTGTGTCATTCTAATCTACAATTGGGAGTTGGTGATTGATTTGGGTCATACAAGATCATAGAGGTTCTTATAGGGTTTTTAGTGTTAATAATAATTTATATGGGTATTTCCCATTGTATTCCTAATTTTTTTCTTTCCTTTTATGTCACCAATATTATTATAATATAAAATTCTTACCAATTTTATTTAATGAATATATAAAAAATAATTTTAATAAAAAATAATTTTTTAATGATTATTTAAATACAATAAGAAATTTATAAAAATAATATATTACAATGTATTTGACTACATGGTCTGCATGTGTATACCTATATATATATATATATGTATATAACATCATATTGTATGGTACATCATCAAACTGAAACCACAAAAAATGGGTCTTGGAGGTAGTTTATTAGAAACAGTTCTAATAATCGTCATGAAATAAATAGTATAAAAATAAATATATAATATTTTTCTCAATTAAAATAATTAATAATATTATTTTGTAAAAAAAATAGTAGTACTTAATTTAAATCGATGTGAAATTTTTAAAAAATTCATTTTTTGACCCATCCCCAAAGACCATTTGTCCATGACCCCCCTCTATCTCTCCTAAATGACCTCAATCCCACACCGACTTCTCCTGAAAGAGACCATCATTAACACAACCTCCCTAGTTCCAATGATCACCATCCATCTTCATCAACAATCCCTATGACCCCAAAACCCTACACCTAATGATGAACATACCTCCTCAAATCCCCATGACCATGACCCCTTTCCCCACGATGAGGACCTCACAGTGACTTCACCTATTCCTTGATTATGACCCCAAAAGGGATATCTTCCCCTATTTTCAGCGACTTTGAACCACCATCATAATTGATTGTTTTTTTGTTTTATTATTTCTGAGGGAATTAATTAAATTATTTAATGTTATATTTAATTAAGGGATATTTTTTTGTCTTTTTGTTGTGATGATGTTAGTGTTACGTTAATGTTAAAGACTATCCGTCGGCAGTTGGTCATAGTCTGGAGAGTGGATTCACCTCAACATTATGTTAGGCTCGTATTCCATTTTTTCTAATTTTTAATACATGGTTATAAATTTTTTAATTTATTTCTTTCTTTCACGTGGAATGATATATGTTCCCATGGTGTTTTCAGTGTGTTCTATAACACTTCGGGATTTTACATGTTTATCAAGAGGTTGGTCAATGAATTGGTTATTGGTTTTCCCCATCTAAAAATCATTAAAACGTATTGAAAACAATAAATTTTCTTTTAAGCTCCACCTTATTTTCTATTTTTGGTATTTGTGGTGGAAATAGTGGTTTTAAATGTTATGTAAATGGGTTTTCATATGAAAAAACCTATCATTTTTCTTATAGTTTAAGTACACAACCTTCAAGTAGATTTCACTATTTAAAAAAAATATTGTAATATTAACATATTATATAAAAAATACTCTTAATTGTGAGTAAAATTCATATTTCCAACTACAAGATAACTTTCAATACATCAAAAGAATATTTTTATAATGTTTTACACTCTTTATGTCGTATGATATTTTTCACATCAATTTAGAAAATGTGGTAAAAACATAATGCCTTGCAATGCTATGATTCATATGGAAACATATGCTCTCTGTAACATACCAAGTACGTAATGAATAATAGATATTTTTATCTATGTCTATTAATGATTAATATAGTTTTTAGGGGATTAATATGAAAATAAATACAATCTTATCCATGGAATACACTAATATTCTTAAAAGATTGTTTTACTGCCGTTTGATGGAAAACCCTTTTTAAATCTATCTTTTGACAATTTTATCATCTATGTTTTTGAAAATAAACTTATTATTTATGATTGGTACATCAAAATTTACTTTGTGTGAATTTTTGGTATTTTTCCGATAAAGTTCATTTTTTTAATGAATAGTGAAAAATGTTGTATTTTAATTCAAAACCTCTTTTTAATCTAATTTATTTATATGATTATATTATCTTTTGAATTGATTTTGAAGTGAAATTAGAATATATCTTTACCATTTTATCCAATGGTGGTCATTGGAATCAATTTCACTTTGAAATTGGACTTAAACTAGTGTCAATCTTTTGATACTAATTGTTTCATAAAAACACGCTATTTCTCATGAAAGCGGGAATTAGTTATTAAATTAATTAATGTGACTTATATGTTTTGAATTTTGTAAAATAGACATCATTTTTGAATTCGGAATATCAAATATAGCTTGGGATGAGGTTTTGGTATCTTTCTGAAAAACTTCAATTTTTTGATGAATAGTGAAACCACTAAGTGGTAGTTAAAGAAACTGATTTTTCGTTTAAATGAATCTTTTCCACTTCTGTGATTTTATTTTCAAAAATCCTACATACATGGTTGTCATTAAGAAGTAAAATGTGGTTCATTGAGATGAAAATATTTTTTTGGTGAATATTAACTTTTAATTCTTAATCGCGATTAGTGGTAATTAGTGTAGTTTAAGGTAAAAATAATGTTTTAATAATATGAGATGAGATTGACACATGTCTTACCCTCATTGGATGTGTCATGGCCGACCAAGAAAATCCATGGGTGAACTTGGGGACCCTATAGAGCCACATTGGTTGGGAAATGACATAAATAACTTTTTATTTAATGTTAAAGTAAAAATGACACAAACAAGAGATGGTTTACTAAAACAATTTTTACATGGAGTTATACAAGTCAGATTTTTGATTATAAATAGTCATTGGAAATCTAAAAATATTTCTTACATAATAGGAGTTTTTTTATAATTTTTAGACTTTAACTAAATTAAATTATTTATGACAGCATGATGATGCACCGATTACCTCATTAATAAATGATTTAAATAAAATGAAATGATAATTTAACATATATGACCTACACATGTCAAAAACCTATTGTATGTATGGATTTCTAACCCTTATCCCCTTACCCTATAATTATATCAATTTGGGACCTTTTAAATCCGAAAATCATTTTAAAATAAAGTAACATTTCATTACTTTCCAAGAGTGCCCCTACTCTCCTCTTATAAAAGGCCCCCACCTCTACCTCCTTACCCACTGTTCCAAAGACTTTGGATAGGCCAACACCGGACCATTTTGTCTCTCCACTTCCCTCTCTTACTCCTTGATGCCTAACGTTGGGCAGAAGTCTTCTCAAGGAAGCCTTTGAGCTCAATCTAAAACGAGTTACCCGATTTTAAGGTAATGTCTTCACTTGAGTCCTTTTGTTTTATTTTTCTTCTCCAACCCCATAAACTCTTTTTATTCATTTATTTTGTAACAAATCCATTATCTTCAATATACAAGGATGTTTTTATAAGATGTATTCGAGCTACGCTTACATACACCTACTTTTAATGGTTAAAGAATATACTGTTTCCGTGGATGGTGAATTTCTGCCTCCCGAAACAATGATTGTTCAACATTTTTTTAACACCTTCATAGGTGACCATTAAGATGAAAATATATTTATATATGATATATAATATTTTTATGTTTTCTTTAAGCTCTTGTATTTTTCATTTTGGGCATATCTTTATGGTTTCCATTATAGGTAAACACGATATCTTCATTTAAGGAAGTGCGGACTACCGCCCCCCCAAAGTGATTTGATTCGTTAATACCATATGTGGGAAGTATAAAGGATGGAGTTATTATATTGTATATGATATTACACTGGAATTATAATATACCTTTATATCATTATGATTCCATTATATAAAATACGAAATAGAAATGAAAGTAGTGTTCATGCGTACATACGGCTTACCGTCTCAATGAACGGTGCATTTCATTTCTTACCTCTAAATGATTATGTAATATTATAAATGCATGCATGTACTGGATATATATATGACATATATGATATATACATCATGAATACCATTCTGGATATAATGGATACCTGAACAACTTGTAATTATAATGGGTTTATTTTTGACTCAAGTACTAATGATCGTTAAAATGACCGTTATTAACATAAATAATTACAGAGTGTTCATGACATGGAAATTAGTGATATAAAAGTAATAATGAACATTAAAAATTATATTAAACAAGTATAAATTAACACAAGTTTAATATTCAGGAGATTAAAGAATGATCTAGTCATGTTGGACCCAAGGTATGGGACTTCGTCTCAATCTCCTTTTATTGAGGCATATTTTGTTTTATACACAACCTTATTTTATACAGTGTATAAACCCCTTTGACTTTTACGTTTATTCAAAAGGATTGTTTTTTATTCAAAGCGTTTACTAAATGAAAAAAGATAATGTTTTTGTCGTACGTAGGCGGCGAAAACGACTTCTCCGCCGCCGTGACCATTATTTGAGTTTCGGCTTCCTCTACAAGCCAGACCTTTTTTTAAAAAAGAATAATAAATACCATGTTTTACTTTTATTTTATTTTGGTATTGAAAATTGTTTTCATAATGTCTTTATATCAATGTGTTGTATTGATATCCAGTGATTGAATGGTGGAAATGTTATGTTTCCTTTATGCATGTTTTATGTGATACGATTATGTTGAGGTTCTTGGGCATTATTATGAAGACGGGTGGTTCCGTGATAGACTAAGGGCGGGTGAGCCCAATATAGCTCTCTAATGCGTTGGGTAATGCGAAGGAGTGAAATGTTAAGGATTTTCTGAAGAGATTTAGGGAATATACTGTGATGGGTATTCTAAACATAACCAAGAGGGTTACTCCCTTCGTAAGAATGTTATGAATGCCTCAAGTTACCTTTATGTATTATGATTTCAATGATTTATTCATGATTTGATGAGGTATGTTAAAGTGCTTATGTTTTATGGGTAATGTATGATTTCATTATTATGTATATATGGACCCATGTTTCCTTTCCATATTTTTATATCCCTTACTGAGCTTTTTATGCTCATCCCAAGTTTTTTGAAATGTTTTTCACAGGGAAAGGGAAAAGTACATGATATGATGATAGTGTCAAGGAAGTGTCAAGAAAGAATCCATGTTTTATTTTAAATATGTTTCCATTGATGGGAAAGAATAATACTATCTTTATGTAACCACTTTGTTTATATGTGGAATGTAATGAAAGTTTTATGATCTAATTCTCTAAAACGCTAAACCCGAAAAGAGCCTCAATGTGTAGTCTTGTAATAACTCCAGATTAAGTAAGGTTTAAGGCTAGGGCCTTATAGTTGGTATCAGATGTCGGTTTAGATGACATTAGGAGTTAGAATTATATTAAATGATTGTCCAAAAATATTTTTTTAAATGATATAGCATTTGAAGATTACCATGTTGCTTCATCTAAGACATGTATGTTCAGAATGGTTTTCCGCAGAGGAAACATGGAAGCAGTTCTAGGAAGGCATACAGAAGAAAATAACCTTCCGAATCAGCATCCTGAGATGGTCAGAATTGGAACTGAATAGTCTTTTGCAGTAATGGCGCAGTTGACTCAAGCGATAAATGGTGGTTGTATCCATGCACGAGATCATCCAGATCAACCGCAGAGGAACATGTCAGTGGTGGAACATTTCATGAGGCAACATCCCCCATCATTCAGTGGATCATCTAACCATGTGTTAGCTGAAGGGTGGATTAAATCACTGGAGAAGATTTTCGATGTCATGGGGTGTTCAGACAATCAAAAGGTTGGTCTTTCTATTTACCATTTGGAGGGTGAAGCATATCAGTGGTGGTCGATGGTTAAAATTATCAGGGACGCTGCTGAGATTGATGCTCTTGACTAGGATGAATTTAAAGGTATGTTTCTTGCGAAGTATTTTCCTAAGGTTGTTCGACATAGGATGAAAATCAATTCAGGAATTGAGGCGAGAGGAAGACTTAGTGGCTGCCTATGTAGAGAGGTTCACTCGATTGGCAAGGCATGCTCCAAATTTTATCCGAGACCTTGATAGTAAAATAAATCATTTTTACTCAGGATTAAAGCCTAAATATCGAAGGGCGTTAGCTTCTCGTGAGTTTAAAAGTTATGAAAAGTTTTTTTTTTGTGCTGAGAAGGTGGAAATGGAGTTTGCCGATGAACAAGTGTTCTATAACAACCAGCATAAGAAGAGAACGAGGTGGCAGGAGAATAGGAATAATTCTTCAAAAATGTCTGATGGTAAGAAAACTAAGTTTACAGTTTGTGATAAATGCAGAAAAAGGCATGCTGGGGAATGTCTTCTGAATTCTGGAAAGTGATACAGATGTGGTAAGATGGGACATAAGGCTTGTGATTGCACTGAAAAGGATCAAGGTGATGGTAAGTCCAAATTTGATTTACATTTAGTTAACTGTTTTAAGTGCAATGAGATGGGTCACTATGAAAATGAGTGTCTGACAAAGAGCTCGAGTGATGTGAAGCAGTTATACTACAAGCAGAAAGGGGTGGTGAAATCCTTTTCAACTACTTCAGCAGATGTTGGTCCATCAAATGAAGTTGTATCAGGTAAATTGTTTGTTTTTTCAGATTATGCCAGTGTGTTGTTTGATTCGGGGTCTACACATTCTTTCATCTCTCAAACCTTTTCTTGTAAAATGGGAATACCATCTCAAGAAATGACTCCTGAACTTGTGGTAAAAACACCTGGGGGAAATGATGAGGCAAAAAAATTTATAAGAATATTCCTATCCTTATATGTGGAATGAACCTACTTGCAAACCGTATTGTTATACCTCTATTAGAGTTTGATGTTATCCTAGGTATGGATTGAGTCTCTATTTATCATGGTAAGATTGACTGTAGAGCTAAAGAAGTTTCTTTTCAGAAATAATTTCAGTTTGTGTACAAGAATGAACCCTTACTGTTGATAACATATCAAGAGGCCAAGAAAATTGTAAAACATGGAAATGAATGTTACCTTGCACACATCGTTGAAAACAAAGGAACTGTTCATATTAATGATGTGCCAGTGGTAAATGAGTATCCTGATGTTTTTCCTGATGAGTTTCCTGGAATAATACCAGATCGGGAAGTTGAGTTTACCATTGACTTAGTTCCTGATGCTAAGCCAATTTCAAAACCCCCTTATCGAATGGATCAAATTGAACTTTTAGAGTTGAAGGATCAATTGCATGATTTATTAGAGAAAGGTTTCATTCGACCTAGCACATCACCATGGGGTGCTCCTGTTTTATTTGTTAAAAAGAAAGATGGTTCAATGAGATTTTCATTGATTATAGAGCCTTTAATAACATCACTGTTAAGAACAAATTTCCTTTTCCTCATATCGATTATTTGTTTGATCAGCTCCAGGGATCTCAGTATTTTTCAAAGATTGACTTGAGATTGGGGTACCATCAGCTGAAGGTAAAGGAAGCAGATGTTCCGAAGACCGTGTTCCGTACAAGGTATGGCCATTATGAATTTGTAGTAATGCCTTTTGGGCTAACCAATGCACATTCTTTATTCATGGACATAATGAATAGAATTTTACATGAGTTCTTGGATATGTTTGTGGTGGTTTTCATTAATGATATTTTGGTGTTTTCTAAAAGTAAAGAGGAGCATGAAAGACATTTAAAGTTTATCTTGTAAACCTTAAAAGAAAAGAAACTGTATGTAAAATTCAGAAAGTGTGAGTTTTGGTTGCAACAAATTTCTTTCCTTGGTCACATTGTTTCTAAAGATGGGATAACTGTTGATCCTGCAAAAACAAAAGTTGTGGAAGACTGGCCAAGACCCACAAATGTAACAGAGATTCTTAGCTTCCTTGGTTTGGCAGGCTATTACCGAAGTTTTGTTAGAAATTTTTCATGGTTATCTAGTCCAATGACTAAGCTAAATCGGAAGGGTGTTAAGTTTATCTCGACAAAAGAATGTGATGATTGTTTTCAGGAATTGAAAAGAAGATTGGTGAATGCTCCAGTTTTGGCACTACCTTCCGGGAATGGTGAGTTTGTTATATACTGTGATGATTAATTGAAAGGACTTGGTTGTTTCCTAAGGCAGAATGATCAGGTAATTTCTTATGCTTCACGATAGTTGAAAACTCATGAGGTAAATTACCCTACACATGATTTGGAATTAGCTGCTGTTGTTTTCACTTTAAAAATTTGGAGGCATCATTTGTATGGAGTAATGTGTGAAATATATACTGATCAAAAAAGTTTAATGTATATATTCACTCAGAAAGAGTTAAACATGAGACAGAGGAGATGGATGGAATTAATAAAGGATTCTGATTGTAAAATTAATTACCATCCGGGAAAAGAAAATAAAGTGGAAGATGCTTTGAGTCGAAAAAGTAATGCTTCATTAACAATGTTGCGTTTGGAACGTGATCCATTGGTTAAGGATTTGATGAACTTTTCCATAGAATTTTTTGGCATAGGATGTTATTCTGTTTTGTTTTAGGTATCAGTGAAATCTTCTCTATTAGACAGAATCAAGCAAGCACATAAGCAAGATAGTGAGTTGCAGAAAAAGGTAGAGCTGGTTCAGAAAGGTAAGTTTCCTGAATTCAAAATTGATAATGTTTGTGTTTTGAGATTTGGGAAGAGATTGTGTGTGCCTTGTGATTCAAAGTTGAAGAGAGGGTTGTTATGTGAAGCTCATAGTTCTCTATTTTCAGTTCATCCTGGCAGTACTAAGATGTACATAGATCCGCGGGAGTATTACTGTTGGGATGGAATGAAAAGAGATATTTCCGAATTTACTGTGAAGTGTTTGACTTGTCAACAGGTTAAAGTAGATCAGTAGTTACCGAAAGGGATGCTTCAGCCTTTACCAGTGCCAGAGTGTAAATGGTAGAATATATCCATGGACTTCGTTGTGGGATTTCCGAAGACCCCTTGAGATAATAATGCAATATGGGTTATTGTTGATCGCTTGAATAAATCTGCTCATTTCCTTGATATACGAGATACTTTTTACCTATATCAACTTTCCCGTTTGTATCTTAAATATATAGTTAGGTTATATGGAGTTTCTCTCTCTGTTGTATCTGACCATGATCCCAGGATCACTTCTATCTTTTGGAAAGGCCTTCAGAAGTCGTTAGGTACTGAATTAAATTTTAGTACATCTTTTCATACTCCATCATATGGGCAGTCAGAATGAACAATTCTGACCTTGGAGGATATGGTATGAGCTTGTTCGATGGATTATTAGGAAATTTGGGACAAACATCTTTCTTTGGTTGAATTTTCATAAAATAATAGTTTTCATTCTAGAATACAGATGGCACCATTTCAGGCATTATATGGGAAGCGGTGTCGAACTCCAGCTTTCTGGGATGAAGTGGGTGAAAGGATATTGATGGGACCAGAATTGGTAGAAGAGATGGCAGAAAAAGTTCAGCTGATTCAGAAACACATGAGAACAGCTCAGAGTAGGCAGAAGAGTTATACAGACAACAGGAGGAAGGATCTCTCTTTTGAGGTAGGTGATCATGTTTTTCTCAAAGTCTCACCATGGAAAAGTGTGATGCGATTTGGTAATAAAGGAAAGCTGAGTCAAAGGTTCATTGGACCATATCAAATTCTGGAGAGAGTTGGATCAATTGCATTCCGGGTGGATTTACCTCCGGGTTTATCTCAGGTACACAATGTTTTTCACGTTTCGATGTTGAGAAAGTATATGCCAGATCCATCTCATGTTTTGAGTCCAGAGGTAGTTCAGCTGGAAGAGAACCTATCTTATGTGGAACTACCGGTCCAGATTCTTGACCACATGGAGAAAGTGTTATGGAATAAGGTGATTAATCAGGTAAAGGTTCTGTGGAAAAACCACATGATTGAAGAGGCAACATGGGAATCTGAAAATGAAATGAGGGATTAGTACCCCCATTTATTCGATAAGTAAATAAATTGGGGGGTCGCAATTTTCTAAAGGGGAGAAGGATGTAACATCCCAAGTAAGTAATGAATAATAGATATTTTTATCTATGTATATCAATGATTAATATAGTGTTTTAGAGGCTTAAAATGAAAATAAATACAATCTTATGCATGGAATACACTAACATTCTTAAAAGATTATTTTACTGCCTTTTGATGGAAAACCCTTTTTAAATCTATATTTTGACAATTCCATAAGCTATGTATGTCATAATAAACTTATTATTTATGATTGGGACATCAAAATTTACTTTATGTGAATTTTTGGTATTTTTCTGATAAAGATCATTTTTTAAGGAATAGTGAAAAATGTTGTATTTTAATTCAAAACCTTTTTTTAATCTAATTTATTTATATGATTAGATTATTTTTTGAATTGGTTTTGAAGTGAAATTAGAATATATTTTAACCAATTTATCCAATGGTGGTCATTGGAATCAACTTCACTTTGAACTTGGACTTAAACTAGTGTCAATCTTTTGATACTTATTGTTTTATAAAAACACGATATTTGTCATGACAGCGGGAATTAGTTATTAAACTAATTAATGCAACCTAAATGTTTTGAATTTTTTAAACTAGACATCATTTTTGAATTAGGAATATCAAATATAGCTTGGGGTGAAGTTTTGGTATCTTTCTGAAAAACATCAATTTTTGATGAATAGTGAAACCACGAAGTTATAGTTAAAAAAACTGATTTTTCGTTTAAATGAAACTTTGCCACTTCTGTGATTTGATTTTCAAAAATCTGATATACATGGTTTTCATTAAGAAGTAAAATGTGGTTCAATGAGATTAAAATATTTTTTTGGTGAATAGTAACTTTTAAGTTCTTAATCGCGATTAGTGGTAATTAGTGTAGTTTAAGGTAAAAATAATGTTTTAATAATATGAGATGAGCTTGACACATGTCCTACCCTCATTGGATGTGTCATGTCCAACAAAGAAAAGCCATGGGTCAACTTGGGTACCCCATGGAGCCACTTTGGTTGGGAAATGATATAAATAACTTTTTATTTAATGTTAATGTAAAAATGACACAAACAAGAGATGTTTTAATAAAACAATTTTTACATGGGGTTATAAAAGTCATGATATTTATTATAAATAGTCATTAGAAATATAAAAAGATTTCCTACATCATAGTATTTTTTTTATAATTTTTATACATTAACTAAATTAAATTATTTATGACATCATGATGATGCAACGATTACCTCATTAATAAAGGATTTAAATAAAATGAAATGATAATGTAAAATCTATGACCCACACATGTCCAAAACCTATTGGATGGATTGATTTCGAACCCTTATCACCATACCCTCCAATTATATCAATGTGGGACCTTTTGAATCCGAAAATCATTTTAAAATAAAGTAACATTTCTTTACTTTCCAAGAGTGCCCCTCCTCTCCTCTTATAAAAGGCCCCAACCTCTACCTCCTTACCCACTTTCCCAAAGCCTTTTTCTCGGCCAAACCCTGCCCATTTTGTCTCTCCAATTCTCTCTTTTACTTCTTGAAGTCTCACTTTGGACATAAGGCTTCCCAAGGAAGCCTTTGAGCTCAAACCAAAGGGTGTTACCCAATTTTAAGGTAATGTCTTCACTTGAGTCCTTTTGTTTTATTTTGCTTCTCCAACACCATAAACTCTTTTTATTAATTTCTTTTGTAACAACTAAAATATCTTTAATATACTAGGATGTTGTTATAAGAAGGATTCGAGCTACACTTACACACACCTACATCTAATGGTTAATGAACATACTATTTCCGTGGATGGCGAATTTCTGCCTCCAGAAACCATGATAGTTCAACATTCTTTTAACAACTTCAAAGGTGGCCATTAAGATGAAACTATATTTATATATGATATATAATATGTTTATGTTTTCCTTATGCTTCTGTATTTTTCATTTTGAGCATATCTTTATGGTTTCCATTATGGGTAAACATGATATCTTCATTTAAGGAAGTGCGGACTACCGCCCCCCCAAAGTGATTTGATTCCTTAATACCATATGTGGGAAGTATAAAGGATGGAGTTATGATATTATATATGATATTGCACTGGAATTATAATATACCTTTATATCATTATGATTCCATTCTATAAAATACGAAATAGACATGATAGTAGCGTTAATGCTTACATACGGCTTACCGTCACCATGAACGGTGCATTTCATTTCTTACCTCTAAATGATTATGTAATATTATAAATTCTTGCATGTACTGGATATATATTACATATATGATATCTAAATCATGAATACCATTCTGGATATAATGGATACATGAACAGATTGTAATTATAAAGGGTTTATTTTTGACTCAAGTACCAATGATCGTTAAAACGACCGTTATTAACATAAATAATTACATAGTGTTCATGACATGGAAATTTGTGATATAAAAGGAAGAATGAACGTTAAAAAGGTTCTTAAATAAGTATAAATTAACTCAAGATTATTATTCAGGATATTAAAGAATGATCAAGTCAAGTCGGACCCGAGGTATGGTAGTTCGTCTCAATCTCCTTTCATTGAGTCATATTTTGTTTTATACACAACCTTCTTTTATACGGTGTATAAACCCCTTCGACTTTCACGTTTATTCAAAATGAATCTTTTTTATATGAAGAATTTACTAAATGACAAAAGGGAATGTTTTTGTCGTACGCATGCGGCGACAACGACTTCTTTGCCGCCGTAACCATTATTTGAGTTTCAGCTTCCTCTACAAGCCATACCTTTTTTTTAAAAAAGAAAAATAAATACCATGTTTTACTTTTTATTATTTTTGTATTGAAAATTGTTTTCATAATGTTTTTATATCAATGTGTTGTATTGATATCTTGTGATTGAAAGGTGGAAATTTTATGTTTCCTTTATGCATGTTTTATGTGATACGATTATGTTGAGGTTCTTGGGAAGTATTATGAAGACGGGTGGTTCCACGATAGACAAAGGGCGGGTGAGCCCAGTATAGCTCTCCAATGAATTGGGTAACGCGAAGGAGTGAAATGTTAAGGTTTCTCAGAAGTGATTTAGGGAATATACTGTTATGGGTATTCCAAATATAACCAAGAGGGTTACTCCCTACGTAATAATGTTATGAATGCCTCAAGTTACCTTTATGTCTTATGATTTCTATGATTTATTCATGATTTTAGGAGGTAAGTTAAAGTGCTTATGTTTTATGGTTAAAGTATGATTTCATTCTTATGTATATATGTACCCATGTTTCCTTTCCATATTTTTATATCCCTTACTGAGATTTTTATGCTCATCCCAAGTTTTTTTGAAATGTTTTTCACAGGTCAAGGGAAAGGTACATGATATGATGATAGTGTCATGGAAGTGTCAAGAAAGAATCCAGGTTTTATTTTAAATATGTTTCCATTGATGGGAAAGAAGAATACTATCTTTATGTAACCACTTTGTTTATATGTTGAATGTAATGAATGTTTTATGATCTAATTCTCTAAAACTCTAAACCTGAAAAGATCCTCAATGTGTAATCTTGTAATAACTCAAGATTAAGTAAGGTTTAAGGCTGGGGCCTTATACTCTCGGTATCACAAGGTGATGTTCTCATTTTGAGATACAATATATATTGATTTAAATAATTATCAATGAAAAATATTGCTATAGAGAAAACCAGGTTTCTATAATATAAAATAAAAAAAATGAAAATATATAACGTTTAAAATCTAGTGATCTTTTAATAGAATAATTTTGAATATGAATTATTAAGTATTGATAATAGTATGCACTACATAATAGTATCCACTATCCCCATTTAGTAAATTTCTTCCATGAAATCCTAATATATTATTATGGGGGAAATAATTATTCATTTTTTATATATTTTCATTGTTCGATTAAATCATTTTCTGGTTAAATTTATGTTTTGTGGAATATTGACACTACCATGATCTATGAAGAAGTTGGGTGATTATAAATTTTGATTATACTCATTTGATTAATCAATTATATATTTGTATGTAAATTTACAAAGGCAATACTTTCAATACAATTCTTGTTGATAAAATATGGATGAATTTACCTTAATATAAGCCTATGTATTAATACCTCTGAAGAATTTTTTGAATATGCTGGGAAAAAAATAAGTGGATGGTTAAATAAATTTTCCATGAATTATCTACAAATTTAAGTGGCATTTTAGTATAAAAAATTATATTTGAACCTTATATTGAAAAAATTTATGATGTATATATGTGTTGGATTTGGCATCATGAAATAAATGTTATTGAATTTAAAAAATGATAATCCTATCAATTAAACCCAAAATTACCCACTAGATAATAATTTATTTTGAAACATGAAAAATGGAAAAAATGGATATAATGTCCAATATTTTTGAAGATCAACACAACCTTCAGTTGATCTTGATCGGGATAATCTTACTCAGAAATATAGTGACAAACAAATGAGTTTTATGAATTAGATGAACATGGATAACAAGAACTGTTTGAAGGGTTTTCCAAGAATTTGAAGTTGGATTTCAAAAATATATTATATCTTATCAAGTGTCTCTATGGAATTAATGGGAAAAAATTTCTATGATTTTAGTGTTTTTCAAGATGCATTTTGTTAATGAATGATCCTTGCATATGTCTATGTGATGAATAAAATCATAAATAAACATGGAATTCATTATGTAAAGATACATAAATTTCAAAATTATTTAGTGATTTAATCTATAGAAGTTTATAACAGGGAAGAATGAATAAGATTTCATATAGGATTATTGAAGTATGTGAAAAAATTGAGAGTTCAAATAAATGAAAAACTAAAATGAAATAATGGATGTAAACACACTAAAAGGTATTGAGTAAGTTTCCCCAAATAGAATTGTTACAGTGATTAATAATGTTGTCTACGAATGCAAGATACCCAAAGTGCAATGCTGAAGATATAATCTGTGATGGCCTGAAAAGACATCCAAATGATTCAACATCATGTATGGTGTTTGATTCATTATATTCATATTTTTATACGAAACATTGGTATGTATGATTAGGATTGGAATATGATGGTTTTAACCCTTTTGAAACATTTGGTAGTAAATAAAAAAATTGGATATATTTTATTATCTACTATAATATACCTTCATGGATGTGTGTGAAGAAGACTTCTCCCATACTTTTGATGTCTATTTGTCGAATGAAACTTACTACGAATTACATTTGTGTATACCTTCAACCATTAATAATTGATTTTTTAGAATTATGGAATGATTCCATGGAACAATTTTAGGCATCAAGGTAAAAAATATTCGAAATTCATGAAACTTTAATGTGAAAAATTAGTGAAATTATTAGAATATGAATATTATTCATCTGGATTCCGCATAATGGTTTGGGTTTTTTAGTTTGTAATTATGATTCTGAGCTTTTATAATCAAATCATTATAAAAAAGGAGTTTTATTTTTTATCATTGGTTTCTTAATGCTTTTATTAACTTTAGGTTTAACAATATGTAAATCAATGGAGTTATTAAACTGATAATTCCAGTGATGTTGTTATCAAGTTAATAAATATTATGATAAATAATTAATGTCACTATAGAATTTAGAAAATTTAATAACTTAATAAAAATATTGGGAAAGGGTATGAGGTACAATTTCTAATGTATAAAAAACAAAATTGTGGAAGAAGATGAAAATATTATTCAAAATCCATTATTTTTATTTTTATTTGATACAACATAATCATTATGTAATACAAATTGAGAAGGACATATATGAAATTGTAGTTTTCACATTTCATAATGTGGATTGTAAATCAAAATATCTCTTTAATGCTTGTAAGGATTTTGAATTAATGAATATGAAAAATTGTTTGTAGGAAAATGAGAATGTAAATTATCCACAAGATTTTTCTCAATGAAAAATCTCGATAGATATATGTTAATTTGAAATATAGGGAATATTAAAGTTTAAAATGTAAATTTTGGTAATATTTCGGTATGTGTTGACTTAAAACATCAAAATATTCATTTATTGAAATTTCATGAATCACATATACTAATGGAGTAGTTTTTTCTATTTTCATATCATTAAAAATTAACAATAAAGTAATTATTATTTTAGTTCAGTCATCTACCATATTTAGAGATCTGTTTGAAGAAACTCTATATCTAACTAAGACTGATAAACATCGATAAAGAATTTTTTTGATACATTTTTCTTTAGGGATTAAATTTAACCAATCATTAACATAGTCATGATTCGTTTTACTATTATTTTGTAAGAAGAAAATGATATTGGTGGACCATTACACAATCGATGGATTCATATATTTGATAGGTACGTTGATATTATTTTATTTTCATTATTGAATTCAATTTTATCAAATAATTTTATAAATTTATAATATATTATTCTAATTTTTTTGATAAGGATCATAAGCCAATTTTTAATAATATTCGAGGAATAAAGATTAGAAAGACGAATATATTTCTAATGTTTACCTAGATGAAGATCTTATACACATATTTTTTATTTATTTGTATGGTATTGAGATTGGATTAGAAAATGTTAGACTTCATGATGGAATTCACACTAATTATCATTTTGAAAACTAGTCATCAATATTTCCAAATATACGATAACCAATTGGAATGGGGTAAATTTTACACCGATTAATTTTAGCTTTGTTGTAACATAGATATATAAATCACAATATAATTAACACAAATACATTTATAGAATAATTGTGATTTAATACAAAGTTGTGTCCAGTGGGTCGATCTCAAATTAAATTAGAATTACCAAAATTTGTTAGTATAGATATTGTCGAATGGTTAGACTATTGTTTATGTATGTACTTGTATTTATATTATTGATGTGTATTTATTTTGTTGGTTAAAAATAAGCATGTATAACTTCTTATAAAGATAATTAATATTGAGAATCTAGCTGAAACATAATCTGATCTCATGTTTTTGTGTTCAGTTTCTCAATGAAATCAAAATATGTTTGATTCTAATAATATTTATGGATTTATGTTTCTTATAATTATTCATGAAGACAAATTGAATACTCAAAATAGTGATGTATTTACGCAATAAATTGTGGGATACTGTGGAAATTTAACTGATATAATCAAATTAATCTATCATGGTCAATGATCAATTGTATAATTACTAGTCCCCAATAGATTCCATATTTTTGAATGTGTAATATAAAATTAAAAAATTAATAATACCTCAAACAACCTTATATAATTAATCAAAATATATTTCTTGGAATGTTGTAGGTTTAACAAATTGAGATAATTAATTAGTTTATTTATGTTTTCAAAAATATTTTATTTATATAAACTAAAAAAGTGGTCATGTATTAGATTCGGTTTTAGAAACCCTTTGAATACATAACGAATCAAAATGAGCATAGGTTTTATTATTTCTGGGATTTGGTTAAAATAGATTTTAGAATACAAAATGAGTAATCTTTGTTTGATGATAGATATGAGATGAGTGATATCAAATGACCATGGTATCTCCTCAATGATGAGAAAATCTTCTTTGTCTCTTAGTCTGGTAATTTAGGTATTCACCAAACCATGTTTATCTTAATACCATATTTAAACGTAATTCCCCCAAATTGGATAATGGTCAGCCTCCTTTAGTAAAATGAGTGGAAAAATTGTAATGTTCCATTAAAATTAAAATATCAACGATCATGAATAAAGAAAAATAAAGGGATTAAGAATTTATGGAAAAACCATGACAACCCAAATACAAGAATAAAGAAATGAATATAACTAAAATAACCTTCTCCCTTTTACTACATCACCCAAGCATATAGTGATTTCACCCCCTTATCTTAGATATTAGATAATAGGAGGGAGATAACGAAATAAGTGAAATCATAATAAAAAAATAGATATGGAATAGATGAGGAACCCACAGATCATAGCTTCTCACTTTAATATTTAGTCTCTAGAAGACCCTAATAATATCATCTTGTCTATTTATTTACAGAGTCCAAATGGTCTTGTATTGTAATAAATTGAATTAAATATTATTCAAAATGTGTTCAAATATGGGTCCCAATTTCCAAAACTAGTCAAAATAGATAAATACATCGAAATTTAATATTTTGAGCACTAAGGACTTTTACATTTTATGTATTGATAATATGATCCATAAATGTTGCACCAAGTGTACTGAATTAACAACATGCATGTTTCTAGGTTGTTTTCAAAATTTTCACGGTGTGAAATATATGTTTCATGATGTGACACATGCCATATTCATTCTAGATTCATCACTTCTAAATCACAAATTGTATTTATTTCCCAAATCACCCCGGTTCATGATGTTTAAACCATGTTCTCAGCTCTAGAAGACTCATTTTCTTTGGATATTCAATTTTTTGTGCTTGAAGTGATCCATGGTCATTATTATTTTTGTAAAACCTAATTTTATGTGGATATGAAGAACCTTTCTATGTATTTTTATCATCTCCCATAACGTACAATATACTGAATAAATCAATTAATCATCATGTGAAAATCCATGTATTAAAAAAATCATCAAAATTAATCCATTTTATTATAAAAAATGTAAACACTTAGTGAAATTATCACCCCCACAAAGAAAAACCCCTGAAATCATACATTTCATAAAGGATGGAATCTCCAAATTCTATAATTGATGCGTACTCTTCCTTGCATTAAAATTAATATCAATAAAAAAATTGATCAAACGGAAAATTAAATAGTCTATCTTCACACTTAGAGATTTTATCGATGCCTCATTTTTCAATGAATGAAAATAAACTATGTATTAAAGTTTTCCAATTTTGAATTATCCTAGGATTTTTTATTCATCAATTTAAACTTTTCAATTAATTATTAATATAAACTCCCTCTTTAATTTACCTTTGGAAATTATTTATACCTATAATCATGGTATGAATGAATAAATTGACGTACATTACTAAAAATAATGTTACCTACCATTGGTTTTAATGTAATCTATCATGTTCACTGTGTAATGAAAACATCCTATATATTAATGAGGGTTTATCCATTTTGGATCAAACAAATTTGAGGCTTATGTCTGTCAGGTAATTGATGAAAAATAATTAGTTTTCAGAAATATTGTTTTTCCCTAATGTATTTTTTTATAATAAAAATTGATCAATTAATGTCTCATCATCCCTTAGAATCTAAGAAGAGGCTCATAAAGAGGCGAAATGCAATAAATGGTACATGATATTTTAATATTATTATTATCTATTATTTTTCATAAATTTTTGATCGGGAGAAATCTCATAGCCACAACCCAACCTTAAATGATCCTCTCACATAACTATTTTTAATAGTTATAACCAGATCATCATTCCAACAATGGTGATTTCAGATGTTCTCTAGACAAGACTAATTTTTTAAAATTTTTGTTTTTAAAAAATATAATTAATTCTATTTTCCCAAATATCTATAAAATTACACAAAACTAATTCATTACGGAATATGAATCCATTCCAATAGTCACCATATCCCCACTATTATTCATTTATATTCATAGATAAAAATTAGGGAAATCTATGAAAGGAAAATATGGTCTTGTAACATAGATCTTCCATAAAATGGATGATCATGGACACTATGGGATTTAAAAAGGATTAATGTATGTTGGGTCTCATGATGAGGGATAATTTTTTTTCACAATGATATTTTATGAGGTATTGTTTAGTAATAACTTTGATCAGATGCAAAAAATGGTCTTGAAGAGAACAAGTATGAGTTTATCCCTAAATTTTACACAGAATGAATAGAAAATATTGGTCTTATAGTATGCCTTGGAAATGAGATTACTAGTGGGACTAATTCTCATATAATTTCAAATAACTAATTAAATAAATTATTAAAAATATCATAAATTCCGAGAACGAATGACAATAATAAAATTTTCATTTTCTAAAATCTACATACTACCCTAAATAATGATTTTTTAAACCTAACTCCACTTCATCATTTCTATTTTTTATTTTCACCATTATTATCTTCTAAAATTAGAGATAATTAATTTTAAATTCATGGTATGGTAATGGTATTAGGAACATTATGTCTCATAGATCGGTTTTCTAATGAAACAATCTATTGTAGGGAATTCACCTGGAATGAAAATGCTCTAAAATACATAAAAGTTGGAAAAATGATTGAAAAATAATTATTGTGACACTTACTCCCGTTTTTTAGATGCTAAAATGTTGGTGGAATAGGTTCTACCTACTCCTTCATTATACGTATCACTAATGTGGTTTCATTTTTTTCTATATTGTGTTTCCATTGTGGGTCTTGATGGTCCTATAATTTAAAAATATAATGGTAATTTAAAATTTCATTATCAGGAAATTTAAAATATTTTAATTTCATTTTTTAATCCTAAAAATTATTAAAAAATAAATGTTTGTTTCATCCTAGAAGTGATTTTTTTACAATTATTGGATCAAACATAACTCCTTTAGGTTCATCACATGAGAAGGAAAATTGAAATTATTTTAGCTGGCCCGGGTTTATGAATGGTCTAAGTTGTGTAATTTCCACAAAGGGTGGACAATTTCCTTCCTATCTATATAGCTTAACTCTCCCTCATATAAGTACTTGATTGATCTCCATTTGACCAATCCCCAATTTATTACTCAATTTAGTTGTGCTAAATTGATGTTCATGTACCATCTATACCAATTTTCTTTTCTACAAATTTGTTGGTGTTAGTAACTCTTCTAGTGTAAGGGATATTAGTTATCATCTTCTCTTTCTCTTTATGATGATAATCCTCTTATATAATAGTTGTTAACTCATTCCCCTTTTTAATTTTAGTGAGAGCCTCAAGAACGAGTGTTTTTTTTCTCTAAACTCATTATCCTCGCATATCGAGAAATAAGGATTCTATGATGAATCATAATTTGTACAAAATTACCAGGATATCCTCAAGGACTCATTGAGGGTACTACACTATTGATTATCAAAATTAATGGTAAACTCGATGTGTTTCAGTCCTTCTGGTCCAAAACTCTTAAATTACATAAAGGACATGAGATTAATGTCTGCACCTGTTTCCAAAAAAAATTTTCCATATTTTTTAGATACAATAATGATGGTAATTGAAAATATACATGGATCACATTTCAAATTAGGTAGGTCTCTTGATAACACCAGTAAACATTCTCACAAGTGTATAATAGTGAAAATCTCTTCAAGACTTCTTTTTTTGGTTACCCACTCTTTCCTGAATTATTTTCATGTCACCATGTTCACTAAAGCCTCTGAAAATGGATATTAATATGAACTTTTTTTATGGTTTCCCTAAAATTTTCCTTTATATGAATTGATATTTACTTTTTTCATTCATTATTGAATTGGATATATTAGTTTCGGCTGTGTTTCTTTTCTTTATCTTCTTAAAATAATTTTTCCTATAAATTTTTTTCTTTTTTTCGCATTACCCAACTGGTTGTTGTCCTTTGAATTATATGGAACTTCCTTATGTTTTCATTAGTCATAATATATATATAGATTTTAAATATATATATGGACATACTTCAGGGCGTCTTGTTAATATTCTTCTAGGCCACTCTCTATGCTAGATAGAATTTTGTGCAACTTGATTCTCCAAATTCAACAATGTTTCCTTTTGGATCATTGATTATTCCTTTGTTTCCTTCAGTTCAAACCCATTTTGTTTCATGAATGTAGCCCATTTGTCTTCAATCATATGGAACATGCATATATATGTGGGATATTGGGGTTCATTTTTTTGGTACCATTATGTCCTTTTTATATCCTTATCCATGTTATTTTTGAGTTCTCCTACCCTAAAAATTTATTACCACTATTTTAAAGAGCATAATTTCTATATTCTATATACGTACCATTAGGGTTTTTGTATTGGCCCATAATTATTTGGATCTTCTTAATTAATTATTCAATACGAATGATTGTATTTAGTATTATTTTTATTTATATATAAATAAGAATAAAATTGTGTACACTGATATTTATTTATTTATATTTATTGTATTTCATATTATATTATGTATTAATGTCTATAAATTATATTTCATATAACACTGATTATATATAATAAAAATATTAATTTTATAAATATAAAATTCTATTTCATATATCTTTTTATAAATATTTGTATAAATTTTATTTCATATTATAATTATTATATATTAATTGTATATAATGTTATACAAGTTATAAAAATAAATATATATTAATCTAAAAAAAATAAATAAATATATTGAAATACATTATATAAATATATTTTAAAAGACCATATATAAATATATTAATTAAATACTTATATATATATATTCTTTAAATAAGCACTTATGCAATATATAAATATGTATTTATGTTTATAAAAAATTTACATAAATATATAATATAAATGTATTTAGTATAATATATTTATGATATAAATCATTAAATAAATGTATAATATTTACCAATATATAATATTTATAGTTAAAAAAAGGTGTAATAAAATCTATAATAATTAATAATATTATTAATATGATATACACACTAAAACATATATATAAGTATATAAAAATAATTAAAGAAATAGATTATAACTATATTATATCTATAAGTATTAAAACAATACAAAAACAAACATGTAGATGTGTAAATGTATATATAAATATATATTTATATATTTAAATATAGTTACTTATATATATTATATGAAGAAACATATATATAATATATAAATATTTTTTTAAGTATATAAATAATTCATATTAATTTATTTATAAAAATATAAACATATATATTGTTTATATAAATTTATAGATATGTTATTATTTAAATGTATTGAAATATATTTTTTAAATTAAATTTTTTAAATATATAATTATATTTACATAAAAATATAGACATCTGTAAATATATTTAAATAAACGAATTGGTGTGGATGTGCCATTATGGGATTTATGGAAGTAGAGTCCTGCTGTTCCTAGGTTCAAATCCCACTGTGAGTGAAATTATTTTATAAAGAAGGGGGGTGTGGGTAACATGGAATATGAGGTGCGTCGTGTACCGAAGGGGGGTTTAGGTAAGGGGCCATAGGAGGGGCATCCTGAACTGGAGGGGGGTTCTAGGAATCAAAGAATGAGAGGATGAGAGGGTGCTGGGAATAGGAGGGGGAGACTAAGGACTGGGGAGCACAGGGTCTGGGTGCAGGACAAGGTCGGGGCGCAGGAGCCTAGGTATGGTAGTTGGATGAGATAGGGGAATGGGGTTAGGATGCTGGAAGAGACGGGGGGCCTGGGTAAGGATGATTTGGGGGTAGTTTCCTGGGTGTGGGAAACATTGAATGGGACAGGACGAGGCAGGGGGGCGGGGTGGGGTTCGGGACAAAGAATAAGTGAAAAAAACATTAGGGGCACTTTCCAAAACCTCCCCTAATTCACTCCATTAGTGGTGGTGTCGACAACAACTGCCTCTAATGCAGGAATTTTCAGTGATTTTAAGTCAACATTTGAATGGGTTTAATACCCCTATAATGTATCTCCTACTAAAGACCTTGTGATAGTACAAGAAGTTCCCCAAAACCATTTCTAATGATAGTTGGCGACATCATTAGCGACAATTTCTCAAAATCACCTCTAATGTCTTCAGAAGGGGTTATAACCACTTCTAATGTCAAAAAATAAGCCCCTTTAATGTAGTCAATTTTTTTGTAGTGTATGAAGATAAGAGAAGGAGACCTTTGGAGTTCCAGGATGGGGACCACATATTCTAGCATGTCTCTCCACAATGAGGACTATGAATATTTGTCCATGGAGGAAGGTTATCTACGAGATTTATGAGACCTTTTCTGAAACTTCAAAAGATTCACGAGGAGGAATGCCGCTTCACACTTCTACCATAGTTGGAGAGGGTGCACAACATCTTCCACACATCACAGCTGACGAAAAACGTCCATGTCCTATCTCACATCATCGACCATGACGAGCTAGATTTTGATGGTGGGAAAACATTTAAGAAGGTTTCAATAGATATTGGGGATAGAAAAGAGCGAGTACTTCTTGGGAATTCGATAGCTCTCGTTCACATTCATGGGTAGCATAAAAACCTCTCGGATAGTACATGGGAGTGGGAGGCTCAGATTCAAGCTTAATACCTTCATTTTTTCTTAGCCTATGTCGTGGCTTTTGGGGACAAAAAGCCCTAAGGTGGAGAGAACGTAGTGACCTAGATTTTTGATGTTATTTTTTTTAATCATATTGAATTATTATGAGTCTTCAAAAATTTGCGGCACTTGATTCCAAGTCCCGGTGTGCCCAGAAAGAATTTACAATCTTTTTGTAAGGGATATTAAGTAAATGCACGAATAACATTTTATTAATTTTGAAACGGTGAATAGATTAAAAATAATAGGGCACCGTTGAATCTAAAGCACCGTGATTCGCTTAAGGGTGAATTCATTTTGACAGTAGTAGGTCTAGAGAAAAAGTTATGTTTTCAAAGTAACAAAAAAATAAACAATTTTTTTTTTCCATTTTCTTCCTCTAATGGAAAAGCCTCAATGTGGGACCAGCGACGTGTCAAGCCAATAAATTGCTTGAACCATAAATCCTAAGTAACTGCATCATTGGAGAATTTGGAAGGTTCTAAATTATTGAGCCCCCATTAAGTCCCATGACACTATAAAAAAATAAAAACATTAGAAGTGGTTATTTTTTATATTAGAAGGGGTTATAACCCCTTCTAAAGACATTAGTGTCTGTTTTGAGAAACCGCCGCTAATGTTTCCACCTACTATAATTATAGGCAGTTTTGTGGAACTACTGGTACAATCACATAGACTTTCACGACAAATAAATTATATGGGGGTTAAAATACCTCTAATGATTATTTAAATTTTCTGAAAATGATTTCATTAGATGTTGTTATAGTTGACACCGCCACTAAAGGACTGTATTAGGGTCTTTTTAAACTACCCCTAATTTTGTTTACTTTAGGGGAAATTTTGATAACTGGCCCGAATGTTTTTTTCAATTAGTTTTTTCCCTATCAACCAACACCACCCCCACCTCATTACACGTTTCCCACACATGGGGTACCACCCCCGCCTCGTCCCTACCCAGTCCCCCGTCTCATCACACAACCTTACCCAATGCCCCGGTCTCATCCCTCTACTCTACCCAGGCCCCTGCGCCCCTGTCTCGTCCCACACCATGACCCCGCGCGCCCCGTCCTCACTGTCCCCCTCGGGTTCCCCACACTCTCTCATCCACCCATTCCATTATTCCAAACACCCCTCCAGTTCCATGGTCCCATCCAGTTTCACATTCCACAATCCCCCTCTGGTTCACAGTGCCGCTCATGTTCCTTGTTCCCCAAACCCCCGATCCGCATAAAATAATTTCGCTGGAGGTGGGATTAGAACCCAAGACCATCCAAACTCTGCCTCTCACAAGCCCTTAGCAGTACCACTACGCCAATTCATTTCAGAAAATATATTTACAGATGTATATATTTATATATAAATATTTTTATCTATTTAAAAAACATTATTCAGATAATATATTTCAATACATTTAAATAATAACCTATATCTAAATTTATATAAAAAATATATATGTTTATATATTTATAAATATATATTTTAGGAATTATTTATGTACATAAATACTTATTTATATATTGTGTATATGTTTCTTCGTATAATATATATAAATATTTATATTTACATATTTCAAAATATATTTATAAATACATTTGTACTTATATATGTTTGGTTATATATTTTTTTAATATTTATAATATATAATATAAATATTATGTATTTATGTAATTATTTTTATATATTTATATATATGTGTCTATGTTTGTGTATCATAATAATTATATTATAATTATTTTTTCCAATATTAAAAATGTTTTTTAAACTATAAAAATTATATATTCGTTTTATAAATACTATACATTTATTTTAAGATTTATATAATTAATATATTATTCTAAATATATTTATTTATATATTTATGTAACATTTTTATTTAATTAAATACATATTTATATATTATATACCTGTTTAATTAAATAATATATATATATATATATGTTTTTAATTACTATATTTATAAACGGTATTTTAATATATATTAATATAATGTATTTCATTACATATATTTATTATTATTTACGTTAATACATATCTATTTTTATAAATAGTATAATATTATAAAAAATGAATATATTATAATTATTATATGAAATACAATTTATATAAATATTTATATTATATATAATTGAAATTTTATGAAATATGAATTATAAAAATAATTATAAAATGTTATATGAAATAAAATTTTAAAAAATAAATAAATATCAATTTACATAATATTAAACATATTTTTGTATAAATACAAATACAATTAAATACATGAATATAAATAATTTTTATAAATACATCTAAATATTGTGTTTTAATTATATATATATATGTATATATATATACATACATATATATATATATGTATATATATGTGTGTGTGTGTGTGTGTGTGAGTATGTGTATATATATATATATTATAGTGGTTTCTTTTCAAAAAATAATTAGGACTCACAACCCCATGTGATATATTAAATTAAATGGGGGTTTTGAATCCCCTATAATTTAATGAAATTTTAAGGAGTTTTAAACTCTCTTTGATTTGAGAAATTAGAAGGGGTATTTAACCCCCTCTAATTTGACGACATTAGAGGGTGTTTTGAACCACCCTTAATTTAAGAAAATAGAGATTGGTTTTGAACCCTTCTATTTTATGAAATTAGAAGGTGTCTTCAACCGCATCTAATTTATGATATAAGTGGGGGGTTTAAACCCACTCTAAAATCTAACTAGATATTTATAAAAAAAATGTCAAAAAATATAAAGGGGGTCAATAACCCCCTCCAAATTCAATTATTAATGAGGGTTGTAAATAATTCCCCCTTAGATATTATAGAAACGGAATTTATATGCGGTTAATAACCCCATATAAATTCAATGATTATAGGGGGTTGTGTAGAACCCCCTCTAATGTTACAAAAACTAAATTCAGAGGTGGTTGGCAATAACCCCCTCTAAATAGCCCCCTCTAATATGTTGTTTTTTGTAGTGCGAGCGTTAGACACCCTCCCCCTCTCCATTAATGACTCATGTCACAATTATGTATGACATAAGTACAGAATTATAGATGATTAGTCGCAAGGAAATATTATCATATTCTATTATGAAGCATTGTTGCTGACCCACACAGGATTGATAAGAACTAACCCCTGCTGACCCACACAGGATCTGACCCACACATGATCAGTATGCGCTAACCCACACAATATCTCTAGGAACTGACCCACACAAAATATGATATAATATGACCCACACTAAATCGATAGATGATGACCCACACAAGATCGATGTTTTTTCTTCATATTATAGCCTACCATAGGTTTCCTCGCACCATGTGTGCTCAGGTTCTGTAGAATTCTCACCTTGAGATATTGGTCATACATCGACTGCCACTATTATCCACAATAGAGTAACAAAAATGACTTCCATGTCTTAAGGGTTCCAACGTGAAAGAAGGTGCGTGAAACAAATGGTCTGTCTCTGAGTTATAAGCATTTTAGTTCCGACAGCCCGTTTGGATTTAGGATCAATCCTACCTGGACTTACTCCAACTATCTCCAAAACTATAGTGGAGTATACCAAAATGAAAGACTCTATCCAAGGATCCTAGTGCCATAGGCGGTTCATAAAATGGGTGTCGATTATCAAGATATGGCCCTTTCAAGTGTTCATGGGTTCAGTTGTGCACAGGTCTGGTCCGACCAGGTTGAAATGGCCTGGCCAAGCCCAGTTCGCCCCGTGCCGACCGACCTGGTTCTAGATAAACTGACCTAGTCCAGGTCTGACTCAAATGGGCTGGGCTGTGGCGGGTTTGACCTGGCCCGCATGGGGGTGTGTCCATCCAGTCATTCCCGTTGTGGGGTCCTTCGTAGCCAGCACGGGGGGGGGGGGGGGGGGGAGGTGAGACCCCCCAGTCTTGCAAACGGCCCGGAGGCCATTCGGCTTGTGAAGTGGCAGCGCCACGTGGGTTCCACCCAATCCCATGGAATCTATTGGAGGCGTGGTTCCCCCTACATGGAGGCTTTGGCTATAGACCATTTTTCACTAGTGGCACGCTGGTCTCGCCGCCCATCCCTTTTTCGGTTGGCCGATATGTCGGCTGCCTACTCCGACCACAGTGTCTGGCGAGCCACGACCCCATGCTCACCAGCAATGAGCTAGTCGTGCCTCCCTTCCCTTCTACTGCCTTCGGATTTGATGGCTGCTTCCTTCGATTGTAGCGACTTACTAGTCATGCCCCCTTGCTCACCATTGGGGCGTGAATGCCCGCCGCACCTCCTCTACTACCGGCTAGTGCCAATCACCCCGCTGATCATTGTATCTTAGTGTCATGTCTTCCTCTTATGGCGCACGATGGTGGGACGCCTCAACATTGAATTAATTCTATTTCCTAAAAAAGGTACATAATGAGGAATTTAAATTACCATCCCATACAATATGGACCCCAATGAGATTTATTCACTTCTATGACAATAATATATTATAACACTTATATCCTAAATCAATTCCATATATTCTATCAGTGGATTCAAAAAGACATTGATATCAATTACAGATTTTTTTGGTGTAGATATAATTAGATACAACATAATGTACTTATGGTTCAGGAATAAACATGATGGAATGTTACAATATACTAAAATAACTTGAAATTTATTATGAATACTACATTGTACACCAAAATGAATTATTACATTTGTAGATTGCAGAAGACATAATATTCTTCCGTCAATTATAATTCCCAGACACTCATAATAATTTTTTATAGAGGAGAGTCTTATGAAAGATAGAGTTTCCTATATTTAATTATTTTGTATATGTTCAATTTTAATTTTCTCATGGTTTCTAGACATTTACATAATCTTATTAACAATGGATTGATTGGAATGTAGCAAACATCTTTTCTAGGACATGATTCATATAACTTGTATCAATTAGGGCCACAAATAGGGAATTTTAATTTTGGTTCATTGTCCTTGTGATAAAATATGATATCAGATGGTAAAGAATTTTTTTTAAGAGCTAATATCCATTTTTAAGAACTCGGTTCATTATTTCATGTATTGATCTTGATTTAGGGTGTATTCAAGGAAAAATAATGATTTTGGAAATTTTCTATGTACCCTTCGTGTGCTATTGAGTACACACCATGTACTTAGTTTCCAAATGTACCAATGTACTATCCATGTAATAGTTGAGTATATGGCTGTATGGACCGCCTAAAATGGTGTTCAATTGAAGTTAGTAACGACGTGTGCATTAAATAAACACGCCATTTACTATTCGTTTTATTTGATATATGAGACCGAGGCCACGTTGAACCATTGTTTTCACCTTATTCTGGTCGTGCCTCGCGAGTAACTTACAAATTCTATGAATCATCTTTGAGCCACTGATCTGTCATCACTTATTCGAATCAAACACTATCGGTTGCATTGGAATCACCTCAGTGATTTGTTGATTCTTTTGGAATCTCTCTTCATGATTTCTATTCTCTCTCGAGTTATTCAAGGTTAAATTATTTTGACTCTTTTGTAGATCTACGACATTCAAGGACAATTTAATAGTTTAGCTTCAATTATATTGACCATAAAACAATGAGGTAGATGGTTGGTTTCATTTGGTAGTTTATATTTGTGTAATATATTATTATGTTTTAATTACCCATGATTCGGGTATTTCATGTTAAGGGATTGAACCCTGATATCATCTACCTTAGATTAGTTAATATATTAAGGGTTTTCATTGATATATTATGTTATATTTCATGTTAAGTGGATTACCTGTGGGTGAGATTCCATGTTGAATTTTTATGGATGTTTGGTCCAGGTTTCCTATGATGTAGACCTTGTTTCCTTTCCTTACTTGTTTTATTGGAATTGATTACTTCTTGTTTCTTGTCTAATTCATGTGTTAAGAATTATTTCTTCTTAGCCATATAGTATATGAGATTACTTTCGAATGATGGATATCATTTTTTATGATTGTATTACACAAGGATTTGGGACCCTAGTGCAGTTAGACCATATGGTGAATTGATGTTGATGGATTCCATAGAGTATCTATTATAATCATGTTGCAAGACCACATGGGGGTATTGATGGTGATTTCTACTTCATAGTGCCCATAATATAACATTACGAGTCCCCTGGGAGAATGGATGTTGAGTTCTTCCTCAGATTGTCTGTAGTTTATCGTTAAAAGGCAACCAGGGGAATTGAATGTGAATGATTCCTCATAGAGTTTTTATTTTTGTTGGGACACTTGATCATAGGGGTTTGACTAGTTGAGACACCGAGAGGGACAAGGTGATATTTTGAATGTTTATTGTGATGAGTCTTCCTAGACAAATCACAATCATAGACTCGGTTTTACTTGATTGATAGAGGGTCTTTTGAGATATCTAATTTTCTATTACACATGGGACTCATTTATTTGGAAGGATCCTAGGATTTTATTATCCAATAGATTGAATAATTAATAAATTTAAAATAAATGTAATTCTAAACTAGAGGATTGTTTACTTTTGATTAATTCCTTGTTTATTATTTCAATTTTCATATTTCCTACAATATATATTCACTAACAGTTAGGCACAAATATTTTGGGGGTTTTCTAGTGGGATACGTCTCACACCCTTTTTAGGTCAAGATTTCGGGCCCCAACAGATTATATGTTTGTATGTATAAATTATAGTAAACTCCCTTCATCATAAGGTACATTATTTTTGTTCAAAATGGAGAGAATGTGACCATGTTTAGGAATGCGATGTTGTTGGAGTTTACAATATTTTGTAATTTTGTTTAGTATTGTATTTCCAGCATTGTGACTTGTTTGGAAACATTACTCGTTACATGTGACATGAATCATTAATTTATATATGCTGAAATTTATTATACAATCCATCTTCCATTGTTTACTTCTACTATATGGTATTACTGTATCCGCAAATATTTACTATTTTATTCCGATGTTTCACTGTGCCAATGTGGATATTTCCTCCCCACTATCACACCCATGTCCCTCACTTCTATTTGGCAGCCTCTAGAATTTACGGAAATATTCTTGAGGTAATGTGACCAACCGGTTATGCGGATCCTTTGGTAAACACACAGATCCAATAAGTTACACAATTGAACAAAGTATTTACATAGAAACAAATGATTGAAAATAAATTTCTTTTTCTTCTAGTAGAATATCATTTAAGAGACCAAGAATGTCAATATAGTTTTTGTCTCTCCAACCACATAAAGCATTGAAATTTCATACCTTCAATATAGCTGATAATGTTGTGTATTTAGTAGAATTATAATACAATGGTCTATTAGAGAAATTATTTTACTTCTCAATCATCATTGAAAAATCAAAAATGTATTTTTTGTTTTTTATTTATTCAATATAATATGGATTTTAATTTACACTTGTATTAATCTCCAATGTTTCATAATCTATAATTTCATCCGAATTGGTGTGTATGATTAGTTTTTTCTTATGATTAGTCCAACACATATATCTCAAATATATTCTATAATAAATAAAATGTTATTCCAAATCAGCCAGAATAATTTTTCATGGATAAAAAAATACAATCATTGAAAGTGGATTTGAGAATGGTCATGTCCCTTATCTATTGAATACATGATTCAATAATTAAATCTATTTTAATAGATTTTTTCATTAAACTATCATGCAACGATTTTCAATTCATATACATCTTATTAGGTTTATAAAAAATTAATTTTGAATAAAAATAAATAAATACAGAGAATATATTCATAATAAATGGATAACATTATAGATAATTAAAAAAATGGTAACCTAACATTTTAATGTTATCTGTTATGATTCCAAAAATTTTATCATTTTACTCATGTGATACATGAATATAATAATCTTAGGTTAAAGATATAATAGTAGATATGGGTTCTTGATTTTATGTTGTGATGGAAAAAAGGTTGTAATAAATTTTCTAGAAAACAAAATATATTTATTATTGGATGGTAGAAGTCCCTTAAAAATTATTATTCTTACATTTATTTTAATTTTGACTTGAATTTATAAATTTCAACAAAAATATCTTTCCTCAGAACATACAAGGTCTAGTAATCACCCTATTTTGACGTAGTCTCAATGATCAGAGAATTTCATGTAAAAAATGAATGAATGTTTTATTGACAATTGTCGTGATGTTGGACTCCATGATAATATATTTTTGAAGAATATTCTATAAAATGTATTCAATGATTACCAACAAATATAGTTACATCGAAACCCATCGACGAACCCATAATTCATAAATAGCATAGTTATCAATCTTAGGAACATTTCAAATATCATAAAAATTGAATTTTTATAAACACACCAGAGATACATTCCATTAGTATATATTCTAAAAATAATAATTTTTCACAGATTTCACATCATTAAGATCCAAAAAAATTATGATTCAACCTTTAATAATGACATGTATCACTATATTATTTATCCCATATCTAGTAGTAATAAACTTTATAGGGATACCCAAGATATTATACACATTATTATTAAAATCCATACTACATTTATTGTTTGGGTAGATTATATTAATGTTTATAAAATTATTATAGGATCTTCTAATTATCTATGTGTCCATGATAAATGTGTTTTTAATTAGCACTTGTCATCTCGAATAAAAACCTTCCCTAATGAATCATAATAGATAAAAACAACAATAATAAATGTTTTTACATTTTTTAATAAAAAAACAAAATATGAATATGAATCTTATAAATACACACACCCCTAAAACATGAAAACAGTGTCCCTTATCCACCCCTCATATTTAACCTAACTAGATAAGATAATGAATTTGAAAAATCAGTTTATCAACATCTATATTAACCAAGGATTACTCACTACACCTTCTATCCCAGTAGAAATATTTAATACACATATAAATAGGAGACTGAATCTGAATATGATATTAAATTTATGGTATAATATCATAAATTATATTCCTCAAACCTTATATATTAATATGATCATATCTGTAATACCAACAATAAATCCCCCACTGAATCTCTATGTGAATCCTATTAAATATGGATCCGAAATCATAGATTATCTTAATATAAACCATGTGTTTACATTGAAGACTACATATTCTTATTTTAAAATATGAAAAACATAATTAAATGTTTATATTCAAGAAATGACAACTTACCCATTTAATCATTTAATACCTTTATAAATTAATTAAATAAAATAATTGATTATTCATATTCATTTTCAAAACCAATTCAGTAAATAAACTAAAAAACCATTTCATAGAAATCTCTGTAAAAAATAAAATATAATTACAAAATTATTTTTGAATTTCTAAACACAAAGTCCATTATGGCGTTAAAAAAATATTGAAAATAAATAGTAAACAAACATATTCAGTTTTTAATCTTGATATGAAATTCCATAATTTTTTAAATTATAAAATATACCATCAAATATTAAATATAAAATCAAAAGACTTCTAAAAAATAAAATAGGGGGAATGTATCCTATGTCAATTTGAAAAGTGATTTGAATATGGGAAATGGGTGGTTATGAATGGGATGCTTTGTGACAGTGGTTGGTCGGCCCGAGCAGATGACAGGGAGGTGAAAAATAATAAAGAAAGAAAAAAATCACACCAAAATATAATGTAGTTTGGATTAGGTATGAATGTGCTATGTGATCGATGACACATATAAAAAGTGTAAGATAAATAATAACATACCTTATATTTGAGAGTGTTTTTCTGAGAGATGGTTGAAGTATAGATGTGATATAGACTAAATTCCACAAGAGCTTGAACAACATGAGTGAAATCACTATAGAAAGGGTTCTATTGAAAATATAAAGAAGGGTTTTATGAGTCCATTGGAAAAAATCAATGATAAAGATGTTTTTTATCAACACTAAGATAATAAGCTGTCTAAAAATTCCACTTTATTAGTACTTTTCATCATTGATAATGATTTTCCATTTTCAATAATATAAATATTTTTCTATAATTATAAATATATTTTTAAATGTATGTGATTGTATATATTAATATGATTCTATATATTTAGATATTTACATAAATTTATATAATTATATATATTTATTATATATATATATTAAATATAATAATTATTTTAGTATGTTCATTATAATATTTTAATTATTTAAGTATATATTTATTTATTAATAATTATATAAATAATTTAACATATATACATTATTTATATATAAATATTTATTTGAAAATCATTTTCCATCATTATTAATGAATATATAAAATTAAATTGAATAATGTTAAAAATGAGTGGAATTGAGTAATTAAAAATGAATTGACCTTGAAAATATTTAAAAAAATCAAAATTTTTAATTATTAGAAAATATATTAAGAAAATAAAATATAGATATATATTGAAAGGAAGACGAATAAATATTAATAAATTCAACACATAGTAAATAATTATGTATAAATAAATATTATAAAATGATTACTTTCCAAAAAATAAAATAATATTAAATATTAAAAATGAATAAAAAATACTGAATCAGATAATATTAAAATAAATAAATTATATTTAAAAATTAGAAAATAAATAAATTAAATATATTATCTTACTAAATGAAATTCTAAAATGAGTAATAAATGTATATTAAATTAAATAAATATTTTCTTTTTGTGTTTTAATATAAGTTTTTATTAATTAACTAGGTATTTGTGTGTGTGAAATTAATTCATATAAATACACAAGTTTTATATATGTTAAATTTAATGATGAAATTATATAATATGTAATATATATTACTGAAATATATAATAATAATAATGAATAAATTTAAAATATGAAAAACTATTATTAATTATATAGATAATTTAATTACGTTCAATTTAAAAATTTTTATATGTTAAAATGGAAATGAATACATATTAATTATGTATTTTAACTCTATATTAAACACATTAAATATTTATGAAATAACATGCTTAGTTTACATTAGGAAATGAATTAAATTAAAAATAAAATTCAATAATTCCAAAATGGTTATGAATTAAAAATTATTAAATATATTAATTTGTAATTATGTATAAGAAACTCTAAAATTGAAAAATTACCAAATTATTTAATGAATTAATATTTATTTAAAGGGATGACAGTTAGTTCCTCTTTACTGAACATAAAAAGTAAGATAACTTTTAAAACTATGAATAGCGGGGACCCATTATATGTAATGGAACATCCCTTAAAATTAAAACAGAAAGATTATAATGATCACAAAAGTCCAAATCGGAGAAAACACCACATAAAGAATCAATAAAATCCTCCTCGCCCCCTTTCCAAACTATGATTTTTAGTCAAAATGATGTGTCACCCCCTACCAAGAACATTAGTCATGCTAGAAGTGAAACATGGTGGTGCACCTCCCAAACCAACACAATCATCTATAGGAGATTCAGATGAAACAATTCTGCATGCCCTTTACTATTTAGAGCACCCAAATTAAAAATTCATGAATGGAACTCATTGAAATTTCATAAAAATGAAACAGAATACCTAACTAAAAACATTGAGCACGATTCAATGGAAAGGAACCCATCCATCCATAAAAAGTTATGATAGATGGTTGAATTATTGGTGTCATCACAACCATTCCTATTTCAAGGTCATCCACCAAGTGGAACCTAGAAAATTATACACTACAATCCAAATGAAACATGGAAGAAACCAGTGCATGTGAAGAAATTTTGATCCCAATAAACAAAAAGAGCTAGAAAAAATAGAATAGATCAAGTTGAACCAGTCAAAGTCTACCCGAACAGAGGACTGACCGAGTTTCTAGCCACACCATTGGATTCATAGACCCTCACATAGCCATCCATGTGATCACATTCCTACCACTATCATGTTCACCATGGAATACCTTGTACGACCCCCAGTAACTGCCTGATGCCTAATCACTAAACACTATCGTTTGATGAAAACCAAGTCATCATCTGATCCTCCAACATCGCCACTTAGTAGGGATACAAGAATACAAATCATAGGAACTTGAATAAAAATGGATAAATTAAATATATATAAATCACAAAAAGTACTATATTAATTTTTTAATTAGTAAATAATGTATTTAATAATTATATTAATTTTTTATTAATTATAATAATTTTATATATTATTTATCAATATATATAACATTTTTTGGTCATTTATAAATTAATAATAACATAGTTAAATTACTATGTATTTATATATGTCAAAATAAATATTTTTATATACCAATACTTTTTTTATATATCAATATATTTGTATACAAAATATGTATTTAATTAGAAAAAATAAATAAATATGAATAAATTAAAAAAAAAATTGAAAACAATAAGAAAAAAATAGAAACTAACAATAAATTAAATAAAATTATATTAATATTTAATATATTTATATACATCATTATATTTTATTATATATTACTTAAGAATTTTATTTTTCATATGTAATAAATTTTATATTAATTATTTAATTTCTATATCATTTAATTAATAAATTTATTCAGTTATATTAATTTTAGACTCTGTATTAGTTGTTTAATTATATATATATATATAATATATTTGTTGTTTATTGATTTATAATTATATAATAAATATAAAAATTAAAACTCTCTATATATTAAATTTAACAAATTACATATACAATTAACTAATTAATAAATTTTTTAATATATGCTAAGATATATTAATATATATACATATTTTTATATAAATATTTATATCAACATTTAAATTAATATATGAAATTGACTATAACAGTAAATATGAATACATATAAATAAATATTGCAAATGATAATTCTATAAAAAAAATAAAGAAAATAATTTTTAAAAAAACAATATATATATATATAATAAATTCATATATATCAATATATATATATATAAGAATGTACTTTTAAAAAATATTTTTTTTAGTTACCCCTAAACCTTAAGGGCATGCGATTTAGGCTGCCCAACATGGAAGACTCGTTGAGCATAGGGTGAACCTAAAAAGAGGTAGGAATATGGTGGGACTAGCTACATGAGGTCCTATATATATAGCCACATTCCCATTTAGGTGTGTGAGGAATTTATTTAGGAGATCATCCCTATAGTAGGATTTTGGTGTGGTCATGTTGTAGAATAATATAGAAAGAGGTCGCTGAAAGAACATAATATCGATGTGGGACTCACGAATGACCACATTTGTATTATCAGTGCTTTAACAAGAACTGATATAGAATTCCTTCATATGTTTTAAAAAATCACAAATAAATGGAACCCTTTATCATCCCTTTTTTTGCACTGATTAATGTATCCATTATCATCAATTTTCACTAGCACTAAAAAAACCCAAATCTACAGTAGTGGTGGTTCTAACCATTTCATGATGATAGACATTGATATATTATTTTTCTATCATAGTTATGTATTAATAATAATAAATAGATTTTTCTAAATAAAATGGAAGAATGAAGATATAAATATCTTGTGGTGAAAGCTTCACTAAAAGAATTAAAAAATCATAGAAAGTGGAATGGAAAAGTGGTTTCTCCTATAATATAAAAAAATATTTTTGTGTGAGTGTGTTTATGGTCTACACATTGCAGTTCACTACAAAAAAAAAATAGTGTATCTGCAGTTGTGTATTAGTAGTGGTTCTGGAAATTTCCACGAATTAAATCTTTTTAAATGTTTTTTAATATATACCACTATTTCCAAAAAGACTACAGATAAATACATTAAAAAATTAATTTCCCTTACCCTTCCCCAAACAACCCCAACACCATGGCCCTGAAACCCCCACACCCACACCCCTTAAACCCCCCAACTCCCACTCCATCAATGTCGATCCCCCAATCCATTGTCTATTAGATGTAGAATCTACCTCCCTCAAATCCACACCCTCGATGTCGACCGCTAGATACTTATCCCCTAGATTGATTCTAACCCCTGGATAAAATCCATTATATATGTTCGCTGACCCCTATCGACCCTTAACCTTCCCTCCTTCAATGTCAAATGAAATTAATTATATTAGTATTTCTTTTCCACAGAGAGATTACCCTCTTCCCTATTTCTCAGCATCCACCTCCCCTAATGTCTGTTAATCCCTTAACCATTCCTCACAATCCTATACAAAATCATCCCTCCTTTATTTAGCATAATTAATTCTTAGTCAAATGTTGTTGTGATCATATATCTGAACTCTAAGTTGTTTGTTTCCCTCTCCTTGCCTCAGTTACCTTCTTTCATGAAATCTGACCCTATTAACATGAGGGGTAATATTTATTCATTTAAGATTTAGTTTTTCATAAATAATTGAATAATTTTAATGTTAAATTATTGTTTTGAAGAAATAGGACTCTACAATAGTCGGTGAATAAATTATATGACGTTAAAAATTGACTGTAATTGTTTCATTAAATTTATTTATTTATAGTTGAATGTATAAGGATTGGAGCGAAAATAAAATATCTATGGATAAAAGTTGAATTATTTTACCTTAAAAGAAACCCGAATTTTTAGATTAATTAGTTGAAAATGGATCAGTGGATGGTATAGTAAAATGTATATTTCCTTAGAGTAAATTCAAGAAATGGTTGAATAAAAAAAAAAATTGATCATTTCACATTGAAATGGTTTCCTGATCAATATTTATGTTGAATTTGGCCTGGTGAATCTAATGAAATGGATTTTCCTAAAAATTAATATCTTGAAAAAGAAACATAATGTGACATAATAGAGGAAAATTTAGTTTGTAACATGATAGAAGAAGCATTTGGAATATTTTTATTAAATTTCAATGATTTTAGCAGACCAGTATAATCATTTTTTAATCCTAGGTATCTTAATACTTCTCAAAAATATTATAAAAAAATTGTTTTATGAATTAGTCATACAAGGACAACAAGAAAAATAGGATTGGATTTCCATTATTTGGAATTTTACTTTTATACATATTTTATGTCATATCAACTATATATGTGGAATTACTCACAATGTAATGTACATGATTTTTTAGTTTCTTTATGTTGAATTTAAGGAATCTATGTTCAATTCATCATTTAATGAGATTAATGAAACCAATAAAAAAATATGTACTTTGTTCTAAAAAGGTACATAAGTCCCATAATGATTGCATGATTTACCGAGGAGAATACACTGATAAAAAATTATTCATATGAGATCATAAAACTATATAGTATTCAATGATTAAAAATAGAAAAAAATAAGTCACTATGATAAAAAAATAAGAAATATCGTCCAAAGTAGAATCCTTAAGTTCTTCAGAAACCTTAATATGAATTGTTATTTATGATTTCAAAGAGAAAATGTTCCATGAAGAGAAATTATTAGAATAATATACTGATGACTTGATGAAAAGTCCAATACATTCACGCCCAAAAAATGTATTTTATTTAATATATGAAATGTTTTATTTTTAGCCATTGAATGTATGTTTGTAATTGCAATGTGATGATTTTAATTCTTTTGGGAATTTTTTTACCAATTATATCATTTATATTGTTGTGATGATCCCCTGTAATATACTTACATGGATTTGTATGAAGAATAGTTATATCATTATTACAATTATTATTCATAGAAGGAAAATACATAGAAATTACATTCTTGTATACCATATACCACTAAACAATTAATTATGAGAATTATTCGTTTATGGAATGAAAATATATGGGGCTTCAATGAGAAAACTACACAAAAAAGTTTGATACTTTAATGTGTGGAATTTGTGTCTGCCCTGAACAAGGAAAATTATCACAGTAGAAAACGAATACTAGTTTTGGTTTTCTAGTTTTTAGTGTGATTTTGAAACATAATGATTTCCTATATTTAGAAAATGGTTTTTGGAGTCATAATTGGTTATTTGTTTCTTCTAATAAATTATTATTTAAAAGGAAACAATTAATTGGAGAAATTGAATTGGTAAATCCAATATATTTTTTATCTGGTTTATAAATCATGTTAAAATTAATTAATGTCATTGTTGAATTTGGAAAATGTAATCAGTTTAAGGAAGGAGGTAAAAGGGTACGATCTACATTATCAAAAGAATCTAGAACACAACTATGGAAGAAATTAAATATATTTTAAAAAATTATTTATTGGGAGTTTAATTTGATATTTCATAATAGTGGCATAATTCATATTTCAATGAACATTGATTAAAATTAAAATTTTTAATTTATAAATGTTCATGGTATATCAAAGGTTCACATAAATTATCATATGTTTTTATATGTAATGGATATAAATCATGTTTAGTGGGAAAAGGATAATTTATGGTTTCTTTCGTGTATTTTTAAAATGAAAAAAATGCTAATGATGTATAATAATAAAAAATATACAATTTTGGTGTGGAATATAAAAATTAAGGCATCTTTTCAAGGTGCACTAACTAAAATAGCAAAACTATTCTAGATTTAAATGCCAGCATAGAAAAATTCTAATAGAGTAGTAGTTATCATTGGAATTTTGTAATACATTACATGCCAAATTAACTATAGTTCTATTTGAGTTTTGTACCTTTTTGTATGATCTTTGTGGAAAAAATCTAAATTCAATAGAGATTTATATACTAAAAAATTAATTTTTTGGAGACTATTTCATATAGAAATTTTATTTGCCATATATTCTTCAAAGTCATGATTTATTTCTCTATTAATTTTTATGAAAAATATAGTCTCAATGGATGGGTATACTATTGATGGATGTATCAAATTTAGAGGCAAGTGGATATTTTTTAACTGGTGAATTCAATTTCTTCAAATAATTAAATAAATTTTTCATATTTATTTATTAATTTTCTTATAAAAATATAGGTTATTTGAAATAATATGTGATGAATATAGCTCAATGGAAAGGCTCTATCATTGCATGATACATTTTCAAAGAATTATTGTCCTTCTGTTTGGGGTATTTGAATGGGTTTGAGACTAATTTTAATTGTTTTTCTATGTTTTTGACAGCTCCACTAATTATCATTTTGAAACCATTCATAGGTATTACCATCTATATGATGACAATTTAGAATGTGGAAAAATTTGTAAATATCCAGAATTTCCATGTAAATTGTTTTTAAATAAATGGGATTTTTGCGAGTCCGTGAAAATTGAGGGCACCTGATTTTGAGGTCCGGAGTGCCCTAAATGATTTTCTGAACATTGGTTCAGGTATGTTCAGTAAACGTGCAAGCAGGTTTTTCTAACATTTGAACTAGTTCTTGGAATTAAAATCTGATGGCACCATTGAACTCGCACCACCATTTTTCGCTTAAAGAGACATTCACCTCTACAGTACATGGTCGAGGGTGCAAGTTAGTTTTTCGGTTTTTCATAAATGAATAAAATAAAAGTAATGTTGTGTAGATTTTTTTTATTTTTTTGGTTAAATCCTCTTTGTGGAAGTTGAGAAGTGGGGAACACCAAACCATAACCTCCAATGAATGGATATGGTGGTGGGGACCACCCGAGGCCTAAGTCTCTCAACTCGCTCATTAAATGTTGGAGAGCCTCTTTAACTCCTCTAATATTAATTATTTCAACCTATGTGATTAATTATCTCAATTTTAATTATTCCAACATATTCTATAATGATGGATAATTCATTTTTGGTGGAATTGGGTTTAACTATTGGAAAAGGGGAGAGCTCTTGGAGAAAGATCTCCAACGAAGAACATCTTCTTCGAACGAAGAACGCCAACGAAGAACTTCATCCCTGAATGAAGAATTTCTACCTCTTCTTCAACTATCTTCCTCAAGAAATCCTTCAATGGTGGACATATTCACCAATGAAGAATCAACCGCATCATAGAATGTTAATCCGATGAACGAGCTCGAGATCAGAGGCCTGTGACGGGTGCGACGAATGCCCACTTCGACTTCTATCTTAGTCGTCAAAAATAGAACAACATGAGGTAGGCGTTTATTTGAATGTTAATATTTTCCATATTTCATTACTTGGATTATTTTGCGGTATGGGAATGAAACGTTGCGGGAGGTTATAATGTTTGACGTTCTTCTTTTATGTTCTTATTGAGCCATATCCTATAACCCTAACGCAGAGGGTATGAGCCAAACCAACATGGACCGACCCTTCTACAAATCTTTTGGGGTTGTTCATGAAGGAGGTGGATGGAAACCATCTATTTTTGGGGAACGAGAATGGTGGCTGACACCACCGACAGCCGCGACGAAGGTGACGGCGCTGCCCCGCGGCCCCTGCCATTGCCTCGTGGCCTCCTAACCGACCGCGACCACCTCCACCGTCCCCGTCTCCACACCACCCTACGGCCCCCTGCCGCCTCACTACCTTGACGCTGATCGAGGCCTCGTCTACCGCCCTGCATCCTCTACCATGCCCTGCTTCCGGACTGCCGCCCCATGGCAGGACCGCCTTCCCGCGGAAGGACCACTGCCCTACGGCTGGAACGCCTCCCCTCCGATGGACCCCCGCGCAGAAGCCGGACAAAAACCCCTCTACCACACGGCCAGACTTCCGTCCTGTAGCCAGACCACTGCCTCCTGGCCAGACCACCGCCCCGCGGCCGGACTGCCTCCCCACGGCCGTGCGACCTCCCCATGGCCGAGCTCCCACTCTGCGGTAGAACCAGCACGCGGTCTCGCACCTCCCTCGGTTGAGCCGCCCTAACCCAGCCCAAGCCACCCCACACCCTCGAGTTACACTTCGGCCAAGCCACCCTCATGTCCCTCGCAGGCCGGGTCGGACTAGACCTGGGCCCACTACGACCCATTTACATTCTTTTGGCCATAATTTTTGCTCCGGACGTCCGTTTGACGTACCATCAGTGGCGCTGGAAATCATGGAGTGAGTTGGTACCATTGAGTGTATTATACATGTGTTTTGGATTATGATGGTGAATAAACAGGTTGGATCGAGCATGAATCAAACCTGTCCCCCGCGACTAAAAGGCTAATAACTCAAAGACAGAGCATCTGATTGATGCGCCATTTGTTAAATTGAGACCCCTATGATGTGACAGAACTCTGAGAAACTATTTCATGTGACATCATGATATTTAGATTATCGACCAGTAGAATGTGGTGCAGATCCTCCCAGAGACGAGTGTCAATAATGTAGAGACCTAGTATCTTGCTGACACTTGACAATTGCTAATTGTTTCGACTCGGAGTGACTCGACAGGCCCAGTGAAGAGCACCATGGTGACGTGGCAGACCCATGGTGGGGAGAACCATGGTGATGCGACATACCCATGGTACTCGAAAAGAGGAGTACCTTAGTAGGACATGAGGGAGAGCGCCTTGGAGACGTGGCAGACCCACAATGGGGAGCATCATGGTGATGTAGGAGACCCATGGTACTTGACAGGAGAATTACCTCAACCTACCAATGTTAGTTAGAAGCACCTCTGCGTGACATGGTAGACCCACTATTATCGATAGAGTATGAGTTACCTAGCATCCGAGGTGTTTGAAATTGTGACTGAAAATGTAACTTGATACAACCACAAGAATAATTACGACTTTGAGCTGAGTTAGTACCTCCATGTTTTTCCTCATGATTGATATGGATTAAATGATAACATAGGTATATGTATGGGAATATACCTATGTAAGGATATCTGTTAAATTCATACTTTTTGATTTATCCTTGATTGAATTTGTGGGACCTAGAGGATCTCAGGATCCCTACCATCTATCGTTATACTCACCCCTACACGGTCTATGCCCTCATCATGTTCTGTTTGATGAAGATGATGGAAATAGATAACTAAGGCTATGTGTACCATGACTGGACTGTACTCAGAGGTGTACCATACAACATGCTTATAGGTGGAGGAGACAGATGGACATGGAGTGCTGAGGAGGTTATATATACCTACCCTTCAGGTAAGAACCTCAGAGGACAATCCAGTAACTGTCATTTCTTTTTCTTTAGTTGTATTGTATTTCAGTTGTAATTGTACCTTTTCTGTTGGGCTTGTATTCTGGCCCCCTTTATACATTCATCACTCGTTCAGTTATAAGGTTTGCTTTTGTTCGTATCTTGTTCTGTACTTGGTTATGTGAGTATATAGGTTATAAAGGCAATGACTTCCCAGATTTATGGAATACGTCTTTAGTGCTAGTTTACATCCTCTGTCCTATGGAATTTGAGTTTGGGGTTAGTCACACCAAGATCCATGGGAGACAGGTCGTGAGAAATTTCTATCAAAGGAGTCGGTTCAACTGCATAACATAAGACTCTGTTCATTAATTCTAACAAAAATAGTGTTATGTGTAGTGAGTGTGGTTATCAATTTAGGGAATCCAGTGTGGTGCGACGATTGACGTATCCATACACTATGACCCTGGTATCTGATTTCCGTCTCAGTGCACGAAAACACTGATTGCATGTGTGTTCTCAAAAGTTTTCTTTGTGATATTCTGAGTTAGCTTGGCAGGTAGAAATTTCATCTCACCAGGTACAACATAATGACCGTGGAACACCTATTTCTTTTCAGGATACCTCCACAAAGAAATCTAGCTAGGGAACCGAGTATTGTATTCACAGATAGAACACCGAGCGACGAGGCCTCGGTGTAGGGCCATTTTCCAATTGAGGCCCCAGCTGGACCATTACCTGTGGGTCCACCCATGTCACCATACACAGCAGCAGGCAGTGCATGCTAGTTTATCACATTGCATGAGTTCTAGCGCAAGAGGCCACCCAGGTTCCAGGGAGAGACGGACCCAAAATTGAATGAGGATTGGATGGAGGCTGTAGTGAGAGTTTTCCGACTGGTAGGGAAAGCAGCCAATCTCATGGTGATCGTTGAAGCTAGCCTTCTACAGGTAGCAACAAGAATATGGTGGAGCTTGATGCTCTATGTTTATGAGGAGGTGATGATTCTCTGGGAAAACATTGAGAGCCTATTTTGGGTAGAGTTTGTCCCAGCGACTCTTCACGCAGTACCCATACAGGAGTTACTTGATTTGTAGCAGGGAGGCATGAATATTGCATAGTACTCAACAAGGTTCCCTAACCATTCACACTACTCCACTAATATGGTGCAGGAACCATTCATCAGGGTCAGGACTTCCGAGAAGGGGCTCAGGCAATAGATCAGGGCTCCGATGATCTCACTCAGCATCCCAACACTGGAGGGGGTGTTAGAGCGAGACCTCCAAGTGGAGAGTTTCCTTGCTGAGCTGTCACCAGCAGCGAGACCCACCACTAGAAAAAACCCTGTAGATTCTTCTACAACTGGCAGCAGATAGATGTTGAAAATGTCCAAGAGTACGAGACCTACTTTTGGAAGACCGCTGACTCAGGATCGGTTGTGTGGGGAACCCGAGGTGTAGCTAGTTATACCATGAGCGGGAAGTTCTACACATGTGGAGTGCGGGGTCACATGGCTCGTGACTGTCCGAACTGTCATATAGATGATCAACATATAGTTTAAGTATTGCCCATGTAGAGATAGAGGTTTGACCGGGCAGGTCTGCAGGCAGTAGGCAGTCATGGCAGAGGAGCCGGTAATGTAGCTGGTGGTGGGCGACGATTCGAGATGTTACATCCACTACTACCATGAAGTCCACACTGACCACAGGGAGTAGGTGGATAGGGGCAATCCTGGTTCCACGTAGTTGAGGCCTACGATATCGGTGGTCTAGAGATGATTCATGGAATTATCTCTGTCTACTCCACCTTAGGTATAGTAATTATAGAAATAGGTGTCAGTAATTCTTTCATTAACACCGCCCTCGCTCAGATCATGGAGATTCTGATTGAGCTATTGGCTCGATATTTATGTCTAGAGACCCTTATAGGATCATATTCCTTGATTACGCACAGGTTTTGGATGTGTGAGCTTACTCTATGATGTGAGTGTTTCGGCTTGGATCTCTTATTAGCAGTGTCGAGGCCTTACGACATCATCTTTGGTATGGACTAGTTATCTATAGACCAAGCTCATATTAAATGTATTATAAAAAAGGTGCAGTGTATCCGCACAGATGGGAATAGGTATACCTTCACCAGTGAGAAGGGAACCTTTGCAGTGCAGGATGGACTTATCCGGAGGACAGTGCATCAGATCACTCATAAATTGGCTGTCCTTACCCTTAGAGCTATTGATGTAGAAATTCTAAGCTATCCTGTAGTGGTGGACCAGTGCACAGATGTTTTCCATGATGATGTCTCAGGTCTACCTTCTTGAAAATAGGTGTAAATTTACATTTACTTGTACACTGGGACGTCAGTGATATCTACACCAGCTTGTCGGATGGATCCTATGGAGCTTCGTGAGCTGCAGGTACTTCTAGAGAACATGCAGGGGAAGAGATCATTAGGCCCAGTGACTCACCTTGGATAGCCTTGATTTTGTTCCCCAAGAATGCAGATGGGAGCTTGAGACTTAGTGTCGACTATCGGCACCTGAACCAGGTGACTGTGAAGAAAAAGTACCCACTCCCAAGGATTGATGAACTCTGTGATCAGCTGAAGGGAGCATGGTGGTTCTCAAAGATAAACCTCAGATGAAGCTATCAATAGCTCATAGTTCGGGACAAGGATGTGTAAAAGAGGGATTTCGGATTTTAGTATGGCCAGTATAGGTTCTTGGTTATTCCATTCGGTGTAACAAACACTCTATATGTGTTCATGGGACTCATGAATAGTATATTTCAGCCATACCTTGATCGCTTGGTAGTATTATTCATCGATAACATTCAGATATACTCGACTACTGAGGAGGATCATGCCTATCACTTGTGCTTAGTACTGGACACACTCCGAGAGAACCAATTTTATGGTAAGCTCTGTAAGAGTATGTTTTAGATCTGAGGGGTTTAATTCATAGGAAACGTCATATTGGAGGCCGGATTTGTTGTAGATCCAGCAATGATTGATACAGTACTTGCTTGGGATCCACCCAGGAGTGTGATAGTGGTACGATGTTTATTGGGATTGGCTGGATACTACCAAAGGTTGGTGCCCGACTTTTCTACAATTGCAGCACCAGTTTCAACATTGATGAATAATGGGAAACCCTTCATTTGGTCAATGATATTCCAATGATGATTTCATGATTATAGGTAGTGGATGACTAGTGCCCCCCATCTTGAGGCTTCTAGAGAAAGGCGGAGGGTACGTAGACTAATGCGACACATCAGGGACCAGGCTCAGATGTAACCTGATGTTAGAGAAAGTAGTGATCGTATATGGTTATTGATAAATGAGAAAACACAAGCAGAACTATGCTACACATGAACTAGAGTTAGTATCAGTAGTCTTCACCTTGAAGACGTGGGGGCACTATCTGATGGAAGAACGTTTTACAGTGTACTCTGATCACAAGAGTCTCAAGTATATCTTCTCTCAAGTGGACCTAAAGATGAGATAGGGACGTTGTCTTGAGTTCCTCTAGGACTATGACATTGAGATATTCTATACTCAAGGGAAGGAGAACGTTGTAGCAGATGCACTCAGCAGGAGGTCTAGTATACAACTTCTAGGGGAGGTGAGGGAGTAGCTGGAATCATTGCAAATATCTTTTGTGGATAGAGATAGAGAAGCTTCCCATTAGTCTCTTATAGTCATTCCCCCACATCATCAGCGTGTCAGGGAGGAACAATGTGTGGACACTGATTGTGAGGCATGACGTACTGAGATATCCATAGGAGAGGAACCTGATGGATTTTCTCAAGGTGGGGATCACATCATCCTTTTCAGAGGATATAACGTTGTACTATTGTCACTTCATGATGAAGTGTTGAGGGACTTCCACACAACCCCTCTAGAGGTACATCCAGGAGTGGAAAAGATTTACCAGGATCTCCGATAAAAGCACTGGTGGCCGGGAATGAAGAAATCAATAGCAGAAATTGTCTCGCAGTGCCTCACATGTCAGCAAGTGAAGGCACATCATCAGGCACACGTAGGATTGTTTCATCCTTTCATGGTCCTAGAGTCGAAGTGGGATGGGATATCCATAGACTTCATGATAATACATCCATATAGATCCAATAGCCATGACTCTATCTGGGTGATCGTCGACCGACTCACCAACTCAGCCCACTTCCTACCAATCAGAGAGCAGAGTTCAGTAGAGAGCTTGGGACTCCATTATCTGAAAAATATTGTGTGGCTACATAGAGTACCTTCGACAATTGTCTCCAATTATGAAACATGTTTTACTTTCTAGCTAAGGAAGGGGTTGTAGGATAATTTCGGTATGCGTCTTCATTTGAGCACCGCCTTCCATCCTTAGACAGATTTCCAGACTGAGAAAACCATTCAAACCCCCGAGGACATGTTGTGTGCTTGTGTCCTTGACTTCGCTCACAACTGGGAGAGTCACATACATATCGTGGAGTTTTAATAAAACCACATCTATCACTCCACCATAGGGATGTCACCTTTTGAGGCGTTCTATGGGCCACCTTGCAGATCAACTTTGTGTTGGACTAACCCATTGGTGTCATCACTCGTGGGACCAGAGATGGTTTGGTCTACCACAGAGAAGGTTCAGATCATCCAGGAGCGGATGAAGACACCACATAGCAGGCAGATGTCGTATGCCGACAAGAGATGGATAGCTCAGGAGTTCGAGGATGGTGACCTCGTATTTCTACGGGTCTCACCGCGATGAGTTATATGAAGATTTGGATAAGGTGACAAGTTATCTATGAGATTCATCGGACCTTTTTAGGTCCTCTACTGAGTTGGCGATGTGGCATACTGCTTAGCTCTTCCACCTTAGTTCCACTGGTTGCACGAAGTCTTCCACATATCCCAGTTGAGGAGATACCTGCATGACCATTCTCACATCATCGACTTTGTCGAGCTGGACAATGACAATGGGGATACCTATATAGAGAATCTAGTAGAGATTGAGGATCGAAAAGATCAGGTCCTTTGTGGATGGTCAATACCACTGGTGCACATTCGATGGCAGCATGGGAACCTCTAAAAGAGAACATGGGAGCGGTAAGATCATATGTGTGCTCAGTATTCCCACATTTTTACCTAGTTTGAGTTGTGGCTTACATGGACGTAGAGCCCTGAGGTGAGTAGAATGTAAACAACCAGAATTTCCTTGTAGTATTTTTTATATAAATGGAAATTTTGTGAGTCTACAAAAATTAACAGAACGGGATTCTGAGGCCCAAAGATACCGGAATGAATTTATGAAGATTGTTTTTGGGATATTTATGAAACATGCGAGTGTGTTTTTCTATCTTCTGAACCGGTGCTCGGAATTTAAATAGGAGGGAACTGTTGAACTTTTAGTGCCAGTTTTCACATAAAGATACTTTCACCTCGATGACAGTTGGTCGAGGGTGGATGTTTGTATATTGGTTTTTCATGAATGAATAATATAAAAATAATGTTTTGTTGTTTTTTAATTTTTTAGAACCTTCATGTGGATATTGAGATGTGGGGAGCACCAGACCTTAACCACCCATGAGAGGTTATGGTGGTAGAGACCACCCAAGGCCTAAGCCTCTCAACTCCATCATTAAATGTGGGAGAGCCTCTTCAAGTCCTCTAATATTAATTATGACAACCTATGTGATTAATTATCACAATTTATGTTATTCCAAAATATTGTATAATTTTGGATAATTCATTTTTGGTGGAATTGGGGGAACCTACTGGAAAATATGAGAGCTTTTGGGGAAATCTCCCCTATGAAGAACTTCTTCTTCGAATGAAGAACACCAACATAGAACTTCTTCTCTGAATGAAGAATGTTGACCATGACTTCAACCATATTCCTCGAGACATCCTCCAACGGTGGAAATACCCCACATCAAAGAATCACCTCCATAAAAAAATGTTAATTCGATGAACGAGCTCTGGATCAGAGGAGTGTGATGGGTGCAACAAACACCGACTTCGACTTCTCTCTTCGTCGTCAACAATCGAACAACAAGATGTTGGGGTTTATTTGCGCGTGAATATTTTCCCTATTTCTTTCCATGGTTTCTTTTATGGTTTGGGAATGAAACTTTGTAGGAGGTTGTAATGATTGACGTTTAACTTTCATGTTCTTATTGAGCCATATGCTACCACCATAACACAGAGGGTATGGGCCAAACAAACGTGGCCCGACCCTTTCGCAAATCATGTGGTGTTCTTTGCGAATGAGAAGGATGGATACCATCCATGATTTAGGGATGAGAATGGAGGTCGGAAGCACCGCCAACCACGAAGAAGGAGACGGCGTAACGCCGCCGCCGCACAGCCACCGCTGCCACCTCGTGCTCCACGTAGAGACCTCAGCCACTATTGCTGTCTGCGGCTCTACACCACACTCTGACCGAACTGCCGCCCAATGGACGAGCCGCCACGCGGTCACACACCGCCCTCGGTCGAGCCACCCCGAGCTGGTCTTAGTCACCCCACACCCTCGCAGTACCCCTCGTTCGAGCTACTCTCACGGTCCTAGCCGGTCCCAGAAGGTCATGCTGGGTTGACATGAACCGGGTTGGCCCGGGCCGGGTCAGTCCGGGTCAGTTCGACCGGGTCAGACCGGACTCGGGCCCACTACGACCAATTTACCTTGTTTTGGCCATATCTTTTGCAGCAGGCGTCCTTTGGACATACCATCAGTGTTACTAGAAATCATTCTATGAGTCAGTCCCATTTAGTGTATTTCACTGGAGTTTTGGATTTAGATGGAGAACAAACAGGTTGGATTGAACACGAATCCAATCGGACCCCCGGGACTAAAAGGCCAATAACTCACAGACCGAGCATCCGATTGACGAGCCTTCCATTGCGTTTAGACCCATATAACATGGTGGACCGTTGAGATACTTCTTTGTGCGAATTTGTGATTGTTGGAGCATCGACCAGTAGGTTGTGGTGAAGATCCCCCCGAAGATGAGCGAGCAGAGTTCAGAGACCTAGTGGTTGGCTACAAATTGACGTTTTATGACCATTTCAACTTGGAGTGACTCTACATGCCTAGTTGGAGCACCTTGATGATGCGACAGACCCACAGTGGGGTGCGCCACGGTGACACAGCTGTCCCATAATACTCGATAGGAGGAGTACCTCAGTAGGCCACGAGGGGGAGCACCTTGGTGATGCGTAAGACCCATGGTGGGGAGCACCTTGGGGAAATGACATACCCACAATACTTGATAGGAGGATTACCTAAGTATTACAATGTTAGTGGGAAGTTCCTCTGTGTGTTGCGGCAGGCCCATTGTACTCGATAGAGGAGGAGTTCTCCAGTAGCTGAGACGTTCGATGTTGTGACTGGGAATGTTACGTGATACAACCCCTATAATAAATCATGTTGTGACTTGAGTTAGTTACTTGGTGTATTTTTCATGATTGAGATGGATTACTTGATAACATATGTATATTTCTGGTTATATACCTATAAATGGTTATCTTTTGATATCATACATTCTGATTTATCCTTGATGGATTTTTTGAGACCTAGAGTGTCTCGGGGTCCCTAATGAGTATCGTTATACTCACCCCTACATGGGATATTCCCACACCATGTTGTGTTTGATGCAGACGACAAACAACACTGACTGAGGTAGAGAGTACTAGGACTAGACAGTACCTGGAGGTGGACCATACGGCGTTTCAATACGCGGATGAGACAGACAGACTTGGAGTACTACAGAGGTGATTTGTACTTACCCTACTGCTAGGACCCATAGAGGATGATCTAGTAGCTATATTTTCTCCTTCTACAGTTTTATTGTATTTCAGTTGTACATGTACCTTTACTATTGGGATTGTATTCTAGACCGCTTCTTTACATTCGGAACTCTTTTGATTATACAGTTTTCTTGTGTTTGTATCTTATCGTGTGCTTGGTTACGTGAGTTTATAGTTTATAAATTCAATGAATTCCGAGTTTTAGGAATATTCCTTTAGTGATAGTCACCAGCCCCTGGCCTGTGGAAGGTGGCTTTGGGGTTAATCACGACATGGCCTTTGGGGGACGGGTCATGAGAAAATTATTTAGTATTGGAATTATGGTTGATAAAAAAACATGTATATGTACTACTAAATTAGATTATCATAGATGCATTTATTTATGAATTGTTATGGAATAAAAAGTGGTTACTAAGGGGTTGAGATAGATATGATCTATAATTTATAAAATCAGTTATTATGGAAATTGTCAAATTGTTCTCCCATTCTGCAATTTTTAAGGACCAAGACACAATATATTAAATAATTAAAGGGGGGTTACATGATTCTAAAGTAAGGGAATTTTTTATAATCCATTTCATAAAGAGGAATGAGATCTACAGGAAGATCCTCCTTTCAAGAAAGATCATGGCTAATACCCGTATTTTCAAGACTGTTAGCAACCTTGTTCACCCCATGAAAGTTGTGTGTGAAAATGTAGTTGATCTCCATCAGAGAGGCCATGCATCTCATCCAGAGAGTAGTGATAGGCCATGCTAGATGTAATTCCCCATTTCATATAGCTTGAACAACAGCGGATGAGTCACTCTCAATCTAGATGTTGTTCCTACACTTTTGTATGATGATGTCCACAGCATGAATCAAACCCATCATTTCCGCCTTTAAAGACGAGGCCGTACAATAGTTACTAAAGATGTATCCATGGAATCTCCATTTAGAATCTCTCATAGTGTATGTATGTACTCAAATTCATCTTATTGGCATGTAGTTATTTTTCACTGTTAAATGTAACACCTTATATCATATTTTCTGGACAATTAATGTTTCAAATCAATATAAAATTAAAATAATTTTATGTTTTTTATTGGGGTCCTCTATGTATTTCAAATAGAATCAATTTCTAAAATATTCATGACTTCATGATTTGTACAATTTACCATGTATAAGAATTTGAAACTCTATAGAGTTGTTTATTGTAAATTGTGATGGTGGGATGCTATGTATTGTAGATTGATATAAAAGAATTAAAATATAATGGTATATTTTTAGTTTCCCTATTCAAATGAATGTGTTCAAACATTGATATGGGTACAATCAATGAATTATTTCAATTTTCTTCTACCAACTTCTCTCTCCTGGTCCAAACTTGTTAGTGCATAGAGCGTGATCCATTTAGGTAGGCTTCCCATGTGAAGATGGTTTTTATATAAATGATGAAATAAATTTTGGTTGTAGTGTTTCTGTACACTAAAATAAGTAAAGATGGTATGATATGTGTGATGATGATCAATTGTTTCATTGCGACAATTAAACTCATCAACCACAAAAAAATTGAATTTTTTTCCTAATAGTATGGAAACAACTGAACTCATTACAGATGTTGAAAATGAATTACTCTTTATACTAAATGTTGATAATAGTGAAGAAAATTAAGATTAATATAATTCAATTTATAAATGGTTAATGATGGTATATTATAATTTTTCATTTATAAGTGATTCTAATATATATATATATTTACTTTTTCATTATTTTTAATTAACATTTGCATCTTTATTTCCTTATACATTATTATATTTTTCACTATTATAATTATAGTAATGTAAATAACACATAATTTTAGGTCCAACCAAATCAAAATATTAGAGAACACCATCACTACTACCAGCTTCAATGAATCTAAGTGATTTCACTGTAATAGATATTTTTATCAAGTATCCAATTTCTCTAGATATTATTAGTGTCACACTATTCGATGAACCTCTAGTGATGTGGATTTTTTTCCCTAATATGGGATATTTACGACTTACCATTACTTGTATGTATGTAAATATACAAATAAACTATATGCTTTAATAAATTTATAGTAATTTTTTCAAATATAAAATTATTACAATTAAAGAAATATAAATTCAAATAAATTAGATGTATAATACCTAGAATAGTTCTAGATTATAATTCCATTTAAATATTTTTTGGTTCTTATCAATGATGCTTACAAAATATATGGATATATGGTATGTAATATTCCTTGTTTTTCTGTGAGAATTCCCATTAATTATAGTGATTGGATGAATACTCCCACATGTTAAAAAACGAGTAACTTGATAACCCAATAATTGTAATATTAATTTAATATTCATTGATAAATTCTTTAATAAATTCTTTAATATTATTTATATATAATTTCAATTTGTAGAAGTTTTTAATTTTTATAACTATTACTTAGTTTCATGCCATGTACTATAAAAAATTGCACCTAGAAGTGGATTGTTTTTAAAAGGAGAATAAGACATGAATTTAATGGGACATATCTAACATCACAACAATTGTATGGTAATATACTTGAACGCATTTTTTATAAGCATTATTGATTTTTTTTGATATAAACATATAATTTTATAATAAGATAATAGAATATTTTATTGTATCTGTATTAAATAAACCCAATAAAATTATTTTTTTTATTAATATTGATTTTTCAAAAATTTCAAAACAATATAATAATTTTGAGAAGCAATACATTCCTCATATTTATAGGTCTCACAGTTTTTTATGATGAATAATAATATTTGTAGTATATTATACATCATAATATTTTTTTTCTAATTTATTGTTTTAATCTACCATTTATATATTTATTTCATAATGGATAATTAATTTGGTTACTCTATTATCTGGACAGATATGTTCCTTAATGTTTATAAGAAACTCATTATATGTATTGTGAATAAACCTACTAAAGATGTTGGAGTAAGTAAATTTTATTAATTTTAATGTTATTTCAGTCCTATAAAAGAATATTATTGAAATATAACTTATAACAACAAGCAGACATTAAACCCAATTAAGATGGGCACGTTATATGGATCAAACTATGCTAATTAGGTTTTTTTAATCTGATCCATGTAGTCAACCCATTTAATTTTGTTTAAGATGTACATTTTGTCATAATTTTTTAATTATTAATTTTTTATATGAATGAAATAATATAAAATTGTAATTATTTTTTTGAATTAGATCATATTATAAATATCATATAATTTAAAAATTCATTGTTAATATTATTTTATAATTAGGATAAAATTACCATAGAATATGATGGGAACCCTTCACAATCATTATCAATATCCCCGAATGATGCAATTGTAATCATTTTCGGGAAGGGGAATCCCAATATTGTTTGGGGGATGGATTCCGGGCCTACTCCATCAACTGTATTTTGTAGGGAAACATAATATTTTATTGATACACACCCTGTGGGTATGATGATTGTAATTGATCATGAAGCATAATGAAAAATCCTAAGGTTTAAAGAAAAATTTCTAGAACATGAATTTTATAAGAAAACATTGGACTATTTATGACCGCCAATGGAAAATTCCTTGATGTTTGTATTTTAGTGAATGATTGGAATGATCCCCAAAGAAATTGAAATCCTTATAGCTCATCCTGCACATGTAAATTCTAAAATCCATATGTCATTCAAATATTTGAAAAGAAAACTGAAAACATCATCAAAAAAACTTAAAATACACTTTTATATTGAAAGCATGCATATTTTATCATATCGACCACCGAGTATGTTATATTTATGATCATACAATTCCTAAAAATCAAAAAATGAATTAGGGAACATTTTAATGACCTTTGAAAACAATATGAGCTTATTTTCATGGATTTGGCTATGTGACAAGTGTTTTAAAGTAAAATGGAACTATTATTGAAAACTTTCACTTCTAGTCATACCACCCACATCATGTGTTTAATTGATTTCAAATTAATTCTTACACATCAAAAAATGAATTATGGATCATATTCATAAACATTGAAAATATTATGATCTAATTTTATCAGCCTTCACAATGTGAGATGTATTTTAATAAAAAATTATAATATTATATTGGAAACATGAACATTGTGTCATAAAAAAAATAATAATGAGTTATATTGACATTTTTTCTATTCCTACATATTATAAATAAATTATGGCTCAATTAACTAATGTTTGAGTAGAACATGAGCTCATTTTATCTGTTTTGGTTTTGTGATATCATTTAAAATTAGAAATGGTAATTTTACATTGAAAACTCATTATTAATGTAATACCACTAACAACATATCATTAATGGTTATTCAAAAATAGTAAAATAACAATATATTAATATTTGAATTATAGAAATAGATATCACTTAAATCCATGTTACAGTTGGCCTAGGATGACAATAAATACATCAATACAATCATAAGCCATTAAAATGTGAGTGTAATAATAAAAACCAAGAAAAATGAATCATGTTGATTTAAAATATTAAGAAATACATTGTGTATTTTTTTAGAATATATGCATAGAAAAATCATTATTCACCATGCAGTGTACACAAAATGACTCAATAATTAGTATTTAATGATACCAAAGTCATAAAAAATATGTTTCCGGGGTTAGAACTAAAAAATAATGGATTACCAGAAAATCATATTATATTTACATTATGTTTACTTTTTGTTGCTAGGAATCAAAGACGTGTCATTGCATGTTACATTTTTCTCAGGATTCTTGAAAACATGTTTTTAGTGTTTTTTAACATTATAACCCTTATTTAATTATAAAAACATAGAACACGACCACATATTGACCTGAAATCTTACTAAAGTTACCATGGAATTTTTTTTATTTGAATGTGTAGAAAAAATGTCAAACCAACGTGCAGTGTGATCTTAATAACTCAGCAAATAGTTAATAAAGTTTCCAAAGTCTTCAATAAATCCTGTGGGGAATAAATCTAGAGACATGATGTGGAATGGCTATGAAATCATTAGGAAATTAATGTAGAATTATTTTTGAAATATTGGAATATATGATTAGTCATTATTGGTTACATTTTCCCTATGATTTTAGTAAAAGCATTTTTATTGTTTTAAAATTCTAAAACATACATGTAATTGTATATATAATAGAAAAAACCTCTCAATCATGTTAAATCCAGATAAATCCATTTTTGAAATAGTTTTTATGTCTACACTATGAAAAAATGTCTATCTATCATGTGATATACATATAATGACACACTAATCAAATTTTAAGGAAACTAATACCATTAAAAGCATGTTTTAGTTTGTAAAAAATGAAAATGATAATAGATGGACATAAAATCACACTAAAATTACCATAGTTTGATCATATATATAGGAACTGAAAAAAATAATTCCAAGGAATGGTTTGGATGAGATTCTTATAAACATGTTTTTATTGATTTAAAACAAAAAAACGTGTATGAAATGGTCAAAACCATAGTACAAAACAACATATTGACATGTAATCATGGGATAACTAATTTTGAAATATTATTGATTTATATGACTATAAAACACATTAATCTAATGAGTGGTGTGAACGAAATTACATAATAAATAGTTCTTAAAAATTCCAAAGTCATTAAATGTTTTTGAGAGGGACTAAAAACCATGAAAATGAAATCTAATGGCTATAAAATCAATGTAAAACAAAAATATATTTACTATTGAAATTTGGTAAATGACTAAATGTCTTTTCAATTTATGGTTTTTCAGGGATGCTCATAAATGAATTTTCAATGTCTTAAAAGACTAAAACAGTTGTGAAATGGTCAAATCCTTTGAGAAATATATAACAATGACCTGAAATCATGATAAAAATTTTGACGAATAATTGTTTTCGGAATAGATTGAAAATATGTCGATAGGACTTGCAGTTCTCTAGGAATGACTCATTAAACGGTTTTTATGGTTACCAAAGACATTCAAAATATGTTTCAGGAGGTCAAAATAATGTGAATGACGACTAATTTCCATGAAATCCTTGGAAAATGATTATAGATTTTTTTTTGTGAAATTCAAGAACTAAAAAATAATCATTCCAAGTAATTGTTTTCCTAGGATTACTGTAGATTAATTTTACTTTGTTAAAAATCTAGAATGTCCATGTAATGATCAAAATAATCGAAAAAAACATAATATTTCCATTAAATCATGGGAAAATGTCGTTAAATTATTTATGAGCTGTACATATAGACAACACATCAATCTGAAATATGGGGTGCCTAAAATGAATCATGAATAAATTTATAAAGATTTCAATGTCTTCAAGGGATCAAAACAATGAAAATTAAATTGTATGTCTAAGAAATCATAGAAAAATTCCCTTATATTGACTTCTAAAATGTATGAAATGACATCCCATCATTATGAGTAATAATTTTACTGGGAAACACATAAACATGTTTGTAGTTTTTTTTTAAATGGACATGATTGTAATAGTAAAACCCAAAGAAAAAAATCTCATATTTATTTTTGAACAATAAAAACTACAATATAATTATTTTTAATGTGTTCATGTAAGAAACACATCCATCTGATGTGTGTTGTTCTTGGAATTACTCAATTAATAGTTTCTAATGATACCAAAGTCTTCAAAAACATGTTTCGAGGAGTCAAAACATAGAAAATGATAATATTTGTTCATGAAAACGAAAAAAAATTACTTTAAATTGATTTTTGAAATGCAGGACACTATATTACACCATTTTATCTTACATTTTTTTTATAGTGTTCCTAAATGAATTATCAATGTTAAGAAAAAAAAGAATAACATGTGTGTAATGGTTAAAACCCTAGAAAAAACCTATTATTTATGTGAAATTATGGGAAAATATCTGATAATCTTTTCTAACATGTATGGATAGACAACACATATATATGACATGTGATGTTCCTAGAATGACTCAATAATTTATTTTAATAGATACCAATGTATTTTGAAAATGTGTGTAAGGGAGTCAAAACCAAAAAAATGACATCATATGGCCACAACATCATAAAAATTGACTGTAGATTGAAATTTAAAATACAGGAACTGATTACCTAGAATCAAATGTTACGGTATCATTGGGATGCCCCTTGATGTAATTTTAGCATTTTAAAACACTAAAATATGTGTGTAATGGTGAAAACCAAAACACAGAACATCAGATTGAAATGAAATAATGAGAAAAAAACCATCAATAATTATTTTAATATAACACATTCTTTAATATCAAATTATTTTGAATATTGTTTATTTTTTATAGTTCTAGAACATCTAAGATCAATTTAAAAATTGATTAGATTGGTATATATTATTTTTTTTCTATTTAATGTGTAGAATCATACAAAAATCAAGTAGTCTTATGTTTTCAAAGTGTGATTCCAAATAAACTATTATTATTATTTAGAGATTTTTTTATTGAAAAAATGATATGTATAAAATTCATAATGTATTATTCATATATTCTTGTTTTTATTTATTTTATTAATTTATCTTGATTTTATTCTAGATGATAGAAGATGTTAATAGGAAGTATCAGGACCATTATAATGAAAAAAATTCATCATACTTCAGTAATTATGGTTCATGGTTTTTGTGGTATCTTTAAATATTATCAATTATTTTATTGTAATTATGATATTTTAGGATAAATTCAAATTTCAATATTATTTTACTTGTTGGTTACATGTTGTTCTCAGTTCCGATTGATGAAATGGGGAGTAGGTGGATGGATATAGATCACATCATTGGAAGGATATATATTATCGATTGGTTATTTTTTGTGGATATATATATATATATATAATCTTTATTAAGGAAATGGGTTGTCTGAGGTTCTGGTGACTGAGGATGCATATATATATATATATACGAATTTGGATCTATGATGGTGTATATAAGATGAGTTTATTATGAATTTTTGTTTACATTATTGTAAGCTATAGTTTTTATATGAATATTTTCATTAGTAAATATTTTAAAAAAATAATATATTTATAAATAATATAATATATGGTTTATGATAACTAAATCTCAACAAATTTGTAAAAAACTATTTGGTGGTGGTTTTTAGAGATCACAACTAAACATGATCTCACATAATTGATGTGGTGATGGAAATTTTCATTTCTATGATTTTATTTTTTTTCTATTAAAAAAAATAAATCACTAAATAAAATCCAAATTGTTTCTACATGCTCCAAAAGCGACACATACAAAAAAACCTCTGAAAAAGAAATATTATTGCTAAATTATTACACACTGTGAAATATAATGTGGTTTTCATAACTATTTCTAATCTTTTTAGAAACAATTTTGGTAGTTTTTCTATGCTATTCCTCATTTTTTCCTTGCATTGAATAACATCACTTGTTTTGTTATTGGAATATCTATTATAATGGAGTTTAATGGAGAACAATTTTTTTATATATAAATTATAAGTGTAATACCTTCAATATGTGTGTGTTTTATAAAATTCATCAATTTTTCACCAAATCGAGGTGAGAATAAAAGGGTATTTCCTATCATTATTTTCATCATATTTGGGGTAGTAATGTAGGTGGGTAATGAAAAAAAAATATAATTATATATATATACGTGTCTTGGAATATATTTACATATATAATGATATTGTAATTTATTAAAGTAAATTATGTGAATGTTCCAATTTATATATATATGCATATCACATTGTGTGGGATGTCATTGAAACCGATAAACAACTTGTTCAGTTTATCTACATTATTACAGAAAAAAGAAAAAGGGTTATCATAAAGATCTATAGAGAAAAGTGGGCCATCATTTTACACCAACAATGATATATTTATAAAATGGATCCATTATTTAGCTTTAAATGGTTTCTGATACACTGGTAATCAATTTGGGAAGGCCATTTTTTCTCTCTCTAACAACTATACTTAGAGACTGGGAACTAAAAGCACCCATTATTCAAAAAGTGGGAAACCCTACCACACATTGTTTTAATAATGTGTGTCCAACAAATGGTTCCTAATTCTTCTTTAACACTCGTTGATTATAGATAACAGTAGGTATAGAGGGATCAAGGGTATTTTGGGACGAAACTGGTGTGCATGATGAGGTCATCAGGTGCCGATATGTCACCCATAGACTCATCATCACTAGCATAACTTCCAAAAAAATGTAAACATTGAATAAAAACTCATGGATATATTTCACCTGACTATTAAATAATGTGATGTTATGTTGATTTTTAGGGGGGACATGTTCTATTTTCAAATGTGATCTTTTTGGTACACTCTACACCTCTTCCGGAAAAATTAATGCAAAAATTTGATTGTTTTTAATCATTATGATAATGATTCATAATTCATTTATGATGTGTCGGATTAGATGAAAAAATAATATGAAATATTTTATAGATTGTTGGAATTAATTTTTTTAATATAATGTTTCACATTATTTTAAAATATACATAAAATATCTAGAACAATGGAAATGATATCAATTTTTCTTCTAACATTTGTAAAATGATCCATAATTCATTTTCAATGTGTTAGAATCGGCCACACATCAATCAGCAACATGATGTGGCTCACATGTCACTAAATACTTGTTTTCCATATAAAAATATCATTTTAATTTAAAACACAAGACACTACTATAAAATGATAAAAGAATCTCATATTGTTTTCAAACATTAGGGAAATAGCACATAATTAGTTTGTGACATGTAGGAATTGACCGATCATCGATCTAACATAAGATATAATTTTTACGGTTCCATGATAATATTTTCAATATAAATGTTATATTATAGTTTAATAAATGTTTCACATAGTTTAGAAAATGACAAATTTCATTGTTTGTTTTCAAACATTTGTAAAATGATACATAATTCATTCAAAATGTGTATGAATCTACCACACATCAACAAAACACATTTTGTCGATGGTGTGACTCGAAGTGATTGTTTTCAATATAAATTTTTGATTTCAGATTAAAATATTAATCACATTTTGAAAAACCAACAAAAAAATATAATATTGTTTTCGTGAAATAGGAAAAAATATATTTAATTCATTTTTGATTGTAGAAATTGGACACATGATAATCTAGTGCACAATTAACTAAAAACATCATTAATATATATATAGTAATAAAAAATATAATTTATAATATTTTGATTATATTACCATAAAATTATAATTTTTTATGTATAATTACTAAAATAATCATTTATTTTACTATATTGACAATGTTTTTTATAGAGGTTTATCATTGGAAAAGGTTTTCTAGTTTTTAATTCTTATATGGGTTCTAATTTTTCATTAATTTTGACATTATTGTAAATATTTGGTATTCAATTTTTCCATTGAAATGATGGTTTAATGTAACATTTTTATTCTAATTTTATTTTCTATATATTTCAATTACCATGTAGGAAATCTAATTAGGTATTTTTTTCTTTTTGTTGCATATAGGATGTAGGCTTTTAACTCTATAACTACTGAGATTACCTTTATGAGTGCTAATGAATACCTGATAAAGGGTATATTTATATGTTCTAGAGAAATTTCTTATAAGGGTACCATTATCATTGATTAATTGAAGGAGGTGAAAATAACCCCATTATCATCACTAAAAAATAATGACAATGTAACCATTTATTAGTGATATTTTATAGAGCTAATAATTGTCATAAGGTTTTTAGGGTTCCATGCTAGTTAGTTCATTTTTCTATAAAAAAACCTTTTTATATCATTGTTAGATACATTTTCTATTGTAGTTCCTGATACTTCTTCCTTTACCTAAAAAATATTTGGACAAGATAGTTATGATTGTGAGTAATTTTACTTGTATGAATATGTCAATATTCGAGGAGATCTATGATTTTTCTTAAGTGAAGATACCTATAATACATAAGTATGATTTTTTACCAATACAACTTATAGTGTAGTTGGAATGGCAGAATATATAGAAGAATTCAGAATATTGGAGAAAATCAAAGAGATAAGATCCATGGAAATCACTTGGTTTTATTAATTCTATATGATTTTATATTTGAAAGAAGATAAATAATAAAAATTTGATTAGAAAAAATGAGTTAACTATACAAATGAGGAATGTGTTTATCCACAGACTCATTAGATTAAGGATATCATGTAATTTTTATTTTATTTTCAATGGGTTCAATGGTTCTTATATTCATGACTCTAGAAGAACATTTTACTCAACATCCGAGAAGGGTGTATGAAAAATTATTTATCTAGAATCTCCATCTACGTAAACCTTGTTGATGGGAATCACACAAGACTATTGAAAATGGTGTTTTACATGTTAAAATGAAGAATAAATATAGGACATTTTTCAAGGTATCTGACACATCCTAGGACTATAGAAGAACATAATTTTTATTTGTAATCATAAGGATGTGGGTTTATGTGCAACCTTTTATGATGGTGTGTGTAAGATCACAGAAGGCTCCATATTGGTATCTCAAGGTTTAAAATATTGACCATTTCAACATAATATAAATTTAAAAGTTTCACTTAATATCAATGTATAATCTCATTTAAATACATTGTTTTGGCATTATTATCTTTTTAATGTTGGCGATAAAGGTTTACATACCCGTTGTAGGTAAATTTTGAATCTTGATCACGAGATGTAAGCATCATGTGATGGTCTTTGGGGAATCATAAGAATGATTCCATTTAATTATTGGAAAAATAAGTAATGAATTATAATATGGATCGAAGCTATATGGATGTATTTAGAAGAATATTTGTTTTATTTTATCTCAAAAGAGAACATTGAAATACATTAACATTATTAAAGATTCTACAAGAAATGTGTGTTAGTTTTTTGACAGTCAAAGTATGTGGTTTTATAAATTAGATACTCATTTTAATGTTCACCCTTATAAGTTCCATACAATAGAACTTGATTTTAACTCCTCTAGAAAAAGAAATTAATAGTTCTAAAAAAGATGTTTTGTTATAAGGGCCGCTAAATAGTGGCCCTATTTATTAGCGCAAACAATGTTCTAATAGTGGTGGGCCTCTATCATTTCTAGATATGTACTAATAATGGGGCCCTATATCAGTGCAATGAATAGTTTATATAAAGGGATCAATTATTTAGTGTGTTGTTAATAATAGAACACACTACAACAACAAACAAGTAGTAGCACTAAGAAATACAAGATATGAGAAATTAAAATATTAGACAAACACATATTACATCATTGTTAAAAAAATTATTATTTAAATTTTAAATATTGTTTTTTTAAATTACAATAGAAAATAAAATATATCATAAATTTTCAAAAAACATCGGTGGATTCATTATATTTGGCACCCAAAACCGTCTTTAAATGATTAATCATGTTATCAGTTTCTGATAAAACAACCCAACCTTGAGAAAAGAATCCATTGATACAAGATAATAATTTTTATATTAGTTAAAAATATAAAAGTTTATTAAAGATAAATTTGAAGCAAATAATTAATAAAATTTCAATTTTTAATTGATAATGGTGACCTTTCCTCATATCGAGAACATTGTGTGTTAGATTAACGCGCTGATAATTCCCACATGTCACAAATTAATTATGGGTTGTTTTCTAGAAGTATCAAAACAATCTGGGTGAATTTTATCAGTTTTTAGTATGCCACATTTCATTTTTACAAAAATGTATGTTTAACATATATATTCTAACACTATGTCATATCCGTCACACATGCATCATACTGAGGTGTGGAAGATTCTTAAATCTAAAATTTTTTACATGGATCATTTTCCTAATGTATCATGTTAATCAAAATGTATATGATTTTTTTGTGTATGTTACTCATTTTTTATTAAAATTTCATTTTAGAATGAAATAATTTCTCTATGTCATATCAGACACATCATTTCTAGATTTTTCATGTTACTTATTTATAAATGTTATAATGACTTATGAATCATTTTCATATATTATCAAGACAATCCAAGAACATTCCATAAATTATTAGTTGGTGACAAGTGCATTGAACTAAAATTTCAATTTTGAACTCATAACAAAAACATTGAGTCATTTTAGGCACACCGTATATCTGATTGAGGTTCAGCTCACATATAAACATCATAATTGACTTATGGATAATTTTACAAAATTATTAAATTAAAGTGAATGTGTTTTCCTAGTCATGAGTATGTAACATTTCATTTTTTATAAAATAAAATGTTTAAATAAAAAGACTCATTTTTAGTAATACGTACCATACTTTGCAACCAATTTATTTGAGGATGAGTCCTATACATCAGAAAGGACGTGTGGATCATTTTCATACTTTATCGAAATAATCTAAATGTATTTTCTCTGATTTGTGTGTCACTTTTTTTTACTAAAATATAATTTTAAATTGAAAATATTCACATGGTTCATAGACACAACATCGTGTGTCTAGTTATGGAGAGAATAAATCCTACATGCCACAAATAAATTACGAATCTTTTTCTTAATGTATTGTAAAAACATGATCATTTTTTATGGTTTTTAGTGGGCGGCACATGTTTTGACCTAAAATGAGAATTCTTGACTAATATTGTACAAATTGAGACATACTAGGAAAGGTGTGTAATAGATTGAGATGCAACTAACTCTTACATTTTACAAATGACTTACTGATAGTTATCCCTATATATCAAAAATTAAAATTTTTTTCTTGGTTTTGAGTATGCACATCATTATTTTCTAAAATGAAAATTTTCAATTAAAAAAATAGTTGGATCCATAATCATCATACTCTGAATCATATTGAGGTTCAGATGATTTATATTGACCACAAATGTTTTATGGATAATTGTTATAAATTATCAAAATAATCTAACTAATATGGTTTTTTTATTTTTCACTTTTTTTAATAAAATGTCATTTTAAACTAAAAACACACTTTGAGTCATATCTATCACATCATGTATCAATTTGATGTTAGATTGATTCATATACATAATAAATTAAATTTGAATTATTTTTCATTTTTATCATGCAAATACAAGAATATCATAGTTTTTAGTGAGTGATGTAGGTTTTTAACTAAAATGAAAATTTGAAAATGATAACAAATGCATTGAGTCAAACCCCACACACGATGTATAATATTAAGGTGAGGGAAATTCATTCACATCATACATGACATATGGATCTTTTTTAAAATGTATCAAAACAATATAAATGTGTTTGATTTTTTATGTCACTTGTCTTATTTACGAAAGTAATTTTTTTCAATAAAAATACACATGTAGAGTTATACCGAACATGCAATTCATCTGATTGACGTAAAAATTATTCCAACACATCACAACTCACATATGCATAATTTTAAAAAATATAAAAATACTAATAAAAGTTTTCCATAGTATTGAGTATGTCACATGTGTTTTTATTACTAAAATTTTATATTAAACAGAAAAAGTTACTTTGAGTTATTTAAGTCATATAAGGTGTATGTTTGATGTGAGAGTAATTACTAGTTGTAAAAAATTTATTATAAATTGTAACCTCAATTATCAAGTGATGAAGATAATTTTTTATTGATTTTTAGTGAGTGATACATGTTTCGAACTAAAATGTCAATTTTGGATGGATAATAGACCCTTGTAGTCATATAAGGTACACCGTGTATCTTATCAGGGTGTGGATGATTCTGACATGTAAAAAATGGCTTGTGAATAATTTCTATAAAGTATAATAAAGAATATTTTTTATTGTTTTGAATATGTCACTAGCCTTTTTACTAAAATTTTAATTTTAAATAAAATGAATTCCTTGAAGTCATACCAGTCACACCATACATTTGATTGAGGCGTGGTTTATTTCTACATTTCAAAAATGACTTATGGATCGTTTTACTATTGTATAAAATAAATATGTATGCATTTGACACTAAATGATTATTTTATTGTTTTTACAATAATTTAATTTTAATATGAAAACTCACACATTTTTTCATATCATTAATATCATTTTTCAATTTTACATGAGACTAATTCCTTTATGTCCAAAATGAATTATAAATAATTTTCAGAAATCACAGAGATAATTCGAGTTTGTATTATCTTTTATGAGTCACATGCATGTTTTTTGGAAAAAAAATTAAATTATAAATTTATAATAGAATATTTGAATCATATTAAGGAAATTATATGTTACAATGAGGTGTAAGTTATTCCAACATGTAATAAATGACATTTTGATCATTTCTATAAATTATAAAAATTCAATGATCATGTTTTAATTTTTTTTCTGTGCCAATTTTCATTTTTTTTCTAAAATTTATATTTTAATAAAAATGGATGACATGGAGTCATAACCATCACATTGTGAATCATATTGAGGAGTGAATTATTATTATACATATAAATTAGAAATAGATTATTTTCCTAATGTTTCATAATTATCCAAATGTCTTTTCCTTTTTTCATATGTCACATTACTTTTTTTCTAAAATGTCATTTTTAAGTGAAAAAATGCATAATGAGTCATACCTGTCATGTCATGTATCTTTTTGGTGGGATTTTGATTCCTATATGTCAGAAATAACTTATTAATAATTTGTATATATTATCATAACTATACAAGAATGACTTTTGGTTTTTAGTTAGTTAATTGTTTAACTATGTTTTCAATTAGAAACTAATAATTATCACTTTGATTTATAAAGGGCACACTATGTATTTGATTAAGGTGAATCTAATTCATATATTTCACAAATTAAATAAGGATATTTTTTCCTAATTATCAAATTATATGAATGTTTTTATTGGTATGGAATTTGATATGTGGATTTTGAACTAAAATGACATTTTAAAATAAAAACATAAACATTGAGTCATGCTTGTAACACTGAGACTTAGATTGAGGTACAGTTAAAGTCTTCCCGAACAGAGGACCGACCGAGTTTCTAGCCACACCATTGGATTCATAGACCCTCACATAGCCATCCATGTGATCACATACCTACCACTATCATGTTCACCACGGTATACCTTGTACGACCCCAACTAACTACCTGATGCCTAATCACTAAACACTATCGTCTGATGAAAACCAAGCCATCGTTTGATCCTCCAACATCACCACTTATTAGGGATACAAGAATCCAAATAACAGCAACTTGAATAAAAATGGATAAATTAAATATATATAAATCACAATAAGTACTATATTTATTTTTTAATAAGAAAATAATGTATTTAATTATATTAATTTTTTATTTATTATAATCATCTTATTTATTATTTATCAATATATATAACATTTTTGTTAATTTATAAATTAATAATAACATAGTTAAATTACCATGTATTTTTATATGTCAAAATAAATTTTTTTATATACCAATATTTTTTTTATATCAATATATTTGTATAAAAAATAAGTATTTAATTAGAAAAAATAAATAAATATGAATAAATTTAGAAACAAATAAATTTTAAAAAATAAGAAACAAATAAAAAGTAACAATAAATTTAATAAAATTATATTAATATTTAATATATTTATATACATCATTATATATTTTTATATATTACATAAGAATTTTATTTTTCATATGTAATAAATTTTATATTAATTATTTAATTTCTATATCATTTACTTAATTAATTTATTCAGTTATATAAATTTTAAACTCTGTATTATTTTTTTAATTATATATATATATAATATTTTTGTTGTTTATTGATTTATAATTATATAATAAATATAAAAATTATTACTCTTTATATATTAAATTTAACAAATTACATATACAATTAACTAATTAATAATTTTTTTAATGTATGCTAAGATATATTAATATACATGCATATTTTTATATAAATATTTATATCAACATCTAAATTTATATATGAAATAAACTTTAATAGTAAAAATGAATAAATATAAATAAATATTCGAAATGAATATTTTATAAAAAAAATTATGCAAATAATTTTTTTTTAAAAAATATATTTATAATAAATTCATATATATCAATATATATATATATAAGAATTTATTTGTAAAAAATATATTTTTTTAGTTACCCCTCAAGCGTAAGTGCATGCGATTTAGGCTGCCCAACATGGAAGGATCGTTGAGCATAGGGTGGCCCTAAAAAGTGGTAGGAATATGGCGGGACTAGATGCGTGAGGGCCTACATATATAGCCACATTCCCATTTAGGTTTGTGAGGAATGTTTGTAGGAGCTCATCCCTATAGTAGGCTTTTGGTGTGGTCATGTGGTAGAATAATATAGAAATAGGTTGTCGAAAGACCACAATATCGATGCGGGACTCATGAATGACCACTTTCGTGTTATCAGTGCTTTAACAAGAACTGATATAGAATTCCTTCATATGTTTTAAAAAATCACTAATAGAAGGAACCCTTTATCATCCCTTTTTTTGCACTGATTAATGTATCCATTAACATCACATTTCTCTAGTACTAAAAAAACCCAAATATGTAGTAGTGGTGAATCTAACCATTTCATGATGATAGACGTTGAAATATTATTTTTCATTCCTAGTTGAGTATCAATTATAATACATAAAATGTTCTAAAGAAAAATGAAGAATGAAGATATAAATATCTTGTGGTGAAAGATTCACTAAATGATTTAGAAAATCATAGACAGTGGAATGGAAAAGTTGGTTCTCCTATCATATAAAAAAATATTTTTGTGTGAGTGTGTTTATGGTCTACACATTTAAGTTCACTACAAAAAAAACAGTGTATCTACAGTTTTTTATTAGTAGTGGTTCTGGAAATTTCCACAAAATAAATCTTTTTAAATGTTTTTTAATATATAGCACTATTTCCAAAAAAACTGCAGGTAAATACATTAAAAAATTAATTTCCCTTACCCTTCCCCAAACAACCCCAACACCATGGCCCTGAAACCCCCACACCCACACCCCTTAAACCCCCCTAACTCCCACTCCATCGATGTCGATCCCCCAATCCATTGTCTATCAAATGTAGACTCCACCTCCCTCAACGCCACACCCTCGATGTCGACCGCTAGATACTTATCCCATACATTGATTCCAACCCCTGGATAACTTCCATTATATATGTTCGCTGACCCCTATCGACCCTTAACCTTCCCTACTTCAATGTCAAATTAAATTAAGTCTATCAATATTTCTTTTCCACAGAGAGCTTCCCCTCTTCCCTATTTCTTAGCATTCACCTCCCCTAATGTTTGTTAATCCCTTAACCATTCCTCACAATCCTATATGAAATCCTCCCTCCATTATTTACCATAATTCATTCTCAGTCAAATGTTGTTGGGATCATGTCTCTGAACTCCATGTTGTTTGTTTCCCTCTCCTTGCCTCGATTACCTTCTTTCATGAAATCTGACCCTATTAACATGAGGGGTAATATTTATTCATTTATGATTTAATTTATCATAAATAATTGAATAATTTTAATGTTAAATTATTTTTTGGAAGAAATAGGACTTTACACTAGTCGATGAATAAATTATATGACGTTAAAAATTGACTGTAATTTTGTGATTAATCATTTTTAAAATTATAGTTGAATGTATAAGGCTTGGAGAGAAAATAAAATATCTATGGATAAAAGCTGGATTAATTTTCCTTAAAAGACACCAGAATTTTTATATTATTCAGTTGAAAATGGATCAGTGGATGGTATAATAAAATTTCTATTTCCTTAGTTTAAATTCAAGCAATGGTTGAATATAAAAAAATAATTTGATCATTTCACATGGAAATCGTTTCCTGATCAATATTTATGTTGAATTTGGAATTGTGAATCTAATGCACTGGATTTTCCAAAAAATGAATATCTTGAAAAAGAAACATAAAGTGATATAATAGAGGAAAATTTAGTTTGTAATATGATAGGAGAATCATTTGGAATATTTTGATTAAATTTCCATGATTTTAGTAGACCAGTATAACCATTTTTTAATCCTAGGGAGCTTAATACTTCTCAAAAATATTGTAAAAAACTTTTTTTATGAATTAGTTATATAGGTATAACAAGAAAATTAGGATTGTTTTTCCATGATTTGGAATTTTAATTTTATACATATTTTATATCATATCAACTGTATTTCTGGAATTACTCTCAATGTAATGTACATGATTTTTTAGTTTCTTTATGTTGAATTTAAGGAATCTATGATCAATGAATCATTTAATGAGATTAATGAAATCAATACATAACATGTACTTTTTTATAAAAAGGTACATAAGTCCCAAAATGATTGCATGATTTACCGAGGAGAATACACTGATAAAAAATTATTCATAATAAATCATAAAACTACATAGTATTCAATGATTAAAAAATAGAAAAAAAATAAGTCACGATGATAAAAAATAAGAAATATCGTGAAAAATAGAATCCTTATGTTCTTCATAAACCTTACTATGAATGATTATTTATGTTTTCAAAGAGAAAATGTGCCTTGAAGTGTAATTATTAGAATAATAAACTGATGACTTGATGAAAAATCCAATACATTCACGCCCAAAACATTTATTTTATATAATATCTGAAATGTTTTATTTTTAGCCAATGAATGTATGTTTGTAATTGCAATTTGATGATTTTAATTCTTTTGGGAATTTTTTTACCAATTATATCATTTATATTGTTGTGTTGATCCCCTGTAATATACTTCCATGATTGAGTATGAAGAATAGTTATATCATTATTACAATAAATATTCATAGAAGGAAAATACATATAAATTACATTATTGTATACCATATATCACTAAACAATTAATTATGAGAATTATTCATTGATGGAATGAAAATATATGGTTCTTCAATGAGAAAACTACTCAAAAAGTTTTGATACTTTAATGTGTGGAATTTGTGTCTGCCCTGAAGAAGGAAACTTATCACAATAGAAAACGAATACTATTTTTGGTTTTCTATTTTTTTTGTATGATTTTGAAACATTATAATTTCCTAATTTTAGAAAATGGATTTTGGAGTCATCATTGATTATTTGTTTCTTCTAATAAATTATTGTTTAATAAGATACAATTAAATGGAGAAATTGAATTGGTAAATCCAATTAATTTTTAATCTGGTTTATAAATCATATTAAAATTAATTAATGTTATTGTTGAATTTGGAAAATGTAATCAGTTTAACGATGGTGGTAAAAGGGTACGATCTACATTATCAAAACAATCTAGAACGCAACTATGGAAGAAAGTAAATATATTTTAAAACATTCTTTATTGGGAGTTTATTTTGATATATCATAATAGTGGCATAATTCATATTGCAATGAACATTGATTAAAATGAATATTTTTAATTTATAAATGTTCATGGTATATCAAAAGGTCACATAAATTCTCATATGTTTTTGGATGTAATGGATATATTCAAATTTTAGTGGGAAAAAGGTAATTTATGGTTTCTTTCGGGTATTTTTACAATGAAAAAATTCTAATGATGTATAACAATAAAAAATATACAATTCTGTTGTGGAATATAAAAATTAAGGCATCTTTTCAAGGTGCACTAACTAAAACTGAAAAAAGCTTCTAGATTTAAATGCCAGCATAGAAAAATTCTAAGAGAGTAGTTGTTATCATTGGAATTTTGTAATACATTACCTGAAAAATTATCTATAGTTCTATTTGAGTTTTGTACCTTTTGTATGATCTTTGTGGAAAAAATCCAAATTCAATAGAGATTGATATACTAAAAAAATAAATTTTTGGAGACTATATCATATAGAAATGTTATTTTCCATATATTCTTCAGAGACATGATTCATTTCTCTATTAATTTTTAAGAATAATCTAGTCTCAATGGATGGGTATACTATTGATGGATGTATCAAATTAAGAGGCAAGTTGATATTTTTTTACTGGTGAATTCGTTTTATTCAAATTATTGAATAAATTTTTCATATTTAATTATTATTTTTCTTATAAAAAATATTTGTTATTTGAAATAATATGTGATGAATATAGCTCAATGGAAAGGATCTACCGTTCCATGATACATTTGAAAAGAATTATTGTCCTTCTGTTTGGGGTATTTGTATGGGATTGAGACTAATTTTAATTTTTTTTCCATGTTTTTGATAGCTCCACTAATTATCATATTGAAACCATTCATAGGTGTTACCATCTATATGATGAAAATTTAGAATGTGGTAAAATTTGTAAATATCCAGAATTTCCATGTAAATTTTTTTTAAATAAATGGGTTTTTTCCGAGTCCGTGAAAATTGAGGGCACCTGATTTTGAGGCCCGGAGTGCCCAGAATGATTTTATGAACATTGGTTCGGGTATGTTTAGTAAACGTGAATGCGAGTTTTTCTAACATTTGAACTGGTGCTCGGAATTGAAATCTGATGGCACCGTTGAACTCACACCGCCAGTTTTCGCTAAAAGAGACATTCACCTCTATAGTACTTGGTCGAGGGTGCAAGTTAGTTTTTGGGTTTTTCAGGAATGAATAAAATAAAAGTAATGTTGTGTAGCTTTTATTTTTATTTTATTGGTTAAAACCTATATGTGGATGTTGAGTAGTGGGGAACACCAGACCATAACCTCCAATGAATGGTTATGGTGGTGGGGACCACCCGAGGCCTAATTCTCTCAACTCCCTCATTAAATGTTAGAGAGCCTCTTTAACTCCTCTAATTTTAATTATTCCAACCTATGTGATTAATTATCTCAATTTGAATTATTCCAACATATTCTATAATGTTGGATAATTCATTTTTGGTGGAATTGGGGGAATATATTGGAAAAGGGGAGAGCTCTTGTAGAAAGCTTGCCAACGAAGAACTTCTTCTTCGAACGAAGAACGCCAACGAAGAACTTTTTCCCCAAATGAAGAATGTCAGCATCTTCTTCATCTATCTTCCTCAATAAATCCTTCAATGGTGGACATATTCACCAATGAAGAGTCAACTGCATCGAATAATGTTAATCCGACGAACGAGATCGAGATCGGACGCCTGTGACGGGTGCGACGAATGCTGACTGCAACTTCTATCTTAGTCGTCAAAAATCGACCAACATGAGGTAGGGATTTATTTTCATTTGAATATTTCCATATTTCATTCCTTGGTTTCTATTGCGGTATGGGAATGAAACGTTGCAAGAGGTTGTAAAGCTTGACGTTCTTCTTTCATGTTCTTATTGAGCCATATACTACCGCCCTAACACATATGGTATGAGCCAAACCAACATGGCCTGACCCTTATACAAATCTTGTGGGGTTGTTCGTAAAGGAGGTGGATGGTAACCATCTATTGTTGGGGCACGCGAACGGTGGCTGACACCACCGCCAGCCGCGATGAAGGTGACGGCGCCGCCCCATGGTCCCTACCATCGCCCTGTGGCCTCCTCGCCGACTGCGACCACCACCACCATCCCCGGATCCACACCTCCCTGCGGCCCCCTGCTGCCTCACTACCTCGGTGCTGATCGAGTCCCCTTCTGCCGCCCTGCAGCCTCTACCCCGCCATGCTTCCAGACTGCCGCCCCATGGAAGGACTGCCTCCCCGCGGAGGGACCACCGCCCTGCGGCTGGACCGCCTCCCCTCCAATGGACCACCACCCAGAAGCTGGACAACAACCCTGCTACCATGTGGCCGGATTTCCGTCCTGCAGCCGGACCACTGCCTCTTTGTCGGACCGTCGCCTCGTGGCCGGACTGCATCCCCACGGCGGGGCCGCCTCCCCACGGTTGGGCTTCCACTCTGTGGTAGAACCCCCACGTGGTCTCGCACCACCCTCGGTTGAGCCGCCCTGACCGAGCCCAAGCCTCCCCACACCCTCGAGTTACCCTTCGGCTAAGCCACCCTCGTGGCCCTCGCAGGCCGGGTCAGACTAGACCTTGGCCCACTACGACCCATTTACATTCTTTTGGCCATAATTTTTGCACCAGACGTCTGATTGATGTACCATCAGTGGCATTGGAATTCTTGGAGTGATTTGGTCCCATTGAGTGTATTATACATTTGTTTTGGATTATTATTGGGAATAAATAGGTTGGATCTAGCACGAATCCAACCTGTCCCCCGGGACTAAAAGGCTAATAACTGAAAGACCGACCTTCTGATTGGCGCGCCGTCTATTGCATTGAGACCCCTATGATGTGACAGACCTATGAGATACTTTTTCATGTGACATCATGATAGATAGAGTATCGACCAGTAACATGTGGTGCAGATACTCCCGGAGACGAGCGAGAATAATGTAGAGACCTAGTGTCTTGTTGAGACTTGACAATTGCAGATTGTTTCGACTTGGAGTGACTCGACAGGACCAGTGGGGAGCACCTTGGTGACGCGGCAGACCCATGGTGGGGAGCACCTTGGTGAAGAGGCAGACCCATGGTACTCGAAAAGAGGAGTAACATAGTAGGACAAGAGGGAGAGCCCCTTGGAGATGTGGCAGGCCCACAATGGGGAGTATCTTGGTGACACGGCAGACCCATGGTACTCGACAGGAGAATTACCTCAACCTTCCAATGTCAGTTGGAAGCTCCTCTGCGTGACATGACAGGCCCACTGTTCTCGATAGAGGAAGAGTTCTCTAGCATCCGAGGTGTTTGACATTGTGACTGAAAATTTAACTTGATGCTACCACACGAATAAATACGAGTGTGAGCTGAGTTAGTACCTATATTTTTTTCCTCCTGATTGAGATGGATTACTTGATAACATAGGAATATGTTTTTCCATATACCTATGTAAGGATTTCTGTTGAATTCATACTTTTTGATTTATCCTTGATGGAATTTGTGGGACCTAGAGGATCTCAGGGTCCCGACTTTCTATCGTTATACTCACCCCTGCACGGGTTATGCCCTCATCATGTTGTGTTTGATTCATATGATGGAAAGCGATGACTGAGGATAAGTGTACCAAGACTGGACTGTACCCGGTGGTGTACCATACAACATGTTTATAGGCGGAGGAGACAGATGGACGTAGAGTGCTGAAGTGGTTATATATACCTACCATTCAGGTAAGAACCTCGGAGGACAATCTAGTAACTGCCATTTGTTTTTCATTAGTTGTATTGTATTTCAGTTGTACTTGTACCTTTTCTGTTGGGCTTGTATTCTGGCCCCCTTAATACATGCAACACTCTTTAAGTTATAAGGTTTGCTTTTGTTCGTATCTTGTTCTGTGCTTGGTTACGTGAGTCTATAGGTTATAAAGGAAATTCCTTCCCAGTTTTATGGAATACGCCTTTAGTGCTAGTCTCCATCCTATGGCCTATGGAAGCCGAGTTTGGGGTTAGTCACGCCACGAGCCATGGGAGACGGGTCATGAAAAATTGCTATCAGAGGAGTTGGTTCAACCGCATAACATAGGACTTTGTTCTTTCTTTCTAACAAAAATAGTGTTATGTGTAGTGAGTGTGGTTATCAATTTAGGTAATGTAGTGTTGGTGCGATGACTGACGTATCCATACACCATGACCCTTGCATCTGATTTCCATCTCCGTGCACGAAAACACTGATTGCGTGTGTGTTCTCAAAAGTTTTCTTTATGATATTCTGAGATAGATTGGAAGGTAGAAAATTCATCTCACCATGTACAACTTAATGAACGTGGAACACCTATTTCTTTTTAGGATTCCACCACGAAGATAGCCAACTAGGGTACCGAGTGTTGTATTCACAGTTAGACCACCCAGCGACGAGGCCTCGGTGCAGGGCCATTTTCCAATAGAAGCCCCAGCTGGACCATTATCCGTGGGTCCACCCATGTCACCATACACAGCAGAAGATAGTGAATGCCACTTTACCACGTTGCATGAGTTCCAGCGCCAGAGGCCACCGAGGATCTGGGGAGAGACGGACCCACAGGTGAATGAGGATTGGCTAGAGGCCGTAGTGAGAGTTTTCTGACTCGTAGGGTAACCCGCCAATCTCATGGTGATCGTTGAAGCCAGCCTTCTACAGGTAGAAACAAGAAGATGGTGGAGCTTGATGCTCTATGTTTATGAGGAGGTGATGATTCTATGGGAAATCATTGAGAGCCTATTTTGGGTAGAGTTTGTCCCAGCGACTATTCATGCAGTGCCCATACATGAGTTACTTGTTCTGCACCAGGGCGACATGAATATAGCTTAGTACTCAGAGAGGCTCACTAACCATTCAAACTACTCCACTAATATGGTACAGGACCCATTCTTCAGGTTCGAGACTTTTGAGAAGGGGTTCAGGCAAGAGATCAGGGCTCCGATGATCTCACTCAGCATCCCAACACTGGAGGGGGTGTTAGAGATAGACCTCCTATTGGAGAGATTCCTTGCTGAGCTGTCACCAGCAGTGAGACCCACCACTAGACTTTACGCTATAGAGTCTTCAACAACTGGAAGCAGATAGATGTCAAAAATGTCCAAGAGTACCAAAACCTACTTGTGGAAGACCGCTGACTCAGGATTGGTTGTGCGGGGAACCTGAGGTGGAGCTAGTTATACCATGAGCGGGAAGTTCAACACATGTGTAGTGCGGGGTCACATGGCCCATGATTATCCGAACTGTCATATTGATGATCAATAGATAATCGAAGTACTGCCCAAGTAGAGATAGAGGTTTGACCAAGGAGGTCTGCAGGCAGTAGGCAGACATGGCAGAGGAGCCGGTAATGTAGCTGCAAGTGGGCGACGATTCAAGATATTATATCCACTACTACCATGAAGTCAACCCTGACCATAGGTAGTAGGTGGATAGTGTAATTCTTGGTTCCACGTAGTTGAGGTCTATGATAACTGTGGTCTAGAGATGATTATTTGTATTATCTGTGTCTACTCTAATTTATCTATAGTAATTATAGACATAAGTGTAAGTAATTCTTTCACTGAAACTGCCCTCGCATAGAGCATGGAGATTCCTACTGATCTATTGGCTCGATAACTGTGTCTAGAGACTCTTATGGGGACATATTCTATGATTACGAATAGGTGTTGGCTATGTGAGATTACTCTATGATGTGAGTGTTTCGTCTTGGATATCCTAGTAGCAGCGTCGAGGCCTTACGAAATCATATTTGGTATGGAATCGTTATCTACAGTCCAAGCTCATATTAACTATATTATACAAAAGGTGCAGTGTGTCCGCACAGATGGTACTAGGTATACCTTCACCAGTGAGAAAAGAGCCTTTACAGTGCAGAATGGACTTATCCAGAGGACAGTGCATCTGAACACTCATCAGTTGGCTATCCTTACCCTTATATCAATTAATGTAGAAATTCTAAGATATCATGTAGTGGTGGACCAGTGCACAGATGTTTTCCATGATGATGTCTCAGGTCTACCTCCTCGCAAATAGGTGGAAATTTACATTTACTTGTACACCGGGACGACACCGATATCTAAACCATCTTGTTGGATGGATCCTACAGAGCTTCGTGAGCTGCAGGTACAGCTAGAGAACTTCCCGGGGAAGAGATCATTAGGCCCAGTGATTCACCTTGGACAGCCTTGATTTTGTTCCCCAAGAATGCAGATGGGAGCTTGAGACTTAGTGTCGACTATCGGCACCTGAACCAGGTGATTGTGAAGAAGAAGTACCCACTCCCAAGGATTGATTAACTCATTGATCAGCTGATGGGAGCATGGTGGTTCTCAAAGATAAACCTAAGATAAATCTATCAATATCACATAGTTCTGGATGAGGATGTGTAAAATATGGATTTCATATTTTAGTATGGCCAGTATAGGTTCTTGGTTATGCCATTAGGTGTATCAAACGCTCTATATGTGTTCATGGGACTCAGGAACATGATCTTTCAGCCATACCTTGATCGCTTTGTAGTATTATTCATCGATAACATTCAGATCAACTTGACTACTGAGGAGGAGCATGCCTATTACTTGTGGGTAGTACGAGACACACTCCGAGAGAACCAAATTTATTGTAAGCTCTCTAAGAGTATTTTTTATATCTGAGGGGTTCACTTCATAGGAAATGTCATATTGGTGGCTGGAGTTGTTGTAGATCTAGCAATGATAGAGGCAATACTTGCTTGGGAGCCACACAAGAGTGTGACAGAGGTACGATGTTTCTTCGGATCGGCTGGATACTACCAAAGGTTGGTACCCGACTTCTATACAGCTGCAGCACCAGTTTCAGAATTGATGAATAAGGGGGAACCCTTCATTTGGACGAAGAGATTCCAATGATGATTTCAAGATTATAGGTAGTAGCTGACTAGTGCCCCCCATCTTGAGGCTTCCAGAGGAAGGCATAGGGTACCTAGACTAATGTGATGCCTCAGGGACCAGGCTCAGATGTAACCTGATGTTGGAGCAAGTAGTGATCGTATATGGTTATTGATAGTTGAGAAAACACAAGCAGAACTATGCTACCCATGAACTAGAGTTAGCAGCAGTTGTCTTTGCCTTGAAGATGTGGGGGAACTATCTGATGGAAGAACGTTTTACAGTGTACTCTGATCATAAGAGTCTCAAGTATATCTTCTCTCAAGAGGACCTGAAGCTGAGATAGCGACGTTGGCTTGAGTTCCTCTAGGACTATGACATTGAGATATTCTATACTCATGGGAAGGAGAACGTTGTAGCAGATGAACTCAGCATGAAGTCTCATATACAACTTCTAGGGGAGGTGAGGGAGTAGCTGGAAACAATGCATATATCTTTTGAGGATAGATATGGAGCAGCTTCCCATCAGTCTCTTACAATAACCCCCCCACATCATCAGCGTGTCAGGGTGGAACAACATGTGGACACTGATTGTGAGGTACGACGTACTAAGATATCCATAGGAGAGGAACATGATGGATTTTCTGAAGGTTTGGATCACATCATTCTTTTCAGAGGATATACCGTGGTACTACTGTCACTTCGTGAGGAAGTGTTGAGGGACTTCCACACATCCCCTCTAGAGGTACATCCAGGAGTGGAAATGATTTACCAGGATCTCCGATAAAAGCACTGGTGGGCGGGAATGAAGAAATCAGTAGCAGAAATTGAATCTCAGTGTCTCACATGTGAGCAAGTGAAGGCGCATCAACAGGTACAAGCAGGCTTGGCTCAGCCTTTGAAGGTCCCAGAGTGGAAGTGGGATGGGATATCCATAGACTTCGTGATAATACATCCATGTAGATCCAACAGTCATGACTCTATCTGGGTGATCGTCGACCGACTCACCAAGTCGGCCCACTTCCTACCAATCAGAGAGTAGGGTTCAGTAGAGAGCTTGGGACTCATTTATCTCCAAAATATTGTGTGGCTACATGGAGTACCTTCAACAATTGTCTCTTATAGTGAAACATGTTTTACTTTCTGGCTATGTAAGGGGTTGTAGGAGACGTTCGGTATGCATCTTTATTTGAGCACCGCCTTCCATCCTTAGACAGATGGCCAGACTGAGAAAACCATTCAGACCGCTGAGAACATGTTGTGTGCTTGTGTCCTTCACTTCGGTCATAGCTGGGAGGATCGCATACATATGGTGGAGTTTTAATACAACCACATCTATCACTCCACCATAAGGATGCCACCTATTGAGGCATTATATTGGCCACCTTGCAGATCAACTTTGTGTTGGACTAACCCAGGGGTGTCTGCACTCGTGGGACCTGAGATGGTTTGGTCTACCACAAAGAAGGTTCAGATCTTCCAGGAGGGGATGAAGACACCACATATCAGGAAGATGTCATATACCAACAATTGATGGATACCTCTAGAGTTCGAGGATGGTGACCTTGTATTTCTACGGGTCTCACCGCGATGAGTTATACAATGATTTGGATAAGTCATCAAGTTATCTGTGAGATTCATCGGACCATTTCAGGTCCTCTACTGAGTTGTCAATGTGGCATACTACTTAGCTCTTTCACCTTAGTTCCACTGGTTGCATGAAGTCTTCCACATATCCGAACTGAGGAGATACATGCATGACCCTTCTCACATCATCGACTTTGTCGAGCTGGACATTAACAACAGTGATACCTTTATAGAGATTCTCGTAGAGATTGAGGATCGAGAGAAGTGGGTCCTTTGTGGATAGTCGATACCACTGGTGCACGTTCGATGGAAGCATGAGAACCTCTAAAAGAGAACATGGGAGTGGAAGGATCAGATGTGTGCTCAGTACCCCCACTTTTTTACCTAGTTTGAGTTGTGTCTTACATGGACGTAGAGCCCTGAGGTGAGTAGAATGTAATCAAACAGAATTTACATGTAATTTTTTTTATAGAAATTGAAATTTTTTGAGTTTACAAAAATTAACAGAACGTGATTCTGAGGCCCGGAGTTACCGAAATGAATTTATGAACATTGTTTCTGGTATGTTTATGAAACGTGCGACTGTGTTTTTATATCTTCTGAACCGGTGCTCGGAATTAAAATATGAGGGCACTGTTGAACTTTCAGTGCCATTTTTCACTTAAAGATTCTTTCACCTCGATGACAGTTGGTTGAGGGTGGATGTTATTATATTGGTTTTTCATGAATGTATAAAATAAAACTAAAGTTTTTTTGTTTTTTTATTTGTAAAAACCTTCATGTGGATATTGAGATGTGGGGAACACCAGACCTTAACCACACATGAGAGGTTATGGTGGTAGGGACCACCCAAGGCCTAAGCCTCTCAACTCCCTCATTAAATGAGGGAGAGCCTCTTCAAGTCCTCTAATATTAATTATGAAAACCTATGTTATTAATTATCACAATTTAAGTTATGCAAACATATTGTATAATGTTGTCTAATTCATTATTGGTGGAATTCGGGGGACCTACTGGAAAAGGGGAGAGCTTTTGGGGAAATCTCCCCTACGAAGAACTTCTTCTTCGAACGACGAACGCCAACGTAGAACTTCTTCTCCGAATGAAGAACATTGACCACGACTTCAACCATCTTCCTCGAGACATCCTCCAATGGTGGAAATACCCCAAATTAAAGAATCAACTACATAAAAAAATGTTAATTCGACGAACGAGCTCTAGATCAGAAGAGTGTGATGGGTGCGACAAACGCGGACATCGACTTCTCTCTTCGTCGTCAAAAATCGAACAACAAGACGTTGGGGTTTATTTTCGCATGAATATTTTCCCTATTTCTTTCCTTGGTTTCTTTTATGGTTTGGGAATGAAACGTTGAAAGAGTTTGTAATTCTTGACGTTTATCTTTCATGTTCTTGTTGAGCCATATGCTACCACCATAACGCAGAGGGTACGGGCCAAACCAACGTGGCCCGACCCTTTCGCAAATCATGTGGTGTTCTTTGCAAATGATAAGGATGGATTCCATCCCTGATTTGGGGATGAGAATGGCGGTCGGCAGCACCGGCGACCGGGATGAAGGTGACGGCGTAACGGCGCCACCGCACAGCCACCGCTGCCGCCTCGTGGCCCCCGCAGCGACCTCATCCACTGTTTCTGTCCACGACTCTACACCACCCTATGACCGGACCGCCACCAAATTTACGAGCCGCCACGTGGTCACACACCGCCCTCAGTCGTGCCACCCCGGGATGGGCTGATTCGCCCCATGCCCTCGCAGTACCCCTCGTTCGAGCTGCCCTCGCGGTCCTGGCCGGACCCAGAAGGTTTTGCTGGGTTGACATAAACCGGGTTGGCCCGGGCCGGGTCGGTCTAGGTTAGTTTGACCGGGTCGGACCGGAATTGGGCCCACTACGACCCATTTACCTTGTTTTGGCCATATCTTTGGAACTGGACGTCCATTTGACAAACCATCAGTGTTACTAGAAATCATTGTGTGAGTCGGTCCCATTGAGTGTATTTCACTGGAGTTTTGTATTATGATGGAGAACAAATAGGTTGGGTCGAACATGAATCCAATCAGACCCCCGAGACTAAAAGGCTAATAACTCACAGAACGAGCATCTGATTGACGAGCTTCCTATTGCGTTGAGACCCCTATAACATGGGGGACTATTGATATACTTCTTTGTGGGAATTTGTGATTGTTGGCGCATCGACCAGTAACTTGTGGAGAAGATCCCCCCGAAGATGAGCGAGCAGATTTCGGAGACCTAGTGGTTGGCAATGAATTGACGTTTTATGACCGTTTCGACTTGGAGTGACTCGACAAGCCCAGTTGGAGCACCTTGATGATGTGATAGACCCACAGTGGGGTGTGCCACGGTGACGCGGATGACCCATAATACTCGATAGGAGGAGTACCTCAGTAGGCCACGAGGGGGAGCACCTTGGTGATGCGGAAGACCCATGAAGGGGAGCACCTTGGTGATGTGACATACCCACAATACTTGATAGGAGGAGTACCTAAGTATTCCAATGTTAGTGGGAAGTGCCTCTGTGTGTTGCGGTAGGACCATTGTACTCGATAGAGGAGGAGTTCTCCAGCAGCTGATCTGTTCAAAGTTGTGATTGGGAATGTTACTTGATACTACCCCTAGAATAAATCTTGTTGTGACTTGAGTTAGTTACTCGGTGTTTTTCTTCACGATTGATATGGATTACTTGATAACATAGGTATATTTCTGGGAATATACCTATGTAAGGTTATTTTTTGATTTCATACATTATGATTTATCCTTGATGGATTTTTTGACACCTAGAGGGTTTCGAGGTCCTTAATGATTATCGTTATACTCACCCCTTCACAGGCTATTCCTACACCCAGTTCTGTTTGATGCAGACGACAAACAACACTGACTGAGGTAGATAGTACTAGGACTACACGGTACTCGGAGGTGGACCATACAGCTTGTCAATACGTGGATGAGACAGAAAGATGTGGAGTACTACAGAGGTGATTTGTACCTACCCTTCTGGTAGGACCCGTAGAGGACGATCTAGTAGCTATATTTTCTCTGTCTTTAGTTTTATTGTATTTCAGTTGTACATGTACCTTTACTATTGGGCTCGTATTCCAGACCCCATTTTACTTTCTACACTCTTTTGATTATACAGTTTTCTTGTGTTCGATTCTTGTCGTGTGCTTGGTTACGTGAGATTATAGTTTATAAATTCAATGAATTCTGAGTTTTTAGGAATATTCCTTTAGTGATAGTCTCCATCCCCTGGCCTATGGAAGGTGGGTTTGGGGTTAATCACAACATGGCCTTTGGGGGATGGGTCATGAAAAAATTATTTAGTATTGGAATTATAGTTGATAAAAAAACAGGCATATGTACTACTCAATTAGATTAGAATAGATCCATTTATTTGTGAATTGTTATGGAAAACAAAGTGGTTTCTAAGGGGTTGATATAGATATGATCTATAATTAATAAAATCAGATATTATGGATATTGTCAAATTGTTCTCTCATACTGAATTTTTTAAGGACCAAGACACAATATATTAAATAATTGAAGGGGGGTTACATGATTATGAAGTAAGGGACTTTTTTATAATCTCTTTCATAAAGAGGAAGGAGCTCTACAGGAAGATCCTCCTTTCAAGTAAGATGATGGATAATACCCATGTTTTCAAGATTTTTAGAATCCTTGTTCGCCTCATGATAGTTGTGTGTGAAAATTTAGTTGATCTCCATGAGAGATGCCATGCATCTCATCCAGAGAGTAGTGATAGGCCAGGCTAGATGTAATTCCCCATTTCATATATCTTGACCAACAGTGGATGAGTCACTCTCAATCCAGATGTTGTTCCTACGCTTTTGTATGATGATGTCCACAGCGTGAATCACACCCATCATTTCCACCTGCAAAGACAAGTCCGTACAATAGTTACTAAATAAGTATCCATGGAATCTCCATTTAGAATCTCTCATAGTGTATTTATGTACTCAAATTCATCTTATTGGCATGTATTTATTTTTTCACTGTTAAATGTAACACCTTATATCATATTTTCTGGATAATTAATGTTCCAAATATATCTAAAAATAAAATAATTTTATGTATTTTATTGGGGTCCTCTATGTATTTCAAATAGAATAAATTTCTAAAATATTCATGGCTTCATGTTTTGTACAATTTACCATGGATAAGAATTTGAAACTCTATATAGTTGTTTATTGTAAACTGTGATGGTGGGATACTATGTAATGTAGATTGATATAAAAGAATTAAAATATAATGGTATATTTTTAGTTTCCCTATTCAAATGAATGTGTTCAAACATTGATATGGGTACAATCAATGAATTATTAAAATTTTATTCAACCAAATTCTCTCTCGTGATCCATACTTGTTAGTGCGTAGAGCGTGATCCATTTAGATAGGCATCCCATGTGAAGATGGTTTTTATATAAATGATGAAATAAATTATGGTTGTAGTGTTTCTGTACACTAAAATAAGGAAAGATGGTATGATATGTGTGATGATGATCAATTGTTTCATTACGACAGTTAAATTCATCAAACACAAAAAATTTAAATTTTTTTCCTAATAGTATGGAAACAACTGAAATCATTGTAGATGTTGAAAATGAAATACTCATTATAATGAATGTTGATAACATTGAAGAAAATTAAGATTAATATAATTCAATTTATAAATGGTTAATGGTGCTATATTATATTTTTTCATTTATAAGTGATTCTTATATATATATATTTACTTTTTCATTATTTTTAATTAACATTTTCATCTTTATTTCCATATACATTTAATATATTTTTCACTATTATAATTATAGTAATGTAAATAACAAATAATTTTAGATCCAACCAAATCAAAATATTAGAGAACACCATCACTACTCTCAGGTTCAATGAATCTATGTGATTTCACTGTAATAGATATTTTTATCAAGTCTCCAATTTCTCCACATATTATTGGTGTCACACCATTCGATGAACCTCTAGTGATGGGGAGGTTTTTCCCTACTATGGGATATTTGAGACTTACCATTACTTGTATCTATGTAAATATACAAATAAACTATATGTTTTAATAAATTTATAGTTATTTTATAAAATATAAAATGATTACAATTAATGAAATATAATTTCAATTAAATTAGATGTATAATACCTAGAATAGTTCTAGATTATAATTCCATTTAAATATTTTGTGGTTCTTATCAATGATTCTTAAAAAATACATGGATATATAGTATGTAATATTCCTTATTTTGCTGTGAGAATTCCCATTAATTATAGTGATTGGAGGAATACTCCCACATATTGAAAAAATGAGTAACTTGATAACCCAGTAATGGTAATATTAATTTAATATTTATTGATAACTTATTTAATAAATTGTTTAAAATTATTTATATATAATGTCAATTTGTAGAAATTTTTAATATTTATAACCCTGACTTAGTTTCATGCCATGTACTCTAAAAAATTTCACCTAGAAGTGGATTGTTTTTAAATGGAGACTAAGTCATGAATTTAATGGGACATATCTAACATCACAACAAATGTATGGTAATGTACTTGAACACATTTTTTATAAGCATTAATGAATTTTTTTGATATAAACATATAATTTTATAATAAGATAATAGAATATTTTATTTTATATATATTAAATAAACCCAATAAAATTATTTTCTATTAATATTGATTTTTCAAAAATTTCAAAACAATCTAATAATTGTGAGAAACAATATATTCCTCATATTTCTAGTTCTCACAGTTTTTTAAGAAGAATAATAATATTTGTAGTACATTATACATCATTATTTATATTTTTTTTCTAATTTACTATTTTAATCTACCTTGTATTTATTTATTTCATAAAGGATAATGAATTTGGTTACTATATTAGCTGGACAAATATGTTCCTTACTGTTTATAAGAAACTCATTATATGTATTGTGAATAAACCTACTACAGATGTTGGAGTAAGTAAATTTTATTAATTTTAATGTTATTTCAGTTCTATAAAACAATATTATTGAAATATAAATTATAACAACAAACACACATTAAACCCAATTATGATGGGAAAGTTATATGGATCAAACTGTTCTAATAATATATTTTTAATCTGATCCATGTAGTCATCCCATTTAATTTTGTTTAAAATGTGCATTTTGTCTTAATTTTTTTAATTTTTAATTTTTTATATGAATGAAATAATATTAAATTGTAATTAATTTTTTTAAATTAGATCATATTATAAATATCATATAATTTAAATATTAATTGTTAATATTATTTTATAACTAGGTTTAAATTACCATAGAATATGATGGGAACCCTTCACAATCATTATTAATATCCCTGAATGATGCATTTGAAATCATTTTAGGGAAGGGGAATCCCAATATTGTTTGGGGGATGGATTTCGGGCCTACTCCATCAACTGTATTTTGTAGGATAACATAATATTTTAATGATACACACCCTATGGGTATGATAATTGTAATTGATCATGAAGCATAATGAAAAATCCTAAGGTTTAATGAAAAATATCTAGAACATGAATTTTATAAGAAAACATTGGATTATTTCTGACTGCCAATGGAAAATTACTTGATGTTTGTATTTTAGTGGATGATTGGAATGATCCCCAAAGAAATTGAAAACCTTATAGCTCATCCTGCACATGTAAATTCTAAAATCCAGATGTCATTCAAATATTTGAAAAGAACACCGAAAACATCATTGAACAAAACTAAAAAAACACTTTTATATTGAAAAAAACATATTTTATCATATCGACCACCGAGTATGTTATATTCACGATCATCCATTTCCTAAAAATCAAAAAATTAATAGGGGAACATTTTAATGACGTTTAAAAACAATATGAGATTATTTTCATGGATTTGGCTATGTGACAAGTGTTTTAAAGTAATATGGAACTATTATTGAAAAATTTCACTTCTAGTCATACCACCCACATCATGTGTTTGATTGATGTCAAATTAATTCTTACACATCAAAAAATGAATTATGGATCATTTTCATAAACATTGAAAATATTATGATCTAATTTTATCATCCTTCACAATGTGAGAGGTATTTTAATAAAAAAAGATAATAGTATTTTGGAAACGTGAATATTGTGTCATAACAAAAAATAATAATGAGTTATATTGACATTTTTTCTATTCCTACATATTATAAATGAATTATGGCTCAATTAACTAATGTTTGAGTAGAATATGAGCTCATTTTATCTGTTTTGGTTTTGTGATATCATTTTAAATTAGAAATGACAGTTTTACATTGAAAACACATTCTTCATGTCATACCACTAACAACATATCATTAATGGTTATTCAAAAATAGTAAAATAACAACAGATTAATATTTGAAATATAGAAATAGCTATCACTTAAATCCATGTTACGATTGTCCTGGGATGTCTATAAATACATTAATATAATCATAGCCATTAAAATGTGAGTGTAATAATAAAAACCAAGAAAAATGAATCATGATGATGTAAAATAATAAGAAATCCATTGTGTATTTTTTAGAATGTATAAATAGTCAACTCTTTATTCAACATGTAGTCTACACAAAATGACTCAATAATTAGTATTTAATGATACCAAAGTCAAAAAAAATATGTTTTGGGGGTTAGAACTAAAAAATAATGGATGACTAGAAAATCATATTATATTTACTTTATGTTTACTTTTGGTTGCTAGGAACCAAAGACGTGTCATTGCATGCTACAATTATCTCAGGATTCTTGTAAACATGTTTTTAGTGTTTTTAACACTATAACCCTTATTTCATTATAAAAACATAGAAAAGTACCTCATATTGACCTGAAATCTTACTAAAGACACCATGGAATTTTTTTATTTGAATGTGTAGAAAAAATGTCAAACCAACGTGCAGTGTGATATTAATAACTTAGAAAATAGGTAATAAAGTTTCCAAAGTCTTCAAAAAATACTAAGGGGATTAAATCTAGAGACATGATGTGGAATGGCTATGAAATCATTAGGTAATTAATGTAGATTGATTTTTGAAATAATGGAATAGATGATTTGTCATTATTGGTTAAATTTTTCCTAAGATTCTAGTAAAATAATTTTTATTGTTTTAAAATACTAAAACATGCATGTAATTGTCTATATAATATAAAAACATATCAATCATGTTAAATCCGGATAAATCCATTTTTGAAATAGATTTTATGTCTACACTATGAAAAAATGTCTATCTATCATGTGATATACTTATAATGACATACTTGATTCAAATATTAAGGAAACTAATTCCATTAAAAACATGTTTTAGTTTGTAAAAAAATGAAAATGATAATAGATGGACATAAAATCACAGGAAAATGACCATAGTTTGATTATATATATAGGAACTGAAAAAAATATTTCGAAGTAATGGTTTGGATGAGATTATTATAATCATGTTTTTATTGATTTAAAACAAAAAAACGTGTGTGAAATGGTCAAAACCATAGTACAAAACTTCATATTTACATGTAATCCTGGGATAACTAACATTGAAATATTATTGATGTATATGAGTATAAAACAGATTCAACTAATGTGTGGTGTGAATGAGATTACATAATAGATAGATCTTAAAAATTCCAAAGTCTTTAAATGTTTTTGAGAGGGACTAAAAACCATGAAAATGACATCTAATGGCTATAAAATCAATGTACAACAAAAATATATTTACTATTTAAATTTTTTAAACGACTAAATGTCATTTCAATTTGTGGTTTTTTAGGGATTCCTGTAAATGAATTTTCAATGTTTTAAAAGACTAAAACAGTTGTGAAATGGTCTAATACTTTGATAAATATATAACAATAACCTGAAATCATGATAAACATTTTGATGAATAATTTTTTTGGGAATAGATTGAAAAAATTTTGATAGGACTTGCAGTTCTCTAGGAATGACTCATTAAACAGTTTTTATGGTTACCAAAGACATTAATAATATGTTTCAAGAGGTCAAAATAATGTGAATGACGTCTAATTTCCATGAAATCCTTGGAAAATGATTATAGATTTTTTTTGTGAAATTCAAGAACTAAAAAATAATCATTACAAGTAATTGTTTTCTAGGATTACTGTAGATTAATTTTACATTGTTAAAAATCTAAAATGTCCATGTAATGATCCAAATAATCGAAAACAACATAATATTGACATTAAATAATGGGAAAATATCTTTAAATTATTTATGAGATGCACACATAGACAACACATAAATATGAAATATGGGGTGCCTAAAATGAATCAATAATCAATTTATAAATATTTCTATGTCTTCAAGGGATCAAAACTATGAAAAATAAATTGGATGTCTATGAAATCATAGAAAAATCCCCTTAGATTGTCTTCTGAAATATATGAAATGACATCCCATCATTTTGAGTAATAATTTTACTGGGAAACACATAAACATATTTGTAGTTTTTTTTAAAAAAATGGACATGATAGTAATGGTAAAACCAAAAGAAAAAAATCTCATATTTATTTTAGAAAAATCAAAACTACCATTTAATTATTTTTAATGTGTTCATGTAAGAAACAAATCTATCTGATGTGTGTTGTTATTGGAATTACTCAATTAATAGTTTTTAATAATACCAACATCTTCAAAAACAAGTTTCTAGGAGTCAAAACATAGAAAATGATAATATTTGTCCATGAAAACAAAAAAAATTACTTTATATTGATTTTTGAAATGTAGGAACCTATATTACACTGTTTTATCGTATATTTTTTATGGTGTTTCTAAATGAATTTTCAATGTTTAAAAAAACAATAACATGTGTGTAATGGTTAAAACCCTAGAAAAAAACCTATTATTTATGTGACATTATGGGAAAATATCTGATAATATTTTTTGACATGTATGGATAGACAACACATCTATATGACAAGTGTTGTTCCTAGAATGACTCAATAATCTATTTTAAAAGATACCAACGTATTTTAAAAATGTGTATAATGGAGTCAAAACCAAAAAACCGACATCATATGGCCACAAAATCATAAAAATTGACTGTAGATTGAAATTTGAAATACAGGAACTGATTACCTAGAATCTAATGTTATGGTATCGTTAGGATGCCTCTTGATGTAATTATATCATTTTAAAACACTAAAATACTTGTGTAATTGTGAAAACCAAAACACAAACCATCATATTGAAATAAAATAATGAGAAAAAAACCTTCAATATTTATTTTAATATAACACATTCTTTAATATCAAATTATTTTGAATATTATTTATTTATTATAGTTCTACAACATCAATTATCAATTTAAAAATTAATTAGATTGGTATATATGATTTTTTTCCTATTTCATGTGTAGAATCATACAAAAAACAAGTAGGCTTATGTTTTCAAAGTGTGATTCCAAATAAACTATTATTATTATTTAGAGATTTTTTGATTGACAAAAATGATATGTATTACATTCATAATATATTATTCATATATTCTTGTTTTCATTTATTTTAATAATTGATCTTGATTTTATTCTAGATGATAGAAGATGTTAGTAGGAAGTATCAAGAACATTATAATGAAATAAATTCATCATTATTCAGTAATTATAGTTCTTAGTTTTTGTGGTATCTTTAAATATTATAAATTATTTTATTGTAATTATGATATTTTAGGGTAAATTCAAATTTCAATCTTTTTTCCCTTGTTGGTGACATGTTGTTCTCAGTTCTGATTGATGAATTGGGGATGAGGTGGATGGATATAGATCACATCATTGGAAGGATATATATTAACCATTGGTTATTTTTTGTGGATATATATATATATAATCTTTATTAAGGAAATGGGTTGTCTGAGGTTATGGTGACTGAGGATGCATATATATATATATGAATTTGGATCTATGATGGTGTATATAAGATGAGTTTATTATGTATTTCTGTTTACATTATTGTATGTAATAGCTTTTATTTGAATATTTTCATTAGTAAATATTTTGAAAAAATAAATGACTTATAAATAAATTAATCTGTGGTTTATGATAACTAAATCTCAAAAAATTTGTAAGAACCTATTTGGTGGTGGTTTTTAGAAATAATAACTAAACATGATCTCCCATAATTGATGTGGTGATAGAACTTTTCATTTCTATGATTTAATTTTCTCTATTTTTTTAAAAAATAAATCACTAAATGAAATCCAAATTGATTCTAGGTGCTCCAAAAGCGACACATACAAAAAAACCTCTGAAAAAGAAATATTATTTCTAAATTATTAGACAATGTAAAATATAATGTGGTTTTCATAAATATTTCTAAACCTTTTAGAAACAATTTTGTTAGTTTTTTCTTGCTATTCTTCATTTTTTTTCTTGCATTGAATAACATCACTTGTTTTGTTATTGGAATATTTTTTATAATGGAGTTTACTGGAGAATAATTTTAATTTTTCTATAAATTTTAAGTGTAATGCCTTCAATATGTGTGTGTTTTATAAAATTCATCAATTTTTCACCAATTTGAGGTGAGAATAAAAGGGTATTTCCTATCATTATTTTCTTCATATTTAGGGTAGTAATATAGGTGGGTAATGAAAAAAATATATAATTATATATATATATATGTGTCTTGAAAGATATTTACTTATATAATAATATTGTAATGTATTAAAGTAAATTATGTGAATGTGCCAATTTATATATATATGCATATCACATTGTGTGGGATGTCATTAAAACAGATAAACAACTTGTTCAGTTTTTCTACATTACTATAGAAAAATGAAAAAGGGTAATCGTAAAGATCTATAGAGAAACGTGGGACATAATTTTACACCAATGATGATATATTTATAAATTCGATCCATTATTTAGCATTACATGGTTTCTGATACACTGGTAATCCATTTTGAAAGGCCATTTTTTCTCTCTCTAAAAACTATACTTAGAGACTGGGAACTAAAAGCACCCATTATTCCAATAGTGGGAAACCCTACCACACATTGTATTAATAATGTGTGTCCAATATATGGTTCCTAATTCTTCTTTAACACTCATTGATTATAGATAACAGTAGGTATAGAGGGATCAAGGGTATTTTGGGATGAAACCGGTGTACATGGGGAGGTCATCAGGTGGAAATATGTCACCCATAGACTCCTCATCACTGGCATAACATCCCAAAAAAGTAAAAATTGTATAAAAACTCATGGATATATTTTACCTGACTATTAAATAATGTGATGTTATGTTGTTTTTTAGGGGGGACATGTTCTATGTTCAAATGCGATCTTTTTGGTACATGTTACACTTCTTACAGAAAAATTAATGCAAAAATTTGATTGTTTTTAATCCTTATGATAATGATTCATATTTCATTTATGATGTGTAGGATTAGACGAAACATTAATATGAAATATTTTATAGATTGTTGGAATTTATTTTTTTAATTTAATGTTTCACATTAGTTTAAAATATACATAAAATATAAAAACTATGGAAATGATATCAATTTGTCTTCTAAAATTTGTAAAATGATCCATAATTAATTTTCAATGTGTTAGAATCGACCACACATCAATCAGAAACATGATGTGGCTCACATGACACTAAAAACATATTTTCCATATAAAAATCTCATTTTAATTTAAAACACATGACACTATCCTAAAATGATAAAAAAATACCATATTATTTTCAAACATTAGGGAAATTTTCCATAATTAGTTTGTGACATGTAGGAATTGACCGATCATCGATCCAACATAAGATATCATTTTTACAGTTCCACGATAATATCTTCAATATTAATGTTTTATTTTAGATTAATAAATGTTTCACATAGTTCAGAAAATGATAAATTTCATTGTTTGTTTTCAAACATTTGAAAAATGATCCATAATTCATTCACAATGTGTATGAATCTACCACACATCAATAAAACACATGTTTTCAATGGTGTGACTCGAAGTGATTATTTTCAATATAAAGGTTTGATTTCAGATTAAAATATTAATCACATTTTGAAAAACAAACAAAAAAATATAATATTGTTTTCATGAAATATGAAAAAATATCTTTAATTCATTTCTGATTGTAGAAATTGGACACATGATAATCTAGTGCACAATTAAATAAAAACATCATTAATATATATATAATAATAAACAATATAATTTATAATATTTGGATTATATAACCATAAAATTATAATTTTTTATGTATAATTACTAAAATAATAATTTATTTTACTATATTTACAATGTTTTCTAGAGAGGTTTATCAGTGGAAATGGTTTTCTAGTTTTGAATTCTTATTATGGGTTCTAATTTTTTATTAATTATGACATTATTGTAAATATTTGGTATTCAATTTTTCTATTGAAATGATTATTTAATATAACATTTTTATTCAAATTTTATTTTCTATATATTTCATTTACCATTTAGGAAATCTAATTAGGTATTTTTTTCTTGTTGTTGCGCAGAGGATGTAGGCTTTTAACTCTATAACTACTGATATGGCCTTTATGAGTGATAAAGAATACCTGATAAAGGGTATATTTATATGTTCTAGAGAAATTTCTTATAAGGGTACCATTATCATTGCTTCATTGAAGGGGGTGAAAAATAAACCCATTATCATCACTAAAAATAATGAAAATGGAACGCTTTATTAGTGATATTTTATAGAGCTAATAAATGTCATGTGGTTTTTAGGGTTCCATGCTAGTTAGTTCATTTTTCTATAAAAAAACCTTTTTATATCGTTGTTAGATACATCTTCTGTTGTAGTTTCTGATACTTCTTCCTTTACCTCAAATATCCTTGGACAAGATAGTTATGATTGTGAGTAATTTTACTTTTATGAATAAGTTAATATTCGAGGAGATCTATGATTTTTCTTAAGTGAAGATACGTATAATAAAGAAGTATGATTTTTTACCATTACTACATATTGTGTGGTTGGTATGGGAGAATATATATAAGAATTCAGAATATAGGAGAAAATCAAAGAGATAAGATCCATGGAAATCACTTGTTTTAATTCATTCTATATGATTACATATTGGAAAGAAGATAAATAATCAAAATGTGATTAGGAAAAATGAGTTAAATATACAAATGAGGGATGTGTTTATCCACAGACTCATTAGATTAAGGAGATCATGTAATTTTTATTTTATTTTCAATGGGTTCAATGGAAGCTTATATTCATGACTCTAGAACAACATTTTACTCAACATCCGAGAAGGGTGCATGAAAAATTATTTATCTAGAATCTTCATCTACGTAAACCTTGTTGATGGGAATCACTCAAGACTATTGAAAATGGTGTTTTACATGTTAAAATGCAGAATAAATGCAAGACATTTTTCAAGGTATCTGACACTTCCTAGGATTATAGAAGAACATAATTTTTATTTGTAATCATAAGGATGTGGGTTTATGTACAACCTTTTATGATGGTGTGTGTAAGATCACAGAAGGCTACATATTGGTATCCCAAGGTTTAAAATATTAAACGTTTCAACATAATATAAATTTAAAAGTTTCACTTAATATCAATTTATAATATCATTTAAATACATAGTTTTGGCATTATTATCTTATTAATGTTGGCGATAATGGTTTACATACCTGTTTTAGGTGAATTTTGAATCTTTATCACGAGATGTAAACATCATGTGAAGGTTTTTGGGGAAGCATACGAATGATTCCATTTCATTATTGGAAAAATAAGTAATGGATAATAATATGGAGCCAAGTTATATGGATGTATTGAGAAGAATATTGGTTTTATTTTATCTCAAAATAGAACATTGAAATATATTAACATTATTAAAGATTCTACAAGAAATGTGTGTTAGTTGTTTGACAGTCAAAGTATGTGGTTTTATAAATTAGATACTCTTTTGAATGTCCAACCTTATATGTTCCATACAATAGAACATGATTTTAACTCCTCCAGAAAAAGACATTTATAGTGCTAAAAAATGTTTTTTTATAAGGGCCTCTAAATAGTGGCCCTCTTTATTAGCGCAAACAATGTTCTAATAATGGTGGGCCTCTATTAGTTCTAGATTTGTACTAATAATGGGGCCCTATATCAGTGAAATTAATAGTAATTATAAAGGGATCAATTATTTAGTGTGTTTTTAATAATACAACACACTACAAAAACAAACAAGTAGTAGCACTAAGAAATGCAGGATAAGAGAAATTAAAATTTTAGACAAACACATGTTACATCATAGTTAAAAAAATTATTATTTAAATTTTAAATATTGTTTTTTAAAATTACAATAGAAAATAAAATTTATCATAAAATTTCAAAAACATCGGTTGATTAATTATCTATGGCACCCAAACCCCTCTTTAAATGATTAATCATGTTATCAGTTTCTGAGAAAACAACCCAACCTTGAGAAAAGAATCCAATGATACAAGATAATAATTTTTATGTTAGTAAAAAATATAAAAGTATATTAAAGATAAATTTGAAGAAAATAATTAATAAAATTTCAATTTTTAATTGATAATGGTGACCTTTCCTCATATCTAGAACATTGTGTGTTAGATTAATGCGCGGATAATTCCCACATGTCACAAATTAATTATGGGTTGTTTTCAAGATGTATCAAAACAATCTGGGTGAATTTTATCAGTTTTTAGTATGCCAAAATTCTTTTTTACAATAATGTATATTTAACATATATAGTTTAACATTGATTCATATCGGTCACACATGCATCATACTGAGGTGTGGAAGATTATTAAATCTAAACTGTTTTATATGGATCGTTTTCCTAATGTATCATGTTAATCTAAATGTATATGATTTTTTTGAGAATGTTACTCATTTTTTATTAATATTTCATTTTAGAATGAAATTATTTTTCTATGTCATATCAGACACATCATTTCTAGATTTGACATGTTACTTATTTATAAATGTTATAATGACTTATGAATCATTTTCATATATTATCAAGACAATCCAAGCACATTCCATAAATTATTAGTTGGTGACATGTACATTGAACTAAAATGTAAATTATGAACTCATAACAAACACATTGAGTCGTGTTGGGCACACCGTATATCTGATTGAGGTTCAGCTCACATATAAACATCATAAATGACTTATGGATAACTTTACAAAATTATTAAATTAAAGTGAATGTTTTTTCCTAGTTTTGAGTATGTAACATTTCATTTTTACTAAAATAAAATATTTAAATAGAAAGACTCATTTTTAGTAATATGTATCATACTCTACAACCAATTTATGTGAGGATGAGTCCTATACATCAGAAAGGACATGTGGATCATTTTCATTCTTTATCAAAATATTATAAATGTATTTTCTCTGATTTGTGTGTCACTTTTTTTTACTAAAATATAATTTTAAATAGAAAATATTCACATGATTCATAGACACAACATCATGTGTCTAGTTCTAGAGAGAATAAATCCTACATGCCACAAATAAATTACGAATCTTTTTCTTAATGTTTGATAAAAATATGATCATGTTTTATGGTTTTTAGTGGGAGGCACATGTTATGACCTAAAATGACAATTTTTGACTGATATAGTACACATTGAGAAATATTAGGAAAGGTGTGTAATAGATTGAGATACAACTAACTCTTACATATTACAAATTACTTACTGATATTTATCCCTATATATCAAAAATTATAAATTTTTTCTTGGTTTTGAGTATGCACATCATTATTTTCTAAAATGAAAATTTTCAATTAAAAAAATAGTTGGATCCATAATCGTCATACCCTAAATTATATTGAGGTTTAGATGATTTATATTGATCAAAAATGTCTTATGGATAATTTTTATAAATTATTAAAATAATCTAACTAAGATGTATTTTTTATTTATTTTTCACTTTTTTTAATAAAATGTCATTTTAAACTAAAAACACACTATGATTCATATCTATCACATCATGTATCAATTTGATATGAGATTGATTCATATACATAATAAATTAAATTTGACTTATTTTTCATTTTTATCATGGAAATACAAGAATTTCATAGTTTTTAGTGAGTGATGTAGGTTTTAAACTAAATTGAAAATTTGAAAATGATAAAAAACGGATTGAGTTGAACCCCACACATGATGTATAATATTAAAATGAGGGAAATTATTTCACATCATAAATGACATATGGATCTTTTTTAAAATGTATCAAAACTATATAAATGTGTTTGATTTTTTATGTCACTTGTCTTATTTACAAAAGTAATTTTTTTCAATAAAAATACACATGTAGAGTTATACCGAAAATGAAATTCATCTGATTGACATAAAAATTATTCCAACACATCACAACTCGCAAATGCATAATTTTAAAAAATTATTAAAATACTAATAATAGTTTTCCTTAGTATAGAGTATGTCACATGTGTTTATATTACTAAAATGTTATATTAAATAGAAAAAGTTACTTTGAGTTATTTAAGTCATATTAGGTGTATGTTTGATGTGAGAGTAATTACTGGATATAAAAAATATCTTATAAATTGTAACCTCAATTATCAAGTTATGAAGAGAATTTTTTATTGATTTCTAGTGAGTGATACATGTTTCGAACTAAAATGTCAATTTTGAATGGATAATAGACCTTTTTAGTCATATAAGGTACATTGTGTATCTTATCAGGGTGTGGATGATTCTGACATGTAAAAAATGGCTTGTGAATAATTTCTCTAAAGTATAATAAAGAATATTTTTTATTGTTTTGAATATATCACTAGCCTTTTTTACTAAAATTTTAGTTTTAAATAAAATGAATCCCCTGAAGTCATACCAGTCACAACATACATTTGATTGAGGCGTGGTTAATTTCTACATTTCACAAATGACTTATAGATCATTTTACTATAGTATAAAATAAATATGTATGCATTTGACCCTAAATGATTATTTTATTGTTTTTAAAATAATTTAATTTTAAGGTGAAAACACACATATTGTGTCATATCAGTAATATCATTTTCCAATTTTACATGAGACTCATTCCTTCATGTCCAAAATGAATTATAAATAATTTTCAGAAATCACAGCGATAATTCCAGTTTGTATTATCTTTTTTGGGTCACATGCATGTTTTCTGAAAAAAAAAATTTAAATTATAAACTGATAATAGAATATTTGAATCATATTAAAGACATTATATGTTAGAATGAGGTGTATACTATTCCAACATGTAATAAATTACATTTGGATCATTTCTAGAAATTATAAAAATTCAATGATCATTTTTTTTCTGTGCCAATTTGTTTTTTCTGAAAGTTTTATTTTAATAAAAAAGGATGACATGGAGTCATAACCATCACATTGTGCATCATATTGAGGTGTGAATTATTATTATATATAAAAATTACATATAGATTATTTTCCTAATGTTTCACAATTATCCAAATGTCTTTTCTTTTTTTCATATGTCACATTACTTTTTTTACTAAAATGTCATTTTTACCTGCAAAAATGCATATTGAGTCGTACCTGTCATGTCATGTATCTATTTGGTGGGATATTGATTCCTATATGTCAAAAAGAACGTATTAATAATTTTTATACATTATCATGACTATCCAAGCATGACTTATGGTTTTTAGTTAGTTAGTTGTTTAACTAAGTTTTCAATTAAAAACTAATAATTAACACATTTATTTATAAAGGGAACACTATGTATTTTATTAAGGTGAATCTAATTATTATATTTCACAAATTAAATAAGGATATTTTTTCCTAATTGTCGAATTAAATGAATGTTTTTATTAGTATGGAATTTGATATTTGGGTTTTGAACTAAAATGACATTTTAAACTAAAAACATAAACATTGAGTCATGCTTGTAACACTGAGACTTATATTGAGGAACAGTTAAATCCTAGAAATGAAAAATAATATATAGATAATTTTTCAAATGTATCAAAACAAACTAAATGTTTTTTCATAGTTTTGAGTATGTGAAATGATATGTTCAATTACAATGACAATTTTCAACTGAAATCATGCACCTTAAGTGTAACATCCTAGTAATTTATAGATTAATACATATTCATATATTTTAATATTTTTTTAATTTAATGTTAATTTTTTATTAAAGGGGACACTATGTATGATAGAATACCTGATATGAAGAAAAGGGTTTCTCTGAAATCTTATGTTGTACACAACATAGAGTTATACCAAAATATAATACAACAATAATATTAACATAGTTAATGGAAAGTAACATTTATTTGTTGAATTATATGGAATGTAAAGAATTAACTATATTATGATTTAACATATCTGTTAAATTGTTATTACATTTATCCAATAAATTTTAGTGTCATTAAACCATAATGAATTTAATTTTTTCCTTCAAATGCACAATTAAGTTCTAAAAGTTCATTTTACCACTTTTTAATGAAAACCCATTTTAAATATAGTTTTTTTTAATATTATATGTTCTATTTGATAAAATGAACTTCTTCAGAATAATAATGGCATAAAAATTTACTTAAGTTGAAATTTTGGATTTTTTCAGACTAAATCAGTATTTTTAATGAATAGTTAAATGCACAGTATTTTAGTTCAAAACAGTCATTCCATATAATTTATATATAGAGTTAGAATGTATTTTTAAGTGGTGTTAAATGTTTATTGGAATATTATTTTATCATTTAAGAAATTTTTGGTCATTATAAGATATTTTACATTGAAATTGTATATAAAATCATGTTAATTTTTTGATAGTTTTTTGCTTCTTAAAAACCACAACCTGGTTTTGACAACTAGAATTAATTTTCCATTAGTCGCTACAATTTAAGTGTTTTGAATTTTTATAAAATTTATTACATATTTATAATCATAAGGTCCAAATTGTGTAAATAAGTATATTTTATTTTTGGACATTATGCATAGAAACATCATTAATTATTTTTATTTAACATGGTTAAAGGGTAAATCAAGTAAATAAGGGTAAAACAATAATATTATAATAATATTAATATACCCAAAAACGTTTCATAATATTATTTTAAGAGATATTTCTAAACATTAGAATCCTTGGGCAGATCATTTGGCATTTGGGAGCCACATAGGTGTAAAAATGACATGTTATATTAATATATTTAAAGTTAAGTGAAATAAAACCTAAACATGTATATTCTTACTAAAACAATTTCAATACAGGGTAAAATAAAATATATATTTGGAAATAAATATTAATTATAATGATAAAAATATTTACTAAATCATGGTATTTTATTCATTATTATTAAACATCGATTGAAAAAAATATTTATGAAACAATGGTGATGCAGTTATTACTTTATCAGTGAATGAATCAAATAAATATTTTTATAAATTTTAAAATTAAAGAAATTTGGAAATTTTGGATGATATATATGGATTAATGGATTATTAATACATATTATAATTTAGTTAATGACCTTTTTTATGAAATCATAATTTTTTTATCACTTAAAAAAATCACATCCAAAATTGTGTCAAAATTAACTTCAATGAGTTTAAAAAAATACTATTTTATTTAATTATTTAATAATCCTAAAAATCTATTATTTTTCCAACTAAGATATATAGTGTTAAAATTTTAATTAAGGATATACTTTTTGTTCATTTTAATTTTATAGTGTCTATAGTAACCATATATTTTGAAAATTCAAGAATACATTGTAAGAGATAATTTTTTTAACTAAGGGATAAATCTAAAAGGTATGGTTAATTTCTTGACATAAAAATGTTTAAAACATATTGGTTATGAGGATTTATAATAATCCTCAAATTATTCTATAAATATATTTCTTTTGAGCTATTATAATTCAAAAATAATCTTATAAGAAAATAATATTCCACGACATTCCTAAAGTCCCCCTCCTCACTCTTATAAAAGGTCACCACGTCTACCCACCTAATCACCTCACTAAATCCCCATCAATCCAAAAAATATATCAAATAATATAAAAACATCCCTAAATGCCTCATAAATTCAACACTTTGGTCATAAATCCATCCAAAGGATACCTTTTGTGAAAATAAAAAAGAGATACTTAAAAAAGTTGTTTTTGTTTTATCAGCTCTTTCATAATTCTTTTATTATTTTTTTTATATTAGTATATAATTTACATACTAAAGTAATAAATATAGTATCTTAAATATGTTGAGAAGTTATTATAATAATGGGACATTCTTATACCTCCTTTTATCGATCCTACAAGAACAATATCACTGTGCGTGTGTTTGTACGGCTTACCATCTCTACGTCGTGGTGTAATATGTTAATCACAAATATTTAATTTGGATGGATATAATGTTGATTATGAAGGATTTAAATAATTAATAATATTCTTAATAATTAATATACCATCCAATTCTCTAGAGTTTAAACATTATATGAATGATATTGTCTCTCGTGTGTGCGTACGACCTACCATCTCCATGATGCGATGTGATTCCTTCTACATGATCTTAATTAAAGCAAGATTATATACAAGAATGTAATAAATAAATATGATATATATTATATTGATACATAATCTATGATTCTGTAATTTTTATTTAATACATTCCATTATGCTCTATAAAATGTGTACATGTGATAATTTCATTTGAGGTTGTGTAGACTATCGCCCATTCAAAGTGATATGACTCATTAATAAAATGCATGGGATGTATAAAGGATGGTGTTATTGAATTTATGTTACATGTATATCATTTATATTATAATTCAATTATAATATATTTATGTGTAATTTAGTTTTCATTCATTAATTTTATATAGAAATAAATGTAGCGTTCAGGCGCACGTACGACCTACCGTCTCAATGAACATTTTACATTTCACCTCATATCTCCAAATTTAATGAACTATTATAAATACATATATATATTATATATATTATATTTAAATATGGAAATTTTTTAGAGATGATGTCTTTTGGAATACATGTATAATTTATATGAAAAGAAGTTCATTTTTGACTCAATTACCGCATATCTACAAAACAACCAATATGAACTTAAATAATTATGTAAATTTATACCATGGTAATAATTGATATAAAAGGAATAATAAAATTTAAAAAGGGTCTCAACAATGTATAAATTAACCTAATATTATTATTTGGGATCATAACAGCAGTACATGATGAGTCAAACTCAAGGTAAGGGACTTTGTTTCAATATTATTTCATTGAGGGATATATTGATATTATACACCACCATATTTTATACAATTTATAATAATCCCCTTTGAATTTTAATTTCATAAAAAGGGAATATTTTTTTCTATTGAAATTTTTAATAAACCTATAAAATGAAGGTATTTATTTTCTACGGTTACAAAGAATCCACCACCGCTTTAACTTTTATTTGATATTTGGCTTCCTCAATAAGCAGAAATGTTTTTTGAAAAAGGAAAAGAAACCCCTATTTTCAATTTTGGGTTTTTTAGTATTTAAAATTATTTTTATAGTGTTTTTTATATTTCAGTATATTTAAATGATTTCTTGTCATTGAAAATTTAATTTTATAAGTGAAATGTTGATAATTGAAATTTTTTATGTCTAATGATTATAAAATGTTACAAAAACATTTGATAGGTGGTTACATGATAAATTGAAGATGAATGGTTACATGATAAACCAATGACATGTGGTTCAAGGAAAAACTATGAACGAGTGGTTACATTATAACCTCTAATGCATTAGGTATGGAACTCGACCGTATGGATATATCATTTAGTGATATGTGTGGAAGTAGACTTTATTATTATTCCATTTTAGTATGTTTATGTCCAAATATACCTATATATGTCATATGATTCATTATATGGAATTTATATTAATATTTGGGTTACAAAATGGTAATGCAATTAGCTTATATTCAGTGAAGTATATTCAATAATTATTAACGGTGAAAAGTATTACATTATTAAAATGTATTCATTATTTTAATGTTTCCTTGAACTTATAGTTTTCCATATTTGTGTATCACTTACTGAGATTCTTAATCTCATCCCACGTTTTCGAAATGATTTTCACAATTTATTAGTAAGGGTAACAGAATGGAAGAATTAAAGAATATTTTTATCATGAAAATAAATCATTTTTAAGGAGATTTATTTATATAAAAAAGTTGTATAGAGTATAAGATTCTACTTTTTAATATTTGAGATGTAATGTAATAGTTATGGCATAATTATATAAAAATCTAAAACAAAAAACATACTCAATGTGAATTCTTGGAATAACATCAGATTATGAAATGCTTAAGGTCAGGGCTTTATAGTTGGTAGTAGATGTTAGTTTCGTAAACTTTTGGAATTTTGGGTTCTGGATAAACACATGGTAAGTATCTTTGTCTATTATTTCTGTCAAATCCTTATATAATATCTTTTTCAGATCATACAAAGTAGGATAAAAATGGAAGTAGGAGGATCACAAACAACATTTTTATATCACCCTGATTACTTTCTTTCTATAATTATTGTGAAGTAATACTTAGATGTTTGTGAAACATTTTCTACATACAACTCCCTTGAAAGTAGTTGATTGAGATATCAAACACCCGCATTATACCTTGAAATCATCATCCATCATGGGTTGTATTTAATCAAATCATATTTTCTTAATATGATCATATTTTCATAGAATGACATATATTATCAAGGCTGTTTGAAATATTTTATCTTATTGCATGATTTTGAATCATATTATGATTTCAAAAAAGATGATGAATAATGAGACCCTTGCACAACATATTTATATTATCTTTTAAAATACGGTCTTTCAACCCATCCATATAGTGTTCTAAAAGGAATATTTATTGGTAGTTTCAACTCAAACCTTATTCGACAGTTTTATAAAAATTAAATTTTATTAGATATTTTGAAATTATATCTACTACATGATAATTTTCTGTTGTTATTTTTTTGTTAATACACCTTTGACACAAGTTGTAAATGGTGTATTTGGATAAAGGAAGTAAATGATTTTAAAGGATATATAAATCATTGATCCTATGAATGGACATAATATCTTTGTGAACAAGATAAAAATGAAACATGGTGGACACAATGATCATGGAGCGATGTTTTTTTCTATTATTAATAATTTTATTTTGTCATATTTAAGTGAAATAAAAATATTTCAATTTATATAAGACTTCCTGAATTAAAATGTTTATCTCATTATGAGATGGGATGAAAATGAGAGGTATAAGAAGCCCATTTATGTTAAAACAAGTTAGGGTTATTGTTGAGTTTTATAAAACTAGACAACCTACCAGACGAGTGAAAATCTATAGCATCCGGCAAGGCTATCGGAATCAAACCCACAATCGAAGGGTGATAAAGACGCACCACATACCACTGGCTAGCATGAACTACCTTGTTAGTATGACTTATTATTTCTAGTTAAATGATTTTATGGTTCAAAAATATGTTGATTTTGGGAACTTCTATATTATGAAATGTATATCCTTAGTATACGATAATTATTTGGTGATTATGGATAAAAGTTTATTTTGGATTTCGTTCTCTCTTTTGGGAACACTATATGCCTGGCGAAAATTTAATACTATAGGATTTACATTGAGTATTAATGGTTGAATTTTATTTTGGATGAATATTTGTTTTTACTGTGAACAAATGGAATTTTTGGTAACATGTTGAAAATAATAACATATCATAATGAAAATTTGATTAGGGTAATTACTTTTTGGTATGAGATATTAAGAGTGGTTGACGTTATTTGGAAATAAAAGTTAATATTTATCTAGGAAAACTATTTTGTCAAATACTTATGAGTTTAGGGTTTCAATATCAGTAGAATTATTTTATGGAATAATAAGGACTCTTGTTTGTTGAATAGTCTATATAGATCTTCGTTATTAATATTTAATTTCGGAGGTTAAGAGTATTATTTACTTCTATAACGGATTATTAATTTAGTGAGATTATCTGATATTTTACTAACCAATTTGGTTTTGGATAATGATTCAAGATAGGATGAATAAATTATTCAATGTTTTTTGTTTAAGTGATTCTCAAGAAAATGATTACAATGCTTTAGGTGTGAGGAAGTCATCTTGAATACTCATTGTTTGGACAAAATATGTGTTTATGGTAGTAATTAATAAAATGATGATTATCTAATTTACATGTTAGTATGTTTCATTATGTTCTTTGTCAACACCACAAATAAATTCTTCAATGTTTTGAAAATATTATTCAAATAAATTCCCTTTCCCTTTCCTACTAGGAAATCAAATACAATTTAACCCATAACAAGCTTATGGTCATTAGTTATTAATGTTATATTGATTCTTTTTTCTATCACTCCCCATCAGAACAAGATGGTTAGTTTTTCTTCCATATCCATGTTTTCATACATATAATTCAAGTATTTGTTATATTGGGTGACGTTTTTTCTTCTCTTTTATTCTTTTAAATTGATATTATTATTCAATATTTCTCCAATATGTGATTTTAAATGAATTTCAAGAGCCCAATTTTAAAATTGTGAGGTCACAATTTTCAAAATTGGGAATGATGTAACATACAAGGTATTTATAGAATAATACATTTCCATATATATTAACATTTTTTAAATTAATATTAATTTTAGTATAAATGGGACACTATGTACAATTTCATAATTGAAATGAAATAATGGTTTTCTCCAAAATCTTACGTTGTACACAACAATGAGTAATACGAAAAAATAATACAAAAAAAATATAGTTATTTTAAATGGTAGTTAACAACTAGCCATTTTACTAGAACGAATTTATAGAAATAACTATATTATGATTTTATATATTTTTAAAATATTTTTAAAATTTATCCAATTTATTTGAGATACTTAAAATGAGAATGAACCCAAATTTAAGAATTAAATACTCCAATATTTTTTAAAGGTATTTTTTCATCATTATGATGGTTAACCATTTTTAAATATAGTTTTTTCACATTTATATGTTATGTTTGATAAAATAATAGTATTATTTGGAATAGGGAAATCAAAAGTTACATATGTATAAATTTTAGTATTTTTTAGATTAAATCCATATTTTTAATGAATACTGAAAAATAATATATTTTAATTCAAAACAGTATTTTCAACTTATTTATTTATACAGCTAGTTTTTCTATTTAATTGGGTAAAAATGTAACTATATTTATTTTTATCATTAAATACCATTTTGGTCAATGGATGGTATTTCACCTTGATGTTGTACATAAACATATGTCAATCTTTTGATCATTTTTACTTCATAAAACCTCACATTTTGGTTTTGGCAATAGGAATTAATATCAAATTAATAACCATTATTTTTGTGTTTTTAATTTTGAAAAAATGGATTCCATATTTTAATATGTTAGTCTAAATTTTATAATTATTTACCTTTTATTTTAGGAAATTATGTATAATAACTTAGTAATTGTTTTTATTAACATAGGTTAAATGTAAATCATGCTAATAAGGGAAAAAAATAATATTATAATAAAATAAAACTACCCTAAAACATGTCATTATTCTATAGGATGATATACTTCCAACTATAAAAATTCATAGGCCAAAATATTTGATTTTGGGAGCCACTGGGGTGTAAAATTAACATGTTATAAGAATTAATTTAAGGAAATGAAATATATAACATAAACATGTATATTCATAATAAAAAAAATTAATATAGGGTGATATAAATAATCTCCTAGGATGTAAATAGTAATTAGAAAGATTAAAATATTTCTTACATCATGGTATTTTATATATTAATTTTAGACATTAAATAAATAAATTTATATAGGGAACAATGATGATGTAGTGACTACCATATTAATGAATTATTATAATAATTGATATTATAAACATAAAAATAAATGTTATTTAAAAATGTGGATTCCATCGACTAATATTCAGAATCATTATGATATATAAAACTTGATTTAAGGAATTTTGTTTAATGGAATCATTTTTTTTGTCTTTTTCAAAAATCAATTATTAATAGTGTCAAAATTTACATAAATGATTTTTTTAAAAAAATATTATTTTATTAAATGATATAATCATTCTAAAAATCAAATTTTTTTGAAAATGAAATTTATAATGTTACAAATGTTATTGTTGATCAAATTGTGGTTCAATTGAAATTTTATAAAAACCATAGTAACCATATATTTTGAAAATACTATAAGACATGTAAAGAGTCAATGTTTTCAACTAAGGGATAATGTTTTAAGGTAATGTTCATTCTGTGACCTAAACATGTTTAAAACCTATTGGTTGATATAATATCACCCCATCGTCATCTTATAATTAGAATTTTTAACTTTTTAAATATTATAATTCTATAATGAATTAATAATAAAATAATATTTCTAGACTTCCCTAATGTGTTCCTTTTATAAAATGAAACCACCATTACTCACATACTCACGCTTCTCAAGCCCCTTTTCTCATCCAATTTATACTCAAATAATCTCCCAAAATACCTCACTTCTTTCTAGAGAACACACTTTGGTTATAAATTCATTATAATGATACCTTCTGTGAAAATAATAATGAGATACTTGAAAAATAAGTATATGTTTTACTACATCATTAACAATTATTTTATTCTTATTCTTACTCATATTATGTCCATTCCATATTAACGTAATAAATCCCATATGTTCTACATGATGACATGTTATTTTAATTATGGTACAATTTTATAACCCCTTCTATCCATCCTGTAAATAAAAATATAACCATGTGCGCGTTTGAACAAATTTTCATCTCCATGATGTGGTGTAATTGGTCTGTGGAAAATACATAATTTACATCCATACAATGATTTGTAAAATTTATTTACATAATTAATGTTGTTATGTAAAATTAATATAAAATCTAATTCTATTCCTTTTAATAATTATGTAATTGATATTATCTCTCGTGTGTACGTACAACTTACCATCTCCATGATGTGATACGATTCATTCTACATGATCATCAATAAACCAAAATTATATACATGATTTTAATGAATATATATGATATATATGAAGTTCGTATTTACTCTAGGATTTTGTAATTTTTATTTACAACAGATCTTTATTCCATCCAAAATATGTAAAAACTATAATTTCATTTGTGGAAGTGTGGAATTTCACCCCCTCAATGTGATATGACTCGTTCATTCCATAAATAGAATTTATATAGGATAATGTTAATGTACATATATAACATATGTAACAAATATATTAATGTGGAATAATAATATACCTATGTATCATTTAGTTTTCATTCCTTGAATATGAAAAATAAATGAATGTAGCATTCAAGTGTACGTACGACCTTCCTTCTCCAGGAACTATTAATTTCATTTCTTATCTCTAAATTTTTTAGACTCTTCTAAATACATATATACTGGGTATATTTTATATTTAAAACATGAATAATATTTTTTATATGATATAATTTTTAATACATGGACAATTTATATCATGAAAAATTACTTTTCAACTCAAGTACCGAATACCAACATAATAATCAATATGAACACAACTAATTATGTAAATATGAATACTTGTTGATGATTGATATTAATTAAATAATAAACGGGAAATGTGTTATCATGAAAGTAGAAATTAACCTACTTTTATTATTAATGAACATGACTATTGTACGCGATGAGTCAAACTAAAGGTAAGGGGAATTTGTCCTAATATCTCTTCATTGATTCATATTTTGATATTAAAAACCACCTTATTTTATATGGTGTATAATAAACCCATTTAAGTTTTTATTTCATAAAAATAAAACTGTATTATCTATGATGTGTTTTACTTAATGATAAAAAGTAATTTGTTTAACGTATGTGGAGAAAACGACTCCACCACCATAACTGTTATTTGATATTTGGATTTCACTAGAAGCCATAATATTTTTCAAAAAATGGAAAAGAAACCCCTTATTTCTATTTTTATAGTTTTGGTATTGAATTTTTTTAAAGTTTATTTACTATATAAATATCTTGAAATAATTTTTTGTGATTGAAAATGTGATTTTATGAGTAAAATGTTGATGATGACAATCTTTTATTTTTTATGATTAAAAAAAGGTACAAAGACATTTGACAGGTGGTTATGTGATAAACTAGAGATAGATGGATACATGATAAACCAAAGAGGGGTGGTTTCATGATAAACCAAGGATGGGTGGTTATATTATAAACTCCAATGCATTAGGTATGGATGTCGTCCGTATAGATATTCCACATAGTGATACGTGTGGAAGTTGACCGCATGGCTATCCATTTATGTACATTAATGTCCAAAGATTCATGTATATGTCATATTTTTCTTTCTATGGGACTTAAGGAAATATTTTGGTTAAAAAAGGTTCTGTAATGATCTTATATTCATGAAAGTATATTTACTACTTCTTAAAGGTTAAAATTATTACTTTATGATAATGTATTCATGGTTTTATGTTTTACCAAGACTAGGATTTATTTTGATTTGTGTGTCCCTTACTAATCCTTATAAGCTCATCCCATGTTTCTGAAAATTTTACAGGGTATACAGAATGGTAAGAGAAGGTAATAATTAAATAATTTTATAAAAATTAATGGATTTTTATTTTATTAGGATTTTTATTGTTGTCAAAAAATTGGACAGAGTAGAAGTGTCTACATTGTAATATTTCTATTGAAATTTAATAGTTATGGAGTAATTATCTAAAACAATAATCCAAAAAAGATCCTAAATATGAATTATTGGCATAACTCAATATTATGTAATGTTTAATGATGGGCCCTATATTTAGTAATACAATACACATCATGTATTAGATAGAGGTATGGTTGATTCCTATATGTCACAAATGAATTATGTATTTTTTTAGAAATATAGCATATAATTATAAAGAAAATTATGTAAAAAAGTTAGATAAAATGAATATAAAATAAACTAAATTAGTATTAGGAAGTAACCTTTTCATGATGTTTATATGCATTTTGGCACCAGCTACACAACCCATGCATTTCTAAAGAAATCAATTTATTTTTTTGAATATGATGAATATCGAGAGTACTATTATTAATGAAAAATTAGAAATAAAAAAATATATAAAAAATATTTTAGATGAAATTATAATTATCTTTAAAATTACCACTTTGGGGAAACCGTTTTATTAATAGAATATGATATCTTTCATAATTTTACAAATATACTAACAAAAATATATTCCATTCCTTTATTTTGTACAAAAAAAATACATTGATAAATATAATTATTTTGTTTTTATATATGTTTTTATAGTGATATATCATTATATATACCATAATTTTGATCAACTTGTAGAAGTCTATAGGATCCTTGTATTCATGAACTGTCCTTAGGCCATGATTTTGTTGATATTTAAACACAAACCTTTGTTTATATAATTTTTATTAAAACATAATATATAATATATGACATAATGTTTAGTAGTAAAATGTTTCTGAAATTATATTATAAATTTATAATCATCATCACATGTCATCTGTTTGTGGGTTTCCAAGTATTGAATATAGAAAATAAATCTATGGAGAATCCAAATAGATTTTAATGAGTATCCAATGAATTATAAAAATTTAAATTCAATAAAAACTGAAATTAATTAAAATATATATCATGTAATTAAAATATATTGTTTTACACCAATATCTTGAGAATTAAGAATTCTCTATTATCAGTAATTTTTATATCAAACATTATGGTTATTTTTTTCATTATTACATTAAATAGATTTGGTTCTAATGAGATTATTTGTATAGATGTGATGTGAGGTATAATGAGTAAAATGTATGTTTATAGTTTTTTCAGATCAAATTTTATTCATATTTCTTCCTTCAAAAAATATGAATAGCATCCAGTAAAAATTAACATAGTAGATCAACTCTTAGAAAAAAATCCAGATAACAAACCTCATGTATACAGTTCAAATTGTAAATAATATCTATTAAATAATGGTATTTAAATTATATTCTCATGATCAATATTGTATGTAATGGAAACCCCAAATATATATTCTAAAATCTCAACAATGGTAATAGCACAACCTTAAAACGTTTTACATGCATGAGTCTTTAGTGTTACTAAATGTGTTCAATGAAAATGAAGGTTAAAGGTACAATGTTTAGACATTTTTAATTTTTAGGATGATCATATAGATCATCTGGATTTCACCATTCATTTAACCCCCTAATAATTTTTTGGTAATAAGATTCATTGGTTTAGACTATTTTTCATTAATATTTAATTTTTATTCATGAAAGTTAAATTGATAATTAATACCTCATAATCAATTTTTTGAATGATATAACATATTTGATATGAAGATACAATAGTTGGATTAACTGTATGAATATCCACACCATCATGAGAAACATGTATCTTAGATGTTTTTTATGAGAAATGTTAATCATCAATTTCACATTACCTATTAAAGGTTGTCTACTCTGTAGAATATCTCCTTAGATATTGTACTCATTACCCCATATGAAAATCTGATTATTGGGTGTAGATAGATATAAATCACTAAAAATTTCAATGTTTATAATATTAGTATAATAAACGTATTAGGGTCTTCTTTAGAAACATTTCATAGAAACAATTACGAAAATTTTGATTACCTATAATAAGATAACACTATATGGGGAACCGATTGACTCAAAGCTGGTGGGGGTGTGGGATATTCAAATAGTTGTTATTTTTTTTTTCAAACTGAATATTTCCAATAATTTTTTAAAAAAATATGACTTCCAATTATGTTTTTCCTCTATAAAATCTAATCATGCTTGGAACTCTTCCTTTTTTTTATTTTTATCCTGATGTAAATTTATGTTCTCAAAATATGTTCTGGGTGACACCCTGAAACCCACTCCTCAAATTTGACCATAAAATTCTTTTTGTTTCATGGATATTGATATTAGTTTTTCATTAGATATAGATAATGGGTATTATTGTTTCTAAGTCAGATAAAAAAATAAAACAAATTTAATTATTATATAGTTTTAATTTAATTTTTTTAATATGTTTTACTTAAACATGATTCTACACTTTGTGTGTGATTTTATCTATTAATATCCCTTAAATATTTATATTTTCCTCTTACCATAGAACATTACATGGGATGGGTGTGACTTTGGATTTAAATTCATCACATTTCAATGAAATTGAGGAACATAATTATGTGGTTGTTTCAGGTTGCAAAAAATCATTTTGAAAGATCTAAAATATGCACCAATTCATTTATATAAAGTGTACCCCATCCTTCATTTACTGTATGTGTACCTTTGTTTTGTTTCTTGAAGATAATTTTCACCACTCATCTATTGTTTTATAATTTAAAATTTATTAATCCAATTGAATAATATGTGTATTTTCATGAAAAGTATTACCATTCATAATGTACGTTAAAATATTTATCCTTATAATGACCAATAAAATCATCTCATACAACCTGGTTTATCAGATGTGAAAATATCTGTATTGGGTGTGGGTTTATTTTCCCATCATCATATTTGAGATAAAACATTAGAACAATTTTTCGAATTCCACAATGAGCCTTTCTAGTGAGCATCAAAACAAATTTCATCTTGGATTCATCTACTATAAAATCACTCTGCAAGGGATAATGAAGAGTATGTCAATGTTTCATTATTTTTTTAGCGAATTTAATAACTTATTTCTTAACGTTACACTAATATAATCCATAAATAAATGTCTTAATCATGGGGACAAATTTCTTTAATGAATACACATCAATTGGAATGTGCTCGTGAGGGGTAATCCCAATTTTACTACTAAAAGCATCCCATTTTTTTAATAGGATGGCCACATGAATTCCATAAAACCTAAAATTTTATTCCTTTTTTTCTCTCCTTAATAACTTTCTCTAACCCAATAATGACACTATATTATAATTATTTCAAGTTAAAAAAAATTCTTCCTTTATTTGTCGAATCACTATTCATAGAAGGTTGTTTTTCATCTACATTTGGAGAACCAACATGTTAAGAACCCTAATATTCTCTAGTATTGGTAGAATTAGATTCATTAAAAAAATTTATTTATAGAAGTGGTTGACCATTAAATTTAGATTATTTAAATTTAGTAGTGAATAAATATTAACATTTGGTAGTGAAATTCATATTAAAAAAATATAATTTGATTGTGGAACTCCCTATTGAGGATTAAAAGATTTTACACCACTATATATATATATTATCCAAATGATTTCATTATAGTCTACTATAAAATCTAAGACCCTATCTATATTGGTACCAATATGAAATTATTATGATATACTAATGAAATGGTTTTTTTATTTTAATTGAAATATGGCCCTTTGATGGTTTTTTTCAATAACAGAACAACTGAACACTTTTGATTTATACGATCTATAACATAAAATACACATAATTCCCATTGTTCCATTATAAATTATTTTTCATTTTATCCCTAAATAATGAAATACATATTCATGAATCTTAATTAACCTACTATAATATCACACAATCTATCAATCAACTTCCATTAAAAAATAGTTCCTTGTAATGTTTTATTTTCCAAATAAAATTTTTTTTTGATGATTCAATAGTATGACATATTCATATAAATTGGATTACTTTTCTTGGTACGAGATACACACATGACTTTATCCCCAACTGGAACTCCACCTTTCTTCATAGTATTTCGGTCATCACTTTCATTCACATAGAATTTGTATCATCTAATTAAACTACCATTATAATATAATAAATACACACGTTGTCCTCTAGATATCTATGGAATTCATTATGAAATTTAATCCCGATTTTTAGATAGATTCTTAAAAATATGTCTTAATGGAATCCAATGAACTATTAATTTGGTGTATTTGATATCAATTTTTCAACCCTTTATGGTTTCAAACACCTAATAATTTCATTGTTTTTTCAACATATGGGGAAACCTCTAAAAACTAATAAAAACTATAAAGTTATTCCTTCTTAAAAATGTTATATTAATTGGGTTGATATCTTTTCTAGAAATTAAATCTCTCACAATAATCCTACTATGAATAGATTTTGGTAGACCAATTCATTCCACATTAGGCCGGTAGTCCATAGATAATTCGATGGAATCCTCAACAAAATATTGCACCATAGTAAAAACTTCTATCCAACATCAATTTTTTATATATCCCTTCCAAATAATCATATGTTATTAATAGGGTACATCAATATATTATCTTGAATACCACATAGTTGAGCCTCTCTAACCAAGTGAATCGTAAATTCAACCATTATATCATGGAATGTCAGTTGTATAGACAAATCTAATTCATTAACGATTATAGTAATTTTTTAACATAGAATGAAATTTCAATGTCTCTATAAAATTGCTACATAAGGATTTAAAATATATATCTTGTTTAATGCATGAAAAAAAATTATGATGGAAAATTCAATGTAAGGCTATATACACATGATATTTCGTCAAAACATGACCATCATGTGATTTCAGAAATATTACATTAAATTAGTCCATGAAATTATATTCTTCATATTTGATTAAGAAAAATCTAAAACATTTATATAATTTTATCTTTCCAACTACTGATTACCCTATTTTTTGGAATTACTGTAATCATCTTAGGGATTTAAACTCCATTTTTCACTCTTCACTAGTAAAAACTCATATCATATTCATTTCTCAATAATTTACAACATATCCCAAAGTCCATACTTTATTTTTATAGTTTAATTTAGTTCATTTCAATGAAACTGTAACATACATTCTTTTCAACAGTAGTAACATTAATAGAATTTCTGAAATACAAAGAATTATAGAATGTTAATTGAATAAAACCGATCTTTTATTCAAACCATTTTTTGAAGGATTTTTAAAAAAGGATCACAAAAATAAATTTCTATATATTTTAATTTCTAAAATAGTTTATCACATATTAGTGGATATGGTTTTCTATATTCATACAAAATCTCATTGAATAATGTCATCCAAGATCTGTACTAGTGCCGTTGGTGTAGAAATATGTTATATACTGAAAACATTTTCTTTAAGGAATGATTCTACCAAATTGACTGCGTAACTTGTTCAGATATGGGACACCCTTGAGTTCCTCAAATGATATATCTATAATAATTTTCAAAATAATAAATTTCATTTATCATCCCATACAACATGCATATCAATGTGATGTATTAATTTATTAAGGAAACATATAATGCAACTCCTGAATCCCAATATAACTTCAAATCATCGGTCATTGGTGAAAAATAGTCATCAATATCATTACCCATATATCTTTTCTCAGATAAAATATGTGATAATATAATGTATTTTTATTTCATGAATAACCATGGTGGAATGTTTAATTTACTAACCCAATCCGCAAGGTACTATGATTACTGATTTTAAAAACCAAACCGAATTCAAACAATTTTTAGATAGTGCATGATGATGGTTTCACAGCTCGTTTCAAAGTTCATGATACTCATGATCAATCCTTTTCCACCGAGGAGATTATATTTGGTGACTATATTTCACTTCATTATTTCATGTATCTTTATTCCATTTCAATTATTTGAGAGTATCTCTAATTCTATATGGGCTCGTAAAACTATAAAATATTGGAATGTACCATACAACTATCATAGGACCCAATTCATGTTTATTGTATTGAGAAGCACCACATGGGAAATTAGTAAGATATTTTTATACCTAGGAAATAGTATAAATCCATTTAAACATGAATTTGTTATTTCAGTAACCATATCAATTCAACACTTCATTTCTATTGATTTATATGATCTACAATGTTGTTCATTATCTTCTAATAAAATATCATTAAAGAGAGAAATAAGAATACTAAAATTTGAATCATTATATCAATTTCCATATTTGAAATTATATAGATTTAGCATGGCTTAAAAAACTATATATTTAGTACGAAGGACATACAATGTTATCATTTCAAAAATATAACTTCTAAAATATTTTCTGGCCAATCACGAAGTTCATCTTCAATTATCATAATCATTTTATCAATATGATTTTCATCATTGATCACACTTGTGATAAAATCCCTGATATTTCCTTCATCAATTTAAATACTTATAATCATATGAAATTATCCATAAAACACAGTCATATCACACTCACTAGATACATTATGTTATTGTCATTTTTTGTTCGATATTTAGAGCATCAATATATTATGTTATACATAAATTGTTATTATAACTATTATGGACTAATTAGTCTTGAATACCAATATTGTTAATACATAAAAATTATTTTTGGATGGCCATATGCATGATCTATTGAAATCTAGATTGACTATCTTACCCCATCCTCATACTCTTTTTTCATATGATTTTCATCCAAACATTTTCGATTCATATTCATCCTATTTGATTCTTTAATATTTATATATAATAAATTAAATAAATACATGAAAATTATGATCCTAGAACACATAATATTCCATTTATAAAGAATTATTTAATCTACGTGAATAAGAAAATTTATGTTGTCTTTTCCATTTTTTAATACTTCTTTTCATGATTTTTTTCTTTTCACATTTTTATTGTTATCACTAAGAGATTTCAAAGATATATTAATTATATGTACAATTCATGAATATGAATTGGACATCATTCTAGTGCACTAACTATTTTTTAAACTATAACATATTTTAGTATAATTCTTATGTCATATATATATACGTACATACATAAATATATACATATAACTATATATACATATATATACACACACACACAAAATTATATTTACATACATTAATTTAATAATAATATACCTCTATTTATTTTAATTTCTTTATTATTTTTATTATAAATTTATTTCAAACATACAATAAATTTTTTTTAACTAAATAAATAATATTTTACTATTCAATTATAAAAATATGAATATTTACATTTTGTTTTGTATTTTTATTATATTATATATATATATATTCATTAACACATTTAAGTTGTATTAATATTAGAATTTATATGATTACATAAATTTATATAACATTATACAAAAAATATACTCTTATTCATCATAATTTGATAATTAGTTTCATTTCATTAATAATTGAAATTTAAATCTGGTGCAAGTAAAATATTATTAAATAAATAATTTTGATATGTGAAGATATTAAAATTTATTTTTTCCTTAATAATATAATTTCATATTCTTAATTGGAAAATATAATTATCTTATACATTATATACACCTATCAAAAATAATTTATGAACATATAAATTATCATATTAACAACTTAATATCTCAAAATGAATAATATTATTCAAATATAAAATTTTAATATGTACTACTAGATTTAGGTATAATATTTATATTATTTAGTAAATGAAATAAATTTAATATATATATATATATATTAAGAACCTATGTCACCCAACATGTTTCCAAAAAAATTAGATTAAGAGTTGGAAAATTCGGGTGACAATTAATAAATGGTGGAAAATTTTCACAAATGACATGTATTAGTCACAAATATTTTCAATCTTCTTCAAAATAAGTTTAGGGGTGGTGACACGATATTTAAACCAGTTTTTAAAATTAATAACTCATAAGTAAATAATAAAAATGTTAAAACCATTAATATTATTCCTAAATTCATCTGAGAGAGAGTATTAGAGACCGTACAGTTGTGAGAGAGGGAGACCACGTATGTGGAATAATAGACGGATAATGGTGGTAATTGAAGTAGGTATGGAGACCAGTAGTAATTGGTTATGTTTGTTATTGAAAATGGTTTAGATATTAGGAGTGACAGTGAAAATAATATGGTGGGGGAGTAGCGTTGATGGTGGTTTGTGGCAGGGAGGGAGAGTGGTAGTGAGGGCTCTCGGAGATGTTTAAGGGAGAGTCGAGGAATATATGGATATAGGTGGAATTTATTCATATTAGCATGATATTGAAATGCACGAGGGAGGATTTTCGTTATGGTTAAATTTATAAATCTTCCTATGGTTTTTATCAATGCTTCAAAAAAGTGCTGATAAATATGGATTTTATGGGTGTTAAAATAAAAAATCTATTAAAGATATATTTTAACTATTATATTATGGTTCTCATAAAGATTTAGTCAATTATTAAAAAAATACCTCTTTATGATGGGGTAGAGGGAGACCCATTACATATCTTTAAGGCCCAAGTCCAAGTGGCTAGAATACAAGGCTTGAAAGCCCATTTCTTGGCCTAATGGACCCCTCGGTGAATAGGACTTCTGAAGTACCCATGCTACTATAGTACCAATGACGCTACAGTACATTCTATAGTTCCTCTGCTACTGCAGTGCCATCACTGATACAATTCTGTCATTGCTACAATACTTCTATAGTGCCCTGCTACAGTACTGCTACAATACACCAAAAATTTGTCCCTACCAGGATTTGATCCTGGGTCTTTTGGATTCATGTAGTAAAAATTTCTGTAACAAGAGTCACAAACATTTTTTCTATTCAAATCATTATATTACACTACAATTCAAAAGGAAAAAGTATTGTCAGACACAAATATTTCCTCATATTTCAAAAATATCATCCATTAAAATTTCCTTGAGGATGGTTTCTTCTCCCCAACTCTAAATAAACCAAAGGGCCACCTTGATCTTCTAGGAAATTACTAGAATATTTTTTATCCCCATATGCCTATTGATATAGAGGATCCATTATTTTAATTGATACATTATTCAAGGCCACAATATTCTCCTGAGGACAATCATCATGTGGTCTCACCTACACTTCAGTGAAAACTCCATGTAGATAAAGTAGAAGTGCAACACTACCCACACGATCCTACATAGATCCTCATACATAACTAACTGAGTCAAGGACCACCAAAGCTATAATGAATCGGCACTATCCATCCATATACCCCTGGAAATAATTATAAACATTATGTATATTAACAATTACACTAGATGAAGAGGACTTTATTATTTGTCACCATATATTTTTTGTAGTACAACATGATAATGATGATCAAATTCCACTGTGCTAATAAACTAAAGCATGGAAAAGATTTTACCAATACCTTTTAATGAAAAATCAGGGAATTATTTTCTAGTTATTTTCAATTATAATATATTCCCTCTTAATCAACTCCCTTATCAGCTCATAAATTTTTCCCATCAAGAATATATACAAAATTGTTAGAGATAAGTGTGATTTGAGGATTAGTCTGCATACATGCCTCCATGGAGGCATCAATGGGAATTGATCAACCTACTATTTGATCACTTTCCATATTCAAAATTTCATTGGATCCCACTTTCCAATGAATCTAAGGTGAAAAACATGGAGGGGAGAAAAACTCCCCCTAATATTCACAATAGACAACTCTCTAGAAAAATAGATATTTTATACACCTTTTGACATTTATATCATAAGGCCATATTGCTCTTATTGTTACTAGAATTCATAAAACAATATTTTCTAACATAAGAAGAGTTTATACCATCTTTATAATGATATGAAACAATCACTCAATGTGAGGCATATCCTTCAACAATATAATTTTTATGTATTTTGTCAAAACCACTACAAAATATATCAGGTCCCTTATATTGTTCCTTAACATTAACAACATTTTGTGTTAAGTCATTGACCATATAAGGATTTAAGATAAATCATGTACCTACTTCCGAACAGATTGCAACTACCACATCATGAAAGAAGAAATGAGGTTTGAAATAGAAGAGTCACAATCTCTCTAATGAGTCTTTGTGTGTTAGTAACCTTTTCAGTAGGTATAGAACAATCCTCAACCCTAAAAAATATCACCCAATAAAGTGCATCATACATCCCATTTAGAGGTTGTATGTGCCTGTAATGGATAGATTTCATCCATTTGTAGTGGAAAAAATGAACACGATGATACCAACTCGATACACATATTTTCTAAAACTCATTCATTTTAATCCACTATGATAGTTATTTTAACATTTAAAATAAAAAAGATTTCTAAACTAAAATCATTGACATTTTTATACTCTATATAATGCTCAAATGTAAAATCACCCACATCCATGTACACCATTTCAACAAGTGTTGATCTGTGATCAAATTCGACCAAAATGAAGGCATAATTACCTTATCATAGGTCCTAATAAACCATTATTACAGTTCCAATAGCTTGGTCCATATCAAAATATATACATGGATGAAAAAAAACCAATAATGTCATTTAACACAAATCCATGATATTATGATTGTGCTCAGGGCTTCAAATAGTTCAATACATAGGCCCTAATCTTGAAAATTAAGGACCCCTAGTTTCAAGTTGACAAATACACCACTCCATGCCTTTAATTTCAGATAATGGGAATGGATTTTTTTAAAAAAATATCCCAAGCTGATCTACACCATTTTCCGACCATCAAAACCCCATACATGTAGTAGTTGTTTCATCAGATATTGATGATTCTATATATCAGTCCTCAATTGTGGTGTAATTTACACTTTTATGGTGTAATTAAAAAACAAAATTATATCTTCAATTATCTTCAAGTTTTCTTTGATAAATGAAAGTGATCGTTTCCTAGAGATTTCATTATGAGAAACTATTGAGTCACTCAAAACACTCGAAAAAATTATATCTAGTTGCAATACATACCCTCTTTGTAATCGCAAACTTTATAACAATGTACACTGCTACACACACATGTCACGAACATTGATAAATAGAGTCAACCCTCACCAGATATTGGAAAGGTCGTGACGAGGCAAAATACGCATTATCTAAACCAGAATCATCACAAACCTTTTTTAGGGAACCAACTAAAACATCCACCAGAAAGAAAAAATTAATTAATAAATATTAATATAATAAATTTTTTTATTAAATATATTTTTTATTATTTATTTATAAATATTTAAGTATATATATGTATTTATTTATATCTAAAATTCAAAAAATATATATTTTGAAAATATTTGTATAAAATTATAAATAAATTTATATAATTATTTTTGTCTATATAATTATATATAATTATATAATTATATCTAATTATATCTAATTATAAATATAATAAATATTATTATTATTTAAATATATTTATTATAATATTATAATTATTTAAATATGTATATTTATTTATTATTATAGTTATAAGTAAATATTTTTATATATTTTTGCATATAAATAAAAATATTTTTATATTCTAAGATTGAAGTAAACAATGTCCTAATAAACCCATGGTCCTAACAATAATATTAATAAAAATTATTTTTAATTATGCATTTAAATAGAAGGATTTCAATATTATAAATTGGAAAAAACATCCCCACCAAAAAGAAAAAGGATCATCCATTCTAATTTTTTTTATTCCTACAACCTCCTCCTCAAGGGACACCATTTAATCTTAAGTTCCTTCTTCTCGTCCATTTTATATAAGCCATACAAGAATAATATTGAACATCTATGATCATTGATTCATCAAACTCGTTATAGACTCAATATCGTGATCCCCATTTGAATTTTTATTAAATGAATATATGTTCCACCATGAGAGTTACTCCTTACATCACTAATGATACCAAATTATTAGGGGATTCATCCCTAATCATCGACTTATATAAAATATATATAATCCTAAACATAACTGTACCATAATTTGATGGGGAAATGAAATCTTATTAATGTATTGCCTTTTCATCCATCACCACACTTTTAACACGATCTCCACCAAAAATAAAACCTTATTTTCACATTTCATATTCAATGACTACCACAAAGACACCTCCACTACTCTCACCCTACAAAAAAGGGTCCACTAACTTAATCTCATATGGGTGACCATTTGATATCTTTAATGCTCTAATATACATTTTTTTATTTTGGATATAGGCATTTGAGATCCTACCCAATTATGGGAAGAGAGTCCATCCCTTTTAGTAGTCAATTTAGGGGAATAAGAAATATTATATGGAGATCCAATAAGAGGTTCTAATGGTTCATTAAAATCTACATTAATTAAGAAACCATACACTTCAAGAGCCTGGTTTGCATCAAAGCATTCCTCTATACAGGAATTGAGAACTTTTGTGCCATCAAGGGACTCACATTGTGAGGGGCCTTGAACATTGGATTAGTAATAACTATACAAAATGAAGTATCCCCTATATTGATGACATCAACAAAAGAAGAACTCCCCAATTTATGCACCTGAATAAGTGGGGAAACCCCAATATTGGACGCACACATGAAGATCTTCTACCCTCTATTAGGAACAAGATTCCTCATAACCATATCGACAACAATAAAATGTTGGATATGAATTGATCAATTGAATTAATTGAATTCTTATAATTAATGATGTTTAAATTCTTACTACATTGGTTAGAATAATACCTAGTACAAGAGAAATTTTCTTAGATATTAAAAACCACTCAAATTCAATTGAAAAATAAATCTTTAAATCACCCACTACCAAGAATAAAATTTCTATCAAATAATAAAATAGTTCAATTCAAACCAATAATTTGGATAAATAACCATATCGAACATGCTCCCACTGCATACCAATTTTAAATAGAGTCCACACTATAGATGTGACATCCCACAAAATATGTTTGCACTAGAATAAATAGATCAGGACCCTAACATAATTCATGCACTAAGGAGATGCGTTCTTGGGTGAGAATTGAATAAATATAGGGTCCCATTCTATAATGGTTTGAAAACCGGATTACAGAGAAATCAGACCCAAACTCCAAGAAAAATGTTTATGATCATTCGTATGGGTGAAAATATAGTATATCAACTTACATATTGAAATAATATTCCTATCCCTAAAACCCCATCAAAGATTAATCCAACTCATCGGTTCTTCCAGCTTCCACAGAGAACCCATCCCAGGATCTACGTTCTGAGAGAGGTTTTACAATTTTTACTACCCAAGATGATATTAAAATGTATTAGGGTTTTTCTCCCCGAAATATATGGGAAAATTTATATTAATCATATTTTTTAGTGATGATAAATCATCTTGAATATTCTAAAAAACCACAAATTTGAAGCATAAATCTTGAAATCATTAGAAGACATCACTGGGTTCTTCTTGTTAGTATTCACTATGAAATAAAAACCCAAAAGAACCAAGTTCACATGTGGCTTACCACCTTTTATAGAATGAATATGATTGATTCATTGAGGTACCTAAATGGTCATCTGAAACAAGGTGAAATAATTATTTCTGGAGATGAATTTTCTTGTGACCATGTGCATCAACTACCTTGGTTGATTTATGATGGTGGGGGGATTTGATCTAGTGAAGCTGATTTACTTACTTGTTTATGGATTTTCATGTGTGGTAGACTCTATTGGATTTAAAAGGCTCTTATACTTGTAGGATCCTCAATAAGGATCATTATCACATGTTTAATCCAATGCTGAATTGTTTTCAGAGTGATTGGATCCACAAAAGATCCCGATTTTCAATCATGTTATACTACATAATGGTGTGAATCCATAGAGGATTGATTAATCAGTCCACATGATAACTTTTCATTGTGTATTTTAAAAATGTAAATGCATTTCTTTAGGTAGACTATTTTTTTCATTGTTTTTTTGATTCAGATCAAGCTAGTTATAATGTATGGACCATGTGTTATCTTATATTGAAGCCCGGAACACTCCATCTCCATTAATGGATGATGTATTTCAATATTTCATAATCCATAATTTCTTTTTCATATGTATGGATTAGTTTTTATGGACTCAACAAGATGTTCTGGCATCCAAAAATACGACATGACATTATTACATTAATTGGCATACTGATTCATTTGGATAAATAAAAAGATCTTGTTAATTATGGGAATTTGTGAAATTTCTGGAGAAATGATGTTTGAGTTATAAAATAAATGATAATGTGTATGTTTGTATGCCCGTTCATTATATATAAATCAACGGGGAGTATGATAATTTCCTTCAATTTTGTGAAAAATACAATTCTGTTGGACATTTGGTTGAGAATTGCAGGTATATGGGGTGTGCTTATAGTGGTTCAAAGTGGCATTCCCTGAAATAATTTTGTACGAATGAAAAATGCCTGATGCATAGGTAGCCTATATTGTAACGACCCAAAAATATTTTTAATGAAAATTTATCATGATATAATTAAATATGTGAAATGGTTATACAACATATGAACATTTTATTATGTTTCTAGATTTTAAAATACTGTTAAGATTTGTGAGCATTTGTAATATAGATATTTAGTAGAGATAACATTATTAGAATAAATATATGGCTTTAAAAAATCATTTTTACTCAGAAAAAGGAATCAATGGCCTCATCTAGTAAACATTCCCTATATGAAGCCCATTTATCAGAGATCGGAAATGAGTTTTCTTATTTGGGATTCACTTTTGACCAAGCCCATGCTGAGCTTGAATACGTTAAGATTGAGTAGAACTGCCTATGGGAGAAGTAGATGTTGATAGAGATTACCACTCGAGCGTCGTTATCTGAGCCACCCCAAGTGTCTGTCACCATAATTCACCTTACCCTGATGTATTGTGTGGGTGTTTTAAAGGGTTATATAATAATTCCTTAGTACTATGATAATGTACATTATTTTTTTATATAAGAATGAATGTACTTTCATTTTATTATTTTTACATTGTAAATAGGTTTTAAATCACAAATAGTATTTGTAGTCAAATATTCAACTATGGAATCAATTTTGATGATTTAATTGATTTTTTAATTAAATAATACTTTAAAAAAAATAAAAAAAATATTATTATATTAAATTTCATTAAATATAAATGATCGTATAATTTTATGAATGTAATGGTATTTTTTATTAATGTTTGGAAGCTATTTCTGTCCAATACCATGAATTTTCAATAAATTTATGTTTTTATTTTAAAAGTGAAAATTACCTTATTTATAACATAAGTTAGATAAAATTAATATTGTTTCTATAATCGAGACATCAAAATTATCCAATGGTGAATTTTTCATAATTTTCTGAGATTGTCATTTTTTTGGGTAAAAATTAAATACCGTATAAATATATAATTTGTTTTACGACATTATAATGACCCAATAGTGATTCCATAAAATACTATAAACTATATGTTCTGCCAATATATTTCTTACTATTAAAATAATGTGATTTTGGGTTTGTTTTATTTATTTTACAATGCTTTAGTGGAACCTCCAAAAATTACATTACATTTTGTCTTTTTAAATTGTTTTCCATGAGAGTGTGACTCCACTCCACATAAGAAACTGAATTATTTTAATAATATCTGAAATTGAGCTTATAAAATATTGATTTCCACTCCCCTTTGTGAGAGACCATGGGAAAAAAATATGGGCTGGTTTGTGATTTTGTTTCATTTAATTAGAGGTGTCCAAAACCTAAATAATAAACAATTCTCTCTCCTTTCTTATCTAAACCCACCCAATATCCCACTTCCTCTTCACTCAAATCATTTTATGATTTTCAAACACTATACCCCTCTCTCTAGAATCCTCCCAAGGTTCCATCAATCCTCCAAATGGCCCAACCTTCATTCTTTCAAAGTTACTCTTCATAGTAAGGGAATCTTCCACCCTCCTTTTTTATGCCATGACATTCTTTAGGTCATGTATTCTTGTTTACATCTCCTTATGATGATTGTATTTTATTATATGTTATCATTACTATATATTTCATGAATAATTTTTTAGAATCCCTTTCTTCTCTCATCCATTTGTTTTCTGAATTTTTAAGTGATGCCATTAGGCTGCCGAATTTCTCGTAAAATTAATTGCATATTCTCTTTTCCTTCATGTTTTTATCATGTGGTATGTCATTAAAATATCAATAACATGATCTTATTATGTAATCATATAGTATTATGAAATTTATATGAGTGTGTGACCCTTTTCCATCCTCTTTTCAATGTTTTCTAAAACCATGTTATATAGTCGTTATGCTTCAGAAATTTCGCATCAAAATTTCCATCTATTTCTCTCTAGAATTTTCTTATTTTATTTATGTGAATAACCATAAGTATTTAGTTTATATGGGTGTTCATAAATATATGAATATGATTTTTTTTAATTGACATACATATAACACGAACTCCCTTTCCATGGGTTATAAATGACATAATGAACTTATTTTTGAAGAACTTTTAAAACGCCATGATCATGAAATGAAACCAATTTCTTTTATTATCCATGGGTTATTTATGAAATGTTTTATTATGATATATGTATATCACATAAAAATATAGACATTTTAAGGGAGCACTCTGATATCACTCCAATGCATTGGGTAACGAATTCAACTCAATGGATGAAATGATTCATGATACATTGGTGAATAACATTTGTATTTTTTATGACACCACGTGGTTGAACCTTGGTGATATGTTCATGAATGTCCAAATGAAATGTTGTGGCCAGAAATTCATGTAATGTATCATGTTCTTTTTTATGATATTCCTATACTTCTATTTCTCATGTCTTTATGTTTTTATCAAGATCATATTGATATCACAAGTAAACAGATTCCCTTACTTTCCTTATCAGGCCTTATGCTCACCCATTCCATTGATGTATGTTTCCTGGTTTTAAGATGAAATAATTGTACTCAATATGAACCTATGATGAATACTTAAAATTGGATTAGAAGAACTTTGTATGTTATTTTCATGTATTATGTTCCTGATTTCCAATACACTAGACTTTAAGGGTCCTATGTTTGTAAAATGTAATGAAAAGTTATGTAATAAAAAGGAAGGATGCCATAGTTGGTATAAAAGGATATTTGAGTTATTTATGGAAATTAGAATATTAATACCTTAGGAAGAACCCTATCTAAAATTATAAATATAAGAAATCATCCTAGCATTTTGGTGAGTAATGAGTTAGTGGTTTGTCTAACAAACACATCCTTGTCCAGATACGAGTAGGTAGAGGTGACTTTGGCACCGATGAATATAGGTGTAAAAATAGAAAAAAATTCTTTCATCTAAACTCGAATGGGAATTGGTACATGACAATTGGTCTTGCTGCATTCATGGTTAGGACACTCCTAGAGGATATGTTTGGTTAATCGCAAGCTTTTTATTGAATCATTATAATAGAATTATAGAGAAATTTAATTGTTTAAGCTTGATGTTTTAAGACATAAAATCATTTATGGCTAAAATATATGTAAATGAAATACGTTTTTCACAATTGTGTTATTATTTTATAAAATGGTGGGCCAGAGGAGGAACCGTGCAAATAGTGACTACAATGGATCATGTGTTGACGTCCCTCTGATGGATGCCGGACTTGAAACATTCATGCCAATGATGAACCAACTGACTAATGTTATGGGAAATAACTTGAATCAAGCTAAGTGTCCAATCTCACCATGCATGGATCAACATTCTATTGAATCATATATTCATCAAAGACCACCATCTATTAGTGGATCGACCGACCCATTGATTTCCTAGTAGTGGATCAACTCTATCGAGAATATCTTTTATGTGCTACATTGTTCTGAACAAGAGAGGGTTAACCTAGCTACCTATCTCTTAGAAGGGGAAGATGATCTGTGGTGGTAATTGATTAAAAACAAAAAGTCAAGAGTGGAAGATGAATCTATAGAGTGGTAGAAGTTCATAAGGATGTTCTTCAACAAGTATTTCACTTGATTGATGTGGACATGAACAGAGAAGGAGTATCTCAAGTTGAAGAAGAAGGAGAATGAATCTGTGGGAAGCTACGAGATGAACATCACAGGGCATTCATGTTACACCTATAGAATTTTCATGGATCCAAATGTAAAGGATGATAAATTCTTCGGCAGACTAAGACCTTATCTACAAAATAATCGATCCAACCGAGACAATGATAGTTATAAAGAGATCGTGTGACGTGCGATGAATGTCGAGTTAGAGTTTGGTGACACACATTGGTCACATAAATCAAATGAAAAGAAGATATCTATGGATCCCTTCTTAGGTTGGACCTTTGAAAAAGAAATAGGAGGCCAAAAAGTGAAACTTCCCATGAATAATAAATGTGGGAAGAAGCATTCAGGGAACATCTTGCTCGGGAGAGGGAAATAATCCATGTGTGGAAGAGATGACCATATTGCAAGGAATGTTTGTACTGAGGTGAAACCTCAACTTCCAAGAATTAACGTCAAGGGGAATATGGTGCAGGTCCTACCAGATGTCTAGTTCATTAAGTGTGTACATCATGGGTACTTTTCCAATCTCTTTCAAAATATGAGGGCAGTGACAAAGAACCACCATTAGCCTCAGCAAAGGAAAAGGTATAAAGTTCATGATTTTCTATCAAAATAGCTAATGTTGAGGCTCTGAATGATGTGTTAGTTGGTACTCTCCTTGTTCTCTGAAATCTAGCAAGTACTATGTTTGTTTCTAGTTGTATTCATTCCTTTATTTCTTCCATGTTTTCAAATAATTTAGAATCAACCCCTGATTTTCTAAATTTGGAGTAATCAGTCCGGACTCATGGTGGGATTATCCAAGCATCATTGTTGTTTAGAAACTCAAGTATTTACTTTGGTGAGCACAATATTTTCAAAAATCTAGTAGTAATTACCATTCTAGAATTTGGAATTATACAGGTGATTGACTGGATCTCATTGTATAATGATAAGATGAAATGAAGAAGTAAGGAAATCTCAGTAGTCTTGAATTGAAAACCTAGAGTTATCTTACAATGAGATATGTCTCTACCTTATCTTTGACTAGAATGACACCCTATATACCTTTTTATGGAGTTGATCGGTGAAGAAGAAGAAGGATATTGGAGATTAAGGATATAAAATGACCCCATAATCTTGGAATATGTGGATGTATTTTATGAGGAGTTACATAGACCTCCCCTAGAATGAGAGGTAGAGTTTTCCATTGAGCTTGTACCTAGATGTCATTCGGTATCTATGAACCTGTATAGGATGAAAAATGTTGAGATGGAGGAATTAAAGAAACAACTCCAAGATCTTTTGGAGAAGTGGTTTATCCGACTGAGTGTGTCTCCTTGTAGAGCACCATTTCACTTTGTAAATAAGAAGGATAGATTGATGTGGATGTGCATTGATTGTAGACAACTGAACAGTATTACAGTAAAAAACAAATACACTCTTCCAAGAATTGATGACTTATTTGACCAACTTTAGGGGGATCAATTCTTCTCTAAGATTGATCATCATTATGGTCATCACCAATTGTGGGTAAAGAAAGAAGATATTCAAAAATATTCCATACAATCAAGATATTTGCATTATGAGTTTGTTGTTATTCCCTTCGGACAAACTAATGGACCTAAAATATTTTATAGATTTGATGAATAGAGTCATTAAGGATTACCTTGATAACATTGTGATACTTTTTATGGATGATATTCTGATGTATTCCAAAAGTCACAAGGATCATGAAGATGATCTAAGGGTTATTTTACAAAAACTAAAGAAGGAGAGTCTTTTTGGAATGTTTAGAAAAATGCGATTTCAGGTTACAAAATGTTTCTTTCATGGGGCATATTGTTACCAATGAAGGGATCACAGTTGACCCTACAAAGACAAAAGTTGTAGAGGAATGTCCTTAGCCTACAACAATAACCGTGATTTACCAACTGTCATTACTAGAGAATTTCAAGAAATCCCTAAAAGAAGATGTTTTGGTACACAAAAAGTTTGATTCTATGAAGGATGGGATGTTTCCTGAGTTCATTATGATCAAGAATGTGTAATCAAGTTTTGTACAAGAATATGTGTTCCATCTATTCTGGAAATAAAGATGGAGTTGATGGATGAATCTCATACCTCAACATTTCTTATACATGATGGGAGCAGAAAAATGTATATGGACCTTCGTTATCATTATTGTTGGGATAATATGAAAAGAGAGATTGCTGATTACAATTCAAGGATCATGGTATATCAGCAAGGGAAGGCAGAGTGACAACTTTTTGAAGGGGTCTTACAACCACTACCCATACCAGCATGGAAGTGGGAGTATTTAACTATATACATTGTCACTGATCTCCCAAGAACTTACAAAGGAAACAACACGATTTGGGATGTTTTGAAATGTCTAGCCAGGACATCCCATTTTTCATCATTCGGTAAGACTTTTATCTCGATCAAGTTACCAGGATTTATGTGATTGAAGTGGTAAGGCTTCATAGAGTTTGTCTTTCTATTGTATTTGATCATGATCCAAGGTTCACATCAAAATTTTATAGAAGACTTTAACATTCTCTAAGAATTCAATTGAATTTCAGTATGGCCTATCACCCCCAAACAGATGGCCAATATGAATGAAATATTCAATTACTCGAGTACATGATGAGAACATGCTCAAAGGAATTTAAAGGTAGATGGGATCATCATCTCCCTTTAGTTGAGTTCTCTTACAACATCATCTTCCACTTGAGCATTAAATGGAACCCTCTAACGCTCTATATGGGAAGAAATTTAGAACTCCTACTTGTTTGGATGAATATGGTGAGAGGAAGCTTCTTCAGCCTGATCTTGTACAAGAGATGATAGAAAAAGTCCATGCTATCCAGCAACACATTAAGGTTACTCAGAGTAGGAAAAAGGGATATGACGACAACCATTGAATGAATTTATATTTTGATTTTGGTGACAATTTATTTCTTTGGATTTCACCTTGGAAGAGAGTCATGAGGATTAAGAAGAATGGAAATATCATCCCTATGTTCATTACCCCCTATGAAATCTTAGATTGTGTGGGATCAGTGGCCTATGAACTTGTACTTCCTCCAAATATTTCACAAGGTCATGATGTTTTCCATGTATCAATTTTGAATTAGTACATACCGGACCTTTCGCATGTACTAATCCCAGAGGTGGTACAACTAGAACATTACCTATGTTAAGAGGATCATCCGGTAGAGATCATGGATCGTAGAGACAAGGATCTACCCAACAACACTACCAACCTTGTTAAAGTGTTGTGGAGGAACCAAAAATGAAAAAAAATCCATGTGGGAACTAGAGGATTCTATGAGGAAGAAGTACCCAAACCTTTACTCTTCCTAGGGTATGAGTTAAAATTTCAGGGATGAAATTTCTTAAGGGGGGAAGATTGTAACGACCATAATGTTTGTTAATGAAAATGTCTCTCAATCTAATTAAATATTTGAAATGGTTATACAATATATGAACTTGTGTTTTTTATGTTTTTATATTTTGAAATACCTTTATGATTTGTGACAATGTCTAATATAGCCATTGAATAATGATCACATTATTAGTATAAAAATAGGGATTTAAAAAATCATTTTTACTCGGATAAAGGAAGTAATGACCTCATCCAGTAGACATGTTCCATATGAAGCCAATATATTAGAGATCATAAAGGAATTTTCCTTTTTGGTCCTCACTCTTGACCGAGCCCAATCTGAGCCTCAATACGTTAAGCTCGAGCCGAACCTCCTATGGGAGAAGTGGAAGTTGATAGATATTACCACTTATGTGATGTTATCTGAGCCTCCCCAAGATTTAGTCACCATCTCACACGTTTCCCTAGGGTCTTATGAGAGTGTTTTATTGGGTTATGTAAGAAGACCCCAACACTATGATAATGTACATTATTTTTGTATATAATAATGAATGTACTTTCATTTTACTATTGTTACTTTTTAAATAGTATTTAAATCACAAATAGTATTTTTAGTTTAATATTCAACTCATAAATATATTTTGATGAATTAGTAAATTTTTGAATTAAATAATTTTTTTTAAAAAATAATAATAATTATTAAATTAGTGTTTATTATATATAAATGATAGTATAATTTTATGAATGCAATTGTAATTTTTATTAAGGTTTGAAAGCTATTTTTGTCAAAACCCATTAATTTTCGATAAATATCAGTTTTTAATTTAAAAGTCAATATTAACATATTTAGAAAATTATTTAGATAAAATGAATATTATTTATGGAATTGGGAATTCAAAATTATCCAATGGTGAATTTTTTATAATTTCTTAATACTGTAAAATTTTGGGGTAAAAATTAAATACCGTATAAATATATAATGTGTTTTATGACATCATAATTACACAATAGTGAGGTAATAAAATACTATAATCATTATGTTCGGCCAATATATGTCCTACAATTAAAATAATGTGACTTTCGGTTTGTTTTATTTATTTTACAATGCTTTAATGGAGCCTCCGAAACTTATATAACATTTTTTATTTTTAAATTATTCTTCGTTAGAGTGTGACTCACCTCCACATAAGCAACCATATTATTTTAATATGTTTTGAAATTTACCTTATAAAATATTTTTTTCCCACAACCCTTCGGTAGAAATAATGGGAAAAACCCATCGGATGGTTTGTGGTTTTTTATAAATTAATGAGAGGTGTCACAAACCTATATAATAAAAAATTCAATCTCCATTCCTATATAAACCCACCCATTATCCCAATTCCACTTCACTCAAAGCATATTCAGTTCGTTCATCCTCTTCCATCCTTTCTCTAGAATCTTCCCAAGGTTCCCTAAATCCTCCCAAGGTCCCGACCATCATGCTCTCAAAGTTACTCTTCAAGGTAAGTGAATCTTCCACACTCCTCTTTTAAACCATGACTTCCTTTAAGTCTTGTCTTCTAGTTTCCATCTATTTATGTTGAGGGTATGTTATTATAACTTATCATTACTATCCATTTCATGTCTAATTGTTGAGATACCCTTTCCTCTATCATCAATTTTTTTCTTAATTTTTATATGACACCATTAGACTACCAAATTTCTCGTAAAAGAAATCGCATCTTTTCTTTTCCTTCATGTTTCCTTTTCTTGTTGTATGTAATTGAAATATCCACAATATGATATTATTATGTACCCATACTATATTATGAATTATTTATGACTGTGTTACCCTTTCCCCCCTTATTTTCAATGTTTTATAAAACCATGTTATATAGCTATTGTGCTGTAGAAAGTTTGCCTCAAAATGTCTATCTCTTTCTCTCCAGAAATTCTCTTGTTTTATTTATCAGAATTCTAAAAACTATTTAGTTAATATGGGTGTTCATAAATATATAAATATGATATTTTTTATTCTATAATTGACATTAATTTTACCCTCACTCCCTTTACATTTTATATAATTTACATAATGATCTTATTTTGTAAAGAACTTTTAAAACGTCACAATCTTGAAATGAAACCCATTTCTTTTAATCTACATGGGTTATTTAGAAGATGTTTGATTATGATATATGTGTCTCACATGAAAATAAAGGCATATTAATGGTGCACCCTGATAGTTCTCCAATGCATTGGGTAAATAATTTATCTCTAGATATGAAAAGATTCACGATACCTTTGCGAATAACTGTGGTAATTTTTATGATACCTCGCGGTTGAACTTTGGTGATATGTTCATGAATTTCTAAATGAAATGTTGTTGAAAAATATTCATGTTATGTTTCATGTTCTTAAAATTATGATATTATTATACTTCAATTTCTCATGTCTTTATGTTTTTATCAGGTTCTTATTGATATCATATGTAAACTAATTTCATTGTTATCCTAACTAGGGATTATGGTCACCCTTTCCTTTGATATATGTCTATAGGTTATAATATGCAGTAATTATAATTATGATGAACCTATGATGAATCCTTAAATGTATATTATAAAAAAATTATGTTATTTTCATGTATTATGATCCTGATTTCCAAGACACTAGACTTTAAGGATCCCCTGTTTGTAAAATGTAATGAAAAGTTATGTAATAAAAAGGTGGGATGCAACATATATGGAATCCTAAGAACCATCCAATGTATTTGGATTAAAAAATTTATTGGAAATGGCGGGCTTCAGACTATATGCTTATTCCTATGGTGAAGAAATACGAAAAGCTATAGACTTTTGTGGATGGGACATTATCCTTAAACATTCTTGATATTGGTGTGGTGGAGGAAATGGATGAGAATGGGACTATGAGGACATATGAAGGAGATGAAGAAGATGTTATATATATTTTCAGGTTGGATTGCCTTATTAATCATGGTGATAATCATCCTAATGAGCATGTAGGTTGATCAAAAAACAATGATGATGGTATGAAGGTAGACATTGTCACATCAATTATATTGTCTAACATGGAAAGTGAGATTAAATAAATTCATGAGCTTTCTATAATTACAGACATCAGAAAGTGGAAGAATAAGGATGTGGATGATGGAGGCAACCAATGAGATATGAATAAGGAAATCAATTAACCATAATTAACAGGTGAGGTTTGATAGTGTGAAAATTAATCTATTGGTGTTATTCAATTTCATTAATAGAATGAATAATAAGGTTGTATTATGAAACCACAGGTCACATAATTTTAGGAGATGTTCCATAGAAAGATGGATATAGAAAATCTGGGGTTCAGAAGAGCATAAATTGTCTTTAAGTGATACATAATTTCTTGGATTCCTTAGGAATGGATAGTAAATGGGGTAATGCTTCTAATGATGAAAATAAAAATGAGAAGTGTATGGTTTATTGAAAACAATAATCTCTCATCTACAAGAATTGTTGAACCAATTTCATTTAAAAATGTTATTTTAAATGGAAATGGAAAATTGATGTGTAGTGAATGGTTGGCATAGATTCATTAAAAAGGAAGGATGTGGAATACTTATTCTTGTCTTCCTAGAAACATGTCTCCTAGGTTATCTCCAAGGAATCAATGATCCATGTCACATTGGAGTAGGAAAGGTCCAAGGAGAGGCTCCTTGGGATCTTAAATTGAGTTAATTCATATTTATAGTCGGAAATTGTGGATGATGATAATGAATCTAGATATGGTTATGGAAATGATCTATGTTTTTTTTATTTTTAGTTTAACATTCTCTTTGAGGGTTTTTGTCATTATATGGCCTCATCTGTTTCTTGTTTGTATGTAGCCATTTTTGTTAGCTTTTAAGAAATGGTTCGATGCTTTGGCTCTATACTAGACCTTTCTTCATATATATATTTATATAATTATACATATTTTTATAATTATAAATAGAAAATATATATATATCTTTTAAATTTATATAATTTTAAATATATTCAATATAGTTTTTATTTAAATTTACATTTTTTATAATCATGTAATTATTTAAATATTTATTTATTTAATTATAAATATACTTATATAAAATCTAATTATAATTATTTTTATATTTTTATAAATATAAATATATTTATATTTATAATAATATATATTTATAAAACTATATATATTTATATATATATAAATATATATAATTATTATATTATATTAAAAAATTAATTATTTTAATATCATCATTATAAATTTATTATTATTCATATATATATATATAATTATAAATAAATATACTTAAAAATATTTTTATATAACTTTAAATATAAATGTATATATATAAATATTTGATAGGTGAGGCCTAAAAACCCCTTATTTAAAAAAATAGTAGTAAAATAGAGGAACATGCATGGAGAAAGAAAAGATAAAAATAGTCAAAGAAATCGTGAACGGGTACCCATGATATAATGCGAAGAACTCCCAACCTGAGTACAATGATGAAGACCTTGCTTCATTGTTTTGACCTAAACGCATGGACCAAATCCATCATATGGATGTGAAAAAGGAACAACTTATATCAGTTCATCTGTTCACAAAACCTGAAAACATTTTTGGCCATCATCATCACTGCTTCCTGAAGAATGCAATTACAGTGATTTGTGACTATGCACCTTTATATTTGGTTTCCCTTTCACCTGATGAGTCAAGTCCAAACTCTGAGTGTCTGGAGAACTCCTTTACTAATCCATGATAGGGGTCTCAATATATGCAATGTGATGGTCATCATTGAGAGATTTATCACTAACATGATGTTTACAAGTGAAGGTTACTATATACCCAACCCCTATTGAAGCTGCATGGGATAGTGTAGTGGCAACATTGTGGAGATCCCCCTTAGAAGGAGAAAAATAAAGAACCAGCATGTCATTCCCTTTAGAGAATTTAAATGCAATATCTCTAACAATATAAAATCTCCGTGCATTCATTTCATGAACTTTTGTAGTAGAACAACTTATAGGATTCACAATTGCATAAATATTGTTGTTTTTGGCAGTGTGTAAATGAGTGTGAGACAGTGAAAAAAAAGTATTCGAAGGATTTCCCTATATAGGATTAAATCCACCATATGCTCTATTTGTCTCATTAGAGCACTTCTAACAACCTCAACAAGAGGATGGTTTTCATCACAAAGGTTATAAAGATGTTCCAACCTATTCGTAGACATAAATTTTTTCTAATCTATGGCCCAATCTTACATTCCCCATCACACAAATAATCCCAATTATTCCATCCACACCTTCATCTTCAACCATTGGATTGATGAACTCTCTTCTATGCTTTCACATTGTTGTCAAAGTCCTTCTACGTCCCTGTCATCAGAGTCACTTATCTCAATATATTCCTAAACATCAACTTTATCAGATGTGTCATCAAGTGAGAAAACCTCACTATCATTATATATGAGTGTTTAAATAGCATTAGGCTAGATTTCTCCTATATTATTTTTTTGGGACCTCATCTTTGTAGAATACCTCATGTCCAACCTGCTTTCTGACATCCTGACATTTTTTATGGGAATAAAATACTCCATTAAGATTAATTAAATATATTTATTATAATTTAGTAATTATAATTGATATATTTATAAATTTTTTGACATAGTTTTTTAGAAATATATATATATATATATAAATATAATTAATAAAATAATAAATAAGTTTATTATAATTTTATAATTATTTATATTTATGATTATTTATTTTATTAATTTTATAAATATTTTTTTTCTAAAAATTGTAAATATTTCATATTTTATATTTAACTATGTCAATTAAAAAAATCTGAAAAGATTAATTTAAATACATTAAATATATAATTTTAAATCATATTGTATATGTTAAAAAATAATAATAAAAATAAAATAAAAACAATTCATATATTTTCCCAATATATTTCAAATATTACTTATATAGTAACTAAATATATGTATAAATAAATATTATGAAATGATTAAATATAATTGAAATTTTTTTAATGAATATATAACTATAAATGAATAAATAAAATTTAATAAATTAAAAAAATATTAAGAAGTGACATTGTTACATTTACACATACATGTAAACAAGATATAAATACATATGTACACATACACATATACACACACATACCCACATGCACGTACATACAAATAGTTATACATGCAGATATATATTTAAATTTTTTAAATCAATTTAGATATATATTTTAATAAATAGACTCAATTATATATTATTTAATAGTTTAGATAAAATATTAATATCTTATATTTGGTAAATTATATTCACTTTATTTAATTAAAGTATATATATATAAACTATTAAACATTTTGACAAATATAAACATGATAATTTATCATATAAAAATTTATGAATATAAGATTCATTATTTATTAAAAGATAGTTAAATCAAATTAATATATTTTATATTAATATATATATTTATTATTATATAAATATTATTTAAATATATAAACAATTTATATATAGATTAAATTACTTAATAAGACATTTATGTGCACTAGAAAAAAATGATATGTTTATCAGTGCTAAAAATGCACTAATAAACGGGGAACCATTAAAAGTATTAGAAAAAATAAATTAAAAGGGCACTCATTTATCAATTATTTTTAATTGATGATTAATGGTAACATTATCTATGTTTTTTTGAGTGCTACATTTGTCTAGAATTGTTAAAAATCATCACTACACAAGGCACGATCTGTGGTAGTAATGTGTGTGTGTGTGGGTGTGTTTTATTCCATACGTAGGAGATGGTTATTTATCTAGGTAAAACATGCTTATCGAGGTTATTCGAGGGTTTTGGTGTTAAAATTCAATGATCTAGATATTTCTCATCTTCTTCCCCATTTTTCACAATCTTCATGGGACATAAAGTTTATCAGAATTATATAATATTATAAAATATATTGAAATAATTTATAAAAAAATACTATAAATAAATAAGAATATTTTACAATGTATTTTAATATAAAATTAATAATGTAAATATAATATATTATAATTTTTTTTTACAATATTATGAGCGTGTTTGTGTGTCTGTATAAACATTACATTATATGGGATATCAGCGATGTGGAACTAAAAAAATTTCATAGTGGAAATTAATTTTTGGTTGAACAAATAACCCTGAGAAATATATTGTATTAAAAAGAATATATATTATTTCAGTGTTTGAAAATAAGTTCCTATATATTTATATTACTTTTTTATTTATAAATAATTTAATTTAAATTATTCTTAAATATATTAAATTCTAAGGAGATTTGAATCATGGATAGTCTATTTTTATATATTATAACACATCTTTATTAAATTAGGGAAAATGAAATTTCTATGAATTTAGGGTTTTTGGATAATGATTTTAGTGATGCTAATATACCTACATCATTCTACATGATGAAAAATACAATAAACAGACTTGAACATGATTATATAAAAATTCCCAAATTCCCACATGATTGAATGATTTACAAGAAAGAGGAATCTGATAAGAAAAAATGAATAAGATTTCATAAAATCATATATAATTCAATAAAAAATTGAGAGCTCATATAAATGAAACACCCTGTATAAAAATATGAAGAATACCCACAAAAAGGTATTTTATTAGTTTCATGAAAAACAAGATTGCAAATATTATTACTATTGTCTAATAATTCATGAGACATGAAGTATAACTCTCAAGATAGTTGCCAATATGGAATGATGGGACATTAAAAATATTAAATACTGAGGAAGGTGTTTGATTCATTATAACCTTTATTTATTTGGATCCTAGGGATGTATGTTTTGGACTGTCTTCTGATAGTTTTTACCATGTTGAATTATTGATCACTAATTAAATCATTTGGATAGTTTTTTCAATCCCCTGTAATATAAATATATGGATGTTTTGGAAGGATACTTCTTTCACTATTATGATGATTATTCCTAGTAAGAAAATGAATGGAAATTAAATTGATGTATACATTAAACCTTTAATCCATAATTTCTGAGAATTATGTGACGATGGAATTAAAATATATGATGCCTCAATGAGAAAACAATGCAAAATTAATTCTACATTAATGTGAAATATTAGTGATGTTCTTTAACCATGAAACATATATGGTTTTAACAGTCTTACTAGTTTAGCTAGTCAAATATATAATTTGGATTTTGATCCTTAATGATTACCACATTATATAAAATGGGAATTTAATTGTATTTGTTGATTTTAGGATGCTTCACATAAATTTTGGTTTCAGAAGACATAGTTCAACAGAGATAGAGAATTGAATATTCTTATGACGTTATTTATAGTTTAGAAATAATGAAATAATTAATAATGTCACTTACGAAATTGGAAAATATAACCAGTTTGAAGGTGGGAAAAGGGTATTAGGAACATTATCTGAAGTAGAAACAACACAAAAGTGGAAGAAAATGATAATATTTTTCAATCTGACATATTTATAGTTTAATTTGAAAGATGAAAATCTGTATATATTCCCTATCAAGAATAGTGACTGTGATAATGAAATTTTTACATTACATAATGAGGATTTTAAAACAATGTATCACCATAATTATTATATGTATTTCGAATCGATGACTAAAAAAATAGTTTTTTGGAAAATTATAAAACAAAGTATCTTTATTATTTATTTAAAAAAATTCTTGATATAGAGATATTCTATTGATCAATAAAGAATATTAATGTAGAAATGGATATTTTGGTAACATTTCAATTACTTTTGACTTTCAACATTAGAATATACATTTGCTAAAAATCCGTCACTCACATATTATAAGGGAGCATCTGTTGTCGTTATAATTTCATAATAAATTATTTGATAGGCTAACAATTTTTCCAGTTGACTTGTCTATCTTATTTAGAGACCTTTTTGGAAAACTCTAAATCAAACTAAGATCCATAAACATGAAGAAATATTTTTTTTGGACTCTTTTCTTATGGAGATATTATATCCTTATTCATTCTTCACAGTCCTAATTCAATTGAAATTTCACTTGGTTGAAGAATAAAATATTGGTGGACTGGTACTCTATTGGAGGATATATCATATTGAGAGGTACCTTGATATTATTTTTTTCATTGGTGAATTGAGTTTTATCAAATAATGGCATAAATTATTTAAATTTGTTCATTTTTTTATCAGGAACATAAATCATGTGAAATAATTTTTTATGATTATAACATTACAAGAAGTATCTATTGATAACTGTTAAGTAAAAAATAGTTTAATACTTTCTATTCTTGGTATTTTTATATGATTGATAATAGATTCAATCATGTTGGAATTCTTTATAACCTTTCCTCAAATTCAAATTATGAAAACCAGTCATCAGTATTTCAAACTATAGGATAACCAATTGTTTAGGCACCAAATTTCACACAAGATTAATTATAGTTTCTATAAGAATATAAATATATTATATGCAATATACTTGTTACAAAATCATTTATTGAAGAAATATTATTGAAAAAAAGAGGGTACAAAGGGGTCAAGCTCAAAATTTTCTTAATATATGAAAACCTATTAATACGAAGATTGAATAATGATTTTCCCATTTTTTATGTATATATACATATTCATATAGTTTAAATCTATTTATATTTTTAATGTCAGAAATAAAAATAATTATATTCTTGTACAGGTAATGAAAATTCCGAATCTGGCTGAACTAGCTTATGATTTTATGTTTTTCATCAAGTTCAAATAAAGAATTATAAATGTTTTGATTCCTATAATATTTATTACATTTCGTTTCATATAATTTACTAAGAAGAATAATGGAAACTAAAAATATATGTGTACTTATACATCTGGAGGTGAGACACTATAAAACGTTGATTGATATAATCAAATGAACATATCTTTGTAAATTTTTTGTTGTCTTATTGACATGATGAAATGGAATCATTATTTCTCTATATATTTAATCTAAATAAAATATTAAAAAAAACTAAAACTATTCTACTAAATTAATAAAAATATAGTATTAAAAAATTTGATGTTGAACAAATTGGGATGGTGAATTAGTTTATTTATGTTTTTTTAAATATTTTATTAATATAAATTAAATAAAGAGATGATAAATCCAAATGGAGATTTAAGAATAGGCTGAGAAATGAAATAAACAATAGTTAATCAGATTCATTGGTCAGAAATTAGTTTTGAAATAGATCATGGGTTTTGTAATTTCAGGGTTTTGGGAAAATTGGATTTTATAAAACAAATTGATTAATAAATTTTCGGTGGTAGTATTGAGATCAGGGAGATCCAGTGTTCATGGTATCCCCTCCTTGATTTGACAATCCCCTACTTCTCTTGCACTAATAATTTTAGGTTTTACCGAATCATGTTTCACTTAATACCATATTTAATATTGATTCCCTTGATTTATATAATGGTCAATCCTCCTTTAAATAAATTACATCCCCAATTCTAATGTTCAATTAAGATACAAATACTAATTTTCATGAAAAAATAAAAATAAAGGTATTGTTAATTGATTGAAAAAAATTGTGACAATATAAATAAAAGAATAGGGAAAAAGAAATAAATCCAACATCACCAGTCCCATTTTACTATACGACATTATCACAACTATTGTTTACCACCTCATACTAGTGATGATCTAATAAAAGGGAGTTTATGGTAAAAAATAATGAATATTGAAAAAATTAAATGTATTTGGTGAGGAGCCTATATAGTAAATGTTCTCCCTCTATTATTTCATCTCTCAGATCTTCCCAATAGCAGTAGCCTGGTCCTATAATTATAAACACCATAAGAGACTGTGCTATAATGAATGAAGATAAAGATGGTTAAAATGGTTGTAATAGGTTCGCCTTAAGACTTAAAATAGGTAAAAAACACTCAAATACCTCAAATATTCCTTTTTATGGACCATCCGAACAATTACAAATCTTGTAGATCTTATATGAAAAGTAAATGTTTCATCACATATATTTATTTAAGTACATAAATGTTTCTGGCTCATATTGAAATGTTTTATGGAGTTCCACATGTTATATTCACTCTTGTTTTATTTACTCATCATCACAAATTGTATAACATTCCTGACATGTGCCTGTTTACAATCTGTAATGTCATTTTTCAACTCTAGAATCACTGTTTTTCATTAGTTATTCAGTTAAATTACAATGAAGTTCTATATTATAATTATTATCTGTATAATTCCATAAATTAGGTGGATATTGTTATCATTAACATATATTTTTCACATCTCCCAAAATTTATATTATCCTGAAAAAATGATTAAAACATCATGTGCACAACCAGGTATTATTACCCAAAATCCTCAAAATCAATGCATTTGATTATTAAAAATTTAATCCATAACTAAACATATCACAACCACCCACTTATTAATTCATACTTACCCTCAAGGATGAAATCTCAACATAAAAAAATATATTCTTACACTACCATTATATAAATTTAATTTCACCAAAAATAATCAATCAAATGTGAAATTAATCATTCAAACTTTACATAAAATGAATTTATCAATGGACCATAATTGAATTAATATAAATCAACCATTTATTTTACATTTCATTTTATGGAAATATTCAATCACTTTTCATTAATCCATTTTCATTTTTCATTTCAATATTACCTTTCATACAACTTATAATTTACGACATGTGAATTTTTCTTCTCATAATAATGATATTAATGAGTAGATTGATATACATACCTAAAGAACATGTCAACTACCATTGTATTTCTATGAATATATCATCTCTACTATGTAAATACCAAATCACAAATAATATTGAGGGAATCAATGTTTATGATAAAATGAAATTGAATCTTAGGTAAGGTAGTTAATTGATGTAAATTGAGTAAGGAAAAAAAGGAGGGTGGCCTCTAATGTAATTTATATGATAATAAAAAAACATCTAAATGAACATTTCTCTACCCCTAGTATCAGATAAATGGATCATAAAGAGATAAATTAAAATAAACAGAACATAATATTTTAATATTAGAATTTTATTTTCTTTTTTTGAATGTTTCGATGGGGAAAATCAAACATCCACCTTCCAACCTCAATTGATCTCCTTGTGCCACTATTTTAAATAGTTGTAACAAGATAACCTAAAAATAAATGGTTGTTTTTTGAATTAACCTTGAAAAAACACTTTTATACAAGATGGTGTTACATAAATAAAGTAAACTAAACTTTCTAAAATATAATGAAAATTCCAATAACACTTATTCATTAAAATATATGAATTGATTACCCAAATATGCATCACACCAATCATATTTTTGTTGATAATAAAAAACATTTAGGGAATTTAATGATTGAATAAGATGGAAATGTAACACACATAATCCCTAGAATAGATTTCTATGGCTTATATGGGATTTAAAATAGATTAATTAAAGGTGGGTCTTAGGTTAAATAATAAAAATTTAATCTTTAATAATATTAGAAGTAATATTTTCAATTCATTGATTTTATTAGATTAAATGAAATTTCAACAAGACAACATTATTTAATTTTAGAATAAATTTACTATAGAAATATTTAGAATAATTTTCATTATAGGATTTCTTGGTATGAGAAAAATGGGATGGACAACTACTCAAGGAATTACATATAAATAAAAATTAAATTAATAAAATTATTATAAATTTAAATCATGATAAAATCTAAGAAAAAATTCATTTACCAAAATCATCATGGTCCCCTAAATAATGATTTCCATATGCTCATCTCAGTTAATTATTTTATCCATTATTTTTTAAAAAAAATTGAAAATTAAATTTAAATTCATGGAATGGTAATTGTCCATGGTATATTATATCTTCTATTTTTATTTATTAATGAATGAATAAAATTTGTGGTATTTGTATGGTAGAAAAAATATATTAAAATTTAACTGTAGTGAATACAATACAAAAATCTAGAATTGAAAATCTTACATACCTTTTATTGATGCATTGATGTTATTTAATATGTTTTTCCTACTATTGGTTCATTTTGTTTATCATTCCTTATATAATGACCCTATTTCTTCATACATTGATATTCCAAAACATTGATAGAATACATAAAACAATATAAAAAGAAACACCCCAAGAATGATCTATTTTAGTGCCTTTGGAAACCTAGACAAAGTTACATAATTGAGATACATTATCTCCCACTACATTCTCTTTAACTATCACCCATCTTAGAAATATCCAAAATAATAAATATTTTTATATCTTTGGGCAATAATACATAAAAAGTGGTTAGATAATATTCATTGTAAAGTTAAACAAGGGAGATACATAAAAATAATCATGAGTATAAGGGTGTGATAACTTGATCATGAATACAAAAGATCATACCCTACATATCAGAGAACATAAATAGACGTCATTGAATAAATACTGGAAGTTCATAATACATGAATTATATAGAAATAAATAAAATTATACATTAAATCATAACATAGGGATAAAATACGGAATTATGGACGATATATAAGTGTATAAATATCCTATGTCATAGTAGACTTCCATGGTCATAGTAACATGTAAGGCTTATGTTAGTCACCCATGTACCTACTAATGGAACAATATTTCCTCTTGTAAATTCTCCTGTTTAAGTCTTGGGATGTCCTCTGCTATACTATATTGTTTTGGTCTTGGGATTTCATCTAATGTAGCCACTCCTTTCAGGCATGGGATTCCCCGTTAGTACCTTTTTATATCTTGAAACATTTATCATTACCCAATTAATTAGAGGGGGACATATTTCACATAAATCTCATAATGAAATCATATATACATGTGCCAAAAAATCATAATCAATCATATCATTACACACGAAATTAAAAGGTTTTCATAAAAAGGTAATTATATATTATCCAATGGAAAAATAGATAGTTCATAATCATTTAATCAATATAATAAAACATGAAAAGATGTTGGTTTTAAAAGAATATGACCCATGGAATATAAATGGGAATCATAACCTTTATTCACTCAAAACATAAACCATTAAAGAATGAATATTAATGGAAAATATTGATTAATTATTAGAAGGCGTTGATTAACATCAACGAGATTTATCTTAGATAGAAAATAAAATGTACAGATATTTTGAAAAATGTTATTGATTGATATATCGATTATTCTTCAAAAAATAAACTTTAAAACATCGAAAAAATTTTAAAAACATTTTCTTAAAAATAAAATTGAATTAATATAATGAAATATTTGAAATATTTTTGGAACCATTATTCATAGAGACTTATAAAGTGAGCTTGAAAACGTTATGAAAAAAAATTTCCTTGAAAACATATAAAAGAATATTGAAAAATTTTTGATAACCATTTTCCTAGAAATAATATAAAACAAATTTCATAATATTCTAAAATAAATTTTCATTGAATACATTTTGAATACATGTAATGAAATCATGAAAACGTTTTTAAAAAAATATATTTGAAAATAATATTGAAGAATTATAAATAACTATTTGAAAACCAGAAAACATTTTTAAAATCAATTTTCCATGAATGATTTCGTCTATGATATTCTGAATACATTTTTTAAAATATTTTTAATAACATTATTTTTGATCTAAAACAGATTTTTGATCGAAAACAGAAATACAATAATATTTGTCTTAAAAACATTTTACTAATTATATTAAGTACCAATGATTGAAAAAATGTTAATGATACATGGATTTTTCCTAAATAAACATATGATAATGAAACTGGTGATAGTTGTTGAGAGAGAGATCATTATATTTTTTCAATGGAATCATAATCAAAAATAATCTCAAAATGAGATGAGATTCTTTCAATAAACTCTTACCACTTGGTAACTTTAAAACTCAATCCCTGTGTAATAAAATAAAATTAAATGAATCATAGTATATAATTAAATGCTATTCATTTATGATATAACATGTCTAAGGTAGTATATGCAACTCATATAAAATTTTAGATGTATAGCATGGCACATGTCTCAAGGAAGGAAAATAGAGGCCAAATTTCATAAATTTTTTTTAAATTTGTAAACATAATACCCATGAATGAAATATTATAAAATGGTTATGTAAATACCCATAAACGTTTTTATATTAATCACAGAATAAATCCACGATTATCATGCACACAACTCAAATGTAATTGTTGGTGACTAATGTATGTATCTCATATAAATAAAAAGTGAGATGAAATTACCTTTCCTTCTATCTTGACAGTCCTCATACTCATTCAAAAAACCTATAAAATAATCATAAATTTATTATAAATAATTAATAAAACAATATTATTATATATAATACCATATATATTCTAATTATGAACTTATATTACCCTCTTTTTAACCATCACAATTTAAGGTTTCAGTTCAGATATTATTCTCCTTGTTCTTCGCTTGTGTCTTAATTTTTTATATCAATGGTCCTTATACTTATATCATTATTTCCAGAATGTAAATAATTATATAAATAACATTAATATTCAGTATATTGTTTTATAATTATTTATTGAATATAGTTGTATGAAATGGAATACACAATTCACGAACACGGTAAATTGTACGTACACATAAATGCAGTTTCTCTTTTTTTGGTTTAATGAATGATAAAATAAAAATGGAATATTTATATATATAATTATAAAATTTGTATTATTTTATCATATATGTTCACTAAACCCTTCCTTAATACATTTTATATAGCGTGTGAACGAATCACATCTCTTTCAGGGGGAATTAGATCATATTTCTTTATACTAAATTATCATATTTATAACAATTAGAATGTATAAAGTTATATATTCAACATAATCTATATAATATTAAATGAATAATAAATATAATATATAAAAAATATAAATAGGCTGTGTATCATAATCTCTAACGTGAGAGATGTAATGGAAAAATTAACCATCATTGTTTTGTGAGGCGGTAGTTCCCCATACACATAAATATTATGCTTGTTACTCATTATATAGTGGTGTGTGTAAGTGTATATAGATAAATTATAATAAGAAATAGTATTATATTTATGATAATATCATTTTAATATAATCAAAAAATTAATATATTTATGGGGGTAGAGATTGAAAATAAAAGAACAGAGCATGGGAAAAGGCGTTAACACATAATTCGATAACTCATTTTTGATCGCCCTGAAAGGATTCCTTGGATTTTTTTATGTTCAAGGGGAGAATAATGTGGGGAATTTAGTGGTGTTTGGACTTTATTTGAAAATAAGTTGGATGAACCAAGGGGAATTATATGTGTGAGGATGTGGGAGGAGATAAGACTATTTTATAGTGGAGGAGGACTGGCACCCAAATAATATTTTGAACATGGATTTCCATACACATTTTTCACATGTCATGTGGATCCAATAATGTACCTAGTTAGATTAAATAGATTATAGGTAAAAAAATATGTCCATAAATTGGATTTAGGATATGATTCTATGTTTTTTGGGTCTTACATTTACGGTTTGGTCTCAGGTTAAGCTTAATTTTACCATAATCAATGCCGTAAGTTTTAATTAAATTCAATAATAATATTAGTAAAAAGTTATGTTAACCCTATTATACCTTATATATTATTATTATTATAAATATGGAATAAATTTTTCCAAATTACAAACATAGGAGTAGCAGAAAATAATTTAAAAATAATCCCACTAATTAAATGACACTATAGTTTTTAAAGTATGAATGATCGATATGTTGATATGTTTTCATATCCAATATTCCTGTAATTTTATTTCAATTTACATAAATTTGATTAATTTATAAAAATATTAGCTAACTATATTTTTAAACAAATTTAAAATTTACTTAAATTTGACATATTAAATATATAAAAGGTCTATAATTTGGAATTAAAATTGGTTCTCCCTTCAAATGGGGTAAAACTACCATTATAAAAATACAGGCTTTTATATATATAATAGGGTTTGTTCTTATATTATTTCTATTTAATTTATTTTATGAATATAGAAAATATATTATTGAATATATAACATATATGTTACATTAATATGACTCACTAATTATAATTAATTTAATTTATTAGGGTAAAAAAATTTCTATAAAAATAACAGTATATCCCTTTATATTAAATTAGTTTTCATATTCATTCATAGTTAATTAGTAACCTATTAATGCATATTATATTAATGTAAACCATTTATTTTAAAAAATTAGGTAATAATATTCATAACAACTTATTTAACATATAAAATATAAATTATTATTTGAAATAATAATATTTTTAATATTATATTTGTTTGGTAACTCCTATTCTTACATGATATACACAAAATAAAGAAAAGTAAATATTGTGAGTGATTTATTCTAGTATTGGTGTCCCATGTAGAGAATGTTGAACATTATGTTTCATGTGGTTTTTTAAAATAGAATGTTGTGAATAATGAAAGAAAAACATAGTTCTTTAATATAAAATAACCATTTCAATTGTTCTGTGAAATCATAAATATCAAAAATATTAAATTAATTTGGAAAAAATATTTCACAAAATATTATGGTGTAACACCTACAGCTTATTTTTTTTGTTTTGTGATTCATGCTATAGGATTCGAACTTGATAGTCCTACAATTTGAAAAAATATATCCATGAAGGAACATTCCCTTATCAATGAATCTTTAAATATTTGATGTTAAATAATTATCCCCTAAAAAAAATATAGAAAAATATAGAATTAATCTTTGGTTATCCCTTGGATGTGATTTCATTTACCGTTGTTTGATCGACCATACCTCCATAAGATTTAGATCATGTAATGGATGATCGAATTTTTTTCCAGATTGCGGTACATTAATGGCCTCTATAGTTTCATATCCATGTCGTCAACCATTTTCCTTCCTATCTAGACAGCTTAACTCACCCAAGTGGAAAAAATTTATTTATCTTCATTGGATTGATCCATTATTTCTTCCATAATCATGTTAAACATAATTTAATTTAATGTACCATTCATAAATGTTGTATTTTCCTAAATGAGCTGGAGTTGGTTCCTCCGCCGATGTTAGTTGTTTTGGTTATAATCTACTTTTTCTCAATCTATTAAATATCCTCTTTCTAAATAGCTACAAACTCATGTTACTCATTAATCCTCGTTGCACTGTCAATTTAGGTGGCCTTGTCTTCACCAAACTCATTTTCCTCTCACACATATCAATTATTAATTCCATGGTGCATGTTGAACAGTAATTGATCAGAACCATCCCTCGGAAAGAGTTCACTTTTATTTATTTCGATCATCACATGTCTAGTAGCTAATAGTGTTTTACATAAAATTAACGTATTTTAATCCTCTTTTAGAAACATAATTAAGAATTTAATAAGGAAGTACAATCTTTCTACAAATATAGAGGCAACCCTAACATCTCAATTGTGATACTCCACTGATGAGTCTATCAATTATTGTAAAAATTAGGTGGGATTTAGGCCTTCTACTCCCACACTCATTAGTGAAAGGTATAGAATGATATTGGATATTGCACCTACTTCACACAATTATTCTACACATATCTTATCTCTAATGAATATGGGAATAAAAAATATACATGGATCACATTGATACATAGGTAGGTCCCTTAATAACCCTGCTGATCATTGATAATTATGTTGGTACATTAATATACATGGATCACATTGATACTTAGTCTGGTCCCTTAATATACCTATATCACATTGATACATTGGAGCAATTGTATTTTAGAAAACAATAGATTAATCCAATTACTAGGTCCAATTACATATGAGAGAGATCTAGTAGTCATGGTAACCCCGCATTAATGGAGAAATCCTATATTTCCCTTGGTAAAAATTTTATGCTTTCTCAGAGTCAACATTTTCTCAATACATTATTTAAACCTAATTCCCCCGTATTTTACAATGGTCAGGACTCATTTTTGGTAATCAACTGTGAAATTTCATTGTTCTGGTCAAATTTGATTACCGATCATCATTATAATTGAAAAATTAATGTATTGGTAATTGATTGATAAAATTGGAACAATCCAAATACATGGATAATGAAAAAATAATAAATACAATAGAACCTTTTGTAACATCCCAGGTAAATGAAGAATAAGACATATTTCATATTTATTAATATTTTTTAATTAAATATTAAATTTATTTTAAAGGGGTTTCTATGTTCGATAGCGTACTCGATACGCAACAACTGGTTTCTTTTGAATCTTACGTTGCACACTAATAATATAATATTATTATTTTAAATGGTAGTTAACTCCTAGCCATTGTATTGGCGGTAAATAAAAAAACTAAGTACAATATGATTATACATGATTTTTAAATGTATTTACATTATACAATAAAATGTTAGAGTCTTAAAATGTGAATGAATCTAATTTTAAGCATAATTTACATTTAAAGGAAGATTTATCACCTTTTAATAGAGAACCCTCATTAAATATAGTTTTGGTCACTCAAATACATTCTAATTGACCAAATAAAATCATTCATTATAATGGAGAGATCAAATTTTACTTTGGATATTTTTTCGGTATTTTTCAGATAAAGTTCAATTTTTAAAGAATAAAGAAATATATTGCATTTTAATTAAAAAGTTCCCTTTAATCCAAATTATTTACATGGATATATTATCTTGTTAGTAGTTTGTAAATTTAAATTAGAATATATTTTTACAATTTAATCCAATTTTGGTCAATGGAATTAATTTCACATTGAAATTGGACATGAAAAAGTACCAATCTTTTGATAGTTATAGTTTCATAAAAACATGCTATTTGTTTTAACAATGATAATTAATTAATTAATTAATTAATTATAATTCTATGTTTTTAATTTTTAAAAATAGACATCATTTTTTAATTTGTAAAATGAAATATAGATTAGGCTGAATTTTTGTATTTTTCTGAAAAACATCAATTTTTGATGAATAGTAAAACCACTTAGTGGAAGTTAAATAACCAACTTTTTAATTTAAATGAAATTTTACCACTTATGTGAATAGAATTTAAAAAATCCAAAATAAATGGTTTTTATCAATATGTAAAATGAGGTTCATTAAGATAAATATAATTTTTTGGTAAATAGTAACTTTTGACTTTTATTTACAGCGGTTAAAGGTAAATAGGGTAATTCAAGGTTAAATAATATTATAATAACTCAAAATTACCTTAACACTTTTCCTGAACTTATTAGATGAGTATTATTCGACAATGTTCATCCTGGGGTCGATTTTGGTACCCCATTGAGCCATTTGGTATAGATAATGACAATTTGGATTAATTAATTTAATGTAAAGACAAAATTGACAATAGCAAAAATATTTTAGGAATTAATTTTAATATGGAGTAATATAAATTATAATTCGACTATAAATATTCATTATAATCATAATTATATTAAATACATGATGGTAGTTTTTTTATAATTTTTATACATCATATAAATTATATTATTTATGACACAATAATGATGCAATATTTACCTCATTAATAAATTATTTAATTAAAGAAGATTATAATGATTACAATATTTTCCAAAAAATGTCCAATTCTTATTGGATGATTTTATTTCGACCATGAGTCATATTATCTTCATATTTAATGATTTTTGGACGATTTTAAACTGAAGATAATTTTATAATAAAATAATAGTTTCACACTTTCCTAAAGATCCCCTCTTCCCCGTAATAAAAGGAGGCCACTTCTAACCAATTCCTCACACCTCTCAAGACAATTGGATCGTCCAAACTCTATTCAATTAAGCTCCCTAGATCCATATACTCTCTCTTAAAGCCTTAACTTAGGCATAAGGCACTTCAATAATTATTTTTTGTTCAAACCAAAGGATGTTTCCCAAAATTAAGGTAACGTTTTCTCTTAATTTGTTTTCTTTTATTTTACATCTCCAACCACTAAAATCTTTTTATTCCTTTCTTTTGTAACAACACCAGTATCATAAATATACTATTATAAGGCCCCAACCTTAAACCTTACTTAATCTAGTGTTATTAAAAGATTACACATTGTTGATCTTTTCAGGTTTAGAGTTTTAGAGAATTAGATCATAAAACATGCATTATAATCCACATTTAGACAAAGTGGTTACATAAAAGATATTATTCATTTTTCACATCAACGGAAACATATTTAAAAAAAACATGTATCCTTTCTTGACACTTCCTTGACACTATCATCATATAATGTACCCTTCCCTTGACCTGTGAAAAACATTTCAAAAACATGGGATGAGCATAAAAAGCTCAGTATGGGATATAAAAATATGGAAAGTAAACACAAGTACATGTATACATAAGAATGAAATAATAATTTACCCATAAAACATAAGCACTTTAACATACCTCATAAAATCATGAATAAATCATAGAAATCATAAGACATAAAGGTAACTTGAGGCATTCATAACATTCTTACATAGGGAGTAACCCTCTTGGTTACGTTTGGAATACTTTGGAATACCCATCACAGTATATTCTCTACATCTCTTCGGAGAAACATTAACATTTAACCCCTTTGCATTACCCAATGCATTGGAGATCTATATCAGGCTCACCCGCCCTTAGATTATCACGGGACCACCTTTCATTATAATAATTCCAAAGAACCATAACATAATCATATCACATAAAACATGCATAAAGGAAACATAACATTTCCTATAAGGCCCCAACCTTAAACCATATTAAATCATGAGTAATTACAAGATTACACATTGAGGATATTTTCAGTTTTAGAGTTTTAGAGAATTAGATCATAAAACTTGCATTACATTCCACATTTAAACAAATTGGTTACATAAAATATAGTATTCATTTTTCCCCTCAACAGAAACATATTTAAAATAAAACATGGATTCTTTCATGACACTTCCTTTACACTATCATCATTTCATGGACCTTTCCCTTGACTTATGAAAAACATTTCAAAAAAACTTGGGATGAGCATAAAAAGATCAGTAAGGGTTATAAAAAAAATATTGAACGGAAACATGAGTTCATGTATACATAAGAATGAAATCATACATTACCCATAAAACATAGGCACTTTAACATACCTCACCAAATCATGAATAAATCATAGAAATCATAAGACATAAAAGGTTACATGAGGCATTCATAACATTCTTACGTAGGGAGTAACCCTCTTGGTTAGGTTTGGAATACCCACCACCGTATATTCCCAAAATCTCTTTGGAGAAACCTTAATATTTCACTCCTTCGTGTTACCCAATGTATTGGAGAGCTATATCGGGCTCACCCACCCTTAGTTTATCACGGAACCACCCATTTTCATAACAATGCCCAAGAACCAAAAAATAAATGTATCACATAAAACATGCATAATGGAAACATAACATTTCCACATTTCAATCACAATAGAACATTTTATTATATTGAAATAATGAATCCATTCAAAAAGGAAACCATTTCCATAACCATTTAAAACATTTAATAAATAGATTTTTGACTCAATGTGTCCCATACCACCTTGAAGATTTTAAAATTTTACACCATTAATATCCATATAAATAAATCCTTAAAACCATTTTTAAAACATGGATATTAATAAGAACAAATAATTAAAACATTTAAAGCGATATTTTGGTTAAAGGGGTTCTACCAAAATTAGAGACACTTGAATACAATAATTGAGGAATAACATTTAGTCAGAAATTTATAATATCATGAGAATAAATGGATTCATGATATAACATTCCAAAGGACAGTACATACACCATATAAGAGTGAATTGGTGCATAACAACAATTAAGTCTCAATAGAAATGTCAAATGTGATGAATTCCCTTATAAAGAAGGTATCCTTAAATTAAGGATAATTCAATCTCAAAATTATGTGTGAAAAATAAAAATACACCCAATATAAGTGGATATTATGTGTAAAATAAGAAAAGTTCATTCACACAAATTCAAAAGATGACATATTCAATAACTACATGTTGAACCCAAAGAAATCGAAATTGGGTTAAAAAGTTCCATTGGTAAAATTCGACAGCCTAACGGCATCACTTCAAAATTCAGAAAATTAGTTGATGAGAGATAAAAAGGGAATATCATCACTTGGAAATAAAATTTACATCAATAAGGATATATATGAACATATCTCAACATAATATTATGTGAATTAAAATACATAACAAAAAAGACTTTTAAAAAGAGGAGGGTGAAAGGTCCCCTTACCGAGTTGGGTAACTTTCGAAACGTACACCCCATGGAATAAGGGTCATACAATGAAGATTTGAATACCCATAAATGAAATTATACTACACAAAGTGTATAATAATTGGCAGTACATACACCAATCAAAGGAAATTGTGGCAAATGTATCATAAATCTCACGGGAATAAAAGTGAGATGAAAAATCCCTTACGAAAACTCGGCAGCCTAACGACGCCACTTAAAACGTCCAAAATGGATTGATGAGAGGAAATAGGGTCTCTCATCATATTAACATAAACATTACAGTAAAATTAATATAAAAGAACATCCAATCACAAGAAATATGAGCTTAAAAGGAATGACATAAAAGGGTGTACATAAAAAGAAAGAGAGGAGTAGGATCCTTTACCTCAAGTCCGACTTGACTCGATCGTTCTTTAATCTCCTGAATAATAAACGTGAGTTAATTTATAATTCCTTATGAACCTTTTTCAAGTTCATTATTCCTTTTATATCACTTATTACCATGTCATTAACAATATGTAATTATTTTAGTTAATAACGGTCGTTTAAACGATCATTGGCACTTGAGTCAAAATATGCTCTTTATAATTACAAGTTTTTCATGTATCCATTATATCCAGAGTTATAATAATGATGTATATATCATATATATCATATATATCCAGTACATATTAATTTTATACTATTCCATATCATTTGGAGATAAAAAACGAAAAGCATCATTCATAGAGACGGTAGGCCGTACGTACTCATGAAAGCTACTTTCATTTTTTTCTTTTTCATATTAATGGAATTAAAAATAAATGATATGTATATATATATTATAATTCCAGTATAATATATATGTTATATAGGTCACATATGTTCATTAATTTCATTCTTTATACATTCCATTTATTGCATGTACGAGTCACATCACTTAAGGGGGCGGTAGTCCGCACTTCCTCATTTGAAATTATCGCATTTACACAACATGAAAAGAATAAAGGTATGGTTTAAATATAAAATAAAGAAGCATATAGTAATCATAAATACCATATATATAATATATAAAATACAGTGACATCATATTGTCCACCTTTAAAGGTGTTAAAAGAATATTGAATAATCATCGTTTCGTGAGGCAGAAAATCACCAACCACAGAAGAGGTATGTTCATTAACCATTAGACGAATGTGTGTGTAAGTGTATCTAGAAAAAATCTTATAAAAACATCCTATTATATTTAAGAAACTGGATTTGTTACAAAAGAAATGAATAAAAGGAGTTTAGGGGGTTGGATAAGCAAAATAAAACAAAAGGACTCAAGTGAAGACATTACCTTAAAATCGGGTAACTCCCTTTGGTTTGAGCTAAAAGGCTTCCTTGTGTAGACTTCTGCCCAAAGTGATCATTCAAGGAGTTATATAGGGATGTTTAGAGACCAAATTGGAAGCGGTTGGCCGAGCCAAAGGCTTTGGAAGTGTGGTTAAGGAGGTTGGGGTGGGGGCCTTTTATAAGAGAAGAGGAGGGGCACTCTTGGAAAGGTATAAAATGTAACATTATTTTCAAATGAGTATCGGATTTTAATGTTTCCAGATTGATGTATTTCGAGGATAAGGTGATAAGGGTTCTAAATCCACCCATACAATAGGTTTTGGACATGTTTAGGTCTTATATTTTAAATTATCCTTCCATTTAATTTAATTCGTTAAATAATGACGTCATTGCTGCATCATCATGATGTCATAAATAATTTAATTTATTTAATGTCTACAAATTATAAAAAAAAGTACTATGATGTAGGAAATATTTTTAGATTTATAATGAATATTTATAGTCTAAAATATCATTTATGTAGAAAAAATTGAAAATATTTTACTTAGGTGATACATTCTTTGTTACATTTATCATTTTTTAAAAATAAAAATATAAAAAGTCACTTTCTCACAAAAGTGATTCCATGGGGCCCCCAAGTTTGGTACAAGGCATCCCATGGTAGTCCATGAGACAACCAGTAGCCTTAGGACAGATTTTGTGGTCATTTTTTTATGATTATGATATTATATTATTATCTTTAACTACCCGATTACTCATTAATCAAGATAATTAAAGATAATTATCGTCATTACTATTCATAATGTCGAAAAACAAAAGAGTCTTAATTACATAATTTGGACCTTATGATTCCAAATATTTAATCCATTTTAACAAATTCCAAACACATAAATTGCAATAATTAATTTAAAAAAACATCCCGTTGTCAAAACAAATAGCGGGTTTTTTAGAGACAATATTTATGAAAAGTTTGGCACTTGTTTATGCCTAATTCAAAAGTGAAATTAATTCCAATGACCATCATTGAATTACATGGTAAAAATATATTCTAATTAAATTTTAAAACAAATTAAAAAGATAATATAACCATAGAATTAAATTATATCAAAAAGCAGTTTTGATGTAAAATGCAGTATTTTTCACTATTCATTGAAAAATGAACATTGTCAGAAAAATACCAAAAATTAACCCAAGGAAAATTTCAATGTCCCAATCATAAATAATATGTTTATTTTGAAAAAAATAGATCTTATAAAATTGTCAAAAAGTGGATTTAAAGGAGGTTCTCCATTAAAAGGCGGTTAGTCGACCTTTTAAAGAATATTGGAATGTTTATGCTTAAAATTGGATTCATTCGCATTTTTAATCCTATAACATTTATTACAAAGAGTAAAAATATTTGACAAACATATATAATAATTTTTTAGTCAGTTCTTTTCATTCCCGCCATTAAAACGGCTAGGTGTTAACTACCATTTAAAATAATATTATTTTATTACTAGAGTGCAATGTAAGATTCCCAAGAAACATATTGTTGCGTATTGGGTACGCCACCGTGCATAGAATCCCCATTAAAGTAATATTAATATTTTATTCACAAATATGGATAAATATGAAAATTTCGTACTCTTTATTTACCTGGGGGTGTTACATCCTTCCCCCATTTTGTGAATTACGTCCTCTAAATTTTAAAATTGAGCTTGGAAACATCCTTGACCCTCCCACATCGGAACAAGAGTCGGTAAAACAATAACTTTAAAATAAATAATGATAAGTAAAAAGGTCACCCAAGTTAACCCATACAAGGATTCCAGGTATGAAAATATGGACATGGAGGAAAAAACAAAGGGTCTTGTTCTGATGGAGTGTGATAGTAAGCATGTCTAGGAGAAAGTTAACCACAAGAAAATCACAAACTTGTGATGGGTTAAACGGTATTCGATTCCTCCGTAGTAAAATTTAATAGACAACATTTTTTGTTTTTTTTTTGTTTTTTTATTGAGGAATTTATTCATAAGGATATATAATTACTTATCATGTTTAATTTCAACTTTTATTATATTTCTTACACAAACTCATATTTTCTCCTAACGATGAGTATTTAGGAAGACTTCTTCACTATAATCAACTTCTAGAGAATCACCTAATCCACAAAAGTGAACTATATACTTCCCATGTCTTTAGACTTTAACCAAAACCAAAACCAAAATGTCTAGTACAAGATCAGATAATCCAGAAAAGGATAACCCTTTATAAAAGGAAAATCTATTCTTAATCTCCAAAATTTGTCCAACAAAACCCAAAGTTCAACGAGGACCATTCGATAAACAATTTGTCCATAAAATTCTTCAATGTAAACGAAACTAAGATTTAAACCCAAATATTTGAAGGATTTAGTCACATAGTCTTCCAAGATAAATCGTAACATTTATCTCCAAACAACATTATTTGCTCTTAAAGTCTCATATTGAAAAGTAATTAACCTAATCACATATCCTCCATGATAGGTTAATAAATTTCCATAGATAACCCAAAATAAACTTACTCTTAATTCATAAAATCATCTAACTAAAAAGAATCAGTCAAACTAACCAAGGACTTCATGTAGTCCAGTGGTGGAAGATAAATACCAGTTGCACTTCGATTGGGGGTTCGATTCCCGCAACTTTGTCCGACGCGATGGGTTGTCACACGGTCTGCTTGTTGTCCTTTTTCCAAAACTATATAATTCTCAAATAATTCTTCAAAAAGAGATAAAATCATCAAAAATAACCATAACATAATTTAACCTCAATTTTATCTCATGCCTTTCACTTCAATCATAACATATAGTAGCCCATAATTACCTCAAATGTAAGGATCATATAAACCCAAATGGTTCTTTATAACTATGTCCACAATAGAACAGATAACTATTCCTTGAATAAAATTTTCATATATTAATCATCATGGTTACACATAATATAAAAAGTCTTCTAATGTGACCCCATCATCAAAAGAGACTTAATACTCTTAAGAATTTCACCATGACTGTTGAATCCCTTATATGTTGACATCTTACTCATTAAACATTCTTCATGATCCATTAACCATTCCTTTTCAACTTATTCTAAAATACTTCTTCCCTACATACAAAATCATGAATCATATCCTAAGATTCCAAAATAGGAAAACAATAGTCATGAAATTATCCATTCCATTGATTGGTCATTTTTAGTTTCTTCATCCTCAATCGGAATGGCATTAGGTATTGGTAAACAAACATTTGTACGATCTTGGTTATCCCATTCACGAAACTTCTTCATAGGACATGTGTTTTCATAATGACCATGCACACCACATTTAAAACATTCAATTGATTCCCCAGAAAGAACATCTTTCCCTTTCCTCGAGTCAACTGGATGCTTCCTTTTTCCATGGCAGGTTCTTGCTTTATGACCTTTATTTCCACATCTATAGCATATTTCTTTCCTTTTGAAACATTTTCCTAGGTGTTTCTTTCTACATTTTTGACACATAAGTTTTTGAACACACATACCTTTATGATTATTACCTGTAGTTCCGTAGGGATTTGTTTCTCGCATATATGATGCCTTAGAGAAATCACCAAGGTTTAGGTGGTCAATCATGACTCGAGATAGTTGGTTGAGGATAATCACAAGAGTTCCCATTACAGCTCCCATATCATTCAGTTTCTTGCTCAAAAAACTGTCACAGTTTCTTTCACATCCAATATTACTTTGGTGCCTGCTAGATCCAGCCATTTACTAAAACCAAAAAAGGACAGTGTGAGTATATCAACAAAACCATCATGTACTAATGAGGAATATAAACACTAGGATATACATACTCATTCACTTTATCTAAAACCACGACTCTTTCTGAAATACTAACCATTATGGTAATGTAACTTATGCTTATATAATACCCTAACTTCTAATGTTATCTAAACCGACCTCTGATACCAACTATAAGGCCCCAGCCTTAAACCTTACATAATCCTGAGTTATTACAATATTAAACATTGAGGATCTTTTCAGGTTAAGAGGTTTAGAGAATTAGATCATAAAACTTGCATTACATTCCACATTTAAACAAATTGGTTAAATAAAAGATAGTATTCATTTTCCCCTCAATGGAAACATATTTAAAATAAAACATGGATTCTTTTTTGACACTTCCTTGACACTATCAACATTTCATGTACCTTTCCCTTGACCTGTGAAAAAAATTTCAAAAAAACTTGTGATGAGCATAAAAATCTCAGCAAGGGTTATAAATGAAATATGGAACGGAAACATGAGTTCATGTATACATAAGAATGAAATCACACTTTACCTATAAAACATTGGCACATTAACATACCTCACCAAATCATGAATAAATACTAGAAATAATAAGACATAAAAGGTAACTTGAGGAATTTATAACATTCTTACGTAGGGAGTAACCCTCTTGGTTACGTTTGGAATACCCACCATAGTATATTCCCTAAATATCATCGGAGAAACCTTACTGTTTCACTCCGTCGCGTTGCCCAATGCATTGGAGAGCTATATCAAGCTCACCCGCCCTTAGTTATTAACGGAACCACCCGTTTTCAAAACAATTCCCAAGAACCATAACAAAGATGTATCACATAAAACATGCATAAAGGAAAAATAACATTTACACATTTCGAACACAATATATCATTTTAGTATATTGAAATAATGAATCCATTCAAAAAGGAATCCATTTCCAAAACCATTTAAAACATTTAATAAGGAGACTTTTGAATAAAAGTGTCCCATACCACCTTGACGCTTTTAAAATTTTAAACCATTAATATCCATATAAATAAATACTTAAAACCATTTTGAAACCATGGATATTAATATGAACTAATAATTAACACATTTAAAGAGATATTTTGGTTAAAGGGGTTCTACCAAAATTAGAGACACTTTAATACAATAATTGAGGTATAAAATTTAGTTAGAACTTTATAATATCATGAGAATAAATGGATTCATGATATAACATTCCAAAGGACAGTATATACACCATATAACAGTGAATTGGTGCATAACAACAATGAAGTCTCAATAGAAATGTCAAATGTGATGAATTCCCTTATAAAGAAGGTATCCTTAAATTAAGGTTAATTCAATCTCAAAATTATGTGTGAAAAATATAAATACAACCAATATAATAGGATATTATGTGTAAAATAATAAAAGGTCATTCACACATATTCAAAAGATGACATATTCAATAACTACATCTTGAACCCAAAGAAATCAAAATTGGGTTAAAAAGTTCCCATGGTAAAATTCGACAGCCTAACGACATCACTTCAAAATTCAGAAAATGAGTTTATGAGAGATAAAAATGGAATATCATCACTTGGTAATAAAATTTACATCAATAGAGTTATATATGAAGATATCCCAACATATTAGTATCTGAATTTAAAAGACATAACAAAATAAGTCTGTTAAAAGAGGAGGGTGAAAGGTTCCCTTACCGAGTTGTGTAACTTTTGAAATGTAAACCCCATGGAAGAAGGGTCATACAATGAATATTTGAATACCCATAAATGAAATTATACTAAAAAAATTTTATAATAATGGGCATTACATACACCAATCAAAGGAAATTGTGGAAAATGTATCATAAATCTCACGGGAATAAAAGTGAGATGAAATATCCCTTACGAAAACTCGGCAGCCTAACGACGCCACATAAAACATCCAAAATGGATTGATGAGAGGAAATAGGGTCTCTAATCATATGAACATATAAATTTCAGTAATAGTAATATAAAATAACATCCCAATCACAAGAAATATGAGCTTAAAAGGAATGACATAAAAGGGTGTACTTAAAAAGAAAGAGAGGAGTAGGATCCCTTACCTCGGGTCCGACTTGACTCGATCATTCTTTAATCTCTTTAATAATAAACATCAGTTAATTTCTACTTCCTTAAGAACATTTTTCAAATTCATTAATCCTTTTATAGAACTTATTAACATGTCATTAACACTATGTAATTATTTTAGTTAATAACGGTCGTTTAAACGATCATTGGTTCTTGAGTCAAAATATGCCCTTTATAATTACAAGTTGTTCATGTATGCATTATATACAGAGTTATAATAATGATTTATATATCACATATATCATATATATCCAGTACATATTCATTTTATACTATTCCATATCATTTGTAGATAAAAAAAGAAAAGCATCGTTCATTGAGACGGTAGGTCGTACGTACGCATGAACGCTACTTTTATTTTTTTCTTTTTCATATTAATGGAAAAAAAAATGATATGTGTATATATATTATAATTCCAGTATAATATATATGTTATATAGGTCACATATTTTCATTAATTTCATTCTTTATGCATTCCATGTATTGCATGTACGGGTCACATCATTTGAGGGGGCGGTAGTACGCACTTCCTCATATGAAATTATCGCATTTACACAACATGAAATGAATAAAGGCATGGTTTAAATATAAAATACAGAAGAATATAGTAAACATAAATACCATATATATAATATATAAAATACAGTGACATCATAATGGCCATTTTTAAATGTGTTAAAAGAATATTTAACAATCATCGTTTTATGAGGTAGAAAATCGCCAACCACAGAAACAATATGTTTTTTAACCATTAGATGAAGGTGTGTGTAAGTGTAGCTAGAAAACATCTTATAACAACATCCTAGTATATTGAAGATACTGGTGTTTTTACAAAAGAAATGAATAAAAAGATTTTAGGGGGTTGGAGAAGCAAAATAAAACAAAAGGACTCAAGTGAAGACATTACCTTAAAACCGGGTAACTCTCTTTGGTTTGAGCTAAAAGGATTCCTTGGGAAGACTTCTGCCCAATGTGAGGCTTCAAAGAGTTATATAGGGATTTTGAGAGACCATATTGTCAGGGGTTGTCCTAACCAAAGGATTTGGAAGTGTGGTTAAGGAGGTAGGGGTAGGGGCCTTTTTTAAGAGGAGAGGAGGGGCACTCCTGGAAAGGTATAAAATGTAAATTTATTTTCAAATGAGTTTCGGATTTTAATGTTCACACATTGATGTATTTTGAGGATAAGGTGATAAGGTTTCTAAATCCACCCATTCAATAGGTATTGGACATGTGTAGGTCTTATATTTTACATTATCTTTCCATTTTATTTAAATCGTTAAATAATGAGGACATTGCTGCATCATCATGATGTCACAAATAATTTAATTTATTTAATGTCTAAAAATTATAAAAAAATAACTATGATGTAGGAAATATTTTTAGATTTAGAATGAATATTTATAGTCTAAAATATCATTTATGTATAAAAAATTATAAATATTTTACTTAGGTGATACATTCTTTGTTACATTTAACATTCTTTAAAAATAAAAAGATAAAAAGTCACTTTCTCACAAAAGTGATTCCATGGGGCCCCCAAGTTTGGCACAAGGCATCCCATGGTCGGCCATGAGACAACTAGTATCCTTAGGAAACATTTAGTAGTCATTTTTTATTATTATGATATTATCTTATTATCTTTAACTACCCGATTACTCATTAATCACGATAATTAAAGATAATTACCGTCGTTACTATTCATAATGTCAAAAAACAAAAAAGTCTTAATTACATAATTTGGACATTCTGAATCCAAATATGTAATCCATTTTACCAAACTCCAAACACATAAATTGAAAAAATTAATTTAAAAAAACATCCCGTTGTCAAAACAAATAGCTGGTTTTTTAGAGACAATATTTATAAAAAGTTTGGCACCTGTTTATGCCTAATTCCAAAGTGAAATTAATCCCAATGAACTTCATTGAATTACATGGTAAATATATATTATAATTATAATTTAAAACAAATTAAAAAGATAATATAACCATATAATTAAATTATATGAAAAAGTAGTTCTGATGTAAAATGCAGTATTTTTCACTATTCATTGAAAAATGAACATTGTCAGAAAAATACCAAATATTAATCCAAGGAAAATTTCAATGCCCCAATCATAAATAATATGTTTATTTTGAAAAAAATAGAGCTTATAAAATTTTCAAAAACTAGATTTTAAAGTGGTTCGCCAATAAAAGGTGGTTAATTGAACTTTTAAAGAATATTGGAATGTTTACCCTTAAAATTGGATTCATTCGCATTTTTAATCCTATAACATTTATTGCAAAGAGTAAAAATATTTGACTAACATATATAATCATTTTTAGTTAGTTCTTTTCATTCCCTCCATTAAAACTGCTAGGCATTAACTACCGATTAAAATAATATTATTTTATTACTAGAGTGCAATGCAAGATTCCCAAGAAACTCATTGTTGCGTATTGAGAACGCCATCGTGCATAGCATACCATTTAAAGTAATATTAACAATTTATTTAGAAATATGGATAAATATGAAAATATCATACTCTTTATTTACTTGGGGTGTTACATCCTTCCCCCCTTTTGGGAATTGCGTCCTCGCAATTTTAAAATTTAGGTTGGAAACATCCTTGAACGTCCCACATCGGAACAAGAGTCGGTAAAACAATCACATTAAAATAAACAAAGATAAGTAAAACGGTCACCAGAGTTAACCCATACTAGGATTCCATGTATTAAAAAATGGACATGGAGGAAAAAACAAAGGGTCGTGTTTTGATGGAGTGTGATTGTAAACATGTCTAGGAGAAAGTTAACCACAAGAAAATCACAAACTTGTGATGGGTTAAACGGTATTCGATTCCTCCGTAGGAAAAGTTAATAGACAAAAATTTTTGTTTTTTTTATTGAGGAGTTTATTCATAAGGAAATATAATTACTTATCATGTTGACTTTAAACTTTTATTATATTTCTTACACAAACTCATTTTTTCTCCTAAAGACGAGTATTTAGGAAGACTTGTTCACTATAATCAACTTCTATAGAATCACCTAATCCAAAAAAGAGAACTATATACTTCCCATGTATTTAGACTTTAACCAAAACCAAAACCAAAAAGGTTAGTACAAGATCAGATAATCCAGAAAAGGATAACCCTTTATAAAAATAAAATCTATTCTTAATCTCCAAAATTTGTCCAACAAAACCCAAAGTTCAACGAGGACCATTCGATAAACAATTTGTCCATAAAATTATTCAAAGTAAACCAAACTAAGATTGAAACCCAAATATATGAAGGATTTAGTCACATAGTCTTCCAAGTTAAATTGTAACATTTATCTCCAAACAACATCAGTTGCTCATAAAGTCTCGTATTGAAAAGTAATTAACCTAATAACATATCCTCCCTGATAGGTAAATAAATTTCAATAGATAACCCAAAATCAACTTACTCTTTATTCAGAAAATCATCTAACTAAAAAGAATCAGTCAAACTAACCAGGGACTTCACGTAGTCTTGTGGTAGGCGATAAATACTAGTTTGAATTTGGTTGTGGGTTCGATTCCCGCAGCTTTTTCCAACGTGATGGGTTGTCAAACGGTCTGCGTGTTGTCCTTTTTCCAAAACTATATAATTCTCAAATCATTCCCAAAAAAGAGATAAAATCATCAAAAATAACCATAACATAATTTAACCTCAATTCTATCTCATTCCATTCACTTCCATAATAACATATAGTAACCCATAATTATCTGAAAAGTAAGGATCATATAAACCCAAAAGGTTCTTTATAACTATGTACACAAAAGAAAAGATAACTATTCCTTGAATAAAATTTTCATATATTAAACATCAGGGTTACACATAATATTAAAAGTCTTCTAATGTGAACCCATCATCAAAAGAGACTTAATACTCTTAATAAATTCACCATAACTCTTGAATCCCTTATATGTTGACATCTTATTCATTCAACATTATTCATGATCCATTAACCATTCCTTTTCAACTTATTCTGAAATACTTCTTCCCCAGAGACAAAATCATGAATCATATCCTAAGATTCCAAAATAGGAAAACAATAGTCATGAAATAATCCATACCTTTGATTGGTCATTTTCAGTTTCTTCATCCTCTATCAGAATGGAATTAGGTATTGGTAAACAAACATTTGTACGATCATGGTGATCCCATTCACGAAACTTCTTCATAGGAAATGTGTTTTCATAATGACCTTGCACACCACATTTAAAACATTCAATTTATCCCTCAGAAAGAACTTCTTTCCCTTTCCTTGAGTCAACTGGATGCTTCCTTTTTCCATGGTAGGTTCTTGCTTTATGTCCTTCATTTCTGCATCTATAGCATATTTCTGTCTCTTTGAAACATTTTCCTAGGTGTTTCTTTCCACATTTTTGACACATAAGTTTTTTAACACACTTACCTTTATGATTATTACCTGTAGTTCCATAGGGATTTGTTTCTAGAATATATTATGCCTTATAGATATCACCAAGGTTTAGGTGGTCATTCATGACTCCAGATAGTTGGTTGAGGATAATCACAAGAGTTCCCATTGCAGCTCCCATATCATTCAGTTTCTTGCTCAAAAAACTGTCACAGTTTCCTTCACATCCACTATTACTTTGGTGCCTGCTAGATCCAGCCATTTACTAAAACCAAAAAGGTCAGTATGAGTATATCAACAAAACCATAATGTACTAATGGGGAAGATAAACACTAGGATATACTTAGTCATTCAGTTTATCTAAAACTAGGAATCTTTCTGAAATCCTAACCATTATGGTAATGTCACTTATGCTTAAATAATACCATAACCTCTAATGTAATCTAAACCAACCTCTGATACCATCTATAAGGCCCCAACCATAAAAACTTACTTAATCTTGAGTTATTACAAGATTACACATTGAGGATCTTTTCAGGATTAGAGTTTTATAGAATTAGATCATTAAACTTGCATTACATTCCACATTTAAACAAAGTGGTTACATAAAATATAGTATTCATTTTTCCCCTAAACGGAAACATATTTAAAATAAAACATGGATTCTTTCTTGACACTTCCTTGACACTATCATCATTTCATGTATCTTACCCTTGACCTGTGAAAAACATTTCAAAAAAACTTGGGATGAGCATAAAAAGCTTAGTAAGGGTTATAAAAAAAGTATGGAATGAAAACATGAGTTCATGTATACATAAGAATGAAATCACACTTTACCCATAAAACATAGGCAGTTTAACATACCTCACCAAATCATGGATAAATCATAGAAATCCTATGACCTATAAAGCAACTTGAGGAATTCATAACATTATTATGTAGGGAGTAACCCTCTTTGTTACGTTTGGAATACCCACCACAATATTTTCCCTAAATATATTTGGAGAAACCTTAATGTTTCACTCCTTCACGTTACCAAATGAATTGGAGAGCTATATCAGGCTCACCCGCCCTTAGTTTATCACGGAACCACCCATTTTCATAACAATTCCCAAGAACCATAACATAAACGTATCACATAAAACATGCATAAAGGAAACATAAAATTTCCACATTTCAATCACAATATAACATTTTATGATGTTGAAATAATGAATCCATTCAAAAAGGAAACCATTTCCAAAACCATTTAAAAAATTTAATAAAGAGTTGTAAAGACCCGTAAATTTGAAGGAAATGTTTTTCTTAATTTTCTTTGGAATTTTACAAGAGCATTGTTTCTGACAGCACATGATTCTGAGGCCCGGTGTGCCCGAAATCATTTTCCGATGTTTGGCTCGGGTACGTTCAGTGAACGGACGAGCGGGTTTTTCTAACTTTTGAACCAGTGCCCATAATCGAATTCGAGGGCACCGATGAAATCGCAGCGCCGATATTCACTTAGAAACTCCTCTTCCGGAGTTGCGTTTTCTCGGGTGTGGTTTTTAATTTTCGGGCTTAATGTTAACAAATAAAATAATTTTTTGACAACTTTATTTTATTTCAATTAATCCACTTGGAAGCCACATGAAGCCACTTAAAAGAGGCTTAAACTGAGTTGATCTGGATAGGATGCTATCCTGAAAATATCCTACCCCCTCGGTAGGATATTTGTGAGGTGGGGCCCGCATGATCCCCGCCGTTTCTTTTCGCTAAGTAACGCACCCGCGAAAACCCGTCATTATGAAAGTCAACTGACGCGTTTTCTTAATTTCTTAACAGACCATTTAATTGGGCGGTTTATTTCATAAATTAAATGAGTTCTTCCTTTCATTGAATTAATTCAAGGAATTGATGGGTCGTTACTTACCCATTTTCGTGTGTTGGCAGAATAATAAAATAAGACCAACAAGTCTTTTGAAAGTTTATGCGTTGAGAGGATTTGATAGAATCCTTGTATCTTCTTTCTCCTTCGCGAAGAATGCGAAGAACGCGAAGAACGCGAAGAACGCCGTCATCTGCGGAGATCGATGACGCTCTAATCCGAGACGTTCTTCCCTACCCCGATCTCCGATCACCAACCGTTTGAGGTGAGTGATTTCGGGTTTCTTCTAAAAGTTCTTTGTGGTTTAAAATGAAACATGGATTTAATTATTTTATAATTAATATTTGTTGTTTCTTGGTCCGTCGAGTTCGTCGAAGCTACGCCGGATTCTGCGACGACGCGACGCCCTTCCGCGACGACGCGCCGATCTCCACCTTCCGCGACGAGTAATTCCGCGAAAAACGCTCGCGAGCGACGACTACGAGGTTGGGGTTTTATTTCTTGGAAATTCCCTTTTTTCTCTTGTCGTTTTCGTTAAAATTGAGGAACCTGTTTTATAAAACAATTTTATTTCATTAAAAATTGTTTTCGGATATGCGTTCATGTGTTGAACATTATTCCTTCCGTTGATTATCTCTAACGCGGAGGGTGCAGGCCAAACGAACACGGCCCGACGACCCTCCGCCGTTCTTCGTTGTTGTGCGGATTTGACTGGCTACGACGGAACTTGCCTCAATAGAGGTTTGATGATTCGGCATTGAATAATGGGTCCCAGGAGGAGCGGCGGCACAGACGGGAAGAAAAACGGTCCACCAGAGCGAGTTCGGCGGCCCGCGGAAGCCGGCGGCGGCGCCCGGCGCGCCGTCGGATGAGACCGCGGCGGCACCGGCTGCGGCGGCGGCGCTCGCGGGACGCGGCTGAAGCCGCGTCAGGCCACCAGGGAGACACCCCGCGGGTGTCGTGGGGGTGTCACGTGGGGGCGGCGGCTCCCCCCCCCCCCCCCCCCGCGTCACTCGGGAGGCGTCTTCAGCCGCGTCCGGTTGTCTGGCCAACACCCCGCGGGTGCCGCGAGGGTGTAACGCGGGGCAGCGGCTCCCCCCGCGTCGGCCGCTCGGCCGCGCGGCCGAGCCGGGCCGGGCTGGCCGAGCCCGACCGGACCGGGTTGGACCGGGTTGGACCGGGTTCGGCCGACCCAGGGGGGGGGGGGGGGGTCGGGCCGGGTCGGCCCGGGCCCGGACCCCCCGTCTTCGGACGGTTTTCGTTCAAATGAACGTATCTTGAGCTACGGGCCTCCAAACGACTCGCCATCAGTGGCAACGTGATACTTTTATCGAGACAGCCGTTTCAGTATATTGAACTCAAGGTTTAGAAATATTTTGAGTTCGGCCGGGTTGTTTCGTACACGAAACCAACCGGGCCCTCGGAGCGGAAAAGCTCATATCTTGAGCTACGGACGTCCGATTGACGTGTCGTCGACTACGTTGAATTCCTCTAAGTGAGACGGATCTTTTGGCATACTCCGCCCGAGGTTTGGACGCAGGTGGAGTACGATCGGGTTGGTTTTGCCTTAAAAACCAACTGGCCCCCTGGGACAAAAAAGCCAATAACTCTCAGACCGGGCGTCCGATTGACGCGTTGTCTGCGACGTTGAGTTCCTGTTGACGATACAGAACTTTTGGATACATCAACTTCGGACTTTGTGCCAGTTTATGTATCGGCCTCTCGGCTCGTGGAGCGGACCCTCCCGAACGAGCTTGCTGTGTGCGGGAACCCCAGACTTGGCTGCGAATGCTACTATGGCGACGACCGTGCAGAGATCCTCAGTGGACTGCGGTGACGGCTGTGCAGAGATCCTCAGTGGACTGCGCCGACGACTTGGCAGAGATCCTCAGTGGACTGCGATGACTACAGCACTCAGCGATCCTACGTGGATCAGTGCTACAGGTCCTGTGTGGGCCCGATCCTATGTGGGTCCGATTTTGTGTGGGTTAGTGCTCAGCGGTTTTGTGTGAGCTAGCACCTACAGGTCCTGTGTGGGCCCGATCATGTGTGGGTCATTGCGGGGGTTAGTCACCTATCGATCCTTTGTGGGTCCGACGACTTAGATGGATCAGTGATCATCTTTATCGTCATCCGAAAAGTATATCTGTGTGAGCTGAATCTTGTGTTACTCTCCTTTGTGGATTGTGTTGAGCTATCCTGTGTGGATTTACTGTTTACTCTCCTTTGTGGATTGTGTTGAGCTATCCTGTGTGGATTTACTGTTTACTCTCCTTTGTGGATTGTGTTCAGCTATCCTGTGTGGATTTACTGTTTACTCTCCTTTTTGGATTGTGTTGAGCTATCCTGTGTGGGTATACGTTTTTCTTTCCTGTGTGGACTAGGTTGTTCTTGGGCGCGGACGTTGGGGCCGAGAAGGAATTGATGACTTAGGTATATGTATGGGCATATACCTAAGCCATGTCAGATATTATACTTCGTGATTGTATATTTCCTTTGTGGATTATCCATTGTGGATTTCGGGAGACCTTCGGGGGTCTCGAGGTCCCTACTGAGTAGATTATACTCACCCCTGCACGGGCTATACATGCACTTCGTGGTGTTGGTTGCAGACGACGAGCAGCGCTAATCGAGGTGGAGGCGTACGGAGTAGGATGGTATCTAGAGGTGGACCACTGGGCGGGACGTACTCAGAGCGGATGGCTAGACCGAGGAGCTATGGAGGCTATCTGTACCCACCCTTCAGATGGGAATTTCAAAGGATGGCTCAACGCTGCAGTTTTTCCTTTCAGTTGAAGTTTTTCCTTTCAGTTGTACTTTACAGTTGGGATTGTATTTCTGACCCCTTTGTACTTTCAACACAACTAGTACCGTTTTTACTTAGTGTTTACTTTTCTACTTGCTTACTCTTTGGTGATTGTTTAGTTTTCAAAGGCAATGCCTTACCTTTTGTTGGGATTTACACATTGGTGCTAGTCGCCAGCCCCTGTCCTATGGACGGTGGGCTTGGGGTAGTCACGGCAAGGGCCCCGAGGACGGGTCATGACAAATTGGTATCAGAGGGGTCGGTTTTACCGCAGACTCTGATCTTTCTTCTATGTGAAGAAATAGTTTTTAGCATATTGAGTGTGGTTATCAGTCCAGGGAGTCCAGTGTTGGTGCGGCGGCCGACGTATCCGTACACTAGGACCCTGACTTCTGATTTCCGACTTAATGCACGAAAACATTGATTGCATGTGTGTTTCAGGTTTTCTTTGTTATTACTTGTGTCAGCTCACCAGGTATACTGTTCTGACCATGGTGCACTTGTTTCCTTTTCAGGATGGCCCCACGACGGTAGCCAGCTAAGGATCCGAGAGTAGAGCGTGACGATAGCCCACCGAGTGACGAGGCCTCGGTACAGGGCCCGTTGACAGCAGAGGCACCGGCTGTGCCTTCACCCGCCGATCCCCCGATGCTTCCAGTGCCGATCGCTGACGATGCACAACGCCTCGGAGCTCTGCACGAGTTCCATTGCCAGCGACCACCCAGGTTTCATGGGGAGATGGACCTCCAGGCAGCCAAGGACTAGCTGGCGGCGGTCGTTCGAGTTTTCAGTCTAGTGAGGACACCAGCAGACCTCATGGTGTTCCTCGCGGCGAGCCTACTGCACGAAACAGCAGGACGATGGTGGAGCTTGATGCTCCAGGTACACGATGAGGCCTCCCTCATCTGGACAGACTTCGAGAGCCTCTTCCGCTCAGAGATCATCACGGCCACCCTCCGTGCGGTGCACATTCATGAGCTTCTTCAGCTGTGGCAGGGCAGCTTGCCGGTCGCCCAGTACACGACGAGGTTCACCGATCTTTCTCGCTACTCGACAGACATGGTACGAGACCCCTTCTTCCGGGCCCGGACCTTTGAGAATGGTTTGAGACACGAGATCAGGGCATCGCTGATCTTCTTCAGTATCCCGACCCAGGAAGGAGTGCTGGAGTGAGCACTTCTGATCGAGAGCTTTCTGGCTGAGTCCACAGCGAGACCTACCGTAGGGAGGCAGGTACCAGAGTCTTTGACAGCTGGTAGACGACAGATGAATCAGGGTTCCAGGCAGACCAGACCTTCCGGCAGACGACCTCAAGACACTGGCTCAGCAGTGCGAGGCACACAGTGCGGAGCCAGTCCTCCGAGAGGTAGGCAGTGCTACGCGTGCAGCGGGCAGGGCCACACGGCTCATGACTGCCCAACCCACCTTACCAAGGAGCATTAGATGGTGGAGGGGCCACCTAGGCAGAGGCAGAGGGTCGACCGTGGCGGTCCTCAGGGAGGAGGTGGACGAGGCAGAGGAGCTGGCCGAGCCGCAGGTGGTGGGCGACGCTTTGAGGCTCTGCCACCACCACCACCAGGAGGTCCGCCCCGACCCCAGGGAGCTGGCGGGCAGAGACAGGCCCAGCTCCAGGCAGCGGAGTCCTACAACAACGGCGTGCCAGAGATGATTCGAGGTATGATCTGTGTCTATTCCACCCTTCCTACAGTTCTTATAGACACAGGAGTGAGTCACTCTTTCATAGACACTGCCCTTGTTCGGAGCTCGGAGATTCCGACAGAGCCGTTGGCTCGATCCTTACGGCTAGAGAAACTTACGGGAGTAGACTCGACGATTACGCACGTGTTCCGGTAGTGTGAGCTTACTCTAGGAGGCGAGATCTTCGGATGCGATCTTCTTGTAGCAGTGTCGAGGCCTTACGACATCTTCTTGGTCATGGATTGGTTATCTATGGTCCATGCACAGATTGACTGCATTAGGTGCAAGGAGCGATGTGTGCGCACCGACGGGAGCAGGTTCACCTTCACCGGCGAGAAGGGAGCCTTCGCAGCACAGGATGGACTCACGCAGTGGAGAGGGCATCCCATCACTCATCAGTTGGCTATCCTCATCCTTGGAGCAGTTGACGTGCGGAGTCCTAGTTTTCCTGTAGTGGTGGATCGGTATGCAGACGTCTTCCCCGACGACGTTCCAGGGCTACCTCCTCGCAGAGAGGTAGACTTTTACATTGATCTGTACCCCGGGACAGCCCCGATATCCACTCCAGTGTATCGGATGGCCCCCGCTAAGCTTCGAGAGATACATGTACAGTTGGATGACTTGCAGGGCAAGGGGTTCATCCGACCCAGTGTTTCACCCTGGGCTTCCCCGATATTGTTCACCAAGAAGGCGGACGGGAGCACGCGACTGTGTGTCGATTATCGTCGCCTGAACTAGGTGATAGTGAGGAACATGTATCCACTACCGAGGATTGATGACCTCTTCGATCAGCTCATGGGATCACAGTGGTTCTCGAAGATAGACCTCAGGTCAGGCTATCATCAGCTCAGAGTTCGAGACGAGGACGTGCAGAAGACGGCCTTCAAATGTCGGTATGGCCACTATGAGTTCTTGGTTATGCCTTTCGGTGTAACCAACGCTCCAGCAGTGTTCATGAGCGTCACGAACAGTATCTTCCAGCCATAACTCGATCAATTTGTTGTGGTCTTCATCGACGAAATTTTGGTGTACTCGACAACGGAGGAGGAGCACGCCTACCACCTGCGGGTTGTACTAGACACACTCTGAGAGCACCAAATTTATGGAAAGATCTCGAAGTTCCAGTTCTGGTTATGAGAGGTCCACTTATTGGGTCACGTCATTTCTGAGGTGGGAGTTGCAGTGGATCCTACGATGATCGAGGCAGTGCTAGCTTGGGAGCCACCCAAGAGCGTGATAGAGGTGCAGAGTTCTTGGGCCTAGCCGGATACTATCGGAGATTTGTGCCAGACTTCTCCAGAGTTTCGGCCCCACTCTCAGCGTTGACGAAGAAGGGGAAACCCTTCGTGTGGTTAGACAGTTGTCAGTAGAGCTTCTAGGAGCAGAGGCAGAGGCTGACCAGCGCACCTATCGTGAGGTTGCATGAGGAGGGAGTTGGATACGTAGTCTATTGTGATGCATCAGGGACCAGACTCGGGTGTGTCCTGATGCATGAGTGGGTCGTGATTGCTTATGGATCACGTCAGTTAAGGCCGCATGAGAAGAACTACGCTACCCATGACCTGGGGTTAGCAGCAGTGGTCTTCGCTCTGAAGACTTGACGACACTATCTGATGGGCGAGCGCTTTATAGTCTTTTCTGACCATCAGAGTCTCAGGTACATCTTCTCTTAGAAGGACCTGAACCTGAGACAGAGGTGATGGCTTGAGTTCCTCCAGGACTATGACTTTGAGATAGTATATACTCTTGGGAAGGGGAACGTGGTGGCCGATGCCCTCAGTAGGAGGACGAGCATCCAGCTACTTGAGGAGGTGACAAAGAAGCTAGTCGCCTTGTAGATATCCTTCGTGGATAGAGATGGAGCAGCCTTCCTTCAGTCTCTCATAGTCTCTCATCCACTTCTACAGTGGGTCAGAGAGGCTCAGCATGGGGACGCTGACTGTGAGACACGGCGTGCATAGATAACCTCGCGAATGGCACCTGATTGTTTCTCCCTTGGAGTAGAGCACATCGTCCTTTTCAGAGGACGTACCTTGGTACCAGTCGCTTTACGAGAGGAGGTGCTGAGAGAGTTTCACACTTCTCCTTTGGCGGTACATCCTGGAGTGGCGAAAATGTACCAGGATCTCAGACGACTGCACTGGTGGCCGGGCATGGAGAAGGATGTGGCAGAGTTCGTTTCATGGTGCCACACCTGCTAGCAGGTGAAGGCAGAGCATCAGGTACCAGCAGGCTTGGTACAACCCTTGGAGGTCCCAGAGTGGAGGTGGGACGGGATATCTATGGACTTCGTGACTGGACTTCCACGCACTTCCAAAGGTCATGACTCCATTTGGGTGATTGTTGACCAACTCAACATGTCGGAACATTTCTTACCCATCCGAGAGTAGGGCTCAGTGGATAGCTTGGGGCGTCTCTACATTTAGAAGATTGTACGGCTTCACGGTGTGCCATCGACTATCGTCTCCGATCGGGATGCTCGCTTTACATACCGGCTTTTGAAGGGGTTGCAGGAGGAGTTCGGGACGCGTCTACGTCTGAGCACCGACTTTCACCCTCAGATGGATGGTCAGACGGAGAGGACCATTCAGACACTCGAGGACATGCTCCGCGCATGTGTCCTCGACTTTGGTCACAGCTGGGAGGACCACCTACCCTTGGTGGAGTTCTCGTACAACAACAACTACCACTCCACCATCGGGATGGCACCATACGAGGCGTTGTACAGCAGACCTTTCCGTTCTCCTTTATGCTGGACAGACCCTGGGGAGTCAGCACTCGTGGGACAAGAGATGGTCCGGGCCACCACAGAGAAGGTCCAGGTCATCCAGGAGCGGATGAGGACAGCTCAGAGCTGGCAGAAGTCATATGATGATAGGAGGCGGATGCCACTATAGTTCGAGGATGGCGACCACGTCTTCTTGCGTGTCTCACCTCGACGTGGTTTGCAGAGATTCGGCCGAGGCGGCAAGTTGTCTCCACGTTTCATCGGACCTTTCCAGGTCCCCAGCAGGATTGGCGAGGTGGCTTATCGCCTGGCTCTACCACCTCAGTTGCACCGGGTGCACGACGTCTTTCACGTATCTCAGCTGAGGAGATACGTGCACGACCCGACGCACATCATTGACCATGGGGAGCTAGACATGGATGATGGGGAGACTTTTGCGGAGGTCCTGGTGGAGATAGAGGATCGAAAGGAGCGGGTCCTACGTGGGTGATCGATTCCTCTTGTGTGCATAAGATGGAAGCACAGGAACCTCCAGGAGAGCACATGGGAGTGGGAGGCTCAGATGCGTGCTCAGTACCCACTTTTGTTTCCCTAGTTTTTGTTGTATCTTTACGGGGACGTAAAGCCCTGAGGTGGGAGTAATGTAAAGACCCATAAATTTCAATGAAATTTTTTTTCTTACTTTTTTTTGGAATTTTACAAGAGTGAAGTTTCTGACGGCACCTGATTCCCCGGCCCGGTGTGCCCGTAATCATTTTCCGAAGATTGGCTCAGGTACGTTTAGTGAACGGACGAGCGGGGTTTTCTAACTTTTCAACCGGTTCCCAGAATCGAATTCTGAGGGCACCGATGAAATCGAAGCGCCGGTATTCGCTTAGAAACGCCTCTTCTGGAGTTGCGTTTTCTCGGGAGTGGTTTTTAATTTTCGGGCTTAAAGTTAAGAAATAAAATAATTTTTCGACAACTTATATTTTATTTCACTTAAGCCACTTGGAAGCCACTTGAAGACACATAAAAGCTTCTTAAACTGAGTTGATCCGGATAGGATGCTATCCAGAAAATATCCTACCCCCTCGGTAGGATATTTGTGAGGTGGGGCCCGCACGAGCCCCGCCGTTTCTTTCGGTTAAGTAACGCACCTGCGAAAACCCATCATTATGAAAGTCAACTGATGCGTTTTCTTAATTTCTTAACAGAAAATTTAATTGGGTGGTTTATTTCGTAAATTAAATGAGTTGTTTCTTTCATTGAATTAATTCAACGAATTGATGGGTCGTTACTTACCCTTTTTCGTGTGTTGGCATAATAATAAAATAAGTCCAACCGGTCCTTTTAAAGTTTGCGCATTGAGAGGATTTGGAAGAATCCTTGTATCTTCTTTCTCCTTCGCGAAGAATGCGAAGAACGCGAAGAACGTGAATAAAACCGTCATCCGTGGAGATCGACGACGCTCTAATCCAAGACGTTCTTCCCCGCCCCGATCTCCGATCACCAACCGTTTGAGGTGAGTGATTTTGGGAATCTTCTAAATGTTCTTTGTGTTTTAAAACGAAACACGGATTTATTTATTTTATAATTAAAATCTGTTGTTACTTGGTCCATCGAGTTCGTCGACGCTACACCAGATTCTGCGACGATGCGACGCCCTTCCGCGACGACGCGACGATCTCCACCTTCCGCGACGGGAAATTCCGCGATGAACGCTCGCGAGAGATGACTACGAGGTAGGGGTTTTATTTCATGGAAATTCCCTTTTTTCCATTGACGTTTACGTTCAAATTGAGGAACCTGTTTTATAAAACAATGTTATTTCATTAAAAAAAAATTTCGGATATGTGTTCAGGTGTTGAACTTTATTCCTCCCGTTGATTATCTCTAACGCGGGGTGTGCGGGCCAAACGAACATGGCCCGATGACCCTCCGCCGTTCTTCGTTCTTGTGCAGATTTGACGGGCGACGACGGAACGTTCCGCAACAGAGGTTTGATGATTCCTCAGTGAAGAACGGGTCCCGAGAGGAGCAGCGGCGATGATGGGAAGAAAAACGGGCCACCAGAGCGACTCTGGCGGCGGCGCGTGTCACCGGCGCCCGGAGGTGGCGGCGCGCGCGGGACGCGGATGAAGCCTCGTCCGGCCACCAGGGAGACACCTCGCGGGTGTCGCGGGGGTGTCAAGTGGGTGTGGAAGCTCCCCCCCGCGTCACTCGGGACGCGGCTTCAGCCGCGTCCGGCGGTCTGGCCGACACCCCGCGGGTGCCGCGGGGGTGTCACGCGGGGCGGCTCCTCCCCCCGCGTCGGGCGCTCGGCCGCTCGGCCGAGCCGGGCCGAGCTTGCAGAGCCAGACCGTTCCGACCGGGTCAGACTGGGTCAGACTGGGTTCGGCCGACCCAGGGGGGTCGGGCCGGGTCGGACCAGGCCCGGACCCCCCGTCTTCAGACGGTTTTAGTTCAAATGGCTGTATCATGAGCAACGGTCCTCCAAACGACTCGCCGTCAGTGGAAAAGATATCCTTCGATCGACACGGTCGTTACGGTATATCGCACTCAAGGTTTCAGATTACTTTGAGTTCGGCCGGGTTGGTTCGTACACGAAACCAACCGGGCCCTCGGAGCGGAAACGCTCATATCATGAGCTACGGACGTCCGATTGACGTGTCGTCGACTTCGTTGAATTCCTCCAAGTGAGACGGATCTTTTGGCATACTCCGTCCGAGGTTCGGACGTAGGTGGAGTACGGTCGGGTTGGTTTTTCCTTAAAAACCAACCGGGGACCTGTGACGAAAAAGCCAATAACTATCAGACCGGGCGTCCGATTGACGCGCTGTCTGCGACGTTGAGTTCCTGTTGATGATAGAGAACTTTTGGATACATCAACATCGGACTTTGTGTCAGTTGATGTATCGGCCTCTCAGCTCGTGGAGCGGACCCTCCCGAACGAGCTTGCTGTGTGCGGGAACCCTAGAGCTGGCTGTGACTACTACTGCGATGATGACTGTGCAGAGATCCTCGGTGGACTGCGGAAACGGCTGTGCAGAGATCCTCAGTGGACTGCGACGACGACTGGGCAGAGATCCTCAGTGGACTGCGATGACTACAACACTAAGCGATCCTACGTGGATCAGTGCTACAGGTTCTGTGTGGGCCCGATCCTGTGTGGGTTAGCACTCAGCGGTTCTAAGTGAGCCAACGCCTACATGTCCTGTGTTGGCCCGATCCTGTGTGGCTCATTGCGGGGGTTAGTTACCTATCAATAATTTGTGGGTCCAATGACTTAGATGGATCAGTGATCATCTTTATCGTAATCCGAAAAAGTATACCTGTGTGAGCTGAATCTTTTGTTACTCTCCTTTGTGGATTGTGTTGAGCTATTCTGTGTGGATTTACTGTTTACTCTCCTTTGTGGATTGTGTTGAGCTATCCTGTGTGGATTTACATTTTACTCTCCTTTGTGGATTGTGTTGAGCTATCCTGTGTGGATTTACTGTTTACTCTCCTTTGTGGATTGTGTTGAGCTATCCTGTGTGGGTATACGTTTTTCTTTCCTCTGTGGACTGGGTTGTGCTTGGGCGCAGACGTTGGGGCCGAGCGGGAATTGATAACTTAGGTATATGTATGGGAATTTACCTAAGCTGTGTCAGATGTTACTTCGTGATTGTGTCTTTCCTTTGTGGATTATCCTTTGTGGATTTAGGGAGAACTTCAGGGGTCTCGGGTTCCCTACTGAGTAGCTTATACTCACCCCTGCACGGGCTATGCCCGCACTTCGTGGTGTTGGTTGCAGATGACGGGCAACACTGATCGAGGTGGAGGCGTACAGAGCATGACAGTACCTGGAGGTGGACCACTGGGCGGGACGTACTCGGAGAGGACGGCTGGACCGAGGAGCTGTGGAGGCTATCTATACCCACCCTTCAGGTGGGACTTCCAGAGGAAGGCTTGACGCTGCAGTTTTTCCTTTCAGTTGCTGTTTTTCCTTTCAGTTGTACTTTACAGTTGGGCTTGTATTTCCGACCCCTTTTTACTTTCAGCATAGCTTGTATCGTTTTTACATAGTGTTTAATTTTCCGTTTTCTTACTCTGTGGTACTTGTTTACTTTTCAAAGGCATTGCCTTCCCTTTTGTTGGGATTTACGCCTTGGTGCTAGTTTACATCCCCTGGCCTATGGAAGGCGGGCTTGGGGTAGTCACGGCACGGGCCCTGAGGACGGGTCCTGACAAGATATTTTTGAATCAAAGTGTCCCATACCACCATGAAGCTTTTAAAATTTTAAACCATTAATATCCATATAAGTAAATCGTTAAAAACATTTTTAAAACATGGATATTAATAAGAACAAATAATTAAAACATTTAAAGCGATATTTTGGTTAAAGAGGTTCTACCAAAATTAGAGACACTTGAATACAATAATTGAGGAATAACATTTAGTCAGAACTTTATAATTTCATGAGAATAAATGGATTCATGATATAGTATTCCAAAGTATAGTATATACACCATATAAGAGTGAATTGGTGCAAAACAACAATGATGTCTCAATAGAAATGTCAAATGTGATGAATTCCCTTATAAAAATGGTATCCTTAAATTAATGATAATTCAATCTCAAAATTATGTGTGAAAAATATAAATACACCCAATATAAGTGGATATTAAGTGTAAAATAATTAAAGGTCATTCACACATATTCAAAAGATTACATATTTATTAACTACATGTTGAACCCAAAGAAATCGAAATTGGGTTAAAAAGTTCCCTTGGTAAAATTCGACAGCCTAACGGCATCACATCAAAATTCATAAAATGAGTTGATGAGAGATAAAAAGGGAATCTTATCACTTGGTAATAAAATTTAAATCAATAAGGATATATAAGAACATATCCCAACATAATAGTATCTGAATTAAAAGACATAACAAAAGAAGTCTTTTAAAAAGAGGATGGTAAAAGGACCCCTTACCGAGTTGGGTAACATTCGAAATGTACACCCCATGGAAGAAGGGTCATACAATGAAGATGTGAATACCCATAAATGAAATTATACTACAAAAAGTTTATAATAATGGTATGTACATACACCGATCAATGTAAATTGTGGCAAATGTATCATAAATATCACGGAAATAAAAGTGAGATGAAAAATCCCTTACGAAAACACGGCAGCCTAACGGCGCCACTTAAAACATCCAAAATTGATTGATGAGAGGAAATAGGGTCTCTCATCATGTGAACATAAAAATTACAGTAATAGTAATATAAAATAACATCCCAATCAGAAGAAATATGATCCTAAAAGTAATGACATAAAAGGGTGTACTTAAAAAGAAAGAGAGGAGTAGGATCCCTTACCTCGGGTCCGACTTGACTCGATCGTTCTTTAATCTCCTGAATAATAAACTTGAGTTAATTTCTACTTCCTTTAGAAATTTTTTCATGTTCATTATTCCTTTTATATCACTTATTACCATGTCATGAACAATATGTAATTATTTTAGTTAATAACGGTCATTTAAACGATCATTGGTACTTGAGTAAAAATATGCTCTTTATAATTACATGTTGTTCATGTATCCATTATATCTAGAGTTATAATAATTATTTATATATCATATATATCATATATATCCAGTACATATTCATTTTATTACATTCCATATCATTTGGAGATAAAAAACGAAAAGCATCGTTCATGGAGACGGTAGGCCGTACGTACGCATGAACGCTACTTTCATTTTTTTATTTTTCATATTAATGGAATTAAAAATAAATGATATGTATATATATATATTATAATTCCAGTATAATATATATGTTATATAAGTCACATATGTTCATTAATTTCATTCTTTATACATTCCATGTATTGCATGTACGAGTCAGATCACTTGAGGGGGCGGTAGCCCGCACTTCCTCAAATGAAAGTTTCGCATTTACACAACATGAAAAGAATAAAGGTACGGTTTAAATATAAAATAAATAAGAATATAGTAAACATAAATACCATATATATGAAATATAAAATACAGTGACATCATAATGGCCACCATTAAAGGTGTTAAAAGAATATTGAACAATCATCGTTTCGTGAGGCAGAAAATCGCCAACCACAGAAACAGTATGTTCCTTAACCATTAGACGAAGGTGTGTGTAAGTGTATCTAGAAAACATCTTATAAAAACATCCCAGTATATTAAAGATACTGGATCGGTTACAAAATAAATTAATAAAAAGAGTTTAGGGGGTTGGAGAAGCAAAATAAAACAAAAGGACTCAAGTGAAGACATTATCTAAAAATCAGGTAACTCCCTTTGGTTTGAGATAAAAGGCTTCCTTGGGAAAAATTATTCCCAATTTTAGGCTTCAAGGAGTTATATAGGGATTTGGAGAGACCTAATGGGCAGGGTTTGGCCGAGCCAGATGATTTGGAAGTGTGGATAAGGAGGTAGGGGTGGGGGCCTTTTATAAGAGGAGAGGAGGGGCACTCATGGAAAGTTATAAAATGTAACTTTATTTTCAAATGATTTTCGGATTTTAATGGTCCCAAATTGATTTATTTCAAGTATAATGTTATAAGGGTTCTAAATTCACCCATCAAATAGGTTTTGGACTTGTGTAGGTCTTATATTTTACATTATCTTTCCATTTTATTTAAATCGTTAAATAATGAGGTCATTGCTGCATCATCATGATGTCATAAATAATTTAATTTAATTAATGTCTAAAAATTATAAAAAAACTACTATTATGTAGGAAATCTTTTTATCTTTCTAATTAATTTTTATAGTCTAAAATATCATCTATTTAGAAAAAATTAAAAATATTTTACTTAGGTGATGCATTCTTTGTTACATTTAACATTCTTTAAAAATAAAAAGATAAAAAGTCACTTTCTCACAAAGGTAATTACTTGGGGCCCCCAAGTTTGGCACAAGGCATCCCATGGTCTACCATGAGACATCCAGTATCCTTAGGACACATTTTGTGGTCATCTTTTTTATTATTATGATATTATCTTTTTATCTTTAACTACCCGATTACTCATTAATCAAGATAATTAAAGATAATTACCGTCGTTACTATTCATAATGTCCAAAAACAAGAGCCTTAATTACATAATTTGGAAATTATGATTCCAAATATTTAATATATTTAACCAAATTCCAAATACATAAATTTCAATAATTAATTTAAAAAACTTTCCGTTGTCAAAACAAATAGCGAGTTTTTTAGAGACAATATTTATGAAAAGTTTGGCACCTTTTTATGCCTAATTCTAAAGTGAAATTGATCCCATTGACCATAATTTAATTACATGGTAAAAATATATTCTAATTACACTTTAAAAAAAATTAAAAAGATAATATAACTATATAATTAAATTATATGAAAAAGCATTTTTGATGTAAAATGCAGTATTTTTCACTATTCATTGAAAAATGAACATTGTCAAAAAAATACCAAAAATTATCCCAAGGTAAATTTCAATGTGCCAATAAAAAATAATATGTTTATTTGGAAAAAAATATAGCTTATAAAATTTTCAAAAAGTATATTTAGAAAAGGTTCTCCATTAAAAGGCGGTTAATCGACCTTTTTAAGAATATTGGAATGTTTACGCTTAAAATTTGATTCATTCGCATTTTTAATCCTATAAAATTTATTGCAAAGAGTAAAATTATTTTACAAACATATATAATCATTTTTTAGTTAGTTCTTTTCATTCCCTCTATTAAAATGGCTAGGCGTTAACTACCATTTAAAATAATATTATTTTATTATTAGAGTGCACTGCAAGATTCCCAAGAAACTCATTGTTGTGTATTGGGTGTGCCATCGTGCATAGAATCCCCTTTAATGTAATATTATTATTTTATTCACAACTATAGATAAATATGAAAATTTCATACTCTATTTACCTGGGGTGTTACATTTCCACTTTTTAATCAAAAGATATCAATACAACACATTGATATAAAAACATTATGAAAACCAATTTCAATACCAAAATAAAAGAAAAGTAAAACATGGTATTTATTTTTCTTTAAAAAAAATGTATGGCTTGTATAGGAAGTCGATACTCAAATAATCGTCATGGCGGCAGAGAAGTCATTTTTGCTGCATACGTACGATAAAAACATTCTCTTTTGTCATTTAGTAAAATGATTTGTATAAAAAAATATTCCTTTCAAATAAATTTAAAAGTCAAATGGGTTTATACACCGTATAAAATAAGGTTGTGCATAAAACAAAATATGCTTCAATGAAAGGATATTGAGACGAAGTCCCATACAAAGATGGTATCCTTGGACTAAGGATAAATCAATTACATAATTATGTGTGAGAAACTAATACACTAAATATAAGTGCATATTAAGTGTAAAACAATCAGAGGTTATTTACACATATTCATAGAATGAAATATTCAAGGAGTACATGCTTATCCCAAAGATTCAAAATTTGGTTAAGAAGTTTCCTTGCAAAAATTTGACAGCCTAACGTCATCACTACAAAATTCAGAAAATGAGTTGATGAGAGATAAAAGGGTATCTCATCACTTGGACATAAAATTTAAATCACTAAGGATATACAAGAACATATCCCAACATAATTTTATGTGAATAAAAATACATAACAAAAGAAGTCTTTTAAAAAGACGAGGGTGAAAGGTTCCCTTACTGACATGGGTATCTTTCGAAACATACACCCCGTGAAATAAGGACAATACAACATTGATGTAAATACTCATAAATGAAATTATATTACACAATGTGTAAAATAATGGGAAGTACATACACCAATCAAAGGAAATTGTGGAAAATGTAGCATAAATCTCACGGGAATAAAAGTGAGATGAAAAATCCCTAATGAAAACTCGACAGCCTAATGGTGCCACTTAACACTTCCAAAAATGGATTGATGAGATCAAATAGGGTCTCTCATAATAATAAAATAAAATTTACATCAAGAGTAATATATAAGAACATCCCCCATCATAACAAATAGGAGCTTAAAATAAGTGACATAAAGGAGAGTACTTAAAATGAAAGAGAGAGGTTAGATCTCTTACGAAAATTCGGCAGTCTACCAGCGCCAGTCAAGACTTCCAAAATGGATTGATGAGAGAGATTAGGGTATCTGATCATATGAAAATAAAAATTAAAGTAAGAGTAATATAAAATAACATCCCAATCACAAGAAAGATGAGCTTAAAAGGAATGACATAAAAGAGTGTACTTAAAAAAGAAAGAGAGGGGTAGGATCCCTTACCTCGGGTCCGACTTGACTCGATCGTTCTTTAAAGTCCTGAATAATAAACATGAGATAATTTATACTTTCTTAAGAACCTATTTCAAGTTTATTATTCCTTTTATATCACTTATTTCCATGTTATAAACATTATGTAGTCATTTAAGTTAATAATGTTTGTTTTGTCGATATTTGGTTCTTAAGTCGAAAGTGGACTTCTTACAATTACATGTTGTTCGTGTGGTCAAAGGTTCATTATATCCAGAATATTATTCATGATTTGGATATCATATATATCATATATATATAGAATATACATTTATTTATAATATTACATAATCATTTAGAGGTAAGAAATGAAATGCACCGTTCATGGAGACGGTAAGCCGTACGTACGCATGAATGCTACTTTCATTTCTATGTCATATTAATGGAATTAAAACTAAATGAGAGGTAAGTATATTTTAATTACAGAATTATATTAATCATTTAAATTTAACATACATCATATATAATAACTTTAAAACCATCCATTATACATCCCACATATGGCATTAACAAATCAAATCACTTTGAGGGGGCGGTAGTCTGCACTTCCTAAAATGAAATTATCGTTTTTACCCACAATGGAAACAATAAAGTTATTAAAAAAAATAGAGAATAATAAACATATTATATATCACATATAAATATAGTGTCATCTTAATGGCCACCTTTTAAGGTGTTATATGAGTGTTGAACAATCATCATTTCGTGAGGCATAAATTCGCCATCCACATTAACAGTATATTCATTAAGCATTTGATGTAGGTGTGTGTAAGTGTAGCTCGAATTATTCTTATAAAAAAATCCTAGTATATTTATGATAATGGAGTTGTTACAAAAGAAATGAATAAAAAGCGTTTAGGGGGTTAGAGAAGAAAAATAAACCAAAAGAACACAAGTGAAGACATTATCTTAAAATCGGATAACTCCCTTTGGTTTGAGCTCAAAGGCTTCCATGGGAAGACTTCTTCCCAAAGTGAGACTTCTAAGAGTTATAGAGGGATGTGGAGAGACAAAATGTGCCGTGGTTTTCCGAGACAAAGGCTTGAGAGGTGTGGGTAAGGAGGTAGAGGTGGGGGCCTTTTATAAGAGGAGTGGAGGGGCACCCTTGGAATGTAAGGAAATGTTACATGATTTTAGAATGGGTTTCGTATTTTAAAGGCCCCAAATTGATTTATTTCAAGGATAAGGTAGTAAGGGTTCGAAATATACTCATCCAATAGGTTTTGGACATGTTTAGGTCGTAGATTTTACATTATCGTTTTATTTTATTTAAATCCTTTATTAATGAGGTAATCGCTACATCATTATGAGGTCATAAATAATTTTATTTATTTAATTTCCAAAAATTATAAATAAAAATATCATGACGTAGAAAATCTTTTTATCTTTACAATGACGATTTATTGTAAAAATCTGACTTGTATAGCCCCATATAAAAATTGTTTTAGTAAAAAAACTCATGTTTTTCATTTTTACTTTTACAGTAAATAAAAAGTTATTTATGTCATTTCCCAACCAATGTGACTCCATGGGGTCCCCAAGTTGACCCATGGATTTTCTTGGTCGGACATGACACATCCAATAAGGGTAAGACATGTGTCAAGCTCATCTCATATTATTAAATCATTATTTTTACCTTAAACTACACTAAATACCTCTAATCGCGATTAAAACATAATAAGTTACTATTCACCAAAAATATTTTAATCCCATTGAACCACATTTTCCATCTTAATGACAACCATGTATGTCTGATTTTTGAAATTCAATACACAAATGTGGAAAAATTTCATTTAAACGGAAAATCAGTTTTTATAAGTACCACTTAGTGGTTTCATTATTCATCAAAAATTAATGTTTTTCCGAAAATTACCAAAAATTCACCCTAAGCTATATTTGATATTCTGAATTCAAAAATGATTTCTATTTTACAAAATTAATAACCTATAAGTTGCATTAATTAATATAATAATTAATTCCCACTGTCAGAACAAATAACGTGTTTTTATGAAACAATATATATCAAATGATTGACACTAGTTTAAGTCAAATTTCAATGTTAAATTAATTCAAATGACCACTATTTTATTAAATGGTTAAAATATATTTTAATTTCACTTTAAAACAAATTCAAAAGATAATATAATAATATAAATATATTATATTAAAAAGAGGTTTTGAATTAAAATACAACATTTGTCGTTATTCATTAAAAATTGAACTTTTTCGGAAAAATACCAAAAATTTACACAAAGTAAATTATGATGTCCCGATTCTAAAGAAAATTTTATTTTGTCAAATATAACACATAAAATTGTCAAAAATTGGTTTTAGAAGAGCTTCGCCATCAAAAGGCAGTTTATCGACCTTTTAAAGAATATTAGAATATTTACGCTTACAATTGGATTCATTCGAATTTTTAATTCTCTAACATTTATTGTAAAAAGTAGAAAATATTTGACAAACATATATAATAATTTTGTAGTTAGTTCTATTAATTTGCATCATCATAACAACTAGGTGTTAACTACCATTTAAAATAATATTATTTTATTATTAGAGTGCAATGTAAGATTCCCAAGAAACTCATTGTTGCGTGTTGGGTACGCCATCGAGCATAACATCCCATTTAAAGTTATATTAATATCTTATTCACAAATATGGATAAATGTGAAAATTCCATACTCTTTATTTACCTGGGGTGTTACATCCTTCCCCCCTTTTGGGAATTGCGTCTTCACAATTTTAAAATTGTGCTTGGAAACTTCATTGAAAATCCCACATCGGAACAAGAGTCGGTAAAACAATCATTTTAAAATAAAGAAAGATAAGTACAATGGTCACCCGAGTTAACCCATACTAGGATTCCAAGTATGAAAATATGGACATGGAGGAAAAAACAAAAGGGTTATATTCTGATTGAGAGTGATAGTAAACATGTCCAGGAAAAAGTTAACCATAAGAGAATCACAAACTTGTGATGTGTTAAACGGTATTCGATTCCCCAATAGGAAATGTTAATAGACAACATTTTTTAAGTTAATTTTCATTGAGGAATTTATTCATAAGGAGAAATACTTACTTATCATGTTTAATTTCAACATTTATTAGGTTTCTTACACAAACTCATATTTTATCCAAAAGACGAGTATTTAGGAAGACTTTTTCACATTAAGATTACTATAATCAACTTCTAGAGAATCACTAAATCCATAAAAAAGAACTATAAACTTCCCATGTCTTTAGACTTTAACCAAAACCAAAACCACAATGGTTAGTACAAGATAAGATAATCCAGAAATGGATAACCCTTTATAAAAAGAAAATCGATTCTTATTCTCCAAAAAATTTCCAACAAAACCCAAAGTTCAACGAGGACCATTCGATAAACAATTTTTCAATAAAATTATTCAAAGTAAACCAAACTAATATTGAAAACCAAATATTTTAAGGATTTATTCACATCGTCTTCCATGTTAAATCGTAACATTTATCTCCAAACAACATCAGTTGGTCTTAAAGTCTCGTATTGAAAAGTAATTAACCAAATCACATATCCTCGATGATAGGTTAATAATTTCCATAGATAACCCAAAATAAACTTACTCTTGATTCCTAAAATCATATAACTAAAAAGAATTAGTCAAACTAACCAGAGACTTCACTTAGTCTAGTGGTAGGTGATAAATACCAGTCACACTTTGGTTGTGGGTTCAATTCCCACAGCTTTGTCCGACGCGACGAGTTGTCACACGGTCTGTGTGTTGTCCTTTTTCCAAAACTATATAATTCCTAAAACATTCCCCAAAACGAGACAAAATCTTCAAAAATGATCATAACATATTTTAACCTCAAGTTTATCTCATTCCATTCATTTTCCATCATAACATATAATAACACATAATTACCTCAAAAGTAAGGATCATATAAACGCTAATGGTTACAATTATAATTATTACCAGAACTTCCACATCAATTGGACATCTCATACATGATGCATTACAATTCATACCAAGGTTCAAGTGGTTGATCATGACTCCTTGATAGTTGGTTTAGAACAACCACGAGTTTCCTCATTGAATCCCCCATTTTATCTAGTATCTTAATTAGATAACCACCACAGTTTCCTTCAAACCTGTTGTCTCTTTGGTTCCTTCTAGATCCATCCATTCACTAAAAATAGAAATTTCAGTGTGAGTATATCAAAAAAAACCATCACGTACTAATGAGGAAGGTAAACACTAAGATATACTTACTCATTCACTTAACTAAAACTAGGACTCTTTCTGAAATCCTAACCATATTTATAATTTCACTTGTGCGTAGAGAATACCCTAGCCTCTAATGTTATCTAAACCGACCTCTGATGCCAACTATAAGGCCCCAGCCTTAAACCTTACTTAATCTTGAGTTATTATAAGATTACACATTGAGGATCTTTTCAGGTTTAGTGTTTTTGAGAATTAGATCAAAAAACATGCATTACATTCCACATTTAAACAAAGTGGTTACATAAAATATAGTATTAATTTTTCCCATAAACGGAAACATATTTAAAATAAAACATGGATTCTTTCTTGACACTTCCTTGACACTATCATCATATCATGTACCCTTCCCTTGACATGTGAAAAACATTTCAAAAACATTGGATGCGCATAAAATGCTCATTAAGGGATATAAAAATTTGGAAAGGAAACATGAGTACATGTATACATATGAATGAAATCATACATTACCCATCAAACATAATAACATTAACATAACTCATAAAATCATGAATAAATCATATAAATAATAAGACATAATGGTAAATTGAGGCATTCATAACATTCTTACATAGAGAGTAACCCTCTTGGTTACGTTTCGAATACCCATCACAATATATTCCCAAAATCTCTTTGGAGAAACCTTAACATTTAACCCCTTCACGTTACCCAATGCATTAGAGTGCTATATCGGGCTCACCCACCCTTATTTTATCACGGAACCACCAGTCTTCATAATAATTCCCAAGAACCATAACATAATCGTATCACATAAAACATGCATAAAGTAATCATAACATTTCCACTTTTCAATCACAAGATATCAATACAACACATTGATATAAAAAAATTATGAAAACCATTTTCAATACCAAAATAAAAGAAAAGTAAAACATGGTATTTATTTTTCTTTTAAAAAAGGTATGGTTTGTAGTGGAAGCCGAAACTCAAATAATAGTCACGGCGGTGGAGAAGTCGTTGTCGCCGCATACGTACGACAAAAAACATTTCCTTTTGTTGTTTAGTAAAATTATTTGTATAAAAAAATATTCCTTTCGGATAAATTTAAAAGTCAAAGGGGTTTATAAACCATATAAAAGAAGGTTCTATATAAAACAAAATATGCCTCAATGAAAGGAGATTGAGACGAAGTCACATACAATGACGGTATCCTTGGATTAAGGATAAATCAATTACGTAATTATGTGTGACAAACAAATACACCAAATATAAGTGGATATTATGTGTAAAAAATCAGAGGATATTCACACATATTCATAGAACGACATATTCAAGGAGTACAAGCTTATCCCAAAGAATCAAAATTGGGTTAATAAGTTCCCTTTCAAAAATTTGACAGCCTAACGGCATCACTACAAAATTCAGAAAATGAGTTGATGAGAGATAAAAAGGGTATCTCATCACTTGGAAAAAAAGTTTAAATCACTAAGGATATAGAAGAACATATCCCAACATATTGTTATGTGAATTGAAAGACATAACAAGATAAGTCTTTTAAAAAGAGGAGGGTGAACGGTTCCCTTACCGACATGGGTATCTTTCGAAACATACACCCCGAGAAAGAAGGACAAAAAAACATTGATGTAAATTATAATAAATGAAAGTATATTACACAATGAGTAAAATAATGGGCAGTACATACACCAATCCAAGTAAATTGTGGAAAATGTAGCATAAATCTCACGGGAATAATAGTGAGATGAAAAATCCCTTATGAAAACTCGGCAGTCTAACATCGCCACAAAAAACATCCAAAAATGGATTGATGAGATAAAATAGGGTCTCTCATCATATTAAAATAAAATGTAATGAAACCGGAATATAAAATAACAACCCCCATAATAACAAAGAGCAGCTTAAAAGAAGTTACATAATGGAGAGTACTTAAAAAGAAAGAGAGAGGTTAGATCTCTTATGAAAATTCGGTAGCCTAACGGCGCCACTCAAAACATCCAAAATTGATTGAGGAGAAATAATAGGGTCTCTCATCATATGAACATAAAAATTAATGTAATATTAATATAAAATAACATCCCAATCACAAGAAATATTATCTTAAAAGGAATGACATAAAAGAGTGTACTTAAAAAAGAAAGAGAGGGGTAGGATCCCTTACCTCAGGTCCGACATGACCCGATCGTTCTTTAACATCCTGAATAATAAACTACATTTAATTTCTACTTGATTAAGAACCTTTTTAAACATAATTATTCCTTTTATATAACTTATTTCCATGTTATAAACATTATGTAATCATTTAAGTTAATAATGTTTGTTTTGTCAAAATTTGGTTCTTAAGTCTAAAGTGGACTTCCTACAATTACATGTTGTTCGTGTGGTCAAAGTTTCATTATATCCAGAATTATATTCATGGTTTGGATATCATATATATCATATATATCCAGAATATACATGTATTTATAATATTACATAATCATTTAGAGGTAAGAAATGAAATGCACTGTTCATGGAGACGGTAAACCGTACGTACGCATGAACGCTACTTTCATTTCTATGTCATATTAATGGAATTAAAACTAAATGATAGTTATGTATATTTTAATTACATAATTATATTCATCATTTATATGTAACATAAATCATATATAATAACTTTAAAACCATCCTTTATACATCCCACATATGGCATTAACGAATCAAATCACTTTGAGGGGGCGGAAGTCCGCACTTCCTAAAATGAAATTATCGTGTTTACCCACAATGGAAACCATAAAGGTATGCCACAAAAGAAAAATACAGAAACAGAAACATATTATATATCATATATAAATATAGTTTCATATTAATGGCCACCTTTTAAGGTGTTATATGAGTGTTGAACAATCATCGTTTCGTGAGGCATAAATTCTCCATCCACAAAAACTGTATTTCTTTACCCATTTGATGTAGGTGTGTGTAAGTGTAGCTCTAATGCGTCTTTTAAAAACATCCTAGTATATTAATTATACTGGATTTGTTACAAAATAAATGAATAAAAAGAGTTTAGGGGGTTGGAGATGCAAAATAAAACAAAAGAACACAACTGAAGACATTACCTTAAAATCGGGTAACTCCCTTTGGTTTGATCACAATGGCTTACTTGGAAAGACTTCTGCACAAAGTGAGGCTTCTAAGAGTTATAGAGGGATGTGGAGAGACAAAATGGGCTGGTTTTGGCTGAGAAAAAGTCTTGAGAGGTGTGGGTAATGAGGTAGAGGTGGGGGCCTTTTGTAAGAGGAGTGGAGGGGCACTCTTGGAAAGTAAGGAAATGCTACTTTATTTTAGAATGGGTTTCGAATTTTAAAGGTCTCACATTGATTTATTTCTAGGATAAGATGGTAAGGGTTCTAAATATACTCATACAATAGGTTCTGGACATGTGTAGGTCATAAGTTTTACATTATCTTTTCATTTTATTTAAATCCTTTATTAATGAGGTAATCGCTGCATCATTGTGATGTCATAAATAATTTTATTTATTTAATGTCTAAAAATTATAAAAAAACTATTATTATGTAGGAAGTCTTTTTATATTTCCAATGAATATTTATAGTCAAAAATCTGACTTTTATAACCCCATGTGAAAATTGTTTTAGTAAAACAACTCATGTTTGTCATTTTTACTTTTACATTAAATAAAATATTATTTATGTCATTTCCCAACAAATGTGACTCCATGGGGTCCCCAAGATGACCCATAGATTGTCTTGGTCGTCCATGATACATCCAATAAGGGTAGGACACGTTTCAATCTCATCACATATTATTAAAACATTATTTTTACCTTAAACTACACTAATTACCTCTAATCGCGATTAAAACTTAATAAGTTACTATTTACCAAAAATACTTTTAATCCCATTGAACCAAATTTTAATTCTTAATGAAAACCATGTATGTCGGATTTTTGAAATTCAAAACACAAAGGTGGAAAATTTTCATTTAAACGGAAAATCATTTTTTATAAGTACCACTTAGTGGATTCACTATTCATCAAAAATTAACGTTTTTCAGAAAATTACCAAAAAATCACCCTAAGCTATATTTGATATTTCAAATTCAAAAATGATGTCTATATTACAAAATTCATAACATATAAGTTTCATTAATTAATTTAATAATTAATTCCCGTTTTCAGAACAAATAGCGTGTTTTTATGAAACAATATATATCAAAAGATTGACACTAGTTTAAGTCAAATATCAAAGTGAAATTAATTCCAATGACCACTATTTGATTAAATGGTAAAAATGTATTCTAATTTCTATTTAATACCAATTCAAAAGATAATCTAATAATATAAATAAATTAAATTAAAAATAGGTTTTGAATTAAAATACAACATTTGTCACTATTCATTAAAAATTGAACTTTTTCGGAAAAATACCAAAAATTTACAGAAAGTAAATTTTGATGTCTCGATTCTAAATAAGAATTTTATTTTGTCAAATATAACACATAAAATTGTCAGGAAGTGGATTTAAAAGAGCTTCGCCATCAAAAGCTTGTTAATCGACCTTTTAAATAATATTTGAATGTTTACGCTTAAAATTGGATTCATTCACATTTTTAATCCTCTAAAATTTATTGTAAAAAGTAGAAAATATTTGACAAACATATATAATCATTTTTTAGTTTGTTCTATTCATTACCTCCATCACAACATCTAGGTGTTAACTACTATTTAAAAAATTATTATTGTATTATTAGAGTGCAACGTAAGATTCCCAAGAAACTCGTTGTTGCGTGTTGGGTACGCCATCAAGCATAACGTCCCCTTTAAAGTTATATCAATATTTTATTCAAAAATATGGATAAATGTGAAAATTTCATACTATTTATTTACCTGGGGTGTTACAACTACGATGTTGTTTTGAGAAGGATTCGGACTACACATACACACACCTCCATCTAATGGGTGAAAAAAATAATGTTTCTGTGGATGGAAAACTAACGCCACACTAAACGATGATTGTTCTATTATCTCCTACCTCTTATCATGGTGGCCATTATTATGGAACTGTATCAATATATAAAATATATTATGTTTATTGTTTTTTTATGCTTTTGTAATTTCCATTTATATCACGCCTTTATGGATTCTATAGTGGGTAAATACGATAATATCATTTGCAGAAGTGCAGACTAACACCCCTCAAAGTGATGTGACTGGTTAATGCCTTATGTGGGATGTATAAAGGATAGAGTTAATGATATTATATATGATATTATACTGTAATTATAATATACCTATGTATAATTATGTTTAAATTCATTAAAATAAGAAATAGAAATGAAAGTAGTGTTCATGCGTACGTACAGATTACCATCTCCATGAACAGTGCATTTCATTTCTTACCACCATATGTAATGTACTATTATAAATACATGTATATGATGGATATATATGATATATAAGATATATAAATCCTGAATATCATTCTGGATATAATAATCCTTTGACCACAAGAACAAGATGTAATTATAAGAAGTCCATTTTTGACTCCAGTACCAAATATCGTCAAAATGAATGTTATTAACTTAAATGGTTACATAATGTTTATAACTTGGTAATTACTAATATAAAAGGAATAATAAACATGAAAAAGGATCTTAAGAAAGTATAAATTATCTTTAGTTTATTATTCAGGAGATTAAAGAACGATTGAGTCAAGTCAGACACAAGGTAAGTGACTTCATCTCAATCTCCTTTAATTAAGGCATATTTTGTTCTAATACCAGACATTCTTTTATACGCTGTATGAAACACCTTTGAATATTCATTTCATTCAAAGAGAATCTTTTTCTATGAAGCGTTTTACTAAATGAAAAAAGGAATGTTTCTTTTAACGTATGCGGTGACAATGACCTTTTCCGCCACCCCGAGTATTATTTGATATTTGGCATCCTCAATAAGACGTAATGTTTTTAAAAGTAAATAAATTCCATATAAACTTCTACGTATTTTGGTATTTATAATGGTTTTGATAATGGATTTTTTATGTCAATATATTTAAGTGATATATTGTGACTAAAATGTGGAAATTTTTTCATTCCTTTATAATTGTTTTATGTGTAATGATTTTATAATGGTACATGGACATTTGACAGGTGGTTATGTGATAATCCAAATGATTGGGTGATTCTGTGAATACCAGGATGGGTGGTTACATTCTGAACACTAATGCATTGGGTATGGTAGTCGGCCATATGGCTATTCCATTAAGTGATATGTGTCTAATTCTACTATATGATTATTACATTTAAGTATGTTTATGTCCCAAGTTACCTTTATATGTTATGTTAAAGTATTATTTTTTTACTTGATGTTTTGAAAAATGAATATTTTTCCTTATTTTTGTATCACATACTGAGATTTTTATACTAATCCCAAGACTTTGAAATGTTTTTCACATGATATAATGTGGAATAGGGTCATGGATGGGATCATGGAAAATTCATGTTGTCCTAAACATGGAACTAGACATGACACTTTTTTTCAAGAGTTTTTATTTTTTGAAAAAATGGATACTGGGTAGAAGTGTCTACATTGTAATATTTTGATATGTAGTTCTTATGTACTAATTTCCTAAAACTCTAAACCTGAAAATATCCTCAATGTGATTTATTCATTTAATAAAATATTAAGTAAGGTTTAAGGTCGGGTCTTAATAGTTGGTATCAGAGGTCGGGTTAGATAACTTTAGGAGTTAGGGTATTGTCAAATAAATGTCCATAAATTAATTTATGGTAATATTGAAATGATATAGCATTTCCAGATTATCTTATTTCTTCTCCTATGATATTATTGTGTTCAGAATGGGTTTTCATAGAGGAAACATGGAAGTTGTGAGGGGAAGTCATACAGAGGGAAATGACCTTCCAAATCAACATCCTGAGATGGTCAGAATCAGAATTTAACTGTTTACTGCATTGTTGGATCCATTGATTCAGGTGACAAATGATGGTTGTGTTTATTGGTGATATTTTGGTTTATTACAGAAGTAAGGAGGAACATGAATGTCATTTAACGGTGTTCTTGATAACCATAAATGAAAAGAAACATTATGGAAAATTCAGCAAGTGTGAGATTTGGTATCAAAAAATTTCATTCCTTGGTCGCATTGTTTCCAAAAAATGGCATAACTGTTGATCTTTCTATAACAAAAGTTGTTGAATAATGGAAAAAACCCACAAATATAACCAAGATCTATAGTTTTATTGGTTTGGAAGGTTGTTACCGAAGGTTTGTTGAATATTTTTCACGTTTATATAGTCCAATGAGTACGTTAACTCGAAAAGGTGTTATGTTCTTCTGGACAAAAGAATGTGATTACTATTTTCAGTAATTGAATAGAAGATTATTGAATGCTTTAGTTTTGGCATTGCCGTTCAGAAATGGTGAGTTTTTTATCTACAGCGATGATTCATGAAAGGACTTGGATGTTTCCTAATGCAGAATGATCAAGTAATTGTTTATGCCCCACATCAGTTCAAACCTCATGAGTTAAATTAACCTACACATGATTTGTAATTAGCTGTTGTTGTTTTTGCTTTAAAAATTTGGAGGCATCATTAGTATGGAGTAAAGTGCGAAATATATATTGATATCAAAGCATTGATGTATATATTTACTCAAAAAGAATTGAACATGAGATGGAGGAGATGGTTGGAATTAATCAAGGATTATGATTGCACCATCCATTTTCATCTAGGGAAAGCAAATAAAGTGGCTGATACTTTTAGACGAAAATCTATCACTTCATTAACCATGATACGTTTGGTACGAGATCCTGTTGTTTCTTATTTGATGAACATTGGCATAGAAATTGTTGTTGTAGGAAATTCCTTTGTTTTGTTTCAGGTGTCAGTGAATTCCTCTCTATCATACCGAATTAAGAAAACATAGAAGGAAGATAGTGAGTTGTAGAAAAATGTTGTGTTGGTTCAGAAGTTTATGTTTCATGATTTTAACATTGATAATGATTGTGTTTTGATATTTGTAAAGAGATTATGTGTGCCTTGTGATTCACTGTTGAAGAATAAGTTTTTATGTGATGCTCATAGTTCTCCATTTTCAGTTCATTCTTGAAGTACTAAGATGTACAGAGATATTCGAGAGTATTACTAGTGGGATAAAATTAATAGAGATATTGCTGATTTTACCTAGAAGTGTTTGACTTGTTAGCATGTTAAAGCGGAGCTACAGTTACTGAAAAGTATGCTTCAGCCATTACCCGTGCAAGAGTGGAAATGGGAAAATTTATCCCTGGACTTTGTTATGGGATTACCAAAGACATTTCAAGGTAATAATGCAATCTGGGTTATAGATGATCGATTGATTGAATCTGCTCATTTGATTCCTATTAGAGATATTTTGTCTTTAGAAAAACCTGCTCGGTTGAATGTTAAAGAGATACTCAGGTTGCATGGTGTTCCCCTCTTCATTGTATTTGATCGTGATCTCATGTTTACTTCTAATTTTGGGAAAGGCCTTCATAAGTCATTGGGTACTGAATTAAATTTTTGTATAGTTTTTCGTCATCAATCAGATGGGCAGTCAAAATGAACAATTCAGGCCTTGGAGGATATGTTACATCCATGTTCGATGGATTACCAGGGAATTTGGGACCAACATCATTATTTTCTTGAATATTAATCTAATAATAGTTTTCATTCAAGAATAATGATGGCTCCATTTGAGGCTTTATTTGGAAAGTGTTGTCAAACACTAGATTTTTGGGATGAGGTAGGTGAAAGGAAGATGATGGGACCAGAATTGGTAGAAGAGATGGCAGATAATGTTCAATTGATTCAATAGCACATGAGATCATCTCAGAGCAGATAGAAAAGTTATGCCGATAACCGGAGGAAGGATCATTCTTTTGTGGAAGGTGATCATGTCTTTCTCAAAGTTTCACCATGGAAATGTGTGATGAGTTTTGGTAAGAAGGGAAAGTTGAGTCTGAGGATCATTGGACCTTATGAAATTCTGGTGAAAGTTGGATCAGTTGGGTATTGTGTGGGTTGACATCCATGTTTATCCCAAGTACCCAACTTTTTTCATGTTTCGATGTTGAGAAAGTATATGCCAGATCCATATAATGTTTTGAGCCCATAGGTAGTTCAGTTGGAAGAGAATCTATCTTATGAAGAACAACCAGTCCAGATTATTGACCATAGAGAGAAAGTGTTGTGAAATAAAGTAATTCTCTAGGTAAAGGTTTTGTGGAAAAACCATATGTTTGCAGAGGCATTATGAGAATCTGAAAATGCTATGAGGGGTAAATACCCCTACTTATTTTGATAAGTGAATAAAAATTGTAAAGACATAATTCCCAAAAGGTGGGAAGGATGTAATAACCCAGGTAAATGAAGAATGAGACATATTTCATATTGATTAATATTTGTGAATTAAATATTAATTTTACTTTAAAGGGGTTTGATATGTTCAATAGCCTACCCGATATGCAACAATAGGTTTCTTTGGAATCTTCGTTGCACACTAATAATATAATATTATTATTTAAATTATAGTAAATCCTAACAATTGTATTGGCGGGAAAGAACAAAACTAACTACAATATGATTATACATGATTGATAAATGTATTTACATAATCCAATAAAAAGTTTGAGGCTTAAAATTTGAATGAAACTAATTTTAAGCATAATTTACATTAAAAGGCCGATTTATCGCCTTTTAATGGGGATCCCTCGTTACATATTGTTTTTGTAACTTTAATATGTTCTAATTGACCATATAAAATCCTTCTTTAGATGGGAAAATCAAATTTTACTTTGGGTAATTTTTTGGAATTTTTCTGATAAAGTTCATTTTTAATGAATAATGAAAAATATTGCATTTTAATTCAAAAGTGCCTTTTAATATAATTTATTTATATGGTTATATTTTCTTTTTAGTTGGTTTTAAAGATAAATTAAAATATATTTTTACCATTTAATCTAATTTTTGTCATTGTAATTAATTTTCACTATGAAATTGGACATAAACTAGTAACAATCATTTGATAGTTATGTTTCGTAAAAACACACTATTTGTTTTAACAACCAGAATTCAATTTTAAATTAATTAATTCCACATCTATGTTTTTAATTTGAAAAAATAGACATAATTTTTGAATTAGGAATATAAATTATAGATTAGGCTGAATGTTTTGTAGTTTTTTATGAAACGACAATTTTTTTTAATAGTGAAACCACTTAGTGGTAGTTCAAAAGCTGAATTTTTCATTTAAATGAAATTTTACCACTTCTGTGAATTGAGTTTCAAAATTCCGACATACATGGTTATTATCAAAAAATAAAATGTGGTTCATTAGGATGAAAATAATTTTTTGGTGAATAGTAACTTTTGACTTTTATTTACCACGGTTAAAGGTAAATAGGTCAATTAAAGGATAAATGAATATTATAATAACTAAAAATTACCTTAACACTTTTCCTATACTTATATAACGAGTAGTGGCTGACCATGGGCATCCTTGGGTCGATTTTGGGACCCCATTGTGCCACTTGGAAGTGATAATGAAAATTTGGATTATTTATTTTTAATGTAAAGACAAAATTAACATTAACTAAAATATTTTAGTAATTAGTTTTTATAAGGTGTTATATAAATTATCTTTCTAACTATAAATATTCATAGGAAATATAAAAATATTCCCTACATGATGGTTATTTTTTTATAATTTTTAGACATCATATAAATTAAATTATTTATGTGACAATAATGATGAAGTATTTACTTCATTAATAAATGATTTAAATAAATAAGATTATAATGATTAAAATATTATCCAAAACATGTCCAATTATTATTGGATGATTTTATTTAGAACATTAGTCATCATATATTTATCTGTAATTGTTTTTGGACCTTTTTAAAACGAATGTAAGTTTATAATAAAATAATAGTTTCACACTATCCTAAAGAGCCCCTCCTCCCCCATATAAATGGAGACCACTTCTAACCAATTTCTCACACCTCCCAAGACATTTTTCTGATCCAACATCTTCCCAATTAAGCTTCATACATACCTCTCATTCCTCTAGAAGTATTACCTTAGGCAGAAGGCACTTCAGTAAGTCCTATTGGTTTAATCCAAAGAAAGTTACCCAAATTAATGTTAACGGTTTCTCTTAAATGGGTTTCTTTTTTTTTTAATTCTCCAACCCCTAAACTCTTCTTTTTTCTTTTCTTTTGTAACAACACCAGTATCCTCAATATACTATTATGGTTTTATGAGAAGTATTAGAACTACACATACACAAGCCTCTATCTAATGGGTGAAGAACATAATGTTTTTGTGGATGGAAAACTAACGCCTCATGAAATGATGATTGTTCGATTATCTCCCACGGCCGCTCATGGTGGAAATTATGATGGAATTGTATATATATATGATATATATTATTTTTATGATTTTTTTATGCTTCTGTAATTTTCATTTTTAGAACACCTTTATGGTTTCCATAGTGGGTAAATATGATAATCTCATTTGAGGAAGTGCAGACTACCACCCCCTCATAGTGATGTGACTCGTTAATTCCTTATGTGGGATATATAAAGGAAAGTGTTAATGATATTATATATTATATTATACTGTAATTATAATATAAATATGTATAATTATTTTTAAATTCAATTAAAATTATAAATAGATATGAAAGTAGTGTTCATGCGTACGTACGGCTTACCGTCTCCATGAACGATTCATTTCATTTCTTACCTCCATATGTTATGTACTATTATAAATACATGTATATACTGGATATATATGACATATATGATATATAAATCATTAATATAATTCTAGATATAATTAACCATTGACCACATGAACAACATTTAATTATATGAAGTCCATTTTTGACTCAAGTACCAAATATGGACAAAACAAACGTTATTAACTTAAATGCTTAAATTATGTTTATAACATGGTAATAAGTGATATAAAAGGAATAATAAAATTGAGAAAGGTTTTTAATCAAGTATAAATTAACTTTTGTTTATTATTTCCAAGATTAAAGAATGATCGAGTCAAGTCGAACACAAGGTAAGGGACTTCGTCTCAATCTCCTTTCATTGAGGCATAATTTGTTCTAATACAAGACTTTTTTAATACGCAGTATAGAAAACCTTTTAAATTTCATTTCATTCAATGGGAATATATTTATACGAAGCATTTTACAAAACCAAAAAATGAATTTTTCTTTTAACGTACGCGGTGACAACGACCTTTTTCGCCGCTGCGAGTATTATTTGACCTTTGGCTTCCTCAACAAGTCGTAATGTCTTTTAATGTAAATAAATACCATATACTATTTTACGTATTTTGGGATTGAAAATGGTTTTGATAATGGATTTGTTATGCCAATATATTTAAGTGATATTTTGTGATTGAAATGTGGCAATGTTTTATTTCATTTATAATTGTTTTATGTGTTATGATTTTATAATGGTAATTTGACATTTGACAGATGGTTACTTGAAAAACCAAATAACGGGTGGTGCTGTGAATACAAGGACGGGTTGTTACGTTATAACATCCAATGCATTGGGTATGGAAGTCAGCGGTATGGCTATTCCATTTAGTGATATGTGTTGAAGTCAACCGTATGGTTATTCCATTTAAATATGTTTATGTGCCATGTTACCTTTATATGTTATGTGTTATTTATATGGGTTATATGGTTATCATTTGGTTACAAAAGGTTATGTAATAATATTTTATTTAGTGAAGAGTATTTACTACTTCATAAAGGTGAAAATTATTACTTATGATAAAGTATTAATGGTTTACTTGTTGTTTTGAAAAACTAACAGTTTTTCTTCTTTGTGTATCCCTTACTGAGCTTTTTATACTCATCCCAAGTATTTGAAATGTTTTTCACATGACATAATATAGAATAGGGTCAAGGATGAGATCAAGAAAAATCCATGTTTTCATAAACATAGAACTAGACATGACACTTTTTTTCAAGAGTTTTTATTTTGTGAAAAAAAGGATTCTGGGTAGAAGTGTCAACTTTGTAATCTTTTGAGATTTAATAGTTATGTCATAATTCTATAAAACTCTAAACCTGAAAAGATCCTGAATGTGAAATATTGATTTAATTCAATATTAATTAAGGTTTTTGGCTGGGTCCTTATACCTTTCCACTTCAACAATGTAACCCTAGCACAAGGTTGGTTTACCCCCTCATCCCATCAATGAGTGGTTATGAGTGAAGGAATGAAATAAAAGAAAACATAATTAAATGCATATGATGGAACTAGTGAATTCCCAAAACATCGCATCATATCACTCCAAGCTACGGTCTATGGGTTATCTATAGAACCGTATCCTATCCATCTATTTGTAGACATTATATGGACTCCCTCAGCAATCAATTAAATTGTTGATTTTTCAAATAGTGATTAAAGGCGTTCCATAGGTATTAAAACATTGTCAAATAGTAAATGAAATATAAGTTGACTATTTTGGGGAAGTCCTGATATTTAAATGTCATGTAGTGATTACATGACATGTAAATGTTGAACCATGTGAACTGAATTCATGAGAAGAGTGTTTGTGGGAGATATTCACATGTATCATGGTGGGAAACAAATGTGTGATGTCAGGACACATAGAATATTCATTCAAGGATTATTTCTCCAACATCACAACTTGTATTACATTCATGACATAGACCGATTCACAATTTATAATTTTTAAACGATGTGTAATATAATTTTTCAACTCTAGAAGACTCATTTCACATTAGTTCTTCATTCATATTCCTTGGATGTGCTATGTGATCATCCATAATTTTCGAATGAATTATTTTATTTGGATATGATGACCATTAACATGTAATATTTTTATCTCCCATATATAATACTATCCTGAATAAATTAATAATAAATAATGTGAATAAGTATATCTTAATAATGAAATTTATCGGAATAATTGAATTTGATTATTAAAAATGTAAAAAAATATATTCCCAATTCACTTATTCAATTTAAAGTGGGTGAAAATTGATTGGGGTTAATGAATAGTTTATTAAATTTTAATTCTATCAACATTTCTCACATGATCCACTCTGGCGAGAATACATATCCTGATCCATTGAAAAAGAATTCATAAAAAATGATGGTTTATTATGTGGATTATAAAAAAATGATGTTTAGAGTGTTATTTATACATAATGTAGATATTATTATATGATATGTGTTATGAAGATAAAATGGTATATTTTGATAGTGAAACTCATCAACTGTGAAAACTTGAACAATGCTTCCAGAGCATTATTGAAATAATATAACTTTCAATAGGTTATGAAAATTAATTACTTCTCCATAATTTCAAAAGAGTATGAAAATAATATAACAATTTATCATTTATATGTCTTTCATAAATATAAGAATTGTTTTTACATTTATTATAAAAATTTATTACATATGATTTTTTATATATTTAAAATACATTAAACCATTTTATTTTTTGGAATTTTAATTGATAAACAAGATATCCATGTCGATCAAAATCACGGAGCACACCACCAGTAAAGTCAGCTTCATGGGATACAAAGGATTCCATAATACCTAATATTTTTAGGGAGTCGGCAATTTCCCTAGATGTTATCAGAATCCAACTATCGGATACACCACTAGTGATGGATTAATTTGCAACCCCTCCATTTTGGGTACATTGGATAGTTACCATTACTATTATTTTTATCATTATAAATACACACACACACATATATATATATATATTGATAAATTTGAAATTATTTTTTCAAACATATAATGATAAAAATAGATGTGATAGAAACAAGAATCAAAAAATGTTTAAGGCCTAATAGACTTCCATATCATTATTCCACATGATTTTCTAAATGTGGAAATGAAAAATAGATCCTTTTATGTTATGGTGTTCCTGAGATGCTTGAACACACGTTTTTAGTGTTTTAAAACTCTAAATCATCTTTGTATAATTCCAAACCAAATCCAACAACCACATATTGATGTGAAATCGTGTCAGAACCATCATTATGCTATTTCAAAATTATATGCATAAAAAATGCATTGATCCGACATGTGGTGAGTGGGAAATGAAAATGTAAACTATTTTTAAAGGTACCAATTATTTTAAAAACGTTTAGGTGGTGGGTTACAAGTAGGAAAACAATTTTCTATTGTTATAAAATCAAAGAAAAATTAACATAGGATGATTCTGTGAAATTTAGAATCTCGAAAAATTCCATTCCCAGTTTTGGTATTCCTGGGATGACCATAACTACATTTTATCTATTTTAAAAAACTAAGAAATTTGATGATTGTATTCTTCAATGGATTCCTAATTTATAATAATTTTTGGTTATGAAATTTATGTCCACAATTGATCACATAAATTCAGTGAATAAAATGCAGATTTTGAAATTTTATTGGAAGGTTTTTCCCATTTATAAGGATAAGATATTATTATACCCATAATATATTCTGATAGATTATCATGAATTTAGTTACAAATAATGATATTTTTTATATTGAATCTATTATAATATTTAATATTACTTTAACTAAATTTGAGAATTATGACCATGATTATAATAAAATTCTCCCATAAAATTCAATGAATCTTTTTATCATACTCATGGTGATTCAGACAAAAAATGAATTTAATATTTGTTGGGGAAAATATATAAAAGGTTATGTTGAACTTCTGAAAAGGTGGTATTAACAGCATTTAGTTTTTCTATTAATCTCAATTTAAACCTCCATTAAATAATTAGGATCTGGTTTCTATTTTGATCCCCTGTGGGGTTTTAAAAAAACAATACAAAAATAATATTTATAAAATGGTCTTAACCTCAGTTAATATATTTATTGGTAAATAACGAAAGAAATTCTAATCAATATTTAATCAAATATATTTATCAGTAGTTTATAATAACTGTAGGAAATTATTTTTCTTAAATTTATTTGTTTTAAAAAATATTTAATAAATAAATAAATAAATAACTCATAAATGAATTAGAGTAAAAAATAAAGTCATAGTAGAACAACCATACATACACCATACATTCATAGACAACATAACCTCATTCACTATAACCTCAGTTAATTGATTACCTTCATAGACCCATACCTATGTCATCAATATGTACATATAAAATATATTCAATAATTACCCATGCCCAATATATGTCTATCCCATGACCTTTTCTACATCCATTTTCCTCTACATCATCTCATCAACAAGAACTAATCACATCATCTCATCAATAACAACAAAAATGAAGTTATAAATTGAAATTGAACATAATATCATAGAATTAAAGTATTATAGTTGAAATTTTATAAAAATACCAAATAAACATAAAACCATATTAAATGCCTTCTGAAGAGTATTGTGGATCCAAATGATAAACCACATACCTACTACTGGATGTTTTCTCCTAAAATAATAACTAAAACATTTATGAAATGAAATGAAAATTATAAAAGTTAAACAATATATTTTGAATATTTCACATAATATATGTTATTTTTTCAATCAAAAAGAAAGAAATTTTAATATTAAAAAATTTATTTTAGAGTATTCTTTTATAACCAAAACATTTATATTTCAGATATGATTGAACAATTGAATCTAAAATGGAAATATTATATAACCGTCTAAATAATTTTTAAATTGACATATTTTGTTCTTGAAATTTACTTAAAAGATTTCTCTAATAATTTGTTATGAAATCATGTCCTAAATTTCAAAAATGAATCAATGGTGTTTTCCAATGATTTCACATCACTTTGATTCCATTTTAAATGGGTTTTACCATTACATTCACATTTATGTGTTATAAAACACTAAAAACATATTTATAATCATCCGGGAAAAACTATAAAATATAATAAAGTTTTTCTAGTTCCAACATGAAGAAAATAAATCCAAATTCAACCTATTGTTATTTCATGGAAATCTGAAAATTAATTACTATATTTTACACCCAACATATGTTTTTAAAGGCATTGTCTCATTTAAATGTTTTTTACTAATTCATTCTGACCACATCGTGTAGCAGATTGACATGTTGTCTATGAATACGCATAAAAAATAATAGAACAATGGTTTTTCCAATGATTTCATGCTAATATATTTTTTTCAATGGTTTTTTACATTACACTAATATTTAGTGTTTAAAAAATGTAACAATGTGTTTATGATTGTCCTTTGAAAACCATAACTCGGAATGGCAAGCCATTGGTTCGTACATTTCAAAAATTAGATGGAAATATAATCTTGACATCCTTAAGGTCCCATAAATTTTTCTTTTTTATATTCATATCCCCGGTATTATTATCATTAAAATTTTCAAAAATCCATTAAATAATTAAAAATGTAAATATAATATTTGTGTAGTAACATACATACTGTAAATTGTAACTCACAAATATCATCAAAATATAAGGATGACCAGCAACACCATCACTAGAGGTTAATCATATAGTGGTGTACAGATAACATCTTGGGATATAGGGGGATCACTATAAGTCCTTGGAATAATAGAATATCTCAGATCCCCTAAATCTGATGTTAGTAGTGGTGTGCTATGACATGCTAATCATCTAGGATCATTATCTTCTACTATTCTTAGAATACCTACGATAAAAATAGATCATATATAATTAATGTATAAAAAATTAAATACTAAATTATTAATAAAATATAAAACATATATAAAAATATGAAACACTTATAATTTTTAAATTTTAATATTGTATCATTACCAATATATATGTTAATATATCATTATATTATTTTTTATCATAAGTATCAACCTCCGTGTTAACAAGTGATTAATTTTCACCCACTCTTGAAAGTTATATTGTTTCATTATTAATAAGAATAAACTATTTCATCTTTTATCGATAATCAGGTTCACTGTAAAAAAAGTACTGATTGATCATTATCATCGACATAGTATAAGTCTCTGTTATTTAAGGGCTGAAAAAACACTCCTCCCATCATGTTTTTCATCAACCAAATAATAAAACATTTTTTTCTTCTGAATCCAAGATAATTGGATAATGCTTTGCATGCTCAAACATATGGATCAGGAAGGAGAAGCTGAAAAAAATGTAATGAATATTTCAGTATACTTATATGAATGAAAACACACTTCAATTTTAATAAGACCACTAAAAATTAACAATGATAGATGAATTAATTTATATCATCTAGATTTCCATTGTATCCTGCATATATAAGTCAAAATAAACCACTATATTGATTTTTCATGTCTTTATTTATGATAAATTGTTGGTAACATAAAACCAAGAATATTTTTGTAATTTAATCACATAGCCAACATGAAAAAACCTGAATACCTAAACATCAAAAAAATTATATCTCATCCCAATATTCAATATTAATTATCTAGACTAGAATATAGGTGAAGTTACTTTCAAAATAGAAAAAGGAACTACAAATTAATAATATGAAAATCCTTAAAGACTGATGCCCTGAGAAAACCATTTTAATAATCTCTCTATTAACAAATTTTGTTAATTATTGCTCATTTAAAGCTCTACCTCATGTTTTATCATTGTTTTCAATTGAAATTATTCAAAAAATGGATAAAAAATAAGAATATCTAGTATAAAATATATATGTTCTATTTGAAAATATAATTCAATCAATGTAAAATCAGAATCCTTTCCAATTGGTAATCGAATAGATGGTTTTAATGATTACTAGTATGTTTCATAAGAATTAATGGCTATATTATATCACTTAAAATAAGATTTAATGTAGTCTTAATACCCTCTAAATACATAGAACAGCTGGTCAGAGACACTTTTCCTATGAAATCATCGGCAATAAAGCCTTTAGTTCGAGATTTATTCCTCACATATAAAATCAATTGAAATAAGTTACTCATGCAAAAATAGATAAAAAATTAAAAAAAACTTACCCCATGATTTGATAAAATTTATTTAACTAATTAAAATAAAAATTATATCAATGTACCGATAAATCGGATATATCCATAAATTGTCTACCGGTCCAAGATGTTTTTCATTTAGAGAAAATTAGTTGTCAAATGAATCCTGAATGTGAATTATGAAGGGGAAAATAATATCCCAAAATGACAATTTTCAAACAAATTAATTAATGTAGATAATAAATCATAGTTGGATTTAGAGATTCCCCCAAGAGGCCTTTCAAAAAGGTACACAACTCAACTATTACTATATTAACTTTTTCGGTAAAGTAATTCCCAATATTGATATCACTGACTTCTCAATCATTATATGTGAGTAATGAACTTAAAATCCAGGTAACATTGAATGTTTTAAGTCGATAAAACATTATATTTTTGTTGTATAAACATCTAGTACTTTTAAATTATTTAAATTTTGATGGAATACATCTTAATAATGATTTTTCATTGATAAAATAGTCAAAGGAAACATTCCATTTTCATTTTCCAAAAAATCAGGACATATATTCCTTGACACCAAATCAATAAAATCATTAAGAAGATCTTTATATTTAAGCTTATTATAAAGAAAATGAATGATTAAATTTTCAATTATGTTCTATTTAATATGAATTATATCATAATTATGATATAAAAATTAAACACCCAGTATAGTAGTTTACAAAATATACTCTTTTTCCATATTTTTTTTCTAGATAATTCTGATACTATACCTTATAACTTTCACACACTATCATAAAACTAATTACATTTTCAAAATTTTTAAGTGACATTTATTTATTGTCCAAATATTTATGACCTAGATAACACATTTGATGTATTTCTCAACTCAATATTACTAGTGAATTGTTTTATTTTAAAACTAAATTGACTAGAAGAATCAATAAATAAATTATGAAACATAAAAATCAATTCTTTACTACGTAGTAATCATTGATGTTCAAAATCAATATTAAAAATTGGATAATCCTGACCAGAATGGGTGTTCTAAATAAATATGTTTCCTTATATAAGAAAGCCTATAAGTACACACATTATATCAACATGAATTTGAAATTGTATTTTTATTTAATTGTTATATATTTCCATTCAATAATCTCGTAATTATTTTAATTCATTGATTAGATTTTGAGGGTCTATATCAATGAGATTTACAGGAATTTGCATTAGAAGGATAATAATTGATGTAATAATTAATTATTATACATACACATTCAGAGAGGAGTGTTATAGGTGATCTAAAAACAATAAATATATTATTATCACTACATAAAATACTAGATATGTTTCAAACCATCATAATCTAATTCTCATTGTACAGTCATTGGATTTTAAGAAATATAATATATAGAGAATCAATAATAGATATGTTGATGATGCATTTGGATGCCTCATCATGCCACCATTACTATCCTACGCATTCCACTTCTTATCATATGTAGTTTTAGATAATATGAAAAATATTTGAAACTGTGGATTCTTAAAATATATTTCTGTACCATTTCAGTAGTGTTATTTTTTGGTTACTTATGAAGGTTCTGGGCACTGCGGAAGCATGTGGGTGGATGTCCCCACTTGGCCTTTTGTCATTAACAATGATCAATCCGGGATTAATACGACTATAAACGCAAGTCTCCATTGATCAAATAACAGAAATAGAAAAATAAACGTAAAGTCCTTGAAATACAAAGTAGGATAGTTACAGGTTGATTATAATTAATTTAATCAATTGAAAAGAAGTGCCTTTTGGTGTAATTTTTTAGTTGATATTTCTGATGACATTCTAATGTGATACGCCGTAGAGTCAATGAATCCAAGGGTACACTACCTCTAGTGGTGATCCACACGTGCGCCTCATATCACTGGACGTCGCCAAAGGAGTCTTTGGGTGCTAGTGTGGAGAAACATTTCCTTGCATTTTCCAACATAGATCGTCATGATCTAATGGAACAAGATCTCTCTTGGTCTTGAGAGAATTCTTGGAGGATGGGGTTCTTTTGGCCTTGAATGAATTCTCCAGAATTGTTGTGCACAATGATTGGGGAAAAGTGTTTGGGTTGTGAGGATATTTATAATCGGGTTTGAGGATATAGTGTTATGAAAACATTACACAATTAATTTATTTTATTAACTCTTATTGAAACCCCCGATGTCTAATTTTTAATTCCTTGACATGTTCCCATTCTGATTGTAATAAATATAATTTAATAAAACAACATTATATCTTCAAAATCTCGACTGGAAAAACTACACGGCGTGTATTTATTAATACACAGTGTGTACTTGTTTTTCATAAAACTACATGGTGTGTAATCATTAATACATGACATGTACTTGTTTTTCATTTCCTTTCCAGAATAAAGACTACACGACGTGTAATCATTAATACACGTCATGTAATTTTTTTAAAAATAAAAACTACACGATGTGTAATCATTAATACACGACATATACTTGTTATAATTTTATTCTTCTTTCATCATTAAAACGATTTAGGATTCCATGAATAATTATTAAACCACGTATGGGAATAATAATTATTATACTTGAGATACTAGGATACACGTAGTGTGTGTCCCTCTAGGACACTTTCTCGTTGGCATTAGGTGGGATTTCCTAAATTCCAACATTAATTTCCTTCAACAGGTCAAGGCATGAAAGAGAGAGAAGTTCATGCCACATTTACGTGTCACCTCATACAAACAATTACTGTGTAATATAATTTGTTTGTCTCAATATCTCATCAAGAATGTTTCATGGCTGTGTCATAAACCTATATGCTTGATCGGTCATTCATCGACTTCTAGTAATAAACTCAATGTGAAATTATGGCCATAGAATTTGTGCGATAGTTCTATATCAATCAATGGGCCCAATATATCTACTTCCATAAATTTGGAAGGGACAAATCCTTCCTCGACTTATCCAGTAATAACATGTCATTCATGATGCACCCAACATACACTACTTCACGCCATCTCTCTTCGTGACCATTTTCATCGGCAAATCTAAATGCGCGTGTCATGACCTCAGCTAATGATAATCTTCTAGTCTAAGGACCATTACACACGCTCATAGATAGGAATGTTCGCTTACACCAAGTCATGCAGAATTACTACTAGTGGGTCTATTCTCATAATCTCCCATCTTGGAGATTACAAACTGCGAACTTCATGAGAGAACGTCTTGTCTTTTGATGACTACTCTCACATGACGGTCTGTATACTATGTGTCATATCATAGTTGTCATCAAACCATAGAACAATATTTAAGAATATTGTAATAGCATTTCAGGGATCTCATCATAGCGGGGATCTTCCATGACCATATTAATGCAAGAAATATTCCAGGAAATTATTATATTATAGTCATGCATAACAATGAAAAATATATAATAAGAGTAAATTCATGTAATCAATGTAAAAAAAGTTGTTTCTTAGGACACTAACCCTTACAAACTCCCTCTTAGACTAGAGCCAACATCCTACGAATTTTAGTCCTCTAGTCCTCACATGATCATCATGTTTTTGCTGAGTGAAGGCTTTAGTCAAGGACTGTGCCACGTAGTCTTCTTTGGAAATACTTCTCACTACAACTTCACCTATCTGAGAAAAATCCCTCAGGATATGATACTTCCGACCTGTGTGTTTTTTCCGTTGATGTGACCTTTCCTCTTTGGAAACTTCCTCCACTGTAGTATTATCACAATAGAGTGTGATAGGATGTTTACTGCTAGGTACAACATCCAGCTCTTGGATGGAGCTTCGCATCCATAATGATTCTTTAGCTGCCTCTGAAGCTGCAATATACTTGGATTCTGTTGTAGAATCTTCCACCACACTTTTCTTTGAGCTCTTCCAGCTCATTGCTCCTCCATTCAAAATGAAGATGTATCCAGTCTGCAACATCATGTCATCTTGATCAGTCTATAAACTAGAATCTACATGTCCTCTGATGATTAGTTCCTCATTTTTTCCATAAACTATGAATATATCCTTTGTATGCCTTAGATACATAAGGATAGTCTTGACTTCCATCTAATGGTGGTCTTCTGGATCATCTTGATATCAACCTACTGCACTTAATGTGTAAGAATCATCTAGCCTTGTACATAGCATAACATACATGACTGAACCAATAAATGACGCATAAGGGATCTTTTCCATTTTAATTCTTTCCTAATGTGTCTGAGGACACATTTTCATGGAAACATGAATTCCATGAGACACTGGCAACAATCCCCTCTTGTACTGTTCCATACTTAATCTCTTTAGTATCTTGTCAATGTATGTTCTTTGACTCTGTCCCAGCATTTTCATGGATCTATCACGATGGATCTTGATCCCATGAATATATGTTGTGTCGCACAAGTCTTTAATGGAGAATCATTTATCTAACCACGCCTTAATTGACTATAAGATAGGTACTTCATTTAAAATTAGTAATATGACATAAACATATACTATTATGAAAATGACTGCACTTTCACTAAACCTCTTATACACACAAGGCTCACATTCATTCTTCACAAAGCCAAATTCTATTACAGCTTCAAAAAAACGAATTTTCCATGACCTTGATGCTTTCTTTAATCCATAAATGGATTTATGCAACTTTCATACCTTGTTGGCATCCTTTGGAGTAAAAAACCCTTCATGTTGTGTCATGTAGACATATTCCGAGAGGTTCCCATTAAGGAATGATGTTTTGACATCCATTTTCCAAAATTCATAGTAATGGTAATCAGCAATGGCCATTAGGGTTCTAATGGATTTCATCATCGCAACTGGTGAAAAGGTTTCATCATAGTCAATTCCTTGATGTTGTCTAAAACCATTGGAAACTCGTCATGCCATATAGGTACTGGCGTTCCCCTCCATGTCCAATTTTTTCGTGAATACCCATTTATTACCAATAGGATTTACATCAACTGGAGGATCTACCAAAATCCATTCTTGGTTTTGGTACATGAAATCCATTTCAGAATTCATGGATTCTTTCCACTTGGCAACATATGTGCCTTCAACTGCTTCCTTGTAGGTAAGGGGATCATAATTTTCAACCAATAATGAGTCACCATCTTCGGTGACAGGAAAACTATATCGTTCTGGTTCTCTCACCACTCTTCCGCTCCAACGTAGTTCTTGTGTATCTGGAATAGATTGTTCTTCCATGGGACTTTGTGGAATATGTTCTTGTACCAACTCATGTGTATCTTGATCCTTGACTTCATCAAAGGCTATCTCACTCCCACTATCTTTTTTGGAGATGTGCTCCCTATTAAGGAATATGGCATGTCTTACCACTATAATCATTTTGTCTGAGGAATTGTAAAGGAAATATCCCCTTGCTTCCATGGGATATACTATAATGATACACTTTGTGACTTAGGGTGGAAGTTTGTTACCCGAAGAGGCCTTAAAAAATTCTTCTCTACCCCACACATGTAAATTCGATAACATGGCTTTGGGTCCAATCCATAACTCGTATAGAATACCATTTATCAATTTAGATGGTACTTGGTTTAGTATGTGTGTTGTTGTTCATAATTTATATCCCGAAAAGGATAATATAGGACTCGCATGACTCATCATTGATCCCACCATGTTCAACATGATGCAGTTCCTCCTTTCACCTACACCATTCCACTGAGGTGTGTAAGTAGGAGTGAGTTGATATAGAATCCAAAACTCCCGTATGAAATCAATGAAGTCATGATTAAGATATTATACTCCTCTGTCTGAGAAGAGTTAATTAATCATCTTACAAAGTTGATTCTCAACTTCATTCTTGGATTCTTTGAACCGATCAATATAATATGACTTATACCTCAATAAGTAAATATATGCATATATACTAAAATCATCAGAAAAAGTTATGATGTAATAGAACCCACCCCTTTCATCAACTAGAAATGGTCTACACACATCTGTGTGAATTAATTTTAGAAGCTCTGTAGCCCTTTCACCTTTCCCAATAAATGGGGCTTTGGTCATTTTGTCTTGTAGAAATGCATGACATACACCAAGTGGTTTTAGTTCGAATGAATCTAAATACCGATCTTGATGTAATTTTTTAAACGTTTTTCATTGAAATTACATAGTCGGTGATGCCAATTTTTGGGGTGGTATGAGTCATGTGAATTAATTTCGTCAATGATTTCCATTACTTTGTTTGGTAGTCTAACACATAAAGGTCGTTATATAAATGTTCCCTACCAAAACAAATGTTATCTTTATAAAAGTAGAAACATGAACTTCCAAACATGAAGATGAATCCATCAGTATCTAATATGGATACTGAAATAATGTTTTTGGTTATATGGGTATATAATAACATTCCTTAAAAACCAAGACCATCCTATTAAGAAATGTGAGGTGGTAGTCTCCGATAGCTACAACAGTAAGTCTGGTTCCATTGGCTACTCGTTGATCCACATCACCTTGGTCAATCATTCTGAATCTAATTGGTTACTATATTTGGATACAGATGTGAGCACCACAAGTATTATCTAATACCCAATTAGTATAATCAGATAGATTTCATTCGATAACAAATTCACCTGAAGCTTCCCCTTGCTTCCATGGTAGGGTTCAATTCTTCTTCCAGTGGCCCTTCTTTCCACGTGCGAAACAAACAACCTCTTGTTCTCTTTCTTATCCTTTGATCTTCATTTTCTTGGAAGGCCTTGAAGAAGCTCCGGGAAAAAAGATAATCACCTTATCTTTCATTTTATTCACCATGAGAACAGAAGGATCTTCACCCTTCATGTCATTTTCCACTTGGAAAATGAGGATAAAAAGATCAGACAGAGAATTCTCAATGTTGTTCATGTTGAAGTTCACCACAAAGATAGAGAATCTATGGGGGATGATGCAAGAATGAGATCGGTAAACAGTTATTCTAGACGTTTAAACCCTATAACCTCCAAGAGCCCAATGTAGCCAATGATCTTGACTACATTAAGCCCAGCTGGGCCCCCCTCTCCCTTCTTGCTCCATAATAGAGCCTTGGAGTTCTGAAACCCTTCATGTCATTATTTCTCCTGGTATAGCCAACGAAGGTGATCAAGCATGCTCTAGGTATCCATGTCTTCATGAGACTTCATGAGATCAATAGAAATTGATGATATCATCAAACATTGAATGTCGAGTGCATCATTCTAATGTTGATTATAGACCATCAAATCTTCATCACATGCCCCTAGGGAAGGCGAATCAGGATGAGAGGACTCCATCACGTTAATCATTCGTTCATGGATAAGGATAACCCAAAGGCACCTACACCATTACTGAAAGTTACTACCAGTGAGGATATTGACTTTAACCATAATTGATCGCAGAGAAAATTTGGTTGACGAGTCTTTCATTTCAATTCTATAAATTAAAAGAGCAGATTATTCAGTACATTATATATTACATTATTATGAGAAATAATATATTTTATTAAGTCTCCCAGTATTTTATCATGTCCCAATGGCCCTAACCATTGAACTTGGAATGTCAAGTTTCTTTGATATTATAGTGTAAAGGATCCATATTCTCCTTTGCATAACCCAACAAGGGTTGGTCAAGCTATTTGAAGGTATTTAGGTAGGCAGGTATTTGCCAACTGTGAGCTTACATTTCCTTGATCTATTGAGTGGACTCCCCAATACTAAAATATTGACTTGTATTTCTTCAACTCTTGCCTCCAGTATTACACCAAGTCTAGAAATGGATACTCCTCTTGATTTAATACGGTTAAGTCGACCCGAAACCTTTCATAAGGTCTCCCTTTTTAAAAGTAACTATCCCCACAAGGGTTGGTCAAACACATAGCTTTATTGAGTCATTCCCTTAATCAAGTAACAGAAGGCTTGGTCTGTCTTATTATGGTATTTTATGGATTTTAATACATTATGAGTAGCTTAACATCATCACATGCTTCTTAATATTAAGTGATTATTACATAAGTGATTAACCATGTTCTGATAACTTTTATTCATAGTCTTGTAGTATTTCAATCCAATTTTTCATGCTTGTTTATTTCATTAAATATGTTATCGTGACAACACATACATAATAAATAAACCATTCAATCAAAAAAAATAAGATGGAATGATCATGAGCTTCTATTGGTTATCTTATCTAGCAGTTTTGATAAGCTAACCCTGACAAAGGGAAAACACCTTAAACCAGATGGTTCGTGTTTTGCAGCTCCCATTTGTCCACTATTGCATCTTCATGGTTTGGTTTCGCCTCAGCTTTGGATTTTTGAACCATATCCACTGGCATGAAAGATTCTACATTACATGGGGATTAAATTAAAGAACCATGGGAACACATGCCCTACATTTTATTGGAAGAAGGATCCTACTACAAATAAATTCAAATTTAAATGAATCCATACACGGATAAAAAGGTTCTTTGGTCTAGCTCATGATCATCCATAGAATGCAATGACATTTACGAATTTTTAGAATTAAAATTATTTTAATCTTTCTTTTATTTAAAGATAAGTCGCGCATGAATTCCATTAATTATGATCTTATAATTAATAAATTATTTATCTTAATTTATTTTATGAATGTCCTTGAGATTTTTCTCATCCATATTCCTTGTACATGTTTTTTTACTTTTTGAGGTATCCTGGTGAAATTCCATTTCAGGAAAGTACCTGATGTGTAGTATATATTTACACGGAGGGTATTTCTTTTCACACTTTATCCAAAGTACATGTTGGGGGCTTTGGTGTATTTTATGTTCTTTGGAAATTATGGAGTACATGGCGTGTAGATTAATATATCACAGAATGTACTTCCTTGTTATGGGGTTACTAGCCAGGAAATACCTTGTACGTGGAACATAAGTTCTTGTTATAAACAGTTTTCGCCTGTTCTGGATCAGATTACATGGCGTGTTGATTCAACATACACGCTGTGTTTTCCAGATTCCACACACCATTAAATTAAAGTCAACACAGTGTAATAAAACTCAGGTATAATCAATTCACACAGAATGGTTTGGTGGACCAGTACCGGTTTTTTAATCCTAAGTACATGGTGTATAGTTTTCATTACACGTCGTGTATTCCCGTGTTGTACAGACAGAAATAGAAGCTCATCTAGATGAGTAATTAGTTTTTATTTTAGTCAAAATTAATATTAAAAGGTCATTTCTGTTATGTGAATCGATAAATAAAGGAGGAATAACAGATCTCATTCATCAAGTTTAATAGAATGATTTATCATGAATTGAATCAAATTTAAATGAGTAAATTATAAACAAAAATCAAATAACTATAAGCAACATTGTAACCTCCCTATGATACCATTTCATCGTTTCGGGCACAGAGAAAGCACGTGGGTGGATGTGCCCAATTGGCCTTTTGAAATTATCAATGATGAATCCAGGATCAATATGATGATAAATGCCAGTCTCCACGGATAGAATCACAGAAATAGAAAAAGAAAAGTCTTGGAACCATAGATTAGGATCGTTACATGTTGATTATAATTAATTTAATCAATTGAAAAGTATTAACTTTTGATGTTATTTCTTCTATGATATTTTTGATCACGTTATGATGTGATGCGTCGTTGCGTCGTAGATTCCAAGGGTAGAATTCCTCTAGCAGTGATCCACATGTGCACCTCGTATCTCTAGACATCGCCAAAGGAGTCTCCAGGTACATGTGTGGAGAAACCATTTCTTGTGTTTTCCGCCTTAGATCATCTGTATCTGATGGAAGAGGATCTCTCTCAGTCTTGAGAAAATTAATTGAGGAAGAGGTTCGTTCGGCCTTGAATGAATTCTCCAAATTGTTTGTGCACAAAAATTGGGGAAAGTGTTGGGGTTGTGGGGATATTTATAATCGGGTTTGAGGCTATAATGTTATGACAATAAATAAATGTGTTAAAAATTTTATTTGTTTCATTAACTCTTATTGAAATCCTCCATGTCGAATTATTAATTCATTGATATTTTCCCACACTGATTATAATAAATATCATTTAATAATACAATATTATATACTCAAAATCCCGACTGAAAAAACTACAAGGCGTGTATTTATTATTACATGGAATGTTTCTATTTTTTATAAAACTTCACGTTGTGTAATAAGTAATACACGACATGTACGTTTTCTACATTTCTTTTCCAAAATAAAAACAACACGGTATGTAATCATCAATACACGGCGTGTACATTTTTTCAAATAAAAACTACATGACGTGTAATCATTAATACATGGAATGTACTTGTTTTCATTTTATTCTTCCACCAACATTAAAAAGATTTAGGATTCATTGAATAATTATTAAACCTCGTATTGTAATAATCATTATTCTACTAGAGATACATGGATACACTTAGTGTGTGACCCTCTAGGCCTCTATCTCATTGTCATTAGGCGGGCATGCCTAATGTCTATGATTACTATCTACAATAGGCCATGTAACCCAAGATAATGAAGATGATGTGGAATTGACGTGTCACCTCATTCGAATTCTTACTATGTAATTTATTCTCTTTGTCTCAATATCTCATCAAATAGGTTTGATGGCAGTGTCATAAACCTATATGATTTATCTTTCAATCTTTGAAATATAGAAATAAACTCGTTGTGACACCATGTCCATGGAATTTGAGCGATTTCTCTATTTCAATAAATGTGCTCGAGACATCTACTTCTATAAATATGGAAGGTAAAAATCCTTCTTTGACTTATCCATTAACAACATGTCATTCGTGACACACCGAACGTACCCTACATCCTTCCAACTCTCTTTGTGATGGTTTTTATCAGCAAATCTAAATGCGCGATTCAAAACATGAGTTAATGATAATCTTCCAGTCTAAGGACCATTACGCACACTCCTAGATATAAATTTCCGATGACACCAAGACATGAAAAAATTGCTATTGGTGGTTCTGTTCTCATAATCTTCCATCTTGGAGATTACCAAGTGCGATCTCCATTAGAGAGAGTCTCGTCTTCTTACGAGTACTCGCACATGACAGTCTTTATACTATGTGTCCTATAATAGTATGTCATCCAACCATAGAACTTTATTTAAGAATATTGTTATAGCATTTTAGTGTTTTCATCATAGCGGGGATCTTCCATGACCTTATTAATCTAACAAATATTCCAAGACATTATTATATTATACTAATACATGACAATGAACAATATATAATAAGAGTACATTCATGTAATCAGAGTACAAAACATTTGGTTCTCAAGACACCAAGCCTTACAACTTCCAGGTTGTAATTGTTTATAATCACATTAAACTTCATTTAATTAGATATTTTTGTATTACATTTTATGAATTCTTCTCTTTCAGACTCTCTCCATAGAAATAATTGGAATCATTAGGTAATTTTTGTATCATTGTATAATTATGGTTGAGTTTTTTGTTGAGTTTCTTTATCTCACAGAATGATGTCAGTATCATAGATTCACTAAATTCATCACGAATCAACTTTAAAATCATGAAAATGGCTTATTAGTAATTCCATAAAGACACCTAAAATGATACTACATAAGTGTAAAAGAAAACTATGAATATATGATAGATCCTTAATTCATTTATTGTTTTCAATCAAAAACTAGTCGGTAAAAAATAAATTTTTTTGTCAAAAATGTTCTGAGAAAAATTAACCTGATTTGGATAAAATAATGGATATGTTGATCTATTAAAATCTTATAAATTATATCTGGAAATTAAAATTCATCAATTATCAAATATCAAACTAAATTTACCTAATGGATGTTAAAAAATAAATTTCATTGATAGTATTTTTATTTTTTACCTTCCATAACATTTGATTAACATGAAAAATATAATATACATATCGAGTGGAAAACAATTTTAATATATAATGCTTATATAATTATTTTATTATCAACCATCACATTAATTTACAATCAAGAAAAAACAATTTATTATACCATCCAAAAATAATTTTTCAATTGAATAAGCTAAAAATTATTCCAAAACCTATGAATTCCAAGGTGTTCTCCAAGATAAATTATGTGATCATTTATCGACATGTATTGGATTTTTACTCTTCTTCACGTACATTTAGATATTAATATATAATTTTCTAACAAAACAATTAAAATAAAAATTAAATATTTACCAACATCATCTTTGTATAGGGTAGTGTATTGATACCACATAACACAAATTAAATATAACAGTAATTAAATGCAACATTAAAATATTAAAAAACATTATTTAACAAATATTACCCCTCACAATAATATAGTCTTATGTCATGGAATATTCTCACTAAGATATAGAAAAGATACTATGATGTTATTGATATTTTATTAGTCCACAATAATACATTAACATAATTCATTAATTAAAATATCTCTAACTATTCTTCTTTTCATATTATCAAAATTTATCCCGTATTATAGAAACAATATTTTTAATTTAGCTATACTTTTAAATGAAAACTATAATGATAAATATGTTTTGTATCTCAAAGTATGAACTTGATGATATTATATCTAGTGTGATATCATCCATATACATCATCGCATTACATGACAATATGGCCTTAAAATATTTTTGGAATTGATTTGCAAAAATACTAAACATAAAGAGAGTATCACATATAGAAAACATCATGTTATCAATATCAATAAATGTTTTAATGAGAATTGTTCATTGTACTCCTGAATAATAAGTTTTTATTTAATAAATTAACATTAAAAAATATTTTAAATAAATTTGATAAATTACATGCATCTTTTTTTCTTAAATTTCATGACAAATTATCAGGGTTTCCAAGTGAAAACCCCTTTACAAAACATATTAAACCACTATTCTCCCAAAAAACTAATAATGGTCCATAATATAAACCTCAATGATATAATTATCATTCCAAAAAAATATAAATCATTAATAAATGGGTAATAGATACAAAATTAAATGAATGAACTTCCTCTTGATAAAAATGGAAAATTTTAAATTCTTACACCACACACTAAAAAAACCTTGGGAACCTATATCATGCCATATAAAATATATAATTATTTAATAAAATTATTATGATTTATTTGGAATTTAAAATAATATGAACGCTCAAATAAAAGAACCTTGTGGTGAATCATCTCTATAGAACCAAGACCAACAATCGATGGAAGATGTGAAACGTAACACCAATATCATCCCAAGATAAATCAAAAAATATAAAAAAATAATATATATATATATTTATGTAAATTAACTAAAACCCTTATAGAAATAATTCAATCATGCCTTCAATTATTTCTAGGGTTTCATATACAAAATATAAGTGGATGATAGAACATTGGGGGTCACAATTGAGCATAAAGGAGGGGGTGATACTGTGATTTTCCCATCAGAGAGAAGGGGCATTGGGGTCATGAGTAAATGAATGTAGATTAATGTAATTTTAATAAGGGGGGGGGGGGGGGGTTGGTGTCCAGATGATCTTCAAGAGGTAAGGAAGTTCGATGCTTGGATGATGGAGGTCACCATCAAGATTAAGGGGTTGTGGGTAGGGGTCACTGAGGGGAGATGGATGGGGTGGGTTGGGACCAAGTGTGTTAGGGGAGGGGAAAAAAAATATGTTTGTTAAAATATATTGAGGTTATTTAAATAATACTATTTCTATGTTAAAAAATTTGTATGGTTATATTAAACCACCACTATATTGTAATTTTTTCCATATGATACATTTATATTGTGGTTATTAGAACAAACATATATAAACTATCACTATGTCATATTTTTAGTGTGAATGTGAATGATACTAAATTATATATTTTATTTTTTATGTTTGAATGGAATGTGATGAATGATAACGAATCTATTGATGGATTCACTATTAGATTCAATGAAGTGGTGAGCACCATTCAATGTTTTGGTCAAACTATAGAAGATTCAATGGTATATAAAATGATTCATCACGTCATGGTATTTATAATATATTCAAAGGTATCAAAACACGATAATGGTGATCTGGATACATTTATTTGGATGATTTACACATCACAGTTATTTCTTGTGAAATTTTGAAAGAAATTACTATTATGATGTATAATAAATAAATAAAATATCATTACATCAATTAAGTGGGATATGATTATAAAAAATTCAATAAAAGTGGACAATTTATTCTATAATGAAGATATTGAGATAATGTTTTCATTGATTATGTCATTATCTCAATTAATGTTTAAAAAATAATTGAAAGGGTTGATGAAATATTTTATTGAATTTTCTCAAAAATAATTATATTTTATATTTTTTAATTAACTATTGTATATTGAAGGAGGAAGTAGTTTATGTTTAAAATTAGTCCAAAATAATTTTATAATATGATAAATATTCTATTCTAAATATTAAAAGTATTCATATAAGGTAAATAAAAAGAATTTTTAAATTTAAAAATGATGGATTTGATTTTAAAACTATGTAATGGATAAATATTTAAAATTGAAACATAATTTTTTATATAATGTTTAGAAAATGGAAATTGTATTATCACTAATGTTAATTATGATGATATCACATGTTAAACAGATAGTGGCGATGATGAAACTGATGAAATAGAGATGGATTTATATAAAATATAGATATGGATGAGTTTATTTCAATTAATTGAAAGTTGAATAATGGGAATAATAATGTAAATAACGACCCCTACACATTTAATGATATTGATTCGAAAAATATAGAAAATGAATATGTTTTTTCTAATTGGGATGAAGATTTTAGGTACATACCAATTTGAGAGAATAATTTTTAAGTGGAATTGGATGAGAATATTATTGATAAATAAATGTCATGAAAATATAAATAAAACCTATCAGATTCCAAGGTCATGTGAAAATGTTCATCGTTAACCTTTTAAATTCTGTACAAGATATTTAGGAATGATAAATGAAAATTATTATAGTTTATAAGGTCCCAATGAAGTGTGATTGTTATGTTATTTACTAATAAAATTTAAAAAAAAAGAAAAAATTACTTTATATGTGGATTAAAATGTTGATCTGAGTTAAAATAGAAAGAAATTAATGATTATTGTGAAAGAAAATATATCCCATAAATTCTAAAAATATGGAAATAAATACGTGTAAAATACCCTAAATTGTATCTTTCAAATTTTTTGGAATGATTTTTATTTTTTATAGGAATCTTTTAGGAATAATATATATTTTTTGTTCAAAGAAATGATAAAAAATAAATATTCAAAACCCAAATGGACATCATGTCAAGTGGGTTAGAAGATAAGCTGTTTAAAAATTAAAAAAAAATTCTTATAGTTTTTTTGTTTCATGAGAAAGATGGAAAATGTTTATTTCAAAAGAGATCTATTTAGATGAATGTGATATATTTTAATAAACATATGTTATTTTTAAGATAATATTTTAGGGGGAGTCTTCCTATATAAAAACAATTAAGAAGAAATATTAATAATTTATTGGGAAAAGAACGATTCATAGTGATATATAAAATAAAATTTGCGTAAGGCACAGTACTGCACATAAATATTTTAATATATTTATAATATATATATTTCTAAGAAAACATATTTTCTAATCAATGTTTCTTTAAAATCCCTTTTACTTTATAAGTGAAATCAGAAGAGCTGATAAAGGATCCTTTATTCAGTAATTTCTCAGAAATGATAAATCATACATTTATTAGATTTTTTTTCTCACACTAACAATGGAATGTACTAATATAGTGTTATTTCCAAAACACATCATTATATAACATCACCAACATGGATTAGATGTCAAATAAAATAAAAAATTAAACAGGTAAAAAAATTTCTTCCCAAGTTAAAGAAGAATTAACCATAATATAGACATGTCAATCAATGGATTTTAAAATTGCATGGTTAATATAAATTTATAAAAAACATTAAAAAAATAATTTCTTATTTTAATTTTTCACTAGACCTTGGGTAATCATATTAGTTTCTGAAAAAACCACCAGAATTCGAGAAAATGTATGCAAGTGTATAAGAAAACCATAATTTAACTCCACCAACACATAATTAATACAAAGGAAACCATTATTTATACTTAATTTCTTTTTTATACATTGTCCAACCATGTATGAAAACCATTCATAATCTCTCAAGAAACCATACACATATAGTGGGAAGAAAGAACCACCCATTATTCTTACAGTGGGAAACCCTACATCATATTGTGATATTTTGGGGAAGACTATGTAGTTGTAGATATTATTGGTGGTAAAGGTGGGATTTTATAGATTGGGTTCACATGGAAGATAGGGTCTGGATGGGTTGATGGTTGTAGAAATTCGAACCCACCTGTAATAGGTGTGGATAAAAAAGGCATTCACTACACCTCAAGTCGACCTCACACCCATTCCCTTATTTATTCTCGTATGTCTGATATTTTTATATTATATAAATATAATAAATTATAAATCAATATATTTATATTGTAATAATTTTTTCTTCGGGGTTTTAGGTGATAAATGAACATCATATTGATATTCCAATCATGATTAATGCCATGAAATTTTACTTCAAACACCCATCACAATCTCAAAATATAGGAAACTCAATCAAATTTATGGAATACATTAGGGAAATGAAATATAAGTAATTTTTGTGTGTGTTAATTAACTGATCGTCATCAAAACATGCGATGTAACCAATATTACTTGAATATATGTATTTAGTTTAAAATTGACATATTAGTTCAAAAAATATGACATTATCAAAACTGGGAAAATATATTCTAATTGTTTTGATACTGACTGAAGATTCATTTTTTCAATTTTTGAAACACTTTTTGGTTAAGTGATAACCCACCATACAAATCACTTTGAGGCTAAGTGAGAACCAACATATCATCATAAGGAACCATTAACAGGAAAGGAAAAGAACCTTTTCCATAACAAACCCATAAGATAAATTATTTATAAATAATTTGTGATGTGTTTGAATTTATTTCATGTAAATATGAAACATCGGATGGTATGTATATCTCCAATTGTATGGTTTCAATATAAAATTGATATTTATTTTTAAAACACGGGTCACATAGCCAAAATATTTAAAATGAGATTATATTTTTAGAAATTATATGGAAGAAAGAACAAACAGACTCTTATTTTTCTATATCTTTATGAAAAAGTTCTGTAAATCAATTTTAATATGTGGGAATCAACCATATGTCAATAAAACATAAAATGTCATCAAAATGACTCAATATGAATGTTTTCAATATTGAAGTTTAATTTTAGTTTGAAATATACATCATCATCCCCAAGCCAATAAAATGATTTCATATTGTTTTTATACATGAGAAAAATGGTCCATAGTTAATTTGTATCTTTTAGTAATTAGCCTCACATAAATCCAACACTTGATGTGGGTGGTATGGCTCGAAGTGCATGTTTCCAATATAAATGTGAAATTTTATTTTAAAACATATATCACCTTGACAAAACGAAGACCTTTTGATTGAATTGTTTACAAGCTTTAGGATATAGATTCATAATTCAATTATGATGTATACGAATTGACTGTACATCAATTAGAAATTGATGTGTATGGTATGACTAAAAGTGAAGGTTTTCAATATTGAAGTGTAATATTTATAATATAATATTTTATATAGCTAAAACTGATAAATTGGGATTTTATTGTTTCAAATTTTATAACAGATATCTTTAATTCATTTGTGTTTTGTACGAATCAACCACATGTCTACCTGACCCAATATGTGGTTTGTATGACGTGAAATGAATGTATTCAATTTGAAAGTTTCATTTTAATTTAAAACAACTGTCACATAGTCAAAATAGAGAAAATGGTCTCATATTGTTTCTAAACATCAGGTAAAGTATCCAAAATTCATTTGTGACCATTACGAATTGAGAATACATTAGTCAAATGCATGATGTGATTATTATGACTCAATGTTCACATCACTAACATAAATGTTTCATTTTATTTTTAAAAATTGTTTACATATCCAAAAATAAGAAAATGATATCATATTATTTTTAAACATTAATAAAATAATAAATAATTCATTTTTGATGTGTTGGAATTGACTTAACATTAATTAGACATAGTATGGGGAAATAATGAGTAAAAGTGTGTTATTTTAATAAAATAGCTATATTTTAATTTATTTCGCATGTCACAAATCAAAAATAGGGAAACAAACTTAGATTAATTAAAATATTTTCTAAAACACTTCATAATATATTTTCTTTTGTAAGAATAGATAATATGTTAATCTAACACATTAAATGACATATATGTCTTGATGTTAATTTTTTTAATAAAAAATCTACATTTTAGTTTGAAAACCACATCACAAAACCAATACCGAGGAAGCATACTCAAATTATCATCATTATTGAGGAAGTAATATATATTTCATTTTTGATGTATAGTAATCAAACTCAAATAAATCAGACGCATGATGTGGCAGATATGACTCAAAATAAATGTTTTCAATTTAAAAGTATCATTTGTGTTTAAAAAATTCTTCCTTATCCAAATAAGAAAATGAGTTATTATTGTTTTCAAAAATATAAAATACAATAAATAATTCAATTATTAAATTTAGATTGATCACACCACAATCTAACACATGATGTTGTCATTATGACAAGAAGTTCATATTTTAAATATAAAAGTTTTATTTTCAAATAAAACCCACACCATATAGTCGAAACGAATCAGAAGTGATCAGATCATTTTTAATCATTAGTAAAATTATTAATAATTCATTCATGATGTTAAGGAATCATCCATAAATAAACATAACACATGTTGTTGCCATTATTACATAAATTACATGTTTATAATACAAAATTATAATTTATGATTAAAACATGTATCACATCACCAAAACTGAATAAAGACCTCAGTTTTTTAAACATTATGATAGCTGTAAATAATTTATTTTTGACATGTATGTATTGAACACAAATCAATTTTACACACTATTAATTATTATTTAATAATCAACATTATATTTTCCACTGGAATCTGTAGGTCATGTTGTCTCTACATGTCTTCGTAATGGAAATAATGAATAATTATAAAAGTATTTTCATGAGAAATGAGTTAAATATGGAAAGAATGTTTATGTTCCCGCAGTAAAATATGTAGTTGATGTAGGGTATTACATTTAAAATATATGTTTCCTGAATTATAAGGAGTCATAGATTATTGAATCTAAAAATTCATTTTAATCAACATCTAATAAGTTTTGCATTAAGAATTATAAATTGGGATACATGATCAAGGTCAATGTTCAATATGGGAAGCACTCATGACTATTGGAATGGGTGATGATATTTTTTGAATGATGAACAAATGATTTATATCATTTCAAGGAATATAGAACTTCTTAGGTTTATAAAATAAAATAATTTCCATTAGTAATCCTACTGATGTGGGTTCATGTATATACTTTTCATAAGTTGTTTGGAACACTACATAGGGTTCCATGGTGGTATTCTGAGGTGTACAATATAGAACAGTTTACGAGACGTTGAATCCCCAAGGGGAACTGCATGATGATGTATCACATTCAATAAATACATAGTGGCCTAATATTAATAGTAATATTGGTGATAAAGGTTTATATAAAATTTTAATAAAGTGATTTCTGATGCTTAATCATGTTGATTACAAAACATGATAAGGTGGCTATCTTTATAAGAAAAAAGTGTGTAATTTTAATTTTTGGATATGGAAATAATGAATTTAAATTTTTATCTATTTTATAAGGATGTATTGGGAAAAAAATAGTTTCATTTTATATTAAAAGGGATCGTTGAAATACCTTTCCTTTATTAAGGATTCTAAAAGTACGGTGTGTGGGTTCCCCATTCAATTTCTTCTGTTCTATATGTGAAATTATTTTTTGAATATTCAACACTATATTTTTTCTATTTTAGATCCCCATTGTGTGGGATGTGATCGAACTAGATATATCAATTGTGTGGTGGGTCATCCTGGAAACTAAAACAAGAAAATGGGTAATGGAAAAAACCTTTTGTGGTCAGCGGGCGATCAACTCACACCTCATGTTCTTGATTTATAAAAGAGAAAAATAATTTATCCTCACATTTGTTTCTAATACCCTTTCCATCCATGTATAAACACTGCTAAATCTTTCAATTTCATCTATATAGAAATAAAGTGGAATCTAAAAGCACTAATTTTTATAATTTTAAGAAACTCTCATGTATATTATATTAATAATGACTGTCGTACCCAAGGAATCAACTTCTTCGATGTCCAATTATCAGTGACGACAGAAGATGCAAAGTGTGTAGGGGTTGTCTGGGAAACATCAGTTTAATCTAGGGAGGGTATCCACCAATGAAAACTCAACCATGTACTCCTCTATGCCAACACACCTACCCAACAACAATTTCAAGTTCATTTCAAAATTACAATAAAAATATTGAGTACACATTTACAATTATAATAATAAAATTCATGTTCACAGAAAATAAAATTTTATCATTTACATTTTTCATTTAAATAGAAAATTCAAGATAAATTTTTCAATGGAAATTTTCACAAAGGAAATTATGAGTAGATTTTCAATATATTTTTTGAGATTTTTTATTTTTTATTTTCTATAAATATATTTTTGTTTTTGTTTAAAGGGGATTTTTCTAATATAAGATCATAATAAAGGATTCTAAGGAAAGTTTTTAATGTAATTTTCCATTGAAAATTTATATATTTCCTTGTTTTGTTTTAATGTAACATTATATTAATTTTAGGTGGAAAATTGAACTGCATATTTATATTGTAAATTTTCACTAATAATATCCAGAGGTAGATTGCACTGGAAAATTCTTTATGAAATTGAAAGTTAAAATTCTCAGTGAAAGGAAACATTATTTATGTCTTAATATATTTTATCTATAAATTTGGGCATTCATTTATTTTAAAATATTGTAAATAAAATTTTGAATATAATTAAAATAAAAATTAAATGAAAATTTTTACACCAAATATTTGTGGATGTTCGAAATAAAATTTTATAGTAAAAATCATTAATAATGTTTTTTGTTAAAATTGTCTGTGAACATTTTGCTTAAAAATTTTCATATATATATATATTAATGTTTTTTTAATTTATTTATAATATTAAAAATTTATATTCTTTCTCAATTTTTAAAATTATCATTATTTTAAAATTAAATTAAAATTTAAACTATAAATATCTAGGGAATATTTTCAATGATATTTTATTATGGATTTTGCACTATATATTTTCATAGAAAATATTAATATAAAATTTCCATTGAAAATTAAATTAATTATTTTTGTTTTAATATATATAAACAAAATCGTAATCATGAAATTAGTTTAAAACTTTATTATTGAAATGTTTTAAATAATTATAATAAAAAATGTTGAATTTTACGTTGGAAATTCATGTAGAGATCTATATAAATATTTTAGTCGATGTTTCTAATAAAATATTCTAGGTTCAAATTTTCGATGAATTTTTTTTTGTGAAAAATTTCATTTCTATTCATGTTTTAATATATTTTAATTTTAATTTCATGTAAATTTTTCACATGAAAAGTTTATGTGGAGTTCTACACATGAAATTTATAGTTTAAAAATTATGGTTTTAGTTTATAGAGAAACTTTTCATTAGAAATTTTTCTATTCACATATAATTAATAACATGTTATTATTTGTGTAACATCATAAGTAAGTAATTAATAATAGATATTCTTATCTATGTCTATTTAGGAATTAGATAGTGTTTTAGAGGCTTAAAATGAGAATAAATCCAATCTTAAGAATGGAATACACTAATATTTTTAAAAGATTGTTTTAATGCCTTTTGATGGACAACCATTATTAAATCCAACTTTTGAAAATTTTATAAGATATATTTGTCAAAATAAATTTATTCTTTATTATTGGGACATTTAAATTTACTTTGGATAAATTTTTGGTATTTTTCTGACAATGTTCATTTTTTAATGAATAGTGAAAATACTGCATTTTACCTCAAAAAAGATTTTTCATCTAATTTAATTATATGGTTAGATTATATTTTTAATTTTATTTTAAAGTGTAATTAGAATATATTTTTACCATTTAATACAATAGTGGACATTATAATTAATTTCACTTTGGAATTGGGCATAATCTAATGCCAATCATTTCGTATATATTGTTTCAAAAAAACCCAATAATTATTTTAACAACAGGAATTATTTTTAAATTAATTGTTGAATATTCAGTGTTTGTAATTTGGTAAAATATTTTCCATATTTGGAATCATATGGTATAAATTATTTAATTAAGACTCTTTTGTTTTTGGACTTTTTGAATAGTAACGATGGTAATTATCGTTAATTATCTGGATTAATTAGGAATCAGGTAGTTAAGGATAATAAAATAATATCATAATAATAATAAATGACACCAAAATGTGTACTAATACTACAGGTTGTGTCATGGCCAACCACGGGATGCCTTGTGCCAAACATGGGGACCCCATGTAATCACTTTTGTGTGATAATGACTTTTTATCTTTTTATTTTTTAAAGAAAGTAAATATACCAAATAATGTATCACATGAGTAAAGCATGTTTAATTTTGTCTAAATAAATGATCTCTTGAACTATAAATATTCATTGGAAAGATAAAAATATATCCTACATCATAGTATTTTTTTATAAATGTTAGACATTAAATAAATTAATTTATATATGACACCATGATGATGCAGTGATTACCTCATTAATGAACGATTTAAATAAAATGAAAGGATAATGTAAAATATAAGACTTAAACTTGTAAAAAACCTATTGGATGAGTATATATCGAATCCTTATCACCTTATCCTAGAAATATATCAATGTGGGACCTTTGAAATCTGAAACACATTTCAATATAAAGTAACATTTTATACCTTTCCAAGAGTGCCCCTCCTCTCCTCTTATTAAAGGCCCCCAACTCTACCTCCTTATCCACACCTCAAAAGCCTTTGGATCATCCAGAATATCCTAATTTTGTCTCTCCACATCCCTCTCCTCATTCCATAAGCCTTATCATAGGCAGGAAGCTCTTCAAGAAACCTTTTTGGTTCCAACCAAAGGGAGTTACACGATTTAAAGGTAATGTCTTCAATTGTATTCTTTTGATTTATTTTGCTTCTCCATTCCCCTAAACTTTTTTTATTCATTTATTTTGTAATAAAACCAGTATCTAAAATATACTAGGACGTTGTTATGTAAATTATTCGAGCTAAACTTACACACACCTTCATCTAATTGTTAAAGAACATATTGTTTCTGTGGATGGCGAATTTCTGCCTCACGAAACGATGATTGTTCAATCTTTTTTAACACCTGTAATGGTGGACATTAAGATGCCACTATATTTATATATGATATATAATATGTTTATGTTTTCTTTATGATTCTGCATTTTTCATTTTTGGGATACCATATGGTTTTCATTATGGTTAAACATGATATCTTCATTTTAGGAAGTGCGGACTACCACCCACTCAAAGTGATTTGATTCGTTAGTGCCATATGTGGGACATATAAGGTATGTAGTTATTTATATTATATATTATATTATACTGGAATTATAATATACATTTATATCATTATGATTTCACTCCATTAAGTAAGAAATATAAATGAATGTAGCGTTCATGCGTACGTATGACTTACCATCTCCATGAATGGTGAATTTCATTTCTTACCTCTAAATGTTATGTAATATTATAAATGAATGTATAAACTGTATATAAATGATATATATGATATCTACATCATGAATATGATTCTGGATATAATGTATATTTTACCACATAAAAAACTTGTAATTATAAAGAGTTTTTTATCTTTGACTCAAGTACCAATGATCGACAAAAAGACCATTATTAAATAAAATAATTACATAGTGTTAATAAGTTATATAAAAAGAATAATGAACTTGAAAATTTTTCCTATGAAAGTAGAAATTAACTCAAGTTTATTATTCAGTAGTTTAAAGAACAATCGAGTCAATTCGGACCTGAGGTATGGGACTTTGTCCCAATATCCTTTCAATGAGGAATATTTTGATTTATACACAAATTTCTTTTATACGGTGTATAAACCCCATTGAATTTGAATTTTATTCAAAAGTAAATTTTTTATACGAAGCGTTTTACTAAATGACAAAAGGGAATGATTTTGTCGTACGTATGCGGCGACAATGACTTCTCTGCCACCGTGACCATTATTTGAGTTTCGGCTTCCTCTACAAGTAAAAACATTTTTTAAAATGAAAAATAAATACCATTTATTTCTTTTTCTTTTATTTTGGTATTTAAAATGGTTTTCATAATGTTTTTATTATATCAATGTTTTGTATTGTTATCTTGTGATTGAAATGTGGAAATGTTATTTTTCCTTTATGCATGTATTATGTGATATGATTATGTTGTGGTTCTAGGGAATTGTTTACGAAGACGGGTGGTTCCGTGATAAACTAAGGGTCGGTGAGCCTGATATAGCTCTCCAATGCATTGGGTAACGCGAAGGAGTTAAACAATAAGGTTTCTCCGAAGAGGTTTAGGGAATATACTGTGATGGGTATTCCAAACGTAACCAAGAGGGTTACTCCCTACGTAAGAATGTTATAAATTCCTCAAGTTACCTTTATGTCTTATGATTTCTATGATTTTTTAATGATCTTATGAGGTATGTTAAGGTGCTGATGTTTTATGAGTAAATTATGATTTCATTGATTCTTATGTATACATGTACTGATATATCCTTTCCATATTTCTATATCCCTTACTGAGCGTTTTATGCTCATCCCAAGTTTTTGAAATGTTTTTCACATGTCAAGGGTAAGGTACATGATATGATGATAGTGTCGAGGAAGTGTCAAGAAAGAATCCATGTTTTATTTTAATTATGTTTCCGTTGATGGGAAAAAATGAATGATATATTTTATGTTACCACATTGTTTAAATGTGGAATGTAATGCATGTTTTATGATCTAATTCTCCAAAACTCAAAACCTAACAAGATCCTCAATGTGTATTCCTGAAATATCTCAAGATTAAGTAATGTTTAAGGCTGGGTATTATAATTTGTATATTTAATAAATATTATATAAGTTATATGCGATGTTAATGAGAGACACATGGGTATTGTTGTTCATCAACTAGCTTGAATAGTCAGGTTAAATGTTCCACCTGAGATAAAAATAATCCCATAAATCACCAAATATATAATTTTTAGTATTAATTATTAGTGTTATTATTAATTGATATCTAAATATTTTTCCCAATCTCAATAATTTTTTTACCAATCAACATTATCGTTGTTCAGCAAGAAAAAAATATTTTATATATTATTTTACTTATGCTCATGTTCGGTCACATATATTTGTCACCCCACATGAATAGGGTAAATGTTTTTTCAATACATTATTCATTATGGACTCGAATGAACCTCTCAATAAAAAAACAACTCTGATGACCCACCACATGGTCCACACACCCCACACTCAACTATCCCTCCCCGTTAATTCCTATAAAATTGTGTGATATTTTTTGAGGATAAAACTAATATATTTGTGTGTTTATAGTGCTGGGCTAAATGTCATATGGGGTTTCGATGGGTCGAGGGTTGAGTTCGGATGGTTGAGAAATTATTGAACAACACCTCGAGCTCACCAACCACCCATGCCTTTACTTATTCTCATCTATAATGTATTTTCTCATTATATAAATATAATATATTATGAATAAATATGTTTAGAATAGAGTAATTTATCGATATGAAATTAAAAATCATGAAATCATATCACCGATGTGAAAAAAATGATAAGTTAAAATATAATTATTTTGATATAATGAATTAAAAATTTTAATTTATAGATTTACTGAGGGGTAATGTCATCTCATAATGATAGAGTGAAATTTTGGGGATTGTTTAGTAAAGAGTGCATAATATGAATAGAGTTTTAAAAATATTGTAGAAAGTAATAGTTGAAGAAGGAGTTGATGAAATATATATAATAATGGATGTTTATATAATCTTAATCTAAAAAATTATAAAAATTTAATCACTTGGAATATGGTCTTAAAATTTACTCATTATTTAGAGGAAAGTTGTATTTGAATTCACAATGATTATTTGAGAATATTATTATTAATTGATGATTATATATTGTTTATTTCATCAAAATTTCTCAATAAAGTACTAATGAATATATTCCACTCATTGTTTGATAACAAATTAATTGTACATGTAAGTATAATGATTGGGATGTTTTCCTATACAAAATGGAAGTTACATTTGGGTGAAAAAGACTAAAGTTATTTTATTTAATGAAGATTATAATTTTGATTATTTATGAGATAATTAAATAAGTTAGGATATATTATTATCCATTTAATTTTCAAGGATAAACCAAGCTCATTTATAACCATGATTAATTTTTGATCATGTGATCGTGGGATTTGAATATAATACTCTGTATGTAGCTATATTTTTTGATTGTAAAACATATTAAATTCATTTTTATCAACATGAATGTTTTTATTAGGTTGTGTGGTAACTTTATAAAGTGTTACATTTCATTAAAAATCAATATTAATGTTGAATTAATTTAAAAATCTTAATAATGTTGAAAACCTTAACATATGATGATGGTTTATAAGAAGTTGAAAATAAAATAAATCGATTAACTAATTTTCCACTAGGGTATACTTGAACAATCTAATACCTAATGAAATATAGGTTTCCATAAATGGTATTATAAGTACATATAAATTTTAATTCATATTAAATATGATGTTGAACGACTAGTTGTTTTAGGTGATGTCTATTTTAGAATAAATTTTTTATGAGATTTATGTTCAAAATTGATCAAATGAATTCATTTAACAAAATGGGGATTCTAAAATATTATGAGATGATATTTCACATATACAAGGACAAGATGTTGGTTCAATCGTAATATATTATCATTAATTCTCTTCATATTTTTAGAAATAAGTATATTTCACTTACAAATGTTATTTTCATGATCACTGCTAATTAAATGAATATTGAGAATGATGATCATGGTTCTGATAAAATTATTCAATCACATTCTTGGAATTTGTTTATTAATTTCATGGAGATTAATAAAAAATATAGAAATCAAGATAAGTTGGAGAACATATCTGAAATGGGATTTTAATGTGAAAGAAACTAAATTATTGATTTCATGTTTTAAGTGTGAATAGATTTGAATGAATTAAGATGAATCAGTTGATATATTATTCAAAAAAAAATCATTGAAGTGGTGAGCTCCATTTTTAGTGTGTTTTAAAATAAATAGACTCTATTACAATGGAAACATGTTATTTGAATCATACCTAACTATTCATCTACTAAATTTTCATTTTGTCTATTATTATACAAAATAAATTAATTATGGATCATTTAGATAATTTTTTAAAATAATAACATCTTGTTTTATAGGTTTTACCAATGTGACACACCTTATAAAATAAAATATATTTTTATTAAAAAAAACACTCACATAAAGTGAAATAAAATGCATAGATTCAAAAATTTATGTGCAGTAAATGTTTTCAAATCACAAATGAATTATGAATTATTTTACTAAATTTTGAAGACAATATAACCATACACCCCATGAAGTTACAAAAAAATTGAAATGAATAATTCAATGAGCCTCTACATAATGAAATTTTTTTAGGATATAGTTATAACCTAGAAGTTAATATAAAACTTTCCACTTATATGTAATAAATATTGAAAATGAACATATGTGGTTGCAATTAATAAGATGTATAGAGACTGTTAGGATCAACATATTTTTTGGTGGATAGTAAAATACCCTTATAAATAGAAATTTTACCTTTATAAATAGTAATGTAACACTTATGAATATTAAATCATCCATTTGTCTAGTATTGTCACCCATAAATGTATAAATAAAATTAATGAATCTTATAATTGAAAAACTTATCAAAGAATGACTTTTTGTTTTTTTAACTCATAAATATTTAAATAATATTTTATGATTAATTTCTTAATTTATATGAAAAATTTTTTTCATAAAATTTAATCATAATTTATTTTTTATTTTTTTATGGTTATAAAATTATTTTAGGATTCCGTGATAATTTTTTATGTTGTTACAAAATTACTTATTATTATCCAATTGTAATTATTTGAATAAATAATAATTTTATTTAAAAATTACATCACTCATATTAGTAAAAATATTTTCAAAAAAATGAATTTATTTTTTAATTCAACAAGATGATAAATGGTTGTGTGGAATTATTGGTATTTTTATGAAATAGTTGATTTTTTGATGAATAATGAAATAAAATAATTTACCTTATATATACATTATATGTTAAATACATTATTCCTAACATCATGGATGATGTAAGAACCCTTGATTTGAACTAAAATTCAGTATTATCTATTTTCAGTCACAATAACCAGTACAATTTCTTTTCTAGTGATAAATAATAAAATAATGATTAAATTGTTGAAAATCCTCCTCTCCTCCTATATAAATACCACCCATCACACCCTATAACTCACTCACCATCCAATATTTAAAAAAATTTCAACATAATACCCAATACTCTTCCCAATGATATTCTCCACATCCAATACCTAAAGGTCTCACCAAAAGTACAGAACCAATGGCCTTAATGGGGTTCTCAAAGAGAAGAAATCAAGACGAAAATATCCTATATCATTTTCTTTTATTATTATCTAAAAATTATTTTTATTTTCTTATATTATGTTCACATTACATTATATAAGAGTCATGAAAGAAATAGCTCCAAAAAAATAAAGTAATTTTACAATATTCATGGAAAAATTTATCATCATACTTTTTCTCCCCCCCCCCCCCCTATTATCCTAAAAATAGAAACATTGTTCATGAACTGTCGATTTATCAACATCATGGATAATGTGTTTCCAATTTCTATTACTACTTTGAAATATTTTAAAAAACCAATTTAAATAATGAAATATATTTTAATTTTTTTATAAAACAAGCATTATGTTTTTTAATTATGATATATACATAATATGTTGTTACATAACAAAACTAGTTTGTGTTTATCTAAGAACCACAAAAATGATCTAAATAAATATAATTAGGGTTTTATCAAATGATTCAACATAATATAAAAAATAATTAATTGTATAATTTAAATTTTTTTAAACATATTATAATCATCTTATTTCACTTACGGAGTTTCTCTTCCATTCGATAAAAAATTCCTTTACAAACCGACAATGGAAAACATGTAAATAACACACCTGAAACAATGGAATGAACAAAATATTATTAATATATTGATTGAATGTTGTCATAAAATTTTCATATAAGTTGTTTTAAAAATAAATATTTTTCTAGGAAATATAAATGACACCCTTTTAACCATTATAGAAGATGTTTAGACCCATTTTTTTTTGAAAACCCCAAGGAAAGGGAATTCATAACCTAATTTCCATTATTTATGTTAACCTTCTATTTCATTAATTGTAAGGTATTAACATAATTTGTGTGTTGAATTTTATTTATATAATGTTATATTATTTTTATTTTCATTGTATAGGAATATTCATTCAATTATATAAATTTTCACATTAATTACTTTATATTTTTAATTAATATTTTCATTAAAAATATTTTTTTAAACTATTTTACAAAATTGTAATGAATATTTTTTATGAAATTATTCAAGTTTTATCATTATGATTTATTACGAGGGAATATTTTATGATTAAGGTTGGTACCTATATCTCTTTCCAATTTATTTTTTTTGTGTGTGTTTGAGGTTGGTGGTATGGTTACTCCAAGTATAACTGTTATGGTTACATAATAAGGTTGATATGGGGGTTTCATTTTAAGTTAACTTTGATGGTTACGAATAATAAGGTTATTGGGTGTGTTAAAATACTATGTAGTCAATTCCCTAAGATTACACTATATTTTTATATATATTATCTATGTTTTATGAAAATCTCATGTTTTTCAATGTATGTATATGATACATTATTAGTGAGATATATGTGTTTGTGAAAATTATATCGTATGTTTATAAGTATTCATATACTAACATTTTATATCCATTCTATATAAAATAATATGTTTTTGTGCTCATCCCATGTTTTAAAATTATTTTCACAGGGTTGAAGGATGAGTAAAAGAAATAGAGAATCCCAGAAGAATGTTGTGAAGAATTTTCATGAAATAATTTTATATTTTTAATAAAATAATTTTTATTATGAAAAAAGGATATTATTTTAGTTTTACCTACTTTGTATGCATATGGGTTGATATTTATAAATTGTTTCCTAACATTCCAAAACTCTACAGAAAAAAGATATTAGGGAATATAACGATGTAAAATGTAGTAGAAATAACTAGATTATGTATCATTCAATATATGGTCCACGAAGTTCGTATCATATCAATTATTTAGATAAAATTAGGGGTTAAGATTATATTTCAATAATACTATAAAATAGTCTGACCTAATTTTTATTTTTAAATTTTATAGAATTTAACGACTATCTTGTTGCTTCATCTGTGATATTTATATTCATAATGGTTTTCCATAGAAGAAATAGGGTAGCTAACGTGGGAAGGAACGAGTTACTGATATCATTTTGAATTTTCAAACTAGAATGGTATGGAATGGAACTGAACCAGTTGTGAAAGTGATGGATCAGTTTACATAGGCAATGAATAGAGGTGGGATCCATGAAAGAGACAAACATATCTACAAAGAAGGAATATGATGATTGCAAATCATTTTATGGGAAACAATCTCCTACTTTCAGTGGATATTATAGCCTAATAGATGATAAAGGATATATTAAAAACCTTGAATATATATTCAATTTCATTGGGTGTTTAGACAATGAAATTATTATTCTATCATTTAGGATTTTAAAGGTTAAGTTTATATGTGGGGATCAATTGTCAATAATATTAGGTGTTGATAAGAGATTTATACCTTTTTATGGGATGAATTTAAATATATTTTCCATGAAAAATATATTCCTATGGTTGCATGAATTGGGATAGAAAAAATTCCATTAATTGATGAATATTGACATTGGTTTCTTGTCCATGTTCGAAGAAAAATTTACTTGATATAAAGGTGTTATAAAAATTGTATTTGGGATATTGAGAGAAAAATAAAAAAAATTACTTAGGATTGAAGCCATGATATCGAAGGTAATTGGCCTCTCCTGAATAGAAATGTTATGAGAAATTGGTCTGAGGTGATGAGGGGATAGAAATGGAGTTTTCTGATGATTAGATGTAATTTGAAAAAAAGAGAAGAATAAGTCTATATGAAATGTGATGGGAAAGATTCAATCAAATAAATTTGAAGGTAAAACATTTTCGTCTCTAATTTGTGAAAAGGGTGGAAGATATCACCATGGGAATGAGTTACCAACACTAGGAAGAGTTTTCCATGTGGTATATTTGGACATATGTCCTGAGATATTAATGAAATTGATCTTAATATTATACCAAATAATAAAACTATAACTCATTTTAAATGTGGTGAGACCTTTCACTATGAAAACAATTGACCAAATAAACATCTGAATGATGGAATGAAACATGATTATAAACAAAACAGTTATGTGAGATCCATTTCAACTACATCAGTAGATGTCGATCCATATAATGAAGTGGTATCCAGTACTCTGTTTTTCTACTCATATTTTTATAATTCTTTTATTGATACTATGTCTACACATTCCATAATTTCATAGTAAATTTATACTAAATTTGAATTTTCACCTTGTAAAATTAGACCAGAATATATGGTTAAAAACCCAACAGTAAATAATATAGGAAAAATGCATTAAAATAATCTTTATGTTGTTCTCTTTGAAAAGACAATACATGAAATCCTTTTCAGATTAACCTCAGTTGTTTTTGATGTTATTATTGATATGGATTGGATTTCTGTTTATATTAGTAAGATTTATTATAGAGCTAAAGAAGTTGTTTTTTGGAAGGAGTTTCAGTTTTTATATAAGAATGAACCCGTAAAAATAATAATATAAGTGGAAGATCAGAAACTATTGAATGATTGAAATGAATGTTATCTTTCTCATATTGTTTAAAACAATGAAATTGTTCGGATTAATGATGTGATAGTAGTAAATGAATACCAAGATTTTTTTTCTTAATGTGTTTCCAATTGATATACCTAGTCAAGAGGTTGAATTTTCCATTTATATAGTACTTGATGCTAATTCTATTTCGAAACACACTAATTGAATGGTTTAAATAAAACTTCGTTAATTGAAAAACCTGTTGCATGAGTATCTTGATAAATGTTTCATTTTTCCTAGAACTTCTTCATGTGGAATACCTATATTGTTCGTTGAATATAAAGATGGTCCCATGATACATTTTATTTAATATATATCTTTCAATAACATTACTATTAATAATTAGTATACATTACCCCATATCTATGAATTGTTTGTTCAGCTTCAGGGAACATAGTATTTTTCTTTGATTGACATGAGTTCTCGATACCATCATCTGAATGTGAAAAAATATGAAATTTAGAAAATATATTTACATAATATATATGAAAATTATGAGTTTTTATTAATTCCATTTGGTTTGAAAAATGACCGTTTTGTTTTCATGGATCTTATGAATAAAATATTCCATAAATATTTGCATACATTTTATGTTGTTTATATTGATGATATTTTGGTCTTTTTGAAATGTTACAAGGATCATGAAAAATATTTGAAAACATTAAAGAAACTCTCAGAGAAATAATGTTATAATAGAAAAGTAGAAAATGTGATTTTTGGATACAATAATATGTTTTGGAATTATTTTAAATAAGAATAGAACAATAGTTGATCATATCAAAAAAAGTGGTTGATAATTCTCCATGACCTACAAATGATGTAGATATTCTTATTTTACATTTATTAGTTGGTTATTATCAATGATTTGTGAATAAAATTTTATAGTTATCTAGCATGCTAACTATGTTAACATGAAAATGGTTTGAATTGTTCAGGTAGAAAAATGTTATGTTCTTTTCATGAACTGATGAAGTGATTGGTGATTGCTCTATTTTGGATCTAACCTCTAGAAATGGTGACTTTTGAATATACAATGATTCTTCATTGAATATAATTGGTTTTTTCTGATACAGAATGAATAGTTAACTGACAATGTTTTAAGTCAACTAAATCTTCATGAGCTAAATTATGAAAAAAATATTTTAAAAATAGCTGTAGTTTTTTTTCTCTGAAAATTTGGAGGAATCATTTATAAAATCCATATGTGAAATACATACTGAAAAAAAACAGAAGTATATATTCACTCAGATAGAATTAATCATGAGGGAGAGAAGATGGCCCAGCCTAATAATGGATTATGATTTCATGATCATTTTCTATCCAATAAAATAAAACAAAGAGGTGCATGACATCAGTCAGAAACATCATGCATCATTAACCATTTTATGTTTTTTACATGACTCGTTGATTAACGATTTGTTGATTTTTGTCTTGGATGTTGTCGGTGTAGGAAATTCTTCTCTATTTTCATGTGTCAGTGTATTCTACTCCATTAAAGATGATTAAAAAAGCATTAAAGGGAGATATGAGTTACATAAAATTTTATAATTGGTTGAAATGGGCATGATTCAATAATTTAACATTGATAATGACCATGTTTTAATATTTGGAAGAAATTATGTGTTCTTTATTATTCCAAGATGAAAAAAGGATTTTTTTAGAAGCTCATAGTTTTCCATTTATAGTTTATTATGGATGTACAATGATTTATAAAGTCCTTCGAGATTATTACTGTTTTGATTGAATGAAAAAGGATATTGTTGATTTTACTATGAAATGATAGACACGCCAATTGGTTAAGGAAGAGTGATGACTACCAATTGGGATGCTTTAGTCTTTTCAATTTATTGTTTGAAAATGGGAAAATATATCCATGGAAGTCATTGTTGGATTACCCATGACTTCTTGAGGTAACAAGAGGATTTAGGTGGTTATTGATAGGATGAAAAAACCATCACATTTCCTTCCAATTCCAAATACTATGTCTTTGGATCAGCATTCACGACTATAAAATAAATAGATTGTTATTTAATATGGAGTTCCATTATCTATTTTATTTAACTGGGAACCCTGTAGACTTGTAACAATTGGAAATTCCACCATAATTGGATGATAACAAAATTAAATTTGATCCCTAATTTTCATCCTCAGTCTAATTGAAAGACTATGAGAAAACTTTAAAGATTGTATGATATGATTAGAGAAGGTTCAATGGACTACTAGAGATGTTGGGATCAACATAATTCATTAATAGTGTTTTCTTATCATCAATTTTTATGTTCCATAATAGAGTTGGAACCTTTTGGGGAATTGTATGGGAAGTGGTGTCTAACTCCACCATTTTAGGATGATGTTGTGGAAAGGATGTTTATGGGGACATAATTAGTGGATGGAGTGGGTGAGAAATTGAAAATAATACAACAACACATGATGATATCTTAGAGAAATTAAAAACATTATATAGATAACCAGATTAATGAATTTTATTTTGAGGTAGGTGATAAGGTATTTTATATAATCTCAACATAAAAATTTACTATTCATTTTGGTATGAAAGGAATGTTAAGTCCACAGTTTATTAGACCTTATGAAATCCTAATGAATGTCAGAAAAGTCACATACTGAGTATATTTTCTTATGATTTTATCTCATGTGCACAATATTTTTTTATGTTTTGATGTTTAGAAAGTGTGTACCAGATTAATCTCATGTTTTGTGACCAAATTTAGTTCCGTTGGATGAGAACCGTTTATATGATGAGAAACCTATTCAGATTATTTGTAATATAGATAATGTATTGTGGAATAAGGCAACCCACCACGTTAGATTTTTATTGAGAAACCACGTGGTTGAAGAAGAAAAATGGAAATATAAAAATTATATGAGGGAAAGGTACACTCACATGTTTAATAAGTAAATAAAAATTATGAAGTTGTAATTTTTAATAGATGGGGAAAATGTAACCCCTATAGGTTTATGAATAAATTGAAATACAGGGAACACTAAGTCTCTGCATAGTTACACTTTGTATTAAATAGATAGTTAAAACATAGCCATGAAACTATATTTTACCTCATTTATGATTTTAATTCCCAAAAATAGACAAACACAGTTTTAATCAGTAAGATATTTAGAATCTTTTAGGATCAAATAAATTTATGGTGAATAGTAACATACCTTTTTGAAGAGTAATGTTAACCTTAATAATTTTTTTACAAACCTTATGAATATTAAATGATCCTAATGAATGTAAATCTCAGCTATGAATATATAAATAATATTTAGGAACCCTATAAGTGACCAAACGATCATAGTATAAGTGTTTGAACTTTTATAAGTAATTAAAATTTAATTATGATTATGTGATTAATTTAATGATGTAAAATAATATTTTTTTCCTAAAATGTTATCTTAAATTATTATTTTATTGTATTTTGGTTAAAATATAATTTATTGGGACAGTGAATTTTTAAATGGTGTTATAAAATTAATATTATTTTTAATATAGTTAATTTCTAAATAATTTATGATATTATGTAAAAAATACATTTCAAATATTTTTTAATGTATATATGTTAAATGGAATTATTGTTTTAATTATGCACATCAGTAAATGGTAGGAATGATTTTTTGACATTTTTCTGAAATAGTTGGATTTTTTTGATAAATAGTGAAATACGGTAATTTACTATATATATTCATTATTTGATAAATAACTATTCCTATTATAATTGATGATGTTAGAACCCTTGGTTCAAAATCACATGGTCTATTTATTTTTTTATGTCATAATAACCAATTCTATTTCTTGTCAAGAAGAAAAATAAAAGAATAATTGAAAATACCTCCTATCCTCCATTGTAAATACCACACCTCATCATTTTCTTCCTCGCACACCTCTTGTGATTTCAGAATTGTACATTTTTTCCAAATACTAATTCCTATTATTTTAACCACTTTCAAGACCTAGTATTATAAAACAAAATAAAAAACCAAAATCTATAAAGAGGATCCCCAGGAGAAGAGGTTTGAGGTAAATATCCCCTTTCATTTTATTTTATTTTTCTTTTACAATTTTTTTTATTTTCTAATTATCTATTGACCTCCCCTAATACAAGAAGCATAAATTGTCTAGTATAATATATATAATAAGATTTTACCATGTTTATGGAAAAATTTATTATCATTATTCTTCTCCTCTCTCCCTTATTCTATAAAAATAAAAACATCGTATTTGATGTGTCGATTTACCAACATCATGGATGATGTGTTCTCAATTATATTTACATCATTAAATTCCCGATATAAAACAATTTTTTTTGAATAAACAGATCCCAATTTTTTTATAACTAATTTTATGTTTTGAAATTAACGTATATAGATAATATTATGTTATATAATTATACGATTTTGTGATTATCGAAGAACCGCCAAAATGATCTAAACGAATATTATTAATTTTTTATCTAATTATTCATCATCATATGTGAATAAAGAGATTTATGCAAACATATATTATTTTGGAATCATAATACTACCATTTTGTTTTAGATTTAAAGTTTTTCTTCCATTCGAAAATAATATCCTTTTTCAATCGACCTTCGAAATCATGTAATGAACGCACATGAAATAAGGGGAAACAATATTTTATTAATAAATGGATGGAATAATTTCATTCAATGACCATATAATGTGTAATAAATATAAATATGTTTCATTAAATTATTAATAACACACTCGGTACCATTATAAAATAGGTTTAAACACATTTTTTGTTAGAATAACCCATGAAAAGTGAATTATTAACCCTTTTAACATCATTTAGGTTAACCATGAATTTCATTAATTATATTGTATTAGGAATATTTTTTTGAAGAATATTTTTAATATTATGTTATAATATGTGTATTTATAGTGTAAAAACATACTCCTTCCATTCTGTTAATTTTCACCTCAAATATTTTATATTTTTAATTGAAATTTTCTAAAAAAACAAATTTTAAAATTCAATATTACAAAAAATCAAAATCAAGGTTTTTATGAAATTATTCATGTTTTATGATTATTTTTATGGTTATAGGGAATTTTTTTATGAAGGGTGGTACATATATTTCTCTATAATTCATTTGGTATGTGTAAGTTGTAGGTTGTCCATATGGTTACTCGAAGTGTAAATATGATGGTTACACCATTAGATGATCATGAGGTTTACATTGTAATGCAGTAGTGATGGTTACCAATCATAAAAAATCCATGAGGGTTAAAATATTAATTAATTTATTCTAAAAGACACACTTAGGGTATTATTTATCTTTTCTATTTGTTATTTAAATAACATGTTTCACAAATTATTTTATACTCTATGGGTGAGAAATAGGGCTTTGTGAAAATGGTTTCATATGATTATAAGTATTATTGAACTAAAGTTTTTCCTCCCTATTTTTAATAATGTACTGAGATTTTTGGGCTCATACCGTGTTGTAGTTTTTTTTAATTGGGTTTATAGACCAGTAAGATAAAAAAAGGATCCAAGATGAATGTGGTGAATATATTTCATGATAATACTTCATAATTTTAACAATATCCATTGTATGAGGAAAAAAATGGTATTGATTTAGTTGTACCCACAATAAATGCATATTAGTTGATATGTATGAATAATGTCCTAACTATTTAAAACTCTAAACAAAAAAGAACATTGGGAATGCAAACAAGTGAAATATAGTTGAATTATCATGATTGTATAATCATTAATGTGGGTTCCTTATAATTATATTATTTAAATAGGTTTTTATGTTGATGTAAATGTCAATGTAAAATGACACCATTGTATTGAAAACTCACAATTTGAGTCATATTGGTCACATCAACTATCAGATTGATGTAAAATTGACTCTTATGGATCAGAAATGAATTATGGAATATTTTTATAATGTTTGAAACCAATCATAGGTCGTTTTATTGGATTTAGATATTTGATGTGTGTTTTAAACTAAAATTACACTTTATATAGAAAAAATGATCTATGAGTCATGCTGACCACATTATGTGTATGATTAGCATGCCATCAATACCTACATAGGAATAATGTATTATATATATTTTTAATATTTTTAAAAATAAATATCACAGTTCCTTTTATCGGTTATGGTGTTGTAACATGAATTTAAACAATAATTGCACATTTATATTAAAATCACACACATCAAGTCATTTTAACCACATCAGGTGTCAGATTAATGTGAAAGAAATTTCTACAAATAAAAAAGGAATTATGGAACATTTTCAAATAGTTTTAAATTAATTAAATATCATTTTCTCTATTATGGATAGTGACATGTGTTTTAATCTAAAATGTAACACTTATATTAAAAACAAACTCTTTAACTTATACTTTTCACTTCGTGTGTTATATTAATTTACATTCAATTATTAAATATCATTAATTAGTTATGTTCCATTTTCCAATTGTTTTAAAAAAATATATTATTATTTTCTACATTTTGGAAACATTATCTATTTTTAAACAAGGATGATTATTTATTGAAAATGTGTACATTGAATCATACTGACCACTTTGTGTTATATAATAGCTTACAATCAATTCATACATATTAATAATTAAATACTCTTTATAATTATTGAAATTAATAAAAAATCATTTTATCTATTTGGGTGATGTGACATGTGTTTTAAAATAATTTGGAACATTTATATTAAAAACATGCACATCGAGTCATAAAAACCACATCAGGTGTCCGATTGACATGAGGACAATTTTTATATGTCAAAAATGAATTCTGGATCATATAATTTTTGAATGAAAGCAATCAAATATATTTTATTGGTTTTTGTCTAGGGATGTTCATGTTAAACTAGACTAACACATTTATAATGAAATCACATATATTGAGTCATATTGGTCACATCGGGTGTTATATTTTCATGTCCTCCATTCATAAATGTCATAACTCAATTATAGTTTGTTTTCTATGTATTATAAAAATCATATATCATTTTCCATGTTTTGACAATTTAATTGGTGTATAAAACTAAAATCACAATTTTATATTAAAAACTAGTACATCAGGTCATACTGACCACATCATGAACCATATTGGCATGCATTAAATTCATACACATGAAAAATTGAATTATGGATTTCATTAATAATTTTTCAAAATTATATGAGAACTTTTTATCAGTATTGGTGATGTGACTTGCATTTTAAAAGAAAATGGAACCATTATATTGAAAAAATTCACTTCATGTCATACTGACCACATAGGGTGTCGCATTGATCTATGATACATTTCTACATTTCACAAATTAATTATGGATCATTAAATAAAATGATGAAAACAATCTGAGTGTGTTTTCTCGGTTTCTACTAGTGATGTTTGTTTAACATTAAAATATCACCATAATTTTGAAAACAAAAACATTGAGTTATATGGTTTGCAAAATGTGTCTAATTTATGTGTTTTCAATTACAGCATGAAAAAAAATTAAGGACCTTTTTAGATATTTTGAATCAATTCATTCCCACCATTCTTTATTTTGGCTCTAAGGTGTGTGTTTTAATCAAAAAGACACTTTTATATTGAAAACAATTACATTGTGTAGTACTAATCACATCATGTTCTAAATTGAATGGAATTCAGTTTCTATATGTGGAAAATAAATTACATATTATTTACCTAATTGATGAAAATAAATAGAGCTCATTTTCTAATTTTTAGTGATGTGACTGATGTTTTAAACTAAAAGTTTCATTTTATATTGAAAACATGAACATCATGTCATACAGACCACATCAGGTATTAGATATACATGAAGTTGATTATTATACATCAAAAAATAATTAAAGATAATCTTACAAATGTTTGAAAATAGTCTTACCTGGTTTTATTAGTTTGGACATTTTAATGCATGTTTTAAAATATAATGCCACTTATGTATTGAAAACATGAAAATCGAGTTAAAACAACATCCTCGAGTGTCCAATTTATAATTTTTTAAACAATATGATATTATTTTACTCAATTTTTTATATAACATGAATGGTAATCTAAAATGATAATATTTAATAAAATAACATACATTGAGTAATACGAACCACATCGAGTGTTAGATTGATGTTTGTTCGATTCCTAAATGTCAAAAATAAATTATTAATTATTATTCAGAATATTTTGAAAATAATCCAGGATCATTTTTAGAGTTCTGTCTATGTGATTTGTGTTTCAAAATAAAATTACACTTTTTTATTAGAATCCTGAACTTTAAGTGATATCGACCACGTCATGTGTCATATTGACATAATATCAATTTCTACACAACAAAATTGACTTATATATCACTACCCTAAATTATCAAAATAAATCTGATTTTTTCCTTGTATTTTATCATGTGACACGTGTTTTGAAAAAAATGATTAAATATAACAAAATTTGTATTACATATAAATTATAAGGAAATTAACTAAAAATGTTGAAAAAATTGTAATAAAATTAAGTAAATTAGTAGTATGAAGGAATTTTTCATGATGGTTGAATACATTTTGGCATTATATATTATTCCCATTCATTTCTATACAAATAGTTTTTCCCCATTATATTTATCCTTGAGGAACAGATAATAGTAATATATAATCATCTCCATAATAATAAATAAAATATTAAATATATTTCGATGGTCATTGCTTGTACAGGATAACAAAAGTATTAGGTAATCACTGTAATTTGATGTCAGTAGACATTTCAACCCAAATTACTCTACCCACTCATCTCTAGTTAAATTTTCTCCAGATTTTGGGCATCTGTATTTCTAGGAATCATGGTAGTGTTGAGGAAATATGGAAAAAAATGATTAATAATTTTTTTAATATAAATGCAATTTCCATTAGAAATTTCTTGTTAGGGGATGATAGACTCTTGAATATATATGATATCGTTCATAAATTTAAAGGTATAATATTCACAATAATTGCAATTATCATTCTTCAAACATTATAGAAATAGTGACCAAAATAATTAATTTTTTTTGAATTTTTTTTTCATAGTCAATCATTCTAGATATACCTTAAACAGTTTCCATTTTAAGAAATACATAGGCTTCTTATGTTTAGTGACCAACCCAATACCAAGATTTCATCGACATTTTTAGACCACACTATCATAAGAAAATTCTCATTAAAACACAAGAAAACATATAAATAAAATATTATATGTTAAATAATGTTTTTTGCATTAAAAATTACTAAAAAATATCTCTTGTGGTTTATTTGATAGAAATCAATGCATTGGTTCCAGAAAAATAAATATTAGGTGTATAAAAATTAACTGAGATATTCATTTATTGATTCCAATTAAAATAATGTAAATAATTAAAAAAATGAAAATATACTTTCAATGACTGTATTATAAGGTTTTTATCCTATATTATAGGAATCCATAAAATATTTTTCAATATTTTTCATCTTCTACAATTCCTTAGTTATATATTATTTTTTCTTAACAATTTCATTCACATCTAATTAATTTTATTTTGTAAAAAAATTAGTATGAATTATTGAATAGTTAATAACATTAATGAATACATTAGATCCTTGTCTGTAATGAAGGATTACAAGAAATATACCCCTTGTATGTAATCACAACATATACTCCCATCCATTCAAACATGATAATCACATTTATACTATCAGGGCCCACAATACCTATAATTAAATTTCCAATTATTTATTTTTCATATTCAATGTAGGAAGGATTTTAACATTTTAATGTTTTTTATTCATGAAATTGTAATGCTAATATATGATACTACAGAACTGGTGTTGATAGGGTACTCTCAGAATGTCATTTTTTTTCTTGGTCAATTCACAAGACATTATTGATTTAGCCCTCCATTTTCCTGTCACATTATATTTTTGTAATACTATAAATCATTTATAACATTTAATAATTAAATTTTATATGTTTTTTATATTAATTTTTTAAGGAATTACCTAATGTAAAAATGTTACATTATATTATCATGCTAATAATGTTCTAATATCATAATTGTCCATTGCAATTTTTAGATCATTGAGTGAAATGGGAGAGTCAGCCACTGGATCATGAACTACATCAATCCCACTCTCAAGTGATGTATTTTGAGTTAATTTTTGTGTAGAATTTTTCATGATATATTATACACCGTACACCTAACAACAAGGTGTTTTATGGGTTTTGATATATAGAAATCACATACAACATTACAGTTAAATGATATTGTTGGTCGGAGTGGTTTACTCAAGAGGGGGGGTGAATTGAGTACCAATTAAAATTTCTGTATTAAAAAAACAGTGTTTAAAGACCCCCAAGTAAAATAATAAATTAAACTGTAGTGAATTTATATCAAAGTAGAGGTTCTGTCAGATTCTCAAGGGATTGATTAATTCCCAGTTAATCAACATAGGAGTGTGTGATTATCTTTTGAAACTAACTTACTAATCTACACTTAACATAAACACTTGCTAATTTAATTTTCAAAGTATCTTTAAAAACAGTATTGGTTTTAAAGTGATTAGCAGCGGAATAAAACTTTGAAAGAGATGGAACAACAATGTAACCAAGAGGTTCAGTCTCAAGCCGAGACTTAGTCCTCTCAAAAGTTTATATAAAAATGATCCACACCCTGGATCGGGGTTCAACAGTTTACAACTGTCTAGGTCCAAGACCTCTACCACTGTTCTTCGTGGGAAACAGTACAACCACAACCAGCTGTCCAGGTCACACACGACCTCTACCACTATTATTCGTGGGAAAGAAAGAATGAAAGAGTTTGGTAAGGATTTTCAAATCCTTCAGTTTGAGTACAGGAGACAGTGTATGTGTTAGATACAGAAGATAACACACACTGCTCAAAAAGAGTAATAATAAATCACAGAACAAGAGTTGTAGATATTAGAAGTGGTTCTGGTGATTTCAGTGTAAATCTAGACTTCTTTGGATTCGATCAGAAGTGAGTTTGAGTCCTCTTCTCGTTTCTGTTTGAGAAACAGAGTGTCGTATGCTCCAGGTTCGTAGGTAGTGAGATGTAGTCGATGAAGCTCTTTGATATTCTTTTGAATGCACAGAACTCTTCTTCAGTAGGCTTGATTGTATATGTGATTCTGTCTTTCTTGGTTCTTCTTGTATGCACAGTTCTTTTTCCTTGAGTATGCCGTATATCATTCTTGTGTCTGTGTGTGTTGTCTCTCTTGTCTCTTCAGCAGAGTCTTCTTGTATTTATGTCACGTGCAACAGGAGACAGAAAAGATTTCCTTTCTGCAGGTATGAGGTACGGGTTCCTGACATCCGACAACCTTTATCAGATATTTGAAAAATAATTAAAATGTACATGATCTGACCGTTGGATAGATTAAATAAAGATAAATAACGAAATTCAAACAGTGCGTCGAGTGATCGGTAGGTGATCAGCATCGGTATCTTGGACATCGGTAGCTTGAACATCGGTAGCTCAATGTCATTAGTTGCTTTGACTCTATCGCTGGCTCTATGCGTCGGTTGGTACATGCTTGTATCGGTGACTTTGTTTATCGGTAGCTCCATTCGTCGGTAGCTTCATGCGTCGGTAGCTTCATGCGTCGGTAGCTTCATGCGTCGGTAGCTTCATGCGTGTATCGGTAACTATGAGTCTGTCAGTATCTTTGTCCATCGGTGACTCTTATTCTATCGGTAGCTATTTATACTTACACCGGTAGCTCTATGTTTGTATCGGTAGCTGTCTCTAAGTCAGTAGCTTACATTTAAAAGCACATCGGTAGCTGTTTGTTAAGTCTATCGGTAGCTCTGAGTTAAGTCTATCGGTAGCTGTCTGTCGGTAGACTAAGTCTATCATTAGACTGGTTACCGGTAGCTCATTATCAGTAGCTATAGGCAGATTACTTATCTGTATTATGCAGAACACATCCAATTGGGTTAGAATCAATTTATAACTTGTATGAACATGGATAAATGAGAATTAACATATTTCAAAGACTATTTTAAAAATTATTATTGGTTTGATCACATATTTGAAAGAATTAAAGTATAGATCAATGATACTTAAAAATATCATAGAGAGTGAAAACATAAATGGGATTTTCAACACATATGAATACATGATTGAGATTATCAAAACAGGTGAGGTCAACAATCTCCCCCTTTTTGATAATCACAATTTATGATATGGGCATTTAACATAGTGAAAATATAATGGTAAAGAGTATAATATTGAATTAAATTTTCTTATTGAAAATAGCATCAGAGATAATAGAAATAGTATGATATAGACATAAGTTATCAGAGGTAACAATCATAAGGTACAAAATAGACATAGAGTATCAGAGGGAAAAGAAAAAAAATAAATGAAAAGAAGGGTAAAGTGTCTCCCCTTATTCCTTATTTTTCTCCATTGAAAATATTTTTCATTCTCCTTGGTCTCACCCTTATTCTCGCATTTTGTTCTCCCCCTAATTCTCCTTATTATTCTCCCACTTTGTGATAATCAAAAAGTGGGAAAGCATATATATAGGAGACAAATAAAACATGAGAAGTAAAAGGAGTTATTCTGTATTAGAGTAGTCAAAAAGTACAAAAAAAAAGGTTACAAATGAATTCCTATAAAAAATCCTAGCCACTGGATCATTCCACCTCTTCCACGTGAGATTTTCCTTTGGGATCAGAAGAAGGTTCGGGTGGTGAGAATGTAGGTGAAGGTTTTGGAATCCTAGAAAATATCAAAGGAGGATGGGCCACTGACACAGAGTCGGGCCTGTAGGTTGAAGATCTTTGGGTGATCATTGGTGTGATGCTTCGAATAGCTTGAGCAGGAGGCTACTGGACTGTGGAAGCAGCTGAGGCAGAAGCAGGCAAAGCAGGAGGGATGATGACTGGTCTGGCATCAACATGCAAGAAGGGCAGCAGCAGATTTCTAAAATCCATAATAATTCCTCCTCCTCTTTCCATGGCAGAGATGAAATCATCTTTGTTCTCCATGAATTTCTCTAAGGCAGGAGTCAGTTCTCTTAGCTTGCTCACTTGTTATGTGAAAGCTTGAGTGACTGGTGGTAGCTTCATGTTTTCCAACATCAGCTTGAAGTGGTGTTCGAGTTGATTCATGGTGAAAAATTTGGTGAAGTAGTAGTCCACTTTGCTTTTTATGGCTTCCTGAGAGGCAGAGGCTTCTCTCATATAGTCTTGAACAATCTTCATTATTTCTCTGGCAGAATCTCTTGTAGAAAGCACCACTCGGCTCAACTCTGATGAGTCCACAGAGCCACTGGTTGAAATAGAGCCAATCTCCTCCTTCAACATTGCTCGAACTTGATTCAGGTCAACTGATATTTTGGATGTGAGAGGGCCAAGAGAGAAGGAAACAGTTTCTTTAAAACTCTTAGACAAACCACTGATTAGGCTTTGAACTTGAGAGTCTTGTAACTGAACATGATCCTTCACTGAGGTTTTGAAACTTTCAAACACCGAGACAAACTGGCTTACTACACTCTTCACATAAGCTAGGTCCTTGTCAGCTTGAGACTTGGAGCTCATATAAGAATCCAAAGCAGCAAATGATGTCCTGAGAGCTTCCAGATCTTATTTGATTCTTGAAGACTGAGTCTGGAACTCTTTCACTTCTTCCATAAGCTCAGACATAAAAGAAGATAAATTACAAGCCCGAGATAGCTCGAAAGATCTCTCTAACATTTTCATTTCTTCATAAAAGCATTGCTTCATCTCAGCAACTGATACACTGAATGATTCTTTCAGCTCAATCCTCATGGATTCAAGATCAGATTTAGAGACAAAATCATTTGAGACAACTTTGGCAGATCCTCTTGCTGAGGCCAAACTAACTACAGAGTCAGTCATTATTGAATTATTTGAGGAAGCAAGAGAGGTTTCCATTAACTTCACTTCTTTAACAAAACTGGTTTTGAGGTCCTCTTTCAGCTTATTCAAATCATGAAATCTGACCACATCATCTGGCAACATCTCAGAGGCAAGATCATAATTGGTCTTTGGTCTATTCATAGACACCTCATCATCTGAATCTGGATAATCCAATCCACAGACTATAAACCCTGGGTCTTCTACCCAGTCTCCATGTTCAACAGCTACTGTAACTTTTCCATGCACAGACTGATGCTCCCCCTCAATGGGTGCATTCTCATGTATCACAACAGCATTTGGTGCTGGATTCTCTTCATCAGAATCTTCCACAACAACTTCCATCTCAGCAGCAGTAAGGAGGTTTTCTGAAACAGGTACAACTTCTTCTGTAACTATTTCTACTTCATCAGTAGGCATAGCTGAGTTCCCAATCAAAGGGCTCATACTTAAAATACCAGAAGCAGACAATTCAGATACATTTTCCTTTTCCTCTTCTTCTTGGTGAGGTACAGACTGGTCTTCCTCATGAGTAGATACAATTTCATCTACCTTTCCTTTCCTAGAATAAACCAATTCTGCAACATGACTTGGGGGCAAGTCTGGATCTCCTCTAACATCCATGGGAGTTTCTTCTTCTTCTTCTTCTGTTTCATCACTACTATAAACAGGTTCCTCTTCATCAGGTCTCAGACTCGGATCTCTCATATCCTTTGGTCTTGAGGGATGATCCACAGGATTAAACCTGTCATAGATCTTCTGATCATCACTGACCCATTCTCCCTTCCATGGGTTCCAGTTAATTTTCATGTACTTACACACCGTAGAGGTGATGCAGAAATTGTTCTTGACTACTACTGTCTCATCCTGAGACTCAGCTATTCCTTTCACTTTTATCATCACTGAAATCATCTTGGCAAAGAACAAAGAATTAGTCTTTGAATTTGGTCTAATCATGTCTTCTATTTGAAGCATTAGCAATCTGCACAGATTGATCTTCACACCATGTCTTAGCAAATGAAGAAGATAGATATCTTGATATCTCAGATTTGCAAAATCTCCTCGCCTCGGTATCAACACATGCTGAACAAACTTGAAAAGCAGTCGATTTTCTCCATCCATTTCAGCAGCAACCACTTGCCTTTGATTCCCATTATCAGTCAGCTCTTTTAAGGCGGTTTCATAATCAATGATGTCACTTCTAGGTGGCATTGATCTTGATACATACCCAGTGACACCTTCATGTGGTACTTTAAAACTATCAGCCCACTCTACTGAAGAAAAAGACATCTCTTTTCCATTTACAAAAGAGCTTACTCGATTCTCATTTTCAGACTTCTCAAAGGTTACAAACTCATATAACTCTTTTACCAACTTCGGGTAGTATGGGCCATTGTTATTCGAGAAACAATCCACCCATTTCTGGTCCTCCAGAATCTCGAGTACTAACGATTTTCTAGGCAGTAGCTATTCCATGCACAGTTCCTTTTCGATTACTATGTCTCTATTCTGCAAGTGAGGATTCACTGGTCGCCTTCCCAATCTAGTTCTGACTTCACTGACACTGGCTTTCTGGTGTGTCTTCTGCTTCTTAGCGTTTGGTTCTACTCTTTCATCTCTGACGATAGGAAGCTTGGTATTCGCCATCGCGGGTTTAGGGTTCTTGGTCGATTTGGGAGATAAGGTTCGAAGGTGGGGGATTTTGAGCTCGGTGAGGTAAGAAGTGGCTTAGACATAGTTTTATCATTTTGGAATTCCAAATAAACGACTAAAATAGAGTAATAAAATAATATAAAACGATTCGTATTCTTGGCGGCTGACATATGTTTTAAAAACATTGCATCGGTGTGAGTTAATCATCGGTGAGAAAAACAAATCGGTGAGAATTGTACATCGGTAAGAAGTTTCACATCGGTGAGAAGTTTCACATCGGTGAGAATTTTCACATCGGTGAGAATTTTTACATCGGTGAGAATTTTCACATCGGTGAGAAGTTTCACATCGGTGAGAAGTTTTACATCGGTGAGAAGTTTTACATCGATGAGAAGTTTTACATCGGTGAGAAGTTTTACATCGGTGATAATTTTCACATCGGTGAGAATTTTCACATCAGTGAGGATTTTCACACCGGTTGTAATTAAACATTCCCAATTCGTGTCTTATGTAAATTTTCCTATCCGAACATAGAGGTTTAGTGAAAATATCAGCCAATTGATGTTTGGTGCCAATAAATTCAAGAGAAATATCACCTTTTTGATAGTGATCTCTTAGGAAATGGTGTCTTACATCTATGTGTTTGGTTCTAGAGTGAGATACATGATTCTTAGAGATTTTTATTGCACTGGTGTTATCACAGTTGATTGAAACATGTTTAAAAACATATCCATAGTCCAAAAGAGTGTGTTTCATCAACAGAATTTGTGCACAGCAACTACCAGCAGCTATATATTCTGCTTCGGTAGTAGATAATGCAACTGAGTTCTGTTTCTTACTACACCAAGAAACTAAGGATTTTCCAAGAAAATGACATGTTCCTGATGTTCTTTTTCTATGTAATTTACAAACAGGAAATTCAGCATCTTAATAACTCATTAACTCAAAGGATTATCCTTTTGGGTAAAACAAACCTAAGTTAACCTTGTGTTTGAGATATTTAAAAATTCTTTTAACAGCAAGAAAATGAGATTCTTTTGGATTAGCTTGAAATCTGGCACACATACACACACTAAACATAATATCAGGTCGACTAGCAGTAAGATAAAGTAAACTACCAATCATACCTCTGTAATTGGTTTGATCAACTGGTTTCCCAGTTTCATCTACATCCAATTTACAGGTAGTACTCATAGGAGTTTCACTTCCCTTGATACTATCCAGACCAAAACGTTTTAAAAGATCCTTTGTATATTTACATTGATTCAAAATAATACCATTTTCATTTTGAAATACTTGAAATCCAAGAAAGTACTTAAGCTCTCCCATTAAGCTCATTTCAAATTCATTTTGCATACTTTTTGAAAAATCAGTACATAAAGAGTGTTTAAAAGATCCAAAAATAATATCATCAACATATATTTGTACAACTAAAACATCTTTAGAAATTCTTTTAATGAAAAGAGTTGGATCAGCAATGCCTTTAGTAAAACCTTTTGAAATAAGGAAATTGCTAAGTATAAATTGTGCCTCTAATTTTTCAGAGAAAAAACCAGAGAATCCATTTCCAAATCATGTGTGGGATAATTTAACTCCTGAGTTTTTATTTGTCTTCAAGCACAAGCAATTACTGATCATTCTACATCAGAACACAACCATGTACCTTCAATGAATAATCAATGTAGATGAAAAACTAACTATTTTGGGAAGGAATGGCCAAAACTAGATCATTCACCAATCTCTTCTTCGGTTCCTAAAAAACATCACATTCTTCTATCCAATCAAATTTAACCCCATTTCATGTTAACCTAGTTAGAGTGATAGATAACCATGAAATATTTTTAACTAACCATCGGTAATAACATTCTAATCAATGAAATCTATGATTATATGTAAAATATATATGACTTGTCCATTCATATATGACTTTTGTTTTAGCAGGATCAACTGTTATTCCATCCTTATATAAAATGTGCCAAAGAAAAGATACATGTTGTAACCAAAAATCACATTTGCGGAATTTTCCACACATTTTCATTTCGATTAATGTTCTTAAAACAACACATAGAATTTTTTGATGCTCCTCTTTACTTCAAGAATATTTTAGAATTCCGTTGATAAATACAACCAAAAAATTTATCAAAGAACACATTAAATATTATAATCATATGATCCATGAAAATAGAAGGTGTATTAGTTATCCCGAAAGTAATAACTACAAATTCATAACGGCCATATCTTGTATGGAACGCTATCTTCGGGATGTATTCATCCTATAATTTCAAATGATGGTACACCAACCTCAGGAAAAACGTTGAAAAATAGTTTTCTCGATCGAGATGATCAAACTAATCATTAATTTGAGAAAAAATACTTATTTTTATTAGTTATGTTATTAAAGGAACTATAATCGATGCAAAGTCTCATTAAACCATATTTTTTTCTTAACAAACATGACATGAGTGCCCCATGGTGAATTGTTGAGTTAGATGAAGCCTTTATCTAATAATTCATGTAATTTATTTTTTAATTATTGATCATCCATTTGGTCTATTTGATAAGGATGATTTGTAATTATCTTAGCATCCAAGACTATGTGAATCGTAAACTCATCCTCTCGATTTGGAATATCACAAGACAAAACATCAGGAAAAACATCCAGGTATTCGTTTAACATTGGTACATCATTAATAAGACTTTTTCTATTATCTTGAAATATATGAGCAAGATTGAATTAATTTATATCCTTTATCAGTGTCATAGATTCATTATATGTTATTAATGGTATGATTTTATTCTTGTAAACAGACTGAAATTATTTCTAAAAGAAAACTACTAATTCTCTGCGATTTGGCTTAGCATTATTAAAATAAATCTAGTCCTTACCATGTATAACATCCAAATCTATAGGAGGAAAAATATAATGGTTTTTAGTTATACTATTCCATATTCAATAATATGAAGATTCTTAATATTTCATTTTTCCTTGATATTTCCTCCACGTGTTTTCACAATGATTTCTAGTATCATTTAATGATGTTTAATTATGAATTTTTATGAAAATTTCTCATAAATGAAGGAATGTGTAAATCCTGAATCAAACAACAAATTTAAAAAATAAAAAAGACCAATGTACCTGAGACAACCTCTTTGGATATCACAATATCTGCTGAAGTGGTTGCAAATTCCAAACCCTTCTCTTTCCTATCTTACTGATTCCCTGCTAAAGTAAACATATTCGGGTAAAAATTAACAAAATCACACAATGTGTTGTATTAAAACCATCTCACCATTGAATTTCATTAATTGTATGATCATTTTCCATGCACTCATGAGACATGGGCCCAAACATTCTACATTAGAATCATTTCCCAGCATTAACAACACATTGACCAAGATTAATTGTACCACAATTATCACAAGAAGAGAACTTTATTTTCTTAACTCTAGACATATTTGATGAGTTCATCCCCCTCTCCTTCCAACCATACCACTATTTTTTCATGTCATCATGAGGCACCTATTTTTCAATAAACTCTATCTCAACTATTTCAGCACAATGAACAACCATCTCATTTCTTTTTAACTCTTTTGAGGCCAATGCTCTTTGAAAAACCTATTTAAAACTAGAGTAAAATCTATTAATTTTAATTTCAAAATCCCGAGTACAATTTGGAAGATACCAAAATAGTATTTTAAAATTGGCTCCTTATCCTGCCATAGAATCATTATCTTTCTACTGCAATTCCTAGAATTGTTTCTTCAATCTGAGTTGAAAAATTTTGGAAAAATATTTTTATTGAAAAAAACTCTTAAAATTACCCCATTCCAAGCATTATTGATCATCCCCATCTACCATATTCTTAAAAATGTACCACCATTTATCATCTTCACCTTAAAAACAATAAATGGATTTTATTACTTTCTGACATTCCGAATATCCCATGACATCAAATATCTTTTCTAGAGCATTGATCCATACATCAAATTTCACTGGATTTGTGGTTCCACTTAATGCTGGAGAATGGCCCCACATAAATTGATCGCCAAAAGACATGTTAATTCATTGAATATCATATTCCTCTGTATAATGGATACCACCCCCATTAATTTCTTGAGTCAACTTAGTCATCACTATCACAAAATGCTCAGTTCTGATTATAACCATTTACTGCTGCAGAGTCAGACAAACAAATACCTCATGGTGCCTTCTAACATTATCTTCCCAGTTTCTTCTGCGGAACATCATTCTGTTCAAAAATAACCTAGATGAAGAAACATGGTAATCCTTAAATTAAATAACATATAAAATGAATATAGTGTAAAAATCAGTTATGGTATTCTTTAAATATCATCCCAACAACTAATGTTATCTAATCCATCCTCTGATACCAGCTATAAGGACCCACCATTAAAATGTTACTTAATATTGAGTTTTAGACAAGATTATACATTATTAAAAACCGTGTATCATTGTATGTTTTCTATTTCAATGAATTAGGATATCTTACAAACATAACATATCACATTCATTCAAGGGGATACTACAAAAACAGTATCCATGTTTTTTTTTTCAAAATCGGAAACATTTAAAACATAAAACATGACCTTTTTGACAACACTTCAAATGTAACATCCTGACTCCCTTACTTATCTTACCTCTTCTTATATCGTATTGAAAAAAATTTAAGAACATTGGATGATTATTAAGTATAGTAATGGATATACAGAATGAAAGCGTTACTCAATTGATAACAAAAAAACCAAAAAACCCATAATCATAAAAACCAATATGCATAAAATTATCTTTTTGTTGCCTTGGGAAATATTTTCCATATCACTATTACATTTAACCTTACAGATAGAATAAAATTTTGGACCCCTTCCATCTATAGAGTAACCAATTCATTGAAGATCTATAATGGGGCCCACTTGTCATATCTTGAGCTATAATGGTCTCAACCCAATAAATCATGAGTTACAAAGGGGCTCAAACCAACATATGTTGAGCTATAATGGGATGTACCCAACATAAATAATGTACAAGTAACTTATCATGGAAATAAATTATATTGAAATCAGGAGAAACTTCTCTTTCCATACACATAAAAATACAATAATTTTGAAATTTATTAAAGAGATTTTTACAAGGATTTTAAAAGGGAAGTCATTTAAAATCTAATTGGAGTGATAATTAATAGGATTTAAGGAATATGTGTATACACTATAATTATACATAATGAAAAATAGTATATAAAATAATTCATCTTAATAAATAATATCAATACCATATAATGAATAAAGAAGAAGGTTATCCCACAGAATGGAAATTGGGTTATGAATTCCCTTACATCAGGTTTATCATTCTTAAAACTCATTTAAACAAACTGTATAATGGATAAAAGATTGTTATTAATATCTAAAAAACAAATTCATCTTTATAATACCTTATATTATCATATCATTGCATCATTTCATAATTAAATTGCAGGTATTTTTTTCTTACATTGTTTTGGGTGTGTTCATTACATGTTTTCCATGAATGGTTCATGATGTTTGTTCCTGTCGAATGGAAGTGAATCTCCATAATTAGAATGGAATGGTAGTAGAATTTATAGAAATCCATAAATTATACAATTTCTCATTTTAATGTTTTGTATTAGTATCATTCATAAGTTAAAACATTAATGATGTTTGATTAGATAATTTTAGTGGTTCTTTTATTATTAAGACCTCAATTTTTTATAAATAAAATCCATGTGTACAAAATAATTACAGAACCATGGATAAGAAATAATACATTTATTATAACCTGGTTAAACAATAAATATGGTTTCATGGCTAGAATTGAAATATTTATTATAAATTTAAATCACATCATCCACGATGAAAATAATTCAACACATCACATAATATGTTTTTATTCATTGAATAAGTGGGAGGGGAGAAAATGAATTATTATGTTTTTTCAATGAACCTAAAAAAATCCAAAATATAAACTATTTATGGATGTATAACATATCTTTTATAAGAGTATATGAATAAATAATATGGAAATAAAGGAACTAAAAATAAATTAATAGTCGATAAATCCCTTACAAAAATTAGGCCGCATAACGGCTATACAACATGGTTTTAGAAAACAATAAAAAGAAAGTGGAAATTGGTGATCCATTCAGAAATGAATCTGAATACAAAATAGAGAAATAATAATATGAAAATAATTACATGTTATGGATTCTTGGATTTCATACCACATAAAAGGAGAATTGAATGGAATATGAAAGAAGTTGTGAAGTATCTTACATTGTTGAGTAACTCTAAGAACATGAAGGTTGGGACACCGAGGGCTTGAGGAAAAATTTGGAGGACTACTTGGGAGGTAAAGATGCCAGATCTTCATTGATGAAGAATTTGGAATGAGGCTAATGAATGAATTGGTTGGTATTTTTAAAAAATGTGAAAGAATATTTTAATAATTTTCAAGGGACTCGTCATTAGTGGTATTTGAAAAACCATGGGCTTTCACATGGTATTTTCACATGGTATTTGCCACTTGGGACACCTCACATATTATTTTACTGTTCTAAGGTCAACAAAAATTATTACGTCATTATTACATCATTAATTATGTCATTAACACAGAGAAAGTCATAACATTTTTTACTATTCACTGAAGTATAAATTATTTTAGAAAAAAACAAATAATTCACCTGAACCATTTTTCAATATTTAGAATTCAAAAATGAACTCCATTTTTTTAAAATAAATTTCTAAATATTTTTTATTTAATTTCTAAATAAAATCATACTTAATTCAAAAGTTAACCATTTTAAAACTACAACTGTTTTTATATCACATTGAATAATTATCCAATATGTCATATTCATTAATCCTTAAGAAAATAAAATAATAATAAAATTTACTATTCATTAAGGTCATATTAATATTCATATTACTATTCATATGTATATGTTACTATTCTTGAAAAAACAATTTGGTTCAATCAGACCCTTAATAACTTACAAACCACAATTTTAGATGACATTTTTCTGAAATTGAAAACATAGAAGATGCAAAATTATGTTTAGAGGCTAGTTATAAATATCTACTTAAAAGAGAATTTCATGTATTTAAAGTATTTTTTTTAATAATCTATAGGTGTCACATGTACTACCATATTTTATATTACATAACATAAAAAATAATGTTGTGTATTTTGTAAAATCAGTATACAATTCCCCCTTAAATAAATTATTTATCTACTCAAACAAAATTGGAAAATTAAAAAGAATATATTAAATTTTTATATTCATTTATTCCATATGAGATCAATTATAATATACACTCATATTTTTCTCAAATGATATATAAACTATACTATCATTCTAATCGCTATCCATGTTCAGGTTTTTCTAAATTTAGTCTAATATTTATAGTGTTGATCTATTTCATTATAAATAAAATTTTCTTCCTAGTAATCAAAACAAATGATTTCTTTAATAAAACAAAATAAACATGGAAATAGGATTTGAGAAGGGAATTATCCATGATGTATTAAAACTTGATGAACACATTAACTCCATCATTATAACATTTTTTCATATAACTAACATGCATATATTTTCAATTCATATTCATCATATTTTGTTCCCAAAATATTCAATTTTTATATAAAATAAATAAATACACATAATAAATTCATAATTAAAGGATAATGTTATAGATAATACTAATAATGGGAACCCATCATTTAAATGTTACATATTATTACTCTTAATCATTATAATTTATCACAAGGGTGACATGAAAATAAAAAACATAGGGTAAACTATTGGTTATTACTCTAGGATATTGATTTTATGTTGTGTGGGAAAATTTTGGTAATAAAAAATTTAGAAATAAAAAAAAGTTATTATTGGATTGTGGAAATCCATTGATAATTCATGTTCTTGTATTTCAATTTATTATTACCTGGCATTCTAAATTCTTGAAAAAATATATTTCCTTGTATAATACATGGTCATTTAATTATATAATTTTTACACATTTTCAAGGATCAATTATATTCATGAAATGAATGGATTATGTTATTATTAATGATATAATTGAAATAATAATCCTTGATAATCTATTTTTTATATATTTTTCTAGACTATGTATTATACAAATACTAAAAAAATATATTTATACTACAACCCATTGTTGAAACCTTTTTTCAAAAATTATAGAGTTATCAAAATTTGTTATATTTAAGATATCCTAAAAAATCAATTTCATTAAAAGCAGAAAATATAATTTTCCCTAATAAAAATACTTAAAAAATATGTTATCAGGGATTTCACATCATTGATATACAAGACATTCTGATTCCACCTCTAATAATGATACATATCGCTATTAGATATCTATAAAATCTAGAAGTCAAAAAATCATAGTTATATCCCAATGGGTACATTGATTTTTAATAAAATCTAGACCACATGTCTAGTAATGGGATATTATAATAATATTTATAATATTATTCAACTATCTTCTTATCTAGTATGTTTTCCAAGATTATTTTTTTAAAATTAGAACCATTTATTGGTGACTCACAACACATTATTAATGATACACCAAAGGTAATTATAATTATTTTATTATATAATTTTCTTAACAATAAAATGATTTTATGAATAAGAATATGATACATATACATACCCACACTCCTCAAACCATGAATAAAATTTTCCTTATACACTCATCATATTTATTGTAACTGGATAAGAAAATGAATCTAAAAAATCAATTTATGGAAATCCATATTACTATGGAAATGTCACAATATTTTCTATAAGAGGATTCATATTTCAATAGAAAAATATATATCACTCCATCAGGAAATGATATAATACTTATTGTATAATATTATAAATTATATAACTCAAACCATATATATTAACATGATTGTATCCTAAATGCCTAAAATAAAATACATGATAAACCATGATAAAAAGCCCATTTAATAAGCCTCTAAAATAAATTATTATCATAATATAAACCATTTTTTATATTCAAACCAACATATTCTTATTTTTAACTCTGAAAAATTTAATTTAATTTTTATTTAAAAAACCATTTACACATTTAATCAAGTTATATCGTGATAAATCAATGTAATTAAATCATTTACTATTTATGTTCATTTTCAAAACCATTTCAATAAATTAATTATAAAACAATTTCATAAAAATCACCAAAAAAATAAAATTTAATCAAAACCAATTTTTGAATTTGAAATCCAAAAAACAATTCATCATATTAAAATATATTCAAAATATATAGTAAAAAATATATTGTGTTTTGAATCAAGATAAAAAAAATCCAAATTTTTATAATTTATATAATTTATCATCAAATAATACATATAAAATCAATAATCCAACAAAAAATAATAGAGGGTAATAGTTTCTTCTTTAGTAGGTCGAGGAGTGGAATATAGGGAAGGGGTGGTCATCGAATGGAAAACTCATGATATTGATTGGTCATCCCAGGTTAATGATATAAAGGAAAGCCGGTTGAAAGAAAAAATAAATCACATATAAAATATCTTGGTGTTTGGATGAGGTACGCATGAGATATGTGACCGAATACACAAATAAACCGACAGAGGGGGACAAATAATAACATACAGTATATTTGAGAGTGTTCCCTAGAGACTAGGTTGGGGATAGGGGGAGAGATGGACTTTGGTGCCAGCTTGAATGGCACAAGGGAAATGACTTTGGATATGGTTCTATTTAAAATATTGGGAAGTGTTTTCTCAGAAAATTTGAAAAATAACTGATAAATAGGTGTTTTTTTAGAACTACGATAACAAGTGATGATAAAATTCATCTTTATTAGTTATTTTTAATGCGAATAATGATATATCTTTACAAGTGTTAAGAAATAGCTGAAAAATGGATTTTTTGCCAGTGCTATAATTATTTATATATAATTATAAATATATTCATATATATAAATATATTTATTATTATACATATGTAACTAATTATATAAATTTACATTATTATATATATTTAATAAATATATAAATATATAAATGAAATTAATTTAAATATATTAATTATTTAATTTTATTTATAATAAATTTAAAATTATTTAAATTTATAATTAAATTTTTTATAATAATATATATTCGAGTGGGAGTGAATTTAGCAGCACTGTTATAATAATGTAGCTGGTGATAACTCTAGGAGGCGGTGACATAAGCAAGACACATGCCTAGTGATGGAGGGAATATGATATAGCCTTGGCATTGCACTCGGACATCGGCTTAGTTAGTGGCCCTTTGGGATATGTAATCGGCTTCTTTACCACTGGGCCTTTGTGCCATGTATTTAATAGATAGGCTAGATGGGGGGTTTTCCCATTGGGTGTTATGACCTGCCACTCTAGCCTATGTGCGTGGTCTGTCTATGCTTAATTTAATCACACCGCCATACACCTATTATATATAACCAAAAATTCATGAATGTTAAAAATTAGTGAAATTGAATAATTAAATATGAGTACGCATTATAAATATTAAAAATATTATTAGTTTTATTATTTATACAATATATTAAAAATAGATATACATTGAATGGAAGATTAATACATATTTAAAATATTAAAACATAGTAAATATATATATTTATAAAATATATAAGAAAACGAATAAATTCATAAATTGTAAAAAATAATAAAAGTTGGAAATGAATATATAATACAAAAAATACTAATATTAAAATAATAAATAAATTTTATAATTGAATAACTAATATATTACATATATTCTATCACTAAATGAAATTCGAAAACTAATATTAAAATTTGAATAAATTAAAAAAAATATTTCGTTTATGTTTTTTTAGATATTATTTCATTAACTTCGTTAATATTTCTGCTTATGAAATTAATTTTAATTTATTTATATATTACATTTTGATATATATTAATTTGAAAAATAAATTTATAGAATATTTAAAATCTATAAATTAAATATATAATGATAAGCATGAATTAATTTAAAAAATAATACATATTTTTAGTAATATATATTATATAAAATTAGTAAAAATTAATATTTATATATGAAAAAATAGAAATTATTACCTTTTAATTTTAGAAATTAGAACCATGTTAAATAAATTAAATGATAATGAAAATACATGTATAAAAAATAATTATATAATTAATAAAATTATATAAATTTGGAATAATAAAAAATTAACAATGAATAAATTTAAAAAATATTGATTACATAAAAGAATAAATATATATAAAAACAGTTAAAATTTTGAAATTGAAAAATGGATTGAATATTTTTTTCAGTTGAGGTCCATCACCCAATTATTGAACATAAAAAACAAGACCTATTTTTAAAACATGGAAAAGATGGGACCCATTACAAAAAGTAAAATCCATTAAGGTGACATGACACAAATGTATTAATGATACCGTGTGGTTAGATGGAATTAAACATTAATGGATACAATAAGAAAATATATTTCTCCAACACGCTAGATTTTGAAAAAGTGATTTCTGTAAAAAGATTTGTCAACCCCTTTGTAGAGAAGTTTCATCATGTGGTATCACAATGTGAAAGACCACCTGTCATAGAAACATAAACATGTGTAGAAGAGTAAGATGAAATGAGATAACACATCCTTCATAATTATGTGTCTCTTGCACAAAAAAATCATGTAAGGAGCTCATTGTTATGTTAACTAAATAAAACCTGAAACCTAAAAAATCCCACTGAGCAATATTCAATTGAAAGGCACCTGACTGTTCATCAAATGTGATGGCATATAGTTAAATGATAAGTGTCATCACACCCATCACTCATTCGAGGTCAGCTACACAGCATCACCTATATAATAATACATTGCAATATATATGTGATAAGGATGAAACTAATGAACCTATAGAAAATTTCACCACAGTAAACAAACAGAACTAAGAAAACTATTATTGATGTAGTTGAACTAGTCAAGGAAAACTGAAACGGAGAAATGAACGGGTCTTTAACAACTACAATGGATATATATTCCAGCACATATCCATCCATGAGATCCCCCCACCATATCCCTCATCATCACCACAAAACACTTCTCATGACTCTCATCTGCCACCTGATGTCTGACCACTGAGCACAATGATGTGAATTAAATTGTACCATCGTCTGATCCTTGAACACCACCATCCCAAAGGGACACCCATGTTTGGATAACCGCAACATGAATAAAAATAGAAAAATTTAATATATATATATATGCAACAATAAATTGTTTTTTAAATATTCAACTAGTAAATTAATAATTTAATAAATATTTTATTTTTCTAATTTATATATAGTTTATTGGTTATTTTAATATATATAAATATATATTTTTATAATTTATTAATTTTTAATTATATAATTTAGGTAATATTTATTAATATATTTCAATCCATTTTAATATTTACCAATATATTTATATATATATATAATTATATAATTTTTTTCCTGAATTAAATACATTGTTTGAAAAAATGAATTACTATAACAAATTATTAAAAATAAAAAAATTATAAAACATATGAAATAATTATTATTAATATAAATATACCATATTAATACATATCAATATATATATTTATATATGAAATAATAATTTATTTTTTCAAATAAAAGTGTAGATGGCCCTAATGGATTCACTAATAAAATTCATTATGTTTAAGTAGGACTCTCTCAGGGATAAAATTACCAATGTAGTCAGGGCATTCTTCAACCATGCCTCTTTACCATATTGGATAAATTAAAATATTATTACCTCTATAAAAATGAATGATAATGTAATTGATATTACAGATTTTAGACCATTGGCTATAGGGAATACAATTTCAAATATAATTATTGATATTATTATTACCCGATTGGGGTGATATTTTGAAGAAGCATATCAGACCTTACAAATTTGGATATTTTCCAATTAGGTAAATTCAAAAATTCTATTTTAGTTTCAATAAATTATGAAAAAAATGAAAATTAAATCTAGGAAAAGGGTTTTTTCACTGAAAATTGAATATTGCAAATATTTTTTCAGTATTAAATATATATTTCTCTCGGTTGTCCTCAAAGTCTAAGGGTTCCCACATGCCTTGATTAGATAAATCAATACAATTCCACTATCTTAAATGCTTTCGGTTATAATTAATGGATATCCCAAGGGATACATATATTACACCACGGGTGATAAGAAATAAGATCCCCTACGAAGTCTCAAATTTTCATTCATTGAGGATTTCTTGAGTAGATGCACCTTGGGACTCTCTCAGATTATCCTTTACAAAAAAAAATAATGACGGAAGGGATACTTGAACCCTATCACATATCTTATAATTAGATGATAACCTAATTTTTGTAAAATCCTCAAAATGAACCATTCATGTTTTCAAAGCCATATTTCAACACTGTGAAGATGTGGTGGGTTAAGCCATTAGATGGGAGAAATGGTTCATTGTTTTTTGGCAGGGAATCCCAATTGGAATGAAAAACAGGGTTACTAAAACTCATGGAGTTAAAAGGGGATCTCTTCAATTCAGTTATCATTGTGTTCCACTATTCAAGGGAATTTGTTAGAGAAACTATCTTGGGGAAATATTCTTGGGATTCATTAATCAATTTTCATGATGGATGTGGAAATCTATGTTCTACGATGTAAGGATGTGCCTTATTAATTGAGTCTTTTCATATAAGTTTTTGGACTACATTTCCCTATAAATATGGACAAGGAATATCATTATTTATATTCATCATGTCATAATTAATTTCTTATAGACATGATAACTTCAGGAAAGGAAGATAATAACTATTTCCCATATGACTGTTGGAAACTTTTTGGTTTGGGGAGATATGGAATCAAGGTTCTCTTATTTTTAATGATGGTATAATTAATAAGTTAACATGGATTTTTGTAACATGTGATTATCTATATATTTAATTATTTTCACAATGGTTCAAAAAGAGTTTGTCGAATGGAAATTGATACTACCATGCATTACCTGTACTGTAATCCATCAAATAATTCATTAACAACATTAGTAAAAAAATCAATGCGACTTGAGAGAAATCATTAAAATCTCAAATGTTGGAGGAATCCATTGATGGATAAACATAATATTACACTACATATACCCTAATTTTTTTTAAATACATCTATTTTATAACATTTATATGACCACAACTTTCTTGAAGTGATTCCAACATAACCAACATTGGAAATTAAATCTTATAATTTCATGGACCTTGATACCCTGATTAACATTCCCATCATGAATGATTGGTTTAATGTAATGCAATAATATCTTATAAAGTGTTATGGCTCTAATACACTAACATAATGACTCCTAAAATTTACTCCACCCTTCGTACAACCTAAAAGGATCATCTTACGATGGAAAATTTTAAAAAACACATTGCCTAATAATGATCAACTAAAGGGAAATGGGGTTTACATTACCTCGGCTTGTCACTTATGTACAAGGTATTATGAAAAAATTCATAATATATTTGTGGAGTTTACTTATTCTCATATGATGTAGTGGTATGATAGTTGTATATTTGGAACTAATTTAAATGCATGTAGGAATGTTCACGAGCTTCTGATGTACATCTTCAAGAATGACATGAATGGGATGATTCTGATCATTTTTCTTATTGACACTACCTCATTCTATTAATTTCACTATATATATAATAAGTAAACTCTTTTTAAAAGTGTTAGACCTTTTTTAGGTGCATGAATAATTATTATGCCTATGTAGGTGCAAGAGCCTTCAAAAAAATGGCGGGGAATATGAAGAACACATGTACTAACCGTAAAATCATGAGGCACCTTGGTGTATCAGGAAGACCAATGGTGTTGTTAATGGTAAAATAAATTCATTGGATCCCTTCAATAACTTCACAGATAAATCAAGAAGTTGACAGGGCTGTATAAGTTATGATAGATCCCTTGGGATGTGGTGGCGTATTTAGTACACATCATGGGTTTGCCATGTTTTTTTCCACCTCATTGCAATTAGATCTTCTAAAGAGTCTTAAATTTGGACCATCATATATGAAATTAAACTTGAGGTCTACAGAAATTTGAATCTACTATGGATTCAGTCAAATTAATAACTCAACATTGAAGCCCTTAAAAAAGGATTTCAGATGTACGTTTCATTGTAATTTCTATTTGGATTAAATGTCTCAAATAAGTGAACTGAATTCGTGTCATGGTCTGTCATGTTTATAGACAGGAAAGTCAAGTTGCTAGTTATTTTTTAAATAGGGATATCATGGATTAGAGCACCATATGGTCATAATGGTCCCCTCCATACAATGAAAATTTGGTTGACTCGTATATGTGGGGAGTGACATACTACTATTTGTGTAAATACGCCTTGTAAATTTCACTATCATTTAATTTTCTTCTATTTGTCTACAAGATGAACTTCAGTTGATCATATACATCCCTAAAATTTTTTCATATGTAATAAATTTTATTTTAAATTTTTTATCATTATATTATGTATTTAATTAATTTATTCATTTTTGTTAATTATAAAAAATGTATTAATTATTTATTTATGAATAAAATAATCATATAATTTATTAATTTTTTATCAAATAATTTTTTCTATTAATTACAGAATATATTAATTTTAATAAATAATATATATATAATTAATATAATTAATATAATTTTTATTCATTTTTTAATATATATTAATATCCCTCAATGTGTTTATATATTTATATAAATATGTATTTTTATATATGAAATATAAATTTAAATTATGAAAATGAAGAAATATATATAAATATTTAAGTTGAACAATTTATTAAAAAATTAATCAAGATAAAAAAAATTAAAATATATATAGATATATAACATATTTACTTATATCATTATATATATTTATATAATAAATATAAAATTATTTGATCAAAATTTATTATAATAGTTAGCAATCAGCTAGAAGGCCTATTCAAGTAAGCATCCCCAATAGGGAAGGTATGGAGAGCAGATGGTGGGCCAATGTAGTGGTAGGCATAGTATAGGCCCATGGCCCATGAGGGCCCATGCACGAAACCACATTCTCATATAGGTGTGTGATGAGTGTATTTGGGTTTCCATTCCCACAGAAGGCTTATGGTGTTGTCATTCCACATAATTTAATAAGAAGAGGTAGCCAAACATATACAAGTGTGATGTGAGAATCACATGAAACCACTTTGGTTTTTTCAGTTATTTAACTAGATATCATAAAAGATACATTTATGAGTGCTAAAAAGTCACTCGTAAACATGACATGTTATTAGCGATAATTAATTTATCCTTTATCAGGGCTTTTTTTGGAACAAAATAAACCCAAATCTGTAATAATATTGGGATATAAAGTTACAACATTAAAAAAACTAAGCTTAATATTCCAATTTTTTGGGTGATTATGGATTAAAATACTTATATGGATTGAGATAATGAGATAAAATGAAGTGAAAAAACCACTTGTGGTTGAAGCTTCAGTATATTATTCTAAAAATGTACGACCATGGAATGAAAAAATAGGTGTTAATTCTAATATATATATATATATATATAAGTGTGTGTGTGTCCGTGTATTAGATATATATGTGGGAGTTATCATCAAAAAATTGGACTTTTAGTAGATGTTTATTAGTTGTGGTTCTGGAAACTGGCGCTAATTAAATATTTTAGAATTTTATTTAAAATATTGTGGTTATTTAATAAAATAGATGATGAATAATTTAAAATAAATAATTTTACGTTCCCCATCTCCCATAATTCCATGACTGACATGGTCGTGATACCCCGACCCCCCCTTTAAACCCCCTGACTACCACTGCCTTGACATCAACCCCCCCATATGTCGGCCACCAACTCCCCCTCCCTCAACAATAACCCCCCATTCAATTTAAACCACTATATTATGACCCCCTCCCATGATACCATCCCCTGACCCCCTACACCAATATCTTGTTGAACATCGTTGTCCCCCACCAACCCCCTATCCCCCTCCCTCCCTCCATTGGTGCTGACCATGGTGAAGTCCCCTGAAAATTATTTTCTAGGGATCATATCCCCACATCCCTATTATCTACAATCCTTTACCCCCAATGGGTTTCTAACCCTAACCCCTTGACCAATACCCTATACTAATTTCTTCCTCATTTATTTACAATTATTCGTTCATAGTCAGATATTGTTGGGATGGTGTCCCTAGCCTCCATGCGGACTGTTACGCTTTCTTTTCCTTAGTGACCTTATTGTAGTAAATCACACGATGTTAATGTGTATGGTATTATTTATTAATTTATAATTATAATTTTTATGTCAAATTGAATCAATTTCATGTTATGTTTTTGTTTATAAGAATCAATAACTTCCCCTTATCAATTTAGAAATTAGATGATGTTAAAAATTGATTGTAATTGTTTGATTAATCATTTTTATCATTATATATCAATGTAGATGGAGATAAGTGAAAATAAATTATAAATAAAAAAAGTTGTCTTGATTTACCATTAAAAACACCTCTTTATTCTAAGGGAATCTAATATTTTTTAGATTATGTAATTTCAAACTGATCAGTGGATGGTGGAATGAAATTTTCATGTCATGATTACAAATCCAAGTGAAGGTTGAATACAAACAATGTATATGGGCACATTATATTGAACCTATATCCTTATCGATATATAAGTTGTTTTTTTCACGGTGGGTTGATTGTTATGTACATTAAAAAAATTTAATATCTTTTCAATGAAACATAATGTGACTCACTTGACGATAATTTTGTTTGTAACATGATAAATTATGCATTTGGATAATCTGGATAGACATTCTCATGATAATAGTAGATCAGAATAATCTTAATTTGATCAAAATCATTAGAATCCTTCTGTGATATATAGTTACCAAAGGAATATATTTTATGAATTACTTATTTATGGACAATAAGAACTATATGAAGGGATTTCAACATTTTTGAAGGGGTATTTTGAACTACGGTTATATCATTTTGAGTGTCTATGTGAAATGACTAAAAATGCAATATCCACAATTTATGAGTCACTTAATAATTAATTAAGATAAGATAATATCCCATCATCATTTTATGAGACAAATTAAATATTTAACACACATTAAATTGATTATAAAAATATATATGCATTCAAAAATGATTTCATAAAATATTTGGGAAAAGAGTATGATAAAAATAATTCATATGTTTTTTATAAAATAATATAGAATTAAATGAACAAATATGAGAGTACAAACAAATGAAACACTTTGAAGAATCAAATGAATTGAAATATTCTAATTTAATTGTATTAATTTTCTTTAGAACCCATAATATCAATGATTATTCATGTCATCTATGATTGCATGAGACATAAAGTGGAATTAATATGATTTTAACCATGAAGGATTCACGAGACATCCAAAATATTTATCATCAAGGATGATTTGTGATTTATTATATCAGTGTTTTTATTTGAATTCTAGGACTATATTATTGGGATTAGAATTTTATGATTTTATGCACATTAGAACATCAATTACTAATTATATAATTTGCATAGTTTTTTATCCTTTATAATCTACCTCCAACGATGGGTATGAATAATAATTCTTTCATTATTATGATGATTATTCATAGAATAAAAATATAGATAAATGAAATTGAGCTATAACATCAACCTCTAATAAATAAATTGTGAGAATTATGAGATAATGGAATGGAGACATATGAATCTTAAATGTTCAAAATATTCAATATTCACACTGCATTATTGAGAAGAGTTAATGTATTTCCTATACTTGGAAACATATATAATTGGATTACTCAAACTAGTTTTGATTTTAATTATTTTGATGTTGAACCACGATTTCATTATCATAGTAGAAAATTGTGTTTTTTTATCATCATTTATTTCATGATGATTCTTAATAATTAAATTTTAATACATCATAATTTAATTAAAATTTTTAATTGATAAATCCAATGTTTTTGTTTTCTAGTTTAGAAATTTTCGAACAATTAGTGAATTTCACTTTATAATTTTGAAAAAATTATCAGTTTAAAGAAGGTGGGAAAGGGTAAAATGTATAGTATCTGAATCATATAAAACACCACCATGTATGGAAATGGTTATATATTTCAATATTCATTTTTTAGAATTTTATTTTATTTTTCATAATCATTTATTAACATATATTGAAAATAAATTGTTTGAAAATGTAATTTTTTTCATTTCATAATATGTAGGGTAAACCAAAGTATGTTTATAAATTTTGTAAGGAATTGGAATTAATTAATAGAAAAAATTATTGTGGAAAAAAGGATAGTTAAATTTTACCATGAGCTATTTTACAATGGAAAATATTGATAAATATGTGTTACTTAAAAATTAATAAATGTAAAAGTGGAATATGGATATTCGTACAACATTTCAATGATTGTTGGATTAAAAAAACAACATTTTCATAGATTAAAAAGTAATGACTCGAGTATTATGATGAACCATTAGTTTTGTTGGAATTTACTAGTAAATTACATCAAAAATGAAATACAATTATAGTAGAGATTTAGAAATTTTTAAGGGAACTTTTTTGAAAAACTCTAAATCAAACTATGTTTTATAAACTAAAAAGAATAATTATTTTTCTACATTGTCATTTGGAGATGTTATTCCCTACTTCATTATTCACATTCATTATTCATTTTAATATTAAACTTGATGAAGAATATAATATATATGGATGGGTCCATTAATAATTCATGTATCCAGTTGAGAGGAAAGTAGATATTATTTATGTTATCATTAGCGATTCCAACTTTATAAAATCATAGCGTAAATTTTTTAAACATGTTTCTAATATTTGAAACAGTTACCTTGGTCATTTGTATTCCTATCTATGCAATAAATCTGAACTAGAAGTCTTTGTTTATGAATTTTACATAGTCAAAGAGTTATAGTCATTTTCTTTGGTCTGTTTAGAAGGGATTGAGACAATATTCAACTGTTTTTAACATGTTAATGATTTATACACTAATTCGCATTATGAAATATTGTAATTTCTATTTACAACAATAGGATTTCGCAATTGAGTGGGGTAAAATTTTTCACTAACTACATTGGTTTTTCTACATGCATATATATATATGATTCAAAATTTCCTTATTACAGATCTATTTATTGAACAAAATTTATTTCCAACAAAGAGGTTATGAAGAGGTTTATATAGAAATGATTTATAATTAACAATATCTATTAATAAATATATTGTAAATTTGTATTTCTAAAGTGTATGTATATAGTCATATTCATATTAAATATAAATAATAATTTTTACCTCATTAAAGGGAACTCCCTATATATTATTTTCTAGATAATTTTTGTTGATAATCATTTTCAAAGATCAATGTATTTGATGATTTTAGATCGATTTCTTCTAAGGAATGATATGATATATGATGGCTATAAAATTCATGGATAAACGTTTCAGAATAATTAAAAAATCAATGTAGTGGTTTATTAACACATGAAGAGGTGAAATAATATGGAAAGTTGATTGATATAAGAGAATTAAAATATAATGGTAAATTTTTCAGTTTTCAAAATCAAATGAATGTGGTTAATCATTGATAGGGGTACAATGAATTAATAATTACATTTTACTTCAATCAACATCCCACTCTTGGTCCATACATATGACTGAGTAGATCATGATCCATTTATCATGGATTCCCACGTGAATATGTATTATTATATGTATAAAGAATCAAATTGTTGTTTTAGATTAATTTTACACATTAAGCATAGAGGTTGGTATGATAATTTCAATGATGATAAATTTGCTCATTTCGACATTGAAACTCATCATCCACAAAACAATAGAATCATCCAAACAATATTGAAAAAATGGTCATATAATAGAGGGAGAAAATAATGTAAATATCCTAAGGGATATATAAAAAAAATTGAAGACAATGAAGCTTAAAAAATTTTAATATATAAATAGGTAATAAAACGATATGAAATTTTCACATTTATACGTGTTTTGTATATTTATATATTAATCTATTTTTTCTTTATTTTTAAAAATATTTTACATATATATATTTTTTTATAAATTTAATATATTATAAACCATTATAAATAATGTAATGTCATGAAAAAAATTGAGATCTTATCTAATCAATATTTCCATGTGCACTACCACAGATATCAGCTTTAGTAGAACCATGTGAGTCCATTATACAAGAGACCTCACGAAATTAAGTAGTTTCCCCATATTTTATTGGTATCCCACCATTTTATGTGCCTCTTGTGATGGAATAGTATTCCATCCGTCTATCATGGGGATATTTTAGATTTACCAAAAATTTTATTTATTTTGTTATAAAAAAATATATATTTAATTAAATTATTAATATTTTTTCAAAAAGATTTATATTACAGTAGAATATATATATGTATGAATTAATTTGATGAATGAGACATAATATACATCTAGATTATCATTTTATTTAATGAGTTTGGACTACCTATTAGTGATTCTTGTTGAATCTATTGAGTGATTCTTGGAATGTTTTCTTACGAGACTGTGAGAATTTCCGTTAATTATAAGGATTAGAGGAATTTTTCCACTTGTTGAAAAATGATTTATTTGATATCCACGTAATTTTAAATTAATTTTATTTATTTTGTTATATAATTGAAATGGAATGAGTAAAACGATTAATATACTTAAAAAATTTATGTTTTTAAAGCAGTTTTTTCATTTCGATGCCCCTGACTCTATTTCATGCCCATGGAATCTAAAACATTCTAGTAAGAAATTGATATATGTTAAATAGATATTACGAAATGAATTTAATTTCAAAACACTATGCTCAAAAAAGGTTTCTGATGTTGTACTCGAAGGAATTTCTCATCGGTATATGTAGATGATTATTTACACTAAAAGAGATACATCCCATGAGGTAATTCCATTTTTTAATGTATCACAAATACATAAATATAATAATGTTATAAATTTTATTAAAATAAATATTGTAATTTAATTATTTTAAAATAATATAAAGTTTGAAAAAAATAATTCATTCATTATGTATCTACGTCTCATGGTTTTTTTCAGAAATACTGAATTATTTGTTATACATTATACATGATTATTAGAATTATTTTATTATAATTCAAATTTATTTAATACTTGTATATATGATATCAAATTGGATAATTAAATATGTCACATTTTGGACAGATAGTTATCTGAATTAACATTCACTAGAAGCACAATATAAATTTGTAAATGATCCTACTAGATATGTCAGAGTTAGTACTTTTCATTACTCTGTAATGTTATTTCAATCCTATAAACCGTTTTAATGAAAAATAAATTATAAAAATAAATAGGACTGTAAACCAATTAAATAGGGATATATATATGGATTGAATAGATCAAATTTTTTCTATTGGTGTCATTTGATCAATGTAACCAACCCCAAAACATTTGGTTTAAGATGTGTTTGTTGTTATAATTTATTTTTCATTAATATATATTTATACTATTAAAAAACAATTAAAAATCAAATATTTTTTATTTTGACACTATTATGATGTTTTTATATTTTAGAAATTAATTGTAAATATTGTTTTATTATTAGGTTAATATTTTATAAGTGTGGGTTGTGAACCCTTAACAATCATTGTTAGTGTCCCGGAATGATGTAGTCGAAATTGTTTTAGGGAAGGATCATCCCAATCATGTACCTGGGATGGTTTCTAGGACTACTCCACCAAATTTATTTAGAATGGAATCACATGCATTTACCAATACACTTAAATTAGGTTTGATAAGTGTCTTTGATTGGTATTCACGGTGGAAAATTGAATGGATTGAAGAAAAATAGAAAGAACAAGACTATTATAAGGAAACATTGGATCAATGGCAGCTTCTAATGGAAATATCATTACTGTCTATATTTAAAATTTTATTGGTAAAAATACCCTTAGAAACAAAAAACATTATATCTCATCATTACAAAGAAAATTCTATACTCCATATGTAATTCATAGATTTTCAATGAACACATAAAACTATTATTTTAAAAAAATGACACATTTCTATTGAAAAAACACACATTGAGTCATACTGAGCACATAGTTTGTCATATTGATGTAAATTTAATTCATACACTTCATAAATGAGTTATTGAAGATTTTAAAAACATTTTAAAACAATCCAATATTGTTCTTTTATTTTTGGATATGTGATTATAATTTTAAAGTAAAATGTAACTTATATTGAAAACACACACATCATCAAGTAATTTTACTACTTCATGTGGCCCATTAGAGAAAAATTTATTGATAAAAAAACGAATTATGGATCATTTCTATAATGTTTGAAAATAACATTATCCCATTTTCACAACTTTTACAAAATGACAAGCTTGACAAATAAAAATGACACTTTTAAATTGAAAAGAAGCATTTAGAGTCATATCGACAACATAATGTATCAGATTTAATTTAATTCAATTCCGGTTTATGAAAAAAATAATGGATCATTTTATTAATTTTTGGGAACAATTAGATATCATTTTATTGATTTTGGTTGCGTGATAGACATTTTAATGTAAAAAAGATCCCTTTTAGATTGAGAACACACACTTGAAGTCATGTCGACCACTATATGTGTGTATTGATTTTTAAATCACAGTAAAAATGACATTAGAATAGCTTTCTAAAAAAATTAAGTGGTTGAATGTCAATTCGAATTATGGTCGTCCTATTATCATCGTAAATGCATTTTCTGTATTTTGGAACACTAAAATGTGTGTGTAATAGTTAAACACCCAAAAAAACATCCAATAGATGTAAATACATGGGAAAACCACCATAGAATTATTTATTGAATAAATGAATAGAAACCACATCCATTAGACTTGCATAGTTCTCTAAATGAATCAATAATTTTTTTTTATCATATTAATTTTCATAAAAATAAGTATCATGGTGTCAAAACTAAAAAAAAATTGGAAAATCTGGAAATCATAGAGAAATGATTGTATGTTTATTTTTAGAATTTAAAAATAAACATTAGGTCATTCCAGGTTTCATTTTTTCTCTGGATTATTGTAATCTAGTTTTTAGGGTTTTGTAACACTAAAAAATTCAGAGAACTCTTAACTACCTAGTAAATGACCTCATATTGATTTTAATTCATGGGAAACCCACCATTGGGTTATATTTTATGTGTACTAATATGAAACGTTTTGATCCAATTATTGGTTTTTTCATAATGAATCAATGAATTTTTTTATTGATACTAATGTCTGTAAAAATCAAAGCAAAGGGTTAAAACTAGAGAACAACGTCGAATGGATGTGAAATAATTAGGAAATTATAAAAGATTTATTTTTAAAATTTATGAACTAAATACATTTCATTCTAAGCTATGGCATTCTTTTGATTAATCTAAATGAGTTTTTAGTGATTTAAAACACTAAAACATGCATGTATGGCCCTTAACCATAGAAAACTGCCTTAGAATGAAGTGAAATCCTGGGAAACCCAATATTGAATTATTTTTTCATTTGAATATATAGGGAAAATTCCCATGTGATATGAAATGTAATCATAATGAATCAATAAAAAATTTCTTAAGATTCTAAATCATTAAAAACATTCATGTGTTAAAACTATAAAAATGATTAAATATATCTTTAAAAATAATGGAAATTGAAAATAGTTTGATTTCAAAAATATTGGAATTGAAAAAAAATCATTCCAAGCTACATTTTTATGAGATATTGGTGATCACTTTTTATTTATTTTAAAAACAAAAATGTTCATGAATTATTCAAACCCATAGTAATAAAAATATAGATGACATGAAATCATAAAGAAAAATCAATTGAGATATTTTTTGATCCATATGAACAAAATATATAACCATCCAATGAATGGTTTGATTGAAATCAATCAATATATAGTTTTTATTGATACCAAAGTATTAAAAAATGTCACGGAGTAAAACCCATGAAAATGATATCTAATGGTTGTAAAATAAAAGTAAAATGGTATTATATTTACTACTGAAATGTAATGATCATTGATGGTTCATTAAAAGTTAGGTTATTTTTTTTTAATTCTCGTAAATGAATATAATCTATTCTAAAACAATATAACTTGTGTGTAATGGTCAAAGCCCTAAAAAAGATCTCAAAATGACATGAAATTATAGGAAAACTACCAGTATATTATTTTGGATGTGTAAACCTAGAAAACACATTCATCCGATGTGTGGTGTGATCACAATGACTGAATAAAAATGTTTTTCATATACACAAAGTAATTAGAAATATGTGTCACGGGGGTTGAAAACATATAAATGACATCATATTGTCCTGAAATAATTGGAAAATATGGTAGATTTATTTTTGAAATATAAAAAATATGAAAATATCATTCTAGGTTTTTTTTGGGATGCTCGTAAATGTATTTTTAGGGATTTAAAAAAACTAAAATATTTGCGAAATCATAAAAACCATATAATAAAACATAGTATTCATGTGAAATCATTGGAAAACTATAATTGTATTATTTTTTATGGGTAAAACTACAATAGACATCCATATAAAATTAATTGTTCTTGGAATGGCTTAATGATTTGTTTATAGGGGTACCAATGTCTATAAAAGCATGCGGCAATGCATCCAAACTAGGAAACAATAATGGATGAACATGTAATCATTGAAAAAAGATCTTACATTTACTTTTGAAATATATTAAATGACTTCACATCATTCATAGTTACATTTTTTTATTGGATTCCCATAAACATGATTTTTTTGTTTTAAAAAAATAATATGGTAATGTAATAGTAGAAAAAAAGAACACTATCACATATTTTTTTGAAAAAATGCATAAAATACCATTGAATTATTTTTTATTTTTACATTTAGAAATCATATCCATATTATGTGTGGTGTTCTTAAAATGAATCAATAAATATTTTTTAAAAAACTATGTCACTAAAATTTATGCAAGGTGGACAAATCATAGAAAAATAAAATGGGTGTCCATCAAATCACATGAAAATGATAGTATATTTATTTTTGAAACGTAATAACTGAAATTATTCTATTCAATGTAAATTTTTTCTATGTTATTTTTCTATGCATATTTTTAGTGTTTAAAAGCACTATATCAGGATTGAAATGGTCTAAAATAAAGGAATCAATCTAATATTTATGTGACATTATTGGAAACCCGTTATTAAAATATTTTTTAGATGTATTCATAGAAAACATGTCTATATAACATACAATGTTATTAGAATGACTCAGTAAACTAATTTTAATGATACCAAAGACTTTGAATTTTTTTTAGGGTTTCAAACAAATTAAAATTGAATCAAGTGGCAATGAAATCAAAGGAAAACAACAATATATTGACTTTTTAAATGAAATAACAGATGACATTAAATTCCATGTTATGTTTTTTCAATGATTCCCATAAATGAATTTTTACAATTTTAATCCACTAAAAAATGTAACTAATAGTCCAAATAATGAAAACCACTTTAGATTGGCATGAAATCATGAAACAACCACCATTGAATTTTTTTTGAAATATAATGAATTTTATTATATAAATTTTTTACAATGTATTTATTTATTAATGTTCAATTACATCATACATATACTTAAATTTTATTAGAGTCTTATATATTTATGTATTTTCATTTTCAATTGTCGAATCATTTACAAAATTGGAAATTTTAGGTTTTCAAAGTGTAATGGAAACTATATTTTTATTTCTGGCTAAAATTATTTATTTTTGAATAAAAAAATTTCAAATTTTATGTGTACAATTTAAAATATATAATGAATCTTTTTTCCTATTAATTGTTTTCTTAAATGTTGTAGTATTTATTGTATGTGATAGATGTCTGTAGTAGAAAGTATCTTCACAATACTGATCCACAATATTCATTATAAGTCATTCATGATGGTTATTATTATTTTTTATTATGTTTAAAAATTGTCACTGATTTTACTATAATTATGATTTATTAGGTTAAATTATAAATACTATCTTATTTTTTTCTTTTTCATGTAATGATTTGGATTTTTCCAATTAATGACATGATGAGGAGGTATATGGATAAAACTAAAATCATTTGATGGACATATATTAGTCATTTGTTTTTATTGGTTGACATAATATATATATATATATATATACATATAATCATAGAGGATTTCAGTTGAACAAGGTAATTGGTTGACTGAGATTATAGTGACAGAGGTTGTGTATAAATGGAGGTGGGTATTTGATGGAGTATGTATCATGATTTTATTATGATGTTTTGTTCATTTTATTGTTTTTCACAACATTTTTATGAATATTTTTTAAAAAAATATTTTAAAAAATATTTTATAAAAAAACTTGGATAGATTTAGGATAACCAAAGCAAGAAAATAAGATAAATATATTTAACGACATTTATCATAAACCAATTCTAATCATAATATCCACTAATTTATGTACTGATGGTTATATTCATTTCCTCTTTTCAGTTTTGGGTATTTTCTTAAAATAAGCACTGAATAATGAAATAAAAATCACTGCTATATGATCCAAAAAGAGAACATACAATAAACCACTAATAAAAACAAAAGTTTTTTCCAAATAATTGTATACAATGAAATAATCTATGGGATTCTTAACATCAATTAATCCATGAGGTATCGGGATTTTAGGTTTTTCTCACCATATTAATCATTTTGGACTAGCATTTTATGTCATCACTTGTATTGGGATTCATTTATTTTGTATTTTGGAGTTGATTGGTGAATGTTTTTAACTCTTTATATAATTTTTAAGTGTAGTGTCTTCAATAAGTGTGTGTCCTACACCAATTATCACTTTTTCTCTTACTATAGGAGGGATTTGAAGGTTCAACCCTTTCTTTATTTTTCGGTATAAGTGTTGTACCAATGGTGGCTGATCCTGGAATGTATATTTGTAATTATATATATATATATATGTATTGTAATATATTTATATTTAAATATATTGTTAGGTATTTATGTACATTATATGAATTTTTATATTTATATAGACATCACATTGTGTGTTATGTCATTGAATTAGAGAAATATCTTTTATGATTGTATTCATTACTACATACAAAATAATAAGGGTAAAGGTAAAGATATTCTACGACTAGTGGGCTGTCATTTCATAAAAAATTCATGATTCTTAAAAAGGACTCATTATTTACTGTTACATGGTTTTTAATACATAGAGAATCCACATAGGTACATTTTTCTTTCACTCTCACGCAACCACACACATGGATTAGGAACTAAATGAGCCAATTATTCCAAAGGAAGGAAAACACTACAATATATTATATGAATATTTTCTGTCACACCTATGGTCCCCAAATATTATTTGTTTCCCAATGATAAGTGATTACTGATGGTGAAGTGAGTGCAGGGGTAGATTATGATTATATAGGTGCAACTAGATATGTTCTCCTCCACAAAAAGCTAATCTAAGAACCCCTCAAAACTGGTGTTCGATTCCAAAAAAACAATCATAATCCTAAATAACACTTAGTGAATCCATTTCTTCAGAATATTAAATTAATGTATATTTTATGACTATGGGGTGGTAAATGGTACTAGTTCCATCAAATCTATTAAGTAATGGCTACCCTTATTTCAGTAAAACAGATAAAATCACATTGTTTCAAAAAATTAAGAAAATATTTAGTAATTCATTTTTTTCTGTATTATTAGACCAAAAATTGATATGAAACATGATATGTATGATATCACTCGAAGTGAATTTTCCAATATAAAATTTTAACTATTGATTAAAACACTAGTTACATAGCCAAAACTTAAGAAAAAAGCTTAAATTGACTCCGAACATTAAGAAAATTATTGATAATGAATTTATGATATGTATTTATTGATCTCACATCAATATGACACACAATGTGGTTGATATGAATCTTATTTCATTTTTTTAATATATAAGTATCACTTTAGTTTAAAACGTGTTTTTCTATCCAAAAATAGGAAAATGAGCTCAGATTATTTGTAATATTTATAGTAATAGACCATCATTCATTATTGACATGTAGGAATAGACCAGACATAAATAAAACAAATAGGGTTGTTGGTATGTCTCTATTTGCATATTATAAATATAAATGTTTCCTATCCGTTTAAATCATGTGTAACATATTCAATATAAATCTAACATTCTCATATTGAATTTAAAATATATAACAATGGTCAATAATTCATTCATTATGTGTAATAATCGACTGTACATCAATCTGACACACGATGTGGTTGATATGACTCTAGTGCATATTTTCAATATATAAATCTCCTTTTACTTTCAAACATTTTTCATGTAGAATAAAAAATCCAATAAAATATTGGGAGGCTTTCAATCATTTGGAAAAAAATCCATATTTGATTCTTGACCAATAGAAATTGACAACACGTAAATCGGAGATATGATTAATTTATAAAATCATAATCATATACATTAATTAACAATATATTTTATCATATAGAGATTAAAAAAATAAAAATTTTAATTTTAATATATTAATGTAATATTACTAAATTAAAAATTGGTTGTCTATATTGGAAAGCTTTTTAATAGAGGATGATCATTGGAAAATATATTTTAGTTTTGATTTATTATATAGGTTTTAATTTATTTATTAATAGTTAATATGAAACTAATATAATTATTTGGTTCATAAATTTTCAATTTAATTATAGTTTAATGTAAAAATTTTATTCCAATTTAAATCTTTAAATATTTCTATTACTGTTTATGAGTTGTAATTGGGTTTGTGTTTATACATTCTTTTGGACCAAATAAAATCCTTCTTTATAATTGGGACATCAAAATTTACTTTGTGTATGTTTTTGTTATTCTTCCGATAAAGTTCATTTTTTTATGAATAATTTAAAAATGATGTATTTTAATTCAAAACCTATTTTAAACTAATTTATTTATATGATTATATTATATTTTGAATTGGTTTTAAAGTGAAACCATAAAATATTTTTACCATTTTATTCAATGGTGGACTTTGGAATTAATTTCACTTTGAAATTCGACATAAAGAAATATTAATCCTTTGATATATATTGTTTCTTAAAAACACGCTATTTGTTTTTACAGTGGGGGTTAATTATTACATTAATTAATTCTACTTATTTTCTTTGTATTAGGTAATATAAACATCATTTTTGAATTCGTAATATCGAATATAGCTTAGAGTTAATTTTTGGTAATTTTCTGAAAAACTCCAATTTTTGATGAATAGTGAAACCACTAAGTGGTAATCAAGCAAACTGATTTTTCAGTTAAATGAAATTTTACCACTTATGTGTATTGAATTTTGAAAATCCGACATACATGGTTGTCATTATTATGTAAAATGTGGTTTAATGGGATGAAAATAATTTTTGGTGAATAATAACTTTTTTTCATTAATCGCGATTAGAGGTAATTAGTGTAATTGAAGGTAAAAATGATATTATAAAAATATGAAAACACCATGAAACTTGTACTACCTCTATTGTATGAGTCATGGACGACCCAGACAACCCATGGGTCTATTTAGGGGACCCTATGGAGCCTCTTTGTTGAGATAATGACTTTAATGCCTTTTTTTAAATAAAGGTGAAAATGACACTAACATAAATTGTTTTACTAAAACAATTCTTAAAAGGGGTTATACTAATAATATTTTTGCCTATAAATAATATTTGGAAAGATAAACAGATTTCATACATCAGTATATTTTTGTTATAATTTTTAGACATTAAATAAATTAATTTAATTATGACATCATGATGATGCAACGATGACCTCATTAATGAACAGTTTAAATAAAATGAAACGATAATATAAAATCTAAGCCCTAAAATTGTAAAAAAACTATTGGATGGGAATATTTCGAATACTTATCATCTTATCATCGAAATATATCAATGTGGGACCTTATAAATTCGAAGCACTTTTGAAAATAAAATAATAGTTTCATGATTTCCAAAAGTGCCCCTCATCTCCTCTTATAAAAGGCACCCACCTCTACCTAATTTGACACAATCCTCAAGCCTTTGGATCGGCCATACCCTGACCATTAACTCTCTCCACATCCCTATCCTCATCCTAGAGGATTCTTTTTGGGAAGAATCCTTTCAAAGGAAGCCTTTAGGATCAAATCAAAAGGATTTACACTTTTAAAGTTAATTCATTCTCTCATGTTCATTTGTTTTATTTTGCTTCTCCAACCCCCTAAACTCTTTTTATTTACTTCTTTTGTAACAACAACAGTATATTCAATATACTAGGATGTTGTTATAATATTTATTCGAGCTACACTATCACAGAAATACATCAAATGGTTAAAGAACATATGGTTTCCGTGGATGGCGAAATTCTGCCTCCCGAAACGATGATTGTTCAATACTCATTTAACACCTTCAAAGGTGGCCATTATGATGTCACTATTTTTATATATGATATATAATATGTTTATTCTTTCCTTAATCTTATTTATTTTTTATTTATTGCATACCATTATTTTTTCCATTATGGTTATACATGATATCTTCATTTTAGGAAATGCGGACTACCGCCCCCTCAATGTGATGTGATTCGTTAATGCCATACGTGGGACTTATAAAGGATGGATTTAATGTTATTATATATGATTTTATACTGGAATTTTAATATACCTATATATCATTATTATTTCATTCCATTAAATTATGAGATAGAAATGAAAGTACCGTTCATGCGTACGTACGGCTTACCGTCTCCATGAACGGTGCATTTCATTTCTTATCCCCAAATGTAATGTACTATTATAAGTACATGTATATAATGGATATATATGATGAATGATACATATAAATTATTAATATAATTCTGGAATTAAAATATACATATCTATCATTTAGTTTTAATTCCATTAATATGAAAAAGAAATGAAAGTAGCGTTCAGGCGTACGTACGAGTTACCGTCTCCATGAACGGTGCATTTCATTTCATACCTCTAAATGATTATGTAATATTATAAATACATGTATATGCTGGATATATATGATATATATGATATCCAAATCAGGAATTTCATTCTGGATATAAAGATCCTTTGACCACACGAACAACATGTAAATGTAAGAAGTCCACATTCGACTTAAGAACCAAATATCGACAAAACAAACATTATTAACTTAAATGATTACATAATGTTTATATCATGTCAATAAGTGATCTAAAAGGAATAATGAACTAGAAAAAGGTTCTTAATAAAGTGGAAATTAACTCAAGTTTATTATTCAGGACGTTAAAGAATGATCGAGTCAAGTCGGACCTGAGGTAAGGGATCCTCCTCCACTCTTTCTTTTTAAGTACACTCTTTTATATCATTCCTTTTAAAGATCATCTTTATTGTCATTGGGATGTTATTTTATATTAATATTACTGTAATTTTTATGTTAATTTGATGAGAGACCCTATTCTCTCTCATCAATCCATTTTGGAAGTTTTGAGTGGCACTGTTAGGCTGTCAAATTTTCGTAAGAGATATAACCTCTCTCTTTCTCTTTAAGTACATTCATTTATGTCACTTATTTTAAGCTCCTCTTTGTTATGATGGGGGATGTTATTTTATATTACTCTTTCTGTACAATTTATTGTAATGTGATGATATACCCTATTTGATCTCATCAATCCATTTTTGGATGTTTTAAGTGGCCTCGTTAGGCTGCCGTGTTTTCGTAAGGGATTTTTCATCTCACTTTTATTCTCGTGAGATTTATGCTACATTTGCCACAATTTCTTTTGAGTGGTGTATGTACTGACCATTATTTTACTCATTGTGTAATATTATTTAATTTATGAGTATTTACATCAATGTTGTATTGTCCTTCTTTCACGGGGCGTATGTTTCGAAAGATACCCATGTCGGTAAGGGAACCTTTCACCCTCCTCTTTTTAAAAGAATTATTTTTTTATGTCTTTTAATTCACATAATATTATTTTGGGATATGTTCTTCTATATCCTTATTTATGTAAATTTTATGTCCAAGTGACGAGATACCCTTTTTATCTCTCATCAACTCTTATTATGAATTTTTAAGTGACGCCGTTAGGCTGTCAAATTATTGCAAGGGAACTTCTTAACCCAATTTCGATTTTTTTGGATAAGCTTGTACTCCTTGAATATGCCGTTCTATGAATATTTTTGAATAACCTCTGATTTATTTACACTTTATATCCACTTATATTTGGTGTATTAGTTTTTCACACATAATTATGTAATTAATTTATCCTTAAACCAAGGATACCATATTTCCATGGGACTTCATCTCAATATTTTTTCACTGAGGCATACTTTGTTTTATACACAACCTTCTTTTATATGGTGTATAAACCCCTTTGAATTTTACAAAAGGAATCTTTTTTGTATGAAGTGTTTTACTAAACGAAAAAAGTGATTGTTTTTGGTCGTATGTATACGGAGACAACGACTTCTCCGCCGCCGTGACTGTTATTTGAGTTTTGGCTTCCTCTACAAGCCATAACTTCTTTTTATAAGAAAAATAAATACCATGTTTTTATTTTCTTTTATCTTTGTATTTAAAATTGTTTACACAATGTTTTTATAACAATGTGTTGTATTGATATCTTGTGATTGAAAGGTGGAAATGTTATGTTTCCTTTATGCATGTTTTATGTGATACGTTTATGTTATGGTTCTTGGGCATTGTTATGAAAATGGGTGGTTCCGTGATAAACTAAGGGCGGGTGAGCCCGACATAGATCTCCAATGCATTGGGTAATTTTAAGGAGTGAAACGTTAAGGTTTCTCCGATGAGATTTAGGGAATATACTGTGATGGGTATTCCAAACATAACGAAGAGGGTTACTCCCTACGTAAGAATGTTATGAATTCCTCAAGTTACCTTTATGTCTTATGATTTATTTGATTTATTCATGGTTTGATGAGGTATGTTAAAGTGCCTATGATTTATGGGTAAAGTATGATTTCATTCTTATGTATATATGAACTCATGTTTCCTTTCCATATTTTTATAACCCTTACTGAGATTTTTATGCTCATCCCATGTTTTTAGAATGTTTTTCACAGGTTAAGGGAAAGGTACATGATGTGATGATAGTGTCAAGGATGTGTCAAGAAAGAATCCGTGGTTTATTTTAAATATGATTCTATTGATGGGAAGAATGAATATTGTCTTTTATGTAACCATATTGTTTAAATGTGGAATGCAATGCAAGTTTCATGATCTAATTCTCTAAAACTCTAAACCTGAAAAGATCTGCAATGTGTAATCTTTTAATTACTCAAGATTAAGTAAGGATTAAGGTTGGGGCCTTATAGTTGGTATCAAAGGTCAGTTTAGATAACTTTAGAGGTTAGGGTATTCTCTAAGCATCGGTGACATTACAACAATGGTTAGGATTTCAGAAAGATTCATAGTTTTAGATAAAGTGAATGAGTAAGTATATCTTAGTGTTTACCATCCTCATTAGTACATGATGGTTTTCTTGATATACTCACACTAACTTTTCTGTTTTTAGTGAATGGATGGATCTCACAGGCACCAATGAGACAATTGGTTTGATGGAAACTGTGGTGGTTCTCGGATTAAGATACTCGATGAAATGGGGTATTCAATGCGGAAACTCGTGGTTTTTCTAAACCAACTATCAAGGTGTCATGATCAACCACGTGAACCTTGGTATGTTCTATAATGCATCATGTTCGAGATGACTAATCGATGTGGAAGTTCAGGTAATAATTAAAAAGGTAACCATTAGGGTTTATATGATCCTTACTTTTGAGGTAATTATGGGTTATTATATGTTATGATGGAAAATTAAAGGAATGAGATAAACTTGAGGTTAAAATATGTTATGTTTATTTTTGAAGATTTTAGCTCGTTTTGGGAAATGTTTTGAGAATTATATAGTTTTGGAAAAAGGACAAAACACAGACCGTGTGACAACCCGTTGCGTCGGACAATGCTGCAGGAATAGAACCCTCAACCAAAGTGCGACTGGTATTTATCGCCTACCACTGGACTATGTGAAGTCCCTGGTTAGTTTGACTGATTCATTCTAGTTATATGTTTTTATGAATTAAGAGTAAGTTGATTTTGGGTTATTTATGAAAATGATTAACCTATCATGTAGGATATGGGATTAGGTTAATTACTTTTCAATACGAGACTTTAGGAGCAACTTATGTTGTTTGGAGATAAATGTTACGATTTAACTTGGAAGAAAATGTGACTAAAACCTTCAAATATTTGGGTTTCAATCTTAGATTGGTTTACTTTGATGAATTTTATGGACAAATTTTTTATCTAATGGTCCTCGTTTAACTTTGGGTTTTGTTGGAAAAATTTTGGAGGTTAAGAATAGATTTTCTTTTTATAAAGGGTTATCCTTTTCTGGATTATCTGGTCTTGTACTGGCCTTTTTTGTTTTGGTTTTGGTTAAAGTATAAATACATGGGAAGTATATAGTTCTCTTTTGTGTATTAGGTGATTCTCTAAAAGTTGATTATAGTTCTCTTAATGTGAACAAGTCTTCCTAAATACTCGCCATTTGGAGAAAATATGAGTTTGTGTAAGGAATATAATAAAATTTGAAAGTCAACATGATAAGTGATTATGTTTCCTTATGAATAAATTCCCAAATAAGAAGTATCTTAAAACAAAAATGTTGTCTATTAACTTTTCCTTCTGGGGAATCGAATACCGTTTAACCCATCACAAGTTTGTGATTTTCTCATGGTTAACTTTCTCCTAAACATGTTTTCTATCACTCTTCATCAGAACATGACCCTATGTTTTCTCCCCCATTTCCATGTTTTCATACTTGGAATCCTAGTATGGGTTAACTCAGGTGACTTTTGTACTTATCTTTCTTTATTTTAAAGTGATTGTTTTACCGACTCTTCTTCTGATGTTGGACTTTCAAGGATGTTTCCAAGCCCAATTTTAAAATTGTGAGGATGCAATTCCCAAAAGGGGGGAAGGATGTAACACCCCAGGTAAATAAAGAATATGAAATTTTCATATTTATCCATATTTTTGAATAAATTATTAATATTACTTTAAAGGGGACTCTATGCTCGATGGCGTACCCAACACGCAACAACGAGTTTCTTGAGAATCTTATGTTGCACTCTAATAATAAAATAATATTATTTTAAATGTCAGTTAACATGTAGCCGTTGTATTGGGGAGAATGGATAGAAATAACTAAAATATGATTATATATATATTTAAATGTTTTTAAATTTATCCAATAAAAGCTAGAGACTTAAAATACGGAAAGAATTCAATTTTAGGCGTATATGCCCCAGTTTTCACTAAAGGTTCACTTATCACCTTTTGATGGCGAACCCTCTTTAAATATAGTTTTGGTAACTCTTATACATTATTTTGGTCCAAATAAAATCCTTCTTTGTAATTGGGACATCAAAATTTACTTTGTGTATGTTTTTGTTATTCTTCTGATAAAGTTTATTTTTTATGTATAAGTGAAAAATGTTGTATTTTAATTCAAAACCTCTTTTAATCTAATTTATTTATATGAATAGATTATATTTTGAATTGGTTTTAATGTGAAACCATAAAATATTTTTACCATTTTATTAAATGGTGGACTTTGGAATTAATTTCACTTTGAAATTCGACATAAACAAATATCAATCATTTGATATATATTGTTTCTTAAAAACACGCTATTTGTTTTGACAGCCGGAGTTAATTATTAAATTAATTAATTCTACTTATATTATTTGAATTAGGTAATATAAACATCATTTTTGAATTTGGAATATCGAATATAGATTAGAGTGAATTTTTGGTAATTTTCTGAAAAACTCCAATTTTTGATGAATAGTGAAACCACTAAGTGGTAATCAAGCAAACTGATTTTTCAGTTAAATGAAAGTTTACCACTAATGTGTATTGAATTTTTAAAATCCTACATACATGGTTGTCATTAGTAAATAAAATGTGGTTCAATGGGATGAAAATAATTTTTTGGTGAATAGTAACTTTTTTTCATTAATCGCGATTAGAGGTAATTAGTGTCATTTAAGGTAAAAATGATATTATAAAAATATGAAAACACCATGACACTTGTCCTAACCCTATTGGATGAGTCATGGCCGACCAAGACAACACATGGGTCGATTTATGGGACCCTATGGAGCCTCTTGGGTGAGATAATGACATTAATGCCTTTTTTTAAATAAAGGTGAAAATGACACTAACATAAATAGTTTTACTAAAACAATTTTTAGAAGGGGTTATACTAATCATATTTTTGTCTATAAATACTATTTGGAAATATAGAAAGATTTCCTACATCAGGATATTTTTGTTATAATTTTTAGACATTAAATTAATTAATTTAATTATGACATCATGATGATGCAACGATGACCACATTAATGAACAGTTTAAATAAAATGAAACGATAATATGAAATCTAAGACCTATACTTGTCCAAAAACTATTGGATGGGAATATTTCGATGCCTTATCATCTTATATTCGAAATATTTCAATGTCGGACCTTAGAAATTCGAAAAACGTTTGAAAATAAAATAATAGTATCATGATTTCCAAAAGTGCCCCTCCACTCTTCTTATAAAAGGCCCCCACCTCTACCTCATTTCACACACTCCTCAAGCCATTGGATCGGCCATACCCAGCCCATTTACTCTCTCCACATCCCTCTCCTCATCCTAGAGGATTCCCTTTGTGAATAATCCTTTCAAAGGAAGCCTTTAGGCTCAAATCAAAAGGAGTTACACTTTTAAAGGTAATTCATTCTCTCATGTTCATTTGTTTTATTTTGCTTCTACAACCCCCTAAACTCTTTTTATTTACTTCTTTTGTAACAAAAACTGTATATTCAATATACTAGGATGTTTTTATAGGATTTATTTGAGCTAAAATCTCACAAAACTACATCAAATGGTTAAAGAACATACGGTTTCCGTGGATGGCGAAATTCTGCCTCCCGAAACGATGATTGTTCAATACACATTTAACACCTTCAAAGGTGGCCATTATGATGTCACTATTTTTATATATGATATATAATATGTTTATTCTTTCCTTAAGCTTCTGTTTTTTCATTTATGGAATACCATTATTGTTTGCATTATGGGTATACACGATATCTTAATTTTAGGAAGTGCGGACTACCGCCCCCTCAAAGTGATGTGATTCGTTAATGCCATACGTGGGACGTATAAAGGATGGATTTAATGTTATTATATATGATTCTATACTGTAATTATAATATACCTATATATCATTATTATTTATTTACATTAATGTATGATATAGAAATGAAAGTAGCGTTCATGCGTACGTACGGCTTACCGTCTCCATGAACGGTGCATTTCATTTCTTATCCCCAAATGTAATTTACTATTATAAGTACATGTATATAATGGATATATAAGATGAATGATACATCTAAATGATGAATATAATTATAGAATTAAAATATACATACCTCTCATTTAGTTTTAATTCCATTAATATGACAAAGAAATGAAAGTAGCGTTCATGCGTACGTACGGCTTACCGTCTCCATGAACGGTGCATTTCATTTCTTAACTATAAATGATTATGTAATATTATAAATACATGTATATTATGGATATATATGATATATATGCTATCCAAATCAGGAATTTAATTCTGGATATAAAGAACCATTGACTACACGAACAACATGTAATTGTAAGAAGTTCACTTTCGACTTAAGAACCAAATATCGACAAAACAAACATTATTAACTTAAATGATTACATAATGTTTATAACATGACAATAAGTGATCTAAAAATAATAATGAACTAGAAAAATGTTCTTAATAAAGTGGAAATTAACTCAAGTTTATTATTCAGGACATTAAATAATGATCGAGTCAAGTCGGACCCGAGGTAAGGGATCCTACTCCACTCTTTCTTTTTAAGTACACTCTTTTATGTCATTCCTTTTAATGCTCATACTTATTTTTATTGGGATATTCTTTTATATTAATCATACTGTAATTTTTATGTTCATTTGATGAGAGACCATATTCTCTCTCATCAATCCATTTTGGAAGTTTTGAGTGGCACTGTTAGGGTGCCGAATTTTCGTAAGAGATCTAACGTCTCTCTTTCTCTTTAAGTACTCTCATTTATGTCACTTATTTTAAGATCCTATTTGTTATGATGGGGGATTTTATTTTATATTCCTTGTGCTTTAAATTTTATTGTAATGTGGTGAGATTCCCTATTTGATCTCATCAATCCATTTTTGGATGTTTTAAGTGGCGCCGTTAGGCTGCCGAGTTTTCGTAAGGGATTATTCATCTCACTTTTATTCCCGTGAGATTTATGCTACATTTACCACAATTTCCTTTGAGTGGTGTATGTAATGACCATTATTTTACTCATTGTGTAATATTATTTAATTTATGATTATTTACATCAATGTTGTATTGTCCTTCTTTCATGGGGCGTATGTTTCGAAAGATACCCATGTCGGTAAGGGGACCTTTGACCCTCCTCTTTTTAAAAGACTTATTCTGTTATGTCTTTTAGTTCACATAATATTATTTTTGGATATGTTCTTATATATCCTTATTGATGTAAATTTTATGTCCAAGTGACGAGATACCCTTTTTATATCTCATCAACTCTTTTTCTGAATTTTGAAGTGACGCCGTTAGGCTGTCTAATTATTGCAAGGGAACTTCTTAACCCAATTTCGATTCTTTGGGATAAGCTTGTACTACTTGAATATATCATTATATGAATATGTGTGAATGACCTCTGATTGTTTTACACTTAATATCCACTTATATTTGGTCTATTAGTTTGTCACACATAATTATGTAATTGATTTATCCTTAAACCAGGGATACCATCATTGCATGGGACTTCGTCTCAATCTCCTTTCATTGAGGCATACTTTGTTTTATACAAAACCTTCTTTTATATGGTGTATAAACCCCTTTGAATTTTACAAAAGGAATCTTTTTTGTACGATGCGTTTTACTAAACGACAAAAGGGATTGTTTTTGGTCGTACGTATGCGGCGACAATGACTTCTCTGCCGCCGTGACCGTTATTTGAGTTTTGGCTTCCTCTACAAGCCATACCTTCTTTTTATAAGAAAAATAAATACCATGTTTTAATTTTCTTTTATCTTGGTATTGAAAATGGTTTACACAATGTTTTTATATCAATGTGTTGTATTGATATCTTGTGATTGAAAGGTGGAAATGTTATGTTTCCTTTATGCATGTTTTATGTTATACTTTTATGTTATGGTTCTTGGGCATTGTTATGAAAACAGGTGGTTTCGTGATAAACTAAGGGTGGGTGACCCCGACATAGCTCTCCAATGCATTGGGTAACGCGAAGAAGTTAAACGTTAAGGTTTCTCCGAAGATATTTAGGTAATATACTGTGATGGGTATTCCAAACGTAACCAAGAGGGTTACTCCCTACGTAAGAATGTTATGAATGCCTCAAGTTACCTTTATGTATTATGATTTCTTTGATTTATTCATGGTTTGATGAGGTATGTTAAAGTGCCTATGATTTATGGGTAAAGTATGATTTCATTCTTATGTATATATAAACTCATGTTTCCTTTCCATATTTTTATAACCCTTACTGAGCTTTTTATGCTCATCCCAAGTTTTTGGAATGTTTTTCACAGGTTAAGGAAAAGGTACAAGATGTGATGATAGTGTCAAGGATGTGTCATGAAAGAATCCGTGTTTTATTTTAAATATTTTTTTGTTGATGGGAAGAATGAATATTGTCTTTTATGTAACCACTTTTTTTAAATGTGGAATGTAATGCAAGTTTCATTATCTAATTCTCTAAAACTCTAAACCTAAAAAGATCCTCAATGTGTAATCATGTAATAACTCAAGATTAAGTAAGGTTTAAGGCTGGGGCCTTATATTTATGGTACTGGGTTTTTTCAAAAATATAATTTAAAAGTGGAAACACACACTTTGATTAATATCAATCAATTTTTTTTAATTTTGATGAAAGGCTTTCTTCAATATTTGACAAATGAATTGAAAATTATTTTCATAAATTATGAAGACAATATGACTGTGTTTCATTAGTTTTCATCGAGTGACTCAATTTTTGAAATAATATGTTAATTCTAAAACAATAACTGACACATTGAGCAATATTTGGCATACTATGCATCATATTGAGGTACGAATAATTCATAAACATCAGAAATGAATTTTGGATCATTGTCCTAAATTATAAAAACAATATAAATGTGTTCTATTAGTTTTTAGAATGTCTCCTTTCATTGTTACTAAAATGATAATTTAAAAAAAAAAGATACTCCTGGATTATACTGGTCACATTGTGTGTCATATTGAGGTGCATATGATTCCACACATCACAAATTACATATAGATCATTTTAGTAATGTATCAAAATAGTCCAAGTGTGTTTTCATATTTTTTTGTCGGAAAAATTTTTTTTTTACTAAAATGTCATTATAAATTGAGATAATGTACTTTGAATCATATCAGTCAAATCATGAGTCAGTTTTTATGTGAGACTAATCCCAACTAGTCACAAATGATAAAATAAGAGTTTTCCAACATTATCAATATAATATTATCATGTTTTCATGGATTTCAATGAGTGTTAAATTCATTAAACTAAATCATTATTTTAAACTAATAATAGACACATTAAGTCATACTTGGGAATTGTGTAGTAGATTGATGTGATTCAGATTCGATCATGTCAGAAATGAATTATGGGGTTTTTCTATAAATTATCCAAACAATCAGAATTTATATTATTTGTATTGATTATATGGATTTTTTTTTGTGAAAAAAATTCCATTTTAAACAAAAAACATAAACATGGAGTGATACTAGTCACTCCATGCATTATGTTAAGGTTAGGATAACTCCTAGACATCAAAAATTAGATATGGAAAATTCCTCTGAATTATAAAAATAATTTATAATAAATTTATTATTTCTCATTATGCGAAATGTTTTTTAAGAAAAAATTCCAAATTTTTTCCTGGAAGCATGAAGTTGGAGTCAAACCGGTATTAGCAATAACTAATGTGTTATGGATCGTTTTAGTAAAGTATCCTAAAAATGATAAGGAAATTAAATAAAAAATTAGATAAAATGATTATAATATTTTCTAAAGAATTAGTATGTTGTCATATTTCCATGATGTCAATACGAATTATGACTTAATGTATGTTTCCCATTTATTTTTCCCACTTGTGGATAAATGTAATATAAATAATTCCAGTATTTATATAAAAATATAAATAAAAAAATGGTAATAAAAATTTTAAATTAAAATTTTATAATTTTAAATTATACCTCGTTAGGGATGCTAGTTTATTAACGTCATTTGATATCATTCACAAATTTTGAAAAATAATAACCACAATATATTCCATTTGATTATTTTTTGAAATTAAAAAATGGTGGTCAATATAAGTAATTGGTTTTGAAATATATATCTATAGTGAGATAATATGTTATATACCTTATTGATGATCCATTGGTATAAGTCTATAGGCGCCATGTATTCGTGGACTGCCCTCATGCAATTATCTCGATGATATTTAAGAACTTACCTATCATTAAAATAATTCATTAAAATATTATATAACATTTTTAATATGAATTTAAATTGTAAAATATTAAATAATGTATATAAAAAATTTATAGTCATCACCACATGGGTCATTTTTTTCGGTTTGCATGCATTGTATCCATGATATAATCATTTGGGGTATACGAATTTACTATAATAATTAACCGATGATTTTAAGAAGAAGTAAGTAATGTAATTAATTAAAATATATTTGATATGATTATATCATATTAGTTTACCAAATATTCTTATTAATTAAGATGACTCTATCATTAATATGTTCTCTTTCAATCATTATATCAATTATTTCAATATTCCAATATATTTCATTTGGAGTAATGAGATTAGTTATGGGGAATTGATCTGAGGTAATATTAGTCTGAATATAATTTCATATGGTTTTTATTATAATAGTATTCATATATAGATATTAAAAAATATCTATAGTATCCATTCATAGTTAACATAGTAGATCATCTCATGGAAAAAATAATATGAAAAAAAAACCTCAGTTATACATTTAAAACTATGGCTCCTAGATATTAAAAAATATGGATTTAATTTACATTCTCAAGACTAATTTAGTAAGTAATGTTCTCTCCACATATCTATTCATAAAGATCAACCATGGTCATTTCAACTTTTCCTAACATTTTATAAACATGTACCATTAATGTTAGTAAATGCAGAGATTGAATAGAAGTTGTAAAGGTACATTGTTAATACATTTTCAATTGGTTGTTTGATCCTTTATATCATTTTAATTAGACCTTATATTTCACCACATTCAATTTTACGTTAATTATAATATTCAATTTTTTAGACCCTATTTCATTAATTATAAATTTTTTCATAAATGAAAAATTTGAAATTAATACCTCAATATCATCATGTTTTTTACACAATATAATTTAAATAATATAAAAGATCTTATACCTTACTCGACCATATGAGTATTCACAAAATCATGTAGAATATGTAGTTCAGAATATTTTCATGAGAAATGATAATCACCACTCTCGAATGACCAATTGGATGTCGTCTATTGTGTATAATATCTCCTTTTATATTTTACATGGTACCCCTCATGAGATGGTGGTTTTTTTAATATTGAGTGATATAAATCAAAATAACATTCACCACATATAATATGAGTATATATAAGTTATCAATGTATTCTATATTCTATTTTTATTAAATCAAGTATGATATTATTTAGTAACTATTCTATGAAAACTCTATGTGGGAATGTCCTGCCTCAAAGTTGAAGGTGGGAGTTTTTAGATGGTGGTTGTTATTTTGTTTATTAATCTTATTGATTATTTTAAATAACATTTTATAAAAAATAAGACTAGAAATTATGTTTTTGTTTTATATAATATAATCAATCTAGAAAATATTTGATTATATTTTTTCCCCGTGTTCAATTATTCTCAAAATATAATCTGGATTACACCCTAAAACACATTCATATGACGTGGCCATACTATTATTTCTACTTTATGTTCATTTATAGTAGTTTTTCATTCTATAAAATAGATATTTTCCATGTCCAATGTATGATAAAAATATAATGAAAATAATTAATCCTTAATATATAATACCCATTTAATGAAAAAAATTATTGTGTTATACGTACATATGATTCCGACACGTTTCGTATGTTTTAAACTATTATAATCCATTCTTTATTTATTAGTGCCTACAACCATAACAAATGGAAAGGGATAAGAAGTTTATTTGGATATAAATTCCTCAATATTCATATAATCATATAATGAAATTATTCTATTATTTTATATCACGCAAAAGTATGATAGAACATTTAAAATATGTATTAATTTTTTCAAGTGAAGAATACCCCATCATTTATTTATGGTTTTTGTAGATAGTTTTTTTCTCCCAATTCCAATTTTATTAAATCGTTTTATTTTTCATAAATTATCAATTAATACTCAAATATAGTTAAATCACATATTTTCATGTAATTTATTATTGGAGACAATGTACTTGAAAAGATATCTACTCATAATGACCAATAAATGCATCCCATGCTCCTTGGGTTTTTAGGGATGCATACATTTGTACTGGGTGGGTGATGATTTTACTTTTAAAATATTAGAGATGAAACTTTAGAAAAGTTACATGAATCCCACTATGAGTTATTTCATTATGAATTAAAACAAATTTTTCTAGGATTCATCTATAGTAAATTCCCTCTAGAAGGGCGAGTGAACTGTAAGTTGATGTTTTATTTTTTGTTTAGTAAAATGACAAATGTATATCAAAATTTAATATTAATATATTCCCAAATCAATCTCTTATGTGCAGGAAAAATATTGTGATATGAATCTACATATATTTTGTTGTACATAGAAGGGGTTAGACTAATGTAACTACTCAACATAGTTTCATTGTGGTTAACAGACTTACCACATTCATTCCATCTAGCCTAAAATTTTATGCCTTTATTTTTTTTGCTTAATTTTTTTCAGACACCATCATAATAATACATTATTATTTTTTCATGGATACAATTTTTACACTTGATTGATCGAATCATTAAGTGAATTATGTTGTTTTTCATCTACATTGGGAGCACTTACATGTTGAGAAAAATATTAATCCTTAATAATAGTAGAATTTTTATTATCATATGTCATCATCTAGAGAATTGGTTGCCCATTTAATTTATATTATGTAAATTAAGTAGTGAAAAAATAATAATACGATGTAATGAAATATATATATATGAAAAAATAATATAACCTCATTATTGAAATCTCTTTATTGAAATGGTTTAAGTGATTTACAGTTCTATCTTTTATCCAAGTACCTTAACTATGGAATCAATTTACTTATGATATGACATCTATATTGGGATCATTTCAAAATTATTATGATTACCCAAAGAAAGGGTATACATAGTTTAATTAGAATTTGTCCCTTCAATGGTTTTGTAGAATTTTAGAAAAATTTAACACTTTCAGTTTGTGAGATCTATTACATAAAATACCTATATTTCATTGGATGTCATTATAATTTATTTACCATCCCTTACATAAATCCACCTCATGAATACTCATTGATATATTGTAATAGAACTCCTATTATAAACCCACTCTTATTGAAAAATAATCCTTCTAAATATTATATAATAAAACAACCATATTTGATTGATGATTCTAAATTATGACATATTCACATAAATTTGATATCAATCCATTATACCCACTAAAAACACCACTTCATCCATTAGTGTAAGTCCCCTATTTTTAAAGGTGTTGTGTTCATTATGTTCATTTATATACAATATATACACATTATTAAAAAATCTTCATAACAAAATACATGTACACTATGTCCTCTATCTGGCCATAAAATTCATTCTGAAAATGAATCTGTATTCTTACCTAAATCCAAAATAATATATTATTGAAAACATATTAATATCTACTGATTACCTTTATTTTATATCCATTTTTAACCCTTGATGGATTTACTTTACTTATAATATATTTGGGGGTTTCAATATATCATTATTCCTATAAATTTTTATAAAAAATGCAAACATGGGTCTACTTCTGATATTGAAAATTAATTGTGAATATATTGTTTCCATAAATCCGATCACCTCCAATATTCATAGTGTGAAGTGATTTTGATAGACAAACTAATTCCAAATTTGTCAGCTTGTCGGTAACAAATTCTATAGCTTCCTCAACAACATATTATTCCTCAATACAACCTTATGGATGGATTAAATTTTTTATACAATTTTCCAATGTATTCTTATATCATCACTTAGGTACATCAATATAAAATGTATAGGAACACATATTTGAATCTCCCTTTCAATCTAAACCATCATGTAAACCATTATATCACTAAATATTGGTGGGAATTTCATCTCAAATTAACATAGTATGTTAGAAATTTCCATTTCTATACTTGGAAGTTTCACTAGGTCTATAGATTTCTTACATGTAGAATTTATAATATAATAGAATTTTCATAATGTATCACATAAATTATTTTGAAAAATTCAATGTAAATCTATATGTATTGGATCTTTCATCAATACATGATAGTAATGTTATTTCAGAACCATTTTCCTTAAATCATTCATTGAATTTAATTAATGATATATGATGAATACCCCTCTCAAACAATTACGTCATTAAACAAGTTTAAAATCAAATATATATCTTTCGTAGAAAGAGATAATGCAGTTATAATAATAAAATTTGATTTTTCACTCTTCACTAGTGCCAACTCTTCTTTTATTATCATTTTAATGATTAATTACCTAGGCTTAATTCCATCACTTCATTTTCATGGTGCATTTAGTAATGTTTCAATGGCCCTATCACATTATTTTTTTTGACATCCATAACATGAATAAAATTTTTGACAAAAAAATTATGGTATGGTTATTCAAAAAACTTATCTCTATATCATACTCATTTTTTGTATGATTGTTTGGAAAAGATTCACACAAATAAATGTCTATAACTTTTACATTATAAAATATATTTTCATCTGTTATTGGATATGGTGTTGATTGTTTTTATGAACTATCATAGAATTATTCCATTCAAGAATGATACCTACATTGACATTGTAGAAATATGAGTTGTTTTAGAAATATAGTCATTGATTAATGTTTCTTCTAAATTGATTGTGTACCTTGTTCAAAAATGGTACAAACTTGAGTTTATTTTAAGGCTATATCTTGAAAATTTTCTATAGTCAAAAATAAACATTATCATCCTATAAAACATGGATCTCAACATGAAGACTACATTTATAAATGCATCATAAAACATAAAACATAAATAACATAATAATTTCAAATCATTGATCATTGGAGCCAAATGAACAACAATATCATTGCCTGATTTTTTTGGATCTGATATAAAGGGAGATAAAATAATGTATTTTCATTTAAGGAATAACCATAGTGTAAAGTTATAATTTATCCACAAAACCATTCTATTATTGTGAGTACCGATTTGAAAACCAAAATAATTCACTCAATTGATGATAGTTAAACTTGATGGTTTGTATGATCCCAATTTTTGGAAAGATATGTTTTCATTATGTTTTGGTTGAATCTCTTGTTTCAGGCTTCAAGGGATGTCTTATGAATGTATGAGAGTCCTTGGGGTTGTTCCAGGTTCTCGGTGCATGAAAGAAAGGAAAACTGGGCAAGGTAAACCCGGTCGCACGGCCTGCACATGACCACGACATACCTTGCGGCCATCCCAGGAAAATCGTGAAACCCTCCTCCCCAAGATAGTAGCATGGTCACCGTTTTCACAATGTTTTTCAAACCTTACGGCCAAATTCTTGCGGCCTCTTAATGTTGGGAAAAATTACAACTTTTCCACTCCGTGCTTTTACACCCCAACTTGGGATTTTCATCTATTTATCCCCTCTCAACCCTAGTGATGAACATGGCCAAACCAAGCATCCAAAAGGTGGTTCTCCTTTGATTCTTGGCCATTTAGAGAACAGTTGGATGTGGATCGAAGCTCCAGGTAAGGAAAATCCCTTCCTTGCATCTATTTTTTGTTTTAGGGTCTGTATCTTCTCTCCATCTTGTTCCGATTATCTAAAACCCTGTCATTTGGGTGAGATTTAGCTTGAAGCTCCAATGTTTGGTCGGATAAAGGCTTAAGGACACGATTGAGAATGCGTTCAACTGCGGTTTCGAGGTAGGTGGTCTAAAAATAATATCCCATGGTTATTTGGGTATTTTTTTCATGTTTCGTTGTGTTCTTTTTTTCCCTTGGTTATGTTTTGAATAACCTTGGAAAGTTTGGAAATATTGGTTTTAAAAAATGTAAATGGGAACCCTCACGATCCCCGTGGGAGGTGTTGGGATGGAATTAACCTTTTTGGGACATCCCTAGGATGTGAATGCTTTTCCCAGGAATAGGGATTGTTATTAAACAAGTGAAGAATGTGGTTCTAAACTCCACCCTAAATGCAAGGGTTAAAAAATAGGACTGAGGGTTTGTTCTCCCAATGGTTGCATCCACCCGGATTGAGGCTTCAAGGTGAGGATATGGTTTCTATGATGGTGTTAGTCCAACTAAGATAGGATAACGATGTGTTCACCCTCTTGCATGTTATTGTTGGCCTTAGACCCATGTATCATAATGTATGTGATTAACCAATGGAAATGTGATGAAATGGTAAGTGATGGTAAATGATGTGAAATGAATGGAAATGGAAATGGAAATGGCCTTGGCTCTAAAATGGTTAATGGCACATTGAAATAATTACTTCTTAATTATCATTCATACTCCTTATTCATGCACTACCTATTTATACTGGATGTTTTGTAGACATCATTGGTGGTGTCCTACTGAGTTGTACTCACACCCTGCTCGGGCCGCCGTTGGGTACCCGAGAAAACTTCATGTTTGCAGGTTAGGATAAGGGAAAGGGTCCTTTCTAGATAGTTGAGTGAACATGGGTAGCACTTGCTGGAGGATCCAGACTTGCAGTCGAGACCATTTTGGGGATTGTGTCTGTTGTCCTTTTTTTGGTTTTTTTGTCACTATTTCACTTGTAGTATGAAATGAAATATTTACTATTCGAAAGGTTTGATATACATGTTACTTGTTTAATGGTTATTTTTTCCACTATTTTGATTATTTCTGTTGTGGATTTCACTGATAAAAAGGGGGTATTGTCTCCCCACATGACCCCGTAGACCCATGCTGCTAGTCGGCAGCCTTTGGCATACGAGGAGGCATGCCTAAGGTCATGTAACCACCCTGCCTGGAGCACCGGTTTAGTGGCTTCCGGGTCAGGGACATTACAATGTGTTATTAGATGAGGTCATTCTTCTCCTTCTCTATGGTCGTGTTATTTGGGATCAGTATCCAATTGTTAAGATGTGTCGGGCCTTGGTAATGAGCTTGTGCTTGGGAGTAGCTAACCCTTGTTCAAGGGAAAACCCAAGTCACCATGGGTGAGAAATGTTTTTCTTGGTTGGGTGTTGTTATAGTTGATGATATTTCACCATTGGGTGATGAAAATGTGGTTGATGTGACTATTTTATTATATCTGGATTGTGGCCTTAACAACATGAGAATTTGCGTTCATGCATCATTGTAGGAACCTAGGGAGATAGGTGGCATGCTTCGTGTTAGGCACACGTATGGGATGGGTGTGTGAGGAAGGAAAGTTGGGTGCATTATGCATTTCATGAAACCAGGAAATATTGAGAAGAATCAAATAAAACAAGTCGATAAATGATGTTTATTGAAACATAAGGGTTTGAAACAATGTGGAAAATATTTTGTAAAATGTTTAGTGAGTTTGGTGGCAAGTCATGGTTGTTTACCCCATGTGGACCATGGCACACGATAGGGATGGTCGGGGATGTGACTTTGAGGTATTAATATTGTTGAATTAGCATATGAAAATGGGTTTATGTAGCTAGTAAAGAGATTTTTGAGGAAGTTGTGAAAGTTTTTCGGTATGTGTGCTGAATCTCATGCTTGGCAATGTAGAGAGATTCCACCACGACGTCGGTTACCAGTTCGGCAATAGAAAGATGTTGCTGAAAACACTCCATTGGTAGAGGATCATGAAAATGTGGTGATCAATGAACGTAGAGAAGACAAGTTCCAAGAGAACTTGGCTCGCCTTATGCAGATGATGGATCGAGACCCAGGGCGGGTTTCACCGAGTATGTTTGAGTTGACTAGGGAGTTCTAGCTGCATCACCCTCCTACATTCACTGTAGATGGTGAGCCAGAGGCATTGGAGTTCTGGTTAGAGTCTGTTTAGATGATAATGGATCATCTAGATACCCCTGTCAAAAAAGTAAGTGAAGCTGACATCTTATATGATGCAGCGCTATGCTAGGCGTTGGTGGGACATTCAGGCTCAAATCGAGTAGGATGAGGGAATGTCATGGAAGGTTTTTCAGGAAATGTTTCTAGAGAATTTTTATTTAGAGACTTTGAGGCAGGAGCGGGCTGCGGAGTTTATGAGCCTGACTCAGGGATCGCTATCAGTGATGGACTATGCTAGTCACTTCACTATTTTGAGAATCATTGTCCCAGTGTTAGTAGGGGATGATGCAGCAGTAGTAATGCGTTTCTAGGATGGGCTGAGACATGAGATCAGGTCTCATGTAAACATCTTCTGTTGGAAGAGGTTCGTAGAGGAAGTAGATCAAGCATTGATCTCGTAAGGAAACCTGAAGGGATATTCGTGTAGTGGGATTGTGGTGCCAGTGTGGCAGACAAATAGTGCAGCAGCCTAGGGTCTGAAGCAACGCCATGAGAACTCACAACATGTCAGAAGTGTGAAAAGTAGCTGGAAGAGAAGGTCATCCACTCAGAGTGGAAATCATGTGGTCTTCTATCATTTCTATAGGTTGGGGAATATACATTTCCAGTGTCCCCGACCTCCAATTGAGTGTCGTTTGTGCGGCAGGATGGGGCATGTGAAAGGGATATTTTGGAAATATCAGCAGACGGGTGAGTATGATGGTGAAAATTAGGTGCCTGGTATGGGAAGGGGATCTGTTTCCCTATATCAGGCAGGAAATAGGATCTCCATGGGCCATACTGGTAGGGGAAGCGGACATGGAACTCCAGGGAAAGATCACTCATGCCAACAGGGCAGTGTAGCGTAGGGTGGTCAGGATAAAGCCTATAGTCGAGGGGCTAGTTAGCTTCAGGTGATTTAGTTTGCGCCTAGTGATGGCAAGGCCGAACTGTTAACTGTTCCAGGTATGATCCTTATAGCATCCACATTTTCTAGTGCATTGTTTGACACAGGTGCCACACACTCTATTTCTTATTCTTAACTAGTAGAAGTTTTCGGTTTACCTGTGGAGAGGGTGTGTGGAGATATGTCAATTGAAACTCTGTTGGGGGTGCGTATTGAGGATATCAAGTAGTGAAAGGGATGTGCCTTGGAAGTTGTTGGGTATCATTTTCTATGGGGCTTGTTTGTTCTCGAGATGTCAGGGTTTGACCAAATCATGGGAATGGATTGGTTGGTGTTGTATGAGGCACACATAGATTGTTACCATCGCAGAGTATCGTTCATGTCGCTTGAGGGTGACGCTTATGTCCACCATGGAGAATGGGATTTTCGAGCAGGGAATGTCGGGTCGTTTCATCAAAAGATGAGTGGACTCACAGCTCAAGTGGCTTGTATCATGCTTAATAATGATGAGGGAGGGGAACAATCTAATTTTTCTCCCGTGGTGGATCAGTTTTAGGATGTGATTCCTAAATATTTCCCAGGGTTACCACCAGAGAGGGATGTTGAGCTCACGATTGAGTTGCTACCAGGAGTGGATCTAGATTCTATCCACCATACCGAATGGCACCTGAAAAACTCCCGGAACTAATGGTTCAGCTTGAGGAGTTGGATAATAAGGGTTTTATCCATCCTAGTACGTCTCCTTGTGAATCTCCCATGATTTTTTCAAAGAAGGACGATGGGTCATTGAGGATGTGTGTTTACTATCGGAAGTTGACCCAGATGACAGTGAGAAATAGGTACCCTCTTTATAGAATTGATGACAGGTTTGATCATTTGAGGGTTGCATCTATGTTTTCTATGATTGATATGAGGTCATGGTATCACCAGATGCGGGTGAGGCCTTCTAACATACCGCAAAAATATTTTCGAAGTCAGTACGGGTTGTTTGAGTCTGTGGTAATGCCTTTCGGCTTGTCAAATGAACTGGAGATGTTTATGGACTTGATGAAATGGATATTTCATCCCTATTTGTATCGGTTTGGGGTTGTATTTTTTGACTATATCTTAGTGTACTCAAAAACTCTGGACGAACATGCCCAACATCTTCACATCGTATTGGTTATTCTAAGAGAGCATCGGCTTTACGCCAAGCTATCAAAGTTTCAATTCTGGATAGGTGAGGTGCATTTTCTGGTTCACATCATCTCAGAGGTGGGTGTGTCAGTGGATCCAGATAGAGTGCAAGAAATTGTATATTGGAAGCAGCCCAAGAATGGTTTAGATGTTCAGAGTATTCTGGGTTTGGCTGGGTATTACCGAAGGTTAATTCTGGATTTCTCTCGCTTGGAAGCACCTCTCCCAGGCTCGACGAAGAAGGGAATCAGGTTCGAGTGGTCTAAGGCCTATGAGAATGCCTTTTATGAGTTGAATAATCGTTTGATGACCACACCATGCTTGATATTACCTGAGCGAGGTAAGAAGTACAATGTGTTTTATGATGCGTGTAGAATCAGACATGGGGCTGTGTTGATATAGGATGAGCGGATTGTGGCTTATTGGTTGAGGATGTTGAGACCCCATCAGCGTAACTATCCCACTCATGATCTTTAGTTGGATGCAGTAGTGTACACTATGAAGTGCTGGAGGCACTATCTGTTGGTAGAATGGTTTATCGTGTTTACCGACCATAAGAACCTAAAGCACATCTTCTCACAGCGGGATCTGAATCTTCGGCAATGAAGATGGGATGAATATCTCCACTATTTTGACGTTGAGTTGGTGTACATGCCAGGAAAGGGAAACATTGTTACTGATGCTCTGAGAAGGAAGCTTCCAAATCAGGCGGTTAAGGAGTCCAGCACCGAGTGGAAGGTGATGGCTTTGTTTGGAAATATTCACTCGTAGATCCTAGAGGAGAGTGGTCAGGTCACTCTTTCTTCCATAAAGATGGAGTCGATTCTTTTGATTTGAGTTAAAGAAACTCAGCATGATGATCCTGAGTGTTTCACCCTAAAGGAAAATCTTAATGGTGGGGAGCTGCCTTCTGGGTGGGCCGTCATCATGGATGGTGTTGTTCGTGTTTGTGTCTATGTGGTTGTGCCAGAGTGTGTGTGAGAAGAGTTGATGTGTGAGTTCCATGAATCAAAGTGGGCAGTGCATCCTGTTTTGACCACGATGTACCGTGATCTCCGAAGGTAGTTTTGGTGGTCTGGAATGAAGAAGGAAATTACAGGCTTTGTGGCACGGTGCCTCACCTGTCAGCAGGTGAAGGCTGAGCATCAAGGCCTGGGTGGATTTTTGCATCCATTTCCCATTCCAGAATGGATGTGGGAAGATATAATGATGGATTTTGTCATGTTTCTTTTTAGGTTGTCACGGAAGAATGATGCAATATGGGTGGTTGTGGACCAGTTAATGAAAGTAGCTCATTTATTACCGTTTCAAGAAACCTTCATAGTCAACCAGTTGGGTGAGCTATAAGTTCGGGAAATAGTACGGTTACATAGTGTTCCGCATACTATAGTTTTGGACCGATATCCACATTTCACGTCGTGTTTCTAGAAAGGGTTGCAGAAGGCGCTTGGTACACATGTGTTTTTGAGTACGGATTTCCACCTGCAGACGGATGGACAGTCGTAGCATACGATACAAGTGTAGGAAGAAATGATAAGAGCTTATGTGTTATACTTCGGGGGTTCATGGGAGAGGCACCTATCATTAGTTGAGTTTGCCTACAACAGCAGTAATCATGCTACAATTTAGATGGCACTGTTTGAGGCACTCTACGAGAGGCCATGTAGATCTCTGTTGTGTTGGCTAGAGGCTAGTGAATGTGAGTTCTTGGGGACAAGTATCATGCAAGAGACTTCAGAGAATGATATGTTGATCAATAAATGGATGGATATGACTCATAATAGGTATAATTCGTATACAGATCATATTTGTAGACCTCCTGAGTTTGGGGTGGGTGATAAAGTGTTCTTTCGGGTGTCACCGAGGTTGGGTCACAGTCTGATTTGAATGAAGGGTAAGTTGGCACCCAGATATGTGAGGCCTTTGGAGATTGTGGAGAGGATTGGACCAGTGTATTATTGATTGGATCTTCCACATTGGTATGGTTGGATGCATGATCTGTTTCTTATGTCATAGTTTCGAAGGTATCATCCTGACCCATCTCATGTGGTTGATGTGGAGGATGTGGAGCTTGAGGCTGTTGTGTACTTTGAGGAGCATCCGGTTTGTGTTGTTGATCATAGTGAAAAGGTCTTGCGAGGCAAGTTTGTGCCATTGGTGTGAGTACTATGGCATCATGGGAACTCTAAAGAAGAAACATGGGAGCGGGAATCAGATATGCGGGCTCAGTGGCACAAACTCTTCTCTTCGGTGGATCAATAATGCTTGAAAGCACGGCTTGAGGACAAGCCGTTATTAGGTGGGGAGGTTGTAAGATCCCGGTTTCTGAAAAGGTATGTTTTCATTATTTTTTGGTCTAATCTCTTGTTTAGGGCTTCATGGGATGTCTTCTGAATGTATGAGAGGCCTTGGGGGTGTTCCGGTGGCTCGGGCCACGAATGATATGAAAACTGGGCAAGGTATCCAAGGGCACACGGCCTGCGCACAGCCAGAGAAAATCGTGCTGGCTTCCCAGGGAAACCGTGCAACCCTCCTCTCCCAGACAGTATCATGTGGACGGTTTTCAAACTATTTTTCACACCGTGCGGCCAAACCGTGAAACCTATTAATGTTGGAAAAAATTACAAGTTTTCTACTCTGGGCTTTTAAACCCCAACTCGGGATTGTCCTCCATTCATCCCCTCACAACCCTTGTGACGAAAATGGCTGACCCAAGCTTCCCAAGGGTGGTAATACTTTGATTATTGTCCATTTAGAGAGCCTTTGGTTGCGGATCGAAGCTCTGCGTAAGGCTAATCCCATTCTTGCTTCTCTTTTTTGTTTAGGGTTTGTATCTTCTCTCCCTCTTGTTCAAAAGATCTAAAACCCTATCTTTTGGGTGAGTTTTAGGTTGAACTTCCAATGGTTGTTCGGATCGAAGTCTAAGGACACTATTGAGAGTGTGTTCTATCGTGTTTTTGAGGTAGGTGGTCTAAAATGATATCCCATACTTATTTGGGTATTATTGTGCATGTTTAGTTGTGTTATTATTTTCCCTTGGTTATGTTTTGAATAAACTTGGCATGTTTGGTAATATTGGTATTGAAAATGGTAAATAGAAACCCTCACGATCCCTGTGGGATGTGTTGGGATGAACTTGACCTAATTTAGGGCCATCCATGGGATGTGTCGGCTTTTCCTGGGTATAGGGATAGTTATTAAACAAGTGACATTGCTGTAGTGAATTGTAGAGCCCTAGATAAACATGTTGGCATGAATGGATGAATCATGGAAATGATGAATGGGTTAAATGGGTTAATGTGTAAACGGATTAAATATCATAATGGGATAGATTTTGGGATTAGTGTTGAATGCTTAGTGAGGTAACCATAATATATGGGAATTGGGTGAATGGTTGAATGATGTGAATTGGTAATGTGTTAATGGGTTAAGGAATAATGTGATTTCCCATGTGGGGTGTTGTGAATGGTGTTTGCGGAATGGAATTGGTTTGGATGGTTGATGGTTACTTATATATATAATCATGTTCACATGGCTTCGTAGAGTGGGGTAGGAATTGAGGATCTACACCCACTGGTCGAGTGAAGACTGAGGTTCTAAACTCCACCCTAAATGCACAAGTTAGGAAAGTGCAAAAGGGTCTATTCTTCTAATGGTTGTATCCCCTCGGACTGAGGCTTCGAGGTGAGGATATGGTTGCTATGAGGGGGTTAGTCCTAGTGTGATAGTATAATGATGTGTTCACCCTCTTTCATGTGATTGTTGGCCTTAGACCCATGTAACGTAATGCATGTGCTTAACCCATGGAAATGTGATGAAATGGTAAGTGATGGTAAATGGTGTAAAATAAATAGAAATGGAAGTGGAAATGACCTTGGCACTAAACTGGTTAATGGAACCATGAAATAATTACTTGGTAATTATCATTCAAACTCCTTATTCATGCACTACCTTTTCATACTGGATATTTTATAGAAACCGTTGGTGGTGGCCTTCTGAGTTGTATTCACACCCTCCTCAGGACTTTATTGGTTACTCGAGAAGACATCATGTTTTCTGGTCAAGAGAAGGGAAATGGTCCTTTCTATATAGTTGGGTGGACATGGGTAGCACTTGGTGGAGGACCTAGACTTGGAGTTGGGTCCATTTTGGGGATTGTGGTCGTTGTCCTTATTTTGGGTTGTTGTTCACTCTTGCACATGTAGTATGACATGACATATTTACTTATGGAATTGTTTGATATATATGTTCCATGTTTATTGGTTATTGTTTTATCTATTTGGTTTATTTCTGTTGTGTATTACTCTGATAAAAAGTGGGTATAGTATCCCCACATGACCCCTTAGACCCCCGCTGCTAGTCGTCGACATTTGTCATACGGGGAGGCGTGCATAAGGTCATGTTACCACCCGGCCCGGAGCATCACTTTAGTGGCATCTGGGTCAGGGACATTACATGGTTTCTCAGCTCATTTCCATATCCAAGATACTTATGATCAATTATATTCCACTTATTATAGGATATCAAGTGATTTTGTTTCCCACATTTACCAAATGTATCTTAGAATCAATTTTCATACAATATTTTATCCTCTATATATGCTCTTAATCATTGGAATGACTAGAAAGTACATTATAACATTCATAAGACCTAATTTCTCTTTCTTGTATCTCGAAGAACCACAATTTGGGCCTTTTTAAGTGATTTTTGTCCATGTCGAATTGTGTATAGTAATTTTTACAAGCATGTATACTTTCATTGATCATACCCATTCATCATAGATTTCTTTTAGAATCATAATTTTTTTAAAGGACTCTCATTTTCATTATAGATAACATCATTAAAGATAGAATGTAGTTCTATAAAATTGGCATCATTCCGTCCATATCATGATTAAAAATTACATACCTACTCTATGGCTGAAATTGTTTTATAATTAGGACATCCAACATACTATGTAATATCTTCACTGCTACTTAACTTCTCAAAACATATTGGACAATCACGAATATCATCTTCCAATATCATAATAATTTTTTCAATATGATCATCATTATCATTCAGAATTGTGATTATATCTTTGATATTTCATTTATCATTTTACACATTTGTAATTATTTCATAAGTTCTAGAAAACACAGTCATATCCCATTCAAAATCTACATAATGTTTTTCCACATGTGTAGTCCAAAATTTATAATGTTCGTCTATTCCATGATAGATCGAGTTTTCCTCCAATTCTGTTAGACTAATTATTCTTGAATAATAACAATTTAAAAATGGAAAAAGGATTTTAGGCGTTTATGTGAGTGTTCTTTTGCAAACAATATGAACTCCTTCACCCCATTCGCACACTTGTCCTATACTGAAATTAGACATCAATTTAAACCACAAACCATTTTTTTTAATATTTTATTGATTTAATTATATTCCTCATGATATATATATATATAACTATATATGTGTGTACATATAATCATATATTTATATTTACATACATTAATTTACTACAAATTAACTTTTATTTGATTTCATTTTTCTTATTGTTGTTAATATAAATTTATTTGAAACAAAATACAACATTTATTTACACAAACAATTAATATTTAACATTTAAATTATATATGTATAATTATTGAACTTTTATGAAATATTATCATTGTCTATTAAAAATTCATTAATACAATTATGTTGTATTACTATTAGAATTTATATTTTTATTTAAATTAATAATTTTATTTAATAGGATACAATTAATAAACTATTATTAATCATTATTTGTTAGATAGTAACATTTTAATAACAATGAAAAGTTAGCTGTTATGATTGTAAATTATTTAAAACGAAATGATTTTGACATGGAATGATATTAAATATGATTATATGTTTAAAAATATCCTTCCAAATTTTATTTAGGTTAATATAATTATATTATACATTATATACACGTATCCCGAATAATGTATAAACATTTATGATATATTATTAACGACTTATTATATAATCAAGAGTAATATTATTAAAATATTAATTTGTATTATTTAAATCATGTTTTAAGTATAACATTTATATAATTTATTCTATGACAAAAAATTAAAACAGACATGAAATTTTATATAAAAATCCTTATTCACACAACATATTCCTAGAAATTCTATAAAAGGAATTGGAAATTTTGGGTAAAAAATATTTTTCTATGGAAAATTATCAAATATGAAGTATCTGCTACCAGAATTTTTAAAGTCCATATAAATTTACACAAGGGAGTTTACATCTCCTTTAAATAATTTATGATAGTATATAATACTCAGACAAAAAATATAACTATTAAAAACTTTTATCATAAAATGTGAATTCGTTAGAGAGAGAGAGAGTGGGAGAATGCATAAAGTGGTGAGGGAGAGCACTAATGTTCATATAGTCATTGAGGGAGAGTGGTGGAAAAGATGATAAGGGGGAGGCCAACAGATACAAGGAGTGGTTGTAATGGATAATGTGAGGGAGATCCTGGATATGGCGATGACAGTAAGGAGGGAGATAAGAGACAACAATAGGTGGTGGTGTTGAGGGAGAGTGTCTAAAATGGATCATGGAGGTGTGAGAGGGAGATTAGTGGAATGGATGGATAGCGGTAGTAGGTATTCATTTACATGATATAATTTAAGTCAAAACAGAGGTATTTAGTTAGAATTATATTTATATTATAGTGTATGATTTTTATCATTGATTCTATAAAAGTGCTCATAAAGATAAATTTTATCAGTGCTAAAATAAAAAACAGTGATAAATATAACTTCTATCAGTTCATTCCTTATGCTTATAATTATATACTTAATATAATTAATAAATTTAAATATATATATCAAATAGAGTAAAACAATTTGTTAAAACCAATAGCCCATAAAATGTATCAAGTAAATGAATCAAGTAGTACAATGTGATGTTACAAGAAGCGCAAAAATACAAGCCATTAAAAACTCCACAATAAACATGAATTCAAATGGGAAAAAATAAATTAAGACACAAAATATAATGTTAATTTCATTCAGTAAATTTATTGAAATAACCTTAAGGATGGTGTCCACTTTTTAACTCATGAGAATACCAAGGGCCACCATGATCCTCAATGATTTTTTAGGCCTCTTCCTTATCAACAATAATTATCATGACAAAGAGAGGCCATTGTATCAGGTTTTTCATTCTTTAAGGACATAATATTTTATTGAGGACTATTAGTCTATAGTCTCACCACAATATTAGTGTTGACTCCATGTTGATGATGTGGATAGTTAGCTCCACCCACATGTTCTTTCCTAGATCCCAATCCAGAACTATCTACACAAAAGGCCTCCAAAGAAATAATGGAAACTTATTTTTAATCTCTAAAACCCTAAAAATAGATATAAACATTCAATACATCCACTAATCTATTAGATATAGTTGACTTTTTCTTATTCACTATCGTCTATTCTTGGCCATCAAGATAATGTTGATCATATTTCACATTTCTAATGGACTCAATAATGGAAAGGAAGTTACCTTTACCTTTCAATGAACCATAACTGTCTATGTTTTATAATAATTTACTCAGACTAGGTAATTCCATCTTATCAACTCCCTAATCTACTAGTAAATTGGAATTATACACAATAGATGCATAAGTATTACAACAAGGTATAATTTGATTTTTATATGAATACATACATATATGGAAGCATCAATTTGAACTGATCAAATTATACTAGGATCACATCCCATCTCCAAAATTGAAGTGGATCCATTATTGCACAAATTTTGAAGAGGAACATCATGAGGAGGGGACAAAGACATCCACATAACATTCAGAGTTCCAGAACTCACCTGGATATGATTGTTTTATACACCTTCCAGAATTTAAATCGCAAGACATTATTCACCTTTTTGTTTCCATAATTCATTAGATCATATTTGATAACATTAGTATACTTTATTCCATCCTTATAATCATATAATATACTCACTTGATGTGAGACCTATGTGTAAAAAGTATCATCATTTGATATGGTGTTAGAACCACTCAAAAAAATATGATATAAATTATCACGTGCCTAAACATTGAAAAATATAGGATATAAAACATTTACCACATAAGGATATGAGATAAACCCAGTACCTACTTTCAGACTTCTTCTAACTACCACATCAGCAAAAGAAATTGAGGAAGGGAATAAATGTGTCAGAATATACCTTATTTACCTTTAAGGATTTGTAATCATTTCAATAAGAAAATAACAATCCTAAAACCACATTCCTTTCACTTTATCATGTGTAACATACATCTGAGTCAAATGCATTGTTTTCCCACAATCTCAAAAATTTTCCTCTACAGTACTGTGTAACTTGAACAAGAATCTATAAAAATGATTCCCATATTTCGTACAATTTATGAATCTAAAACCCATAGAAAAGTTGTTTTATTTTGTCAAATACACAGGTAGTTTAAAAAATGAGTGATATTTTCATACAATATTGACATGTAAAATTTAAAATGACCGGAAACCAAGTACATCGTTTCAACAAGTGTTGAACTAAGATCGAATTCAACAATAATTCGAGCATAATTCCCATACCTGGAAATTTCAAAATCCTTAAAAATATGAGCACGATTCTAGTAACTAGGGAAATATCTAAAAGGATACTCGGATTCTAAAAGGAGAATTAATTACTTTAACTAAAATATATGATTTCACGATGGTGTTCGTGGCATAAAACAGATCAAACCAAGGGTCTCGGCCACGAAATAAATGGACCCTTGGTGTCATGTTGAAAAATCCCCTACTCTAATCCTTCTGTTTGAGATCATGAGAAGGAAATTTTATATGAAAATTTACCATACTAATCAACACAATATGCCCACCATCAAAACATCATCCCTAGAGAAGTCATTTTTTCAAATCACCAGTCAAATAGACATCATTCCTCAATTCTGAGGTAATCTACATGATGATGGAGTTCTTACACACCTTAATCTGCTCATTGATGAAAATTTTAATTTTTTTGATAAACATAAGTGATCCATTTTCCATTATTCGAATATTATTAGTTGTTGAGTTACTTCGAACTCATCGAAAAAACTATCTCCAACCCCAATACATAACTATGGTGTAATCATGACCTTAAGTGCATCACAAATTTCTAGAACCATAGGTTACAAATAGATGGAAATGGGATTATCCTCACCAAATCTCAATAATATCTTGTTGAGTCCAAATAAGTGTTATCCTAGAAAGAATCATCTCCAACCTTCTTCGAGGGAGCACTAAAAACATCCACCGAATGGAAAATATGTATCTATAAATATAACAATAATAAATATGTTTTTATATTAATATATATTTTTAATATTTTTAATTTTTTTTAAAATATATATTATTATTTATTACTACATTTAAAATTAAATATAAATAAATAGTTTGAATAAAATTATAAATAAAAATATAAAATTATATATATATATATATTTATATAATTGTAAATATAATAATTTTGTTTATTATTTAAATATTTATAATAATAAACCATGTAATCCTTTATCCGAAAGACTGTAATTTGAATCATGGAAGCCCCTTAGGGGATTTAAAGCATAGTTGGTGACATAGTACTTGCATAAGCCAGGTGATGCTGGAAGGATGACGGAGGTGTGATGAAATACTATCCCTTATGGTTCATATAATGTTTAGACTTGGGTCTATGGGTTATATAATGGGTCTGCCTCTACCCAAATAGAAATGGGTATTTTGTTTCATAATAAATAGTGGATTCAGTGCCAACATTTTTAAAATCATAAAATAAATATATATATTTTTTAAAAAATATTTTTTATAAATTTAAAATTATTTAAATGTATATTTTTTTATTTATATTTATAGTTATATATACATATTTTTATTTTAATTTGTATATTATTTTTAATTTTTTATATACATAGAATGACATGATCCAAGGATTAAAAAACCCCATGGTCCTGTGATGTGTACTAATTTAAACTAATGTATAGAAGGGTGAAAAGTGAATGATGTCAATATTATAGAGTGCAAAAAACATCCCAACCAAAAAGACAAAATAATTTTTAGTCATCTTATTTTATACCAAACTCTCCTTACATGGGATCCACTATGACCTATAATGTGACTTTCACTCTTCCATTACATAGAATACTAAAAAGGGTAATCTTGATCCTCTTTTCTTAGTGATTCAATATCCTCATCAAAAAACATAATGTATTTAATTCCAATGGAAACGTTTTTTTTAAAAATAGATCCATCATGAGAGTTACTCCTTAACTCATTAATGGTACCAAATTCTTTATGAAACACATAACCAATCATGGATATTCATAAATTATGAAAAAAATGTAAATTTACCGGTACCGAAGTTCTGTGTGGAAATAAAACCTTCCTCATATGTTGTTATCCCATCCATCTCCCCAGTAGTAGAACAATATACTTTTACCAGAATAACATATATTCCCTAGGTACCATCCATGACTACCTCAAAGACAACTCCTTCCATCCACACTAATGAGAAAAAGGAAGAAAAAAACATAATTTCTTATGGGTGACCGGCTGATATCCTTCATCGTCACCTAATGAATGTTTTCTCTTCGGAACAAGGTAGTTGAGAGTCTACCAAATCTAGGGATGAAAATATGTCCCATTTTTCAGTTAGTTTAATGGCTTCATAAATAGCCTAGGGAGATAATGTAAGGGGTACCAATGTTTTATTAAATTTCATATTAATTGGTAGTGTAGCCCCTTCAAGAACCTGATCAACATCGACAACATTCCCCTATACAAGCGCTGAGTAATTATGATCCACCAATTGACTAACTTAATGAGGGAAATTTCATGTTACATCAAGAATCACTATACTAATAGAATTAGACAACTATATTACCACATACTATAAAATAAAGTCCCAATATAATTCTTATTCATATCTAGGGAAGCCCCATCATTGGACACCTACATGATGATCATCTTGTCTATCATAGGAACATGATGCCCCACCGCCATATGCTCACTAATAGAAAACATGAATTTGTATTGATCAATTTAATGACATGGTTTTGTATAATTAGAAAATTGTAAATTCTTATGTTATTGGGAATAATAATGTCCAATCCAGAAGCAATTTCCATAAAATTCAGATTGCCACTCGAATTCAACTGATAACTCAATATTAAAATGAACCGCAACCATGAATAAAGTATTTATAAATCATAATCAAACCAATCTCAACCAATACTCTAGAAAAATGACTAATCCAATCTTGATTGATCTCCTTAGAAATTTTATTCAATTTCCCCATTACTTTGTTGGTATCCAATAAAATCTATTAAAGCTTAAAAAACTAGATCATGCCCCAAATATGAATCAAGGATAGATAAAATGAGATCCTAGGTACGAACGGATTAATGGATGGATCCCATTTAATAGAAGAATGAAACCAAGGTTTTTGAGAAATTATACTCAAACATCATGTGAAAATCATATCCCCATTCATAGACAATACAAAGATGGTATAACCACTTAGAAATTGAAATCATTCACCCGTTATTGGAACAATATGAAATATGATTCCAAATCCTCATATTCATGGACTTATATGGAGAAATCATTTGAGGAACTAAGATCAGAGATAAGAGTGAAAATTTTCATCCTCAATATGTCCACAAATTGTTTTAGGGCTCTCCACTATGAATATAATTGAACCACTTATAGTAATCCCCCTATGTAGAGATGTTGAGGCATCAAAAATATAATAAAAATAACTATTATTTGATGAATGAATCTTCAAATCATCTGAATATAATGTCGGGATATTCTCATCAGTCTCACTACACTAACTAGACCCAAATGAAACTAGTTCAATAGAGACATGCCACCTTCTATACCTACGGACTTTTAAGGAGGGATATAAACATATTTGGGGTCAAAGTAACAATCGAGAGGACTCACCATCAATATTTGTACATAATTATTTATATTTATATAGGTTTCTCTAATTATAAAAATAATAAATACGTTTTTTATTTAAAAATATTTAGTATGATTTAATAATTATTTATTTATATATATATAAATATTTATAAAAATAATTAAAATAAATATATTGAAAATATTTTTATATAATTATATGTATTTATATAATTATATATAATTATATAATTATATATAATTATATATAATTATATATATTTATAAAATTACTAATATAATTAATATTTTTTTATTTATATATATTTATATTTAATTTAATAATTATTTAAATAATTATTAATTTATTTACATTTATTATTATAAATAAATATAATTATCAATATCTAAATATAATTCAAAATATATATATATATATATATTGAATTATATATACATTTCATACAACATGACATTAGTTTTTCTATAATGGAGTCGAATGTCTTTGGATTTAATGGTTATGTAGTAGTGTAGAAGTTGTTATACAATAACATTGAAAGAGGTACTTCAAGATAATCCAGAGAGGGACTTTTATAATTTCTATTGAAAATTATGGATTTTATCACCTTAGGGGGTTTCATACGAGTTATATTTTGATGAGGATTATGAAACACCACAAATGGTCACGACCTCGGGGAGTGGTCGACACCAAAAGGGTAAATGGGGATATGTTATGAATTTGGGATCGAGAATGTTGTGATGAGAATATCTTTTTCATGTACTTCTTATTTAATGGGGGCATCTATGCATTTTTTGGATTGTAACTATTGTCTTTATTACATTTGTATTTTATTAAAACATTTGGGCGCATGGGGGTTTTACACAAGGATGAACCATTTCGGTAAATAAATTTATAAATTTATTTATAATTATAATAGTAAATATATATATTTCAAAATATTTGCATGTAATTCTAAATATACTTATATATTTATATATATTTATATCAATATATCACTATACATAATTATAAAAATAATAAATAAAATCAATTTTTATTATATATATTTTTAAAATAGTACGCACAATGCCCTTTATTAAAAATATTGAAACCTGGGAATATGAAAATTGGTTCAAACATTGCGATACATCCCTAATCAATAAAAAATTTCATAAACCATACTTTATTATAATTTCATCCACAATATTATGTTCCCTATTGGGAAAATAATTCCAATTAGTCCATCCATGACCTCTTCCTCTACTACTGGGATGTTGTACTATCATCTATGTTTTCACATTATTTTCAAATTCTATTATGGTTACAATCAATTGAGATAGTTCTCCCACCATCTACCTAAACATCCACTGTATTAGATGTGTCATGAAGCGAGGAAACATCCTTTTAGGAATAATTTCTCAAACTACAACATGCAAAAATTCCTCACCTCCAAACTTCTATCTCCCATTAATCCTTTCATTTAAATAATTAAGCACTTCATATTGATTATTTAATAATATTTATTATAATTTTATACTTATTTAAATATATTAATGTATTTATTTTAATTATAAATATAAATTATATATTGATAAATATATTTAAATAATTATAATTATATATTTATAAATATAAATATATATTTATATTTATATATATTTATAAATATATAATAATAAATATAATAAATACTTTCATTATAAAATTACAATTATTTAAATATATATATATATACTTTTATAAAAATATATATATATATTTATAATTTTATACAATGAATGATCAGAGACTAAGAATTATCAAATTTAAAAATTTACTAAGTAAAAAAAAGTGCTGAGACGACAAAGGATGTGACAAAAAAAGTCTAGAAAAACCCGACAGTGTCCAAAACAGAAACCAAAATGAAACTAAAGTAAAAGATCCTAATCTCATTTAAAAGGTTCGATGAACCACAACTTAATTTCTTAATGGACTAAAACATTAGTAATGGATGATTTATACATGATTCCTCCAATGACTACTAATCCCTGATGACCTCATGCACCTGAACACATCGATGATGTAGAATGAAAATAGACCACTCAATGTCTTCATAATGAATGATGAGGTCTTCACCCGAGGACATTGTCATTCATTTCTGCATCATCACTCTCACAAACATAAAACTATTGGATGCCCATTGCTGGAAGTGTCGGAGACTGCATGTCATAGTGAGAGATTTTCATTGTCAGCATCTCATACCATCGATAGATCATGGTACGCAATAACATCACTTTCGTTAGTGTCCCATGCCACCGTAGGTCGTCTAATAGATTCCAGCATCCATTAAGCACAAAATACTATGAGGTTAAACAATGAAAAGACACAATACACATCTTATATCCATTCCTTTCATCCCATCTAATCCACAATAGCATATTGATCTTTAGTCTCACTACACATGTCAGTAATAAAAAGAATAAACATGTTGTCACCATCCAGTCTCATTCCCATGTCCTATTTTGTTTGATCTAACATCCCATGGTCAACGAACAACTTTGCCCCAATCATGTGGATGTCACCATCACAACAACAGAGTCTGTTCACTGCAGTTATTTTTCCCCCTTTCCGTGTGGGGATAATGTCACGGTCATCACCATCTCGGTCCTTTCACCGACTCAATTGACTGACACCTCACATAGTGATGAGCCTCTCTCCCTATCATCATAAAGAGACACACCACAAGGGTTCCAACTTTTTTCCCAAATCCTCCATCCATTAACAGGATCCCAAACTCCATTTATAATGTTATTTTTTCCATTAATTTCTCCTCCTAAAGCCCCTCCATCGTTCAACAAAAGGAATCATGAGCACACCAATGATGATAGAACCATTATAGAGAAAAATGTCACGCAAATATCCAACATGTCCACAAGCAGCGAATCATCACCTCTAGGAAGAACCAAGAACGATTCCATAACCCACCATATGACCATCTGGTCACAACATGACCATCGATCTTTCCCATCGAGAATGAATGTGTCCAAATATGAATAGATCTATCATGGATACCTCCAATCCTCCCCCAATAGATGGAAGAAGACTATATCTGATTAGATCAATCAAGGTAGATATGTGTGCATTAAAACATTCTGAAATGAATAATAATTCCAGGTCTCCCAATAAAAAATGGTTCATTTATGAATATAATATTCATTTTTTTCATAACAATTACATAAATAACATTTATATATTATAAGTACATATATATACTAAATTTAATAACCATATATCTTTGAAAAATATAAAAATTTTATATATAAATTCAATTACTCAGTATAAAATTTATTTGCACAATAAAAATTCATTGATAATGGTGCCATAATTCATGGTACTAAAATATAACTAATAAATATGGAACCTTTATCAGTGCTAGAAAAAAGTGCTAAAACTGGTAACATTTATTAATTTAATTTTTTCACATAAAAATGATTACAGTATATTGACCTTTTGTGAGTGCTGATAAAACTTCTCCACCACATTATTAGTGACTTTTTTATAACTCTTGCTGGTCCACACCATATAAGGCATGATTTGTGGTAGTGATGTGTGTGGGTGTTTGTTTGTTTGTTTAGGTACACAAGTGGGATTTGGTGATTGACTTGGGTCTTACTAGCTCGTGGAAGTTCTTCATATATTATTGGTGTTAGTATTCATTATCATAGGTATTTCACATGGTATTAATCATTTTATCCTACATTATATGACATTGATTTTGTTAAAATAAAATATTATCATCATTTTTCTTGATGTATTTTATACAAGATTACTATTACTAAATAATTATATTTTACAATGTATTTAAATAAACTAATAAATATCTAAAAATAATATATTAAATTTATAAAACCACATTATTTTCCAACCTATATATATATTATTTATAATTGAATCATATAGGATATCATAGAGCTAGAAATTAAAAAATTGTCTTAACATTTCTTTATTGGAAGTAGTTGTAATAAACATCACAAAATAAATCATATTAAAAATAATATATAATATAGAGTTATTTTAATTTGACTTACACAATAGTTTTTTTTGTAATTATAAGTAGTTTTATATAAAAAACTACTAGATATTTATATAACCTAATTTTTAACACCTCCCCCAAGAACCATTATCCTCCACCCCCTCCTACTCCCCTCGATGACACACGACCCTGACCCCATGCACCTGACCATGATCATCATGACCCCAAGAACACAAATCCCAATATTGAACATCTCTCCTCCTCAAAAATCATCATGAAACCGATCCCCTAACACAAATATGATCATCCCCCCACATATCCTGATTCCCACAACCAACTTCATACCCAACAAGGTCCTCATAGAAACCTCCTCCACCTGCTACTCGATGATGTTCCCTAATGGCCTATATTCCCCATTCCCTAGTGAATGTAACCATGACATACTTGAATGTATGATTGATTGATTTTTTAATGTATGTATTTAAATTATATAATGATATATAAAATTAAGGGTTTTTTGGTATTTTTCAATAGATGATTCCAAAGGTCCATTATAAACCTTCCATTGGTAGTTCGTTACAGTTTTGGAGAGTGGGTCCACCAAAATGTTATTTTAAATCAGTATTCAATTTTTTATATTTTTAATAATTAATTATACATTTTTTAGTAAGTTGTTTATTTCTCGTGGCATGTAAGTGATGCAAAGGTGTTTTTTGTGGTGTATATCTTGCTGTATTAACATTTTCATCAAGAGGTAGATCAATCTTTTGTTTTTTTTCCACTAACTCATTTAATAATCATTTTAATGTCATTAAAAGGATAATTTTCCTACGAAGGTCTACTATAAAATACCATTGTGGGTTTTTATAGCGAAAATACTTGTTTTGGATGTTTCCTAAGTAGGTTTTTTTAAAAAAACATTATAATTTAACAAGTGGTTTAAGAATATAATACACTTATAATCTACACATTTATTTAAAAATGATTACATAATGATAATATATTAAATATCATATACTATTAATCATGAATACAATTCAGCATGATTACCTCAAACAACACAGCATCAGGTAACATAAGACATTTTGTATGCACTACTCTCTTTATGTTGAGTACTATTTTTAAAATTGATTCTAAAAATGTTGGAAAACCATAATTTCTTGCATTGTTATCATGAATATAGAAACACAGGCCCCAAATATCACATTTTCAATTTTTTATTTTGGGATACAAAAAATATGTATTTTTATAATAATTGAAAAAAAATATATCAATAGAGAAAATCATGTTTCTAGGATACAAAATTAAAACTAATCATAGTTATATTTAACATTATAATGAAATTTTAAATGAAGAAAAATTTTCATATAATATTTTTGAATAATTATAGTACACTCGATAAAATTGTATCCACTCTTATGAGCTTAGTGAACACATTACCTCACATGTAATTGGGTTATTATGATGGGCATTATTTATTCAATTTTTTGTGTATTTTTAATTACATTGACTTATTTTTATGTTTAATTTTTCTTTTGTCTAATCATAACCCTACCCTGATCTCTGAAGATGTAAGGTGATGTTTAATTCTAATTATACAAGTTTAATTACAAATTTCTATCCGTATATAAGAATATATAAGTAAAATGTATATCATCTTACAATTAGGTACAAAAAATGTATTAATTTACCTAGAATCATAGCTTGGTAATAAGGGTAGGATATAATTTTTATATTTTGATGTTAAAAACTAATAAGTGCCTGGTAGAATAAACTTTTCATTCCCTTAATGTATATTTATGTGATGGTTGAATATAAAAAAATATATGATCAATTGATATTGATATAGTTTCATGATCTCCACGTGTTCTGGATTTGGTTTGTTGGATCGAATTTTATGGAATGTCAAAAAATTGAAAATCATATTAACAAAAAAACAAAGTGGAACCAAAGTTTAGAATTTGTTTTAAGTCATGATAAATAAAGCATTTGGATTTAGAGTATATAATATTTAATAATTTAGTATATCAACAAAACCTGGAGTTTATATTAATAAAATTAGACTATCTCAAAACTATAGTGAAAAATATTGAGTCTTATGAATTATTCAAAGATGGATAAAAATAACTGTATGAATGTTTTTATGTATTTTATGTCGTTTTTAGTAATTTATTTATATCATTTCGAGCTCTCTTTTTAATAACTGATAATTAAATTTCCTTTATTTTATATTATTTCATGGTTCATTAAGTAAATCTATGATCCCTAAATCATTATATGAGATGAAGAAAATCAGAAAAAGTATATGGACATGATTATAAAGAGATTCATGAATTCCCTAATGATTGATTGATCTATTTTGGATATGATTAAGATAAACAAAAATGCATAATATTTCATAGATTCCTATTTAATACAATGAAAAAAACGAGACTACCAAAAAATTAAACACTAAGAAGAAATAGAGGACGAAAACTCAAAAAAATGTATTCTGTTAGTTTCCTCTAAAATCACGATTGAAAAGGTTTCTTACATTATCATAGAATTAACGACATATGAAGTATAATTCCTATAATAGTAACCATGAGGTCATGAAAAGACATCCAAAAGATTTAATGGCAAGGAAGGTGTGGGATTTATTATATCCATATTTTCCATTAGATCCTTGGAATGTATGTTTGGGATTAGCTTCTTATGGTTTCAACACATTTGACACTTTATGTACTAATTATCGAATTCAGATTGTGGTTTTGATAAAATATAATCTACCACCATGGATGTTTATAAATAATAAAACATTCATTTATATTTTGATTATTCATGGAAAGATTGTTTTTGGAAAATACATTGATATATACCATCATACTATAATCAATGAATTGTTATAATTATTGAATGTTCGCTTGGAATCATCTGATGATTAAATGAAAAAAATATTAAAAATTCATGAAACCTTAAGGTGAATAATATGTGAGATTCATATTCTGGGAAACTTATCTGGATAAATAGTTAAACCAGTTGGCTAATATAGTTAAAGATTTGGATTTTGAACCTGAATTATTACCTCATGATAGAAAATGGTGTTTTATGTTTCATCATTGATTACATGATGTTTCTCAAAAATTTATTTTTAAAAATACATAATTAAATAATGATATTGAATGGTTAAGGCCACTAAATTTGTTACCTATTTCATAAATATTGGGATAATTAATGAATATCACCACAAAATTTAGAAATTTTAATTAGTATAACGAAGGTGGGAAAAGGGTAAGAGGTAAAATATATGAAGTATCTAGAACAGAACTGTGTAATATAAGGAGAGTATTCTTCAAAATATCCAATTTGGAGTTCAATTTCATACATTATAATCTTGATGTAATTGTTATTGAGTATAAAATCTGTGACAATGTAGTTTTTACATTTCATACTAAGGATGATAAATAAATAGACCACCTTAATGAATGTAAGGATTTGGAAACAATGAATTGAAAATAAGGGTTCTGAAAAAATGGGAATGAAAAGTATCCTTAATAATTTCTTAGAATGAAAAATCATGATAAATAGATCTTCCATTGAAATTTAAAGAATATTAAATATGAAAATGAATATTGTAATATATTTTCAATGTGTGTTGACATAAAACATAAAAAGGAAGAATTTGTTTAAAATTTAAGACTCACACATTCTATTGTAGACTTAGTTAGTATTATCATTACATTATACATTAACAAAAAACTGTCTACTGTTATAGTTGAGTTGTGTACATCATTCAATGATATTTCTAGAAAAAACTCTAAATTCAAATAGGGCTGAGAAACATCAATAAAGTTTTTTTTTCACTTTTTCATTAAGAGATTTAATTTTCCCCATTATTCGTCATAGTAAATAATAATTTAACTATTCAATTATTTAACGAAGAAAATCATTGTGGACTTGTACACAATCGAGTGATTTATGTAATTGATAGGTATGTATATATTATTTCTATGTAAATAAAGAATTTTTGTGTGTCAAATTATTGTACATTTTTTAAATATGCTTATTATTTTTTTGATCATACACTAATGTAATTTCAATTATATGTGAGAAATATTTTTTAACATGAAGGATATCTTACAATTGGTTACATAACAGAAGTGTGTCAAAAAAATTCTTGTATTTGGATGGGGTTGAGACTAGATTTAATCACTGTGGACATGTTGATTACGTATCCACTATCTCTCATTATGAAAATCAATCATTAGTATTTAAAACTATATGTTCACTGATTGGAAAGGGGTCAAATTTTACATTGTATGAATTATAGTTTCTATAAGAAATTTGTAACATGAAACTAAATAGTCTTCTTGTGAATCAATTTATTAATGAATTATGATTGAATAAAATCTGGGGACAAAGGGGATAATCTCTAAATGAGATGGTATTATCAATATATTACAATAATGTTATTTTTGAATGGTTCTCCCATCTTATAATTGGATACTCATTTTCATATTATTGATGTGTATTTAATTTTTTGGTGTTAAAAATAAAAACTTTTATATTAGGGTCTAGATAAAAAATATTGATAAATGATCATAAATAGAAAGGGGTTTTAGCCCTATAATATTGTGTTCCTCTAATAAATTATAAGAAATTTTATTCCTATGATATCTATGGATTTAGTTTTCAAAGAATTCATCATTAAGAAGAATTGAAAACACCAAATAGTGGTGTATTTACAATTTTATAGGTGGGATACTATAGAAATTTTATATATATAATTGAATTAAACTATCATGGTAAAATATTTCTTTTCTTATTAACTTTACCAAAGGGATTATCTTATCCATATATGAGTAATTTAATTGGAACAATTATAAAAAAAACTATTCTACATAATTAATTAAAATGTAGTATTGGAAATTATCAAGGACCAACAAATTGAGATATTGAAGTAGATTATTTATGTTCTCAAAATATTTTATTAATTTAAATAGAATAAATATGTAGTGAATTATATTAGGGCATTCAAAACATTTTTAATAAATATTGAATCCAAAGGAAATTAAATTAATTGATTTAATTTAGATTTTAATGTGTTCTTGGGATTGTTAGTTATAGTGTTCAGGTAAAATTTAATTTTTTTTAAAAAAATTAATAAATACATGTTTGATATAAAAGTTGATATTATGGATATCCAATGATAACGGTATACCCTCTTTTATGGGATAATCCCCCTATTTCTCTTGTTTTGAATATTTAGGGTTTCACATAATCACTTTTTTTTATAATATATTCAAACATGATTCACCTAAAATTGGCAGTGGTTATTCCCCATTCATGGAAATCAGTTGCACAATTTTAATGATCCTTCCACATTCAAATACCAGTGTTATAAATTAATGAAAAACAAAGTGGTTATTAATTGACCGAAAAAACCCATGAAAATCTTTATACAATAAGAAATAAAAAGTTATGAATCCAAAATTAACATCCCCCTTTTACTATATAACCTTATAGAATGGTTGGTTTACCCCCTAATCCTTATGATGGTAGAATAAGGGGGAAGAAAATAAAAAACGATTTAATATTTAAAAAACGGATATGGAACATGCGTGGAACCTAAACAGCACAACATCTCCCTCCAAGCATCGGTCTCTGTGATCACCCAGATATCTATATCATAGTCTTCTATTTAAAGGATCTCGATTGTCTCGGGAAATAATCAATGGATTTAATGATGACAAAAAATGTGGGGATATGTTTCCTGAGTCCTCAAATAGGTCAAAACATTATCAGACATTGTATTTTTCCATTTGGGGTCACCCCAAACATTAAATGTCACGTAGTGTTTACAAAACATGTAAATGATTCACAAATTTTACTAAATTCACTACATGTGGGGTTCTAGTTCATATTAAGATGTTTCAAAACGTCCCACATATGTGTAACTTCATGAAATGTGTTATCTTAATTTAGGATAATTTTTTCACTACATGAATTTTATTAATTTTATGACATGGAATAGTTCAAGATTTGAACAATCATATTTTAGCTCACATGACCTTTTTTTCCTATGGTAATTCAGATATGTTCTCTAGAAGTGCTCCATGATCATCATTATTTTTGAAAAAACATACTTTTATGTGGATATAATGAAAATTTCGAAGTAATTTTCTCATCTCCATGAACATAGAGTATCATGAAGAAAATGAATAAAACATCTGGTAAAGATGTATCTATTAACACAAAAAATTATCAGAATGAATCCATTTGATAATCAAAAATGTAGAAAATAAGTTCACTTCTCAACCACCCCCACCCCCCACACAGCTGAATTCATACTTTTACTCAAGGAGGGAATATCAACATACTACATTAAATTCTTACTCTTCCATGTTTTAAATTTTATGTTAACAAAAACAATTGATCATAATGAAAATTAAACAGTAAAGATTCACACAAAGGGAGATTATCTCTAATGTACTTTTAATTATAATATAATATAGATATATGAATATATCTTCTCACCCAGTATCATAGAGCATGGTTATAATTATAATAAAAAAAATATTGAGCACACAATTTTAAAATTATATATATATATATATATATATTTATTTATTTCCCTTTTATTGAAAGTTGTGATAGGGAAAATATCACAGACCCCACCCAACCCCAAATGATCATGTAATGACACTTTTTTAAAAGTTATAATAATATTTTCAGTCAATAATTTGTGGAATTTGAATTACCCTAGACACAAGCATATTTTTCTATACTTCGTAAAAAAAATAAAATGAATTTTCATTTAAAACGTCTCGTGAAAATTTATTCCACATTTATTCACTAGAAAATATACATCCCTTATATCAGTCGTTATCTCTCCATCTCTTAATTTTCATAATAATGAAGAATATTTTGGCAAAATAATGAACAAAAAATATGGTCTTCTAAAAACAATACTACCTAGAATTAATTTGAATGGATTCTATGGGATTTAAAATTGATTATTGTATGGTGGTTTTCAGTATAACGGCCACAAACAATATTTTTCTCAGGGGATGACTTAAAGATGATAAAATTGGTTGGAAAAAATAATCATAGAAATAAAAAAAATAATTAAATTAATTAAATAAAATATCATGAATTTAATGCATGTCCCAGTCAGGTAATAATTTCATTTACCAAAATAAATGTGCTTTAGTAAATAATGATTTTCAAGTCCTAATCCACATTCTCATCTCTATTAATTATTTCCCATTTTTTCCATTAATTTCATTACAAGGATATTTCAATTAATAGGATAGGAATTGATTTAGGGTTTTTTTATGCTATTTTGGTTGATTCAAGAAATAATCAAATTTGGTTAACACACATTCCATGGAAAATCCGTAAAAGTTTTCATTTGTGGGAAACCAATATAAAAATTATGAATTGAAATTATTACTCCCATTTTATTAATGTTTCTAATTTGGTTGAATGGGTTTTTTCTAATCCATGTTCCAGATGTGTATTAGTCCTTTGGATTCTTATTTTTCTTATAGCTTCATTCCACTGACTAGGATCTTGATGTTCCTATTATTAAAAAATGAATAGGTAAAAAATGAAAGCCATTATCAATGAATTTAAATATATTTTAAGTTATATCATTATCTCCTAAATAAATAAATAATACATAAATAAAAATTGTTTGCATCCTAAAATTTATGATGTTTAATATTTTTTGATCTACCATTAATAATTTAAATTCATCTCAAGTGACAAGTAATTTAAAATTTTATACATGGATGGGGTCCATGAATTACATCAGTTTTTTCATGTCCACCTAGGTCGACTCCTATACTTCTTATAAAAATTTATTAAATATTCTTAATCAAATCACTTGATTGATATCTATTAGACCAAACCCCTATTTCTTCTTCAATCATGATGAACATAATGTAATTCAATGTACTATCCATATATGTTATACTTTCTAAAATGTGGTAGAGTCAATCACTACTCATATGTCAATGATTGTTGGTTATCATAGTTTTTTTATTATTTAGTTTATAATACTCTTGTAGAATATAGGCACACTCATTTACATATATAACTTTAAGGGAACCCTCATATTTGTTTGTTTTCTCTTTTTCAAACTCATTTTACTCTCACACATAACAGTTTTTAATTTCTCAGTGGATGTTGAAATTAATTCGATCACATCCAAATCTCATATAGAGTTCTCTACACTGGATGTCTATTAGTGTAAGCCTAATGGATAAAAATGGTCTCCCATTAGTTAGTTCATTTATCCCATCATCCATATTAACTGAAATGATGTTGAAGAGTAAGTATAATTTATTATAATTTATTAGGGTATTATTGATTATTTCATGGGGGTACTTCACTGTTGAGTTTATCAATTATAATTAAACTCTTGTGGGATTCATGAATTGTAGTCCCAAATACATGAATTTCATGTACAACATGATATTGAATCTTTAACATATGTCAAATAATTATTATTCACATATGTTATCTCCAATAAATGTAGGAAATGAAAATATACTTGGATCACATTTCTTCATAGGCATGTCCTATGATAAAATCTTAAAACATTCTCATGTGATAAGAAAAATGAACATATATTAGAGATTCTTCTTATTGGTTACCAGTTTTTTCATTAAATTTCTATAAGATGAAAAGTTTGTGGTAGCCTGTGAAAAGGGGAGATTAGGGTGAAATTTGCTACATTTTTTCTAAAATTTAACATCATATTTGATTTTATTTAATTGTGTCATTTGTTCTGGAAAACCATGTCTCAGTTTCTACTATGGTGGTTCTTATTCATCTTCCATATCTATATTTTCATTTCTATTTTATAATTATTTCTCACATTCCCCCATTGGTTGTTTTCCTATAAATTCTATTCCAATTCATTGTTTTTATTCCCAATTCTATGTAATATATCATTTAAATCTTAATATGAGAATGATTCAGGGCATCCTAGGTGTACTCTTATCGATATCAATCTAATATTTTTATAAATTTTCCCACTCGAGGCAGATAATTTCACAATGTGTCCTTTTGGTTCATTGATTCATCTTTTTTTTTGAGTACAACCCCATTTTTGGTCATGAATGTAGCTAGTTTATCTTATGAGGAATGGACATGGAATTTTATTTTGGTCTCTTGGTGTTCTTTATTAGAATCAATGTGGGATTTTTTTTATCCTTATCCTTGTAATTTTTTATTTATCCAACCCGGAAATATATTACAATGATTTTAATCCACATAAGTTGTGTCTTCTATATACGTACCATGGGAGTTTTGTTACTGGCCCATCATGATTTCCATATTCTTGCTTAATGATTCAATCAATATTTAAATCTAGTAATTTATTTTGTTTTAGTGAATTCCATTTAGTTTCATACCTTATCATTTCCACTTCAAACTTTTTCCCTCTATTTCATCTTATAAGTTGTAACTATGTTTATGAGATTTTCTCATCAGTGTTCTTCTAGCTATAGCATCATGACCAAGGGCAATAAAATTCCGTCACAATATGGGATAAGTTGTATAAACAAATTTTGTGCCCATTAATTTGGGATGTGGAACATGGTGGGTAAGAAATATCCTATCCAAATAATCCCATATTGTGATGGAATGTTCTGGCCTGATTTGTAAAAAATCATGATATTGAAAATGTAATTAAAACAAAAATGGGTTGATTCTTACTACATCGGTTTAAAATTTCCAGTATTGGAATGTATTACAATGCTCAAAGAAGTATCCCAGATGTGTTTTTGGATAATCATGTAGTAGTTCGTTTAATTGATCGGTTATTATGATCATCAAAATTATTTCATGATTGATATCAATGTTTCTTATAGCAATGAGGGATTATAGAATGATTTGGTTTGATCCTATAATCTATGTATTCACTAATTTTTCAAGTTTTTATTAACCTTGATCACTTTTCCCAACTCCTCTTATAAAATTATTTAACTCAATGCATTCCATGGTTTCAATGAATTTAAAATTGTCTATTTGTATATAATGCTTGGTGTATTCAATTATGTCTTTTCTCATTTCATGATTGTTATTGTTGATAATCAATTATTTTAATCCATTAATTGAAATGAAAAATATCCAATGTAAAAAGTTGAATTCCAACAAAGAAACCAAATTAAAATGAAAATTGAACCAAAAAACTAACAAGTAACTATACACAACAATGGTTCCATTTTTGGCAGGGCGAATGGTTGTTTTTTTTCCAATGATTCTAATCAAAATAAAAAACGTATAAAGACTCAAACTATGAGACTCTATTAATTAAAATTTATTATTTGGAATGATCGAGGTAACATCCAAAAGGATGGTGATTTTTTTATTTAGATTTTCAAAATATTTTACTTAATTAAATTGATAAAATAGGTGTCTAATCAAATTGGTGTTTTAAAAGAATTATGAAGAATGAAATAATCGAAATCAAATAAGAATGATTGGTATAAAATTACCATTGAATGTGTACCTTGGTTTTCTAGATTCAGGTATATGGTGAAATTGGATTTAAAAAAATTACAAATCTATGTTTTGTAGAAACTTTCATATAATGGGCATGACATGATCATGATATCCCCTCCTTAATGTGGAATTATCCTATTTCCATTGGTCAAGTAATTTAGGGTTCACCGAATCTTCTTTGTCTTAATGATTTATATTAACATTATTACCCTAAATTTAATCTTGGTAATCACTCCTTTAGGTTAATAAGTTATGAAATTATATTGTATTTATCAAATTTAAATAAAAATGTTCATTATAAAAATTAATGAAATGTTTTGTGAATTTATTGAAAAAAACTTAGAAAATCATAATTCATGAAAAAAGAAAAATAGAGAAAAGTCCAAAAACTCCACACCCCATATAGTAAATAATCTCAGAACAAGGCAGGATTGCCCCTACATCATAGTGATGTGCAAGTAAGAGGTAATGAAATAAATAAAAATAATAATATTGAAAACCCAATGTTTGAACTGTTGAGGACCTTACAAAGAAAACTTCCCACGCAACGTTTTGGTCCCTAGGATCTACCTAAAAAAACATCCTAGCCCTCTATTTATAGAATTTAGATGGTCTTGTCCATTAATACATGGAATTATGGATGTGTAAAAATGTGTCTGTAAGAAGTTACTAGGTCTTAAAAATTATTAACCAACTAAAAAACATTGTTTTTTGATGTTTTTTTTTCAATACTGATCTTTACACGATGTTGAGTGATTAGACAACATGTAAATGTTGAAAGATGTGTAACTGATTCAATACATACAGGTATATGGGTCATATTTAAATGTATCATGGTGTGGAAAAAATCACACCATGAATCATGTCATCTTCATTGAAAGTTGATTTCTCCCACATCAGTACTTCTACTACTTTCATGGATATCATTAGTTCAAGAGGTGTAATGATTAAATGATGTTTAAAATAATTTTTCTACTATAAAAGCATCATTTTTTCGTTATTATTCACTCATATTTCATGGAATAACTCATTGATCATTCTAATTTGTGGAAACCATCCTTTTATGTGAATATGATTATAGTTTCGAGGTATTTTTCTAATCTACAATAACTTAAAGTATATTGAAACAAATGAAGAAAACATAAGGTCCCCAGGTACGTATTAACTATAAAATTCATTGGAATCAATTAATTTGATTATCAAAAATGAAAAAAACCTAACATGTCAGTTATTAAAATACTTCTGGGTCAAACATTAATTTGGGTATAATGAGAAATTTTCTACATTTTACTTACGTCAACTTCTCTCACTTGATCCATAAAAATGAGCATGCAGATCATAGTCCATATATATTAGATTGACTGGTAAATATTGTTCAATATGAGTATAATGTAATACAGGTTGGTTGGAGTGTTTTTTGATACAGAAAATATAGATACTTATATGATATTTGTGAAAATGATCAATTGGAAATTTTGGACTGAGAATTTCATCTACTATGAAAATTTGATTAGTTTTCCATGATAATATAGAAAAAATAAAACATTAAAGAGAGTTTGAATATGAATCACACATCACAGTGGATATTGATACCAATGAATAATAATAAGATGAATATAATTGAATGTGTATATTTTTAAAAGAATTATATTACAAATTTTCATTTATAGGTGATTGGTAAAAAAATAAATAGTTCCGTTCATTACCTTTTGTAAATTATGATTACATATGAATTTTCTGTTCATTTTATATATTCTAAACCATTTAATTTATAGGAATGGTTAGAATAAAAAAATTTCGGAACCTAGATGATGACCATATCAGAGCACACCGCTACTCCTGTCAACCATAGTGGGTCTGAGTGATTCTGATATACTAGAGATTATTAGCTAGTCAAAAGTTTCCCTAGATGTTATTAGTATCCCACCATTCGTTAATCCTATCATTATGTTAAAATTAGTCACCACCCTATATTGGGTATATTGGGGAGTTACAATTAATTAAATTTTTATTATTGTACAAAAACACTATTATTTTTTAATTTTTTAATTCATATATTAAACCGATAAATACAACCAGATAATTGATATAAACATGAAAACTAAAAACATATAATTCCTAAAATACTTCCCTATTATCATTCCATTTTATTTTTTATATCTAGAGACTAATGTCACATCCTTTTGAGTTATAGTTTTCTTGAGTATTCATTAAAGATGATTTTAATGATCTAAAACAAGAAAACATGTGTGTGATATTCAAAACCTTATAAAAGAATGTCACATTGATTTTGAGTCATGGGAAAATAATGGATGAGTAATTTGTAATGTGTATGCATAAAAACATGTCAATCTGACATGTGGTGTGGTAGAAATGACATGGAAAATAGTTTTTAAAGGTAACAAGTCATTTAAAAACATTTTTTGTCTTGTCAAACGTGGAAATAGATTCTTTATTAACATGAATTCCTATGATAGTGAGAATAGACTGATTTTTGAATTTTAGGAACTAGAAAAATGTCACTAAAAGTTATGGTTTTCCTTGGATGCTCTTAAATGGATTTATTCATTTTTAAAACACTTCTAATTTTGATGATTTAATATTTAATGTGTTTTATATTTTAAAATATTTTTTGTTGATGATATTTATTCATGTAACTGGTCACATAATTTCCATGAAATAAATTATGATTATAAAAATTTAATGGAATAAATTTCACAAATATAATGATAATATGTTATTATACAAGTTATCTATTATCATTTTTTCTTGAGTTTTTTATAATTATGTATATTTATTATATGAATGATATTGTGATGGTAAATACTAATCAAAAGAATAGTGAGTATGGTGATCATTATTGTAATGAAATTATTCTTTTCCATTCAAAAAATGTTTTTGACAAACTCATTATGATTAAGACAAAAAAATTGAAGTCATGATAAGTCATATAACCTCTATGAAAGATAATGTGACCCAAATAAAGTTATTAACAGTTGTATTTTTTTATAGGGGATGGTTTAAACTGCATTTAGATATTTTTTCATGAGTTTTAATTTTATTCATCGGTGTGTTTAAAAAAATAACAAGATAATAATTGAGATAATGTGAACTTTACCATTTTTTATATATTTAGTGGTGGTTATATATAGTGTACCATAACATAAACCAATTATAATAAAATTTTAAGGATATTTATTTATCCTTGGTTTATGATAACTGCCGAAAAATACTTTCCAAACAAATTAATTTTTTATAAACCAATATTTAATAAAAAATTATAAAAATAAAAATTATGGAATTTAATATACTAGAACATAAATGCATATTAAATCCATCATATATACACCATGCATCTACATTTATATATTTATAATTCTATAGTTACCAAAACCTCGTTCTCCATAACATCATTTGACAGGTAACGGTAGCAAACCTATACCTCATTCATCAATATTTATATATAAAATATGTCCATATAGAACCCATGCCCAATATATGTCTATTCCATGACATCTACTACATCCATAAACATCCACATTATCTCTTCAACTATGAACTACCACAAATCTCATCATCTATAACAAAAACAAAGACAAAAATAAATAATGAAGATAGTTGGCTATAATTATTTTATAGTAATTGATAAAATTTAGACATACCATAGAAACTATGCAACATAATTGGTGCCTTTAGAAGAATGTTTTGGATCAAATTGTTCAAACACAAACCTACAACAAGAGGATATCACCTATATAAAATTATAACATTTACGAAAAGATATGAAAAAGTTAAAAGACACAGAATATATTCAGAATGTTTCACCTAAAATTTGTTATTCATTCAATCCAACATAAAAAACATTAAGATAAAACAGGAAATATGTCATCGAAAACCCTTTTACATCCCAAAAAATTATATTTATGTTATGATTCAATTATTGAAACTAAAAATGGATAAGTATATAATAATACAATCAATTCATAAATTGACATGTGTTGGGCTTGAAATTTACAGAATAGATATTCATAAATTTATATTACATGAAATCATGTCCTATAATTCTAAAATTACTCGACAGTTGTTCTCCCATAATATAACATCAATCTGATGATATTTTATGTGGTTTTTACAGTTACATGACTATTTATGTGTTACTAAACACTAAAAATGTATTTACAAGAATCCTAAGAAAACTGTAAAATAGAATGAAATTTTGTCTGTTCCAGGATTTCAAAAATCAATATATTGTCAATTTAATTAGATTTAATTAAAATATGACATCTTTTTCATGTTTTGACCCCTAGAAATCATTTAATGGCTTTGGTACCTTTAAAAACTATTTACCATGTCTTTCTTAACACGCTTCGCATTGGAATGAAATCTTGTCTAGGAATACAAAAAAATAACCCAACGGTGTTTTTCCAATGATTTCAAACTAAAATGACAACATTTTTTCAGTTTTCTATTTATATAATCACATTTATGTGTTTTAAAACACTAAAAACTCATTTATGGGAATCCCATCAAAACAGTATGTTAGAATTTCAAGTCATCTGTTCCAACATTTCACTAATAAAATTGAACAATGATAATAAATTCCATTAATTCCCTTATATATCCCATATTCATATTAATATCCCTTCTATTGGTATCATTATATGTTTTGTAAATTCCATATAATATTAATGAAATATATAGTTTTTCTATTAAATAACATAAATACTAGTAAAGGTAATGCACCAATATCTCTTAAATCTAAGGTTGAACAATGGCTCCATCCCTGAAGGAGAATTATATAGTGTTCTATCTATAACATCTTGGGAAATGGATGTATCTCTAGATGATATAGGTATAATAGAATAACAATGATTTATTAAAGCTAATGGTTATTGTGGTGTGCTCTATGATTTTGGTCATTTAGGATCTTGAATTTATTTATTCTCATCATTCCTACAATTCAAATTGTTCAGATAAATTTAATGTATGCAAAATTGAAAACTATATTTTTTATAAAAATAAACAATATATATATAAGTATAAATCACTTATAAATATGAATTTATAAAATAACTTCATTATCAATTTACAAATTCAATTATAATTCTCTTAATTTATATCTATGTTATCAACCTCCTTAAAAATGATAGATCAATTTTCACCCCCATCTTGAATTTTTTATTATTTCAATGTTGTATGAAAAAACTATTCAAGGTTCTTAATATGATGAGTTTCACTATCATAATGTAAAAATTGATCTTTATTGATTATATCAGATATGTCTATATACTTTATGATTAAGACAACAAGAAAATCATTATGTATTTCATCAACCACATAATAATCATCTGTTTCATGTAATGAAATATAAATTGATTGATCTCTACATGCTCACGAGTTTGGATTATGTGAGATAAGGCGAAAACGTAAAATTTCATAATCATTCAATAAACCCCGATCAATTATGACCCACTTGAATTTTAATAATACAACATTAAAATTACCAAAATAGTTGTTAGCACCAAAATATGTTCCCCAGAAGGGACCAAGGACAACGAAAACCATTTTGGAAAACATTCCCCCCATATAAAAACCAAAAAAATCACATATAGTCCAACCTCATAAATTACAATTGTAAATCACATCATCATAGTAAATGGTGTGAATTAGAAAGAGGGACTATTCCATGAATGTCAAAATGTAATGAGGGTCACCTCTATGAGTTTGGTGATCACCATGACCTCTTTAGAGTGGTGACATAAGCCTCTGCGAGTCTGACTGAGCCACCATCTAACATGATGTTCCATCTCCTTCATGGTACTCCTCGAGCATCACGAAGGTAGGAGACCCTTTAGTCACTTAGGTCTCAACGGAGCATTCAACCTTCCTAAAACACCATCCAAACACATATAGAATAAATTCCTCAACTATGATAGTATTCTTTATGAATATCCTCCCTTTACAGAAACCAATTTACCATGATTCATGAAAAAATACTCCATTGTGATGAACTAGATCTTTGTGAATTGCTTTTTAGGGAGGCATTATGTTTTTAACCTCTATCTCATGCATCCCTTAGGGCTCATACAAAGTTATTTCGTGGTCCCTCGATCTTTGTTTCATGATGTGTTTCCCACCTTATGCATCATTTATTTTAAGGTATTAATGTATATTTATTATTATCCTATCCAAACTAATATTGAACCGTCAATTGATCACTCGTCTATCTCGCCCATTCCAAAATATAAGGAGTGCATCCTCAGCGTCCAATCTATAGGAGGTTAATCTAACAGACACCCTCATCCCCAAAACATGATGTTAAACTATGACTTTTCACATGCTTTGAAATAATTAGTGGAATAAAAGGATAATGAACATTAGTTATCTCCCACTACTCTGTCCCTTTACACTTTATCGCCATGTAAGCCCTAACACACTATGATAGGGTTTCCCCTATTCAATTTCCATATCCTTTTCATACATCTGGACACCCTCCTCTGTCTTCCCTCCTAGATTATGTCCCAATAATAATCTATAGGGGTCGCTCGCCCTGGGAAATAACCGCAACATCTTTCCTAGACACTCCCTTCATGACACAACCATCTGGTCTACTACTGTCCCTTTTTTCTCACACCAAGCAAGAATTACCAGGTCTTAGAGTTTAATAGTGAGTATGAAATTTATTTGGGATACTAACCATGCATAAGTCCCTTTCCCCTTCTCCTTCATGAAGTTAAACTACATCCTCCATAACTACATGTAATTTGATCCTTTTATTCTAAACAGAGTATGTTGGAAGCCTCTTTTAGGTTCAATCCTCTCACTCCCCCCAACCCAACTATTTTGTGCATTTCACGTCAGCACACATTCATCCCTAATTTATGATAAAAAATATTTTCCTTCTAACTACATGGGTTTTGATTCTAATATACTAAGATATGTTGGAGGCCTATTTGAGGTCCAAACCCAACTAATGGTAATCTTTGGTAATACCTCTTTGGTATGTACCCTCCTAATGCGATATATTACCATTTTGGGACACATATCCTAAATCCTCCTCCCGGATGTTTTCTAATCCACATGGGGTGATAACCATGCATAAGCCCCACCCAACCCATACTCCTCCAACCAATTGTTTCCCACATTCGATGGGATTCATCAATGTGTAATCCTAGAGCATGTCTTTGAGTCATTGTCTCGTGTGTACACCCTATGTGTATTAGACATTCCTTAACTAGATAGAATTTGATTCCCCTAAATTGTGATATATGGGAATATTTTTTCATGTTTTGAGCTCTTCATCCATGTTCTATCATGTTCATTTCTTTGAAACATTGTTTCCATGAAGATCATTCCCCTTTCTAGAGGCTCTACTTCTTCTGGTCCACAATCTATGAACTCTATTTTCATGATACACCTCTTTAGGTATCTCATATACCCTACAATAACTTCATGTAAATTGATCCCTTCCTCCAATATAGGGTACATAGGAACCCTTATTGTTGTTGAAGAGTCTAACACATTCATCTGCACATCAGTTCCATCTTATTCATCTACACCCTTTGACACATCCTCTACACCCATATAGATTTTACACTGGTCCCCACATCCCGGAGATCTCTTTCCATATAAATGGAAATCTAACACAGAATATGATCCAACCATATATTCAAATACATTACCCTTATCACGTAAAATTTGTATATTTTCTAATTTTGGCAGAGCTAAGGCCACTAGACATGTGTATGACCCAAATACCCCTAAACTATATGGTTTTTGTTCCCTGTATTCTACTCATGGATTGAAGAAACCACCCCTAAGGTTCATTCCTAGAACATGGTAAAAATTGGTGTCCCCATTTCAGGGATCCACCTTCTCTGGTCCATTCTTTTTAGTGTTCATAACTTCCTTCATTGTGTGAAATATTTCCCCTTTCGGGACACACCATCCAGGGTTCGTCCTCTTGGATTTTTTGACCCCTAAATCTAACAAAAAATCTAGGTTATCCATCATAGGAACATATCCATATGATCTACTTTTTTCCGTGTTTTAACTATACTGGTCCATTTCCACATGAACATAAACTAACGGAATACACCATGTAAATCTTGGGAAGATGAGGAATACCTCAAAGTCATTCCATTGGATTAAGATTCCTCCCATTCTATTTGGGAAGTAATGAGATTTTTTACCCTCATGAATCCCTCAAATAAGGGATAATTCCATTGAATCATGTTTAAAGCATCCATTATTGCTAGCGATGCCCAACAAGACTACTTCCCTAACAGAAGGATGCTTCCCAGACATGACCATTTTGAATTTTATAACAAAAGTAGTGTAATTAATAAGAATCCATAAAGACATGTCACCTGGGAGGGTTTCAAGAACAACATCTAAATCATTATGGGAAACTTGTACTTGGATATGAATTTAATGGTGGATCTCGTGAAAGGAAAGGCCAAAATCCTATTTTCCCATTTCGATCAAGTAGAAGAAATAATCAAATAGTTGATGAATACTAAATACCTATGGAAATAGGTAATGCGGAGAACAATTCGTAGCCCACAAATGCCCAATGAAATCTAGTGGTGAACCCTAGAGAATGATTTAGAAATAGAAATAGTGAACCTGATGTGAATCTTTTCTCCTTAATACATGGGGATTAGTAGGGTTTAAGACATCAAAAAATAAGTGTGTCATCAGATCTAGCTATATGGGGGCATATCCCTCCATGAAAATAGTGGGCCTAGTGCGAATGTCAAAAAAATTTGGGGTTCATGCTCAGTAAGAATCCCTCCTGGGGGCGTCATCTTCTACAACATTGGTGACCCATGCCACAATTAATGTATAATATCATGTCACTTTTATTTCATATCATGGGAACCTCTATGTCTAATTTGGATTGAGACCACATCCACCCCATGGGGTGGCAATGATAAATCCTTCGGTCACTAACCAGAGTAGAAATCATCATGGGAAAACCCGTAATGTCGACATCTAGTATAATGGTCCTCCCCATACTGTCTCTAGTCCACGTGGAGGTCATCGCCATTTTATTGTTGTCTAGAATAGAGGACCTATCATTGAAAATGATCCCATGTATAGATATCATCCCCAGATTTCAGAATATTAACGTGAATTTCCACCTCACCCATCACACTTTATCACCATGTTCCACCCCGTGTCTAGTTTTATCAGAATGAAGGCTCTCCTCATACAACCATTGCTAACTAGCATGGATTTCCTTATTGTGATGCAAGCAGCCAGCATAGAGACCATCCCCAAATACATTGTAGATCATGTGGAGGACCTCCATTCTCCAGCACTTCCAACTGCAATGGTCTTTTATACGCATCCTACACTAAGCATGGAGGTACTCCTCATGTTAATTTTGACAAATAGTCGAGCTATTTTTGCACACCTGTGTAGCCATGAGGAGTTCATCCCTTCTCTCTCACCCAATATGTAGGACCTCCCCATTTCATTTTAATAAATAAGAGTTGAGACCCACCCCATGTCATTACCACCACTAGAAAACGCCCTTCCCACTCCAACACTGTCTTTCACATAGGTCCTCCTCATGTTGATTATTTACCCTACCCTAAGGAACCATCATGGGATAGATAGTATAACCATCACCACCAAAGGAATAATAATTCATAGTGACATATTATTTTTAATCTGGTTCTATTTTTTGATTATGATGTGGATAGTGATTCACTGACCGAGCCTTAAACCCGATCCTCTACATCAATGTCTAGAGAATTAACCTTGCAATTTAGCTTCATCCTTCCAGAAACTGAAATTCACTAGATCTCCAAGGTCCTTCATAGAAAAATTTTGAGGAATTGACCCTAGAATACCTGGGACCAGTTCCATGAATCATGTTGTGCAATTTTTTAACAAAAACATGCACTGATAAATTACATGTCATTTCCCTTAAATATGATCAAATTTTGTTTAGGTTCCAAGAAACCAGTCACTTCTATCAAGCTTCCTCAGCTGATAACGGATACCTAAAAAAATTTATTCAAAAATGTAATGTGAGAATACAAATTCTCAGTAAGGGGATTTAAAAGACATAAACAACCAATACGAGTTTTCAGACATTATTTACAAAAATTCAATAAAACATTTTATGAAATGTTGAAACACATGTATCAAAACATAATAATTGTCTATGAAATAAAAGAGGACGATTAAAATAATAATAACAGAGTTAAAAGGAACACATGATTCAATTATATTCATTCTCATATGGGGTAAGAATTAAAATAAATTCTATGAGAAAATTCAAGTATAAAATTAATAACAAAGAGTATTACATGGTCAAATATTAACTTACAAAACCATCAATTTCATCCTTTATAAAAAAGAAACATATACATGGTAAAGGATTTGAGTACTACATATATACTATGCCATAACATTCACATAATCTTGTTTTCATGTGCGTAAGCTCTTTAACCATGAAAATTATACTAGTCGACTATTCTTCTGGTGGATTATATTTCACATCCATAATGAATAAAGTGCATATTTCGGACATCTTAACCATATTTTCTAGGCCTCGAGCTAGGACCATTAATAATACTTTTGTCCAGGACTTGCGCCAAGACCATAGTTTGTCTCAAAAGACATACCAATGCATAAAAAGACTATAGCGGGCCCCAACCATCATATACAATGTCCCATTCATTCCTCATCATTCTAAATCAATGTGCACATACCACTTTTATTTAGTAAGTTACTTGTTTCTTATCATTTCAGGAATCACATATTTCTTGTATCCTTATTTCACGTTATTCAATGTATCCCTTTCCTACTTGATTAATTAAATTTTTTTATTCCATAATGGTTGTTTGAGTCTTAATCACATTCTTAAATATTTACATATACATTTATTTCATGAACCTAAGTTCTAATAACAATTCTATCAACTGCATGGCTATGTCAATGAATGGAAATTATGATAAGAATTTTTTGGCATATGTGATGACAACTAATGCACTAAAAGGAATAAAATTTTTGTCACATATAATGATAAACATAAATTAAAAAAATTATTAATAATTATATATTGTAATTTCACAAGGAAGCATGATTAATTAGCAGATATAGTGGATATTTCTTGTGGGGTATTAACTCACAGATGATAATACATTTATTACTCGTATTCATTGGTATAAAACATCAAAAGGATATACATAATGCTAAAAATGGAAAGCATGAGATTAAACCATAACCAATATCATTAATATATATATATATATATATTTGTAATTGATACATATGAAATTAGAACTTGAAAACCCCAAATAGTATACTCATGAATCCTCCACAATTACTAAACACATCATAATTATAATATTTAGAATATAAAAAATTAGAGTTTTGTGTTGTATAAATTGTTCATACAACCATGTGTATATAAAGAGTAGTGTTAAAACAAAACAATTCATTTTTTTTTGAAAACACATGTTTAATATTTCCTTTGAAAACCTCGTAAAATTCTAAAGAAAATCAAGGAATAATGTTTATGTGTTCACCCATATTTTCACATATATGAAAATACATCATCTATAAAACGGGTTAAACCAAAAGTCCATTGACACCCACACAACATTGACATATTATAAAAATTAATTAACTAGATTCCCTAAAACTAAAAATCACAACATAAAATTAAAAGTATTATATAACATATAAAACATATATGTACAACCGAGTTCAAATGAAAATTGGATGGCACCTGCATGTATTTAACCCTTTAAGAGTATTATTTAACCATGCATGTATAAAATTCAGATCATGCCATTAATTATAATTGTTTTTTTATGAAACACCTTCACACATTTCTTAAAAAAACGTATATTCATTTTTGTATTACATTGTTATATATTCTTATACCCTTATGGAACATAGGCATCACTCCCCTTGCATGTTAAGGGGGTTTAGATATACATGTAGGGAAATGGTCTCTCCATTATAAGGAAGATGGTATATCACACTCTTAACCATACATACATATATACCATTAACCATATATATACACAAATGTTTGTAATTATATATATATACAAAGTACTTAATCCAGTTTTGAATGTATAAATTACACCCTTATGTTAATTAAACTACATGATCTCAAAACAAAAGACTTAGGTTCGGCTTACGAGATGATTTAACCTACACTGTACGGTAACATGTACATTTTTATGAGTATACATATATATGTACATAAACTAAAATAACAAATACAAAGATAATGAAATCCGATACCTTGGTTCGATGAAGAGGAAGATTGGATCGACAAGACTCATGGGAGCCTACTGGGGGTTTGTTGGAAGCTTCAGTGGGGGAGAACTGAGTAGTTCATGGGGTGAATCCAGGGTGAATATAATCTATTAAATATATAAAATATAGTGGATATTTTAAAGGCTACTACTAGAAAACAAATCCATATGTAATTTATTTAAATGTCAGGGAAGACTTAGTGAATAATGAGTGACAGGAGGGGGACACTGAGGTTATGGGAGTGGAAAACAAAGAGAAGGGATAGAATGGTACTGGTTTTCTAGAGGCGGGAGAGGAAGAAGATAGTGCGGAAGAAGAAAACTATAGATTGAATGGATGGGCACAATTTGATCCGGACTTGATCCAATGGTTGGGGTGTGTATGCACGATATAAAAATATAGGCTGCTCAAATAATATCTGAGTTTTGATTAGATGGAATAGATCAAAAAAAAATTGTAAAATACTCAAATGGTCACTGTTAGATCTTAATGGATTGGATGACCCACAAAAACCACGAAGAATACTGCGACTTCCATGAATTGAGGCCCAGACTGAGATGGACGACCCCGATCGCTCAAGTAATGATCCTACTACCCATATACCTTTTAACCTTAAAAAACTTGTCCCACATAGGATCAGAGGGGCTCTTGCGGACTATCTATATGCCATGATCTCTGAGCTTAAGCGTAGAAAAACACAAACCCAACACAAGGGGTCCTTATACACAGGCTTCCACCCCCTGTAGGCCTCGCCTACCCCTGCCATGTCATGGCCTCGCTCCCATAATTGTGATCCCTAATTCATCATTCGCTCATGTTTTCCCATTGAGGAAGCTATGCCCCCTGTTCGGGTCAGCCTGAGCTGAGGTTGAGGGCTAGGCTTGGCGGCCTAGCGCAAGTTAACTCCCTTATCCCGACTAATGCGATGGCCCTAGTGGTCTTATTATTTTAATAAAATCCAGGTTTCTAAAATTATAAAGTAATAATAAAATAAATACCTTCTTTTAAACTATAAAGATAATATCTTATATTTTATAAAATGTGATTTTTTATTTGTACATTGAATGTTTAAAGAATAAAAATTTAATTATACATTTACTTAACAATGATTATTACTAAGACATTTAATAAACCCTAAGGCTTTGAAACACAATGTTATAATGTAAATATATCCATATATAAACATTTATACTAGTATTATAGAAATAAAAACATATTTTAGATAAAATATTATTTCTTCATTAATAATTAAATCATTTATAAGATATTGGAATTATTTTTAAGATGATTAAAATCATCATCTAATTTTAAATATCATCACCTATGTGATATTCAAAATATTTAATCATTGACCTTTTAATGTTCATAAACAAAGGTTATATTACATTTTCATAACTAAAATGTTACGAAAATCTAGAGTATATTGTTTTATCAAACCACCGATAAGACCAACGACTAAAATTATATCCATTAGTACTCAACAGTCACAAACATCTCCAACAGTCACTCATGGGGTAACAGTCGGGTCGATGCCTTATAAAACCAAACATTAGGGTTTTCAAAACCAAATAAAATTGAATAAGATGATGTTTTCTATAAAACTAATGGTTAGTACAGTTATCATGATTATTGTCGTGACGTTATTCATTATGACTGGCCCGATGGAGCTTCTCTATTTATCAGGTTTTGTTGTTGCTTTAGGGGGATTTACAGTGGATCTAATTGGGTTTTAAAATTTATCTTTGGTAATAATAATTTCATTTTTATCTTGTAGTAATTTCAACACTATGATGTTTTATTTAATAAAATTCCTTTCTATTTAATTTTAATTTTTTTTCCGGTTGAAAAAAAATTAAACAAAAAAATATTGATAATAATATCACATGAGAATCATGGTTTTGCACATCACATTATCCCCATTAATAAAGAATTGAATCTTTGCAATTCGTGTCATTCAATCAGACTAATGTAAACAACATGAAATTCTTTACCACATCCTCTATCATGGAGGATCATCAGGTGTGGATAGATGAATAACCATGTTGGTGTTCAGCTCTTCTACTTCCCAGGAAAAAACACACCTCATATAGTAAGGGTTAAACTCATGTTGTGTACACTTAGGCTTCCAAATGGTGGCTCGAATGGTAGAGAGCTCGGAGATGGTCGATTGGTCAAACACTCTAAGGACTAATCAAACTATCTCTTGTCAGAGAATGTCAATGAAATCAATGTGGTCATACAAACAGAAGTTTAGTATTTGGTACATTTAAGTTACGCATATGTACCCTTCCAAGGCATCCTATCGAAAAATTACGTTGGTTGTGATGTTTAGGGATTGTGTCAAGCATATGAAAAGTCCATCATGGTAATTTCACCTTCATTTATACTCAGTGAGTGGAGAATTGACTATACGGTGTAGATGTAGTCATTCCCATGATAGGATCAGAGAATGTTTGGACTGCACAATATCTTGTAATGATGTTTTCACATTATTCCCAGGTTTTCTAAGGGAATGAATTCTTCCTCACATGTTCTAACTAAAATGGCATCCAATATCTCAATGAGAAGAGATAAAATGCGGTTTTATCCTTTCATCAGTAAATAGAATTTCTTCTTTCATGAAATTCAATTTAGTGAGGCACAAAAAACTGAAAGGGGAGAAGGAAAATGAATCAAAAAATTGTATTTTCATAAAAAAAATTGGTCCACTACACCCAAATCTAATGGTTTCCCTAGTTAAAAATTACACGAATTCCCAAACCAATTTCAAAACCCTCAATCTCCCTGAACCAAATGCATCCTGTGCAATCTGGTTCAATATTTGGGGTGCACTTATGTTGTCTCCAGAGTGTGACATGATGGGTGTACAACTGAGATATGTCAGTATGTACTTGATGTCTATACACTGAACGAGAGGCTTCAAATTCAAGGATTTCAATGTCCATTACATGACTATAATTAAAGTAGGACAAGACATAGAACATATATGTTTCATGGAGGTCTCCCGCTACTAAAGATTCATGAAAATCAAAAAGGGAATGGATGCCCTATACTACGGTGAAGCATCTAAAAAGTCCCTCGTAGTACGTTCCCCGACGTGTATAGGAGAGAAGTTAGGTTTGCATCATAAAGAGGTAGTCCAAACCCGCTCCTTGGTGGAGTTGAATTGCATGAGGAGAGTTGGACATGTCGTAGATGTGTTTTCATGTCACACAAATATGATCATAGTTTACGAATTTATCATGGATAGTTGGGGAAATTATGGTTTCTAGGGAAAAATTAGGAAGAGAAAAAAGATTGGTGTTTCTGTTTTCCATCAAAAAATTATGAAAAATTCATACTTAGTAATGATTAAGTAAAATTTTCATTTCTGGTTTTCCATAGGTTTCTAAAATAAACCCTCTAATACCAACTATAAGGACCCGACACCAGAATACATGGGGTCAGTTCCTTGAATCATGATGTTTATTTTTTTAACAAAATCATGCACTGAAAAATTAAACATCATGTCCCATACAAGGGATCGAATTCGATTCAGGTTCTAGGTAACCAGTCACTTCTATCAAACTTCCTCAACTGAAAACTGATAGGTAAAATATTTTATTAAAAAACATAGAGTGAGTATACAAATTCCTGATAAGGGGTTAAAAAACATAATAAACTATTTCAACTTTTGAGACATTCAATTAAATTTTTCTATAAAACATTTTAAGAAGTGATCAAACACATGTATCATAACATAACAATTGTCTGTGAATTAAAAGATCACTATACAAAAAATACTAACAGAGTTACAAAGAAACATAATTCAATTATAGGCATGATCATACGGGGTAAGAATTAAAGTAAATTACATGTGAAAATGAATCTATAAAATTAATAACTAACAGTATTACATGATCAGAGTTGCGCTTAAATAAAAACATCAATTTAATTCTTTACTACTGAGAAACAGACACTGGGTAAAGGCTCTGATTACTGCATATATACTATGCCATTACATTTACTTCTTTCATGTTATCATGTGCATAAGCTCATTTACCAAGATTATTCTACCAGTCGAGTATTATTCTGGTTGATTAAATTTCATAGCCAAAATAGGTAATGTGTGTATTCCAAACATCATAACCATCTTTTCCAGGACTCATGCCAGGACCATAAAAAATCATTTTTTCATGGCCTTGTACCATGAACATAGTATGTCTCATGAGACCTATTGATGCATCGTGGGGAAATAGCTGGACAAAATTTTTACAAACTAAGTCCAATTCATTCCTCTTATCTCTTAACCAAAGTGCACATAACACTTTGATTTAGTAAGTTACATATTACATATCATTTAAATCCATGTAATTCTTGTTTTTTAATTTCACATTATTCCAAGTGTCCCATACCAACATGAATAATTAAATTTCTTTTTTCTATAAAGGTGGGTTGAGTCTAGATCACATTCTTTAATATTTACATATACACTTATTTCCATAATATAAGTGCTATTAACAAGTCTATGAACAGAATGTATGTGTCATTGAATAGAAAGTATGATTAAGAGATATTGGATTATTTGATAAAAACTAATGAAATAAAAGAAATATAAATCTTGTCACATATAATGATAACCTTAAATTGTAAAACATTATTAATTAATAAAATATACTGCAATTTCACTAGGATGAATAATTAATTAAATGATAAAGTAAATATTTCATGTGGGGTATTAACTCATAGATGATCATACATTTCTTACTGAGATTATTTGGTATAACAGAAAAAAATGGTATACATAATGCTAAAAATGTAATGCATGAGAATCAACCACAACTAACACCATTAATATATATAGATATGAATGATTAATTCATACATATTAATATAGATGTTACAAACCCCGAATATTATTCTCATGAATCCTCCATAATTACTAAACTCCTAATAAGTATTATATTTGGAATATCCACATTTTGGGTTTTATGTTGTGTAAATTGTTCATAGAAGATGGAGTATATAAAGAGTTTTGTTTAAAAAAACTAATAATTTTTTTCAAAAAAAATGTTTCATATATTCATTGTAATACTTGGAAAATTATAAATAAAATAAAGAAAAATAGTTTTTGTGTACACCCATATTTTCACATATCTGAAAATACTTCATGTATAAAAGGGCATAAAATCAAAATCCATTGACAACCACACTACTTTAACATATGAGAAACATTAATTTACTAGAGTCCTGAAAACACTAAATCACAACATAAGATTAAAAGGGTTATGTAACATATAAAACTTATATGTATAACCAATATCACACCCAAATTAGTGTGAACAACCTTTAATTTAACCCCTTAGGATTATTTGTTAACCATGCCTGTATAAAATGCAGATCACCCCATTAATTATAAAAGATTGTTTTTGAAACACATTCACACTTTTCTTAAAAACCTATATACTTTTTTTCTTACATACATATATATGATTATAATCTTGTGGAACCTCTACATCACACACCCATGCATGTCAAGGGGGTTTAGATCATTATGTAGGGAAAAGGTCATGCCGTTAGAAGGAAGACGGTAAATCGTACTATTAATCATTAATAATTATATACAAATAACCATATATATAAATATATATATTTTTGTGTGTTTATGTGTGTTTTTTTATATATACCAAGTACATAATCCAGTTTTGCATGTATAAAATACACACTTATGTTCATAAAACCTCTTGTTCTCAAAAATAGAAGTCTTAGGAGCGGCCTGTGAGAAGATTTTAAATAAACCATAAGGATACATATAAATTTTAATTAGTATACATATATATGTATCTACCATAAAATAACATAAAAAATGAAACTTATATCTCTTACCTTGGTTCGTGGAGGAGGAAGAGTTGCTCGAGAAGACTCGTGGGAGCATACTAGGGGTTTTTTGAAAGCCTCATTGGGGGATACATGAGTGGTTCTTGTAGTGAAACCAGTTTTCTTATAATATATAATATGTATAAAATATAGTGGATATATTAAAGGATACTACTAGAAATCTGATCCCTATATGATTTATTAAAAGTTTGGGGAAGACATTATGGAAAACACATGAGAGGAGGGGGCAGAGGTGTAATGGGCATGGAAAACCATGAGATGGGAGAGTATGGTATAGGTCTGGCGCTGGTGGGAGGGGAAGAAGACGATGCGAAAGAAGAAAACCGAAGATTGAATGGATGACCAAGATTTTATCCGGCCTTGATCCAATGGTTGGGGTGCGTCCGTGAGATTTAAAAGGATTGGTGGCTCGGATTAGATCCGAATATGGATAGGAAGACATAGATGAACATATGTTTTTAAAAATAAATGGATGGTCATGATTAGAATGCAATGGATCAAATGACTAATAAAAAATGCATAGAATACCACAAATTCATTGAATTGAGGCCCAGACCGAGATGGATGGCCCTAATCGATCGTGACATGATCCTACGACCGAGATCCTATTTAAAAATAAAATAATGGTCCACATCAGATCATAGGGGATCTTGTAGACTTTTTCTAAGACATGATCTCCGAGCATAAGCTCATAAAAACATAGAAATCACCAAAGGGGGCCCTATAAATGGGCTCCAACAGCCCACCGGCCTCGGCATCCCCTGTCTCTCCATGGTCTTGCACCAATGGTAGAACGATCTGAACCCTCCTGTGCTTTTATGTGCCCTTCGGTGAAAGTATGCCACCGGATCGAGCTGTCATGATCTGAGGTTGAGGGCTAGGCTGATCCATATAGCACGAGTTGCCTCCCTTTCCTTGATTAAAATGATGTCCCTAGTGGTAATTTTTTTATTATTATGAATCTTTATAAATTATAAATTCATAAAAAAAATAAATACAATCATTTTAACTATATAGATAATATAATAAATTTTATAAAAACATATTTTTTTATTTATACTTTTAATGATTAAAGAATAAAAATTAAATTATACCATGTCTTAACTAGGAGTATTACTAAAAATATTTATAAACCCTAAATCATTAAAACAAAAAGTTATTACTTTTATATATCCAAATTAAATTTTTTATACTAGTTTTATAGAAATCAAAAAATAGTTTAGTTTAAATATTATTTGCGCAAAAATAATGAAAACATTTATAAGATATATGAAATATTATTAAGTAGTTTAAAATTCTCATCTAATTTTAAAATAAATAACCTATGTTTAATTCAAAATATTAAATCTTTACCCCTTGAATGATAATAATAAGAGGTTATATAACATTTTCATAACATAAATGTTATGAAAATATAGATTAGATTTTTTATATCAAACCACTGAGAAGAGCAAAAACTATAATTATAGTCATTAGAACTCAATGATCAAAAACATCTCTAACTGTCACCCAACGAGTAACGGTCAGATAGATGCCTTATAAAAATAAAAATTAGAGTGTTAAAACCCAATTCAATTGAAGAATATGGTGCATGTTATACTACTTATGGTAATTACAGTTATCATGATTAGTATGGTAATGTTCTTCATTATCACTCACCTGAGGGAGATTCTATATTTATCAGGTCACGTTGTTAAATTAGGGGACCTTATAGTGTCTCTGATAAGATTTTTATGAGGGATCATTGGTCAAAAAAAATAATTATGATCACTTTGTATTGTAAACACTACGATGTTTTATTTAATAAAATGACTTTGTGTTTAATTTGCATGTTTTTTATTGGTTGAAATGAAAATCAAACAAAAAATCATGATATTAATATTACATGAGAAACAGATTTTGGGGAATCACATAAATATAGGAGTAATAATATTTGGATCCATATGGGGTCTTGGAATTTATTCTTCTCTATCATCACCAGGTTTATTCTCTACCTCAACACAAGATTATAGGGAGTTGTTCTGGGGTATAGAAGTTGATGAAAGCCACACATATTTTTCACCTTCAGCTGCCACCTATTCATGTGAAGTAATGGTCATCAATCATTCCTTGAATGATTTTATGATGATGTTAATACTCCCTTAGGGAGATAACCTAATATTTAGAATCATATAATCCCATGCAATATTTTCTCAACCGAATAGTCCTCCACCACATTGATCCATATAAGTTCTATTACTGCTTCCTCTGACGCACCTAGTTGAGGAATTGGGAAACCAAGGTCCAGATTCTAGTTATGAATGAAGGATCTTGTGGGACATCTCCTAGTAGATCATCTTCATGAGATGTTTTGGTCGATTGCTACTTCAAACATCAGCATTCCGGAACCACTGACCATGGATAAAGTCATGAGGTCCTGTTGAACCTTGGGGATAACACACATTGGTATCATTCATCAATGACTATCTTATTCAAAAAGAAATGAATATTAAGATGACATTAGCCGACAATTCATCTTGGTCAGTTCGGGCAAGCTTCCAATGGATCAGAAATCTACATTGCCCGATTATCACCAGAATCTGAAGCAATGATACTTTTACTACATCACATCTCATGGAGAAATTATTGAAGAGATATCTACACTCATCCTAATATGTGTTGGGGTTAGTTTTTTTTTTCAAATTTAGCCCCATACTACATCAACCTGAACTACTAGGTATTATCAAGATAATTTCCCAATGTAGAGTGATAGAAAAAAGGGTGAACTCATAGATAAGGACACCAAGGTAAGACACATTTGATGAGTTTCACTATCATAATGTACAAATTGATCTTTATTGCTGATATCAGATATTTCTATATACTTTATGATTACAACAACACTACATGCTTTATGTATGTCATCAACCACATAATAATCATCAGTTTCATGTAATGAAATATAAATTGATTGAGCTCTACATGCTCATGAGTTTGGATTATGTTAGATAAGGGGAAAACATAAAATTTCATAATCATTCAATAAACCCCGATCAATTATGACCCACTTGAATTTTAATAATACAACTTTAAAATTACCACAATAGTTGTTAGCACCAAAATATGTTCCCCAGAAGGGACCAAGGACAACCAAATTTTTTTTGGAAAACATTCCCCCCATATAAGAACCAAAAAAATCACATATAGTATAACCTCAGAAATTAAAATTGTGAATCACATCATCATAGTGAATGGTGTGAATTTGAAAGAGGGACTATTCCATGACTGTCACAATGTACTAAGGGTCACCTCTATGAGTTTGGTTATCACCATGACCTCTTTAGAGTGCTGACAAAAGCCTCTGCGATTCCGACTTAGCCACCATCTAACATGATGTTCCATCTCCTTCGTGGAACTCCTCGAGCATCACAAAGGTAGGATCCCCTTTGGTCACTCAGGTCTCTACGAAGCATTCAACCTTCCTAAAACACCATCCAAAAACATATATAATAAATTCCTCAACTATGACATTTTTCATTATGAAGCTCCTCCCTTATTATACACCAATTTACCATGAATCATGAAAAAATACTCCTTTGTGATGAACTAGATCTTTGTGAATGCCTTCGTAGAGAGTCATTATGATTTTTAACCTCTATCTCATGCATCACTCGGGGCTCATACAAAGTGACTTTTTGGTCCCTCAATCTTTGATTCATGAGGTGTTTCCAACCTTCTACTTCATTTATTTTTCAGTATTAATGTATATTAATTCTTATCCTATCAAAACTAATATTGAAACCTCAATTGATCACTCATCTATCTCGCCCATTCGAAAATATGAGGAGTGCGTCCTCAGCGTCCAATCTATATGAGGTTAAACTAACAGACACCCTCATCCCGAAAACATGATGTTAAACTATGAATTTTCACATGCATGGAAATAATGGGAGGAATATAAGGATAATGACCATTAGTTCTCTCCCACTCCTCTGCCTCTTTTCACTTTATCGCCATGTGCACCTCAAGTAGTCTTCATGTAATCCCTAACACACTCTGATAGTGTTTCCCCTATTCAATTTCTATATCCTTCTCATACATCTGGAAACCCTCATCAGTCTTCCCTCATAGATTATGTCTCAATAATAATCTATAGGGGTCGGTCGCCCTGAGAAATAACCGCACCATCTTTCTTAGACACTAGCTTAATGAAACAACCATCTAGTCTACTACCATCCCTTTTTTCCCACACCAAGCATGAGTCACCATGTCTTAGAGTTTAATAGTGAGCAATAAATTTATTTGTGATACTAACCATGCATAAGTCCCTTTCCCCTTCTCCTTAATGACGTTAAACTACATCCTCCCTAACTACATGTAATTTGATCCTTTTATTTTAAACATATTATGTTGCAAGCCTCTTTGAGGATCAATCCCTTCACTCCCCCCAATCCAACTATTCTGTGTATTTATCGTCAGTACACATTCATCACTAATTTTTTATAAAAAATATTTTCCTTTTAACTACTTGGGTTTTGATTCTAATCCACTTAGATATGTTGGAGGCCTCTTTGAGGTCCAAAACCAAGTAATGGTAATCTTTTGTAATACCTATTTGGTTTGTACCCTCCTAATGCGATATATTTCAATTTTGGGACACATATCCTAAATCCTCTTCCCTGATGTTTTCTAATCCACATTGGATGATAACAATGCATAAGCCCCACCCAACACATACTCCTCCAACCAATACTTTCCCACATTCGATGGGATTCTAACAATCTGTAAGCCCAGAGCATGTCTTTGAGTCATTGTCCCGTGTGTACATCCTGTGTCTATTTGACATTCCTTAACTAGATAGAATTTGATTCCTATAAATTATGATAAATAGGAATACTTTTTCATGGTTTGATCTCTTCATCCATGTTCTATCATGTTCATTTCTTTGAGACATTGTTTCCAAGAAGATCATTCCCCGTCCTAGAGGCTCTACTTCCACTGGGCCAAAATCTATGAAATCTATTTTCATGATAAACCTCTTTAGGTGTCTCATATCCACTACAAGAAAATCATGTTAATTTATCCATTCCTGTAATATAGGTTACAGAGGAACCCTTCTTGATGGTTAAGAGCCTAACACATTCATTCACACATCAGTTCCATCTTATTCATCTACACCCCTCGACACATCCTCTATACCCATATAGATTTTACACTATTCCCCAAATACCAGTGATCTATTTCCATATAAATGGTAATCTAACACGGTATGTGACCCAACAATATATTCAAATACATTACCCTTATCACGGAAAGGTTGTATATTCACTAATTTTTGTAGCGCTAAGGCCACTAGACATGGGTATGACCCAAATACCCCTAAACTACACAGTTTTTGTTCTCTGTATTCTTCTCATGGATTGAAGAAACCATCCCTATGTTTCATTCCTAGAACACAGTAAAAACTGGTGTCCCCATTTCAGGGATCCACCTTCTCTGATCCATTCTTTTTGGTGTTCAGATCTTCCTTCATTGTGTGAAATATTTCCCCTTGCGGGACACATCATCCAGGGTTCGTCCTCATGGAATTTTTGACCCATAAATATAATAAAAAATGTAGTTGATCCATCATAGGAACATATCCATATGATCTACTCTTTTCTGTGTTATAACTATACTGGTCCATCTCCACAAGATCATAAACTAACGGAATACACCATGAAAATCTTGGGATGATGAGGAAAACCTCAATGACATGCCACTGGATTAAGATTTCTCGCATTCTATTTTGGAAGTATTGATATTTTTTACCCTCATAAATCCCTCAAATAAGGGATAATTCCATTGAACCATGTTTAATGCATCCATACTTTCTAGCGATGCCCAACAAGACTACTTCCCTTAATGAAGGATTCTTCTCGGACATGACCATTTGGAATTGTATAACAAAAGCCGTGTAATTAAAAAGAATCCATAAAGATATGTCACATGTGAGGTTTTCAAGAACAACATATTAATCATTATGGGAAACTTGTACTATGATATGAATTAAATGGTGGAACTCGTGAGAGGAAAGTCCAAAATCCCCTTTTCCCATTTCGATCATGTAGAAGAAATAATCAAATAGTTGATGAATACTACATACCTATGGAAAGAGGGAATGTGGAGTACAATTCGTATCCCACAAACGCCAAATTCAATCTAGTGGTGAACCCTAGAGAATGATTTAGAAATAGAAATAGTGAACCTGACGTTAATCTGTTCTCCTTAATACATGGGGATTAGTAGGGTTTGAGGCGTCAAAAAATAAGCGTGTCATCTGTTCTAGCTATCTGGGGGAATATCCCTCTATGAAAATAGTGGGCCTAGTGCGAAAGCCACAAAAATTTGTGGTGTATGCTCGGTAAGAGTCCCTCCAGGGGGCACCATCTTCTACAGAATTGGTGACCCATGCCACTATTAATGCATAATATCAGGTCACTGTTATTACATATCATTAGAACCTCTATGTCAAATTTGGATTGAGACCACATCCACCCCATGGACTTGCAAGGATAACTCCTTCGTTCACTAACCAGAGTATCAACCATCGTTGGAAAACTCGTAATGTCGACATCTAGTACAATGGTCCTCCCCATATTGTCTCAAGTCCACGTGGAGGTCCTCGCCATTTTATTGTTGTCTAGAATAGAGGTCCTATCCTTGAAAATGATCCCATATATATATATCATCCCCATATTTCAGGATATCAATGTGAATTTCCACCTCACCCATCACACATTATCACCATGTTCCAACCTGTGTCTAGTTTTATCACAATGAAGGCTCTTCTCAAACAACCATTTCAAACTAGCATGGATTTCCTTATTGTGATGCAAGTAGCCACCATAGAGACCATCCCCAATTACATTGCAGCTCATGTGGAGGACCACCTTTCTCCCGCACTTCCAACTCCATGGGTCTTTCATACGCATCCCGCACTCAACATGGAGGTACTCCGCATGTTAATTTTGACAAATAGTCGAGTGATCTTTGCACACCTATGTAGCCAAGAGGAGTTCGTCCCTTATCTCTCATCCAATATGGAGGACCTCCCCATTTCCTTTTAATAAATAATAGTTGAGACCCACCCCATGTCCTTACCAGAACTAGAAAATTCCATTCCTACTCCAACTCCATCCCTCACAGATGTCCTCCTCATGTTGATGATTTACCCTACCCTAAGAAACCATCATGGGTTAGAAGGTAGAAGAATAACCACCAAAGGAATAATAATTCATTGTGACATATTATTTTTAATCTGTTTATATGTTTTGATTATGAAGTGGATAGTTATTCGATGACAGAGCCTTTACCCAGATCGTCTGCATCAAAGTCTAGATAATGAACCATGCATTTTAGCTTCATCCTTTCAGAAACTGAAATGCACTTGATCTATAAGGTCCTTCATAGGCATATTTTGAGGACATGACCCAAGAATACCTGGGGCCAGTTCCTTTATTCATGTTGAGAAATATTTTAACAAAAACATGCACTCATAAATTACATGTCATTTCCCTTAAATATGATCGAATTTGGTTTAGGTTCTGGGAAACCAGTCAATTCTATCATGCTTCTTCTGCTGATAACTGATAACTAAAAACTTTTATTAAAAAATGTAATGTGAGAATACAAATTCTTAGTAAGGGGTTTTAAAAAGACATAAAAAACCAATACGACTTTTCAGACATTCTTTAAAAAAATTCAATAAAAGATTTTATGAAATGTTGAAACACATGTATCAATACATAATAATTGTCTATGAATTAAAAGAGCACTATTCAAATAATACTAATAGAGTTACAAGGAACACATGATTCAATTATATGCATGTTAATATGAGGTAAGAATTAAAATAAATTCTATGAGAAAATTCAAGTATAAAATTAATAACAAATATTATTACATGATCAAAGATTCAGTTAAAAAACATCAATTTCATCCTTCATAACTATGAAACATACACTTGCTAAAGGGTTTGAGTACTATGTATATACTATTCCATAACTTTCACTTCTTCTAGTTTCCTTGTGCGTAAGCTCTTTAACCATGAAAATTATACTAGTCGAGTATTCTTTTGATGGATTATATTTCACAGCCATAATGAGTAAAGTGCATATGCCAGACATCTTAACCATATTGTCTAGGCCTCATGCCAGGACCATTAATAATAATTTTGTCCAGGACTTGCGCCAAGACCGTACTTTGTCTCAAAAGACCTACCAATGCATCAAGAGGCTATAGCGGGCCCCACCCATCATATACAATGTCCAATGCATTCATCATCTCTCAAAATCAATGTGCACATACCACTTTTATTTAGTAAGTTACTTATTGCATATCATTTCAGGCATCACATATTTATTGTATCCTTATTTCACATTATTCAATGTATCCCTTACAAACTTGATTAATTCAATTTCTTTATTCCATAATTTTTGTTTCAGTCTTGATCACATTCTAAAATATTTACATATATACTTATTTAATGCACCTAAGTGCTAATAACATGTCTATAAACTTCATGGCTATGTCAATGAAAGGCAATTATGATAAGAATTTTTTTGGCATATGCGATGAGAACTAATGAACTAAAATAAATAATTTTTTTCACATATAATGATAAACATAAATTATAAAAAATATTAATAATTATAAATTGGAATTTCACATGGAAGAATGATTAATTAACAGATAAATTGGATATTTCTTGTGGGGTATTAACTCACCGATTCTAATACATTTATTAATGATATTCATTTGTATAACACATAAAAAGGGTATACATAATGATAAAAATGGAAAGCATGAGATTAAACCATAACCAATATCATTAATATATATATATATGAGTAATTAATACATATAAAAATAGAAGTTGCAAACCACAAATAGTATACTCATGAATCCTCCACAATTACTAAACACATCAGAAGTATAATATTTAGAATATAAACAATTAGAGTTTTGTGTTGTGTAAATTTTTCATACAAAAATGTGTATATAATGATTAGTGTTTAAACAAAACAATTCATTTATTTAAAAACATATGTTTCATATTTCCTTTTCAGACCTTGTAATATTCTAAGGAAAATCAAGGAATAATGTTTATGTGTACACCCATATTTTCACATATCTAAAAATAAATCATCTATAAAATGGGTTAAACCAAAAGTCAATTGACACCAAGACAAAATTAACATATTATAAACATTAATTAACTAGATTCCCTAAAACTCTAAATCACAACATAAAATTAAAAGGTTTATATAACATATAAAACATATATGTATTACCGAGTTCAAACCAAAATTGGTTGGCACCTCCATGTATTTTACCATTTAAGAGTATTATTTAACCAAGCATGTATAAAATTCAGATCATGCCATTAATTATAATGGTTTTCTTATGAAACTCCTTCACACATTTCTTTAAAAAACGTATATTCATTTTTTTATTACATAGTTATATATGCTTATACCCTTATGGAACATCGACATCACTCCCCCTTGCATGTTAAGGGGGTATAGATATTCATGTAGGGAAAAGGTCTCTACATTAGAAGGAAGACGGTAGATCACACACTTAACCGTATATACATATATAGGATTAACCATATATATACACAAATTTTTGTAATTATATATATATATATACAAGGTACATAATCCAGTTTTGAATGTATAAATTACACCCTTATGTTAATTAAACTACTTGATCTCAAAAACAATAGACTTAGGTTCGGCTTACGAGATAATTTAATCTACACCATATGGTAACATGTACATTTTTATGAGTATACATATATATGTATATAAACTAAAATAACAAAGTCAAAGATAATTAAATATGTTACCTTGGTTTGAGGAAGAGGAAGAGTGGCTTGGCAAGACTCATGGGAGCCTACTAGGGGTTTGTTGGAAGCATGAGTGGGGGAGAACTGAGTAGTTCGTGGGGTGAATCTAGGGTGCATATAATATATTAAATATATAAAATATAGTGTATATTTTAATGGCTACTACTGGAAAACCAAGCCCTATGTAATTTATTGAAATTTCAGGAAAGACATCGTGAATAATGAGTGAGATGAGGGGGGCCAGTGAGGTTATGGGAGTGGAAAACAATGAGAAGGGATAGTATGATACTGGTTTTGTAGAGGCGGGAAATGAATAAGATAGTGCGGAAGAAGAAAACTATAGATTGAATGGATGGCCACAATTTGATCCGGCCATAATCCAATGGTTGGCGTGCGTCTTCATGATTTAAAAGTATAGGCTACTCAGATTATATTTGAGTTTTGATCAAATAGCATAGATCAACATCAAATTTTAAAATACTCAAATGGTCACTGTTAGATCATCATGGATTTGATGACCCACAAAAAACGTGAAGAATTCTGCGACTTCCATGAATTGAGTCCCATACGGTGATGGAAGACCTCGATCACTCAAGAAATGATCCTTGTAAACATATCTTTTTCCTCCTTAAAAAACTTGTCCCACATAGGATCAGAGGGGCTCTTGCTGTAACAGCCCGATATTTTATAAAAAATATTCTTTATTTCACTAATGTATTGTGTTGTACGCTACACCAAAAGGAGCTTGTACAACACGCATCCTTGACTTTCCTTGCATTACACGCAATCACAACCTTCCTCGATAGCGTGTGTAGTACGTAATACTGAGTTTCACGAAACAACGATATGCTATTAAAATATTATTAAAACTAGCAGTTATGAATAGTAATAACCACTTTTTAAATTTTAGAATTTTTAGCTCTCAAAATGGACTTCATTTTTGGATTCGGAGTACCGAATTTAGCCTAAGGTGAAATTTTGGTACTTTTCGGATAACTTTCAATTTTTGATGAATAGTGAAACCACTAAGTGGTAGGTTAAAAACTGAATTTTGCATAAAACTTAATTTTACCGCTTCTGTGAATGGAATTTTGAAAATCCGACAGACACGGTTAATATCAAGGACTAAAATGTGGTTCAATGAGATGAAAATAATTTTTGGTGAATAGTAACTTTTTACTTTTTTTTACCACGGTTAATAGTAAATAGGGTAACTAATGGTAAATATGATATTACTATTACCCTAACACATGTCCTAATTCTATTGGATAAGTGTAATTAGACCAAAAACAACCTTATGAATATAATATGACCATTTAGGTCCACTTGGATTAGATTATGACATTTAATATTATTTTATTTAATGAATAGTTAAAATAGTTAAAATCAAAGTTTAATAACTAAAACATTTTTAATATGGGGTTATACATAAGATAAATTCGACTATAAATATTCATTAGAAATAGAAAAAGATTTCCTACATAATGATATTTTATTTATAATTTTTAGACTTTATATAAATTAATTTATTTATGACACAACGATGATGCAGTAATTACCCTTTTAAGGAAATATTAACATAATTGATGTTATAAATGCTCAAATGAATTTAATTTGAGACTTTTTATGAATTCCACTAATTTTATAGGTTACTATGATATATTAGTGTTGATTTAATCAACTTGGTTCGAACATATAATTCTGTTACGACTTTCACAAAAATCATATATCAAATAGTGTCAAAATTGACACAAAATAGTTTTTAAATCAAATATTATATTATCAATTGTTATTTTATTCCTTAAAATCTAAGGTTCGGCAAAATGACATAGATAAGGATATATATATTAATAATAAACAATTTGGGGTTCGTTTGGCATGTTATAGTAATTTTATTAACCATATAGTGAAAGAAAACAAAAAGACACGGTAAAAGTTAAATTATTTAACTTAGAGTTAAATCTAATTGATAAGGTTAAAATAATACCCTAAACTTGTCTAAATCCGATTGGAGGATAGGATTTCGAACCATCCCCACTTTAGCTTCGAAACAAGACCCTTTGGAACCATTATAAACCGATTTTGACTTTAATATAAAATAATATTTTGAGATATTCCTAAGGTGCCCCTCTCCTCCCTTATAAAAGGACACCTCCCCCCCTCCTACTCACACCAATTTGAGCACTCAAGCTCGGCCAACCCCTGCCAAAATCTCTTCTACACATCCCTAGAAACATCCTAGAGGTTCTGGTCTTCCTCAAAGACCAATTTTAGTTCCCTAAGAGGAGGTCTCAAAGAGGCGCTTCAAAGAAGAGGTAATTACCGTTACCAATTCTTTCATATTTATTTCTTCTTCCACTTATTCTTCTTAGGTTGTTTCATTATGAAGTAATAACATCAGTATCACTCATATACTGATATGTTATTATAAGTATGAAACAACCCTATTTCACCATCTATCCATCCTACGGAAAAAGAAATCATCGCGCGTGCGTACGTACGGAATACCGTCTCCACGCTGTGGTGTAATCTATTTTCCACCACCACCTTACATGGATGGGTATAATGGTGTAAATAATAACTATACATAGTTATTAAAACATCATATTTATTCTGATATTTTGTATAATCCACTCCAATTCAATTCAATATTTATGGAAATGATATCATCGCTCGTGCGTACGTACGGACTACCGTCTCCACGACGCGATGAGATTCATTCTCCATGTTAACCATTTAAGAATGATTATAAAGTATATATAATATGTACTAATGAAATATATTACATAATAATGATACTGGATTTATTTATAAATTTATATGTATGTCATGTACTTAATTCCATTCAATTCAATAAGGAAACGAAAACAGCATTCATGCATACGTACGGACTACCGTCTCCATGAACGGTGTATTTCTTTCCATTTAATGATTTATTATATATATTTATATCTTGAATATATATATATAAATCATGTTTTATGTTATGGAATTAAGTAATCATGATCTAAGTAATCATATTAATAATTACAAGTCAAAACACGGACGACAAATGAAACAATTTTACCCAAAACGCTCTTTAACATGGAATTTACAAAAGAACGGGTAATATAAAGTCATAAGTGAACCATATATGATATCATAACAATGAATATGATTCTGTAATAAGTAAATTACATTATTTAAATCATTATACAGGAGGTTCGGACACTTACGAAGCAAATTGGACCTAAGGTAAGGGAAAATATCACAATCTCATTTTTATCCGAGATTGTTTATTCGTAAGTATTTACTGGGGTGTATTTTATCATCCACATCCAAGTTTCATCAAAATGTAATATTATTTCCATCCACCTACAATTTTTTAAATCCATTTTTACCCTTCGGTGAGTTTTTAGTAATCTGTATGAATGAAATCTTTTGTCGTTTTTCGTACGAGGTACTTTTTGACTTTTCCGACAAAAGTATGAAGAATTTTTTTTAACTTATACGGAATGAATGGATTTCTAAAAAATTATTTCCAAGATTCTTCCTTTACAAGTATTCATGTTTATTTTTAATCAACTTATTATTTTAAAATTGTATGACATGTTAAGAAAGGAAAAGTGTTTTTGAAGTAGAAAGGATATTTTCCTCAAGAATGAAGTTCAAGTATTTTATCAAAATTATTTTCCATCTAAGATAATAAAAGGGTTCTGTTTTTATCCCTATTATTACATGGATTTTATTATGTTGTGATGGAAACATTTTTATGAATTCCTTTATCTTATATGAATTGTTTTATGATGTCATGTTGTTTAAGAATCCCATATTTATTACATGGGTTATGCGATGATGTATGATTTATGATTATGTGGAACACATAAGAAATGATTCATTATAAGATGGGTGGGACCTATATCTCCCTCTAATGCATTGGGTAAAGATTTTATATCTCATGAGATAGACAGGGCTGGAACGGTAGGTTATACCAGTTCAGTGAAACAGGACTGAAACGAGGGTTACTCGATTCAGAAAGGGACTTTGTCCACTAAGATAGTCTTGGAAATGAGTCTTGACTAACAAGAAATGATTCTCTATGATCATGTGTGAATGCCACAAAGTTTCATGTTTTATGTTATGATTATTGTGATTACATCTCGCTGCCATGATTTACCCCATGTTATGAAATTATGATCTCTTTTGCAGGTTAAGATTTCCAAAATTTATGTGCTTATGTATATGATGTGATTGATATTTCTTTTGTTTACCCTTACTGAGCATTTGAGTTCACCATTTTATGTTTTCATTTCCCCAGGATATAAAGAAAGGTTTTAGGTAAAAAAAGGGAAGATCTTTATGGGAGATATTGAAGATCTTTCACCATGATTAGAAGATTACGTTCCGAGTTTCCAAAGACACTAAACTATTACGATCCTTGTGTGTGTGTTTTTGTAATGAACTAAGTATTCCGCAAAAGTAAAGTAATGTCCATGTACAATAAGCTTCGGGTCTCTACAGTTGGTATCAGAGGATAGGTTTAGTCAACCTTTGGAAACTAGGATGCGAAAACGTTAGTGAGTTCCCTAGAGATATTTCTAAGGTATGTCTAGGGATGTCCCTAAGGTTAAGTATACGTATAGGTTATAGTAATAGAACTATGCTAATGATCACATAATTAAACCTAAGATGTTTGATATTGAAGGTACTCCCCCTTTATTATGTTGTTTTCCCTAGCATGATTTTTTCCTCTCACACTATTCATTTTGGGTTTTAGAAAATGGCTGGAAACAAGATGATTCACGATAATAGAGGATATGATGGACAATGGAATGATATTCTTCATGAGCAACCAAATGAAATGGGATTTGGAAGTCCAAATATCATTATTATGCCGAATCAACAATCTCATAATATGATCAATAAAGTAAAATTTGGTAAGTTTCCTGACTCGGCTAATAAGAGAAAGATGGAGTTTCATGATGATCATAGAGGAAAGAATGTTCAATTTCCCATATGTAAATCATGTGGGAAGAGGCATTAAGGAGAATGTTTCAAAGGAACTGGATGATGCTTTGGGTGTGGAAAATAAGGACACAAAGCAAGTAAGTGCAAAGGAAAAGGGTCGGTTAACACCATGGATGAGGATAATGGTATTGCTACGACATCAAAAATGGTTAAGTGTTTTAAATGTGGAATGTATGGGCATTATGCAAACAAATTCCCTAAGGGAAGGACTCATGAAGAGAATCAGTATGGTCATATGGGTAGTATTTATGTGGATGATGATGAAGAGACTACAAATGATATGTGAGATGAAAGAATTTTTGAAGCTCGATCAATGGTTTAATAATGTAGTGGAACGATTACATGTTTATCATGTGTAATTTTGTATAAGTAATATCATGATACTATGGAATAAAGAGACATCTATGGATTGTTACACTGTTTCCTTTCCTTGTGTTTTGAAAGTGTATGATTAATGTTACCAGTATCCATGAAATGTTATTCAGATATTTTTGGAATGTAGATGATATGTGCATAATGAAGGGATAATGAGAAAATTAAATTTTTGATAGTATTCATGAGCTCATGATTGATATAAGGACTAAGTGATATCATGGTTTGAGTATATAGAATTTTGAGGATTTTGGTATGTGGAAAGTTTTAACTTTAAACTGCATTCATGTTTTCACTAAGGTATTCAAGAGAATACATGATTAATGACTTTGAATGTTTGGAATGTGACCAACAAAACATATCTTATGATATATGGGGATCAACGATGGTATTAAATCTCTGGTAATCGTTTTCACTATGTTATGAGAGTGGACTGCAGTATTATGGATAATCCTAAAGATTGAAATGGAATATGTTGGACATAAGTGAGTATTGTTTAAGGATAGATGTTTTTTTTATATTATTGATGGGATGTTATAGTAATGTAGTTTTAGAAAAAGGAAAACCTGCAGGACGGGCGACAACCCATCGCTTCGGACAAGGCTGTGGGAATCGAACCCACAACCGAAGTGCGACTGGCCTTTATCGCCTACCACTGGCCTACAGGAAGGCCATGTTTAGTAGAAACTAGTTTTATTATATTATGCAGTATGATATATGAAATATAAGTCCATTTTAGGAACCATATGTGATTAATCTCACTATAGATCGACTTATGTATATAATTTTTTCTAACCTTTTGTTTGAGACAGATGGAATGACCCGTCATTCTATCACATGACCTGCTAACACTTCACGAATAACAAATTCAACTTCATTTATTTAAGAGATGAAGTGGAAATTGTTCAAAGCATGAACAACAGTGAGATTGTACCAAAATAAAGAAAGTATATATTCTAATTCAAATTCTTCAACTTTAGGGAAATGATATTGAAAACAAAAAATGTTGTCCTAGTGATCTTATACCTGATGAATCAGATGGTACCTTAGATTGTCACAAATTTATGGATTTGTGATTACTGGCTTTTCCATAGCCATGTTCTCTACCACTCTCCATCAGAACATGATGGTTAGATTTCTCTTCCATATCCATATTTTCACCTATGTGGAAACCCAGTGATTAGTTTGTTTGGGTAATAATTACATTTCATACTTTAGTTATTAAAGCCAAGTTTTGGTATTCCTTTTTACGATGTGGGTTTCTATTAAAGAAACTTTCGAATAGTAAACCATTTATAAACCCGACGAATTTCGAGGGCGAAATTCATTTTAAGGGGGGTAGAATGTAAAAGCCCGAGATTTTATGAAAAATATTCTTTATTTCACTAATGTCTTGTGTTGAACGCTACACCAAAAAGAGCTTGCACAACACGCATCCTTGACTTGCCTTGCATTACACGCAATCACAACCTTCCTCGATAGCGTGTGTAGTACGTAATACTGAGTTTCACGAAACAACGATATGCTATTAAAATATTATTAAAACTAGCCGTTATGAATAGTAATAACCACTTTTTAAATTTTATAAATTTTAGCTCTCAAAATGGACTTCATTTTTGGATTCGGAGTATCGAATTTAGCCTAAGGAGAAATTTTGGTACTTTTCGGATAACTTTCAATTTTTGATGAATAGTGTAACCACTAAGTGGTAGGTTAAAAACTGAATTTTGCATAAAACTTAATTTTACCGCTTCTGTGAATGGAATTTTGAAAATCCGACAGACACGGTTAATATCAAGGACTAAAATGTGGTTCAATGAGATGAAAACTATATTTGGTGAATAGTAACTTTTAACTTTTTTTTAACCCCGGTTAATAGTAAATAGGGTAACTAAGGGTAAATATGATATTACTATTACCCTAACACATGTCCTAATTCTATTGGATAAGTGTAATTCGAACAAAAACAACCTTATAAATATAATATGACCATTTAGGTCCACTTGGATTAGATTTTGACATTTAATATTATTTTATTTAAAGAATAGTTAAAATAGTTAAAATCAAAGTTTAATAACTAAAACATTTTTAATATGGGGTTATACATAAGATAAATTCGACTATAAATATTCATTAGAAATCTAAAAGATTTCCTACATAATGATATTTTATTTATAATTTTTAGACTTTATATAAATTAATTTATTTATGACACAACGATGATGCAGTAATTACCCTTTTAAGGAAATATTAACATAATTGATGTTATAAATGCTCAAATGAATGTAATTTGAGACTTTTTATGAATTAAACTAATTTTATAGGTTACTATGATATATTAGTGTTGATTTAATCAACTTGGTTCGAAAATATAATTCTGTTATGACTTTCACAAAAATCATATATCAAATATTGTCAAAATTGACACAAAATAGTTTTTAAATCAAATATTATATTATCAATTGTTATTTTATTCCTTAAAATCTACGGTTCGGCCGAATGACATAGATAAGGATATATATATTAATAATAAACAATTTGGGGTTATTTTGGCATTTTATAGTAATTGTATTAACCATATAGTGAAAGAAAACAAAAGACACGGTAAAAGTTAAATTATTTAACTTAGAGTTAAATCTAATTTATAAGGTTAAAATAATACCCTAAACTTGTCTACATACAATTGGAGGATAGGATTTCGACCCATCCCCACTTTAGCTTCGAAATAAGACCCTTTGGAACCATTATAAACCGATTTTGACTTTAATATAAAATAATATTTTGAGATATTCCTAAGGTGCCCCTCTCCTCCCTTATAAAAGGACACCTCCTCCCCCTCCTCCCCCTCCTACTCACACCAATTTGAGCACTCAAGCTCAGCCATCCCCTGACAAAATCTCTTATCCACTTCCCTAGAAACATCCTAGAGGTTCTGGTCTTCCTCAAAGACCATTTTTAGTACCCTAAGAGGAGGTCTCGAAGAGGCGCTTCAAAGAAGAGGTAATTACCGTTACCAATTCTTTCATCTTTATTTCTTCTTCCACTTCTTCTTATTAGGTTGTATCATTATGAAGTAATAACATCAGTATCACTCATATACTGATATGTTATTATAAGTATTAATCAACCCTATTTCACCATCTATCCATCCTACGGAAAAAGAAATCACCGCGCGTGCGTACGTACGGAATACCGTCTCCACAATGTGGTGTAATCTATTTTCCACCACCACCTTACATGGATGGGTATAATGGTGTAAATAATAACTATACATAGTTATTAAAACATCATATTGATTCTGATATATTGTATAATCCACTCCAATTCAATTAAATATTTATGGAAATGATATCATCGCTCGTGCGTACGTACGGACTACCGTCTCCACGACGCGATGAGATTAATTCTCCATGTTAACCATTTAAGAATTATTATAAAGTATATATAATATGTACTAATGAAATATATGACATAATAATGATACTGGATTTATTTATATATTTATATGTATGTCATTTACTTAATTCCATTCAATTCAATAAGGAATCGAAAACAGCGTTCATGCATACGTACGGACTACCATCTCCATGAACGGTGTATTTATTTCCATTTAATGATTTATTATATATATATATATATCCTGAATATATATATATATAAATCATGTTTTATGTTCTGTAATTAAGTAATCATGATCTAAGTAATCATATGAATAATTACAAGTCAAAACACGGACGACAAATGAAACAATTTTACCCAAAACGCTCTTTAACATGGAATTTACAAAAGAACGGGTAATATAAAGTCATAAGTGAACCATATATGATATAATAACAATGAATATGATTCTATAATAAGTAAATGACATTATTTAAATCATTATACAGGAGGTTCGGACACTTATGAAGCAAATCGGACCTAAGGTAAGGGAAAATATCACAATCTCATTTTTATCCGAGATTGTTTATTCGTAAGTATTTACTGGGGTGTATTTTATCATCCACATCCATGATTCATCAAAATGTAATATTATTTCCATCCACCTACAATTGTTTAAATCCATTTTTACCCTTCAGTGAGTTTTTAGTAATATGTATGAAAGGAATCTATTGTCGTTTTTCGTACGAGGTACTTTTTGACTTTTCCGACAAAATTACGAAGAATGTTTTTTTTAACTTATACGGCATGATTAGATTTCTAAAAAATTATTTCCAAGAAGCTTCCTTTACAAGTATTCAAGTTTATTTTTAATCAACTTCTTATTTTAAAATTGTATGACATTTTAAGAAAGGAAAAGTGTTTTTGAAGTAGAAAGGATATTTTTCCTCAAGAATGAAGTTCAAGTATTTTATAAAAATTATTTTCCATGTAAGATAATAAAAGGGTTCTGTTTTTATCCCTATTATTACATGGATTTGATTATGTTGTGATGGAAACATTTTTATGAATTTCATTATCTTATATGAATTGTTTTATGATGTCATGTTGTTTAAGAATCCCATATTTATTACATGGGTTATGCGATGATGTATGATTTATGATTATGTGGCACACATAAGAAAGGATTAATTATAAGATCGGTGGGACCTATATCTCCCTCCAATGCATTGGGTAAAGATTTTATATCTCATGAGATAGACAGGGCTGGAACGGTAGGTTATACCGGTTCAGTGAAACAGGACTGAAACGAGGGTTACTCGATTCACAAAGGGACTTTGTCCACTAAGATAGTCTTGGCAATGAGTCTTGACTAACAAGAAATGATTCTCTATGATCATGTGTGAATGCCACAAAGTTTCATGTTTTATGTTATGATTATTGTGATTACATCTCACTGCCATGATTTACCCCATGTTATGAAATTATGATCTCTTTTGCAGGTTATGATTTCCAAAAGTTATGTGCTTATGTATATGATGTGATTGATATTTCCTTTGTTTACCCTTACTGAGCATTTGAGCTCACCCTTTTATGTTTTCTTTTCCCCAGGATATAAAGAAAGGTTTTAGGTAAAAAAAGGGATGATCATTATGGGAGATATTGAAGATCTTTCACCACGATTAGAAGATTACGTTCTGAGTTTCCAAAGACACTAACTATTACGATCCTTGTGTGTGTGTTTTTGTAATGTACTAAGTATTCCGCAAAAGTAATGTAATGTCCATGTACGATAAGCTTAGGGTTTCTACACTTTCGGCCTATCTATATTCCATGATCTATGAGCATAAGCGTAGAAAAACACAACCCCAACACAAGGGGGCCTTATAGACGGGCTCCCACCCCCCGCAGGCCTCGCCTACACCTGCCTTTTCATGGTCTCACTCCTATAATTATGATCCATGATTCCTCATTCGCTCATGTGTTCCCATTGAAGAAGCTATACCCCCCGCTCGGGCCAGCCTAAGCTGAGGTTGAGGGCTAGGCTTAGCTGCCTAACGCAAGCTACATCCCTTATCCTGACTAAATCGATGGCCCTAGTGGTCTTATTATTTTAATAAAATCATGGTTTCAAAATTATAATGTGATAATAAAATAAATACCATCTTTGAAACTATAAAGATAATATCTTAAATTTTATAAAATGTGATTTTTTATTTAAACATTTAATGTTTACAGAATAAAAATTAAATTATACATTTACTTAACAAATAGTATTACTAAAAAATTTAATAAACCGTAAGGCTTTAAAACACAATTTTATAATGTAAACATATCCATATAGAAACTTTTATAATAGTATTATAGAAATAAATACATATTTTAGATAAAATATTATTTCTACATTAATAATGAAATAATTTATAAGATATTGGAAATATTTTAAAGACGTTTAAAATCCTCATATAATTTTAAATATCATCACCCATTTGATATTCAAAATATTAAATAATTAACCCATTAATGTTCATTAAAAAGGTTATATTACATTTTCATAACTAAAATTTTATGAAAAGCTAGATTTGATTTTTTATCAAACCACCTATGAGACCAACGACTAAAATTATATCCATTAGTACTCAACAGTCACAAAAATCTCGAATAGTCACCCATGGGGTAATGGTCGGTTCGATGCCTTATAAAACCAACCATTAGGGTGGTAAAAAACAATTAAAATTGAATTAGATGGTGTTTTCTATAAAACTACTGGTCAGTACAGTTATCATGATTATTTTGGTGACGTTATTCATTATGACTGTCCCGATGGAGCTTCTCTATTTATCAGGTTTTTTTGTTGCATTAGGGTGCTTTCTAGTGGATCTAATTGGGTTTTAAAAGGTATATTTGGTAAAAACAGTTTTATTTTGATCTTGTAGTAATTTCAACACTATGATGTTTTATTTAATAAAATTCCTTTTTATTTAATTGTAATGTTTTTCTCTGGTTGACAAAAAATTAAACAAAAAAATCATGATATTAATATCACATGAGAATCAAGGTTATGCACATCACAATATCCCCATCAATAATGAATTTCATCTTTGCAATTCATTTCATTCAATTACACTCATGTAAATTCCATGACATTCTTTACCACATCTTCCATCATGGAGGATCTTCAGGTGTAGATAGATGAATAACCAATTTGGTGTTCAGCTCTTCTTCTTCCCTGGCCAAAACACACCTCAGATTGTAAGGGTTAAACTCATGTTGTGTACACTTAGGCTTCCAAAGGGTGGCTCGAATGGTAGAGAGCTCGGAGACGTTCGAATGGTCAAACTCTGTAAGGACTAATCAAACTATCTCTTGTCAGATAATTTCAATGAAATCAATGTGGTCATTCAAACCGAATCTTAGTATTTGGTTCATGTAAGTTACACATAGGTACCCTTCCAAGGCATCCTATCGAAAAATTACGTTGGCTGTGATGTTTCGGGATTGGGTGAAGCATAGGAAAAGACCTTCATGGTAATTTCCCCTTCATTTATACACAGTGAGTGGATCATTGGATATACGGTGGTAGATGTAGTCATTCCCATGATAGGATCAGATAATGTTTGGACTACACGATATCCCGTAATGATGTTTTCACATTTTCCACACGTTTTCTAAAGGAAGGAATTTTTCCTCACATGATCTAATTAAAATGGCCTCCAATATCTCAATGTGAAGAGATAAAATGTGGTTCATCCTTCCATTAGTAAATATAATATCATCTTTCATGAAATTCTATTTAGCGAGGCACAAAAAACTTAAAGGGAATAAGGAAAAGGAATAAAAAAATTGTATTTCATAAATAAAATTTGTCCACTACAGTAAAATCTAATGGTTTCCCCAGTTCCAAATTACACGAATTCCCAAAAAAATTCCTAACCCTCAATATCCCTAAACCAAATGCATCCCATGAAATCTGGTTCAATATTTGGGGTGCACATATGTTATCTCCAGAGTGTGACATGAGGGGTGTACAACTGAGATATGATAGTATGTACTTGATTTCTATACACTAAACGAGAGACATAAAATTAAAGGATTTCTAAGTCCATTACTTGACCATAAAGGATGTAGAACAAGTCATGGAACATATATGTTATATGGAGGTCCCCGCTGCTACAGATCCATGGAAATCCAAAAGGAAATGGATGCCCTCTATTGCGGAGAAGCATCTAAAAAGTACCTCATATTACTTTACCCGACGTGTGTAGGACTGAAGTAAGGTTTTCATCCTAAAGATGTAGTCCAAGCCTGATCCTTGGTGAAGTTGTATTGTATGAGGAGAGTTGGACATGTCATATATGTGTTTTCATGTCCCAAAAATATGAGCATAGTTTACAAATTTATCATGGATAGTTGTTGAAATTATGGTTTCTAAGGCCAAATTAGGAAGAGAAAAATGACTAGTGTTTCCATTTTCCATCTAAAAATTATAAAAATTTCATACTTAGTAATGATTAACTAAAATTTTCAGTTCTGTTTTTCCAGAGGTTTCTAAACCGAACCCTCTAATACCAACTATAAGGACCCGACGCCAGAATACCTGGGGTCGGTGCCTTTAATCATGATGTTTATTTTTTTAACAAAAACAGGAACTGATAAATTACACATCATGTCCCATACAAAGGATCGAATTCGATTCAGGTTCTAGGAAACCAATCACTTCTATCAAGCTTCCTCAACTGAAATCTGATAGCTAAAATATTTTATTCGAAAACATAGGGTGAGTATACAAATTTCTAATAGGGGGTTAAAAACATAATAAACCATTTCAACTTTTGAGACATTCTTTTAAAAAATTTTATAAAACATTTTAAGAAGTGATCAAACAAATGTATCATAAAATAACAAATGTCTGTGAATTAAAAGATCACTATACAAAACATAATAACAGAGTTACATGGAAAAGTAATTCAATTATAGTCATTCTCATATGGGGTAATAATTAATGTAAATTCCATGTGAAGATAAATTTATAAGATTAATAACTAGAAGTATTACATGATCAGAGTTCTGTTTAAATAAAAAAATGAATTTCATCCTTTACTACTAAGAAACAAACACTTGCTAAAGGCTCTGAGTACATCATATATACTGTTCCATAACTTTTACTTCTTTCATGTTATCATGTGCATACGCTCATCAACCAAGATAATTCTACCAGTCAAGTATTCTTCTAGTTGATTAAATTTCATATCCATAATGGGGAATGTGTGTATTCCAAAAATCATAAACATATTGTCCAGGACTCGTGACAGGACCATAAAAAAACTATTTGTCATGGACTTGCACCATGACCATAGTATGTCTCATGATACCTACCGATGCATCGTGGGGATATAGCTAGAAAAATTTTTCACATACTAAGTCCAATTCAATCCTCTTATCTCGTAACCAAAGTTCACATACCACATTGATTTATTAAGTTACTTATTACATATCATTTCAAGAATCACTTAATTCTTGTTTTTTAATTTCACATTATTCCAAGTGACCGATACCAACATGAATAATTAAATTTATTTATTCAATAAAGGTGGGTTGAGTCTAGATCACATTCTGTAATATTTATATATACAGTTATTTCCATAATATAAGTGCTAATAACAAGTCTATGAATAGCATGAATGTGTCATTGAATGGAAAGTGCGATAAAAAGATTTTGGTTTATTTGATGACAACTAATGCACTAAAAGAAATATAAATCTTGTCGCATATAATGATAACCTTAAATTGTAAAACATTATTAATTAATAAAATATATTGGAATTTCATGGAGAAGAATAATTAATTAAATGATAAAGTAAATATTTCATGTGGGGTATTAACTCATAGATGATCATCATTTCTTACTGAGATGCTTTGGTATAACACAAAATAAGGGTATACATAATGATAAAAATGTAATGCATGAAATTCAACCACAACTAACACAATTAATATATATGGATAAGTATGGTTAATTCTTACATATGAATATAGATGTTACAAACCCCAAATATTATTCTCATGAATCATCCATAATTACTAAATGCCTCATAAGTATTATATTTGGAATATCCACAATTGGGGATTTGTGTTGTGTAAATTGTTCATAGAAGACGGTGTATATAAAGAGTTGTATTTAAAAAACTAATCATTTTTAAGAAAAACATGTTTCATATTTTCTTTTCAAACCTTGGAAAATTCTAAATAAAATAACGAAAAATAGTTTTTTTGTACACCCATATTTTCACATATCTGAAAAAACTTCATGTATAAAAGGGCATAAAATAAAAATCCATTGACACCCACACTACTTTAACATATTAGAAACATTAATTTACTAGAGTCCCAAAAACACCAAATCACAACATATGATTAAAAGGTTTATGTAACATATAAAACTTATATGTATAACCAATATCACATCCAAATTAGTGTGAACCTCCTTGTATTTAACCCCTTAGGATTATTTGTTAACCATGCGTGTATAAAATGCCGATCAACCCATTAATTATAAAAGTTTTTTATGGAACACATTCACATGTTTCTTAAAAACCGATATACTTTTTTTCTTACATAGTTATATATGATTATACCCTAATGGAACCTCAAAATCACACACCAATTCATGTCAATGGGGTTTAGATCATTATGTAGGAAAAAGGTCATGTCGTTAGAAGGAAGATGGTAGATCATAATCTTAATCATTAATACATATATACCAATAACCGTATATATAAATAAATATATTTTTGTGTGTGTATATGTGTATTTTTATATATACCAAGTACATAATCTAGTTTTCCATTTATAAAATACACCCTTATGTTCATAAAACATCTTGTTCTCAAAAATAGAAGTCTTAGGGGAAGCCTATGAGAAGATTTAAAATAAACCATAACGATATATATAAATTTTTATGAGTATAAATATATATGTATCTACCTTAAAATAACAAAAAAATGAAAATTAAATATCTTACCTTGGTTCATGGAGGAGGAGGAGTGGCTCGGGATGACTCGTGGAAGCGTACTAGTGGTTTTTTGGAAGCTTCATTGGGGGATTCATGAGTGGTTCTTGTAGTGAAACCGGGCTTCTTATAATATATAATATGTACAAAATATAGTGGATATTTTAAAGGCTACTACTAGAAATCCGAGCCCTATGTGATTTATTAAAAGGTTGGGAAAGACATTATGGAAAACACATGAGAGGAGGAGGGCAGCGGTGTAATGGGCATGGAAAACCATGAGATGGGAGATTATGGTACAGGTCTAGAGCTGGTGGTAGGGGGAGAAGACAATGCAAAAGAAGAAAACCGAAGATATAATGGATGACCTAGATTTTATCTGTCCTTGATCCAATGGTTGGGGTGCGTTCGTGAGATTTAAAAGGATTGTTGGCTCGGAATAGATCCGAGTTTTCATAGGATAACATAGATCAACGTAGCTTTTAAAAAATACACGTATGGTCATGATTAGATCACAATGGATCAAACAGCCCCTAAAAAATGAAAAGAATACAACAAATTCATAGAATGGAGGCCCAGACTGAGATGGACGACCCCAATCACTTGTGACATGATCCTATGACCGAGAACCTGTTTCACCTTAAAACAATGTTCCACATTCGATGATAGGGTCTCTCGTAGCCTGTTTATATGCCATGAGCTCTGATCATAAGCTCATAAAAACATAGCAATCACCCAATGGGGCCTTATAAATGGGATCCCACCGCCCACAGGCCTCAGCCTCCCCTTCCTCGCCATGGTCTTTCACCAATGGTAGCACGATCAGATCCCTCTTGTTCTTCTATGTGCCCTTCGGTGAAGCTATGCCACCAGATCGAGCTGTCCTGAGCTGAGGCTGAGCCTCATAGCGCGAGCTTCCTCCCTTGCCTTAACTAATGTGATGTCCCTAGTGTTATTTTTTTATTATTATCCATCTTTAAAAATTATTACTTCATAAAAAAAATAAATACATTCATTTTAACTATATATGTAATATATTAAATTTTATAAAACATGATTTTTTATTTTTACTTTTAATGATTAATGAATAAAAATTAAATTATACCTTGTCTTAACTAAGAGTATTACTAAAATTATTTAAAAACCCTAAATCAATAAAACAAAAAGTTATTACTTTAATATATACATATTAAATTTTATATACTAGTATGATAGACTTCAAAAAATTGTATAGTTGAAATATTATATGGGCATTAGGAATGAAAAAATTTATAAGATATATGAAATATTAGTATGTTGTTTAAAATTCTCATCTAATTTTAAAATATGTAACCTATGTTTAATTAAAAAAAAAAAATCATTACCCGTTTAATGTTAATAATAAGAGGTTATATAACATTTTCATAACATAAATGTTATGAAAAGATATATTTGATTTTTTATATCAATCCACCGAAAAGAGAAACAACTATAATTATAGTTGTTAGAACTCAATGATCAAAAACATCTCTAACTGTCACCCAACGAGTAACGGTCAGATATATGCCTTATAAAACCAAACATTAGAGTGTTAAAAACCCAATAAAATTGAAGAAGATGATGCATGTTATACTACTTATGTTAATTATGGTTATCACGATTAGTGTGGTAATGTTCTTCATTATGACTCACCCGAGAGAGATTCTCTATCTACTAGGTCTCGTTGTTAAATTAGAGGACCTTATAGTGGTTCTGATAGGATTTTTATGACGGATCATTGGTCAAAGAAAATAATTATGATATTTTTTTATTGTAAACACTGCGATGTTTTATTTAATAAAATTCCTTTGTGTTTAATTTGCATGTTCTTTATTGGTTGACATTAAAATCAAACAAAAAATCATGATATTAATATTACATGAGAAACAGGTTTTGGGGCATCACATAAATATAGGGGGAATAATATTGGGATCCATATGGGGTCTTGGAATTTATTCTTCCCTATCATCACCAGGTTTATTCTCTACCTCATCACAAGATTACAGGGAGTTATTCTGGGGTATGGAAGTTGATGAAATCCATACATTTCTTTCACCTTCAGCCGCCGCCTATTATTGTGAAGTAATGGTCATGAATCATTCTTTGAATTATTTTATGATGATTATAATACTGACTCTGGGAGATGTCCTAATATTTAGCATCTTAAAATCCCATGCAATATTTTCTCAACCGACCAGTCCTCCACCACATTGATCCATATAAGTTATATTGCTTCTTTGTCTACCGCGCCAAATTGAGGAATGGGGAAACCAAGGTCCAAATGCAATTTATGAATGAATGATATTGTAAGAAATATCCTATTAGATCATCTTCTTGAGATGTTTTGGTCAATTGCTACTTCAAACATCAGCATTCCGGAAATACTGACCATGGATAAAGTCATGATTTTACGCTGAACCTTGGGGAGAACAAACAATGGTCTCATTCATCAATGACTGTCTTATTTAAAATGAAATTAATATTGAGATGAAATCAGTCGAAAATTCCATTTGGTCAGTTCGGCCAAGCATCCTATGGATCAACAATCTACATTGCCCGATTATCACCAGATTCTGAAGTAATGATACTTTTACTACATCACAACTCACGGTGAAATTATTGAAGAGACATCCGCAATCATCCTAATATGTGTCAGTGGTAGTTTTTTTTCTCTTCAATTTAGTCCCATACTACATCAACCTGAACTACTAGGTGATATCAAGTTAATTCCCCAATTTAGAGTGATAGAAAACACGGGTGAACTCATAGAGATGGAAACCAAGGTAAGACACATTAAAAAGAACCAACTCACTAAAAAATTGTCACTTATTTTGGATCCCTCGGGCATTGTCACTCACTATTAGATACACTTAGATGGCCCTGTAGACCCTCTGAATAATTACCCCTTGGCTGGGTCCCCTACAATGGAAAATGACACCATGGGACTATTTAGCCATCTGTCCCATTTTTTTAGATGCAGAAGATGGAAGTTGAACCTAATAAGGCCACACTACATCAAATTCAAGTGGAAAATAAGAAAATTATTGACAAGATCCTTTCAGAGTGCCTTACAGAATTCCACCAAGACAATGTTGATCCCCGGTATGATCCCAATCATCCTCCACTAGGGCAGTAGGTGAAGGAATATGTTTCTTTAGGTGAGTTTCCTATTATTGATCATGAAAACCAGAATATATCAAAAGGATATATGTCAAATATTATGAATATTTTATGGGGTATGCATCACTATATCTACCCCATGTAGTGAAAATGCCTTCACTGAGACCCATATCTACTTTTCGTTCTTCCAGTGGCCACACATGTTGCTCCACATGCCATCCCTCTAGAAGTTCCATGGGTCATTCCACCATCCCTCTACGAGCCTTTAGATACAACTAGCATGTTTTCTATCCTACCAACTATATAGTGGTCAGGTATTCTCACCCATATTGAAACCCTTACATGGAAGATCTGATAGCTTATTACATCACTCAACATGAAGACCTTGAATCCTAACATGTTTCAATCCCACTGGATGTAAATTCATATCTGGAATGAGTGGATGATATCTATGTTCCTCCATAAATTAGGAATACTAATTTATCCTCATTCACTGATATGGGAAAAACCCTACAACATTTATCCCACTTTTTCACAAGTTGGGGACCCATAATGGTAACTCCAGTGCAGCAATAGGCCGCCATAATCTGGTGCTTCATTCTGACACTGGAAGGTTCCGCGTTCATCTAGTAATGTCTTCTACCCATTGGGTCCATACCAAGTTGGGAGGATCTGAAAAGGGAGATTTTGTATCATTTCAACTCCACCACACGAATGTATAGTATCACTTACCTCTTCATGTTGTAGTAAAGGGAATATGGGAACATCGTAGACTTTTATCCTATGGGTTCACACTTTCCTTTAATTTTGTGTTCTCAAAATATAAAAAATCTGGATTGTGGGGGGGGGGTTGAATAATTTGAAAACAGAACTGGTCCACTCTCTTATGACTATGAACATCCCAGGTGAATCCCTATATTTTTATGAAAAGGCTATGCACATAGAAGTAGCCTTATAAAATTCTAAGAAGGCACAACCATTTTCTACCACATTTTCATCAATAATATCATCCATGGTCGATATAGCTATAATTTTATATGTAGATGACCCCCAAGCTTATAGAGATATTTTTGGTAGAGTCCACTCTACAGATCCCTAAGAGCCTTATCCTCAATCCCAACCTTTGGTTCTGTGTCACATGCCTCATAATCGGTAGGCGTTGTCGTGTAACACACCACCACCTCCCAAGGGGGATAACCAAGTTCCACCTCTTCCTCAGATTCCACCAACTCATTATAACCATGACCCAAGAGTCCCTTTTCTAGGCCAGAGAGACCGGTTCTACTCATATGTATATTCTTAGGTCCCCATTTATTTATGGAGTTCCTTAGATTTAGTAATCATGTAATTTCTAGAACGAAAAAAACAACAATAGGATGTTCTCATTGATCTCCCCAATTAATTATCTTATCATCAGTTCCTTAAGAATACTATTAGGTAGTGAAATTTTTTCAAGGACTGAATTTTGAACTAGTCCAACAACACTGAAGTTGTGTTAGGTTATACCCTAGTGCAGGTAGCTTGATTTTCAGTAATGCCAGATAGGGATAGTAAGTAGGAAATAAAATATGTCTCCTTCCATGGGACTCAGAAGTATGATTATTGGATGGTTCTCAAGGCAATCATCATTTTAACTGTATAATCAATACCCTTTTAAACTATCTTGATCCTTCTGATGCTAGCATTCCTCCTCCTCTTTTCACTCCTATGGTCACATCTCGACCTTCCACCTACTTGAAGTGCAAGTACCAATAACACAAGGTAATAAAAATCTCACTGCTAGTGCCGAAACCATATCCCACCTTCAATGATTTCATCCTCCCCGACATGGGAATATCCACTAGATACACCCAATATTGGAGGATTATTGAAGTGGTGATTAGACGTATGCCTCATCGAATATAATTGAGTTGGTGGACCCTTACATGGTACCCAGTGACATCCAGAGCCAGGAAGATACACCAAATGGACCCTGTTATTTCCATTGTCGATTAAGTCACGGATATATGAATAATAAAAATGCACTGACAAGTAGTTTTTGAAAACTAGTGCACACAACATTGAACAAACAACCTCTCTTTGAAGATATGATCATATGTGATCCTCTCACCTTTTCCCTTTATATTTGTTCTCATCACCCTTTATTCTACTTGATCATGTAGATCCATTGTGAAGGCACTCTGATCGACCACACACAGTAGTGGCCAGAACTCAGTCATCCAGTAGTAAACTAGTAGTTATTCACCATGGTTCAACTAATGACCAGTGGCATATCGCCAGCACTATCCAAAATCACCTGGTTTGACCTATAATATCATTCATAAAACCATCAAAAGAGTAAATCCATTTTATAAAAAATGAGTGATTTTCACGGATGTATGATGTTATCAATCACCTTGACTACATTTCTAAAAATTCCTTGATCCCCAAGGATCTCTATCATTTTCAAGATATGTGTGCACCCCTCGTAAAGGATTTGAAAATCCCCCACCAATTAAAAACATAGGTATAAGTCTCAAATGCCTTCCATGTGGAGTAATATGTGAGGACATAATTTCAGGTCATCATCTCATTCTTAGGAGTAGTTGTAGGTTATTCCATTTATAAGGTCCCATTCAGCAGTTATGCTTCATTGTCTAGTTTAATGGAGTGGTGTTATAATGTTATCTTGTAGAAACTGTTTCATTGATCAATCTCGTCCTTAAATGGATTCTCCACATACTTGGTCTGATTCAATTAAATCATAGTCCCTCTAACATGAAGAATCATGGTTCTGACCAGACACTGTAGAGGCCATGTGGAAATATCTACCAAAATAACCATTTCAATAGTTTTATTTCCATCACTAAATTCATGGTTGTCTCATAGGACACCACCTATAATGCACTAAGGGGTCGGCCCTGACTCCATCTTCAGGAAGCATTTCCTTCTTCCCATCACCAATGCATTATGTACTTCATCAGTGGTAAAGATGGAGTTATCATTAGAGATGAATCTCTATTTTTCTATTATGAATCCCACTACCTAGATGTCAATAACTATAATAGTGAGGAATTACCAGTTCATGAAAATGACTTTGAGTACACTACTGTAATGTCTTACCAATGGATAGATCTAGATGATGCCTTTTTCCTCCTAATTCAACAGTTGGAGGTCATGACCCGAGACATCGAATACTACATTGTTTTCATAGAAATTAGTGGGAAGTACAATACAATGTCCAAGGATCATGGTATGATCACTTCATAATATGACACAAATCAGGTTTGAGGCATACTATACCCCCTTACCCCTTTATTGTATTAGGATGTATTACCAAACGAAACAGAAATATGTCACAGTTTCTTATTCCATTGAGCAGGTCTGAACTGACTCAAGCAAAATCCCAAAAACTTCTTTTACATTATCTTATATGTCCCATGGGTTGAATTATTAAGGGAATCTGATCGACATTTTTTTCTCCATATTTTCCATAGTGCATGAGTCTCCTTATAAAAATTATGTTCCCGATCAAGTCAGTACCAACATTATTTCATGACCAAATGATTCATAACAGTGGCCTCTTAGTGATGATCCTATCATTATGGATGAATAGGAGGATTAGAGAGATTCACCTTCTTAATTTGAAGAATTTTTCTCCACCACATTTGATGTGTTGATACCGGCGAATCACAGTATTGAGGTAGATCTGGGACAAAAACTTTTCAATGTATCTATGCATGTGGAAGAGAAACAATAATATCTAGTTTTACTGATGTAGCATCAATATTTATTCTCGTGAAGATATGATGAGATGTCAGTAAAATTTCCTTAGATCTCCATCCACCATCTCAATCTACATGTAAGTCATCGTGGGTTAAAATAGACCCCTAGAATGATTAACCCCTCTCATTATGACATGGTCGAAGCCAATATTGATAAGCTCATCAATGCCAACATCCTCAAAGAATTATCATACCCTAGATTGTTGGCCAAAATCAAACTGATTATGAAGAAAAAACTACATATCAGAGTTTGTATTGAATTTTTAGATATCAATCATCATTATAAAAAGTGTGATTTTCCACTTCCTATGTTAGAGATTTTTATCAACGCCACCACCTGATTCTAGGCTCTCTTAATCAGGTACATTAATTTCAGATATAATAATATCTGAATGGACCCTAAGGATTAATAATCCACTATCAACAGAGAACCACAAGAAAAATGTTGTTACTAGTTATTTCCATTCAGTCTGAAAAATACAAGAGCAAACAATCAATGTGTTATGCATGACATATTCTAACCAATCCTCTAGACGTTGATGTTAAAACAATGGATGTTCATTGCAAGAAATGTCTTATTGTTTGAGTTTTTTTTCAAGAAAAATTTGGATGATCAATGAATTCTCATGGAATGTGGCACACTTAATGGAGGATGGTGAACCATGTTGTGGGTATGGTTCATGAAACAAATCATTGTTCATGTTGAATACTTTTTTTGCAAGAAGGCTTGAATTATGTGGATGGAACGACAATTAATGTGAGGGTGTGTCATTCATTAAAATGAAGTTGAGATGTTTGTGGGATAGATGGATTATGGGATGGCTTTTCTTTTGTGGAAATGAGGTGGAGACCAGTTCACATAAGATTTTGAAGACCAAGACGGGTCGAGTGGTGGTATGCAATCCACCTAGAGAAATGGTTCATTAGATATTCACGGTACTCTGTGATTGAGTTTTTTTATCAATGATTTGTTAAATATTTATTTAGAGGTTAATTTAGATAAATTTACCTATATAAAGGGAATTAATCCCGTCATTAGTGTGAAATATTGAGAATAGAAATCCATGAGGAATTCAATGTAGTTGATAGTGGTTCGTGGGAAGACAACCACGTAATGAAGATATTGATTAGAAATTACTATGTAATTTAGAGAAGTCTAGAATTACTAATGGATGATGGTTTTTGGAGGTAGTACATGATGGTGGTACATGAATCACATGTACTACACTATGTGGTGCAGTATATAGAGGAAGAAGGAAGAATGAAGACATATTTGGTGATGGCTGTTCATGGTCACATTTGGACGAGGTAGTACACTCATGATGTTCCAAATGCACATAAAATATATTGAGTATTGTAGTATATAGAGAAAGAAGGCCAGTTCATGGAGGAAAAGTTCACAAATGATCAATACAGAAAAAATTATATTAAATATATAGTGGAAAATATAACTTCAACAAATCATCTATCCCTATTTTGGGATATATTATTTTGTGTCAACCAATTGAAAACTCCTTTATGTAGATAAATTGAGTTCAGAATCATCCAATATAGTGAGCAAGGGGGGGTCAATAGAAGTTATCTGAGGGATGAAATGTGTTATCCCTGAATCATTGTAATGGCAGTGCACTTAGCATGTTGTGACTGTGAAAAACATTTTTACTCCACAACTAGTATAGATTAGTGAACATTGGTTTGAATTAAAACCTTATGGTGTATGATTCATAGACTTATCCCTTAGTGGTCAACCATTTAAATTACTATACCATTAATTTTCATGTGATTATTTGTTTTCTACACTTTCTCATCAGATTGGTTTAATGGATTCCATCCAATGTGGGAATAAGATCCATCATATTAAAAGAAAAGTTGAAACCATAACTTATCCCTCACCTCTCAGGATGTTTTTGGGTCCTTCATGTGGTATCAATAGGTAAAAGTTGTTGGTGTCAAATCATGCCTTCATTAATACCATGGATAATACATTGAATTTCTATGGATTCCCAATGTTTGATGGAAGAAATATTCAGAGATAGTTGTAAATGAGGAGATCTCATATAAGACTTCTTCGAATGGATGTCATGTTTTCCACTACTCATGGAATACTAATTACTAATTCAATTGTTCTTTCTATGACTGATACAAATTGTAAAATAGAAGATTTAGATACTAAATCACAGAATTCTATCATTATAGAACTTTCTGATCAAATCTATCTATAGAAGATGAGTTATAATTCATTAACATTTTTTTGGAAAAATCAAATGAATATTTATAATGGTGACAAAATCATTAAAGAGTAAATACTATTAATTTTGAAAAATAGGTTTGATGATCTAAAGATGTATCCTCACAAAAATGAATATACCTTTTATATAGAATTGATGAATCTGTTGGAGCAATTTGAGGACTTTGGGACTAAATAAAATACATTGATATTGTGATGAAAATCTAGAGAGGACATCCACCTCTTTAAAGTGGAAAGGATTTATCCCTTAAATAAATAGATCATTTGAAATATTATATGGATGATCTGCTAAAAATGCCAGTGGTATATGAGATGAAATGTAAACAATACAATACAATGGCTCAAGTAATAAATGATATGGATTTCAATGAAATAGAGAAAATAGAAATTTATGGAGATAATATTGATAAAGATAATGAGGAAAAACATTATTTATCTCAATTCCATGAAATTCAAGAAGGGAAAAGGGAAATTTGATGGAAAGATAAGTCTGGCTTATTTTCATTGTGGATGGGTTGGGATAATTTCATATTGATGCACATGAATGAATAATGATGAGGAAAGTGAAATTGAAGACATGATGAAGCCTTGAATTATTTATTAAAAAATTTACATTTCACGTTTCGTAAGAAACAATTGAGATAGGATTTTGGGTTTGAAGAATACTATGAAGATAGTGAATTATTTTATGAAGAAGAATGAGAATTTAATTTGGGAACCCTAGAGTCAATTGTGGACACCATTGAAAATTCAGTACCATCAAGAGATGAAGGTGGAGATATTTAGTTAACCACTAATGTCGATCTGGAGTTTAAACTTATGTATGATTTTGGTAATCATGAGAATAAATAAAAGAGATAAAAAAAGTGGAAACATTTTGAAGGATTCATCATAATATGTTGATATACTAGAAAGATAAATTGATCAACTTTAGGAAGTTGTGAAGGAAAATTTCACATCTTTTGAAATTTCAGAAGATATAGTTAAACTAAAGATCATAATTAAAGATTATGAAAAGACCATAAATGACATAAACTCTATAATAAAGGTGAATTCAAAAAATAGTAAGGTAAAACAAGAATCTGTTGTTAATATTAAAGGTATACATGAAATTTAATCATTTACAAAAGAAAAAAAATAAAATTTATTACAGAAATTTCTCAGATGATGATATTTTATAGAGATCTGAGATTTGTTCTGATGGAGTTGAAAAGGTTCTAAATGATAAAATACCCTCATGAATAGGAATCATTGAAATTGGTAGGGATTCTGAAACAACTATTTTTGGATGTAAAATGGACCAAAATAAATAAAGCTAAAATTCGTACATATCACAAAGACACATGAAGTACAATAAAATAATGTCTCAAATAAGACTGAATGGATGATTAAATAATTTTTTATAGTTTATTATGATGATATAAATTCAAACTCTCTTTACATATAAGATTAAATGTGGGGTAATATAAGTGATAAAAAATTCCCACTTATGAAATGTCAATTTTGTGGAAATATTGGACATATTATGTCATCCTATTAATAGGTAATGATCTATTTGAATGGGGAATAGATAGTAATTCAAAAAAAGATGAAAATTTCATATCCTACTTCATATAAGTGAAAAAGATTATATGGAATTGTTCTCATTATTCTTACTTTGGTCAAACTGATATTGGCTGCAGATAGAGGAATGGATGGAGAAATTCATACAGAACTATGAGACAAGTAAATACTCACTAAACATATGGTGTTGTTTTTACAAACAAGTTCTCACAAATGGATGAAGATTGTGTGTATGATGAACTTATGGACACAGAAAATAGATTTGATAATTCACCATTATCCTTCACTCAAACTAATATTTCATTGAAGGAAATGATGATAATTGAAAAAATCACCCTTTCAGAAGTAGCTCTTAATGATAACAAGAAAAAAAGCTCATGGGTTCCTTATAGTGGATTCTCATACCATATGACTGGAAATAAATTCCTATTAATGTATGTGTAATGACCCAAAGTTTCATTAATGGAAAATCCTTCTTGATCCAATTAAATGTGTCTTTATGAAAAATGTTTTTATAAGATGTCAACCTCTTTGGTTTTATAATAAGAGTTGTGACCGTTACTTTTATATTCGTTGAACACTGATCACATGATTAGTATAAATATAAGGCTTTAACGAACCCAATTTTTACTCAAACAAAGGAAGCGATGGCATCATCCAGTAGAATTTCCCCATACGAATCCAATTTGTCGGAGCTCGGAAAAGAGGTGGCATCTTTGGGCTTCGCCCTTGACCAAGCCCAAGATGAGCTTCATTATGTCAAGCTCGAACATGACTGTCTACGGGAAAAGTGGAAGTTGATTGAAATTACCACTCGAGCGATGTAATCCGAGCCTCCCCAAAAGTCTATCACCATTTCATACCTTACCCTTAGGTTTTATGCAGCTGTTTTAAGGGGTTATGTAACAAATAAGTAGTACTATGTTCATGTACATTTTGTTTGTATGAATATAATTTCTAGTCATTTTTGATACATTGTAAATAGTTCTTAAAGTACAAATGGTGTTTTTAGTTATTATTTAATTACGAATTAAATTTTATTAAATTAAGGTATTTTTGAATTAAATAATATTTTAATAAAATATTATTATTTAATATTAAATTAATTTTTATTAAATATAGATGACATTATAATTTTATGAATGCAATTAAATTTTTTATTATGGTTTGAAAGCCATTTCTGTCAAAACCCGTGAATTTTCGATAAATGTTGGTTTTTATTTTAAAAGTGAAAATAAACATATTTAGAAAAAAAATTTAGAAAAAATAAATGTCATTTCTGGAATCAGGATGTCAAAATTATCCAACGGTGAATTTTTCATAATTTTCAGAGACAGTCAAATTTTTGGGTAAAAATTAAATACCATTTATTATATAATGTGTTGTATGACATAATAATGACCCAATGATGATGTAATAAAATACCATAATCCTTCTGTTCGGCCAATATATGTTTTACCATTAAAATAAAGTGATTTTGGGTTTGTTTGAATTACTTTTCAAAGCATTAATGAACCCCTCAAAACTTATTCAACACTTTGTCTTTTTAAATTAATTTCCATGGGTGTGTGACTCACCTCCACATAGGAAACCCTAATTTTTTAATACATTCGGACCTTGGCCCTGTAAAATATTTTTTTCCTCTTTCCTTTTCCAGAAACCATGGGAAAATACCATGGGATGGTTTGTGGTTAGGATTTTTTTAATATAAGGGGTCCCAAACCTAAATAATAAAGAATTCTCTCACCTTTCCTATATAAACCCACCCAATCTCCCACTTCCTCCTCACTAAAATCACTTGGAGTTCGTCCAAACTATACCCTACAATCTCTAGAATCCTCCCAAGGTGCCCCAAGATCTCAAGAAGCCTCACACAAGCCTCTCTCCATCCTTTGGAAACACACTTCAAAGTAAGGGTTTTTTTCTTCTTTTCTCATTTTTTTCAATTTTCTTTAAGTTGTATTGCCCTTTTAATTTCAATTATGAATGTTGGGGTATGGTTTCTCACCTCCCCGATACTTCCCTCTTATTGATTCAATGATGGGAGACCCCTTTCTCTCTAATTAAATGCCTCCCATGTACACCTGTTACTATGCCGAAATTCCGAAAGGATCTCCTCTCTCTTCTTTTAGATTCAAGCTATACTTTTGTATCATGAATCTAAATTCCATTTCAATTGTTGGGACATGTATCTATATGACCTCCTTACTGTCCATTACATGTAAATATGATGAGTAACCCCTTTATCTCTCATCAACCATTTTTATGAATTCTTATGTCACGTCGTTACGCTGCCGAAATCGCAACAATTTTCTAATCCAATGTCATTGTGTAGTGAATACCATGCCCATTTCTCCATCAACGGTATTAACCTTTATGCACATTTACATATTGATTTTAAAGTTTCATGTATTAATTACACATTCCTTTATCGTGGAATAAATTATTATGTTTTATGAATCCATGTTTTATGATCCATGTGGGACACTTATGCATGAAATGAAATGTTTAAGAAGGGTAGACCCTTATAGCCCTCCAATGCATTGGGTAAAGTATAGTATCATGACACATCAAGTGAAATGAATGTTGACTCATGCTAATTCAAGTGCAATGAGGGTTTACTCGTTCTTCATGTGCAATGAGGGTTTACCCATGCTCTATGTGCAATGAGCCATGACTCATACTAATTCAATGTTAAGTGTTATTGCCACATTTCCATGTTATGATTATCATGCTTTATCATGCCTTTATGTTCATGTTTATCTTATGCTCTATTGAAATTCCTATTGCAAAACATGAATTTTACTCCTAATGTTATTCCATGTGTACTCCCTTACTGGGCTTTATAGCTCACCATTTTCTTATGCATGTCCTTAGGTTATCCCATGAAATGATAAGTACGAAGGATTGTAGTGGTCATGCAAAGGAAGTTTTCAATAAAGAGGTTGTATTTCATGTTTTAAGTTTTTATGTAATGATCCTAATCCCCAAAGACACTAAACCTCTCGATCTTCTTTGTTGTATCAAGTGATGTTTTATGTAATGAATCATGTTTAAGTTGTAATAAAAAACAGTGTTGTCATAGTTGGTATCAAAGTATAGGTTTAGTTGTTTTTGGGATTAGGAAACCCCAGTAAAGCCTTGGATACAAGACCATGTATAATAAAAACATCCCTAAGTTATGTTAAATACTAAGTAAGTGGTTTATCAAACAAATTCATCCATGTCTGGATACGAGCAGGTAGAGGCGGCTCTGGCACAGATGTATCCTAGGGGTAAAACCCGAAAATACCGCTTTGAGCTAGACTCGAATGGAAACTGGTGCCCGGAAACGGGCCTTGCTGCACTCTTGGTTAAGACACTCCCGGGGGATACGTTTTGATAAATTCACAATTTTGGTATGAACCCTTATTAAGGGAAAAATGCCCCTAAGAATATATGTTAGAATGTAGATCATGGAAAGCCTAGATTGAATCCTATAGACTCATGAGTTAAGGAAATAAAAGTTTATTTATAAGTCATCAACTATTGTATTTGGATTACCCTTTATGTGTTACCCCTATCTTTCCTTTTATTCCATCCAATAGCTGGTAATAGGGGGACTCGGGCTAACAACCGTTGTGAATATCAGTGTGATGATTGTACTAAATAGATTCCCAATCCAATGGGAGCGGTAATCACAAACTTTTTCATGCTTCTCTCTCAGCTAACTCAAGTTTTGAATAGAAACACGGGTCAAGAGGAACGTCCAAACCCCCCTAAGAAGGAACAAGTCTCTATCGAGATCTTCATGAGGCAAAGGCCTCCAACTTTTAGTGGATCGTCCGATCCCCCGATCACTGAACAATGGATCAACTCTATTGAAAAGATATTCTCCATCCTCCAATGTTCTGAACACGAGAATGTTATCCAGGCGGCTTATCGTATGGAGGGTGAAGCTGATAAATGGTGGACATTGATCAAAAATATTAAGCCTGGGGAGGAGATCGAGGCTTTGGAATGGAAGGAATTTCGGAAGATTTTTGGCGATAAATATTTTCCGCGGACCCTCTGTCTTAAAATTGAAAGGGACTTCCTTTCCCATAAGAAAAAAGATTAAGAATCTGTGGAAGCATACGAGGAAAACTTCACAAGGATTGCATGATACGATTCCGGCTTTGTCGTTACCACCGAATGCAAGGTTGACCACTTCTTTGGTGGGATAAAGCCTAGCTTGCGGAAAGAATTAGCGATCCGTGACTTCGACGGCTATGAGGAAATTGTCTGATGTGCCCTCAAGGTTGAAATGAAGATCGGGGAATCACAGGGGTATCATGGGGACAAGAAGCATATGGTGGATTTCAATGCAGGTGGTCCGATGGATAAATCCAACGGTGCTAAGAAGTTACAGTACCCCACTTGCCAAAAGTATAGGAAGAAGCACCCTGGAAATTGCCTTAAGGGGAATATAAAATGCTTCAGGTGTGGAAGGGAAGGGAACCTAGCTACTAACTGTCGGAAAGAAGGACCCGCAGCTGCGATAGAGGAGAGGAACGCTCCGTTCGAACCTCAACGCAATGTTCAATGCTACAAATTCAATGAACCATGTCATTTTGCAAATCAGTGCCCTAATCCAAGGGTTATCGGAGGAAACCAACAACCTCCAAGACAGGAAGGAAGATATTTTTCCATCACTTATGCCGAAGTGAACCCTGACAACGAAGTAGTGACAGGTACGCTAGTTATTCATTCAAGAATAGAGAACGTACTTTTTGATTCAGGTTCTACATGTCACGAACCGAATCTGGTCGCCATCAAACCAGCACCAAACCCTGCTCATGGCAAGACCCAAAGGGCGTTCCCCATCCCCACGGGCTGGCACAAGTGCCCGGGTATCATAAAAATTCATTTGGGAATGATTTACCCGAGTTTGGGTTCATAAGATAACCAAAAACAAACAACAAACCAAATCTGAAAAATTATGCCAAACAAGAATTAATAAAAATTCAGAACATAGTATATGAGTTTAAACAAGACAGAAGAGGTCCAAAGGTACATAAAATTAGCAGCAAACAGCCCATGAGACTCCACACGACAAGGGGTCATCACCCACAAGCCGTCTCCACAACACCGCACCATCGAGAGAAACTAGCAACCCAAACCGCCATCGCCCAAGGCTTTTCCTTTGCCTGTGTCAAACATGATCAAGTCTACATACACCCAAAGGTGTAAGTAGGGTGTGAGACTAAGCCCAATAGGATATCACCCAAGGATTTCAAGTGATATTCATTATAAAATAAAAGGCTTTCAAGAGTTATAAATAGATAATAGTGGCATTTATTTCTAAAAGTGAAACTTTGAAAAGAAAATAACATTCAATGGGGATAACTATAAAGAATCAGTGAAAGTAAATAAAACATTCAAGATACTGGTTTTCACATCCCAAAATACCATAATGAATGTTTAAATGCCAAAAAGGCCACGAGCACCAAGCGTAGGAACCCCCCTAGGTACTAGTTTGTTGTGAGCCCCAAGTACCTCGTACCTCGGTGAAAGTAACCATAACGAAATTCGTTCTCCTGCACGAGCCACTAGTAGGGATCATACCCATAACCTAGTGGTCTCCAATCATCTCCATTATAGTTTTGTTAGTGTTATCCATGTCAGACTTGCTAAGTGAACCATGGTCAAAACCCCTCCGTTCACTAGCGTACTAGTACACGTTAGCCCACCTAGATACCTGGGTTTCCCGTATTGTGCTCAAATAGTCACCACATGCTACCAAAATCAATATTCACATATAAATATAAGTTCTGGTCACACACATTCAAAACAGTATCTACACCTTCTTTTCACATTTTGCATAACTCAATAAACCATTTATAATTTCCATAAAACAATTTCAAAAAAATTAATCAAATGTTGCACATTAAATTCATCTAAAATCCCATATTTAAAACCAAATGGAGACCAATATTATACCAAAACATAAATTTCAGCATCAAAACATTTTTATAAATCCAATCCCTGAATTATAAAACAACACCAAGAGGCACAATATGGGTTACACATGTAAAACATCCATTTTCACACAAGATTGGCACTTAAAAATCTACCACTTTTAAAATGCTACCCAAATCAATTTTTGAAATCAAAATACTGAATGATGAACACAATAGAAACCTAAATACAGCAAGCCAACTCATTATACAATACCTACATATGAAATCACCTACCAAAAGAGTCAAAACCCCCAAATCCTTGTGCGTCACTTCAACCGCACCTCCGCCGCACCACAAAGGAGTAAGATTGAACCTAAAACCAGAGGATTGGACCAAGAAACTCAAAACTAAAACCCTAGGTACGAAACCCCATCTTCTGGACGTTTGGGGGTTCAATAAAATAGGAAGAAACCCTAATAAGAAGGGAGGAATAAGGAAGAGAAACAACTTACTTGAGAAATCTGGACGTTTTTTGGAGCTTCAGATGTTCGGCCCTAAATCGAGATCAATATGAGCTCCAAAGAGGCGAAAACGAAGATGGGGGTGTGTCTAGGTTCTATGGGAATGTTTGAGAGGTGTAATCACCGAAAAAGGATATAAAAAAATATTTTATGAAAGAATTACAAAACAATTTTAAAACTGGAAATGGGCTTTCAGGTTGGCCCAATACCTAATTTTATCACCCCAATCCATGATTCTAATGAATTTTTAAGGGTCCCAAAATTATTTTGTGGTTTTAATATTTAAATTACGGTCATTTTGGAAGTTGAATGGTTGAAAAATGTTGAAAAACGTAGGAGTTATTAAAGAAACAAAATATACTTTCAAAACTGGAAATGGGCTCTTAGGTTGGCCCAAATTTTGGAAACCCACTTTTTCCTTTAAAAATGCATGAAAAACCACCAAAACAAATCAAGGATGTAAATTAAATGAAAAATACCTCTAAATATTTCATGTATGTGACAATTCTCCCCCCATGAAAGACATTCCACCCCGGAAAGTCAACATGAGGCTTGATTGGAAAACAAGAACGGGTACTCTTCCTCGACCCACGACTTTCGCTCCCATGTCTCATGTGTATCATTTCCATGCTGCCATAGAACCCGGACTAATGGAATAGACTTCCCTCGAAGTATCTTCTCTTGGGAGTCCACTATTTTCATTGTCCTCTAAACAATAGACAAGTCAGGCTCTATCTCCAGTTCATCCCAACTCAACACATGGGACAGATCCGGGTAGTATTTCTTCAACTGAGAAACATGGAAGACATCATGGATGGACGTCAACTGAGAAGGTAAGGCCAACCTGTATTCCACCTTTCCAATACGTTCGATGATCTCAAATGGCCCGGCGTACCGTGGAGTCAGCTTACCTTTCTTCCCCAATCGACGATGGCCTAAACGAGGGGCCACCTTAAAAAATACTCTATCACCCACAGAAAACTCTAGGTCTCGACGCCTCCGGTCAGCATATGATTTATGACGACTCTGAGCAGTCAATAAACGTTTCCTGATTAATATTACCTTCTCAGATGTCTCCTGCACCATACTCGGCCCCAATAGTGAGGTCTCACCTACCTCATCCCAACAGAGGGGGGATCGACAAGGCCGACCATAGAGCGCCTCAAAAGGATCCATTCGAATCGAGGATTCGTAACGGTTATTATAAGCAAACTCAACCAATCCCAAATGGGTATCCCAAGAACCTCCAAAGTATAGGACACATGCACGAAGCATGTCCTCCAAAATCTGATTCGCCCGCTCTGTCTGACCATCTGTCTGCGGATGGTATGTTGTGCTCATCTTAATCTGGGACCCCAAGGCCTTCTGAAGGCCTTCCCAGAATCGAGATGTGAAACAAGGGTCTCTATCTGAGACAACTGCTGATGGCACACCATGGAGTCTCACCACCTCCTGAAGATACAAACGGCCAAACTCATCCACTTTAGATGTATCTCTGATCGGAAGGAAGTGGGCTGATTTGGTTAGACGATCAATCACCACCCAAATGGCATTCTTAGCTCGAGGTGTACGAGGTAATCCAACAATGAAGTCCATGGAAACCTCGTCCCACTTCCAGGTAGGAATGGGTAGTGGTTGGAGCAAACCGGAGGGCCTTTGGTGCTCTGCTTTCACCTGCTGGCATGTGTAGAATCTCGACACAAAGTCCGCTATGTCCCGTCTCATACCAGGCCACCAGAACTACCGACGGACATCATAATACATCTTAGTGGCACCCAGATGGACAGCCCACTGAGACTGGTGGCTATCCTGCATCACCACCTTCTGTAGAAATAACGGCACTACCGAAAGTCCCTTGAAGCACAAGATGCCCTCGGGAGACGACGACCAATCAGAGGATGTCTCCCCACCATGAAGAAACTGCTTCGATCACTGACAAAGCTCATCACTAGGTTGTTCCTGCTGAATCAACTCCAACAGAGAAGGAGCCAACTGGATGCTCGCCAAGAATGCCCCTCCACTATGTTCCTTGGTCTCCACATGCATCTAAGAAAAGATCCCCATTAATGTCCACTCATCACTGGACTTCCTCAAAGCCTGCACTGGAACCCTTTTTCTAAAGGCGTCGGCCACTACATTACCCTTACCTGGGGTATAGATAATGTCAAAATCAAACCCCTGCAAGTACTCGATCCAGCGACGCTGCCTCATGTTGAGGTCCTTTTGTGGGAAGATATAAGCCAAGCTTTTGTGATCATAATAGACCAAAAACTTCTCCCCAAGGAGGTAGTGACGCCACGTCTTCAAAGAATGCATCACTGCTGCCAACTCCAAGTCATGGGTTGGGTAGTTCTTTTCGTGTGGCCGGAGTTGGCGAGAGCCATACGCCACCACGTGATCATCCTGCATAAGCACGCACCCAAGACCCATACCTGAGGCATCACAATAAACCACATATCCCTTTCCTGCCTCTGGTAAAATCAGCACGGGGGCAGTAGTCAATCGCCTCTTCAGCTCCTCGAATTATGCCTGACATTCTGGACCCCATACAAACTTCACCCCTTTCCGGGTGAGGGTAGTCATCGGTGAAGCAAGCCGAGAGAAATCCCGAACGAATCACCTATAATAACCAGCAAGGCCAAGGAAACTCCTAATATCGAACACATTCTTCGGCTGGTCCCATGACATAACCGCACTAATCTTATCAGGGTCCACTGAAACTCCATTCTCTGAGATCACATGCCCGAGAAATCTCACCTCCCTGATCCAGAAACTGCACTTTGACAACTTTTCATAGAGGCGGTGATCCCGTAATGTACCCAAAACGACCCTCAAATGATGTTCGTGTTCCTCCTCAGAGCTAGAGTATACCAGAATGTCGTCCACGAACACCACAACAAAATAATCGAGATATTGATGGAAAACCCTATTCATAAGTGCCATAAAGACTGCTGGAGCATTTGTCAATCCAAAGGGCATGACCAAATACTCAAAGTGGCCGTACCTGATTCGGAAGGCTGTCTTTGGGATATCTGACTCCTTCACCCTGAGTTGATGATACCCTAGAAGCAGGTCTATCTTTGAGAACTACTTTTCCCCCTTCAACTGATCAAACAAACCATCTATTCTGGGTAAAGGGTATTTGTTATTAATTGTTACCTTATTCAGCTTCCGGTAGTCAATGCAAAACTGGAGGGATCCATCAGCCTTTTTTGCAAACAACACAGGAGCGGCCCAAGGAGAGACACTCGGGTGAATGAATCCTTTGGATTCTAAGTCGTCCATCTGTATCATTAATTCCCTCAACTCGGTGGGGGACATGCGATAAGAGGGAAGAGATATCGGCTGTGTTACCGGCGCCAGATCAATTGAAAACTCTACATCCCGCTCTGGGGGCAAGCCTGAAAAATCATCTGGGAATACCTCCAGAAACTCATTCACTACATGAGGTAGTGCACCTTCAGGGGAAAGACCATCCTCTAAAATAATAGAAGATAACTGGAAGATAACACTTCCCATCTCTGGGAGTGGAGGCCCTGCACGACCCGACCGAGGATCCCATTCTCCATGAAAAACCTGACGACTCCCATCAGGTGCCGTGAAACTCACAAGCCGTCTATAGCAATCGATGTGTGCCAGGAAGTGTACTAGCCAATCCATCCCGAGTATGACATAAAAAAGGTTCATATCTAAGACCAAGAGGTCCCACTCCATCTCAACCCCTGACACAGAAAGCGCACATGATGGGCACCTGAGACCCTGCTCCTTATTCTTTCCCAGCGGTGTCACCAACTCCATTGCGAATGACATCAAATCAGTTGGAAGATTCAGAATGTCCACAAAACGGGCAGAAATGAATGAAACAGAGGCACCAATATCAAAAAGAGCAGCAGCTATAGAAGATGAAATCAAAACGGTACCCCGAACAGTCGACGGTCCCACCTCTGATCCTAGTGGTGCATGATCCACCGCATGGAGATGTCCAGTCTCTGCCTGAAGACGACCACTAGTCTGTGGCTGTGCCCTGAACTGGCTCTGACCAGAAGATTACCCAGCCCTACCACCACGACTGCCAAATCGAGATCCCCCAGTCCTCGACGGCTCAGACTGTGCTGGAACTCCTCTGGGAGCCATGGATCCTGCCCCACTTTGAAGTGGACACGCTATCCCGCATAAGCGTCGCACGTGTCCCATACCTCCACACTGGAAACAGGTCTTAGGAGGATGAGGGCATGCTGGACGGATGTGCCCGGGCTTCCCACACTGGTGGCACACGACCGATCTCGCATCAGAAGCCACTGATGACAACTGCCTAGAAGAGTTCCCTGAACTGCCTCCTCCTTTCTTCACATGATCCTCCCTCTTCCTTTTCTTCTCTGAGGAGCTTCCACTTCCCACTGCTGATACATAACCATAGAAACCAGCCCTGCCTTTTCTATCAATCTCCACCATGCACGCCCGATCAACGACCTCAGCATAGGTCCTTAGCTTAAACAAGAACACCTGGGAGTATATCTATGGTCTCAAGCCTTTCTCAAACCTCTGGGCCTTCGATTCCTCATTAGAGACAATTTCTGGAGAATACCTAACCACCTCAGCAAAACGGTTGGCATACTCCATCACAGATAGATTTCCCTGAACAAGTTCCTTGAACTCTCTAGACCTGGCATAAGCCAACACCTCAGGGCAGCACTGTTCATTGAAGACAACCTTGAAATCTCCCCAGCGCATCTTCTCATTCTTCTCATCCTGAAGCACTGACTCCCACCATTTATAGCTGGGACCCTCCAATAGAAAGGAGGCACACTTCACCCTGAGCTCCTTGGGTGTTTCCAGGAACCCAAACATACGCTCGATCTTCTCGAGCCATTCCTCTGCTTCTTGGGGTTCTGATCTGCCTCGGAAGGTTGGAGGCTTATTTTTCAGGAACTCCTGGGCCTTTTCCTTTATAGGACCAGTCTCATCCTCTCTAATATGAGCTGGAACTGGAGCTGGTCCATATCCTAGAGCCTGGACAGCCCGGACAACGACCTCGACTAGCCTCTGATCAATTGGCGTGGGAGAACTCTCTCCGGCTTCCTCCCGTGGGTGCGTTAGAGCTTTCCGGGGAGGCATGTTGCTACAAAATTTAAGAGTCACAATATAATAATCAATACCACAATTCTGAAAATTTTAATCAAATACCTCAAATATAGATAATCAAAGCACATTTCAGTATTAAAATAAACAACTACAACACATCCGCATGATGTCCACATGTGGTCTGCAGCCCACACGTCTCACCTGGAAGTGAAGTCAATCTTTAAATACCAACATCCCCTGGTGACTCAAGGTATGCCATGAGAGGTGTGGTCCAGACACCCTAGTCACAACCAAAACCCCGAGCCCCGACAGTCCTAGCTCCTGTCTATCCAGACTCATCCCAAAATAACAATATAACCCAAAAACATTATCCACCTTTGATACCATTTAGTCACGAACCGAATCTGGTCGCCATCAAACCAGCACCAAACCCGGCTCATGGAAAGAACCGAAGGGCGTTCCACATCCCCACGGGCTGGCACAAGTGCCCGGGTATCATAAAAATTCATTTGGGAACGATTTACCCGAGTATGGGTCCATAAGATAACCAAAAACAAACAACAAACCAAATCTGAAAAATTATGCCAAACAAGAATTAATAAAAATTCATAACATAGTATATGAGTTTAAACAGGACACAAGAGGTCCAAAGGTACATAAAGGTAGCAGCAAATAGCCCATGAGACTCCACACGACAAGGGGTCATCACCCACAAGCCGTCTCCACAACACCGCACCATCGAGTGAAACTAGCAACCCGAACCGCCATCGCCCAAGGCTTTTCCTTTGCCTATGTCAAACATGATCAAGTCTACTTACACCAAAAGGTGTAAGTAGGGTGTGAAATTAAGCCCAATAGGTTATCACCCAAGGATTTCAAGTGATAGGCATTGTAAAATAAAAGGCTTGCAAGAGTTATAAATAGATAATAGTGGCATTTATTTCTAAAAGTGGAACTTTGAAAAGAAAATAACTTTAAATGGGGATAACTATAAACAATCAGTGAAATTGAATAAAACATTCAAGCTACTGTTTTTCAAATCCCAAAATACCATAAAGAAAGTTTAAATGCCAAAAAGGCCACGAGCACCAAGCGTAGGAACCCCCCTAGGTACTAGTTTGTTGTGAGCCCCAAGTACCTCGTACCTCGGTGAAAGTAACCATAACGAAATTCGTTCTTGTGCACGAGACACTAGTAGGGATCATACCCATAAACTAGTGGTCTCCAATCATCTCCATTATAGTTTTGTTAGTGTTATACACGTCAGACTTACTAAGTGAACCATGGTCAAAACCCCTCCTTTCACTAACGTACTAGTACACGTTAGCCCACCTAGATACCCGGGTTTCACGTATTATGATCAAATAGTCACCACATGCTACCAAAATCAATATTCACATATAAATATCATTTCTGGTCACACACATTCAATACCGTATCTACACCTTCTTTTCACCTTTTGCATAATTCAATAAACCATTTATAATTTCCATAAAACAATTTCAAGAAAATTAATCAAATGTTGCACATTAAATTCATCAAAAATCCCATATTTAAAACCAAATGGAGACCAATATTATACCAAAACATAAATTGCATCATCAAAACATTTTTATAAATCCAATCCCTGAATTATAAAACAACACCAAGAGGCACAATATGGGTTACACATGTAAAACACCCATTTTCACAGAAGATTGGCACTTAAAAATCTACCACTTTTAAAATGCTACCGAAATCAATTTTTGAAATCAAAATACTGATTGATGAACATAATGGAAACCTAAATACATCAATCCAACTCATTATACAATACCTACATATGAAATCACCTACCAAAAGAGTCAAAACCCCCAAATCCTTGTGCGTCACTTCAACCGCACCTCCGCCGCACCACAAAGGAGTATGATTGAACCTAAAACCAGAGTATTGGACCACGAAACTCAAAACTAAAACCCTAGGTACGAAACCCCATCTTCTGGACATTTGAGGGTTCAATAAAAAAGGAAGAAACCCTAAGAAGAAGGGAGGAATAAGGAAGAGAAACAACTTACTTGAGAAATCTGGACGTTTTTTGGAGCTTCAGAAGTTAGGCCCTAAATCTCGATCAATATGAGATCCACAGAGGCGAAAACGAAGATGGGGGTGTGGCTGGGTTCGATGGAAATGTGTGAGAGGTGGAATCACCGAAAAAGGATAAAAAATAAATATTTTATGAAAGAATTACAAAACAATTTTAAAACTAGAAATGGGCTTTCGGGTTGGCCCAATACCTAATTTTATCACCCCAATCTGTGATTCTAATGAATTTTTAAGGGGCCCAAAATTATTTTGTGGTTTTACTATTTAAATGAAGGTCATCTTGGAAGTTTAATGGTTGAAAAATGTTGAAAAACTAAGGAGTTATTAAAGAAACAAAATATACTTTCAAAACTGGAAATGGGCTCTTAGGTTGGCCCAAATTTTGGAAACCCACTATTTCCTTTAAAAATGCATGAAAAACCACCAAAACAAATCAAGTATGTAAATTAAATGAAAAATACCTCTAAATATTTCATGTATGTGACACTACACATTCTTTTATATCTCTAAAGTTTAGTAGAACAATCCCAGCACCACCACGAATCATGGAAGTAATGATTTCAGTGAGTACGGAAAATGGGGAAATCATTGAATCCCATTAATATAAGTCTTCCCCTGTTATAATCTATGGATTGAACGTCCCAGAAAACCTCGTCATACTCTCTTTGGTGGAATTTGATGCAATTTTTGGCATGGATTGGCTTTCCTTATATAGATCCAACATAAATTTTCGGGAGAGGGAAATCACAATCCATATGGAGAATCGACCCCCGGTTATTTACAAGTTTCAGGAGTAGTATTAATCTTCTTTAGCTCCATCATCTCAAGCATGGATATTTCTTCCCTATGAGCATGCATATCTGGCTCATATTATTGATTCCAAATAAGAAACCATCCTTGAAGGAATGCCTATTGTGAGGGAATTCGCGGAAGTGTTTCCCGAGGAACTGCGTGGTCTTCCTCCAAGAAGAGATGTTGAGTTCTCAATTGAACTTATACCTGGGGTGATACCAATATCCAAGAATCCATATAGAATGGCTGTTGTTGAGCTTGAAGAGATGAAAAAACAACTATAGGAGAATCTGGATAAAGGGTTTATATTCCCAAGCGCTTCACCATGGGGTGCACCAGTCCTCTTCGTCAAGAAAAAGGATGTGTCAATGCGGCTCTGCATTGATTATCGTGAACTTAACAAAATCATGATAAAGAACTAGTATCCACTCCTAAGAATTGATGACTTGTTCGATCAGTTTCGTGGAGCATAATACTTCTCCAATGTGGACTTGTGGTTGGGATATTATCAAGTAATGGTGAGGAAGGAAGATATTCCAAAGACTACTTTTCGTACAATATATGGGCACTATGAATTCATAGTAATGACTTTCGGACACTCCAATACTCTAGAAATATTCATGGACTTGATGAATAGAGTCTTTATAGATTTCCTTGACAAATTTGTGGTAGTATTTATAGATGGTATTCTAATATACTCCAAAATCAAGGAGGACCATGAGGATCATTTTAGAACTGTACTAGAGACTTTGTGCAAGGAGAAGATCTATGCAATTTACAACAAGTGTGAGTTATGGTTGATGGAGGTCTCATTCATGGGCCATATCATCAAAAGAAATGGGATATCTGTTGACCCCTGCAAAACAGATGCAATTGAGGGATGGCCGAGGCCAACATTGGTAATGGATATCCGTAGCTTCTTGGGGTCAGCTGGATATTATCGATGATTTGTGAGAAATCTCTCGCGATTGTACAACCCTCTTACCAAGATAACTAGAAAGGGAGTAATGTTTTATTGGAGTGATGAATGCGAAGAAAGCTTCAAGGAGTTAAAAAGGAGGCTTATCCCTGCACCTGTGCTCACTTTACCCACAAGTGGGGTGTTTTTTATTGTATTCAGTGATGCTTCGAAAAAGGGATTAGGATGTGTGCTGATGCAGAATGATAAAGTGATATCCTATGCCTCAAGGAAGTGGAAAATCCATTAGCCAAACTATCAAACGCATGATCTAGAGTTGGCTGCTGAGTTCTTTTCCTTGAAAATATGGCAGCATTATCTCTATGGAGATAAATGTGAGATATATACTGACCACAAGATTCTTATATATATATTCACACAGAAAGAGCTTAATATGCACCCCAAAATATGGATAGAGCTCATCAAGGATTATGAATGTTCAATACATTACCACCCTGGGAAAGCGAACAAGGTGGCGAATTCCCTAAGTAGAAAGGATCCAACGATTCTATTAATGACGAGAATTGAGAAGGATCCAATCTTCTTAGACTTGATGAAGATGGACGTGGGAATCATAAAGAAGGGAACATCATCAATAAATTCACAACTGATTGCTCAACCATCTCTTTTGGAAAGGTTAATGGATGCTCAAATGGATGATGTGGGAATTCAAGAAAAAGTGGAAACTATCAAAAATGGAATATCCTCGGAGTTTAAAGTTAATGAAGAAGGAATTGTGCAGTTTGGGAAAAGACTATGTGTTCCATCAAGTCCAGAGCTGAAGAAAGAACTTTTGGATGATGCACATAGTTCAAATTTCACTATACACCCACGGAGCACAAAGATGTATCGAGATCTCCAAGAAACCTTTTTTGTGGGATAATATGAAGAAGGATATCGCTGAATATACATCAATGTGCCTGGTGTGTCAGCAAGTGAAGGTAGAGAGGCAGAAGTCTAAGGGGATCATACAAACATTGCCCATAACAGAATGGAAATGGGAGAACATCACTATGGACTTTGTCACCGGACTTCTGAGGACATCCAATGGAAACAATGCAATCTGGGATGTTTTGGATCGTCTTACAAAGACTGCACACTTCATTGCTATTCGAGAGGATTTCTCTTTGGATCAACTGGCACAAATATATATCAGTGAAGTGGTAAGGTTTCATGGAGTACCACTATCTATTGTGTCCGACCGAGATCCAAGATTCACCTCTATGTTTTGGAATAGTCTTCAACATGCTCTGAATATTGAACTGAAATTTAGTACGGTCTATCATCCTCAAACTGATGGTCAATCAGAGAGGAATATCCAAACACTTGAGGATATGTTGAGAGCGTTCTCAATGGACTATAAAGGAGGATGGTATCAACATCTTCCTCTGGTTGAGTTCTCTTTTAATAACAGTTTCCACTCGAGCATCCAAATGGCACCATATGAAGCCCTGTATGGGAAAAGGTGCAGAACACCGACATGTTGGGATGAGGTCAGTGAATGTAAGCTGCTTGGACCAGAAATGGTTGATGAAATTGTGGATAAGGTGAAAACCATTCAGCAGCATATCAAGGCAGCCCAGAGTCGACAGAAGAGTTATGCAGATAATCGTCGACAAGACCTTGAATTTAAAGTTGGATACATGGTGTTTTTACGCATATCTCCATGGAAGAAGGTCATGAGGTTTCGAAAGAAAGGGAAGTTAAGACCAAGGTACATCATCCCCTTCGAGATTGTTGATCGTTTTGGGGATATGGCATATCGACTAGCACTTCCACCTACTATGTGCATGGTTCATGATGTCTTTCATGTATCCCTCTTAAAGAAGTACATACCGGACCCTTCACATGTACACTCTTCCGAGGTGGTACAATTGGAAGATGATCTTTCTTATGAGGAGCAACCAGTGAAGATCCTAAATCATAGAGAAAAATTTCTACGAAATCAGACAATGCCCCTCGTCAAGAAGTTGCGAAGAAACCGCAGGTTTGAAGAAGCGACTTGGGAGTCAGAGGATATGAGGAAGATGAGTTACCCTCATTTGTTTTAGTGTGGGAAAAGGAAAATTTCTAGGGTGAAATTTTTTAAGGGGGGAATATTGTAATGACCCAAAGTTTCATTAATGGAAAATCCATCTTGATCCAATTAAATGTGTCTTTATGTAAAATTTTTTTATAAGATTTCAACCTCTTTGGTTTTATGATAAGAGTTGTGACTGTTACTTTTATAGCCGTTGAACAGTGATCACATGATTAGTATAAATATAAGGCTTTAACGAACCCAATTTTTACTCAGACAATGGAAGTGATGGCCTCATCCTGTAGAATTTTCCCAATACAAAGACCATTTGTCGGAGCTCGGAAAAGAGGTGGCATCTTTGGGCTTCGCCCTTGACAAAGACCAAGCTGAGCTTCATTATGTCAAGTTTGAACGTGACCTTCATTGGTAAAAGTGGAAGTTGATTGAAATTACCACTCGAGCGATGTTATCCGAGCCGCCCCAAGAGTCTGTCACCATTTCAAACCTTATCCTGAGGTCTTATGCGGCTGTTTTATGATGTTATGTAACAAATTAGTAGTACAATGTTCATGTACTTTTTTTGTATGAATATAATTTATAGTCAATTTTGATACATTGTAAATAGGTTTTAAAGTACAAATGGTGTTTTTAGTTATTATTTAATTAAAAATTCAATTTTATTAAATTAAAGGATTTTTCAATTAAATAATATTTTAATAAAATATTATTATTTAATATTAAATTAATTTTTATTAAATATAAATGATCTTATTATTTTATGAATGCAATTAAAATTTTTATTATGGTTTGAAAGCCATTTCTGTTAAAACCCGTGAATTTTCGATAAATGTTGGTTTTTATTTTAAAAGTGAAAATTAACATATTTAGAAATTTTTTTAGATAAAATAAATGTCATTTGTGGAATCAAGACGTCAAAATTATCCAACGGTGAATTTTTCATAATTTTCTGAGATGGTCAAATTTTTGTGTAAAAATCAAATACCATTTAATATATAAAGTGTTTTATGACATCATAATGACCCAATGATGATGTAATAAAATACCATAATCCTTATGTTCGGCCAATATATGTTTTACCATTAAAATAAAGTGATTTTGGGTTTGTTTGACTTACTTTTCAATGCATTAATGAACCCCTCAAGACTTATTCAACACTTTCCCTTTTTAAATTAATTTCCATGGGAGTGTGACTCACCTCCACATAGGAAACCCTAATTTTTTAATACGTTCAGACCTTGGCCTTGTAAAATATTTTTTCCTCTTTCCTTTTCCAGAAACCATGGGCAAATACCATGGGATGGTTTGTGGTTTGGATTTTTTTTAATATTAGGGGTCCCAAACCTAAATAATAAAGAATTCTCTCACCTTTCCTATATAAACCCACCCAAGCTCCCACATCCGCCTCACTAAAATCTCATGGAGATCGTCCAAACTCTACCCTAATCTCTCTAGAATCCTCCCAAGGTGCCCCAAGCTCCCAAGAAGCCTCTCACAAGCCTCTCTCTAGCCTTTGGAAGCTCACTTCCAAGTAAGGGTTTTTTTCTTCTTTTCTCATTTTTGTCAATTTTCTTTTAGTTGTATTGCCCTTTTAATTTAAATTATGAATGTTGGGGTATGGTTTCTCACCTCCCCCATACTTCCCTGTTATTGTTTTAATGATGGGATACCCCTTTCTCTCTCATTAAATTTCTCCCATGTACACTCGTTACTATGCCGAAATTCAGAAATGAACTCCTCTCTCTTCTTTTACATTCAAGAAATACTTTTGTATCATGAATCTAAATTCCATTTCAATTGTTGGGACATGTATCTATACGAACTCCTTACTGTCCATTACATGTAAATATGATGAGGAACCCCTTTCTCTCTCATCAACTATTTTTATGAATTCTTATGTCACGCCGTTACGCTGTCGAAATCACACCAATATTCTAAGCCAATGTCATTGTGTAGTGAATACCATGCCCATTTCTCCAACAAGGGTATTAAACTTTATGAAAATTTACATATTTATTATAAAGTTTCATGTATTAATTACACATTCTTTTATCGTGGAATAAATGATTATGTTTTATGAATCCATGTTTTATGATCCATGTGGCACACTTATGCATGAAATAAAATGTTTAAAAATGGTGCACCCTTATAGCGCTCCAATGCATTGGGTAATGTATAGTATCATGATACTTCAAGTGAAATGAGTGTTAACTCATGCTAATTCAAGTGCAACGAGGGTTTACTTGGGCTTCATGTGCATTGAGGGTTTACTCATGCTCCATGTGCAATGAGCCATGGCTCATGCTAATTCAATGTTAAGTGTTGTTTCCACATTTCCATGTTATGATTATCATGCTTTATCATGCCTTTATGTTCATGTTTCTCTTATGCTCTATTGAAATGCCTATGGCCTAACATGTATTGTACTCCTCATGTTATTCCATGTGTACTCCCTTACTGGGCTTTATAGCTCACCCTTTTCTTATTCATGTCCTCAGGTTATCCCATGAAATGCTAAGTACGAAAGAATGTAGTGGTCATGTAAAGGAAGTTTTCAATAAAGATGTTCTATTTCATGTTTTAAGTTTTTATGTAATGATCATATGACCCAAAGACACTAATCCTCTCGACCTTCTTTGTTGTATCAAGTGATGTTTAATATAATGAAACATGTTTAATTTGTAAGAAAAAGCAGGGTTGTCAAAGTATGACTATATAAAGATGTATGGAACAATGATATTTTGTATTAATGGTTCTTTTAAGATCAATGGATTTAGAATTAATGAACTATCCAATGGTGAGGTGATGAAGACAAATGTTCTTTATGTGGAAGGGTTGCATCATAATATCCTGAGTGTGAGTCAACGCATTGACTAAGGACTTGTAGATACATTCAATCAAAATGGGTTCCATATGAAAGGAATAATAGGGTATTATATCAGTATCAGATAAAGAACAAATGGAATTTTATATCATGCTTATAGTAAAGAGTATATTTGTAACATGGAAGGTGATGAAGAGAACAACTTGTGGAATCAGAGGTTGGTTAACATCAATCCAAAATACTAGTAAAAGATATATAAACATAATATTTTATGTGATATTCTAAATATGAAGTGTGAATGGGATAAGACTTGTGATAACTTTATGTGAGTAATTTTGATGGGAAGTTAATATCATCCAAATAAGAATAGATAATCAATTTTATTGATCACATCAATTCAGATTTATGATATCCGATAAATGTTTGTATATGTCATGGGTAAAGGTACATTTTTCTTTTCATTGATGATTATAGAAGAATGGAATGTGTGATGGTAAAACATTGAGAATGAAAAGTTCTTGATTTCTATAAAAATTATCATAGAATCACTAAGAATGATAATAGAAGGAAACTAAATTTTTTTGGAATGAAAACAGTGGATAATATACATCATTTATGTTTGAAAATTTCCTAGAAAAACATGGAATATATCATGTAGTGGATACTTGAAAACTCTACACATAAATGAAGTGGTTATGTGTAAGAATCGATAAGTGAGTTGTATGACTAGAACTATGCTGATTGAGATTCATATAACTATCCATTATTGGAAATTGGTTGTTCAAGTAGAAATTTATATTAAAAATTGGACTTGGATTATTATGGGGGACACCGAGATAGCCTTTGAGTAATGCAATGGAAGGTGATACTTTTGATTTATTTTCTTGTTTTCAATAGTAATTGATTAAACTGAAACAAGGAATAAAATCAAGTAAGAATTGGGATTCTAGAAATGAATGAAATTTCCTATAATATTCAAGGAATATAAAAGCATAACAATTTTTTAATAAACCTCAATGAAAAATTATGGAATGCAGTGATGTGAGGATCATTGAATATAAAACCCCAAATGCCTCATGTAGTTTTTCTGCTGATGTGATAGAATTTGAGAAAAAACGTGGAGATGGTACTTATCTAAATATAGAAGTGTTGGAAGGAGTGAAAAATACATAGTAATGACATCATGATGACAACTTAGGAGAAGAATCGGAAGAGGAAACCACAACTAACAAAAATTCCACTAAACATCAAAGGAGGAATCGAAGAGAAATAATTTATCAACACAACATCATTACTGATTGGATGAATCCCATATAGATAAGAAAATGAGTAATAGTTCCACGTATAAATTCCATTAAATTGTGGATCCACACTCATTTGACGAAGCTGTAATGGATGAATCATTGGTTAATGTCATGAAATAAAAAATGTATGATGTCAACAAGAACCAAACATGGGATCTAGTTGACTGACCCAAAACCCACAGTAATATTGGTAATAATTGGATTTTTAAAAATATTGTTGATGAGAACGAAAAAATGTTTAGAAATAAGTAAAAAATGGTGAGTAATGGTTATTCAGTTATTGAATGTGTTACTATGGATGAAATAATTTCTCTGGTGCCTTTACTGGAGTCAATCGAACTGTTTCTTACCATGGTAATTCAAATAGGATACAATGTGTATCAATGGATTTCAAGATAGCATTCTAAAAATCTATTAATTTTGAATATATCATTATTGAACAACAAGTGGGATTTTTCAGGGTTATTGTAAATGGAAGGTTTTTATATATTAGAATGCTCTATATGGTATAAAACAGACACTACATGCATGGTACTCTCTTCTGGATTTTTATCTAAATAATATTGAATTTATAAGAGGAGTGGATCAAAATATTTCTGTGATGGATTATTATAATGATATGATCATGGTTCTAGTGTATGTATAATATATTATATTTAGAGGAAGCCATAAAGGATCAGTGGGTGAATTTTTCAATCACATGAAATCAAAATTGGATCTGCCTTTTATTGGTGAACTTATATACTTCAAAGGGATCCATGTGATTCAGAGGAAATAATACACTTTTATTTCATAGAAACAATATACAAGAGTGTTACTGAATATATTCAATGTGCATGATTCTAAACAAATTAAGACACCTATTTCGGTTGGAAAAAACATGGAAATCAAAAATATGGGAAATCTCTAGACCCCACTCAATCTAGGAGAATCATGGGAAGCATATTGTACGTTACTAAGACATGTAAAGATATTAACTTTTCAAAATTATTAGAAACCCTCTTTCAATGTAATCATAAATAAAATGATATGGAATTACTGAAAAGAATCATGGTGTACATTCATGAAACTCACAATCATGTATAATACTTTACTGAAGGAAGAGATAATAGACGATCATAATTTTCTAATGTTGACTGGGTATGAGATGTTATAGATAGATATTATACTAGTGGTGGAGAATTAATTATTGTAAGGAAATTTGTAGTATTTTTGAATAATAAATATTAAAATACGTATCCTAGTACTTATAATGTTGAGTATATCTCCACCACAAAGGATTTCACCCAACCAATTTGTATGAATTAACAACATATTGATATTGTTGATGATATGGAACAACCAATGTAAATTCAATATGATTACAAGAGCCCAATTAATCTTATGAACAACCACATACATTATACTCATATGAAAAAAATGAAATCATAAATCACATCATCCTGGAAAATGCTGAACAAGTCATGTCTAAAAAAATCTTGTTGTAATTGATGATCAAATAGTTGATATACAAACTAATTCATTTTCATCACATGTGTTTGTGAAGAATCGGTTGAACCTTAGTTTTCATCCACCTCCATGTGCATGACGAAATTTTAAAGGTTCCCCACTCCTCGGTTGTACTAACTGATTTATTCATTTTGTGAATATAATGTAGGTTTATGGGGGACATATGATTTAGTGGTCGTTGTGCTATAGCATGATTAAATCGTGTTTTTTGGGACTGTTTCCAATGGGTTATAATTAATAAATTCATTAATAGTAATGAGAATATTTGATAATGGATAAAAAAGTTAAATAAATGTTTTTTCGGTTATAGGAGAAATTCAATGAGTTACAATGGGTGAGAATTAAAATGAAAAAAAAATATGTGTTATGAAAAAACTGTTGGAGTTTACAAACTTATTTTCTAAAACAGGCATTTCTGATGAAGAATTAGTATGTTATGGGTTGATTTGTTTCTTGTGTATTATGTTTTAAATGTTACAGACACTTCCTTGAATTACCTGTTTATTTTGAAAAAACCCAAAGGTGGATATTGTTGGAACCAAGGTTTTTATTTTATAGAAATAGAGTATGTTTTTTTCTTGTAAATACACATTTTGTTGATCATTGAGTTTTCACAGAATGCATTGATAAAATTGAGGCTGAATTTTGTATTAAAGGTGCTGCAGTTTTACAGTGTTTTCCAATTTTTGGGCTTTAATATCAGGAAACTATTATGGAAACAGAAGGGGTTTGTAAAATGGAAGTGAACCATTAACCATATAGGGGACAATAGTACACATATCATGAAATATGGTTTGTAGAATAGTGGAGCACAAACCCTATTGCTGGAATAGTTCATGGAATGAAAAATGATTCACGGTGAAAAATTGTGGTTCACATGAAGTGTCAAGGTACATGTAATATGTGAAGGTTCATGGGATGGATTTTCATTCATAAGAATGAGGTGTAGAGGATTGTGTGAGAGACATATTATGGGAGAGAATTTCATTTGTAAAAATACGGTGGAGATCGTTTTGTAAAAGAGATCAGCCACTACGAATGGACAATTGGTGGAATGAAAACAACATACGGAAATGGTTTGTAGGAGACCCACAGTACAAGGTGAAGGCAGTCCCATAACAATGATTTTGTAATTCTCAATTTAGAAGATTATGTAGATCTATTTTCCAATGTAAGGATAACTAATTCATTCCTTAGGGTGTTAGATTTAGATTAGATATCTATGAGTAAATTAGTGAAGTCAATATTGGATCAAAGAAAGACAACACCACAAATTATATTTTCATTAGAAATTCAGAAAGAAATTCGATGATGCCCAGAATGGTTTGTTGGAGATGGTCTGTGGAGGAAGTATGCAAAGGTGGTTCTCAAATAACTTGTAGTATAGAGTGTAGTGAAATAGATGGAGGATGAATGAAGAAAACAGATGATGTTTCCCAAGGAATATTTTCAATCATAGTTGGAAAAGGTAGTACATAGGGGTGGTTCATGATGCACATGATATGCGTGGAACACTATAGTATGTGGAGGATGATGGACAATTTGTAGGGGAAAATTTTGCAAAAGAACAATACACGAAAAAGTAAATTACCTCTACTGTGGAAAACCAAACTTCAATAGAGAATCTATCCATATTTGCGATATAGTATTTAGTGTCAACCAATATAAATGATCTTAAATTAGATAAATTGTGTGCAGATTCTTTCAATGCAGTTATCAATGAGGAGTTAATAGAAGTGATCTTAGGGACTCTGTGTGATATCCCTAAATCCATGTAAAGGTAGAGTGCTTGAAACCATGTTACTATGGTAAACTTTTGTACTGCAAAAAAATTAATCATTACTGAAATTTCGTATGAATGAAATCATATATACGTATTATCCTTGAATGTGTCCCTTAGTGGGGAACCAAGTAAAATTATGCTCTCTTCACTTTGCATGTGATTGTTTGTTTTCTGTAAATTCTCATCAGATTGTCTTAACAGGTATCTGTCAACAAGGGAACAAGATCCATCAGTTTTAAAAGTCAAATTTTACACCTTGAATCACCCCTACCATCTATAGGTGTTCTGGGGTCCTTCAGTTGGTGGAATTATACATGGCCAATTTGGTGATTACATATCACCTGTGTCAGAACCTCATGAAATAACTTGAGAATGTATTCGTCTTCCCTTGTTGACTTATTATGAAGTTGGATTCCTTAACGTGTGCCTTCAGGGTAACCACAGGAGTATTTTTGTCTTGATTTTCTTGATATAGAGGAATCAAAATTGATCTATTATAGAACAAGACTATTATTAAAATTTCACCTCTGATAAAACATTGAGATCTTCAGGGATTTTAAGTCCACTTTAAATACATACACAGATCTTAAGGGAATTGTAAGACCTTATCTTAACTCATAATGAATGTTGTCATCTCTTAAAGGGATGAAGAATGTCAAACTGCATTTTAGGAGTTGAATTGGTACCTACAAAAACTTATGGATCATGACTTTGCAGATGAGTCTATTCTATCAGTGGACTAGACCATTTTGTTTTGGATTATATTCAATGATGGTGCTTCCTAATCTCTCATTGGTATAAGGGTCATTGACCCCACACTCAATAGGGTAGGCCTCAGTATCATCATCCTCATCCATGTTCAGGCTGTTCTTCCTTATTCATTCTTATTTTCAAAAGGCTTCATCAAAAGAAAGGTGAAGTATCAGGCTCTCATAGGTAGGTTAGATATGTCCCTAGATATTGATGATCCCCACCTACACATTAAGGGGGAATCTGAGACGGTTATCAGATATATAAATTATGACTAAATCATCAAAAGTTTGGATCTCGTTCACCTCTTAGAGCACACTCACCAACTATTGACTTAAATCCCTCAGAGCCTAAGGTCATTCATGTTCCTCGGTCACATAATGGTCGAGCCGATGACTTTTCCAACCCTACCTCATCTCTCATTGATACTTACTAGGATGATCAGATTATTCACATGATGCATCTATGGTTCATCTCTAATGTCAGTTCGCACAATGATGATAGCCAAAAGGAAAGTAACCTCACATTCAATGCCTCCAAAATAGTACATCCAAGTATGCATGCCACAGTAGATGATACCCCTAGTTGGATAAATCGTTTTGTTTATACATTCCACATAGAAATATACAAACAAATAGAGCTAATCATGAGTGAATCCATAGGTATGAAATGTCTTTTATTGTCTATATTGATCTCAGCCTTGAGCGGGTCAACTAAAAACATAGGTTTTATAGATTTATCCATCATTTAATTCAAAGATATGAGATTCCATAGTTTATTCAAGAAGATTATATTGGATCTTTTGGTTCTCTTTATGCCGGGTTGAACCTCTCTAACTAGATTTTATGGTTGGTCTATCTCTAGCCCATCATGGTCCATGACTATTTTGAGTTCTCTAAGTGCTATCAAACATGTTAGATTTATGCCAAATTTTTTCATCAGCCACTATAACCCCTCTATACTACCAAAAAAACATATCCCTTTATGGTCTGTGAACTCAATGTCATGGGATCATATCCACCTGCAATATCCAAACATTTCATGTTTTTTATAGCCACCATAGGTTTCTTTTCTATGTGGGAAGAAGTGATACTAATCAAGGATTTCAAGGCCCGTTCTGTCATCTATTTTGTGATCTCCAACATTATATATTGATTGGAGTCTCCCACTACTTCGTCACTAATAATGGAGCCATCGTTTGGGCAGCCGATCTAATGAAACTGTATGTTAACTACAATATTTGTTCTTATTGTACATTTCTCTACCATGCACATGAAAACAACAATACCAAGGAATTCAATAGAAACATCTTTAACAGTTTCCAAAATATTTCTGGGTAGAACATGAAGATTTTGTCATACAACCTCTTTATCGCTCATTGGGCATACCAAAAGACAACTCGCAGTTCTACCCAGACAACCCCATATTCCCTGGTGTATGAGAAGAGGTAGTAATATCCATAGATAATATGTTTTCATCGCACCTCACACTTATTTATTATCATAATACATCATACAATATTAGAGAAGTATATCTAGATGGGTTCTATTCCTTCGATTATATTAGGATCTAGGATTTCACACTCTTAAGAGGAACCAGAAATATATATCCATAGATTTTGGTTAAAATGATCATCTTTGTTACTTCCTCCAAGGTGACATGGTATTGGACCATAGGACACATATGATATACAACTAGATGTCACCAAAATTGGATCGTAAATGGGAGGAACCTTATATTATCCCCACAGATTAACCCCAATGGTGATTACTCGTTGGTCACAATGGATTGGGAGCATATTAATCTTCCCATAAATTCCAAATTCCTCACGTAGTGCATCATATGAAGTAGGATCCATTTTATTTTTCCTGAATTTTATATGTAAAACAATTCAAACATCATCGTACCACATCATGTGAAACAATACCTTCATTCCTACTTCATAACGTTAAACTACATGAAATTAAATAACAACATGTTTATTGATTTCTATCCATGAAGGTTACATAGAGACACATTGACATTGTTCCTTCAGGTCTATCCCTAGTTCCAATAACTGCCCTTTTCTTTTTTCGAGATGAATTATATAAAACTACCCCACATCACCATCCCAAATGACATTAAAAATTACATTAACCCTTACAACATAATCCTAAACTATACTGCATTCAATAAAAATATGTTTCTTGATTCTTACAGTAGAAGGATATGTAGAGACACCCAGAAATTTTTTTATGGGTCACTCCCTAGGTCTATTCACCTCTATATTCTTCTTCTGGGTTGTAGTATATAAAAATAACATGTATAACCATCCCACATGACGTCAACATATACCTACGTCATTAAAGAATAATTTTAAGCTGCACATTATTCCAGAACTATATGTTTCTTGATTATTTCCATAGTATGATATGAAGGGACCCCTAGACATTTCGCCTTCGGGTCTATCCCCCGGTCTATTGATCTCCCTTTTCTTCATCCTGGCTATAGGACGTAAAACATTTCAGCATCACTCTCCCATATTATGTTAAACTTTTTCTTAATCCATATAACATAATGTTAAAATACAATACATTAAAAAACTACATATGGATTAATTCATACCCTCATTGGATATGTTGGGAATCCTAGAAACGTAGTATTTGTGCCCAGCCCAGGATCGATACCCACATTGTCTTGGGGATACATGGTGTGGTATGACACCTCCTTAGTCCTGATTCTTGTCTGGTGTGTTACCACACCATGATGTGTATATCCATTTTAAAATCCATATTTTTTCTGTTATGTCATGAAAGATGTTAAAATGTGGGTCCCTTTTTATTGAAATATATTTAAATACTCCTCCATCCTTACTCCATGATGTTTAACTACACGACATTCATCAACGTTGTGCAGATTAATTCCCATCCTTATGGGATACGTAAGAACGCTCAAACACTTTTTCCTCATTTCTATCCATAGGTATCATAAATCCATGTATATATCAAAACTCCTGGCCTAAGTATTGTATTTTTGGAACAAGTTGGGTGGAGTAAAATTTCATTGTCCTCATTCAAATTAGTTTTTCAACTATCACATAATGTTAATCCTTTTAGGGATTCCCCCTTTATCTATGTCCTTACCATATGAGGTTAAAGTGAGTGGTTCTATAAAAATATGAATGTTTTGATTCCCATCATAATGGGATATATAGGAATTCCCATACATTTTTTATGTGGGTATATCCCTACGTTCATCCACTATTACAGACCTTTTGGGCCATGTATGGTCTGACTTCTACAACCGTAATCTATGATCAATGCCACACTACATGATGTGAAACTATTGTCTACTGCCTAAAAAAATTAATCTTCATTTTTCATATGGTCCCTCTACATGACCTTAAAAAGAAAAACCCCCTTAATCTGACATGACGTTTAACTACTACGACATCCTTACTACCTTATGGTAAACTACATAGAATTCAAGAACTATTTATAGTAAGATTCCTGTCATTTTGGGATAGATAATAAAACTTAAAAAAAAATTATTTAAATTTATCACCATGTTTCTACATTTCACACCCACAACCTTTGGTACCTTCTTGGATCATGTGGATTGTTGTGGGACTCTATTTCTCTCATTCACATCATGTTTGAAACATCTACACCATGTGACTTATATGGGAAAACGTCTTCACTACCTAAATACATACCACATGATGTTAAACTAAATGGGTCTTCTAGAACTACATATGGCTTTATATCCAGCATTATAGGATACAATGGAACACCCATACATTTCTCCATAGACTATATCCGACGGTTCATAAAAAATTTTTCCCTTTTACACACTCACCATATCTAGTCATCTGCACTATATAGAATCCCTATAACTCTATATTACAATTATAACATGCTCAAATTCCCCATGGAATGAGACATGGAGTGTTGGATACTTCATGAAAAATCTCAAGTTCCACCAGCACCCTTTTTGTTCTTTTTTTGGGTCTCCATCATCTTTTACATTTGAAATTCCCAACAAACGGTTTCGGTACATGGCCTTCGGGATCACCTACCTTTTTCGGACAACATCCCAGATAACATTGAATTGAATTTAGTGAAATGTACCACTTTTCAAACATGGTCAGCAGCCAGCCATCAGTTGTATGTTCTCATCCCATGCCACATGAAATGGAAACTGTGTATCTGATTTGGTATCTATTTATCCTCCATCCATACGCCAATCCCATTGCATGCCAAGTATTTGACTTTTATTTAGATTACATATCATCTCCTTTTGTCCAGATTGATTTTCACCAATCTCAATTCCATCCCTCTATACACCATTACACATTTAAGAGGAGGTCCTTCATCGTGGGATTGTTCAATACTCCACACGTCAATTCACCTATCGTGTACTTCCATATTTTATAAAGATTTTATTGGCCCCTCATTTCTGACACCATGAATTGATCACATGTGATTATTATTTCTTGATAGTGTTTATACATTCATGGTTGAGTCTCACACACTATGGACCTAACTCTCTGACCATAAACTAGAATTTTAGGTCTAAAATTCAAGGCATAATGACTTTAATCTACCTATGTGTTCTCTTATGAATGTGTAATGTGGTGCTGGCCTCTTTTCCATAATTCGCATCAGGTTTATTTATCAAATTGTGTTATATATTTACTCCTCATAAATGACATTATCATAGTTGAAAATATATGAAATTAAAATAGGTGGTTACATCGTAGGAATTTGTTGTGTGGTGTGGACATATTTTGTCCCCATTCACATCAGGTTAATTTCTAATGCCACACAACATGTTTCTATATAAAGGTTTCAATTCATGGTCAAATCCTCATGACCTTAAACTAGGTTTGGGTTCCCCCTAGAGACGTGTTATGTGTTCTGTCTCTCCTTTATCTTAATTCATATCAATTTACTTTATGGAACCACCATTAAACATTTACTCTTCGGGACGATCCAAACTGTATGACCTTATACTAATAAAATTATTGTCCATGTTCACATGAAATAAAAAAATTTAACGACCACAACTATCGTTTTTAGATTATTTTAACTCCTTTCGTGTTTTACATTTTCTATTCCTTTCATAAATGATTGTTTATGTCTTGATTCTCATCCGTATGAGATACATAGGAATGTATGGACCATTCTTCCATCATCCAGCTTCCATCAAATAAAAATTTCTAGCATGTTGTTCTGGGTTTTTTAATGTGTATGTGGATATTATTGAGCCTCATTATTTATCATTCACATTTTATTTATTATGGACACGCCGGGTACTTCCTATGAGAGTACTCCTCTTAGCATTAATCCTTACTACATGAAATTAAACTACATCGGAAGAATACATGCTTCATGCTTCCCATTTATTTCGGTCTCCACTACCTTCTAAATCCAAAAAGACCCCCAAAATGTGTGGATGATTGGCCTTATGGAATTTCTTCCAATCTAGGCCTACATGCCATAATATCTTGAACAGAATTTTGAGACAGTTCTCATGTTGAAAACATGTTCAGCGGTCAACCCTTAGTTGTTTGTTGGCATCCCATGTCCCATGATATAGACATTATGTTTTGAATATGGTCAAAGGTTATCCTCTGTCATTAATACACATCCACTATGTACCAATTATTTTGTGTAGAAAATCATATTTTTAGGCCCCTCTATTCTCCAACGCCTATTGTGTTATCCCTCCATACATCTATGTAGGTCATGTAAGATTATTGGACTGGTCAGGATTCTCCCACCCAATATCTCTATAGAAAAACCCCTTGTTCCCCACACTGAGTATGTCTCATGTGGTATTATGGGTTTTGAATGGTAATATCCACATGTAGGATTGCACTACCACATGGTCAAAACACTATGACCTTAAACTATGATCTATTTCATCTAATCCATTTGAAATTAAACTACATCGCTTAGTCCCACATTAATTTCAAATATAGATTCCTTACCTTATGATGTTAGAATGCATAGACTGGTCCTGTTATATGACCTTAAACTGTGATTCCACCATCAGGCCACACTAACCAAAACAATACTGCATTGAGGTGTGCTCACATGAGTGGGAATCACCTTGGGAATTGGTTATCCCCCATTACATTTTTGAAGAACACATATAGATTGATTCATTTAGTGAAACCCATTCATTACATCCGTGAATGGTCATTCATGAAAATTAAATGAGAAAAGAAGAAACAAGTTATATCTAATGATTATTTTCTCTATGTGTGGGTCAGACCTGCGCACCCAGAATGTACTATTTGTGGATTGATTTCCGCTTTTATTTAATACATAGAGAACCCCAAAAAAATTATATCAGGACATGAATCACCATTACTGCCTATTTTCATCATTTTTGACATGGTTCCCTTTGAGAATGTGTGATATGGTGGGGAAATTGTTTATCCTCATTCATGTTGGGTTATTTAGCACACCACAGATTTCTCAATAGGGTTCAGCAAGTCCGAGCCATTTTATAATAAAAATTCATCAAAAAATTCACCATGCATGATGTTAAACATCCTAGAACTCGCAAACAATGTATGGAATGGTTCCCATCCTTCTTGGTGGTTTAGGATTTCCCGTGCATTTTGGGAAGGGCCTAGCCCAATGTTCAATTGTCTTCATAGGCATTTGGTCCCAATTACAGTATAAATCCTATGAACATTAATTAGGATCACATTACCAGTATAAGTTGACATTAAACTATTATCCAAGATCCATTAATTCATTCATTAAATTATGTGTGGAATCTGAGTCATATGATGTTAAACTATATTTAACATCTTCTTCATTACCATATGACACTGAAAATACATGCTTATGGTATTCATTAGAATGATTGAAAATTTAAAATCTTTCTATGTCTTCACTAGAGAGGTTCTACCTATATGTTCATTCATCATGATTTCAAACAATACACATATCCTAAGTGCATTTCATGTGGTGGGGCAATTTGAATTCTTTTGGACTCCATTTGAACAACTAATCACTCTATGTCCACACTTTTTGTTCCCTTTATTGGGATCTTCATCGCCATTCACTTCTGAATGAACCCCTAAATGGCCCGGTCCCTTGCCATTTTCGATCTCTTACTGCCTTTGGCCAATGATCTAGAAGACATCAGAAAATATTTCTAGTTAGACCTTGTGATTTTAAACTCATTCATAAATTGTACCTAATTTATTATTTCTATTTTAGGATAACACAAAATGGATACTGTGTTTTTACAAAGACAATAGTTATCATATATCACCATTCCACCATCATTGTGTTCCAAATTATGGGTGTTGTGATTCTCCCTTTTTCATTACCCTATGTTCGTATTGGTTCTAATACCATATAATTATCCTAATCATGAACATGAAACACATTGGGAAAGTAAATGTGGCTTCTCAGAGAACCCTATTCTGATGTCACAACCCCCACTCTCTCATCCCGAATATGTTTGGTGGTCACTCAGTAAATTGCAGAACTCGATTATTTGATAATTTTTAGTTTTTTCAAGCATATAATTGGGATTTAATGATTAATTAATGAATTATTTCAATAGATGTAGTAGAATTAATCAAGAAATCATGATATATGTTCATGAGTTTAGAAAAACGTAGTCCCGAGGGATTATCCCCATCGATGGAGCATCTTGGCTCTTCCAAAATTTGGCGTGTGACATCTAGTATTAGTTGTCATTTCAGGATATCCCTTACATATTCATTAGTAATGGGGGAATGATAATTATCCTTAATTTGTAGTTGATCCCATTCATCACAAATTTTGGCTATTTTGCAAGATACTCATCTCAGCTTCTCATTGGCTTCTTCCAACAAGATCTATAGTCATGGCATGAGTTCTGATTTGGAGTTGGTGAAAGAAGAGAACTCATTTAACATCATTTAAAATAATTGGATATCATGTTTCCTCTTGAAAGTTATAAATGTTAATAGATTTTGTCTGCTTCTAGGAAACACTCTCATTACTGTATCTATCTTGTACCCTCTCAGTATGGTCATCTTGGATAAGAATATGTAGGCCTCATCAATCTACCCCTCTAGTGCATTCCTCTCATATCCATAGAAAATGTGATCCCATCCATCGTATCCACTCAAATTGTCTGATTTTTTCAATGAAGTGCTTGATAAATTTCCATGACTAGTGATTGATAGCTATGATTTCCTCCATATCAAAAGTGGACTCATTAAACTCCTACTAGTAAACATGTTCATACACCGGAAACTTATCTATGAGTTCAGTGGTGGGTTCTTCATTTGGTATGCTATAAGAGGGGTTTGGTTCCATATCACATGGTTAATCCTCATCGTTGATTCTACATCATTATGTATATATTCCGCCAAAATATTTGTTATACCCACCGCTATGATTATTGTGGTGGGGTCAGCTCGGGCATTCAATTCCATATCAATTGGCATTCCCCTAAAAAAATGTGTTTCAAGACCCATATCCATCCTCACTAATATTAGGTATACTTCATTAAGGACTGTTCATACAAGTAATATGTTAGTCGATTTAGTTGGGTGGACCATATTTATGTCTATATAAAGAATAACACTTACAACAATCAAATAGATGCACATGGCCTTGGGTTTTTTCCTATTGGGATCCCTAGGATGTGCCCCACCATATATGGTTAGGATCTCCAGAGATTTCAAAGGGTCCAGCTCAGTCCTCAAAGCCCTACTAAACTTTACAGTCGTCATCATTATAGACACATGTCGTAGAGCTTTCTCATCTACATCTATTATTCCATGTGAATGGGTCTTTTGTGTGATGCTCTCCAATACAGAAATATTTATAGTTGAGAAACATAAATAAAACAAGTATGATTGTGTAATAAAAGAATTTAATTGTTCAATACTCAAGAGTGTTGGTGAATAATCCCAACTATAAGGCCACAAAATCACCCTCCTCCAAGGTGATACCACTATTATCATCTTCTGATCATGACCCTTATAATTCCTTGGGTAGATGAATGTGCTCATCCAGCTCAACAGTGGATAGTTTTGGTGGAGAAGTTATGTCATGAACAACATTCACGCCATCCATTGTTGAATATTGTGGGCCCCAAGAGTGCACTAAATCATCTACCTTATCCACATACCACTATGATTCTTCCTATAACACTAAAATGTTGTCCATGGCCTGATCAATCTATGAAAGATGCATCTCGAAAATATGGAAAACGTCCCACATTTTCAATGAATTGAAGAATTTATTTTTCACCTAAAAATCATATCTTGTCCATAGGTAAATAGTGACTCTATCTATTTCCATGTAAATCAGCCTCTTTCACATGGATTGGGTAGATATCCCATGAAAACACCTTGATTCCCTCACTTTATATGGAGTTTTCCAAATGGGGCTATTTGGAATTCTAATATCTCTCCTCATTCAATATTTGATGATGTGGGCCATGGAATTACTCACCCTGGTACCACTAAAACCCTACGACCACATTGTGTGAATGATGTTATATGACCCTAGCCTTGGGGGTGAGGGGGAACCCCATCCTCAACTTGATTGGTCCTTTTGGAGAGAATCACTACTGTGTAGGTTGCAACCTAGATTTTTCCGTACTTTTTAATTTCCACATATTTTGTGATAGGTAGAGGAAGATCATTCTGAATCCTCCCATCCTCCCATCATAACATGAGTTGGAGCTGCGTCATCACACACAAGTGATATTCTTTGAATACCCCCCATTAAAACATTCTCTGATAGATACTATAGACACTGTAATTTCATCACTATAAAATGTGGGGTATATGGCTCACTGATAGGCTCTCAATATTCCTATTCCATTAGAATACATCCTTTGAAGTCCATGAGTTATGACTACTGCTCTTCAGTTCCCCATCTATAACTAGTGAATACTTTTGTTAGTAGGTGGAATAGATGGAAGTTAATTTCATCGACTCTCCAGACATTGTTCAGCCCCGCCGGTGAGGTCAACATGATTAGGAAACTCACCACTATGTTTAGAAAGGTTGGTTTAATGTATGACTCAGGATTGGAAATGGGGTTCAGATATTTGTACACCCTAATGTGTTCTATTATATATCCATATTGAAGTCTAGTTGCATGCATACATTTTTTGGATTCATCTCTTCATTGATGTTCAAAAAAACCACGTTCAGATTTGGAAATAACAAGACCCCTATATTGATTCACTTCCCCATCACCAGCATGGATTAAATAATGAATGTTCTTGGAAATACAACCATTTCCACATCCCTGACTAGAATCATCAATCTGCAAATGAGTTCAGAGCTGAATCCAGCTATCTTAATGTTATACCCCCATAGATTCCATCAACTATCATCCTTAAATATTCTATTTAGAACATATATTGAATCATTAATCCCCTCTTGTTTAGGTATGTGGCCTCATAGGAAGCTTCATGGGTTCCTACTCTTCCTCCATAGGGTTCTTCAGTGGAATATTTAGGAAACATATCAACAACCGATTGAAGTGGATGTCCCACAAATACTATTTTTTCATCACCTTACAGCATACCCATTAGTGCCTTTCCTTGATAGGCCATCTATAATTGTTCCTCCCATGTATTCACTGTAGGGATGCATTCATCATATATTACCCCCCAAATTGGAATCCCTATAATATGGTGGACATCCTAGAGTATAATACCGACCTCCCCATAATTATGAAGAATGGGTCCTCATCATCCGAGCTATAGTATATTAATCTACCAATTTACCTCATCCCAAAAACACAATGTTAAAATGTGAGTTTTTGCATGTGTTCAAAGCCTTGATGGACTGAAAGGAGTATGAGCATCGGTGATCTCGCTCTCCTATCACACTTTAGGATTTGTCACAATGTTCACCTTGGGAAATCTCCTTGTAACGCCAAGAAAAATTTGATAGGGTGTCCATTGATAGATGGACATTTTCTCTTCATACATCCGGTCACCCTCATTGGGCATACCTCATAGAGTAAGTTGCAATATTCATATCTATGGGAAACTAGTGATGCATAATCACCACACCATCGATTGTGGTCACAACCTTAATGACACATTAATCTAGCCTTCTTCTATCTCTTTTTTCTCACACAAAAAATGAATCATTTGGTACTAGAGTTTAATAGAGACTATGAAATCTCTTTTGGACACTAACCATGCATATGTACCATCCCCTCATTATGTATTCCATTAAACTACATCCTTTAAAACTACGTGGAATTTGATTCTTGTCTTCTAAAAATGGTGCATAAGAATCCTCTCTGAGATTCAAGCCCCCCACGCCCCACAATATGATTGTTCTGTGCATTTTTGTTCGGTTTTGCTTCATCCCGTCTGATGAAAAAGTACATCTTCTAGAACTGCATCTACATTGATCCTTTTTCTCTTAATATGGTACTTAGGAAGCTTAGATGAGGTTATATACCCATACTCCCTATAATACAATTGTTCCATGTGTTTCATATTTGTTCACCAACATCCCACATGATGATAAACATCATTCACCTCCAAACTATGCTGGTTTTAATTCCAATCCATTCAGATATATAGAATGAATCATTGAGGTCCAACCAGAACCAATAGTAAACTTTGGTACTCCCTCCTAGGTATGTACCCTCCTAATGCAATATTTTCCTTTTTTTGGGACAAATCTCCCTAATCCACCTACCTGAGGAGTTTCGATCGCTGTGGTATGTTATCCATGCATAATCCCTACCATATCTTATACTCCTCCAACCAATAGATCCACTACAGTGAGGGGATGATAACCATGAGTACACCCTGAGTATGCCTTCATTTCATTTTATTTTATGTACACTCTTATTCTATGTTCCATTCCTGAACTATGAGGACATTTATTCCCATCCACTAGGATGTGTTGAAATACTATATGTAGGTTTGGTCCCATCATCCATGACCCATCCTGGTCTTTCCATCAATCCTTCGCGCCTCAAGAAGATCATTCCACAATCCAGATGTTATACATTATATACCCCACTATCCATGATCTCCATTCTCAAGAGCCGTATCTTCAGGTGTCTCAACCCCCCCCACCCCACCATCATAACATTGTGGAATTTGATTCATGACTCCATCACTTTATACATAGGAAACCATGAAGAGGTTCAACCCCAGCACCATACTCTGAATGAAGGTTCAATATCATCCATCTTCACCCTTCGACACTTTTTATATCTCCATCTTGAATTTACTTTGGATGCAACATCATAGTGAACACATTCCATTCATACAAGAATCTGACCATGCAATATCCCTACCCATCTACTCAAATACATTACCATTATCACAGTAAACTCCCATATTCACCACTTTTTGTAGCACTCGGGTTGCTATCCATGTGTAAACCCCAAATCACACCTTGAACTACAAGGTTTTTGATCCCGGTCTTCGACACAAGGAATATAAAAATCCTCTATATGTTTCAATACCTTCAATCATTAATCATTGGTGTCCCCTTTTCCAGGACCCAGCTACCATGATCCACCCTTTATGGTATTCAGATCACCCTTCACGGTGTGAAATATTTCCCTTTGTGGGACACGGCTTCCCGGGTCCTTCGCCACAGATGTTTTGACCCATCAACCAATTAAACCTTCTAGGTTCCCCCGCTGATGGACGTATCCATATGATCATCTTTTTTAAGTGTTATGATGTGTCTGATCCATCCCCACAAGATGTTAATCCAATGTAATACCCCATTTTATACATGGGAAGATGAGAAAACCCCATGATATATGCCTCTAGAAAATGATACGCCCACATTCAATGTGGGATTCCTTGGGCATCCACGCCCTCTAGAATCCCTCAAATATTATAAAATTTATTTATACCAATGTTCCAGCATCCAGACATACCAGTGATTCCCAACATGACTACATCCATGACTGAAGGTTTCTCTCTTATATGAAAATTTTGAATTTCAAAACAAAAACATTGTAATTAACCGGAGTCCACTATGATATGGTACTGATATGGGTTTCACGAAAAATATCTCAATCATTAAGGAACACCCAAACTAGTTGTATCGTTCTAATAATGAATCCATCAAAGGATGGAACAACATCCTATCAGTCCATTTCAATAAAAGGACAAACATCACCAAATAGGGGATGAATTACTCCCAACATTAGAAAGCAGGAATGTCATGTACAATGTGAAGCTAGAAAACGTCAAATTAAATCAGACAATACTCCTCAATGAAAGATTCAAAGACATTTGTTTAATTCAATTATATAATTTGTCATTACATATTATCTAACATCATCTTGTTTAAATACACCACTATTTTGAGTTTTCATGTCTTTTCCCTGATAGATTTTATGAAGCATGAATCCACAAATATTTTTTTCATTGAATCACTTATCCTACCTTAGATAACCTCAATGAAGAGAAATCAAATCATCAATTATGTCCCCATGACTGTCAATCATCATTATCTATAAAATAATATAATCAATGTAAATTTTAACATAGAAAAAATAACTACACATCAGTAATATGAATATGAGAATATACTTATAACATGGGAAACCATTCAATAATATTTTTATTAATATATTTTGTTAATTCTATATCATCTTAAGATATCCCCCAAGTCATCTTGTTGTTTGTAATCATAGATATTTCATAAATGGATATACAATAAGACTATCAAGTAGAGAATATATATTTTCATGTAGAATATATAATTTAGATAGTGTAGTATATAAATTCATTCAAATTTTTCATATAATTGTTGGAAATATCGATGACTAGTTTTTAGAATGAAAGTTAATGGTCATTTTATCAATGTGTCCTAGCTTATTTAATCTTGTCTCAATACCATCCAGATTCCTAGAATATAAGGTCAAGAACTATTTGACTCTATAACCTTTAGTAATAAAGGTTTTTGGTTGAGATTTACTCATCATATATGACCTCAAATATGATATGTAGCTTATGAAAAATGTATTAAAAAAAGAAATCAAGGATTTTATTAAATTGGATTTACTATTGAAAATAAAAAACTTTATGTCCCTCTCAATTAAATAAATCCATCGATAGTGTACCAGGCCACAAAATTTAAATAATTTATACAAGTTAACAATAAATTGGTTCAATAAAATGAAGATTGAAGGGGGAAATAAAATACCAAAAATAAAATATTTCAGGACAATTTTTTATTGATGTTTTTCATTCTCAATTGGATTTAGATTTTTTCTACGAATAAATCTGAGAAAGGTAAAAAAATGAACTATTACCATAGTACCATTTTCTGTTAACTTATTATGAAATTTTTACTATAACAAATTCCCAATCAATACATACGAGGTGGGAATTTTCAATCCATATAACATTTGATGTTTTATGTCAACAGAACATGGAATGTTTCTAGTGTATCCATACAGTACATTTACAATTTTTAATTTTTTAAGGAATACCCCTTTATCATGAATATTCTTTGTAAAAATAGTCTAAAGAGGGTTTCTATTCCCCTTTTCCCATAAACCATTCTATATATTCATTGATTCCAAATCCTTAAGAGGATTTATGTGATCCTTTGATTTACCCATCTCATTAAAAAATGAAAAAATTAAAATGTCATATATTTTATTCTTAATATAAATTTTGTCTAGATTAGGATGTATCAAATTAAAATACCACTATGAAAGGTTGAATAATATATTCTTTATTTGTATTTTTTATTCCATCTACTTTGGAAATAGTTCATCAAACCCTCACCCCTACTTTAAACAAATTACTTTTTCAAAATTATTTTGTGACATCCATTAATTTTTTAATGATTTCTAAACAAGATAAAACCATTGGTGGGTCTATAAATTAATTATATCTATTGAATTTTTACATGTTATACTATAATTTTTATGAATCATAATGAAATTAAACAAGACACATAAAATTTCATTTTATACTATGAGGTAATCAATATGGTTTAAATTAAAAATTACAAACTAGACTATAAAAACTAGTATGAATATTTAAAATTAATAAGATTCCAAGTCCATTAATGTCACTAATTTCCTCATTATATCTGTATTAATATTGAATATATTTCCAATTGATTAATATTATGTTTCTTTTTCATTATCCATTAGGTCATATAAATCTCTAATAAAAATTTGAAGGTATACATCAATATAATTTCTTAGAATTTACATGCTGGTAATAATCATTGAAATAATGAATGAATTATTGTTCAAAAAAACCATGGATGTATATTATATGGGATCAAAACCATTGGCCAAATTTTATAATTAGTACAGTATGTTATAAAATGAATCAAACCAGCAGAATCCAATCCCAAATTTACATTCATTTTATCTGATGAAAAATATGTATATAATGAATCAAAAACATTCCCTGATATTGAATATTTTATATTTATCATCAAGGAATCAATATTATTATGATCATTTCTATTCATATAATATGTAGTCCAAGATAACATGTATAATATTTCAATGTGTGGTTTCATAGGAAAATAACAAAATTCTTTTATAGGAGCTTTCTTGTTCGGTTTTTTTTCATGCATTCTCATTGATATAAAATCTCATTATTTTTCATTGAAATTATTATCCTTATATTACAAATTATGAATTAATATTTATTAAATTTTCATCCCAAGTAATTCATTCAATCATTAGGTTATAAATGTATCTTTTTATAATCAATTCCATGTTTTTTGATGACTTTATTCATCTCATATAATAGGGCATGGATATTAGATTCTATTTAGGCACTGTGAAGGAACTCTTAAATCCTTGAGACTTATTTTATAGTAATTACACATAGGAACTTGAAATAATAAAACTTAAGTAGATAAGATAACTAAAATTATGTGGCACACCCTTTAAATAGTTATTGTTTTCTGTCTTCAACTTGATTGTAAAACATATTTTCTTTGTTCACAGAATTTCTGAGAAACATTAACCTTCTTAGGATAAAATGAATTTTTTTTTATCTATTAAAATATTGAACATTGTATATTGAAAATACAAATACTTAATTTTTCAAATTTCAAACTCAATTTTCCTTTGGAAATCCACTTTGTGTTTTTTATAGGATTTCCACTGACTCGAATTTCGGTAACATTCGATTAACCATGCCAAATCCAATATAGATATTAAGAGTGAAAATAATTTAAAAAAACATGTCCCATATAATTATTATCTATTCAAAAAAATCATTAATTTTAAATTAATAAGCATACATATTATTCTCCCATCCAATAATCATTTCATCATTGCATAATCTACAAATTCTTCCAATCCCTTAGCATGAAGAAGTGTTTTTCATGTAATATACTCTTACATTTATCCAAAGGAATTGGATTGTCACTATTCCCCATGTACATTTAGAAATAATATATAAATATTTAATAAAATTAGTAAAATAAAAATTAAATATTACCCATCTCCATCATTGACCAGGGTAGGGTTTTAATTCGACATAACACAAATTTAGTAAAAAAAGAGTCAATCCAACAATAAAAAGATAATCAAAATAAATGAATAAATATAAAACCACCCAAAAAAGAATTATTTTTTCATGTATAAGTTCACTAATATGAGGATAGATTTTATTTTTATGTTAAGCATATTGGTATTATTCTACAATATTACATTACAATAAATATTTTATTAACATATCACTAACATTTCTTATTTTCCAATTATCAATTTTTATTTCATATAAAATAAATATTTTTTTTAAAGATATATATTTATTTTATAATTATGTAAATCAAAATTTATTATATCTCAAAAAAAGCATTACAATGTGATAAATAGTGCATGTGTTTCCATATGCACCATAGTATTTCTTGCAATTATGGGTTGACAACATTTTTCGATACAATTTGAAATAGAGTACTCATCATAAAAAGAGTTGGACATATATAAAACTTCATGTAATGATAATATATGTACATTATAGTAAAAATTATTCATTGTAATCATGATTAAGTGTATTTTATATTTAATATATTAATATCATGATATCATTTAAATATAGTCTGTTAAATTACATGAAACTTGTTTTCAGAAATCATAGGCTAAATGTTCGGGATTTTAAAAATAAAACACCTTTATGAGACATAAAAACATAGATATTCCCTCCAAGAAAACTTATAATTTCCCTTATGTTTGACATAAATTGTAAAATTATCATTTGTAATTAATTTAAAGAGTTATTAAATGGGGAATATACAAATGACTTTAACATTGATATACATATCAAAGAAAATATAAAAGAATCTTGTTTTACACCACACAACGAATATTCATTTGGAACCTATATAATGGAACATGAAATAAATAAATAATTATGATAATTTATAAGTAAATATTTAAAAATAAAAAAATAATAAGACTTACCTAATATAACATTGATGTGCATCCACACTCCAAAACATTTACCAACAACGGATGGAATGCCTCCAATGTAACCCCAATATCATCCTAAAAATAAATCCCTAAAAAACAACACTCAATTACATATATCTTTATATAGTTTAATTTAAAACTATAAAAAATTCAATAGATCATACCCTCAATGATGTTGGGGGTTGTAATAATTGTAAAAGGGGGGCCTTTGGGTGTCACAGTCAAGTAGTAGGGGATTGAGGAGGGGGGGTCTTCAATATCCTCCTCAGGGAGTAGGGGAATTGGGGTAATGAGAATTATAGGTGGGAGAAGAGTGGGAGGGGTTGGTTTGGGGCCATGTTGATTAGGGGTAGGGGTATAAATTTTGATTCCTTAATATATAGTAGCAGTTAAAATAAAACCATCACTAAATATAAAAAAATAGGTTAAATTAAACCATAACTATTTTATATATTATTTTAAATAATATATCTTTCATGACGTTAATTATAATTTCCTCTAATAAACCACCATAATGACATGTTTTTTTATAATGAAAATGAAATATACTAAATTATCAATTTCATTATTTAAGTCTTAATATATTTGAATGCATTATGATGAATGTTTTTATGGATTGTTCAAATGATTCAATAAAGTACTGGGAAACTTTATATTTCTTGGTAAAACTCTTGAGGATACCATGATAGTTTGAAATATTCATCAGGCCTTTCTATTCATATTATATGAAAAAAGAATCGAATTTTAAACATGGTGATACTGAAATATTTGTGTTCTACAAGGGGAATGAATAGTTTAAAGACTCACTCATAGGATACAATAATTTTTTGTGGTACATGGAAGAAGATGATTAAAGAGAATTAAATATCAAGGAAATATAAATAAAATATATTTGATTCTATGTTCTAGTCAACATGATCAAGTTTGTCTATGGTAAATCGATGAAATCACTTCAAAAAAGATCAATGTTAAATATCATGGATGATAATGTTCCAATGATGTTTGAGTATTATGTTAATCAATAAATAACACACTGAAAAAAGTACCAATATATGTACATATGGAAGAAAATTTTAATTTTAGGTTAAATATAATGGAAGGGGAGATTATAGAGAATGAAAAAATATCCAAGAAATTTAGAAATTAAGAAAATAAAAACATAAAAAAATTACCTACAATTTAAGGATAATTTTTATCAGTATAATTATAATGAGTAGAATATTTTTTAGAGAGTATTTGATATGTTTTTTCACAAAGTGGATCAAAAATAAATATTCAAAACAAGAATGAAAATCCGGAATTTGTTTTTTAAAAATATGATATTTTTTTTTCAATTTATAGATATTTTTTGTGTTTTGGTGGCTTATAATATGTGGTAAATGTATTTGTTTTAAATGATATCCTTTTTTTTCAATGATTTATATTTGATTTAACCCAATAGATTTTGAGGATAATAGTTTAGGTGGACTCGTCCCACTAACAAAATGTTCAAAGCTAATATGAATATTCAATTCTGAAAACAAAGAATCATTTTTGACAACCAATATCACAACATGTCCTAATTTATTCCATTATGTATCACAAATTCTATGATGATGTTACATCCCATGTTTTTAACTGTATTAAAAAGATATGTAAATTAATATTTTCTGTTATTTAGGCATACCTCTTTTAAAACAAAGCTTCAAAACTTTTTATTTCTAGTAGTTAACACAATGATATGTCTTAATGAAATTTATTTATATTAATCAGACTAAAATTATCCTGGAAATAAATTAAATGAATGGTAAAATACTTCTTTTTAAGTTTTAAATATTAATAAAATAATTTAAGAGTCAAGAATTGAGTTAGTTCGGGATTCTCAGGCTCATAACATCTCGACGTTGATAGAATTAAAATATTAAATATATTTATTAATATGTATCTGAGATTTTTTTTAAAAAATATAAATAACTCTTAGATGGTGAGATGTTATAGAAATATGAGACCATCGTCAGGTCCAGAACACCGAATATACCCTAAGAAGGGTATAACTTTGATTCGTGTCTGGTGTTTGGAAACATCACACATGTTAATATAATCTTTATTTCTAGTTATTCTTTTATTCAATTTTTTATTTAATATAGAATTATTTTTTCACAAACAGTGCATCGTATGATAAATTTGAGACTTCTGTTAGGTCTAAAACATCGGGTTTACCCCATGTAGGGTATTACCATTGTGATCATCAGAGGTTTTTTTAGATCGCACCCAATGATAGTTTAATAGGTTTTTTAATATTTTTTTGGGTAGTTCGAAATAATAATAGTTTTATTATTAATATTAATATTATATGTTTATGAAAAAATATAAAATTTACCTCCATAATTAATAAATTGTGTTGTTGTGTAAATAATAAATGGGAAAAATAATAATTATGATATTATTTATTTGGAAAATTAAATGAAAATTTAAATTAATTAAAAATTTGTTTTTTGTTATTAGTTATCAATGGGTATTTATATTAAAATACTAATGGAGTCAATTATTGGAGGTATTAAATATAAATAATATTAATTATTTCTATTATTATTAGATGGTGAGAAAAAATTTATTCTTATATACATGATATATATATTGGGATTAAATAAATGTATATATATATACATGTGTTTCTATGTATATATACATATAAGGATGTGTATATATAGAAATATTGAATGTATATATATGGGAATATGTTTTTTTTGGTTTAGATAAAACATTATTAATTTCTCCAATAAATTATATTATTTGGAAAAAAAATTAACCTATTATTTTAAATGAATGTTTTGATTGAAGTATTCAAGATGTTAATTTTGAAATAGATTTCATAATAATAATAATATATTGGAGTTATTATTATTATAATTTATGAAAATTAATATCAGTGGTCATATATATATGGAATATAAATTTATGTGTTTTTCAGTGTAGATATATATATATATATATATATATATATATATATATATTCATGCTTTTCCTGATGGCCTCTTTCGGGTAAAGTGTAGCTATTAAATTTTATAACTAGTTTCATGGGATTAAGATAAAATTATACATTACACCCAAGTGTATGGTCATGTTTGTAATAAATAGAAAGGATCAGTAAGAATAAATTTTTTATAATGAAATCAAAAGAAACGAAAAGGGAATGAAAATAAATAATAAAATAATAAGAGGAGAGGAGAAAGGTAAAAAAACTTCAAAGTCAATTTATCCTTTTTTTATTTACATTTCTTAATTTCCCTTCACATTAATTTTCTTTTTTTAATTTATTTTATTCAATTTATTTTTCTATTTTTTTGTTAACCTTTCCCTATTTTATTCCGTTCCCTTTTTCTTTTCTATGCATTCCCTCTCATCCGAGGTGTGTTCCACCCCCCTCTTTTCCAGGTGATGCGACACCACCCATAGCCACATCAGATGCTTGTAGAACCGTCGATTATTCTCCATTTTCAACACCATTAAAATCACTCTAAAGCTCTTAGTAGGCCTAAAAATTCACACTAAGATTCATTGAGTTTCAACCACACTCTATCACGTGATCTGTCAGATAATTTTTTTTTACCAAAACTAGGGGTATGACTTAAATCCTTATATTTCTCCCATTTTAGGTGATGTAAAATGTTTTCACATGGCGTGGGATATAATATAAATACGAGATAGGGTGTCATTATTCATTCCCACCATTCTGTTTCTTCGTTCAATTCACACTGATTTGCCACTTGTCAGTGCCGACCGATGAATCTAAAATGATGCGTATTATTTTAATTAATTTTTTAGACTTGTTCTTTGCGACCATTGTATATGGAGAACCTCTTATTAGGATGTTTTCAATGCATTTAAAACCACTTTGGTTGTGATGATATAGTGTTCCTATTTACCGTTATCCATGATTACATAAAATATAATTTTTGAGTGCATGTTTAATAAGTTTAGGATGATCATTTTAATAGAATATAATTATTTGAGGTGAATTATTTTTCCTTCATAATTCATGTTATATGACTTATTGTTCATTGTAATATTAAATGTAATTTTTATTGCATATGTTATAAATTACATGTTTTGATAGAATTTGATTTATATTGTTGATATTAAATTCTTACCTAAATAGATTAAATTTTTAAATGTTTAACTTGTGATATCTACTTCATTGAAGTTTAATTAAATTCATAGAGGTGAGAGAATTTGGGTTTCATATTAATCACACACACATAGAATGTCTGTTCCTAATTGGTAACCACAATATGCACCAGGGAGACAATATCATAAGCTTTCTTAGATGAGGGTTTCTCTAAGGTTTCTACAATCTCATGAGTGATACGGGTTACCAAAGGGACAATCGAAGATGTACCCATTTTAGAATGGCTAGTCTAATCCCTAGGTTATACTCGATCCCTTATGTGTGATACAATGGAAAAACTCATGATAAATCATGCCTCGAGAAGCACAAGGTTTTATGGGATATTTCAATGGATGATCTCAGTGATATTATATAAATTAAAGGATTATCATAGGGATACCTTCAGGATGGGATCATACTCCAACACTAAACATTAATATTATAATATTGTTAATTCATGGAATGATTTTATTGATGAATCTTTGAGTTCCTTGGGAATTTTGATACCTCTCTGGTGCCTTGAAACATGATTTTTTTGAAAAATATAATAGACCATAAGATATAACATAAGCTTAGAGGGACTCATGGATTCGGTCTGTCATGTTACATTGTACTATATATATATATATATATATATATATATATTCTTCTAACTAGATTTTTATAATTTAGACTTTTCACATAGTCCAATGTATGTGGTATTGAATGGGTTTCTAGATATAAATCTAGGAAATGTTATAATTGTTTTAATTTGTTTAAATTTCTTGAATTTTTATATATGGAACACTTCTATTTGTCTAATGTATGAAATTAAATGGTCTTGAAACATTGGGTGCTAGCCTACTGAGATGATACCTCACACCGTGCTCAGCTGCCGTTTGGTACAAGAGTAGAACTTATAATTGAATTATCTATGTTTTAATGTATTTCTTGTACCTGGTTGTCAGAATAAAAAGATCCAGCTAGAGCATAGGATACTCATGGAGATCGACCGTGGGGACATGTTGTCCTTTTTGTATTGTAATATTGCATTGTAAATAATGATATATAAGTTTTTATTAATTTTCATCATATATCATTACCATGTCATGAATTTAACTATTTTATAAACCAGTGTTGGATACATTTAAAAAATTGTGTATTTTATTCCATTTCTTTGTCAATTATTTATTACTATTTCTATTTTTTTCTGTCCGTGTTATTCTTACGCAATCTATTTTATATTGTTAATTTTTTCATACTTTTTTATATGAGGGTATAGACTTCCCCACATACTTATCTATGTTCTAGGCTACTAGTCAGTAGACTCTGGAATTTGGGGGGTTTCTATTTATATCATTTGATCCACTTGTCCTGCCACATCCTTAGAGGTGAGCTAGGATGGGACGTTACAAAGTGGTATAAATGGTGGTTGATTTTCATTTTTTCTTACTGTTATTGGTTGGTAAAAAAGTGACTAGGAATGTGTTGGTTCTAGGTTGATATCCATGTCTGGGAATAATCACCACACATATTGAAAATGAACATGTGGCCAATGTGGGGTATTTTATGTTCATACCCTTTGATATTACAGTTGATATGATTTCACCTCAAGAGACTGGTTTGACTTCCGTTGGTTATGGATTTAGAGAATTTATGGAAATTTACCCTAGGTCGGGATTTATGAGGATGGAAAATAGCATGCATCATATTATGCACATATAAATTCACATGCCAAGCATATTATCTTGTCAGGTAGGTAAATTTTAGTGTTCCCATTGATTTAAATTTAGTGCCTTTAATGTATTTCATGTATAATATTTATTTTAATTATTGATATAATCCTTGTTTAAGTTACATATTTAATATGGTAACATCTTTCCAGGATGCCTATTTACTAGTATGTTTGCCCGGTATCATGATTATGTGTTTATTACCTAATCTCTAAGAATAAAATATCACGATTCAATGATTTCAACATGTTTCTATCTATTTGTTTCTTGTAGTGACATGATATCATGTTTGATATTTATTTGGTTTATTTTACTAATATTTATTAGTTACTAATAAATGGAAGCAAAATATGTCATGTAATGTGTATCTGTGCTCTATGGATTGGTAGTTAGACTCCCATATGACTTTACTCTTTAACATACACATGTTTTATTATGAAATTGATTTAAATGTAAAGGGCCTAAAAATAGATCATGTATTAGTGTCTCATATTTATGACCCTCATCTAAGTGTATATAAATCTTATTTGAGTTTCCTTTGACCATAACTGAGGAAATTTTCCATTTTTCAATATTTTTTGAAATGAATTAAATGATTTTATCTTGAGCATAGTGACTTTCATTGGTGGGAAGACATTATTGGCCAACACCTTCTGTTTTCATGGTATTAGTGCCTTTTGTTTTAGGCTTGTTCATTAGTTAATTCTTCTTTTCATCAAGTTGGACATGCCTCGACCATTTTCAGCTGCTTCATTGGTCATTTTCGCCTCTCTTCTCCAAAGTGATAGTATGCATTCATGTACATGATAAACATCGAGTACATAATATTGTGGAAAATTGGTTGGGTCTGGTGGAATCGTTGATCCATGAACTATTTTGTGTATTCTTAGGTAATATCGGGAGTAGAATGGAATGATTATAATTAAATAAAGTTCATCAAAATTCTCTAGATGACTTCTAGAGACTTGGGTGTCTTGACACACTAGTCGGTTTGGTTTTGGCCTTCCTAACAATTGTTTAAACATTTGTGTTTATGGTATTTCAGATCTAGCTTGATATGGAGTGTCTATTATATCTATTCATTTTGATGATTAGAGAACTCTATATGTGAGGAGTGATATGTAGTTTTTGTTAAATATATACCCATCAGAGTAGATGGAACAAAACCAAAGAAAACCATTCGAGATTTTTCGAGATAGTTTAAATGTCGTAAGGCTTCTAATTATTAAATTGTGTCAGTGATTGAACGACCACATGACATTGATATATTTTTCTTATGAATGAAAAATTTTATAAAAATAATTATTCATGCGTGGAATATAGTTATTATGCTTCAACAATCCCATGATGCCTCGAGTGGTAAGTCCTCGGTGATTGGTTAATGACATTGCATCAGAAGGTGAAGTCGAGTTTCTTTTTAGGTATCGACCAATAGTGGATAAACAAATTTCATTATAGTAATATTTAAAAATACTCATTTTTTAATCTAGTGCAGTGACAATCATGTATCCTATCTCGATGTCATCCCTGATTAACTAATAGAGTGTCAGTCTTACTCAGTTATAAATGTAATAATGTTTTTGGATAATATCTATATAAATTCCTGTGGAATTCATGGTTCAAATAAAATCATGATTAAACTTGAGTGATCCCGAGATTACTGTGCATGAATTCATTGGACGAACTCTTGTACACCAGTTTTTTGTTCTGAAATGACTACCAGAGCGATTCCACATTGGGATTAGCCAATTATTAAATATGGACGTCTTGTCTCATTACAAACGTATCCCTTATAAACATAGATAATTGACTACATTATGTTAGTTCCTTATACTCCCATTAGGTAAATCAAAGGCAAACCTTTACTTGTTTTTTGGTTTTAGTGATGAATAAATCATGAAAAGTCACCAAAATTCATATATGGACTTCGGTGGAAGCATTCATTGTATATTTTTGATACCTCGGAAGAAGGAATCATAGTTCAGTTTTTAAAATGATGGTTTTTGTAAGTTGATTGTCTTCTTGAGTTGTCATCTAGAGTGGCTCAACATTTTGTCTCTAAAGTTCAAGAGATTTTTAAGTGAAGAACTTTATTTTGCACATCCACATATTAGATGAGTTCAGATTGTGTCAGCTAGGGCTTTTCTTGAAAATTTGTCTCGATATGGGTTTTGAAGCCGATTGTAAAATGAATGTTTTATCCTTTTTCGGAATAATGCATGAATCATTTCCAGAATAAATAAGGGCATGTATAGTAGGAAATTACAATTGTGTAAGGTACCGTAGCTTAGAAATTTCGCCTTTATAAAGCAAAATAATGGCATGGGATATACCATTGGATTGATGTTTAACAAGACGATGATGTGGTCATGTATCTAGACAAATGGGCTCAAGTAAGTGTTGTCTTAGTGTTTCGAATAGAAAATGAGAATTTAATTATATCTTGATTTCTTGTGTTTCACTTTCCTTACAAATGATTGAGCATGCATTGAGCATTTGGATATGCAACATGACCCTTGGAACAAGTTTTCCATACACTTGTAGGTTCAGTGACGGTTACATTCTTACTGAAGGATTTTGTGGGATGAGAATTTCTATGGTGGAAAGGTTGTAATGTCCTGCATTTTGAACTAGAGGAAAAAGTAAAAGAAATTTAATATTTCTATTAGTTGGGAATGATGCTTTTAAAACCAAGCATTAGAACTTTTTTTATCTAGTATTTTACACTACGATGTATAATTAAATCAAAATTACTTAAATTAAATATCTTAAAATAAAAATAGAAATAAATTTAATAAATGGTAAAATACAACTTCAGGACCTTGAAATATTCTATGAAATATTTTTATAGTAAGAAACTTATTCAGTGTGGGATTATAAGGCCTATATACCCTCGATGTTTAGAGAATAAAAATATTAGATATATTTATTCATACACATGCGATATTTTTTAAAAAATAAAATGATTCTCAAAAAGTGTGTCATATGTGAAATATTAGACCTCTGTTAGGTCCATAATGTCGGGTTTACCCAAGGAAGGGTATAACATTGATGTGCATAGGGTATCTTGAGACGTTTCATGTGATGAAGCCCTATTTATTTTTTATTAATTTAATATTAAATTTTTTATATAATATCTAAATAATTTCTCGTAAACTCTGCGTTGTATGAGAAATCTAATACCACTATTACGTACAAAATATATGGTTTAACATATTTGGGGTATAACCATTGCGATAATCAGAGGTTTGGTCAAATGTCAAAAAAATATAATTTAATAGGGTTTTCAATATTATGTTAGGATGTTTGAAATAATAATAATAATATTATAATTATTATAAATATTTTTGTTTAAAAAAATTAAAATTTACTTCAACAATTAGTAAATTGTGTTGCGGTGTAAATAATTAATGGGTAATGTAATAATTGTGATATTATTGACTAGGAAAATTAAATGAAAATTTTAAATCAATTTTAATTTATTAGGTACTATTTGTTTTTAATTTTTACTTCGTTAAAATATTAATGATGTTATTGAGGGGTGGTAATAAAAAATATTATTTTTAATTTTTCTTATTATTATTACATTGGGACAAAACATTTGTTGTATATATATAATTTATATATATGGGGACTAAATATACGCGTATGTGTGTGTGTGTGGGTATATATATATATTCATATATAAATTAGTATATATATATATAACATTTATATATATATCGGTGGATTTTTATGGTTTGGTTAAATAAAAAATTATTACTTTCCTTCATAAATGCAACAATGTGGGAAATTTATTAACTTTGTAGTTTAAATAAAAATTTTATTGAACTATTAATGGCGCTAATTATGAAATATATTTAATAATAAAAATTCATTGTTGGTTTTATTAGTATTATTATTATTATTTGTGGAATATAATTTTGGTGCGTGTATATATATATGGAATATATACATTTATATGTGTGTGCGCACAACTGTAAATAAATAAATAAATATTTATATATCTTTCTCTTTTACATGGAAGAATGTTGCAGGTCCCAAGCAACAATTAAATAATTTAAATAGTTACATGGGATTTATGTAAAATGATACAATGTTCCCATGGTGCAAGGCTTGGGTAATAATAATTTAGAAGGATTAAAAGGAATAAAATGAAATATAATGAAATAAAAAATGACGAAAAATGAATGAAATTAAATAATAAAATAAATAGCATACATGAGAAGATTATATACAATTACAAATGATTTTAGCCATTTTCTTACTTTTTCTAATTTTTTCTTTTAATTACATATTATTTTATTTTATAATTTTCATTTTTCATTATTTTATTTTCATATTTCTCTATTTTCCTTTTCTTATTTCATTACTTTCCCATTTTTTCTTCAGTCCCTCTCCTCTCTTATACATCACACCCCCTCTAATCTTGGTGGTGCAACACCCCATGTCACCACATCATAAGCCTATTTTACCTCAAATTATTCTCTGTCTACAAATTTGTTAGAACTAATGTGAATATCTCCATGTGGCTAATCTTCCAGAGTAAGAATATTTGTGTATCTTCATCTCTTAGTCACGTGATCTCTTGCGGAATGATTTTTCCTGAAATTGGGGTCCTTATTAAATCATATGGTTTCTCCTGTTTTATGTCAAATCAATCGTTTCTACATTGTGTGGGGTATACTAAGACTACGAAGTTGGGAGTCATTATACCTTATTGTTGTTCCATGGATTCATTCAATTATCACTATTGTACCACTCATTTGTTCCTACCGGTGAATCACAAATAATGAAAATTATTTTAATTATACTTTTTCTCCTTGTTCATTATTTACATTTTTAGGGAGACCCCCCTTCCAAATGAGTTTTCATCCTATTGGAAACACCTTTTTCTATGACGATGCATTGGGCTTGTTTACTTTAAGGGATTCATTACATTATCATTTATGAGTGTATGTGTAATATTTATAGGTTCTGAATTTGAATTGAATAAAATTACATTGGATTGATTTTTTACCTATATAGTATATGTTATAATACTTATCTTGATTCATATTATTAAATGTTTTTAGAAATACCTATATAGTTAAATTCCATGTTATGTTAGATTATTAGTTATAATGTTGGTGTTAATTGGTTACCAAAATAGTTTCTATTATTGAATGATTACTCTATGATATCTTCTTCATTGAAATATAATTAAATTCATGGTGGGGAGTGAACAAGGGTTATATATTAAAGAGACATTCATTAAGTCACCATTATTTATTGGTAACCACACTACATATAGGGGAGGAAATGTCTATGAATTTTATAGAAGAGGGTTTCATTGGGCTTTCTATGTACTCAAGATTGATATTACATCAATAAGGGAAAAATGAGGACAGAATAATTTGAATGTGGATTCACCATGCCTTATGTGATAGTCATCTCCTTAAAAGTGATAAATAGAATATAGTAATGATAAACTATGCCTTGAGTGATTTTAGGTCTTCCGTAAGATTGCAATGGATAGGCTCGATGTTTTTGGATAAATTGAAGGATGTACTATAATGATACCTTTGGGATGAGATTAGACTATCGAAAATTTAATATAATAATAATGTTACTCCATGAAATATTTTTTTGGTGCTTTTTTGATTTTATTTTGAATAGTGAAAATTCTTTGGTTTATTGAAGAATATTTTTTTAACACATAAAATAGACCCAAATCTATAATAGTATCTTGGATGGGAACAAAGATTTGGTTTTTCATGGTACATAGTACATTCTATATATTTAAATATTCAAATTAATAGGTATCTCACTGTGACTTCGGGAATACGCTGAAGAAGGTGGTATAGGACAAGTGTCTTCATAAGAACCTAGACCAAGTTACAATTATTTTAATTTATTTAAATTGAATGATTTTTTATATACAGAATACTACGGTTTTTTTATGTCACAAAATGGAAATGTCATGACACTATGGGTTATGGATTACTAAGATTATTTGTCACACCTTTCTTGAGGGATATTTTGTAACTGATTAGACATTATATGTTTAGGATCTAGGTTGTTTTTTATTGTATGTACCTAGGAGTTAAGGGAAAAGAACATAGATGGAGATCTAGATGCTCATGGAGATCGCCCTTGGGTATTTCTATTAATTATTTATTAAGTTAATATATATTAAATAATTTCACAATGTTTACTACATTAATTCATGTATCATTACATTGTCATACATTAATATTTTGCATAAACTATTATTAGCCACATATATGAAAAATGATATTTTTTGTCTTCAACTACTTTTGTAATTATGTATTTCCATTTATTGTACTATATATTCTTGTTATGATTCTCTTATCAATTTTATATTGTTAATATATTCTCATAATCTAATCTATGATGGTGTTCTCTCCTCACAGACATAACCAAGGTCCCTGCTACTAGTCGACAGCCTCTAGTGTTTGGATAGATGTGTATTAAGTCATGTTACCCACTTGTCCAAAAACTATCTCTGAGGTGGTGTGACATATGAAATTATATTTGTTCCATAACTAACAAAATCATTAACTTCAACACTAGCCACTAATCATCCTATATGTGACATCATTGTCATTCTCAATTCACCCAGTCACCAACCACAACATTTCTCCTTTAGTGACAGAACTCAAAATCCCGGTCCTCTTATGTGGAATTTTGAGGTAAAACATGTCGTTGTTCCCAACAAAATCACCATAAGATTGTTCATCATTACAGATTCTATATCTGAAATGATCATCAGGGTGATCGACCAAAATTTATAGCGAATGTAGAACTTTTTTAGCTCTATCAAATGCACTATTTATGGTTCCACATATCATAAAATTTTTATCACTAATAGATCAAAACATTACCTGCACTTTTTCTAGCACATATAAAGGGACATATTTCTATGGTGCAGTTTTAAAATTACAGCGGAATGCTATAGGGAAAACATAGGGAAACTATAAAATAAAATAAAAAATTTAATTAAAATAAAATTTACAACATAATTACAAGAAATAACTAAATTATAGGCAATTAAAATAATAATTTTTAAAATTATACGAGAAATTTTATTTTATAAAAAACATTTAGTAATATAAATATTTTATTGAAATTGACCCCCAACCATGGGACATAGTATTAGTTTCAGAACAAACCAACATAGATTGTGAAAAAATGCACCTATATATGTAAATCTGTAATGGTAAAGACCTACATCGGCCATCTGACAATCATTACACATCACCAATTATTAATTTACAAAAGTAAAACATTATTTTTAATTACATGGTTATTGATACATAGGTAAATGAGGTAGGAACAACATTGTTTCTTGCTTTTGTAACCACACACAGAGATTGAAAAAACACCCATTATTCTAATGGCCAGAAATCCTACAACATATTTTTATATTTTTTTGAGGCTGAGGCTGCTGATGAAGGTATGGTTGGTGGTGACATTGGGAATATATATATATATATATATATGTTTGTGTTCCTTGAGTATGCTGGGGTTTTTATGTGTAAATAGTGTTAGTGGTTCGACACCACCCTCCGTTGGGGTAGATAAAGAAGGCCTGAACTACACCCGGAGTCTTCCAACCAACCCTTCCTTTATTTATTCTCATATGTCAAATATTTTAACATTATATAAATATACTAAATAATGAATCCATATGAATAGAATACCAGAAATTCTTTTCAATTGAAATTTATTTTTTAACTGAAATTCATATTCATAACCCAACAATGATTAATACTTTTACATTTTACCTCAATACACAATTCACATTGTCCAATTTGAGTAAACTCATTACTTTGGTTATATTACATAGTAAAAATTTCCATAAGTCATTTATGACATGTAGTTATTAATCACATCCTAATCTAATGCTCATTGTTATTGGGATTACTTGTAGTATATTTTTACAATATTATTGACATATTTGTAGAAAAAAAATGTGAAAAACTCAAAACTGAGAAAATACATTCAAATTGTTTTTATAAATTAGGAAAATGATCCCTAAGTCATTTGTGATTAGTATTAATTAGCTGGATCGCATTCGGATACATGGTGTGATTGGTATGACTTGAAATATGTATTTTCTCTTTAATATTGACATTTTAGTTCAAAACACACATCCATTAAATATTTCAATAAAAATATCAAATTGTTTTTATAATTTAGGAAAATGACCCAAAATTTATTTTTGATGAGTTTTAATTTTCTTCATATAAACATGACACATGATGTGGCTTGTATGACTCAAAGTGTGTGATTTCAATATAAAAGTGACATTAATGTTTAAAAAACATGTCACAAATCCAAAAAAGAGAAAATGAGCTCAGATGTTTTTTAAAACATAGGGGGAAATCCATAACTCATTTGTGATGTGTAGGCTTCGACCATATATCAATCAATCCCACGATTTGGGATCTATAACAAGAAGTAATTATTTTCAATATAAAAGATTCATTTTATTTTAAAATGAATCACATGGTTAAAACAATCAAAACATGATTTGGATTGTTTCAAACATTAGTACCATGGTTTTTAATTCATTTATGACTTGTAGGAATCAATCACATTTCAATCTGACATATGTATTCATATTTATGACTCAAAGTGCATGTTTTCAATTATTAAGTTTAATTTTAGTTGGAAGTGAATGCCAAATAGCCTAAAAAATGAAATTGAGTTTGGATTTATTTAAAAATTTAGAAACTTTATCTGCAATTAATTTACGAAATGCAGGAAATAATGCCAAACAAATTTATCAGACGATATTTTTAGTATGAATTGAAGTACATGTTTTCAATTTAAAACATTCATTTTAGTTTAAAACATGAATAACATATCCAAAATAGAAAAATGATCTTGTACTATTTTCAAACATTTGGAAAATGATCCATAATTATTATTTTTGGTTAATGAATTTACCATATTTCAATAAAATTCAAGATGAGGTTTTTATGACTTGATGTGTGTGTTTTGAATCTAAAATAATCATTTTTGTTTTAAAAAACATCACATAGTTGAAACTGAGTAAACAATCATTAATTTTTTTCAAAATTGAGGAAAATGATCCAAAATTCATTTGTGATATAATGGGTTTTACTAAAAGCTAAAATGAATAACGATGTGGGTGTAATGACTTGAAGTGTGTGTTTTCAATATTAGTGTCATTTTTCATTAAAACGTGCATAACCATCAATAAATGATAAAATGTTCTCATATTATTTTGATAAAATTTCTCAACACTCCATAATTCATTTTGGATGTGTAGGAATTGACCGAATTCCAATATAAAACATAATGTGTATATAGTGACATGATGTGTTTATTTCTAACATAGAACTCCAATTTTATTTTAAAATTTACATCACATATCAAAACAATGAAAATATCATAGAATTTTAAACATAAAGATAATAACCCATAAATCAAAATTTATTATTAATAACTGACCATATAAAAATATGAAATATGATGATACATGTATGACTTGACGTGCATGTTTAAAATATTAGATTATCATTTTTGTTTAAAATATGCATCACTGAGCTAATAATGAAAAAACTAAGTAATACTGTTTTAGAAATTTTGAAAAACATTCCATGATTCCATTGGGTGATTTTATTAATTATATTTTATATTGTTAATTAAATTACATCCTTTAATATGTTTTTTGGTTGAGAGTTTGTTTGATTACTAGAAATTTGGAACTAGCTACGACTCCTCCATCATAAAACTGTCCATGAATTTTTATCCCCACCGAACTCAAACAAGTCATAAGGGTAGTTTGTTTGTTTACTCTCTTGGATTTATACTAGTGATTGAGAGAAATTATTCTCCACTTGGAGCTCATAACAGATTGGTTTAGTGATTTTCCATGTATCATTTGTGAAACATCCTTAGTGGAGAGCTCTGATGTAGCGTTAAGATCTTTATTATTGACATTGTGTGGCACAAAATCTCCCTTATCTATTGATGGGGATTCATGGTGGTTCACTTTATTGGATTTAAAATATGGGATTGAGTATTTTTTCATGCGTGTGACATTAGAATAGACATCCGGATGTGATTTGCATGGATTTTCAACGGGACATGGGATGGATCTGGGTTCTTCAATCACAGCTCTATGTTTTACCATACTGAGATAATGTACTCCTTTATTCATTCATATTGAAAACCCATGTAGTTCTTCCCTTTCCACGTAGGTTATTTGGTCGAATCATGTTACATCACTATTTTCGTTTTATTTATTTCTTCATTTTATTATGTTGACTATTAAACCAATAATATTACTCATTTCTTCCAGTGTTTTAATTTAAAATTTTATTTTTATATTAAATGAATATTATAATTAATTGACATTTTTGAACTGATGTAATAGCCACTTCTAGATTGGGATTTTGTTCACTACTACTACTAAAAAATCACTTCTTCATTCAAGTTTATGTCAAATTATTATACAAATTATACATTTTTATTGGTTTAATTTTTATAAGATCAAAAATTAAACAATAGTTGTATGATTTTTTATTTTGTGATTATCATAAAAATAATTAAAACCCATGGATTCTAGAGGTTGAATGGTGGATTCCTTGTGTTGCGCAGCACCATATAATAGGTATTTAAGAAAAATTAGGAATAAATATGTATTTTCAAAATTCATAATCGAAATATTCAATTCATTAAATGATTTTTTAGTGGATTCCACAATAAAACATACTTTTATGATTTATTTCACTAGGTTTTGTAATATCTTTGGCAGAAATATTTTTTAATATTTGATTGATGTTAGTTTCATTGATGTTTTCTTGTTATCTTTTTAATTCAAGGCCCTAAATATTTTTGTTTATAGTTACTATATATGTGTAAAACTTATTTCGTGGATAGAATGGGGTTAGAGAGATATTGGACTGAGTGAGAATGTATCAGTTAGCAGTGAGGGCTGGGGAAGAGTCAATTTCATGGTATCAATGTTCTATCATCTTCCATGGAAGAGTGTGTAGGAAATCAGATCAGGTTTGTTTCTTTATATTGTGTCTTAGTTAGGGATTTTTTCTCTTGGGGTTGTCTTTTTTTTTTGAGTCTTAATTGGGTCTGGGATGTGTTTAGAGTGGCATGTCATGTGAATAATTTCAGTGACGATGGAGCTTTATGAATGTTCTATTGGGATGTATTTAGTTATGTTATGTTCTTTCTAGATATCGTTAAGAAGTTAGAAAAGGAATATAATTCATATTCGGTAACTAGCTACCCTTGGATCACTACTATTCTAATGGGTTTAGATATTTTTTGTAGGACTCTTGGGGGTGCATGAGATTTTAATAGAAACTTGTTTTTTGAGGAAGGTATCTTATTGGATGGGTCCTAGGATTTGTCTTACATTATGTGGATAGTTATATAAGTCCATGATTGGTTCAGGTTAAGAACATGTTTTATTTTTCTATGCTTCATTTCTATGTGTTTATTTTATTTTTTTAATTTTCTTTATTTCACTAGATTACTAAGTAATTTTTTTTCTGAGTTTTTTTTCTATGATCTTAGAGATGCAGAATTTTTTTTACATTGGGTCATTGGTACTTGTGAGAGGATTTGGACTCCCTTGATGGAATGGACTCATATTTTCACTTAGGTATGTGAAGGTATGCATTCTATATATGTTTTTAATTTTATAACATTTGAGCATGTTTAAAAACATCATATTGTCAATAATATGAGAAATGTGTCATGTTGATGCATGATGGGGTAATTATTAGGTCATAACCTATAGGTTCTTTCCTTTTAATAATTTTATGTATGAATATATGGTGATAGGTGGAGTAGAATCATCCTGTGGTTTGGAGGTTAATTTGAAAAGTAATGTTTTCTAATTGTTCCATATTAATTTGTGTTAATAAATTTGAATTTATATGGCGTAGATTTTTTATTCTATTAATACCCTTTTCATATAGTCATTAAAATATTTTATTCAATTTTTTTTATTGAGAGTTTCTTTTATATGTATTAAATGGGAACTTCCTACGGGTCCTCCATCATCTACATGTCCCTATGTTTTTTACACTACATACCTCTATATGTGATAAAATGACATTAGTTTTTTGATATCAATAAAATTACAATAGGTATAGGGAGAACTTAGTATCCATTGGGATCTCAAAACAATTCACTTTGGTGTTCTCCCATGTGGAATCAGTGATATATCATTATGGGAGAACTTTGGTGTAGCATCCGGGTCTCTCTGTTCAATATCATGTGGCACGAAATCATCCTTCTCAGCAGATGGGGATTCATGGTGGTGTGATTTACCTTATTTCAAACCTATATGTGTCGATTTTAGATCTAGAAATATATATTTTAGATCAGGAATATAGGATTTCATTAGGTTCTCAACAATCGACTAGATTACTGACATTGAATTGGATATATTTTCTCTAAGACATGTGGTAAATCTAGATTCTCCAATCCCAGTTCCCTAGGCTGGCTTCATTTAGAATCTGACATGGTTTACATTATTAGAGTTAGGGTAGAACTCAAAATCTCCAAAAAAGAAATATTCATATAGATAGAATCTCTAACAAGGGTTTTATTGTTTTGTCATTGGTGAGGCGAAGGGGGTAGTGTTGGGATGTCAAGGGATGGACTCCTAGTATGTTCCCTATTCACTAAAGGAGTATAAGTGAAGGAATACCACATATTAATTCATCAAATCTAGTTTTGGACCTCTATACTGGAATCCAAGGATCAACTTGATGGAGACTCTTTGGGGCGTATGATCTTGGATAACTAGAGTCGGCTCGGGCTGCATTGAAGAAACTAGAATGTACTGTTTCTTGATCTAGGGAATGTATAGAATAGGAATGGATAGAGATGACCTTGAAGATAATTCATGAGGATTATTTGTTGACTAATTTACGTATTTAATATTTTACTAGGTAAATTTGGGCCCTAGGTAAGGGGGTTCTCGACCTGGTATTTTATCTTTTTAATTAATTATCCATCGGTGTATGTGTTGCTTTCATGTTTCTCTCTTGTACTCTTTTATTCATATATAGTGATATCGTCGATTGATTATTGCTTATGATTTTTGGACAACATGATGAAGAATATTAAATCATTTCATCCTTTTAGTTCATTCTTCATTTAATTGTTTAACTTGAATATAATTTAACAAATTCAATTCCACATCAGTTTTAATTTAAAATAAAATTTTGAAATTAATTATTTATGAGAATAAATTTCTATTTTTTAATTGAAGTAATAAACAATTATAGTTTGTTATGTTATACACTAATATTTTGGTAAAATTATTTTTTCATTATAGTTTCTGTAATATTTTTATGAGAATGATATTTTTAATTTTTTTTATGTTTTATAAATCCATAAGTTAAACATGAGTTGTTTTATTTAGTATTTTAGGATTAGGTGAACCAAAATTAAACCCAATAGACTTTAGATATTGAATGTGTACTTCCATCCACATTAGAATAACCTAAAGATCTGTAATAAGTGGGATTCAATGGTATATCATTCCAGTATACAATCTAGTTGGTATGACTCAAAGTCGATGATTTCAATATAAAAAGTTTATTTTAGTTCAAAACACATGAAACAATGTTGAAACCAAGAAAATGAGTTATTATTAATTCCAATCATTGTTAAAACTAATCATATTTAATATTTATCATGTAGGAATCAAATTCATGTCAAAAAACACAAAATTTTTTCATTATGACCCAAAGTTCATGTCATCAATAGAAATATTATGTTTTAGTTTAAAACACACTTCAGATAGACAAAACCATGAAAATGAGTTCAAAATATTTTCAAACAATAGGATAATGATTCATAATTCATTTACTTCATATAGGTATATATTATATATCAATTTGATAGTCGATGTGTCATGTATGGATCAAAGTGCATTTTTTTAATAGAAGAGTCATTTTAGTTTAAATCATGTGTCATATAGACAAAACTAAGAAAAAGAGATTTTATTATTTTAAAATTTTTAAACAAGTATCCATTATTCTTTTGTGACGTGTTGGAATCAACCACGTTTCAAAATGACCCATGATCTGTTTTGTATGACTCGAAATGAATGTTATCAATAAAAAAGAATCATTTTAATTTAAAATGCATGTAACATAGTCAAAACAAATAAATCAATATCTAATTGTTCCGAAACATCATGATACAATCAGTGATTCATTAGTGACCCTCATGAATTAACCACACATAAATCTTGTATAATATTTGTTCAATAAAATGAAATGATTCGGTTTCCAACATAAAAAATCCATTTTAGTTTGAAAGGTGAAACACATAGAAAAAACATAAAAAAAAGCCCATATTATTTTCAGATTTAGGAAAATATACATAATTCATTTTTGATGTGTTAAAATTGAATGCACATTAAACTAGAACACAATTTAGCCATTATGATTCTATATGTGGCATTTTAATATAAAATGTTAATTTTAGATTATAGCGCGTTTCACTAGTCAAAAACAAGGAAATGAACTCATATTTTTTCTAATCTTTAGAAACAAAAAAAATACACAATTAATTTGTGATGAATATTTATGGGATTCATGTTATTATGACACATGATATGACTAGTATGAAAAAAACTATTTGTTTTCAACATACAAACTCCATTTTAGTTTAAAACACACATCAAATTTCCAAGAATTAACAAAAAATCCATATTTGTTTTCTAACATTTGGACAATGGTATATAATTCATTTATAATATGTAGGAATTTATCATATATTAATATATCAAAGAATGTGTTTTTATAACATGAAATGCATGTTTTCAATATGAATGTATCATTTTAGTTAAAAACGTGGGTCACTGGCCAAACTATGAAAATGATCTCTGATTTTTTTCCATACCATAGGAAAACATTTTATAACTCATTTATGATATGTAAGAATTTACCGCACCTCAATATAGCTCATGATGTGGTCAGTATGACTCAAATTTCATATTTCCAATATAAAAGAGTAATTTCAGTTTAAAACCCATATCATATGGTCAAAACCAATCAATATGGCTTTGTTTTTTTGGATATTTTGGTTATTTAATTTTCTTGTTTTCATTGACACTGTATTCTTTAAATTAGTTTGTTTTTTGAGAATTAATAAATGTGTGTGTTGGTGGTGTTTCTACGGTGCACGTAGGTCCCCATTGGAATGAATCATGTAGATCTGTAGTTATTTAGACCTTTTTTAATTTCTTTCATCATTGTTGTATTTGGTTTTATTCACTTCATTCTCTTGGAAATAAATCATTTTGGACTTGTATGGTTATTGGTGTTCAGTTGTTGTACAAAAACCCTACCTCTTTCACATTAAATAAATTTTGCAATTAGTGGGACATCATTTCACACAACCTATGATTAAATTATAAAAGGAAACCATTATTTAGCATTACGTTGTTTCATAAACACATTCCATTTATGCAGGAACACCATCATTTCTCCCTTGTGCAAGAACATAACAACATAGTGGGAAATAAAAGAACATGTTATTTTAATAGAATTAAACCCTAAAATATATTATATTAAGAACCTGTTTCATCCCGTGAATTTTGGGATTGACTGAGGACACACATACACACACAGGTTACTATCGGTGTAGTCATAGTTATTGAATTTGACGAATGAAATAGATGAGGAGGAGATGAAATATGTGATATTCATTTTAGGATGCATCAATGGTTGGAGATATAGGTTTTTATGTGTCTATGGTGGATAGTTGGGATGCAAAAAAAGGACAATTATGCACCACGGTCTGATCACCCCCATGAATTTATTTAGTCTCCAATATCTTATATTTTTTATTACAGAAATATAATAAATTATGAATCAATATGTTTAGAATCGAATACATTATAGATATTTATGAATAATCATGAAACCAAATAACCAATTTGAATCCAAATAAAAAATAATAATATAATTAATAGCTTATCATTCATTAAATAATTGATAATTGAAAGATTACATGAGTCGTAAAGACATCTGATAATGACTGAGGGATACTGCGAGAATTTTATATAGTTGATATTTGGATGTGTGTGTTTCGCCAATTTGGTAGAGTGTAATAGATGAATGAAGGCATCTAGCGAATAATAGATTATTAATGCATCGATATCAACTAAAACCCATAAATTAAAACACTTGCTATTTGAATTTTTAAGTTACTATAAAATAGTATGTGTGATGCAATGGAATGTTCCATGAAGTTTTGAGAATATTATTATTCATCAAAGTTCATAGATAGTTTATTTCATCATATTTTTTAATTGAATTAGTATATAACATATTCCACTCAATTTTTCATAAAAAGATTAGTGTATAAATAAGTAAAATGAAGGTGGAGTTTTTCTACACCTAATTAATGTCATATTTCGTGGATTAAGACTATCTTTATTTATCATTTTTATTTTTTTGAGAGAATTACATCTTTCAGGTTATATTTTTATCTAACACTAGTTCAGGTATAACCTATTAACATTTATATCCATGATGATTAGTCGATTGTTTGATCATTGGTTTTATGGATAATTCTAAGGATGTAGCTATACATTATGAATGTTAAACATGATATATTCATTTTTTCAAACTAAGATTATTCTTATCTGAATGTTTGGTCATATTATTAAGTGTTCAATTTATTTCAAAAAGTATTAATGAATATGGAATAATTTCACTATCATAATACATTCGACAATTTTGACATGTGACAAAGGTTCCTAAGTGGAGGAATAAAAAACAAATAGATTCACTGATTCAACCCTAAGAAATACCTGATAATTATAATACCTAATGGCATATTGGTATCAATTTAAGGTAATACATAAATTTATCATGCTTATATCATATATTATAAAAATTATAGTGAATGAATGTTTCATGTGTTGTAGTTTTTAAAATATTTTTTTGGTAATGATATTTATTTCACTAATTTATCAGATAAATCCAGTGAATATTATGGGGATTATGATGTTTTATGGGATGTTATTTCACATTTATAAGGGTAGTATGGTGTTTTACACATTATCTATTATCTTGTATTTTCATTATTTTATTAAAAAATATGTATATTTATTGAACAGAAGTTGTTGTGATGGAGACTATAAATAAAACAATTTAGAGAACCCTGATTGTTCTTATAGTGAAATTCTTCCATCACATTCAATGAACATGTTTATCAAATTCATGGTGAGTAATAAAATAACATGAATAAAACCATGATCAGTTATCGAATATCCTCGAAAGATAATTTTAATGGGAATGAATATTTATTATAAATTTTATGTTCGGAATGTGAATTTATTTGAATGACCAATGATGAATCTATTTATTGATTCTTCAAACATTTTAATGAAGAGGTGAAACAATTTTTTTTTTCAAACTCTGTAAGATTCCCTGGATGTTAGAATGATTAATCATGTCAAGTTATTTATATTTTATGCAATGTTATTGACACTTGAAGATGTTTATCTTGATATATTTATTTATAATATTTTTATAATATTGTTATTTCTTATCAAATGAGTTAAGTAATTACATTCATTATATAGACAAATTACAGAAAGGAAATATCATAAAATATATGATATGGTAAAAGATTAAAAATTAATTCTAATACGTTGAGAATAATTTATAAGATAATGAAGATATTGATATAATGTTTTACTAGTATATTTTATTCTTCTTAATAAGGGTTTGTAAATGTAACGTAATGTACCAAGAATTTTCTTGTACCAAGAAAGATCATACCTAAAATTTAATAAATAAAATAAATTACATAAAAATTAAACCATTTGGCCCCTAAAAGAACACAAAGACTCAAAACTGGAGAAATATCCACCATAAAGAAAAGGCAAATAATGATGAAATCGTTTTAAAAAATTTACAGGCTTGTATACCCAAATCAAAAAGGACTAATGTCTAGAAACAACACTAAAACGGCCATGATTCCACATTACTGCAACTTATTGTTCCTTAAACTACATAGAATGGCTAATTTTTATAAGAAAATATCCTATAAAATAATATACTACCGGAGGCCTTGGTTCACCCATCATTCCCATGTTTTGAACCTAAAGCCAACTCACATTATGATTTCGTCTATGTCATCCTAAATTCAAGACCTATAATCCATTCATTGTATTAAATCATACCATGTATCCATGTTTCCCCTAATAAAAGATCCAAAGGATGCATAAATAAGAAGTTATTTTTCTGAAGGTGGTCAATTGATTTTCGCATGTCCTACCCCGCCATAATTTTAGTAGTCGTCCAACCATTCCAAGTCATCTTTAACATTAACCCAGTCTCCATCCCTACCTTCACGAGGTAACCTACTTTACTAATTTTCCACAAACACCATTGATGACACCCCTTCTTTAGACATACCTGCAATACTAGGGATAGACTACCACCAGACCAAATACCATCAATAACATCACCCTACAACATATGTTCATATTCGATATCTAGATTACTCCCGACTGAAATCACCACCATGTAGTGAACCAGTATGTCAGCCTCATTGTCTATAATATCAACATCATCACAAAACATCACTGATGTGGTCCCAAACTCACCAGGATGCTTTTAACAGAATACCCACCACCATATTTTAGCTCTCCACACATGTTTTCTCCATTTGATACACCTTTTAGGACAATAACGCACCATTTCCACTCTACTGGATGAGCACTCATGGCCATCCCTGAAAACATGCATGGTTCACTAATTGAGGTCAGGTGGATCTGAAATCATATCCTCCGTAACTTAAGTAACCTCCCATATATCATTATTAACCCAAAGAACCACCAAATCCAATCCAAAATGAGATAATCCAATAATTTATACCCAATTAGTCATGCCATTGAATTCAAATTCCACCCATTGATCCTTATAACCACATGCAGCAAATATATCAAAATTATAAATGATATATCCACTAGGGATGCACTGTATCATAATGCGATTACTAAGTAAAAAAAATGTTTTTTAGTAGGGTGATACACTCAATTAAATAGAGATATTCTCTCTATATTTAATAATTATCTTATGTAAATTATCAAGAAAAGATTATATTGAAGTGCTTCAAAAACAAATCTACATGTCATTCATTTTCAATTATCCATTGTTTAATGAAGAAGTTGTTTGTGTTTTAAATGATTCATGAAGTGTTATAAAAAATAATAAATGTTAAATGTTTAAAAAATTAAATTATTCTTCTATTAAATAACGTAAAATAGTTTGAAAATTAAAAATGATATATTGATTTTTAAAATTTGTTGATGAAAAAAGTCTAATATTGAAAATTAACTTGATACATATTATGGATAACATGAGAATAATTTTATTACCTATGTTAATGGAAATTATCTAACTGATGATAATTATAGAGGTGATGAAAAACCAAAAACAAAATTGATATGTATTTTATGTTGAATGGTTGGTGGATGGGGATTACATCAATGATTTAAATGTTGAAGAATGGGACAATAATTTAAATATTGAAAAAACATTAAAGGATTTTGATTCTAATCATACTGAAATGGAATAAATATTTATTACGAATAATTATAATCTGAAATACATACAAACTAAATATAAAAATTTTAAGGAGTATATGAAAAATAAGATAAAAGAGAATAAAATATATTAAAAATATAAATATAAATATATGATGTATTTTATGTAAAGTGATAATTTTCAATGTTATCTTTGATAAATCTATACATGAACTTGGATATTGGTCAAATGTAAATTTAATGGGTGATGATGTCTCGAGGAAGTTGGTTGCTTATGTTAATCACCAATGAAATCGTTAAAAAAATTTTAAAAAAAATTCTATTTGAAAAAAAATTGGTTTTTGTTAACTTTAATGGAAGTGAATATTATATAGAAAAAAAATTATAGAAATTTAAAAACAATGAATATATATACATGAAAATTTTTACTAAAATTTGAGGGTAAAATTTTCATGGAATAAGAATTGTGAGTTGAGTAATGCATTGGGGATATTTGATAAGTTTTGTTCACAAAAAGGATCAAAATTTAAAATTGAAAACACTACTGGACATCAAGGGACATGGAATAGAAAATACGATGTTTATAAATTGAAATTTTCAATTCATAAGTATTATTGGTTATGTGGTGGATCAAACATATTGAGAAAGTATTTTGAATAAATGATATCAATTTTGGTGAACCCAACAAATATTTAAGATAAGAGTAGTGGGTGAGTCATCGGACCTAAAAAGCATTTTCCAAATAAATATGATAATTATATTGTGAAAACCAAGAATTTACTATTTATATTAAATAAAATCTATGGATGGTTGTCCAATTATGTCATAATAAAATTATTTTTTATTATTTTATTTACATTGTTGAGTAATAATTTTAATACATAGATGGTTAAAAATAAAAATAATGAATATAGAGATAAATATCATATTGAGTATGTTTCATTGAAAAAATTAAAAAATGAATGACCATGAATTATATAATTTTATCTTTCATAGCATTTAATAATAACTTTTTGTGTTTGTGTGTGTTCCAGGTCCACATGTAAGAGTTCACTACAAAACATTAGTTCTTACAGATTTGTTGAGAGCGGGAATTCTAGAAACCACAAATAAATAGTTTTTTAATATTATATAAAAAATCACATTGGTTTTATAAAACACCCTATAATTATTATATTTAGTGGAATTTTTCTGAAATACATATCTAAAAACATTTTAAATAACCGATATTACCGTACCGCCAGCCAAAAAAAAGCACCCCACAGACTCCCACTATGATGACGCCAACACCCTCCAAGAATTTCGATCAAAAAATCCCCCTTCCACAGAGGTGAAGCCCCCCATAAATGAGGAACAGTAGCTACTACACTCCCTCAATGTCAACCCCTAACTATTGACCCCCTCTCTAATTGATGATCATGGTCCCCTACCAGCGCCCATCCATCAGTGCCTCAACATTGACCATGTTAGAATCCCCATGTGTCTTCTCTAGAGAAAATATCTTATATTCCCTATTTCCTAGAGAGAACCACACATAATGTTTTTTATCTTTAACCTCTATCCAACTATGTTGTACTCATTCCACCCTCTGAAATTTTCATATATTCTATCCAAATTATATAGTGCTCATATCATAACTCCAACCTACACACTATCTATTTCCCTATCCTTGTATCATTGTCCTCATTCATTGACATCCAAACCACTTATTGCGGGGTAGTATTAATTTATTTATGACTATATTTTCATTTTGAATTAAATCATTTTAATACCAAATCTATATGTTGTGGAATCAATACCCTACTAAGGTCATCGAGGACGTTAGGTGTTATTAAAAATTTATTTTAATTTTTTGATCAATCATTTATATATTTGTATCCAAATTTATAGGGAGAAGTGTGAAAATTAAATATCATTCGATAAATATTGGATTAATTTACAATTAAACTCAACTATTTATTCTAATGGAATGGAACAATTGTTAGATTATGTAATTTCAAACCAATTAGTTTATCTTACAATTAAATGTTTGATCCCTAATCGTAAAATCATGAAAGTGAAAAATTGAAATGAACTATATGATCACTCTACATAAAATTAGTCCCATACTCAATGTGCATGTCATATTTGGAATGCTGAATAAATGTTATTGAATTTCTAAACAATGAATTTCCTATAAATGGGAAATAATGTGACTCACATGTGGAGAATTTATTTCAAAATATAAAAAATAACATATATGATTTTTAGAAATACAATGTACGGCATTTTAGTAGCTCAATAGAATCTTAATTTGATCCTAAGTTGTTTAATCATTCGTGGAATTACAGTGGAATATAGTATTTTATGAATTAGTGGTAGATGGCCGAAAATAACTGTAATAATGGTTTTATAATAATTTGATGTTTCCTTTCCTACGTAAGTTATAACATATCATGTTTCTTTGTGAAATTTAAAAAGAAAATCCAGGTTTTTTATTTTCTTCATGATAAATTTATTGAAACTATGATCTCTAAATCATATTATGAGAAAACTAATTATTTAAAAAAATTATTATATACAAATATAAACATTAAACAATTGTCACTATTCTATACTAGGATGAAAATTCGGATAAAGAGGTATAAATTAGATTTCAAACAATAACATGGAATTAAATTAAAAAAAAATTAAAGTATAAATCAATCTAATAATTGGTGGAAAGAGAAGAATAAAATTTCAACAATGTAATGTTTTTTGTTTCTATTGATATCATGCTTGAAATGATTATTCATGTTGTCTAAGACGGCATGCAGCATGATGTTTCATTCTCAGTATTGTAACAAAAATTCCTTTATTGGACATCAAAAAGATTCATCTTCTTGGATGGTTAATGATTATTTATATCCATATATTTTTTCAGATTCTAGAAATGTACATTTTGGATAGGCTTTGAATGATTTATACCCTTTTGGAACATTATGTTCTAATTATACGATTTATCATATTTCTTTGATCCCATATAATCTACCTCCATTGATGTGTAATAAAAAATAAAATATTTTTTTGATTATTATTCAGGGAATGAAAATGTCTAGAAATGCAATAAATTCATAACTTCAACCTATAATTAATGAATTGTTAGAATTATGGAATGATGGTGCGTAACATTAAATGATTAAATGTGAAAAATATTCGAAAATCATGTTGTTTTTATGGGGCAAATTTGTGAATTTCTTTGAGTAGCAAAAAATCTCGTTGGAGTACTCATACTACATTGGCTTCTCCATGTTGTATTTTTTTGAGCCTCAAGGATTAACATATTGTATAAATTTATGTTTTATTTTTCATCATCTATTCATGATTCTATTTATGAATTAATGTCTAACAATTCACAATTCAATGAGAATATTTAATTGGTAGAGACATTGAATGTGTTATTTTGATCAGAAATTGTGGGATAATTAATGAAGGTCAAATAGAATATAGAAAACATAATCAGATTAAATAATGTGGGGAAAGGGTATGAGATTCAATATCTGAAGCATCAGGAACACAATAGTGGAAGAAGATGAGTTGATATTTCAAACTCCCTTATTAAGAGTTAATTTAATGCATCATAATAATCCCATAATGCATATTGAGAATAACATCTATAAGAATGTAATATTAATATTTCATAATGAGTAAGTAAAATTTAATGATCACCTTAAGTCATGTACGGATTATAAATCATTGAATATATATCACAGTTTGGAAGGAAATTAGAATTGAATTTATCCTTCATTTATATCTAAATTAAAAAATCATGATAAATATTTATCTGTTCCATATTTAAGGAATGTAATGATGTAAGAAGAATATTAAAGTAATATATAAAGGGGGTGTGGACTTAAGAAATAAAATGTTATATGGATTGAAAATACATGACACACTAATTTGGATGGAGCAATTGTTTTCATTGGCCTTTCACTATATGTTACCTAAAATAGTAAGTGTATTTGTAGATGAATTGTGCACCTTTCATAGAAAGAAATATGGAAAAATCTATATCCCGCTAATCCAGATAATCCTTAAGAATCTTTTTTACTATTACTCTTTTGCGGAGGTTATTTACTCTTTCGTTATACATAGTCATGATTCTTTAGATATTTCATTTAGTTGGATAAGCAAATATTGGTGGACTGGTAAACTCTGGATGGATGTATCCAATTGATCTTAATATTAAAATTATTTTTTTATTATTCTTGGAATAGAATTTATCAAATCATTGAATACCTTTATCCAATATGTCTCTTTTCTGTTAGATATGGAAATTATGACATTTTTAATCCAATGTATGGAATAAAGATCAACTAGAACGTTCTATTTCTAATGGTTACATAGCCAAAGAGTGCATAAACTTTTTATTCTGGGTATTTATATTGGATTGTCCCAATATTTTATCTTATTGTACATATTGATGAATTATCAATTAATTATAATTCTGAAAACAAGTAAACGGTATTTCCAACAATTGGAAAGCCAATTTAAAAGGGGTAAAAAATTGTACTGACTGAATTGGTGTTTCTTTATGAACATAGATATGTTCTAATATATATTATTGTTATTGATCCATTTATTTGAGATTTGATTTTGCAGAAAAGTGGTAAATAAATATTAAATCTCAAAATGAGTAGGAATTAACAAAAAGTGGTTAATTTGGAGATTGTTGAGTAGTTTACCTATCATGTAGGTATATTTTCTTATTCATATTGTTGACATGTATTTATTTTTTTAATGAAAAAATTTAACCCATATATAATTATTTCTATATAATAAATGTTAATAATTGAGCTAAAATATCAAATAATTTTATATTTTTGGCAATAAGACCTCTAAAAAAAGATTTGAGATTTCATACTTATAATGTTAATGTGTTAATGTTTCATTCTTTTAATCATGATAAAGTCTTAAACATTGAAAATATTGTATTATATAAACATAGATAGGTAGTATAATATGGAATGTTTTTTTATAAAATCTAATTCTGTTATCATGGTCAATTTTAGTTATCTTATTTTAATCAATGTGAATCGACTTTGATAGGTGTATAATGAATGATTAATTACATTTTTATTCTATAAATCATCCTCACTTGATGTATACAGATGATCATGAAGAACATAGTCCATTTATCTTGGTCTCATAAGAAATGATGGTTTATTAAAAACATTCCATTTTTACTGCTTTTTACAATTAAATAAGAAAGAATTGACTTATATGGGAAATGAAAAGCAATTGGTACTTTTTGATAGAGAACCTCATCAAACAAATAAATTTATAGTTTTTTCCAAAAAATATTTTAATAATATTACATCTTTAACATCCCATAACTATTATTTGATTTGATAAAGTGGGGGATATTACATGGCCTTAAGAGACATCCCCAAGATTCTACTGGATAGAAATAAATTCCAATTATTTATTAATTAATGGAGAACAATTTTCCATTTGTCAATAAAAAACCCAAATAAACATACCGTAACCAAATAACCACTACAAGATGTATGAAAATAATGTAAAACAAGTCAAGGAAATAACATAGCAGTGAGAATCAAACTACAGAAGAAAAACACAATGAAAGACTACAATAGGAAAGTTAATAATGTAAGATATATTCAATAAATTCCAAATACACCAAAACAAAACTATATGCTCAAACCTTTCACCACTATTAACTCTAAAACAAATACCAATGTTCTCTATGAACCAAAGGAGAAGTGTGATACTAGAACTTTTCTTATATCCTAAATAACAATATTTGAAAAATAACAAATGATCCAAAATATGGGTGTGTAATGAAATATGGTAGTTGTTCTCCAAATGAATTCCCTACACCCAACACTAAGATAGAACTTGTTATAATATTTATAAAAAAACACTTTTTATAAATACAATAAGAAATTTCATAAAAGAATATAAATAAAATAGCTTATCAAATATTTTTCCTATGAAAATTATTTTTTCATGGAAATAAACCAACCAACACATTAAATTCATCTCACAAGTTCTATTTTGAAAAGACATTTTTATTCTAATATATCCATACATCCAACCATGAACGAAAAGTTGGACCTAATAATACCTGCTAGTGGTGAGTCATCCTTATATAAATACATCACATAATGAATAATTTTTATGATGGAATGTCTTGACCCTTATCCACACCAATAATAATATTTGTTAATTCAAAAAATTATTTGTTCTGAATTCAGATGAACACAAAAAACCATTATTCCAAAATCAAATTACAAAAAAACATTCTCAACCATTTAAATAAAACCATACATTTATTAAATCATTGAAACAATCCACTTCAATAAAACAAAAATTTTATTGAAAAAATTATTCATGCACGAACCAAACAATAATTTTAAAACCATTTTATCATATTTACATTCTACAAAAACACCCAATTTAATAAAAATTATAAAATTTCACCAATGAAGGTTTTAACAAGCAATTCAAAACAATTTCAGAGTCAATTTCCATCAAAATAATCAATTTTAAAAATACATTCATGTTCAAATATGTGATGTCAATAGTGAATCCATCTACCTTATGATTTATTACTAAAAAAATAATGGAAAAAAAAGTTCATAAAACTTTGTTGAAACTCCAAAAACCCACCATTGATATCTCCCCCAAATCATAAAAAATATGTATCTAAACATAATTGGAATTAACAACTTTTATATATAAAAATTGGGAGTAGTTTTAATAAACTATAGAGGGAGATAAGTAGACTGAAGGAAAAACAATGAAGATTACAATAAATATTTACATTCTTGAAGAATTCGGCTTTAACGTACCTATAGAATATTTCAAATCACCTCTAGATTGATGGGAGAATCCTATAATACCTTTTGGAGGAAGGAATCTTTAGTTTAGGCCATTTTGGAGACAGAATCTATGGGTTAATTAATAATACATACATTGATCCACAATGTGTGGATCTTTCTTTTAAACCATGTATGATTAGTCACACGGTTAGAAAACATGTACGCTAACTATGTGCATATTTTGTAATAAGGGGGACCATGCATGGCTTGATGACATTGTCAGAAAAATCATCATCCATGCATGAATATTATCTATGTCCAACTATAGATGATTTTTCCTTGGTGGCCACAGGGTTTGGAAAAATTGTATGCCTACACCTGTGCCTTATTTGTAGCCTTTTTCACATTATACAGGGTCTTGTGAATTGTTTCATGGTTTCCAAAAACCATGAACCAACCAATAACTCTAATAATATCCCCATAACCTCACATACATATTATAAAACCTTTAAAACATCCCCCAAACATATTATATACTTAAAAAGAAATAAATAAATGGTTACATACTTGAAACTGGGGGTGCTACATTCTCTCAACCATTTTTCTTTCCTTACCCAAAATTTAGACAACCATCATTACCCTAAAATAGATCAAGACAAATTTATTTTATTTTTATCTCCGATTCACATGTCCCTCCCTTAATTTGATCGTGTTTCTAAAAAACTCTCTATTGATCTATTGTTATTTAATGAAACACTTTATCAAGCCTATCCACAATCGGCCCTAGCATGTGCACCAATAAAGCAACAAACTCTATATCATCACTATCATATATAATCACATGGTCATGATAAAATTACTTCATTTTCAACTAATATACATGAAACCCATTGTGACCAACAATTAACTTTCGTGGAAATGAAAACCAATATTCCACCTCACCAACTCATTTAAGTATCTCATATGGGAATACATATCTAAGTGATAAATTCATTTGTTTCCCAAAATGTCAGTGTCCATGCCTTGGACAGATCCTCAAGATCATGTGATCACTCATCACAAATGGCAGCAGTCCTCGATGAGAATATTTAAATGATTTATGATGAATCTTTTCCATATTATTATGTTTCTTTATCAGTTTAAGAGTCTCCATTTTTTCGAGGACAAGTCATATCCCAATCAGTGAAGAATCATCTATTTCCACCCAAAAAATGGATAATTTAAATGAAAACCATTCAAATCTTCAGAAGGATCTAAATATATTGAGTCCTGATAAATTATGTAACAAGATAACCCCACTAATGACATGTTCTCTTCCACTAACCCACAAATATATAACACATGAGCCCATAACAAGTACTAATATGTTTGTATCATCATTTATTATTTTCCATCCATCATTGGATGATATACCATTCTCATTTTCAACTGAGTCCCAATGAAAATTATACAAGGATTTTCAAAAATGATTGGTAAGGCTCATATCTATTTCTGGAACAATCTTAACTAGCACATTATGTCTCTACACCACTTCTCAAATATATAATTTTTGACAAATCCTCCAACTTAAAATATTCACAAATAGGGATTAAATGATTTGACATTGTGTGCCAACCAACTATCACACATTTTGAATAATTTTTCATAACAGTTATAGGGAGACCTATTACAAAATCCATATTTATTTTCTCCCATTTCACCATTGAAATAGGTAAATACTGCAACATTCCTTATTACAAAAATTCTCTTTATTACGACCATAAAAAAGATTTATTACAAAAACCTAAAATTAAGAAAACTAAAAAGATCGACAGATCTAGTTTCATGGTAAAATTATGGACGTTTCATATCAAATTATAACATAATAAAAAATATGATTATTGAAAAATTCTTTTACATGACCATAACATTTTTTGTACAAATCCTCGCAGGGGATAACCTCAGGACATACACAAGAAAAAGGTTAGATATAAAGTCCATAAGGGATTAACAAAGGAATAACATGAAGAATATAGAACATTCTAGGGAATAGGTATACCACTGTAGAAAAAGATAAACATGAACATAAAGGCATGATATGTCATGATTATCAAAACATAGAAATGTTGCAACAACATTTAAAGTGATATTATCAAGATCCAAGGCTCACTGCACATGAAGCATGAGTAAACCCTCATTGCAATTGAAATGGAATTAGTAAACCCTAATTCAACTTGATATACCATGTTTCAAATCATTATCCTATGCATTTGAGTGCTATCAGGGCACACACTCTAAATCATTTCATTTAATGTACAAGTGTTCAACATAGATCATACAACACATATTCATTAATCATCATAATTTATCACATGAATAACAGGATTGGAATACATAAATTCATGTATTAAATCAAAAAGTAAATGTGTATAAAGTTGAATACCCATGACAGTAAAATGGGTATGGTATTCACATGCACGATGATTTTGGCATGGGAAATTTGGGTTTAACTTCAACAGCATAAAGACGTCAAATAGAAATCATAAAATGGGTTTCAGAGAGAGAAATGAGTATCTCATCATCTATTAATAAAATTGATAGCAAGGGGGTAATGTAACATAATATCCCCAAATATGTAATGGAATTTATATACATAATATAGAAGAATTGCACGATTGTAAATGAGAAGAGATAAATTCCTTACCAAATTTTGAAATGGTAACAAGTGTACATAGAAGGCGTTAATTAAAGAGAAATTGATATCTCATCATTCATACATATGGAGGGAAGTACGAGGGAGTTGTGAAATTATACCCCAACATTTTTCAGTGAAAATAATTGGGTATGAAAACATAAATAAATTTTGAAAAAAAGGATAAAGGAATAAATCCATTACAAGGATGTGTGATCCCAAAGGATTGGGAGAGTCTTGAGGGTGGCTTCATGAGAGCGTGGTGCACCTTGGGTGGATTATAGAAAGAGGATTTCAGAGGTTGGTAGAGCTTGAAATTGTTTGATTGAAGAGTAATGGTAGATTGAGTTGGTTTATATATAAAAGGAGAAGTAATTCATTATTTTTTTTGTTTTTGACACCACACATTAAAAAAAAAAAACCACAAACCAAAAAAGTGCTTTTAATCACAGATTTATTCCAAGGGGAGTAGAAAACATTATTTTATAATGACAATGTCCAACAATATTTAAATTTAAGTCTTTCTTATTTGGTGATGAGTTAGACTCTTGAAGAAGTCATTTTAAAATGTCAAATTGTTCTATAAGTCACGGAGGGTCCACTAAGGCATTATAAAAAAATAAATCAAATATAAAATAAATATTTTAATGGTAAAAAATATACCGTCTGAATAAAACTTTTATAATATTTTATTACATCCCTATTGGGTCATTATGATGTCATAAAACATATAATTATTTTAGCAATATTTTTTTTTCTCAAATATTCGAGTGTATCAAAAAAATATGAAAAATTAACCATTTGATGATTTTGACATCCTGATTCCAAAAATAATATAACTTTTAAATAATATTTTTTAAAATATGTTATTTTCTAATTTTAAAATAATATCTGATATTTATTGATAATTCATTGTTTTTGACAAAAAAAGAATTCAAACCATAATAAATATTACAATTGTATTCATAAAAATAAATGATATTTAATATTTAATACAATTTAAATTTATAATAATATTTTATCATAATATTATTTAATTAAAAAAAATATTAATCCATCAACAATATTTTGTAATTTAATATTAAACTCAAATACAATTAATGTTTTAAATACAATATACGAGGTAATAATATAAAAATAAATGTATATTATTTATTCTATACAAAAATAATGCTCACAAAAATAGTGCAAGGTTCGTGTAGCATAACCCCTTATAACACCCACATAATACCTAAGGGTAAGGTGTGAGATGGTGACATACCCAGGGGTGGCTCAGATAATATCCCTCATGAGGTAATTAATATTACCTTCCACTTATCAAGTATTCGGTTCCGTTCATGCTTAACAAGTTGAAGCTTATCTTGGGATTGGTATGGAATAATGACCATTAACCCCACCTCCTTTCCGAGCTCTGACTAATGGCCTTCGAATGGAGTAATTCTAGTAGACGCGTCCATTGATTCCTTGGTCTGAGTAAATTGGATTTGTTAGATCCCTATAGTTATACTAATCATGTGATCACTTTTCAACAGCTATATTAAAATTAGTAACAATTTATAATGAAATTTTTAAATTAAAAAACATAAAATCAAGGAAATGCATTGGTTATATAACCATTTTACATAATAATACATTTACTTAGATCAAGAAGAAATTTCAATGATAAATTTTTGCGTCATTACAATCACCACCCTATAATTTTCATCGACAAATCCCCCTTCCAAAATGGTGAATCCCCTCCCTCGATGCGGACCACTAGATACTAATCTACCTCAATGTCAACCCCTGACTATTGACCCCCTCCATATTCGATGATCACATACCCCTACCAACCCCCCTCCATCAATCTCTCAACATTGACCATGTTAGTATCCCCATGTGTCTTCTCTAGAGGAAATATCTTATCTTACCTATTTCCTTGAGATCACAACACACAATGTTTTTTGACCTATAACCTCTATCCCACTATTTTGTACTCATTACACCCTCCTAAATTTTCATATATTCTATCCAAAAAATATATTGCCTGTATCTTAACTCCAACCTACACACTATCTATTTCCATACCATTGTCTGAGTGTCCTCCTTCCATGACATCAGACCCTCTTATTGCGGGGGGGGGGGGGGGGTAATATTAATTCATTTTTTATTATATTTTCATTTTGAAATGAATAATTTTCATTTCGAATATATGTTTGGTGGAATCAATACCCTACCATGGTCATTGATGAAGTTATGCCATATTAAAAATTGATTGTAATTGTTTTATTAACCATTTATATATTTTTATCTAAATTTATAGGGAGAAGTGTGAAAATAAAATATCATTAGATAAATATTGGATTAATTTAGATTTAAACACACCTCTATATTGTAATGGCTTGGATGAATTTTTTGATTATGTAATTTCAGACCAATTTGTGTATGGTATTATTAAATGTTTGTTCCCTAACCATAAATTAAAGATACAGCCAAATTGAAATGAACTATATGATCACTCAACATTGAATTACATTCATAATCAATATTCATGGTATACTTGGAATGGTGAATCAAATGTTATGGAATTTATAAACAATGAATGTCCTATAAATTATAAATAGTGCGGCCCACATGTGGAGAATTTGTTTCGAAACATGAAAAATGATGTAATTGTATTTTAAAAATAAAATGTAGAAAATTTTAGTAGCTCAATAGAACCATAATTTGAACCTAAATTGTTTAATTATTCATGGAATTACTGTGAAACAATGTATTTTATTAATTTGTTAACGATGGCCAACAATAATTTTACCTAGGTTATTCCAATTATTTAATGTTTTCTTTTCTACATAATCTATAACATATCATGTTTCTTTGTGTAATTTGAAAAAAAGTTCATTGTTTTATAGTTTCTTCATGATGAATTTTGTGAAACTACGATCTCTAAATCATTTTATGAGACAAAGATTTTTTTTTAAAAAAAATTATATAAAAATATATACATAATAAAATTATTAGTATTTTATAATAGAAAGAAAATTCATATAAAAAGGAATGCATCAGATTTTATAAAATAAGATGGAATTAAATTAATAAAAATTAGAGTATAAACCATTATAACAATTGGTGGACATAGATGAATAAAAATACAACAATGGAATTGTATTTTTTTTATACCATCATTGCAAATATTATTCATGTGGTCTAAGACTGCATGCAACATGAAGTGTCATTCTCATGATAGTGACAAAAATTCCTTTATGGGACATCAAAAAGATTTGATATCTTGTAAGGATATTGATTATTTATATCCATATATTTCTTCAGATTTTGGAAATTTACATTTTGGATAGGCTTCGAATGTTTTATTCCATTTTTGATGTTTATGTTATAATTATAACATTTTTCAATTTTCATGGATCCCCTATAATATATCTATATGGATGTGTAATAAAAAACATCTTTTATTATTTATATGAATATTCAGGGAATGAAAATGCCTAGAAATTTTGTAAATTTATACCTTCAAACTATAATCATTTAATTTTGAGAATTATGGAATTATGGTGTGTAACATTAAATGAATAAATTTAAAAAATATACAAAAACATGTTGTTTTAATGTGGAAAATTAGTGACTTTCCTAGACTAGAAAACTATCTCGTTGGAGCACACATACTATTTTGGCTAGTCCATTTGTAGTTTTTTGAGCCTCAATGATTAAATTATTGTAGAAAATGAACATTTATTTTTCATCATCAATTCATGAGTCTTTTCATGAATTAATGTTTAACAAGTCACAATTCAATGAGAAAACTGAATTGGTAGAGCCATTGAATGTGTTATTTGGATCTAAAATCGTGGGATAATTAATGAGTGTCATTATAGAATATAAAAATGTGATCATATTAAATAAAGGGGGGAAAGGGTATGAGGTCCAATATATGAATCATCTAGAACACAATTGTGGTAGAAGACGAGTGGATATTTCAAACTCTATTATAAGTTGTTTAATTTGATGCATAAAATTTATTCCATAATGCATATTGAGAAGAAAATTTATGAAAATGTAATATTAAAATATCATAATGAGTAAGGTAAATTTAATTATCACCTTAATTCATGTAAGGAATATAAATCAATGAACGCAAATCATGTTTTGGGAGAAAATGTTAATGGAATGTATACTATATATATTCTTAAAATAAAAATTCATGATAAATATGTATTCATTTCATCTTTAAGGAATGAAAAGGTGTAAGATGGATATTCAAGTAATATATTCAGGGGTGTTGAATTAAAACACCAAATGTTAAATGGATCGAATATTCATGACACACATATTCTGATGGAGTGGTTGTTTTCATTGGCCTATCAATATACATTACCTAACATTGTAATTGTATTCAAAGTTGAATCGTTCACCTTTTATATAGAGAATTATGGGAAAATTATAAATCCCACTAATTTTGATAAACCTTATGATTTTTTTTACAATTCCTTTTTTACGGAGGTAATTTACCATTTCGATATAAATTTTCATGATTCATTAGATAGTTCATTTGGATGGATAAGCTAATATTGGTGGACTGGTACACTCTGGATGGATGTATCCAATAGATATTAATATTGAAAATATGTTTTTATTATTTGTGGAATCGAATTTATAAAATCAATATATAATTTTAGCCAATATGTTTTTTATGTTGGATATGGTATTTATGACATTTTCAATCCAATGTGAAGAATAATGTTCAATTAGAAAATTCTATTTCTAAAGCTTACATGGCCATAGTGTGAATAAACATTTTATTCTGGGTATTTATATTGGATTGAAACTACATTTGATTATATAGTACATATTGATGAAATATCAACTAATTTTCATTCTGAAAACAAATTTATGGTTTTTCCAACAATTGGAGAGCCAATTGAAAATGGTTAAAAAATTGTACTAACTGAATTTTTTTTTATTCATGAACCTATATATGATCTACTCAATAGTCTTTTCATAGATCGATTTATCTGAGATTTGATTTTTCGAAAAAGAGGTAACTAAGGAGTAAATCTCAAAATGAGAAGGATTTAACAAAAAGAAGTTTATATAGATATTGTATAATAGTTTACCAATCATGTAGGTATACAATAATATTCATATTGTTGACGTGTTTTTATTTTTTTATGATAAAATTAAAACCTTATATATTTGTTTCTATATAATAAATGTTGATAATCAAGCTAAAATATCAAATAATTTGATGTTTTGAATCTAGTACCTCTATAGGAGGATAAGTGATTTCATACTTAGAATATTAATTTCTTTAATGTTTCATTCTATTAATCTCGATAAAGACATGAATGGAAAAAATATTGGAGCATATACACATAAAAATATTTTATAAGATGGAATGTATATTTATAAAATCGTATTCAGTTATCATAGTCAATTTTCAGTTATCTTATTCAAATGAAAGGCATTTAATTTTTAATGCTTTATACTATTAAATAAGAATGATTTGAATTATATGGGCAATGAAAATCAATTTGTACTTTTTTACAGTGAACCTCATTAACCAAAAGAAATTATTTTTTTAAGCCAAAAACTATTTTGATAATATAATATTTATTACATCCCACAACTCTTATTTGATTTGATAATGTGGGAGGATATTACATGGACTTAAGATACATCCCCATGATTCCAAATGATAGAAATAAATTCAAAAGATTTATTAATTAACGGGGAATGAATTTCCATTTGAAAATAAAACAACCCAAATAAACATACCATAACCAAATAATCAATACACGATGTATGAAAATCATGTAAAAAAATAAAGGGTATAACATAGTAGTCAGAATTAAACTACAGAAGCTTACCACATCGAATGACTAGAATAGAAAAGTTAGTAATGAAAGATACATCCAATAAATCCCAAATTAACCAAAACCAAACTCTTTTCTCAAACCATTCACCATGATTTACTCCATAAAAAATCCCATGTTTATCTATAAACCACTAGAGAAGTGTGATGCTATAATATTTCATCTATATTAAATAACAATATCTAAAAAATTAGTATTGTTCCAAAAATGATTGTATATTAAAATGTGGTATTTGTTCCCCAAATGAATTCCTTAGTCCCACCACTACGATAGAACATGTTAGCACATTTATAAAAAATAAATTTTATGTTCACGTTAAAAAATTTCATAACAGAATATAAATCAACTCCCATATTGAATTGTTTTCCTATGAATTTTATTTTTTCTTGGAAATAAACCAACCATCACATTAAATTCATCTCACAAGATCCGTTTTGGACACACATTTTTATTCCAATATTTCCCCACATCCATCCAATCATTAAAATGTGGACCTCCAAATACCCGCCAACAGTGAGTCATCCTTATAATAATACATCACTTAATGAACCATTTTGATGAAGTAATGTCCTAAACCTAATCCATCCTAATAATAATATTGGTTAATTCATAACCTTATTTGTTCTGAATTCACATTATCACAAAAAACCATTATTCAAAAATCAAATAACAAAACAACTTTTTCAACAATTTAAATAAAACTATAGATTTATTAAACCATTGAAACAAACCACTTCAATAAAATCAATGTTTTACTGAAAATATATTTCATTCACTAAAGAAACAATAATTTTAAAACTATAATGTTAAAACCATGTAAACATATTTATATTCCTCAAAAACACACAATTTCACAAAAAAAAAATTATCACCAATGAGGGTTTTCAAAAAGAAATTCAAAACAATTTCCAAGCCAATTTCCATCAAAATAATAATTAATTTAAGAAACATTCATGTTAAAATATTTTATATCAAGAGTGAATCCAACTACCGTAATATTTATTTCAAAAAAAGTAATGGATGAAAAAAGTTCATTAAACTCGGTTGAAACTCCAAAATACTAACTTAGATATCTCCCCCAAAACATTAAAAAAATTGTATCTAAACATAATTGAAATTAACATATTTTATATATCAATTTTGGGAGTAGTTAAAATAAACTAGAGAGGGATATAAGTAGACTGAAGTTAAAAATAATAAAACTTACATTAAATATTGACTTGCTTTAATAATTCAGCTTTAACGTACCAATAAAAGCCTAAAGAGCACCTTTGGATCGAAAAGAGAATCATATAATACCTTTGGGAGGAAGGAGTATTAATTTTATTCCATTTTTAAAAAATAATCTACTCGTTAATTAATAATACATACATTGATCCATAATTTGTGGATTTTTCTTTTAAACCATGCACATTTAGTCACACTGATAGACAAACTATATGCTAACATTGTGCCATAGGTAGTCATAATGGGGACCATGCATGGTTTGATGACATGTTTAGAAAACTCATTATCCAATCATGAATATTATCTATGTCCTACTATATATGGTTTTTCCTTGGTGGCCACAGGGTTTGGAAAAATCGTATGCATATAACTGTGCCTTCTCCATAGCCTTTATCTCATTATGCAGGGTCTTGGGTATGTGTTTCATGGTTTCCAAAAACCACGAACATACTGTTAACTCTTATAATATCCCCAAAACATCAAAAACTTCCTATAATCCCTTTAAAACATCCCCCAAACACATTATATACTTAAATGGAATAAATAAATGGTTGCATACATGAAACTGGGGGTGCTACATTCTCTCCACAATTTGTCTTTCCTTACCTAAATTGTAGAAAACCCTCATTACCCTAAAATAGATGTGGCCAAATTTAATTTTTTTCTTCTCCCATTAACAAGTACCTCCCATAATTTGACCATATTTCCAAAAAACACTCAGTTGATCTATATTTTTTTCATGAAACACTTTAATGAGCCTATCCACAATCAGCACTGGCATGTTAACTAATGAAGAAACAAACACTATATCATCATGATCCTATATAATCACATGTTTAGGATCTGGATAATTCATTATCAACTAATATAACTGAAACTAATTGTGAACAACATTGAACTACAGTAGAAATGAAAACCAATATTCCACCTCACCAATTAATTCAATTATCTCAAATGAGAATATGTATCTAGTTGATAAGTTTACTTATTTTCTGAAATGTTACTGTCCAAGCCTTGGAGAGATCCTCAGGAACATGTGATCACTCATCACGAATGGTAATAGTCCTTGATGAGGATCTGCATAGGATTTATGATGAATCTTTTCCTTATTAATATGCTTCCTTATCAGTTTAATATTCATCATTTTTTCTAGGACAAGTCATGTCCCAATTAGTGAGGACTCTCCTATTTCCAGCATAAAAATGGTGTATTTAAAGGAAAAAATACAATTTTTCATAAGGATAAATATATTTTAAGTCATGGTAATTTATACAACATGATAACCCCACTAATGACATGTTCTATTCCCCTAAACAACAAATATGCAATACATGAGCCCATAACAAGTAATAAAATGTCCGTATCATCATATCATATTTTCCATCCATAATTGGATGATATACCATTCTCACTATCAACTGAGTCCCAATGAAAATTCTACAAGGATTTTCAGAAATGACAGGTAAGGCTCATATCTCTGTCTGGAACAATCATAACTAGTACATTATGTGTCAACACCACTTCTCCAATTTCCCCATTGGAATAGGTAAATACTGCAATACTCTTTATACCAACACTGCTCTTTATTACAAACATAAACATGATTTATTACACAAAGATGAAATTACGAAATCTCTGAGGCTGGAGAAGTCTAGTTTCTTGGTAAAATTAAAAATTTTACATAACAAATTAGAACATAATACAAAATATCATTATTGGAGTTTTTTACAGGACCACAACATTCCTTCATAAATAGAATTTCATGGGATAACCTTAGGAAATACCTAAGTAAAGTGGTAGATATAAAGACCAGAAGGGATTAAACAATCCATAATATGAAAAATGTAGTACATGGTAGGAAATAGTCATATCAATGGTTCAAAAGATAAAAATGAACATAAAGGAATGATATAACATGATTGTCATAACAGGGAAATGTTGCAACAACATTTAACATGATATTAGAAAGAACCAAGGATCATTGCACCTGAGGCATGAGTAAACCCTCATTTAAATTGAATTAGAATTGTTAAACACTCATTTAACTTGATATATCATGAGACAAATTTTTACCCAACGCATTGGAGCACTATCAGGGCACACCCTCTTAATCATTTCATTTCATGTATAATTGTTCCACATAGATCATACAACACCGATTAATTAATCATCATAATGTATTCCTTTAATAATAGTTGTGGAATACATACATTTATGTATTCAATAAGAAAGTAAATGTGTATAATGTTCAATACCATTGACTGTGAAATGGTTATGGCATTCACTTACACGATGATTTTGGCATCGTAATATTTTGTGTAACTTCGACAACATAACAATGTCAAATAGAAATCATAGAATGGGTTTCTGAGAGGGAAATGGATATATCATCATCTAAAAATTAAATTGATACTAAGGGGTAATGTAATATTATATTCCAATATATTTAATGTAATTTATATGAATAATATAAAAGAATTTCCTGATTGTAAATGAGAAGAGTTAAATTCCTTACCAAATTTTGACATTATACCAAGTGTACATTGAAGTCAATAATAAAAGAGAAAGCGGTATGTCATCATTTATACATAATGATGGATATATGACGGCAGTGTGAAATCATACCCTCAACATTTTTATGGGATAATTAATGGGTATGAAAACATATTTAAATATAGAAAAAAAGGATAATGGAAGAAATCCATTACTTGGAAGTCTGATCCCAAAGGATTGGGAAAGTCTTGATGGAGGCTTCATGGGAGAGTGGTTCACCTTGGTTGGATTTTAGAGAGAGGAGGTCAAGGTTTTGTAGGGATCTAAATGGTTTTACTGAATATTAATGGTAGATTTAGTGGGTTTATAATAGAAAGGATAACGAATTTATTATTATTTTTATTTTTGACACCACACTTTAAAATAACAAAAACCTCCAACCAACCAAGTATTTTTACCCATTTATTTATCCAAAGGGGAGTAGAAAACATTATTTTATATGTACAAAGACCAAAAATCTTTAAATAAAAAGCTCACTTATGTGGTGGTGAGTCACACTCTTGAGGAAGACATTTTAAAATGTAAAATTTTTCTATATGTCACGAAGGGTCCACTAAGGCTTTGTAAAATAAATAAAAAAGTATAATATAAAATTTTAAATGGTAAAACATATAATGGATGAAAATAACTTTTATAATATTTTATTACATTACTATTGGGTCATTATTATTTCTTAAAACAAATTATATATTTAAATGATATTTAATTCGTACCAAAATATTCTACTTTCTTGAAAAAATATTAAAAAATAACATTTTAATGATTTCGACATCCTGACTCCAAAAATAATATTTATTTTAACTAAATAATTTTCTAAATATGTGAATTTTTACTTTTAAATAAAATCCAACATTTACTGATAATTCATTGTTTTTGATAAAAACGGAATTCAAACCTTGATAAAAATTACTATAGATTTCATAAAATTAAATGATCATTTATATTTTATATTTGTTAAATTAGTAGTAATATTTTATCACAATTTAATTTAATTAAAAATTCTATTAACCCATAAAAGAATTTTTTAAATTAATAATATCTACAAATACTATTAGTATTTTAAAAACTATATACAAAGTAACAATATAAAAATGAATGTATAATATTTATTCTATACAAAACTAATGTACATTGTAATAGTAAAAAGGTATTGTTACATAACCCCTTATTACACCCGCATAATACCTAAGGGTATGGTGTGAGATGGTGACATACCTGTGAGGTGGCTCAGATAACATCTCTTAGAAGGTAATGTCTATTACCTTCAACTTCTCCCGTATCAAGTTCCATTCATGGTTAACATGTAGAAGCTCATCTTGGGATTGGTATGGAATGAATCCCAGTAAAGAAACCACCTTTATAACCTCCGAAAAAATGGCCTTCGAATGTAGTAATTCTACTAGATGAGTCCATCACTTCCATTGTCTGAGTAAATTGGATTTATTAAAGCCCTATACTTATACAAATCAAGTGATCACTTTTCAATAGCTATATTAACAATTGTAACAATTCATAATGGAAATTTGAAATTCAAAAACATAAAATCATGGAAATTTATTTGTTATATGACCTTTTTACATAATATTACATTTAAACGGATCAAGAGGAATTTTCATTAATAAATGTATAGGTCATTACAATAAGCCCCCCTATGAAATATCTTCCTCGAAATATGCTTTCCCCACACTAAAACAGATGAGGGTAACTCTACTTCATCACTTCCTATGATTTCCATGTTGGTTCTTCAAACATGTGGTTTCGAGAAAACACCTTAACAACTGGAATTGTCTTATTTCATAGGCCTTTTCCTATGATTAAAGATGTTCACCGACATATCTTCATAATAGAGGTCATTCTCCAACGGTACCAGCTGTGGATTTTGTAAATTGGATGGGTCAGGTATGTACTTCATTATGAGTGATACATGGAATACATTAGGTACTTCAAAAAGGTTCTTTGGGAGTTATAGTTGATTGGGCACTTATCCAATGCGTTTAAGGATCTTAAAAAGGATGATGTGCTTTGTACTAACCTTTCCCTTTATCTAAAATCTCATAATACTCTTTCACGGTGATATGAAGATGAATACCATGTCTTCGACAACAAAATCAAGGTCACATCAATGATAACAATGATAGATATTTTTTTTTGACTCTGATAAGATTTAATTTTCTAATGGATTCTCTTAACCTTTTCCACCATTTATTCATCCATTTATGGACATTGGAGTTTTTTCTCCCCAACATTATCCTAACATGTCGGTGTTCTGCACCTCTTCCCATAAATGGATTCATAAGGGGCCATTTGGATGCTTGAGTGGAAACAGATACCGTGTAAAAATAAACTAGAGGAATATGTTGATCACATCCTCATTCTATGTCCTCTAAGAATGCTCTCAACATGTCCTCTCATGTTTGGATAGTCTGTTCAGGTTTTCCATCATTTTGAGGATGGTAAGCCATACTGAAGATCATATTAGTATTTAGAGCATGTTAGAAGCTCTTCCAGATCATAGATGTTAATCATGTATATTTAACGGATACAACAAATAGTGGTACCTCATTGATCCTTACCACTTATTTGGTATATATCAATGCCAATTTATGTAATGAAATTTTTTTCTTGAATTTTAATGAATATTGTAGTCTTTGTAAGATGATCCACAACAACCTAGATAACATTGCTTCCTTTAGATGTTTTTGAGAATCCAGTAAAAATTCCCATAGTGATGTTATCCCATTTCAAATATGGTATGGGTAATGCTTTCATCATCCCCTTAGAATTTTGTCTCTCATCCTTCACATGCTAACATACCTGGAACATTGATTTATACTCATTGATCTCCTTCTTCATTTTTTCTCCTCAATAATGCTCTCAGAGATTTTGATAAATCATTGTGTTTCCTTGGAGAAAAGAAAAATTATAACTATGTGCATCATCCAAACGATCATTCATTAACTCTGGATTTTATAGAACACATAGTCTTTTCCCTAATCACACAATTCTTTCTTCATTAGCATTGAACTATGAGGATTCCCCTTTTTTTATAGTTTCCAATTTATTCTTAATTCCCACATCATCAATTTGGGAATCCTTTAAACATTCTTATAAAGGTGGATGAGAAATAATTTATGAAAGGATTGATGAATTTCCCTTCTTTAGGATTTCCTTGTTCATCTTTATATAATCTATGAAGATTGGATCTTTTTCAATTCTCATTATTGATGGAATTTCTTGTTCCTTTCTATAAAGAGCATCTGCCACCTTGTTTGCATTCTCATGTTGGTAATGGATTGAGCAGTCATTGTCATTGATCATCTCTATCAATCTTCTTTGGATCATGTTCAACAATTTATCTGTGAATATATATTTTAGGATTTTGTGATACATATATATTTCAAAATATCAAAAAAGAGGTAATACCACCCAATTTTTTAATCTAATATTACTAAAACCAACTCCAGATCACGTGTTAGATAGTTTTTCCTTTGAAATTTAAATTTCCATATAACATAGGCAAGGACTTTTTCATTTTACATCAACATAAAGCCCAGTCCCTTCTTCGAAGCATCAATAATTACCAAAAAATGTTCTCCCCTTGGGGGTAGTGTGAGAACATTAATCATGATAAGCTATCTTTTCAAATCCATGAATATCTTTTCACATTCATAAATCCAAGAAAACATGACTCCCTTACCAGTTAACATGTTGTGAGGCTTTGACAATCATGATAAATTTCGACACAAATCGGTGATAATATCCTACTAACCCCATGAATCTATGGATATATATCACTGATGTTGGCCTCATCCATACCAAAATTACAAATCCCATGTAGTTATCCATATATATCTCATTTATTGTGATTATATGTCCCAATAATGACACTTTCTCCAACCAGAACTCAATCTTTTTTGTAATTTTCATAAAGCTTATCAGTTATCAAGGTCTATTGTATAGTGCATAGATTATCTTCACAATCCTTATTTATTTTGGTGTATATTAGAATATAACTTATAAATACTACCAATAATTTGTCGAGTTAATCTATAAAGACTCTATTCATTGAGTTTATTATGATTTCAAGAGAATTAGTGAGTCTGAAAGGAATTACTATAAATTCATAGTTCCCTTATCTTGTATAAAATGTATTCTTTGGGACATCATCCTTATTTAACCTTACATGGTAATAACCTAATAAAATATCCTTATTGGATAGGTATTATGCTCCATATAGCTGGTTAAACAAGTCATCAATTTTTTGAATAATATTCTTCTTATTTATAGTGATTATGTTGATCCCATGATAATAAATTCAAAGGATCATTGGCCCATCCTTCTTATTGATGAAGAGGACTAGTTCAACCTATAGTGGAGCACATGGGCATATAAACCATTTATCCATATTATCATATAGTTCATTAATTATCTCATAAACCTCTAAAACAACTACTCTATATGATGTCTTGGATATTGGTAACTCCCAAGCTATATGATCAATTGAGAATTAAATATCTCTTCCTGGAGGAAGATAAGGAAATTCCTAGGGAAAATCTTAGGTGAATTGCCTCACAATATTTATGACTTCAAGATGGTTTTTTCCATAGGATCAATCATCTAAGAAAGATAAAAATTCTCATAGGGCATAAATATCCATTCTTGAGATGATGGGGCTAAATAAGATCCATCCCCCTCCTTACATTTGTACGAAATCAGGGGTTGATACACCATATATAATGTGATTTCCCTCTCAAGTAAATTTTTGACATCTCCATAGACGGAAATCTATTCCTTGCAAATAAATGCATAGAATTTCTCCCAATGGAGTATGACGAGGTTTTTCGATAAATTTAATCCACAAATTATGACAAGGGAGGAGATATATTCATGGGTTTCAAGGATTAACCCATTTGTTGTTCCCATCGACATATCTACTTCTATGATTTTTGGTGGTTTTGGGATTTTTCTACAAAACTTCATGGATATAAAATAATCTGTTGCACTGGAATAAGAAATTTAGTTCTCTATTCTGGAATGAATAACTAGAATAGATGTCACCACTTCATTTTTGGAGTTCACATAAGTAGTACTGATTTAAAACGCTTTTCCATTCTAGCTTGGAAGTTGTTGGTTACCTCTAAAAAAACTTTCCTAGGAGAATTTGTTTGAAAAGTGACTTGGTTCTTTGTAGTTGAAGTGATGAACAGTGCATTGAAGGTCAAATGGAGCATTCATCTCCCATGTCATAGTTGTGTGATTTTCTTTTCTTTAGTTAATGGTATATTTCCCTTTCCATCCACACCTATAGCATGCCCACGTCCCCTTCATGCAATTTCTGGGTTACTTCATTCCTGACAATTGGAATGTGGGGTGCTGGATTATCATAGAAGTTTTGGATTTATCCATCAGACCTACAGAATTAAAGTCCACTTTCCCCTACTTATCCTTATGATACCATTATGATTTTCTGATCTCTTTTTCAACATTAAGTGATCTTTGGAAAATTTCATCATATCCCTCATTGTCACATATTTTAACGGATTTACATTTTTTATGTTTTATCACACAAAACAAGCGGTCAACACTGAATTCTAGGGTAACAACAATGTCAAAGTCATATCATTCAAGGAATGCGATGTGTTACTCATACTCTCTAATGTATTCGTCAACTTTATTCGTGAGGTTAAAAAGGTAACTTTCCATGTTATGTCGAAGGGTTTGAGGAAAATATTTATAGAATTTTTTTTATAGAAATACATCCATTCCAATACCAAGATCTCCCCCTTAGGATTAATATTTTTATCAATTTACACCATTGATACGCTTTAATATCCATATGATAAGCAGCTAGAATTACCCTATCTTGTTCAAATAATTGAAGGATTGATAATATTTTATCAATGGAGTGGATCCATTGTTTGAAAATTAAGGCATAAAATGATCCATTAAAATTAGGAGGCATGTGACCCATAAGTCTATTGATTGTAGGTTTTTAACTCTTAGGGGGGCTGAACATTCTTCTTGTCCCATGATTCTATTCAATACAAGAATTATCTAAGAGAGTATCCTGAGAATGATTGTGATTTCTTGTTAGATTGGGAATCTCATTAGAACAGTCGTCACATTGATGCTTTCATCAGTTGATAGAACGAGTACTCCTACTACAAGTCATTGGATGGAATAAAATGAGTGATAGAGATAACACATAAAGGGAAATACAATGACAAAACGAGAAAACTTATAAATTAAATTTATTTCATTTACTTATCTATGTCATACATAATCAACTTCCCAACATATATTATCAAGGGATGTTTTTTAATTCCAATAATATTGATTCATACTATGCTTATAAATTTACCTAATAATATCCCTTGATAGTTTCTTAACCAAGAATTAATCAAGGCCCATTTTCAAGCACTAGTTTTAGTTTGAGTTAAGCTCAATGCGGTGCTTTCGGTGTTTACCCCTAGAAAAATCTATTCTAGAGATGCCTCAACCTGATCATATCCTGACAGGGATATATTTGGATGATAAACCCCTTATTAAATACTCACTAAAATTTAGGGATGTTATTATAATACTTAGTCCCATCCCTAAGTCTTTCTTTAGGGTTTTCTAATCATAATGCAAAAAATAACAAACCAATCCTCTGATACAAACTATAAAAGTTATGCACTTTATTACACTCATAATCATGATTTATTTCATAAACATGCACATAAGAAAACTTTTATGGTCGAGTGTTCTATATCTAGGAAAAATTATGAACATTAAACAAATAATTAGAGTATAAAACACAACATCTTTATTGAGAACCATTTTTTTACAGGACCACAACATTTATTTGTACTTAGAATTGCATGGGATTACCTATGGAAATGCATAAGAAAAGGGTGATCTATAAATTCCAGAAAGTAATTAAACAACGAATAAAATGAAGAATATAGTACATGCATGGAAATAGTCATTTCAGTTTAGGAATAGAGAAATATGAACATAAAGGCATGATATACCGTGATTATCATAACATTGAAATGTGGCAACAACATTTAACATGATGTTAGCATGAGACAAGGATCAATGCACATGGAGCATGAGTAGATCCTCATATCACTTGAATTTGAATGATTAAACCCTCATTTCACTTGATATATCATGATACCAATCTTTACAAGATGCGTTGGAGATCTATCAGGGTTCAACCTTCGTAATCATTTCATTTCATGCATTAGTATGCCACATTGATCATACAACATGGATTCCTTAAACATCATATTTTTATCCAAAAATATAAGGTATAGAATGAAAAAAATTGTGTCTATAGTCAAAAAGTACATGTGAGTAATGTTTATTATCCTTTATAGAAAAATGAGTATGGTATTCGCAGACACAATGATTTTGGTAAGGGAACTTTTGGTGTAACTTCAACAGCATGATGATGTCAAATAGAAATCATAAAATTGTTAAATGTTAGAGAAAGGGGTATATCATAATATTTTAATGAAATTATTATTTAGTTGATCATGGAATATAATATTCCAACATATGTAATGGAATTTAGATGCATAATATAAAATAATTGTTTGAATGTAAATGGGAAGAGAGAGATTCCATACAGAATTTCAGCATGGTAATGGGTGTAAATGGAATGCATTAATGAGATAAGAAGAGATATATAATAATTAAAACATATATAGGGATGTATTAGGGAGATGAGAAATAAATCCCCAATATTTTTAATTGAATGTAAAATGGTGTAACAACATAAATATATTTGAAAAAAATAAGAAAGGAAGAAATTCATTACTTGGAGGTGTGCCAACAAAGGCTTGGGAGATGTTTGAGAGAGTATTAATGGGCTCATAAGGAAAATTGGGAAGATTATAGGGAGAGGAGTGCATAGGTTGGTCAATATCCAAATGGGTTTACAAATATTAATGGGATATTGAGTGGGATTATATATTAATCAAGAGATAATTCATTATTATTATTTTTAGGACACCCCACATTGAACTAATCAAAACCACTTACCAAACCATTAGTTTTATCAATAAATTTTACCAAATTGGAGTGTAAAATTTATATTATAAGGTAAATTTCCAAAAATCTTAAAATATTTTTCATTCTTATGTGGTTGTGAGTCACACTCTCAAAGAAATAATTTTAAAATGATAAAGTCTGGGAGTGTCCACTAAGGCATTGTAAAATAAATCAAATAAATATGAAATAAATATTTATTTAATGGTAAATTGTATATTGGCCGAACACCCGTTTTATTGTATTTTATTACATCACTATTGTGTCATATAATGTCATAAAACAAAATTTATATTTAAATGATATTTTTTTACCCAAAAATTCGACAGTATTAGAAAATTATGAAAAATTCACAATTGGATAATTTAAAAATCCCAATTTCAAAAATAATATAATATTTATCTAAATAATTTTATAAAGATGTGTATTTTTTCATTTAAAATAATAACGAACATTAATAAAAAATTTATGGGTTTTGACAAAAACCGCTTCCAAACCTTAATTAAAATTAGAATTGTATTAAAAAAATTATATAATAATATATATTTAATAAAATATTATTTGGAAATAATATTTTATTTAAATATTATTGCATTAAAAACCCATTAATTCATAAAAATCTCTTTCTTAATTGAATATTAACTAAAAATACTATTTGGGGTTTAAAAGCCATTTTCAATGTTATAATACTAAATAAATGTTTATTATTTATTCTATACAAAAGAAATGAACATAATAATTGAGCTTGGGCTTGGTTACATAACCCCTTATTAAACCTTAATATGACCTATGGGTATGGTGTGATATGGTGATATACTCTTTTGGTGGCTCAGATATCATTTCTTAAGTGTTAATATCTATTAACATTTGCTTCTCCCATAGGCGTTTCTGTTCAAGCATAATGTGTTAAAGTTCATCATGTTCATAGTAAAGAGGGAATCCCAGAGATTCCTCCTCCTTTACGAGCTTTCTAAAATGGGCTTTGTATAAGGAAATTCTACGCGATGAGGTCATCACTTCCTCTGTCTTGGTATATTGTATTTGTTAGTGCCCTATATTTATACTATTCATCGGATCACTCTTCAAAGGCTATATTAGGAACTGTAATAATATTTAACAATATTTTGAAATACAAAAACATAAAACCAAGGAAGTTAATATGTTATATAACAATTTTACATAGTAAGATGTTTGATTAGATATAGAGTAATTTTAATTAATAAAGTATTTGGTCATTACATACCTACTGGTCATTGATGCTTTTCCTTAACCAGCTGACAAGTTAAGAAACTTATCACAAACACAACAACCATCCATTTCATACCGACCCACCAAAAATGGGAATTAAATACCTTATACATCCTCCATATTCTATGATAAGATCCCATCATTAATTGTGGTATTCATGAAGATGATTTTTTGACAAGCTATAAGTACAACTATCTAATTATTGAAATCCCAAATTATACTATCATCAACCTTACAACCCGCAATGGTATCCCCATGATTTATTGTTTTTCATATCATAACACATTCAGCATCAGATGTTTGTGCCTCTTTAACCATCTCCCCTGAATTGGGAACAGAAAAACAAAAAAATAGAAACCTAACCATGATATTCATATTCAGAGTGCATGTCGACTATGATTGTCATCAACTATTGTCGGTCTAATGGTTGTTTCCCATATGAGTATATGAAATTATAATTAATGAATCTTCCACCATATTTTTATTTATATCGTTGTATAAATATTTTTTTATTCATATATTTAGAGATTATTCATCTATATTATTTTTCTCATACTCAAATCACATCATTGTATAATAACTTCCAATCTTATACGATCATTCAACACATTAAATTTATCACCGACGTGGTAATGAACCAATTATTTATGGCATGCACTATGACTAATAAATAAAAATCATGTGTTGGGTAGTTCTTCTCATGAAACCATAATATTTTTTATCCCTAGAAGACAACATGATATCCCTACATTAGAATACATCCCAAACCTATTCCCAAAGAGTCATAATACACTTGGTGCCCGATTCCTCATTCTAGAAAAATTAAAATTGGTGCTGATGCGAGGAATAATTATTCTCTTGAAAAGACTTATAAAATTATTTATTCTTCTGAAATGAAATAATATTCTATTTCAATCCAATTAAAGGTGAATATATCCCTGATAAATCATAAAAAATGTTAATAATACAAAGTTAAACTAATGAAACATTGTATATCAAAGAAATTAATTGGGGGTTTCGAAGAGTTAACAACATGTAACATTTAGGGATCCTCATAGAAAAAATTTTAGAGATTAAATTTCCAATTCAATGTTCTTCTTGTATCCAAAAATTACACTTTAATAGTTTTTCATGTGACTAATGATCCCTTTATATAGCTAATGATCTTAATAAGTGTTGTTCTTATTTAGAACATTTCCTTGAATAGAAAACTATTTCATAAACACACACAAACAAAACGGAATTTAGATATCACATAAATATCCAATTAATCAATTCCAAAAACACATAAATTGAGTTATTAATACAGAAAGGAATTAACATGTACTCATAATGGTCATATCTTATCCTGAAATCTATCATGGGAATATAATCACTCTGAACCTACAATTTGTGATATCCTGAGCAAAATTAAATCTTAAGTAACCAATAATATCACCCAAATTTATTGAAACAATTTTCAATATGTGGAATTGAATACTAGTTATTTATTATAAATTGGTTATTATTACACTAACACACACAGAACATATCACTTCCATCATCACTTTTTACTAACACGACTGGTGCTTCCCAAAGGGATGTGATCATCCAAATGTAACCTTCTATATAAAACTATTAAACTTGATTTTAAATTCAATTAATTGTTTTGGTAAGATTAGATAAATTGAAGGGAAACATTATTGGTCCCCAAAAATACATCAATCCAAAAATCAACTTCTCTTATAGGTGGAGACGCTAAGAAATATTTTGGAAACATATCTAGAAACTGATCAACCACTAAAAGGAAATGTTTATTCATGATCACTTCAATAAATTCAAAATTTAATGTTTAAAACTGTTATGATATCATTTCAATATCTGGTGGGATGTTTCTCATTTCACCTACTATTACATTTTGGTTTCCATGAAAGTGATGCTCGACACCATCTTTATTTGTAAATTTTTTCTTTTTGGTATAATAGTCGTTGTGAGCATTGAACATTGATAACCAATCCATACCCAAGATTATAACATATACATCCATTTTAATAATATTGAAATATCATTTCATCTAAACAGTATACGTAGTTATAGAACATACTCTGTAGAAAAAGACTTATTATTCTTTTCGACCAATAAGATTTTATATTATTAACATAGAATGAATCATTTAAAAAATTTAACTAATTAAATAAAATTCATGATAAGTATTAAAGGAACGTGATGAACCCATATCAAAAAAGTCGTGGATGATGGTATAATTCAAAATAATCATACTTCATAGCTTAAATGGTCCAGACTGATCATCCACAATGAGCTTCTCAGCTCCATATAATATCATGCTAACATCCAATTGTTCCCTATTGCTCTATTGAGATTTCCTTTATTTATAAGTAATGATATTCTTGGAATAAACATGTCTAAATCAATTCTATTAACGATATTGATTCTACATCACTCATCCATAAGAAGCATACAACTACTACAACATGCTACATGTGTATTAAACATTAGACAAATTATCACTGTGATAATAGCGCTAATGATTCCCTATATGATTTCAATTATGGAATTCTCTCGGTGGTGTTGTACAATTTCGCTTCATGTGGTCGAATGATCGATATTTTAAACATCCTTATTGGTTCTTTTGTTTTAGAATAATATTTACAAATCATGTCGTATAATTTGTAACCATACCACTGCCTTGGAATTAGGTGTCCCTCATCCACTTTCTTCTAGAATTAGATTCCCCACTATTTCTTAGAGGTTTCAACATGATTCCTCCTCCCATGGCTCTTGTGATGTCCTTTAAACCACTCTCACTCTATTAACCAACTCATTATAATAATTAAATAGAGCATGAAAATCATTGAGATAATCTCTTATTTCAAACTCGATTAAAAAAATTATGCCTTCAAAGATGCAATAGAAAAAACATCAGGTGAAAAACTCCCAAAATTCATGAATATATATTTTCTCGCTATGATAGAATTGTTTTACTATTTCAATATGAATAAGTTATTCATTATATGAATTATGAATTTTATAGGATATAATTATTTGTTGAACAATTCATAAAAATCCCCCCAACCAACATCATAGTATAATTTAGCCTAAAAAAGCTACATCCACCACTGATATGTGAGATCATATAGTAAATATGTCACCTACGTGATGTTTATATCTGCTGGTGTTCAATGAAAATCATATACATGATTTATCTTATTCATCGACACCTCTTCTCTTTCTAGTTTTGATTCTCCTTGATCGAGGGGTGGGTTCTTCTTCATGAATTAGAATGAATGATTCACTTTCCGTAGATCATGTAACATCCCAGGTAAATGAAGAATAATACATATTTCATAATTATTAATATTTGTGAATTAAATATTAATTTTACTTTAAAGGGGTTTTTATGTTCGATAGCTTACCCGATACGCAACAACAGGTTTTTTTGGAATCATTAGTTGCACACTAATAATATAACATTATTATTTTAAATGGTAGTTAACTATTAGCCGTTGTATTGGCCGGAAAGAACAAAACTAACTACAATATGATTATACATTATTTCTAAATGTATTTACATTATCCAATAAAAATTTAGAGGCTTAAAATTTGAATGAATCTAATTTTAAGTATAATTTACATTAAAAGGCTGATTTATCACCATTTAATGGAATTCCAAATTTAAATATAATTTTTGTCAACATAATACATTCTAATTGACAATATAAAATCCTTCTTTATAATCGGGACATCAAATTTTACTTTGGGTAATTTTTTAGGTATTTTTCTGGTAAAGTTTATTTTTTAATGAATAGTGAAAAATATTGCATTTTAATTCAAAATTTCATTTTTATCTAATTTATTTGTATGGTTAGAATATCTTTTTAGTTTTTTTTAATGTTAAATTAAAATATATTTTTACCATTTAATCTGATGTTGGTCAATGAAATTAATTTCACCTTGAAATTGGACATAAACAAGTATCAATATTTTGATAGTTATTATTTCTTAAAAACACGCTATTTGTTTTGACAATGGGAATTAATTTTTAAATTAATTAATTCCACTTTTATATTTGGAATTTGGAAAAATAGACATCAATTTTGAATTCTGACAATCAAATAATGCTTAGGCTGATTTTTTTGTATTTTTTTGAAAAACATCAATTTTTTATGAATAGTGAAACCACCTAGTGGAAGTTAAAAAACTAAATACCTCATTTAAATAAAGTTTTACCACTTTTTTTAATTGAATTTTTAAAATCCAAAATACATGGTTGTTTTCAAGAAGTAAAATGTTGTTCAATAATATTAATATAATTTTTGGTGAATAGTAACTGTTGATTTTTATTTACCGCAGTTAAATGTAAATAGGGTAATTCAAGGTAAAAATAATATTATAATAATTCAAAATTATCTTAAAACATGTCCAAACCATATTTGATGACTCATTTACGACAATGGGCATCTTTGGGTCGATTTTAGGACCCCATTGAGCAACATGAAAGTGATAATGACAATTTAGATTAATTAACTTAAAGTAAATGAAAATATGACTAAAGAAAATATCATTTAGTAATTTAATTTATAGAAGGGGTTATATAAATTAGCTTTTTTCCTATTAATATAAATTGGAATGATAAAAATATTTCCTACATTATATTGTTTTTTTATAATTTTTAGAATTCTAATAAATTAAATTATTCAGGACATAATAATGACGTAGTATTTACAACATTAATAAATTATTTAAATAAATAAGATTATAATGATTAAATTATTATCTAAAACATGTCCAATTCTGATTCGATGATTTTATTTCGACCATGACTCATTATATCTTTATCTTTAATTATTTTTTGACATTTTTAAACTGAGGATAAGTTTATAATAAAATAATATTTTCACACTTTCCAAAAGAGCCCATCCTCCCCCTTATAATATGAGACCACTCCTATCCAATTATTCACACCTCTCAAGCCATTTGGCTCATCCAAACTCTACGTAATTAATCTCCCTATATCCATATCCTCCCTCTATAATCCTTACTTTAGGCATAAGACACTTCAAGAATTCATTTGATTCAAACCAAAGGGAGTTACCCAAATTAATGGTAACAGTTTCTCTTAAATTGTTTTCTTTTATTTTACTTCTCCAACCCCTAAACTCTGTTTATTCATTTATTTTGTAAAAAACCAAGTATCCTCAATATACTAGGATGTTTTTATGAGAATGATTCGATCTACACTTACACACAACTCCATCTAATGGATGAAGAACATAAAGTTTCTGTGGACGGCAAACTAAGGCCTCCAGAAATAATGATTGTTCAATTACATATTACCACCTCACATGGTGGCCATTATGATGGATATGTATTTATATATGATATATATTATATTTATTATTTCTTTATTCTTTTTTAATTCCCATTTATAGCACTCTGTTATGGTTTCCATGGTGGGTAAATACGATAATCTCATTTGAGGAAGTGCGGACTACCGCCCCCTCACTGTGATTTGATTCGTTAATGAATTATGTGGGATTTATAAAGGATGGAGTTATCAATATTATATATTATATTATACTGGAATTATAATATACCAATGTATTATTATGTTTTATTTCATTTCAAAAATGAAATAGAAATGAAAGTATTGTTCATGCGTACGAACGACTTACAGTCTCCATGAACGGTGCATTTTATTTCTTACCTCTAAATGTTATGTACAATTTTAAATACATGTATATACTGGATATATATTATATATATGATATCTAAATAATTAATATCATTCTAGATATAATGGAATATTGACCACATTGACAACTTTTAATATAAGGTTTTCTTTTTTTACTCAAGTACCAAATATCGTGAAAATGAAGATTATTAACTTAAATGAATACATAATGTTTATAACATGGTGATAAGTGATATAAAAAGAATAATAAACTTGAAAAAGGATCTTAAGAAAGTATAAATTACCTTTAGTTTATTATTCAGGATATTAATGAATGATCGAGTCAACTCAGACATGAGGTAAGGGACTTCGTCTCAATATCCTTTCATTGAGGCGTATTTTGGTTTAATACATGAATTACTTTTGTACGTTGTCTAAACACCCATAAATTTTTAATGAGAATCTTTTTCTACAAAGCGTTTTACTAATCGTCAAAAATAATGTTTTTTTTAACATACGCGGTGACAACGACCTTTTCCATCGCCGCGAGTATTATTTGATCTTTTGCTTCCTAAACAAGCCATAATGTTTTTTAAAATAAATAAATACCATATACTCTTTTATGTATTTTGGTATTGAAAATGGTTTAGATAATGGATTTTTTATGTCAATATATTTAGGTGATATATTTTCATTGAAATGTTGAAATGTTTTCTTTCCTTTATAATTGTTTTATGTGTTATGATTTTATAATGGTTCATGGACATTTGATGGGTGGTTTCGTGATAAACCAAATGACAGGTGGTTCCATCAATACCAGGATGGGTGGTTACGTTATAACCTCTAATGCATTTGGGTGGATATCGGCCGTATGGCAATTCCATTTAGTGATATGTGTGGAAGTCGATCGTATGGTTATTTCTCTTAAGTATGATTATGTCCCAGGATACCTTTATATGTTATGTGATCTTTATATAGGTTTTATGGTAATCATTTGGTTACAATAGGTTATGTAATTATATTTTATTCAGGGAATAGTATTTGATACTTCATAAAGTTGAAAAGTATTACTTATGTTAAAGTATTAATATTTTACATGTTGTTTTGAAAAACTAATAGTTTTCCTTATTTGTGTATCCATTACTAATATTTATATGCTCATCCCATTTATTTAAAATGTTTTTCACAGGACATAATTTGGAATAGGTTCAAGGATGGGATCATGGAAAATTAATGTTTTATTAAACATGGAACTAGACATGACTTATTTTTTCAAGAGTTTTTATTTTGTGCAAAAATGGATACTAGGTAAAAGTGTTTAATTTTTAATCTTTTGAGATGTAATATTTAGGTCCTAATACTCTAAAACACTAAACCTAAAAAGATCCTCAATAAATATTATTCATTTAATTCAATATTAAGTAAGGCTTATGGTTGGGTCCTTATAGTTGGTATCAGAGGATGGTTTAGATAACATTAGGAGTTAAGGTATTGTTAAATAAATGTCCATAAATTAATTTATTTTAATATTGAAATGATATAACATTTACAGGTTTCCATGTTGCTTCGTCTAAAATATTTTTTTGTTTAGAATGGTTTTTTGTAGAGGAAATAGGGAAGTTGTGATGGGAAGTCACACAGAGAGGAATGACCTTCCAAATCAGCATCCATAGATTGTCAGAATCAGAATTGAATAGTTTACTACAGTGATGGCTTAGTTGATTTAGGTGATAAATGATGGTTGTGTTTATTTGTGATATTTTGGGTTTATTCCAAAAGTAATGAGGAACATGGAAGTCATTTAAGTATTTTCATGAAAACCTTAAAAGAAAAGAAACATTATGGGAAATTTAGAAAATGTGAATTTTGGTTACAAAAAATGTCCTTCCTTGGCCACATTGTTTCTAAAATGGCATAACTGTTGATCCTACTAAATCAAAAGTTGTTGAAGAATGGCCATCACCCACAAATATAACCGAGATCCGTAGTTTTCTTGGTTTGGAAGGTTATTACTAGAGGTTTGTTGAAACTTTTTCACAGTTATCAAGTCCAATGACTATGTTAACTCGAAAAGGTGTTAAGTTCATCTGGACAAAAGAATGTGATTGTTATTTTTGTGAATTGAAAATAAGATTGGTGAATGCTCCAGTTTTGGAAATACCATCCTGAAATGATGAGTTTTTATCTGTAGTGATGCATCATTGAATGGACTTGGTTGTGTCCTAATTCAGAATGATCTGGTAATTGCTTATGGTTTACTTCATTTGAAACCTCATGAGTTAAATTACCCTACACATGATTTGGAATTAGCTGATGTTGTTTTTTCTTTAATAATTTGGAGGCATCATTTGTATAGAGTAAAGTGTGAAATATATACTGATCACAAAAGTTTGATGTATATATTCACTCAGAAAGAATTGAACATGAGACAGAGGATATGGTTGGAATTAATAATGGATTATGATTGCACCATCCATTACCATCCGAGAAAAGAAAATAATGTGGCTGATTCTTTGAGTCAAAAAAGTAATGCTTCATTAACCATGTTACATTTGGAATGAGAAACTTTGGGTATTGATTTGATAAACATTGGCATAGAAGTTTCTGGTGTAGGAAATTCTTCTGTTTTGTTTTAGGTGTTAGTGAAATAATCTCTATCAGACAGAATTAACCTAGTGTAGAAGGTAGACAGTGAGATGCATAAAAAGATAGAGTTGGTTCAGAAGGGTATGCTACCTGATTTTAATGATGATAATGATGGTGTTTTGATATTTGGGAAGAGATTATGTGTTCCTTATGATTCATAGTTGATGAATGAGTTGTTATGTGAAGCCCATATTTCCCCGTTTTCAGTTCATCCTGGCTATACTAAGATGTACATAGATCTTCAAGAGTATTACAGGTGGGATGGATTGAAAAGAAATATTGATGATTTTCTTGTGAAATGTTTGACTTGTTAGAAGGTTAAGGCAGATCGATAGTTACCGAAAGGAATTCTTCAACCTTTACCTTTGCCAGAATGGAAATTGGAAAATATATCCTTGGACTTCGTTGTGAGATTTCCAAATACATCTCATGGAAATAATGTAATCTGGGTTATAGTTGATCGACTAACTAAATATGCTCATTTCCTACCTATTAGATATACTTTTTATTTTGATCATCTTGCTCGGTTTTATGTTAAAAGGGATAGTAAGGTTGCATAGTGTTCCCCCTCTCAATTGTATCTAATCATGATCCCAGGTTTACTTTTAACTTTTGGAAAGGCCTTCAAAAGTCATTGGGTACTGAATTAAATTTTAGTACAGCTTTTCATCCTCAATCTGATGTGCAGTTAGAACGAAAAATTCGGACCTTGGAAGATATGTTACGTTCTATTTCTATGGATTACTAGGGATGCTGGGACGAACATCTTTTTTTGGTTGAATTTTCATATAATAACAGTTTCATTCCCATATAAAGATGGATCCATTTGAGGATTCTTATAGAAAGCATTTTCAAACTCATGCTTTTGGGAGGAAGTAGGTGAAAGGAAGCTCATGGGACCAGAATTGGTAGAAGAGATGGTAGAGATAGTTCAGTTGATTCTGAAGCACATGAGAATAGCTCAGAGCAGACAGAAAAGTTATGCAGATAATTGGAGGAAGGATCTTTCTTTTAAGGTAGGTGATCATGACTTTTCTCAATGTTTATCCATGGAAATGTGTGATGTTTTTTGGTAAGAAGGGAAAGTGGAGTCCGAGGTTCATTGGACCTTATGAAATTCTAGAGAATGATAGACCAGTTCCTTATATAGTGGCTTTACCTCCAAGTTTATCACAGGTACACAATGTTTTTCATGTTTCGATGTTGAGAATGTATATGCTCGATCCCTCTAATATTTTGAGCCAAGAGGTAGATTAATTGGAAGAGAATCTCTTCTATAAAGAACAACCTGTCCTGATTTTTGACAGTAGAGATTAGGTGTCGGAGAATAAGTTAATTCAGTATGTAACGGTTTTTTGGAAAAACCATATGGTTGGAGGGGTAATGTGGGAATCTGAAAATGCTATGATGGATAAATACGCTGACTTATTTTGATAAGTGAATAAAAATTTTGAGGACAAAATTCCTTAAAGGGGGGAAGGAAGTAACATTCCAAGTAAATGAAGAATAAGAAATATTTCATATTTATTAATATATGTTAATTAAATAATAATTTTACTTTAAAGGGGTTTCTACGTTCGATAGCGTACCAGATACGCAACAACAAGTTTCTTTGGAATCTTACATTGCACACTAATAATATAATAATATTATTTTAAATGGTAGTTAACTCCTAGCCATTTTATTGGCGGTAAAGAACAAAACTAACTAAAATATGATTATACATGATTGTTAAATTTATTTACATTATCCAATAAAAATTTAGAGGCTTAACATGTGAATGAATCTAATTTTAAGCATAATTTACATTAAAGGGCTGATTTATTTCCTTTTAATGGAGAACCCTATTTAAATATAGTTTTTGTATCATTAATACATTCTAATTGGCAAAATAAAATTTTTCTTTAGAATAGGGACATAAAATTTTACTTTGAGTAATTTTTTGGAATTTTTTCGATAAAATTCAATTTTTAATGAATAGTGAAAAATATTTCATTTTAATTCAAATATGAATTTTAATATAATTTATTTATATGGTTAGATTATATTATTAGTTGGTATTAATGTGAAATAAAAATATATTTTTACCATTTAATCCAATGTCGGTCATTGAAATTAATTTCACTTTGAAATTGGATATAAAAAAGTATCAATCTTTTGATAGTTAGTGTTTCTTAAAAACACGATATTTGTTTTAACAACGAGAATTAATTTTTAAATTAATTAATTCCACTTCAATGTTTCTAATTTGAAAAAATATACATCAATTTTGAATTCAGAATATCAAATAATTCTTAGGATTAATTTTTGATATTTTTTCTGAAAAACTTCTATTTTTGATGAATAGTTAGACCAATTAGTTGTAGTTAAAAAACTAACTTATTCATTTTAATGAAATTTTACCACTTCTATGAATTGAATTTCAAAAATCCGGCATAAATTGTTGTTATCAAGAAGTAAAATTTGGTTTAATAAGATGAAAATAATCTGTTGTGAATAGTACCTTTTGATTTTTATTTATCGCGGTTAAAGGTAAATAGAGTAATTCAAGGTAAAAAGAATATTATGATAAATTAAAATTACCTTAAAACTTTTCCAAACCTTATTGGATGAGTCATTTACGACTATGGTTATGTTTAGGTCGATTTTGGGACCCCATTGATCTACTTGGGAGGGATAATAAAATTTTAGTTTAATTAACTTAAAGTGAATGAAAATATGACAAAAGAAAATATCTTTTAGTAAACTAATTTTTATAAGAAGTTATATAAATTATCTATTTTCCTATAAATATTCATTGAAAATATAAAATAATTTCCTACATAATAATATTTTTTTAATTTTTAGAGATCGAATAAATTAAATTATTCATGACACAATAATGATGCAGTATTGACCTCATTAATAAATGATTTAAATAAATAATATTATAATGATTAAAATATTATCCAAAACATGTCCAATTCTGATTGGATGATTTTATTTCGACCATGAGTCATCTTAACTTCATCTTTAATTATTTTTGGACCCCTTAAAACCAAATATATGTTTACAAAAAAAACTATTTTCATTCTTTCCAAAAGAGCCCCTCCTCCCCCTTATAAAAAGAGACCACTTCTAAACAATTCCTCACTCATATCAAGCCATTTAGATCATCCAAACGTGGCCCAATTAAGATCCATAAATCCATATCCTCCCTCAAGAAGCCTTACCATAGGCAGAAGGCACTTCAAGAAGTCATTTGGTTCAAACCAAATGGAGTTACAAATTAAAGGTAACCATTTCTCTTAAATTTTTTTCTTTTATTTTACTTCTCCAACCAATAAACTCTTTTTATTCGGTAGTTTTGTAACAAAACAAGTATCCTAATTATAAAATGATTTTTTATGAGGAGTATTCAAACTATACTGACACACACCTTCATCTAATGGAGGAATAATACAATTTTTCTGTGGATGGAAAACTAAGGTCTCATGAAACGATGATTGTTCAATTAATACTTACCGCCTCTCATGGTGGCCATTATGATAGAAAAATATTTATATATGATATATATTATGTTTATGATATCCTTATGCTTCTATATATCACATTTATTGCTTGACTTTATGGTTTCCATAGTGGGTAAATAGAATAATCTAATTTGAGGAAGTGCGGACTACCACCCCCTCAAAGTGATTTGATTCGTTAATGAATTATGTGGGATGTATAAAGGATGGAGATAACGATATCATATATGATATTATACTGGGATTAAAATATAACTATGTATCATTATGTTTTATTTCCTTTAAAATAAAAAATAGAAATGAATGCGGCGTTCAAGCGTACTTACGGCTTACCGTCTTTATGAACGATGCATTTCATTTCATACCTCTAAATGTTAAGTATTATTATAAATACTTGTATATACTGGATATATAGGATATATATATATGATATATAAATAATTAATATCATTCTGGATATAATGGACTATTGACCACATGGACACTAATAATTTAAGATGTTAATTTTTGACTCCAGTACCAAATATTGACAAAACGAACATTATTATCTTAAATGATTACATAATGTTTATAAAATGGTAATTAGTGATATCAAAGGAATAATAAACTTCAAAAATGTTCTTATGAAAGTAGAAATTATCTTTAGTCTATTATTCAGTAGATTGAATAATGATCGAGTCTTGTTGGACATGAGGTAATGGACTTCGTCTCAATCTCCTTTCATTGAGGAATATTTTGTTTTAAAACACGACTTTCTTTTGTACACTCTATAAACACCCTTGGATTTTCAAAAGGAATCTTTTTCTAAAAATAGTTTTAATAAAACGATAGTAATAATGTTTCTTTTAACGTACGCGGTGACAATGACATTTTCCACCGTCGTGAGTATTATTTGATCATTGGCTTCCTCAAAAAGCCGTAGTGTTTTTAAATATAAATAAATACCATATAATCATTTACGTATTTTGGTAATGAAAATGGTTTTTATAATGGTTTTTCTATGGAAATATATTTAAGTGATATATTGAGATTAAAATGTGGAAATGTTTTCATTCCTTTATAATTGTTTTATTTGATCTGATTTTGTAATGGTACTTGGACATTTGACAGGTGGTAAAGTGATAAACCAAATGATGGGTGGTTTCGTGAATACCAGGATGGGTGGTTATGTTATAACTTCCCATGCATTGGTTATGTAAGTCGGCCGTAAGGCTATTCCATTTACTGATATGTGTGGAAGTCTAACCTATGGCTATTCAATTTAAGTATGTTTATTTCCCATGTTACCTTTATATGTTATGTGTTCTTTATATGGGTTTTATAGTAATCTTTTGCTTAAAAAAGGTTATGTAATGATCTTTTATTCATTTAAGAGTATTTACTACTTCATAAAGGTGAAAAGTATTACTTATGTTGATTATTTAATGCTTTACCTTTTGTTTTGAAAAACTACCAGTGTTCCTTATTTGTGTATCCCTTACTGAGATTTTTATGCTCATCCCATGTTTTTGAAATGTTTTTCACAAGAAATAATCTGGACATGTGTCAAGTATATGATCAAGGAAAATTCATGTTTCCTTAAACATGGAACTAGACATGAATCTTTTTTTAAAGAGATTTATTTTGAGAAATAAATGGATACTAGATGAAAGTGTCTACTTTTTAATCATTTGAGATGTAATAATTATGTCTTAATTCTATAAAACTCTAAACCTGAAAACATCCGCAATGTGAATTATTCATTTAATTCAATATTAAGTAAGGTTTAAGGTCATGTCCTTATAGTTCACCCCTCTTGTTCTCTATATCAACACCATGAATTACATGGAAAATACTCTGAACCATTTTTTGTTTCACCTATGCCAATAGTGAAACCACATTATGTGGAGATTCTTCCAGTTGATATCTATGACCCTTATTGTGTGACATTTTTTATACAAACGGAATTCACCACAATTATCACTCTCTATTAATCCACGGATTAACAATTTCATATTATAATACATCATACTGTCACAACATTGTATTTTAAAAATCATCAATTTTAGATATTCATCCATTTTCCTAAAAATATATCCAATCTATTGAAAATAGAACCATATTCCAAATACAATAACCATGTCCTTTTCAAAATTGTACATTTTAAAACATCATTAACATTTTTGAAAAATCAATATATTTTCACCCAAAAACATAAATCACTACTCATATTGAAATATACATTACTAGTGTGAATTCATCTCTAAAACTCATGTAATGGTCATATCATTGGATAAACCCATGACAATAATATTCCAAATCCTATAAGTGTCTCCAAAACACTTATATACTTTACTCTATAGAAACATGATGCTCTGTATAAAAAAAATATAGCAATGACTTTTTATGCTCTATATTTCTGGTCATAACAATCAAACTCCTTTCTACCATCCCATAATAAAATAACAAGAATGGATTTTAATTCAAGGATATAGAAAATTATTTCAAAGTTAAATACCAAACAATATTAATACCATTACATGTAAAGGGATGAACAAATTTATAAAACATGTAATATCCTTCCACTTCTCTTTATCTTGAGAAGGATAGTGGATATTAACTTCCATTATGAAACATCCCATAGACACCAAAATATTTTAATAAATAAAAAGGGCTTCAGGAATTTATGGGGGAAAATTACAATTTGAACATATAATAACCCAAATAAAAATGCTATAATAAAGTAACAACTAAATTTTGTATCATAATAATATTAAACAAGTAATAGAAATAAAATAGATTCCCAAACCAAACATTAAAGGAGTAACACTCCATTAGACTAAAATATCAATGTAAACAACCGAAGAAACTACTAACCACACCTAAAGACTCTAAAACAAAACTCCATGTTCCAACCATGCCCCATTCTCAACTTCATAATACATCCCATGAATTAATATCCATCACTAAAGATGTTTTATACATTACCATTGAAAATGTATTGATAAATAATATCTAAAGAACCACTAATGGACCACATTATTGGTGTGTAATGAAACTCTATTGGATTTCCTAGGATGAATTCCCGACTCCTTCCACTATTATAGAACATCTTAGCACATTCATATAAAATTATTTATATAAACACTCTAAAATAGTTTAGAACAAACTAATAAAACATTTTATATGAAAATGGTTGGAAAAAAATCTTTTTTTCCTAAGAAATAAACCCACCAACACATAAATTCCTCTCACAAATTACATTTTTTCATAACCATTTAAATTCACATATCAACACATCCTTTAATTCTTCAAAACATGGACCTCCCTATGCTGGTGAATAGTGAGTCATCCATTCACTATGCTATCACCTAATGAACCATGTTTACAGTTAAAGTCCTAACCGTTATCCATCAATCTAATGATTTGGGATACTTCATGCCCTTATCGATCACAAATTCACATGGAAAGAAATAACCATACTGCCTAAATAAAATTCCAAAATACAAGACCAACAATTTCAATAAAACCTCAATTTTATTAAAATAATTTCAAAAAATATGTTTCAATAAAAAAACATTTATTGACAACACCTTTCCCTTGATCAAAAAAAAATTAAATTCAACATTTTAAAAACATGTTTCCAATTTCACTTTCCCCAAATCACCCAATATTCACAATTCAGTAAACTAAAACCAAATAGGGTTTCCAAGAAGATAATCACCACAATTTCACACCCATTTTCAATAAAATAAATAAATTTGAATATAATAATTCATTTTAAAATAATTGGGGTAGGGAATTAATCAACCTACCCTGTGATTTAGGATGAAAACTAAGAAGGGAATGAAAACGCTCATGAAACAAGGTGAAAACACCAAAACCCCCACATATGATATCTTCCCATAAGAAAAAAAATCAAAATATAAACATATTTGGAATTATAAGGTTTAGATATATTTGAAACAACAGTATTTATAAGAAACCAAGAGGGGAAATGATTTAGATCTAGGAAATACCTACAAAAACTACCATAAATAAGGACATACCATTAGAATAAAGAATTAATGCACCAATAGAATCCTTCATATCACCTCTATATCAATGGAAAAAGCCACCAATGCCTCTTGTGGGGTAGAATATCTAGTTAGGGTCATTTTTATGAAAAAACGAAGTGTTAATTCTTAATACTTACTTAAATCCACAATTTATGGATCCTTCATTTAATCCTTGAACGGTCAGTCGCATGTTTAGATAACTCGTTCTCCAAATTTTGTATCATGGGGGACTCTCTTGTTTATCCCACACTATTAGACAAAACATGTTCCAACCATGAAAAATATATATGTCCCACTATGAATAGTTTGTCCGTGGTGGTCACATGGTTTGGGAAAATTGTGCGCCTACCTATGTTCCATTTCCATTCCAAAATATTATTGTGAAACATTTTCTTATAAGTGTTTCATGGTTTCCAAAAACCATGATCCAATAGTCCACCGTTAAAAAATCCCCAATATCATTACAAACATCTTTTAAAACCCTGAAAACATGACCCAAACAAATTATATATGTCTTACATACATGAACTCGGGGATGAAGCATCTTAAATGAAAGGGTAAAAATAAAGTAATAATTACAATGTATGTTAATATAATAGAATAGAATAATGATGAATATAGTTTAATGTATAATTTAGTTATGAATCTATAACAAAATTAATTATTTAGAAGTGTTTCGTACCTATATACACTTTCCTATTTTTTATATTATTTTTAAGATATTTTACTTATACATTTTTCATACATTTAATATATTCATATCAATTTGAATTAAATGAATTATAAGAGGAAAAAATGTCGAGATCATAGAAAATCAATACCTTAGAGTGAACCACCACCACTCTCATTTTTAGTGGATCCAATTTATTTCATTATTTCAGAGGAATCTAGAAATTGAGCATTTTCCAAATATGTTGTTGGTTTCCCACCATCTTATTCACCTCAAATGATTATGAATATGGTCACCCCTCCTTCTAGGGGATATTAGAAAGTTACCATCAATATTATGTATATACAAATACAAAAAAACAATTTTTTTTTAATATTTTAAAAAAAATTTCAAACAGATAAATATAACAATAGAAGAGACAAAAATATGAATATAAAATATTTATGGGACAATGATTACATCAATATTATCTTCTCATTTGTTAATCTTTTGGTTCCTACATGTGATTTTTTCATAATATATGGAAATATTCTTATGTATATTTCTTGTGAGATGGAGATCTCTCCTATTAATTATAACTATTGAAGGTATATTCTCATGGCTTTAAAATGATGTCATTCAATACCATGTTATGGTAATAAAAATTTAAAATTAATTGGTAACTATCTTAAAATACTAGAATATAATATTTATTATTATTATAAAATGATTTTTTTCCTGTTTTTTTCATTTTGATTCCCTCGAATTCATTTAATTCTTTTGGTCTCTGAAAATTTTAAGATGTAAATTGATATATTTTAAATAGATATTATGGAAATAATTTCATGACACATCTTTTATCTCATTAAAAGTGATTGATAACGTTCTATAAGGAATTTCTCATCAGAGGTGAAAGATTTTTGTCATCATTAATAGAGATGCATCTCATGATTTAATTTCATATTTTATAGTATATTAATTACATGTACATAAAAAATTATAATTATTCATAAAGATTCTATTTTTTAAAAATCTATCAAGAAATAGTCTAAACCATGAATAATCAGACATCCCTCATATCCATTGGCCTTCATATTTTCAATAAAAATTATAATATTCTTGTATTTTGTCCATTATAATTTATATTATTGTATTATAAAACAATGTTTTTACTAAATTATATAAATATTTTAATATTGTCTTATTAATTATTTTAATATATTTTATAAACATAGATGTGGATGAATGTTCATAGGATACCTAACAACCGTTTTTTGAATAAAAAATACATACATTAGCTTATGTATTTTTTATTAATATTTATGTTTATGTTGTCACTATAAAAGAATATTAATTATAAATAACTTATAACAACAAATACACCGGAAATCCATTTAAATGGGCATATTTACATGGATCAAATGGTGGAAATTATATATATTGGTATTTTTTGATCCATATAGTTGTTCCTATTTCATTGGGTTTATATAATGTTTATTGTTATAATTTTTTAGTTAATATAATTATTTCATATTAATGAAATAAAATAAAATAGTGATAAAAATTTATGAATTAGATAATTATATGATGTTCATATAATTTAAAAAATAAATGTTAATATTGATTTATTAATAAGATGATATTCATGTAGTTTGGGATATAAACCATTCACAATCATCATACGTATCCTAGAACGATGCAGTTGTAATCATTTTACGTAAGGTGAATCTAGAGAATGTATGAGGGATGGGATCTAGGCCTACTCTATCTTCTACCATTAATAAGGAATCATCATCATTTACTTATACAACTACTGTGAGTTCTAGGAATGTTGTTGATCATGAATCACAATGAAAAGAAATATGGTTGAAAGACAAATTCAATAACATTAATCCTATTGGAAAAAAAATTATTAGTGGAGGTCAATAATGGAAAATGATTTAGTGTCTATATTTTGGAGGATGACCAGAATGAAACCCTAGATGTTTTAATCTTTATAGCTCATCCTATCAATGTAAATTCTAACATTCATAGATCATTCACCAATTTTATAAATAATACATAAAATATCCATTAATAAAACTAAAACGAAAATTTCATATTGAAAACATGAACTAAGAGTCACACCAAAAATAGAGTTTGTCAGGATTACATATGGTCAATTCCTACATGTCAAAAATAAATTATGGATCTTTTTAATAAGGTTTGAAACAATATGATCTTGTTTTCTCAATTTTGGGCTTGGGATATTCGTTTTAAATTAAAATGTCACTTATATTGAAAACATGAACATCATGTAGTACCACCAAATTCATGTGTCCGAAAATCATGTGATCAATTACTATACATCAAAAATTAGTTTATTATCATTTACATAATGTTATAAAATAACCCGAGCTCATTTTCTTAGCATTGAAAATGTGAGAGAAAATTTAAACTATAATAAAAAATTTATTTTGAAAACATACATTTCATGTCATACTATCCACAAAATGTGTCAAATTTAAGTGATCCCAATTCAGGGAAAGAAAAAATGAAATTTGGATACTTTACATGAAGATTAAATACAATCCAATATTTTATTTTTTTAATTTTGGTTATATGGATGGAATTTTAAATAAAAGAATGACAATTTTATATTCAAAATAATAATATAGAATTATAAAACTCACACAGTGTTTCTGATGACTATTAAATCAAAGTAAAATTACCATATATTTTGTTTTAAATATATTAACTAATGGAACATTTATCTTTGTTAAGGTTATCTTTGGATGTTTGTAATTGTATTTTTTATATTTTAAAACACATAAACATGCATATAATGGTAAAAACCCAATAAAATGGCATTCTATTGGTGTGGAATAATGGGAACCCTAAATTTTATGTTTTTTAATACATGTAATTTTATACAACATGTCATTCTGAGATTAGGAATTCTTGAAATGACAAAATAAACTATTTTGGAAGATACTAATGTCTTAAATCATTTTTTTAAGAAAAAAATAGGAAAATGAATTTATATGATTCTAAAATCAATGAAAAATGACTTTTAGATTTATTTTTAAAATTTTGAAACTTTAGGCATGTCATTCTATGTAATGGTTTTATGAGGATGTTTGTATACGAATTTTTAATGTTTTAAAACACTAAAACATGCCTATAATTGTAAACCCATAGAAAAAGAACGTATATTAATGTGAAATAATGGTAAAATGATGAATTATTTTTGAAATACCAATATATAAAAGATACCCATCTAACATTCATTTTGATCATAATAGATCCAATTTTTATAAATATACCAATGTTTTTAAAATTGCATGCCGAGGGAGGGGAGACACTAGTGAAATGGAGTAAGATGATTATTAAATCATAGGAAAATGACTGAATATTTATTTTTGAATTGTATAAACAAATGAAATTTTATTATGAGTTTTCGTTTTCCTGAGATACCTAAAAACTTATTTTTAGAGTTTTAAAACACTACATCAAGATTATAACAGTAAAAATTGTAGAAAACAACCTCAAATTGACAAGAAATATGCGGAAAAAAAAAATTTAAGTTATATATTATATTTACACATAGAAAGAAACTTCATATAGACTGTGGTGTGGTAGAAATGACTCAATATGATAATTTTAAAGACATCCATGTTTAAAAAAACATGTATTAGATGGTAAAAACTATGAAAACAATGCCATATGGATGTAAAATCATAGGAAAATGACCATATATTTATTTTGAAATATAAAAAAATTATGGTACATTCATCTAAGTTATATTTTAGTTGGGATAAATATAAACGCGTTTTTTGTGATTTAAAAGGATAAAACATGCATGAGACAATTAAAACCACAATAAATATTAATATGATGACTTTAAATCATTAAGAAATCCACGGAATTATTTTTATGGGTACACATAGAAAACATGTCCATCTGATGCGTGGTGTACTCAGAATAAAAAAATAAATAGTTAATAAGGATGCTAAATTCATAAAAAATGTGTTTATTGGGTTCAAAACATGGAACATGACATTAAATTCCTATGAACTCATAGAGAAATGATTGTATATTTATTTTAAAATATATGAACCAAGGGAACATCATTTCGAGTTATGTTTTTTTTTGGATGTTGGTAAATAGATTTTTTGTTTTTTAAAACACAATGATATGTGTGTAATGCTAGAAAGATATAAATGTCATAATAATGATGTTAAATCTTGGTAAAAATATCGTTTAATTATATTTTGACATGTATGTGATGAAAAATGTAAATTTTACAAGTAGTTTACTTGTAATGACTCAATAAACAATTTTAATGTTACCAAAGCCTTTTAGAACCTCTGTTTAATGTAAAAACTTGGAAAATGACATCAGATGGATAATAAATCCTTTAAAATTACCATATATGGACCCATAATATTTTGGGACTGATGTAATTTTATTCTATGATTAAATTTTCAATGTATGTTTGGAAACAAATTATAGTGTTCTAAGAACACTAAAATGTCAATGTAATGACCAAACCTATGGAAGAAAACCATATATTGAGGTGAAATCATGGGAAAATATAACCTAAATTATTCTTTATGTTTAAACATAGATGAAATGTCTATATGAAATTTGGTGTGCTCAAAATGATCCAATAAACACTTTTTATCGATACCAAACACTTCTAGAAACAGGGCGTTCTGTGCCACATAAATCATGTGACCCTTAAAGGCTGTCGTTAACCCCAAAAAGGGGGATAATTATCCCCCCACCCCACTACCCCATATCACGCACATCAACCCCTCCCTCCCCTTAATGAACATTGACGCAATGCTACCCATTCTCAGCTATAGTAGAGGGATTATTGTTGCTCCACATCTGCCCTTTATCCCCACAATGAAATCCCTCTAATGCACACCCCTTCTCAACTTGATCCAAATCCACTAACATGAAACCACCATCTGAAACCTCACCTCACATATTGCTTCCCCCACCACACTCGGAGCATCCACTACCACTACCCATCCACCCACACCACTCCCACTCACCTAACGCTCTCCACACCATTTGTCATGCAACTTCTGCCTCTAATCTACCTTCCATATCCTTTCCCTCACCCACATAGTAGACCTAATAGAATCACTACCAGAACAGCCTTTTATCTTGGCCAATATAGTCTCCCCCACTTTCAACTACCATTAATCATGCTTCAATCCCTGATTCATCACTTTATTTGAGGTAATCATTATTATTCTTGTATATATTATCATTTTTCAACATTTTATACATTATATATTACTAATTTAAATTAATTATTCATTATTCAATATTGATATATTTTCTTATATATTTTAATGTATTGGGTTAGTGAAGGATATAATCCTTTTCAAAGAATATATTTACAAGGATATAATTTTTATAATTATTTCACCTTGAAAAAATTATCACATAATTAATTTTGTGATATTGTGACCATTACAAGAATTATATATTTGATTTATATAATTATGTAATTATTTTTACAATATTTTTTATTTGAATATTTTTATATGTAAGAATTTTATTCCTATCAGATATTATATGTCGTGTGTTAATGTGTCATATTTTTTAAATAATGTTAATTGATTTAACACATTTCATCAATTAAACTTTTATAAATTAATCAATGAAATCTATGTTGGAGAATGATAAATTCTTATTTTGGAAGAAACATTTAATATTCATTACATAATTTAAAAACACTAATGTTTCATATGTTTTTGTATATATATATATATTATTTCATTAATATATAAATTACAGACATTAATGAAGAATTACATATAAGTTGGTTTTTTTAATTTATACAATAATTGATTAATTAAATTCAAGTTAAACAATTATAAATTTGATTCATGAATTTTTTATTAATAGATTTATTATGTACAAATAATTTTATGTATAAACATAATTCAACAAATTTATAGCTTAATGTATCAATTGTTAACATTTATATGGATTTAAATATTGAATTTTTGTATAATTTACATTTAAGGAAGTTAAATAGTGGATAGGAATTTAATGATACGTGATAAAATGAATAATTTATTTTAGTCGATGAATGTTCCATAATCTTTTCTTTATTAATTATATAAACTATTTCAATATAATTTAATATATTATTTGGTGTAACAGTTTGTATAAAAGGATTATTAATCCTTTATTTTTTAGTATCATATGTATTTTTTTAAATATATTTTGGAAAAAAAAGTTTTATTGATTTGACATAAATTTGTGGTAAATTATTTATGTGTGTTTTATTTTCAATTTATTATCATAATATAATCATATATAATGGATACATGATTAATTAGGGATGATATATATGTATTATTTCCTATCATAATTCAATCAATTTGAAATATTAATCTATTATTTACTTGTTATGAGATATTTTTATCATGAAAACATAAATTGTAATAGGTATACCTACATTTTATCTTTGAACCGAAAATTGTATATGGTTTTTATTCATAATGAATGGCCAGTTATATATTTATAATTATGTAAATTATAATATAGATGATTTCAAAATATCTATATAAGTACCGGTAATTTTTTAATACATGGATGTTTAAAAAAACAAGAAATGGGTTAACAATGAAGGAGTGGGATGATGAGACCAACACCTTGAATTCAATGTATACTCAAGAGATGGCTCACCCATTTTTTATGGTTTGTTTTGTGAGGGTTGATTGATTATACTAGAACTAATGGACTCCCTAAAATAAATATTTATATTAATTTCTTCTGTTAATAAAATAATATTGATATTGAAATCTTATTAATATATTATAATCGAGATGTATTCTTTTCATTACATTCACTTGTCCTTTATTCAATTATTCTAATTTCCATATCAATTAACATGTTCAGAAAAAATTATCATTTTGAATCAAAAATATATCGTAGTCAAATTCTATTATATATATTCATTTAATAAACATTTTATTTATCTTAACATTTTATATTTAAACTAGTATAGGCGCCTCTCTACAAAATATTTTTTCTTTTACAAAATAGCAGTTTAAAAATTAAAATGAATTCGTAATTAAATATAACATAAAATGTGATGATCATGTCATTTGTGAATATTTTTTCTAGTATTGGATGTGTATGAATTGATGTCACCATGAAATTGTTTATTACTTATTTTAAATAAATTTTGGGATCTGGAATTCTAAAAATGCACACAACATGAGGTCTTGTGTAATTTTTAGAAATTTTATCATAGATATGAATATGGGTAACATTTTTATTCATCTTCCACATAAAACATAGAGAGAATATTTTTTATAGAATTATGTAATTTATGGAATTCAAAATAGTATTTCAAAGTTACTATATTTGTTTTACAAGTATATAATGTGAAAATAGATATCAATTATTTTTAGATACTATATAAGAGAACCTATTATTGAATGTTATTTGTAGAAATAATAGTACTTGGACTTGTTGTGTGGATTAAAATATTCATTTTAATCATATATAAAAACTTCAGATAGATTTTGATTCAAGGATGTCAAATCTTTTACTGGAAATAATTATAGAAATTGTATGTGGTATGGTTCCTAAATGTGTTAATATATAAAAAATTAAGACTAAGGAGATCAATGCACTTTATTGTTTATATTTTGGTTCATTGAGGTTTTAAGAAATAATTGATGATGCATTAATAAAACGTTACTATAAATCTTGAACACTTGAGGGAAGGAACAAAAGGATCTTGTGGGAAGTTTCATCTAGTACTATAAATAAATAGGCACCCCTTCATTCTATGTAACCATTTAAATGATGTTATGATAATTATGTCACGTGAAATATTTGTGTGAAGTATAGTTGCACGTATTAAATATTTTATGAAGATGATTTATTATTACTATCAAGAACATGTATATATTTTTTGTGGTTGAGTTATTGATAAGGGTCGACTGAAATTCATCTTGTGTGACAATATAAAAAAAATTCATGTCTCGGTGTTATGTTTGATTTATTGAGTTGTGATTATATGAGATTTTAAATATTCAGTTTCTAATATCATTGTTTAATGTACATAAATTCATAACTATTTTTCATCAAGTGTTATGTGAAAGTTAGGGAAAAAGACATATATTCCAATATACTTTAGCGACCTTTAATTAATTAAAACTGAGTAAGGATTCACCGAATGTAGTGAACTATGTGGATTCAATGGAATTGTTTAATTGGAGGTAGTGTTCTATTACTAAAATATTTTAAATGAAGTATGCCTAGAATAGAGTGACTACATCTGAAATTTCTTTTCCACAACTCGTGCAAATTTGTTTTTTGTGAATGACAGACTCACTATGCAAATATGATCCTTGGATTATCCCTTATTGGTGAACCAATTATACTTTTTCTGTGGTCTCCATGCTTGTGATTGTTTTTTTCAGGATTCCATCAGACATGCATAACAAATTCCAACCTATGTGGGAACCTTATTCGTCACTATAAAAGAATAATTTAACCCAATGATACGCCCCTCCCCTCTGAATGTGTTATGGGGTCCTATTTAGTTGGACATTAAGATTTGAATCATTGGTCAGATACATAATTCAACATGTTGTGGGTGATATTTAGAAAATTACTTTCTACAAACACTACTATTCATGATCCCCATTAACATTCTCCTAATTTGAAAGAGATATTTCATTTCACATATGTGACTAGAGATGCATGTTCAAACAACTGTATGCAATTCATAATTGAAATTGACCATTGGTATAATTGTATGGTCTATGACTGTAACCATCCAAAATATTATCAATAGATTTTATCTTCATATAATTATTGTATAAAACCCATAAATAGCATATATAATCCAATAAATATAATATTATTATAAATTAGAAATGAAATAAGGAACTTATAACAATGAAATAGTTAAATACGTTACATTATGATATAAGATAAATTCATAATTTTTTGTTTCATTATTGATGAGCATGACGTAATCACCATTATCGTAATATATCCCTCACAATTTAATAAATTTATTCATGGTAAACATCCTCATTGGTAGACTTCATCCAAAATAAAAACCCGATCAATAAAATAATTAATAAGACACTTATCTCCTCCTTTATATACTAACCATCATCACCACTTTCCTTCACACCTTCCAAACCTTGTATATTGTCTAAATTATACCAGATTACCTATCCAAACCACTTCCCCACATTTGGGATCTATTGGTCTAAAAAAATTCAAAACCTATCTTCCTCATGAACGTTATAAACGAAAATAAATTTAAGAGTTAAAATCCTCAATCATTGTCTTTTAAATTATTTTATTTTTTATCCCCTTTATACATCCTCTATCCAATGATATGTGATAAATCCATTATATTATATAGTATAATTTTTTTAATGGAATATCAATCATCAAACCACTTACCCTTTTCCTATTATTCAAAAAATGAAAACATCATCAATGATGTGTCGATTTACCACCTTCAAGGAAGAGAAGTTATTATTTTCCTTATCCACCTTCAAGGATGTTGTAAACCCATTATTTTGGTTAAATAAATTAATACATATAAAATTTATTTGTTATATAAAATTCTGTAACCAATATATAAACATGATATAAAATAAAATTATAGAGGTTTATATTGGTTATTAAAATCACCACAATAAATTAAATCATTTTCATTGACATATTATCTAATGAATAATCATCATTAAATATAACCAAATTATTTTTATGTCCATTTATTATTATATAAATTCATTAATAAGTTAAAATTTCATTTCTATATAATTATTCTAATTTTACATGATGGTTAATACATTTATACAAGAAAACCCATTATGAAATCCAAGAAAACAAACACTCCTTCAAAAAAAAAATTGAACATTATAACTCATCAAAATGAACATAATAATAATTAATAAATTTATAATAAATAAAATTCATGTATAAAATGATCTAGAGGAATTATTTATTTAATATATTTTTATTATCCTTGATATTATTTGTGAAGAATGCATCAGACAAAATGTGTGGGGATTCTCGAACCCCACTCATTTTCTATTTTTTATTCCTCATTCATTCCATATTTAAGTGTCGATATTAATTTAATATTATTACAATATAATTTCATTGTCCTTATTTTTTTTAGATATACACATTTCTAACGTCAATTTTTTAAATACACAATGATTTTCTAAAACAACTATTATTTTCAAAACAATTTTCTCATCATTTAATTTTCTTATTCTTTCCTTAAGAATGATGAATCATATCCCCAATATTTTTTTTTTTCAATTATCACTCTGAGAAAAATAATTCTTAATTTTTGATGAAATAATTTTTAAAACCATCCCATTATATATATTACTCAATGACACTGATTAATATAAGTTTTATGTGGAACACATGTTATATAAATTCTATAATGTGAATTGTGTGACCAAAATAATATAGAATTCCAATTCATTAGGTAATGTGATGTATATCATGAGATTATGTGTATTGTGTGTGAAAGTTTTGCTATCTATTTTCACACTGATGATTTTATGAATATTCACATATATTAGATGTTAACATGAATCTATCTCTTTTCAAAACTGTGTGTGGTATTTGACCACTAAGACTTGATGTTTCATTTTTAAGAATGGCCACATTCAAATCCTTTACCAAATTCTTCCTTTCATTATTATAATGATGATCATATTCTTATAAAATGATTAATATTATTATTCTCACAAATTTCATAATTATTGATGTCATTATTTAAATTTGTAATTGGGTTTTAGTTAACACGTTTATTTCATATATATCATCATGGAATTACATGTTCTAATAATAATTTGATGGATGCTACTATTATAGAGAATGCAGAATTAAATAATGTTTCTGTTTTAATATGTAAAGTTTATGTATGGTCCTAATTTTCCCAATACACTAACCCTTTGGATCTATGTTTTATAATTATATTATGTTATATATCATTAGATTTATATAATTGTATTGTAAGAAAATTTAGGGTTTCTATATTTTGTATCAGATCATAGTTTAGTCATTTTGGAAATTTGGATTAGATAACATTAGAGAGAACCATAGGGTGATAAGAAGTATATGTTAGAACCCATGAATCTTTTTCATAGAAAAATGATAAACCTATGAATACCAAGAGATATTCCTTCTGTATTAATAGCTCAAATGAATATATTATTTAATTATAACTTGTTTACATATTATTTTATTCAAAACATTTCTATTTCATAAATTAGCGGGAACGAGTAAAACAGAGACAACAATCCTTATGAGGGACAGTGAAATGTTTTTCAGAACGACTTATCTAATGTCATTGTAGATGTAGTTAAAAATTTCATGGTGATGCTCTCTTATTTGTCTTTGGCTATTCAAAATACACTGAATAATGTGGATCATTTTTCTTCACCAAAGAGGGATAAAATTATTATCACATGTTCTATGTAGTAATGAAAATCATCATTTTCTGGATCATCTGATCCACTCATTTTGGAATAGTGGGTTTATTCAATGGATAAGATTATTAATATTCTCTATTTCTCTATGATAGAGAAGGTGACTCTAGATATCTATCATTTAGATTGATATGATGATAAATGTTTTGAATTGATTAATAACACTAAGATGAATAATAAAATATAATTTATGGACTGTAAAGAACTAATAAAATATATCATAACTATAATATACATTGAACTATTTATTCAAATATTGAGATTAAATTCATTATGTTGAACACAAATAAAGGTGAATCATTCCTGACATATGAATAAAATTTCACAAGTCATTCAAGGTAAATATCATTCTATGTTAACAGAAATAAATAAAAATATATAGATTCATTAGTGTTTAAAACAAATATTTTAACTGGTCAATCTATATGATCATTTGGGAGTTATAAAGAAATTTATTAATTTCCTCTCAGAGTAGAGATGGTGTTTTATGAATGGTCCCATGGATATGGAGAAAATAAACAAAAGATTTAATTTAATGATTGAGGATCTAATGAAAAAATTGAAAAGATAGATCAACCACTCAAATATAAAAAAAGATGAGAAGTATTATTAAGGGAACTACCTATAAGGGATGGGTAAATTTTATATGTGTGGGATATAAGGAAACAAAAAACGTGAATGTTGAAGAAGAATGAAGAATCTATCCAATGTGATGGAGGAAAGGAGGGAACCCCCTGGTCCAATGATTTAATTGTATCGATATAGTGAACTATAAAATAATTTTCACCAAACCTAAAGTCCTGATGGGTAATCAGCATCATCATCTACTAAGACAATGAAAAAATATAAATCTTAATACATCGGTACTACTGAAGTAAAGGACAAAAAAAGAAAACAATGTCATAAATGTTACACTTAATATTCACTCAATAATGGGTAATATATTATTGATTATACTTCCACGCATTCCTTTATATAATGAATGGTTTATAGAAGTATTTAAATTTATCCTTGAATCCTTTAAGTAGAGTTATCCTTAAAATGAGCGAGTGGCTCTGTCATTTCCTCCCAAGTGTTAAAATCTTATCCTTTTAGAGAATGTAGGAATATTTTTCCATTAAATCTTGTCATACATCCATTGGTTCAATTAGATGTTACACTGTGAATTGATTGTCTATAACTATTTACAGAACACATAAATTGTTGATAAAAAAATTTATATTTTCATATACTAATCCATCACATGATCTTTTAAAAATTCAAGGAAGACCATGATTAATTTTTTGAAAATCCATAAATAGTGTGGGTGTGGATTCCATGTGAAGAAGTATACAATACTCAAATGACTGAGTCAAAGGAAGTCATCATCATAAGGGAAATTCCAATTTTAAGGCAATACACTATTTTATTTTCTGATGTTTTACTTGGACATCCCCCATATTGTGAGGTAGAGTTCACACTAGAAAATATACATGGACCCAATCCTCTCTCAAAATTCCTGTACAGGATGGCCTCGATCAAACTGGAGGAGTAAAATAAAATTTTGTCGAAGTATTTGGACAAAGGGTAAGTATTCCATAGTAAATCTTGTTATGTTTCTATAATTTTATTTGTAACGAAAAATGATATATGATTTATGTTGTGCCTCAATAATCAGTAATTCATCATGATCACCAAAATGTACAAGGTTCTTCTTATAAGGATTGATAATGGGTATGATAGACTATGTGGATCTCAACAATTATAGAAGGTTGATATTTGTTTTTGATAACTTAATCTAAAGGTGATGAATGAATATATTTAGAAGACAACATTCTATATAGTGTATGGGCACTAAGAAGTTCATTTTATGCCCTTATGACTGATTAATGCCCCTACAATATTGGTGGATTTGATTAATAGATTCTTTAGACACTGCCTTGAAAAATTTGGGTTAATGTTTATCAATGATATTCGCATATACTGCAAAAGAAATGTGGGACATGAAGAATATATAACTATTATATATGATACATTAAGAAATTATAAGTTGTGAAACATTATTATCATGTTTTAATTTTGGATTCAGTATGTCACATTCATAGGACATGTGATCACATGTTAGATAATTTATCTAAACCCTTAAAAAAAGTAAATAAATGAATGTACCAAACAAGCATGTGTCATAGAAATCATTAGTTTTTATAGACTTTTAGGATAATACTGATTTTTGGAGAAGTGTTTCATGATTTTATATCATACTAAGAAATTTAACAAGAAAGGTGTATAGTACCTCTATATGGAATAATTTGAGGAATGTTTCAAGGACCTAAACAACATGCTGATCATTGTACATGTACTGAAATTACCAACTAGTGGAAAATTTAATGTGATATACATTGATTATTCAAATAAATAATTGGATATTATATATTATTCGTATTGATGAATATGTGTCCAATGCCTAACAATAGATGAAGATCCCTGAGCAGAACTAACTGATGCACGATATAGTGTTTGCAATAGTGATCTTTTATCTAATGATTTGGTAGAATTAACTCTATAGTGGACAGTGTCATATATATTTTGAAACAATTAATATAAAATATATATTAAAATATATGGATCCCAAAATGTGTCATATAATATGGTTATATAAAATAATTTACTAATACATCCCTATTCACTAACATCTGGTAATGGATAATAAGGAAGATAATTTTTTTAATAGAAAAGAACATGCTACTATATCAATGATGTGGATTTATAAGGACCCTATCATAATGAATATGAAAGTATGGGTATGTAATTAATAACTAAATTAAATACATCCTAACATTTCCAAATTATTTCTCAACGATCTATCCAAGGTATGATCAAGGAAGAACAAAGGGATGATTTGGGGATTGAAAATATGGTGAAAACAGTAAATAATGGGAAGAAAAAATAGTTCTATATCAATGATTATGAGGTGATTTTTTTGGGAACAATGCCTTGGGTTCCTTATTCACCTGAGATAAATAATGATCAATAGAATAATTTACATATATACACTTTATTTTTCTATCTTGTAAGTACCATGTTGTACCATGATTGTTGAGAACACTTCTGGTTGGACAACATAGAAAAGGATATTGTGGATTATATATTAAGGTCGTGATATGTAAATAAGATAAAACAATATGAAAAAAGTACAAAGGGAAGAAGTATCCATTTCCAATACCCATGTAGAAACGGTAAAATTTCACTATGTAATTTTTCTCTGGTCTCCCGAATACATCCATAGGAAACAATGTGATATGATTTGTTCTGTATTGAGTCATTATGATTGAAAAATTTAACAGTATTTAAGATGATTTATCTCTTGAACATATTTCAATGATATATTTGAAGGAAGTGGTGAGGCCAATTGGTGTTCCATTTTCAATCATTTCTAATCATGATCCAAGGATACTATCTAAATTCTTGAGAACTATCAAACATTATTTGATTAATGAATTGAAATTCTGCACGAACTATCACCCCAAAAATGATGGCCAATCTAAAATGATTATTCAAATTCATTAGGAAATACTACGAGCCTTATAGATGTTATTAAATAGTTAATTGAATCATCAAATTCCATTAGTTGAGTTTCTATACAACAACAACTTCCACTAAAGTATTCATATTGATCTGTAGGAAGCTATGTAAGGAAAGTGATGTAGAACTCCATCCTGCTAAGATGAAGTTGGAAAAATAAAGATCCATGGAGCTCATCCTGTGAAATATATGACACCGAAGGTTCTATCCATACAAAAACATATAAATTCTTCTTAGATTAGGGAAAATTGGTTTTCTAACAACTGTCAAAGGGATATAGAGTTCAATGTTGGAGATAATTTTTTCCTTCTAAAATCCCCAGAGAAGAGAGTCATGTTGTTTTGAAAGAAATGTATGATTGTCCCTATGTACAATAGACCCTCTAAAATACATTATGGAAATGATTAGTTTCCTATCACCTTACACATACAAGAAATATAGATCATGGTCATGATTGGTTCCATGTATCACTCCTGAGGAAGTACATACCTGGACCGTCAAACATAAAGAATATGGAAGTGGTAAAATTGTCGAAAGAACTCACAATAAAGAGAAGTCAAAAAAGATCATGAAATTAAGAGACAAAGTACGACACCGAATGAATAAACCAAATTATCCATGTGTTTTAGAGTATTCATAAGTATGATGAAGCGACATGGGAGCAAGAAGAAGTGATCAATAAAAATTACTCCAATATATTTATCTAAAATAAAATAACAATGATGAACTTTCAAATGGGGGATGAATGTAATAACCCAAACATTTCTCACTAGAATTTTCGTTCTAATAATTTTTTTATAAAACACATACATAGCATAAGAACCCAGTAAAAATATTATTCTCATACATGATAATGAAATAAAGAACCTATACCAATGGAATAGAATCATGACAATTAGAATAGTAACACGACCATTAAGAACAACAATACAGCCAATAGAATTGTAACCCCACATACTAAAATAAACATAAAATATATGTATCTTATAAATGAATATATGTTATATTTATATCATGGAATATGTAAATAAATGTTTTAGAAATTATAAATTAAGAGTTCATATTTTCTAAAAACACATATATAAATTTATAATTTTATAATTAATATATTAATTTATAAAAAATTTAATATCATAAAATATATTCATAAATTAATATTTTTTTATTATTATATAATTATTTTGTTAGACATTAATTATTTTCTCAAAGTGTCATACAATTGGTTAAAAATATTAAAATCAGTAGTTTTTGAATAAATGAGTTTTTTAATTTAAAAGTAAATTTATAATTTTTGTAAATTTATTTTCATAAAATGGAGAACATTTATTAATCCTACGAATACCAATTTTTAGTATTAATATTTGGGATATTTCTCTAATAGTTTTATTTTTTCTAAATAGTGAAATAGGATAATTTACAATATAAGATAAATAGAATAATTTTTGGACCATTGTTGATGTATGTATTATTTAATCCCCATTATATAGGAATATCTTATCTCTAGTTAATATATTTATTCATTTAAATAAACACAATTGGTATTCTTTGTCCAGAATAATAAAATAACCAATAGAATAATCCAAAAACACACATTTCATCCAATATAAACACCACATCATCTACTCACAACTTTAAATAATTTTATATTTTCAAAAATTTTCACAATTATGTCCCCATGCCTCTTACACACAAATAGGTGATCCTAGTATCAATAAAAGACCAAACCCATGATATTGAATGATGTTCTAAAGGAAAAAAAAATTCATGTTGTAAATTCCTCAATCCCTTTCTTTTAATTAATTTTGTTAATTTATCCTCTTCTTAGCTCCCTTATCCAATGAGAAATGATAAATAAATTAAAATAAAAATACTATAATTTTTATAGCAATATCAATCATCACACCTGTTCTCCTCTCCCCATTATTTATTATAATTATAACATTGTTCATCATGTTTTGATTCACGCCTCTATGGACGATTAGTTTCCACATTCCATAACCACCATCAAGGATTGTCATAAACACATTATTACCGATAAATCAAATATTAATATACATATTATATGTAATATAATAATATATATACAAAATGTAGTCATGATATTAAATAAAATGATATATGTTCATGATGCACGTAAAAATCCTCTATATAAATTAAATCATTTTCATTAATGTTTAATCTTATGAATCGCACGGAAACAATATAAAAATATATATACAAGACAATACAATCTTATATAAAAATATTAGTAACATTTACATTCAATTTCATAGCATTATTATCATTTTAAATGAACTCTCTTACTTGAATAGAAAAAATTGAACATAAAACTAAGAAAATGAATACTCATTGAACGACATTATTGAACTCTCTAACTCAAGAAAGATTTCGATAACCAAATGTAGGAAATTATAATAAATCAAATACATGTATTATAAGTTCATTAATTACTAATTAATGAATCTAATTTTATTATATATGTTATTAAATTGATAAAATAATCTATACATATGGAATGGGGACTCTAGAACACAACACTTTTTTCTTGGGTTATTCATATTTCATTAAAAATTTCAATGTGGATATTATTGTAATATTTCACAAATTAAAAATAATTTTTGTTTCACTTTTTGGTTATTCACATGGTTTCAATTTTATTTTTAAAAAATACATTTATTTTCTAAATAACTATTCTTTCAAAAATACATTTTTACTTCTCCTGAGTTGTTGTTTCTTCACTCAAGAATGTTAAATATTATACTAAATATGTTTTTAAATTTTATATCAAGAAGCCAATGATTATTTATTAATTAATTAAAACTTATTAATACCATTAATTTATATGGTTTAATTCATGAATTGTATTTATATAAATTCATTATCTCATTTATAATTATATACATTTAATTATGTGACGGGTGCACTCAGAATTATATATAAAATCAATGAATTGGGTAATGTAGTTTTCTTATGAGATGACATGTATTATGATGGATCATGATGCTATATTATTTCACAATTATTATTTCATTATTATCCACATATTTTATTCATGAATATGATGATATCACTGTTTAAAACTATGTGTGGTTTTTTGAAAATATGGCATGATGTTTCTTTTTTAGGAATTTCCACATTCTAGACCATTATCTTTTTCTTCCTCATAGGATTATGATGAGTAATTTTTTGAGGATGTTGACTATGAAAACTCTTTTTATATTGATTTTTTTCCTTATCTATCCTTTTAATTGGATTTCATCTCAACCGTTGATGTATATCCTCATGTGATTACTTGTAATAAAGAGATTGTGAATTCCATTAAAATGATAGAGTAGATGGAATCAAATGAAACTTTTGTTTCAATATGTAAAAGTTATGTATGGTGATAGTTTTCAAAATAAAATAAACATTTATATCCAAGATTGGTAGTGCTATTATTTTATTTATCTTTAAAATGATGTATTATTTATGTAAGAAAATGTAGGTCCCATATAATGACTCCTTCCAATGGATGGTTAATGGCGGAAATTAAGGTCATCATGGTCAGACTACAAAATACATGAAAAAGATTATATTAAAGAATATGTGTTATTTTCCATTTAATTTTGGGTTTAAAGTATTATTTATATTATCTAAAGTTTATAAATTAATGATATTTAATATAGAAATAAATTAGAAAACTGAAATGTTAAACCACCTGGAAAACTCTCTTGCATGAATGGATTTTGACATGATATACCCTCACATAAATAATGATATTTGGTTTGTATGATTGGTGTATGTAGCAGATGGATTCAATTCATATATTTCAATTGTTGGTTAAACTCATAGAACATTTTTTTGGTGTTGGTTCCATATAATCATCTTTTATGGTTTTATATGAAAAAAAAAGATTCTATTGACTTACACTATTATTAATGGAATTATAAATCAAAGGGATAATATTGATATTTACCTTAATACATTGATTTATGGGTTGAATATATTTTGGAATGATGGTTTGATGACATACGACTATGAAATGAATGAAATATTTAAACATTGTAATTCTTAATTGAAAAAACAATGACATCCCGGTTTGTGAAAATATATTATGATTCACTAAGAAGTGGTATTTTTTATAGCCTTTCTACAATAAAAGTAAAAATTATACATGTCTTCAACATTGTAAAAATGTTTAATACAAGGGTCATTGAAATTTTCTTCTCCCTAAGAAAATGTTCCCAATGGACAGAGTCGCATTTTATAGTTCCGTTTATTTCATCACATCACTTATGACCATGAAAGGAGTATAAATATTATCACAGATTCAAGAAGAAACATCCACATGGTATATTAATATTATGATTTGGTTCCTAATCCATTACCCAATATTACTGGTAGTGGTTGGAATAATAGAAACACTTGAATGAAGAAAATTATTTTTTTTAATATACCTTAATAGATGAATAATATTATATAGTTTTTTTGGATGTAATTCACAATGAAAAAAAATTATTTTCATCTTATATTATGCACTATTTTTGAATTTTAGTGGAAAATAAAAGGATTGTTTCAATGAACTATGATATTTAGAATAAACTGGTATTATGAGACAATTACATTTACAATTGGTTGAGGTAAAAAAATAATAAATAATTTTAATATAGTATATAGTTAGTAAAAAAGTGAAAAAGAAATTTCATTCCATTTTTAATATTCTCATGGTAACCAATGTTTACTCATATAATATTTCTTCATGTGTTAATGGGGTATGTTGGAAAATTCATGGGTAAAAAATTCATGAAAATCACACACTACTTGAGTAGTTGATTCCACTTAGAATTCATGATTTTTTATCTCCCAATTTTATTCAACCGTTGATTGAGATGAGTAATTTTACTGGACATTATTGATTAATAAATCTAAAAATGGTTCATTTTAAAATTTTAGATCATAGAATTGTACTTAAACTTTTTCACAGAGAGAAACTATTCCTCTGTCCTTTTTCTTTGTTATGGTTCACTTGATTTTTCCCCTAACTGATGAGTTAATAGATGTCTGTCCATTTTAATTAATATTTATTTATCCAAATGAGCGATATCCTAATAAATTAATACAATTCATACAAAATAGAGAACATAAGGTGGTATATATATCAAATGGATATTTTAAGGATGAGTGTACTAATTTTTGTGTATAATTTCTTATGGATGTTGATTCAAAATTTGATAATACCTATTATATTCATGATGGTATATCTTGAGAAGTGTCTATGTTTTTATATTGATATATTGTAGTGGGTACAATCTCATTAAAAATATATTGTTTAATACTCCATTAGTCTCCCCATTGATACTATAAGTGTATTCTCAATTCTATTTTTTAAATTATACCTTTTATTTTTGCATATATTATTTTATCATTTTAAAATGAAATTATAATTTATAGAAAACACATTACTAATATAAAAGACGATATATATCAGGTGAGTGATTTTCATATTCAACAGTCACATTATCTGTTATTTCATGATTGTTTCAATTATATTGTACATATGAATGGATTTACATCATTATTGGAATATTTAACTAATTTATTTATGTATAAATTTTTTTTTAATTTTGTCAAATATATATATCCATAATCTATGGTAGGTATGTGACCCAATAATAATTGATTAATTCAAAAAAACATGTGGTGGTTCCATAAATAATGTACCATTGTTACAATTATTTTTATACTAATGGATTTTTGTTTCGAATTAATGATGTTGATGAATAATGAGAAACCCAAAATATCAGCATTCATTTACTATTATAATTTTGATTATTAATATGTTCTATTGAAATAAATCATTGAAGTAGTATAAATACACGAGTTTAAATAAATACTATTAAACTATAATTGGGTTGATCCTGAACATCGATGTATTGTTGATAAGTATCAATTTACTTTGGAGAATTTTAACTATTTTTATATATAGATCAACATGTTATTTATGAACTGATCTTTTGGGCATCGCAAGAATTACAGGTTTTCATAGATACAATTCCACCTATTTCGAATTGTGGAGTTTTTATGGAAATTTAAAGGTGAGGAGTAATTTTTTTTAATAAGATAAACCCATGAATCTTTTCTTTGTTTTGTAATAGCTTGATCAACACATTGTAGTTCAATGTGAAGATGATATTTATTGTATTATATAAATCATTGAAAGAGAATGCTAATTTTTCATGTTTAGTGAAATTTATGATTGTTTTACCACTAATTGATTTAAACCCTTTCTAATGTAAAATTTTATAAATATTTTAACTATATTTCTATATACATTCTTGATAAATAAAATTAATTACTGTTAAAATAATTAATTGAATGTTTAAAAAATTATAAAAAATTATATAATCATTATATAAAAAAATATATGAAGCCATCAATTATATGAAAAATGTGATAATAATAATAATAATATTATATATATATATATCCCCCCATAATTTAATTACTTATTCACTTTAAGTAATTTATTTCAATAAAAAGATTCACTATTCATTAATTTCTTCAAATATATGAGGATTGGGTGATAAAATGTTAATTAGGAGTAATTATTTGCATCTTAATGTGAATATAAAAACACATATTAAATTTAATCTCTTTTATGATCTTTTCCCTACTACCTAATTCACCATAATAAATTACTAATAACTACAAAACTAATCAAATACATTCATTTTCATATTATAAATTGTAGTTAATTATTCCTCATTGTTAACATTTCTATAAATAACAAGAAGAAATTTTAATATGAATATATATATATATATATTATTCCAATTATTGAACAAAAAAAATTCATGCAATGAGTACATTAAAAGATAGTATTAAATGAATCCAAATATAAAACATCCCTTGAGGATAATTGTGGTAACCAGGGAATAAAATCTATACATGATAACTTTATTATAGATTTATCTTAATCATTTTTCTGAATTTACCTATTGGGGGTATGCCATTATGATGGGATTCATCCTATTTTGAGTAGAGGTAAATTGGTTCGTAAATCCACTGTCATACAGGATGAATTTTGATGGGAATCTATATAACCAATCATTGTTCTATAAAATTTGTGCTGGTTGGTACATGTTTGAGAATTTATTGTGGAAACATCCCCTGGTGAGAAACTTGTGTCATGGGAAGATCCATTCATTGAACCACATTTCCAATGATTCCAAACATGTTCCACACCTTCTTCATTATGGTAATCTTTTCCTGAGTTGATTCTAGGGAGGATATGATATGGAAATTTAAAAATAAATATTAAAAGATAAGGAAAAAATACATGATCAAAAATTCATGGATTATAGAATTATCTCATGAAATAGTATTATTGGTTCCAACCTGAAATTTTTAAATTGACTAAAGCACCATGCTTCACCATGTACACAAGAGTTTTGGATAGGTCATGGATGAAGGGGTCCCTAGTTGATTCCAATTTTTAAATAATTTTTCAACATCGTCCTGATGAATCCATTGGACTTTGTCACGCTAGTAACCATAATTCCATCATATTTTAAACAATTACATTTGAATTGGCTATTATAGAATAACAATTTTCTACTCTCATTGGGTTTTTAGTGTAATCATGATTAGGATCCTCTACAACCACTAATATACTATCATCCAATTTAGTTAATCTATATGTGTAACATTCTTTCCCATCCCCATCTTGATCTGAAGGGATAGTACACTTCTCGGAAGTGATCAAAATAGGGAATCTGTCATAGATGAGGTCTATACAATCATTATTAAATTCCTAGACATAGGCTTCATGAGTTGAATAGATATAAGAGGTATCATCTAATGTGAATTAATTCATTTTTTTGAAATGGGTTTTCATGACCCGTCCCCTGGGGACTATACCGGGACAACCCCATGCCCGCCTTCCATCGGCTAGCTGCTGGCGACTACCACATAAGGACCTATCCCTAAAACTAGGAAGGCATTTCCTTTTAACCTGCAAACTCACAAAATCCATGCACACAACAAGATACAAGAACAATGTAAACTATATAGTGAATAAGTTGAGTACCGTTTGTGAAGGGGGGTCGGAATACAAGCTCAACTAGAAAGTACAAGTAAAACTGAAAACTGCTCCTATAAACACCCACCAAGGATCCTACATGAAGGGTATGTACAACTCTTGAACATTCTTTATTGCGGTCCATCTCCTCTAATGGTCCCCATCAGAGCATCCACTAGTCCTGGAACCCTCAACCGCGATCAAGGATATTTATCTTCTTCATAATACACAGTTATGTGCAGGTGTAGCCCATGCTGGGGTGACTTTAAAAATACTCAATATGAACCCCGAGACCCCCGAAGGTCTATCGAAATCCACAAAATATAATCCACAACGTATGTTCACAATTACCAAGAATGAAGAAACATTCAAAACTACTTTATTAAATTCCCATACATATACCTAAATTATCAAGTAACTCAACTAATTCAATAGGAACAAAAATCCCAACTCATTTTCCAGAAGCACAACTATTCCATGAAGAAAAGAATACCACTTATGTATCACCACACAGAAGAATACAACAAAGGTAGCATCACAAAAAAGAATATCACAATGATAATGACACTGCTCACACCATGTATAACTTAACTACAGAAGTATATATGATTAGATCTATTTCTATATCATCTTAATTCTTTGAGAAACTTTGTTGTTGACCCAAAAATTTTCGAAAATTTCCCACATAGGATCTAAAGATGACCCACACAAGATCTGAAGATGAAACACACATGATCCGTAGATACTGACCCACACAAGATCAGAGGATGACCCACACAAGATCTAATGACGACCAACACATGATTTGATGATTATTCAACTACTTCAAGCCTTAGGGTTCTTGCACTAAGAACACTTGATTCTTGTATGATCCTCTCTGAAATCCATCAGTTGATATGTTAATTGTAACGAATTCCCATGAAGAAGTATTACCAAGTTCTATCTCATCATAAGGGTCCTAACATGATAGAAAATGTGTCAATTGGACACATAGTCTGTATGTTGTTAGTGTTTCCATTCCGAGGGCTCACATAGATTCGAGTTTGATCCAACCCGGATGTACTCCAAATTTAACCAATACACATGTTTAGTATACAAAATGTACCTTCTTGATCCTATAATTCAAGTAGCATAGACGGTTCATCAAATGGATGTGCGGTTCTCAAGATATGGCCAAAATGGGGTATAGGGGTCCAGATGAGCCCGTGTCCGGCCTGACCAGGCATGGGCCAACCCGACCCTGTCAAGCCCCACTCGATGAGGACCGCTCAACTCAGCCCGTGGATGGGTGTGGTCCACTGTGGTGGAGCCCCCCCATAACCGCCACCTAGGGGAGGAGCCCCCTTGGATTCACAAATGGTCATGTTAGACTGTTCAGATTTATCCAATACAACGGTGCAATATGGCGCCGCCTGCTAGCCCATGGGACCCGCTAGAGTGGGTCCTACATTAATGGGTCACAGATGGCCAGGATGCCAGCTGACACCCCCTCCAGCATCGTGATAACACCGCTTCTCCAACCGTGGTTGGCCAAGTTTTTGGAACTCTCCAGGTGTGCTGTCATGACTCATATGTCGCGACCCCCATCTTCGGTGGTGCAGTTGCATAGCCTAGCTTTTATGAGCTCGGTCGGTGTGCTTGCTGCCACCCTCCAATACCATTCCCGAAGGGCTGAAGCCTCATTCTTCAGTTCAATTATTCCACCACCACTGTCACAGCCATGCGGTGTATCAGCCGCCTCCTGTACCATGTCGGCACTAGTCACTGGCACGGGTCATTAGTGGACTTCCACGTGTCACCGAGTGAGATCTAATGCCCTCTTCTTCAATTTGAATGAAACTATTTTCATCCTATGACATTGCATTTGCATCTATCCCATCATGGCCATGTTCCTCTCACCTAGAGGTTATTGTCATGAAGAACACGTCAAACAACGAAGTAGCGGAGGGATCATTCCGTTTTCGTTTTTCCCACACCCTCTACATTAGACCGATAGCATACAACTCATGAAGATTGAATCAACATAAATCAATGAATATTATTAAAGAAAAAATCATACCTCAATCATTCATTGGAGATTTTGTGATGAAGAAGATGACGACGATGAAGGCTCTGACGTTCATCGCTCTCTCAAAACACATTTGAACTGCGCTCCAACATCGGTTGAACGTTCCTGAATCAGAGAGATGTTTGTTCTTCATTGGAGCATGCACGTACAATCCACCTAGAGTTCCCCATCAAATTTCTAGGTGGATTTCCAACCAAATTCATAAATAAGGATAGGTGACGATCCCCACTAATTTAATTGACATTATTAGATTTAACAAAACCCATAATGTCACCACATTAAAAGAGGGGTTTCAAGGACCGGGGGTCCCCACCACCAAATTGAAAAAGTGGTTGAGAGATTTAATATAAAAATAATAGAATTTTTTTATTCCTTTGAAATGACTAAGATTTTCATCTTCCACTATTGACCTACTATGATTAAAGGTGAAGGTTCCCTTATGCGAATATCGGCGCTTCCAGTTCAATAGTGTCCTTGGATTTCATTTCTGAGAATAATTTCAAAAGTTAAAAAATATAACTCACATGTTAGCTAAACTTACCATAAAGAATGATCAAAAATGCATTCTGGACACTTTGACCCTCAAAATCGTGTGCCATCAATTTTCGTAGAATCAAAATATTTCCATATAATTAAAAATATTACATGGAAAATATCGGGTCTCTACATTCTCCCTAACTAAGGGAATTACTTCCTTAATAGTCACAACCCAAACTAGAGAATCAAGTGGGGGTACTGAGCATCAACTTGAGCCTCCCGCTCCCATGTTCACTCCTTGAGGTTCTCATGCTACAAACATACGTGTACCAGAGGTATTGATCACCCATAATGAACTCTCTCATTTTGATCAACAACATATTCTGGAACCTCTAAAAATTTCATCCCATAATCAATTTCCATCCATCCCCATTCAATGATGCATGAAGGATCATGTATGTACCATCTCAGCAGGGATACATGGAAAACATCATGCATCCGGTGCAACAGAGGGGGATGGGCTAGGCGATATTCCACCTCGCCAACTTTTCTAATGACCTGAATGGGTCCTATTAACCATGGAGATAGCATGTATCCCTAACCAAATCTCTGAAAACCACGTCAAGGTGAGACCCATTGAAAGACATGGTTACCATCCTCGTAATCCAGAGGTCTATGTCTCTTATCAGCATAAGGCTTCTTCCTGCTCTGTGTAGTCTTCATCTACTTCGGAATGATATTCACCTTCTTTTTGGTGGCCTGTACCATCTCCGGTTCCATGACTGCTGACTCCCAAGGGTCAATCCAGCATAGAGGTGATCTGCAAGGTTAATCGTACACTGCCTCAAATAGAGCCACACTAATGGGCGAGTGATAACTATTGTTGTACGTGAAATCCACCAAGGGAAAGCAATTCTCCTAGTTACAGCTGAAATTGAGGATGCAAGCCCGTGACATGTCTTTGAGGGTCTGAATGGTATGCTCTATCTAAAAATCCATATGAGGATGAAAGGTGGCGCTCAATCGAAGCTGAGTCCTAAATGCCTCCTGCAACCCCTTCCCTAGTCGAGAAGTAAAACGTTCATCACGATCAAAGAAAAATGTCAAGGGAACACCATGATGTAGTATAGTCTCGTGTATGTAGAGGCATTGCAATCACTTTACTGATCCTTACTCTCTATTAGGTAGGAAATGGGCCGACATGGTGAGTTAGTCAACAATCACTCAGTTGGAATCCTGTCCCTTGGATGTGCATGGATGTATTGTCAGCAAGTCCAAGGATGCTACATCCCACTTCCATTATGGAACCTCATCTTTCTGAGCTAATCCTAATAAAACCTGATTATCTTCCTTCAATTGATTATAAGTGAGGCACCGTGAGACCAAATCTGTCACTGCTTTCTTCATTCTCAACCACCAGTGCTGATTTCATAGGTCCTAGTACATCTTCACCACTCTTTGATGTACCACTAGAGGGGACGTATGACACACCCTCAACACTTCCTTCTATAGAACCACTCAAAACATAGTATGTCCTGTGGAGAGGATTATGTGCTCCCCACTTTAAAAAAATCCATTATGTTCATGTCCTATGGATATATAAGAACAAAAAGACTCACAATCAGTGTCCCCAAGTTGCACATCATTGGCTCACTGAATATGAGGTGGGGTGACTGTCAAAGACTAAAGATAGGCTGCTCTATCTCAATCCACATATGAAATCCACAAAGAAACTTTTTCCTTGACACCTCACTAATCAATTATATAAAAGATCTCTTATTGAGTGCCTATTCTACTACATTATCCTTACTAATAGTATAAAGTATCTTGAAGTCATATACCTAGAGGACTCAAGCCAATACCATTGTCTCGGGTTTAGGTCTTTCTGAGAGAAGATATACTTGAGACTCTTATGATCTGATTAGACTGTAGAATATTCTCCCATCAATTAATGTCACCCCATCTTCATGGTGAAGACCACCACTGATCACTCTAGGTCCTAGTAGTGTAGTTCTGCACATATTATCTTAGATGTTGAGAACCAAACATAATCATAGATCACTCCTGCCTTAGGACACATTCAAGTGCGGTCCCTGATGTGTCATAGTAGATTATGTACCCAACGGCCTCCTCGGGTAGCCTCATGATGGGGACACTCATCAGTATTTTCCTTAGCTCTTAGAAACTATGATGTAATCTCTATAACAACATGAAGGGTTACCTCTTCTTCTTCCACTATGGTAAGGGTACCGCAACTCTATAAAAAAGGTACAAACCATCGGTAGTAACCGAGAAGGCCCAGGAAACTCCACACCTCTATCACACTCTTTGGTGGATCCCAAGAATGAACAGACTCAATCATCACGGGATACACCACAATTCCAGCCTCCTTGATGATATGTCCTTAACTGGGAACCTCTCGAATCTAGAACTATCCCATCAGGAGAATAACATAATACTGGGGATATCGGAGTGTGTCCATAACTATATGTAGATGATAACCATTCTTGTCCTCTGTAGTTGAGTATACCAGGATGTTTTCGATGAAAACTACAACAAAGCGATCGAGGTATGGCTGAAATATTTTGTCCATGAGTGCCGTGAACACTATTGGGGATTTTTTTGGCCAAATAGAATAACAAATAAGTCATATTGGTTATAATGACATCTGAAGGCTTTAATCTACACATCCTCGTCTCGTACCCTAAGTTGGTGATAGCCTGATCTGAGGTCTATCTTTGAAAACCACATTGATCGCTTCTTCTGATAAAAAAGAGCGTAAACCCCCTATTATGGGTTCCAGTTCTTCACAGTCGCTTGATTCAGGAAACGATAGACCACACATATTCTTAAGCACCCATCCACCATCTTGAAAAAACAAAATTAGGGATTCCAAGGAGAAACAATGGGCCTAATAAAACCACATCTCATACAAGTCCTCTAGTAGTACTCACAGCTCTCGAAGTTCCGCAAGAGCCATCCAATTTGCTGATACCTAGGACTGCACTGATACCTATATCAGCAAATTGGATGGCTCTTGAGGAACTTCTAGAGCTGTGAGTACTACTAGAGGACTTGTATGAGATGTGGTTTTATTAGGCACATTGTTTCTCCTTGGAATCCCTAATTTTGTTTTTCAAGATGGTGGATGGGTGCTTAAGACTATGTGTGGTCTATCGTTTCTTGAATCAAGCCACTATGAAGAACTAGAACCCATAATAGGGGGTTTACGCTCTTTTTTATCAGAAGAAGCGATCAATGTGGTTTTCAAAGATAGACCTCAGATCAGGCTATCACCAACTTAGGGTACGAGAAGAGGATGTGTAGATTAAAGCCTTCAGATGTCTGTATAACCAATATGACTTATTTGTTATTCCATTTGGCCAAAAAAATCCCCAATAGTGTTCACGACACTCATGGACAAAATATTTCAGCCATACCTCGATCGCTTTGTTGTAGTTTTCATCGACAACATCCTGGTATACTCAACTACAGAGGACAAGAACGATTATCATCTACATATAGTTATGGAAACACTCCGATATCCCCAGTATTATGTTATTCTCCTGATGGGATAGTTCTTGATTCGAGAGGTTCCCAGTTAAGGACATATCATCAAGGAGGCTGGAATTGTGGTGTATCCTGTGATGATTGAGTCTGTTCATTCTTGGGATCCACCAAAGAGTGTGATAGAGGTGTGGAGTTTCCTGGGCCTTCTCGGTTACTACCGATGGTTTGTACCTTTTTTATAGAGTTGCGGTACCCTTACCATAGTGGAAGAAGAAGAGGTAACCCTTCATGTTGTTATAGAGATTACATCAGAGTTTCTAAGAGCTAAGGAAAATACTAATGAGTGCCCCCATCATGAGGCTACCAGAGGAGGCCGTTGGGTACATAATCTACTATGACACATCAGGGACCGCACTTGAATGTGTCCTAAGGCAGGAGTGATCTATGATTATGTTTGGTTCTCAACATCTAAGATAATATGTGCAGAACTACACTACTAGGACCTAGAGTGATCAGTGGTGGTCTTCACAATGAAGATGGGGTGACATTAATTGATGGGTGAATATTCTACAGTCTAATCAGATCATAAGAGTCTCAAGTATATCTTCTCTCAGAAAGACCTAAACCCGAGACAATGGTATTGGCTTGAGTCCTCTAGGTATATGACTTCAAGATACTTTATACTATTAGTAAGGATAATGTAGTAGAATAGGCACTCAATAAGAGATATTTTATATAATTGATTAGTGAGGTGTCAAGGAAAAAGTTTCTTTGTGGATTTCATATGTGGATTGAGATAGAGCAGCCTATCTTTAGTCTTTGACAGTCACCCCCCCTCATATTCAGTGAGTCAATGATGTGCAACTTGGGGACACTGATTGTGAGTCTTTTTGTGCTTAGATATCCATAGGACATGAAGATAATGGATTTTTTTAAAGTGGGGAGCACATAATCCTCTTCAGAGGACATACTATGTTATGAGTGGTTCTATAGAAGGAAGTGTTGAGGGTGTGTCATACGTCCCCTCTAGTGGTACATCAAAGAGTGGTGAAGATGTACTAGGACCTATGAAATCAGCACTGGTGGTTGAGAATGAAGAAAGCAGTGGCAGAGTTGGTCTCACGGTGCCTCACTTATAATCAATTGAAGGAAGATAATCAGGTTTTATTAGGATTAGCTCAGAAAGACGAGGTTCCATAATGGAAGTGGGATGTAGCATCCTTGGACTTGCTGACAATACATCCATGCACATCCAAGGGACAGGATTCCAACTGAGTGATTGTTGACTAACTCACCATGTCGGCCCATTTCCTACCTAATAAAGAGTAAGGATCAGTAGAGTGATTGCAATGCCTCTACATACACGAGACTGTACTACATCATGGTGTTCCCTTGACATTTTTCTTTGATCGTGATGAACGTTTTACTTCTCGACTAGGGAAGGGGTTGCAGGAGGCATTTAGGACTCAACTTCGATTGAGCACCACCTTTCATCCTCATATGGATTTTTAGATAGAGCATACCATTCAGACCCTCAAAGATATGTCACGGGCTTGCATCCTTAATTTCAGCTCTATCTAGGAGAATTACTTTCCCTTGGTGGATTTCACGTACAACAATAGTTATCACTCGCCCATTAGTGTGGCTCTATTTGAGGCAGTGTACGATCAACCTTGCAGATCACCTCTATGCTGGATTGACCCTTGGGAGTCAGTACTCATGGAACCGGAGATGGTACAGGCCACCACAAAGAAGGTGAATATCATTCCGAAGTAGATGAAGACTACACAGAGCAGGAAGAAGCCTTATGCTGATAAGAGACATAGACCTCTGGATTACGAGGATGGTAACCATGTCTTTCAATGGGTCTCACCTTGACGAGGTTTTCAGAGGTTTGGCCAGGGATACATGCTATCTCCATGGTTAATAGGACCCATTCAGGTCTTCAGAAAAGTTGGCGAGGTGGAATATCGCCTAGCCCATCCTCCTCTGTTGCACCGGATGCATGATGTTTTCCATGTAACCCTGCTGAGATGGTACATACATGATCCTTCATGAATCATTGAATGGGGAGGGATGGAAATTGATTATGGGATGAAATTTTTAGAGGTTCCAGAATATGTTGATGATCAAAATGAGAGAGTTCATTATGGGTGATCGATACCTCTGGTACACGTACGTTTGTAGCATGAGAACCTCAAGGAGTGAACATGGGAGCGAGAGGCTCAGATTGATGCTCATTACCCCCACTTTATTCTCTAGTTTGGGTTGTGACTATTGGGGAAGTAATTCCCTTAGGTAGGGAGAATGTAGAGACCCGATATTTTCCATGTAATATTTTTAATTATATGGAAATATTTTGATTCTACGAAAATTGATGGCACACGATTTTGAGGGTCAAAGTGTCCAGAATGCATTTTTGATCATTCTTTATGGTACGTTTAGCTAACATGTGAGTTGTAGTTTTTAACTTTTGAAATGGTTCTCAGAAATGAAATCCAAGGACACCATTGAACTGGAAGCGCCGATATTCGCATAAGGGCACCTTCACCTTTAATCACAGTAGGTCAATAGTGGAAGATGAAAATCTTAGTCATTTCAAAGGAATAAAAAAAAATCTATTATTTTTATATGAAATCTCTCAACCACTTTTTCAATTTGGTGGTGGGGACCCCCGGTCCTTGAAACCCCTCTTTTAATGTGGTGACACTAGGGGTTTTGTTAAATCTAATAATGTCACTTAAATTAGTGGGGATCGTCACCTATCCTTATTTATGAATTTGGTTGGAAATCTGCCTAGAAATTTGATGGGGAACTCTAGGTGGATTGTACGTGCATGCTCCAATGAAGAACAAACATCTCTCTGATTCAGGAACGTTGAACCGACATTGGAGCGCAGTTCAAATGCGTGTTGAGAGAGCGATGAACGTCAGAGCCTTCATCGTCGTCATCTTCTTCATCACAAAATCTCCAATGAATGATTGAGGTATGATTTTTTCTTTAATAATATTCATTGATTTATGTTGATTCAATCTTCTTGAGTTGTATGCTATCGGTCTAATGTAGAGGGTGTGGGAAAAACGAAAACGGAATGATCCCTCCGCTACTTCGTTCTTTGACGTGTTCTTCATGACAATAACCTCTAGGTGAGAGGAACATGACCATGATGGGATAGATGCAAATGCGATGTCATAGGATGAAAATATTTTCATTCAGATTGAAGAAGAGGGCATTAGATCTCACTCGGTGACACGTGGAAGTCCACCAATGACCCGTGCCAGTGACTAGTGCCGACATGGTACAGGAGGCGGCTGATACACCGCATGGTTGTGACAGTGGTGGTGGAATAATTGAACTAAAGAATGAGGCTTCAGCCCTTCGGGAATGGTATTGGAGGGTGGCAGCAAGCACGCCGACCGACCTCATAAAAGCTAGGCTATGCAACTGCGCCACCGAAGATGGGGGTCGCGACATATAAGTCATGACAGCACACCTGGAGAGTTCCAAAAACTTGGCCAACCACGGTTGGAGAAGCGGTGTTATCACGATGATGGAGGGGGTGTCAGCTGGCATCCTGGCCATCTGTGACCCATTAATGTAGGACCCACTCTGGCGGGTCCCATGGGCCAGCAGGCGGCGCCATATGGCACCGTTGTATTGGATAAATCTGAATAGTCTAACATGACCATTTGTGAATCCATGGGGGCTCCTCCCCTAGGTGGAGGTTATGGGGGGGCTCCACCACAGTGGACCACACCCATCCACGGGCTGAGTTGAGCGGTCCTCATCGAGTGGGGCTTGACAGGGTCCGGTTGGCCCATGCCTGGTCAGGCCGGACACGGGCTCATCTGGACCCATATACCCCATTTTGGCCATATCTTGAGAACCACACATCCATTTGATGAACCGTCTATGGTACTGGAATTATAGGATCAAGACGGTACATTTTGTATACTGAACATCTGTATTGGTTAAATTTGGAGTACATCCGGGTTGGATCAAACTCGAATCTATGTGAGCCCTCGGAATGGAAACACTAACAAAATACAGACTATGTGTCCAATTGACACATTTTATATCATGTTAGGACCCTTATGATGAGATAGAACTTGGTAATACTTCTTCATGGGAATTCGTTACAATTAACATATCAACTGATGGATTTAGGAGAGGATCATACAAGAATCAAGTGTGCTTAGTGCAAGAACCATAAGGCTGGAAGTAGTTGAATAATCATCAAATCATGTGTTGGTCATCTTTAGATCTTGTGTGGGTCATCCTCTGATCTTGTGTGGGTCAGTATCTACAGATCATGTGTGTGTCATCTTCAGATCTTGTGTCGGTCATCTTTAGATCCTATGTGGGACATTTTCGAAAATTTTTAGGTCAACAACAAAGTTTCTCAAATAATTAAGATGATATAGAAATACAGCTAATCATGTATACTTCTGTAGTTAAGTTATACATGGTGTGAGCAGTGTCATTATCATTGTGATATTCTTTTTTGTGATGCTACCTTTGTTGTATTCTTCTGTGTGGTGCTACATAAGTGGTATTCTTTTCTTCATGGAATAGTTGTGCTTTTGGAAAATGAGTTGGGATTTTTGTTCCTATTGAATGAGTTGAGTTACTTGATAATTTAGGTATGTGTATGGGAATTTAATAAAGTAGTTTTGATTGTTTCTTCATTCTTGGTAATTGTGAACATACGTTGTGAATTATATTTTGTGGATTTCGATAGACCTTCGGGGGTCTCGGGGTCCATATTGAGTATTTTTATAGTCACCCCAGCATGGGCTACACCTGCACATAACTGTGTATTGTGAAGAAGATAAATATCCTTGATCGCGGTTGAGGGTTCCATGACTAGTGGATGCTCTGGTGGGGACCATTAGAGGAGATGAACCGCAAAGAAGAATGTTCAAGAGTTGTACATACCCTTCATGTAGGATCCTTGGTGGGTGTTTATAGGAGCAGTTTCCAGTTTTACTTGTACTTTCTAGTTGGGCTTGTATTCCGAACCCCCTTAACAAACAGTACTCAACTTATTCACTATATAGTTTACATTGTTCTTGTATCTTGTTGTGTGCATGGATTTTGTGAGTTTGCAGGTTAAAAGGAAATGCCTTCCTAGTTTTAGGGATAGGTCATTATGTGGTAGTCGCCAGTAGCTAGCCGATGGAAGGCGGGCATGGGGTTGTCCCGGTATAGTCCCCAGGGGACGGGTCATGAAAACCCATTTCAAAAAAATGAATTAATTCACATTAGATGATACCTCTTATATCTATTCAACTCATGAAGCATATGTCTAGGAATTTAATAATTATTGTATAGACCTCATCTATGACAGATTCCCTATTTTGATCACTTCCGAGAAGTGTACTATCCCTTCAGATCAAGATGGGGATGGGAAAGAATGTTACACATATAGATTAACTAAATTGGATGATAGTATATTAGTGGTTGTTGAGGAGCCTAATCATGATTACACTAAAAACCCAATGAGAGTAGAAAATTGTTATTCTATAATAGCCAATTCAAATGTAATTGTTTAAAATATGATGGAATTATGGTTACTAGCGTGACATAGTCCAATGGATTCATCAGGACGATGTTGAAACAACATTTAGAAATTGGAATCAACTAGGGACCCCTTCATCCATGACCTATCCAAAACTCTTGTGTACATGGTGAAACATGGTGCTTTAGTTAATTTAAAAATTTCAGGTTGGAACCAATAATACTATTTCATGAGATAATTCTATAATCCATGAATTTGTGATCATGTATTTTTTCCTTATCTTTTAATATTTATTTTTAAATTTCTATATCATATCCTCCCTAGAATCAACTCAGGAAAAGATTACCATAATGAAGAAGGTGTGGAACATGTTGGGAATCATTGTAAATGTGGTTCAATGAATGGATCTTCCCATGACACAAGTTTCTCACCAGGGTATGTTTCCACAATAAATTCTCAAACATGTACCAACCAACACAAATTTTATAGAACAATGATTGGTTATATAGATTCCCACAAAATTCATCCTGTATGACAGTGGATTTACGAACCAATTTACCTCTACTCAAAATAGGATGAATCCCATCATAATGGCGTACCCCCAATTGGTAAATTTAGAAAAATGATTAAGATAAATCTATAATAAAGTTATCATGTATAGATTTTATTCCCTAGTTACCACAATTATCCTCAAGGGATGTTTTATATTTGGATTGATTTAATACTATCTTTTAATGTACTCATTGCATGAATTTTTTTTGTTCAATAATTGGAATAATATATATATATATATTCATATAAAAATTTCTTCTTGTTATTTATAGAAATGTTAACAATGAGGAATAATTAACTACGATTTATAATATGAAAATGAATGTATTTGATTAGTTTTGTAGTTATTAGTAATTTATTATGGTGAATTAGGTAGTAAGGAAAAGATCATAAAAGAGATTAAATTTAATATGTGTTGTTATATTCACATTAAGATGCAAATAATTCCTCCTAATTAACATTTTATCACCCAGTCCTCATATATTTGAAGAAATTAATGAATAGTGAATCTTTTTATTGAAATAAATTACTTAAAGTGAAGAAGTAATTAAATTATGGGGGGATATATATATATATAATATTATTATTATTATTATCACATTTTTCATATAATTTATGGCTTCATATATTTTGTTATATAATGATTATATAATTTTTTATAATTTTTTTAAACATTCAATTAATTATTTTAACAGTAATTCATTTTATTTATCAAGAATGTATATAGAAATATAGTTAAAATATTTATAAAATTTTACATTAGAAAGGGTTTAAATCAATTAGTGGTAAAACAATCATAAATTTCACTAAACATGAAAAATGAACATTCTCTTTCAATGATTCATATAATACAATAAATATCATCTTCACATTGAACTACAATGTGTTGATCAAGCTATTAAAAAACAAAGAAAAGAGTCATGGGTTTATCTTATTTAAAAAATTACTCCTCACCTTTAAATTTCCATAAAAACTCCACAATTCGAAATAGGTGGAATTGTATCTATGGAAACTTGTAATTCTTGCGATGCCCAAAAGATCAGTTCATTAATAACATGTTGATATATATATAAAAATAGATAAAATTCTCCAAAGTAAATTGATACTTATCAACAATACATCGATGTTCAGGATCAACCCAATTATAGTTTAATAATATTTATTTAAACTCGTGTATTTATACTACTTCAATGATTTATTTCAATAGAACATATTAATAATCAAAATTATAATAGTAAATGAATGCTGATATTTTGGGTTTCTCATTATTCATCAACATCATTAATTCGAAACAAAAATCCATTAGTATAAAAATAATTGTAACAATGGTACATTATTTATGGAACCACCATAAGTTTTTTGAATTAATCAATTATTATTGGGTCACATACCTACCATAGATTATGGATATATATATTTGACAAAATTAAATAAAAATTTATACATAAATAAATTAGTTAAATATTCCAATAATGATGTAAATCCATTCATATGTACAATATAATTGAAACAATCATGAAATAACAGATAATGTGACTGTTGAATATGAAAATCACTCACCTGATATATATCATCTTTTATATTAGTAATGTGTTTTCTATAAATTATAATTTCATTTTAAAATGATAAAATAATATATGAAAAAATAACATGTATAATTTAAAAAATAGAATTGAGAATACACTTATAGTATCAATGGGGTGACTAATGGAGTATTAAACAATATATTTTTAATGATATTGTACCCACTACAATATATCAATATAAAAACATATATACTTCTCAAGATATACCATCATGACTATAATAGGTATTATCAAATTTTGAATCAACATCCATAAGAAATTCTACACAAAAATTAGTACACTCATCCTTAAAATATCCTTTTGATATATATACCACCTTATGTTCTCTATTTTGTATGAATTGTATTAATTTATTAGGATATCACTCATTTGGATAAATAAATAATAATTAAAATGGACAGACATCTATTAACTCATCAGTTAGGGGAGAAATCAAGTGAACCATAACAAAGAAAAAGGACAGAGGAATAGTTTCTCTCTGTGAAAAAGTATAAGTACAATTCTATGATCTAAAATTTTTAAATGAACCATTTGTTGATTTATTAATCAATAATGTCTAGTAAAATTACTCATCTCAATAAACGGTTGAATAAAATTGGGAGATAAAAAATCATGAATTCTAAGTGGAATCAACTACTCAAGTAGTGTGTGATTTTCATGAATTTTTTACCCATGAATTTTCCAACATACCCCATTAACACATGAAGAAATATTATATGAGTAATCATTGGGTACCATGAGAATATTAAAAATGGAATGAAATTTCTTTTTCACTTTTTTAATAACTATATACTATATTAAAATTATTTATTTTTTTTACCTCAACCAATTGTAAATGTAATTGTCTCATAATACCAGTTTATTCTAAATATCATAGTTCATTGAAACAGTCCTTTTATTTTCCACTAAAATTTAAAAATGGTCCACAATATAAGATGAAAATAATTTTTTTTCATTGTGAATTACATCCAAACAAACTATATAATATTATTCATCTGTTAAGGGATATTAAAAAAAAATAATTTTCTTCATTCAAGTGTTTCTATTATTCCAACCACTGCCATTAATATTGGGTAATGGATTAGGCACCAAAATCATAATATTAATTTACCATGTGGATGTTTCTTCATGAATCTGTGATAATATTTATACTCCTTTCATGGTCATAAGTGATTTGATGAAATCAACGGAACTATAAAATGCGACTCTGTCCATTGGGAACATTTTCTTAGGGAGAAGAAATTTTCAATGACCCTTGTATTCAACATTTTTACAATGTTGAAGACATGTATAATTTTTACTTTTATTGTAGAAAGGCTATGAAAAATACCACTTCTTAATGAATCATAATATATTTTCACAAACCGGGATGTCATTCTTTTTTCAATTAAGAATTACAATGTTTAAATATTTCATTCATTTCATAGTCGTATGTCATCAAACCATCATTCCAAAATATATTCAACCCATAAATCAATGTATTAAGGTAAATATCAATATTATCCCTTTGATTTATAATTCCATTAATAAGAGTGTAAGTCAATAGAATCTTTTTTTTTCATATAAAACCATAAAAGATGATTATATGGAACCAACACCAAAAAAATGTTCTATGAGTTTAACCAACAATTGAAATATATGTATTGAAACCATCTGCTACATACACCAATCATACAAACCAAATATCATTATTAATGTGAGGGTATATCATGTCGAAATCCATTCATGCAAGAGAGTTTTCCAGGTGGTTTAACATTTAAGTTTTCTAATTTATTTCTATATTAAATATCATTAATTTATAAACTTTAGATAATATAAATAATACTTTAAACCCAAAATTAAATGGAAAATAACACATATTCTTTAATATAATCTTTTTCATGTATTTTGTAGTCTGACCATGATGACCTTAATTTCCGCCATTAACCATCCATTGGAAGGAGTCATTATATGGGACCTACATTTTCTTACATAAATAATACATCATTTTAAAGATAAATAAAATAATAGCACTACCAATCTTGGATATAAATGTTTATTTTATTTTGAAAACTATCACCATACATAACTTTTACATATTGAAACAAAAGTGTCATTTGATTCCATCTACTCTATCATTTTAATGGAATTCACAATCTCTTTATTACAAGTAATCACATGAGGATATACATCAACGGTTGAGATGAAATCCAATTAAAAGGATAGATAAGGAAAAAATTCAATATAAAAAGAGTGTTCATAGTCAACATCCTCAAAAAATTACTCATCATAATCCTAAGAGGAAGAAAAAGATAATGGTCTAGAATGTGGAAATTCCTAAAAAAGAAACATCATGCCATATTTTCCAAAAACCACACATAGTTTTAAACAGTGATATCATCATATTCATGAATAAAATATGTGGATAATAATGAAATAATAATTGTGAAATAATATAGCATCATGATCCATCATAATACATGTCATCTCATAAGAAAACTACATTACCCAATTCATTTATTTTATATATAATTCTGAGTGCACCCATCACATAATTAAATGTATATATTTATAAATGAGATAATGAATTTATATAAATACAATTCATGAATTAAACCATATAAATTAATGGTATTAATAAGTTTTAATTCATTAATAAATAATCATTGGCTTCTTGATATAAAATTTAAAAACATATTTAGTATAATATTTAACATTATTGAGTGAAGAAACAACAACTCAAGAGAAGTAAAAATGTATTTTTGAAAGAATAGTTATTTAGAAAATAAATGTATTTTTTAATAATAAAATTGAATCCATGTAAATACCCAAAAAGTGAAACAAATTTTTTTTTTTAATTTGTGAAATATTACAATAATATCCACATTGAAATTTTTAATGAAATATGAATAACCCAAGAAAAAAGAGTTGTGTTCTAGAGTCCCCATTCCTTATGTATAGATTATTTTATCAATTTAATAAAATATATAATAAAATTAGATTCATTAATTAGTAATTAATGAACTTATAATACATGTATTTGATTTATTATAATTTCTTACATTTGCTTATCGAAATATTTCTTGAGTTAGAGAGTTCAATAATGTCGTCCAATGAGTATTCATTTTCTTAGTTTTATGTTCAATTTTTTCTATTCAAGTAAGAGAGCTCATTTAAAATGATAATAATGCTATGAAATTGAATGTAAATGTTACTAATATTTTTATATAAGACTGTATTGTCTTGTATATATATTTTTATATTGTTTTCGTACGATTCATAAGATTAAACATTAATGAAAATGATTTAATTTATATAGATGATTTTTACGTGCATCATGAACATATATCATTTTATTTAATATCATTACTACATGTTGTATATATATTATTATATTACATATAATATGTATATTAATATTTGATTTATCGGTAATAATGTGTTTATGACAATCCTTGATGGTGGTTATGGAATGTGGAAACTAATCGTCCATAGAGGCGTGAATCGAAACATGATGAAAAATGTTATAATTATAATAAATAATGGGGAGAGGAGAATAGGTGTGATGATTGATATTGCTATAAATATTATAGTATTTTTATTTTAATTTATTTATCATTTCTCATTGGATAAGGGAGCTAAGAAGAGGATAAATGAACAAAATTAATTAAAAGAAAGGGATTGAGGAATTTACAACTTGAATTTTTTTTCCTTTAGAACATCATTCAAGATCATGGGTTTGGTCTTTTATTGATACCAGGATCACCTATTTGTGTGTAAGAGGCATGGGGACATAATTGTGAAATTTTTTGAAAATATAAAATTATTTAAAGGTGTGAGTAGATGATGTGGTGTTTATATTGGATGAAATGTGTGTTTTTGGATTATTCTATTGGTTATTTTATTATTCTGGACAAAGAATACCAATTGTGTTTATTTAAATGAATAAATATATTAACTACAGATAAGATATTCCTATATAATGGGGATTAAATAATACATACATCAACAATGGTCCAAAAATTCTTCTATTTATCTTATATTGTAAATTATCCTATTTCACTATTTAGAAAGAATAAAACTATTAGAGAAATATCCCAAATATTAATACTAAAAATTGATATTTGTAGGATTAATAAATGATCTCCATTTTATGAAAATAAATTTACAAAAATTATAAATTTACTTTTAAATTTAAAAACTCATTTATTAAAAAACTACTGATTTTAATATTTTTAACCAATTGTATGACACTTTGAGAAAATAATTAATGTCTAACAAAATAATTATATAATAATAAAAAAATATTAATTTATGAATATATTTTATGATATTAAATTTTTTATAAATTAATATATTAATTATAAAATTATAAATTAATATATGTGTTTTTAGAAAATATGAACTCTTAATTTATAATTTCTAAAATATTTATTTACATATTCCATGATATAAATATAACATATATTCATTTATAAAATACATACATTTTATGTTTATTTTAGTATGTGGGGTTACAATTCTATTGGCTGTATTGTTGTTCTTAATGGTCGTGTTACTATTCTAATGGTCATGATTCTATTCCATTGGTATAGGTTCCTTATTTCATTATCATATATGAGAATAATATTTTTACTGGGTTCTTATGCTATGTATGTGTTTTATAAAAAAATTATTAGAAAGAAAATTCTAGTGAGAAATGTTTGGGTTATTACATTCATCCCCCATTTGAAAGTTCATCATTGTTATTTTATTTTAGATAAATACATTGGAGTAATTTTTATTGATCACTTCTTCTTGCTCCCATGCCGCTTCATCATACTTATGATTACTCTAAAACACATGGATAATTTGGTTTATTCATTCGGTGTCGGACTTTGTCTCTTAATTTCATGATCTTTTTTGACTTCTCTTTATTGTGAGTTCTTTCTACAATTTTACCACTTCCATATTTTTTATGTTTGACGGTCCAGGTATGTACTTCCTCAGGAGTGATACATGGAACCAATCATGAACATGATCTATATTTCTTGGATGTGTAAGGTGATAAGAAACTAATCATTTCCATAATGTATTTTAGAGGGTCCAGTGTACATAGGGACAATCATACATTTCTTTCAAAACAACATGACTCTCTTCTATGGGGATTTTAGAAGGAAAAAATTATCTCCAACATTGAACTCTATATCCCTTTGACAGTTGTTAGAAAACCAATTTTCCCAAATCTAAGAATCATTTATATGTTTTTGTACGGATAGAACCTTTGGTGTCATATATTTCACAGGATGAGGTCCATGGATCTTTATTTTTCCAACTTCATCTTAGCAGGATGGAGTTCTACATCACTTTCCTTACATAGCTTCCTACAGATCAATATGAATACTTTAGTGGAAGTTGTTGTTGTATAGAAACTCAACTAATGGAATTTGATGATTCAATTAACTATTTAATAACATTTAGAAGGCTCGTAGTATTTCCTAATGAATTTGAATAATCATTTTAGATTGGCCATCATTTTTGCGGTGATAGTTCGTGCAGAATTTAAATTCATTAATCAAATAATGTTTGATAGTTCTCAAGAATTTAGATGGTATCCTTGGATCATGATTAGAAATGATTGAAAATGGAACACCAATTGGCCTCACCACTTCCTTCAAATATATCATTGAAATATGTTCAAGAGATAAATCATCTTAAATACTGTTAATTTTTTCAATCATAATGACTCAATACAGAACAAATCATATCACATTGTTTCCTATGGATGTATTTGGGAGACCAGCGAAAAATTACAGAGTGAAATTTTACCATTTCTACATGGGTATTGAAAATGGTTACTTCTTCCCTTTGTACTTTTTTCATATTGTTTTATCTTATTTACATATCACGACCTTAATATATAATCCACAATATCCTTTTCTATGTTGTCCAACCAGAAGTGTTCTCAACAATCATGGTACAACATGGTACTTATAAGATAGAAAAATAAAGTGTATATATGTAAATTATTCTATTGATCATTATTTATCTCAGGTGAATAAAGAACCCAAGGCATTGTTCCCAAAAAAATCACCTCATCATCATTGATATAGAACTATTTTTTCTTCCCATTATTTACTGTTTTCACCATATTTTCAATCCCCAAATCATCCCTTTGTTCTTCCTTGATCATACCTTGGATAGATCGTTGAGAAATAATTTGGAAATGTTAGGATGTATTTAATTTAGTTATTAATTACATACCCATACTTTCATATTCATTATGATAGGGTCCTTATAAATCCACATCATTGATATAGTAGCATGTTATTTTCTATTAAAAAAATTATCTTCCTTATTATCCATTACCAGATGTTAGTGAATAGGGATGTATTAGTAAATTATTATATATAACCATATTATTTGACACATTTTGGGATCCATATATTTTAATATATATTTTATATTAATTGTTTCAGAATATATATGACACCGTCCACTATAGAGTTAATTCTACCAAATCATTAGATAAAAGATCACTATTTCTAACACTATATCATGCATCAGTTAGTTCTGCTCAGGGATCTTCATCTATTGTTAGGCATTGGACACATATTCATCAATACGAATAATATATAATATCCAATTATTTATTTGAATAATCAATGTATATCACATTAAATTTTCCACTAGTTGGTAATTTCAGTACATGTACAGTGATCAACATGTTGTTTAGGTCCTTGAAACATTCCTCAAATTATTCCTTATAGAGGTACTATACACCTTTCTTGTTAAATTTTTTAGTATTATATAAAATCATGAAACACTTCTCCATAAAATCAGTATTATCCTAAAAGTCTATAAAAACTATTGATTTCTATGACACATGCTTGTTTGGTACATTCATTTATTTACTTTTTTTAAGGGTTTAGATAAATTATCTAACATGTGATCACATGTCCTATGAATGTGACATACTGAATCCAAAATTAAAACATGATAATAATGTTTCACAACTTATAATTTCTTAATGTATCATATATAATAATTATATATTCTTCATGTCCCACATTTCTTTTGGAGTATATGCGAATATCATTGATAAACATTAACCCAAATTTTTCAAGGTAGTGTATAAAGAATCTATTAATAAAATCCACCAATATTGTAGGGGAATTAATCAGTCATAAGGGCATAAAAAGAACTTCTTAGTGCCCATACACTATATAGAAAGTTGTCTTCTAAATATATTCATTCATCACCTTTAGATTAAGTTATCAAAAACAAATATCAACCTTCTATAATTGTTGAGATCCACATAGTCTATCATACCCATTATCAATCCTTATAAGAGGAACCTTGTACATTTTGGTGATCATGATGAATTACTGATTATTGAGGCACAACATAAATCATATATCATTTTTCGTTACAAATAAAATTATAGAAACATAACAAGATTTACTATGGAATACTTACCCTTTGTCCAAATACTTCGACAAAATTTTATTTTACTCCTCCAGTTTGATCGAGGCCATCCTGTACAGGAATTTTGAGTGAGGATTGGCTCCATGTATATTTTCTAGTGTGAACTCTACCTCAAAATATGGGGGATGTCCAAGTAAAACATCAGAAAATAAAATAGTGTATTGCCTTAAAATTGGAATTTCCCTTATGTTGATGAATTCCTTTGACTCAGTCATTTGAGTATTGTATACTTCTTCACATGGAATCCACAACCACACTATTTATGGATTTTCAAAAAATGAATCATGGTCTTCCTTGAATTTTTAAAAGATCATGGGATGGATTAGTATATGAAAATATAATTTTTTTTATCAACAATTTATGTGTTCTGTAAATAGTTATAGACAATCAATTCACAGTGTAACATCGAATTGAACCAATGGATGTATGACAAGATTTAATGGAAAAATATTCCTACATTCTCTAAAAGGAGAAGATTTTAACACTTGGGAGGAAATGACAGAGCCACTCGCTCATTTTAAGGATAACTCTACTTAAAGGATTCAAGTATAAATTTAAATACTTCTATAAACCATTCATTATATAAAGGAATGCGTGGAAGTATAATCAATAATATATTACCCATTATTGAGTGAATATTAAGTGTACCATTTATGACATTGTTTTCTTTTTTTGTCCTTTACTTCAGTAGTACCGATGTCTTAAGATTTATATTTTTTCATTGTCTTAGTAGATGATGATGCTGATTACCCATCAGGACTTTAGGTTTTGTGAAAATTATTTTATAGTTCACTATATCGATACAATTAAATCATTGGACCAGGGGGTTCCCTCCTTTCCTCCATCACATTGGATAGATTCTTCATTCTTATTCAACATTTATGTTTTTGGTTTCCTTATATCCCACACATATAAAATTTACCCATCCCTTATAGGTAGTTCCCTTAATAATACTTCCCATATTTTTTTATATTTGAGTGGTTGATCTATCTTTTAAATTTTTTCATTAGATCCTCAATCATTAAATTAAATCTTTTGTTTATTTTCTCCATATCCATGAAACCATTCATAAAACACCATCTCTACTCTGAGAGGAAATTAATAAATTTCTTCATAACTCCCAAATGATCATATAGATTGACCAGTTAATGTATTTGTTTTAAACACTAATGAATATATATATTTTTATTTATTTTTGTGAACATAGAATGATATTTACCTTGAATGACTTGTGAAATTTTATTCATATGTCAGGAATGATTCACCTTTATTTGTGTTCAACATAATGAATTTAATCTAAATATTTGAATAAATAGTTCAATGTATATTATAGTTATGTATATTTTATTAGTTGTTTACAGTCCATAAATTATATTTTATTATTCATCTTAGTGTTATTAATCAATTCAAAACATTTATCATCATATCAATCTAAATGATAGATATCTAGAGTCACCTTCTCTATCATAGAGAAATAGAGCATATTAATAATCTTATCCATTGAATAAACCCACTATTCCAAAATGAGTGGATCAGATGATCCAGAAAATGATGATTTTCATTACTACATAGAACATGTGATAATAATTTTATCCCTCTTTGGTGAAGAAAAATGATCCACATTATTCAGTGTATTTTGAATAGCCAAAGAAAAATAAGAGAGCATCACCATGAAATTTTTAACTACATCTACAATGACATTAGATAAGTCGTTCTGGAAAACATTTCACTATCCCTCATAAGGATTTTTGTCTGGGTTTTACTCGTTCCCGCTAATTTATGAAATAGAAATGTTTTGAATAAAATAATATATAAACAAGTTATAATTAAATAATATATTCATTTGAGCTATTAATACAGAAGGAATATCTCTTGGTATTCATATGTTTATAATTTTTCTATGAAAAAGATTCATGGGTTCTAACATATACTTATTATCACCCTATGGTTCTCACTAATGTTATCTAATCCAAATTTCCAAAATGACTAAACTATGATCTGATACAAAATATAGGAACCCTAAATTTTCTTACAATACAATTATATAAATCTAATGATATATAACATAATATAATTATAAAACATAGATCCAAAGGGTTAGTGTATTGGGAAAATTAGGACCATACATAAACTTTACATATTAAAACAGAAACATTATTTAATTCTACATTCTCTATAATAGTAGCGGCCATCAAAATATTATTAGAACAAGTAATTCCATGATGATATATATGAAATAAACGGGTTAACTAAAACCCAATTACAAATTTAAATAATGACATCAATAATTATGAAATTTGTGAGTATAATAATATTAATCATTTTATAAGAATATGATCATCATTATAATAATGAAATGAAGAATTTGGTAAAGGATTTTAATGTGGCCATTCTTAAAAATGAAACATCAAGTCTTAGTGGTCAAATACCACACACAGTTTTGAAAAGCGATAGATTCATGTTAACATCTAATATATGTGAATATTCATAAAATCATCAGTGTGAAAATAGATAGCAAAATTTTCACACATAATACACATAATCTCATGAGATACATCACATTACCTAATGAATTGGAATTCTATATTATTTTGGTCACACAATTCACATTATAGAATTTATATAACATGTGTTCCACATAAAACTTATATTAATCAGTGTCATTGAGTAATATATATAATGGGATGGTTTTAAAAATTATTTCATCAAAAATTAAGAATTATTTTTCTCAGAGTGATAATTGAAAAAAAATATTGGGGATAAGATTCATCATTCTTAAGCAAAGAATAAGAAAATTAAATGATGAGAAAATTGTTTTGAAAATAATAGTTGTTTTATAAAATCATTGTGTATTTAAAAAATTGACGTTAGAAATGTGTATATCTAAAAAAAATAAGGACAATGAAATTATATTGTAATAATATTAAATTAATATCTACACTTAAATATGGAATGAATGAGGAATAAAAAATAGAAAATGAGTGGGGTTCGAGAATCCCCATACATTATGTCTGATGCATTCTTCACAAATAATATCAAGGATAATAAAAATATATTAAATAAATAATTCCTCTAGATCATTTTATACATGAATTTTATTTATTATAAATTTATGAATTATTATTATGTTCATTTTGATGAGTTATAATGTTCAATTTTTTTTTCAAGGAGTGTTTGTTTTCTTGGATTTCATAATGGGTTTTCTTGTATAAATGTATTAACGATCATGTAAAATTAGAATAATTATATAGAAATGAAATTTTAACTTATTAATGAATTTATATAATAATTAATGGACATAAAAATAATTTGGTTATATTTAATGATGATTATTCATTAGATAATATGTCAATGAAAATGATTTAATTTATTGTGGTGATTTTAATAACCAATATAAACCTATATAATTTTATTTGATATCATGTTTTTATATTGGTTACAGAATTTTATATAACAAATAAATTTTATATGTATTAAGTTATTTAACCAAAATAATGGGTTTACAACATCCTTGAAGGTGGATAAGGAAAATAATAACTTCTCATCCTTGAAGGTTGAAAATCGACACATCATTGATGATGTTTTCATTTTTTGAATAATAGAAAAAGGGTAAGTGGTTTGATGATTGATATTCCATTAAAAAAATTATACTATATAATATAATGGATTTATCACATATCATTCGATAGAGGATGTATAAAGAGGATAATAAATAAAATAATTTAAAAGACAATGATTGAGGATTTTAACTCTTAAATTTATTTTCGTTTATAACCTTCATGAGGAAGATAGGTTTTGAATTTTTTTAGACCAATAGTTCCCAAATGTGGGGAAGTGGTTTGGATAGGTAATCTGGTATAATTTAGACAATATACAAGGTTTGGAAGGTGTGAAGGAAAGTGGTGATGATGGTTAGTATATAAAGGAGGAGATAGGTGTCTTATTAATTATTTTATTGATCAGGTTTTTATTTTGGATGAAGTCTACCAATGAGGATGATTACCATGAATAAATTTATTAAATTGTGAGGGATATATTATGATAATGGTGATTACGTCATGCTCATCAATAATGAAACAAAAATTTATGAATTTATCTTATATCATAATGTAACGTATTTAACTATTTCATTGTTATAAGTTCCTTATTTCATTTCTAATTTATAATAATATTATATTTATTGGATTATATATGCTATTTATGGGTTTTATACAATAATTATATGAAGATAAAATCTATTGATAATATTTTGGATGGTTACAGTCATAGACCATACAATTATACCAATGGTCAATTTCAATTATGAATTGCATATAGTTGTTTGAACATGCATCTCTAGTCACATATGTGAAATGAAATATCTCGTTCAAATTATGATAATGTTAATGGGGATCATGAATAGTAGTGTTTGTAGAAAGTAATTTTCTATATATAACCCACAACATGTTGAATTATGTATCTGACCAATGATTCAAATCTTAATGTCCAACTAAATAGGACCCCATAACACATTCAGAGGGGAGGGGCGTATCATTGGGTTAAATTATTCTTTTATAGTGACGAATAAGGTTCCCACATAGGTTGGAATTTGTTATGCATGTCTGATGGAATCCTGAAAAAAACAATCACAAGCATGGAGACCACAGAAAAAGTATAATTGGTTCACCAATAAGGGATAATCCAAGGATCATATATGGATAGTGAGTCTGTCATTCACAAAAAACAAATTTGCACGAGTTGTGGAAAAGAAATTTCAGATGTAGTCACTCTATTCTAGGCATACTTCATTTAAAATATTTTAGTAATATAACACTACCTCCAATTAAACAATTCCATTGAATCCACATAGTTCACTACATTTGGTGAATCCTTACTCAGTTTTAATTAATTAAAGGTCGCTAAAGTATATTGGAATATATGTCTTTTTCCCTAACTTTCACAAAACACTTGTTGAACAATAGTTATGAATTGATGTACATTAAACAATGATAATAGAAACTGAATATTTAAAATCTCATATAATCACAACTAAATAAATCAATCATAACACCGAGACATGAATTTTTTTTATATTGTCACACAAGATGAATATCAGTCGACCCTTATCAATAACTCAACCACAAAAAATATATACATGTTCTTGATAGTAATAATAAATAATCTTCATAAAATATTTAATACGTGCAACTATACTTCACACAAATATTTCACGTGACATAATTATCATAACATCATTTAAATGGTTACATGGAATGAAGGGGTTCCTGTTTATTTATAGTACTAGATGGAACTTCCCACAAGATCCTTTTGTTCCTTCCCTCAAGTAATCAAGATTTATAGTAATGTTTTATTAATGCATCATCAATTATTTCTTAAAACCTCAATGAACCAAAATATGAACAATAAAGTGGATTGATCTCCTTAGTCTTAATTTTTTATATATTAACACATTTAGGAACCATACCACATACAATTTCTATAATTATTTCCAGCAAAAGATTGGACATCCTTGAATCAAAATCTATCTGAATTTTTTATATATGATTAAAATGAATATTTTAATCCACACAACAAGTCCAAGTACTATTATTTCTACAAATAACATTCAATAATAGGTTCTCTTATATAGTATCTAAAAATAATTGAAATCTATTTTCACATTATATACATGTAAAACAAATATAGTAACATTGAAATCTTATTTTGAATTCCATAAATTACATAATTCTATAAAAAATATTCTCTCTATGTTTTATGTGGAAGATGAATAAAAATATTACCCATATTCATATCTATGATAAAATTTCTAAAAATTACACAAGACCTCATGTTGTGTGCATTTTTAGAATTCCAGATCCCAAAATTTATTTAAAATAAGTAATAAAGAATTTCATGGTGACATCAATTCATACACATCCAATACTAGAAAAAATATTCACAAATGACATGATCATCACATTTTATGTTATATTTAATTACGAATTCATTTTAATTTTTAAACTGCTATTTTGTACAAGAAAAAATATTTTGTAGAGAGGCGCCTATTAGTTTAAATATAAAATGTTAAGATAAATAAAATGTTTATTAAATGAATATATATAATAGAATTTGACTACGATATATTTTTGATTCAAAATGATAATTTTTTCTGAACATGTTAATTGATATGGAAATTAGAATAATTGGATAAAGGACAAGTGAATGTAATGAAAAGAATACATCTCGATTATAATATATTAATAAGATTTCAATATCAATATTATATTATTAACAGAAGAAATTAATATAAATATTTATTTTAGGGAGTCCATTAGTTCTAGTATAATCAATCAACCCTCACAAAACAAACCATAAAAAATGGGTGAGCCATCTCTTGAGTATACATTGAATTCAAGGTGTTGGTCTCATCATCCCACTCATTCATTATTAACCCATTTCTTGTTTTTTTAAACATCCATGTATTAAAATATTACCGGTACTTATATAGATATTTTGAAATCAACTATATTATAATTTACATAATTATAAATATATAACTGGCCATTCATTATGAATAAAAACCATATACAATTTTCGGGTCAAAGATAAAATGTAGGTATACCTATTACAATTTATGTTTTCATGATAAAAATATCTCATAACAAGTAAATAATAGATTAATATTTCAAATTGATTGAATTATGATAGGAAATAATACATATATATCATCCCTAATTAATCATGTATCCATGATATATGATTATATTATGATAATAAATTGAAAATAAAACACACAAAAATAATTTACCACAAATTTATGTCAAATCAATAAAACTTTTTTTTTTTCCAAAATATATTTAAAAAAATACATATGATACTAAAAAATAAAGGATTAAAAATCCTTTTATACAAACTGTTACACCAAATAATATATTAAATTATATTGAAATAGTTTATATAATTAATAAAGAAAAGATTATGGAACATTCATCGACTAAAATAAATTATTCATTTTATCACGTATCATTAAATTCCTATCCACTATTTAACTTCCTTAAATGTAAATTATACAAAAATTCAATATTTAAATCCATATAAATGTTAACAATTGATACATTAAGCTATAAATTTGTTGAATTATGTTTATACATAAAATTATTTGTACATAATAAATCTATTAATAAAAAATTCATGAATCAAATTTATAATAGTTTAACTTGAATTTAATTAATCAATTATTGTATAAATTAAAAAAACCAACTTATATGTAATTCTTCATTAATGTCTGTAATTTATATATTAATGAAATAATATATATATATATATACAAAAACATATGAAACATTAGTGTTTTTAAATTATGTAATGAATATTAAATGTTTCTTCCAAAATAAGAATTTATCATTCTCCAACATAGATTTCATTGATTAATTTATAAAAGTTTAATTGATGAAATGTGTTAAATCAATTAACATTATTTAAAAAATATGACACATTTACACACGACATATAATATCTGATAGGAATAAAATTCTTACATATAAAAATATTAAAATAAAAAATATTGTAAAAAGAATTACATAATTATATAAATCAAATATATAATTCTTGTAATGGTCAAAATATCACAAAATTAATTATGTGATAATTTTTCAAGGTGAAATAATTATAAAAAATATATCCTTGAAAAGAAATTCTTTGAAAAGGATTATATCCTTCACTAACCCAATACATTAAAATATATAAGAAAATATATCAAGATTGAATAATGAATAATTAATTGCAATTAGTAATATATAATGTATAAAATGTTGAAAATGATAATATATACAAGAATAATAATGATTACCTCAAATAAAGTGATGAATCAGGGATTGAAGCATGATTAATGGTAGTTGAAAGTGGGGGAGACTATATTGGCCAAGATAAAAGGCTGTGCTGGTAGTGATTCTATTAGGTCTACTATGTGGGTGAGGGAAAGGATATGGAAGGTAGATTAGAGGCAGAAGTTGCATGACAAATGGTGTGGAGAGCGTTAGGGGAGTGGGAGTGGTGTGGGTGGATGGGTAGTGGTAGTGGATGCTCCGAGTGTGGTGGGGGAAGCAATATGTGAGGTGAGGTTTCAGATGGTGGTTTCATGTTAGTGGATTTGGATCAAGGGGAGAAGGGGTGTGCATTAGAGGGATTTCATTGTGGCGATAAAGGGAAGATGTGGAGAAACAATAATCCGTCTACTATAGCTGAGAATGGGTAGCATTGCGTCAATGTTCATTAAGGGGAGGGAGGGGTTGATGTGTGTGATATGGGGTAGTGGGGTGGGGGATAATTATCCCCCTTTTTTGGGGTTAACGGCAGCCTTTAAGGGTCACATGATTTATGTGGCACAGAACGCCCTGTTTCTAGTAGTGTTTGGTATCGATAAAAAGTGTTTATTGGATCATTTTGAGCACACCAAATTTCATATAGACATTTCATCTATGTTTAAACATAAAGAATAATTTAGGTTATATTTTCCCATGATTTCACCTCAATATATGGTTTTCTTCCGTAGGTTTGGTCATTACATTGACATTTTAGTGTTCTTAGAACACTATAATTTGTTTCCAGACATAAATTGAAAATTTAATCATAGAATAAAATTACATCAGTCCCTAAATATTATGGGTCCATATATGGTAATTTTAAAGGATTTATTATCCATCTGATGTCATTTTCCTGGTTTTTACATTAAACACATGTTCTAAAAGGCTTTGGTAACATTAAAATTGTTTATTGAGTCATTACAAGTAAACTACATGTAAAATTTACATTTTTCATCACATACATGTCAAAATATAATTAAACGATAATTTTACCAAGATTTAACATCATTATTATGACATTTCTATCTTTCTACCATTACACACGTATCATTGTGTTTTAAAAAACAAAAAATCTATTTACTGACATCCCAAAAAAAAAACATAACTCGAAATGATGTTCCCTTGGTTCATATATTTTAAAATAAATATACAATCATTTCTCTATGAGTTCATAGGAATTTAATGTCATGTTCCATGTTTTGAACCCAATAAACACATTTTTTATGAATTTAGCATCCCTATTAACTATTTATTTTGTTATTCTGAGTACACCACGCATCAGATGGACATGTTTTCTATGTGTACCCATAAAAAATAATTCCGTGGATTTCTTAATGATTTAAAGTCATCATATTAATATTTATTGTGGTTTTAATTGTTTCATGCATGTTTTATCCTTTTAAATCACTAAAAACGCGTTTATATGTATCCCAACTAAAATATAACTTAGAAGAATGTACCATAATTTTTTTATATTTCAAAATATATATATGGTCATTTTCCTATGATTTTACATCCATATGGCATTGTTTTCATAGTTTTTACCATCTAATACATGTTTTTTTAAACATTGATGTCTTTAAAATTATCATATTGAGTCATTTCTACCACACCACAGTCTATATGAAGTTTCTTTCTATGTGTAAATATAATATATAACTTAAAATCTGTTTTCCGCATATTTCTTGTCAATTTGAGGTTGTTTTCTACAATTTTTACTATTATAATCTTGATGTAGTGTTTTAAAACTCTAAAAATAAGTTTTTAGGTATCTCAGGAAAACGAAAACTCATAATAAAATTTCATTTGTTTATATAATTCAAAAATAAATATTCAGTCATTTTCCTATGATCTAATAATCATCTAACTCCATTTCACTAGTGTCTCCCCTCCCTCGGCATGCAATTTTAAAAACATTGGTATATTTATAAAAATTGGATCTATTATGATCAAAATGAATGTTAGATGGGTATCTTTTATATATTGGTATTTCAAAAATAATTCATCATTTTACCATTATTTCACATTAATATAAGTTCTTTTTCTATGGGTTTACAATTATAGGCATGTTTTAGTGTTTTAAAACATTAAAAATTCATATACAAACATCCTTATAAAACCATTCCATAGAATGACATGCCTCAAGTTCCAAAATTTTAAAAATAAATCTAAAAGTCATTTTCCATTTATTTTAGAATCATATAAATTCATTTTCCTATTTTTTTCTTAAACAAATGATTTAAGACATTAGTATCTTCCAAAATAGTTTATTTAGTCATTTCAAGAATTCCTAATCTCAGAATGACATGTTGTATAAAATTACATGTATTAAAAAACATAAAATTTAGGGTTCCCATTATTCCACACCAATAGAATGCCATTTTATTGGGTTTTTACCATTATATGCATGTTTATGTGTTTTAAAATATAAAAAATACAATTATGAACATCCAAAGATAACCTTAACAAAGATAAATGTTCCATTAGTTCATATATTTAAAACAAAATATATGGTAATTTTACTTTGATTTAATAGTCATCAGAAACACTGTGTGAGTTTTATAATTCTATATTATTATTTTGAATATAAAATTGTCATTCTTTTATTTAAAATTCCATCCATATAACCAAAATTAAAAAATAAAATATTGGATTGTATTTAATCTTCAAGTAAATTATCCAAATTTCATTTTTTCTTTCCCTGAATTGGGATCACTTAAATTTGACACATTTTGTGGATAGTATGACACGAAATGTATGTTTTCAAAATAAATTTTTTATCATATTTTAAATTTTCTCTCACATTTTCAATGCTAAGAAAATGAGCTCGGGTTATTTTATAACATTATGTAAATGATAATAAACTCATTTTTGATGTATAGTAATTGATCACATGATTTTCGGACACATGAATTTGGTGGTACTACATGATGTTCATGTTTTCAATATAAGTGACATTTTAATTTAAAACGAATATCCCAAGCCCAAAATTGAGAAAACAAGATCATATTGTTTCAAACCTTATCAAAAAGATCCATAATTTATTTTTGACATGTAGGAATTGACCATATGTAATCCTGACAAACTCTATTTTCGGTGTGACTCTTAGTTCATGTTTTCAATATGAAATTTTCGTTTTAGTTTTATTAATGGATATTTTATGTATTATTTATAAAATTGGTGAATGATCTATGAATGTTAGAATTTACATTGATAGGATTAGCTATAAAGATTAAAACATCTAGGGTTTCATTCTGGTCATCCTCCAAAATATAGACACTAAATCATTTTCCATTATTGACCTCCACTAATAATTTTTTTCCAATAGGAATAATGTTTTTGAATTTGTCTTTCAACCATATTTATTTTCATTGTGATTCATGATCAACAACATTCCTAGAACTCACAGTAGTTTAATAAGTAAATGATGATGATTCCTTATTAATGGTAGAAGATAGAGTAGGCCTAGATCCCATCCCTCATACATTCTCTATATTCTCCTTACATAAAATGATTACAACTGCATCGTTCTAGGATACGTATGATGATTGTGAATGGTTTAATCCCAAACTACTTGAATATCATCTTATTAATAAATCAATATTAACATTTATTTTTTAAATTATATGAACATCATATAATTATCTAATTCATAAATTTTTATCACTATTTTATTTTATTTCATTAATATGAAATAATTATATTAACTAAAAAATTATAACAATAAACATTATATAAACCCAATGAAATAGGTACAACTATATGGATCAAAAAATACCAATATATATAATTTCCACCATTTGATCCATGTAAATATGCCCATTTAAATGGATTTCCTGTGTATTTGTTGTTATAAGTTATTTATAATTAATATTCTTTTATAGTGACAATATAAACATAAATATTAATAAAAAATACATAAGCTAATGTATGTATTTTTTATTCAAAAAAAGGTTGTTAGGTATCCTATGAACATTCATCCACATCTATGTTTATACAATATATTAAAATAATTAATAAGACAATATTAAAATATTTATATAATTTAGTAAAAACATTGTTTTATAATACAATAATGTAAATTATAATGGACAAAATACAACAATATTATAATTTTTATTGAAAATATGAAGGCCAATGGATATGAGGGATGTCTGATTATTCATGGTTTAGACTATTTCTTGATATATTTTTAAAAAATAGAATCATTATGAATAATTATAATTTTTTATGTACATTTAATTAATATACTATAAAATATGAAATTAAATCATGAGATGCATCTCTATTAATGATGACAAAAATCTTTCACCTCTGATGAGAAATTCCTTATAGAACGTTCTCAATCACTTTTAATGAGATAAAAGATGTGTCATGAAATTATTTCCATAATATCCATTTAAAATATATCAATTTACATCTTAAAATTTTCAGAGACCAAAAGAATTAAATGAAGTCGAGGGAATCAAAATGAAAAAAACAGGAAAAAAATCAATTTATAATAATAATAAATATTATATTCTAGTATTTTAAGATAGTTACCAATTAATTTTAAATTTTTATTACCATAACATGGTATTAAATGACATCATTTTAAAGCCATGGGAATATACCTTCAATAGTTATAATTAATAGGAGAGATCTCCATCTCACAAGAAATATACCTAAGAATATTTCCATATATTATGAAAAAATCACATGTAGGAACCAAAAGATTAACAAATGAGAAGATAATATTGATGTAATCATTGTCCCATAAATATTTTATATTCATATTTTTGTCTCTTCTATTGTTATATTTATCTGTTTGAAAATTTTATTAAAATATTAAAAAAAAATTGTTTTTTTGTATTTGTATATACATAATATTGATGGTAACTCTCTAATATCCCCTAGAAGGAGGGGTGACCATATTCTTAATCATTTGAGGTGAATAAGATGGTGGGAAACCAACAACATATTTGGAAAATGCTCAATTTCTAGAATCCTCTGAAATAATGAAATAAATTGGATCCACTAAAAATGAGAGTGGTGGTGGTTCACTCTAAGATATTGATTTTCTATGATCTCGACATTTTTTCCTCTTATAATTCATTTAATTCAAATTGATATGAATATATTAAATGTATGAAAAATGTATAAGTAAAATATCTTAAAAATAAAATAAAAAATAGGAAAGTGTATATAGGTACGAAACACTTCTAAATAATTAATTTTGTTATAGATTCATAACTAAATTATACATTAAACTATATTCATCATTATTCTATTCTATTATATTAACATACATTGTAATTATTACTTTATTTTTACCCGTTCATTTAAGATGCTTCATCCCCGAGTTCATGTATGTAAGACATATATAATGTGTTTGGGTCATGTTTTCAGGGTTTTAAAAGATGTTTGTAATGATTTTGGGGATTTTTTAACGGTGGAGTATTGGATCATGGTTTTTGGAAACCATGAAACACTTATAAGAAAATGTTTCACAATAATATTTTGGAATGGAAATGGAACATAGGTAGGCGCACAATTTTCCCAAACCATGTGACCACCACGGACAAACTATTCATAGTGGGACATATATATTTTTCATGGTTGGAACATGTTTTGTCTAATAGTGTGGGATAAACAAGAGAGTCCCCCATGATACAAAATTTGGAGAACGAGTTATCTAAACATGCGACTGACCGTTCAAGGATTAAATGAAGGATCCATAAATTGTGGATTTAAGTAAGTATTAAGAATTAACACTTCGTTTTCTCATAAAAATGACCCTAACTAGATATTCTACCCCACAAGAGGCATCGGTGGCTTTTTCCATTGATATAGAGGTGATCTGAAGGATTCTATTGGTTCATTAATTCTTTATTCTAATGGTATGTCCTTATTTATGGTAGTTTTTGTAGGTATTTCCTAGATCTACATCATTTCCCCTCTTGGTTTCTTAGAAATACTGTTGTTTCAAATATATCTAATCCTTATAATTCCAAATATATTTATATTTTTAATTTTTTTTTCTTATGGGAAGATATCATATGTGGGGGTTTTGGTGTTTTCACCTTGTTTCATGAGCGTTTTCATTCCCTTCTTAGTTTTCATCCTAAATCACAGGGTAGGTTGATTAATTCCCTACCCCAATTATTTTAAAATGAATAATTATATTCAAATTTATTTTTTTTATTGAAAATGGGTGTGAAATTGTGGTGATTATCTTCTTGGAAACCCTATTTGGTTTTAGTTTACTGAATTGTGAATATTGGTTGATTTGGGGAAAGTGAAATTGGAAACATGTTTTTAAAATGTTGAATTTAATTTTTTTTTGATCAAGGGAATGGTGTTTTCAATAAATGGTTTTTTATTGAAACATATTTTTTGAAATTATTTTAATAAAATTGAGGTTTTATTGAAATTGTTGGTCATGTATTTTGGAATTTTATTTAGGCAGTATGGTTATTTCTATCCATGTGAATTTTTGATCGATAAGGGCATGAAGTATCCCAAATCATTAGATTGATGGATAATGATTAGGACTTTAACTGTAAACATGGTTCATTAGGTGATAGCATAGTGAATGGATGACTCACTATTCACCAGCATAGGGAGGTCCATGTTTTGAAGAATTAAAGGATGTGTTGATATGTGGATTTAAATGGTTATGAAAAAATGTAATTTGTGAGAGGAATTTATGTGTCGGTGGGTTTATTTCTTAGGAAAAAAAGATTTTTTTCCAACCATTTTCATATAAAATGTTTTATTAGTTTGTTCTAAACTATTTTAGAGTGTTTATATAAATACTTTTATATGAATGTGTTAAGATGTTCTATAATAGTGGAATGAGTCGGGAATTCATCCTAGGAAATCCAATAGAGTTTCATTACACACCAATAATGTGGTCCATTAGTGGTTCTTTAGATATTATTTATCAATACATTGTCAATGGTAATGTATAAAACATCATTAGTGATGGATATTAATTCATGGGATGTATTATGAAGTTGAGAATGGGTCATGGTTGGAACATGGAGTTTTGTTTTAGAGTCTTTAGGTGTGGTTAGTAGTTTCTTCAGTTGTTTACATTGATATTTTAGTCTTATGGAGTGTTACTCCTTTAATGTTTGGTTTGGGAATCTATTTTATTTCTATTACTTGTTTAATATTATTATGATACAAAATGTAGTTGTTACATTATTATAGCATTTTTAGTTGGGTTCTTATATGTTCAAATGGTAATTTTCCCCCATAAATTCCTGAAGCCCTTTTTATTTATTAAAATATTTTGGTGTCTAAGAGATGTTTCATAAGGGAAGTTAATATCCACTATCCTTCTCAAGATAAAGAGAAGTGGCAGGATATTACAAGTTTTATAAACGTGTTCATCCCTTCACATGTAATGGTATTAATATTGTTTGGTATTTAACTTTGAAATAATTTTCTATGTCCTTGAATTAAAATTCATTCTTGTTATTTTATTATGGGATGGTAGAAAGGAGTTTGATTGTTATGACCAGAAATATAGAGCATAAAAAGTCATTGCTATATTTTTTTATACAGAGCATAATGTTTCTATAGAGTAAAGTATATAAGTGTTTTGGAGAAACTTATAGGATCTGGAATATTATTGTCATGGGTTTATCCAATGATATGACCATTACATGAGTTTTAGAGATGAATTCACACTAGTAATGTATATTTCAATATGAGTACTGATTTATGTTTTTGGGTGAAAATATATTGATTTTTCAAAAATGTTAATGATTTTTTAAAATGTGCAATTTTGAAAAGGACATGGTTATTGTATTTGGAATATGGTTCTATTTTCAATAGATTGGATATATTTTTAGGAAAATGGATGAATATCTAAAATTGATGATTTTTAAAATAAAATGTTGTGACAGTATGATGTAGTATAATATGAAATTGTTAATCCATGGATTAATAGAGAGTGATAATTGTGGTGAATTCCATTTTTATAAAAAATGTCACACAATAAGGGTCATAGATATCAACTGGAAGAATCTCCACATAATGTGGTTTCACTATAGGCATAGGTGAACCAAAAAATGGTTCAGAGTATTTTCCATGTAATTCATGGTGTTGATATAGAGAACAATAGGGGTGAACTATAAGGACATGACCTTAAACCTTACTTAATATTGAATTAAACGAATAATTCACATTGCGGATGTTTTCAGGTTTAGAGTTTTATAGAATTAATACATAATTTTTACATCTCAAAAGATTAAAAAGTAGACACTTTCATCTAGTATCCATTTCTTTCTCAAAATAAATCTCTTTAATAAAAGATTCATGTCTAGTTACATGTTTAAGGAAACATGAATTTTCCTTGATCATATACTTGACACATGTCCACATTATTTCATGTGAAAAACATTTCAAAAACATGGGATGAGCATAAAAATCTCAGTAAGGGATACACAAATAAGGAACACTAGTAGTTTTTCAAAACAAAAAGTAAAGCATTAAATAATTAACATAAGTAATACTTTTCACCTTTATGAAGTATTAAATACTCTTAACTAAATAAAAGATCATTACATACCCTTTTTTAACAAAAGATTAATATAAAACCCATATAAAGAACACATAACATATAAAGGTAACATGGGAAATAAACATACTTAAATTGAATAGCCATAGGTTAGACTTCCACACATATCAGTAAATGGAATAGCCTTACGGCCGACTTACATAACCAATGCATGGGAAGTTATAACATAACCACCCATCCTGGTATTCACGAAACCACCCATCATTTGGTTTATCACGTTACCACCTGTCAAATGTCCAAGTACCATTACAAAATCATATCAAATAAAACAATTATAAAGGAATGAAAACATTTCCACATTTTAATCTCAATATATCACTTAAATATATTTCCATAGAAAAACCATTATAAAAACCATTTTCATTACCAAAATATGTAAATGATTATATGGTATTTATTTATATTTAAAAAAACTACGGCTTGTTGAAGAAGCCAATGATCAAATAATACTCACGACGGTGGAAAATGTCATTGTCACCGCGTACGTTAAAAGAAACATTATTACTATCGTTTTATTAGAACTCTTTTTAGAAAAAGATTCTTTTTGAAAATCCAAGGGTGTTTATAGAGTGTACAAAAGAAAGTCGTGTTTTAAAACAAAATATGCCTCAATGAAAGGAGATTGAGACGAAGTCCATTACCTCATGTCCAACAAGACTCGATCATTATTTAATCTCCTGAATAATAAACTAAAGATAATTTCTACTTTCATAAGAACATTTTTCAAGTTTATTATTCCTTTGATATCACTAATTACCATTTTATAAACATTATGTAATCATTTAAGATAATAATGTTCGTTTTGTCAATATTTGGTACTGGAGTAAAAAATTAACATCTTAAATTATTAGTGTCCATGTGGTCAATAGTCCATTATATCTAGAATGATATTAATTATTTATATATCATATATATATATCCTATATATCCAGTATATACAAGTATTTATAATAATACTTAACATTTAGAGGTATGAAATGAAATGCATCGTTCATAAAGACGGTAAGCCGTAAGTACACTTGAACACTGCATTCATTTCTATTTTTTATTTTAAAGGAAATAAAACATAATGATACATAGTTATATTTTAATCCCAGTATAATATCATATATGATATCGTTAACTCCATCATTTATACATCCCACATAATTCATTAACGAATCAAATCACTTTGAGGGGGTGGTAGTCCGCACTTCCTCAAATTAGATTATTCTATTTACCCACTATGGAAACCATAAATTCAAGCAATAAATGTGATATATAGAAGCATAAGGATATCATAAACATAATATATATCATATATAAATATTTTTCTATCATAATGGCCACCATGAGAGGCGGTAAGTATTAATTGAACAATCATCGTTTCGTGAGACCTTAGTTTTCCATCCACAGAAACATTGTATTATTCCTCCATTAGATGAAGGTGTGTGTCAGTATAGTTTGAATACTCCTCATAAAAAATCATTTTATAATTAGGATACTTGTTTTGTTACAAAACAACCGAATAAAAAGAGTTTACTGGTTGGAGAAGTAAAATAAAAGAAAACAATTTAAGAGAAATGGTTACCTTTAATTTCATAACTCCATTTGGTTTGAACCAAAGGACTTCTTGAAGTGCCTTCTGCCTATGGTAAGGCTTCTTGGGGGAGGATATGGATTTATGGATCTTAATTGGGCCACGTTTGGATGATCCAAATGGCTTGATATGAGTGAGGAAGTGTTTAGAAGTGGTCTCTTTTTATAAGGGGGAGGATGGGCTCTTTTGGAATGAATGAAAATAGTTTTTTTTGTAAACATATATTCGGTTTTAAAAGGTCCAAAAATAATTAAAGATGAAGTTAAGATGACTCATGGTCGAAATAAAATCATCCAATCAGAATTGGACATGTTTTGGATAATATTTTAATCATTATAATATTATTTATTTAAATCATTTATTAATGAGGTCAATACTGCATCATTATTGTGTCATGAATAATTTAATTTATTCGATCTCTAAAAATTAAAAAAAAATTATTATGTAGGAAATTATTTTATATTCTCAATGAATATTTATAGGAAAATAGATAATTTATATAACTTCTTATAAAAATTAGTTTACTAAAAGATATTTTCTTTTGTCATATTTTCATTCACTTTAATTTAATTAAACTAAAATTTCATTATCCCTCCCAAGTAGATCAATGGGGTCCCAAAATCAACCTAAACATAACCGTAGTCGTAAATGACTCATCCAATAAGGTTTGGACAAGTTTTAAGGTAATTTTAATTTATCATAATATTCTTTTTACCTTGAATTACTCTATTTACCTTTAACCGCGATAAATAAAAATCAAATGGTACTATTCACAACAAATTATTATCATCTTATTAAACCAAGTTTTACATCTTGATAACAACAATTTATGTCGGATTTTTGAAATTCAATTCATAGATGTGGTAAAATTTCATTTAAATGAATAAGTTAGTTTTTTAACTACAACTAAGTGGTCTAACTATTCATCAAAAATAGAAGTTTTTCAGAAAAAATATCAAAAATTAATCCTAAGAATTATTTGATATTCTGAATTCAAAATTGATGTATATTTTTTCAAATTAGAAACATTGAAGTGGAATAATTAATTTAAAAATTAATTCTCGTTGTTAAAACATATAGCGTGTTTTTAAGAAACACTAACTATCAAAAGATTGATACTTGTTTATATCCAATTTCAAAGTGAAATAAATTTCAATGACCGAAATTGGATTAAATGGTAAAAATATATTTTTATTTCACTTTAATAACAACTAATAATATAATCTAACCATATAAATAAATTATATTAAAATTCATATTTGAATTAAAATGCAATATTTTTCACTATTCATTAAAAATTGAATTTTATCGAAAAATTTCCAAAAAATTACTCAAAGTAAAATTTTATGTCCCTATTCAAAAGAAAAATTTTATTTGGCCAATTAGAATTTATTAATGATACCAAAACTATATTTAAATAGGGTTCTCCATTAAAAGGAAATAAATCGGCCCTTTAATGTAAATTATGCTTAAAATTAGATTCATTCACATGTTAAGCCTCTAAATTTTTATTGGATAATGTAAATAAATTAAACAATCATGTATAATCATATTTTAGTTAGTTTTGTTCTTTCCCTCCAATAAAATGGCTAGGAGTTTACTACCATTTAAAATAATATTATTATATTATTAGTGTGCAATGTAAGATTCCAAAGAAACTTGTTGTTGCGTATCTGGTGCTCTATCGAACGTAGAAACCCCTTTAAAGTAAAATTATTATTTAATTAACATATATTAATAAATATGAAATATTTCTTATTCTTCATTTACTTGGGATGTTACTTCCTTCCCCCCTTTAAGGAATTTTGTCCTCAATATTTTTATTCACTTATCAAAATAAGTCAGCGTATTTATCCATCATAGCATTTTCAGATTCCCACATTACCTCTCCAACCATATGGTTTTTCCAAAAAACCTTTACATACTGAATTAACTTATTCTCCGACACCTAATCTCTACAGTCAAAAATCAGGACAGGTTGTTCTTTATAGAAGTGATTCTCTTCCAGTTGATCTACCTCTAGGCTCAAAATATTAGAGGGATCGAGCATATACATTCTCATCATAGAAACATGAAAAACATTGTGTACCTGTGATAAACTTGGAGGTAAAGCCACTATATAAGGAACTGGTCTATCATTCTCCAGAATTTCATAAGGTCCAATGAACCTCGGACTCCACTTTCCCTTCTTACCAAAAAACATCACACTTTTCCATGGATAAACATTGAGAAAAGACATGATCACCTACCTTAAAAGAAAGATCCTTCCTCCAATTATCTGCATAACTTTTCTGGAGAATGATAGACCAGTTCCTTATATAGTGGCTTTACCTCCATGTTTATCATAGGTACACAATGTTTTTCATGTTTCGATGTTGAGAATGTATATGCTCGATCCCTCTAATATTTTGAGCCTAGAGGTAGATCAATTGGAAGAGAATCTCTTCTATAAAGAACAACCTGTCCTGATTTTTGACTGTAGAGATTAGGTGTCGGAGAATAAGTTAATTCAGTATGTAAAGGTTTTTTGGAGAAACCATATGGTTGGAGAGGTAATGTGGGAATCTGAAAATGCTCTGATGGATAAATATGCTGACTTATTTTGATAAGTGAATAAAAATTTTGAGGACAAAATTCCTTAAAGGGGGGAAGGAAGTAACATCCCAAGTAAATGAAGAATAAGACATATTTCATATTTATTAATATATGTTAATTAAATAATAATTTTACTTTAAAGGGGTTTCTACGTTCGATAGCGTACCAGATACGCAACAACAAGTTTCTTTGGAATCTTACATTGCACACTAATAATATAATAATATTATTTTAAATGGTAGTTAACTCCTAGCCATTTTATTTGCGGGAAAGAACAAAACTAACTAAAATATGATTATACATGATTGTTAAATTTATTTACATTATCCAATAAAAATTTAGAGGCTTAACATGTGAATGGATCTAATTTTAAGCATAATTTACATTAAAGGGCCGATTTAATTCCTTTTAATGGAGAACCCCAATTTAAATATAGTTTTGGTATCATTAATACATTCTAATTGGCCAAATAAAATTTTTCTTTAGAATAGGGACATAAAATTTTTCTTTGAGTAATTTTTTGGAATTTTTTCGATAAAATTCAATTTTTAATGAATAGTGAAAAATATTGCATTTTAATTCAAATATGAATTTTAATCTAATTTATTTATATGGTTAGATTATATTATTAGTTGGTATTAAAGTGAAATAAAAATATATTTTTACCATTTAATCCAATGTCGGTCATTGAAATTAATTTCACTTTGAAATTGGATATAAACAAGTATCAATCTTTTGATAGTTAGTGTTTCTTAAAAACACGGTATTTGTTTTAACAACGAGAATTAATTTTTAAATTAATTAATTCTACTTAAATGTTTCTAATTTGAAAAAATATACATCAATTTTGAATTCAGAATATCAAATAATTTTTAGGATTAATTTTTGATATTTTTTATGAAAAACTTCTATTTTTGATGAATAGTTAGACCACTTAGTTGTAGTTAAAAAACTAACTTATTCATTTAAATGAAATTTTACCACTTCTATGAATTGAATTTCGAAAATCCAACATAAATTTTTGTTATCAAGAAGTAAAATTTGGTTTAATAAGATGAAAATAATTTGTTGTGAATAGTACCTTTTGATTTTTATTTATCGCGGTTAAAGGTAAATAGAGTAATTCAAGGTAAACAGAATATTATGATAAATTAAAATTACCTTAAAACTTGTCCAAACCTTATTGGATGATTCATTTACGACTATGGTTATGTTTAGGTCGATTTTGGGACCCCATTGATCTACTTGGGAGGGATAATGAAATTTTAGTTTAATTAACTTAAAGTGAATGAAAATATGACAAAAGAAAATATCTTTTAGTAAACTAATTTTTATAAGAAGTTATATAAATTATCTATTTTCCTATAAATATTAATTGAAAATATAAAATAATTTCCTACATAATAATTTTTTTTTAATTTTTAGAGATCGAATAAATTAAATTATTCATGACACAATAATGATGTAGTATTGACCTCATTAATAAATTATTTAAAAAAATAATATTATAATGATTAAAATATTATCCAAAAAATGTCCAATTCTGATTGGATGATTTTATTTCGACCATGAGTCATCTTAACTTCATCTTTAATTATTTTTGGACCTTTTAAAACCGAATATATGTTTACAAAAAAAACTATTTTCATTCTTTCCAAAAGAGCCCCTCCTCCCCCTTATAAAAAGAGACCACTTCTAAACAATTCCTCACTCATATCAAGCCATTTGGATCATCAAAACGTGGCCCAATTAAGATCCATAAATCCATATCCTCCCTCAAGAAGCCTTACCATAGGCAGAAGGCACTTCAAGAAGTCCTTTGGTTCAAACCAAATGGAGTTACGAAATTAAAGGTAACCATTTCTCTTAAATTGTTTTCTTTTATTTTACTTCTCCAACAAGTAAACTCTTTTTATTCGGTAGTTTTGTAACAAAACAAGTATCCTAATTATAAATTGATTTTTTATGAGGAGTATTCAAACTATACTGACACACACCTTCATCTAATGGAGGAATAATACAATGTTTCTGTGGATGGAAAACTAAGGTCTCACGAAACGATGATTGTTCAATTAATACTTACCGCCTCTCATGGTGGCCATTATGATAGAAAAATATTTATATATGATATATATTATGTTTATGATATCCTTATGCTTCTATATATCACATTTATTGCTTGACTTTATGGTTTCCATAGTGGGTAAATAGAATAATCTAATTTGAGGAAGTGCGGACTACCACCCCCTCAAAGTGATTTGATTCGTTAATGAATTATGTGGGATGTATAAAGGATGGGGTTAACGATATCATATATGATATTATACTGGGATTAAAATATAACTATGTATCATTATGTTTTATTTCCTTTAAAATAAAAAATAGAAATGAATGCAGCGTTCAATCGTACTTACGACTTACCGTCTTTATGAACGATCCATTTCATTTCATACCTCTAAATGTTAAGTATTATTATAAATACTTGTATATATTGGACATATAGGATATATATATATATGATATATAAATAATTAATATCATTCTGGATATAATGGACTATTGACTACATGGACACTAATAATTTAAGATGTTAATTTTTGACTCCAGTACCAAATATTGACAAAACGAAAATTATTATCTTAAATGATTACATAATGTTTATAAAATGGTAATTAGTGATATAAAAGGAATAATAAACTTGAAAAATGTTCTTATGAAAGTAGATATTATCTTTAGTTTATTATTCCGGAGATTAAATAATGATCGAGTCTTGTTGGACATGAGGTAATGGACTTCGTCTCAATCTCCTTTCATTTAGGAATATTTTGTTTTAAAACACGACTTTCTTTTGTACACTCTATAAACACCCTTGGATTTTCAAAAGGAATCTTTTTCTAAAAAGAGTTTTAATAAAAAGATAGTAATAATGTTTCTTTTAACGTACGCGGTGACAATGACATTTTCCACCGTCGTGAGTATTATTTGATCATTGGCTTCCTCAACAAGCCGTAGTGTTTTTAAATATAAATAAATACCATATAATCATTTACGTATTTTGGTAATGAAAATGGTTTTTATAATGGTTTTTCTATGGAAATATATTTAAGTGATATATTGATATTAAAATGTGGAAATGTTTTCATTCCTTTATAATTGTTTTATTTGATCTGATTTTGTAATGGTACTTGGACATTTGACAGGTGGTAACGTGATAAACCAAATGATGGGTGGTTTCGTGAATACCAGGATGGGTGGTTATGTTATAACATCCCATGCATTGGCTATGTAAGTCGGCCGTAAGGCTATTCCATTTAATGATATGTGTGGAAGTCCAACCTATGGCTATTCAATTTAAGTATGTTTATTTCCCATGTTACCTTTATATGTTATGTGTTCTTTATATGGGTTTTATAGTAATATTTTTCTTAAAAAAGGGTATGTAATGATCTTTTATTCAGTTAAGAGTATTTACTACTTCATAAAGGTGAAAAGTATTACTTATGTTAATTATTTAATGCTTTACTTTTTGTTTTGAAAAACTACAAGTGTTCCTTATTTGTGTATCCCTTACTGAGATTTTTATGCTCATCCCATGTTTTTGAAATGTTTTTCACATGAAATAATGTGGACATGTGTCAAGTATATGATCAAGGAAAATTCATGTTTCCTTAAACATGGAACTAGACATGAATCTTTTTTTAAAGAGATTTATTTTGAGAAAGAAATGGATACTAGATGAAAGTGTCTACTTTTTAATCTTTTGAGATGTAATAATTATGTCTTAATTCTATAAAACTCTAAACCTGAAAACATCCGCAATGTGAATTATTCGTTTAATTAAATATTAAGTAAGGTTTAAGGTCATGTCCTTATAGTTCACCCCTCTTGTTCTCTATATCAACACCATGAATTACATGGAAAATACTCTGAACCATTTTTTGGTTCACCTATGCCTATAGTGAAACCACATTATGTGTAGATTCTTCCAGTTGATATCTATGACCCTTATTGTGTGACATTTTTTATACAAACGGAATTCACCACAATTATCACTCTCTATTAATCCACAGATTAACAATTTCATATTATACTACATCATACTGTCACAACATTGTATTTTAAAAATCATCAATTTTAGATATTCATCCATTTTCCTAAAAATATATCCAATCTATTGAAAATAGAACCATATTGCAAATATAATAACCATGTCCTTTTCAAAATTGCACATTTTAAAACATCATTAACATTTTTGAAAAATCAATATATTTTCACCCAAAAACATAAATCATTACTCATATTGAAATATACATTACTAGTGTGAATTCATCTCTAAAACTCATGTAATGGTCATATCATTGGATAAACCCATGACAATAATATTCCAGATCCTATAAGTGTCTCCAAAACACTTATATACTTTACTCTATAGAAACATGATGCTCTATATAAAAAAATATAGCAATGACTTTTTATGCTCTATATTTCTGGTCATAACAATCAAACTCCTTTCTACCATCCCATAATAAAATAACAAGAATGAATTTTAATTCAAGGACATAGAAAATTATTTCAATGTTAAATACCAAACAATATTAATACCATTACATGTGAAGGTATGAACTCGTTTATAAAACTTGTAATATCCTGCCACTTCTCTTTATCTTGAGAAGGATAGTGGATATTAACTTCCCTTATGAAACATCCCATAGACACCAAAATATTTTAATAAAAAAAAAGGGATTCAGAAATTTATGGGGGAAAATTACCATTTGAACATATAATAACCCAACTAAAAATGCTATAATAAAGTAATAACTACATTTTGTATCATAATAACATTAAACAAGTAATAGAAATAAAATAGATTCCCAAACCAAAAATTAAAGGAGTAACACTCCATAAGACTAAAATATCAATGTAACCAACCGAAGAAACTACTAACCACACCTAAAGACTCTAAAACAAAACCCCATGTTCCAACCATGCCCCATTCTCAACTTCATAATACATCCCATGAATTAATATCCATCACTAAAGATGTTTTATACATTACCATTGACAATGTATTGATAAATAATATCTAAAGAACCACTAATGGACCACATTATTGGTGTGTAATGAAACTCTATTGGATTTCCTAGGATGAATTCCCGACTCATTTCACTATTATAGAACATCTTAGCACATTCATATAAAAGTATTTATATAAAAACTCTAAAATAGTTTAGAACAAACTAATAAAACATTTTATATGAAAATGGTTGGAAAAAAATGTTTTTTTCCTAAGAAATAAACCCACCAACACATAAATTCCTCTCACAAATTACATTTTTTCATAACCATTTAAATCCACATATCAACACATCCTTTAATTCTTCAAAACATGGACCTCCCTATGCTAGTGAATAGTGAGTCATCCATTCACTATGCTATCACCTAATGAACCATGTTTACAGTTAAAGTCCTAACCATTATCCATCAATCTAATGATTTGGGATACTTCATGCCCTTATCGATCACAAATTCACATGGATAGAAATAACCATACTGCCTAAATAAAATTCCAAAATACATGACCAACAATTTCAATAAAACCTCATTTTTATTAAAATAATTTCAAAAAATATGTTTCAATAAAAAAACATTTATTGACAACACCTTTACCTTGATCAAAAAAAATTAAATTCAATATTTTAAAGACATGTTTCCAATTTCACTTTCCCCAAATCACCCAATATTCACAATTCAGTAAACTAAAACCAAATAGGGTTTCCAAGAAGATAATCACCACAATTTCACACCCATTTTCAAAAAAAAAATTTTTTGAATATAATAATTCATTTTAAAATAATTGGGGTAGGGAATTAATCAACCTACCCTGTGATTTAGGATGAAAACTCAGAAGGGAATGAAAACTCTCATGAAACAAGGTGAAAACACCAAAACCCCCACATATGATATCTTCCCATAAGAAAAAAAAATCAAAATATAAACATATTTGGAATTAAAAGGCTTAAATATATTTGAAACAACAGTATTTATAAGAAACCAAGAGGGGAAATGATGTAGATATAGGAAATACCTACAAAAACTACCATAAATAAGGACATACCATTAGAATAAAGAATTAATGCACCAATAGAATCCTTCAGATCACCTCTATATCAATGGAAAAAGCCACTAATGCCTCTTGTGGGGTAGAATATCTAGTTAGGGTCATTTTTATGAAAAAACGAAGTGTTAATTCTTAATACTTACTTAAATCCACAATTTATGGATCCTTCATTTAATCCTTGAACGGTCAGTCGCATGTTTAGATAACTCGTTCTCCAAATTTTGTATCATGGGGGACTCTCTTGTTTATCCCACACTATTAGACAAAACATGTTCCAACCATGAAAAATATATATGTCCCACTATGAATAGTTTGTCCGTGGTGGTCACATGGTTTGGGAAAATTGTGCGCCTACCTATGTTCCATTTCCATTCCAAAATATTATTGTGAAACATTTTCTTATAAGTGTTTCATGGTTTCCAAAAACCATGATCCAATAGTCCACCGTTAAAAAATCCCCAAAATCATTACAAACATCGTTTAAAACCCTGAAAACATGACCCAAACACATTATATATGTCTTACATACATGAACTCGGTGATGAAGCATCTTAAATGAAAGGGTAAAAATAAAGTAATAATTACAATGTATTTTAATATAATAGAATACAATAATGATGAATATAGTTTAATGTATAATTTAGTTATGAATCTATTACAAAATTAATTATTTAGAAGTGTTTCGTACCTATATACACTTTCCTATTTTTTATTTTATTTTTAAGATATTTTACTTATAAATTTTTCATACATTTAATATATTCATATCAATTTGAATTAAATGAATTATAAGAGGAAAAAATGTCGAGATCATAGAAAATCAATATCATAGAGTGAACCACCACCACTCTCATTTTTAGTGGATCCAATTTATCTCATTATTTCAGAGGATTATAGAAATTGATAATTTTCCAAATATGTTGTTGGTTTCCCACCATCTTATTGACCTCAAATGATTAAGAATATGGTCACCCCTCCTTCTAGGGGATATTAGCGAGTTACCATCAATATTATGTATATACAAATACAAAAAAAACAAATTTTTTTAATATTTTAATAAAATTTTCACACAGATAAATATAACAATAGAAGAGACAAAAATATGAATATAAAATATTTATGGGACAATGATTACATCAATATTATCTTCTCATTTGTTAATCTTTTGGTTCCTACATGTGATTTTTTCATAATATATGGAAATATTCTTAGGTATATTTCTTGTGAGATGGAGATCTCTCCTATTAATTATAACTATTGAAGGTATATTCCAATGGCTTTAAAATGATGTCATTTAATACCATGTTATGGTAATAAAAATTTAAAATTAATTGGTAACTATCTTAAAATACTAGAATATAATATTTATTATTATTATAAAATGATTTTTTTCCTGTTTTTTTCATTTTGATTCCCTCGACTTCATTTAATTCATTTGGTCTCTGAAAATTTTAAGATGTAAATTGATATATTTTAAATGGATATTATGGAAATAATTTCATGACACATCTTTTATCTCATTAAAAGTGATTGAGAACGTTCTATAAGGAATTTCTCATCAGAGGTGAAAGATTTTTGTCATCATTAATAGAGATGCATCTCATGATTTAATTTCATATTTTATAGTATATTAATTACATGTACATAAAAAATTATAATTATTCATAAAGATTCTATTTTTTGAAAATCTATCAATAAATAGTCTAAACCATGAATAATCAGACATCCCTCATATCCATTGGCCTTCATATTTTCTATAAAAATTATAATATTGTTGTATTTTGTCCATTATAATTTATATTATTGTATTATAAAACAATGTTTTTACTAAATAATATAAATATTTCAATATTGTCTTATTAATTATTTTAATATATTGTATAAACATAGATGTGGATGAATGTTCATAGGATACCTAACAACCGTTTTTTGAATAAAAAATACATACATTAGCTTATGTATTTTTTATTAATATTTATGTTTATATTGTCACTATAAAAGAATATTAATTATAAATAACTTATAACAACAAATACACAGGAAATCAATTTAAATGGGCATATTTACATGGATCAAATGGTGGAAATTATATATATTGGTATTTTTTATCCATATAGTTGTACCTATTTCATTGGGTTTATATAATGTTTATTGTTATAATTTTTAGTTAATATAATTATTTCATATTAATGAAATAAAATAAAATAGTGATAAAAATTTATGAATTAGATAATTATATGATGCTCATATAATTTAAAAAATAAATGTTAATATTCATTTATTAATAAGATGATATTCAAGTAGTTTGGGATATAAACCATTCACAATCATCATACGTATCCTAGAACGATGCAGTTCTAATCATTTTATGTAAGGAGAATCTAGATAATGTATGAGGGATGGGATCTAGGCCTACTCTATCTTCTACCATTAATAAGGAATCATCATCATTTACTTATACAACTACTGTGAGTTCTAGGAATGTTGTTGATCATTAATCACAATGAAAAGAAATATGGTTGAAAGAAAAATTCAATAACATTAATCATATTGGAAAAAAAATTATTAGTGGAGGTCAATAATGGAAAATGATTTAGTGTCTATATTTTGGAGGATGACCAGAATGAAACCCTAGATGTTTTAATCTTTATATCTCATCCTATCAATGTAAATTCTAACATTCATAGACCATTCACCAATTTTATAAATAATACATAAAATATCCATTAATAAAACTAAAACGAAAATTTCATATTGAAAACATGAACTAAGAGTCACACCAAAAATAGAGTTTGTCAGGATTACATATGGTCAATTCCTACATGTCAAAAATAAATTATGGATTTTTTTAATTAGGTTTGAAACAATATGATCTTGTTTTCTCAATTTTGGGCTTGGGATATTCGTTTTAAATTAAAATGTCACTTATATTGAAAACATGAACATCATGTAGTACCACCAAATTCATGTGTCCGAAAATCATGTGATCAATTACTATACATCAAAAATGAGTTTATTATCATTTACATAATGTTATAAAATAACCCGAGCTCATTTTCATAGCATTGAAAATGTGAGAGAAAATTTAAACTATAATAAAAAATTTATTTTGAAAACATACATTTTGTGTCATACTATCCACAAAATGTGTCAAATTTAAGTGATCCCAATTCAGGGAAAGAAAAAATGAAATTTGGATAATTTACATGAAGATTAAATACAATCCAATATTTTATTTTTTAATTTTGGTTATATGGATGAAATTTTAAATAAAAGAATGACAATTTTATATTCAAAATAATAATATAGAATTATAAAACTCACACAGTGTTTCTGATGACTATTAAATCAAAGTAAAATTACCATATATTTTGTTTTAAATATATGAACTAATGGAACATTTATCTTCGTTAAGGTTATCTTTGGATGTTCATAATTGTATTTTTTATATTTTAAAACACCTAAACATGCATATAACGGTAAAAACCCAATAAAATGGCATTCTATTGCTGTGGAATAATGGGAACCCTAAATTTTATGTTTTTTAATACATGTAATTTTATACAACATGTCATTCTGAGATTAGGAATTCTTGAAATGACTAAATAAACTATTTTGGAAGATACTAATGTCTTAAATCATTTGTTTTAGAAAAAAATTGGAAAATGAATTTATATGATTCTAAAATCAATGGAAAATGACTTTTAGATTTATTTTTAAAATTTTGGAACTTGAGGCATGTCATTCTATGTAATGGTTTTATGAGGATGTTTTCATACGAATTTTTAATGTTTTAAAACACTAAAACATGCCTATAATTGTAAACCCATAGAAAAAGAACTTATATTAATGTGAAATAATGGTAAAATGATGAATTATTTTTGAAATACCTATATATAAAAGATACCCATCTACCATTCATTTTGATCATAATAGATCCAATTTTTATAAATATACCAATGTTTTTAAAATTGCTTGCCGAGGGAGGGGAGACACTAGTGAAATGGAGTTAGATGATTATTAAATCATAGGAAAATGACTGAATATTTATTTTTGAATTGTATAAAAAAATGAAATTTTATTATGAGTTTTCGTTTTCATGAGATACCTAAAAACATATTTTTAGAGTTTTAAAACACTACATCAAGATTATAACAGTAAAAATTGTAGAAAACAACCTCAAATTGACAAGAAATATGTGGAAAAAATTTTTTAAGTTATATATTATATTTACACATAGTAATAAACTTCATATAGACTGTGGTGTGGTAGAAATGACTCAATATGATAATTTTAAAGACATCAATGTTTAAAAAAACATGTATTAGATGGTAAAAACTATGAAAACAATGCCATATGGATGTAAAATCATAGGAAAATGACCATATATTTATTTTGAAATATAAAAAAATTATGGTACATTCTTCTAAGTTATATTTTAGTTGGGATACAAATAAACGCGTTTTTAGTGATTTAAAAGGATAAAACATGCATGAAACAATTAAAACCACAATATATATTAATATGATGACTTTAAATCATTAAGAAATCCACGGAATTATTTTTTATGGGTACACATAGAAAACATGTCCATCTGATGCGTGGTGTACTCAGAATAACAAAATAAATAGTTAATAAGGATGCTAAATTCATAAAAAATGTGTTTATTGGGTTCAAAACATGGAACATGACATTAAATTCCTATGAACTCATAGTTAAATGATTGTATATTTATTTTAAAATATATGAACCAAGGGAATATCATTTTGAGTTATGTTTTTTTTGGGATGTCGGTAAATAGATTTTTTGTTTTTTAAAACACAATGATATGTGTGTAATGGTAGAAAGATAGAAATGTCATAATAATGATGTTAAATCTTGGTAAAATTATCGTTTAATTATATTTTGACATGTATGTGATGAAAAATGTAAATTTTACATGTAGTTTACTTGTAATGACTCAATAAACAATTTTAATGTTACCAAAGCCTTTTAGAACATGTGTTTAATGTAAAAACTAGGAAAATGACATCAGATGGATAATAAATCCTTTAAAATTACCATATATGGACCCATAATATTTAGGGACTGATGTAATTTTATTCTATGATTAAATTTTCAATGTATGTCTGGAAAAAGATTATAGTGTTCTAAGAACACTAAAATGTCAATGTAATGACCAAACCTACGGAAGAAAACCATATATTGAGGTGAAATCATGGGAAAATATAACCTAAATTATTCTTTATGTTTAAACATAGATGAAATGTCTATATGAAATTTGGTGTGCTCAAAATGATCCAATAAACACTTTTTATCGATACCAAACACTACTAGAAACATGGCGTTCTGTGCCACATAAATCATGTGACCCTTAAAGGCTGTCGTTAACCCCAAAAAGGGGGATAATTATCCCCCCACCCCACTACCCCATATCATGCACATCAACCCCTCCCTCCCCTTAATGAACATTGACGCAATGCTACCCATTCTCAGCTATAGTAGACGGATTATTGTTGCTCCACATCTGCCCTTTATCCCCACAATGAAATCCCTCTAATGCACACCCCTTCTCCCCTTGATCCAAATCCACTAACAAGAAACCACCATCTGAAACCTCACCTCACATATTGCTTCCCCCACCACACTCGGAGCATCCACTACCACTACCCATCCACCCACACCACTCCCACTCCCCTAACGCTCTCCACACCATTTGTCATGCAACTTCTGCCTCTAATCTACCTTCCATATCCTTTCCCTCACCCACATAGTAGACCTAATAGAATCACTACCAGCATAGCCTTTTATCTTGGGAAATATAGTCTCCCCCACTTTCAACTACCATTAATCATGCTTCAATCCCTGATTCATCACTTTATTTGAGGTAATCATTATTATTCTTGTATATATTATCATTTTTCAACATTTTATACCTTATATATTACTAATTGCAATTAATTATTCATTATTCAATCTTGATATATTTTCTTATATATTTTAATGTATTGGGTTAGTGAAGGATATAATCCTTTTCAAAGAATTTCTTTTCAAGGATATATTTTTTATAATTATTTCACCTTGAAAAAATTATCACATAATTAATTTTGTGATATTGTGACCATTACAAGAATTATATATTTGATTTATATAATTATGTAATTCTTTTTACAATATTTTTTATTTGAATATTTTTATGTGTATGAATTTTATTCCTATCAGATATTATATGTCGTTTGTTAATGTGTCATATTTTTTAAATAATGTTAATTGATTTAACACATTTCATCAATTAAACTTTTATAAATTAATCAATTAAATCTATGTTGGAGAATGATAAATTCTTATTTTGGAAGAAACATTTAATATTCATTACATAATTTAAAAACACTAATGTTTCATATGTTTTTGTATATATATATATATATATTATTTCATTAATATATAAAATACAGACATTAATGAAGAATTACATATAAGTTGGTTTTTTTAATTTATACAATAATTGATTAATTAAATTCAAGTTAAACAATTATAAATTTGATTCATGAATTTTTTATTAATAGATTTATTATGTACAAATAATTTTATGTATAAACATAATTCAACAAATTTATAGCTTAATGTATCAATTGTTAACATTTATATGGATTTAAATATTGAATTTTTGTATAATTTACATTTAAGGAAGTTAAATAGTGGATAAAAATTTAATGATACGTGATAAAATGAATAATTTATTTTAGTCGATGAATGTTCCATAATCTTTTCTTTATTAATTATATAAACTATTTCAATATAATTTAATATATTATTTGGTGTAACAGTTTGTATAAAAGGATTATTAATCCTTTATTTTTTAGTATCATATGTATTTTTTTAAATATATTTTGGAAAAAAAAATTTTTATTGATTTGACATAAATTTGTGTTAAATTATTTTTGTGTGTTTTATTTTCAATTTATTATCATAATATAATCATATATCATGGATACATGATTAATTAGGGATGATATATATGTATTATTTCCTATCATAATTCAATCAATTTGAAATATTAATCTATTATTTACTTGTTATGAGATATTTTTATCATGAAAACATAAATTGTAATAGGTATACCTACATTTTATCTTTGACCCGAAAATTGTATATGGTTTTTATTCATAATGAATGGCCAGTTATATATTTATAATTATGTAAATTATAATATCGATGATTTCAAAATATCTATATAAGTACCGGTAATATTTTAATACATTGATGTTTAAAAAACAAGAAATGGGTTAATAATGAAGGAGTGGGATGATGAGACCAACACCTTGAATTCAATGTATACTCAAAAGATGGCTCACCCATTTTTTATGGTTTTTTTTGTGAGGGTTGATTGATTATACTAGAACTAATGGACTCCCTAAAATAAATATTTATATTAATTTCTTCTGTTAATAAAATAATATTGATATTGAAATCTTATTAATATATTATAATCGAGATGTATTCTTTTCATTACATTCACATGTCCTTTATCCAATTATTCTAATTTCCATATCAATTAACATGTTCAGAAAAAATTATCATTTTGAATCAAAAATATATCGTAGTCAAATTCTATTATATATATTCATTTAATAAACATTTTATTTATCTTAACATTTTATATTTAAACTAGTTTTATAGGCGCCTCTCTACAAAATATTTTTTCTTGTACAAAATAGCAGTTTAAAAATTAAAATGAATTCGTAATTAAATATAACATAAAATGTGATGATCATGTCATTTGTGAATATTTTTTCTAGTATTGGATGTGTATGAATTGATGTCACCATGAAATTGATTATTACTTATTTTAAATAAATTCTGGGATCTGGAATTCTAAAAATGCACACAACATGAGGTCTTGTGTAATTTTTAGAAATTTTATCATAGATATGAATATGGGTAATATTTTTATTTATCTTCCACATAAAACATAGAGAGAATATTTTTTATAGAATTATGTAATTTATGGAATTCAAAATAGGATTTCAAAGTTACTATATTTGTTTTACATGTATATAATGTGAAAATAGATATCAATTATTTTTAGATACTATATAAGAGAACCTATTATTGAATGTTATTTGTAGAAATAATAGTACTTGGACTTGTTGTGTGGATTAAAATATTCATTTTAATCATATAGAAAAACTTCAGATAGATTTTGATTCAAGGATGTCAAATCTTTTGCTGGAAATAATTATAGAAATTGTATGTGGTATGGTTCCTAAATGTGTTAATATATAAAAAATTAAGACTAAGGAGATCAATCCACTTTATTGTTCATATTTTGGTTCATTGAGGTTTTAAGAAATAATTGATGATGCATTAATAAAACGTTACTATAAATCTTGAACACTTGAGGGAAGGAACAAAAGGATCTTGTGGGAAGTTCCATCTAGTACTATAAATAAACAGGCACCCCTTCATTCTATGTAACCATTTAAATGATGTTATGATAATTATGTCACGTGAAATATTTGTGTGAAGTATAGTTGCACATATTAAATATTTTAAGAAGAGTATTTATTATTACTATCAAGAACATGTATATATTTTTTGTGGTTGAGTTATTGATAAGGGTCGACTGAAATTCATCTTGTGTGACAATATAAAAAAAATTCATGTCTCGGTGTTATGATTGATTTATTGAGTTGTGATTATATGAGATTTTAAATATTCAGTTTCTATTATCATTGTTTAATGTACATCAATTCATAACTATTGTTCAACAAGTGATTTGTGAATGTTAGGGAAAAAGACATATATTCCAATATACTTTAGTGACCTTTAATTAATTAAAACTGAGTAAGGATTCACCAAATGTAGTGAACTATGTGGATTTAATGGAATTGTTTAATTGGAGGTAGTGTTCTATTACTAAAATATTTTAAATGAAGTATGCCTAGAATAGAGTGACTACATCTGAAATTTCTTTTCCACAACTCGTGCAAATTTGTTTTTTGTGAATGACAGACTCACTATCCATATATGATCCTTGGATTATCCCTTATTGGTGAACCAATTATACTTTTTCTGTGGTCTCCAAGCTTGTGATTGTTTTTTTCAGGATTCCATTAGACATGCATAACAAATTCCAACCTATGTGGGAACCTTATTCGTCACTATAAAAGAATAATTTAACCCAATGATACGCCCCTCCCCTCTGAATGTGTTATGGGGTCCTATTTAGTTGGACATTAAGATTTGAATCATTGGTCAGATACATAATTCAACATGTTGTGGGTGATATTTAGAAAATTACTTTCTACAAACACTATTATTCATGATCCCCATTAACATTCTCATAATTTGAAAGAGATATTTCATTTCACATATGTGACTAGAGATGCATGTTCAAACAACTGTATGCAATTCATAATTGAAATTGACCATTGGTATAATTGTATGGTCTATGACTGTAACCATCCAAAATATTATCAATAGATTTTATCTTCATATAATTATTGTATAAAACCCATAAATAGCATATATAATCCAATAAATATAATATTATTATAAATTAGAAATGAAATAAAGAACTTATAACAATGAAATAGTTAAATACGTTACATTATGATATAAGATAAATTCATAAATTTTTGATTCATTATTGATGAGCATGACGTAATCACCATTATCGTAATATATCCCTCACAATTTAATAAATTTATTCATGGTAATCATCCTCATTGGTAGACTTCATCCAAAATAAAAACCTGATCAATAAAATAATTAATAAGACACCTATCTCCTCCTTTATATACTAACCATCATCACCACTTTCCTTCACACCTTCCAAACCTTGTATATTGTCTAAATTATACCAGATTACCTATCCAAACCACTTCCCCACATTTGGGATCTATTGGTCTAAAAAAATTCAAAACCTATCTTCCTCATGAAGGTTATAAACGAAAATAAATTTACGAGTTAAAATCCTCAATCATTGTCTTTTAAATTATTTTATTTATTATCCTCTTTATACATCCTCTATCCAATGATATGTGATAAATCCATTATATTATATAGTATAATTTTTTTAATGGAATATCAATCATCAAACCACTTACCCTTTTTCTATTATTCAAAAAATGAAAACATCATCAATGATGTGTCGATTTACCACCTTCAAGGATGAGAAGTTATTATTTTCCTTATCCACCTTCAAGGATGTTGTAAACCCATTATTTTGGTTAAATAACTTAATACATATAAAATTTATTTGTTATATAAAATTCTGTAACCAATATATAAACATGATATCAAATAAAATTATATAGGTTTATAATGGTTATTAAAATCACCACAATAAATTAAATCATTTTCATTGACATATTATCTAATGAATAATCATCATTAAATATAACCAAATTATTTTATGTCCATTTATTGTTATATAAATTCATTAATAAGTTAAAATTTCATTTCTATATAATTATTCTAATTTTACATGATCGTTAATACATTTATACAAGAAAACCCATTATGAAATCCAAGAAAACAAACACTCCTTGAAAAAAAAATTGAACATTATAACTCATAAAAATGAACATAATAATAATTAATAAATTTATAATAAATAAAATTCATGTATAAAATTATCTAGAGGAATTATTTATTTAATATATTTTTATTATCCTTGATATTATTTGTGAAGAATGCATCAGACATAATGTATGGGGATTCTCGAACCCCACTCATTTTCTATTTTTTATTCCTCATTCATTCCATATTTAAGTGAAGGTATTAATTTAATATTATTATAATATAATTTCATTGTCCTTATTTTTTTTAGATATACACATTTCTAACGTCAATTTTTTATATACACAATGATTTTCTAAAACAACTATTATTTTCAAAACAATTTTCTCATCATTTAATTTTCTTATTATTTGCTTAAGAATGAAGAATCTTATCCCCAATATTTTTTTTCAATTATCACTCTGAGAAAAATAATTCTTAATTTTTGATGAAATAATTTTTAAAACCATCCCATTATATATATTACTCAATGACACTGATTAATATAAGTTTTATGTGGAACACATGTTATATAAATTCTATAATGTGAATTGTGTGACCAAAATAATATAGAATTCCAATTCATTAGGTAATGTGATGTATCTCATGAGATTATGTGTATTATGTGTGAAAATTTTGCTATCTATTTTCACACTGATGATTTTATGAATATGCACATATATTAGATGTTAACATGAATCTATCTCTTTTCAAAACTGTGTGTGGTATTTGACCACTAAGACTTGATGTTTCATTTTTAAGAATGGCCACATTCAAATCCTTTACAAAATTCTTCCTTTCATTATTATAATGATGATCATATTCTTATAAAATGATTAATATTATTATTCTCACAAATTTCATAATTATTGATGTCATTATTTAAATTTGTAATTGGGTTTTAGTTAACCCGTTTATTTCATATATATCATCATGGAATTACTTGTTCTAATAATATTTTGATGGACGCTACTATTAAAGAGAATGTGGAATTAAATAATGTTTCTGTTTTAATATGTAAAGTTTATGTATGGTCCTAATTTTCCCAATACACTAACCCTTTGGATCTATGTTTTATAATTATATTATGTTATATATCATTAGATTTATATAATTGTATTGTAAGAAAATTTAGGGTTCCTATATTTTGTATCAGATCATAGTTTAGTCATTTTGGAAATTTGGATTAGATAACATTAGTGAGAACCATAGGGTGATAATAAGTATATGTTAGAACCCATGAATCTTTTTCATAGAAAAATGATAAACATATGAATAACAAGAGATATTCCTTCTGTATTAATAGCTCAAATGAATATATTATTTAATTATAACTTGTTTACATATTATTTTATTCAAAACATTTCTATTTCATAAATTTACGGGAACGAGTAAAACCCAGACAACAATCCTTATGAGGGACAGTGAAATATTTTCCAGAACGACATATCTAATGTCATTGTAGATGTAGTTAAAAATTTCATGGTGATGCTCTCTTATTTGTCTTTGGCTATTCAAAATACACTGAATAATGTGGATCATTTTTCTTCACCAAAGAGGGATAAAATTATTATCACATGTTCTATGTAGTAATGAAAATCATCATTTTATGGATCATCTGATCCACTCATTTTGGAATAGTGGGTTTATTCAATGTATAAGATTATTAATATGCTCTATTTCTCTATGATAGAGAAGGTGACTCTAGATATCTATCATTTAGATTGATATGATGATAAATGTTTTGAATTGATTAATAACACTAAGACGAATAATAAAATATAATTTATGGACTGTAAAGAACTAATAAAATATATCATAACTATAATATACATTGAACTATTTATTCAAATATTGAGATTAAATTCATTATGTTGAACACAAATAAAGGTGAATCATTCCTGACATATGAATAAAATTTCACAAGTCATTAAAGGTAAATATCATTCTATGTTAACAAAAATAAATAAAAATATATAGATTCATTAGTGTTTAAAACAAATATTTTAACTGGTCAATATATATGATCATTTGGGAGTTATGAAGAAATTTATTAATTTCCTCTCATAGTAGAGATGGTGTTTTATGAATGGTCCCATGGATATGGAGAAAATAAACAAAAGATTTAATTTAATGATTGAGGATCTAATGAAAAAATTGAAAAGATAGATCAACCACTCAAATATAAAAAAATATGGGAAGTATTATTAAGGGAACTACCTATAAGGGATGGGTAAATTTTATATGTGTGGGATATAAGGAAACCAAAAACATGAATGTTGAAGAAGAATGAAGAATCTATCCAATGTGATGGAGGAAAGGATGGAACCCCCTGGTCCAATGATTTAATTGTATCGATATAGTGAACTATAAAATAATTTTCACAAAACCTAAAGTCCTGATGGGTAATCAGCATCATCATCTACTAAGACAATGAAAAAATATAAATCTTAAGACATCGGTACTACTGAAGTAAAGGACAAAAAAAGAAAACAATGTCATAAATGGTACACTTAATATTCACTCAATAATGGGTAATATATTATTGATTATACTTCCACGCATTCCTTTATATAATGAATGGTTTATAGAAGTATTTAAATTTATCCTTGAATCCTTTAAGTAGAGTTATCCTTAAAATGAGTGAGTGGCTCTGTCATTTCCTCCCAAGTGTTTAAATCTTATCCTTTTAGAGAATGTAGGAATATTTTTCCATTAAATCTTGTCATACATCCATTGGTTCAATTCGATGTTACACTGTGAATTGATTGTCTATAACTATTTACAGAACACATAAATTGTTGATAAAAAAATTTATATTTTCATATACTAATCCATCCCATGATCTTTTAAAAATTCAAGGAATACCATGATTCATTTTTTGAAAATCCATAAATAGTGTGGGTGTGGATTCCATGTGAAGAAGTATACAACACTCAAATGACTGAGTCAAAGGAAGTCATCAACATAAAGGAAATTACAATTTTAAGGCAATACACTATTTTATTTTCTGATGTTTTACTTGGACATACCCCATATTGTGAGGTAGAGTTCACACTAGAAAATATACATGGAGCCAATCCTCTCTCAAAATTCCTCTACAGGATGGCCTCGATCAAACTGGAGGAGTAAAATAAAATTTTGTCGAAGTATTTGGACAAAGGGTAAGTATTCCATAGTAAATATTGTTATGTTTCTATAAGTTTATTTGTAACGAAAAATGATATATGATTTATGTTGTGCCTCAATAATCAGTAATTCATCATGATCACCAAAATGTACAAGGTTCCTCTTATAAGGATTGATAATGGTTATGATAGACTATGTGGATCTCAAAAATTATAGAAGGTTGATATTTGTTTTTGATAACTTAATCTAAAGGTGATGAATGAATATATTTAGAAGACAACTTTCTATATAGTGTATGGGCACTAAGAAGTTCTTTTTATGCCCTTATGACTGATTAATGCCCCTACAATATTGGTGGATTTGATTAATAGATTCTTTAGACACTGCCTTGAAAAATTTGGGTTAATGTTTATCAATGATATTCGCATATACTCCAAAAGAAATGTGGGACATGAAGAATATATAATTATTATATATGATACATTAAGAAATTATAAGTTGTGAAACATTATTATCATGTTTTAATTTTGGATTCAGTATGTCACGTTCATAGGACATGTGATCACATGTTAGATAATTTATCTAAACCCTTAAAAAAAGTAAATAAATGAATGTACCAAACAAGCATGTGTCATAGAAATCAATAGTTTTTATAGACTTTTAGGATAATACTGATTTTCTGGAGAAGTGTTTTATGATTTTATATCATACTAAAAAATTTAACAAGAATGGTGTATAGTACCTCTCTATGGAATAATTTGAGGAATGTTTCAAGGACCTAAACAACATGCTGATCACTGTACATGTACTGAAATTACCAACTAGTGGAAAATTTAATGTGATATACATTGATTATTCAAATAAATAATTGGATATTATATATTATTCGTATTGATGAATATGTGTCCAATGCCTAACAATAGATGAAGATCCCTGAGCAGAACTATCTGATGCATGATATAGTGTTAGCAATAGTGATCTTATATCTAATGATTTGGTAGAATTAACTCTATAGTGGACGGTGTCATATATATTCTGAATCAATTAATATAAAATATATATTAAAATATATGGATCCCAAAATGTGTCAAATAATATGGTTATATATAATAATTTACTAATACATCCCTATTCACTAACATCTGGTAATGGATAATAAGGAAGATAATTTTTTTAATAGAAAAGAACATGCTGCTATATCAATGATGTGGATTTATAAGGACCCTATCATAATGAATATGAAAGTATGGGTATGTAATTAATAACTAAATTAAATACATCCTAACATTTCCAAATTATTTCTCAACGATCTATCGAAGGTATGATCAAGGAAGAACAAAGGGATGATTTGGGGATTGAAAATATGGTGAAAACAGTAAATAATGGGAAGAAAAAATAGTTATATATCAATGATGATGAGGTGATTTTTTTGGGAACAATGCCTTGGGTTCCTTATTCACCTGAGATAAAGAATGATCAATAGAATAATTTACATATATACACTTTATTTTTCTATCTTGTAAGTACCATGTTGTACCATGATTGTTGAGAACACTTCTGGTTGGACAACATAGAAAAGGATATTGTGGATTATATATTAAGGTCGTGATATGTAAATAAGATAAAACAATATGAAAAAAGTACAAAGGGAAGAAGTAACCATTTCCAATACCCATGTAGAAACGGTAAATTTTCACTATGTAATTTTTCGCTGGTCTCCCAAATACATCCATAGGAAACAATGTGATATGATTTGTTCTGTATTGAGTCATTATGATTGAAAAAATTAACAGTATTTAAGATGATTTATCTCTTGAACATATTTCAATGATATATTTGAAGGAAGTGGTGAGTCCAATTGGTGTTCCATTTTCAATCATTTCTAATCATGATCCAAGGATACCATCTAAATTCATGAGAACTATCAAACATTATTTGATTAATGAATTGAAATTCTTCACGAACTATCACCCCAAAAATGATGGCCAATCTAAAATTATTATTCAAATTCATTAGGAAATATTACGAGCCTTCTAGATGTTATTAAATAGTTAATTGAATCATCAAATTCCATTAGTTGAGTTTCTATAAAACAACAACTTCCACTAAAGTATTCATATTGATATGTAGGAAGCTATGTAAGGAAAGTGATGTAGAACTCCATCCTGCTAAGATGAAGTTGGAAAAATAAAGATCCATGGACCTCATCCTGTGAAATATATGACACCGAAGGTTCTATCCATACAAAAACATATAAATGCTTCTTAGATTTGGGAAAATTGGTTTTCTAACAACTGTCAATGGGATATAGAGATCAATGTTGGAGATAATTTTTTCCTTCTAAAATCCCCATAGAAGAGAGTCATGTTGTTTTGAAAGAAATGTATGATTGTCCCTATGTACACTGGACCCTCTAAAATACATTATGGAAATGATTAGTTTCCTATCACCTTACACATCCAAGAAATATAGATCATGTTCATGATTGGTTCCATGTAACACTCCTGAGGAAGTACATACCTGGACCGTCAAACATAAAGAATATGGAAATGGTAAAATTGTAGAAAGAACTCACAATAAAGAGAAGTCAAAAAAGATCATGAAATTAAGAGACAAATTCCGACACCGAATGAATAAACCAAATTATCCATGTGTTTTAGAGTAATCATAAGTATGATGAAGCTACATGGGAGAAAGAAGAAGTGATCAATAAAAATTACTCCAATCTATTTATCTAAAATAAAATAACAATGATGAACTTTCAAATGGGGGATGAATGTAATAACCCCAAAATTTCTCACTAGAATTTTCTTTGTAATAATTTTTTTATAAAACACATACATAGCATAAGAACCCAGTAAAAATATTATTCTCATACATGATAATGAAATAAGGAACCTATACCAATGGAATAGAATCATGACCATTGGAATAGTAACACGACCATTAAGAACAACAATACAGCCAATAGAATTGTAACCCCACATACTAAAATAAACATAAAATGTATGTATCTTATAAATGAATATATGTTATATTTATATCATGGAATATGTAAATAAATGTTTTAGAAATTATAAATTAAGAGTTCATATTTTCTAAAAACACATATATTAATTTATAATTTTATAATTAATATATTAATTTATAAAAAATTTAATATCATAAAATATATTCATAAATTAATATTTTTTTATTATTATATAATTATTTTGTTCGACATTAATTATTTTCTCAAAGTGTCATACAATTGGTTACAAATATTAATATAAATAGTTTTTGAATAAATGAGTTTTTTTATTTAAAAGTATATTTATAATTTTTGTAAATTTATTTTCATAAAATGGAGATCATTTATTAATCCTACGAATACCCATTTTTAGTATTAATATTTGGGATATTTCTCTAATAGTTTTATTTTTTCTAAATAGTGAAATAGGATAATTTACAATATAAGATAAATAAAAGAATTTTTGGACCATTGTTGATGTATGTATTATTTAATCCCCATTATATAGGAATATCTTATCTCTAGTTAATATATTTATTCATTTAAATAAACACAATTGGTATTCTTTGTCCAGAATAATAAAATAACCAATAGAATAATCCAAAAACACACATTTCATCCAATATAAACACCACATCATCTACTCACACCTTTAAATAATTTTATATTTTAAAAAATTTTCACAATTATGTCCCCATGCCTCTTACACACAAATAGGTGATCCTGGTATCAATAAAAGACCAAACCCATGATCTTGAATGATGTTCTAAAGGAAAAAAATTTCAAGTTGTAAATTCCTCAATCCCTTTCTTTGAATTAATTTTGTTCATTTATCCTCTTCTTAGCTCCCTTATCCAATGATAAATGATAAATAAATTAAAATAAAAATACTATAATTTTTATAGCAATATCAATCATCACACCTGTTCTCCTCTCCCCATTATTTATTATAATTATAACATTGTTCATCATGTTTTGATTCACGCCTCTATGGACGATTATTTTCCACATTCCATAACCACCATCAAGGATTGTCATAAACACATTATTACCGATAAATCAAATATTAATATACATATTATATGTAATATAATAATATATATACAACATGTAGTCATGATATTAAATAAAATGATATATATTCATGATGCACGTAAAAATCCTCTATATAAATTAAATCATTTTCATTAATGTTTAATATTATGAATCACACGGAAACAATATAAAAATATATATACAAGACAATACAATCTTATATAAAAATATTAGTAACATTTACATTCAATTTCATAGCATTATTATTATTTTAAATGAACTCTCTTACATGAATAGAAAAAATTGAACATAAAACTAAGAAAATGAATACTCATTGAACGACATTATTTAACTCTCTAACTCAAGAAAGATTTCGATAACCAAATGTAAGAAATTATAATAAATCAAATACATGTATTATAAGTTCATTAATTACTAATTAATGAGTCTAATTTTATTATATATGTTATTAAATTGATAAAATAATCTATACATAAGGAATGGGGACTCTAGAACACAACTCTTTTTTTTTTGGGTTATTCATATTTCATTAAAAATTTCAATGTAGATATTATTGTAATATTTCACAAATTAAAAATAATTTTTGTTTCACTTTTTCGGTATTTACATGGTTTCAATTTTATTTTTAAAAAATACATTTATTTTCTAAATAACTATTCCTTCAAAAATACATTTTTACTTCTCCTGAGTTGTTGTTTCTTCACTCAAGAATGTTAAATATTATACTAAATATGTTTTTAAATTTTATATCAAGAAGCCAATGATTATTTATTAATGAATTAAAACTTATTAATACCATTAATTTATATGGTCTAATTCATGAATTGTATTTATATAAATTCATTATCTCATTTATAATTATATACATTTAATGATGTGATGGGTGCACTCAGAATTATATATAAAATCAATGAATTGGGTAATGTAGTTTTCTTATGAGATGATGTGTATTATGATGGATCATGATGCTATATTATTTCACAATTATTATTTCATTATTATCCACATATTTTATTCATGAATATGATGATATCTCTGTTTAAAACTATGTGTGGTTTTTGGAAAATATGGCATGATGTTTCATTTTTAAGAATTTCCACATTCTAGACCATTATATTTTTCTTCCTCTTAGGATTATGATGAGTAATTTTTTGAGGATGTTGACTATGAACACTCTTTTTATATTGATTTTTTTCCTTATCTATCCTTTTAATTGGATTTCATCTCAACCGTTGATGTATATCCTCATGTGATTACTTGTAATAAAGAGATTGTGAATTCCATTAAAATGATAGAGTAGATGGAATCAAATGACACTTTTGTTTCAATATGTAAATGTTATGTATGGTGATAGTTTTCAAAATAAAATAAACATTTATATCCAAGATTGGTAGTGCTATTATTTTATTTATCTTTAAAATGATGTAATATTTATGTAAGAAAATGTAGGTCCCCTATAATGACTCCTTCCAATGGATGGTTAATGGCGGAAATTAAGGTCATCATGGTCAGACTACAAAATACATGAAAAATATTATATTAAAGAATATGTGTTATTTTCCATTTAATTTTGGGTTTAAAGTATTATTTATATTATCTAAAGTTTATAAATTAATGATATTTAATATAGAAATATATTAGAAAACTGAAATGTTAAACCACCTGGAAAACTCTCTTGCATGAATGGATTTCGACATGATATACCCTCAAATTAATAATGATATTTGGTTTGTATGATTGGTGTATGTAGCAGATGGTTTGAATACATATATTTCAATTTTTGGTTAAACTCATAGAACATATTTTTGGTGTTGGTTCCATATAATCATCTTTTATGGTTTTATATGAAAAAAAAATATTCTATTGACTTACACTCTTATTAATGGAATTATAAATCAAAGGGATAATATTTATATTAACCTTAATACATTGATTTATGGGTTGAATATATTTTGGAATGATGGTTTGATGACATACGACTATGAAATGAATGAAATATTTAAACATTGTAATTCTTAATTGAAAAAACAATGACATCCCGGTTTGTGAAAATATATTATGATTCATTAAGAAGTGGTATTTTTCATAGCCTTTCTACAATAAAAGTAAAAATTATACATGTCTTCAACATTGTAAAAATGTTGAATACAAGGGTCATTGAAATTTTCTTCTCCCTAAGAAAATGTTCCCAATGGACAGAGTCTCATTTTATAGTTCCGTTGATTTCATCAAATCACTTATGACCATGAAAGGAGTATAAATATTATCACAGATTCAAGAAGAAACATCCACATGGTATATTAATATTATGATTTGGTGCCTAATCCATTACCCAATATTAATGGTAGTGGATGGAATAATAGAAACACTTGAATGAAGAAAATTATTATTTTTTAATATCCCTTAACAGATGAATAATATTATATAGTTTTTTTGGATGTAATTCACAATGAAAAAAAATTATTTTCATCTTATATTGTGCACCATTTTTGAATTTTAGTGGAAAATAAAAGGACTGTATTAATGAACTATGATATTTAGAATAAACTGGTATTATGAGACAATTACATTTACAGTTGGTTGAGGTAAAAAAATAATAAATAATTTTAATATATTATATAGTTAGTAAAAAAGTGAAAAAGAAATTTCATTCCATTTTTAATATTCTCATTGTACCCAATGTTTACTCATATAATATTTCTTCATGTGTTAATGGGATATGTTGGAAAATTCATGGGTAAAAAATTCATGAAAATCACACACTACTTGAGTAGTTGATTCCACTTAGAATTCATGATTTTTTATCTCCAAATTTTATTCAACCGTTGATTGAGATGAGTAATTTTACTGGACATTATTGATTAATAAATCAACAAATGGTTCATTTAAAAATTTTAGATCATAGAATTGTACTTAAACTCTTTCACAGAGAGAAACTATTCCTCTGTAATTTTTCTTTGTTATGGTTCACTTGATTTTTCCCCTAACTGATGAGTTAATAGATGTCTGTCCATTTTAATTAATATTTATTTATCCAAATGAGCGATATCCTAATAAATTAATACAATTCATACAAAATAGAGAACATAAGGTGGTATATATATCAAAAGGATATTTTAAGGATGAGTGTACTAATTTTTGTGTAGAATTTCTTATGGATGTTGATTCAAAATTTGATAATACCTATTATATTCATGATGGTATATCTTGAGAAGTATCTATGTTTTTATATTGATATATTGTAGTGGGTACAATCTCATTAAAAATATATTGTTTAATACTCCATTAGTCACCCCATTGATACTATAAGTGTATTCTCAATTCTATTTTTTAAATTATACCTGTTATTTTTGCATATATTATTTTATCATTTTAAAATGAAATTATAATTTATAGAAAACACATTACTAATATAAAAGACGATATATATCAGGTGAGTGATTTTCATATTCAACAGTCACATTATCTGTTATTTCATGATTGTTTCAATTATATTGTACATATGAATGGATTTACATCATTATTGGAATATTTAACTAATTTATTTATGTATAAATTTTTATTTAATTTTGTCAAATATATATATCCATAATCTATGGTAGGTATGTGACCCAATAATAATTGATTAATTCAAAAAACTTGTGGTGGTTCCATAAATAATGTACCATTGTTACAATTATTTTTATACTAATGGATTTTTGTTTCGAATTAATGATGTTGATGAATAATGAGCAACCCAAAATATCAGCATTCATTTATTATGATAATTTTTATTATTAATATGTTCTATTGAAATAAATCATTAAAGTAGTATAAATACATGAGTTTAAATAAATACTATTAAACTATAATTGGGTTGATCCTGAACATCGATGTATTGTTGATAAGTATCAATTTACTTTGGATAATTTTATCTATTTTTATATATAGATCAACATGTTATTAATGAACTGATCTTTTGGGCATCGCAAGAATTACAAGTTTTCATAGATACAATTCCACCTATTTTGAATTGTGGAGTTTTTATGGAAATTTAAAGGTGAGGAGTAATTTTTTTTAATAAGATAAACCCATGACTCTTTTCTTTGTTTTGTAATAGCTTGATCAACACATTGTAGTTCAATGTGAAGATGATATTTATTGTATTATATAAATCATTGAAAGAGAATGTTCATTTTTCATGTTTAGTGAAATTTATGATTGTTTTACCACTAATTGATTTAAACCCTTTCTAATGTAAAATTTTATAAATATTTTAACTATATTTCTATATACATTCTTGATAAATAAAATGAATTACTGTTAAAATAATTAATTGAATGTTTAAAAAAATTATAAAAAATTATATAATCATTATATAACAAAATATATGAAGCCATCAATTATATGAAAAATGTGATAATAATAATAATAATATTATATATATATATATCCCCCCATAATTTAATTACTTCTTCACTTTAAGTAATTTCTTTCAATAAAAAGATTCACTATTCATTAATTTCTTCAAATATATGAGGATTGGGTGATAAAATGTTAATTAGGAGGAATTATTTGCATCTTAATGTGAATATAACAACACATATTAAATTTAATCTCTTTTATGATCTTTTCCCTACTACCTAATTCACCATAATAAATTACTAATAACTACAAAACTAATCAAATACATTCATTTTCATATTATAAATCGTAGTTAATTATTCCTCATTGTTAACATTTCTATAAATAACAAGAAGAAATTTTTATATGAATATATATATATATATATATATTATTCCAATTATTGAACAAAAAAAATCCATGCAATGAGTACATTAAAAGATAGTATTAAATCAATCCAAATATAAAACATCCCTTGAGGATAATTGTGGTAACTAGGGAATAAAATCTATACATGATAACTTTATTATAGATTTATCTTAATCATTTTTCTGAATTTACCTATTGGGGGTACGCCATTATGATGGGATTCATCCTATTTTGAGTAGAGGTAAATTGGTTCGTAAATCCACTGTCATACAGAATGAATTTTGATGGGAATCTATATAACCAATCATTGTTCTATAAAATTTGTGCTGGTTGGTACATGTTTGAGAATTTATTGTGGAAACATCCCCTGGTGAGAAACTTGTGTCATGGGAAGATCCATTCATTGAACCACATTTCCAATGATTCCCAACATGTTCCACACCTTCTTCATTATGGTAATCTTTTCCTGAGTTGACTCTAGGGAGGATATGATATGAAATTTAAAAATAAATATTAAAAGATAAGGAGAAAATACATGATCACAAATTCATGGATTATAGAATTATCTCATGAAATAGTATTATTGGTTCCAACCTGAAATTTTTAAATTGACTAAAGCACCATGCTTCACCATGTACACAAGAGTTTTGGATAGGTCATGGATGAAGGGGTCCCTAGTTGATTCCAATTTCTAAATGATGTTTCAACATCGTCCTGATGAATCCATTGGACTATGTCACGCTAGTAACCATAATTCCATCATATTTTAAACAATTACATTTGAATTGGCTATTATAGAATAACAATTTTCTACTCTCATTGGGTTTTAGTGTAATCATGATTAGGCTCCTCAACAACCACTAATATACTATCATCCAATTTAGTTAATCTATATGTGTAACATTCTTTCCCATCCCCATCTTGATCTGAAGGGATAGTACACTTCTCGGAAGTGATCAAAATAGGGAATCTGTCATAGATGAGGTCTATACAATCATTATTAAATTCCTAGACATAGGCTTCATGAGTTAAATAGATATAAGTGGTATCATCTAATGTGAATTAATTCATTTTTTTGAAATGGGTTTTCATGACCCGTCCCCTGGGGACTATACTGGGACAACCCCATGCCCGCCTTCCATCGGCTAGCTGCTGGCGACTACCACATAATGACCTATCCCTAAAACTAGGAAGGCATTTCCTTTTAACCTGAAAACTCACAAAATCCATGCACACAACAAGATACAAGAACAATGTAAACTATATAGTGAATAAGTTGAGTACTGTTTGTTAAGGGGGGTCGGAATACTAGCCCATCTAGAAAGTACAAGTAAAACTGAAAACTGCTCCTATAAACACCCACCAAGGATCCTACATGAAGGGTATGTACAACTCTTGAACATTCTTCTTTGCGGTTCATCTCCTCTAATGGTCCCCATCAGAGCAGCCACTAGTCCTGGAACCCTCAACCGCGATCAAGGATATTTATCTTCTTCACAATACACAGTTATGTGCAGGTGTAGCCCATGCTGGGGTGACTATAAAAATACTCAATATGGACCCCGAGACCCCCGATGGTCTATCGAAATCCACAAAATATAATCCACAATGTATGTTCACAATTACCAAGAATGAAGAAACAATCAAAACTACTTTATTAAATTCCCATACATATACCTAAATTATCAAGTAACTCAACTCATTCAATAGGAACAAAAATCCCAACTCATCTTCCAAAAGCACAACTATTCCATGAAGAAAAGAATACCACTTATGTAGCACCACACAGAAGAATACAACAAAGGTAGCATCACAAAAAAGAATATCACAATGATAATGACACTGCTCACACCATGTATAACTTAACTACAGAAGTATATATGATTAGCTCTATTTCTATATCATCTTAATTCTTTGAGAAACTTTGTTGTTGACCCAAAAATTTTAGAAAATGTCCCACATAGGATCTAAAGATGACCCACACAAGATCTGAAGATGACACACACATGATCCGTAGATACTGACCCACACAAGATCAGAGGATGACCCACACAAGATCTAAAGATGACCAACACAGGATTTGATGATTATTCAACTACTTCCAGCCTTAGGGTTCTTGCACTAAGCACACTTGATTCTTGTATGATCCTCTCCTAAATCCATCAGTTGATATGTTGATTTTAACGAATTCCCATGAAGAAGTATTACCAAGTTCTATCTCATCATAAGGGTCCTAACATGATAGAAAATGTGTCAATTGGACACATAGTCTGTATGTTGTTAGTGTTTCCATTCCGAGGGCTCACATAGATTCAAGTTTGATACAACCCGGATGTACTCCAAATTTAACCAATACACATGTTCAGTATACAAAATGTACCGTCTTGATCCTATAATTCAAGTACCATAGACGGTTGATCAAATGGATGTGTGGTTCTCAAGATATGGCCAAAATGAGGTATAGGGGTCCAGATGAGCCCGTGTCCGGCCTGACCAGGCATGGGCCAACCCGACCCTGTCACGCCCCACTCGATGAGGACCGCTCAACTCAGCCCGTGGATGGGTGTGGTCCACTGTGGTGGAGCCCCCCCATAACCGCCACCTAGGGGAGGAGCCCCCTGGGATTCACAAATGGTCATGTTAGACTGTTCAGATTTATCCAATACAACGGTTCCATATGGCGCCGCCTGCTGGCCCATGGGACCCGCCAGAGTGGGTCCTACATTAATGGGTCACAGATGGCCAGGATGCCAGCTGACACCCCCTCCAGCATCGTGATAACACCGCTTCTCCAACCGTGGTTGGCCAAGTTTTTGGAACTCTCCAGGTGTGCTGTCATGACTCATATGTCGCGACCCCCATCTTCGGTGGCGCAGTTGCATAGCCTAGCTTTTATGAGGTTGGTCGGCGTGCTTTCTGCCACCCTCCAATACCATTCCCGAAGGGCTGAAGCCTCATTCTTCAGTTCAATTATTCCACCACCACTGTCACAACCATGCGGTGTATCAGCCGCCTCCTGTACCATGTCGGCACTAGTCACTGGCACGGGTCATTGGTGGACTTCCACGTGTCACCGAGAGAGATCTAATGCCCTCTTCTTCAATCTGAATGAAACTATTTTCATCCTATGACATCGCATTTGCATCTATCCCATCATGGTCATGTTCCTCTCACCTAGAGGTTATTGTCATGAAGAACACGTCCAACAACGAAGTAGCGGCGGGATCATTCCGTTTTCGTTTTTCCCACACCCTCTACATTAGACCGATAGCATAAAACTCAAGAAGATTGAATCAACATAAATCAATGAATATTATTAAAGAAAAAATCATACCTCAATCATTCATTGGAGATTTTGTGATGAAGAAGATGGCGACGATGAAGGCTCTGACGTTCATCGCTCTCTCAACACGCATCTGAACTGCGCTCCAACATCGGTTCAACGTTCCTGAATCAGAGAGATGTTTGTTCTTCATTGGAGCATGCACGTACAATCCACCTAGAGTTCCCCATCAAATTTCTAGGCGGAATTCCAACCAAATTCATAAATAAGGATAGGTGATGATCCCCACTAATTTAAGTGACATTATTAGATTTAACAAAACCCCTAATGTCACCACATTAAAAGAGGGGTTTCAAGGTCCGAGGGTCCCCACCACCAAATTGAAAAAGTGGTTGAGAGATTTCATATAAAAATAATAGAATTTTTTTTATTCCTTTGAAATGACTAAGATTTTCATCTTCCACTATTGACCTACTGTGATTAAAGGTGAAGGTGCCCTTATGCGAATATCGGCGCTTCCAGTTCAATGGTGTCCTTGGATTTCATTTCTGAGAACCATTTCAAATGTTAAAAACTACAACTCACATGTTAGCTAAACGTACCATAAAGAATGATCAAAAATGCATTCTGGACACTTTGACCCTCAAAATCGTGTGCCATCAATTTTCGTAGAATCAAAATATTTCCATATAATTAAAAATATTACATGGAAAATATTGGGTCTCTACATTCTCCCTACCTAAGGGAATTACTTCCCCAATAGTCACAACCCAAACTAGAGAATCAAGTGGGGGTACTGAGCATCAATCTGAGCCTCCCGCTCCCATGTTCACTCCTTGAGGCTCTCATGCTACAAACATACGTGTACCAGAGGTATCGATCACCCATAATGAACTCTCTCATTTTGATCATCAACATATTCTGGAACCTCTAAAAATTTCATCCCATAATCAATTTCCATCCCTCCCCATTCAATGATGCATGAAGGATCATGTATGTACCATCTCAGCAGGGATACATGGAAAACATCATGCATCCGGTGCAACAGAGGGGGATGGGCTAGGCGATATTCCACCTCGCCAACTTTTCTAAAGACCTGAATGGGTCCTATTAACCATGGAGATAGCATGTATCCCTGACCAAATCTCTGAAAACCTCGTCAAGGTGAGACCCATTGAAATACATGGTTACCATCCTCGTAATCCAGAGGTCTATGTCTCTTATCAGCATAAGGCTTCTTCCTGCTCTGTGTAGTCTTCATCTACTTCGGAATGATATTCACCTTCTTTGTGGTGGCATGTACCATCTCCGGTTCCATGAGTGCTGACTCCCAAAGGTCAATCCAGCATAGAGGTGATATGCAAGGTTGATCATACACTGCCTCAAATAGAGCCACACTAATGGGCGAGTGATAACTATTGTTGTACGTGAAATCCACCAAGGGAAATTAATTCTCCTAGTTACAGCTGAAATTAAGGATGCAAGATCGTGACATGTCTTTGAGGGTCTGAATGGTATGCTCTATCTAAAAATCCATATGAGTATGAAAGGTGGCGCTCAATCGAAGATGAGTCCTAAATGCCTCCTGCAACCCCTTCCCTAGTCGAGAAGTAAAACGTTCATCACGATCAAAGAAAAATGTCAAGGGAACACAATGATGTAGTACAGTCTCGTGTATGTAGAGGCATTGCAATCACTCTACTGATCCTTACTCTCTATTAGGTAGGAAATGGGCCGACATGGTGAGTTAGTCAACAATCACTCAGTTGGAATCCTGTCCCTTGGATGTGCATGGATGTATTGTCAGCAAGTCCAAGGATGCTACATCCCACTTCCATTATGGAACCTCATATTTCTGAGATAATCCTAATAAAACCTGATTATCTTCCTTCAATTGATTATAAGTGAGGCACCGTGAGACCAACTCTGCCACTGCTTTCTTCATTCTCAACCACCAGTGCTGATTTCATAGGTCCTAGTACATCTTCACCACTCTTTGATGTACCACTAGAGGGGACGTATGACACACCCTCAACACTTCCTTCTATAGAACCACTCATAACATAGTATGTCCTCTGAAGAGGATTATGTGCTCCCCACTTTAAAAAAATCCATTATATTCATGTCCTATGGATATCTAAGCACAAAAAGACTCACAATCAGTGTCCCCAAGTTTCACATCATTGACTCACTGAATATGAGGGGGGGTTACTGTCAAAGACTAAAGATAGGATGCTCTATCTCAATCCACATGTGAAATCCACAAAGAAACTTTTTCCTTGACACCTCACTAATCAATTATATAAAAGATATCTTATTGAGTGCCTATTCTACTACATTATCCTTACTAATAGTATAAAGTATCTTGAAGGCATATACCTAGAGGACTCAAGCCAATACCATTGTCTCGGGTTTAGGTCTTTCTGAGAGAAGATATACTTGAGACTCTTATGATCTGATTAGACTGTAGAATATCCTCCCATCAATTAATGTCACCCCATCTTCATGGTGAAGACCACCACTGATCACTCTAGGTCCTAGTAGTGTAGTTCTGCACATATTATCTTAGATGTTGAGAACCAAACATAATCATAGATCACTCCTGCCTTAGGACACATTCAAGTGCGGTCCCTGATGTGTCATAGTAGATTATGTACCCAACGGCCTCCTCTGGTAGCCTCATGATGGGGGCACTCATCAGTATTTTCCTTAGCTCTTAGAAACTCTGATGTAATCTCTATAACAACATGAAGGGTTACCTATTCCTCTTCCACTATGGTAAGGGTACCGCAACTATATAAAAAAGGTATAAACCATCGGTAGTAATCGAGAAGGCCCAGGAAACTCCACACCTCTATCACACTCTTTGGTGGATCCCAAGAATGAACAGACTCAATCATCACGGGATACACCACAATTCCAGCCTCCTTGATGATATGTCCTTAACTGTGAACCTCTCGAATCTAGAACTATCCCATCAGGAGAATAACATAATACTGGGGATATCGGAGTGTGTCCATAACTATATGTAGATGATAATCATTCTTGTCCTCTGTAGTTGAGTATACCAGGATGTTGTCGATGAAAACTACAACAAAGCGATCGAGGTATGGCTGAAATATTTTGTCCATGAGTGCCGTGAACACTATTGGGGATTTTTTTGGCCAAATGGAATAAAAAATAAGTCATATTGGTTATACTGACATCTGAATGCTTTAATCTACACATCCTCATCTCGTACCCTAAGTTGGTGATAGCCTGATCTGAGGTCTATCTTTGAAAACCACATTGATCGCTTCTTCTGATAAAAAAGAGCGTAAACCCCCTATTATGGGTTACAATTCTTCACAGTCGCTTGATTCAGGAAACGATAGACCACACATAGTCTTAAGCACCCATCCACCATCTTGAAAAACAAAATTAGGGATTCCAAGGAGAAACAATGGGCCTAATAAAACCACATCTCATACAAGTCCTCTAGTAGTACTCACAGCTCTCGAAGTTTTGCAAGAGCCATCCAATTTGCTGATATAGGTATCAGTGCAGTCCTAGGTTACAGGTCAATATAATTGTCTACCTCTTAGTGTGGAGTTATTCACAGAACATCATCAGGACAGACATCGGCATACTTGTCCACCACTACAGGATAACATAGACTCTCAACATCATCTTCTCTGAGGGTAAGGCTAGCCCACTGATGTGTGATCGGATGAACCCACCTTTTATTATGTCTATCCTATGATGAAAAGGATCCCTTCTTGTCGGTGAAGAAACACCTGGTCCCATCCTCGCAGACACACCACACATTGTGCCTAATAAAGTCGATCTGAGCATGGACTGTAGATAACCCATCCATACACCTTATGATGTTGTATGCCCTCGAAACTATTACTAGAAGATCCCACCTAGAGATTTCAACTCCAAGAGTATGGTGACCCAGCCGAAACCATTGTTTAATCATCAAGTCTTCTCCCATAGGAATATCTAGCCATAAAGATCGAGCCAACAGATCCACGATAATCTCCGAGCTCCCAACGAGGGTGGGGGAAATAAAAGAGTGAACAGAACATGTGTCTATAAGTACTAATGATATGGTGGAGGAGACATAGATCATTACTCGAATCATCTATAGAGCATCGTGGTCGTAGGCCTCATCTTCCTAATGCAATGGTCATCCATGTCCACCACCTCTTTGTGGTCGGGGTGGACCACCTAGAGGTGGCGGCAATAGAAACTCGAATCACCATCCACCACCTACCGCATGGCCATATCCTCTACCACATCCTCTTACTGCATACATACATCCTCTATCAAATATTCTCATATGCCCGGGCTATACTTAAATTGTCCGCTAATTATCCATACAATGGTTCAGGCAGTCACGATCCTTGTGACCCTACCTGCAGCATGAGTAGCACTTTCTGCTCCTCACATGTCCTTCTCTATCTTGAGATCCCCTCATAATCGATTGTGTATCTTGTGGTCTTCCAAGTTTTGTTCTGGTCCTTTTGAGCCTCTGTATCATCTTTCTACTTCCACATGCAGATGACCCTGCTATGTGACGTCTGGTGGTAGGTCTCGCAGTCGGTTACTACTCAGTAAGGATGATCTCCACCAAGAATAATCGCTCAAACACCCCAGCCTGTGTTGGGATTGTGAGAGATATTATTGAAGCTCTGATATCTTGTCTGGTCCTCTTATCAATTTCCTAGGCCCTGGTGAAATGGTCTCACACTTTGTCAATGGAGTAGTGTGATAGGTCGGTGAACCTCGTTGAATATTGTGCCATGGTCATGTTGCCCGACTTCAAGTGGAGAACCTATTGTATACCCACAGACTGTAAGGTCATTGGGAAAAATTCTCCCCTAAAAAGGCTCTCAATGTCTGTCTAGATGAGAGTCACCTCATCATGAACATGGGTAATCAAGATCCACCATCTCCGCGTGGCTTCTTGAAGAAGACTGGCTGCATGGATGACCATAAGATCTGCTGGTGTCCCAACCAGTCAGATATCTCTGACCAAGGCCTCCATCCAGTCCTCAGCCACTAGTGGATCCATCTCACTTCAAAACCGCAGTGGCCTCTATTACATAAACTTCTACAACAAGCTCAATTAGCGTTCACCCTCTGTTGTGGGTTCTTGTGGTATTGGCTACCCAACATGTAGTGGTGCTGCTGGTACACAAGCCAGTGGTACAACTAGAGAAAGGGGGCCCTCCAGCGAAGCCTCGTCGCTTGGTGTGTTGTCATCACATACTATATCAGGAACCAAGTATGGATGTCTATGTGGAGGAATCATAAAAACAAATATTTGTGACACGGTCAATAAGTTATACCTAGTGAGCTAACTGAAATAGATCGCAATGAAATATTTTCAAAAACACGCATGGAAACTGTGTTTTCATGCAGTGAATTGGAAATCAGATGTCAGGGTCCTGGTGTATGGATATGTTCCCCTCCAAACCAATATTGGATTCCCCAAACCTAAAACCACACTAATTACACATAACATTATTTCTGAATCAAAAGACCCAAGTCCAAGTCCTCCGGTAGAACCGACTACTCTGATACCAATTTTTCATGACCTGTCCCACGGGGCCAGTATTGTGACAACCCCACACCTGTCTTCTATAGGCTAGTGGATAGCGACAAGAACTAGATAAGAATATAAATAAAATTGATTATACTTTACCTTTTAACTTAATAACTCACACAATCCAAGCACACAACAAGATACCAGCACAAAATTAAACAATATAGTAAATAGGGTGGGTATAATAGGTAAAGGGGGGATAGAATACAAGACCAACTAGAAAGTACAAGTAAAACTAAAAATAGATCTTGTGATCACCTTCCATGGATCCTACGTGAAGGGTAGTTATATCTCTTGAACATTCATCCATGCGGTTCGTCTCATCTAATTGTCCACCTCAGAGCATCATCTAATCCTGGAAAACCTCAGCCTAATCAAGGATGTATGTCATCAATAAAACACACAGAAATGTGCGGGTATAGCATGTGCTAGGATGATATTAACAATAATCAGAAGAAACCCTGAGACCCCCGATGATCTCTCAGAATCGACAAAGGATAATCAACAATGAAAAAACACAGTTACAAAGCCCGAAGCCAAAATCAACCCTACATAAGTATATGACTATACATATAACTTAGTTATCAAGTAACCCAACTCATTCAAGAGGAACACATAGCCCCACTCTTTATCCAACATCACATCATTTTTATGAACGAAATAATACCACTTAGGTAGCAGCAAAAAAATACCAAAAAGTTAGCACCATGATGAAAAATACCACATTGGTAAAGACTTATCTCACACCAGGTATAACATATGAAAGGAAGTATATATTATTGGCTATATTGATACAACATCTTACATCATCGAGAAGCTTTTCTGTTGACCCACACAAGATCAATGATGGCCCACACAAGTTCTGATGATGCCCCACACATGATCTAAAGATAACCCACACATTATCCGTAGATGTTGGTCCACACAATATATAAAGATGACAAAAACTAGATCTGATGAGGACACAAATAGGATTTGATGATTCATCATGTACAGCCATCCACAACGTTCCCGCACAAATAATTCTTGATTCTATGAGGATCTACTCCTCAATCCATCAATCTATACTTGAACTAACACAATGTCCCACGAAAAAGTATCACCAAGGTCAGTCACGTCATAAGGGTCCAAACGTGATAGATGACTTGTCAATTGGATGCCCGGTCTGTAACATAACAGTGCTTCTGTTCTGAGGGCCTGGTTGGATTCCGGTTTGATCCGACCTGGTTGTACTTCAACTTTCTCTGAAACACAAGTGGAGTATACCAAAATTACTGTATTGATACAATGATTTTTTCACCACATATGGATCATCAAACAGACATCTGGTTCTCTGGATATAGCCAAAAAGACATATATAGGGTCCAGATGGGCCCATGTCCGGCTCGAAATGGCTTGGGCCGACCCAACCTAGTACGGGTAAACCCAACCCGGTCAGGGCCCGATGGGCGTGACCAGCTCAGCATTGCCCAGAGAGATCGGCCCGCTGTTGGGTTTGGTCATTTCTGGTGGGGCCCACCCTAACTGCCACCTTCGGGAGGCACCCACTGATATTCCCGAACTCTCAAGTTGGACCGTTCGGTTTTGGCCAAAGCGATGGTCCCACGTGGCACCACCTACTGGCACACAGGACCCACCGATGTGGGTCCTCCATTGACGTGTTGTAGTTGAACATGGTGTCAGTTAGTGCCTCATCCAGCATTGTGATGGCACCGCTGCACCTATCGCGGCCAACTAGGTGCCGATCGACCTCCATGTGTGCCGATGCAGCTCATGATTCGTAACCCCCATCACAGGAATTGTGGTTGTGCTGCATGACTTCAAAAGGGCCGACCAGCATGTCGGCCGCCACCCTCCTCTACTGCGAATGATGGTCCTTGACCTCCTTCTACGGTGTGGTTGTGTCGCTGCCACTGTCGCGGCCAGCCAATGTGTTGGCCATCTCCTTTACCCTGTCAGCGCTGGTCACTGACAGACATTCACCGGGCACCAGGTGAGATCAGGTGGCCCGTTCTTCAATATAATGTAATTGATGTGTTCCCCCGGACGTTACCTTTGAATATATCATATCACAGGCGAGTTCCGCTCAACCCCAGGTTTCTCCTAAGAAGAACTTGTCAATCAATGATGTAGCAGTGGGATCAAGCTGTGTTTTTTTGGTCTGCACCCTCCGAGTCAGACTAATAGCATGTAGATAAAGAATATTGAATCAACATAAAACAATGAAGAGTATTGTACAACAAACCCTACCTCAATCGTTCGATGGAGATGTCATGAGTAAGAAGATTAAAATGATGAAGACATCGACGTTCGTCACTGTCGCATCACGCTTTTGAATCGCTCTCCACTGTCGTTTCAACATTTTTTATCTAGAGTGATGTTCATTCTTCATTATAGCTTCAATGATCCTTCCACCAAGAGTTTTGTAGAAAAAGTCCAATAGGTTTTCAAACCTAATTCAATAACCTGGAGAGTTGCGGATCCCCTACCATTTATTTTATGTTATTATATTTAACATAAACATTAATGTCACCACATTAAAATATGGGTTTCAAGGTCGGGTGGTCCCCACAAAAAAATTAAAAAATTGGGGTAGATATTTCAAAAAAAATCTAATTTTTTTATTCATATGCAAAAACTGATATTTCCAACATCCACCATTGACCTGTTTCGATTGAAGGTGAAGGCTCTCTTAAGCGAGTATCAGTGATACGAGTTCAACAATCTCCTAAAATTTCAATTCCAAGCTCCTGTTCAAATGTTACAAATTCATGCTAGCAAGTTAACTGAACATTCCTTAATGAATTTTCGTAAATTCATTTTTGGTACTCCAGGCCTTGCAATCACATGCCATAAATTTTCCCAGACTCGTAATATTTCCACATAATTAAAAAAAATTACATGGAAAATTCCAGGACTTTACATGGGTGATGAAAATAATACTTTTGTCTTCTTGTGAATAATAATTTAGAAGGCCATATTCACCTTCAAATTCATCAAAATCATCTATAACTTATTTAATTCCATGGTCTCTCAAATCCTTTTCATTGTGCATATAGATGTTCATGTCCATTCTCGAAGGATGAGAAATGAACTAATAACACTACCTTCTAACTTGATATGCTACTTGTTTTAAGCTTTATTAATTTTGATGGGGGACTAATCTATTTTATCTAGAATATTTTGAAGGAGAATTCAATTTAATTTAAGTTCATATAATATGTTATTCATGTTTATTCTCATTTTGAGTCTCAATGATAATATTTTTGGGGTGAATATATTTCTGTATGCTTTCATCATTATAGGAATGATATTTTTATTGTCATTGGATGTATGATGTGCTGGTGATGGGAATAGAATTATATATTTTAAAACTAGATTATTATAATGATAAAGGAAATAATGTGATTCCACACAATATTTAATGTGATATTCTATAGATAGGTTATGTTTTCTGAATGATGTTAACCAATAGAGGGGTTCATGATTCAGAAATTTTTTGATGGATTGTTTCTTGTGGAAGGTTAAAAATGTAACAAGGTTTTTTATTTCCTAAATTACTGGATGTGTATAAACTATTTATCTCACAACATTCAGATGATATCTGTACACATCTATTTTATTGCATTTGAAATATTGTGGTTATTAAAATATAATGGTTTTCTATAATGGGATGCAATTTTTATTTCTATATTTTTAATGATTTAATCAATTATTATTAAATGCATTAAATAATTATTTTATCATAATAATATTTCATAATTTATGTATGATAATAAAAATTTAATATCAATGGTTAAGAATTAAAAATAATCAATAGGATCCTCTAAAGAACTCTAATGTGTCAATGAGAATTAAATATACTATTTCATCAATAGATGGAATAGATTAAAAATAAAAAACAACTGAAGAACATATCCCAAAACTCAATCATTGATCCTATTCTTTTATATTCCACAAAAATATCCCTCTATCAAACAACATTACTTTAATTATTGTTTATAATTTTTTAACAACCATTATATAACAAATATAAAATTTATACATCTAAAAACTATGAAAATTGTTAACTAATAAGTATCCCACTATAATATCGTCATATAGTTTTTCAACTAATATAATCAAATAATATTTCACTCCACTCAAGACTCTATACACCTATAAGGAAATTGTTTATTGCATTCCCACTATAGATTAGTAATTAAATCACAGGTAACATCATAAGTAAATTTCCCTAAAAAATTAGTTATCCATCTAATCGTAAATTCATAAATAATTTTATTTTGATGACCAATTTACACTTTATGTAACCAATATAATAAACCTAGGGAATATAAAATTACTATAACATATATTGTGCCCTAAAATGGTCTTCAATGGATCATATCTAGTAATGAAATTCTATTAGATCAAACAATTCATTATTTATAAGAACATATATGTCAAAACATCATCACATAACCAACACAATTTAATTGTAACATTATAAAAAATAACACATTATTTATGTGGTATGATATAAAACAAGGGGTAACTTTTTCTATTTGGTAATATGAAATATCTCCACATAATGTTTTAAAAATTAGTAAATGACATCTATTTAAAGATTAAATATAAGAGAAAACATTACAAATAATATGTGGTATATTATAATGATCTAGTCATCAATATAAAACCTATATTGGTTAGAATAATAATAAAATAAAATTTTATATTTATTTCTATTTTTGAAATAAGTGGTATATCATGTTTTTAGGGGTCAAACTCGTTATAAAAATCACTAAATGACCTAAATTATTACTAAAATAATAAATAAGTTTTTTAAACTCTATTGAAATCATTATCACTTTGATAACAAACTCCATTTTCTCATTATGATAAAAAATAGTGTTCATCCCTCTAACATATACATAAGTATAAAATCAAGTAAAATAAGTCAATATACAAAAATCACAATGATTGAAATGCAAATAGTGCGGAACAATCACTGATCTATTTTCAATCTGTAGAAATCAACACAATATCTATCGGATGCTCGTGTCACACGGTATGATGGAAAATGATGGTTAACATTATTAATAAGGAATATCTCCCATTAGGGGGTAAAAATACGAAAATGACTTCGAATTTATACATGATTCTAGGAGAATATTCCTTGTGGTATATTTGATCTATTGAATTCAACCATACATCAATTTGATAGTTGGATTCATTAGTAAAATTAAATGTTCATTTTGATTTTCATCACTATCTTTGTAAAAATCAGAATGTCCAAGGATTGAGTGTGGAAAATGGCTAAATGTATTTCGAGGGACATGAAATATTATGATAATGATATTTATGCCAATTAATATCTATAAGAACCATTGTAATATGGATGTTATAGTTTGAATTCATTGGTTTAATCAAATTTAACAACTATCTCAATGATTTGGAGTTAAGTGACAAATCACACAAATGGGGTTATTACTAAGAAAAAACTCTTGGATTCACATGAAATAATGGTATAATGATCAAATTTCCAATTATGAACTTTATGAATCAACACCAAATTCATCAGATGTGTGTATCTCCCTATATGATAGAAAAAATGGGTCACATTGTTAGTTGTTATTAAAATGACATGTCTTCTGTCATGGGTTCAAAAACACGAAATAATTATGATTGATGTTTGATTTTGGGATAACATTTCATAAATCATTTTAAATTGTTTGAAATCAACCATGCATCAATCCGATGACTTAATTTTTCAGTGCAATTAAAATTTCATTTTCATGTATATTTCAATTTCTATAATAATGATAAAATCATGTTTATAGGGGTCAAAATGCCCCAAACATGTTCCAATTGACCTGAAATCTCATGAAAATGATCTTTAAAATATTTTAAAATGGTTATGAATCATATAAATATGTATAAGGTACTTGAATTGATTGATATGATCAGAAGAGATGTTTTTTCTCCAAATATGGTGTTTTGTGAAAAAAACAAGCAAAAATGGTTAACAACCATAAAACACATTTTTATTAACATAAAATCATAGTATGATGATCACTAATCTTTTTTTTCAAGTAATCAACACATTATCTCTTGATTTCTCATGTTGCTCTATATGATAGAAAATGATATTTAACATTTTTTTGCATTATTAAAAATGCATATCTCCCTTTATGGGGTCATAATGACTAAGCAACTTCTAATTGATGTCTAAATATAGAAGGAAACTCATATAATAGTATTTTATCTTTTGGAATCATCCAAACACCAATCTAATGTCTGGATTATTTGGTACAATTAAAAATTTATTTTTATATTTATTAATGTTTTCAAAATAATTGGGAAATCAATTGTATAGGGGTCATAATAGACTAGTAATGTTCTAATAGAAATTAAATTTAGGAAAACAATATTTAATTATTTTAAATTATATATTAATCATCATCACATTGATCAGGTATCTGAATTTATTGGTTTGATCAAATGTTACATTTGTGTCTCAAATTTGGTGTTAGCTGACAAATCACGTAAAAGAATTCAATAATAATAAAACATGCATGTATTGATATGAAAACGTGGGTGAAAAATAACTAATTCATTTTTAATATGTATGAATTAATACTGCATCAATATGATGCTCATATTGTATAATATGATGGAAAAAATAAGTAATATTTTATTGAGTTATTAAAATAAAAAATATCTTATCAATGGTAAAAAATGATATACTAACTTCTTATTCAGGTATGAATCTAGGAGAAAATTCATCATATCATACACAATCTATTGGAATCAAACTAATGTCAATATGATGCATGAATTGATCAGTATGTGGTAAACATTGTTTTGAACTTTTAACAATAATTGCATAACTGAAAAATATATAAATAAAATATTTCTTATTACCTATATATCCTTTACATATTTATGATGATTTATTTATTTGAAACTATAGAAACATTTTTATTAGAATATATACATATCTTTTGTGAAATAATTATTAATAATGATAAATATAATAAATTTTATATGATATATATAATTTTATTGTGTATGTTATAACATAGGTTGTTGGAGAAAAAATATTGGAAGAAGCATTAGCTACTTTTATCCCTGGTTTGGTCTAGATAAGTCTGTTTTATATGGTTTTTTTGGATGGTTATTTTGTCAGTATATAGTGGCTAAAAAAAATATAAAATTTTACAAAAAAAATGCAGCACAATGACCGTGATAGGATGTCGCTAATGCTATTATTTTTTTCATCATTAGTGACTACTTATAGTGGTCACTATATGGTTTGGCTTTACTTACACAATTGGTGGTCACTGAGGATATTTATTTCTTGTATAATTAGTGAATGTGTATGGAGATTGCTACTCTTATTTAAAATGACTATGACCCAAGTAATGACTTCTAATGGTGTTTTTTATTTACCTTTATTGAAGGGACCACATCAACCACCAATAGCATTCGGTAGGTGGTCGTTAAGGACCTTTGTCGACCAATATTTTTTAGTCCCCAATTGTGGAATTCCTAGTAGCGAATGTATTTAAAAACATATGTTACGGGGTGAAAACTAAGAAAACGACATTGGTTAGCTGTGAAACTTTAGTACAAATACAATAGATTGAATTTAGATATATAAAAACTAATAACATGTCATTTTGATATATTGGTTTCTCGATATGCTCTAAATAATACATTATTATTGTTTTAAAAAAAATGTTCATGTTTGAAAAAACTATAGAAAGAAATTATTTAATTATGTTAAAACATAGTGAAACCTAAAATGAATTATTTGTGATGTGTACATGCTGAAAACACACCCATATGACACGTGGTGTGTTCAAAATGACTCCAAAATGAGTTATCAAAAATTAAAAATTCTTTAAAAACATTTTTAGTGGTTTAGTCTGAGGAAAAAAATATCATATGGAAATGAAATCATAATAAAATGGTCATAGATAGATTTGTAAATTATAACAATCTATATTAAATCATTAAGAGTTATAGATTTCTCGAGATTCCAATAATTGTTTTTAGTGCTTAAAACACAAAAAATATACATGTAAGGATAAAAACTATAATAAAATGACATATGATTAATATTAAGTCATTAGATTACTATCATTGAATTATTTTTGACATATACCCATAGAAAATATATGCATCTGATGTACATTTTTCTTGGAATGAATAATAAATCATTTTTAAGGATATTGAAATATATGAAAATGTGTGTCAATAGGTAAAAACCATTAAAAGGATGTTATATGGATGCTAAATCATAGTACAATATGCATAGATTAATTTTCAAAATATAGAAATTGAAATTTCATTATTCTGAGGTACAGTTTTTTGGGATGCTGTTAAATTCGGTTTTAGTTTTTTAAAACAGTAAAACATTTGTATAAGGATAAAAACCATAGAAAAAAACATCATATTAAAGTTAAATAATAATAAAACCACATTTTAAATAGTTTTTGAAATAGTATACAGGAGTACTAATCAACTTTTTTAATTTTTTTATATAAAACATATCAATCACATCGCAGGATAATTTGAATGTTTATTATATTATTATATATATATCACTTTTATGTTCCATGTTTTGACTCATTTATTAAATAAATATTTTCATGCTTTCCCATCAGGGTTTTTGGATGGGTCAATAGAGGTGGTTTCAAAGATGGAGAGAGTGTTTCAAAATTTTGAAATAGTATAATAAATGACCTTGTTAAAGAAATAAAGTGAATAAGGGATGTTTATATATTATTCAATCCTTAAGTTCTTAAAATTGAAACACTTGGAATTTGAAGTATAAATTTACTATTGAAGAGGAGGTGAGTTGAAATGGAATATAGAGTAATGTTTTTTTTAATATTCTTATCAATTGAAGATTTGATATGCTTTATTTTATCCAAAAATCACAATGAAAAATTAACGAATATATTCCAATTATTGTTCAAAAAAATCAATGTATGACTATGTAATCGGATGGTAAATCTTTCCAACACCAAATAGAAGTCAAATATGGAGGGAAAAGACTGAAATTTTTTTATTTAAAAAAAATATCATTTTATTATATATGAGGGAATTAAATCATTATGTATATATTTTCATCTAATTTGAGTTCTAGGATAAGCCACACTCATTATTACCCTTTATTATTATTTGATCGTGTGACTGTGGGTTTTCTATATAATGTTAAGGATGTAGTTATAGATTTTGAATGTTAACCATGGTAAATTAATTATTCACTCTGTGATTATTTTTATTTTATTATTTGGTAAATTTATCTTTTGTTTAATTTCCTTAAAAAAAAGTATTAAGGATGAATTAATCTCATTATCATAAGAATGTTCATATGTTTGACTTACGATGAATGTTTCTATGTGGTGGAAGATATATGAAATCAATTCACTAATTTATCCTTAGAGAATCCTAAAATAATCTAATACCTAATGGACTATAGTTAACCATCAAAGGACTCATATTAATGGATCTAGATTAATTAAAATTCATTAAAAAGTTTTATTATTGAAATTTTCAAGTGTTTTCTACATTATAATACATTTTGGTTATGATATTTATCTCCATAATTGATCAAATAAATTCAATGTCTAAAATTGGGATTTTAACGTCCTATGGGATGATCCTTCACATATATAAAATTATGATGACAGTGTTCCCATGGTTTATTATGTTTGATTTTCAATATGTTTTTAAAAATGAGTATATTTATTTGGTGAAACATATTTTTATGGTGACTATTAATCAAAATAAAACTAAAAGTAATTATTGTTCTTGTAATGAAAAAATTCCATCACATTCAAATTATGTGTTTATCATATTCATGGTGAATAAGAAAAAAATAGAATTCAAGATAAATTGAAGAGTATAGCTAATAGAAAAAATGAATGTGGAAGAAACTAAATTATTTATTTCATGTTTTATGTGTGAATTGATTTTAATGCATGATGATGGATCTATTTTTGAATTCTTACAAATATTTAATTAAGTTGTGAGGACTATTTTATGTTTGTTTCAAACTATAATTGCACAATTATTTTGAAATTATGTTATTTAAATCCTTCTGACCTCATCATGTGTCAAATTCTCATTTTGTAAAGACCCAAAAATTTCAAGGAATTTTTTTTCATAAATTCTTTGGAATTTTAAAATTACGCAGTTTCTGACGACACCTGATTCTGAGGCCCGGTGTGCACGGAATAATTTTCCACAGATTAGCTCGAGTAACTTCTCTGAACGAATGAGTGGGTTTTTCTATCGTTTTAACTGGTGCTCGGAATTGAAATCTGAGGGCACTGATGAACTCTAAATGCTGTTAATTACTTAATAGAACCATTACTGTGATTGTATTTGCACGGGAGGAAAAGCTTAATTTTGTGGTTTTAATAAGAAGTGAATAAAAATTGTGGCAAATTTTTATTCTTTATCTTAAGTTGTTATATCCTACATGGGGTTATTGGGATGGGGCCCACAAGATCCTAACTACCCATGTGAGGATAATTGTGAGGTGGGGCCCACATGAGCCCCAACCATTCACATTCCTTAAACCCCTTAAACCTCCGATTAAACTCCCTTGTTTAATGTTACCACCCCCCATGAATTTAATTGAGTAACTATTCCTATCCCCTCTCTCCCTCATTAATTCATGATAACAAACACTTTAATCAATTGATTGAACTTCTTCAATTAAGTTAATTTAGTGTTTGAATATTAAATTTTGAAATGCATGGCATGATTTAATAAAATAAGGATAAGTATTATTTTATTTTTGGTTGGCTTGTTGAGTTGAGATTTTGGGGAGAGAGGACTTGAGTTTTGAAGAACGCATCATCTCCTTTGTTGAATAATGTAAACTCTCTGACGAAGAACTTTGACTCGGCGACCCTGAATTCTCCATCCCCATCTTCCTCCACGAAAAGGGAGGAGACACCGATGCGGGAACTCTCCAACGACATCACACCTTGTTTTCTTCTCTCTTTGAAAAAACGGGGAGATGTCGCTTCCTCCTCGGACGCTCTCCGTTGAAGTCTACGAATTCTTATATCGTGACGCCGACATCCACGACACCGAAGTTCGACATAAATTATCTAGGTAGGGGTTTACTCTTGAAAGTGGATGTTTACGTACCCTATACTCGTTGGAAATCATTATCTAAATATGGTGATTGTTATCATTTTACACAGAGGGTGCGGGCCGAATGAACACGGCCCCAAAACCCTCCGATGTTCTCGTTTAATTATTTTAGATTTGGAATTTGGTGGAGAATGAAGCATGGTGTTGTTACGCCGTGCCAGGAACGTTCCGAAGGGGACTGGCGCCATTGCGCCGGTTGTGCGGGAAGAACCGAAGCCCACTAAACGGGCCATTTCAGGTGTAGAATCGATCGGCCAGACGGTCGGCCGAGCGAAGTGGAGTCGCGGCGCTAAGAGGGCGCCGCGCGATATGACCGGCGGTCACCCCAAGTGTTGTATCATTCCGTTGTGGTTTATCCTTTGTGGATTCCAGGAGACCATCTGGGGTCTTGGGGTCCCTACTGGGTATCGTATACTCACCCCATCATAGGTTGTGCCCGCACTACGTTGTTTTGGATGCAGACGATAGACAAAACTGATCGACGTGGAGTCTAGTGGAGTGGCACGGTACCTGGATGTGGACAACTTGGCAGGACGTACACGGAGCGGACGACGGGACCCAAGGTGCTGAGGAGACCATATTTACCATCCCTTAAGGTGGGATATCCAGAGGACGACTCATTGGTTTCTAGTTTACTTTACTACAGCTATTCTTTCGTTACTGTTGTAATTTACATTCATTTGGGTTTGTATTCTGGCCCATTTACATTCCATCACTTACTTTTGTACTCAGTTTATTTTGAGTTTACTTTATCTTGTGTACTCTGTTGTGTTGGATTACTTATATAAAGGCAATTCCTTCCCTTTTATCGGGATTTGTGCCTTTGGTGCTAGTCACCAGTCCTTGTCCTATGGAAGGAGGGCTTGGGGTAGTCCCAGCACGGGCCCTGAGGACGGGTCATGACAAATTGGTATCAGAGGAGTCAGTTCTATCGCAGAACATAGGAATATGATAATTTATTCTTGTGAAGCAATATTGTGAAGGGTATTGACTATGGTTATCAGTCCGGGGAGTCCAGTGTTGGTGCATCGGCCAACGTATCCATACACCAGGACCCTGACTTCTGATTTCCGACTTAGTTCATGAAAACATTGTTAGCATGTGTGTTTCAAATGTTTTCATAATGATTACCTTGTGTCATATCACCAGGTATACTGTATTAACCGTGGCACAACTGTTTCTTTCGAGGATGGCCCCACGACGGCAGCCATCTAGGGTTCCCAGTTACGTGCGAGATGGTAGCCCACTGAGCAACAAGGTCTCGGAGAAGGGTCCCATTACAACAGCGACACCAACGGTACCTCTACCCGCTGGGCCACTGATACCACCATCCCCTGTAGTGGAGAGTGCAGGCCTCCTGAGTACACTGCACGAGTTTCAGTGACAGAGGTTGCCCAGGATCCATGGAGAGACGGACCCTCCTGCAGTCGGGGATTGGCTAGAGTCTATTTTCATAGTCTTCATATTGGTAGGGACACCAGCATATCTTATTTTGATCTTTGCGGTGACTCTTCTGCACATAGAAATAGGTAGATGTTGGATCCTGATGCTCTCGGTGCATGAGAAGGAATCTCTAATTTGGATATACTTTGAGAGCCTCTTCCGCTCGGAGTTCGTTCTAGCCACTCTTCGTGCATTGCGCATACATGAGTTACTAAAACTGCGACAGGGAACCATGATTGTAGCCCGATACTCGGCGATGTTTAACGACCACTCGCGCTACTCCACAGACAAGGTACGAGAGCCATTCATCCAAGCCTAGACCATTGAGCAGAGACTTAGGCATGAGATCAGGGATTCGATGATCTCTCTCATCATTCTGACGCAGGCAGGAGTACCGGTGTGAGCCTTTCTTGTGTAGAGACTCATTTCTAAGCCTATGCCAGCAGTGAGTCCAACTGTAGGGCGACACGTAGTAGATTCATCGGCAGCCAGCAATAGACATATGTCGCAGAGGACCAAGCGGACCGGGCCATCAGGTGGGATACCTCAGGATACTGGTTTGGAGGTGCGGGGCACACGTAGTAGAGCCAGTCATACAAGAGGCAGGCAGTGCTATGCATGCGGAAAGCATGGCCACATGGCTCGTTACTTCCTGACCTACCATGTAGAGGAGAAGCAGATGGTTGAGGGGCCACCCAGGTAGATGAAGAGGTTTGACCATGGCGGTCCGTAGTGATCTGGAAGACAAGGCATAGGAGCTGTCCGAGTAGAAGGTGGTGGACAATGCTTCGAGGATCTACCACCACCACCACCAGGAGGACCACCGTGACCACAGGGAGCTGGTAGAAAGGGGTAGGTTCAGCTCCAGGCTGTAGAGTCTTACAACCAAGACACACCTGAGATGATTCGAGGTTCTATCTCTGTCTACTTTACACACGCTGTAGTTCTTATAGACATAGGAGCGAGTCATTATTTTATTGTCACTGCCCTTGTTCAGAGCTCAGAGATTCCGATGGAGCTGTTAGCTCGATCCTAACAGCTAGAGACTCCTACGGGATAAGACTCGACGATTAATCACTATTGTCGGTAGTGTGAGCCTACTATAGGAGGCGAGAGTTTCGGTTGGGATCTTCTTGATGCGGCGTTGAGGCCTTACGACATCATCTTGGGTATGGACTGATTATCTACAGTCCATGCACAGATTGACTTGATAAGGCCCAAAGTGCGGTGTGTCTGCACATATTGGAGTAGGTTTAACTTCACCGGCGAGAAGGGAGCCTTTGAAGCACAAGATGGACTTACACCAAGGAGAGGACAACTGGTCAGACATCAGTTGGCTAGTCTCATTCAAGGAGCAGTTGATGTGCGGGGTCCGAGTTTTCCCATTTTGGTGGATCAGTATGCGGACGTTTTTCTGACGATGTTTGAGAACTACCTCCACGTAGAGAGGCCAAATTCTACATTGACATGTACCCCGGGATAACCCCGATATCTACTCCATCATATCATATGGCTACCACTGAGCTTCGAGAGCTGGGGGTACAGCTTGAGGACTTGCAGGTGAAGGGATTTATCCAACCCAGTGTTTCACCATGGGTTTCTCCATTATTATTCACCAAGATGGTGGATGGGAGCTTACGACTATGTGCCGACTCCCATATCCTAAATTAGGTGACCGTAATGAACAAGTATCCACTCCGAACAATTGACGACTTCTTTGATCAGCTCTTGGGAGCACGATGGTTATCGAAAATAGACCTCAGGTCAGGCTATCATCAGCTCAGATTTCAAGATGAGGACGTGCAAGAGATGGAATTTAGATGTCTGTATGGCCAATATGAGTTCTTGGTTATGCCTTTTGGTGTAAAAAATACTCTATATGTGTTCATGAGTCTCATGAATAGAATCTTCTAGCCTTACCTTGATTTATTTTTCATTGTCTTCATCGACGACATACTAGTTTACTCGACTACTGAGGAGGAGCATGCCTACCAATTCCTGGTTGTATTGGACACACTCCGAGAGCACCAGCTTTATGGTAAGATCTCAAAGTGTCAGTTCTGTATTCAAGAGGTCCACTTAGTGGGGAATGTCATCTCTGAGGTGGGAGTTGTGGTGGATCCTGTTAAGACTGAGGCAGTACTTGCTTGGGAGTCACCCAGGAGTGTGACGGGGGTGCAGATTTCTTAGGTCTGGCTGGGTACTACCGGAGATTTGTGCCAGACTTTTCCAAAGATGTAGCACCACATTCAGCTTTGACGAAAAAGGGGAAACCCTTCGTGTGATAAGATAGATGGCAGCAGATCTTCCAAGAGCTGGGACAGAGATTGAACAGTGCTCCCATCTTGAGGCTACCAGAGGAGGGTGTAGGGTACGTAGTACACTGCGATGCATCAAGGACCGGACTCGGGTGTGTCCTGATGCAGGAGCAGGCAGTGATCACTTATGGTTTACGACGGTTGAGGCAGCACGAGCAGGACTACTCTACCCATGACCTGGAGTTAGCAGCAGCGGTCTTCACTATGAAGATGTGTCAGCACTATCTGATGGGAAAGCGCTTTACATTCTACTCTGACCACCATAGTCTCAGGTACAGCCTCTCCCAGAAGGACCTGAACCTGAGACAACAGTGATGACTTGAGTTCCTCCATGACTAAGACTTTGAGATAGTATATACTCCTGTGAAGGGGAACGTGGTAGTTGATGCTCTTAGTAGGAGATCGGGCATTCAGCTACATGGAGAGGAGACGAAGCAACTAGCCGCATTGAAGATATCCTTTATGGATAGGGATGGAGGAAAGTTTCTACAGTCACTCACTATCACTCATGCACTACTTCAGCGGGTCAGAGAGGCACAGCGTGGGGATGTTGACTGTGAGACGTGACTTGCACAGATATCACTACCACAAAACTGGGCAAGCCCAACGCCACCCCTTTATCAGCGCTAACGAAAAAGTGATGATAAAAGGGGTACCTATATCAGCGATAAAAAATGTTGTGATAAACATACCCCTTTATCGTCACTTTTATAGCGCTGATAAACGAACCCCCTTTTTCAGCGCATTTTTAATATCGCTGATAAGGGGGGGCTTTATCAGCCCATTTTTTAAAAGCACAGATAAAGTGTTCGACATGAAGAAAAATATAATTTAAAAAATATATATTAATATATAAATATATCAATATAGTTTTATTGATATAAATATAATATATAATTTTTAAATATATTTTAGACAAGTATAAATATAAATTTACACATAATATACTTAATATATAAGATATTTAGTGAAAATGAAGTATAAAAAATTTAAAAAAATATATTTTTAATTAATAATTTGCTAATTATTATGGAGTAGTAGTAATTTAATAAAAAATTGAAAACTAAAAAAATAAAAATAATGAAAAAAATGATCCAAAATATGTTGAAAACTCAACTGGAACTTCCAACGGCCGTAAATTTTGATCCAGGTGTCCATTTGAGCTCTACCATATATCAAATCGAAGCCTCTAATGGGATCTATGTTACTGTGATCCATGGGAACCCCGTTCAAGGTTTTTTTGAGGCCCAATAGGCCCAAAAGGCCTCGAAAACTGAGTATTTAGTCGAGGTACCCAAATGTTTTAACATTTTGTTGATTTTCAACCTCATTTAAGGGGGGATTATTGAATTTTTTGGTGGGGACTGAATTTATTCAAGATTATTAAATTCATATTCATATATATATCTTTGAAATTTTATCATTTTTTATAATGCACAGCTATTTATAATCAAATATATAACTATATGTACACATTTTTTATATATTGACACCTAACAATTAAATTTTTTTAAATAAATAATTAAACATATTTACATATAAAATATATTAGATTTATATAAATAATAATTAATATACATTGTATTTAAAATACCTATATTAGAATATTAATATAACTATATATTAATATAACTATATATATTAATATAACTACATATATATATTAATATAATTATATATATATATTAATATAACTACAAATATATATATTAATATAACTATAAATATATATTTTAGTATAACTATATGTATATATATTAGTATAACTATATATATTAATATAAATATATATTACTATACGAATAAATATAACTAAATAATATATATATATATTAACAGATATATCATAAACAAAAGAAAAAATCAATATATGGGAGTGGAAAAGGCCTTAGGCACGCATGGGGGAGGTCTCGAGATCAAATCCGGGTAGACGTAGGGGTGCACACATAAGGTTTATTCAGTGGAGATAGCGCTGATAAAGGGTGTATGCGGTGAGTACGGGAACTGGAGGTGCGGGAAAGAGTTGATAAAGGGGGGATCAAGTGCTGTAAAAAGCCCCGCCCCGAGATTGGAAGTATTTTATTAATTATTTTTATTTACTTTTAGTTTTATTAGTGCTAAAAACCAGCGCCAAAAAAAGGGGTCTTTTATCAGCGCTAAAAGGAAAGCGCTGATAAAAGTCACTTTTATCAGTGATTTTTTTTAGTGCGGATAAAATACCGCTTTTATCAGCGCTTTTTTTAGTGCTGATGAAAGGGGTCTTTATCAGCGCTTTTTGGAGCACTGATAAAGGGGACCCCCTCCCCTTATCTTCGTCGGCATTAACATGGATTTTCTAGCACTATTAAATGCCATTTTTATCCCTAGTAATAGACATATTTGTAGTAGTGTATCCACAGGACATAAACATGATGGATTTTCTATAGGAGGAGAGCACGTCATCCTCTTCGGGGGACGTACCATGGTACTAGTTTAAATACAGGAGGAGGTGCTGAGGGATTTTCACACATCCCCTTTGGCGGTACATCCAAGAGTAGCGAAGATGTACCGGGATCTCAGACGACAACACTAGTGGCTGGGTATGAAGAAGCTGGTGGAAGGGTTCGTTTCACGATGCCTCACCTGCAAGCAGGTGAATGCAGAGCACCAGGTTCCGGATGGCTTGGTGCAGCCCTTACTGATCCCGGAGTGGAAGTGGGACGGGATATCTATGGATTTCGTGATGGGGCATCCACGTACTTCCATAGGACACGACCCCGTCTGGTTGATTCTCGACCGACTCACCAACTCGGCCCACTTCCTACCTATCAGAGAGCAGGGATCAGTGTAGAGCTTGGGATGCCTCTACATTCAGCAGATCATATTACTTCATGGTGTGTCATCTTCTATCGTCTCTAGTCGAGATGCTCTCTTTACTTCCCAGATTTGGAAGGGGTTGCAGGAGGCATTTGGGACTCAGCTATGCCTTTGCACCGCCTTTCATCCTCAGATGGATGGTCATATATTGAGGACCATTCAGACTCTAGAGGACATGCTCTGTGCATGTGTCCTCGACTTTGGTCGTAGCTAGGAGGATCATCTACCCTTGGTGGAGTTTTCCTACAATAATAGCTACCACTCCACCATCGTGATGACACCATATGAGGAACTGTATGGCCGACCATTTAGGTCACCTCTGTGCTGGATTGAACCTAGGGAGTCAGCACTCGTAGGTACAGAGATAGTTTAGGCTATGACGAAGAAGGTGTTGATCATCCGAGATAGGATAAAGACTGCACAGAAAAGACATAAGTCCTATGATGATAGGAGGTAGAGACCATTAGAGTTCGAGGATGGAGACCACGTTTTCTTACGAGTGTCACATCGACGTGGATTGCGGATATTTAGCGGGGGAGACAAGTTATATATGTGCTTCATCGGACCATTCCAGGTTCTCAGCAGGGTAGGTGAGGTGGATTATCGCCTAGACCATTCACCTCAGTTGCATCGGGATCACAACGTCTTCCACGTATCTCAGCTGAGGAGATACATGCACGACACGACGCATATCATTAATCAAGGGGAGTTGGACATCAATGATGGGGAGACTTTTTTCGAGGTCCTGGTGGAAATCAAAGACTGACAGGATCAGTTCCTACGCGGATGGACTATTCCTCTGGTGGGCATTCTTTGGTAGCACGGGAACCTCCAGGAGTGAACATGGGAGCGGGAGGCTCAGAGGCGTGTACAGTACCCTCATTTGATTCCCTAGAATCCGATGTATCATTAAATGGACGTAAATACCTAAGGTTGGAGTAATGTAAATACCTAGAAATTTCATGGAAATTTTTTTCATAAATTCATTAGAATTTTATGAGCACGCAGTTTCTGACGACACCTAATTTCGTGGGCCGGTGTGCCTGGTATAATTTTATGAAATTTATCTCAGGTACGTTCAGTGAATGAAAGAATGTGTTTTTTTCTATCTTATGAACTGGTTCTCAGAATTGAAATTCAAGGGCACCGATGAACGTGCAATGCTGTTAATTTCTTAAGAGGGCCTTTACCGCAATTGTGTTTTCACGGGATGAGAGGTTTAATTTTGTGGTTTAAATAAGAAGTGACTAAAAATTGTGGAACAATTTTTATTCATTATCTTATGTGGTTATATCCTACAAGGGGGTGTTGGGATGGGACCCACAAGCTCCTAAATACGAATGTGAGGATAATTGTGAGGTGGGGCCCACACGATCCCCAACCATTCAGATTCCTGAAACCCCTTAAACATCCCATTGAAATCCATTGTCTAATGTTGACACCCCCTTGTATTTAATTGAGTAACTCTTCCTCTCCCCACTCTCTGTCATTAATTCTTACCAACACACACTTTAATTAATTTTTTGAACTTCTTCAATTAAGTTAATTATGTTTTTGAATTTTAAATTTTCAAATGCATGGAATGATTTAATAAATTTAGGAGAAGTATTATTGTATTTTTTGTTGGCTTGTTGAGTTGAGATTTTGGGGAGAGAGGTCTTGAGTTTTGAAGAACTCTTCATCTCCTTTATTGAAGAATTCCAACTCTAGGATGACGAAAATCGACTCGGCAACCATGAATTCTCCATCCTCTTCTTCCACCGTGACAATGGATGAGACACCGATGTGGGAAATCACCAACGACATCACGCCTTGTTTTCTTCTCTTCGTGATAAAAAGGAGAGGCACTGCTTTCTCCTTGGACGCTCTCCATTGACATCTATGAATCCATATCACGAGGCACCGTCATCCGCGATGCCGACGTTTGACATCGATTATCGAGGTATGGGTTTAATCGTGAATGTGGATGTTTACATACCCCGTACTTGTTGGAAAACATTGTTTAAATATGGATGATTGTTATCATTTTACGCGGAGGGTGATGGCCGAACGAACACGGCCCGACAAACCTATGTTGTTCTTATTTAATTATATTAGAATTGGAATTTGGCAGCGAAGGAATCACAATGCCATTACGTCGTGTCGAGAATATGGAGAAGGGAACTGGCGCCATCACGCCGGTTGTTCGGGATGAACCGCGGTCCGCTACACAGGCCGCTTTGGGGGATGAACCGACCGGCCCGATGGCCGGCTCGCCAAAGAGGAGTCGTGGCCCCAGGAGGGTACCGCGTTAGAGGATCAGTCGGTCGGGCAGTGCTGGACTAATGCACTAGGAGGGCGCCATGCTGGAAGTCCAGCGGCCCGCCTATGCGGGCCGTGTGCCCAAGAAGCTCAGCCATTCTAGCCGGTCGGTTTAGGGATGGGCGGCACCGCCGGTGCAGAAAACTGGGGGTGGGAACCACCCCCTAGAACCCGCTCAGCATCGACCGAGCCGCTCGGCCAGCCACCTAGGTTGCACACCCAGTCGGGCCGCGCCAGGCCACTTCGGGCCGGGCCGCGCCACTTCGGGCTGGTCCGCGTCCCTTTCGGCCGAGTTGAGTATTTTCTTCGGACCAGTTCGACACCCCTACTGGGTCAAACCCATCAAACTGGGTCAACCCGACCCCTCGTCCCACTAGGCTAAACAGGTCGGGCCCGTTATTCACTTAAATGTGAATATCTTAAGGACATCACGTCCGATCGAAATTCGGTCTAAGGAACTGGGACTCTAGCTATGAGACAGTCCTTTTACGATACTCAAAGTGAGTTTCGGATATATATGGATATCTGCCTGGTTTGAAAAAAGCGTATTTTTAACCGATCCCTTGGGATGAAAAAGCCAATATCTCTAATACCGAGCATCTGATTGATGCACCACCTATTGTGTTGAGTTCATTTTGACGAGAAAGAATTTCGGAATACATCAAATCTAAAATTCGTGACAGTTGTTGTATCGACCCCCCTTGGCTCGAGGAGCGGACCCTACAAGAATCGAGCATTTTGTGGGAGGGAACCCTAGGCTGGCTGCGACTGCGACTACGATGAAGACTATACATAGATCCTACATGGGTTCGGAAGCAAGGACAATGGTACATGGATCCTCTCTGGGTTCGGCACTGATGGATAATTTACATGGATCCTACGTGGGTTCGGCAGCGATTGTAACAGTACTTGTATCCAACATGTGTTTGGTAGTGATGACTTCTGTTCTTGGATCCTACGTTGGTTCGGCATGGAAGATGATTAAGAGGCTACATCTATCATATCCACCCCCCCTTTGTGAGTAGTATACCTGTGTCAGCTAAGTAATGACTTTTAGTCATTTCCATCGACGTTATTGACTTGCATTCCTGTGTGGACTGGGTTGTGCTTTCCTATGTGGACTAGGTTGTACTTGGGATCGTGAGTTGGAGACGATCTGGAATTGATGACTTAGGTATATGTATGTCCATATACCTAAGTAGAGATTTTTGTTGCTTTGAGTTGTATCTTTCCTTTTCGGTTTATCCTTTTAGATTCCTGGAGACCTTTGGGGGTCTCAGGGTCCCTACTGGGTATCGTATACTCACCCCTGTAGGGGCTATGCCCACACAACGTTAGGTTTTATGAAGACGACAGACAACACTGATCGAGGTGGAGTCTAGTGGGGAGGGGCGATACCTTGATATGGACCACTTGGCGGGACGTTCACGGAGCAGACGGCCGAACCCGAGGATTTAAGTAGACCATATGTACCCACACACCAGGTGGGATATCCGAAGGACGACTCAGTGGTTGTTGGTTTACTTTACTACAGCTTTTCATTCTCTACTGTTGTAAGGTACTTTTAGTTGGGTTTGTATTCCGGTCCATTTTCATTCTAGCACTTACATTTGTACTCAGTTTAATTTTTGTTTACATCATCTTGCATACTCTGTTGTGTTTGTTTACTTATATAAATACAATGCTTTCCGTTTTATCGCGATTTGCTCCTTTGGTGCTATTTTCCAGGCCTTTGCCTATGGAAGGCAGCTTGCGGTAGTCACGGCACGGGCCCCGAGGATGGGTTGTGACACATTTGATAAATTCTTACACATAAAAAATAAATTATGGAACTTTTTCCTAATGCTTGAATATAATATGAGCTCATTTTCATTGTTTTAGCAACCAGAAAAACCTTTTAAACTAAAATAAAAATTTTATATTAAAAACACACACATCAAGTAATACATACCCAATATGGTGTTAGATTTATGTTTTCTACGTTTCTACCCATTAAAAATTAATTACAGACTATTTTTTGTACGATCTAAAAGAATACAGTCTTGTTTGATATGTTTTTCCTAGATATTTTTGTTATAAACTAAAGTAAAACCATTATATTGAAAATTACTAATTTGATTCGTAATGGTCACATCATGTTTCAGATTGTTGTGAGGTCAATTATTATAAATAAAAATGCTTTATATACCATTTTCCCAGAGTTTGAAAACAATTTGATCATGTTTTCATAGATTTGGCTATATGATGTGGGTTTTAATCTATAATTTTACATTATATTGAAAACACATACATCGTGGCATATTGACCATATTTTGTTCCAAATTAGAATGCATTCCAAACCTACACAAGAAAATTGTATTAAGGATCATTTTTCTAATGTTTGAAAACAATATTGGCCCATTTAATTTGTTTTGGTTATGTGACACACATTTTAATCTAAAATAGCACATTTATATTGAAAATATGAAATTCAAGTCTTATAGACCATATTAGGTGTTAGATGGATGTGAGATCAATTTCAACACGTCACAAATGGATTGTGGATTTTTTCCTAAATGTATTAAAATAATTTGTCTTTTTTCTCAATTTTGGATAGTGATGATCATTTAGAACTTAAATGGAACCTTTATATTAAATGCACGCCCATTGAGACATATCAATCACTTCATGAGTAATACAAATGTGTCATCAATTCTAATAGGACATAACTGAATTGTGGATAGTTTTCCTATTTTTTGAAAACAACCCAAGATTGTTTGTTTTTATTTGGAATATTTGATGCGTTGATAAACTAAAATGTCACTTTTATATTGAAATCTCATACATTGAGTAATATTGAGAATATCCTGGGGTATATTGGTGTGTGGTCAATAATTACATGTGAAAATTGAATTTTTCCTTGTTTTCATACTTTATGAAAACAACACAAACTTTTTTATATATTCGGGTAATCTGACATACAATTTAAACTAAAATATAACTTTTTTATTAAAATCACGCACTTATATTCATAATGATCTCATATGATATTAGATTTACATTTGGTCAATTTCTATATATAAAAAATGATTTTTGGATAATTTTTTATATAATTTATTACAAATCAAAAAAAAAAAATTGTTTTACAAAGTGATGTTTATTTAAAAATAAAATAGAAAACAATATATTAAAAACCCACTATTTGATTTATATTGGTCACATTATGTGTTATATTTTTCTGTGGTTTATTCTAACATGTCAACAATAAATTATAGAGCAATTTTCTATTTTTTGAAACCAATATGATCATATATTATCAGTTTTTTATATTAGTTGGTTGTTTTAAAAAAATGAAACTTCTATGTTGAAAACATGTACATCATGTCAAACCGACCACATAATGATTTGGATTAGTGTGAAGTCAATTCATACATATGAAAATGAATTATGGACTTTTTTACCAATATTTTAAAAATTCATTCGTGTTTTCTCAATTTTGGTGATGTGAAACTTGTTTTAATCTTAAATTGACCTTTTAAATTGAAAACCCATACATGGAGTCATACCGAACACATCGAGTGTCATATTGACATGTGGTAGATTTCTACAGATCATAAATGAATAATTTATTTTTGATATTAATCTGAAAAACAATAATAGGTTGTTTTATTATATTTTGATAGTGATTCTTATTTTATACTAAAATGAAACATTTATATTGAAAGAAATATTTGAGCAATATAGATCACATCATCTGTTGGGATGATGTGTGGTCAAATATTACACATTACAAATTATTTATAGATTGCTTTACTAAATTTTTTAAAAAAATCATAGCCCGGTTTCTTGGTTTTGGCTATGTTTTCTGTGTTTTAAACAAAAAATCAGATGTTTATATTGAAAGCATATAATTTGAGACATACCAATCACATTGGGATCAGAATTTCCATGTGGAAAATTTATATGTGTCATAATTAAATTATGGATTATTTTCATAATGTTTGAAAACAATCAGAGCTTGTTTTATCAGTTTTGGGGATTTGAATCGTGTTTTAAACTAAAATAAAACTTATATATTTAAAATACACTCAGTACTTCAAAAACAGTCAATATCAGCGCTCAAAATAGGATTTAATAGTGCTAAAAAAGCGATGTAAATCTCAGTGCTCATATAGGGGGTTCCCTTTTATCAGCGCTCCAAACATCGATGATAAAGGCATCTTTTATCAACGCTAAAAAAAGCGCTAATAAAAGACCCCTTTATCCGTGCTTTTTTAAGCGTTGATAAAAGGGTCCTTTATCAGCGCTTTTAAAAAGTGCTGATAAAGGTAAAATTAATTAAAAAAACTAAAAATAATTTGGGGAGTTCTTTTATTAGTGCTCCACACCCCCTTTATCAGTGCTATGAGGTCTCTCGCACGCTGCCCATCCCACACATCCTCATACGCGCACACCCCCTTCGCTTCCACCCGAACTCGAACCTGGGACCTCCCCAATTTCGCGGCTTCAACTTTACCACTAAGCCATTTCGTTTTGTTCTTTATTTAACGATATATCTATATATATAGTAATAATTAATCATATATATATATATAGATTCATATTAATCTATATATATTTATTCATATATTAGTATATATATATTAATTCGTATATATATATATATATTTAGTTATAATTTTTATACGTGTATTTATTTGTATATTAAAAGATACTTATAAGACTAGTTTTAAATACATTTATGAAAAAATATGTTTTTGATTTGTTATTATAAATAAATAAATAAATAAATCCATATATAGATATATAGAACACATAGACACGCACAAAGAGAGACACACACACCATAAAATATATCTGTATGAATAAATACATATATATGTGTATTTAAAAAGCCATTGAATGTACTTATAAGATTAGTTTTAAATAAATTTATGAAAAAATATTTTTTTGGTATGTGTTTATAATTAAATAAATAATTAAATACAAATATACATATATAAAACACACAGACACATGTATAGACACCCACACACACACACATATATATATTTATGAATAAATACATATGTGTGTATTTGAAAAGCCATAAAATGTTAAAACGATCATAACATATAATCTAGAATTCCGTTTCAGTGCCACAACCTGTCAAATAGATGAAAATGAAACAATATTCGATATGATATATGGTAAATTCCTGAAGGACATACGAATCATAATTTATACTTGTTTGAATGTTATGAAATCGGGGTATCCCGATTAAAACTCAGTTTTGGAGGACTTATTTTCATTTTTTGGGCTCATAAAATGTGAAAAACACCTTTCTTTGGAGTTTAGCTAATAGAGCTCGTCACAGGCTTCGATTTGATATGTTGTAGAGATCACACAGACACCCAGATAAAAAGTTATGGTCGTTTGAAGTTTTAGTTACATTTTAAACATATTTTAGATATTTTATTAATTTTTTCATTTTTTGTGTCTTCAAATTGTTTTAAATGATTTTAAATAGATAATAATTGGAAAATTATTAATTAATTATATTTTTTAAAATATTTTGAATCCATTTTCACAAAAATTTCTTATATATTAAATGTAATAGACTATTTATACGTATCTATAACATATTTAAAAAATATATATTATATTTATATCAATATAAATATAGTTATATAACAAAATATTATTTTTCATGAATTTTTTTTGAAACCTAACATTTAGAAGTGCTCAGGAAAAGCGCTGATAAATACCCCCTTTATCAGCGCTGCTAAAAGAAGTGCTAATAAAGGGGTACCCTTTATCTGTGTTAAAAAAAGCGCTGATATAGTGGGGCCTTTATCATAGCATTTTTTAGCACTGATTAAAGAGACCTTTTATCATCCCTTTTTAGCACTGATAAAGGCCCACTTTATCTGTGCTTTTTTTAGAGCTGATAAAAGTTAAGCACATCCCTTGCTCGTTTCTGTAGTAGTAACTCTTCAAGTCATATTGACTAAATCTGGGGTCAGATTTAAATGCATTTGATTACTATAAATAGAAATCTATTTATAGATCATATTCATAATGTTTAAAAAATATTAGTTTTTTCTCAGTTTTTAATATTTGAAGTGTGTTATAAAAAATTGAAACATTTTTATAGATAACATGATGTTATATTCATAGAAACCCCATCGAGTGTCAGATTCATGTGTCATAAATTCCTACATGTGACAAATGAATTATGGATTATTTTACAAAATATTAAATAAAATATGTTCTTTTTTGATTAATTTTTGCTATGTTACCCGCATTTGATACTAAAATGGAATTTTTTTATTGGAAACAAGTAATTAGAGTAAGACTAACCATATTAGATGTCATATTAATGTCTGGTCAATTCCTACATGTCGCAAAAGAATTAATGATAATTGTTCAAAAAAAGATTAAAATTAATCTAAGATCATTTGTAGGGTTTTTCCTATTTGATAAGTGTTTCAAACTAAAATTACACTTTCTTTTTAAGAACATTAACATAAAGTTATATCGACAAAATAATGTTCTCAATTTATGTGGAAACAATTTCTATATATTAAAAATGACTTATTGATCAATAACCAAATATATCGAAATATTTTTGACTTTTTTATTTGTTATGAGAATGTAACATTTGGTTTGAAAACATGTGTAAATTTAAAAAACTGAGTATTAGAAAAAAATATTTAGAAAATTAACTAAAATTTAATAAAATGATTGTTAAATTAAGAAAATATGTTTTAGGAAGTCACATCTTCTTTATGGTAATATACATTTTGAAAAGATGAATTGTTCCAATTTTTTCTAAACAAAATTGCATTATCCATTATAATTATCCTTGAGTAAATGATAAAAATTAAAATATAAGAATTTCAATAAAAATAGTTCACATCCCAAATACATTTCTATGGTCATAAACTGTAATATATATCTTGAAAATATAATGTAATCACCTAAATATGATGCCAATAAACATTGTAACACCATTAACTCTACCCACTCATCATTAAAAAAATTCTTTTTCTATTTTGTAAGTAGAATTCTATATATATTTGTTGTACTGAGAAATTATCTACATAAAAACAATTAAGAAATATTTTTAATGAAATTTTAATTACCTTTAGAAATTAACTGTTCAAGGATGATTGTATTTTTATTTTATATTAAATAGTTCCAAAATTTACAAATGTAATATTCAAAATTATTTTCATCATCTTGATTCCAACACTATATAGTATATAAACAAAATAAGTTATTTGTTTTGAAATATTTTTTGATAGTAAGTCATTATATATATAACTCAATCTATTTTCATTAGAATAACTCTATTTGTGTCTTATGTTTAGTGACCGAGTTCAGACCACGATCAAGCTTGTATTTATAGTGCACTATATCCATACAATATTATCATGAAATGAAAAACATAAAAATATATTTCAATGTTACTGTACAAAATATTGAATATTGTGCATTAAAAATTCACAAAAAACATCATGTGTGGTATGTTTGATTGAAATTCATGCATTATATCCAAATAATAAATATTTGGGGTATAAAAATAAATTGATATCATCATATAATTTTTAAAAAAATCAAATACATAATGTAAAAATATTAAATTATTTGATATAAGTTGTTTACCCATAAATTAAAGGAATCTAGAAAATTCTTTCATATGTTTTCTTATTCTCAAATGAATTTCTTAGTTCATCCTGTTTCTGATCAATTTGCTTCACTTACAATGAAATTTAATTCATATAAACAACATTGGGATTAATTAATACAAATCATGCTTTGCAATGCATTCCATTTATATGGTAGAAATATAAACTTTTTCAGAAAAATATGAATTTTTGATTAAATTTAATGAATATATTAGATTATTTTTTTGGATGTCATGATAAATAAAATATACATCATTTATGCATTCACATCCAAGACTCCCATATATTCAATATTTAGAATCTTATTTATACTCTCTAGACCAACCACATCTGTAATGAAATTTACAAATATTTCCTTTTTATTTTTAATATAGGATATATATCCATCTTGTAATGTAGTTTCTATATGAAATTTTAATGTTAATATATGTTTTACTGGAACTAGTGGGGATAAGGTACTCCTAGAAAGACTATTTTTTTTCTTGGTCGATTAATGTGATCTTCTTCATCCGCACTTCCATTTTCCCATATTTTTATATGTTTTTAATATAATAACTCACATCAAACCATTTTTATTAAACATTCACGGATTTTCCATTAAAAAATTGTATGGACATACCTCTAGTATAATTATATGATTAGATAGTTGATCTATGAAAGTTACAATTTCATCATTAATCATTCTAAAATCTGGAACATTAAGTTAAATAAGAAACACATCACTCTTCTTTTGAGAAACATCAATACCCACTTTTATGTGGCCTTATAGGAGTTAATTTTTGTGTACCATGTCTCCCAATGTGTTATAAACCATACCCCAACCAACAAGGAAATGTTTATTTCATTTTTAGATAGAAGTCACATACAAATTTACTGAATATAATTTTAGAAATATAATGATATCGTATATTTTTTGACTCACATTTAGGACATTGATTAATGAAAAAAATAATTACCATATATAATGTATGAATTATAGTGGGATTACTAGCCTCAAATATAGTGGGGTAATTTGGTTATATATTTTCCTATAATTTTCCATTGCCAATTCAATTTTATCTTTTCAAATATATTGGCCAGTCAAACTAGGTCAGAACATAATATCGTGCAAAGCATCAATTTTTTCCTGTAATCATTTCATCATCTGATATATATCGTCTGTCAGTTTTTTGCTCATGATATATTTTTTAGGGGACACTCAAATACCTACACTCTTAAATGAAATTATTGTTTCATCCACATCAAAGCAACTCAAACAATTTTTTTGTACATGTACAATTATTATTGATTAGTGTGTTTTAACTATATAAAAACATATAAACCATTATATATATTTTTATTTAATATTTTTTTCAACTAAAATTGAATTATTGTTATATCAAACTTACACATGTTTCACATACCTCATTTTTGTCTTCATGAACTTGTTTTTGCTTTGTATATTGGTGAGCCTACTTGCATTCCACATGATTTGAGCTGGGAGTGGCTTTACATTTTGATTCATCAATCTCCATAAGAATAAATAAAATTATTTTTATTAATATCAAATAAACAATTTATTTTGGACTTAAAATAAATAATATTTTATTATATAGTGAATCAAAACATATCCTTTCATTGTGATAGGTGTACAATGGTTTTTTTCAAGTAGTTAATTTTAATTTATAATTTTTTTTCTTAAATTAACAGTTGTTAATCATATTCGGATAAAATAAATAATTTAAAATATTATATTATAGAAATAAATTCACCTGAATATTTTTCTCATCATGAAAACAGAAAAAATAATTTCGTGTTTTCTATTTAATGCTATTTGAATAAGTAACATGGGGGTGTGGATTTGCATTCCCCTCTGAATGCCTTATTTTAATATTGGTAAGTCGTTTCTGAGTTCCTGTATTGGATTTTTCCAAATCTATTCTGAAATATTTATTGTGTTAATATTTTAAAATAAATGAACAATATAAGGATTAAAAAAATTAAATACAACTTTTATTATGTAATTTTTCGATGAAATAGTGATTGTATACATTAAAATTACTATAATATATATCCAAATGGTTTCCATCATTACATGTTGGACCTAAAACCCAGAATTTATATCAATTTGAACAATCAATCTTTTTGTGACCCCACCATAACTTATTGGGGTCAATAGAATAGTCGACCTTATTCCATACCACCTAATGTTTTAAACCCTTTCATGTTGGTAGGATAATTTTAATTAACATGGTGATGCTTTTTTGTTATTTTTTTCATCAACAAGTTTTTTATCACATAATAATTCAATAGTTACAACATCAAAAATATGTTGTTCCATGATATTGGTAACATAATCAACTGTAGAAGTCATTGTCTACATATATAGTCAATAATTTAATTTATAATATTTTAAAATAATATTGGTAAAATTTTATTATGGAGAAAATTATAGTATATTAAAAAACATTATAACATTCTAAATGAACTCTCTTTGTTTTCTATAACAACTGATGGGAGTTGGATTCACAATATAAAATCAAAAACCCCATATTGTGGTCCCCTATAAAATAAAAGGCACTGTCTACATTGGGACAACCATGAAATGTCTTTGATCTCCCAATGAAGCGTTCATCCTCTGTTGAATTTATGTCTTAAAAAATAGTAATTTTCGTCATCAGCAATACAAATAACCAATTATGGTTCTCTAGATCTGAGACACAAATCACATGAATTTCTTCTGTTTCCTGTATGAATGGCTCAACAATATACTCTTCAATAATGAAATATGACATTATGAATCCAATATCATAAAAATTCAATTCCCTCCTATTGTAAACCCATTTGAAACATAAAATTTGCACATGAAAAGATATATAATCCTAATTTTAATTCTTTTTGAATATGTTGAAATATGTCATTTTTTTTCAAATTTTATTTGTATAATTTGAGCCATATATGTTAATTGCTTCCACCACAATCATTACTCCATTTTTTGTATCATACTGTAATGTTCATAATTTTTTATAGAATTTATAACAATAAATTAAATTACTAGTATAAGATATGACATTTCCATTTATTCCACCAGAAATCCATTGAATTAAATGGTTATTTGAATTCATATTTTTAGATAACTATATATAAACATGATATTGTTTCCTTCACATAAACTATTGATTATGTATATTTTATGTCCAACCATCAGCCAAATATGGATTCAGATATCTTTGAATTTGGTTGAGGATTTATTGTATGTGTTATTATCATTACTAGTATGTAAAATGGGAAGGTGATCATACTCTTGCTCAGTGATGGTAATTCTTATAGTATCTCTTCCGAAAATCTCCCCACCGATAAAGAATCCTACTATGATGATTTTTTGAGATATAGATGCTATAAACATCTGATATTGTAATCAGTAAAGAATTTAATCGCTTTTTAACAATACATATTTCTATAATATAACCTTCTTTTAAACTTCAATTCATGACATAACCTTTAAAAATCCTTATATTTCAGTCAATATGGCCCATACATATGAAAGGGAGTGGACAAAAATTTTAAACCACTCTATCCATGTAAACTATCTGGTAGAACATTATTTGAAAGAATGATGGTTTGAAGATCATATCTAATTCACATTATATGACAACCACATCCTCATTATTTATTGATAACTTCACCACGTATATAACATTACTGCATATGGATTTGAAAAAAAATCAGATTCTATATAATGTAGTTGGTGGATTTTTATGTAGAATGAAAATTTATTGTAATGGGAATCAAATTTTATATAAAAACAGTACATTCCTATGATTTTAGTCTTTATTACAACAAATTATTCAATGAAATGAAATTATTTATATTTGATAAATATGTCTATGAAAAAATTACAAAATTAATGAAAATTGAAAATTGAAAATTTTCTTATCTGGATAGTGTATAAGCTACTCGAATAATAAAATCCCTCTATTTACCTTTCAACAATTCTACACATTCCTTATCCCCCTGTCAATCATGTCCAGCCAAGAATTGATTCCAATATTTTTTTCCTATAAAATTTAGTAATGTTCCAATAACTATAAAAATGCATTTTTTTTACATGAATGTCTTCAATAAAATGACTCTCATACAAAAAATTAGATTACAACAATTAAAATAAATTTCTCTCTTTTTCCAACCTCATATCATATTTTTTATTGAAAATGATTTTCCAAAATATTAAGAAATATCTTTTCCATTATCAAATAGTTCATCACTTTTTAATGGATATGTTATTGAACCGTTTTTGGTATCCCCATGGAATTTTTCCATCCATGATATGTATTTATTTCATTGAGGTAAAACAGTATGTCTAAAAAGCGCACCCTTCATGTAATTTTTTACAAAATTGAGTGTCATCATTATTCCAAAATGGGACTCTCTATAATTCCATTAACGATATAGCTTGAATAATATCCATTGTCAAGAAATTCATATATAATACCATACACCATTGATCTAAATGTGAATTATTGACATCTATTGGAATTATTCATTATAACACTTATATGATAAATCAATTCTCGATATTAAATCAACAGAGCCAAATATAAATCGATATCGTTTACTAGTTTTTGTCTACATTTATGGAGAGAAAATATAATGTTTTTATTCTTCACGAATAACCATGGTGGATGTTTAAAATTTACTAAAATAACAAGCTATATATTGGGAATATTACTATGTACATCATAAAATTTTAATAGATCCATAGATATTTCATGAAATATGATTATTGTCTCATTCCCAAATTTATTATTGTCATGATCAATATTCATTGATTGGGGAGAGTATACTGGACAATGTAGATTCACACCATCACTCTTTTATCTTTGTGACATTATAATTTTCTAATGGTTTACTTAAAATCATATAGTAATATAATTCATGGATTGATAGTAAAATAACATACAACGTTAGAAGGACATGATTCAGCTTCCTCATATCAATTCATGCCCCACATAGATAATTTTATTGTTGATTAATTGTCTCTATAAATCAACATAAAATCAGTTTGAAAAGATTTGATTTTTTAGTAGATCATTCCCATTGAACATATAATTTACAATTCATAATATTCTTATTAAGGAAGTACATTATCTTTGGGTACATTACCATTCTTGATACCAATATGTTCAGTAATGTTGGTGTCTCTCCATCCATTTCATTATTTAAAATTTTATTACTTCAATAAAACTGAAAATTTTGAGTATTTAATAAAATCAGTATTCAATGGTATTTTATAAAATCTGATTGACTTGGTAAACATATTTGGACAATAAAAAAGGACATATTCAACTATTTTTTCCTTACTACCATATGAAATCCTTCATCATTTACACTGGTATTCGTAAGAAATGACCCTTAACCATAGAATAAACCTAATCAGCAAGCACATATAGTTTTTCCCCATGTTCAGTCCAACATCTATAGTTCTTATCAATTCCATTCTAAATAAAATGTTCTTCCAAATCATCAAGGCTAATTTTTTTTATTAAAAAAAACATAAAATGGAAAAAGGATTTTAAAAGGGTCATATTAATGAACTATTAAAAAATAATGAAATCACTTACTCTATTTTTATACACTTTTATTATATAACTATCATGAATCCATTTTTTATTCATGTCCCTCATATTATGTTTATAAAATATTAATTTTGTATAAAAAATAAAAAATTACACATAAGATATTAATAAAAAAAATGAGAAAGTTATAGATAATTATAATAAAGGGAATCAAACATTGTAATGATATCTATTATGATTCATGAAAAGAATTAATTTTACACAAGGGTGATATGAAATGAAAAAACCAATTGTAAACCAATGGATGATTGTATATGTTCTTGATTTTTTACTTTGTGGAATTTTTTTAATAAATATGTTAGAAAATAAATATTTATTATTGGATGGTAGAAATCCATTGGAAATTCATGTACATTATTTTAATTTAATTGTAAAATCACATTGAAAATTTGGGTAAAAATATTGATCCATAGAACATACAAGGTCATATAATTATCATATTTTGACACAGTGTCATCGAGATTGGAGTTTCATGAAATGGATGGATGAAATTATAATATATGATACTTTTTTTTGGGTATTCCATGTTAAAATATGTTTTTAGATTATTATAGACCATGTATTATAAGAATACCAATAAATTTATTTTTATTATAACCCACCGAAGAACAAATATTTCAATAATAATTGAGTTGAAAATATTAAATAAAATTCACATGTCCTATAATATCAATTTCATTAAAAACACCCCAAATAATTTTCATTAGTAAATCTTCATATAAAATTAGTTAGAAATTATTTCACATCACATGGATCCAAAGCATTCTAATTCAATATCTAACAATAAAAAATATCACTATAAAAAATATAACACATCTAGTATTCTTAACCATCATTGGTATATTCAAATGAGTATACTCATTATTAATAAAATCTATAACACATTTATAGTCATGTTAGATTGTACTATATATTGTTAAATTAATCCACTATCTTAAAATAATGTATGTGTCCAAGATAACTGTGTTTTAAATTATATCTTTTTTTTGGGTGACACAAAAACCATTACTTATGATACACAATAGATGAAGAAGAAGAAGAATATTATCTAAATTGTTTAATCAAAATAAATAATATTATAAATAATAATATGAATCTTATACATACCCACACACCTGAATCCATGACTATATTATTCCATTCCCTCCCCATATATAAAAGGTAACTAGTTATGAAAATGAATCTGAAAAATCATTTTATCAACATATATATTTACCAAGGAAACCCTACCAAAAATTTTATCATATGAGTCATATTTTAATACAAATTTCAATAGAAAACTCTATCTAAACGTGATATATGACATATAGTATAATATTAGAAATTATAAACCTAAAAACATTTATATTAACATCATCATATCCAAAATAACTAAAATAAAACACCGGATAAACCCCTATAAAAAAATTCAATGTCTATTTAATATAAATTGACCATTTAGCCATTAAATTATGTATTCCCATTAAAAATTTATTTAATAAAAAATAATACCACACATATTTATTTTTAAAACCATTTCACCAAATAAATTATGAAACCATTTTATTTAGATCTCCATAAAATAATTAATTTAATTAATTTTTTTTGAATTTCACAACCCAACATTCGATCCTTCATTTTAAATGATTTTCAAAATTAGTAGTAAAAAATTTATATTGAGTTTTGAATATAGATAACCAAAATCCATAATTTTATATGCTATAACATATTCCATCAAATAATATAGATAAAAAATTCTAAAAAACAAAAAAAAAATACTTAGAAGGAATGCTTTCTGTTTTAGTTGGTTGAGGTAGAGGAAGTTTGTGAAAAAGAAATCATTGATGGGTTACATCAGGAAAATGGTAGGAAATCCCATATAGAAGTTAGGGATTAATGTTTTAATAAAGAAATTAATAAATCAAACAAAAATATAGTATGGTTTGGATGAGTTATATGTGAGATATGTGATCGATGACACTGATAAACAAATAGATTACGAGAAATAAGAAAATATCGTATATTTCAAAATGTTCGTCTGGGAAAAAGCCAAGGGGTGCTACGAAAGGGATGAACTTATGAATGATATTAAATGGATTGTGGGTAAACAATATTGATATACTTCGATATAAAATATTAGGAAGGGTTTTATTTGTGCAAAGATAATAAGAACTGATAAAATATATCTTTATCTGTGCTTTTTTAGAAATAATAACGATATAACATTATCTATGTTATGAAATGGGTGTAAATGGTATCTTTAACAATGTTATTAATATTTTTATAATATTATAAATAAGGTTATAAAATAATATATATTTATATTATTACATATATTTAAATAATTATATTTAATTATATAATTATATATATTGAATAAGTAAATATAAATATAAATGTAAATATAGAAAATATATTCCTTATTTAAGAATATTTATTATAAATTTATAGTTATTTAAATATATAATTAATTATGTTTTATTATATAATTAATTTTTAAAAAATTATATTTATCTATATATATATTTTTTAACAATATATATTTTTCATTGTTAAGGAATATAAATTCATAAATTCGTGATTGTCAAAAATTAATGATATATAATAATTATAAATTAGTATTATTTAAAAATATTTTATAGATTAGTTATTTTTTAATATTAATTTTTTTAAAAACTTGTATATATATTGAAAGGATGATGAATAAGTATTGAAAATGATAAAATAGAGTAAATAAGTAGGTATTAATAAATATTATGAAAAAATTTTATTTCAAAAAAGTAAAAAATATTTAAACTGAATTAATAATACCAATTGAAATAATATACTAATAATTAAATCAAATTTATTGAATGAAAAATAATATATTGAATACATCATGACACAAAATAAAATTTTAAAATGAATATAATGTTTTTATAAATTAGATAAATATTAGGTGTGTGTGTTTCTACATAAAATTTCATTAATTAATTAAAAAAATTGTTGTGTAAAATTAATTTATATATATATGTATATATAATAATTGATAGAATATTTAAAAATAAGTCCAAGCTTGGATAAAAGATCATTACATTTTGTTAAATATAAAAGAAGAGGAAAACAAGAGGGATGTTTGGGTCGAACAATGAGATAATCCCTCATCTAGAAAACCAGCTTAAGAGACATAAAATGAAATATCATTTCCATTTCCTTAATAAAAGTATTTTTTATCATCCCACATTGAATATATCTTGAATAATAATATTAAGCATCACCACCTTGGACCATTATGACTCCGGAGTGGGGTTGATATTTAAGGATTTATAGAAATATCCAATAGATTCATTTTTTGCATAATGAAATAACCCTTTCCTAGCCTTCTTTTTGGAGAAGATATATCTGACACTTTATGTTCACTCATCTTCCCTTTTACATTTATGAACACACCCTTAAAAGAAACATATCCACTTCTACCTATAGTTTGAGTGGTGTCCTATAAAATAAATTTATTCTCTTTATCACTTCTATCATCTGAGATTTTACAAGAAGTTATAAATATTTTTTGAATTGTAATTTTTCCAGTAATTCTGGATAAGATTGTTGAAGTCCACAACCATAATCTCACCCTACAATTCCTTACCTTTTCTAGCATGTGTAGAGTTCAAGATGTCACTGAAATAAATATTAACAGGATAAGAAGTAGAAAAAATATATTGATGTCCTATTCCAATCCCCAATTTTGTAACATAACTTATTCTGACAAAAAAATGCATAAAAGGAATCAACCCAATTGGATAAAAGACCATTTGGATGATAGACCTCACCAGAAACAACTTTACTGACTACACCTTCAAAACATTTTAATGGAGAACTAGAGACATCCATTTCAAAACTCGTAGGATTCATCTTTATCTAAAATCCATCTTCAGGAAATCCTATAGGTGTAGATTCATGAAAATTTGATGTCACCACCACTGCATTGTCTAGATGAGAAATAGAGCCTATTTATTACTCTATCTAGGGACTAATAATCCATTAGAATCCCCATTCCCATCGAATTAGGAACCAAGAAATGAAATTCTCAAAGACAACCACAACAACCCCCTTAGAAAGTAGAATTATGGGAAAATTTATATCATGATAAAACGTTTTTGATAAAACAATATCCCTCATTTTTTTCTTTCAACGTCATAGGGTAGATGGATGACCCTTCATCACGCACGTCTAAAAAGAATCATTCCTCTGACATAAATCTAGAATGTGGAAAAATAATAAAATGTATATATTAGAGTGTTATTATATTATAATAAACATAAATTTGAATATCATTTATGGGAGATGATAGGGTTACCTTATTAGTGATTGTGGAACTGAGGTAAATATCAACTAGAATTATCTAAAAATTCATAAACCACACTTGCTTAATTTCCATATCATGCCCCTTAGATGTCCCTATTCTCATACTGATATCAGTTAAAAAACCTTGGAATCCAATGGAAATAATTTATTCTATGATGGTAAACCAAAACCCATGAAAAAGCATTTAATTCCCCAAGATTAGAATCATTTTAGTGGAAAATCTAGTGAGAAACAATGTGGCCATGGAAGATGTACATATAATGATAGAGTACCTATAAAAAAGAAGTCGGAAAAACCAATTAATCTATAAATTAAGTCTTCTCGCCTTCAGGAGAAACAAGGTGCACTATCAGAGAAGTTTTTATTATGGGAATTCTCTAGGAAATCCCATCAGATTTCACTTCAACAAGACTAGCTGAACATGTTTGACTTATTCTCCCTCTGCAAGAATATTTGATTCTGGAAAAAGGCTATAATCTATTAATTTTCAGACGTAATTATCATTTTCCACTCACACTTATACTTTGATTCAATGAAAAATAATTAAGAAAATGAGATATATATGGCTCAAAATTATCATTAACCGTGATAAAAACTGATGTTATTGTAGATATATGAATTTCTCCAAATTAGGAGGACATAGGATCCATCTGATCACCCAAAAAATAAGATCTACATGAATCATTTTCTCAGTTTAGAACTGATGAAAACTGAAAAATCCATATATAGATGCATCTCACATTCAAATTACATCACAAAATCTCTCTGAGAAAATGACTCTCCATCAATACCCCATGGTTTGTGAACCTTTCAATTCACTTACGAATAAAAAATAATCGTGAGGCCCCAAATCATTATCAAGGGATTGAGAATATATTTGGGAAGTCTCCCTAGAGAAGTGATTGATTATCATGTCGTGTGGTATAGGAATTTCTCAAGAGAAACCATAATCAATGAGTGGATCGCCATGGAAATGTTCCCAAACCCACCCTATACTCTCTTCATATATGTTATTAAAAGTTTTATATATGTAAATTTGTACATTGACACAATATAATATTTAAAATTTATTAATTATGTAAATAATAATAAGAAGGAATAATTTTTTAAAAGGAGTCACTGTTATTAATTATATATATAATTTTAAAAATTTAATAATGATTATTTAAATATGATAAAATGGAAATGAATTCATATTAAATATATAAATTATAATAATATTAAAATATTAAAATGATAATGATATGACATGTATTAATATACATTAGAAACTTAATAAAATCAAAAATATGAATAATAAAAAATTTAAAATGAATAAATAAAAATTATATAAAGTATATTAATGATTAATTATTTATACTGAAATTAAAGAAAAATAAATTAAAAAATATTAATGAAAATGCTTTTTTTGAAAATTATGAAGCTCAAGACCAATTTATTGAACATTAGAATGAAAAATGTTTTTAAAACTAGGAAAAGTTGGAACCCATTACAAAAATGGGAAAAATACCATAAAGAAACCAAACACAAAGTTCAAAATGATCATACAAGTAAAAATGGCATAAACCATCATGGAAATCACCCAAAAAGCCCCATCATTCCCCACATTTGATTGTGAGAAAGTGAGTTTAGTCAAAATGATTTTTCACCCACTCAGGAAGGAAGTTGAATGATTCTAGTAACACAATGTGGTGGAGCACGTCTCCAACCAACAAAATCATGCATATGAGATATGGATGAAAGAAAACATCACACCCTTCCTTCTTTAGATCCACCCACCAAGAAACTAATATAAGGAACTCATAAATATATCATCCTAAGGAAATGTAAAACTTGACTAAAAATAGGGAAAGATTCAATTGAATGGTACCCGAATCTCTATTAAAATTGATTAAAAATGGATGAATGATGGGTTTCATCACACCCATCTCTCTTTCGACACCACCCACCTAGTAGCACCTGAAAAATGAGACACCACAATCACAATGAAATAAGGAAAAAAATAGTACACCAAATTAAATATAACCTCCACTGAACTAACAAAAGAGATAAAACCATAATTGAACCAGTTAAACTAATCAAAGACCACCGGAATAGATGACCATCCTATTCGCCAACCGCAACACCATCTTCAATGTCCCGCACAAAACCATCAATGTGATCCCCCACTATCACCATCACGTTCACTACAACACGCCTCACATGAACCCCAACCACTACCTAATTTAGGACCACCAAACACTATCATCCAAAGAAAACCAAGGCATATTAAGATCCTCAAACACAACTGTGCAGAAGGGATGCCCGCCTCCAGTTCATCACCTCATGAATAATAATTAGTAAAATATATATATATATACAGACGCACACAAAAATAGATATTATTTTAATTATTTAATCATTATATTATGTATTATTGAAATTTATTCATTTTTATTAATTATAAATAGAGTATTTCTTATTTAATTATATATATAATATTTTTTAAATTTTTTAGTTTTTAATTACAAATTTAATTTATTTTTTATAATTTAATGTCAGTATATATTAATATATATCAATATATTTTTATATCTATGTATATAATTTTTTATATTTTTTAAAATAATTTAATTTTAAAAAATGAATAAATATAAATATATATTTAAAATATCCAATTGAATAAAATATGAAAAAATCATAAAAAATTAATATATATCATAATATTATATATATTAATATACATATTTATATTTTTTCTTATATGAAATAAAAATTTAAATTACATATATAACAAATTGTATATTAATTACTAATTTAGTATATTAAGTATCTAATTAATTTACACTGTTGTTAATTTTTAATATTTTATTACCTTTTTAATTCTATATATAATAAATTTGATATTTATTAATTTTTAAATAAATAATTAATATAATTTTTATTAATGTACAAAAATAAATAATTTAATTAATTATATATAAAATTAAACAATTAATATACTCTTTATTAATATATTTAAATATCTTTCATTATATTTATATTCATATCCATATATATATATATGAAATCATAAATTAATTTTAAGAAATAAATAAATAAAAATATTTATATATATTAAAAATGAATAAATTTTTTGAAATATAAATATAAATATATAATATATTCATATATATATATGTATATATAAATGTATATTTTTATATATGAAATAAAAATTTAAATATAAAAACATATTAATTTATTAAGACCTCACATTACAGGGCCATCCATTTAGGTTGCCCATCCAATAATGCATGTTGATTAGAAAGTGGGCCGATGTTGTTACAGGAATAGGGTGGGATAAGGACCATGAGGGCATGTGCTTGTAGCTATGTGCCCATATTGGCGTGAGTGGATTATATGTACGATATTATCCGCGTGGGAGGCTTCAAGTGTTGTCATGCTAAATAATGATATAAAAAAAGAAAATGAATGTTCACATGTTTGATGTGTGACACACACATCAAATATTTAGTATTATCAGCACATTTTAATAGCAATAAATGAACAAAAAATTTTATTATCGGTGTGAATATCCTTCTGATGATGGTAAAAATCAAGTAACTTTTTTTACATGCTTGGTTGAGTCTAAATTATAATATTCATAATGTTTAATGGAACCAATAAAATGATGAGATAAATCTCATATTGTTTAACTCTCACTGTAATATTTTCAAAATGAAAGAACATGGAATCTAGAAAATGGATGTTCATATCATACAAAAATATTATGGTTAGTGTTTTTATGTCCTCATGTGGTAGTTAACAACACCAAAATGGGGTCCTAACTATGGTTTATTAGCATCAATTCTCAAACAACCTCTAATTAAATATTTTTCTATATTATTTTACATATTGAAGTGGTTTCAAAAAGTTACTATTAAATAACTAAAAAACATAATCCACCTTTCCCCTACCATTCCCAACTGTGACACCTCGACACCCCAAAGAACCGCACCGACTCCCACACCCTCGACGTCGAACCCCCTTTCTTGATTGTTGGTTGTTGACTCCCACTCCCTCAACATCAACCCACCCCACCTCCCTTGTTTTCGACCACTAGTTGATGATTTCCTACCTCAATTCAATCCCCTATCCCTCATACCCTCTATTTTCGACAATCACTAATCCACAATGATCTTTGATCCTCACTCCCTCGATGTCGACTATGGTGAAGTCCCTATAGGTTCAGGATGTAGCGGAAGCATGTAAGGGGTCATGCCCAAATATTCATCATTCTATGATTGATAATCAATTCCAGATTTACAAAATCATAATTTATGTGATATAAAAAATTTAATTAAATAATATAGATATGTAATATAATTCAAAAACCATGAGATATGATCAAATCATATTATTAATAAAAAAATTAATTAAATAATGATTAAATTAAATAGATTTATTTATAAATTTATATATGACATTAGATATGGATTTTTTTTTCATTTCATACTATGAATCAAAGTAGATTCCATCTAGCTATGATCCACACTAGTTCCAAATATCTCTATACAACACTGAAGGAATCCATTAGTTATAAGATAGATGATCATATCACTTTGTGTTGTCTGCCATTGATCACCTCATGAACTATTTCTAAAGTGTTCCCCTAGATTTCTTCATCACTCAAAAGTTGGAGATGGAGTATGATCACTCTCCATTTTTTGGAGTGTTCGTCGAGATATGATCTATCTAGTTCATGAGATGGTTATGTAAATCCATTTTGAATAACCAAAAAAATGAATACAATTTTTGAGAAAAATTTATAATTGGATTTACATGTCAATATAGTTAAAATAAAATATTTTACATGTCCCCATTAATATTTATTTAATCCCTATGGAACCCCATATCAGATAATAATAATAGAATTATTTTTTACCGACATGTGAATAACTTGGGATTTAAATTATTTATAATTTATTCAAATAATATTTATTATTTATTATTTATCATAAGATCATTAAACTTCTTCCACCATTGATCCAATCTATTTATCATGAAATTAATAATAATGATTTATTTATTGATGAACTATCCCTTTATTATTATCTAATAAATATATAAATATTATATTCACTGAATATGATACAAATATTCATATGTGATCTAGAATACATGCATAATTATTAACAAACAATCAAGAATTATATTTATTCAACTTGCTAAATAATAAATAATTATATATTATTTAACTAATATTCGACACACACTTAGTGGGGGACCCCCTAGTTCTATATCTCAGTGGCATTAGGTTAAGCATCCTAAAGAATATGGGTAGTGTCTAAAAACCCATCAATTCACCTATAGAAAAATAATTTAATTCTACATCAACAAGATACCTCATATGAATTATTATTGGGTAATATAATCCCTTTATAAGGATATATTAAATCAAACATGTCGCATACAGGTGCCATCAACCTATGTACCTCATGCCTTTATGTTTGAATTCATATACATTTATCTTTCTTACTTCACACCATGTTCATGGATTTATATAGGCTATATAATTTCAATTAAAAGGATTAAGATATTAATATCAATTAAATAACATAAGGTTAAAATAAATTCACATGTTATTCATTAATACAATAATAACCATGTCTCAACCAACATATCCTACCTTGCACTGAACATCTGTCACTATAGTTTTCATCAATACAACAATGTATGTGACTAATAATACTCATTAATATTTATATATATATATATATATTAAAATATAATGAAAAATATACATTTTCACATATGGAAACATTCAATGACACATATAAATGTTTATTTTTTTAATTGTGGGTCTCATTATCATAATTTCCTATTCGATATTACCATGGTTGTACACCATGACAAGGTGCCTAAATGTTTTATCAGTCTCCACCTCTAATAGTTTGTATCATTTCTGTCTATAAAATGATATCATCTTTATATAGATAATATATTGAAAAATAGTTACATGGAACACGTAGGTTCTCATCATTGTTGGGAATTAATATGGCTTTTAGTTAGACATATACTCTTCAAACATTATCTCATATTATGTTACACAGAAAAAAAATCAATATTTGATATGTAGTTTATTAATATTCAATACTATGAAGACAAGTTATCTTAATGTTCACAGAAGTTCATTCAAGGGATCAAACTCCAAAAGGACCCCCACTTCAACTATAACCAACTACTAAAAACCATCTGTCTACTTTCTCTCACATGATACTCATGCCTCTGCTGAGATGGTACTCTTGTAAAGTGGTCCACCAAGTTTAGTTTTATGAGTAATAATCTTATTAAAACTTACCACTCTCATTAAAATCCCTCAATTTGTGATACAATAAGATTATGTGATTTATATGATGGTGTGACCATTTCCCTTTTTCATGTTCCAATGATGTAGTATTATCACTATACAATATGATAGGGTGTTTTTTTGATTTGAAACAAATCTATCAACTAGTGAAAATTATAAATCCAAATGTCTTCTAAGTAAGAATATTTTTTTTAATATAATCTGATTTCACTTTATAATTAACGAAAACTCACTTCTTTGAACTCTTCTAGATCACATATCTTCCATTTAGATAGAAAACAAATCCTGATTGTGACTTCAAATCATTCTGATCTATCTGGAAAATAACATTATTATAACCCCCGGATGACTTGATCCTCCTCTCCTCAATATACCAGTAACATATCCTTAGTTTTATCATATACATAAGGTAATTATTAACATTATTCCAATATTTTTTCCATGATCGTCTTGATATCTTCCAATAATTTTCAATGCATAGAAAACATCACGTCTTGTATTTTAATTATAAAACATGATTGACCTAATAACTAAAAAGAATGGGATCATTATCATTATCTATTTCTATTTTTGTCCATAAGAACATATTTTAATAAAAATATATAAACCACGTTACACTAGAAATAATCCCTTCATGGATTGTTCTAAATTAAATATCATTAGTATTTTCTCAACATATGTACTTTGACTTTGCCCATGAAATATCTTGGAAATATCATGAATGATCCTGATCCATAAAATATTGGTTTTTTCACCTAATAACATTATAGAGAAATGCTTGTTTTACAAGGCTGTAATATACTATATGATATCTACTTCCTTTACAATAAATAATATGTCATCAACATAAACTACTCGGATAATGACCGAATTTCCACTCAACTTTATTTAAATATGTGCTTCGCATTCATTTTAAATTAAATCAAATTATATATTGGAATCATAAAATCTATTGTTCCATGACGTAGATGCTATCTTAAATCCATAAATGGATATATGAAGCTTAAACACCATATTGGAATCATCTGGAGTCACAAAGACTTCGGGATGAATCATATAGATATCAAACTGAATGATAACATTGATGAATTTAATTTTGACATCCATATTCCATATGACATAGTCAATGTAATCTGCTATAGACAGTATAATGCATATCAAATTAAACAAAAAACTGGTGAAACATTTTCATCAGAGTGAATTCCATGATGTTATTTAAACCCCTTTCCAATATCCATTGATTATAGGTATTAAATTTACTTTTCATTTCCAGTTTTTGCTAGAATAACCATTTTTATCTGATGGGATTTGCATCAACTAGTGAATCAAAGAAAACCCATTCTAGGTTTTAATAATTGGAATCCATTTTATAATTCATGTCGTACTTCCATCGTGAGGATTTGTTCTCTCTACCACATCCTTGTAAGACATTGGTTATAAATTGTCAACCAATAAATTTTCATCATCATTGGTGAGTATAAATATATATCATGTTCTCTTGCATCTCTTTTTTCCCTAAATAGTGCTTTTTTTTCATAAAATACTTCTTCCATGGGGACTTGTGGAATATGTTCCTATACCAACTCTTGTGTATCCATTGCATCAACTTCACCAAATTTAATAATGCCCCCACTATCCTTTTTGATAATTTTCTACCTCTCTAGAAATATGTGTTGTAAGGAGATAGTAACATACTTGTATGTGGGGTGGTATAGGTAGTGTCCCTTTGTTTCCTTATGATATCCTATTAAGATACACTTTTCCCCTAGTTTACATTTTGTTTGATGAGAAGGGCTTAACGAATACCTGATAACCACATACTTGTGTGTGCAAAAAAATTAGTTTCATTACACTCCATAGATTGAAGGGAATTTTATTTTACACTTTCTTTGATACATGTTATAATGTGTTTGTAATAGTTTGTAATGAATATCCCCAAAATGATAATGGAAGATCTATAAGAATCATCATTGTCCTTAAAATTTCATACATGTTTTGGTTCCTCCATTATCTAACACAATTCCACATTGTGTGTAATGGGAGTGCATTGAGATTGAATCCCCAAAGCACATATAAATTCGATCAACATTTGGATAATATATTCGCCGTATTTTTTCGATCAATACATCTCTATATAATTTCCAATTTGATTATAAAATTCATTCTCCAATTCCACGAATTTATCAAATGAATCATACGTATACCACATAGAGTAGATATAGACATATCTATTTAATTCATTAGTAATTTTTATGATGTAATAATATCCACCACTCGCTTATTCTTTAAATTTTTGATGCACATTAGTGTGTAAAAATCATTGAATCTATTTGGCCCTATCACCATGTCCACCAATATATTCTTTGTAAACAATTATGAAATAAATTAATTGAATTTAAATGAGATGATTCTAAATAATCATCATGATAGAGATCTATCAAACGCTTCTTATTTACATGACCAAGATAGTGATTCCAAAGATGGTTGTTATATGGATCGTGCGAACAAGATTATTTATCAGTATCCAAAACATGGTTTTCATAATTTAATATTTAAGGACCATTATTTAAATGTTCCACACAATTAAATATATTTTTTCTTATAAATTAAACAAATTTTATTTCGACCCAAGTAAATAATCCCATATGTATCTTGGAATGATATAAAAATTACGATCTAGGTAATTATAGGTACAGAATAATAATATATTATATCCACGTTCATTATCATTGGAAATAAAAGATGATAGTCACCAATGGCTGGGGAATCCAACCTCTCTCTATTTGCAGGTCTCAAATCCATCTTTCCTCTAAAGTTTTTCATGTTTCAGTCGTTACCTACATTTGGAAATAGATGTGACTCCATAAGTGGTATCTAATAACCAATGTGTCTATATTGAAATATTACACAAAACAGATTGCACTATTAGATTCCCCTAGAATATGGTTTCAACTCTTCTTCCAGTGTCCTGGTCTAACACACACAAAACATACAACATCATTTTCCTCTTATTTCCTTTTGATATTCCTCTTATTGGATATATGGGGCTCAGGTTCATTAGTCTATTTATAGGGTATGTTCCCCTTTCATTGTTCATCCTTTTCTTATTCTCCAAAAGGAATATGGATTTATCATTCCCATGTACCTATCCACATAAATAATTATTTTAATAATTTATGAAAATATCATATAACTATTTATCATATTTTAATTAGGAATAAAATTATTGAAGGTATTAGGTAGTGATGAAATTATAAGATCTGTACAGAACACACCTAGAAAATTAATCCTTAAGATGGATAACAATCCAACATAAGAAATAATCTATAATATCTTTTCCCCATAAGGTTCATACTCTCCAAGATTAGTTGTAAAAACCCAATGGAATCCTCACAGTTCAATTTTATCTATGTTTCTTGATAGAGATCCCGAGGTTGCGGCATCATGTTATATATGAATCCATGTCCTCATAATTCATGAAAATCGCATTGGATAGGGTTGTTAATCTAAAAATTTGTACATATATAGAATCATTCAAATGTTTCTCATATAATTTTGACTCTTCTTCACTAGACTCATTTCAAAAATCTTTAGGAAAAGGTTCATCCAATAGATATAATTTATTTTCTTGTGGATGCATGATATGTAGGTGCATCTACCATTATTTGATCTTTTTTCTGGTGAGAAGGTTATCCTTTTCATGTGTAGATGATAATGAAATATTTGATTTATTTTTTATGTTGTTCCCAAAAAATTATATATGAATAATTTTTTAACATAATACTATAAAATGTAGAAAAATAAATAAATAAATATTTATTAATCTGTCAATATATTATCGAAACCTAATATCTCTCACCATTGTATTTAAAATATCATATTTCTTGGTTATTAATGTTTAAAGGATAAACATTCCTATTCTTTGTACCCCAAATTCCTTTGGTAAACCAAATATAATTGTTTTATTTTGGAATTTGAAATTCCAATTGCCTTAAATTTTAGTTCCTTGATCCACTGAGTGGACTCCCCAATTCATAAATCATTAAATTGGATTTCATTAACCATTGACTCTCAGTTACACCAAATCCTACTTTGGAAGTCATTCTTTGTTTTGATGTAAGTATATTCAACCCAAAACATCATGTTTAAATTCAATGAGAATTTAAATCACCCCAAATTTATATGGAAAATAATATTAAACTATGGTTCTATTTTAAATGAAGAAGTAGTATGCTATAATGACTTAGTTTATAAAATTTACAGATATTATCATTTTATGCATAAATTTAAAATTATTATTAGTGTCACCTTAATGTCATTATTATGTGGATCTACATAACTGATAAACCATATCATAAGTAATATTTATGCATATGACAATTTATTTTAGTTCTGTCTTGCATTATTGTTAATTTTATTAAATTATATGATCACAGAAAAAAATCCATAATGAAATAAAAATGAATACTGAAATAAATAAAATAAAAACAATTATGATCATACAGGTTTACTAATTGTTAGCTTATATAGTCGTTAATATTCTAATTGTTGGTCTATGGGGAAAAACCTATAACTAATTAAGGTTCATGTGTCAACTTTCCATTATTCCAGACATGTATCTCCCTTGCATTGGTTTTTCCTCAGCTCTTAACATGAATTTCCTCCACTATCATGGGAACTCAATACATTCCATATTAGTTTAGACACAAATAGGTGAGGGAAAAAGGTTTTACATAAAAGAAACCTTGGGCAGACAGTCCCGACATAATAAGTGGAGAGAATTCATGCATTCTAATAATTTAATTTAATATTTTTCTAAATGAAATTAATCACATAAAAAGTTCTATTCTATTTTTGAGATCATATATATTCATGAAATGAATTATTGTTTTATTAAAACAATCATTCAATTCATAATAAATCATGTTTAAGATAAGCCACACTCTAAAAAATTAATTATAATCAATAGTTAATAAATTATTTTATATTAATTCTCTTCTGATACTACATGAGATTAACATCCATTTTATTTTTAAAAAATTAATTAATTTTCTATAAATTTTACTATGTACATAAATTTACGTAGGAGGAAACAAAGTGAATACCCATCTTAGTTCACCCATAAAGTATTATATTCATGTAGAATTTTACTTTTGTGACATACATCATACATGAATTAGGATATAAATTCAAGAAGTGTACAATCAGCATAATGATTACATGAATTACATGATTTTTCGGTCATGTGTTATGCTTCAATGCACGTTGGGTAACAATTGTAATACAACTCATACATGGTATATAGCTATGAACAGTATGTAGATATTAAATAAACATATATATATATTTATATTAAAAACCCATCACATGGCAGGTATAATCATCTTAATGACCAAACACAAGAACATGTTTCAAGGTTTACACAGTATAATAAATAGATATTAAATGTAGTTAATTTGGTAGAAGTAAATGATGTGTAGAGGAAAAAAACACAGTGTATACATCTCTCACTATATAACTAAGATATATGCTTAGGGGATTGGCATGTAAAACATACCACGAAAAAAATTTAGTTCATGGTGTGTGTAAAATGGTCTACACGATGGGTGGAGTCTGAGTTACACTGTTATTAATTAAGTCGGTTGCATATAAAACACACATACCATATATGACTTAAAGGGACTATATGTTTTGTACATGAGGTACACAATATTTAATCAGGATGACTGTGCACCAGGATGGCCTAATGAACACAAAATTTATGAATTAACTACACAAAATTAAATCAATGCACAAACATTGAATACAATTAAAATTATCTCCTGGTGCATTAAACACAAGTACATGTAATAAAACTCTCATCACATGATATGTACTTCATTTTTGTCAATAAAGATTCCTCAAATCCCCAGACTGAGTTCTACATTTTATCTTATTAATAAAATTAATCATCATGATTAGATTTATAAGATATAAAGGAGAATGATAAATATCATGCAATTAATATTAATAGAACAACTAAACATTAATTTAAAAAATAAATTAAAATTCATAAATAAGTCAACAAATATTTTAATATATATATATAATTATGTGACTTCTATAATACAACTTGTAGGCTTGGGAAACAGTAGTAGTGTGCATTGGGTCATGCATGAATTATATTTTTTCCATTATCGATGATCAATCAAATATTTTCACAACAATAAATGTTGTGATCTATAAAATTTAATAAAATAATTTAGAAAAGGGATAGAATGTCAAAACCAAGAGATAGGATTAGGATATATTTTTATAAGTAATTTAATTAAATAATTTGTTTTCGTAATGTAATTATATATTAATTTATCAATATAGAAACATATCTATATTTTTTGATGTTTTATTTTCATAATAATAGTAGATTTCCCTAGCGGTGAACCACATATGTTCCAAAATTCCTGGAATGTCACTTTATGAATCATTGCATGCTATCATGGTAGATCATATCACTTGATTCTTCTACATTTTATCACCTTATGAAATACTTCCAAAAAGGTCTTCTTGATCATTTCATGAATCAAGTGTGGGAGGTGGAAGAATATCTCTCCACATTCTTAGGAGCATTCTTGGAGAAGAGAGCACTCTAGGTCTTTAGAGGATTCTATAAATCTGATGTAATGAACCAAAAAAATGTATTATATTTTTTATAAATAGTATGATTAGGTCTATATATCACTATGGTTAATATAATATAAATTCATAAGATCCCTTTATAATTTATTTAATCTCTATGAATACCCTTTTAAAATAATAATAATATTATTATTATTTCTTGACAAGTTTTAACATGAAAATTGAATAAAATTTAATTTTTTCAAATAATGGACAAAATTTATTATTTATCACATTACCATAAAACTCTATCTACTATTCCTCCATAATATTTATTAGGTATCAAATAATGATGATTTATTTATTAAATAAATATCAGTGCAGTATACACTAATAAATATATAAATAGTATATTCACTAAATTTAAAAACCAATATTTATATGACATCAAGAATACCTAAATAATTACTAAACCACATAAGGAAATAATATTTATTAATATTTTTGAATAATTAATAATCATATATTATTTAAATAATATTATGGACTCAACTACTGTGTAACCCTTAATGATTAGTCCTTAGTGGAATTTGGAGAAGAATCCAATAATCTGAGGTTACCATTACGAAACACACCATGGATCCCATAGAGAATGGATTTAATTTTTTAACTACATAATACCACAAACAAACACTTACAGTTAAATATAATCTCATTATCACGACATCTCAAATAAAGTAGGTAGCGTGCCGGTGCAAGTAACCTCTCTACTAGGTGTCTATTTATCTGAATTCTCAAAAAAAATTCTTTCCAATTGTAAATAGTGTTCATGGATTTATTTATGTTATAAAATTTCTATCAATGGCCATATATATCAACATCCATTAAAGAAAAAAGTTTAAAGACACATTCTCACATTAATTATTAATTCAATATTACTTAGGATACACCCAATTTATCTTACCTAACTATGAACATCTATAATCATGGTTTTCATCAACCAATCAATGTACATGACTCATAACTCTCATTAATAATAATATTCAAGTATGGGGATCGATACACATGTATATAGATAGAAACATCCAACAAAAAAATTATAAATATGGATTTCTTAGTAGTTAATATCATTTTCATAATATTCTACTTGATATAAAAAAGGGGGTACAATATGAGAAGGTGACTCAATGTCATATGAGTCTCTATTCATGATATCCTTTATTAGATGTTTCCATAAAATTTTATCATCTGGCTATAGAACATATATATATGAATAGTGTCATAGAACATCAGGGATTTGATCATAGAAGAAGTTTCTATGTCCTTTTTCTGTGGAAACTACTCTAGAGACATTATCAAATACTATGCTACACAGAAGAACATTAATGATGTGATGAAAAGATTGTAAAAATTAAAAAATATGAATATAGGTGATACTAACGTACGTAGAAGTGGGTTCTACGGTACCAACTCCAACAGTCCCAGGATATTTCCTTTCCACAGATAGAAGCCTCTCTTCTATATTTCAGAAGTGATTTCCACCAACAATTGTTGTTGAGCCGTAATCCCATCACCGGTACTCGATACTTTTGAAACTACCACTATTTCGACTACATTCGATAGTGTTAGGTATTTTTGGGATCATATCTCCGACCTCTATGACACATGTTACCCTATCCACGCATCAATGATATTCTACCACACAATCTGACCCATTTTATGTTGGGAAAAAATTTGTACATTTTTTATTATATTTTTCGGTCAAATATATTATTTTTAATATTAAATGTATATTCATAGGAATAATGACCATACCCTTGTTAATGAATAAATTTTTTGAAGTTAAAAATTTATTTTAGTTGTTTGATTAGAAGTTGTTACCTTTATATGTAAATATACAGCGAAACTAGTGAAAATAAAATATCTGTATAAATGTTGTTTAAATTTTCCTTGAAACACACCTTTTTATAACAAAGTGTCTGAAAATAATTAGATTATACAATTGATAACTGATCAGTGGATGGTAGAATAATATTTCTTTGAATTGATTGTAAATTCAAGTGATGGTTCAATAGTTTAAATTTTTATAATAACATTATATTGAAATTTATACATGTATGATTTGCATGTTGGCTTTTGCAGGGTGTATCGAATGATATGGAAATTTATGAAAAATGAATATCCTATTAATGAAAAATAAAGTAACTCACATTTTACACCCCATGTTTATGAAAATAAATATTGAATTCATAAAACACTATGTCCTTAACAAATATCACATATTATAATCAAGCCGTTAAATGAAACTTTTCCTCTACTATGTTTTGAATTTTGAAAAATAGTCATTTAGAGTTGTGATAAGTATGTCATATGGAGTCTGATAGGTCCATGTTGATGTTTTTAGAAAATTGTATCATACCCTTATGAATAGTAATATGGATATTAATATGACCCATATGAATAGTAGATAATGATATTAATTTATTTTCACAAGGAAATAACTAAACATGATATTAATTAATTTTTCAATGTTATATAAATCTAATTATACCACTAAAATTGAAAATTTTCAAGTCAACAATTATTTTATTTAATAATTAAATGAATAATTTTTAGAAAATTAATTTTTAAAAAATGGGTTTTATTTTTTAATTCTACACATCAAAATATTGTAGGGGTGAAATATTGGAATATTTTTGAAATTTTAATTTTTTTGATAAATGGTGAAATACGATAAAATATTTTATATAATAGTTATCAGTTAAATACAATATTTATGACATCTGTTGTGATGAATGGGTACTTGGTTCGAACTCACGCAAACTTATTACTATTAGGGATCACATTAAACAACACTATTGGTTGTCTTGACTTAAATAATAAAATAATCAATTAAATATTCAAAATTCAATCCTCTCCTCCACTATAACCACACTCACTCTTCTCTTCACTCATTGATCCCTTTAAGATCCTCAATGTTCTTCCAAAATAAATATACCTTGTCTCTCCCCATGTTTAAAAAGATCTTGGTCTTTCCAAAAATCCAACAACCCTTCCATTAAAGTGGTTCTCATCGAGTTTTTTTCAAGTGGCAAAGCACCCTTCTTTTTCATTTAGTTTCATTTCAATGTTTATTATTTTTTTATCATATCCTAACCTATACTATCCAAATGACCATGATAATTAATTTATCATCTATATAATTGAATTATATCATGTTAATGGAATAACCATTCTCAATATTCTTACCCTGTCCATTTAATTTTATAAACGAAATCAACATCCATGGGGTTCCAATTTATAACCTACATGGATGATAATGTTTTATTATTCTGTTTATCATTAATAATTATCTACGGTGCCATTTTATGGTTGAAATATAATTTAATATATTAATTATAACCCAAATAATATTCATTAACCAGTATACCAACATATTATTAAATCATATGACTAAACTAATTCTTAATAATCAAAATATTTCTAAAATAATCTATGATAATGTCATTAATAAATCATCTATTTAATCATCCTATTTCATGGTAACAAAATAATATAAATGACAATTATACCTTAAATATGCTCATAAATAGTATTTAATTTCCCTTTTATAGATTTACATCCATTCAATATATACACAATTCCATAAAAACAAGTGATCTAATTATGAAAATCAATAAAACAAACACTCTAGAATGACTAAATTCAATATACTACCATATAAATAAAGACATAAATGAACTAAAATGAATTATGATAAACTAAAATCATGAATAATAGGTTCTTAAATAAGTTATTAATAATTATAATTTCATATTTAAGGACGTTAATTTCATGATCAAAATTTGATCGGACTCGGAAGTCCTAGTTAGATCGGTGAAAGGTAGTTATGAACCGCCCTGGGACCTGGTCTATGTGACTCAAAAATGTGAGGTTGCATCATATTTTGGTATAATTGTTATGAATTGTTTGAGGGATGATATCTATGTTTCTGATCAACTCTCACAGGTTGGTAGGAAGGAGGAGGTGCTCGTTGTTTATGTTAGTATATGCTCCCTTATATTGGATTGTATGTATCTTGTTCTAGGGGATGACCTTGGTTTACAAAATTTTATTCCTACTTGATTTCTTGGTTGGGTGGTATTTTTTATCCACTGGCCAATATTATAATAATAATAAATGTGCAGTCAGTCAGAACACATTTAGTCTAAAGGTATGAGTTTTCCACCTGAACATCCATTTTCTTTCTGGTTGCATAAAATATCTAGTTAACAAATTTAAAATTATTTTGTATTGTTATGAACTCCTCATAAATTATATGTGATTATTCTATATATGTACACCAACCATAATCCTTCTTTATATATGGAATAGTTACATAATTTAAAAGGATATTTAAAAATTATGTCCCAAATATATGCCTAATTCAATATAATTTCTCAAATTCATACATATTTTAAAGGGAACTATATAATATGATTTTGGAAACCATTATCATTATAAAATCACTCATTTTATTATTAAAATTATATCATACTTCACTTCTAGTTTAATACAATTATTTTTCCAAAATAATTATTATTTTCAATGTAATAGAGTATTTCTCTCAAAAATTATTGGATGATTTTAAAAGAGTATGTCTATCTATTTCAAAAATACTTGTTGATTATTATGAAATATTGGGATAAATATTTAATGGAATCATATACCATATTTAATATAATGGTTTATTATTATTTTGTCTGTGGATTTCAATATTATAACCATTCACCAATTTACCCCGAATAGTTAGTGTTTATACTTAATGTTCAGAGAAAGTTATTTACATTTCATATATTATTTTCAATATTAATGTATATATTGTTTATATTTATCCTCATTCATAAAAGGAATTAATTGTTTCTAGAATGTGTCTGGTGGGCCCACTATATCTTCTTGGTTCATCGATTGGTCTAATGAGACAAACTGCAGTCATGACATAAGGCCTTGAAAAAATGATTATTGTGGGTTTTAGTAAGATTCATTGAAGGTATGGTGATGATGTCCCACATTATGCATTCCATAATTATAAAATATAGAATTTATGGTTCGTGTGGTTATTCGACTAGTATAATACCCACTATTATTATTTATTATGGCATTACATACTCAACAATTATTCCTGCAATAATGTTTTCATGTTTTTGTTGAATGTATATATTTTCTGTTATTCGACATGACTAATGTTTATTTATAATACACTATATTTCATAACCTTACTAAATGTTTCAGCTCACCCCCTTATTATGATTCATTTTATTAGGACATGAAAACATTTATTATAAATCATATTTTGAAATAACTTAGGAGTTGTGGATGTTGTCTACTATGTTTCCCTATTGTTTTTCTTTTCGTGTTGAAATATTGAGGTTATGAATGTATTGTGTTTAATATAATACTAAAAGTCATGGTATTTTGGGATACATATTCCATTTTTATATGAAAATGTAACCATATAAGGCACTGACTTGGGGAAACTGGATTCGTGTCCTTAAATCACTAGTGGATAATTTTGTTCGAAACACGATACAGGATTCATTTGGATTTAGTTGATAAAATGTACAAGAATATAGTAGATCAATAAAACATTCCATTAATATGGACCAGTATAATCCTTATAAGAAATATATTGAAAAAATGGAGCATTACGAATTAGTTGTAAATGGAAAATAAGAATTGTATGAAGGGTTATCCATGATTTCAATGTTTTATTTTATACTTATGTTATATCATATAATGTGTCTTTGGTGAATTACATAAAAAGATATTTACTTGATTTTATAGTTTCTTCATAATTCATTTAATAAAGCTAATATCCCTACCACATTCAATGAGATTGATAAAATCATTAACAAACTTGGACTTGATTTTATAAACACAGATGAATTCTCTAAGGATTTCATTACTTATAGGGTAGAAGAGACCAATGAAAAATAATTCATATCATTTTATAAAACAATATGGAATTCAATGATCCCAAATGGGTGTACAAATAAATTCAACACCTATAAGAATAAAAATATGAAATATTATACAATGGTCTTTCATTACATTCATCTAAATCCACAATAGAAATGATTATTCATGTCATATAAGTATTCATGTGAAATGAATTAGAATTCTCAGGATCGTATCCCTGAAGACATAATGATATATCCAATATATTCATCCTCACATAAGGTGATTATTTCTATATGTCCAATTTTTTCTTTCAGATACAACAAATTTAAGTTGTGGATTAGAATATGATGGTTTTGACCCTTTTGGAACAATATGTACTAATTATAGTATTTTTATAGTTGTTTTGATGAGGTATAATCTACATCCACAGATGTGTATAATGAATACTTCAATCATTATTCTGATGATTATTGAAAGCAAAAAATTCCTAGAAATGACATTAATGTATACCCTTAACCTATAATCAATGAATTGTGGGAATTATCGGATGATGGAATTTAATCATATGATGCTTCAATGAGAAAGCTATTTGATATTCATGATACATTAATGTGGAAAATTAGTATCACTATAAGAAAAAAAGGGGATTCATGGTGGGTTTTAAGGGCATTTCGAAAAAACCGTTACTAAATAATTTTTAATTATTTATTTTTATTTTTTATGTCATTTTGATCGGCATTTTTGAAAAATAGCCTCTTATTTTATGTGAAAAAACATGAAATAATAAGTATCAAATTATGATTAATTATTAATATTTATTATTTATTATTTATAGTTATTTATTTAGAAATCACATTAATAATAATGTGTTAACTTTTTATTATATATATTTTTTATTAAATAGTTATTCAAAAACATTAATTAATTACTATATAAGTTGAAAATCAGATTTAAATATCATATGCCTGTAGCTTTTTATCCAACTGCATGTTTAGTATCCTCAACTAGTAAAATCGAAGATTATGAATTAAACTAAAACTATATTAGATAATAACTCCTAAATGAATAACATTATAATATTTATTATATTTTTATTATAAGTTGAAAATAAAAATTCAACTTCAAACAATAAAAAAATTTGATTTAGGTTTCCTTTTGTTCTCTACCAGATAAAAATTCATATCTTATGAATATATATATCTTCAGGTGACTCTGGGAAACCCCAATCATATTTATTTATGGAATAACATGGCTGAGAAAGCCTCGAAAACTGTGTTTTTAGTTTGAATATCATAATTTATGAACATTTCATGCAATTTTGTATTTGATTGTTAGTATCTTCATTTTCTCGTTATTGTATCGTTGATTTTATTCAAATAAATTCCATTCCCATTAATTTGATGGTGTTGTAGTTGTTATGGTTCTCACTCTTTTAGTGATTTATTATCATATATATATATATATATATATCTATATTTACTTATATACCTTTATGTTTATTGATTTAAAATATATATATATATATATATTTCATTTCCTATTTAAAATTATAAATAATAGTTTTGCTAGATGGATGAATATATATATTTACGAATCTTTTTTTATATTTATATACATTTGTAAATATTTAGTCAAATTTATGTATGTATATATATATTACGGATATATATACATATACATATATAGATATTTATATTTATGTGTATTTGTAAATATATTAATATACTGTTATATATTCGTGTGTGCTTATATATATATTTACATCGCAAAATAGCCTGTATATATATATATATATATGTGTGTGTGTGTCACTTTTATTATGTGTATATATATTTACATATATTTATTACCATTTATTATTTATTATTTATTATTTATTATTTATTATTTATTATTTATTATTTATTATTTATTATTTATTATTTATTATTTACTATTTATTATTTATTATTTATTGTTTATTATTTATTATTCTTTAGTTATTATAAATTATTCATTATTTAATAGTAATTATTAATATATAATTAGTTATTAGTTATTATTTATTATTTATTATTCATTATTTATTATTTATTATTTATTATTTATTATTTATTATTTATTATTTATTATTTACTATGTACTATGTATTGTTTATTAGTTAATTATTTTTCATTTGATATTAATTATATATTATTTTATTAGTTGTTGATTAATTACTTATTTAAAATCTATGGATTTTTTTATTTTTTTTATTAATTTATTATTAATATATTATTTATTTATTTAGTTGTTATCTATTTATCTATTTATCTATTTATTATTTATCTATATTTTTTATTTTTTACTTATTTATTTTTTATTAAATTGATTTATATTTTATACACTAATTCTTTATTTAATATTAATTAGTTTTTATGTATTAATTTATTAATTCTCATTATTTATTTATCATTCTCTAATTATCTCTATATTTATTTTAAAATTATTATTAATTTAGTAAAAAAATTCATTACGTAAAATTTCTCATTTGTTTATTCCTTATTTATTACACAGAAAATATTTTTTATTATGTAATAATATATTATTTATTTATAATTTATTTATAATTTAATTTTTATTACTTATTATTTAATTATACTATATAATTATATTTTGCTCAAAATTTATTATTAATTATTTTCTATTCATTTATTCAATATTTAGTTATTATTATTTATAAATTATATATTATTTAATATCATTTACAATTATTTATTATTTATTTATTTATATTATTTATTGATTATATTTTATCTTTATTTAATATTTAATTATTCTTCATTAATTATGTAATTTTTTATATTTAATATTTAATATTTAATATTTAATATCTATTATTTATTATTTATTATTAATTTAATAATTTTAATTTTTCTTATTGTTTTCATTTATTCATTATTTATTTTTTATTTTTTTTAATTTCTTATCTATTATCTATTAAATATATATATATATTTACTTGTTGTTCTAGTGGTACAATTATATTCAAACACACCAACAACAAGTACAGAACACACACAAATGCAGGAATGGTAGCCCATAGCCCCCCAAGGGGATAAACCACTCATCAAGCCATAATTTATCAATTACATGGCACGTATCCCACTCATCAGGCATCTATTTATTATTCATGAATTATCATTTATTATCATTTATTATTATTTATTATTTAAAATCTTAAATATTAAATATTATTTATTTTTATTATTATTTTGCAACTATTTATTTATTATTTCTATAATATATATTTTATTATAATTTAGTGACTAATTTTTTAATATTTATTTAATATATATTTATTATTTAATATTTGTCTGTAATTTATTTTTTGTTTATTATTTATAGTCAATTTTTATTCTTCATTATTCATTTATTATTTATTTATTTATATTAATTATTGAATATTTAATTATTGTTGATGTATTTAATATTTATTTATTTATTTAATTTCAATCATTATTTATTTTTTACAAATTTAATATTTAATTATAATTTTTTATAACATTTATTATTTATTTATTATTAATTATTCACTTTTCATTCAATATAAATATATCAAATATTATTTATGATTTTTGTATAATTTATTTATTATTTAAATATTAGTCATTAATTAATTATTTACTACTATATTTTATTATATATTATTTATTATTAATTTTCATTTCTCATTATGATTTGTTATTTATTATCATATATTTATTAAGTTACTATTTCTATTTATGGATGATTTATTTATTTGTTTATTATTAAATATTTAATTATTATTTATTCATAACATATTTATTATTTATTTAATATTTAATTATAATCTATTTATTTTTTATATATTATCTATTTTTTATCTATTTATTATTTCTAGGAATGTTTAGGATGTGAGCATGCCCGATCCAAAAAAGTTATTAAAAATTAAAAAGAGAGTGAATCATAACATTACAAGACATGTGGCACAGTAAGTTCCACTAATCATGAATGCATCAAACAACGACCCTACAAAAATAATCAAAAGACCCAAAGACCCTTTGAAAAACATGATCCAACTTACAAATCAATGATCATTTAATCATCACCTTCATTTGTAAAACATGTCACCTTTAATGTGCTTACCTGAGGGGCAATAAATTTATTATTTTTTTATTACCTCATTTTTATATTTACATTATTTAATAATCAAATTATGTTATTTCACATCATTATTTGTATTTTATCTTTTTGTGTGTAATTATAATATAAATTGTTCACTCACCACATGAAGAGATAGTTGGAGTGTAAAATTCTAGGCAGTATGTCAAAGATGGTAGGGGTTCAAATCTCTCCCAACACATATTAATAAATAATAATGAATAACAATGAATAATAATAAGCAATAATAAAAAATTATATGTAATAACAAATAAAAATAATTAACAATGAAAATAATAATAATAAATAATAATAAATGATAATTATAAATATAAATATAACAAAAAAAATAATACATAATAAAAAATAATTAATTATATAATTACTTAAATAAATATTAACTATTGAATTAAATAAATAAATAAAAAAGAAAAAGAATTAGAAGAAACTAAAAACTGATGTTAAATTTCTAGTGTTTGTTTAAACCGCTACCAAACAAACTGTCATTAAATAATAGTCCACAACACAAAAAGCACCATAAAATTATTCCTGATAAGAAAATATGTACTACTTTAAGAAATCGTCGCACAACATTTAGTGACAGTTTAAACTTCCCAGAAACTCTTTTTTGTTGTATTTTGTTTTCGTGAAATACAAACATATCTTATTAAAACAATCATACTAGTTTGTCTTTTCTAGCTTGATATTTTGACTTTGATCCTCAATGGTTAAATCATAGTAGAAAATGGTGTTTTGGGTCATAATTCATTTCGAGATGCATCTCATAAATTCTGATTAAATTTGACACAAATAATTAGTGATATGGATTTTAGAAAGCCAATGATGTTGTTATCTAGTTCATAAGTCTTGATACAATTAATTAATATCATTGTATAAATTAGGAAATGAAATAAGTATAAAGAATGAATGAAAATAGTACATTGTATAGTATCTGAAGTAGTTGTAACACTACCCTAGATGAAAATGATTATATTTTTCAAAATCCATTATTGGGGGTTTAATTTGAGAAGTCATAATATTTATGTAATGCATATTGAGAGGATTTTTTGTTTAATGTATTTATTCATTTCATAAGGAGCAGAGTAAATCAATATATCACCTTAATGCTCACAAGGATTTGGAACTAATGAATATAAAGAATGGTTTCTTGGAAAATGAGAATAGAAAGATTCCATTAGCTATTTTTACAATGAAAAATCATGATATATACGTATTACTTCAAACATTAATGAATGTTAAAGTGGTAGATTGATATTATTTTAATAATTCAAAGGGAGTTTAAATAAAAAATCAATGTTTTCTTGAACTAAAAAGTCATAAATCAAATATTTGGATGGTGTAGTGGTTAAAATTGTCATTGTGAAATACTTTAAATAAATATTTAGCAACATCTCTAGATGTGTTTTAAACCATTTCAAAATAGATTTTTCGAAAAAATAAAATCTATCTAGGCGTGGTAAAATTCTAGAATGATTTTATTTTGACACATTTTTCATTTAGAGATGTTATTTTCCTCTTCATTCTTCACATTCAGGATTCATTTAAAAAATATTATGGATGAAGAATCTAATGGTGGTAGAACGGTACAATATTAATAGATTCATCTAATTGAGATGTATATTGGTATTTTTTTCATTTGTGAATTACATATTACCAATCATTATGTAAATTTATTCTATATGATTCTTTTTTAATCTAGGATGAATGTCATTTGAAATTATATGTGAGAAATAAGGATCAGTCATAAGGATCTGTTTTTTATGGTTATATAGTAGATGTGTTCATATCATTCATTTTGGGGTATTCATGGATGGTATTGATACCAGATTCAATCATTTTGAACATTTTGATGATATATCCACTTACTCTAATTAATAAAACCAGTCATCGGTATTTAAAAATATGCGATGAACAATTAGAAAGGGGTTAATTTTACTCTAACTAAATTAGAGTTTCTACATGAACATAGATATGTTTTTTATACTCCCTTATGTCGAATCCATTTATGTAAGAATTGTGATTTCAATCAAATAGGTGATTAAGGGTTCATGCTATGAATGATTTAAAATTAACAAAATGTGATAATAGGAAGATTATAAATTGGTTTTCCCTTAGTTTATGTACATACTAATATTTATATTATTGATGTTAATTTATTTTTTTCTATGTTAAATTAACACATTATATATTCATTTCAAGATAATTAATGTTTAGAATCAACAGATAATATCAAATGATTTTTTTGGCTTCAGGTCCTCTAATTAATTCTAAGATATTTGATTCCTACAACATTCATGACTTCATGTTTCATAAAATTTAACATTAAGAAGAATGGAAATCTAAATATAGTGGTGTATATACAGTTGTAGAGGTGGGATGCTATGGAATGGTTATTAAAATAATCAAATTAAATTATATGGTAAATTTTCAAGTGTCTTATTCAAATGAAATTATTACCATAATAATACGGGTATAATGTATAGATTATTACATTTTACTTCTATCAACATCTCTCTTCTAGTCCACACTAGTTAGCATGCTGAGCATGATTCATTTATCTTTTCTTCCCATGTGAATATGATTTATTATGTGGGTGGTAAAATAAATGATGGTTGGCGTGTTATTGTAAACATATATAAGAGTGTCTTGTATGATTTATTTGATGATGGTCAATTGGTTCTTTAAGATAGTGAAACTCCTTTACCACAAAAATTCGAATAGTTTTTTTCTCAAAATATTTAAAATCATGAGATTTTAAGAGACATTGAAAATTAATGAATCATCACAATTTATTTTCATAACAATGAAGACAATTAAGATGAATATAATTTAATGAAAAAAATGGGAATGAAGCAACATTACAATTTCTCATTTATATGTGTTTCATATATATATATATACATTATTATAATGTTTCTATATTTGTAATCAAATTTTACCTCTATGTTTTTTATGAATTTAATAGATTAGGAACCATTATAATTATAGTAATGTAGAGAATATAAAATCAATTTCTAATCTAATCTATATCTTAGTGCACAACACTACTAGCATCCGCTTTAGTGTATCAAAATGATTCCACTATACTTGATACTTCTAAAAAGCCAGAAATTTTAACAAATGTTATTTGTTTCCCTTATCTAATGAACATTTGGTGATGGATTAGTTGGTCACCCCTCTTTCCAGGGGTATTTATAAGTTACCACTATGGGTATGTATGTAAATGTACAAAAAAACTATATATTTTATTAATTTGCAGGTAATTTTCCAAATAGTAAAATATAAAAACATAAGAGATATAAATATGAATTTAGTAGATGTATATGTCCTAAAAGACTTATTTATTATCATTCCATTTATTGAGTTTTGGGTACCCATAAGCAATTCATAAAGAATATATGTACAGATTCTTTGTCATATTTCTTATGATAGGGTGATCCTCTCAATTATGTATAATGATTTTAGGCATAATTCTACATGTCAATAATTATAGTTTTTTTAATAAAAAATTAATGATAATTATAATTTAATATTAATTTATAACAATTTAAAAATAAATTAATAAAATAATTAATATACTAGGAAAAATTAAAAAAATTATATATTTTTTATTTTGATAACTCTTACTCCATTTCACGACGGTGGAATCGAAAAAATTATGTTAAGAAATGCAGAGATTTTAAATAAAGACTATAGAATTAATTTAATGACATATTATTAACCTCCCGACAAATGTATAATAACATGTTTAAAAGAATTTCTCGTGAGTAGAAGAATATGACTTTCTATATTAACAACGATGAATGTGATGAGGTAGTTATATATTTCATATTATCATGATTACATAAACACAATGATATTTTATTATTTTATTATTACTGTAATTTTTTTAGAATTATCTAAAAAATATTATGAATCGTGAGAAACAATTCATAACTAATATTGTTAGGTCTTGTAGTTTTTTTTAAAAAGAATAATTTTGTTTGTATATTATCCATTATTATTTATATTATTTTATTACAAGTCAATGTTTTTTTAGAACTTGTACATAATATTTAATGAAGGATAATGAATTAGGTCTCTCTATTAGCTGGATAGATATGTTCCATAATGTGTATATGAGTCCCGATTAAAATGTTTTGAATGAATCTATCAGAAATGTTGGAGTAAGTAATTTTCATGATCATTTAATGTTACATAATTACTATAAATTATTATTAATGGAAAATAATATTTAAAAATAATCACTCCCTAAACCCGATTAAATGGGGATTCCTAGATGGATGAAATGGTGCCGATTTTCTTTATTGATTTCATTTGATCCATATAGCCAACCCCATTTGATTGGGTGTAAGGCTTGTTTGTTGCTATAAATTGTTCCTCATTATTCTTTTTATTTATTTATAAAATATCATTAAATAGTAATGACGAAATAATGTATTTGATAATATTGTCAATTTTATATAATTTTAAAAATAATTTTTAATATTATTTTATCAATATGTTAATATTCATGAATCATGGGATGTGAACCCTTCATAATAATTATCAGTATCCCAGAACGATACATTTGAAATAATTTTTGAGAAAGACAAACACGATAATGTATATGGCATGGGTTTAAGGCCTAATCCATATACTATATTTTATAGGGAATTATAATGATTTATTGATACACCGAGTGTGGGTTCATGAAATGTCATTGATCAGAAAAGATAATGAAAATTTGAATGTTTGTAAGAAAAAGAGAAAGACCGTGACTATTATAAGAAAACAAATGAGTAATGGAAGTCACTAATGGAAAATGATTTAGTGTCTATATTTCAATGGATGATGGGAATGATCCCCCTGGAAATTTTCAGTTTTATAACATATCATGCTTAGGTAAATTTTAAAGGAATAGTGTTTTTAGAAAATTATGAAGGTCAAGAACAATTTATTGATCCTTAGAATGGAAACTCCTTTTTCTACTAGGAAAAGATAGAACCCATTACAAAAATGGGACAAATTCCTTAAAGAAACAAGACAAAAAGTTCATAATGATCTTACTAGTACAAATGGAATAAACCATCAAGGAAATAACCCAAAAATCTCATCGTACCCCACACTAGATTGTGAAAAAGTGATTTTATTCAAAATGATTTGTCACCCACTCACCAGGGAAGTTGAATCATGCTAGTAGCACAATGTGGGGAGCACGTCTCCAACCAACAAAATCATTCAGAGGAGAGATGGATGAATGAAAACATCACACTTATCCCTCTTTAGATCCACCCAACAAAAAAATCATATAAAAAACTCATAAAAATGTCATCCTAAGGAAATGTAAAACCTGACTAAAAATAGGGAAAGATTCAATGGAATGGTACCCAAATCTCTATTAAAATTGATGAAAAATGGATGAATGATGGGTTTCATCACACCCATCCCTCTTTCGACACCACCCACCTAGTAGCACCTACAAAATGAGACACTACAATCATAATGAAATAAGGGAAAAACTAGTACACAAAAAGAAATATAACCTCCATTGTACTAACAAAACAGAAAAAAACATAATTGAAATAGTTAAAAAATTCAAGGACCACCAGAATAGATGACCATCCTATTCGCCAACCACAACACCATCTTCAATATCCCGCACACAACCATCAATGTGATCACCCACATTAATAATCACGTTCACTACAACACTCCTCACATGAACCCCAACCACCACCTAATTTAAAACCACCTAACACTATCATCAGAAGAAAACTAAGCCATATCATGTTCCTCAAACAAAACTTCCCAGAAGGGAAACCCGCCTCCAGATCATCGCCTCTTGAATAATAATTAGTAAATAATATATATATATACACACACACACACACACACAAATATATATTATTTTAATTATTTAATCATTATATTATGCATTATTGAAATTTATTCATTTTTACTAATTATAAATAGAGTATTACTTATTTAATTATATATATATATATATTATTTTATAAATTGATTAATTTTTAATTATAGATTTAATATATTTTTTATAGATCTATGTCCACATGTATTAATATATATCAATATATATTTATATATATGTATATAATTTATTATATTTTTTAAAATAATTTAATTTTAAAAAATGAATAAATACAAATATATATTTAAAATATCCAATTGATAAAAATATTGAAAAATAATAAACTATAAATATATATTTTAATATTATATATATTCATACACTTAATTATATATTTTCTTATATGAAATAAAAATTTAATTTTCCATATATAATAAATAGTATATTAATTATTAAATTGGTATATTAAGGATTTAATTAATTTATGCATTTGTTAATTGTTAATATTTTATTACATTTTTTCAATATATATATAATATTTTTCAAATTTATTAATTTGTAATTGCATAATTAATATAATTATTATTAATGTATATAAATAAATAATTTAATGAAATATATATATATATAATTAAATAATTAATATACTATTTACTAATATATTTAAATATATTTCATTATATTTATATACATGTACATATATATATATATATTAAATAATAAATTATTTATAAAAAACATATTTATATATATTAAAAATGAATAAATTTTTTGAAATATAAAAATAAATATATAAAATATTCATATATATATATATATATCAATTTATATCATTATATATGAAATAAAAATTTAAATATAAAAACATATTAATTTAGTTAGACCTCAAACTAAAGGGCCATTCATTTAGGTAGCCCAACTAGGAATGCATGTTGATTAGTAGGTGGGCCGATGCTGTTACAGGAATAGGGTGGGCCCAATACCATGAGGGCATGTGCTTGTAGCTATGTACCCATATTGGTGTGTGTGGATTATATGTCAAATATTATCCTCATGGGAGGATTCTACTGTGGTTATGCCAAATAATGATATAAAAAAGGAAATTGAATGTTCACATGTTTGATGTGTGACACATGCATGAAATCTTTAGTTTTATCAGGACATTTTAATAGCAATAAATGAACAAACATTTGTATTATCGGTGTGAATATCCTTCTCATGATGGTAAAAATCAATTTAATTTGTTTCCTTGCTTGGTTGAGTCTAAATTCTAATACTCATAATGTTTAAATGAAACAAAAAACGATGAGATATATCTCTTATGGTTGAAGTCTCACTAAAATATTTTCAAAATGAATGACCATGGAATCTAGAAAATGGATGTTCATATAATAAAATAATCTTTTTGTGAGTGTGTTAGGTCCTCAAGTGGTAGTTAACAACAACAAAATGGGGTCTTAACAGCAGTTTATTAGCATCAATTCTCAAACCACCACGAATTAAATCTTTCTCTATATTATTTAAAATATTTAAGTGGTTTCAAAAACCTACATTTAAATAATTAAAAAACATAATCTACCTTTCACCTACCCTACCCAATTGTGACACATCGACACCCCCAAAACCCCACCGACTCCTACACCCTCGACTTCGAACCCCCTTTATTGATTGTTGGATGTTGACTCCCACTAACTCAACATCAACCCCCCCCCCCCCCCCACCTCACTCTATGTCGACCAGTAGCTGATGATCCCCTCCATCGATTCAATCCCCTGTCCCCAAACCCCTCTCTTTTCGACAATCACTGATCCCTAATGATCCTTGATCTTAACTACCTCAATGTCAATTGTGGTGAAGTCCCTGCAGGTTCAGGATGTAGCGGAATCATGTATGGGGTCATGCCCAAATTTTCTTCTTTCCATGATTGATAATCAATTCTAGATTTTCAAAATCATAATTTATGTGATATAAAAAATTGAATTAAATAATATAGATAAGTAAAATAATTCCAAAACCATGATAGAGGATCATATCATATTATTTTAAAAAAAATTAATTAAATAATGACTAAATTAAAAATATTTATTTATATGATGATAGATATGACATTAGATATCAATTGTTTTTTCATTTCATACTAGGAATCCAAGTACATTCCATCTAGATGTGATCTACACTAGTTCCACAGATCTCCAAACAACATGGAAGGAAACCAATAGTTATAAGGTGGATGATAATATCACTATGTGTTGTCCACCATTGATCACATCAAGAACTACTACTAAAGTGTTCCCCTGGATTTCATCTTCAATCAAGAGTGGGAGATGGAGGAAGATCACTCTCCATTTTTGGGAGTGTTCGTGGAGATATGATCTATCTAGTTCATGATATGGTTCTGTAAATCCATTGTGAATATGAAAAAAATTAATACGCTTTTTGAGAAATTTTTATAATTGGATTTACATATCACTATGGTTAAAATAAAATATTTTACAGGTCCCCATTATTTTTTATTTAATACATATTGAACCCTATATCAGATAATAATAATACAATTATTATTTACCGACATGTACATAAATTGGGAAATAAATTATATATAATTATATCAAATAAAATGTATTACTTATTATTTATCACTAGACCGATAAACTTATTCCACCATTGATCCAAACTATTTATCAAGTCATTAATAATAACGATTTATTTATTGAATAAATATCCCCATATTATTCTGTAATAAACATATAAATATTATATTCACCGAATATGATATGAATATTTATATGTGATCAAGCATACATGAATAATTATTAAAACACATTCAATAATTATATATATTAAACATGTTAAATAATAAATAATAATATATTATTTAACTAAGATTAAACATACACTTAGTGGGGGAACCCCTAGTCTTATTTCTCAGTGGTATTAGGTTAAGCAACCTAAACACTATGGGTAGTGTCTAACAACACGCCAAGGGACCTATAGATAAATAATTTAATTCTACATCAACAAGATACCTCATGTGAATGATTATGGGGTAATATAATCCCTTTATAATGATATATTAAATCATGCATGTCGCATACTGGTGCCATCAACCTATGTGCCTCATGACTTTATGTTTGAATTCATATATATTTAACTTTCCTACTGCACACAATGTTCATGGATTTATATAGGCTATATATTTTCAATTAAAGGGGATAATATATCAATATATATTAAAGAACATAAGGTAAAAATACTTTCTCATGTTATTCAATAATACAATAATACCCATGTCACACCCAACATATCCTACCATGCACGGAACATCTGTCACCATAGTTTTCATCAATACAACAATGTATGGTACTAATAACACTCATTAATATGTAAATTAAAGTATAATTACAAATATACATGTTCACATATAGAAATATACAATGACACATATAAATGATTATTTCTTACTAGCGGGTCTCATTCTCAGAATATCCTATTGGATATTACCATGGGTGTACACCATGAGAAGGTGCCTCAATGTTTTATGAGTCTCACCCTCTGATAGTTTGTATCATTTTTGTCTATAAATTGATATCACTTAAATATAGATCATATATCGAAAAATAGTTACATGTAACTTGTAGGTTCTCATCATTATTGGGAATTACTATGGCTTTTAGTGAGACATCTACTCCTCAAGTATTATATCATATTATGTTACACAGATGGAAAATAAATATTTTATAAGTAGTTTATTAATAATCAAAACTATGAAGACAAGTTATATTAATGTACACAAAATTTTATTCAAGGGAACAAACTCCAAAAAGACTCCCACTTCATCTATAGCCAACTACTAAAATCTGTCATTCCACATTCTCTCACATGATACTCATGCCTCTACTGAGTTTTTCCTTTTGTTAAGTGGTCCTCCAAATTTACATTTATGGGTAATCATCTGATTAAAAATTGACCACTCTCATCTCTAAATTGGTAATACAACATGAGTATGTGATTTATATGATGGTGTGACCATTTCCGTTTTTCAAGAGCCAATTTTGAAGTATTATCACTATACAATATGATAGGGTATTTATTGATTTGAAACACATCTATCCACAACTGAAAATTATAAATCCAAATTTCTTCCATGTAAGAATAATAATTTTGAATATACTCTGAATCCAATATATAATTAATGAAACCTTCATTCTTTTAACTCTTGGATATCACAAATCTTCCATTGAGGTAGAAAACATATTCTAATTGCTACTTCAAATCATTATGATATATCTGGGAAATAGAATTATTATAACCCCGGATGACTTGATCCTCATCTCGCCGATATAACAGTAACATATACTTAGTTTTTATCATATACATAAGAGAATAATTTACAATATTCCAATATTTTTTACCAAGATCATCTTGATATCTTCAAATAATTTTCAATGCATAGAAATCCTCAAGTCTTGTATATAAATTAGAATACATGATTTATCTAATAACTAAATAGTATGGGATCATTTTCATTATATATATTTTTTTTTGTTCCTAAGAACTTTTTTTCATTGAAATATATAAACCACATGACCCTAGAAATAATCCCTTCTTGGATTGTTCTAAACTAAATATCATTAGTATCTTCTGAACATATGTACTTTGACTTTGTCCAAGAAGCCTCTTGGAAATATCATGAATGATATTTATCCCAAAAATATTGTTTTCTTCACCTAATTACAATATAGTGAAACACTTTTGAACAAGACATTAATATACTATAAGACATCAACTTCGTTTCCCATAAATAATATGTCATCAATATAAACTACTTGGAAAATGACCACATTTTATACTAAACTTTATTTAAATACGTGGGTCACATTCATTGCCAATTAAATCAAATTTCATATTGGCATCATAAAATCTATTGTTCCATGACGTAGATTCTTTGTTCAATCCATAAACGGATATATGAAGCTTGAAAACCATACTGAAATCACATGGTGTCACAAAGCCTTCTCGATGTGTCATATATATTTAATACTAAATTGTAACATTAAGGAATTTAATTTTGACATCAATCTTCCATATGACATAGTCAATGCAATTTTCTATAGACAGTACAATTCAGATCAAATTAAACACAAAAACATGTGAAAATATTTCATCGCAGTAAATTCCATGATTTTTTTAAACCCTTTATCAAATATCCATTGTTTATAGGTATTAAATTTACCTTACATTTATATATTCAAATCGAATAACCATTTTTATCCGATGGAATTTTCATCAACTAGTGAATCAAATAAATCCCATTCTAGGTTGTAATATATGGAATCCATTTTATAATTCATGTCTTATTTCCAATTTAATATTTTTTCTCTATACTACCTCCTTGTAAGATATTGGTTCTAAATTTTCAACAAATAATAGGTCAACATCATTGGTGAATAGAAACCTATATCACGTTCTATTGAAGCTATTTTTTTCATTAAATAGTTCATTTTTTCATAAAATACTTCTTCCATGGGGACTTGTGGAATCTGTTCCTATAACAACTCTTGTGTATCTTGTGCATCAACTTCACCAAATTTAATAATTCCCCCCCTATTCTTTTAGATTATTTTATCTTTATATAGAAATATGTCTTGTAAGTATATAGTAACATACTTGTCTGAGGGGGGGTATAGGTAGGGTCCCTTCATTTCTTTATGATATCCTATAAAGATACACTTTTCCCCTAGTTACCAGTTCGTTTAATGAGAAGTCCTTAACGAATACCTAATAAACTTATACATGAGTGTTGAAACAAATTAGTTTTATTACACTCCATTGATTGAAGGGAATTCTATATTACACTTTTTTGATAATCTTTATAATGGTTATTTTATAGTTTTTAATGAATATCCCCAAAATGATAATGGAAGATCTATAAGAATCCTCAAAGACCATAAAATGTCGAACATGTTTTGGTTCCTCATTTATCTAACACCATTCCACATTGTGTGTAATGGGAGTGAATTGAGATACAATCCCCAAGGACCATATAAATTTTATCAACATTTGGATAATAAATTTACCGTATTGTTCCGATCAATCCTTCTCTATATTATTTACAATTTTATTATATAATTCATTATCAAATTCCAATAATTTAACAAATGACTCATACTTATACCACATAATGTAGATATAGAAATATATTTAATTAATTATTAATTTCTATGATGTAATAATATCCACCGCTCGCTTCTTCTATAAATTTCCAATGCACATCAGTGTGAAAAAATCATTGAATCTATTTGTCCATATCACCATGTCCACCAAAATGTTCCTTATAAACAAGTATGAAATAATTCAATTTAATTTAACTCAGATGATTCTAAATAATCATCATGATAGAGCTCCATCAAACACTTCTCATTTACATGACCATGACAGTGATTCCAATGCTGGTTGTTATATGGATCATGCGAATAAGATTCTTTATCAATATCCATAACATGGTTTTCATAATTTAATATGTAAAGATCGTTATTTAAATGTTCCACACCATAACATTTTTTTTATAAATTAAACAACTTTTATTTCCAACAAATTAAATAAACCCATATGTATCTTGGATTGATATAAAAATTATGATCTAGGTAATTATAGGTACATAATAATAATATTTTATATCCACATTCATTATCATTGGAAAAAAAGATGATAGTCACCAATGAATGGGGTAGACAACCTTTCTATATTTGCAGGTCTCAAATCCACCCCTCCTCTAAATTTTTTTCATATTTCACTTGGTACCTAAATTTTGAAATAGATGTGACCTCATAAGGGGAATCTAATAACAAATTTGTATATATTGAAATATTACACAAAAATGAATGCACTATTAGCATCCCCTAGAATCTGGTTTCAAATCCTCTTCCAGTTTCCTAGTTTCCCACACACAAAACATACAACATCAATTTCCACTTCTATCATTTTGATATTCATCTTATTGGATGTATTGTGCTTAGGTTCATTACTATAATTATAGGGCATGTTCCCCATTACATGTTCATCCTTTTCTTATTAAATAAAAGGAATATGGTTTTATCATTCCCATGTCCCTATCCACATTAATAATTATTTTAAGAATTTATGAAAATATCATATCATTATTTACCATATTTTAATTAGGAATAAAATTATGGAAGTTATTAGGTAGTAATGAAATTATAATATCTTTACATAAAACACCTGGAAAATTAATCCTTAATATGGCTAACTATCCAACATAGAAAATAATCATTAATACATTTTCCCCATATTGTTCATACTCTCTATGATTAGTTGTAAAAAACCAATGGAATCCTCATCATTCACTTTTATATCTGTTCATTGATTGAGATCCTGAACATGCAGCATCATGTTATATATGACTCCATGTCCTCATAATTAATGAAAATATCATTGGATAGGGATGTTTTTCTAAAACGTTGGACATCTATAGAATCAATCAAATTTTTCACATGTAATTTTAATCTTCATCACTATAATGATTTCAAAAATATTTAGGAAAAGGTTCATCCAATAGATATAATTTATTTTCATGGGGATGGATGATTTGTAGGTTCCTCTACCATTATTGGAAATTTTTTACGATGAGAAGGTTATCCTTATAATGTGTGGATGATAATGAAATTTTTCATTTATTTTTTATGTTGTTCCCAATAAATAATATATGAATAAATTTTTTACATTATATGATTAAATTTAGAAAAATAAATAAATCAATATTTATTAATATGTCATTATTTTATTGAAACCCAAAATCATTCACCATTGTATTTAAAATATCAAATTTCGTGGTTATTAATGTGGAAAGGATAAACATTCTAATTCAATGTACCCCAAATTCCTTTGGTAAACAAAATTTAGTAGTTCCGGTTTGTAATTCCAAATTCCCACTTCATTAATTCATAGTTCCTTGGTCCACTGAGTGGACTCCCCAATTCAAAAATCCTTAAATTTGATTTCATCAACCATTGACTCTTAGTTACAACAAATACTACTTTGGATGTCAACCTTTTATTTGATGTAACTCAATTCAACCCAAAACATCATGTGTAAATTCACTGATAATTTAAATCACCCCAAATTTGGATGGACAAGCATATTAAACCATGGTTCTTTATTAACTGAAGTAGTTGAATTCTATAATGACATAGTTTATAAAATTGACGGATTTTATCATTTTATGTATAAATTTAAAATTATTATTAGTATCACATTCTTGTCATTATTATGTGGATTTACGTAACTGATAAAGCATATCATAGGTAATATTTATGTATAGGACAATTTATTTTTGTTCTGCCTTGCATTACTGTTAATTTTATTAAATATTGTGATCGCGAAAAAACATACATACTGAAATTAAAATGAATATTGAATGAAAAAAATCAATAAAAATTTATGATCATGCAGGTTTACTAATTGTTAGCTAATATAGTGGTTAATATTCTAATTTTTGGTCTATGGGGAAAACACCAAGAACTAATTAAGGTTCATATGTCAACATTCAATTAGTCCACACATGTATCTCCCTTGGATTTGGTTTTCCTCAGCTCCTTACATGAATTGCCTCCACTATCTTGGGAACTTAATACATTCCATATTAGTTTAGACACAAATAGGTGTGGGAAAAAGGTTTTACATAAAAGAAACCATGGGCACACAGTCCCTACATAATATGAGGAGAGAATTCATGCATTCTTACAATGTAATTTAATATTTTTCTATATGAAACTAATCACATAAAAAGTTCTTTTCTATTTTTAAGACCATATACATGATTGAAATGAATTATGGGTTTATTAAAACAATCATTCATTTCATAATCAACCTTGTTTAAGATATGACACACTCGAATCAATTAATTATCATCAATAGTTAATAAATTATTTTATATTCATTCTCATCCAAAACTACTTGAGATTAAAATAGATTTTCGTTTAAAAAATTAAAATAATTTTCTTTAAATTTTACTATGTACATAAATTTACATAGGAGTAAACAAAGTGAATACCCATCTTAATCCACCCATAATGTAATATATTCATATAGAGTTTTACTTTTGTGACATATATCTTACATGAATTATCACATAAATTCATGAAGTGTACTATCAACATAATGATTACATGAATTACATGATTTTTGGTCATGTGTTATGCTTCAATGAACATAGAGTAACAATTATAATACAACTCTGACATGATATATAGATATGAACAGTATGTAGATATTAAATAAACATATATATATTTATATTAAAAACCCATCAAATGGAATGATTAATCATCTTAATGACCAAACACAAGAGCATGTTTCATTGTTTACATAGAATAATAAATATATATTAAATGTGGTTAATTTGGTACAAGTAAATGATGTTTTGAGGTCAACAACACGGTGAATAAATCTCTCACTATTTAACTAAGATGCATTCCTAAGGGATTGGCATGTAAAACATACCACGAAAAAAATGTAGTACATGGTGTGTGAAAGATGGTCTACATGATGGGTGGTCTCTGAGTTACACTGTCATTAATTAGGTATGTTGCATATAAAACACACATACCATATATGAATTAAAGGGACTACATGTTATGCACATGAGGTACACAATATTTAATACGAATGACCGTGCACCAGGCTGGCCCAGTCAACACACAATCTATGAATTAACTACACAAAATTAAATCAATACACACAGTTTGAGATCATTTTTAATTATCTCGTGGTGCATTAAAGAAAAGTACATGGCATTCAACTCTTGTTACATGATATGTTGTTTCTCACAAATTTACCATACATGTAAAAGCGGTCGATGTAGTACATGTTAGGGTAAAATCCACAGGGACCGAAAAAGAAACCTTGAGATGCTATGATTTGGTGAAGGATGGGCTATGATGTAGCCAACTATGGGGTTAATATTGGATGGCATAAAGAACACTAAGAAACCTATGTGAATTCAATTCAATAAATATGGGTTTATCTTTATATTTTTCTCTGGGTGGATTTAATGAATTTTACTTCTTTAAAAAAATTTGGTTTTATTAATTCTTGATGAATCCAATCTTCAAAAATAACACTACCTTCATCATTTTCTGGTTTAGTGCTTACTAAACACAATTACCAATCTCCTATACACATAGAGAACCAAATTCATGATCTCTCCTATGTATATGGTCATTTAGTAATTGAATTTAGTTTGCACAAACACATTAATGATGAAGAGTTGAAATTACTGAAAAATGGATGTCTTAAATTAATTATCCTATTAACAACAATTCGTTCATAAAATAACATTCAATCCAGCCTTTTCATCCTCCTAAGATCAACCCATTAAAGGGTTAGGCCTCCATTGATGGTATACTCTAAATGGTGGTCGGAATATGGCTAACAAGAATTGGATTGAAGAAATTAAAATTGCAGATATAACGAGAACTCCTCCGTGTGTGTGAATCAAATTCACACCTATGTGTGAACTAATTCACAATAACACATAGATATCAATGTGCTTTATTATAATAATGTTTTAATAAATTAAATGGAAAATATATAAGATAAATAAGTTGATTATGAACTTAAAGATACAAAAATTAAACTTACATGGAAATGGAAAACAATACAAAAGAAATTTGCAAGCATAACCTTACAATGAAACAAGCAAGAAAAGATGATAATAAAAATATCCACACCTATTCCCTTCACCAATAGCTCCTTATATAGGAATATTAGGAGCCTTTGGTCCATCCCCAAACAATTAGTTCTCCCCCAATAATTAATAGAGTCAAAAGGATGGTGAATAATCAAAAGGAAAATGATGTTTCAAATTTGACCTGGAAAACTGTCTACATTCGTCCACCATATTGAAGTGTGAATTTGTAATTGAATAAGGCTGAATCCGGAGGGGTTGTAGAAGACTAATATATTATTCCATCTTTTCTCTATGATATGTAAAATGTTTAGGAAATCTGGCTTAGCCGTTTGGTTGTTATGGTCTAAATGGTGGGACGTCTTTCTGTGCATTAATGTCGGGTCCACCATTTAAATCTAAACTTCAGATCCCTTTATCATTATGAAAACAAAAGAATTAGCTCCGGAAAAAGTTTAATAAAATTATCCTCATATTTTTATATTTATAATTTATAAATTATAGATTCATTGGGCTTGGTTTGTGGGCCCCACATTTGTTTTATGGGCCTTAGGCCCATTATGCTTTTTCCAACAAGTTTCTGCCTTCTGGTGAAAAAATATCAATCTTTACTTGTGATTCATCCATATGACCTAAAAGAAAAAATGTTCCAAATAAAGTGATGAATCTTATACCAATATATCAAATTAAAATGATGAATATTGTAATTTCTAGAATAAAATTATTGAGTGGGCCCAAATTGACACTTTAAGCATGAATTGCACAATGATGCGAAATGAAGTTCAATTTCTGAATTGGACTAAAATTGATGTTTATGAACTTTTAAACACATTTATACTAAAATATTAACAATGAATATTATCTAAATTCAGTGAATAATCAGACCCCCCAACTTGAGTATTTCTAGTCCCGAGCAAAATATATTACAAATATGATATTTGAATCCCCTTTTCCAAAAACATTTAACTACACATTGCTCACCCAAAGACTTCATACCAAAAAAAATTGTGGAACCCATAAAAATCATTTAAAACAAGCTAGTTCCATAAGAATATCCAAATCCCAAGCCCATTCCTTTGTTCGAATTCATTTCCACATTTCATCCAATTTCAATTAAGCATGATAATGTGTTGTGCATCACAAATGATATGGGGCACATTTTATTGTTCAAGGGGAAAAAAATGGAAGCGCTAGGTAGGAATCAAATTAAACCTTAATATGAGTATTAATTTTTTTATTTTCTTTTGATGATTTTTTTATCCATAATAGATATGAAAAGACTAACTCTGGGAAAGACAACTATGGAGTCACGATCCCCAAGTGTTGTATGCCACATATAATGTCAATTTCATGCTCTACAATAGAGATATAAAGCCTAACTCTGGGAAAGAAAAATATGGAGTCACGATCCCAATGTGTCGGACGCCACGCATTTGGACAAAACATTTCTCTATGTGGTCAATTTTTTTTGATTTGTGTTTTTTTGTTGTTTTTTTTGGGATACTCAAATAAAACTGAAAGTGACCCCAGAACCCTATGCTTTAATGAAAGAGACCCAAGAACTCAAATTTACACCCACGATCCAGTAGACGTGCATTGTGGCATTTTTATTAAGAGGATGAAAATGTAAACATTGAAAAATCACATTGGACAACCCCACTTTCCAAAAACTATGCTCATGAACATAAACATGCATTAAAGCCAGAATCAAGGCATGAAAATTTTATTTGATATCCAATTTTAGAGTTTGCAATGTGTGTTATCATGTTTATGGTTAATGGAATTTTTCTATTCATGTATGGTTTTGTTCAAAAAAAAATACATTTTTTATATCCCCCCAGCATAGAATAAAACGGTCCTCAATGTTTAAATAAATGAAAAGTTATAAGGGGTTAGGATTGGAGTTAAAAGATGAAATTGAGAATGATAAATAGGGAACATGTTAACCTGGTTTTTGAAGTTGAAGTTCATGATGTTCCAGATTACTACTTTGATCTCTTAGGGGATGTAGGCACCTCCTTGATTGAACATGTATCACCCAAAATAGTTCCTAAACCATAAAAATTAGGACAAAGCAAACAAAAAATACAACACAATGATTTATTTAATTCCAAGTACCATCATTTTTATGGATCTCCATGTTTTTTTTAAATCAAACTAATGATACATTGTCTTCTTTATATTTTCTAGGTAAGGTATTACTCAGGGATCACACCGCATAACACGGATGAATACGGTACTCCCCTTTCATACCCATCCTTACTCATAAAAGAAGAACAGGTCAAGAGTCTAATTTGTTTTAACCTACAAAAACATAAATAAAATAAAATAAACTGATGATACATTGTCTTATATATATTTTCGGGGTAAGGTATTACTCAGGGATCACACCGCGTGACATGGATGAATACAGTGATCCCCTTTTATACCCATCCATACTCATAAAAGAAGAACATGTCAACAGTCTATATAATAAAAAATGAAAAAAATAAAGTAAAAGGAAACAATCGATGATTCACAGTGATTGGAAACATGAAAAACATGGGTTGGCTCCCGTGCATCGCATTTGTTTAACATCGTTAGCCCGACTTGTACCCTAAATCTATCCATTTTTCTCTGGTTCATATGTTGGATCAGTTAACTCCTCCTTGGTTTCTTGTTTATTGAATTATTTAATGAATGGTTTTAACCTATGACCATTGACATTAGAGACATGACCAATTGTGGGATCTTGATTCTCTATTACCCCATTAGGGTACACATGATGCACTAGGTATGGACTAGACCATCTAGACCTTTGCATTCCTGCGTGTAGATGAAGTTTTGAACTACACAGGAGCATAAAGTTTCCCAGTTCAAAGTGTTTTACTTTGAGATTCCTAGATTGGTAGGCTTTATCTTTATATTTATTGATCCTTTAATTTTCATAAGCCTCCATCCTAAGTTCTTCGAGTTCATTAAGATCTAATTTCCGTTTTGTTTCAGCCAAAGAAATGTCAAAGTACATTTTTTTATTGCCCAAAAGTCCTTATTCTCAATTTCAACAGGTAAATGACATGATTTTCCATAAACCAATCTATATGGTAACATGCTTAGGATAGTTTTGAAAGCAGTTTGATATGCCCAAACGGCATCTAAGAGTATCTCGATCCAATCATTCCTAGAGGTATTGACAGGTTTTTCAAGAATTTCCATAATTTCCCTATTTCCCAACTCAGCTTGACCGTTGGTTTGAGGTTGGTATGACGTGGAAAAATTTTGTGTAATATCATACTTAGACAGGAGTGAAGAGAATGGTCGGTTGCAGAAATGAGTTCCACGATCATTGATTATAGCCCTAGGAATTCCAAATCGAGAAAATATATGCTCATTCAAAAATCGGATCACAACATGGTGGTCGTTGGACTTGGTGGGAATGGCTTCAACCCATTTTGAGACATAATCAATAGCTAAGATGATGTAGAGGTATCCCTTAGGGTTTGGAAAGGGTCCCATGAAATCAATTCCCCAAAAATCAATGATTTCAATAACCAGAATTGGTGTGAGGGGCATTTGATTCCTTTTGGTAATGGATCCTAATTGCTGACACTGAGGAAAACTTTTCCAGAATTGGAAGGAATCCTTAGTGAGGTTCAGCCAGTAGAAACCACATTTGATGACCTTTGCAGTGGTTTTCCTTGTAGAAAAGTGGCCTCCACATGCCTCTCCATGACAAAATTCTAGAATGGACTCTTGCTCAGACTCGGGAATACATCTCCTGATGATTTGATCAGGACAGAACTTGAAGAGGTAAGGATCATCAAACACATAGTGTTTGACATCAGAAAGGAATTTCCTCTTATCTTGGGTCCCTATGAATTTTTCAATGTCACCCGTCACCAAATGGTTTTTCTATGTCAGCGTACTAAGGGAACCATTCACTGAATAGGGGTTCTCATCGAGAAATGAATCAGACATAGAGAGGTGGTGTGAGTTGTCATTGAATTCCATCCTAGAGAGGTGATCAGATACAATATTTTCAACACCCATTTTATCCTTAATGGTTAGATATAACTCTTAAAGAAGAAGGACCCACCTAATCAATATAGCCTTGGCATCTTTTTTTTGAAAAGGTATTTTAGGGCTGAATGGTCAGTGAAGACAATGATGGGTGCTCCTTAGAGAGAGGACCTGAATTTCCCTAAGGCAATGACAACAGGAAGAAAAGCTTTCTCAGTTTTGGTGTAGTATAATAGTGCATCATTTAAATATTTTCTTTCATAAGCAATGACACATGGTGTTTTCTCACACCGTTGTCCTAAGACTTCTCCTAGAGCGAAGTCACTTTCATTACACATGAGCTCGAAAGGATGTTTCCAATTTGGAGATTTCATGATAGGTGGAGATATAAGAGTTGACATGAGTGTAGAGAATGATTCCTCACAACTTTCTGTCCATAAAAAAGGAGAATCTTTTACCAATAGAGCACAAAGTGGTCGAGAAATAGAGCTGAAATTTCTAATGAATCTTCTATAAAAACCGGCATGTCCTAAGAAGGACCTCACTTCCCTAACAGTTTAAGGAGAGGGAAGGTGATGAATTATTTCAACCTTAGCTTTATCAACTTCAATCCTTCTACTATATACCAGATGACCTAGAACAAGTCCTTCCCTTACTATGAAATGGCATTTTTCCCAATTCAGTTTTACATTCTTATCCTCGGACCTTGACAAAACATTTTCAAAATTTATAAGGCATCCCTCAAAAGTATCCCCCATGATGGAGAAGTCATCCATGAAGACCTCTAAAAAATCAACCACCATATCCGAGAATATTCCCATCATGAAACGCTGGATGGTACCAGGGGCATTACATAACCCAAAGGGAATGCGCTTGAAGGAAAAAGTGTCAAATGGACAAGTGAAGGTTGGTTTTCCTTGATCCGTTAAAAAGACATCGATTTCATTATACCCTGAGAATCCATCTAGGAAGCAATCAAATTGATGACCCACCACTCGCTCGAGGACTTGATCAATAAAGTGTAAGGGGAAATGGTCTTTCGTGGTACAAGAGTTGAGCTTCCTATAGTCAACACAAACTCTCCATCCACTACTGACCCTTGTTGGAAGCATATCTCCATCCTTGTTGGATATTACTATGATTCCATCCTTCTTTGGAACCAGATGGATTGGGCTAACCCAATCACTCTCAGCTATAGGATATATGATATCTACTTTTAACAATTTCAAAAGTTATTTTCTCACTACTTCCATTAGATTAAAATTGATTCACCTCTGAGTTTGATGACATGGCTTTGACTCGGATTCAAGAATAATTCTATGAGTCCCGATAATTGGGATAATCCCAGGAATATCATATAGGGGCCATCCAATGTCATTCTTGTGTCTCCTAAGGACATCTAGAAGCATCCTCTCATGATAGGCTTCAAGAGAGGAAGAAATGACAACAGGAAGGGATTTATTTTCCCCTAGGAATGCATACATTAGTGATGAAGGTAAGACATTAAATTCAAAATCATATTGGTTATGACTTTCCATGAAATGATGATACTTTTTTTTAAAATAGTTTCTTTGTTCAGATTTCTTGAAAAAATAGGTTACTTGTGAACAGAATTTTCATCCACTAAATTTTCTGGAGTAGTTTTATGAATGGCTATGGACTCAATATTATTAATTTCAACCATGGTATCATTGATTGGTGATTCTAGAAATTCATCAATAGATCCATCTGAAAGAGATTCAATCCAAGGAGACAAATTTCCTTCATGTGAATAAAGAAAATCAATCTCTTCTTGACTTAACCATCCTTCCGTAATTCCATGATGTTCATTAGTTCATTATCAACACTACCGATCCAATTAACCTCATTGATCTCTTCATCATCCCCAATTTGTGAGGTTGCATTGTAGATGTTCATGTCTAGACTCATGTTTCCAAAGGTGATGGTCATGTTCCCATTTCGGACTCAGATAACAGAGTTGATTGTTGCAAGGAAGGGACGACAAAGAATGATTGGTGTTTGCTCCATAGGACTTATTATTGGGCGATTGTCCATAACAATGAAGTCAGCTGAGTAAATGAAATTTCCAACTTTCACCAAAACATATTATAAGATCCCTTTTAGAACTCGAACACTACGATCAGAAAGTTGAAGAGTGACAGATGTGGGTTGGAGTTCTTCGACCCCTAAATGAAAATACATGGCATAAGGAATGAGGTTCACGCTGTCACCTAGATCAAACAAGGATTTGAAAACATTGTTCTCTTCTAGTTAAACATTTATGTAAGGTCATCCTTGGTCTTTCAACATAGGAGGACTGGTCCCTTAAATGGTGGTACTCACCTTAGGAGCCAAAATGACTTGGTTTTTATGTGAAAATTTTCATTTAAAAGTGCACTCAAGTCCTTAAGGTACTTTGAGTAGGAAGGTATGGTTTGGATGGAATCAATAAGGGGAATGTTCAACATGGTATGTGAGAAGATTTCCCTAAATGTGTCACTCAATTCAGGCTTGGTTTTCCCCCTCATGCGTTGAGTAAATGGTGCAGGTTGTTGAGTTGTTTGTTGAAGTGTTGTTTCTTTCACATTGTTATCAGTTTCTTTAGTTTGAGCTTGAGGTTAATTTTAAATTTCATTATACTTTGAAGCTTCACATGGTTTCTGAAATATTTGTTATGGGTTTTCAATTGATTTCTATCTTCTTAAAACTGTGACAGCCTTTAGTTGTTAGTGAGTTGTTTGAGTGAAACTTGTCTCTCCCCTTGATGGTTATTGTGGAATGGCATGTGTGGAAATGGGTTCCTTTCCAGTTTTTATGGTTTGATGTTCTTGTTTAATTGATGAAAATTCTGTGTTATTTTGTCAATTTTTTTGCACAATTGTTCTAGTAGGCTTTGTGTAACATTTTGGGTTGGTGCTTGAGCTTGTGGGATTATCCCAGGAGGATACTTTAGTAGTTGGATAGGTTTTTGAATGGGTTGTTGGATAGGTTGTTGATATTGGACATGAGGATGTTGGAATTGGACCAGTTGAGGTTGGAACTGATTATGAGGTTGATAGTTTTGTTGAGGGTATGGGTTGATACATTTTTGTTGTGTTGGTTGTTGATTGTCCTTCAAACGAAATCCTGGATGGTCATTATACCTTGGATTGAAGGTGTTCGTGAATTGTGGCTTTTGAAAGTTCATTTCATTAACTTCTTCTGGTGGTCCTTATAATAGAACAGCCTTGATGGAAGGAATGGTTGGGCAATTATCATTATTTGGGTCATTCTTGTCACAAATTGTACAAACAAGATCAACAGTTTGGGTTTTGTGGACCTTCCTAAGATCAATCTTCTCAACATTCCTCATGAGTGCATCAAGTATTGATCTAAGGTTTTCTTCTTCTCCAAGATTGTACATTCCACCAGATTTGGGTGTCTTCTCATAGTATGGTGATGTTTCCCATGTTTGGTTTTGTTAAGCAAGATTTTCTAGATTCTCGTAAGCATCATTTGGGGATTTGTTTTTGAAGGTTCCATTACAAATCATATCAATGAATTGTTTGTTTCCGGGACCCAACCCTTCATACAAAATTATCACTTGTTCTGGGATTAAGAAACCATGGTTCGGTACCATGTTTAATGTGTCCTTGAACCTTTCCTATCATTCATAGAATGTTTCTCCCTCTCTTTCAAAAAACTGTTGTATGCTCTTCTTAAGTGCAATTGTTTTGTGATGGGGGAAGTATTTTTTATAAAATTCTCATTGAAGTTGGTCCCAAGAGTGAATGGATGCTGGTCTGAAATTGTTTAAACAATTATTTGTTCAGTCCTTAAGAGAAAAAGGAAAATTTCTCATTTTAGAAGATTCAATTTGATTTGGTGGGCACATGGTTTCGATAATGTCATTAAATTCTTTATCATGAAGGTAAGGCATCTCAGACTCCATCCCATGAATGGCTGGAAGGTGGTTCAGAACATGGGGATTGAAAAAATATTGGGCATATCCTATGTTATCATGCCTCATTCATGATGGTGCATTGGTCCAGGTTGGTGTGAGGTACTCATTCATGGATAGGTCTGCAACAATTCCCAAGTTAGGGTCTTACCCGTTATTTTGGTTCCCTCCTCGGTTTATGATTTGGTTTTGTGGGAGATTCTACATTGTATCGAACTCAACATCCGAATTTGGAGTATTAGGAAGATTTGGATCTAATGGAAATAGACCTATTTTAGTTCTTGACTCCCCATCCCTAGGAGTATCCACCCTAACTAATCTGTTTGAGTTATTGCGGGTGTAGGCAGACATGCGCAAAAAGAAAAAAAGTGAGAAAGGGAAAAGATAAGAGAATTGGGATGAGAATAGTAGAATGGCGGTAAGAAAAGAAGGTTTTTGGTCTAAGGAACTTACTAGGTCCCCGGAAACGGTGAAAAAATTTGGTTGCGCCCAAATTTACTCTACTGGTAAATGTGGCCAATGTAGTACATGTAGTGGTCAAATCCACAGGGACCGAAGAAGTAACCTTGAGACGCTATGATTTGGTGAAGGATGGGCTATGAAGAAGCCCACTTTGGGTTTGATTTTGGATGTTTTAAAGAACACTATGAAACATAAGTGAATTTAATTTAATGAAAATGTGTTGATCCTAAGATTATGCTCGGGGTGGATTGAATGAATTTTACTTCTTTAGACAATTTTGGTATTATTAATTCTTGAAGAATCCATTCTTCAAAAATAACACTACCTTCATAATTTTATAGTTTGGTGCTTACTAACCACAATTAATAATCCCCTATACAATTAGAGAACCAAATTCATGATCTCTCCGAGGTATATGGTCATTTGGTAATTGAATTTAGTTTTCTCAAACACAGTAAATATGAAGAGTAGAAATTACTGATGAAGGGATGTCTTAAATTAATTATCCAATTAACAAAAATTCATTCATAAAATGACATTTAATCTAGCCTTTGCATCCTCCTAAGATCAAACCATTAAAGGGTTATCCCTCCATTTATGGTATACGCTCAATGGTGGTCGGAAGATGACTAACAAGAATTGGATTGAAGAAATTAAAACCGCGGAAATAATGAGCACTCCTCCGTGTGTGTGAACTAATTCACAATAACATAGAGATATCACTGTGCATTGTGATAATAAAATTTTAATAAATGAAATGGAAAATATATAATAGAAAGAAGTTGATTAAGAACTTAAAGATACAAAAAAGAAACTTACATGGAAATGGAAAACATTACAAAGGAATTTTGGAAGCATAACCTTACAATGAAACACGAAACAAAAGGTGATAATAAAAATATCCACACCTATTACCTTCACCACTAGCTCTTTATATAGGCATATTAGGAGCCTTAGGTCAATCCCACAACTATTAATTCACCCTCAACAATTAATAGAGTCAAAATGAGGGTGAATAATCAAAAGGAAATTGATGTTATGAATTTGACCAGGAAAACTGTGCAGATTCGTGCACCATATTGACGTGTGAATTTGTAATTCAAGAAGGCCGAATCTGGAGGGGTTGTAGAAGAAAAATATCTTCATCCAGTGGTCCTATATGAGATGAAATAATGTCAAGAAATTTGGCTCAGCCTTTTTGATTTTATGGTCGAAATGGAGGGACGGATTTCAGTGCATTAATGTCGGGTCTATCATTTAAATCTCATCTTCAGATCCCTTTATCATCACGAAAACATTAGAATTAGCTCCAGTCACAATTGAATAAAATGATACTCATATTTTTATCGTTATACTGTATAATTTGAGCTTCATTGGGCTTGGTTTGTGGGCCCCACATTTTTTTGATGGGCCTTAGGCCCATTATGCTTTTTCCAGCAAGTTTCTGCCTTCAGGTACAAAAATATCCTTCTTCATTTGTGATTAATACATAAGACCTAAAAGAAAAAATGTTCCAAATAATGTGATGAATCATATAACAAAATATCAAATTAAAATAATTAATATTTTAATTTCCACAAGCAAATTATTGAGTGGGTCCAAATTGACACTTTAAGCATGAATTGCACACTGATTGGAAATGAAGTTCAATTTCTGATTTGGACTAAAATTGATGTTTATGAACATTTAAACACATTAATATGAAGATCGTAACAATTAATATTATCCACTTTCAGTGACTAATCAATATGTACATCAATGATGTCCTTAATGATTCCTCAGATCCCCAGACTAAGTTATACATTTTATTTTATTCATAAATTTATTCATAATTATTAGATTTATGAGAAATAAACGGGAATGAAAAATATCATGAAATTAAGATTAATAGAACAATTAAACATGAATTTAAAAACTAAATTAAAATGAATAAATAATTCAACAAATATTTTGATATTCATATATAATCATGTGACCTCTCTGATACAACTTGTAGTTTTGGGAAACAACAGCAGCGTGCAAGGGGTCATTCACGAATTATATTTTTCCCATTATCGATGATCAATCAGATATTTGCACAAGATGAAATTTTGTGATCTAGAAAATTGAATAAAATAATTTAGACAAGGGATAGAATGTAAAAAACAAGAGATAGAACCATGAGATATTCTTTATAATTAATTTTATTAAATAATTTGTTTATATAATATAATTATATATTCATTTATGGATATAGAAAAATATCTATATTTTTCTGTTGTTGTGTTGCAATAATAATAGTATATTTTCCCTAGCGGTGATCCACATATGTTCCGAAATTCCCTGAATTTCATTGTATGAATCATTTTATGCTATCATGGAAGATCCTATCACATGATTCTTCTACATTTTATCACCTCATAAACTACTTCCAAAATGTTCTTCTTGGTCTTTTCTTGGATCTAGTGTGTGAGGTGGAATATGAACTCTCCACATTCTTAGGAGCCTTCTTGGAGAAGTGAGAACTCGAGGTTTTTAAAGGATTCTATAAATCTATTGTAAAGAACAAAAAAATGTATTGGATTATTGATAAATAGTATGATTATGTCTATATATCACTATGGCTAATATAATATAAATTCATAAGATCCCTATATAATTTATATAATCTCTACGAAACACCTTTTGAATTATTATTATTATTATTATTATTTCTTGACATTATTTTAACATGAAATTAAAAAAAATTATTTTTTCAAATAATGGTTGAAATTTATTATTTCTCACATGACCATAAAACTCTGTCTTCTATTCCTCCATAATATTTATCGGTTCTCAAATAATAATGATTTCTTTAATAAATAAATATCATTGCAGAATACACTAATAAATATATAAATAGTATATTCACTAAATTTAAAAACCAATATATATATGACATAAGGAATACCTAAATAATTAATAAACCACATATGGAAATACTATTTATTCATCTTTTTGAATAATTAATAATTATATATTATTTAACTAATATTATGGACTCAACTACTGTGTGACCCTTAAGGGTTATTTCTTATTGGAATTTGGAGAAGAATCCAAAAATCTGATTTTACCTTTTCAAAACACACAATGGAACCTGTAGAGAATGGATTTAATTTTTTAACTACATTATACTTGCAACAAACTCTTACGGTTAAATATAATCTCATTATCACGACATCTCAAATAATGTAGCTAGCGTGCTGGTTCAAGTAACCTCTCTTCTCGGTGTCTCTTTCTCGGAATTCTCAAAAGATAATCTTTCCAATTGTAAATAGTGTCCATGGATTAATTTAGGTTATAAAATTTCCATAAATGTCCATATATATCAGCATCCATTAAAGAAAAAAGTTGAAAAACACTTTCTCAAAATATTTATTAATGCAATATTACTCAGGGAACACCCAATGTATCTTACCCAACTACAGAAATCTATCATCATGGTTTTGGTCAAACAATAAAAGTACATGACTCATAACTCTCATTAATAATAATATTAAAGTATGAGGATCAATACACATGTCTATATATAGAAACATCAAATATAACATATAAATATGGATTTCTTACTAGTTAGTATCGTTCTTATAATATTCTACTTGATATAAAAAAGGTGTACAATATGAGAAGGTGCCTCAATGTCTTATGAGTCTCTATCCATGATATCTATTATCAGTTGTGTCAATGAAATGATATCATCTAGCTATAGACCATATATATATATGAATAGTGTCATAAAACATCTAGGATCAGATCATAGTGGCAGTTTCTATGACATTTTTCTATGACAACTTCTCTAGAGACATTATCAAATACTATGATGCGCAGAATAACAATAATGATGTGATGAAAAGATTTTTAAAAATAAAAACTATGAATATAGGTGATCCTAAAGTACACAGAAGTGGGTTCTAAGGCACCAACTCCAATAGTCCCATGATATTTCCTTTCCAGAGATAGAAGCCTCTCTTTTATATTTCCCAAAGTTATTTCCACCAACAATGGTTGTTGAGCCGTAATCCCTTCCACAATACCCGATACTTTTGAAACCTCCACTATTTCACCTACATAAAATAGTGTTATGTATTTTTGGGATCATATCCTCGACCACTATGTCGCATGTTTCTCTATCCCTGCATCAATGATATTCTTCCAACCAATCTGACCCTTTTTATGTTGGGGTAAATGTTTTTCATTTTTTATTATATTTTTCTGTCAAATAGAATATTTTTCATATTAAATGTATATTAATAAGAAAAATGACCATACCCTTATTAAGGAATAAATTTTCTGAATTTAAAAATTGATTGTAGTTGTTTGATTAGAAATTTTTATCTTTATATGTAAATATACAGGGAAACAAGTTAAAATAAAATATCTATGGGTAAAAGTAGTTTACATTTACCTTAAAACACACATTTTTATACCAAAGGGTTGGAAAATATCGAGTTTATTAAATTGAAAACTAATATGTGGATGGTAGAATAATATTTTTTTGTATTGATTGTAAATTCATGTGATGGTTCAATAGTTTCAATGCTAATGAGAACATTATATTTAAATTGATACATGTATGATATGTATGTTGGCTTTGGAAAGGTGTATCGAATGATATAGAAATTTAAGAAAAATGACTATCCTATCAATGACACATACAGTAACTCACATTTAACAACCCATTTTTATGAAAATAAATATTGAATGCATCAATCATGATGTCCTTAAAAAAGATCACATATTATAATCAAGTAGTTATACACAACCTTGTCTCTACTATGTTTTGAATTTTGAGAAATAGTTATTCAGAGTTATGATAAGTAATTCATTTGGAGTCTGATAGAACAAACATGATTTTTTAGTAAATAGCATCATTTCCTTATGAATAATAATAAAGATAGTAATATGACCCTTATGAATAGTAGATAATGATATTATTTTATTTTCTTAATGTAATAACTGATTGAGATCTTAATTAATTTTTCAATGAGATATAAATCTAATTATACTACTAAAATTGATAATTTTAGAATTCACAAAATGGGTTTCATTTTTGAATTCTACACATAGACAAATTGTAGGGTTGAAATATTGGGATTTTTTTGAAATTCTAATTTTTTTTATAAATGGTGAATAACAATAAATTATTGTATATACAAGTTATAATTTAAATAAACAATTTATGAAGTCCTTAGTGATTAAAGGGTACTTTGTTTGAACTCACATGAAATTTTTTCTGTTTGGGGTCACATTAAACAACTCTATTGGTTGTCTCAACTTAAATAATAAAATTATGAATTAAATATTCAAAATTCACTCCTCTCTTCCACTATAACCCCCCTCACTCTACTCTTCACACATTGATTCCTTGAAGATCCTTAATGTTCTTCCAAAATACACATACCTAGTCACTACCCACGTCCAATAAGATCTTGGTCTTTCCAGAAGTCCTAATCCCCTTCCATTAAAGAGGTTCTCATAGAGTTTATTTCAAGTGGCAAAGCACCCTTCTTTTTCATTTAGTTTCATTTAAATTTCTTTTATTTTGTTATCCTATCCTAACCTCCACTGTCCCAATGACCATGATAATTAATGTATCATTTATCTACTATAATTATATCATGTTAATGTAAGAAACAATATCAATATTCTTAACCTGTCCATTTAATTTTATAAACAAAATCAACATCCATGGGGTTCTAATTTATAACCTTCGTGGATGATAAAGCTTCATTATTCAATTTCTCATTACTAATTAGAAAGGGTGCCTTTTTATGGTTTAAATATACTTTAATATATTAATTATAACCCAATTAATATTTATTAACCAGGATACCAACATATTATTAAATCATATAACCAAACTAGTTCTTAATAATCAAAATACAGCTAAAATAATCTATATTAATGTCATTAATAAACCATCTATTGATTCATCTTATTTCGTGGTAACCAAATAATATAAATTACCATTATCACTTCCATATTCTCATAAATAATATTTAAATTTAATTCTATAGATTTAGATCCATACAAGATATAAAAAATTACATAAAAACAAGTGATCTGATTATTAAAATCAATAAAACAAACAATGCAGAATAATGAAATTCAATATAATAACTTATATATAATGACATAAATGAACTAAAATGAATTATGATAAAAAAACCATGCATAATAGTTTCTTAAATAAGTTATTTATAATTATAATGTCATATTTAAGGACCTTAATTTCATGATCCGAAGTTGATTGGACTCAGAAGTCCTAATCAGATCGGTGAAAGGTAGTTATGAACCACCCTGGGACCTGGTCTATGTGATTCAAAAATGTGAGGTTGAAACATATTTTTGGAGGATTTTTAAGAATTTTTGGAGGGAGGCTATCTATGCGGATGATGCACTCTCACAGGTTGGTAGGAAGGAGGAGGTGCTCGTTGTTTTTGTTAGTATAGGCTCCCTTCTATGGGATTGTATGTCTTTTGTTCTTGGGGATGACCTTCGTTTACACCATTTTCATCCACCTAATATATGGTTTGGGAGGTATTTTGTATCCACTAACCAATATTATAATAAAAAGAAATTTTCAGTCCATCAGAACACATTCAATCTAAAGCTATGAGTTTTTTACCTGAACATCCATTTTCATTCAGGTTACTTTCATTGTCTAATTAACTCATTTAAAATTATTTTTTATAACTATGAACTCCTCGTAAATTCTATGTGATTATTCTATATCTGTACACCTTCCATAACCCTTCTTTATATTCAAGATAGTCATATAATTTAAAATGATCTTTCAAAATTATTTCCCAAATATAAGCCTGATTTAATATAATTTCTCAAATTATTACATATTTTAAAGGGAAATATATAATCTGATTTTGGAAACCATTATCATTATAAAATAACTCATTTTATTATGAAAATTCTATCATTCTTAACTTATAGTTTAATACAGTGATTTTTACAAAATAATGTTTCTTTTCAAAGCAATAGATTATTTCTCTCTAAAATTACTGGATGATTTTAAAAGAGAATGTCTATCTATTTCTAATCTCTTGTTGATAATTACGAAATATTTGGATTAATATTTAATTTCATCATATACCATATTTAATTTAATAGTTTATGATTATTTTTTATGTGGATTTCTATATTAGAACCATTTACCAATTTACCACGAATGGTTAGTGTTTATGCTTAATGTTTAGAGATAGTTATTTAAATTTATTATAGTATTTTAAATATGAATGTATATATTATTTATATTTCTCCCCATACATACGAGGAAAGAATTGGTCATAGAATGTGTTTGTTGGGCCCACTATATCTTCTTGGTGCATCGATTGGTCTAATGAGACAAACTGCGGCCATGTAACAAGGTCTTGACAATATGATTATTGAGGTTTTTAGAAGGATTCATTGACCTTATTGTGATGATGTCCCACATTATGCATTCCCTCATTTTAAAAAATAGAATTAATGGTTCATGTGGTTATTTGACTAGTAGAATACCCATTATTATGTTTTATTATGGCATTACATACTCAACTATTATTCCTGCAATAATGTGTTCATGTTTTTGTTAAAAGCATATATTTTTTGTTATTCGACATGAATAATGTTTACATATCATCGACTACATTTCTTACCCTTAATTAATGTTTGAGATCACCCAATTATTATGATTCATTTTCTTATGACTTGAAAACTTTTATTATAAATGACATTTTGAAATAACTTAGGAGTTGTGAATTTTTTCAATTGTGTTTATCTATTGTTTTTCTTTTCGTGTTAAAATGACGAGGTTATGTATGTATAATTTTTCAAATAATACTAAAATTCATGGTCCTTTGGGATACATTTTCCATTTTTATATGAAAATGTAATCAAATTAGGCACCGGCTTGTGGAAACTGGGGTCAGGTCCTTACATCACTAGTGGAGAATTTTGTTCGAAACATGATTAATGATTCATTTGGATTTACTGGATAAAATGTCCAAGAATAAAGTAGATCAATAAAACCATTCATTGATATGGACCAGGATCATCCTTATAAAAAATATAGTTAAAAAATGGAGTTTTATGAATTAGTTATAAATGGACAACAAGAATTGTATGAAGGGTTATCCATGATTTCAATGTTTTCGTTTATAATTAAGTTATATAATATAAGGTGTATTTATGGAATTACAAAAAATGTTATTTACATGATTTTTTATTTTCTTCATAATTCATTTAATGAAGCTTATATCCCTACAACATTATAAGATTGAATAAAATCATTAACAAACATGGACTTGATTATATAAACATATCTGAATTCTCTAAGGAGAGCATTATTAATAGGGGAGAAGAGACCAATGAAAAAAAATCATATCATTTTATACAACAATATGAAATTAAATGAACCCAAATGGGAGTACAAATAAATTAAACACCTATAAGAAGAAAAAGATGTAATTTTTTTCAAAGGTATTTCATTACATTCATCTAAATCCACAGTAGAAATGATTATTCAGGTCATATAAGACTTCATGTGAAATGAATTAGAATTCTATAGATCGTAACCCTGATGACATAAAGATATCTCCAAAATATTCATCCTCACAGAAGGTGATTGATTCATTATATCCAATTTTTTCTTCAGATACATGGTATTTATGTTGGGGATTGGAATATGATGGTTTTGACCCTTTTGAAAAAATATGTACTAATTATATTATTTGTTTATTTGTTTTTATGACTTATAATCCACCTCCATAGATGTGTATAAAGAATACTTCATTCATTATTACGATGATTATTGAATGGTAAAAATTCCTAGAAATGACATTAATTAATACCCTTAACCTATAATCAATGAATTGTGAGAATTATCAGATGATGGAATTGAATCATATGATGCTTCAATGAGAAATTTATTCAATATTCCTGATGTATTTATGTGGAAAATTAGTATCACTACAAGAAAAAGGGTACTCATCGTGGGTTTTAGCAGAATTTTGAAAAATCATTCCAAAATATGTTATTTATTTATTTATTTTTATTTTTTATGTCATTTTGATCGTCATTTTTTAAAAATACCCTCGTATTTTACGTGAAAAAACATGAAATAGTAAGTATTAATTTGTTATTAATTATTAATATTTATTATCTATTATTTATAGTTTTTTATTTATAATTCAGATTTATTATAACGTGTTAACTTTTTAATATATATATTTGTTTTACAATAGTTATTCAAAAACATAAATTACTTACTGTATAAGATAAAAATCAGATTTCAATATCATATGCCTATAACTTTTTACCGAAGTACATGTTTAGTATCCACTACTAGTCAAATCGAAGATTATGAAATGAACTACAAATATATAAGATAATAACTTCTAAATGAATAACATTATAAAATTTATTATATTTTTATTATAAGTTGAAAATCAAAATTCAACTTCAAACAATCAAAAAATTTGATTCAGGTTTCCTTTTGTTCTCTACCATATAACAAATCATATCATATAAATATATTTATGTTCAGCTGACTCTAGGAAACCCCAATTGTATTTATTATTGGAATGACATGTCTGAGAAGGCCTCGAAAACTGATTTTTTTAGTTTGAATATCATAATTTCTGAACATTTGATGCAATTTTATATATGATTATTAGCATCTTCATTTTCTCATTAGTTTATCGATGATTTTATTCTACTAAATTCAATTCTCATTAATTTTATGGAGTTGTAGTTGTTATGGATCTCACTCTATTAGTGATTTATTATCTATTATATATATATATATATCTGTATATACTTCTATACATTTATGTTAATTAATTTCTAATTTATATTAATTTATCATTTTCTATTTATAATTATAAATAATAGTTTTGTTTGATGGATTAATATATATATTTATGAATCATTGTCTATATTTATATACATTTGTAAATTTTTATACAAATTTATGTATGTATATATATTCTGTATATATATATATATAGATGTTTATATTTACATGTATATGTAAATATATCAATATACTATTATATATTTCTGTGTGTGTGCTTATATATATATTTACATCGCAGAAAAGCCTGTATGTAAATATGTGTGTGTCAATTTTATTATGTGTATATTTATTTATGTATATTTATTTCCATTTATTATTTATTATTTATTATCTATTATTTATTGTTTATATTTTTTTTATTAATTATTATTCTTTAGATATTATTAATTATTCATTATTTAACAGTAATTACTAATAAACAATTATTTATTATTTATTATTTATTATTTATTATTTATTATTTATTATTTATTATTTATTATTTATTAAGTACTATGTATTGTTTATTCATTAATTATTTTTATTTATTATTAATTATCAATTATTTTATTAGTTGTTGATTAATTACTTATTTAAAATATATGGATTTTTATATATTTATTTTATTAATTTTTTATTAATGTATTATTTATCTATTTATTTTTTATCTATTTATCTATTTATCTATTAATATATTTATTATTTATCTATATTTATTATTTTTTACTTATTAATTTTTTACTATATTGATTTATATTTTATACAGTACTTATTTATTTAATATTAATTAATATTTATTTATTAATTTATTAATTATCATTATTTATTTATCATTATCTATTTATCTATAAATTTATTTATTAAATTATTATTAATTTACTAATATTTTTTTCATTACATATTATTTTTCGTTTGTTTATTTCTTATTTATTAAATAGAAAATATTTATTTATTATTTAATAATCTATTATTTATTTATCATTTATTTATCATTTATTTTTTATTACTCATTATTTAATTAGACTTTACAATTACATTTTTATCAAAATTTATTATTTATTATTTTCTAATCATTTATTTAATATTTAATTATTATTATTTATAAATTATGTATTATTTATTATCATTTACTATTATTTATTATTTATTTATTTATATTTTTTATTTATTATATTTTATCTTTATTTAATATTTAATTATTATAAAATAATTATTTATTTCTTATATATTTAATATTTAATATTTAATATTTAACATCTATTATTTATTATTTATTTATAATTTATTATTAAGTTATTATTTTTAATTTTTTTATTGTTTTCATTTATTAATTATTTATTGTTTATTATTTTTTAATTTCTTATCAATTATCTATTATATATATATATATTTACGTTTTGTTCTAGGGGTACAATTATATTCAAACACACCCGAAACAAGTACAGAACACACACAAATGCCGTAATGGTAGTCCATAGCCCCCCAAAGGGATAAACCACTCATCAAGCCTTTATTTATCAATTACATGGCACATATATCCCTCATCAAGCCTTTATTTATTATTCATGAATTATCATTTATTATCATTTATTATCATTTATAATTTAATATCTTTAAATATTAAATATTATTTTTTTTATTATTATTTAGCGACTGTTTATTTATTATTTCTTTATTATATATTTAATTATTTATTATTTACAATTAATTTTTATTCTTCATTATTTCTTTATTATTTATTCATTTATATTAATTATTGATCATTTATTTATTATTGACTTATTTAATATTTATTTTTTTATTTAATATTTAATCTTTATTTATTTATTACATATTTAATATTTATTTATAATTTATTTATAACATTTATTATTTTTTATTATGAATTACTCACTATTCATTCAATATTAATTTATCAAATATTATTTATCATTTTTGTATAATTTATTTCTTATTTATTTAGTAGTTATTAATTAAATATTTATTATTGAATTTTAGTATATATTATATATTATTTATTTTCATTTCTCATTTATTATTTAAAATTTATTATCATATATTTAATAAGTTACTATTTCTATTTATGGATTAATTATTTATTTGTTTATTATTTAATATTTAATTATTATTTATTCATAATATATTTATTATTTATTTAATAATTAATTATAATATATTTTTTATATATATTATATATTTTTATCTATTTATTATTTCTAAGAATGTTTAGGACGTGAGCATGCCAGACCAAAAAATTTATTAACAAAAGAAAAATAGAGTGAAACATAACATTACAAGACATGTGGCACGGTAAGTTCTACTAAACATGAATTCATCAAACAAAGACCCTACAAAAATTCTCAAAAAACCCAAAGACCCTTGCAAAAACATGATCCGACTTGCAAATCACTAATTATTTCATCATCACCTTCATTTGTAAAACATGCCACTTTTAACGGGCTTACCTGAGGAGAAATAACTTTATTATTTTTTATTAATTCATTTTTATATATACATTATTTAATAATTAATTATTTTTATTTATAATCATTATTTTTATTTTATCTGTATATGTGTAATTATAATATAAACTGTTCACTCACCACATGAAGGGATAGTTAGAGTGGAAAATTCTAGGCAGTATGTCGATGATGTAAGGGGTTCAAATATCTCCCAACACATAAAAATAAATAATAATGAATAACATGAATAATAATATCTAATAATAAAAAAATATATGTAATAATAAATAAAAAGAAGTAATAATTATATTAATTATAAAAAATAAAAATAAATGATAATTATAAATATAAATATAACTAAATAATAATACATAATAAAAAATAATTAATTATATAATTACTTAAATAATTATTAATTAATGAATTAAATACATAAATAAAAAATCAAAAGAAATAGAAGAAACTAAATACTGTTGTTAAATATCTAATAGTTGTTTAAACCACAACCAAACGAAATGTCATTAAATAATAGACCACAACACAAAAAGAACCATGAAATAATTCCTGAGATGAAAATATGTACTGCTTTAAGAAATCATCGCACAACATTTAGTGACAGTTTAAACATCCAAGAAACTCTTTTTTTATTGTTTCTTTTCGAGAAATACAAACATATCTGATGTGAACAATCATCTAGTTTGTCTATTCTAGTTTTATAATTTTATTGTGAACCTAAATGATTCAATCATAGTAGAAAATGGTGTTTTTGGGTCATAATTCATTTCGGGATGCTTCTCATAAATTATGATTTAATTTGACACAATTAATTAGTAATATTGAACTGAGAAAGACAATGATGTTGTTATCTAGTTCATAAATCATAAAACAATTAATTAATATCATTGTAGAAATTAGTAAATGAAATAAGTATAAAGAAGGAAAGAAAATAGTTCATTGTATAGTATTTTAAGCAGCTATAACACTACCCTAGAAGAAAATTATTATATTCATCAAAATCCATTATTGGGAGTTTAATATTTGAATTCATAATATTTCTATAATTCATACTGAGAAGTTTCTTCATTTAATGTATTTTTTCATTTAATAAGCAGTAGTGTTAATAAAAATATCATCTTAATGCTAACAAGGATTTTTAATTAATAAATAGAAAGAATTATTTCATGGAAAATGAGAATAGAAAGTTTCTATTAGCTATTTTTATAATGAAAAATCACGTTATAGACATATTACTTCAAACATTAATGAATGTTAAAGTGGTAGATTGATATGCTAGAAATATTTCAAAGGGATTTTTAAAAAAACATTAATGTTTTCTTGAACTAAAAAGTCATAAGTCAAATATTTGGAAGGTGTAGTTATTACAATTGTCAATGTGAGATACATTAAATAAATATTTAACAACATCTCTAGATGAGTTTTAATCCTTTTCAAGACAGATTATTCAAAATCATAAAATTTAACTGAGCATGATAATATTATAGAAACATTTTATTTTGACCCATTTTCATTTAGAGATGTTATTTTCTTCTCAATTCTTCACATGCACGATTCATTTGAAAAATATTATGGATGAAGAATCTAATCATGGTGGACTGTTACAATATTAATAAATGTATCTAATTGAGAGGTATATTGGTATTTTTTTCAATAGTGAATTACATTTATCCAATCATTATGTAAATTTTTCTTATATGAATTTTTTTAATATGGGATGAATGTCAGTTGAAATCATATGTGAGAAACAAGGATCAATCATAAGGATCTTTTTTTATGGATATATAGTCGTACTATTCATATCCTTCAGTTTTGGGTATTCATGGATGGGAATGATACCAGATTCAATCATATTGGATAATTTGAGGATATATCTACTTATTCTCATTAAAAAAACCAGTCATCTGTATTTAAAAATATACGATAACCAATTAGAAAGGAGTTAATTTTACTCTCACTGAATTATATTTTATACCAGAACATAGATTTTTGTTTCTATATTCCCTTTATGTATAATCCATTTATTAAAGAATTGTGATTTCAAACAAAGAGTTGACTAAGGGGTCTTGTTAGAAATGTGCTAAAATTAAGAAAATGTGATAATAGGAAGATTATCATATGGTTTTCCCATAGTTTATATATATACTCATACTTATATTATTGAGGTTTAGTTATTTTTTCTATGTTAAAATTAACACATTATATATTCATTTCATAGTAATTAATATTTAGAATCAACCTATAATATCAAATGATTTTTTAGGCTTCAAGTCCTCTAATGAATTCTAAGAGATTTTATTCCTACAATATTCATGGCATCATGTCTCATACAATTTATCATTGAGAAGAATGGAAATATAAATATAGTGGTGTATATATAGTTACATAGGTTGTATGCAATGGAATGGTTATTAATATAATCAAATTAAATTATATGGTAAATTTTCAGTTGTCTTATTCAAATGAAATTATTCCCATAATAATATGGGTATAATGTATAGATTATTACATTTTACTTCTACCAACTTCTATCTTCTGGTCCACACTAGTTAGCATGTAGAGCATGATTCATTTATCAGGGATTCCCATGTGAATATGATTTATTATGTGGGTTGTAAAATAAATGATGGTTGGAGTGTTATTGTAAACATATATAAGTGTATCTTTTATCCTTTATTTGATGATGATCAATTGGTTCATTATGATAGTGAAACTCCTTAACAACAAAAAATCGAATAGTTTTTTCCTCAAAATATTGAAACTCGTGAACTATTAAGAGTGAGTAAGAATTAATTAATCATCACAATTTAGTTTTATAAAAATGAATACAATTAAGTTGATTATAATTAAATGCATAAAATGGTAATGAAGCAACATTACAATTTCTCGTTTATATGCGTTTCATATATATATATATACATTATTATAAAGATTCTATTTTTGTAAATATATTTTACCTCTATATTTTTTATAAATTTAATATATTGGGAACCATTATAATTATAGTAATGTTGAGAATAAAATATCGATATCTTATCCAATCAACATCTTAGTGCACACCACTACTACCATCCACTTTTCTGTATCGAATTTATTCCACTATACAAGATACTTCTAAAAAGCCCAAAATTTTAACAAATATTATTGGTTTCCCTGATCCAATGAACATTTAGTGATGGATCAGTTGGACACCCCTCCTTCCAGGGGTATTTATAAGTTACCACTATTGGTATGTATGTAAGTGTAAAAAAAGGTTATATATTTTATTAATTTTTTTCGAAATTTCCAAATAGTAAAATATAACAACATAAGAGATATAAATATGAATTCAGTATATGTATAAGTCCAAAAGGGCTTATTTATTTTCATTCAATTTATTGGGTTATGGGTACACATAAGCGATGCATAAAGAATCTATGGATTGATTCTTCATCATATTTATTATGAGAGGGTGATCCTTCCAGTTATGTATAATGATTTTTGGCATAATCCTACATGTCAATAAATATATTTTTTTAATAAAAAAATTAATGATAATGATAATTTAATATTCCTTTATAACTATTTTAAAATAAATTAGTAAAATTATTAATATACTATGAAAAAGAAAAAAAATTATATATTCTTTATTTTGATGCCTCTTAATCCTTTTCACAATCGTGGACTCAAAAAATTTATGGAATGAAATGGAGTGATTTTAAATAATTTTTATGGAATTAATTTAATGACATATTCCTAACCTCTTGAAAAATGTATAATAACATGTTTAAAGGAATTTTTTGTGAGTATCATAACATGTATTTCCATATTACCAAAGATGCATCTGATGAGGTAATTGCATATTTCATATTATCATGATTACATGAACACAATAATATTTTATTATTTTATTATTATTGAATTTTTTTTATAATTATCTAAAAAATACTTTTAATCATGAGAAACAATTCATAACTCATATTGTTAGGTCTCATAGTTTTTTTAACAAAACTATAATATTGGTTGTATATTATCCATAATTATTTATATTATTTTATTATAAGTCTATGTTTTTTATAACATATACATAATATTTAATGAAGGATAATGAATTAGGTCACTCAATTAGCAGGATAGATATGTTCCATAATGTTTATATGAATCCCAATTAAAATTATTTGAGTGAATCTATCAGAGATGTTGGAGAAAGTAACTTTCATTATCATTTAATGTTATTTAATTACAATAAACGATTATTAATGGAAAATTATATTTAAAAATAATCACTCCTTAAACCCAATTAAATAGGGATTCCTCGATGGATCAAATGGTGCCGATTTGATTTATTGATTTAATTTTATCCATATATCCAACCTCATTTGATTGGGGGTAAGACCGGTCTGTTGCTATAAATTTTTCCTCATTATTTTTTTATTTTTTAAATATAATTAAATAGTAATGAAAAAATAATGTATTTGATAGTATTATGAATTTTCGATAATTTAAAAAGTAACTGTTAATATAATTTTATCAATATGTTAATATTCCGGAATCTTGGGATGTGAACCCTTCATAATCATTATTAGTTTCCCAGAACGATACATTTGAAATCGTATATGATAAAGAGAAATGCGATCATGTATAGGGAATGGGTTTAAGGCCTAAACCGTATACTATATTTGGTTGGGAATTATAATCATTTACTTATACACCGAGTGTGGGTTCTAGAAATGTAATTGATAAGAAAAGATAAGGAAAAATTTCTTGTTTGTAAGAAAAAGAGAAATAACGTGACTGTTATAAGAAAACAAATGATGAATAGAAGTCACCAATGGAAAATGATATAGTGTATATATTTTAAAGGATGATGGGAATGATCCCCATGGAAATTTTCAGTTTTATAACATATCATGCATAGGTATTTTTTAATCTCAATATTTCCTTCACACAGTTTAAAAGAAAAAATAAGAATTCCATGAGTTAAACTAAAATGGAACTATTTTGTTGAAAACACAAATATAGAGTGAGTCACACCACCTAGTGTGTCATAATTATGTGTGGTTATTTCCAACACATAAAAAGGGAATTATGGATAATTTGAATAATTATTGAAAATAATTAGAGATTATGATCCTGGTTTTGTCTTTTGTAAATGTGTTTTAAAGAATGTTTCACTTATATTGAAACACACAATTCGAGTCATACAACCCACTTAATGTGTATGATTGATGGGAAATCAATTCCTACACATCATAAATGTATTATTTATCATTTTACAAATGTCTTTAATTAATATGACCTCAATTTTTTCATCAATGAAAATGTTAAAATCATTTGAATCAAAAGTGACACTTATATATTAAAATTAACTTCGAGCCATACTTACCACATAACATGTAAAATTTATATTTTTTTCCTTTTTATATATCAATAATGAATTACAGATCACATTAGTAAAGTTATGAAAAATTTTGATATATTTTTTTATGGTTTTATCTATGTGATAGACGTTTAATAGTAAGAATGATACTTTTATATTGAATGCTCACACTACAAGTCATACAATCCACTCCAAGTGTCTAATTTTTGTTAAATCATTTTAAAAATAATTCAGATAAAATTTTAAAATATTAGAACTCATGGAATGCCAATATGGGAAGTAGTAATATAGGATTCCCATATATGATTTTTAGGTATTTTAAAACACTAAAACATTCATGTAATATTCAAAAACTACGAAATTTTTTTTATTGATATGAAATCTTGGGAAACCCACTTTCTATTTGTTTTTGGTATGTACACATAGATAACCCATCCATTTTTCATGTGGTGTACTATACATGACTTAATAAATAGTTTGCAAAGATATCAATTCGTATAAAAATATGTGTAATGGGGTCAAAACAAAGGAAAAAATCAGATGAACCTAAAATCATAACATAATAAATATAGATTTATTTTTTAAATTGAGCAATTTTAGGTATGTAATTCCAACATTATGTTTTTTCGGGATTCCAATAAAGTTTTTTTTGTGTCTTATAACAACAAAAAATTTGTTTAATTGTTAAAAACATATAAAACTACCACGTATTTATATAAAATCACATGAAACCCAAAATTTAATTAATATTTTCTATTTATACATATGAAAAATGTCAATTCGATGTGTGGAATTCTAGTACTTAGTCAATAAATATTGTTTAAGGATACCAAAGTCATTAAAACGTACCATAATGATAAAAACCATAAAAACGATGTTGGCTAGATTTGAAATCAAATAAAAATATTATATAATAATTTCAAAAATATATGTACTAAGGATACTTCATTCAATGTTGCAATTTTCCTAGGATATCAGTAATTGAATGTTAAGTGTTTTTAAACACTAAATCATGAATATAATTTTCAAACTTATATAAAACGTCCTCTTAATTAAGGGAGATAATGATAATAAACATTGAAATTATTTTTTATGTGAACATGTTGAAAAAAATATAATCTATCATCCAATGTACTCACAACGACTCTATCATCAAATTTTGTAGATACCAATGCCTTTAGAAACTTGTTTTCAGGTGTCAAAATAATTAAAATGATGTTGTATAGGTATAAAATCATAAATAAATGTATATAGTTATGCTTATTTAATGTATGAATTTAATAAAGATCATTCAAATTTATATTTTTATGGGATGCCCATAAACTCATTTTTAGTTATATAAAATGCTAAAATGTTCATGTAATGGTCCAGAACATAGTAAATGACATATGATTTACATAAAATTGTTGGATAACTAAATTTGAATTATTAGTTGCTGTATTAATGGATTAAAAATCCATCGAACATGTGGTGTTCTGGAAATGACTCAATAAATAGATTTTTATGATACTAAAGACTTTAAAAACATGTGTCAATGAGTCAAATCTAGGAAAATGACATCGAATGGATCATTGATCATAGTAAAACATTGATAGACTGATTCTCGAATTAAAGGAAAAAATGACACACCATTATGAGTCATTCTTTTTTTTGGGATGATCATAAATGAATTTTCAGTGTTTTAAACACTAAAACGTGTGTAATGGTTAAAACCCAAAAAAATACCACATAATATCATGAAATCAAGCTTAAACTATTGTTTAATTAATTTTGTTTTGTTTACCTAGAAAAAATGTATCATCTAACGTGTGGTGCTCTTAGAATGACTCAATAATTTTTTTTAATGTTTTCTGGGGGTAAAAACCTTAAGGATGACATCAGATGGTCCTGAAATCATTTGAAAATGATTGTAAATTTATTTGAGAATAGGTAGAAGTGAAAAAAACATCATCTTATGTGTAGAAAATGTTGTAACTGAGTTGTACTCAACACCCCTCCACACCAGTTAGGTCAGAGGATCAACCCTCATCCTTCAGAAATTACCCGTATTGTGGGTGATTGTTTTTTGCATCATGTAGAGTGAGCACTATTCACGGAGGTTGATTAAGGGTGATGTATTGTATCATGGATTCTAGATGTTAAAGGGGTAAAATACCATTAGTGTGGGATGAGGATAAAATGGTAGTCACTGGTCTGTGGGTGGGGTAATGACCACATGTGGGCTGGTGATGAAAGAGTCATCATTGAGAAGTGGAGGTTGTGAGAACTCAATGATCCCAATGAAATAGTTAGGATGGACTTCATAGAGTTGTAGGTTAATGAAGGGTGATGTTGGATAACTTATCATTGACTGATAACCTCATATGGTGTGACACGGGCCTATAGTTTTGGTGAGACTTGGTGGCCACTATATAGACCTCCATGGCTTACGGGCATAAAATACAGATGTGGGGAAACAAAGTGTGATGTTCTAAGATGGTAGTGTGAGGTGCTGGGATGTGGTTGTATTTTCATACAAAATTTGAGGGTACCTACTAATATGAACTGGATATTTATTATGGGGTCTTGATGGGATTGCAATATTGTGTCTATCATGACATTAATAGCTAAAATCTAGTTGTGCAGGATGGGTGGGTTATCCCTTGGGGCTATGGTATAACTTTTGGGCATGCATGTATGGTGTTAATTTCTATGTGTTTCAATGTAATTTTACCCATGATAACATAGAATATATATTATACTAATTAATGGTTTTCCTTGGATACCTAGAAAAAAATTATTACTATATCAAAAAACTAAAACGTATGTGTAAGGATAAAAACCATTGAAAATGACATATGTTTGACATGAAATCTTGGGAAAACAGTCAATGAATTATTATTTTTGTACACATAGAAAAAGAATCCATTCAAAGTATTATGTGGTCATAATGACTTAATAATCATTTTATGAAGATACCAATGTCCTAAAAAATATATTCCAAGGTGTAAAAACTGGGAAAATTACTTTGGATGACCATGAAATCCCAAAAACATCCATATGTTGACTTTTGAAATGTAGTAAATGAAGAATTTTTTTTGATTTTTACATTTATGAAACATGTCCATCTGATGTGTGGTGTTCTTGATATGACTAAATACACCACTTTTAATGATACACACGTCTTTATATGCATGTTTAATGGGGCCAAAAAACTGAAAACGACAATGGGTTCCATGATATCATTTGAAAATGACCGAAAATATTTTCTATGATATTTAGTATCTAAAATTAGGTATTTCTATTTTACAGTTTTCATGGGATGTTCGTAATCACATTTTTTGTGCTTTGAAACATTAATACACGCATGTAATGGTGAAAACACAATAAAATGACCAAATATTGATGTGAAATCATGATAAAACCACTATTAAATTATTTTTGAAAAGTATACAAAGACAACACATCCATCTAACATGTGTTATGCTCAAAATGACTAAATAATGTGTTTTTAAAGATACCAAAGACTTTAAAAACATTTTTTAGTGTGTTAAAACCAAAAAAACGACATCATATGGACATGAAATCATAGAAAAATGATCATTGATTTATTTATTAAAATTTGGAACAGATTATATGTTTCTAAAATTTATTGTTTTTATAGAATTCCCAGAAATGTGTTTTTAGTATTTTAAAACACTAAAACATGTTTGTAAATTTCAAAATAATAGAAAATGACTTTATATTGACATTAAATCATGATAAAACCACTAGTAAGTTTTTATTTAAATCTAATACATGCATCCATTACTAATTATTTAAATTATATATTTTTTAAATTTCAATCAGATCTCACATAAAATAAAAAATGAGGAAATTGTAATATATATATATTGTCCCAGTTACAAGTGTCGAATCATATCAAAAATAGGCATGTTTATCTTTTCAAATTCTTATTGATGAAATATTTATTTTATATTTGTTAAAAAAATATTAGTTGGATTAACAAAATAACAAATTTTATGCGTAGTATTCAAATTATATTCAATGTATATTATATTTTCAAATTGTTTTCATAAATTTTTTAGTTTTTACTGTAGGTGAAATTCCTTAATAGTAGGAAGGATGATTACACTTGAAATCCAAAAAAAAATTCATAATTTATTCAAGATGGTTAAAATTTTATGAGTTGTGTTTAAATATTTTCAAGGATAAACTGTAATTCAGATTTATTAAATTAATTTTAATTTTAATCTTTTTTTTATTCATAATGTTGACATTATGTAGTCGTTTCCAATTGATTATTTGATGTGAAGGGAGATGGATGTATGTCAGATTGTTGGGTGGACTTATATTTTCCATTGGTTGTTGACGGTGGGCATATTATATATATATATTTGTGTGTGTGTGTGTGTGTGTGTGTGATTCCGGCTACAAGTTGACTGAGTTTATAGGTTTATTGAGGATATAGTTACAATGATTGTATATATATGAATGTGGATGTATGAAGAGTTTATTATTCATTTATTTATAGTTTATTATATCTCATATTTTTTATATACATATTTTGTAGTATGTTTTCCTAAAAAATAACATTTTTTGAAATATATTTATAATCAATTTATGATAACAACATCTAGATAAATTTTTATTAATCGATTTAGAGGCTTTTGTCATAAACCTATTCTAAAAATAATCTCCACTAATTTATGGACTGATGGTTATGTTCATTTACACTATTTTATTTTTGACTAGGGTTTTTAAAAAGTATCCATATAAAAATGAAATCAAAACTACTACAACATACTCCAAATATCACACATAGAAAAAACACCTCTAAAAATGAAAAACCATTGCTAAATGATTACTGGTTGTAAAATACAATATAGTTTTCATAACCAACACTAAACCATGTAGCAGTTGTTTTTTGGGTTTTCTCATTGTATTTGTCATTTTGGTCTTGCATTGTATGACATCCCATGTATTGGTATTGGTATATGTTTTTATATAGAGAGTTTATTGGTAGATTATTTAACAATTTTTGTGAAATTTAAGGGTGATTTCATCCTTATGTTTTTTTTATATACCATTTTTATATTATTCACCTACTAGAGGTGGGATTAGAAGGGTCGATATTGTCTTTATTTTTAGAATTTTTGGGGTAATAATGGGGCCTGTTCATGAAAAATATATTTATAGTTATATATATTAGTTTCTAGAAATATATTTTTATATATATTAATATTATAATATTTTGATGTAAATTATTTGTATATCGATATATATATATATATAAATGAACATCACATTGTGTGGTATAACATTGTAATTTATGCATCAGATGTTCAGTTTGTCTTGATTTCTTATTAAAAAAATAAAAATGGTAATGGTAATAACTTATTGCGGCCATTGGGAAATTATTTCACACCAACAGTGCTGGATTTATAAAAAATACCCATTATTCATAATTACCCAATTTATGATAGAGTTTACCCATGTATAAAAACATTTCATTCTCTCCAGCATAACCACAAATAAAAATGGGAACTAAATGGACCCATTAAAAAACAATAGAAATATTTACCACATATTATATTAATATTGTGTGTATACCCTATTGTTCTTTATTATTCCCAATTTCCCAGAGGATGTTTATTATAGTATATGGAGTGTTTTTAGAGGGAGTTAGGGACATAATAGTTCTAGATGGGAAGGTCCTCCTCCACTAAAATCTCACCCACAGACTCCTCAATGTTAGGGCAGATTCAAAAAATTTAAACATTGGGAAAACCACATGGTGGATCAGTTTCACTAGAATATTAAATAAAGGGATGAATTGGTGATGATGACGTGACACATGGTCCTAGTTCCGGAATGATTTTTATAGTACTCTTTATCATTATTCTAGAAAAACCAATGTAAAAATGGATTGTTTTCAAAATTTATTTCAGTACCCCATAATTCATCATTGATGTCTCTAAAAAGACAACATGTTGATTTAAAGCATTAAATAAATGGTAAAAATCATATTGAATGATTTCAATATAAATGTTTCATTTTAGACCAAAAAGTACATCATATATGAAAAATTGTGGAACCAATCTCAAATTATCTTTAAACATTAAGGGAATAATCCATAATTCATTTTTGATGTGTATTAATCGACAACACATAAATCTGACACACTATGTGGTTGATATGACTATAAACAAATGTAATTTAAAAGTAATATTTGGTTTTATAATATTTTTCAGTATCCAAAAAACATGTAAAAGTGTATTTATTGTTTTCTAATAATAGAAAAACTATCCACAATTCATTTGTGACATGTTGAAATTCACCGTACATCAATGCAACACATGATTTGGTAGTTATGACTCAAAGTTAATATTTTCAATATAAAAGACTCATTTTAGTTTAAAACATGTGTCACGTAGTTGAATATTTCTTGGGATGTTCTCAATAATTAGAAAAATTATCCATAATTCATTGGTTATGTATAGAATCAACCACACATCAACCTAACATGTGATGTTGTCTACGCGGCATGAAGTTCATGTCATCAATTTATAGGTGTCATTGTTGTTTATAATTTGTATAACATAGCCCAAACTAATAAAAAATTACCTAATTTCATTCATACACTCGAAAAAAGTTCCATAAATATATTGTGACATGCCAAAACTGACCACACATTAATATGGAACATGATTAATTGATAATACCAATAATATATATCTTAATTAACAAAATAATTTATCACATGAGAATTATATGACATTAAAATAAAATTTTTTATTCATATTACCAAAATAAACATCATTTTCATATTGATAGTCTTATATTTTGAGGTTGTTCATTCAAAAATGTTTCCTAGTTTTGATTTTTTATATGGGTTGAAGTATTTTCTTAATTTTTATATAGGATATCACTATAAGTATTAGGTATGTATATTTTGAATTAAAATTATGGTGAAATGTTATATTTTTATTCCAATATGGTTTTTAATATATTTATATTACTGTTTATGAATTATTATTAGCTGTTTTATTGGTCTCTTAGATGGATTATGTGGGGTTGTTTCTCTGTAGCTAATGATATGGACATTATCAGTGCTAGAAGAATCTTGAATAAAGGATATCTCTATCAATTCTAGAGAAATATAAATTAAATAGAAACATTATTTTATCTAAAAATAATGTGTTGATAAAGGCCCCCTTTATCAATGCTAAAAAGATTTGATAAATTCACAGTTTTTAGTGATTTTTCTAACATTGACAATACCCACATGTTTTTAGTGGATATTATGTACTCAGTTATTTTTTCAATGAAAAATACATTTTATTTCACTATTAAATGCCTCATATATTATAGTTATTGATACTTATATCATCACTTCAAAAATATTGGGACAAGATCATTATTACCGTGAGTAATTCTAGTGGTAAAAATGACATATTATTTTTTGAAATCAATAATTTGTTTTTTAGTAAATATATACAAAAAAAATGTATGTTGTTCAATAGGGACATCATATTATGTAGTTGGTATGGGTGATTTTCATGAATTATTCAAAAAAAAGTGTGATAGTCAATGATATATGTTCCATAGAAAATCGATGGTTTTTATTTACACTATCTCGATTAATAATAGAAATAAGGAACACTTATAAAAATATTTTTAGAAACAAATAGTTTACTACTGAAGAATAAATTTTTTTTATCCAAAAACATTTTAGATGAAGGGGATGATGTCATTTATATTCTACTAGGAATTATTTTGATAGAGTCATAGAATATTGACTCCATAACATTATTTTACACAACATCTAAGAATAGTGCATGTGGAATTACATATCTGGATGCACGTGCAAGGATAACCTTGTAGATGGGAAGCACTAAATAGTATTAGAGAGGCTTATGTTAATGTTTAATTGAAGAAAAAATTATTCCCATATTTTCAAAGAATATGATACATCTTAGTATTAAAAAAACGCAATTTCAATTAGTTTTCCTAATGATTTTGGTTTATGTATTTCCTTTTTAGATTTTTTACAAAAGGTAACATCGGGTTCCATGGTGGTGTCATTAGATGTAAAAGTTAGATCATTTTATCAATATAGGAATTTTTAAGTTTCATTAGACATCAAAGTATCACCTTAATGAAATATAGAGTCATGGTATGATCATCTTAGTAATATTGGTGAGACTGGTTTATAGACCATTTTAGGTGATTTCTGAATCCGGATCATGTGGAATAAAAAAAATGTGAAGGATTGATTCAGGAAGCTTATAAATGTGTCCATTTCATTTATGGAAATATAATTAATGAATAATAATCTAGATCTAGTTTAGAAGTATTTATTGGGGAGATCAATGGTCTGATTTGATATCACAGGCGAGCATTGAACTATATTAACTTCAATGGTTATTTCACATAGAATGTTTGGTGGATTTTCCTTAATCAATGTATAAGATTTTATAAATGAAATAACCATTTTAATGTTAAACCCAATATGTACCCTACTAAAAAACATGAACATAATAGTGTTAGAAAAATACTTTTACAGTTTTAAAAAACTATTTTTATCATATGCGCCATTAAATGGTGACCCCCTTTATCAGCACTAAAGAAAGTGTTGATAATGTTTTGACTTTTTAAATGCTTGATTACAAATGAGAATTCATAATATTTATCATTTTAATAAATATAAGTAAAAATGGTCACATTATTATAGTTTTCTATTAATATTACACCTTGATAAAATAACAATCTTCTGATAGGAGACGAAAAAATATAATATAAAAAATTAATATTTTTATTTACAAATAATTTCATAATAAAAAAATACATTATATATATTTTAAATAATATGGTGTACAGTTGAATTAACAATTATGATTTATAACAAATATTGAAAAAAATTGATGGTTTCATTGTCTTTGCCACCAAAACACCATAAAAATGTATAATCCTGGCATTAGTTATGAAAAAAAAACTAAATTCACGAAAAAGAATCAACCCCTATAAAAGAATAATTATTATATTAGTAATACAACAAAGAAATAAATTAAAAATAAAAATGGAACAATATATTTATAAAATTTCAAATTTCAAATGGTAATTGTAACTTTGTCTCTTACCATGAATACCCTATATCAGATTGAGGAGATGCTAATTCGTACATTTCATAAATGACTTATGGATTATCCTAATAGAGTATTTAAATAATCCCAATGTGTTTTTTATTTATTGAGTGTGCCACTTTAATTTTTTACTAAATTTTTTGATTTAAATAAAAATTAAACACTTGGTGTCATACGAGTCACAATGTGTTTCAGATTGAGAAAAAGATTTTTCCTACATGAAGAAAATTACATGTTGATCATTTTCCTAATGTATCAATTTCATCTGATTGAATTTTACAATTTTTTCGTACGTCGTGACTTTTTTCAAGAAATTTCTTTCTGACATGGAAGCACACACATTGAGTCGCATTGGTCACATTGTGTTTTTATTTGACATTATATAGATTTCTATATATGTAAAATGAATTATGAATAATTTTATTAATTTATAATGATTATCCAAGAAAAATGTATTGATTTTCAATGAGTTACATGTTTTATAAACTAAAATTTATAATTAAATTTTATAATGGACACATTGAGTCTTATTAGGCACACTGTATATCAAATTGGGTTGCAGAAGATTATTACACATCAAAAATTACTTATGTATTTTTTTCCTAAAAAATCCAAATAATCGATACTTTTTTTCAAAGTACTATGTATGTCACAACTATTTTTTACAACATTGTAAATTTTATATAATAAAAACAGGCTTATAGTCATACCGGTCACACAACTAAAATGATTTAGGTTAGGTAATTATTAAAAATCATGAATGACTTATGGGAAATTTTCCTAATGAGTAAAAAAATATAAATATGTTTTATCATTTCACATTATGTCATATGAATTTTAAACTAAAATTTCATTTTGAATTGAAAACATAAGCGTTGAGTCATACTAGTCACATTGTGTGACATTTTATTATGAGACTGAATCAAATATAGAACAACTTACTTATATATTAACATGATAAATTACAAAAAAAGAGTAATTTTTCTTTTATTTTAGTGAGTGACCAATGTTTTGAACTAAAATGTCAATTTTATAAAAATAAGAGATACTTTGAGTCATATCATGAACACCGTGTATCAGATGGAGGTGTGTGTAACTAATAATTATTAAATATTACATATAGATGTCATAATCCTATATTATCAAAATAATTAAAATGTTTTTTCTATGATTTTGAGTATTTCACATTCATTTTTTACTAAAAAATCATTTTTAATTAAAAATAAACAATTGGAGTCGTATTGGTTACACCATGCAACAATTAAGCTTCAAATAATTATATCATTTCAAAAATGACACATGGATAATCATATAATGTAATCAAAAGAATAGTAAAGAGTTTGATATTTTTTTGTAAGTCACAATTTTTTTACCAGAATGTCATTTACAATTAAGAACACACATTTTGACTCATATTGGATGCATCATGTGTCAGTTTTAATTAATACAAATTTCTAGAAATCAGAAAAAATATATGAATTATTTTAAAAAATTATAAAGATAATATGATAATTTTTTCATTATTTTCATTGAGCGACACACGTTATGAACTAAAATGTTAATTTTAATCAGATAACAGGTACATTCAACCATAAAAAGCACCAGATATCAAATTTAGGTGAGGATAATTCTTATACATAACAAAATGAAATATGGATATTTGTACTAAATTATTAAAAAAATATTACTCTATTTGATTATTTTTTATTGCATGCATTTTTGTACAAAAATGTCAATATTAATAAAAAAATCCCTTTGAGTTTTACTAGTCACACCATATATCAAATTTAGTTACAACTGATTCCTAGACATCAAAAATAACTTCTGGATAATTTTATAAAATTACTAAACAATATTAATTCATTTTCTTTAATTTGATTATGTCACTTTTAATTTTTTTGAAAATGAAATTTTAAACAGGGAACAAAAAAATTTATTAATAATAGTCACATAATGTATCTTTTTTACAATAGAATTATTAATACATGATAAAAATATATTATGAAATTTTTGATGAAGTATAAAGTAAATAAAAGTATTTTATAATGGTTTACAATGAGTGTCATGGGTTTTGAACAAAAAAATGTTTATTTCAAACAGATAATAGACACTTCTAGTCATATGGGGATCATTGTGTATCAGATTGAGGTACGACTGGTTCATGAATTTAATAAATGACATATGAATCATTTTAATAATGCGATATAACAATCTGATTGTGTTTTCATTGATTTTTTATATTTCTCTTTTTCTTTTTTAATAAAATTTATATTCTAAATAAAAATACTCACATGGAGTAATACCTATCACATCATGTGTTGGATTGAGGTTTTTTTGAATACTACATGCTAAAAATTACTTGTGAATCAATTTCAAAAAGTATCAAAACAATCAAATTTTATTTGATTGGTTTTGAGTATGTTATTTTTTTAATAAAATATCATTTTAAACTGAAAACACATATTCTGATTCATATTGGTCACATCGTGTGTCATTTTGACATGAGAATCATTAATTCACATTAAATTTCACTAGGAAGATTTTAAACAAATTATCAAGGCAATATATTTGGGATTTTTTTATTTGATTACACATATTTTAAACTAAAATGTCAATTTTAAACACATAATAGGAACATTGAGTCATAATGGTTACACCAAGAATCACATTGAGGTGAGGCTAATTACTACCTGTCACATTTGACCTATGGATCAATTTCCTAATTATAAAACAAATTTACTGTATTTTATTAGTTTTGAGTTTGTCACCATTTTTTACATAAATATTAATTTCAATTAAAAATACACACCTCAAGTATAAATTTAAAATATGACTCCAATATATTCAATCATAAATATTTAAATAACATTGTTAAGACCAATACATTCTGTAATGGGCTCTCAATATATATATTCTTCGAAATAAAATTTTTTCATATCAATATCGTCAAACATTTTATCTGAAAGACCCTTTAATGTTAGTAAATGGGGATGTTTAAATGTAGGGTAAATGTACATTGTGATTAATTTTTAAATTATTTTGTTGATCCTATATATGTTATAGATTTGACCTTATATTTAATCCCCTTACCATGGCCTATTAGTAAGGACATTCAATGGTTTGGTCAATTTTTTATTATTTTTTTATTTTTTTCCTAAAAAATAAATAGGAAATGAATACCTATTTATCAACATATTTTTTAAAATATATAATAGAATGTTTATTAATGTTACAATAGCTTGATTGACCAAGTGAATATCCACATCATCATGTTTAATGGGTAACTTAGATCATGTTCCTAAGATACATTAGTCACCACTCGTAAATGTCCTATTGGATGTTTTCTATTGTGTTGAATATCACCTTGGATATTGTTCAAGAATCCCCTCCCAAAATGTTTATTTAGGGTTTTTGAGGGATATAAAACATAATTATTTTGTCCCAATATAATATAATTATAGAAAAGGTATCAATGTCATCATAATTCATACATCATAGAATAATTTATGAAAATATTTATCACCTATTCTATGTAAACTCATTGAGGGGAATGTCATACTTCAATGCTATTATGGGTGGGTGGATATTCACTTAAGGATTATTATTTTTCATTTTTTCCATTTTATTATTTCCCATAATATTTTCTAAACACTAGTAATGTCAATTGATTTTTTCTTATAGAGAATCTAATAATTCCTTAAACTCTTCCACTTCCTTATCTTTATCCCCATATTAAAAATTTTTCTCAAAATATGTTCTTGGTAACACCCTAACCCCCACAACTCTGATGTGACCATAATTTTCTTTCATTTCAAGTACATTGATATTAGTTGTGCATTGGGTACAACTGATAATGATTCTCATTTCTTAGTCAAATAAAAAATATATGAAATGTTGAAATCATTATTATATAATACCCATTTTACCTATTTTTTTATTATATCATATATTCATTGGAATTCCACAATTTTTTTTCTGTTTTAATCTTTTAGTATCACTTTATTTATAAGTTCTCCCACCATAGCACATGCAATGGGATAGAAGTGGATTTCAATTTTAATTCATCAATCTATATATAAATAGGGTAACATGATTAGTTTATTGTTTCATGTCACATAAAATTATTACTTTATATAGAAAATATTTTTTATTTTTTTGAAGTGAAGCATACCATATTCTTGATTTGCAAAAGGTGAATGTTGTTTTCTTTTCAGATGCCAAATTCAGCGGTCAACTAATTTTTCATTAATGAATAATTATTAATAAATGTGATTAATAAATTCCACTTTGGTGGTGGTACAGTGGTGAAGGTGAGTAGCCATAACATTTTTTTCTTGGTGAGGTTCTGGGTACGAATCCTAGGAGCCTGCATTAGGGGAAATCCTCTCCCCCAAGATCCACCCATCATGTTGGGTCTCCCATACTCCTCTAGGAGGAAAAAATGAGGAGCGGTCCAATTGCTGATAGATCACTGTGACGAACCATCATTGCCGGGACATAACCCTCCCGGACGCTCTTCCATCTCGACTGGAAATGGCTCGTTCCCTAGCTGGGGAGGTACCATCAGATTCTACCCCTTTATGGGGGAGGGGGTTTCTCTATGTGGAGGGTTTAAAAAGGCCAAATTGGGGAATTTACTTTTTAAAAAATGATTATACAAGTATTCTCATGAAATTTATTACCTCTCATAGTGGATATGAAAAATATTTATGAAATACCATATTTATATTACATAAATTTTAATTACATTTAACACATAGAGAAACATTTAATTTTTTTTTTGGGAAATATGGCACATTTTATTAGAAAAAATTAAAAATTCTTCAAAAACAACATTAAAAACATCTTCATGGGATTGATCAAGGTTAAAATAACTATATCTAAAACCATGAAGAAATATATTAAAGGAAAGGGGAGATCCAGAATCTCATTAACAGATAAATAAAGAGTGACATATAACCTTTTATAATAAGAAATATCATATGTACATGAATAATAATGATAATTCATTAGAAAAAGTAATATCGTAATAAAAGGTTCATGAATCCTCAAATATAAATGTGGATATAAAATTTTCTTAAATGGTTGAGGTTCAAGACACCTTTTATTGAAAAATTAAAGGAAGATCATCTTTCAGATTTGGAAAAGAAGAAAACCATTAGACGAAGGGAAAAAATCCTTACAATAGTGATCCAAAACTATAACAAGGCAATAAGAAAAAACATCAAAGTGTTCATATGAAAGCCTCATCGCCCCCTTTCAAATCATCGAAAAAGTGAGATTAATCAAGATATAGAATCACACTTTCTGCTAAGAAGATGCACTGTGATGGTAGAGAAACATGTTAGAGAACGTCTCCAAACAACAATGTGTGGAGAAGAGCCGAATGAAAGGTACGAACACACCTTTCTCTCTTACAAGCCACCCACATGACATAACATGAAGAGAACATCAGGAATGTAAACCTAATGAAAAACAATAAAAATATGAAAAAATCATTGACTGAATGACAAGAAAAGGCACCCATATTCCCATCAAAGAGATGATGCATGGAAATATTACAGGGGTCATCATGCCCCTCCCTAATTTGAGGCCTCCCACCCCACAACACCAAAAAATGATGTGCCACTCCAAGTGAGAAAAGGACAACAAAATACCATAAAGAATTTTATCCTAATGAGAAAGTATAAATATGAATAAAAATTAGCAAACAAAAATGAACACAGCTGAAGTCACAGCTCATTGGCTCAAGCAAACCACTAACCATAGGGTCTACTCAAGAACTCAAAAAATTAAATACCCCATTAATAGATAAAAATCAGTAAAAATAAAGGGTAAAATCTCCAAAAAAAATATCAATGAAGTGCATATGAGCTCGTTGAAAAATGTCCCACCAAATCCTGGATCAGAACACCATTTGTTGATATTTGAACACCATTGTTCAGATCATGCATTAGGTAGAAGAAAACCAACAGTCAATAATTTCCACATGAAGGGTCCATGAGGATGAACCACAAAACAAGAACCATCAGTTCTGTGTAGGATCAGATCAGATTGATCCTGAGGGGAAGGAAATGTAAAATGCAGTAACCCATGACAATGATCAAGATTGATTCATGAAAATCCAGTACCTCTGTCATTATCAGTAGGACAATCACAACTCATCTCGAATGACCCCTAGGATGTTTTTCAAGAGGAAACTAAGATCTTAATTGAAGAACTACCACTGATGATCTATACACCCGTCAGCACCTCAATCTCTATAGATCGGGAGAAACTTGGCCGCCACGATTCAAAATCCAGATCATCGTTTAAGAACCCGAATGCCAATCAATATCTGGAAAACCATGGCCTGAAGACAGATCTAGGAAGATGAAGAAGAGTACAACGAGAACTTTTTTGTAGTATCAAGAAGCAGGAAAAGAGGCATGGAACAATAATCTAATGAAGAGATAACAACCAAAGGATAAATCTGAGGCTGGAAATAAGCCAACACCCGGATTGGGGAAACTGCAAGTGTGGAAACCTAAAGATTCAGCTCTCCTAGAGAGTGTAGTGCCTTACATAAATTGTCTTATGGCTATAAAATTTAAATGATACAGTCTTATTAATATCCCAAAGGATACATAAATAAAAATTATCAATGTTATTAACCTAGATATTATAAAAAAAGTCATATCTAGATATTAAATTCACTACCCAATGGATAGGATTTCTATAATTCTAAACCATTATCATGTATTAATTTTTTCTGATCCACATAGATAATAATAAATCATTACTTTAATAACCCTTCTAGATTAAATAATGAGTTTCTTATCAATATCATGGCGTACAAAACTCATTAATTATGATTATTATATCATTTGTATCCCCTGAAAATGGAAATTAGGTTTAATTTGTATTAATTTAAAAATAAAAGAAATCTGTTTTATATATATGTGATTACAATTATATATAAATATGGTTTGGGTATCCGATGTATTAAAATAAAACCAAATTTAATGAGGATTAGTGAAAAATTTTTAGAAGTAAATTCATCAGCATAATGGGTATGAAACATGGTTTTAGAAAAGGGGAAAATGAGGGATGGGGGGAGGACTCTCATTAATAAATGAATTTTATTACAATAAAAAGATAAAATAATGTTTAAAAATTATAATTGTATTTAAATTGTAAGACATAAATCATAAAAAGTGAACATGAATGAAAAATAGAAGTGAATATTTCCATTACCATGAAGAGTTTTTCATAAAATATTAAGATGGAAACCTAGGGCACTAATAACAACATTTGGGGAACTACATGGGAGGAAAAAAGTACCAAAAAATAATAAATGACAGATTTAGATAGAATGAAAATTGTGAAACAGGTATGTATTTATAGGAAAATTGGAGGATATGTATAATAATTTCCAAATATACGTGTTTGAAAACAAGGTTGTGGAAAATAAAAAAATATTGAATTGACTATGGGTTTTCCCATAGTTTTGGACATTTGGGTCACATTTTATGACACCTTAGACCACCAAAACCATGTTTCATTTTTAAATACATCGTTTGTCATGGAAAATAATGATTCCACAATGTAATCTTCTGAATAAAAAAATTTCCCATTATAGTCATTGAAAAAAAAACATATAGTTTTAAAAAATTGAATAAAATATATTCAATTACTTAATATTAATAAAATAAAATATTTTTGATCATGTATTGTGTTTAATTTTTTTTTTAATAATTATGAAATTAATATTGTGTCATAAATTTTTTTAAACCCTAAAATTGTGGTTTTTTACTGTAAATGACATACTAATATATTTTATAAAATTCTAAATATTTCACCATAACATAATTTCGATTATGTCACGTAATAAATTATGATTATTTTATCAAAAAAAATATAAAAATTATAATTTTAACTTCTAAATATAAAAATACATATTTATTTCAAAATAGAAGTTTTTAAAACACAGTCAACGAATGACACATATAAAAAAACTTAGGCATTTATAAAATTACAGTATCGTTTATTATTTAAATAAAAGTGTTTCAAATGATTATTTACATAAGAGAAATAATAGTCAGAATACCTTAGTTATATGTAAAAATTATATATATTTTATTAAAATATAAAATTAGGTTTTATTTGTGTACAATAATCAAATTATTGAATTAATTTCAAATATACATATATTTTTTTAAGAAAAACAATTATTTAAAGGAATTTTTGGAATAAAAATTTTATTTTTACAATGTAATTTCCAATTTAAATAATTATGTTCTGTATATGGGACCCCTTATTACACCTAGATACCCCTGATGGTAAGGTGAGTGATGGTTGTATATTTGTGTGGTTCTGTAGCTAAAATAAACCTAATGGAGATATCCATTATCATAGAATTTTCATATATGGGATTTCCTTAATGCGTCCCTAGTTAATACTCAGCTTGGTCTTGGCCATGGGAGAACCCCCGTGATGATACCTCCCTTGTAGGTTCTGAAAAAAGGGATTCAAACTATAAGACTCTATTAGTTGAGGCCATTCATTTTTCATTCTCTATCAATTATACTATTTAGTTATTTCTTAAAAACATTGAATATAATAGTAAACTATCATCCAAGTGTATATTTTCATATGATTTATGTCCAATGTCCATATTGACCAATGATCATATAATGGTCATATCCCAATGTTCACATTTCCCCTAATATCATATAAAAACAACAACATTCAGTCACTCAATATATGATACAAATTTTCTTTCTGGATATATTTAAATTTCTTAATATTTTTTATTGTTTTTCTAATATATTTTATATAGGGTTTTTAGTAAGGGAGACTATTCTTGTATAGTGGTGAAATCTATACATTCACATTTTATCATTTTTATTTTATATATTATTTTTAGTTGTAATGTATGGAATTTTAATTACTTTCATAGGTAAATTGATTAATGATAGATTTTAATGATATTAATTTTTTTTAATTTATCTATATATATTATACACATTTACTCTGGAAAAAAATGTCATTAATAATTGTCTCTGTTGTTAAATTCTTTCTCCCTTAAGAAATTTCATCTCTGAAATTTCAACTCATTGTCTCAGTAGAGAAAAGATGAAGGTACTTCTGTCTCATTTTCTCTTTTGGGTCAAGAATTTCTTCATAAAATTTTTGGTTACTCCAAAACACAATAACCGGGTGTGTATTTATGTCGCGTGTGACATTGTCTCTATGGTGCATGACCTCCACCGGATACGTCACAAATGAGAGGTCATGTTAAAGTTATACAACCTCTAGATTTTGTATATGTAAGGGATTGTCTATATAAATACTCATGAGAGTTATTTATAATACATCAAGAACATGAGATGGGGTTGGTGGATGTTCTATCTGATACCCCACTTGTTCTATGTGATCAAGAATATTGTATGGACCAAACTAACTAGGGAAAATTCATATTTTTCCAAATTTATTGACTCTATTCTATGGTTATATTCAATGGAAATAAAATCTAAAACATAAAACTGATATTCACTTCAATAGTTTCCCTTATAGATCATATACAACTATTAGAATCTTTTATATATTTTTGGATGGAATTAAACTTTTGTGTCATCACTTGAACAAGATTGGTACAATGAAATATCCTTTCACTAAATTCCATCAAACATGTAAAATTTATACATCACTTTCCATATATATAATCATTTGGTTCCATTATAAAACTCTTGTGGAAGATATTTTTATTTTATAATTCAACTAATTGATGTGGTCATCCCTTCAATTTGTAAATTCCATTTATCATGTTCTCATAATGTCTTCATGTGATTGAATATTTCTTTCATATTGGTCAAAAGTTTGGGGGTGATAGTGTGTACTGAAATTCAATTCATTATATAGAGAATGTTGGAGACATATCCAAAATATAGATGTGAACTTTGGATGAAGATCATAAATGATAGAATGTGAAACCTCATGCATCATCACAATGTTATTTACAAATATCTCAAAATTTTGTTCAGAAGATAAATCTTCTCAAATAGCATTGATATGGGATATCATGGTGATATGTTACACTATAACCATTATCGTATAATTTCATTTGGATGTTCTTGGGAGATCATGTATCATGTCCATATAAATATTGTCCCACTTCCATGATGTTATGGTTAGTGGATTCAATAACAATTTAGGAATTTTTCTCTCCACCTTCATTTATTGACATACCATACATCGTACAATTTATTATAGAATCTACATTTTCATTACTATCCCAACAATAATGATCACAATGATCACAATACATTATAGTTCTCCATGTTTGTATTGAAAATTTAGATCTATAATCTTCATCAATGTGATCCATTTTTAATTTAATGATATGTGGGACACATAACATTTTATAAAAAAAATTATAACTCCTTGATTAATATATAACTCAAGAAACATCCAATTAATCGCAACCCCAATCATACTTTGTATTAAATGATATTCTAATTAAATTTTTTTGTAGATATCTATTAATTATGTTTGATAATTCATTTGTTATATGGATAATGATTTACCATCCCTTATGTTTCCCATATTTAGTTTCACAAGTTCTAAGATGTAAGGATCTCTTTGAATCCTCAACATTTCCCTGACAATAGGGTATTTCTTAAATAATTCTTCCTAATTTTTTTCTCTCCTAGGGTGATAGTGAATTTAATATTGGTATAATTTAATATGTTTCAACCATATCCAATGTCTTATGCTTAATTAATTTTTTGTGAAAATATCCATCAAACATTTGGGGTTTTTGTATATATCACATATATCCTCATAAAGATTGTTCCATTCTATTTGTAGAGAAACAATATCTATTTCCAAATCCATGTCATGGGTAGTCTAATTCTTCTGAAGAGGATTTATGATTTGAGATGCATAATAAATCTTCATGTGATTTAGTTGAGGATACACCCAATCTCATTCACAGATTTATATTTATAAATAATGTTTCCTTCTCTGAGAGGGGGTAGATTTGACATTGGTGTAGTTAATATTGTCTACATCAGTTCACGTAAACATTATTGAAGGTAAGTTTTCTAGATGAATGTAACCTCTTTTAGATTTATCTTGGTTTTTGGATTAAAAATTAATGAATATTGTTTTACAAAATTCGTATAATATCTGGATAAACTAAAGAAACTATTTATCTCAATTATTCATGTTGGCTGATTATTCTCAACTATAGCCTTTGTCTTCACAGGTTTATTCAAGATTCCTTCTTTTGTTATAATATTCCCCATTAAAGCTACTTTTTATTACCAGAAATCATATTTTTTGAATTTACCAAATCGAATCACATTATTTAGAGTTCCCAATATAACCGTTAGATGATCCTAATGCTTCTTATAACATTTGGATTATTTCAAAATCACATCCATTCAAACTACCAAAAATTTATCATTGTAGTGCATTAATACTCTATTAAAAAAATACATATATATATATATAAGGATCATTAGTCTAGATAAGGCTAGTAACAATAAAATCATAAATATCATATAATATTTGGAAGGAAACCTTTGGAATATCTTCTTTCATCACCCTTAATTGAAGATTACTATATCAGAGGTCTATCTTGGGGATGAATTGAGCACTACATAGCTGGTCAAATAAATCATCAATCGTTGTGTGGTGGTACTTGTTCATCACATTAATCCCATTATGTTCTCTATAAAAAATGCATAACCACATTGATCCATTAATATTCTTCAAAAATAGAATTGGTTCACCCCATGTAGTCACACTTTTTTGTAAAAATCTATTCTATAGAATATTTTGATTTTTGTTATTTAATTCTTCAATAATCTTATTTTTCATTCTATATATGGAATTTCGTATCATCTCAGATCTAGGTATGAGTACAATGGATAATTATACCTCTATTTCTAGGGTAGGTAATGGTAAAACTTCAAACAATTCATCAATTAATTCCTGGACAATAGGTACATTATATATCTTTATACATTGGTTTCAATCTCCCTCAGCAATGATCATCCCCCTAAAATGAATTTGGGTGGTTGATATAGGAAATGGTAAGTCTAGGATATCTATGCATTGAAAATTCATACAGGTTCAATATTCATGTCAATTGAAAATTACTTACTTATTAAGTTGATATTAGCATTATAATTTGAAATCCAATCGATCTCTAGTATAGGGTTTAATTCTTCCATAGGAATGAGTACCATATCAGAGATGATATTTTACTCACCAAAGTCAGAAATAGATTTTCTATGAACTATTTATTTTAGGATAAATCTTCTGAGAATCATGACTGATTACTCAATTTCTAGTATTTAATTGATTCATTCAATATTCTTTGCAAAATTGGATGAACTAAAGCAATTTGTAGAACCAGAACAAAAAAGAGAATTCTATCTTTGAGGGAACAACAAGTGAACTTTCGAACACATCATTTGGAGCCACCATATCATTCAGCATGATAGGAAATGATCTACGTTATTCACTTTTCCTATGATGTGTATGATGGTGGTTCCCCTTTTATTGTCTTCTATTTTAGACATTGATTGGAAAAGTTCCACAAATGTCCACAATTGATGTGTTGAGCTTCAGACTAGAACTGAACAATCTTTCATTTTTTTAGTTTTGTGAAGTTGAGGATTCACCTCAATATGATAGATTCAAACTATATGTAAATCTCTTCTGTACATTTATAACAATCCACATCAATGTAAGGAGTACATAATATGGTTCATCCCACATTTGTTTCGTTTGGGATGTTGGACTTTTGTTAATCCTATTCCACGATCTAGGTTCCTCGCTATGTTTGGATCCATTGATATATTATACTTATTTAATATATATGACCACTAAATCTCCATGAACTCCATTTAAACCATTATTTTACACCACACTATCTCTTCATAACTATCATTGTAAAGAACTTATTGATTCATCTATGGATGGGATCTCATCCCAATGAAGAATCTATCAACCTTTATCGTAGGATCCCAAAAGTATCTATAGGTGAATCAAAAATTTCATTAAAATTAATTTCATTCCATTGACATCACTAATACAAATTCCTTATCAGTTTTCACTTGAATTTAATGGGGGAAATATTTATTGAAAAAGATTCCCCTAAACACTTCCCACTCCATACCACCAATATACCTTTTCCCCTCGTTTTTTATTCGTGACCACGACTGATCAGCATCTATTTAGACTATTTATACACCCATGGGTATATTAAATTTATCTAAAAAATAGAGAATATTAATGATATTTCTAATAGAGTTTATCCATTTTTAATAATCAATGGGTCAATATATATAGTGAATGAATATGGTCATTGACGCATGAAGGAATCAATGGAAATTTGATCCATTCAAGGTTAATATAGTCTATTTACATGATTGATGTTATTTTTCATAACTTTTGTTAGTTTATTCATCATCCTCTTGAATATTTCAGTTCCATCTTACCTCGGAACACCGTTGGTGCATAATCAATTACACTCATTGATTACGTGGTTCCTCCTATTTCCTTCCATTTTTTAAAAATAATAATTCCTTAGTGAATTTTTTTTACATATATAATGAATATAAAAAGATTGTAATTTTATGAAATAAAACACCATACTTAAATATTTTATTAAAATAATCAAACAAAAATTATATATTTCGACATATCTTAAATAATGGTTCAAAAAAATTCTAGGATAAACCAAACATATCCCTTAGGAGTATCAATGTAATTCCCCGAACCCAGTTACCAAAAGTCGGTGCATTATTACATAACATTGGCATGATCATAATTAAATCATGTCTCTAAAGACCAATATGTTTAGTATTAGTTGAAACAAGATTCATACAGAATATTAACTTTAAAAAATGAAATGAAATACAACACAAATATATTTCATTAGAAACATCCAAGCCTCCTAGATTATGCCTGATGATCACTCATAACTAAATTCTTCATATCCTGGAAAAATGAATAATAAGAAAGGGGTGGCCTCAAATGCTCAGTAAGGGTATGTAATATAGTAGAAAATGACATAAATATTATGCATTGTAAATAATTGAAACCACATGCCTTAACAAACACTAAACATGAATACTTTTATGGAAAGAATTGGATATAAGTAAATAATGCCATAATAAAACATAGTCATGGGTATTCTACTAGTCGAATGACCACCTGAACCATCAATATTATTTTTATAATGAGGGAATGTATAATGAAGGAAATTCTAAATCATTTTTTCAAGGCATCGACCAAAACATCTAAAAATGATTATGGCCTCTACCAAAACCATTAATCAAATTGGGAAAGGTCCAGGGCCAATTCCACGTCTATTTGTCTCATTAGACCTACCGATGCTTCGAGGAGATATAGCGGGCTCCACCCGTCACTTACTAAGTCCAATACATTACTCGTATGAAAAATGATTAAAAATATCATAAACATTCTTATTAAACTAGCATATGAAATGTCAATAATTTAACCATAAATAATGAATGGAATACAAATAGAACATCCACAGTCAGACATATCACAAAACCTTCAATATAATATGGACGTTTTGTATCATAATGAATCAACTCCAAATAAACATAAAATTCATCCAAGGATGTTAACATAGATGAAATGAAAACCTTTTTTAGAGAAATATCTCTTTCTATTTTGAAATCATCTAAGAGTCACATAATTATAAAATAAAACAATTACTTTGAAAAAAAATTTATAAGCTTGTAAGGGATGCTTCGATGAGTTTATAATGGTAGAAATTAGCCACACCCGCCGTATAAGCTAAAAACAGGCATTCATACCTTAATTCTGCCGAAAAGGTAAAAAATGAACTTGTTTTGAAAACGATGGAATGATTCCTTTATAAAAATCTTATAAAAAGTCTTAAAAGGGTATAAATGACTTTGACCCATATTATGTAAAATATTATGAATGTTTTGAAATATAATTTTTAGAAACATGGATGTGGATGATAAAGAAGTCCTAGTAGGTAATTATGTAAAAACAACCTCTGATAATGAAGAGATTTTGAAATAAACCCTTACCTTGTACTTTTCCTTGGTTGAGGGTAGTTTAAACATCTATATAATTGTGAAATAACTGTTTTTAAATTATAAAATAATCATATATATTAATATGATATCATATATTTTCATTTAACATTACTTTGTTAATAATATCTTAGTATTATCGTCGTTTCGGGTGTTAACTTACTCCTTTTCTTTTATATGTTTTGTTACATAAGTCAAGTATGATATGGATAGGTTTTATATTATTCATATGAAGAATGTTATCAAGTCCTTAAACATTAATTTTAATCATCAAATGAGAATTATACTTGAATGGATATGATGGGGAATGAATCTAATCGCGTTCGTGGATTTGGCAGTCCTTACAAACGCACAAGCGAAAATATCACTCTTTTGATATTAAAATAATATATAATTGGATATTCTATCATATATACAGAATCATTATCAATATATATATATATTATTTTCATTAATTACACATCATTATTATACCCATCCAAATAATAATGTTTTGAATAACAATTACACCATGACATGGAGACAGTAATCCATATGTACACACGTATGGTGACTTGTCATTCAATGGATAGATAGAAAAATGAATATGGTTGTACCATATTTATAATAAAATCACATCATATTTAAGATACTGGAGTTATTATTTTAGAATGGGAATAAAAAATAAAGAAGAATTTGAAGAAGAAAAGAACTTGAAAGAGGGTGGTGAAAACATTACTTCTTCTTCGGGTTCTTTCTTTTGATTTGATCAAAAGGGCTCAATAGGTTGGATTTATGACTGAAGTAAGGCCTCTAGGATGAAGGTAGGATAGTTGAGAGGGTATTTGGGCATAGTATGGCCGAACCAAAAGGATTTGAAGTAATGGATAATTGGTTAGAAGTGGTGCCCTTTTATAAGGGGGAGGAGGGGATCTTTAGGAAAAACTTAAAGTATTAATTTATAATAAATTCATATTCGGTTTATAATTCCTCCAAAGTTGATTATTAAAATTATAACGAGGGTTTGGGTTGAAATATATTCATCCAATATATATTAGACAGGTTTGGGTCACTAATTTAACATTTTCATTTATATATAACTCTTTGTTAAATAGTTTGTCATTTACCATGTCTCTTTGTATTTTTATATTTTATATTTAATAAACATACTATATACATCCAAGAGACCCCCATGTGGTCCATTAATTATACAAATATCATGATATAAGTCCTTTGGCCAATCCTTATATTTTTAGGAATAGAATATCAATTAATAATATAATATTTTTTTTAAAAACTCTTTTATGCCAATTTTGACACTATTGGGTATTTTGTTTTTGATAATTATATAACAGCATTATTACATCGAAAAAAATATATATAAACAATAATAATATGTCATATAAACCTATAAAATTAGTGTAATTCATAAAAATTCTCAAATTACATTTATTTTGATATTTATAATATCAATTATTTTAATATTTCATTAATTAAGTTATTACTACATCACCATTGTGTCATAAATAAATTAAAATATGTAATGTCTAAAAGTTATAAATAAAATACAATTATGTAGGAAATATTTTTAGATTTATAATTAATATTTATAATTGAATTTATCTTATGTATAACCCTATAGTAAAAATGTTTTAGTAATTAAACATTGATTTTAACTCTTTTAACTCTTCATTGAATTAAATAATAATAAATGTCTTAATCTAATCCATGTGGACCTAAATGATAATATTTTAATACTAAGGTTGTTTCTGGTCGATATACACTTGTACAATATAATTAGGACATGTGTTAGGGTAATATGAATATCATTTTTACCCATCATTACCCTATTTACTATTAACCATGGTAAATAAAAGTAAAAGGTTATTATTCACGAAAAATTATTTTTATCTTATTGAACCACATTTTACTCATTGATATTAACCGCATCTCTCGGATTTTAGAAATTCAACTCACAGAAGCGGTAAAATAATGTTTTATGTGAATTTCCAAATTCTCATAGGATGTGGGTAAAAGTCAGTGAAAAGTTCAATAAAATTTTTATATATCTAAAATTATTCTAAACTATCTCCAATTAATTACATTGAACTTATATAGGTATTATGTATCCATTTTGACCTTAATTAAATTTAAATAAAATAAATAATTATTTAAATAAAAATAGGGTTTTAAACTATAACTCAGTGTTTTTTCACTATTTATAAAAAATTAAATGTTTTCAGAAAAATACCAAAAATTCACCCTTAACTAATTTCGATATTCGGAAATCAAAAATGAAGTGCATTTTGTAAGAAAAAATTTATAAAATTTTAAAAAGTGGGTATTACTATTCATAACAGCTAGTTTTATTGGTTGTGGTGTGTGTTAGAACTCAAAGTTGTGTACAACACACGCTACTGTATTATTAAAAGAGAAGAATACCGTGGAAGCTTTGGGTGTTGGATTCTCCCCTCCTTCAAATAATTTCATCCACGAAATTTCTAGAATACTACTGCATGAAAAGGCTCTGATGGTTCTTCATCAAATGTTCCTTGGGATCCCACCGTTCTTCTTCCATCTTATGGTTTCTCCATAAAACTTTTACAAGGAGAGTCGTCTGGTTTCTCAGTACATGTTCTCTCATATAATGAATCATGATGGGATCTTAGAAATAAGACATATCAGGTTCACATTCTAATTCTTCATAGGTGAGTACATGCATTGGTTCAGGCATGTATTTCCTCAATTGTGATATGTGGAACACATCGTGAACTTTGGAGAGATTTAGCAGCACTGCCAAATGATAAGCTATAGCCCCAATTGGTTCTAGAGTTTAAAATGGTTTGATGTACGTGGGTCTCAATTTACCCTTCCTTCCAAAACGTATAACTCCCTTCCATAGAGATACCCTCAAGAAAACATGATCTCCTACCTGAAATTCCAAATCCTTCCTTCGGTTATCGACATAGCTCTTCTGCCTACTTTGACTAGCTTTGAGGTGGTTTTGGATTACCATCACCTTTTCCATCATTTCCTACACCAATTATGGGCCAACAAGTTTTCTTTCTCCAATGTCTTCCCAACAGGTTGGTGTGCGAAATCTCTGTCCATATAAAACTTCATATGGTTCCATCCAAATACTTGAATTGAAGCTATCGTTATAAAAAAATTATACCAGAGGTAAATATTGATCGCACATACCTTGAAAGTCATCTGAGCAGGATCTCAACATGTCTTCTATGGTTTGAATAGTCCGTTCTTATTGTGCATCTGTTTGAGGGTGGTAGGAAGTGCTCAAATGAAGTTCAGTATCCAAGGCCTTCTGAAGACTTTTCTATAATCTTGAAGTAAAACGGGGATCACAATCAGAAAAAATCAATAAGTGTACACCATGAAGTCTCACAACATCATTAATATATAGTCTTTCTAGGAGTTCGAGTGGTAAATCCTCCCTTATAGAATGAAATTTTGCTGACTTGGTAAGACAATCAACAATAACCCATATTGCATCGTTCCTTCTAGGAGTCTTTGGTAGTCCTATGATAAATTCAATCGTTATATTATCCCATTTCCACTCAGGTATGGGAAGAGGTTGCATGAATCATCCAGTCTGTTGCCTTCCAGCATTTACTTGTTGAAAACCCATACATCTTGACACAAAATCACCAATCTACCTCTTCATGTTGTCCCACCAAAAATGTTCCTTCAAATCTCTATACATTTTGTTGCACCTAGGTTTTATAGAGAAATTGGAACTATGATAATCATCCAAAAACTCTCTTTTTAGATCATGTATATTGGGAACACAATGTCTCTTCCCAAATATCAAAATTCCATCTTCATACACAAAGTCACTCAATCTCCCATCATTCACATCTTTAATCATCTTTTGAAACTCTTCATCACCAGTCTGAGAACTCGTTATCTTTTATAGTAAAGATGTTTTGGAAACCATTTGAAAATGTATTGAGGTTATACCTTCCATGGTGATTCCCATATCCATATTTTCTAGATCCATGTATATAGGATTCTTTTTCAACTCTCATCTTGTTCAAAACCCCATGATCTTTTTTTTAAAGAATTTTCCACCTTATATTCTTTCCCCGGGTGGTAGTGTATTATACAATAATAATCCTTGAGTAGTTAAAGCCATCTCTTTTTCATCATGTTGAGTTCTTTTTGTGAGAAAATATACTTCAAACTCTTCTGATTAGTATAAATCTCACATTTTTCACCATAGAGATAGTGTCTCCGTATTTTCAAAGCAAAGATTACAGAAGCTAACTCAAGATCATGTGTAGGATAGTTTTGCTCATGAATATTCAGCTGTCGTGATGCATAGGCAATAACTCTATCATTATTCATAAGGACACAACCATGTCCTTTCTTGGATGCATAACTATAAATAACAAACCTATAATTTCCCCACTGTAGAGACAAAATAAGAGTATTGACTAATCTTTTCTTCAGTTCATAAAAAAATTCTTCACACTCTTTTCTCCAAACAAATTTATCCCCTTTATGTGAAAGCTTCGTTAATGGGTTAGAAAATAGGGAAATAATCTAGACGAAATGTAGATAACAACCTACAAAGCCAATACAACTACGTACCTCGGTTATACTCGTCGGTGCTGGCCATTCATGGATTTCTCTTTTAATAGAAGGATCAAAAGATATTCCATCCATAGAGACAATATGGCCAAGATAAGAAATCTCTTGAAGCCAGAATTCACACTTGCTAAACATCACATACAATTCATGACTTCTATGATCCTTCAGGATAATTCGCAAGTGATTTCCATGATCTTCAATTCTTTTGGAGTATTCCAAGATATCATCAATAAATTCCACCACAAAATCATCGAGATATTCTTTGAAAACTATATTCAATTGATCTATGAATACATAGGTTGCATTAGTCAATCCAAAAGGCATTACTATAAACTCGTAATTCTTGTGCCTAGTTTGAAATTCTTTCTTCAGAATGTCTTCCTTCTTCACACACAATTGATGGTATCCAGATCAAAGGTCAATCTTGGAAAAGTATTGACCTCCCAGAAGTTGATCATGTAAATCATCAATGCGAGGCAGGGGATAATTGTACTTAATTTTTATATCATTGATTTCCCTGTAGTCGATACATAACTTATAGACCCATCTTTCTTCTTATCAAAAAGGACAAGGTCTCCCCATGGTGAAACAATAGGTGGAATAAATCCCTTATTATTCCATTCCTCTAGTTGTTTATTTAGTTCAACTAATTCAACTATGGCCATTATTTAAGGGGTCTTCGATATTGGCCATGAACCAGGAATTTAATCAATGGAAAACTCAATTTCTCGTTCTGGAGGATGTACAGGTAAATCTTCCGTAAACACATCAACATATTCTCTCATAATAAGTACATCTTGTATTTGAACATTTCGTTCCTCACCCAAAGTCATTTAATTCTATTCCTCCCAAATAATTGAATTTAGTTGAGCTAATGGGGGTGGATCTAGGTAAGAATTAGGTGGTGACGATTCTTTTCTAAAGATAAGGTGTTTTTATCATCATCATAAAAAACCGTAAACTCTTTCTTCTTAAAATAAATATTCGCATCATGGTTTGAAAGACAATCCATACCGAGTATTATATCAAACTCAATCATAGGTATGACAACAAGATCAGTAGATAAAGAACATTTATGTGCTCTAATAGGGACTGATTCACAAAATATTATTGCAATGATACTTACCTTTGGAGTTTTAACTGAAAACTCCTTTGTTAAATCAAATTGTAAATATTTAATTTTCATAAAAAACTGGGAAGATATGAAACAATGCGTTGATCCAAAATCAAATAAAGCATTTTTTAAACTTGAGTAAACCATTAAATTACCTACCACCACGTCTTTCAGATCTTTTATCTTAGAATTAGTGATAGGATAAGCGTGGCCTTGATCCCTTGGACTTTTATGAGGTAAGTTTCCCTAATGATTAGGACATTAATTTTCATAATTTCCCATGTCCCTGTAATTATATCATTGAACATTGGTATCATTTTTCGTTCCATTACATTCACCAGCTAGATGGCCTTTCTGTCCACACTTGTAGCATACACCTTTTTCTTTTAGAAAGCCCCAGGGTGCTTCCTTCAGCAATTATCACACGGTGGAAACTCAATTCATTTCTTCATCCCTGTTTACTTCTTTCCTTTCCCAGAGTGTTCAAAATATCTCTTCTTCTCTTTCTTTGATTTAATGTCATAAGACATAGAGAATCCTTTTTCTGTATTGATAGCACATGAGACAATATATTCGTATGAAGAGAAGGATTGTGAGAACAATGCTCGACGGAGAAACGGTTTTAACCCATCAAAGAAACAATCAATCTTACTTCTTGGGTTACGTATAAATTCTGTAGCATACCTTGCTAACCTTGTAAATTTATCCTCATACATTTCGACATTCTCATCCTCCTTTTGTCTCAGACTCAAAAATTGCATTTCCATATCTGCTCGATTATCAGGAGGAATGTATTTTTCTAAATACAGATCTTTTAACTCCCTACATTCCATATTTCCTACTTCATCATCTTCTTTCTTTTTTGGAATCAATGACCACCATTGATCAACATCTCCAATGATGTGGTAAACTTCCATGATAAATTTTTCCCTTTCACGACTCCCCAAGGCATGGAATATTTTCACTAAAGAATTTCCCATTGCTTAACTACTAAGGTATTTTTACTCCCATTGAATGTTGGTGGTTGTTTCCTCATGAAGCGATATAACATTGATCCTCAACGCTTTGGATCAGGGTTCTCCATACGGAGAAGGTTATTTTTCATAACCTGAGTGAGTTGTCCCAGTATGCTGATTAGCTGTTTAGCACCAGTTTCATCACTAGCTTCACAATAATTATCTTGATCAGGGGGTAAATCCCAAAATAGAGTGCATGCATTGATACCGGTTCCATTCCATCAACTAGGCACCATTTCTAAAAAATGGAAAAAATTAGATTAGTTTATGAATCAAAATATATAATTCCAAACTTCTAAAACAATTAACATAAATTCAACAATTTATGGGTATAACCCATAATCATAAAAAATGTTTTCTTTGAGGAAGTATATACTCATAAACATTTCAGAATGGTTTTTAAAGAAAATGATAAATATCCTAAGCATATCCCCTAGGAGTGTCGTAACCAAGAGTGCAGCAAGGCCCATTGTCGTGCAACAGTTCCCGTTCGAGTCTAGCTCAATGATGTTTTATCAGGGTTTACCCGTAGGTACATCTGTGCCAAAGCCGCCTCTACCAACTCGTATCCAGACAAAGATGTATTTCTCGGAAAACACACAAATTCTATATAATACCAAAATTCTTGGATTTTATTCTATACTAATACTCAAATTCTATCTTACAGCTACGTTCTCTAGTCAGAGTTTATCTAAATCTAGTTTCAAAGGTTTGTACTACACTTCCTCGAATACCAAATGTAACGCGCTGACCACAGTTACCCAATGTCGGCGCATTAGTACATAACATGGGCATGATCATAAGGAAATAAAGTCTCAAAAGACCGATCGGTTTAGTATTATTGGAAGCAAGATTCAAACATAAGTTTTTCTTTACAACATGAAAAGAAATACAACACAAATATATTTCATTAGAGACATCCAACCCTCCTAGATTATGCCTACTGGTCACTCATAACTAACTTGGTCATATCATGGGAAAATGAAACATGAGAAAGGGGTGAGCTCAAACGCACAGTTAGGTTAAGTAATACATTGGAAAATAACATAAATATTACGCTTGGTAACTAATTTAAATCACATTCCTCTACCAATAATAACATGACTACTTTAATGGAAATAATATTAGCTCAGTAAATAATTCCATTATAAAACATAATCATGTGTATTCTACTAGTCGAATGACCACATGAACCATCAATATTATTTCTATAAAGAGGGAATGTATAATTTCGGACATTCTGAAACATTTTGTTAAGGCCTCAGCTAAGATGTCTAAAAATGATTAAGAACTTGTCCAAAAACATAAATCAAATTGGGATAGTGCCTCATCCAATTACACGTCTAGTTGTCTCATGAGAACTACCGATGCATCGATGAGCTATAGCGGGCTCCACCCATCATTTACTAAGCCCAATACATTCCTCATATGAAAATGTTTAAACATATTGTAAACATTCGTATTAAAACTAGAATACGAAATGTCAATACATTAACCATAAAACATTAATGGTGTAAAAATAGCACATCCACAGTCAAACATATCACAAAACCTTCAATATAATATGGATGTTTTGTATTATAATAAATCAACTCCAAATACACTTAAAATCCATCAAAGGATGTTAACATAGTTGAAATCAAAACCCCTTTTGGAGAAATATCTCTTTCTATTTTGAAATCATTTAAGAGTTACATAATTATCAAATAAAACATTTACATTGAAAATATTCTTATACGATTATAAGGGAATCTTCGCCGAGTTTATAATAGTAGAAAATAGCTGCACCCACCGTATACGATAAAAAAAGACATTCTTACCTTAATTCTATCGATAAGGTTAAAAAGGACCTTGTATGGAAAATGATGGAATGATTCCTTTATAAACATCTTATAAAAAGTCAAACAAGGGTATAAATTACTTTAACCCATATTCAGTAAAATAGTAAGAATGTTTTGAAATATATTTTTAAGAAACATGGATGTGGATGATAAAGAGGTCATAGTATATAATTATGTATAAACAACCTCGATTAATGAAGTGATTGTGAAATAATCCCTTACCTTGTACTTTTCCTTGGTTGAGGGTAGTTTAAACTCCTGTATAATGGTGAAATAATTGTTATTAAATTATATAATAATCACATACATTAATATGATATCATCTATGATGTTTTAACATTAGTTTGGTAATAATATCTTAGTATTATCATCATTTCAGGTGTTAACTTACTAATTTTATTTTATATGTTTTGTTACATAAGATGTGTTTTTTATGGATTGGTTTTATATTATTCAAATCCAGAATGATATCCAATCCTTAAACATTATTTTTAATCATCAAATTAGAATTAAACTTGAATGGATAAGATGGGGAATGAATCTCATCGAGTTCGTGGAGACGGTAGTCCGTATGTACGCACGAGCGACAATACCACTATTTTGATATTAAAATAATATATAATTGGATAGTATATAATATATATAGAATAATTATCATGTTATATTTATTATTTACATTAATTACACATCATTATTTTACCCATCCAAATAATAATGTTTTGATTAAAAATTACACCACGATGTGGAGACGGTAAGCCGTGCGTATGCACGTATGGTGATATGTCATTCAAAGGATGGTTAGAATACATAATATAGTTCTACCATATCTATAATAACATCACATTATATAGAAAATATTGGAGTTATTATTTTAGAATGGTAATAACAAAGAAAGAAGAAGTTGAAGAAGAAAGGAATTTGAAAGAGGGTGTTGAAAACATTAACACTTCTTCATGTTCTTCCTTTTGATTTGGTAAAAAGTGCTCCTTAAGATGGCTTTCTAACTAAATGAATGCCTATAGGATGAAGGGAGGATAATTGAGAGGGTATTTGGGAAGTGGTTTCAGGAACCAAAATGCTTTGAAGGTATTAATAATTTAATAGAAGTGGTGCCCTTTTATAAGGGGGAGGAGGGGCTATTTAGAAAATACATAATGTATTAATTTATAATAAATTCATATTCGGTTTGTAATGGCTCAAAAGTAAAATATTCAAATTATAACGTGGGTATGGGTCGAAATACTTTCATCCAATAGATTTTAGACAAGTTTGGGTCACAATATTAGCCTTATCTTTTATATTTAACTCTTAGTTAAATATATTGTCATTTAATATTTCTCTTTTTATTTTTATATTATATAGTTAATAAACATTATATATAACTCTAAGAAACCCTCAAGTGGTGAATTAATGATAAAAATATCATAATATAAGTCCTTTTTCCAATCCTTAGATTTTTAGGAATAGAATATCAATTAATAATATAATATTTGTTTTAAAAATTCTTTTATGTTAATTTTGACACTATTGGGTATTTTATTATTGATAATTTCATAAAAGTATTATTACATCAAACCAAATTTATATAACCAATACTAATATGTCATATTGACCGAAAAAATTAGTTTAATTCATAAAAAGTCACAAATTAAATTTATTTTGATATTTATAATATCAATTATTTTAATATTTCATTTATTAGGTAATTACTGCATCACCAATGTGACATAAATAAATTAATTTATTTAATGCCTAAAAATTATAAATAATATACCATTAGGTAGGAAATATTATTATCTTTCTTATGAATATGTATAATCTAATTTATATTATGTATAACCCTATATTAAAAATGTTTTAGTAATTAAACATTTATTTTAACTCTTTTAACTCTTCTTTGATTAAAATAATAATAAATGACCTAATCTAATCCATGTGGACCTAAATGATAATATTTTATTCCTAAGTTTGTTTTTTGTCTAGATACACTTGTCCAATATAATTAGGACATGTGTTAGGGTAATATTACAATCATTATTACCCTTAATTACCCAATTTACTTTTAATCGTGGTAAATAAAAGTAAAAAGTTGCTATTCACCAAAAAATATTTTTATCTTATTGAAACACATTTTACTCCTTGATATTAACCGTGTATCTCAGATTTTAGAAATTCCACTCACAGAAGCGGTAAAATTACGTTTTATGTGAATTTCCAAATTCACCTAGGAGGTGGTTAAAAGGCGATGAAAAGTTCCATAAAATTTTTATATATCTAAATTTATTCTAAACTAAATCCAATGAATTAAATTGAAATTATATAGGTATTATGTATCCATTTTGACCGTAATTAATTTTAAATAAAATAATTAATTATTTAAATAAAAATTTGGTTTTAATCTATAACATAGTGTTTTTCCCTATTCATAAAAAATTGAATGTTTTCAGAATAATACCAAAAATTCACCATTAGTTAATTTCGATATTCCGAATCCAAAAATGAAGTCCATTTTGAACGATAAAATTTATAAAATTTTAAAAAGTGGGTATTATTATTCATAACCGCTATTTTGATGTGTTGTGGTGTGTGTTAGAACTCGAAGTTACGTACAACATATGCTACTGTATTATTAAAAGAGAAGTGTACCGTGGAATCTTGGGGCGTTAAAATCAAACCAAGATTGTATAAAGACCCATTTTAGTGCACTAGTTCCCATTATATTCCAGTTAAATGCGATGTTTGTCAATGTTACCTCAATTTACACATCTTCCAGATCCATATCCACTTGTTCGTATCCAGACAGATATTTAGTTTCATTGAAACCACTTAATTAAAACTCACCAAAATACAATAATATATACATATATATATAACATTCCATGGGATTATTTAAAAAGTTTTCATGAAGTAATTACAGAAGAATAGTAAACTATAATTTTATTCAAATAATTTTATCCTACCTTATTATTATAGAACATGTAATTACATTAAACAAATTGGGTATCTTTTAATGTTTAGTTTCTTAGAAATATAGAATATAATACTATAAAAAATTATAAATTCCTATAATATAACTTGAAAAATTATTATTGGGATCAATATGGTTACATTAACTATATTAAATATCTTTGGGACATAAATCAATGGAAATGGTTTAGTTTGATTCACTGTTAGGGAAAAAAGAAACATAGACATATGGTATTTCATCTAGAGACTTATCAATAAGAACATGAAGAATAATGATTAGGCATGATAAATAAGAATATCATAATAAAAATAAAGTGAATAGTAACATATAAATGTGGGTACATAATTTGAATGTATAATTCATATGCATATAACCAAGGATTATCACCAAGGTGTCATAAATAAAAATTATCAAGGTTATTCACCAAAGTATAAAAAAATGACTTCCCTATAAATTAAATTAATTAAAAAATGATGTAAATATTCATCAAGGTGAACCATTCATGGGTATTAAATTTTTGACACCCCTAAATGATAAAGGGTTAAATGACTAAATGATATAACTCATGTGCAGAAGGTGAACCATCTTTTTCGTGAGCCTATCTGATTAGAACTCCACAGTTAAGCGTGTTTATCCTGGAGTGGTGATTAGGATGGGTGACCTTCTAGGATGTTTCTCAGGGTGTGTGTGAGTGAGTGAAAACTACACTAGAAAGGACATGTGTTGGCCTGTGGGTACAATCATGAGTCAGATTACCCGTTCAGGCATGTGGGTGGTCCCTAGGGTGGGAACCACGTATCTGCAAGGCAACTAGTGGGGGGGGGGCCCAGTTGTCACATTTGGTATCAGAGGTGGAACCTAGCCATAAGTGCAGTGCACTGCCTGGGTTGAGATGTAGGGCCCAGAACGAGAAATTTGTGCTCTAGGGGGGGTGATTGTAACACCCCCAAAATGATAAAGGGTTAAATGAATAAATGATATGACTCATGTCAACAAGGTTAACCTTCCTTTTCAGGAGCATGTCTGATTAGAACTCCACAGTTAAACGTTCTTGGCCGGTAGTAGTGATTAGGATGGGTGACTTTTTGGGATGTTTCTCAGGGTGTCTGTGATTGAGGACAAAGCACACTAGAGAGAGGACATGTCTTGGCCTGTGGGGACTATCATTAGTCAGATGACCCATTGAGGCACGTGGGTAGGCCCCTGGGTGGTCACCATGTGCCAATGGGGCAACTAGTGGGTGGGGCCCCGTTTTCAAAAATTTCATGCAATCCACATATATAATAATAAATAATTTCATTAATAACATGTGGTGATTAAATAATGTGATTCTCATAAAAAATAATTTCTTATAAAATTAATTAAACCATTATCATTGCATCATTCGTAGCCCATGAAATGGGAAAGTGGGTTTATTATGTTTAAATCCATGAATAAAATAAATAATATTTAAATATAGCTCAATAGAATTAGAAATGAAAATGGTTTTGGATCCCAAACATTTATTGTTGAAGAAAATTTCTTTATAATATGAGAGAAAATTTGAGAATCATGTTCAGCAGCACAACTGGTTGAAAATGTTTTTATAGAAAAGGGAAAAAGGAAAAATCTCAAGGGTTCCATATCCATAAAACACTATTTATATATTAAGGGGATAAAATAATGATGGAAAAATAAACTTGTTCTGAAATTAGAAGGCCTAACCCATAAATAAGTGTACTTGAATGAAGAAGTGAAGTGATGTTTCCCCATTATAATTGCGTCATTCATAGCCCAAGAAATGGGAAAGTGGGTTTATTATGTTTAAATACATGAATAAAATAAATAATATTTAAATATAGTTCAATATAATTAGAAATGAAAATGGTTTTGGATCCCAAACATTGATTGTTGAAGACAATTTCTTGATGATATGAGAGAAAATTTGAGAATCATGTTCAGCAGCACAACTGGTTTAAAATGTTTTTATATAAAAGGGAAAAATGAAACATCTCATGGGGTCCATATCTATAAAATACTATTTATATATTAAGGGGATAAAATAATTTTTGAAAAATAAACTTGTTTTAAAATTAAAAGGCCTAGGCCATAAAAAAGTGAACCTGATTGAAAATGTGAAGTGAAGTTTCCCCATACCTGGAAGGGTTGTTTCTAAAACATGAGGATGAATCCTTGGGGGATTGAGAAATCCTTGGGGGAACTAAATGGGTGGAATAACTACCACAAATTCATGTATTGTGGTTTTTTAGTGAAATGAAATGGATAAATTGGTGCATAAATATAGGAGAAGTGTAATAATTGATTACCAATTTACAAATATATGTCTTGAAAAACATGTTTGGGGAAAATGAATAACAATTTGTAGAACCATTGTATTTAACATGGTTTTGGAAAAAATTTCACATTGTTTTTCATTTTAATCCACCAGAACCAAATTTAAATTTAAAAATTTCTTTTGGAAAGGAAAAGTAATTATTCAACAAAGAAACGTTTTTTAAAATAATTTTTTTTCTAACATTGGATAGTAACTTACAGTTTTAAAAATTGAATAAAATATATTAAAATACATAATTTTAAAAAAATAAATTATTTTAGGCTGTAGATTTTATTTAATTTATTATTACATCATTATGAAATAAATATTATGTAAAAAAATATATCAAAACCAATAAATTATATTTTATTCCTATTCATGAAACGATAAATTATTTTAGAACATTCTCATAAATTCACCGTATGATAATTGAGATGTTATATTTTGAAAAGTAATGTCTACTTTATTAGAAGAAATATATAAAAATGATAATTTTATGTTTTTATTATATGAAACTTTATTTATTGAGAAATTGTAGTTTTTAATATACTTTCAAATCTATGATACTTATTAAAAAATCCCAATATAATTATATAGGTATTTCATCATTTATTAGTTATATAAAATTTATTTTTAAAAGAAATTTAATTAAAAAATTATTCATCATAAAGTAGTTATTTATAACAAATTTATATATTTAAAAAAAATTACATATAATTTCATAAAAAAAATTAAATTTTCAGATTCTTATTAGTTAAAAATATATTTTATTAAGAAAAATGTATTTATGGGAATTTATGGAAATATAATTTTATTTATTGAATTTGTTTTTATATTCTATTAACTATGGTCTTTACATGTAACCCCTTTATTACACTCGCATATGCTCTGTGGGCAAGGTGAGCGATGGTTGGTGTTTCTAGGGGTGCCTCAGCTAACATCGACTGAGTGGTAATATATTATATCTTTAACTACTCCCACATTTGATTTCATTCATACATAATATTTTAATGATCGTATTGGAATTGGTCAACAAATAATTCAAATGATGATCCCTCCCACCCATGTTTTGAATAAGGGTTTCAGATTGCACGACTCTACCGGTGGAGGCCATCGATTCTCTATTATGTATCAATTACCTATGTCACCACTAATTATTATCAATAACTATAATGTAAAATTATAAACCAAGGGTATAGCTTCCAACATTTATACTAACCAATGGTCATATAGATTTATGTTCATATAACGGTCAAATTCCATCAATCACATTTTCCTTTATAAAATATTAAAATCACATCAATATTTAACTAAAAATTCACAACTTGTTATTATATGGTTATATCATTATTTATTAGGATTTATATTGGTTTAGAAAATTTATTGTTCATTTCTATAGCATTTATAATTGGGGCGATGATAAAGGTAGATTGGGACGATCCATACATTCATATTTTAGTTACTCAATTTTATATTTTATTTCCAATTATAATATTATGCATTTTAATTACCTTCATAGAAAACTAATGTAATTGTAATTATTAATTCTATTAATATTTTTCATTTTATATATTATTTTACACAAATGTATTTAAGAAAAAAATAGGATTTAAAAAATTCTTGGTCATTATGATATATCTCCTCATGAAATCCAATTAATACATCACATTCTTCCTAGTTTATCAAATGTATATAATTTTTTTGTTTCAATGGGATTATTATCACTTAATAATATTTTTTATTAATCCTTATAAGAATTGTGTGAATGACTCAATGATAGTATACTGTGGAGATTAATACAAATTTAATTTTGGAGTCATCTAAAATAAATGCACCCTATATAGGATAAAGAAGAGTAATTCAATGTTTCATCATTCTTTTTCTTCATAATATTAATAAATTATATCCTAATATAAGTATAATATCTTCTCAAATCAGTTTCATAAGAATGGGTACACCATTTTTTCCTGAATCATCAGAAGTAGGCACATGCATGTGAGTGATGAGCCTAATGTTACTACTAAATATCACCATATTGGGGTTAATATTCTGGCCCCATGATTCCCATACAAACCCATATTTGATGCCTTTATTTTTCACCACAATATTATTTTCTATCAGAATCTTACTTATACACCACTTTTTTAAGGGATATAATTTCTCCCTCTTGAATATTAGTGTTCGCATCTGCATAAGGATGTTGATACTCTAAATTGGTTGAATCAATATGTTGAGAAACCATTGGTTCCATAGGATTTTATAATTGAGTTATTCATAGGTCAAAATCAGTAGAAGTGGTTGAATATATTCTTTATATGATATAAATTCAGCGGTGAAAAAATAATATTATGAGTCTATGCAATGAATATTTCAAATAATCATGGATTGATTATTGAACTCTATTTTTTCTATTGTTTGATTGCATTTGATCTCTCTATCGAGTACTCAAATCCATTCCTTGTGGCCTCCTTTGATATAAAAGACCTCATAAACAACGGTACCAGTAATAAATGATTATGATGTAATATTGAAAGGGTAATCATGGTTATAATTGAAATTGGACCCTTATGTGGTTTTTTTTATAATGGAAAAAGTGACTGCATTTAGTTTATTGTTTTTTTAATATATAATCCTTTTACTACATGTGATGCCAACATAAAGCATAGTTATTTGTAACATTAATTACAATAATCCCCTTTCATGAATAAAATATTCTATAATTTGGCATCAATAATTTTATCAACCAACATGCATTGAAAATTTTTCCCAAGTAATGTTGTATAATCCAACACCCTTATTTGTTTGATTATACTAAAGTATGACATATTAAAAAAAATTGGATTTCATTCAATGGTACTAGATACATCATTAACATTATACACATGTGTAACTCATCTATTTTACATGTTATTGTGTTCATCACATTCATGTGTATAAAATATATAACCATTAATTAGATAACAATAACAAGATAACATAAGAAAACACCGCCATCTGGCTATCCAATAAATCTATTTCTAAATTTTTGTTTGAATTTTAGCCAACTCCTAATAAATAAATTTTTGAAATATTCTTAAAAACTATTGATTATGTTAATTTTATATCCATATTTGAGGACTCGATGGACTCAAAGCTCTAAATATTAATTTTTTTTAAAACATATAGGGAAGCTTATTAAATGCATTAAAAATTTTAAAAGTGTTATTGATCTTGATCTATAATAGTAATTATTAATAAAAATTTTCATGAAATCAAATCACCAAAAATCTTCATACATTGATGATATTATCATAGACCAATTATTTCCAAATCAAATAGGTAGTTGGTACAGAATTCAATGTCTTCCTCGACAAAATGTATCCCCATAATACAACCTTCAAGATTAATTTTTTTTACATAAAATATCAAAATACCATATATCATTCAATGGGGTACATTCATCAATAATTTATAGGAATAAACATTCAAATATATCTTACCAAGTGATCCATCATGTGAACCATCATATTAATGAACATCGCAAGGAATGACATCTCCAATCCACATAATACGAAAAAAATTCCTATTCCATATTTGGAAGTTGTTATGGGTCAATAACTCTTCTTTATATAGATTTAAAGTAAAATATAACATTGTTAATGTATGGTAGGAAGTAATAGGAAAAAATTAAATGTAAATCCACTTACACTGTATCTTTAATTAAAACATGAAAGTCATGTGATTTCAAACCCATTAATGTTAATTTGTCATTAACATGATATTCTTGATATTTTTTTAACAGACCTATAGAGCATTTACATCATTCCAGAAGAAGAAAAATTGTTATTCATTTCTATTAGTAAGTGTGGACACATTTAGAGGAAAACAATTCCATTTTCTCACTTCAGTAGTTCCAGATCTTCTTATATTCCCATGTCAGTAAAATCCAACGATGCCTTCATTCCATCCCTTAATTGTTGGGTGAATTTATAAACTTGTCAATGAAATAATCACATAATGTATTTTCAACATGCATAAAATCAATAAAATGTATCACATGAATACAATTCAAGAATGGATTTTAACAAAAAAATGATCTCTTATTTACAATTTATTATTTTAAGGTTTTCCAAAATTGATACGCTATGTGTAGTGATTTTATCATTTAATTTCTCAAATAGATGATCAACTATTAGTGGATATGTTTTTTATGTTCTTTTGAACTCTATTTTAATGATATACCCCAATACTGATACTTATATTATTGGGGTATAAATATATGATTTTGTAGAAACATAGTCTTCAATGAATGCTTCAATATAATTTAATATAAAATATATTACAAAATGGAACTCCCTTGAGTTTTTTATTCTATATGCTGAAAAACATTAATAATCAAAAAATTAATTTTTCATCCCGTAAAATATTTCTCTCAATATTAAGTCTTAATTTCTATAATATTCATAAAACTTAACACCTAGATCCCACAATAAATTTAAATCATCATTAAATGAAGACAAATAAACATCAATATCTTTACCTAATTGTTTTAATCCTAATACTAGAAGATATAACCTAATGTATTTTCATTTCACACATAACCGTAATTGAATTTTATAATTTACCAACATCAGAATACAGGTATTGTGGATACAACATCTAACAATACCAAAACATATTTCATGATTTTACTATGATCTTCAATGATTCACATCCTTTAATAAATTTCACCACATCCAAAAATTCTTCATTTCTATAGAACGTAGTTTTTATGACCTCATCACACAACCAACACAACATAAAATCCCCCTTCTCAACTATGACACATTTTTTACCAAGTATGAGGTAAAACTACATGTAATATCATCTTTTGTTTAAATTGAAATATATCTAATAAAAGGTTCAAAAATTAGAAAGTTATTTCTAATTGATGTATAAATATAGGAGAAAATTCCTCAATTCATTTGTTACATATTATAATCATCCACAAATCAATATGATGTATGTATTGTTTGGTACAATTAAACGCACATTATCATATTTATTACTATTTTTTAATAATAGGAAACTCTTGTTTGTAATGGAAAAAACCTACCTAATGAGTACTGATTTATATGAAATATAATGAATGTGATCTATAAGAAATTTGGAATCTATAGGAGGTATTGTCTCATGGATATCAAAAATGAATTGATCAATATGATCAAAAATAGCATTCAGACCTCTAATTTTGAGTTAAGAGATAAATATTGGAAAATGGATAAATATTGAAATAATAAACACTTATATTGAAATGAAATCATGGGAGAACAATCAACATCCTATTTTTTATTTGTAGAAATCAACCCTGCATCCATAATATGCTCGTATAAGCTGGTATGATGGAAAATGATGGGTATTGTTGTCAAGTGTTATTAAAAAGACATATCTCCCATCAATGGGTCAAAATTTGAAATAAAATTTTATTTTTATGAGAATAATGGGTAATATTACTCAAATAATAAATGATCTATTAGAATCAACAGCACATCGGGTCAATTTTTGGATTGTTCAATGTAATTAAAAGTTAATTTTCATATTCAGTACATATATTTTAATATTGGGGAAGTCATGTGTGTAGGGGTAAAAATAGAACAAATGAGTTCTAATTGACATGAAATATTAATGGAATCATATTTATATAATGAATCGTATTTTCACTAGTTTTATTTTATATAATAATTTTTAAATTTCCGAGACCAAGCCTTAATACGTCATGAGATTCCGAGGATTGGTATGGCCGGAATGGTAGAGTGAAAAATGTTGAGTTCTTAATAAAGAGTACATGTTATTTCTTCTTTAAATGGGAATAACTTATAAATTATTGCCTTGATTAGTAATCTGATGGCACTGTTGCATCTAGATTTTCAACTTTACCTTAGGTAGGGCCTAACATCGACCGGTTTGGGTTAACTGTGAATGTGAAAATTGAATATCTCCATCATTAACTTATTTTTATTAAAATATATTATTTGACATTTTGTTGGTTTTTTTCATTAAGGATTATTGTTAGTAATCTATAGATATCTCCATAATCCTGAAAATTCCTCTATGGTAAAGAGATGAAATCATCTCTGATGAACCACAACGAATTATGGTGGACGGAGGATCGATAATGACTTCAAACCCCATTATTTGTAATTGAATTATCCATCCTCAATGTAGGATGTTTATCTATTTGTGAAATCTATTACATTATTATATTTTGATGATGCGAACAGACCAATCCACAAACTGGTTGATTTGTATTTTGATCTTTTTATGGGATTGATTATATTGTCAGGATGAAAGGGATGATAATTTTTTGTAAACCTCGGTTGACTATACTTCGTTTGTTTCATTTGTTGTGTACTTAATGTGTTTCATTTGTGGTGTAATTCATGTGATTCTTTTTCGGTGTACATTTAGTATTTCATAGTTGTATTATAATTGTGGTTTTGGGGTGTCCTTCTATGTATTTATTTCCTCACCCTGTAAGAAATTTTCTTTTATGTGTTGTGTCTTGTGTAGATGATCAAGAATTTGATGGAGTCCTAGTTAGACTAGGAACATGTGTTCTTAGAGTAATTAAGAAAAATAGTTCTGATCATATATAATCCAAAAGTTATCCTAGACCTACCCATCATGTATGGTTTTATCAGATGAGTTTCAAAAATTATTGCATTCACAAGGTAAGAATTTTCTTTTTGTAGGCTTGTATTCTGGCCTTGTATACTTTCTAGTTTTCCAACGATCAAACATTATGTTTGGTATCTTAGTGTATGTATGTATTTTTTACGTATGGTTTTTACATTTCAGTATTTTTGGCTTGGAGATGTGTGCATGAGTATAGGTGCTTAGTAAAATGACACAAATTTGTGGGATATACCCATTTTTTACTAATCTCCAGCCCCGTGTCGATCGGAGGTGGGATTGGGGTTGTCAGAGAACAGACCCCTCTAAGACGGGTCATGAAAGTGTAGTATAATATGAGTTCTGTTCTACTAAATGAACCATGATCCAATGATATTTGTTTAGGGAAATAGTTTTATGTGTTTCGAGTATGGATTTCAAAATAACAAATCCATTTTAGTGTGGGGGATGATGTATCCATACACCAGGACTCTGAATTCTTCTTTTCAACTCGGTATAAAAAACAACTAGTTTCGGGGACAATAAATGCTATATGAATCATATAGTATTTAAATTGTTTCCTCAAGTCCTTCTTATGTCATCTCACCAAGTATAGTCTATTGATTGTGGCACATCATGAACTACTTGTGGAATCCTCAACATAGATAGCCTACTATGATTAGGATGTGTGATAATGATGTTGATCCAACTTCCGATGAGCCATTGGTACGGTGACTAGTACCGGGGATAGCACCCATGGGTGGTTTACTAGTGATACCACCATCTGAAGAGTAGCAGTTATTTCTAGCACTACCAGTAGAGGATGCACATATGATGAGTGCATTTCTTGAGTTCTAGAGGAAGTGAACTCCTAGTTTACGGGTGATCCAGACCCCTAGGAATCTAATGATTGGATAAGGTGGTTACACATTTCTTATGCCTAGTGAGGACACATCTCGACCAGATGGTTTTCATAGACACAAGACTTTTATTGGTGTCAATGGGGATATTGGGGATCTTAGTTATCCAAAAATGTGAGGATATTATCCGCACATGGAGAGACATTGAGAGTTCCTTTTGGGAGGAGTTTTTTTCCAGAACATTTTTCCTCCATTCATATAAGGGAGCTATTATATCTACAGTAGGGAAGTCAGACAGTAGTAGAATACTCAGTGATATTTATGGATATTTCTCGCTAATCCACAGATATTTTTCATGCCCCATTCATTAGGGCCTAAAACCACAATAAAGGGGGTATACAGGGAGATCATGGAATCCCTGATATCCCAAAGAAACCCCTCACATATTGCGGAACTGGAGATAGCCTTACTAGTAGAGAGTTATTTTTGGCAAAGCAAGCATTAGCAGTCGGAGTTACCCGATCACACAAGGTAGCTGAGTCATCGGTGGTGGTTATCCAAAAACAAATGTAGAGACCCAAGAGAGATAATCACTCTAGAGGATGACTCTAGGGTATGGAAAAGTGGTCTGGGGATCCCAGGGAATATAGAGTCAGGTGAATGATAGGTTGTCTTACTTGTTCAGTGTTCAAGGACACATGGAAATAGATTTACTAACTCATTGTAGGTATGATCATGATACTATTGATGGAAATAAGAGGAAGAGGATGTGGTAAGAGAATAGGGACCCATTGGGTTGAGCTAATGATATATTAGTAGGTTAGGAATCAAGAGTTGGGAACAGGTTTGAGGTACTACCAACACTGCCGCCAGGTGGCCCACCATTGGCTCATGGAGCAGGTGGATGAGGAGGAGGATAGTTTAAGGTGATTGAGTCTTACAACCTTAGTGCTTCAGAAATGATTAATGGTATGATAATTTTCTATCACACCATATATATATATTTCATAGAAATAGGTGTCAGTCACTCTTTTCTCACCACGTCCTTTGTTCAAGACATAGAGATTCTAGTGGAACCGTTGAGTCAATCCATATTCATATAGACGTAAATGTGGTAGATTCATTAGTCACACAATATGGATAATAGTTTTACATTACTCTTTTGGATGTAGTTTTGGTTGGGAACTCTTGGTGAAAGTATCTAGTCCTTACGACATCATTCTCAGAATAGACTAGTTATACGTAGCTCATGCCAAGATTCATTGTTTTAGGAGTACAGTGCGGTGTGTATCTTCATATGGGACCAATTTTTCGATTCTAATTGAAAAGAAACCCAATGAAGTATTATATGGATTCACACAAGGGATGGTACATTTTCTCAGGCATTGGATAGCCAGCCTGACCCTCGGCACAATAGAGGAGATGAGTCTCTAGTTTCCTACAGTGGTGGTAGACTATGAGGATATCCATCATAAGGATATCCTTGGATTACCTTCCTATAGGTAGGATAACTTATGCATTGATCTATACCCCAATAAGGAAATTACATATACACATGCATATAATATAGCTTATATAGAGCTTTGTGAGTTGATTGTATAGTCGGAGGACTTACATATTAAGGGATTTGTGAGACCCAATGTTTGATGACGAGCGGCCACCGTTTTTTATCAATAAGGCATATGGGAGCTTGAGATCAGTTGTGTACTTCTAGTTCCTGATCCTAGTGAATATGAATAATAAGTATCCACTAATGATAATTGATTACCTCTTAAATTTTCTAAAAAGAGAGAGGTGTTTCCCAAGGATAGACCTCAGATCTGGCAATCACCGGCGTTGTGTACGGAATGAGGGAATCCCAAATACATCCTTTATATGTCCGTATAGACACTATGAGAACTTTGCGATAATTTTTTGTGTCATTAATGAACCGATAGTGTTCATGGGACTCATTAATAGGATATTATAGTTTTACATAGGCTTATTACTCATTTTCTTCATTGATGACATCCCGTTGTACTCAGCATCCTTGTAGGAGAAAAAATACAATTGAGTATGGTCCTAGACACACTCCGAGAGCACCATATTTATAGGAATCTCTCAATGTGTTAGTTCTTGAATCGGGAGGTTTACTTTCTAGAACACATAATTGTAGAGGTTGGAGTTGTAAAGGATATGGAAAAGATTAAAGTGGTTCCTACATGGGATCCACCCAAGAGTGTTACGGAGGTTCAGAGTTTCTTGGTCTTAGAACGGTAATATTGGAGGTTTGTGCTTAACATTGGTACAGTATTATCACCCTTGATGGAATTTCAATTTATGGGGAATCCTTTCATGCGGAAAGAGGTTTTCGAGATGTTTTTTCCATAGATAAGGTAGATATTGGAGAGATTTTTTATATAGAGGTTACTAGAGGATGGTGTTGAGTACATGGGGTTATATGATAAATTAAGGGATATGATTGGTTGTGTCCCCATGTAGTGGAAATAGATTATTTCCAATATTTCATACCATTTAATGTGTTATGAGAACAAATATCATACCCATGATCTTAAGATACCAGTGGTAGTCTTCGTATGGAAGATGTGGTGACACTACCTGATGGGTGAGCTATTTACGGTCTACTCTGAATACAAGAGTCTCAAGTATATCTTCTCTTAGAAGGATCTGAACATGAAATAGACATGATGAATATAGATCCTTTAGGACTATCAAATTGTGATACGTTATACTCCTTGGAAAGGTAATGTAGTGAAGGAATCTCTCAACAGTAGATCCAGAATGTAGTTTTTGAGTGATTAGTTGTCCACATTACAAATACCTTTTTGGATGGAGATGGATAATATTACTGCTTGTCAATGGTTGTCACACCACCACTATTATAATGATACAATGGGGAAAAACATAGGGATATTGAATATATGACCTTTCGTGCTCATTTTTCCATGGGGTATTCCCATTATGGATATTCCATAGGTGGGGAGCATGTTATTATCTTCAGTGGGCACATTGTAATACTAGTGATCATGCAGGAGGAGTACTTAAAAGAGTTTCTTAATTCCCCATTGGTGCTACATCAAGGAGAGGAAAAGATGTATTGGGACCTCCAACAATATTTCTTTTTTCCAGGGATGAAGAATGTGGTGGATGAGATCATTTCTCAGTGCCTCATTTTCCAGTAAGTGAATGATGAGAACCAGGTTCTAGCGGGCTTGACCCAACCACTGGAGGGGCTAGAGTTGAAGTGGGATGGGATATCAATGGAATTTAGGACTAGTTTACCAGGATCGTTTAGGGGGCATGATTCCATCTGGGTGATTTTTGAACAACTCACCATGTCATCCCAGTTCTTATAGATATGTGATCATAGCATATTATATATCTTGGGATGCCACTACGTGCATCAGATAGATCAACCCCATGGAGTCCAATCGATGATAGTCTTCGATTGTGATTCTTGATTTAGATACCAGTTGTAGAAGGGGTTGTCGGAGGAATTTGGGACTCAAATGTACTTGAGAACATCATTTCATCCCCATATGGATGGCCACATGGAGTGTAAAATCTAGGTTCATGAGGACACTCTACGAGGTTACATCATAGACTTTGGATGAATTTGGGAGGATCACCTACCCATGGTGATGTTTTCATACAACAACAATTATCACTCCACCATTTCTATGGAACCACTTGAGGCCCTCTATAGGCAACCATGTAGGTCAAAAAAGATTAAGAAAAACCCTGGATTTTTAGAACTAAGGGGTCTAGATTAGGTACAGGATACCATTGAGATGGTACAGATCATCTAGGAATGGCTGAGGACTGCACAGAACTAGTGGAAGTAATATGCTGATAGGAGATGGAGGAATCTAGAGTTCGATGAGGGAGACCATGCATTCCATTGGGTCTCAACTCTATAGGGATTTCATTATTTGGATAGGGGATTGAGTTATATCAAAGATATATTTTAATTAATCAAAATTTGAGTATAGTTGATTATGTGGTGTACCGCCTAGCTCTACCCTTGTAGTTGCACTGGGTGGTTGATTTCTTCCATGTGTCACAGATGAGGAGGTATGTGCATGATCCATCACATTTCATCCACTAGGGAGAGCTGGACATTGACGATGGGGTGAATTTTGTGGTTTAATTGGTGTACATTGAGGAACAATAGGGTCAAATCCTTCATGGGTAGTCGATTCATATGCTGTATGTTTGGGGTAGCATTATAATTTCCAAGAGAGCACATGGTAGTGGGAGGCATAGATTTGTGCTCAGTACCATCATATTTTTGTTGGGTATCTCTTTTTTTGTATAGGGATATAAAGACCTATGTTTTGGAGAATTTAATGAATCAAATGTTCTCTAGTTCTATTTTTATAAATTAATTGAAAAAATTATGAGACTGGGTGTTGAGATAGTTTTATATTCAAATTCCTGGTGTTCCTAGAATGATACTTTGAAAAATTTTAGGTTTTTAATAAAGAGTTTGGGTGTCTTCTTCTATAAAATTAAATAACATATATATGGGTTCATGGGTCAAAAAATGAGTGTGTCGTTGCATATAGAGCTACATATTTACCTTTGTCGGGGCCTATCATCGGCCGGTGTGGGTCGAATGTGAAAGTTAAAAGTTGTAGCTAACCACCATTTAAATATATTAAAAAAATGTATTATTTGACACTACATTGGTTTATTTTAATTAAGGACATCATTCAAGAATCCAGGGTTATTTCCATAACTCTGTAAATTCTTTGGAGGAAAGTAGATAAAATCCTCCTCAATGAACAATGACAAATGCAAGTTGACGAATGATTGAAAATGACACAGATCATCATTATTTATCATTGAAAATTCCAACCATGAGGTAATATGTTGATCTCATTGTGATTTAATGTCCCTTCATAGATTCATATGACGAATGTGGACAAACCCACGAATAGTTTGATCTGTGATTCGATCATTCTTGCAAGATGGATTTTGTTTTGGTGATTAAAGGGATTATAATTCTTTGTGAGTATCAGTTGATTGTTCTTTATTAATCCTTATTAATTGACTAGATCAAGGATGCTATGAATAATAACTAGATCTATCCATTTGGTCATTCATTTTCTTTACCCCTTTCCCTGAATCATATGTGATTCTCATACCTCATTTATTATAAGTAATAATCAGAGGATTATTATGCCTTCGATCCATGTTGTAATTTTCTGACATAAGGAATCAGATACCATGGTAGTGCAAGGTGATGGCTATATGAGGAAACTCTGACTAATTCAAGTGGAGTGTGGCAGGGAAAGGCCGCTGGTAGGGAGGCCTATAGTAGAGATAGCACTATCCCTACTGGGTTAGTCGGGCTAGGCGGTTCATGAGAGGAATGAACATCCAAAAGGGCGACCAATGGCTGCTGTGGGATGCAGTCCAGGAAGGACTGTGTTGGAGAGGGGGCTCCTGGTAGTGTAGGCCGCAACCAGCGACCCGGGGCCACGGTAGGTGGTCACAGTGTCAGAAGCTAAAAGACAGCTTGGTGTCGAATCAAAAGAAAGATCCAACGGTGGTAGTGAGGCTGTAGGACCAGGTGGAAGAAGAATGTCGGCCATGTAAAACGTGGTTTGGTGCCGTGTTGACCAAGGGAGATGGCTAGCCACAAGGTCATGGGACAACATTGACCAGAGGGACATAATAAGGGAGTTCCGCATCCAGTTGATCAATGTTGTCCTACATAACACCAATCAAGCAGGATAACTGGGATACTCTGAAGTCCCATCATGTTAGGCTGGTTCAGGCCATCCCTGACTGAAGCAGGTTAGGTTGGGTCAATCGGACCTTATGGGGTGTGACCTAGGCCAGACCAGACCCTTTTTACTAAAATGGATATATCATTCAAATGATAGGTTTTTTTTATGAGACATTTGTGGTTTTGGGACCCTTCATATTAGAAGGTCTTTTTGATATACTGTAAGATAGTTTTTGTGTATGTTGGTTATTGACCTAAGGGCTTGAGTAATAAGTTATCCTTGAACAAGCGCACTATAAGAAGAATCATGTGGGTGGATGTTACTATGTGATCATAGTGACTATGTGACTTGAGGGATATATGACCCATTAAGCATCTATGATCCATCTACGCTCCATGCACCATCGATGCTCTATATTCCATCAATTCCCTAGGCGCCATCGCTGCTTCGGGCACCTACGACGCTTCATATGCCACTGACGCTCCATGCTACATTGACACTATGTGTTCCATCAACAATATGAGAATCATCAAAACTTATAGTATCATGGAGACTGAGAGATCTGTGGATTAAAATTTTAAATCCTCATCTTCATGCTTTAGACTTATACCTATCTGAGCGGACTATACTGAATGTACTTTGTGTGTTTCCATTTTTATGTACTTCGTGTATTTCCATTATTCTGTAATTTATGTGTATCACTATGATGAAATTATTATATTTATTACTGGTATTACATTTTTGGTTTCAGGGTGGCTAATGTATTACTGTTTTACTCACCCCTACATAGATGTTTCTTGCATGTTTCATTTCTTGTGCAGATGATCAATGCTTTTCCAGATTCCTAGGTGGACTAGTACCTAGTGGTTATTAGAGTGATCATATAGGTGAGGTGTGATCATATAGCTTCAAACAATTATCTTTCACCTACCCTTTGGGTAGGTTTTTCTACAGATGAGTTTTAGGAACTAATGCATTCCCTTTGGAAAAATTTTCATTGTTGGTCTTGTATTTTGACCCTATTTACTTTCAAATTTTCTTATTTCCATACACTATGGTTTGTATATCATAGTGTATGCATGATTTTTTTACTTATTGTTATTACATTTCATAATTTTGGGCTTGTAGGCATGTGTGTGCGTACATGTACATATGACAATACTTCCCATTTATGGGATATTCCTACTCAATACTAGTCCCCAGCCCCTGGCCTATCAGAGGTGGGCATGGGGTAGTCACGAAATCAACCCCTATGAAAAACTTTATGGAAACTTATGTCAATTTAAATATATAGTATGCATCAGCATGTGGATCAAATATTTGATTCATCCATATGACCAATGGTTTCCTTTATCTTGCTGATTTTTAGTTAAGTGACAAATCATTAAAAATGGGGCTATACTAATAAAATAAGCATGGATTGACATGAAATAATAGGTGAATGATCACTAAGACATTTTTGATCTATAGGAATCAACACCACATTCAGCGGATGCATGTGTCACCTGATATGATTGAAAATGATAGGTGACATTTTCTGGTGTTATTAAAATTACATATCTCATTTAATGGGGTAAAAAATGAGAAAAAAATTATTATTAATGTGAAAATATATAAAAAAACTCATCAAATCAAATGTTATATATTATAACTAAATGTTTGTTAATCTAATTCCTTTATTGTTCAGTAGAATTAACATTTTAATTTCATATATATTAAAATGTATTAAAAAAAATTAAAATAATTTTTATTAGGGTCAAATCTGACAAACAAATTTCCCATTTCACATGAAATCTTATGAAATATATATTTAGGTAATTTAAAATATTTTGGAAGAATTGAAACATGGATTAGATACCTTAATTGATCATTCTGATCTAAACTGACATTTGTCTTGTAGATATAGAGTTAATTGAAAAATTACATAAAAGGGGTAAGTACCAAGAACACACACTTGTAATGAAATTATATAGTGTTATGATAGTCACAAATCATCGTTTTATCTATAAGAATCAACAAATCTTTCATTAGATGATCATGTCAAATGATATGACTGAAAATGACATATAACTTTGTCCTGTGTTATTATAATAAAATATCTCCCATTCGAGGGTCAAAATGGGAAAGTGAAATCAGATTGATGTGTGAATATTAGAATGAATTAAAAAAAATGTATGTGATATATTGGAATCAAACTCATGTCAAACAAATGACTACATTGTTCTATAAAATTATATTTTTTATTTTTATATTTATTAAACTTTTGTAATAATGGGAAAATAGGTTATATAGGGATCAAAACTGACCAAATGAGTTCCAGTTGACATAAAATATTTTTAAAAGGATATTTAAGAAATATTATATCTATATGAATCATCGACACGTCATTCAGATACCTCAATTGATTGGTATTATCAAAAGTGAGGTTCGTCTATCAGATTTGGAGTAAAGTGAATGATCATGTTAAGGGGGTCAATACCATGAAAAAACACTTAGAGAGTCATTAAATATTTGGAGAAAAATAAATGAGCCAATTTTTATTTTTTGTAGTTTACTCTATATCGATTAGAGTTTCGCATTATTCCATATGATGGAAAAAACTGGTATCATTGTCTTGTGTTATTAAAATTACATATGTCCCATCAGAGGGTTTGGAAATTAAAAAATAACTTTTCATTGACATGTGAAGCTAGGATAAAATTACTCATATCATATATAATCTATTAGAATCATCTGTTCATCAATTTGATCCTTATAATGATCTATATAAGGTAAAATTGGTTTTCATCTTTTAATATTCATTTCTTAATTTATAAATTGTGTCATCAGATATTTCAAATTATCTTTTCCTCATTTATTTCATTGTGATGGTTTTTGTATGATATACTAAAGATTATTATTATTATTATACAAATATATATTAACTAAATAATTTTGAATAAGGTTAAAATTATTTTTTTTATATTTAAATTGGATTATGTGTATTATCACATATATTGATGGAGATAGAATATTGAAAGGATATATAGCTGCTTGGATCCTTAGTTTGGTCCAGATCACTACATATTATATGCATTTTTTGTTATTTGGAAATTGTTTTTTGATTTTTGTATTCGGTTGATGTAAAACTTATTATTTTTTTAAAAAAATGTATCATACTAACAAAATAGGCAGTTGAAAATTCTATAAATTTAAAGAAGCATTAGAGACTACCTATAATGGTCGTTATATTATTTGTACTCACAACCACCTATGGAAGTCGATAATGGTATTAATTTAAGGGAGAATTAAAAACCATCTATAGTGGTTTCTACTCTTATTCCTAGTGACTAAGATCATTTTAGTGACTGCTAATAGCAGTCACTATTTCCATTTAGCGACGATCCAACTGCGACGGCCCCAAGCGATAGGGTATCGGTCGCCAATAGTGGAATCTATAGTAATAAAGGATTTTTATAAACCTGTTTCAATGGGTAAAAATGAGTAAATTGACATTGGATAAACATTATATTGTAATAAAGTTATTTTATATTGATTTTTGATATTTATGAAATGAAAACATATCATTTGGACTTATAATTTTCTTGGGAATCCCGTAAACATTTTTTAAATTTTTCAAAAAACCAAAACATGCATATAATGTAAAAAATATAAAAAATCTCATATTAATGGGAAATCATGCTATAACCTCCACTAATTTATTTATGATGTGTACAAACAGAAAACATATCCCACTATTAAAACCTCTGTTGAGCTACTTATGATGATTACACACAAGAAAACATGTCCATCTAACTTGTAGTTTCCTCAGAATGGATCAAAACATTAGTTAAAAAAATTAAGAGTTTAAAAACAAGTGTTGGTGGGTAAAAACCAAGAAAATGAAATAGGATGGTCATAAAATCATATGAAAACGAAATTAAATTTTTTTGAAACATAATAATTGACCTTGCATCATTCTGAGATATGGTTTTCTCAAGATGCTAGTAAACATGTTTTTAGATTTTTAAAAACATTATAAAATGATTGTAACATTGAAACCCCTAGAAAACTACCTAATATTGATTTTATGTTAAGTGATAACATCTTATAAAATATTTTTCAAATATACATATATTCAACACAACCATATCACATGCGGTGTGCTCAGAATAACATGTAAATTGTTTTTAAAGATAACAATGTATTTGTAAAAACCTATCAGTGGGTAAAGACTTTGAAAATAATGTTGTATAGTTGGGGAATCATATAAAAATGACTTTAGAATTATTTTTGACATGTATAATTTGGATGCCCTTCACTTTGAGTTATAGTTTTTTTAGAATGCCTTGAAATGCATTTTTTGTGTTTTAAAAGACTAAAATGATCATGTAAGGGTTTAAACCAAATAAAATAACGTAATGTTGATATAAAATCATGAGAAAAACATCATTGAATTATTTTTTAAATATGACATAAGATTTAATATCATCATATTTAAATTTTATATATTCATTAAATTTTAGGTACACCACACATTTGTTTAAACATTTACTATATTGTTATATACATATCACTTATTAGTTTCAAGTGTTCAATCATATCTTAAATAGAAAAATGTATTTTTTCATAGTGTGCTGCACGATATATTATTTTTTATTTTGAAATTTATTTTATTTTACTAAAAATATAAAAATGTAATGTGTAATATTCTGAATATATTTTTTCACTATTATTTTTTCATTAAATTTATTAAATCATATAGTTTTTATTTTAGTTGAAAAATTCATGCAGTATGAAATATAATGAGAGTTCTGATAGTAGGTAGAATAATGAAAATTATTATCCACAACATTATTTAGAAGATATTCTTTGTGGTTCTTCATTTCTGTGGCATGTTTTAATATTATCAACGATTCTATAATAATTGTTATTTATTATGTTAAATTATAATTTATTTTTCTTCTTTGTTCTATTTGAATAAGTGATGGTATGGATGTTTATTGGCCATCAGTTATTTGTTGGTGGTGTAAATATTATATATATATATATATATATTGTTGATTGATGTTATGGGTTGTCTACGGTTACGGTGGCTAATGTTGTATATATATGATTGTGTATGTACGGTGTATATATGATTATTTTAATGTGTATTTATGTTTTAGTTCATTGAATTTTAGAGGACGTATATTCTTATTGTCTTAGTGACCGTTAAATATATTTTTATGAATTTAATTAGTAGTTATTATAATAACTAGTTATTAATGTATGAAGTGAATGTTAAATTCATTTCATATATTTTATTTTAATTAGATTTTTTTAAATAAACCACTGAAAATTGAAATCAAAACTGCGCCTAAGTGATCATGAAATCACATATACATAACCCATCATGAAAAAGGAAAACTGTTGTTAAATGATTATCAAATGTGAAATATGTTGTGGTTTTTGTAACTACCACTAAACCACATAGTAGTAGTTTTCATAGGTATTTCTCATGGTATTCCTCATTTTGTTCTATCAATGTATGAATTCATAGGTTTTGGGATTTTTTATTATTATTATATGTAATTGGTCAATTATTTAACTTTTTCTATGAATTTTAAGGGTAATGTCTTCTATATGTTGTGTTCATAACCATTTTAGAACATTTCTTTTATTGGAGATGGATTCTGGTGTAACTTATATATTTATTGCTGACAAATGTAGGTTACTAATGAGGGAAGATGATGGAAAATATATTTATAATTATATATATGTGTGTATATTTACATATATTTATTTATATAACTAAATTATAATTTATATGATAACATTATGTGTATATTTCAACATATACACACAGATATATATATATATATATACATCTCATTGTGTGAGATATGATCGAATTGAATGCATCAATTTATTGGTTTGTCTTTCTTATTGCTAAATAACGAAAAGGGTGATAGTAAATACTTGTTGTAGTCAGCATTCCATAGTTCCATCTCAATAGTTCTTAATTTATAAAATTGACCAATTATTTAACATTTCATGGTTTCTGATACATAGGACATCCAGACATGAACACCATTATTTCTCCATCATAAAACCACACACAAATAGAGTGGGAACTAAATGAATCCATTATTATAATGGTGGTAAAAACTTCCACATATTATTTTAACAAGTTTCATTGTGACCATTTTTCTTTCATATTCTCCGGATAGGTCTCAGTGGAAACAATAGGTGCATAACACGCAGTGGATGTTGGGGGCACAGAAGGTTCAATTGGGGAGGTTCTCCGTCATTGAAATCTCACCCAGGGACTACTGAAAACTAGTTATGTTATCCAAAAACTCTATTGTTACCATAAATAATTGTTCCAATTGTGAAGAAATAATAGAGATACTAAAAAAAGTGAAAAAGGAAAAATATAAAAACTAGATGTAATGTGGAAAAACCTACAAAATGAAAGGGGTAGTGGCATGTATAGAAGAAGGATTGAAATGGGTAAAAGTGAAATCACACTCCCTCTCTATTACATGGAGAAAAAACTTGTAAAATCTCTCTTGAATAATGTGGAAACCCCATCACAAATACCAAAATAAAATGGGATCTACTGGTGATGATATTTTCAATGAACAAATGGTATGTGAAAAATTATGAGAGATAGCCTCAATTTATTTGCCTCTTCCATCCCCTATTTCCTTTCCTCTACTAGTGATTTTGTTTTGTTTTCCACCCACCACACAAAAACCTCATCTTCCACTTTCCTAGACCCTTTGATAAATTGTGGGTGGCCACCTTACAAGGAAGCATGTTTTCTGACACATATCCCACTTGTAGATTGATAGAGAACTAATCCCATATCCACATATGATTTCTATATACCAAATCATGATTATCACTTCTATACAAGGTTGCATGAGGATTTTCACAATTTTAACTTATCATAGTCAATCACCTTCATTATGAAATTTTATAGACATTCTTTAGTGAATATTTTCTGTATATTCACACTAACATCCTCCACCACATCTCAGAAAAAGTAATATTGTTCTCCAATTTGATTTTCCCTAGAATAAAAAATATGGATTCTATTCAACATTCAAGGAACTATATTTTCCACAAAACATTGGAATATATTTATGTATGTGTATGAGATCCTCCAACAACATTCTCATCCATGTCACCACTTTTTATACCTGTTTAGTTTCCATGTACTCTTCCTCTATCATGTATAATTCCAAAATAGACAGTAACGTTGAAATCCATCTCAGAGAGACTCCTATAAGAGTAAACATATAACCAGTATTGGATTCCTTCTGGTTAGAATCACAAAAAATATGAATTAATATATCATATGATAGTGAAATCTGATTCCCCATAACGTACTGATTCATCTAAGGTATCCATGATATATCTAAGGATCCCCTTTACTATTCTCCAAATCCCCATTCTAATATTATCCATGCAACGACTAAATTCTCCCATAACATTTTCACTTTTGGTCTAGTACAATCCATAGTGAACAAGCGACTCTCCATTACTGATGCATACGGTACTAGTGACATTTTCAACCTCTCTACATCACTAATGGGACTCATCATAAGGGATAAATTGAAAATAATGGGAAGTGGAATGGATATTGACTTACAGTCATTCATTTTGATGATTTTTACGATTTTATAAAAATAGTTATTATGTGAATTAGAAATAATCTTATTATTTCTATTTTAATTAATATAATTCCGAAGAATCTTGTCTGAATGTCCCATGTCCTTTATATCAAACTCCCTAAACAATTGTGATTTTGTCTCTTGGATCTGATATATGTTGGGGAATCCAACCAACATGTATACCACATAAAACTGGTGAATGAGGATATAAATGAAGTACGTTGTAACCATGTCTCATGATATATGAAGAAAATATCATTACAAACCCCTAGGAGCCTGCCTTTGAACACAATTTTTTTTCAACCTGCAACCGAATTTTGTTTTTCGTTATTCTACAAAATCAATTGGCAAGAAGAAAAAAAATATCTTCATAGAGGTCACCATGGAGAAAATAATTCAACCAATCAAAGTACGGTAGAATAAAATTTAATATAGAAAACATTTCTAGAATAATCCGAATAGTCTTCTCTCTGAAAATAGTAGAAAATACATCATTTAAATCAATACCTAAAATTTGAGAATATCATTTTACCACCAATCATGCATAATATAATTACACCTAGTCTTTCCCATCCTTTTTGATATTAAAGAATCATTTATTATGGTTAGCCTTCCTTCCATGAATTAATGGAATAGGAACCCAAGTATTCTTCTTCTGTAGGGCTTTAAGATCCACTCACATCACCACCATTAATGAAGACACATCTAGACTCTGGGATGCCTCCTCAAAATAATACTTCTCTCCATCATTTCCAATAAGAATTAGATAATATTTCACTTATTTACATAGTATGAGTACCATATAGGTTCTCCTTTCTCTCTAGTTGACCATCATGGTGCAGACTCAACTAGTACATGATAATGACTTATCGGGAACTGGAACTTTGGTATTGTCCTCCAACTCAACTATTATAGTTTATGTATTATATTTCCTTATGACTCCATAAATTCTATTTCTCACCGTATCTTCTAAAAAATTAAATCTCTACTAATTACATGTTCATAGAATTTTTGGTCCCTTAAACGACACCCCTTCACACTCTCAGTATACCCCATGAAGAAAAATTTCCTAGATCTCAAATGAAAATTAGATTTTTCATAATCATTAAATAATATCTATACATTACATCCAAATGTATGAAACCAATAATAGTTAGTGGGTTTACTAGTACACGTCTCCATCAGTATCTTCATATCAATATCCAGTGAAAGAGATTTCATGATAACTAAATACGTGATATTCACAACTACTCCAAAAAATTATTCACAATTCTAATAGTAAACAACATCACCCATATTCTATTCAATATGGTTCTGTTCATCTGCTCTGACACTCTATTCTGTAGAGTAGTTTACATTTCCATGAACTATTTCATTATTCCTTATTGTGTACAAAAAGTATCAAACTAATCTCTGGTATATTATCCTCTATTTTTCATACTTGTACACATGATCTTCTTTCCACATTCAATATACATCCATGCTTTTAATATTTTTAATATATAGACAACATCTGTCTTTATCTTGATTGGGTACAAAAAACATCTCATAGAATAACCATCAATGAAGTATGCAGAAAAAATTTCTCCTCTCAGGTTTATAATGGATTTTTTCCAAATGATAGAATGGATTAACTATACAATATCGATGATTTGAGTAATTTACTTTCTGAAAATTATCCAATATTGATTGCTCAAAACATAAAAATCCCAAAATAATAAGGATACCATTGCAATCCCATCAAAAATATTATGATACTCAATAATAATCCAGCCACATCCTTATATGTGGGCATTATTTTTATGCCACAATGTCACCAATGATTCAGTCTATATATTTGAAGAAACAACTATATCCACCTCCTTGTATGTTTCACCCATAATCATGTACACTTTATTTGAGATGTTATACAATTTCATGATAAAAATAAAACCATTTTAAATTATCATAACTCAAATATTGAAGTGATCATTTAATCTGATTTCATTAAATTATACAAAACACTATGTTTTTCTTGTTTCCATTTTCATGGAATCTCCTTGGATGGTTCTTTCAATACCATTATACATCTTCATTTTTATGATTCAAACTCAAAAAAATTCATGTTTTTATCATTCCTCATGTAAAAAATTCTTTATGGGATAGTTTCATACTAATAATACTATTTTAATTTAGATTTCATGTTCCAGGTTTCACTCAAGTAAATTATCAATGAATCTTTAAGATGTTGCAAGCTTCCATCAGTTGTCGCTGCTTCACAGACCAGTAGATATCTAATTCCAAAAATACTCAAAAAAATTAAATCCATCTCATGTATCTAGATACCACTTGAATAATTCCCTACTGTTATATTTACATGTCTTTGTCCCACATCCCATAGGCAATTATCCATTTACAACACTATATGTATTATCAATTATTATATCGGAAAATTATTTTTTTTTTATTTTTGATCATGAATTTCTCCACAATCTGGACATGCCCTCAGTCTAGAACATCCTATCCTTCAAACCAATGTATTTAATAATTTAAATAGTTTTCTTCTAATGTGAGAGATCAATTGGAGTCATAATCACATAAAATAGTATAATTTATAAGAATTATAAATATATGAGAACATGAAAAACACCAGGCCAGAACTGACCTATGATACCCCTTATTGGGTTGTAAGTGATTTTCCCACTAGTGCAGGAATAATATAGAGATGAAATAATGTGAAAAATAAATAAAAAAATTGACACCAGATATAACCTAGAAAAATATACTAAATGAAAGTGTCAAAAAACCACAGTCAAATAGAAGGATCACTATGGGTAAAAGAGGGTATACACTCCGTCATTATTACAAGGATAAAAACCTCATAAAATATCTCTTGAATAATTAGGAAATAAAATCAGTAAATACCACACCCAAATGGGATCTTATGGTGATGACAGATGTAGTGAATGGGTGATACACTAAAACTGAAGGGAGAGAGACTCATATTACATGCCATTGAAATACCCTCCCTCTCTTCCTCTACTGGTGGTTTTGTGGGGATGGACATCCATCACCCAACCACAATATATTCCACACCCCTTCCCCCTTTTATAAATAGTGGTGGCCACCATTTTGGATGAATGCTTATGAAAAATACCTCACTAGAAAATCCACTCGGAGGATCTATTTCATCATACTATTAAATGAAGGTATATTGTGGCAAGGGTGAAGAGTAACTTAATCTCGGTTTTAAAATTATATACATAGTACAATCTATGCATCTTACTTTAAATCCAATGATAAAATACGGGGTTATATAATTACAAGCCCCTGAATTTAGATCTTCATTGGGGACACACTTATATGCATTGGTTACTGTCAGATTTGTCACAACCGTTGAATATAAGAAATGACATGGCTGAGGAGAAGAAGGCGATTTGTGATCTTGGTTTGAAGTTGCAGTTATGGTTGGGGATAGATGTGGACTTTTATAGATTTGTTTCACATGATTGATAGGGTTTATATGTGTCGAGGGTGTCGGTGGGGTAGCTAAAAATGGACTGAACTGCACCTCGAGGAGACAACCAGCCCATACCATTATTTATTATACCATATATTCTCTTTTCATGTGGTACAAATATGATAAATTGTGATTCAATATGTTTAGGATGTATGGATTTACGTATTTGATTTATGAAACAATGAAACCAAATCACTCATGTGAAACTAATTAGTAAATAATAATAAAATTAATAACCAAAATAATTTTTTGAAAAATTTATAATTGATAGATTACCTGAGTGATAAATTAATCAAGTAATGATAGATAGAGATTGTTGGAATTGTATAGTGAATAGTGGAATGTATGAAGAGAGTATTTAAAAATATTGATTAGTGTGTAACATTTAAATAATGAGTTGAAGAAAGCAATAAAATAATGGATTTTTAGAGAATATTCATTCACTAAATTCATGAAAAAGAAAAACTTGGAATTTTATGTTTTAAGTTACTATTGAAGGGGATGAGAGTTGATATGGAATTTACAATGATGTTCTTATAATTTTATTATTTATTGAAGTCATTATATTGTTAATTTCATCAAAATATATTAATGATGAGGTAATTCATATATTCCACAACATTCTTGAAAAAAAATCAATGTATGAAGAAGTTAGGTGAAGTTGATGATTTCCAACACTAAGTGGTAGTCTCATTTAGAGTCCAAAGACTAATTTTTTTTATTTCCTAAATAATATAATTTTGATAATTAATGAGAGAATTAAATTAATAAAAATATATTTTTTTAATTATATTTCACGGATAAAACGTGCTCATTTATATCTGTGATGATTATTTAATCATGTGATTATGGGTTTTTTAGATAATTCTAAGGATGAAGCTATAAATTTAGAATATTAAACTTGATAAATTAATTTGTATGGCTATGATTCATTTTATTTGGTTGTGTGTTAACTTTATTAATTGTATAATTTCATTAAAAATAAATGGTGCAGATGAATTAATTTCATAATCATATGAAAGTTGAATGTTCTATCCTTCAAAGAATGTTTCTAAGAGGTGGAACATTAAATTAATCAATCCATAAATTCACCCCCATGGAATTTTTGAGAATTATAACACCTAATGACATATAGGTATCCATAAATAGTATTATTTCAATGTTTCAGGTTTACCTAAAATTAAATAAGAAGTTTGATTATTTGAAGTTTCAAGTGTTCTCTATTTTAGAATACATTTTGATTATGAGATTTATGTTCATAATTAATCACATATAATAATTGAATGAAATGGGGATTCTTAAATTTTATTGGGCGATCTATCTCATTTATAAGGATGAATTTTTTTTTACCCATTATCTATTATTTTAAATTTTCAATATTTTTTCTATGAATAATATTTCATTTACAAATGTTTTTGTGAAGGTTACTCTTAATCAAAATAATATAGATAATGATGAATGTTCTTATATTGAATTTATTCCATAACATTCAAAAAATTGTTTTTCAAATTCATATTGATTAAGACAAAAATTTGACGTCAAGAAATGTTGGCGAACATATCTGAAAAGAAATGTGATTGTGATGAAACTAAATTATAGATATCATGTTTTATCTGTGAATGTATATTAATTCTTGAGTAAAAATATATTGATGCATTCTTTATAAATTAAATTAAGTGGTGATAATTATTTGATGTGTGTTTTAAACTAAAATGAAACATTTATATTGAAAACATATTCTATGAATCAAAATGACCACATAATGTTCGAAATCGATGTTTGGTCAATTAATACACATAAAAAATTAATTATGGATTATTTTCCTAGAGTTTGAAAATAATTTGATCTTATGAAAATGTTTATAGTGGTGGGACACACCTTTTAAACTAAAATGGGAATTTTATATTTTAAACATGCACTTCATGTCATACTAACCTCATTAGGTTTTATATTTAAAGGAATTAGATTTCTACAATTTAAAAATTAAATATTGATTATTATCCTGAATATTGAAAACAATCTGATCAACTTTATTCAGTATTGGATAATGATATTCATTTTAAACTAAAATGAAACTTTTATATTCAAATTCACACATTGATTCATTTATATCGCATTATGTATCATAATGATACACAATATATTTTTACATTTCAAAAATTAATTTTGAACCATTTACATAAATTTAAAAAGCAATATAAGCTCATTTTATTAGTTTTTTTCTATTTAATTTGTGTTTTAAATGAAAATGAAACCTTATATTTAAAACATTTACTTGGAGTCACACTGACCACATCCTATGCTGGATTGGAATGTGGTAAATTCCTACAATGTAAAAATGCACTATGAATCATTTTATTAATGTCCATAAACAATCCTATACCATTTCTTCATTTTGGGTGATGTGTCATGCATGTTAAACAAAAATGGAACTCTTATATTTAAAACATGCACATCATGACATACTAGCCACATTAGTTGTTATACTGATATTAAATAGATTTCTACACATCACAAATTTATTATCATGAATTTTCTAAATGATTGAAAAAAATATCATCTTTTTCGTGATATTGGATAGTGATATGTGTTTTAAACAAAAATAGATCCATTATATTAAAAACATAGACATTGACTCATATCCATCACTTAGTTTGTCAGATTGATGGGTAGTTGATTCTTATATGTAATAAGTTAATTATGGACCATTTTATAAAGTTTCAAAACAATCCGAGCATGTTTTATAGGTTCTAGAAATTTGATGTGTTTTTTAATAAAAAATGACACTTTTATTTTGAAAACACAAACATTGAGTCATACTGACCAAATCATGTGATAGTTTTTCATTTTGTAAATTCCTAGATGTGAAAAAAAATTATAGATCATTGTTATAATTTTTTTAAACAATACAAATTATTGTTCTCTATTTGGATGATGTGACGTGCACATTAAACTACAATGGAACTTTTATATTGAAATTATGCACTTTGAGTCATAACAACCACATACGGCATCGAATTGACGTGTGGTCAAGTTATATATGTCGAAAAGTAATTAGAGATCATTTTATTAATTATTGAAAAAAAAATGATATTTTTTTCTTGGTTTTGTCTAGGGATGTGTGTTTTAAAATAAAATGATAGCATTATATTGAAAACACACACTTATATATATATTGGTCACATCATGTGTTATATTTTTTTCGGTTTATTCTTTCACATCAAAAATTATTTATAGATGGTTGTCCTAAATATTGAAAAAACATATGATCTCATTCTATCAATTTTACCTATTTTAAGAATGTTTTAAACTAAAATGACACTTTTATATTCAAAACCTATACTCTAACTCATACTAGCGACATCATGTTCGAGATAGCCATACCTCCAATTTCATAATGTGAAAAATAAATTATGGATCATTTTCATAAATTTTGAAAATAATTTATGATTTTTTCCCATTATTTTAGTTATATCACACATATTTTAAACAAAAACTTCACTTTTTAATTGAAAACATGCACTTTAACACATACTAACCATATCAGGTGTCAAATTGACTATAGTCAATTTTTACACATCACAAATGAGTTATGGATAATTGATGAAATGATTGAAATGAAGTTGAACATATTTTCTCAGTTTTTTTCTACTTTTTACAATTTTAAACTAAAATGACGCATTTATATTATAAACATATACATTGATTCAAATCTGTCCCATAGTGTGTCGGATTAATGTGCGATTGATTATTTCATGTAAAAAATTAATAAGGACCAATGTACTAAATTATAAACAACCAAACTCATTTTATTTGTATAGGATATTTTATGTGTGTTGTAAACTAAAATGACACTTTTATATTGAAAATTTATTCTTTAAGTCACACAGACCAAATCATGTTCTGAATCGGCATGTAATCAATTCTTATGTGTGAAAAATAAATTATGGATAATTTTCTTAATTTTTGAAAATTTTCCGATGTCATTTTCTCTATTTTGGTGAAGTGACAAATTTTTTAAACCAAAATGTCACTTTTATATTGAAAACATGCACTTAATGTTTTACCGACTACATTGGGTGTCATTTTGACATAATTTAGTTTTTTTACAGATAAAAAATAAATTTTAGATCTTCTTCCTAATTTTTGAAAATACTATAAGATGATTTTATAAATTTTTTCTATTTTAAGTTGTTTTAAACTAAAATTAAACATTGGTATTCAATACATGAACATTGAGTCATAATGATCACATCAAGGACCATATTGATGTATGATCAATTCTTATTTGTGAAAAATGAATTTCGGATTGTTTTATCCAACGTTTGAACATGTTATGTAATTGTTTTATTTGTTTTTGGGTATGAACCATGTGTTTTAAACTAAAATGATATTTTTTATTGAATACAAGGACTTAGAGTAATACTGACCACATCAAGTATCATATTGATGTGTGATTAATTCCTACACAACACAAATTAATTATTTATTATTTTTCATAATTATTTAAAGTAAATACAAGCTCATTTTTAGTGTTTTGGTTAAGTGTAACATTTTTCAAATTGAAATGATTATTTTCTATTTAAAATTAATATTTTGATTCATACCAGCCGTGTCATTTCTAACATTGATTTGTGATCAATTAATAAACTTCATATGTGACTTATAGATCACTACTCTAATGTATCCAAACAATTTGAGTTTTTTTATTGGTTTTGATAATGTGACATATGTATTGAACACATTTTTTAATTTAACAAAATAATTATTAGATAAAAAATATAAGGAAATTAAATAAAAAAATTATCAAAAATAATGATAAAATCAATTAATGAAATAGTATGTTGTCACCTATTCATGATGGGTGTATAAATTCTAACACCATGTATTCTTCCAATTAATTTCAAAAAAAATGGTTTTATCCATTATAATAATCTTTTTGGAATAGATAAAAAATAATATATGTTAAATTAGATACTAATAATTCACATAACAAATATATTTCGATAGTCATAGCCCATATTAGATCACAAACATATTAGGTAATTAGCTAAATCTGATGTATAAATGCATTCTAAAACCATGTACTCAGCCCCCGGATCTCAAAAGAAATTTACTAATTCTTTGGAGTAGATATATTTCTATTAATATTTGTAGTACTAAATAAATATTTAAAATAAATGATTAAATAATATTTTTAATGAAATTTAAATTACCTTAAGAAACTATCTTTTCACGGATTCCAATCATTTGATGGTATATGATATCTTTCATAAGGTTGAAAACATAATATCAAAAATATTTTTCACTATCTTACTTTAGAAATTGTGACCAAAATAAGTAAATTGGTTTGAAATATGTTTTGACAGTTAACAATTCTATATATACATTAATTTATTTCTATTTGAATAAATCCATAGGCTTCTTATTTTTAGTGAACAACCACATATCATGACGTATCCAATAATTTTATAGCACCCTACTTCAAAAAAAATTACCATTAAAACAAAAATACAAACATATAATTCAATGTTTATCTGTAAAATATTAATTTTAGTGCATAAAAAATTCATAATAAAAATTATGTATGGTTTGTTGGTATAAATTCAAGCATTGGATCCATAAAATATATATTTTTTCCATAAAAAGTTATTTGGATAAGAATACATTGCTTCCTAAAAAACTAAATCAAATATGTAATAAAAAAAAGAAAGAATAAATTTTATATGATTTTATTTTGGGGTTTTACCCTAGAATTATAGTGTAAAAGAAGTGTAATTTTCCTAATTATTCTTATCAAATTGCATTCTTAGTTTATCGATTTCATATAAATTTCTTTCACTTATAAATAAAATTATTTTATTGAATCAATGTCGGGATTAATGAATCAAAATATTCCTTCATAAGTTGTTCCCTTTATATAATAGTAATATAAACACCTATATAAAATATAAATAGATATTAAATTTAATAAATATATTAAATCAATTTATGGATTAAAATATTATAAAAATTTACCTCATATATGTATTCAAAACAAACACTATCATCTATTCATGCTTCAGAATATCAGTTATACTCTCGAGACCAAACACATATGCAATGAAATTTACAAATATTTATTTTTACAAATGAATGTTGGAAACATATCCATCTTTTAATGTGGTTTCTTCATGAACATGAAATTTGAATAGTTGTTATAGTGGAACTTGTGGGGAGAAGGTATTATTGAATGGTCCCTTTGTTTTCTTAGTTGATTCACTATATTTTCTTGATCAAACCTTCTATTTTCCAATTGTTTTACATGTTGGTTACACTATACCTCACATAAATCTTTTCTCATCTACCATTATATTTTTTCATTTGAATAATAATTATTAAGGTAACACCTCATGTATATTTAAAAGACTAAAAATCCATGATATGAATGTTCCAGTAGAATCATTTACCATTGTAATATCTATATCATCATGTGAAATTGGAAACTCAATTTTGTTTTCCTAAGAAATATCAATCCCCACAATCGTGTTATTTTTTTGGAGTATTTATCTAGAATGTCTCCCATGATATTATACATTATAACTATCTCATAATGGTTGTGTCTAGGAATTTATAGGTAGAAACTACATACAAACCTTCACAATAGACAATTACTGATATAAAGTTACCAGAATTTGATTGATTCACATTTAGAAGAATGATTATTGAAAAAAATAATTATAATGGGTAAGGATTACTGTCCAGTGTGATGACTAGCATCAAAACTAGTGAGTTTATTTGGTTGGTCATGTATGGATATTTTTTCCACAGACTGTTCACTTTGATCCCTTTACATGTATTGGTCTTTCAAACTAGACCAGAAAATATTATCTTCAAAATCATATTATTTATCCTGAATAATTAGAACACCTAATATATATATATATATATATATATAATTCATTAAACGTGTTCTAAGAGACACTCTAAAACCTATACCTCTAACCCAAAAATATTTTCACAACCTCTTCAAAGCTATTGAAAGTGTTTTTTTATTCAGGTATAGTCTCTCCTAATTCATATGTTCAAACCATATAAGAAACATATTACCATAAATATATATTTTTATGTAATATTGTTATAAAGAATAATGAATTCATATTATATAATACTTATTGATAATTCCCATAATGTATTTTGGTTTTCATTAACTTGTTTTTTTATATATGATGGAATCCTTCTATAACACCTCACATGGGGTGGAAGTCGATTCAAATTTTGATTCGACAATCAAAATAAAAAAATTAACATATGTTTTTTAAAATCACATAATGATTTTATTATAGATTTAATGTATATATCACCTTATTCTCTAGTTATGTGTACCCCATCGTTACTTTCTGACATGGGTACATTGGTTTTGAAAACAATTTTTTGTTTTTATCACTTATTTTTTGTTCATAAAATAAAACTTTTGATTCAAATTGGAGAGAGAAAATAATATCAAATAATATAGTATCAACAAATATTAACATAAAATTATTTATTATCATGAAAACTAATGAAAACAATCCATATATTATTCTTTATATTGTGTGAATAAGTAAATAATGGGTGTGGATTTACATTTCTCTAAGTTTCCATAAGATGATACTTTGGAAAACGTGCCTAAATTCCTCAATGGGTTTTCCAAGATTCAATTATGTCACATTTATTATGGAAATCATATAAAATAAATGAACTCTATATGGTATAAGGAAAATTATATCAATTCATCATTATATTATTTTTTAATAAAATAGAGAACGTATATCATAACATTAGCTTAATAAGTTCAAAAAGGGGTTCCTTTATTATTGTCGGAACATGAAACCATGACTCTATATCAATTATCACAGTAAGTGTCATTTATTACATAACATAGCTAATAAAAATTTACTTATTGGTTCAATAGGATGGTCATTTTGATTCCAACCGACCTAAAATTCTATACCCTCACCTCTTTCTAAGATAATTTTAGTCAATATGGTTATGCTATGTTGTTCTTTATTGTTTCATTACAGTGTTGTTAATACAATAATAATTCTATAGATTCTACATAAACTGCCTATTCTTCCTCGATAATGGTATCATAATTGGTTGTAGATGTTTCTATACCAATGCGTATTCAAAAATTTAATTTATATTATGTTCTTAATTCATACATAATATAATATCAGGATGAAAATTATTGTATATTAAAAAACACTTTAAACTGCTCATTAGATACACTTTCATTTCTATAACAGTTGAATGGATTTTGATACACAATCAATAATCCATATGCCCTCATTTTGGTCCCCTAAAACATATAATATTTTGTTTACATTGGTACTTCCAAGAATTATAGTGATATCCCAACAAAAGGGTCATCCACAGTTGAATTTTCAAATTACCCTATAGTTTTTTTATTCCTCTGCAAGAGAATTGACCAATTCATGTTTTTTGGATATTACACATAAAAACATGCACTTCTTTTGATTCCATTATTAATTAATATTAATTATACAATCACACATTGAAATTAACCCTCATGAAGCGCATTTTATCAAATTTCACATCACAGATGTTGTAAACCCGTTTGCAATAGAAAATCATCATTTGAAATTATGTATAATCCAACTCATATATTTGTTCAATAATTCTTTAATATGACATATTCTCATAAATTTAGTTTCTATCAGTGGAACCAAATATGGGAATAACTACCGCAACAAATGTAACTCCATTTTTTTATCCAAATGTTGTAATCATGTAATTTTTTATAGAAAGTATAACCATTATTTAAAAAACTATTCTAAGATATAACATTTACATTTGACCCCCTGGATAGCCATCAAATTGATTTGGAAATTGAATTCATATTTTTAGATAACTATTTATAAATATGATCATGTAAACCTCTTATAAAATATCGATTATTTATATTTGATATCCATCCATAATGAATTAGTAGATTCAAATGACTAAGTATATCATTATGGTCTTCAATAGATTGATCAACATCCTTACCAGTATATAAACTGTAACGATGATCTACCTTCAACAATGTGATTGTAGTTTTAATAACCTTTTTTGGAAATCTCTTCACCAATAAGGCATCTGTTGTGATGATTCTTTGAGAGATCGATTTTATCAACATCTAATAGGTAATATATATAGAATTAACCATCATTTTTACAATAAATTATTTTTTAATTCAACATTCTATCCAATTTCAATTCATTATGTGCCCTTTAAAAATATTTTTATATCATTCAATGGGATCTACCAAAATATAATGGTTAGGACCACAAATTTGAACCTCTATAACCAATTGAACCATGTGTTGGACTATTATATCAGATAATGATAGTGGGAAGCACATATATAATTCACATAAAATGACAATAACCCCATTATTCATGATTGGTAAAATGATTTTGTCTATAACATTACTACATATATCTTTGAAAAAGAAACAATGTCTGGTTAATATATGCCATAAATTTTTATAAATAATGTAATGTAAACAAACACGAATCAAATCATGTATGAAAAGATGATATGAATGGGATTTTAGTCACTATAAATTAAAATTATTCATTGGAATGAAATTCTTAATATTTGATGAAAAAACCTCTTGAACTTTTACACTATTAATGAAAATGAACATCTAAAAATTTTCTTGTATGGATAATGTGTAAGCAGCTAGGGAAAAAAAATTACAAATTTTTCCCTACTCTGGTTCCACATATTCCCTTGTCCCTATGTCAATGAGGACCAACAATCCTTGGTTCCATATTTTTTTCCTTGAAAATTTATGAACATTCCAATTATGCAATAAAATATATTTCATTTGACGTGCATGACATAAATAAAATGTTAAATGTACCAAAAATTCAAGTATAGTAATTCAAAGAAAAGTGTTCTCATTTTCTTACCTAATATATTGATTCTTTTTTTAAATGGTTCATAAAAAAATGTTTCAATAAATTTTATATTATAAAATAGTTCCTCATTCGTTATTGGAGACAATTTTGTCACTTTTTTGATATCCCTATCGAATGTTGCAGTCCAGAATTAGAATTTATGTTAACAAGGTAAAAAAAAATTATATCCTCAAAAATAGTCATAGAAAAATATCTTATCCAATTTCATTGTGTGCATTATTCCCAAATGGGACACCCCCACATTCCATTAATTCTATATCTAGAGAAATTTCCATCATCTGGAAATTTATTTATTATCCCAGTCATCATGGCCGTGAAAGTGAATTCTTCAGTTCTATAAGCATCATACATTGTAACATTGATATATTAAATCAATTATATATATTCAATAATGGGAGAAAAATAGACATTGATTTCATTTCTAGGTTCTTTTGGTCCAAATATTTGAATAGAAACATAATGTATTTTTTATTCAGACATAACAATGGGGAAAGTTATGATTTATTAACATAATTGGCCTTATACTGTGACTAATACTTTTTACACCAACAATATTTAATCCATTTATAGATAACTCATGAAAAAATATTATTGACTCATTTCTAAATTTAGGATACTCATAATTAGGTTTCTTCAACTATAGATAGTCTACTGGATGACATAGTTTACCATATTTAATTCTAATATCTGTGGGCCACATCAATTGTCACATGGTTTCCTGACATCCATATATTATTTTAAACTATGAAATGATAGAAATTTACAATACATATTTTTATGGACTTGATTCATCATTATATAACAATTCACGCCATAGTTACGACATTTTATGAGTGACTCATGGTCATTTGAAAACAATATGAAATCGGTTTTAATTGCATTTATTTATTGAGAGATCATTCCCATTTAACTTACTATTCACATAGAATTATATTTTTGACAAGGAATTTCAATTTCATTTGGTTTCATATCATTTTAATGTCCAATCAGTTCCATAAAGCTGGTGCCACTCCATCCACTACCATCTTTGAAATTATGTAGATTTAATATAGATGATAATGTTCTTTACTTAGTACAAATAGTATAAAATGGTATCTTATAACCACTATTTAGATTCTCAAACAAAATTGTAAAATAAAAAACATCATCATAAATTTCCATTATCAATTATTTCATAAGATCTTAATCATCATTTGAACTGGTACTCGTCACAAATGTTCCATAAACCATAGTATCATTCCAATCAACATGCACATTTTTTCCCATATTTATTCTAACTATTATACCTCCGATCTATTCAATGAAAAATAAAATGTTCTTCCAATCAATCAATGATAAATATTCTTGACTAACAACAACATAAACACAGAAAAACGATTTGAGATGGGTCGAATGCATTCTCTATTACAAACATGAAGAACTCTTTAACTCTATTATCATACTCTTTAATCATTTTACTAGAATGCATCCATTTTTAATTCATATCCATATTATTAGGTTCATTTAATATTCATTTTTTATATAAAATAATCAAATGAACATAATATATTTATAATAAAAAGATAATGTTTCAGATAATTTTAATTAGGGGAACCTACCATTTGAGTGTTATAGGTTATGATTCCTAACTGGTTTTCATTTTACTAAAGGGTAACATTAAATTTAACAAACTAGGGTAAACATTTTTTTGATGGAATATGTTCTTGATTTTATGTTCTGTGGGAGAAAAGGTGGTAATAAATGTTTTATATAAATATATTTATTTGTTATTAGACAGTATAAATCCCTAGGAATTATTTTTTATTTCCATTCATTTAATTATAACCTCAATTTATAAATTTGTGTTTAAATAACATTCCTCAGAAAAGAAAAGTTCATTTAATCATGATATTTTAAAGCATTTTCATGGATCATGTAATTACAAGAAATGAATGGGTGAAATTGTTATTGATGATAGAAGTGATGTTTGATTCCATGTTAGTTTCTTCTTTGGTAGATCATTCAAGAAAATTTATTATAAGAATAACAATAAAAATATGTATGCTATAACCCAATGATGAAACAATGTTTAAAAAATAGTATAGTTATCAATCATTTGATTATTTCACATATCCTAAAATTTAAATTTCATGAAAAAGACCACAAATAAATTCCATTAATAAACATTCCAAAAAAATTAATTAGCATAGATTTCACATCATTGAGATCCAAAGGTTTTTGATTCCCCCTCTAACAATGACACATATCACTATATGTTATCTCCCACTTCTAGTAGTCGAAACCATCATAGGTATATCCAAAAATAGTATACTAATTCTTAATAAAATCTATACCACATGTATGGTTAGGTGATATTATAATAAAATTTTAAAATAATCCATTATATTCTAATCCTACATGGTTCCATGATAAATGAGTTTTATATTAGTGATTTTCTTAGGTGACACACAAAATGTTCCTAATTATACTCTTAGATTAAAATAATAATAAAAGTTTTTACATTGCATAATAAAAATAAATTATATTATAAATAAAAAGATAAATCACAGAAATACCCACACACCTCAAACTATGAGTAAAATTTTCCTTATCTTCACTTCATATTTAAATTAACTAGATAAAAAATTAAATTTAAAAATTAAATTTATCACCATCTATATTGAACAATGAAAAATAAAAACACATCCCATTCTAGGAGTCCAAACTTAATACAAAAAGAAATATAACACTCTATCTGAATATAAAAGAAACATTATATTATGATATAAGAAATTCTATTTCTCAAGCCTTATATATTAACTTGGTAATATCCAAAATACCTAAAATAAAAAGATGATAAACTCTTATAAGAAACCCATTGAACATGCCTCTCAAATCAAAGATAATCATAATCAAGACCATATGTTTACATTTAAAACAACATAATTTTATTTTTAACTCTAAAAAAATTAAATCATTTTATTGTAAATAAAATTATTATTTTACCATTTAATCACGTCATCCATTTGGAAATAAAATTTATAAAATCCTTGACAATTCATATACATTTTCAAAAACAACTCAAAAAATCAAATTCGAATCAATCTCTTTGAAATCACCATAAAATGTTAAATTTAATTACCAAACTAATTTCGAATTTCAAAATCCAAAATTAAATTATTCCTTTTAATGACATTAAAAATAAATATAAAAAACTATATTAATTTTTTAATCTAGATAAGAAAAATTTAGAATTTTATAATGTATAAAATTTATAATAAAAAAATACATATATAAAAACTACCAAAAATTTAAAATAGGGGGAATGCATGGTGCTTAAGTTGGTTGTGGGAGTGGAAGATGGTTAATGGGTGGTCACCAAAGGGATGCTTCATGATGGTGGTTGGTTGACTGAGGCTGAAGATAGGAATGAAAAGTAGAAAAAATCTAGTTATAAGTCCCACAAAAATATAATGTGGTTTTGATGCGGTATGAATGGGAGATGTGAATGATGACACAGATAAAAAATGATATGTAGGGAAATAATAAAACCCTGTATATTTAAGAGAGTTCATATTAGAGAAGGTCAGGAGGGGGAGGCGGCAGAGATGAACATCCCTGAGAGCACGAACACCCCAAGTGAAATCACTTTGGGTAGGGTTCTATTAAAAATATGGGGCAGGTTTTTATCAAAACTGGGGAAATACTGATAGAGAGGGGTTTTATCAGTGTTAAGATAATAGTAATTGATAAAATACCTCTTTATTTGTGTTTATTTTACCTTGATAAAGTTACAACATTATCAATGTTTTGAATGAGTTGACAAGGGGTTTCTTTATCCGCGCTACAAATATTTTAATATAATTATGTATATATTTTGTATATATTTATATAATTAAATGTACTTATTTAATTATATATATTTAAAATACAAATATATTTATATAAATATATTAAATATATTCAATATATACGTATATTTATTATAATTTTAAAATTATTTTAATATATAAATATTTATTTATATTTTTGAAAATAATTTTTTATAAAATATATTTTTATTAATATATAAATATTTATGTAAATATATATTTTGTTATTATTAATCAATATATAATATTAAATTTATTTAATATTAAAAATGATTGAAAATTAATAAATAAAAATGAATTTGTGTGTTTGAAATTAATTTGTGTGTATATATATATGTGTGTGTGTGTGATATATGTTAAAATGAAGAATGAAATTATATAATATGTATTGAATATTAATTACATAAATTATAATAAGAATTAATAATTTTAAAATATGAATTACATTTATTAATTTTATAGATAATTTCATTAGGTTTAAAATGAATATTTATATATGTTAAAAGTAGTTGGGGGCTCACTTGAGTGGTAAAGGATCCCTATAATCATGCATATAACTTGGGTTCAAATCCGAGTGGGGCAGAATTTCCATATGGACTGTAGAAGTAATGTAGAACTGTAATAGTGTATGTACTATATCAGTACTATTGCATTAATACTATTCATCCCAAATGGGCCTTCGAGCCACTATGCCTTCGAGCCCTCAATTGGGCGGGGATGCATGCATGATGTGGACAAGCGGTGGTGAAATCATGATGCAAATATGGTCCTTGGGAAATCTAATGGTGGACCTATAGGTCATGTACTAAGGGACATTTTTCTATGTAATGGGCTTCATGTGAACTAGGACTTTGGTAAAAAAGTTACATTGTTATAAAGATGATGGGTGGGTGGGTTATCCCTTGGGGGCTATAACATCACTTTTTAGCTTGTGTGTGTGTGGTGTGTGTGTGTATAAATATAAATGTACCCCTAAGGATTTAATATTTATATACATTAAAATGGAAGTGAATACATATTAGTTATATAAATTACAATCACATTAAAAACATTAAATTTAAATGAACATATAAATTAATATTAGAAAATGAATTAAATTAGAGAACAATTGAAAAATTAAACATTGATAAATTAATAAATTTAAAAAATATTAAAAATATAATGATTAATTATGTATAAGAAACAATAAAAATGAATAAATTACAGAAACATTAAATGAATAAATATTGTTTTTGAAATGTTGAGGGTTATGACCCATTTATTGAACATATAAAACACGACCTGTTTTTATATTGGAAAAATAGTGGACCCATTACATGTATGGTAAAAACCCTAAAACAAGAAAGAAACCAAAATGATATTGATCCATTAAATCCAAAGAGAATAAAACAACAAACCAAGCACATGAAAAAGCCTCATCACCACCTAGCTAGACAGTGAAAAAGTGGGTTCCGAAAAAATGATGTATCTCCCCCTATATAAAGAAGTTAGATTATACTGGTAGAAAAACATGGAAGAGAACCTATCCAACCATAAATAATGTGGTGGAGATATAGATGAATGGTTTCTTCACACCATTCCCTCATCCAAGCCTCCCCCACGACAAATAATGCAAGGGAACTCATTATAATGTCAACCAAATGCGACACTAAACTGAATTGAAAACACTGAGAAATATTAAATGGAAAGGTACCCAAACTTCTATAAATAGAGATGATGGATAGATTGATTTCGGTGTTTATAACACTCAAATCTTTTTCGATGTGTCCCACCTAGCGAAACTTCTAAAATGCTATACAATTATCCAAATGTAACAAGGAAAATCTAGTGTACACGTAGAAATCTATACCCTAATAAACATTAAAAATCCAGAAAACCAGAATAGATCCAGTTGAAGCAGTCAAAGAACCCCAGAATAGAAGACTGTCCCAATCACCAGCCACAACATTGGTTTCATTTCCCCCCACACATCAATCCATGTGACCCCCTTTTCATCGTTGTCAAGTTCACCATAGAACACCTTGCATGATCCCCAACCACCACCTGATTCTTGACAACCAAACACTGTTATCTATAAAAAACCAAGCCATCACCGTATCCTAGAACACCATTACCTAGGAGAGACAACCACCTATGGATCACCTCCACGTGAATAAAAATGAATAAATTTAATATTTAAAGATAAATTAAAATTAAAATACTTTTTTAATTATTATTTTAAGTAATAATAAATTTATTCATTTTTATTAAATATAAAATATGTATTACTTATTTAACTAAATCTAAAATATTTTTATAATTCATTAATTTTTAATTACTTAATTAATATTATGTTTATTAATATATGCAAATATATAATAACATATATATCAATATATTTTTACATATATCAATATATATTTTTATATATGAAATAATATTTGATTAGAAAAATTTAATGCAGATGATTAAATATTAAAAATGAATAAATTTAAAGAAATAATAAACAAATAATAATTCATAAAATAATTTAGTATATATATATATATATTTGTTTAATATATTCATATATATCATTAAATATTTTATATATATATAATATGTATTTTATTTTTCATATGTTAAAATAGTATATTAATTATTTAATTAGAATATTATTTATTTAGTTAATGTTTTCATTTTTATTAATTGTGATTGGTTTACTACTTATTTAATTTTATGAATTTTATTTTTGTAGTTTATTTATTATTTAATTATAATATTTTTATAATACTCATTATTTCTAAAAGAAAAATGAAAAATTAATAGATAAACTTATTGTGGTGTATGCTTCAATGAAATATTTACAAAATGAATGACTATGGAATCTAGAAATTGGGTGTTCATACTATATGATAATAGATTTCCATTTGTTTCTTTATGTGTTTCTGGTCCCCATGTGAGAGTTCACTACATAAATGGGGTCCAAGTAGCGATTTATCATCAACAGTTCTGGAAACCACTAATAATTAAATCCTTTTTTTATTTTATTTAATCTATAGTGGTGGTTTCATAAAACCACCACTAAATACATAAAAACTAATTTACCCTTCTGTCACCCACCCTACCTCGTCCCCTATGTCACCAAAACAGTAACTCCCCCCCCCCCCCGAACTATGTCTACTCCCACTCCCTCAACGTCGACCACACTCCCTTGACTGCCAACCACCGACTCACCCTCCTACAACACCGACCCCTACCTTGATGCTTAACACTATATTTTAATCCCCCAATATAGATTCTAACACCTATCCCCTAACTCCCTCCCTTATTAATTTTTTTTGACCCCCAACCCTACCTCCCTTGATGTCATTTGCTGGGAAGTCCCACTACAGTTCTTTTCTGGAGATGAAAATCCCTCTTCTCTATTTCCTAGTGACCACCAACCCCAGTGGATATTGATCCCTAACCCCTTTAATTGTGCCTCCCTCATTGATTTCCCCAAATTCATTCTAAGTTGGATGTTATTGGGATCATGTCTTTACCATCAACGGTGGTTGTTCCCCACTCCATACCTCGGTGACCTTTTCATGCAATGATTATTTAAAGAAGTTATTGTGATTTGTACTCATTAAAAATGATGATTTAATATCCTACACCTCACGAAAGTTGAAGATCCATGGGAAGAACTACACATCACATGATACTGAGCAAGAATCAATGATTTTTGACTCGAAAATATGTTGGCACTACCTATATGTTGATAAGTGTGATATATATTGATCATGAGAGTCTAATGTATATATTCCAATAAAAGGATCTGAACATGCATCAATGAAGATGGTTGAGATGATCAAGGACTATGATTGCACTTTTAACTACTATTTGAGACAGTCGAACAAGGTTGTTTATTCTCTTATTAGAAAATAACATACTACTCTATCCATGATATAGATTGGGAAAAACCATATATTCATGGATATGATAATGATAAATTTGGAAATCATAATATCCATGATTATATCCTTACCTTCCACAATGATTTCCCAACTATCAATTGAATAGATGATTATTGAGTCACAAAGGGATGACCTCAAGCTAAAAAAAGGTGAATGTAAAATAGGAAGGAAAGAAACATGATTTCCACAGTGATGATGATGGTGTTACTCAGTTTGGATAGGGAATTTGTTTTTCTGTTTCACCTAGGATAAAGAATGAGATAATTTATAATGCACACAACTCACCTTTTTCTATGCATCAATGAAGTTCCAAGATATATTGTGATCTTCAAGAACACTTCTTGTGGCATACCATAAAGAATGATATTATAGAGTATATCTCAATGATCATGATTTGTCTGTAAGTTAAATCATAATTACATAATTCTATCGGGATGAAATAACCATTTCTAATACCCATGTGGAAATGAGATAATTTCACTATGGACATCATCAATCATCTCGAAAAAACAACCAAAGGAAATAATAAGATATAGGTCATAGTGGTTTTAATCACCTAGACATCCCACTTTATCACTATTCTAGAAGATCTATAGTCTGAAAAATTTTCCAAGATATATGTTATGGATGTTGTGAGGCTACATGGGTTTCTAGTTTCAACCATCTCTGATCATGATGCAGGGTTCACATCTAAATTCTGGAGAATACTTCAACATGATTTGAGTTCGTAATTGAATTTCAACATGGCATATCACCCATAAACTGATGCCAAATCTAAGAATACTATTCAAACACGTAAGGTTCTGCAAACAGAATTCTAAATGGAATTCAACGGTTGATGAGATCAACATCCCCAATTGGTTAAGTTCTCAAATAAAAACAGATTCCACTATAGTATTTAGATAGATTCATATAAGGCACTATATGGGAAGTGATGTAGAACTCCAACTTGTTGGGATGAAGTTGGTGAAATAAAGATACATGGACCTTGTGAAATAGATAAATGATAAGGTTCAATCCATCCTACAACACAGAAATGTTTCCCAGAGTCAGATAAATAGCTATTCAGAAAACCGTCAAATGGACTTGGTGTTCTATGTTGGATTCAAATACTTCCTTCAAGTATGACCATTGAAAATAATTATGTTGCTTGGAATGAAAGGGATTATCATCCCAAGTTATATTAACCACATTTAGATCCTTGGTCTAATAAAAAGAGTATCATATTAGCTTGTAATTCCACCAAATATAGATAGAGTTCATGATTTTTTTCATTTATCTCTCTTGTATAAGTACATACATGAACCCTCACATGTACTTAATTTGGAGGTGGTACAACTAGAGAACGACCTCTCATATGAAGAGCAGCTAGTGATGTTGTGGACTGTAGAGATAAAGTCATATGAAATAAGACAAATCAGTTTGTTAAAGTATTATGGAGGAATCATAAGTTTGAATAGGCTTTATGGGAACTAGAGGAAGCAATGCTGGAGAAGTACCATCAACATTTTTCACTTTATTATATAAAATGATATTTTGAGGGAGAAATTTAAAAAGTGGTGTAGAATATAATGACCAAAAAATTTATTAATAGATTTTTCCTTCTTATCAAACACTTAAATCACATAGAAATACTAATAAAAAATCATCCTCATAAATAATGAATTAAATATGTGATATTTATTAAAATTAAAGAACCTATACCATTGGAATTGTAACATGTCCCTTGGAATAGTAACATGACCATTAGAAATAGTAATCTATCAAATAGAATTGTAACCTCACCTATGAATGTATAACTAAAATTTATGTATCCTATAAATGAAATTATGATATATTTATATCATGGTATAAGTAAATAAATGATTTAAAAATGATAAATTATGTGCTGGTATTTTGTTTATGGTAAATGATCATTTACAATATTATAGTTAATATAACGATTGAAAATAAAATGTATTTTCATAAAACATATTCATTGAATAAAACTTCTTTTTATTATAATTATAATATAATTTTATTAAGCTTTAATTACTTTTTAAAAGGGACATAAAATAAATTATAATATTAAAATTGATATTTTTCAAATAAATAATGAATTTAATTACAATAAATTTTCATATTTTGATAATTATTTTCATAAAATGTAATCAATGTTTTAATTATACACATTGAAAAATGTTTACATTGAATCATTCGTACTTTTCTAAAATTGTTGCAGTTTTGGTGAATAGTGAGATATGATAATTTATGATATAAGACAAATACATGATTTATTGGGTCATGGATGCTGTATGGATGATGTTGAAGCACATTGGTTAGAAATATTAAAAACATTTTACTATATTTACTCATAATAATAAACACTTTTTATATTCATGATCCGAAAAAATTATCTAAGGAATAAAATAATAAATAAACACTTCTTTCCTCCCCTACAAATAGCACACATCACCACCTATTCTCCTCACATTTTCCAAGGCTTGAATATTTTATAAATTGTTCCTATTTACTTTCTAAATAATCATCCCTACATCAAGGATGTTCTTCTCTCAATAAAGAACCAAACCCAAATGCCTTAAAGAATGTTCTGAAGGAGAAGAAATTCAAGAGGTAAAATATTATTTTTTTCTCTTTTAATTTCTTTTATTTTCATATTCTATCCTCAACTCACCTATCTGAGGGTTCATGATAACATCCATTTCATATATATACTATTGTTTCTTGTGTTAATTACATATCCATCACTTAATCTCTTCTCTCCCCTGTTAATTCAAAAAATGAAAACATCATCTATGAATTGTTCATTTACCACCTTCATGGAGGAAGAGTTTTCACATATCATTACTACCTTCCAGGATGGTCATAAAACAATTATAATTGTTAAAAAAAATTTATGTTGTATTTGATAACCTATTCTATGTTCTACAAATAACATATATACTAAATATCAAATAACAAAACAAAACTAGTTCATTATGATTGAAATCCCACCAAAATAATCTAAATGGTTATCATAAACATTTTATCTAATAAATAATCCAAACAATATGGAAACAAAATGATATATAAGTTCATTAATAATATAATTATGGAGAATTATTTTCATTTTACATGATAATCGATTATGAAACCCACGAAAATGAACACTCCCACAATGATAATATTGAACTCTATAACTCATAAATATAGAAATAAATGGATTAATAAAAATATTTTAAATCCAATACATGTAGAAGAGGATTTTGATTTAGTAATTAATAGATATAATTTTATTATACAGTACATTAATATGAGAAAACCATTCTGACATAATGTAAGGGGATTCCCGTACCCAACTCCTTCTCATTGGGTTATTTCTATTTCAGGACTTTTTTTGTATAAATGATTCTTTAATGTTCCATAGATATAATTATTTTTTTCATATATTTTAATTTCTATGATATTTATTTTTTCAATATTAATTTTTGACAAATAAAATTATTTTACAAAATAACTCTTCTTTCGAAAACAAATTTTTGACTCCCCTTGAGTTGTTTATTCTTCGCTCAAGTATGACGAATCTTATAACAAATACATTTTTCCATTTTCATTCAGTAACCCCATGTTTATTAATTGTTTATGAAATCCATATAAAACTAATTATTTTATGTAGGATTTTTATTACTGTGATTGATATAAGTTCTACGTGTCATGCATTATTATATTAATATTATGATGTGACGAGAGTGCCTGGAATTATATGGTGCTACAATACATTAGGTAATATGATGTATCTCATGAAAAAAATGTGAAATATTAATGAACATGATGATATCTGTGTTCAGAATAACGATGTTATGATTATGTACATATGTTATACATGAACATGATGTTATCTTTTTCCAGAACAATGTGTGGTATTTAACCACTAAAACATGATGTCCAATTTTTATTTATTACCATATTTCATTCCTTTAGATAATTTTTCATCACATGATTATTATGATGAACCTACTATTATTTTATGATGATGATGATTATGCATACCATTTCTTTTAAATAAATTTTAATGATTAATTATTCATAATTGATGTAGTGTTTTATTTTTTTGAGGATACTAATACTTTTGATCCTAGTTTTGCGACGCTATTATGTTTTTTTATATTTGAAATTATACAATAGTTATGTATGAAAAAGTTGGGTCACTATATGTCAAATAGAAATAAATAAGAAAATGAGATTGAATTGCTTTCAAACATTATGAAAATGATCCATAATTCATTTTTAACATATAAAAATCGAATGTATGTCAATCTTACACATTATGTAGTTGGTATGATTATAAGATAATGTTTTCAATAACATTTGTAGTTTTAGTTTAAAACACTAATCACATGGCCACAACCCAGAAAATGAGTTTTGATTTTTTTTCAAACTATAAGATAATAAATCCATATTCATTTGTGATGTGTAGGAATTTAATGTAAATAAATTAGATAAGTTATGTGTATGTTATGACTTAATGTATGGTTTGTCAATATAAAAGTGACATTTTAGTTTAAATCATGTGTAAAATAGCCAAATAAAATGAAACAATAATTATTTGTTTTTTAATTTATATGAGATATACATAATTCATTTGTGGTGTGTATGAATCAACACCACACCAATATATCACAAGATGTGGTCGATAAGACTCAAAATTCATGTTTTCCAAATAAGTGGTTCATTTTAACTTAAAACACATGTCACATTGTCAAAACAAAGAAAACAATCATTGATAGTTTCAAAATATACGAAAAAAGTTCCATAATTTATTTTTAACTTTTATGAATCTTCCACACATCAATCTAATACATTATTTGATCAATATTACTCAAACTATGTTTTCAAAATAATGGTTTCATATTTTTTGAAACATGAATCACATATCCAAAATTGGTAAAAAATTTATGTCATTTTCAAACATTAGGAAATCAATCCTTAATTTATTTTTGATGTATATAAATTCTTTACACAATAATCTGAATAACTTTGTGCCCTATGTGACTAAAAGTGCGTTATTTTAATATAAAAGTGTCTCTTAATATTTTAGCACATTACACTAGTCAAAACAATGAATTGAGATTGAGTTATTTTTAAACATTAGGTCAAAAGAAAATAATTAATTTATGATGTGTAGGAATGGATCCCATGTTAATTTAACACATGATTGATTAAATCCATATGAAACTCACAAAATTATATGGAAAAATACATGACATTAATTGATATATGTATGTGACATGAATGTTTATTTACAAATTATGATATGATGGGAGCATCTGAAATTATATAGTGATACAATTCATCAGGTAATATAATGTATCACATGAGATAATGAGAAATATTCATTAACATGATGCAATATTTTTTCATAATTATGAAGTTATGATTATGCAAACATGTTATTTGTGAACATGATACTAGATTTTTCCATATATATGTGTGGTATTTAACCACTGAGACAAAATGTTTCATTTATATAAATTTCCACATTTCCATTAGTTATTTAATTTTTCCTCTAATAATTATGTTGATGGTCATATGATTATGTTATGATTATGGTGATTATTTTCACCAATGTCATATTGATTCATTTCCTTATCTATCCTCTAAGTGGGAATTTAGCTTTCCCATTCCTTTGATGTATATCATCAGGAGGCTACATGTTCAAAGGAGACTCTGTACTTTGTAAGGATAAAGACAAATATTTTCTTATATAAGTTTTTATGTTTTATTATGGATATATGAAATATGATCCTAATATTTAAAAGATACAAATCCTTTTGATCTGTGTTTTTTAATGCTATTATGTTGTTTATCATTAAAATAATGCAGTAGTTATGTAAGAAAAAGTAATGTAGTTATAGATTACATAGAAAAACCCAAGAAAATGAGTTGGATGTCTTTCAAACGATAGGAAAACTATACGTAGTTAATGTTTAACATATTGAATCCGAACATATGTCAATCTAATTCACGAGGTGGTTTATATGAAATGAATTTCACAATTTCAATATAAATGTTTCATTTTAGTTTAAAACTTCTGTCGCATATCCAAAAATCCAAAAAATGACATCATATATTTTCAATTTTAGGATAAGGAATTACTATTCATCTGTGATGTGTAAGAATAAAATGAACATCCATTATATAGTTGATGTGGTAGTTTTGACTTGAAGTGAGTGATTACAATATAAATGCATCATTTCTGTTTAAATTGTGTGTCACATAGACAAAACTATGAAATCAATAATTTATTGTTTTTTTCTATTTTTAAACGATATGAGTAATTTATTTTTGATGTCTATGAATTAACCCCACATCAATTTGACACATGATATGGTCGGTATGAATCAAAATGCATGTTTTTAAAATAAAAGTGTTGTTTTAATTTAACACACACGTCACATTAGCAAAACAATGAAAACAATATCATATTGCTTCAGAATATTAGGAAAATGATAGATAATTGATTTGTGACTTTTAGGAACTAAACTCATATCAATATAATGTGTGATTTGATCATTATGAATCAATGATTTTATTTTCAATGTAAAACTTAAATTTTAGTTTGAAACATGCATCACATAGCCAAAACTCGGAAACTGAGTTCAGATTTCTTTTAATAATTAGGAAAACAAACCACAATTAATTTTTTCTCTATATGAATTATATGTACATCATTTTGAAACACTATGGGGCCCATATGACTCAATGTGTGTTATTGTAATTTAAAAGTTTAATTTTGGTTATAGTGTGTGTAAGTAGTAAAAAACAAGTAATTGAGCTTGGGTTATTTTTAAACAATTGGAAAATAGACCATAATTCATTTACGATGTCTAGGAATGGAAGCCATGATAATTCCAAAAATGATTTGGCCCAGAGTGTCTATTTTAAATATAAAAAGATCTATTTTAGTTTAAAACATGCATCACATAGCCAAAATCGAGGAAATATACCCAAAATGTCTTGAAACTATAGGAAAACAATCTACATTTCACATGGGATGTGTAGGGATTGACCTAAAATAAATCAAACACACAATATGGCCGATATGACTTGAAATAAATTTTTTCAATATAAAAGTATCAATATTGTATAAAACATGTGTCACTAAACAAAAATGTGAAAACAAACTGTGATTATTTTCAAATATTTGTACAAAAATACATAATCCATTTATGATTTGTAGGAATTTATTGAATTTCAATGAAATATACAATGTGGTATGTATTACAAAAAATGCATATTTTCAATAAAATGTGTCATTATAGCTTAAAAATCACATTATTTAGTCAAAAGCAATAAAAATTTATCAATATATATTCAATAATTAATAAAATTATCAACAATTCAATTACAATGTGTAGGGATCTACCATATGTCAATGCATCATATGATGTGGTTGGCATGACTAAAAGTGAATTTTTTCAATATAAAACTATCATTTTAGTTTTAAACATTTTTCACATATCCAAAACCAAAAAAATGAGCTCAGCTTTTTTTCAAACATTTGGATAATGATCCATAAATTATTTTTGACATATATGAAATGGACGCACATCAATCTGACACACCAATAATTGATAATTTCATTAATCAATGAGAAAAGTTCCATGGGAAATTGGTTTATCCTATTAACTCTATATGATTTCATAATTAAAATAAGGAACACATATAAAAATATTGTTGTTATAAATGAGTTAAACTATAGCAGGAATGCTTCTCTTTTATCTGTAAATATTATAGTTGAATTGGTGGATGAAATTTTGATTATAATTGTCATGAGTTCGATGGATTCATGGATTATTGACTCAATATCTTCATTTTAATCAACATCTAATAAGGTGTTCATGAGGAATTATATATTTGAACGATATAGGAAGGTTATCCTTGAAAATGTGAAGAACTAAAGTCTATTGAAAAGGGTTTTTTTAGTGTTATAATAAAGATTCAGTTCATTGAATGAATTGATAACTCAATAAAATAATTTTGTAAATTAAATTTATTCCTTATGGATTTATATTTATTCATATAAAATATATATTGTAATAGTATTTTATTTAAAAATTCCATTCCTTACTCAGAACTCATACCATATTTTAAAATAAATAATATCTTTCAATAATATTGATGTAGAAAATTATTATTTCTTTAATAAAATTTCATTGAATAGAAATATATAATTTTAAGAGTCAGCAATCCCTTACAGTTAAAATTATAATTCTAATGTAAAAATAAAAACCTTTAAAAATTACACTCTTAAAAATAACAATAAGAGACTCTTCTACCTAAAAATTAGAAAGATGAACCAAGACATAACTATCAATCCATTTTATTTGTCTTACGAGGATCATGAAAAACCATAGGAGAGTAACACATAAAAGAATAAAATTAATGTGGAATGTCGGAATTCACATAGATTATACAGTGCTTCAAAAATAGACAACCAAGGAATAGCCGACCAAGATTCTCTATTTACAAAACAATTATTAACTCTACAATTATAAATATATATATATATATATAGACAAAAACACCAGTTCTATTTATATAGGCTTCAATTAAAATAATTTATTTTAATATATTAGTTTATTATTTTATAGTATCATAGAATAAATAATCTAAAGAATCAGAATATGTGGCCTTGATGAAACACATTTTGAGTACGAGAATAATAATTTTATCATTGTTGCAAGTTGGTTATCCAAATCTTGAAAAATTATGAATGAAATAAACATTAATATTATCCAAATAAAAAATAAACTATATAAGAGATATAAATATGTATATTTAAATCACCTAAATGGAAATAAATAGATCATAATCAGAATTCACTATCTTAATAGACAGATATTAATAATCAAACTAGGATGAAGAAAATATATTCATATTGTCAGAATAAGAAGCTAATCAACAATGAACGAAATATAAGACATAAGAATATGACAAACATGTCGTTGTTGTTCCCAAAGTGATTCCCAGAACATGTTTTATACACATAAAATTAACATGCTTCTTCTATGAAGAGATTGTTTGACATTGGCTACTGATTTCACCTTCAAACCCCATATCTATGCTTGGTTTCCTTTTCGCTCTACTCAAAACCCTGGCAAAAATTAGATCTTGCAAACCATGTTTATCAGTGGCGTCCATCATGTTTGTGATGGCCTTCAAAAATGACACTACGTATTCCATTCTCAGCCTAAATGACTGGAACCCTCAGTGGACTCACCCTTGATTTTTCCATCACATCGACTTCTCCCTTCATTGACCTCTCCTCTGAAGATGGAACCCTCTTTTTTTCTACTAATTCGAATTCGGGAACCAAAAACCCATATTCTTGATAGGCCTCCATTTTTATCATTTATTATTATTTATATTATAATTAATAATATTTAATTTAATTATATTCATATATAAATTTTAGCATAATTAATATATATTTAGAAGTTCATAATTATCATGATTGAAGATAAATAAAATAAATTCTTACAATTATTTTATAAAAATAATATATTATTTAAAAACTAATGATAATATTTATATGATATTTTTATTTTTGAAATAATACTAAAATTATCATAATGTACATAAATTTTATAATTCAAAATAATAATCATATATATATTATATAATTCATAATTTGATAGTATATATTGTTAATTTTATTTAAAAATATATTAATATTTCATTAAAAATATAATTATTTAAATATTCACAATTATGTATACTCAAATTTTATTTATTAATATTTTCATTATTTCATTTCTTTGATATATTTAAATTATATGTTGTTTAATTGTCATTTTCATCATTATTCTTAAATGTTAAATAATTTTTATTTTAGTTTATTTATTAATATAACCGGTTTATATTCAAAATATTATTTTCTGCTAATAATTTAATAATTAAAAAAACATAATTATATTAAATAATTTTTAGTTACTGTCATCTTGGTAAAATTAAATAGTAAAAATCTCATTTAATAAATTTTAATTATAGGGTTTTCATTTATTTATTTATTTATTTTCTTAATTTTTAATTTTATATTCATTTACTATTTTGTTTTAATAATACTGAATTAATTTTTAAACAAAAATTTTAATAATATAATAATTAATTAATTTATTAAATCATAAGATGTTACATTCTCCTCCCTTAAATGAATTATTCACTCACAATTCGTTCATCGAACTAACAAAAATTCTCAATATTTGTCTTCAAAATTAAGAAAAACTAGGACTGCTAAACTTCTATACTCCACCCCTTGACATTCCTCAGACGAAAACATGTAAGACCCAAACTATTATAGACCATTTCTTTGATACCAAGTATAAAGACCCGAACCTTCCCTTCAAGATTTAATAAATATAAATGTCGGGTATTTTTTAAAAAATATAGTAATCAAATACATAAAATTTTAAACATTTTAAAAACATTTCTATTCTAGGATCCGGAAAAATAAACAACTTATTACAAATAATTGGAGTTAAATAAATTATTTTCTTCAAGTTATCTAACACTAAAAGTCGATTTTTTCGACTCAAAAATTGTGAATAAACATTTTAAAATAGTAGATGAGCATTAAATTTTCCAACAATGTTTTTTAAAACAATTGTAAATCGTTTATGTAATCTTCCATGATAATAAATTTAGAAAAATATTTTTATCAATCTATTAATAATACCTCTAAATAATTTGATATTTATATTTTGTAAATAATATTGAAATTAACTATGCTTTGAAAATACAACATTACATTGAATGTTCTTATTATCAATATTTATTTAAAATTAATCCAGTTAAATTTCAAAAACTATTAAAAATAATGAAAAACAAGAAAATTAGGGCCACTTGAATCCTTGAAGGCTATCTTCAGCCTACCCACTTTGTGAAGGACGACTTCACTCCCCAATTCCCTAACATATTTATCATTCCCACGTTCCAAATTTAATAAAAACATTTTATTTCTTCCTTACTAATATTTTTTCCCAGATATTTTTCTTTAAAAATATACAAATGTATTTTTTAATTATAAATAAGTGTGTGTATATGTGTATATATATATATATATAATTTTACAATAACACTTTATCTAGATTCAGGAGATCGAAATATCCATACAATCTGTCTTTGCATTGTATTTAAATGAAAATATAACATATATTTACAAAATTGTGCATGTATTATAAAACTAGTTCATGTATTATAAATGCGTGATATGTAATGAGTTAACATGATGGAAATATCTAATATGATAAATGAAATTCGTTTACTTTGAAAAAAAAATGAGTGTTTTCATTATCAATACTTACTTTTAATTCTAATCATAAAATAATATCATTAGTTTTAGTAAAATATAAATTTTGTAAAAATAAAATATCGATGGAAAGAAAATGCTTCATTATTATGTATATATTAGTCCAAAATTAGTAATTCATGATGAAAACAATACACAATTTTATGACCAAATTTTGAATACTCTAATGAATTGAAAAATAATTAAAATAATTTTCTATATGAAATAATTTCCATATGGAATAAATTTATTCATATAAAAACAAATATAATAATCCTATTTGTTGAAAAATACAAGTCCTTACTTAGAAAACATACAATATTTTAAAATAAATAATCTTTTTTATTAATATATTTTTGAAAAATAAGTTTTCATTTAATAAAATTTAAAAGGATAGAAGTATATACTCATAAAATTAAGTAATCTCTTATAATTAAAAATCAAAATTTTATGTGAAAATAAAATCCCTTAAAATTTACATTTTTAAAAATAATAATAATAGTCTCCCTTAACCTAAAAATTGAAAGATGAACTAGAAAATAACATCTTTTCCATATTATTTTCATTATTAAGAGCATCACACATGCATTGCAATACTTAAATTAAAAAAATAAAATGAGGAAGGCATGACTCTACTCAGGTCATGTAGCGCATCAGAAATAGACCACCATGGAAACAAGGAACAAAAGTATCTATTTATACCTAATTTCATAACTTTACTTCTATAAATATATATATATGTGTGTGTATGTTTTTTGAATACATAATACACATAAATTCAATTATTTGAATATATTAATTCTTCGCAATAGAGTATCATCGAAGGAAGAATTTAAAAAATCAGAATATGTGGTTCAAATGAAATGCATGTTGAGAAAGAGATTGTGAATTTTATTATTAGTTCAAGTAGGTTATTAGAATCTTGACAATGTCAAAAATAAAAAATGTTTAATATTCTTTAAATAAAAGATATACAGAAAATGAGATATAAATATTTATATTTTAATTAACTGAAAACAAATCAAAAGGCCACAATACAAATTCACTATATTAATAGATATATTTTTAATTGAAATCAATGTAAGAGGAATAAAAAATCATATTTTTTAAAATGGGAGATAATAGACTATGAATAATGGAGAAGACAGAAGAAAAAAATAAAAAGTTCATTGTTATCTCCATAAAATTCCTAGAACAAGATTCAGACACATAAAATTTACACGCACCTACCTTGCAGTGATCTGTAGGCATTGGCAACCGATTTCACCATCGAACCATAAATCTGCACTCAATTTTGTCTTCTCTCTTCTAGAAACCAAGACATGACTAAGATCTAGCAAATGACATATGTTAGTGGCCTCTATCTCGCTCATGATGGACTTCAGAGTCGACTCTATCTCTTCCATGCTTGGCCTGAATGACATGAACCCTCTGTAGGCTCACCCCTAATTCATCTAGCATGTCAAAATTTCCCTACACCGACCTCTCCTCTGAATTCATATCCATCATTTGTTTCTACTAATCATTCATCTTTGAGACCCTCAAACACATAATCTCGAACAACATCCCTTTTTAATATCATTTATAATTATTTTTATTGTCAACAATATCATTTAATTTAATAGTATTGATGCATAAGTTTTAACAAAAGTAATATATATTTATAAGTTCATAATAATCATAATTGGAAAAAATGAACATAATTTTTGCAAATATTTTGTAAAAACAAATAATTTTTTAAAACTAATGATAATTTTTATAATATAATTTTAATTTTTAAATAATAATAGGATTATCATAATGTACATAAATTTTATAATTAAAAATAATACACACACATATATATTTATATATTATCATATAAATTATAATTTAAAATTAAATATTATTTCATTGGTTTTAAGAAATTTTATTAAAATTTATTCTGTAAAAATATATTTATTTAAAAATTCACAATTATTTATATTCAAATTTTATTTATTATTATTTTCATTGTTTCATTTATTTCATATATGTATATTACATTTGGTTTAATAATCATTTTCATCATTATTATTAAATGTTAAATTATAATTATTTTAATTTATTATCAAAAAATATTTTTTATAATCAAAATATTATTTTCTGTCAATAATTTGATATTTAAATAAACATGATTATATTAAATGCTTTTTTAGATATTTTAAACTTGATAAAATTAACTACTGAAAATATCATTTAATAAATTTTTATTATATCTTCATCATTTTTTAATTTATTTATTTTCATAATATATAAATTAATATTCATTTAATCGTGTTTTACTAATACCGAATTACCATTTAGACAAAAATTCTAATAATAAAATAAATAAAACTTTTATTAAAACATGGTATGATACATGTAGTCTACTTGTCAGTCATTTTGGGCTCATGAAAAGTTTGATTCCATCAACTAAGGAGGGGAATGTAGATATACAAAATGTTACTTATCATTAAGTTATTGAAATTATTATGTAAATCATTGTATGAATGATACATGATATAACACATGTTGTTGGTGTTGTGAGGGGATTTTTATCAAATCTAGGAAAGGAGCGTTGGACAACACTGAAATGTATATTGAGGTATTTCTGAGGTATATCTAGTAATTTTTTATGTTTGGGAAGTGATAAATGTTTTTTAAAATGATACACAAATGGTGATAAGTATAGATATGTAGACACAAAGAAATACATAACTAGATACCTGATATCATTTGTAGGGGAGAAGTCTCATAAAAATCACAACTTTAGAAGTGTGTTTCCTTATCCACAAGAGAAGCAGTGTGTATCTCGGAAACTGAAGGTGGCAAGGGGATATTGTGGATGAAGATGTTTTTAGAGGAGCTTGGATAGAGTCGGGATAATTATGTTCTCTTCTGTGATAGTTATTACATTAATCATCTAATTAAAAACCCACCATTTATTTCTAGGTCCAAACATATCAACATGTGATTCTAGTGAATCTGAAATGTGTTGGAAGAAAGATTGTTGAGTGTTGAGAAAATCCACAGTAATGATAGTGGGGTAGATAAAATGAAGAAGGTGTTACAAAAATAGAAGTGGGATGTCAGAAAAGAAACTACAGGTCTAGCTTATATCCTAAATTTGTCATGAGGGTTTATTTGTGGGGGTCACACCCAATCAAGGGAGAAATTAGTGATACTCTAATGTCATAAGGATTGGTTTTCTTTGGTTAGAAAAAATTATAGCAGAACTGTATTTCTAATTTTTGGGGAAGCCAACATGGGGGATATCAGCCGATAGCGTGGTCATTTTCATGTGTAAATAAACTACCCACGAAAAGGGAGAAAATGTTGGTTTTAATTCATCAATAAACTGGGATTCATTCCATTGAATTTGTAATCCTAAAAATTCCCTATTATGACTCTCTCTGATCATCAGATGTTCACAAAGAGGGAAATATAATAGAACTAGCTTCGTTCTCCCATGGACATAGACATCCCATGGTGAACCATGTTAATCTCGGTATGTTAAACATTTCTCCTTCTGTTTGTGTTGATTTTGTCAGTACAATCATACACCACCACCATTATGTCTCTATATGTAGTCATAATTGAAATTCATGTTTTCAATATAAATGTGTCATTTTAATTTTAATTACCCTTCACATGGTCCAAACAAATAAACCATGCTTAAATTTATTCTAAATATTAGGTCAACAGTTCATAATTCATTTGTGACCTTTAAGAATAGACCACACATCAATATGATGCATTGTGTCATAAGTTGACTAAAAGAGTATATTTTCAATATAGAAGTTCCATTATTGACCCTAGTTTCGATGATATCTATGTTTTATAGTGTGTATAGTGTGCTCTGTGGGGGAAATTTTATTGGTTCAACTTTGGTGTTTTTGTTTCCTTTTTCGTGTCCTTGGAGGCTTGGGCTTCTCGGAAGATAACAAGGTGTGAGGAGAATAACAGGTTGGGTACTTGTTAGAGAGGTAGGTTATTGGGGAGACTCCTGAATGATCATAAGACTACATGATGGTGTATTTGGTATCTATTTGACAACATTGGATGGGTAACAGGGAATTTTGTGCATGATGTTGTTAGTGGGATAAACTATGGTGGATTTTTCCTAGGTCGATAACGGGCTTCCATTGCCAGCTAAGTTTGTTTTCACATGGTTATGAGTCGGGAAATATGACCGGGGTTGTATGGGTTATACAATGGTATATGTTAGTATGTGTTTTTCCCTATTGCAAATTATTAGGGAGTTTCCTCTCCTAAAGTGGTGATTCTTCCAGGACTGTTATAGATTTAGGTGGAGTTAGTGATTTTCTTGCTCTGAGATTTGTTTTTGTTGATGTTTTTTGTCATTTTCATGAGTTGTTTTCTTTTATGTTAATGTTTTTATATGAACTATTGAATTTATTTTCATACCTTTTATTTCTATTATACTTTTTGAATTGGTACTGCGGCATTTTACGCTAGTGTACATGTAATTGTTAGTAGTTTGGGACTTCCATATCATAATCGTCTCATAGATCAGCTCTGTTATGTGAAGGGAAGTTCAGTTTTATGTATTTATGTTTAGATGTTTTAACTATAATCATTCTTAAGAAGTACATTAGATGGAATTGATAAGGGAAAATGTATATCACATGGATACACATGTTGGAAATAAGGGGCTGAATCATGTTAAATAATTTCTCAGTTTCATCATAGGTGGTAAATCTTTTTCATTCTTTTGAAACTTATAAAATGCATGCCTGGGTGAAGGTGTTGTTCTTGTCATGTAGTAGGCCCGCTAAGGGGCCGAAGCATTTCAAATACATTCTCTTCATTACTACTCTGCAATTTCTGTACTGTTTTTATTTCATTCCTAATAAATTGACAACACCATATTCGTTTCTTTGTATATTATGGTTGTTCGGTTTCATTATGCTTCCCAACCAACCCCCAACAATTAATCAAAGAGATAAGTTCCATGGGAAATCGGTTGTTCTAATTGAATCTATATGTTTTCAAAATGGAAATAATGAAATACTATAAAACGATTTTTAGGGTAAATGATTCAACTATTGAAAACATACTTCTATTTTATTTTAATGTCTATAAAATAAGGGGAGTATTCCATTTTTATTCAATGTTTTTCACAAGTTCGATAGAGTCGTAGATTATTTACAACATGGACATCATTTTAATCAATATCTGGGAAGGGTTGAATTATGAATTATATATTTTGAAGCCCGAACAAGATGAAACATGAAGATGGTAAGATATAAAGGCTATTAGATTTGGTGATGTTGATGTTTGAATGAAGAACGAATGATTGGAATCTTTTCAAAGCATCTACCACTTCCTAGGTTTTGAGAAGAACATAATGTAAATTAGTCAGCATAATGATGTAGCTTTATGTACAACCTTTTCAGATGGTGTGTGGAAGATCACATAGGGTTCCATGGTGGTATATATCTCAAGGTGTAAAAGATGGAACATGTTATGAGACTAGGAATTTAGAAGGTTCACTCGTTGAATTGAAATCGGGACCTAGTTTATAAGGATGTATTGGGCCAACAACATGACATCATTTCATGCCACCAGATATTGATATATAAAAGGGACCTATTATTTTTCATTACTTGGTTTCAGATAAAAACGACATCCTTGCCAGAACACCTTTCTTTATCCCACGCACAACCACACACAAACTGAACTAGAAGCACCCATTATGGATGAGGAGTGACCTGGTAGTAGTTCCTCAAGATCACAGTTTCACTCACTTACCTTCTTCCTACAAAATCAATGCACAAATGGGTGGGTGACATAGAGACAAATCCCATGAATTTGATGAACAACTTGGCTGTGGAGGAGACGATGAGGTGTGATCTTCGTTTTTGGTGTGACTATGGTTGGTGATGGAGGTGGGTTTTTATTGAGATGGGTCATATCGAAGATGGGGTTTGGATGGGTGGAGGGTGGCGGTGGGGGTGGCTGATAAAAGCCCACACAGAAGGTCAAGCCGATCACCTGCCCATGCCTTTATTTATTCTTATCTATCGTCTATTTTGGCGTTACATAAATATAATAAATTATGAATCATTATATTTAGAATTCTATGCTTTAGGGATATGAATTTAAAAAGCACAGAACTAAATTACAGATGTAAATCCAATTAATTATTGATATATTACCTATGGAGTAAGGTCTTATCCTAATGATAGTGGGAGAATGTGGGAATTGTATAGAGTGTATACATAGAATAGTGTTTAAAAAATTTGTTAGAGTGTAACTTTTGAAGGAAGAAATATAGAGAATAGTTGATGCTTAGAGATTCTTCATCGATTAAATGATTTTTTTACAAATGAGATAGTGGAGTACATTTTATCGGTTCTCAACCCCCTTATAACAATGCCTATCTAACGACCCCCATAACATTTAACAAGTGATGTCGCTGTTTTCTTTACCAATAGGTGAAATATGGAACCCCCTCCCCCCACTGCCTCTGCCATGTCATTGATTCAGGTCAAAGGTGGTTTGAGAGATAGAAGGAGACATCTCTGATTCCACCTTTGTGGTGTATTTTTAATTATTTTTATCGTTTTCCGTTTAATTTTTTTTTCAGAAAACATAAAAACAAAACACCACAGTGTAGACATTGAAGTGTGTTTAAAAATTTTGTAAGGGTGTAATAGTTGAAGGAAGAAGTATAGAGACTGATGGATGTTTAGGGAATCATCAACGAATTATATATATTTTTTTCTACAAATTAGAAGGTGGATTACCTTTTATCAGTGTTCAACACCATTACAACAATGCCTAGTGATAGACTCCCCTCCTTTAACGATGCTACCCATTTTCTCACCCATGCTCCCAGCCCTACCTATGATGGCTTTCAAAACCAATTCTCCCCAATATATGTATTTTCTTCATCCACTCATCTATATCGTTTTGTTTTTTATCTTATGATATATCAGTATATTTATATAAATTTCATTAAATTTTTGTATCCACACACACACACATATATATATAATTCGTATATATAATATGTTCTGTGTGTATTTATAATTAAATTAATAAATACATATATACATGTATTTATATATGTGTGTGAATCTATAAATATTATTATACATATTTATATTTATTTACATATATTATTTATTGGAAGGAAAAGCCAAGAATCATATTATTATTCCATCAAATCACACAGACCAATCCAAACAGGGGAATAATCATCCCAATAGTGGAAGCCTTGATGCCACCCAAACCCCGCCAACTGATGAGCAGCAACATTGCCCCCATGCCTAATGAAGGAAAACATAAAAGCAGAAAAAGACACAACAATAGCCTAAATTATCCTCAAAATAAACCCAAAAAGTTGGTAATTTTCCTCTTTCATTTCCAAGGCACTAATAACAATGAGAAACTCTGACTCTAGAACCACCATAGTCTATCCTTTTTTGTGAGCCAAGAGGATCCCTTGCAAAAGAGCATACAGTTCTTCAATGATAGGAATCAATCTGAATAGGACATTCATACAACAAGCCTCCACCATTAGACCATCACATTTACTTGAAAAAATCTCCACACTAGACTTTTCCCTATTTGAAACTACTGTATCTATGTTAATCTTGATAAAATCCTCTAGAGGGGGATTCCAGATTGGTGGATCATGCTATTTATGGACCAAGGGTTTCTCATCATTAGAATCCACCCAACGATCAATCCATTCTAAAGCCCTTTTAACCAAAATCTGGTCAGTGGTCGATTTCTTCAGAAATATCCACTCGTTCTATATGGTCCACACCAACCATGCTAGCAAACAGATCTTCCTGATCATGTTTGAATCCAAGGAATCCACCCATCCAAAAAAATTTGTGCTAAAAATAAAGGATGCTGAATGTATTTGAAAATTCCAGGGGTCATTACTTCTACACCACTGTCACATCATGAGAAAACAAGATTGAATGAATCAATGTTTCAGAGTGAAGAGAACCCCACGGGAACATGCTGTTTTCATCCATATGGAACTTGGATAAAGTATCACTTGTAGGAAAAACACCCAAATAGATATTCCACCAATAGAATTTCACATTAGGTGGGACAACCAATTCCCACAAATTCATCCACCTATCCTCCAAAAGAGCCAGAAAAGATTATCGAACTAACATTTTGTACCCTAAGAGAACCTAATACTTCCCTGCAGCTTCGTTATTCCAGAAGATGTGATCGCAACCCATCATTGGAATAAGTGGAATGCTATTAATATACTGTCGATTGATATCATTGAATCAATAGTTATGTATTTCTTGGCCCAATTATTCACGATAATCAGTAATGTGGTTTCAGACTCTAGAATCTTCATGAACTGGAATAGCTATTGAAGTGAATCTCATATGATTCCCCTCTGGTAGCCAAGGATCATTCCACACATTATCTGAGCATCAATAAAAAATCCTCCAAAACAAATTTAGCGATAATCGGAATTGCATCCCAGATACTCCTATGAATTTATATAGGGATCAACCCCTAATGAGCGTTCAAGATATTAGAATGGGGAATTTACATTGTCTGGAAAATGTTTGGAAAAAAGCTAGATTTGCAGGTTAGCAGATGTCGTCCTTGGTTTTCCATTAAATATTCATTGAACCACTTCAGGGTCCTAAATCCAATGCCTCCACAAAAAGAGAATCACATAATTTATCCCAGACCACCCAATGAGTATTATGTTTACCATTAGAAGATACCCCCTAGAAATTAGCATGATGAGAGTGAATTTTGTCCACAAGAGTATCCATGAATTTGAATAATGACATCGTATATAACGAAATTGCATGGGCAACAGATTTCACCAAAACATCATTCCCATACATTGAAATCATTCAACTAGAGAAAACCCTGATCATGCTATCCACCTTATCCAAAATTGATGAAAACACCTGTTTCTTAAATCCCCCAACCAAATTCGTGAGACCTAGATACTTATGGTGCTTCTTAACTAGGATAAAGCTACACGAACACTAGCGCTCTACTTTTCTTGTATATGGAACACCATTTTTGAAAGACATATCCGATTTCAAAGCATTGAGGTGCTACCCAAATGCCATTTCATATAGACTAATGTTCTTCAAAATTTTATGAAATTCTTATGGGGTGGCCTGTGAGAATAAAAGGAAATTATTTTTGAATAAAAGATGAGAAATAGGGGGAGAATTATAGAATACCTTTTCCCCATGTGTGACCCCTCTCCTTGATGAGTCTGTAAGAAAATTGGAGAAATCATCTGCGAAAAGTATGAAGAGTAATGGGGAGATTAGGTCACCTTGTCGTAAGCCTCTCATGGGGGGGGGAAACATTATGAACATCTCACATTGATATTGATCTTGTACGTTACTGAATAGATGTATTTCAAGATGTTAAGAGTCCATTTAGCCCCAAAACCCACCATCGTAAGAACCCGTTTCATGAATGGCCATTCCACCTTATCAAAATCTTTCATCATGTAATTTTTTAGATCCATCACCCCCTTATTTACCTTATATTAGATATTAATATATTGGAATGTTTCATAACCAATGGATACATAATCAGTGATGCACCTCAAGAACTCTGTTTCATGGATACCTAAAGTGGTGGAACCATTGTAGTATTTCCACAAGGATCTTGGAGAAAATTTTATAAATGACATTACATAGGCTGATGGGATTTAATTCCAGGACTTTCTGATGAAAATGAGTTTATGGAATAAGTGTAATAGAAGTTTCATTAATATCCTTATAGGAAGCCTTACCATCCTACAACTCATTCATCGGACGGGTCACATAACGGTCAATAATGAGCCATAATCTTTTAAAGAACATCGCATGGAACCTATCTGGACCAGTCACTTTTGAAGGGTGTATGTGGTGAAGTTCCTTGAAGACTTCCTCTTTATCAATATCTATCTCCAGAATGCTATTAATATTAGTTGAAATAAGCATCAGGATATAGTTGTTCACACTTGGGGGGATTTTCACTCAATAATCCTTGAAGATACTACCAAAAGATTCTAGAATAATGGTTTGAATACATCCATCATCCTACTTCACCCTACCTTCCGAGTCTTCATGCTGAGAGATATTATTATTCCTTCTCCTCACACATGTCTTCTGGTGAAAATGTGTGGTGTTTTGATCCCCATACCTTGTGTGTGAATATTTATCTCTATGGAACCAAAAACATTCCTTTACCTTTAGTGAAACATTCATATTTTTTAACCATGAATATATATCATCAAACACCTTCTTACTCCAATGAATATTATAAAAGGATTTTTGGGGCCACTCAGCATTATTGATCGATTTTTTCAATATCCAAAAAACTCTTTGCACTCCAACTCTAGATACAACGCACTCTATTGTTGATATCAGTAAAGACACTTCGACAATGACCCTCCAATTTGGAACGAACAACTAATTCACTACTCTTATACAAAATACACATACTTTAAAAATAAAATAGATGATGGGTTCTCCTTTTCTCCCCATTCAGTAGAATGGAATGGAAAATGAGAGTGTGGTCAGATGTCACAGGTGGTAAATGAGAAACAACTAAGTTGTGGAAAATGAATTTCCAATCATCGGACCCCCACATATCTATCCAACCTCTCAAAAATTCATCCATCCAATGATCGACCCCTATACAATGTAAAACGAGGGACAGAGAACCCGATGTCGTGGACAGAATTCATCACCAAGGTGCTCCTAAATTCTTCGATATCCTCTCTATTATAGCACTGTCCTCCTTCCATTTCAGAGAGGGAAAAGAAAATTATTGAAATCTCCTCCCACCAGAAGGGGTCTAGGGAGAAACTCATATAATCTACTGAGAATCTTCCATGACATTATTTTGTCTGCCATTCCAGGCCACCCAGAGAATACATTGAATGACCCAGAGGGAAATCACGATGCCTCCACCATCACTGCAATATGGTTCTTAGAGAAATTTGTATTTTTAATTCCATTCTCATCATTCCATAACATACAAAATACCCTATAATGGACCTGTCTCCTGATAGGGAACTTATTATTAAATATGATCTATGAACTCGAGAGACTAGCATCATTTCATTCCAACATGGTTTTTTATGAAAAAAACTTGTTGGGGCAGTATTTTTTACCTCAATATCAGAGAATTTGAACTTTTACAAGGTTTCCAAGCCCCCGATAGGTTTAACATAAGATTTTAATTTTCCCAGGTGGGTTGGGGAACTCCCGCCTTTGCCTATGAAATTTCGAGAAGTGATCCATCACGGTCAACTTTCTATCTCTTATGGAGGATCTTTGCCAGTAGAGAATCGGTGGCAATATGCATAGTACCATAGGGGTCCTCCTTAGGGCTGCTAGACATAGAATATTTATTATCACTCCTCTTCTACATCTTGGTAGCTCCTGGGACTAGTTTCATTAGGCAAAAAATTTCATTGCAAACATTTGAGGTGTTCCAAGGGGAACCACGGGTGGAGAACTATTTAGATCTGGAGGATCATAGAATTTTAGAATCAATCGAGGGGGTAAATGGGTTATACCTGCTCTCTCTATAGACATCGCTTCACCACTTATAATATTTTAACATCTGGGGGTACTATCACCTGTGCCGATAGATCAACTGGCCTCTTGTAGTGAAATGGTAGGTGGTTTCTCTCATTCTACTGTCTTTGGGTACTCATTATGTTGAGGGATAACCTGTGGTGGCCCCAACCTTTTGATATTTCTCTCTCCTTATTTAGTATAAACTCTATGAGCATTGTATATGTTATCTATATCATTGGATCTTTCCGATCCTATAACATAAGATATCCATTGGATTTTGGCACATAGCCAGAGGCCAAATTTCATGACAATCGTACAATCCCCATCCTCTGTCTTAGCTGCACAATCATTTTCAGCATGACCTACCCATACACATAAGTAACAGAATATATGATGTATCTCATATCCTCTGGAAATACACTTCATTATGTCTTCTGATTTGATAATGGTTCCCCTAATAAGGGTGGCATCCAGATCGAGCATAACTCAGTTCCTGAAAATTGGCCCCCAGAGGATGGGGTCTAGTTGACCCCAATACATAAAAGATTTTATCATTTCTCCAAGATCCAGGAGGACATGTTCTATTATTCCCTAAAAAAAGTAACCTGTAAGGTATATCCTAATAGATGAATTGGTAAAAGATAGATTTTGTAGGTCTGCAACTTTTTCAGATCTTCCATTAGGAGTATATGATTATCAAATGTCTAGGGCCTCCCTTGGAATATCTTCCTTGTATCTTTCTCATTAAGGAATTTGAACACCAAGGGGATTCATCCAACATATCGTAAAACTACCTCGTTCTCTAGGTTCCACACTTCTTGAAGAGTGTTATTTAAGGTGATCAAATAGAAGGATCTATTGACGATGAACTTTTTGACTTTTATAAGATCCATCTGCCTCTCCAGGAAATCATCATCTTGATTTATGGCCACTACTGGCTAAATCTCCTTCTCAGAAAGTGAGACATTTCCATTGATCAATCAGGTCATGATACATTGTCCAAAATGATGGAAATTGACTAACCCCAAAACAAAAAAATTACAGATCTTCCTTCTTGATTTTTTCACCATGAATTTCCTAACGACAAAATTGGCCACTTCGAAATCCATTAATGTTGATCAATCACTACATACAGGAAAATACAGATCTAATTCATCACAGGTTCAACCCTCCCCAAGGTTGCAGATTCAACGACGGCAGAATAAATGAATACCTCCATCACGAGTCCTTCACCGTGGTAATCCCAAACAAGGATTCACCAACATACCAGCCTTCAAGATTTCAACCCGATCAAGACTTCATTAGAAAAATAAGTTGGTAGAAAAAATATGTATTGAACCTTGATGCGTGAATCGGGTTAACTATCCAAAAGGGTTTGATCCACCCCCACGTTTATGGGGGTAGGGTTTTAGGTGGATGTATCCCTCAAGGATTTCTCCATGGTTTCAGGGAAAAATGAACACCAATTCCCGGTTACCCTGCTCCACCGATTTTCGGAGAATTCTAGAGAATTTCATGGATTGAATCAAATAACAAAAAGAAATCATGGAATCAATAATTTATAAAGTAGAAACAATGGATGTTAAACTGGTTCATACTAACTATTTCAGAAGAGAGGAGCCCATTCGGGTTTCGAATAAACGAATTCTTATGCTTACGACTAATCAAGTCATTACTCATTTTAAAAAAATATTTTATTTTATTTATTTATTTTTGTTTGGTTATATATATATATATAACAAAACATTTACTAAATATATATTTTAAAAAATTCATTAAAATCATTTTGAAAAAAATATATTCTATTGCTAGACCAAATCCCAAATCTCCCTTAAATAGGAGAAGCACTATGGGATTCTATTTATTTTTTTCAATGTGGGATTCCATATTTTAAAACAACTCATCAATACAAGTGGGGAGTGTTTTGACCAATCAAACAATCCTTAAATATTTGTTGAATAAAAATACTACAATCTCCCACTTTTATTCATAAATGTTAATTCTCAAGTTCATAAGTGTGTCGTTATAGATTCTAAAAGGTATATTTCGATTTAATAATCTACTTAGTATCAATATATCACTGTTTATCGGATTTTTAAGTTGTCGAAACAATAAACTTATTAAACTTTATGATATACAAGATAAATTATACATATAATGAATTTTCATACAACTTATTTTTTATTATCACTTTTATGCCCATGTGCTTATATCCTTTTCATGTACTCTCTATGGAGAAACCCCATTAACACCTATAAGAAGTGGCGCCAATTCTATGTTCACATAGGAAAAAAATTACAATGTGCTTCCATTATTGTAGGAAATAACTCATTGAGTCTTAAAATTTTGTTAAGAGTTTAAACTCAACCCCTTTTTATAACAGACAATATTGCACCAAAAATTGGCGTTATAATTGCCAATATCAACAATCCTATTCGTAACATGTTGTTACCAATTAAACACGTTTAATAAGATATAAACAAAGAAAGTGACAGGTTTCAATTACTGAAATGATTTATTTTATGGTCTTTAACCCCATCTATTTATTAGTTCCACGAATATACTCTCTCGATAGAGATTTTGTAAACAGATCTGTATGGTTTGTACACGATCTTACATAAACAATTGTTACGGTACCATCTAGTAACAATTGCCTCACATAATCATGTGTCAAACTTATATGTCTAGACATTCCATTGTACATGAAAATATATTCCCTTTATAATGTTACTTCATTATCACAACTGATAGAGATAAGAGGCTTCACACTAGGCCACAATCTAATATCCAATAACAGATTCATAATCCATTTAGCTTCCTTTCCACATGTCGCTATGGCGATAAACTTTGACTCCATGGTCGAATGTGAAATACATGTTTGTTTCTTGCATTCCCAAGAAACAAAACAACCTCTAAGTGTAAACAACCATCCAGAAGTGGATTGGTTATCACCAATACTGGTAATCCAACTTGCATCTGTGTATCCTTTTAATACAGCTGGATAATCATTATAATGTAAACATAAATAGTTGGTCTTTTTTTAGTATAAAAAAAATTCTCATTATAAATTTCCAATGATCCATAGTAAGATTAACATTATATCTACTCATTTTACATACCGAAAAAGAAATACTAGGTCTAGTGTAATGTATCACATACATTAAATAACCAATTATACTAGCATATTCAAGTTGTGCTACAGATATACCCGTATTTATTAAATGTTTAACACTAAAATCAATTGGAGTATTGAAATCCTTGAAACCATGATGATCATATTTATTTAACATTTTTTCTATGTAATGTAACTGACTTATAGAATAACCCCAACTATGTTTTCTAACTTTATTTCCTAAAAAATTATCAACTATTCCATGATTATTCATTTTAATTATAGAAGATAAGTAATTATTTTTCTCTATTATACCAATCATATTATTTCCAAAAATAAACATATCTTCCACATATAAACACATAATAACTCCATATTCTTTTGTAAACATTGAATAAACACATTTATCTGCATTATTATGAGAAAAAACATTAGATAAAATAATAGATTCCAATTTCTAATGCCATTGTTTCGGATCGTGTTTAAGACCATAAAGAGATTTAACTAGTTTACATACCATGTTTTCATAACCTTTTAAAAAAACCCTTCTGGTAGTTTCATGTAAATCTCTTCATTTAACTCTCCATTTAGAAATCATTTTTGACATCTATTTGATGAACATACAAATGATTAAATGAAGATAAAGAAAATTATATCCTTATTGAATTAATTCATGATACAAGGGTAGATATATCAAAATAATCAATCCCTTCATTTTTTCTAAAACCTTTTTCAACCAATATCGATTTAAAATATTGAATGATACCATTTGAATCCTATTTCTTTCTGAATACATATTTACAACCAATAGGTTTTGAACCTCTATGTAAATCCATAATAACCCATGTATTATTCCCTATAATATAATCCATTTCATCATTAATTGATTCCTTCCAAAAAGAAACTTCTCTAGAAAACATGGCCTCTTTATAAGTATTTGGGTCAAATTATATAGTTATAACCATATGAGACTTATATTGTAGTTGATTATATTGATCACCTTCAACATGAAAAATTAAGGAATTAGGAGATATAAAATCTGGATGTAGATGTTACTCCTTCCTAAATCCTATACTCAGTTTTGGTTCAACTTGAGAATCATTATAATTCTCTACTGTTATATTTGAACTAGATGGAGTACATGAGATAGGGATATGAGGAATCACTTCATCCACATCATCTGTATAAATAATATTTTAGAAAAACTCTATATCCCATGATTCAACAATTATATTATCCCATAAATCCATAATTCTATATGCTTTTCTATTTTCTGCATATAAAAAAACACCTTCAATTTCTCTACTAAAAATTTTAGTTCTTTTAGATTCCGGAACTCTATAAAACGAGAAACACCCCCTCACTTTGAAATATGAATGATTAGGTCTTCTTCCTTCCAAAATTTCATAAGGATATATCTTTGATTTTCTAGATGAAATCCTATTATGAATATGACATGCAACCAATAAAGCTTCACCCCTTAAATGTAATTGTAACATAGATTTATTAATCATGCAATTTAATATTTCTACTAATGCGAAATTATTACATTCAGCTAAGACATTTTTTTGAGGTGTGTATGGATCAGTTATTTTGTGAATTATACCATTTTCTTCGCATTACTCATTAAACTCATTCATAAAATATTCACCACCTTTATCTGAGCGTGTTATTTTAATCTTTTTATCAAATTTCTTTTCAACTTCTTCTTTATACATCATAAACATATTTAAGACTTCATTATTTGTATTAATTATATGTGTATTGAAATATCTTCTGCAGTCATCAACAAAGGTAATAAAATATCTTTTCCCTCCACAAGTTAACAAACCATTTAATTCACAAATTTCAGAATTCACTACATATAATATATCATAATTTTTTCAACACTTTGAAATGGATTCTTAAATATTTCAGATTCTACATATGTTTCAAATTTACAAAAAAAAAAATTTAAAATTATTCATGTTTAACTACATCATTACTTTTAATGAATTAAAATTAACATGTGCTAAATGATCATGCCACAAATTAAAATATTCAATCAAATAAGCAGAAGATTCGATCATATTATTAATAGACATTTGATACGTCCCATCATTTGAATACACTTTTCCCACAAACATTTTTTTCTTCAACAAGATAACCTCTTTATATTCGAATGAAACCCAAAATGAATTTTTACACAAAAAGAAAACATAAACTATGTTCATTAAAATTTCGGGATCATACAAAAAATTGAGAAGGGTCAACATCTTCCCAGAAGTATAGTAAATCTCCAAACTTCACTTTCCATTAACGTTGATGCATGCATTTTTTCCAAGATGTACATCCTCCATGATAGAACAATCATCAAATGATTTGAACATTGAACGATCATTGCACACATGCATCATTGCTCGATAATCTATCCACCATACCATCTTCATCAAAGTCATGTTGTCTTCAGATATCATAGCGACTAGATTTTCTTCAGTCATCATATTTGGAATGGGTTTTTCAACTTTCATTCGATAGTTACATTACCTTGAATAATGTCCAATTTTTCAACAGATGAAGCAAATTTCATTCTTCTTCGAAGGATTTCCTTTCTTCTTAAATTGTTGACTCTTCTTCTTGACATCTAAGGAAGAATTTTGTTGTTTCCTTCCCTCATTAATATTATCCTTGGAATCAAATTGTGAATCCATAAACACATCTCTCAACATGTATTCTTCTTTAATACGAATATGTTTTTTCAATTTATCCAAGGAAATTTCATCACTTTTCCTAATAAGTTACTTACCAAAATCCATCTAATTAAGAGGAAATTTTAAAATAACCCCACAAACATGAAAAATTTCTGGAATATATATTTTTATGAAAATGCATTTATTTTCTATAACTTGACGCTCATGAATTTTCTCCAAAATGGGCTTGTTATCAACATTCTCATAATTTAGATACTTTGCAAAAAGTAATTTATTGGTACCTTCTTCCTCCACTTTATACTTGAATTCAATTGCATCCAAAATCTCTCAAGGAGTCCTCATTTGGAGGAATTATTCATAAAGATGATTTGAAAAAGTATTGAGAATGTTTCCTCGAGACAAGACTTCATCATCATGTTTCTTCCTCATTTCCCGAATGTGCTCGAATTGAGTCATGTCAATAGTTGGACCGTCAGCATTTGAAACGGGCTCATCAGGTATAGTAGGAAGATTCAGTTCCCGAATGTATGAAATAAACAACACTATCAGAAGAAATTTCATCATGTCTTGCCACAGGGAAAATATGTTTACATTGAAATAGTCATATTTGACCATATCTCAGTTCATGAATTTGAGAGATTCGAAATCCATCTTCGAGGTTTTTCCTTATGAAACCCTTTTGATTGTTAAAAAAATAAATTGGCAGAAAAAATATGGATAGAACCTTGAAGCGTGAATCAGGTTCACTATCCGAAAGTGTTTTATCCACCACCACGTTAATGGTGTCGGGTTGTCGGTGGAAGTATCCCTCAAGGAGTTCACCAAGGTTTCGTGGAAAATTCGACACTAATACCTGATTACCCTGCTACACCGATGTTGGGAGAATTATGGAGAATTTATTGGATTGAATTTATTGAAAAAAAAGATATCTTGGAATCACAAATTTATAAACTCGAAACGTTGGAAGTTACAACGGTTCGTACTAACCATTTCAGAATAGAGGCTCCCATTCAGGATTCGAATAAATGAATCCCTACGGTTATGACAAATCAAGTCATTAGTCATTTTAATAAAATATTTTATTTTATTTTTGTTTGTTTTGTTATATATATATATAACAAATCATTTACGAAATATATATTTTAAAAAATACTTTAAAATCACTTTGAAAAATATATATTTTATTAATAGGCCAAATCCCAAAGCTCCCTTAAATAAGAGATGAGTTATGGGATTATATATATATTTTTCAATGTCATATTCCCTCTTTTAAAACACCTCATCAATCGATGTGAGGAGTTTTTTGACCAATCAAAACACTCCTTTAATATTTTTTGAATAAAAATACTACATTGTTCACCAAAAAAAGATCCTTCACAATTCGTTTATCTGAGATCATTGACTTAATATTTTTGAATCACATATCAATACCATCATAGATCGTCGGATGACGATCATCATACACCAATAAAAGTTCATCGGAGCCCAGATTCGGAAGAATTAATGCTCCCACAGATCTCCAAATGCCAAACATAACTCGGCAGAAATCATAGTTCTCTGTTGCAACACCAATAATATATGTCGAACTAGAACTGAAGGCCACAACCAAGAATCTCACCCAACCACTGAACCGAGATCGTCAAAGCCAAGAATCGAGAGCCCCATACCACGATCGTTGTATAGAATAGGGGACAAAACCAATTCATATCCACTAGAATACCATTGAAAAAAAGTACATGAAACCCATAGGAAAACACCACAGTCAACAATTATTCATTGATCACTAAAGAAGCGTGAAATAACCAGAAGACCGTCATAGAAAGAGGACAACATTCCTCACCACTGAGCACAAAACCTTCATAGAAATGGAATATAATCTTGAAAAGACAAATCCCACACCACCGGTGCAGAGGCACAAAGACAAAACCCAAGAAACCCTAAGACCAAAAGTATTTTTATAATTTATTTACTTATATTATATATGTATATTTCTATACATATATTAGAATATATAGATAATCATCCCTATGTTTGTCAAAACAAAAACAAATATATATATATATATATAAACATTATATATACATTAATTGTATATGTATTTAAATATTAAAAATTATTTATATTAAATAAAATGAATTTTTATTTTTATTTAGATATGGTTTATTTATTTAGCAATATACTTTACATGAAAATTAGACTACATATATATTTATATAATTAAACTTTCATGAGTGAATATATAAAAAATATGAATATATTTTTAAATATTTGAATATAAATAAAACTGCATTATGAAAAATGATAAAATTTGAAAACCATGATTTCAGTAGGAATGTAATCCTTGAGAATAAATTCAATCCCTACTGAAAATTTTAAAACCCCCATAAAAAGGATGAAATTCAATTGAATGTTAAAAAACGGGATACCCTGACTAAATACTCAATTTTAGATAACATATTGAACTTATTTGGAGGATAATAATATGACATGTGATTCCCCATGTCAGTAGTGTGTAAATCTCTTCAGAAGCATCAATTCGATATGTGGTAGAGCACAAAGAGACACCAAGATCAAAAGTTTGGGTCATTTGATGTTTGAGCCACATTTTCTACTTATTTTTGACAATTTATTAATTTTTTATCCAATCGTAAAATTTTTATTAAAAATATTTTTATCAATATTAATTAACAAATTATTAACTAATATTATGTTTTTTAATTATTTTATAATCAACCTTTCGTTAAATATCTTATATATTATGTTTAAATGCGTATTTAGCCTTATATAATTAATATTTTATAATATATATTATATTTCATTCAATATAAATATATTTATATATTAATATGTGATATTTAAAGATGATTTTTTAGGAAATATATCATTTATCACTGTTAGGAAAATAGCTGATAAAAGTACAATTTATCAGTGATAGAAAAAATTGCTCATAAAGGATGTACTTTTATCAACACTCAAAAAACACAGATAAATGGGTAATTTTATTAGTGCCCTTTTCATCACTATTAAAATCCCTTTTTAATAGTGTTTTCTAGCAGTGATAATGAAACCCCATTTTCACCACTTTATTATCATTTTTAAAAGGCTGTGCCACATAATGCTGATTTTGTTGTAGTGAAGAAAATGTGAATGTAAAAGAAGCATCAGTATATATTTTTTTGTTTTATGTGTGAATAAATTCAAATTAATGATGATGAATATATTTCTGGATTCATCATAAGATTCAGTGAAGTGGTGAGCACGCATATATTTTTTGGTGAAACTCTTGAATATTTCATGATATTTAGAATGATTCATCATATCATGTTATTCAAATTTGATGGAAATGTATCAATACATGAATATGATGATATTGATACATTTATTTGGATGATTTACATAAAATTGATACTTCTTATCAAATGAGAAAAGTAATTACTTTTATGAATTAGAGTAAATACATAATAGAAATATCATTAAATCTACGATGAGGTAGACGATCCAAAAACAATTCAAATAAGAGGGGGATATTTTAGATTATAATGAAGATATCAAGATACTATTTTAAAAATGTATTTCATTCATCTGAATATTTTTTTATAAATTTAATTGAAAGTATCGAAGAAAGATACCATTGAAGTGCATGAATTGTAATTCTGTTGGTTATTTTCTATCAAATATCCAATGTTGATGGAAAAAGTAGTTTATGTCGATAAGGGGAACTCAATAGTAATTAAAAAAAAGAAAAATTCAAAGTTTAACAAAGAATATTAATCTTCCAAGGAAAAATATATGTATTTTTTAAAATAAAATAAGGTATATTTATTTTCATAATTAGATAATGTGGAAGGAGTCAAAAATGAAAAATAATTTTATACATCAAGCTAAATACATGAGAATTAATTTATCACTAATGTTAATGATGATTATCTAAGTAATGATAAAGTTAGAGGTGATAAAAAAGGATGAAATTGAGATGGATTTTATGTTAAATAGTGATTTGAATGAGTTTAATTAAATGATTAAAATGTGGAACAATTAGAATAATAATTTGAATAATTCATCTAAAAATTTCGAAGTTGTTAATTATAATAATACAGAAAATGAATTCATGTTTTCGAAGAAAAATAAATATTCAAAATACTTACTCAAAGATGAAATTAATTTTATGCCAGAGATGGAATAGATGATTAAAGGTAAAGAAATTTCATGAAAATGTAAATAAAAAGTATTAATTTTTGAAGGTCAATTGAACCTATTCATGTTTAACTTTGAGAAATCTGCACAAGAACATCATGAATGATCAATGGAAATTTTTATGGGCGATGAAGTACCAAAGAAGTGTGATGATTACTTTAATCTCCAAAGAGTTGTTGGGGTGCCTCTTCAAATGGCGCACCCATGCAGTTTTGTAAAATAATAAAACAAAGAGGCATGTATTTGTGTGGGGGATAAAAATGTTTTGATGCAGATAAATATCATTTCAAAAGGGGGAAATGGATTGGTATAAGTGGTAGTGAACGGGCTTTGTGAAACACCCCATATATGTGGAGTAGAACCATATAGTGATGGACTTTGATCGATGATCATTTTTTGTCTGCTACATCAGAGAGTTATACTTTTGAGATCCCTTCCAGTTTTTGTAGAGTCTCTACCATGTACTCATTTATTTTAGTGTATATCTCTTTTTGGTCTTGGTCTAGTGGGTTTTCCATTTTTGGTTTTCCACATTAAAATATTTTTCTTTCATGATTTCTTTTATTCAATTATATTTCATTGGTTCGCTGCATATCCACATTTGTTTAGTGGTAATGAAATTTATTTACAGTAGACAACATGTATGTAATTGTTTTCATATTCATTACTTTCCATATTTAAAAATATATGATATCAGAGGGTTTAGCTTATATTTCAAATATATTAATAAATCCAATTACAGTCAGATGATTTTTTAATGGCACCAACTACTATATGTGGTGACTAAAAATGAAGGATCTTCTTTTGGCCAAGAAAATTCATCTTCTAATGTTTTGTACCCAGAAGACAAAAAGGATGTTTGATTAAGAAATGGTTTTTGAGAATGAGCTGGTTTTTGGGTTCATTATCCAATGGGTTAAAGATAATGTGATGAACGATATTATCAAAATCTCTCTTTTCGTAACATTGTGTGTGAAGATCGAGACAACATATGCTTCCAATATAGAAAACAATACATTTTTTCATCCCAAACAAATGATTAATTTGGGGTACAAAGAAGTTAATTCTATTTATGAATATTTGAGTTAATATCTAGTATGTTTAGTTCAATTTTATTTTATAGTTATTAAATTTTAAGATGATATTTCAACACTTTTGTGGCTTAAAACATTACCCGATTCTGGGGAGAGTTTACTTGTTACTCTAATCAGTTCTTCTCATAATAGGGATGTGAAATTTAGTTTTGTTATGCATTATTTCCTGAATGATGTTTTTAAGAGATATACTCAAGAAAAATCCCCATCGGATCTTTTAGTCATAGAGAATAATATGAGATTCTGAGAGATGAATCATGGTAAAAGAATTGAAAGTAAGAGGAAAGGAAGAAGAAAATCCATGTCGAAGCTGGTAGAATTTGAATGTCATCATAATGGAATGAAAGTTAATGTTAATAAGTTTTTTTATCCTTATAAATTGTAATTTATAATGACGTAAAACCAGCCAAATAAAAATGCTGGTAGAGATTATTGTTTCACCACTTTTATAAGGGGTTAACTTTTTATTATTTATGAATCTATTAATATTTTTTCTGGTTATTCTATTGGGTTGATGTAAATAGTTCCTATTTTCATGTGAAATAGAGGATGTATCTACGAACATATTACATCCCATGTTATTTTGGGATTTAGAAGTTGGGTAAAGAAGTTCATACTGATGTTGTAGGTATTAGGACTATTTATAGAGACCAACACATGATGTAATATGATTTTGAAGAATGATCGACATGTACCTAAGGTTCGCTTGAATATTATTAAAATGGGAATTATGGATGATGATTGGTTGATCAGTACTTTTGGTGAATTTTAATGTAATATTTCAATGGGTTTTTAGATTGTGAATTGTGGGATTAACTAGTCAGATTTGTACTAGACTAGAGCCTTAACATATTTTGATACCACTTTAATTAGAGAGTATAGTGAATCATCCATGTTATTCAATAAGTAGATCAGTCACATTACTGAGAAATTTCATCTCTATTTGGATAATAGAAAACTTCTTTAAAATTTTTTGAGAGTCAAATGGTACACATGTTATCATTGTATGGATGAAAAACAGAGTATGGTGATTTTCATCATTCATCCTTTACATAAGAAGTCACATGTACATTAATTAGTAGATTATGATGTTTGTGGCTCTTTGAAATCCAAGAATATTTGTGCTAGTATTTATTTTGGGAATTCTCTTGATGAATACTCATATAAGCATTAGGATTCTATTTTGAATGAAAAAAGGGTACTTAGTGTCTTTAATCAATTTCAGGTTTCTGTTGAGAGGGAATCTAGTAAGAAATTGAAATGTATTTACACAGAAAATGTGGTAGAGTACTGTGGTACCTTTGATAAGTATTGAATGAAATAAGGTGTTCATCATCAAGAGAGGGATCTTGGGAAGCCTACGGTAAATGGTGTAGTTGAGTGGTTAAACAAGACATTGTTTGAAATAGAATGTTGTTTGATTTTGAAAGAAAATTTTCCTGTAATTTTGTTGGATGAGGAATTTTTTATTGATTCTTATTTTATAAATTTATCAGAAACATTTTCATTGTATATAAACACTCCTAAAAATATTTGTTATGGAAAATAGATGACGTATGATAACTAAATTATTTTTGGTTATGAGGTTTTTATTCCCGTGCCTACATATGAGAGATCCAAGATCAATGGTAAGTTAGAGAAATGTATTTTTATTGTCTGTGAGGAAAATATGTTTGAGTATAGGTTCTGCGACCCTACATTGAAGAAAATTGTTAGATTTCATGATGTATTGTGTAATAAGGATCAGACTATTGAAGAAGTTGATAAGGTTCAATAATAAATATTTCTAGCTTATGTTGGAATTGTCTATTTGAGCTTGGTTTTGATGAAAAATTTTCTTATATTATTGAGTATGATGGTCATGTTGATGTGATGAATGATGTCAAGCATGAACATGTTTGATTTGATGTTTCTAAAGAACCTTTTGTTTCTCATTATTCTATTATATGGGTTATTAATGAACCCACAATTCCACTATGGAGGTCATCTCGACATCGTACCATTTCTACTCGGTATTCACCTGATGAGTATGTACTCCTCACTGAAGTGGGAGAACTATGATTTTTTAATCTTGAAATTGAAAGTGAACAATGGGAAATATGGGTTGTGGAAATGGATGATGATATGAAAAAATTTCATAATGATCATAATTTTGTGTTAGTGATGTTACCTATAGGTGAGAGAGATTTGAAAAATCACAAGATTTATTGGATTAAAGATGAAAAATGTTGTTCTATTCTACAATTATATGAAATATAAAATGTTAAAGTCTTTTACCTAAAGATCGGTATTTATTAAATGATTTTTATAACTTGTTCCAAAAATGGTTACATTCTAATTATTCTTGGTTTGGACATAATTTGGATTTTCAAATTGAGAATATGGATGTTAGGACAACATTCCACTATATGGATTTAGAGTAGAAGACTTATATGAAGTATCCAGAGGGTTTTATTGAAATATGTAAACAAAATCATATTTTTAGGTTAAATAAGAGTTTTTATGGTTTGAAGAAAGATCAAAGGAAGTGACATTATAAATTTGAATCTTCCATTTTTCATCAGGGTTTTAGGAATACATCTTCGAATCATTCTTCTTTTTCTTCAATAGAATTACAAATTATGATTTTGTTATACTGTTTCTTTATGTTGTTGATATTCTCATAGATTTCCATCATGCTTCTATAATTAAAATTTTGACGAAGGGTATTTTTCCTTATTTTGGTATGAAATAATTTGGTCCAACACGGCATATTAATGGCATGTCGATTTGCAATGACATAAAGACCTAGAAATTGTGGTTTTTTATGGAGATATATATTGAGAATAATCTTAAGATATTTTCTATCGATAGTGAGAAAGTTGTTAGTACCCATCATGATTCGAATTTTAATATCAATACATGTCAATAACCTTCTACATATTAATATATAGAGGATTTACAACACATACCTTATTCATCTGTTGTTGGCTATTTGATGTATGTGATGGAATGTACTACACCATATAGACCTCATGTAGTTGGTATGGTCAATCATTTTCTATCTAATCAAAGTAGAGATAATTATAGAGTAGTTAGGAATATATATTTTTTCTTTCTGGTACATCTGATTTTAGATTGTGTTTTGGAAAATGTGAACCTATGCTTGGACTTCCCTGCCTTGGAACCCACTAAACAGGTGCTCCAAGAAGGGTCATCACATGACCTCGAGTGTACCTCCTCGTTCTCCAGAGGTTGCCGACTAGTAGCGATGTTGTAATGAGTCACATGGGAAGACTATAAATTCTTTACCATTGTAAGACAAAGTATAAAACAATATAAATAGCGTAAAAAATATGAAAAGTCAATAAACGAGCATAACCAAGCATTTCCCAAATTATGTACGATCCACAAATCAAATATAACCATGTCATGCCATACTATTATTTTAAAGTGGAGGTATCCCAAAATAAAACAAAAGGACAAAACTCATAATGGGACCTGAATCAAAGTTCAGGTCCTTCTCCATGTACATACAAATCCCAACTCAACATCTCATAGTAGGGCCTCTTCCCTTGTCCTGACCGGCAACCAATAGATCTACTTTGGTACCCAATGGTGGCCCGAGCAGGGTGTGAGCACGAAACTCAATAGGCCACCACCAATAGTGTCTACAAAATATCTAGTATAAGAGACAGTACATGAAACTAAAAAATACATGTCAAGTAAGCAATGTATAGTTTGAGTTCAATTATTTAACAAGGTCCATTTAATTCATGACTAGAAATTATCCCATTTCCATTTCAGTACCATCTACATTACATAATCCACATTGATCACATTTTCCATGGGTTAGGAACAAATATCTTCTACACAAGGGTCCAAGGCAATCAATCACAATGAGTAGAGGAAATAAAACAAGTCCCTATTTCACTAGGGATACACACATCAAATCAACTCATATTCTCACCTCGATGTATTAGTTTTGGTGGAATTCTACCATTATGGGAATAAAGAATCCATCTTCATCCCTAACCCATGCATTAGTGGTGGTGTTAAGAGAATTAGTCTAATTCATTCCTCATGTAAACCATGTCCCCACCTCAAAGCCTCAGTTCGGGTCGATGGAACAGTTAGGGGAATATAGAATATGTCCTCATCCCTAACATGTGCATTAGGGATAGAGTTTAGATCATTAGTTCAACTCGACCCATGGGTGTAGAACATTATTCAATACCCCAAAATACCAAGACATGTTCACATGCTTATTTTTTTAGTCACCACAACCATAGCATAACACATCCAATAATATTCAATTCCATTGGATATCACTATACATAACACAACATAACATAAACAATTCCATTGGAAAATAACATTAATAATTATTAACAAGAAACATGGGATTTTATACTATGCCATAAGTCATTAACACATTTTCCAATTACAATTCATATCCAATCCCCCAAATTTCCATTCCCATACCTTAACCTCTTTAGTGTATTCAACAACACCTATGCCTTAGCCAATTTCATCATTAACCATTCATTACCCCATTTAGTTCATTTATTATTTCACAAAAATTTACCCACTTATGCATTCCAAGTACATTTCTATATCACATGACAGAATCCCATTATTACATTCAACCATTTAGGTGTACCAGCTAATTCACATGTATTAAACCATTTCACAAATTCGTCCATTCTCTTATTACATACCATTATAACATTTACCACCCTTCCCATCATTTATCCATTTATCCACATTCTGTTTTATTATGCTTACATCAATAGGAATTCACTTATTTTGATTATCTCACTAGGCTTCATTACCAAGCTCATAATCCATTTCATTATGACCTTTAATCATTTCCATATATTGACAAACTTTTAGGTCAAGCCAACAACTCCTTTTTATTTCTTCACCCAAGGCATATTTATCATCATCCCATTTATAACTTAATAAACCATTAGACATGTCCTACATGAGCTCTACACTTTTCTCAGAAATCCTTCACTTAACCCAACCATTCTCTAGGTTCATGATTTCCGGCACACCCCATGGTGGACCCTAAAATGGTCACATAATCCTCAATGCATCCAATAAAGATCGTGAGGGTTCTATGAAAAATTATTTAGACACCCAATTTTCCACATCACACTCAAGAAAAAAAATACACAAAAAAGATAGGCAAAACCAAAACATACATGAACAATTCAATAACAAAACTATGTGATATATCTTGTAGACCACCTACCTCGAATCTGGTGATAAACTTACCCCTAATCATGGCCTTAGATCCAGATTCAAGAATCCCATGAATCCCAAACCTAGGTACCACCAAAAAACAAAAGGGATTAGTGATTCAGAATAAGATGAGAAGGACCACAAGCCCTGATTTGATTGAAGGAGGAGAACAGAGGATTAGACATACCTGGAGCTTCGATTTTCCACCAACGACGTCCAAAATAGACAAGAATTTATAGAATACAATATGTTGAAAGCTTGGGTCATAATAGTTCATCACTAGGGTTGAAGGGGATGAAATAGAGGAAATCATAAGTTAGGTATTTAAATCCCAGGATGGAACTTTTGTAAATTTTTCCATCTTTAATGGGACGTATGTTTTACCCACATGGTTTTCCAAACTGTACATAAAAAGTGCAGGTGCTACTATTTTCCAAAGGCTAGACCATAAGACTTACTGGGAATCATGCATGGTTTTCCCTAAGCATGAGGAGATCGGGCTCAGGATATTGTCCGAGGATGGCTAGTCAAAACTGTCTTCCCACACGGTTACCCCTAACTGTGTACAAATCATGCACCTAGCACTACTTGGCCAGATTGTTGTACTATTTGCACCGCAAGCCAACGGGGCACCCCCGAGCCGAATTATGAACTTGGGAAACACTTATATAGCTAAAATAATAGGCTATCCCAAAACATAAACAAAACATACCTTAAAAAAGATCAGGGGTCTTACAACCTCCCCACCTTATAACGACTTATCCTCGAGCCTCTCTTCTGAGCATCACTAAATTCCATACCAAGGGATCATTCACAAGGTATACCTATCCACTCCCACATTCCATGTTTTTGGTCGTACATCAAAAGGCCACCAAACTAGGTTCAAAGAAACATACATTCCCCTCATGACTTCCCCAGGAAACCAAAAATTGAGCTGAAAACTCATCAGGGATTCATCCATTTCAACCATTCCCATCATGAGATCTTTATGGGGAACTGTATGAAACAATAACCACTCACAACATAAAAAAAACATAACAAAAAATATCACATAATCATAGAGGCACCAATCAGAACCTCATGAACCCAATTCTTTATAAAAATCATAAACAAAATCAATTGGAATCATTTTCCTATTTACCCAACTCTAACGGTGACCAAACCCATCATCACCCAGAGTAAAACACATGAACCTTCAAACCACAATTCTTGAAGATCTCACTCCATAACTATACATCCAATTAAACTCAAAACACTAAGATAATAGGCTTATTAAACCATGCCATAATTCTCTATTAGGTTCGATTCACCTGAACAGTGACCACTTGAGTCCTTCCAACCTAAATCTTTGATCACGTCATCAAACAACCATTTATATGTAATGGTTCCATCCAACATTTCTAGTTACCTGGAACCTCTTCCATCAAAAAAGGACCCCAACAACTCAAACCAACCTTCCCATTTCCTAATTCCTTCTAACAAAACAGACCCAAGAATCCATAAAAGCATTACCTTACTTTTTCATCCATCCACATTATCAAAACCACTGGATAGACCTCCCTATACCATCCATTCAAGGACTAAGACAATCGTGAACTCACAAAAATTCAACTTTTTTTTTGAAATGCGCTATCCACTATAACATGAACTAGTAAGTGGGTCACTCTCACCTAAAACATAAATTTCACCATCTCAGGTCCGACCACTTTTGACTGGATTTCCCCAAAACACCCACCTTCCACTGATGGTACACTACCTCATTTTCTCATGTTCCAATTGTTCCTACCAACATGAAGCCTATCATTAACATCCCACACACCCACTGATGTCGTTAACAAAATTCCAGAAGAATCCCACCATCACATCGTTACCACCATTCAGACTGTCCTCAACTTCACCCTTGGTATATCACCACATCACATTGCCAAGGATCACCCAACTACACGATGCCCTAAAACCACACAAGGAAACAATTTACCTGGATCTAACCCCAATTTCCTTTGGAGTTATTATACCCCTAATTATCTTGCCACAACATGTTGTCATATCCATCCACATCCTCCTACGACAAAGCAGAGGTCTCACAAGGTTCAATTCGAACAACCTTGAGCTCAAGTCAAAACTTGGCTCATTTTTCACCACATCCATGTCTTATATGCCTCTCTCAGGAACCTAACATGCACCTCACCAGTTCCTCATTGCTACCACAGTGATTATACATCATCTCAATGTTCTATTTCCCGCATCCAAGTTTGATTTGTCACTCCCACATTAGGAGTGTCGTCACCTTTTATCACCATGATGGATTCCAACCACCACATCTTAAAACTGATAACAAACTGAACCCCAACTTAGATACAACCATCCAGACCATTTCCCAAAACATGAGCAAAAATGTCACCCAATGCCCATTCTCAGCTTCCGTGAATGGAAACCATGGAATTTTCAGACATTTGGCCCATCCTAAGGTCCTCACCCATAGCCATAAAAGGTGTACATCCCATCATCAAACTCCACACATAATATTTCATTGCACGTTAACCCCATGATGTCCCTCATCCAACCAAACACATTAATGTCACTTGGAATGAGTGAGAACTTCTCAACATACTTGGGATGATGTCATGATGCTGGTCATTATCGTCGCTGGAGGAGGCAAACTAAGAAGTCATAGAAGAACACGACCACCAACTTATCTAGTTCTAATATCAAGATATGGGACACCATGACCTGCTAGGGATCTCAGGATTCCCTTCCAAACGTGTCACACCAACACATAAACATCACCACCCAGGTGTTATTACCAACCACGTTCAACCATCACTCCACATCTAAACAAGTCATACAAACAAGTTCAGCCAGATGACCACCCTTTCCTCAGGTGTCACCATCGAGTGAAAGAATATAACCACACATTATCCACCTTTATATTTTCTATTCAAAAAAAATCCAGACCGCCATAAATCCTCTCTCAGAATGGAGAGTCAAGCTTTTAAGAAATACAACCCTTTGAAACAAACCATAGATATTTTTACAAACTCTATGGTTCCTTTATGAAAGAACCAAGAACAACTAGACCATAAACCTTCCCACTAATCCCTATGTCACAAAACTGCACCATGCAACACTCTTTGTCCCTTATTCAATGTCCAAAACATCCACATGTTTGAAACACTCCAAAAATCACTAGAATTGTTATTTGACCTCTCTCATAGGTTGCCTTCAAGGTTGAACAAAATCAACTCCCTTGGCGAGAATCACAACCATAAAAATCCATTGACCCTCTCTCCAAACCACAATTATCATGAAACGAACAAAGAAAAGCACGTGAATGGAACCCCCTATCCCATTCTGATGCACATTATGATTTTCATACCAAACAACCACATACAAGAAGTTCCAAAACAAAAGGTTTAAACATTCATTTGCACTGCAGAAATTCATCCTCTCGGAATTCGAGTCCCAAATCGCAAGGTCTCTACTCATAAGGTCACCAAGACCTAAGAACAATCCTCAGGGTCCAAAATGCACTCTATATGGTAACAAACCATGAATGTTTCTTCATTCCCAATACCAAACAATTCCTCGCTACCCAATTTCCTCCACCCTTACAAGGGTTTTGTAAACACACCACCTAGGCCATATTATGACCAGAAATACCTCACAATCAAAGCACAAAATCTCCACTAGGGTACTCTCACTACCTCAACCCATTCATACAAGGGTCAAACTGACAACAAAAAAGATACCCACCTTGGTACCCAAACATTCTCATTCCAAACATGCCTTTCACATGAAATTTCGAAGAATGACCAAGAGAATTTAAACAGAGTTGGAAAATATCTACACTATAACCTTAAATAAACCATTATTTATACTCTATCCCAATATTTATGATAAAACATAGAACACTACCCCTACCATACCTACTGTGGTCATGATCACCATGGGGTAACCAAATTACATAATCACAAGTCTTTCATAAACAACCCTTTGACCCCACTTCTTCCTTTACAATGCAACCCTTTCCTCTTAGGCACATTTCATATTTCACAACATGTTAAATCCTCATTTTTAACACATATACACCTTTCATGATGGAAAACTCATTAAAAATTTTACCATCATTATGAAACCCCTATTTATTTTGGACACTAAATCAACCGCTACAAATTATCATAACACATAAATTTAACCCAGTCACATAATTAATTTATACAAGATATTCCTTAAATATTCATTTTCATTATTTTCATTCTTACACGTTAATTACCATTATTATGCATAAATTTATTAATATTTTTCAAGGAAATAAAATCCTTTAAATTCTCCATAACCCACTCACCCAGCCCATGTGTGTTCCCATAAATATGCATGTCGCCTATACATTGGGTACTATAATGATGCATGAATGCACAACCCCATGACAATACAGAAACAAGTGAAATATCATAAATCAGTCAAATCACATAACATGTACATCGCGTAACTATGAAATATCATTCAACTATAACAACAATCATAAAGAAAAACAATTCCCACCAAGGGTGACTTGATGTTTCCCTCTTACATGGGTTAGATATTCCCAAGAATGACCACATTACCAAGTCTCGACACATCCTAACTCTCGTATACCATTCAAAATAAAAATATTCCAATGAAAGAGAAGATATACTTCCTTTGATACCCCTTGGCAATGTCCCCAACCCAGAAGCTCCTAAACTAATGCTCCGAGCTTGGTCGTCACAGGACCTCATACGCGCCTCCACATAGGCTAGAGGCTGCCGACTAGCAGCAAGGGTCTAATGAGTCATATGGGGAGACTAAACCATCTTCACTATAGTAATCCACAACAGAACACAATATAAATAGTGGAAAAAATATGAACTACCAATAAACGAGAATAACCACACATTTCTCAAACAGTGTACAAAACACAAATGAAATACAAAAATGTCATACTATACTATTAGTGCAACATGGATGTATCCCAAAATAAAACAAATTGCCAAAACTACAACTGGGTCCCGACTCCAAGTATGTTTCATTATCCTTGTACATCGTGATCCCAAATCAACATATCACAGTAGGGCCTTTTCCCTTGTTCTGACCTGCAACCAATAGATCCACTCAGGTACCCAATAGTGGCCTGAGTAGGGTGTGAGTATAAAATTCAGAAGGCCACCACCAATGGTGTCTACCCAATATCTAGTCTAATAGATAGTGCACGCAAGTGAAAAATACATGGTATGTATGTAAGGGACAGTTCAGGTGCCATTATTTAACAACATTCATTTAATTATTGACTAGAAATTATGCCAATTCCATTTCATTACCATCTTCATTAAATAAACCACATTGATCAAATGTTACAGGGGTTAGGGACAACTATCATCTACACAACACTCTACCAAAATCAATTACAATGCATAGGGGAAATAAAAAACCCCATATCTCACTAGGGATACACACATCATATCAACTCATATTCTCTCCTCAAATCATCATTCTGTGTGGAATAAAACCATTAAGAGAATATAGAATCAGCCCTCATCCCTAACTCGTTCATGAGGTGTGATGTATAGAGAATTAGTCTGACTCCTTTATCATGTCAACCATGTAATCACCTCAATGCCTCAGTCTGAGTGGATGAACTTTTTAAGGGAATATATCATCAGTCCTCATATATAACCCATGCATTAGGAGTGCAGTTTAGAGAATTAGTCCAACTCGACCCACGGGCGTAGAACCTCAATAAATACCCACTCTACAAATCCATGTGTACATTCATATTTATCAAGTCACCACAACCATACCAAAACAAAACCAAGAATATTCAATGCCATTGGATATCACAATACATAACACAACATAACATAAACAATTCCATTTGGAATAAATATTCACAACACATCACAAGAAATATAGGAATTAATACTATTCCATAACTCATTAACACTTTTTCCAATTACAATTCATATCCATTTCCCCAAATTCACATTATTGCGCCTTAACCCCTTCATTGTATTCAACAACTCCTATGCCTTAGCCAAATTAATCATTAACCATTCATTATCCCATTTATCCTATTTATCATTTCACAAGAATTTACCCACATTTAATCCAAATTACAATTCCATATCACATGACACAATCCCTTTATTTCATTCAACCATTTTTGTGTACCACCTATTTCTCATGTACTAACCCATTTCAAAAATTTGTCCATTCCATTATTACATTCCTTTATCACATTTAACACCCTAACCATATGTTTCCCATTTACACTCATTCTCATTTATTATTCTTATCTCACTATGAATTCACTCATTGTGCCTATATCACTAGGATTCTTTTCTAGACTCATAATCCATTTTGTTATGGCCTTTAATCATTTCCACATATTGAAGGACTTTCATGTCGATCTAACAAATCCTTATTCCTTTATCAAACTAGGAATATTTATCACTATATTTACAAGATAATTAACCATTAAATGTGTTTTACATAGGCTTCACACTTTACATCACATATCCCTACAATTATCAAGGTTTGGGATTTCTGGCTCACCCCATGGGTGACCCTAAAATGGTCACATCGTCTTCAATACATCCCATTAAGATCACGAGGGTTCTCACGAAATTAATGAGACACCAAAACCACCCATTCACACTCAAGAATATCAATAAACAACAATATATTGGAATAACATCAATAAACATGCATAAATATATAACAAAACTATGAGATATAACTTTTATAACACCGACCCTGAACCCGGTGATGAACGAACCGTTAATAATGGACATAGATCTGAATTCATGAATCCCTTGATTCCCCAAACTATGTACCACTAGGAAGAAAAATAGTTTAGTGCTTCAAAAGAAGATGTGAGAGACCACATGCCCTAATCCGAAGAAGGGAGGAGAATAGAGGATAACAGTTACCCTGTGCTTCGATCCGCCACCAATGACATCCAAAACTGCCTTGAATCTAAAGAATAACAACTCTGGGAATCTTAGGTCAGAACAGACCATCAATAGGGTTTAAGGGGATGAAATGGAAGAAAATACCTATGTGGGGTTTCAAATTTTCCAACTTTCCTAGGCCGCATGGTTTCCCCGCTTGTTTTTCTAATCCATGTGCAAAACATGCGGGTGCTACTATCCACCAAAGGCAGCCCACATGATTCCTAGGAATATTGCACAGGTTTATATAAAATTGTAGAGATTATTCTCTAGCTACTATCCAAGGACGGCTGGTCCACACTATCTACCCACATGCTTACCCCTAACCATGCTCAAACCCTACGCATAACACTGCTTGGCCAGATTGCTCTACTATTTACACCCTAATCCCCAGGGGCACCCATGATCCCCCACCTGAACTTGGGAAACACTTATCTTTACAAAATAATATTCCAAACCAAAACATAAACAAAACATACATTAAAATGTTACAGGAACTTAAATTTATTTTGGGGATTTATAGTGTCATATATTGAAGGAGATATCTATTTGAGGAAGTATACATAAGGCTCTTTGATCAATTTTTCAGGGGGGTTGTATCTTGGATGTCTATATTATAGAGATATGATTGTTTATCTACCTCAGAGTCAAAATTAATTACACCTACAAAGGAATTAAATGAATTTTCATGGATGAAAACATATATCAAGAGAAAAATTTTAATCTGGATGGGTATGATTTCTTTTGTAATCGTTAGAGTTCTAGTTCTCTGGGATAAAATTACAATTTTTAGGGAAGGTCAAAAAATATTGCTTTTCAGTATTACTGGATTTGTGACATCCCTAATTCATAAGAGTTGGAACTAGAGAAGATCCAAAAATGTGGACATGGGTTAGACATGTTGAACCAGATTTTACCAAAAGGTTAATTTGAAACATAATGATTTATTTTAGTATTGGCGGTGATCCCCACTTGAGTTGGATGTGGAGTTTGTTGGGGTGCCTCCCCAAATGGTGCACCCATGCAGTTTCCTACAACAATAAAAAGTGGAGAAGTTATTTTTTGTGGGAGTTATGACTATTTTTACATGGATAGTTTTTTTAAAAGGGATGAAAAAATGGTATTAGAGGTAGAAAACATTCTTTTTGACACACCACATATACGGGGAGTAGATCCATTTTGGTGATCACCTTTGATCAATGATATTTTTATACTTCTTAATTAGAGAATTATACAATTGAGATTACTTCAATTTTTTGGGAGTCTCTACCATATACCTGTTGATTTTAGTGGATCCCTCTTTATAGACTAGGTCCAATGATTTTCCCTTTTTGGGTTTTCTACTATAATAATTTTTGGTGTCAACATTTATTTTCTAAAGATATATTATTTTTTTTACTGCACAACCAGTTTTGTTTGGAGGGTACATAATTTTTTTCCGTTTGATGCTCTCGTTGATATTGTTTTTATGTTCGTTGCCTACCTTTTTTCCCAATACGAACTCACTAATAAATGTAGAAATAATTGTATATATATAATAAAATGTTGACTTGAGATTAATGTTTAAGGAATTGAATATTATTGAGAAAGAAAAGATATCACAGAAATATATAAATTATTAAAATAAAAACCTGAAAAAATTTCATAAAATTTATGGTTAAAATTTTCATGGAAGAACTCTATTGAGTAAAAAAATGTTTCATGATTATATGATATGTTTTTTAACAAAAATGATTAAAAATTAAAATTGAAAACACTAATGGAAATCATGTGACATATCTTAATAAATATGGTATTTATTGATAATTTTTTTTCATTTTATAGATATTTTTTGTGTTGTGTTGGATTTAGACATGGTGTAAATTTATTTTATTTCAATTATATTAATTTCAAAGTACCTAATGGAATTTTAAGTTAAGAGTTTAAGGGTGTTATCAAACATAAAAAACATTTTCTAATGAAATATGAAAATTATATTATGAAAACAAAGAATAATTTTTATATATTAAATGAAATATGGTGAATATGTGACCAACCATTTCTTTATGATTTTTTTTATTATACATTAATTGTTGATTATTAATTATAATACATAGAATGTTAAAAATAAAAAAGGAGAAATGAAGAGACAAATCTCTTATAGTAGATGGTCCACTAAAATCTGTTCAAAATAAATGACAACAGAATCTAGAAATTGGGATTTCAAATAATATAACAATATATTTTTGTGTTTTTGTGTGTTTTAGGTCCACATGTGGGAGTTCACAAAAAAGAGAGTCTTATTAGTGGATTATTAGCAGAAATTTTGGAAACCCTCACTAATTTAATTTTCTGTATATTATTGAAAATATAGCATCAGTTTCATAAAACAACTACTAATAATTAAATTTACTGGTGGGTTCCAAAATGTTTTATATAAATACTTTAATAGCCTCATTTGACCTACCCCCCCCCCCCCCACACCATGACCCCTGTGACAATAATACCTGGACCCCCCACCAACCTCCACCACCACCCCCATGCACCCCACTCACTCAAACTCTGATTACATCGACCCACATCCCTTCAAAACTGAACATAAAATTCCCTTCCGTAAAAGTATAAACCTCCTCACTATATGTCAATAACTATCAAATGACCCCTTCCCTTGATGGAAAACCCTAATTCTGTCCTCATCCCTCATCGATGATTTCCCACCCCTGTTATCACCCAACCATCCCTCCCTCAACACTGACTGCGATGAAATCCCCTAATGGGTGATCTCTACTAACAACATCCCCTCTTCCATATTTAAAATAGTAAATATATGGGAAAGGGATGATCCAAAATTTATCTTTTCTACGTATAAATCCTTGATAGAATTATCACTTGTATCAGAACTAGCAAAAACCACTGATAAAAGTCACATATATAATAAAAAAACAACAAAAAATGTGTATCCTTTATACACTTTTTAAGCACTCATAAATGATATATTTATCATCACAATATTAATAACTAAAGATTGTTTATAAAAAAATACAATTAATTTATATAAAATCATTATATTTATATTAAAAAGTAATGTTTATTTATAGAAATTAATTAAATAATGTTTTTTATAAATAATGTAAAAATGATATATTAATATTTTTAACTAATTCAAATATATATATATAATGTTTTAAAAAAGTGCTTATAAGATTATAAATAAGTAACTATATATTTAAACAAATATAAAATTATAATAATTTTTTAAAATAAAAAATATATTTATTATATTTATATTTCTGTATTTATAATTATATATTAATACATTTCAGAAATGTTTATTTATATTTATAATTATAATTAATTAATTAATATATATTTAAATATATATAACTATAATTAATTTGGTCAACAATATATAGATATATATCTCATTAGATAATGAAAATATTCATGGACATGATTGGCATAATTTATATTCATATATTGATGAGTGAGTATATTTAATGATATTTGATCATATGTTTATATGTGTACAAGATTTTTGGCTACTATATTTTTAACTGTTATGATTACCTATATTATGATTACTCTTGCTTATATTCTGTAATCATGATTCATGAATATTCATTTATGCGTTGAAACACTTATTTTTCATGCTTTCCATATATGTGATAACTCATTTTTTTTGATATATATTTACTAGGTATGAATCAACCATTTTATAACCGTAAAAATATTATGTTCCAATAAATAATTATAAAATTATACTAAATATATTTAATTTATAAATATATTAATCATATTTTTAATTCTATATTTTTAATTTTATATAAATAAAATTTAAATATTTTTATTCCTAATCAAAATTATAACTATATATATATATATTTTATATTGATTAGTTATTAGGAATATGAGTATCGGGGAGGAGCTCTTGTAGTTGTTTTTCCATTGATCTTCAGGCTTCTAGGGTCGTAATGTTTTCATGGATTTCATACTGGATTTGGGAATTGAGATCCTGGTGGGAGGAGTCCTTACAAGACCAGGTCTAAATTTTATATAAATAAAATTTAAATATTTTTATTTCTAATAATAATTATAACAATATATATATATATATTTGATATTGATTAGTTAATAGGAAGATGAGTATCAAGGTGGACCTCTTGTAGTTGTTTTCCCATTGAATTTCATTTTTCTAGGGTTGTAATGTTTTCATGGATTTCATACATGATTTTGAAATTGAGATCCCGGTGGGAGGAGTCGTTACTGGACAAGTTCTAATGGAAGAGACAAAGACTACGACTGATTCTTCTTTGAAGGATGTTGTGGACAAAGGAAATGAGAATATAATATTTTAATCTATTAAGGGTGTGCTCTTAGGTCACATCATCTAGGGGTTGATTATCCATATCCATGAAAATTAGGATGCAACCATCCATTAGATCTACTATTGTATGTTTATGATTGTTATGCGGATTTCATTCCCATCGGGTTCGCATCCATAGAGGGTAGCCAATATTCAAAATACTCTTGTTAAGGATTGGTGTTTTGATGAATTAAGGATTATTCCATTTGGGCATGGTTTTTTCATATAATTATTCTATCTAGTGATCTAAAATAGAGGTCTTGGGGTTCCAGTTCGTTAACCCTACTTTCAGGTATGCTCTGCTTACAATAGTGGGTTTCCAATTCTGACATGTTTTATATTTGAAATAGTAAAGTACATGTTTGGGCTTCTGTATTCAATTTGAAATGGGTTATATGGAATACATGGAATTTTTTTTGACATATACTCTATGATTGGTGTTTCTATCAAGATTGAAAAGTGATAGAGGATTCTTAGTTAGGTCACATTGTTCAAAATGTCGTTTAAGCTAATTTATCTTCTATCCTTACTAAGAATATTGTTCTCTTAACTAAGTATTATGATATTTACCTCAAGATCATTTATGATAAGCCTCATATCTTATGTCACATTTTCAAGATGTTTGGACACATGAAGGATAATATCCAAAGGGAGATAGTCCATTCTTCATGATCTCTAAAAGGGAATAATGTGGATATATTTAAAAAATATGATAAGGGTAAATAACTTATTAAGGCACTAATATGTGGAAACAGAAACACTACTTCTGATCGAGATAGTCCCTCTTGTTCTATTGGAATGGATCGTGAAGATGATAGTGCTCTCTTGTGTTTTGGTTAGAAGGATATGGTTGATGGTGCTCCCCTATGTTCTGGTAAGTAGATTACGACTGATGATACATGTAATTAAATTTTTTTTGTTAACCAATGTTCTAGAAAAAGTCACTTAGGGGATACCTTATATCAAGGTGAGTATATACAAGTGTCTATAGATAATTCCCCTTTCTATCTTGTTGCAATTGAGGATGCACATTTACAATTGGAATGGAGAGGCTGCATTGTGGAATCATTGGCAAAGGATTTCTTAGGGAATGATACACATGAAGATGAAAAATCTAATTCTCAATAGGATTTGAATTATTCTAAAGAGACTCATATTTCCTACTATTATTTATGAATTGTTAAATGAGGTAACATCTATATTGATGTAATTGAAGGGGATTATTTTGTTTTGTTGAACACCAATTAGCTCAGGCCTTTGGGCGCTGGTGGTTCAATTTAATATAATGATTCTATCATTAATGGTAAAGAAAAGAATGGTGATTTATCTCTAGTTCCATCAAAAGGAAGACAATGAAATGAATATTCCAATCTGATGAGAAATGTTTCGACCATATATTCCTCCTAGGCTTGAAAGGAAAATCTTATCCTAGAGAGGGAAATGTCCAAGGAGATGATCCTAGGTACTTTCAATCAAAGAAATTCACAACTGTAGTGAGAGACTACTGATGGTGCTGATAATTCTGATTATGGAAATAGAAATGATTGTAACATGTTATCCATAGCCAACTTATCTTAATGAGGGCATGTCTCCTTGTATGACCCCATTCCATTTTCATTCATTCTTATTCTATTTTTCTTTCATTTTTTATAAAAGTTCATGATCTTGACTTCTTACAAGACATTTTGGTATATATATATATATATAATTTTTACATTACAATAAATATATTTATTATAATTTTATAAATATATATATATATAAATAAATATGTAAAGAAATATTTAGAAACAGATAAATAAATATATAAATATATATGTATATAAAATTTAATATAATTGTATATATACAATTATTATTATGATTATAATTATATATATATATATATTAATGTAATTATATAATTATAATAATTATAGAATAATAATAATAATAATAATTATATTTAATTATAAATGAAAAAATATAATTATTATAAGTTTATAATTTTAAGTAACTATATATTATTTTCTATTTATATTTATAAATAAATAAATATTTATTTAAATAATAATTAAATTATAATAAGTATATTTATATATTAATATGTATTTATTATGATAAGTATATTTTTAATTATATATTTATGAAATTATATATTTATAAGAATATATTTATAATTATATATAAAAACATTCTAAATATATTTATTTATAATTATAGTTATAAATAAATAAATACATCTTTAAATAATTATAAAATAAAAATAAATATTTTTAAATAATAGATATATTTTATATATTTATAATTATATATTTATAATTATATATAAATACTTTTAAATAAATTTATTTATAATTATAATAATATATATATATATTAATAATAATATAATAAATAAATTTAAATACTGATTTTATTTATTATAATTATAATTATATATATTTATATATTGATATATATATATATATACTTGAAAAGGTCCGTGTGTAGGTTCGTAAGCTGACCAACACCCTCCAAATATATTATGAAAATAGTAATGTACAATGAAATGAATGTGAGACACAAAACATTAGAAACACCGCCTAACAAGAAAAAAAAGAGGTCAACTCCTACCACTCCCTATGGATCAACAATTCCTAGGATACAGACCTCTGTTATTTGGGAGTCAGCCTATCTGCCTTGACTTTGCTTATTGGGGTAGCACAATCCCAACACTCGATGATGAATTTGAAGAGTCCTCGTGAATAATATTTCTCATGAATTTCCATGAATAATCGTGAATGTCAAGCCTCATATCATGTCAGCAGCTATCTTCTAACAATTTTTGAATTATCAAATGATACCTGTATAAAAAAAACTGGTTATAATTTTTTGAAAGGTAATTTATAGCTATAAGTGGAACCATTTTTCCATTTCATATGTAAGGCCCTGGGGATATTTCTCACCCTAATAAGCTACATGAGGAACCTTGAAATTTTTCCCTTATAGATGCACACTCCATGAGTGAGGCCCCTCCAAATCAATCATAAGTAGATTTCATATGTTAAAAATATTTATATGGATGAAAGTAATCAAAATTTTAAATTGATTTCATTCACATATGTCCCTTTATGGATTTATGACATCATTGATAGAACCCCTAGAGTACACTACCAACACCTTAAGCTTCAAGGGATTTGAGTGATTCTGTTGTGCTAGGGAATTCTAGTGAGTAAAAAATTTCCCCATTTGTCTTTTTTATCCCATCATCTTATGAACCTCTAGTTATAAAGAAGTTGGGAACCCTCTATATAGGTGGTATTTTTGAGTTAACATTACTGTTTTGTGTTTAATTATCCAAAAATATATATTTTTTATAAATTATTTAATGCATTTTCCCAACAGATAATGATATAACAAAAATATATATAAATAGAAATATAGAATATGTATGGGACTAAAATTAATTCAATATTATCATTCCATTTGATGTGTTTGGGGTGCCTATTGGTGATGTAGCCGCAATCAATGGACAGATTCTTGGGTATCTTTCTTGTGAGACTGTGATTTTTTCAGTTAATTGTAAATGTTGGAGGCATATTATCATATCATGGAAATACCAGTTCATTGATAGCCACACTAAGGTAATATTAATTGATGACTATACTAAAATACATGATAAAAAGTATTAATATATATTTAAATTCATTTGTTTTTTCCAAGATGTCATTTCATTTTGATACCCCTTTCGTCATTTCATGTCCATGGAATTTGAAAATTTAGGGAAATAAAATGAGTGTTTTTAAATTGATATTATGTAATGAATTTTATTACACATCGATGAGCTCATAAAAAATGTATGAGAATATTCCTGAAATAATTTTTCATTACATGAAGAAGATGTATGTCACTATTAAAAGAGATGCATCTCATGGTGTAATTTCTTAATTTATAGTATCTTAATAACATAAACATAATAAAATTATAAATTTTATTAATATTAATATTTTTTAAAGAAATTATCTAAGAAATACTCTTAATCATGAAAAAATTGCAATTCCTCATATCTGTAGGTCTTAGTGTTTTCTAAGAACAAGGAAAATATTGTTGTGTTTTTTAAATTATTATTTTTATTATTTTATTATAAGTCATGTATTTTTTCCAACATGTATATATTTTTAATAAAGTCTTATAAAATAGGTATTTTTTTTTGGAGGACATAGATGTGTCTTAATGTTAATATGATACCAGATTTGTTTATTAATGATCTCATTATTGACATTAGAGTAAGTTCTTTTCATTACTATTTATTGTTATTTAGTTACTAAAAAAATTAATGAAAAATAAATTAAAACTACAAACAAAACATAAACCAAATTAAACAGGAACAACTATATGGATCAAATATTTCAAATTAACTCCATTAGAAACATTTGATCCATATAGTCTATGACATTTAATGGGGTTTAAGGCATGTTTGTTGTTAATATTTATTTTTTAATATATAGTTTTTACTGTAACGAAATAAAAATAAATAACAATAAAAAATTATAAATTAGATATTATTATGAATAACGTATATTTTAAAAAATATTTCTTAATATTATTTAATTAAAAAAATAATATTCTTGAAGCCTATGGTGTGAACTCTTCACAATCATCACTCTTATTCTAAAAAGATACAGTTGAAATCAAAATGGTCAAGAATCATACTAGGCATGTACGGGGGATGGGTTCTTGGCCTACTCCATCATCTTTCATTAGTAGGGCTTCATCATCATTTACTTATACTACTTGTGTCGGTTTAAGCAGATTCATTGATCATGAATCACAAATATAAATTTCAAGGATAAAATAAATAGTTCAAGAACATTAATCCTTTAGGAAAACACATGATCGATGGTGGTTGGTGATGGAAAATGCTTTCATCTCTTTATTTGGGAGGACAAAAATAACAATCCCCGTGGAAATTTTTATCCTTATAGCTCGTCCTTTTACGAAAAATTCTAAATTCCATATGTCATTCAATCATTTTCAAACAACACATACAAATAACTTGAATAAAACAAAAATGAAACTTTTATATTGAAAACATTCTCTTTTAGTCATAAAGACCACATACTTTATTAGAAATATGCACAACCAATTAATAAACATTAAAAATAAATTATGGATTAATGTAATAATTTTTGAAAATAATCTAATACTGTTTTCCTAATTTTGACTATGTGACCTGTGTTTTAAATTAAAAGGTAACATATATTGGAAACATGCACATTGAGTCATACTGCCAAGTTCATGTTCCCAATAAACATGAGATCAATTATTACACATCAAAAATGAAATATGGAAAATTAACAAATGTTTGAAAATAATCAGAGCTCATTTTCTTATCTATAAAAATGTGACAAACAATTAAAACTAAAATGATAAATTTATATTGAAAACCTAAACATTGAGTTATACAGACCACGTAATGTTTTGAATTGATGTGAACCAAATTATTACACATCAAAAATAAATTAGGGATTATATTACTAAATATTGTAGTAAATACAATCTTATTTTATTGGTTTTGGTTATATGATAGATGTTTTATATCAAAAATGTCACATTTATATTAAAGCCATGCACTTCAAGTCATACCACTAACAAAGTGTGACTGATTACTATTAAATCAATTAAAAATGTCCAAAAAATATTTTATGAAATATATGAACTGATGGAACATTGACCCAAGATATGGTTTTCTTGGGCAGCCTATAAATATTTTTTTTCTATTTTTAATCACTAATACATGCACATAACAGTAAGAACCACAGAAAATGACCTCATATAGATGTGAAATCAGGGGAAACCCTCCATTGAAATATTATTGACATGTACATTTATAAATCAAGTCCTTTTCACATGAAGTGTGCATGAAATGACAAACTAAATAGTTCTGAAAAATACTAAAGTATTTAGAAATGTGTGTTATGGTGTAAAAAATAATAAAACAAAATCATATGATCATGAAATCAACCGAAAATTACATGGGATTTATTTTTAAAATTTAGGAATTTGTGACCTTTCATTATGATTTGTTCTTTTCCTAGGATTCAAAGAAATGAAATTTTAGTGTTTTAAAAGTCTAAAACATTCATGTAAGAGTCAAAAATAATGATAAATAACTCAAATTGACATAAAATAAATTGATAAACACAAATTAATTATTTGTGATATCTACACATAGACAAAACATCAATCAAATGGGTGTTGCGATTATGACGGATCAATAAGAAATTTTCTATGATACCAAAGTCTTTTAAAATGCATGTTAACTGGTCAAAACTAGACAAAAAACATTGGATAACCACTGAAAAATAGAAAACCCACTACATATTTTTTATGTTTAGGAACTAAATCCATGTCATTCTAGGATACGATTTTCCTAATATGTGGTTAAACACATTTTTAGTGTTCTAAAACACTAAAACATGCATTTAATGGTCAAAATCATCACAGATAACCTCCGATTGACATGTAAGCAAGGGGATTTTTTAAAAATTTATCTGTGACATGTTATCATAGAAAATTCATGTATATGGTGTGTGGTGTACTTCTAATAGATCAATAATAAATATTAATAGTCAAAAAAGTCTATATAAAATGTATCTCGGGGGGCAAAAAGTTCAAAAAAATGTTAGATGGATATAAAATTATTGGAAAATTATTTTATATTGATTTTATAAATGTAGAAACTGATTGTACACTATTTTGAGTTATAGTTTTTCTAAGATACCTTTAAATGTAATATTAGTGTTTTAAAACACTAAAAAATCCATGTAATGGTATAAACCATATTAAATGATAATATATTGATCATAAATATTTGTAAAACAATCAATAATTATTTTTGATATATATGCACCAAAAAAATGTTCATCCTATTTATGGTTTTCTCAGAATTACTCAATAAATAGTTTTTAAAGATTTTGAAGTATTTAAAAAATTGTTTCAAGGGGTTAAAAAATATAATGACATCAAATGTCTATGAAATAATAAGATAGTGATTGTGTATTTATTTTTTAAATTTAATAAAAAAAATACATCATTCTTAGTTAAGTTTAATCTGAGATGACCATAACCACGTTTTCATTTTTTTTAAACTACGATGTGCATGTAATAGTAAAAATACTGTAAATGACCTAAGAATAATGTGAGATAATGGTAAAATTGTGATTGAATTTTTTTCATATGTGTATTCTTAGAAAACATGTCTATATAATGTGAACTATTCTTATAATGACCCAATCAATAGTTTTTAAAGATACAAATTTTTTAAAAACGTTTGCAAGGTGGTTAGATCTAAGAAATGATATTAGATGGCTATAAAATCATAGAACAATGAATGTTGATGGATTTTTTTAACTATATTAACTAACTAAATTTCATTCCATGTTCTGGTTTTCCTAAGATTCCCATAATTTCATTTTTAGTTACTGAAAACACAAAAATGTCATAGTAATGATTGAAATCATAGAAAACAACCAAATATTGACATGAAATAATGGGAAAACTATAAAAGAATTATTTTTAATGTGTACACATAGACAACACATCCATACAAAATGAAATGTGGTTAGAATGAATCAATAATTAGTTTTTAAAGATACAAAACACTATAATAAATGGGGGATAATGTTCCCCATGAAATCTAAGACCACTGAATGTAGTGGCTACCCCAAAACGGAGATACTTATCACCCCCCTCACGTAGTCCCACCCTCCCTCACCTTCGAATCCCATGCCGCAACCAATCTCTCCCCTATTTCATGAGACCTATAGTTTCCTTTTCCCATCTTCCCTCCACCCCCCATGAGGTCATCCCCCTCATGAAAATCCCTACTCATAACAAAGCATAGCCTATGCCATCCGTACACCCTACAAACCCACACAACACCTGTAACATTCATTGGTGGATGTAGAGATGTCACTACTAATACCCATCCACCCTCACCAACCCCACTCCGATATATCTCCCACACCCTAAATCGATCCACATATGCCTCACATCAAAATTTCCCAAACATTTCATTACCGTCACTGTGGCCCTGTCAGAACACAGGCAGAACCACCTTTGATCCTAGTCACTACTGTCGCCTCCCCTCTACAATAGTGAGGGATCTCACTATCATCTCAGATTCTTCTCCCTATTATAGGTGAACCATATTATTCTTTTATGGATTATCATGGTTAAACTTTGATAAATTATTTATTACCCATAAAAATTAATTATTATGCATTAAATCCATACAACTTTAGTTAAGTCTATTTATGTATTGGTTTAGTGAGTTCCAGAAATGTTTCAATTGAATATTATATTAAAGGTAAATATTTTTATAATGATGTCACTTTGAAAAAATTTATCACTTTATTCATTTTGTGATGTTTTTTCCATATATTGAGTTAAATATTTTATTTAAATAAATATGTAATAAATTTTCAATTGTTGTTTATATGACCATTTTTATATGAATGAATAGTATTCCAATAAAATATTATATCTACCATGTTAATGTGTCATATTTTTGTATATAATGTGATTTGATTTAATACATTTTCATATATAATGTTTCTATAAATTAAATAATGAAATCCATGTGTTAATAAGCTAAATTATTATTTCTCAAAGAAAAATTTAATATTCATTGCATCAATAAAATACAAAAATTCTCACCTATATATATTAATGCATTAATATATCAGTTATGAACATTAATTTATAATTAATAAAAATTTGTTTTTAATTTATCTATTAGTTGATTAATGAAATATATTGTTAGGAATGATAAATGTAATTTATATATTTTCATTAATAGTTTGATTAAATACAAAAAATTTAATGTGTCAATTAAATGCATCAATTTTACACATTAATGTATCAATGTTTATCCCACATATGTATTGATGAATTTATGATTCATATAATACACATTTATAGATATTAAAGAGTGTCCCTATTTCAAAATATATGCCATGGATGGAATCATCTATTTCAGTCAATGAACGATCCCTAATCATATCTTCAGTAGTTATATATACTATTTAATCATAATGTGATATATTAATTTGTGTTATAATTTCAATAAAGTGATTAATAAACCTTTTTTTCTTCTCATATGTGTCTTGATCAATCGATTTTATAAGAAAAATAATTAGGGATTTTATTTAAATGAGTTGTATTTTATTTAGGTGTGTGTTTTTTTCTATTTATTAACATATTATAATATTATATCTTAAAAAATTGATTAATTAGGACTGATAAGTAAGTATTTTTTTCTATCATAATGCTCTAAATTTGAAATAGTAAACTATTGTTTATTTATTATGATAATTATTTTTTTTATCATGAAAATGTAGATTGAAACCATCCACACATAATTTAAGCTTGAATCACAAAATGCAGAATATTTATATTCACAATGTTAGAATAGTTTATGTATATATAATTTTTTTTAAATTGAGTTAAAATGATATCATGCACTCTAAATAATTATTTATAGTTTTTTATGACATGGATGTTTAAAAAACCTAAATTGGGTTAATAATGATGTAGTGTGATGATAATTTCAATGCATTGAATTCATTTTTTTTTTCAAAGTATTCCACATATATAGAATAAGGTTTCAGTTGTGAGCATTGATTGATGGTGCTTTACCTATTGGATTTCCCACCAAAATATATTTATTTTCAGTTTAATTCATTATAAATAAAATACTGTTTTGACAACAAAATCATTTATTATAACTGAGACTAATTATTCTAGTTAAATTTAATTTTCCTTTAATTATATATTCTAATTTCTATTCAATTAAAAATCTTAACAAATAATATTCGCATTTCATAAATTTTTTTATCTTATTTTAGTTTTATTTTATATATTCGTTTGATCAACATTTTATTTCTATTAAAAATATTTTTTTATTCAGAAATGTTTTAAAAGATCCTCTCGACAAAATTTTTAGTCATGTTTGAAATAACACATTAAAATATTAAATTTTTAAATAATTAAATAAAACATGAAATGTTATGATCAATTCATTTGTGAAATTTTTTCTTGTTTTCGATGAGAATGATTTGAAGTCCAAATGAAATTGGATAGTTATTTTTTAAAAATCATTTTTTGAACAGAAATTCCAAAAATTCATTCAATATGAAGTCTTGTGTAAATGGTACTACTTGTTGAATAAATACTAATATAGGTAAGGGTTGGATTGGTATTCAATGTAGAATATCTAGATATTATATTTAGGGAATTATGAAATTCATTTCATTAACTACATAATTTAAAAGTGATTAAATTATATTTTCAAGTAGAATATGTGAAAATAGATATCAATTCATAAAAGATACCATGAGGGTGCACTTATTATTGAATGTAATTATTAAAAATAATAGGATTTGGAAATTTCATTGGGAAGAATTTATTATTTTTAATCATACAGAAATAGTTTAGATGGTAGTTGATTGAAAGATGACTGATCTGCTGAATTAAATGAATACATAAATGTTATTGGTTCTTTCTCTGGAGTCATTAACATTCAGAATATTAAGACTGGTTTGATGAGTCCAATCTCTACTAAAGATCATTATTCCTTGATGTTTTATGAAATACATTATGATTCACATAATAAATTACATTCTTGGATTAAAACATATAGTAAATTTTCATTTTTCATGGATTTTTTGAACATGAATAATTTTAATCATTGGTCAGATAGATCATTTGACTTGTTTTATATGTAATTAAAAATGAACTTCATGCATATGATATAATTATTAATTCATATTACCATGACCATAATTTGAAATAGAACATATGCTTCACATATTAGACCATATATGCATGTGAAATCAATATTATGGTGTGAATAAATAAAACTATCCTCTTGGATAATTGTATGGTCTATGAATCTAGTAAGAGAAAAGATAATTGTAGAAATAACAGTCATCAATGTTATGAAATTAAATAGGAGAGATTTCTTATTGTAAATATAATGTGTTACTTTCCATTGCATATTATGTTAAAAAGATTATTTTCATCATATAATGTTTTTAAATTAATGAGATTACATATTGGAAGTAATAAAAATGTGATATGATGACCCACTAAAGAAACTCAATTTCATGGAAGGATTTCAAAATGAGACACCCTAAATTTTATAAAGGTATTCATAATGTATGATTGGGGTTGGTAGCAGATAGTTTCAATCCATTCAGGTATATGGTTGGTGAAACTCATAGAACATGGATCATGGTTTTAGTTCGATATAATATCCCCCATTTTTTTGTATTTGGAAACAATTTTAATTAAATTACACTCTTATTTATGGACTTATAATAATGATGGATACAATTTATATTTAACTTCTTCCATTTCTAAATGAGTTGAATGTATTTTGGGGTGATGTTGTGATTCTTTATGACTATGAACAAAAAGAAATATTCAAATTTTTGGATGATTTCCTTTAAAGAAATCAATGAGTCTTATGATTATTAAAATTTACTAGTATGGAGTAGAAAAGGGGAATTTTCATACCCATTCAAGAATAAAATTAAAAATTATACAGGGCTTAAAAATTGTAAAAAATGGAAATGCATGGGTTATAGGTGTTTTCTTCCCCTTTAGTATAGGTTCAGAAAAGATGGAGTGGAATTTGATTGTTTTATTGAATTAAACCCAACAGTAAAAAACATGAAAGGATTAAAAATATTATCACATAATTAAGAACAGACTGCACACATGATAGATGAATTTCTGGATTTAGTACCTCATCCATTACCACATATTCATGGTGTTGGTAGAATTAAAAGTTACAATTTGAATGAAGAAAAGATTTTTAAAATCTCCGTTAATATTAAACTAATATTCTATGTCACAATATATAACTAATACACACTGAAAAAAAAAATGTTTGAGATAATATAATATGGACCATTTTTTGTTTCAATGGAAAATAAAAGGACTCTGACGGTCCACGACGTGAATTAGAGGAAATGGGTTTAAGAATAAAATATCATTTATTGTTGGGTGGGGGAAACAACGAATACATTCTAAATTCATAGTATATGACCGGTAAAAAAGATAAATATAAATGTTTTTCTTTTTTTAATATTCTCTAGGTTCTAATGGTTACTCTAATAATTTGTCCGTGTGTGTGAATGTGACATGTATGACCTTGTAATGGTGGAAAATTCATGAAAATACAATACTATTTCAGTAGTTGATTCCAATCAATATACATGAGTGATTATATTCCAATATTGGTCAACCATTGATTTAGACGCGTAATGTTTTTAGACATATTTTTTAAGAAATCAACAAATTGGTGATTTAAAAATTTTCAAGGATATAGTTGTACATAAAATTTGTCACAGGGAGAAACTATTTCAACCCTCATTTTTCAATTTCATTTGTCTCTTGATAGTGAACATACCTTATGAAGAAATAGATATAGGACTAGCTCAATTCAGATTGATGTATTCTATTGAGTGTAATGTGAATACATTTAAATTATCTGAAAGTAATAGATATTGTCTGTTGGAATAAATAGTCAATGGTTATTTGAAAGATGAGTGTATGAATTTTTTTTAAGAATATATTATTGATATTGAAAAAATATTAGATAATACCTCTCATATTCATGATGGTCCTGTTGGAGAAGAAAATATATTTTATATGGATAAAAATGATTGGGTACACTCTCATCGACATATATTGTTCAATACACCATCAGTTTCACCATTTATGCAGCATGTGTTCTCTCAATTTTATTATTTATCTTTTACATTTTTATATATATAATTTTTTCATTTAAACACAGATCATTTATTGGAAACAAATTAATAATATAAAAGAATATATGTGTTGTATGAGTGACTATCAAATTCAATCGTATGATTATTCATTATTTCATGATTAATTCAAGTAATTTCTACATATAAATGGATTTTCATTATTAGTGGAGTATAGTGCTAATTTATTTCCGAAAAATATTTTATTTAATTATGTGAAATATATAGATCTATAAAAAGTTGGAGTTAGGTGACCCTACAGTGAATAAATAATTTAAATAACTAGATAAGGTTCCATCTATCATGGAACATCATTACAACGGTTTATATTCTATTGGATTTTAGTTTTCAATAAAAGACATCAAAGAAAAATTAGTTACACAAATTAATTGATTTATTTTTCCATATATTGATTGTGAATATTACTATGTTCAACTCAATGAAATAATTGAGGTTATATAAGTGCATAGGATGAAATAAAAACTATTAAAGTGTAACTGGGTTGATCCTAATCATGGAAGTAAAGTTGATCAAAATCAATCTACAATGGTTAATTTTTATAGTATGTTATTTATAAATGAATGAGTTAGTAACAAACATTCATTTTTTTCCATAATATACCTAATATGTATTCTTTTTACTTTTCCATCTAATCCATATTAGAATTTATCTATGAAAACATCAATGTGAAGAGTATTTTTAATTTAATGTCACAAACCTGACATAGTTTTCTTTTTTCTGAATCAACATGATCAATACTCCAATGTTCAATTTGAGGAAGATAATCATTGGGTTAGAGATACCATTGAAGGTTAAATAGTCAATTTTCATGTTTCATTAATGGAATGTTTGTATTCATACTCAATGGTTTCAAAATTTTAACTTTTTTTATTTTTAAAATTTTTTTAACTATTTTTTGTGTATATATTGTCTTTATCCTCGATATATACATTGTTGAAAAATAAATCAAATTCGGGTAAAAATAATAAAAGGATTTTTATTAGAAAAACAAAAAAATAAAAATTCCCATAATAATTATATGAGAAAAAAATCATATAATACATTTAAACTAGGATATGAAGAAATATTTGTTTACCTTATCCCCCACAATTGAGAAAATAAATCACTTCCTATAATTTATTAGGAGAAAAAGTTTAAGTAGTAATTTAATTCATCAAATTTACAAAGCATGGGTCATTAAAATTAAATTGGAATGAAATATTTGAATCATAGTGTTAACATAATAACACAATTTCAATTTATTCCCATTCAATAATCTCACCATACTACCCAATTTACCCTATTCAATGATTCATAATTGTAAAACTAATAAGATATATTCATATTTATATTACACATCAGACTTCTGTATTACAAATCATCAAAATGTCCCTTAAAAGAAAGGAACAGATTCAACAAGCATATATATATATATTATTAAATTTATTAAACATAAAAATTATTCATTAAATTAATATATTAAAATCTAGAATTAAACCATTATAAAGAGAAATCATCCCTTGAATATAATTATTATAAATAGTTCATGTAATCTATACATGATAATAATCTATTATATTTATCTTAACAATTAATCATGGATTTAACTATTGGTGGTACACCATTGTGATGAGATTCTTTGTAGTCTAGATATTGGTAAATTGGTTCATAGATCCATTAGTGCACAAGATTACTTTTTAAAGGCAGTGATAAAACATGTTATTTGTGATAATAATATGAGATAGTTAGGTCCTATCAGAGACTTTATTAACGCAACATACCTAGGTGAGAAATTGGTGTGATGGGTAGAGCCCTCAATTAAACTAGGTTTCTCAAACATCCCAACATGTTCCATGCCTACTTTTGGGTGGATAACCTTTTCCTAAGAAAAATATAAAGATAATATGATATTTAACTTTGAAATCAGTGTTGATAAGTTAGGGAAAAAATATAAGAGCACATACCCATGGCCTAAAGAATAAACCCATACATCAGTATCCTTAGTTCCCACTTCAGATCCCTTTAAATTGATTTATGCATCAGGTTTCACAATGTAAACCTGTGTATTCATATTGGGAGGGGCTAAAGGGTCCCTAGTTGATTCCCATATCATAATTTAGTTTCTATAGGTTCCCTATAAATCCAATGGTTAGATGTCCCTCTAGTATCCACAATTACATTAAATTTAAATAATAACATTTGGATTGGATATTATAGAGCCACCACTAATGACTCTCATGGGTTTTTTTATTTTCATTTTGATTAATAACCTTAGCAAACAAAACTATACAAGCTTACAATGTTGTAAAACCATATATTCTACATCATTTCACAACCCTATCAAGATCTGATGGGATCATTCACTTTTCATAAGTGGTAAATAGTAGGGACATGTTAGTTTTGTGGGTATGTAATTACTCCTTAGACTTACAAAACTTGGGTTTCATGAGTTTAATAGATAAAATAGATAACGTATTAGGTGAATTATTTCCTTTTTTAGAGGTTAGTGATAAAAATAATATTCTTGATCATTCTATGATTCAATATATAGATAATTATATTAAGATTTATAGTCATCCTGATCATCTAAAAATTCATAAATTTTAGGGTCTCTTAAATCCACTTATTCATTCACCTAGGCTTGGAGGACCATTCCCTGGGGATGAACAAAAATCCAAACACAGTAATCTTCAATAGGATACACTAGTAGTCTTTAGAATTAATAATGTTTAATGGTTGACTAATATATTTTATTTTAATATTTTTAAGATGAACGGGATTTAGTTTTAGTTCGTTTAATATATTATATGCATTGATTCTCTTTGTATGTCTCCTTGATAATATTCCATGGGTGATAGAAGTTGTGGGAGCTTGGAAAATTGAAATATTTATGTTTCTATGATCATTATAAGTATGGTGTGTTGGGGTTGGGAATAGAATAAACTATTTTGAAACTAGATTCCTCTCATGGTGAAGCAAATCAGGTGGGTGCACAAAATTTTTTACAGGATAGTCCACAGGTTGGTTATGTTTTATCGAATGATGTTGATTATTGGATTGTTTCAAGATTCAGTAATTTGTTGGATTGAGTGTTTCTTGTGGAATGTTACAACCTAAAACAAGGGTGTTTGTTTCCTACAATGGTGGATGTGTTAAACTAATTGGTATCACCACTCTATGATGGGATCTTTCCACATTTGAGATATTAAAGTTAAAATATTAGGGTTATTGAAATTAAATGGTATTGTATAATGGGATGTAGTATTTTTCTATTTAGTTTTAATATTTTATCCATTAAATTTTTACTCTATTCGAAATTTTTTTTATATGAAACAAAAATTTAATCGAAATGTATGTTTATTAGAATTTAATTTCAAATGGTTAGAATATAAAATAATCAATATGTTTCTCTATAGAACTCTAATGTTTCAATAGAAATTAAATATACTAAATCACAAATGTATAAAATAAATAAAATGGAATAATCTCTAAAAAAAGTCTCCCTAAATTAAAAAAATTATCCACTTCCATTTCATACCACATAAACAACCCACATTCTATCAAAAAAACTTTTCTCAACATATTAATTGTATAACTACCATTATATAACAACCCCCAACCAACTACATCTTAAAAATCCTAAATTTACCACTTCTAAAGAGACCACTTTAATGTCCAAGTATAGTTTTCCACTGAAATGATTAAAATAATATTTCACTAACTTCAAAATTAAATACACTTATAAGTAAATAATTGAATGTATCTAGAATATAATGTAGTTATTCATTCATAGATATCATGATAATTAATTTTCCATAAAAAACTTATTATCCCTATAATGGTACTCCCTAAATAAATCTACTTATATGACTAATTTACACTTTAAGAAACCACCAATATAAAGGACCTTGTGAATATAAAAATACAAAAACATATATCATTCTTCTACCAAGGTCCTCAAGGATTGATAAACCTTAATATAATTCATCAGGTGCAACAATTCGACATTTCTAAAGAAAATATACTTCATAGACCCATCACACAAAAAACACAACATGAATTTCCTATTCTCAACTAAAAACAATATTCATTTGATATGATGCAAGACAATGAGTAACATCTAATAGTTTTTAAAATGACATTTCTCTCATAAAAGGGTAAAAAATTTCCAAAACACTTTTTACTGATGTATAAATGTAGGAGGGAATTCCTAAAAACATATATAATATATTGGAATGACCATTGTATCTACCTTATTCCCTGATTAGTTAGTATAATTAAAAGTACATTTTCATATTTATTACAAATTTTTCAACAATGATAATATCATGTGTGTAAGGGTTAAAACCTACCAAAAAATATCCAATTGAAATGAAATAATATGACAAAAATAAATAAGTCATATAACACAAAAATGCATCATCGACTTGTGGATAAATTACCTGAATTGTTTAGTTTGATTTGAAATGGCATTCCCCCATCCAACCTTCAGTTAATTAAAAAATCACGTAAAACAAGTTGACATACCATGAAAAAACACTTTGAATGAAATAAAATCATGGGATAACAATCAAAGAGACATTTTATATATATAGAAATCAAATACAAATATATCAGATACTCATGTCACACTATAAGATGAAAATTTATGGGAAATGTTGTCTTGAGTTACTAAAAAGACATATCATCCGTCAAGGGGTCAAAAAAGAGAAAATGAATACTAATTTATGTGTGATTCTAAGAGAAAATTACTTGAATCATTTTTGATATATTAAAATCAATCACTAATCAGTTTTATTCCTAGATTAGTTTGTACAATTAAATGCCCATTTTCCTATTTATTACAATTTGATTCATAATGGGATAGTTATGCATGAAGGTGTAAAATCTAACCAAATGGGGTTCAATTGACATGAAATATTAGTAGAATAATCATTATGTAATATAAAGTATATAATAAGCATCATCATGTGGATTATATAAATTAATTAATCTGTATGATAAAATCTGACCTTTATCTCATGGATTTGGAGTTATGTTTCAAATCACATAAAATTGGTCTATACTAATGAATCACTATTGGATTGACATAAAATAATGGGATATTGATAACAAATACATTTTTGATCTGTAATGATCAACACCACAACCATCAGATACTTGTGTCACCTATTTTCAAAAATAATGTTGGGTAACATAGTCTTTTTTTATTAAAATGACATATTTCCCATAATTTTGTCAATAAAATTAGAATCTATTATGATTGATGTAAAAATACAGGAAAAAATTCATAAAAACATACGTGGTTTATTAGAATCCACTGCGCGTTTATCAAAATACCATATTTTTCATTTCAATTTTAATTTTATTTTTATAATTTTTCAAGCATTTGTAATTATGGTAAAATCATTTGTATTGGGGTAAAAAAACAGAAAGTTGTTGATTGATATAAAATCTATGGAAAATTATCTTTAGGTCATTTAAAATATGGATGATGTATCCGTTTTTGGATCAGACACCTGAATTGATCAATATGATCAAAAGTGATAATTGTATCAAATATTTGAAGTTAATTGAAAAACCATGTAAAAGGGGTCAGTACCACAAAAACAAACATTTATTGACATGAAATCATTGGAGAACAGTAAATAATCTCTTTTTAATATCTACGACTCAACACCACATATATTATTTGATCATGTCACCTGATATTATGGAAAAAGATGAGTAACTTTATATCATGTTATTAATATGACATATCTTCCATCAGGGGGACGAAATTTACTAAATGACTTATGATGGAATTTTTAATATAGGAGAAAATTCCACAAATAATATGGGATAAATAGTAATTATCCACACATCAATATTATACTCTTTTTGGTCGGTACAATTGAAATTTTATTTTCATATTTATTATATTCTATTAATAATTGGAGGCTCAGGTGTGTAGGGGTAAAAAGTGACCAAAATTATTTTTATTGACATTAAATATTATTAAAATCATATTTTAGTCATTTTATATGTATATTAGGAATCCAAACATAAATCACATTAGAGAATTGACTAGTATGATCAAAAGTGATGTTTTTCTCCAATATTTAGAGTTAGGTGACTATTCACCTAATAAGGGTTAATAGAAAAAAACCAATTGATTGACATGAAATCAAGCAAGAATAATCACCCAACCATTATTAATATATAAGAAACAACGCCACATCCATTAGATACTCGATCTGTCTAATATGATGAAAAATGGTGGGTAATGTTGTCTTCTCTTATTAAAATGACATATCTCCAACCAGAGGGTCAAAAAATGTTTAAAAAAACTTATTGTTAATGTGATTAACTAGGATAAAATTCCTCGTATGATATGAAATATATTGGAATCAACAATGTTTCAATCCAATTCCCAAATTGATCTTTTTTTTTGTAATCATGGTTTCAAAATTTAATAGATATTTCTTAACTGATAAATAGTGTAATCCGATATTTTAGAATAAATTTTTTTCATTATTGTATTTATGATGATTTTTAAATGTATCCATATTGAATTATAATTATTATTATTATATATATATTAACAAAATAATATTAAATATATTTTTTTTTTGATTTGATTAATTGTTTTGTGTATATTATTCTGAAGGTTGATAGAGACAGAAGATTGGAAGGATATAGAGCATCTTGGATCCTTGTTTTGGACCAATTAAATATTATTTATATTCAATTTTTTTTCTTTGGTGGTTTTTTTTATTTCAATATTTGGTGGATGTAAATAATATGAGATTTAAAAAATTTCTATAGTATAGAGACCACCTATAGTGGTCTCTATATGGTTATGATTTATGACCACCTATGAACATCTCTTCTCTTATTCCTAATTTCTGTATCCCCTATAGACACTAATAATGGTTGTCTATATTCCAATTATTGATGGAACATCTACAACTATCTACAATGTTTGGTAGGCTGTTTATAAAATCCTTTTCACGACCACTTTTGGGGGTCATAAAAGGTGGAATTTATAGTACTGAATGTCTTTAGAAATGTGTTTGAAGGGTTCAATTAATAGTTTTCAAAAATACCTAGCATTAAAAAATTTTGTCAGTTTGTCCAAAAAATGACAATAGATGGCATTGAAATTATATAAAAACGTCCCTTGATTGATTTTTGAAATATATGAAGTTATGTTACATCATTTCGAGTTACTCTTTTCCTAGGATGGCTATAATATTGTTTTTTGTGTTTTAAAAAACTATGATATGCTTGTAATAGGAAAATAACTATAAAATTACCTATGATTGATTTGAAGTCATGAGAAAAGCATTGTTGATTTATTTTTGACATGTATTCATGGAAAACAAGTCCTTACGACATGTTGTGTTCTCAAAATGATTAACAAATTGTTTTTAAAGATTCCAATGTCTTTTAAAAACGTCTGTTATTAATTAAAAACAAGGAAAATGATGTGGATATTCTGTGAAATCATAGGAGAATGACAATAGAATAATATTTTGAATATAGAAGTTTACGATACATGATTCTAAGTTATAATTTTTCAAGGATTCATATAAACATGTTTTTAGTGTTCTAAAACAGTAAAAATTGCATGTAAGGTCAAAACCCATATCAAACAACAACATATTTATGTGAAATCAGAGACAACCACTATTGAATTATTTTTTGAAATATACGATTTGATTTAATATCAAATCCATTAATTTAATTATTCAGTATATTTAATGCACACCGTATGTCGATTTAAAAAATGATTAGATTTTTATATAAATAATCACTTTATATTACAAGTGTGGTAAAATATCTTAAATTAATTTGTTTCTGTCTTAACAGTATGATACATTATATATTATTTCTTTATGAAAAAATTTATTTATTTTTGAATAAAATAATAAAAATTATATGTCCTATATTCTAAATATATTTTTTGTCTATTAACTTTCACATTTCATTTCTCAAATGTTATAGTTTCTATTGTAGGTTACATATGATGATACTAGAAAAGTTAATGAACATTCTAATTCGAAAAAATCATTATACGGTAGATATGATAGTTCTAATTTTCTATGATATGATTATATATTATCTAGGATTATATTATATTCTCATTTATTACGTTAAATTATAATTTCTATCTTCTTATTTTTTTAGTTGGTGACATGATATTGTCAGTTTAAGTTTATGACATGATTTGGATGTTGATTGATGTCGTAGAGTTCATGGGATGGAAATATATTTTCTAGGGGTTGTTGTTGTTGGTGGACATATTATAAATATTAATGAATTAGGTTATCGGTTGACTAGGGTTATGGTGACTAAGGTTATATATATATATATGAATGTGGGTGTATGATGTTGTATTTATGAAATGTTTATTCCGCGTTTATGATTTATGTTACTGAATGTTATAGTTTTTTCAGTGATGAATGGGAGTAATTTGGTCCTAGTTTTGGAATGATCTATGTGGTACTTTCTTCCCTTCTTCCTATGAAACCAAATGTGAAAATTTGTGGTGGGTGACATAGTGAAAATTCTAATGATTTTAGGGATTTATTGAGGACATGAATAAATGAATTATCTTCTTCCGGTGATGTTATAGTAATTGCATTTGAAAAAAAAACAACGTCAGGGTGGTGACGATGACGTGTGATCTTTATTCCAGTCTACAAAGATAGTTGGTGATATATGTGGACTTTTATAGAGATGGTTAAAGTATAATTTGGGGTTTTGATGGGTCATGGGTTGTATTGGGGTAGCAGAAAAAGTATCACAACACACCTCATAATGATCACCTTCACATGCCTTTATTCATTATCCTCTATCTTCTCTTTCCGCATTACATAAAATATATTAAATTTCAAATCAATATATATATAATTGAATGATTTAATGATATGAATTTAAAAAGTGTTCAACCAAATAACTCATCTGAAACAAGTTAATAAAAAATATATTACCTGAGTGTTAAGGTCTTATCGTTGTGATAGAGAGAAATTGTGGCCATTGTATTGAGTAGAGAGTTTGAATAATGTTTCCAAAATATGGAAGGGTGTAATAGTTTAAAGGATAAATCAAGAGAATAATGTATGTTTATATAATATTCATAGAATAAATTATTAAATTCAAAAACCTAGAATTTACTGTTTGAAGTTACTCTTGAAGAGGAGGTGAGCTGTAATGAATTGTACACTGATACATTGAAAATATTATTATTGTTTGATGTTCGTTTGTTATTAATTTAATGAAAAATTATCAATTATGTAATAATTAATATATTCCACTAATTCTTAAATAAAAATTCAATTAATGAAGATGTAACATGAAGTGATTATTTTCTACATCAAATGGATGTCAAATTTGGATGCCAAAGATTTACTTCATTAATAATTTTTTTTTGAGATAATTACATCACATGAGACTTATAATTATCTAATACTACTTCAAGTAAAATCCATGAAATTTATATCCTTATTGATTAGTAGATCATGCGATCATGGTTTTTTTGGATAACGATAAGTACAAAGTTATAAATTTTGAATGTTAAACATGGTAAATTCATTTTTTCTAAATATAATTGTGTTTATTTGGTTTTGTTTTACCTTTATTAAGTGTTTAATTCATTAAAAATTAGTAGTGAAGTTGAAATAATTTTAGAATCAAAATCAAGTTGAAAACTCTAACATGTGACAAAGGTCTCTAAGCAGTGGAACAAAAAAGAAATAAAATCACTGATTCACCCCAATGGAATCCTTGAGATTTTCAATACCAAATGGAATATAATGTTTAATTTATTTTATTCTATCATTTTATAATGTTTCAAAAAAATTAAATAAGATTTGTGTTTTTAAATAGAAGTTCTTTGTTTTTTATTTTTAGAATATTTTTTTCTTATGATATTTATGTCCACAATTGATCACATAAATACTCTGAATTATATGGAAATTCTGACATATTATGAGAAGATATTCCACATTTACGAGGATAAGGTGTTGTTGTACCCATATTTATTGTCTATATTTTCATTAATTTGTTTCAAATAAGTATGCTTACTATAGAGAATCTATTGTGATGATAACTATTAATCCAAAAAATATTTAGAATGGTGATTATTAATGTAATGAATTTCTTCTATCACATTAAGATAATGTTTTAATCAAATTACTGGATATTAATACAACAAGTTGAATTTGATCATGATCAGTTGGAGAAAATATCCTAAAGGGAATGTGAATGTTAATTAATAAATCACCCGACAAACTTGGGTCATGAATTTATATTTTAAATGGTTTCATTGTGTTTTAAGGACCGAAAGAAAAATAATATATATAACATAAAAATATAATGATTAATCATTAAATCTCATTCCAATGATCATTAAAACACACAAAACATCACGAAAAACCTTACACAAAGATGTTACTACGGATTCCATTGATGTGAATATATTAATCTAACTATCATCGATCCACATTCATGTTATTAGAAGATATAATACCCCAATAAGACCATATATAAGAGCAGAATCACTCTCATAATTTCTAAAAATATGATCCTAGATGATTTTTCAAACAACCATGTCCAACTATACATGAAAAAATTGTCAAAACTCATTTTCTTGTTTTTTTTAAAAAATATAGTATGCACTATTGACATATCACCATACCTCGATCACAATGCCTCTACTACCTAGGGATCATAATTATTGTTCAATTATAACCACCACGGTCCAATTATGACCCTTGTTTTCTTCAAATGGTTTTTTATATATCCAATCATTTAATTTTTATTCATCCTTGAAAGGATAGTTGTAGTACCTACCTATAATATCACCTAGATTATTTATATAACCAATACCAAATCTTGAATTTACACTCAGTTTTAACTCGTAATCAACCGTCATGTCAATCATTATACCAAGGTATAGAAAATTCAATTTTACTAGAACAACAGACTTCTGGAAGTTATTATGACCTTTCTCAAATGGTCCTCCATGATTGTGTCCCATATAATTTGAGGAAAAACCTTTTCACAACCGGCATGGTGATGCCCATGTTAGGGGATTTTTAGCCATTAATTTACTGAAAATGGGAAATTTTACCATCACACATGTTCCATCGACCTCCGAACACAAATTGTGGGAATGAAAAACACAGTCAAACCAATTGTCAAGATGATTACATACATAAACTAGATTTTTATAAGCATTCTAGAATAGGTTATGTGTTAAATGATCACTTAATTCTCATCTTGAGTCAAGTTCACACATGTTGTTAGTATCTAACAAATAATCCACAAAAAAATTAGATCATTAAGGCTATCATACCTGATCTATTTTTACAACATCATCCCAAAAAAATAGGCTAACTCAAATTATGGTTATCAGTATAAGACAACACGGATTTTAAGGATACCTCATTACCATGTCACTATACTCTATATATACCCTATAAAAGTAACATTTATGTAGTCAAATTTTTTCCAAGAAATAGGGAAGAAATACGGTTTAAAAAATTCTTCGACGTTGTCACTCCAACTGAATATGATTTAAGGCATCGATTATTAACTTGTAATTCACTGAGCATAACAACTGATGCAACAAATTTTTAAATATAGTTAAAAATATAGAAAAATATATTTATATTTATAGTGCCAATGAAAATATGTATTCCCAATCCGTATCATCTCTCACAAATAAAAATTGGTTAATGTCTTTTTATGACATCTCTCATAATAGATTAATGTTATAGAATAAAAAAGTTGGAAGTCCATGCTTTGGGAATGTCTAACCCACTAAAATTTATCGTTATACAATTCTATTTCAAATAACTAGGATCATCTTACCTAATGACCACTTGTCTACTAGGAAGGACGTTGTATGGTCACTAAGTGTCATAATGGGGAAAATGGCACCCAAAAGACACCTCATGTATGAGAATTTCTATAATTATTGAGAAATTTTTTAATTTCATATGGAAATACCACTACATAGATATGTAATTACCTATATAGGGCATCAACCATAAAATATTATCATAATGGAAAATACTATTAGACCTTACCCCAAACCTCTAGGTCCAACACATCCTAGGAAGAATTATTCAAGGGTCCAAAAAAAATTCTCCCATTCCATTGATTTCAAATATCAAGGAAATATTTAAACATATCCCCTACATGAGGTTCCATGCTATAAACACCTCTAAAATATTGATTTAACTAAATTTAGTCAAATATCATTTATCATGACATTTAAGAAGGTTATGTATAAGGGAATCAAGTACCAATTGTGAGGGAAAATTGTTATTATAACTTTAATTATCTTAGTCCATGTTGTATTATAAGATTTATCTAAAAATGAACTTGTATACATCATTCATCCATTTGATTTTGAAAACGGAGTCAGTTAAAGAAAATATAAATTTCAAGTTACAGAATAAAACAATCTTCAAGTTGTAATTGGATTTTTAATTAATTAATTTTTAATATAATTAAGGTAGTGGTGAGGAAAAAATTGAAGAAAATGATAATGATTTTATATAGAAATGATAAGTTGGAGGAGTTTATTTAATTTATTTTAATTCTGATGAATTGGAATAATAATTCAAATAATGACTATAAAACATTGAAGGATTGTGATTCTAATCATTTGGAAAAAGAAATCAATTTATTCATAGATGTATAATTATTTAATTTAAAAATCCACTAGGTATGTATTTAATAGAGGATATGGAATAAAATATTAAAGAGAAATAAATATCTCAAAATTGTAATAAAATAAAACTCCCTAATATTTTATGGTATGTGTCTTTTATATTTAACGTCTTTTTTATCTTATGCTGCATGCACCACCATGCTTAAAAAACCACGATATAAAAAAAATTTAACATAACCATTGGAATAAAAATGTGAACATTTTTAATATTAATATGTCCTATAGAATAAAAACCTCTCATATAAAATTATAAACAAAATCTAGGTGTATTATGAATGAAAATATAATATTTTTATATCAGGGAATAAGTAAATAATAATTTTCAAAATGATAAATTAATTATTGGTATATTTTGGGAATGTAATTTTTTTTTACAATTTCATAATTAATATAATGACTAAAAATGAACTGTATTTAAAAAAAACTCATAAAATTATATTTTTTTATTTTGGTTATAAGATAATTTTATGAGACCTCAATTAATTTTTCAATGTGTCATAAAATATCTTATAGTTTTAATATCAATTTTTTTGGTTAAATGTTGATTTTATTTAAAAATTAATCTCATTATATTTAAAATTTTGTTTTCAAAATTGGGGTTCATTTTTTACATCTACTTGTTGAAAAATTATTGGAGTGGATTTTTGGTATTTTTCTAAAATAGTTGAAATTGTGGTGAATAGTGAAATACAATAATTTACAGTATTTAACAATAAAACAAAAAAAATAAATTATTGAGTCAGGGATGATGTATGGATGAGGTCATAAACAATTATTTTGAACTCACATTACAAATTTACATTATTTAGTCATAAGAATTAATATTATTGATAGTCTTGAGTGAAAATTAAAAACTAATGAATAAAATAATAAAAACACCCTCTCCTCCACATTAAATAATACCCCTCATAAGCTCTTATATTTACACCTTATAAGCTTTGTATTTTTATTATATTGTTCCCAATTTCTCTCCCAAACCTCTTACCCATTCTATTCTCTTACTCGTGTCACCAAAAGACAATTCCATGTTACTTAAGGAGGTTCTCATGTAGTGGACACTTAAGAGGTAAAACCCTCCTTTAAATTTTAATTTATTTTCTTTTATTATCCTTTCCTCACCTCCCTTATCTAAAGGGACAATATAACTCCAATATCATACTTAAAATGTGACATTATTCTTTTAATGTTACATACATCACTAATTCTTTTCTCCTCAAATTTTATTCTAAAAATTAAAACATTGTTCGTGAGGCACCGATTGTGAGCTTCAAGGATGACATGTTTTTGTTTTAAATTCCGACTTCAATATAGTTATAAAAAAAATTTATAGTTAAATAATACTATAATAAATTTATTAAATCATATTTAATGTTCTATAACTTTTATATATTCATAATATTTAATAAAAAACAAAACTACTTCGTAATAATAAAATTTTTCCCAAAATATACTAATGTCCATCAATAACATTTTATATATTAAATCACTATAATATCAAAAATAAAAATGATATATAAGAACATTTAAAACAATTTATGATAATAAATATAGTATAATTTCACTAATGTAGTGCTTCTACTATTTGACAAGGACTCCCACAATTAAACTCAACAGAACGAATCATAAAATAATGAATCGAACACACCCATAATGACAAAATTGAATTATATAACTAATAAAAATTCCATAAATGAACATAATAAAATTATTATAAATCAAAAACATGTATAAGATGTTATGAATTTATTAATTAATTAGTTTATTTAATTTTATTATCTGGGACATTATGTACAAGTGCAGAACAGTTTCATACATAAGGTAAGATATTCTCTAAGAATCTATAATTTTTTCTTCGATTTATGGTTTCTCTCTATTTACCTGAATTTAAATTTTAATTATTCTTATGCACTTTTTCTACATTCTATTTTTTTCAAAAATATTTACATATCAAATTTATTCTTTCTTTGGAGTGAAAATACATGTCTTACAAGGTAATTTTTTAATTCCCCAGGATAAGAAAGCCCAATTAAAGGGACCAAGCCAATTTTAGACACATTCTCAAGTACACTGAATAATTTATATTAAGACACCGATACTTTTTTTCTAAAATTAAAATTTTTATGATGAAATAATATATTAGTTCATTTCTGGTTTTTATGAAAATAATTATTCTATTTTCTGCTTTATAGAATGTTTTATATTTTTCCCTAAACTGAAATGAAGTGGATCATTTATAATGTTCATGAGAACTATATTTACGTGGTTCAATTATATTGTACATCAATTATCATGATATATTAATATTTTTTTATTAATGATAATGTATGATTTAAATCCATTCATTCAAGAAAACCATTATTATAGGATTCTTGGTTATGCCACATGACATGATTGTGATACTCATTTCTTTCCATGGGCTTCCCTTATGTTAATTTGTTACGATTTATTGAGGTTGATATCTTATGCTACCATCTACCAATTTTTATTAATTTTTTTTTTCAATAATGATGATAGGGTATGTACTATCATCATACCATTCTCTATATTACATTGGAAAGATTATGATTATGTTTTATAAATGGAGAAATAATTTTGATTTCATATGATAGCTTCTATATGACTGTATATGTGATTATTATTCAAAACATTCATACGAGGAATTCATTGTACTTAGTAAGTGTCATGTGGGGCCCTCTATAACCCCTCAATGTATCAATATGTCTCCTGAGACAGACTAGACCGCGTTTTGGCTGAGGCCTTACCCATTTATGTTGAATTATTGGTCGAGGCCTTGATGGTATGTTTATGATGCCAAGTATTATGGATTCTCATATTATGAGATTACGTATTGATAATCCTTTATTATTTGACTTGTATAATATCCATGGTTAAGTTTCATTCTCTTGATATTATTTATATGGTATTATTTTGAGAAGCTTATGTTTTTACCATATTAAGTTCAAGATTATGTTTTAATGGAAGGATGTTTTTTATTCACCCCACCTTATTATTTATGATTATTATTGATTAATTTTGCAGTATTATTACACATATTGAGTATTTGAGATCTCCCCTTTCTAATGTTTTAATTTTCCTGAGGATGAAAATATGTATATTATGATTGACATGCAGGGATAATATAATATAATAGGAATGATTCCAGAAGTGTCTATATGTTTTTTTCATGTTGTAATCTAATACTTTCGTCTGTTTTTGGTTTTCCAGTGCTACTATAATTAGGTCATTTGGGACACGATCACTAATTCATAGTATCAATGTAATAATGTAAGGAATGTGCACTGAGATATAGGGGTAATTGATTTTACTGATTCTATTAGATATTGTTTATTTGAAACATTGTAAAGTGGATCAAAAAAATATATTATTGAAACATAACCCTATATAATACATTGATAATATTCCCAAGAAAACCAAGTTTATGATTTTGAAATTCGTTATAGATAAATTTTCAATTTTAGATATGTGTTTCACTAGTTCTATATTATTTATTATGTTTAAGATGTTGTGATCTAATTTAGTGTATTTAATTATTTAGAAATGGTTCCTAGTTGATTTAATGGAAATAGTATAAATGCATGTATTGTATTTCTCTACTATGTATGATACTTATGTTAGAGTCAGAGAAACAACTATAGATGATAAATTTAGAACTATGATAATACAAATGACTCATTTTATAATAAATAACCATACTCATATGGAGAATCCTAATCCACAATGAGTTATAAAAAAGTCAGACTGCTTCATTTGACAACAACCTCAATAATTTAATGATAATACTAATGAATTTTAAGATGATAAATGGATAAGTTCCTTAATGAAGAAATTTCTCGCATTGTGATGTACTAAAATAGTGAATTTTATCATGGAGGTTAATCATATCATGAGAGTTAAAGATCAATGGTGCATGTTAATTCAATTCAAAACAGAGGAGGAAAAAACATAAAATACGAGGTGGAAGGGTTTTATGTAAATTTACATGGAAAAATATTTTCCATGGAAACCATAAGAAAATATAGAGAGACAATTCATGAGTATTAGACATAAATAGGATGAAAACATTTTTACGTATTAATCCAACATTACAAGGATATCAATGAATTCCATAAACTACCTACAAAATCCAAGGAGCATGACATATAAATTATTTGAATGTAATAAACCAATTATATGAAGGTAACTAGTATCCAAAAAAATCTCACCACATGAGTACATAGTATCATATGCCATCAAGAGAGGGAAATAATTTTCTGATCAATATGAATTTGATGGGAATTCAGATATGAAGAGGGATTATGAGTACTTTTAAAAAGTTAATATGGAAAAAGGGAAGCATGGAAGAATAGAATTTACAACTTGTAATAAATTTGGAAAGAATTATTAATTAACCAACGTATTTGTAATGGGATTTTGTTAAAAGGGTGGAAAAAATACCACTAGGACCATTATTGGATGGGAAAGAAAGTTGTCATCAATGTGAAATGATTATACTATAAGGATATTTGAGACTATTCAAATTAATGTTCTAGACATCTGGGGTAATAGACATAAAAAGGGAAAGGAAATAATGGAATGATTATATTTTCATAGAATCTGAGATTGAAGTTCCAAATTATGTGGTGCCTGGTACTTTAATCATCTCGTCAATCTTATGTAAATATTTATTCGATTTTGGATTAACACATTCTTATATATCTTTCTTTTTTTCAATAAAAATTAGGCAATTAAAATTCCCCATAAAAAGGGATTTGTTAGTTATGCCACGACAAAATTTACCCAGATTCAATGCATTATTACAAAACCTTGGCATGATCATAAGATAACATGTCTCGAAATTATGATTAGTATGGTATCCTTCGAATTAATAGATACATACATAATTTTTACATTACATCATGAAATAAAGAAAACCAACATTGTGTCCCCATTGAACACACACATATCCTTTGGCCAATCTATACAGGTTAATCATAATATACTACTTTCACATATTGGGAAAAAGATAACCTAATAAATGGGTGAGCATAGATGCTTAGTAGGGACTACAATATAGTGGAATATATCATAAATAAGAATAAAAATTTCAGGAATTGTATAAGACTAAAACACAATCCTTTTAAACGTACACATCACTATAAATTGGAAAAGATAAATCAAATTATGTAATTTACTTATTCACATGGATATTCTACTAGTTGAATAATCACATGTGATATTAATATCTAAATTCAAAATGATGGAATTCATAATGACATACATCATAACCACATAGTCTAGACCTCATTCCAATAGTACAATTATGATTTTTTCAAGGCCTTTTTCCAAGTCATTATTTTGTCTCATGAGACTTATAGATGCTTCATGAAGATATTATGGGCACTACCCATCACATAAAAATTCCAATGCATTCCTCATATGAAAATTTTGGAACATAATCTAAATATTATTATTCAAACTAGCATACAAAATGTCAATATTTAAACCACAAACCATGAATGGTTAAAAATAGCACTTCTACAGTCAACTATAACACATTCTATACAATATGGAAGATTGTATTATAATAAATCAACCTCAATCATGAATAAAGTAGGATATTGATATAGATTAAAATAATCATTAAATCTATTTTATAGAAAAATCCATTTTTTCATGAAATCATTTAAAAGTCTCAATATTTATCATGAATCTGCTGAAAATAGATTTTTAAATCAATGTTCCCCATACCAGATTAGAAATTTTAAAATAATTTCAATTTGAAAACCTTCATGTTCATATAAATAAATCCTTAAAAAACCTTTTTTTAGAAAATGGACATCAATGAGAATGATTTTTAAGAATAAATCTTTAAAACATTTAAAATAATATTTTTGTTAATATTACTATCAAAATAAAATATTCTTGATTAAAAATAATTTAGGTAATAAAAACCTTATAATTTATTGAGAATAATTATATTCATGATATACAAAGTCAAGGTACAATATATACACCATATACAATTTGATTGGCACATAACAACAAGAAAGCCTCCATGGAATGTAAATTGAGATTAAATCCCTTGTAAAGATAGTATGCTTAGGTAACTGATAAATAAATGACATAATTATGTGTCAAAAATATAAATACACTCAATAATATTGGATATTTAGTGTAAATAAATTATCAGACATTCACAAATATTCCAATAAAAACAACACCAATGCCTTGGATATCGAACTCAATGAATGGAAATTGAGTTAAGATAACCCTAATCAAGTTCATATTAATGACATTAGAAATTATCAATGGAGTTAATATGTGTATCAAAAGTGTATCCACACAAATAGGAGTGTAAATTACTATATAAATAAATAAATTGTGATTTCACACATAATCTTGGAGTAAAATAATCAATTATGTTTGAGTAAAACCCAATGAGTGGTAATTGAAATTAGAAACTCACTTAGTGATCTGGTAAATTATGAAACATACACCCCATGAAAGAAGGATAATTTAATTAAGATTAAGATACCGATAAATTAATGTATTTTATAAAAATATTACAATCATGGGTAGTACATACACCACTAAAAATGGAATCGTGGAAATATAGCAGGAATCTCGTAGGAATAATAAATGAGATAAAGACCCCTTACCTTGTAATATTTTTTAGTAGAGGGTAGGTTAAACTCCTATATAATGTTGAAATTATTGTTATTAAATTATAAATGAACCACATACATAAATTGGAAATCATATATGAACTTGTAATATTTCTTTTTTAATGATATTCGAATAATATCATTGTTTTGGGTGTTAAGTGATTCGTTTTCCTTTATATGATACATTACGTAAGTCATGGTTGTTATGGATAAGATGTATTTGATTCATATAATGAATTATATGAAGTTATTAAATATTATTTTTAATCATCAAATGAAAATTATTCTTGACTCGAAATGATGGGGATCAAAATCCCATCATGTTATGGAGACGGTATACCATACGTACAGATGTGAAACACTATAATTATATTTGTGGAGAAATCATATTTAATTGGATGGTATATTATATATAAATCATAATTAACATGTTATGTTTATTATTTACATCAGGTACATCCATTATTATACCCATCCAAATAAATATGTGTTGAATAACAAACAACACCATGACGTGGAGATGGTAAGACATTCGTACGCACTTACGATGACTTTGTCAATCATTAGATGGATATAATATTGAAAATGGTTGTACCATATTTATAATAACATCACAATATTTTGAAGGTACTGTAGATGTTATTTTGGTATGGAAACAACAATGATAAAGGATGTGGAAGAAAAAAAGAACTTTGAAAGGGCTGTTGAAATTATTACATCTTCTTGGGATACTTCATTTTGATTTGATCAAAAGGGCTCCTTAGGTTGGATTTCATATCAATGTGAGGCCTCTAAAATCAATTGTGAGTTGTTGGTAGGATATTTAAGTAGGGGTTTCCAAGCCAAATGACATTGGTGGTGGGATTTTGAGAGAAGGGGAAATACCCTTTAATAAAAGAGGTGAGGGTCACTTTAGGAAAACCTTGAAATATGATTTTATAATAAAATCATTTTCAGTTTATAATGGCTCAAAATGTAATTATTTAGAGTATAATGAAAGGATGGGAAGAAATCATCTCAACCAATAGTTTTTAGACATGTATAGATCACTATATTAACTAAATATTTTAGATATAAGTATTAGTTAAATAATTTAACTTTTACCATGTCTTTATGTATTTTTATATAACATGGTTAATAAACATAATATAAATTACCAAGAGAACCTAAAGTGATTAATTAATGAAATATATATCATTATGTAAGTCCTTTTGCTGAAATTTTTATTTTTAGGAATATTATATCATTATGAATATAGTATTTGATTTGAATACTCTTTTACGACAATTCTGAGTCTAATTAGTCTTTTGTTTTTGTGAATGTCAACAAAACATGATTACATCACAAAGAAAATACATTAAATCATCTTTAACATGTCATATTAACCTAGAAAATTTGTGTAATGTTACAGAATTCTAAATTTTCATTTATTTTGATATTTATAATATAAATTTATTTAATTGTTCATTAATAATGTTTTTACTACATCATAATTATGTCATAAATAAATTAAATTATTTAATGTATAATGATTATAAATAAAATACCGTTAATTAAGAAATATTTTTATGTTTCTAATGAATATTTATAGTTTAATTTATCTAATGTATAACCCTATATTTAAAATGTTTTAGTTATTAAACATTGAATTTAACACTTTTAACTCCTCTATAAATAAAATAATAATAAATGTCATAATCTAATCCATGTGGATCAAAAGGATAATATTTTAATCCTAGGTTTTAATTTGGTTGAAATACACTTATTACATAGAATTAGGAAATGTGTTTCGCTAATTATCATATCATTTTTACCTTTAATTACCTTATTTACTTTTTATCATGGTAAATACAATTCAAAAGTTACTATTCAAAAAAATAATTTTCATCCTATTGAACCAAATTTTACTTACTAATGTCAACTATATCTATCAGATTTTAGAAATTCAAAACATTGAAGAAGTAAAATCTTGTTTTATGCAAATTTGCAAATGTTCTTAGAAGGAGAGTAAAAGAAGGTAAAAAGTTCAAACAATTATATATATTTAATCTTATTTTAAAATTAATTAATCTAATTACATTTGACAAATATAGGTATTATGTGTCTATTTTTACTTTGTGATAAATTTAAATTTAAAATAATTATTTAAATAAAAAGTCGGCTTTAAACAATAACATAGTGTTTTCACTATTCATAAAAAATTGAATGTTTTTAGAGAAATAACACAAATTCACCCAAAGTTAATTTTAATATTACAAATTCATAAATTATGTCTATTTTACCAAATTAAAAACATTTAAGTGGTACTAATTAATTGGAAAAATATTCCTGTTGTAAAAACCAGAAAGCGGGTTTTTGAGAAGTAAAAAACTATCATAAAATTGATATGTGTTTCTGTCCTATTGAAATGTAAAATAATATCCACTGAGCAAATTTGTATTAAATGATAAAATTATAATCTAAATATACTTCAAAACCATTCAAATGTATAATTTAACATGGTTAATTTTTTTGATTAAATTTTTTTCCAATTTAAATTTAGTATTTCTCACTATTCATCAAAATATTAAAGTTATCAGAAAAGCACCAAAAAATAATCCAAACAAAATATTTATGTTAAGATATTAATGATGATTTATTTATTAAATATATTATATAAAATTATTAAATATGGGATTAAAAAAGGGTTCTCCATTAAAAGGAGGTAAAATTGCATTTTTTTAAAATACTTCTTTTATATGAAAAATTGAACATGTTATTATATTATGCCTAAAAAGAACCTAATATGGATGTTAAAATTATATGGATTATATAAAATTAAAATTAATTTTAATACTATTCACAACTATCTTTTGAACGGATAGTTTGGTATGTGGTGGTGCGCTCGAAGTCGGTGTTGCATGTAGCACAAGATATTTAATTAGTTTAAGGAAAGTAACTTACAATGAAATCATGGGGTGTTACATTTTTAGTAAAAAATAATAGTGAAAACCAAATTTCAATGAAGATTTGTCGAACATTTCTTACTATGACACGATAATGTAATATAATTCATTACTCTATTATTATACATGTGGTATATTTTGAAATAAATCTTATTATGCACTATCTCTCAAAATATAATTCATATATTTATTGAAAAGAGAATTAAATCCTGATTCATTAGGAATATAAGGAATTTTATATCATTATGGGGGAGAATTCATGATCTACAACATATATGGATGCACCTCTAGTAACTCTTCTAGATGATATTCATGGAGAAGAAGACTAGATAAAACCTATTGATGAAAAAGGTGACCTTAAAATATGGAAAATATCCATTTTATAAGAATAAATTTATTTATTTCCAAAACATTTACTATGACATCCACTAGATAGGGAAGTTGAGTTTTCAATTGATTTAATCCCTAATTCATGACCAATATTAAAGACTCTATATAGAATGTACATAGTGGATTTAATAGAGTTAAAGAAAAAACAATGTTAATTAATTTAAAAGGGAATTATACAGCCTAGTGTTTTTCCTTCGGGATAGCTTCTTTTTTTTGTTAAGATGAAATATGGATCTGTGAGGCTATGCATTGACTACAGGGAGATAAATATAATTATAATAAAGAAGAAGTACCCACTACCTTTTTTGATGTCTTATTTGACCAACATAATAGAGATCAATATTTTTCAAATACTGATCTATATTATAGAAATAATTATTTTCATATAAAGAAGGAATATATTCCCCAGAATTAATCTTGAATAAGGTATGGACATTAAAATTGTTCAGTAATTCCATTTTTATTTACTAATGAACAATATTTTTTTATGGATATAATTAATAGAGTTTTCAAAGAATATGTTGATAATTATTTCATGTATTTCATTATTTGATTTTTTGTAATTTGAAATCAATGAGGACCACTAAAACCACTAGAGGATTATTCTGGAAAATATTAGCTACAAATTTTTATATGGGATGTTTATAAATTGTGAATTAAATCTTAAAATTGTTTCTTTTCTTGTCCATATTGTCCCCATGGATGGAATTACAATTGATATTATGAAGACAATAGAAATCCAAGAATGTCCTACACCAACAAACATAAGTGAGGTACATAGCTTAATTGGTTCAGAATTTTATTATTGTTCTTTCATTCATAATTTTTCCATATTTTTAAATCCTTTGACCAAAAATACTTATAAAATGGATAAGTTAATATGGAAAAAGTAATGTGAATATTGTTTTAAATAATTGATGATGATATTATTGAATTCTCTAATATTGAATCAACTATTATGAAGAAGTGGATTTGTGATTTATAGTGATGCATTGAAGACTTTCCTTGGTTTTTTCCTTATATAGAAAGATAAAGTTATTTTATACAAATCAACGTGGTTAAAATGTCATGATCAGAAATATCTAACTTTTGATCATGATATAGAAGTTGTATTATATTCAATAAAGATATTGAGAAACTATATTTATGGTGAATAATGTGAGATATATAATAATCATAAGTGTTTTAAATATATATTCTCATATAGATAACTCAATATAATACATAGTCTATGGCTTGAGATACTCATGGATTATGTTTTCTCTAAACACTATCTCATAGGTAAGGAAAATAAGGTAAGTGATGCATTGATTATGAAGAATCATGGAGTTATGAAAAAAAATAAGGATTGAAATGGATTATATGTACATGGATATAGTAAATAATGATATGGTAATTATCATGGAAGGTGAGACATATATACATTTTCAAATGGTTTCTAAACCATATTTATTTCAAAAGATAAATAGTTCTTAGTGTGATGAAAAAAATATTCAAAACAATATTAAATAAGTGAATTAGGGTAAATTCGTAGATATTTTATTTAATGATAAAATGTTGAAAATTTTGAAGAGGATTTTTTATTTCCTCTATACCCAAGATAAATATGGAGTTTTTTATTAATTCTCACTATTAAAATTTCATTATGAACCCTATTATCAATATGATTTATAGATATTAGATTGGAAATTTTTGGTGGGATAATTCAATGTTGGAAATTGATGATTATGTATCATGATGTTTACTATTTAAATCGTTTAATCCTTAATTTAATCATCCTAGATGATTCATGAAACATATACATATTACTAAATGGAAACGGCATGACATTACAATGTATTTTGTCACTAGATTCACAAAATACTCAAAGAAAGAATTATTAGATATGTGTAATTATTGATTGACTTGCCAAATCTACACATTTCAATGCTATAAGAGATGACTTAAAAATCAATAACCTTTCATGACTCTGTATTATTTATTTAATAAGTCTTCCTGGTGAACCTCTATAGATTTTTTTTATCGAGATCCCATTTTGCTTCAAATTAAATAAAAATTCGTAAGAAGGATCTTGATAACGAGTTTCATTTAAGAATTGCTTATCACCCTCAAACTGATGGGCAGTCAGAAAGGATTATATATTATCCAAATAAAGATACTAATATTAAATTTTTATATCTTATTATTTAGGTGATTCAATGTCCGTAAATATCAATTTTATTGCAATTCATATATAGAAGATCAGTTCACATCATTGTTCATGTCATGTTTAAAATGTTAATTTGAGCCCAATTAGTCATCTTCTTATAGAATAAAATATATTAAAAAATTTACTTATAAGCATTGAGTTATGATTTATCACTCTGTTTGAATCATTTGTATCTTTCAGGATCAATGTATGAATCCCATGGGAATACGGAGATATTTGGAAATGAATTCACAAATATATTTTAAAATCATTACGGGCCTAAGGCCCCTAAAAAAAGTTGGGATCACATTATAATACCAATGAAGATAAAAATTTAAATTTAAAAATATAAAATTATGGGGATCATTTCAGTGAAATATTTTTGGTTCTAATTTGGATTTTTTTCATGGTGATTTAGGTGGTTAAAGATGAAACTTAAATTTATGGCTAGATTTGAACACCCATAAAGCTAGCAAAACTTTTAGACAATAAAACCGAAATGGATAATCCATTTTGAATTTCCATTTCAAAAATATAATTGGATACCTAAAGGAATATATTTTTCTTCTATGATCGTCCATAATTTTTGTGTTTCGATTTAAAAATTCACACATCAAAAATGGGTGAATCTGGATGATTGTCCTTTTCAACTTTTAAACATCCATTATCCTTTGATTTCTCATACACCACTTGACTATTCCAATTTATAGGGAAGGAATGTACGGATGGGGGATAGACCCTAGGATTTTAATATCCCAATATAAGGATCTGGTGGTGAAGGTAATTGAAATCCTTGATTTTCATTCAAGTGTAAGTTTATGTATTAATTTTGTTACCAAACATTCATATTTCCAAGAATGTTTTTCAATAATTTTAGTTTCATAATAAATGTTGTTCTTGTTATTAATTTATTATTTTTATATTATTACCACATTGATACCATTAAATCATAGTGTTAATTTATTCACACCATAACTTTTGAATTCCCCACACAATTGTGGAGTATTCATTTTTGCTTAATGTTTTTCTTATACAATATCACTTCATTAAGTATAATTCCTGCTTCCATTGATAGAATAACAACAGTGAAGGGATAAAAATTTGTGGTTTGATCATAGGTATTTTTATGGGGGTGTATTTATTGTTATTTTATAATCATAAATTCTTTTATCTATTCATTATTTTAATAGTACCTTTCTTTGACTTGTCTTCTTATTTGTATTCACTGACTATAACGACTACATAATCATAGTTTTAGTAAGATATAATTCCTTAGAGTATGAAAAAAAGATCATCTAAGTTTATTGATTATTATCCTTGTCAGTTTTTATTTATTAAATCATAGATTGATATTGAAGAGTTATCTCATTGATTTTATACATCATTACGATTGAACAAAAAATTAATAGAAAATCATGTACATACCGTATACTCCTATCATGAACCTTGGATAAACACATATTATTTAATTATTTCAATTCAAATAATTAGTTCATTATTTCATAGATTTAAAAAATTATTTTAGATAATTATTATTTTAGTTTTACTTTTTAAATAAAATCCATTGTTCACAACTTTATAGATAATCCTCCATAACATATATGTGTCTATAGGTTTTTTCTTAGGTCCCTATGGATTCAATACGTGCCTGTTCTACAAAAACCACATATATCTGTTTGGTACATTTTGGAAAAACAAAATTTTGGAACTGTTGCAAGGAACCAAGTAAGTATTCTTAGACGCCCACTTATTTTATCCCCCATTCCTCTTTTCTCACAATAATTTATCTTCTTTTTCCCCTTTGTGTTTTTGTGTGTCCAAATAATACCTAATCAAAATTTCAATATATATTATAAGTCCCTGACCTTAAACCTTACATAATATTTAATTAAATGAATAAATCACATTGAGGATTTTTTCAGGTTTATAGTTTTAGAGAATTAGGACATAACTATTACATCTCAAAAGATTACAAAGTAGACACATCTACTAAGTTTCCAGAAAAAAAATCTTAAAAAAACATGTCAAGTTACATTTTTTAGATAGCATGTCTTTCCTTGATCCCATCATTGAACCTATTCATCTTTAAGTCTTGTGTATAATATTTCAAAAACATGTGATGAGCCTAAAAAGCTTAGTAAGGGATATAAAAATATGGAAAGGAAACATGAGTAAATGTATACATAATAATAAATGAAATCATACTTTACTCAAAAAAAATAATCACTTTAACGTACCTCATCAAAACAAGAATAAAACATAGAAATCATAAGGCATAAAGTTAACTTGCGGCATTCATAACATTCTTACGTAGGGAGTATCCCTCTTGGTTCTATTTGGAATACCCATCACAGTATATTCCATAAATATCTTCGGAGAAACCTCAATGATTAACCCCTTCACATTACCCAATGAATTGGAGAGCTATACCGGGCTCACCCTCCCTTAGTTTCTCACAGAACCACCCGTCTTCATAATAATACCAAATGAACCATAACATAATTGTATCACATAAAACATGCATAAAAGAAACATAACATTTCCACATTTCAATCACAAGATATCAATACAACACATTGATATAAAAAATTTATGAAAACCATTTTCACTATCAAAATAATATAAAAGTAAAACATGGTATTTATTTTTCAATTAAAAAAAAGGTATGGCTTGTAGAGGAAGCCGAAAATCAAATAATGGTCATGGCAGCGGAGAAGTCGTTGTCCCCGCATACGTACGACAAAAACATTCCCTTTTTTTATTGCGTTAAACTCTTCATATAAAAATATTCCTTTTGGATAAACATAAAAGTCAAAGGGGTTTATACACCGTATAAAAGTAGGTACTGTATAAAACAAAATATTCCTCAATGAAAGGAGATTGAGATGAAGTCCCACATAAAGATGGTATCCTTGTATTAAGGATAAATTAATTACATAATTAAGTGTGACAAAAGAATACACCAAATATAAGTGGATATTAAGTGTAAAATAGTCAGAGTACATTCACACATATTCATAGAACGACATATTCAAGGAGTTCAATTTTATCCCAAAGAATCAATATTGGGTTAAGAAGTTCCTTTGTAAAAATTCGACAGCCTAACAGTGTAACATCAAAATTCAGAAAAAGAGTTCATGATAGATAAAAAAGGGTATATCATCACTTGGACATAAAATTTACATCAATAAGGATATAGAAGAACATGTCCCTATATAATAGTATGTGAACTAAAAGACATAACAAAATAAGTCTTCTAAAAAGAGGAGGGTGAAATGTTCCCTTACCGACTTGGGTGACGTTCGAAACATACACCCCATTGAAAAAGGGTCATACAATGAATATTTAAATACCAATATATGAAATTATATAACACAAAGAGTATAATAATGGTAAGTACATACACCACTCAAATGAAATGGTGGCAAATGTAGCATAAATCTCACAGGACTAAAAGTGATATAAAAAATCCCATACGAAAACTCAGCAGCCTAACGATGCCACTTAAAACTTCCAAAAACGGATTGATGAGATCAATTACGGTCTATAATCATATTAAAATAAAATTTACAGAAAGAGGAATATAAAAGAACATCCATCATAACAAAGAGGATCTTAAAAGAAGAGACATAAAGGAGAGTACTTAAAAAGAAAGAAAGAGGTTAGATCTCTTACGAAAATTCGGCAGCCTAACGACGCCACTCAAAACTTCCAAAATAGTTTGATGAGAGAAAATAGGGTCTCTCATAATAGGAACATAATAAGTACAGTAGGATTAATATAAAATAACATCCCAATCATAATAAAGATTATCTTAAAAGGAATGACATAAAAGAGTGTACTTAAAAAGAAAGAGAGGAGTAGGATCCCTTACCTCGTGTCTGACATGACTCGATCGTTCTTAAATCTCCTGAATAATAAAATTTGGTCAATTTATAATTTCTTAAGTACCTACATTAAATATTATTATTCATTGAAAATCACATATTATAATGTTATAATAATTGGTTATTAAATTGAGTTCATATCAGACGTTTTTATCGATGTTCGGTAAATGAGTAAAAATTGAACTTGTTGGAAAAGAATTTTCCATGTAGTTATAGATAAATCATATCCAGAACAGTATTGATGTTTTAAATATCATATAAATTCATTATATATTCATTTTATACTATTCCATAACATTTGGAGATAAAAAATTAAAAGTACCGTTTATGGAGATGGTAGGCCGTACATACGCATGAACGCTACGTTCATTTTTTTCATATTAATGGAATTAAAACGAAATGAGAGATATATATATTATAATTCCAGAAATATATCCATTATTTAGATAAATATATTACATATATATCCATTATATATATATACTTATAATAGTACATAACATTTGGAGATAAGAAATGAAATGTACCATTCATGGAGACGGTAAGCAGTACATACGAATGAACGCTACTTTCATTTCATTTTTTTGTATTCAATGGAAATAAATAATAATGATATAAAGGTATATTATAATTCCAGTAGTATATAATATGTAATACCATTAATTGCATTCTTTATACATCCCACATATGGCATTAACGAATCAAATCACTTGGAGGGGGCTGTAGTCCGCACTTCCTAAAATGATGATATCGTCTTTACCCATAATGGAAAACATAAAGGTATGCCATAAATGAAAAATACATAAGCTTAAGTAAAACATAAACATATTATATTTCATATATAAATATAGTGACATCTTAATGGAAACATTTGAAGGTGTTAAAATAATATTGAACAATCATCGTTTTGTGAGGCAGTAATTCTCCATCCACAGAAATTGTATGTTCTTTAACCATTAGACGGAGGTGTGTGAATGTGTAGCTCGAATCCTTCTTATAAAAACATACTAGTATATTTATGATACTGGTGTTGTTACAAAATAAATTAATAAAATGAGTTTAGGGGTTTGGAGAAAAAAAATAAAACAAAAGAACACAAGTGAAGACATTACCTTTAAATCGGGTAACTCTCTTTGATTTGAGCTCAAAGGCTTCCTTGGAAAGGTTTCTGACCAAAGTGAGGATTAAATAATTAATAGAGGGATGTGGAGAGATGAAATAGGCAGGGTTTGGCTGATCCAAAGGCTTGAGAGGTGTGGGTAAGGTGGTAGAGTTGGGGGCCTTTTATAATAGGAGAGGAGAGGCACTCTTGGAATGTTATAAAATAATACTTTATTATATAATGATTTTCGGATTTTAAAGGTCCCAAAAGGTTATATTTCGAGGATAAGGTGATAAGGTTATGAAATACACCCGTAAAATAGGTTTGTGACAACTCTATGGATTAGATTTTACATTATCTTTTCATTTCATTTAAATCATTAAATAATGCGGTAATCGCTGCATCATCATGGTGTCATAAATAATTTAATTTATCTAGTGTCTAAAAATTATACAAAAAATATCATGTTGTAGGAAATCAATTTATATTTCTAATGAATATTTATAGTATAAACTATGAATTTTATAAACCGATGTAAAAATTGTTTTAGTAAAACAACACATGTTTGTGACATTTTAATTTTAACTTTAAATAAAAAGTTATTTATGTCATTTTCCTACCAACGTGGTTCCATGGGGTCCCCAAGTTGACCCATGGATTTTTGTGGTTGTCCATGATACATCCAATGAGGGTAGGACATGTGTCTAGGTTATTTAATATTATTAAAACATTATATTTACCTTTAATTACATTAATTAACTTCAATCGCGATTAATAAAACTTAAAAAGTAATATTCACCGAAAATTATTTTTATCTCATTGAACCACATTTTACTTCTTAATGACAACCATGTATGTCTGATTTTTTAAAATCAAATCAAAGAAGTGGCAATGTTTCATTTAAACGAAAAATCAGTTTCTTTAACTTTCACTTAGTGGTTTCACTATTCTTCCAAAATTAAAGTTTTTCAGAAAAATATCAAAAATTCACCCTAAGAAATATTTGAAATTCTGAATTCAAAAATGATGTCTATTTTACAAAAATAAAAACATATAAGTTTAATTAATTAATTTAATAATTAATTCCCGTTTTCAAAACAAATAGCGTGTTTTTAGGAAACAATATCTATTAAATGATTGACACTAGTTTATGCCCAATTTCAAAGTGAAATTAATTCCAATGACCAATATTAGATTAAATGGTAAAAAAAATATTATAATTGGACTTTAAAACAAATTCAAAAGATAATATAATAATAAAAATAAATTAGATTAAAAAGATGTTTTGAATTAAAATACAACATTTTTCACTATTCATTTAAAAATGAACTTTATCGGAAAAATGCCAAAAATTTGAACAATGTAAATTGTGATGTCCTGATTCTTAAGAAGAGTTTTATTTGGTCCAATATAACTTATGAAAATTTAAGAAATTGGATTTAAAAAGTGTTCTGCATCAAAAGGTGGTTAATCGACCTTTTAAAGAATATTAGAATAATCGCATTTAAAATTGGATTCATTCACATTTTGAGGCTCTAAAATTTATTGGATAAAAGTAAAAATATTTGAGAAACATATATAATCATTTTGTAGTTAGTTCCGTTCATTCCCACAATTACAACGGCTAGGCATTAACTACCTTTTAAAATTATATTATATTATTATTAGAGTGCAACGTAAGATTCCCAAAAAACTAGTTGTTGCGTATTGGGTACGCCATCGAGCATAGAGTCAACATTAAAGTAATATTATTATTTTATTCAAAAATAATGATAAATATGAAAATTCCATATTCTTTATTTACCTGGGGTGTTATATCCTTCCCCCCTTTTGGGAATTGCGTCCTCGCAATTTTTAAAATAGGGCTTGGAAACATCATTTAAAATCCCACATCGGAACAAGAGTTAGTAAAACTATCACGTTAAAATTAATAAAGAGAATAAAAAAGGTCACCCGAGATAACCCATACTAGGATTCCAAGTAGGAAAACATGGACATGGAGGAAAAACCAAAGGGTCATGTTCTGAGGGAGAGTTATAGTAAACATGTCTAGGAGAAAGTTAACCATAAGAAAATCACAAACTTGTAGTGGGTTAAACGGTATTCGATTCACCAGTAGGAAAAGTTAATAGACAACATTTTTGTTTTAAGTTACATTTTATTGAGGAATTTATTTTTGATCTTAAGGAAACATACTTACTTGCCGTGTAGACTCTCATCTCCTGCTATATTTCTTATATAAACTCATATTTTCTTCAAAAGACGAGTATTTAGGATGACATGGTAATATTAATAGATCTATAATCAACTTCTATAGAATCACCTAATCCACAAAAGAGAACTATATATTTCCCATGTATTTAGACCTTATCCAAAACAAAAATTGTTAGAACATGATTTGATAATCCACAAATGGATAATCCATTATAAAAAAGAAAATCTATTCGTAATCTCCAAAATTTGTCCAACAAAACACAATGTTCAACGAAGAACATTGAATAAAAAAAATTTCAATAAAATTATTCAAAGTAAACCAAACTAAGATTTAAATCCAAATATTTTAAGGATTTAATCACTTAGTCTTCCAAGGTACAAAGAAACATTTATCTCTAGATAACATCAGTCGCTCTTAAAGTATCATATTGAAAAGTAATTAACATAAACACATATCCTCCATGATAGGTTAATAATTCCCATAGATAACCCAAAATAAACTTACTCTTAATTCATAAAATCATCTAACTAAAAATAATAAATAATTCTAACCAGGGACTTCATATAGTCCAGTGGTAGGAAATAAATACCAGTTTCACTTTGCTTGTGGGTTCTATTCCCACATTATTGTCCGACGCGACGGGTTGTCACATGGTCTGCGTGTTGTCCTTTTTCCAAAACTATAAAATTCATAAAACATTCCCCAAAACGAGATAAAATCTTCAATAATAATCATGACATATTTTAACCTCATGTTTATCTCATGCCTTTAATTTTCCATCAAATCATAGAGTAACCCATAATTTCCTAAAAAGTAAGGATCATATAAACCATAATGGTTACCTTTATAATTATTACCAGAACTTCCACATCGACTGGTCATCTCGTACATGATGCATTACAGAACATACCAAGGTTCAAGTGGTTGATCATTAATCCTTGATTGTTTGTTTAGAACGACCATGAGATTCCTCATTGAATCCCCCATTTCATCTAGTCTCTTAATCAGAGAACCACCATAGTTTCCTTCAAACCCATTGTCACTTTAGTGCCTGCTAGATCCATCTATTTACTAAAAACAGAAATGACAGTGTGAGTATATCAAAAAAACCATCATTTATTAATGAGGAAGATAAACACTAAGATATACTTACTCATTCACTTTATCTACAACTATGACTCTTTCTCAAATCTTAGCCATTATGGTAATGTCACTTATTCTTAGAGAATACAGTAACCTCTAAAGTTATCTAAACCGACCTTTGATACTAACTATAAGGCCCCGACCTTAAAACATACTTAATATTGAATTAAATGAATAATTCAAATTGAGGATATTTTAAGGTTTAGAGTTTTAGATAATTTGTACATAACTATTACATCTCAAAAGATTACACACTAGACACTTCTACTAACTTTACATAAAAAAACTCTTAAAAGAAACATGTCTAGATATATTTTTTAGATAGCATGTCTTTCCTTGATCCTATCCTTGACCCTATTCATCTTTATGTCCTGTGTAAAACATTTCAAATCTTGGGATGAGCATAAAGAGCTCATTAAGGGATATAAAAATATGGAAATGAAACATGAGTACATGTATACATAAGAATCAATGAAATCACACTTTACTCATAAAAAATAATCACATTAACATACCTCATTAGATCATGAATAAAACATAGAAATCATAAGGTTTAAAGGTATCTTGATGCATTCATAACATTCTTACGTAGGGAGTAACCATCTTGGTTTCCTTTGGAATACCCATCATAGAATATTCCCTAAATTTCATCGGAGAAAGCTCAACGTTTAGCCCCTTCGCGTTACCCAATAAATTGGAGAGCTATATCGGGCTCACCCGCCCGTAGTTTATCACGGAACCACCCGTCTTTATAATAATGCCCAAGAATCATAACATAATCGTATCATATTAAACATGAATAAAGGAAACATAACATTTCCACTTTTCAATGACAAGATATAAATACAACAATTTGATATAAAAACATTATAAAAACCATTTTCAATACCAAAATAAAATAGAAGTAAAACATGGTATTTATTTTTCATTTAAAAAAAGGAATGGCTTGTAGAGGAAGCTGAAACTCAAATAATGGTCATGGCGTTGGAGAAGTCATTGTCGCCACATACGTATGACAAAAACATTCCATTTTGTCGTTTAGTAAATCTCTTCATATAAAAATATTCCTTTTGGATAAACGTAAAAGTAAAAGGGTTTTATACACCATATAAAAGTCTGTTGTGTATAAAACAAAATATGCCTCAATGAAAGTGATTGAGATGAAATCCCATACAAAGACGGTATCCTTGGATTAAGGATAATTCAATTACATAATTATGTGTGACAAACGAATACACAAAATATAAGTGGATATAAAGAGTAAAACAATCAGAGTACATTAACACATATTCATAGAAATAAATATTCAAGGTGTACAAGTTTATCCCAATGAATCAAAATTGGGTTAAGAAGATCCCCTGCAAAAATTCGACAACCTAACGGCGTCACATAAAAATTCCAAAAAAGAGTTGATGATAGATAAAAAATGGTATCTCATCACATGGACATAAAATTTACATCAATAAGGATATAGAAGAACGTATCCCAACATAATAGTATGTGAATTAAAAGAAATAACAAAAGAAGTCTTTTAAAAAGAGGAGGGTGAAAGGTTCCCTTACCGACTTTGGTAACTTTCGAAACGTACACCCCATTGAAGAAGGGTCATACAATGAATATGTAAATACCCATAAATGAAATTATATTACAAAAAGGTTATAACAATGGGATGTAAATACACCACACAATGTAAATGGTGGAAAATGTAGCATAAATCTCACGGGACTAAAATTGAGATGAAAAATCTCTTACGAAAATTCGGTAGCCTAACGGCGCCACTTAAAACTTCCAAAAATTGATTGATGAGATCAAATAAGATATCTAATCATATTAAAATAAAATTTTCATCAATAGGAATATAAAATTAAATCCCCCATAATAAAAAAGAGGAGCTTAAAATAAGTGACATAAAGGATAGTACTTAAAAAATATGAAAGAGGTTAGATCTCTTACGAAAATTCGGCAGCCTAATGGCTCCACTCAAAACTTCCAAAATGGATTGATGATAGAAAATAGAGTCACTAATCATAGGAAAATAATAAGTACAGTAGGATTAATATAAAATAACATCCCAATCATAATATAGATGAGCTTAAAAGGAATGACATAAAAGAGTGTACTTAAAAAGAAGGAGAGGAGTAGGATCCCTTACCTCGTGTCCGACATGACTCGATCGTTCTTAAATCTTATGAATAATAAAATTTGGTCAATTTATAATTTTTGAAGTACCTACATTAAATATTATTATTCAGTTAATATCACATATTATAATTTTATAATAATTGGTTAATAAAGTGAGTTCATATCAGACATTTTTATCGATGTTCGGTACATGAGTAAAAATCGAACTTGTTAGAAAAGAATTTTCCATGTAGTTATTGGTACATCATATCCAGAATAGTATTGATGTTTTAAATATCATATATATCCAGTATATATTAATTTTATTCTATTCCATTGCATTTTGAAATAAAAAATTAAAAGTACCGTTCATGGAGATGGTAGGCCGTACATACGCATGAACGCTACTTTCATTTTTTTCATATTAATGGAATTAAAACGAAATGAGAGATATATATATTATAATTCCAGAATTATATCCATAATTTAGATGTAATATATTACATATATATCCATTATATATATGTACTTATAATAGTACATAACATTTGGAGATAAGAAATGAAATGTACAATTCATGGAGACGGTAAGTCGTATGCACGCATGAACGCTACTATCATTTCTTTTTTTTTGTATTAAATGGAATTAAATAATAATGATATAAAGGTATATTATAATTACATTATGATATCATATTTAATACCATTAATTTCATCCTTTATACATCCCACATATGGCATTAACGAATCAAATCACTTTGAGGGGGTGATAGTCCGCACTTCCTAAAATGAAGATATCGTGTTTACCCATAATGGAAAACATAAAGGTATGCCATAAATGAAAAATACAGAAGATTAAGGAAAAAATAAACATATTATATTTAATATATAAATATATTGACATCTTAATGGTCACCTTTGAAGGTGTTAAAATAATATTGAACAATCATCGTTCCGTGAGGCAATAATTCTCCATCCACAGAAACTATATGTTCTTTAACCATTAGACGGAGGTGTTTGAATGTGTAGCTCGAATCCTTCTTATAACAACATACTAGTATATTTATGATAGTTTTGTTGTTAAAAAAAATTAATAAAAAGAGTTTAGGGGTTTGGAGAAAAAAAATAAAACACAAGAACACAAGGGAAGACTTTACCTTTAAATCGGGTAACTCTCTTTGATTTGAGCTCAAAGGCTTACTTGGAAAGGTTTCTGCCCAAAGTGAGGCTTAAATAATGAATAGAGGAATGTGGAGAGATTAAATAGGTAGGGTTTGGCCGAGCCAATGGCTTGAGAGGTGTGGGTAAGGTGGTAGAGGTGGCGGCCTTTTATAAGAGGAGAGGAGGGGCACTCTTGGAATGTTATAAAATATTACTTTAATATATAATGATTTTCGGATTTTAAAGGTCCCAAAAGTATATATTTCGAGTATAAGGTTATAAGGTTTCTAAATAAACCCATAAAATAGGTTTGTGACAAGTGTAGGTATTAAATTTTACATTATCTTTTCATTTTATTTAAATCGTTAAATAATGCGGTAATCACTGCATCATCATGGTGTCATAAATAATTTAATTTATTTAGAGTCTAAAAATTAAACAAAAAATATCATGATGTTGAAAATAGTTTTAGATTACTAATGAATAATTATAGTAAAATATATGACTTGTATAACCCCATTTAAAAATTGTTTTAGTAAAACAACACATGTTTGTGACATATTAATTTTAACTTTAAATAAAAAGTTATTTTTGTCATTTTCCTACCAAAGTGGTTCCATGGGGTCCCCATGTTGACCCATGGATTTTCGTGGTCTTCCATGATACATAAAATGAGGGTAGGACATGTTTCTAAGTCATTTAATACTATTAAAACATTATTTTTACCTTTAATTACATTAATTACCTTTAATCACGATTAATAAAACATAAAAATTACAATTCACCGAAAATTATTTTTATCTCATTGAACCACATTTTACTTCTTAATGACAACCATATATGTCAGATTTTTGAAAATCAAATCATAGAAGTGGAGAAGTTTCATTTAAATGAAAAATCAGTTTCTTTAACTATCACTTAATGGTTTCACAATTCATCAAAAATTGATGTTTTTTAGAAAAATATCAAAAATTCACCCTAAGATACATTTCATATTCCGAATTCGAAAATTATGTCTATTTTAAAAAATCAAAAAATATAAGTTGAATTAATTAATTTATTAATTAATTCCCGTTGTCAAAACAAATAGCGTGTATTTAGGAAACAATATCTATTAAAATATTGACACTAGTTTATGTCCAATTTCACAGTGAAATTAATTTCAATGACCACTATTGGATTAAATGGTAAAAATATATTATAATTGGACTTTAAAACAAATTAAAAAGATAATATAATCATAAAAATAAATTATATTAAAAAGTGGTTTTGAATAAAAATACAACATTTTTCACTATTCATTTAAAAAAACACTATCGGAAAAATACCAAAAATTTGAACAATGTAAATTGTGATGTCCCGATTCTAAAGAAGAATTTTATTTGGTCCAATATAACATATGAAAATTTCAAAAAGTGGATTTGGAAAGCTTTCTGCATCAAATGGTGGTTAATCGACCCTTTAATGAATATTAGAATATTTACACTTAAAATTGGATTCATTCACATTTTAAGCCTCTAACATTTATTGGATAAAAGTAAATATATTTGAGAAACATATATAATCATTTTGTAGTTAGTTCCGTTCATTCCCACCATTACAACGGCTAGGCGTTAACTACCATTTAAAATAATATTATATTATTATTAGAGTGCAACACAAGATTCCCAAGAAACTAGTTGTTGCGTATTGGGTATGCCATCGAGCATAGAGTCAACATTAAAGTAATATTAATATTTTATTCAAAAATATAGATAAATATGAAAATGTCTTATTCTTTATTTAACTGGGGTGTTATATCCTTCTCCCCTTTTGGGAATTGCGTCCTCGCAATTTTTAAAATTGGGCTTGGAACCTTCATTGAAAATCCCACATCAGAAAAAGAGTCAGTAAAACTATCACTTTAAAATAATGAAAGAGAATTACAAAGGTCACCTGAGTTAACCCATACTAGGATTCCAAGTTGGAAAATATGGACATGGATGAAGAAACAAAGGGTCATGTTCTGAGGGAGAGTATAGTAAACATGTCTAGGAGAAAGTTAACCATAAGAAAATGACAAACTTGTAGTGGTTTAAACGAGATTCAATTCCCCAGTAGGAAAAGTTAATAGACAACATTTTTGTTTTAAGTTACATTTAATTGATGAATTTATTTTTGATCTTTAGGAAACATACTTACTTGTCGTGTAGACTCTCATCTCCTTTTATATTTCTTACACAAACTCATATTTTCTCCAAAAGACGAGTATTTAGGATGACTTGGTAATATTAAGAGAGCTATAATCAACTTCTATAGAATCACCTAATCCACAAAAGGGAACTATATATTTCCCATGTCTTTAGACCTTAACCAAAACCAAAATTGTTACAACAAGGTCAGATAATCCACAAATGGATAATCTATTATAAAAAAGAAAATCTCTTCTTAATCTCCAAAATATGTCCAACAAAACCCAATATTCAATGAAGAACATTGAATAAACCATTTTTCCATAAAATTATTCAAAGTAAACCAAACTAAGATTTAAACCCAAATATTTTAAGGATTTAATCACATAGTCTTCCATGGTACAAAGTAACATTTATCTCTAAATAACATCAGTCGCTCTTAAAGTCTCATATTGAAAAGTAATTAACCTAATCACAAATCCTCCATGATAGGTTAATAATTCCCATAGATAACCCAAAATCAACTTACTCTTAATTCATAAAATCATCTAACTAAAATGAATAATTCATACTAACTAGGGACTTCATGTAGTCCAGTGGTAGGCAATAAATACCAGTTTCACTTTACTTGTGGGTTCAATTCCCACATCATTGTCCGACGCGATGGGTTGTCACACGGTCTGTGTGTTGTCCTTTTTCCAAAACTATACAATTCTTAAAACATTCCCCAAAACGAGATAAAATCTTCAAAAATAATCATAACATATTTTAACCTCATGTTTATCTCATGCCTTTAATTTTCCATCATATCATAGAGTAACCCATAATTTCCTAAAAAGTAAGGATCATATAAAACCTAATGGTTACCTTTATAATTGTTACCAGAACTTCCACATTGATTGGTTATCTCATACATTATGCCTTACAGAACATAAAAAAGTTCAAGTGGTTGATCATGACTCCTTGATTGTTGGTTTAGAACGACCACGAGATTCTTCATTGAAAGCCCTATTTCATCCAGTCTCTTAATCAGAGAACCACTATAGTTTCCTTCAAACCCATTGTCACTTTGGTGCCTGCTAGATCCATCCATTTACTAAAAACAGAAATTTTAGTGTGAGTATATCAACAAAACCATCATTTACTAATGATGAAGATAAACACTAAGATATACTTACTCATTCACTTTATCTAAAACTAGGACTCTTTCTCAAATCGTAGCCATTATGGTAATGTCACTTATTCTTAGAGAATACACTAACCTCTAAAGTTATCTAAACTGACCATTGATACTAACTATAAGGCCCTGGCCTTAAACCATACTTAATATTTAATTAAATGAATAATTCACAATGAGGATCATTTCAGGTTTAGAGTTTTATATAATTAGGACATAACTATTACATCTCAAAAGTTTACAAAGCAGACACTTCTACTAAGTTTCCATAAAAAACTCTTAAAAGAAACATGACTAGTTCTATTTTTTAGATAGCATGTCTTTCCGTGATCTCATCCTTGACACTATTCATCTTTATGTCCCGTGTAAAACATTTCAAAAACTTGGGATGAGAATAAAGATCTCAGTAAGGGATATAAAAATATGGAAAGGAAACATGAGTACATGTATACATAAGAATCAATGAAATCATTCTTTACACATAAAAAATAAGCACTTTAACATACCTCATCAAATCATGAATAAAACATAGAAATCATAAGGCATAAAGGTAACATGAGGCATTCATAACATTCTTACGTAGGGAGTAACCATCTTGGTTACATTTGGAATACCCATCACAGAATATTCCCAAAATATATTCAGAGAAACCTCAACGTTTAACCCCTTAGTGTTACCCAATGCATTGGAGAGCTATATCGGGTTCAACCGGCCTTATTTTTTCACCGAACCACCTGTCTTTATATTAATTCCCAAGAACCATAACATAATCGTATGACATAAAACATGCATAAAGGAAACATAAAATTTCCAATTATCAGTAACAAGATATCAATACAACACATTGATATAAAAACATTATAAAAACCATTTTCAATAACAAAATAAAATAAAATTTATACATGGTATTTATTTTTCATTTAAAAAAAATGTATGGCTTGTAGAGGAAGCCGAAATTCAAATAATGGTCATGGCGGTGGAGAAGTCGTTGTCGCCGCATACGTATGACAAAAACATTCCCTTTTGCCATTTAGTAAAACTCTTCGTATAAAAATATTATTTTTGGATAAACGTAAAAGTCAAAGGGGTTTATACACCGTATAAAAGTAGGTTGTGTATAAAACAAAATATTCCTCAATGAAAGAGATTGAGACGAAGTCCCATACAAAGACAGTATCCTTAGATTAAGGATAAATCAATTACATAATTATGTGTGAAAAAGAATACACCAAATATAAGTGGATATTAAGTGTTAATCAATCAGAGGACATTAAAACATATTCATAGAAAGACATATTCAAGGGGTACAAGTTTATCCCAATGAATCAAAATTTCGTTAAGAAGTTTCCTTGCAAAAATTTGATAGCTTTACGGCGTCACATCAAAATTCAAAAAAAGAGCAGATGATAGATAAAAAATGCTATCTCATCAATTGGACATAAAATTTACATCAATAAGGATATACAAGAACATATCCCAACATAATAGAAGGTTAATTAAAAGACATAACAACAGAAGCCTTTTAAAAAGAGGAGGGTGAAAGGTTCCCTTACCGACATGGGTAACATTCGAAACGTACATCCCATTGAAGAAGGGTCATACAATGAATATGTAAATACCCATATATGAAAGTATATTACACAAAGGGTATAACAATGAGATGTACATACACCACTCAAAGGAAATGGTGTCAAATGTAGCATAAATCTCACCGGACCAGAAGTGAGATGAAAAATATCTTACGAAAATTCGGTAGCCTAACGACGCCACTTAAAACATCCAAAAATAGATTGCTAAGATCAAATAAGGACTCTCATCATATTAAAAAAAATTTACAGCAAGAGGAATATAAAATATCATCCCCCATAATAACAAAGAGGATCTTAAAAGAAGAATCATTGAGGATAGTAATTGAAAAGAAAGAATGAGGTTAGATCTCTTACGAAAATTCGACAGCCTAACGGCTCCACTCAAAACATCCAAAATGGATTGATGAGAGAAAATAGGGTCTATCTTCATAGTAAAATAATAAGTACAGTAGGAGTAATAGAAAATAACATCCCAATCATAAGAAAGATGAGCTTAAAATGAATGACATGAAATAGTGTACTTAAAAAGAACGAATGGAGTAGGATCCCATACCTTGTGTCTGACAAGACTCGATCATTCTTTAATCTTCTGAATAATAAAATTTGGTCAATTTATAATTTCTTAATGAAATACTTTAAAGATTATTATTCAGTTAATATAACATATTATAATGTTATAATAATTGTTTAATAAATTGAGTTCTTATCAGACGTTTTTGTCGATGTTCGGTACATGAGTAAAAATTGAACTTGTTGGAAAAAAAATTTACATGTAGTTATAGGTACATAATATCCAGAATAGTATTGATGTTTTAAATATCATATATATCCACTATATATTCATTTTATACTATTCCATAGCATTTGGAGATAAAAAATTACAAGCACCATTCATGGAGACGGTAGTTTGTACATACGCATGAACGCTACTTTCATTTTTTGAAATATTAATGGAATTAAAACGAAATGAAACGAATATATATTATAATTCCAGAATGATATCCATCATTTAGATGTAATATATTACATATATATCCATTATATATATGTACTTATAATAGTACATAAAATTTGGAGATAAGAAATGAAATGTACCGTTCATGGAGAAGGTAAGCCGTACGTACGCATGAGCGCTACATTCATTTCTTTTTTTTGCATTAAATGGAATTAAATAATAATGATATAAAGGTATATTATAATTTCAGTAGGATTTAATTTATAATACCATTAATTACATCCTTTATACATCCCACATATGGCATTAACTAATCAAATCACTTTGAGGGGGCGGTAGTCCGCACTTCCTAAAATGAAGATATCGCGTTTACCCATAATGGAAAACATAAATGTATTCCATAAATGAAAAATAGAGAAAATTAAGGAAAAAAGAAAAATATTATATATCATATATAAATATAGGAACATATTAATGGCCACCTTTGAAGTTGTTAAAATAATATTGAACAATCATCGTTTCGTGAGGCAGTAATTCTCCATCCACAGAAATAGTATATTCTTTAACCATTAGACAGAGGTGTGTGAAAGTGTAGCTCGATTCATTTTTATAAAAACATAGTAGTATATTTTAGATACTATTTTTGTTACAAGAAAAAGTAATAAAAATAGTTTAGCGGTTTGGAGAAGATAAATAAAACAAAAGAACATAAGGGAAGACATTACCTTTAAATTAGGTAACTCTCTATGATTTGAGCTCAAAGGCTTCCTTGGAAAAGATTCTTCCCAATGCGAGGCTTCAATGATGAAGATAGGGATTTGGAGAGATGAAATAGGTAGGAGTTGGCCGAGCCAAAGGCTTGAGAGGTGTGGGTAAGGTGGTATAGGTGGGGGACATTTATAAGAGAAGTGGAGGGACACTCTTGGAAAGTTATAAAATATTACTTTATTATATAATGATTTTCAGATTTTAAAGAACCCAAAAGGATATATTTTGAGGATACGGTGATAAGGTTTCGTAATACACCAATCCAATAGTTTTGTGACAAGTTTAGGTATTATATTTTACATTATCTTTTCATTTTATTTAAATCGTAAAATAACGATGTAATCGCTGCATCATCATGGTGTCATAAATAATATAATTTATTTAGTGGTTAAAAATTATTAAAAAAATATCATTATGTAGGAAATATTTTTATCTTTATAATTAATATTTATAGTCAAAAATATTACTTGTATAACCCCATGTAATTTTTTTAGTAAAACAACACATGTTTGTGACATTTTAATTTTAACTTTAAATAAAAAGTTATTTATTTTATTTTCCTACCAAAGTGGCTCCATGGGGTCCCCAAGTTGACCCATGGATTTTAGTGGTCATAAATGATACATACAATGAGGGTATAACATGTTTATAGGTCATTTAATATTATTAAAACATTATTTTTACCTTTAATTACATTAATTACCTTTAATCGTGATTAATAAAACTAAAAAATTACTATTCACCGAAAATCAGTTTTATCTCATTGAACCAAATTTTAATTCTTAATGACAACCATGTATGTCGGATTTTTGAAAATCAAATCATAGAAGTGGAAAAGTTTCATTTAAATGAAAAATCATTTTCATTATCTATCAATTAGTGGTTTCACTATTCATCAAAAATTGATATTTTTCAGAAAAATACCAAAAATTCACCCTAAGAAAAATTTGATATTACAAATTCAAAAATGATGACTATTTTAAAAAAATAAAAACATACTAGTTGCATTAATTAATTTAATAATTAATTCCCGCTGTGAAAACAAATAGCGTGTTTTTAGGAAACAATATATATTAAATGATTGACACTAGTTTAAGTCAAATTTCAAAGTGAAATTAATTTCAATGACCACTATTGGATTAAATGGTAAAAATATATTATAATTTTACTTTAAAACAAATTCAAATGATAATATAATCATAAAAATAAATTATATTAAAAAGAGGTTTTGAATTAATATACAACATTTTTCACTATTAATTTAAAAATGAACTTTATCGGAAAAATACCAAAAATTTGAACAATGTAAATTGTGATGTCCCGATTATAAAGAAAAAATTTATTTGGTCTCATATAACATATTAAAATTTCAAAAATTGGATTTAAAACGCGTTCTGCATCAAAATGTGGTTAATCGACCTTTTAAAGAATATTAGAATATTTACGCTTAAAATTGGATTCATTCACATTTTAAGCCTCTATCATTTATTGGATAAAAGTATAAATATTTGACAAACATATATAATCATTTTTTAGTTAGTTCCGTTCATTCCCACCATTACAACGGCTAGGCGTTAACTACCATATAAAATAATATTATATTATTATTAGAGTGAAACGCATGATTCCCAAGAAACTAGTTGTTGCGTATTGGGTACACCATCGAGCATAGAGTCAACATTAAAGTAATATTATTATTTTATTCACAAATATAGATAAATATGAAAATGTCATATTCTTTATTTACCTGGGGTGTTATATCCTTCCCCCCTTTTGGGAATTGCGTCCTCGCAATTTTTAAAATTGGGCTTGGAAACTTCATTGAAAATCTCACATCGAAACAAGAGTCAGTAAAACTATCACTTTAAAATAAAGAAAGAGAATTACAAAGGAAACTCGAGTTGACCCATACTAGGATTCCAAGTAGGAAAGAATGGACATGGATGAAAAAAAAGGTTCATGTTCTGAGGGAGAGTTATAGTAAACATGTCTATGTGAAAGTTAACCATAAGAAAATCACAAACTTGTAGTGGGTTAAATGGTATTCGATTCCACAGTAGGAAAAGCTAATAGACAAAATTTTTGTTGTAAGTTACTTTTCATTGAGGAATTTATTTTTGATCTTAAGGAAACATACTTACATGTCGTGTAGACTCTCATCTCCTACTAGATTTATTACACAAACTCATATTTTCTCAAAAAGATGAGTATTTAGGATGACATGGTAATATTAAGAGAGCTATAATCAACATCTATAGAATCACCTAATCCACAAAAGAGAACTATATATTTTCCATGTCTTTAGACCTTAACCAAAACCAAAATTGTTAGAACAAGATCAGATAATCCACAAATGGATAATCCATTATAAAAAAGAAAATCTATTCTTAATCTCTAAAATGTGTCCAACAAAACCCAATGTTCAATGAAGAACATTGAGTAAACAATTTGACTGTAAAATTATTCAAAGTAAACCAAACTACGATTTAAACCCAAATATTTTAAGGATTTAATCACATAGTCTTCCCAAGTACAACTTAACTTTTATCTCTAAATAACATCAGACGCTCTTAAAGTCTCATATTGAAATGTAATTAACCTAATCACATATCCTCCATGATAGGTTAATAATTCCCATAGATAACCCAAAATCAACTTACTCTTAATTCAAAAAATCATCTAACTAAAAAGAATAAATCATACTAACCAGGGACTTCACGTAGTCCAGTGGTAGGTAATAAATACCAGTTTCATTTTTCTTGTGGGTTCAATTCCCGCATCATTCTCCGACGCGACGGGTTTTCACACAATCTGTGTGTTCTCCTTTTTCCAAAACTATACAATTCTTAAAACATTCCCCAAAATGAGATAAAATCTTCAAAAATAATCATAACATATTTTAACATCAAGTTTATCTCATGCCTTTAATTTTCCATCATATCATAGAGTAACCCATAATTTCCAAAAAAGAAAGGATCATATAAACCCTAATGGTTACCTTTATAATTATTACTAGAACTTCCACATCGATTGGTCATCTCGTACATGATGCATTACAGAACATACCAAGGTTCAAGTGGTTGATCATGACTCCTTGATTCTTGGTTTAGAACGACCACGAGATTCCTCATTGAATCCCCCATTTCATCCAGTCTCATAATCAGAGAACCGCCATAGTTTACTTCAGACACATTATCACTTTGGTGCCTGCTAGATCCATCCATTTACTAAAAACAGAAATGTCAGTGTGAGTATATCAACAAAACCATCATTTATTAATTAGGAAGATAAACACTAAGATATACTTACTCATTCACTTTATCTAAAACTAGGACACTTTCTCAAATCTTATCCATTATGGTAAAGTCACTTATTCTTAGAGAATACACTAACCTCTAAAGATATCTAAACCGACCTTTGATACAAACTATAAGGCCCCAGCATTAAACCTTACTTAATATTGAATTAAATGAATAATTCACATTGAGGATCTTTTCAGGATTAGAGTTTTAGATAATTAGGACATAACAATTACATCTCAAAAGATTACAAAATTGAAACTTATACTCTGTTTCCATAAAAAAACTCTTAAAAGAAACATGTCTAGTTCTATTTTTTAGATAGCATGTCTTTCCTTGATCTCGTCCTTGACCCTATTCATCTTTAAGTCATGTGTAAAACATTTCATAAACTTGGGATGAGCATAAAGAGCTCAGTAAGGGATACAAAAATATGGAAAGGAAACATGATTACATTTATACATAAGAATCAATGAAATCATACTTTACTCATAAAAAATAATCACTTTAACATACCTCATCAAATCATGAATAAAACATAGAAATCATAAGTCATAAAGGTAACTTGAGGCATTCATAAAATTCTTACGTAGGAAGTAACCATCTTGGTTACATTTGGAATACCCATCACAGAATATTCCCTAAATTTCATCAGAGAAACCTCAACGTTTAACCCCTTTGTGTTACCCAATGCATTGGAGAGCTATATCGGGCTCACCCGCCCTTATTTTATCACGGAACCACCCGTCATTATAATAATTCCCAAGAACCATAACATAATTGTATCACATAAAACATGCATAATGGAAATATAACATTTGAACTTTTCAATCACAAGATATCAATACAACACATTGATAAAAAAAATTATAAAAAACATTTTCAATACCAAAATAAAATAAAAGTAAACCATGGTATTTATTTTTCATTTAAAAAATAGTTATAGCTTGTAGAGGAAGCCGAAACTCAAATAATTGTCATGGCGGTGGAGAAGTCGTTGTCGCTGCACACATATGACAAAAACATTCTCTTTTTTCATTAAGTAAAACTCTTTGTATAAAAAAATTCCTTTTGGATAAACGTAAAAGTCAATGGGTTTTATACACCATATAAAATTAGGTTGTGTATAAAACAAAATATTCCTCAATGAAAGAGATTGAGACGAAGTCCCATACAAAGACGGTATCCTTGGATTAAGGATAAATCAATTACATAATTATGTGTGAATAATGAATACACCAAATATAAGTGGATATTAAGTGTAAATAAATCAGAGGAAATTAACACATATTCATAGAACAACATATTCAAGGGGTACAAGTTTATCCAAATGAATCAAAATTGGGTTAAGAAGTTCCCTTGCAAAAATTCGACAGCCTAACGGCGTCACATCAAAATTCAGAAAAAGAGTTGATGATAGATAAAAAAGGGTATCTCATCACTTGGACATGAAATTTACATCAATAAGGATATAGAATAACATTTCCCAACATAATAGTATGTGAATTAAAAGACATAACAAAAGAAGTCTTTTAAAAAGAGGAGGGTGAAAGGTTCCTTTACCGACTTGGGTAACATTCGAAACGTACACCCCATTGAAGAAGGGTAATATAATGAATATGTAAATACCCATAAATGAAATTATATTGCACAAAGTGTATAACAATGGGAAGTACATACACCAATCAAAGGAAATGGTGGCAAATGTAGCATAAATCTCACGGGACTAAAAGTGAGATGAAAAATCTCTTACGAAAATTATGTAGCCTAACGACACCACTTAAAACTTCCAAAAATGGATTGATGAGATCAAATAAGGTCTCTCATAAAATTACAATAAAATGTAAAGCAAGAGGAATATAAAATAACATCTCCCGTAATAACAAAGAAGAGCCTAAAAGAAGTGACATAAAGGATAGTACTTAAAAATAAAGAATGAGGTTAGATCTCTTACGAAAATTCGGCAGCCTAATGGCGCCACTCAAAACTTCTAAAATGGGTTGATGAGAGAAAATAGGGTATCTAATAATAGGAAAATAATAATTAAAGTAGGAGTAATATAAAAGAACATTCCAATCATAAGAAAGATGATCTTAAAAGGAATGACATAAAAGAGTGTACTTAAAAAGAAAGAGAGGAGTAGGATCCCATACCTCGTGTCTGACATGACTCGATCGTTCGTTAATCTCCTGAATAATAAAATTTGGTCAATTTATAATTTCATAAGGACCTACATTAAAGATTATTATTCAGGTCATATAACATATTATAATTTTATAATAATTGGTTATTAAAGTGAGTTCATATCAGACGTTTTTGTCGATGTTCGGTACATGAGTAAAAATCGAACTTGTTGGAAAAGGCTTTCCCATGTAGTTATAGGTACATAATATCCAGAATAGTATTGTTGTTTTAAATATCATATATATACAATATATATTAATTTTATTCTATTCCAATGAATTTGGAGATATAAAATTAAAAGAACCATTCATGGAGACGGTAGGCCGTACGTACGCATGAACGCTACTTTCATTTTTTGTAATTTTAATGGAATTAAAAAGAAATGATAGACATATATATTATAATTCCAGAATTATATAAATCATTTAGATGTAATATATTACATATATATCCATTATATATATGTACTTATAATAGTACATAACATTTGGAGATAAGAAATGAAATGTACCGTTAATGGAGTCGGTAAGTCATACGTACGCATGAGCGCTACTTTCATTTCTTTTTTTGTATTAAATGGAATTAAATAATAATGATATAGAGGTATATTATAATTACAGTAGGATTTAATTTGTAATACCACTAATTCCATCCTTTATACGTCCCACATATGTCATTAACGAATCAAATCACTTTGAGGGGGCGGTAGTCCACACTTCCTAAAATGAAGATATCATGTTTACCCATAATGGAAAACATAAAGGTATGCCAGAAATAAAAAATAGAGAAGCTTAAGGAAAACATAATCATATAATATATCATATATAAATATAGGGACATCTTAATGGAAACCATTGAAGGAGTAAAAATAATATTGAACAATCATCGTTTCGTGAGGCAGTAATTCTCCACACACAGAAACAGTATGTTCTTTAACCATTAGACGGAGGTGAGTGAAAGTGTAGCTCGAATCCTTCCTCTAAGAACATCCTAGTATATTTTAGATACTGTTTTTGTTACAAAATAATGTAATAAAAAGAGTTTAGTGGTTTGGAGAAGAAAAATAAAACAAAAAAACATAAGGAAAGACATTACCTTTAAATCAGATAACTATCTTTGATTTGAGCTCAAAGGATTCCTTGGAAAGGATTCTACCCAATGTGAGGCTTCAATGATGAAGATAGGGATGTGGAGATATGAAATAGGTAGGTTTTGGACAAGCCAAAGGATGCAGTGGTGTGGGTAAGGTGGTAGAGGTGGGGGCCTTTTATAAGAGAAGAGGATGTACAGTCTTGGAAAGTTATAAAATATTACTTTATTATATAATTATTTTCAGATTTTAAAGGTCCCAAAAGGATATATATTTAGGATACGGTGATAAGGTTTTGTTATACACCCATAAAATAGGTTTGTGACAAGTTTAGGTCTTATATTTTACATTATCTTTTCATTTTATTTAAATTGTAAAATAATGAGTTAATCGCTGCATCATCATGGTGTCATAAATAATTTAAATTATTTAGTGGATAAAAATTATAAAACAAATATCATGATGTAGGAAATATTATTATCTTTCTAATGAATATTTATAGTCAAAAATATGACTTGTATATCCCCATGTAATTTTTTTAGTAAAACAACACATGTTTGTGACATTTTAATTTTATCTTTAAATAAAAAGTTATTTATTTCATTTTCCTACCAAAGTGGCTCCATGGGGTCCCCAAGTTGACCCATGGATTTTCTTGGTCGGCCATGACACATCCGATTAGGGTAGGACATTTTTTTAGGTCATTTCATATTATTAAAACATTTTTTTACCTTTAATTACACTAATTACCTATAATCATGATTATTAAAACTTAAACATTACTATTCACCAAAAATTATTTTAATCTCATTGAACCACATTTTACATCTTAATGACAAAATTGTATGTCAGATTTTTGAAAATCAAATCACAGATGTGGAAAAGTTTCATTTATATGAAAAAATAGTTTCTTTAACTATCACTTATTGGTTTCACTATTCATCAAAAATTGATGTTTTTCATAAAAATACCAAAAATTCACACTAAGCTATATTTGATATTCCGAATCCAAAAATGATGTCTATTTTACAAAAATAAAAACATATAAGTTGAATTAATTAATTTAATAATTAATTCCCACTGTCAAAACAAATAGTGTGTTTTTAAGAAACAATATCTATTAATAGATTGACACTAGTTTAATTCCAATTTCAATGTGAAATTAATTCCAATGACCAATATTGGATTAAATGGTAAAAATATGTTATAATTGCACGTTAAAACCAATTCAAATGATAATCTAATCATATAAATAAAATAAACTAAAAATATGTTTTGAATTATAATAAAACATTTTTCAGTATTCATTAAAAATGAAATTTTTCGGAAAAATACCAAAACATTACCAAATGTATATTTTGATGTCCCAATTCTAAATAAGAATTTTATTTAGTCCAATATAACATATTAAAATTTCCAAAAGTGTATTTAAAAAATGTTCTATATCAAAAGGTGGTTAATATACCTTTTAAAGAGTATTAGAATATTTACGCTTAAAATTGGAAGCATTCACATTTTAATCCTCTAACATTTATTGGATAAAAGAAAAAATATTTGACAAACATATATAATCATTTTGTAGTTAGTTTCGTTCATTCCAACCATTACAATGGCTAGGCGTTAACTACCATTTAAAATAATATTATATTATTATTAGAGTGCAATGCAAGATTTCCAAGAAACTCGTTGTTGCGTATTGGGTACACCATCGAGAATAGAGTCACCTTTAAAGTAATATTATTATTTTATTCACAAATATGGATAAATATGAAAATTTCATATTCTTTATTTACCTGTGGTGTTACATATCTAATGGAGTATATTCTAAATTACACCATCATAACCCCATATCGGAATCAAATGACTAGTAAAAAACTAAAAAACACACACCTAGGGAATTTCTCCAAACAAACCTTGTATGATTACCCAACACATTATGAGATGTACAATCAAAGGGTTGTTGAATGTTTAAATAATTGATTTCCAGCCCTTTCGTAGATGGTTAATGAGCTCAAACATTACGACCTCCCTGATGTCCAACCTCTTATCTATCACAATCCAGAAACATTCATTAATAATTTTGTGAAAAAATGGATAAAATGAATTCAGAAGATTAATTATTAATATTTTTACTACAAAGAATTGAAACGATTATTGAATCCAATCCCACTCAGCATTTCCCTTCATCATCATTGGTAGAATAACCATTTATCACAAAAAATCTAATGAATTTACAAAATAACTAAAATTTGTATATGGGATAATTTAATAAGATCAATGAAATGTTAAAGGGTATTTAAATAAAGAGGAAATTGGTTTTTGGGATTCCAGAGGGGAATATTTGACATCATGGATTGAGTTTTCGGAATATAATTCCATTGAAAAATTTTCAGTAACAAAAATAACTGAACCAGTAAAATAGATCAGAAAACATGAGTCCACATTTATTCTCAAAATTAAATAGTAAATATTCGGTATGAATCATTTTTTTCATAGAAAAAAATTCCTTCTATGATTCTAGGAGATGATTATTTTTTGGTATCAAATTTCCAATATTCATTAGGAAATTTCTATCAAGCCAAAATAATTAGCCTTCCTTCCCCACACAAGTATCCAATCATTTGTGTAAAAAAGGATGTTTTTGTATTAATTAATTATTATTTTGAAACCAATAATTTTTGAGTTATTGTTGAAGTATTATGAAACAAAGAAAATAAATTGGATCATATATTACTTAAATTCATTGGATTTTTACACTCCTTGTTGAAAAAGGGTATTCTCATGAATCAAATTGGAAAAAAGAATTAATATCATTATTTTAGAAGTGAAGAAATATGAAGTAATTCAAATGATGAAAGTTAGTGTTGGATAAGATGGTTTTCCATGTCGAGATAACAATTTTAATCTAACCAGTTTTTTTGAGGCAACCCAGCGACTTCATTGATTTTTTTTAATTTGTTGTGTTTTTGTTTGTTTTTTAAGGGAAACCCATTAGGGTTTCCAATGTGATATTATGTATCTATATGGTGATATTTAGTACTTAATACTATTAATATTAGTATATAAAACAAATTCTTACCATAGTTCAAATCCAAAAATCGATTATCCTAAGGAGTCTATAAATAAAAAAATGCCAAATTGTTCAATTTATTGTTCATGGGTCGTTAAATTGAAACCTAGTAATTTAATTTCATGATACATTTTCAAATCACATATACCCCTCTTTCTTCCCAAATCTAATTTCTCTCTCTTCTTTATTTTCAAAACAAAGCATTGAATTATTTTATGTAGGGTGGAGTAAAAATCTAGGTTTTTTTGAAAAAAACTATCCTTTTATCATAAAAAACAATTCAATTAAACAAAAATAATTTCATAGTCCTTTCATGAATTAATGTACATTGTGAAATAATAAAACTGAAGGTAAAATTATTCTAAATTCATTGATTATAATTTTAATGCATGTTTATGTTCATGAGAGTAGTTTTTGAAAAGTGATGTTTTCCTAGGTTATTTACCTATATTAACAGTTTCATCCCTTAAATTAATATAGAAAAATTAAAATCCATTTAATTTTGTGTGTAATTTTTATTTTATGGGTACCTTTAATCATAATATAGGGTTTTGGTAAACATAATTTTAATTTTCATATCCAGAAAATACATCTTAAAAAATAATACCTCATAGGGAAATGTTTTGTCCAAATGTGGGGTTTTGTAAACTTTGGGATCATGACTCTATATATTATTTGGCCAACAGTTAAAATTTACATATCTATTACAGACCATGGAATTGATAATAAGTGTTGTTTTCGGGACTTGGGGATCATGATTTCATATTTTTCATTAAAAGAGATAGTATTTTTATATCTATCATGGTTTAAAAAAACAAAAGGAAAAAATTGGTACTCAGCTTAATGTTTAACATAATTCAAACATATGACTTAATTATTTCCCCTCGAACCGAAAAATGGGCTTTATATCTTTTTGTGATGAAAAACACATCATCATGATTAATTTAAATTGGACTAATTGTGATAATGAATTCTAAAAATGGAATAGGATTGGGAATGGGATATTCCTTTGAACCTATCTTGTGTGAAAATATTTTAAAATTATTTAGGACGGTTTGGAGTAATTTTTTTATGAGCAATGTAAGTTAAAATGTTTTCAGAAAAGAGAATTCAATTTTATATTTTTGAGACAATTTTTTCCTAGGACTAGAAACACTCAAGTTGTATGGTGTGATTATGTGCTGAATGATTCTATTTTTAATTTTGAAAATATTAATATTATTGTGTTTCAATATCCATAAATACTAATTTTAGTCCAATTTATAAATTTATCTTCATTTCAAATTATTATGAAATTCATTTCTAAAGTGTCAATTTGGTCCTAATTAATCATCTTGTTGTGGAATAAATTATATTAATTATTTAATATTTATAAATTTGGATATTATTTATAACATTTTTTGAATATTTTTATCTTTTACTATTTATGGATGAATTCAAAGTAAAGAAGGGTAATTTTGGAAATTAATTTAGAAATTTCTGGACAAAGAAAAATAGAAAAAATGACCATTAAAACAAATGAGTCCATAATATAATCCCAATGAAGCTAAAATTCTAAATTTTGTAAGATGATTTTTGGGGGATCATTTCATTAAACTTTTTCTAGATCTGGTTCATAATTTTTCATGGTGATCATGGTGGCCAATGGTGAAGATTAAATTTACCTCTATATGGGAATCCCATAATATCATCCAACATTATAGAGAATGAAATCAAAATGTATAATCCAATTTATTAATATTTTGACTATTATTAGAGTAAAAATTGATTGAGATATTTATCTCCTATGAAAATCCATGATTTTTTCATATAGAGTTAAAAATAAACATGTCAAGGGGGGTGAATATAGATGATTTTCATGGTCAAATTTGAAATTTCCATTTGTTATTGATTTATCACCCTCCTTCGTACTATCTTAATTTAAAAGAAAGTAATTTATTTTTTGGGGATATAACCTAGGATAATAATCTTATTATATAAATATATGTTAGTAATTGTAATTCAAATCCATGTTTTTCTTTCAATTTTAATGTTATTATTCCATTTTTTAAATACGCATTAAATTTTTCAATGTATGTTTTTAAAAAAAATTAGCTTCCTAAAAAAATAATTTTAATTATTCAATTATTATTTTTATTTTATTAACATTCTGATACTATTTAATAGTGGTGTGAACTAATTCACAGTAGCACTGGTGAAATCCTCACAGAATAGTGTAGTGTTTGTTTCATTAATGTTTTTTTATCCTCTATCTCATATTATTAATTATAATTCCCACTTCAATTGATAGAATGCTATTAGTGTAGGGAAAATATTTTATTGTTTGATGATATGGTGTTTTCTAGGGTGTATTGAATGTTATTTTAGGATATTAAATTCTTTAATCTATCTATTATTTTATGAGTTCCTTTCTTTGACACTTCTTCGTATTTTCCATCACTAAATTTAATGACTATACATTCTATGTGTTAATGTGACCCACTTCTCTAGAGTGAGCATGAAAGTGAGAATATAATTGAATTAGTTATTTTCCATAGTATTACATATGGATTAAATTAGAGAATTATATTAAGGAGTTATATCCTGGATTTGATACCTCTTGAAGTATTGAACAGACAATTCAAAGAAAAAAAATTAAATCCATTATACTACTAACAACCACTATAGATCAACCCATATTATTTAATTACTTCGATGAAAACAATTTTTTGTTTTATTTATAGACTTAAAACCACAATTTTATGAACATTTTCATATTTTTCATAATGTAAATCAAACCATAGTTGGAAACATTATAGCCAATACTCCATAGAAGATAAGTGTCTGTAGGTTTCTTATTAGGTGCAGGTGGATTCTATCCCTACCTGTGCTACAACAAACATATATACGGATATTGTAAATTTGGTTACAACCAACTATTCACAAATTAGAAGTAATGTTGGGGTCCTTCTCACTTTTCCATCATATATATGAGATCATTTACCTTTGGTAGAATTTTCCTATAACAATAGTTTCAATTATATTATTCAGATTTTACCAAATGATGTATTGTATTACAAGATATTTCATACAAAATCTTGTTGTGATGATGTTGGTGAAAAAATTTTGTAGGCATAGAACTTATGAAGGAAACAACAGGAAATGCAAAGACAATTCAAACTGATATAATAGTAGCTCAATGTTGGAAACAGTTTATGCTAAAAACCTATGAAATGATTTGGAGAGTCAAGTTAGAGATCATTTCTTTCAGAATGTATCTCAATGGAGGGTTGTTATATGGATTGATTAGAAAGGTATATAGAGCCCTAGGAACATCAGACCATCTGAAATTTTGGAGAGAAGTGGAATTATGGAATATTGTTTAGAAATGTCACCTAGTCTTTAAAAATGTCATTATTTGTTCCCCATATCTTTGTTAAGGGATTACATGATAGACAGAACACATTTTCTCACTTATAAAAAAATATAAATGGAATATTATTCGTCTTACTATGAAGGGACTATCATGATTTTGGAAACAAGAGAACGTGTGTTTAGGAATTGGAAAAATCTGATCGTAATGGTACTTTGGAAGAATCATAACATTGAAGAGGTGACATGTGAACCAGAGGGAACTATGATGAAGAACTGCCCAAATCATTTTATGAGTTGATATTCTTGAAATTTAATGAATTTTCTATGGGGTCGATAATGTAACACCCTAATATTTTGTGGTATAACTATTTTACATTTTACATCTTTTATAACGTACACTACATGGAACAACAAGCTTAAACGGACCATGATACACTACAAAATATTAACATGACTGTTGGAATTAAAATATCACTATTTTGAATAGTAATATTGACATTATAATAGTATCCACACCTATTAAATTATATATAAAATATATGTATCCTATGATTGAAAATATAATATGTTAATATCATGGAATAAGTAAATAATTCTTTAGAAAATTATAAATTATGCATTGGTATTTTAGTGAAACATAAATGATTATTTAAAAGATTATAATTAATAGATTTATTTGAATGAAATTTAATTTTATGAAATTATATTAATAAAATAATGGTTTTTTCTTGTCATTATATGATTAATATGTTACCCTAATTAATTTTTCAATGTTTCATTAAATAAGTGATATATTTAAAATTGGTATTTTTTTCAATAATTAATTATTTTAATTAAAAATTAAATTTATCATAATTATAATATTATATTCATTAAACAGAGATCGTTTATGAAATATACAAGTGGAAAAATGATTTCGGTCATTTTTTGGTATTTTTCTAGAAGATTTGAATTTTGGTGAATTGTGAAATAAGGTAATTTATGTTATTTAACATTATTAGCAAATAAATGAATTATTGAGCCATTCATGATGTATGGATGAGGTAAGAACCAATTTTTCCAAACTGACATGCTCTATTTACATTATTTTTTCATAATAATAAATATTATTGATAGTCTTGAGACAAAATATTAAGATAATGGATAAAAAAACACCTATATCTTATACTATAAATACAACTCCTCGCCACAACATATCCTCACAAATTGTAATAATTTTATAATGATAATATTCTACCTAATTCTTATATCAAATCTCTTCCCCATGTTTTGGTAATTTGGTTCTTTCGAAAATATGATTTTCATGTGAATGAAATAGGTTCTCCAGGAGAGAACACCCAAGAGGTAAAACCATCCCTCTTTCTATTTTAATTTTTATTATTTTATTATAATTACCTCTTCTACTATATCCAATGTAAACTAACAACACATGTATCATATATATATTGTAACATTATTTCCTTAATTTTATATCCATCAAAAATTCTATTTTCCTCTCCATTTATTCTAAAAATGAAAACATCGTCCTTTTGGTGCCGATTTACATCCTTCATTGACAATGAGTTATCATTTTTCAATTCATCATTCATGGATGGTCATAAAAAATTCTTTATTGTCAAATAAGAATATAATATATTTATTACAACTTATTGAATGTTCAATAATTTTTATATGATCATTATATTAAATACTAAAATAAAACTACATTAGGGTAATGAAGAATTCACAATTATAACCTACAATCATCATTAACATTTTATTTAATGAATCATTATACTATATGAATTAAAATTATATAAGAGACCATTTAAAATTATGTATGAGAATGAATATCATATAATTTCACTTTTGGATTTTTTTTTTACCATTTGATTAGAACACCAATAATTATACTCAAGGGAACCAATCATGAAATAATAGTTCCCGGAATGAAAAAATTGATTTTTATAACTAATAAAAAAGACAAAAATAAACTTAAAAATAATATAATAAGTCAAATACATTTATAAATGGTTCTGAGTAAAATAATTAATGGATTTGTTTTTATTATCCATGAAATAAAGTACAAGTGGCTAATATTTTCGGATATAAGGTAAGAGAATCTCTCTGATCATCCATTTTTTCCTTTGGTTTATGCATTCTCTATATTTAACCCAATGAAATTATAAATTATTCTCATGAAATATTTATATATTATGTGTTTATTATCTTAACCTATACACCAAGATCAATTTTTCTTTCATTGATGGGGACATACATTCTTTATAATGTATCATTTTCTGTTCCTTCCAATAAGCAAGCCTGATTAAGGGGACCTACACAATTTTGTACACATTTTCAAGAAAAATACATAATATATTTTAAGAAGGAAATATATTTCTAAAATGACTCCTTTTATCATAGGAAACTATATTAGTTTAGTTAGGGTTTTATAAACACAATTATTCCATTGTCCACTTGAAAGACTCTTATATTTTCTCTTAAACCGCATTGAAGTGCATTATTTCAAAAGATTATTATACGCAATTTTTATATGTTTCACTTTAGTTGGACAAAATATATGCCAATTATACCTTATTAATGTCATTTTATAATCTAAATCCATTATTTCATGGACACCAATATGATACATATATTTATTATTCCTTATGACATGCTTATGATACCCATTTCATTTCATGGTTAACCCTTATATTAATCTCATATAATTAATTGAGGTTTATATATTATGATACCATCAACCATTTTTTATTTGATATATTATGATCAATTTGACCAGTGATGTATTATCTTGATACCATTCACCATATTATTATAGATAGTTTTTGAATATGATAACTGGTTTAGGAAATTATTTACATTTCATATGCTGGTAACAATATTAATGTATATGTTACTATGTTTCACCAATTTGAAATGAGTAATGAATTGAAATTACTATTTATCATTCGGGGCCTATTATATCCCCTCAATTCATTAGTAGGTCTCATGTGACAAATGAAACGACCCAATGTTTCATTAATGGAAATCCCGCATGATCTATTTAAATGTATTTTTAAGTAAAACATTTATATAAAATGTAAAATTATTTGGTTTTATGTTAATAAATGTGACTATTACTTTTATAGTCATTGAACAGTGATCACATGATTAGTATAAATATAGGGATTTAAAAAATCCAATTTACTCATACAAAAGAAGTGATGGCCTCATTCAATATAATTTCTCCGTACAAAGCCCATTTGTCTGAGCTCGGATAAGAGGTGGCTTCCTTGGGCTTCGCTCTTGACTATGAAAAAGATGAGCTTCATCATGTCAAGCTCGAACGAGACTGTCTACAGGAAAAGTGGATGTTGATAGAGATTACCACTTGAGGGATGTTACTTGAGCCACTCCAAGAGTTTGTCACCATCGTACACCTTACCATTAGGTCTTAAGCATCTTTTTTAAGGGGTTATGTAAAAAATTTCTTGTAATATGGTCATGTATATTTTTTTGTATATAATAATGAATATACGTTCTTGTAATTATTGACACACTGTAAATAGTTTTAAAAGTACAAATAGTTTTTTAATTCTTATTTAATTAAGAAATATATTTTATTAAATTATGGGATTTATGAATTAAATAATATTTTAATAAAATATTATCATTATTATTAAATAAATTTTATTATATATATAAATGATCAGATAATTTTATGAATGCAATTATAATTTTTATTAAGGATTGAAAGCCATGTTTGTCAAAACCCGTGGATTTTCGATAAATGAAAATTTTTTATTTTAAATTTAAAAATTAAAATATTATAAAAATTATTTAGATAAAATAAATGACATTTATGGAATCAGAACGTCGAAATTATCCGACAGTGATTTTTTCATAATTTTCTAAGATATTAAAATTTTTGGGAAAAAATTGAATACCGTTTAAATATATAATGTGTTTATGACATAATAATAACACAATAGTGATGTAATAAAATAATATAAGCTTCATGTTCGGCCAATATATGTTTAAAAATTAAAATAATGTGATTTTGGGTCTGTTTGACATAATTTTCAATGCATTAATGGACCCCTCAAAACTTATTAAACATCTTGTCTTTTGAAATTATTTTCTATAGGAGTGTGACTCACCACCACATAAGAAACCCTATTATTTTAATAAGTTAGGACTTTTTCCTTATAAAATATTGTTTTCCTATTCCATTTTCCAAAAACCATGGGCAAAAACCATGGGATGGTTTGTGGTTTTGAATAATTGTAAATAAGGGGTCCCAAACCTAAATAATAAAGAATTCCCTCACCTTTCCTATATAAACCCACCCAAGCTCCCACTTTCTCCTCACTAAAAGCCTTTTTATTTCATCCAAACTTTTCCCTACTCTCTCTAGAATCCTCCCAAGGTGCCCCAATCTCTCATGAAGCATCTCTGAAGACTCTCTCAAGCCTTTGGAAGCACACTTCCAAGTTAGGGTTTTTCCTTCCTTTCTCATTTTTTCCAATTTTATTTAAGTTGATTTGCTCTTTTAATTTCAATAATGAATGATGGGTTATGGTTTTTCACCTCTATAATACTCCCATATTAATATTTGAATGATGGGATACCCATTTCACTCTCATTAAACTCCTCCCATGTACACCTGTTACTATGCCGAAATTCTGAAAGGAACTTCTCTCTCCTCATTTACATTCAAGCAATACTTCTGTATCATGAATCTAAATTCCAATACAATTGTTGGGAAATATATATATATGACCTCCTTACTGTCCATTACATTTAAATATGATGAGTAACCCCTTTCACTCTCATCAACCATTTTTTTTAATTCTTATGTCACGTCGTTACGCTGCCGAAATCGCACCGATTTTTCTAAGACAACGTCATTGTGTAGTAAATAAAATGCCCATTTCTCCATCAAGGGTATTCAAAATTATGAAAATTTAACTATTTATTATAAAATTTCATGTATAAATTACAAATTCCTTTATCATGGAATAAATTATTAGGTTTTATGAATATAGGTTTTATGATCCATGTGTCACACTTATGCATGAAATGAATTGTTTAAGAAGGGTGTGCCCTTATAGCGCTCCAATGCATTGGGTAAAGTATAGTATCATGATACGTCATGTGAAATGAGTGTTGACTCAGGATAATCCAAGTTCAACTAGGGTTTACTCGTGCTTCGTGTTAAATGAGGATTTACTCATGCTCTATGTGCAATGAGCCTTGGTTCATGCTAATTCCATGTTAAGTGATGTTGCATCATTTTCATGTTATGATTATCATGCTTTATCAAGCCTTTATGTTCATGTTATCTTGTTCTTTATTGATATTCCTATTATCTAACATGTATTAAACTCATCATGTATTCCATTTTTATTCCCTTACTTGGATTTATAGCTCACCCTTTTTCTTATGCATGTCCTCAGGTTATCCCATGAAATGCTAAGTACAAGTGAATGTAGTGGTCATGTAAAGTAAGTTTTCAATAAAGATGTTGTACTTCATGTTTTAAGTTGTTATGTAATGATCCTAATCTCCAAAGCATCTATACCTATCGATCATCCTTGTTGTATCAAATCAATGGTATATCTAACATATCATGTTTCAGTTTGTAATAAAAGTAGGGTTGTCATAGTTGGTATCAGAGGATAGGTTTATTTATTTTTGGGATTAGGATTATAAAACCATAGTAATTCCTTAGAGACAATACTAATTATAATAAAAACATCTATATGATTTGGTAAGTACTGAGTAAGTGGTTTGTCAATAAAATAAATCCTTGTCTGGAAACGAGTAGGTAGAGGTGGCTCTGGCATAGATGTATCCTAGGAGTAAAACCTGAAAACACTGCTTTGAGCTAGAGTCGAATGGGAACTGGTTCACAACAATGGGCCTTACAGCACTCTTGGTTGCGACACTCCTGGGTGATATGTTTTGATAAATTCACAAGCATAGTATGAATCCTTATTAAGGGAATTAAAAAAATTCCGCTATGATTATATATTAGAAAGTAGATAATGAAAAGCCTAGGTTGAAGCCTATAGACTCAAGAGTTAAGGAAATAAAAGTTTATTATTTTTAAGTCATCATATTTTTACATTGGATTACCCTTTATGTGTTACCCCCTAACTTTCCTTTTATTCAAGCCAATTGCCAGAAATAGGTGGACTCGTGCTAACAACCAGTGTGAAGATCAGTGTGATTACTGTACTAATAAGATGCTCAATCCAATGGGAGTGAGAATCGTGAACATTGGCATGCTTCCCTCTCATCTTACTCAAGATTTGAATAGAAACACGGGTCAAGAGGAACGCCCAATCCCCCCTACTAAGGAACAAGTCGCTATCGAGAGCTTCATGAGAGAAATGGAACCTACTTTTCGTGGATCATCTGATCCCATGATCGCTGAACAATGGATCAACTCCATTGAAAAGATCTTCTTCATCCTTCAATTTTCTTAACAAGAGAAGGTTCTCCTTGTGGCTTAAAATATGGAGGGTTAAGCTGATAAATGGTGGATGTTGATCAAAAATAAGAAGCCTGAGGAGGAGATCGAGGCGTTGGAATGGAAGGATTTATGGAAGATATTTTTCGATAAATATTTTCCATGTACCCTCTAACATAAAATGGAAAGGGACTTCTTTTACCTCAGGATAAATTAAGAAGAATCTATTGGAGCGTACGAGGAAAACATCACAAGGCTTGAATGATATGCTTCTGCCTTTGTCGTTACCATCGAATGAAATGTTGACCGCTTATTTGGTGGGCTGAAGCCTAGCCTGCAGAAATCTTTAGCGATCTGTGACTTCGAAATCTATGAAGAAATTGTTCAATGTTCCCTCAAGGTCGAAAGGGAGATCGGGGAATCACAAGGGTATCATGGGGACAAGAAGCATAAGGTGGACTTCAATGTTGGTGGTCTGATGGATAGATCCAATGGTTCTAAGAATATCCAGCACCCCACTTACCAAAAGTTCGGAAAGAATCACCCTAGAAATTGCCTCAAGGGGACGATGAAATGCTTTATGTGTGGAAGAGAAGGGAACGCAGCTATTAATTGTCGGAATGAAAGACCCATGGCTACGACATAGGAGAGGAACACTCCTTTAGAACCTCAACATGTTGTTCATTTCTACAACTGCAAAGAAATGGGGAATTTTTCAAATCAGTGCCCTAAACAAAGGGTTTTCGACGACAACCAACAACCTCCACGGTAGCAAGGAAGTTCTTTTTCCATCACTTCTGCCGAAGTGAACCCTGACAACGCAGTGGTGACAGGTACGCTAGTTATTCATTCAAGAATAGCGAACACATTTTTTGATTCAGGTTCTACACATTGTTTTGTATCTCGAAAGATTAGTAGAACAATCCCAGCACCCCCAAAAATCATGGAAGAGAAGATGTCGCTTAGTATGGAAAATGGGGAAATCATTGCATCCCATGAATATAAGTCCTCCCCTGTTATAATCTGTTGATTGAATTTTCCGGCCAACCTCATCATAGTCCCTCTGGTGGAATTTGATGCAATTCTTGGCATGGATTACTTTACTAATATAGAGAAAACATAAATTGTCTGGAAAGCGAAATCACACTCCATATGGAGAATCGACCCCCAATTATTTACAAGTGTAAGGAGGAAGATGAATCTACTTTAGCTCCATCATCTCAAGCTTGGGTATTAATGCCCTATGAGAATGTGTATCTTGTCCAGATGACTGGGTCCAAGGAAGAAACCATCATTGAAGAAATGCCTATTGTGAGCGAGTTTACTGAAGTGTTTCCCGAGGAACTGCCTGATCTTCCTCCTAAAATAGATGTTGAATTTTAAATTGAATGTATACTAAGAGCACTACTAATATCCAAGACTCCATATAGAATGGTTGTCTTGGAACCTGAAGAGATGAAGAAACAACTACAGGAGAATCTGGAAAAAGGTTTTATATGCCTAAGTGCTTCACCATGGGGTGGACGAGTCCTCTTCATCATGAAGAAGGATGGGTCAATGTGACTTTTCATAGATTAACATGAACTTAACAAAATCACAATAAAGAACAAGTATATTGTGCCATGGATTGATGACTTGTTCGATCAGCTGTATGGAGCACAATACATCTCCAAGGTAGATTTATGGTGGGGATATTATCAAGTAAGGGTGAAGAAGGAAGATGTCCCCAAGACTGCTTTTCGTACAAGATACGGGCACTATTAAATCATAGTGATTCCTTTAGGACTCACCAATGCTCCAACAATCTTCATGGACTTGATGAATAGAGTCTTTAGAGATTACCTAGAGAAATTTGTGGTAGTCTTTATAGATACTATTATAATAAACTCCAAAACAAGGAGGATCATGAGGAGCATTTAAAAACAGTACTGGAGACTTTGCGCAAGGATAAGCACTTTGAAAATACAGCAAGTGTGAGTTTTGTTTCAAGGAAGTATCATTCTTAGGCCATATAATCACAAGAAGTGGTATATTTGTGTATCCCTCAAAAAAAATGCAATTGAGGGATGGCTGAGGCCATCATCGGTAATGGATATCCATAGCTTCTTGGGGTTAGCTGGATATTATCGACGATTTGTGAGAAATTTCTCACGATTGTCCAACCATCTTACAAATATAACTCGAAAGGGATTAATGTTTGCTTGGAGTGATGAATGCCAAAGAAGATTCAAGGAGTTGAAAAGGAGGCTTAGTGCTGCGTTCGTGCTCACTTTACCCACAAGTGGGGAAATTTTTGTGGTATTTAGTGAATCTTCAAAGAAGGGCTTGGTTTGTGTGGTGATGTAGAATGATAAATTGATATCATATGCCTCATGTATGTTGAAAATACATGAGAGAAACTATCCAACGCATGATCTGGAGTTGGCGGCGGTAATCTTTTCCCTGAAAATATAGCGGCATTATCTCCATGTGGAGAAATGTGACATATATACTGACCACAAGAGTCTTAACTATATATTCAGACAGAAAGAGCTTAATATGCTCCAGAGAATATGTATAAATATCATTAAGGATTGTGACTGTTCAATACATTACCAACCTGGGAAAGAGAACAAGGTGGGAGATGCCCTATGTAGAAAGGACCCAGTGATTCTATTAATGATGAGAATTGTGAATGATCCATTCTTCTTAGACATGAAGAAGATGGACATGAGAATCAGAAAGAAGGGAATATCATCAATCCTTTCACAAATAATTTCTCAATCGTCTATTTTGGAAAGGTTAAAGGATGCTCAAAAGGATGATATGGGAATTCAGGAAAAAGTGGAAGCTATAAAAAAGGGAAATCCTTGGAGTTTAATGATAATGAAGAAGGAATTGTGTGATTTGGGAAAAGACTATATGTTCCATCAATTCTGGAGTTAAATAAGGAACATTTGGATGATACAGATAGTTCAAATTTCTCTAATCACCCAGGGAGCACAAAGATGTATCGAGATCTCCGAGAAAAATTTTAGTTGGATAATATGAAAAAGTAGATCGTTGAACATACATCAACCTTCCTGGTGTGCCAGAAAGTGAAGTAAGAGAGGCACATGTTTAAGGGGATGATGCAACTATTGACCACACCAGAATGGAAATGGGAGAACATCACCATGGACTTTGTCACTAGACATCTGAGGATATCCAAAGAAAATAATACATTCTCGGGATTTTGTGGATCGTCTTACAAAGGTTGCACACTTAATTTATATTCGAGAGGATTTCTCACTGGATCAACTGACACAAATATATATCAGGGAAGTGGTAAGGCTATATGGAGTACCACTATCTATTATGTCTGACTGAGATCCAAGATGCACCTCTATGTTTTAGAAGAGTTTTCAACATGATCTGGATACTGAACTGAACATCAGTACGACCTATCATAATCAAACTGATGGCCAATCTAAGAGTACTATCCTAACACTTGAGGACATGTTAGGAGCATGATCAATGGACTTTAAAGGAGGATGGGATCTAAATCTTCCTCTGGTTGAGTTCCCATATAATAATAGTTTTCACTCGAGCATCCAAATGGAACCATATGAATCCCTGTATTGGAAAAGGTGTTGAACACCGGCATGTTGGGATGAGGTCTGTGAACGTAAGCTTCTTGGACCAGAAATGGTTGAGGAAATAGTGGAGAATGTGAAAACCATTCAGGTGCATATATAAGAAGACCAGAGTCGACAAAAGAGTTATACAGATAATCGTCGACGAGATCTTGAATTTAAAGTAGGAGACATGTTTTTTCTACGCGTATCTCCTTGGATGAAGGTCATGAGGTTTGGAAGGAAAGGTAAGATAAGTCCAAGGTACATCGGCCCCTTCGAGATTCTTGATCGTGTCGACGTTGTGGCCTATCGACTAGAAATTCCACCTTCCATGGCCAATTTACATGATGTCTTTCATGTATCCCTCTTAATGAAGTACATACCGGACCCTTCACATGTACTCTATTTTAAGGTGGTACAGTTGGAGGATGGTCTTTCTTATTAGAAGCAACCAGTGAAGATGTTAAATCGTAGAGAAAAATTTCAACAAAATAAGACAATGCCCCTTGTAATGGTGTTGTGGAGATACCACAAGTTTGAAGAAGGGACTTGGGAATCAGAGCAAATGATGAAGCTAAGTTACCAACATCTGTTTTAGTGTGTGAAAAAGGAAATTTCAAGGTCTAAATTTCATACAGGGGGAATATTGTAACGACCCAAAGTTCCATTAATGGAAGTCCCTCTTGATCTAGTTAAATGTCTCGTTATGTAAAAACTTTATATAAAATGTCAACCACTTTGGTTTTATGTTGATAATTGTGACTATTACTTTTATTTCCATTGAATAGTTATCACATGATTAGTATAATTTTAGGGCTTTAACAAATCCAATTTACAAAATAAAGGAAGTGATGGCCTCATCTAGTAGAATTGCTCCGTACAAAGCCCATTTTTCAAAACTCCAAAAAGAGGTGGCATCCTTGGGCTTCTCTCTTGACCAAGCCCAAGATGAGCTTCATCATGTCATTCTCGAACGTGACCTTCTAGGGAAAAAGTGTAAGTTGATAGAGATTACCACTCGAGCGATGTAATCTGAGACACCCAAGAGTAGGTCACCATTGCACACCTTACCCTTAGGTCATATGAGGTTGTTTTAAGGAGTTAAGTAACAAATCTCAAGTAATATGTTCATATATATTATTTTTTTGTATATAATAATGAATATACCTTCATGTTATTATTGATACATTGTAAATAGTATTTAAAGTACAAAAAGTGTTTTTAGTTATTATTTAATTAAGAAATTTATTTTATTAAATTAAGGTATTTTTGAATTAAATATTATTTTAATAAAATATTATTATTATTATTAAATTAATTTTATTATATATATAAATGATCATATAATTTTATGAATGCAATTATAATTTTTATTATGGTTTGAAAGCCATTTCTGTCAAAACCCGTTAATTTTTTATAAATGATTGTTTTAATTTTAAAAGTGAAAATTAACATATTTTGAAAATTATTTCGATAAAATAAATGAATTTTATGAAACAGGACATCGAAATTATCCCACAGAGATTTTTTTATTGTTTTCTGAGACAGTCAAATTTTTGGGTAAAAATTAAATTCTGTTTAAAAATATAATGTGTTTTATGACATCATAATGACCCAATAGTGATGTAATAAAATACTATAATCTTTATGTTAGGCCAATATATGGTTTACCATTAATATAATGTGATTTTGTGTTTGTTTGACTTAATTTTCAATACATTAATGGACACATCAATACTTATTAAACATCTTGTCTTTTTAAATTGTTTTCCATGACAGTGTGACTCACCTCCACATGAAAATTTCATATTATTTATTTACCTTGGGTGTTATATCCTTCCCCCCTCTTGAGAATTGCATCCTCGCAATTTTTAAAATTGGTCTTGGAAACTTCATTGAAAATCCCACATCGAAACAAGAGTCAGTAAAAATATCACTTTAAAATAAAGAAAGAGAATTACAAAGGTCACCCGAGTTAACCCATACTAGGATTCCATGTAGGAAAACATGGACATGGATGAAAAAGAAAAGGGTCATGTTCTGAGGGAGAGTTATAGTAAACATGTCTAGGAGAAAGTTAACCATAAAAAAATCACAAACTTGTAGTGGGTTAAACGGCATTCGACTCCCCAGTAGGAAAAGATAATAGACAACAATTTTTTATGTTACTTTTCATTGAGGAATTTATTTTTTATCTTAAGGAAACATACTTACTTGTCGTGTAGACTCTCATCTCCTGCTAGATTTCTTACACAAACTAATATTTTCTCCAAAAGAAGAGTATTTAGGATGACTTGGTAATATTAAGAGAGCTATAATCAACTTCTATGGAATCACCTAATCCACAATAGATAACTATATATTTCCCATGTCTTTAAACCTTAACCAAAACCAAAATTGTTAAAACAAGATCAGATAATCCACAAATAGATAATCCATTATAAAAAAGAAAATCTATTCTTAATCTCCAATGTTTGTCCAACAAAACCCAATGTTCAACGAAGATCATTGAATAAACAATTTTTCCATAAAATTATTCAAAGTAAACCAAACTAAGATTTAAACCCAAATATTTTAAGGATTTAATCACATAGTCTTTCAAGGTTCAAATTAACATTATCTCTAAATAACATCAGTCACTCTTAAAGTCTCATATTGAAAAGTAATTAACCTAATCATATATCCTCCATGATAGGTTAATAATTCCCATAGATAACCCAAAATCAACTTAATCTTAATTCATAAAATCATATCACTAAAATGAATAAGTCATACTAACATTGGACTTCTCGTAGTCCAGTGGTAGGCAATAAATACCAGTTTCACATTGCTTGTGGGTTAGATTCCCGCGTCATTGTCTGACGCGATGGGTTGTCACACGGTCTGCGTGTTTTCCTTTTTCCAAAACTATAAAATTCTTAAAACATTCCCCAAAATGAGATAAAATCTTCAAATATAATCATAACATATTTTAACCTCAAGTTTATCTCATGCCTTTAATTTTCCATCATATCATATAGTAACCCATAATTCCTAAAAAGTAAGGATCATATAAACCCTAATGGTTACCTTTATAATTATTACCAGAACTTCCACATCGATTGGTCATCTCGTACAAGATGCATTACAGAACATACCAAGGTTCAAGTGGTTGATCATGACTCCTTGATAGTTTATTTAGAACGACCACGATATTCCTCATTGAATCCCCAATTTCATCCAGTCTCTTAATCAGAGAACCACCATAGTTTCCTTCAAACCCATTGCCACTATGGTGCATGCTAGATCCATCCATTTACTAAAAACAGAAATCTCAGTGTGAGTATATCAACAAAACCATCATTTATTAATGAGGAAGATAAACACTAATATATACTTACTCATTCACTTTATCTAAAACTAGGACTCTTTCTCAAATATTATCCATTATGGTAATGTCACTTATTCTTAGAGAATACACTAACCTCTAAAGTTATCTAAACCGACCTTTGATACTAACTATAAGGCCCCGACCTTAAACCTTACTTAATATGGAATTAAATGAATAATTCACATTGAGGATCTTTTCAAGTTTAGTGTTTTAGATAATTAGGACATAACTATGACATCTCAAAAGATTAAAAAGTAGACACTTCTACTAATTTTCCATAGAAACAACTATTAAAAGAAACATGTATAGTTCCATTTTTTAGATAGCATGTCTTTCTATGATCCCATACTTGACCTTATACATCTTTAAGTCCTGTGTAAAACATTTCAAAAACTTGGGATGAGCATAAAGAGCTCAGTAAGGGATATAAAAATATGGAAAGGAAACATGAGTACATGTATACATAAGAATCAATGAAATCATACTTTACTCATAAAAAATAATCACATTAACATTCCTCATCAAATTCTTAATAAAACATTGAAATCATAAGGCATATAGGTAACTTGAGGCATTCATAACATTCTTACATAGGGAGTAACCATCTTGGTTACATTTGGAATACCCATCAAAGAATATTCACTAAATTTCTTTGGAGAAACCTCAACGTTTAACCCCTTCACATTACCCAATGCTTTGGAGAGCTATCATGGGCTCACCCGCCCTTAGTTTATCACGGAACCACCCGTCTTTATAATAATTCCCAAGAACCATAACATAATTGTATCACATATAACATGCATAAAGGAAACATAACATTTCCACTTTTCAATCACAAGATATCAATACAATATATTGATATAAAAACATTATAAAAACCATTTTCAATACAATAATAAAATAAAAGTAAAACATGGTATTTATTTTTCATTTAAAAAAAGTGTATGGCTTGTAGAGGAAGCCGAAACTCAAATAATGGTCATGGCGGTGGAGAAGTCGTTGTCGCTGCATACGTATGACAAAGACATTCCCTTTTTTCGTTTAGTAAAACTCTTCGTATAAAAATATTCCTTTTGGATAAACGTAAAAGTAAACACCATTTACACACCGTATAAAAGTTGGTTGTGTATAAAACAAAATATGCCTCAATGAAAGAGATTGAGATGAAGTCCCATACAAAGACGGTATCCTTGGATTAAAGATAAATCAATTACATAATTATGTCTGAAAAACTAACACACCAAATATAAGTGGATATTAAGTGTAAAACAATAAGATGACATTATCACATATTCATTTAACGAAATATTCAATGAGTAAAAGTTCATCCCAATGAATCAAAATTGGGTTTAGAAGTTCACTTGCAAATATTCGACAGCCTAACGGCGTCACATCAAAATTCAGAAAAAGAGTTGATGATAGATAAAAAAGGGTATCTCATCACTTGGACATAAAATTTACATCAATAAGGATATAGAATAACATATCCCAACATAATAGTATGTGAATTAAAAGACATAACAAAAGAAGTCCTTTAAAAAGAGGAGGGTGAAAGGTTCCCTTACCGACTTGGGTAACTTTCGAAACATACACCCCATTGAAGAAGGGTCATACAATGAATATGTAAATACCCATAAATGAAATTATATTACACAAAGGGTATAATAATGGGACGTACAAACACCACTCAAAGGAAATGGTGGGAAATGTAGCATAAATCTCACGAGACTAAAAGTGAGGTGAAAAATCTCTTACGAAAACTCGGTAGCCTAACGGCGCCACTTAAAACTTCCAAAAATTGATTAATGAGATCAAATAAGGTATCTCATAATATTACAATAAAATTTACAGAAAGAGGAATATAAAATAACATCCCCCATCATAACAAAGAGTAGCTTAAAAGAAGTGACATAAAGGATAGTACTTAAAAATAAAGAAAGAGGTTAGATCTCTTACGAAAATTTGGCAGCCTAACGGCGCCACTCAAAACTTCCAAAATGGATTGATGAGAGAAAATAGGGTCTCTCATCAAAGGAGAATAATATGTACAGTAGGAATAATATAAAATAACATCCCATTCCTAAGAAATATGAGCTTAAAAGGAATGACATAATAGAGTCTAATTAAAAAGAAAGAGGGAGTATGATACCATACCTCGTGTCTGACATGACTCGATCGATCTTTAATCTCCTGAATAATAAAATTTGGTCAATTTATAACTTCTTAAGTACCTAATCTAAAGATTATTATTCAGTTAATATCACATATTATTAATTTATAATAATTGGTTAATAATGTGAGTTCATATCAGACGTTTTTGTAGATGTTCGGTACATGAGTAAAAATCGAACTTGTTGGAAAAAATATTCCATGTAGTTATAGGTACACAATATCCAGAATAGTATTTATGTTTTAAATTTCATATATATCCACTATATATTCATTTTATACTATTCCATATAATTTGGAGATAAAAAATTAAAAACCCCATTCATGGAGACGGTAGGCTGTACGTACACATGAACGCTACTTTCATTTTTTGTAATATTAATGGAATTAAAACAAAATGAGAGACATATATATTATAATTCCAGAATTATATCCATCATTTAGATGTAATATATTACATGTATATCAATTATATATATGTACTTATAATAGTACATAACATTTGGAGATAAGAAATGAAATGTACCGTTCATGGAGACGGAATGTCGTACGTACGCATGAGCGCTACATTCATTTTTTTTGTATTCAATGGAATTAAATAATAATGATATAAAGGTATATTATAATTAAAGTAGGATATCATTTGTAGTACCATAAATTACATCCTTTATACGTCCCACATATGGCATTAACGAATCAAATCACTTCGAGGGGGCGGTAGTCCGCACTTCCTAAAATGAAGATATCGTGTTTACCCATAATGGAAAACATAAAGGTATTCCATAATTTAAAAATACAGAAGCATAAGGAAAACATAAACATATTATATATCATATATAAATATAGGGACATCTTAATGGCCACCTTTGAAGGTGTTAAAATAATATTGAACAGTCATCGTTTTGTGAGGCAGTAATTCTCCATCCCTAGAAACTGTATGTTCTTTAACCATTAGACGTAGGTGTGAGAAAGTGTAGCTCGAATCCTTATTCTAAAAAAATCCTAGTATATTTTAGATACTGTTTTTGTTACAAAATAAAGTAATAAAATGAGTTTAGCGGTTTGGAGAAGAAAAATAAAACAAAAGAACATAAGGGAAGACATTACCTTTAAATCGGGTAACTCTATTTGATTTGAGCTCAATGGCATCCTTGGAAAGGATTCTGCCCATTGTGAGGCTTCAATGATGAATATAGGGATGTGGAGAGATGAAATAGGCAGGGGTTGTCCGAGCCAAAGGCTTGAGAGGTGTGGATAAGGTGGTAGAGGTGGGGGCCTTTTATAAGAAAAGAGGAGGGACACTCTTGGATAGTTATAAAATATTACTTTATTATATAATGCTTTTCGGATTTTAAAGGTCCCAAAAGGATATATATTGAGGATACGGTGATAAGGATTCGTAATACACCCATCCAATAGGTTTTTGACAAGTTTAGGTATTAGATTTTACATTATCATTTGATTTTATTTAAATCGTAAAATAATGAGGTAATCGCTGCATCATCATGGTGTCATAAATAATTTAATTTATTTAGTGGCTAAAAATTATAAAAAAATATCATGATGTAGGAAATATTTTTATATTTCTAATTAATATTTATAGTCAAAAATATGACTTGTATAACCCCATGTAATTTTTTTAGTAAAACAACACATGTTTGTGACATTTTAATTTTAACTTTAAATAAAAACTTATTTATTTCATTTTCCTACCAAAGTGGCTCCATGGGGTCCCCAAGTTGACCCATGGATTTTATTGGTTGGAAATGACACATAATATGAGGGTAGGACATGTGTCTAAATCATTTAATATTAGTAAAACATTGTTTTTACCTTTAATTACACTAATTACCCATAATCACGATTAATAAAACTTAAAAATTACTATTCACCGAATATTATTTTAATATCATTGAACCGCATTTACTTCTTAATGACAACCATTTATGTCGAATTTTTTAAAATCAAATCACAGAAGTGTCAAAGTTTCATTTATAGGAAAAATCAATTTCTTTAACTATCACTTAGTGGATTCACTATTCATCAAAAAATGATGTTTTTTCAGAAAAATACCAAAAATTCACCCTAAGCTATATTTGATATTCCGAATCCAAAAATGATGTCTATATTACAAAAATAAAAACATATAAGTTGCATTAATTAATTTAATTATTAATACCCGCTGTCAAAACAAATAGAGTGTTTTTAAGAAGCAATATATATTAAAATATTGACACTAGTTTAAGTCCAATTTCAAAGTGAAATTAATTCCAATGACCACTATTGAATTAAATGATAAAAATATATTATAATTGGACTTTAAAACCAATTAAAAAGATAATATAATCATATAAATAAATTAGATTAAAAATATGTTTTGAATTATAATACAACATTTTTCTCTAATCATTAAAAAATGAACTTTATCGGAAAAATACCAAAAATTTACACAATGTAAATTTTGATGTCCCGATTATAGTGAAGAATTTTATTTGGGCCAATATAAAATATGAAAATGTAAAAAAAGTGTATTTAAAAAGTGTTCTGCATCAAAAGGTGTTTAATAGACCTTTTCATGAATATTAGAATATTTGCGCTTAAAATTGGATTCATTCACATTTTAAGCCTCTAACATTTATTGGATAAAATAAATAATATTTGAAAAACATATATATTCATTTTGTAGTTAGTTATTTTCATTCCCACCATTACAACGGCCAGACGTTAACTATAATTTAAAATAATATTATATTATTATTAGAGTGCAACGCAAGATTTCCAAGAAACTCGTTGTTGCATATTGGGTACGTCATCAAGCATAGAGTCACCTTTAAAGTAATATTATTATTTTATTCAGAAATATGGATAAATATGAAAATGTCATATTATTTATTTACCTTTGGTGTTACATATCTAATGGAGTATATTCTAAATTACACCATCACACACCCATGTAGGAATCAAATGACTAGTAAAAAACTAAAAAACACACACCTAATGAATTTATCCAAACAAAATTTGTATGATTACCCAACACATGATGAGATGTACAATCAAAGGGTTGTTGAATGTTTAAAAAATCAATTTCCAGCCCTATCAAAGATGGTTAATGACATCAAACAAAATGACCACCCTTATTTCCAACCTATTATCTATCACAATCCAGAAACATTATTTCATAATTGTGTGAAAAAATGGATAAAATGAATTCAGAAGATTGATTATTAATATTTATTCTACAATGAATTGAAAAGATTATTGAATCCAACCCCACTCAGCATGTCCCTTCATCATCATTGGTAGAAGAACCTTTTATCACTAAACATCTATTGAATTTAAAAAATTACTAACATTTAGATATGGGATAATTTAATAAGATCAATGAAATGTTAAATGGTATTTAAATAAAGAGGAAATTGGTTTTTGGGATTCTAGAGGGGAATATTTGACATCATGGATTGAGTTTTCGGAATATAATTCCATTGATAAATTTTTAGTAACAAAAATAACTGAACTAGTAAAATAGAACAGAAAACATGAGTCCACATTCATTCTCAAAATTCAATAGTAAATATTTGGTATGAATCATTTTTTTCATAGAAAACAATGTATTCAATGATTCTAGCAGATGATTTGTTTTTTGTATCAAATTCCAAATATTCATTAGGAGATTTCTATCAAGCCAAAATAATTGGCCTTCCATCCCCACACAAGTATCCCGTCATTTGTGTAAAAAAGGAAGTTGTCATATTAATTAATTAATATTTTGAAACCAATAATTTTGGAGTTATTGTTGAAGTATTAGGTAACACAAAATGAAATTGGATCATATATTACTTAAATTCATTGGATTTTTACACTCCTTGTTGAAAAATGTTATTCTCATGAATAAAATTTTAAAAAAAAATTAATATCATTATTTTATAAGTGGAAAAATATGAGGTAATTAAAATTTTCAAAGTTAGTGTTGTATAATTTGGTTTTCCATGTTGAGATAACAATTTTAATCTAACCACTTTTTTGGAGGCAACTCAGCTACTACATTGTTTTTTTTAATTTGTTGTGTTTTTGTTTGTTTGTTAAGGGAACCCCATTAGTGTTTCCATTGTGATATTATGTATCTATTGGGTGAAATTTAGTACTTAGTATTTTTAATATTAGTATATAAAACAAATTTATACCATAGTTCAAATCCAAAAATTGATTATCCTAAAGAGTCTATAAATAAAAAAATGACAAATTGTTCAATTTATTATTCATGGGTCATTAAATTGAAACCTGGTGGTTTCATTTCATGATACATTTTCAAATCACATATACCCCTATTTCTTCCCAAATCTAATTTCTCTCTCTTCTTTATTATCAAAACTAAGCGTTGAATTATTTTAATTAGGATGGAGTAAAAATATAGGATTTTTGAAAAAAATTGTCATTTTATCATAAAAAACAATTCAATGAAAAAAAAATTAATTTCATAGTCCTTTCATGCCTTAATGTACATTGTGATATAATAAAACTGAAGGTAAAATTATTCTGAATTCTTTGATTATAATTTTAATGCATGTTTATGTTCATGAGAATAGTTTTTGAAAAGTGATGTTTTCTTAGGTTATATACCTATATTAACAGTTTCATCCTCTAAATTAATATAGCAAAATGAAAATCCGTTTAACTTTGGGTGTAATATTTATTTTATGGGTCCCTTTAATCATAATATAGGGTTTGGTTACACATAATTTTAATTTGTGTATCCAGAAAATACATCTTAAAAAATAAGACTTTATAGGGAAATGTTTTGTCTAAATGTGGGGTTTCATACACTTTGGGATCATGACTCTATAATTTTTTTGGCCAATAGTTAAAATTTACATATCTATTACAGACCATAGAATTGATAATAAGTGTTGTTTTCCGGACTTGGGGACCATGATTTCATATTTTTCTTTCATAGAGTTGGTATTTTTATATCTATCGTGGATTAACAAAAAAAAAGGAAAAAATTGGTTCTCAGCATAATGTTTAACATAATTCAAACCTATGAGCTAATTTTTTCCCCCCGAACCATAAAATGGGCTTTATGTCTTTTTGAGATGAAAAACACATCATCATGATTAATTTAAATTGGATTAATTGTGATAATGAATTCTAAAAATGTAATAGGATTGGGAATGGGATATTCCATTGAACCTATCTTGTGTGAAAATATTTTACAATTATTTAGGACAGTTTGGAGTAATTGTTTATGAGCAATGTAAGTTAAAATGTTTTTAGAAAAGAGAATTCAATTTATATTTTTGAGGCAATTTTTTCTTAGGACTAGAAAAACTAAAGTTGTATGGTGTGATTATGTGCTGAATGATTCTAATTTTAATTTTTTATATATTAATATTATTGTGTTTCAATATCCATAAATACTAATTTTAGTCCAATTTATAAATTTATCTTCATTTCACATTATTCTGAAATTCATGATTAAACTGTCAATTTGGTCCCAATTAATCATCTTATAGTGGAATAAATTATATTCATTTTTTAATATTTATAAATTTGGATATTATTTATTACATTTTTTGATAATTTTTATCTTTTACTATTTATGGATGAATTCAAAGGAAAGAAGGCTATTTTTGGAAATTAATGTAGAAATTTCTGGACAAAGCATAATAGACAAAAGGCCCATTGAAACAAATGAGTCCACAATACAATCCCAATGAAGCTAAAATTTTAAATTTTGTAAGATAATGTTTGGGGGATCATTTCATTAAACTTTTTCTAGATCTGGTTCAAAAAAATTTATGGTGATCCTGGTGGTCAAAGATGAAGATTAAATTTACCTCTATATGTGAATCCTATAATATCATCCAACATTATAGAGAATGAAATCCAAAAGGTTAATCCAATTTCTTAATATTTTGACTATTATTAGAGTAAAAATTGATTTAGAATTCTATCTGCAATGAAAATACCTGATTTTTTCATATAGAGATAAAAAATAACATGTCAAGGGGGTGAATATAGATGATTTTCGTGGTCAAATATGAAACATCCATTTATTATTGATTTATCACCCTCCTTCGTACTATCATAATTTAAAGGAAGCTAATTTATTTTTTGGGTATATAACCTAGGAAATAATCTTATTATATAAATAAATGTTAGTAATTGTAATTTAAATCCATTTTTTCCATGCAATTGTAATGTTATTATTCCATTTTTTAAATACACCTTAAAATTTTCAATGTATGTTTTTTAAAAAATTTAGATTCCTAATAAAATAATTTTTATTATTCAATTATTATTGCTATTTTATTAACAATCTGATACTATTTAATAGTGGTGTGAACTAATTCACAGTATCACTAGTGAAATCCTCATAGAACAGTGTAGTGTTTGTTTTTTTAATGTTTTTTTATCCTATATCTCGTATTATTAAGTCGAATTCCCACTTCAATTGATAGAATATCATTAGTGGAGGGGAAATATTTTATGGTTTGATCTTATGGAGTTTTTTGGGGTGTATTGAATGTTATTTTAGGATATTAAATTCTTTAATCTATCTATTATTTTAAGTGTTCCTTTCTTTGACATTTCTTCTTATTTTCCGTCACTGACTTTAAAGACTATACATTATATGTGTTAATGTGACCCAATTCGTTGGAGTGAGCATGAAAGTGAGAATATAATTGAATTAGTTATTTTCTATGGTATTACAGATTTATTAAATTAGAGAATTATATTAAAGAGTTATATCCTGGATTTGATACCTCTTGAAGTATTGAACAGAAAATTCAAAGAAAAAAAATTAAATCCATTATACCACAAACTACCACTATCAATCAACCCATATTATTTAATTACTTCGATGACAACAATTACTTGTTTTATTCATAGACATAAAACCTCAATTTTATGAACATTATCATTTTTTTCATAATGTAAATCAAACCATTGTTGGAAACTTTTTAGCCAATACTCTATAGAATATAAGTGTCTGTAGGTTTCTTATTAGGTACATGTGGATTATATCCCCACCTGTACTACAAAAAACATATATATGTATAGTGTAAATTTGATCACAACCTATTGTTCACAAATTAGAAGTAATGTTGGGGTCCTTCTCACTTTTCCATCACTGTATATGAGATCAGTATTTACCTTTGGTAGAATTTTTCTATAACAATAGTTTCAATTATAGTATTAAAATTTTACAAAATGATGTATTGTATTACAAGATATTTCATACCAAATCATGATGTCATGATGTTGGTGATAATTTTTTTAGGAATAGAACTTATGAAGGAAACAACAGGAAATATAAAGATAATTCAAACTAATATAATAGTAGCTCAATGTTGGAAAAGGGTTATGCTAAAAACCTATGAAATGATTTGGAGAGTCAAGTTAGAGATCATTTCTTTCAGAAATTATCTCCATGGATGGTTGTTATATGGATTTATAATAAAGGTAAATAGAGCCCTAGGAACATCAGACCATCTGAAATTTTGGAGAGAACTAGAGTTATGGAATATTGTTTTGAAATATCACCTAGTCTTTACAAATGTCATTATTTGTTCCCCATATCTTTGTTAAGGGATTACATGATAGATTGAACACATGCTCTAAATTATAGAAAAATATAAATTGAACATGATTCGTCTTACTATGAAGGGACTATCAGGATTTGGCAAACAAGAGAATGTTAGTTTAGGAATTGGACAAATCAGATGGTAATGGTACTTTAGAAGAATCATAACATTGAAGAGGCGATTTGTGAACCAGAGGGAACTATGATGAAGAACTTCCCAAATCATTTTATGAGTTGATATTATGGAAATTTAAAGAATTTTTTATGGGGTCGATAATGTAACACCCTAATATTTTATGGTAAAACTATTTTACATTTTTCATCTTTTATAACTTACACTGCACGGAACAACAAGCTTAAACAGACCGTGATACACTACAAAATATTAACATGACTGCTGGAATTAAAATATAACTATTTTGAATTGTAATCTTGAAATTAAAATAGTATCCTCTCCTATTAAATTATATATAAAATATATGTATCCTATGATTGAAAATATACTATGTTAATATCATGGAATAATTAAATAATTCTATTGAAAATTATAAATTTTGAGTTGGTAATTTAGTGAAACATAAATGATTATTTAAAATAATATAATTAACAAAATTATTTGAATGAAATTTTATTTTAAGAGATTATATTAATAAAATAATGGTTTTTTCTGGTCATTATACGATTAATATGTTACCTTAATTAATTTTTCTACGTTTCATTAAACAAGTGATAATTTTAAAATTGTAATTTTTTTCCAATAATTAATGAATTTAATTAAAAATTAAATTTATCATATTTATAAAATTATATTCATTAAACAGAGATCGTTTTTGAAATCTACAAGTGGAAAAATGAATTGGTCATTTTTTTTGGTATTTTTCTAGAAGATTTGAATTTTGGTGAATTGTGAAATAAGGTAATTAATGTTATTTAACATTATAAGTAAATAAATGAATTATTTAGCCATTGATGATGTATGGATGAGGTAAGCACCAATTTTTCCAAACTGACATGCTCTATTTACATTATTTTTTCATGATAATAAATATTATTGATAGTCTTGAGACAAAATATTAAGCTAATGGATAAAATAAAAAAACACCCATATCCTATACTATAAATATCACTCCTCACCAAAAATTATCCTCACAAATTATAATAATTTTATAATGATAATATTATACCTAATTCATATATCAAATCTATTCCCCATGTTTTAGTAATTTTGGTCTTTCGAAAATATGATTTTCATGTGAATGAAAGAGGTTCTCAAGGAGAGGACACCCAAGAGGTAAAACCGTCCCTCTTTCTATTTTAATTTCTTTTATTTTATTATAACTACCTCTTCTACTATATCAAATGGAAAATAATAACACATGTATCATATGTATATATATTGTAACATTATTTCCTTAATTGTATATCCATCAAAAAATTCTATTTTCCTCTCCTTTTATTCTAAAAATGAAAACATCGTCCTTTTGGTGCCGATTTACAGCCTTCATTGACAATCAGTTTTCATTTTTCAATTCATCATTCAAGGATGGTCATAAAAAAAATTTAATTGTCAAATAAGAATATAATATAGTTATTACAACTTATTTAATGTTCAATATTTTTTATATGATCATAATATTAAATAATAAAATAAAACTACTTTTGGGTAATAAAAAATTCACAATTATAACCTACAATCATCATTAACATTTTATTTAATGAATCATTTTAATATATGAATTTAAATGATATATGAGACAATTTAAAATTATTTATGAGAATAAATATCAAATAAATTTACTTTTGGATTTTTTTTACCATTTGATTAGAACACCCATAATTATACTCAAGGGAACCAATCATGAAACAATCGTTCCCAGAATGAAAAAAATGATTTTTATAAATAATAAAAAAGACCAAAATAAACATAAAAATATTATAATAAGTCAAATACATTTATAAATGGTTCTGAGTAAAATAATTAATGGATTTATTTTTATTATCCACGAAATAAAGTACAAGTGGATAATATTTTCGGACAGAAGGTAAGGGATTCTGTCTGAACATCCATTTTTTCCATTGGTTTATGCATTCTCTATATTTAACACAATGAAATTATTAATTATTCTCATGAAATATTCATATATTATGTGTTTATTATCTAAACCTATACACCATGATCAATTTTTCATTCATTAATGGGTACATACATTCTTTATAAAGTATTATTTTCAGTTCCTTCCAATAAGAAAGCCTAATTAAGGGGACCTACACAATTTTCTACACATTTTCAAGAAAAATACAAAATATATTTTAAGAAGCCAATTTATTTCTAAAATGACTCCTTTTATCATATGATACTATATTAGTTCTTTTCGGGTTTTATGGACTCAATTATTCCATTGTCCACTTGAAAGACTCTTATATTTTCTCTAATACCGCATTGAAGTTCATTATTTCAAAAGATTATTATACTCAATTTTTACATGTTTCACTTCAGTTGGACATAATATATGCCAATTATACCTTATTAATGTCATTTTATGATCTAAATCCATTATTTCATGGACACCATAATGATACATATATTTATTATTCCTTATGACATGCTTATGATACCAATTTCATTTCATGGGTAACCCTTATATTAATTTGATATAATTAATTGACGTTTATATATTATGATACCATCAACCATTTTTTTAGTGGATATATTATGATCATTTTGACCAGTGATGTATTATCTTGATACCATTCACCATATTATTCTATATTGTTTTTGAATATGATTACTGATTAAGTAAATTATTTACATTTCATATGCTGGTATCAATATTAATGTATATGTTACTATGTTTCACCCATTTAATATGAGTAATGAATTGAAATTATTATTTATCATTCGGGGCCTATTATATCCCCTCAATTCATTAGTAGGTCTCATGTGACAAATGAAACGACCCAATGTTTCATTATTGGAAATCCAGTATGATCTAGTTAAATTTCTTTTTAAGTAAAAAATTTATATAAAATGTCAACTTATTTGGTTTTATGTTAAGAAATGTGACTGTTAATTTTATAGTCATTGAACAGTGATCACATGATTAGTATAAATATAGGGCTTTAAAAAATCCAATTTACTCGGACAAAAGAAGTGATGGCCTCATCCAATAGAATTTCTCGGTACAAAGCCCATTTGTCTGAGCTCGAAAAAGAGGTGGTGTCCTTGGGCTTCGCTCTTGACCAAGAACAAGCTGAGCTTCATCAAGTCAAGCTCGAACAAGACTGTATACAGGAAAAGTGGAAGTTGATATATATTACCACTCGAGGGATTTTATTTGAGCCACTCCAAGAGTTTGTCACCATCGCACACGTTACCATTAGATCATATGCATCTTTTTAAGGGGATATGTAACAAATCTATTGTAATATGGTCATGTATATTGTTTTGTATATAATAATGAATATAAGTTCTTGTAATTATTGATACAATGTAAATAGTTTTTAAAGTACAAATAGTTTTTTTAATTCTTATTGAATTAAGAAATATATTTTATTAAATTAAGGGATTTATTAATTAAATATTATTTTAATAAAATATTATCATTATTATTAAATAAATTTTATTATATATATAAATAATCAGATAATTTTATGAATGCAATTTTAATTTTTATTAAGGTTTGAAATCTGTGTCTGTCAAAACCCATGGATTTTCGATAAATGACGATTTCTTATTTTAAATGTAAAAATTAAAATTTTATGAAAATTATTTAGATAAAATAAATAATATTTCTGGAATCAGAACGTCGAAATTATCCAACGGTGAACTTTTCATAATTTTCTAATATATTCAAATTTTTGGGTAAAAATTAAATACCGTTTAAATATATAATGTGTTTATGAAATCATAATGAATCAATAGTGATGTAATAAAATACTATAAGCTTTATGATCGGCCAATATATGTTTTAAAATTAAAATAATGTGATTTTGGGTTGGTTTGATTTAATTTTCAATGCATTAATAGACCCCTCAATACTTATTAAACATCTTGTCTTTTGAAATTGTTTTCTATAGAAGTGTGACTCACCACCACATAAGAATCCCTATTATTTTAAGAAGTTAGGACTTTGGCCTTATAAAATATTGTATTCCTATTCCCTTTTCCTAAAACCATGGGCATAAACCATGGGATGGTTTGTGGTTTGGATTAATTTTAAATAAGGGGTCCCAAACCTAAATAATAAAGAATTCCCTCACCTTTCCTATATAAACCCACACAAGCTCCCACATTCTCCTTAGTTAAAGCCTTTGGAGTTCATCCGAACATTTCCCTACTCTCTCTAGAATCCTCCCAAGGTGCCCCAATCTCCCATGAAGCCTCTCTCAAGCCTCTCTCAAACCTTTGGAAGCAGACTTCCAAGTAAGGGTTTTTTCTTCCATTCTCATTTTTTTCCTATTTTATTTAAGTTTTTTTCCCTTTTAATTTCAATTATGAATGATGGGGTATGGTTTTTCACCTCCATCATACTCCCATGTTTATTTTTTAATGATGGGAGGCCGATTTCTCTCTCATTAAATGCCTCCCATGTACACCTGTTACTATGCCGAAATTCTGAAAAGAACTTCTCTCTCCTCATTTACATTCAAGCAATACTTTTGTATAATGAATCTAAATTCCAATAAAATTGTTGGGAAATTTATTTATATGACCTCCTTACTGTCCATTACATGTAAATATGATGAGGAACCGCTTTATCTCTCATCAACCATTTTTTAATTAATTCTTATGTCATGTCATTACGCTGCCGAAATCGCACTGATTTTTCTAAGCCAACGTCATTGTGTAGTGAATACCATGCCCATTTATCCATCATGGGTATTCAAAATTATGCAAATTTACATATTGATTATAAAGTTTCATGTATAAATTCCACATTCCTTTATCATGGAATAAATTATTAAGATATATGAATCCAGGTTTTATGATCCAAGTGGCACACTTATTCATGAAATGAAATGTTTAAAAATGGTGCGCCCTTATTGCGCTCCAATGCATTGGGTAAAGTATAGTATCATGATACATCATATGCAATGAGTGCTGACTCATGATAATTCAAGTGCAACTAGGGTTTACTCGTGCTTCATGTGCAATGTGTATTTACTCATGCTCTATGTGCAATGAGCCTTGGTTCATGCTAATTCCATGTTAAGTGTTGTTGCCAGATTTCATTGTTATGATTATCATTATTTATCATGCATTTATTTTCATGTTTATCTTGTTATTTATTTTTATTCCTATTATCTAACATGTAATTTCCTCATCATGTATTCCATTTTTATTCCCTTAATGGGATTTATAGCTCACCCCTTTTATTATGCATGTCCTCAGGTTATCCCATGCAATGATAAGTACAAGTGAATGTAGTGGTCATGTAAAAGATGTTTTCAATAAATATGTTGTACTTCATGTTTTAATTTGTTATGTAATGATCCTAATCTCCAAATACACTATACCTCTCGATCATCCTTGTTGTATCAAGTCAATGGTATATCTAACAAATCATGTTTGAGTTTGTAATAAAAGTAGGGTTGTTATAGTTGGTATTAGAGGTTAGGTTTAGTTATTGTTGGGATTAGGATAATATAACCATAGTAATTCCTTAGAGACAAGACTATGTATAATAAAAACATCCATATGATTTGGTAAGTACTGAGTAAGTGGTTTATCAAACAAATAAATCCTTGTCTGGATATGAGTAGGTAGAGGTGGCTCTGGCATAGATATATCCTAGGGGTAAAACCTGAAAACACAGCTTGGAGCTAGAGTCGAATGGGAACTGGTTCACGAAAATGGGCCTTGTAGCAATCTTGGTTTCGACACTCCTAGGGGATATGTTTTGATAAATTCACAAGATTAGTATGAACCCTTATTAAAGAAATTTAAAAAATTCTCCTATTAATATATATTAGAATGTAGATAATGAAAAGCCTAGTTTGAAGCCTATAGACTCATGAGTTAAAGAAATAAAATATTTTTTTTTAAGTCATCATCTTTTGTCTTTGGATTACCCTTTATGTGTTACCCCCTAACATTCCTTGTATTCAAGCCAATGGCCGGAAATTGGTGGACTCGTGCTAACAACTGGTGTGAAGATCAGTGTGATGACTGTACTAATAAGATGCCCAATCCAATGGGAGTGAGAATCGTGAACATTTTCATGCTTTTCTCTCAGCTAACTCAAGATTTGAATAGAAACACGGGTCAAGAGGAACATCCAATCTCCCCTAATAAGGAACAAGTCGCTATCGAGAGCTTCATGAGACAGAGGGCACCTACTTTTAGTGGATCATCTGATCCCACGATCACTGAAAAATGGATCAACTCCATTGAAAAGATCTTCTCCATCCTTCAATGTTCTGAACAAGAGAAGGTTCTCCTGGTGTCTTATCATATGGAGGGTTAAGATGATCAATGGTGGATGTTGATCAAAAATACGAAGCCTGAGGAGGAGATCGAGGCATTGGAATGGAAGGATTTCCGGAAGATGTTTTTCGATAAATATTTTCCACGTACCCTCTAACTTAAAATAGAAAGGTACTTCTTTTCCCTCAAGATAAAAGAAGAATAATCTATTATATTGTATGAGGAAAACTTCACAAGGCTTGAATAATACGCGTCTGTATTTGTCGTTACCATCGAATGCAATGTTGACCGCTTCTTTGGTGGGCTAAAGCCTAGCCCGCGGAAAGCATTAGCGATCCGTGACTTCGAAATCTATGAGGAAATTGTTTGATGTTCCCTCAAGGACGAAATAGAGATCGGTGAATCACAGTGGTATCCTGGGGACAAGAAGAAAATGTGGACTTCAATGTTGGTGGTCCGATGGATAGATCCAATGGTGCTATGAAGATCCATCACCCCACTTACCAAAAGTGCGGAAAGAAGCACCCTAGAAATTTCCTCAAGGGGACGAGGAAATGATTTATGTGTGCAAGAGAAGGGAACCCAGTTGTTAACTGTCGGAATGAAAGACCTGTGGCTACGAAAGAGGATAGGAACACTCCTTTCGATCATCAACATGTTGTTCATTTCTACTACTTCAAAGAACCGATGAATTTTACAAATCAGTGCCCTAAAAAATGGTTTTTCGAAGGCAACCAACACCCTCCAAGGAAGAAAGGAAGTTCTTTTTCCATCACATATACTGAGGTGAACCTTGACAAGATAGTGGTGAAAGGTACGCTAGTTATTCATTCAAGTATAGCGAACGTACTTTTTGATTCAGGTTCTACGCATTGTTTTATATCTCGAATGATTCGTAGAGAAATCCCAGCACCACCAAAAATCATTGAAGTGAAGTTGACATTGAGTATGGAAAATGGGGCAATAATTGCATCCCATGAATATAAGTCCTCCCCTGTTATAATCTATGGATTGAATTTCCCGACGAACCTCATCATACTCCCTCTGGTGGAATTTGATGCAATTCTTGGCATGTATTACTTTCCTCATATAGAGACATCATAAATTGCTGGGAAAGAGAAATCACACTCTATTTGGAGAATCGACCCCCAATTCATTACAAGTGTAAGGAGGAGGATGAATCTACTTTATCTTCATCATCTCAAGCTTGTGTATTACTTCCAAATTAGAACGCGTATCTTGCTTAGATGACTGAGTCCATGGATGAAACCATCATTGAAGAAATTCCTATTGTGAGGGAGTTTACTGAAGTGTTTCCCGAGGAACTGCATTCTATTCCTCCTAGAATAGATGTTGAATTTTCAATTGAACATATACCAAGAGCACTACCAATATCCAAGACTCCATATAGAACGGCTGTCATGGAACGTGAAGAGTTGAAAAACAACTACAGGAGAATCTGGATAAAGGGTTTATACGCCTAAGTGCTTCACCATGGGGTGGACCAGTCCTCTTCATCAACAAGAAGGATGGGTCAATGCGACTTTGCATAAATTAACATGAACTTAACAAAATCAAAACAAATAACAAGTATCATGTGCCACGGATAGATGACTTGTTTGATCAACTGCGTGGAGCACAATACTTCTCCAAGGTAGATTTGCAGTGGGGATATTATCAAGTAAGGGTGAAGAAGGAAGATGTCTCCAAGACTGCTTTTCGTACAAGATACGGGCACTATGAAATCATAGTAATGCCTTTAGGTTAACCAATTCTCCAGAAATCTTCATGGACTTGATGAATAGATTCTTTAGAGATTACCTAGAGAAATTTGTGGTAGTCTTTATAGATAATATTCTAATATAATCCAAAAACAAGGAGGATCATGAGGAGCATTTAGAAACTGTACTGGAGACTTTGCGCAAGGAGAAGCTCTATAAAAATACAGCAAGTTTGAGTTCTGGTTAAAGGAAGTATCATTCATAGGCCATATCATCACAAACAATGGGAAATATGTGTATCCCTCCAAAACAGATGCAATTGTTGGACGGTTGAGGCCAACATCGATAATGGATATCCGTAGCTTCTTGGGGTTAGATGGATATTATCGACAATTTGTGAGAAATTTCTCACAATTGTCCAAACATCTTACAAATATAACTCGAAAGGGAGTAATGTTTTCTTGGAGTGATGAATGCGAAAGAAGATTCAAGGAGATGAAAAGGAGGCTTATCACTACACTCGTGCTCACTTTACCCACAAGTGGGGAAATTTTTGTCCTATTTTGTGAAGCTTCAAAGAAGGGAATAGGTTGTGTGTTGATGCAGAATGATAAAGTGATATCCTATGCCTCAAGTAATTTGAAAATACATGAGAGAAACTATCCAACGCATGATCTAGAGTTGGCGACGGTTATCGTTTCCTTGAAAATCCGGCGGCATTATCTCCATGGGGAGAAATGTGAGATATATACTGACCAAAAGAGTCTTAACTCTATATTCACACAGAAATAGATTAATATGCTCTAGAGAATATGGATAGATATCATAAAGGATTTTGACTGTTCAATACATTACCAACCTGGGAAAGTGAACAAGGTGGGTGATGCCCAATGTAGAAAGGACCCAGAGATTCTATCAATGATGAGAATTGTGAATGATCCATTCTTCTTAGACATAAAGAAGATGGACATGGGAATCAGAAAGAAGGGAATATCATCTATCTTTTCACAAATGATTTCTCAATAGTCTATTTTGGAAAGGTTGAAGGATGATCAAAAGGATGATGTTGGAATTCAGGAAAAAATGGAAGCTATAAAAAAGGAAATCCTTAGAGTTTAATGTTAATGAAGAAGGGATTGTGTGATTTGGGAAAAGACTATGTGTTCCATCATGTCCAGAGTGAAATAAGGAACTTTTGGATGATGCCGATATTTTAAATTTCTCTAATCACCCAGGGAGCACAAAGATGTATCGAGATCTCCAAGAAAACATTTAGTGGGATAATATGAAAAACTAGATCGCTGAACATACATCAAAGTGCCTGGTGTGCCAGAAAGTGAATGTAGAGAGGCACAATTTTAAGGGGATGATGAAACCATTTCCCACACCAGAATGGAAATGGGAGAACATCACCATGGACTTTGTCACCAGACATTTGAGGACACCCAAAGGAAACAATACATTCTGGGTAGTTGTGGATCGTCTTACAAAGGTTGCACCCTTATTTTATATTCGGTAGGATTTCTCATTGGATCAAATGGCACATATATATATCAGGGAAATGGTAAGGCTGCATGGAGTACCACTATCTATTGTGTCTGACTGAGATCCAAGATTCACCTCTATGTTTTAGAAGAGTATTCAATATGCTCTGGATACTGAACTGAACATCAGTACAACCGATCATCATCAAACTGATGGCCAATCTAAAGGGACTATCCAAACACTTGAGGAAATGTTAAGATCACGCTAAATGGACTTTAAAGTGGGATGGGATATACATCTTCCTCTGGTTGAATTCTCTTATAATAATACTTTCCACTCAAGCATCCAAATGGAACCATACGAATCGCTGTATTGGAAAAGGTGTCGAACACCGGAATGTTGGGATGAGGTCTCTGAACGTAACCTTCTTGAACCAAAAATGGTCGAAGAAATAGTGGATAAGGTGAAAACCATTCAGCAGCATATAAAGGAATCCCAGAGTCGACAAAAGAGTTATGCAGATAATCGTCGACGAGACCATGAATTTAAAGTAGGAGACATGGTTTCTCTACGCATATCTCCATGGAAGAAGGTCATGAGGTTTGGAAGGAAAGGTATGTTAAGTCCAAGGTACATCGTCCCCTTCGAGATTCTTGATCGTGTCGGGGCTGTGGCCTATCGACTAGCAGTTCCAACTTCCATGGCCAATGTACATGATTCTTTCATGTATCTCTCTTAAAAAAGTACATACTGGACCCTTCACATGTATTCTCTTCTAAGGTGGTACAGTTGGAGGATGGACTTTCTTATGAAGAGAAACATGTGAAGATCTTAGATCATAGAGAAAAAGTTCTACAAAATAAGATAATGCCCCTTGTCAATGTGTTGTGGAGAAACCACATGTTTGAAGAAGGGACTTGGGAATCAGAGGAAATGATGAAGCTGAGTTACCCACATCTGTTTTAGTGTGGGAAAATCAAATTTCTAGGATTAATTTCTTAAGGGGGGAATATTGTTACGACCCAAAGTTTCATTAATGGAAATCCCTCTTGATCTAGTTAAATGTATCGTTATCTAAAACGTTTATATAAAATGTCAACTTCTTTGGTTTTATGTTGATAATTGTGACTATTACTTTTATAGCCATTGAATAGTGATCACACGATTAGTATAAATATAGGGCTTTAACAAATCCAATTTACTCAGAAAAAAGAAGTGATGGCCTCATCCAATAGAATTGCTCCGTACGAAGCCCATTTTTCGGATCTCTGAAAAGAGGTGGCATCCTTGGGCTTCACTATTGACCAAGCCCAAGCTGAGCTTCATCATGTCATGATTGAACGGGACCGTCTAGGGGAAAATTGGATGTTGATAGAGATTACCACTCGAGCGATGTAATCTGAGACACCCAAGAGTATGTCACCTTCGCACACCTTACCCTCATGTCTTATGAGGCTGTTTTAAGGTGTTATATAACAAATAGCTAGTAATATGTTCATATATATTATTTTCTTGTACATAATAATGAAAATACCCTCATGTAATTATTTATACATTTTAAATAGTTTTTAAAGTACAAAAAGTTTTTTTAGTTATTATTTAATTAAGAAATATATTTTATTAAATTAAGGGATTTATGAATTAAATAATATTTTAATAAAATATTATTATTATTATTAAATTTATTTTATTATATATATAAATGGTCATATAATTGTATGAATGCAATTATAATTTTTATTATGGTTTGAAAGCCATTTCTATCAAAACCCGTTAATTTTCGATCAATGTCTGCTTTCATTTTAAAAGTGAAAATTAACATATTTAGAAAATTATTTCTATAAAATAAATGATATTTATGGAATCTGGACGTCGAAATTATCCAACAGATATTTTTTTATTATTTTCTGAGACAGTCAAATTTTTGGGTAAAAATTAAATACTGTTTAAAAATATAATGTGTTTTATGACATCATAATAACCAAATAGTGATGTAATAAAATACTATAAGATTTATGTTAGGCCAATATATGTTTTACCATTAATATAATGTGATTTTGGGTTTGTTTGACTTAATTTTCAATGCATTAATGGACCCCTCAATACTTATTAAACATCTTGTCTTTTTAAATTGTTTTCCATGAGAGTGTGACTCACCTCCACATAATCCACCCTATTATTTTAATAAGCTCGGAATTTGGACTTATAAAATATCGTTTTAATATTATGTTTTCCATAAAACATGGGAAAAAAACATGGTATGGTTTGTGGATTTGATTAATTTAATATAAGGGGTCCCAAACCTGAATAATATAGATTTCCCTCACCATTCCTTTATAAACCGACCCAAGATCCCACTTCATCCTCACTCAAAGCCTTTGGAGTTCATCAAAAATATGCCCTAATTTCTTTAAAATCCTCCCAAGGTTCCCCAATCACCCAATAATCCCCTCTCAAGCCTCTCTCGTGCCTTTGAAAGTACACTTCCATGTAAGGGCTTTTTCTTCCTTTGTCATTTTGTCCAATTTTATTTAAGTTTTTTTTCCTTTTTATTTCAATTATGAATGTTGGGGTATGGTTTCGCACCTCCCTTATACTGCCCTATATATTTTTGAATGATGGGAGACCCTTTTCTCTCTAATTAAATGCCTCCCATGTACACCCGTTACTATGCCGGACTTCCGAATGGAACTTCTCTCTCCACATTTACATTGAAGCAATACTTTTGTATCATGAATCTAAATTCCATTTAAATTGTTGGGACATGTGTTTTTATGACCTCTTTACTTTCCATTACTTTTAAATATGATGAGGAACCCCTTTTTCTCCCATCAACCATTTTTTTATGAATTCTTATGTCACGCTATTACGCTGCCGAAATCGCACTGATTTTTCTAAGAAAATGCCATTGTGTAGTGAATATCATGACCATTTCTCCATCAAGGGTATTCACATTTATGGATATTTACTTATTGATTATAAAGATTAATGTATTAATTACACATTACTTTATCGTCAAATAAATAATTATGTTTTATGAATCCATGTTTTAGGATCCATGTGGCACACTTATGCATGAAATGAGATGTTTATGAAGGGTGCACCCTTATAGAGCTCCAATTCATTTGGTAAAGTATAGTAACATGATACGTCATGTGCAATTATTGTTCAATCATGCTAATTCATGTGCAATGAGGGTTTACTCGTGGTTCATTGGCAATGAGTATTTACTCATGCTCTATGTTCAATGATCCTTGGCTCATTCTAATTCCATGTTAAGTGTTGTTGCCACATTACCATGTTATGATTATCATTCTTTATCATGCCTTTATGTTAATGTTTATATTGTGATCTATTGATATTCCTATTGTCTAAAATGTATTTTAATACTCATGTATTCCATGTTTATTCCCTTACTGGGCTTTATAGCTCAGCCCTTTTCTTATGCATGTCCTCAGGTTATCCAATTCAATGCTAAGTACGAGGTAATGTAGTGGTCATGTAAATGATGTTTTCAATAAAGATTATGTACTTCATGTTTTAATTTGTTATGTAATTATCCTAAGACCAAAAGACACTAGACCTCTCAATCATCCATGTTGTATAACTTTAATTTTATATATAACAAATCTTGTTTATGTTTGTAATAAATGCAAGGTTGTCATAACAAATTATACAGGGTTTCGGATTAGGCTTTACCCAATTCTGTTGACTTCTTGGTCGAGGCCTTGATGGGTTGGTTATGATGCCCCAAAATATGCACTACCACATTATGAGATTATTTATTGAAAATACATGTCATTATCAAACTAATTTAATATATATGGTTAAGTTTCATTCTCATGTGATTATTTATATGGAATTATTTTGATTATATTTTTTATACCATATTATGCTCATGATTACGGTTTAATGTCTTGTGATTTTAGTTATTCACCATGCATTATTGTTTATTTTTATTTATGATAGCTTCCAAGGTATTATTAACCTTACTGAGCATCTATGTTCACCCATTTATTATGTTCTAATTTTCCCTAGGATTTCAAGATGTATAAATTATTGATATCCAAGTATAATCTGTAGAATATGGAATTTTCAAAGGAGATTCTATGTAATATTTCATTACAATTTTCAATGTAAAACTTTTGTTTTATATGGTTTTTGAAATTTGCTGAACTATTCTATCCATTAGGATGTGATCACTTGATCATAGTTACAATGTAATAATGTCAGGCATCTGCTCTGAGATACAGAGTTTGTGTCTTTAAAAAAACTTATTAGTCAATAATGATATGTGAACATGTCCAATGTTATATTTGAGAAATTTTAAAAGAGCATGTAGAATGATCAATTGGAATTATATAGTGTGATGAAGTCCCAAATTTGTTTTGATGATTATGTAAATCACAAAATAACACATTCAAAAATGTACAAATATGTGTATATGTGGAAGAAAATGTGTATTTGAGGAAAAAGTGAATGGAAGTGAAGATTATAAAGAAAGAGACGATATCCAAGAAATTTAAAAATTATGAAAATACAAACATTCAAAATTTCAAAAAAGTGATGGTTATAATTTCCATGGAAGAAGTTTAATAAGTATAAGATTTTTTTTGGGATTATTTGATATGTTTGATTCAGAAAAAAAAATTAAAAATAAAATCGATATCACTGATGGAAATCATACGGCATGTCAAAAAAATAAGAATTTTTTTATCAAAATTTTCATTTTATAGTTATTATTTTTGTTGTGGTGGATTCATACATGCGATAGAAGGATTTTGTTTCAATAAGATATATTTTAGTTTACCTGAGTGATTTTGAATTTAATATTTATGGGGGAGTTTTCCCACATAAAAAACACAATATTGGATGAAAACTGAAAATATTATTACGAAAAGAAATAATCTTTTTGATATATTGAATGAAATTTGGGGAAGGTAGGACCAATTGTGACATGATTCGTTTTTTATTTTACTTTCTTTATTGAGTATTAATTTCAATATTTAGGAAGATCAAAATAAAAAGGATAAAAGAAGAAATGAATATCTTTTTGTGGAAGATTCACTTTAGGGATTACATAATTAAAGACCTTGGATTCGAGAAAGTGGAATTCTTATAATATGAAAACATATTTGTGTTTTTTTATGAGTTTCATGTCCACATGTGCGAGTTCTCTACAACAATATGGGGTCTTAGTGGGTGTATAATAGTGATGATTTTGAAAACCAACACGATTTTTTTCATATAATGTAAAATATAGAATCTTTTCATAAAACATCCTCTAATAATTAAATTTACATTGATTTTTATTAAAACCATCTCTAAATAATTTACAATCTTATTTACTATGTACCATGAACCAGCCCAACCAAACCTGGGTTTTCCTGATACCCTGAACCCCCACCCTAAAACATCACACTGTCTCACACTCTATAAATGTCCACCCCCTCCCTCAACCACTGACCACTGACTCCCCAACCTCCATGTTGAACCCTACTACACCAATTCTGATCACCATCAACTAATCCCCCTCCCATGACTTCAACCCCTGACCCCCAATACCCTCCCTCATTGATATTCATTGATCTCTACCAACCTCCAACCATCCCTCACCCATCAATAACCATAGTGACATACCTTGATGGGTTTTCATTATAGAAAGTCACCCCTTGTATCGTCCAGGATCCGGGTTCCACTCAACGGGTGCCCTGAACCCGATTGTTTAAATGACCTCAAGAACATTTACCCAAATGCCAGAGGCTGCCGACTAGAAGCGAGGGACATGGTCTGATAGTGTGGAATCTATGATCTCATTTGTTAAAGTGTAACATAACGGAAAAGATAAATAACATACAACTGTGGAAGGAGTTAACAATATTCAACTGAAAGGGACAAATGATGTAAAAGGGAACCAACTCCTATATATATAATGATGAAACATGTCTCTAGTCTATATAAAAGAGCCAGACCATGTTACATAGTAGTACAATACGATACAATGGAAAGTACAGTTATAGTAGAACAAAACAGAACAGCTGTCAACATCACGAGCGTGAGCGCGGTCCCATGCTCCCCTACACCTCAGCAACACTCAAGTACCTTTATAGGGACCCTTTACCTTATCCAAAACTGCAGCAATATAGTCTATTTGGTCCAAAGACATGACCCAAAGAGGGTGTGAGAAATTAATCCTAGTAGGCACCCACCGAAGGCCCGTGCCCAATTGTTAGTAAAAAATGTGTAACAAAAGTGTGCACTAAATGCAATAAACTAGTAAGAAATCAAAAGTAACTATCATTACCATTTTCATTTTCATTTAAATATTAATTTATCAATTTAATTTAATAATGTTCACGATCAATTTAATAACAGTCAATGTTCCTCTGAATTAAGCCCTCCGATTAATCTGATCCTTGCCCTAAGGCTAATATAACCACACCCTCAAGATTACCCTTAGGTATAACGAATGGTGCCCTCAGGAATATGGAGTCTCTCCCTTAGTCATACCGTATATTTCCCTTGGGCACGGAAGCTACTGCCCTTAGGCAAAAGATACAATTCACTCAGGCTAAACAACTAATGTCCTAAGTCTATGAAAACAACTCCCTCAGGCTAAAGTAAATCACTTCCCTCAGGAACAACTAACCAGGCCATTCCCAAATCATAACAATAAATTTTATATACAACTTCGTTCTAGGAAAATGTAATGATCAATATAAACATGGCTTACCCTCGGGTATCCAGGCCAAATGGCTAAATAGAAGAATGCACCCTTAGGTGGTCCTCAATCCAAGGAGTGATACCAAACAACAGTTTTAAACATAAATTAAATTACCTCTGAAATTATAGGTATTTAAACAGCCATGTTCTTATCCATATAACACACCAACGTGGGTTTGTAACACAATGGTACCCAAAAACACATATAAGTTGGAATTTAAACCCCATACCACCTACCTCAATCGCCCCTGATCGATATACGTGAAAAATTCTCCTAAAAATGCATGAGAACGACGTAGATATAAGGCCATCATAACCTCTTTCAAACTCCAATAACTTTCTTTATAAGATGAATTAGAAATTTCTATGCAAGGGGAAGGAAAAAATCACACATGCGGTTCCAAGGAGATTAACGGTGCAGAAAACGGTTCCCTGGTGTGAGGTCGAGAGGTTCTCCATGCTCCAGCTGTCTCTCCAAAGATATCCTCCAGTTCTAGGATTCCTCTATGAATAGAGGTGGAAACTAGAAATTTTACTTGAAAAAAATAGACTACCTGGCATGTACATTTTGGTACACGACATGTAAATTTCATTTATAACCTATTCTGTTGGTTGCTTCTCACGAGCACGATATTGTTCATCTATCAACATTAGTACATGACATGTAATACCTGACTACATGGAGTTTACTATAACTCAACTGGCCACCGCCTTACTATTTTTATGCCAACTTACTACACAGCGTGTACATACCCACTACACGGCGTGTAGTCAGTTTTTACACCTTTCTTCGCCAGCATGGCTATACACCTTGTGTACTCGTCCCACATGCCCAAAGTAAATGGTGTGTGGACAAGTAAACGACGTGTACTCACAAAGTAGGATTTTCCTCATTTTCATTTGTTTCTTATAAATGATTAAGGAATGAAGAAAAGAAGAAACCCATACCCCATAAACAAGAACCGGGTTCTTACAAACTCCCCCCTTAAAGCAATTCATCTCTGAATTTCCTTCCAAGGGTGGTATTGATAAAGCTCAGAACAACTCTAGCCACTGAGCACGTACGTCGGTCTCCTGCTCCCAGGTTTCGTCCAGCACTCGTCCATGCTACCATAGCACCCGTACGAGTGGAACTGACCGGCCTCGGAGAACCTTCGTTCTCTTATCAATGATACGAATCAGATGCTCCTGAAAGGATGCATCAACATGAAGCGCAACCTCCTTGGGTTGAAAGACGTGAGATGGGTCTGAATGATAATGGTGAAACAAAGATACATGTAAGATGTCATGCATATCTTGTAACCTCTGTGGTAACTACAACCGATAGGCAACTTACCTGACTCTCACTAGAATCTCAAATAGCCCCACATACCTTGGTAATAGTTTACACGTTCTCTTGATTCTCCTATGTCCCATCCTCTATGAAACATTAAAAAACACATGATCCCTGACCACAGACTTCATGGCTCATCTACGGTGATCAACATTAAATTTTTGATGAGACTGTGCGGTATCAATCCGCTTTTGAATCAACTAGACCTACATAGAAGTCTCCTGCACGAGGCGTGGTCCTAGTAAAGCTACCTAACAAGCCTCCATCCAGCACATGGGTGATCGGCATGGCCTACTATATAAAGCCTCGTAATGTGCCATCTCAATAGTCGCCTGAAAACTGCTATTGTAGGAAAACTCGACTAGAGGTATATGCTTCTCCCAAGAGCCCCCACAGTTTAGGACACCTGCACGCAACATGTCCTCTAGAACAAGTATCGTACACTCTGATTGGCCATCGGTCTGAGGGTGGTAAGCTATGCTCAAAAGCACTTGTTTACCCGGTGCCCTATAATAACCTTGCCAGAAATGAGACGTAAAGAGGGCGTCCTTATCTGAAACAATAGAACGACAGACCCCATGAAGACGTACAACTTGTCGGATATATAGCTTTTCGATCTCATCAACAATGAAGGTCTCCTTGATCGAAAAAAAGGGAGCTACCATCGTATTTCTGTCCACAAGAAATCACATGGTATCATTTCCTCGAGGTGACCTCGGAAACCCCATCATGAAATCCATCGTGACATCATCCCATTTCCATTACGGAATGGGTAACTGTTATAACAGTCCATGTGGCCTCTGATGCTTTTCCTTCACCTGCTAACAGGTGGAACATCTTGTAACAAAACCGGATACCTCTCTCTTCATACCCAGCCACCAATACTGACGTCTCACATTACGCTACTTACTGGTAACTCCAGGATGAACTTCCCATGATGAAGCATGAAACACCCACGTCACTTCCTTGTGTAAATCCCTTAGAAACCATACTCATCCATGGAAATGCAATATCCAATCATTTCCTATCGTCCATCTAGGAGGTGGGTCCTCACTTGCCACCGACTCCCATAGAACTAGTCCTTCTGAATTAGATAGATATATCATCCTCACTCTATCAGAAAGGGTAGAGGTCATAGCTAAGGATGAAAGATAGGTCTGCCCCGGACTGTCGTGAAGATCCAACTGCATATCAAAGAACAAAGCCATAAGCTTCCACTCATCACTGGCCTCATGCATAGCTTGTATCTATGTATTCTTGCTCAGTGGATCAAGAACTACATTACCATTACCCGGTGTATAGGTAAGCTCAAAATCGTAGGACTGAAGGTATTCAAACCACCATAGCTGTCTCATGTTAAAGTCACACTGAGTAAAAATGTACTTGGGACTTTTTTGGTCGCTGAAAAACAAAAAATGCTCTCCCAAGATAAAATTTATCTAATAACGCAACACATGAACAACTACAACCAAATTGTGGTCATGTGTCGGGTAATTCCTCTCATGTGGCCTCAACTACCGAGACTCGTACGCAACAAATCAATCGCCCTGCATCAACACAGCTCCCAACCCAATACCTAATGTATCATAGTAAACTATATAGCTCTTCCCTAGATCTGGAAGTATAAGGATTGGTTTTGATGTCATCCATCCCTTCTTCTCCTGAAAGGGTTTCTCACAATCTTCGGTCCAAACTAACTTCACACCCTTCGTAGACAAACCCGTCAACGGTGCTTCTAAGCGGGAGAAGTCCTGGATGAAGTTCTTGTAGTATCCATCCAGCCCTATGAAACTCAGTATCTCAAACACATTATTAGGATTCTACCATGAAAATACTTCTCTCACCTTCTCTGGGTCTACAGCAACTCATGTCTCTGAGATAATATGACCCAATAAGTGTTTCTAGTCCATCAAAAAGGGGCACATTGAGAGATTATTATTTATCTGATTCTCTATCAGTGCACTCAATAAGATCCCAAGATGGGTATCATTGTCATGTCGAGTGTGAGAGAACACCAATTTGTCATCCACAAAGACTACCACAAAAGAATCCAGATAAGGGTGGAACACACGATTCATCAGAGCCATGAAAACTGATGGAACGTTTGTGAGTCCAAATGGCATAAGCATTACTCGTATGGACCATTCCTTCTCCGAAATGCTGTAAGCGATATATCAGATGGCCTAAAGTGTAACTGATGATATCCGGATCTCAATTCAATATTTGAGAACATTAATACTCCTAGATGTTGACGAAAAAGATCATCAATCCTCAGAATGGGATATCGGTTCTTTACCGTCAACTGGTTCAACATCCGAAAATCAACACAATGTATGAGGTTATCGTCCACCTTCTTTCAAAAAAAGGACATAAGAACCCCAAGGAGAAGTAATGGGTCAGATGAAACCCTTTTCTTGTAACTCCTCTAACTGTCTCCTAAGCTCCTAAAACACTAGTGTAGCAATCCTATAAGGATGAATGGACACCCGTGCTACTCCTAGCACAAGATCAATAGAGAAATCCACCTAATTCTTTAGAGGGAGACCCAAAAATTCATCTGAGAAGAAATCCTTAAAATGATCAATGACTAGAGTGAAATCCTTCTGAAAAGTCCCTAGATCATCCATATATAAAATATTAACTTGGGTTGTCACACCACCTCGCCCACGATGCCCAGGTCCTGCTCGGCTCGCTTGAAAATCCCATTCGACCTTATATAGAAACTCTCTACCCTTTTGTGACGTAAAACTCACCCTGCGAAGATAAAAATCCAAAAATGATCCAAAGGGAAAAAACTAGTCCATCCCGAGAATGAAATCATAGCTAGTCATCTCAATGAAATTGAGGTCCCAAAGAAAGTGACACCCACCTACCTCAAGGGGGCACTCCCTGCATTGACGCACAACAGTCATTCTAGTTCCCAACGTAGTTTCTAGCGTCATGAAATCTGAAGAATAAGAAACACATAGCCCAAGGATCTCCATAATGGGAACAAATATAAATCTATGTGTAGAAGATGCACTGCAAAGTACTGAAGATAAAACAGAAGCTACTAGAATAGTACCTCTGATTGTAGAAGGTCCTGGATCCTGCTCTTGTTGTGTTTGTTGCATTGCATATGCCTTCCTAGTGATGCAACCCGGCGACACTGTCTGGCTACACTGAGCTATCCCTCCCTACTATATCTAAGATCCTAGTGTCTGGCTACCATGGCCATAACCACCATCTCGGCATGCACACCCAGATATTTTCCAGTTTCCCAACATGTAAGAAGCTGCTGGTCCTACTCCCACATGTATTATCTTCATAGAACCCCTCTGACTAGACACCGGTGGAAACACCCTGCAATAACGCTAGAGATGACCCATATTTCCACAAGCTCGGCACTCCACTGGGTCACATCGACACAACAGTCTCTTGGACCCCTCTCTACCACACTAGTAGCACAAGATAAGGCCACTCAAATAATTCCTCTAGCTCATAATACCCTTGTGAGAGAACTCCATTTCTTTCTTCCTTTTAATGGTATAAATAGTACAAGGAACTAGTGTCGAACCACCCTGGCCCACACCACTAGCTTCCCACCAGTTCCTATCATTGATCAGTGCCTGGTTCACAATAGCATGTATATTAGGCAACCTGAACACATTCGACAGTGCTCAGATGTCATATCGAAGACCATTATCAGAGCGTCTGGCCCTCAACGTCTCAGCACCCACCAGAACTGGTGGAAAACACTGAAGCTTGGTAATGAGAGCAGAATAATCCATCACCAACATAGCACCTTACTGAAAATTCATGAACACGAGAGGTCGATCTTCCCTCAACGTCTCTAAGAAGAATAATTCATAGAAAGGTGCTGGAAAATATTCCCACACCATTTTACGGTGATTCTCATACATGGTTGTAACATCCCACAACCTCTTGGTGGAATCACACAACATATAAGTCTTGATCTTGACCCTCTACCCAGGAGAAATCTTTAGATGCTCGAAAATAGTCTGCATTGAATCCAACCAAGACTCCACAGCATGTGGTCTTCCATCCCTTGAAAACGTAGGTGGATGTTGATACTAGAATATACGTGTAAGCTCTACCATAGATGTGGTGGATTGCGTTGATCCCTGGAAGGTTTTCATGAACCTCATGAAGCCTTCACAGAACTGCACCTCCATGCCTGAGTCCCGTATAACGGTTGGTGCCATAATTGGCACTACTGGAGGATCAATTGGTACCCCATGGCCTTCCATCTCCGAATTATAATCATTTATTCTCTCTTGGAAAACACCGGTGGTTTTCTAGGCGGCATGAATCTACAAGGTCAAAAACACACCTTAGATTTATGTTTATCAAAGACTGAAAACTAGGGGTCCAAAAAAATGGACCAGGAGGAATAAGGCATTCCATATTTTCAAAATTTGAGTACATGACATGTATAAATACTACACAGCGTGTTCTCAAAGCCTTATTCCATGCCCGAGTCCTTCTACACGGCTATGCCACACTTTTCACTTAAACATGACAACATGGAGTGTATTACATCTACACGGCGTGCATGGATTAATTTCAAACTGCCCGTGTCGTCCGTGACACAACCGACTACTCATCTAATAATACACGATGTGTAACACCCACACATGGCGTGTACACCGCTCCGTCTTCCCAGCAACACGGCCAGGTCCACACGGTCATCCCCTAGTCAAGACTACCCGGAATGTCCCGCAGGTACACGACGTGTTCATGATGAGGTCACAACGACCCATGTTGTTAGTGACACGATCGGGTGCCCGGATCAGACTACACGGTGTGTTCAAGGTGAACACGACATGCATGACTCATGGTTTCTCCATCTTTGTTGTTATTTACACGGGTAGACACTGAGTCTAAACTACACGACGTGTACAGCTGGTACACATCGTGTTTTCCCCAAGTCATTCCCTACTCTGTGACCCCTCCCACATGGTCTATCACACGGAAAGAGACTACACGGCGTGTACTAGGGTTACACAACATGTACTTAAAATGTTTTCATTTCTTCCCGAACATAAGTTTTAACGGCATGTAATCGTTGAAGTACATGGCATGTATCCTGGGATTTCCGGATAGTATGCCTCTGAAACTACTCTTAAACCCAGAAAAACACTGAAACAATACCTAAGTTCCAAATTATGATCTGTGAGGGCCCATACTCATCATGAATCAATGAATGACATCTTATCTGTGTTATAAATACAGTAATCATCTAATGAACCACCAAATTATATTCAATGAGATACCATACTCCTCAATAAACAATGTTTGGAGTTCATTATATCATGGTATCATAAAAAAATACCCTATCAAATAGCAGGTATTTATCAATGCAACTATCACAATAGCATATTTTTTTAGTACAAAAACTATCACAACAACATGCAACTCATAATCCACCTACATGGCATGGAAGAATGCATGACATGTGATTTATAGCATGTTCCTAAATGATGTATGAGATAGGATACCCTCATCTCATTGGGTGGAAACTAAATAGAACCCATGTATAAGATATAAATATCACACCACAAGTGCATCACCCAACATTGAAAATCAGATAAACTGTAAACTGCAAAATCAAAAAAATTACAACACAATGTAAATTGGATTTTACCTATACACGAGTTCGCTAATCCCGAGCATAGATTATTACCAACTACCATTTCCATCTTATCCCTGAATAAAGCTCCAAACAGTAAGTCAATGAAAAAAACAACCTCTAATACCACGTTGTAAAGTCCCGGATTTTTGTGCCACTTAACAGGTGCCCTGAACCCGATTGGTCACATGACCTCCATCGCATTTCCCCAAATTTCAGAGGCTTCCAACTAGCAGAAAGGACCTAGGTCTGATAGTGGGGAAACTATTCCCTCATTTCTCCAAGTGTAGCGCAATGGAAAGGATAAATAACATACAACAGTGGATGTAGAAAACCATATTCAACTGAAAGGGACAATTGAATTAAAAGAGAACCAAATCCTATATGAATAATGATGAAACAAGTCTCTAGTCCTAAGAAAACAGTCAGAACATGTTACAGAGTAGTACAATATGATACAATGGAATGTAAAGGTACATTAGAAAAAATCAGAACAACCGGCAGTATCACGAGCATGAGCTCGGTCCCAATCTCCCCTACACCTCAGAAAAAATGAAGTACCTATATAAGGACCCTTACCCTTATCCACACCTACAACAATATAGTCTTTTTGGGCCGAAGACATGACCCAATCAGGGTGTGAGAAACAAATCTCAGTAGGCACCCACCAAAGGCATGTGCCCAACTTTCAATGAAAAATGTGCAACAACAGTGTGCAATAAATGAAGTGAACTAGTAAGCACTAAATGTAAATATAATTACCAGATTAAAATTCATTTAAATATTCATTTAGTAGTGAAATTTAATAACGTTGAAGTTCAATTTAATAACATTAAATGTTCCTCATAACTAATCCCTCGGGCTAATCAGTACCATGACCTCTGGATAATTTAACCACGCCCTCAGGCTTACCCTCAGGTATATCGAATGGTGCACGTAGGCGTATGAAGTCTCACCCTCAGGCATGACGAATATTTCCCTCAGGCATGGAAGCTACTACCCTCAGGCATATGATGTGTTTCCCCTAGGCTAAACAACTACTGCCCTCGGGCTAAGAAAACAACGCCCTCAGGCTAAAGTAAAACACTTCCCTCAGGCTCATGTAATGGGGCCAAGCCCAAAGCATAACAAGAAATTTAATATTTAATTCCTTTAAAGGAAAAAGTAATTATCAATATAAACATGGCTTACCCTAGGGTATCCAGGCCAAACAACTAAATAGGGGAACACACCCCTAGGTGGTCCTGGATCCAAGCAGTGTTCCCAAACAGTAGTTTTACACTTATATTAATTTACCTATGAAATATTTAGTATTTAAACATCCAAGGCCTCAACCATAAGACACCCCATTGTGGGTTCATAACACAATGGTACACAAAAACACATGAAAATTGGAATTTAAACACCAGACCACCTACCTCGATCGCCGCTAATCGATTTACATGAACGACGCTCCTAGAAACGCCCGAGAACAACATAGATCTGAGGTGAACATAACATAGTTCAAACTCAAATAACTTCTTTTAGAGGAATAATTGGAATGATCTACTCAAGGAAATGGAAGAACTCACCCGTGCGATTCCAAGGAGAATGGAGATGTAGAAAATGGGTTCCCGGTGTGCGGTCGAGAGGACCTCCAAGCTCCGGCCGTCTCTCCCATGCTCTCATCTAGTTCTAAGATTCCTCTATGAATAGAGTAGGATACTGTCCATTTTAAGAAAAAAAAACAGACTACCCGGCGTGTACTATTGGTTACACGACGGGTAATTTTCATTTTTTAACTATTCCGCTAGTGGCTTCTCACCAGCGCGACACTGTTTATCTGTCCACACGAGTACATGTCATGTAATACCTAAGTACAAGGCATGTTCTATCTCTCAGCTAGCCAGCGCCTTACTATTTTCTTGCCGACTAACTACATGGCGTGTAAATACCCAGTACACGGTGTGTAATCGATTTTTACACCTTTTATAACCAGCATGGCTACATGCCTTATGTACTCATCCCACACATCCAAAGTACATGGCATGTGGAAAAGTATACAGTGTGTACTCACAAATTTGGATTTACCTTGTTTTGCTTAGTTTCTTAAATATTCTTATGTAATGTAGAAAAGAATACATTTGTACCTCAAGAACAAGAACCGGGTTCTTACATCCCTCTTCCAGATTTTCCTTAGACTACCACCCCTATGTTTTTCTGATTTCTAGAACCTTCCCCCATTTCCAATAAATCTCCATCCCTTCTTGATTTTCATATTTTTTTTGAGTTGGACATTGGTCAGATCATATCCCTAACCACCAAACAATTTATTACCCACTCTTTTCCTGAGTTACCTTATTATATGACATCTATGCCTATTATTTTTTTCTGTAATATTCATTCATTTATGATTACATTTTTCATGTTGAATTAGAGTTCTTTTGAATAAATACCCTACCCTAGTGAATGATGATATTATTTGAAATTAAAAAATTATTGTAATTGTATATTAAAAGTCTTATCATTATATTTGAATGTACATAGAGAAGAGTGAACATAAAATTACTATGGATAAAATATGAATTAATTTATCATAGAATACACTTATTTATGTCAAGGAACATAAATAATTTTTAGATTATGTAATTTCAAACCGATCCTTGGATGGTAGAATAAAAATATTGTTCCCTAATTATAAATCCAGGAAATTATTAAATAGAAATGAACTATATGAGCAGTTGATATTCAATCAATTTCCAGTTGGATATTTTAATTCAATTTTGAACGGTAAATCAAATGTTATAGAATATAAAAACAATGCATAACATATCAATGAATCATAAACTGGCCCAACTATGAAAAAGTAATTTAAAACTTAGTAACTTTTGTATTTGGATTTGCGGGATTCAATATCGAAATTATTAGTAGATCAAAAAAACCTTCAGTTGATCCTCATCAAGTTAATCTTACTTATATTAATAGTGATTTTTTATCGATTAGTTGATGATGGAAAATAAGAACTGTATGAAGGGTTCACCATGTTTTCAATGTTTCTTTCCCTACATATGTTATATCATATCAAGATTCACTATGGAATTTCTAAAAATAGAACTTATTTACATTAGAGTTTCTTCAAGAGGAATTTAGTGAAGCTAAGATCCCAATTGATTTAATGAGATGATGAATATAATCTAAAAATAAAAACATGATTATATTAAGATACATGAATTCCCTAATGATTTCATGATTTACTAGGGAGAACAGTATGATAAAGATGAATTAATAAAATATCATAAATTAAGTGGTAATTAAATGAATAAAAATGAGTGTATAAATCAATTATTCACTTGGAGGAACCAAAATAAAAAAATTCCCACAATGGTATTGTATTACATTCATTTGAAACCATGTTTTTAAATATTATTCATGTTGTCTAAGACTACATGAATCATGAATCGACATTCATTGGATAGTATCTATGATGACATGATAATACCTCAATAAATAGTCAACATAATTTATGGTGTTTGATTCATTATATCCATATATTTCATCAAATACTAGGAAGGAACATTTGGGATTGGATTCGAATTTTTTGAAGCCATTTGTAAATTTTAATGCTAATTATTGTATTTGTATATTTGTTTTGATCAACTATAATTTATCTCCATGGATGTTTATAAAGAAGATTTTTTTCAATATTTAAATAATTATTAATATAAATAAAATTACTAGAAAGGGCATATACATATTACAATAACTTATAATAAACGAATTGAAATAATTATGGATTGATGGAATGGAAACATATATTTTTTCAATGGGAATACAATTAAAAATGCTGGTCACTTTAATATGGACAATTAGTGACATTCCAAAATTGGGAAACTATCCTTCTGGAACACACATAATGGTTTTGCTTTTAAATACTGCAATTTTTCATTTAAACCTTATTGATTACCTCATAGAAGGAAATGTCGTTTTACGTGTCATCATCAATTTCATAATTCTTATTATAAATTCATGTTTAACAAAATCACAATTAAATGAAGATATTTAATTAATAAAGACACTGGTGTTGTTAACTAGTTCACAAGTCCTGCGACAATTAATGAATGTAAATATAGAATTTGGAAAAACATATCATTTTAAAGAAATTGGGGAATGGGTATGAGGTATAGTATCTGAATTATTTAGAACACAATAATCGACGAAAATGAGTATATTTTTCAAACTCTCTTATTAATAATTTAAGTTGTTAAGTTATAATCCTGACATATTCAATATTTTTATGAACTTATATGAAAATGTAATTTTTAAATTTATTTTTGATCAAGGTATATTGAATAATCAAATTATTGCTTATAAGGATTTGAAATCAATTAATAGATTGAATTATTTTAGGGAAAATTAGAATGGAATGTATCCTTCAACTATTTTTTCAATAAAAATCATGATAATGATGTACTCATTTGAACATTAAGGACATTAAAAGTGCAATATGGATATACATGAAATATTTTTAGGGACTTTTAATTAATAAATTGAATGGTACAATTATTAAAAATTTAGGATGCACATATTTTTATGGAGAATATTTTTTCATTGGCATTGCATTAAATGTTACCTAAAAATGTTAATGCAGTTATAGTTCAGTTTCATACCTTTCTCATAGGGTATTGTATAAAAACTATAAATCCAACTAAGATTGGTAATCTTGAAGAATGAATTTTCATATTATTTTTCATTTTGAGATCTTTTTCCCCATCCATTCATCAATTTTCTAATTTTTTTTATAGTTTATTTGGTTTAAGAAGATAATATTGGTGGAATGATACATATCGATGAATGGTTCCAATCGTGTGGTATGTTGATGTTATTTTTATTTTAATAGGTGGATTCCATTTTATCAAATCATTACTTAAATATTTTCAATATGTTTCTTATTCTTTTGATTTGGTAATTAGGTCGTTTGAAATCGTATGTGAGGAATAATCCTCATCCAGAAGGACCAATTATTGAATGTCACGTAGAAAAAGAGGGAATGGACTTATATTATCGGCATATAGATGGGATTGAAACTTGATTCAACCATGTTGTACATGTTTAAGAAATATCCACTAATTCTCATTATGAATTATTTTTATTATTACTTCCAAATATAGGAAGACCAATTTGAAATGGGTCAATTTTTCTACATACTGAATTGGAGTATCTATAAAAATATAGATATGTCCTACCCAATATTATTATTGCAGATCTGTTTATAATAGAAATATGATTGGAGAAAAACAGGAATATAAGGGTCATACTTCAAATGTGATAAAATTAATAAAAGTGGATAACTAGTGTATTTTTGAATGTTTCTCCAATCATGTACGTATGTAATAATACTCATATTATTGATGTGTATTTATTTTGTATATGTTAAAAGTAGCACCATAAATCTTCTTATTTATATAATCAATATTGATAATTCATAAAAAATATCAAATGGTTTTAGGTTTTTGGCTTGAGGTCCTCTATGGAAGGATATGATATTTAATTCCTATAATATTCATGGATTCAATTTTATACAATTTATTAGAAAAAGACTTGAACACCCTAAATAGTGGTGAATTAAAACTAAAAAGGGAGGGATAATATGGGAATAAAATTTATATAACAAAATTAATCTATCATGGTCAAATTATATTTGAATTTTTGAAATAAATGTGGGTAAACATTGATAGGGGTAAAATGAAGGATTCCTTAAATTTTATTTCTATTAATTTATCTCACCCGATCCGTAATGATGAGCCTAGAGAGCATGATCCATTTATCTTGGCTTCACAAGAGAATATGGTTTTTTATATATTTAGCAATATAAACGAAGTTTTGAGTGTTTTTGTACACTTATAATATAGGGATTTGTATGATATGGGTGATGAAGATCAATTGGTACTTTGTGACAGTGAACCTCATCAACCAAAAAATAATGAGTACTTTTCCCGTGAAAATTTTGAAACAATTGAACTTGAATAGGAGGGTGGAAATCAGGAAATCATTACAATGGTTGTTCATAACAATTAATATAATGAATATGAAATCAATTGAATGTATATATTGTTAATGAAGCTATATTTTGAATTTTTTCATGCATTAATTATATTCTGATCCATTTGAATTTCATCAATTCCAAGAATAAAAAAAGTTGAGATCCTTGTTGGACAATATCTCATAGGACACCACCAATACACTCATCTTTAGGGGATTTGAGTGATTCAGTTGTGTTAGATACATCTAGTGTGTCAATAGTTTTCCAAGATATTGTTGGTTTCCCACAATCCAAGGTAGATTAATTGATGAAGTATTTGGTCATCCCTTAATTGAGTGGATATTAGTAACTTATGATTTCTGGTATGTATGTAATTGTTAAAAAATACTATAGATCTTATTAATTTCTTAATGAATTTTCAATATAGATAAATATATCAATATAAGAGATATAAATATGAAAATAGTATATGTGTGGTAGCTAAAAGACATAAAGATTGTCATTTCAATTGATGAGTTTGTAGTGCCTAACAGTTTTACTGCCGCAACCTATGGATATATTCTTGCATATCTTTCTTTTGTGACAGTTATATTTCCAATAAATTCTAATGTTTTAAAGTCTATTCCCAAATTTTTTTTGAAAATGAGGACTCTGATAATGATTTTAATGTAATATTAATTTATAAATTATTGATATATAATTTAAAATTAACTGAGTAAGATTATTAATATTATTATAAAAAAATTATAGATATTTTTTCATTTTGGTTCAACCAACTTTATTTCACACCCATGGAATCAAAAAAATTGGGGAATAAAATATAGTGATTTAAAACAGATATATTGAAATTAATTTAATGACACATCTTTGAGATCATTCCATATATATGAGAAAGTACCTGATTGAATTTCTCATGAGAAGGGGAATATGTTTTACCATATTAATAGATCTGAATATAATGATGTAATTATATATTTTATAGTATTTTAATGACATAAAAACAAAAAAATTATAATTTTAATTAATGTTTCTATTTTTTTGTACGAATTATCTGAACAAATACTCGAAATCTTGTAAAAAATTCCTTATTCCTATTGGATGGTCTAATATTTTCTTTTGGAGAAAAATAATAATATTAGTTGTATTTTTTACATTCTTATTTATATTATATTATTATAAATCAGTTTTTTCCTAATTTTTATTTATTTATTACACAAGATTATGAATTAGGTTAATCTATTTTCTAAAAAATATGTGACTATAATTTCATAGGATACCCAGAATCGATTTTATTTATGGACCCACCAGAGAAATTGGAGTAAGTAAATTTAATTATTATTTAATGATATTTCCTTACTATAAATGAATATTAATGAAAATAAATTATAAAAACAAAAAATCTTTAATCCAAATTAAATGAGTTTAGCTACATGGATCAAACGATGCCAATTATATCATTTGGTTCTATTTGATTCAAGTATTTGGAACTATTTAATTTGGGATAAGACATATTTTTTGATATAATATATTTTTCAATATTATATTTTTATAGGTTTGAAAAAAAATTAAATAGTAGTGATAGAATTATCTATTATATAATAATATTATATTCAAGTAATTTAAAAAATCATCATTAATACTTTTTTATTAAAAGGATGAAATTTAAGAAGTTTGGTATGTAAACATTTCGCAATCATCATTGGAATCCCAGAACAATGTCGATGCAATCATTTTAGGGAAGGAGCATCTTAAGAATGTTTATGGGATGGGTTCTAGGAAAAATCTAGGAGCCATCTTTATTAAGGTATCATCATCATTTAAAGATTCATATATTCTAGGTTCAGTTATTTTGGTTGATCGGTAATCCAATAGATAAATTTCACGGTAGATATTAAAAGTTGAAGTGAATTACTCTTTTAGGAAAACACAAGATCAATGGAGGTTGATAATGGAAAATTATTTTGTTTTATATTTAAGAGGATGATAATAATGATCACCAAGGAAATTTTGATCCTTATATCTCATCCTATTGAGTAAAACTATAAACTCCATAGATCATTCAATCATTTTAATGAAACTAATAAAATTTCCATGAATAAATATAAAACGACACCTTTATATTGAAAACATACACTTTCAGTCATACTGACAACATAGTTGGTCATATTGATGTGCATTCAATTACTACTTATCAAATATAAATTATGGAACATTTTACAAATCATTGAAAACAATATGAGATTGTTTTCTATTTTTTCACTATGTACTAAAAATTTTAATGTAAAATGGAACATATATTAAAAAAGTCACTTCGATTCATACCACCCACATCATGTTTTTGATAAACATGAGATCAATTCCTAAAAATAAAAAATGACCTATGAATAATTTACAAAATGATGGAAAATAATATGAGCTCATTTTCTCATCTTTGAAAATGTGATTGCTGTTTTAAACTAAAATTACATTTTTATATGGAATCCTACACATTGTTTCATACATACCACATCATGCGTCAAATTGATACGATAACAATTCCTATATATAAGAAATTATTTATGGATAATTTTCCAAAATATTGAGGATAGTTCGAGTTTGTTTTATCGATTATGTCTAGTTGATAGTGGTTTCAAATTTAAAAACATCACTTTTATATTTAAAATTTTAACATGGAGTTATACCCATAACTTAGTGTGTCTAATAACTATTACCTAAAAGGAAAATGACCATAGATTATTTATTAAAAAAAATATGAACTAATGGAACATTCAACTAAGTTAGTGTTTTCTTTGGATACCCACAATCACATTTTTTTGTATTTTGAAGCAATACATTTCACAAATAATAGTAAAAACCCTATAAAATGTCCTTTAATTAATTTGAAATCATGGGAAACCAACCATTGTTATGTTTTTATATTTAAATTTATAAAATATGTTCTTTTAACAAGTGGTGAGGCCAAAATGACAATGTTATCAATTTTAGAAGATACTTAAGTCTATAAAAACATGTGTCAAGGGTCTGTAAAATAGAAAATTAAAAAATATTATTTCTAAATAAAATGAAAATACATTTTTTTTAATATTGGATTTTAGGAACTGAAGGCATGTCATTCTGAGTGCCAGTTTTCCAACGAATACCATGAACAAATACATAGTGTTTTAATACACTAAAACTTATTTGTAATGGTCATTACCCTATAAAAATGACACAAATTGATGATAAATGAAGGGAGAACCAGAAATGAATTATTTTTTATAAGGATACATAGAAAAAATTTCCACTAGATGTGCAGTGTGATCGTAATGACTCAGTAAAAAACCAATGTCTATAAAAATGTGTGTTATGGGTTTAGAACTGAATAAATGATGTAGGATGACCTCTAAAACATAGAAAATTTATTTAAAATTTATTTTTGATTTTGAGGAACTAGCTACATGTCATTCTACGTATCAATTTTCTTGAGTTTCTTGTAAAATGATTGTAGTGTTTTAAAACACTAAACCACATGTTTAATTATAAAAATAAAATAAAAAGCATCATAATGATTTAAAATCAAGGTAAAAGAAATGTCAAATTATTTTTTATTTTTATGGATATAAAAAACATACATCTGTTGCACGGGGGGCTAATAATGACTAAATAACAATGTTTTAAAAATGAAAATATTTTTGAAAAACATGTGTCGTGGGGTTAAAAATAGAGGGAAAAAGATATGTGGATTTAAATACAAAATAAAATTACTGGATATTTATTTTTGAAATGTACAAACTTGCAGTACACTATTACATGTTATATTTTGTATATGATACCCATAAATGGGTTTTTAGTGTTATAAAACACTAAAACAAACATTTAATAGTCAAAACCATAGTAAATGACAACAGTTTGAAAAGGAATCATGGGAAAACCAAAGAATTAGGTTTTATTTTTATTCGAAGAAAAAACATCTATCCAATGTGTGGTGTACCTGGAATGACTCAATAATATTTTTTAAAGATTCAAATTTTTTAGAAACGTGTTACAACGGGTCAAAACTAGGAAAAAAATTAAATTTTTTTAAAATAATATTAACACAACCATAGATTTTTTTTAAATAAAAATCCAGTTAAACCTCATTGTGAGTTCTATTTTGTTCAGGATGCTTGTAAACATGTTTTTGGTTTTTTAAAACACTTATTTTTTTGTGTAATGTCCAAAACCCATGAAAAAAACCTATGAACGATTTGAAATAATGGAAAAAATACTGTTTAATTACTTCTGATCTATAGGAATATATAACATGTCCATCTAACATGAAATATTCTTTTAATGACTTAATAAATATTTTTCAAAGTTAACAAAGTCATTAAAAATGTGTATCATTTGAAAAAACTAGGAAAATGTTAATGGATAACCATGAAATCTTATAAAAATGAAATTATGTGTATTTTTGAAATGTAGGAACATAATACATTTCATTTAATTTTACAGTCTACTCATGTTTCTGATAAATTTATTATTAGTTATTTAAAACATTAAAATTACAGTGTAATGATTAAAACCCTAGAAAAAAGCCTTCTATTCATGCGAAATAATGGGAAAATATAATCGAATTATTTGTTATGTGTACCCTTAGACAAGAAACCCATCTAAAATGTGGTGTGTACATAATTACTCAATAAATAGTTTTTAAGGAAACCAATCACTAATAGAAGTGTTGAATGAGGCACCCCTTGAAACATGCAATAAATGATGAATGATGCTACCCCGAAAATAGTGGCATTACTACCTCCCATAAACTCCCTACCCCAACCTCACATTAATAATCCTTTAACCCACCTAAAACCTCCATGGTTATGAAGAAATCATAGACACTACTTCCCATCCACCCACACCCCCGAAAAAATGTCCCCCACACGCACACTCCTCCATTAGAACCAATACCACTACTTCCCACCCAACTTCCTAACCCTTGCCACACCTATAGCATCCCCCAACACTCCCAAAGAAACTTCTACCACTACCTTTCCACCCATACCACCCAAAATATCCTAACCCTCACCACACCTTCTATCAGGCCACCTCTACCGCCCATGCTGCTTCAATATCCTTTCCCTTACCCTTTTCATATAAATTTCTGAACCGCTGCCAGTACAACCTTTGATCATGGACACTACTGCCACTCAATCTCTTCCACTGCTGGTGATGTCACTACCATACTATATTTTTTGCGCTATTTTAGGTAAACCTTTTAATCCTTGTATAGATTTTCATTGTTCAACATTAGTTAGATTGTTTACAACCCATTAAATAAATTATTCGTAATTAAATCCATATAGTTTTTGTTTAATTTTTTTTATGTATTGAGTTAGTGAGGGATAGAAACATTTTCAATGAATTTTTCATTAAATAAATATATATATATATATATATATAGATTTTATAATGATTCTAATTTGAAAATTTCTATCACATAATTCATTTTGGGATGTCGTTACCATTTTTACAGTCATGAATTTTTTATGTTATTATATAATCCTTGGTTTATTATTTTTTATATGATCATTTGAATATGTATGAATTGTATTAAATTTGGGTATTATATATATCATGTTAATGTGTCATATTTTGGTATATGTTGTGGTCTAATTTAATACATTTATTATACTTAATTTATTTATAAATTATTAATGTAAATCCATGTGGGAGAATGTTAAAATACCATTTTGGAAGAAATATTTAACATTAATTACACTAATTAAGTTCAATAATCATTATATGATATATATTAATGCATTAATATATCAATTACAAACATTAATTTATTATTAAATAATTTTTTTTTGTTTTTTTAAATGAACCCATTAATTTATTAATGAAATTCAATTGACTTAATGATAAAATAAATTTAAGGATTTTCATTACAAAATTGACTTGGTAAAAACATTTTATATAAATTAAAGGAATAATTTTTACACCTTTATGTATCAATGGTTTAAATTCATATAGATTAATGCGTCGATGATTCATTTAATGCACATTTATTGAAATTAAATAGTTTATTCGACTTGAATAATACACAAAGGATAGAATGATCAATTTTAATCAATGAACGATCCATAATGTTATATTGAGTAGTTAAATAAAAACATTCACCATAAAATGATATATTATTTGTTGTATTATATTCATTAAAATTAATATAAATCCTAAATTTTTTTCCTTCTATTATAAGTTTCAATCAAGCCATTTTTGAAAAAAAATATCAAGGAATTGATACAAATGAGTGGTATAATATTTTTCTGTCTGTTATTTTCAATTTTTAATATATTATAATCATATAACATGGATAAATTATTAATTAGGGATGATCTAGAAGAATTATTTTCTATCATAATTCTCTAAATTTGATGAATTAAACTATTGTTTTCTTATTAAGATATTTGTTTTTGTTTATCATGAAAATGTATATTTCACCCAGTGGCCCATCATTTTATCATGAACCATCGAATTGATAATTTTTTTTATAAAGTAAGAATATTTTTTGAATTTATAATTTTTTTAATGTTAATTTAACGTATTTCATGCACTCTGGATAGGTATTGATAATTTTTTTTACATGGATTTTTAAAAAATGAAATGGGTTAATATTAAAGGAGTGGGATGATGAGGGCGATGCCCTAGACTCAATATTAGTTCATGGGATTCCCTACCCATGGTTTAAGAATTGGTTTGTGGGGATTGATTTATTTAGATTGACATAATTGATTCACCCCCACAATATAATTATATTCAGTTATTATATTTTTTTTAAATACATATTTTAAGAATATATTCATATATTATAATAGAGATTGATAGTTTTCTTTTATATTTAGATGTCCTTTAACTGGATAATTTGATATATTTATCTATTCATAAGTTTTAAAAAATTATCATTCCATAAAAAAATATATCTTAGTTGAGTTTTATTATATATTTTAGTTGGATAAAATTTTTCATTATCATTAAAATATTTGATTTATTTGTCCATGTTTTATAACCACCTCTCTACAAAATTTTATGTCACGTCCAAGGGAAAATGATAAAAAATAAAATGAATAAAAAATTAAATATAAAAAAATATGAAAAGATCATGTAATTTGTGAATGGTTTTCTTATTTTAGATGATTATGAATTAAACTCAACATAAAACTTGTTAGTCGTTATTTTAAATACATCTTGTGATCTAAAATTATATTAATGGATTAAATATGTTTTGTTGTGTGAATGTTACTTCTAGTTGTATGGACACGATCATGGATAAGAGTTGGATAAATATTCCAAAGAAAACATCTAGAGAATATTTTTTTGTAAATTATGATGTTTATTAATCTCAGTAATGGGTGTCAAATTATATTTATTAGTTTTCCATATTTAGAATTTGAAATCAAGTATCAATTTATAAAAGGTAATATGAGAGAGAACCTATTCTTTAATGTGTTTTTGAAAAAAAATCAGTTTTAATATTTATGGGGTATAATATATTTTATTTATTCATAGGGAAATAGTTCAGATGGATGTTGATGTAAGGAAGAATAGTCTGACTTTCAAAATGAGTAAAAAAATCTTTTGTGGGCTGGCCCATAAAGGCATTAACATCCATAATTTTGTGACCCGGGCGATCAATCCTCACTCTAGTTCAGATTGTCTTTCACCACTGGTTTTGGGAAATACTTGATGATACAAAAAAATGAATTATATTAATGGAGTAATTATTATAGTAAATTTCAATTTATAATGTATTTTTTGAACTTCATTTCTATGAATCAATGGTTAGAATCATTGTTCAAATTGTTTTTGGTTTTTTTTTAAAAATGTACTCCCTACTGACAATAAGATCCATGAGTTATGTTACCATGATCTTAAGTTGAAAGATAACATAGTTCTCACATATGAGACCATATATGCATGTGAAAATATAGTATGTTATTAGAAATGAAACATTCTATATTTATAATTGTATGCTCTATGACTCAACCGAGTGAAAAGAAAACATGGGAAATCAGAATCACCAAAGTCAAATTAATAAGCATCAAAAACTAATTGTCGTAAAGAAAATGCATTAAATTCGGATGAATACGAGTTTTAAAATATAATATATTTCATTCACATTTTTCAATTAATGATATGGAATTTATAAATAAATAAGGAAGGTGATATGCTAATGAAACTAAAGAACTCTCTATTAGGGATTGATTTAAATCAGAATCAACATGAATTTACTAAATATATTTTTAATATTCGATTGGGTTAGGAATCTAATGGTTTAAATTAATTTGTGTCTATGGTTGATGAAACCAATAACACATGTCTTGTGGTGTTTTTTCAGTATATCTTCATCTTCCACTTTGTATAAAAAAATAGTTTCTTTTACTTTCCACTCTTATTGAATGACCAAGAATTTTGAGGGTTATGATTTATGTCTACCTTCACCTATTGATTGATGAGGTGAATGTATTTTGGGGTGATGGTGTGATGAAATTTGACTAGGAAATGAATAAAATTTTAAAACTTTATCATGCATTATTTTGGATAATAAATGACATCCCATATAATGAATATTTATTAGGTTATATTAAAAAATTGGAATTTTCATTCCCTTGATACAAAAAATGAAAACCAATACATGGATTAATCATTGTAAAAAATCATTAGTCACTGTTCATAAATGTTTTATTCCCCCTCAACATAGGTTCAATATGTAAAGAATGGCATTTTGTGGTTCTAGAGAATTCAAACCATCACTAAAGACCATGAAATAATTAGAAATATTTTAATAGTCTATAGAAGAAAATATCAACCTGGTATATGAATTTTAAGATTCAGTTCCTCATATATTACCCAATATTTACGGTAATTGTAGATAGCATAGTCATAATTAGAATAATAAATGTATTTATTAATATCCCTTCAGAGAGAACTAAATCTATGAGGAATAATATTAATATCATGTAGAATGAATTTTTTTAATAATATATTGAAGAAAATTTTAGGGTTTATCAAAAATTCAAAGGATTGTGTCAATTCATGAAGTGATTTGGAATAAATATTTTTAGGTAAATAATTATATTTTTAGTTAGGAGAGTGAAATAAGGCATACATGCCTACTACATAGAATATTACGAGTAAAAAGTGAAAAATAAATTTATTACCATTTCTATGTTTTTCCAGGTTCTCAATGGATACTCTTATAATATATCCAAGTGTGTGAATGTGATGAGTAAGTAAGTTCATGTTTTGAAAACTTTGTACAATTACACACTACTTTAGTTTTTCATTCAAATAAAAATTCATGATTTTCATCACCGAATGTTTCTTAATTGTTCATTGAGAAGAGTAATTTTTTAGATATATTATTTTAATAAATAAACGAATGTGTGATTTATAAAATTTTACTGGACATAATTTTTCTTACACTATTTCAAGAAAATAAACCATTGTCTCCCTTTTTTTTAAATGTTATGGTCTAGTTGACAATGGAGCTAACTGATGAAGTAATGAATATAGATCCAGTGAAATTTTTATATATGTATCATATTTAGTGGTATATTAATACATTGAAATGAATTATATACCGCAAGTCTCATCTAGTTGTGTAATTCACCAATGGTAATTTGATGATTTATTATACTATTTTTTTGAGAATAACTTATGGATGTGAAATCAAAATTAGATATTCAACCTCAGATTCATAATGGTCCAGTTAGACATGGAAAAATATTTGATATTGACATCATTGAGTGGGTATAATCTCATAGATGTATATTTTTCAATAGTACATTAGTTTTACAATTAATGAAGTAAATGACTTATCACTTTTATTGTTTAACATTTCAATTTTTTCATATATATAATGATCATTTAAACATGGAATTATCAATCTGAGGAATAACAAAATAATATAAATGTAGATATTTTTCATGTGAGTATTTATAAAATTTACCATTCTAATCATGCATAATTTCATGATTTTTTCAAGGATTTTTTTATATCAATGTATTTTCTATATTATTGAATTATAATACTAATTTTTTTAACTAACCTATTATTGAATTATATGAAATATTTTGGTCTAGAACCTATGATATTTATGTGACACTACACAAAAAGAATAATTTAACCAACTAGAAAAAGTTTCTTCTATAGTGGGTCATTGTTATAGATATATAGATTCTAATATATTTAGGTTTTTTATTAAATATGTTGATAAAAAATGAGTAACACTAAATAGTGGAATTTGTTTTCCATCTATCGATTTCGATTATTACAATGGTCAATTGAAAAACATCATTGATGATTTATATTCACATGAGATTAAATACATATTGTTAATGTAGAATTGGGTTGATCCTGAACGTAGAAGAAAAGTTGATTGATATCAGTTTACATTGGTGAATTCATGATGTATTTTTTATATAGATGAATGAGTAAGTAATGAACCTCTAATTTTGGTATCAAAAGCACAATAAGTTTTCTTCTTTAACTTGATATATAAAATGAATTTTCATGTTAATATGAAAATCTAAAGGTGTATAGTATTTTTAATGGATTTATATGAACTCGACACTATTGAATTAGTTTCACAATAGATTGATCAACAAACCATAGTTCAATATGAAGAAGATATTCATTGGTTAGAGATATTGTTTAAGTGTAAATGATCAATTTTCATTTTTAACGATTGGTAATATTTCTTCCACTATTTTTTAAAAACATTTTTAATTTTTTTAACTTTTTATAAATTATTTAACTTCTTTATTTATGGTCTCTATCTATGATATATTCATTCCTAAAAAGGTTACTAATTTCTGTACAAATTATTTTGAGTAATTTTTTTCATACAACTATAAAAAATACTATTATATTTATATAATAAAACATAGAAAATAATGAAATACACACAAAATATTATAATAAAATAATATTAAAATTATTTTAAACATGTCCCCCTAAAATCAAGAGACTACTTCACTACATGTAATTTAATTAAACAAAAAGTTTTATTAAGAATTAATTACATAAAATTTTTGAGGATAGGGTCATATAATGTTAATTATAATGAATTATCTGAATCTTAATGGTAATATAACAACACATTTTTAATTTATTCTCCTTTATTCTTCTAACACAACTACCAAATTTTCATTAATAGATGATTCATCATTACAGAAATAACAAGATACATTCATTTTCTTATTGGACAAGATAGTTTAGTATTCCACCTATTTAACATGTTCTTTAATAACAAGGAACACATTCAATATATATATATATATATATATATATCAATTTATTAAACATAATAATTATTACTGAAATGAGTATGTTAAAATCTATAATTAAGCATTTTGAACAAAAAACATCCCTTTGAGGATAATTTCATAAATTAAGGTATGTAATCAACAAATGATAACTAAATACTATATTTATTTTAAGACATATTCATGGATTTACCTACTGGTGTTACAGAATTTTTATGGGATTCATTGTAATTAAAAATTGGTTAATTTCATCTTAAATACATCACTGCATAGGTAGAAAATATAAGTAAAGTGACACCCCTATTTCTATTATAGATAATGTGGGATGTTTAGGTCCTATTAGAGCCTTTATTGAGGAATCATCCGCAGGTTAAAAATCAGTATAATTGGAAGAGACCATCTTTTAAGCATACTACTAATGAATCCAAACATGTGCCACTCTTGTTTCAGTGTGGAAAAAAATTTCTTCAGTGAAATATGGGTAGTAGACTGTATATAGAATTGAAATCAGAGATGTTAAGGTAGTGAAAACATACATGAGAACCTACTCATGTCCTAGAGATTAAACTCATACAACATTATCCATGCTTACCACTTGAAATACCTTAAATTTTTTAAAGGACATTGAATCACCATGTAAACATGAGTTTTCATATGTGGTGGGGATGAAGGGATCCTTAGTCGTTTCTCATTTTAGAATTAATTTCCTAGTGATATAAAATGAATCCATAGGTCCAAAGTCCCCCTGGAAGCCACTAATTCCTCAAAATTTATATAATTACCTTCATATTGGACATTATTGAATCATCAACTACTATACCCATGGGTTTTTAATTACCATCCTTATCAGTCTCCTCAACAACCAGAACTATACCTGCATCCAATGGAGTAAAACCATATAAGCTACACCCCTTCCCAACCATAAACTATTCTAAGGGGAAATTGAACTTGTGAGAAGTGATCAGAAGCAGGTACATGTCAGATTATATGGTTTATACATATACCTTCATCATCCAAGACTTGGGATTCATGATTTAATCATCTAAAATAGATACCACAATAGGATAATTGTTTTATGGAATATGTTTGATGAAAATAATATTTCAAATATTCCTATGAATTGGTTTCTAGAATTTCATATTATCCTTCACAGAAAACATGATCATCATCACCTTCTTCAATTATAGGGTATATTAAATCCCCTTTTCAACGGACTCGGGGATGCAGGTTCTTTCTCAAGGGATGAGAAATAATCCAAACCCATTACCCTATTTCTAGATACAATATTATTTTTAGAAAATATAATGTTTGAGGGTTGACTAATATATTTTATTTGAAATCTTATCTTGTTTAATGGGATGTAATTTTAGTTCATCTAATATTTGATATGTGAGGATTTTATTTTTGAGTCACGATGATAATATTCCAGGAGTGAATGCAGTTGTGTGATGTTGCATCATTGAAATATTTATTTTTCTAAGGTCATCATAATTTTCATGCGTTGGGGTTGGGAATAGAATTAACTATTTTGAAACTATATTATTCTCATGATTATGGACAGAATATGGGTAAACACAAAATCTTATGAGATATCCCATAGGATGGTCATGTTTTCTCAAATGATGTCAACCATTGAATGGGTGAATGATTTAGTTATTTGTTGGATTTATTCTTTTTTGTGGTAGGTTACAACCTATAATAATGGTGTTTGTTTCCTATGGTGGTGTATGATCCAAAAATATTGGTGGATCAACTCTTATATGGGATCTGTCAAATTCTGAGATGCTGTAGTTGAAAGATTGTGGTTATTACAATTAGCTTGTTTTGTATAATTGTATGCAATATGTTTTTCTAAAGTTTTAATATTTTATCCATTATTATTAAATCTATTTGGGAATGATATTTTTATCAACAAATTTATTATAAATTTATTTTCATCAGAATTTAATTTCATAGGGTAAGAATATAAAAATAATTATTTGGTCCCTTTCCATAACTCTAATGTGTCAATGTCATTAAAATATACTAATTCATCAATCAATGGAATAAATAAAATAATACAATCAATATAAAAAAATCTCCCAAAAATAAATCGTCGAACCTATTCATTTTCATGTCACATAAACAACCCACATTCTAACAAAACATATTTCTCATCTTTTTTAGTATTATAACAACAATTATATAATCTAACTGCATCTAAAAACTAATAAATTTTACAGTCGAAAGGATCCAACTACAATTTCCTCATTTTTTTTCACCAAAATAAATCATACAATATTTAAATACCCACAAGAACCTATACACATATAAGTAACTCATTTAATGTGTCACAAATATTGATTAGTTATTCATTCTTAGGTAACATGATTAATACATTTCCATCAAAAAGTAGTTATCCCTCTAAAGGGATGTCCTTAAATAAATCTACTTATACAACCACTTACCACTCAAAGATATTACCAATATAAAAGACATAGTGAATATAAAAATACCACAACATATATCATTCTTCTACTATGGTCTTCAAGGATTCACATCCATTAATGGAATTCATCACATAAAATAATTCTTTATTTATAACGAACATTGTTTTCAAGAGATCATCACACATGTTACACAACACAGAACCCCCCTTCTCAACTAAGATAGATTATTCACCTCGTATGATGGAATAACATGTAATATCATCTACTATTTGAAATGTCATATCTCCAACCAAATAGTAAAAAATTAAAAAATTACATCTGATTGATGTGAAAATATATGGGAAAAATCCTCAAATCATTTTTGACATATTGGAATGATCCACACATCAATATAATGAAAGGATTTTATAGTACAATTAAAAGTACATTGTTATATTTGTTACTATTTAATTAATAATTGGATACTCATGTGTGTAAGGGTCAAAAACAACCCAAAAAGCTCTGATTTACACAAAATATTAGTAAAATGATCTATAAGACATTTACAAGATATATTTGTCATCATCAAGTGGATCTTATAAAAAAATTGATTGATATGATCTAAAAGAGAATTTATCCATCTTAGTTTGAGTTAAGAGATAAATAATGTAAAATAGATTAATATTCCAAGAATAAAAACATATATTGAAATAGAATCATAGGAGAACAGTAAAATATCAATTATTTATTTGTAGGAATCAACAACACATCCATCAAACGATTGTACGAGCTAATATGATAGAAAATGATGTTTAATGTTTTCCATTGGTATTAAAATGACATATCTCTCATAAATGGTTCAAAATTTGAAATTAATTATGATTGATGTGAGATGCAAGGATAATATTCCTCAAGTCAGAAGTGGTCTATTGGAATCAACAACACATAAATTCGTTGAATGGATTTGACTGTGAAATTAAAATTGCATTTTTATATTCATTAATTTGTTTCAATATTAGGTAGTTCATGTGTGTAGGGTTCAAAATAGAACAAATTTTTTTTGATTGACATGAAATATTAAGAGAATTATTTTTTTGGAATGACAATAATATTATGTAGTTTTATTTTTATAAATTAATTTGGAATATTCCATGACCATGCACTTAAACGACATGAGATTTCGAGGCTCGGTGTGCCCAAAATGATATCCTGAAAAATGTTTTGTTTTTAAAATGGTATACATGTGTTTTCTTCTTTAATTGGGAAAAACTTCTAAATGGGTGCCCAGATCAGAAATATGAGATCACCATTGCATCCGAGGAATCAAATTTACTTTAGGTGGTGCCTAATATTAAATGGTGTGGGTCAACTGTGGATGATAGAAATTGGATGTAACCTTTATTAATATATTTTTAATAAAATATTTTATTTTATGATGTGTTGGATTATATTAATTAATGATTATTTTTGAAAATATGTGGTTCTCACCATAACCCTAAAAATTCCCTTGAGGGAAGGAGATAAAAACCACCCCGTTGAATGATAACAAACACCGATGGACCGAGGATCGATGATGACACATAACACCTTTCATCATCAACGAATGATCCAACCCCAATGTAATATGTTGATATTTTTATGATTTTTTTATATTATTATATTCAGATGGAAAATGTAGATAAAACCATGAAAAGGTTGATCCATGGTTCGATCTTTCTTGTGCGATGGTTTTTTTATCGGGATTAATGGGATGAAAAGTTTTTGTGAATATCAGTTCACTATACATCGTGTATTTCCATTATGGTGTACTCTGTGTGTTTCCATTATGGTGTACTTCATGTGTTTAATTTTTCATTTAATTAATGTATTTAATAGTTGTATTACCTTTGAGTTTTTGGGGTGTCATACTGAGTATTGTTTTACTCACCCCTAGAGGGACTTTGCCTGCACATGTCCTATCTTGTGAATATGATTAACAATTTGGAGAAGACCATGTTGGAATAGGACTAGGTGGTGATCAATGTGATTATACATGTGAGGTGTGCTCCTATAGCTTAAGAGAGATTTTTTACACCTACACATTAGATAGAGTTTTTTGTATATGATATACAGAAACTCATTCATTCACATTCATAGACATTTTCTTTTTCGGGCCTGTATTATGGAAATATTAACTATCTAGTTTTCCAACTGGCAAAATATGTGATAGGTATCTTATTGTATGAATTAATTATTTAATTAGTGTGTTTATATTTCATAAATTTGGTCCTAGATATGTGTGAAAGTGTACAAGGACTTAAGAAAATGACACACATTTGTGGGATATTCTTATTCGTTGCCAGTCTCAATCCCCAGGCATATCAGAGGAAGGCATAGGGTAGTCAGGGCATGGAACCCTATGGTATGGGTCGTGGAAGAGTGGTTCCAAATTATGTTTGTTCTACCTAATTAATCAATAGTCTATGAGACCGGTTTGGGGAGCAAGGTTAAGTGTTTCGAGATCAGAATTCACTCCAGGGACTATAATGTAGGTGCAGCAGCCAATGTATCCATACAATAGGACATTGAATTCTACTTTTGCACTCGATACATGAAAATACTAGTTTTAGGGACAATAAATGGAACATGAACCATATAAGATTTGGAGTGTGGCCTCATGTCCATCTTGAGTCATCTCACCGGGTATACTCTTGTAACTGTGGTACATCATGATATATTTTAGGATACCTCCACACATATACCTAGATAGGATTCTAATACGTGATGTCAGGGATGATATGCCTAGTGATGAGGCATTGATACAGAGTGTAGTACCAGATATAGCAACCTGGGTTGGTGTACTAGTGACACAACCTCCTGGACAGTAAAAGTTACTACCAAAGATAATAGTAGAGGATGCATGAAGGCTTAGTGCATTGTGTGATTACCGGAGGCATTAACCTTTCTTGTTCAGGGGTGATGAAGACCCCCAGGAAGCTGAGGATTGGCTGGAGGTAATTATGAATGTAGTGAGTATGCCTCTTGACCAGATGGAAGTCCAAGATATGAGTATTCAATAGGGATCAGTGGGGAGATGGTGGAGATTAGTGGTTGAGACGCATGTGGAGATGACCCTTGTGTAGATAGACTTAAAACATCTCTTTATGAATAAGTTCATTCCAGTAAAGTTATTTTCCCCGTGTATGTAGTAGCTACAATATCTAGAACATGGATGTCAAACAGTATACGAGTACTATGAAAGATTTACAAATCTTTCTCTTTACTCTATATATATGGTGTGGGACCTATTCTTCATGTCCTGAAAATTAAATGAGGGGATACTCTAGTATATTAGGGATCCCTAAAATCCTTTATTATCCCTACAAATGATGGGGTACGGGAGTGAGACCTACTATTGGAGAGCTTTCTGGAAGAGTAAGATCAAGCAGTGGGAGCTACCAGTAGGCACTATGTGGATTATTATTTAGTCGTGGGTATCTAGCCATAGATTAAGAGACCCAAGAGGGAAATGAACTCTAGGGTACAACCACATGATATGGGATTAGCATTGTGGGGCTCCCATGGAAGAGTAAGTCAGTTGAAATATTGGTTTGTGTAACTATTTATTAGTTGGGGACACATGGATTGAAATTTCACATCTCGTTGTATGGATGATCAATTTATGGTTAATATACCGCCATAGAAAAGGTGGAGGAACGAGTAGAGTGGACCATAGCGTATTGGGATAGGAAAAGGAGCCAGATTGGAAGTAGGAGGTGGGTGGAGGTTTGAGGTACTACCACCCCTAAGTGGTCCACCACAAGCTCAGTGAGTTGGTGGATATAGACGAGGCTTGATTCAGGTGATTGAGGCTTATGAACTCGATTATCCAGAGATGATTAGAGGTAATATATGTTTTCTTTTCACCCTATATATAGTTTTGATATACAAATGTTCTAGTAACTCTTTTCTCACCATGACCCTTGTGTGCGACTCAGAGATTCTAGTGGAACTATTTACTAGATCCCTATACATAGAGACTTTTACAGGGGAGCTTACATGTTCACACACTAGTTCCAAAAGTGTGACATTACTCAATGTAACAATATTTTTGGATGGGATCTCTTGATGGAAGATTTTATTTCTTATGACATCATTCTCAAAATAGACAAGATATCCATAGTTCATGCCCAGTTTTTCTATTTTAGGCACACATTGTAGTGTTTCCATAGAGATGGGATTAATTTTCCCTTTTTCGATGAAATGTAAACCCTAGTAGAGTAGGATGGACTATTACATAGGAGGGTGCAACCGATCACATATTAGTTGGATTGCCCGACCATTTTTATTACAGAATATATGAGTCCTCAGTTCCCTGAATGGTGGTAAAGTATGAGGACATCATTCCTAAGGATATCCCTTGAAGACATCCCAATATGTAGGTTAACTTATTCATTTATATGTACCTTGGGAATTCATTTATATCTAAACTTTCATATCAGAAGGATCTCAAGAATCAATGTGATTTGAAGGTATAGTTGGAGGGCTTGCAGAGGAAGGGATTTGAGAGACCCAGTGATTCACATTGGATGGAACCTGTTTTGTTTTCCAATAAGGCATAAGAGAAATTGGGATTATGTGTGTACTTACAATGCATGTACTAAGAGACTATGAAGAATAAGTAATTGGTACTGATGATAGATGGACTGTTCAATTAGTTGAAGGGAGTGAGGTGGTTCTCGAAGATAGACCTCACATTTGGATATCACTAGCTTCTTGTACGGGATGAGGACATCATGGAGATAGAAATTTGATTTTTGTATGGACACTAAGATTACAAAGTTATGATGTTTGGTGGGACGTGAACCATATATATTTCAATGGAAATCATTAACAAGATCCTCCTTCTTTACTTAGATTGGTTCATTGTGGTCTTCACTAACGTCAATCTAGTGTACCCGATGTCTGAGGAGGAGAATGAAATACACATGGGGATGTTCCTAGAAATATTCCAAGAGAACCATCAAAATGGAAAGGTCTTGAATTGTATGTTTTGGATATAGTAGGTCTAATTTATAGGATATTTCATTTCAGAGGCTGGAGCTTTAGTAGATCTGATGAAGATTGAAGAGGTTATTTCTTGGGAGCCACCTAGGACAGTAAACAAGGTGAAGAGTTTCCTATGACTAGATGGGTACTATAAGAGGTTTTCCCCCAAATTTTCTAGAGTATAATCACCCTTGACAGCCTTGAAACATAAGGGGAATCATTTAATGTGGACAAAGATCTTTCAAAAGTTATTTCAGAAGCTGAGTTAGATATTGACGAGTTCCCCCATATTTAAATTTCTGGGGGAGGGTGTTGAGTACGTGTTGTTATATGATGCATCAAAGACTAGTCTTGGTTATGTCTTGTTGTAGATGAATGTGGTGACTTCCTATGATTTGCACCAATTAAGGCATAATGATCAGATGAATGTATCCTATAGTGTTGAGCTTGTATAGGTAGTCTTAACATTGAATATGTGGTGAAATTACTTCTTGGAAGGGAGTATTAAAACCTACACTGACTATTAGAGTCTCAATTATATCATCTCTTAGAAGGGTAAGAATTTCAGAATGATATGATGGCTAGAGTTTCCCAGGACTATGAATTTGAGATTTTCTATAATAATTGGAAGGGGAATATTGTGGAATATTCCCTCAGAAAAAGATTCATCTTGTAGTTGCTGAATGAGGTGTTCAAGAAGTTGGATACATTATAAATATCTTTTCTGAATAGAGATTGAGAAACCTACCTCTAATCGATGGTCGTCACCAAGACTCTCTTATAGTGATTCATGGAGGAACAACTTGGGGATATTGACTGCAAGACCTGACATGCATAGTGTTCCATGTGAAATTACCATAATGGAAATTCGTTAGGCGGGGAGTACGTCGTTCTCTTCAATGATAGAACAGTAGTACCAGAGACATTACAAGAGGTTGTCTTACGGGAGATTCAGAATTCCACTTTTGTGGTTCATATAGGTGTGTAAAAGATGTATCAAGACATACAATGTCATTTCTAGTGGTTGGGGACGAATAAGGAGTGGATGAGTTCATTTTTCAATGTCTCACATGCCAGAAAGTGACAGTAGGCCACTAGGTTCTAGTGGGATTGACCCATCCACTAGATGTGATATAGTGGAATTAATTTAGGATATCTATGGACTTCATGATGATTTTATCAAACAAACCTAGTGAAATGATACCATCTGGGTGATCATTAACTAACTCACCATGTTGGAACCTCCCTACCAATCTGAGATCAAAGCTTAGTAGAGATATTGGGATGCCTCAACGTACCAGATATAGTTCAACTCCATAGATTCCCATCGATAATAGTTTTATATCATGTTTTTTTATTTACATCTTGGTTGTGGAAGTTATCACAATAGGTGTTTGGGACTCAGTTTCACTTGATCACAACATTTCATCCCTAGACGGATGGTCGGACAGAGAGGACCATCATGGTTCTTGAGGACATTTTATGGAAGGGAATCCTAAACATTGGCCAGAGTAGAGAGGATCACCTACCAATGTTGGAGTTTGTGTAATAAAATAGCTATCACTCCACAATTTGTATGGAACTGTTTGAGGCCCTGTTTGAGAAACCATGTATTTCACCACTATACCGGATAGACCCAAAAAATTTCACACTCACTGGTCTAGATTTTGTATGGACCACCAACAAGAAGGTTTAGTTCATCCATGAATGGATAAGGCCTGTAAAGAGATGGCATAAATATTATGATGATAGGATAATGTGGACTCTTGAGTTCATGGAGGGAGACCATGGGTTCATTTTGGAGTCACCTTGATGGGGATTGAAGATATTTAGTTAGGTCAAGAAGTTATCTCGGAGGTACATTGCCCTTTTTTAGATTTTGAGTAGATTTAGTTGGGTGAAGTAGTTCCTATATGTAACCCTTTAGTTGCACTGGGTGCATGTTCTCTTCTATGTGATGTAGCTGAGGAGGAAAATGAATAATCCATCGCACGTCATCGATTGGGGAGAGATGGAAATTGATGATCAGGTGAATTTTTCAATGTACCTAGTGGAGATCGAGGATAAATTGGGTCTGATTTTTCATGGGCGGTCAATTCCTATAGAGTGCATTAAATTGTAGCACGAGAATATCCTAGAGGGATCATGGGACTGAGAGGATTAGATTCGTGCATAGTACCCAAATAATTTTGTTCATTAGCCCTTGTTTTAGATTTCTGGGACGTAAAATTCTATGGTGGGTAGAACATAATACCTCTAATTTTTACTATTTTTTTTATAAATTAATTGAAAATATTCTAAGACAAGGCACTAAGATTGTGTGAGATTCTAAGGCCTGGTGTTCCTGGAATGATATGGTAATAAATTTTATGTTTTCAATTAAGATCACAAATGGTTTCTTCTCTAAACATGAATAAATTTTAAAACGGTGTTTGGATAAAAAATCCAAGGTCATCTTTGTGTATTGAGAAGAGACATTAACTTAGGCATGGATTAACATCGACTGGCATGAGTTTATTGTGAAAGTGAAAAATTATATGTAAACATCATTAAAATAATTTAATAAAAATATTTTAATTGACGCTACGTTGGATTCATTTTTTTAAGGAATACTATCATGAATCTAGGGTTATCACCAAAAATAATGAAATTTATATGAGTCAAGGAGAAAAAAACACATCGACGAACAAAGATGAATGATTGAAGATCGAGGATCTACGACGGAATAGAACCCTCTTGTTCATAAATGAAAAATCCAACCTCGATATAGGATTTTGATCTCATTGTGATTTCTTATTTGTTCTAATATTTATATGACGAACGTGGACCAACACATGAATAGGTTGATCCAATATTTGATTGTTCTTATGGGATGAATTTTATTGTAGGGACTAAAGGGTTGAAAAGTCTTTTTGAAAATCGTTTGACTGTTCTTTGTTAATTTTTCATACATGAATAGATCAAATTCGACATGAAAAAGGGATAGATCGATCCATTTGGGTGTTCACGTGATATGTCTCTTTTCCCCAATTATAACGAGACAATTTTTTTTCTTGAAAATATAAGTTATATTATTTTGTAATCAAAAAAACTATATCCATTTATGAATGAAGTTAGTATAATTGAAATGATACCATTGTGTTTCAACTACTATATGACCATTGGACAATATTACCATTGGAAACTATAATTTTAATTTTAATATCAGTGACTGAAAATAGAAATTATAATGGTTATTATTTTAGAAAAAGATTTTATGGGCTCACCTAGTAGACTTAGGACATAAAATCCTATTTATCAAAGCATGGGATGGTGTTGGAATTATTGGGATTCGTTCCGGACCCTACCCAAGAAAAACATCAACAAGTCAATCTTGAACGGAATTGATTATGAGATAAGTTCTAGTGGATAGAAATCACCACTCAGGAAATGACATCTTTTCCACACCAAGAATATATCCCCATGTCACACATTTCTCTTAGGTCCTATGTGAGTTTTATAAGTGTTTATGTAATGAGGCCTTAGTAACATTGTCTAATCTCTTGGTATAAATGAAATTTTTATTTAATAATTCTTATTATAAGAATAGAGTTTCTTAATAAAATATTTTTTTATTAAAATAAATTTTATAAATTCATTTTAGAAGTAAAAACACTACATTTCTATGATTTCTCACACAAAAAAGAATTATTATCGTAAAATATAAATCATTTTTGAATTTCAAATTTCAAAGATAACCTAGGTTGGATTTTTCGATGATTTCTACGAACTTTATATTTTTTTATTATTTGATGAATAGTGATGGATGAATGGTGTTGGATGAATTGTACTTTTTTTATTAGTATTTATGAATAATGTTTTTTTATTAATATTAAAAACTATTTTATTATTAAATAACGTTATCTGGGAAATGTCTTTCAAAAATTGGACTTACGTGGTAATAATTAGGGTGAAAAATGTGGTTCAAAGAGATCCAATTTTTTGGTGAATAGTAACATTATCCTTTGGAATTGTAATTTTACCCTTATGAATGGAAAATTTAGAAATGGAATTTTTACCACACCTAATAACATATAAATATGTTTTAGATATCTTAAGTAGTAATGCAATATAATTATGTCCTAGTATAAGTAAATTAATGTAATAAAATTATTAGTTAAATGTTAGTATTTTATTTATTTATTGTAATTTACAAAAAAATTAATTTTCATAAAATGGAGTTCAATTTTTAATTATAAAAGTCAAAAATGGTTAGGGTTATTTTTTGGAACTTTTCTGAAACAATTGATTTTTGGGTGAAGAGTAAAAATACAGTTTTCAATTCTTTGAATGTTTAATGACATAATAATTATTTAATGAATAGAATAAGATTATTTTAGACTCTTAGAGATTGAAATATTTTATTAGGTGTCCTAATTTTCCAATAACATATGAAAATACTTTGGGAAGGCCCACGATTTTTCAAATACCTCTAATGAGGTGTACTTTTAAATTAAAAAAAATATTCCCTCAATAATTCTACAAATACCCAACCATTAAGCCGTTTAATTTCTTTATAAAGTCATTATCCCATATTTTATACTATATATACCTCCCATATAGTCCTAAAAATGTTCCATTAGTCCCCCAAGGTCCCAATATTAGAGTATTAGATGTTACTCTTCTTGGTAAGTGAATCTACGACCCTTCTCTTTTTCAAGTACTCCTTTTATTCTATTACATAATAATTTATATTTTATTATTTTGGGATATGTAATTCTATACCCCATTATTGTAAAAATGATTCAAAAATGACAATATTTCATTTTTCTTGCAATCAAATTATTTTACATATTTTTATGTGATGTCATTATGCTGCTGAAATTTCATAACGGAATTCTCAAAATTCTCTCTTCATTTCAAGTTTTATTTTACATGGTATGTATTTAAAATTTCCATAAAATATTAATATTTTTATTATATTATACTCAAATACTTTATTTTGAGGCATTTTGGAATGGTATAATCTTTTCCCCTCTCTATTTAATTTTTTCTAGAACCATGTTTCATAGTTGTTTTGCTGCAGAATTTTCGTCTCAAAATCTCTCTCTTTCTATCATGATTTTTTTATTTTAATCAAATAAATACCCAATAATATTTCGTTTCTAGAGGTAATAGTCATTAAAAACAAAATATTTATTTTATTTTTTTATTTAAATACCTAAAACCCTCATTCCCTTTCCATTGGTTATAAATGACTTAATGATCAAGTTTTAAACACTTTTTAAATCGCCATGATTTTGATATAATACCCATTTATTTTATTATCATTGGATTGTTTCTGATATTTTTTATTATGATATATGTGTATCAATTTAATATAATTTAATATTAAGGGTTTTCCCAAATATATCTCCAATGAATTGGGTAAATAATTTATTATCTAGAGATGACATGTTTCATGATACCAATGTGAGAAACCTTAGTAATTATTATGACACCTTGGGGGTGGAACTTGGTGATATGATTAAATTAAATATTATAACCAAAGTTTCAATATATTATTAATGTAATTTTTTTAATAATATTTATATTTTTCTACTTCTAATGTCTTTATGTATCTCATCATTTTCTTATTGATATCATAAGTAAATGGTTTCCCTTGTTTAACCTTATTGAGACTTCTGATCACCCATTCCATTTATGTATCCCCCAGTTATGAGATGTGTTAAATATAATTAGAATGGATCTATGATTATTACATAAATGTGTATTATAATAAATCATTATTTTTTCAGGTATTATGTAAATTATTTCCAAAAAAATAAAATTTAATGATCCTCATATTGTAACATGTAATGAAAAGTTATGTTACAAAAAACATGATTCTATGGTTGGTATCAACAAATAGTTTATTTATTGGTGTAAATTAGAATATGAAAGAATTATGAATAACCCTATATAAAATTATAAATATAGTAAAACATCTTGTTATTTGGGATAAATATTAAGTATGTAGTTTTCGAAAAAAATAAATCCATACCAGGATATAGACAAGTCGATGTGGCTATGGAACAATTCCATGTAGGGGTAAAACCTAAAAACACGGATTTAAGATAGAATCTAATGGGAACTAGTTCAAGAATAAATCACGTGCATCACTCCTATTTTTACACTCCTAGGTTATATTTTTGGTTAGTAACTTTCTTTTTATGAATCCCTATGTAGTATTTATAGGAAATTTACTTGTTGTTATTGAATAATGTGTTTAAGAATAATTTTTTAAGATGTAAAAATATTTTATAATTATTATATTCTTAAATGAAACAAGTTTTCTACTAAGGTTTTATTCTTTTAGATAATTTTGGGAGGATGATCAAAAAAATTATGACCATAATGGACCATGAACCGAAGACCCTCCAATATAAGTCTAAATGGAATATTTCAAGAAAATAATTAATCAAATGACTCAAGTTATAGGAAATAACATGAATCAAGATGAGGGACTGATTTCACCAAGAAGGGAACAAAATTTAATTCATTCCATTATGAGTCAATGACCACCAATTATTAGTGGATCTACCAACTCATTGATTGTGAAATATTTGATATGCTCTCTGGAAAATATCTTTTCAAAACATCATAGTTCCTGAATAAGAGAAAGTAACCATGGTATTTTCCACTTAATAAGAGAAGATGATTAATGGTGGGAAATGATTAAAAACATGACACCAAGTGCATATATTGAATCAATGGAGTGGTAATAGTTAAAGCTAATATTCTTAAATATGTATTTTCCTCGTTTGATGAGATCAAAAATGGAGAAGTAATTTCTTGAGCTGAAGCAGAAGGATAATGAATATGGGGGATGAAATGAGATGAATATTACAATGATTTCATGTTACACCTCTAGAATTTTCATGGATCATAATGGGAAGGTTGATAGATTATTTTGTGGTATATGACCTCATTTATAGAATAATATACAGAACTGAGGCTTTAAAAGATAAGAGGAAATCATTCAAAGATATATGAATTTGGAGATTGAGTTTTGTGAGACACAGTGGTTCCAAAAGTTGAATGAATAGAATATATAAATGGAGCCAATATTGGGGAGGAGCATAGATTAGGGAATATGTGGAAATCATTTGAAACATACCACATGTAATAAATATGGGATAATGAATTCAAGGAACTACCTAGTCAGGAGGAAGAAATATTACATGTGTGGAATATAAGTCCATATTTTACGGAATTGTTAAAGTGAGGTGAATCCTCAACTGTCAATCACTATTGACAAAGGGAAGATGATGAAGTCCATACCTAACGTCCAATAAATTATATTTCGATAGAATCAGTGCATTATAGTCACTTTCCCAATCCGAGGGTAGTGAAGGGGAATCCCCATCAGCCTTACTATAAGACAAGGGAGCAAGGTCATGAATTTGATATCACAATGGCTGAAGTAGAAGCTCCAAATGATATGGTGGCTGGTATTCTTGTTTTTATCTCAAAGATATCAAGTACATTGTTTGATTTCAGTTCTATGCATCCCATTATATCCTCTATGTTCTAAATGAATATAGAATCAATCTTAGAACTACATAATGCATTGTTATCAGTCAAGACTCATGGAGGGAGTATCCATGCATCGACATTATTACGAAACTCTAGTATTTAATTTCATGAACATAATATTATCGTCAATCTATTATTCATTACCATGTTGGAATTCGGCATTATACTACGGATTGACTGGCTCCCAAATTAAAATGTTATTTTAAAATGCAAAAGTAAGTAAATATTAGAAGGCTTGAATATAAAACCTACAGTTATCTTCCTTGGAGATATATCTCAACCTAATCCATGTCTAGAAGAATCTCGTATAGTCCTATTTATGGAGATGTTCGATGAATAAAAAATATTTGAATGAGATATAACGATATAAAATTTCCCCATAATTCAATAATATATTTATCTATTTTATATGAAGTTACCTAAAACTACCCCCAGAAAGAGAGGTATAGTTATCCATTGAACACATACCTAGATCTTATCCGATATAAAAACCCCTGTATAGAATGGAAAATATAGAGCAGGTGTAATTAAATAATCAACTCCAAGATATTTTGGAGATGGTTTTTATCCAAGCAAGTGTGTCTCCTTGGGAAGTTAATGTTCTAATTTTGAAGAACAGTGATGGATCAATGTGACAATGCATTGATTATAGAGATCTGAATGGGATCATAGTGAAGAAAAAATACCCACTTCCATGAATTGATGAATTATTTGTCCAACGTTGGGAGGCACAATTCTTCTCCAAGATAGATATTTGGTCTGGTTATCATCAATTAAGGATGAATAAAGAATATATTAGAAAAAATTATTTTCAATCAAGATAAGGGAATATGAGTATTTTGTTATTCCCCTCGATTAGAAAAATGCAGTTCCTATTTTTATTGGTCGATGAATGGATTATTTTAGAACAACTTGATACCGTTGGTGTAGCTTTTATTAATGGTATTATGATATATTCTAATATTTAGGAAGAGCCTGAATATATTCTATGGGTTATAATATAGTTTCTGAGGAAGTAGAGCTTATTTGGAAGGTTTAAAAAGTGTTATTTTTGGTTACAATAAGTTACATTCTTGGGGAACATAGTAACTAGTGAAGGAATCACAGTGGACCCAAAAAATAAAATTTTTTTATATGAATTGAATGATCCTACCACTATAACTGAGATTCATAGTTTCCTTTGATTATTGGGATATTATAATTGTTTTGTGAAAAATATTTCATGACCTTATAATTCGTTAAACATATTAACTCAAAAAATGGGTCAAGTTCATCTTGACAATGGTGTGTGAGGAAATATTCCAATAGATGAAGAAGAGATTGGTTACTAAACCCATGTTAATTATTCCCTTAAGTAGAGAATGATTCATTATTTTAAGAGATTAATCCCTAAAAGGGATTGGGTGCATTCTTATGAAAAATGATAAGGTGATTGCATATGCATCTCAATAGTTAAAGGCTCCTGAGAAGAACTATCCTATGTATGATACAGAGTTGGCTATGATTTTTTTCTCTAACAATATGTATTCACTATATTTTTGGGGAGAAATTTGATATATATAGAGACAATCAATGTTTGAATTATATTTTCACATATAATGTATTTAACATGAGATAGTGGAGTCGGTTGGAACTTCTGAATGAATTTTATTGTTGGATTCATTCTCATCATGGAGGTTCAAAAATGTCGTTGATTCATTTAGTAAGAAAAACCCTATTGTGATATAAATGATGATTATTCAAAGAGATACATTGAACAATGACATAGTAATTCTAGAAATTGGAATTGTATGGGAATGGAGATAATCAACCCTAACCCAAATGATTTTTAACCATCATTACTAGAGAAGATAAAGAAAGCTCAGAAAAAGTATCCTTTATCACAAAATAAGTTTGAGGCTGTGAAGAATGATAAGTTTTCTGAGACCAATATTGATCAATAAGGTATACTAAAATTTCATACAAGACTATGTGTTCCATATAATACAAAAATAAAGAAGTGATAATGGATAAATCTTGTAGATATACATTATCAATACATCCTAGAAGCAGGAAAATGTAGCAGGTCCTTCATGATCATTATTTCTGGGATAACATGAAAAGGGATATCGTCGACTACACTACAAGGTGCTTGGTGTGTCAGTAAGTGAAGAAAGTGTGGAAAAATTAAAAATGGGCATTAAAACCACTACCTATACTAGCATGGAAGTGGGATAATATCACTGTGGACATTTTCACGGGTCCCTCGAGAACATCCAAAGGATAAAATGATAAATGGGTTAGAGTGGACCATTTCACAACTACATCCCATTTTATCTCTATTTGGGATGTTTTCCCTCTTGATCAAAATTCCATGATTTATGTGAGGGAAATAGAAAGGATTCATGGGGTACCAATCTATATCATATCTGATCATGATCTGAGGTTGAATTCAAAATTATGTGGAAATCATCAACATGATTTGTCTACCGGATTGAATTTCACTATGTCCCATCACCCCCAAATTTATGGAAAATCAGAAAGAACTACTCAAACACTTGAGAAAATGCTGAGAACGTGTTCCATGGAATTTAAAGGTGTGTGGGATCAAAATATCTCATTATTTGAGTTCTCTTACAATAACTGATTCCACCTGAGAATTCAAATTTTACCCAATAAAGATATACATGGAATGTGATGTATAAATCATACATGTTGGGATGAAAATGGTGAATGAAAAATTATTAGTCCTGGTCTTGTGCAAGATATGATAGAAAAGGATCATCCAATATACCTACACATTAAGGATTATCAGAGTTAGAAGAAGTTTATTGTATAAAATCATCAAAGGGAAATGGATTTTGATGTTAGTGGAAATGTCTTACATATAATTTCTCCATGAAAGAGATTTATGTGTCTTATAATGAAACATAAACTCATCACATGGTACATTTGACCATATGAAATCCTTTATCACATATGAGAAGTGGCCTATTGAGTTTCATTTCCTCCAAATATAGATCATGTATTGATGAATTCCACATATCCCTCTTGGGTTAGTTCATACATGACCCTTCGCATGTACTGAATCTTGAGGTGATTCAACTAGAACATGACCAATATTAATAGTAGCAGCCGACAGAGATCTTGGATTATCGAGACAATGTTCAATGCAACAAGAATACCCACCTTGTTAATGTGTTGTGGGGGAATAAAAATATGATGAATCCACATGGGAACTAGAGGATACTATGAGGCATAATTACCCACACCTTTTCTCTTATGAGTGTAAGAAATGAAATTTCAGGGAAAAAATTTCTTAAGGGGTGTTGGGGAATGTAACGACTCGAAATTTTTTTCTTGAAAATGTATGTTATATTTTTTTTACTCATAAAAACTACATCCCTATATTCATGAAGTGAGTATAATTGAGATGAGACCATTGTGTTTGGACTTTTATATGATTGTTGTTCAATATGACTATTGGAAACTACACATTTAATGTTAATATTACTGATTATAAATATAAATGATAATAGTTTTTATTGATGAAAGAAGAGTTTATTGCCTCATCTAGTAAATTCAAGATATTCAAATCCCATTTGTTGAATCATTGGAAGGTGGTGGCATCACTGGGTTTCTCTTTGGACCAAGCCTAATCCATGTTTTAACACGTTAAGCGTGAATGAAATCACTTATGGTATAAGTTAATGTTTTTAGAAATCGCCCCACAAGAATTGTTTTCTGAGTCACCCCAAGAATTTATAACCATTTTACACCTTAATCTTAGGTTATATTTAAGCATTATACCGGGTTATGCAATGAGGCCTTAGTTACTCTGTGTAATCCCCTGGTATAAATGAAATTTTAATTTTATCATTCATATTTTAAGAATCTACTTTCTTAATAAAAAATATGTTTAATTATGAAAAATTTAATAATTTGAATTTAAAATTAAAAAGAGTAAATTTTTGAAATTTTTTATACACATATAATTATTATGCTAAAATAAAATTCAATTTTTAATTTGAAATCACAAAATTAACCTAGGCAGATTTTTTCAAATTCATTTAAGAAGTTTCAATTTTTTTTATACTTGATGAATAGAGTTTTCCTATATGAATAGTATTTGTTGAATAGTAAACTATTTTTTTATTATTAAATAACTTTTTCTGTGAAAGGATTTTCAGAAATTGAACATACATGGTTATAATTAGGCTAAAAATGTGGTTCAATAAGATCAAAACAATTTTATTACTGAATAATAAATTTACCCGTTGGAATAGTAATTTGACCCTTATGAACAGAAATTTTATTAATGGAATAGCAACATAAAATAATAAATTATAAATATATTTTAGTTATCTTAATTGGTAATGTGATATAATTATATCATATTATAAGTAAATAAATGTTTTAGAAATTATTCTTTAAGTATTAGCAGTTTATTTATTTAATTTAATTTTTAATGAAATTATTTCTTTATAAAATTGAGTTCATTTTTGATTTCTACACATTGAAGAATACTTATGTTTAAATTTTCGGATTTTTCTGAAAATGTAGAATTTATTATGAATAGTAAAAATACAGTTTCGACTTTTTAGATTGTTTAATGACAACCTAATGATGTAATGAGTTTATCAGATTATAGTTGAATATAATGAATTAAAATATAATATGAGGTGTCCCATGTGGCCAATACCATGGGAAAATACCATGGGCAAGCCCATGGTTTTGAAAATACCACTAATGAGGTTTCTATTGAAATTAATAATATATTCTCTCACTTTTCCTATAAATACTCACCATAACATATTTTCTATTCAAAAAAAAAATCATTACCCACCAATTTATTGTAGTTATTCCTCACCAGGAGTCCTCCCATGGTTCCCTCAGTCACCCAATGTCATGATCATAGATATTTAGATGTTACCATTCATGGTAAGGGAATATAACACCCCTCTCTCTTTCATGTACTCCCTTTATACTATTCCATTTTAATTTCTATTTGATTATTTTGGGATATGTCATTACATATCCCCATTACATTCCATAAGAATTAAAATTTATGAGAGACCCATTTTCTTTCAATCAAATCATTGTAGAAATTTTTATGTGGCGCTGTTATGCTACCAAAATTTGTTAAGGGAATTCTCAAACATCTATTTTCCTTTCATGAATATTTTTATGTGCTATGTCCTTAAAATTTCCATTAAATTTTCTTATTATCATTTGATCCAATTCCTATATTATATTATGGGTCATTTATGAATGTTATACCCTTTTCCCTTATATTTTAAAATTATTCAAAAACCATGCTTCATAGTCATTATGTTGTAGAATTTTAGTCTAAAAATATCTCTCTTTTTATAATGAAATTATTTTATTTGTTTTATTTGAATAAACAAACCTCTTTCATATCACATGGTACTAATCATCCCATAAAAATTATTTATTTTAGCCTAGAGTTGACATACATAAGATCCTCATTCTTTATCCATGGGTTATAAAAGATATAACGATCTTGTTATTAATTACGTTTTAAAACACCATGATTTTTATATGAAACCCATTTAATTTATTTTCTTTTGGGTTATTTATGAATTTAATGATTATGATATATGTGCCTCATAAGAATATAAATACAAATTAAGTGTATTACCTAATATTTGTCCAATTTATTTGATAAAAGAAATTAATCACTAGAGATGACAATTTTTATGTTTCCTTGGTGATCAAAATATTAATTTTTCTGACACATTGTGGATGGAAATTAGTGATATTCTTATGAATGACTAAAATAAATATTGTAGCATCACTTCGATGATATGATTCCTATTAATTTTTTTAGTATATTCCTCTCTTTTACATTGATCATGACTTTTTTTATCTCACCATGTTCTTATTGATATCACATGTAAACTATTTCCCTTGTTTATCCTTACAAGGGATTCTGCTCACCCTTTATTTGGATGTATGTCTCTATGTTATGAGATGAATTAATTTTAATTAGGATGAACCTATGATGAATTATTACAAGTGGATTAAAATAATTCCTTATGTTTTCTTGTATTATGTACCTTATTACCAAGGCACTAAATGTTAAATAACCTTTGTTTATAAAAATGTAATGAAAACGAGGGATTATAAAAAAATACTCTAAGTTCCTCGCTACTCGTTCCTCAAGAATAATAATCAGGGGATCATTGTTCCTTCAATACATAGTGTAATTAACCAATACCAAGGATCTGATCTTGTGATCGAAAAAGGCAATAGAGGAAGCACCAGGAAGACATCGGAAGCTAGGCCAGGTGGGGAGTGGTAGGAATGACCCTCCAGCAGATCTGCTAAAGGAGGCGATGGGATGAGGTCCTGATATGACCATGTAAGACAGGGGGCATGAATTAGCGCATGTTGTAGATAGTTAATGGGGGTCGTGGGTGGCGACCAGGGGCCACGACAGGAGGTTGCGAAGGCTGTAGTTGGAATACTGCTCAGAGCTACATCAAACGAAGGATCTCATGATGGTGATGTGGTCACTATACTAGGGAAAGGCGGTGGGGAAGCTATATGAAATGTGGTTCAGTGACATGTTAAATGTGGTAGTTGGATAGTCATGCAGGGACCATGTGGACTAGAGGTACACACCGAGGAAGGGAAGCATCGAGTGGATAAAGTCATCCCAGGTGACGCGGGTGGGACTGGAGAACCCGACTGATCTAGGGGCCCATTATGTCGGGCCAGTTCAGGATAGCTCAAACTAAACTGGGTTTGGTCGGACGGACTGGGTTGGGTTGGAACCGGACCATAAAAACCCATTTTTTACAAAATTGGCCATAACATTCAAATGGGTGCCCTATTTCAGGGCTCGTTTGTGGTGTTGAGACTCTTGTGTTTAGACTATCCGTTTGAAATAAATTAACTGAGTTTTTATAGAAATTAGTTTGTGCCCTAATGGCTTGAGGTGTAGGTTCTTATAAAATAAGAGTTCTACGAGTAGAATCTTATAGCTGGTTTTCACTATGTGATCTTGGTGACTCTGTGACTTGGGGAGTGTGTGACCCATTAAGGATACATGGTCCATCGACTCTCTATGAACCTTCAAAAATCTTTTCTCTTATTCTATTTGGTCCATCAATGCATCTGGCTCCATCGTTGCTTCGTGCACCACTAACGCTCCTTGCACCCCTAATTCTCTAGGATCCATTGACGATCTATGCACCATCGATTATCTGAGTTCCCTCAACACTCCATGCTTTGAAGATACTTCTAGTTTCATGGATACTTAGAGATCTTGTGGACTGAAACTGGAAATCCTTCACTTTATGCTTTAGACTTATACTTGTCTGAGCTGACCGTATTTATTGTACTTTGTGTGTTTATTTTTTGATGTACTTTATGTGTTTCCTATCTGAATTAGTTTGTGTGTTGAATTTGTGGTATAATTTTGGTATTTATTAGTGCTATTACTTCTTTGGGTTTGGTGTCTCCTATTGATTTTTATTTTACTCACCCATGGATGGGTTTTTCCCGCACGTGTCGTGTCTTGTGCAGACAATTGACACATTGATAGAGTCTGAGGTGGACCCAGACCATGTGGTTATTAGAGTTATTAGATAGTAAAGGTTTTTTATATAACATAAAATATCTATCCCTCACCAACCATTACTGTAGGGTTTTATGCGGATGAGTTTCAGGAACCCATGAAATGATTTTGGTAGACTATTCTTTTGGTGGGCTTGTATTATTTCCTTATATAATTTATAATTTTCCTACTATCATACTCTATGGTTGGTATCATTGTGTACACATGCATTTTTTACATAGTGTTTTTACATTTTAACATTTTTGGATTGGAGATTCGTGCATGTGTAGAGGTACATAGTCAAATGCCTCCCATTTGTGGGATATTCCTACACTGTTCTAGTCGCCAATCGCTAGCCCATTAGAGGTGGGAATGAGGTAATAACAACACAGATACATCTGGAAAAATTCTTGAAATGTTACATCAATTAAAATATATAGGATGAATCGACATGTAGAGTAGATATCAGAATTCATCTTTATGAACAAAAGATACATTTATCTCTCAGATTTGTAGTTAAGTGATAAATCTTGTAAAAGGATTCAATACAAATAAAATACCCTTATATTTTCATTAAATAATGGTATAATGATCCAAAATACATTTTATACCTATAGAAATCAACTCCACATTCATTATATGTTCGTGTCTCCTGATATGATAGAAAATGATAGGTAACAATGTCTTGTGTTATTAAAAAAACATATCTCCCTTCATGGGGTCGAAAGTGAGAAAACAAATTCTTATTAATGTGAAAACATATAAAAACACTCAATAAATTATATGTGATCTATTATGATCAAATTTGTTTCAATCCAATTCTAGGATTTCTCGGTATAATTTAAATTTTATTTTCATATTTTTTACAATTTTTTCAATTATGGGGAAATCAAGTGTATTGGGGTCAAATACAACCAAACATGTTCATATTAACATGAAATCTTAGAAAAAAATAGTGAAATCATTTAAAATCGGTAGGATTAAATGAAACATGGATCATATAACTGAATTGATAGTTATGATCAAAATTGACTTTTGTCTCATAGATTTGGAGTTAAGTGAAAAAACACATAAAATGGTTAATTACAAAGAAAACACACATGGTTGAAATTAATTTTTTGTCGAATGATCAATGATCAATTTTTTATCTATATGAATCAATGATGATTCTATCAGATTCTCGTGTCAATCAATATAACAGAAAATGATGGGTAAAATTGTCTTGTGTTATTACAATGAAATATCTCTTGATAGGGTGTCAAAAATGACAAAATTACATTAGATTGACATGTGAATCTTGGGAAGAATTACTGAAATATTATCTAATATATTGGAATCATCAAAATATAAATCTATTGGTCGAATTGGTCAGTAAAATTAAATATTTATTTTTATATTTATTACATGTTTTTAATAATGGGAAAATCAGTTTTGTAGGGCTCAAAACCTACCAAATGAGTTCTGGCTGACATTAAATAATAGGAAATTGATATTTATGTCATTTTAATTCTATATGAATCTTCAAAAATATACAAGATACCTTAATTGATTAGTATAATTAAAAGTGATGTTTGTCACTTTGATTTGGATTTAAGTGAAAAATAATGTAAAGGGGTCTAATACCAAGATATGACACATGGATTGACATGAAATGGTGGGATAAAAAAATTATGAGACACAATCAGAATGGGAATTGGCTAATGCTGCTGATCTGACCGGGTTTTTATGTGGTGATTATGACTATTATGACATGTAATCTCGCTCTCCCCCTCTATTATTTGTCTCTACACATTTATTTTATTAATAAATTTGGGGGTCCAAGCGTGCTTGGATCTGACTTTTAGGGTAGATAATTTTAAATAAAGTTAAATATACTAAATTTTAGTCAATTGTTTAAATTATTTACTATATTATCACATAGATTTATTGAGATATATGAGTGGAAGGATCTATAACTTCTTGGATCCCTGGTTTGGTATGAATTACGATTTTTTATATGTTGTTTTTGTTCTTCAGATTTTATTTATTTTAGTATTTGGTTGATTTAAAAAATATGATTTTAAAAAAAATATCATAGAGTCTGAATTAGGAAGTCACTAATTCTATAAATTTCTGGAGGCATTAAAAACTACCTCTAACAGTCACTATATGGTCTGGATTTACGGTCACCTATGGAAGTCGATAATGGTAATAATTTTAGGTGATTTAGTGACCAACTATAGTGGGCAAAACTCCTCTTACCACAAACTACGATCCATATAGTGACTGTAAATAGAATTCTCCATTTCCCTATTGCGATTTTCCAACTAAGAAAACCAAAAACGGAAGGTCAATGGTTTCTAAAGGGATTTCGAGACTGCTTTTGGACGTCCACAAAGGTGGAATTTCATGTAGTGAAATTAGTTAAAAACATGTTTCAAGGGGTCATAATGAGAAAACTGAAATTGGAAAACCATGAAATCATAATAAAATGACCATAGTTTGATTTGTAAAATTTAGAAACTGACAACACATCATTCAGAGTTATCATTTTCTGGGGATGCTCGTAAACATTTTTTTAGAGTATTAAAAAACTATAACATGAATGTAACAAAAATATATAAAAAATATCTTATTGAATTGAAAAAATGTAAAAACCTCCATTTATTAATTTATGATGTGTATACATAAAAAACATATCCATCCGACTTGTAGTTTGCTCATATTGACTCAAACAAATAGTTTTCAACAATACCAAGACTTTAAAAACTTGTTATAGTGGGTCAAATGAAAGAAAATGAAATCAAATTTTAAATAAATCATATGAAAATGAAATTAAATTGATTTTTTAAATTTAATAAACAAACTAGCATAATTGGGAGTTATGGTTTTACCAAGATTCCAGTAAACATTTCTTCTGTGTGTTAAAACACTAATATATGAATGTAACATTAAAAACCCTATAATTATAACTAATATTGATGTTAAGTCCTGCGATAACTACTTTTGAATTATTTTTAACAGGTAAATATAGTGAACTCACCCATCTGACATGGTAGGATCTTAGAAGAACTAATAAATAGTTTTTAAAGATACCCATGTGTTTACAAACATCTGTCAATAGGTCAAGAATCCTATAAGTGATTTCAAGTGGTCATGGAATCATTGAAAGATGACTATAAATTTATTTTTGAAATATAAAAATTGACAGCTCTTCATTCTGAGTTACAGTTTTTCTAGATTGCCTATAAATGATTTTTTAGTGTTTTAAAACACAAAAATGTGTGTATATGATTAAAAACTGAATAAAACAACCTAATGTTGATGTGAAATCATGAAAAAACAACTTTCTATTAATTTTTTGAAATATAAGACATGATTCATATCATAGTGTATAAATTTTTTTTATTCATTAAATTTTATGTACACCACATGTTGATTTAAAAATCTATTAGATTGTTATATAATTATCATTTTTCAGATTAAAGTGTTCAATTATATCTTAAATAGATAAGTTTATTTTTTCAGAGTGCGGTGCCATATATATTATTTTTTTATTTTAAAATCACCTCTATTTTACTTAAAAATTAAATAATTTTATGTGTAATATTCATCATTTATTTTCTTTCAGCTATATTCCACATATCATTTCTTAAATTCTCTAGTTTCTATTATAAGTGAAAAATGCATGTATTAAGTAGGATAACGACTGTTCTGATCAACGACATTATTTAGAAGAAATTAATTACGGTTCTTCATTTCTATGGTATGTTGTAATATTATCAATGATGCTATAATAATACTTATTTATTATGATAAATCATAATTTATATCTTTTACTTTGATCATATTGGTAACATGTTGTAGTTTGTTTCAACTGACGACATGATGTGGAGGTAGAATGATGCCGCAGAGGGAATAGTATGGATGTATATTTTCCATGGGGTTTTTAGTTTGGAACATATTATATATATAAATATATATATTGATGACTAATGTTATGGATTTATTGATGATACAGAGACAATGGATGTATATATATGATTGTGGATGTATGAAGTCTGTATGATGATTTTATTATGCATGTCTATTTTAGTTTATTATTTATCAGAGGTTATACATGCATATTTTTTATTAACTACCACTAAATATATTCTTAAGAATTTATTTTGAATCAATTATAATAAATAGTTATTACTGTATGTAGCAGTAGTTAAATTAATTTACTATATTTTATTTTCAAATATGTTTCTTAAAAAATAATCCACCACAAAATGAAATCAAAACTGCACTTAAGATCTCTGAAAATGACACATAAAAAAAATCATTAGAAAGAAAAAACTTGTGCTAAATGATTATTGAACGTGAAACATGTGACAATTTCTGTAACCAGTACTGAAACACATAGTGGATGTTTTTATAGGTATTTATCATGGTATTTATCATATTAGTCTATCATTATATGACATCACATATTTTGGGATTGGTTTATTTATTAATTTATGGAATTTGTGGATTCTATAATTTTTTCAAGGAATTTTATTTGTAAAAAATATTTTTAAATATATATATGTGTGTGTATTTAAATATATTTATTATCATCATATATATGTCACAAATGGGGGAGGGTCATGTAAAATATATTTGTTATTATATATACGTCATGTATTTAAATATATTTATTTTTATATTTTTATTATAATTTATTTGAGTAAATTATGTGTATATTTCTATATATCTGCATATATATATAAATATGAACATCACATTGTGTGAGATATGATAAAATTGGATGCATCAATTTCATGGTTTTTCATTGTTAAAGCTGAAAAAAGAAAAAGTGTACTAGTAAATACTTTTTGTGGTTAGAGGGTCATCATTTCAGCCATATTGTTTGATTTATAAAAGGGACCTATTATTTAGCATTACATGGTTTTAGATACATAGGTTGTCCACACTGAAACATCATTTTTTCTACCTTGTGAATCCACACAAAAATAGAGTGGGAACTAAAACAAACCATTATTATAAGGGTGATAAATCCTTCTATAAATTATATTAATAAGGTTCATTATTCCCATTTTTCCTACTTATTTTTGGCAGAAGTCTTAATGGAAACAATAGGTGCAGAGTGTATAGGGGTAGTCGGGGCCATAATAGGTGCAACTTGGGAGGTTATCTATCATCCATAGGTCCGTAATTTACTCCTCATTTCTATTTCAGCAATCCAAAAAATATGTCGTGAACATAAATGATTGGTCTACTAATGAAGCAATAATATATATATTAAATAACGTGAAAAATGAAAAAAAATATAAATGGACACTAGTTATAATGTGGAAAATCCAACAACATAAAAAGGGTAAAAACTATATACAAATTGAAGGATCACTATTGGTAAATGTGTTTACACACTTTCTGACTATTATAAGGGGAATACCCTTGTAAAATCTCTCTTGAAATATCAGAAAACCACATCAAAAAGACCACAATTTAATGGGATCCACTACTGATTTTATAGTTAGTGAACCAATGGAATGTGGAAACTAATGAGAAGGAGCCTCAATTAATAGACCTCTTCCATCCCCTCCATTATTTCCTCAACTAGTGATATGGTGTTGTTGGCCAACCATCACACAACAACCTCATCTGCTACCCACCTACCACCTTTTATAAATTTGGGGTGGCCGCCATCCAAGGAAAAATTTTAATGACAGATATCCCATTTGAAGACTGATCGAGAACTAATAACATATCCATGAATCCTTTATATATATATATATATCAAATAATTATACTCAATTCTACATGAGATAGCTCGAGGATATACATAATTCAATCATATTAGACTCAATAACCTTCATCATGAAATTTTTCAGACATTCATTAGTATAAAATCACTACATATTCACACTCCCATCCGCCACCATATCTCAGAAAAATGATATTGTTTTCCAATGTGATTTTCCAAAGAATGAAAATATGGATTCATTGTAACGTTCAAGGTGATATATTTGTCATAAAAATATTATAATACACTCATATCTATGCATGAGATCCTACAACAACCTTCTCATCCAAATAACGTCTTTGTATACCTATGTAGCAACCATGTACTCTGCCTCTATCATGGAAAATTTCACAATAGACTGTACCTTTGAAATCGTGTATAGAGATACTCCTACAAGTGTAAAAATAGAATAAGTATTTGATTTATACTGTTATGAATCACAAAAAAAAATCAGAATCCATATATCCTATTATAGTGAAATCTAATTCCTCATCACATAATAGAGCATCTCCGGTATACATAATATATATAAAGATCCCATTTTCTTTTGTCCAATGCTCCCTTCCAGGATTCTTCATGTTCTGAATTATAACTCCCACTATATGTTCCATGTATGTTGTTTTATAAACCATAGTTAACATTAGAATCCCATTTGATAATGAATGCAGCACTAGAGACATATCAATCCTCTCTAGTTCACTGTTACAACTCAGCAAAGAGGATAACATGAAATTAATGGCATGTGGTATGGTGATTGACATAAAGTCTTTAATGTTGAAGCATTTCAATAATTTATGAATATAATTATAATGTGATTTTGAAATCATCCCATTATTTTTTTCTAAAAAAAATAGATTACAAATACTATGGTTTCCCAAACCAATGTCCTTCTTATCAAACTATATAGACAATTAAACCTTCATCCCTTCAGTATGATCTATGTTGGGGATAGAAACCAACTTTTCATCCACATACTATAGATGAATGATGAAATAATTACCATCCAAACCAATAAAATATTCACTGGGATATTAATGAATTCTGTTGTATCAAATTTCAAGATACCTGAAGGAAATAGCTTTACCAAAACCTATATGCTTAATTTATACCATAAACATATTTTATTAACTTTCAAGAGAATATCATTTTCATACTTCTGCAAAACCATTTGGTGAATATAAATATTTTCATTGATATCACCATTGAAAAAATAATTATTCACATTCAATTTCCAAGATGCAAATTGATTGAAGTTCACATTTCTAGAACTATAAAACCATTCTTCAGTCTAAAAATAGTACAATTTTTTTTAATAAAAACCTTCCATATATTCATATATTTTTACCACCAGTATTGTATAATATAATTACAAATGGTATTTAAAATACAATTTGATCTTACAAAACCATTTATTATTGACAACATTCCATCCATGAGGTAATAGAACAAGAACCCAAGTCATGTTCTTATACATGGCTTCAAGTTAATCATGTATCACTACCATCCATGAAGACACATCTAGAATCTGGGTTTCATCCACCAAATAATAATTCTCTCTATCTTTTGTTGATATGATGTATACAATATTTATCTTAGTGACATAGTCTGAGTGCCATACTTTTGCTCTATTTTCCCTGGTTGACCATTCTGTTCCAGACTCAACTAGTAATTTATCATCATGCTCTAGTAACGACATAGAGGAAACTAGTACATCATTATATTTGTCCTCCACCTCAACAATTTTAGTTTATGTATTCTATTTATCTATTCCTCCATCAATTTTTATTTCCACCTGGTTTTCAATGAAGATTAAATCTATACTAATGATATGTTAGCAAAAAGTGTGGTCCCAAAAATGATACCCTATCACACCAACAATATACCCCAAGAAGATAACTTTACCAGATCTCAAATAAAAATTGAATTTCTTGTTGACATTAAAATATATATAAACAAGACTTTCAAAATTATGAAACCAATAATATTTAGTGGTTTTATCGATAAACATTTCTACCATTTTCCTTACATGAATTATTAGTGAAAGAGATTTGATGATAACACAATAAGTTATATTCATTTATGCATCTCAAAAAGTATTGGAAGTTTCTACAGTCTTCAAAAACACCCTTATTCTATTCAAAAAGGTCTTATTCATTAGATCTTCCACTCCATTCTGTTGAGTACATTACAACATTGTGAAATATATCATGACACCTTATTGTGGGAAAAAGTATAAAACTACTCACTTGTATATTATCCACCATTATAGGTCCTCATACAATTGATCTTCTTTCTAGATTCATGCTCCTCCACACTTTTAATATTTTGAAGACATCAAAAACACATTCCTTCATCTTGTTTGGGTACAAGAAACACCTCCTAGAAAAATCATCAATGATGGATTTAGTGTACCATTACCCTTCCAAGTATATAATCTATGTGTTCAATATTTCAAAATGGATTGATTATATGATATCGATGCTTTGTGTTATTGAAGTCCAAAACATTAATCTATTTTTATTTCTCAAAATACTATAATCATAAAATTGTAAGGATACCTTTATAATCATATAAAAAAAACTTCTAATCCTAATGAATTTTTAGTCAAAGTTCTGATATGTGGACAATATTTTGATGCCATAACCTCGTCAATTTTTCCATCGAGGTTATTGATGCAAAAATTATATCCACATCCTTTTATGTTTCACCCATAATAACCTACATGTTCTTTGAGATCCTTTCCACGTTAATCATAAAAATAACACCATTCTCAATTATTGTCACTCCATTTCCGATGTGATTTTATAATGTTATGTCATTAAATTATCCAAAAGACAATATGTTTCTCTTCAGGGCCTTCACATGGCATACAACTTGGATGGTTCGATAAATATCATCATCCATCTTCTGTTTTATGGTACAAAATAATAAAAATAATCAAGATGTGGTCATTCAAAATCTACACAAGTCATTATGGTATAATTTTATACTAAGAAAACCATTATCATCGAGATGTCATGTTCCATGTTTCTCATGAGTTGATTATCCCTACATCGTTGAGATGCCTCATGATTCAATTAGTCTCCACTATTTTACTGACTAGTATATATCCTCTTCCAAAACTACTCAAAAAATTTCAATCCATTCCATGTTTTTAGATCTATCTAGAACCATGAATCATTATTACATCTACATGTCTTTCTCCAATTTTAAATTTGGAAGTTATCCTTCTATAACACTACGCGTATCTTCATTTTCCATAGTGGAAAATTATTTTGATTGAATTTTCTTATCATGATTTTCTCCTCCATTAGGAAAATCCATCAGTATAGAACCTCATATATTTCACAACAGTGTATTTAATAATCTAAATAACTTTTTTTTATGTAACAGATCAATCAGAGTCGTAATCATAGATAATAATAAAATTTACAAGAATTATTAAAACCTGAAAATTTGAACAACACCATTCTAGAACTGGCTTATGATACCACCTTTATGGCCGTAAATGACAATCCCACTAGTGCAGAAATAATATTGAGATGAAATAAAGTGAAAAAATGGAAATAAATGGAAACCAAATATATCATAGAAAAAAATAAATAATTAAATTGTAAAAAATAGATAAATATAAGGATAACTATAGATAAAAGAGGGTATACACTGATTATCTATTATAAGATGAAAAATCTCATAAAATCTTAGTTGAATAATGGGGAAACAAAATCAAAAAATACCACAACCCATGTGGGATCTTCTGCTGATGAGACATCCAGTGAATCAATGATATGCAGATAAGACACTAACATCCCCTCGTGCTCTTCCTCCACTAGTGGTTTGGTGGGTTGGGAAACCTATCAGACAACCACCACATCGTCTACCCTCCTTCCACCCTTTTAAAAACCAAGGTGGCCACCATTTATGGAAGAATGCTTCAAGAAAATTCAACACCAAAGAAACTTCTTAGAGGATCTATTTAATCGGATAGTTAAATGAAGGTATGTTGTGGTGAGGATGAAGAGTCATTTAGTACTGGTTCTATAAATATATGCACAATACTATCCACCCTTTTTATTTAAAAATTAATTTTACAATTGGGGTTGAAAAAATGAACACTCCCAAGAATTCAGTTCTTCATTAAGGACACACTTACACACAGTGGCTTCTGTTAGTGTCATCACAACTGGTGAATTTTAGAAATGACATGGCTGAGGATGAGATGATGATGTGTGATCGTGGTTTGAGGCTACATATATGGTTGGTGATATATGTGGTATATTATAGATATGGTTCACATGTAATATGGGGTTTGGACAGGTCAAGGGTGTTGGTGGGGTGGCTGAAAAAGGCCTACACCACACCTAAATCCATCTACCTTCTCATACCATTATTTATTCTCCAATATCATATCATTTCTAGTTTTATAAAAATAATTACTTATAATTAACTATGATTAAAATGTATTGATTTATATAAATTAGTTAAAAAGAATTGAATATATATAACTCATGTGAAACTTGTTAATAAATAATAATATAATTAATAACATATAATTTTTTAAAATATTAATAATTGATAGATTACCTAAGTGAAAAATTCATCTCATAATGATAGAGAGAGCTTTTTGGATTTGTATAGTGATAATTGGAGAGTATGAAGAGAGTGTTTATATGGTTTGGAATATTGTGACACATAATGAATGAGTTGAAGAAACCAATAGAATAATGGATATATAGAGAATATCCATCCACTAAATTCTTGATATTGAAACACTAGGAATTTGATGTATTAAGTTACTGTTAAAGGGGAGGAGAGTTTAAATGCAATATACAATGATTATTTTTTTAATATTATTTTTTATTGGAGTTATGGTATTGTTTATATAATCAAAATTTCGTAATGAAGAAGTAATTAATATATTCCACTCATTGTATAAAAAAATCAATTTATGATGATGTAATGTGATGGTGATGATTGCCTACACCAAATGGAAATCAAATTTGGGGGAAAAAGACTGATATTATTTTATTTCATGAAGAATATAATTTTGATAATTTTTTATATAATTAAATTTGTCGAGATAATTTTTTGAATACTTGTTCAAGGATAAACCATGCTGAATTATATCCTTGATGTTAATTTGATCGCATGATCATGGGTTTTTTGATTATTCAATGGATTTATCTATACATTTTAAATGTTAAACATAGTAAATTATTTTTTTATGAATATTATTATTGTTATATGGTTGTTTTTTAACTTTTGTATGTGATTAATTTCATTAAAAATAAATGGTAATGATGAATTAATTTCATAATAAAAATAATATTGAAAGCTTTAACCTAAGAAGAGGGTTGATAAGTGGTGGAAGATGAAACTAATAAACCTACTAATTCACCCATATAAAATACTTGAGTATTATAATAGAAAATACCATATATGTATCCATTTATGGTATTATATCTATGTATTAGAATTACCTAAAATTCAAGAATACTTTTGATGATTAGAAGTTTTATGTTTTGACTATTTTAGAATACTTTTGGTTATTAGATTCATGTCTATAGTTGATCACATAAATTCAGTGAATGAAATGGATATTATGACATTAAATGGATGATGTTTCACATTTATAAGGATAAAATGTTGGTGAACCCATTATCTTTTATTATTTATTTTAATGATTTTTTTAAAAATAATTATATTTCTTTATGAAAGTTCTTGTAATAGTTACTATTAATAAAAATAATATTAAGAGTGATGATCATTATTCTAATGAAATTATTAAATATCATTAAAATAATAGTTTATAAAATTAATGGAGATTAAGAAGAAAATTTTAATTCATGTAATGTTGGAAAACATATCTAAAAGGGAATGTGAATGTGAAGAGAAAATTTTTTAGATTTCATTTTTTATGTGTGAATTGATTTGAATACATGAGGATGAATCTATTGATGGAATCTTCATAATATTCGATTAAGTGGTGAGAACTATGTGATGCGTATTTTAAACAAAAATGACACTATTATTTTGAAAACATGTTCTTTGAATCGTACCGACCACATCATGTTGAAAATTAGTGTTCATTCAATTCCTTTACATAAAAAATGGATTATTGATATTTTTTTAATGATTGAATATAATATTATCATATTTTGTTGGTTATAGGGATGGGACACACCTTTTAATTTAAAATTTTTCTATTATATTAAAAACATTCATTTTGTATCATTCTAACCACATCTATTGTCAGATATAATTGAATCAGGTTTATACAATTTGAAAATTAATTATGTATTGTTCTTCTAAATTTTGAAAAATTTTGATCTCGTTTGTTTAGGTTTGGATAGTGATATAAATTTTAAACTAAAATTACATCGTTATATTAAAAATTCAAATGTCGAGTCATATTGGTTACATCTTGTGTTATATTGATGTTCAATTTATTATTAAATGTCAAAAATTAAATATGGACAATTTTTAAATAATTAAAAAAAATATTCCCATTTTCTCAGTTTTGTATATATGATCTATTATTAAAATGGAAATAAAACATTATATTGAGAAAACATACATCAAGACGCATTGAACACATCCTATGTGGGATTGGATTGCTGTAAATTATAACTAATGAAAAACGTATTATAGATCATTATCATAATGTTTGAAAAAAATCTCAACTTCTTTTCATAATTTTACTGATCTGACACACGTGTTAAACAAATATGAAATTCTATTTTCAAAACACGTGCTTCAAGGATTTCAGATCACATTGGGTTTCATATTGACGTGAAATAGATTTAAACACATCAAAAATTAATTATGGATTATGTTACAATTATTTTCAAACAATATGATCTTGTTTTCTTGATTTTGGATATCGACATGAATTCTAATCAAAAATGGATCCTTTATTTTAAAAACACATAATTTTTGTCATATATATCACATAATTTTTCTAATTGATGTGCGGCCGATTCATAATTGTATGAAATGAATAATGGAACATTTTCTTAATGTTTGAAAACAATCCAAGCATGTCATCTGGATTTTGGAAATTTTATTTCAGTTGTAATCTAAAATGACATTTTTATATTGAAAACACAACCTTTGAGTCATATCGACTACATTGTGTGACAACATATCATTTGGTAAATTCATACATGTGAAAAAAATTATAGATCATTTTTATAATGATTAAAAACAATAAAAAATTCTTTTTATTTAATTAGATGATGTGACAAATGTTTTCAAATAAAATGGAACATTTATATTCAAACCATGCACTCTGAGTCATACCAACCACATAAGGTATAATATTGTGGTGAAATCATTATATATTTTTCAAAAATGAATTAGGGAACGTTCTCCAAAATATTAGAAAAAAATCTAATATTATTTATCTTCATTTTGGCTAGTGATGTTTGTTTTAAAATAAAATGACACCTTTATATTGAAAAGAAACGCTTTAATTTATATTGGTCATATCTTATTTTAGATATTTTTCATCCAAATCATAAAAATGAAAAATTAATTATAAGACTTTTTATTAATTTTTGAAACAAATATGATATTATTATATCCATTTTGGATATATTACATGTGTTTAAAACTAAATTGAAACTTTTAAATTCAAAAGAAATAATTTAAGTCATACCAACCACATCATGTTTCTATTTGGTATGCGGCCAATTAAGACATGTGAAAAATGAATTATGGATCATTATAATAAATTTTGAAAACAGTATGATCTTGTTTTCAATGTTATGGTTATGCCATAGACGTTTTAAACACAAATGGAAATTTTATATTGAAAACACCACCTCAACAAATAATGACCACATCGGTTGTCAAATTGACATGTAATTAATTTCTTCATATCATAAATGAGTTATAGATCATTGAAAAAAATATTTAAAACATACTGAGCTTATTTTGATAGTTTGTTCTAGTTATGTATATTTACAACTACAATGATGGTTTTATATTTTAAAAATGCACTTTGAGTAATGTCAGTCACATAGTGAGTCAAATTGTTCTGTGATCGATTCATTCATGTCACAAATTAAATATTGACCATTATTATAAATTTTTGAAAAAAATATCATTTTCTTGGTTTAGGTTATTTTATGTGTGTTCCAAATAAAAATTTAACTTTTACACTAAAAACACATTATTTGAGTCTTACAAACCACATCATCTTGCAAATTTGCATAAAAGAATTCCTATGTGTGATAAATAAATTATGGATCTTTTCTATAATATATTAAAATATCCATACACCATTTTAATTGTTTTGGTGATGCGAAACTTTTTATCAACTAAAATAGAACATTTTTATTGAAAACTATTACTTAAATTTTTACCAACCATATATGGTGTCAAATTGACATACAATAGATTTTTATAATTAAAAAAAATTATAGATTATCTTTCATAATTTTGAAAACATTTTGAGCTTGTTTTATCAATTTTGGCTATTTAACTCATTTTTTATACTAAAATGGAACTTTTTTCATTGATAACACGTTCTTTGAGTCATAACGATCACATCAAGTGTTAGATTGTTTCACGTTCAATTAATATTTGTGAAAAATGAATTATGGTATATTTTTTCAAAACATGAATATTTTATCATCTTTTATGATTAGTTTTTTTCTATGCTACATGTGGTTTAAACTAAAATGATATTTTCCTATTGAAAATAAGGACTTAGAGTAATATCGACCACATCAGATATTAGTTTGATGTGTGTTTGACTCTTACACATCATAAGTGAATTATTTATTATTTATTATATATGTTTGAAGTTATGACAAATTCATTTTTATGGTATTGGTCATGTGAATCAAGTTTCAAAATGAAATGAAACAGTTGTATTAAAAATAAAGAGATCAATTCTTACCAAATATGTAATGTGTCATATTATTGTGCAACCAATTTGTGCACTTCAAAACAACTTATAGATCAGTAATCTAATGTAACAAATAAATTTTAATTTTTTTTGGTTTTGAACATGTGACATGTGTTTTGAAATAATGTGTAAATTTAATGATTTAAGTAATAGATAAAAATTTCATAGATATTAACTAAACAAGTTATATACAACAATGTGAAAATTATTGATATTATTAGTATAAAGTCATATATTTATTGAGTATGTTTAAATTATAAGACATTATATTGTTCTATTTTTTTCTAAAAAATTTGATTCCCTCAAATATAATTATCCTTAATATATAGATAAAAAATAATATAGAATAAATTAGATTCTAATACATCTCAAACAAAATATATTTTTGTGGTCATATCTTATACTAGATCATAAACATATTAGGTGATTAGCTAATTATAAGGTGAAAAGGAATTCTAACACCATGTACTCATCCAACTGAACTAAAAAAAATTTAAGTATTAATTTTAGCATGTAGTATACTATAAATCATGATTGTACAAAAAAATTAGAACACAATAATGAATAAATATATTTAATGAAATTTTAATTACCATTAGAAATTATCTATTTTGGGATTCTAGTCATTTGATGGTATATGATATATTTAATAAGATTTAAAATGTAATATTGAAAATAAGTTCTAATATCTTACATTGAAAACTGTGACCAAAATATGTTAATTGTTTTGTAATATGTTTTGAATGCAATAATCCTATATATACCGTAATCTGTTACCATTTAACGAAATCCATAGACTTCTTATGATTTTTGGACGACCTCATACCATAAGTCAACATATATTTATATATCATCATATATGAATAAAAGTAACATTAAAACAATACCACAAACATATAATTCAATTTTCATCTATAAAAAATTGATTGTTGTGCAGTAAAAACTTGTAATGATCATTATGTTCGATTGTTTTGATAGAAATCCATGCATTGGATCCAAATAAATTATATTTTGGGAATCATAATTTACTAATATTATCATACAATGCCTCCTAAAAAACAAAATAAAACAAGTAATGAATAAAAAAAATATTTTTTATATGATTAGATTATATGGTTTTACCCCGGTATTATATTCACAAATATGAATATTTTGCCTATATTTTTTTATCAAATTAATTTCTTAGTTCATATTTGTTCATTTAAATTTCATTAACATCCAATGATAAATATTTCATAGAAATGTTGTTGGGATTAATGAATCAAAATCTTGATTTACAAGGTTTTCATATTATATAGATGTAATATAAACACCTGTAGAAAATAAAAATATTTATTTACTTTAATAAATATAGTAAATCAGTTTTTGGACAGAAATATTATAATAATATACCTTATATATGTATTCCCAATTAAAAACAACATCCATTAAAACTTGATAATCTCAGTTAAACTCTTGAGACCAACCACATATAAAATTAAATTTTACGAATATTTATTTTTTCTATTGAATGTAAGATATATATCTATATTTTAATGTGGTTTCTTCATGAACATGAAATATTAATATATTTTGTAGTGGAAATGGTGGGGATAAATAATTCACAAATGGTCCTTTTGTTTTCATCGTCAATTCACTAGTTTTTCTTGATCCAACCATCCATTTAACCATCGTTTTATATGTTGGTAATACTATACCTAACATCAGTCCTATTTCATCAACTATTATATGATTTTAATTTGAAAAAAATTAATAATGACATACCAAATGTATACTTATAAGATTAAACATCCATTCTATGAATGTTCTAGTATCATCATTAACTGTTGAAATATCTATATCATCTTGTGATGTTATAAACTAAATGTTGTGATCTTGATCTATATCAATTCCCAACCTCATGAGATATTTTGGGAGTAAATTTTTATCTAGAAATTTTCCCATGATATTATATAATGTACCCCTCGCAACATGGAGATGTGTGGGAATTCATAGATAGAAATCAAATACAACCCTACCCTATACGAAATATAGTAAAATAAAGTTACTAGAAGATGTCTGATTCAAATTTAAGAGAAATAATAATGATGGAATTAATTACTATGGGTAAGGTATGCATTCGAGGGGAATGACTTACCTCAAACATAGTGGGGTCATTTGGTTGTTCATGTAATGATATTTTTTACACATCCAATTCACTTTGTACCCCATCCTTACATTGTGACATGGGTACATTGGTTTCAATCCACGTTTTTATGCATTAATCACTCATATTTGTTTGTCATAAATTCACTATTTGAATCAAATTGGATTGCATTTATAATATCAAAAAATATATTATCAACTATAATGAACCTAAAATGATATATCATCATGAAAATGGATTAAATCATCCAATAATTCCATCTTTATAATGTTTGAATAAGTAACTAGCCAATGGGGATTTACACATCCATGATTGTCCTGAAATAGAAACATGGTAAAATTGTCTAAAATCGTCATTGGAATTTTTAGGTACCATTAAGACATATTTCTTATTGAAATCATCAAAAATAAATGAACTCTATAAGCTATAATAAAAATTTAATAATCATTTAATTATATAATTTTGCGATAAATTAGATTTTGTATATCATAACATTACTTTAATATCTTCCCAAAGGGATTCCTTTGGTAGTGGATGAACATATAACTAGGAATCTATTTCAATGGTCACATTAAATATCATTGTTTCCCTACCCTAGATAATTAGCATTGACTAACTGGATTCAATGGGTTGGTCATGTCGATTCGATCCATCCTCAAATTTTAAACCCACGATTAATTCCATTATAATTTTAGTCAACATGGTGATGCTATGGTGTTATTTTTTTTTCATCAAAATTTTGTTAATACCATTATAATTCTAGAGTTTCAGTATAAATTTTATATTCTTCCCTGATATTGGTAATATCATTTGGTGTATAAGTTTCTATACATATGGGTAGTCAAATAGTTAATTTATATAATTTTAATAATGTAGAGGGAACATAATATTATGAATAAAATTATAGTGTATCAAAAACACATTAACAATCTCATTGAACTCTCTTTCTTTTCATTAATAGTTTGATGGATTTTTATCCTCTATAAAGAAATTTACTCCCATATTTTTGGTCCCATCAAACATAAAATACACAATCGACATTGGGAATTCTATGAAATTATAGTTTTATTATATGGAAAGGGAGATCCTCTGTTGAATTTTCATCTAACAAAATATTAATTATAGTCCTTAGTAGGTAAATTGATCATTTCGTGTTTTCATGATCAGAGACATAAAATACATGCACTAGTGGTGATTCCATTATGAAAAAGCTCATCCTGCTATAATTCCACATTGTAATTAACCATCACAAAGCCCATTTCATGAAATTTAACATCACAATTGTTGTTAGACCATTTCTTATAGAAACATAGAATTTTAATCTTAATATAACCCAAATCATATATCTATTTGATGATACTAAAATATGGCATATTCTTATAAATTTTATTTCTATCCATTGAATCAGATATGTGCACCGCATCCATAATAAGAGTAACTTCATTTTTTTGTCTCATAATATAGTCACCATGTTACCTATTATAGTATGTATAAACATTAATTACAAAACTATTATAGGGTATAACATTTAAATTTGGTCAATTGTCTAGCCATCAAATTCATATGGTAGTATACTTCATATTTTTAGATAACTCCGTATATATATGATCTTATAACAGTATTATAAACTATTCATTATGTATAATTTATATACATCTTTCATACCATTTAAGGATTCAAATGTCTATGAATTTCTTTATGAGATTCAATAGATTGAACAACATTCTTATTAGTATATAAAATATAAATGTGATCTTACTCCCACATTGTTATGGCAATTATAACAACATCTCTATTGTAAATCCCTTAACCAATAAGGCATCTACAATGATGATACATTCAAAGATTCATTCTATATTCATCAAATTGGTAATCAGTATATAATTAAACAACTTCTTTTATAATACATCATTTTTAATAAAAAATAATTTCCAAATTTAATTGATGATTTACACATAATTTCATTATATAACGTTTAGTGCGATTCATCAATCTATAATGTTTAGAACTATAAAGTTCATCCTATGTAACCAAGTAAACCATCAGTTGAACTATTATATCAAACAATAATTGTGGGAATAAGATATATAATTCACATAGTGTGACTAAAACATTATTATTCATTTTCGTTAACTCCATTTGGCCTATAACATTATAGCATATTTACTTGTAAAATAAATAGTGTCTTGTTAATATATTCCATAAATTGTTTTGTAGAATAAAATGTAAAAAAAAGGTATAAAATTTTGTATCAAAATATATAATCCATGTAATTTTAGTTCCATTAAATTAAAATTATTCATTGAAATAAAAATATAGATATTTGAGGAAAACACCTCTGGAAATTTTACACTAATAAATAAAATAAAATATTTAAAGTTATATTTTCTGGATAGAGTGTTAGAAGTTAGAAAAATAAAATTACACCTTCTTACCCTAGACAGTTCCATATCTTCATTTATCCCCATGTAAATCCTCTCCAATAATCCTAGATTCCATATTTGATTTTTCCTTGAACAAATACGAACATTCTAATAACCCAATTAGATGCATTTTTTTCTACAAGAATAACATCAAGAAAATGTAAAATGTACAAAAAATTCTAATATAGTAATTCAAATAAAATTGTTCTAAATATCCAACATAATATCATAATCATATATTAAAATACATCACCCTAAATTGTTTCACTATATTTTACATTATCTTATAGTTCCTCATTCATTATTCGAGGTGGTGATGTCCACTTCTCATTATACCCATCGAATATTGATTAACATGATTAGTATTTATTTTATCACGATAAAACAAAGTATACCCTAAAACTACATTACTTGAGAAATGCATTAACCAAACATAGTGTGTGTATTATTCCATAATTGGACCCCCAAAAATTTCATTAATTATATAACGATAATCATTTCCATAATCAATAAATTTAATTATTATCCAATAAATCATGGCCCTAAAAGTAAATTATTCTATTCTATTAGCATAATTCATTGTAACACATATATCCTAAACCAATTCTTGATATGCAATAAATGGATAAAAATATACAATGATATAATTTATATGTTGTTTTGGAACAATTATTAGAAGATACAACATAATTTATTTATGCTTCAACCATATCCATGGGGGATATTTAAATTTACTAACATATCCGACCTTCTGCTTGGTTTACTTATTCGTACACAAACATGATTTATTCCTTTTATAGATAACATAAGACAAAATATTATTGGCACATTTCCAAATTTTGGACACCCATTAATAGTTTTCTTCAATTGAGGAGATTCTACTAGATGACATAGTTTACAATATTATATATTGTAACTATTTGTCACATAAATTATCTAAAGGTTTCCCAACATCCATATATTCCTATAATATTCATAATAATAGGAACATACCATATATATTTTTATTGACCTAATTCATATTTATTTAATGATACAAACCATACTTAGGGAATTTTATGAGTGATTCATTGTCGTTGAAAAACAATATGCAATTAGTTGAAAATGAATGAATTTTAAGAGAGAAAATTCTTATTGAACAAACCATTCCCATAGAATTATATGTTTGATATGGATGTTAAATTTCATATGGTATCATACCATTCTGGATTCTATGTAGTTTGGTAAAGCCGGTGCCGCTCCATCCGCTACCATCATTAAAACTATATAACGTTAATACAACTAATAATGTTGTGTATTTAATACAACTGGTATAAAATGGCCTCTTAGAACCAATAATAATGTTCTCAAACAACATTGGAAAATAAAAAAATTCATCCTCAATTTCCATTTTCAATTCTTCTATATGATTGCCATCATCATTTACACCAGTAATGACCTCAAATTTTCTATGAACCGCAATATCATCCCAATCAGCATGGATATTCAGTTTTTCCATTTGTTTAGTATTTAATATTTAGCTCTGATCAAATCCTTGAAAATTAATATGTTCTTCCATATCTTAAATACCAAATATTCATGAATTATAATAATATAAATTTGGAAAAGGATTTGAAAAGGTTCTTATACATTCTATATTAAAAAATTGATATACTCCTTCACTATATTCTCATAATATTTCCTCATATAACTGGTGTTAATACATTTTCAATTCCCATCTATGCTATTAAGTTCATAAAATAGCCATTTTCTATAAAAAAATAAATACAAATAAGATATTTATAATAAAAGGATAATGTTATGGATAATTTTAATAAGGGGAAACCATGATTTGAATGTCATATGTTATGATTCATAAAAATGTTTATATTACAAAAGAGAGACATGAAAAGAAAAAATCTAGGGTAAACATTTGGTTGTTGATATGTTTTCTTTGCATTATGTTCATTGGGACAAGCAGTGGTAAAATAATTTTTAGAAAAAAAATATTTCTTATTGGATGGTATAAATACCATGGAAATTATTATTATTTCATTTTATTTAATTGCAACCTCACTTTTAAATTTGTGTAAAAATATATTTAATGAGAACATACAATATCATATATTCAGAAAATTTTGAAACATTATCATGGATCTTTTAATTTCAAGATACAAATGGGGGAAAATGTAATTGATGATATATGTGAAGTTGGATTCCATGTTACTTTTTTTTGTAGATCATTTGTAATAATGTGTTATAGGAATACCAACAAATATATTTATACTATAACCAACTATTGAACCCATATTCCAAAAATAGTAGAGTTATCAATCTTAGGAATATTTCAGTTATCTTAAAATATCTATTTCAATAAAAAAACCCCAAATAAATTCCATTTAGAAGCATTCCCAAAAAATAGATAGCATTTATTTCACATCATTGAGACACAAAACATTATGATTCCACCAATAATAATGACATATCTAAATATAATTTATCTCACACATATAATAGTCAAAACTTTCAAAGATAAATCGAAAACTATTATATTCATTCTTAATAAAATCCAAACCACATGAATGGTTTGGTGAGATTATTAAAATATAAAAATATCTATTATATTTTAATCATGAATGTTTCCAAGAGAAATGTGTTTTAAATTAGTTATTTTTATTGGTGATGCACAAAATCTTTTTTAATTATTCACAATATAACAAAATACAAAAATATTATATAAATTAAATAATCAAAAAAATAAGATTATAAATTTGAAGTTGAGATTAATACATACCCATAAACATCAAACCATGACTAAATATTTTCTTATCCACCCCTACTATTTAAGGTAACTAGATAAAAAATGAATCATTTAAATAATTTTATCACCAATTATATTAAAGAAGGAAAACTCACAACACCTTCTCTCCTAAGAGTCTTATATTAATCCAAAAAATAGAACACTCTATTTGAACATGATATATACTTTATACTATAATATCAAAAATTATATACCTCAAAACATGTATATGAACATCATAATGTCCTAAATACCTAAATGAAATCCCTATAATAAACCCATTTAAAGGTCTCTCAAATCAAATATAATCATAATCAATGCCATGTGTTTACATATAAACCAACATATTCTTATTTTTAACTCTTAAAAAATTAAATCATTTTCTATTTAAAAAACTAATTATTTAACATTTAATCAAGTAATCCATTTTTTAATAAATTTATTACAATCATTGACTATTAATATTCATTTTCAAAACTAATTTACTAAATTAAATATTAATCCATTACATAGAAATAACCATAAAAATAAAATTTAATTTTGTTACTCTTTTTAATTTCAAAACCCAAAATCCATTATTCATTTTTAATGATATTCACAATCAAGAGTAAAAACTATATTGATTTTTGAATCTAGCATTTTTTTTTAAAAATTTGATTAAGTATAAAATCTACCATCAAATAATATATAAAAAGGAAAACTACACAAAAAATGAAAAAAGAAAACATGAGGACGTTTTCGTAAATCAGTTGGTTATGGGAGTGGAAGATGGATAAAAGGTGGTCACTGAATGGCTGCTTCATGGCATTGTTGGCTCATCTAGGGATAAATATAGGTAGGTGAAGTGGTAGAAAGCCTGATATAAGTCACACAAAAATATAGTGTCATTTGGATTAGGTATTAAAGAGATATTTGGTCGATGAGACTGATAAACAATGATAGGGAGAGGAATAATAACATAGCATATATTTTAGAGAGTTTATTTGAGAGAAGGTCAATAAGTGGAGGCAGTGGAGATGATCTTTCACGAGAGTTTTAATTGTGATAGTGAAATCACATTGGATAGGGTTCAATATTAAATATCAGGAAGGGTTTTATCAAATATTTAAAAAAATCACTGAAAAAGAGGGGTTTTATTAGTGATATAATAAAAATAATTGAAAAAATACCTCTTTATAGGTCCTTTTTATGCACTGATAGACACCACATTATCAATGTTACGAAAGTGTTGAAAATGTGCATCTTTTGCAGCACTATAAATATTTTTATATAAATACAAATACATTTTGATATATTTTTATAATTATTTAAATTTAAATAATTTTATATATTTATATAATTAAATATATTTAATATATATTTAAATATTAATACAAATATATTAAATATATTAATTATAAATTGTGTATTACTTATTTAACTATATCGACCATAATTTTATGATTTATTAATTTTTAAGTACATAATCCATTTTATATTTAAAAATATATATCAATATATATTTTTATAATTATATTAATTTAAATAATTATATATATTTATCTAATTACGTATATTTAATCTATATTTAAATATTAATACAAATATATTTAATATATTAATTTTAAATTGTGTATTACTTATTTAACTATATCGACAATAATTTTATGATTTATTAATTTTTATGTACTTAATCCATATTATATTGATAAATATATTTCAATATATACTATTATTATATGTAGTTATTTATTTATATACAAAATAATATTTGATTAGGAAAAAAATTATTAAATGAGATTAAATATTACAAAATATTAAATTTTAAAAAATCTTATACAAATACAAATGCTTCAAATTAATATATATGTATATATATATTAATGTTTAATATATATATATATATAATCATTATATATATTTATATATGTAATAATTATTTTACGTTTCATATGTAATAAATATTATATTAAATATTTAATTAGTGTAATAATTAATTTAATTTATTTATTCATTTTTTTTAATTATGAAGACTTTATCACTTATTTAATTATATATATAATATTTTTTTAGTTCATTAAATTTAATATAAATAATTAATATACTATTTATTAATATATAATAATATTAAATTTAATAAATTGTATATATATATATATAAGTAAATAATTGATTCACTCTTTATTAATATATGTTAAGATATCTTAATATATATATATAATTATATAATTATATATATATCAATATATTTTATTATATATGAAATAATATTTAATTATAAAAATGAATAAATATAAAAAAAGAATACATTTATAAAATTATTATTCAGATAAAAATTAAAAAGATAAATAAATTCAATATATATATATATATATTTTATATATAAATATACATATATCAATATATATTTGTATATATGAAATATGAATTTAATAGAAAAAAATTACTAATTTACTTAGCCCTCAACCTTAAGGGTCAGCAATTTAGGCAGCCCAACTAGGAAGGCATGTTGAGCAGAACCAGAGCCAAAGACGTGGTTATAATAGGGTGTAAAAATGCTTGTGAGTGCACGTACATGTAGGAACAAGCCTATATAGGTGTGTGAGGTGTGTTTGTGGGATCTCATCCCCACAATAGGCTGCTAGTTGGTCTTGGTATGGAATGATATAAAAAGCGGAAGCTAAATGTATGGATGTTTGATGTTCGACTCACACATGAACTCTTCAAAATTGACATAAATTTATATAATATTGATAAATATGACCTTTATCAGTGATAAAGAAAGATAATAAATGGAACCCTTTATCAGCTCTTTTTTAGCATTGATAATGGTATCTTTTATTTGAACATATCACTAGCACTGAATAAACCCAAATCAGATGTAGTGGTGTGACTAACTGTGTTATAATGCTAAAAATAATTTTTCAATTTTACTTTCATTGTTTAGTAATAATTTTAATACATAGAAGGTTCAAAAGAAAAATAAAAAATAAAGAGATAAATATATTATGGTGGAATCTTTACAAAATGAATGACCATGGGATCTGTAAACTGGATGTTCATATCATATAATAATAGATTTCTCTGTGATTGTCTCTGTGTGTTTCAGGTCCACGTATGGGGTGTCCATACAAAAATGGGATCTTGGTTTTGATTTATCAACAATTTTTCTAGAAACCATGGCTAAATAAATCTTTTATTTTTATTTAAATGATAGTATTGGTTTCATAAAACTACACCAAGTAATTAAAAAAATTATTTTACCCTACCCCTCTTTAACACCTCTACGACCCCAGTTGCCCCTCCCCCTCCCCCCTCTCCCCCGAGCACCCTGTTGACTCCCACTACCTCGATGTCGACCCCCTCCCTCAACTTCAACCACCATCTCCTCCAACATCAATGCCAACCTCCATACCTCGATGCATAACACTAGATTCTAATCATTCAGCATCAATGCCAACCCTTGACCCACAAACCTCCTCCCTTTTCAATGATTTCGACCCCAAATACTACCTCCCTCGATACCGACCACTGTGATGGCCACACAAATTTCGTTTCCCAATATTGTAACCCCTATATTATATTTTTTTAGTGACCACCAACTCTAATGGATATTGATCCAAAACCACTTTAAATATGCCTCCCTCATTGATTTCCCCAAATTCTGTCTTAGTGTATTGTTGTTGGGATCATGTCCCTTACCTCTACAGGGTTTCCCCCATTCCTTGCCTCAATGACATTATACATGAAAAATAACACAATTAATTTTAGGGGTAATATTTTTTAATGTATGATTATAATTTCATGTATAATTAAATAATTTTAATGTTAAATGTGTGTTTAGATGAATCAATTCCCAACCCTAGTCAATGATGAAATTGGATGATGTAAAAAATTGATTATAATTGTTTTATTAAACAAACAAATATTTATATATTAATATGTAGGGAGAAGAGTGAAAATAAAATAGCTATAGATAAAATTAGTATTAGCATACCATGAAACACATCTCTATATATCAATGGTTTAGAATACTGTTTAGATTTTTTATTTTATAATATTCATTAAATTGTAAAATAAAATTTCTATATCTGGATTGTAAAATAAATAAATGGTTGACTAGAAACATCATATATGATTACATTATATTGAAATAATTTCGTGCTTGATATATATATTTGATTTGACATGGTGAAATGAATATTATGGAAATTTAAAAATTTTAATATCCTGTCATTGATGCATAAGGTGACTCACTTGTGGAGAATTTAGTTTTAAACATGATAAATAATGTATTTGAATTTTCTGGATAAATTTTTTTAGATTTTGGTAGATCAAAAAACCATAAATTTATCATGATAAGATTAATCCTTCTCATAACTATAGTGAAAATAAAATTACTGTTTGGAATTAGTTATAAATGGAAAACAAAAAGTATATGAAAGCTTTTTATAGTTTTTGATTTTTTTATTAAGTTATATTATACCAACTGTCTTTATGGAATTATTGTAAATATAATACCCATGATTTTTTTGATTATTCATGTTGCATTTATTGAAGAAAATATCGCTTCATAATTCTATGAGATTAAAAAAATCATTAAAAAACAGGGACATGATTTTGAAAAGACACATGCATTCTTTAATGATTTTCATTCTTTACTATGGGGAATATTTTGATTAAAAAAAATCATATTTTTTATACAATCATATGTAATACATGAAAAAAATATAAGTAAACAAATAAAAAACATAATGAATAAAAAATAAGAAAACATACACAATGATATGTCATTCATTTCCTTTGAAACCATTATAGAAATGATTATTCTATTCATCAAATACATTATGTGGAATAAAGTAAAAATGTCATGATAGTAACCATGATGATTGGATAATACATCCAAAATATTCATTATCATAGAAGGTGTTTGATTCTTTATATCCAAAATTTTCTTCGAATCCCTGGACTGTACGTTTGGGGTTTGAATCTAATCATTTTACATTTTTTGGTAGTTAATTTAATAATTATAGGATTTTGATAGTTTTTTTACCCCCTTTATAATTACATCCATGGATGTGCATAAAAAATACTTCATTCATTATTATGAAAATTATTCTTGAAAAGGAAATTCCTAGAAATTAAATTTATGTGTACCTTCAACCACTTATAAATGAATTGTGAGAATTATGGATGACATAATCGAAATATATTATTATTAAATAATTAAAACATTAAAAATTCATGCTTCTATAATGTGGAAAATGATTTTCTTTCCTCGACATGAGAACATATCCAATTAGAACACTCATACCGGTTTAGCTTGTATATTTTTTTATTTTGATTTTAACATCTAGGATTACATGATTGTATAAAATGGTGTTTCTGTGTCATTATATATTTATTAATTCTTATAATAAATACATGTTTAATACGAAACAATTCAACAATGATAATTAATTTAGATAGAAACTAGATTTGTTATTTGGTTTATAAGTATTGGGAAAATTAATGAATTCCCCTATTGATTTTGGAAAATGTAATTAGATTCAAGAATGTGGGAAATGGGTATGATGTATAGTATTCAATTTTTATGGAACAAAACCATGAATGAAAATTATTATGTTATTCAAAATCATTTATTAAGAGTTTAATTTGATACATCATAATCAGGGCATAATTCATATTGAGAATAACGTCTATGACAATGTCAAATTTTCATTTCTTAATGTGAAGGTAAAATTAAAGTATCACCATAATACTCGTAATGATTTGGAATTAATAAAATAATTAATTTTTTTTTGTAAAACGAGAATAGAAATTCCCCTTGGGCTATATTTACAATGATAAAGTATGATAATAATGTATTAATTCTATATCTAAAGAAATTAAATGTGGAAGATGGATACTCTAACAATATTTCAAAGTGTGTCTACTTAAAACATAAAAAGATTCATTAATTAAAAAGTCATGACTCACATATTCTATTAGAATAGTTGTTTCAATACTCAATATGAAATACATTAGTTGACTATTAAAATACTGCTCTATTTTAGTTTGTAATCTTTTTATAGTGATTTGATGAAAAACTCTAAATCCAATTGGGATTGATAAACATCATGAAATATCTTTTTTTAGAACATCTTCATCTGAAGATGTTATTTTACCTTAATAATTCATAGTCACGATACAAATCACTATTCATTTGGATGAAGAACCTATTCTTTCTAGGCCGGTATAGTATTGATGGATTTATCCAATTGAAATTCACAATGATATTATTTTTATCTTTTTTGGTTAATTAAATTTTATCAAATAATTAAATAAAATTTTCAATATGTTTCTTAATTATTTATCATCCACCAAGGAAATTTGATATAATATGTGATGAAAAAACCTCAACCAGAAAACTATTATGATGAAGGTTACATAAAGAAATAGTTATTATACTTCTCTTCGGGGTATTTGGATGGGATTGATATAATATTCAATTATTTTTAACATATTCATGACATCACCACTAATTGTAATTCTAAAAACTGGTCATTGGTCTTTATAACTATAATATGACCAATTTAAAAGGGATCAAATATTACAATAATTTGATTAAAGTTTATAAAATCATACAGTTACATGCTACTCAATTTCCGTATTTCAAATCAATTTATTAATGAATTTTTATTGAAAACAAAGAGGTGGATAAGGGGTCTAGCTCAAAATGAGGTATAATTAACAGAAGCTATTAATAAGATTATATTATAATGGTTCTTCAATAGTGTAAGTATATTATAATATTCAAATTATTGAAATTTATTTGTTTTAACTATGTTATAAGTCACACATTATATATTCTTTTCAAGATAATGAATGTTTATAATCGATCTAAAATATAAAATGATTTTTTGTTTTAGGATTAAGTTCCATTTAGTAATTCTATGAGATTTGATGATTAATATATTAATGCATTAATGTTTTATAAATTAAATTTTATATGGTATAAAATTTCATTAATTATCTAATTATGGACAATTCACAACACATAATTAATAATTTATAACAATGTAAAATTTATAATCTTATTACCACAAATAAAATTAAATAGATTAAATAAGGATAAATAAAGTTGATAATTTTTAAAATAAATTTAAAACATATCTAAATTTTATTAGTTGATGAGATTACAACCCTATCCCATATAATGTTTGGATTTGAGTCATTTTGGAAGTTTATATCTGGGGTTTGATTTTATTAGAAATTAATATTTCTTATAATTCAAAAGGTGCCCCTCTCCTCCCTTATAAAAAGGGCACCCCTTACCATTTCTATTCACACCCTTTTGAGCCTTGAATCAAGGAAAGTCCCTGACAATTTCACTTCTCAAACTGCATAGAAACATACTAGAGGTCTTGGTCTTCTTCAAAGACCAATTTTAGTTCCCTAAGAGGAGGTTTCAAAGAGGCGTGTCGAAGAAGAGGTAATATCCGTTATCGATTCATTCAAATTTATTTCTTCTTATACTTATTTTTCATTATATGTTTCATTATTAATTAATAACATCATTATCACTAATATACTGATATGTTATTATAAATATGAAACATCCTTATTTCACCTTCTATCCATTCTAAGGAAAACGAAATCACCATGCATGTGTACGTACGAAATACCATCTCCACGTCGTGGTGTAATCTGTTTATCCACCAACACCTTACATGGATGGGTATGATGTTGTAATGATTAACTACATATTATTATTTTAACATCAATCAAATTATATGATATTACATCATTCACCCCAGTTCCATTCAATAAATATGGTAACGATATCATCGCTTGTTCGTACGTACGGATTACCGTCTCCACGACGCAATGAGATTCATTTCAATGTTAAAAATTCAAGAATTATTGTAAAGTATATATAATAAGTAATCATGAAATATATGAAAAAATAATTCTACTAGATTTATGTATATATATAAATATATATATGTATGTCATCTACTTAATTCCATTCAATTCAATAAGGAAATGAAAACAGCATTCATGCGTACGTACGACCTACCATCTCCAAGACCGGTGTATTTATTTCCATTTAAAGATCTATTATATATATGTATATTCTGAATATATATTATATATAAATCATGTTCTATATTCTGGAATTATGTAATCATGATCTATGTAATCAAATTAATAGTTACAAGTCAAAACACAAATGATAAATGAAACGATTTTACCCAAAATGCTACTTTAACATGAATTTACAAAAGAACGGGTAATGTAAAGTCATAAGTGAGCCATATATGATATCATAACAATGAATATGATTCTGTAATAATTAAATGAAATTATTTAAATCATTATACAGGAGGTTCAGATATGTACGAAGCATATCAGACCTACGGTAAGGGATAATGTTGCAATCTCAATTGTTTTATATCCGAGATTTCTTATAATTAAGTATTTATTGGTGTTATGTTTATCATTAATGTCCATGTTTTATAAAAAAAATTCATGTATGCTTAAATTCCTTTTACCCATTTTTTAATTTTACTACATGGTATGTTAGGAACCTTCATTTGGTTACCATATGAGGTACTTTTTTAATTTTCCATCAAAAGTACGAGAATATCGTTTTTTTAACTTATACGACATGAACGGATTTTTACAGTTTCATAACGCATTATTATTATGAAGCATACTATACATGATTTCATGACTATTCTCAACAAAATCCTTTTCTTTTAAAATTGAATGGAATTTTGTGAAAAGAAAATGGTTTTCAAGAAAAAAAATATTTTCCTCAAGAATTCAATTCAAGTGCTTTATCAAAACCATTTTCCTTATAAGATGACATTATTTCATATGTTTAGGTATCAAGTATAATGTCTCTATGATTTATATGGTTTCAATTTTCTTATGATGAAATGATATCCATTTTTATATGGATTATGTTATTATGGAATGATGTTTATGTATGATTTATGATTCTGTGGCACACGAACGAATGATTTCATTATGAGATTGGTGAGACCTATATCTCCCTCCAATTCATTGGATAAAGATTTATATATCATGAGATAGACATGGCTGGAATGGTAAGTTAATCTGGTTCAGTCATACAAGACTGGAACGAAGAGTGAACTCGATTTAGAAAGGGACTTTGTCCACTAAGATGGTCTCTATAGCAATTCTTTGGCTACTATTGAAATCACAACATGTGATTAATGGTTTCCACAATTACATTCTTTATTACCATGCTATTTTATCATGATTTATGATCCATTATGTTCTATGCCTTATGTACTTCCATGTATTATGTCATTGCTCAAGATTTTGATGTTTAAATATTATGTTCTTGTTTTGATGTTCAAATGTATATGGTTTGTTTTATTTTCTCCATGCTTACACTTAATAAGAATTTGAGCTCACCCTTTATATGTTTTCTATTCCCAGGGATATAAATAAAGTTTTTAGGTAAGAAAAAAAGGAAGATATATATTGGAGATTTTGAAGATCTTTCAACAACATTTGAAAATTATATTCCGAGTTTCGAAAGACACAAAACTATTATAGTCCTTTGGTGTCTATTTTTGTTTTGTATTAGATATTCTATAAAAGTTATATAATATCCATGTACGTCAAGCCTTGGGTATCTATAGTTGGTATCATAGGAAAGTTTTAGTTAACCATTGAAAACAAGGATGTGAAAACTTTAGTGAGATCCCTAGAGATATTTCTAAGGTATGTCTATGGATGTCCCTATGGATAAGTATATGTATAGGTTATAGTCATAGAATTTCATTAACAATATTAGAATTAAAACTAAGATGTTATATATTTAAGGTACCCCCCCATGATTTTTATTTTTTCCTCTCACACTTTTCTTTTTGGGTTTTAAAAAATGGGTGGAAATCAGTAGATTCAAGATAATGGAAGATATAATGGACAATGGAATGCTATTCTTCCTAATAAACCAAATGAAATTGGATCTAGAATTCCAAAAATCGTTATTATTCCAAATCATCAATCTCATAATATGATCAATAATCTCATCTTTGGTAAGTATCCCGACTCATCTAATAAGAGAAAATTGAGTTTCATGATGATCTTAGAGGAAAGAAAGTTCAATTCCCCTCATGTAGATCATTTTGGAAGAGGCATCAGGGAGAATGATTCAAAGTAACTGGAAGATGATTTGGGTGTGGAATAGAAGGACACAAAGCTAGTAATTGCAAATTAAAAGGTTTAGTTAGCACCATGGACACACATAATGGTATTTATATGACATCAACAACGGTTAAATGTTTTAATTGTGGAATGTACGGGCATTATACAAACCAATTCCTTAAGGGAAAGTCTCAAGAAGAGAATCATCATGGCTTTATGGGTAGTATTTATACTGATGATAATGAAGAGACTACAAGTGATATGTGAGATAAAAGAATTTTTGAGGACCGTTAAATGGTTTACGAAGGTAGTGTAATGGTTGTATGTTTATCAAGAATAATGTATGGTAATATGGGATAAAGAAAAAATCTAAGGATTTTTATACTATTGCCTTTTCTTGAGTTTTGAAAGTATATGATGGATGGTACCGATAACCATGAATGGTTATTCAAATAGTTTTGGAAGGTATATGATATGAGAATAATGAAAGGATAAGTAGATAATGAGTTGTTAGATAGTATTAATGAGCTCATGACTGGTATAAGGACAAAGTGATATCAGGGATTGAGTATATAGAAATTTTGGGATTTTGGTATGTGGAAAGTGTAAAATTTTTACAGCATTCATATTTTCACTAAGGGTAAATGGATATTCATTTTTCATGAGAATAAATGATTAAGTTATTCACATGTTTGGAAGGTGAACAAAAAGTTTTATCTTATGATATATGGGGGAAAATGAAGGAATTCACAAGGTCGGTAGATTAAATTTCTAGTAATCGGACAGAAGTATTTTCGATAAGACTAAATGTTGGAATGGATTTCATATAGTATTGGTTAAAGATATAAATTTTTATGTTATGATAGTATAGTTTTAGAAAAATGACAACCCATAGTACGGACGACAATTTATCGTGTCGGAAAAGGTTGCAGGAATCGAACCCACAAACGAAGTGCATCAAGACTTTATCGCCTATCACTGGCCTACAGGAAGCCCCTGGTTAGTAGAAATGAGTTTTATTTTATTAAATAGTATGATAGATGAATTATAATTCCATTGTTGGAATTATATACGATTTATCTCACCATTGATGGACTTATGTATTTTTAATAACTTATGCTCACATATTTATGATAGAAATAGATTAGATGACATATCATTCTATCGCATCATCTGCTAACACTTCATGAATGACAAATTCAACTTCATTTCTTTAAATATAGATGAATAGGAAATTGTTCACGAAATGACCAAATATGATATTACACTGAAATAAAGTAAGTATATATCCTCATGTAAAATTTCATCAACATTAGGGAAATGATCTTGAAAACCAAAAATGATTTCCTAGTGCTCTTAAATCTGATGAATCAGATCGTACCTTAAATCATCAAAAATTTATGGCTTTGTTATTTGTGTCTTTTTCATAGCTATGTCCTCTACCACTCTCCATCAAAAATTGATGGTTAGATTTTTCTTCCATATCCATATTTCCACCTATGTTCTCCTATTTGGAAACCCAGTGAAGAGTTAATATGGGTAACCATTACATTTCTTACTTTACTTTTCAAAATTACGTTTTATTATTCCTTTTACGATGTGGGTTTTTACAAATGAATCTTTCAAGTAGTAAATGATTTATAACCCCGACGAATTTCGAGGGAGAAATTCATTTTATGGGGGGTAGAATTTAACACACAGAGATTTTATGAGATTTATTATTTTTAATTTCATTGATGTATTCTATTATACACTACACCCATATTATATTGTATTATATGCAACACCGTATTAGCTTGCAGTATACGCAACACTATTCATTGATCGTGTTACACACAATTTCAAATTTGTTTGATAATAGTTATTCTACGAAGAATTGAGTATATATATATATATCGTATTAATGAAATATGGTTGGATTTTTTTATACGCAACAACAAAGGAGTTGTGCAGTACATGAAACCCGGAATTGGATTGCATTACGCGCAATCGTGACCTTCCTTGATAGCGTGTGTTGTACACAATACCAGGTTTCACTAAACAACGATATATTATTATTATGGACTAGCCGTTATGAATATTATTAAATAAATTTTTAATTTTATAACATTATTATTCAACTTAAGCATTTTCTTGAACATGGTATAAGAACAAAATATATTTTTTGGGTAAAATAAGTATTTTAAAAAAATGCAGTTTTGTTGCCTTTTGATGGCACACCCTCTTTAAATTTAGTTTTTACATGTTTAAGTTCAATATGACAAAATAAAATTATTCTTTTTAACCATTATATTAAAATTTACTTTGGATAAATTTTCCATACTATTCTGATAACTTTCATATTTCAAGGAATAGTAAAAACACGGTATATTTTAATTAAAAAACAACTTTTTCATCGTAATAATTTATATGGTTAAATTATAATATTTATTGGTTTTAAAGAATAAATAGAATATATTTTTACAATTTAATCTAATTTATGTCATTCTCATTTATTTTACATTGAATTCATAGGTAAAATCATTTCAATCTTTTGCAATGTTTTAACATTTAAAACACATTTTCCTAATAGAAGGATTAATTTTAAATTAATTACTGAAACTTATATGTTTTGAATTTTGAAAAATGGATTCATTATTTTTAATAATTAGGTCTAAATTATGTTAATAGGAAACTTTTTATTTATGGGCACTATGAATATTAAATACGGTAATTTTTATTTACCTCAGATAAAGATAAATTGGGTAATTAAGGGTAAACCTAAGATTATAAAATAACCCTAACACATGAAAAAATTATATTGGATGACTATAAGTCGACCCATATCACCTATGGGTCAGATTAGATTCATTTTATGGACATGTGACCATGAAAATAATTTAATTATTATTAAAACTAAAGAAAGTGACAACATGTCCCTCTCTTAAATCTTATAAGTATAATAATTTTAATTTAGTGATAAAATTAATGAAACATAGAATATGAATAGTCTAAAAGAAAGATAAAAAATTTATATACATCATGAGAATTTATTTAGTATTTTTAGGTATTTAATAATTGTCATTAATGATGACACAATAGTGATGTAGAAATTTTTTATTTAGTGAAAAACCAATAATATAGTTTATATTAAAATAACAATACCAATAAAAAAGACCAGAAACATGACCAAACATTATTGGTAGAGTTTATATATACCATAATCATCCAAGAGTATATTTTTGAACCATTTGGAGCATTATAAAGGCTATTATGATATTTATATTATTTTATTTTAAATGATGTCAAAGATGTCACCTTCATAATTTAATAAATATAACAATTTAAATATTGTGATTTTAAGATTATAAATTCACGTAAGAATATTATTATGAAATAAATTATATTTATATTCATCATAGGATTTTAGTTTAAATTTTCATACAACATATAATTATATTAAATTATTATACAAAAATATTGTAGTAATTATTTTATTAAGAGATATACCAAATAAAAGGTATTAAAAATATTAAAATAAATATTATATTAACTATTTAATGTCTCCACTAATTTTATAGATAAATACGACATGTTTTTAATCTATTAAATTTTATAGTTCGATCATATATTCTGTGAGGATTTTATTTAAATTCAAATAAATGAATAGTTTCATATTTGACAGTATTGTTATTTTATAATAATAACATAAAAAAAAATTGATTAAAAATTTCAAAAAAAATTAAAAATTATAAATTAAATTTTTATGGTCCCACATGTCATTAATTATCCAATTATGGACAATTCACAATGCATAAGTAATTATTCATAGCAATTTAAAATTTAGAATCTTTTTACCATAAATAAAATTAAATAGATTAAATAAGGATAAATCAATTTGATAAAGTTTAAAATAAATTCAAAACATGTCTAAATTTTATTATTTGATGATATAAAAACCCTATCCCATATAATATTTGGATTTGAGTAATTTTTTATGTTTATATGTGGGGTTTGAATTTATTATAAATTAATATTTCTTATAATTCCAAAGGTGCCCCTCTCCTCCCTTATAAAAAGGGAACCCCTTCCCTTTTCTCTTCACACCCTTTTGAGTATTGAGGCTCGTCCAAACCCTTCCCATTTCCTATCTCAACCTTCTTAGAAACATTCTAGAGGTCTTGGTCTTCTTCAAAGACCAATTTTAGTGCCCAAAGTGGAGGTTTCAAAGTGTCGTGTCATAGAAGAGGTAATATCTGTTACCGATTCGTTCAAATTTATTTCTTCTTCTAATTATTCCTCATTAGTTGTTTTATTATGAATTAATATCATAAGTATCACTAATATAATGATATGTTATTATAAATACGAAACAACTTTATTTCACCTTCTATCCATTCTAAGGAAAACGAAATCACCACGAGTGCGTACGTACGGAATACCGTATCCACGCCATGGTGTAATCTGTTTTAACACCACCACCTTATTTGGATGGGTATAATGGTGTAAATAATAACTACATATGATTATTATAACATCATAATGATTATATGCTATTATATCATTCACTCCAATTCCATTCAATAAACATGGGAACAATATCATCACTCGTACGTACATACGGATTACCGTCTCCACGACGCGATGAGATTCATTTTCCAGGTTAACAATTCATTAATGATTATAAAGTATATATAATTAGTAATCATGAAATATATGAAATAATAATGTTACTGGATTTATGTACATATATATAAGTATGTATGTCACTTACTTAATTACATTCAATTCAATCAGGAAACGACAACAGTGTTCATGCGTACGTACGACCTACTGTCTCCATGAACGGTGTATTTATTTCCATTTATAGATCTATTATATATATGTATATTCTGAATATATATTATATATAATAATTTTTTATATTCTGTAATTATGTAATCATGATCTATGTAATCATATTAATAATTACAAGTCAAAATACGGATGATAAATGAAAGGATTTTACCGAAAATGCTATTTAACATTAATTTACAAAAGAACGGGTAATATAAAGTCATAAGTTAACCATATATGATATCATAACAATGAAGATGATTCTGTAATAATTAAATGACCTTATTTAAATCATTATACATGAGGTTCAGATACGTAAGTATTTTCTGGTGTTTTATTTATCATCCATGTAAAAGTTTTATAAAAATGTTTTCATGTATGTTTACAGACATTTTTACCCATTTCTAAATCTTACTATGTAAGGAATATTTGTTTTATCATACAAGGTATTTTATGACTTGTCTGGAAAAAGTACGAGAAGATTGTTTTTTTAACTTATACAGCATGAACGGATTTTTACGGTTTCGTAACGCTTTATTTTCATGAAGCTTACTCTACATGGTTTCATGAATATTTTCTAAAGAAATCTATTTCTTTTAAAATTGAATGGCATTTTGTGAAAAGAAAATTATTTTCAAGAAGAAGTGATATTTTCCTTAAGAATTCATTTCAAGTGCTTTGTCAAAACCATTTTCCATCTAAGATGACATTATTTCATATGTGTATGTTTCAATTATAATGTCTCTATGATTTATATGGTCTCACATTCCTTATGATGAAATGATATCCATTTGTTTTATATAGATTATGTTATGATGGCATGATGTTTAAGTATGATTTATGATTTTGTGGCACATGAAATAATGATTTCATTTTGAGATGGGTGGGACATATATCTCCCTCCAATGAATTGGGTAAAGATTCATATCTCATGAGATAGACATGGATGGAATGGTAAGTTAATCTGGTTTAGTAATATAGAACTAGAACGAGGAGTGAACATGATTCAGAAAGGGACTTCGTCCACTAAGATGGTCTCGGCAACAATTCCTTGGCTATTATGGAAAACATAACATGTACTTAATGGTTACCACAAATACATGATTTATTACGATTCTATCTTATCATGATTTATGATCCATTATGATCTATGCCATACGTACTTCCATGTTTTATGTCATTTCTCATGATTTTAATGTTTAAATATTATGTTCATGTTTTGAAGTTCAAATGTATATGGTTTGTTTTATTTTCTCCATGCATACCCTTACTAAGCATTTGAGCTCACCCTTTATATGTTTTATTTTCCCCAGCATATAAAGAAATGTTTTATTTATGAAAAAATGGAAGATCTTTATGGGAGATGTTGATGATCTTTCACCAAGATTAGAATATTATATTCCGAGTTTCCAAAGACACTAAACTTTTACGGTCCATTGGTGTCTATTTTTGTTATGTATTAGATATTCATCAAAAGTAATGTAACTTACATGTACTTCATTCTTTGGGTCTCTACAGTACTCGCTACACTTATTCTAAAAAAACAAATTAAAAATCAGATTATTTTCAAACATTATGAAAATTCCCCATAATTCCTTTGTTTTGTTTAGGAATGGATCACACAATAATTTGAGAAAAAATATGGCTAGTAAGACTTGAATTGTTTTTTAATAAAAATAATTCATTTAGTTTAAAACATGCTTCATACAACCAATACAGAGTAAACAAGATCAAATTATCTTCAAACAATAGGAAAATAACCCATTATTATATTTTGATGTGTAGTAATCGAACTCAAATCAATATGATACATTATATTCCCAATATGAATTTAAATACATGTATTCAATATAAAATATTGAATTTATTTTAAAATGTGTATCACTAGAAAAAAAATATCCAAGCATAACAATTTATTTTAGAACTTTTGGAAAATAGTCCGTAATTCATTTTTGATACGTAAAAACTTACCACTGATCAATCCAACACATGATGTGGTTGGTATGAATCAAAGTGAATTGTTTCAATATAAAAGTTCCATTTTAGTTTAAAACCTTTGTCACATATGAAAAAAAAATAAAAATTTCTCATATTGTTTTCAATATTTATTATAATGGTCTATAATTCATTCACATATTGTTTATAAATGGTTCCATTATCAGTGATAAATATAAGGTGCTGATGATGGAACCCATTATCAATGATAAAAAAGCACTGATAAAGACACCATTTTTCAATAATATTCTATTTATGATAAATCTCGCACGCTTTTAATAGAACATGGTTAGATAGTATTTTCTCTCAAACAATGACCTTTTAAATAATTTAAAAATTCCACATCTATTTTAGCGATTTATACTTATATCATCCATATTAGAATCCTTGGAAAAGATGGTTATGATTGTAAATAATTCTAGTAGTAAGAATGAAATACTATTCAATGAGATCTATGATATAATTTTATGTGAATATATCAATAGGAATGAAATAATTAGGTGCCACAGGGACTAAATATCATGATGTGGGATGGGGATATTCTATATAATATGTTAGAAGAATATGGGAGATATCAAAGAGATAAGTTCTATAGTAAATCAGTTGGTCTTAGTTACCTTATATGCTGTTATAATAGAAATAATAAACATATATAAAAAGATAGTCAGGACAAATGATTTACATATAGACAACATGATTCTGTTTTATATATAATCATAGTAGTTGAAGGGGAGGATGTAATTTTTATTATATGATAAATTGGTGGGGATAAGGTACTCCCAGAAGGTCCTTTTTTTATTCAATGGATTTTCATGATCTGGCCTTCTATTCTCCCATTGTGTTATGTGGTTCTAATTCTATACCCCACTTCGTACATTTTCTCATCAACTATAAGAAGTTTTTATTTTAATTTTTTATAGAATATACGTCATGTATATTTATAATATTAGACAGTCATCCTATGAAATTTTCAATATCATCATTGAACATGGTAATGTCAATATCATCAAGTGAAAAACGATACTCAGCTCTCATATCAAGTGATACATCAATACCAAATCTCATTTTATATTTTGGGAGTTATTTTTTTTGTAGCATGTCTACAGGTATATTAAACATTGTAGTCCTAAAAATAATGTGTTACATGGTTGTTGATAGATACAAATCATATACAACATTTCCCTACAAAATTTTAGTAATATAAAGTTATAATAATTTGTTTGATTTGAATTTAAGAGAATTAGTAATGATAAAATTAATTATCATGGGTAAGGTATGTATTTGAGGTTAATGAATATACTCAATGTTTGTGGCTTCATTTATCTTTTCATGTGTTTATATTTTTTCTACTACCAATTCACTTAGATCCTTTCTCATATAATGATATGTCAAATCGGAGCACTAAACAATATCTAGAAAATTATATATTTGTTCTTGAAATCCATTCATAATCTGATATATATCTTTTTAATTTTTTTTTCTTGATATATTTTTATGGTGAAACTAAAAAACCTACACGTCTAACACATTGATTTTTTTATGGCCGCTTCAAATCTAATGAATGTTTTTTCTTCAGGTATAATGACTTACATCTCTTGTGTTTACGCCATATAAAACACATATCAATATAAATATATATATTTTTTCAATATTGTTGTAAATAATAACTAATTAAAATTTTATCATACTTCAACTTGTTTCCCATGCCACTTTTGAGTTTTCATTAACTAGATTACCCTCTTATATGCGGGGCTTTTTATATAACAGATGACATGGGATGGAAGTGGATTTAGATGGTGATTCATAGATATTAATAAAAACAAAGGGAATGATTTTTTTCATATTACATAATACATTTTATTGTATATTTTAAAAACACACAATTTTATTCTATAGTGAAGCGTATCCCATCCTTACTTTGTGATAGGGTTATATTGGTTTTGATGTGAGTTATATATTTTATACACTCCTTTTTTATTCATAAATCAATTTTTCTGAATGAAACTGGATAAAATAAATAATTTCAAATAATATATTATCCACTATAATAAATTTTACATGACTTCTCATCACGATTAATAAAGATGGCATTTCTTGTTTCCAAATTTATAATATGTGTATAACTAACTGGTAGGTGGGGATTTAGATTCCCCTCCATGATCCAAAGAGGAAACATGGTATGATGTTTCTTAAAGACACAATGGTATTTTCTAGTAGCTTTTATGACATATTTATTATGAAAATAATCTTATATATACAATATATATAAGGTACAATAAAAATAAAATCAACATTTCATTAAATAGTTTTTTGATAAAATAGATAATTTATGTCATAAAACTATCTTAATATCTTCTTAAAGTGTTTCATTTGTTACATGTGGGACATGTAACCCTGAATCTATATCAATTGGTACAGTAATTCTAATTGTGGCCCAATAATACAAATAAACATTGCCTTTTTTGGTCCATAGGTTTGATGTGTTGATTCCATCATACATAAAATATTATAACTTTTCCTTTTTCCTGGATAAATTTATTCAATATAGTTATTCTATATTGTTATTATTTTATCATAAACCTGTTTTTATCTAATAATAATTATACAACTTCATCATCAACCATACAATTCTCCTTGATATTGGTAACATAATCATGTGTAGAAGTCATTGTTTGTATGCATATTCATACATTTAATATTTATTGTGTTAATATAGTAGGGGGAACATAATATTATGTCTAAAATTAGGTTATATTAAAAAACATTATCTTACACATTGAACTATCCTTATTTTTTTAATGATTTAATTTATTTTGATCATATATTAAGAATCCAAATCCCATCTTTGTGGTCTCATCTAATGTAAAAGAAATTTTATATATTTGGACTAACATGTAATGATTATATTCTCCCAATTAAAGGGTCATCCTTAATTTAATTTTCATCGAACCATAATGTTTCTATAGTCATACACAGTACAATTTTTAAATTATTGTTTGTTGGACCTAAGATGTAAAATACAATCACTATTTTTGATGAGATTATGAATGGCTCATCCATATACACCTCCACACTAAAATCAACTTCCATGAATCCCATTTCATCAACTTCCACTCCCATCATGTTTTCACCCCATTTTAAATGGAAAATCAACACTTGGGTTGTTGTATAATTCAACTCATATATCTTTTTGATGATTCTTAAGTACGACATATCCTAAAAAATTATATTTATATCCTTAGAACCAGATATTATCATCACTTCAACCACAATCTTAATTCAATTTTTTATAGTACAATAGTTATCATGTTATTTGTATATAATGTATAAACATTAATTAATAAATTTGTGTAAGATATAAATTTTTCATTTGGTAACCTAGATAGATATAATTTAATTTGAAGTATAATTTATATTTTTAGATAACTACTTGTAAATAAGTTATTTAAAATGTCATATAAACTATTTATTGTGTTTATTTTATATCCATCCTTAATCTCATTGTGGAATCAAATTTCAAAAAATTTCTTTGTGGGATTCAATATATGGATCAATACCTTCACTAGTTTGTAAAAGAGTAATAAAAATATTTCTACCACTATGTTATGGTAATTATAACAAAAACTATTTTGAAAATTTGTTAACCAATATGGTGTATCTTTTGATGATAATTTGAGAGACCGAGGATATCAAAATCTGATAAGTAACCAGTATATAATTCAACATCTTCATTAATAATACATCATTATATAATACAACCTTTTTTCAAAATTCAATTCATGAAGTACCCTTTCCAAATATTTATATACCATTCAATGGGTTTCATACATCTATAATGGATAGGAACACAAATATTAACTTCTCTAACCAAGTGAGCCATTAGGTGGACCATTAATACAAAGAATGATGGTAGGAAGAACATCTCAAATTCACTTAATATGACTGAAATATCCTTATTAATTATTATTAACAACATCATGTCTGTAAATTTTCAATATATAGAATTGTTAAAGGATAAGTGTTTAGTTAATGTATCTCAAATTTTTTTATGAAGAATGTAATGTAATGAAACAGACATCAAATCTTGTATCACAATACACAATTTATGTGATTTTAGTCTATGTAACTTCAAATTATTCATTGAAATTAAATTATTTAGATTTTATTAATAACCCTATAGAGCATGTACACTTTTATGGAAATGAAAAATGGAAATTTTTCTTATCGGGAGAGAGTGTAAACAAGTGGAGGAAGAAATGGGAACCTTTTACCATTCACAAGTTCTAACCCTTCACTCATCCTTATGTCAATAATGTCCAACCAAGCCTTAATGCCATGTTTTGATTCTCAATGAGCATTTAGTAAATTTCTAATAACAGTATATATTATATTTTATTCTATATGAATTTCATCTTGAGAATATCTTACATACAAAATTTTTTAGTATAATCATTCAATGATATCTTATTTTTTTAGTAAATGGTTTACCAGAAATTGTTTTAATATATTTTACTTTATCAAATAGTTCATAACCCATTATAAGAGATGATATTGTACCTTTTTTGGAATCCACATCAAATTTTTTCTTGCAAGATCATTATTTATGGCATCTAGGTAAAAAGAATTGAGGGAATTAAAACAATGTCTTGAAGAAATGTTTTAGAAAAACTGAGTGTGCGTTATTCCCAAATGGGACACCACAACATTCCATTAATTCCACATATGGATAAATTTCCACAATCAATAAATTCGCATATCATCCCTTACAACATAGACCACAATAATAATTATTCACTTATATGACAATCATGCATTATATCACTTATATCCTACATCAATTTAGTATATTTGATCAATGGATCCAAATAGAAGTCGATAAAATTTACAACTATTTTTTTCTAGATATCAGTAGAGACATCATAATGTTTTTGACCATCATGCAAAACCATGGTGTAAAGTTATAATTTACTAATATAATTAGATTGGAACTGTGAGTACTATACTATACACCGAAAGGACTTATTCATGATACTTATAATGAAAGATAGAATAATAATGGATCATTTATAAATTTATGACACCCCTACTAAATTATCTTCTGCTGAGGAGAGTTTATTGGATGATGTAGTTTCCAAAATATAATTATCGTATATATGTTCTACACCAATTTTCTTGCAGATTACTATCATTTATATAGTCTTATAAATAATAGAACGATAGAAATGTGTCATACAACTTTTGAAGGAATTAAATAATCTTTCTTATATAAATTCAAACTACACTTAGGGAATTTTATGAGTGAATCATGGCCCTTGAGAAACAATATGAAATCAGTTGGAAAATCATGTAATTAATAAGAAATTATTCCCATTGAACATATAATTCACATGATATCATATGATTGATAAGGAAGTTCATTTTCATATGGTGAAATAATATTCAGGAGATTAATATGTTCGGTAAAGATGGTTTCTCTCCATCCCTTTCCTGATATAAAATTTTATAACATCAATATAGCTAATAATGTTGTTAATTAAGTACATCAGGTTTAAAATGGTGTCATATAACAACTATTTAACTGATTAAACAACATTGGACAATCAAAAAGGTCATCTTCAATTTTCCTTATCATTTATTCCATACAATCGTAATTATAATTTGCACTATTATTCATCTCAAATGATCCATATAGTGAAGTATCATCCTAATCATTACGATAATTAAATATATTCCTATATTTGATCAAACATTTATAGATCTAATCTATTCCATTATAAATAGAATTGTCTACCAAATATTTCAGAAAATATTTTATAGAATAAAACAATGTAAACATGGAAAAAGGATTTTTGAATGGTCGTCTGCATGCTCCATTGAAAACGTGATGAACTATTTACCTCCATTTAAAACACATTTTTCATACAATAATAATTCAACAATTTTAGATTCATTTACAACTAATTTGTTTAATAGAATATTCAATTTATATAAAAAATAAATAAATACACATAGGATATTAATAATAAAAGGAGAATGTTGTTGATAATTATAATAAGGGGAAACCAAAATTTTAATGTTATTAATTTATGATTTTCCATAATATATCGTTATACATATTGGTGACTTGAAAATATAGAACCTTTATAAAATTGGTATATGGGACTAGGTTCTGGATTTTTTGTTGTGTGGTATAAAATGTGGTAATTAATTTTTTAGAAATGAAAATTTATTTATTATTTTATGGTATAAATCCTTTGAAAATCCATCTTATTGCTTTTTATTTAATTGTGACTTGAATTTCAAAAAAAATTAAAATTATATATCCTTATAACATACAATGTCATGTAGTCATCATATTTTGAAATTTTTTCAAGGAGCATGGAATTTCATTAGATGAATGGATGAAATTATTATTGATGATATAAGTGATGTTGGATTCCATGTTACTCTATTTTTTTTTGTATATTATTCTTGACCATGTATTATAAGAATACGAAATAATATATTTATACTATTACCCATTGATGAACCCCTATTTCAAAAAAATCAGGTTTATCGGTCATTAGAATAGTTCACATATCCAAAAATAAAAATTTCATTAAAACACCACACATAATTTCAATTAATAAAAAATATAAAAACATTAGGTATATTGGATTTCACATTAATAGGATCTAAAACATTATGATTCCACATTTAACAATGACATAGATAACAATAAGAAATCTCACACATATAATAGTCAAAACCTTTTCAATTATATCCTAAAGAGTTAACCCATATTAATATAACACATGAAAAAATAATTGGTAGGGGATATTATGATAAACATTATCAAATTATTAGACTAAATTTTAATCCTATATATGTCAATGAAAATTGTCTTTTAAATTAGAAATTTTTCTATGTGATAGAAAATTCATTCCTAAGGATACACAATAGATCAAGATAATAATATTTTTAAAAACATTTATAAATCAACATAAATAATTTTATGAATAATAATATGAATCCTAAACATACCGACACACAGCCAACTGTGAATAAAATTTTCCTTTTCCATCCCACATTTTTAGGGTAACATGATGAGAAAATTAATCTTAAAGATAATTTTATTAACATTTATATTAACCAAGTAATACTCACACATCTTATATCTCAATATTCATATTCTAATAAAAATGAAATAGAACACTCTATATGAACATGATATAAACCTTGAATTATAATATTATAAATTTTATACCTCAAACCTTATATAATAACATGATCATATCCTAAATACCTAAAATAAAAAATAGTTATTCCCCTACAACAAACCTATTTAATAGGTCTATCAAATAATAGATATGAATAATCAAAACCATGTGTTTATATTTAAAAAAACATATCCTAAATTTTAACTCTAAAAATGTTATTCAATGTTTATTTTCACAAAAAAGGCCATTTACCAATTTAATCAAGTTAACCCTTTATAAATCATTTTAATAACACCCTTTACTATTCATATTTATTTTTTAAATAAATTAATTAAATTAACAATAAATCCCTTTTTTAGAAATCATCGTAAAAAAAACATTTAATTAGCGACATAAAGAAGAATATTTTTTAAGTAAATGTTTATATTTTATTATTAATAAGTGATTTATGGCCCTAATATTCCTAAGATACTAAACTATTTTATACTTTTATTGTATCACTATTATGTTGCTTACCTTTAAAATTATGTAACATTAATGTAATAAAAATTATGGCCAGTGTAGTTGGAATCCGAGCATGGTTTTGTTAATTTTGTAAACAGACTTAGAGAACATTAGTGAAATCCCATAGTATGAGACTAAATATATGTAATCTACCAAGAATTGTTTTTATAAAAATGATAAACATTAGGATCCCACAAGATATTCCATTATATTTAATTTCACAAAGTAAAAAACCATTTATTCATGAATTGTTGATTTCTGTTTTGGTAAAACCATTTCTATTTATGAAAATATTGGGAACCAAGAGAAACATGGAAAAATAATCATTTGAAGGTCAATTAAACATAAGGTAATGCAGGAATATATTCAAAATCCTTATTTATATACATCATATGAAAACTATGAGTATCATGTGATGCACATCAGACATTATGATGCACCTATAATATTCAAATATTTTATTATTTGTTCCTTTATAAAGAACCATTAACATTTTTATTAGTGTTTATTGATGCTATTATCATCTACTCCAAGTGAATGTAAGAACATTAAGATCATATTTGAGTTTTGGTAGAGACATTAAGGAAGGAGAAATTTTACACCGTGTTCATTATGTGTGTTTTTTGGGTTCAGCAAGTCACATTCTTTGGAAACATGATCACAAGTGAGATAATTTCTATAGACCCTTCAAAAAAAAAAGAAAATTGAATAATAGACCATAACCTATAGTGTCACAGAAATCTGTAGCTCTCTTGGATTATTAGGGTACTACCTATGTTTTTTGAGAAATTTTTCATGATTTTTTCCCTCTAACTAAGTAACAAGGAAAGGGGTATAATATTTCAAATTGGAATAATGTGAGAAAATATTCAAGGAGCTAAAGAAAAAGGATAATAACTGCACATGTACTCACTCTACCAAAAAGTGTATAATTTTTATGATATAATGTTATATATTCAAGAAGTTCTTGGGTTGTGTACTCATGAAAAATGATAAATTGATTCCCTATGCTTCACGTCAGTTGATGATTTATGGGAAGAAATACGAAACACATGATATGGGAATAACATCTGTTATTTTTGACATTTAAATCTGGTATCACTGCCTCTATGGTTATATGTGTGATTATTTTAATGAAAAAATTCTAATGTATATATTCACTTATATTAACATCAATATTCATCAAAGAAGATGGTTAGAGTTAATCATGGAATATGACTTCTCTATTAACATACCATCTGAGAATGGTGAAAAGGTAAATGATGCTCGTAGAAGAATATAAAATATTACTCTATCCATGTTTCAGATTGAGAAGATCCATATCTTCATGGATATGAAAATAAAGTTTTTGGAAATCAAAAGATAAAAGAATATATCCTACCTTTCACTTATTATTTACCAACCATCAATCTAAGAGAAGATCAAGGTTGAACAAAGGGATGACCTAATGTTACAAAATAAGGTGAATGTAGTATTGGAATAAAAGTTTCATGATTTCAAAATCGATTATGATATTTTGATTCAGTTTGGAATGAGTCTTTGTTATCCCTCTTTACCTAGGTTAAACAAGGATCTAATCGATAATTCACATAGCTCACATATCTATATCCATCATAAAAGCACCAAGATATAAAATGAATTTTGAGAAAAATTCTTGTGGGATAACATGAAGAAGGATATTATGGAGTATATATCATGGTTCTTGATATGGTAGAAAGTTAAATAATAATAATAAAATTCCCAAAGGAAGAATAAACCATTTCCTATACCCATATGAAAATTGGAAAATGTCACTATGGACACTGTCACACATCTTAATAAGACATCTAAAGGAAAAAATATGATATGGGTCATGGTGGATCAAATCACAAAGACGTCACAATTTATCCCTATTCAGGAACATCTCGTATTTGAAAAACAGGAAAATATATATGTTATGGAAGTTTTGAGGACAGATGGGGTTCCACTTTTGACTATATCTGATCATGATCCAAGGATCACATCTATATTATAGAGAATTCATCAACATTATTTGAGTAACAAATTTAATTTCAACATGGCATATCACACCCAAACTGATGGACAATCTAAAATGACCATTTAGACTCATGTGGAATTGATACTATAATTTTCATTGGAATTAAATGTTTGATGTGATGAACATATCCAATTGGTTGAGTTCTCATACAACAACAACTTCCACTCTAGTATTCAGATGGATCCATACGATGCAATCGATGGGAAGTGATGTAAAACTCCCATTGTTTGGATGAATTTGAATAATGAAAGATACTTGGATATGATCTTATTCAAGTGATGGATAAGAAGGATCAATCCATCCTACAACACATAAAAGAAATTTAGAGTTGGAAAAAACCTATAATTACAAATGTGGAATTTACTTTATGTTCTATGTTGGAGAAAATGTATTCCTTCAAATATCACCACGAAAAAGCATTATATGGTTTTTAAGGAAAGGTATAATTAGCCTAGGGTACATTCTCAACTTTCATATCCTTGTTCTCATAGGAGGAGTGTCATATTGTCTTGTACTTCCACCCAATATGGACCACGTTCATAATGTGTTCCATGTATCTTTTTTGATGATGTACATAATTGAACCCTCACATGTACTGAATCCGGAACTTGTGCAACAAGAGAAAGACCACTCATATAATGATAATCCCGTGATGATCATGGACAATAGGGATAATTTAATACGCAATCAGACAACTCAATTCTTTAAAGTGTTTTGGAGGAATCAGAAGTTTGAATATGCATCATAGGAATTAGAGGAAGCAATACTGGAGAAGCAATGTCACAAGTATTCACTTTATTATGTAAATTGAAATTTTGAGGGAGAAATTACGGGGGGGATAATTTAGTGACCCAATATTTTATTATTGTAATTAACCGTATTAAAAAAACATAAATCACTTATAGAGACCAATAAAAATACCATTATCATAAATAATGAATGATATAAGTGATATTTATATAAATTATGGAACCAATACTTTAACGCCCAGACACTTGTTATCTAGAGTAGGTGAATTATTACATAACATTGACATGATCAGAATAGATCATCTCTCTAAAGATAGATTTGGTTAGTATCCTTGGATGTACTAGATACATACATATGTTTTATGTTAATTTAAGTAATGGAAAACCTCTAGTATTATTTCTCTTTGAACCCACGCCTATCCCTTAGCCTATTCCTATAGGTCAAACATAATATAATTCATTATATCTTGGAAAATATTAAACATAAGAGAGTGGTGAGATCAAATACTTAGTAAGGATAACAATATATTGGAAATTATGAAATGAAAAAATACAAATTCAAGGCAATGTATAAGACTAAAACACTATCTTTTTAAACTTATACTTAAAATATGGAAAATATAAATAAAATAATTCAATTTAGTTATTAAAATGGATATTATACTACTCAAATAATAACATGTATTATCAATAGCATTTTTATAATGATGGAATGCATAATGTTGGACATCATAACCACATAATCAAGGCCTCGTACCAAGACTACAAATAAGATTTTGTCAAGGCCTTATGCCAAGACACTAGTTTTTCTCATGAGACATACTGATTCATCGAGGAGCTATAGTGGGCTCCACCCGTCACTTACTAAGTCCAATGCATTCCTCATATGGAAAAGGATGAAACCTAACATAAACATTTATATTGAAACATGCATATGAAATGTTAATACTTTAACTATAAACCATGATTGGTATAAAAAATAGAACATCCACAGTGAAAAATAAATAATTAAATACAATATAGCTGATTTTTATTATAATAAATCAAAATCAATTAAAATTAATGAAGGATATTGACCTAGATGACAATAATCAGAAAAAATAGTTTGGATAAATATCCATTTTTTCTTGAAAACATTTAAAAGTATCAATATGTATCAAGAAGCTATTAAAAATGGTTTTTTTAATCAAAAGTGTCCCATACCACATCGATACTTTTAAAAGGAATTTTAATATAAAAAATTAATTCCCATATAAATTAATATTAATCAACATTTTTCAAACATGGAATTTAATGAGTATTATTTAGAAGAATAAATCATTAAAACATTTAAAATGATATTTTAGTAAAATTTCAAAACCAAATGAGGCGTGCTTGAATAAAAATTATTGAGGTAATAAAAACATTATAATATCATGATAATAAAAGGAATAATGATATATAATGTCAATGTACAGTATGTACACTATATAAAAGTGAATTGGAACATAACAACAAAGAATTCTCAATGGAATGTATATTTAGATGAAATCCCTTATAAAGACTATATCATTAGGTTAAGGATAAATAAATGACATAATTATGTGTGAAAATTTTAAATACACTCAATAATATTGGATATTCAATTTAAATTAATGAGTTTACATTCAATCATATTCTTTTAAAAAAACACCAATGGCATGAATGTTTTTCTCGATAATGGAAATTGAGTTAAGATTATTCTTACCATGTTCTTATCGATGACTTGATAATGTTTAAATGGATTGATTATGTGTATAAAATGTATATCCACAAAAATGGGAGTGGGAATTACTACATAAATAAATATATTGGTATTTCTCACATAATCTGGTATAAAATAATCAATGAATTATTCATAAAACCCAATGAGTGGAAATTAAAATTAGAAATTCTGTTACTGATTTAGTAACATATGAAACACACTCCCATAGAAAGAAGGATCATAAAATGAAGATATAAATACCCATAAATTAATTTTTACTACACAAATAATAAAATCATGGGATGTACATACACCACACAAACATAAATATTGTCAATATAGCATGAATATCACAGGAATAATAAATGAGATGAAAACTTGTTACCTTGTACATTTCATTGTTAGAGTGTAGGTTAATATGACAACATTGCTTTTATTTCAAAATTAATCATGATTTATTACATAAAACATCACTTGATACAACCATAATGATCAAGAGGTTTAGTGTATTTGGGACTTAGGATCATTACATGAAAACATAAAACCTGAAATACCACATCTTTATTGAAATCTTCCTTTACATAACCACTACATTCCTTCGTACTTAGCATTGCATGGGATAACTTGAAGACATGCATAAGAATAAAGCGAGATATGAAGCCCAGTAAGGGAATACACATGGAATAAAATGAGGAGTACAATACATGTTAGACATTAGGAATATCAATAGAGAATAAGAGAAACATGAACATAAAGTCATGATAAAGGATGATAATCATAACATGGAAATGGGGCAACAAAACTTAACATGGAATTAGCATGAGCTAAGGACCATTGCACATAGAGCATGAGTAAATCCTCATTGCACATGAAGCATGAGTAAACCCTCATTTCACTTGAATTAGCATGATTCAACACAAATTTCACATGAGGTATCATGATTCTGTACTTTACCCAATGCATTGGAGTTCTATAAGGGCGCACCCTTCTTAAACATTTCATTTCATGCATAAGTGTGCCACATGGATCATAAAATATAGATTCATAAAACCTAATCATTTATTCCTTGATAAGGGAATGTAAAATTAATACATTAAACATTATAATAAAATAGTAAGTTTGCATGAACGTGAATACCCTTAATGGAGAAATGTGCATGGTATTCACAACACAATGGCATTGACTTAGAAAATCGGTATGATTTCTACAACGTAATGACATGATTTATGAATACATAAAGAAAAGTTTGATGAGAGAGAAATGGGTTCCTCATTATATTTAAATGTAATGGATAGTAAAGGGTTAATAAAGATACATGTCCCAACAATTGAAATTGAATTTAGATACATGATACAAGAGAATTGCTGGAATGTAAATGAGGAGAGAGAAGTTCCTTTCTGAATTTTGGAATAGTAACGGGTGTACATGGGAGGAATTTAATGAGAGAGAAAGGGGTATCCCATAATTAAAACATAAATAAGGCAGTATGCAGGAGGTTATAAACCATACCCCAAAATTAATAACTGAAATTAAATTGTCAAAACTACATAATGAAAATTGTACAAAAATGAGAATGGAAGAAAACCCTTACTTGGAAGTGTGCTTCCAAAGTCTAGAGAGAGGCTTGTGAGAGGCTTATTGGGAGCTTGAGGCACCTTGTGAGGATTATAGAGAGAGTATGGAATATATCAGACGAACTCCAAAGGCTTTGAGTGGGGAGGATGTGGGAGCGTGGGTGGGTTTGTATAGGAAAGGTGAGGGAACTGTTTAATATTTAGGTTTGGGACCCCTTATATTAAATTAACCCAAAACACAAACCATAACTTTGTTCTTTCCTATGGTTTTTGGAAAAGGGAAGAGAAAAAAGATATTTTATAAGGACAATGTCCAAACATCTTAAAATAAGAGTGTTTCTTATGTGTATGTCAGTTAGGCTCCCATGGAAATTAATTTAAAAAGACAAGGTGTTTAATAAGTCTTGAGGGGTCCATTAATGCTTTGAAAATCAAATAAAAAAAAATCAAAAATCACATTATTTTAATGGTAAAACATATATTTTCCGAACATAAATATTATATTATTTTATTACATCAAAATTGGGTCTCTATGATGTCATAAAACACATTATATATTTAAACTGTCTTTAATTTTTACCCAAAAATTGGACTGTCTCAGAAAATTATGATAAATTCACCATTGGGTAATTTAGACGTCATGATTCCATATATAACAATTATTTTATCTAAATAAATTTCTAAATATGTTAATTTTCACTTTTATATTAAAAACTGACATTTATCAAAAATTCAAGGGTTTCGACAAAAATGGATTTCAAAACATATTAAAAATTATAATTGCATTAATAAAATTATAAGATCATTTATATTTAATAAAAATTAATTTAATAATAATAATAATATTTTATTTAAATATTATTTAATTCAAGAATATCTTATTTTAAAAAAATAGATTTCTTAATTAAATAATTACTATAAACACTATTTATACTTTAAAAACCATTTACAATGTATCAATAGTGAAAATAAAGTATATTCATTATTATATACAAAAAAATAATTAACGTGAACATAGTACAAGATATTTTTTACATAACCCCTTAATACAACCACATAGGACCTATGGGTAAGGTAGGTGATGGTGATAGACTCTTGGGGTGGCTCGGATAACATCAATCGAGTGGTAATCTCTATCAACATCCACTTTTCCCGTAGACGGTCCCGTTCGATCTTAAAATGATAAATATCAGCTTGGGCTTGGTCAAGAGCGAAGCCCAAAGACGCCACCTCTTTTCCGAGCTCCGAAAAATGGGCTTTGTCTGGAGCAATTCTACTAGATAAGGCTATCACTTGCTTTTTTTGAGTAAATTTGGATTTCTTACAGCCCTATATTTATACTAGTCATGTTATCACTATTCAACGGCTATATTAGCAATGATAAAATTTCTTAACATAAAACCAAAGAAGTTGTCATTTTATATAAACATAAAGAGAAAAATAATTCGATCAAGAGGGATTTCAATTAATAAAATTTTGGTTCGTTACAATATTCCCCCCTTATGAAATTTCTACCTCAAAATTTTCCTTTTCCCACGCTAAAAAAATGTGGGTAACTTAGCTTCATCATTTCCTCTGATTCTCAAGTCGCTTCATCAAACATGTGGTTTCTCCACAACACCATGATGAGTGGAATTGTCTTATTTCATAGGCTATTTCCCTACGATCTAAAATCTTCACTGGTTTCTCCTCGTAAAAAAGATCATCTTGCAATTGTACCTCCCCAGAAGAGAGTACATGTGAAGGGTCTGGTATGTACTTCCATAAGAGGTATACATGAAAGAAATCATGTACATTGGCCTTGGTAGGTGGATGTTTTGGTCGATAGGCCACATCCCCGACACGATCAAGAATCATGAAGGGGCCAATGTACCTTGGAATTAACTTTCCTTTCATTCCAAACCTCATGACCTTATTCCATGGAGATATGTGTAGAAAAACCATGTCTCCAACTTTAAACTCAAGGTCTCGACGATGGTTATCGGCATAACTCTTATGTCGACTCTAGGCTGCCTTGATATTCTACTGAATGGTTTTCACCCTCACCACCATTTCATTGACCATTTCTGGTCCAAGCAGCTTATGTTCACCGACCTCGTCCCAACATGCTGGTGTTTTGCACCTTTTCCCACACAGGGCTTAATATGGTTCCATTTGGATTCTCAAGTGTAAACTGTTATTATAAGAGAACTCATCCATAAGAAAATGTTTATCCCATCCTCCTTTAAATTTTATTGACCATGCACTCAACATGTCCTCATGTGCATGGATAATCCGCTCGGATTGGCCATCAGTTTGAGGATGATAGGTCGTACTAAAGTTCAGTTTAGTATTCATAGAATGTTGAGTACTCTACCAAAACATGGAGGTGAATCTTGGATATTTGTCAGACACAATAGATAATGGTACTCCATGGAACCTTTCCACTCCCCTGATATATATCAGTGCCATTTGTTCCAATGAAAAATCCTCCCGAATATCAATGAAGTGTGCAGTCTTTTTAATATGATCCACAACAACCCAAATTGCATTTTTGCCTTTGGACGTCCTTGGAAGTCCAGTGAAAAAGTCCATGGTGATGTTCTTCCATTTATACTCTAGTATTGGCAATTGATGCATCATCACCTTAGAATTCTTCCTCTCTGCCTTCACTTGCTGACACACCAGACACTTTGATGTTTATTCAGTGATCTCCTTCTTCATATTATCCGACCAAAATTTTTCTCCAAAATCTCGATACATCTTTCCGCTCCTTGTGTGAATAGAGAAATTTGAACTATGTGCGTCATCTAAAAGTTCCTTATTCATCTCTATACGTGATGGAACACATATAATTTTCCGAAACCTCACTATTACTTCTTCATTTACATTAATCTCCGAGGATTTCCCTTTTTCGAAAGATTCCACCTTTTCTTGAATTCACACATCATCCTTCTGAGAATCCTTTAACCTTTCCAAAATAGATGGTTGAGCAATCATTTGTGAATGTATTGATGATTTTACCTTATTTATGATTCCCATTTCCATCATCATCATGTCTAAAAAGATTGGATCTCTCTCAATTCTCATCATTTATAGAATCGCTGGGTCCTTTCAACTTAGGGTATCTGCCACCTTCTTCTCTTTCCCAGGGTGGTAATGTATTGAACAATAATAATCCTTGACGATCTCTATCCATATTCTCTGGAACATGTTAATCTCTTTATGTGTGAATATATATTTAAGACTCTTGTGGTCAGTATATATCTCACATTTCTCCCCATAGAGAAAATGCCGCCAGATTTTCAAGGAAAAGATTACCGCTGCCAACTCCAGATAAAGTGTTGGATAGTTTTGCACATGAATTTTCAACTTCCTTGAGGCATAGGATATCACTTTATCATTCTACATCAGTACACAGCCTAAGCCCTTCTTCAAAGCATCAGTGAATTCCACAAAAATTTCCCCACTTGTGGTTAAAGTGAGCCCGGGCATAGTGATAAGCCTCTTTTTCAACACCTGGAATATTTCTTCGCATTCATCACTACAAGAAAACTTTACTCCCTTTCAATTTAGCTTGGTATGAGGGTTGGAAAATTGTGAGAATTTTCTCACATATCGTCGATAATATCCAGCTATCCCCAAGAAGCTACGGATATCCATTACCGATGTTGGCCTCATCCATCCCTCAATTTCTTCTGTTTTGGAGGGATATATAGATATCCCATTGCTTATGATGATATGGCCTAAGAATGAGACCTCATTTAACTAGAAATCACACTCTCTGTACTTTTCATAGAGCTTCACATTGCACAAAGTCTCAAGTACAGTTCTTAAATGATCCTCATGATCCTCATTGGATTTGGAATATATTAGAATATCATCTATAAACACTACCAAAAAATTGTCAAGGTAATCTATAAAGACTCTATTAATTATGTCTATGAAGATTGCTGGAGCATTAGTGAGTCTGAAAGGAATTACTATGAATTCATTGTGCATGTATCTTGTGTGAAAAGCAGTCTTGGGGATATCTTCCTTCTTCACCCTTACTTGATAATATCCCAACCGCAAGTCCACCGTGGAGAAGTATTGTGCTCCACGCAGCTGATCTAACAGGTCATCAATTCGTGGTAGAGTATACTTGTTCTTTATCGTGATTTTGTTAAGTTCACGATAATAGATGCAAAGCCTCATTGACCCATACTTCTTCTTGACGAAGAGGATTGGTGCACCTAATGGTGGAGCACTTGGGCGTATAGACCCTTTATCCAGATTATCCTGTAGTTGTTTCTTCATCTCTTGGAGCTATATAATAGCCATTCTATATGGAGTCTTGGATATTGGTAAAACCCCGGGTATAAGTTCAATTGATAATTCAACATCTATTCTAGGATTAATACTAGGCATTTCTTCAGGAAACACTTCAGTTAATTCCCAAACAAATAAAATTTCCTCTAGGATGGTTTCATCCATGGACTCAGTCATCTGAGCTAGATACATGTGCTCATAGGGTAGTAATATCCATGATTGATATGATGGAGCTAAAGGAGATTCATCTTCCTCCTTACGCTTGTAATGAATCGGGGGGCAATTCTCTATATAGAGTGTGATTTCCCTCTCCCGAAAATTTATGTTGGCTCTATATAAGGAAAGCCAATCCATGAAAAGAATTTCATCAAATTCCACTAGAGGGATTATAATGAGGTTTGCTGGGAAATTCAATCTGCAGATTATAACAGAGGACGACATATATTAATGGGATGCAATGATGGCCACATTTTCCATACTCACCAACTTCTTCACTTCCATGATTTGTGGTGGTGCTGAAATTGTTCTACTAAACATTCAAGATATAAAAGAATGCGTAGATCCTGAATCAAAAAGTATGTTCGCTATTCCTGAATGAATAACTTGCGTACTTGTCACCACTTCGTTGTCGTGGTTCACTTCGACAGAAGTGATGGAAAAATCTCTTCCTTGCTGCCTTAGAGGTTGTTGGTTTCCTCTAAAAACCCTTGGATTATGGCACTAATTTTCAAAATGACCTAGTTCTTTGCATTTGTAGCATTAAACAATGCGTTGAGGTTTGAACGGAGTGTTTCATTCCTCTGTAGCAACCGCAGGTCTTTCTTTCTGATAGTTAACAGTTAGGTGCCCTTATCTTCCATACCTGAAGCATTTCCTCATCCCCTTTAGGCAATTTCAAGGGTGCTTCTTTCCGCACATTTGGCAAGTGGGGTGCTGGATCTTCTTAGCACCGTTGGATTTATCCATCGGGAAACCAGCATTAATGTCCACCTTACGTTTCTTATTTCCAATATACCCCTATGGTTATCTAATCTCTATTTATACCTTGATGGCACTTCAAACAATTTCCTCAAAGCTGTCGAAATCACAGATCACCAATGCTTTCTGCAAGCTAGGCTTCAGCCCACCAAAGAAGCGGTCAACGTTGCATTCGTGGGTGACGACACAACTAGAAGCATATCGTGAAAGCCTTTTGATGTTTTCCTCATACATTCCAACAGATTCTTCATCGTTTTTCTTGAGGGAAAGGAATTCCCTTTCCATCTTAAGCCAGGGGGTGCACAGAAAATATTTATGGAAAAACATCTTCCAAAAATCCATCCATTCCATCGCCTCGATCTCCTCCTCAGGCTTCGTATTTTTTATCAATGTTCACCATTTATCAGCTTCACCCTCAATACGATCAGCCACTAGGAGAACCTTCTCTTCTTTAAAACATTGAAGCATTGGGAAGACATTTTCAATGGAGTTGATCCATTGCTCAGCGATCGTGGGATCGGATGATCCACTAAAAGTAGGAGGCCTTTGTCTCATGAAGATCTCAATAGAGACATGTTAATTCTTGTGGGGGGGGGGGTTGAACGTTCCTCTTGACCCATATTTCTATTCAAAACCTAATTTAGCTGAGATAGAATCGTTACAATGTTTGTGATTCCCGCTCCCATTTGAATGGGCATCTCATTATTACAGTCATCACACAGATATTCACAATGGTTGTTATCCTGAGTCCTCCTATTACCGGCCATTGGCAGGAATAAATGTATAGTTAGGAGTAACACATAATGGTTAATCCAAAGACAAAAGTTGAATACTTGTAGATAAACTTTTATTTCCTTATCTCATGATTCTATAGGCTTCAATCTTGGATTTTCATGATCTACTTTCTAATATATATTCTTAGGGGAATTATTTTAATTCCCTTCATAAGGTTTCATACTAATCTTGTGAATTTATCAAAGAATATCCCCCAATAGCATCGTAATCAAGACTGCAGTAAGGATCATTGCTGTGCACCAGTTCCGGTTCGAGTCTAGCTCAAATCAGTGTCTTCGGGTTTTACACCTATGATACAATTGTGCCAGAGCCGCCTCTACCTGCTCGTATCTAGACAGGGATGTATTTGCTTGATAAACCACTTACCCATTACTTAACAAAACCTAGGGATGTTTTTATTATACTTAGTCTTGTCTCTAAGGCTTTACTAGTGTTTTCTAATACTAATCCCAATAATAACATAACCCATCCTCTGATACCAACTATGTCAACCCTACTTTTATTACAAACTTAATCATGATTTATTACATAAAACATCACTTGATTCAACCAAGAAGATCGAGTTGTTTAGTGTATTTTGGGCTTAGGATCATTACATTAAAACATAAAACATGAAATAAAACATCTTTATTGAAATCTTTATTTACATGACCACTACATTCCTTCATATTTAACATTACATGGGATAACCTGAGGACATGTATAAGAATAGGGTGATCTATAAAGCCCAGTAAGTGATACACTTGGAATAACATGAGGTGTTCAATACATGTTAGATATTAATCATATCAATATATCATAAGAGAAACATGAACATAAAGGCATGATAAAGCATGATAATCATACCATGGAAATGTGGCAACAACACTTAACATGGAATTAGAATGAGCCAAGGCCCATTGCACATAGATCCTGAGTAAATCCTCATTGCACATGAAGCACGAGTATGAACTCATTGCACTTTAATTAGCATGAGTAACACTCATTGCACATGACGTGTCATTTTACTATACATTACCCAATGCATTGGAGAGCTATAAGGGCGCACCTTTCTTAAACATTTCATCTCATGCATAAGTGTGCCACATGGATCATAAAACATTGATTCATTAAATATAATCATTTATTCCACGATAAAGGAATGTCGAATTAATACATGAAACATTATAATCAATAAGTACATGTTCATAAAGGTGAATACCCTTGATGGAGAAATGTGCATGGTATTCACTACACAATGGCATTGGCTTAAAAAATCGGTGTGATTTCGCCAGCGTAATGATGTGACATATGAATTCATAAAAAATGTTGATGAGAGAGAAAGGGGTTCCTCATCATGTTTACATGTAATGGACAGTAAGGAGGTCATATAGATACATGTCCCAACAATTTAAATGGAATTTAGATTGATGTTACAAAATTATTGATTGAATGTAAATGAGGAGAGAAAAGTTCCTTTTGAATTTCAGCATAGTAACAGGTGTACATGGGAGGCATTTAATGAGAGAGAAAGGGGTCTCCCATAATTCAAACATAAATAGGGCAGTATGATGGAGGTGAAAAACCATTCCCCAATATTCATAATAGAAATTAAAATGGAAAAACATCTTAACGAAAATTGGAAAAAATGAGAAAGGAAGAAAAACACTTACTTGGAAGTGTGCCTCCAAAGGCTAAAGAGAGGTTTCTGAGAGGCTTCTTGGGAGCTTGGGGCACCATGGGAGGATTCTAGAGAGAGCAGTGCAGAGTTTGGACGATCTCCAAATGCTTTCAGTGAGGATTATATTGGATCTTGGGTGTGTTTTTATAGGAAAAGTGAGGGAATTATTTATTATTTAGGGTTGGGACCTCTTATATTAAATTAATCCAAACTACAAACCATCCCATGGTTTTTGCCCATTGTTTTTGGAAAGTGAATAGGAAAATACTATTTTCTAATATCAAAGTCATAACTTCATTAAATAATAGTTTTTCTTATGTGGAGGTGAGTCACACTCCCATGGAAATTAATTTCAAAAGACAAGGTGTTTAATAAGTTTTGTGGGGTCCATTAATGCTTTGAAAAGTAAGTCAAAAAAATCTAAAATCACATTATTTTAATGTTAAAAAATATATTGGCCGAACATAAATCTTATATTATTTTATTACATCACTATTGGGTCATTATGATGTCATAAAACAAATTATATATTTAAATGGTATTTAATTTTTACCCAAAAATTTGACTGTCACAGAAAATTATGAAAAATTCACCGCTGGATATTTTCGACTTCTGGATTCTAGAAATAAAATTTATTTTATCTAAATAATTTTATAAATATGTTAATTTTCACTTTTAAAACAAAAACCGACATTTATCGGAAATTCATGGGTTTCGACTGAAATGGCATTCAAAACATAATAAAAATTATAATTTCATTCAAAAAATTATAAGATCATTTATATTTTTAAAAAATTAATTTATTAATAATAATAATATATTATTAAAATATTCTTTGACTCAAAAATACCTTAATTTTAAAAAATATTTTTCTTAATTAAATAATAACTAAAAACACTATGTGTACTATAAATACTATTTACAATATATCAATAATGACAAGAAATTATATTCATTATTATATAAAAAAAATTATTTACATGAACAAAGTACAAGATATTTTATACATAACCCCTTAAAACAACCGCATAAGACCTAAGGGTATGGTGTGAGATGGTGATAGGCTCTTGGTGTGGCTCAGATAACATCGCTCGAGTGGTAATCTCTATCAACTTCCACTTTTCCCTTAGACGGTCTCGTTCATGTTTGACATGATGAAGCTCAACTTGGACGTGGTCAAAAGCGAAGCCCAAAGACACCACCTCTTTTCCATGCTCCAAAAAATGGGATTCGTATGGAGAAATTCTACTAGATGAGTCCATACCTTCCTTTTTCTGAGTAAATTTGGATTTGTTAAAGCCCTATATTTATACTAATCATGTGATCACTATTCAACAGCTATATTATCAACGGTCAAAATTCTTAACATAAAACCAATGAAGTTGACATTTCATATAAACATAAAGTGACATTTAATTAGATCAAGAGGGATTTCCATTAATGAAACTTTCGGTCGTTACAGTTAACCTTATGTACCACAATAGAATCATGGTTATTAAATTATACAAATAATTTTAAAGGCATTGGTATCGTTAACAATATTTATTATGTCATTATGATCATACCAAACATCAGATGGATGTGTTCACTACATGTACATATCAAAAATAAATCAAGGGGATTTTTTCCTTGTTTTAAATTAAATATATGTTTGTTTTCATTTGTTTTAACAATTACATTAAATTATTAGTTTTCTAAAACACTAAAATAATGTATATAGATATTCTGGGAGAATAATAAATCATAATAATGTGATGAAATTTCTTATATTACACAAGTCAATATAATAAAAAAAATTTATGATTGGATGTCCATCTAATGATTTTTTCCAAGTTTTTTCCCTAACACAAATTTTTAAAAATTTCGTATCATTATATTCTAATTATTGAGTCATTCCATGAACAAAAAATTTAGTTTGGATTATTTTATATGATTGATCATAATAAATGAATCATTTATAGTTTTCCTATTATTATATAGAGATCTTATGTCATTATATATTATTTTGAACATTACCTGCATGTATTAGTTTTTCCAAACACTAAAAACATGATTACATGTATCTTAGGAAAACCATGAAATGAAATACTTTTTGTTCAGTATATAAATTTTAAATCTAAATCTATTGTTATTGTTATAAAATTTCTCGTTCATCTGATATGAGTCTCATGTTCTTAGCCCCATTACACATATTTTTGTAGACATTGGTAATATTAAAAACTATATATTAAGTCATTTCAAGCACACTACACATCATATAGATGTGTTGCCTTGGTATAAAAATAAAAAATAATATTTATATGATATCATTTATTGTATATCACATCATTATTAGGTATTTTTTAATGTTTTTACGATTACACAAACAATTTAGTGTTTTAAAACATAAAAAATTAATTTACGAGAAATATAGATGAACTATAACTCAAAATTTTGTTCTTTTGTTACTAAAATTTCATAATCTGTATATGGACATTTGACTATCATTTGACATCCATTATATGTCATTTTCTATGTTTTTACTCCAAAAACATGTTTTTAAGGTCATTTTTATCTTTAAACACGTTATATTGAGTAATTTTAAGCACACCAGTCATTGGATGGACGTGTTTTCTATAAATACAAATTTAAAATTATTGAAAAATAGTTATCATATTATTTCATCTCAATATGTGGTTTTTTACCATGTATTTGATATTTATATGCACATATAAGTGTTTTAAATCAATAAAAAAGTGTTTAAGGGAATCCTGGTTAAAAACTAATTTGAAATTACATTTTTTATAATTATATTTTAAATAAGTAAATAAACGGTGACTTTTATATCATTATATATCCTTATAACATCATTTTCAATTTGTTTAACCCTAAAGACATGCTTTTAAAAACATTATTATCTTTAAAAACTGAATACGGATTCATTCTGAGAGCATCACATGTTAGATGGATGTGTTTTCTATGTGTATACATAAAAAAATAAAAAATTATTGTCTCAATATTTCAATTCATTTTGAGGTTTTTTTCTATGTTTTTGAACATTAAATGGATGTTTTATTTTTTTTGAAACACTAAAAACCCATTTATGGGAATCATGGGAAAACTAGAACATGGAATGACATGTCTTCAGTTCCTATATTTCATAATTAAATATATGATCATTTTCCTATGATTTAATAGCCATATAATGTTTTTTTCTCGTTTTGACCCTATGAAACTTGTTTTTCAAGACATTTATATCTATAAAAACTATTTATTGATCCATTATGAGGAAACCACATGTCAGATTAACGTGTTGATTATGAATACACAAAAAATAACCCAATTTTGGTTTTTTAGCACCCTTGGTATAAGGTATGTATCCATTGTAAATTTCTTTTTAGGTGTTTAATGTGCCTGGGATGTGTTTGAACTTGTTTTTGACAGTTTGGGATGGTTTTAGAAAACCATGGAGGTATTATTAAGGCTATTCGGTTTGTGAAAGATTAGGGGAACCGTGCGAGATGAACCGTGTAGGTAGTTTGGTAAGTACGAATTTAACATGGCTTGCCCAACCTTGTAGGCTAGGCTATGTGAGGCACCCCTTTGAGGGAGTAGTAGGAATATGTTTAGCACTATTTTTTTTCTAACCGTGCGACCATTGAAAAGTAGTTTTTTTTAATCCAGGTTTAGAGAAGATTTCCCTAATAACACCCAAACTCTCTCCCACTCGAGCCTCACTCAGGAGTTTCTATTCTCAACGGTTAGGGGTTCTCTCAAACATGTTTTGGGCAACATTATATGGGTTTTCTTTTTGTGGTTGAGGTGATTCTTCTCGGTTAAGTCTACTTTCTTGGTTATTTGTGGTTATATTATAGATCTACTCTTCCCTCTCCCTCAGTTTTCTATATCTACAGCTATTGTGTGTGTGTGTGTGTGTCTGTAATGTTTTTTGTTGACTTGGGTGTTGATTTCAAGGATTTTTATGATAGGGAATGAGATCTAATGCAGTTTTAGTTGACCGCTTATCCAGATTGGGGTAAGGTAGTGAGTGGATTGAATTTTCCAAAACACTAAAGGTAGTTGGCTTCTATTGCGACTCCACATTATTAGAAATAGAAGGATTTTTCCAATTAATTTCATTCTCTTCATTTAATTTTTTTATATGATAAATTGTATTGAACACACTTTGTTAATTTTTTGGGGATTTGGGGGGGGGGGGAAGAGGGTAGTGGTGTAATGTTCTTGTTTTTTGATTTTAAAATGGATATTTTATAATCAATCGATTTGAATGATCTGTGAAAACGGTTGATAAAAATGGATTTCAATAATGATTTTTTATTATTGAAATGTGGTTCAGAATGTAAAATATTTAAGAGTTTTTTAATTTAATGAGTGAATTATTGAAGTGGATTGGAAATTGATAGAAATTTTTATTTTCATGATTGTGAGGACTTGGTGAGTTAAATTCTTGGTTATTGGCTTGTGCATGTTATGTTTCAGATTGTAATGATGTGAAGTGGGTATAGAGTGCCACTATAAAAAGAGTATGGATAGAGGATGGAAGGCCGACTATCAGGGATATGTGGGTGGAAAGTACCACTTGTCTTCGAAAGTAGTAAATGGGTTTGGATGGAAAGTTCCACAATGTTTGTTGTCTGGTTGTGTGTTTATATAAAAATGGAAATTGTTCTTCTATTGTTAATGGGTGAAATGGATTGTGGCATGTTTTTTTTGGATTTCATTAATTTTTTGTTTTTTGGGTAGAAATCGGATGGTAAATGAATGTTGGGTTTTGTGGTATGTTATTACACTATTGAATGGTTTATATGAACTGTTTTAAATAAATGTGATAAAAGTTTCATCCTAGTGTCATGTGTACGAATTTCATTTGGGGAAAACCTACTGAGTATTTTTACTCACCCTCGGCTTTGGCACATTGGTGCTTTTGCATATTTTATGTTCTGGGACACTGGTATGAGTAATGAATATTATTTTTCTAGATTTATGCCATGATTCTTTGGTTATGTTGGGGCTGTTGGATCATAGATCTTGGTGTGGAGCTACATATGGTGACCTAGTTCTTATGGAGTCTTGTTTAATTATTCTTCTTGGTACTCTGATTTTGGTTTGGCGGTTTTGGTCATTGAAATTTTGTTATAGAACAATTCATTTCCTATTAGAAATGTATGTATATGGTTGCTATTTTTACAGGAATCATGTACTTTTGATAGCAATGACTTGTTTGGTTGTTTGCTTAATAAGAAGGGAAAATTATTCCACAACAATTCTGGAGGCCTCTGTGTTTATTTCCATCCTTTGGCGCCCTGGTAACATCAATTATATCCAATTATCATTCTTCCACCCAATCAAATAAATTGGATGGGGTTTGATGTTAGAAGTGGTATCAATTTTTCAGGTCCTTGAATTTTAAGTGAGAATAGTTGTTCTGTCCTTTGTTGTTAACTATTGGTCTTGGTGTTGATATTCGTTCATTGTCTATTCCTTGAGTCATGATGGTTGCAAGGAATAGAATTGTTATAACTTGTAATGTATAACATAAAAGGTTATATCTAATGATTTTATGTCTAATTCTAAGTTACTAGTTAGTTGGGAATATAATTATTTTCGAGGAACTTATTGGAAATTGAAATTTCATTATCGTGGGTGTAGCTAATGAGATGAACATTACATGCTTTCTAGAAAATTACTTAACTCTTGGTTTTATATTTCTTTGGGTTATAATTATTTATGGTGTGGTATGAATATTTGAATTCTGGAAATTTTTTAATTCGGCTTCAAAATAGAAGGGTTTGAAACCAAAAAAATAGTGGTATTTTAGAAATGGGTTAATTTTCAAAACATGGTGCATTTTTTATAATAGAACACCATGAAAAATGTGATATTGTGGATGTCCAAAGATTGATAGTTGTTATGTAATTGATCATGGAAATTTCATAACCTTTATAGATAACAGAGTGGGACTTTTGGTTGATTTTGTATTCATAGAAATGGATCCAGGTAGGAAATGTAGAGACCAACTAGAGGGAGATGCTAAAAATTTGGATTCACCTGAGCCTCAGGTGAAACAACAACTACTGCAGAGTATAGTGAAATCATTCCATGCTATGTAATGTGGAAATAATGTTGATGAATCAACGCATGTGCATCTTGTGGTTTAGTTTCAATGGAATAATCCACCCATAATCATGGTAGATTCAGAGCTCGAAAAGGCTAAATCATAGATGAACAGAATGAATAGTATATTTGACATCTTCGGAACACCAGTAGAGGTGAAAGTGTTTTCATCCACGTACATGTTGGGAGATCCTACCCTTCAGTGGTTGGAGTTGGCGGTCTATTATGGGATGGACAAAGGTGTGATATGGGAGGGTTTTGAGGAATTTTCTAACAATCAATTCAACCATCATATGTTTAAAATTCAGAGAAAAATTTATTTATTTAGTTTGATGGTAGGGAACTTGGAGGTGTTGGAATACATAACTATGATTATTAACATAGTATGATTTTCACGCAATGTGGATGGTAGCATATCATTGAATGAAAAAAAAATTGATGTTGGGTTGAACAATGATATTTGTTCCAAGGTAGCAGTGATTTTTATCAATGGTCACATAAAATTCTAAATAGTGATATGGTGGCTGAGTGAGATCTTTTGGGGGAAACAGAGAGGACTTTTGTTGTTACCCATGAGAAATTTTCGTAGATAAAATGTTGGGTTTAATAGGAAGAGGGACACTTATTTCTATGGGAAGTATGGGTCAGAATCTAATTGAAAGATTGTTGAATCTTACTTTGAAGCCTCATTGTATGTCAGGATGTTTTTATGTGGTTCTAGAAGCCATGTAAAGTGGGACTATATAGAACAACCACGATCATGTCATAATTTTAAGCAGATGGGATATCAGTGCCGTTATTGTTGGATTGCTCCATGGTCATGTGTTTGTGACAATCCTCTGGGTTCGTAGGGGTCTTAAGCATCAATGAGATGGGGGAAAAATAATACCCATCGACATTAGCGTAATGTTAGTCATAGTGATTCGAGGAACACTAATACTCTTGTGTAAGGTAATAAAGATCATAGAATGGAATGTAAGTAGTTGGTTTGTGCTATGCGGGTGGTGATGGATGATAAGTCTGGACCATCTATAGTGTGATGTATGGTTGTTTTAAATTCCACGTTAATGAACACCATATTTGATATCACTGTTTTGTATTCTTTTGTTGCTTCTCGCATCGATGATATTTTGGGTTTATATGAGGAAATTAGGCCTTCTTCTTTGAAACCACAATGTCCCCTATGTCAAAGAGAGTGTTGAGCATTCCTCTATAGAGAATGTTTCAAATTTTTTAGATGGAGTATAATTGATGTGGGATTTCTTAGTACTTGAGATAGATGCTTATGAATTAATAATGTGAATGGATTTTTTAGTGATGTTTAAGGCACACATCAATTTCTATACATGAAAATTATGTATTATGATCGAAGATGGTATCAAACATATCTTTAGCGGGGAAAATAATGAAAAATATTTGTTCAATATATTTATTGGAACCATCTGTTGGAATGTTATCATATCATTTAGAGGAATTTTTGATCACATTGGTGGAATATTTTGAGCATAGTGTTCTCCTGATTGTTGTGGATTTTTTTGAGGATTCATATCTTGAATAATTCCTAAGGTTTCCACTAATGAGGGAAGTAGATTTTATCATTGATCTTTTTTTGGAGACAAATATGATCTCACTTATGTCTTACTGAATGAAAACTGAATAATTGATATAATGAAAAGTTTAGTTGGATGATTAATAAAACAAATTATTCATTAGAAATAGTATGTCTCTATGTGAATCACCAGTTTAGTTTTTTTAAAAGGCATATAGAACCTTGGGGCTCTGGGTTTATTATCATAGACTTAGTCAGGTTATGATAAAGAACTGATATCCACCTTCATACATTGATTATTTTTTAGATATTGAGTGGATCACAATGGTTCTCCAACATTTACATGAGATTCGGATACCAACAATTGAGGGTGGGGAAGGATTATATCATGGAAAAAACTTTGAGAAGTTGATATGTCCATTAAAATTATGTGGGTATTCCCTTTGGTTTAACGAATAAAGTAGAGGTATTCATGGAATTGATGAATAGGATATTTCATAGATATATGGATTCTTCAGTGGTGGTATTGGTGGATGACACACTGGTGTATTCAAGGAAAAAGGTGGATCATGTGCTTCACTTGGCTATCATGTTGGGGATCATGAGAGTCCATCGGTTGTATAACTAATTTTTAAAGTGTTATATTTGGATACATGAGTTTTTTTTCGATGGAAATTTTTTTTCTGAGAAATGTGTTTGAGTTGATCTAGAAAAGATAGAGGCTGTTATCTCATGGAAATCTCCAAATAAATGTTTTTGAGATATGGTGCATATATGGTCTAGCTAGGTATTATTGAAATTTTGTTCATAATTTCTTATGATTGGATTTTCTGATGAAATATTTTACAATGATGAATATACCCGTTCAATGTGATGAGAAGTGTTATGAATTATTTCAATTGTTATGGTTCGCCTTACATCAACAATAATCTTTGTTTTTCCTTAACCAAGGAAAGGGGATGTGGTGTATTGTGACACATTAGGTTAAGGGTTAGGCTGTGTTATCCTGCATGGTGATCTTGTAGTGGCATATGGCTCTTGGAATTTGAAGTTGTAGGATAAGAACTTCCCAACACATGACATGGAGTAGGCAGTATTGGTTCATTTTTTAGAAATGTCACTTAATTATCTCTTTGATAAGAAATTCACATTGATTACTAATCATAAGATATTAAAACATATTTATTCAAAGAGAAATTTTAATTTTATGGAATATAGATAGATGGAATACCTGTATATGGTTGATTTTGACATATTGAACACCCATGTAAGGGTAATTTGGTGTTGGATGATTTATGTAAGAATTAATGTGATCAGTTGGTGAAACATGCATCAGATCAATGGTATTTGATGTTGGTCATAGCCATAATTTGTTTTGGAATGTCAGGAATATGGTAATAGAGTGGTCTTATTTATAGTTTCGTTGGTTCCTAACATGGATGGTTTGGTTAAAGAGACAGAAGCTTCTCATTCAATATGTGTGGCGATGAGGCCGAAACTCAATGTTGGGGAGATCATTGAGGGTTATGAATTGAATGGGAAATTTGTATTGTGTTTTCAGAATCCAATGGTGGTACCAATGGATTTTCATGGGGAACAACTTAGATAATATCATCATTTGAAGTGTTTTTCCATCCTATAATTAAAGAAATGTATAAGCCATTGAATGCATTGTTTTGTGGGGATGGAATAAAAAGCGACATGGTCGAGTTTGTCTCGAGATGCTTGACTTGTCAGAAATCCAATGAAGAGAATTAGAGGCCAACATGAATGTTGTAGTTATTACCTATCATTGTGTGGAAATGGTAGAAAATAGAAATGGATTTTTTAAAGGGTCTCCCTAGAACATTCTGGATGCATGATTCCATCAGGGAGCTTGTGGATCGACTCACAAAGTTGATCCATTTCATTCATATTTGGGAATCCCATACGGTTGAAGATCAATCCAAAATATATATCTGGGAGGTGGTAAAGATGCATGGTGTTCCACTTTTGATTGAATCAGATAGAGATATGAGGTTTACATCTCGTTTTTAGAAATCATTTTAGTTATCCCTTGGGAGACAGTTGACTTTGACCACAACATATCATCTTTAGAAGGATGGTCAATCATTGAAGATGATAAAACCCATGGAGGATATGTTAAGGGCTTGTGTGATGGATTTTGGTTGTTAATGGGAGGAGAACATAACATTGGTAGATCTATCCTACAATAATAGTTTTTATAAATCAATATCTATGGCTCTGTTTGAGGCATTATATGGGCATCATTGTCGTTCTCCACTATGTTGGGTGGAAATGTGTGAGACATCGATGATCAGACCAAGCCTTGTCTAAAAGAAAACGGAGAAAATCAAGTTAATCCGGTTGTGAATGGATATGACTGAAAATCATCAGAAATAAAATGTGGACAATCCTCATTGACTTTATCATTCAATGTGGTTGAGAATGTGTTTTTTATAATATCTCCTAGAATAGGACATCATCTATTTGGAAATCAGGGTACGTTATATCTAACTTATATTAGGAATTTTTAGATATTAGAATGGATTGGAGAAGTGGATTATTCGTTGGATCTTCTAGAAAGTTATAGTACAGTGCACAATGTGTATCATGTGTCTTAGTTGAAAGAGTATCAGTTGGATCCTTACCATGTGATTCATTGGGATCTTGTTGAGATAGAACTGGTTGCTTCCATGGTGCACGTTCCAGTGCATATTGCAGATACGCAAGGACATTATTTCATGGTAAAGGAATCCGTTTAGTTCTGGTTTTCTGGTAGCACCTTCAGTTTCATGATGAGACATGGGTGCGTGAGAAAGAGATGGTCGACCAATGGCCCGAGATCTTTCAGCAAATTGATGTTTTTCAACCTTTTAATGATAGAAAGTCCAATGATGGGGAGAATATAGCACCCATGGTTTGAGGTTTGTATCCTTTTTTATGACTTATTATGTATTTAATGTTCTTGGTATGATTTTGGATGAATTTGGGAGAGTTTGGAGAGGGTTTTCAAAACCATGGAGGGATTTCTAAGGCAACACCGTTTGATCATGGTTAGATGAAACCATGCGAGACAAACCATGTGGTAAGTGGGGTTTGCATGACTTTCTCATTCTTTTCCTAACGTTGTGGGGTGGGTTGTGAGAGGATCCCCTTCTAGGCATCAGTAGGTGCATGGTTAGCACACAGTTTGTCTATCCATGAGAGCTAACCATGTGGCCCGAGAAAATAGGTTCCTTGAAAACCCTGATTACTCAGTATTGCTATAAAAACACCCAAAATCTCTCCCACATTAGTATTACCAGGTATTTCCAATTATTAAGGGTTAGGGGTGCTCTCCCACTTGTTTTGTAAGTAGATAGATGGGTTTTTGTAGTCCATTGAGAAAATTCTTTTTATGTATGTCTTCACTCATAGTTCGTGGTGGGTTTATCTAGATCAACACTTCCCTCTCAATCGGGTTTCAAGATCTACACCCATTGTATACAGATATGTAGTTGTAATTTAATTGGGTGTTGTTTTTAAGTCTTTTTAATGATAGTGAAGGAGTTGTTGCATGATTTTAGAGGAGTGTTTGGCCAGATTGGGGTGATGTTTCATGTTGGTCAAATTTGTTAAATCCTTAAAGGTTGGTGGCTTCTCTCTCAACTCCACATTGTTATATATTATTGTCATATTCCAATTTATTGTTTTTCCTTGAATTAATTTTAATTTTTATAAGAGAAATTGGTTATAAATCCCTAATTTACTGTTTCTATGATTGGGGGGGGGGAAGCTGTTTTCTGGTGTAATGTTCATGTTGTTGGATTTTAAAATGGAGATTTTAAAAATGGTTCCTTGGATTGATTTTTGAAAATGGTTGATGAAAATGGTTTAAAATAAAATATTTTTTATTGAAACATGGTTTGGCATGGAAAATGATTTATTAGTGATTCCAAAAAAATTGTTAATTAATTAATGTTGATTGTCAGGTGAGGTAAATGGTTATTTTCATAATGGTGTGGCCTTATTGCTTTTAAATCTTGGTTATTCGATTGTGTATGTTATGTTTGTGATTGTAATAATGTGATTTGGGCATCAAGTATCACTATAAAAAACTTATTGAGAGTGGATATAATGTCCACCATTATGGATAATTGTGGAGGGGGAGTACCACTTGACATGGAAAGTAGTAAACAAGTTTGGATGGGATATTCCACCATGTTTTTTTCCTGGTTGTGTGTTCATATGAAAAAAGAAATATGTTTTGTTAATGTCAATGCATAAAATGGTTTATGGAAGGGTTCTTTGGATTTCATATGTGTTGCAGTTATTGGGTGAAAATGGCATGGTAATGGAGTGTTTTGTTTTTTTTGAAAGTTGTTTCAGTATTGAATGTTTTATATAATGTTTCTTATATAAAGGTGTTAATGGTTTTATCCTAATGTCATGTTTAGGTATGAAATTTTGACAAAACATACTATGAAATTGTAATCACTCCCATCTTGGGATGTTTTTTTGCTTTTACAGATGTTGTGTTTTGAGACACTAGTAAGAGTACGGAATCTCAAATTTGTTAGCAGTTCGGCATGATACATTGGTGATGTCGGTGCACTTGGAGCATGGAGCTTTACGTGGATCTATATATGTAGTCTTAGTTATTATAGGGTCATATTTTAGCCTTCCGCTTGGTATTAAAATTTCTTTTTGGTTGTTTTTATAACGACCCATACTTTACATACATTGTCATTACTACAGAATTTAAGCACACTTATTGCAACTTAGAACAAGACCAGGAAAAGACCGTATAGGTATAGAGTCTTTAGAAACTGGGGAACATAAACAACTGGTTCATAAAGCTTCTACTTTGCCTCCCATTTATTTCATCATACTAGAGTCTCTTTTTTGCATATCCTACATAATAACCTTCTTCATGACCTGGGGAAATAAAACATACAAAAGGCTGAGCTCAAATTCTCAGTAAGGGTAATCAAATGAAATATCAATCACATCATATACATAAGAACATAACTTTTGGAAATCTTAACCTGCAAAAGAAATCATAATTTGATAACATGGGATAAATCATAGTAGTGAAATGTAATCCCAATAATCGTAACATAAAACATGAATCTTTATTGAATACACACATAATCATAGATAATCATTTCTTGTTAGTAAAGACTCATTTCCAATACTATCTTAGAGGACAATGTCCATTTCTGAACCGAGTTCACTCCTCGTTTCAGTCCTGTTTCACTGAATCGGTTTAACCTGCCGTTCCAGCCATGTCTATCTCAGGAGATATAAAATCTTTACCCAATGCATTGGAGGAGATATAGGTCCCACCCATCTCATAATTATACCATTCTTATTTGTGCCACAAAATCATAAATCATACATCATTGCATAACCCATGTAATAAAAATGGAAATCTTAAACATCATGACATCATAAAACAATTGATATAAGATAAAAGAATTCATAAAAATATTTCCATCACAATATAATCATATCAATGTAATAATAGGGATATAAACAGAACCCTATATTATCTTAGATGGAAAATAATTTTGATAAAACGCTTGAACTCCATTCTTGAGGAAAATATTCTTTCTACTTCAAAAACACTTTTCCTTTCTTAACATGTCATAAAATTCTAAACTAAAAGAAGTTATTTATAAATAAACTTGAAAACTTGTAAATGATGCTTCTTGGAAATAATGTTTTAAAAATAAATTCATGCCGTATAAGTAAAAAAAACATTTTCATACTTTTGTCAAAAAAGTCAAAAAGTACCTCGTACGAAAAACGATAAAAGATTCCTTTCATATCCTTTACTAAAAACTCACCGAAGGGTAAAATTGGATTTAATCAATTGTAGGAGTATTGAAATAATATTACATATTGAGGATACATGGATTTGGATGATAAAATACACCCCAGTAAATAACAAAGTATAAACAATCTCGGATAAAAATGAGATTGTGATATTTCCCTTACCTTAGGTTCGATTTGCCTCGTAAGTGTCTGAACCTCCTGTATAATGAATTAAATAATGATATTGAATTATTAATGAATCATAATTATTGTTATGATATCATATATGTTATTATTCGTAGCTTCTTAGTAGTAATATTTCATTGCTACTTGTTATTCAGGTGTTTATAACTTTATGTTCTTATGCGTGTTTTGTCGAATAAATTCTTATTCTTCTCTTCAGGTTATAGATACATCATTTACATATTTGTATTAATGTACTATATATAATATTTATTCATTAAATTTATTTATATAATCATTATTAAATGAAGATCGTGTAGAACAAATTGTATCACATCGTGGAGACTGTATTCCGTACGTACGCACGGGCGATGATATTGTTCCCATGATTGTGGAATTGTATTAGAGTGTATGTATACTATTTCAGAATCAATATCACTTTAAAATAATCATATATAGTAATTATTTACACCATTATACCCATCCAAGTAAGGTGGTGGGGGAAAATAGATTACACCACGGTGTGGAGATGGTATTCCGTACGTACGCACGCGTGGTGATTTCATTTTCCAAAGGATGGATAGATGTTGAAATAAGGTTGTCTCATACTTATAATAACATATCAGTATATGAGTGATACTTATGTTCTTACTTTATAATGAAACAACTAAAGAATAATATGTTGAAGAAGATAGAATTTGGAAAGGATCGTTAATGGATATTACCTCTTTTTGACGCGCCTCTTCTTAACATCCTCTTAAGGCACTAGGGTTGGTCTTTGAAGAAGACCAGAACCACTATGATGATTCTATGGAAGTGGGGAAGTGAAATGGGAAGGTTTTGGCCGAGCTTGAAGGCTCAAATTGGTGTGAGGAGGAGAGGGATGAGGTGCCCTTTTATAAGGGAGGAGAGGGGCACCTTTGGAAATATAAGAAATATTAGTTTATATTTAATCCCAACCCCACGTAAAAACATCCAAAATGACCCATATCCGAAGATTAGATGATATAGGGTTGTAATCTCATCAACCAATAAAATTTAGACATGTTAGGAATTTATTTTAAACATTACCAACCTGATTTATCCTTATTTGTCAATTTAGTATTATTTGTGGTAATAATATTCTAAATTTGAAATATTTATTAATAATTACATATGTGTTATGAATTTTCCATAATTTGACAATTTATAAAATTTTCGACCATATAAATTTTAATTTATAATTTTTAAATATTTTTGTGATTTTTAAACAATTTTATAATATGTTATTTTTATAAAATAACAATAGTGTCAATTTTGACACTATTCATTTGTTTGAATTTAAATAAAATATATACAGAGGATATGTTCGAAATAAAAGTGTTAATAGAATAATAAAATTTCATATGGATCTATAAAATTAGTGGATCACATTAAATAGTGCATATATTAATTATTATAATATTTTAAAACCATTTATTTGATATTTTAATTAATAAAATAATTTCAACATCCCTATTGTGTCATAATTAATGATATTTATTTAATCCCTAAAAATTCTAAATAATTCCTATGATGTAGATAATTGTATTAGATTTTTGGAAACTATTCATTTTCGAAGTTTCATTATGTTTATCACCAAATTAAAATTATTATACTTATAAGATTTAAGAAAGTGACATGTTGTCACATTCTTTGGTTTTAATAATAATTAAATTATTTTCATGGAAAAAAGTCTATTAAATGAATCTAATCCTACCATTAGGTGATATGGGTCTACTTATAATCATCCAATAGAATTTTGGAAGGTGTTAGGGTAAATTTATAATCTCATATTTACCATTAATTACCCGATTTACCTTTAACTATGGTAAATAAAATTTACCGTAGTTACTATTAATAATGCCCCAAAATAAAAAGTAGTCTATTAACATAATTTGGACCCACTGATTCTGAATATGGAATCCATTTTTCAAAATTCAAAACATATAAGTTGTATTAATTAATTAAAAATAAATCTCGTTGTTAAGAAAACGGGTTTTAGAAGTTAAAACATTGCCAAAGATTGAAATGTTTTTACCTATGAATTCAATGTGAAATTAATGCTAATGACATACATTATATTAAATGGTAAAAATATATTCTATATATACTTTTAAACCATTCAATATTATAATTTAACCATATAAATTATCTCAAGGAATAAAGTTGTTTTTAATTAAAAATTAGCGTATTTTTACTATTCATCAAAATATGAAAGCTATCAGAAAAATATCAAAAATTTATCCAAAGTAAATTTTTATATCCTGATTCAAAATTAGAATTTTATTTTGTCATATTGAACTTATAAATGTGTCAAAAACTAGATTTAATGTGGGTGCGCCATCAAAAGGCAGAAAAACTGCATTTTTTGATAAATACTTATTTTACCCAAAAAAATTATTTTGTTCTCCTACCATATCTATAAAATGTGTAAGATGAATAACAATGTTGTAAAATTTAAAATTCAGTTAATACTATTCATAAAGGCTAGTTTATAATATTATAATAATATATCGTTGTTTAGTGGAACTCGGTATTGCGTACTACACACGCTATCGAGGAAGGTCGCGATTGCGTGCAGTGAAAGATTCCTTTAATGATTTATATAACATAAAAACAAAATATTTCTCATAAAAGTATCGGGTGTTACATTCAACCCCCCTTAAAATGAATTTCTCCCTCGAAATTCGTCACATTGTAACAAACAGATGAGGATACCTCTCCCTCATCATATCCTCAAGCTCCCATGTAGCTTCGTCTAATTGGTGGTTCCTCCATAAAACATTCACCAAGCGAGTGGTCTTGTTTCATAGGACTTTTTCACTATGATCCATAATCTTTATCGGTTGTTCTTCATAAGAAAGATCTTGCTCTAGTGGTACAACTTCTAAGATGAGTACATGTGACGGATCAGGTATGTACTTTCTCAGGAGAGATACATGGAACACATTGTGAACTTGAGAGAGATTCGGTGGAAGTGAAAATTGATAAGCTACCTTCCCAACACGATCCAGTATTTCGAAAGGACCGATATATCTAGGGCTCAACTTCCCCTTCTTTCCAAATCTCATGACCCTCTTCTAGGGATATATTCGTAAGAACACTTTATCACCCACTTCAAACTCTAGGTCTTTTCTTCGGTTGTCAGCATAACTTTTATGTCGAATCTGAGCTGCTCTTATGTGTTGTTGAATAGATCGGACCTTTTCTACCATCTCATCAACAATATCAGGCCTTAATAGATTTCTTTCCCCAACTTCATCCTAGCAAGTTGGATTCCTACATTTCATTCCATAGAGAGCTTCCTAAGGAGCCATCTGAATACTGGAGTGAAAGCTATTATTATAAGAAAATTCCACCAAAGGTAAGTGTTGATCCCAACCACCTTTGAAATCCATATAGCAAGATATCAACATATCTTCTAGAGTTTGAATTGTTCTCTCAGACTGACCATCATTCTAAGGATGATAAGCAGTGCTGAAACTCAACTCTGTATTCAGAGTATGCTGAAGACTTCACCAGAACTTTGAGGTAAATCTTGGATCCCGATCAGATATAATAGAAAGTGGTACTCCATGAAATCTTACCACTTCCTTCACATATATCGTAGCAGGCTGATCTAGAGAGAAATCCTCTCTAATAACGATGAAGTGTGCAGACTTTGTAAGACGATCAACTATGACCCAGATAGAATTATTGCCTTTGGATGTTTTAGGAAATCCTATGACAAAGTCCATAGTGATGTTTTTTCATTTCCATTCGGGTATGGGTAATGGTTGTAACATCCCCTTAGACTTCTGTCTCTCAGCTTTAACTTGATAAAAACCAAGCATCGAGAGACATATTCAACAACATCTCTTTTCATGCCATCCCACCAAAAGTACTCTTTCAGGGCCCTATACATCTTCATGCTTCCAGGATGAATAGAGAATGAATAACTATGAGCCTCATCCAGCATCTCCTTCTTTAATTCGGGGATGGGAGGAACACAAACATGATTCCTGAACTTTATTATCCCATCACAATCAAGGTTGAATTCAGGAACATTTATCACCTTCTTTTGTAACATGACATCTTCATTCTGTGCCTCTTTAATCTTCACATGTATAGTTGGTTGAACATTCATTTGAGAAAGATACGATTTTCCCCTTTCATTATAATTCCAAGATCCATCCTTTGTAAATCCATAAATATTGGATCTTTTGTGATCCTCATCATGGATAAACTGGCATGGTCTTGTCAACTTAATGCATCTGCCACCTTGTTTGCTTTCCCAGGGTGGTAATGAATTGAGTAGTCGTAATCCTTAATCAGCTCCAACCATCTTCTTTGGCACATATTCAGATCCTTTTGTCTGAAAATATACTTTAAAATTTTATGATCAGTATAAATATCATACCTTTCACCATAAAGGTAATGCCTCCAAATCTTTAATGCAAAGATTACCGCACCTATCTCCAAATCATGAGTTGGGTAATTTTTCTCATGTATTTTAAACTGTCGTGAGGCATAAGCTATCACTATATCATTTTACATAAGAACACACCACAAACCCTTCTAGGATGCAACACTATAGATCACAGACCTTTCTCCACTACAAGGCAGTGTGAGCACAGGTGCACTGGGTAACATTATTTTCAACTCCGTGAAATTCTCTTCACATTCCTCCATCCAAAAAAACTTAACTCCATTCCGAGTCAACTTGGTGAGTGGATTAGATAATCGAGAAACATCTTTCACAAAACGTCGATAATATCCATCCAAACCAAGAAATCTTCGGATCTCAATCACTATTGTTGGTCTCGACCATCTTTTGATAACCTCTGTTTTTGCTGGATCCACAGATATCCCCTCTTTTGAGTTTATGTGACCCAAAAATTAAACTCTTTGAAGCCAAAATTCACACTTGGTAAATTTGGCATAAAGCTTCTCCTTTCTCAGGGTCCTCAATATAATTATCAAGTGATCTTCAAGTTCTTCCTTTCTCTTTGAATATACAAAAATAACATCTATAAATACTACCACAAACTGATCAAGATAGTCTGTAAAGACTCTATTCATCAGATCCATGAAGATAGAAGGGGCATTAGTAAGACCAAATGGCATCACTATAAATTCATAGTGTCCATACCTTGTACGGAAAGATGTCTTTGGTATATCCTCCCTTTTGACCCTTAATTGGTGATACCCTGAACGAAGATCAATATTGGAAAAGTATTGAGCTCCTCGTAGTTGGTAAAATAATTCATAAATGCATTGGAGAGGATATTTTTTTTGATAGTGATCTTGTTAAGTTCTCGATAATCAATGCAGAGTCTCATTGATCCATCTTTTGTCATAACAAACAGAATAGGTGCTCCCCAAGGTGACACAATAGGGCGTATGAACCCCTTATCAAGATTCTCTTGGAGTTGCTTCTTCAATTCCTGCAACTCAATTGGGGCCATTCTATACGGTGTCTTTGAAATAGGAAAAGCACCTGGTACGAGTTCTATTGAAAACTCAACTTCATGATTTGGTGGAAGACCCGATAATTCCTCCGAAAAGACATCATCAAACTCATGTACAATGGGAATGTTCTTAATCATGAGTTTCTCACCAACCATTTCAGATAAATAACCATCATTTAGTGGAATCAATACCCATAAAATTGAAGAAATTTCCACTGGAAGGTTATGTTCATCCTTTCATCGATAGACGATCATAGATTGATCTGGAATATGAAATGTGACTTCCCTTCTTTGGAAATTGATATGAGCTCCATGTTGAGAAAGACAATCCATTCCAAGAATCATATCAAATTCCACTATATGAAGAATCACAAGATTTTAAGGATGAACTTTTCCACAGACTTCAATCGGAGAAGAATTATAAACTTTTAATGCGACTGTTGTGCCATTAGGGGTTGTCAAAGCTAACTCAATATCTAACTGTTGAGGTAATACGGTGATATCCTTAGAAAAATGTTCAGAAATAAAGGAGTGGGTGGATCCAGAATCAAATAAAACAATTTCTACTTTAGAGTAGATGGTAAGTGTACCTTTCACCACATCATTATCATACTCTAAATCACTGATAGAAATTGCATGTGACTTACCTTTATCTTTAGCCTTAAGAGTTTGTTGAAGTCGACAATCATCATCAACTATTGGATTTGGGCATTGATTGGCATAATGCCCCATCTCCTTGCACTTGAAACATTGAATTGTAGTTGGTTTATTCTGTGTGTCCCTTCCTTTGTTTGCATCATTAGACATCTTCTTCCCATCATTGCGTCATTCAAATGCCTGATGACCTTCCTTTCCACATTTGAAACATTTACTTGCCCCTTTAAGACAAATCCCTCCATCTTTCTTTCCACACTTTTATCATAAGGGAAGTCTCATCCTCTTTTCAGTGTGATCTTTAGATTTTCCTTTTAATTCCATTTTCCTCTTCTTATCAAACCCATATGACTGATGGGTTACTCCAATATCCATCTCGACTTTGAGAGCACATTGAAGGATTTCCTCGTAGCTATTGAAGTCCCTTATGGATAACGCCCTTCGAAGACATTGTTTTAAGCCACTAAATAATCAATCGATCTTACTCACAGGTTGGATAATAATACCAGAAGCGTACCTTGCAAGTATTGTAAATTTTTTTTCATAAGTACAAACAAATTCATCATCCTTTTGATTCAGTTGAAGAAACTATTTCTCCATCTTTGTTTGGAGAATACGAGGGAAGTACTTATTAAAAAATATGTTCTTGAACTCATCCCATTCCATGGACACAATTTCATCCCTTTCCCTCGTATTCTTAATAAGATTCCACCATTGATCAGCATCTCCTTTCAAACGATACACTACAAGGATGACTTTATCATGTTCAAAACATTGAAGAACTAAAAATATCTTTTCAGTAGTACTAATCCATCGTTCTGCAACTAATGGATCAGTAGACACGCTGAAATAAGGTGGACGCTGCCTCATCAAGGATTAAACAGAATGTTGCTCCTTCCTTTGCTCGTTTGGAAGTCCTACATGATTCATAGCTTGATAAAGTTGTGTCAGCAAGGCTACAAGATTTTGTATTCCAGATCCCATAACGTTTGGTTGCTCAGGGGGACAATCATTTCATTTCCCGTCGCATTCCTCATTAATACGGTTTTTTCGGGTTCCATCCATTGACTAAAACCAAGAATAATAGTGTGAGCAACACTAATTATAATAGGAAAATCACATAATCAAGAATAAAATTTCACACTTAAGGTCTTATAATAAGTTTTTCATGGACATTTCTAAAACTCTAAGATTTTTTTCTATGCTTAGACTTATCCTTAGGATTATTACTAAGGCTTTCACATCCTAGTTTCCAACGGTTGACTATACCATTCCTCTGATACCAACTATAAAGACCCATACTTTACATACATTGTAATTATATTAGAATTTAAGCACACTTATTACATCATATAACCAAACTCGGAAAGGACAGTATAGGTATAGAGTATTTAGAAACTGGGAAACATAAACAACTGGTTCATAAAGCATCTACTTTGCCTCCCATTTATTTCATCATATCTAGAGTCCCTTTTTGGAATATCCTACTTAATAACCTTCTTCCTGACCTGGGGAAATAAGACATAAAAAAGGGTGAGCTCAAATGATCAGTATGGGTAAACAAAAGAAATATCAATCACATCATATACATAAGAACAAAACTTTTGGAAATCTTAACCTGCAAAAAAAACATAAATTCATAACATGGGATAAATCATAGTATTGAAATCTAATCACAATAATCATAACATAAATCCTGAAACATTGTGTCATACACACATAATCATAGAGAATCATTTCTTGTTAGTAAAGACTCATTTCCAAGACTATCTTAGTTGACAAAGTCCATTTCTGAACTGAGTTCACTCCTCGTTTCAGTCATGTTTCACTGAACTGGTTTAACCTTCCGTTCCAGCCATGTCTATCTCATGAGATATAAAATCGTTACCCAACACATTGGAGAGATATATAGGTCCCAACCATCTCATAATGATACCATTCTTATGTGTGCCACAAAATCATAAATCATACATCATTGCATAACCCATGTAATAAAAATGGGAATCTTAAAAATCATGACATCATAAAACAATTCATATAAGATAAATCAATTCATAAATATATTTCCAGGAAAACATAATCATATCAATGTAATAATAGGGATATAAACATAACCCTATATTATCTTATATGGAAAATAATTTTGATAAAATGCTTGAACTCCATTCTTGAGGAAAATATTCTTTCTACTTCAAAAACACTTTTCCTTTCTTAAAATGTCATACAATTCTAAACTAAAATAAGTTGATTAAAAATAAACATGAAAACATGTAAAGGAAGATTCTTGGAAATAATGATTTAAAAATCCATTCATGCCGAATAATTTAAAAAAACATTTTTCGTACTTTTTTCGGAAAAGTCAAAAAGTACCTCGTATGAAAAATTACAAAAGATTCCTTTCATATCTTTTACTAAAAACTCACCGAAGGGTAAATTTGGATTTAAACAATTTTAGGTGGATGGAAATAATTTTAAATATTGATGAAACATGGATGTTGATGATAAAATACATCCATGTAAATACCAATGTATAAACAATCTTGGATAAAAATGAGATTGTGATATTTCCCTTACCTTAGGTTCGATTTCCCCCGTAAGTGTCTGAACCTCATGTATAATGATTTAAATAATGTTATTGACTTATTAAAGAATCATAATTATTGTTATGATATCATATATGATCATATTCGTAGCTTCTTAGTAGTAATATTTCATTGCTACTTGTTATTCGGGTGTTTATAACTTTTTGTTCTTATGCGTGTTTTGTCGAATAAATTCTTATTATTATCTTTAGGTTATAGATACATCATTTCAAGAATGGTATTAATGTACTATATATCAAATTTATTCATTCAATTCATTTATATAATCATTATGCAATGAAGATCATGTAGAACGAATCGCATCACATCGTGGAGACGGTATTCCTTACGTACGCATGAGCGATGATATCGTTCCCATGATCGCGGAATTTAATTGGAGTGTATTTATACTATTTCAGAATCAATATAACTTTAAAATAATCATATATAGTAATTATTTACACCATTATACCCATCCATGTAAGGTGGTGGGGGAAAATAGATTTCACCACGGCGTGGAGATGGTATTCCGTACGTACGCACGCGCAGTGATTTAGTTTTCCATAGGATGGATAGATGTTGAAATAAGGTTGTTTCATACTTATAATAAAATATAAGTATATGAGTGATACTGATTTTATTACTTCATAATGAGAAAAATAAAGAATAAGATGTTGAAGAATAATGAATTTGGAAAGCATCGGTAATGGATATTACCTCTTTTTGACGCACCTCTTCTTAACCTCCTCTTAGAACACTAGGGTTGGTCTTTGAAGAAGACCAGAACCTCTATGATGATTCTATGGAAGTGGGGAACTAAAATCGGCAGGGTTTGGCCAATCTTGAATGCTCAAATTGGTGTGAGGAGGAGAGGGAGGAGGTTCCCTTTTATAAGGGAGGACAGGGGCACCTTTGGAAATATAGGAAATATTAGTTTATATTAAATCCCAACCCCACATAAAAAATTCCAAAATGACTCATATCCAAATATTAGATGATATTTGGTTGTAATATCATCATACAATAAAATTTTGACACGTTAGGAATTTATTTTAAACATTACCAACTTGATTTATCCTTATTTATCAATTTAATTTTATTTGTGGAAATAATATTCTAAATTATAATTTATTATTAATAATTACATATGTGTTGTTAATTTTCCATAATTTGACACTTTATGACATTTTCGACCATATAAATTTTAATTTATAATTTTTAAATATATTTGTGATTTTTAAACAATTTTATAATATGTTATATTTATAAAATAACAATAGTGTCAGTTTTGACACTATTAATTTATTTGGATTTAAATAAAATATATACAGAGGTTATGTTTCATCTAAAAGCTTTAATAGATTAATAAAATTTAATATGTATCCAGAAAATTAGTGGAGCACATTAAATAGTGCATATAATAATTATTATAATATTTTAAAACCATTTATTTGATATTTTAATTAATAAAATAATTTCAACATCACTATTGTGTCCTAATTAATGATAATTATTTAATCCCTAAAAATTCTAAAAAATTCCTATGATTTAGATAATTGTATTATATTTCTTGATACTATTCATGTTAGAATATTAATTAAGTTTATCTCCAAATTAAAATTATTATACTTATAAGATTTAAGAAAGTGACATGTTGTCACATTCTTTGGTTTTAATAATAATTAAATTATGTTCCTGGAAAAAAGACTATTAAATGAATCTAATCCGACCCTTAGGTGATATGGGTCGACTTTTTGTCATCCAATAGGATTTTGGTAGGTGTTATGGTAATTTTATAATCTTATATTTTCCCTTAATTACCCGATTTACCTTTAACTATGGTAAATAAAAATTACCGTAGTTACTATTCATAATGCCCAAAAAAAAAGTAGCCTATTAACATAATTTGGACCCACGGATTCTGAATATGGAATCCATTTTTCAAAATTCAAAACATATAAGTTTCATTAATTAATTTAAAATAAATCCCATTGTTTAGAAAACGGTTTTTAGAAGTTCAAACATTGCCAAAGATTGAAATGTTTTTACCTTTGAATTCAATGTGAAAATAATGATAATGACATACATTATATTAAATGGTAAAAATATATTCTATCTATACTTTAAAACCATTAAATTTTATAATTTAACCATATAAATTATCTCAATGAAAAAAGTTGTTTTTAATTAAAAATTATCGTAATTATACTATTCATCAAAATATGAAAGTTATCAGAAAAATATGAAAAAATTATCCAAAGTAAATTTTTATATCCTGATTCAAAAAAAGAATTTGATTTTGTCAAATTGAACTTATAAATGTTTCAAAAACTAGATTTAATGTGTGTGTTCCATCAAAAGGAGTCAAAACTGCATTTTTTTATAAAAACATATTTTACCCAAAAAAATTATTTTGTTCTCTTACCATGTTCTAGAAAATTTGTAAGATTAATAATAATGTTGTAAAATTTAAAATTCAGTTAATACTATTCATAACTTCTAGTTTATAATATTATAATAATATATCGTTGTTTAGTGGAACTCGATATTGCGTACTACACACGCTATCGAGGAAGGTCGCGATTGCGTGGAGCGAAAGATTTCTTTGATGATTTATATAACATAAAAACAAAATATTTCTCATAAAAGTCTCAGGTGTTACAGTTTTGATCTTTGGTATTTTGTTATGGAAAAATTGGTTGTCTTTTGGAAATGAATTAATTGGGTCGTTATGTTAAGATGCATCATGTTGTTTGGTTAGTAAAATCATGATTGGTCGATTCTCTAATACGAAGGGAAAATAGTCCCCCAACTATTATGGATCCCTAGGAATTTATTTACTGCCTTTGGAACCCTAGGAATTTCACTTAAGGCCAATTATCATTCCACCTCCCTCTCAATATAATGGGATAGGGCAGGATGTTAAAGGTTTTCCCATGATTTCATGTCATTATGAGGTTATTTTCTTGGTTTTTTAGCATTACAAGAATGATTATGTTTTGTAAAACCCTAAATAAATGTTTATGGGAATCATAGAAAAATGTAAGTTGGAATGACAGGAAATCAATTACAAAATTAAAAAAATAAATCTACATTTTTTGTCTTATCATTTCTTGGCAATAAAAAAATATTCATAATTTTGACCCCTTAACAAAAAATTTTAAATACATTGGCAGCATTTAAAACTATTTACCAAGTCATGTATAGTACACCACATGTCAAATAAATTTTGTATATATGTTTACATTCACGAAATAATTCAATGGTTGGTTTTCAATGATTATACATCAATATGATGTTATTTTCAGGGTTTTGACAATTACATGAACATTTTAGCGTTTTAAAATACTAAAAACAAATATACGGGAATCCATTATTGACCGTAACTCGAATTGACATTTTTTCTCATCCAAATATTTAAAAAATATATATATTTTAAATTTAATAATATTTAACAGTCATTGGAAATAATAATGGTTGGTATGACTCAAAGTGCTTGTTTTCAAAATAAAAGTTTCATTTTTACATTAAAACGGATATCACATAGAAAAAACCTATGAAATCAAGCTCTAGTTTTTCTAAAACGTTATAAAAAGGATCCATAATTCATTTTTTATATTTATGAATATAAATAATTAAAATATAACATATTATGTAATCATTTTGACTCTAAGTGTATGTTTTCAATATAAAAGTTTCATTTTTGTTTAAAATGCGAGTTACTTTGTCAAAGTCGAGAAATTTGATTCATATTATTTTAAGACATTAGTAAAATGACCTATAATTCGTTTTTGATGTTTAGGATTAAATTTCCCATAAATTAGAAACCATAGTTGGCGGTATAAATTGACATATGTGTTTTCAGTAATAGTTTCATTTTACTTTAAATGCCTATTGCAAATAAAACAACATGAAGCAAGATGGGATTTTATTTAAACATTTCTGAAATGATCTATAATTAATTTCTAGGGGGAATAAATTGAATGAACATTGATCTGATGAACATTTTGGTTAGTATGAGACCGGGTATGTGTTTTCTATTTAAATGAGTCATTTTTCATTTATGCATGATTATTTTTGATTTTTGAAAATATGTGTATGACCTTTGGAGTGTAGAATATACCTTGTAAGGATGATCTATAGGGATATAAATTTCCATGGGGATTATTCCCCTAACCCACTAAAATATAGACACTAAAAAATCAATCATTAGTATCCAGCACTAATCATGTGTTTTCATATAACAGTTCTGTTCTTTCACTTTTTCATTCAAACAAGAAATTTTCTACAATTCTTTCTAATCAATGACACCTCTATAACCTACACTGGGTGTGTTATTATATTATTAGGATGGCCTACCTAGGATATCAAATTGGGTATAACCAATAAATACTTGATGTATATTCTATAGATGTTCCATACTTAAATAGATAACAACACCATCATTCCGGGATACTGATAATCAATGTGAAGGCCTCACATACCAAGATACTGGAATTTTAACTTGATAATGAAACAATATTAAGAACTAATTATAAAATTAGTTGAAATTTATAACATTACCTAATTCAAAAAAAATCATTACTATTTGATTTTATTTCATTAATATGAAAATATAATAATGAAAAATAAATTATAATGACAAAAAAATCATAGAACCAAATATATAGGGTGGCCACATGGATCAAAGGAAACCAATATAGTTAACTAGAATTGTTTGATCCATACATATTTCCTAACTTATTTTGTTTTAAAGAATTTTTATTATAATTTTTTAACTAATCTAGTTTTATTGAAATGAAATAACATTAAATGGAATGAAATGTACTTACTCCATCATCTCTGGTAGGTTCATATGCATAAATTCTATCAAGTTTCTTATTAAAATTAAGTAATAAATCTATTTATCTAATAGTGTTACATAATTATTTATCATTTAGGAAATAATTTGAAAAATATAGAAAAAATTGACTATTAATAAAATATTATAAATAATAATTGATAATATCAAGATGATATGTTTCTTTTTCTCAAAAAACGATGACACCAAACTATATGAAGAATGAATTATTTCTCTATATTCTATGTATTTTATGTAAATACCAAAAAAATTGATTCAATAAAAAAATATAATTTTCTTGAGTTTATGCAATTATTATACAATAAAATATGTAATTACCTAGAGAGATTCATCATTTTTAATAGGGACAAAGATCCTCCACTGCTCATAATAAATTCTTCCAATGACATTCCCACACATTTAATATGAGATTAGATATGTGTCACTAAATTAATTCTGTAATCTCTATTAAAAATATGTCTATTTATCATATAAATTTTTTAGATTTCATGGTGTGAAATGATGTTAAGGGCATCAAATGTAAAAACTATTTTGAAAAAACATGATATGTTTATATTTATATTAATAATTTTAATAAATTAATTTAAATTAGTTTTTAATAAATATAAAATTAATATTACCATTAATTTTTTATCAATGTAATCATTTTTCCAAAATGATGTAATATGCATCCAATACATATAATTATTGAGAAATCTCACTGACTCACAAGAAATATTCCCATGAATCAATCAATAGATTCAAGAAACATCGCCAATAGTTACTACAAAACCCTTAAATTGAATGATAATCTAGAATACATTTAGGTCTTATACATATACTAAATTCATGTTTCTTTCTCTCTTTTTTTGTTATATTTCCCTTTTCTATAAATACATGAAATTTTAATAAAATATACATATTTTTTATACAATTGAATATATACCAGTAATGGTATCCCGCAACTATCAACTAGTTCAGGGTGGCCAATTACATAATAACCTAAGGTTCATTGGATGATGGGATACAAAAAATATCCAAAGAAATAGTTTTCTTCAAAAAGGCTATAATATAGTGGAATGAGTTTTATCCACTGATGATGATGGTAGTAGTGGTCTACTATGGGATGTTGATCATCTAGGATATCAATTTTTTATCAACTTTAATATTATTATAATGGTTTTGAATATATTAAATGCATAAAAAATAGTAAAGTAAATGGTTTTTATATATATGAAAAAATGAAATATATATATAAACGAAACACCTATAAATTGGAAATTGTAATATAGTTTCATTACCAATTTATACATTCATTTATACTAATCATTATTTTCATCATTTGTATCAACATCCATTATGACGAGTACATCATTTTTACCCTATCTTTTAAGTTCAATAACTTCAATATAGTCAGAAAAAATCATTTTTTTATTGATGAGATTCATTGTCACGAAGAACCAATTAATAATCATTTCACATATCATAAAAGAATTTGTTAATTAATTATATAATAACACTCCAACCATCATTTATTTGATCATACATGTAATAAAACATCATCACATGGGATGTTTAGAGAAATGGTTTATGCTCTATACACTCACCAGCATGGATAAGGAGAGAGATGTTTGTATATGTAAAATGAAATAATTCATTTATTATACCCTTATTAATATTTAAAAACATTCATTTGAATAAGAAAACAAAAAATATACCATTATAGATTAATTAGATGTTATCAGTAAACATTCCATAGTATCTAACCTATGTAAGTGAAAATAAACTACTATTTTGTTTTTTCAATGATTCTCAAACATAAATTTTATGAAACACGAATCCTTGAATATTATAGGCATCAAATCTCTTATTATTATTTATGTTAAATCTTTCCAAAAAATCAAATCATATGATATTTTAACTCAATTAGCATCACTAATTATCAATAAATGAATTTATAAGCTGTTACTTTTAAAATATAAAAAAACAAATACCCTCCAATAATATGAATATGAGTTTATATTTTCAAAATATGATATTTTGATTAAAATATCCGTATAAACAAATTTTTTTAATTACAACTCTCTTCCGTCTAGACCAATTAGTGAAATATAAATTTTAAATCATAATTCTTCAATAAATGTATCTATAAACATTCAATTGAGTTGAAAAAATATATGTACGTGTATAATCTATAACTCCATAAGTGTAAATTTTTTCAATTTTCCTATTGATAATCCTATGGTTGTGGATACTAATGGATTGTTTTTAGAATGAAAATTATTATAGATTTCATCAAAATGTCCAAAATGATTGAATATAGTCTCAATCCCATTCAAATACCACAAAGATAAAAAAAATTAACACTTCCACTGTGTAAAATTTAATAGTAGATCCTTAAGGATGAAATTTTTTCCTCACATATGTTATTAAATAGCCTAGGTTCATGATAAAAAATAAGAAACATATTAAAAAAATATACAATTATTTTATAAATGTAAATTCAACAATGAAAATAAATTTGATTTCACCAATATATCAATTGAATACATCATTCAATATTGTTCTGGTCCATTGATATAATCTTCTATATAAAAATAGATAGTAATATAAATCATGACTATGAATAATGAATGGAGAAATAACATCTATAAATAGAAAAGTTTCCAAAAAAATATGACGTGTAGTTAATAATGCTCTTTTGGATTTATAATTCTTCTAAGAATCTCTATATATGGTAAAAAAAACTCAACTAGAACAACATTTAATTTTTTTGGTTATGTATTTCCCAATTCCATGAACAACGACTACCCTATCAGAATATGTGATTCATGACTTTTAAATGGATAAAAAATTCAATTCTTTAAGTAAATAAACATTGAAATGTTACAAGAATACCCACATTCAACATTTACATTCATTAAGGATGGATGTAAATTTTCATTATCATGATTTTTCATTTAAAAATTAGTTATAGTAATCATTCCATTCTCATTTATCCATAATTTTTACTTTCCATTCATTAATTCCAAATCCTAACAAGCATTATGGTGATCCATTGATTTACATGACACATTAAGAAATGAAAAAAAATTACATTTTCCCAAATTTTCTTCTCAATATGAATTTTTGAATACTTATTTTGCATAATATTAAACACCCAACTACGAATTTTGATAAATATACTTATTTTATAGCTTGTAATTTAACAATTTATTCAGATATTGTACTTAATATGCTTTTTCTACCTAATATAAACTAATTCCCATCTCCAAATTCTATAGTATCATGCACTAATTATACCAATGTTTCATAGCTAGATAATAACATCAATGGATTTCACAATTAAATATCTTTATTTAATTTTTTCAAATTAAGATAGAATTTATGAGAATCATTAAGAAATCATTGATGACACAAAAACATTTTTTTATTTTATGAGGTAATCATTGATGTTCAAAATAAAAATCCTAAATCAAACATGCCAAACTAGTATGAGTTTTCCAAATGGATAAGTCTTGAAGTCCATGAATAAATCTAATATTCCTCATTAAATAATATTGGATTTTGAGTAATATTCTCATTAAATCATCATATATTTTTATTACATCATCCAAAAATTATCCAATTGATTATAGGTTGAAGGTTTACATCAATGTAATTTTTTGGTATTTACATTCCCTGAATATTCAATGGAATAATGAATGAATTATTCTTCATACAGATCCATGGAGGTCTATTATAAGGGATTAAAACTACTAGCCAAGTTCTATAATTAGTAAATAAAATATCATAATGGTTAAAACATATGATGAAAATTTAATATTTACATTACTAGGATATAAAAAAAGTGGATATAATTAATTATAAACCATACATGATATGAATTATTTTTTTTGTCTCATCAATCCAGTGGTGTTACTATCATTAGAATGACACATCATGTAACATGCAGTCATAGATGGAATGATTAATCCTTTATGGCATGGTTTCAAAGGAAAGTAATGAAATTAATTTTTGATAGTTTTCTTCATTTCTTTCTTATGGGGGTTGAATTTATTTTTAATCTCATTTTTTCAATGAATTCCATATTCTTGTATGAAATCTTATGAATTTTTTTATTAGACTGTCTTCCCCAATAAATAATGCAATCATTAGGGAATGCTTTTATCGTTTTATAATAAACTCCATGTTTTTTAATGATTTTCGTCATCTCATATAATTATGAAGGGATATTAGATTCAATAAATGCATCATTATGTAACAATAACATCTTATACATTACATTTTCAGGGAGCTTCATTCTGGACATAGGTTGTGTAAAGGTTTTGGACTTCAGGTGATGGATATCGAGTCAGACATTGATGTTTTGGTTAGAATTGTCGAGGGCATGTTTTCAGTTTTGTGTACCTAGTCATACAAGATACTATAATTTACAATATTTGGCTATTAATATTATGATTTATTATGCTTAAAACCATGTAATAATATTTTTAAAAGGGTAGAGTCTTTATATGATTCATTCTTGTAGTTTCTGTATATTGCAACGTTGTTTTTTGTTTTTCTATTCCTCTAAACCATTTCATTAGTTGGTTGCATGTGTGTGGGTGAACAATTAAATAGGAATAGGACTCCCTATGTTTGTTGTGCCTTCAGTGCTTTCTGCCTCCCTTGGTCTATGGAGTTGGACTTGGGGTATTTGAGGTTTGACCCCTGCTATAGGTTGGGTTGGGTAAAAGTGGTATTAGAGGTAGATCATTCCATGGGACGTGGTTCAGACATTCCCTAAAATGGAATTGGTTGGGATATAGGGAAACAATGTTAATATTTCTCGAGCATGTCTCTCACTCTTGGGAGTCCAGAAATGGTGCGACCACCGATGTAGCCATTCACCAGGACCATGATTACCCACTTGTCGACTTGGCATTTTGAGTCATTTGTTGTTAGAAACCTTGGTACATTGATCATATAGGATTGAGTCTTTGACTTCTATTCTTGAGTTAGATCCCCTTGGTGATTGATATAAATATATATATATATATATTCTCATTTGACCTTGGTACCCCTTGATATGTTTCAATATGTCTCCACGATGATTGTCAGCCAAGATACGAGTCCATTTTTTTGATAAAGACCCTGTAAATGAAGAGGCCTCAGTTCATTGTCTGTCAAATAACCACCTTCCACCAGGATGGAAGGTAGAAACACCTAAAAATTTTGAGAAGTATTTATACCCATTAGAGTAGGTTGGGGATATACACAGGTTGAGCGAACTCTAAGAGTTCCTCTGTCCGAGACTGCTATGATTCCATGATGATCCATATCTTCAGGAAGTAGAATATTGGATAGGGATGGCGGTCTACCTCTTCATACTTTTTTGGAAACCGACTGATTAGATGATAGCTTTGGTAGAAATTCTTTTCCACATGGTAGTTATGAATTGGAGGTGTATGGTTACTCAAATGCATGACGAGTTATCTCACTTGTGGGATGACTTCAAATATTTTTTTCGTGAGGATTACTACCCCTCTTTCATATGATATATTCAGATTACGAAGCTTCTAAAGCATCAAAAGGGAAGGATGATAGTGGCTGTGTATGCAGATTGATTCATAGATCAGTCTAGGTACTCTCAAGACATAATCCTCAATGAATACATTCAAACAAGGATGTATGATCAGGGAGTCCATAAGAAGATCTATGCCAGTGTGGTACTCCTATGCAACCCAGACTATTTTGGGGTGTTGGAGTGAGCATTGGTAACAATTATTTTTCTTATTAGTGGATCCCCATATAGCTAATTATCATAGTGGTCATTTTAGAGTAGAGAATTTCTCCATAGTTAGTAGTCATCAGTTGGACGGGCCTCAAAATTGGATTCCTCCCTACGATTAGACTTAGGAACATGGTTAGGGACAACACTGGGTACTGATACAAACCATGGAGGGTCAATGTTATGTTTGTGATGAGGTAGGCCACATGGCATGAGACATGCCAGACCTACTGATATTTTTAGGTTCAAGGTAGATCGTATATTTACCACCACAGTAGAGAAGATACTGGGACAAGGGATCCTGCAAGAGGGAATTGGGTGGTCGTCAGGGAGGCGGTGTTGGCATAGAAGAAAAAAGAGTTGTGATTGGTGGATGATTCGATGTGTTACATAAACAAACAGGTGACCCAGGTCAGGATTGGGCAGATGGCGGTCTGAGTAGTGAGCATTTGCATGCTATATATTTCTATGATCCTGCTCCACATGATGTGTTAAGAGTTATCATCTATCTATCATCTATTTTTTTATATAAATTGTTAAAATGTTGTGAGTTAATATTACCTCCTTTATTTATGATCAATTTTTTCCTGGGTTTCATAGGGGGGTAGTGTAACCCGTTGTCGATGTTGTTAGACATAAATTTTAAAAGACAAGGATTAGTGTATGAGTCCCGTAGACTTCTTTTCTCAGGTGAAGCTTGTGCAATGGTTTGTCAGAGCTGGTCATGGAAATATCGGTGGAGTTTTTCTACTAAAACCCCATTCAATTAGGATGCCACTATTTGGTCTGCTAGAGTGTCTAGTTTGCAGTAACTCTTCTTCCAAGATAGGTGAAGACACGTGTGGTATTCCATGTGGTTTCTGTGTCTAGATTCTTACGATTGTATAAGTTTACTCACTGTCAGTATTCACTGTCAACTTTGTGTGAAAATGTCTATCATGATATGATTGTTATCTGGTATAGGTCAAAGAAAGGTATACCCCCTAAATCAAACTACATGACTCACTACATGGTGCTGGATATAGTAGTCTTCACCCATAGTATGTGGTCACACTACCTTCGAGGATAACAATTTCTAGTTTTCTCATACAACCAGATTTTCAAGTACGTATTCACCCAGATATACATGAACCTTAGGAAGTGATGCTAGTTTAAAATCCTATAATAATATGACTTAAAGCTAGTCTATACCCCAGAAAAGGAAATGTTTTAGAAAATTACATTAGCAGGAAGTCCCACGTTCTCCTAATGCGGGATGTTAAATTGCAGTTAGCTTCCCTATAACAAAACCTAGTGGAGCATGAGTGTAAAATTTTTCTTCAGTCAATGGTGGTGAATCCTTTACTTCTCGAGAAACTGAGAGAGTCCTAGTTTGTAGAAACTGACATTGATATCTTACCCGAACAAATATCCATAGTCAATTCACCAGATGGATATTATGATAGAGGGAATCACATGATCTTGATCCAGTGACAATAACGCGTTCTTGTTGTTATCCTAGAGGAGATGATATGGGATTCCCCACACATCACCCTTAGTTTTACATCCTAGTGTGGGGAAGATGTATAGTGATATTTAGTATTAGTTTTGGTTGTCCGACATGAGAAAATGCGTAACAGAGTTCATCTCATGATGCCTCACCAATCAGTAGGTAAATAGTGATCAACCGGTTCAGACATGTTTTTTGAATCCTCTTGAGATCCCATGATGGAAATGAGATGACATATCTATAGTATTCATCATCGGACTTCCATTCAATGTGAAGGTCCATGACGCTATATTGATAATATTAGAATGACTAAATAATTCATCACACTTACTTTCCATTAGAGAGTAAATTTATGTAGATATTTTGGGGGAAATTGTATGTTTGGAGATCAGTTGTCATCATGAGGTTCCCTCAACATTTTTGTATGACTGTTATGGGTGATTTACATCAGGATTGTGGAGAGGAATACTGCAGGTGTTTAGGACCTATCATTAGATACGTACAACCATTCACCCCAAAACAATGGGATGAATGATCACACTATCCAGTTGTTCATGGATATGATGAGGGATTGAATGTTAGTTTTTTATGGAATTGGAAGGCTATACCAAATGTTCATCGAACCATTCAAGATCATGATGAGGGTTTTTGAGGTTGGATACCACCTTGACCTACCCCCACAACTAGATAGGGATCATTACATTTTCGTTTATCATTGCCGAGGAGATACAAGCATGATCCTATACACACAACCGATGAGATCATACCTCCCAGGGACTGAGAATCCCCATGATTCACATGTTTATATAGAAATGAATCATGAATTACTGTTCCTAGGAGTGGGAGTGTTTGCTTTGATCTCATTATCTCGAGTTGTTTCCCATGTTTTTCTTTTCGAGGACAAAAACCATGAAGGTGGGAATGATATAGAGACCTAGTCTTTTCTTTGTAATAGATTAAAATATTTATAAATATATTTCTAGATTTATCCACTTAGAAGACATGTGATTCTGAATCCTAGTGCATTCAGAATTTTTTTATAATAATAATACATATTTTTATACTATGAACACAATGTAAATGGGATATATATTAAGTGGACACTCAGATAAAAAATTTGATTCCACAGTTGAGTCTGGAGCATGGTGTTTACCCTAGGAGATACATAACTTTTGTTGTAAATTTTATTACATAGAAAATATTAATGGAAGACGAAATCATAAATAAAATAACTAAAAAAAAATTTTCTATCTCAAAAAATTACTCAAATAACTTCTGAATGATGATTAATATTGGAAATTCAATACCTCCATTGAGTTCGTAGCATGGTGTTCCACCTAAGGAGTATTTAATGTGGGAGTATGTGGGATGTTTGGATCCTAATACTATTAGTGGGAGACTTGATATATTCTATAAATTCGTTATTATGCAAATAAAAAGGGTTGGCTCATTCCTCCCATAGCAGGTAGACACTCTCTACCATCATCCTTCAACGAATCGACACTAGATTCTTGATATATCGTGATGAGATTGAATATCCATCTTTATTAGAGTGTGGTGAAGAAAAATATTAATCCAAAATCAATTTAAGACTCTTCTTTTGGATTCTGGTTTTCCTCAATTGATGTTTTTTTGTTGAAATTTTTTAGTTTTCATTTTCACTACACCATCTGGGATTTTTTATTCCCAAAATAACATATTCATTGATTGGTTCAATTTTTGGAATCCACGTCCTTCATATTTATTTGTAATTTTATTCTCTACATGTTTAAATGACATCCATACATCAAGTAGTGCATGGATATGGGATGTTTGTGATCCAAGGATGCCAAATCTATGACAGTTTTGTGTTTCGTGTGATGGAGGAGGAGTTTTGGAAAGCATAATAGGGCACATACTTTTCAGTTCATCAAAACATAGAAGAATATTCAATTGAAGTATGATTCTGTATTGATCAGGACTTGAGGATCCAGGATCTGGAATCCTTTTCATTTTTTAGCACTGGAGTTGTCCCTGTTGTCCGCAGAAGGGACCACCGATGCATGGCTGTCCGACTACATGTGGTGGTGGTGTCCATGGGATTCGATAAGGTAGTTAATTCTGGTGTAGATAGTATTGGAGCATTGGGTGGTTGAGTACGGGTTCATGGGAACAGTGGGCATCAGTGGCTAGACCAGCTGTAGAGCGGGCTAGCCAAGTAGGGATTCGGGATGAGGTATATTTAAACCCCTATATCTTTTAAACTAAGCATCCATTTTATATTACATCAAGGGAGACATGATCCAACTTTTCAGAAGGAACCTTTGAGTCCAGTTTGGGAATAGTATGTTTCAGCATCCTGTTTTGGTTGCATGAAATGTTTAAAGATAAAAATAATAATATAATTATTAATATTTGAGGATAATTGTATCGGCCCAAACATCTGCATAAGACATAGAATAGACGTGAAGTCAGGGGCCCCATGACCCTTAAATAGAGGTGAATGATAAATTACAAATTATGGAGATTGAAAAAAATGGGGTGTAGGCCCCACAAATCCCATTTCAGGCATGTTGGAGTGAAATACGACATTTTCACCAGGGTTTCATTTTGGAAAAATTAATAGTTGATCAAATGTGATTTTCTGTGAGTATCATTACAGTGTGATTCATATGCACTATTTCAAGATCAAGACACATGTCCCAAAATTACCATTATTTTACGATGATGAGAGATAGATCTTCTTCATCGGGTGTCCGATTCGAGTGAATGAATAGTCAATCTTGTGCAATTTTATTTCAAGGATCCAAATAGTATGATTTGTTTTGATATCCAAGACCATTTGAGCAGTCATTTCTGTAAGAGTATGATTTTTACCATTGATCCAATGTGAGGGTCTTATGGTCTTCATCCATTTTTTCAGATGTGCCATGTACTCCAGGAGTGATAAATCATTCCTAAGGGTACTAGTGCATTGCTTTGTACCCCGAGTATGCTTGGGTACATGACTAGGAAACGAGGTGGAGTCACACATATTGTGGGCTCCACACACACCATGTAACATTTTATGAATATTTTATCTCTTGTATCTCCTCCTTCTAAACCAGAATTTTTCCCGTGACAATCCTTTCATGAGTGGTTTTCTGCATCGAATGTATTGGCGGCATCATTATTGTTTTTAGAGATACGATGTAAGGAGTTATATGATTGATGCAAATTCAGCTGATTCTAGATGATGAAAGAGATCATACAAAATCCCTAGAGCACTTTTAGGGTTACCTTATAGGTGGGCTGGGTAGTGGTGTTCCTCGAGGATATTTCAAAGCATACCCTTCAATTGGGCCAGGTAGTTGTGATTTTCGATGCTTTTCAAGAGTTACCATCCAGCATGGATGACTAGTGAAGATCCCCAATTCTTTCTATGTGGTATCCTCTAGTGACGCCTAGGCATGAGTCTTTGACGTCACCAGAGTGGAACCCTCATGTCAGGCTTAGAATGGGTCTTCATCCTATTCTGAGTGGAACCCTCTAATCGGGCAGGGCATGGGTCCTCGATTACACTAGAGTGGATCCCCTCCAGCTGTGATGGGCATGGGTCCTCAAACTATTCTTAGTGGAACTATCATGTCTGGCCGAGCATGGGTCCTCATCCAATTATAAGTGGTACCCTCCATCTGGTCTGGGCATGGGTCCTCGATGACATTATAGTGGTACCCTCTAGGAGGGTCAGGCATGTGTCCTCAACCTTGAGACATGATCTCTTGATTATACAAATTAGATTAAAGATATAGTTTGACGTACCATTCGACTCATGAAAAATAGGTACACTTTCCCCACCACGAAACATTATTCATGCGCACCCTAAAACGTTGTGGCTAAGTCAAAGATTCCAAAATATGATAGTATCATTTTGTGGGTTTTTATTCCTTTTGACTTGTATTTTTAGGAAATATGCAAGGGATGCTAGAAATTTTTTGTGGTTACTTCTAGAACTTTTGGAGACTCTTTTCATTTATTGAGATATAAGAAGGAGAGCCCATTAGTCTCTCATTTGGTATTTTTTTATAGAGAATATATATATATATATATCCTATCACAATACCCACTCCATTGGCTTTTTTTATTATCCTTACAAGAGAGGCGAAGACGTGCAGGGTAAGCCATGTGCTTTCCATGTCTTGATTATCATGGTTGGAAGAATGTACTCTCCAACAATAGGTAACAGAAACATGACGAGGAGTTCATCTTCTGAATATATTGAGTTACTTGTGTTGGGATTATTTTCACTTCACTCTCTTGTATGGTTGAGATATACTACTTTATCATTACATTTTCCCTATGCTATTTTCATCTCCATTATATATATTAATGTTCCCTCTTCCCCTTTTCAGGGTGTCTTACTGTTTATTTTTATACTCATCACTTCATGGGATTTTCTCATACATGACATGACTTTTAAAGATGGAAAATAGGTTGATCATGACATCATAGTATCTAAGGGATACAGAGTTCTTGGACAGTGTACAATTATCATATATTGAGATCTATGAGCGGGGCCTTATCACCTATTTTACTCTTTTAGTTACAACTATGTCGTGGAAATTTTCTATTTGCATGTGTATTTCCCCAATTTTTCCATTCAGTTTAATTTATAACAGTTTTACATGTACTATTTAGAGGTAAATACACTCTTATGGGTTATATATATTGTAGTGTTATATATTGATTTCATTTTCCTCTGCACTTTTGCATTGAGTAGGAAATTTGTGTGTACAAGTTCTTAGGAAAAGGTCTCTCAAATTGTTTTGTGCTTTTGGCACTTGTATCTACCCCTGGCCTATGGAGGCGGGTTCAGGGTAGTTTCAGATCAAGCCACAAAATGTGTCAGGTTATAACAAGTGATCCCAACAAGGGATAATGAAAAGTAAATCAACAATTCATTATATACTTAATTTGGTAAAATATTGGATGTATATCATAACATTATCTTAATATCTTCCCAAATGGTTTCATTTATTACAGGCTGGACTTTGAGCAACGAATATACATTAATTGGTACATTCACTCTCATTGTGAATACAACACAACTAATTAACGTTGTTTATTTGCGTTCAAAAGGTTGTCCATATTAATTCCATACAACATCAAATTTTACATCCTTTTTTTCCTTGATAATTTTAGTTTAAAAAGTGATGCTAAATCATTCATGTGTTTTATATCAACATGTTTTTAATTCCCTAATAATTTTATAGTTACAATATTAACTATTTATTCATTCCCTAATATTGGTGACATAGTCATGTACAAAAGTTATTTTCTACATGATTAGTCAAACATTTAATTTATATTATTTTAATGCAGAATAGAACACATAATATTATGATACAAAACATTGTATATTAAAAATTTCAATAAGTATCTCATTTAAATATATTTATTTTCATTAAAGGTTGATGGGGTTTGGAAAATCTATCAATACTCTAAATCACCTCTTTTTACCCTCCACTAATGTACAAGACATTTTCTACATTGATACATCCATGAAATGATTATTATCTCTTAATGAATGTGTCATCCTTGATTGAATTTTCATCTAGTCCTATAATTACTTTAGTCACCAATAGGGAAATTGAAAGATTCCTATTTGATGGATATATGAAATAATATTTAAACACTTCTTCTGATTACATTATGAATGAATCATCCTTATACCCTTCCACATAGAAATTCACCATCACAAATCACATTACATCAAATTTCACTACATTCCTATAATCAACCCATTTTCAAGAGAATAATAGAACATGAAATGTTTAATAATCCAACTGCTATAAAATTTTGATTGTACTAAAATATGAAATATTAAAATAAATTGGATTTATATCCTTGGAACCAAATAAGTGTATCGGTTTGACCAAAAGCATAACTCCACTGTCATCCATCATACTATAGTTACTATGTTCTTTTCTATAGAACATATAGCCAAAAATTACAAAAAAAGTGTGATAAATAATATTTTTATTTGGTACGATGTATATCCATTGAAGTTTTTTGGAAATTGAATTCATTTTTTTTGCTAAATTATAATAAATATGATATCATAAACATCATATAAAATATGGATTATGTGTATTGGATAAACATTCATTAGAACTTGATGGATTCAAATCTCTAATAATTTCACTATAGGATTCAATGTATAAATGAACATCTTTACTGATTTATAAATTGTAAAGGTGATCTTGCTCTCACTTCTTAAAAGTAATTATAAAAATATCTCTTCCATAAATTAATTCTCCCATAAGGTGTTTGATGAGAAGAGGCTTTGGGAGACTGATGCTATCAAAATATGGCAGGTAATTAATATATAATTTAATTCATTGTAAAAAATATAACATTCCCATGAAAGAAATATGATTTAATAACCATAAAAACAATGATTTTGGACCTTTTTTATTCATTCCACCTCATATTTGGTTTGAAATTCAGATATTCGAGTTCATTGATAGAGAAATTATCATATAGAAAACAAAATTTAGTTGACACCTCTGTACTTGAGAATGGTTTATGACGAATTTTGATAATAATTTCATGGTACCTTAGTGGCTTATAACCCAAGGGAGATCCATTATTCCCCCAAAAAAAAGCTTCTAATCTTGATGGAATGAAGGAGGAATCATCATATTCACATCATGCTGAATAAAAATTGAATATTGATTACCTCCCCTAGATATTTTTCATGGAATATAATTAAATTATCAAACAAATATTTGTTACTTGTACTTTCACATGTATGCTTTTGGAATACAACAAAGATAAATTTTTATTCAAGTAACATATTGATTAATTTGAATTCATTTTTGAATACATCGTTATTTTCTGGAGAAAGTGAATAGCTTAAAGGTATAATCCTTTTTATAGATACTTTTATAATTTAGTATTCATTGAGGGTCAAAAATGGGTTGTCAATGGAGAAGTAGTCAGCTTCCATTCATGTAGGAATTGGAGCCATTTATAGGGAGTTAACCACTTCTTTCGTATCTCTAAACAGGTCACATGAATAATGATCATTCAAATCTTATTTTCTTGAAAATATTTTATGTTCTAGGAAGAACCAGAAAACATCTTGTGAAGAAGTCAATTTGGGGGATCCCTATGATCCTCTATTGGAAAAAATATCATTGTGGATGGGGAAGCCTCATGTGCACTCTGACACTCATGTTTTTATGTTGTATTCTCTACCCATTATGGATTAATTAAACGATGCTTCTATTTCTTCATTGTAAATGTATGTGCTATAGAATATAAATTATATCCAATGATATTGTGCATTAAATTTTCAATTCACAATGGCAAGATATTAATTTTATTAGTGTTTCACTAAACCATGGTAGTTAATATAATGAAGTCTTAGTCTATTAATGATCCATTGTGAATGATCCCACCTTGTATTTAAAGCCTTTAACTCATTAACTATATCATCTAGGACATCAAACATGTTTATAGGGAAGAAAAACTTGTATTTTGTGATATTTTATATAGATACATTATGAAGTCATTCTCAAGATGTTCACTTATTTCCCTAGATTTTCCTCATAATTTGTTGAGGTTGATGCATGTAGAGTTCTTCGTACCCCTCATTGTAAACCCCCTTGTTATATCCTGAAATTATTTTTAATTTAGTAATACTTGGTAAGAGTGGATTCACCCAGAACACAGACCCCATGGATTATTATTCTGTTATAAAAACATCTAACTGACTTTGATTCTCGATGAACCCTTTCATAATCTTCATATACAATTAAATGTGGGTAAATCCACATATATTAGACATGAACATATAGTTGAACCTGAATAATCAAGTGAACCATCATGTGAAACATTATATTAAAAAATTATGGTGGGAAGAACATATCTAATTCAAATAATTTTTCTACATCCTCTGTATTCAGGATTTGAGACCTCACCAGGTCTATTACATTAATGCATATCGACTTGAAAATGAAACAGTGCGTGGTTAATATATGTGGTAAATTTTTAGGTAGAAATTAATATAAAGTAATAAACATCAAATATTTCATCATAACATGATACTTGTGTGATTTTGGTCACTATATATTTTAATAATTCATTGAAAGTAAAATCTTGATATTTAATGAACACCCCTAAAACATTTACACAATTATGGAAAATGAAAGAAATGCAATTTTTCATTTCAGAAGAGAGAATAAGATATTGGTGGGACGAAAATTACTCTTTATACCCTTCAATATGGAAAAATATTCCATTATCATGTGTTAATCATGTCTAACCTAGCCTTGATGGCATATTTTTCTCATTATCATTTAATAACATGCCAACCGCACTATAAAATACATTTTTTACCTAAATGATGTCATGAAAATGTATGATGTAAAAATAATTCCAGTACAAAATTCCAATGAATATTTATCTCCTTTTCCAACATTATTTGATAATGAATTTATAAAATGATTTATTTAAAATAGTTTCAATATATTTTACTTTTTAGAATAATTGATGACCTGTTAGTAGAGATGTTATTGTACCTTGTTAGATATTCCCATCGAATTCCATCATCCACCATCATTATTTATACCATCATGGTAAAAATTATCAATGTCATAAAAACAAATTCATCATGGAATAATTCAACCGAACATAATTTTTTTATTCTTCACAAATGGGACACGCCAACATTGCTTTAATGTTATAGCCTAAATATATTCAATAAGAAGGAAAGTGATTTACAATCCCATAAAACTTGGCCATCAATGTGAATTCTTCTCATCTATGAGAAACATACACTATAACACATGTTTCCCACATAAATTTTAAAATATTATATCAATGAATCTATGTAGACATCAATAACATTACTTGGTTGTTTTGGTCCAGATATAAGTAACCAAAACATAATTTATTTGTGATTTATGCATATCTATGGTGGAAATTAGTTATTGAAAAATATATTTATACATGTAATGATAGTACTAATCTATACCCCAAATGAATTTATTACATATATATATTTAATTATGGAAGATTCTTGGCTCGTTTAAAAATTCAGGATAGTCCTAATTAATTTTATTCTACTGAGAAGAGTCTACTAGATGAAATTATTTCCCATATATTATTCTTTTATTTGTAGGCCATGTCTATTGTCTCGTAGTTTCATGACATATAAATAGACTTATAAATCTTGGAATTATAGGAATGTACGATAATTTTGTTAAATGACTTTATTAATCTTTCTTATATAGATTAAGTTCATACTTAGTTCATTTTATGATTGTTTCATGGTCCTTTCAAAACAACATGAAATCAGTTAGATAAGAATGTTTTTTAAATATCATATTCATTGAACATGTCATTAAATTGGAATGATATGTTTGACAATGAAGGTCATTTTCCTCATATAACATATCATTTAGGTGTCCTAGTAGTAATGTAAAGCTAGTTTCACTCTATATACTACCCGATTTTAAATTATATACCATCAATAGAACTACCAATTTTGTGTATTTAGTAATATAGGTATACAACGGTCTCTTAGTAAATATATTTTTCATATAAAAAATCATTGGACAATAATTATTATCATATACAATTTTTGTTATTAATTTTTTCATAAGATATACATCATCATTTACATTGGTTTTCATTTAAAATTATCCATAAACTACAATATAATCCAAATTGGTGTGTAGGTTCAGTTTTTCCTCGTGTTTAGTATAAAATTTATAGATTCTATTTTTTCCATGAAATATAAAATTTTATTTTCACTCTTTCAGACTAAATATTGTTGGATAAAATCAAAATAAATATAGAAAAATGATTTTAGAAGGGTGGTATGCATTCTATATTAGAAAATTTATTTACGCATTAAATCCATCATTATACTCCTTTATCATAGGATTAAAATGCATCAATTTTTGATACACATTTATCCATTTAGTTTAATAAAATATTCATTTTCAAATGAAAATAAATAAATACACCTATGATATTTTTAATCTAAGAAGTATTTTATATTTAATTCTAGTAAGGGGATATAAAATTTGAATGTTATCTGTTATAATTCCTAGAATGTTATAATTGTACACAATGCTGACAATAAAAGAAAAGAATGGGGTCAACATTTTGTTGTTGGTCCGTGTTCTCAATTTTATATTGTGTGGGACTAAAAGGTGGAAATAAATGTGTTGGGGAAAAATTATTTATTACTAGATAGATTACATCCCATGAAAATCATAGCTCTTTCTTATCATTTAATTTTGACTTGGATTTCTAAATTTCAATAAATATATATATCCTCTGAGAAAAAAAATCATTAAAGCACCATATTTTTGAAATAGGGTCAAGGAGCATGGAATTTCATGAAACAAATGGTTGAAATTGTTATTGATGACCAAAGTGAAGTTGGATTCCATGTTACACACTTTTAATGTAGACTATTATACACCATTTATTATTGGATTCCATAAAATTATACATTTACTATAATCAACCAATTATCCACTATTTCTAATATTGGAGTGTTATCAATCATAGGTATATTTAAAATTTCTTACATTATCTAAAACCTATTTAAGATTTATTTAAAAAATCAAAAATACATTCCCTTAAAAACCTCTAAAAAAATTAGTTAGAATGGATTTCAAATTATTAGGATCCAAAAATATTTGATTCCACATTGAAAATTGGAAAATATCACTATAATCTATCTCCCATATATAGTATTTAAAACCTTCATATGTATATCCAAAAGTGAATACACATTCCTAATAAAATTAATACCATGTGTATGGTTTGGGTCCATTTTAATAAAATTTATAAATGTATTCCCTATATTCTAATCCTGTATTATTATGAGAAAATAGTTTTTTGAATTAGATCTTCTTATGGTTGACACTCAAACCATTCATAAAGATACAAAATATATCTAAATATTAATAATTATATATACATGGTTTAATAAAAATAAATAATTTTATAAATATGAATATAAAAAATATTCATAACTAGACACCTCAAACCATGAAAAATGTTTTCTTTGTCCACCCCTTTTTTAGGTAACTAAATAGGAAATGGAATATGAAAATTAATTTTATCAACAACTAAATTAACCAAGGAAAATCAAAACACCTTCAAAAATAAGAGTATTATTTTAATACAAAATAATTAATAGAACTATCTAAAACACCTTGAAACCTCAATTTGAATTTATAGGTCCATAAAACATGAAAACAATCACTAACAAAATCAATCATGTAGAAACAAATATACAATAAAAGTACCTTTATATTCAGAGTGACTTATTAGATATAAAAATAATGAAAAAGTAGATAAATCATTGTTATAAATTCACTATCTAATAAAAATTACAAAACCATAGAATATATCACTGCTAAATATTACTATAATATCATGCTAATAAATAACCCAACTATTAATTATTTGATGACTTAATTATTTTAATATCTTATCATAAATTAAGCACAATAACATATTTCAATGACACAAACTTATATTACATACTCTCACTTAATAGTCCTAAGATAACACTAAAAATAATTTCCCAATATGAAATAATTAACCCATATTACACCACAAGAATTATAAGCCTTTAGTTTCATTATTTCATTTAATTACCATCTTATTGGAATCCTTATATAATTTTATATATAAACATTAAAACATAATGTTGATAAATATATTATAAACTAAATAATTAAGTGGTTGGATAAAGGAGTATTAGAAAAATATGTTCATTCTTCCTCATTATCCTTCACAATTCCAAATTCTAGACATCCATTATACATCAATAACATTATCATTATTTTGATTATTTCACATTTAGAATAATAATTAATTACCATATAATATGAGTAAATAATGAAAAAATACATATAAGAGATCCATCATATTATTATTAGTTTAAATAGATGTTAATCATATACAAATATTATTCATAATATAAATAAATATCTCAAAAATAGTGTTAATATAAAATATGAAATTAACTATATACATCAAACCTATAAAAAATTAAAAATTCTAATTTATATGTGTGATGATATATATATTAACCCTTTCCTATGAGATTTGGCCAAGAATGGAGAGTGGGAAGGCTCTCAACATCTGTTTTTTAAGGGAGTGGAAGATGGGGAAATGGTGGACAATAAAGGGATTTCTCCTGAGGGTGGGTGGTTGTCCTGGGTAGAAGATAATGATGGTGGGAAGGTGAGGTGAAAAAATATATAAATAAATGAGAGCTAGTAATGTGGTTTGGACAAGGGATGTGTCTGAGAGGTGATCGATGAAACTAATAAATGATAGAGGAGGAGAAATAAAAAGAAACATTATATTTTAGAGAGTTTAATCATTTGTGAGAAGGTCGAGTAGGAATGGAGGTAGAGATGACCATCTGATAGTGGTTGAATAGTGTAAGGGAAATTATAATTGATATGGTCTGGTTTAAAAGATTAAGAAGGTTTTTATTAAGGATTCCAAAAAATAACTTATAAATAGGTGGTTTATCTTGTATAAAATATTACATTATGATTAAATCCCACATAATTAGTTCTTTTTAAGCATTGATAAATGATATCTTTATCAGCGTAATAGTTTTAGTTCTAATAAAATAATATATAATTAATTATAATAATGTTGTTAATATAATTAAAAATTTAAATGTATATAATTATAAATAAATAAATAAAAATAAATAATATATTTAAAGGATTATTAAAAGAAATGTATAAATTTATTTATAAATATAATTACATATATTAAATTATAATTATAATTATAATAAATATATTTGTAAATATAATTTAAAATATTTTTATATAATTATAATAATACTTATATAATTATATAAAATTATATATATATATATATATTTGATAATATAAGGGTGAATAAATTATTATTAAAAGATGAAATAACCTAAACCATGGAGAATTGGTTCAGAGAAAGAATAACTTCCCTCAGTTTCAAAATATTATAGACGCGTCTTTTTTATAAACTCTACATCAAACTTATGTTCCTCATTACATAATGTGATATAATTAATTCCATAATGCGTATTCCCATGACTTCTTAGACAACAATGTCTCCTCCTTGTTCTCACTATTTTCCAAATTCCATTAGGATCATTTCAGAGATCCCTACCAATGACCTCAAAGTAGTTCATTTATTCACTCATTGTTCTCTTATCAATGTGGGTCTGAACATCATTAGATCGAACATCATCTCTATGACAGTATTTCAAGGATTCATAAATTTTTTACCACACCACTTCTCACATGCATTATCTTTACTGTATTATTCAGGGAGGGAAAATGAATTTTATGTAGTTTTGAGATTAGTAGTAGAGATTCCAAACTAATACATTTTTTTTGAAGTGTAATGTTATTTCATGCACTCGGTAGCATACCTGAATCTAGTTTGTTAGGGACATTGGATGCAGGTTCACTTCCCCTATGGGAACCATTAACCTTATAAATACATATTTACACACACACATACACACACACACACACACACATATATATATATATATTTAACATTATTAATTAATATATAATCTTAAATGCATGTATATTAAAAATGATGGAAATTTAAAAATAAAAAATGATTACACATAAAAAATATTATAAAAATAGACATGTTTTATTGTTTATACAATTTATAAAAAGAATAAAATACATTTATTGATTTTATTAATGATTATTACATATTGAAAATAATAAATCATATTAAATAAATATTTATAAACATATATTTGAAAATATATAATTGTATAAAAAATAAAAAAAATTAAAAATGTATAAATTGTGGTGAATGAAATAATATTAACAAAAAATAAATTAAATCTCATTATTAAAAACATAATATATTAAATATTTTTTTTAAATGAAATTATTAATTGAATATTAAAATTTGAATAGATTACATAAATATTGAAATTTTATACTCTCATCACTACCCCCACTGATAGAGTGTTTTACTTCATGTAAATATAAGGAATTTAATTAACCAAAATATTAACCCACTATGTTACAAATATAAAAATTTGAAAATAAAATAAAAAGAACTCATTATTTATTGAAAATATCACACCTATTATATTTTTAAAAATCACAATCCCACATCTGTTTACGTAAAATTTCAAGCTCAAAGAGTGAAAATAAAATATAATTTATTATAATTATGTTTTTATAATGGTGATCTTTTATTTATCATTCACTTCTAATATCCTTCCTCCAAAGCTTTATTTTTTAAATCCTTATCCCAACTCAACAGACATTCCTATAAGTCAATTAACTCTTTTTCTTATTGGTTCAATATTACTTTCAACTAAATTATATATTATTAAAAATAATATTTCATAGATAAATATTTAATGATATATATATTTATTAAATAATTATTATATAATACTAATTTATAGAGAAACAAATTTATATATAATATAATTAGTCAAAAATGATTTTTAATTTGATGAAAATTTATATTAATTATTTTTAAAAATATTTAATATTAAAATAAATTTAATATTATTTTTGTAGAAATTCCCTTTTTTTTTAATTTCACATATCAATATAATAATAATTAATTAATTATTAATTAAAAAAATTATTAAATATGTTACACTGAATTTTTCATACAATAATTTTATACAAACATATACAATATTTTTTAAATTTAAAAATATATCAAATATATAAATAATAAAATTTAATTGATATGATATTAATTATTTGTTTATTAATATTTATATTTAATATATAATGTATTTCATTATTAAGTGTCGACTTTTTTTAGATAGATTCATAATCGGGAGTTGACCCAGGAGATACTCCAAAGTGATGTCTGTGGAATCTATGAAAACACCGTGATAATGGTGATTCCCCAATTTCATGGATTTGATTTTCTATTTTAATGGTTATTGTCACCAATTTCATTTAGAAACCATTCACCTTTAGATGTCACTATTTATGATCTTGGATGATTCTCTAATGAAAAAGGATCATTTGAGGTTGAGAAATGACTCATATCTATTTTTAATTATCTGGTCACATGTAGGATTTAAAAAAACTAAAATGTTTCTCATGTGACTACCAACGCGGATTCCATATTCAAGTGTATGAATCTATATATTTACTATATAACTTCTACATGATTCTCCAAAGGGGTTCTAATCCATGGAGAATCGAGGGTCTAGTCAATCAATTTTCTCCTATTTGAGGATTTAATTTTGGGAAATGATTCATGATTGGGTTATTATATATTCATTTACTATTTTATATAGAGGATTTGATGATATATAATTCCAGGCAAGGTTCTGTATCCCTCAAGACTGCGTTTTTTTCCTTGTAAGGAATAAGACCAAAGTTTCAATCCTTTTGAAGACATGATTTTCTATGTGTAGGTTTGTGCCAGAGCTTATTGATTTTACTATATCCTATTTCTTCCAATAAATGTTTATGACATTGATTTATCTCTTGTTGTTCCAATAAATATGGATAAAAATCTATATAATGTCTAATATGGTCACCAAGAACATATAATAGTTTATGTAGACCCATAATCCACCTTAGTTGAATAGGTTTTTATCTCAACTCTTAATTATTAGTCCCATTTTCTAATTCTATGTGAAAGGGTGCTAAATATCTATTTTTATTACACAAATATATGTCAAATTTTTTTTATTCTAATAAGAAAATTATTTTCAATTAGTTTTATTTAATGGAAAATATAGAGGAGGACTATTTTAGAATCCTTTGTTTCATGTATGTAACCACCGTTTATGTATTTTTATGTATATAAAGTGTTTGGGTATTTTTCAGTGGGTTTTGAATCCTTTTGTAAATTTTTAATGGATTTCCTAAAATTTTATCTTTTTAGAATGTTTTGCGTAAACTTTGAAACTCATACAAGAAACCATTCACATGGAGATAGTAGAAAAAGGGGAATTATCATAGCCAAGAACACAATTTTTCCTAACCGTGTAGAAACCTATGGGAAACCGTGAATTTTGGGACAATGGTATTTTGTACAGTTGGTATATATTTTATCAAAATTTGTGGTCCAACTATGATAATTCCTCATTAATAAAGATGTTGGCACATAGTTTTTACTAACTGTATGATTAACCATGCACTCTTTAAAAACAAGATCCTAAAAAAGAGGATCTATGTCTAGAATAAATTTTAATCCATTAATTTTTCTCAAAACGACCCTTAATTGATATTCCATCCTTTAAAAGGTTGTAGAGGCTTCCCATTTCAATTTATAAGTGATCTAAAAGAATTTATTGGAGCATTGAATCTATATTATCATAGAGAAGAAATCTAAGGCGGGTTATTAGAGATGTATCCAAATTTTTAATGTATTTTTGTGCCATTCATTGTTTTTTTCTTTTTTTCCCACGGTATATGGAGTCAGTATTTACTCCTATTATTAGAACTGGAAGGATTGATTTAAAATTGAATGTTATTCATGAAATTTATTATTTCATATTTATGAAATGGTTGATTGAAATATTCTTTGGTGACCATTTTTTTCATTGTAAAAAATTCATGTTTTGGTGAAAACATAAATCAGTAACATGAAATTAAAATGGTTGTTTGATTTTTTGGATTTGATTTTTGTTTTCAATAAAATATTGGATTTATTGGAATGGTTCTGAAATTATGCTTTAAGAATATGGTTGGATTAAATGGTTATTCGTGAGTTGAATGGGATGGATAATGGGCTTGAAGTACCATCCTCAAGTGGAAGGGTTATGGAGGAGAATTTCCACCATCAATGGTGGTAGAAATATTGTGTGGATGAGAGAGAGAGAGTGTGGTTACGTGAAATTGAATGGGTTATTCCAACATGAAAATTGAGAAAAGGATAAATTTCATGTTTCTGTACTTTCTTAAGAAATAGTTTTATTTGAGAAAACTATTTTTGACAAGAAATTTTGTGGATTTTTTCTAAATTGATGATTTGGAGAAAATCGTTTTTATATAATTATTTTAAATAAATGTGCTAACATTTTCTATCAATGTTCCAGGTGTAGGGATGTTATTTGGTGGAATTCTAATATATTTCACTACTCACCCATTACATGGAAACATTGGTTCTTTTTCAGATGTTATATATCGGTACATTTGTAATGGTAATGAATCAAACATCTTTAGTGGTGTTTCATAATATTTAGTTTGTATTTTGGGGTTTCATCTTGGATTAAAGTGGGAGCTATGGAGTTAGGAATTTGAGTTTTTGAGTTTTTTTATTGTGTTTTATGCTTTTTTACATTGATGTGAGTAGTCTTCTTATGTGGTACTTTTTCATTGTTTGGTATTAATATCAACTGTATTAATTGTGTTATTTTATATTCAGTTCATGCCTCATATAATTGTTATTTGTATGGAATATTTGGTTGGGTCCTTTTATTTTAAAAATCGAAAATCATCCCCCATCTGTTAATGAAGCCCATGACATTAATTTCTAACCATTGGCATATTGGGGATGTCTCTTAAGGCTAATAAATGCCTTTCAACCTTCTCAAACCAATGAGGAGTCACTAGATATTTCAAGTGGAAATAGTTTGTCTGGTCCTAAACTAACAAGAGGTCATTTGTTCTTTGATTCATGCAATTGAAACTCATTCTGGTTTATTCCATGAGTGGGGATGATAGAAATGAGTAGTATTACTATGAATTAAAATATAGATCATAAAAAGGATTATATAAACGTTTCTGTGGAAAATCATGTTACTATGGAGTGGGTACATAAGTGTTTTGAGGACACATATTGGAATTGAAATATCATTTTCATGTTCTTAATCAATGAAAAGAGAATTACATACATTATGTAAATTAAATACCACTAATAGTGAAAATTTAATATTAGTACCTATTAATTATTTTGTAAAAAATTTTGCTTTTTGAACATGGTTATATTTGTTTTCAAATATTAGATTTTGAAAAGGTAAAATATGGTTATTTTAAAATTATTTGATTTTTAACTGCATGGTGAAATTATTAAAAGTTGATTTAATGAGGAAAATGTTGAATTTTGGATGGCAATGTTTTGTTAGAATTTGATATTGTTAAACCTTCAGTTTATAGAGAGTGAGACTATTGTAATAGTTTATATTTATAGAAATTAGCACTTGGTAGGAATTGTAGAAACCAACCAGAAATGGTTGTCGGGAAAGTGGTTTCACCGGAGCCACATGTGGTACAACAACTTGTTTAGAGTATAGTCCATGATTTTCAATATATGGAAATAGGGAACCGACATGATAAACCAAGGAATGTTGATCACTCCATCTTAATGATGAATCAAAAACCACCAATCATTATGGGTGATTTATAACTACATAAGGAATATGTGTGGATGAATAGGATTAATTGAATATTCAATTCCTTGTCACATTGGAATATTTGGAAGTAAATATTGCTATGTATATGTTGGATGATCCTCGATGGAAACGGTGGGATTTAGCTGTTTAGTCTAAATAGGACCAATGCATTTCATGGGAGGATATGGAGAATTTTACAACAAATAATTCTGTATTTACACATTCAAGATTGATATACTTATTGAATTACTCATCCTAAAGTAGGAGAGATTCATATTGTGAGAGTACAAAGCTAAATTAATATACTTTGTCAGTTTATCACTAGAAGTTGATTCTAGGGTGTCCCTAAATACTTGTATATTTGAGTAGGGGTAAAGGTAGGAAATTCACTTTAATGTTGTTGTGCGTGGTATGACACATTTTATAGAGATGTTCAATAGAGATAAAGTGGTAGAAAGGGACATATCTGGACCAACAGGTGGAGGGAGAATTTTGATACCTATAAGAAATGTTGAGAAGTCCAACGTTGAGATCATGTGGAACATGGAAACATTTTTACAAAGAGGGTTTATGACTCAGAATCATACATATGGATTAGTGAATCTTCCTCTATAACCAATGAGAAAACCAGAATGTTTCCAATGTGGTTAATTGGACAACATCAAGAAAGAGTGTATTGAACAACATTTATCATGCCACAATTGAAGTTAGATGTGTAATAGTTAATGAGATTGATGTAGTTCTTCTAGTTTGGGTTCTTGGGACACTTTTCATATGTCATAGGCATCATATGATTTATTAGGATGGTGATATTAGAAAAATTTTCATCTACATAACAGATATATCCATGGTGATTCTAATAATACCATTACACCTCAGCAAGGGTATTCTCAAAAAATAATTATGGATCAATGTGTAGTGAGTAAAAACATATATGCATATGAGAAAGATATCATGGAAGATCTATATGGGCCATCGATGGTTCAAGGTACCATTCATCTGAATTCCACAATTATGCATTCTTTTTTTTTATATAGGTACATCCCATTACATTATTATTTCTCATGATTTTTATTTTTTGGCGTTAAATGTTGAGATTATTCCTTATGCGTGGATACTTCAAACCCTTATTGCTCAAATAGATTATCGATCCATTGTCTGTAAATAATGTCATATAATTATTAATAGTGTTGAGATGATATTATATTTCTATGTGTTTTAGATTGATGTCTATGACATAATCATGGGTATGGATTAGTATGTTATTGTTTCTCATGATTTTGACTTGTTGTTCTTGATATTATTATTACGTATATCATGATTTACTTAGTTCCAAAATGTAAATAATCATTTATATATCATATATATTCAGTACATATATATATATATATATATATATAATAGATAGATAAATGAAATGAAATACACCGTTCATGGAGACGGTAGGTCGTACGTATGGATGAACACTGACTTCCTTTCATTATTAACTTGAATGAAAGTAAATAGATGACATATATATGTATATACATAAATCCAGTAGCTTTATTATGTCATATATTTCCATTATTCTTCGTTATATATACTTTATAATCATTCTTGAATGGTTAACATGGAGAATGAATCTCATTGTGTCATGGAGATGGTAATCTATACGTACGCATGATCAATGATATCATTACCCTAATTAATGAATGGAATTGAAGTGGATGACATAATTTCTCAAAATCAGTATGATGTTATAATAACCATATATAGTTATTCTTTACACCATTATACTTATCCAAATAAGGTGGTCGTGTAATAATGGATTACACCACGGTGTGGATGCGGTATTTCGTATGTACACACGCACGGTGATTTCGTTTTCTGTAGTATGTATATAAGGTGAAATGGGTTTGTTTAAAATTTATGATAACATATCAGTATATTAGATATACTGAGGTTATTACTTTATAATGAAACAACCAAAGAATAGGAATTAGAAGAATAAATAAACATGAAATAATCGGTAGAAGAGATTACCTCTTCTTCGACATTCCTCCTCTTAACCTCATCTTAGGGATCTAATGTTGGTCTTTTAATATAACCATGACATCTAGTAGGTTTCTATGGAAGTGGAGAAGTGAAATGGGTAGGGTTTGGCCAAGCATGATGGCTCAAATTTGTGTGAGGAAGAGAGGGAGGAGGTTCCCTTTTATAAGTGAGGGGAGGGGAACATTTAGAAACCTCAAAAATATTAAATGAATATAAATTCATACCCCACTGAAAAACCTCCAAAAATGACTCAAATACGTATATGAGGTAATATAGGGTTGTAATATCATAAACCAATAACATTTATACATGTTTGGATTTTTTTAAACCTTATCATTTTTATTTATCTTTATTTAATCTATTAAATTTTATTTGCAGTAATAATATTCTAAATTTTTAATTGTAATAAATACATACTTATATGTTGTCAATTTCCCATAATTTGATACTTTATAACCTTTTAGACCATATAATTTTAAATTATGTAATTTTTTAATATTTTTGTGATTTTTAAGTAATTTAATAATATGTTATTTTTATTAAATAACAGTAGTGTTAATTTTTACAGTATTCATTTATTTCAATTTAAATAAAATCCACCAAGAGGATATAAAAAAATATTTAATAGATTCCTAACATGTAATATTAATCTAGAAAAATTGTGGAGAATATTAATTATTTCATAAAATATTTATTTTAATATTTATAAAACCATTTATTGGATATTTATCTTAATAAAACAATTACTAAATAATTTTTTTATAATCATGTAATATACTTGTTCGTTGCATAAAAATTAAAAATAAAATACTATAATGATGATAAATCTCATATATTAAAAAATAATACTTTTACATGAATTAATAATCTTAAAATCACAATATATAAATTGTTATATTTATAAAAATATGAAGGTGACAACTTTGCATCATTTAAAATAAAATAACATAAATGTTCTAATATCTTTTATACGGCACCAAATGGTCCCCAAGTCGGCCTTTGGATGATTATGGTATATATATACTCGACTAATAAGTTTTGGTTAAGTGTTTGGGGCTTTCTATGGTTTTTATTACTTTAATAAAAACTATATTATTGATTTTTCACTAAGTAAATAATATATGCATCATTAATGTGTATGATATTAAGGTAATTAAATATTTATTAAAAATTACAAATAAATTACTATAACATAGAAAAAATATCATATTTAAAATGAGTTTTTATAATCTAATTTATATTTTGTATAAATTTATATTAAAAATACTTTAATTATTATAGTTTGAGTGAGACATAATTCCCTTTACTTTATATAAAATAAATTAAAGGAATCAATCAAATCTAAGTGGGTTCAAATATATTCCTTTTCGACCCAATTATGTTTTCTAAGGAAATAAAATCATCTAAATATTTTAAGACATGCGTTAGGGTAATTTTATAATATTATATTTACTCTTAATTACCTGATTTACCTTCAACTAAGGTAAATAAAATTTACTATATTTACTATTCATAGTGCCCAAAAAAATTAGCCAATTAACATAATTTGGACCTACTGATTACAAATATATAATCCACTTTTCCAAATTCAAATAAAAGAAGTTGCAAAAAATTAATTTAAAATTAATCTCATTGTTAAGAAAATGAGTTTTAAAAGTTAAAAGATTGTAAAAGATAGAAATGATTTTACCTATGAATTCAATGTATAATCAATGCTAATGACATAAATTATCTTAAATGGTAAAAATATATTTTATTAATACTTTAAAACCATTCAACATCATATATTAACAATATATATTATTACGATGAAAAAAGTTGATTTTAATTTAAATATTGCGTGTTTTTACCATTAATTAAAATATGAAACTTATCAGAATAATATGAAAAGTTTATCCAAAGTATATTTTTATATTATTATTTAAAATAATAATTTTATTTTATCAAATTGAACTTATAAACTTGTCAAAAACTAGATTCAATGTGCATGCGTCATCAAAAGGCGGCAAAAATGTATTTTTTTTAAAATACTTATTTTACCCGTGAAATTTATTTTGTTCTCATAACATGTTCTTTAAAAAGATTAAGATGAATAAAAATGATATAAAATAAAAAATTTAGTTAATTATATTCGAAAATGACAGTTCATAATAATATTATAGCAATATATCATTTTTTAGTGAAACACGGTATTTTGTACTACACAGGCCATCGAGGAAGGCCGCAATTGCGTGTAATGAAAGCCAACTCAGGGCTGCATGTAGTGGAGGAAAGCTTTTGTGTCGTGTTTAACATAATAAAAGATTATTTAATTCATACATTAAACAAAATCTATACTATATGTTGCATAGAATAATTTCCACAAAACAAAATTGAAATTGTGTGTTTCATGATCCATGAATAGTGTTGCGTATAGTACAAGTTAATGAGGTGTTTCGTATAGTTAAAGATAATCTTGGTTTAGTGTACAATAGAAGACCTCAAAGAAATTAAAATGAATATATCTCATAAAATCGTGGGGTGTTACAATCCTAATCCTCGCCATGTGATTCGATGGGATCACATTGACCAAGATTTGGATACTGAATTGGTACATGAGCCAGCACTACTTGTGGATATGAGTGATAATATCATTCTTTGGAAATGAATTTTTCATGTGAGGTTTTTGTTGAAAAATGATCATATTTAAGAATATACATGGGAACAAGAGTGGAAAATGGTCGAGCAATAGACCGAACCCTTTATGAACACTAGTGGGTTTATTATTTCTGGAGATAGAAATTCAAATGTTCGGGAGAATGCTTCACCACCAGTTTCAATATAGTAACCTTTAATTTGTGAATATTAATTATATAAAGTGTTTGGATAATATTTTGAAGGTTTTTTTAAACTCATTGGTATATTTTTTGTTGTTTTATATAGGTTCACAGTTCGAGGACGGTTTCGGAGAACTGTGAAAACCTATAAGTAACTATACACAATGTGAATGGGGCTAAGGGGCAGGGTCATATGAAGTTTTATAGTTTTTTCAATCAGTGAGGAAACCCAGTGGAAACTGTAAAAAATGGGACAATGGGATTTTTTAATAGATGGGAAATGGTTTGTCTAACCATACGGGATAATTGTGAGAGGCTAGTGCATTTTGTGACTAATGTTGCATGGTATGAAAAAGATATGATAAAAGTGGATTTTGGTTGGGATTATGTTTTATCCCCAATTTTTTTCTCAAAATAGACCCTAACTCATGAATCCTTCATTCCGAAGGTTATATAGGAATCCCCCATCAAATAAAAAGATATGTGGGGTAGTTGTTTGATGTGTTGAAGCCTGATTCTAATGGGGAAGAGATCAAAGGTGGGTTATTGGATATTTAAACTAGTTTTGTGAGAGGCTTCATTCTAATCTTCATATTCAGATATTTTCCAATGGTTGGTGTATAAACAATTGATGCATATTTTTATAAATGGAATCATCGATTTAAAATTTACTATTTTGTCTGAAAATTTTTGTTAAATTATTGTACAATGGTAAAAAAAATTCTTTGGGAACAATTTTTGAAATTGTGAAAATGGGGGGTTTTGGTGAAAAGCTAAATTGGTAACATGATTTTAAAAGATAATTTTAAAATGGTTGTTTGGTTTTGATTCATGGAAAATGTTTTCAACAAAATTAATGTTTTTATGATGTGGTTGGTAAAATAATATTTTGGAACATGGTTAGAATAAATGTATATGTTTTAGTTGAATGGGATGGATAATGTTTAGGAAATTCCATATTTAATGGGTTGGGTTATGGATGCGAAGTTCCACCAACAATGGTAAAACCAAGCTTGTGTAGTTGGGATTTGGTGGGTGTGTGGTGTTGTATTATTTATTGGGTTATGACAACATGAAGATTTTTAAAATGATAAATTAATTGTTTGGGTGATTTCCTTGAGAATTGGATTATTTGAGAAAAAAAATGTTTGGCGGAATAATGTGTCTTCATTCTATATTGTTGAAATATTCAAAATGGTTTTAATATAATTTTGTTTAGGTAAATGTTCTATCATTTTTTTCCTATTTAAATGAGTAGGGATGTCATTTGGGGAATGTCCAATGAGTTTCATTACTCACCCCCTTCATGGGAATATTGTTTCTTTTAAAGATGTTGTTAATAGGAATGAGGTAATGGTAAATCATCACACTTCTTTAGTGGTGATTCTTGATATTTTGGTTGTATTGTGGAGTAGTAGCATGGATCATGAAAGGTGTTTTACATATATGACTTATAGTCTTTGAGTCTTATTATTTTTTCTACCCTGTTTTATTTGATGTGTATAATATTAAACTGTGGAACTCTGTTAAAGATTGGTTTGTTGTCAATGGTACTACCTTAGGTTTTTTACATTGGTATCATGAATCATATAGTGGCTATTTATTATGGAACATTTGGTTGGGTTGTTATATCTTAACAATTGAATATTTTCCCCATATATTAATGAAGCCCTTGGTATTTATTTACATTTTTTGGTGTCTTAAGGATGTATCTTAAGGAAAAGTAATGTCTTTCCTTCTACATAAGCCAATGAGGAGGGGACATATTTTACAACTAGCAGCAGATAAGAATGTTAGAAATGAAGTATAAAAACGTAGGGATGGTCAGTCATGTTCATTGACCTTCTATTAGATATATAGTTGGTTAACATAGTGGTCCTCAATATGACAAATTCTTTTAATTATTCCTTATTTTGATTCTTTGAATGCATCTAATGATTCTAGTAATGGTCAATATGATATTTAACATTCATCACAAGATGAAATTGACATGGATTTATAGAAGGATAATATTTAAAATAATTCAATGGTTAAGGTAAAATCCAAATTGGTTGATTATTATTTAACGATGCCCAAAAAGATAACAACCTTCACTCATAATCTGAAGGGAGGATTACTAGGTTTTTATGAATATTATTTGTAGATAAAAAGTTCAAATATCAGCCCCATAAAGCATGTTACTTGGCATGTGGATGATCCTTTACCCCTTTTCAATATGGATGGAACTCAAAATGGATTAAGTCTTCTCCAATCTATTCTTATAAATCTATTACTGATTAAACACGATTCTACTTATATAATATTTGATGTGGGTGAACACTAGTGCAGGTCACATCACTTGATCAATATTAGGGTTTCTAAGACAATTTATTTGAAAATTGGAATATATAAAGATGTGTTTGCTAAGGCTTTGAATGTGGATAAGAATGGAGCTAGTGTCTCTAATCCCAAATTTGATAGTGGTTTTTCCAAAACACACTAGGTTTCTCCGTTTTGGAGAATAAAGGCATATGCATTTCCAGTTGATGCCTCTAGAAATATGTTTTGGAATAATCTTTACGCTTTGGGTAATTCAACATTCATCTCAGAATCAAAGGGATCTACTTGAGCAGTTCGTAAATAAATTTTTTTCTAAAAATAAAGGTATAATGAGAAAATAATTCTCACAGATGAGGCGAAGGACACATAATCCCTTTGAGCTACATTCCACATACAATAGTGAGGAGGTTCCACAATTATATGTTGGGTTACCTGAGATGTAAAATGCGAAGGTAGACTTGTTTTATGAGAATCTAGATGTTGGAGGTGGGCAATAGAAGCGGGTTAAGACTTGGAGAAGGGGATGACATCCTTGTGGAAGGGATGTTCAAACCATTCATCATAGTATGATCACTCATTCATGAGTTGTCTGATTTATTTTTCTTTTGTTTTGGCAGCCTGTATCCTTCCTCTCCCTTCTCCCCTCTCAACCTTTGTACCTTTCCATATGTCCTTTTAATAAACATGACATGTACATAGTCCTATTACCTTCCCATATATAATAAATAAATAAATATTTAATTTTATTCATTTTTTATTTTATATTTAATATATATTATTGATAAATTTTTCGTAAATATAATAAATAAATTTATAAATTTTTATTATTTTAGTAATTTTATATATTTTTAATAATTATTAACATTTATTGATTATCATTTAATATATTTTTAATACATTTGTAATGTACAAAATTAATAGATGTTATCATTCTCATCTAATCATTCATTCAGTTTTCTTTCTTAAAAAATGGTATAATTAATTACTAAAATTCATTTTCTAATCAAATTTATGAATCTATTCATCTTTTAATTAAATTACACTCATTTTTAACATTGAAACATTTAATATTATATACTCAAAAATAATGTTAAGAGTTTTTACATTTTTATAATAATTTATTCATATTAAATATTTATTCATTTAATTTTTTTTTATTTTTTTAATGTTTTATACAAAATTATACATTAATAGTTTCTAAATTTTTATAATTGAAATATATAAGTATATATATATATATATTAATATATTATATTTCCTTAAATATGATTTATATAACAACAAATATGTTTTTACATTAAAATGGTCCTATATAAATTAAAAATTGGTTTATAATAAAAAAATTAATATTACATAGAAATGTGAACTAATTAATATGGAGTAACGAGCCTTTTATAAAATATATATTATTTAAATTAAACATAAATAAAAGATATATGGAATTTATTTCACAAAAATATATATAAAATTAATACAATTTTATATAAAAACACAAACGAACACAGATACTATTTTTGTAATTTATTTAATTTTTAATATTCATTTTAGAATTTTATTTATTTAAATAATATATTTAATATATAATATCTTTTTATTTAGAAAACCCTTATTCAGTTTTTTAAATTTTATTCAATATATACTATTTAATACTATTAAATATTTTTTCAAAAGTATCCTTTTTTATTTTTTTTATTCTTTTATTATAATAATTTTTTTTAGTATTTTGTTAATATATTCATTTTTATTTTGACTTTGTTGAATATTATATAATTTTATATATTTTAAATATTTATTTATACTTTTTTATCTAATAGAATTTAATGTATGTAATTTAGTTGTAATTTATTTGATTAATATGTATTCATTTTTATTTTAATATATATTAATTTTTTATTTTCTAATAATCTATATAATTGATGACCAATATTCATTTTATTATATTTCTGTAGTATATTTATTATGAAATTATTAGATTTTACTCCTTATTAATATCCATTCATTTAATATTATTTATCATTATTTATTCTATAATAATGATATTTTAACATTTTTTAAATTTATTCTTTTTAATATTTATTTATTTAATATTTTCTTATAGTTTATTCATTTTTGTGTTTTTATACATGTTTATTCAATAATATATTAAATATATTTAATAGAAAAATATATTCACATACATACAAATATATATTTATATCAATATATAATATTTCCGAAAAAATGATTTTTATAATATAAAATCTATATTTACAATAAATAAGTCATATATATAGTAATAAATAGTTCCTAATAAAAAAATAAAATAAATTAAATGTATTTACTAATCAGTATCAAGTAAGGGATGTTTAACAAAACATTATTTATTTTTAAAATTAACCATATATGATACATCTATTGCAATAATTTCAAACACACTTATACTCAATTAATATAAATTTATATAATCACACACTCACACAATATATATATAATTTATTCAATTTTTAATATTCATTTTAGAATTTTATTTATTCACAAACTTTATTTGATATATATAATGTTTTAACGACGAATTTATTTTCATTTTTTATATTTGTAATCAATATTTTCTATTTAACACTATTTAATATTTTTATCAAATTTCGTCACTTTTAATATTATTTATTCAATAAAAATTTTATTTTTGTTGATTTTATTGTAATTTATTCATTTTCAATTTTTTATTATTTAATATTTTTATAATTTAATCATTTTTCATATTTAATTATACATATTTACTCATTTACATTAATGTTTTTAATAAGGTTTTAATTTATATAATTGATATTTATTCATTTTCTTTTCTTATATATTCATTTTATGTTTTTTAACTATCTATATAATAAATATCACTTTTTCATTTTAATATTTTTTCATTCTATTTATTTTTTTATTTATGAAATTACACAACTTTTTAAAATTCATTCATCTTATATAATTTAGAATTATTTATTAACTAATAATGTTAATTATTTTATAAATTTCCTTCTATTTTATTTATTTTTAATATGTTTTCGTTAAATTTTTTTATTTATTATTTTTTTTATTTTTTTTATATATGTGTTTGTTAACATTTAGAGTTTTTAATATAATTTTAATGTATATACTTAATATTAAGTCATCTTCATTTTATATATTTTTTAGCAATCTAAATATTTAAAAAACAATATTTAATATTTACAATATTTTTGAATACTATTAATTTTGTATTATTAAATTCCACTAATTTATAACAATTATATAGTTAAGATTATTCATTCATTAATAATGTATTTATTTTTTTCATTTTCTATAATTTAATCATTTTTAATGTATATTCATTTAGTATTTTTTAATTTAATTTATATACTTTTTATATAAGCTAAAATAAAAAAGTTCTAATAAAAACTATCATTGTCAACACTGAAAAATGTTGGATTTTTCATCAATTTTTATTTTAGCACTAATGTAACATATATTAATCTGCACTTTTTACAAAGTGGTGTTAAAACACTTACCATCTTTTAAAAAGAATTATAACAGAGAACCCTAATCACTAATGGCCTTCTTGATCTCTTGAAACTCAACCTTTTGGCCATTGACCCTCAAATTTCTCAAACGAACTGGCCCTTTCAAAATGGAAGGTTTATGATTCATTTTACTCATATTTAGTCAATCTTTCACTCTTTCACCTTTTTTTATTTCTTCATTCCACATTTACCATACGAACTTCATTCCCCTTAGCCAAGTGTATCATAGTGTCATTCCCATGTACCATAAGACCAACATTTTTTATTTCCTTAATGTTTATATACTAATTTATTTTGAGGTATTAATTTTTCCAAAGGGTTTGTGTGTGTTGTATGATATGGGAATCATGAAGAGGATTTTACTCGACGATTTATAGAGCCTCATGCTATTAACACTCATAGTTATTTTGCAGGATTATAGGTCATCCTAGTAGTTTATTAACTCTTATTTGTTTTTTACTGTATCTTTGTAGCTCCATCCAAAGAATTTCATTTTGGGTTGATCCATTCAAAAAAAAAGGCTTCCAATTAACACTTAAAAATGGAAACTTATTTCAAAATCCAAAAATGAAGATCACGGAGATATTAAGCCAAAGAGTTGATTCATTTATGTTTATCTAATATATTAACATGTACATTAACTACTGATATATTTGGAAAATATTACTAAAAATTATATAAGAAATTATTTAATATTAATCTATTTTTTATATATTTACAACCCTTACATTTATTATATTAATTTAATTTATACTTGTTAAAATACTTATTTATCACCTTATAAAACATTATATAAAATTGATTTAAATTTATATTTTTCAAGTTTATATTGATTTCACCTATAAATATGATTAATGTTACATTTTAAAATCAAATATTATAATTTAATTAGAATTGTATATTGTATTGTTTTTTAATTTAAATAATTTTATATCAATTTCCCATTCTGAAAAAACATTTGTAGATCTTATCTTTAACAAAATTATTTGGCTTTATTTTTTTTATTTCTTAATATTATATTTTTATAACTTCTTGTAAATTGAAATATTTGTGGATAGGTTTTTAAAGTTTAGTATTCTTGTCCTTAACTAGTTTGATCTGATAATATTTTTGTATAGTGTTTATAAAGATCAATATAGATCATTTTTATTCAAATTATTGTGTGTATATGGAAATCAATTGGCTAGTAGTACATCCTATTTTCTCTCATCTGTGTATTAAACTCTCCATTAATTTTTATTTCATATTTTTCTCACAAGGAAGATCCTAATTGAGAACATTGTCACATAAAATACTAATTTATTAAAAATAAATTGATTTATTTGTATTGTAAATATATTTATGATGTAATTAAAAATGGTGTTTCTGTTTGATGTTGAGTGTGGAAATAATGGGTTTCGAAGAATGAGAAATAAATAAAATCCAAGGAGAGGGTAGAAAAAGGAAGGATTTATGTTTGGAGGAATGTAAAAACTATATTTTTTATACTGACCTTAAAAATGAATATTTTTTTATACATTCCAAAAATAGAGAATATATAAACTAAAATTCATATAATTATTTTACAAATCATTTTATATACACATTATTTAATACCATATTTGTTTTATTTCAATAAATGAATTTTATTGAACATTATTGTATGAATGTGGGTTGAAAATGTTTTTTTTGCTAATTTTATGAAAAGAGAGTATGAGAAAGGTTTTAAAGTGTTCATTATGGTTTAAATAGAAAATTTAAATGAAACTACTCAAATCCTTTTCCCAATTTTTAATTATTATTAATCATTTAAAAATTTCTATATGTGTTGGGTGAAAATTGATTTTTTTTCATGGATTACATTTACCTGAACGATAAAAACCCTTATAATTTTATTTATTTTATGATAATTCCCTATAAATTTAGTTGAGGGGGTAACCATACAAGGCGCATAGAACTATTATATATATGGATTAAGTACATGACCTGAATGCCCACAAAGACCTAAAAACATATAACAAACCCTCCCTAATGAATTGATTAATTTTTAGTGGTTATGTTCAAAATCATGCATCGATGCAGAAATATAAATTCTCTGGTGTTAATATGCATGAGGTATCGTACATATAGAAGAATCAATACCCTTCCATTCATTCTATATTATTTCCCTCTAAAGGTGAAAGTTTTTATTTAGAATCCCCAATGTATTTTCACTGTGGAAAGAGGCCGATTTTGTCTCAAGAATCCATTGAGATTATAAAAAACCCACCATCACCATCATGTACATCATACTCCCACACTTATGGTCCACTACAAATCCTTACTTCATCACCTATAAAGCCCTAATCCATTGTAGATAGTTCCATTATGGCATGAGTTCCAAACACTATATTCATCATCATCGATCGAGACCCACCGCTGAACATAGCTCATAGTTGATATACCACCAAGGCAACAACAAATGTTTCACAAAAGCCTATCACAAAAATCAACATGATTCTTGGGGACCCACCTACCACTACATTCCACCAATAGATGAGCTAATGAATGACCTCCTAAGACTGAAATTCCAATCAACCTATATATTGAGGTTCCTCTAGAATTTGATCTTGGGGTTTTGATAGAGGAACATTAGGTGAATTTTCGACTATTATGGACCCCAATATCATCACATAATATATTGGATCTATAGATATTGGTAAAAACATGGCATATAATTGAATGTACATAATATTTTAGACGATACTACAATTTATGGATCATTTGATATGAATATATGCGTAAATGATGATGAAGAATGTATAGAACAAACAATAATGTAAATTTAATATGACCATTTTGATTGTTATATTTTCTGAGATTTTTTTAATATTAAAAATTACCATTGTATACCATTTTTTATAAAAATACAACTTTCTTAGCTTTATTGAACTTTTATAATTTTGAAGCTGTCAACAGATGGAGAGAAATAGATTTTACAGAACAACCTAGTTTCTTCATTTATATGGAACCAGAATAAAATAATATTCCTTTTGGAAAATATGATTCTAAGATATTTATATTTTTAATGGTTATGTTCTCTAAAAAAATTCATGCATTTTCAAATAATTGTTTATTTTCTCACAAGAACCATGAATCACTAAAAATGTACCCTATCATTATAAGAAATATTATGTAATTACTTCAAAATATATATGGTAATTTCCTATAATTACATGATTTATTAGAATATATGGATATTAGGAAACCACTAAAAAATTAACATGGCTAAAAAATATAATAATTGAATAGGAGAAACTACATCACACAACGGACTCAAATTAGTGGATGAAAATTTATTATGTGTTATTAAATTTGGAAATAAGCTGAGATACCTCTATGTTATGTTATATATAGATGTAATTAATCTTTTTTTTTCTAAAAATTAATACTAAATGAACGTGCACAGTTATATTGTTAAATTGTAACATTCCAAAATGGATTTGTATAAAGAAAAAAATTATATTGTTTCTAATTATATCTTTACTAAAAACAACCAAATAATGATATTGATTTCCATTTTTCTGCATTTAATTAAGATCTAAAATTGATGTGGGACTCATATTTTTCATTGCTATGGTTTCAGGTATAGTGGAAGCATGCAGTGGTGGGAAATATATTAATATTTCTATTAATATTATTTTCCCAAAACCACGATCAAGGGTCTCTCACGTTAAATTTATAATTAATTTCTTTAGATATGTAGATATTAAATATGTTGTCTTATAATCCATTATTCAAAGAATTTTTTGATATTATAAAAGAATATTTTTTGATTAACTTTTATGTGATGTGATTATCCATGGGTTGAATCCATTTATCAGTGATCCACATGTCTTCCATTGATCTCGGAGCCACACCAATTGATTTTCGAGTGGTAGAATGGAAAATCAATTGTCTTGTACCATTTTTTTTTATTTTTCATCGTTAAATATTAAAGGAATCACTCTTTTAATTCTTGTTCATATAAGAGATAGACAAAAAAATTATAGATGGAATTAATTGTGCACAAAAATTATATATAACCTAATTAAACCTAAAATATACACAAAAACATTTATTTATAGAGAACAGATTCTGCAAAAAAATTATTTAATTGCGTACCAACACTAAAATAATATCGTAATGATCAAAGAAATTAATTCCATAAAATGATAACAATAATATTATTAATTTATTGTTTGAATTAAATTTCTCAATGATAAATATTAATTTACAGTTTGAAAATAAATATTCATTACCAGAATTAGTCTTGGTGTTTTCAAACTCATAATAATTTATTTAATACATGGATAAAATATTTTGTTGTATTAAAAAATTTATTAAATACTGGTTAATTAATATTTTATAAATAGATAATAAAATAAATAAATAAATTTTATTCACTATTTGGTGAATAAATATTTATTTAATTTATATGATCAATAATCTTGAGTAAAATTATTCGTAAGTCTAGAGAAAATTTTTTATTCTATAAATTAAATTCGAATAAAATTTAATATATGATCAATGAAAACACTTATAGTTTGATCATCTAGGGTTACATCTTGTTAAACCTATATGGCCTTTCCTAATGTCTAGGAACACTGTCTAGAAATAGGTCAAGGCCCCCAAGAGAAAGAACATAATGTCTTTATGAAGACATCCATATACAAACACTCAATGTGGAATAAAATTATTTTGTCACAATATCTCATCAAGAAGGATTCACATCTGTGTCATAAACTTATGTTCCCGATAAGTATTTATTTGAATATATTAAATTAAAAGCATCACATGCTCGTAGAGAGGATTATCCAATGACACCAAAACATGTAATATTAATAATGGTGGGAATGTTCCATAATCTCCCATAATGGATATTATCCAATGAAACATTCATGAGAATAATCCGCATTGTCTTTTGAGTAATCATACCTGACATTTAATTTAATATTTAACCTATTATAGTACGTTGTTTCACTATAGTACTTTATTAATGATATATCATCATAGAATCTAATGGTTCTTGTCATACAATGGAACTTATATGACATTATAATTATGATAAATAATTTTGGACATTATCAATTAAATATGAAACATATGAAAAATCAATATGTGATAATATATTAAAATTAATAATCACTTATTTGAATAAAATGGAATTCTAAAGATCAATGTAGTCAGTTTTAGGGAACAATATTCAATGAACTCCCACTTTTACTCAAGTAAAATGCTAACAACTGGTGAGTCCTCACATACTAATCACACCTTACTTGAGTATCAATACAACTACTATGCCTGTCACATTTCTATGGATAATATTGAAAAATACACATGTTTGAGTGGGGAATCTATTTATATAAACACTACTATTTTTATAATGTCCTTCAAGTAGTTATAAAACTATGTAGACACCTTTAATTCTCATGTCAGAATGCAGACTAAATCCATATTAACAGATTATCATAAAATGATAAATTTAATTATCATGGTATAAACCAAAATATTAATATAATGTTTCTAATCCTATTATTACGATATATTATAAGAATTAATAAGCATGGATATTGTATATTAAGAAACCAATTCATACAAAAAGTTATGTTTTAAATTATAATAAACAATTTTATGATACTAGATCAAATTGAACTAAGTATAAACATGTTTTCAATTCCCTGGATCTCTAGTATTCCCAGTAATCCAGATACCATGAACACATTCAGTTTTTCCATTCCAAGTATTTTTGGATAGTTATAAAATCATGTATATGTAGTTATTTTGGATTTAAAAGTTATTTTCCTTTTATGATTTATAAATCATTAATATCAAACAGAAGTACATGTCATGTTATGTGATATAAATTTCTATAAATAAATCTTGTGAAATTATTTATATCTATTTAATCTCTTCCTATGCCCATGTATGTTCTAATGGAAGGTTTATTTTATAATAAAAATCATGTCTCACAATGTTTTACCATGTAAATTTTTAATACACTATGTTAATATATGAAATATGACTTGATTTAGAAAAATTATAAGACAACTTTTAAAATCATGATCCCAAAAACACAATAGAAAATTTATGGGAATATTGAGTCAATGTCATTTGTCTATATAAACAAACTGGTAATACATAATTTATTTTTCCATATGTTATCTACCAATATATCGTGATATATGGTAGTGCTCCCACAAACCAGTCATAGGCACACATCACTATCTTGTGTCTAAATAAATAGTCTATGATCACTAGACATTATTTATTCATAAACTGTTTTATAAAATATGTATATACTATTGGTATTTTGAGATTTTACCAATCCTTTTAGTCATTCCTAGAAGACATATACCATGGGGTCTCCTTTTTTATCTCATCATATAGACATATTTCATAAAGAATCCCTTAAATAAGTATTCTTTGAAAATAAATTTCCTAGTATGATGATTAAAAGAATATGCTTTGATAATTACAATCCAAAGATGATTTTCTTCACGATTACTAGTGGATATTTTTTTTCATAGACTAAAACATTAAATTATCAATCATGTTTTACTAGAACCATCTTCTACCATCCATGCATATTTTTCATAGAATATTAATCAACATTATTACATTTTAAAAATATTCAAAATATGGAGTCCCCAAATCTTTATACTGTGAGTACATTCCTTGAAATTATATACATAATTTTCAACATTAGTATATTATTATGTTATTTTATTTTATAGAAATTATTATTCTAAAATATAAATACATTTATCAACATTTATGGTTAACATAAACGATGTCTTTGTTATAAATTCCAATGTAGTATGCACCTTTAAAACTACTCCCCCACTATGATTACTATAGTCAAGTAATCCAATGCTTAATTATGTTCATCAAGAAACATAAACTATTAAAGTTAATTACTATCCCATTATCATGGAATATATAGGATTAATTTTGGTAAATATAGTCAATTGTGAATAGTCATTAATATCCTTAATGGCAATTGGATCATGAATTGAGATGCACCTTAATGTTTTGTTGATCGTCGTAGCAATGGCCTACTTTTAACAAATAAAAACTCAAAAAAACATTATATATTTCTTTAATATATTATTATCATATCATAATATATATAATATCCATTAGAAAATATAGTTGGAAAATGAATAGTAGTTTTAAATGTATTTCTAAAAAAATTCTAGAAAGTAATATAGGATGATATTCAAAATATAGAAGACTCATATTTGATCTTCCTTTTACTACCCTAAAGAAATTGATATATATAATAAAATGTGTGTCAGGGAAAACAATTAATCTACATATATGGTAAATGATTACATTTATAACATATACCCCAACATGACAACACATAGATTCCTTATACCTAGTGCACACATTTACTTCGCTGATAATTTCAAAAATTTCTCATGAACTACATTAAGTTACCTTTAACATTAAAATTGTTCTATCTTATATGCTAAAGTAAATATAAATCTTTTATAACATATATTTATTTAAAAAGGATTATTTATCTAAAACTAGATAAGTTGTTTATTTTTTTTATCTAATATCTTATCTTAATTGAGACAATCCTAATTTCATTGAAATAATGATGACAATTAATTTTAGTTTTATTTGAAAAAAAATTATCCATCTATAATTGGTTGAGATTATTATATGATATTCATAAGTCATTATAATAGATATTAAGGATTGAAGAATTTCTAATCTATTAGTTTAGTATTAAAGTGAAATCAACATTTATTCCAAAAAGAAATAATGTATAATTGTGTTTGTATTGAAATTGAGATAAATGTTTTGGTAAAACTTATTAAAAAAAGAATAAATCTATGAAGGTAATGAAAAATAGTGAGCTCCTATTAGATGAAATATAAATCACCATTTCTCAGCTCTATTTTAGTTTACTAAAAAAACTTTTGATATTACACATTTCCAATATTTAAATCAATCCATGTTATAAGAATACTGTTTTTAATACACAATATGTGAATAGAAAATTGATGAATAGAACTGAAATGAGTGAAACTTACTTCTTCATCAATCCATCACAATTTATATTCTTCTGTCCAGCCCTTAGCCATAATAAAAAATAGCCTCTTTTTAATTATTATCTATTTAAATATTTTTTCTCCTTGATGTATATTATAGAGGATGTTTTTAATCTAAATTTGTGATGTGATCTGCAACCATGTTTTTAGAACATTTCACCACACGGGGTGTCAGAAATGGTTTCACCAAATCCTTATTATCTTGGTAATTTTTAGACAAATTTTTTATAAGAAACATATCAATTCTATTAATCTGAACATGAAAAAATATAGAAACTTGTGGTGGTAAGGATAAAAATATAATATTAAATGATCATTTCTTATCTAATTGGTGGCCCAATTTATTTAACTAATCAATATACCCATGAATTTTGAAATCAAAGTCATACACTAGATAACATATTCCAATTTACACTGATATAGTACGTTGATGATCTTATTTATTTAAATCCATTACTTATATTTATCAAGAGGGAAATTATATATTATGGTTTAAGAATCCATGTCTTTATGTTTTATCAAAAAATATTTTGGAATAGTTGATAATATAATACAACATACATGAGAATAATCCTTAACATATATCTTGTAGGCTTCCTTTTCACATTCTCTCACATGTTGGGGGATGATTTTGAATAAGGGATTTCAAACCATAAAAAACATTTTGGTGATGATTAATCACATAAAATATTGTACCATACCTTGAAATTTTTAATTTTAATGACATACCTTGAGTTACCTTATGATCATGCTATTTTTGTGAATTTCAATAAAATACTATAAAATAATTTAAACATACTATTTTTTTTACTTGATTAAACATTATGTGAGAAATAATAATTATATTTAATTTTATTAAACCTCTAAATATTTTATCAAGTCTCTATAGCCCTCACTATTGAACTCAGAATGTCATGATTATAGGATATTCAAGTGGAAAGGATCTATATTCCCCTTCATCTAACTCAAATAATTTTTGGATAATCTACATAAATGTATATAGGTAGGTAGACCTTTTATAATGGTTGGATTTTATATCTTTGATCCATTGAGTGGAGTGCCCATACTGAAATAGTGACTTGGATTTTCCTCAATTATTTCCTAAAAAGTTACACCACTTTAATAAGGGATAATCCAATTGATGTGAACTGGTTAATTGAACCCAAAAACAACATATGAACACCCCTGATAAAATTATGTTCCCAACTAAAGTTGGTCAAAAACATCGATCAATTGTGTTACAATCATATTTAAGTAATATATGGCCAATTCTAAATTAATATTTAGTTGATGGATTTTATTTTTTTATTCATAAAGATTATCTTATTTTATCTTACATGTAAATTGTAAAATTTAATTTAATTTTATTTTGCTAACTAACCTTGTTGGGTAAAATAGTTACACAAAATCCATTTATTTAAATTCCATAATTACACATTAATTAATTTACATATGTTACTGAGGTCATGCATCCTTACCATAATTAATTCATTGATAGAAATGATTAAATAATTATTGAACAATTCATTGTAATATATAACATTATATTTAATTATCTGAAAATAAATTTTCCTTTTACATGCGGTAAAAAAATTTATGCTAGTCTTGGAATGATTTAAAACAATCCACATGTGCTCTTATGTACCACATAAGTTGGCATCATTCTGGTTGTGGGTTGCACAACATCGACCTACCTTATGATATTCCATTAATTAGAAGTATTTATAACTAAAATTTATGTGAGGTGAACAAAAATATTGGTTAAAGAAGGATTACATAAATAACTATGGACACACAATCCTTTCATAATAATGGATATAGGGATTACATAGTGGCCATAAAATCAATTTAAAATCTAATATTGTCTTCTTACAAAATAAATTGAATATAATAAATTTAAATACATACATTTGTCTTGTTCTAACTCATTAACGGTCAAACGTGCATCACATACACAAAGGTAAACCGGTAATCATTAATTTATTATTCATTCTTTATTATTAATATAAACTCACTTTCGTTAGTTAATTAATTAATTAATTAATTAATTAATTCCTTTTTATCTCAATGATAATTTAAATTATATTAGGCAAAACCATCATTAATAAAACAGTGTAAAATAAATGGCTAAACCAATTCTAACATATTATGATAATATTTTAATTTATAATTTCAAATTCTTCACAAAAAAATTATTAATTTTTCGACCACAAAAGTTTCCAATCAATAAAAATATTTTAATGGTACTATTTTCAATTTAATTTAATTAAATTCTTCTAGTAACCGGGAGACTAAATGAAGTGTACTATCTATCTAAAAACTATGTATCTCATTTTTTGAGTATTTGGGTTACATGGATGGGGCTCCGACATGTTAACATTTTCAGACTACATGGTGTGTACATTCTAGCTACATGACATGTATTTTATTTCTATTTTCATGAGTTAAATGTATAGGAATAAGAATATAGCACAGTTGGACTACACATTGTGTAGAAACCAACTACACATCATGTATGCCTCATGCAGTGTGTCCTCTATTATCGTAGAATGTATCAACATGTATTTAATAAATGAAATATGATGAACTGAAAAGTGTGTGAACCACTAAAACATCTTATACACCACAAATTATATAGGATTACATTGTCATGAGAATTGAACTTGTATAATGACCACACATATTTGATGATTTATTTCTCTATCCCATGAAGACTACACATAGTGTACTCCAGGTACACATCATGTAATCATACATCCCATGTGCCAGGATGTCTCAGTGTACATGTTGTGTGAAGTTAATATACCATGTATATTTTAATACATGATGTTTCCTATATAATGAAACACATCTTGGATTAATGTGAATGTCTACATGGATTGTAATTTGACTAAACACCATGTAACCCAATTTTATAAGATTTTTTTGCAATTCGTAATAGAATCTATGGTCATTATTTAACAGTTCATAGACCTTTAAGAAAATTAAACACATAATGATCATGATTAATATATCAATATAAAGTTAATTAAAACCTGATTAAATATTGAGTAATCTAATGTGAAAACATCCAAAATTGATTTCATTTAAATCAAAAATCAAATAAATAATTATAAAATTAAAATATGAAAACTCTGATAGCACATGATGTTTCAGGACACTATGGAAGTGTGTAGTGGTGGGTGATATATTAAAAGAAATTTTATATTTCATTTCCTAAAACCCTAGGTAATTATATTCTATTTTAAATTAATAATTTTTTTATTTAATCTAATGAAAATAAATACATTGAATAAGGATAAATTGTTTGATGACATTGTCATTATTTCAAAAGATCCTTTTAGATATCCTTAATTATGATGTACAGATCCAAGGGTAAAATCCCTCTAGTGGTGATCCCAATGTGATCCTTTGATCTTTGAGATATTTCAATTTATTTTTTTCTCTTATATGTGAATAAATTATCTTATGTAATTTTTTGTTATCGTACATCTGTTTATCTTGAAGGTATCATTTTTGGGATTTACATTTTTTAGATGGATATAGAGAAAAGGATATCTAGAAAGAATTCATTATGTCAAACAATTCCCTATAACTTGATTAAACCAACAAAAAAATCATAAACATATATTTATATAGCTAGGGTCTAGGTTAATATATTATTTAATTATGTACCATCCCTTAAATAGTATATTAACCATCATAAAACTACATGACATAAAGTAATAATAATAATATTATTAATTTTTCTGGTGCACTAATTTTTATTGATGAAAATTATTTTCTATCTTGATAATAAATATTAATCACTAGATGCGGTCATGGTTTTTTCGACCACCTAGAAGTTTATTGAATACCTAAATAAAATATTTTCTTCTCAATAAATAATGTTTTTTTCAGAAAAATGAAAATAAATATTTATAATGTATTCAAAAAATAGATAAACTTATTTAAATCAAAATTAGTTGAATAAATATTTATTAATTTATACAATAAATACAACATGAATAAAATTATTCCCTAACATTGATAATAAAATTTATTTAATAAATTAAATTAAAATAAAATTTAATTAAGATTATTAGAAACACATAGTTTATGACCTTCGAGGATTATTTCTTATAAGTATTATGTGATCTTTCCTAATGTATAGTAATACTATCTATAAATAGGTCACAGAACCCAAATTAAATAACTTAATGTCTTATTAAAGAAAAATAGATACGAATGATCACTATTTAATATAATCATTTTGTCATAGAATCACATCATCTAGGTTGAACATCCATATCATCGACATAAGTGATTCATATGGCTTTCATTGACTATCTAAAATAAAAATCATTTCAACATGTCCATGGAAGTTAATGTGGAAATTATATTTTTACTAATGATCCATGATATCATCTTCCAAAAATATGGAAGAGACAAAACTTTTCTCAAAATACTAATTAACAACATGTCATTCATGATGTACCAAAAATATCCAACTACATTATAACTTATTAGTATCATTTTTTATATAATACATCTCATTGGAAGTTTTATAACATTAATTAATGATAATAGTCAGAAATTCAAAGGACTATTACACACCTTTTTAGATATGAATATCCAAGGAAAAAAACATGCAGAATTTCGACTGGTTGGTCTATTCTCATAATATTTCATTTGGGGATTAAAAATTGAAACTATCGTAAGAAGAAGCCTCATCCTATTATGATTACTCAAAATTGACAATATATGTATTATGTGACCTATAATAATATTTTATCTAACTATAGAACTATATTTAAGAGATATCATCATAGAATCTAATGATTCCCTTCATAGAGGGGAACTTATATGAGCATATTAACATGACAGATACTCTGAGACATTATCACATACATGTTATAAAGAATAACAATCAATATGTGTTAATATATTAAAATTAATAATCAACTATTTAATTATATATGTAACTTAAAGTGAAATTTTCATGGTTCAAGGGAGCCAACTGCACACATTGTACGATTCTCATTGATGTGAATAGTTAACATTAAGAGCTATGTTGTACAGGATGGAAAAAGTCATTACTTATTATGGAAAATTTTTAGGACATGAAATTAAACTATTATGGTGGTGTAACATTTTTTAAAATTTACACAATTCGATAGGTAGAAACATTTATTGAAGACTGTATTTTTTTGACATCACAAATGTTTACCCCGACGACATAATAACCAATCATAGATGCCATCATTCTATGGAAATATAGAACAAGGTACAAAATCATCTCCAATAATAGTTCATCTAATGTTCGAGTAAGTGAAATATGCTGACATTGATATTGTTAAGTATTTTTCAAAAAACCGTATGAAATATAGATTAAAAAAATTTCTATTTTATTTGAAATTTCATACTAGAATTCTTTGTATGACATACATTTTCTTGATGTCATGTATGTTGAAAAAAATTTACATGATAGTGTTATTGGAATTTTTCTTAATATATCAGGTAAAAAAATAAATTATGATGTGGTTGCACATAGTTTTCAAGAGATTAAGTGATGAAATTTACCCTTTTAAGGATAAAATATGACCTTCCTTCGTCTTGTAGCTCACACACTATAAAGATAATTAAAATTTCAATTTTAAAAATTCCAAAATGGATCCAAATTTATAAATTTTTATTCAACCAATATCAATAATTTCATTCCAATGACTAAAATTATATTATAATGTTTAAAATCCCATGATTTTCAAATTTCGCTGGAATATTTAATGCGTATATCATTACATAAAATTCCTCATAAAAAATTAAGAATTAAATTAACTAGAATTGAAATCATTTTCCAAGCCAAATGATGTAATGTTATATAACCATCATATTTTCCAATCATGATTTAAATAATTGATGTAATATTATGTTAATTGGAGATTTTCTTCCAAATATAATATATTGATATAATGTTCCACATTGTTATTCAATTTGTTAGAGATATTCAATTACATGATCATATATATTGTTAATGGATATACCTCATCGACTTGAATATGATATTTTTAAAAGAGTAAATCAAGAATTGAATACATCCATAAGGTTTTATTATAGGGTGATATATTTTTGAAGAAATATTTGTGTTCTGTGTTGGTTACCCATCAAAAGTTCCCAAAATCTCATCAAAACAAAAAATTTCTCGTAAAAAGGTTTTTTGGAATAATATTTTTTCAATGTATAATATAGAGTGAGATAAATCTCACCATTAAAGTTTATATAATAGTACTGGAAAATAGCCATGTCCTGAATTCCATAGATTTATTATTAGACATTCAAATATATGGACTAGAAGAAAAATATCAAATAACTATAATAAATAGTATATAGGATGGTTCCGAGATCATATTTATAAATAGATTTCTACAAATATGAATTCAATTGATGATCAATTTTGTTGGCAAGTTAGAGTTGAAATTGTAAATTTTATATATTACAATGGATTTGTAATTAATTTTAATATTATATAAAAAGGGAAAAAGTAAACAATGTATGATGAAAAAAAGTAATGGTATGCATATGGATGAAGTGATGCATGTATCTGGTTCCAAAAAGAGAAATACAATTTATGAAAATAAATCAAATTTAGGTTTTATTGAAAGAATATACATGTCAAATTATAGAATATTTCGAGTGCATATTTTCTTTTAAAAATGGATTGACAACTGGATTGAAGTGAAAGTAAATGAATGAAATTCATGAAGGTGATTTTCAATTTTTAAGGGTATAAGGAAGAACCTTTCATAATTGAATCACTAGTAGTGAAATTATTTTATGTCCATGGTTGAAAAAAGAAGAATTCATCAATTTATATTTAGTATACTAAAAAATCAGAAAATTCATATTATTATTCAATTGTGGAAGACATGTCTTTCAGAGATGATCCTCATTTTATGATGGACCCAATGTATAAAATGGTATGTATGTTATATGGAAAAACTAGTAGATTTTTATACTCGATGATGGATTTAAATAACTTCTAAATTTTATTTAAAAAAAGATAAATCAATGAGGAGGTTAATTTTTTTAAAATATACTACGTTTTATCTCATAAATTTATTAGTTATGTACTATATATAATTACCCTAATGTAATTTTTGTTGTTCTCACACAAATAATGACTTCATTAAAAGATATTGTTACCAATATCATGGAATAATAGATGATTTTTACAAACACTATGGAATTAATTTGGTATAAAAAACATGTTGATGAAAAGAATAATAATGTATCATCACTGTGTTTACTAAAATTATAATGTCAATAATAAATTATATAAAATTTGAAGTTTGATTAAATCAACACACCTAAACTATTTAACCCAAGAAATCCAATGTTACTTAGATACATTGGGATCCCAATGAGAATTCATTCCAAATTTATATAGATACTAATAAAAATATCATTCTTTCATTGAAGGAATCCATTTTAGAAGATATTCTGGTAATGTTATGATATACATTACCTATTGTTCCTATAAATTATATAATGAAACATTGATTTAATATTCAATACCATTTGTATATTTCATTTATTTAAGAATATTTTTTTCTCAAAAATATCTTAATCATTGCTAGAAATTCCCATAGAGGCTTCTAGACACTTTTTTAAAATCACAATTTAGGGATTCTATGGGAAATATAAACCCCCACTCACCAGTTATGTATATACACATTATAAACAAAGAAACATCGATATATTTCATTATTCTTTGTGATTTTAAATCAGTTCAAGTTAATTATAATCAATAATCATTAATTTATCATTATTTATTTTATCTTATATCATTCAAAAAATTTATTTTATGAAAAATGAAATATATGATGAAAATATGTAGTGTGTAGAATAACTAATATACCAATTTCCTAAAGTAAGTATGGAATATGTTTCACATAAAAATGGAATGTATTTGAAATATACAAAAAAAATATTAATTTGATAAGAAAAAATATATGCATGTTTTTTATATTATGATTAATAAATCATAATCCAAATCTAAATCCATATAATTTCATGTTCTATAGAATGAGGCCCATGTAAATTAAGAGGGAAAACATGTAGATGAAAAAACTAGCAATATGTGAATCTTGTACAAGTATGAAATAATAGTATTTTGTTAATATTTGGAACAATTTTATATAATAAAATATATTTATGTTCATATGTTTTTTATGTAGTTTATAAACAAAAATCAACATCAAATCTACCTCATGAAGAAAATACATTTAGTATCTCTGAAGCCTTCCAGAAATTATGGCCGCATTAGACTTACAGTTTTTGGAGTGTCACCGTAAACATATTACCTAAAGAAAAAAAACTCAAGGAGATATATAAGAGATGCTGAAAGGAATGAACACTCTAATAGATGTTTTAAAAGGTATTATTTATCTATTTTGTTTGATAGAAAAATATTTGAGACACGATTAATGAAAACTAGTTGTTGAACAAAAAACAGTACATGAAGTTCCACCTGACCCCAACAGCTTTGAGGCCATTAATTCCCCTCAGATATCTCCCTTACCTGAGGTAGTAAATTATTTAATAACACTTTCTCCTAAATGTGAATCAAACAATATTAAATATCATTATATTATTGAAATTATATATTGTGAGATTGTATGTGATTTATATCTACAAATACCCCCACATAACGGTGTTATGAGGTGTATGATGGAAAAATTACTTGGAGACATGATACGCAATAAAAATCTCCCAAATTATTATGTGAATGTTGGGATTGAACTATCTCTCGAGCCAAGCACCAAGTTTCCTCTTCCACTATCTGATTTGGAAGTTATCTTGTTCGATAATATTTTGTTATCTTTCAAATAATTTCCATTAAGTCTTATGATGATACACGAGGTATGACTTTAACAATTTTTTCTAACAAAAAACCTTTAATAGTTGATGATTAATGATCTGAAATGATGTTTGAAAAAACAAATAGAATAAATAAAATGGAAAATGGAAGGTGAAACAGAGACAATCAAGGGGATCACCCAAGAAAAATGGCTTTTTGAGAGTACCTTCACCCCACCATTTACATTGCCACATATTTTTACATTAAAATTAAATTAAGATAAAAAATTCAAAGATGAATATATATATTATTATAAATATTTGAAAGACATGATTATAAATAAAAAATGAATCCTATGAAAAATGTTTGAAAATATAATTGAAGAAGAAATAATCTTATTAAATCCTAGAGTGAAGGGTTAAAACTCTACAATCATTTCGTATTAAATATTTTTGTTATATTTATATTTCTAATTTGTATTTAATTTTTAGAAATAACACAATACTATTTAAATTCAATTTGGATACCCATAATGTTTATTTTATATATCCAAAGCATGGATTTACAATTAATTTACCACACATGATGTCAATTATGAATTTTTAATACACATACATAAAATATTTATTGATAAACGAAAAATTAAATGTTTTATTTTATGTTTTATAAATTATTTTTCTATGATATGGTGATATAAAAATTTTGGATAATATATGGTATGATATCAATGATTGAACATAAAAATAATTTGGTTTTCTTAAAAATAATAAAAATAAGTTATATATTGTAATATATAAATATCAATACAAATTTCAAAACAATTTACATATTCTAGTCAATATTTCTGTAGTTTTTTGAAACAGAATTATGTTTTTTATTATCGAAATTACAATTCTAAATTTATTAATGATATTATACACTATCAAAAAACTAGAATCCCCAAACATGTAATTACTAAATGTAATTAAAATTTAAATAAAAATATTTGTGTATGATTTATTTGTATATATTCTCTCAGTACTACCAAGATTTAAAATAGTTTACATACTCAAAATAAGTTAATTTGATTAGGGATGAGTGGGAAAAGTATATGGTATGAAATTGTTTATCTATATAATGTTATGGTGACTATCTATTTTTTATTTGATTATTTATAGACTATAAAATTAGTGATATATATTGGATGTGAATAATTAGTATCAAAATTATCCAGATAATAGTTTTCCTAAAATAAAACATTACACATCACTAATTTCCTTTCCTTAGGGTCTAAATGAGTTGGCAGAAACTACCAAATGATTTGTTCATGAAAATTTTAAGAAAGAATGATTTGAGTTGATTCTCAATAAGATGTATAATTGAAGGTTATAATCTAGGGATTTTATCTGAGCAAGTAGAATTTAAAAATATTCTCATGATCATTAGATATTGGACATCAAAATTATAGCTGAGATAATGATTAGAGGGAAATATGTCAAGGATCCTTCAACCCCCAAATATAAAGACCTATTATCTTCTAAAGGGATGGTACTTCCATGATCATAGTATCATCATTTTAATTTTTTATATTTCTATATTCATATGGTTTGGAAAAAATATTATAGGAACTACTATAATCACATCAACCTCAATGATGAAAAAGCATGATTAATTCCTTTATATTCACATTTTATTCAATCAATGACAGGGAAACAAAATATATTATAAACACTATTTGAGATTCCCCGCCCATATAAAAATATAATGATGATATTATAAATGGGGAATAATCAATGAAGGAATATGAACCAGAGTTCAATGTGAATAATTCCTAGTCATTTATTGATCTCTATTCAATAATTTAGTTTAAAACATGTTTCATATTTTTCAAAAAAAGAAATAAAGATCATATTTTTTTCTAAAAATAGTAAAATTATTCATAAGTTATTAGAGATTAGTATGAATTCAAAACTAGTTAATATAATATAGTATGTATCAAGTATAACTCAATGTGTATGTTTTCAATATAAAAGTATAATTTTACTTTCAAATGAACATCACATTAGAAAAACCAATAAAAAGTTCTCTAATTGTCTTGTTAATTTAGGAAAATGATATGTAATTCATTTTTTAATGTAGGAATTGGCCAAACGTCAATCCAATAAATGATGTAGCCTATAGGATTCAAAGGTTTAGTTTTGATTTTAAAAGTTTCATTTTAATTTTAAAATTGTGTGACATTTTTAAAACTAATTAAATGAGTTTGGATTTTTTATACATTTTATTACAAAAATACATAATATAGTATTGATGTTTATGAATTGATCTCACATAAATTTGACACATGATGAGGCCAGTATGATTCAATGTTTTTGTTTTCAATATAAAAGTGTCATTTTAGTTGAAAATAGTCACCGTATAGACAAAACAATGGAAGCATTCTTAGAATATTATAAAAATGTTGTAATGAAATCCATATTTTATTTTTGACATATAGGAATTTAATAAATTTCAATTAAACACATTATGTGCTCATTTTGACTCAAGGAACATTTTTTTAATATAAAAGTGTAATTTTAGATTAAAGAATCTATCACATAGCCAAAACTGAGGAAGAAATATCAGGTTGTATTCAAACATTAGAATTATGATCCATAATTTGTTTTCAATACTTAGAAATTGACTACACATAAATCCAACACCTAATATAGTTGGTATGACTCAAATTAAATGATTCTAATATTAAAGTTACATTTTTGTTTAAAACATGATAGACAAAGACAAAATAAAGAGAAAACCCATGGATTATTTTCAAACAATAGGAAAATGATCCATAATTAATTATTTATGTATTATAATGAGTCCCATATCAATCTATAACACAATTTTTTGGAAATGACTCAAAGTGTGTGTTTTCAATATAAAAGTGTCATTTTTGTGTAAAATGCATGTCATATATCCAAAACTATAAAAATGTGTTATTTTTGACATTAAAAAGTAGAACAATATTCCATAATTAGTTTATGGAATGTATGAATTTACCATAAATCAATTCAACACATGACGTGTCTAGTATGAAAAAATGTTGTTTGTTTCAATAAAAAAGTGTTATTTTAGTTTAAAACGCATTTCACATATACAAAAATGAGAAAAATAGATTATATTGTTTTGGTACATTATAAAATGATCCATAATTCACTTATGGTGTGAGGGAATTTAACACACATTAGATAGAAACATGATGTGTATGGTATGATTCCAGGTGAATATTTTCAATATAAATTAGTCATTTTACTGTAAAACATGTGCGACATAGCCAAAACTGAGCAAAAAGGATCATATATTCTTGAAAAAATATTTAATTAATACAAAAATAAATTTTTACATACAGGAATCAACCTCACATTAATCAAACATTTTTTGTGGTTTTTATGACTCAAAGTGTGTGTTTTTAATAAAAAACTATCATTATATTTTATAACATGCAGCACATAGCTAAAATTATGTAAACGAGATCATATTTTCATAATACATTTGGAAGAAAATCCAAATATCATATTTAGGGTGAAGGGATTGACTTATTGTTAATAAAACACAAAATTTTGATGGTATGACTCAATGTTCATGTTTTTAATATCGAAGGTTCATTTTAGATTAAAACACGAATCACATTATCAAATCTAAGCGAACAAGCTATGATTATTTTCAATGTATATAAAAATGTTCTATAATCCATTTTGTTTTTTATTAAATGACCACATATCAATTTGACACATGATGTGGCTGGTATGACTCAATGTTTATGTTTCAATATAAATGTGTCATTTTAGTTTAAAAATTGCATCACATAGCAAAAACTGAGAAAAAAAGATCAAAATATTTTCAAACGAAATGAAAATTTTCTTTAATTCATTTATGATATGTAAGAATAAAATACACATTAAACCTACACACGATGTAGAAGTTATGAATCTATGTCTGTGTTTTCAATATAGAAGTGTCATTTTATTTTTAAACATTAAAAATATGCCAAAAACTGAGTAAAAGTGTTTGAATTGTCATAAAACATTAAGAAAATTGTCCATAAATCATTTTGGGAATGTATGAATCAACAAAATTTCAATACAATACTCGATGTGGTCTGTGTGACTCAATTTCAATGATTTCAATATAAAAGTGTCATTTTTTGTAAAATCCACATCACATAGAATGAGGAAAGTAAAATAACTCATATTGTCTTGAAACATTCGAAAAATTACCCATAATTTATTAGTAATAATAGGAATTAATCTACACTTCATTAAAATACGGGAACTAACATGTATGACTCTATGTTCAAGTTTTCAATATATAAGTGTAATTTTTGTTTAAAACATGAAATACATTATAAAAAATTAGAAAATGAGCTTGTATTGATTTTAGATATATGTAAACCCATCCATAATTTATTTTTTATCTATATGAATCTAAAATACATATATACAACAAGATATGTGGCTTATATGACTCAAAGAGTGTGCTTTCAATATAAAAGAGTCATTTTAGTTTAACACACTTTTCACGTAGCCAAAAATAATTTAACAAGATTGTATTGGTTTAAAACATTATAATAACAAGCCATAATTCATTCAATACATTTAGGACTCAACCGAATGTCAATCCAAGATATGACGTGGATAATATGTCTGAAAGTTCATGTTATGAATATAAATGTTTTATTTTCGTATAAAAAATGATTCACATATCGAAAAATGTGAAAATGAAGTCATATGGTTTTAAAAAATTTGGAAAATGATCTATTATTCATATGTGATTATTTTAAATCCTCAACATTTTAATCAGACACATGATGTGGCCGATATTATTAAAAGATCATTTTTTCAATATAAAAGCCATATTTATGTGTAAAATGTGATTTACAAAAATATGATAAAACATGCTTGGATCATCTTTAATCATAATGAAAATGATCCATAATTAGTTATTTTTGTGCAAGAATCGATCAATCATCAATCTGGTACACGATGTGGTCAGTGTGACTCAAAGTGCATGTTTTAATTATTAAAATTCCATTTTAGTGTAAAACATATTCCTCATAGCCAAATAATTTTACACATGTTTGTGTTGTCTTGAAATTTAGGAAAATGATATATACTTTATTTTTGGTGTGTAGTAATTTAACACACATCAATCCCACACATGATGTGTCTGGTATAAATCAAAGTGAATGTAGTCAATATAAAGATGTAATTTTATTTTAAAAACTATGACACATAGACAAAACAAATAAAAGGATCTCATATTCTCTTGATATTCTACAAAAATGCTATATAATTAATTTTTGGATTCTATAAATAATCTACAAATCAACCCAACACTACATGTGACTGGCATGACTCTATATGTATGTTTTCAATTTCAAAAAGTAATTTTTGTTTATTTATATAATTACTAACAAATATGTAATTAATATAATTTATAATTCATAATATCATTAAAATATTACCTAATGAAAAACATAATTTATGTTGATGATTAATTAACAATGTAATAAATATATCGATATTTTATTAATAATTAATAATATAATTAATAATTAATATAAAAAATAAAATATAATCATTATTAATATAATTAATAGAATAAGTGATAATATCATTAATATATATAGTTATTAACATTATAAATAATCATATGTATATTATATAACAATAAAATTATAAGAGATATGATTATGTTTATAGGTTGTAATTTTTTTGATTAATTTTAAATATCACATTAATATAAATATTTTGTATGTAAATTTTTATCTATAATGATAGTGCAATGATGTATTTTTATTTCAATATGGTTTGGTATATATTTGTAAACAATTTGTTTTATAATTTGGTTGACTAATATAGGTCTTCTACTAGGCATATTCATTGTATCATTTCTCTGGCCATTATAAGATCTAAAAAAACTGATAAAGGGGAACCTTATTAGTGATAAAACTAATTCAATAATAAAGGGGTCCTTTATTAGTACTTTAATCCTAGAACTGATTAAGGTCACAATTTTTTTCAAGCTCTGATATAGGTCGAACACTTTTAATGGTTCACCGATTGTCACAACTTTTATTCACTCGCAAAGCATATTTATATCTGAATGACAAGTAATTTCTATAGTAGTGTTATTCTTAAGTTGATTTTTCATTAACACTCACAAATTTAATCCCCATTATAATACATTATTCGTAATTTAATAAAGGGATTATGATTATGGTAATCCATGTTCATGGTTTATTCCATTTTCATTAATTATTAATTATATCATTAATGATGATCATTAATTATTATTACTAATATCATTATTAATTAATTTTATTCTTAATTCTATTATTATATTTTTATTTATTGGAGATTATTATAATGAACCCCCCCCCCCACACCCACACACCCGTAGGTGGAGAGTACAACTCATAGCCCCTAACTCTCAAGGGATAACATATACAAGAATATCATACATTATCATTTTTTATGGGATAAAAACCCATGTGAATAGTATTACTACGATAGCCGCCCCTACCATAATTTATGTTACAATACCAACCTCTGTTATAGTTATCACTATTTATAAAAGTTCTACTTCAAGACAACCACAATACCGATAAGAAAATACCACAATCATAGGGCTATCAGGGGTTGAACCTGTAACCTCTTCAATATGTATCCACAGCCCATACCACTCTGGTTTTTCATAATACAAATATTTATTAATTTTTTATTAATAATTATATAATGAATAATTACAATATGGTAATATACTAGTAGTTATTCCTTTGAGGGGTATCATAGAGGTCTTTGGATCAATGCTGCCCAAGTTCCTTGTTGACGTTGATAGGTTTTCTAATTAATTTGTAATTACCCTTCAATTGTATTGAATTATTAATTATTGATGATAATAATATTAAATAATAATTATTATTTTCATTAAAAATGCGGTGGGATTCATTTTATACCAATAGAATCTCTCTTTAGGCTGCTATGGAGATTAAGGATTCAGTTTGGTGGCATTCCATCTCAAAATCTATTTTAGTCCATTTAATTTTGTAATCTGTTGTTTAAAGAATGTTGTAGAATAAAATGATTCAATTAAGGGAAATTTAAATAAACCCTCTCCAATGAATTATTTTTCGAATCTCCTAGTGATGTAGTGGGACATGATGATTTAAAATATTATAATAATGGGACAGTGGTGGATTAATGGTTCGTTACTGATCTCAGGAGTGGAAGGTTGATGTTAATCCAGAAGAATGGAACATTATAATTTTTTGAGGTGATTTTCAATATCTTACAGGTAAAGATTAAATAATTAAATCATTTAATCATTTAATCATTCCAAACTAATGAAATTCCCTTTTTATTGAACAAATTCCTTAATAATAAATGTAATTAGTGAAAACCAATGCACTACATTTCATTTTTTATATTTTATTATTATAAAATAGAGTAATAATTAGTATGTTAGGAATAAAAACCCATCAAACATCATAAAAATTGATATATCGATCCATTGTGATCGTTAATATTACTATAAATTATGGTTTCTGATAATATCTAATTAATATGAATGGAATAATTGATGACAACAACTAGTAGGATAGTACCCTATAAATCACATTTATTAAAGTCTCTAAAGTACATGAAATCACTTGTATTTTACCTTGAATAATATTTTTTGATTTATTAGTTACCTTGAAAAATCATAATAAGTGATTATGCAACTTAAACACAATTGAATCCTTTTATGGGAGAGGTTAAAGCATTCTCAAATCACGACCCGAACCATATTTTCTAAGCAATACAAAAAAAGTACCACCATCACAAAACTTACCACCATTGGTTATGATGTTGTAATATGATGTTCATTAACTATACCCAAGTATCATGAATTTTAATATTTTATTTTTAATAAAACAAATATTACATTTATCCTTTTTTTCATTATCTCTTCACTTAAATGTATACATGATTATATGTTGAGTTTTATTAAAATAATATTTTGATACAATGAAACTAAAATATCATTTTTGGGAAACCAATAGTTTCATTTAAAACACTATTTTATACAAATTCAATAATTTTTTTTAAAAAAAATTATTTTCATGATAAATTATTATTAAATAATAATTATTATCATATAAATTATAATATATTTTAATTAAAACCAATGCCATTTTTTAAGGGTTAGAATTTTTTTATTGTTATAAAAAATGAATTTAACAATAGAAAAATATATTATTTAAAAGTATGATTTCGTATATTAATAAAATTATTTAAAATAATAAAAATTTCAAAATTAGAACATAAAAATTATACAATGATGATTTTTTATATTTTCTAATATATGTTGAAATGTTGGGTAAAAATTAAATTTGAGATAAATATATTGTTTGTTTTATGACATCATAATACCAAAAAACTGATATAAAAAATACTATAAAAGGCATCCATAATGAAAAAAAGGTTTCCATTTTAAAATAATGTTGTTTGATGTTATTTGATTAATTTTACAACCCTTTATTTAATCCTCTAACTCCTATATATTATGTTTAATTTTTAATATTCATTTTCTATTATCATGTCTCACATCCACAAATTAGTGGAATTATTTTATTTATTTTTGTTCATATCTAAATAAAATATTAAAAAACATCTTTGTTAGAAAAAATGGGTTAAAAATGGGAATATTTATGTTTTTTATTTTATCACATCGAGTCCAAAACATATGTTTATATATTAATAATGAATCCCAATAAATTTTTCAATACATACCCACCCAAACACTCATTAATTTTCACGAAAAAATCATTTATAATTATTATACCTTTTATATACTTATGAAAATACCTCTCATGGTGTTCCCAATGTCTTAAGAGGCTCCCCCCATTTTTTCATAAACAACCCTTCAAGGTAAGGGATTCTATCCTCATTGTTTTTATTCATTTACTTAGATTGTACAAAAAAATTTATTTTTAATTTTACACATTTTAATGTGTACATATACATGACTTTACTATACTTATGATTCGTAAGTAATTATATACCACCTTTTCATCTCAATAAACCCTTCCTTGAAACATTATGTACACCTATTATGCCGTCAAAATTATCATGTGATTTTCCAAGAAAAACATTTATGTTGTAAATACCCATCCCTTTTTCTACTCAAGGGTATTTAAATATATATAACTATAATTCATTTATTGGGTACATAAATTATTATAAAACAATATCTTTAATCATCGGATTAAATTTTGTCAAATATCTTCTTATGTTGAATGATCTATTTGGAAAACAGATCATTGAAAATAATATGAATGTGGTGGGTGGGTCGAAAAATATTTATCTCTCCAGTGCATTGGGTAATGTATTTATATCAATATATTCCATGTATAGTTCAAATTATTTTACCCTAATAACACTATGTTTTGGTTTTTCATCTTTTATCCATGACTTATGATTATTATTTCATGTTTTCTGATATTCTTACATTCCTATGTTACTTTGGTTTTGTCATCATATATCATTCTTTGATGACAACGCTACGATTGTGACCCTTTTATGCCCCCATGATATTCTTTGTAACTCATATTTATTAATTTAATCAAAGTTATTATTTTATTATTCATTTATTCTTCCATATAGCTCACACCTTTATAATCTATAACCCCATGTTATCCCCTAATGTTTTAGATGATCAATGGAATTTATGGGTATGTTGTGGAGTTTTTAAGTAACGGGGTTATATCATTGTTTCTAGTTATTGGTATATGATTCAAATCACACAAAGGCACTAGAAATATCTATATTTTTATATTTTATCATTTATGTCTTCATGTAATAATTCATTGAACAAATTGTATAAAATATATTGGTTTTTATAATGTTGGACCATCCAAAGGGTAGGGTGATTGTGTCCTAGTATGTGATGAGGCCTATAGACCTAACATTATATTACCTATACATGTTTTTTTGTTGAATAGTTTTAGATAAGTGGCATGGTAAGATAATATTGAGGATGATTTTTTCATATGTTGTTGTGTTTTCATGAGTCACCACTTATGCTCAAGACTTTGAGAAAGCATTGGATGATTGCTGATTTTTTCTTGGGGATACCAATTGGATTTAGAATTAGGCTAGAATTCAATTTAATAATATCTGGATTGATGTTGTGGAAAAATATATACGTGGGAGATAATTCTTAAAGATACACCTACCAATTGTAGTAATATTTGACTACTAAATAGATATTCAATGAAGGCTTCTTGTGGGGTGAAAGTAGTTGGAAATGGATGATGCATCGATCAACTCCCACAATCACCACCTTTGGACAGTTCTCATTATACATGGGTTAATAATTTTCAAATATATGATATGATGCACAAAAGGGAAAAATATAGTTGGGAATAAATGGGTGTATTTTAGAGTATGATTTGTGCCATCTCTCCACAGACCCTCATAGTAGTCATTTCTTGTTCAAGCTATTCACCCTATTAGAAAACACTTTTTGGTATACATAGATAATTCATATAAGGGATTAGTCTTCATACTGATTAAAAATTACAATTTATAATCTTATGCCTCAAGGTATATGAAAATTCATGAGAAAAACTATCCCACACATGATCTAAACAGGGTAATTGTGATATTTTAATTGAAAGAATAGTGGAATTGTCTTTATGGGTTGAAGTGTGAGAAATATACTGATCATAAAACACTCAAATATTTATTCACATTTTAATATATTAATATGATACAAAATATATGGTTATATCTCATCAATGATTATGAATTCTAAATCCACTGTCATCATGGTAATATAAATTAAGTGGTAGATGGTCGAAGAAGAAAAGATCATATAACATTATCAATGATGAGAATTGATATGTATCCAATATTTGAACAAATGAAATGTATTTACATGTGAAAAATTTAGAAATATTCATCATCCATCCTTTATTGAGTTATTTATCATCAATCCCATGTATGAAAAATGAATGACGCTCAAACAAATGATGAGGAAATTTAGGCCAAAGTGGAAGATATTAGAAATGGGAAATTCTAAGGGTTCAAAAATGATGGGGAATGATTCATAAGATTTAGTGAAAGATTATGTGTATTTTTCAATATGTATATAAAGATATAGCTACTGAATGTTTCAAATTTATCACTTTTATCTAGTCACCCAGGAAGCCCAAAGATGTATCGAGATATCTAAGGGAACTATTGGTGGAATAATATGAAGAATGATATCACTGAATATACATCTATTTTCGTAGTATGTCATCGAGTGAAGGATTAAGGAAAAAAGTATATAAGGATTATTCATCAATTACCCATACCAACATGTAACTTGGAAATCATCACCATGGACTTTGTCACTGGTTTTATGAAGACATCTAGATGAAACTATGATATATGGGCATATTGGATAAAAAAAATATTTCTCACTTTTTCAAAATTATAAAGGAATACTTACTAAAGAATCATTCATGGATTTACATAAAATAAGTGTGGAGGATACAAGGAGTAACACTAACAATTTTATCTAATTGTGATATGAGATTTACCTCCAAGGATTGGAAAAGTTTCCAACATGATATAAAAATTGATTCAAAATTCATTATATACTATCATCCTCAAACTGATCACCAATCTAAGTGTAATATCCAAAATTCTGGAAGACTTGTCATGAGAAAATTATGTTGACATTAAAGTGTGATGGGACCTATATCTACCTCTATTTGAGTCCTATAACCAAAATAATTTCCACTAGGGAATCCAAATGGATCCATATGAATACATTTTTTTGGAAAACATGCATAACATTATCCAAACGGGGTAAAGTCAATGAAAATAAGTTTTTAAGACATGAAATGGTAGATGAAATTGTAGAAAAGGTGAAAACCACTCAAAAATGCATCGATGAATCCATGTGTTGACATAATATCATTGTAGACATCTTTTTATGGGGCTGGGAGTTTGTGGTTGGAGACTTGGTATTCCTCTGCCAATATCTATGAAAAATTATCATGATATTAGATATAATGGAAATTTTAGTCCTATGTATATTGACCCCATAGAGACATTTGACCATGATAGATATATATCCAATCATATTTCACTTCCACCAACCATGTATAAATATCATTATGTATTCCACATATCCCTCTTGAGGAATTTGATACTAGATCCCTGTCATGTACTGAATTTGGAGGTGGTAAAACTAGGGAAAAAACTCATGTATGAAGAGAATTTGGTTAAGGTATTAGACAATTGAGAACACTTTACATGAAATATATTGCACACCTGATAAAAGTATAGTGGTGGATTCAAAAGAATAAAGAGGAAACATTGAAACTACAGTAAGTGATGAAGGAGAACTAACCTCACTTGTTTTCACCATAGTATGTTGAATAAACATTCAAGGGATAAATTTCTTAAGGGGGGAAGAATGTAACTACCCATTATTTTATCAAAGATATTTTCCTTATTGTAATTAATTAATATAGTATAAAACACATACATCACATATAAAACCTAATAAAAACTTATTATCATAAATTCATAACTAAATAAGATGGTTTTATATTAATTAAGGACCCAATACCAATTCAATCGTAACATGACTAATGGAATATTAAAGTAAACATTAGGACTAGTAACATGACCATATTAATAGTATTATCACCTATGAAATTAAAAAAAATTATAAAAATTATAAATTAAAATATAATATATTTATATCATGATATATGTAAATAAATTTTTTGAAAATTTTAAATTAATTGTTGGTATTTTTGTAATATGTGAATGTTTAATTACTATTTTATAATTATTATAATTATTTAATTTAAAACATATTTTCATAAAATAGAATAAAAAATTAATATTTTATTATCTTATGTTTCTAATATAATTTTAGGATAACTTAATTAATTTTTCTAAGTGTCATAAAATCTGTTATGATTTTAAATTTGATATTTTTTGAAAAAATGTTGATTTCAATTAAAAATTAAAATTATAATATTTATAAAAATATTTTAATAAAATGGAATCCATTTTTTATTTATACATGTAGTAAAATTTTTTGGGTGAACTTTTTATAATTTTATAAAATAGATCAATATTTTTTGAATAATAAAAATTGATAATTTAAAATATAAGCTAAATATAGAAATTTATGAGTTTTTGATGAAGTATAGAAGATATTAGTAAAATAATATTGAACAATACTTCATTATTTAATATACTTAATGATATGTATCAACGCTACATATTGTCTTGAATGAAAATAATAAAATAATGAATATAATAACCAAGAATACACTTATCCTCTCTCAATAAATACCACCTCTTCTCTTCGAACCTTCTAGGCCATTGATATTATAGAAATTCTTCTCAATACTCTTTTCATTCCTCTTACCCATGTCCATGATCTATTTGACTCAATAAAAGATCGAACCCAAGTGCCTCAATGATGTTCTCAAGGAGAAGAAATTGAAGATGTAAATTCCTCTTTCATTTTCATTTAATTTATTTTCAATTAATTTCTTAGCCTCTCTCCACCTTCCCTTATACAAGTGATATGATTAATCTGGTATAATATATATAATTTCATTGTAATGTCTTAGTGTAAGCTCTATCATAAACCCTCTTCTCCTCTCCCTTTAATTCTAAAAATTAAAACATCATCACTAATGTGTCGATTTACTATCATCGTGGATGATGCATTTTAATTTTTCTTTTAACACATTCAATGATGTTCATAGAAACATTTGTTTGGTAAAATTATACTTTATAATACATATAATAATTGTGTTATCATAAAACCCGCCAAAATAAATTAAATCATTTTCCTTAACATCTTATCTAAAGATTTATCCTAATAACATATGAGGAAATTTATATAATACCCATTAAAAATTTCTGATGTTCAATAATGAAATATAATTTCAATTATATATAATTATTCTAATTTTACATGAACATTAATACTTGTAATAAAGCAAACCATTCATGAATATCATTAAAAAAGAACACTATTATAAACAATGGAATTGAACTCAATAACTCATCATGAACGTTATTAATGAAAATAAAAAATTATAATAAATATAACAATTGTATATCAGTTTCATAATTAATTATTTAATGTATTTAACATCATTTTCAAGGACATTATGTAAAAGTGAAAAACCCATTCAAAAATCATGTAAGGGATTCTCTCTGTACCATTATTTTTTCCTTCAGGTTATCATTTCTCTATATTTACAACAATGTATCCCTTCATTATTTCTATATATAATCCATATAAAATATATTTATATGTTAAAAACATATGTATTAGGATAAATTCCACGTTATTTTATGGTAAAGACATTTTTTATAAGGTTATTTTCTCAATTCCTCTTGATAAGGAAGTCTGGTTAAAGGAAACTTCCCATTTTCATTACCATTTTAATGTCAACTCAATTATATATTTTGAACCTAAAATATTTTTCCAAAATATAAAATTTATCATGGAAATTAGCTTATTTTTATTTATGGTTTTAGTAAATCAATTAAATTTTTTCCATCCTTAATGACCCTTTAATTTTTTCCCTTAAAACACACTAAATATGCTTATTTATAAATATTCTTAAACATTCATTTTTTACTTTCTCACTACACATGAACATAATTAATTGTTACCAAAGTATATTCTACCTTATAATTTCTATATATTATTTAAATATATTATTTTTTTGAAAATTTTATGATATTCCAATTATAATGCTCCATCACGTGATTATAATGCCCATTTCCTTTTGTGGGTATCCCTTATGTTTATATCAGATTATTTATGTCAAACACATATTCATGAACATGTTATTATGAGTGCACCTAGATATTTTTCTAATGTATTTGTTGATTTTTATTCCCATGATACTTCATAGAGGTATATAGAGTCACCTAATTATTTTATGGGACATTCTCCTCCATGTGTAATTGTTTAGGCCGTTACCCTTGACTTATGCTTATTTCATAATGTATTTTATTCCACATTTCTATGATTCCATCATTACATGTCCAAATGATCTAAATTCTATGATTATTTATGTTTATTCATGATTCATTCCTATTTTTGTAATCATGTTATGACTTCTAACACTTATGTTATGCTTTATTCCAATGTTTATTCCCATATTGGATGTTTTAGATCATCCATTTTGTTCATGTATTCCCAAGGTTATCATATGTAGATGTATGAGCTAAAATGCAGTTAGGTTATCTTTATGTATATTAAATAAATGATTATTTTTATTTTGGTTTCATGCATTCTAATTATGTACATAATCTTCTAGAGACACTATAATTTTAGATCCTTTATTATTATTTCATTGTTAATTTTTCTTAAAATTGTGAAGAAAATATGTGTAGAAGGATTGGGTAGTTATAATCTTCAATATATAGAGAACCCTATATTTTTGTTAGGACTAATGTTAATATAAATTGTGAATGCTGTGACATCCAAAAATTTAACAATGCATGATCTAATAATTACTCTAAACATGATTGATACAGATCCCCATGAATTCATGCTTCCACATGATTGAATTTTTTTCACATGAGATGATGTGTGAATTATTACAACATACATGTTAGAGTTTCATTGAGATATAATAAATAAACATGCATTATAATGGGTTCCAAGATTTTAGGGGTTGTTTGAATAATTTTATATTTTAGTTACCATAAGATTTGGAGATCTTATTAAAAATCATTAACTCCACATGAAAACTAGAGGAGGGAACATTTTGTATGCTTTAGGGGCCTTTGAATGAGTCTTGAAATAACATTAAAATATTATAAATGGTGGTGAAATTCATGGTCTACCTATATTTTTACCTCATCTATAAATATTAAGTAGAGGATATGGGTTTGAACTACTTCCACCTATGTTTTTTATTTATCAAATGTTATCTTCAATGAGAAAAAGAGAATCTTGATCATTGATTTTTTGAAGGTGAAATCATAATAAATTTTCCTATAAAAAGGAAGTAATTCTTCATATAATCTTTTGAAATGAAATAATATAAAACTATCATGTCAACTATGTGAAGTATAGGTTATGTATATAACAAATGTTTGATGAATAATTCATGTCTCACTCATGTTACATGAGGAATAATTGTAACAAATGTGAGTACATTCAATTTCATAATGAATTAAACTTTGTGTTTTTACTAGTATGAGAAAGTTCATGAGTCTAAAAAAATATTATTTTTAATAATAAGATGGTGATAAAGATCAAGAAACCCACTATTTATAGAAACCTGAAGAGAATAAATATATAGGCGGTTGAGAAGAAATTATTAATATGTCCCATAAATTATGTGATCTAAGATTATCTGATATTAGGTCTCAAGATAGAATTGCTTTTTTAGGTCGAACAAAAAAATATATATATGCAGATCTATTTTAGGATCCAAAAATTAAGGGATACTAAGTATCACCATTGGTCATTTCAAAAAAACATAGAAATGGTTCTAAGGTTATTCACATTCCCATGTTATTATTGATAATATATTGTGAGTAATCTTTTTAGATAAAAACAACGACACATTGGAGACAAATTTATTTCTAAAGGATGTGAATAACATTAACAAATTTTGGTGTATTAATTTATTTCTCTATATTTGATATTGTTATGATAGAAAATATCTTGAATATGCAAAGGATAATAATATATTTCTAAATAACATTAAAAAAGTATTCACCCCCCCTCCCCCCATTTTTCCACACCCTTCAGGTGATCCTTACAATTGGTATCAAAAGAGTTATACACTATTGTATTTCTCTTATGTGGCTCATATGGATCACCACTATTGGGTTAAGAATATGGGGATTATTGTATTTTTTGGAATGGTATTTCATACCAAAAATGATATAATGGAACTTTTCCTCTTCTCTTATATTCTTGATAAACCATATTATTATCAATATGGTTGTCTAGTTCCATATGATTCCAGAGCATTCTATTTTACTAAAAAGTAAAATATTAATAGTTATAGAAAAACTAGAAATTCATTATTATGTTAATTATCTGAAAAATCAAAACAAATATTAAGGGCTATAGAATATACAATTTTATTCTTAACAAAATTTATAGTATTTATGATGTAATAAAATAATGAAAGAATCCAATCCTTTTATTATTATACATTTTATTATGTTTCAACAATTCAAGAGGGTGAACTAGTTTATGATTACATTAAAATGGTTAATATGATTGTTTGAAATATTTATGATTCAGATAAACGCATAATGAATTAATATTTTTATGGCATATGATGATAATATTTTCAGATAAATTTTATTACAAAATCTTAGTACGTTATGAAGGATAATTAGATGTATTCATTATTTATGAACTTCATTACACACTTTTAAACTATCAGATCTAAAGAGGGATAGAATATACAATAAAATATAAAATGAAAAAAATATTTCCATAAATGTATTTAAAAAATTAAAAATATAATAGTAGAAGATATTTTCAAATGAATATGAAAATTTTTAATACTTTACATAAGTACTATATCTAATGAAAATAAGCTTCACATGAGGGATATGTAAGCATACATGCAAATATCTATCCAAATGATTTAATTATAGAAATATTGGTCAATTTTCTATGAATTATCCCTTTAATTTCATGGGATAAAATTAATATGAATTAATTTATAATATGGGAAAAAATAATAGATATTTTGTTAAAAAAATCAGTCAAAAATAAAAAAGATGTTTTCACCCAAATCATTTCATCTAAATTTTATATTAGATTAAGAGTGTGTTTTCTAAAGTGAATATATTATTGGTGATGATAAAATATTATTGGGATCCTCACATAGAGTGATGAGGGACCATAAAGAATTAATTAATTCATTATATAATGATTAATAGTATAATAGTTAATATTCTATAGAGGAAGATGATTCTTTTAAAGAATAAATTCTGAGAATAGAAATCAAAATGACTTTGAAAAGATTGTATGGATAATAAAATAAAACAATTATTTCAATGAAATATCAAATAGTAAAAGTGATCTCTAGGGTGAGAATGAAACTTTTTTAAACAAATTATGATTTTTGATTTTGAAATTGGAAAGTGATAAAATATTATTAAAGACATGAATTTTTATTTTTATTTTTTAATATGAGGAAATAAAAAACTAATTGAAGGGGGAATTTGAAAAAGAGAAATAATGGGAAATGGTGAAGTGTGATTTAAATGAGGATATAAAATTTGTGAGAGGATTTTCCAAGAAATAGGTTATAGTAATTTATATTATTTTGAAGGTAAGATGTGATATTGAAACTATTCTTTGTAATCAACGATGGAAGAAATCCATAGTTGAAAACAAAACTATAAAAATAGAAAATCGTCATCCAATAATAAAATATAATAGAAGGGGAAAATATCTAAAGGATGAGATAAGATGGATTTTTAGAATCAATTAATGTTAATATCTAATTTTGAATTTTTTTTTCATAAGAAAACATAATATGACGAGAATGTATGGAAGGTGAAAATATAGAATGACCACTACATGACCAATAAAAGAATTCCTTGATAGAAAAATATTTCATGGTTATCTCTCGGGTTATGTTATTTTATACATTCAAGGAGATAAATATTAGTAAAAAATGTATTCAAAATTATTTATAAAGAATAATTAATCAAGCTTGGGACAAAAAATCATATAATAACTCAACACAAGAATATATTATAGGAAAAGAATGTGTAAGAGAGTTTTTTTTTCAAATTTCAATATTTTTATGGATGACATAATCTGGAAGGAAATAATTCAGATATATGTGTTTATTATATAGCATATTAGATGAATTTATGAAAAATGCTAACAATAAATCTAAATCAAAATAAATTCTGATATAAAACTGATATTGTAGAAGTGGAATTTCAAAATTGTAAATCTGAAATAACAAGGGTCATGGATAGTGGGTTTTCATCAAACATGGTAATGTTCTAAATAATATTAAAAATTGAGAATTATCAAGAAGGATCTATAATATTTTTGAATCACACCTCTCTAAAAAATAGACTCGTAAAAACAAATATTAGGAAAATCAAATTAGTTGCAACAATTTCTTGTTTATTGATTGACTGAAGAACAATCATTGGACTATACCACAACTCTGTGATATTGGAAATGTATTTATATTCTAGAAAAATGGTAATTTATTCATAATACAGTTATATGGATTAGTTATAACTAAGGGGTTTAGAACCCCGATTAATTTGTTTCCATTCGGAGAAGCCATGACATATAGATATTTAAGCCAACATGTGAAGAATAATATGAGGAAATAATGACATCATTTTCCTGGAAAATATAAAATTAAGAAACAGATTAGAAAATAATATTTAATAAATATACATATTTAGATATAATATATTTCCACTAACAGTAAATCATGTTGAATAGAAAAATAGGGGAACAAAACTCAAAAGGGATTGGAAATTAAATCATTAAGACCCTTTGATATGATCCACGTATATTTTTTCAAAAATCTGAAAAAAATTTCAAAATTATCAAAAAATATTTATTTTTTTCTTAGATTATTTCACAAGGATAACACGAATCATGTTCATGTCACACAATTCAATGGACCCGAATAGTTATAGATTTTTTAGATGACTTGGATAGAAAAAATCATGATTATACAAGAGGAGGCTATGATTAGATAATAGAAGGGAATATAAAAACAATTAGTTCACTAAATATCATGATAACAATTACATAAGCAATTATTTTAGTGACCCATACACACCATAGTGTAATGGAGGGGCTGAAATGAATAATAGGAGTCTAGTGTATATTAAAAAAACTATGTTGTCATATCACAACTACTTGAGATAATACTACATACATTATATTACAAAAAATGTAATATTTCATAATAGGTGTATCATAAGGAAAAATTTAGATATAACTACATATGAGATTATCTAATACAAAAAAATGACAAAAAATTTTGAGTTTTTAGTAGACCATTTTTATTAATGAAAAAGTATTTAAGGCATGGAAGGTTTTGTGAAAAATTAGAGTATTGAATATTCCTTGGTGTACCTATAATAAAAGTTCATATATATGTTATAAAAATAAAACTAAGAGATTTTTTTATAGTGATGGTGTAGTCTTTATTGACTATGACTGAAAACCCAAAAATTCTATCATTGTTTATGATGAGGATTATTTTATCAATTCTAATCCAATGAAAGAAATTATACAATGAACTTAGATTAAAAGAGATAATGCTAATTTAGCCTACACTATGGATAATGATAAAAATTGAATATTTAAATGATATAGAACCATAAGTTAAAATCATTTTGATGATATAAATTTTATTTGAGAATAAAATCATTTTGAATAAACATGTAGAATAATTAATAAAATTATCCATACACGTTTTTTATCTAATATTGACCCTAAAACAGTTGAAGAGGCTTTTGATAACAAGGAGTGCATCCATAAATTGAATTATTAAATAGAAAAAATTATCAATATTAAAACATGGTATGTTTCTCTTAGACCTAAATAAAATAATATAACTATAAAAAAGTGGGGGTTTATGTGCAATTTGTATGATAAGAGAAAAAAATCTAGAAATATCTCAAATATTTTCTGAAAAGGGTACTAAAAAATTAATGTAATTGACTTGGATGAAACTTTTTAACTAGTGTCAAAACAATAATCTAGGTAGTTTATCTTTGTTATAGTATCTCAAAGAATATTTATTAGCATTTTAAATAGTGTTAATTAATTATTATTGAATCATTATCTTAATGAAGAAGTATAAATGGAATTAGGGTATGTTAGTTGAATAATTCCCTTTATGGTTTTGATTAATCTCTGAAATATTGTAATTTAAATCTTTATTAATACTTTAATAGAATATAAATCACTAAGGGACAATATTATAACAATTTATACAAAAATAAGACCAACACCACATATCTTTTTTTATTTTGTATGTTAATGAAATTATATTTTATAGAAATAAATAACAGTTATGTGAATAATTTCGAAATAATATATAGTATAGATTTTAAATTTCAGTTTATGGAGAGATAATTTTTTTTCCGAATTACTAATTTTCTTAGAAGTAAATCACATTCATGTTTTACAAGAGAAATATGGAAATGTTTTGTTAGATATTTTTGGCATGCAAAAATGTAAGGATGTGTCCACCCCTATTAATGTAAGAATAAAACATGTAAAAGATGATGTAGGATAATTTTTTAATAAGAAAATAAAATGTTTTATTAGATTTATAATGTACTTTATAGATTCTAATCCATAAATTTTATATATTTCCACTCATGGTTCAAGATAACAATCAAATCTAAAATAATCATATCAATGTCTAGTAAAGTTAATCCGGAGATAAATTTCAAATAAAAAAAATATGTATTTATCTATAATAAGATTAAATATCCATATTTAAATGTGTTTATAGATACTAATTTGGAAGGTTCCAGTGATAACTGAAAATTTTCATCATATAAATAATTCATTATTTGAAGAAGATGTGTATTATGCCGCTTAAAGGTGAAGAATTTAGTAAAATTGAGCTCAAATGAGGTTATATATTTGGCTACATCATAGGGAGTTACTCAAATGATATGGATAATGACACAACTAGAATATTTGAATATTAAAGGTAAATATCCTTTAATTGTTAAATACAACAATCAAATTTTAATAAATATATATGATAATCTAGTTCAACGTCCTATATATAAACACAGTGATATGAAATATCTTTTCATAAAATTGAATGAGGTTAAAGTTATCTTAAAACTGGAATTTAGTCCTTCAATGTAACATATTAATAACATCCTCACCTAGCCACTTACAACTATTTACTTTGAGAAGTTAAATTTTAAAATTGGCTTCTACCCCACATCCCGTTATTGAGATATGATATTTTTTACATTTCTTTATCTATCATTTAATGTTTAAATAAATTTATAGATTTCATTTTCAGTAGTATAAATATATTCAAATAGTTTTTTGAACAATTTTAATGTTAATATTGAGTGTTGTTAGAAATAAATCTAGAACTCTATATCAAGTCACTCTCATGGATAATTATAATGAAAACAACAATTATGGTAGTTTTGTTAAGGATATAATTGATGTTAGTGTTTTCACTCTTGTTTTCAACACCAAGTTAGTTTATTTTGACTTAGAGTTGATCAATTCATGATTCACTTCTCATCAGTGGTTTCCTCATACCATTACTAAATTTTTATTTCATATTATTATAGTTTAAGTGGTGAAATGGTGTATTGAGAAAAAATCCAATGGTGGAGATTGTTTAATCTATGTGATAATTTTTTTCATCTATCATCAATAAAAGAAAATTATGATGCTTTTTGAATAGGTCGTAATTCTAAATAAAATATTTTTAATTGAGTAAGTAGAAAACACATGTTCTAAATTAATGAATATGTCATTATAATGTTTAATCTAATTCATTTCATGGATAATTTGGATGTGCTTATATGAGTTCTGTAATATCACATAACTTATGATCAAATATTTATGGGGAATTATACTATAATTTAGCCAACATTGGACATCCCTACGAATGACTCAATAATTTCCATGTAGTACATGAGGGTGACCCATTATCACATAGATATCAATGATTTATTGACAGCACTAGGTGGTTTAGAATATACAAATGGAATTCATGTTTATGTACATAGAGGCATACGATAGATGGACCTTTCAATAACAAAGTTTCTTGTAGAAAGACATGGTGGGTAGGAGTGGACCCCGTTTCTACCAAATGGTCTTTTCATAACATGTTTTTACTTATAAATTGTATCTTAGCTATGTGAATGACTTATTTTATATCTTGTATCATGAAATACTAGTCATTCATTAAAATTATTAACATTTATTCTAATTATCTGATCCAATCAATCAAGGACATCCAATCGTGACACATTTGTCTTTAACCTCCCAAAAACCAAAGTTCGACATCAGGGATTATTTCAATAACAAATTTTCATACTAATATATCCACCTATCAAACCGAGCTTGATCACATTATAACTCAAAAAAATAATGGCACAGATCGTCATGGATTCACACAACTATGTGCGTTGAACTACTTTTTCATGAGATGTTTCATGTTATATTAATAAATGCATTAGATTGTTTAATCGTTAATGAAAAACACTATCTTACATAATAATAGTTTCCCTAATTTTTTTCATTTTGTAAATACTTATATATTTTAATGCTCATAAGAATTAGTGATCTTAATAATGATTATTAACTAGACATGAAATTTGTAGGATAGGACTTTCCATTAATTTATAAGGGCTTTTAATAAGTCTTATAATGGCATGAAAATCATATTTGAACATTAAAACACAATAATTATAGATATAGTCACCTAATCTATAAATATTAATTTATGGATAAGTTTCTGATCTACTACTTCATATGTTTGATAAATCACGCGTTCCTGTCTTCAATGAGAAATTGATCATTGTGGTTATCAATTTTCAAACTAAATAAGTCTTAATATCTTCACCTAACTGAATAAAGATCTTCCACAAACCCTCTAATGTGATGAATCAAGGTTCCATGATCCACTATTCTATATTAATGAGAGGTTTCATTCCCAAAATTTGCATAATCAATCATCTACGTACTAATCATTATTCATGATTAAAAGTAAGAAGAAATCCACATAACATATATTATATCAAGATGAAAATTTAGTGTTCCCATTTGTATGTGATGGTTCATGAGCATTTAAAAATACATTTTCTATAAAAGAATAACATAGTGACAATGATCATGTGTACATGCTGTTCGTAAATACCTCAATTGAAAAATCATATCATGGATCATGAATAAATTTTTATTATGTCTCATTCATATATTTATCATGAATTATAAACATTTAGGATTCATGAAATAAATTTATATTGTGGTAAAATAAAAGATAACGAATATTGATCTTTGGTATAAGCTCATAATGTTTGTGTCTATTAAGAATCACCTTGGATCATTTGAAACAATTAATCCAACTAGTCCAAGGTTATTCCCTTTAAGAAGAGATTATTTATAGTAAAATGGGATATGTGTTGTGGGATAGAATCTCGGGAATAAAAGGAATGTATTCATCCTTAAAGTATTAAATACTTCATTAACAAATTTGGTGTGTTCATTTATTTCTCTACATCAGTTAACATCAAAAGAGAACATATGTTGAATAAGCCTGAGAGTTGCATGTATGTTTTTAAAAATTAAACAATGATCCCTCAACCCCTGTAGTGGTCATCACCCTTCCTTTTATTCTTTAATTAATTATTAAAAAATTAATTTTAATATATATTTGGAGAACACAATGATAAAAAAATTTTTGAAAATTATTTTCTTAAGAAGAAAAATTGATTTGTTAAATAAATAATGTATAATAATGATTCACATTTAATTAATTGGTCTAAATTAAATAAAATGAGATTTTTCGGAATTTATAAATAAAATAAATATAATGGAAACTTTTGAAAACCTGATAAAAAGACAATTACTAAAAATATTTTTTATTTGAATAAAAATACTACTTAGTTTTATAAAAATGTCCAACATAGATATTTAATTTCAAAATTATATTATTATATTCATTATATTACTTATTAATGATATATTTTCTCTATAAAAAATTTCAAAAATATTCATGTAATTATCATATGATGATAATTTCATAAAAGTAACATTATTAACAAAATCTATATTTTCAACTATTCACCCAAAAATAATCTAATTATTTTAAAACCTAAAAATTAACCCTAATATAATTTCGATATAATTGAACCCCATATGAAGACAATTCAATCAAATTTAAATTCCTAATTTCATAACCTTATATTTTAAATTTAAAAAAATATTAGGAAAACCCTATTCTAGAGAAAAACGATCATTTTAAACTATAATTGTTCTTAAAATTTTGTGATTTAATTATAAAAAAATTATTACTTATTTGTTAGTAACTATTAAATAAATATGAATAATGAAATATTATTAACATATATTTTAAAATTCAGTTACTCATATTCATTCCTGTCAAATTAATGACTTGTTCAAAATAGTCATGTTTAAATAATAATATATCAGTATTATTTTTTGCATATTTTCTCGTGGTGATTCATGTCATACACATTCTACAACATATTTTTTATTTAAAATAAAATAACTAATAAAATCGTAGAGTTCCATGGGCTGTCCCATTCAACATAACCACTATAGACTTCATTCATATAAGGGAAGAGTGTGGGGCCACATCTGTTGACCAATTATGACAAATGTCAGCCCCTCCATATAAGAATAAATTAATCATTAACATGATATACAAGCACCTCCTCCATCACATAGATACAAATTCCTATATTAAAAGCATCAAACTCCCATAATTCTTCAAATACCAAATGTACTCCTCCATGAATCGATATCATGAAGGATTTGGTCAATCTTATCACATAAAAATCTAGAATGATATCAAAATAATGAAATTTGGGGGAGACATTGGTCACTCATCGAGGTAAAACCAAGGGTTTACCATTGGAAAATTATTTAAATTTCTACAAATTCATAGGAAGTGAATTCACATCCATGAACATAGAGTGTAAAACCATGCATACCATATGATCGGAGGTTGAATAAAAATTCAAGAGGATATGTTCCACTCCCTACAATATAGGGGACCCAACTCAATATTGGGGGGGGACCTCCCCACACATTCTCAACTACATCTCACCATTATGTGATAGCATGGGAAAGCAATCAATATTATGGTATGAATAGCTTTATTTCATCACTACCATGAAATAATCACTCCAAATGAATCTTTCATTATAGTGGATAAACCCAATTTACCATGGGAGGTTAGTGGAATTTGTTCTTTATCGGTGTAAACACTCTAGTTAATAAGTTTTTTCCTTGTAGTTTCACTAGAATCTAAAACTCTTGAGTATAAATTTTGATAGTGTAATTACTGGAACAATTTTAAGTTTTTTTTAAACACTTTGAATAAGTATTTGCATTGAATGGTCCAGATAAAAATTTATACCTTACATGTCATAATTTATAGTAGGTTTAATATCATTATAATTCCTTCAAAAATAATTAATTATACCCAGATAGAATAAGAAAACATCGGATATTCATTAAATATAATGGTATGGGTCACTCCTCAATGACCATTATAATGGAAGGATCTGAATATATTCCTTTACTGGTGATAAAATTTCCATAGAATGATACTTCCTCCATACAGAAGTCAAATTTAATGTACTATTTACATTGTTTTTCCCATTGAAATTTCTTCAACACAGTATTAAAATTATCATAGCGTTCCTTTTTTCTCTTGGAGTATATTAGAATATCAACAATAAAGATGACCAAAAATTTGTTTAGTTAATCTCTAAAGAATATCTTCATTAAATATGTGAATATTGTTTGAGAATTAATGTGTCTAAAAGGAATATCTATGAAATCATAGTGTACGGACCACATTAAAAAGGATGAATTGGGAATATCTTCCATTTTTACCTTTCATTGGTGAAATTATGACAGAAGGTCCACCATATAGAAACACATAGAACCACATAGTTTATTGAATAATCATATATCAATGTAAGTGTTTACTTGTTATTTATCATGATTGTTTTTATCTCAAAATAAATAATTCATATGAGCATTGATACATCCCTCTTCTTGAGGAAGAGTATTGGCTCACCCCATTGTAAAGAACTTGTGTTCATAGATCAATTTTCATTCTTCTCTTTTAAATGTTTCCTTATTTCCACCAACTCAAAATGGGACACTATATAAGGTGACATTGATATCAAAAGATATTCTTCCATTAGATAAATTGAGAACTCATCCTATTGGTCAAAAGGTATACCAAACAATTATTTTGGGAACACATTAGTGTATTCCCTCACCATGGGCATGTATTTGATCATGATGCTCTCCTCTATTTCAATTACTTGAGAAAAAATTCTTGTTCACAAGGAAATAACATCCATAATTTAGATAATGATTCTAAAGGTGATTCTTTATCCTCCATACACTTGTAAATAATTAGAGTATTCTTTTGAATGTGAGGATTAATCACCCTTTCTGAACAACTAATGTTGTATTTTTTGAATATTTTCAATCCATGCCAGACATAGAATAAAATTCCACCAAATGAAGTTTGAATTTTTTTTATTTTATTCTTTGTAAAAAAACATTACCCATGGAGGAGTTATATATTTTTATGAAATAAATTTACAATTTTTTATTTTCATAGAAAACTCAACCTTCATATTTTGGAGTGGTTTTCGAATAGTTCTATTAATCATGGAAGATATAATTGAATTAAAAGAAATATAATCAAATAATATATTATCTATTATTTAATTTATAATCAATGTACCTATCACTACATAATATTTGGGTTCCACCTAAGTTGTAGTGATATTTAATTCCCTTACGTGTTTTCTTGGAGGTTATTTTTGTTGATTTACTCCAACAAATCTTTCCATAGAGAAATGGAATGTTTAATTCCCATATTCCTTGAAGATTAAAAACAACACTAAAAGTTACGTATTAATATGAACATTATAGTCATCCACAAAATTGTTAGGATTATTAATATTCCTTTGGAATTTTTTTTAAATTCCCTTATCTTCCACATTTTAACAATCTCTTGGTTCCCCATAGATAATTCCACAGATGCTTCTTCGCAAACAATTGACTTGTCGGATGTTGGGTTTTCTTAACTTAATGGGATTTATCTATTCATCCTACCCTATTAAACTCCATTTTTTATTTTTATCATTGATCCCATGAGACCATTGTGAGTATTTTATCTCCATTAAAACGATAAGGAAACAATAAAAAATCACTACATTGCTTTCAAAGTCTCAAATCTCCAACTATATTCATATAATTGACTTTAGTCCAATAAAGAAGGGATCAAAACTTATTTATGTGTTCATGAAAAAGAAAGAGGCGTATCATGAAATCCTTGAAAAGTTTGATTCAAACTCTATAATAGAATCATCTTCATATTTCTTTAGTCTTAGTAACAATCTCTACATTCAACAATGTAGTGTTCTGGGAAAGTATTTATTGAAAAATATTATCTTGAAATCTTCCCAATACATAAATCAATTATCTACTTTGAATTTTTTTTATTAGAGTCCAACACCTATCATCTTTGCATCAAAATCTTATACCACTAATATGAATTTATATTCTTTTGGGAATCTATATATTTTAAATATCTCATAGATAGAGTTAATCCACTGGTATGTAACGATGGGATCAAAAGATACACTAATAATGGGAAGGAATTTTTATAATAATGGAACCATAGTTACTATTCTATTTCATAGGAGAAAGAGGGAGTTGCACATGATTGAATTTATTATTCATAACAATAGATAGATGAGAATGTATGTTCATGATGTTTTGTCCTGTTATCCCCAATAGAATGGTCATTTCAAAAGGGAAATCATAACATTTCCTATCACATTTACTATTGGAATAAATTATCCAATTTCCTTCTTTTAATAAAATGAGTTCGATTATGGGGGATTGAATACTTGTCTAATTAGAATATAAATGTAAACATTAAACATATAATGATAAAATATTAAATGGAACGCATATCATATCTTATGGTTCCCTATGATTCAATCCATGTTATGCATGGAAATTTAATTATCCCAAGGTTTGATACTAAAGTGATCTCGTCATAATATCCAAAAAAAACTAGAACAATATCCGAATCCAAATATAGGGAACCTATCATTTTAAATAAATTATAACTGATTTTTATCATAATTGACCATGAAATACAAACCAAGGATCATAATGTATTATGTTGTTGGAAGAGTAGGTACATAATTATAATGAATGAAACCAAAGTAAAAAAACAAATAAATTATATTTAATCTACATAAAGTGATATTATGTTTATTTTAGCTCACACATGTAAATTGGATAACCTAGGGAATACATGAACCCAATTTATGAGCTAAAAATCCTAGCAAGGAAATAAACAAAGAAATAAACCATCTCACATGGGTAAGATGGCATAACATGATGTCATAAAAATGATTGGAATAAGAAAAAACATTACATAGAAAAAAATTTCATTCATGGTATCATGTAATCATGGAGTCATATAATTGTTGTAACAATATAGAATCCCGCCTTTTTATCACATAAACTTTCATTACATTATACAAAACTGAGGATCTTTAAGGTTTAGTGTCTTGGAAACCAGGAACTTAAAACATGAAAACATAAAACATTCTTCTTAAACACTTGAAAGGATTCTCCTCATGTTCATCCTAGGTTCATTACTGCATCTCATAACCTGGGGACATACATCAAATGAAAGGGTGAGCAGAAGGCCCAGTGAGGGAAACAAGGGAAACATTTAACATGTGAACTTGAGATACATCAACTATGTCATGAACAAGAACTTTAAGGCATGATAAAAAATATCATGTGGCATATCATAATAAAAATAACATTTTTCATAACTTTAAGATGTGGCTACATCATTTATCATAGAAAATCATGAAAATATCACCAAGGTCCATCCCCAAGGTGTCATTTGAAAATTACCAAGGTTATTCACCAAGGTATCGTGAAAATTGTAATCTCTAGTGGTTACATCATAACCCAATGCGTTGGAGCGCTATCAGGGCGCACCCTTAAATTGGCCTTTATTATCTTGTGAGCCACATATATAAACATCAAACATTTCATAAATAACCCATATAGCATAAAATAAATGGGCTTCATTTCATAATCATATCGTTTTAAAAACTTCTTTAAAGACATGATCTTTACGTCACTTTAAACCCACGTAAGGGGAGAGCGGGTTTCATGTATGTAAATCCCAGAATTTAAAATATAACATTTTTGTATATATGTGAATAACCCTATAGAAATAAGATCTTTGAGTATTCACTTAATAACATGAAGTAATCATGAGAAAAATAGAGAGGCATTTTGAGACGAAAATTCTGCAGCACAACGGCTACGTTACAGGGTTTTAGAAAACGTTGAAAAGAGAGGGTACATGAGTCAAACAATCATAAATGACCCATAAAAAGTAGAGGGACAGAATATAAGGTATTTAAGAACATGGTAATGAAATTTGAAAATATACCATATGAAATTAAGAACATGAAAGGAAGACAAAAAATAAGATTTCTCTTATGAAAATTCGGCAGCCTAACAGCGTTACATAAACTTCAACCCAAAATGAATTGATGATGTCAAATAGGGTATCTCATCATATGAAAATAAAATATCAGTATGATATATATAGATATCATACCCCAACATAATAAAATGTAACTTGTAATACAAGACATGGAATTAGAACTTTGAAAAGGAGAAGGGTAAAAGAATCCCTTAACAATTCGGCAGCCTAACGGCATCACTTAAACTTCAAAAAAAATAAATTGATGAGATCAAAAAGGGTCTCTCATAATATGATCATAAGAGTCCAGTAAGATAGATATAGATATCATACCCCAACATAACAAAAAGGAACATGAATTAATTGACATGAAAGTAGAACTTCAAAATGAGAAGGGTGAAGAACCACTTAAAACATCGGCAGCCTAGCGGCGCCACTTAAAACATCAAAATACTGAATTGAAGAGATAAAATAGGGTCTCTCATCATATTAACATAAGAGTCCAGTATGATAGATATGGAGATCATACCCCAACATAACATAAAAGAACATAAATGAATTGACATGAAAGTAGAACTTCAAAACGAGAAGGGTGAAGAACCACTTAAAAATTCGGCAGCCTAACGACGCCACTTAAAACGTCAAAATACTGAATTGAAGAGATCAAATGGGGTCTATCATCATATGATCATAAAATATCAGTGTGATAAATTTAGAGATCATACCCCAACATAATAAAAAGGAACTTGAAATACTTTACATGATAATAGATCTTGAAAAATGAGAAGGGAGAAAGAATCCGTTACAAAAATTTCGGCAGCCTAACGGCGCCACTTAAAACATCATAAAACGAAATAATGAGAGGAATAGGGGATATCTCATTATATTAAAATTAAAAGGGATGTAAGAGGAGTATAAAATAACATCCTCCAACATAAGAACATGGAGCATAAAAGGAATGACATAAAAGAGATTACTTGAAATGAAAGAGAGAGGTCAGATCCCTTCCCTTAAAATGTAACTATTAAACCTCAATGTTTGGGACCTTGAGGGCTTGGGGGCACCTTGGGAGGACTCCTTGGGAGGTAATGAGACCAGAACTTAGTTGGGTAAGAGTGGGGAGTCGAAAGGATGAGAGGAGGGCTTGGTATTTATAGGGAAAATGAGGGGACAAGGCATTAATGGTAAAGAGACACCTCATTAGTGGTTTTGGCAAAACCATGGTCTTTCCCATGGCATTTTCCCATGGTGTTGTCCACTTGGGACACCTCATACCTTATCTCACTACTAATAATTCGAACATATTGATTACAAACATAATACATCATTTAATGATGTCATTAATCACCCGTAACTTAAAAACTGTATTTTCACTATTCATAAAAAATTCAACTTTCTCAGAATAATCCCAAAATTTTATGTTAACCAAATATCAACTCTCTGATTAAAAATATGAACTCCATTTTATAAAAATAATTTTCTAAATATTTATAATTTAATTTTTAAATAAAAACACTATACACTGAAAATATATTTTTTTCAGAAAAAAACCCCAAAAATTACCATAGCATAATAACAGTGCTCTGAGTTCAGAAATGAAATCCGTTTTATAAAAATATATATCTAAATAATTTTAATTGAATTTTTAATTAAAAAACACTATTCACCCGAAAAAACCAATTCTTGAATAATAATTTATGAAATCGTTATTTAACCATTTTATTGAATCACATTACTTAATCAAGGTGCCTAGATTATATTAATACTTTCTTTAAGTGAGATTACTAATCCATTTGGACACATTACTAATCCTAATCATAAAATCACTATTCATAATTTACTATTCATCAAAAATCATGTTGATCTTATTAGACTCTAAATTTCGTACTGGACATAATTTTAGAAGACCATTTTTTGAAAATCATTACACATTTTAAATTATTTAAGGTTTACATAAACATTTTTTTAAAATATCCATTTGAAAATTCATAAAAAAATATTCATACTATATTTATCCGGACATTTGAAAATTCATAAACTTCAAAAGAAGAAATCCCAATTTTTATTTTAAACAAATGATTAAACAAGGCTGTTATGGTCTCCATACATAGCCCCTTATCACACCAGCATAGGACCTAAGTGTAAGGTGTGCTAAGTTGAGAGAATCTGAGGGAGGATCGGCCAACATCGCACAAGTAGTAATTAATATCAGTTTGAACTTCTCATGAAGGCGATCCTGTTCTAGCTTCACACGATAAAGTTCACCTTGGGTTTGGTCCAGAGCAAAGCCCAGTGGTTCTACCTCCTTCCCAAGTTCTGTTAGATGGGCTTCGATCGGTCCAAGACTACTGGGTGAGGCCATCGAATATTCTTTCTATATTAATTAACCAAAATTACTTGTATTTAGAGACAATAATCAAAACATTTAGTTTCCAGCGGTCATATTGAACAATGGTCATATAACAGTCAAAAACCAACTGTATCATTTTAATTATACTCATGTTACCCAATGAAACATTTTTATTAAGTATAAAAAAAATAAAATAACACATAAAATTAGGAAACAAGATTTATTCAAAATTTCGGGTCATTACAATCTTCCCCCCTTAAGAAATTGTGTCCTCGCAATTTTTAAAAAAATTGGGTTTTTGAAATTTCATTGAAAGTCCCACATTGGAAAAAGAGTCAGTAACAATATTACTTTAAAAGAAAGAAAAGGAAGTACAAAGGCCACCCGAGTTTACTCATACTAGGATTCCATGTAGGAAACATGGACATGGAGGAGAAAACAAAGGGTCACGTTCTAAAGGAGAGTGATAGAAAACATGATTAGGAGAAAGTTAACCATAAGAATATCCCAAACTTATGATGTGTGTAAAAGTTCATTGATTACCTAGTTGGAAACGTAAACCAACAACCTTTTTGTTTTACGTTCCTTTTCATAATTATAAGGAATTCATTTACTACATAGAACAAAAACATAAAGAAATATATCTATCTTCATGTAGAGTTTCATAATTTAATAAGTTTCTACCAAAACTAATCGTTTCTCCAAATGATGAGAATTCAAAACTACTTGGTCTCATCAAAACACAAGAATCATCTTCTAGATAATCACATAATCCACAAAAGATCAACTATCTATTTCTTCAATCTTTAAACATTATCCCAAAAATAGAAAGGGTAAGGGAAAACCACTCTTCAAAAAGAATCCCATAGAAAGGGAAACTATTTTTAAATCTTCAAAGTTCCATGGTACTACCCAAAGTTCATCATAGACCATCCCATAAATAACGGTCCTTAAAATTCCTCAAAATAAACCAAACTAAGATTGAAACCCAAATACAAGAGGGATTTGATAACATAGTCTTCCAAAATAAAATTCATTGTTCATCTCCAAACAACATCAACCACTCCTAACATCTTATAACAAAATTAGCTAACCTAAACATATTTTACCCAAGATAGGTTAATAATTCCCATAAGTAACCTATATTACTATAAGTCCACCTTAAATTCGTCGATTCTTAAAAATATAAGTCATCCTTACTCCTCAATGAAAATACCGTAGTAATATATTTACCTTGATCACATAGGGTCCCCAAAATACTGACCGTCTTCCAAAATAATAGTCATTTTTTTAACCCCTTAATCATCTCTGTCATATTAATACGACAATCATCGCATTTCCTATCACATTGGTTTTTGGGACATGTTCTTCCATTTCACTCCATTAACTAAGAAAAGAAACTATAATTAGGGGCTTATTTACTTAGCTAATAATAATGAAATGGAACTTAAAGCATATAAGGATAACTTGTAGACGAAAAGTATACCCTAACATGTGATCCCCTAGGTTCTAATCTAGGTTATCCATGATCATATATTCTTATGTGAATCCTTATTTTATTTTATCTTGGTTCCATTAACAATGTTTCATACTAAGCTTACGAATTTACCAAAGCATATCCCCCGGGAGTGTCGTAACCAAGAGTGCCGCAAGGCCCGTTGTCGTGTACCAGTTCCCGTTTGAGTCTAGCTCAAAGCGGTGTTTTCGGGTTTTTCCCATATATACATCTTTTCCAGAGCCACCTCTACCTGGTCGTATCGAGACAGGGATGTATTTGCTTGGCAACCCATTACTCAATACTCACCAAAATACCAGGAAGATTTCCTATATATAAACTTTTCTATAGGCTTCTTCCTAAAGTTTTCATATCCTAATTTCCTCAAATAACTAAACCATACTTTGATACCAACTATATCATCCCTCCTTTTTATCACATAAACTTTCATTACATTATACAAAACTGAGGATCGTTAAGGTTTAGTGTCTTGGAAACCAGGAACTTAAAACATGAAAACATAAAACATTCTTCTTAAACACTTGAAAGGATTCTCCTCATGTTCATCCTAGGTTCATTACTGCATCTCATAACCTGGGGACATACATCAAATGAATGGGTGAGAAGAAGGCCCAGTAAGGGAAACAAGGGAAACATTTAACATGTGAACTTGAGATACATCAACTATGTCATGAACAAGAACTTTAAGGCATGATAAAAAAATCATGTAGCATATCATAATAAAAAAAACATTTTTCATAACTTTAAGATGTGGCTACATCATTTAACAAAGACAATCATGAACATATCACCAAGGTCCATCCCCAAGGTGTCATTTGAAAATTACCAAGGTTATTCATCAAGGTATCGTGAAAATTGTAATCTATAGTGGTTACATCATTACCCAATGCATTAGAGCGCTATCAGGGCGCACCCTTAAAATTTCCTTTATTATCATGTGATCCACATATATCATCATCAAATATTTCATAAATAACCCATATATCATAAAATAAATGGGTTTCATTTCATAATCATAACGTTTTAAAAACTGCTTTAAAGACATGATCTTTACGTCACTTTAAACCCACGGAAGGGGAGAGCGGGTTTCATGTATGTAAATCCCAGAATATAAAATAGAACATTTTTGTATATATGTTAATAACCCTTTAGAAATAAGAGATTTGAGAATTCACTTAATAACATGAAGTAATTTTGAGAAAAAGAGAGGGGCATTTTGAGACGAAAATTCTGCAGCACAACAGCTACGTTACAGGGTTTTAGAAAACGTTGAAAAGAGAGGGTACATGAGTCAAACAATCATAAATGACCCATAAAAAGTAGAGGGACAGAATATAATGTATTTAAGAACATGGTAATGAAATTTAAAAATATACCATATGAAATGAAGAACATGAAAGGAAGACAAAAAATAAGATTTCTCTTATGAAAATTCAGCAGCCTAACAGCTTTACATAAACTTCAACTCAAAATGAATTGATGATGTAAAATAGGGTATCTAATTATATGAAAATAAAATATCAGTATGATAGATATAGATATCATAACCCAACATAATAAAAAGGAAATTGCAATACTTGACATGGAATTAGAACTTTGAAAAGGAGAAGGGTAAAAGAATCCCTTAACAATTCGGCAGCCTAACGGCGTCACTTAAACTTCAACAAAAAATGAATTGATGAGATCAAATAGGGTCTCTCATCATATGAACATAAGAGTCCAGTATGATATATATAGATATCATTCCCCAACATAACAAAAAGGAAATTAAAGAATTGACATGAAAGTAGAACTTCAAAACGAGAAGGGTGAAGAACCACTTAAAAATTCGGCAGCCTAACGGCGCCACTTAAAACATCAAAATACTGAATTGAAGAGATAAAATAGGTTCTCTCATCATATGAACATAAGAGTCCAGTATGATATATATAGAGATAATACTCCAACATTACAAAAAATAACTTGAAAGAATTGACATGAAAGTAAAACTTCAAAACGAGAAAGGTGAAGAACCACTTAAAAATTCGACAGACTAACGACGCCACTTAAAACATCAAAATATTGAATTGAAGAGATCAAATGGGGTCTCTCATCATATGATTATAAAATATCAGTATTATAAATTTAGAGATCATACCCCAACATAATAAAAAGGAACTTTAAATACTTTACATGATAATAGATCTTGATAAATGAGAAGGGAGAAAGAATCCGTTACAAAAATTTCGGCAGCCTAACGACGCCACTTAAAACATCATAAAAAAAATAATGAGAGTAAGAGGGGATCTCTCTATATATGAACATGAAAAGGGAAGTAAGAGGAGTATAAAATAACATCCTCCAACATATGAACATGGAGCATAAAAGGAATGACATAAAAGAGATTACATGAAATGAAAGAGAGATGTCGGATCCCTTATCTTAAAATGTAACTCTTAAAACACAAAGGTTGGCACCTTGAGGGATTGGGGGCACCTTTGGAGGACTCCTTGGAAGGTAATGAGACCAGAACATCGTTGGGTAAGAGTGGGGATTCTAAAGGATGAGAGGAGGGCTTGGTATTTATAGGGAAAATGAGGGGACAAGGCATTAATGGCAAAGGGACACCTCGTTAGTGGTTTTGGAAAAACCATGGGCTTGCCCATGGTATTTTCCCATGGTATTGGCCACTTGGGACACCTCATACCTTATCTCACTATTCATAATTCTATCATATTGATTACAAACATAATACATCATTTAATGATGTCATTAAACACCCGTAACTTAAAAACTGTATTTTCACTATTCATCAAAAATTCAACTTTCTCAGAATAATCCCAAAATTTCACCTTAACCAAATATCAACGCACTGATTACAAATATGAACTCCATTTTATAAAAATAATTTTCTAAATATTTTTAATTTAATTTTTAAATAAAAACACTATTCATAGAAAATTTATTTTTTCAGAAAAAAACCCCAAAAATTACCATAGCATAATATCGGTGCTCTGAGTTAAAAAATGAAATCCGTTTTATAAAAATAATTATCTAAATATTTTTAATTGAATTTTTATTTAAAAAAACACTATTCACCCGAAAAAACTAATACTTGAATAATAATTTATGAAACCGTTATTTAACCATGTTATTGAATCACATTACTTAATCAAGGTGCCTAGATTATATTAATACTTTCTTTAAGTGAGATTACTAATCCATATGGACACATTACTAATCCTAATCATAAAATCACTATTCATAATTTACTATTAATCAAAAATCACGTTGATCTTATTAGACTCTAAATTTTATACTGGACATAATTGTAGAAGACCATTTTTTGAAAATCATTACACATTTTAAATTATTTAAGGTTTACATAAAAACATTTTTTTAAAATACCCTTTTGAAAATTAATCAAAAATATTCATACTATATTTATCCGGACATTTGAAAATTCATAAACATCATAAGAAGAAATCCCAATTTTTATTTAAAACAAAGGATTACACAAGGCAGTTATGGTCTCCTTACATATCCCCTTATGACACCAGCATAGGACCTAAGTGTAAGGTGTGCTATGGTGAGAGAATCTGAGGGAGGCTTGGCCAACATCACACAAGTAGTAATTTCTATCAGTTTGAACTTCTCACGAAGGTGATCCCGTTCTAGCTTCACACGATGAAGTTCATCTTGGGTTTGGTCCAGAGCAAAGCCTAGCGGTGATACATCCTTCCCAAGTTCTGTTAGATGGGCTTCAATCGGTCCAAGACTACTGGGTGATGCCATCGAATATTCTTTCTATATTAATTTACCAAAATTACTTGTATTTAGAGATAATAATCAAAACATTTAGTTTCCAGTGGTCATATTGACCAATGGTCATATAACAGTTAAAAACCAACGGTATCATTTTAATTATACTCATGTTATCCAATGAAACATTTTTATTGAGTATAAAAAAAATAACACATAAAATTAGGAAACAAGATTTATTAAAAATTTCGGGTTGTTACAAACAACATACATTATGACATAAGCATAATTCGAGGATAACTTCCCAGACTATTTCATATTACAGGGAAGGTCTCATAAAGAAACCAGGTTCACTACATTTCCCAACATGACATATCAAGAGACTATACATTACCCAATTAATTGTAGCTCTTTCATGGCACACCCCTCATAAAATTAACATACATATATGTTCAACAAGAAGAGACAAACATAAAAATAAAGGTTATCTATAGAAAAATGGGTTTCGTAATCTTGTTATATAACATAATAAATGGGTGTGTCATATAATCTCACATGGAATGATGGATTTAAATCATATTAATAAATTAATAAAGTAAAATTTATATTTATAATTATAAATTATATTCAACTAATTTGAAATCTTCAATAATTAATGTTTAGGAATCTTCAAAAAGATGCCTCATTAGTGCGTTTTAAGAGAAAATATAAATGATAATTTAAATTGGGAAAGTGTATAATTGTTTTTATGAAATTAGACATGAACATAATTTTTTTTTCATGATAAAATGTTTTTTATAAAAATATTAGTGGCTTTAAAAATATTTTTATATGTACTTGAAAATGGTTAAGATATTATGAATTTTCCTTCTATCGACCCTATATATATGGAGAAATCGAGAAGGGAACTTTTTGAAAGAATTCATTTACCATCAAATAAGAATGACTTTCTTTATATTAATAAATATGTAACATATAAAATTAATTTATAAGGATTATATAGAACAATAATGAAGGGATACATTGGGTTAAATTGAGAGAAAACGTAACCAAAAGGAATAATGATGGTTTAGAGGGAATCTGTCCCCTTATTACAAAAAGTTTTCTCCACTTGTAAATAATGCCCCGCATAACCAAATTATAAAAAAAATAAAAAAAACTAATATCATATTATAATTTTTTATTTTTTTATGGTCATTATAATTCTTTTTGGAGTTTAATTCTATCGTTCTGGGAGTATTTGTTTTCATGGTTTTCATGATCGGTTCACTTGTATAAATGAATGGAAGTTCATGTAAAATGATAATAATTGCATTTAATTTAAATTATATGTTATTAATGAAATTAAATGTTTTTAAATGTTTTTATATATCATTTTTATATGTATGAGGATTATTCATTTGAGGAAATATCAATGAAAAATATATAATTTATTTTGGCGGTTTTTACATCCATCATGAACTTATATCATTTTATTTAATATAATGTATAAAAATTGGCTCAATAACATTATTTGGCTTATAATATGTATAATATAAAATTATTTAACAATATTAATGATTTAATTACCATCGTAGTATGAGTTAGTGTAAAATGAAAAGGCATCGTCCATGGTGACTTTTAGTTGAAACATCACAGATGATGTTTTCATTTTTAGAATAAAAGGGATAGGAGAAGAGGATTGATGAAAGATATACCATTAACACAATATAATTATATTATATATAAGATACTTTTTTTATTATTTAACTTTTATAAATGGATGTTATGTGGGGGAAAGAAAATAAAATGAAAATAAATTAAAAGAAAACAAAAGTGGATTTTACATCTTGAAATTATTTTTCTCAAGAACCACATTGAGGAACATGGGTTTGGAATTTAATTGAGACAAAAAATATACTAGAAATTTAGAAGAGGATTGTGAATATTATTTTATATAATTTGGTTAATATTCATTCATGGAATTCGTGAGGAAATTTTGTGGTGAGGGGTGGTATTTATAGTGGGAAGAGTGGGGAATTTTTTATTATTATATTCATATATTATTATTTTGGATCAATAATATAAAAATATTTGTTAATTATCACTAAATATATTAAATAATGAAGGATAGTTCGTGATTATGGCTATTAAATCATCCATACATCATCATTTACTAAAAATTCATGTATTTAGCTTATATCATAAATTATCGTAATTCTAAACTCACTAAAAAATATAACTATTTTATAAAATTGAAATAAATTCAAGGTAACCATTTTTAAATGTATATAATTCATAAATGGAATCAAATTTATAAATATTGTTTTCTAAATACTAGAAATTTAGTTTTTAATTAAAATAATGAGTTTTTCAAAAAATACAGGTTTTAAAATTTTATCCGATTTTATGACATTTTAAAAAATTAATTATCTTCTCATAAAATTTTATTACAATTATAAAAAATATATTAATAATTTAATATATTTTAAGAAAAAAAAATTTAATTCAAATCATTATAGTAATTGTAAAACTCTAAATAAACATTAATGATTTACAAAAATATGGACACATGATTTATCATGATGAAAACATTTATTTGATTATACCATGATATAAATATATAATATTCTTATTTATAATATCCCATCATTTTATTTTTAATTTAAATGGCTTTGTAACTATTCTATTGGATGGTTTACTATTCTTAATGGACACATTACTATTTCAACTAACAAGTTACTATTCCATTGGTATAGGTTTCTTAATTTCTATAAATACCACTTATTTCATTCTTAATTTATATAAATAATGTTTTTATATGGTTATATATATGGTGTATGTGTTTTATAGTATATAACAAAATTATAAGAAGGAAAATTTAATTGATAAAAGTTTTGGTTGTTACAAAGTCTATTTTGGAATGATCAGATAACTATGATTGATTAGATCATACAGGTATAATATTAGTTTATTTTTTTAAATTTCTAAACAATATCATGAACCATATGAACCCACATAGTTCATTAAAATGTATGATATATTTTTTTTAATAAAATACATGTTGGTAGAAAATTAGATTCATGTAACATGGTTAACTCTTGAACAACATGCATCACCATCATCCACCCCATTGTGGGCAACACCCTCTATCGGGTGCCTCCACGCGCTCACACATGCCAACCATTTGATTGGACAGTGATCCCCATAATATTTAGCTTCCATTTAGGGATATATTTAGTTAAGTATTTCTCACAACATTCATGGATATGGTTTATGGTTTCTTATAGATGGCAAATATCTTATATATATTTAATATAAAAAAAATACATGAAAATAAATCATTTGAAATTCCATGAACTACCATAATAACATACAATATTTTCATGAAAATAATATTATTCAACATCATATATACTTTATCACTATTGTATAAATTTTTCTTTCTCTAAATAGTATTTACTATTGTCCATAAGAAATAAGATTGGTTCAATAATCATCACAAATTTCTATTTTTGAAATGTTATAAAAAAATATCCTTAATTATAATCAAAACAAATAAAAATTTATTCCTAGAAATTATATTTTATATTTTAGACCAATATGATATAATTTGGAAAGGATTTCAATTTCATTTCAGGTCAAATTGACTAGTAAACACTGTAAAAAGAAGTCAAATCGGTTAAGGATAAAGGAAGATAATTAATAGTAAAATTATGTGGTGAAACACTATTGAAAAAATGAGTATTTATGACAGGAAATTTGCGTCGGAAAACCTTCTCAAAATTTCATTTGTTTTGGGGTCAATCACAAATGTCTCGTGGGTGGAAACGCCATCGAAATTACTTTTTTTACGATAGTTCGGCGTAAATAGTTTTATATGGTTTTTAAAAAAACTAAATTATGTTGGGCCATTTCAAGAAAAAATATTAACAAAAATTACAAAAATATTTATAAATACTTTTTGTGGCAGGTATATATACCCCTCGCAACAAACATAAAAAATTAAAAAAAATTAACATTAAAAATAAAATGAAATTAATCTTTATATAATAATATTTATAATAAAATAATATTTATATAATAATAATAATGATGATAAAAATATATTAATTTACTAATATTAATAATATTAATATTAATAAAATTGAATAAAAAATAATATCAAAATAATAAAAAATATAAAAATATAAAAACCTCAATATTCAGAAAAATATAACAATAACAATAATAATTGTGAATAATTTTAATAAAATAATATATCAATAAATAAATAACAAGGTAATGAAATATGAAAAAATTTACAAATTAATAAACTGAAAGGAAACACAATATTTTAAAAAATATATAAAAAACCCACTAAACCATGGGTCAAACATCACATGTACTTCCTCATCTGATAATGTTGTTTCTCTAGTAAACGACACAACTTACCATCCTCCTACTACTGTTTTTTTCATCGACATATCACATTTTCCCTACCATAGTATATACTGATCACAAAACATGTCAGATTAATGTGTGGTTGATTTTTACAAATCCTAAACACTTAAAATAGTCTTAAATTCCAAATGTAACAACACTTCAATTTTCCTTATATGACGATCTACTGATAGTACATATTAACTCAATTTTCATAGGTGAATTGTTTTATTATTGTTGAATTTATAAAAAGGAGAATAAGTTCATGTTCCAATTATATCATTAGAAGTCGCTATAATGTGCATGTTAGCTTCCTACACTCTCATTTCCTTAAAAAATGAGAACAGTATTTTGGTTAAATTCAACAAATCCATATGCAGTGCTGGTAGTTCGATAAAGAAAGTTGATGAATATGGAAAACATGGTTACATTGGTAGAAAGAATTATTTTCTCTATTTTGGGGCGTGTTGCAGATATTTGAAAACAAAACATTTATTCCCAAAATATCTCTGAAAAAATTAAGTTTTAGATAAAATTGTTAAGAAATTTAACTTACAAATAGTAGATAAATGACAAAAAAATTTATTAAAAAAGTAGTAAGAATTCACTTTTTCTGGATGGCTGTTTGAATTTTGACTCATTTCTAAATTACAACTATTTATTAGCATTCAATATTAATTTTTACTATTTATTACTATTTATTACTATTAATTACAAATTATTACAAATTATTACTATTTTTTACTATTTATTACTAATTATTAATATTTAATACAATTGATTACTAATTATTGTAATTTATTAATATTTTTTACTAACTATTTTAATTATTACTATTTATTAATAGTTATTTGAAATTATTACTAATTATTAATAATTTAACCTAATAATTACTAATTATTTCTAATTATTACGAATTATTACTATTTATTACTAACTATTACTATTTATTACTAATTTTTGGTATTTACTAATATTTAATACTAATTATTAAAAATTATTACTATTTATTAATATTTGCAACTAATTATTATTAATTATTATTAATTAATCCTAGTTATTTCAATTTATTATGAATTATTTGTAATTACTTCTAATTATTAGTAAATAATTGTAATTATTAATAATTATTACTAATTATTAATATTTATTAATATTTATTACTATTTATTACTAATTATTAATAATTATTTCCATTTAATAAAATTTCATACTACTTATAATTAACTATTACTATTTATAAATATTTATTACCAATTAATACTAATTATTACTATGTATTCTTTGTTGTTAATATTTATTTACAATTGTTACCAATTATTACATATTAATAACATTTAATCCTAATTAATCATAATTATTACTATTTATTACTATTCATTACTAATTATAATTAATTATTACTGATTATTACTAATTAATAATATATACTAATTATTATAATTTATTAAAATTTATTACTAGATATTACTAATTATTACTAATTAATCATAATTATTACTAATTAATCCCAATTAATCGTGTCACGACCCGTCCCCCAGGGCCCGTGTTGTGACTACCCCAGGCCGGCCTTCCATAGGCTAGGGGTTAGCAACTAGAACCAATGTCGTAAATCCCTATAACTGGGAAGGCATTGCCCTTATAACCTTTAATCACACACAACAGAGCACCCAACAAGATTCAAAACACTAAGTAAACTATATAACAAAGGAGTGCTGAAAGTAAAGGGGACTGAAATACAAGCCCAACTGTAAAGTACAAGGAACTGGAGAATGAAAAAATAGCTATTGGTTCGTCCTTTGGTATCTCTATCGGAGGGTAGGTACAGATAGCCTCCACAGCACACTACATCTGTCTGTCTCCTCTGTGTACCGTCACGCCATATGGTCTACCTCTGGGTACCTTCTAGTCCCGGTACTATCAGCCTCGGTCAGCGCTGCCCGTCATCTGCATCTAACATAATGAGGTGCGGGCATATCCCATGTAGGGGTGAGTATAATGATACTCAGTATGGATCTTGAGACCCTCAATGTCTCACAAAATCCAACAAGGATAAACCACAATGCATGAAATCAACAGATAACCCCACCTAGGTATATGCCCATACATACACCTATGTTATCATGTAATTCATCACAATCATGATGAAAACAAAAAAGTTACTGACTTAGCACAAACAGGTATACAACTTATGTAGAGAGATAGAGATTATTAGATGTAGCCACTAAATTATCCATTCTCTTGAACCCACGTAGGATTCTAATACAGAAATCAGAATTGTCGAACCCACACAGGATCCAGGAACTGTAGTCAGAGCTGTCGAACCCACACATGATCCAAGAACTGAATTCAGAGCTATCAAACCCTCACATGATCCAGGAATAGTAGTCAGAGCTGTCGAACCCACACATGACCCAAGAACAGCAGCCAGAGCTGTCTAAACCACACATGATCCTGGAAAAATTGTAAGAGCTGTCGAACCCAAATAGGATAGAGGAAAAGTAGTCAGAGCTGTTGAACCCACATAGTATCCAGGAATAGTATTCAGAGCTATCGAATACATGTAGGATCCTGGAACAGTAATCAGAGTGTAGCCAGCCACAGGGTTCTGCACAAATCATGCTTGATTTCGGGAGGGTTCACTCCTCATTACTAATTACTATACATCAGCTTCCAAGAAGTCCTAAGTTGATGTATCCCAATGATCCGTCTTTCCAAATAAAATCCAACGGGACAGACGGCGCATCAATCGGTCACCCGGTCTGTGGGTTATTAGCCAATTAGTCTTGGGGGACCAGATGGATTCTTGCTCAATCCAACCCGATTGTATCTCAAATTTACCCAAATCATCAGTGGGGTATACATAAAGGGACCTTCGTGGTCCAAGAATACCAGCGCCATTGATGCTTTGTCTAACAGATGTCTTGTGCCAATGTTGTGGCTAAAAGAAAGTAAAGGACCATAGTGGTCCCTGTTCTGGACCGACCCCATCGGACCGACCCAGCCCGAATTAGTCTAGGCTGACCTAGTTCAGGTTCATCCCGGCCCACTAGGCCCCAGCCCAGCAGGCTACGAAAGACGAGAGTAGCGCGAGGGCACGAACTGATCGCTAGGGTGTGGATCGATTACAAGCCAGTGTAAAGGAGTTCCGAACCAGAGTAACCGTGAGGGGCATGGGAGGACGGCTCAACCAGGCACGTGTGGGACCTGCTAGGCGGCTCGGCCTGGGAGGTTGGTGCTGGTTCGGCTAGATCCGTGAGGGGTGCAGATTAGACGACTCGACCAGGATGGCTGGGGCCGATTTGGCAAGCTCTGTGAGCGGCGCAGCTCAGACGGCCTACCTAGGATGGTCGAGGCCAGTTCGGCCAATGCCGTGAGGGGAGCACAGGACGCGTGGGGCGTGCATAGTGCTGGAGGCTGGAGACTGGTGCATCTAGGTTCAGCGGGGCAGGCGCGGTTCGGCTGGGGCACCGTGAAGGGGGCCGTGGGTCGGTGCGGTTCGGTTATGGTGAGGCGAACCAGTGGGTCCGGCAGGCGTGGGATGTCAGGAGGGCACCACGGTTCGGCCCAGAGTGGCAGTGCCGGTTCAGAAGGCAGATGGGGTGGTTGGGACTAGTTCAGCCAGTGGATGGAAAGGTCGGCGGGCAACACGGGTCACGTATGGTTCAAGGAGCACGACTGTTTCCTACGTCGCATTTGTCGTCTCGTAGCCTCATCACCATGCCGAAGAACATCACAATGAATAATGACGGAAGATTCAAGACATGTTAGTTCTTCTAGCAACCTTCATGTTTAGGGTGGTACCAAGTGGACCAATTCATTCTTGAATTTCAAAAAATTAAAATGAAAGGATTATAGAAGAAGAAAAGTCTATCAATCCCCCAACATATTCCCTCAAATACAATTCTCTACCCTCAAGGAAAATCATCCACAATAATTATTTGTCTTAGATGGGAATAATTAATGGAATAATATCATATTCTAATAAAACATGTACTTGTTCATTGTTCGTTGATGGAGTCGCGGGGAAGAAGTCGGTGTTTTCATCGTTCGTCGTGTCCACCACACTCTTCTAATATTGAGATCGTGTATCGGTTTGTTGTTGAAAATGAGGAGGGAAGGTCAGTCATCGAATACATCCCATGTCATTAGGTCTAAGGATATTGTTCTTCATAGTTGAGGTGTCCCTCATCAGCATTCTTCATCGGGAGCGTTCTTTGTTGAGAGCTTTCTCCTATGCTATCTCTCTTCTCCCAAATTCCACCAAAATGTAAAGAGGTGCTGAAATAATAGATTAGTCTATTTATTGTTTTGTTGGTGTGAACTCAAAATCAAAAATTAATTATGGTTGTTGGAATAATTAATAAAAATATGGGATGGCACATTTAATTGGTGTGTTGGAACAATTAATTGAGTAGAGGAGGTCAAGTGACTCTCCCTCATTTATGAGGTAGTTGAGTGGTTCCCCCATTTAATTAGTGGGTTTAGTCTCAGGTGGTCCCCACAAAATAACCTATCATGGGAGGTTAGGTTCATGTGGGCCCCACCACCATAACCTTTCATTGTATGTTAAGGTGTGGTGGTCCCAACCTCTAACTTTCACCTGGATGTTTCTAATAAAATAAAAAATGCGACATTTTATTTTATTATTTCTACAAAAAAACAGAAAAACTATCTTCCAACCTCGACCAACTACCATGAAGGTGAATGTCTCCATAAGTAGATATTGGGTCAATGAGTTCAATGGTGCCCTCATTTTTTAATTCCGAGCACTGATTCAAATGTTATAAAATGTTGCTCGCACGTTTATGGAATGTACCTGAAAAAATTTCAGAAAAATATTATCAGTCACCCTCAACCCGTTTTGGTCGAGGTTAGGCTTTTCCCATGTGAAACACACCCCATCGAACCCAACGGTACACCTTGATTTTCAATCTGAGTTACTATTTAGATGTTATGAATTTTACAATAAAATAATTTTCACTTAATTATTTTAATGGCGTCGAAAAACTAATTTTCTCTGGTGGCCCATGCCAGATGAATTTAGTATTTTCTTAATGAAAACATACCCTCATCAGTTCAGTGTTGGTATCAAAGTTTTAATCTGAGTTATTTATTGTGAGTTAAAAACATTTGAAAAATAACATAATTTTTTTAGTTATTTTGATTACTATTATTCCATTTTTGGTTGATCTCACAGGATGATCGTGCGGACTAATCTTAAGTCATGCCTAGGGTAAAATCGCCATCCTAAGCACAATGATTCCCTCAGATTTCATATCTAGGTAACTTTTTAATAGTTATTCCACTTTTTATGGAAAATTGCTAACGCACATTAACCTAAGCCTAACAAAACATCGACAGATCATTCCGGGCACCCCGTGCATCAGAATCGTGCGCCGTTAGATTTCACGGACTCATAAATTTCTCATATATATAAAAAAAATACATAGAAATTTTGGTTCTTTACATATTCCCATCCTCAGGGTTGTACATCCCTGTAAGCCACAACATAAACTATCGAAACAAATGGGGGAAATGTGCACACATCTGAGCCTGCCGCTCCGATGTGCTCTCCTAAAGGTTACCATGCTATTACCGAACACACACCAAAGGTCACGATCGTCCCTAATGTAACAGCTCCTGTCGATCCTCAATCTATAATGGAACCTCCATAAAAGTCACCACATCCCCAATGTCCATCTCACCATGGTCGATGATGCGAGAAGGGTCATGCATATATCTCCTCAACTGGGATACGTGGAAGAAGTCGTGCTCTCAGAGAAACTGAGGTGGAAGAGCTAGGTGTTATGCCACCTCGCCAACTATACATAGGATGTGAAAAGGTCTGATGAACCTTGGAGATAATTTTCTTCCTCATCTGAATATCTGTAAATCTGGTTGAGGTGAGACCTATAGAAAGACGTGGTCACCATTCTCGAACTCCTGATGTCTATGTCTCTTATCGGAATATGACTTCTACCTACTCAGTGCAATCTTCATTCGCAACTAGATGGTCTGCACCTTCTTTGTGATAGCCCACACTCTCTCTGGTCCCACGAGTAAGGACTCCCCTAGGTCAGTCCAGCACAAAGGTGATCTGCAAGTTCACCCGTACAACGCCTCGAAAGGTGCCATCCCAATGGTGGAGTGATGGTTTTTGTTGAATGAAAACTCCAACAAGGGTATGTGATCCTCCTATATGCACTTGAAGTCAAGGAAACAAGCATGCATCATTTCCTCAAGGTTCTGAATGGTCCACTCATTTCGACCATCCGTCGAAGGATGGAAGGTAGTGCTCAAACGATGTTACGTCCCAAAATCCTCCTATAACCCCTTCCATTGTAGGGATGTTAAACATGAATCATGATCGGAGACAATCGTATAATGTACTCCATGTAGCTACAAAATCTTCTACACACATATGCATCCCAAGAGCTCTACTGAACCCTGATCTCTGATCACTATGAAGTGTGCCGACTTGGTGAGTAGGTCTATGACCATCAAAATTGAGTCATGGCCTCTGGATGTATGTGTACGTCCTATCACGATGACCCTAGATATCCAATCCCACTTCCACTCTAGGACCTCTCACGGCTGAACTATGCCTACTAGTAACTGATGCTCCGACTTCACTTGCTGACAAGTGAGGCACCAAGAGACAAACTATGCAATTTATTTCTTCATTCCCAGCCACCAGTGCTATCGTCGGAGGTCCTGGTACATCTTTTCCACTCATAGATGTACCACTATTTGGGATCTATGGAACTCCCTCAACACTTCCTATTGAGGTGACATTGTTACCATAGTATGTCCTCTAAAGAGGAAGATGTTCTCCCCACCTTCATAAAATCCATCAGGTGCCTCCCCTATAGATATCTGAGGACGTCGTGTCTCGCTGTAGGCATCCCCATGATGTGCCTCCCTAACTCTCTTAGGACGTTGGGTAGTGGCTATAAGAGAATTATGGAATGAATCTCCATCTCTATCAAAAATGGATATCTGTATTGAAGCTAGCTACTCATCACCTCACTCAGCAGATGCATGTAAGAACTCTTTCTGAGTGTGTCTGCTACCATGGTCCCCTTTCCAGGAGTATATACTATTTCAAAGTCAACTTCTACTACTACAAGGGAATGTTTGGACGACTCATGAGTGATTGGCCGCACCCTTCTATATATGAGTTTATCTTGTGCTTCCTATGTTTCCTTTTTCATCGACCAAGAAAAACCCCATTACAATGTTGTAGATAAACCACAACCTCATTTCCAAATATAGTCAACCTGAGTGTTAATTGTGGATATCAACTCCAAACCCATACTTACATCATATGGTCTTGACAATGCCACCAATTTGTTCCAACTGAAACACTCACATCAAGGGTCAGATCACACTGTCAGCATAATTGTGATTATCGAGTCTTCTCCCAAAGGTATCTCCAGACGTGAAGGTCAAGTCAACGATTTAACCAAAAACTCTAGGTCCCGGATAAAATTCGTGGAAGGAAGGAATGATTGGTACCTATTTCTATTGAAGAATCAAATAGTATTAGATATAATCCATAGCACGAATCATTCCTAGAGCCCTTGGGTCGCATTCCGTGCCACATGCAACAACTCTCTTCCCCTGTCCTCCAGCTCCCTAAGCGTGGCGGGGTCCCCAAAAACCTGGTGGTTGTAACATATCTAAACGTACACCACCACATGATGCTCTCTTATCTATGCTTCCACATCTACTACCATAAATATTCATTTTTTCCAAACACATTTTACATGCCCATGTTTCTGAGACTAGAGCCAGTTTTATGATTTTCAACTACTAACATTCATAGGCTGCATCCGCTCATCCATGGAATATTCAACCACATTGATTCTCTCTAGCACCTGAATATAATTAGGAATTCATAGAAGAATTGTCCTAGATAGGATGTCCCTAAAGAGACCTCTCTAAGAGGTCTGAGCTCTGAATCATCAATCATATCATATTCATCGGGTAGCAGGAATGATCGGTACACCTCAATTAATACTAAGCTACCAACATATCTTCCTACTGAAGTTGTAGAAGCTCCAGAGAACTCTCAGTCACATCCTCAAGCCATTCCTCAGCCGCCTCTAAATCTTCTCACCTCGGAACCTAAGGGTTATCTGATAAGGAATCACACGTGAAGAACTAATCCTTTATCTGTCCTCTACTGGTACCACCGACTATAACTACTGACCAATGGGTAGTGATATAGCTGGAATACTACCCGAAGGTACAATCTTGGGAAATGGTCCACGTAAAGATGCCCCATCACTAAGCATACCATCCTTATGGTCACTCACTGAAAAATACTAGTTGATAATATTACTTTATTCTCTTCTAGTGTCTCACCTAGATGAGAAACTCTAGAAAACGCCTCCAGCCAGCCCTGAGCTGCGTGGGAAACTGTCTCGCCTAGAAACCTCAGAGGCCTCTACTGCTGGAACATTTCCAATGCGTTCAGTCAGTGTGTACCATCTACCAGTGCGACTGGTTGTACCTACTTCCCAATGGGTGGTGGTGCTGCAGGTACACCACCTGAAGGTGCCAACATAGTAGGAGGGACCTGCACCAGATCCTTCTCTTTTGGAGGGATATTTACTCTCATAACTCTACCATGTTGTTTGCTTGGTGGATTCATAAAAGAAACAGATGTGACGCAGTCAATGGATTTTACCTGGTGAGATGACTTGGTTGAGTTGAATTAATGAAAACTTTTGGAAACACACACGCAATCAGTGTTTATGTGCATTGAATCAGAAATCAGAAGTCAGGGTCCTAATGTATGGACACATTGGTTACCGTACCAACACTAGAATCCCTGAACTGAAAACCACACACGCAATAGTTGACACTATTGCCGTTAAAAATAATGATCATATTCCTAGTTCTTCTATAGAACTGACTCCTCTGATACAAATATGTCACGACCCCTCCCCCAGGACCCATTCCGTGATTACCCCATGTCCAAAATTCATAGGCTAGGGGCTAGAGACTAGCACCAAAGGCCTAACTTCCTATAACTAGTAATGAATTACCTTTATAAAATTTAATCTCACACAATAGAGCACACATAAAGATACAAAAGACAATGTAAACTCTATAACAATAGAGTGATGAATGTAAATGAAAAAAAAACATTCCCAACAATAATGTTGAAGGAACTGGAGAAAGAAAAATAAAACATCTACTGGGTCTATCTATGGGATTCCAACCTGAAGGGTAGGTACATATATCCTCCACAACACTCTACGTCCATCCATCACCTCCCTGTACTGTCACTCTGTATGGTCCACCTCCGGGTACCATACAGTCATAGTACTATCATCCTTGGTCAGTGTTTTCCAACGTATGCATCTAACACAATGAGATGCAGGCATAGCCTATGCAACGGTGATAATAACAACACTCATTACGGATCCCGAGACCGTCATGGTCTCACGTAATCCAACAAATATAAACCACTGAGTATGAAATAAATAAATAAACCCACTTAGTTATATTCCCATACATAAAACTATGTTATCAAGTAATCCATCTCAATCATGTGGAAAACACAAAGGTTAATAACTAATCTCACACAGGTATAAAACTCTTGTACAGATTTAGAGATGAATATATGTATCCTCTAAATGATATATTATGTCAAACCCATTTAGGATCCTGGTATAATAATCAGATCTATCGAACGAACACAGGATCCGGAAATAGTATTCAGTGCTGTCGAACCCACATAGGATCCACGAATAGAAGTTAGAGCTGTCGAACCCACACAAGATCCGGGAAGAGTAGTCAGAGCTGTCAATCCCAAACAGGATCTAGGAATAGTATTCAGGGCTGTCGAACCCACACAGGATCTTGGAACAGTAATCAGAGCTGTCGAACCCACATAGGTTCTAGGAAGAGTAGTCAGAGCTTTTTAACCCACATGGGATCTAGGAATAGTATCTAGAGATGTCAAACCCTCTTAGGAGACATGAACAGTAGTCAGAGTGCAGCCAGCCACATGGTTCCACACAAAGCATGCTTGATTCCAGGAGGGTCCACTCTTGAAGCAACTTTTCTATAAAACAACTTCCATGAAGACCCATGTTGATGTACCAAAAAATCTGTCTTTCCAATCGAAACCCAACGCGATAGACGACATGTCAATCAGATGCTCGATCTGTGAGATATTAGCCTTTTAGTCCTGGGGGCCCAGTTGGATTCATGCTCAATCCAACCAGAATGTGTCTCAACTATTCCCAATACTCTAGTGGGTTATACACAAAGGCAGCGTTTCATTCCCTGAATACCATCACCGCTGATGGTTTATCAAATGGACGTCTGATGCCATAGATATAGCCAAAAGGAAGTAAAGGGTCGTAGTGGCCTAGGGTTCGGTCCGACCAGGTCGGACGGATCAGACTTGAATTAATCTTGGACAACCTGGTTCGTGTTTCTCCTGGCCTGAACGACTGAGTTCGGCTCCACCCAGAAGTCTGGAATGCTACGAGTAGCGTGAGGGCGCGGATCGGTCGCGAGGGCACGGACTGGTCATGGTGGCCCAGACTTGTCACCATTTATTGTAAAGGTGGTTCGTCCCGGAGGCGCCGCAAGGGGCACGGGAGGCTGGCTCAGCCTGGAGCACAAGGGACAAGACTTTCCATCCCGCTTGGGAAGCTCGGGCCGGTTTGTCAAGCACCGCGAGGTGCGCGGCTAGGATGGCTCGACCCGGATGGTTGAGGCCGGTTCGGCGAGTGACGCGAGGGGCGTGGCTCAGACGACTCATCCAGGACGTCCAAGGCCAGTTTGGCCAGAGATGCGTGGGGCACGCAAGGTGCCCAAAGGTCAAGGGGGCCATAGTTCTGTGTGGATTGGGCCGCCGGGGCCAGCGCAGTTCTGTTGTGGCACCGCAAGGGGGGCTACGGGCCATCATAGTTCGGTCTGGGCACCGCGAGGGGGGCTGCAGGCCGGCGTGGTTTGGTCGTGGTGAGGTGAGCCAACGGGGTCAGGACGTGTGGGATGTAGGGAGGGCACCGAGGTTTGTCCCAAGGTGGAAAGAAGGTTTTTCCGGCGGATGGGGTGGCCGGGATCGTCTCACCCGGTGGATGGCGTGGGTGGAGGGAAGCACGTGTCGCGGAGGCCACCGGTAGCGTGACCGTTGCCTACGTCACATTTATCATCTCGTCGCATCATCTTCATGCCGAAAAACATCACAAAAAAGAACGTAAGAAGACTTGGGTCATGTTGGTTTGGCCCATAACATCTGCATTTAGGGTGGTAGCAAGTGGACCAATGTTTTATTGCATTGAAAAGAATTAATAAGAAAAGAGTATTGATGAAAAAAATTCAATCAATCACCCCACATATTCCTGCAAAAACAATTTCCAACCCTCAAGGAAAATCATCCTCAATAATTCTTTATCATAAAATGGAAGAATTAAAGAAATAATATCATATTAGAAATAAACCCTAACTTGTTTCTTTGTTCGTTGATGGAGTCATGTTGAAGAAGATGGAGTTGTCGTCATTCGTCGCGTCTGCCGGACTCTTCCAATAACGATCTTGTCCATCAGTTCGTTGAAAACAATGAGGTGTAAAGGTTAGTCATAAATGATGTACCATGTTGGTATGAGTACGAGGATGAAGGTTGAATGAGATTTTACTTCATAGTCGAGGCATCCCTCGTTGGTGTTCTTATTCGGGAGCGTTCTTCATTCAGAGCTTTCTCCCAAGCTCTCTCTCTTCTCCCAAATTCCACCAAAATTCAAAGAGGTTCCGAAATAATAGATTAGGCCATCAATTATTTTCTTTCTGAGAATTCTAAAAGTATAATTAATGATGGTGGGTGGAATAATTAATAAAGATAAGGTTTGTAACATTTAATTGGTGTGTTGGAACAATTAATTGAGTAGAGGAGGTCAAGAGACTCTCCCTTATTTATGAGGGAGTTAAGTGGTTTCCCTCATTTAATTTGGGTGTTTAGTCTCGAGTGGTCCCCACACTGTAACCCCTAGTTGGAGGTTAGGTTCGGTTGTGCCCCACTACCACAGCCACTCATGGGAGGTCTAGGTGCGGTGGTCCCCACCTTTAACTTCCACTAGGGTGGTTATAATAAAATAAAAAATGCGACATTTTATTTTATTATTTCTACGAAAAAAACAAAAACTATCTTCCACCCTCGACAAACTGCTATCGAGGTGAAAGTATTATTAAGGGAATACCATCGCTATGAGTTTAATAGTTCCCTCAGATTCCAATTCTGAGCCCCGGTTCAAAAGTAATAAAACACCACTTACACATTTAATGAATGTACCCAAAAAAAGATCGGAAAAATATTATCTATCACCCTCATCCCGCGTCGGTTGAGGTTTGGCTCTTCCTAGGTAAAACACGCCCCAACGAACCCAATATTACTCCCAGTTTATTAATCAAAGTTACCCTTTAGAATTTATGAATTTTATAATAAAATAAATGTCAATTAATTATTTTATTTGTGGCCAAAAACTAACATTATCTTGTGGCCCGCACCAGCCTATGTTAGCATCTGCTTAAAGAAAACATACCATAATGAGTTTAGCAGAGGTCTTGGATTTTTAATATGAGTTACCGTTGATGAGTTATAAGAATTTAAAAAATAAAATATTTTATGTAAATATTTTACTTTTCATAATGCCATTTCTGGGTTCCCTCACAGGAGGCCCACACCGACTAATCTTAATTCGCGCCAAGGGTAAACCCGTCATCCTAAGCACAATGGTGCCCTCAGATTTCTGTTCTGAGAAACCTTTTATGATTTATTACATTTTTTCAGAAAAATTTCTTAAGCGCTTTAACATAAGCATAACAAAAATTCTACGGATCATTCCTGGCAATCCGGGCCTCAGAATCATGCGCCGTCAGATTTTGTGGACTCATAAAATTCCCATATATTTAAATAAACAAAATGGAAATTCTGGGTCTTTACAAATCATAATTATTATAAATTAGTACTATTTATTACTATTTATAAATACTTATTACTACTTATTGCTAATTATTGTTAATTAATATGTATATTGTTATTTACTATAAATTATTACAAATTATTACTATTTTTTAATATCTATAACTAATTATTACTAATTATTACAATTTATTACTAATTAGTACTAATTATTTAAAATTATTGCAAATTAATAATAATTATTACTAATTGTTATTAATTATTACTCTTTCATGATATTTATTTCTAATTATTACTAATTTTTACTAATTATTTCCAATTAATTATAATTAATAAAAATGTTATTAATTATAACTAATTATTCCTAATTAATCTTTATTAATCATAATTTTTACTATTTATAACTATTTTTTACAAATTATTACTATTTTTTCTATTTATTACTATTTACTACTATTTATTTCTATTTATTATTATTTGTTATTTTTTGTTATTACTTATTTTTAATTATTACTATTCAATATTAATTTTTAATAAGTTTTACTAATTATTACTAATTAGTCATAATTATTACTCATTAATCCAAGTTAATCCCAATTATTATTAATTTTGACTTATAATTTCTAATTATTACTAATTATAACTAATTGTTACAAATTATTACAAATTATTACATATTATTACAAATTATTACTATGTGTTACTAATTGTGACTAATTATGACTATTTAGTAATAATTATTAAAAATTATTACAATTAATTATTATTGATTACTAATTATTTATATTTAATTATATTTATTTTTAATTATTAGTAATTAGAAATAGTTATTCCAAATTATGACAAATTACTTCTAATTATGACTTTTTTACCCTAATTATTCCTAATTATTACTAATTATTACTATTTTTATTTAATATTTAATATAACTATCAAATCAAAAAAATTAATACTAATCACACAAAATTATTTGTAAAAATAATATTCTAAAATATAATGATCTAATTCTAATTTATTTTAAAGTTTTCTTATTTACAATAATTATAACTAAAATAAAATAATTTAAATTAACTAAAAAATAAATAGATAAATACGTTTAAACTAAAGATTATAGAGGCTATAAGATTTAAATGATGTACCTATTTAAAAACATAAATTTTGGTAAAATTTGACATAAACATATAAGTAGATATAGAGAGGGGTGAAGAGAATCATGTGAAATGAGAGGAAAAATGGATGGAGTTATATATAGGTTATATTATATTAGATAAGAATATTTTCAATGGCCATCCCATCGCAAATTGTGGTATTTACGGTTGGTCCCGTCCTAAATAACAACCAGTTAAAAAGGAATTTGCAACGGGGCCTGTCAGAAATACCCACCAGACGACATTCTATTTGCGATGGGATTGACCTCCGGCCGCAAATAATAAAAAAACGCCACCGGTTATTTGTGATGGAATTTTATAACCATCGCAAATACCCTTAATGTGGTTTGGCGTTGAAGTCATGCTAGGCCTTTTGAGATGGGAAGAATACTCCTATCACACATAATTGATTATTTGCCACTGGAAAAGGATCTCGTCGTAAATTGTCTCTTCAGATGGACTATTTACAATGGGACCCTCCCCCATCGCAAATAATTCGTTCCAAATACCCATTTTTTCTATTGTGAGAAAACAAATATTATATACAAATGAGTGGATGATTCATGATATACCAATTCTACATCTAGGGTCAATTTTGATGTATTTTGGATCCAGTTGACATGTATATGACTTCACTTTTTTATGTTAACCAAATAATGATTATAAAAACTACACTTTTTGTCATTTAATATATTAAATATTATGTTATGCTAAAGAGAATAATAAATATATATTATAAAAATATCTATATGAATATAATTATGTTTAATAAATTATATTCATGTTTATAATTTATTTTAAAATTTTCAATATAGTATAATTGTATAAAATTCATATAATGCCATAATGAAACTTTATAAAAACTAGAGAAAAATAAAGTTAATAATTTTAAAAGAATTATAAATAATATTTATTTTAATAATTTTGTTCTTTCCACCATGTTATAGGTAATTATGGTGGATATGTAATGATATATGCATTTTAATTCAAATTATATTATTTTCTTGTTATGTATAAATTCTAATTTTATGAATAGTCCCAAAAAATGAATATAAATAGATTTTAATGATTAAAAATTATTTTAAATAAATATAAATTTAAAAAAATATTATATATAATCAATTAGATTTTAAATTATTTACACTATAATTTTTGTTTCATGAATGGGTCACATGAAAATTTTAAAATTAATACTCTTATTGTTTGAAAATTTTGGAAAATTCCATTGATGTTTTCCTATAAAGTGAGTAGAAATATTCATTCATAATAAAAATAAGTTTTTTATTTCTCTCAAAAAAGCTTCAGATTCCTCCCAAAATTTCCCTTACCAACCTCGAAGTCCCTATAGTGACCAAAAACATATCCTTCAAGGGCCATAAGCTCAATCGAATCAGTGATATCAAAAGACGTGGTATAATTCTTAACTGATTTATTCCATGACTATATGATTTTTTAAATCCTTTAAACCAGTCATAAATATTGTAATATGATAAAATCATTATCTAAAATATAATTAAATATTATTCTATTTAGGGTATAAAAATATTTATATCCTTTTTAGTACCATGAAAAATGAAAACATTTCTCACACATACATGTGGACTACCACCTCCATGGAAAAATTCATTTAGTTTTCACCATCGAATCACATTGAAAGGTATTTTTTTTTGTTTTAAATAAATATGTATTATATTTATTACATAATTTATAGTATGTATATATAACATATTACTTACCTTCATAACTTTCATTCCATTGGTGAATGATTATGTTTCTTGTGTGAATGTGTGGACTACAAACTCTTCAAAATGATGTGAATAATTTTTCATTTTTTCTTTTAATGTACGGTTATTAAAATTAATGTGAGGCATAAAAAATGTAACTATATCAATATTAATATCAACATATGATATAAAAATGACCACTTTGATAATGATAAACCTATCAAAGTTGTTTTGGGATTATGAAACAAATTCCTTAGAACTCCTTTCATGATCCTAGATGATTTTGTAACTACAAAAGACACAATTGAAAAAAATTAAATAAAATATATTATGATAATTTTATAATCATAATATGGGCACATAAATAATTAAATAATTAATATATGTTTATTCAGTGCTAATGAAAATACATGGCGTGTTAGAGACAAGGTAAGGAATTGTTTATTAAAACGTTAATTGCTACAATATATGTGTTTTACAGCACTGGTATTTATTAGTTATTTAAAAAGGTGCTGATTAATTTAACCCTTTATTGGTTAGTTTTTTAGAAATTATAAAGGGATCCATTATTAGTGATTTATTTTTTGAACTGGTAAAGGGTACCCTTTATCAGTGCTTTATTTTCTGTGCTGGTAATAAGGTTCCCATTATCATCACAATATTTTTAAAGCTCAAGGATTCCTTTATCATAACTTTTTAATAAATTATAATGGTCCAAATAAATGAAATGAAATAATTATATTAGTAAAATAAAAAAATTATTTTCATAAAAAAATATTACAATGTTTATAAATTAAATTATTATTGATAAATATGAATAAATCGATTATACTATATATAAATTATAAATACTAGTAAATAGTATGTATTAAATATATAGGTATATGAAAAATGAAAATTAAACAAATTAAAATTAAAAATACTTAAATTGAGAAAAATATTAAACATTTAATTAATTATATGACAATTGATAAACATAATAAATAATAAATATATAAGTATATATTAATAAATAAAATAATGATAAAAATATATTTCAAAATAATTTTGTTCTTTACATTAAAGAGTCTTATAATTAGTGAATAATGGTTTATAATTAGAAAATAATATGGAATAAATATATTGACTAATAACATAGAGCAATGGTCATATAATTGATTTTTGATTGATTTTTCAATTTCACACAGATAAAATGTGTGTTATATTTATTTCAAATATACATAATTAATGAATTTTTTTATATAATACACACACACAAATTAATAATTTCTCAATATTTTTAATGTGTAAATTTTTTTTATTTATCAAATTTCATTTATTTTTAACATGAATGAAATTAAATTTATATATCCATTAATAATGATAAAAAATATTTAAAAATAAATATATTTGTAAATGTACATACTATATTGATAAAACTATATATTTATAATAATACACAAATAAATATTTTTTAAATATTTTTATTTAATTATAAGTAAATAATAATATTTTTTTTGGGATCTTGACGCATGAAATGGGTTATTTTCGTTGGGATTCCATTATCAAAATTCCCAAAAACTCCCAATGGTTCCACCATCTATACCAAATGACAATACTTCTTGGTAAAGGCTATAGTTCATTTGAGTTTTCAGGCTTAATGACTCTTGAGGAAACACATTGGTTGAGGGGATCGGAGGTCGAGTTCATCACACCCTTCTTGGGGAAAATTCTTTCCCACTCTAGGGCTCTATTATAGATTTAAGATATGTATATGAATCTCTTAAAAATAAAAATACCAGACCGGTTACCGGTTACCGGGAAAAATGTCTCATTAATTAAATATATCATTAAAAAAAGAAATGGATTCTTATTGATAAACTGATGGGAGTATAGTGTCATGATTGAATCCATCTATATGTGTCAAAGTATGTTTACCCATTTTTCAAATACTAAATAGTAGTATTATGTGATGATGTTTTATGACCAAATTATTTAGAATTCTCTACCAATTGGGGAGGTGTCTTGTATTAATAGATGGTTATTGAGCCATCATGGGGCATTCTACGTATCCTGGTTATTATATAACCTAAACCCACATAGTTCTTTAATCCCATGCAGTTTAGCGTCATGCAGAGATGACATATGAGATGGTACTGAGACCCCAAATGTTTTAGCAGGGGTTTTATGGATATGTCCTACATATCTGGGTTATTTTAGGAATCAGAGTCATCATAGTCCAATAATTCCCTTCAGATATGACCCATGTTATTTTCCCTTATATGATGGGATTTCATACCTAACCACACCTCAGGGCTTTTCATGACTAGATTTCCCTGGTTAGTAGAACATCATGATGCCTAATGAGGCATTCATTGCATCTCCCTATGCCCATATGAGTTATGATCGGTATGATTCACAATATTGAATATATTATCAGCCTAATATCATATAGATATGGTACTTGTGTACTTAAACGGACTTTGGGGTGTTTGGTATAGAGCTCAGGCCTTAAGAAGGCATCCAACTTATCTGAAATATGGTAGGAATACGAGTAATCGTAGTTTCATGTCTCATTCCACTGAAGGATGAGACATAGTAATGAAATCGTTTTAATGATCAAATACTAAATGTTTCCATCTCATAAATATGGGTAATACATGGAAGGAGATTTTTATTAGATCTTGTTCCATATAAATTCATCCTATGTGTCACAGTTATGGTAGGAATTGATGTTATCGTAGTTCAACGTATATCTGGGGTTATACACTAAAGACTACATGTACCATTTTTGAGGCTTATTGTGTATTTTTTATGATCATATCAAGTTCCAAATCCCACTTTGTCTATGTACTTTGTGAGAAAAATGGGATAGAATGTCATCAATACTATAGTACCCCTGGTTTTGGGTATATAATCACTTTCCTCGCGTTTTTTTAATTTGGTGTGTATTAAAATAGGTAGTTTCCATAAATTAGGGTTTTCCATAATGTTTGTTGTTTCCATAAATTTGTATATATCTATAATGTTGGTTTTTTTCATAAATTAGGATGTTTCCATAATGTTTGTTTTTTCCATAAATTAGGGTGTTTCTATAATGTTGGTGGTTTCCAGAATATGGCGTGTCTCCACAAAGTGTGATGTTTCCATAAAAAAATGTGTTTCCATAAAATGGGTAAAGGTGAAGGGTGGGAGAGTTTGAGGGTTTTATAAGGAGTGTTGGTACAATAATTAATGTCTCATGATCCATACATGTTTGGAAAAAACCGTGTGGTCAAATCTTGAGTAGAGGACAATCTAGATCCTATTTTCTAGGAGTATGCTCGTTTTTGCACTATTTATTTTATTTTGGCTTCAAAACGCCTCTTAATTGATATTAATCTCCCTAGAAGGCCTTAAAACTCTTCCCACACGAGTTGAGGCCATTCTAGACCCTTCCCTTGGTGATTTGATGTCCGATTCTTTAGGAATGTCACCATTCATTACGGATTTGTCATGATTTCTTTGATCTTCTTATATATACATCTATGATCTCCAATTTTCACACATATGAACCTATAGTTTGTAGATCTACGTTTTTTGATGACATATATTTCAATTTTTAGTTGTGATATTTCTCGGATAAGAGATCTAAGGCTGGTCTTGGAGAATCGACCCGCTTTCATATGTGATCTTTTTCTATTGCTAAAGATTCATCAAGACCTTTGAGGTAGGTGGCTTCCCATTCATTTACTCGTGATAGAATTTATTATCATATATTAAAATTGGTTTATTGATTGTGATATGCATGAAAAAATATTTATTTGGGATGACTTATGGTTTTTGTGAAATTGCATGATCTTGGTGAATAGTTGAACAAAAAATGGTTTAATTTAAAATAATGAATTTAAATTATGGATTTTCTGGAATTGATAAATTATTGATGAAAAAGTGGTTTTCAATAGAAATTATTTCCAATGAATATTGAGTTTTATTTAAATGGTTTGGAGTTGAAATGGTTTGGCATTGAAATGGTTTTGAATGAAATATTTTTCAATAAAATGGGGTTTTATTGGAAGGTTTATTTTGGCTTGAACGTTTGGCATATGTGTTGGGTGTTTTTATTACACATATGGGGCATAGTTGAAATATGAACTTTTTCTCAATGATAATGTTTTAATGGCACATGGTAATTACATATATGTGTATTAGTTGAAATATGACCTTGTTCTCAGTGCCAATGGATTGATGACAGATGGGAAACAGTTACCTTGTGACGACTTGGTAGATCGACGAGAAACCACTCATGAGTGTGGAACTGTAATAATGTATCATGCATGGTTGGTTACAGGGGTTTGAGAAATTGTTTGGTATGCTGATATATGGATATTGGGAAATGGTTTTAAAGATTGTTTGGTTATTTTCTTGGAATAATATCCTCCTGGATAATTTTTTTCAATTACACTTTTATGTTTTTGGTAATGAATGGTGTGGAAACATGTCTATATTTATTTATAAACTACTTTTGAGATATTTTTTTATAGAAATTGTTTTATATAATTAATGATAACTCTTCTATCCCTGTGGTGTGAGAATGGAAGTCGTTGGGGAAAACATATTGAGTTTTACACTCACCCTGGATTTGGCACATTAGTGGTTTTGCAGATTTCGTATTCTGAGACATAGGTAATGGTGGGGCATATCATTGATAGTGGTTAATGGCGATGCATAGGTGATGTGGTAGTACATGGATCATGGAGCTTGGTGTGGAGCCATGGAGTGTGTCTTGGTGTCTTTTCAGAGACTTGAGTTGTTTTTTCGCTGTTGTGTACTTTGATGTGTTTGACTAAAATGAAGTATCTTAGATGTCATTCAATTGTTTCTGAATCATATAGTAAATGGTTGGTTATGGTTGGATGGTTAATTGTATAATTCTTTAAAGGTTAAATCGTCCCCCACTTGTATTTTAAATGCTTCGGCATTTATTTCTAGCCTTTGGCGTCTTGGGGATGTCGCTTAGAGCCTAGTAACGACTCATTGGGCTCTCAAGCCAATGAGAATTGGCAGGTCATTACAAATGGTATCATCTTGGTCGGTCCATGAAAAACAAGTAGTCATCAATGTTCCTTGTTTTGGAGATGAAATACATTATTTTCTGTTCCTTAGGTGGGAATCTTAGAAAGTATTAGGATTGTCGGATCTTGAAATATATAGCATAAAATGATGTAGCTAACCATTTTATGCTGAAATTTAAGTTACTAGGGAGTTGGGTAAAAAAGTGTTTGGAGACACTTCTAGGATTTTAAATCTAATTTACATGGGTTTATCCAATGAGATGAGCATGACATGCATTATAGAGGAATGAAATCCCACTAGGAGTGAATACATCATTTTGAGGAATGATCATTTTTGAAAAGTATGGAATTGGTTTTCAAATGAATGATTTTGAAAATGCTAATGATTATCGTATTTTTAAAATTGTTTAATTTTGAAAAGCATGTGAAGTGGTTTCAAAAATAGCTGAACATGGGAAAAATAATGTTTAAAAAACAATTTTTTTATAATTGATGTGATAGAATTTGAAATAAAAAGCCAACAATTGCTAGAGAGTGATATTAACAGAGTTTTTTTGGTAGTTATGAAAATGCCACCTTGTAAGCATTGTCGAAACATACATGATGAAGCTACAGAGAATGTGGTTTCTACTGAACCATGTGTGAACCAAGAGCTAGTTAAAAGTATTGTCCAATATTTCCAAGCTGTGGATACAAATAAATGGAGGAATGAGCCACGACATGTTGATCATAACATTCAGTTCATGAAGCAGAATCCATATAATTTCCAAGGTGATTCTGAACCTGAGAAGGTGGAGGTGAGGTTATGTAGGATGAATCATATCTTCGAATTCATTGCCACATTATTATAGATAAATTTCAAACTTGAGACATATATTCTCGAGGATCATGCACGTCAGTTGAGGGATTTAGCGATGGAGGATAAATTGGATGAAGGACATACATGGGAGGATTTTGAGGAAATGTTTAACAAAAAATTCTATCCTCACACATTCAAGATCCATAAAATGATAGACTTATTCAGCCTAAAACATGAGAGTCTCTATGTCATAGATTATGCAGCTAAGTTATGAACCTAGCAAGCTTTACACTAGAAGTTGCGGAAAGTGCCTCTTTGAAGGAAAACGACTTCGAATCCGGACAACGATAGGAGATTCGATCAAACGTTGCAGTACTTTGTTTTACTGACTATATAGAGATGGTGAACAGAGTGACTATGGCTAAATGTGATTTCTTATGATATATAGGAAGAGTCAGGATTATACCTTCAATAAATGGTGGGATCTCAACCATTGGGAATAAGAGGAAAAAAGAAAACTATTTCCATGGTGCATGTGGAAATTAGAACCAGATGGCCAGATCAGTAAACCTTCCTCCATGAACCTAGATCAAAGAAGGTGGTTTTTAATGTGGTTTTCTTGAACACATAATGTAAGATTGTACGAAACAACCTAGATCATGTCATAATTGTATCATGATGGGAAATCTTCAGCACTATTGTCGCAGTGCTCCAAGGTCAGGTGATTGAGGCACTTCGCAGCTATCGAAATCGTTGTAAGCATCGACTGGATGAAGACAACAGAATAAGTCTCATCTGCATAGCCTAGCTATCCATGGTGATTCTATAAATACCATGACTTCATAACCAGGGTGACCTCAGCATGTAAACAAGTATAAAAATATAGTGAAGAAGCAAATGTATGGAGGTGAGCTGATGATTGTCGATGACCAGGCTGGACCATATACAGTGAGAGGTATGATTATATTGAATTATACCTTTGTTAAAGTGTTGTTTGATATTGTTGAATCACATTCTTTAATTTCTTCCTATGTTTTTGACTTGCTATGTCTAAAACAGGAAATGATGCTTTCTGTTTTGAAACTGCAAACTCTTCTTGGTGAAAATGAATGTCAATCCTTTTTGTGTAGAGCATGTTCTATAAATATTGATGGAGCATTGTTAAAATGGGACATCTGGATGTTGGATATGGATTTATATGATGTAATCCTGGGTATGTATTGGATGACAACATTCAAGGCTCAAATCGACTGTTATAGGAGAATAGTTAGTATCATGACTAAGGACGGTATCGAGCATCTCATTAGAGGAGAAATGATTTTAATGAAAGGCGGAAAGATCATGTTGAAACCAATGGTGGGAATGATATCATACCAATTGGCAGCGTTGACTTTGGCATCAATCAAATTGATCGAGGAAAATAGATTTCTATCTATTGTGGATCAATTTATTGATGTCTTTACTAAAAACTTCTCAAGGATACCACCTCCAAAGGAAGTCGAGTTTATGATCAATTTCATTCCAGGGACCAGTCCCATTTACCTTCCATCTTATAGGATGGAACCAACAGAGTTACGGGAATTGAAATTGCAATTATATTAGGTAGAAAGCAAGGGTTTCATTCGACCAAGTATGTCTCCATGGTCAGCACCTGTTTCGTTTGTAAAAAAGGCAGATGGAACACCTCGGTCGAGTGTTGATTATTGTAATCATAACCAAGTTATGATAAGGAAAGGATATCCACTTCCATGCATTGTTGATATATTAGATCAATTAAGGGGAGATAAGTGGTTCTCCAAGATTGACTTGTGATCAGGATATCACTAATTGAGATTTTGGAAAGAGGATATTTCAAGGACAACTTTCACAAGTTGATACAACCATTATGAATATATAGTCATTCCTTTTAGTCTAACGAATATACTATTAGTCTTTATAGAATTGATGAATCAGATATTTCAACAATTTCTGGATCCTTTTTTGTGGTGTTTGTGGATGACATTTTGGTCTATACAAAGAAAAGTGATGATCAAGAGGTGCACCTGGAAACCGTGTTACAAATCATAAGAGATTATCATTTGTATTAAAAACTATCAAAGTGTGATTTTTTGATACAGGAAGAAAATTTCCTTGGACATTTAATCTTTGAGAAATGTGTTTCTATTGATCCTGAAATGATAGAAGTTGTTATCTCTTGGCAACCACCAAAGAACGTTTTCGAGAAACGAAATTTTCTTAGTCTAGATGGTTACTACCAATGCTTTGTGCGTGATTTATCACAACTATCTTCACCAATTACATATATGAAAATGAATAATTCCTCATTCTAATGTACATATGAATGTCATAATTCATTCAATGAACTTAATGTTCAGCTTACATCGGCACCTATCTTGATCTTTCCCAAATCAGGACACGAGTATGTGGTGTATTGTGATGCTTCAGGATCAGGGTTGGGTTGTGTTATTAGGAAAAAAGATCATGTGGTTTCTTATGGATCAAGTAAGCTGAGGTTTCATGAGAATAATTACCCAACACATGATTTGGAGTTAGCTCCAGTCATCCATGATTTTAAAACATGGAGACATTATCTATATGGCGAAATATTTATTGTGTTTTCGAATCAAAAAAGCTTGAAACACATTTTCTCTCAGTGAGATTTGGATCTGAGGAAGAGGATGTGGACAAAGTATCTCGAAATGTTTGAATTTGACTGGATGTACACACTGGGGAAAGGAAATTCAGTGGTAGATGCAATGAGTAAAAAGCCATATGCTCAATTGGTAAAATAAGCTTTACATGAATGGCAGTTGATGTCAGTTTTATCCGACATTCATGTTGAATGTGATGACCGAGGTGATGTTGTCAATATATTTTCTTCTATTCTTGTTTTTGAGTTAGTATAAATGATCATATAATCACAAACAAATGATGAAAAATGTTTAGTTGTATGTTCAAAACTCAATGGTGGGGAGACCATTGATGGATGGAGACATGATGGGGGTTTAGTTTTGTGTTTCAGAGATCGGATGGTTGTACCTATGGTTTGTTAAGAAAACATCCTTCATACTTACCATCATTCAAGATGGGATGTACATCCTGGTACACAGAATATGTATAAGGCGTTGAAGGTGAAATTTTGGTGGAGCGGCAAGAAAAGAACGGTGGCTGAGTTCGTCTCGCGGTGCCTATCTTGTTAGCAGGATAAAGCAGGGCATCCATGACCAGCAGGTATGTTACAATATTTTCTTTTCCCAGTGTAGAAATGGGATCAAATAACAATGGATTATTTTATAGGTCATCCAAGAACAGTCCGGAAACACGATGCCATTTGTATAATAGTGGATCTTCTAACCAAGTCGGCCAATTTCATCCCAATTCAAGAAACTCATACAGTGGAGGATAATTAAAAAATCTATATCAAATAAGTGGTAAAATGGAATGGGGTACCGGTTTCAATCGACTCAGATAGATATTTGAGGTTCACATCTCATTTCGGAAAATCAAAATAGAAATCCCTGGGAACATAGCTGACTAGGTGCACTGTGTTTCATCCTCAAATGTATGGGAAATCTAAGATGACAATACAAACATTGGAAGAAATTTTGTGGGCATGTGTAATGTATTTTGGCAGATCATGGGATGATAATATACCCATAGTGGAGTTCTCATACAATAACTGCTATCTAGCCTCAATACGCATGGCTCCGTTTGATGCATTGTATGGGTGTCCTTGTCTTTTTCCACTATTATGGGTGGAAATGAGTGAAACATCACTATTCGGGAAAATCCTTTTCATAGAAACAAAAAAGAAGATATTTTTGATTAGAAAGAGGATGGGGACAACATTGAGTCATCAGAAATCTCATGCAGATCACCATCGAAGACCGTTGTCGTTCGTTATGGGAGATCATGTCTTCTTGAGAATCTCTCTAAGGATTTGACATCATCATTTCAAGAAGTAGTTCAAGTCATCTCTGAGATACATTGGTTATTTTGAGATACTAGAACGGGTTAGAGAGGTGGCATATCAGTTGGAATTACCACTACAGTTTAGTTCAGTGGAAAATGTGTTCCATGTATCCTAGTTAAAAAAGTATCACCCAGATCCTGACAATGTGATCAGATGGGATCACGTTGACCTAGAACCGGATGCGTCACTGGTACTATTATAGTACATATTGTGGATACACAAGAGAAAGTCTTTCATTTGAAAAACATTGGCCTAGTGTGGGTTTTATGGAAACATGGTCAGATTCAAGAAGTGACTTGGGAACGTGAGAAGGAATTGAAAGAGTAGTGGACGAAACTATTTTTGTCCAATAGGGGTTGTCTACTTTCTGTGGATGGAAAGGCCAATGGTAGGGAGAATTAATTACCCCCGGTTTCGGGTACATAATCCATCTCCACGTTTTTTTAATTTGGAGTGTATTAAAATAGAGTGTTCACATAAATTAGGGTGTTTCCATAATGTTTGTTGTTTCCCTAAAATTGGATAGTTCCATAATGTTGGTTGTTTCTATAAATTAGGTTTTTTCCATAATGTTGGTTGTTTCCATAAATTAGGGTGTTTCCATAATGTTGGTTGTTTCCATAATATGGGGTGTTTCAATAAAGAGTGAAGTTTCAATAAAATAATGTGTTTCCAAATAAATTGTAATGGTGATGGATGGGAGAGTTTGTGGGTTTTATAAGGAGTGTTGGAACAATATTTATGGTTGCAGGATTCACACACGGTTGGCCCAAACTGTGTGGTAAAATCTTGCCCAAAGTTCAAATATATATCCTATTTTCTAGGAGCTTTCTCGTATTTTCTCTATTTATTTTGTTTTGGATTAAAAATGCCTCTAAAACGATATTACTCCCTATAAGGCTGGAGAACCACTCCCACACAAGTTTAATCCATTTTGTAGCCTTCCCTTAGTGATTTCGAGTCCGATTCATGAGGTATGACACCATTCTTTATGGAATTGTCAAGATTTCATAGATCTTCTAAGATATACTTATCCAATATCCATTATATCTAAGATCTGAACATATTGTTGGTATATCTACGTTTTTGGATGAAAATTATTTTAATTCTTAGTCTTGATCTTTCTAGGATAAGAGATCGTAGGCTGCTCTTAGAGAATCGACCTGCTTTCTTGTGCGCTCTTCGTCTGTGGTTAATGTTTCCTAATGACCTTCGAAGTATGTGGTTTCACTCTCTTATCCTCATAATAGAATTTATTGACTATGATTAAAATTGGTTTTTTTATTTTTAAATGCCTGAAAAAATATTCATTTGTGATGATTTATGGTTTTTTGTGAAATTACGTGATCTTGGTGAAAAGTTCTACAAAAGGGGGTTTAATTTAAAATGATGATTTTAAATTATGGATTTTCTTGAATTTCTAAATGGTTTATGAAAAGGTTATTTTCAATAGAAATGGTTTTCTATAAAATTGGAGTTTTATTGAAATTTTTTGAAGTTTAAATGGTTTGGAATTGAAATGGTTTTGATGAAAATTGTTTTCAACAAAAACGTGTTTGTATTGAAAGGTTTTTTTGGAATGATCATTGGGAATATGTTTTGTGTGTTCATATTTCATATACAGGGCTTGGTTGAAATATTACATTTTGCACATTGCCAAACTATTGATGGCACATGGGAAACATTTACCTTGTGACAACATGGTATATCGATGAGAAACCACTCATGAGTATGGAACTGTCATAACGTAGAATGCATCATTGGTTATATGGGCTCGAGAAATGGTTGGGTATTCTAATATAGGGATATTGGGAAATTCTTGTAAATATTGTTTGGTTTTTTTCATGAAAAATATCTTACAGGAAAATTGGTTTCAATTACAATTGTATGGTTTTGGTAATGAACAGTTTCAAAACTTGTTTATATTTATTTATAAACTACTTTTATGAAATTTTATAATATAAATTGCTTTATATAACTATTTATACATCTTTTATCCTAGTGGAGTGAGTAGGGATGTCATTGGAGAAAACATACTGAGTTTTATACTCACCCCTTCTTTGGCACTTTGGTGGTTTTTTAGATGTCGTATTCTGACACACAGGTAAAGGTAAGGCATCTCATTTCTTGTTGATCGTGGTGATGCTCAGGTGATGTGGTGGTTCTTGGAGCATGGATCTTGGTGTGGGGACATGGAGTGTGACTTTGTGTCTTTTTAGAGTCTTGAGTTATTTTTCCACTATTGTGTACTTTGATGTGTTTGACTAAAATGAAGTTTCTTAGCTGTCTTTCAATTGTTCATGCATTATATAGTAAATTTTGGGTTATGGATGGTTGGTTCATCGGGTTATTCCTTAAAGTAAAAATCATCACCCAATTGTATTTGAAACCCTTCGTCATTTATTTCAAGCCTTTGGTGTCTTTGGTATGTCTCTTAAGGCCTAGTAATGACTCCTGGTGCTCTAAATCCAATGAAAATTGGTGGGTCATTACAAATACCATTGCTTCAAATAAGGGACATAGATGTTGAGATCACCCAAGATGATAAAAACAGAGATCAATCCTTGGGGAGATCTGACCTATTTATCAAGAATATGGAATTAATAAGAGTCACCGTAGTTCCCTCGATTAGGTCTTACACCTTGAGGATTCCCTATTGATCATGGCATACACTCTAGGGTTCCCTTTTGATCGGGGCATATACTTCGTGTTTAACCTATGGATTGGGGATTACACTCATGGGTTGTCCTTATATTTGTGGCTTAGACACCAAGGATAAATAAGTCTTATCAAATCATGTGACGCCATTGTGACCTATCTTGTTTGTCTAGAGGGTCACATGACCTAGTTGACTTGTTCAGGGGGACATCGCATGACCCAGTCAGATTGTACTTGAAGACATCATATAAACTATCTTGGAACATCTGGTGGATGTCACCAGCATCTATTTGAAATAGAATTAAGGATGTCTCATATCATGGATAACATCCATTAAGGTCATCGTGAGACTTGTCCATCATGTTTAGAGGGAATCACAGTTCCTAGATGGCTTTCCCGAAGAGTGTCATGGGAGCTTGGTTTTCATTTCCAGATGCAACATTGAGACATGAATAATATGTTTTAACATCATTATATGAGTCATCCTATGGATATGAAGGATTTCAAAAAGATAGAGTGATAGACTTAGAAGGTTTCACGACATCAATGTGGTCTAACTATGGGGGTCAGGTGACTTGCATTAACATGTCTAGATGAATTAATGTGTTCAAAATCAAATGATAAATGAATGTATCAATATATAAGAGAGACTTAATAGAACTATCTCATGTCCAACTATGATTCATGCGAAGAAAATGAGGGACTTGAAGAATGTATTTCATTTATTTAATCCACTATTTAGCATGGTTTTCCCCTTGTATTGGTCATTCCTTAGGTTTGTTCAATATCAGTCTGTTTTGAGCCTCACATGATATGGTAGACTTGCCATATGTTATTCACATACCTCACCAGCAACACTTCACATGATCTATGAGTGATCATGTGGCATACCTTATGTATGGTGAATAATTGTTATTGATATTCACTATTATATTAAATGCTTGAATACATTTTGGACATGAGATCATCCATTCTAAGAAGTCTGTAGGGGTCAAGTGTCGAATCATATAGGGTTAAAAAATATAACCACACGGAGTCCTACCCTTTTTCATGTTTGGGGTGGGGATTTTTTAGGAATCACCACATCGATTGTTCATTACATTTTGTGGCATATCTATCATGAGTCCTGGATGGATTCAGTGATGTGATCTGGCCCCATGCGGTTCAGCAAGTCTCTACCTTTGACCGATCTGAATGGGTTGCCTGCTTTTTAGTTTTCACGAGTCCCTTCCATTATTGCTTCATTTATCAGATTATTTCCAAACAATGAAGAATTTTTTGATCATTTAGGAATTTAAAAGGTATTTACATATTTTTATATGTACTTTCCCAAGGGACTTTGCGAGATCTCGATGCCTTGCCTGATTTTTTTAAAGGATGGAGTTGTTTTTGTGGGGGTCTTATGAGATAGTGTTGTAGACTTTGTCAACTTCGTTCATATCCTTCAGTGACCATGAGATCTCTCTCATCATTCCACATAATCCCCATTTTATTTATTTTAGAATGTTCAGAGATTTCTTGAGTTTACATGAGTAACATCATATATATTTTCTTGAAATTTTTATGAAGCCTCACGTGACCAATATGGGTCATATTAGGGTATTCAAGAATGTTGTGGAATGTTCTATCTATTTTTTCATAAAGAGCCAATGGGGAATCACATAATTTCCTTTACATACTTGAGGACTTCCATGAAGTGAGGTTTATAATCCCAAAGTATTTCATGAGAGGATTTTTTCATGTTTTTGTTGTCCCATGGTGTCCTACAGGACTTCAAGGATGTGTATCATGGATTTTAGTGACCACAGACTCCTATTACCTCCACTATTAATATACATTGTTTTATTTTACCATATTTATGGTGTAGTGTGATATTTCAGGATTATCATCAATAAAAATTATCATTTCAAATGACGATTTGGAGAATAAGATTCAATACCATTGGAGGTATCTTACATTATATATATTTCCTCTGTATTATCAGTGGAATTTCAGATGTTTTTTAGGAACATGCCAATGAAAAACCAAGCGGCCTAGTTTTCTCATTTTTTGTCATCATGTGACTGTCAGTTGTCTAGAGTGGATTCAAATGTGTAGGAATGTTCATAAAAGGAGAATCCACATGATTCAAAACATGTTATCAATTGTGTGTGGAGTCTTCGTGTGACCTTGAATTGGTCATGCAATCACGTGTCCCTTGGACGCTCAGTCGATATGTAATTATTGGATCCTTTTATTTATTGTGGAATGAAATACCACTATTAAGTTATTTATTAGTTTATAAATATTGATGATACCTATTTGGTGGGAATCAATAAATACATCTTTAGGATTGGTGTATATGGTGAAAAGGGATCCATTTATAGGAAAACTAATGCTCACCTCAGTCTTTGGTGGTGTTGAGAAACAGTGTGTTAGATGATGTTTGGTTTAGCTGGTGACATTTGATATTACAAAAATGTATTATATATATAGCGGGGGGTGGAGGATAATTCATTCCTCAATTCACCCATTATCCAGAGTTCTCTCATTTCTTCCATTGTCAACTACCTCTATCACAAGACCATACCACATACCCTGATGATGAGCCTTGTCTGCAAGTCAACACCCCAAACCCATCATCCTAGATCTTTTCATTGAGACTATTACTTTCTCAGATACTCATATCTTCCAACCATGAGTTATAATTTGTAATATCCTTGAAATTCTCTAATGAAGGATTTTGTTTTTTGATGATTTTTTATAGTCATTGTCCCAATAATTAGATTATTTGTGACTCTCATGACCATGTATAGGTCTTGTGGTTCCATGTCTCTAAGGGGCCATTAATTTAATATGATTCCGCACAGGGGTAATGTGACCTGTGATCCCCTAAATGTTTACACTATCCTAGAACTTCTTTTGTCATTTCAGAACACCTTACCGAGTAATGTGATTACCATGAGGCCTCTAGTCTTCATCATTGTTTGAAAATATTTTTTTTATTCATCTAATACGTGATACTTACTTTTTTTCAGGTGAATTACAGTTCTCACCAAGGTCCCCCAGTTTCAGACAATCAAAGTGACCTCACTTCTATAAATCATATGTTGAACCTTTCTACCATGTGTATACTACTTATGAGGGTTTAAAGGGATGTATCTCACACAGGAATTATGAATACCCCTTGTCAGATCGAATCCTTCTATATGAGTTTTGATTGCTGGAAGACGCTTCCAAACCACTCCCAAATGTTAATGTGCCATCTCTCTAGGTGTCTGAATCCCCTGACTATGTTCATATGACTATTACCAAGGGAATTCAGATGATTATAGATCAATATCAGGGTTTGTATTATTTGATGGAATACTCACCATGAGTCTGTATGGTTGTGACTTCACTGAAAAACCAATAGGTCACAGTTATTCGAGCATACCTACCACCTCTATAGTTATTTCTGGCTGTGGATGGTACTCGAAATTGATCTTCACCCTGAGAGAAACTTTTTGAAGAATGGGAATCTCCATTTTTTGGGAGGAAAATATGTATGGAGTTTATTGATGATATGTATAGGGTTAATAATGAAGAATCCATGTGGATATCTCAACTCATCATTAACTGCCTTCCCAAACTTCTCTAGAAAATGATTAGTCGTTGGTGTCCTTGGACCAACACATTCCATCTTCCTCATAGTGTGGTGGGTATCAGTTTATGGTTTATTCATCAATAGGGTGGTATCTCTCATCTTGGAGGGATATATGATTAATTAATTTCTAATGTGGATGTCTGGAGTGATCCATTACAAACCACAGTTTCAGTGAGAGCTATTCTTAATATAGTTATGGAGAAATTACAGTTATATTTGATAGTGGATTTTATTATCTCTTTCACATTCTAGATCAATATCTTTCTTTTGTGGTAGAGGGGATAGAACAATGATTTTTCATCCCCTTCGGTTCAATTGTGAACAAGTCCATGATATTGGTGGCTCATATTGGTCCATTCTGTATGCTAGGGACATAACCTCATGACACTATAGGAAGGACCCAAGTTTTTCTTCAGACCATAGGTTGGAATGGTTTCTAGGTCTGTCCTAGAATGGGTGGAATTTCCCAAATGGGGACGTGCACCCCAAAATCCATGCTAGCGCAATGGTGATGGTTGTGTGACTTTCATAGAGGGGGAAATTAACCTCTATATAAGAGTCTTTGTGTGCCTCTAAAACATGACGGGATATATCCATCAATTAAACATTCCTTATATGATTATTTGTCTTACTAGGTTCATGTTCAGTTTTATAAGAGAGAACATTCATTGTTACATGTACTAAAAGGCTTCAAGGATTCTGAATGACCCATTCTATCCATGATTGCTGAACATCTATGGGGGTAGGACTATGATAGTTTAAACTCTTCCACATTCCATTCACAAAATGTCTGATTATTGATGATGAAATTATTTCTCCTAATGAAATATCTTATATGATCTCCCTTATGGATGGAATTTTCATAGCCTGGGTAGACAATCATTTCATATATGATATGTACAAACCATATCGATTTGCTCGATAGTTTTTCTATGTTCAGAGAGTTTCACCCATTCCATTGGTTAGGGTATGAGGGTAATGACATCATGGAGTCATTTTTCAATTCTAAAAGACATTATCACATGAAGATACGGGATCTCGATCATACATCCAACAACTAATTGTTCCACTTCCCTTCCCCAAGATTATTCCCATGCTTGGGTAACAACTTACTGAACAGTGTGTGATGATAGTTGGCCCGTCATGGGAAATTCATTTTTCATCGACTAATTTGTTATCCATGAAATTGATGGAATAAATTGAAGACAAATGTGATGTGTCACGGAAGAAAACAAACTTTGATTATGGTAATTTAGACACTGGATAAAATAATATTAAGGAAATCATCCCTACAAAAAATGTTATAGATAATACACCTGCTGAGAGAAGAGCTTATGGGGCTTCCACTCATACTTATTCCTTGGTTCAACAAATTTTCCTTCTACCTATCTTGACCACTAGTTTAGTTAGAGGAGATCATGTGAGATTTTGGATGATCTAAAAATTGATTCTTTACATATTCACTAAAACCCATTTAGTGGGTTTTCATTTCTAAGGGGAACTCTTTCATCAATCATTTCAGGACATGGGATGGATGGTTTTGAGCTTCATGTAATTTAAAAAATTATGAAGAAAATTATTTTTATTCAGGGAGAATTGGATATTAGTTAATGATATCTATTTGAATTTGTGTATTATTTTTCCCTTTCTAGGTAGGTAAGGGAGACATTATAGTAATTAGAGCAAGTTCATCCGCTAATATATTAATTGCATGATCATATAGACATTTAGACCATAGAAACGTGGATTTGTGAGGAAATAATTTCTCATTTGAATTCTGATATTTAGAAATATTCATCCTCTTGGTATTCTTCTAAAAAGAGGGTTGATGAGTTGACTACATCAGTTGATACTCTTCATCATAGAGATGATGTGGAAGAAGAGGGGACAGTGACACTCCAACATTCTATTGAGTCCTCTTGTTAGATACTTTCCAACCTCTCTAATGAAAATTATAAATTTTTTCTATAGTTTTACGATTTTAATGCATCATGTTTTTGTTTAAGATTTAGAGAGACTCAAAAATGTGTAGATTCCTCCCCCACCCCTTTGACAATACAAACAGATGTTCTGAAAATGTCCATATTCTATATTGATTTTCTTTTTCTATGTTATACACATCATCTCCTTGTTCTTATATTCTGTGAATCACCCATAAAAACCACCCTTTTTTATTAAATCATCCAAGCCGGAATATCAGGATATTTGTTCTCTGAAATGCTTAAAAATTCTCCCTAACATTGATTATTTTATAGATAAAGCTATTTCAATTATATTGTTCAATGAATGTCCTAGGGGTGAATTATCTACAATTTTTCAAATTCTGATAGTCTTGAAGAACAAATCAAGATTTTTAAGGTCACTAAATGGGCCTTTCAAGATATTGCAATATAAATTTTTGTCAATCTTTAGTTTAGGTTATTTTAGTTAGTACATAGTATTTCCTTAAATTAGGGTCTTTTAACTAAGATATAATGTCTCTTTTAGTTTATGTTAATGCATCATAGACATAATATTTTATTTGTTTAAGGGATTTTTTCTCAGACCTAATATTGATTTATTTTTTGGTGTTTTATCTTAGAACTAATTTTTCTTAGTTTAATGTCTTATATCTCGGTCCAAGTATTAATTTATATTAAGGTATTTAATATCAGGAATAATGTTTAATTTATATTGAATACTTTTATCTTGGATCTAATATTTTTTTATTATAAGTTATTTTATATTGGACATGATATTTCATTTTTTAGTGTCTTTAATTTGGACATTCTGTCACATTAGATGACAGTTGTTCAGCTCAGGCCTATAGTTTCATTTAGTTTAATATATTTTAACTTAGAACAGCTCCATGATCATGGGATATGTTTTAGACTTGACAAGAATAAACTAAAACACCATGGGGTGATGTGTTATGACATGGTCTTGTAGATTCTTACAAGAATTGGAAAGATATTTTTTAGAGTGACACTTATGTTCGATAACCATAGGTGCATATGTAAGAGCGAAATTCATGCATGCATAGTCTATAAAATGGTACTTGAAGTTGGGTATCTTATCTAGGTGATATGGAGTATTTATTGAGTGAATCTTGTAGATGAAGAAATATTAGGAAATCTAGGTCTTCCTAGATCGTTGGTCTGTGGGTGATGTAAATCATATCTAGAAAGTTCGATTCCATGAATATGAGATAGTGCATTCATGTCGGGTATGTACCATGACATTATAAAATTCTAGGTTCCAATTCTATTTATCTAAGGCTCATAAGGATTGGATATTCTCTCTAGAAAAGGGAATATCCATTTAATTGGTGAGTTCATGACATTATGAATCTGTATCATACCAAGAGTAAGATGGTATCCACTCCTCTTCTGGGGCCATGAATGTTTTATGAGGACTCAAACATCCAGATGATGATGCTAGGTATAAAAATAAGTCAATCTATGTAGTGTTTTGGAATCGTAGGGAAATTTGATCTTCAATAATGTATCTAGAACCCAACCGCATCCAGTTTTGAATCACAAGGTGTAGGATATCAAAGGATATGGAATTAAGTATTGTTGTCCTTCCTGGATAAAGGGTATGAAACATCATGATGTGACATGGATGTCATCAAATAATCTTGGATAGTTTTCTATAGGGGTTATAAATCATGACCCATAGTTCTGGAGTCAGGAAAATGATATGGGACATTCATACAAGTATTAGTTCGAACACATGAAGGTGTTGAGTGCTACAACAATGATGTTTTGGATCATGAGGATTCCATTTTCCTTCTTCATAGTGATGCATTAGGTAAAAGACAATAAGTGAATATACAGGAGACATGGTCATGTATTAATAGTCATGTAAAGGGATCTTGAAGTCGTGTATCCTTTTCAAGGTCCCTAGAAGGTTATGGTGATTAGAGATACCCCAACTCATGAACATTGATAGGTGGAAATTTTAAAATCCAGGGTGTGTTCAAGTACCATAAAAGTTGTTCCACCGCCTAATGAATAGATTCTTGTAGTAAGGAGATGTGAAAAATCATACTCAATCATTTTCAAAAAATAAGTGGTCTAGAATGCATAAAATGGATTTTAATATGGAAATCGAGTAGACCCAATGAGATTTATATATTATATGGTTACACCCTAATTTTTTCCTAAACTGTAATGATGAAGAGTTTTGTAAGAGAAGACTTGACATTTACATATGATTCCCTTTATGGGTTTTCAACTGGAAAAGTTTGGTTTCCTTATCAATAGTAGTTTAATGTCTTGGAGTATGGACCATTATTGGGTTGATTTCAAGGTTGTAAAACCTCCCCAAAGTAATGGTTATTTTATGTTCATATCACACATGGACCTAATATGGGAATTGTTACAAATGATCATAATTACGATACCTTGAGCCAAAGGAACTCCAATATAATTATCAGAAAGAGGTGAAAGTGATATAAATCATAGACCAAGGATCTCAAGTCTTGATTGATGATATGGTACAGTCATACTGGGAGTAGTTCAAATACACTAAGGTATTTCATTCTACCATAGTGATCATAGGGCTCACCATGATTGAAATGTACTTTTTTAGCATGCAATATTTGGTTGCTGGCCATAAGTCCATATAAAAGAATCATAGGCGTACATGCATTGTCTTGAAAAAGTTCACTGAAGCCGGATATCCTTTCCAGGGCCATAATAGATTTTGGTGATATGGGACACTTGAGTAATGATGTGCGGACTATGTATTTAGGTTCTTTAAAAGATGGGGGAAGCACCCCATACTCTGGTAGACTGGGGTAAGCGTATTGTGTATCTTTGATAAGGAATAATAATGGGTGATGGTTTTCAGAGTTTAGCATCATTTTGTAGGGATTGACTTTCCATCGTGTAGTTTAACATCGTTTGGTAAATAATTACATCCATGTGGTTTAACATCATGTGGTACATACCATATTCCATGTAGTTTAATGTCGTGTGATAAGGATGTACATACTTGTACTTAAATTCCATTAACGATGTGGGAAACAACGTGAAGGTGTGGAAATATTGTGTCTAGGGCAAAATATAGAGACTTGGGAATCAAAACATATCGCATGAGGATGTGAATCAATCCATACATAGTTCTAAATGAAGTCACTTGAGTAGGTTTGGACCGTATACAAATAGGGGTTATTTTTATATTTTTCTGTTTTGATTGATATATGAGTTGGAAATTTAGGCTTCACTAAAAATCATGTGATGGATGAAATAATGTCACACATAGTTCTTGAATGGGAAATACAATATGAAAGTTTGACCCATATGTAGAGGTTGGAATTATTTGGGTTGACTGTTGCAGTTGGGCTTTAGGATTAGAGGTTCCACTACATATCTTGTGATGATAGTAATCAAGGTATACATAGTTCATAATGTTTCACAATTTTTAACGTCATGTGGTGAGGATGAGGGTGAACATTCATGAATAAATGTAAATGTTGTGGTGGGACAAAGTGTAGAGAACCGAGCATCACTACATATATCATGAGGCTGATAATCACATAATTCACAGCTCAAAATTAATGATTTTAGGTAGGTTTTTCCCATATGAATGGGGGTGGGTATTTTTATATTTTTTTGATTTGACTAGGATCTAATTAGGAAATTCAGGCATCACTACATTTCCATTGAGGGTAGGAATCAAGTCACAAGTAGTTACTGAATGAGAAATTCTCTATGCAGGTCTGAGCCATATGTAGAGGTGGGAATTATTTCCATTAACCATTAATGTTGAGATCAATATTGGAGAAGCCAATATCCCCACATATCTTTGTGATGATAGTAATCAAGAAAAATATATTACTTGGTGGTCCATACATTTTAATATCTTGGGCTGAGTAACAGTGTGAAATGTCATGAATTTTTTGAAATTTTTCAATTGGGACCAAATACAAATGTCCATGAATCCCTACATATCACATGAGTATGAAAATCAAACAACACATAGTTATTGAATTCCCATGAATTTTAATGTCATGCAGTGAGGATGAAGGTTAACTTAACTGAATTGATGTGAATATCATAGCTAGTACCAAGGGTAGAATTATAGGTGTCGCAACCTATTTCTTGCGAATAATAATCAAACCACATCAAGTCATGAATAACTGTGCAGTTTAAAGTCATGCGGTTAGGACATTCCCATTGAAATTTACCATCATGTGGTGTTGAATCATGTTATTCCTTTTAAGGTAATTTATTTCTGACTGTACTAAACCGTTTGTATACTATTATGTCTTTATTGTGAGGGTTTTTCCCCACAACAATTCTTATGCTCAACGAGAGATATGATCTGTGTGAGAAATAAGGAATGGAAAGAATTTCCATATAATTCAACCAAATTTGAGTGTACAATAAGGGATGTTTCATTCATATATTGGTTGGACCATGATATAAGATCTAGGAAGCCCTACATATATCATTTCAAATGAGAATCAAACAACACATAGTCCTAGAATAATCATGATGTTTTACATCCTTCAGCGAAGATGTAGGTGAATCAATGTGAATAGAGATTGAAATCAACGATTCAAGAAGTTTTATATTATGCGGTAAGGACATTTTTCATGTAGTTTAATTAATTATGGTAATGGTGACTTCCATATAGATTAACATCATGTTGTTACGATTAATCACATATAGTTAAACATCATGTGGTTAAGAAAAATTCATTACAGTTTAATGTTGTGTGGTTATGATGAATTACGTACAATTTAACAACTTGTGGTTAGGAAGAATTCCATACAGTTTGAATTCGTGTGGTTAAGAATTTTTTTTCAATTTAATTTCATGTGGTTAGGATGGATTTTTTCCAGTTTAACATTGTGTTGTTGGGATATATTTTGTACAATTTAACATTGTGTGGTTAGGAAAATTATTTATAATTTAACCTATAATTTCTAGGACTTATTTTTTATATTTTAATATCATTTAGTTATGAATAAATCCTTATAGTTTAGCTTCATGTGGTTAGGATTAATTCTACGCTTGTGAACATCATCTAGTAAGGACGAGTTCTATATTGTTTAATGTAATCTAGTTAGGATGAATTCGGAAAATTTTAACATCATGTGGTTAAGATGAATTCAATACAATATAGTGCCGTATGGATAGGAAGAGTTCCATACGATTTAACATCATATAGAAAGGATGAGTAATGGGATTTACACTAATTTGGACGCCCTTGTACTAAAATCTATGAAATGTATTTCTTGTGAAATCATACATTGGTGGGAGGTGTGACACATTCACCATCTATTTTGACCAATGAGTAATCCATGTTGTGGACAAAAGTTGGTATGATGTAAGGTCCCTTCCATTTCGGTTCTATATTTTGGGGATTCATTCCCATTATAATTGGTATTCTAAGGACCAACACAAGTTTCCCATGGAGGAATGAGCATAAGAGAACTCTTTTAAGGAATGATTTTGAAATTCGATTCTGGTGGACCCATGGTTGTGCAGTGTGTGTGACCTTGTATCATCAATTTGTTCTAATTCATTTAGTCACATTTTTGATTTAACAATATCTAGGATCATTCCTTAAATGGCCTCTAAGAGAAAGGGATTATAGACTTCTATGTGTAACACTACCTCAAACCCATAAACCAGTATGTAAGGCATTTCATTTGTAGTTGTAAGTGTGGGAGTAAGATATGCCAATAAAGCAAAAAGAAGTTTATCATCACAAGACTTCTTATACATGTTTACCATCTTCTGGATTATTTTATATTGAGTCTTATTGAATGCCACTATCTATCCATCTGTTAATTCATGAATGTGAGATGAGGGATTGGACATGATATTGTACTCCTAGTACATCATCATAAACTCCGTGGAACCGAAATTGGTAATGCTTTTCATCAATATTGTCTGAGGGAACCTGAACATAGTGATTATGTGGGACTTTAAATTTTTTAATAATTTCCACATTATGAATTCCATGAGGGATACGGCCTCAGCCCATTTTCAAAATAAGTCAGTTTGATCTTCTTAGCTGTGGATCGGGGATATGGACCCATGACATATATCCCCCACAAAACACATGGAAAGGAATATTTATATGTATGTAGACATTATATAGTATTTTTGGTGAAGTTTTCCTGGATTTTTCAGGCATTAAATTTCTTAGTGAATTATATAGTGTAGTTCATCATGGTTTATAGTAATATCCTAAACTCATTATTAGATGGGAGATCCTGGTCCTATATTGATGGGAAATATAAGAGCCAAAATGGACTTCTTTCATGAATGAAGAAATTTATCCTTCTACTATGCATATGAGGGGAATCCCATTTAAGAAAATCTTATAGAGGTTTTTCTTCTCATTTGATCAATCCTGTAGGGTAAAATTATATGCCTGACACCAAATATATTCCCTTCTAGATTGATCAAATACGAGAGTACCATTTTTTAGATAGCTAATTATTAGATCTATCCATCTAAGGGTGGTAATTGATTCATCATAATCTGGAGGGTTGTGGACCTAATTGATCTATACTATATAACAAATAACTATTTCCAATATTATTTTCTAATGTATAATGTAGAATATTTCTTCTTCATGATCAGGGTCAGCAATGACAATGGGAACATTAGGAAATGAATTGGTGTGTAAATTCTACGATCCAGTATTTTGATGAAATGTGGAATAAAAAAGAAATTATTCTTTTATTCCCTTGAGGCACCTTGTGAGAGGGCCCAATTCATGCTTTTTTATGGTGTATTCCCCATTTACCTACTTTATCACTAACTTCAAATCGCATTTGATTTTAAGGTAATATATTTTTAGTGTTAGGGATAATTAAAAGCCATATATGAGGGAATTTTATTCTACCTCATTATGCATGCAGCCTTTGAATAATGAGAAAGGGTAGGGTAGAACCTCATTGTCGGGAGAGACAAACAAAATCACTAGACCTACCAGGTTGGACCTATGGTTTTCCATCATTATTTTGATTGGAATTCATGAGGTTCAATAAAAATACATCTTCCATGTCTAAGGAGAGTCATGGGAATTGAATACCTATTCAACATGAATCATTGTGTCTTCTGGTTAATCCATCAGGACAGGATGTGCTGCCAGGAAATCAGAAAGGGCATGTCCTCTCACTGACTTCTATGACATAAAATAAATGTCATATTGCTTAAGAGAGACAATCAATCAGTCCATGAACCCTGTCATACATGTATTTAATGAATTTACCTATTTTGATCAATATGAGAGACCAATTGGACGTCTTGGTTCTTCAAATAATGCCTCAAAATATTCACAATGAAGATGATGGCAAGGAGGATCATCTAAACATTAGAATATCTGGTCTCAGTACCGATAATGGACCAAATGGGGTAATATAGACTATTTTCACATCTTGAAACATTATTTTGTGCGAGGAGGGTTCCTAATGAGTGTTTCATGGGTCCCAAATAAAATATGAGCGACCTCCCTTCCCTCAATTGCATTACAATTTGTGGGGGAACCATTTATTTATTGATACATTTGATGCATTTCTATAAATCATTGCCCAATTAATATGTTATTAACTTCTTCATTAGATCGATGAAGGGGAGATCATGGACAACAATGTTGGAAATGAACATCTGAAAGTAATAATTTATCCATTAGATCTCCTCAATTCATTGAGATTTGTGGGGGTGATGCATCCAATATTTCTAGTCATCTCTAGGATGAACTCAATGATTTGGTGACATACCAAAAGAAAAATGAATTTCCCTTACATTACCCAGAATGTTAATTTCATTGGATTCATCATCTGACAGTGCTTTCATTTCTTAATGAAAATTGTTTTATGGTCTATGATGTGATCACACCACATTTAGTATTTAATAACCAGGTCATTGAAATAACATTCATCTATCCATCATAGGAATGAATTAAATATATTGTTCATGGAAAGATGATATGTGGCTCCAATATTCTTTAATCCAAAGGTTGTGACCTGATTGAAAACTATACCATGATGTTCTCTAAAGGAAGTGTATTCTTCATATTTATGGTACATAATTATTTGTTTGTACCCTGAGTACCATTCCATGAATGAAAGTTCTTGGAAACTAACATTTTCATTGATCAAGAGTTATGTGATTGGTAATAGGAAATCATCCTTTTTGAAATAATGATCCAGGTCCCTGAAATCAATGTAATCCATAATCAACCCATTTATCTTCTTAACAAGAATGACATTAAAAATCCATATCGGGTATTGCACATGTCATACAATGCTTTCATCGATCAAATTATCACCATCTTATTTTATATTGGTTGCATGATAGGGGTGTATTCTTCTTTCTTCTAGCTTGAACCCTCGATGTTCATCTAGTTTCCTGAGATGGTGTGTAGCCTCATCTTGGTTCATTATATGAATTTATGTGTAGTTCCATGTTAACACATATTGATGTTTCTTGATAAATATGATTTTCCTTTCATAATCTTTGAGGAGAATGGAGACACTAATCAGTGTAAGTCGTGGGTCATCCTATGTTTTATGAATTGTCTTCCCGAGTTCATTAATGGTGGTGGGGACACTATCCTTGAATGCAGATAGGGTGTTTCTGAGGTCAACCACATCTAATTTAATCTCAAGAATTTTGAAGAAATTCTCAATTTATTATTGAAATCCAGGGGCCCTGCTATTATTATAAGGGTGGAAGAGTCAATGTTAGTCAGAATTTTCATCCACGATTGATTGATTCATTTTTGAGAAATGTTTGGGATGATATTATTCGATGCAATCATTGGGGACATGAAGGGATTGGACCATTGGGATTATGTCTATGACCTCAAATTGGTTTGGGGGTCATGTAGTCACAATCAATCATACCCCAAGGATTCATAGGTTCACTCCCCAAGATATTGGATGGGAAACTTGTGTAGAATTATCCACCATTGGTTGTCAGCCTACCTTTATATATAAATCAACTTCAGCAAATGTGGCACTGAATGTCTCTAAGGGGTAAATATCAACATGTAGTATACATACCTTTCCATTAATGGGAATCATCGGATATTGGTGAATGATTTAAGGTATCTCCATGTGGATATGGATCCATTGCCTTCTGAGTAGGATGTTATATGTTGTGTCATAATATATTACCATTAAAACAACGTTTGATGTGAAATCCCCAAACCAAGAATTGAGATTTATTTCCGTAAGAGACATTCATTCATTATTATCATAACCATAGATAGTTAGCATAGTGGGAGACAAATACCCTTCACCATATCCCAACAATCATAGGGTTTTCCATGGATAAGATAGATTCCAAAAGTATTATAAATTATATCTCTTTAGACGTTGAAATTATCGAGTTTTCTCAAGAGATGTAGGGGTATGAAGTGTTCTTGAAGGGACATTTCTTGATCTTAATTTGTGAATGAGATGGGGATGTAAAATTATGATTCCATGGAATCCACATGATATACCTAGGCTGTAGAAACTTATGTCCCAAAATATTATGGTCTTTGGAGGGCATCAACAAGTTCCTGCCTGAGTTTTATTGAATGATTGAGCACATAGAGGAAATAGTGATGGAATTGGACAACCAAAATCTATTTCATAAGGATGAAATTTTATTCTCAAGGACATCTATTCCAAATATGGGGTTTTTCATGGATGTGTGGATGTAGATCCAAGGAATTTTGGGTGGATTAACTGGATTCTTATTCATGGGGCTTCCTATCCTTCCCCTTTGTCTATGATGATAGGATTATTGAACCCCCACCAACTAGTCATGTAAGACAATCAGTTTCACACAACTTATGGAGGGTTCTAATATTCCTCCTGTCCATTTCTTGGATTTTTGGAGATATTTTCCGGAATTCTCACCTATATATTTATTTTCCTTAGAGAAATGGACAAAATATTGGGTCGGCATCCACCTGTGTTTTCATCAATATCCTCAGTTAGTAATCATATGACTACCTATTCCTATGTTATGTGTAGGAACCTCTTGATCTATGGAAAAATCATCCTCATAGAAGGGGTATAAAATGTGTATGATCTTCACATAACCAAATATGACTTCTAAATATGATTAGGGTTCCGTTTGGTGGTGTGGTTCCCTTGTTTCTAATTCCATACAAGAGAAATTAGTGAGGGTGAAGGCTCCCTTTAGAGGAAAATAATATTCTTACACATCTATAACTTTCTTCTTCAAGTGTTCATTCCCACTTTCGGGAGAAATATTTGGTGTTTCATTCCTTGGTGGTGGTTCTAAATATTTTGTGCAAAACTGTGTTTTCAAAGTGTCATGGGATCAATCAACTATCTTTTGGTCCATCTAGTTGTTAAATTTTCACACATTTTGAGATTATATGTTTTTTCAGTAAACCACTTCTTCAAATTAGATAATTCTTACAAAATCCACTTAATCTATTAAGTAATCTATCCCCAGATTTCTGGAATCAATCATGTTGTGAAGAACATATTCGAAGATGAAGAAGTTCTAGATATTATGACCTAGACTTCTTCATAAAGGGTGCTAATTAGGATGGTGGGTGAGGCTGAACTCATTAGGATTCCTTGGTTGCAGGAGCGTGAGTATGTTAATTTTCATTGATGGAATGAAATTACTAAGGACTTGTTCATTTTAGATGGAGTACAACATATTCATCCATTATTCAAATCCTGGGTGACCCTGATTTTTCTATGCTTTTGGTCGATAGAGATTCTATGGTTTTTTCCACATAAAAGGATGTGATGGGGGGTTCAGGTCCTACATGGTTATTTGGATGTGCAATACTGACACCATGAGATTTATAACTACATTTTCTGCTCTGGATGGCCATTTTCCAAATATTGCGAGAATGATTGATGTTTTCTACTGAGTGTGATAGATGTATTCTTCTAGATGTTAGACCAATTAAGAGAACTCAAAAAATCCACCTTTATATTTCCATAGAACCATTGGAATATTAAACTCATCCCTAATATTTTATTCATTGAGATCAAAGTATTTTTATTACGATAAAGGGATGCTATGTGAGACGGTCAAACCCTTCCACCTTGATATGAAGTCAAACACCCACTAATCCTCACATTATCAGCAGTTTTTAGGATAACAATCATTATCTTCATCACTGTAGAACTGAATTGGAAAATTAATTGATGAAAATGGTCTTACCATCTGATATGGATCCTCCTAGTAAACTGTTATCTGAACAAAGGCATAAATTTTCAATGTCTATATGAAACACCTCACTTTGGTTACCTCATATTGATCTTGAGGGCCTATCATCGACCCACACTGGGATACAAAGGGTGTGATATATTTTCTGGGATCTCTTTAATAGTCAAAGTAATAGATGTATGGTTTTGGAAATTTAGTGGGGAAAAATTTTATTCTACCCCATCGGGATATGGATTCCTCTCAGGATGCACTGTTTCACATCACCCTTCCTTGGCTTCCATACGAGTATCCAGGGACTCAATGACATTAAAGAGATCTAGGGGAACCATTTATTAGGACACTCATCTCCATAATGATTCTATGGGTATTGATTTGGTTAAAATAATTTCATCTCTTACCAATTTTTTATTCGACCATTGATTTAACTGTTTTCCCAGTGAGGGAGAGGCTATTCCCACAATAGAGCAAATTCACAATTATTTCAATGTTCCTCAGTTATGTGGACTAGATGAATATAACTTTATCCAAATTCATGCCAAGATACCACACTTTTTAGAATATTGTCCACTTAAGGGAGACCATTGTTGTCTACTTGGAGATTATACACGTTGAGAATGTTGTCTCTGAGTATCTCATTGATGTGTTTTATGAGGGTTTTTTTTCTCTATCATATTGTGAAAAAATTTACAACATAGAAGGAAGAATATTTATTTCGGAGAGGTGATTTGGATGTTTATGTACCCTTACTCAATATAATATTCCATCATGGAGGTGAATGCTCGATATCTGTGGGTGCCATGTTTTGGATCCGTCTTTAGTTTTGGTTGTGTGGAGCCTCATTTGGTGAAACAAAGTCAACCTCCTACCAAGGCATGTTTTTTTGTGTCATAGCCTTATGAACATGTGACTTCATCAATAACTACCATGATTATAGTGACAATATTTATAGAGGTATGTTGCGAAATTTTGGTTGTTCCATTAATCACGGAACAATAGGGTGATTCTACACTATCCTATTTTGGGTCATTATTAATACCCTTGTCCATGTTCATACATATTGTCTTGTGACCCCCGTGAGTGCTGATTATCTTCGTTGTACATTCCTCCCATTTTGGTTTATAAATAGTTACTATGATGGAGTATTTAGTCATGCTTCAAAACAATCCCCAACCCGTATGGTTTTTATTAGTATGGGAGGATTGAGTGGAATGCATACCATTGATTGATTTATACAAACTAAGAGAATAATGATTCCCTTTATGGTGGTGAGGATGAGGAACGTTCCTCTAGCCCTATGGGGTGCAGGTTAATTGGTTCCTCAATTAGCATGGATTTGTCCAAGTGTTAAAGATCCAAAGGCACCATTTGGGGACATGCCGATTCTCAGAATGGACATGAAGATATAAATTCCCCTATCCTAGTTGGGGGGGTTAAATTAGGATCACTTCTGATGTATCTAGGGTCCTCTAATGGGATAATAAACCTAGTTCTTAAGATTGAGATATAAATTCCCCCAACCCAGCAGGTTGGGGTTAACATACAACTACTAATGGCATATCCGGAATTCTATCTGGAATTGTTTATTCATGGGGTGGTGATGGTGTTACAAATTCCACTATCCTAGGAGGCCGAGTACCATCCTAGATGGATACCATAGAAGATGCTACTATAGTATACATGATGCAGTGAATATGTTCTTGGGTAGGATATTGGAGCGATGGTAACTTCTAGTGAGAAACATTCTATATGGAATGTTGTTCGAGTGATCAAAACATCAGTCACTATGTTCAGAATGTCCTCCAATTATTTGGAGGGGACTATATTGAAACCGTTCTTCATATCCTATCTCTATTTTTAATGTTTGGGTGCTATAAGATTTTGGTAATTTCATTGTTGTGACCAACTGTCCTAAGAGTTACCTGTCCCCCTAATTTCACTGGAGTATATAACATGGAAGGATGCCATATCAGAGGGTTTTTCTATTCCAGTGGAGCATTAAAGTATAACACTATATATTTTCCCAGTATTTCAATGTGGATACATGAAATGGATTCAATGATTAGCTCTTTATGTTCCATGATTCAATTTCGTGATGTGTTTTGAGGATTTTCACCATTCCTTTTGGGGTTTGGATCCCGAGCTATGGAGATAGAATCTCGGTATAGATGACAATAGATTATATTGATAATATAAACGTAAAAATTTATATCCTAGATATGGGAGATTTCAAACCATCAATCACTGATTTGTAGCCCACTTACTATACCTATGTAAGGAATGCAATCCTTTAAAAGCTCATCTAGGATCTCATAGTTAGCAGTATTAAGGGGCCAGTACATGATGGGAGGTTTTTTATAAATAACCCTCTCTATATGTCAATGTTAGCCTCCTAAGCATTAGAATTATACACCTATATCATGTCAGAACATATAAGATGGCTCTTTTGGTTTCATTCAAAAGGGACTGGGGTACTACATGAAGTCGATGGGGAACCATATCCAATTGACCTCGATGATTCATAAACCTCTCCATACGATGGTGCAAGTGTTTTGAGCACCTCTCCAGGTAGAGGTGTTTAGGAAAGTGTAGGATTTACTTGACAATTGATCATATTTCCATGGGGAGGTTGACCATGGTTAATTTCAGGAGTATTTTCATTGAAATACATCTCCACAGTGCCATGTGGATGACTATTTTGGTAATTACTATCATCTTCTTCCTCAATGATAAAAGAATAAACTTACCCTTGTGGTGTTAAAAATGTGTCTCAAACAACCTCAAGGACAGATGCATTGAGATGATTAGGAGTATAGGCCATGATCTGCATCATGGTTTGGACATGATGTCCATCCTTTTGGTATTTTGAAATGGTATGATCCCACTATATGATGGTTTTCAGAACATGTATTCAAATTTATACTTATGCAGGAGTATGAGACTTCTACTGAAGATATTCTATAATATGTCGATAAGTTGTATCATTTTTTAAATGAATGTGAGATTTTCACTAGGAGTGTTCCATTTTTTTTTTGATCCCAGGTTTATATGGTAATATGAGTCCAACCTCGATGCTTTGGAATATGTTAATGGTCTTTTATGAAAGGAATTTAAGCCTGATCTGAGGCATTTTCCACTCTCACTGTGTGGGACCTAGAAGGGTCAGGAATATGAACCAGGCGTAAATATTCATTTCACATCAGATTATGATGATGGAAATCAATAATTAGATAAGGAATATGATACATTTAATGTTTTCCTTAGAATGATCTTGGCGCAATAATTTGTTGTGGAAGTATGCATATGCATCTATCACTTGTGATCTTCTAGAATATTCCACGAAGATTCACTGATCATAATTTTTTTCAACCCTGAGGATTGTTTGATTCTAAAATTTTAATACCTTCCCAAAATAGGGATATTTTTTGAATCCTAGTCATTTGGAGTATTCTTTTAGACGTCATCGACAATAACAGGAGTATGTCACGAGGCATGTGCCCCTGTCGCGTGGTGTTCCCCAACCATAACAAGGATATGATATGAATCATAGGCCGTTAGAATATTCCAATAGATATATTTTATTGGATATTTCCCCTATATGGAGGCCTTCTTATCTCTCATCCAATGAGACCTAGTTGGAATGGGAATATGATACCAATATGATACCTCTCCCTTCATCAAAATATGCTGATAATCCTACTAGGCATTAAAAAAAATTACTTGTTCAGACAAAACCAAATTTTCATGATGATTAGAGGGTTTAGATATCCTGTTTGTGGGCATATGAGAATTAATCTCTCTTTTAATCTCTAATTTTTTTTCATAATATGAATGAGATTAGTTCATCTATTTTTATAATATATTGTCATTTTATAAAAGTTTTTGTAGGTATATGTGCCTATACATTTTTTGTCTCCACGATAAACTGGATGATGCATTCAATTGAAGTGGGAATATGTGCACACTTATTTCTTCCTTGTGCAATTAGAATATGAAAATGAGAGTCTTACATGAGGTTATAGGTATGAGACTCCCCCATGTTTTCTTATTGAGATTTTCCCACAGACTTATTTTGAATGAGTTGGGATATGATCATAGTTTTCTGTTCCTACCAAAATATGATGATTGTCACCTTCTGATGGCGTGGGTGTATGATCCCTCTCTTATATATCTAATTCATTCCTTATCTGATGAGTCTTACTTGTATCACATTCATGGTCATCACAATAATTTGTGTGTTTAATGGTACCCATAATAGGGGAATTCTTTTTACTAGCAGTATGGTGTTGGTGATAGTGGTTGACAGGTGCTCTCCTCAGCGGAACTTGAATCGAATGGGATTTATATTTGGCCTCATGTTCCAACATCATCAGATATGGATGGTGGCAGTTGCCACACTCTGTGGAGAATCACATGAAGCTAATGATTATACTAATAAGGGCTATAGGTTTAATAGCAGCCACTCCTAGGTTATGTGGACTCACTGATCATTGTGGTTGGAGAATTTCATGAGAAAAATCTATGGTTATGATTGTACAATTTTAGCTGTAATCCTAGGACTTCATATTTTCTTCTTGTCATTGGATTTTTTGAGTTGGTGAAATTATCCTTCTACCCATAGATGCTGTTGTCATGGATGATTTCATGGAGAGAATGCTTGATAATGAGGACATTGTATCAAATCAGGATATTGTAAATATTAGTTTTCATGCATAAAACAAGGAATAAGGATGCCAATTAGTGTAATATCATAGGCACAATATTATCAATCATATATGAATGGTTAGCATAACTTTACTAATATTATATTATTCATCAATTCTGCTCATTTGGATTGTCAATATGTGTATGGACTTATTTCATGAGAACCCATGTTAAAGAGGATCATATATGATATTATTCTGTTGTTACTTCTTTATTTTTATAGGGTTTTCAGAAAAATGTGTACAGTCACACTATCTAACAATAATTCCATTGTTAAAGAGATTATTATTGGTGTTACCATTTTTTCATATAAGGTAATATAAAATGACCCAATAGATATGAACTAATCATTTTTTCCATTGGAGATATTCACGTTCGTTCCACCATTTTTTCATATATAAAGAAAACTAATGTGGGTTGATGGATACTGACTAGTAATTTTTTCATTTGATAGATTCACATCAGGTTCATCATTTTTTTATCGTTAGGTTTTCGAAGTGTGAAATGGGTTTCTCTCATCGGGATACAATTGTCGCTTTTCCCAAAATCTTTTAATGGTTCCCATCTATAGTTTGGTATAGAACATATTTCCAATTTCCAACAATCATCTAGTTTTATAGACCCAACAACTCATGAGAACATGCAATGGTCGAGAGGATGTGAGGTCGGGATGATCTTACCCTTTTTGGGGAGAATTGATTCCCACTCCAAGGCTCTCTTATAGATATATGATATTTTCATATATATATACCAAACAACAATACATGACAGATTAACATGACCAAATGACTCGTTGGTTAATTATCTCATTAATGAAAGGAAGGGAGTCTCATTGATGAAATGATGGGAGTGTTGTCTCATTAGTGAATCCAACTATATGAATATGACTTCTTTTATCCATTTTCTTAACAATGAATAATTTCTTTTTGTGCTAAAGTTATATGACCAAAATTTTTGGAGTGTGATAGCACGTGAGGAGGTGAATCTTATTTTGAGGAGGGGACTGAGCCATTATGATGAATCCTGGATAACTTTGTTATTGCTGGAATAAAAACCCCCATAGATTATTAATTCAATGCAGTTTAGTGTCACAAATGGGATGACATATGTGTGGGTATTGAGACACAAAATTATTGATCTCTGGTCTTAGGGTGATATACTATGTATAGTTGTTATGGGAGGAATCATATTCATCAATGCCCAATAATTCCCTTGGTACTGACCTCGAGGTATATTCCACTTTATGAGTTGTGTTCATAACAAGAAAATCAACGGGTCATTACATACTAGTATTTCACTTGTTTGATGATATTCAGGATTCCTAATTAGTTATCCATTACAAATATATAAGCCAATGTGAGATATTCTCGGTGTGGAAAAAGGGGTAGTAGATGATCAGCCTCAAGACATATAGATATGGGAATTGTTTACTTTGATATTTCTTGGGATGTTTGGTATAGATATTGGGCCTTAAGAAAGAATCGTTCATATAATGATTATGGTAGGAATCAAATTCAACATAGTTTGGTTCATGAATTATTACATTGATTGATGAGGTATAGTAATTATCACATGGGAATGATTGTGTGTTGAGGGTTTCTATCTTATCCATACTATTATTACATCGATGTGGATGTTAGATAGATATCGGGCCATAGAAAGGAATCAAACATATCCCAGTTATTGTGTGAGTCAAGGCTCTCATTGTTAATTTTATATCGATACATAAACACTAATGTTACCCTACACTATTATAGAAGATTACAGTGCAGATTTTATGATCATTATAATTATTTAATCACACATGATCCATTTTCATTATGATAAAATAGGTATAATAAGAAATTAATATCATTTATTTGAATTTGTGACTTATATGATAAGATAAAGTTATATGATCAAAAAATAGCTCGATCCATGGGGATAGGTGGAAAATGTATCCTAAATATGGCAGGAATCATAGTTGCGATCGTTCCCTTTGTCAAGGATTACACTATAATGTTTCCCTATTGATTGAGGCAAACACTCCGGGTTTTCCTTTTTGAACAGGGCTAACACTCTAAGGAATCCCTATTGACTGGGTATTATATATCATATTTCCATTGTATTCAGGGATTATACACAGAGGATGAATACGTATTATTAAATCCCATAATGTCCTTGTGACCAGGTATTCTTATCCAGATGGCGTCACATGACCTAGTTGACTTGTTTAGGGTACATCACATAATCCAATTGGCTTGTTATAGATTCCATCACATGACTTGTCTTAGAACATATGGGGGTGTTTCAAGAGTTAGTGTGACATGATTTGAATAATTTCACATGTATTGGATAACATCGCTAGAGGTCATCACAAAATCTATCCATCATGTCTAGATTGCATCTTGGGTCTCAGCTATTTTTCCCAGAGGGTGTTGCAAGAGATTGGTTTCCCTTCCTAGATGCAACAACGAGACTTGGCTGATATGATTGAACACCATTATATAATTTAGGTGATGCATATAATTTAGGTGACCCAGAATGTTTCATGAGAGCAAGGTGGGGTGAATAAGGGGTCTTTTGACTTTCATTGACATGTCCATAGGATTTTTTTTGTCCCAAATTACATGTTATAGGAATGTCATGAGATCTAAGAGACATTTCCGAGAAATTTTGTGTATCCTAGTATGAGTCACACGAAGCACATGATGTTCATTGAGCATATATTTCATTTAATTATTCTACATTTGATCTTGGTTCTAGAACTTGTATTGTGAATTCCATAGGATTGGTCAGTATCAGTTTATTTTGAGTCCCACATGATACTGTAGAAATTTGGTATGTTGTACCCATGCATCACTAGGATCCCTTTGGGTGATCTATGAATGATCATGTGAAGTACCTTATGTATGGAATATGGTTTCTCCTATAGTTATCTAGTATATTACTAGACAAAAGAGTTTTCAGTTGTGAGAACTACTACTTTGAGATGTCTGTCAGGGTCGAGAGTCGAATCGTCAAGAGTAAAAAAACCCAACCTCTCTGAGTCGAACCACATTTTCCATGTTTGGAGTGGGTATTTATAGGAAATTACACCATTGTTATTGGAACATTGTGTGGAATATCTAGAACGATTTTTAAATGGAGTTTTGAAGCAATCAAATTCCACACAACATTGTGAGTGTCAACCATAGACCGCTTCGAGTGAATCTACTGATTTTAAGTGATCAGGAATCTCTTCCATCAACACATCCTTTATCAGATTATTTCTGATTAATGAAGACTTTTTTGATCATGAGTGAATGATAAGGATATTTCATCTGGTTCTCTACTCATTCCCAATGTCCATTATGAGATCTTGATATCCTTCCTAGAATATTTTTTTAAGGTAAGGGTAGTTTGTTCGGGGGTCTCGTGAGACCGTGCTACAAATTTTCATAGCTAGTTGCATGTCCTTCAATGATAATAAGATCTCTTTACTGCTTCCTCATTTTCACATTTGTTTTATTTTAAAAAGTCCAGGGATTACCTGTGTTTAGATGAGTAAAACATCGGTATTTACATTAATTTTTTATGATTTCTCATGTGACAAATATGTCTCAAATGAGGATGTGTGATCATGTTGTGGAAAAATATATCATTTTTTCAAAGAGAACTAAGAGGAAAGAAAATATTATCATGGGAAAACCAAATTACTTCCATCCAACAAGTCCAAAAAGACAAATGAATTTTTGAGATGTGGCATACTTGTCATCGATGTCTCATGGTGTCTTGCGGGTCTCCAGTGGCGTATCATATTTCATTCATCGACCACAAATGCCTTTTTCCTCATCCTCATTATCACGTTTATTTTATTTTACCAATTTTCAAGACATATATGAGATTTCATGAGTAACATTGAGGAAATTTTTCCTTTAGAATGAGGATATAGATCATGATTTTCTTAACCATCAGTGTATCTCAATTATGGTGCTGGTGTTGATTCAGGAAGGACAAAGGGCTGTTCAGATGCTGATTGTGGAAACTGGATGCTGGTTAAGGGAGGCTTTGAGAATATTCTGAAGCAAGGCAGTGATGTACCCCTGGATAACAGATTTGCAGGCTTGACTGAGCTGGACTCCAATGACCCGGAAGCACCCTACCCACATCAGGATAGGGCTACTACTGGTGCTGTTATATCTGATAATATTGGGAATGGGGAAATAGGAGGGGCTGCTGGAGCTCCTGTCATCATGCTTCAGGTGGAACTGGATAAGGGATGTGGTGATTCACAAGGGAGTGATTTGTTGAACATGGTGCAGGAAAGTCCTGAGGAGGATGCTGAAAAAATCTCAGAGGGGGTGTTGAATGACAATAATAATTCAAAGAAGCAGAATGTCAGGGAGAGATCTTTGAATAGACAAGAATTTGTAGCGGCAAGATGCAAAAATCAGAATAATAGGGACCATTATCCGTGTCTGGAACCTGTAGACGTTAACAAGAAAAATTCCAAGTTTTCACCCTCCTTGGTGCATGAAGGCACTCTAGGGATGGATGAGGGGAAAGAAAATCAAGGTGGCAGATTAACGAGTTCTATGAAGGAAACATATAGTGACATTCTTAGGAAAGTGGAGAAGAGGGATGAGAGTATTGGGGCGTCCACTACTCCATCAAAGATGAAACCCAGGAAAGACTACTCTAACACACTAAGGACTATATCCACCATATCATCTACAAAAAATGGAAAGCTGAAAGATTTGGTTCAGAAGAAGGGATGACAGAACAAAGATCCAATGTCCCCAGCAAAGTTACGTCTGCGGGAGCAGAATATCCACATGCTAAATCAATACGCTCCACAATCTGAATGGGAGTCGGCAGATCCAGATGAGCTCTCAGAAGGTGGTGGTGATGATGTGTTTGATGCTTTCTAAGGTATGAGGTTGTAAGGTTTTGTGGTACGCTGTCTTTTTATTTTTTCTCTCTTCTGCTCTTTGCACATTCTTTTTATTTAAAAATTTCTACGGGACTGGGCATTCAGCCTAGTCCTGCACCTTCCTTGCTATTTATTAAGTATTTATATAAATTTAAAAATATTTTATAACTATCATTATAAATCCTTTATCAGCTCTTAGGTACTGAGCAGTGATAAAATAAATATTTATCAGTGCTTATTACTCATGTTTTGAAAAATATAATCTTCATTATCAATTTTTTCAATGTGCTGATAAAAGATTCCTAATATATTTAAAAAACCAAACGAAATGTGAGATAGTCATGATATAAAAATATTTCCATGGAATCCAACCACTGCTGGAACTTTTTCTTGGTGAATCAAAACATGAAACACACAACCTCCCCCCCCAAAAAAACACACCAAACCACTACCTCGAATTGCTTATACATTGCTCAACATATGGTCTTCACTTATAGTTAGGTATTCTGATGAAAATATTTATATCTGGATATGAGGTTCTCATATTTTCATTAACCTAGTGCAGTAGGCCAATCTTTCCCTTATAGGTTCTTGTTTTATTTCTGTATTTTAAATTTTTATTTAATCTTTGATGATTCCATTAGTTATTTGGGATCAAGTCATTGTATACAATTTTATTTTTTTATGAACCATTATTTTCATGACTAATAATTTGGATATCCAATAATAGTATTTGTAAAAACAAATTATCATTTTTATCATTGTCTATGTCAATACCCCTTCTTTCTCTATATTCTTAATTTTGTGGCTATTTTGAAATATTAGACAATCACCTCTGGTCTATAGTTAAACCAATTAAATAAATAATTATGCCACTATTTAAACTATGGAATATTTGGATATAAAAACCATAATAGAATGAGAAAATGGATTTAACAATCAAAGTATCAGTCTTTTGATTATGAGAATAAAAAAAAGAAGCTGATTCTATGCAATTCATGTTTGGGAATTTATTTATTTAAAATGTGTTTCAATAGTTGGGTGTAAGTGTTTTTCCCTGAAAATTTATTTGATAATTATATTGTTGTATTATTTTCTGATAAATCATTGTATGGGTGTTACACTATTTATATTTATTAAATGGCTCATCATTATCAAAATTATTATGGGGTTGTATATATTTTACTTTGTTGTGATATTCTATTGTAAGGGTTAAATTTATTCTTACCAATTTATGTTTATTTTATAAATATATATACACTTATATATATATAGTTGTGAGTATATATTTTTATATATATTTATATTATTTTTTAGAACTTTTAATATAAGTGTGATTTTATAATTATTTATTTAGAAATTGTGATCATGGATTTTAGATTATAGAAGGGATTATATTCGTTTTCTTTAAAAATTATTTTTAAATTTGAATTTTATTAAATTATGAGTATTATAAATTCCTTAATATATATATATATATTTATATTTAAATGTGTATGGGATAAATTTTGCATGGGTTGGTGTGTTATTATCCTTTGTTTATCATAAATCTTATTGTTCTGTATTATTTATTTATACGACCATAATTATAGACCACCCTAGAATATTAAGGACGGGTCAATGTGAATTTTATGACCTCCATAAAATACTACATATGGGTATATATGTTGTGATGACCTCCCTAGAATCCTTGGGTTGGGTTGGTGTGGTGATACAACATTCCAATAATCTTGATATGTTATTTTATATTTGATATATAATTAATTATAAATGTAATAATTCAATAGGTTTTTAAATCAATTATTATAGAATATAAAATGGGTGTTATTAACTTATATATATTAGAAATTTTTTAGGTATTGATCATTTTTGGTCAACATGTATTGGTTCCACTTAGGAATCTGTAATTACTATCCATTTATATGAAATAAATTTTTATTTATTAAAATGTTTTATCAATAAGTTTTTATATAATCTAGTGAATTGAATGAGAGTTTATTGTTATTATTTTTCATATTTGGGTTTCATATTAATCTTTAATTTCTGATATTATATTTTCCTTTGATCATGAGATTTAAGAAAGACATGATGGGTTTCAGGAAATTGTAATTATTTCAATTTGTTTCTTGGGACTGATTGTAAATACCTGTAAAATTCAAGGAAATTTTTTTCTTAATTTTTGTGGGAATTTTAGAAGAACGTAGTTTCTGACAGAACCTGATTCCAAGGCCCGGTGTGCCCGGAATCATTTTCCGAAGTTTGGATCGGGTACGTTCAGTGAACGAACGAGCGGGTTTTTCAAACTTTTGAACCGGTGCTCGGAATCGAATTCCAAGGGCACCGATGGAATCGCAGCGCCAGTATTTTCTTAGAAACGCCATTTCCAGAGTTGCGTTTACACAGGTATGGTTTTTAATTTTTGGGGTTATGTTAAGAAAATAAAATAATGTGGTGAGACAACTTTATTTTATTTCACTTAAAGCCACTTAAAACCACTTAAAGCCAAATAAATCCACTTAAGCTAAGTTCAAGCGGATAGGGTGGAACCCAAAATATCCTACCATCTTGGTAGGCTATTTGTGAGGTGGGGCCCGCTTGAGCCCCACCATTTCTTTTCCTATAAATAATGCACCCGCGAAAACCCCTTTTAAATGAAGGTCAACCGGTGCATTTTCTTAAACTCTTAACGCCCCTATTAATTGGACAGTTAAGTCGATTATATTAATTTACTGAATTAATGGTTCGTTTTATTAACTTGTTTTTCAAAATGTTGGCATAATAATAAAATAAGACCAACACACGTTTTTCTTGGGTGTGGATTGTTGAGAGGATTTGGATAAACTCTATCTTCATCCTCCTTCGCGAAGAACGCGAAGAACGTCAGCCTTCGACGAAAGGAGACGAAGAACGTCGAACCCTGGAGGATTGACGACGCGACGCCATGTACCGCGATGCTGACGATTCTCCTCCTGCGACGTTCTTCTGTGACAGTCATTCCCCGCGACAATCTTCGATCAACACCGATTGAGGTAGGGGACTACAGATATTTTAAATTTTCTTTGTGGATTTTATCCTCAACATGGATTTCATTCGTGAAATTAAATTTGTGTGTTTTCTTTAACCCTCGGAGATCGTCGACGTGACGCCGTGTACCACGACGACGCGACGCCCCTTCCACGACGCGGCGATCCTCTTCTTCCGCGATGATCTGTTCCGCAAAAAACTCTCGTTCGACCACTACAATGAGGTAGGGGTTTGATTCATTTAAATATTTGTGATTTATACCTACGGCGTTTGATTAAATTTTTGTTGTGAGACTTTTAAAACCGCTAACACGGTGGGTTCGGACCAACGAACAAGTCTGAACCCACCGCCCTTTTCGTTCTTGGTGTGCGGAACGACGGTCGATGACAAAACAAGCTGCACAGGCGAGGTGAGGTCCTCGCAGTGAAGGATGGGCCCCGGGAGGGCCATTGGTGAAGATGGAATGTTTTTCCGACCACCAGAACTCGTCCGGTGGTCCGCGAAGCAACCCTCCGGCGCGCCTCGCCGGCACGGCGGCGCTGGTGGAAGAAGGCGGCGGTGCCCGGTGCACCGTCGGGGAGAACCGCCGAGGCTGAAGCTGTGGTGGCAGGCCGGCCATCCTGCGACCGCGCGGGACTGGCGAAGGAAGGGACGCGGCGGCCCGGCCGCGTCCACTGGCAAGGGCAGCCCCACGCGGGGCCGCGACTTCTTCACGCGGGCCAGCGCGCCCTACCGGGTCGCGCCCTGCCTGGTCGGACCCGGACCCGGGTCGGGTCGGTCCAGGCCGAGACCCCCGTTTTCAGACCTTTTCGGTCTTTTTCTCATTACTTGAGCTACGGGCCCCCGATCAATGCACCATCATCGGCGATCTGATCCTTGGATCGAGACGGTCATTTCGGTATATCGCACTCAAGGTATTGTAGTACATGGGGGTTTTCCGGGTTGGTTCGTACACGAAACCAACAGGGCCCTCGGAGCGGAAACGATTATATCATAAACTCCGGACGTCCGATTGGCATTCCATCAACTTTGTTGGATTACTCTAAGTCAGACGAATCTTTTGGCTTTCTCCACCTGAGATTTGGATGTAGGTGGAGTGAGGTCGGGTTGGTTTTTCCTTAAAAACCAACCGGGCCCCTGGAACGAAAAAACCAAAAACTGTCAGACCGGGCGTCTGATTGACGTGCCGTCTACGACATTGAGTTCCTGTTATCGATACGCAACTTTGGATACATCAAATCTGGACTATGTGTCAGCTGATGTATCATCATCTCGGCTCATGGAGTGGACCCTCCCGAACGAGCTTTCTATGTGCGGGAACCCTAGTGTTGTCTCTGACTGCGATGACGACGACTGTGCAGAGATCCTCAGTGGATTCGATGGAGACGACTACAACACTCAACGATCCTTTGTGGATTAGTGCTACCGATCTTGTGTGGGTCCGATCCTGTGTGGGTCAGCGCTTAGCGGTCCTGTGTGGGCCAGCGCCTACAGATCCTATGTGGGTCTGATCCTGTGTGGGTCTTTGCGGGGGTTATTTACCTATCGATCATGTGTGGGTCAGATCCTTTGGGGGTCATTGCGGGGGTTAGTTACCTATCAATCCTTTGTGGGTCAGATCCGTTGTGGGTCATTGGGGGGGGGTTATTACCTATTGATCCTTTGTGGGTACGACGGCTTAGATGAATCAGTGGAAATATCTGATCATCTCTATCGTCATGCAATGAAGTATTCCTGTGTGAGCTGAATCCTGTTTTGCATTCCTATGTGGATTGTGTTGCGCAATCCTGTGTGGATTTATGTTTTTCTTTCCTGTGTGGACTGGGTTGTGCTTGGGCTCAGATGTTGGAGCCGAACGAGAATTGATGACATAGGTATATGTATGGAAATATACCCAAGCAGTGTCAGATGTTACTTTTTGATTGTATCATTACATTTTGGATTATCCTTTGTGGATTCTGGGAGGCCTTCGGGGGTCTTGGGGTCCCTACTGAGTAGCTTATACTCACCCCTGCAAGGGCTATTCCCGCACTACGTTGTGTTGGTTGCAGATGACAGACAGCGCTGATCGTGGTTGAGGCTTGCGAAGCAGGACGGTACCTGAAGGTGGACCACTGGGAGGGACGTACTCGGAGTGGTCGGATGGACCCGAGGAGCAGTGGAGGCTATCTGTACCCACCCTTCAGGTGGGATTTCTAGTGGACAGCTTGATGATGCGACTTTACTTTTTAGTTGTTGTTTTCCCTTCCAGTTGTACTTTACTTTCAATTTGGGTTTGTATACTGACCCACTTACTTTTCCGCACTTACTGTTGTACTCGGTTTTTACTTAGTGTTTACTTCTAGCTGCTTGCTTGATCTATGGTGTTTGTTTTCATTACAAAGTCAATGACTTCCCTTTTATCGGCATATACGCCATGGTGCTAACCGCCATCCCTTATCCTATTCAAGGCGGGCTTGGGGTAGTCATGGAACGAGCCCCGAGAACTGGTCGTGGAAAATTGGTATCAGAGGAGTTCTGTTCTAACACAGAACTTTGGACTCTGATCCTTTTCTATTTGAAGCAACAGTGTTACACATATTGAGTGTCCTTATCATTCAAGGGAGTCCAGTGTTGGTGTGGTGGCTGACGTATCCGTACACCAAGACCCTGACTTCTAATTTCTGACTTAATATATGAAAACATTGATTGCATGTCCGTTTCAAGTTTTCTTTTTGATTACTTGTGTCAGCTCACCAGGTATACTGTTCTGACCGTGGCGCACCTGTTTCCTTTTCTGGATGTCCCCAAGATGGTAGCCAGCTAGGGTTCCGAGAGTTGATCAGGATGACTACCCACCGAGCGACGAGGCCTTGGTACAGGGCCCTTTGACAGTAGAGGCACCGATGATACCTCTACCCACCGAGCCTCCGATGCTTCCAGCCCTAGCCGCTGCCGATGCATGTCGCCTTAGTGCACTGCACGAGTTCCAGCACCTGCGACCGCCCAGGTTCCGCGGAGAGATGGACCCCCAGGCAGCCGACGACTGGCTGGAGGCAGTAGTATGAGTTTTCTGGTTAGTTAGAACACCAATAGACCTCATGGTGATCCTCGCAGCGAGCCTACTGCACGCGGCAGCGGGCCGATGGTGGAGCTTGATGCTCTAGGTGCAATATGAGGCATCTCTTCTATGGACGGACTTTGAGAGCCTCTTCCGCTCGATGTTCGTCCCAGCCACCCTCCATGCGGTGCACATCTAAGAGCTTATTCAGCTGCGGCAGGGCAGCTTGATAGTCACCCAGTACTCGGAGAGATTTACCGATCTCTCACGCTACTCGACAGACATGGTACAAGATCCATTCATCCGGGCCCGGACCTTTGAGCAGGGATTGAGACATGAGATCAGGGCATCTCTGATCTCCCTCAGCATTCCGACCCAGGAAGGAGTACTGGAGCGAGCCCTTTTGATCGAGAGCTTTCTTGCTGAGCCTTCATCAGCGCCGAGACCCACCGCAGGGTGGAACGTAGCAGAGTCTTCTGCAGAAGGTAGTAAACAGATGACTCATGGGTCCAGGAAGACCAGACCCTCAGGATGACGACCTCAGGACACTGGCTCAACAGTGTGGGGTACACAGCGCAGAGCCAGTCTTACGAGAGGCAGGCAATGCTACACATGCGGCGGATAGGGCCACATGGCTTGTGACTACCCAACCCACCGTGCCGAGGAGCAACAGATGGTTGAGGGGACACCCAGTCAGAGGCATAGGGTCGACCGTGGTGGTCCACAGGGAGCATGCGGATGAGGTAGAGGAGCTGGCTGAGCAGCAGGTGGTGGGCGACGCTTTGGGCTCTACCACCACCACCACCAGGAGGTCAACCCCGGCCACCGGGAGCTGGCGGGCAGAGACAGGCACAGCTCTAGGCAGCGGAGTCCTATGACCACGGCGCGCCCAAGATGATTCTAGGTAATATCTCTGTCTATTCCACCCTTCCTATAGTTCTTATAGACACAAGAGTGAGTCACTCTTTCATAGCTGCTGCCCTTGTTTGGAGCTCGGAGATTCTGACAGAGCTGTTGGCTCGATCCTTACAGCTAGAGACTCCTACGGAAGCAGACTCAACGATTATGTACTGGTGCCAGTAGTGTGAGCTTACTCTAGGAGGTGAGAGATTCAGCTGGGATCTTCATTTAGCGGTGTCGAGGCCTTACTACGTCATCTGAGACATGGATTGGTTATCTACATTCCATGTAAAGATTTTCTGTATTAGGCGCAAGGTGTGATGAGTACGCACCGATGAGAGAATGTTCACCATCATCGGTTAGAAGGGAACCTTTGCAGCAAAGGATGGACTTCCGTAGAGGAGAGGAAAACCCATTACTCATCAGTTGGCTAGCCTCATCCTAGGAGCAGTTGATGTGCAGAGTCCTAGTTTTCCTGTAGTGGTGGATCAATATGAAGACTCTATTCCTGAAGACTTTTCAAGACTACCTCTTTGCAAAGAGGTAGAATTTTATATCGTCCTATACCTCGGGACAGTCCCGATATCGACTCCAGCATATCGGATGACCCCCGCTGAGCTTTGAGAGCTACAGGTACACTTGGAGGACTTGCAGGGCAAGGGGTTCATCCGACCCAGTGTTTCACCATCGGCTTCCCCAATTTGGTTCACCAAGAAGGCGGACGTGAGTTTGCGAATTTGTGTCGACTATCGCCGATTGAACCAGGTGACAGTGAGGAACATGTATCCGCTACCGAGGATTGATGGCCTCTTCGATCAGCTCAAGGGAGCACGGTGGTTCTCAAATATAGACCTCAGGTCAGGCTATCATCAGCTCAGAGTTCCTGATGAGGACGTGCAGAAGACAACCTTCAGGTGTCGGTATTTCCACTATGAGTTCTTGGTTATTCAATTCAGTGTATCCAATGCTCCAGAAGTGTTCACGAACCTCATGAACAGGATATTTCAGCCATACCTTGATCGATTTGTTGTAGTCTTCATCGACGACATTTTGATTTACTCGACCACTGAGGAGGAGCACGCCTACCACTTGCGGGTTATGCTAGACACACTCCGAGAGCACCAGATTTTTGGTAAGCTCTCGAAGTGCCAGTTCCGGATACGTGAGGTCCACTTCTTGGGAAACGTCATCTCTGAGACAGGAGTTGCAGTGGATCCTACGAAGATCGAGGCAGTGCTAGCTTGGGAGCCACCCAAGAGCGTGACAGAGGTGCAGAGTTTCTTGGGACTAGATGGTTACTATCAGATATTTGTGCCAGACTTCTCCAGAGGTGCGACAACACACTCAGCATTGACGAAGAAGGGGAAACACTTTGTGTGGTCATACAGATGTCAGCAGAGCTTCCAGGAGCTGAGACATAGATTAATCAGCACACTTATCGTAAGGTTTCCTGAGGAGAGAGTAGGGTACGTAGTCTACTTCCATGAATCAGGGACCAGACTCGGATGTGTCCTAATGTAGGAGTGGGAAGTGATCGCCTATGGATCATGTCAGTTGAGGCCGAATGAGAAAAACTACGCTACCCATGGCCTGGAGTTAGCAGCATTGTTCTTCGCTCTGAAGACATGGCAACACTAATTAATGGGCGAGCGCTTTACAATATTTTCTGACCATCAGAGTCTCAGGTACATCTTCTCTTAGAAGGACCTAAAACTCAGACAGTGACGATGGCTCGAGTTCCTCCAGGACTATGAATTTGAGATATTCTATACTCCTGGGAAGGGGAACGTAGTAGCTGATGCTCTTAGCAGGAGGACGGGCATTCAGCTACTTGAGGAGGTGACAGAGCAGCTATCCTCTTTGTAGATATCCTTCGTGGATAGAGATGGAGCAGCCTTCCTTCAGTCTCTCACTGTCACCCCTCCACTACTAAAGCGGTTCCGAGAGACACAACATGGGGATGCTGACTGTGACACGTGGCGTGCGCAGATATCCTCAGGACATGCACCTGATGGTTTCTCTTTTGAAGCAGAGCACGACGTCCTTTTCATAAGACGTATCTTGGTACAAGTTTCTTTATGGGAGGAGGTGCTGAGAGAGTTTCACACTTCTCCTTTGGCGGTGCATCCTTGGGTGGTGAAGATGTAACAGGATCTCAGACGACAACACTAGTGGCCAGGCATGTAGAAGGCTGTGGCAGAGTTCGTTTCTCGATGCCTCACCTGCCAGCAGTTGAAGGCAGAGTACTAGGTACCAGCAGGCATGGTACAGCCCTTGGAGGTCCTAGAGTAGAAGTGGGACAGGATATCTATGGTCTTCGTGACTGGACTTCCACGCACTTCTGGAGGTCATGACCCCAATTGGGTGACTGTCGACCGACTCACCAAGTCGACTCACTTCTAACCCATCGGGGAGCAGGGATCAGTGGAGAGCTTGGACAAATCTATGTTTGGGAGATTGTACAGTTTCACAGTGTTCCATCATCTATCATCTCCAATAAATATTCTCTCTTTACTTCCCAGCTTTAGAAGGGGTTGCAGGAGGCATTCAGGATGAAGCTACATCTGAGCACCGCCTTTCACCCTCAGACGGAAGGTCAGACAGAGAGGACCATTCAGAATCTTGAGGACATGTTCTGCTCATGTGTCCTCGACTTTGGTCATAGCTGGGAGGACCACCTACCCTTGGTGGAGTTTGCGTACAAAAACAGCTACCACTCCACCATCGGGATGGCACCGTACGAGGCGTTGTATGGACGACAATGCAGATCTCCTTTGTGCCGGACAGACCCTAGGGAGACAGCACTTGTGGGACCAGAGATGGTCCAGGCCACGACAGAGAAGGTCCAGGTCATCAAGGATAGGATAAGGATAGCTCAGAGCTGGTAGAAGTCATATGATAACAGGAGGTGGATTCCACTATAGTTCGAGGATGGAAACCACGTCTTCTTACGTGTCTCACCTCGACGTGGTTTACGAAGATTTGGCTGAGGAGGTAAGTTGTATCCATGCTTCATCAGACCATTCCAGGTCCTCAGCATGATTGGTGATGTGGATTATCGCCTGGCTCTACCACCTCAGTTGCACCGGGTGCACGACCTCTTCTACGTATCTCACATGAGGAGATACGTGCACGACCCGATGCATATCATTGACCATGGGAAGCTAAACGTTGATGATGGGCAGACATTTGCGTTATCCCGGTGGAGATCGAGGATCGACAGGAGTGGGTCCTATGTGGACGATCTATTCCTCTTGTGCGCATCAGATGGAAGCACAAGAATGTTCAGGAGAGAACATGGGAGCATGAGGCTCAGATGAGTGCTCAGTACCCACTTTTTTTCCCTAGTATATGGTGTATCTTTACAAGGATGTAAATCCCTAATGTGGGAGTGATGTAATGACCCGTAAAATTCGAGGAAATTTTTTTCTTAACTTTTTGGGGAATTTTACAAGAACGCAGTTTCTGACGACACCTGATTCCGAGGCCCGGTGTGCCCAAAATCATTTTCCGATGTTTGGCTCGGGTACGTTCAGTGAACGAACGAGCGGGTTTTTCTAACTTTTGAACCTGTGTTAGGAATCGAATTCTGAGGGAACCGATGGAATCTCAGTGCCAGTATTTGCTTAGAAACTTCATTTCCGGAGTTGCGTTTTCTGAGGTGTGGTTTTTAATTTTTGGGGTTAAATTAAGAAAATAAAATAAAGTGGTGCGACAACATTATTTTATTTCACTTAAAGCCACTTAAAGCCACTTAAAGACACTTAAGCTATGTTGAAGAGGATAGGATGGAACCAAAAATATCCTACCCTCTTGGTAGGATATTTGTGAGGTGGGGCCCACACGAGACCCACCGTTTCGTTTCCTCTAAGTAATGCACCCGCAAAAATCCCTTTTAAATGAAAGTCAACTGGTGCATTTTCTTAAACTCTTAACGCCACTATTAATTGGACAGTTAAGTCATTACCATTAAATCACCGAATTAATGGTTCCTTTCTTAACTTTTTTTTAAACGGTATGCATAATAATAAAATAAGACCAACACACGTTTTTCTTGGGTGCAGATTGTTGAGAGGATTTGGAGAAACTCTATCTTCATCCTCCTTCGCAAAGAACGCGAATAACGCGAAGAAAGAGAAGAATGCGAAGAACGCCGGCCTTCGACGAAAGGCGGCGATGAACTCCAAACCCTCGGAGATCAACGACATGACGCCATTTACCGTGACGCTGACGATTCTCCTCCTGCGACGTTCTTATGCGACAATCCTTCCCCGCGACAATCTTCTATCAACACCGATTAAGGTAGGGGATTAAAGATATTTTAAATTTCCTTTGCGGATTTTATCCAAAACATGGATTTATTTCGTGAAATTAAATTTGTGTGTTTTATTTAACCCTCGGAGATCGTCGACACGGCGCCATGTACCGCGACGACGTGATGCCCCTTCCGCGACGCGACGATCCTCTTGTTCCGCAACGATCAATTCTACGAAGAACTCTCGTTTGACAACTACGACGAGGTAGGGGTTGGATTCATTTAAATCATTTTGATTTATACCTGCGGAATTTGATTAAATTTTTTTTGTGAGACTTTTAAAACCGCTAACGTGGTGGGTGCGGACCAACAAACATGACCGAACCCACCGCCCTTTTCGTTCTTGGTGTGCGGAACGACGGTCGACGACATAACAAACCGCATGGGCGAGGTGAGGTCCTCACTGTGAAGGGCGGGCCCTGGGAGGGCCATTGGAGAAGACAACACATTTTTTCGACCACTGGAACTCGTCCGGTGGTCCACCGAGCAACCCGCCGGCGCGCCTCGCCGGCACGGCAGCGCCGGCGGCAGAAGGCAGCGGCGCTCGGCACACCGCCATGGAGAACCGCCGTGGCGGCAGGCCGGCCGTCCCGCGACCGTGCGGGACCAGCCAAGGATGGGACGTGGCGGCCCGACCACGTCCGCTGGCAAGGGCAGCCCCATGAGGGGCCACAGCTTCTTCACGCGGGGGCAGCGTGCCCCCCGCCCGCGGCTCGGTCGTAACAGCCGAGCTGACCCGCTGGCCGACCGGCCAACCGTGTTGCGCCCAGGCCAGGCCGGGCCGGGCCGGTTTGTGCCTAGCAGGGTCGGACCCGGTTCGGGTCGACCCATGGGGGGGATGGGCCGGGTCGGGCGGGGCCCAAACCCCCATTTTCGGGCCTTTTCAGTCTTTTGCTCATAACTTCTGCTGGGTGCCTCCGATCGACACACCGTTAGTGGCGATAAGATCCTTGGATCGAGACGGTTGTTTTGGTATATCGCACTCATGGTTTCGGAGTACATGGGGATTGGTAGGGTTGGTTTGTACACCGAACCAACCAGGCCCTCGGAGCGGAAACACTTATATCTTAATATCCGGACGGTTGATTGACGTGCCATCAACTTTTTTGTATTCCTCTATGTGAGAAGGATATTTTTGCTTACTCTGCCCGAGGTTTGGATGTAGGTGGAGTACGTTCGGGTGGGTTTTGCCTTAAAAACCAACCGGGACCTTAGAACGAAAAAGCCAATAACTCTCATACCGGGCGTCCGATTGACACGCCGTCTGCGACGTTGAGTTCTTCTTATCGATACAGAACTTTGGATACATCAACTTTGGACTATGTTTCAATTGATGTATCAGCCTCTCGGCTTGTGGAGCGGAACCTACCGAACGAGATTGTTGTGTGCGGGAACCCTAGTGCTGTCTGCGACTGCGACGACGACTGTGCACAGATCCTCAGTGGATTCGACGATGACGACTACATCACTCAGCGATCCTTTTGGATCATTGCTACTGATCCTGTGTGGGTCCAATCCTGTGTGGGTCAGCGCTCAGTGGTCCTGTGTGGGCCATAGCCTACAGATCCTCTGTGGGTCCGATCCTGCGTGGGTCTTTGCGGGGGTTAGTTATCTATCGATCCTGTGTGGGTCGGATTCTTTGTGGGTCATTGCAGGGGTTAGTTACCTATCGATCTTTTGTGGGTCAGATCCGTTGTGGGTCATTGTAGGAGTTAGTAACTATTGATCATTTGTTGGTTCAATGACTTAGATGAATCAGTGGAAATATCTGATCATCTTTATCGTCATGCAAAAAAGTATTCATGTGTGAGATGAATCATGTTTTTCTTTCCTATGTGGATTGTGTTGCACTATCCTATGTGGATTTACGTTTTGCTTTCCTGTGTGGATTGGGTTGTGCTTGGGCTCGGCTGTTGGAGCCAAACGAGAATTGATGACTTAGGTGTATGTAAGGGCATATACCTAAGCAGTGTCAGATGTTACTTTGTTATTGTATTATTCCTTTGTGGATTATCCTTTGTGGATTATGTGAGACCTTCGGGGGTATCAGGGTCCCTACTGAGTAGCTTATACTCACCCCTGCACAGGCTATGCCCTCACTACGATGTGTTGGTTGCAGACGATGGACAGCGTTGATCGTGGTTGAGGCTTGCGGAGCAGGATGGTACCTGGAGGTGGACCACTGGGCGGGACGTACTTGTAGTGGTCGACTGGACCCGAGGAGCAGTGGAGGCTATCTTTACCCACCCTTCATGTGGGATTTCCAGTGGACAGCTCGCAGATGCGGATTTACTTTTTAGTTGCTGTTTTCCCTTCCAGTTGTACTTTACTTTCAGTTTGGGTTTGTATAATGACCCACTTACTTTTCCACAGTTACTGTTGTACTCAGTTTTTACGTAGTGTTTACTTCTAGATGCTTTCTTGCTCTGTGGTGTTTGTTTTCATTACAAATATAATGCCTTCTCTTTTAGCATGATTTACGCCTTGGTGTTAGTCGCCGACCCCTGGCCTATGGTAGGCGGGCTTGGGGTAGTAACGACACGGGCCCCGAGGATGGTTCATGGCACTAATCCCCTATATCTTTTATATAATATTTTAACCTCCTCAACATATACTTTTAAATATACATTATTTTATTCTGTTCTAGGAAAATCATCCCACATATATATTATGGTTGTTTTACTACACTGAGAATTAGTCATCCCATGGATGGCTACTACTTATAGTATTTCAAGCTACATGGTATCATGTCTAGAAGAGATGAAGGATGCATCAAACATAAAACTCAATGATATAAGTTGGGAGATGATTTTATTGGGATGAGTTTTCTATAAATTTCATCTTTGAATGAATTAATAGAATAACTGCTTCTATATCGATGTTATTATATTCTTAAAATCAATAACCAATTTTATGGAACATACTAAAATTCTTTGAATCAATATAATGTCGAGTTTAACTTATTTTAATTTCCAATAACTTTGAAATTTTATAATGAATATATTATGTGTATTTATTTATTAATTTTATAATATTAATCATTTATGAATCCAATCAGATTGATATTAATCTAAAATTTATACATTCTAATCATTTGAAAAATATTATTATGATGGTGTTAAAGAGTTCATTATGTGTCCAAGAGAGCATGCATACGAAACATCTTAAATCCTCAATCCATTTTTTCTTCTATATGTGGATTCTTTTGTTAGTGATGGGATGATATTTCCATATTTCATGCCTTTTTTCAGCATAATTTCGACATACATAATTTCCCTCAAAACCATTCACCCTTACAATGTTTACATTTATCACTTTCCCTTATGTTCCCTCCACTACACAATAATGGAGGCAACATTGATGTTTCCACAGTAAAATCATATTACATAGAATTAATTTATAATTTATTTTTTTATTTATTTTTTTATTTAGATTTTTACTCATATAATAATTGTTATCATATACAAGTGAATTATTTTTTTGAGAAGGGGTGAATTGTTTGATGTTTCTCATGTAGTGTTGATTGTTTGAAAATAATTTCAACGAATATCAAATTAATATTAAAATTTTGGAATTTTTGTGACATAGTAAAGTGTAGGAATCAACCACACCTCAATTTGACACACGGTGTGATGTGTATGACTCATAGTACTCTTTCAATTTGCATTTGAATTTTAATTTAGTAAAATAGACAACTGACTTACTCTAAACTAAGAAAAAATATTCTTGTTGTTTTGATACACTAATAAAATGTTCAATAAGTAATTTTTCGACATGTAGGAATTAGCATCACCTTAATCCGATACAAAATGTTCATGGAATGTATAAATATGTCTATTATTAGTTTAAAATTGACATTTTTGTTCAAAAAGTTCTAATCAATGAAAACTGATAAAACACAGTCAAATTTTCATGATAAATTGAAAAAAATATTCATAAGTCATTTGTGATGTTTTTTATTATCTTTCATGTGAAACCGATAGAATTTTTTATTGGAATAACATGAAGTGTGTGTTTTTATTTTGAAATGAAATTTTTAGTAAAAAAGATAAATGGGATACTAAAAACTGAGCAAACACATTAAGATTATTTTGATACTTTTGGAAAATGATTCATATGTCATCATAGACATTTTTCGAATGAAATGAACCATAATATAACCCATGTTGTGACTAGTATGACTCAAAGATAAAATTTTTATTTAATATTGGAATCAATTTTAGTAAAATAGACAACTGACCTTCTCAAAATTGAGAAAACCCATTATGGTTGTTTTGATACTTTATAAAAATGATCTATAAGTAATTTTTTATGTGTAGGTATCATCCAAAAATTAATCTAATATATTATATTCTAGGTGTGACTGAAAGTGTCTACTATCAGTTTAAAATCGTTATTTTGGTTTAAAAAGTGTCACAAAATAAAAACTGATCAAAAACAATCTGATTTTCTTGAAAATTTAAGAAAATTTTTCATAATTTATTTTTAACAAGTATGAATCAGTTTCATTTCTAATTTATACACAATTCTATCAAAATGAGTAAAAAGTACGTGTTACCAGTTTAGAAAGTTATTATCGTAAAAAATACTACTGACATACTCAAAAATGATAAAATGCATTCAATTTTTTTTACACTAATGAAAAATAATCCCAAAGCCATTTTAGAAGTGTATGAACCACCCACACCTCAATCAAACCCATGGTGTGACTGGTATGAATCAAAGTAGGTATTTTTATTTAAAATTTACATCAATTTCTGTAAAATGGTTACGTGACCTACTCCAAATAGAGGAAAACATTCATATTGTTTTTAAAAATTATGAAAATGATTCATAAGTAGTTTTTGATGTGCGTGGATCATACAAAAATAAATATAATAATTGATGTGTTCCGCATGACTAAATGTTTCCTTTATCGGTTTAAAATTGGCATGTGGGTTCAAAAAGTTTCACTCATAGAAAACCAATCAAACAGAGTCATATATTCATAATAATTTAGGAAAACAATTCATAAGCCATTTTTGATGTGTACAAACCAGTTACTCATAATAATTTTACACATTGTAATCATAATGTGTCCAAATTTTGTGTTTCTATTTTAAAATGAAATTTTATTAAAAAATACAAATGATTTACTCAAAACTGAGTAAAAACTTTATTATATTTTTGATACATTATAAAAAATACATATGTGATTTGCGACTTATTGGAATCAGGCACACCTCAATCCAACCCACAATGTGACCAGTATGAGTCAATGTGCATGTTTGTATTTAAATTTGACATCATTTTTTGTAAAATTGTCATCTAGCCTAATCAAAACTGAGAAAAAACATAATGATTGTTTGGATAAATTAAAAGAATGATCTATATGACATATTTGACATGTAGGAATCAGAATCACCTCAATCCATTTCATTATATTCTCAGTATCACAGAAGTGTACATTATTAATTTAAAATCAAAATTTTAGGTCAAAAAGTGTCACTCATTGAAAAATGATCAAATGCACATGGATTTTCTTGATAAATACGAAAAATAATTCATATGTATTTTTAGATGTTTAGTAATCTATTTCGCATCAAACAGATACATGATGTGATCATAATTAGTCAAAATTGTGTGTTTCCTAGTTTAAAATTACATTTTAGTAATAATGAAAACCTACAAACTCAAAACATCTAAAAAATATTAAAATTATTTTGAAAATTTAGGACAATGATGAACATATCTTTTGAGACATGTTGGAATCAGTCACATCCCAATACGATGCACAGTGTGAAAATTATGATTCAATGTGTGTATTTAAATTTAAAATTGACAGAAATTTTAGTAAAATTAACACTTTCTGTTTATATGTTTATTAATATTATTACCAATATAAGAATATGTTTCTATTATAGGAGAGTTATTTTTCCCGATCAGGGGTGTTTTGATTAGAAATATCATGAGTTGGGGTTTGGATTGAAGGAAAATGGAACATTTCTGTTTTTGAATGTAGGTAGTAATTTCTATTTATGTAGTTGTATAAAACAATGTTTGAAATTTCTATAATATAGTGTTTTCTTGTAATTTTTTGTAAATTTATTTTTATTTAAATTCTATACTGGGACATGTATATTTTAACATCTAGTGTGTTTATGTTTCTATAATGTGTTGTTATAGCAAACAACATAGCTACTATGGTGCTGTGGTGTGCTGTTGTAGAACACTCCAGTATGGCCCTTTAAGAGTACTTTGGAAAGTGCTGATAAAGGACACTTTTATAATTTCTTTTAAAAGTGCAGATAAGGACCCCATTTTTCATAACTTTTAATAAGACTTATAGTGGTACATATTATCACCGCTTATATAAGTTCTGATAAATCCTTCTTCAATTCTTTTATATGCGCTGATAAAAGAACATTTCTTTTAATATTGCTCATGTGGTCAAGAATTTCCTAGTGATGAAAAAATATATTCATAGCGATGTTAAAGGAGTAATGTTTCAGTGGTTTTTAAAAAAAAATTAATCTACATTACCTTCACATCAATGTTTTCAATATTATTCATGATAATTATTGTTCTAGTAAAATTTTTATTCAAATTCATTATAAAAATACTGCTGACGTTTTTTAATGTGGTTGAAAATGTTTTATTCTTAAAACATTATATATCAGTTATTTATTTAAGTGTAATAGTATTTTTTAAATATTTTTCATGACTGAAGTTTCACAAAATCATAATTATTACAATTTAAGAGGATTCATATAAAAATTTTCATGGTTTCTGTTGTCCCAAAAAGGTTAAATAACTTGAGGAAACAAGGTTGAGTCAGGTAAAATAGATATGAAATTATATATTTGGATATTGTTTCACTATTAAAAACACACTTTTTTATCTCATTCCCATAGAAAATAATAAATAATAATTAAAACTTTCATATGAGACAAAAAATTAAATTGGTTCACCCTCACCAGGCTATATACAAGGAGTAAAAATGTAAATGTTTTTGTGTACCAAATCAACTATTGTGAACTAATATTACAAGTTTTGGAGTATACTTGCTATACCTATTGGTTTACAACTAAAAAAATTTGAAATCCCACTTCTATCTCCCTTAAATCATTTTGGAGACTTTCTTATAGGTATCTTCTATTATATGAAATACAAAAAAAATTGACACATATACGAGTGTTCTATGATGTCCATTATTTCTCTACTATATGAAATACAGTATGCCTCTTGGTGATTTCCTTACAAAGATACCATTCGTGAACTATTGTTTTTCTTCTATGAACTGCTTAAAAACCTTATTAGAATCCCTTTCACTGCATAGCACAAGATCTTTTGAAACCCCTTTTAACTTATGGAATACCCTCACCCAATAAAACCATTCACAAATTCATCATGATTTGTGGACCTCATTTCTCTTGAACAACATCCTTCATGAATTACTTTATTTTCTTGATTACCTCCTTCGCAAACCACATTCCGACTTTCCCAAATTATTCTAGAGATAAAACACTAAATGAAATTTTATCTACATAAATGATATGTTTTGGGTCCCTTATATATGAATAAAATGAAAAAACCACCAATAATATTAATTACTAGATATTTATTTACAGATCAGCCACATTGTATAATACTCATCCTATATGTGTCACATACCACAATATTTCTCTATAACTACTGATTTCATTCATAATGGGAAATACCCTTGGTAGAACCCTTTAATTCATTTCTTTGTACCGCATATGACAACCCTTTTAGTGGTCTTTAATACACACCCTTCAACATCAAATGAAACACCACATTATCTGTTCTCATAGCATATTTACTATGATAAAATATCATATTTTATTTTCTACTTCACAAAATTCCTATGTGGTTCCCATAAGGAACATACCATGTAGTTCATTTTACCATGAACTCCTTTATGTTCAATGTTGTCCACCCACATTCTATGTGGTTTATTTTATCATTAATCCTTCCTTTTTAATTAAATATCTTGATTTTGAGTCCCGAAATATGGAAAACACCAGGAAAGGATGAAACCATGTATATAAAAGTATTTATACCTCTTATAGTGCATTTTTACTCTATCTCAGATCATTTTTAACATAACTTATCTTCAGTCATGATGGAACTCTACAAAACACTCTATCAACATGCATTTTAATCAAACATAATCCATCCAGAATCTGTGAAAAGTTACCTTGAGGTATTCCACCAAAAAATATCATCTTTTAGGCATGTGGAAAACTCTTTAAACTTTTTTTTAACTTTTAACGTTCTAATATTATTAAACCAAAATTGAATTCATTATTTTATATATAGTGATCAAATATCTACCCAAAAAAAATTCTAATCCTAAATGATCCATTATTAGCCTAACAAAAAAAGTATTTTGAAAAGGTAATTAGTGATTCATTTTATTCTCATAACATTCATTATGAAAATGTGTCCTAGTGGCAGTATAGACACCCCACCTTAACATGACCATAGGGTCCTTGTTGGCCAGGTACCACTAGTTGCCCCATAGACACGTGGCCACCACTCTAGGGCCCACCCATGGGCCTGAATGGGTCATCTGACCAATGAAAGTCCAAACATGTGAACATGTGTCCATTTTAGTGTTGTTTTGTCCTTAGTCACACAAACCCTGGGAATCTTCACATAAGGTCACTCATCCTGATCACTACTCCAGACCAATCTTGCTTAACTAAGGAATTTTAACAAACTAGGATCCCAAGAAGAATGGTTCACCTTGTTGACATGAGTAATATAATATTGTCATTATACACTTTATCATTATAGGGTGTTACATTCACCCCTATAGATCACAAAATATTCATTGTGGTCCTTACATCTCTTCCCAGGTAGTGCACCCCACTTAAGGTTGGGTTCCTCCTCTAATACCAAATGTAACAACTTGGTCCCGATGATAGCACAAACAACCTACCTTAACATAGTCATTCGGTCTTTCCCTACTAGGGAACACTAGTAGCTCCGCAGACACATGGTCTCCACACTGGGTACCACCCACATGTCTGAATTTGTCATCTAACTAATGAAAATCTCCACAAGCCAACACATGTTATTTCTAGTGTACTTGTGTCCTCACTCACACAAACCCAAGGAAACATATCGAAAGGTCACCCATCCTAATCACTACTCCATTACAAGAACGCTTTTCTATGTAGTTATAATTTGGTAGGATCCTTATAAAGATGGTGCACCTTATTAACATCAGTCATATCATTTATTCATTTAACCATTTATCATTGCGATGTGTTACAACTAAACTACATCCAGAAAAAACATCATATTTAAAAATATACATCCTTTGATAAAAAATCATTAGTAATGTCTAATTTTGGACTCGCCCTACTTCACAACTATCCCTATTAGATTCTTCATATGTCTAGATAAGTATATTTTTCAAACCTATTTTGAATGAACCCAATGGAGAATCAATTGTATATTCAACATTGTAGAGAACAAATATCACCACCTATGGAAAAATCACACCATACCACTGGGGAAGGGTGTCCCACATCCACACTTTTTCATGTAATGGGAGTCGAATAAACTGTATGATCTATTATATACATCCCAAAAATGACTTTGGGTAAATCCTATAATAGAATATCTCCAACATATAGTATTGTAGGAACACGAGCCAACTTCACAAGACCATAGTACACATTCTTTTTGATAAAATGATACATTATTTCAATTTTATTCAAACACCAGTGTAGTACTAATTTTTCTCAATGTTGTATAGAAAAAGAGTTATCACAATGTATTCTTATTAGAGACTCCACTTCAACTTACCTATCTTCCTGAGAATTCTTCATCCACAACAAATGAAATAAATCATGACTGGTGACAATACATTCATCTTTTTCAGTGACAAGAAAATTAAAATATTCATTCTTTATTATCCATTAAATGGAAAATCCTTCAAGATAAAATCAACCACCTATCATTGATTTTAAATTATTTGCAGAAATGGCCTAATCTATATAATTTTTCCCAGTCAATCATGATATGATTTTTAATTTGACAACAAAATAAAATCTACAATGTCTTTTATATAGTATAGTATTATATTCACTACAAGTACGTGGATTTCCTTTGGACTAAAATGATTTAATTTTTTTTGATAGTGTGAAAATGAATATTAGGATTTTTTTCTATTATGGACTATAGAATACCAAATGATTATTCAATATTAGGTGACATTGACTACATTGAATTCATAATCTCTTGATAGCTTCATCTAGGTGGCCATCATATTCATCATATCCTCAGAATTATCCATCATAGATCTTATCAAAACCTCCTTGGAATATTTTTATTATGAAAGGAATGTGACATTCCTTATTTGTGTCATCCCTAATCCGAGGAAAAATTTCTCTTCACCAATCAGTAATGTATCAAACTCACTTGTTATGAATTACACGAACTATTTGAACTACATCTCATCTGATCCAAAAAAATTATTGTCATATTAGTACCCACACACCATAATTCCTTAATTACTATCATTTTTAACATATAGATTGAAATAAACTCAACCATAGAGAAAATGATATTATTCAAGAACTGATCAAGTCTTGAATACCACACATTTAGTGATTTATTTAACCCATATAGTGCCTCCCTCAGCTAAAAAACTCTATTCTAATCTTCATGACATAGAAATCCATATGTATGGTCATTAAATGATTATAATACTATAATCACATTAAAAATGTTGAATTTTCATCCATTTGGAAGACATTGTATATAATTTTCAATAAAATGTACAAGAAAAGGTGAATAGTCTCAATCCATACAGTTTGGTAAAATGTATAATCAATGGTTATTCCCACAATCTTGGAGTATCCCTAGAACATTAGTCACTATGATTTTTTCAAAATACCAATCCATGAGCATTTTTTTTATGATAAACCCATTTGGTCCCAAAGAAATTCATATCTTCCAGTCTCAAAACAATTTCCCATTTTTGATTCATAACTATTTGGTCTAGTTATTCATTCATTTCATGATCCCAAAATGCATATCATAATTATTATTCAAAAAACAATAGCTCTACATATGATGAGAATTATCATTTATATAGATCCTTCATCCTCATTCTCTGCACCGATACTTTTTGATCACCGATTAGGTTCATCATTTTTGTTTTTTCTCAAATCATTGATATCATTGAAAATTTAGGATTAATTTAAAAAATTTCATAATTTAAATATTATTCTAAATATTTTTTATTTTATAGAAATCCCCTGATCTGCTCATTTAATACACAATATACTACCCAAACTACTCATATATTTTTTAAATATTCTTATCATTATTTATCACAACAACATCATTTCTTTATTTGTTTTCTTGAATGATATAATTAAATTTATTTGATTTTATTTTTATTTATAAGACAAGAAACAACCCTTCATCTCCACATGATTCAATCTCCATGTGTTTTCCTTATTGGGAATGAAATTAATCTTTTAGAGAATCGAATGTAATTCAAAGTTGTTTTCTTTAAATACCATATCTTGTACGGAGAAGTCTTTTACTTTTTCCATAAAAAAGGATTTATTTGATATGTATATTAATTTTATAAATTCTTTATTACTAAACTTATATTTAAGGTCTTTCTCAATGAACATTTTTATAACCACATTTTTGATAATCTGATTTATTCTCACAACTAATTCATATGCTTGTAGAGTTATTAATATTAAATTTTGGTACGCTATCCAATGTTTCTTGAGATAATTATACACATGGATGTTTGTGAATATTATCCCATTATTAGTTTGGAATTTCTGATTTTTTTACCTATCATCTTTTGAAATTCCCTTCGATAATGTGTTATAGAACATTTCAACTTATATATGTAGAGGATGATTGATACCCATTCCATTGTAATAAATTCATTAATGAATAGAACACAATATCCCTTCCTATCACTATATTTTTTTGAAATAGGTTTTTACACAACAATAATCACAAAAATAATTTTTTTTTCACCTTTTATATTTTCACATATACATATTCCTTGTAATATTAAAACGTATTTAATCATTATATTTATGTGTAAAATTACATGATAAACAAGGTAGATCTCAAAAAGAAATAAATTTCACTATAATATCTATATAAGTTTTTTTTCAAATGTCCTTTAATATTATTCTATAAATTTTTTTCTTCCTCCTATGAAAAAAATGCATATCTTATTCTCCACTCACAAGGTAGATATTACCCTTCATGTGATTTCCTTGAAAAGTAACTACACCATATTTTTCCTTGAAAACACATAATTTCATTGAAATGATTATGACATGTACAAAGTTACAAAATGAATGGAAACATATGTGTTTGTGAAGGATACCTTCAACAAACAAGAAATCTATATTTCTCATTTATTTTTCCCCAAACATATATTATCCCAAGCCAATAATCATTGTGCCTTCATCATAAAAAATTCTTAAAATACATTCCTCGTTGTATTAAATAACTATCCCTAGATCCTCATTTCTTATTATATGGTATATGAGTCCACTATCAATGATCTATATTCTTATAAAACCTAATTCATTCATTGAAATATCTGCAATCACAACCTACTCACCCATTTTCTATCTGGTCCATGCCTTTGCGAAATATTATTGATCCTCCTATTAGTACAATGGACCAATTTGATCTTGAAAAGATGAAAATCAGAATTTTATTTTAATTTAATTTGATGATTCCTTGTGTTTTTTCTTATAACCCCTTTTAGTTTTATTTGGATCATTAATCAGTATAGTTGATGTACAATATCTGTCCATGTGTCCAAATCCTCTTCAGGTGTAAAAATTTCTATCAAATAATATCATGGAATATTGATCTTTCTTTGTCATCCATAATTACTAATGTACTATTTGGTACCTCTTGGATATGGAACATAAAATTTTTGAATGTCCCATATTTCCCTAGAAATAACACATGATATGGTGTGAATTCTTATGTGTCACTAATAAATCACTATTTGACCCTTGGGTTATCTTAGTCTTATCCTATATCATTGAACCCAACAAAATCTTCAACCTTGGAGTAGGTGCTTGTGTTATGAATCCAATCATCACTACTTTTTGTTTGTGATAAATCCCCAAACATGCTGTATTTTTATGATTTATCATTTTCTTCACCTAAAATTCCTTTGTCTATTTCATTGTAAGTATTAACCTTAACATTTCATTTTCAATCTCTATAGTTACATGGTTTCTCAATCTCATGCATTTCTCAAGATCTGTTACCTTTCTTCATAAGTAAAAAAATATTCCTCATCATGCTCTCAGATATGATTGACTTGATCTTTTACTGTGTTTGTCAAAATAATTATAATCATAGTATGTTATTAAATATTTATCAAATACGTAATTACTTTCTCATAGTTTTCAATATTTTTTTATTTAGCGTTTTCACCTACATCATCCTACTCAAATTCTCTTCACCCTATTTTTGTATATATAGTTTATCTTTATTAACCACTATATTGTATTTATTTGTTATAGATATCAAAGCATCCATATCATTATGTTCAGATTCTAATTATATATAAAGGTAAATTATTCCTTTCACTTACCCTTCTACATTTTCACTTTATTCACTTATTTATGAATTTATGAAAACTTCTACCATATCATTATTTTAATGATCCTCGTATTCTTCAATATCGTTTTCCTTAGATTCTTCCCATATATAATCCACTTTTTAAAGAGTATTCTTATTATTGAGTAAATTTTTCTTTTAATTTTTCTTTCCGTTCACATTATATGAGTACATCATAGAATGAATTCCATCATCATCCTCATCATCATCCAAAAAAATATTAGGACAATTTTCTTTAATATAACCATTATTTATTCCCCCAATGCATTCAAGTGGAAGTTTACATTTGTAATTTCATCTTACCATTTTTATATTTTAGGAGTTTAATGGAATTTAATAATCCAAATTATCTTCATTGTGACAAACTTCAATAGTGAGCATCATTCTAGACTTCAATTCCACTTATTTGGACATCTCGTTTCCCATTGAATCATTTTAATCATTTATTATATCATATCTGATAGGAGTTCCAAGTAATATATCCTATTTCAATTCATTTATATAATTATTCTCATCTATAGATACATTCATACTGAGTAGAGGTGGATGTATTCTTAGGTTGTGATTATCAATCTTCACATCTATCATAATTTCATCAAGACCACACATGTATTCCATAATAACATTCACCCGATAAATGAAAGTATCTATAGACTCCATGGTATTTAGTTTCGGGTATATAAATATGTACCACAAAACATGAAAAATTTATACTCAAAATTTTGAATATTCATTGTAAATTTTTATAAGATTTTCCCACATAGAATGCGATGAATTACATAAAATAACTAATATAAATATTATGATAAATAAATCTCCCCATAAGGAATTGATTACTTTGGAATCAAAATCTAATTTTATAAGTTATACTTCTGATAAAACATCAATATCCATACTTTAAGAAATACCATGAATTAAATATTTGAATACATCCATACCTAATGATATGAGGATGTGTTGAACTTGATTCTTCCATATCTATAAATTACATCCATCGAAGTTCATAATAGCCTTGTGATTAGAAAAATCTATTTCTTCGTGAAAGAGAGAACCAATTAATTTCAAAATTTTTCTATGATACTAATTATTATCCAAAAAATATTAAATCTCATAATGGGGGGGGCATGAATCAAGGTATGAAAGAATAAAAAACCTTTCTATGTATATTTTTTCATTATTAATCAAAACACTCTTCAATCTATTTTATATAGAATAAAATAAATTATAATTAATACATGAACAAGAGAAAAAATTACTTCACCCTCATTATGATACATCTAAGAATAATAAAAATGAAATATTACTATTTACTAACTCCACTAAATATAACTTTTATTACAAGGTTTAAGGTAGACTCGCTATCTCTCCTGGTTTACATCCAATAACCATTTGAAATCTCACTAATATCTCAAATGATGTTTTCTCACTGATTAGTTAGAGGAATATTTAAATATTTGGAATAAATAAATAATTTTTTCACACATATGAACGAGTTATATGAATTACTATTTTCATTTTATAGTTGAAATAAACCTTACCGCATGGAAATTTCCTTGAGGAGATACATTTCATGAACTATTTTTGTTTCAATGCTATTTGTTTAAGACCATTGAAGAAAATACATACATTTTTTTCACATGTTCTTCATGAAAACATTATTATTTGAGGAATAAATACCCCATTAAATCCTTATGCTAACTCAGCATGCTTTTTAGACATCCTCATTCTTGATCCACCTCCACCATGAACCACTTACTCTGTGAAATAATTCCCTCACAAACCACCTTCCAACATTGATGAATTCATCTACGAATAATGCTCTTATTGTAATTATTTCTCTAAAGAAGATGTGGTTAGGTGTCCTATTTAAATTAAAATGACATATAGAACCCGATAATCTTAATTACCAAAAATCTCTTCTCAATTCATAGGTCACTGCATATTAATCTCTCTATATGGTCCATTCAACACATTATTTTGTTGGTGAGACACCATCATTTTGAATTGAAAATAGACATTTGAGGAGCCATTTAAATCACTTCCTTAACCCCTAAATATAATCCTTTTGTCAAAGAATTTATTACAATTCCTTTAAAGCCCAATGATGTACCACTATTTTAGTACACAAAGTGCATCTATTATGTAGAAATCTTGATTTTTTTTCTAGTTCTAGAGAAGCCTTTACATTGTCTTGGTTCATAGTCAACATTCCTTGTAATCAACAATTATGGACCCCCCAATGGAATTTTTCATCCTAGTTTTAAACAAATAAAATCAACCCAAAATCACAACAATGTTACATTGGGTATGTTTTCCAAAAAAAATTTCATATAATATTCTATTTCCCACTCTTCTATGAATTATTATTTTTCAATAATTTTAAAATGAAAAATATTTTTATTAAATTTTTTGTGATTATTGAATTTGATTCTTTATATGGGTTGAATAATTTATTTTATCTAATTTTATGTTTAAAATAAAATATAATTTTTTGTGTTTTATGTGTTTTATGGACCTTGAAGTGTTGTTGGTAACAATTGAGCTCAATATAGATATCCCATGAAATGGATAATGATATTGTTCTCCAAAAATTTATTGTCACGATCCATCCCCTGGGGCCCATGTCGTGACTACCCCAAGCCCACCTTTCATAGGCTAGGGGCTTGCGACTAGAACCAAAGGCGTAAATCCCTATAACTAGGAAGGAATTTCCTTTATAAACTTGAAACACAAAAAATAGAGTAAGCTACAGACAAAATCACTAAGTAATAACATATACAAAAATAGTTATGTAATGTAAAGTGGGCTAGAAATACATGAAAACTGAAAGTACAAGTACAACTGAAAAGTTGAAAGTAGCTCCTGGATTGTCCACCATGGATCCTACCTGAAGGGTAGGTATATATCGCCTCCTCAGCACTCCATGTCCGTCAGTATCCTCCTGTTACCGACTCATTGTGAGGTCCACCTCTGGGTACCATCTAGTCCTAGTACACTCAGCCTCAGTCAGTGGTCTCCATCATCTGTATCTGACACAACGAGGTGCTGGCATTTCCCGTGTGGGGGTGAGTATAACGATACTTAGTAGGGACCCTGAGACCCGCATGGCCTCACAAAATCCAACATGGATAAACCAAAAAGTATAAAATCAATTGATGTACATTAAATAGGTATATTCCCATACATATACCTAAGTTATCAAGTAACCCACCTCAATCATGAGGAAAACAAATAAGTAACTGACTCACCTCACACTGGTATAAACTTATGTTGAGTGACAAACATGATTATATATAGCCACTGAATCATCTATTATATCTGACCAACACATGATCCAGGAACATAAGTCACAATTATCAGAAAAAACATGATCCCAGATTAGTTTTTAGAGTTGTCGTACTAATACATGATCCAGGACTATCTATTCTGTCGGACCAACACATGATCCAGGAACATAAGTCAAAACTGGTGGATCAACACATGATTCAGGAACAGTTGTAAAAGCTTTCGGACCATCACATGATGCAGGACAAGCTATTATCTCATACAACCATAAGATATAGGAATAGAAGTCAGAACTGTCATACAAACACATGAACAAGGAATAATCTTCAGAGTTCGTCAAACCATAGGGTTTCCACAAAGCATGCATGATTCCGAGAGGGTATAATCCTCAAGACACGTTTCGATACATCAACTACCATGAAGTCCAACATAAATTTATCACAATTGTCCGGCTCATCATAGGGGTCTCAACGCAACTGGCGACGCGTCAATCGGACGCGCAGTGTGAGAGTTATTGGCATTTCCGTTCCGAGGGCCCAAATGGATTTAAGTTCAATCAAACCTGAATGTTTCCCAACTGCATCCAAAACTCAATTGGGGAATTCCAAAAGAACCATCTCGCTCCATGATTTCTATCTCCATAGACGGTTTGTCAATTGGACGCACGTTGCCAATGTTATGGGAGAAAAGAGGAAAATAGGAAAAAAAACGGGTTCGGGTCCGGTTCGACCCAGTTAGCCTGACCCGGCCTAACTCAGGTCTGAGCTGGGGTCCTACCCTTTCTTTGGGGGCATCCTAGCCCATGAGGTGGCCCAGACTGCTCTGGGTCTGGCCAGGTGGCCCGTGCTGGCGGCCCACCCTGCTGGCGGCCCGACGGCCCGTGGGATCCGCCCTAGCCGTGCCGAGGATGGAGGCCGCGTGCCCCTTGGTAACCCTAATGGCATTTCAATTCAGGTGGGAGGGAAACCGGTGCCATGTGGTGATGGTTTGCGTCACGCGAGACCCTTGGTGGGTCCTGCTATTCCCTGCTGGTCGAGCGGCCATTAAATTCTCGCGTGACGTTGGATGCACTACGCCTCCTCTGGCGACCCGACGGCTTGGGCCATCGGTCCTCCATCCAGCCTGGCTTCAGCTAGCCTCTTATTCATCGCCATGGCTAGAGGCTGCGGACCTCATGTGGTCCACCGCGAGGCACCGGTTGCGCCGTGCGTTCTCGTCCGACCCGGCGGTTTGAGCCACTAGATTCTTCTACGGGTCATCGGACGAGCTCCGGTGTCCTGATTCTCGATCTAGAAGAAGTTGTGCTCTCCTCAGGTCGTTTCTTTCAAACCTTAGTCATTTTTTATGTGACTCGTAATTTCTAGTCTCATGCCACAATTAGCGTCAAAATCCACAAGGAAGGTTGATGGGTCAGGCCATGTTTGTTCGGCTCGCGCCCTCTACGTCAGGGTTATATCAAGAATATTTGAATTCTATAATATAATGTAAAACGAAGTACATGGAACAATTAGAAATCTTGAACCCGTACTTTTGTGGTTCATTCATCATTCTTTGACGGAGTTACAGGATGAAGAGGAGTAGGATTGTCATTCGTCGTGTCCACTAAGCGCTTCCAAACCAGAGTTGTGTCAACTCGTGGAAGATGCTCCACTTCGGTTGGTGTTTGGGGAAGATGTTGAAGAAAAATCATCACCATATTTCTTTATTGGAGGAATGTGTTCTTCATTATTCATTAGGAAGAGTGATCTTCGTTGGGAGAATTCTAATTCTCCCTAGATGTCCTCTCAAAAGATCCCCATGTGTGGAATGCTAAGCCCAAAATAATATTAGATGGCTTATTATATTGGATGTTGGAAAACAAATTCAAAAAAAATAGAGACTTTAATTATGAGGATCCACTTAATTTATTCAGATGTGTGGGAATGAATTAATTAGGGGAGGTTAAGAGGCTCCCCCTCATTAATGAGGCAGATTTGGGAGGTTATACCCTCCTCCCATTAATAGGGGTCAGGTGGTCCCCACCACTATTATTCAAATGGGATGTCAAGGTCTCAGGTGGTCCTCACGATGTAACCTCTCACTAGAGGTTATACACTCCTCTCATTAATAAGGGTCATACATTAACTGATCGTACCTGAAAAAAACGTCTGAAATTGATTTCGAGCACATCGGGCCTCAGAATCAAGCGCCGTAACTTATCACATACTCGTAAAGAATCCCATTTATTAGAAAAAAATTTCCAAGGGATTTTTGGGTCTTTACATTCTCCCCACCTCAGATGTTTTTGTCACCGTATGCTACAACTTGAACTGATGGAACAAATGGGGATATTAAACATGTATTTTGGCCTCCAGCTCCCATGTGCTCTACCAGAGGATCCCGTGCTGCCAACAAATGTGCACCAGAGGTTTTGACCTTCCACATTGGACCATCTTATGTTGATCCTCAATCTCCACTAGAACCTCCGAAAAAGTATCCCCATCATTGACGTCCATCTCACCATGGATGATGATGTGAGAAGGGTCATGCACGTATCTCCTCAACTAAGATACGTAGAAGGTGTCATGCACCCAGTTCAACTGAGTTAGAAGAGCCAAGCGGTATGCCACCTCGCCAACTCTATTGAGGACCAGAAAAGTTCCGATGAATCTTGGAGATAACATGCCGCCACGGCCAAATCATTGTATACCTCGTCGAGGTGACACCCGTAGGAAGATGTGGTCACCATCCTAGAACCCCATAGTCCTTCGTCTATTGTCATCATACGACATTGTCTACTCTGTGCAGTCTTCATCTCCTCCTGGATGATATGCACGTTCTATGTGACAGCTCATACCATATCTGGTCCCACTAGTACTGACTCTCATGGGTCTATCCCGCACAGTGGTGATCTGAAAGGTTAAGCATACAAGGCCTCAAAAGGATCCATCCCAATGTTGGAGTGATAGATGTTGATATATGAAAACTCCACCAAAGATATGTGATCCTTCCAGCTACGACTGAAGTCGAGGAAACAAGCATGGACCATGTCCTAGAAGGTCTGAATGGACCGCTTAGTCCGACCATCCAACTGAGGATGGAAGGCGTTGTTCTGACGAAGTTGTCTCTCGAAATCCTCTTGCAGCCTCTTCCATAGCCCTGAAGTAAATTTTGTGTCACTATCAGATATAATAGAAGATGCTACTCAATGTAGGCCCACAATCACCATCACATACAGGCGTCTCAGGCTCTCGACTGAACCCAGCTCTCTGATCTGTATGAAGTGGGCCGACATGGTGAGTAGTCAAGAAACACCCAAATAGAGTCATGTCCCAGGGATGTATGTGGAAGACCCGTCATAAATTCCATGGATATCCCATCCCACATCCACAATGGGATCATTAAAGGATGATCCAAGATTGTTGGTACCTGGTGCTCTGCCTTCACTTGCTGACAAGTGAGGCACCAAGAGACAAACTCCACTACAACCTTATTCGTACCTGGCCACTAGTGCTTTCGTCGAATGTCCTAGAACATCTTCACCACACCAGGATGTACATCTAGAGGGGAAGTGTGGAACATCCACAACACTTCCTCCTGAAGTGTTATTTGTACCAAGTTACGTCCTCTGAAGATATTGACTTTCTCCCCACCTTCAGAAAATCTTTCAGGTGCCTACCCTGTGGATATCTGATCATGTCGTATCTCGTAGTCAATTTCTCCATGATGTGCCTCCATGAATCGCTAATGAAGTGGAGGAGTGAATGTAAGAGATTGAAGGAAGGATGCTCCATCTCTACCCACAAATGATATCTGTAAATCAGGCAGCTTCTCTGTCGCCTATCCTAGCAGATGTATATCAGATCTCCTACTGAGCGCATCCGTAAAAACATTCCCCTTCCCAGAAGTATACACTATCTCAATGTCATAGTCCTGGGGGAAATAAAGCCAACTTCGCTCTCTTAGATTCAGGTCCTTCTAAGCGAAGATATACATGAGACTCTTGTGATCAGAGTACATGATAAAACGTTCACCCATCAAATAGTGTCACTAAATCATAAAGGAAAATACCACTGCTGGTAGCTCCGGGTTTTGGGTAGCGTAGTTCTTCTCATGATGTTTAAGCTACCGAGAACCATATTCCTTCCACTATAAGACTCAAGATGGGGGAACTATTGAGCCTCCGCCTCAGCTCCTGAATGCTCTACTGGCATCTTTCCGACCAAATGAAGGGTTTCCCCTTCTTTGTCATGGTTGATTGTGGTGCTTCACCTCTAAATAAGTCTGGTATGAACCTTTAGTAGTAACCAACCGTACCTAGATAACAATGTACACCCATCACACTCCTGGGTGGATCCCAAGAAATTACCGCTTCAATCATCACTGAATCCACTGTAACTCCAGCCTCCGGGATGACCTGTCCAAGAATGTGAACCTCTCGGATCCAAAACTGGAACTTCGAGAGTTTACCATTAAGCTCGTGCTCTCGGAGTGTGTCTAGTAATACCCAAAAATAGTAGGCATGCTCCTCTTCAAATTTCAAGTATATCAGTATGTCATCGATGAAGACTACGACAAAGAGATCGAGGTAAGGATGGACAATCCTATTCATTAGTCCCACAGACACTGTTGGAGTGTTGGTCACGCCGAAGGGTATTACCATGAAATCGTAGTGGCTGTACCGACATCTGAAGGTAGTCTTCTGCACATCCTCATCTCGAACTCTGAGCTGGAGATAGCCTGATCTGAGGTATATTGTCAAGAACCATCATGCTCTGTTCAACTGATCAATGAGGTCCTAAATAATTGGGAGTGGGAACTTGTTCATCACGCTTACCAGGTTCTGGCGACGGTAGTGGACACAAAGCCTCAAGCTTCGGTTTGCCTTCTTGGAGAACATAATTGGGGATGACCAAGGAGAAACACTGGGCTAAATTAATCCCTTCCCCCGCAAGTCCTCCAGCTATACCCACATCTTAAGAATCTCAGCGGGAGCCATCCGATATGCTGCATTAGATTTCGGTTCCATCTAAGGGTACTGATCAATGTAGAAGTCCACCTCTCTACGAGGAGGTAGACTAGGGATTTCACCATGAAAAACATCCACATAATTGTCCACCACTATAGGATATCTTGGAATTTCCACATCTTCTTCTCCGAGGGAAAGGCAGGCCACCTGATGAGTAATCGGCTGCACACTCCACCGAGTAAATTCGTCCTGTGAAGCGAATGCTCTCATCTCGCCGGTGAAGGTGAACCTTGTCCTATCAATGAAGACACAACACACTTTTCACCTAATACAGTCGATCTGATCATAGACTGTAGATAACCAGTCCAAACCCAATATGACTTTATAAGGCCTCAGCACTACTACGAGGAGATCCCAACTGAAGCACTCGGCTCCCAGAGTAAGCTCAGACTGTAATAACTAGTGCGAAATCATATATTATTCTCTCATTGGAGTGTCTAACCATAAGGATCGGGCCCACGGCTCCGTTAAAATATATGAGCTCCAAACAAGGGCAGTGACAAAGAAAGAGTGACTAGCACCTGTGTATATAAGAATTATAGCTAAGGTAGAGTAGACACATATCGTACCTCGAATCATCTCTGGAGAACCATGGTCATATACTTCAGCTACCTTATGTTGAGTTCCCTCCCATCCACCTTATCCCTGTGGTCGGGGAGTACCTCCTGGTGGTGGTGGCACTAACACCTCCAAATGTCGTTCACCACCAGCAGCATGACTAGATCCTCTTCCACATCAGCATTCTCCCTATGAACTACCTCGTTTGAATCTCTTACTCTTCCTGAGAGGTCCCCCAACTTTATGATGATCATCTGAATGGTGGTTCGGAAAGTCACGAGCCCTGCCACCTTGCCTGCCATAGGTGTAACATTTCCCGCTCAAGGAATAACGTGCTCTGTCTTCTGTGGCCCGCACAACTAAACCCATATCCTGAGGTCGTCTGGTGGATGTCCTCGACCGCTTGGACCTCCGCAACATCTATCTGCTGCCATCTGCAGAAGATTCCGCTATGTGATGCCCAGTGGTAGGTCTCGCTACTGGTGACTTCTCATTAGAGAAACTCTCTAATATGAGGAATCACTCTAATACACCATCCTACTTCGGTATGCTGAGGGAGATCAACGAAACTATGATCTCTATATTGAGTCCCTTCTTGAAGGTCTAAGCCCAGAAGTATGTGTCTCATACCATATCTGTGGAGTAGCGTGTGATGTAGGGGAACCTCGCCAAGTACTGTTCCACCATCATGATACCCTATTATAGAGGAAGTAGCTCCGGTATCAACACCACCCCTAGGGTGGCTGGGAAAAACTCCGCCTGAAATAGGCTCTAGAAGTCTACCCAGAGTAGTGTCACCTAGTCATGTAGCTAGATAATTAGGCTCTACCATCTACCTTCTACATCCTAGAGGAGACTCACTGTAAGGATCACCATAAGGTTGGCTGGTGTCCCCCCAGTCTGAATACTCTCAGTATAACCACCATCCAGTCCTCAGCTACCTACGGGTCCATCTGGCCCCTGATCCTTGGTGGCCTCTGGTGGTGGAACTTGTGAAATGCACTCAAGCGGCATGTGATCTCTGCTTTTAGGGCTAGTGGTATTAGTGGTTCAATGGGTAGTGGTACCACGAGGGTTTCATCATTCTATGGGCTGTCATTTCGTACAACTCTCGGAACCCTGGATGGTTGACTGCATGGGGGAATCCTAAAAAGAAACTGGTGCCCCATGGTCAATAAGTTATACCTGGTGAGATGAATCAAGATATAAGAAAGAAAACCCTTTAAAACACACACACAATCAGTATTTTTGGGCACTGAGTCAGAAATCATATGTCAGGGTCCTGGTGTATGGATACGTCCTCCGCCTCACCAACAATGGTCTCCTTGAACTAAAAACCACACTCACTACACTTAACACTATTTAATCACAGAAAATAAATATCAAAGTCCTATGTTCTACGGTAGAAATGACTCCTCTGATACCAATTTTTCATGACTCGTCCCCTGGGGTCTGTGCCATGACTACCCCAAGTCCGCCTTCCTTATGCCAGTGGCTAGCGACTAGAACCAAAGGTGTAAATATGTATCATTGTAAATGCATGAACTATATAAAATAAAAAAACACAAAACTGAGTATGATGGAAAAAAATTCACTAAGGAAAAATGTATACAAAGGAGTGATGTAAATTAAAGGGGGTTGGAAGTACAAGCCAACTAAAAGTAAAAGTAAAACTGAAAAGTGGAAAGCAACTCCAAGATTTTACACCATGGATTCTACCAGAAGGATAGGTATAGATAACCTACTCAGAACTCTACGTCTGTTAGTCTCCTCTGTGTACTGACTCATCATGAGGTCCACCACAGGGTACCATCCAGTCCCTGTACACTAAACCATGGTAATCATTGTTCTTCATCTCCATCCAACACAACTAGGTATAAGCATAGCCCATGCAGGGGTGAGTATAATGATACTCAGTAGTGACCCGAGACCCTCAAGGTATCACAAAATCCAACAAGGGTCTACCAAAAATTATGAAATCAATGGATATCCATTAATTAGGTATATTCCCATATAAATATACATATGTTATAATGTAACACATCTCAATCATGGGGAAAAAAAGTCATGGACTCGGCTCACATAGGTATACAACATATGTAGAGAGATAGAGATGATCAGATATAACCACTGATTCATCTATTCTGTCAGACCAACACATGATCCAGGAACAGAAGTCAAAACTGTGAAACCAACACATGATCTATAAACAGTCATCAGAGCTGTCAGATCAACACATGATCCAGGACCAGCTACTATATCAGAACAACACATGATCCAGGAACAGTCATCAGATTTTTTGGACCAACACATTATCCATGAACAATCGCCAGAGTACAGCCAGCCACATGGTTTATACAGAGCACACATGAATCTGGGAGGGTCCGCTCTTCAAGAAAAGTGTTGATACATCAACTTATAAAATGTCCCACATATAAGTATCCAAAAGGTCTGCCTCATCATAGGGGACTCAACTAAATGGACGATGCATCAATCAGATGCACGATCTGAGAGTTATTGGCATGTTCGTTCAGAGGGCCCAGTTGGGTTTAGATTCAATCCAACCTGACCATACCCCAAATGCATCCAAACCTAATTAGGGGTATGAAAAAAGAGCCGACTCGCTCCAATATTTTTTTCATCATAGACGGTTCGTCAATTAGACACTCGTAGACCATGTTATGGCAAAAGGTGAAAAGAGGCCAAAAACGAGACCGGGTCCGGCTCAACCCAGTCGGACCGACCTATCCAGACCCGAGTCTGGATGGGGGTCAGACACTATCCGTGGTGGAAACCCAGCCCACGGGGAAGGTCTGGTCTGCGGGGGCAGCCATGACCGCACTGGGTCTGGCTCGGCGGCCTGCGCTGGGTCCGACCCGGCGGCCCGTGCTGGCGGCCCACGTGGCTGGCGGCCCGCGGGGTCCACCCTAGCCATTCCCAAGGGGGACGCTGCATGCCCATTGTTAAATAGAACTACATAGTGATTCAAGTGGGAAGAAAACCAACACCAGGTTGCGCCGGTCCGTGTCACGTGGGACCTGCTGTGGGTCTCTCTCCTCCCGGTTGGTCGAGCGGCCAGCCGATTCCCATGCAGCACCTAATGCATCGTGCCTCCTCTAGTGACTCGGCGTCTCGGGCCACTGGTCCACTTCACGGACAAGCTGAAGTCAGCCGCTGTTTCACCATCGTGGCCAGGGGAATCGGCCCTCCTTCGGTCCACCGCGCAGTGCCGGTTGCGCCGCGCCTTCCTAGTCAACCCGGTAGTTTGAGCCGCTGGTTTCTTCCACGGGTCACCGGATGAGCTCCGGTGGCCCAATAATCGATTTGAAATATGTTTTGATCTCCTCAAGTCATTTTGTTCGAACCCTAGTCATCATTGATTTGAGTCTCACTTTCGGGTCTCATGTCGCGATTAGTGTCAAAATCCATGAAGAATACGGAGGGGTTGGGCCATGTTTGTTCGGCCTGCGACCTCCATGTTTGGGTTATATAGTGTGGCTTTGAATTCTAAACCCATGATGTAAAATGAGTAACACAAAAAAATTAGAAAGAATAAATCCATACTTTTGTCGGCCATTTGTCATTTGGTGACGGAGTTGTGGGAAGAAGATGAAGAGGATCATTGTTCATCACATCTGCCAAGCACTTCCAAAACTGAGTTGCATCGGCTCATGGAAGACGCTCCACGTTGGTAGGTGTTTGGGGAAGATGTTGAAGAAGGATCATCATTGACATTATTCATTGGAAGAAAACATTATTTGTTCTTCGTTGGGAGGATATTTCATCATTGGGAGAAATTTTATTTCACTCAAGCTCTCCTCTCAAAACCTCTCCAAGTGTGTAATGCGAAGCCCAAAATAATAGTATATGTCCTATTATTTTAGATGTTCGAAAAAAAATTCAAAAAAATGGAGAATTTAATTAAGAGGCTCCACATAAGTAATTCACCTTGGTGGCATGAATTAAGTAGGGGAGGTCAAGAGGCTCCCCCTCATATATGAGAAAGAGTTGGGAGGTTATACACTCTTCCCGTTAATAGGGGTCAAGTGGTCCCCATCCCAATTATTCATATGGGTGGTAAAGTTCTCGGGTGGTCCCAATGTCATAACCTCTCGTGAGAGGTTATGTTCAGGTGGGCCCCACCACCATAACCTTTCATCGGAGGTTAAGGTGTGGGTATCCCACCTTCAACTTCCAAGAAGAGATTTCAACTACCAGTGGGTCCCACCTCCAAACACATTCCTGGCGACTGAAATATAATAAAGTGTAGCTCACTTTATTTTATAATGTTTTTTTTAAATAAAAAAATTAAATTTTATTTTAGACCATCAGCCATCGAGGTGAAAGGCTCCTTAAGCGAATATCGAAGTTGCGAGTTCAACGGTTCCCTCAAATTTTAATTTCGAGCAACAGTTCAAAAGTTATAAAAACTTGCTCGTACATTTACTGAGCGTACCCGAACAAAACATCTAAGTTGATTTCGGGTACATCGGGCCTCAGAATCAAGCGTCGTAAATATTCGTGGACTCGTAAAGAATTCCATGTATTAAAAAAAATTCAACAGGATTTCCAGGTCTTTACACTTATATTGTATTTAATGGAGTATTATATTCCATCTATAAGTGTTATAATATAATGGTTCTTGTAAGGGTTATATGATGAAGATATCCTAAGGGAACTAAATCAAATATATGTGTTTGTAAAAAAGAATTTATGGAATGTTTTTTATTTCACTTTGAATGAAAAAAAGATTATATTTATATTTTTCTTATGAACCATTTCTGAGTGAAAGGTATGTTTTTCTAGAATAAGTTTTTCATAGGTTATCAAACCTTATATGAAACCATATGGAATATTATTTTTATTTCCTTATTTATTATATTTTTTTATTGAAAACATTCAGTCAGTCATGATTACATAATGATTAAATAAAAGAATATTTTAGATAAATATTTATTATGTAAATGGGGAAATTTTCATATGGATTTCATAGTTTAAAAGTGATCCAAAATGGTTCATTACATTTTATATCCACTAAAAATATTTTTGATCCCACCACAGGTTCTTAATTGTTTTTCCCAAGCCTTGAGGATGACTATAAACAATTATAAAGGGTATATTTCTAATTTTGTGGATCATTTTTAGGAGAATAAAACAAAAATGAATGAAACATATATTTCTGTTTATGAATCATGTTATTATGGATAAAATAGACATTGAGTGGAAGTCTCCACTCTAAATTTTATGTGTATGTTCTGTATGATTTTTTCCAATTTTTCTAAAAATATAAACCTAAATGTTCATTGGAATTTAATAAAAATAAATCCATTTTGTTAAACCCGTAATTAAAAGTTATTAAAGGAACAAGTCATGGGATATCTCAATTTTTATCATAGAAAGGGTTAAGATAAATGTTAAAGTTAGGATGATTAATTTATTTATAAATAGTTGTAGATACAATCAAGGGTTTATATGTCTATAGTTTTTCATAATTTTGAATACATATACACAATTTCTATGACTTATATGATGGTATTTTTGATGATTATGGATAGTTTTAAGAGGCACATATTATGATATAGGCATAATTCATGATTAATGATTCGATAACCCTTACATTTATCATGTGGTATTATTTGAGAGATAAAATGTATAAATAATCTTCAAGATTAATATATTCATTAATGTTGATATATTTATGGTTAATTAGGATAATGGTTCATCCTATTTTTTATAACATTATATTATTTTTTTAAGGGAATTTTTAGTCTAGTATGTGAATTTAATTGAGGAAAAACTATTGAGAAATATTATTGAATAACGTATGATTTTACTGTGAATAAATTTATCATTTTTTATATATTATATGATAAAGAAATATACATTTTTGAGATGTTACATTATGAGTGATTGGGGTTTTTTTGAGAAACAATTTAAGTTGATCTCAAAAGTACATACAGTCAAATATATCGATTTTTTAGGTTTTGTATGTTTTAATAATATTTTTAAGATAATTAAGATTATTTTTTAATGGAATGATTAATGTTGAACATTTGGTGTTTTTTACGGATTTAAAGATAAATTTTTCATTTATTTATGTAATGATTTAATCATAGTTGAAATTATCTTATCTTATACTATCAATTATTAGTATTGGATAATCGGTGAAAATAAGAGTAATAATTTATCATCCAATTTTAGATCTTGATATCAATTTAATGGTAATTTACGTGCATCAAGAGAGAAAAATTCATCATGGTTTTTTATCTTATGAGAAAAATGTATAGTTGTAAAACAACTTGAAACACAACAAAAGGATGAAATTATATAAATAAATAATTTATGTGTATTCTATCAAATTTTCTATTAATATGATATCATAATTCCAAAAACTAAATAAAGAGGATGATAAGTATATCAAGTCTTATGTGTAAATAAATCTTACCTCTAAAGGTATTATTTATGAAAATTATTATTAAGTAACATTCTCTTAATGATAAATACATTGATTATGAAATATTTATGACATAATAAGTTTCATGGCCTTAACATAGAGATTAACTACATTTTAAAAACAAATGTAATCAATATAGATTAAAATGGATTTATTACCACTTATGTATATTTATCTTCTAGTCCTTATAAATGATTTCAAAATTTTTTATCCCCATGTTATTATAAATGGGAAAAAATTATGAGGATGCAATTTATTCAAGTGGAACATTATGAAACCAAAATATATTAGTATTTATTTTATTTTAAATTAATGCTATGATTGATAGATTATATCACATTAAAAAACCACAAATAATATAAACAATGATATACTATAAAAATACTACGATTTAAATTACGCTTCTATAATGTAGGCATTTTTTTAGTGGGTACAATTTGGAGGAACTACATTTTGAAATATATGTTAAAAATATCAGACTATTTGAATCAATATATTAGTTCTTCTAAAAAATATTTTATTTTTAATGATTAGAATTAAATCAATGTTTTTAAGAACAATTTATGTTTTAAAGGTGAATTTTTCTATAAAATATGGGTTTACATATATTTTGATAATTTCTATTAAATTATAAATTTATAAATTTTAGATTTTAAATTTTATTAATGTGAATTTATTTTTGGATTCATCATACCAAACTTATCTTGGTATTTATTTTTTATATTTTTTAAAAGTGTTGATCTGTTAGTGAATAGTAAAAAATATAAAATTTACAAATAAAAAATATTTAATGACATTATGATATTATAATAATGGGGAGAATGTATTTGAAACACATTTTATAGACCAATTATTTATTTTATATTTAATAATATATATATAAACATATAATTTCAAACTAAGAAATATTTATTTGACATTTTTGAAATCAAAGTAAAATATGAACTATTTTTTAATTATCTTTTAATCAAGTTTTGAAAAGGTTCATTTCGATTTTATATTTGTTTTAATTTAATATAAGTATTCTTTTATTGAAAATATTACAATTAGTTCAATGATAATAAATATTATACATTATTTTCTATAAAATCAATTTTATATTTAATGTATGTGCTTTTTTCAAATGAAGTGTCATTTTATTTTGTAAATATATATTATGTTTTTTTACCACTTATATAAATTTAATATTATAAAATTAATTTCATACTATTTATTAACATGTTATAATTTGGTAATGATTTATATTTTTTTACTCAAAATGAATTGAAATCATGGTAAAAATAATCACCATGTTAAAGGGTAAATGAGATAATTGAGGTTTCAAAATATGTGATAATATCTAAAAACATTATCTTATAGTGATTAGAAGAGAATCTTTTTTACACCAAATTATCTATAATCATTTTTATTCATTTTATTTCTGATTTACAATATTATTACTTCTCTTTTTTTATTAATGCAATTATATTTCAAAAAATGACACTTTATCTTATTTAATATCTTAAATATGTTTTCTCGAAATATATAAAGGAAATATAAAATATTAATGAACCTATATGATGATAATTATGTTTAATAAATTAAATATTTTTTTATAATTTTGTTTAAAATTTTCTAATTATTACAATTGTGTAAAACACTTGATCCTCGTTTAGACATTGTTTATAAAAACATGAGAAATAAAGATAATGACTATAAAACCCATAAAATGATCATATTTAGATAAATTATGTAAAGAAATGAATTTTATAAATAATTATTATGTATAAGTGATGTTTTATTCATTTAATTTATAATTATTTTATTTTCAAGATATTCTTAAAGCAACATTTTTGAACAGTCTAAAAAATGACATTAAATGGTATTTAATTTTATGAAAATATTTTTAATTCATTATTAAATAGTAAAAAATATTATAATATACAAGTTTTATCATAAAATTTAAATCATAATATCTATGTTTCATTTATTTTTCACTTTTTATATTTTAATTTTCATTCATGGTCCTTAATGGTTGAAAATTTTCAAAGACTTTAGTGAATGTTTTCATATAAAAAGGGACACGATATATGTTTTCAAAATTCACATAGGAGTAATGTTATATCATAAATATCTAACAAACTTTATATCCCAATTTACATTACCATGTTCGAAATTTACTTTTGGATCAATATAAATTTCCTTTGAATGTGTTATTCTTAATCGAAAGGAGGATATTGAAAGAGGGGGTATAAGTCTTAATTGATTTCATTCATGTATATTTATTCATAAAAATAAATAAAAAATAAAATAAACATTATAATATAATGAAATAATAATATACAATATAATAAAATTTTATTATCTTTGTTTTATATCATTTTTTCATCTCATTTTCTATTATATGTGAAATGAAAACGTCGCTTGTGTGTATATGTGGACCAACACCTCCATGAACCGATATGTTTAGTTTTTCATAACTATCTCACATGGATGGATATTATGATATATTTATTAAATATATATGATATTTATAAAATAAATTTGATTTTTTGAAGATAATAAATTATTTATTTTCTTACCCTTCCATTAGTTGGAAAATAAAATGTTGCATGTTAGTAAGTTTGGAAAAAAACCTCCATGAAAAGATATGATTGGTTTTTTATTTCTAATTTTCATGGATAGTTAAAATAGATTATTTAATAAAAAAATTATAATTATTTTATTATTAATATTCCTTATATGCTGAAATGATGACCTCTTTTACCATGGTCATCCACCCGAATTGATTTTTGGATTTTGAACTCAACATCCTCAAAATGTCTGTCAAGTAATTAATAGTTTAAGAACCTATATAAGACATGAAAATAAATGAAATAAAATATATAATTATAACGTAACAAAACTGAAAAAGGTTATTATACAGGTAAATAAATAATATAATTTTATTATACTAGAGTTAAGGAATATATGTGGCAAGTTAGACTTGTGGTAAGATATTGTTCTTCAAAATGTTGTCTTAAAATAATTTTCGTCAATATAAATATTTTCGAAAATATTTAAAAAATATAATTATTATACTATTTTATTTGTTTATATTAATTGTAATATATCATTCACATTACATATTTTTCTTTAAAAAAATTTTCAATCTCTTAATAATGAGTTTATTATGAAAAATTGTGAAACAATTTTATTATATTTGTTTCCTGAAGGAATTTTCCCTCCATCATGACCATTATTATCTAAAATAATATTTATCAATTATTTAATGGGATATCTGTGAATTTTATATTTTCTATTATTCTTGGATTTTTTCTATTAAAGACTTTTCAAATAAAAAATGAATTTTATCAATTTTTTATGATAATACTTAAATTGATTCATCATATGTGTTAAATAAAAAACATTCAGAGATTTTATGATAGATATAATGTATTATATGTCTTTTATGTATATTATTGTCCTTATAAATTTTTTAAATGATGGGTGATCCTGATATAGCTCACAATTGGACTTGGGTGTGATTTTTTTCATTATAGAGTTATATTGGAATTAACAAAGTAGGTTATACCATTTTAATGTTGTATTATAAGTTTTATTATAAGATTTATATGAATACATTTGTTTGAGGAAACAACATGAATTTTCTATTAATTTAAAATCGTTTTTATTGAAATATATTTATTTTAAAAGGTAATAAAAAATATTAGGTTTTATGAAATTTTATAATCCTTTTAATGGTGAATGGTTTTATTTTAAAGGAATATTTTATCAAGGGTTGTTATGATTTGAAATTGATGTTAATTATTATAATTTAATTCCATTATATTTTATAAAAATTTTTATGAAATTTTTTGGTAAAAATGATGATTTTATGAGTTAGGAATAAAATAAAAAAGTTTAATGTTTATTTTGTAAAAGGAAAAAATTTACTACGGATTGTAGAGTTTTTAAAATGAATAACGTGTTATATTCATATTAATATCACTAACTAGGATTTCCTATCTCATAAATAGTTTTGAAAAGGTTTTCTTAGGGGATTGCGATGAGTGGGATCTATATCAATGTATATCATTCTGTTGTGGTGGATTATTTTAAAACCAAGCTGATGATACTTGAATGAAAGATAATATTATATTCAGAAATCCAATGATGTATTTGAAAAATTTACATTGACTGGTTGTATAAACTAAATATGTATGGGTTTTATATAAAATAGTTTTACGAAATTCAATAAACCACTAAACATATCAGATCTTGGGAATTTATGAAAATTCAATCCTTTCCTTTAAACTCATAATTAAGGGTTATTAAAGGAACTTGTGTTTATAGGTATAGTGTGACCGAATGTTCTCATGTGGTGGTTATATAATGTTTTGATAATGATAGAGAGAATGTTTTCCACTATATATGTTTGATATTGTTGTTTTCATAGTGCATTCCTTGAATATCATGGTGAAATTCTGAGAAAGAGAAATATTAGTGGAGTTCCACCATCAGTGTGATATGTATTTCTAATCTATGTAGGTATACCCATCACAAGGAAAATCTTGAATAGAAATGAAAGATAAAATATTCATATGATGTAATAAATTTTGATAAGTCTAGTTTTAGTGGCTTTACCCTAGGGTTTGAAACTAATAGAGATATTTCATCTAAATTATTAGGACCATATAATTTATATTGTGGAAGACTAGGTCACACGACATTCAATGGATTGATTATATACAGTTTGAGTGAATTAGGGTTGTAAAAGTTGTGATATTTAGTAAATTTATCTAAATTGGGATATAATTTGATTAATGATATATTTTACAGTGATTCGGATCCTATTAGAGATGAAGACATTGGTGGATAATTATCATTACTGTTTGTGAATCAGTTAAGGATTAAGGAATAAGATTCCTTTATAACATACACTAGATTAATTGGTGTAAATGACTTGTTAATAGGTGATGAAAAAGAAGCGGATGTGGGTCCATAAAAGAATACTTCCTTGTAATTATTTTTTTGTCACTATGAATTTTTTTCAAGAACTCAGTGGTGGAGTACAAAATAGAAGGGTGGTTCACCTTTAACATCCATAAAAAGTGATCATCAATGGTTGGTCAAAAATCACTCAAATCAGTGATAAATTGTTTAATATTCATATTGATATGGATTTCTATTATTCATGTATTCACATAATATCAGGTATTGGGGTGACCATCAGATGATAAACTATTGTTAGTAATAAGGTTTGGAAAGAACCACATGAGGCAGATGCACGTATCCATTTGAGGTTTCACTTAAAGATAATATGGAGTTTATCACATTGATGAATAGTTAATAAGTACCCTTTATTGGATGGGTTTTCACTATGTTTGTTTATATCATGGACCTACGATGATAATGAATTTTCACGGAAATGTTGGTTTTTTTTCCATGAGGTTGTTTTGTGACCTTTTTTATTGAGGATCCTGAGTTGTTTCACTCATGGGGAAGAGAAGGTTTAATTGTTAGAACGAATTTAGTGACCTATAATTTTGTGAAATAACCATATAATAATTAAAATATTATTTTTTAGATGGGTCAAAAATCCAAAGAAATGTTTTGATCATCATTAACCATCAAAAACAAAAAACTAAATACTTTTTAGGTTTATACAGATGAAATTCTGTGAAATTTAACTTTTCAAATAATCATTAATTAATATGAGAAATATTTTAATTTGGTTGAAACATGAAATTCGGAATTAACCTAGGTTTATCGTAAACTTCATTCACATCATGATACATGGGTTTACACCATCACATGTGGTATTAGTTAATTAATTTACATTTTTAATTGATCTATTTGTTGCATTCTAAAATTCCTAAATCATACTTTACAAAAATAACTAAACTATATTTATTAGGGTAGTTTTTATAATCCCAAGCTTGAGATAGGGAGTGAGAATAATGTATCATTGGGGAATCAAACTTAAGAAATTTAATGAACATGTTTTATGAGGAATCCAGAAAGATATCTGACACAACCACACTCTTCTTTAAAAATTTATCCATTTAAAAGGAATAGATTTATTTATTTTTAATTATACCAATTCTTTTTGATTTATATGATATGTATATTCCTTTTAAATTATGTAGTTCCAATTAAATTACTTTATCATTTATTCAACTTTTCTCATGGCCCTAAAAATATATTATTATGGGTTGTTTTCCATTGATAGTTGTAGTTGGAATCTCAGACACAATGGATGATGAAAATTTGATTTTATTGAGAAAGAAAACATTATTTTACTCTGTTTATTCCCCCATTTTAGTATTTCATCTTGAGACATCCCCACAATAGAAAATTTGATGAAACATGGAAGCATGATGATAGAGGAGTATAATCTAGGTGTGTAATCTATGGATTTAAGTTAGAAAAGGAGGATGAAGACATACATAATGAATGAATGGTATAGGTAAATAACTAGTGGTGTTCTAAAAAACACTATACCTTTATTACTTATTATTTTACATATTAACATTTTTTTTTGTTTTTGAGTTCCATGATGAGTCAGTGTGAATGCGTGAAAATTTTGGATGCTATTTTCTATGTATAATTTTCTAACACTCTCCCAAAAAAATTTAATTCTTGTTGATGATCTAGATATTATTTTTTAGCTTCACATTTCACTTAGTTTTAGCCATATGATTTACCCTTATGTATGTTTTTTTATTTCCATTCAAACATCCACTATTAGATTTAATGAGTGATTCAATGTTTGGAAAACATTGTGGTGTTACCCATATGTGAGGATTTAACATAACACAAATTATACATATTTATGAGAGAGTATATGGATGTCATATATTTTTTTCACATATTATAACAAATTTGGTCTTGTGGTTGGTTGATGATCTCTTAAACCACATGGATAAACCTTGTTGACTTCCCAAGTTTTCCAGAAACATCAATTTCTTATTCTAGCCTTATAATATTATACAAACAAAACCCTTAAATCTCCCTAATTTGCTTATGGATTATCATGGGTATTCTCTAATATCATACTAATACCTCTTCCCTTAAATGTTTTAGATTTTTGTCTCTTGAATCTGGTCGTCCTACAAGTTGTAGGGAGCTTTCTTCATCTCCCATTTCTTATTTTCTTATTTTTTTTCTTCCTCTATAGTTTTAGTTCTTTGATGGTCATACCATAAATTGGTATTTTAACTTAATGTTATTTTGTTTTGATATTAGGTTGTGATGATCATATATTAGGTATTATTCTTCAAATTTTTAATGATTTCATTGGATTCACAATCTATTTCAAGTTGGTAGTTCCATGAATTTACCATTCTATCCCAAAAAAAAATCTTGAGATTTATAAAATTGCTTTCCCCTAAATTAGTTGGTGTTTTAGTGGTTTTGGAAGAGTTTATAATGTAATTAAAGAAAGAAATGATTTTATAAAACAATTTCTACAGATATTAGTGTATGAAATATGTTTGATAAAATTTATAAAGGGTCATTTAAATGTATTTATAATTTTTAGACAATGTTTTCGATTTTAAATTCTACCATATGATTGTGTTAATGTCTCAAGGTATTTTTATAGTTTGTTTTATAATTCATATACACATTTGGTGTTTTATCCTATTAAATAAATTTGTCTCGATGAGTGTATTGATACGTATATTCCCATTGGGATCCTTGGAACTTCTTATAAATGTTTATATATATATACACATGTGTGAAAGTAGATATTAACTGATATATGTTTGTGTATTCATAAATATATTGGTATATGGATATATATATATATATATATTTATATATATATATATATATATAACTTCAATGGTTACATCTATTTACTTTCATGTTTCAAAATTGGATCATGGTTTTGAATGATAATTTCAGAAGGAAATTAACTAATTATAATTATTATGTTTTGTTTGTACATCAAAATAAATTTGTATAATGATATTGAATGTGAAATGAATTTATTTTTTACTATATTTTTTAATGATTCTACTACATATAGATCCTTATGTCTAGGTTTTTACCTAGAAAGGGTTTTTGTAAAAAAAATTAAAATCAGTATCAGTCCTATAATTTAAGGAAATATTTATCATTAAAAGGTGTTTGGAGTTGGGAGAAGCATATGTAATTGGATATTGGTTACTTATTATAGATATGACTAGTAAGATGTTTACCTCAACTGATATCTATTATATCTACTAATCCAGGATTTCTACCTACCACATGTCAAACTCACGTGCTTCCACATCATTCATTCCTTACGTGTCATTTCTCCATATCTCCACGACACCCCTCTACCATGCGGTACCTATGCATTCTTCTCCCTCCCTCTCCCACTCGCGTCACGACCGTAACTCCCCCAAAACCCTCGCCTTCGTCGTCCTAACTTTCTTGGTCAATCTGTACAAAATCAACCTCTTTCTCCGACGTCCTCCGTCAAACAGTTTCTACTCTACCATCCTCTCTTTTCCTTCTCACGCTTGCAGGCGGGATTGAGTTATTCGTTACCTACGGTTCTCATGAAATCCCAACGCTTCGGTCATCCTCTTCTCAGTTTCCCTATAGTCTATTTTCCTTCAACTCGATCTCCCTCCTTATCATGGATTCACCATACCTCTGCATCGGGTTCATTATCCCACTCGGATTTTCGTTTGCATCTTCTCTGACAACCCATTCAAATAAATCCCAATATCCTGTCATCGTCTTCCTGTTCACCATATCTGTATCAATGATTGTCTCTCCACACCCATCGAACTCCTCCCTTTCCATTCATTTTCTTCCATGAAACCCTAACCTCAGTCTCTCTTCACTTCCGCCACCTCCACCTCCGCCACCAGTTTCTTCGCATCCACCTGCCCAACCTCCACAAATGCCTCCCCAAATCCACCTTTTTTGCCTCCACCTCCACCTCCATCATTGTATTCATATTTCTATTTTTTTATTAGAGAGGATGGGGCCTCGATTCTTCAACAAACGCAATATCTTTGTTAGCATCTCTCACCATTCTCCATTATATTCACTCAATTTCTTCGTGTACACCATAGGTGATTGTGCATAATTTTTTTTCAACATGTTTTGTTAAAATATTGTTCTCCTGTACACATGAATATAGTATTTCGGCTAGAAATAAATTTAATCTGAATTATTATAACTCTCAATGAAATTCAGAGGTTATGATTTTCACGTTTTCAATGCAATTCTGGTCTGAATTCATGCACGATTATCTCATAGATTTTCTGGCCTAATTATGGAACATGGGAATACCTACGATATGTAAGAACATATTTTTTCTTGAATTCCATTAATTTAAATGTTTTTGATTGATTATTAATTGAACTACAACATTATTTTATATTACATTACATATCCATTTATATTTCATTTTATATTGAAATTTATATTAGTTCATGTTGTACTAAAATTGATACTTAAATTCTTATTTTTATAGTTGTTTCAATGTAACTTCATATTGAAGTTTATATTGATGTTTATATTGAATTTTCATATACTGAGATTGCATTTTCCTTTTAAATTTTATTATCATGCATGTTGATTCCTTATGCAGAATACTGTTTCCTTATGCAAGAATACATTATCATGCATGCTCACATTTGAGTTTCCTGATGGTATTTTTGCCGAATACATGTATGTTTTCATGCACATAAACACATAGAAACTCAGAATCATTTTTTTGTACTCTAGAATATTACTTCTGATTTCTTTTTAACTTTTTTTTTTCTATATTGCTTACAGAAAAAATATAGGCTTTAGAAGCAGATAAATATGTATACAAAGTACTCTTGAAGGTTCCCTTATTCTCGACGGTAACATGTGGGAATGTTCATTTCATCCTTTGTACCAAATACAACATGTATAGTGAGAGGACTTAATTTTCAACATATTTAATTAATTCATGTTTATGTTCCAGAGGAACTACAATCAACAATCAATAGAAACAAGATGTGGTGGTTCATACTTTGAAGAACACTCCCGCTATTGGACTGGGGTTGACCTACTGGAACAATCTAAGTGCGGACAGGTAAACTACAACACTTGTTCGGGGTTTTAAACCCAAAAATTATTGTCCCTATTATTTTCTTTTATTTTCTTTTGTTATTTTACTATTTAATTACATTTTGTTTTTGTATTTTATGAGTAGGAAAAAAGTTTGATATAACCCCTCGCACCCGATGAAGATCAAAAAATATTGTTATTGGAAGTAAAAACAAACATCAGGGTCTATGTTTCTTTTATGTTTTCCATTTTTTTGATGTTTTCTAACTTTCTCTTTAATGTTTATGTGATACATTTCCCATTTAATGTACAGGTTTCTCTAAATGACATTTAATTTGCAGGCTTCAGGTCACTATTATCCAAGATGTAATTTAGCGCCCTTTATAATGCACATTTGGGAGACTATTATCAAAAATATCTCATTGGTTGGTGCAATACTATAATTTTGATGTTCCACTTTAGAAAAGTAATCAAAGAATTATTCCATTTTACATTTATAATAAGTGCTTCCATACAATATTTTCTGAATTTCTAATTGAATATCTGTTTTTTACAATTTATTTAAATGGTTTTCTTTTAAATAAGGTCCCCATGACTGTGAGAGATGGGTCGTGGTGTCAAGATAATAGGGAGTGGGCAATTTTAAGCAGGGGGCACCATTACACAGTATGGAAGCATACCGAAAAGTCATCTTCTCCAATTTCTGGAGGTTGTTGATGCTTTTTTTTGTAACCTAATGATAATAGTTACAATAATAATGTTGTCACACTATGACAAAAAAGGCATTTAGCGGCGTCTTTTTTCGTTTCGCAACGGTTTAAACCGCCGCTAAATCGACTGTCGGCGGTTTTCAAAAACCATAGCAAAATCATGCGTTGGGAAACTATTCGTGGCGGTTTTTGAAACCGTCGCTGAACGTTTCGCGACAGTTTTTTAGAGGCGGTTTAAACCGCCGCTAAATGATTCCGCGGCTGTTTTTTTATTTTTTTTAATTTTTAATTTTTGTTATATTTTTTAATTTTTTTAATTTTTTTATTTTTAATTTTATATATTTATATATATATATATATATATTTATTTATTTATTTATTTCGTATTTATGTTATTTATTTATTTATTTATTTATTTATTTATTTATTTATTTATTTATTTATTTTATTTTATTTTATTTTATTTATTTATTTATTTATTTATTTATTTATTTTATTTATTTTATTTATTTATTTTTTATTTATTTATTTATTTATTTTATTTATTTATTTTCCATATTTATTTATTTATTTTTCATATATATTTATTTATTTTTCATATTTATTTATTTTATTTATTTAATTTTGTATTTATTTTTTAATTTTTAATTTTGTATTTATTTTGTATTTATTTTATTTCGTATTCATTTTTTTTATTTATTTTATTTCGTATTTATTTTATTTACTTATTTTATTTCGTATTTATTTATTTTATTTATTTATTTATTTCGTATTATTTTATTTACTTTATTTATCCATTCATGCACATCCAATGAACATGCACATGCATGCCCATGCATTCCCATGCAATATAAATAAATTCTGCGTTTGGTGAGATTTGAACCCCTAACCTCTTTCATATTTTCCAAAGACTTTACCACTCCAGCAAACTCGACATGTGGTTAATAAACAGAATTGAATATACTTATATATATTAATTGAAAAAACAAATAATACATAAATAATAGATATAAACTCGATAATAATAAAGAATAAGTAATAAATAATAAATAATAAATAATAAATAATAAATAAGGAATAATAAATAATAAATAATCAATAATCAATAATAAATAATCAATAATGAATAAAAAATAAAAAATAAAAAATAATAAATAATAAATAATAAATAATAAATAATAAATACATAATAGATATAAATAATAAATAATAAATAATAAATCATAGATATAAATAATAAATATAAATAATAAATATAAATAATAAATAACAAATAAAAAATAATAAATTATAAATAATAAATAATAAATAATAAATAATAAATAATAAATAATAAATAATAAATAATAAATAATAAATAATAAATAATACATAATACATAATACATAATCAATAATCAATAATAAATAATAAATAATCAATAATGAATTATAAATAATCAATAATGAATAATAAATAATAAATAATAAATATGAAATAAATAAAAATAAATAATAAATAATAAATAATAAATAAGAAATAAGAAATAAGAAATAATAAATAATAAATAAATAGAAATAATAAATAATAAATAATAAATAAATATAAATAATAAATAATAAATAAAAATAAATAATAAATAATAAATAAATATAAATTTTAAATAATAAATATAAATAAATATAAATAATAAATAAATATAAATAATATATAATATATAAATATAAATAATAAAAAAATCTAAATATAAATAATATATAATATATAATATATAATAAATAATAAATAATAAAAAATAAATAATAAATAATAGATATAAATATTAAATTATAAATAATCAATAATCAATAATCAATAATCAATAATTAATAATAAATATTAAATAATAAATAATAAATAAATGAATATAAAAAATAAATAAAAATTAAAAATAAAAATTAAAAAATAAATATAAATAATAAATAATAAATAATAAATAATAAATTAATATAAATAATAAATAAATATAAATAATATATAATAAATAATAAATACATATAAATAATAAATAATAAATAATAAATAATAACTAATAACTAATAAATAATAACGAATAAATATATATAAATAATATATAATAAATATATATAAATAATAAATAATAAATAACAAATAATAAATAATAAATAATAAATAAATATAAATAATAAATAAATATAAATAAATATAAATAATAAATAATAAATAATAAATAAATATAAATAATAAATAATAAATAATAAATACGAAATAATAACTAATAACTAATAAATAAATATAAATAATAAATAATAAATAATAAATAATAAATAACATAAATAATTAATAAATATAAAGAATAAATAATAAAGAATAAAGAATAAAGAATAAATAATAAATAATAAATAACCAGTTACAAATAATAGATAATAAATAAATTAAAGAATATTATAAATAATAAATAATAAATAATAAAGGAAACACATTTAAAAGTATGAAAAGACGTGATAAGGGGTGAAAAATCATGAAAACGCATGAAAAAAGATGGAGAAGCATATGAAGAATGAGTCATTAAAAAGAATGAGAACGCATGAAATCTCGTGACAAATCTGGAAAACTCCTTAATAATTCAACATAATCATCATAATAACCCACAAAAAAACCATTGATAAAGATAACAAGTCATGGAAACCCAAATAAACAGTAATAAATGGAGCTGCCGTTAAAACCCATCAAAACGGTCATAAAGAGACAAAAACATTGGAGCCACATTAATAGATATAACTTTTGATCTGAGAGTCCATTTTAGATCCGTGACCTGTCAAATCAAAGATCCTAAAATGATCTACGACTTGAAAAGTGAAAGTTTCCAAATAGACAGGCAGATCGAAAGTTATGACCATTTAAAAAAACAGCTTCTGGGGAACGGGTGCTAGAAACGAGGCATTGAAAAACATAACAAACCTAATACACACTAAAAAAGCCATAACAAATGATCTAGGAGTGCATGTGGGTTCCGCGACCTGTCAAAATGTAGCTCATGGAACGAGCTATGATCTGGCAGGTGGAGGAGGCCAAACTGACACGCGGATCGAAAGTTAGGTCCGTTTGAAGAAAAGTACGATGGGACACCGGTGACGGAAACAAGGTTTTGGAGGCCTTCAGATGGGTTTTTGGGGTCGCAAAATACGACAGAAGCTAGCTTGTGTCGATCTGGTGCGTAGCTCTTTTCACTAGTTTCGATTTGATATGTGGTAGAGCCCAAACATACACTCGGAGCAAAAGTTATGGACGTTTGAAGCTGGAGAACTGTTTTCAACATTCTTATAACTCTAATATCATCCGCACCTTAGACCGTCTCACGATTTTGATTATATGTGACTCTAGATCTCTTCATGAGCTTAGATTTGACTAGTCGTGGCGCTTCAACGGACACCCGGATCAAAAGTTATGGCCATTTTAGTGAATTTGGGGTTTTCGTGTTTTTTTATTTTTTCATTTCATTTCGTGGCGGTTTTACTGAAACCGCAGGTAATCATCGAATAAAATAAAGAAAAAATTTAAAAATTTTCCGTTTAGCGGCAGTTTTTTTGAGGCGGTTTTAAAAGCTGCCGCAAAATGCTGGCCCGAAACGCATTTAGCGGCGGTTTTTTAAACCGCCGCTAAACGGCGGTTTTCTTGTAGTGTCACTCCAATCCATTTAATGGATTCAGAACCCTGACCTCGAAAAATGTTCCCAAAATCAATGAATCAATAATCAATTGTTGTATTATTTTATAAATTTGCAATTTTTGTTTCTAAAATGTCCCCTCATGAGCATATATCAAACTATCACAGAAAATATGATTAGCTCCAAAACCAACACAAGCTTCCAAATCTGATACTAACATCTTATTTTTATTCTATTAAGCATATGTTGTAGTGTTTCTACATTACAACTAATATAGCCTCGGAATTATGGAATCTAGTAGAGGATCTATAGTTGGATGTGTGTTATTGCAGGTACTGTATTTCTTTCAGTGACTATGGAAGATAAATATGTTACATAGGGATTTCTTCAATGAAATTAAAATTTATGTTCCTTATTTTCCCATCCTGTATATTAATTTTTTTTTATTTTATTCCCAACCATGAAATTAACAAGAAAGTTGTGGACTTCTCTCCATGTGATTCCTCCAAGTATTCAATTTCTAGTGACGTGAATTTGGTATAGAAAATAATGATGAAATATGATTCAATGTAAATAATATTTTTGGAAAAGGTAACTTCATTATTCAAATGTGTCATGAACAAATACATTATTAGTTTTCCTGAAACCAATCAATCTATTCATTTGTTATTTTTTATTATTTTCACCATGCAATATTCTATATACTAGAAGCGGAATGGGTTTTCAATCAAATCCAATGTATTTTGATCACAACGAAATGATTCTAAAACATTGATATAGGGTTTTTCATAAATATTTTTCCAAATAGCCCTTATTTTTAATACAAGGAGCTTATTTTTAAACTTCTTACATTTTAATTAATCAGAACACACATACCACATTATTGTAATGTGCATTTTACACTTGTTTTATAGGAACATGACAACACTGGATGTTTTGGAAACAGCTACATCATTTAAAACGAATTAGTTACAATATCTATAAATATTTCATTTACTCGGTTGAAATTTTCTTTTTTAATTGAATTTTATTTTCATTACATCAATGGAGTATAAATTACTGTTTTTTTGGGTCTATTTATAGTGTATGATTAAAACACACTGCATTTGTTCTTCTCTTATTCCAATTTTTAAACACCATATTTCTTCTCCAATTATTACACTTGTCCATATTTTTTGATACTTATTTATTGAAGTCATATCTTAATGTAGAAAACTATTGGGTGTGTTTTATGATGATGATGATGTTAAAATAATTGTAATAATGAATCGAGCATCTACAGCAACAATAATCCAGGGAAGTGAACTTCATCCTCTTTTAAAAGTAAAATTCAACAAAAAGACAGACAGAAATGGATCCCTTTGATGAGTATAGTCTATATAGTGAAAATTAAAATTCTAGTTTTCAAAATTCCTTATATAGTTTTACTTTTAGTTTTTACTTTACTATTATTAAAGTCAACACAAATCATTTTATAACACATATAATACATAAATGGAATAATTTTATGAGTATAGACTTTATAGTGAAAATTTTACCAGGTTACCATTTTTTCAACAATGTTTATCTTTTGTAGGGATCAATTTTACTATCATCCAACATCTATAACATTTTATCCACTATAGAAATGAATCGAGACAATACTGGAAGAAGATTACAAACCTTAAAAGATAAAACGGGTCTGGAAGCACTATGATACAACATCTGCCCTTATAAAACATGGGTTTATTTTAGAGTTTTCACCGATTTATTTCCTAATGTAATCATTCTGTTGTGTTATCATTATTTCATAACAAGATATATTCTGTTACATTTGAAATTTCAACTTTCATGTTTCAGTGTATTTATTAGTTATTCTTATTTGACATGTATGAAACTATTTTTTTCCATATTGATAAAAAAATTCATTTATTTTCATGTATAATTTATGCTTAATACTATTGTGATGATGTCTTTCAAAATTATACAACTATTCCAATATTATATACTCACATTTTTTCACTTCTAATCATCATTAAATTGTTACAATGTTATTCCACTGTTTTATAATTGTTTTACTATTATTAATTACTAAGAGAATAGGAATAGGTAAGGAATGCCTATATTGTGTAGTAATTTTGGGAAGTTAACCTCTGTTTCGACCATCATCTGCTTCCAGGAAATTTATGCATAATAATTTCTGAAATAACTAGGAAAATTCTATAAACTATAATTTTCGTTTCATTAAATTCACATCAAGTACATGTTAGTATTGTAATTTTTTGTTCTTTTCTCAACAGTTCAATGAAATTCATCAATTTTAGGACTGAGTTGTGGAATCTGGTTTTATGTTTGTAGAATGAGAAATTGAAATATGACCTCTAGCCAGACATCCTATGGATCCATGTAAAACATGTGGGTGCCTCCAATGAATTTTTTTTTCAGGATTTTCTATCCATGGTAGGAAATCCATATTCACCAATCCATGGGATATGTACCTAAAATCTTGGATATATTTTCTCATTGAGGGACTTGTTTTCCCATATATTGCTTCTAGTGTTTTCTTCTGTTGTCTTCAAAACATGTTTTAACTTTCTTCATACTATTTTCCTCATCCAATCTGTACGAAAACATTAAATAACTTCATGACTAGTAATCCTCTGTACCTTAATTATCCCCAATCAAGTGAACCCATAGTTGATGTGTTTTTAGCCAATGAAATTTTCACTATATTGCAGGGATGTCCCTACTGGGGGAAATTATTTTCAAACGTGCAAAATTTTATTCGACTATATCTATAATTTCAATATCATGTTTCATACCTTAATTCCTACAGTTTTTATTATTACAAATGATTGTACAAAAAAGCTAAGAACTAAAATGTTGAGGGGAGCATGTCTAATGCCTTAGTCTGTCAAATTGATTCTTTGTTTAACATTTCAAGTCTGAGTGAAGCCAATGCCTTCATAGATGTGCTAACCTATATTAATACTGACATGCATAAGGAGTTACGCCACTATTTAATAAATTGTTTTCTAGTTTTCTGGTCTAGATTATAGCAGAGCACCAAGTCAAGAACCTACAGTAATTTTGACATGCATAACTAATGCAGTGATAGTCGACATGAGTAATCAAAATCATTTCTAGGTGGTGAGGAAAATTATTATGAGAATAGAGTTCAACCTCTAATAGGTTAGTTTTGTTTGTAATTTAACTCTGCCCCTAGAATTTCATTGTATGTATCTTCTTTTTAATTTTTTGTGATTCATGGTTCCATTTTTTATTATTTGATAGTTGAACATTCTTTCATTTAATCCATGAAGTTCACTGAATTTTTTAAATTGGTTGTTAAAAACATGAATCATTGAATGGGTTTTCTTTTATCCCCAAGAACATCTTCATTTGAGTTCATATGATTGTTTTTTTTCAAGCATGAAATTGGTACGGTAGAATATTATTTTCATCATGTTTCAGTGGGTATGCTCCTCTAATTTTCTTTAGGATATTTTAATCCCAACAAATCTTGTCCCATTTAATTTATTTTCATTCATTTTGATATTTTAATATTTAATAAAATTATCTTTATGTTTTATGGGAAGGATAACAGATGGATAGTGCTCCACCCACCACATGAAGATCAATTCATATGGTTGTTGGAAGCATAACCAAATATCTAGGTTTCTGTTTCTAAAATGTTTTCAATGATTTAGATGTTTTCGACCTTCCTCATTAAAGTGTATGAGAGACATTTCCCATTTAATGTGTAGATGTCTCTAAAAGAAATTTAATGTGAAGGCTTCAGGTCACTGTTATCCAAGATGTGATTTACTGCTCTTTGTAATGGAAATTTGTAAGACTGTTTAGTTAAATATCTCCATAGTTGATGCATTCCACTATGAATTTTGATCCATTTTAGAAAACTAATCAAAAAAAAATTATTTCACTTGACCTTTATAACAAGTTATCCCATAATATTTTATTTTCAGTATTTTTAATTGAAGATGTGTTTTTTTACCATTTATTTAAATTATTTTATTCTGATTAAGGTTTACATGAATATGGGAGATGGCAAATGGTATATAGATGGTCAGGAGTGGGCCGTTGCAATAAAAAACCACCAGTACGTAGTATTGAAGCATACCAAAACCTCATATACACCAATAACTGGAGGATAATGATGCTTTTGGGTTTGAGTAACCTATTGATAATAATTAAAATAATAATGTCGTCACTGCACTCAATTTATTGGAGTTAGAATGTTGACCTTGACCAATGATCCCGACATGAATGACTCAATAAAAAGATATTTCATTCTTGTATAAATTTACAAATTTCGATTCAATATTAACATTTATTAACATATAAATCTATTAAATAATTTTTGTCATGTTTATGATGTCCCAAAAAATTTCTCAACCTATATTCCAATGGATAAAAGTGGAACGGTTGTTCAATCAAATACCATGTCTCTTGACATTTAGTGAAGTAACAACCGGATACAATTTTTCTTCATCTATTTTTTATTCAATTACACATTAAGTATTATGAAGTGGTTGTTTCATATCTATCTTCATTTATTTATTTTATTCAATAGAGTCCTATGTTTCATCTTTGTATCTGATATGTTTTTCAACTTCTTGAATGATGTATTCATATTCTATGTCCTCTTATTCCCTTATCATACAAAATTAATTTTTTATTAGAATTTTTTCAACATATGTTATCTTATTAAGGATTCAAAATATTAATGTCTTAGTAAAAGAAAAACCATTAAATGAATATGTCATTCAATAACATGTGAGAGTACTAGTTTTTATTAAAACTAAGGGATATTGGGCGTCTTTTAAGGGATGAGATGAAATAACTACTTTATACCAATTAGATGAACTATTTCCAGAATTGTATTGATTTGATGAGTGGGAGTTCAATTAATTTAGGTAGTTAAGAGTATCTAGTCGGCCATTGAAATAGATATGAATCGCTATGTCTGTAGATGGTTCCACTGGAGTATATCAACACCCTCCACATAGAATGCTTGAATTTAGGATAATAATATTTCATTATACTTCATCATTCTTACTATAATTTTTTACAGTACTACTTTATTTATTTATTATTATATTATGAAATAATCTATTGGTTCCTTTTTTATATTATTCACATGCTTCTAGTGACTTAATTTATTATTGTTTGATGCTATTTCGTTTGTTTTTTGTGTATTTTTGGAATGATTTAAGTCTATTTTTGAACATAGTTTCAAAATGTGAATTTGAAATGGTATTTTCGATAAATATTTATCTAAACTGTTTCTATAAAACATAAATTTTGTTAAAAACGTAGTCTGGAAAAAAAATTGATTAGTTTTTCATAAAATTATAAAAAAATATTCTATTTTTATTTCAAACTAACACCTCTCAGTTATTTAGAAACGGACATTCAAGGACTCATTGGTGATTTCATACTATAATTCTTTATGATAACAACCTACTTTCACATATAAAAAATAGTAGACCAATGTTTTTTTAGGTTCATCTATCATTTTGTGATCAATCATGAAGTGAGAAGGTTTTATGGATGTATGATGACCCAGTGGTCACATTGATATCATTTTGGGTTCATTTTGTGTTTTAATTTTCATAGTAGTTATATTGGCCAAGGAAACCTTCAATCCATGATATTGTATTTTCTCCAAAAGTAATTTATTTTATATTATTCTTTTTATATGTTTAGGGGATGATTCATTTTATCTATATTATTTTCAATATATGATTATTCAAACTATTTATATACCATCATATTACGATATCAGTGTAGAATTATATGTGAAATCATTGTGTCTTTTATATATCTATAAAGAGAAAAAATCCCCATGATATTTTATTTATTCCCATAGTGATTTTCAATAGCATGGGGTAATCAGGGATTCCCATTAGTTATGTTGAGATTTTCCTTGGGGACTCAGTTTAGGGGATAACCAAAGATAGTTCATGAAACAATGTTATCAGATCGTATGTTTTTTTTGGATTCATAATTTCTTAGAGAACCTTTTTTTTATTTGAGATGTCTGGTATAATAAATATTAGTGAGATTAAAAATTATATGTAGGAGTAGAGAAGCGTTTTTCATGCTCTAAATCAAGCCAGAAATTGAGTTGATGTGGTTTTTGGGTAATGGTTCTTAAATTTCTATATTTAACTACTTTAATAACAATTTTTAAGTTTATATTGATTGGATTTAAAATGTTGTTGATGTTTTTATGTTATTTAGTGGTTTAAATGTATTTTAGGTGAATGAGAAGGTTGAATATAAAGATAATAGTGATCCAATATAGTTTTGTGAAATATGAAGTGCCCATGCATTTGGACATATCTTCACATAATGAATTTTTTTACAGTTGGTACACCGTTTGTAGAACGATCCCACCAAACCATGAACAAACACTATCCACCATTTTATATTTTGTTTTGAGATCCTGTTGATCATGATTATTTTGAGCTCTTTTATAGATGTTATTAGGTGTAATTTGAAAGGTTTTTTTTTAATAATTTTATTGAATATCGGTCTTCATTTAATGAATTTTTTAATTAATGAAATATTTTTTAATTTGGTGTTTTGTTTTGGAATTTTTAAGGGTGTTTATTGAAATAAACTAGGTTTAATTTAATAACTATGTACTATGTATGTTTTAAATTATTTTTTTTTATAATTTTAATGATCTTATATTAGGGATTATATTTTTAAAACTTAAGTGTAGACTTTAATGTGGTTTTGAAATGGAGTTTTAAAATTTTAGAACTAAAATGAGATACTTTAAAATTGTTTAAAAATATAATTTTCTAATTTTATATTTTAAATTTTATTAGTCACTTAGATTTATTATTTTGTACAGTTATTTTTAATAAATTTTTCATTTTTTATTTACAGTATTCCTGACAAATTTTCTTAAGGAATCTTTTATTTTTTGAGTTTAACATTTTCTATTAATGACACCACTAAGACTCATGATTCAGTCATGTATCTCATTTCCTTTTATGATTTACCTATATTTTGAGGAGAATAAGAATATTTTGAGGATGTTAAGTGTATAATAAAAGTTAATGACTTATTTAAAACATTTGTAACTATAGATTCATTAAAAATAAGGCATGTTCTGGGTTATTAAAATGGATGAGAATATATTAACCGAATATGATTTTCCTAACTCAATATTGAGTTTGAATGATGTTGTATTTTTTTAAGACAATGTTCATTCATTGGTTTATTCATGAAGAGTTTAAATATAGTGTGGTGGAAAAGATAAAAGGTCTTTATTTATGGAATTTAATAGTATATGACTACAATAAACTCTTTAATATGTTTATACCTTTCACTATTAGGAAAATATCTGGTGACTTCATGAGGTTTGTCTTTATCATGTAGGTTCTTCATTTGGCTCTCATTTTCAGTCTAATTTATTATAGACTATCATCATTTAACGATTTTGTGGATGGTTCATTCATAAAATATTTGGATCTTGAAGGTAAAACCATTTCAAATGATATCACTATTTCATTTTTAGTTAGTGAAAGTTTCAAATTCAGTGATAAGTAGGTTCTATAGGATCCTATCATTAGTGAGTCTTCTTCTATAGCAGTTTCCATGATCCAACATAATAGGACTTCATTGATGGATGTATGATCAAAATTACACCTCAAACCTACCTTTAATAGGCTAAATTTTGGAAGCTAGAATTGAGTTGGCATATCACACAATAGGTGGAATTAGCCTATAGTACATGTACAAACACTAACGTCTCTACAAACCAGAATAATGAAGAAAGATAAAAAAATGAAACTATATTTTTCTTCATGAAAACTATCCCACATTTTTGTTTAATCATAAGTAAAACGAAATAATATGGAAAAATAAAATACTACAAAAATTTCCAAAGAACCCACTCAACTTAAAATGTAGAGGAAGCTACCAAAAATAATCTCTTAGATTTATCTGAGGTCAATCCAGCATAACTATGCTCCATGTAATCTCCAGCCACTACCAGTCTACCAAGGACTCCAATGAATGTACTATTGTATGCATAATACATGAAATGTCTGGGAAGAGCTCAAGAATGGATGAGTATATAAATTCCCTATATAACCTCTCCAAATTATAATAATTAAGCATCAAAGGGAGTAGTTAGATAATCTCTAAAAATGTTATTCAATCAAAATATGGGAAATAAAAATGTATAAAAAACACAAATATGATCAAAATACACACTAAGTTTCTTATATTGGTTATTAAATCACATTAATCCTAGTATTCTACTATAAGATCAGAAGAAACACCCATTCGGGAGAACACACTCCCTGATATTGATAACACTGAGGTCACACATCCAATATGTTTTTTTTTCTCAATGGGACTCTCCAAGATGATGTACAGCTTGTATCTTGGAATATAATGATAAACATATATGGGATCTCGACCAGGGACTCTAGTGTATACATGACCATAATAAGGATAAAATGAAAAGTAGGGGAACATACACTTGTGTACGTTGGTCATTATGATTATTAAAACCCAGTCAAGGGAAGAATATGAAGGAAATGAGGATACAAACCCCAGGAATTATGGTAGAATTCCTTCCCAATACCATAGAGGGGATCTTCTCTTAAGAGGCAAGAAAATTCTACCATAAACCCTTATGGAGGGGGGTTTATAAAATTCACCCATATAAAAAAATCGATGGAATGCCCCCACATCATTACAAATCATGGTATTGAACTAACAATCACAGAATAGATGATTTGATATAGATACGAGATCAAAATTTAAATTTTATAGAGTATACGATGTATGCCAAGGGGTACACAGTGTGTCTAACTTAGTTTAGCACTACTCATGCCTCCCTATCTTACATGACATGCTTTCCATCATATAAAAAATGTTTAAATTATGATACATGATGTTTAGAGGTCGACTGAGAGTCAGTTTATATTTTCTTTCCATGTCCATGTACTATGGAAATTTCGATATACATAGTATATTCCCATAAACCAATCATTGTTTGAGGCCATTTTGAATTCCATAGGGATGCACTCTAACTCTTAGGGAATCCATGTGGCCAATCCATCACTCAACATGTGCCATATTTTAATTCTTGTGTAGATTATTATGTACATGTTGTGTTCTCTGATACACATGGGGTTTGTGGTCACATGGCCCGATGGGTATGTACTCCATGTTTATTTTTAGCTATTTGAAAATGTTACAAATAATGTATACTAGCCACACAATGTGTTACTCCACATGACTTTATAGACGTGTACTCTTTTTACTCACCACGTTAGATGGATAAGTCACACCCAATATGTTAGTAAATCACATGACATCTGATATTTTATGCAACATGTAAACCCCAACCACCACATAGAGGGGAAAACATAGTGTGAGTTCCTTTTAAATAAATGCCATCTAAATCAGGATTTCACAAAAATCCACCTATGTTCATATTTCTTCACTCACACCCCCCACCCCCACCATCATTAACATTTTAAAGCTCCATAAAATGTCTGGAATTTGGATGACCACCCTCCATAGCCGGACAAAAGTTGGATTCCAGCCATTCTCACTATAAAATACATTTACATAGCCATCTGATGCATCAACATGACCCATAAATCATGAATCCAACAACTCAATCCAACACCGGACCACAGCTATAACCGGTGTTAAGATTTGGGTCACCGTATTATTGAGATCAGCAACTCACACAACTCTAATGAGATTCACGTCATATTTAATGAAATAATCTCATTACCTAGTCCAACATTTGATTTCTATTTCAACCACCACACCTCCAATGCATTTCTCAAAACCAAAAGTGGAACCCATAACCATGATCTATCATGAAAAAGGATAAACGTGCAATGATAAATTCCCTAGGTCTCATCAAATCATGGACCCATCAAAATACTGAAGACTAAAATCATGAATTGTGAGGAAAAGTAACATAATAAAATGTAAGTCTTGATCGATGAAAATTTTTGTTAGGATATCAATAATGGGATTTTTAGAATCATGTATGATAAAGAAATAATGTTTCAATGAAAATAAATCTCAAATTCTCATATCCAGGAATAGAAATTAGATGTTGAAAATACTACTAAGAGATATATGTGTACTAATTTTGGTAAGATTAATTTGTGTTCATATCAATATATAAATGGGGATAAAACCAGAAAATAGATTCCCAACATCAGGTGTGGATCAATCAATAACCAATAATATTTACACATCAATTTATATGGTGTGATAAAAACATTACAGTGATGATTATTATCCTCATGGAAACCTATTCCATCATCCATAATCCCATGAACATCCACTAATTCACCCACCACTATAGTTCTCCATCCTGTGAATCTAATTATGGTAATGAAAATAACCCTATGTAATTACTCATAACATTGTTTATATATAGGATACAATAAGGATTTTAAAATAAATGACCAATAAATTAATAAATTAATTATTTAATTTGGTCCACCAATGACTAAACCCTTTCAAAGTGCCGAACAATAGCATGAATTATGTTTTTCCTTGGGTAAAACACCCCTAAAAAAATTATTGATTGGATCAGATTTTCCATCCAAGAAACAATTCAGATTATATTCCACTATATCCAAAGAAATATTCATGCATGTAATAGTATATTAACTATTTTTTATATATCAATATTGAGGCTTTATAGGACACAAAATATCATGCCAAATTAGAACCTAACATTAAAAATATTTATTAAACATTACAATTTATTAAAATGAAAAATGGAGTTGTAATATTCTCCCCACCTTCATGGTTTTTTTTCACAAAAAAAGAAAACCGCATTAGATGGGGGGAAAATAGGATAACATGTGAAACTTTCACTCTCCCGATCTCTCCCAAAGGTTCCATTATTTCCAATAAACATGAATCAAATGAAAAAACATTACCAAAACGGGATTTATCCTATTTATTATCTAACACCAATGGGATCTTTAAAAATGTATATCCACCCTCAATGTCCACCTCACCAAGGTCAAAAACATTGATTGAGTTCTAAAAAAACATACTCATCCACAACATGTTGGAAAAAATGTTCACCCATTATAACCCTAGTCATAATGTAATGTCCTATTAAAATTTTCAACCATATATAATATCTACAAATTCGGCTATGAACCTCGTAGATAACATTCCACCCAAAAAGAAACTATTTTATCTCCATCAAGGGAATACTCATTTGAACATGTGTTCTCCCACATTTAACCTCAATGTCCCCCACTACTAGTCCACTTAAGACCATGACTTCCCTAGTAATTCCAAATTCACCAATAGATGAACAGAACCATTTACAACCATCATTCACACCAACATTGGGTGCATAAATAATGTTCCCCTAGATAAAAAAAGCACATAAGTGAATTGAGGTCTCTCCTATACATAGCCATTAATTAGCTCCACTAATGGAATCATGAGAAAAATTGTGATAATAATACTTAATTAATGGTATATGATCTTCAAAACGCTGTCTCACAAATAACATGAAAACTAAAATAATGATCCCTAGAACCAAACAATATCGGGTTTTTATTGCAACCTGTATAAAGTAGAAATGTTATGGTATATTTTAATTGAGTCCCAATGCCTAAAAAAATTCTTTTATGAATGATGATGTGAACTGAGCATCACACTATTCAGTTATCTTCATGGAATATCCATGAATATGGATTACCTCATGCATGTACATGTGTCTTATCATTATAATAATATCTTATATTGAATTGATATGAAATGGGAAAAATTGATGATACAATATATCATCACTAACAATCCATCACACCCTCTACCAAATTATTGCACCCCCATTACGAAAACACCTGGGATGTTTTCACATTTACACATACATCAGGTTATCTCATCCCAAACACTTTTTTAGGTGAGACATTAATAGATAAACTCATAAACACACTACCACATCCTTCTAATCACAATCGGATGACAAAAAATACCAATACATATGAACAGCTCCTTAATATACTACTATGGGAAATCCAATAAACTCATAAAAGAACCTATTATAGTATGACTTGTTTCATAATACATCCTCATACAAGAATGATCTATTCCCCAGAATCAAAATATTATTGAGGAACATGTCAAGGGGATATCAGGTTACATAAGATGTACCAATCGATAACACCATGAAGAACTTCCTGATAAGATAAATAAGTAGATGGGTTAAAACCATTATCTAGAGGAAAGATAAATAATCCTCACACTTTTGGTCCAACGGTGAAGAGGTCAACAACTCAATCACTCCACTCAAAATTAGTACAAAAAATATCATCATGCAGTATATTTTCGACCATAGACACACCATTATGTTATTCCAAACCTTGTACAAACTCATACTTTTCTAGGTCAATTTCAAGCCCATTTTATTATAATAAATATATATAATGTGGACCTCCTGAATCCAAATCTATCAATTTTAGAGATTCCCAAATTCTTGATACACTTGAGGCATGTCAAGAACCATCCCCAGGAGTCTCACATTCTCCACCCTTTAATTTGAATACACTAGGATTTCACTGAAGACGACTACCCCAAACCTATCTAAGACGGATTGAAGGATATGGTCCATAAGCCAATAAACACTTCTGGGGAGTATGACATGTAGAATGAAATCAATATGAACTCAATTAAACCATAGTGGATATAGGAATTCACCCTTTAATAAACTCTTCTATCTCAGCTATAGATAAAAATTATCTATACAAAGATAAAAAATAGAGAACCCATTAACTATTAATCATTGGTCAATGACCACATTGATTATTGGGAGTGGATACTCAATCTGAATTGTACCTTGGATAAGGTGATATTTGTACTTTACTATCCTCAATATCTCATCCACCTTCTTGGAAAAAAAACTATTCCACCCAAGAAAACATCATGGGTCTAACACTCTCATGATATATAGAATTCCCTAATAACACCATAATCTATCATAGCCAAAATTGGTCATCTTACATGCGATTGTAGATATCATCCAATCCCTAGTCGTTGGAAAATGTTGAGAAAACAAAACCAATGTGGAGGTAAGATTGGAACATTCATTAGGATGAAATCCTCATAATTCTGCAATATAGAATGAAACTAAATGCTCTCAGAATCCACACCTCAAATGTTCCTACTATTCAAATAATTAAGAATCAATAATACCATCCTACAAATGAATGAATCTTACTCTTCCTGGTTTTTTAACTAAAAAAGAAATATTACATCCACTAAATCAGTTCCACTAAAACCCCTATTTGTAACAACCTATTTAGAATTGAAAGTATGAAGATAGTTAATACCAAGGAAAAAAACATATGGTCTCATTGCCATTAATCAATGGTTCCACACAAGGCTCTCTATCTCCTCTATTAGTCAATCCACAATATCATCAGATGTATTTGATCATCGATGCTTGACTGACTGAAAATTAATTTTTTATTATCATAAGTCCACTTTTAATGGGTGAGGGGTAACCAAACATGACTTCAATAAACACAATGGTTGAGTACAAAGGTTGCACGAGCATCGATAGATCTCGAGAACGAGATGTATTTGGAAATTTGTGGGTCATAATTAACTTCTAAAACAAAAAATATAATATTTAAGACACATATTGTACCCAAAAACACATTTTATGCCTCTATGTCAAATTATCTTACTACATGAATCTATAATTTACCATCCCTACTATTTCTTATAAACTAGGGCCCAATCTTGCACCATAACACAAAAAATGTCCTAAATCATTAAATTAAATGGATGATGACCACCAAAAATTGAATGTATGCACATTGGGAAGCACTAACTCACCCATATATTTGTAAATCGAATGGTCGAAAAGAATATATGTAGGTGAAGTGACCTGATTCCTTGAGTGATTGAATCCATGACAAACATCACTAAAATAGAGCTCTATCAACATACTGCATCACCCAAGAGATGTATCATCACAAAGACCATCATCAAGAGGAGCCTTATCAAAGAAGATAACTCAGACTATATACTCATGACAGTCGTCTTTGATAAGAGAAAGTCGTTTATCCCCCAATAAATATTGGGTGATCTCTATCCTCATAACTCAAAAAGCACACTCAGTATATGTTTATCTTTCATTGGTAAATCCACAACTAATCGTAAATAGAATTTTGGGGGATAATCTACTAAAATAAAAAAAGTGGGACAACAAACTATTTAATGTTTGGAAAATTGTCTCCTTATAGGAACTGTCTTCAGCACATTTCGATAAAAAAATCCCTTTTCACCAAACTAATCATAACCATCAACCCAATAAATAATCATAGAATGATGTCTTCATAGAGGTTTCCAATAATAGAATAGGAACACCATAGTAAAATTTTCATATCTAGGAATCTATGTCAAGAAAGACATATAAAGCACAACCAATTCCATGATGATGCATGTACTAATGTTTTCCCCACAATTTGTTCCTATATGGGAATAGTCAAAAAGAATGTTATTAGAGGATTGGTGAATGGATACATTTCTTTCTACACTAAAATATGGTTCCTCAGCCAAAGAATATAACTCGACACTCATTAACAATATCTCCCATGATTCCATACCATCCTCATAAATAGAAAATATCCAAACTCTTGTCCTATGAGGAACATCTTTGATAGAACTCTAACACAATATGGCCCACTTGGACCCACATCACTAGAGATAATTCAAGAATTAAACATCAAGCATTCCTTCCATAGGCCATCGGCTAGGGACAATTTCCATTTATTCATATCAAAAACATGGGAGACCTTAGCATAATGTTACTACACACACACACATATCCATAAAAATTTATTTTTTAAAATATAGTAAAATGATACTATATATTCATGAATAATAATTATATCACATAAAAGTATAACTAGAAGTATAAAAAAATAAAATGGTCAAATATAATTCCACTAAATACAGAAAAAGATCCCAACATGTAGATAACATTGGAGAGACTATCCAAAACAACTCCAAGATGCATATTAGGTATTTCTTGCATAACTATGCTTCACCCAATCCAAGAATACTTAGGACTATAAAAAAATAATCTCATATTAATAAGACACAGAAAGTATGGGATGATCCCATACATTAGTGAATATCTACATACCATGTTTGGAACCTCGAAATATCCAATCATAAAAATTTAACAGAGTATTCAGATCATAACCAAGAATCTATGTCAATATGAATATGAGACATAACAATATATAATAATTAATACCTGGAGATAATAATTATATACATTAATTCTCAAGGTGAGTTCACATCCTCAATGCCAGTATAAGATTATTCTAGAGTCTCAGAAGAATCATACATCTAAGAGAAAACACTCAACAAGTCTAATATCACTAATGGAACTCATCTTGTAGGTCATTATCATCGGTTCATTATTTGAATATGTACACACTAGAAAATTGAATATCTCTATACATAGATAGGGGATCTCACCTATGGCCTCTATTTTATACTAGGACCTACAAAGAATAACATGATACATTAAAAATCATTAATATATGTACGTTGTTTAGAATGATTCCTAAAACACCACCCTTAGAAGAAGATGATGGGAATATAGAAACAACCCTAGGGAATCATAGAGGGATTCTAATTATTTTCAATCAAGGGGATATTTTATAACGCATTGACTATATACTACACAGAAACCACATGGATGTGTGCTAAGAGAACTCACCCCAAAACAAACGAGGAAGAGAAGAAACCAACAAATATAAAAATTAAGAGAACCCACCCATGTTAAAAATGGAGAATATATTAGAAGGAAAAGGGTTAGAATATTACATTTTATATAGTACACAGCTTGTAAACAGGGGTACAAGATCCATCTCACTTCATGTAGGACTTCTTGTGCCTCACATCCTCACATGGAATATCATTCATTATATACACAACAAGTTATTTATAATATAAGATTTGTAGAGTTTTTCTGAATTTCAAAAAAAAATTCTTCCCATGTCCATGTACTATGTACCATCCTTTCTTACACTTTTTTTATATTGTACCATGCCTTATCTGAGACCTTTTTGAAGTACACTAGTTGTACTCCACATCACGTAGAATCTATGCGTCAACCTATCAAATAGAGTGTTCTATTTGTGCAAGATTGTGTACATTCCAAAATACACAATGTTTTTCTTGATACACATGTTGTGTGGGGGACATGTAATTCATGTTGTGTACTCTCCATACATATTGATTCATTATCCATGGGATGGACATCATGTAATATAACCACATAGTGTGTATGTCCAAATTCATTCCAATGTGTGTACTCCTTGTGCACACCTTATTCGAGGAGATATTGGTAACGTAATTTGTGGTTCAATTACAAGATGTGTGATATTTTACTCAACAAGTAAAAAATATCAAGCAGACAAAGGGGACAACATGATTTATGTTCATCTATACTACATGTCGTCTACATTAGGTTCCATTGAAACCCCCATCAACTCACACATCTTTATCTGCATGCCACCGTTTCCTTCATGACCACTAAAAAACTAACTGAAACACTTGGATATGGGTTTAATACCTTCTATGGACAACCAAAATTCATATTCAGTCCCTTCATTTAAAAAAATAAATTTTTTTATCCATCTCATGCCACCACAAAACCCATCCTGCAAAAATTTTACCACTCATTCCAACATAGGACCACCATTATCAGCAGTAGTGGGATTATTGTCACTATACACCAAGGATCACCAATCATTTCACCTTTAGTGAGATACGATCAATTTTTAAGGAAATAATTCCATTACTCAATCAACTATTAGATTCCCATTGCATCTCTAGTCCTCCATCGCATCTACCAAAACCCAAAATTTATCCCATAACAACTATCCATCACATTATAGGATGAATTCATGATGATCAAAAATAATATCATCATTAAATTACATTCCAGACAAAATAACTCTGTAATACATGATGAGATGTGGAAAAATAGAACATAAAACAACATGTATATATCAATTGATGGATGTTTTTGTCTTTCCATCATCAAAGTGATCAAATGAATGAAAAATTTTAAACATTAAATGTATAGATGAGAAGAAATATCAAATTACATGATCTTGTAAGAGAATGAATATTTTGGAAAACCAACATAGAGTAATCCATAAATTAAATTTGGAAGGATTAAATCATGTTTCCCTCAATCGATAAATGGGGATAAAATTATTTTAAAAAACCATACCATATGTTTTGAATGATTAATGATGTTGGGTGTTTCTATACCATTGTTTTTTGAATCATCCAAGATCTCCAATGATAATGATAATCTTTGTGGTAATCCATTACAAGATTCACAATCCCATGACCATTTGATAACTTACAAACCATCATATTTCTCTATCCACTCATTCCCACTTGGGTTTTGCATCAAATAATTGGAAATTTTCTATAACTGGGTTTATTTAGAAAATCAATTATGTTTTTTGAATCAAATTAAATTTCAATTGATAAATTAATTTAATTAATTTAATTTACCCATGGGCGCAGACTATTAACGTGTCAAACAACAACATTTTATATTTTACGCCTATGTTAAAACTCACATTTTTTATTTAATGGTGTTCTCATATTCTGTATCTGAGACTCTATTCAGGAGATATTACATTATCTTAGAAACAATATGCAGGTGTGATATAATACATTTACAATTTATAATATAATAATGTGGTGGATCTCTATGAATTAAAATCATTAAATAACTTAGTCCTTAGTAATGAAAATATTAAAAACTAATAAAAGGGAATTATAGAGTTGTTATACTAGATTCATCTTCATGACCAAAGAACACATTCATGTGATTCTAATATGGTAATTTCAAGTACATTAATACCTATTGTAATGATGTTCCAATGACCTATCACAATATTGGTTGATTGGGATACTTCAAAAAATTATGTAAGAAAAAGAACAGTTTAGAAATAAATACGTTTCCTCCATGGAATCCTAATAGCATTCAGTTTTTTTTAAATTTGTATACTCATACGTAAATGTATTTATTTTTTATATTTGTATAGTGTTTTGTGTTCATTAGTGATTTTCACCCACATTGATAATAATTATACATTTTTAGACTTATGGGAGTGCCATTTTTTGTCTTGGAATTATTAGTCTCATTAGTTAATAATTTTAACAACATATCATTATTTTTTATTGATCTTTCATGCCATCATATTTTTAAATGGTTGGGTGATACAACATAGAACTAGGTTTTGTAGGTTTTCTCCATAGAGTTTTTGGGTGTGAGTTTGTTTGGGATATAGGACTGGGGGGTTTCCCTTAGTTAACACTGGTTAATTTTTTTAATTGGGATTGAGATTCTATTCTCATTCCAAATAAATCCTTGGGAATTTAATTTTATTATTTTCAGACTCAATGATATTTTAGGGGTATAAATTGTTATGGTGGGGAGTGTTGTCACACCTTAAACAAATATTTCCTTCTTATATTGTATATATAATTATTTATGTTTCGAATTTTATTTACGTTTTAGGCTCAGTCGATTTGAATTTTTAATTTTTCTGGAGATTTTTTAATTTTTTCAATTTCATGGTTTGTTAGACCTTGTAGATAACCCTCTCACATAGTTTTTGAGGCACATAGTTTATTTGGAGAGAATAGTTATATTTTATCTTTTCTATGGATATCTAGTTATTTTTGACCTTGTACATCTACATGGAATATGTGTCTCAAGATCTGGATAATCCATGCATGGTTACTCTTCTATGAGGAATCATTGGCATATAGCATGCCCATAGATAGGAGAAAGTTTGAAAAAACCATATAGGTGTCTATCATTTTTAAAAGTAGTGTTATTATAATTTATTCACTATTTAATATACTATACATAATAATTTTAAAATTTTAACACTTTTCACTAAACATGAATTTCCAATTATACCCTTATAATTTTAACACCACAAATTTCCTACCCTACTCTCCATTTGGTCATGGTTCGGGAAGGGTAATCCCAATGTGCACAGCTCCACCTTCTAAATTTTATTTTTGATGTTTTCTACCTTAAATATTGGTGTTCTTAATGTGTTGAGTCTTTTTCTTCATCATCCTTTCTTCATTACCTTGTTTATCTTTCCTCCATTCCATTGGCTTTGTATTTGAAGGAACAAAATGAGTGATATAAATCGAGTATGTTTTAGTTTTTGGAATTTTGATTTGAATATAATAAATTATGTGTTTTTCTTCCCATATCCAAATATTTACATACATCTACACTGCATTATGGTAGGTGGTTCCATGCCTTTCCTTTTTTTATCATACACAATGAATTATTAATATTTATTAGAATGGTTTCTCTATTTTTTGGGGTTTTGAATAAATATATAAATATATTGTTGAAAATTGTTATTTTAAAATTTTGTTTCTATGAATATAAGAATTTTCAAAATATCTAATTAAAATTATTAATTGGTTTTTAAGGGGATTTTCATTGTTTATTTGTTCTTTAAGATTTCAAATTATTCTATATTATTTTTTAATTTATTTGAGTGTTTTTTGAGTATTTTTTATATTTCTTTTGGAGTTGTATATGTTTATTTTTTGAATACCTTAGTTTTTTCATGTTTCTTGATACATATTTTCTTATTAGTCTGCTTAGTGCATTTTATTAATGCTAATATATATATTTTCAATTAGATAAGCATCTATATATGTATGTGTATTCATATATATATTGAATTTTTGATATAGAAACACACAAAAAAATATTCGAATACATTATTTCATTAGAGGCTTCTATTAACATATAGGTTTCCAATTTGTATTTTATTTTTCTAGGTGACATTCAAAATAAGATACCAAATGGAGATTTGTAAGTAGAAGTTTTTGGAGCAGTTAGTAATTTTAAAGGGATTATTAAAATTATTTTGATTTCTAATCGATTTTCCTAGGAATTTTATTTAAAATATGTGCCTACTTTCTAATTCTTAAGACCAAATTGGTTCCATGGAAATGGTTCCATTGAAATTTTTCACCTCTATATATGTCCAATACTTTTTGGTGGCACTAACAAAATGAAATTTAGTGGTGGTTCTGAAAACCACAATTAATAAAAACTAATTTTTTATATAAGGGTCCATAATTTAGAGGTATTTTAAATTATCATTAAATCTTAAATATTAATTTTTTATCGAATTTTAACAGTTGATTTTTTAAAAATTATCACTAAACTCAAAGTAAATATTTTTAAAATCATAATTTAAATTTAGTTGAGAGTTATATACAAAATACCCTGAAATATATTAAAATATAATAAAAAAATTAAAAATAAAATTAAAAATAATTAATTAATAATTAATTAATATACACACACACACAAACACACACACACACAATCATAGACACACTCACAGATATGAGTATATATATATATATATTATTCCATAATGTTCATACATGTATGAAAATTTAATGAAAAATTTGAATTTTCATGTTTAATAGACATGTTATTTCGAGAAAAGGGATTTAAAATAAAATTCTTGGAGTTTAGACAAATAAAAAATACCCATAAATATATTGAAATTTAATACATAAATATAAGTAAAATTAAAAATAAGTTATTAATAATTAATTAATAAATACAGACAAAAAAACACTCACACACACTCACAAATATATATATATATATATATATTAATTCTTCATGTTCATACATGCATGAAAAGATCATGAAAAATTTGAATATGTGTGTTCAATAGACATGTCATTTTGATAAAAGGGATTTAAAATACAATTCCTGGAGTATAGACCAATAATAATTATGTTTTTGGATGAAAAATGAAGCTTGGGAGAGCATGGAAGTGATCGGGGAGGTTATTTCTACAAACCACTGACTATCAAGTGGGATTTTAAAAGTGGGAAATTACCCTTTTCACTCAATGATTTTTATAAGGGGGGAACCCCTAATTCCATATTTCATTTGTGTGCACAACAGTGGAAAACCTCACACTCTCCCACATTCATATCACATGTTTTGGGATGCTATTTAATTCATTTTTTTGGTTATTCAATATATGTTTCAACTGATATTTATCTCTACAATCATATTCTTTCGTTCATCCTTAATGTTGGCCTCTCAGACATAGGGTACAATATTAATTTCAACTGATCATTTGAAAATTGAAAAAAAGATATTTGTCTTCCATTGTACTTTCAAGGGTGTCCCTTGATTCTATATTCACATGGTTTCTTGACAATTTGACTATGTTTGTTTCCATTATCAATTTTCAAGTGTTTCCCCCTATTTTTTAAATTAAAATATTTATAGTTTTGATGCAGTTGGTTGAGAAATTATCATGGATTAAATTTAGTAATTTATTTGGAAAAAAATGATACATATATCATCAATGTTTTGAACAGTAATTAAGGCATTATGCCAAGGTTGTATCTTGGGTATAGTTGAGCTTGAACAGACCTAAGTGGGAATAAATAGAGCTGTTGACCCGTTATATCAAGACAAAATAGCTTATTGAAATTATTTTTGTCATGAAAAAATTAATTATAGTATTTATTCATTTTTTATGTGGAATATGTCATGCAATCCAAATACATTGGGAACTACCCTTGAAGTAAATAATTGTTTAAATTTAAATGAAATTACTAGATAGGATAAACAAAGATCCAAGAACCTTTAGATCCTTAGTAATAACATGAATTTCTTGTTTATTTAGGGATGATTCCTTTTGTATGACCAATAATTTCTATGGAATAGATAACCCTATAGGAGTATGATTATTGTTAATGTGACATAGTGGGCCCTGTAGTGGAGACACACGGTACTTCTATGTAGAGGTGAAATAACATGTGAAATGTTTTGTCTCTTGGGGCCATATTCAATAGTAGTGAATATTTTGATCCATTGGGATCCATAAAGTGATCCTATTACACATTATTCATGATGTCTAGGTGGTTAATCAATGGATTATATGAGTTGGTTGACTGAGTGGAATGAAATAGTTGAACATTTAATCAAGATTGTGATTTAGAACCTATTACGTGCTCCCATAACGACCTAAAATTTTACAAATAAAACTTCCCTTGTGATTAACACTAAATAGAATATTATATAGTATTTTTATAGAAAAAATTTAAAATACATTGGGTTTTTATAACTTATAATATTTAAAAAGAAACTATGAATCATAACTTTTTATAATATAACCGCTGAATGGTGATAATATGACTATTGTAAATATATGGTTTTGAAAAATCCAATTGACATAAAGGAAGTGATGGACTCAACTTTTAGAATGGTACCCTATGATTCCAATTTATTACAGTTTTTTATTACCTTGACCAATCCAAATATGAGATCTAACAATTAAATCATGAGAGAAAACTTCTATGGGATAAGTTCAAACTCATCGAGATCACATCCCTTCCCATCTATGCAGAAACACCCCATATAGGTCTCATCATCACAGCCCATAACCTTACAACATTTTTTGGTGTACGAATGTGATATGATCCAAATCCTAATAATATGAATACCTATATTTTATTTTCAATATAATAATTGTAAAAATTACTTCTTCTTGATACTTTAGAAATGATCTAAAATTTGAAACAATAAAATTCAAATTTTATTTTATGGTTATATTAATTTTCAATTATGGTATATTTATTGATGAAAATTATATCTTTGAAATAAATAATATTGTAGTAAAATATTTTAGTAAATATTTTTTTTATTAAATATAAATTTTCATAAAATATTTATGTAGTCAACTTTAATTTTTACAAGGGGTTAATAACTATTATTGTAAAAACTCCATGAATTTTCTCAATAAGTATAAATTCTATTTTAATAGAGAAAATTCATATTTTTAGAAAATATTTTTTAGAAAATAAATATTATTTATGGAATCATCATATTGAAAATATCTAGTGGAGAGATTTTTTAAATATTTTCAGAGAGTATTATTTTTTTTGGTAAACATTAAATATGATATAAATATATGGTGTGTATTGTGACATCAAAATTACCAAAAAGTGATGTATTAAATGATATAGAGTGTAAAATACCAAATATATGTTTCATATTTTAAAATATTATTTTGAGGTTATTTATGAAATTTAATAAAGCCTTTATGAATCCATCAATACCTATATTATATTTTATGGTTTTAAAACCACTTCTTCTGAACATTACTCACTTCAAAATCATATAGGGTAATATTTTAATAATTTACTTCCATATAAATATAACATAACTAAAACTACTCTTCTCTTTATAAAAAAATGGGTAGATATCATATTAATTTTTTGATTACATTATTATATTCTCTAAAACATAAATTTTAGGAATAATAAAGCACATCCCTCACTTTTTCTATATAAACTCACCATATTTACAATTACTGTACACTAAGAAACACTTATTCACATAATTACTCTTAACTCCCCTATGAATAGACCTCCTATGTTTCCACCAATATTTCATGAATCTCCTCCTATGATTTTGGAATCACACTCTCACGGTAAGGAAGCCTTTCTTTCTCCTTGTTATTCAAGAATCATCATTAACTTATGACTTTTATACCCAATAAATAATTTTAGAATATGTTCTTAAATAAAACCCTTACAATAATTATTATAATTAAATGATGATATTCCCATTTAATTATAATTATACACTTCCATGATCATTTATTCTCCCTAGTCCTGATACTGAAATTTCACCATGATTTTCGAGTGAAAACAATTGTGTAGTTAATGTCGTTACCCAATTTCTAGCAATAGTATTCATCATTATAAAATAATACATATTTAATTATGGAATTACATTTATTTATTCCATAATACATGGTCATGTGAAGAAATGTGATAAAATTTATTCCATTTTGTATGATATATTTGGAAAACTTATGCATGTCAATGAAATGAAAGTGACTGCTGCACCAGAATTATATACCGCTGAAATGAATTGGGTATGGTTTTAGTATCAATTGTCATCATGAATTGGATTAGGGTATAAACATAATACATAATGGTACTTTTTACCACAATATGTCCTGGTTCTTATCATTGACCAATGTTTATGATTATATGATTGATGTTGTTTCCATATTTCCAGGCTACCTTTATGTTAGCAGGATATGTCATGCCTCATTGTTCTGGTTTTTTATTCTCACCCATTTCATGTCTCATTGATATTCCTATTTATTATCATGTAGTGCTTTCTTCATGTTATATTTTTTTTAGTCACATAATGGTATTTATATCTCAACAATTTCTTTTATACCATGAAGTTAAATTTTATGGAATAATATGATCATGTCAAGGATGTTATCAATATTAATGATGTATTTCATATTTTAAGATATTATGTAATGTACCTAACTACCAAGGGAACTATACATATCAATATTACAAGTGGTATTATGTGTAATTTTCTTTAATAAATCATGAATTAATGTGTAATAAATTCAATGGTTTTCATAGTTTTTATCAAATGAATGTTTTGTAATTTTTGGACTTTTATGTTGAAATCTATAGTGAATGCCTTAGGGAAAAAAAGCATAAGAATGAATCCATAAATTTTGATAAAAAGTATAGTTATTTGTATCTATGAATATACATCCCTTTCTGGATACTACAAGTGGAATTTTCTCTGACATCGATGTACAAAGTTGTAAAACCCCAAAACACCAAATTAGGATATAATCAACTAAGAAATCGAGTATGAAAATGGTCCTTGCTTCACACATTGTTTGATACTCATTGGGGACATGCACCGGTAAATTCACTATATAATTTTGAACCATTAATAAGGTAATGAAAAATTCTTATAAGTGTCTATCTTATAAAATAGATCATAGATGACATAGATTGAAGATAGATATTCATAAGATAAGGAATTTATCTCTTTCAAAAAACAATGATCCAGTGCATGTGGAATTGATCACTATAAAATTGAAATTCCGAACAATGAATGTCTCTATATGAGAACACCTCTGAGTAAAGAATAATAATAATCAAATATTTTATATATCATTCATATAAGTGATCTCAAAATGATTAATTTAAAGTATGACATGAGCAATTATAATGAAAATATAGTAGGTGATTATTAAGAATTATATGTTTTTATTAAGTACATTAAATGAAAGTAATCCCATTAAAATCGGTGGACAAGAAAATCACATAATTTTAATGATATAAGATCCATGCTTCAAAATTAATTACACTATTTTTTTCACATAAATATGCTATGAATATTAAGGTAGGGAATCACCATCATCAAAATAGTTATTATTCATTGATAGTTGAGTAGATAAAATTTGTCAAAATCATTAATATGTATTCACCCAACTCTATTCCTTTGGTATCCTAACTTTTTTGGTTTCCAAACATGTGTTACCATAATAAAATTCCAATAATAATAAAACGAAATACAATAAAGTGATAATCAGGATGAAATCGACCGATCCTATTAGATAATCTGGCGTTACTTATAACATTATTTCCTTGTATTGGATAATATAGGGTAACTCATGATGAGCTCAAATATACTAGGATTAATGAATGAACCCCGCTAGATGCTAATTCTGATGATTCTATCAATTTATATTTATTTGGTTATTCTTTTAATGTATCACTAATTTAATATATGTCATATGTAATACCATATCTTCAATTATATTATGTAACCATTTATTTATAAATAAAATAAAACATAATGCACATAAATTTATTCATTAATGTTATAAAACCATTATTATAAAATTTTATAATTTTAATATGATGAAATTAATTTTATATTTGAATTAAAAATGAAAAAATATCTTTTTGTGAATTTTTTTATATTTTTAATAAATGGTTAATTTTCGCGGTGAATAGTAAAAAAATATCAATTTTTAAAAATATTGTCAATTTTATGAAATTAAAATGATATAATAATGAATTTATTTTTTTAAACACTTTTTACCATATATATATTTAAGAAGTAATATAATTTAACTAAAAATATTGTGCTGAACTTTTAAATATATTCTTAACATTTTTGAAATCTATGTAATATTTTTCATAAAAAACAATTTTAGTTATCTTTTTACAGTAAAGTAATTAAAATGTTCCTCTATCATTTTATCTTGTTATAAAGAAAAATATTTTATATTTAATTAAACATAACACAATTAATACCTTTGGAATCAATATTATACTTTTTATGAAATTATTTTTTTCTTAATACAAACATTTTTATGAAAGAGGTGTTCCTTTTGTTTTGAGTACATATTTAAAAATTAATTTCTAAATATTATAAAATTTTGATTCATGTTAAATTAATTGATGTTTTCAATTTTATATTTTATATTATGAAATAGTTAGAACATAATATTCAGTCATAATTAATAGAAACGACGGTAATTATTTACCACTTAGATTGATTGTAAAATGTGTTAAATTGATTATAAAAAAGGAAAATGGTTCAAGATAAATAAATATACTTGAATAAATCTTGTTTTTTCATTTTTATACCATTACCTTATCATATTCAAATATATGATTATTTTTATCCAAATAAATTTAGTAAAAAATATATTATATAATTATGTTTGAAGTATTTATATGTTTTCTACGAACCTCACTTCTAAATGGAAACACACTATCCTATATTATACACAATATTTAATATATATAGATTGATAAATAAATACCCAAATACCATCCCAAAATCCATACCAATTTTATAGAGGTCCTAACATCCTTAAAAGACTTGTTTAACAAGGCATTATGTGTATGTCAAATGAAGTTACAAAAAGAAGAGGTATAAGTTGTTGTTGATATTTTTAAAGTTATTTTCTTCATAATCCACTTCCAAATGTAAAATTATATTATAAAAAAATTATATCAGTATATTAAATATACCAAAATGTTTATATTTAATGTTACATTCTTTTTAAAACTCCACTCAATCCAATGAAAAATGAAAACATGACTAACGTGGGCATATAATCCACCAAATTTATATAGTAGTGTAATTTTTTTATCATCAAAAAATTTCATTTATGGTTATAAATATATAAATAATTAATATATATATATATTTATTATATTTATGAAAATAATAATATTCCATAAGTATAATATATCATCTACATTCTTACCCATCCATATATTGGAAACTGATAATTTCCCATGTACATATGTGTGGACTACCAAATCCATGAATTGATGTGATTTATTTTTCTATAACCAATATTCATGGATGATTATAAAATTGAATGTAATTAATTTAAATTATATTCATTAAATTATTAACATTATGAAAATTATATTATCATTTATTAATTTATTTTACCATGGAATATATAATAATGTAATTTTCATGAAAATGACCAAACTACCTTAAGTAGTCAATGAACGAAATCACAACTCAATAAATGTTTTCAATTTATTATTAATTGACTTTAAAAAATAAAAAATATATGAAAATGGTACATATAAATGTATTTAACAAATTTAAATTCATTAAACAGGTGGATCAAACATGTATTCTTGTGGGGATACGCAAGGTAATAAATTTATTTGACAATATCTTTTTATTTCATTCTTATTTATAACAACCCATGTTTTATAAATGGATATTAGATCCTTTTAGATGAAATAATCAATACATTACAAAAACATATGCATTTGTATCATAATATTTTAGTTCCATTGGAATCTTGGAATAGAATGTTCTTAATTCATTAATGATCTTCAATGTCTCCCATAATGATCTTCCCCTTTCGTACTCCAACATAAATCCTTTCATCGTAAATTATAGAATTAAAACACAAGAAAGTGTGAGATCATATTCTCAGTAAGGGTAAAAATGTGTGATACATATTCACAACATGAATATATGCTTATGAGAATATGTTCACTCTATTTGAAAACCATTTCCTTCAAACCAATGATCATAATGTTGAGTCATGGTGTAAATATTGGCAGATCATAAGACATGAATCATTAATAAATATAGGAACATGATTTATGGGATAATAATAATTGAATAATAAATGGATTTGTCGAAAATACATTGTTATATGAAAAAATAGCATGGCTATTGACTAAGACATTCATAACATGCCAGCCTTGGGCTAACCACACATGTACCTACTTCAATCTTGGGAAATCAATGCATGTACTCTATTTATTGGACATCGTCTATGTTATAGCCCCGACACAAGAACCACTAATATATTTCCTCAATAATGTTTTCTTCATGACCTCTAGTGTGCCTCCCCTATTTCCAGAGGTTGCTAACTTAGAGTGAGGGTCTAAAAGGTAATGTGGGTAGACTATATACTCTTTGATATAGTAATCCATATATTAAAATAAAAAAATAGTGTAAAAAGTGTAATCATCAATGAAAAATCATAAAAAACTATCTCCAAAAATTTGGTACAAAACATAACAAACAGAAAAAATTCCATGTCATGGTAACAATGATTAGCGAACAAAACAAAATAATAATAATGACAAATAAAGGAATCCCCAATAAATTCCCGACTCAATGTTTATAAACACATCCATTTACATCTCATAACAGACTCAATTCTCAAGAAGGAGGCCCTTTTCCATCCCATAAAATGAATGTTTGAAATATTCTCATGTACCCAACAACAGCCTAAGGAGGGTGTGAGTATAAATTATAAGGCCCCCAACAATGGTGTATCCATAATATCCTATATAAGTAGATAGTGAAAGCATGTATTTAAAATTAAAAGTAAATTGAAGATAATTCGAGTTCTATTAGTTACCAACATTTAATATAACTATTACTTACCTTATTACCATATTCATTATTTAAATGTTCTTCATTACCTAATTCATTATCAGCATGTGTTCCATGGGTGAGGAATTTTCTTCATTCAGACAAAAGATTAATGCATTCATAACTATGGATAAGGGAATAAGACAAGTCCCTATTTCACTATTGAAAACACATCACAACAAACACAATGACCTCATGTCAAAGCCTCATTCATGGTGGAATGAAACCATTAGGGTAATATAGCTTCTCCCCTTTCCCTAAACCATTCATTCTGGGGTGGAGTTGGTAGCATCATTATAACTCATCCAGTGGTCATAGAACCTCATTTAATACCACACACTACCAATCTATATTCACATTATTGTTTATCCATTCACCACACTCAATCCATTTCACAATCAAAAAAACCAATACATATAGAAATTTTAATCCATAATAATCAACTTTTATATTAATATTATTCCATAACAAATTAACTAATTTTCCATTTACATTACAAATCCCATTGATCCCAATTCCCATTCTCATTTAATTATTCATTAAGAGTATTAAATAATTCACTTATCTAAAACCATTTAACATATTAATCATTTCAAATTACATTAACAATTTAACATATTAATCATTTCATAAGAACTAAATCTCTTAGTCATTTATAACATAATTCATAAGCAACATGAAAAAATCATAATTAACCAAATTATTATATTTCTTTTTCTTTCCAAACTACGCCATAAGTTATTATAAAATATATTTAAACTGCCAATATTCAATTTTCAATTAAACTAAAAAAATAAACAAGTTCCACAGGGGATCAATATTATCCCACATCAACCTTAAACTTACATTACCAATTCCAACAATTGGGAATGTCGGCGCACCCCATGGGTGCCCATGATTGGCCAAATATTTATCAAAGAATCCCTAAATGATCACGAGGAGTTAAAATCATTCTTAACACATTCCATAGATATTTTAAAGAGTTAATATCTTCATTTTGAGGATAATTTTACAAAAAAACACCAAAGGAATTCAAATTTCAACAAAAGGGAAGTAAGAACACATACCCTTATGCACAAATCTACTTGAAATATTTATGTGATATAATGGGTGGACCACATACATCAAATACAATGATGAACACACTCTTATTCATCACCATAGATGTATATCAAAACAAACTCTTAATCCATTTCCTATATTTCATTATAAAAGAAGGTTTTAGGGATTTTAATGAATATTTACCAAGCTAGAGGAACTAATCATGAAAAGATAAGGGAGGATAATATTTAAATTACTCAGAACATTGATCCATAACAAATGATGCTACAAATGGACTAGAAATGATAAAGATCGGTCCTTGTGAGTATTAGGTCACTTGTTTTTATCACTAGGGTTTCATGGGATGATATAGTGGAGAAATTTAGTTGAGGGTCTTTAAATCCCAAAACGAAAACACAATAATTTTTTCAAATGCTAAAGGGGAACACGATTTACCCACACAATCTAACAAACTATGCACAAACTATGTTCATGTGTCTATACAACATAATTTGGGTTGCTCGATTTTCAGAGGAGATCCACATGGTCTAAAAACCATTCTCCAACCATGTAAAATGACAGTGTCCATGATTTTATAGATTTCTTGTGAAGGCCGCAGGATTTCCATTACCATGAGCCAATCATGCGCCTTTCACAGATTAGCCCGGTATCCCCAAAAATAATTTTCCAAACCACCAAAACAACTTAGATGTCCCTATAATAAAGGTAAATATTTCATTAACCCCCAAAAAAATCCAAACTAAAAATTAAATAGAGACATACCCCAATGATGTTAGAGATCTTATAGTCCAACCCACATTGTCCCCTAATTTTTAGTATTTGGATATCCAATCATGAACCATCCTTTTTTCCTTGGCTAACCATGCATGTACCCTTTGTACTCATATATCATTTATTATAACAGATTACATTAGGAAAAGCTATAGATCCCACCAGTTAGATAATGAAAAGCATACATATGTGTTCTACATGATCAAAAAACATTCAACATGTCATAACCCATGAAACGAAATCTATTTCATAAACCATTAAACATACTATATCATATTGAAATGATACTAGTTTCATAATAGTTTCATCATTTCATTGTAGAATAACTCGTTAAAAATGCAAGTTACATATGAATTCTATCATTTTATATCCTGCAGAAGAGAAAGGGTTTTTATAAAAATCTTTTCATCATAAAAATAAAACATTCGTAGAAATAATAAGAATGTAACCCTGGGAGCATATCCTTAGTAATGACTAGGTAACATCAATGGATGTAATCATATATGAAAATTTAATTTGATTTTTCATTTAAATAATTTAATGAAAAAAGTTTCATTTCAACTTTAAAATAAATATTTAAGGCATAAAACAGTTTAAAAATATTTTCATTGATAACAAAAACAAACTATTTAAAAGGATTATTTGATGAAATAATTATTTATAATTATGGGATGTTTTTTTCATGTTTATCACAATAAAACATTAATCCCTTATACATTTTTTATAAAATCCAAATGTGAATTTATTGGAAAAAGGCATAAATATTTGTTTCATTTTCAAAAAAACATTAATGATTTTTTAAAAATGTATTTTAAATATCATAGAATAATAGTAATAATATTTTGAAAACATTTCTAAAAAACAATTTTTTAGTAGAAAACATATCCGGACTAAAGAGATTAGTAGAGTCTGATTTTGGTAAAAATATTTTCCCAATTAATTTAAGTTTCCAAGAGTTGAAAAATGAATATATTACATAATAATATCATGAATAAAAATAGTACAAAAAAATTATATGTTTATTGAGATATGAATCATAATATTTTATTCTGATAAAGATTATCATAAACAAACATGATAAATAATGAGAAACTAACAAAAAATAATTACTACTTTAGAAGCATTCAATTGTTTTCCTCATGAAGGAATAACCAAAATAATCAATATTAAAATATTATAAGGTAAAATATATTAATGATATTTCATTTAAAATGGGTTCTATATACACCTAATAAAATAATATAATTTTATAACATAATAGACATCTCAAAGATGGGAATTTGAGACAAAAATCCCCTACAAGATCAAAAATATTTTGTATCATAATGCTCAATAACGAATAGCATAAACTAAAAAATAAAATAATATAAAAATAAAGAGATTAATTATATATAATTTAAAATGTTTGGCATATATAACACATGAAATAAACTCATGATGAACTGGAAGGTGTCTTCCAAAAATCAAAGGGACTCAAAATCCTTTACATTAATCCTTGGCATCATTAATAGATGTCCAAACATACGGTAAAGTAAATATAATATTATTATAAATATATTATTAAAAAATATTTATATATATATAACTATATATGAGTTTATTACGACATTTTATTATCCATTTATTAATAATGCCAGGATAAAATTACATTTCGGTTAATAACAACATTGTTTTTCATATATTTTTGATTTATTGGTTTTTGTTCAAATTTTTTTTATCATTATTTAATAAAATTCATTATTTTATCCATGAAATAAATATAATATATATTTATTGAATACTTATTTATATAATTAATGATAAATATACTAATTGAATGTGAAATATACTGTTTATGGAGATGGTAGGTTGAACGTACGCATGAACAATGGTTCCATTCTGTCATTGGACTGAAATAATTAATGATAATAATATATTAAAATTATATAATAATTTTCATGTCCTATAATAAACATATTTTCATTAAACCCATATTTATTACATTTCATGTATAGAATGACTGAATCATGTTTCTTCGCGAGGTGGTAGTTGACCGTACATACAACTGACATTATCGTATTCACAAAAAATAGATAATATGATGGTATGTTTGATATTATAATTCAATAATCACAAAAATATAATAAATATAAAATTTAGATAATATTTCTATCAATATATTGACCCTTATGTGGAGGAAATTGGAAAAAAATTGACATCGATTCCCAAGGAGGGTGTCTGTCACACACTGTAATGATGAATTTGTAACCTATTAGATAGAAATGGTGTTGGTGATAGGTGATGCATATAAAATTAAAAATATTAATTATGAGGAATATAATTATGTTATTATATAATCATTTTATAATAAAAATTTAATTTGATGGGGGAGGAGATAAAACATAATCATTTATTGATGAATGATACATCTTCTTCATGTATCATTCTTATGATTACCCAAAAAGCCACCCTAGGATGGTTTTATGTTACAAATGAGGTTCAGATATTATATGAATGAATTTGAGATGTTATATGGTCTGTTATATGGGAAAAATGGTTTCAAGGTGTGAATAATAGAGGATAAGAAGTTTCCTTTTATCAGTGACGTGAGTGGAAGACGTAAAACTTTATTAAAAGAAAGAAATCCACCCACTCCTATTTTCATGTAAATAGTCTCAAAAATGGAGTAACCATTATAATAGATGTGTTATGATAAATATATATCAATTAATTTTTTTTTGAACATGTTTTTTGTTATTATTTATCCATATATTTTTAGTTTATTCCCTAGTTAACCCATTTTTTACCTTAATCATGGTAAATAAATATTATTGTTTTACTATTAATTTGGGAGTAAAATTAATTAAAAAATTTTAGATATTAAAAAATATACTAATTATGGAATCCATATTTTAAATTCCATTTAAATTAATGTATAAATTTAATTTAAATATAATCTTTTAAACCAAGTGAAAAAAAATTTTAAAGGGAAAATATCTAAAATTTTTAAATGATTTTGTACAAAACATCCACATTAAATTTACCCCAATGAAATAAATTAGATTTATTATTGTATAATTTAATTAACTAACATTAAAAATAATTTAAAATATAAATTTACATTATAATTGAGTTAATTTAAAAGGAAATATTCTATTATAATTCTGTATTTTTCACTATTCACCAAAAAATGAAACCTCTTCAGAAAGTCACAAAAATTGAACCTAAGACAATTAATATACATTTATATAAAAATAAATTTTATTTTAAAAAATATATAAAAAAAATTATATAAAATATATTAGTATTCAAATAATAATTTTTTTGATAAAATAGTATTTTTGAATCATATAATGACATTACCAAATATTATATATTTTAGTATAAATATGTTATAATTATATTAAACAATTATAAATATTAGTTTAAAAGTGGTTATTTATATTAATATTGCTAATTTCTATGTTATAATGATAATTTATTAATAACTATATCCATAATATATCATTTTTGTTTGTTAAAACATAGTATTGTTTGTAATGAAATTTAACCCAATGTTAAATGTGGTGAAATATGAAAATGGAGTTGAATTTCACACATGATATCAAATGAATTTAATTTATATGAAAAAAATTCAAAAAAACATAGGGTGTTACATTTTATCCCAATTAAAATTAATTTCACCCTTGAAATTAATCACTTTGGTACTGAACAAAGAAGATAATTCTACCTCAATTATTTTTCAGGATCCCACATAGATTCATAAAGTAGGTGGTCTCACTAATAATCTAACCAGGTGAGTTGTCTTATTTGATATAAATTTCTCTATCTGATATAGAATCACTATATGTTTTTACTCATAATAAATATCATGCCCCATTAGTATGACCTTGGAGATTAGTATGTGTGATAGATCAGGTTTGTAGTTCCTTATGCTTGATACATGGGATATATCATAGAACTGAGTGCGATTTGTTGGAAGATCCAAATGATAACAGACGATCCTTGTACGATCAAGAATTTCAATGGGGCCTGTACACCCAAGCCATAGCTTTCCATTCATTCTTCCATGGAGGAATTCATTAAAATACATTCTCACTAAATTCAATATTATATATTGCAATTATTATTTTAAATATAAAATTTCTATCAACATTGTGTGGTCCTTGTTTTTTCTGATTGGATCTAACATTAGCAACATTTTCATTAGCTTGATCAGGTCCAAAGGGAATTCTTGATGAAAATTCATTATTGTTCATATAATATAATTCATAATGCAACATCTAAATTCTCTAGTGAATGACACTATAGTTGAGAAACTCAAATTGATGAAGGTAAAACAAAATAATTTAAATTAGTGATTTTTATTTTTATAGTAATAAAAATTTATAAACCTTGATTTTTAATTTACATATGTTTATAAACAGGGACAATAAATGAAGTGTCCCTAAATTATAAATTCTTATAAACCTTTAAAAGTAGATACAAATCAGTTTACCAATGTTTTTTGAAATGTTATTAATTGACACATCTTTTTATGATGTTTCCAAAAAACATTGTTAGTTTTTTAAAAGATAATTTTATACTAACATTTACAAAAAATGTAGATAATTAGTGGAACCTCTATTATCAATTTATTTTGTAAAGATTGATAAATCATACCATTCTAGATGACATTTCAAATAAACATCAGCACTATTTTCTGAATTTTTTTACAGTGAAAGTATTTTATGGCTTGGGAACACCACCCCATACAATTTCCTCTATTTCCTAATACATTTACCCAATACTCTCCACATCCCTAGTCTAGTATAGTACCTAATCACTCCCTCTTAATGAAAATCATCATCTCCATTTCCCACATTAATATGTTGGATAGTTTTTATCCTTTGATTGTAAAGCATGAAAGACATACAAGGGGTAGGATATCCTTTTTACCATCATTTTTTTAAATTAAATGGTAAAATAATAATTATATGAATAACCTTACATGGATATTTAAATTCATTTTATATTCTATATATTATATTTTTTATCAATGATATTTGATCTCATATATTACTTTAAAATAGTACTATAATTTCAATCTGTCACCACCAATATGGTTGTTACATCAATATGATTTATTCTTAACCCAAATATGATACATTATATTGAATAATAATTTTTTTAATACATAGGTCATTGGGAATATAATTATCATTGTGTAGATTTCTACTTTAAATCTTCAATTGGATAATTTCACTTCCAATCCCTCATATTACATTTTTTGATATATATGAATTCAGGCATGTATAAATATTTATATGTATATAAAAGTCACAGCGTGTATATGTATGTATTTATATGTAATAATATTTTTATATATGTACATGCATGTATTAAAATTTTTTGATTTTTTTGCAGTTGTATATGATTGTAAATATACATATTTATATATATAAGCATTTACTTATATAATTAAATAATGATAATAATTATATTTTTTTATAATTGATAAAATATATATTTATGTAATTATATTAATATAGATTTATATATATGTTTATTAATGCATTTAAATCTAAAAATATGTATTTAACTATGTAAGTCTATGGCTATATTAATTTGTGTGTATAGATTTATCTATGTGTTTATATATAAATATATTAATATGTAAATTCGTTTTTATTTATGGATGTTTGTGTGTATATATATATTCATTTAACTTTATATATTTTTGTTATCAATAATTTTTATAAGTACGGAAAAAGATAAGTATTTATAATGATATTTTAACACGTTTACATACATGAATCTATATATTATTATATTTACATTCATACATATAGATATAAACTTCATTCTATATGTATGTACATTCATCTACTCATGAAAATGAAAAATAATATACTAATATATTTAATCATAATGATTTTTAAATAGAAATATATACACACTTACATATTTCCAAAAAATATATGTATATATTCACAATTATATATATAATTATTTATACAACATAAATTTTGATGTATAAAATTTATAATGTTTTTTTTATAAAATTTATTTTGAGTAATTTTATTGTACATTTTGTGATACTAATATTTCTGAATACATTTTTTTCTTTAAATAAACTATTTACAAATATTTATTACATGTTGTATATATTAATGATAAGACATTAACCCTTATAATTTTGTATATTAACACTTAATATTTTTATATTAAAACATGAATATTTATTATGTAACTTATGTATACGAACATTTATATATATCTGTGTGTGTGTGTGTGGGTGTGTTTTTTAAATTAATTTAAATATTTGTATGTTAATAAATACTTAATTAAAAAATATTTAAATAATTATAATATATATATATATATATATATTTCATTAATTTTATGTCAATACAACAACATGAAATATATATGTATATATTGGTATATGAAATTATGAAATAGAATTAGTGTTTTCAAACATAAATATACTCATTTGATTTATATACATACAAATATGTACATATATATACATATATGAATGTGAAGAATATAGATACAAGTTTTCATCCAAATTTTTTATACAAAAATTCTTTTATAAATATATTTAAATATTCTATATACACAATCATTCATACATATATTTAAATATTTAATTACTTAATTATTTCATATATATATATAGGTATATGTGTAATAATACATACATTCATGTGTACATATACATATATATATATATTTTTGTGGGTGTGTGTGTGTCTTTACAAACCCAGCCACAAAAAAACATACATATAAATTTATTTACCAAGATGAATGAATATAGTTTAATGAAAATATTTATTTAAGTAATATTTAAATATAAGGGTCTAAAAAATAAATTTATAATTATTAAAAAAAACATGGTACATTACACTTCACTCAGTGGTGATTTGTGCTTTAAATAATCCATCGGGGATTTGTGTTGCAAACCACCTAGTGGGGTTTTTTCATGAAAATATAACACATGCCATTAGTATATATAAATTTAGTAATGTATGAATAAATTTATATTTTTATGTAAATATGATTTTATATATATTAATGTATGTATAATATAATAATATTTAAATTCAAGTATGTACTTGTATTAACATATACCTAAAAAATATGTATAGTTGTAAATGATTATATATATATATACCTATGAAAACATGAACATATATCACTAAATAATTATAATATTTATATTTTCAGATTAATGAAATAATATATATTTATATGTTCATATTAATCTACATTTGTATGTGTATATATGTATGTACTTACAGTTACTGGTATTTTTTGAATGATATGGGTATATGACTATATTATTTGTATACATAGAAGCATGTATAGATGTATGTATTTGTATATATGTAAATATATTAGTTTGAATGTTTGTATGTATGAATGTGTATATATATATATATATTTAGTGGATTTTATATATGTGTGTGGAGAAAAATTATTATAGGTAGATATACATATGAGTATTTATAAGGATATTTTAATGCATGTACATACATACATAGAAATATTATTACATGTACATAAATTCACATATATATTAAAATGTACACATATAGATATATTAGGGAAATTATTTATATTTATACATCTGAATAAGTGTACAAATATTTAATAAGTGTTTTTTAAAGAGTATTTTTTTCATACAGTACATATAGAACATAATTTGTGTGTATATATATATATATTATTTTATTAATATTTAGATTTTGTGTCTTTATGTCTATAAGAATAAAATATCTATATACATATTTATTTATTTATATATGTGTGTGTGTACATGATCAATATTTTGTGGGTATATGTATTGATATGTTGTTATAAAAATTTTAATTACTTCTTAAAGAGTAAAAATAAAATACATTCTCAATTTTATACAGAAAGATTTATGATTCTTTTATAATTATAGATTGTTTTTTGAATATTTAGATATTTTCATATTATATATGTATGTATAAGTGTATATATTTCTATTTATATTTCCATTTTAGTTATTATATTGGTAAACACTCTTATAATTTCCATCATGACCCGTGATAGTGGGGCCCACGCCGTGACTCCCCAAGCCCGCCTCCAATAGGCCAGAGGTTGGTGACAAGAACAGAGTAGACATATTACTATCATGGGAGGCAGTGCCTAAGAACATGTACACATACACATCTCCATACCCACTAAAGTTGAAATGAAAAAAAAAACACTGTGGAACAAAATGCATGCATACAACTAAACCTAAACAACATAGTACGAGGGAAGGTAAAGAGATGGAGGTAAAATGGGCTAGTATACAAGTCCACCAAAACAAGAGTCTGAAAACAACAAATTCCAACTTGTAATGCAAAGAGGTACTAGAAATACTTCTCGTAGATGTAGGGACACCTCGAACTATGGGGAACTCCAAAAGCTCGGTCTTGTCTTGGTCTGCCCTGGGCTCTGTCAAAAGGCTGCTCATCTCACAAAAGACACGACACATGCGGGAAAAGCCCATGCAGGGGTGAGTATAACAAGAATCTATAGATGAACCTGAAAACCACAAAGAAATTCATAAAGTAATGGTACAGTCATCTATACACAGTATTTATCTACATAACATATAGCAAGAGAAATACGAACCAGATATACTCAAAACCTAGACCCACAGTCTAGAGGCAAGTCACACAACCTCATACCCATGCTGGGAATTTTGTTCGATGATTCAACGAAGCCCTCATTTCGGGAGAACACACTCCATGAGTCTGGTATCTCTGATGAAGTCAGTACGATAAGTATTGTTCGTCGAGAAAAGTCATGAGTGGTAGTTACACTAATTACGGGAGACACACTCTTGAGTGGAAGGATCAAGATATATAGATACACTCGTTACGGGAGACACACTCCTGAGTGTAGAAAGATCATGATAAAAATATGAGGATCAGTGCTAGGGCCATAGTGGATACCATGACTCAATTGTATTCACTAGATAGGTAGAGGATCTATGCCCGGTAGAGTTGGTCACGTCGATTCCTGACTCTACCTAGTCTCAAGAATGGATAGAGAATCATGCTTCGGGCCTCTCGGAGGGATGCCTGACACTATCACAGAAATTCTTATTGAAGAGAACATAATTTTATAAAAAGGAAATGATGCCTGACCTTCAGGGGAATGAGAATAAGGGGCACTAACCCAAAAGAAACATGTCCATTATGAGAAAAACAAGATTACCAAACCGTTTAACAAAAAGTACCCAGTGTGTAGGAAATTCACACGCCTTGTCTTCAGACTCCATGTACTTCCAGTGTTAAAATACCCATGTTGTAAGGTCAGTCGTGTAGAAAAATTAAGTACATGGTGTGTGGTAGGGATTACACGTTGTCTCTGAGTAACTCTGGTCGGCTCCGTATACGCTGGCCATGTGCCCATACACGACCTCAACACAATAATACCATCCCGTGTAATCGGTAAACGTGGTGAGCTGCGCTACTGGCCTCACATGGCCGTGTGGGGTAGTACATGATAGTGTACCACACCCCGTGTTCATGTAATTTCCAATTTACTCACCGAACCTCATGGTAGGTGCAACATGATGTGTGACTGGGGTCACAAATCGGGTGATACCAGTCTAATTCCCAAAAACCTTGCCGTCGCTGAGCCAGTCCACATGGAATGTTCTTCTAAGATACACACTATGGATTATTAAAATTTACAGAAACATAATCCTCTTCTGTTGTGCCTCTGGTGATGTCCTGTACATCGATCTGGTCATCCGATGGCCTTGGAACTCCCGGTTTTTTGTCACCCCAACACCACGAAGTTGTTTCTGTTGTTTCTAGAGCACTAATAGGATCTGAAATATGTTTTGATCTTACTGTGAGAAGAATTATTGAAGAAAGACCTCTTTCGATTCGATCCCATTCTTTGTATGTCATGGCCATCACACCTTAGTAAGGATGTTGCGATGTCGGATATCTAGTTTTGGATCTTTGTGTTTCTATATGAGTGCACAATGATTCATTGTTCGTCGCCCTACAAAGAATGTGATGAACGTGTGAGAATGAAAGGGCGAAGAAATAGAATCTAATAAAATATTGTGGAATGATCCTCTTCCTTCGTTCATCACAGCATTGATCCAATACTATTAGTAGGCTTAAATAGAGAAAAAATACACAATAATAATCAACATGGAATAATTCCCCGTAATCATCTCATTGAAACCCTCATGTAAGAATGTACGTATCCGCGGATCAACTTGTTCATGGTTGATCCACGTTTGTCGTTTAAATTCAAAAACAGGGAAATATGAATAAAATAACAATCCCTAACTTTTAAAGAAGGATCATTCATTGAAAAAGTGGGTTCACTGATATCATTGTCGAGATCCTTCAACTTCATTACTACAGTGATTCACAACTTTGATTCGTCGTCATTTGTCACTGAGAGTTTCCTTTGAAGCACCATAGATTCTCTAGAGTTTCATCTCAATCCTTGCCAACGAGAGACATCCCAATAAATAGGGACAAATTTTTGGCATTCAATTACACTACGAAATTAATGGGTCAGTGTTTCTGAATCTGAGTCATTATGAAATGACATTTAATATTGAAATAGCTGCCCTGCCACTGCTCTAGAACGAACTTTTCCACAAAATTAAATAAAAAATCCTTGTAAATTTATATTAATTTTATTTTAGTAAAAACATCCATAAATTAACTCTTTACCACCACCAGCACAGGTCGAGGTTAGACTCTTTATTAGGTAATGTTGTCAACCCGGACGCAATGATGCCCTCATATTTTTAATCCATGAATCCATTAGGAAACATCCACAACCTCACACATGTGCTAACCCAATTAAAATAAAATGTTTCAAACCACCGTTCCTGGATCACTAGGCCTCAGAATGATGTTTCATCTCTGAGCCTGGTCTCATAATAATTGAATATAGTATTTAAATAATAATTATAGATGAAAAAATAAGAGACGTTATATTCTCCTCTCCTTGGAGCTTTACGTCCCCAAAAATCAAAAACAAGAGTACTCAAAATGATGGGGGTACTGGGCCCGGATCTGAGACCCTCGCTCCCACGTGCTCTCCTGAAAAATTTCATGATGCCACCAATCGAGCACCAAGGGAATCGATCACACACAAAGGATCTTCTCTATTCGATCATCGATCTCCACTGGGTACTCGGCAAAGGACACTCCACCCGAGATGTCCAGCTCACCCCAGTCGATGACGTGTGATGGGTCATGCACATACCTCCCTAGCTATGACCCGTGGAAGACATCATGTACCCGATGCAAATATGGTGGTAAATATAGGTGGTACACCACCTCGATGACTCTGCAATATACCTGTAATGGTCCGATGAACCTTGGATATTGATTTCCACCCAGGCCAAATCTCCATAACCCTTGTCAAGGTGAGACCCAAAGAAAGACGTGGTACCCCTCCTAGAACTCCATAGGTATCTATCGTCTGTCAGCATGAGACTTCTACCAGCTCTGTGAAGTCTTCATCCACTCTCAGATGATCTAAACCTTCTCAGTGGTGTCCCACACCTTCTCTGGACCCATGAGTGTGGACTCTCCGGGGTCGGTCCAACATAGTGGTGACCAACAGGGTCTCCCATACAAAGCCTCAAAAGCATCCAAACCAATGGTTTAATGGTAGCTATTATTGTATGCAATATCCACCAGTGGTAGGTCTTCCTACCAACTCTGACCAAAGTCCAACGTACATTCTCATATCATATCCCCCATAACCTAAATGTTCCTCTCCGTCTGACCATCGGTTTGCGGATGGAACACCATGCTCAATTGCAGCTATGTCCCAAAGGCCTCCTTCAATCCCTTCCACAACTGGGATGTAAAGTGGGCATCTCCGTCCGAGGCTATCGTTGAAGGGACATTATGAATCTGAACAATCTCCTATGAATAGAGGTGTCCCATTCTCTCTACGGAAATTTTCTCCCTGGTGGATATTAAGTGGGACAACTTGGTGTGTCGGTCAAAGATCACCCTGATGATATCATGCCCCTTCGACGTCCATGGTTACACTATGAAAACATCCATCAATATTCCATCACACTTCCACTCTGGAACCCCTAGTGGGCGAGATAATCATGTTGGGACCTGGTTCTTGGAATTCTCCTACTAGAACATAAGGAATAGAGAAATGAACTCTGCTACTGCATTGTTCATGCCTGACCACCAGAACTGTTGTTGAAGATCCTGGTACATCACTGCCACTCCCAGATGTACTTCCATGGTGGATTTATGAACCTCCTTCATAACATCTTCCTAAAATTCCACCTGTATAACATTTCATCCTCTAAAAAGAAGTATGTTCTTCCCACCTAGAGAATATCTAACAGGATTATGTCATGTGGATAACATAGAACGTAAATCCACACAGTCGTCATCCCCAAGTTGGTCCTCCCTAACTCGATGTAAGAGTGTTGGGGTGAAAACCATCAAATATAGGTAAGCTACATCATCTCTGTCCATGAAGGACAACTACAATGTGGACATCTACTCCATCGCCTCACTCCAAAGATGCGAGATCAACCATCTGCAAAGAGCATCCACCACCTTGTTTCCCTTTGATAGAGTATATATGATCTCAAACTCATAATCCTGGTAGAACTGTAGCAAACACCTCTGTCTCAGATTCAGATCCTTATACGAGAAGATGTACATGAGGGTCTTGTGGTTAGAGTAGATGATGAACCGGTCTCCCATATGGTAGTGTCGCCACATCTTCAATGCAAAGTATACTTCCTCCCACTCGAGATCATGGGTTTCATAGTTCTGGTCATGTGGAATAAGCTTGTGTGAACCATAGGCAATCAATTCGTGTCTCTGTATCAAGACACATCTATGTTTGGTCCCTGATGCATCATATAAAACAATGTACTCATCACCCTTCTCAGGTAATCTCAAGAATGGGGTGCTCGTCAATCTCTGTCACTCCTTCTCAGAATCCTGCTTGAACATCTCTGTCCACAAGAAGGGTTTCCCCTTTTCGGTCAAGGCTGTCATTAGTGCTGATATTCCAGATAAATCAGGGAATAATCTATGGTAATTTCATGCCAACCCAAAGAATATATGAAACTTTGTCACGCTCCATGGTGGCTCCCATTCTAACACTACCTCCACCTTTTCTGGGTCAACAACTACACCATCTACTGAGATGACATGTCCTAGAAAGTGGACTTTCTAGATCCTGAACTGGATCTTCAAGAGCTTCCCATAAAGCTGGTGCTCTAATAGTATGTCTAGAACCATATACGGGTGTCTCATATGCTCCTCCATTGACGTCGGGTACACAAGGATGTCATCAATAGAGACCACTACGAACCGGTTGAAATACGACTGAAATATCCAGTTCATCAGTCCCATGAACACTGTGGGGGAATTTTTCATTCCAAAAGTCATCGCCATGTACTCAAAGTGACCGTAGTGGCATCTGAATTCCAGACTCAGTATATCCTCATCCTGTACCCGTAATTGGTGATAACTTGATCAAAGGTCAGCCTTTGAGAACCATTGTGCACCTATTAACACATCAAATAGGTCAATGATTCTTGGTAGTGGATACTTGTTCTTCAAAGTCACTTGGTTCAGGCACCAGTAAACAACAAACAACCTCAATATCACTTCTTTTTTCTTGGAAAACAAGACCGGGGCAGCCCAGGGTGAAATTATGGGTCCCACAAAACCCTCGTTCTGCAAATCCTCAAACTACACCTATAGCTCACGATGGTATACAGGAGCTGTCTGATATGCTGATGAAGAAATTTCTGCCGTCCCAGGAGGTATGTTAATCCAGATTTCGATTTAATGGTGGCAAGGTAGTCCTGGAACATATTCAAGAAAGACATCGTCGTACTTTGCTACTACTTCTAGGAACATAGAGCTCATCACATCTAATACTCTGAGGGCTAGGCTAGCCAACTCATGAGTGACTTGTTGCACCCTCATATGAATGAGCATGTTCTGTGTTTCCTGGGTCTTCTTTTCTTCGATATCGGAATATCTGGTCCCATCACTGTGGACACACCGACCTCTTCACCTAAAATAGTCATTCTAGGCATGGATCGATGATAACCAATCCATACCGAGAATGATGTCATAAGGCCATGACACTTCCACCAAGAGGATACAACTAAAACACCCTCCTCCATGAGTAAGATCACATTGTCTTCAAATGAGAGTGGTCATTGAGTCTACTCCCGTGGGTGTCTCCAAGAATAAGGATCGAGTCAATGATTCTACCAGAATCTCAAGGATTCTCACAAGACTTGTGGCTATGAAGGAATGACTTGAACCTGTGTCTACAAGTACAACATCTAAGGTAGAGGATACACATATCATACATTGGATCATCCCTGGAGCCCCTGGGTTGTATTCCTTGACCACATGTAGATGTCCCCTCCCCTGTCCCGCAGCTCTCTAAGCCTGATGCGGACCCCCTAGGGGTGGTGGTGGAAGTAAGTCAAAGCGTCTACCACCACCTGTATCTCTCCCTACTCCTCTACCACATCCGCTTCCTGGCAGGTCAGTCAACTCCACTCTCTACCTCTTCTTCGGTGGTACATCAACCACTTCCCTAACAGTAGATCAACATGTCAGACAATCTCTAGCGAGATTTCCCCTATCGTCGCACGCATAACACCGCTTCTCCCTAGGATGACTGGATCCAAACCGAGAGAACTGGACCATCGATGCCCTATCATGTGTCCTCCTCGAACATCTCTCTCATCCTGATCCAAATTTCCAATGTCGGCTCCCTGCTGCTGAGGTCACCAGACATGCCTTCCAGTTGTTGACTATTGCTGATTGTCTCGGTTCCGCCAAGAAGCTCACAATCACTAAGGCCAGCTTGAGCACTCTAGCATAAGTTGAAATGCATTGAGGCACGATGAGAGATCGTATGTTTCTCCGTAGACATCGTTCGAAGGTCCAAGATCTGAAATAAAAAATATCTGACTATATCCATAGAGTTCCTGGCGAGGTTTTTGACCCTTAATGAATAGTAAGCTACCTTCATACTACCCTATTGGAGCTCAAGTAGCTCATGTATGCGTATTGTTCTCAGCATAACCAGAGATAACTCCTCCATAAAGAGTTGCTCAAACTCTGACCTCAAAAGAATCTCCTCATCCTAAGTCTATGTGTTCAGACTCCACCATCATCCTGCTAAACCCAGAAGAAGGATTTCTCTTAGAATCACCATCTGGTCTGCGGGTGTCCTCACTAGACGAAAAACTCTAGTCACCGCCTCAAGAGAGTCCTCAGCCGCCTGAGGGTCAGGCTTGCCTCAGTACTTGAGGGGTCTCTATCTCATGAATTCATATAGCACGCTCAGCCTGCATTCATCAATGGTCGGTACGATAGGTACAACTGGCTTCTCCATTGGTGGTGGCCTAGTAGGTGCACCACCAGGCAACAACGCCTAGGGAACATGTCCCCTTATTGAAGCCTCATCACTGAGGGGGTAATCCTAGTGATGGTGCTGTAAAGACCCATAATATTCAAGGAATTTTTTTCTTGATTTTCTTGGGAATTTTACAAGAACACAGTTTCTGACAGAATCTGATTTCGAGGCCCGGTGTTCCTAGAATCATTTTCCGATGATTAGCTCGGGTGTGTTCAGTGAACGAACGAGCGGGTTTTCTAATTTTTGAACTGGTGCTCGGAATCGAATTTCGAGGGAACCAATGGAATCACAGTGCCATTATTTTCTTAGAAACGCCTTTTCTGGAGTTTCGTTTGCATGGGTGTGGTTTTTTTTGGGGGTTATGTTAAGAAATAAAATAAAAGTGGTAAGACACTTTATTTTATTTCACTTAAAACCACATAAGCTATGTTAAGCGGATAAGGTGGAACCCATAATATCCTACCCATTGGTATGATATTTGTGAGGTGGGCCCCACACGAGCCCCACCATTTCTTTCCCTCTAAGTAATGCACCCGCAAAAACCCCTTTTAAATAAAGTCAACCCGTGTGTTTAATTAAATATTAAACGCCCCTATAAATTGAACGGTTTAAGTGTTTCAATTAATTTAGTTAATTTTTGGATTCTTTTTATAATTCCAAATCATTGGAATGGGGAATAAAATAATACCAACACATATTTTATTAAAGGGTTTCTTGTTGAGAGGATTGGGGGAATTCTCTAAGGCTTGAAGATCTTCATCCTCCTTCGTTGAAGAATATGAAGAATGCGAAGAACGCATCGTCGCAGACGAAGAACACTGGCCTCCGACGAAGGGCGACGAAGAACACCGAACCCTCGGAGATCGACGATGCGACGCCATGTACCGTGACGCCGACGATCCTCCTTCCACGACGCTTCTTCCACGACGTTCCTTCCCCTGCGACAATCTTCGATCAACAACTGATAGTGATTGGCTACGCAACATTGTGTACCACGGCGACAGCGCCGCCCCTTCCGCAACGTGACGATCCTCTTCTTCCGCGATGGATAATTCCGCTACAAACTCACATTCGACAACAAAATTGAGTTTGGGGTTTGATTCATTTAAATATTTGTGATTTATACCCGCGGCATATGATTAAATACTTGTTGGAAGTCTTTTAAAACCGATAATGCGGTGGGTGCGGACCAATGAACATGTCTGAACCCACCGCCCTTTTTTTATTGGTGTAAAGACCCGAAATTTTAAATAAATATTGTTTCCTAATTTTAGGTTTTATTTTATTTTAATTTTATACTCAACAAAAATGTTTCATTTGGTAACATGAGTATAATTAAAATGAGACTGTTGGGTTTTGACTGTTATTTGACCATTGGTCAATATGACCGCTGGAAACTAAACGTTTTGACTATTGTCTCTAAATACAATAAATCTTGGTTAATTAATATAGAAAGAAGATCCGATGGTCTCACCCAGTAGTCTTGGACCGATCGAAGCCCATCTAACAGAACTTGGGAAGGAGGTAGCACCACTGGGGTTTGGTTTGGACCAAACCCAAGCTGAACTTCATAGTATAAAGCTAGGACGGGATCACATTTGCGAGAAGTTCAAACTGATAGAAATTACTACTCGTGCGATGTTGGCCGAGCCTACCTCAGATTCTCTCACCTTAGCACACCTTACACTTAGGTCATATGCTGGTGTGATAAGGGGCTATGTAAGGAGACCGTAACTGTCTTGTGTAATCCTTTGTTTTAAATAAAAATTTCGATTTCTTTTATGAATTTTCAAATGACCGGATTAATAGAGTATGCATTTTTTTTATGAATTTTAGAAAAAAGAAAATTTTAAATATGTTTATGTAAACCCTAAATAATTAAAAATGTGTAATGATTTTCAGAAAATGGTCTTCTACATTTATGTTCAGAACGAAATTTAGAGTCTAATATGATCAACTTGATGTTTGATGAATAGTAAATTATGAATAGTGATTTTATGATTACGATTAATAATGTGTCCAAATGGATTAGTAATCTCACTTAAAGAAAGTATTAAAATAATCTAGGCACTTTGATTAAGTAATGTGATTCAATAAAATGGTTAAATAACAGCTTCATAAATTATTATTCAAGTATTAGTTTATTCAGATGAATAGTGTTTTTTAATTAAAATATTAATTAAAAATATTTTGAAAAATATTTTTATAAAATGGACTTCATTTTTGAACTCAGAGCATCGATATTATGTTAAGGTAATTTTTGGGGATTTTTCTGAAAAAAATAAATTTTCGATGAATAGTGTTTTTAATTAAAATTTTAATTAAAAATATTAAGGAAATTATTTTTATAAAATGGATTTCAGTTTTGAAATCACAGCATTGATATTTGGTTAAGATGAAATTTTGGGATTATTCTGAGAAAGTTGAATTTTCGATGAATAGTGAAAATACAGTTTTTAAGTTACAGGTGTTTAATGACATCATTAAATGATGTATTAAGTATGTAATCAATATGGTCGACTTATGAATAGTAAGATAATGTATGAGGTGTCCCAAGTGGCCAATACCATGGGAAAATACAATGGGAAAGCCCATGGTTTTACCAAAACCACTAATAAGGTGTCCTTTGGCCATTAATGCCTTGTCCCCTCACTTTCCCTATAAATACCAAGCCATCCTCTCATCCATTCGACTCCCCACTCTCCCCAAACGAAGTTATTATCTCCTTACCTCCCAAGGAGTCCTCCCAAGGTGCCCCCAAACCCTCAAGGTCCAAACCTTTGAGTTTTAAGAGTTATGTTTTAAGTTAAGGGATCCGACCTCTCTCTTTAATTTCAAGTAATCTCTTTTATGTCATTCGTTTTATGATCCATGTTCTTATGTTGGAGGATGTTATTTTATAATCCTCTTACTTCCCTTTTCATTTTCATATAATGAGAGATCCCCTCTTACTCTCATTATTTCGTTTTATGATGTTTTAAGTGGTGCCGTTAGGCTGCCGATATTTTTGTAAAAGATTCTTTCTCCCTTCTCATTTTTCAAGATCTATTTTCATGTAAAGTATTTCAAGTTCCTTTTTATTATGTTGTGTTATGATCTCTAAATTTATCATACTGATATTTTATGTTTATATGATGACAGACCCGATTTGATCTCTTCAATTCAGTATTTTGAAGTTTTAAGTGGCGCCGTTAGGCTGCCGAATTTTTAAGTGGTTCTTCACCCTTCTCGTTTTGAAGTTCTACTTTCATGTCAATTATTTCAAGTTCCTCTTTGTTATGTTGGGGTATGATCTTTATATCTCTCATACTGGACTCTTATGTTCATATGATGAGAGACCCCATTTGATCTCTCCAATTCAGTATTTTGAAGTTTTAAGTGGCGTCGTTAGGCTGCCGAATTTTTTAGGGGATTCTTTCACCCTTCTCATTATTTTCAAAATTTCACTTTCATGTCAAGTCTTTCAAGTTCCTTTTTAATTATGTTGGGGAATTATATCTATATCTATCATACTGAGCTCTTATTTTCAAATGATGAGAGACCCATATTTGATCTTTTCAAATCATTTTGTTTGAAGTTTAAGTAACACCGTTAGGCTGCTGAACTTTCATAAGAGAAATCTTATTTTTTTCTTCCTTCCATGTTTTTCATTTCAAATGTTATGTCCTTGAAATTTCATTACCATGATCATGAATCCTTCTTATTCTGTCCATCTACTGTTTATGGTTCATTTATGAATGTTTTACCCATTTTCCCTCTCTTTTTAATGTCTTCTAAAACCTCGTAACATAGCCGTTATGCTGCAGAATTTCCGTCTCAAAATGTCTCTCTCTTTTTCTAAAGTTCTTTTATATTATTAAGTGAATACTCAATTCTCTTTCTTCTAAAGGTATATTCACATATATACCAAAATGTTCTATTTTAAATTATGGGATTTACATACATGAGACCCACCATCCTTTTATGTGGGTTTTAAAGTGACATAAAGATCATGTCTTTAAAGAAGTTTTTAAAACTTTATGATTAAGAAATAAAAACCATTTATTTTGTGCTATATGGGTTATTTATGAAATGTTTGATGATGATATATATGGCTCACATGATAATAAAGGAAAATTTAAGGGTGCGCCCTGATAGCGCTCCAATGCATTGGGTAATGATGTAACCACTAGAGATTACAATTTTCATGATACCTTGGTGAATAACCTTGGTAATTATAAAATGACACCTTGGGGATGGACCTTGGTGATATGTTCACGATTGCCTATGTTAAATGATGTATCCACATCTTCAAGTTATGAAAATGTTTTATTTTTATTATGATATGCCTCATGATTTCATTTTCATGCATTAAAGTTCTTTTCATGACTTTATTGATGTATCTCAAGTTCATATGTAAAATGTTTCACTTGTTTCCCTTGCTGGGCCTTCTGCTCACCCATCCTTTTGATTTATGTCTCCAGGTTATGAGATGCAGTAATGAGCCTAGGGTGAACATGAGGAGAAGCCTTTCAAGTGTTTAAGAAGAATTTTTTTTTTGTTTCATGTTTTATGTTCCATGTTTCCAAGAAACTAGTCCTTAAAGATCCTCAGTTCCGTGTAATGGAATGAGAGTTATGTTATAAAAAGACGGGATTCTATAATTGGTTTTCGGAACAGCGGACGACGATGAAGAAGGTCTCACAGGCGATGTGAGGTCCTCACAGTGAAGGACAGGCCCTGGGAGGGCCATTGGAAAAGATGACACGCAATTCCGACCACCGGAACTCGTCCGATGGTCCGTGGAGCAGCCCGTCGTCGCGCATCACCGGCACGACGGTGCCGACTGCAGGTGGCGGCGGTGCCCGGCGTGCCACCGGGAGGAGTTGTCATGACTAAAGCTGCGGCAGCATGGTGTGGTCCCATGACCATGCGGGACCGGAGGCGACGGGACGCGGCAGCCGGCTGCGTCCGCTGACAAGGGCGGCCCCACGCGGGGCCGCGGTCTCTCCACGCGGGGGAAGTGCGTTCCCCCACTTCGCTCGGCCATAACGGCTGAATCAAACCACTGGCCACCCGGCTAGTGCCAGTCGGGTCACGCCCCTTCGGGTAGGACACGGACCCGGGTCCGGTCGACCCGGTTCGGGCCGACCCAGGGGGGTTGGGTCGGGCCGGTCTGGGTCTAGACCCCCCGTTTTCGGACTCCTTTTTGTCTTTTGCCCATATCATGGTCTAAGGACCTCCGATCGATGAACCATCAGTGGATATGTGATCCTCGGATCGATATGGTCGTTTCGATATATTAAACTCAAGGTTTTAGAGTACTTTGGGTTCGGCAGGGTTGGTTCGTACAAGAAACCAACCGGGCCCTCAGAGCGGAAACACTAATAACTTGAGCTCCGGACGTCTGATTGACGTGCCGTCGACATTGATAGATTTCTCTTAGTGAGACAGATCTTTTGGATAACTCTGCCTGAGGATTGGATGCAGGTGGATTATGGTCGGGTTGGTTTTGACTTAAAAACCAACCGGGCCCCTAGGACGAAAAAGCCAATAACTCTCAGACCGGGCGTCTGATTGACGCGCCGTCTATGAAGTTGAGTTCTTGTTGACGATAAGGTACTTTTGGATAAATAAAATCCATACTATGTGTCATTTGATGTATCAGCCCCTCATCTCGTGTAGCGGACCCTCCCGAACGAGCTTGCTGTTTGCGGGAACCTTAGAGTTGGCTGCGTCTGTGACGACAATGAAGAAAGTACAAGAATCCTTAGTGGGTTTGGTAGTGACCAATATGGTACTTTTTGGGATATATCAACTCTGGAGTACATGTCAGTTGATGAATCGACCTCTTGACTCGTGGAGTGGACCCTCCCGAAACGGGCATGCTGTGTGTGGAAACCCTAGAGCCGGTTGAGACTTGATGACTGATGATCGAACGACATGGTGTGTTACGGATAGCCCAGTGGGAAGTGCTTAGTTGTACCAGTAGACCCACGGCGGAGGAGCGCTTGGTTGTAGCAGCAGACCCACGATGGAGGAGCGCTTGGTTGTAGCGGCAGACCTACGATGGAGGAGTGCTTGGTTGTAGCAGCACGGGGGAGCACTTGGTTGAAGCAGAAGACCCACGAAGGAGGAGCGCTTGGTTGTAGCGGCAGACCCGCAGTACTAAACAGAAGAAGTACCTTTGGAGGCTATGAGGGGGTTCTTGGTTGTAGCGGCAGACTCATGATAGAGGAGCGCTTGGTTGTAGCGGCAGACCTACGTCGGAGGAGTGCTTGGTTGTAGCAGTAGAGGGGAGCGCTTGGTTGTAGCAGCAGACCCACAGTAGAGGAGCGCATGGTTGTGGCGGCAGACACGTGGTACTCAACAGAAGGAGTACCTCTAGAGGCTATGAGGGGGAGCAGTTGGTTGTAGCAGCAGACCCATGGTGGGAAGCGCTTGGTTGTAGCTACAGGCCCACCGTACTCGATATGTGGAGTACTACAGAAGTCCAAAGTTAGAGGGAAGCACTTGGTTGTAGCAGCATACCCACTATACTTGATAGAGAAGGAGTTTCCCAATAGATATGGTTTCAACTTCATGATCGATCCTGTGTGGTTCATTGCGGGGGTTATTACCTACCGATCCTTTGTGGGTCCGACGGCTTTGATGAATCAGTGTCTACATCGGATCATCTCTATCGTCTTACGAAGTAGTATACCTGTGTGAGATGAATCTTGTTTTGTTTTCCTTTATGGATTGTATTGTGATTTTTTGTGTGGGATGGGTTGTGATTTCCTATGTGGACTGGGTTGTACTTGGGCTCGGAGGTTGGAGCAGACTGGAATTGGTGACTTAGGTATATGTATGGGCATATACCTATGTAGTGTCAGATGTTACTTTGCGATTGTATCTTTCCATTGGGGATTATCCTTTTTGGATTCTGAGAGACCTTCGGGGGTCTTGGTGTCCCAACTGAGTATCTTATACTCATCCATGCACGGGCTATGCCCGCACTACGTTGTGTTGGTTGCAGACGACGGACATCGCTGATAGTGGTTGAGGCTTGCGGAGCAAGACGATACCTAGAGGTGGACCACTGGGTGAGACGTACTCGGAGCAGATGGCTGGACCCGAGGAGCTGTGGAGGCTATCTGTATTCACCCTTCAGGTGGGTCTTCCTGTGGGCGTCTCAACGTTGCGGATTTACTTTCAGTTGTGGTTTTCCCTTTCGAGTTGTACTTTATTTTCAGTTTGGGTTTGTATTCTTCTCTTACTGAAGTACCCAGTTTTTACTTAGTGTTTACTTCGACTACTTTCTTGCTCTGTGGTGTTTTTTTTACTTTACAAAGGCAATTCCTTCCCTTTATTACTGGGAATTACGCCTTGGTTCTAGTCGCCAGCCCCTGGCCTATGGAAGCAGGGCTTTGGGTAGTCATGGCACGGGCCCCAAGGACGGGTCGTGACAAATTGGTATCAGCAGAGGTTCGGTTCTACAACAAAATGTTGGAAACTGATATTTTTCTATGAGAAGCGATAATGTTAAGCATATTGGGTGTGGTTATCAGTCCAAGGAGTCTAGTGTTGGTGCGGCGGATGATGTATCCGTACACCAGGACCCTGACTTCTGATTCCCAACTTAATACACGAAAAAATTGATTGCATGTGTGTTTCAAGTTTTCTTTGTGATTACTTTGTGTCATCTCACAAGGTATACTATTCTGACCGTGGCGCAGTTGTCTCTTTTCTGGATGGCCCCACGACGCCAGCCAGCCAGGGTTCCGAGAGTTGAGCGTGACGACAGCCCACCGAGTGATGAGGCCTCGGTACAGGGCCCTTTGACAGCAGAGGCACCAGCGATACCTCTACCCGTCGAGCCACCGATGCTACCAGCCCCAGCCGCTGATGATGCACGTCACCTTATATCACTGCATGATTTTCAGCGCCACTGACTGCCGAGGTTCCGCGAGGAGATGGACCCCCAGGCAGCGAAGGGCTGGCTGGAGGTAGTTGTACGGGTTTTCAGGTTAGTGAGGACACAAACAGACCTCATGATGATCCTCACAGCGAGCCTACTGCACGCGACAGCAGGAAGATGGTAGAGCATGATGTTCCGGGTGCATGATGATACATCTCTTCTCTAGATGGACTTTGAGAGCCTCTAACGCTCAGAATTCATCCCAACCACCCTTCGTGCGGTGGGAATCTAGGAGCTTCTACAGCTGCAGTAGGGCAGCATCACAGTAGCCCAGTACGCGGCGAGGTTTACCAATCTCTCGCGCCATTCCACGGGCATAGTACAAGACTCATTTTTCAGGGCCCGAACCTTCGAGCAGGGGATCAGGCGAGAGATCTGATCTTCAGTTGTTTCTAACAACATTCCGACACAGACAGGGGTGTTGGAGTGAGCCCTCTTAGTGGACAGTTTCTTTGCTGAGCAGTCTCCAGCAGTAGGACCCACCACTAGCCGGCATGCGGCAGAGTTTTCTGCAGCGGGAAATAGACAGATGATGCAGGGTTCCAGGAGGAGTATACCTACAGGTGGTCGACCGCGTGACACAGGATCATTTGTGCTAGGCACCTGGGTTGGACAACTACTTGCCATGAGCAGACAGTGTTACTCATGCGTCGGGGTTGGTCACATGGCTCATCACTACCTGACCTGCCAATGGATGACCAGAAGATGAACGAAGGATCTCCCAGGTAGAGGAAGAGGTGCGATTGAGGCGGACCGCATGGAGCAGGAGACTTTGGCAGGGGAGCTAGCCATGCAGCTGGAGGTGGAAGACGCTTCGAGGTGTTGCCACCACCACCACCAGGTGGCCCACCCCGACTGAAGGGAGCTGGTGGACATGGGAGAGCTCAGCTTCAGGGAGCTGAGGACTACGATCATGGAGCTCCGAGAGCAGATGGACAAGAGATGGACTAGCTTCAGACCTGGAGACTTTTGTTTATTCTGCTTCTAGCGTTGTTGATGTTTGTTTTTAGATGATTTGTGTCTTTGTACTTTGAGCTGCAGTAATAAAAGACACCATTCTTTTGGCATTTACCTTCGTGTCCTCTCTTTATGTTGATACAATGAGGTTTCGGTTTAAAAACTGTTGACCTGACCCTCACATTGAGATACCTACTGGAGGAGACCCAGTGACCATGCACTGATGTCGACAGTGTGACTCAACCCTTGGAGGAGAGAGTAACGGTTGGATTTCTTGGTAGTAGCGGCGAGGCCTTATGACGTCATCCTTGGTATGGGTTAGTATCATCCATGATGAGATTAACTATATTAGGCAAAAAAAATTGTTCATATAGGGGATGAGACCAGATTTCTCTTCTCAGCAAAGAAGAAATCTCAGTAGCTCTTGTAGGACCAGAAAGGTCCAAGTCATCCAAGAGCGGATGAGGAAAGCTCAGAGTCGGAAAAAGTCTTGTGGTAAAAGGAGGAGAAGACAACTTGAGTTCGAGGACGGCAACCACGTTTCCTTACGGGTCACACCTCGACATGAGGTACGGGGATGTGGCCAAGGCGACAAGTTATAACTGAGGTTCAACGGACCTTTCTAGGTACTTGGCAGGGTAGGCGAGGTGGTTTACCAGTTGACCCACCCACCTCAGTTGCACCAGGTGCACGACGACTTCCATGTATCTCAACTGGGGAGATACGAGCTCGAACCGACACATATCATTGACCATGGGGACATAGATATTGATGATGGGGTGACGTTTGCGGAGGTCCCGGTGGAGATTGAGGATCGACCGGAGCGGGTCCTACATGGACGATCGATCCCTCTAGTGCGCATCAGATGGCAGAACAGGAACCTGCAGGAGAGCACTTGGGAGTGGGAGTCTCAGTTGCGTACTCAGTACCCACTTTTTTTCCCTAGTTTATGATGTATAATTACAGGGATGTAAAGCCCTGAGGTTGGAGTAATGTAAAGACCCGTAAAATTCAAGAAATTTTTTTTTCTTAATTTTCTTGGGAATTTTACAAGAACTCAATATCTAACGACACCTTATTCCGAGGCACGGTGTGCCTGGAATCATTTTCCGATGTTTAGCTCAGGTACGTTCAGTGAACAAACGAGCGGGTTTTTCTAACTTTTGAACGGGTGCTCAGAATCGAATTCTGAGGGCACCAATGGAATCGCAGCGCCGATATTTTCTTAGAAACGCCTTTTCCGGAGTTGTGTTTGCTCGGGTGTGGTCATTAATTTTTTGGGGTTAAGTTAAGAAATAAAATAAAAGTGGTGAGAAACTTTATTTTATTTCACTTAAAGCCACATAATCTAAGTTAAGAGGATATGGTGGAACCCATAATATCCTACCCATTGGTAGGATATTTGTGAGGTGGGGCCCGCACGATCCCCACAATTTCTTTCCCTCTAAGTAAACCACCCGCGAAAAAACTTTTTTAAATAAAGTCAACCCAAGCGTTTAATTAAATATTAAATACCCCTGTTAATTGAATAGTTTAAGCATTGCAATTAATTCAGTTAATTGTTGGATTCTTTTTATAATTCCAAAATGTTGGAATGGGGAATAAAATAAGACCAACACTTATTTTATTGAAGGGTTTCTTGTTGAGAGGATTGGGGGAAATATCTAAGGCTTGAATATCTTCATCCTGCTTTGTTGAAGAACTTGATGAAAGCGATGAACGCATCGTCGCCGACGAAGAACGCTGGCCTCCGACGAAGGGTGACGAAGAACACCGAACCCTCAGAGATTGACGACGCGACGTCGTGTACCACGACGCCGACGATCCTCCTTCTGTGACGCTTCTTCCACGACGTTCCTTCCCCAATGAAAATCTTCAATCAACAACCGATTGAGATTGGCTATGCAACACCGTGTACCCTGATGACAACGATTCCCTTTCCGCAATGCAACGATCCTCTTCTTCTGCGACGAACTCACGTTCGATGAAAACGATAAGGTAGGGGTTTGATTCATTTAAATATTTGTGATTTATACCTGCGGTGTATGATTAAATACTTGTTGGAAGACTTTTAAAACTGCTAACGCAGTGGGTGCGGACCAACGAACAAGTCAGAACCCACCGCCCTTTTGTTCATGATGTACGGAACGGCGGACGACGATGAAGCAGGCCGCACGAGCGATGTGAGGTCCTCGCAGTGAAGGACGGGCCTCAGGAGGGGCATTGGTGAAGACGTAATGCAATTTCAACCACCGGAACTCGTCCGGTGGTCTGCGGAGTAGCCCGCGGGTGTGCCGCGCCGGCACGGCGGTGCTGGCGGCAGAGGGCGGCGGCGCCTGGCGCACCGCCAAGAGGAGCAGTCGTGGCAGGGCGTGGTCCCACGACCGCGTGGGAATGGAGGCGACGGGACGCGGAATCCGGCCGCGTCCACTGATAAGGGTGGCCCCATGGGGGGCCGCGGTATCTCCACAAGGGGGCAGCGTGCCCCCCCCCCCCCTCATCGCTCGACCGTAACGACTAAGCCGAATCGCTGGCCACCCGGCTAGTGCTAGCCGGGTCGTGCCCAGGCCGGGCCATGTCGGGCTGGCTGGGCCGGGACGCGCCCATCCGGGTCGAACAAGGACCCGGGTCGGGTTGACCCGGTTTGGGCCGACCCATGGGGGGGTTGTGTCGGGTCGGTCCGGGCCCAGACCCCCCATTTTCGAACCCCTTTTGGTTGTTTGCCCATATCATGGTCCAAAGACCTCCGATCGAAGCACCGTCAGCGGCGATGCGATCCTTGGATCGAGACGGTCGTTTTGATATATTACAGTTAAGGTTTCAAAGTACTTTGGGTTCGGCCGGGTTGGTTCGTACATGAAACCAGCCGGGCCCTAGGAGCAGAAACGCTCATAAATTGAGCTCCAGACGTCCGATTGACGTATCGTCAAATTTTCTGGATTCCTCTTAGTGATAAAGATCTTTTGGATTACTATGCCCGAGGTTTGGAAGTAGGTGGAGTACAGTCGGGTTGGTTTTGACTTAAAAACCAATTGGGCCCCAGGGATAAAAAATCCAATAACTCTCAGACCGGGCGTCTGATTGACACGCCGTCTGTGATGTTGAGTTCCTGTTGAAGATACGATACTTTTGGATACATAAACTCTGTACTATGTGTCATTTGATGTATCAGCCCCTCAGCTCGTGGAGCGGACCCTTCTGAAGGAGCTTGCTATGTTCGGGAACCCTAGAGCTGGCTGCGTCTGCGACAACAATGAAGATAGTACAGAAATCCTCTCCGGGTTTGGTAGTGACAACTACGGTACTTTTTGGGATACATAAACTCCATACTACATGTCAGTTGATGCATCGACCTCTTGGCTCGTGGAGTGGACCCTCCCGAAATGAGCAAGCTGTGTACGGAAACCCTAGAGCCGGTTGAGACTTGACGACTGTTGATCGAACGAATCAGTGTGTTATGGATAGTCCAGTGGGAAGCGCTTGGTTGTAGTAGCAGACCCACGACGGAGGAGCGCTTGGTTGTAGCGGCAGACCCGTGGTACTCAATAGAAGGAGTACCTCTGGAGGCTATGAGGGGGAGTACTTGGTTGTAGCGGCAGACCCATGACAGAGGAGCACTTGGTTGTAGCGGTAGACCGATGATAGAGGAACACATGGTTGTAGCAGCACGAGGACTGCTTGGTTGTAGTAGCAGACCCACGGAGGAGGAGTGCTTGGTTGTTGTAGCAGACCCGTAATACTCAACAGAAGAAGTACCTGTGGAGGATATGAGGGGGGGCGCTTGGTTGTAGCGGCAGACCCACGACGGAGGGGCGCTTGTTTATAGCGGGAAACCTACGAGGGAGGAGGGCATGGTTGTAGCAGCACGGGGGAGCGCTTGGTTGTAGCAGAAGACCCACGACAGAGGAGCGCTTGATTGTAGCGGCAGACACGTGGTAATCAACAGAAGGAGTACCTCTAAAGGCTATGAGGGGGAGCTCTTGGTTGTAGCGGAAGACCCATGGTGGGAAGCACATTGTTGTAGCTACATGCCCACAATACTCGATAGGTGGAGTACTACAGATGTCCAAGGTTAGAGGGAAGCGCTTGGTTGTAGTGGCATACCTACTGTACTTGATAGAGAAGGAGTTTCCCAATGTCTATGGTTTCAACTTCATGATCGATCCTGTGTGGGTCATTGCGGGGGTTAGTACCTACCGATCCTTTGTGGGTCCGACAGCTGAGATGAATCAGTGGCTACATCTGATCATATCTATCGACTTACGAAGTAGTATACCTGTGTGAGCTAAATCCTGTTTTGTTTTCCTTTGTGGATTGTGTTGTTCTTTCCTGTGTGGACTGGGTTGTGATTTCCTGTGTGGACTGGGTTGTAATTGGGCTCAAGGGTTAGAGCGGACTGGAATTGGTGACTTAGGTGTATGTATGGTCATATACCTAAGTAGTGTCGGATGTTAATTCATGATTGTATCTTTCCTTTTTGGATTATCCTTTGTGTATTTTGGGAGAACTTGTGGGGTCTCGGGGTCCCTACTGAGTAGCTTATACTCACCCCTGCACGCGCTATGACCGCACTATGTTGTGTTGGTTGCAGACGACGGACAGCGCTGATCGTGGTTGAGGCTTGCAGAGCAAGACAGTATCTAGAGGTGGACCTATGGGAAAGACATACTCGGAGCAGACAGCTTGACCTGAGGAGCTATGGAGGCTATCCGTACTCACCCTTTACTTGGGACTTCTAGTGGGCGGCTCGACGTTGTGGCTTTACATTCATTTGTTGTTTTCATTTTCATGTTGTACTTTACTTTCCTTTTGGGTTTTCATTCTGCACTTACTGTTGTACCTAGTTTTTACTTAGTGTTTACTTCTACTGCTTTCTTGTTATGTGGTGTTTGTTTACTTTACAAAGGCAATGACTCCCCTTTTATACCGGGAATTACACCTTGGTGCTAGTCGCTAGCCCCTTGCCTATGGAAGGCGGGTTTGGGGTAGTCACGGCACGGGCCCCGAGGACGGGTCCTGACATGTGCTGCTGAATCCTAGTGGGCATGCATCACAGAGGCATCAAGTACTGAAAAAAAGATGTACCATGATTCTATCTAGATAACTGATTCAAAGGACATGGAAAAACACAAATAGTTCTTATATTATGAATGTACCATTCTTTTATTTTCCCCACAATGAGTTTTTTCTCATACCAAGTCGAAAAGTAGTTTATCAGAGTCCTGGTTTATAGATTCATCGGCCGCCCAAAACTACATTGGAGTCTCTGTCCTAAAACCCGAGCTCAAAACAATTCACACTATTTCCCCTAACCAATATCTCAGACTCTTGGTCTTATGGTAGAACCGACGCCCTCTGATACCACTCAGTGATGACCCGTCCTAGTGGGGCCTATGTTGTGACTCCCCATGCCCGCCTCTAATAGGCTAGGGGCTGGGGACTATCACTGAGTAGGCATATAACAAACATGGGAGGAATTTCCTAAGAAACATTATACATGCACACATCTCCAAGCCCACAAATGATGAAATTTAAAAAAACTACTGAGGAACAAAATGAATGAATTAAATTAAACCCCACCAATAGAGAATGAGGGAGGGTAATGTGCGGAAAGAAAACTGGGCTAGAATACAAGCCCACCTAAATAAGTGTCTGGAAACTACAACATCCAACATGTAATGAAACAGCGTACTACAACTGCTGCTCGTAGCTGTAGGGACTCCTCGACCTGTGAGGAACTCGGAAATCTCAGTCCTGTCCTGGTCCACTGTGGGCTTTGTAGAAATTAATCTAGTCCACACAACACACGTCATGTGAGGGAAAATCTTATGTAGGGGTGAGTTTAACAATACTCAGTAGAAGACCCTGAAAACCACAATGAAATACATGAAGTAAAGGTACAGTCATCTGTACAAGGTAATTTTCTACAGACCATCTAGCTAGAGAAACAAAAACCAGATATTCTTAAAACCCAGACCCATGGTCTAGAGGTAAGTCACACAACCACATATCCCTTCTAGGAATTCTGTTTTATGATTCCACGAAGCAATCGTTCCAGGAGAACACACTCCACGAGTCTAGTAGCTCTGATGAAGTTCATCCAATAATTACTCTTAATTGGGAAACATCACGAGAGGTAGTTACACACATAATGGGAGACACAGTCCTTATTGGATGAATAATGATTGATAGATACACTAATTATGAGAGACACACTCCTGAGTAATGAAATATCAGGATACATAGATGAGGATCACTTCCAGGGCCATGAATGATACCGCGACTCATCAGGATTAACCAACTAGGTAGAGGATCAACACCGGGTAGAGTTTTTCACGTCGATTCCTAACTCTACCTAGGGTAAGAATGGATATAGGATAACGCTTTGGGACTTTTAGAGGGATGCCTGACTCTATCATAGAATGTCCTGCGGATGGGATCATACTTCTATAAAAAGGAAACAATGCATGAACTTCAAGGGAAATAGAATACGGGGCACAAAATCAAATGAAACATGTCCATGATGCGGTGGAAAAGACGAAAAAACCATTTTCCAAATTGTACAGGGCATGTAGTAACGTAACATGCCATGCCTTTAGTCCTCGGGTACTACTCGTCTTCAATAGCCAGTGTCGTAATGTCAGTTGTCTAGAGAAAGTCAGCACACGACATATGTTATGAATTACACGCCGTGTATGAGTAATTGGGGTCAGATATGTGTACACTCACCATGTACCCGTACAGGGCCTCAACCCAAGTATGTCGTCCCGTGTAATAGGTACACGAGGAGTCTCGAGCTACTGGCCTCACCTGGCCATGCGATGTAATACATGGTCGTGTACCACACCACGTGTCTGTGTACTCTCCAAAGTACACGCCGAGCCTTAGGGAAGGTGAAACATGTCGTGAGACTGGGGTCAAATACAATGTGATACCCGTCTAATTTCCAAAACCATATCCACCACTGAGCCGGTCCACACAGTGTGTTCTTCATAGATACACGCTCTTTATTTTGGGATTTTCTAGAAACGGGAACCTCCACTGTCGTGCTTCCGGTGATGTCATTTTCACCGATCCAGTCATCCAATATTCATTGATATAATGACCCATAATTTACATACATTGTTATTACATCAGAATTGAAGCACACTTATCACAACATATATCAAAACCAGGAAAGGACCGTATAGGTATAGTTTCTTTAGAAACTGTGAAACATAAAGAACTGGTTCATAAAGCGTCTACAATGTCTCCCATTTATTTCATCATATCTATAGTCCCTTTTAGCATATCATACTTAATAACCTTATTCCTGACATGGGGAATGAAAACATACAAAAGGGTGAGCTCAAATTCTCAGTAAGGGTAAACAAAAGAGATATCAATCACATCATATTCATAAGAACATAACATTTTGGAAATCATAACCTGCAAAAGAGAGAATAATTTTATAACATGGTATAAATCATATTAGTGAAATGAAATCCCAATAATAATAACATAAAACATGATTCTTTTTGGCATACACACATAATGATAGGGAATCATTTCTTATTAGTCAAGACTCATTTCCAAGACTATCTTAGTGGACAAAGCCCATTTCTGCACCGAGTTCATTCCTCGTTTCAGTCCTATTTTACTGAAACGGTTTAACCATCCATTCCAGACATGTCTATATAATGAGATATAAAATATTTACCCAATGCATTGTAGGGAGATATAGGTCCCACCCATCTCATAATTATACCATTCTTATGTGTGCCACAAAATCATAAACCATACATCATAGCATAACCCATGCAATAAAAATGGGAATCTTAAACATCATGACATCATAAAAAAATTCATATAAGATAAAGGAATTCATAAAAATATTTCCATCACCACATAATCAAATCAATGTAATAATAGGGATAGAAACTGAACTCTATATTATCTTAGATGGAAAATAATTTTGATAAAACGCTTGAACTCCATTCTTGAGGAAAATATCCTTTCTACTTCAAAAACACTTTTCCTTTCATAACATGTCATACAATTATAAACTAAAAGAAGTTGATTAAAAATAAACATGAAAACTTTTAAAGTAATCTTATTGGAGATAATGTTTAAAAAAATCCATTCATGTCGTATAAGTTAAAAAACATTCTTCTCGTACTTTTTTCAGAAAATTCAAAAAGTACCTCGTACGAAAAACGACAAAAGATTCCATTAATATCCTTTAATAAAAACTCACCGAAGGGTAAAATTAGATTTAAACAATTGTAGGTGGATGGAAACAATATTATATATTGAGGGAACATGGACGTGGATGATAAAATACATCCTAGTAAATTCCAATGTACAAATAATCTCGGATAAAAATGTGATTATGATATTTCTCTTACCTTAGGTCCAATTTTCTTTGTAAGTGTCTGAACCTCCCGTATAATGATTTAAATAATGTTATTGACTTATTCCAGATATCATATATGGTCATATTCTTTTCTTTTTATTAGTAATATTTCATTACTACTTGTTATTCGGGTGTTTATTACTTTGTGTTCTTATGTGTGTTTTGTCGAATAAATTCATATTTTTCTTTTTAGGTAATAGATACCTCATTTCTAGAATGGTATTAGTGTAATATATATCATATTCATTCATAAAATTTATTTATATAATCATTATGCAATGAAGATCATGTAGAACGAGTCACATCACATCGTGGAGACGGTATTCCGTACGTATGTACGAGCGATGATATCGTTCTCATGATTGTGGAATTGGATTGGAGTGTATATATACTATTTAAGAATCAATATCACATTAAAATAATCATATATAGTCATTATTTACGCCATTGTAACCATCCAAGTAATGTGGTGGTGGAAACTAGATTACACCACGGCGTGGAGACGGTATTCCGTACGTACGCACACGTGTTGATTTCATTTTCCGTAGGATGGATAGATGGTGAAATAGGGTTGTTTCATACTTATAATAACTTATCAGTATATTAGTGATACTGATGTTATTACTTCATAATGAAACAACTAAATAAGAAGAAGTGGAAGAATAAATAAAGATGAAAGAATCGGAAACGGACATTACTTCTTCTTTGAAGCGCTTCTTTGCGACATCCTTTTAGGGAACTAAAATTGGCCTTTGAGGAAGACCAGGACCTCTAGAATGTCAATAGGGAAGTGGAGAGAAGAATTTGGCAGGGGTTCGCCGAGCATGAAGGCTCAATGTGGTGTGAGGAAGAGAGGGAGGAGGTGCCCTTTTATAAGGGAGGAGAGGGGCACCTTTGGAATAACTAAAAATATTATTTTATTATAAGGTCAAATTAGGTTTTTAGTATCTGAAAATTGATATATTTTGAAGATAAGGTGGGTATGGGTCTAAATCCTCTCATAAAATATAATTTAGACAAGTTTAGGTATCAATTTTAACCTTATCATTTAGATTTAACTTTAAGTTAGATAATTTAACTTTTACTGTGTCTTCTTGTTTTCTTACACTATAAGGTTAATAAACTAACTATATCAATCCAAACGAACCCCATGTGGTTTATTATTAATATATATACCGTTATATAAGTCATTTGGACGAACATTAGATTTTTATGAATAAAATAACAATTAATATTATAATATTTTTTAAAAAAACTATTTAATGTCAATTTTGACACTATTTAGTAATTGATTTTTGTGAAAATCATAACAGAATTATTAGTTCGAACCAAGTTAATTAAATCAATACTAGCATGTCATATTAACCTAGAAAATTATTTTAATTCATAAAAAGTCTCAAATTACATTTATTTGGGTATTTATAACATTAATTATGTCAATATTGCATTAATAAGATAATTACTGGATCATCGTTGTGTCATAAATAAATTAAATTATATAATGTCTAAAAATTACAAATAAAATACCATTATGTAGGAAATTTTTTTAGATTTCTAATGAATATTTATTGTCGAATTTAACTTATGTATAAACACATATTAAAAATGATTTACTTATTAAACTTTTAATTTAACTATTTTAACCCTTCTATAAATAAATTAATAATAATTGTCCTAATCTAATCCACGTGGTCCTAAATGGTCATATTTTATTCCTAAGGATGTTTTTGCCCGAATTACACTTATCCAATAGAATTAAGAAATGTGTTAGGGTAATAATAATAACAATTTTACCCTTAATTACCCTATTTACTTTTAACCGTGGTAAAAAAAGTAAACAATTACTATTCAACAAAAAATTATTTTCATCTCATTGAACCACATTTTAGTCCTTGATATTAACCGTGTTTCTCAGATTTTCGAAATTCCACTCACAGAAGCGGTAAAATTAAGTTTTATGAAAAATTCAGTTTTTTAACTACCACTTAGTGGTTTCACTATTCATCAAAAATTGAAAGTTTTCAGAAAAATACCAAAATTTCACCATATGATAATTTCGATATTCCAAATACAAAAATTAAGTCCATTTTGAAAAATAAAAATTATAAAATTTCAAAAAGTAGTTAATACTATTCACAACGGCTAGTTTTAATAATATTTTAATAGCATATCGTTGTTTAGTGAAACTCGGTATTGCGTACGACACAAGCTATTGAGGAAGGTCGCGGTTGCGTGTAAACAAAGCCAAGCTAGTGTTGTGTATAGTGAAAGATTCCTTTGATAAAAACAAAATATTTCTCATAAAAGTCTCGGGCATTACAATTGAACCCATGGGTTTTGGTCATCCTGACACCATGAAGCTATTTTCATTGTTTCTGGACCTCCGATCGACTCTGAAAGCCTATTTTGATCTTCCCGCGTGAAGAACGCTCGAAGGATGACCTCTTACGATCCGAGCCGATTCATCATCCATCATGTCTGTCGCACCTCATTAAGGTCATTGTGATGATGGATATCTGGTTTGGGATCATTGAATTGAAATATGGGTTCGCAATGATATGTTGTTCGTCGCCCCACGAAGAACATGAAGAACACGTGAGAAGGAAAGGGGGAAACACAAGAATCTAATAAAACAAATTGAGGAACAAACCTCCACCATCGTTTGTCACGGTGTTGATAAGATCCAGTTAATAGGCTTAAACAGATCCAAAATCAACAATAATAATGAACAAGGACTAATTCACCATAATCATCCCAATAAAAACCACACACATAAACGTACGATTCATCGGATCAAGGTGTTCATGGTTGATCGACGTTCATAGTTTAAATTAAAAAACGAGGAAAGTGGAATGAAATAACAACCCCTACATTTTATGGATGGATCAATCATTTACAATGGGGTCGCGCTGCCATCATTGTCACGATCTGTCAACTACGTGGGATCAGTGATTCATAACATTGATTCATCATCATTTGTCACCGAGAGTTTCCTCTGACGCACCACAGATTTTCCAGAGCTTCCTCTCAATCATTTTCAACGAGTGACATCCCAATAAAAAGGAAAACATGTCTGACATTCCATTACACTACTGCATTAATGGGTCATTGTTACTGTTTCATTACTCATTATGACATGACATTTAATATTGAAATAACTGCATTGCCAATGCGCTATAGTGGATGTTACCACAAAATCAAATAAAACAACTTTATGAATTTATTTTATTTTTATTTTAGGAAAACATCTGAAATATAACATTTTCCCTCGACCTGTTCCAGTTGAGGTTAGACCCGTTCTAAGGTAATCTTGTCATCTGGGATGCAACGATGCCCTCATATTTTTAATCCGGGTATCTTTTTGGAAATTGCCACAATCGCGCACATGTGCCATCTCACTTAACATAAAAAGTTTAAAACCACCGTTAAGGTCTTACCGGGCCTCGGAATGTTGTGTTGTCTCTGTTTCTGGTCTCGTAATAATTCCATATAATATTTTAAAAAAATAATACATGGAATAATATGAGACATTATATTTTCATGTTTCATGATTTTACATACATATAGTTTAATGGAATGATAGATATGTATATTTATAAATTATATAATTTATTTGTATGTATGAAATTATGATAACACATATATATATATTTATGTATGTACTTGGATATTTATTTAAAAATACATGTATACACTTAATATTTCTAAATAAATTATATATATATTTTTAGTATTATATAGTTTGCATACACATGTAATAATTAAAACAATTATAAAAATATATTGTACATTTACAACGCAAATCCATATCATTATATTATTAAAATAAAATTCAAAAAAATTACTATATATTGAAATTGTAGTTTTCAGATCGATGGCAAGATTTCATTGGTGTTTATATATTGAAATTATGATTCCAATTGAAAAGAATATATTATATAAAAGATTAGGACTGATAAAATAATAATAATAATATATAATAATATATATAATCATGTATGTATCTGCATAAACACACACACAAACCTATACTCATTAATATTAAAAACAATATATATATGTGGATTTTTTAAAATAATATTTTCTCATAAACAAATAACTATTATGATTTTTATAAAATATTGTAAATTTACTATGAAAAATAACTCATGTATGTAAATAATTATAATTTTAAAAAATTTATCATATCTGGGTATATAATTATTTCTTATCTATGTAATGAATGCATTGGTACTAACAAATTATTATGATGAAACAATTTGAAAAAATTATATTATATAAATGATTTTTGATGGAACAATAAATTGAATTTTAGAGAGAGAACATGACATTTGGGTTATATGTTTGAAATAATGCACTTGGAGGCATTTGGGTAATTATATTTATTCAAATTTGAAAAATAACATACAATAGAGGAGATCTTGCTAGTTGGCTTTTTCCATGTGTCCCAATCATTCCACATGTGGTGGGAAATGGAGAGGATATTGATCCCCTAATAGAATTCCCCACAGGTACAACATAACATATCAAACACTAGTCTATTACTGTAACTAAAACTCCCCCAACTTCTAAATGCCCAAATGCATCTATATACACATGATTTAATTGAAAATACTCCAACACTAAAAATCCATCATCACAACTATTACATTAGAGGGAAGAAGCATACCAACTCACATATTAAGTTATAATAATAAATAATTTTATTTTTCTTTATATATACATAAATATAAAATATAAACATATATATTAATATAAAAAATTTCAATATTTTAAAATATATAATATATATATATATATATATTAGCATATATGTTTATATTTTATATTATATAATATATATGTGTTTATATATTATATATACATTTATATATATTACATATTATATATGTGAGTTTATATTTAATGTTTATTTATTTTTTATATAATATATATAGCTTAAAATTATAAATATAGGTTCATATTACATATATATCTATGTGTGTGTTCATAATACTTATATAAACATATATACATTGTATATATTATAAAAAAAATTTGTATATATTAATATATATATATTTATATAGTTATGAATATATACGTGTGTGTGTGTGTGAATATATGTGTATATGTGTATGTATATATATAGAAATATAATTATAATTAGCAAGGTTTTAAAAGTGGTAAAAAAAAATCACTAAAATCGTCAAGTTTTCTTACAAAAGTTAGTAAATTAAAAATAATTAACTGAATTAAGTTATATATTATATATAAATAAATAAATAAATTTTAGTATTCAAAAAATTATATTATATGTATATATTAATATATATAAATATAAATATTTTATATTTTATATTTATGTCTGTATTTATATATATTTATATTATATACATATATACATCTGTTTATATTTTACATATATATTTATATTTTATATTATATATATGTTGAAATTATATATATATATATGTTTTTATTTTATATTTATATATTCTATATATATATATATGTTTTTATTTTATATTATATATTATATATTAATTATTGTATTTAACATATATGTTTATATTTTATATTTTATATATTTGTGTGTTTATTTTATATATTGATGCATATATTATATATATATATATTTAATATATATGTATGTTTATGTTTGTGTTTGTATGTTTTATTTATATATTTATATGAGCTAATATATATATATATATTAAATGTATGTTAAATTTTATTTATGATTATTTCTATGTTTATATTATATATATGTTTAAATTATATATATATATATATATGTTTTTATAAATTTGTATGTATTATATATATATTATGTTTAAATTAATATATATATGTCACATCCATGAAATATATTAAAGGAATTTTTAATTTAATATCCATTATTTCATTATTTTTGGGGTTCCCTATGCTTTTATGGACGAATGGGTGAATTTTCTTGAATCGGGCCAAAATGTGATCATAATTCGAAATTTAAATATAATTTTTTTTCTTATATAACTCCTTCACTTTCAACATTTTTCACCGATTCTTAAATTGCCTTCCCTAACCTATTAACATAAGAATTTCAATTTGGAGCCTTTAGAAATAAATAACCATGATGTATTTGGGTTTTTATTTAAGGGATTGGGACTTCTCAGAAGCCCATTTCCAATTTATATGAAATTTTTTTAATTAAAAACATATTCAATTTTAAGGAATTTTTCAGTAATTCTACCTCTAACCAAGACCACTGAACCTAGTCTCTCCACCATCAATGTTCCCCTCACATTGGAGCTCATATTCGTCGTGATTTAGTCCATAACATCATAGGGTTTTTTAGATCGACCAGATTTGAAGAGGAAACTTCATTCCTTTTTAACTCTCACAATTATTTCAATTTTTCCTCCATTCTAGTTCCTCATTTGACCCTTCCACCTCCTCTTATAACCTAAAATCCATGACAACCCTCCATGTGACTCAAATCCTCTTTGGAACCCCATTATACGGGTAATTTGGTGGAGGAACTTCAAATAATCTCAAGTAAGTGTCTCTCCTCCTTATTTCCTCCCCTTTCAATGAAGTTTCCTTCATTTTGAATGATGCTAAAAATGACCAAGGGGTATGGTCTCGAACATAGGGATTATACTTTGGGTTTCAAGGTCATTTATTGGGGTTTCGGTTTGATCTAATTCCTTCTTTATGTGGCGTTGGTGAGACTTTATATTCACATAGTGATTCAAGGTTTTCCTTTTATTTGGTAGGTGATTCCTTTTGGTATGACAAAATTGTGACCTATATGCTGTGTTTATCACATTTTCATGAATATTGAATTTGAATTAACCTGTAAAAAACTTTTTTAGTGGAAATTATAACATAAATTAATTTTAAGTGCCATTGTTTTTTGTAAAATATAGGGTTTTTCATATAAATCATTTACTGATTCATTAAGGGATTCACGATAATGATTATGTTTATTTTATTGAACATTATTAGGGCTGAAAATAATGTTTTTAATGTTTATCGCTTTTGGTTGTAGCAATAAAATTGTGCTTCAATGGTGTTCGTAATGAAAGTGATGTTTTGGTGCCACTTTTGTGTGAAAATGGTGTCTTTACAATGTTATCACATCTTTTTTAACATGGGGATGTCCTAAAATTTATTTTTATCATTGAAATTTATTTGGATGATTTTAATGTTTTTCAAACATAGAGGTATACAAATAGTGCACAGGGTTGGTTCTTAAGGGGTTTGTGGGAAAAACAATACTTGATTTTGATAATGTGTTTCATTAAAAATAAAAGTGTTTGTTGTGTGTTTTATGTTTTATAAACGAAGATAGATGCTATAATGGGTTTATGTGACCATTAGTTATGTTTTACATAAAAATGGATATTTTTTGCATGCATAAATTGTTTGAGCACAAGGGGGGACGCAAGGGTGCCAAGGTGGGGTAGATGTGTACTAGTACGACTAGTTGACCGGATGAGTTTTATCCCTGTTTCACCTAGCATTTTTATAAATCCAAGTTTAAATAAACAATGTTTATGATGATTGGGGACTAATTGGATATGGTTATGTTCCCTACTAGTGGCTTTTGGACAAGAATATGTTTTATTATGGTTATTTTACACCAAGGTATGAGGTGCATAAGGCCCGAGACTATCTAGTGCCTTGTGGTGTTCCTAATATTGTTTCTCATTGTATTTGTGGTATTTTACCATATGTCTGGGTGTTATTATATGTAAATTATTTTATATAATAAGTATATTTAAATGTGCTAACGTTATGAAAATTTTTAGCTTAGAACTATTTTCAATTGGAAGTTGCATTTCATGGAATTTATCACTGATTTTCATTGCGTATTAAAACTGCTTGCTTTTTCAAATTGTATTGAATCTATATGGAATCATTGGGTGGTATCTTATTGGGCATATGCTCAAACCATAGTTACAACCATTGGGTGTAAGTAGACTTTATTATAATTGACTCAGGTGAATGGATGGTTGTGGGTGATGGCGGTTCTGGGTGTTAGTTAGCATCCTTGGCGTGGTGTTGTGGAGACCACTTGTTGGTCATGACCCCTTTTCATGAGGAGTCCTTGGGGATATCATGATGTTGTATTTAGTTGAATTTAGACCACTTGTATTGTCTAAAAACCAATTTATTCAGTTCTGGTTTTTTTCATCAGACTTGTTTGGCTTGAAAATAACATATTTATATTCTAGATTGTTTTTTATGTTTTATGCATTCATACTCAGGTAAATCATTCCCAAACGTAAATTATTGAATCCCAGGAACATGTGCCTGCCCTTGGGGATAGGCAATTCCCTTCGGTCCTTTCCACAAATCTAGTTTGGTGTGGGTAATTTTGGCGACCAAATTTGGTTTGTGAAAAAATGGTATCAGAGGAGTTTATTATTTTTGGATTATGTTACTCTTTTGGGATGAGTCTGGAAATAAAGGAGCTCAGATTTTTGGTGATCGGGGATTTGGTCGGGAGTAGGGTGCCTGGCCCGCACCTCTCGTGGAAGAACTTGAGTCACTATGGTATGTTGGAATTGTTGGATTAACATCACATATAGGTGAGGCGTGTGGGCTGTAGACCACACATGGACACCGAGTGGGGGAGGAATAGTTGTTTTTTTATTATTGAAATGTTTTTAGTTTATTTATATTTGATGTATTTGATTAAAATTTTTAGAAATGTGGTTTTTATTACTGTATTGTGACTGTTGGATTTTGTAGAAACATGCCTCTCCGAAAAGCTCCCATACGCCCATGGGAGGAAGTTGGAGAGAGTTCTCCCACACCGAATGATCATAGGATCATCGAGGTTGTGGTCTGGTCTGTACAAGCATGGGACATGGACCATATCCTAATACTATTCATGTTAGGGTAGAAGGGATGGTTCATAGAAAAGACACATCACAAGAGTTTCTGAAAATCAATCGTCTTACCTTCTGAGGTAGCTCATAACTCCTATAAGCAAAGGAATTTCTTGATAAGATCGAGCTTAGGTTTGAGTTCTAAGAAACACCCAAGGAGATAAAAGTGAAGTGTTCCTCCTTTTTATAGGAGGGTCCCAGCCATACATTGTTGGAGTCAGTGCTTCAGACTGGGATGAATGAGCAGATGTGGTGGGGATATTTCAAGGCCTTCTTCAATGAACAATACATAACTAAGGTGTTGTCTTATGATAGGTCTAGAGATTTCATGGACCATGTTCAGGGGAATCTATATGTGTTAGATTAAACCAAAAACTTCACTGAGTTGGTTCATTATGCTCTAGAAATCATCTCCAATGAGCGGGAGAATGCCCAGAGGTTTGAGAATGGATTGCAACCAGAGATATTCTCCCAGGTGTTCTTGTTTAAGGTGATGACCTATCTTGAGGTTGTTGATTGGGTGTGCATGGTGGATATTTATAGGAATGGTAGGGCTGGTTTCTCTGGTTTAGTATTAGTATTTGGCAGTCGTACCTCCTCAATGTATAAAAGGATGTAGGAGGATCATGTGAAGAAAAGAGGTTGCAGTTCAGGTAACACTTCTAGGTAGTTTTTTTGCAGCTTCTGATGTGAGATCGGAATTGTGCCACCCCTTTGGGATGATCGGGAACATCTGAACATCATACCCACTTCCTATGAATCCTTGTTTCTAGTGTGGAGGTTTGGGGCATTTTCAACCCTTCTATGGGGTGTCACGTCCACTTCAGAATGGGGCAGGGTCTGTGGCTTCAAGAGGAGTGCCGACACAGTCTGAGCCATCAAGGACTCGTGTACCTCGATTTAGAGGCCGTGTTGGTAGGGATAGGTCATCTTCTATGAAGATTCAGTTTTGGGCCAAGCCAAATACTATAGGTTATCCTCGTGTAGAGACCTGACTTATCCATGCGGTGGATCAGGCATTGGCATGATCAGAGGTTGGACCATCGACAATCTGAGGTACCGTTTTGATATAATCTTCTATAGCTGCTACTCATTTTGATATTTTCACCTCTGTTTCATTTATTTCTTCCCATTTTTTGGACATAGATAATTTTCCAACTTTGTTTATGCCTATCACGATGTAGTTGGTTACACCACTGGGAAAAAAGAAGTAGGGCCTCAGGTGCCCCTCGTATGCGCTTTCCATGTTAATGTTTGAGATAGAGTGGGAAATCTTGGTTCTAGATATGGAACTATTTGAAGAAAGACATGGAATTTATTGTATAGTAATCTTCGAGGCACACATTGATTTTTATAGGCAGCGAGTGTGTTTCACGACACCTGATGAGAGTCGTCTGGCTTTTTCGGGAGAATCGGATCCTTGGTAGGGTCACACAGGACATCCACTCCCTATTTTTTGAAGTATTATGTTCTAGTTATCATCGCTCACACTAGAGGATGATGGTCCTTCCCCTGAAGGTACACTACTTCATGTAGTTAATGAGTTTTTGGGGGTATTCTCAGACTATTTCTCAAGTTTTCCCCTAGAGAGGGATGTGGAGTTTTCGACTGATCTAGCACCGATAACACAACTGATATATATTCCCTCTTATAACGTCACCCCCACTGAGCTGAGGGAAATAATGATATAGCTGGACGTCTCAGAATTCAAAGGATTTATTCGCCTGATCGTCTCTCTGTGGGCCTCCTTTGAGTTGATTTTCAAAAAGGCTGAAGGATCACTTCAGTTGTGCATTGACTAGTTGAAGATTGATAAGGTAATAATTAAGATAAAATAATTCTTGTCCAGAATATAATAACTGTTTGATCAGTTGATGGGAAAATTTGGTTCTCAATGATAGACTTGCCTTTGGGGTATCATCAACATGGGGAGAAGGAGTCAGATATCCCAAATACAGCCTTCCGAAGAAGGTACGTAAACATTGAGTATTTGGTCATCCCCTTCAGATTGACCAATGCTACAATGGTCTTTATGGCACTCCGAGACATGGTGTTCCATTAGTATCTCGATAATTTCATTGTGGTGTTCTTGTATGACATTATAGTATACTTTGTCTCAAATGAAGAACACAAACCTCACTTGAGGATCATCTTGAGAATATTGCGGGATCACCATCTTAATGAAATGTTGTCAAAGTACACTTTTTGTGTAAGGGATTTTAGATTTATAGAGAATGTGATATATGTGTAAGGGGTTTTAGTGGACCCTGATAAGATTAATGTGATTATTTCATTGGAGAAGTAGAAGAATTTGTATGAGATGATGAGTTTCCTTGGATTGGATGGTTATTACTAGCGATTTTTTCGGGATTTCTCTCATCTTGCTTCACCGATGACGGCCCTCACCCAGAAATGGGTAATTTTTTATTCTTCCCATAATGTTAGGCATCGTTCGTGGAGCTAAAGAGGTGGTTGAATACAACATCTATGCTGATTTTTCCAGAGGCTTTAAAGGGAAATGTGGTCAATTTTGATTCTTTAGGTATGTGTCTTAGGATCATGCCTATGCAGGATGATCACGTAGTGGAATATGACTCTCACCAACTCCGAACACATGAATAGAACAACCAAATCCATGACATGGAGTTGGAAATAGTGATGCATGATTTGAAGACTTGTCATCACTACCTCTTTAGGGAGAAGTTTTTGGTTTACTCTGATCACAAAATCATGGCATATATCTTCTTGCAAAAGGGCCTCAACATGAGGTAGTGTCATTTGATCGAGTACTTTTAGGGTTTCTACAATGAAATTTTCTATACCCCATGAAAAGGTAATGTGGTTCCCGACACATTGAGATGAAGAGTTACAATGCATTCTTTGAGGAAGTCCAGGGATGAGTGGACTTTAATGGGGATCTTTTCTCAAATGCATGTGGAGACCTGGGAACATAGTGGAGGGGTGTTCTTGGCAAGAGTCTAGTTGACTCCTTATCTGTTAGAGTTGATTGAGTGAAAAAAACAATGGGATATTCTTTATCAGCGGTTGACCTAATTTCTTCCTGGTGGGGAGACATCCTCCGATTGATTGTTGTCTCCTAAGGGAAACATCTTCTTCATGGGCCTTTTAGTAGTGTTGTTATCTCTATGGATGGTGGTGATGGGGGACCACCACCAGTCGTAGTGGGCTATTCATTCGAGTTCCACTATGACCTATTATCACGTGAGACGATAGTTATGGTGGATAGGAATGCGACATGACATAGCAGACATTGTTTTGAGATGATATACATGCCATCAAGTTAAATCAGAGCATCAAAGGCCCTATGGTTTTCTCCAGTAATTATCCATTCATACTCGGAAGTGGGATGAGGTCACTATAGACTTAATTGTTTGAATACATCATAAAATTTGGGGTCAGAATTCTATTTGGATGGTGATTTATTGTCTGACCAAATCAGACCACTTCATTCCTATCATAGATACAACATAAGTGGATGAGTTAGTCTATTTATATCTTCTATAGGTAGTGAGACTACATGGAGTTCATTCCGCAGTTGTCTCAGATAGAGACCCCCGTTTCACTTCTCAACTATGGGAAGGCCTTTAGAAGGCCTTGGGGTCTCAAATTAAAATGATCATGACATACAATCCTTTGAAAGATGGTCAGATATAGTAGGAGAATCATATTTTGGAAGACATGCTCCATGCATGTGTCTTGGAAGTTGTAGTTTACTCAGATATCCATTTGGGGTTGGTTTATTTAGCTTATAATAATAGATACCATTACTCGATTCGAATTGGTCCTTTTGAGGTGCTCTATGGTCAGCCTTGTCGGTCCCCCCTGTTTTGGGCTGAGGTAGGTGAGACCTCACTAATGGGGCCGAGTCTGTTGCATGAGACATCTGAGAAGGTCAATTTGATCAATCAGTGTTTATTTTAATCGTAGTATCTCCATAAATCATATTCTGATAAGAGGTGTTGTGACCTAGAGTATTCTGTGGTTGATATGAAATTCATGAATGTGTCCACTCTTCTGGGCCATCATCGATAGAGGAATAAAGGGTAGCTAACGCCGTGTTATGTTGTGCACTTTCAAATCACAGAGCATATTAGAACTATGGCATATAGGTTTCTTTTACCTTCTCAGTTGACATCCATCCATGATGTCTTCCACATCTCCTAGTTAATAAAATACAACTGGATCCATCCAATGTGATGAGTTCGGAAGAACTGGAGATAGAGCATGACTTGTCTATTATTGAGTGGCTGGTGAAAATAGTTGACTCCGAAGAGAAGGTACTTCGAGGTAAGTTCATTATGTTGGTCCAAGTTTGTTGGAAACATGGGAATGATGCACATGAGACATGGGAGATGAAGTAATGGGTTATGGAAGAGAAACCATTCTTGTTTTCTTATCATGTTTTCGGTTGGCATTTTGGGGATAAAATTCATCCATGTTGGGGAGATTGTCACATTCATGAAACATTTTAAAGGTATTTTCAATTTAATTTCCATTATTTCTTTGGTTTAGAGGTTTCCCAAGCCTTTATGGAGGAATAGGGGAATTTTAATGAATTGGTCTAAACCGTGAGACAAATTCTAGATTTGAAAATAAATATTGTACTTTTATAACTCCTTTAATTATTATTATTTTTCATCCATGGCCTTCACTAACTGATTAACACCATAATTTCCATATGGTGCCTTTATAAATTCATAACCAGGGTGTATTAGGATTTTATTTATGGGATTGGGCCTGCCCGAAATCGCGTTTACTCTTTTAGAAACAATATTTGGTTAATTTATAACATATTGAATTTTAAGGATTTTTTATAATTCCACATCTATCCCAAATCACTGAAAAATTCCACTCACACATCCTCTTTACCCTTTCTTTAGAGCCATTATTCATCATGATTTATTGCAGAACATCATAGAGTATCTCAAATCGACCAAATTTGAAGAGGTAAATTCCTTCCTTATTAACTCAATCAATTATTAGTCTTTTTCCACTGTTCATATTCCAAATTTGACCCTTCCTCCTACTCTTTGATGCTAAAATCCATGTCATCCCCACATTCACTCAAATGCTTTTTGGAACCCCACTTTAAGGGGGTTTTGGTGGAGGAACTTCAAATAATCTCAAGTAAGTTTCTCTCCTCCTTAGTTACTCCCATTTACATTAATATTATTTCAATTTCATTGATGTTCCAAATGTCCAATGGGTATGGTTTTGAACCTAGGGATTAACCATGGGGTTTAATGGTCAATACATGGGGTTTTCAATTCGATCTAAGTCCCTCTTGGTGCGGCGGAGGTGCGACTTGATATTCGTACAATTATTCAAGGGTTTCCTTTGATTTGTTTGGTGATTCCATTTGGTATGAAATCATTGTGTCCTAGATACTGGGTTTATGGTATTTTAATGTCAATTTTATTTGAATTATCTTGTAAAAACCTTTTTTATTGGAAATTATAATGCATCAGAATTTTAAGTAACAATTTTGGGTGAAATTGGGGGGTTTCATATAAATATTTTATTGAATCATTAAGTGCTTCCATATAATTATTTATTTTATTTTATTGAACTATATTATGGCTGAAATAATTTTTTTATTGTTTATACCCTTTGATTTTTGCTGTGAAAATGGGTTTCAATGGTGTTTGTAAGGAAAGTTATATGTTTGTGCCGCTTTTGTGTGAAAAAGGAGGTTTTACACAGTTATAACTTCTTGTTTATCATGGGGCTGAACTAAAATTGAAATTTTTTGTTTTCATTGAAATATATTGGGCTGAATTTACTGTTATGTAACTTAAAAGTGTGCACATAGTGTAAAATGGGTGTTTTTTAAAGGTTTTCTATACAAAACAATACAAGATTTTGATTAAATTTTCAATTAAAAATTATAGTATTTGTTTTGTGTTTTCAATGGAATAAAATGTGATAGATACTATAATAGTTGTATGTGACTAGTAGTTGTGTTTTTTTAAAAATAATTGATATATTTTGAATTATTAAATTGTTTGATCATAAAGTGGAAAGCCCATGTACCTATGTGTGGTGGATGTTTACTAGTACAACTAGTGGAATGGATGGATTTTGACCCTATTTCACCGAGAATTTGGATAACAGAAACTCTAACTAAACTATGTAGATGATTAATGGGGACCACTAGGTTATGGGTATGTTCCCTACTAGTGGATAGTTCAATATAATTGATTTTAATATGGTTACATTACACAGAGGTATGAGGTGTATGGGGACCGAGACTATCTAGTGCCTAGTGGTGTTATAAGATTTGTTTATCATTGTATTTTTGTTATATAAACATGTATTGTGGTGTTAATAGAAGTATTATATATTGGATAACATGTGTATTTATGTCTGTTAATGTTCTGGAAATATTTTTATTGAAAAATATTTTCAATTGAAAGTTTCATTTTTTAGAATTTGTCAATGCATTTCATAACATATTAAAACTGCCTGTGTTATCACATTGTAATGCATGATCTTTGGAATCATTGGCTGGAATAATATTTGACATAGTCTCAAACACTACTTACACCAATTGGTTGAATTCTTTTTTCAGGTAAAGGGATGGCAATGGGTGATGGCGGTTCAATGTGTTAGTTCTCATCCTTGGCGTGATGTTGTGGAGACGTCTTGTAGGTGATGACCACTTGTCATGTGGAGTCCTTGGGGATGTCTCTATATTGTATATAATAATATTTTTACTACTTTTATTGTCTTTTAGCCAATGTATTATGTTATTGTTTTTGGTTATGACTTGTTTGGCTTGAAAATTTAAGATTTAGATTCTGGATTGTGGTTAATGTTTTATGCTTTCATACTCGGGTAAATTGTTCCCAAAACTTAATTAAGGATACCTGGGAACTTGTTCCACCTCATGGGGATAGGGAACTCCCTTAAGGCCATGGCATAGGTTAGGATTGGTGATGTTAATAGTGGTAGCCATATTCTGTTCATGACATTACATATATGTGTGTTAGTGATTATATATATTAATATATATATATATATATCTAAATATATATTTACATAATTACATGGAAATTATCTATATAAATATATATGTAGTGATATTTTATGAAAAATGTGTCTAATGTAGCAACTTTTTGGGAAAATATCTCAAAATTAGGGATGTTTAGGTGGAAATGTTAATAATATAGATATGTTTTAGAGTAATAGTCAATAGCATCACAAAACAAGAGTTATTTAAAGATAAGTCACTAAATTGAGCGTATTGATAAAGAAAAAATCAAAAAAAATTCAATGTTTTCTGAAACAAACTACTATAAATACATATGTTTCCCAAAAAATCATCACTAAATACACTATTAGTTATGTATTTACAAAAACTTCTCTAATTAATATTTGCTAAAAAATAGTTTTTTTGTACTGATGTGGGTTCCCAACCACTATTGAAATCCATTGAATAATATATTAGTATATATTATATGACATTAACTATTCTATCAGAATGACCATCTATTTGAGGATGATAAGTACTGCTAAAACTCAACTCTATATTAATAGATTTAAAAATACTTTTCATATACCCCATAAAAAACATTGGATCCTGAATAGATAAAATTTAATGTGGTAATCCTTGCAGCAATACAACTTTCTTTATTTATAACAATTAAAAATGATCCCAAGAGGACTACTCTTTGATACAGATGACTTCATATAATTATTGACTACAAGCCATATAATATTATTCTCGTTAGACGTTTTTTCCATCCCAATGACAAAACCAATGGTGATGTCTTCCCATTTTCTTTTCTAGTGTATAAAATAGTCAATTCATACTTTTAGACATTTCCTCTTATACTTTAATGTCTTACATACTATTCATTGATATACATACTCAAAAATATATCTCTTTATATTTTACCCTCGTGATTATTATTTCATAGAGGCCAATGGTAGGTGTTATATCCTTATCACCCATCCCTTGTGGGTTCATGAACGGTGACCTTATCATATGAAACAAGTTGTTTCTTGGATTTTAGGTTATCTATTTTCCACTATTATATTAATAAAATATTGAAAATTAAAAATAACTCACAATTACAGTAAAATCAATAATATGATAAGCTCTAAAAGATACCATTATTTTTAGTCTTATTTCAAAAAAACAATTTCTCTTCAAAAGAAAATTTATGTATTTCCATAAATGTCTCATAAAATACTCTTAATCGTGATAAAATATGATCACATAAAACAACATGATGGGTTTTTAATAAAAAAGAATAATGAATAATAACAAACTTATAAATCCATGATAGAATCCCAAAATCTTATGTTAATCATACATGGATACATATATGATTCCAAAAATATCATAATCCTTAGTTGTTTCATTATTTTTACAACCAAAATACCATTGTGAAAATACTTGTAAAACATAATCAATGAATCTGAAGACATAAACAATTCAATGATTTTAATTTAATGATTTTCCCGGAATAGGTCCTTCCGTGGTCTTGAAATGATATCCTGGGTAAAGACATTGAGTTGCATAATTCCCATGTTACCCACACACAATCCATTGAACTCCATGAAATTTTTCACACTATGACATTATTTTACACAATTATAACATCTTCCCCCCATTTAATTAATTCTTATAAATTATTATTCTCACCATTTTGAGATAAATGAAGGTGGATATCTATTAGTCTACGTTCATTACCACATGAAATTTCAAAAAATAGCATTTTCAAATTTTTTTGACACATTAAAAATATAATAAATATTCACATTGTTAGGAATATATAATGATAGTAATTAGTAATAACTAAAACATCAATATCCATATTCATCATCGTAATTTATTTCTCAAAGTCACCAAATTATCTATTATATATATTGATTATGTGACTCTTTCCTTTATTAATCATTTACTAAAACCAAATACATAGTTTTAGAATATAAAATTATAGTGATATAACGACATAATTATGAGAAAAAACGTACATGATGTATAAACCATGAAAAATTATTTTTAATATATGATACCTCATATTTATCCAAGTTTATTCATATTCATCGTATACTTAAATCCTTCATTATGGTCTATAATGTATTTGTGAATTTTCAAATAACAACCTCTGAGAGTTTCAAACCTCGTTTGTTGCAAGGTATATTTTCATGCTCCTTGTTGAAATTTATTATAGCTCAATTAACCCATTTCATAATTATTACCCCGATGTGACTCTAAGATTGATCCACTTTCACTTGTAGTATACATACATGGATATAATTTCCTCAAAACCACTTTCTCTATCATATACAAATTTCTCATACATTTTCCTACAATTTGAATAATACATAGAATTTTACTTTGAGACATCCATATACATATATTTATAGCTATCACTACCCATCATACTAAATATTTTTCTTCCTAGTTTCAAAAGGATAACTAAATCTTCCCTTTCATACCAACTATAACAACTCATGATTTCTTACTATAATATTATATCTTTTTGAAAGAATATTAAATAAATCACAAATAAAAATGATGAGGACTATAATATTTTAGTTTATTTGAAATCATAGAACATGATATTCTTAATTCAAGAAAGATAATAGATATCAATAAAAAATTTCATCCTATTCCATAATTTTAATGAAAACATAAATTCATAACCTTGACAAAGAAAAAAATGGGTGCAATATTATTCTCTGTAATGGTAAACAATATATATATTTATTTATATCATGAGAGTAGGGGTATGATAAAATGATAATAATATTATAATGATATAACATGAAAATATACTGTCATAATTTTTGGTTCATGGAATAAATATTTTTAGTTCAAAAGACATGAATAATAAAAAAATAAAATAGCATGGGCCATAAGAGAATAACATTGTAATAAGACATACATTTATGGGAAACACATAATCATTGAAAACCATAGGTCATGGTTACTCAACAAGTCACTAGTAACATGTTAGGATTGAGCTAACAACCCACATACCTACTTTGGGCTTGGTTTATCAACTAGGGTACCCTATTCTTCAGAATTGGGATAACGAACCCATTATAATCTTTTCTGGGCTAGGGATAACCACCCATGTACCCTCTTTTTTTGGACTTCTCATAACATGCTATATACCCTTGGATCACATATAAAAATTATCATTACCAAATTCACTAGATAATGATATACGTCCCACCCATCACATAATAAAAATCATACATATTTGTGCTACCATATCACAAAACATTCATAATATCATAAGACATGAAATGAGTTGAGTCTTTAAAAAATTTTATTTTATCACGAACTGTGGAAAAAATATATGTTTCATAATCATTTAATCATTTCATAAATACATGTCCCATTTAAAAGAAGCGGGTTTTATAGGAATTATATCATGGAATAACATTTATAAGGGAAACACGTATCATAAACATATTTTCATTATAAAAATAAACCATTAATAGAATGAATATGAATAGTAACATTGTCTCATATCCATAGTAAGGAATATGTAACACCATCATATTCTATCATAGATAGAAGATTATTTTGATCGATTATTTAAAACATTTCTTGAGGAAAAAATACTTTCTACTTTTAAAAATATTATTTTAAATTAATGTCATGTGTAATATAATTTTAATCAAAAATAATCATGAAAACATATTAATAAATCTTCAAATAAATGACATGTCGTGATGAAAATATTATCTTTTAATTCTATATATGTTAATAAAGGATTAATTTCATAATTTTCATAAAATCCAAACAGGAATTATTTGGAAAATGAGACGATGATATCATTAATTTTTATAAAAAAATCAAAAAATTGGTGAAATAGAATTTTAAAAATCAAGAGATAAGAATAAAAAAATTTGAAAACATTATTTATAATACACAGTTTGGAGGAATTATATTTCCTAGTAAAGTGATAAATAATAATATTTTCTTAAAATCCTTTTCTAAATTATTTTACGTTACATTGAGTATAAAAATAGTACATTTTATCAAAATGAAACCCATTTCAACCAAGAATAGATCACTTGAACCAATTTGCGGGATGACCTGAGAGGCTTTCCCAATAATTCGTGGATTAGGATAAGTGCCAAGGTACTCCATAGAGTTATTGATAACAATTTATTCCAATAAAAAAATAGAAGAAAAGAAAATTGAAAAGCCAACTAAAATTAATTTTCAAAATCATACATCATATACATTCCCAAATAAATAGACAAAAAAATGACAAAAACCTGAAACTTCACCAAACAAGAAGATCTATGAAAAACCTATCACCAAACAATAGTTCAATGTTACCCGATGGCTCACTATCCAAACCAACACCAACCGTTGCTTATGGTGAATGAACCAATGCTGGAACCTACAAGATAACTAAAAACATGAAAACACTATAGGCATGAGTAGTAAAACTCCATAGGCTGGCCTACTTTATTCTATTCCAAATGAATATTCTTTACACAACAACATTAAATTTCAAGATTGAAATACAAATTATAAACATTGGGTTTTTCCATACATTACATTCCTTAAAAAAAGAAGAATTACCCCTTTCCTACACATTTGAAACAAGGCTCATTCTAGGAGATATGTTATGTTTTTTAGGTATAGTGGGAAAGGTAATCAAACTAGAAAACATTCATATTTTCATTATCCTAATAAATTTGGAATAAACTAATTTATTCAAATAATTTTTATAGAAACATTTTTAATGACACTACACATTCACAATTTTACAATAGAACTCCAAACAGCAAGAACTAGGGAGTATAGTTTTCAATGAGAGAAATGGATAATGATAATAATGCTGGAGAAATACTGGTAAACATAATAACATATAGGAGAACTAGAACATACTATACATGTTACTTATATTTAAGGCATTTCATACTTTATGACATCATAAAGCACTATCAACCAATCGTCACACAACCTGGTTTAGTCGAGGAACCATATACATTAGAAATAAACCCATGTATCCACCGGAAACAAGACACATTCTTACTTGGGACCTGGTGTATGATTTTGAAGTGGCTGTGCAGTAGGTTCAGTCTCATACCATACAGTTTCCTAGACTGGGCGCACAATTACAACTATCGATGAGAAAATCTTGATCCTAGACTATCTAACCTAGAAATTATCATTATTCTCAAAATAATCAAATGGAACCCAAGGAAGGAAGCTAGACCACATAAAAAATTAACAAATACTTAAAAATATTAAACATATCACACCAGGTTCTCGAGAGAAATGGCCAGGGACTAGACTCGAACTGGAATAAAAGAAATCTTAAAAACCTGAGTGTGACACTATTACTGGAAAATATCATGAATACCCACAGAAAAAAATATAGTTAATGTGTTTCTTAACATATGGACCATAATAAATTTTCATATGAAAGATATTCATAAATAATCCTCATAAACAATGAGATTGTAACATAATATCATTATCTATTTGGTATATTTGAAACATAATCCCCATGAATGAATAATAGAAAAATATACATTAAATATTATGTGGATTAATAAATTCATGATATTACAGGTAAAAATGGATGTATATACTCCATAAGAAATAATATATGTTCATAACATAATGTACGTCTCGATGAAAGAATACATAGATAGAAATACATTACCGCTTTAGTATATGATCAGTAATAAATAATAAAATCAAATAAAACATTTAATATCATTAAAATAATGATATTTTAAATACAATAAATCATTGTTTTAGTATATACAACATAAAAAATAAATGAGTGGTAAATTAATCTATGTCCGTAGAAATAAAATAGAATCATAAATATTTTACCTTTATCCTTGACTTCCATCCTACACATTCAAGCCACCCCTATTATAAATATAAGTTTATTTTAAAAATATTAAATTACAATATTTAAATATATCGTACCATAATTTTGTTTTCTTATGAACTTTAATTACCCATATATTAATAATTATATATTAATATTCCATTTTTGGTAAAAACTACTTCGTTTTTCATATATGTTTTACTTTGTTATTTCATTTGATCCTCTCACTTTGATCGTGATTTTATAATCTTCAGAAATTTAATCATGATAGAAATGTAACATAAATATATATATTCATTATATATTTATTTAGTGTAATCTATAAAATTAAGTGATTGAAAGTGAAATATAACATTCTTGAAGATGGTAATCAATATGTACAAGAAAATGTTGTTTTTATTTTCTGATTGGATTGAAATAATGAAAATTAAATTTTATATTATTATTAGAGAATTATTTTTATTTCCAATATATCACATATGTTAATTACACCAATAATTTTTACCTTCAATGTAAATCACGAATAAAGAACATTGTTTCGCGAGGCGGTAGTCCATCATACGCATGATCAATGCTATCATATTCCCACAAAATTGAGTGTATGAAGGTATGTGTGATATTAAGATTTTAGTTGCATAATAATATCATAAATATAAAATAATAATATTAAATCCATATTTATTTCAATCTTTGAGAGGTGTAAATGGAAAAAACTAATAACATTGATGCACAATGTCATAGTAATCCATACACATTAACAATGTTTTTGTAAAAAATTTGATGGAAATACAGATGGTTGTAATCCATGAACATAACCTAACAACATTTCTATATACATATGACATTAATGTTTTTATATATTCATGGTTTAATTATAATTAATTATGGTGGATAAATAAATAATAAAAAATGCTTGTTGAGGAATGTTTCTTATTCTTCAGGCATCATCCATAGGTTTTCATCAAAACCCTTCTTATAATAGATTTATATACAAAATAATCCCTCTAGTTTGGGAGTAGGTATGTTGGTTGGTGATTGGGGTAGGCATTTGATTAACCAAAAGGGTTTTACTTTTTGAATAATGGAGGTGAATATGATTCCAATTATAAGTAATGTGAGTGGCACAAATTTACTTTTTTCAAAATAAATAATTCCACCACCACTGGTAAATAGATTTTTACCTTAAACACAATATTTTTTTTTTCTGTTTTTAATATTAATTTTAATCAATAGTTTTGTTGAAATAATTACACAATATAAATTATTTGTATTAAAAATATGGAATCCATTTTTTCAAATCCAATTAATAGAAACATAGGGATTTATTTTAAAAATAATCCCACAGACTCAATGAGAAAAAATGTTTTTAAGGATAAATTTTCAAAATGAAATTAATCACAATTACTAAAATTGTAATAATTGATTAATAATTTATCTAATACTAATTTTTTACTAGTTTAAAATAAAATTTATCTTTATAAATATATTAATTGTAAATTCACTTTTTAATTAAAAATGAGTAGTTTCACTATCATCCAAAAAATGATTTTTTTAGATAAATCATAAAAAATCACAATAATCTAATTTTCACATTAGGATATAAAAAATGGATATTATTTTATAGAATTAATTTTCTATATATTTCAAAAATTACTTTTTATAATTTTCCAAAAAAAACTCATTGTGAAAATGGTTATCTTGAAAAATATAAAGACTTAATTGAATATTATAAATTTTATTATCAATATTTATATGTAGCTAAAAAATTATATTTATTATCTAAAAAGTAATAATTAATAATTATGAAACTATGTTAAGTGGATATGTCTTAACAGTCAAATTTAAAAACTATATTAGCAATAAATAATGGTTTTCTTAAAAATCAATTTCATGTGTAACAGAGGATAGCCCATTTTATCTTGTAGAAAAATCCTAACATGGTGTTTCTAGTAACCCATGATATTAAAGAAATTTAATTAATTAAAATAATCATTAAGACAAGGGGTTTTTTATTTTTATTTTTAGGATTAACATGGGAAACTTATATGATTCTAATCTCATAAATGTTACACAATAAAAATTGTAAAGTACAAATATGTATTTGATAGTGTGTATGATGTAACACCCCAAGATTTTATGAAAAATATTCTTTTTAATTTTATTGATGTCTTGTGTTGTACGCTACACCAAAAAGAGCTTTCACTACACACATCCCTAGATTGGCTTGCATTACATGCAATTGGGACCTTCCACGATAGTGTGTGTAGTACGCAAAACCGTGTTTCACTAAATAAGATATTATTATATTATTTTAAACTAGCCGTTATGAATAGTAATACCCACTTTTTGAAATTTTATCAATTTTATCATTCAAAACAGACTTCTTTTTTGGATTCGGAATATCAAATATAGCTTAGGCCTAATTTTTGATATTTTTCTGGAAACATTCATTTTTTGATGAATAGTGAAACCACTAAGTGGTAGTTAAAAAAACTGAATTTTTCATAAAACTTAATTTTACCGCTTCTGTGAGTGGAATTTCAAAATTCCGAGAGTCACGGTTAATATCAAGGACTAAAATGTGGTTCAATGAGATGAAAATAATTTTTGCTGAATAGTAACTTTTTACTTTTTTTTACCACGGTTAAAAGTAAATATGGTAATTAAGGGTAAAAGTGTTCTTATTATTACCCTAACACATGTACTAATTCTATTGGATAAGTGTAATTCGACCAAAAACAACCTTAGGAATAAAATATGACCATTTAGGCCAACTTGGATTAGATTATGACATTTATTATCAATTTATTTAAAGAAGGGTTAAAATAGTTAAAATCAAAGTTTAATAAATAAATAATTTTTAATATATTGTTATACATAAGATAAATTCGACTATAAATATTCATTATGAAGATAAAAATATTTCCAACATAATGGTATTTTATTTGTAATTTTTATACTTAAAATATTTTAATTTATTTATGATACAATGATGATGCAGTAATTATCCTATTAATGAAATATTGACATAATTGATGTTATAAATACCCAAATAAATGTAATTTGAGACATTTTATGAATTCAAATAATTTTCTATGTTAATATGATATGTTATTATTGATTTAATTAATTTTTTTCGAACTAATCATTCTGTTATGATTTTCACAAAAATCAATTACCAAATAGTGTCAAAATTGACATAAAATAGTTTTTAAAAAAATTATTATATTATTAATTGTTATTATATTCCTAAAAATCTAATGTTCAGGAAAGATATTTATATCATGATAGGTGTATCATTAATGGTCACTTGGGGGTCTCTTGAATGTATATGGTAAGTTTATTAACTATATATTATAAAAATAAAAAGTGACATGGTAAATGTCAATCTAATTAACTAAGAGTTAAAACTAAAAGATAAGGTTAATATAATGACCGAAACTTGTCTAAATTCTATTGGATTGGAGTATTTAGACCCATAACCACCTTAGCTTATAAATATATCAATTTGGAGCAATTAAAAACCGAATTTGACTATATAATAAAATAATATTTTTAGTTATTCCAAAGGATCCCCTCTCCTCCCTTATAAAAGGGCACCTCCTCCCTCTCTTCCTCACACCACTATGAGCCTTCATGTTCGGACAAACCATGAAAAATTATTTTCTCTACTTCCATAGAAACATCCTAGATGTCCTGGTCATCTTCAAAGACCAATTGTAGTTACCTAAGAGGAGGTCTCAAAGAGGCGCTTCAAAGAAGAGGTAATGTCTATTACCGATTATTTCAACTTTATTTCTTCTTCCACTTCTTCTTTTTTTAATTGTTTCATTATGAGGTAATAAAATCAGTATCAATAAAATACTGATATGTTATTATAAGTATGAAACAACCATATTTTACCATCTATCTATCCAACGGAAAATGAAATCACCGCTCGTGCGTACGTACGGAATACCGTCTCCACGCCGTGGTGTAATCTATTTTCCACCATCACCTTACATGGATGGGTATAATGGTGAAAGTAATGAATATATATTATTATTGTAAAGTTATATTGATTATTTCATATTATACATACACTTTAATACAATTCCACGATCTTGGTAATGATATCCTCGCTCGTGCGTATGTACGGACTACCGTCTCCACGATGCGATGAGATTCACACTCCATGTTAACCATTCATGAATGATTATAAAGTTTATATAATGAATAATAATGAAATATATGACATAATAATGATACTGGATTTATGTATATATATATATATGTATTTCATTTACTTATTTCCATTCAATTCAAAAGGTTAACGAAAACAGCGTTCATGCGTACGTACGAGCTACCGTCTCCATGAACGGTGTATTTCATTCCTTTTATCGATCTCTAATATATATGTATATAATGAATATATATTATATATAAATAATATTTTACATTATGGAATTATGTAAATCAGGATATATGTAATAATATCACGAACGACAAATCGAAACACATACGATAAATAAAATGACTTTACCCAAAACGCTGCTTTAACATGGAATTTACAAAAGAACGGGTAATATAAAGTCATAAGTGATACATATATGATATCAAAACAATGAATATGATTCTATAATAAGTCAATGAAATTATTTAAATCATTATACAGGAGGTTCGGATACGTACGAAGAATATCAGACCAAAGGTAAGGGTTAATTTTGCAAATCTCAATTTTATCCGAGATTGCTTATTCATAAGTATTTACTGAGGTTATTTATATCATCAATGTCCATGTTTTATAAAAGTATTTTCATGTATTTTTATTGTCCTTTTTACCCATTCTTGACTTTTACTACATGGTACGTACGGAATCTTTATTTTGTTTACGATATGAGGTACTTTTTGACTTTTCCGGCAAAAGTACGAGAAGAATGTTTTTTTAACTTATACGGCACAAACAGTTTTTTTCGATTTTAAAAATCTTGATTTTCATGAATCTTCCTCAAAAACATTTCATGACTATTTTCATGAAAAATCCTATTATTTTAAAAATTCATGACATTTTGTGAAAAGAAAATGTTTTTAATGAAGAAAGGGTATTTTCCTCAAGAATTCATTTCAAGTGTTTTATCAAAACCATTTTCCATCTAAAATGAAATTATTTCATATGTGTATGTTTTAATTATAATGTCTCTATGATTTTCATAGTTTCACTTTTCTTATTATTAAATGATATCAATTTCTTTTATATGGATTATGTTATGATGAGATAATGTTTATGAAACCCATTTTATTCATTCGGTTATTATGGATGATGTATGTTTATTTTGTGGCTCAAGTAAGAATGATTTAATTATGAGATGGGTGGGACCTATATGTCCCTACAATTCACTGAGTAAAGATTTTATATCTCAAGAGATAGACATGGATGGAACGGTAAGTTAATCCGGTTCAGTGTTACTAGACTGAAACGAGGAGTGAACTCGATTCAGAATGGGACTTTGTCCACTAAGATGGTCTTGGCAGCAATTCCTTGGCTATTATGGAAATCATTACATGTGCTTAATGGATTCCACAATTACATTTTTTATTCCCATGCTATTTTATCATGGTTTATGTTCCATTATGATCTATTCCTTATGTACTTCCATGTTTTATGTCGTTGCTCAAGATTTTGATGTTTAAACATTATGTTCATGTTTTTAAGTTCAAATGTATATGGCATGTTTAATTTTATCCATGAATACCCTTATTGTGCATTTGAGCTCACCCTTTTTATGTTTCCTTTTACCCAGGATATAATGAATGGTTTTAGGTAAGAAAAAAAGGGGAAGATCTTTATGGGAGATGTTGAAGATCTTTCACCACGATTAGAGGATTACGTTCCATGTTTCCAAAGACACTAAACTATTACGGTCCTTATGTGTCTGTTTTTATTATGTATTAATTTTTCCTCAAATGTAATGTAATATCCATGTACGTCAAGATTTGGGTCTCAACAGTTGGTATCAGAGGAAAGGTTTAGTCAACCATTGGAGTCTAGGATGCGAAAACGTTAGTGAGATCCCTAGAGATATTTCTATTGTATGTCTGGGAATGTACCTAAGGATAAGTATACGTATAGGATATAGTCCTAGAACTATGGTACTGATCTTAGAATTTAACCTAATATGTTAGATATTGAGGGTGAACCCCCTTTACTATTTTTTTTCCATAGAATGAATTTTTCCTCTCACACTATTTTTTTTGGGTTTTAGAAAATTGCTGGAAACATGAAGATTCATGATAATGGGGAATATGACGGGCAATGGAATGATATTCTTCATGAGAAACCAAATGAAACGGGATTTGGAGGTCCAAACATCGTTATTATGCCTAATAATCAATCTCATAATATGATAAATAATCTCAACATTGGTAAGTTTTCCGGCTCAGATAATAAGAGAAAGATGGAGTTTCATGATGATCATACAGGAAATAATGTTCAATTTCCCTCATGAAATTCATGTGGGAAGAGGAATCGTGGAGATTGTTTCAAATGAACTGGAAGATGCTTTGGGTGTGGAAAAGAAGGACACAAATCCAGTAAGTGCAAAGGAAAATGTTCAGTTAACACCATGTATGAGGATAATGGTATTGATACGACATCAACAATGGTTAAATGTTCTAAATGTTGAATGTACGGGCATTATGAAAACCAATTCCCTAAGGGAAAGTCTCATGAAGAGAATCAGTACAGTCGTATGGGTAGTATTTATGTTGATGATGATGAAGAGACTACAAATGATATGTGAGATGAAAGAATTGTTGAATCTCGGTTAATGGTTTAAGAAGGTAGTGGAATGACTACATGTTTATAAAGTGTAATGTTGTATAAGTAATATCATGGTACTATGGAATAAAAATAAATATAAGGATTGTTACAATTTTGTATTTCCTATGTTTTGAATGTGTATGATTAATGGTACTAGTATCCATGAACATTTATTCAGATATTTTTGGAAAGTAGATGATATGCACATAATGAAGGGATAAGGAGAAATTAAATGTTTGATAGTATTCATGAGCTCATGACTGATATAAGGAGAAGGTTATATCATGGTTTGAGTATATAGAATTTTTGGATTTTGGTATGTGGAAAGAGTTAAATTTTGACAGCATTCATGTTTTCACTAAGATTCAATGTGTATTCATTTTTCAAGAGAATACATGAATAAGGCCTTAGAATGTTTTGAATGTGACCAACAAGACATATCTTATGATATATGGGGATCAACGATGGAATTAACATGCTTGTTATATGAAATATATGGTAATCATTTTCACTATAATATTAGAGTGGAATGTAGTATTATGGATAATCCTAAAGATTGGAATCGATTAGGTTGGACATAAGTTAGTATTGTTTAAGGATAGAAGTTTTTTTTGATATTATTTTTGGGATGTTATAGTAATGTAGTTTTAGAAAAAGGACGACCTACAGGACGGGCGACAACCCATCACGTCGGACAATGCTGTGGGAATCAAACCCACAACCGAAGTGTGGCTGGCCTTTATCGCCTACCACTGGCCTACAAGACGTTCCTGGTTAGTAGAAACTAGTTTTATTTTATTATGCGGTATGATATATGAAGTATAAGTTCATTCTTGGAATCATATACGATTAACCTCACTATAGATGGACTTATGTATATTTGATAACTTTTGCTAACCTTTTGTTTCAGACAGATGGAATGACCCGTCATTCTATCACATGATCTGCTAACACCTCACGAATAACAAATTCAACTTCATTTCTTTAAGAGATGAAGGGAAAATTTTTCAAGTCATGAACAACAGTGGGATTGTACCAAAATAAGGTAAGTATTTATTCTAATTCAAATTATTCAACTTTAGGGAAATGATCTTAAAAACCAAAAATGTTGTCCTAGTGCCCTTATATCCGATGAATCAGATGGTACCCTAGATCATCACAAATTTATGGCTTTGTGATTGTTGTCATTTTCATAGACATGTTCTCTACCACTCTCCATCAGAACATGACTGTTAAATTTCTCTTCCATATCCATATTTTCACCTATGGTCTCCTATGTGGAAACCCAGTGATTAGTTAATTTGGGTAACCGTTACGTTTCATACATTAGTTTTTAAAGCCGTTTTTTGGTATTTTTTTACGATGTGGGTTTCTATTAAAGAAACTTTCAAGTAGTAAACCATTTATAACCCCGATGAATTTCAAGGGTGAAATTCATTTTAAGGGGGTAGAATGTAACACCTCGATATTTTATGATAAATATTCTTTTTAATTTTATTGATGTCTTGTGTTGTACGCTACACCAAAAAGAAATTCCACTACACACATCCCTGACGTGGCTTGCATTACACACAATTGCGACCTTCCACGATAGCGTGTGTAGTACGCAATACCGAGTTTCACTAAATGAGATATTATTATATTATTATGAACTAGCCGTTATGAATAGTAATACCCACTTTTTGAAATTTTATAAATTTTATCTTTCAAAACGGATTTCATTTTTGGATTTGGAATATCAAATATAGATTAGGACTAATTTTTGGTATTTTTCTAGAAACTTTCATAAACTTGATGAATAGTGAAACCACTAAGTGGTAGAAAAAAAACTGAATTTTTCATAAAATTTACTTTTACCGCTTCTGTGAGTGGAATTTCAAAAATCATAGAGACACGGTTAATATCAAGGACTAAAATTTGGTTCAATGAGATGAAAATAATTGTTGGTGAATAGTAACTATTTACTTTTTTTACCACGGTTAAAAGTAAATAGGGTAATTAAGGGTAAAAGTGTTATTATTATTATTACTCTAACACATGTCCTAATTCTATTGGATAAGTGTAATTCTACAAAAAAACAACCTTATGAATAAAATATTACCATTTAGGCCCACTTGGATTAGATTAGGACATTTGTTATAAATTTATTTAAAGAAGGGTTACAATAGTTAAAATCAAAGTTTAATAACTAAATCATTTTTAATATACGGTTATACATAAGATAAATTAGACTATAAATATTAATTAGAAAGATAAATAGATTTACAACATAATAGTATTTTATTTGTAAATTTTAGACTTAAAATAATTTAATTTATTTATGATACAATGATAATGTAGTAATTATCCTATTAATGAAATATTGGCATAATTGATGTTATAAATACCCAAATAAATATAATTTGAGACTTTTTATGAATTAAAATAATTTTATATGTTAATAAGACATGTTAGTATTGATTATATTAATTTTTTGCTGACTAACCATTCTGTTATGATTTTCACAAAAATCAATTACCAAATAGTGTCAAAATTGATATAAAATAGTTTTTTAAAAAAATATTATATTATTAATTGTTATTATATTTCTAAAAATATAAGGTTCAGGAAAGATACTTATATCATGATAGTTGTATCATTAATGGACCACTTGGGGGTCGCATGGATCTATATAGTATTTTTATTAACTATATAATATAAAAATACAAAGTGACATGGTAAATGTGAATCTAATTAACTAAGAGTTAAAACTAAAAGATAAGGTTAATATAATGACCTAAACTTGTCTAAATTCTATTTTATGGGCGTATTTCGACCCATAACCACCTTAGCTTCGAAATATATCAATTTGGAGCTATTAATAACCGAATTTGACTTTATAATAAAATAATATTATTAGTTATTCCAAAGGTGCCCCACTCCTCCCTTATAAAAGGGCACCTCCTCCCTGTCTTTCTTATGCCAGTTTGAGCCTTCATGCTCGGCCAACCCCTGACAAATTCTCTTCTCCAATTCCCTAGAAAAATAATAGAGGTTCTGGTCTTCTTCAAAGACCAATTTTAGTGCCCTAATAGGAGGTCTCAAAGAGGCACTTCAAAGAAGAGGTAATGTCCATTACCTATTCTTTCAACTTTATTTCTTCTTCCACTTCTTCTTTTTTAGTTGTTTCATTCTGAGGTAATAAAATAAGTATCAATAAAATACTGATATGTTATTATAAGTAGGAAACAACCATATTTCACCATCTATCCATCCAACGGAAAATGAAATCACCGCGCGTGCGTACGTACGGAATACCGTCTCCACGCCCTGGTGTAATATATTTTCCACCATCACCATACATGGATGGGTATAATGGTGAATGTAATGAATATATATGATTATTGTAAAGTGATATTGATTCTATAATATTATACATACACTTTAATACAATTCCACGATCTTGGGAATGATATCATCGCTCGTGCGTACGTACGGGCTACCGTCTCCACGACGCGATGAGATTCACTCTCCATGTTAACCATTCATGAATGTTTATAAAGTATATATAATGAATAATAATGAAATATATGACATAATAATGATACTGGATATATATATATATATATGTATGGCATTTACTTATTTCCATTCAATTCAAAAGGGAAATGAAAACAGCGTTCATGTGTACGTACGACCTACCATCTCCATGATAGGTGTATTTCATTCCTTTTATCGATCTATAATATATATGTATATGATGAATATATATTATATATAAATCATGTTTTACATTCTGGAATTATGTAAATCAGGATATAAGTAATAATATCAAGAATGACAAGTCGAAACACATAAGATAAATAAAATTATTTTACCTAAAACAATGCTATAAAATGGAATTTACAAAAGAACGGGTAATATAAAGTCATAAGTGAAACATATATGATATCATAACAATTAATATGATTCTGTAATAATTCAATGACATTATTTAAATCATTATACAGGAGGTTCAGATACGTACGAAGAATATCGGACCTAAGTTAAGGGATAATTTTGCAAATCTCAATTTTATCCGAGATTTCTTATTCATAAGTATTTACTGGGGTTATTTCTATCATCCATGTCCAATATTTATAAAAGTATTTTCATGTATGTTTAAAGTCCTTTTTCCCCATTCTTGACATTTACTACATGGTATGTAAGGAATCTTTATTTTGTTTATGCTACGAGGTACTTTTTGACTTTTCCAGCAAAAGTACGAGAATAATGTTTTTTTAACTTATACAGCACGATCAATTTTTTTCGGTTATATAAATCTATATTTTCATGAAGCTTGCTCAAAAATATTTCGTGACTATTTTCAAGAAAAATCCTATTCTTTTAATAATTCATGACATTTTGTGAAAAGAAAATGTTTTTGAAGAAGAAAGGAAATTTTCCTCAAGAATTCATTTCAAGTGTTTTATCAAAACCATTTTCCATCTAAAATGAAATTATTTTATATGTGTATGATTTAAGTATAATGTCTCTATGATTTACATGGTTTCACTTGTCTTATTATGAAATGATATCCATTTATTTTATATGGATTATGTAATGATGGGATAATGTTTATGAAACCCATTTTATTCGTTGGGTTATTATGAATGATGTATGTCTATTTTGTGGCACAAGTATGAATGATTCCATTATGAGATGGGTGGGACCTATATCTCCCTCCAATTAATTGGGTAAAGATTTTTTATCTCATGATATAGACATGTCTAGAACAGTAATTTAATTCGGTTCTGTGTTACAGGACTGAAATGAGGAGTGAACTCGATTCCGAATGGGACTTTTTCCAACAAGATGGTCTTGGTAGCAATGCCTTGGATACTATGGAAATCATTACATGTGATTAATGGTTGCAACAATTACATGTTTTATTCCCATGCTATTTTATCATGGTTTATGTTCCATTATGATCTATGCCTTATGTACTTCCATGTTTTATGTCGTTGCTCATGATTTTGATGTTTAAACAATATGTTCATGTTTTTAATTTCAAATGTATATGGTATGTTTTATTTTATCCATGATTACCCTTACTGAGCATTTGAGATCACCCTTTTTATGTTTTATTTTCCCCAGGATATAAAGAATGGTTATAGGTAAGAAAAAAATGGGGAGGATCTTTATGGAAGATTTTGAAGATCTTTCACCATGATTAGAGGATAACATTCCAAGTTTCCAAAGACACTAAACTATAACGGTCCTTGTGTGTCTATTTTTGTTATGTATTATGTATTCCACAAAAGTTATGTAATGTCCATGTACGTCAAGCTTTGGGTCTCTACATATGACATTCCTCACAATGAATCTAATGGAATAAAATAGCCCATGACTCTACCATATATTTAATATTTTATATAAATTCAATACATGATATAAATTTTAAAGAATGAAACATTGGGTCAGGTTATGTTACATGCAAGAGAATCCTTCCTCGAGAACTTGTGTTTCACACAACTGTCACGTTCCTCGATAGCGTGTGTTACACACATGAATTAGTTTCACCAAATGAAAATGTACTATTAAAATATTATTATTTAATATAATATGAAATAATATATCCATTAAATTAATATTTATGAATAGTTATAACTATATTATAAAAATTATGGATTACACTAATATAAAATCCATTAATGGTTACCAAATATTGATAAATGAAAATAAGAACCAATTTGATTTAAAAAGAAATATTATTATTTCTATGTTTTTAAATGCGAATTGTATTAATAACCATAATTAATTTCATATAGTTAATTATTTTAATGAACGAGATTTTAACTATTTTCAATGAAATATTTTATATATTCATCCTCTAGGTTTGATATGCATAAGATAAGAACAAACAATATTTTACACATAAAATCCGATATTTTCATAATGGAAATTTTACAACCTTTTGCAAGAGAACCCAAATTCAATGTGAATTTTTTCATGCTAATTGATATAATATTTCCAAAATTAACATCATATTTTAATGATAAAAAACAATTAGATTACATTGAATTTTTGATATTTTTAAAACATATCATTTTATAATGAACTGTTAAAAATATAAAATTTTAGTTGAAAAAGACATTTTCATCTAATTTATTTATAAAGATAAATTATACTTTTAATTGGTTTTAATTTTTTGTCAGATAATGTTTTTATTAATTAATAAATTTTATTTCGTTTTAATCAATTTCACATTGAAATTTTTTATGAAAACAGAAAAGACATTCATATATATTTACTATTAAACCCTACAATTTGTATCACCAGATGGATAAATTAAAAATTATGTTCTTACAATTATATAATTGGAATTTGAAAAACAATATTCCATATTTGGAATCATTATAATTTATAATTTCTAATAATACCATATTTTTTGACCAAAAATAACAGTGAATGCGATTAAAATTAATTACAACCAATAAGGTAAAATTAATCATAATAAAGGAATAAACCTTAACTAAAGGGCTTAGAAGACATATATAATTATCCCAAACCCATTTAATGGATATAAATCGGCCATTAACCATCCATTATTAATTTTAGTATGTTTTTATTTCATTTTTGAAGAAAATTTTGTTACAAAAAACCTATATTAAAAAAATACCTACTAAGTCCCTTTCTTCCATTATAAAAGAGAACCACCTCTCCCGATTCATCACAACTATAAAATCACATATGATATGGAAATATAATATATAATATATTCCCAAAATTCCTCCCTCTAACATCAAAGACTAAAATTTTTCATAAATACTTCCATGTAATCCATTTTCTATACACCAAATGACGTTACCCGATTTTAAGGTAATTCCTTCCAACTATCACTTTTCATTCATTTAGTTCTCCACCACCTAAAATATTCTTCATAAACGTTCATATAATTACACCAATATCCTAAAAATAATGTCTTTTAATTTTGTTATGTTTTATACCTATACTAACACACACGTACATCTATTGGGTAACGATCATATGATTTATGTTCATAGAAATCAACTGCCTCATGAAACAATGATTGGTTATTTTTTATTTACCATAAATAATGGGTTGAAATTATGATATAAAATATATTTATATCTGTTATATATGATATTTAATTTGTATTTATACTTATTTAATATTTTTATTTCATATAAATTTAATACTTTCCAAATTGTTTAATATGATAACATCATTTGAATAAGTGTGGAATACCACACCCTTAAAGAAATGTGATTCGTTGACACTAAACGTTGATCATATTAAGGATAAATGTAAAAAAAAAATATGGGATATATTAAATAAATATTTTACTTGAATCATAATATTAATGTATATACATAATATTTTTTTCATTATTTTAAGATACGACAATTAAATGAAAACAGTGTTCATGTGTACGTACTGGTTACCAACTCCATGAATGGGTTATTTAATTTCATATCTCCAAAACTATAGATTATAGTAGATACTAATATATTAGATACATATGATATTAAAATCACGTTTTACATTCTGTTGATTATGAATCCATGATATATTTAATAAGAACATTAATTAACAACTTAAATCATTCTCTAAAAACATGGCAATTAACAAATGAAATAGCTTAAATAATGTAATGTTATTTACAATAGCATACTAAGATATTATAATATGATAATATATGATATAATAAATATTAATATGGATATTTTTTATGTTATTAATATGTTAAAACCCCATATATTGGAGGTTAAAGGATATTCACCTGAAATGAATCACTACTTTAGGGATTTTTGTCTAAATTTACATTCAATTAGGACTTAATTAATATTGTGCACGTAGTTGATTTTATATGTTTTATATACTACCATTGAAAAGTTAAATCATGAATTCATTTATTCGTAGGATATTATAATCATCATTTTATATTATTCCATTATGAGGCTTATGATTCAAAACATTTCATATTTTTATGAGACACTTTGGGATGTTTAATGATTATTTTCCACAATAATAATTATAATAATATTTAAATGGAATCCAAATTTTGAGGAAATTATATATATATATAAATTTAAATAAAATATTTCTTTATTCTGTGGTTATCTATGACCATTTTCATCTATTATTTCCATTTTATACTATTTGGTACTCAATTTTTTTTATAAAAATCCCGAAATTTTTATCTCTTTAGTTGGAGAGTGTCTATTCTTATAAAAAACAAGTGTTATTAAACTATTTTAAAAAAATATTAAAAAATGATTTGGTCATAAAATATATTACCCTTTTTTATATTACTAATGTATTGAAAATAATGTTCTTTTATCTTTCCTATCAAGGGTTTTTTCAAACTTTTTTACTCTGAGAATGTAAGTTTCATTCACCTTATATGAAAGTTATCAATATACTACTAATCATTTCATTAAATTTTCCATTGAATAATAAAGATGGTTACATTTTAATAAAAAAAAAGACATTTTTTCAACGAATAGGATTTTTAAATATTTTTTATAATAAAATGATATTTTCCTCAATAATATTTATAAAAAATCGTTTTATAGTATATATTTTCATAGACAATAATAATACCATTTTTAAATTGCATATGGGATATTTTTGTTAAAAAATTATCATTATTTCTCTTGATAGTTTATTATTTATTTTTTCATGGATAATATTCACATTCACATCCATGATTTATTTTTTAGTTCACATGAAATATTAAATATTCAATGAACCTAGAAATTAAAATTACACTAAATATACATCCCATTTTTCATCATTATTATTATTTCCTAAACCATAAACCATTTTACAGGGAGTTTTTTCATTTATATTTATTTGATTATTTAAGGAAATATTGACAATATGATACTATTTATTCAATAAAGAAATTTTATAAGGTATATTATTTCAGTTATTAGATATGAGGATTTATTTTGACATGAAATGATGAAAGGATCCTAGACACTGTATATCTCCTTGATGAATTGATAGGTACTCATGAGAGAAATATGTTTCATACATTAAATTGGATTCTATCCATAGTTTTAAACCGTCTTGTGAAAGGTATTGACGAAATCTATTTTTTCACTCGTAAATTACATCCATTAATAAATCATTTCACTTATTTAGTTTCTGTCATTATTCATCCGTAATATTTATCATCGACATTTCTATGGACACATTTTATTTTCAGTTCATTGATTAAATTTCATGTGTTTCAGTTTCTTACCTTTTCACATTAATTTATCCTTATCTAGTTATATAAAATACATGGGTTTATATTTATTACCATTACATATTGCATATTCACATCCTTTTATGTTGTTTACATATATGATATGTGTGTTGAGTTATTTATCATTTCATAATTATTACTCTCATTTATTCATTTTTTCATCTGCTATATTTTTCCATCAATGAGTATTTGATGTCACCCTTATTATGTTTTTTCACTATAAATATAAGATGTATACTATGAAAGATATGTAGGGATTTACTACATTTATTAAAGTTATTATCAATGTTGTTTTTTTAGAAAGGAAAAAATAATGTTTTAATCAGTGTATTCATTTTTATAACAAGACTCATTTATGAATAGGGTCTACCAATACTTCTAAAATGAATTTTAAATTAGGGATTTATACCTTTTAATCAATCCAATACAATTAAATGAAGACATAGACACTAGGATAACAAGGGTCAGGTCACTATAAATGAAATCAATGGATGTTTAGTGGAATTCTTGAGACCTATATTTTGGAAAAAATATACCCAAGACCATAATACTGATATAGAATTCAAAGCAAATATAGTAAAACATCTGAGAATTTTGGTAAGGTATATATTATGATGGTCTTCTTAGCAATACCTCCCTTTAAGGATACTACAATTGGATGTGGTTCTGGCTCATATATACCTAGGAATAACAATTCAGACATGATGTTCAGGTCCAAACCCAGGATAACAAGGTACCTGACAATGAGACTTACATCACACCATGTTGGTCACTACATGGGGATATGTTTATAATAGTAAAAATTATCTATAAAAACCCTCATAAAAAGAATTTTGATAATGAATTACCCATGTTAAAACTAATGTGATTCAGATTTAAGATAAGGTTTCATGATTTTGAAATTCAACTAATGATTTTTTAAATAAACCCAAGATGATTGAATGACCTATTTGAAAAAATTGATTAAGTGTTTATGTATTGAGGTTCTATTTAAAACCTTCGTTAAATGTATATTTAGTGAATAACATTATTTCATGGATGTCCATCATGTTTATTTTTGAAATTATGTTAATATAGTTTTATAAATGGACAACCTTTATACTGGGTGACAACTTAACAACTCTGGAATGGAAATGGGTCTTGAATCCCCGACTGAAGGACAATAACGGTTTGATGTCAACTACTGACTTAGGTAATGTCCTAGTTAATATTTCGTCATTTATAGTTATAAAATTTGATGAATAAATGTTAATGTTGAACTAGTAGAATACATTTTGAGGACTATAGAATAATATATTAAACATATTAGTTTATGAAGATATTTAAGGGTAAACAATTTGACTTGTCAATCTTTTATAGGTCATTCAATTAATTAAAAATTTCTTTTAATTATTTAGGGAAAAACATCATTATTGGAAATTAATTTGTGGCGGTATAGGAAGTAAATATAATATCATCAAAGAAAGACCTAATGATAAGATTATTGACATGAAATTGAGATCTATAATGTTTGAATTTTTTTCATATTCTCCTATTTAGATAATGAATTTGCCAACATTAAGAAAGTGACATTGAAATAAAATTTTTACATAATATAATAATTTTTATTGATCCAATTCTCTTCTAAATCATCAAGGATTTATGAATTTGAGGCCCTCAAATTTCTATTGATCGTTAATTTTCATATTGATGAAGTCATTCAATCACTAAAAATATTTACACTTTTCCTCCAAGAACATATTTTCACTTTACAATAATTATTTTCATCTTATGGACCTAGTTATATGATATTAATTGTGACCCTTGTACATACAATTCATTCCTTTCTATAGGATGTTTTACAAACCCATCTCATAATGTTGTATTTAAACATAGAAAATATCTAAGAACATATCACCAAGAAAGTGTTTAAATTGCATGGATGAAATTTAATTATGATGGGAAGGATATGACCACCAAAAATTCAAAAGTAAAATTTTATATTTAATAGTTTTTGTGACATGCATCTCAAAGTACGTAATGGAATATAATATCCTGAGACTCTATAGTATATTTACTATTTAAAAAACATTCAACACATGATATATCTTGTAATGAAGGAAACAACAAGTTAGATTGCATTATAAGAAAGAGTGTCCTTCCTCGATAACATATGTTAAACACAAAAGTGACCTAACTTGATAGCTTGTTTTACATGATGGAATGAGTTTCACCAATTACTAATTTATTATTAAAATATTATTATTTAATATAATATTATATAAAGTATCCATATAATTATTAGTAATGAATAGTAATAACTAACCTATATGAGTTATTTTATACACCAATATTATATGATTTAATTGGTTACTAATTAATTAGAAAGAAAAATACCAACCAATTATATATAAAAGGATATATTATTATTTTTAAAATTCAATGGAGTTTTGTTTTAATAATCATAAGTAATTACAATCATGTAACAAATTTAATGAAATATCTATTTTATATATTCAATAATATTGTTATATTAATCTATTATGGTTGATATGAATAAGATAAGAACAAGCTCAATATTACACATAAAAACTTATATTTCCTTATAAAATAATTTTTACCACCTTTTAGTGGAGAACATATTTTAAATATGAATTTTGACTATTCAGTTGTTTTACAATTTCAAATTAATCTTAATATTGGAAAAAAATACTAATTATACTGGGGTGAATTTTTAATCATTTTGGAAACATATGATTTGTAATGAATAGTTAAAAATAGATAATTTTTGATTAAAACTTATTTTCCATAAAATTTATTTATAAGTCGATATTATAATATTAAATTGTTTTAAAGATTAATTAGATCTTATTTTTAACAATTAATAATATTGATAAAATTTCATTCAATTTCACATTGATATTTATTAAAAAAACATAGCCCACATTTATATTTTTTACATTAAAAATATTATTGTATCCCATCGACTTGAGTAATTTTAAATTAATTTATACCACTTATTTTATTAGAATTTAGAAAACACCCATTTTTATTCCATAATTCATTCACACACATTACGTTATTTATTTTCATTGGTTTTTATGATACATTATAGGTTAATAATGTGTCTACACTTAACTTCTTTTTGAAAATACCATGTGAGTCCCTTTCCATCCTTATAAAAGGCCACAATCTCTCCATAATACTCAAACATCTAAAAACACATAGGTTTGATTAATATCTTCCCATATATATTCCCAAAATATAAAACCATGACCTTGAACCTCCATTTGGGAAAAATCCTTTCAAGTAATCTCATTGTTATAAACCAAAAAGTGTTACGCAATTTTAAGGTAATGCTTTTCAGTGATCTCTTTTCATTCATTTGCATATCCACCAACTAAAATATTCTTATTCTATATTATTATATTAAAAAATAATCCTCAATATAATTTGATGGGTTTTCAATGTTTTTACACACACTAACATATACTTCCATTTAATGGGTAATGAACATACTGTTTAGTGTATAACAAACTACCGTCTCACGAAATGATGATTGTTAATTCTTCCCTTACCAGCATTAATTGATTTATATTATGATAAAAAATAAATTTATATATGTTTTATATGATATTTTTATTTAATTATAATTACGTAATACTTTTATAAAAAATAAATTTAATAATTTCTATATTTCATTAATACGATAATATCGTTAGAGGAAGTGTGGACCACCACCACTCAATGTGATGGAATTTGATCACACTAAACAAGAAACATATTGTGGAGAATTTTTATAAACATATATGGAGTATATTACATAATTATTATATCTGTATTATAATATATCTGAATTTTAAAATCATTTAAAATTTATTCTTTTTAAATAAGGCAATGTAATAAAGGTAGCGTTCAAGCGTATGTACAAAATACCGTCTCCATGAACAATGAATTTAATTTATTATCTCCAAACATTATTCATTAATTAAGATACATATATACTAGATATAAATGATATTAAAATATTTTTTTCAATATAGACATTATTAAACAGTGAAATATTTATCCAAAACCACAAATAACATGTAAAAACATACTTGAAAAAAATGCAATTAATACCAGATATATTTAAAATAATGAATGGTAATTAAAAAATTCATAATAAAATATTATAATAGGATCATATATGATATTATAAATATTAAAATAGTTCATTTAGAAATTATTAACAAGTTTAAACCGCATATTCGGGATGTTATAGGATGTTCACATGAAAATAGACACAAGGTAAGTGATTTTCAAATAAATTTTCTTTCTATTGAGGCTTTATTATTGTTATGAACAGATTTATTTTGTATGTGATATATAATACCTTTGAAAAGTAATATCTTGAATCCCTTTATTTTCATGATATTATATGTTTCATTTAATATAATTTATTCTTGAAACATCTCATTTAAAAATTTTCAATGTGGTATGAGAAACTTTGGGAAGTTTAAAGATTATATTCCCCATGACTAATACTGATGATCATTAAATGCAGTTTCCTTTTGAGGAAATTATATAAATATTTTTCTATAAACCCTTTCATTATTATATCAGATTCCATGAAAATTTTCAAGTACTTGTAACATTTTTCTACACTTTGGTACACATAATGTTTTTGAAAATATATTTAAGAAAACACAATTGTATTTATCTCTTATTTCATAGAACATATGTTTTACTAAAAACCATAAATTATTAAAAAAAATTAAATAAATAATTTCAAATTATTTTTTGATGTTATTTTACATTTTTTTTGATTTAACCATGTATTCAATGGAATATTTAAATTAACTTATTTATTTATCTTACAAATACTTATATCATGTGACAATATTAAAATCTAGGGATAAAAATAAAAATCTTTTTAAGGGATATATGAAGATTTGAAAAAACAATTATTCCATGAATACTTATATACATTAAAAATCATTTTCACAAAGAAAATATTCTCACCCATATATAATTACATTGTGAAACATGAGATTTACATATAACACAGAGAACATAAATAAAATAATAATGGTATATTGGGAAATTAATTACTTATGTAGTAACTATTTTGGATACCTTATTATTTAATACCTGCACGACTACCTCACAATATAACCCACACAACTACCTTATGGTGTAACCATCACAGTTAAATTTGCAGTAACCATACAGAGGACCTCTTAAATAAACATACCAAATCCCTTAGAGGGGTAATTAGTCCAAAAATGCTTCAAAAAGTGTTCCCAAGAACCATAATATACTCATAAAATATGAATAAATTCATAAAACCATTTCTTTTGATTTTTCTAAATAGGATTTGAAAAAGAATTTTTTTTGATTAAAATCCCCTATCAAATATCATACAATTGAAGTGAGAATTAATAGATAGAATTTAATACTAGTATACACAATAAATACACATAATAAAGAACAAATTATTCATAATTTATTACACAAATAATCTTAGTACCACATAATCATGGAATGATAATGTTAACCCGATGAATTGAAATTGGGATAAGAATTCCCTTACCTATGGTCATATTACGAAATACTTATTTAAAACTCATGTATAATGTTTAAAAATAGTGTTAATAATATTTTAATGAAACATATACAATCATATAGAACATGACATGATCATTTTATAACAACATTTGACCCATTTATTAATAATATTTTGTTATTTCCGTTGTTTTGAGTGTGTTATTTACAAAATTTCAGTGATCAGTTCATAAAGGATTTTCATTATATAAAATATTTTCATAAAAATTAAACCATTAAATATTTTTAAACCCATATTTTAATGAATTAAATCAATAGATCACGAATGGTATTAATATTTTTTTAATAAGAGGATGAGGAGATGAAGAATGATGATGAATTTTTTATTATTTTTTTATAAAATATATAATATATATAATAATAGAGGTTTAAGGCCTATAGTATATGTAGATGTGAATATATTACAAGAAAATGAAATAATTGAAAAAAATACACTTTAAATTGAAAAGGGATTTTTACCTCTTGATCTTTTCCCTTTAAGATCATACTTAAACCCTTCGATTTTGGCCTTTTTGTGAGACCAGTAAATCATGGAGGCGGGGAAGATCCTTGGGATAAATATTGTGGAGAATTAAGACAATTATAAAACATTTATATATGCTAGTGGAAATGGGGCTCAGGGTTATATTTATAGTGGAGGAGAGGAGGGGTTTTCCTTTATTTTAATCATTAGTTTAATATTTTATCTCAAAACTATAAATATTTATGAATATTGTTTAAAAAATAGTAATAAGTTCATGTTAGTTAGAACCAATTTCCATTTCCCTCATCCACGACTGAAGCATGATGCATAAATTCATTTATTTAGCATATTTTGTAATTTAACAAATTCCACTATTCACCAAAATTCAATTATTTCAAAAAAATACAAAATATTATCCATAACCATTTTTCAATGAGTAGAATTTAAAAATGAACTCCATTTCATCAAAATAGTTTTCTATTTTTTTTTAAAATTAATATCAATATGAAATCATAATATATTTTAAAAATAAAAAATTTTAAACTATTACTCATTTTTTTAAAACTAGAAAAATAAATCATTGTCTCATTACATTATTTTATATCCATAAGAAAATAAAATAATAATTTAAGAATATAATTTATGAAAATAAACATTCATTAAAATTATTTAATTAATCATAAAATTTTAATTAAATATATATGACTTACAAAAATAACAACACTTATATAAGGATTATATTGTCAGTTATAAGATTCCATATTATTATACACTCATTGGTGAGGCCAAACAAAATTTTCCCATTTTACTAATTATAAAAATCATATATCTATTCATAAGGGTAAACTTACTATTCATAAGGTTTGGTTACTATTCACCAAAAATTTAGTTGGTTCCATTAAGAATCCAAATAACATACTGATCACATATTTTTATGTCCATTGTTCAAAATAAAAAATACAAAAAGTTGTAAAATTATGTAAAATGGATAGATTATAACTATATACTTAAAATAATGTTACATTATATAGAGACATAGTGTTTAATGAATTTCCTTCAATTTTTTGTAAAACATTTGGGTATTACATTCTCCCTATCTTCTGGAAATTGGTTCCTCAATATTTTTTTATTACTTATTATACAAGTGAGGGTACCTTTTCCTCATATTATGTTTGGAATATCATAATGCTTCTTCAACCATGTTGTTTCTCTAAAAAACCATTACCATGTGGATTACTTAATTCCGCTATACATTCTATATATGATCAAGAATCTGAACATGGATATCTTCATAATAAGGGTTCTCTTCGATATGAACAACTTCTAAGATCTAACCACTATATTAATATAACACATACATTCTCAGTAGTGAATCCTTAAAATCATTGAATACCAGAGATAAACTCAGTGTCAAATCTACTCATTAGAAAACCTACCCCACATTAACTTGGATTTTATAAGGTCTAATGAACCATGGAATCAATATTTATTTCTCATGAAAACCCATAACACTTTCCCATTTTGAGATTATGTGAAAAACATGATCACCTTCCTTGAAATAAAAGCACTACCACCTGTTATCGTAATAAATTTTCTATCTTCTTTAAGCTATCCTCTTGTGATTTTGGATCATATTAACTTTCTCAGCCACTACCTATACTAATTTTGGTCCCATCCACTTCCGTTCATTGGATTCATCCCAGGAAGGTGGAGTTCGACACTACATCCCATACAATGATTCAAATGGATCCATCTATATACTAGCATTGAAAATGTTATTATAAAAAAAAATATAAAGAATGACACTGATCCCATTTTTACTAGTAGTGCATTGAAAAAACTTGAGGAATATCCTCAAATGTATGAATTCTCTTCTCTGTCATTCATTCAGATTTGGGATAAAAAGATGTGATGAAATTTGATAATATGCTAATCAAGTTACGATGACCATTCCAACAGTTATAAGTGAACCTATGATCCTGGTCAATAGAATGGAATGAGTAAATCCATGTAACATGTCCATCTATTTGGCATATATTAAAAAATATTATCTAAAGACATAATATCTCTAATAGTATATAAATATGTAGATTTATACAACCAATAATTTTATTACCCAAATAAAATTATTACTTCAAGAAACCATTAGTAGTCCCACCACAACGTCCATGGATATATTTTCCCATTTCAAATCTAGAACAAGAAAAGGCTAAAGCATCTCTATTGGTACTTTTCCCTCTCCTTTATCTTCTTTACATATCAATCATTTCACAGTAAAATCAAGAATATCTGTTTTTATTCCATCCCACCAATAATTCACCTGATAGTTTCTATACATCTCACTAATTTCATGATAAACTAAAAATGGAGACCTTTATACACACAACAATTTTTTCATCAGTTGATAATTTTAATTCACATATAATATTTTTCCAAATCTCAAAACAAAATCTTTATCACGGTTAAATTATCAAAACATATCATTTTTAAACAATTATACATTTTACTATTTCCCAATTTTTTCCTTCTGCACATTATTATTTCTGTATGATAGAGATGACTGCACTGATAGTGGAAAACAAGAAGAGGAATTATTTACTCTAGCAACATCCAATGAAAAATTAATAAAATAATTAATCAAAAGGACATGTTCCAATTGTAAAATGGATAATGATGTGTGATGTTTTACACTCAAGATATATAAAACATTTTTATTCTATTTCATAGTGGTAATAGATTGTGAAATCATAATAAATTATCAATTCAACACATCTTCTCGACCTCATTTCCAAATCCTTCTTGGTGAATACATTCTACAGACTTTTTTCGTCTATATATATTTCACATTTGGATATATATAAACGTTTCCTCCAAAATTTCAATGAAAAAAACTATAGCAACTAATTCCAAATAATTTGTGGGATAATTTAACAAATGAGGTATCAATTTTCCTGAAGCATAAGTAACTACTTGATAATTATGCATTATAACACAATCATGTCCCTTCAATGAAGCATGAATATAGATGAAAACAACACCATTTTTTGTAGTATTAGTCTAAAACTATATCATTCACCAATCTCTACTTCAATTCCTAATAAAATCACATTCTTATATCAAAAAAATTCAATCCGTTTTTCGGTTGAATATGTTAGTGGGATAGATAAACATTATTTTTTAACAAACCCTTGCTAATAACCAGATAATCTATAAAAACTACAAATCGTTGTATCATTTGTAGGTCAAGGAAATTCATAATACCATTTCTTTTTCATTGGAAAAACTATTTTCAATACTTATTTACATGATTTTGATGAAAAGAAATATTTTGTAACCCAAAATATCATTTTATAAAAATTCCATAAAACTTAATTTCGTTGATATTTTACATGAAAATCCTTAAATATCATTTATGATCCACATTAAATTTTTAAAAGACCAAAATATCATCAATAAATACAACACAAAACTTATCCAATTATTTATACAATATTTTATTCATAAGATACATTAATACAGTAGGTGGATTCTCGAAAAAAAGGGAATAACAAAAAACTCATACATCCCATTTATAGTACAAAAAGCTGTATTTCTGATGTCATCCTATTTCACCTACATCTTCTGGTATCTTTATCTCATGTGAATCATTGAAAAATACTGAGCTCCATAGAGATGACCAAACAAGTCATGTATATGAGGATACAGATATTCATTATTAAGAGTAATATTATCAAATTCTCTATAATCAATGCAATTTCTCATGGGACCAACATACTTTTTAATGAAAAAAACATGAGTACCCCATGGTGATGTGCTGGTATAAATGAATCCTTTTTCATTAAAATAATACAACAGCTTTTTTTAATTCAATAAGATCAATTTGATCAATTCAACATGGGTTTTTAAAATTGGATATGCATGTGGAACCATGTCAATAGTAAATTCAACTTTTTGGTCATGTATAACACTCTTTAACTCATCAGAAAAAACAAAAAAAATATCTTTTACCATAGGCACATCATTAACATGAACATTTCCCATATTTTAATCAATATGAGAATGATAACGTTCATTCCTATATATTAATAGTTTCATAGCTTCCTGATGTGTTATATAATATATAGGTTAATTCTTGTATAACAAATAAAAATCTTTATAAAAAACAACTTAATTAGATCTACAATAAATCATAGAATGGTAAATAGAAATCAAATCTAAACCTAAAATGAAAAAAAATTCTAATAATGTAAAAATAAAAAGGTTATCAGGTATTGAATTTCAATAAAAAATAATAAAAATATTCATAAAATTCTTTAGTTGATGTAACATTCACCCCTCGTGTTTTAAAAATAATGTCTAGTCTCATTTATTGAGGGGATATTTATTATTTAATAGAAAATTTATTTGAAATAATAAAATGTGTTGACCTTGTATCAAACTAGGCATTAGAAAAATCGTAGTAAAATATGTACATGATAACACTTTAATATATGGCTCAATATTTGTTGTTGTAGTCGCAAAGGATCTCACTGCATATTTCTTCTTATTTACTAGCATCATTTCATAAATCCAATCATTTTTAGTAATTTTCATTTTTACCCATCTCCCCACATTAAAAAACCATGATATTTTCTTAACATATTTTTTTGAATCATTTTTATTACAATATTAGGCCATAGGTCTAAACATACCATATCAAAAGCACTTCCCAAATTTGTTATAACGTTTCCCATTGTTTATTTTAACACACTTTTGACAATGTATAAACTGATATTTTTATCATATTATTTATTTGATTGATTATTTCCCATCGATTACCATTTTGTCATATTCTTTTTTGTTTTTGTCAATATACATGCGATAATCAACAAAATCCATTTTTACCCTCTTAGTATATCACACTTTTATTCACAGATTTTTATCTCATAGGATGTCAATTACCATTATATATTGGCTTCAATCATTACATAAGTTTGTTGATTTCTCTATCAAGACATAGAATGATTTTATTATAATACCTCACCCATCGGGTGATGTTTACATCATACAAATCCAGAGAGTCTTACAAACATTTCTTCAATTCAATGAATTTCTTCACCATCCATTATCAGACCACCATAAGAAAATATTTTCAATGGAAAATAATTTTAAATTCATCCAACTCTAAGGATTAAATCTCTTCTATACTCTTGATAGTTTTGACCATTAAACACCAATAATCAACTTCTCCTTCAAAATGATATAATGGAATGACTAACCACTTAACTATCTAAACATCCCATAACAATGAATATCTTTTCAATGTTTTAATCTATATTTCAGCTACCAATAGGTGTGAATATCCACTAAAAGAAAGGCAGTGTTTCGTTAAAAATGTTACACTATTATAATGATCTTCTTATATATATTTTTGTGTAATCATTCCTGGATTTAACCTCTATTTATTTCAAACATTTGATAAGCAATTACAATAACAAATTGATCGGTTCCAATTCCCATTATTCTTTAATACGAATTCGGAACTATATTTGCCTATCAGTTCCTTCCAAATTCAGATTTCCAATTTCTTCTGTAGGAAACAAATCATAACAGACATATCATTGATGATGAAGCATGGAAATAATTAAATTCAATATCATTTCAACATGAATATATGGTAAATATATTTTAAGATATTCTATTAACATCATTCTAACCCCTAAAATTACCTAGACCATTCTATGATACCAACTATATGGACATTTCCTTAAACATTAAATAATCTAGCGATTTCAAAATGATTTCACTTCATTAAATTCCTATAAATAATTTCATTTTGGTGCTTTAGGATGTTAGGGCATAACAAATACATATCTACTCAAAATCATACCAAGTGGGTATAACTAAAACAATATCCACTGATTAAAAAAATTAATACAGAATGAAAAAATGATTTATTTGACAAATCATCATAACATTTAACATTACTTCCTTCTTTACATTACATATCATTTTAACATGTGATGAATAATTAAAAACATTGAATACACATTAAAACAATGTACGAGATATAAAAATAATGGAATAAACCTTTATTTAATGAATAGTAATAGACATATGAAATCATTATCACAATTAAATACTTCTAACCAACGTATACATATTTTGTTATATAAGAAATTTCCCTAAAACATAGTGAAAATAAATAAAATTATAAAGATATCTTATTCTAATCCATCCTCTTGGGCACATGTCATGAATACCACATTCCCATCTTCCATAGTCTAGGCGATGGTGACTAACCCCAGCAATGAAACAAGGGAAGGAATTTTTTTATACCTATAAACACACATAAAGCACAAAATGATAACAGTAAGCATAAAGTAAACCAAAATGTCATGTAGAAAACTAATGAGAGTAAAGTATATCTGAAGGAAAAAAGGTGACATATTATGATCCAAAAACCACAATGGAATGTACAACTCCCACAATCCATTCGATCATTGACCTCATGAATGGTAGATTTTTGTATCCAAATAAGTATGTCGATCCATACTGTTTCACTAAACATCACCTGGTCTCGCATCCTAAAGGACACTATCGAAGAATCGATCACCTACATCGGACACAACACATGTGGGAGAAGCACATGCAGGGGTGAGTAGTAAAATACTCAGTAGGGAATTTAAATCATCAAGGAATGATCACAAAAAAAATATAAGAACAAGTTTCTGTCAGCTCACGTAGGTATAATCTAATGTGTGGAAAGAAAGATGATCAATCGTAACACCGAACACCTTGGACTATTGAGGTAATCATCCTTGATGAGAGTGGTTGGTCTTCTACGTCACATAAAGACACTCCCCACTGTGGAACTATCAGGTCTCCTAGAGCCTCACCCCACATAGGCCATCACAGCTGGTCTACAAAGGGCCACTTATTGCATGCCCGCACAGGGTCTCTTATAGGTGGTCCACAAAGGGCAACATATTATTGGTGCACACATAACCAATTTTAGATAGTATACATTGGGAAGGTTATCATATAGACCTGTAGGGTATCTTAGACCCACTCTTCAACAGTCATCAGGTGTCTGGAAAACACAGGATTCCCACATGTAGAGCACTTGATTCTGGGAGAATTAAATTTCCAAGAATGAAATCATATATAAATGTCAAATAAATCTCACTTAGTGTATTTCAAAAGGATATTTTCATCTCAAGGGTCTCAAAGCCATAGAAAACACATTAATCATGTAGGTCCCCCAAACAATATTGGTGTTTTAGTAAACAGGGGCTGATTATGTCTAGGCCTAGTTTGACATGGTCAGACTGGCCCGGTTAACATGGCCCTGTGGTCGCGCAAGACCTGACCTAACTATGTGGTGTCTTGGCCGGCCCGGTCCGACATTACCACTGGTCCCGGCCTATTGGGCCTTACTGGACTCGGCCTAGTTTAGTCATGGGTCCAGCCCGCCTAGTTATCCATTGAACATGATTCATCCAGCCTAGCCTCAACTGGCAAGCCAATTCATTCACAACTAGGGCCACCCAGTGTCCTCATTAACCCCATTGAGCCCACCTGCATTAGTGGGCTAGTTCATTGACATATAGGGATGCCTATAGGCCCTGTTTATGGCACTAGTCTGGCCCACATGGCAGGCGGGTTCTCCCTCTGCCCGAACACTGTGCTGGAATATAGTTTTAGCGGCCACATGACCAACTGAAAATATCCACCTCCCATATACATGTTGTCTAGTGGGGACCGCGTGCTAGAATTATGTTGCATCCCATGTCTGCGGCCTACACCTCTGATGCGGCACAAGAGCGGTGCCACCATGCCACAATGCCGTGACCAACAAGGGAAACTTCCTCTTCCACATTGGCGCTCCATTTTGGAGATCCACATCATTCCCATTTCATCCGTCATTGTCAATGTTCTCTAGTGATTCTGCCAGTTGTATGTTCTACGGACCTCCAAATCCACTATGATGGTCCAATTCATGAACTATATGTGCCATTGAACTTCATGAGTCATCACCATACCTGATATGTCCACAAGGACTCCAAGCCATCAATATGAGGGATTAGTCATAGAGAATACACGAAGACCCATAGGAAAGGGAATTGGGGCATTGTTTGTGTTGGACTGATTCCTCTGCGTTAGAGTTTTTAAATATGGGATGGAGAGATTATTCTTCAAACATAGATTATCTGGATCCAAAAACTCGAGAACATAACCTACCGCAGAGGTGATCAATATAAGGGTCACGTTTTCATGGATCAACCCATGTTAATCTCTAAAAACTAATAACTCGAATAATATAAATTCACATAAAATTAATAGCCTTCCTAGAGAAGGTTTGATTAGAGGAAAGGCTCGTCGATGGTGGTGATCTTTCCACGAAGTTTAAAGATTTGTAGTCGATGGTGGGCTCTCTCATGAGGAAAACTTAAGCTCTCAAAGCCATTGGCATTTGTCGACTTCCAGTCATAGATCATTTATCCATGGGTGTCATCACTGCTTTTCGATTCATTTTCATTATTCATTATAGATAGTTCCATCATCCTTCTTCAGAAGAATTCTAGATCTGGATATGCTATCCAACCCCATTATCTTATTAATAGAGAAATGTGTCACAAAATTTTTGTAACACTGTGTTGTAGCATCATTACACATACACATTAATGAGGTTCGTTAATGTGATTCAATGTGGCCTCACCGCGGCGTAACGAAGAAAAAAATTTAATAAAATAACCTTTTAAGTTATTTTATTTTTCATCCAAAATGTCAAAAACATATCTTTTTTCCTTGACCTGCACTAGTTAAGGTGATTTCTTTCTAAAAGTGACAATCTCATTATAAACTCTACAATCATATTTGATTTTTAATCCATGTTACCATTATGTATTTATGATTATTCAAAAATAAAATTTATTTTATATATTTATTTTATTTATAGTTAGATTCCAAAAATAAACTTTCACTACCAGCCTAGGCTGACCGATGTTACACTCCATCTAAGGGAATAATATACATTGTACTCAATGGTACTCTCATATTTATAATATGAGATACCATATATGAGTTATAAGGATTTTAAAATAAAATAACTTTAATTAATTATTTTATTTACGAACAAAATATTCATTCCATTGTTGACCTGTGCCGGCCAATGTTCGGCACTACCTAATGAAAGAATACCCTCCCAGGCTCAATGCTAGTCAAATATTTTAAATCCGAGTAACTGTTCGTGGGTTATAAGGAATATAAAAATAATATATTTTTATTTACATATTTAAATTATAGTTATTCCATTTCCAAGTATTCTCACTCGAGGCCCGCACAGACTAGTCATATGTGGAACCTAGGATAAACCTTCCATATTGAATAAAATGTTACCCTATGATTTTTTATACAATCACACTATTAAGAGGTATTCCAATTTTTTTTCAAAAATAACTCAATCATGCTATTTAAAACATAAAATTTTTTGATTGATCATTCAGAGAATTCCAGTCCTCGTAATAGCACAACATATTTTCACCTGGTCTCAAAATAATCCCATTGAATTTTTTTAAAAATTAACGGAATTAAAAGGCATTACATGTCATGGGGTATTAAGTAATTATATTTTGACCATCAAGAATTCATTATGATTTGGATCCATCCTGGATACCTTAAAATGTAACTCATACAATAACCTTATGGTTTGACCATCACAGTTAATATTGGAGTAACCATACGACTAAAATCCAACATACACATAACCAATGAATTTGTGGGAGATATAGGCTCCACCCTTCATTCTAGAAAATTTACAATTACTAGAACATACTCATAAAATATGGATAATTTCATAAAATCATTTCTTTTGAATTTTGTAAAATATAATTTTAAAAGTGTATATTTTGAAAATAAAAGTGTGTCACAAATATCATATTATAGATGTGAGAAATAAAATAATGAAATTAATGTGATTATGTACTTTAAATCCACCAAATAATACATAAAATATTCAAAATTTATTACTCAAATAATCATAGTACCACATAATCAATGAAATAGAAAGTTATCCCAATGAATATAAATTGGGTTAATAATTCCCAGACCTCGAGTTAATCTTATGTTAAAATAAATTAAACCTCTAATATACTAGTTAAAAGAGTATTATTAAGATTTTAAGGAAACATATTAATGTTTTTAACACCATATATGATCATTTTTTACATCAGTTGACCCATTTATTAACAATATTTTGTTATTTGCATTGTTTTGGGTGTGTTCTTTACATGATTTCCATGGTCGGTTACTAAATGATTTTATTGTCAAACGAAATAGAAACTATAGAAGTGAAATGAAATAGTCATAATATGTTTCTAGAATAGTATATAATTCCATTAATCATCTTGGTGATATGTAATGAGGTTGAATAATTAGATAAACAATTACTCATATTCATTTTAATCATTTTGGATGTTCTTCGATAATAAAAAACTAGTTTCATTATATAATTTTATATCATGAATATAATTTAATATAAAAAATAAAAAGGGTAAAATCATACAATTCAATATCTGTTACAACCATTAAAATGGTTTTAAATCAATATTTTAAGGATGTAATGGAAATTTAAAACACATTTTCCATGATTTTAATAAATTGTCACATCATGAATGGTGTTTTTATTTATTGAATAAAAGGACCAGGAGAGGAAGAATGATGATTAATAGTTCCATAATAATTATAAAAATACTAAATATATATAATAATATAGATTTAACGCATCTTTGATAATAGAAGGTGAAGAGAGTATAAGAAAAGAAATGAATTGAAATGAAAACACAAGAAGATGAAATATGATATTTACCTCTTGATATATTCTTCTTGAGATACTTCATAAGGAATTTAGTTTTGTATTATTTAGGAGACCAGTAGTTCTTGGAAGTTGAGAAAAACTTTGGGTAGATTATTAGGATGATTTTAGACAATTCTCAATGCTTTATAGGTGTGAGAGGCAGAGTCTGTTGACGATGATATTTTTCAAGGAGGAGAGTGGGGTGTCCATTATTTTAATCAATAGTTTAATATATTTATTCTAGGATATGAATAATCTATATTTTTAAGACCAAAAATAGTAATAAGTGCATGTGAGTCTGAAAGAAGTTCCATTTACATCATCCATGACTCAAACATTATGAAAAAACACATTTATTTGGCATACTTGATAAATTATCGAATGTCGTTATTCTCAATATTCTTGTATTATTGAAAAATACCAAAAATTCAGCCTAACAATTTTTCAAAATGTAAAATTCATAAATGAAATCCATTTTATAACTATAATTTTCTAAAAAAATTATTTAATTTTTTAAAAAATATATAATTTATTCGTAAAAGCCCATTTGAAATCTATAACTCATTTTATAACACCTTGATTAATTATTCATGGAATTGTAAAATTATCTACAACCATGACCAAATAAAATATTAATTTATGAATAAATTTTAATAATTTAATCTTTCATTTATATTATTTAATTAGTCATTAAATTTTAATTAATTATTTATGACTTAATGAAATACCAACACTTATATAATGATCATATAGTAACATATAAGATTCCATTTTTTATACATTTATTGGGGATATTACTATTAATTTTTCAATTTTACTATCCATAAGTGTCATATTACTATTCATAAGGGTAAAATTACTATTCATAACGATGAAATTACTATTTATAAGGGTAGGATACTATTCCCCAATAATTATGTTTGTTCTATCAGACTCCAAATTATTTACTGATCACAATCCTATTTTTTATCTTTTCAAAATTCAAAACACAAAATTGGAAAAATTGTGTTTATTTGATAGATTATAACTATCTCTTTAAAAATGTGTTATTAGGAAGAGACTGAGTGTTTTATTCATTTCTTTAATTTTTCATTGTAAAAGCTAAGGGGTGTTATAGTTATCCGTTAATTTGATTAATTATAAAGAAGAATAATTTATGTTTCAATTTGTATAGTCATTTTCTATAACAGACTCATATATGTATATATTTTACAAATAATACTAAATTTATCGGTCCTTTGGGGTCTGACTCTTATAAAAAAGACAATGTAATTAATAACAAACATCAACTAAAAGATACCTAGGGATGGGTCGCTAAATACACCACACATATTTTATTTTGAAATGGTTAGGTTTTTGGTTTACATATTTATTTTTCATTTCAACTCTTAATAGATTAAGATTCAATTACTATGTTACATTTAATGGTTATCGAAATTTTTTCTTCTTTTAGATTGGGAATCATTATCTTCCATAGCCACGTTTTTAAATATTTTTAGGGAAATTCTTTACTATACATGAATTTTTTTTAAAATTTCATTTCCAGTACATTTTATTTTATTTACAATACATTAAATGGAAACTTTTTAAAAATCATTTTGAATAGTTTTTTTACCGACGTCTGGAATAAATGTAATATTTTATCATATACAGCAAGAATTAATTTTCCATCTATTATTAACATTATTTTCATTAAATAATTTATTAAAAGATTCGACATTTCCTTTCAATGAAAATATTTTCCCAAATATTAATGAATATTTTATATATTAAAAAACTAAAAGAAAGGCTCATTATTTTTCATCAAATAATGAAATTAACTTTTAACATAATTTATAACTTCATTATTACGCTAAGATAGAATGTACTTAATTTTAGATGATAATTATATTTTTATTTATCTTTCTGAAATTATTGGATTTAATATAAAGAATTAATTTCGGATGAATTTATGTTCTTATTATATCTTTAATTGATTCATGGTTTTGTTTTTATAAAATATCTCAAGATCACATTCCAAATAACTCTCTATGATTTCATTTCATTTCATTTTCTCCTACATGTTGATAAGTAATTTATAATTAATTTATAAAATATGATTTACCATACATTGATATTGTCTTAACCATATACCATTTCTATACATGTTATTGGTTGAATGAATATTATTAGTAATTAATTTAATTGAATGTAGAAATATTCCATTAATTATAGATAATTTATGTTTCATAATTAATTTTGTTAACGAATTATATTGATCATTCTATATATGAAGAATTATTAACATATAAAAATTATAGGTGATGTCTGGTTATAGATTTCTCCTCGATGTATTAGTAGGTCCCAAGAGAAAAAATAGATAGCATACCTTAATAAATGGTAATATGGTTTACATCCACACTTTTACTACTAATTATGTCTTTTATGAGGAATTTATAGTGTGGTTCATGATATCATGGTCTAGGACTTGATGGTAAGATCATAAATTTTATAGATTTAAGAATTTTGTTTTTTATGAATGAATTTTCCTTTATCAATTTGTTTTATATGTTGATACTAGAAACGTATATACATTGAATGTAATCCATTTTTATTATCCACTCTTCTATATTTATTGCACCTTCTATATACATGATTAACTCCAATATATGTAACCTTTATTGGGAATATGAGCATGAACGTTGTTTTTTAATTTTCGAGGATATGAAGAAGGATATATTGAATATTTCAACGTCTCAAAAATTATTTTTATTATATTATTTATATTTAAAATGTAATATGTTAGTAATGTAGATATCTGGATTTCCATGACTATAAATAACATTGATTCAATGTGTTTTGATCCATTGTATCTCATAATAATGTAAAAAATTAAACACCATATCTGGGTTACTATTTTCAGGTTTATTTCCTCATATTCATATTTAATTAAAACTAATACCCATTATGAAATTATTATCTACCCATGATTCATTCCTTTTTTGTGTATTCATTCTTGTATTTAATTATTTTTTTATTCCCACTTCTAAAGACCAAATAAATTTGTACAAACCACAATAATTTTAAAATCTTTACACAACCAAAAAGTTTGTGTTACGTTGAAAAAAATAGTCATGTATATTAATAAATATTTGAATCCATATCATTTATAAGTTACATGAACACTCAATGTAATGGTTTTGAGTTATATTATTCTGATGATATCAATATTAATATGTTCGGAGTGATACCTAGAAAACCCAATTCACCATTATAGAAAAGTCTTAGCTACCCTGATGGTTGGTTGTCGTATCCCATGTCCGCATATTAGGGGATATTTTACTCAATAGATAATTAAATTCCTGATAACTGCAATACATAATATTAATAAACTATTGTCAGCAGCTATTCAAAATCCCATAACAACAATTACAGACTAAGGTCAAGATTGATTGAAACAAAATTTTATATTATCAAATCAATTATGAAATGGAAGTACCCTTCACCTATAATTAGTTAAAAAATTAATCAAAATAAATATATAATATTAAAATATAAAAAAATTAAATAAAAATGAATATATATTGACTTTAAAAAATAAATAATTATTCAACCTTATTTTAAAAACATGATACATTTATGAACTATTTATAAAAATTATCTATAAAAATTATCTAGAACATTAATATAAACAAATTACATTCAATAATAAATGGATTATTTTATATTATCAAATTTTAGAATTATATAAATATTATTTTAATCCTTAATAATATTAATCATTAAAAAATTCCCATAGGCTAAATAATATCATTAAATAAGTTCAAAATTTTAATTTGTATAAATTTAAATTTACTATGAATAATTCATAATTATAAACATAAAATCCATTATATTTTATCCTTATAATTTATAACAATTAAAATATTATTTTTCCTTATTTCCAAGTAAAAAATTTATTTCATGTTCATAACATATGACATATAATTTATAAAAAGTATTTAAAATTTCAATTGATAATATTTATAAATTTTTTCAATGATCTATGAAAGCTAATTAATTATAAATTATAAATAATTAAATTAGTCATAAAACATTTTTAAATTATAATGCCCCAAAATAAATTCTATAACTATTTATAAACATTTTATAATCCATTTAAATCAAAGTATTAAAAATCTAATTTTTAATCTTTGTAGTACTTCACCATGACATGAAAAATGCCATGACACTGAAGATATGTTTATTTTTGGAAAAATCACCCTATGTAGAAAATTATGACACACCATAGGGAATCGAAGATATGGTTCAAACCATATTTCTTATAGAATCTAGGTAATAACAACCATATGCATTAATACGTTTTTGTCACTCTGATTTTATTATTTTGACATCGCTATAGGTGCACCACGAGAATTTATATACCACGGTGAAAATGATCCCTTTTTTAAACAATGGATTAATTTAATTTAAACCTTGAATAAAATTTCTTTGATACAAATGTTCGGTTTTTTGTAAAATCATATGACCATTGGAGGTAGAATTGATCCCAAACACAAACATATCAATCTTCAATGAATCTGAAAACAAAATGTATTACAGAAACAGAGATCAAAATAGTTTTATTTAAACACTTGAACATTACAAAATTGAATCCATGTTATTAAATTATGTTACCATTATTATGGTCACTAGGATAATCACCTGATTTCCCAAACATTTGAGACCACAGAAATGAAATATGGATATACAAATGATTCTTGAGTACTCAAGAAAGATCCGAGGGGTTCTAGTACATTCTTCATGTGTTGACCATGATAATTTAATGTACAAGTGTTTTAGAAAGCATGTGAATGATTCTCACTTACCAGATGTAGTCATCACACCCAATAAAAGAATATATCATCATCTAATATGCATCCCTGACAAACATTATTAAATGAAGCATGCCAACCATGTGAATGAGATTGAGTTTCATCACATGACAATAAAATGTTACAAATATAAGAGTGTTCGTTCATCGAAAACATCAATGTATGAGATTATACAGTCAGAAAAGAACCACCCATTTGGTTTGTAATTGAAAAAATAATGATAGATGGCCATTCCACCACCCATGCATCACATGAACATCAAAAAATGTGTGGATGTTGACCATGAATTCATATCCACCACCCTGGTGTGGTGGTTCAATTTTTCATGAACATATTGAATATGTAACACCTATAAAATTTAAGAACTCTATATTTTTTAATGATATGTTATCTAAGTCAAATTGAAGGACCAAATTCAATTAATTTTGAATTTATTAACTATTGGTGATGAATTGATATTTCTTGATTGTTTCATGAATTCGTCTAACATTTTATCATACATTACCCCTCGATTGATATAATCGATTCTATCAGGATTTTATTATTATGAAATAATTGATAATATTAATGATTAGTATACATCAATAATATGAATGATAGAGATAAATTTTTCACAATATATATATTTTTCCCTCTAGTATGTAATACTTGGATGGTATTTAGGTAAAAATATACCCACATGCTTTTATCATCATTATATTATTTAATAGAATCGATGACATAAATAAAAATTTATCTTTTTATTGAATAATGATAAAAAATAAATTATAGAATATAAAAATTATTCATCAAAATATAATTACTGATATTTTCATTTGATTCCTAATATTAATAAATGAAAACAAATAATGATTTCAAATAAAAATAAATGTCTTCTCAAAACTATATTGATGAGTATTTTATGTTATATTTTTTATTAAAAAGGTGTTATTAACCAACTATGTTTACCTTGGGTTGATTGTTTCCCAATATATTTTATTACATTGGTTGTATTGAGATATATACAAGAGTTGGTTACAATTTCCCTCAAGAACATTAATACACTAATATTTTAATTAACATAAATTATTGAATCCTTATTATATAAATAATCATTTAAAATAAATTAATATGTTTAAGTATTTTTATATTGATGTTTATAGTGATTTATAAATGTGTTTATTCTTCTTTAACAATTTATGTGATGTTTTTTTACATGATGAAAATAGGAAAATCTTATTTCAAACTGGTGATCCATGTTTTTTGAAGTATATCCTAATTCACCATTTCCTACTTTCAATGTTTCATTTTTATGACTAATGGGACACATGTATAAAATATTGGGATGATTGATGAGATTTGGGTGATAGTAACCCAACCCTATAAATGATTTATAGAGTTAGAATATAGGGTAATGATTAGGGTTACTGGGTGTGATCCTTTTAAAACATTTTCCATAATATATAAGTTCATAATTAAATATTTATATAAATTATTAAAACTATCCCATAATATATTATTGATTAAAAATAAGTCTAATTATAGTCTCCATACATCGGTATTAATTTTAATCAGTATAATGAGACATTCAATAATTAGACACATTATTACGGTACCTAATTTTATTATTGGTATATACACCTTATACATGTATTCAATGGTATGTGGCGATATGTTCAGTTTTTTACATCTCTATCTTATAAATTATAGGGATATTTGGTTGTTTTTTTGTGAATATCATCCGATGTATGAATTTAATTAGATTGCAGGTAATTTCTAATGATATATACATTTTTTATCATGTTGTTTGTATATATGTTTTGTTGGGTAATTTTTAATAATTTAGGGTCTTATTCATTTTAGTTTTACTATCCAAGGATATGTGTCTCATGTTATTATTATTATTTTAGAACATTTTATCAATAGTACATGTGTAGGTTGATTAAATTTTAATTTTAACATTCCAAGAAAATTCAATCACCATTTGGTTGTTATTATATATCACTGTCTACAAAGGTGAGTGATGAGTTTGTTTCCTTTTGTTAATTACATGAATTTCAGATGTTCGTATAGATTATATATATATATATATATATATATTATTTTCTTCATTTTTTTTGTATGGAAGTAATTTTTATCAGAATATCATTGATTTGGATGTGTGGTTTATTTGACAATTTAATTTTACACTGGTAAATGTTAAATTTTATTTATTTTTAATATATTTTGTCAATAGTTCTTGATAACATTGTCTATATTATTGTTTTTTATTCACAAGAAATGTCATTGTTGTGTTTGTTTTATTATTTTCATCTCTAATTTCAAAGGAATTAAGTGATGTGTTTCGATGTTTTTTGTAATACACGACACATAGATAATTTGGAAGTTTATAACTACTTTCAGATAACATACATTTTTTTGTATGTTGAGTGTGTAGATGTTTTGCCGTCAACTGTTTTTAATAGTTGAATGTATTGTTTTAATATTTTTTAATTTTATTTCCCACTAATATATATTTCATTTTATTGTTTTATTTTCTAATATTATTTCAAAAGTTCATATTGACATTGAATATTTTTTAAATTTTTTATTTTCTGGGTAATTCATTGATGATGTGCCTCAAAGTTGTGGGGTGTTAATATATGTTTGTTTATGTGAATGAATTGGGGCTATGTCGTTTAGTTTATACAAATTATTTATTGATTGATGATGTTATATATATTGTAATTAAATATATTAATAAATATATGGTTTTGGTTAAATAATAATGAAAATATAAGTAATAATATTACTTTTTTAGAAAATAAATATTAATATATATATTACCAGTTTAATATAATTAATGGATAAATAAATAAATATGTACAATTTAATAGAAAAAATACATATTATAGTCATTAAAGGGGTATCTGAAAAAATACTTATGGGGACCATTAGAGACGTCAAAAATTTAATATGGTCACCGATGGTGGTATGAATATGAGTATTTTTGACCCCATCTATCGAACCCATCAAATGAAGTTAGAGAGTGGTCACCCATTTTATGAAAGACACACTTTGATAGATTTTGGTGTCATAAGATACATATTTCTCTACTAGTGTGTACACCAATATTACTAGAAATATGATAAGACTACTATAAAAAATTATTGTTAATTAGTGTATAATTTTTACCTTTATTTGTAATTTTTACGTTCTTACTAATAGGGTGATAAAAAAATTCACTAGCTCGTTATATAAGTTTATAATAGTTATATTTTTAAATGGTTCAAACAAAAGGTAGTTCTTATAGGATAGTAGATGTTATTAGTTATTATCAATTTTATAAAATTTCATAATAAAATATTTTTTATTATTGAAACTAATTACAATCATAAACTTAAAGTAGAATTTGGTAATATTTTATATAATTCATACTGTAACTTTTAGATTTTCGAGTTTCATATATATATAAAAGAGGAATAAAAATAAAAGTAATAATGTTTAATAAAATATTATTAAAAATAGATCTTGATTAATGAAATAATAATTTTTTAGCAACCATATAGATCTAAAAAAACATATGATGTATAATCATTCATAGAAAAAACATCCAATTTCATTTGGAATATTGAAGGGGAAAATAGTTTCTGTGTTGATCATATTGAAGAGAATGTTAAGGGTTTAAACTCATTTAATGACCGAATGATGAAGAAATATAATCTTTTTTTAGTTGAAGAAGACAATACTCTATGATAATAATAAAATTAATTTAGTTAAAGGAGAAGAACATGGTGATTCAATAATTGTGTTATTAAAAGAAAATAGAGAAGATAAAATAACTCAAATGATTTTTCTTGTTTGAGTCAAATTTGGTTTAAAAATTAGGACAAAGAACCCATAATATCTACATTTTATTAATTTTTAGATGAGGAAATAAATATGAGAGATAAATAATAAACATATTGAAATTAAAATTTCATGGAAGGAACCTGAAATTAATAAAAGGTAAAAAAATACTCATACACTATTTAACCATACCACTTACCATAACTTCTTGTTTCTGATGTTCAGAATATCAAATATTTGAGTATGTAGGTTCTTATGGTTCACCAGAGAATGGGAATTTTAAGTAAATGGAATAAAAAACTATCGATCTACACTATACTCTAAAACTATGTATCTTCTTAGTGCACTTAGGATGATGTGGTGACAACATGAACTCAAGAAAAATGACACTCCAAGACATAGAGATGGAACATTTTGTGCTATAAGGTAAAATAAATAAATAATACCCAATATATATATATATATAGGAAAAACAATATCTCAATATACAATTTGACATGGGTGTGTTTTATTGATAGAAGAACACCTTATGAGAAAACACTTTTTTGGATTTTGTTAAAGAAGAAACCCCATATAAAAACCCCTTCATTATAAAAATTTATCATAATGCACATTCCAACTAAGCACCTTATAATGAAACAATGTTAAGAATGAACTTTCAAAACATGAAAATTCTTATAAAAATTATTTAATAAGGATACTTTCTAAAACACATCCATTACGGTGTATTTTTCAATTAATGTTTTTTTAATTTTTTTATTACATATAATGTGGTGGAATACGTAATTAATAATAAAAATTTTATTATTAATAATTTATAATAGTAAATCTAAATAATAAATCTAAATTGTATTTATAAATAGTAATAATTAATAATTTAATCTATATTAATTATTTAATTATATGTTTTCTTAATAATAATATTATTATTAAATATAAAAAATATAAATAATAAAAATAATATTGTTAAGTATAACATATAATTTATTATTATTTAAAATATCTAAAATTTACTTTTAATCGTCAAATAAATTATAATAAATATTATCCTTAAATATTTTCATTATTAAATAATAGTCATACACATTTTATGATTTCGAATTAACAATTATTTATAATTAATTTTTTTTTATTTAATATTAGTAAGTATATAAATAAATAGATTATATGTAATATTTAAAATTATTATTTAGTAATTTGAGTAATATTAACATATTAATTATATTACTATTATGATTATTATAAAAGAGTAATTATTGTATTATAAATTATTAATAATAAAATTATTATTATCAACTATATTATCCATGTTAAAATTTTAATTTATATTTCTGATAAATTATTTTATTAATTAATTTATTAGTTACATTATGAATTATTTTATTTATAGCATAATTTATAATTTTTATTATATCTATTTTAAATATATTAAAATATATTTATTAATGATTAAGATTGTAAATCAAAAAATTTAACTATAATCACATAACACTATATTTATTATTTATTATATTCAAACATCTCTTTTATTTGAATTTAATTTTTATTTAGAAAGTCAATTTTAAAATGTCATTGATTTTATTTATACTATGTGCATAAGTCCATTGATGTGTAAAATTTATACTTTTTATCAATAGAGGTTGTGTTATGTATATTATTTATTATTTTATTTATTTATTAACAATTTTTATTTTCAATTATTTCTTTATTGATTAATTCATTTTTTATTTTTCATTTACATTGTTCTTATACTTTATATTTTACAGCCTTCTAAAGTAATCAAGTTGAAGTGTAATATTATATATTTTAGTAAATGTCGGACTTTAAAAATTTGAACCCCAAATGTAGATACATCTAAATGATTTATAATTATTGTGAAATCAATTGAAATCGACGTAGATATATTGTTGATTTATAAGAACTAATGATTAATCAAAACAAGGTGTCATTTTCCAAATAATGTTGAAGACCATTTTTTTTATTTACAATGCATAAAAAGGAATTTAACTTTTAAAAATATATAAAATGATCAGAAATTGATGTAAATTTTTATAAATGGTGTCTTATATTTTTTTGACATGTGGGAGAAAAAATATACATCAATTCAATGTGCGATGTCCACAAATAGAATGAATAATTAGTTATTATAAAATTTCTATCTACAAAAATGCTTGCAACATAGGGTGAGATAGACAAATGACATCAGATTACTGTGTAATAACGTGAAATGAAACATAGATTGATTTTTTTCGAACGGATGGAAAATCAATCCAATGTTTTTTTCCCACAACAATTGAGAATGTAGATTCAGTAATTCGAAATGCTAAAAGAAGAATTTAACTATTAAATTCAGTAATTCAAAATTCTAAAAGAAGAATTTAACTACTAAAAGAATAGGAAAATATCTCCCATTGATGAAAAAAATTATGATACTTTGATTTGAATTATTTTGTTTGGTCTGAGTAGATGTAGAGTCAATCTGACCTATAATGTGATTGAATGGAACAATATATGGTTTCAATGAAAATTCTAGTTTTTTTAAAAAAAGTTCCATATAGGGTGGCTGGAAAAAATGAGCTCTAATTACATTGAAATTATCCAAAAAACAACATTATATTTGTTTTTTAATTTTAATAATCAACTTCTCATCATGTTAAGGTGTCATTTTACAGAGAAAATGGGAATCAATGCTTCAGAAATTCTAAATTCTAAATCCTGAGATTAACTGTTAAAACAATATAAAATGTCATCTAATTGATGTAAAATATTATATTATTTTTCTTAGAATTATTATTTATTTCTGTGAGAAGAATGTTATTCAATAAGACATGTAATGTGTTCAAATGGACTAAATTTGGAGTTATTATAAAATTTTGGTCTTTTAAAACATACAAAAAATAGGGAAAACAAATCAAATGATCTCATATTTCTATGAAATCACACATAATAGCAATAGATTAATTTTTTTAATATTAGGGACTTATAGAGTTTCTAACTAAGGTTTCATTTCCCCGAGATGACCAGAAACATATTTTCAATAATTTGTAATAATGAATCATGAATTTAACTATTAAATGTACATAAAATGACAAGAAATTGATGTGGAATTTTATGAATGTAGAGTTATAATTATTTTTGTTTTGTCTAAGTAGAAAACATTCCAATATTACTTGGTATGTGGAAGAAAAAAATAATTAACTAGTTCTTATAATATATGAATATTTATAAACATCCTCCCCAAAGGGCGATCCAACAAAATGAGATTGTTTTTTCATTAAATCACAGAATAAAATTGGATTTATTCTTGAATTTTTAAACATATGGAAGGTAAAATTAATGTTTCTTTTTACCCAAGACAACTGAAAATGCAGTTTCAATAACATAAAACACTAAAACATGAATATGAATATTAAAACCATATATAACAATCTCCATTGGATGTGAAATCCTACAAATTATTTCATAAAATTGTTTTTTACATGTGAAAGTAGAATGTGTGTTAATCATAGGTTCATTTTCCCTAATATAAACACAAATAGAAATCATACATTCCTTTTTGAAATAATAAATACTACCAATGAAAAATGAATAATACATATATTTATACATAATTAACATTTTGTTGTTAATGAAATTTTAAATTCACTATATTTTCTTTTTTAATAATAAATAACCCCAATGATTGTTATATAATATATATCATTATACATTATGAAAATAATGATGTTAATTAAATGAAAATATAATACATCATCAATTCAAATCCATCTGTATCTGTACTCTTGTCCCACACATCGGCTCTCTAATAGTAAACCCATATTTACAAGTACATCTATGAGGTTCTAGAGTGTACTCAACTACATGTTCATATGTAATATTATAAACTACATTTCCAGTTGCAATGTCATCAATAGTGGGTCTAGAATCATAACTAGAACCAATATTTGGAAATTGGCATTATCAGAGCTTATGATTTCATAGAGGATTCATTATCTAATACATTCGGTATAACCTGTGCCCCACTTCGAAGTAGGGTGTGTGAGGAATGATGTTGGATGCCATGAGTGATGTAGAAGGTCCAGTTAGTGGGTGTGTAGTGGTGGCCCAATTTGAATAAGGACATGTGGGAAATGTATCTGATGGATCAATGTATGATGACGACGTATTTGGTGTCTATTTAGTGGTATATGTAAGTATTTAAGAGGTGGAACAAAGTTAAAGATGTCACCGTGAAGGTTGGTCCTCATCGATGCTTAATAGATCACGTTCTTCCTATGGCGGAATGGAATTATTGTGAGGAGCATGCTCTAACTATAGGGAGATGATCTCAGCTTATATCATAAAACCTATCATTAAATTAATAACTAAACTGAACTAATCTATTGTGAACGCATATTGTGTCTTGGGTGTGATCATATATTGTACTTGATCAATCCCATCACCCTTAAAAAACATTAAATGACATATTAAAAAATTAATATTAATGAATTAAAAATTGTGATAAAATTAAATTACCATGTTATAATATGACACTTCAAGATCAGTGATAAATTGTATAAACACTCATTTATATAATATCATGTACTATGTGTTGGGGAAGTGATGAAGACATCCTCCAAAATATCCAATAACTCAATAATTATCCCATGAACCCCTCATGGATTTTTATGGGTTGTGTATAATATGCCAATATGGATTCTGTTGTCCTATACGAAAAATATTGTGCACCTCTGAAATTTATATATACGGACTAAGAATAGTCTGTCGATATTTAAACACTCTCTTGATCTTATCAGGTTGGTTCCACTCAGTAACATAAAAAAAGATTAATAGAACCATTATAGTAAAACGATGTAGCCCCATTATAAAATAATCTATAATAGGTCACATATGATCATTTTTATATGACATCAAACTAATCTACCCAAAAAAATAAATTTGGCCAGTCATTAATCAATGAAGACACCACAATATCAAAAATGATTCGTCCATACCTCGTCAATGTAAAAATGATCTAACTGAATACTATAATATGAAGTGGAATGTGTTGGGATATATAAATATGTCATCTAGTAGATTCAAGAAATTTCTATAAGTAAAAAAAATTAGATAAAGATTATAATTAACATATGTGATTGTATGAATTTTTTTTATTAAACATTTAATGTACTTGTGAGAAAATGGTCCCATACACACTTTATCGAGTGGTAAATCATAGAAAAACAAAGGTGAAAGTGTAGGGAATATAATTCATGCCCACATATATAACAAGAAAACACCTATCTCTTTTTCCTCAAGGTGACATTCCCTACAAATCTCTATATACAATTATTACATACGTTGAAATCCCCTACAATACCACTCATCACGCTTGAAATATCCAAGAATATGTTGGTGAATTTTATGAACAAAAGTTCCATATTGATATGAAAATAATGTACCTCCAATCAAAAATATAATTTACACTCATTCATATCTCTTCAATGTGACCTCTTCTGTATTGAAATCAGTAGTGCTGAAATGAGAGTCCATCCAGGACATCCATAACCTACCAACTCTAAGGGTCCCTAGCACATCTTCAAATAGTATGTACAAATATCTGGGTAACATGTAATCCCACCTATATAAAATTTTACATGTAACAATATATATTCCATTAGGATGACCTAATAATATTGAGACATCCTATATGGTAATAATTGTATCCCCCTGAGGCATATGTCATGTATGAATCTATTATATTTGTCACTTAACCATAGATAAAATGAGTAAATTTCAAATGGGTATATACCAACACATTCTAAACCAATATAACATGGGATGACCCAAATTTGTATGATAGACTTTAGTAGGCTCTCGTGGTGAATGTGATCAGCCGTGATTTCAATATCTGATCTTCACCACTATACAATAAATAATGTGATATGTTCTCACTCTGTGTGATAACATGAGTTAGATCCTTGATGCTAGATATAACTATGCCAATTCCATCTATGTAAATTGAAAAATAACTGATAATAATATAAAAATATTATATAATAGGTATCAAATGTTTACTAATAAATAATATAATCTGAATTATGCATCTAATAAAACATTATACATGGAATGTAAAACAGTTTGAATAATAAACCACTAACAAAAAATATCATAGGTTGTGTGGATGAACCCTCCATTATATCATTCCAAGGATACTGTCTCTAACCATTTCCCTCTTGCCTAAATATACTACATCATTGAATCATCCCATTCTATTGAGGGAAAGTAATTTTTTTCATACATGTTGATTTCAAGAGATAATTTACATGAAACCACAATAGATTTAGAACATCAATTATAAGAAACATTGGAGCCTTTAAAATTGATACATCTCTAACTACCATGCACTCTATGCAGTAGAAATTCTATTACATGCCGAGCTCATTCACTGGATCAGCATAAATCTCCTATGAGAGAAGATGATGATAACATGTTGTAAGTACTTGTCATCAAGGGATCCTATATGATTGGAAGTAACCATATTCCCATGTCCGACAATAAAGAGAATCAATCACCACATAACCATCCTGAACCTCTCTAACTTCTTCCTAACATCCTGTCATGTAAAATGATACAACATATATGATGTGTCATGTGTTTTGTTAACCTCAAAATCTATTCTAAATCATTTTGAATGTCGTTGAACCAGAAATAGTTCCTTCATAAAAAATTTAAATATGTCAACAATGTATTTGATGCATCATGAAAATTTATGTTATACAATACCCACATTGGGTAATATTCTAACCCCCTTTAATATGTTGTTAATGCATTCAACATTGTTTTTAGTCATTGCATATATCGCTTCCCTTCATAAAATGCAAGAAATAGTTTTTCTTTAGGATTCACACCATGTACTAGTATAGATCAACATTTATTCATCTGATTCATTCCAATATTTGATGGAAAACTTTCTTTCCAGGTTCATAAACTATAAAATAATGTGAGAAACATTTAAAATCTAAACATTGATATAAAATGTTCCTACATAATTAATATTCAAATGATGAGATCCAATTCCTTTGTTGATGATTTCTCTTTTCATGTGGTCGTGGTACAATATTTTCCATACATTACTAGTAATATGCCTCAAATAGTTACGGTGTACGGAATGTGGGGGTAACCAACAATAATCCCTGAATTTTACTACTTATTTAGTATCTTTATGATGATATTAAATAAGGAATATCCAAGGAGTATTGGAAACATGAACACACAAAAAATATAGAAAAAAATCCACAATTCCATATTATCCTTAAATCCTCCAACTCAATTTTTTTTCATAAAATCCATTTGGATGATTGGTAACCCCGTTACACCATACAAAACCAGATATCAAAAGCTGGGTCGAATTTCAAAATTCAAAATAGAAAAGGCACCACCGTGGGGAATAAATACTGCAAATCATGCCCAACCAGTAAACTAGCTGACACCATCATTATCATAACACAATAGACTTCATCACAACAACTCCATCCCTACCAAACATCGATCCATTATCCTACCATCCCCTCAACACCGTTGTCGCATTCACTACACCCATTTCCGTAAAACATTACCACCATCAAACACTATACCAACAGAACATCTTCCATCATCCACACCATCCAAATGCCACACCAGAACTCCGAAGATAGTCGGTCGTCATCCCCCAAAACACCCAATTTATAGAACGATCTCACCGCATGATAAGGATCAACAAAAATCCATCGAGTACCAAAACCAATCATTAAAAAAAAACCACTCCAAAAACACAAAAGGGGTTCATTTCTGAAGAAACTTCGATCAGATCAAGCAGATCGACAGAAGTAGGAGAAGATCCAAACCATTATAGATGACTAGAGGAAAAATCCAATATAAACCGAAACAAGCTAGTGACAATGCCAAAACCTGAACGTCAATGAAGAAGAAAAAACAAGTATGTCACGCGATGTGCACCATCGCCCATCAAAAATCACATCCCAAAACCACTGAGAAGCCACCGCTCTAGATCCGACCAGGAGAAGAGCTAAGGTACTTGGAGTCCGGGAAGAGGTTTGAATAGTAGAGGGCTCTGAACGAGGACATCCCGAAGAGACTAAAACAATATCCAAAGAGGAGAACAAGATGACGTAGGAGCGCGCCTAAAAACCGTTGACCTTCGGATCCAAATTCCCAAAACCAAGATGAACCACTGCTCCAAATCCGACCTAGAGAGGAATAGTAGAACACATGATCAGAGCAAGCTAGAGTGTTCTGAGGCTTCCACAGCGAACCTCCATTGACAGAAAGGCCATGAAAGATGAATAGACCTCAACAGGATGAGAACCTGGTTCCAAGGAGATGAGAGGAAGTAGGGTAGAGAAAATGAAACAGAGAAAGAAATGGGCCGCAATGAGTAGTGCCATCATGATTAAAACCCAAGGGGAAAGAAATTTTGGGCAAATGGAGAAAGAGACGGGTCCGAAAGAGCCACACAGTCACGAAGAAACCCTTAGGGGAAGAAGACTGCACTCGAGGGAATGATCTAGGGGAGAACAGGTCCATTCCTTATATAATATAAAATATTAAATTTGAATGATACTTATATTTCTATATTGAGTGGAAAAATCAATATAAATCCATTATAATTCCCATATGGAAATTTTCAATCAACCTGTGTGATTCTATTTCGAACGTGGGAATATAGTGATTCAAGGAAGGAATTCCCTAAATATCCAATGGCATTGGTCTTTTTCTGTAGATACTTGATTTTCCTCCTATGATCCACTATTTCAATTTGATAAAAAGTCCATCGAATTTGATCTAATTACTCAATCACATAAGGAGTTACCTAATATGATGTTACCAATCTCCAAAAAATGTATCAAAATATTTCTTCTTAGTAAAGAATGCCTACTTGTATGAATGTTTCTATCCATTTTCACTCTCCATGCATTTTTCTATTAACATGAAGTGAGCATCCTGATTAAATCATAGCATAAAAATTATTAAAGAGAATATCAATTGTATTCGAGGTTTTTATGACCTTGAGTCAACCATGGACTCAAATAAGTTCCTAGTCATGATTTTATTTTATTATCCACCATGTTTGATTTGTCGCACGGGTAGCTTACAATCACATCTTTCTTATGTCACCAAAAAATATAAATTTTATAGAAAAAATTGATCTTGTCGAAAAATCAATGATATAATAGGGTTTCAACATAACATGGTACTACTTTATAACTTTTTGTAATATCTCTTTACTCATAAATTTTCTTCAAATATACAATTCATCACCATTCCTTCAAACATTTAATTCCTAGGAAATACATATGAACTCATTTGTTGTTGTCACTGCATCATAATCAATAAAAAAACAGTAGTCTAAATTAGTGGGATATGTTCACTAGACGTTCATGTTTTATTTTGGGATCATTGCTGAGCATTGAATCATATTCTCTATCAGATACTTCCTCATCCACTAAATGATCATCAAATGCATTGTCCATCACTACCAAATGTATATCAGCTACCAAAATAGATGTCAGAAGATCATCTACATTGACTATCATCTAAAATATTTACTCTTCTCTACTTGAGTTTTCATCACTGGATCCACCATAAAAAACATCCTATATGTATGCATATAATCCTCAAACAAATCCAACATCGCATGAAATGTTTTTTTTTCATTTTGATTGATATCCTCACTTTTAATAACATTAATATAAAATTGCATGACACTATGCATTCTATGCTCTTGATATGTATCGCAAGAAATCCTAAACATTTCATCATTAACCAATTATTGATGCATGTAATATATATTATCCCGATTTATTGAAAAAATGTAAATAAATATTGATATACAGTGTCTCCTAGAAAGCATCAATCAATTCTGAATTTTATAATTAATGTTTTTATCTTATCACATATAATAAAACATAACAATCATATTAGTCCATGAATATATGATATGCCACATTCATGATTTATTGTTTCAAATCCATTATATAAAAAATCATGTAACTATTTTTCCATATTTATGTAATTGATATTTTAAATTAATACTCAAGTTAAATAAATTGTAACTTCCTCGACCTGGAAGGCACTAAATTGGTGCCATGATGTGGGTCGCCACATGACCTCAAAAAATCTCCATATATGCTAGAGGTTACCAATGTGCAATAAGTGTCTAAAAGTCACACTGGGAGGAAATACCATCTTTTCTAGAGTAAGCCACATTATAAAATAAATAAAATATTGGAAAAAATACAATAACCAATAAATGATCACAAATAATCACCCCCAAAACAAGGTGTAAACCACAACCAATGTTAAACATTTCAAGTCAGGATATACTGCACAATGGAAACTACCCAAAAAAGTAATGAAAAATAGTGTAATCCCCCAAATGGTCCGAACTCAAATTCTGGATCCCCATCCAAGCATATACCAAGTAGGAATCATCTCCTTAACACCGAGCCCTTACCCTAATCCAAACCTAAAAATATGATGTCTCCTCAGGTACCCAAAGGTGGCATGAGTAGGGTTTGAGAAAAACATAGTAGGAATCCACCAACAGTGTCTAAAAAACATCTAGTCTAATATATAGTGCTTGAAAGTATTAAATAAATTAAAATTAAACATGGTCATCACATGTTCCATGGGTTTGGAATATGCGTCATCTATGCACGGGTCTAAGGGAATTATAAACAATATATAAAGGAATAAATAGCGTCTTTATCTTATTTGGTGATAATCACATCAGAAAAAAAATATTATCCTCACATAACAACCTTCATCTAGGAGGAATTGAACCATTAGGGGAATATATCCTCTACCTCTTCTTTAACCCATTCATTTGGGGACAGAGATCAAAACCATTGTCTATCTTGAACCATGGGTTCAGAATATCATGTAATTACTCAACACTACCAAGAAATGTTCACATTATTTTTTATCAATCCACCACATAAATGTCAAATCACAACAAAAAACTACCAATACAAATAAAAATCATATTCAGAAACCATTTACAAGAGAATTGATACTATTCCATAACCATGTAATATATTTTTCATTACCTTACATATTTGTTTATCCCATTTCCCATCCTCATGTCTTAACACATTATGTATATTCAACAATTCCCATATGTTATCCATTATTCATAAATCCCCATAAATTAGACAATTATTCCATTTATCATATCAAGGGTACAATTCTTATATCCCAATTCAATACCACTTAATTACAAGAATCTCATTAGTTGTACCCCATAAATCACATGTATTACATAATTCGGTATATTCATATATTACCTTATAAATATATATTTTCATGTTATTCAATTAATAGGCCATTTATAATATAACAACTTCATCATTTATCATATATAACCAATTAATAATTTCATCATATTTCATAACCCCTTTGACATGATCTCGATTAACCCAATTAACAAATTATTCAAGTTATGCCAAACTAACCATTATATATTTATCAACCCGAGGAAAAATAACAATATATGATCCTCAAGACAAATACACATTTTATCATGTTCAATAAGGGTTATATGTTATAACACACCAATAACACAATTGAATTTTTCAAACTCAAGGTTTAGGAATGTCGATAGGTAGAAAATATCAATCAATCCTTCCTCAATGCATCCCACGAGAATCATGAGGGTTTCAAATCATTATTAACATGCTTATTTTATGAAATCCCACCAAATGAATTTAATATACATCAAGAGGGAAACTATAGCATATCATCATATGAAAAAATCTCATAAAAACTATGGGATATGATTTGTATACCCCTAACATGAATCCATTGGAGAACACACTCTCAATCAAATCCTTAGATCCTGATTCAACTATCATTTGAAGACTTAACCAATATTTCACGAAAAGAATTCATTTAGGGCTTTTGAATATGATCACCTAAAATAAGAGACCCAATCTGAAAATAAAAGAACAAACAGGATTATACCTACACTGAGATTCGATCCACAATCGATGGTACTTCAAATATCCATGTAATGAGGGCGATGGATATTTTGGAATATATAGGACCGTTGGTTCATCCCAGGGGTTTCATGCGATGAAATGAGTGAAAATATTATGGAGAAGATAAAAATACCATAGTTTAATTTTTTAAAATTGTCCAACTCTAATGGGACACATGGTTTACCGAAATGGTTGTCAAAACCATACACAAACATTGTGCAAGCCATTTTTTAGGGAAGCGAGGTCGACCGGTTAACATGATGGTTGTATAGTTTGAAAAATTCTTATACAATAGTGAGATATAAAACATTTTCAGGTTTTATGCTTTCCCTGGAAATCCCACATGGTTTAATAAACCATGCAAAAATCGTGTGCCTTTAATGGGCTGGCCTGATTTTTCATTCCATTATAATTTTTAACCCACAGAACACCCTCTAGGTTCCACATACTCCTAAGAAAATATCATTTTATCCAAAAAGGGATTGAAAACAAAATGTAAAAAAATTAAAACCTCCATGGATTCTAGGACCATACATGTAACACCCCGAGATTTTAGAAAAATATTCTTTTAATTTCATTAATGTCTTGTGCTACACCAAGATTACCTTGCGCTATACGCAACACCATATTAGCTTGCAGTATACACAACACTATTATTGGATCGTTGTACACACAATTTTGATAATAGTTATTCTACGCAACATTGAGTAAATATATATATATTCAATGTATAAATGAAATATGGTTGGATTCTGTTATACGAAACAACGAAGGATTCTTACGCAACACGCAAACCTGACTTGGCTTGCATTACACGCAATCGCAACCTTCCTCGATAGTGTGTGTTGTACGCAATAATGGGTTTTACTAAACAAAGATATATTATTATAATATTTTTATGAACTAGCCTTTATGAATAGTGTTATCTTAATTTTGAATTTTATAACATTATTATTCATCTTACACATTTCTAGAACATAGTATAAGAACAAAATAAATTTTTTGGGTAAAATAAGTATTTTTAAAAAAATGCAGTTTTGCCGCCTTTTGATGGCGCACCCACTTTAAATCTAGTTTTTGACATGTTTATAAGTTCAATTTGACAAAATAAAATTCTTCTTTTGAATCAGGATATAAAAATTTACATTAGATAAAGATTTGATATTTTTCCGATAACATTCATATTTTAATGAATAGTAAAAACACGCTATATTTTAATTAAAATAGTAATATCTTATGTGGATAAATTATAATAGTGAATGATTGTAAAGTATAAATAGAATATAATTTTACCATTTAATATAATGTAAGTCATTATCATTGATTTTACCTTAAATTATTAGGTTAAATCAATTCAAACTTTTGCAATGTTTTAAAGAAATACCCATTTTCTTTCGACAACGGGATTAATATTAATTTAATTTATGCAACTTTGGTGTATTGAATTTGGAAAAATGGATTTCATATTTGGAATCAGTGGATCCAAATTATTTTAATAAGATACTTTTTATTTTTGGGAATTATGAATAATAACTACGGAAAATTTTATTTACCATAGTTAAAGGTAAATAGGGTAAATAAGGGTAAATATAATATTTTAAAATTACCCTAACAAATGTCAAAATCTTATTGGATGACTAAAAGTCGACCCATAACACCTAAGGGTCGGATTATATTCATTTAATTAAATTTGTTCCATGAAAATAAATTAATTATTATTCAAACCAAAGAATGTGACAACATGTCACTTTCTTAAATCTTATAAGTATAATAATTTTAATCTAGTGATAAATTTCATGAAACTTCGCACATGATTAGTCTCCAGAAATCTAATACAATTATCTACATCATAGGAATTTATTTAGAATTTTTAGAGATTATATAATTATCATTTATTATGAAACAATGATGATGCAGTAATTGTCTTATTAATGAAATATTGACATAATTGATGTTATAAATGTCCAAATAAATGTAATTTGAGACTTTTTATGACTTAAACTAATTTTATAGGTTAATATGACATGTTATTGTTGATTTAAGTAACTTGGTTCGAACATATCATTCTGTAATGAATTTCATAAAAATCATGTACCAAATAGTGTCAAAATTGACATAATTTAGTTTTTAAAACAAATATTATATTATTTATTGTTATTTTATTCCTAAAAATCTAAGGTTCGGACAAATGACTTAGATAAGATTATATATATTAGTAATAAACAACTTGGGGTTCCTTTGGCTTGATATAGTAATTTTATTAACCATATAGTGTAAAAAAACAAAAAGACACGGTAAAAGTTAAATTATTTAACTTAGAGTTAAATCTAATTGATAAGGTTAAAATAATATCCTAAACTTGTCTAAATACTATTGGATGAGAGGATTTCGACCCATCCCCAACTTAGCCTAGAAATAAATCAATTTGGAGCTATTTAAAACCCAAGTTTACTTTATAATAAAATAATATTTTTAGTTATTCCAAAGGTGCCCCTCTCCTCCCTTATAAAAAGGCACCTCCTCCATCTCTTCCTCACACAACATTGAGCCTTCAAGCTCATCCAAACCTTGCCAAATTCTATTCTCCAATTCCCTAGCAACATCCTAGTGGTTCTGGTCTTCCTCAAAGACCAATTTTAGTTCCCTAAGAGGAGGTCTCATAGAGGCGCTTCAAAAAAGAGGTAATTTGCATTACTGATTCTTTCAACTTTATTTCTTCTTCCACTTCTTCTTATTAGGTTGTTTCATTATGAAGTAATAACAAAAAGACACCGTAAAAGTTAAATTATTTAACATAGAATTAAATCTAATTGATAAGGTTAAAATAATAACCTAAACTTGTCTAAATCCTATTGGATGAGAAGATTTAGACCAATCCCCTCCTTAGCCTCGAAATAAATCAATTTGGAGCTATTTAAAACCGAACTTGACTTTATAATAAAATAATATTTTTAGTTATTCCAAAGGTGCCCCTCTCCTCCCTTATAAAAGGGCACCTCTTCCCTCTCTTCCACACACAACTTTGAGCCTTAAAACTCGGCCAACCCCTGACAAATTCTCCTCTCCACTTCCCTAGAAACATCCTAGAGGTTCTGGACTTCCTCAAAGACCAATTTTAGTGCCCTAAGAGGAGGTCTCTAAGAGGCGCTTCAAAGAAGAGGTAACTTCCGTTACCGATTATTTAACCTTTATTTGTTCTTCTACTTATTCTTATTAGGTTGTTTCATTATGAAGTAATAACATCAGTATCACTCATATACTGATATGTTATTATGAGTATGAAACAACCCTATTTCACCATCTATCCATCCTACGGAAAACAAAATCACCGCGCGTGCGTACATACGGAATACCGTCTCCACGCCGTGGTGTAATCTGTTTTTCCATCAACACCATACATGGATGAATATTATTGTGTAAGGAATAACTATACATAGTTATTATAACATCATAATGATTCTGATATATTGTATCATCCACTCCAATTAAATTCAATAATTATGGAAATGATATAATCGCTCGTGCGTACGTACGGACTACCGTCTCCACGACGCGATTCATTATCCATGTTAACCATTTAAGAATGATTATAAAGTATATATAAGCAATAATAATGAAATATATGACATTATAAAGCTACTGGATTTATGTGTATATATATGTATGTAATCTACTTAATTTCACTCAATTCAATAATGAAACGAAAACAGCGTTCATGTGTACGTACGGCCTACCGTCTCCATGAACGATGTATTTCTTTCCATTTATCGATCCATTATATATTTGTATATTATGAATATATATTATATATAAATCATATTTTATATTCTATAATTAATTAATAATGATCTATGTAATCATATGAATAATTACAAGTTGAAACACGAACGACAAATGAGACGATTTTATCCAAAACGCTACTTTAACATGAATTTACAAAAGAACGGGTAATATAATGTCATAAGTGAACCATATATGATATAATAACAATGAATATGATTCTGTAATAAGTCAATGACATTATTTAAATCATTATACAAGAGGTTCGGACACTTACGATGCAAATCGGACCTAAGGTAAGGGAAATATCACAATCTCATTTTTATCCGAGATTGATTATACTTTGGTATTTAATGGGGTGTATTTTATCATCCACATCCATGTTTCCTCCATATTTAATATTATTTCCATCTACCACCAATTTTTTAAATCCAATTTTACCCTTCGGTGAGTTTTTAGTAAAAGATATGAAAGGAATCTTTTGTCGTTTTTCGTACGAGGTACTTTTTGACTTTTCCGACAAAACTACGAAGAATGATTTTTTTAACTTATATGACATGAATGGATTTTTAATACATTAATTCCGAGAAGCTTACTTTAAAAGTTTTCATGTTTATTTTTAATCAACTTCTTTTAGTTTATAATTTTACGACATGCTAAGAAAGGAAAAGTGTTTTTGAAGTAGAAAGGATATTTTCCTCAAGAATGAAGTTCAATTGTTTTATCAAAATTATTTTTCATCTAAGATAATAAAGGGTTCTGTTTTTATCCCTATTATTACATTGATTTGATTATGTTGTGATGGAATTATTTTTATGAAATCTTTAATCATGTATGAATTGTTTTATGATGTCATGATGTTTAAGATTCCCATATTTATTACATGGGTTATGCAATGATATATGATTTATGATTTTGTGGCACACATAAGAATGGTATCATTATGAGATGTGTGGGACCTATATATCCCTCCAATGCATTGGGTAATGATTTTATATCTCATGAGATAGACATGGCTGGAATGGTAGGTTATACCGGTTCAGTGAAACAGGACTGAAACGAGGGTGACTCGGTTCAGAAAGGGACTTTGTCCACTAAGATAGTCTTGGAAATGAGTCTTGACTAAAAATAAATGATTCTCTATGATTATTTGTGTATTCCACAAAGTTTCATGTTTTATGTTATTATTATTGTGATTACATTTCACTACCATGATTTATCCCATGTTATGAAATTATGCTCTCTTTTACAGGTTATGATTTCCAAAATGTTATGTTCTTATGAATATGATGTTATTGACATTTCTTTTGTTTACCCTTACTGAGAATTTGAGCTCACCCTTTTATGTTTTCTTTTCCCCAGGATATAAAGAATGGTTTTAGGTAAAATAAAGGAAGACATTTATGGGAGATGTTGAAGATCTTTCACCACGATTAGAAGATTATATTATGAGTTTCCAAAGAAACTAAACTATTATGATCCTTGTGTGTGTGTGTTTTTTGTTATATACTAAGTATTCCGCAAAAGTAATGTAATGTCCATGTACGTCAGGCTTTGGGTCTCTACAGTTGGTATCAGAGGGAGGTTTAGTCAACCTTTGGAAACTAGGATGCGAGAACTTTAGTGAGATCCCTAGAGATATTTCTATGGTATGTCTAGGGATATCTCTAACGTTAAGTATACGTATATGTTATAGTCCTAGAATTGCGCTAACGATCTTAGAATTTAACATAAGATGTTAGATATTGAGGGTACTCCCCCTTTATTATGTTGTTTTCCCTGTCATAATTTTTTCCTCTCACACTATTCTTTTTGGGTTTTAGAAAATGGATGGAAACAAGATGATTCGTGATAATGGAGGATATGATGGACAATGGAATGATTTTCTTCATGAGCAACCAAATGAAATGGGATTTGGAATTCCAAACATCATTATTATGCGGAATCAGCAATCACATAATATGATCAATAAAGTAAAATTTGGTAAGTTTCCTGACTCGGCTAATAAGAGAATGATGGAGTCTCATTATGATCATAGAGGAAAGAAAGTTCAATTTCCCATCTGTAAATCATGTGGGAAGAGGCATCAAGGAGAATGTTTCAAAGGAACTGGAAGATGCTTTGGGTGTGGAAAAGAAGTACATAAAGACAGTAAGTGCAAAGGAAAAGGTTCAGTTAACACCATGGATGAGGATAATGGTATTCCTACAACATCAATAATGGTTAAATGTTTTAAATGTGTAATATACGGGCATTATGAAAACCAATTCCCTAATGGAATGTCTCGTGAAGAGAATCAGTATGGTCGTATGGGTAGTATTTATGTGGATGATGATGAAGAGACTACAAATGATATGTGAGATGGAAGAATTGTTGAAGCTCGGTCAATGGTTTAAGAATGTAGTGGAATGATTACATGTTTATCATGTGTAATGTTGTATAAGTAATCTCATGATACTATGGAATAAAGAGACATCTATGGATTGATACAAAGTTGTCTTTCCTTGAGTTTTTAAAGTGTATTATTAATGTTACCAGTATCCATGAAAGGTTATTCAGATATTTTTGGAATGTAGATGATATGCGCATAATGAAGGGATAAGGGAAAAATTAAATTTTTGATAGTATTCATGAGCTCATGACTGATATAAGGAGAAGGTTATATCATGGATTGAGTATATAGAATTTTTGGATTTTGGTATTTGGAAAGAGTTAACTTTTGACTGCATTCATGTTTTCACTAAGGTTCAATGTGTATTCATTTTTCAAGAGAATACATGATTAAGGTATTCACATGTTTGTAATTTGACCAACAAGACATATATTATGATATATGGGGATCAACGATGGTATTAAATATCTGGTAATCATTTTCACTATATTATGAGAGTGTACTGCAGTATTATAGATAAGCCTAATGATTGGAATGGATTATGTTGGACATAAGTTAGTATTGTTTAAGGATATAAGTTTTTCGATATTATTGATATGATGTTATAGTAATATGGTTTTAGAAAATGGACAACCTGCAGGACGGGCGACATCCCATCGCGTCGGACAAAGCTGTCTGAATCGAACCCACAACCGAAGTGCGACTGGCCTTTATCGCCTACCACTGGCTTACAGGAAGTCCCTAGTTAGTATAAACTAGTTTTATTTATTATGATGTATGATATATGAAGTATAAGTTCATTTTTGGAACCATATACGATTAATCTAACCATAAGATGGACTTAACTTTTGCTAACCTTTTGTTTGAAAGAGATGGAATGACCCATCATTCTATCAAATGATCTGCTAACACATCACTAATAACAAATTCAACTTCATTTCTTTAAGGGGTGAAGTGGAAATTGTTCAATTCACGAACAATAGTGAGATTGTACCAAAATCATGCAAGTATTTCTTTTAATTCATCAACTATAGGGAAATGATCATGAAAACCAAAAATGTTGTCCTAGTTCCCTTATATCCGATTAATCAAATGGTACCTTAGATCATCACAAATAAATATCTTTGTGATTGTTGGCTTTTTCATAGCCATGTTCTCTACCACTCTCCATCAGAACTTGATGGTTAGATTTTTCTTCTATATCCATATTTTCATCTATGTTCTCCTACGTGGAAACCCCGTGATGAGTTAAATTGGGTAACTGTTACATTTCATACTTTAGTTTTTAAAAGCCATGTTTTGGTATTCCTTTTTACGATGTGGGTTTCTATTAAACAAACTTTCGAGTAGTAAACCATTTATAACCCCGACGAATTTCGAGGGAGAAATTCATTTTAAGGGGGTAGAATGTAACACCCCGAGATTTTATGAAAAATATTCTTTTAATTTCATTAATTTCTTGTGCTACACCAATATTACCTTACGCTATACACAACACCGTATTAGCTTGTAGTATACGCAACACTATTCTTGGATCGTTGTACACACAATTTTGATAATAGTTATTCTACGCAACATTGAATATATATATATATATATATATTCAATGTATAAATGAAATATGTTTGGATTCTGTTATATGAAACAATGAAGGATTCTTGTGCAACACGCAACCCTGACTTGGCTTGCATTACACGCAATCACAACCTTCCTCGATAATGTGTGTTGTACGCAATACTGGGTTTTACTAAACAACGATATATTATTATAATATTGTTATGAACTAGCCTTTATTAATAGTGTTAACTAAATTTTGAATTTTATAACATTATTATTCATCTTACACATTTCTAGAACATGGTATAAGAACAAAATAAATTTTTCGGGTAAAATATGTATTTTAAAAAAAAATGCAGTTTTGCCGCCTTTTGATGGCGCACCCACTTTAAATCTATTTTATGACATGTTTATAAGTTCAATTTGAAAAAATAAATTTCTTAATTTGAATCAGGATATAAAAATTTACATTAGATAAAGTTTTGATATTTTTCCGATAACTTTCATATTTTAATGAATAGTAAAAACACGCTATATTTTAATTAAAAACAACTTTTTTCATCGTAATAACTTTTGTGGTTAAATTATAATATTTAATGAATTAAAAGTATAAATAGAATATATTTTTACCATTTAATATAATGTATGTCATTAGCATTGATTTTATCTTAAATTCATAGGTTAAATCAATTCAATCTTTTACAATGTTTTAAAGAAAAACCCGTTTTCTTTCGACAACGGGATTAATTTTAATTTAATTTCTGCAACTTTTTTGTATTGAATTTGGAAAAATGGATTCCATATTTCGAATTAGTGGATCCAAATTATGTTAATAAGATACTTTTTATTTTTGGAAATTATGAATAGTAACTACGGTAAATTTTATTTACCATAGTTAAAGGTAAATCGGGTAATTAAGGGTAAATATAATATTTTAAAATTACCCTAAAAAATGTCAAAATCCGATTGGATGACTAAAAATCGACCCATAACAGCTAATGGTCAGATTAGATTCATTTAATTAAATTTTTTCAATGAAAATAATTTAATTATTATTAAAACCAAATAATATGACAACATGTCACTTTCTTAAATCTTATAAGTATAATAATTTTAATCTAGTGATAGAATTAATGAAACATAGAACATTAATAGTCTGCAGAGAGCTAATACAATTATCTACATCATAGGAATTTATTTAGAATTTTTTGGGATTAAATAATTATCATCTATTATGACACAATGATGATGCAGTAATTGTCTTATTAATGAAATATTGACATAATTGATGTTATAAATGCCCAAATAAATGTAATTTGAGACTTTTTATGACTTAAACTAATTTTATAGGTTAATATTACATTTTATTGTTGATTTAAGTAACTTGGTTCGAACATATCATTCTGTTAATTTCATAAAAATCATGTACCAAATAGTGTCAAAATTGACATAATTTAGTTTTTAAAACAAATATTATATTATTTATTGTTATTTTATTCCTAAAAATCTAAGGTTCGGACAAATGACTTAGATAAGATTATATATATTAGTAATAAAAAACTTGGGGTTCGTTTGTCTTGATATAGTAATTTTATTAACCATATAGTGTAAGAAAACAAAAAGACATGGTAAAAGTTAAATTATTTAACTCAGAGTGAAATCTAATTGATAAGGTTAAAATAATATCCTAAACTTGTCTAAATACTATTGGATGAGAGGATTTCGACCCATCCCCAACTTAGCCTTGAAATAAATCAATTTGGAGCTATTTAAAACCCAACTTTACTTTATAAGAAAATAATATTTTTAGTTATTCCAAAGGTGCCCCTCTCCTCCCTTATAAAAGGGCACCTCCTCCATCTCTTCCTCACACAACTTTGAGCCTTCAAGCTCAGCCAAACCCTGCCAAATTCTATTCTCCAATTCCCTAGAAACATCCTAGTGGTTCTGGTCTTCCTCAAAGACCAATTTTAGTTCCCTAAGAGGAGGTCTCATAGAGGCGCTTCAAAAAAGAGGTAATTTTCATTACTGATTATTTCAACTTTATTTCTTCTTCCACTTCTTCTTATTAGGTTGTTTCATTATGAAGTAATAACATAAGTATCAATAATATACTGATATGTTATTATATTTATGAAACAACCCTTTTTCACCATCTATCCATCCAACGGAAAACAAAATCACCGCGCATGCGTACGTACGGAATACCGTCTCCACGCTGTGGTGTAATCTGTTTTTCCACCAACACCTTACATGGATGGGTATTATGGTGTAAATAATAACTATAAATAGTTATTATAACATCATAATGATTCTGATATATTTTATCATCCACTCCAATTCAATTCAATAATTATGGAAATGATATCATCGCTCGTGCGTACGTACGGACTACCGTCTCCACGACGCGATTCATTCTCCATGTTAACCATTTAAGAATGATTATAAAGTATATATAAGCAATAATAATGAAATAAATGACATTATAAATATACTGGATTTATGTGTATATATATGTATGTCATCTACTTAATTCTACTCAATTCAATAAGGAAACGAAAACAGCGTTCATGCGTACGTACTGCCTACCGTCTCCATGAACGGTGTATTTCTTTCCATTTATCGATCCATTATATATATGTATATTATGAATATATATTATATATAAATCATGTTTTATATTCTATAATTAAGTAATAATGATCTATGTAATCATATGAATAATTACAAGTTAAAACACGAACGAAAAATGAGACGATTTTACCCAAAACGCTACTTTAACATGAATTTACAAAAGCACGTGTAATATAAAGTCATAAGTGAACCATATATGATATAATAACGATGAATATGATTCTGTAATAAGTCAATGACATTATTTAAATCATTATACAGGATGTTCGGACACTTACGAAGCAAATCGGACCTAAGGTAAGGGAAATATCACAATCTCATTTTTATCCGAGATTGTTTATACTTTGGTATTTACTGGGGTGTATTTTATCATCCACATCCATGTTTCCTCAATATGTAATATTATTTCCATCCACCTAAATTTTTTTAAATCCAATTTTACCCTTCGGTGAGTTTTTAGTAAAATATATGAAAGGAATCTTTTTTCGTTTTTCGTACGAGGTAATTTTTGACTTTTCCGACAAAAGTACGAAGAATGTTTTTTTAACTTATATGTCATGAATGGATTTTTAAAACATTATTTCCAACAAGCTTCATTTACAAGTTTTCAAGTTTATTTTTAATCAACTTATTTTAGTTTATAATTTTACGACATGTTAAGAAAGGAAAGGTGTTTTTGAAGTAGAAAGGATATTTTTCTCAAGAATGAAGTTCAATTGTTTTATCAAAATTATTTTCCATCTATGATAAAAAAGGGTTCTATTTTTATCCCTATTATTACATTGATTTGATTATGTTGTGATATAATTATTTTTATGAATTCTTTTATCATGTATGAATTTTTTTATGATGTCATTATGTTTAAGATTCCCATTTTTATTACATGGGATATGCAATGATGTATGTTTTATGATTTTGTGGAAAACATAAGAATGGTATCATTATGAGATGGGTGGGACCTATATATCCCTCCAATGCATTGGGTAAAGATTTTATATCTCATGAGATAGACATGGCTGGAACGGTAGGTTATACCGGTTCAGTGAAACAAGACTAAAATGAGGGTGACTCGGTTCAGAAAGGGACTTTGTCCACTAAGATAGTCTTGGAAATGAGTCTTGACTAACAAGAAATGATTCTCTATGATTATGTGTGGATGCCACAAAGTTTCATGTTTTATGTTATGATTATTGTGATTACATTTCACTGCAATGATTTATCCCATGTTATGAAATTATGCTCTCTTTTGCAGGTTAAGATTTCCAAAATGTTATGTTCTTATGAATATGATGTGATTGATATTTCTTTTGTTTACCCTTACTGAGCATTTGAGCTCACCCTTTTATGTTTTATTTTACCCAGGATATAAAGAATGGTTTTAGGTAAAGAAAAGGAAGATCTTTATGGGAGATGTTGAAGATCTTTCACCACGATTAGAAGATTATATTCTGGGTTTCCAAAGACACTAAACTATTACGATCCTTGTGTGTGTGTGTTTTTGTTATGTACTAATTATTCCGCAAAAGTAATGTAATGTCCATGTATGTCAGACTTCGGGTCTCTACAATACAACCTCCTCACCTTATAATGAATCATCCTCAAACTGCATTCCAAATAGTTATCAGGCTTCATAAAAAGAAGATAAATCCACTAGTCCATCTTATCCACTCCTCTTTATTATGTTTCCTCGTGAGAATTTACACGATTCAATAAAAACCTAAACCAAAGGAATGGTCTTTACCTAGAAGATATTCTTTCTGGAACCCACAAAAAAACCAGATATACCTCAAAGCACACAATATTTCAACCATTTATCAATCACTAGAACTTCATAAGGAGAACATATGCAATAGTTCCTAATTCACATTACACAAAAGCATCGTACACATCATAATACCACTACATAGGATGCAATTTACACTTTATAGGTCTCATAATATTTGTAACTCATGACACCAATTCATTTTCACCATTTTACTCTATCTCTAAAACTCAAATGGTGAACAAAACATATTATCACTCAAAGGAAAACACTCTATTTTTCTTACACAAACCCCAATCCTATCATCAACCTACCACTATCGAAATATGTTTCATCCAACAATATTTAAATTTTTGGCTCCCCCATTATCAAATAATTAATAAAAAATTCTAAACATATCTTTTGAAGGCATGTGTAACATATTAGCTACACATCTTAACTAAAAATCCATAAGGACATACCCTACAATAGAATGTGATTGTTCCATAGGAACTATTTTAGAGGAAATTCCCAGACCATCCATTCTAGGAAAAATATCAACCAAAACACTCTTATTAATGATTTAATTTACATGTTTCTATTTCAACTACAACATCAAACCAAGGGTGTGTCACTCTCACCACATTCATCATCCACTACTAGCATTCTATCCCTTTTTTCCTTTCTCATGCTCATACTGACTTGAATCCTATCGCTATCACCAAATGTGCACAATGATGTCATCCCTGAAATATTATAGAATTCCTCCACCATGGTATCACACTCATCCAATCAATCATCATCCCCACTTCCCCATCAGCATTTTCAACACAAGTACCGCCACCGTTAATAAATTAACAAACTAAGTATGGGGTCTCACTGAAATCTATAAAAAAGTGAAACATAATTCACCCCAAAACATACACATAAGGTGATTTACATTTTCCACATCATTCCCCCACTCCTAGACAAGTAGTTATATCCTCGAATAAATCATCTTGAAAAATTAAGATTTGTTATTGGCATGACACTACCTCACATGAACAAGGTTCCCTCCAACATCATGAAATTACAATACCATACAACGATACTTACCTGAGTCTATAATTTAATATGATTAGAGTTATAGAACCCTAATCCTCTTGAAAAAATAGTTTTTACATCATTCCACCATTCAATGGATTAACATATACGTTTAAAATTATTTCGGAACTATAATGATCCCACTACCACCACTTGCCTCAATCAAACACCATATTAATGGACTACCTGTCCTTCCTGAGAGTCACAGAATGTAGCTCACAGGTTCCACATTGGAATCCTGGTGTCACTAAATCTACCCAAATATCTCTTATCCATATCTATAACTTCTTTATCACTCTCCACTTTAAGAGTGTTGATACCATTTTTCTCCACAATATTTTCCCATAACACTAATTACAATCGATCACATGCCATACCCCAAAACATAGACATGGATATAGAAATATTTACGAGAAATAGAAAATGAATGCCACCCAGTGCATGTTGACATAATTTGTAAATGGAACCTATGACATTCATCGACTCCCGGTCTATCCTAAGGACCTCCCCTGTCACCATCAATTTTTTACATCCCATCATCCAACTCTATATATACCGCCTTATATATTAAAACTACATGATTTCCCTCTTAAAACCGAAACACCTTCATGTCGCATGGAATATAGCCATATATTCTACACAATATTGGGATGATTTAAAAATTTCATCCATGACCATCACTAGCTAATGTACACAAAGAAGTTTTCTAAGAACACAACCACCTACTTATCCATTGTTTATGTCACATCCCTCAATGGGACACCATGACATTAAAATGATCTCACACTCCCCTTCCATAAAGGTCTCTTCAAGAAATAACCCCCAATTTTCAATGCGTACATATTTACCTAATCATTCATAAAAACGATCACATCCATGTGACCCTCATCACATCGGGTGCCAATTTCAATGAAAATCATATAACCATGCTTTAGTCACCCTTGTATCTTATATTTCAAAAAAAAATGGGACCTCAATTAATCATCATACAAACAATAAATTTAGGAATCCATATATTGGAAACCTTTTAAAAATCGTTAAACCCTACCAAAAGCATTCATGTTATCTTATAAGAAACATAGGTCACAACCACACCACTTAAAAACCCTTATATTAGTCATTACGCATTGGTTCCACCTTTGTAGAATCTGATGTTCTTCCTATCCCAAGGGAACCAAATCACTATGATTTCCTCCCATAGGGTCAACCATGATTCTCCCAAATTTTTTAATGTGTAACCACAATCTGATATGCATTATTGACCTCTAACCTACAACTAAGACATATAGGGAAACCTGCACCGAGTAACACTCTATGTGTCCCACCGACAAGGTCTAAGAAATCCAACTGTGTGGAACACACACAAAAGAACTATGAACCTAGTTCAATATCTCTCCTAGGTCACAATTAAGGTTGAACATTACCATTTACCTAAACTGATGTCAGAATAAGAAAAGGTTCGTAGACTACATTCCAAACCACACACATTAGATTATGAAAAATAAAAGTTCCCAAATGAGACTCTAACATCCATTATGATATATACTGTGACTAGTTCTACAAATTCTCATTCACTCTTTGTTCTACACCTAAGGTAACCATATACACACATCATCATTATCAGCCAACAACACACTCTGGGATCCAAAAAAACATTCCAAGGTGCGTACTCACAAGGGAACCAAAACCCAAGAACCATAATTAAGATACAATGTACACTCGGTATGATCACTACCAAAGATAGATTCCACATTAACATGACCAAACCGAATCTCATGAATAAAATTCCACAATCCTACCAAGGGTTATATAAACCCATATCATATTTTATTTTATAACTAGCAAGGTCTGAAAATATAAATCAAAGGTCTCCATCTTGGAAACTACCACTCTCTAAAACAACCTGTAAAATATTACAATGAACAACACAAGGAAAAACCAAAAACCAATTTTTCCAATGATATATCCATAAAAATCCTTTTATAATCATCTTCCCATTTTTTTGAAAATCAGCCTTTTATTGTTTAAACATCTTACTCACCCACCATTATAAATTCTATACCTTATTCATGAACATAATCAAAAACAATTTCCATAATAAAAAATTCCATGAATGATCAAATGGATTTTGATAGAGATTGAAATGATCATACACTATCAACCTTAAATAACCCACTATGCATGCCCCATCCCCATGATTTTCATCACACATAGAACACTACCCTCTACCACACCGACCAACGGTCACCGTTAACATGTGTAAACTGATTTAATTAATCAAAAGTCTTTAATAAAATACCCTTTTATAAAATATCATTTCACATATACACATTCCACATTTAAAAACATGTCTCAATAATCATTTTAACTCATCTAAACCTTTCGTTAGGAAAAATTCATTAGCCATTTCAGAGTCAGTATACAATATTTCTCTTTTAGAAACCAATCAGCCTGTAAAATTTATCAGAACCCAAAATTTTAACTCATTCAAAACGTTTTGTTATACAAAATATTTATAAACTATTCATTTAGATTATTTTCATTTACCCACATTCATTAACATTATTATAAAACATTTTCCTTCAATATTTTCACCATAGAAGTAAAATTAATTCTAATCTCTATGCACCATACACTAATCGCGTGTCATCAAATCATGATGCATGCCATATATATCCTTAGGTTCCAAAAATTATGCATGAATGAACAACATTAGAAAAAAAAATATTATTTTTCTGATCCAGTTGTATTAGATTAAGAAATTTATTATATTTTATTTAAATAAGATCTAAAAGTGTTAAATTGAATGATCAATAAATAAAACAATATTGATATTTGGAAAACCATATGATAATTTGGACTCTAAATATTAATTAGAGAATTTTCATTTAAAAAATCCTGGTATTTTTTTATAATTTGAAGAAATTATATAATTGAATTTATTTGTGACACAATTATTATTCAGTAATTACCTTATTAATTAATGACTAAAATTATTGATGTTATAAATATTAAAATTAATGTAAATTGAGAATTTTCATGAATTCCTAGAATTTAATTAGTTATTATGACAAGTTAGGGTAGATTCAATGTATTTTATTTGCAGAATCAATATTTTTATCACTTTTATAAAAACCAAATACAAAATAGTGTCCAAATTGACTTAAATGAGCTTTTAAAACAAATATTATTTTACTAAATTATAAAGAAGTCCTAAAAATCTACAATTTGGAAAAAGGAATAATGTAATTATATATATGTCATTAATTAATGAAATGCGGTTCTATTAGAATTTTATTGTATTTTTATTAACCATTTGATATAAAAATCATAAAATACATGTTAAATGATAAACAATTTAACGAAGATTTAAATCTAAAAGATAAGTTTAATATGGTGAACTAAACATGTACAAAACCTATTGATTTAGTGTTTCTCGACTCATAACAACAACAAGACACGAAATAAATCTATTTGGAGATTTTAGAAACCAAAACTTATTTTATAATAGAATAATATTTCAAACTTTTCTGAAAGTGACCCTCACCTATCTTATAAAAGGTTACAACCCCGTTATTTAATTTCACACCTACAAAATCCTTTTTTCTCAGCCAAACAATACTAAATTATCCTCCCAAATAACATAACATAATCCTGTAGTACTTAATTTTATCTAAAATCCTACCTATGGAGCCCTTCTGTTCAAATGAAAAGAAAAAACCTGAAGAAGAGGTAATTACATCATCACATCTTTCAAAGTCCTTTTCATTTTCCACATCCCCTTTATTATTTATTTACATACTGAAATAATAAATCTATAACATTCTACATAATAAGATACTATTATAAAAATGGTACAAACATATTCATTATTTTATCCATTCTATGAATGATAAAGTCACCATATGTACGTATGTACAACATACCGTCTCCACATCATGGTGTAGTTTGTTATTCAACAATTAATTATTTTGATGGGTATAATAATGAGTATAAATGATAAAAATAATAAGTTTAACATGTTAATTATTCTTTATATATAATATACCATCCAATTTCATACGATTTATTCACTAATAGAATGATATTGTTGCACGTGCGTAAGTACGATTTACCGTCTCCACGATGTGGTGAGATTTCATTCCCCATCATAACAATTCAAGAATAATATTCAATTTTTTAATAAAAATAATGTTAAATAAATTCATATAATTCTGGATATGAATCCAATATATCCTATCCATAACAATAATTACTTTTTTAAAAAAACAAATAATGAAAAATGAATCAGTTAACACGCAAAACAATGATACTACTGAAATATCATTAACATATTAGTATAAGAAGTTCATATATGATATCATATTTAAGTATAAAGTTCTTTTATAATTTAATAACAATTATTTAACAAATATATAGGAGTTTTACCAACCCTCGACTTAGGAAATGTAAAAGGTAATGGGTTATCATCTCACTTTTATTCCCTTTAGATTCATGCAATATTTGCCACAATTTCTATTTTGTTAGTGTATTTACTATCAATGATTTTATTATTTGTATGATAACAATTAATTTATGGGTATTTAAATAATCATATAATGAATCTTCTTTCATGGGGTTCATGTTTCCTATGTTATAAAATTATTAAGGGAATTTCAAATTTCAATTCCACTCATTAAGTTTTACGCACAATTAATTGATTATTTTACTCCATGATTATGAGAGAAATCACTATTTATTTATTTATGTAGTAATTTATACTCCCCTTTATGTGGATATTGATTTGGGACACATAATCACTGTATTTTTAAATTCTCAAGTCATTGATATGAAATTGATAAGGGTAATCATAACACAATTTCCATTCTTTGAGTTAAACATCCAAGTCTTTTGTTTTGTTTTTACAAGATTATGTTTGAATGTCCTCTTATTTATTTAAAATTAATATCCAATCATACTGAGTTTTTTTATATTTTTCAAAAAAAATTATTTCATTGATTTATCCTTAATTGAAGTGTAAGGTCTTTATAAGGGATTTCATCCCAATTTACATTCTATTGAGACTTATTTTTTGTAATGCGCCAATTCACTTTTATATGTTCTGTATAATTTATTTTTACATATTATATCATGAATCACTTTATTGTCATGATATTATAATGTATTGATAATTTTTATTAATCTATTTTTTGTATTTATGCATATTTCATGTGGTTAGGAACTCTTTTACTAAAATACCATTTTAAATGTTTTAATTATTTACCCTTCTAAATCATTCTCATTAATGTACATGTTTTAAAAATGGTTTAATGATTTATTTATATGGAAATTTATGTTTTAAAATTAATTTTCCTCTCAATAGTTTCCATATGTTGTGAGACACTTTGATTCGAAAATCCAATTTAAATGAAATCTTTGATAAATAGTTCATCTTTTAAATGTTTTCAAGAAATGTAGATATTTCTCTCAAATAGTATTACTGATAAATTTCACCTATTTCAATATCCTTCTTTTCATTTTATTTTTGATTGATATTTATTTTTGATAATACCATCTTCCATAATTTTTTGAATGAGTTATGTTTGAATGTGGATTGGCTGTTTTTATTCCATTCATGGGTTGGGGTTAATGTGTTGAAATGTTTTATGCAAGTTTTAATATTAATGTTTAGATTTTGTTACAACATTTTAATTTGAGGATTTCAATGATTATAGAAAGTGAAGCTCGCATCCCTATATATCCCCTTGATGAATTGGTAGGTTTCATGAGAAAAACTATTGTATTGACACAAGGCCTTGAAAAAACTATTTTGTGTCCTTTTGGAACGAGGCCTTGACTATGTGTTTTTTATATCTAGGATTATACATTCCATCATTATGAAATAGGATATTTACATTACATGTGATTATTCGACTAGTCGAATATCCATGTTAATAAGTAAATGAAATTATTTGATTTTACTTTTTCATATTATGATGATGTTTATGTTTACAAAGCTTGTGTCTTATTCAAAAACAATTGCTAAAATGTTTAGGCTTATTTATGATAGTATTTGATATATTGTTATCGTTACTGAGAATTTGAGCTCACCCCATTCTTATGTTTTATTTTTATGAGGGTGCAAAGAAATATATTATGATTTGACCTATAGGAATCGGCTAAGTGATATGTGTGTGTTTAATATGAAATAATGTTATAGTTTTTCAATATTATAATGTAATATAAAATTTATGTATGTATCTAGTTCTTCCAAGGATTGTAAACTAATCGGTCATTCGGGACTTAATCCCTTGTGATCAAGCCAATATTATTTAATAATGAACCAACTCGAGATAACTTTGTTCAGGGAGTTACAATTGGTATCAGATCATGTATAAACAAACCTTCTAAACTACATTTAGAAAAACATTGATAATAGAACATTACCCTAAGAAAGACATTAAGGATCAGTATAGAAGAGCTTCGTATAATATTGTTAATGTTTAATTTTTTTTAATTTTATATGAAATATATCCTTGTCTGGATACGAGAAGGTAGAGGTGGCTCTGGAATAGGTGTATCTAAGAGTAAATCTAGAAAACATTGTTTTGAGATTGACTGGAATGGGAAATTGTTCAAGACAACGGGCTTTGTTTAACTCTTGGTTATGACACTCTTAGGTGATATACTTAAGATAATTCCTATTATCTTTGCACACTGATTTGAATGATTTAAATATATGACGAAAATAAATAACCTTGGTTAATAATAAGGTGTTTCAAATTGAAAAAAAGGTGTCATGATATTCTCGTAATGTTTTTATGACTATTGTTACTCATACTATGCTTTATGGATTTTGAAAATGGATGGATTCCAAGGAAGTCATGTAACACTGAACATGATTTAAAAGGTGGGAATGATTGTTGAAATGAGCTACTAAATGAAATTTTGTTAGATTAAAAGATATAATGTTCATGCAGAATCATGTTTCTAAAATATACAATAAAAAACATATACATTAACAAACTCCCAAACTCAGAAAAAGAAGAGAAAGGTGGATAATGCTAAGAGCTCTAGTAGAAACGACCATGGATAAATGAAAGCCCAATTTCTTTATTCCAAGAAATGTGGAAAGATGCATCTAGTAAAGTGTCTCAATAGAACAAAGAAATGATTTTTTTTTTCTGGGTGGAAAGAAAATAATTTAAAGAATTGTTGAAGAGAAATTAAGAGTACAATGGAAGAAAATAAATATGATCCTAAGAATCCATTTACAGTAATTTTACATAAATTTAGGGGACTTAGGCTTTACCTGAGTCAATTACATATTCTATATGATAACCACTATGTCATGGAAGATCTTATGTGTAAATAAATATATGGAGTAATATATAAATGTATTAATTCTCTTTATTAATGGGATTTAATTTGAATAATTTTCTATCATATGTGTACCTATACATTTTGTTTTGTAAAAATTTTATTTGAGAATGAATTAGATTTTATTTTGTAGATATAGATATAAAGAACCATTTGGGTTTAAATGATCATTGAATTTTCAGAAATTATAGGTTATTAATTTTTGGATAATATGTGATTTATGAGATAAAATTAGTGGTTAAATTATGTTATGGTTATTTTTAAGAATTTATCTCATTTTTAAAATATTAAAAAATATATTTTTTTATAAAAGGAAAAAGCCAGACCATGTGACAACACATCGCACCAGACAATGCTGTGGGAATCAAACCCACAACCAATTTGTGACTTGGATGTATCACCTACCACTGGACTATGTGAAGTCCATAGTTAATGTGACTAATTATTTTTATTTAAATAATTTTATTTATCAATAATAAGTTAATTTGGGATATAAATGTTGAAAAATGGATATCCTTAGTATAAGAAAATGATTGCTAATTAACTGATAAATGTTATTTTGGAAGACTTTATCTCTGTTGGGAATGATATATGCCTATAGAAAATAAAATAATATGTGATTTAATTTCAAAAGTAAGGTTGAATTTAAATTTTGGAAGAATCTATGTTTTTAATAGAGATTCATGTAATTAACAGAAATGATTAACTTATCATATAGAATAAGTGATTTGTTTAATTACACATCAGTATGAGACCTTAAGTGTAATTGATGTTATTTGAAGATAAATGATAAAATTTACTACGAATGAATATGTGATTAATTTAGTTTGAGTTTTGTTTTTCAATCTTAGTTTGGATTATATTGAATGATTTTATGGACAATTTATTATTGAATGGTATTTCTTGAACTTTGAGTATTGTTTGTATAATTTTTGAAATTAATATTTATATTTATTTTGATAACAGATTATCTAATTTGGGAATCATCTGAACTCTTAGAAACCATTTTGTTTTTGTTTAATATCAAAAGGAATGGGAAATATATAGTTTAACCTTTGTGGATTATGTGATTCTCTAGATGTTTTTTCTAGCTCTTCAGTTGTGACTATGTTATTTGAATACACAATGTTTTGAGAATAGATGAGTTAATGGTAGATATTTATTATAGGATGAAACTCTACATGAAAATTAAGTATATATCTTTATGTTCTTAGTCAATCTCAAAAATAAATTCTTTATATTTATGAAATGAAACCTAAAACAAAAAATACTACCTGTTTACTTTTTCTACTAGGAAACAAATGACTGTTTATCCAATCACAAGATTGTGGTTTTCTTATTGTTAACATTATCCTGATCAAGTTTTCTATCACTCTTCATTAGAATAATATCCATAGTTTATCTTCTATATACATTTCTTTCTTCAAGGAATCATTGTATGAGTTATATTGGGATACGATGGTTGTTCTGTATAATTATTTTAAAATTGTAGTTTTATTGACACTTTTTCTATTGATTGATTTTCAATAATATTCCCAAGTCCAATTTTAAAATTTATAGGATTCTACTTCGAAAAGGGGGGAATAATGAAACACCCAAATATTCTATATTATGATATTTACTTTAAAGTGATTAAATAGATTACGCTACATGCAACACCAATTTTGAGCACAACACGACTAACCAAACTAGACGTTTAAAAAGTGGTTATGAATACTATTAACAAAATTTTAAATTTAATATACTACATACTACTTCAACATCCATATTATGTTTTTCTTATACAAATTATCAAATCAAATTCAATTTTTTTTATAAATAAAATATTTTTTAAAAAATGAAATCTTACCACCTTTTAATTGAGAAACCGTTTTAAATAGAATATTTTACAATTTTATATGTTAAATTTCACAAAAAACATTATCATTATATGTGGAACATAAAAGTATATTTTAGTTAAATTTTCAGTGCTTTTCTGATAACATTTATATTTTGATGAATAGTGAAAAATATTAAATTTAAATTGAAAACCTCTTTTTTAATACAAATAATCTATAGTGATAATGTATACATTAGAATGGTATTGAAGAATAAATAGATTATATTTTTATTATTTTATCCAATGTTGGTCATTGAATGTAATTTTACATTTAAATTGAAAATAAACACATAACAATCTTTTGATAGTTTTTATTTCCATAAAACTAGCTTTCTGGTTTTGACAATGAAACATTTATAAAATTCATTAATAAAAATTATATTCTTTTAATTTTAAAAAATAGGCATCATTTTTGAATTTTCAATAAAAAAATTATATTTGGTGAGTTTTTGGTACTTTTCAAAAAACATTAAATTTTTAATGAATACTGAAAACTGATAACTTATTTTTTTAAAGCCGACATGTAATTTAAATAGTTAATTTTTAATAGAATTTATTTGAAGGTAAAAATTGATTCATAATACCTATTTTAGTCTATTGTAGTTTATTTAAGTCTTTTTATAATAAGATCAGGTATATAAAAATTTATTGTTCTTTTTTACCGTCTTTTACCCACCTTTTAGCCACATGTGCCAATTTTCATAAAACGTATGTTTACCAAATCTGTGAATTGAATGTCAAAAATCTAAGAGACACATATGGAATAAATAAATATAATATGGTTCTGTATGATGAAATTTTTTTTTGGTGAATAGTAACATTGGAATTTTATTTACCTTGGTTAAAAGTAAATATGGAAATTAAAGATAAAATGATATTATAGTTACCCTTAAACATGTCCTAATTCTATTAGATAAGGTTATCACAACCAAAATTAACCTTAGGAAAAACATATGATCCTTTTTGATCCACTTTGACTAGATTACGACATTTATTGTATTTTATTTAATGAAAGTTAAGTGTTAAATTGTAGGTTTAATAAATAATAATTTTCTTATATAGAGATACAAATAAGATATATTCAACTATAAATATTAATTATGAAGATAAAATGATTTAATACAATCTGATTTTTTATTTATAAATCCCAGAAATTAAATAATTAAATTTATTCATGACACAATGATGAGGCAGTAATTACCTTATTAATGAAAGACTAAAATAATTGATGTTATAAATATTAAAATAAATGTAAATATAGACTTTTAATGAATTACAAGAATAATTTTAGGTTAATATGATAGTTTAGGGTTGATTCAATGCATATATTTTGTATAAATAAGATTGTTATGACTTTCACAAAAACCTAATACTAAATAGTTTCAAAATTGACATAAATGAGTTTTTAAAACAAATACTATTTTATTAAATTATATAATAGTATTAGAAATAAATGGTTCATCCAAAAGACGTATATAATGATATTATTTTTCAATAATGAACCACTTTTGGTTCTCATGGAATTATATGATATGTTTATTAACCCCATAATATAATAATACAAGAAGACATGTTAAATGTTTAACTATTTAACAAAGAGTTAAATCTGAAAAGTAAGGTTAATATGGTGACATAAACATGTCTAAAACATATTGGTTGCGAGTAATTAAGCCCATACACACCTTATCCTTAAAATAAATCTATTTTGAGCTATTATAAATCGAAAATGGTTTTATAATTAAATATAATTTCAAACTTTGCTTAATGTGACTCTCACCTCTCTTATTAAAGGTTACTTCCCCTTATCTTAATTTCACTCCTACAAAGCATTTTGGCATGGCCAAACTCTACTAAAATATCCTAAAAGATAGATAAATTCTACTTGGAGGCCTTACTTTGACCAGAAAGATTTTATAATGACCCCTTTTATTCAAATCAAAAGGAAGAACCTGATGAAGAGGTAATTACATCATCGCCTCTTTTAAGTCTTTTTCATTATCCACTTCATCTTTTTTTTTCGTTTCCATACTAAAATAATAATTCTAGTACCTTCAACATTGTTAAATTTTATTATTATTATGGTGAAACAATATTCCTTTTTCTATCCTTCATATGAACGAAAATGTCACCATAAGTGTGTATATACGGCTTACTGTCTCCACTTCATGGTGTAGTTTTTAATTCAACATATTTTTATTTGGAAGGGTATAATAATGAGTATAAATTATTAAAATAATAAATATAACATATTAATTATTTTTATATATAATATATCATCCATTTACTTACAATTTCACCACTAATAGATCGATATTATCGCTCATGCGTACGTATGGCTTACCGTCCCCATGACGTGATGAGATTTTGTTCCCCATTGTAACCATTCTAGAATATTTATTATTAGATAATTAAAAATTATGTTTAATAACTTAATATCATTTTGGATTTGAATCAAATACATCTTATCCATAACAAACATGACTTAAGTAACAAACCATATAAAGGTAAAATGAATCATTTGACACCCAATATAATGATACTACTAATACATCATTAACAATTAAATACTAGAAGATCATATATGATATCATATTTATGTATGTGGGTCATGTATAATTTAGTTACAATTATTTCACCATTATACATGATGTTAACCTACCCTCGTCTAAGAAAACGTACAAGGTAATGGATTTTCATCTCACTTTTTTTATAATGAGATTGATGCTATATTTGGAACAATTTCCTTTGTTTTATTATATAATACCCATTATAGTATTATTTTTTAAAAAACATTAATTTATGGGTATTAACATCATCATAATATGATCCTTATTTTATGGGGTGTATGTTACATATGTTACAAAATCCGTAATGGAATTTCTAATTTCAATTTGCACCCATTGGGTTTTATGGACACTTAATTGATTATTTTACTCCATGCTTATGTGTGAACTCACTATTTATTTATTTATATATTAATTTCCATTCCACATTCTGTGTATATACATTTTTATACACACAATAACTACTTTATTAAATTCTAAAGTCCTCGATATGAAATTTATAAGGGTGATCTAATATTATTTTCCATTTATTGAGTTAAACATCCAAGTCATTGGTTTTGTTTTTACATGAATATGTTTGAACATCCTATGATTTAATTACACTGAATATCCATTCATATTGGGTGTATATATATTTTTCACACATAATTATTTCATTGATTAATTCTTAATCTATGGATATGGTCTTTTTAAGCGATTTTGTGTAAATTTATATTCCATTAACACTTCTTTGTTGTTATAGAAAAATTCAATTTTAAATAGTGTATATACTATAATTTGACATATTATATAACAAATTACTTTTTTATCATGATATATTAATGTTTTTATTAATTTTATTCTTCAATTTTGTGTATATAAGCATTATTCATTTGGTCAAAAATTCATTAACAAAAATATCATTCTAAATGTTTTAATGATTTATTTTTCTAAATATTTCTCAATAATTTCCATGTTTTAAAAATGGATTTAAGGATTAATTTATGTAGACATTAATTTATTAAAATTAATATTCCATTCAAAAGATTCAAGGTGGAATGGGTTACTTTTATTAAAAAATCTATTTTAAACGACTTCTTTGATAAATAGTGTGACTTTTAAATGTTTTCAAGAAAATGGGATATTTCTCTCAAACAGTTCTAATGAATATTTTCATCACTGTCAATATCCATAGTTGTATTTAATTCTTGATAGAGGTTGATTTATTATAATATAATCTTCCATATAGTATTGAATGAGTTATATTTGATTGGGGAAGTGATATTTTTATACCATTCCTGGTTTGTGGTAATTTATTGACATTTCAGATTCTAGTTTAAATAAGAATGTTTAGAATATGTTTCAAAATTTTCATATGAGGAAAGAATTAGACTTTTTATGTGATGGGAAAGGCCCGAAATAACCCCTTGATGCATCACTAAAAATTATGAGACAAACTAGTGTCTTGGCATAAGGCCTTGAAAAAATTATTATTTATATTCATGGAACAAGGCCTTCACTATTTGGTTATGATGTCCAACATTATTCATTTCATGATTGTGAAATTTTCTATTGATATTATCTGTGATTATTTGGATAGTATAATATACTTATGAATATGTATATATCATTATTTGATTTATCTTTCCCATATTATACTGATGTTCATTGTTAAATGGCTTGTGTTTTGGGCTTATTAAATTTTTTAAAGGTTTATACATACTTATGAATGTTTGTACTATATTTTTATACCAACATTATATTTTAGTTCACCACTTTCTTATGGTTAGAATTTCAAGGGATATGAAGAACTATATTATGGATTCACATGCAGGAATAGAATAAGGGATATGAGTGTGTTAAAATGAGTCACAATTTGGTAGTTTTTCTAGTTTACAATGTAATGTAAATATTATGTAAGTATATAGTTCTTTCAAAGATACTAGACTAATCAGTTTTTTCGGGACATGATACATTGTGATCATGACAATGTCATGTAACAATGCACTGACATCAGGTACATAGGTTCAGGGCGTTACAGAAAAAACAGAAAGGGTAATTAAAAACAGTAGAATCCCAAAAACGGTCCAAACATCAATTACTTGTCTTCATATATAAATATATCATTTCTACCTAAACTCCATAACATGTGGACATATCTCTTATCTGATCCTACAATAATTAATTCCTCTCAGGTACACAATGGTGTCCCAATTTTGGTGTGCTTATAACTCTTTTGGCCACCACAAATGGTGTCTAAAAAATATATAGTCTAATAGATAGTGCATGCATGTAAACAAAATAAATGTCATGTAGACATGGATAACATAGGTATTGTTTGTTAACACTCTTTAATTTACCCCTTTCTATCATTATTACCATATTTTTATTTTATTCCATATTTTTTACTTGATCTAATTTCATCAAATGTTTCATGGGTTTGGAATATTCATATTCTATGCCTAGGTCTATGTAAATAAAACACTATGAATAAATGAATAAATATTGTCTCTATCTAACTAGGGGATAGTCACATAAAAACAACATATTATCATCACCTCAAAGCCTCAGTTCATGTGGAATAAAACTGTTAGGGTAATAAATCTGTTATCCCCTTCTCTATCCAGTTCATTTTGAGGTGGATTTAGAGCCTCAGTCTAACTCAACCCATGTCCATAGAACCTCAATTCATTACCCCTCACTACCAATAAATTTTCACATTTTTATTGATCTCTCCACCACATACATTTTATATCAAAAAAAATATATCCAATACAAATAACAACCACATTCTATAACCATAAATATATGCATTGATACTATGCCATAAACCATGAATACATTTTTCACTACATTAACGATTTATCCCAATCCTGATCTAACGCCCTCAACAAAATATCAATTAACCTAATTAACCCATATTCAAGGCATTCCATAAACACCTTATTCCTTTATCAACCCTAGGTAACACAAAAAATATTTAATCTATAACCAAACTACCAATATTAATATGCTCAATGGGTTATTTATGATATAACACATCAATTCCAGACATGAATTTTTCAATTCACAGGTTAGGAAATGTTGGGGCACCACATGGGCAGTCCAAATTGTCAAATCCATCGATGTCAAATCCATCCATGATGCATCCCACACAGGTTGTGAGGGTTTCAAATCCTTATTTAGATGCTAATTGTACAAAATACCACCAATAGAATTCCAAATAAAACAATATTAACCCAATAACACATACCCATATTAACAAATCCACATAAAAACAATGGGACATGATTTTTAGACCACCAACCTCTAACAATTTGGAGAACTCACTCCTAATCGAATACATAGATCATTATTCCACCACCCTCTTCTGACTCAACCAACATTTAATTGGATAAATATTGTTTTTTGGTATTTGAAATAATATCAACAATATACAAGCCCAAATCCAGAAAAGGGGGATACTGATTTGTAGAAGATTTGAAATCCTTGGTTCATCCATAGGTATTCAAGATAATAAATAGTATATATTACAAGGTAGAACATGAAAATTCCATGATTTAAATGTGGTAAATTTTCTATCTTTCTTTGGTTGCACAATTTACCCGCATGGTTTTCCAAAACAATGCATAAACTATGCACAAGACACTATTTAAGGAATGTGAGGTCGCATGGTTACCTAGGTAGGTTGCATGGTTTATCAAACCGTGTGCCATCTATGCGATATTCCACTGTCCATGGATGTACAGTTTTCTTAGTAGGCCGCACAATTTACATAATCATGTGCATACCATGAACCTTGCACATGTTGGCCTGGTTTTTCCTTCCACACATGGATGGAACCCCTAGAATACCCATGAGGTTACTCATACTCTTGGGAAAAATCTCATTAAGAAAATTAAATGAGATTGAAACCAAAATTTAAACAATTAAATACCTTAAGGATTTATGATACCATATATATATACACCAATATTTCTTCATATAAATATAAAACCATGAAATGTTACATATTATTATTGAGAATATAATTGCACTAATAAATAGTGAATAGATGAAACTGACTTAAAAAATGGGAATTCATGACATAGTAGAGAATATTATATTAACATATTTAATACTAATCAATAATAAATTATTAATAATGTATTATTATATTATTATATAATATATAAATACATATATACTATAAAATTAAAATTTCAAGATACTAGATTCCAAAAAAATAAAATATTAACTTACAATTAACATACTAATTAATATATATTATTTAAATTCTCAGTAAATAACATTTAAAAATTTACCAATTAGTAAAAAAATAATATATTGTATGCAACTCCATAATATATATATATTAATTATTATAAAACATTATAACAATAATATATTATTAAATAATTATAATAATTTCTTAATGAAGATTACAATAATAATTACAGTGAAATATTATATTAAATATCATACACTATAATAATATATTAATTTCAAAATGTATAATTTATTTATTAATTTATTTTATACAATTTAATAATTAAAAATAGAAGGTTAATTAGAAAAAAAAATTTCAAATTAAAATTGAAATTAAATGAAAATTTCATTTTTATTTTTATATTCATATAATATATTATATAATATCAAATATAATAATTTGATTTAATTTTTTAAAAAATTTATACTAAATAAAAAACATGGAATTTCACTATCATAAAATATAAACATACAAATAACTAAATAATTAAATTTTTTTGAAATGAAATAATATATAAGTTAAAAAGTTAAAAATTAGCTAATAAAAAATATTTTATAATCAATTACATAACTGATATATTAATTATAGTAATAAATTAATATATTTATTTAATAATAAAATAAATATATTAACTACAAAATTCGAAATTAATATAGTAATGTATTTTATATAATTATACAATTTCTATAGCTAATTAAAACCAAAAGTTATTATACAAGAAAAATACTACAATATTATTAAAATTAAAACCAAATAATACATGACATTATCTATCATTTTAAAAAAAATATATAATAGTTACACAAATAATTTTGTCAATAAAAAATTTCAATTATTAAATTAAAATTTAAAATTTATTTATTTTATCTAAAAGATTCACAAAAGAAGATGGGTACCATGAATGGAATCTAGGGAGGGGTTCGAAATGTGTAAATCCAAGGTAGGGGATCATATCAACTGGTTTTTATAATAAGGATACATAAATCGGTTTTCAAGAACTGGTTCTACAAGTCACCAAGAAGTGGGTTCTTGATTCAGGTTTGTTGAATTAAATGATACATGTTTTCTCGTTGCATAAAATGGATTTATAAAACTAGATAGGTTGTGGGATCTTGATTATGAGAGTAAAAAACTAGAATTTTTACTTTGGGTCCAGTTTCATGGAGTGGGGGGGTGATGGAGGGGTGTTTCTAACTGTAAGAGAGAAGATCTTACTTCGAGTATGGATTTAAAGTTGAGTACAATTATCTTTCTCTTAAATCACCTTCTTTTTCTAATTCAATAATAATTTACACTTCTAGAATGTTCCATTAATCAAATTTCTTAGTAGAATGTTCTTTCAATGAAACCACCTTCTTCGATTAAAATGTGAGGAAGCATTTATTTTGAAAAGCACCATAACTATGTGAAATTTTGATAACAAAAGTATTGGGAAAGTGACTTCCAAATAAAAATTCCCTATAATGTGAATTCTACAAAGGTACATTCCATATTTTTTACACCTAAAATAGAATCCTTATATTGAAAATTAGTTTCATTGTTATGTTATTGGGGTAATATATTTTTATATTATTATTTTTTAGGGAAATAAATCCCTTCATATCCAATTTTAACATAGAAAAAAAGGTCTCATATTTCTATCTTGAATTATAAATCTTTAATGAAATACGATTCAAATAGACATGCATTAAGAAACCCAATGGTGATGGAGTAATATTGATGTCTGTAAAATGATGTGGCATTTAATAAACCATCACAGGTGGAAGACCATGGTCAAATCAGTTGAAACTAAAACAAATCCAAGGGCTGTTGGGGTGGGAGTCATAATGAACATAGGAAAAAACAATAGAAATCAGTGTCGAATGTGAATTGGTGAAATAATCCATAGTTTTCCTAAAATAATTTAACAATAGGTTAGATCATGTTTAATGGATGTGATATGTGGATGGGCCAAATAATAAGAGGCAATCCCAAAGACGGTGATAAGAAGGTGTAGCCTATGAATTATGATCTGATAAACACAAAATATTGATAAAAATGAAATAATTTTACATAATTTTACATAGATAAATTAGACTATAAACAATAGGTATGAAACTAAAAATAATTAAACTAAAAATGAATTATTTTCTTTTATAAATCAAATTAAAATCCTAATAATTAACAATTGTATCAAATTTTAAATTAATCATTTTGGTTATGTATTTTCACCAAATTTAAATAAAATAGAACCATATTTATTATTGCTAAAATAGATATTCTCTTTATCAACATGTAAAATAAGATTTAACACAGATAAAAAAGTGTTGTTAACCTAAGAATCATTAATGGGGACACATTAATCCACCTTAATGAAGACCTGAAAAAGGGGGAATATTATCAGTAGAGAAAAAACATTGATAATGATTGTATTTTATAAAAACTATTTCTAGCACTGATAATGGCCATACCGATATAATGTTCTATTTAAAATAAAACACCCTACAACAAATACATATGTATTCAAATAGACCTCAATAAAAGTAAATATGTATGAAAATTAAGAATAAAATTGAATTAAAATTTACATAAAAACTACAAAGACACTATAATATATAGATTCGATAAATTTTTCATATAATTAAATTTTCAATTGGCATCCAAAATAATTACAAAAATTAATGTTTAATTAATTTTTTAAGTCATTACCCTTTCAAAAAAAGACAGATCATGATATTAGTTTTCGAACAAACAACTCAAATATAGTAAAAAGAATAAACCAATATAAGAAAACAATTTGTATCCTAGTTATACTATAAAAAAATAAACTAATAAAAAATATAAAATAATACATTAATAAAATGAAATTTTTAATGAAAATGAAAAATATGGAGTCATATCAGTCACATCCTAAATAAAATTGAGGCGAGACTTGTTCTGACACATAATAAACGACATATGGATCATTTCCCTTAAGTATAGAAAAATTAAAAATATTTTTCATGGTTTTGAGTGTGTCAATATTATTTTTTACTAATATTTAATATTAAACTGAAAACACATACATTGAGTCACAGTAGTGATATCTTATGTTGGTTGTATGTGAGTCTGATTCTTACAAGGCACAAATGACTTATGAACTATTTTCCTAATGTATTATGACAATCCTAGAACATTTTATTATATTTTAGCGATTCACACACATTTTATGCTTAAATGATAATTGTAGGCCAATAATGGACACATAGAGTTATATCTAGCACACTGTGGTTTGAACTGAGTTATGGTTTATTCCGACACCTCAAAATGTATTATGGATCATTTTCATTGAGTATAAAAACAATATAAATGTGTTTTATCTGTTTTCAGTATGTCACTTTTCTTTCTAATGAAGTGTAATCCTTAAATAAAAATAAACAAATTGATCCATACTAGTCACACCATTCATAGTACCATGGGTTAGTTGATTTATACAGGTCCTTAATGAATAACATATCATGTTCCTAAACTAAAAAAACAACTTAAATTCATTTTATCTGTTTTGAGTATGTCACATGTGTGTTTTACAAAAATTTCATTTTTAAATGAAGTCACGTAGTTTGGGGTATACTGGTGAAATCAGTTATTGGTTTTATGTGAGACTAATTCCTATACATATACAATGACTTATGGATCATTTTAATGAGTTATCAAGACAACTTGAGTGAATATTCATGGTTTCCAGTGAGTAATAGTATTCTTGATCTAATATTTCAATTGTAAATAGATAACAGGAACATTTAGTCATATAGGGAGAAAATAGAATCAGATTGAGGTGAGGATAATTCCTACCCATAAAAATTGGCATATATATCATTTTAATTAACTATCAAATTAATCATAATACGTTTTATCACTTTTTATTATGTAGGGTTTCCTTTTTTTCTGCATTTAATTTAAATTTAAAATAAAAATCCACAAAAAACCAGTCAGACCACATGTCAGATTGTAGTGAGTTTGATTCGTAGACATCATAAAGGAATTATGGATTATTTTCCAAAAGTATCAAAAAATTCTGACTGTGTTTTATTATTGTTTAGTATGCAACTTGTGTTTTATTCTAAAATGTCATCTTAATATAAAAAAACACACATTCGGTTATACCTATCACATCATGTATCAGTTTTACATGAGACAAATTCTTACAAATAAGAAAATTACATATGTAAAAATTTAATAAAATATGAAGACAATCGGAGAGTTTTTTCTTTTTCTAGTGAGTGACACCACGTTTAAATTAAAATGTCAATTTTAAACTGAAAACATACACATTGAGTTATAATAGAAACTTAATTTATCATATTGAGGTGAGGATAATTTATAAACTTAAAAAATTACATATAGATTGTTATCATAAGGTATTAAAATAATATAAATGAATTTTTGAGTTTTAGATAATGTCACTTGTCCCTTTTTACTAAAATGTATGGAAACTCTCACTTTGAGTCATATTAGTACCTCTATATATTATATTTAGGTGGAATTGTTTATTATATACCCAAAATGGGTAGTTGATTATTTTAATAATGTATCGTTACATTAAAAATTCATTTTATCTATTTGGAACATGTTAGTTCTATGTTTTACTAATATAGGAACTCTATATAAAAAAACTGAATTGGATTTATACCGTTCACACCATGTTCCAGATTGATGCGTGATTATTTTTACACATCTAAAATAATTTAAAAAATATTTCTCAAAAGTATAAAAATAACATGAATGTATTTTCGTGGATTTTGAGAATGTTACCTATTTATTTTACTAGAACTAAATTTTAAATTGAAAACACACACATTGCATTATTTTAATTTCATTATGTTTCAGTTTGATGTGATATTGATTCCAACATGTCATAAATGACATATGGCATATTTTCCAAAATTATAACTAAAATCATTTTTTGATTTTTTGATTTTTAGGGATGTTTACATGTTTTAAACTAAAATGTTAATTTTAAACTCATAACATGAACTTCTAGTATTACCAATAACATGGTATATAAAATTGGGGTGATATTGATTTCTACACTTAACAAACTAGATATATATAGGTATCTTAATGACTAAAAATAATATTGATGGTTTCTATCATTTTATATAATTCCACTTCTACTATTAACTAAAATTATGATCAATTTTAAATAGTAAACATGGAGTAATATCGGTCACACCATATTTCTGCAACCTAAAAGTGTTGAAATCAAACTAGTCACCCAAGATGGCCTAAAACCAGTCTTAAGAGGCATTTCAATTCTTCTTTTGTAGGAAAATAGTGTTGTACATAATGCATAATCAATTGGAAAAGATATAGATCATACCCTAGAGACCAATAAACAAAAATAAAGGAAAAAATAAGAGGTGGAATTAATAAAATATAACATACCTCCATGTGACCTCATGGGTCACCTATAACCAATGAACCACTATAACCCCAAGAGTGATCCGGAAGAGAGAAAGAACCTTTGGATGAAAATAATAAATAAACAATGGATGATAATCAATATGGCCATTTATGATTCTAATGATAAACAACAACCTATACCTTATCTTTTAAGTGAAATAAAATCTTTATTGTTATAAAATAAGATATATAAAACAGTATTTTCTATTTATTTCAATATTAAACAATAAGATAATATTTATTATAAACCCATCTCACAATCTATTCATAAAAAAAGTTTTAGGAAAAAGATAATTAATTATATTAAATTCTTTATGAAAATTACTAATGATAAAAAATTCAACAAGGTGTAAAAATAAAAACATTGATTGGTTACTCAAAAAGGAAACTAGCAAGAAGAGGAATGATCATACGAGTGAAAAGAGTGTCATGGGATCTTAGGTTCCAGTTGATATGGCCTAAGAAAAATCTATCAATATTTTCCCATAATAAATCACTATTTATACTAGTTATTTATAATCATTTCCCAAACACATAGTGACAACCTAATTTGCTCGACCGAGGGGCACATCCCAAAATTAGTCACCTTATCTACTTTCGTCTACCAACTATTGGGTAAATTCAGACAATACATAATGTGTACCTAATTCTCCCAACAAACTACCCAAGACATCTAATTAAAATTAAATGGAGGTGATTTTTATCAAGTTATAACATACATACATATCATTAATTTTTCCATAAACAATAACCCAATTCTCTCCTCTTTTCTCCCTCAATATTTGCATCCACATTCCATTATTAAAACCCAATTCACAAGCATCGTCACCGAGCACATTTCACGAATCAAAAAATTAAACCACACATCATATATCCAAATAAATGGGCATTACATAAGTGGTATTTTCCACATTAATAAAAAGTTAAAGTTTCAACTGTTCCTCACCATATTATAAAAGAACATTTCATTTTCAAATAATGTTAAAAAATGCTTAATATAAAGGAACCAAGGGTAATTTTTTGTAAACATTGTCAAAAAATAGAACCATTTCAAAAAAGGTATAAATAATTTTCAATAGAATATGTATTGTAACTACCCAAACTATTATGAATTAAATTACCATTATTTAAATTAAATTTCTTATAGATATAGAAAAAATATTCACTCCTTTTTTTATATTATATCAAATTGGATTTTAATGGAATTTAACTATCCTTGATTTTGATAATATTGGTGTTAAATAGTGGCCACATGAGAGTATAAATATATTGTTTTAAAACATCCATTTCGAATAGACAAAACAAGATATGGCCTAAACCAATATGATTTTACAATATTAATCCAATTTATCATAGCTTCTAGGGGATTTAACTTTTCAATTATTTTCCCTAGACTATTCCCACGACTAAAACCAACAACATAAGCCTGATAGAAACATTTTACGATATACATTGAAGATCATTGAGATCATGACCCAAACTATGTTCATCGAACAACCCCATGAATGACACACCATTAAACACCATACTATTAGGGCACATGGTTCAGTAATAATTAGATATGAAACAAGACTATATCATTATTATTGTGGGAATTATTTGTTTATAGTGAAATGAATATACATTTATTCTATTATTGTTACATAGTAAATTATATTTATAACACAAATAATATTATTTGGTTAATAATCAAATTTATTTATTAAATATATTTCATTGAATTGATATATTATTAAATTAAATAATATTTTAATAATTTATTATTATTAAATTCCTTTTATTATATATAAATTATGGTATAATTTTTATGATGTCAATTGTAATTTTTCTTTATATTTAAAAAATGTTTTTTTAAAACCCAAATATATTCAATAAATTATAGTTTATATTTTAAAGTGAAAATTAAAATATATAATAAATTATTTAGATAAAATGAATATTATTTTTGGAAAAAATGTTGAAATTATCCAATGGTGAATTTTTCTTAATTTCATGAGACAGTCTAATTCTATGGTAAATATTAAATAATGAATAAATATATAACGAGTTTTATGACAACATAATGATAGAATAATGATATAATAAAATGGTATAATCGGTATATTCTCCAAAACATATTTTATCATTTAAAATGATATAAATTTAGGATTTTTTTTTTATTTATAATGCCTTAGAGAATCATTCAAGGAATATAAAATATATTATGATTTTAAAATCATTTACAAGAATGTGTGATTCACCTCCACATAAGAAAGGGAAATATTTTAATATCTTTAGTACTTACCCTTTCAAAATAATTTATAATACTCCAACTTTCTAGGAAAATGGCATAAACTTGGGCTGGTTTATGATTTTGAATATTTTAATGTCTATGGTCCAAAACCTAAATAATAAGGAATCACCACAGCTTTTCTATATAAACGCACACAAGTACCAATTCGTCTTTAGTAATTCTCATTTATGATCGACAAAACTCTTCCACCTACTCCTTAGAGTCATCAAAAGGCATCAGTATGCTCCAAATAACCCTCAACCAATACACTGGGATCCCACATCCATGTAATGGATTTTCCACCCTCTTCATTTACAAAGCATTATTTTCATGTTTTATATTTTAATTTCATTTATTTCTATATTGGTTTATGTTATTAAATATTATAATTACATACCATTTTATGTATAAATGATTAGATACCATTTTATGTTCTTTTATCGTACTTACTAACCCTTGTGTACACCCGTTACCATGCCAAATTTGTGCATGGGATCTTCACCTCTCTCCCTTCCTTTCAATTCAAGAAACATTTTTTAAATTAGTCATTTTAATTTCAATTTATTATATTTTAATCATTTTATAATAAAATCTTGACATTAAATATGATGATATTTTAATGAGATATCATTTATCTATCCCCCATTAATATACATAGCCACACAGGTACTATGCCGAAATTCTGTAAGAGAATCCTCTATTCTCATTTCCATTTCAAGCAATTTATTTGTATTATGAATGATAGATACCATCTCATATGTTGTCACATTACTTTCCATGTTCCCATCAATATCAATTTCATGTTTAAATGAATAGAAAACCAATTCGATCTTATATACCCATTTAATGAATTTCTATATGATGTCGTGATGTTACCAAAATTGTACCATGCTTTTCCAAGCTAGAATCATCATTTAGTGAATATCATACTCATTCATCTATAAGGGGTATTCATGTTTGTTAACATATAGTTTTTATTAGAGATATACATGTTTTTCTTCAACTTTCTTCGATCATGTATCAAAAGATGATGTTGAATTAATCCATGTTATATGATTTATGTATCACAATTAGAATGGGATTGAAATTAATTTGAAAGGTGTGAACTTATAGCGATCCAACTAATTGTATAATGTTTAGTATCATGATAATTCATGTTGGGATTGGGGTTTATATGATTCATTTAAAAGGCATGTTTCCACAATGTTGGGACTACGGTTTACCCGATTACTTTATGTTAATGATGCAGTGTTTTTTATTTATTTCCACATTTCCTTGTTTTGATAATCATGCTATATGATGTTAATTATTCCCTTACTCCCCCATTGATATGTCTATTTCCTAAAAAGATTTGTATTATTCATTTTTTTCTTTTTCTACCCATTTAATGGTATTTATAGCTCACCCATTTATTATGTACATCCTCAGGTTATCCCATTAAATTCAATGTATGAAGGAATGTTGAGGCCATGTAAAAGAAGTTTTCAGTAAAGATGCGTATTTCATTTTTTATGATGTTATGTATTATTCCAAAGCTCTAAAGACACTATTACTCTTAATCATATATGTTTTATTAAGTGTATGTTTATATAATAAATCATGTTTAAGTTTGTAAAAAGTCTAGGGTTCTTATAGTTGGTGTCAAAGTATACATTTAGTTATTATTGGGATTAGGATTAGAAAACTCTAGTGAAATCCAAAAAGATAAGAATATTTACATAAAAGTTACCCGTAAATTATTGTGAGTATTTAGTAAGTGGTTTATCGTGAAAATAAATCCCTACCTAGATACCAACAAGTTGAGGTGGTTGTAGCACAGTTCTATCTTGGGTAAAAACCTAAAAACACCACATTGAGCTACACACAAATAAGAACACATGCACAACAACGGGCCTTGCTCCACTCTTTGTTTGACACACCTAGGGGTTATTCATTGTTAATTCATAATCATTGTACGAACCATTATTAAGGGAATAAAAAAATTCCCCTAAGAATATATTATAGGATGTAGATTATGGATAAACTATAATAGATCTTACAAAATCTTATATTAAGTATATATTTTTAATATTTAGGTTATGACTTTAATGTATTTATATTTCCCTTTATGTGTTTACCAGTTTTAAAATAATCATGAAGAATTATATATAGGATATAGTAGAACCCGAATCAAAAATTGAATTCTAAGATCATCATAAAAATTGATACACATTATTTTATATCCTAAAAGATTAGTAGAATAATAAAAACATCACAAAAAATAATGGAAGTAGGGAGGTGTGTGAAAATAGAAAATCAGGAAATTTTTTAAACCCATGAATATATCTCCTCCCCTATCAAAATTTCTAGATTGAAATTATTGATGAAACTCATCATACTACCCCTATTGATATGAGGTGCAATTTTTGGCATTGATTTTATTTCCCTATATAGATCCAACATAAACTGTCATGAGTGGTAAATCAATCTTTATATAGAGAATCAACCCCCGATTCGATACGTGTTAAAAGAGGATGATGAATCTTATTTAGAACCATCATGTCAGGAATGGATATTAATTATCGATGAGAAGACATATCTGTTTAATATGATTGAGTCTATGTAAGGTACCATCCTTTAATTCATATATATTGTGATTGAATTATATGATGTGTTTTTTGTGGAATGTCCTAGTCTTCATCCCAAAATTGATGTTTAATTCTCAATTGAGTTTATTCCTCGGACATTTACAGTGTCCATGATATTATATATAATGGCTTTTATGAATCATGAGGATCTAAAGGAACATCTATAGGAGAATCTGTGCATAGGGTTTATATGCCAAGGTGCTTAACTATGCGGTGATATAGTCCTCTTAGTTAGGAAAAAGGATGTGTCAATGATTTTTTTTATTGATAATATTGAGATAAAAAATCATGATAAAAAACAAGAGTCATTTACCATAAATTTTTGAAATGCTTGATCAGCTACATGAAGAACAATACTTATCCAATTTGGATCTGCAATCAAGATATTACAATGTAAAGATAAAGATGGAAGATATCCCCAAGACTGTATTTGTTACAGGATAGAGGAAATATGAATTCAATGTAATGAATTTAGAAATCAGTAATCATCAATCACAAATCATGGAATTGATGAATAGAATTTTTAGAGATTACCCCGACATAATTTTTGGAATTATTTATAAATTATTTACTAAATTATCCAAAAACCAAGGAGGATCATGGTGAAAATCAGATCACTATGCTACAGACATTGTGAAAGGTGAAGCTCTATGAAAATGTCAAAAAGTGTGTGTTTTGGTTGAATTATGTATTATTAATGGTTCATATAATAACATGTAATTGGATATCTATGGATCATTCCAAAAAAAAAAGAAATCAAGGGATGGTCAAGTCTCACATTGGTGATGGATATATATAGCTTCCTGAGGTTTCCTAGATATTATTACTAATTTGGGATGAATTTTCCTTGATTTTCAAACACTATTACAAAACTAAATCAACTGGGATTCAATTTTTATTGGAATGTTAAATGTGAATAAATATTTATAGATTTAAAAAAGAGAAATACATTTAACTCTATTTTCATACTAACCTCAAGTGGGTAACTTTTCGTAATATTTAGTGTTTCTTAGATGAAGTGACTAGGTTGTGTGTTGATGAAGAATAAAAATATCATTGCCTATTCATCATGGAAGTTTAAAATTCATGATCAAAACTATCCTAAAAATGATCTGGAGTTGGTAGCGGTGATCTGAGTGTTAAAAATCTCGCAGCATTATCTATTTGGGGAGAAGTGTGATATATATACGGATAACAATTGTTTCAAATATATATTCACTTAGAAAAAGATGATATACACTAACGGAGATGGTTATAGATCATCAAGGATTACAACTGGTAAATACTTTACCACAATAAGAAATAGAAAAACATATAACTTTCTCTATGTATAAAGGACCCAACAATTCTATCATTGATGAGAATTGAGAAGGATAAAATATTCCCTGATTTGATGGAGATATCTAGGGGAATCATAAAGAAGGTAACACCATGAATCCTTTAAAAATTGATTTCTCAACCATTTATTTGGGAAATATTAAAGGTTTTAAAAAAGATGATGTTGGAGTTAAGAATAATATTGAAACTATTAGAAAATGGAAATCTTCAGAGTTCAATGTCAATGAAAAATGGATATTGAGATTTTGGTGAAGACTACATGTGCTATAAATTTTAAAGTTAATGAAGAATCTTTTGGATGATTCGCATAGATTGAATTTCTCCATTGAACCAAAAAACACATCGATATATTGAGATCTCATAAAAAACTATTGGTGTGATAACATGATGATTGAGATCTCTAAATATACATCAATGTGCCTAGTATGTTAGTATGTGATAGATGATAGGAAAATGTCTAAGGGTACTATAAAACCATTACCAAAACCAATATAGAAATGGGATAAATAACCATAGAATTTATCACCGAACATCTGATGTCATCCCAATGAAACAATACTATATAGGTTGTTGTGGATCAGCATTCAAAGACTGAAGACTTCATTGAAATTCAATAGGTATTATCATTGGATCAACCAGCACAGATACACATCAGAGGAGTAGTAAGGATCCATGGATTAACTTTATATATTGTGAATAATTGAGATCAAAGAGTCTACAATATGTTATAGAAGAGTCAACAATATTCCCTGAACACTGAGATGAACTTGATCACTACATATCACCCGGAAACTAATGGTCAATATTAGTGGAAAATCCAGACAGTTGTGGATATGTTGATACCATTCACAGTTGACATAAAAAGTGTATGCAACCAAAATAATTCTATGTTTTAGTTATCTTACAAAAACAATTTCAATTAAAGAATCCAATTTGATCCATATATATCCCTTTATGGGAAGAGGTGTAGAAAATGACATATTAGAATGTATTTGGTGAATGAAAACTTCTTGGTTCAGAAATGTTCATTGAAATTGTAGAGGTAGTTAAGACCATCCAGTGGAACATAAAAGCTGGATAGAGTTTAAAAAAGAGCTATCTTGACAATCAATGATTACATTAAGAGTTTGATATTAGAGTAATGGCATTTCCTCAAATATCTCCTATGAGGAGATTTTTGAGACTTAGTAAGAAGGTAAAGCTTAGTCCATGGTATATTGGATCTTTTGAGATCCTAGATCACATTGGGGTAGTGTCCTATCAATTACCACAACTACCAATCCTATCTAATTTACATGAAGTATTCCATGTATTATTTTTATAGATGTATATACCATAACCATCAGAGGATCTCAATCTAGAGGAGGTACTATTAGAGAATGGCCTCTCCTATGAATAGAAGCCAGTTAAGATCATATATTATGGAGAAAAGTTTTAAAAAATAAGAAAATGACCCTCGTCAAAGTGTTATGGTGAAACCACATGTTTAAAGAATAAATGTGGGAACCAGAGGAAGTGATGAGGTAGAGTTTCCCTCATATGTTTTTGTGTGGTAAAAAGAAATTTCAAAGGAAAAATTTCATAAGGGGGAAGGTTGTAAAAACCCAAAATATTATGAATAAAACTCTAATAAATTTAGATAATTTATTTATAGATATAGAAAACATAAGAACTCTATTTTTTATATCTAATTGGATTTCAATTAACAATATCTATCCTTAACGTTAATAACATGGTTTTTTAATAGATATCACTGGATTAGTATAAATATCGGGTTTTAACACATCCTCTTTGAAGAGACATAGGACGTGATGACCTCAACCAGTTGAATCATACTATATGAATTCCATTAATGAGAGAATCTAATGGAGGTATAATTTTTGGGATTTTCCCAAGACCAATCATATTCTAACATCCAAAAACATAAGCAAGAATGAAATGGATTATGGGGGAAGTTCATGCTCATTGAGATCACTGACCAAAAAATGTAAATGGAATAGAACCATGAAATCCCCACCATTAAACACATTAATCATATGGAATATTCCGGTTTAATAAATGAATATCTAATAAGACCACAATATTATGATTATGTAAATTATTTTTGATTGAAAAGATAATATTCATTCATTATATTATTTTTACATTGTAAATGATTTTTAAAAAAAATTGTATTTTTTTCGTTAATATTAAAATTAATTTACGAAATGTATTTTTATTAATTAATGGAATTTTTAATTAAATAAATTTTTAATAGTGTATTATTTTTAAATTACTATATTCAAATATAAGTTATCGAAAATAACTTATGATGGAAATTGAAATTTTTTCTATGGATTGAAATATATTATTATGAAAACCCATCAATAATAAATAAATGAATATTTTTATTTTAAAAGTGAAACATCAAATATCTAGAATTTTACATAGATAAAATGAATATTATTTTTCGCATTAGGGAATCAAAATTTTCCAACGATTAAATTTTCATAATTTTCTGAGATTTATGAATTTTTGGGTAAAAATTAAATATCGTATAAATATGTAATGATATTTATGAAATCATAATGACCCAATAGAGATTTAATAAAATTTTATAAAATTTATTTTTGTCCAAATATATGTTTTCCTTTAAAATTTTATAATTTTAGGATTATTTGATTTATTTTATTAATCATTATTGAATCATCCATGACATTCAATATATTTTATGATTTTAAAATCATTTCCATGAATGATTGACCCACCATCCCATTATAAAGTGAAATATCTTAATATCTTCTACCTTAACCATTTAAAATAATTTAAACCACTCCCTTGTACCAGATACCTTGAGAATAACCATGGGACATTTTTTTGTTTTTAATAGTTTAATGTGTAGGTTCCAAAACCAAAATAATAAAGAATACCCCAAACATTACTATATAAACCCACCTAAGAACCCATTCATCTTCATTCAAGATCATTGAAGCTTTAACACCCTCTTCCGACCAACACCCTAGGGTCCTCCTAATTCCCTCCGATGATCCCAATAATCATCTTCCAATCCATTGGGATCACACGTCCTTGTAAGGGATCATCCACCATCCCTTTTTATCTTTCATTAATTCCAAGTTATATCATTTAATTTAATTAATTATGATGTTTTGATATGTTGTTAAATATTCTCCTTACATCAAATTTTATGTATAAATGATTATATCCCATTTCAATGTCATTTATCCCTCTTATGAACCATCATGTGCACCCATTACCATGCTGAATTTTTGTAAAGGATCCTCACGTTTATCTCTTCCATTAAATTCAAGAACCTTGTTTGAAATTAGTTATTTTAATTTCAATTTATTATATTTCCATTCTTATATAATAAATTTCTTAATTCCTATTTTATGTTATTTCAATGAGGGATCATTTATCTGTCACCCATTTAGAGCCTTAACTACGTCATTACTATGAAGAAATTCAATAAGTGATTTCACTCTTATCATTTCTATTTCATAGACATTATTTTTATTATGATTCTTAAATTTCATCTGATAAGTTGTTATATTATGTTCCATGATCCCCTAACTATCTTTTTCATTTATAAATGATAATAGAGCCCTTTGGATATCATCTACACATTTAATAAATTTCTATATGATGTGGTAATGCTGTCGAAATTGCACTGCAATTTTATGTAACAAAATCATTGTGTTGTGAATAACATACCCATTCCACTATAATGGGTATTGACCTTTTAAAATGTAATAATTTTTATTGGGAAATTACATTTAAGTATTCACATTCTTCGAAAATGGAATAAATTATTATGTTGAAATAATTCATGTTATATGATCTATGTGGCACACATAAGAATGATATTGAAATGATAATGAAGGGTGCTCCCTAATAGCGCTCCAATGCATTGGGTAATGGTTAGTTTCATGATACGTCATGTTGGGACATGGGTTTACCTATTTCTTTTACAATAATTCTTCCACCATGTTTGGAGATGGGTTTATTGGATTTTTTATGTTAATGATCTCGTGTTTTATGTTGATGCAACATTTCCATGTTATTATTATCATGCTATATATTGTTCATGTTTATATTGTTCACCATTGATATGCTTATTTCGAAACATGTATTATATTATTCATGTAATTCCTTATTACTCCGTTACTAGGAATTATATCTCAAACTTTTTGTATATGTGTTCTCAAGTTATCCCATAAAATTCAATGTAAAAAAGAAATGTTGTGGTCATCTAAATAATGGTTTAAATATAGATGTGTATTTCTTGTTTTATGTTGTTATGTATTGGTCCTTAGCCTAAAATACACCATACTAGTAAATCATCTAGGTTTAATTATGTTAATATTTATGTAATATTTCTTGTATAATTGTTTAATAAAGAACATGGTCATTATAATTATATCTCATAATAATAAAAAACACTATTAGTAAATAAATGAATTCAAATTAATGGATTAGTTATAGGGAACCTAACTCAAAACATTGTACCTTTGGGGAAAAACATGACACACATACATAAATATATACTTCCAAAAATATATATGTATATATCTAAACTTTGACCCATGGTATTATTCCCCTCTCCATGAGGTGATGTTTACAAATAAGATATATAGATATATATATACATGTCTTTACCTATGTATAACCATGAATGTTTCCATCAATAATGGTTGTCCAAATCCAGAAAAATAATTTACATGATGCACTAGAAAAATATAATGAATTCAAAAGTTACACAAACCTTTATAAATATTGGGTATGGAATTTGAATGGAGGAATGATTATACAAAATAGACCATTAACTTTATACCTTAACTACATGATACCAAATATCATTTCAAACAATTCCATGGAATCCCAAATTAAAGATGAAACCATAGTTACATGAAAAAACAACAAAAATAATACCATTAAGTTAACATTGGGTTTGACCAACCTCACATTGAAGTGAGGGAAAAGAGAATAAGTGTTAATGAGGCAATGGTGAAGGATAAACGATTTCCTAATGAGAATGAACCATGAATCCGATATAAAATAGGCCACCATAGGAGAAGGTCACATTTGGGGGATCCCAATGTAAGAATGGTGTGTCGTGCGACATAGAGTGGAGGGGGGGGGGGGGGGGTTGGTTTTTGCCAATCAGGTAGGGGGAGACCATATTTATGGTATTTAAAAAGATCATGGTAATTATAATTTTAATTATAATATCATAACGACGACAAAAACAACAACAAAAATTACTTTAAATTAATATTAATAATAATAACAACAATAATAATTAAAAAAATTCTATTTGTTCATTTTTATTAATCCTAGGTAGACCATATTGCTTAGACCCATGGTCTGGCAGACCATGTGTCAACTATGTCCTTGCCTTTGTCCCAATAAGGAAGGATTTTTCAAGCTTTGGGATATAGGTTTACACACATTTTTTAAGCTGTTATTCTTCTATAGTTCCACTACCTAGTATATATGAATCTAACTATGTTGGGGAATGGATTCCACTAATTTTGAGCCATCCCTACTCATTGGAAAAGCCCCCAATATATATATATATATTTAAAATTAAATCAACTGAAAACATAAAAAGAGGGATATGAATAATTATATGATGAAAATTAAATAACATTTTATGGATAGGTTGTAATTAATCTCTTCATCGTGATAGTTTATGAATCTATAAAGTACCAAAAGACAAGAAAATTTGAGACACAAATAACCCAATACCAAAAATGAAACCACAACCACAAGAATATTGTAAACTAAAGAATAAATTTCCATTAAAATCATAATATACAATTATACAAATAAAATGGATGAAACATACTCGATGAACTGGCCTCCCCACTATAGAAACAAATGATAAGGCTATAAAATCTAGACCTCGAAATTAAGGAATATAGATCAAGGTAGTCACAACTGTATGCACATAGTCAAAATATGGAACACCTTGAACCATTACATAGAAGTCACCAAATAAAACCATCCTAGTTTTATCTAGATTTCCCTGGGAATCTGTCACAGGACCATTACCAAGGTCTCCCAACTAGCACTATGATCAGGGTTTTTTGGGACAAAATTATTGAATCACATAGGGGAAAAATTAAAAATTTATCTAGAAGAAAGGAAAAAATAATTGAGAATTAGTCTTATCAAGATATCATCATGGGTGATCTCTTCACCATTTTAGATCTATATTTGGACACAGGTTCCTCAAACCAGAATAAGCTAAAAACTCTTAATGAAAACCAAAACCCCAATGAAACAAAGAATTGTAAAAATAACGTCAACTCTACATCAATGGTATTCAGGAAATTACAATAATATTCCCATTAAAATAAATATCCCAAAAGGACAAAAAAATCAATTTCAATTCCTATAAAAGAAAATATTAAAACACCGCATAATAAATTAATAAAATATTAATGGTATTTATAATAGAAGAGGAATATGATGGAGCTTTCACCAATGCTACATTTATCCAACTGGGCTCGAAGGCTCACCAAGCGATTGAATGTAGATCCATGTCATTTCCGAACACCACCATGGAAAAAGGATTTCAAATAACCTAAACATACACATGTATGATTTAAATTAGGTGGTTTTAGGCATTAAATCTGTAGGTTCCGGGTGCAACGGGAGCGCGTTGGTGGGTTTTCCAAACATTAATTTTAACGTTAAACAAAATTCAATCCGAGATCCGTCACGATATAAAACGCCGAATCATCCGAATATATTGAAGAACGAAAAGAAAAGAAGAGTCCCGGAACCCTTGATAAGGATCATCATATGTTGATTATAATTAATTTAATTAATGCATAAGAATTACCTTGTTGGAATTCTTTCTTTGTTGATGTGTCCGGTCACGATTCGGTGATCTGTCGTTGCGTCGTAGAATCCACGTGTAGGATTCCCCTAGCGGTGATCCACACGTGTGTCACGTATTTCCGGACATCACCGAAGAGATCTCCGGGTGGTAGCGCGGAAGAACCTTCGCTTGCGATGTCCGCCTTCGACCGCCTTGATCTGTTGGAGGATCTTTCTCTCGTAACTTGATGGCGTTCCTAGTGGAAAGGGAATTCTCTCTTGGCTTGAGAGTATTTCCAAATCCGTTGTGCACAACAATGGATCTAAAATAATGTTGGGGTTGCGAGGATATTTATAATCAGGTTTGAGGTTAATAGAGTTATGACAATAAATAAACGCATTACGCGTTTTATTTATTTCATTAACTTTTATTGAAAACCCCCATGTCGAATTATTAATTCCTTGACATGTGCCCACGCTGATTATAATAAATATCATTTAATAAAACAATATTAAATCCTCAAAATCCCAATTAGAAAAACTACACGGCGTGTAATAATTAATACACGGCGTGTACTTATTTTCCATAAAACTACACAGCGTGTATATTTAATATACACGGCGTGTAATTTTATTTTCCATTTTCTCCACCACATTTATTAGACCTTGAGTAATGACTATTTATTTCTTAAATAAATGTAACTGCATTACTCGCTAATAAATATATTATTTTATCCACAGTATATTCTCTCGAATAACTAGTGTCAAAATAAATGCGATCAGACATCTTTATATAATTATTATACCATAGTCGGGAATAATATTTATTTAACTTTTTAAATTAATATTTAACTGAGATACATGGACACACATAGTGTGTGACCCTCTAGGCCTCTTTCTCAGGGGCATCAGGCTGAGCCTGCCTAAAGTCCAAGGTTAGAGTCTAGAAACACGCCAAGGAACCCATAGAGAAAGAAGTTAATGTCGCAATGACGTGTTACCTCCTACGAACACTTACCGTGTAATATAATCCCTTTGTTTCAATATCTCCAATCAAGCGGGTTTCATTCTACTGCCATCAACCCATGTGCTTGATTATTCTTTCTTTGACTTCTCGGAATTGAACTTGCCCATACCTTACCATGGCCATGGATTTATTTAGGCTATATCAATTTCATCAAAGGGCCTGAGATATCTACTTCCGTTATGGAACAGAAGGGAAAAATCCTTTCTCGCATTATCTATTAATGCGATATTACTCGTGATGCACCCAACGTATCCTACCTCACTGTGAACAGTGTGTCGTCACAGTTTTCGTCAATACATCTAAGTGCGCGACTTTTAATACCCATTAATAATAATCTTAAAGTCTAAGGATCAATACAAACGTCCGCAGATAGGAACATCCAATGACACTATGAAATGTGGATTTCCTACTAGCGGGTCTCGTTCTCATAATATCCTCCTGGATATTACCAAGGGCGCACTCCATGAGAAGGTGCCTCAAAGTTTTATGAGTTCTCACCCCTAATGACCTTTATTTTTTGTGTCCCTCAAATAATATCATCCGTCCATAGAACATTCATTCAAGAACAGTGTTATGGAACTTTCAGGTTCTCATAATAGCAGGGATCCTCTACGACCCTTTAATGCAACAGCTGTTCTTAGGACATTATCACATGACATGTCACGTAGAAAAACAATCAAGATGTGATAAGTCTTTTATTTAGTGAATAAAGTACAAAGTAGTTGGTTCTAGACCACCAACTCCAACAGACTCCCACTTGGACTAGAGCCAACTGCTAACAACCTTTAACCCGCTAGCTCTCACATGATATTTATGCTTCTACTAATATAGGCCTTTAGTCATGGGGTCCGCCACGTTCTCTTCCTTGGACACTCTGCTCACTATAACTTCACCCCTTTGATAGAAATCCCTCAAGAGGTGATACTTACGGAGTATGTGCTTTGTCTGTTGATGTGACCTTGGTTCTTTTCCAAGAGCCACCGCTGCAGTATTATCACAATAAAATGTAAGGGGATCCTTACTGCTAGGCACCACATCAAGCTCCTGGACAAAGTACCGAATCCAAACGGCTTCTTTGGCTGCATCAGAAGCCACTATATACTCGGACTCCACTGTAGAATCGACGACAACTGGCTGCTTTGAACTCTTCCATCTCACAGCTCCTCCATTGAGACACAAAACATATCTAGATTGTGACATCAGATCATTCTGATCTGTTTGAAAACCCGCATCAGCATACCCTCTGATGACAAGCTCCTCATCTCCTCCATACACCAGGAACATATCCTTAGTTCTTCTCAGATACTTAAGGATAGTCTTAACAGCAGTCCAATGCTGTTCTCCTAGATCTACTTGATATCTGCCTACCATGCTCAGTGCATAGGCAACATCAAGACTGGTACATAACATGGAATACATGATGGATCCTATAGCCGAAGTGTATGGGATCTTGCTCATCCTATATTTCTCCTGTTGTGTCTTGGGACACATTTTCATAGAAAGATGTAAGCCATGTGACACTGGAACCAATCCCCTCTTGGATTTTTCCATACTAAATCTCTTTAGTATCTGGTCAATGTATGTACCCTGAATTAGTCCAAGAAGCCTCTTGGATCTATCATGAATGATATTGATCCCTAGAATGTATGCTGCTTCTCCTACGTCCTTTATGGAGAAACACTTGTTCAACCAATCCTTAACTGACTATAAGGCTGGTACGTCGTTTCCAATAAGCAATATGTCATCAACATATACCACTAGGATGATGACCACATTCCCATTAAACTGCTTATAAACGCATGGATCACATTCGTTCTTAATGAAACCAAATTCCTTTATGGCTTCATCAAATCGAATGTTCCATGACCTGGATGCTTGCTTCAATCCATAAATGGATTTCTGTAACTTTCAAACCCGTTTGGCCTCACCTGGTGTCACAAACCCTTCTGGTTGTGTCATATAGACAACTTCCAGAAGGTTCCCATTAAGGAATGATGTTTTGACATCCATCTTCCAAATCTCGTAGTCATGGTAAGCTTCTATGGAAATTATGATTCTTATGGATTTAAACATAGAAACTGGCGAGAAGGTTTCATCATAATCAATTCCTTGACGCTGTCTGAATCCTTTAGCCACTAGCCTTTCTATATAGGGGAAAACTTGACCTTCCATGTCAAGCTTTCTTTTGAATACCCATTTGCATTCAACAGGATTTACATCAACTGGCTCATCGACCAGAACCCAAACATGGTTCTGATACATGGAATCCATCTCAGAATTCATAGCTTCTAGCCATCTTGTAGCTTCTGAGCTTTCTATTGCTTCCATTGAGGATATAGGTTCATCATTATCCAACAATAATGATTCACCATCCTCGGTGACTAGGAAACCAAATCTCTCTGGTTCCCTTACCTCTCTTGAGCTCCTACGCAGTACTTGTGTTTCTGGAACCTCTTCCACGTGGACCTGTGGAACTTGTTCCTGTACCAACTCCTGTGTATCTTGAGCATCAACTTCTTCGAAGTGAAACTTTCTCCCATTATCCTTCTTGAGGATGTGCTCCCTCTCAAGAAAGACGGCTTGTCTGGCGATAGTCACTTTCTTGTCTTGGGGGTTATATAGGTAATATCCTTTTGTTTCCTTGGGATATCCTATAAAGATACACTTTGTGTCCCAGGGTGCTAGTTTGTTGCCTGAGAAGGCCTTAACAAACACCTCGCATCCCCACACACGTGTGTGCGACAAAGTGGGTTTCCTTCCATTCCATAACTCGGATGGAATTCCATTTTCCGCCTTAGTTGGTACTCGGTTTAATGTGTATGCTGCAGTTTGTAATGCATATCCCCAAAACGATAATGGAAGATCTGCAAGACTCATCATCGACCTCACCATGTCCAACCAGGTGAGGTTCCTCCTTTCACTAACACCATTCCACTGTGGTGTATAAGGAGGAGTGAGCTGAGAAAGAATCCTAGACTCCCGTAGAAGATCGATGAACTCTTGGTTCAGATATTTTCCACCTCGATCCGATCGAAGCTTCTTTATCTTCTTACCAAGTTGATTCTCTACTTCATTCTTGAATTACTTAAATTTCTCTAAGGACTCTGACTTATACCTCATTAAGTAGACATATCCATATCTACTCAAATCATCAGTAAAAGTAATAATGTAAAAATATCCACCTCTAGAATCTACTGGAAATGTTCCACACACATCTGTGTGTACCAATACTAGAATCTCTGTGGCCCTTTCACCTTGTCCACCAAAAGGCGGCTTGGTCATTTTTCCTTATAAACAAGTGTGACATCTATCAAGTGGTTTTAGCTCATTAGAGTCTAAATATCCATCTTGGTAGAGCATTGTCAAGCGCTTCTCGTTCACATGACCAAGGCGGTGATGCCATAACTGGGTGATGTATGAGTCATGTGAGTTTGTTTTGTTATTGATTTCCAACACTTGGTTTTCGTAATTTAATACATACAAACCATTATTCAAATGTTCCATACCATAACATACGTTGTTCTTATAAACGAGACAACCCTTATTTCCAAACATGAAAATAAATCCATCCATATCCAAACAAGATAATGAAATTATGTTCTTGGTAACACTAGGCACAAAATAACAGTTTTGTAAAACCAAAATCATTCCAGTTGGCAATGAGAGGTGATAGTTGCCAATAGCCAATGCTACCAGCCTTGCGCCATTGGCATCTTGAAGATCCACCTCTCCTCTGGCGATCTTTCTAAATCTAATTGGTTCCTAGATTTGAATACAGATGTGAGCACCACAAGCTGTATCTAATACCCAATGTGTAGAAATAGAAAGATTGCACTCTATAACGAACACACCTTTAGCATCCCCACGCTTCTGGGTGCAGTTCCTCTTCCAGTGGCCCAGCTTGCCACATGAATAACACACTGTTTCCCATTCCTTGCCCTCCCTCTAGATCTTCCCCTTCATGGAGGGATGATTCTCGGGGGCATCAGACCGTTTATAAGTCTTTGGCCCCTTTTCCTTGTCCTTCCTTTTCTAGTTCACCATAAGAACCGCGGGTTTGTCACGCCCCATGTCCTTATATACCTGGCGAATCAAGGTCAGAAGCTCCGATAGACTCTTCTCATTGCCTCTCATGTTATAGTTGACAATGATGCTAGAGGAGGTCTTGGGAAATGATGATAGGATGAGATCTGTACGCAACTCATCTGGGAATTTAATCCCTAAGATGTCCAATCATTCAATGTAGCCAATAAGCTTGACCATATGAGGCCCAGCTGGCGCAGACTATCCAAGATTCATGGTAAACAAAGAATTGTAGATCTCATACCTCTCCTGTCTCTCCTTCTCTTGGTAGAGATCTTTAAGGTGAGACACCATGCTATATGCATCCATGTTTTAATGATGCTTCAAGAGCTCATCATACATGGCCGATAGCATGAAACACTGGACATCTGTGGCATCATCCATGTGTTTCATGTAGAGAGATATTTCCTCATCACTAGCCTCTTTCCCAGGCGCAACTGGAATAGGCTCTTCCAGCACATATAATTTCCTTTCGTGGTGAAGGACGACGCGTAAACGCCTCTGCCACTCTTGGAAATTGGTGCCGGTGAGAAGGTTTTCTTTTTCGAGTATGGTGAGCAATGATATGTTTGAAGTCATTTTATTGTCGTTTCTACAATTTAAGATGAGCAAAGGTTTGGTACATTATTATAAAAATTGATACAAATATATATATTAATACTTATTAGTCTCCCACTATTTTATCGAAATCCAATAGCCCTCACCATTGGCTTCGGAATATTCTATTGCGTGAATATTCTAGTGGAAAGAATCCATATTTCCCTTCAAATTACCCCTACTAGGGTTGTTCAAGAAAATTGAAGGGTTTTAGGTAGGCATTCCAAATGCCAACTGCATTAACTCGCAGTTCCTTGATCCGCCGAGTGGAGTCCCCAATCCTAAAATCCTTTTTGGATTTCCTCAACCTTTGACTCTTGGTCACACCAAGTTCTACTGTGGCAGTCAACCCTTGATGCGACCCAAGTCAAGTCAACCCAAAACCTTGAATTAGAATTCCCCGATAATTGAAAGCACCCCAACTAGGTTTGGTCAAGCACTTTGAACTATGGTTTGATTCTAACCAAGATTATGGAAGGCTATGCCGACTTAATATTTATTTTGAGGGATTTTATCATTATACGTAAATTTCCATTTTATTATCTTTGATTACATTCTTGTTAATATTTAGTGGGATATACTTAAGTGATTAACCATGTCTAAGATAATATTTATGTATAAGCCAATTTTATTTTAGTTCCATCTTGCATGCTCGTTTAATTCATTAATTGTGTGATCGTGACAACACACCCACAATAAATAAACCATGCAACTGACAGAAATAAAATAAATGGTATGATCATGATCTTTTATATTGGTTAGTTTTTCTATCGGTTGATAAACTAACCCAAGACCCAGGGGAGAAACACCTTGAACCTTCCGGGTTCGTGTTTACAGCATTCCACGTGTCCACCTTTGTATCTCCTTGAATTGGTTTCATCTTGGCTCCTGACTTGAGCCGCCTCCACTAGCTTGGGAGCTCCATCAATTACATATGCATTTATCTCACATGCAGGTGAGGGGGGAAAGGGGTTTTTACATAAAAGATTCCTTGGGCGCGCAGGCCCTACATATTAATGAGGAGATGGCTCGCAAGCCAACAAATTAAATTTAAATAAATAAATTAAAAGAAACCATTCACATACAAAGGTCTCGGTCTAGCTCATGATCATCCATACATGCAATGATATATACGCATAAATAAAACTATCATTCAATTCTTTAATCGTTCTTGTTTAAGATAAATCACGCTCAAATCAATTAATTATCTTTAATTAATCAATCCTTTTATCTTAAATCCATTTTCTGAATTTCCTTGAGATTCTCATCCATCATAATTTTAAACAAATAAATTCATTTAAAATTATCCTTGTACACAACTTGTACCTTGGAGGCAACCAGGAGAATTCCTATTTATTACGCAAATGTTAAATTAAACACATATATATAAAACAACTATCACGTGTTGTACCTCAGCTTTACTCCTACACCATGGTACACGTCTCAAGGATTTGTATAATATAATAATAAATTTTAATAAAACTGCGTAATTTGGGTGAGTACAGGGCGTGTAGTTCCGACTACACGGCGTGTACCTTTTCTTCACCATCCATCCGAAGTACACGCCCAGGGATAGGGCGTGTTAATGTACTTCGGAAATTTTCGGATTACACGGCGTGTACAGTGGGACACACGCCGTGTAGTTTCCGCATTACACGGTTTCCAGCCGGGCAGGCTATGTACGAAGTACATGACCCAAACCTAACCCGAAGGGACTACACGTCGTGTTCATTGGACCACGCAGCATGTATTCCGGAAACTATGTGCCACCTGTTTCTGGTCAACACACGGTGTCTTAAATTCTTAGAAAGAATCCAATACACGGCCTGATTTGGCGGATCAATCAATGCATTGAACCTGGACTACATTGTGTGTACTTCCGAATACACGCCGTGTATTCTGGTGTTATACGGCCAGAAACATTTGGCTCCTCCGGATGAGTTCCTCTATTTTATTTTAATCAAAATTAAAAGAAAAATCTATTTCTCTGAGGTGAATGAGAAACGAGAGAGGAGGAACAGATCTCGATATTCAGATTTCCAGAATGATTAAACATGAATTGAAATAATTAAATTATTAAATGTGTAAATCACCAACAAAAAAACTAAATAATTATAACCAACGATATAACCTCTCTGATACCACTTGTAGGTTCCGGGCGCATCGGAAGCGCGTTGGTGGTTTTTCCCAACTTTAATTTTAACGTTAAACAACGTTCAATCCGAGATCTGTCATGATATAAAATGCCGAATCTTCGGAATAGAACGAAGAAAGAAAAGAAAAGAATAGTCCCAGAACCCTTGAGAAGGATCATCATATGTTGATTATAATTAATTTAATTAATTCATAAAAATTACCTTGTGGGAATTCTTTCTTCGTTGATGTGTCCGGTCACGATTCGGTGATCCGTCGTTGTGTCGTAGAATCCAAGTGTAGGATTCCTCTAGCGGTGATCCACATGTGTGTCACGTATCTCCGGACATCACCGAAGAGATCTCCGGGTGCTAGCACGGAAGAACCTTCGCTTGCGATGTCCGCCTTCGACCGCCTTGATCCGGTGGAGGATCTTGCTCTTGTAACTTGAGGGCGTTCTTGGTGGAAAGGGAATTCTCTCATGGCATGAGAGTATTTCCAAATCCGTTGTGCACAACAATGGCTCCAAAAAAATGTTGGGGTTGCGAGGATATTTATAATCAGGTTTGAGGTTAATAGAGTTATGACAATAAATAAATGCTTTAGGCGTTTTATTTATTTAATTAACTCTTATTGAAAACCCCCATGTTGAATTATTACTTCATTGACATGCGCCCACACTGATTATAATAAATATCATTTAATAAAACAATATTAAATCCTCAAAATCCCAATTGGAAAAACTACACGGCGTATAATGATTAATACACGACGTGTACTTGTTTTCCATAAAACTACACAGCGTGTATATTTAATATACACGGCGTGTACTTTTATTTTCCATTTTCTCCATCACATTTATTAGACCTTGAGTAATGACTATTTATTTCTTAAATAAATGTAACTGCATTACTCGCTAATAAATATATTATTTTATCCACAATATATTCTCTCGAATAACTAGTGTCAAAATAAATGCGATCAGACATACTTAAATAATTATTAAACCACAGTTGGGTATAATATTTATTTAACTTGTTAAATTAATATTTAACTGAGATACATGGACACACTTAGTGTGTGACCCTCTAGGCCTCTTTCTCAGTGGCATTAGGATGAGTCTGCCTAAATTCCAAGGTTAGCGTCTAGCAACACGCCAAGCCACCCATAGAGAAAGAAGTTAATGCCGCAATGACGTGTTACCTCCTACGAACGCTTACCGTGTAATATAATCCCTTTGTCTTGATATATCCAATCAAGCGGGTTGCATGCTAGTGCCATCAACCCATGTTCTTGATTATTCTTTCTTTGACTTCCCATAATTGGACTTCCACATACCTTACCATGGACATGGATTTATTTAGGCTATATCAATATCATCAAAGGTCTTGAGATATCTACTTCCGTTATGGAATGGAAGGGACAAATCATTTCTCGCATTATCTATTAATGCGGTATTACTCGTGACGCACCCAACATATCCTACCTCGCTACGAATAGTGTGTCATCACAGTTTTCGTCAATAAAACTAAGTGTACGAGTTGTAATACCCATTAATAATAATCTTAAATTATAAGGATCAATACACACGTCCGCAGATAGGAACATCCAATGACACTATGAAATGTGGATTTCCTACTGGCGGGTCACGTTCTCATAATATCCTCTTGGATATTACCAAGGGCGCACACCATGAGAAGTTGCCTCAAGGTTTTATGAGTCCTCACCCCTAATAACCTGTATTATTTGTGTCCCTCAAATAATATCATCCGGCCATAGAACATACATTCAATAACAGTGTTATGTCACTTTCGGGTTCTCATCATAGTAGGTATCCACTACGACCCTTTAATGCAACAGCTGTTCTTAGGACATTATCACATGCATGTCACGCAGAAGAACAATCAAGATGTGATAAGGCTTTTATTTAATGAATAAAGTACAAAGTAGATGGTTCTAGGCCACCAACTCCAACAAAATCATCATGTGCCCGAACTTCCAACATTGAAATAATGTACCAAGTTTAGCCATAGATAAACCTAGTGAGAAAAAACACAACGACCTTTATGTACATCTTCACAACTGGACAGTGGTTGCTAAACCAACTTCTACTAGAAAGTACCACCTCATGAATTCTTCATAATCATTATAGACTAAAGGAAATACATTATTAAATTATAACAGTATACCACTTTTAATAAAACAAGAATTTAGAAATTAAACACTAGTGAGTTTTGGGTTATACAAAACCATCTTTTTGAAGATCATAATATACTAAAACACCATTGAATCACCAAGATCGAGACAATACATTGCTGAAACTATATTCATCCACACATCCTCAAGGAACTAATGATGGATGAACATGGATATAAATAATTATCATAAGGAATTTTTATGGATTGTACTGACAAAAATATTTCCACCATCACTGCCATAGGCCTTTTAACAAGATGGTGGAAATATCATACTTTGAGAGGTTCATGATACATAATCCAAAAACAGTTATCCTTAATAATTAAAATCTATTCTTCACCTTTCTATGCTTTTGGATTGCCAAATAAATGGGGAGGGTTTAACTGTGGGATCCTCGGGATGAAATATTTATACTGAGGACCACTAGGCTTCATATCTAGAGAGGATAAACCAAACTATTAATGTATATCATGACAAAATTAAAGACACATGTTGAAAGAAAAACCATCAGATACATTCAAAAATACCTTCAAAATCAATGGGGGGAATAGTATGAAAATAAAAAATAAGAAATAAAATCTTAACATATATGAAATCATAATTCCATATATCAATCACAAATTCATAACCTATAATAAAAACACTAATTATAAAATATTTACATTATACCCAAAACACAAAATGAAAATAAAGGAAATTCAAAAAAATAATATAAAACATCACGCAACACATAATTGTCATAACATTACAAATTACCATTGCAAAACACATAAAAATATTATTGATAAGATGGAAACATAATAATGGTATTCTATGAATCCCCACACATATAATTTCCTATGCCAAATTATTAACCCTTCCAATTGTACCATTGACAATCCAAATACAGACACATATATATATTTATGGGAGAATTCAATATAATACCAATGTTAAAATAAGACATTATCATTCCCAAAACAAAGCATTTATCAAATTTCCAATTTTCAAGAAACTTCCATTACACATTTCCCAACACATTCTAAAACCTCTAAAAAATTTATCCCAAACAATTTCAATATTTATTTTCGTTTTAGAAATCATTCCAATGTCCTAAAAAGGATTTTGAAACACATCCATTTTCAAAAATACCAATATCATTTTCCAAACAACCCCATGTTTTCATTTTGATGATCTTATTTTCCAAACAAAACATCGCTTCAAAATACATGATAATCATTCCAAAACCAACTTAAAACAAAAATATGAATAACAAAATGAAACTTAGTACCTAACAAAAAAAATAAAAAATTCATAATAATAACCACTATAAGTGGATTGGCTACACTTTTTGGTCAGCCGATTGACATCTTGGTGAGCACACTAGAGGTAAATAAAGGAAGCATCATGGTATGAACGTGGTTTTCTAGAGCACGCATAAATATAATTCACTATATGAATCCGCCGAAAAGTACACTCAAACCACTGTACCATAAAAAAAACCACCAAATGTGGAATTAAATTACACATAACTAAATCAAGACTATAAACTAAAAAACTCCTAAGTGACAAACTTGGATTCTAATGCACTAAAATCCCTTACCACCCTTGAAATTCAGGCATCATCCGGAATAGATGGGGTTCTATAATAAACCCAAGACTGAACACTTAAATTATGAAAAACAAATCTTATCAAAAAACATATAGACATCCAAAAACAAAAAGGGGTAATCCTTTGAAACCATTTTATCACAAACCAACCCGCGTTTACCATGAATCGATCACCAGAGTCGATATGTAAAAAGTAAAAGGCGGTGTTCCTAATCTAACCATGTTATAAACTAGTGATGGTCGTCTTTCATTATCAATATGAAATGGTTTATCCTATATAAGATAGATTAATAAATAAAAAATTAATAACATAAAGTGAGAATGTGATAAAAAATGGGACATACCTCCATGGGACGTCGTGGGTCACCTCCAGCTAAAAAACCATATTGGTCCCATGAGAAATCTTGATCTGATAAAAAACAAGAGGCTGAAACATTATATTGTAAGAAGTCATAGGAAATGAGATTCTCAATAAACATTTCTAGTATAAATAATTCCCCATACCTTACATTTTATTTTAAATATGATCTTGTGTGTTGTAAAAAAATCTTCCTCGGTAGGTTTTTATATTTATTTGAAAAACATAAAAAAATATAAAATTTATGGTAAGAACGATTTCAAATTATATTATTAATAGCACTTTTTATGTAATAAATGAAATTAAATTCAATTTTGTTCCATATAAAAATAACTAAAACTAAATAGGAATAAAGGTGGAAAAATTACAGTTGAGATTTTAATCAACTAGAAAACCAGAAACTATAGGAAACTATAAAATATGTAAAAATGATTTGTGGGATCTTAGAAGCTCATAACGATGACCGAGGCCAAATCTAAAAATTATATCTCCTAATCAATATGTACAAATATTGGTTATCCATAATCACTACCCAAAAAACACATTTAGAAATTATCTTTATACCCATGGTTTCAAGGATCATTGGAAAAATAAGGCATCATTATATCCCAGAGCTATACCCACATTTTTTAAACAATTGGTATAGGTCACGTTCATAGTTTCATTAACCTATAGCCATGCTTTTTAAAAATGTGGGTATAGCTTTAACAATATATGCTACCACATGATTTGATCCATGGACCAAACCTTCGTGCTTATGGTGCCTAAAAACTACTCTATTTCACTTATTTATATAAAAATATATACTTACTTAAATATATTTATACAAACCGTTCATATAGGTATAAAACTGTGGGAATTTGTGTTCCTATGAATATTGTTTTTTGTCCCGTCAAAATTTTTTCTACCGCCATAAGGCGTGAAATCAATACCCATGGTTTTGAAAAACCATGGGTATAAGTCTTCAAAAAATATAAATATACCTTATAGTTTATAATAATCATGGGTATATGTCTCCAAAATAAACCTTATAGCCACCGTTTTCATTAAACCATTGGTATTTGTCTTCAAAAAATATCCTATACCCAATGATTTACAAGTACCGTTGGTAGAGGCGCCCCTATACACATAGTTTTCCAAAATTGTGGGTATATGGTCCCATATTATAACTATAAATTTTTTTTTATTAAATTAATGGGTATAAGGACCATTTTCAGTAGTTCATGCATTGAAACCCTCCCTGGCTCAACCACAGGGAATATCCAAAATGTAGTGAGTTTATCTAATCTGGGACATATGCCAGTATGTAATCTCAACTAGTGAAGCATGTGTACCTAAGGCTCTCATCCATCTACCCACGGATTCCAGGTATAATCAAATGGATGAGAGTTTTTACCATATATATAATACATACATATCAGATATTAATCACATATAAATAACCAACTTTTGTTAGGTCCACTATTCTAGATACCATGAGAGGGGTGAATTAGGTTATGAAAAATTAAAACCACTACCCAATTTGATCATGTTTTTTTGTTAGAAAAAACACTATTCTCCATGTACATCCAATTGCAGAGTATAAAATAATCTTAAAAAACACATAGAAAATAAATTTTTTTCTTCTTTCACACTCACTAGGCTACTTCCAAGGAGCATACACCGGGGATGTGCATATGTGCCAAATCCATTAAAAGTGAACAATTATTTACATGTTTTTGAGCGGACTCACTATCACTTCTAGTTTACAATAACTCTCAATTTGAGAACTCACTTCTCTATCAACTGAAGTGAGGTCACTTTTACATCTTCAAAAGAACCTCTCACCATTTATAGACCTGAATGTCTCTTCATTACCACTAATGAATTTGGCATCCACTATATGTAGATTCTCTATTGAAGTCCAAATTTCATCCACTGATGAATTACACTTTTCCCCAAACCACTGGGAAACAAACACTATGAAATAACATTGAAAGGAACCCTAATTCGTGAATCACTCAATTTCACAATGACCAAACAAGACATTATGAAGTCCCTACCTCTTCAAGAAGCACCCAAATTCGCAAAGCATGAGGCCTCATGGAGAACAGTGCTTTGTAGAGCTCAGAACTTCACAAATCTCAAGCCTTCGCATTGCATAGGCCATCACAGAGCAGAAGCCATCTCAAAGGGTCTTTCTTCATGAATCTCAGTGTGCCAACGCAGAACACACCACTTTCGTGGAGCAAGGTTATCCATTGTTAAGCTCCCTCTTTCACAAGTCACACTGCCTCCATAAACCTCCTTTTTAAGCTGAGAGAAATAAATTTTTCTTGGAAAACTCTCTATTAATCTCATGGGGTCTGAGAAATATTTATAGAACATTCCACAGACCCATGAACATTTTGCGCGAAATCATCGCAATGTCAGCTCAAATCGCGAAGCACAAATTTTTTTTTCTAAAATTATCTCTACATAGCAATGTACTACGGCTATTTTCAGATTGCGGAGCTAAACATAATCATATAGAATTACTTAAATTCCTTTGTGTCTAAGAATTAATACTTAGCTTCAATAATCATTACTTCCGATGTTTGCGAAGAACGTCGTAATTGCAAATAACACCGTCAAAATTCATAATGTCTCAGAAAAAAGAACATTCTTCTAATATTTTTGTACCAAATCAATATATTCCATTCCTTTTTCAGGGTTATTTTTCAACATGGATGGTCAAAAAAATCTCTAGAAGTCACAGAATCAATATGGAAAACTGAATTTTCAACAAACACAACCAACCCAAAACTGTTGCAATGATACCTTCGAGGATATTTTTCCAAACAAATTCCCTCTTCAGTCTCCATCCATATTTGGATGACCCAGTTTCCACTTTAGACACCCAAGACACAGTCCTCTCCACCAATCACATTTCATGAATCATGCACTTAACACTTAGCTCAAATATCCAAATATAGGGGTATGAAATAATTGGGGATTTCTACATCAAAAAATCAAATCAAAGTGTCAATCGGGCCTTCTCATCTTATATAATCACATTTAATTTTCAAAAACGATAAAAAAATTCCTAATATAATGGACCATATGAAATCTATGTTATAATTTGAAAACAAGAAAACCATTTCCTATAATTTAAAAAAAAAATCCATTACACATGTTTAAAAAATAATAAAAATAAAACACTTTAAAAGCAATCAATAAATCAATTAATTCAAATTTAAGGCTCATTATAGGGATCCTTCCTCAAAACACGCTGCCTTTAGTGATGGAAACATCACACTTACACTCATATACACTTAGAGACACAAACTCATACACACACACAAATATATATATATATATATATATATACACACCCATTAACCTAATTAACATATTCCAATTTTCATGAATGAATATCTACAAGGAGGATATGTGTATATATATATATATATTTACTTACATGTGTATATTTTTTAATTTCCAATCATCAATGGAGGTCATAAGCAAACTCAAGTAGATATAAGATGGACAATAAAATTAATAAGAATCTAAATGATACCACTGAACTATTTAAAATTTTGTAAGAAATTATAATCAATGAAATATTTCAAAAAACTGACCAAATACATGATTCCTTTGATTTGAGAGAATGAATCTTATCTCAAACAAATCCCGGGAATCCCACAAGTTGGAAGAAACCTTTTATAAAATAATAGACTACAAATATATGACCATTAAAATACTCTTAGGTTCATCCAACATCACTCATACGAGAGGAAAATGAGAAGAAGAAAGAATAAATCGATTGAGTATGATAAATGATTACCTGATGATAATGTTCTAGAAATTGAGAAAGATACCAGCCACCAAAGGGTGAGGAGGACATTGCACGAGAGAAAGGCCCTCCTGGGAATGGTATATTTCATGACAATTATTTGAATTGGGATGCTTGATTTAGGTGATCGAGTAGGGGGATACAACTTTTAGTGTATCAAAAACATAATAATAATATAATAATTAATAAATTTACTAATAATAACATAAATAATAATAATAATAATAATGACATGTTTTTATTTTTTACCTGATAAGAACACACTATTTTGACTCATGGTCTGATAGACCATCTTCCAACCATGATGGTGTATCTGACCCAAGGGGTATGAACTAAAAAGTATCATGGGGAGGTTCATATGATTGTGATCCTAGACATTCAACATAGAATGTTACACTTTCTAGGATGTATGGGTTGTACTAGGAAGGCACTTGGTGTCCCCTAATCATGAACCAACTATGCACCTAGGAAGAATCCTACAAAATTTTATTAATTTTATAATCTGACTCATCATAAAATGCAATATCAAGGCAAAAAATAAGTAAATTATGAAAAATAATTTTCGTATTATAGTCATTGTGTGTCACCAATTGACTAATTTATGAGAGGTTGATTTCTACAAGTCAAAAATTATATATTGTTATATTTAATAAAGTATTAAACCAATCCAAATATGATTGTTCATTTTTGAGTATGTCACCTATGTTTTTAGTTGTTTTTAATTCAGAAATTAAAACATGCTCATGGTATTAACCAATTCACATCATGTGTTGTGATGTGAGACTAATAATAAAACATCAAAAATGATGTAGTGATCAGTTTTCTAAATTATGAATATAATAAGTGAAAATTTTCTAGGTTGTCAATGAGTGTCGCATATTTTGACCTATAATGTGATCATTATATTTATAATATACTCTTTGAGTTATAACGAGATCATGGATTTTTATATTGAGGTGTATGATGATTACTACAATTCAAAAATGAATTATGGAATATTTTCCACAAGTACCAAAACAATATCAATCCATTTTCTTAGTTTTCTGCTCATCACATTCCATTTTTACAAAAATTAGTGTGATTTTTAAATAAGAAGAGTCACAAAGTGTTATACTAGTCCCACCATGTGTCATATTTATGTGTAGTTGATTCTTACATGTCAAAAATGATTTGATGACTATTTTATTAAAGTATCAAAATAATTAGAATCTGTATTATCTTTTTTGAGTATGAATCTTTTTTTTCTAAAATATCATTTTAAACTAAAAACATTATCTCTGGGATATACTGGTATCATCATGTGTATATTGTTTGTGACAATAATTCTTAAACATCACAACTGACTTATGTATCATTGTATTAAATTTGTATGAAAATATAGGTATGTTTGATTATTTTTCAGTGAGTGACCCATGTTATGAACAAAAATTTCAATTTTATAATGATAATGGCCACTTTGAGTTATTACAGGAACATCATGAATCAGACGGAGGTTCAGATAACACCTACTTGTCATAAATTACGTATTGGTCATTTTATCAAAGAATAAAAAGAATCCAAATTTGATTCCTTTATTTTATGTTTGTAACTTTTTATTTTTAATAAAATATCACATATATATATAAAACAAACATAGAGTCACAAGGATGACTTATGTGTCAGATTCAGGTGTGGTGGGTTCCAGCTATCCCAATTACTTTTTGATCATTGTAATATAATATAAATAAAATATTAATTTTTTTTGATGTTTTGTGTTTGTGCTATTTTTTTGAACTAAGATGTAAATTATATACAAATAAAATAAAAATCTATTTGTACTAAGCCAACTAAGTGTTAGATTGAGGTGTAGCTTATTGACCCATTTCAGTGATGCAATTGTCTCAGATTCATCCCCAATTTCCAATCTCCCAACAGAATGTTTAGTTCCAAACAAACCACCCATCCTTGAGAAAAATAATACACCTATGAAAGAATATAATTATTATATTAGTAATACATAAATAAAATAAATAAATCATAAATATGATACAGTACATTTATAAAATTTCCATTTTAATCATAACCCACATGGTTTTAGGTAAACAATATATCCCATGTATCAGATTGAAATGCATATGATTGAGTATGTGATGTGTGTTTTTCATTCAACTATCCCGAAAGAGACAAAAAATAAATATCATGTTCTGTTTGGATAGAAGAGTAAAATCCATGCTTCATAAAATTTACTATCCATAACAAAAAAATTTAACTCTTTTTTGGTTTGTTGTAGATATTTGAATAAAAAATATGAAATACCAAATAATAAATGAAAAAAATAAATAATAATGAGATTGAAATTTTAATAAATTGGACCTAATAATAATCGATAAAATGGTAAGAAATTTATCAAAATAAGTAGAATAGATTCACTGTTTCATAATATCGATATAAATTCATGACATATTTAAATATTTGTTTTATCTCACTTATAGACTTGTTATATAATCTCTCATGAGCATGAATATCATAGAAGAATCCACCATATCATGTTAAAAATAATCCATGTATATATAAAAATTCATCAATAATTAGTTATATTATATATAAATAAATAATAAAATAAATATGAAATAACACATTAGTAAAAGAACTATTTAAAACCAAACCCCCAAAATTTCAGTCATACTGGGTACACTATGTATCAAATTGAGGTACTATTTATTCCATTGTGTATTTTTATCCTACAATGCATTCAAAAATATTGTTTATTTAATAATATTTGTTTGAAGACCTAATATTATGAATGAAATGAGGAAAAGAAAATAATCATGAGTGTAACAAATGTGTTGACTTCATGATTATAGAACATTCATGAATTATCGTTGTTGCTGATGTCATATCTTCAAGATCTAAATGAAAATTTATAAAATAATTATTATATAAACATGATTAATTAATTTAAAAAATAGCCAAAAAGGTGTAAAAAATCTAAATAAGTAGTATGAAGCCACATATTCATGATATATGTGAAAATGATGACCCCAAGAATGTTCCATTGTTATTTTTAAAAAATATATTTCATGTTTTGAATAACGTCTTTTTATAGTCACGGTCTGATAGTAAAAATAAAAATAAAAAAATAGGATTAAGAATTATTTTAATTGAAATAATTATTTTATATGAAAATACATCATAAAGAATCCTATTTTTTTGTATGGTAGATGATATATCATAAATTATCAAACATAAAAAAACACAAACCATTCCATTGTTTTTTGTCAAAATTTCAGAAAAACTGGAAAAATATGTATCTTTTTTTACATGGGGTTTAATCATGAAATATTGTTATATATACCCAAATACTTGTCCACATATAGAAGTAATCCTCTTCTATATATTGACAGACTATCCTCATACAATGATTTTGAAAAATTTTGAACAACACCATATCCGAACAATATTTTCATTATAACATAATATAATGTATACAGTATGAAGTTTAACTCTAAAATGTTGGATATAGGGTATTAAAAATTTGTAATGCATCATGCCATGTGGTTTGTTTTTTGGATATACATGTTATAATTCTAGAATATAAATCTTTTGGGAATCCAAAATAATGAAAATGTGTAATCACTGCTACATAAAAAAATATGTATTAAAAGAAATAAAAATATATTTGTTATGATAAAATTGTTGAGTTTCACACTGGAATCATAGGTAATATGAAGATTATGTCTTCTTTATTTTTCATTCAAACCATGAATATAGTTTTTCCACTATTTAATAAATTTTATATAAATTCAATGGTATTTGTTTTATAGAGATGATTTGAGGACTAATGTCTCTATATTTAAATTTATTGGGTTTTACATTAAAATAATATTTATACAGGCACATGAAAATAATAATAATTTTATTTATTCATATTTAACATAGTAGATTATCTAATTGAGAAAAAAATTATAAAAAAACACCTCATATATACATTTACAAAAGTGAATCCCAAAAATTCATTCTTGAGTATTTCAATTACAATCCCAAGAGAAATTTTGTCAATAATGGATTCTATATACATTATTTATTCAATATCTACATTGAAATTACTACCACATTATAATTTAGTATTCACAAAAAAAAATTCAATGTTAGTAAATATAGATATTGAATGAGAAGGGTAAACAGTATTTATTAAGATCTTTTAAATTGGTCAGTTGGTCCTTTCGATCATTTTCATTCGACATTTCATATTACCCGTTCTAATTTTTCATATGTAATTACATTCATTGATTGAGAAAAATTTTCATTAATTTTTAATGGTTTATAATGAAAAAATATATTAGAAATGAATCAATCCTTGTTGAAATGGTTTATACAAGATATGAATGTCATGATACTAATGTCCAAATTTCATTCTTTTCATATGAATATCTACATCATTGTGTCAAACTTTTAAATCTGTGCTCAACTCGAGAGCTATGCTAATCACCTTGGTTACATGAACTATTGGATTTTGTATGTCAAGTATAGGTTATTATTAGAAATTCAATTGGAAATCCCTCACAATAATTTGATGATATGGCGTTGATTGATATAATATAAAATTATTTTCATCATAATGAAAATTAGTACGTCAAAGGTAATAGTTTATTCGAAATTAAAATCATTGGGAATTTTTTGAGAATAATAATTACCTCATATAAGAAGACTATTTTTCAGTAATGAATCTCATCAATGATGGTGGGGGAAGCGGTATCATAATGGAGTGGTTGCTCTTGATTTGTTTCTTCTATTTTCATCCTCCCAAGAACATTTTCTATGAAATCAAACCCCATTGTATTTTTTATCCATGAGTAGTTAATCATGCCGACCTCTCGTTTATCTTTATCCCAATATTATTTTATTTTCACAAATTATGTATGGGATTTCACCCAATAAACCACAACTCTATCATGAACATAATATCTTGGATACCTCAAGATCACTTATAGTAGCTATTAATTACATTTAGATGATGATAATTCCTATTTCTATATCAAATAAATTATATTGTAAAATAATTAATTTTTTTATGTAATACTATTTTAAGTGAAATAAATATTTAATATTATATACATACACAAGAATCATATAGATTTTATTCGTTCATCTATTATAATTCCAAACTTATTTACAAAAGACTCATTCATAAAAACATGATGTTAGATAGATGTTTCTCTCTATTTTTATTTTGATTCATAAATCTTCATATAAATAGTAGAAAATAATTATGTAGTTGTTTCATGTAACATAAAATTATTTTGTTATATTTTTAATATATTCCATTTATTTATGTTTGGAATTCCCCATCCTTGATTTAAGGTGGTAATAAATCAGTTTTTCTACCATTTTCATATTTTTGGAACTCTGTTACTATATCAAAAATAAAAAATTCAAACTCAAAGTGACTTTTACACATATAATAAAACAATTTATTACAAAATGCAATCAAAAAAAAGATTTCTCATCTTGATATATAGTATATGTATCCCACACATCTCGGCTTATCATGTTTTCTTACATCTGTCGTGGGAATATGATTATTTTCCCTTTAGCATTTTTTACATTAACCTCGATGAGAATTATGTGTAATAATTTATGATCCATTCTAGAAATAATTATTACCATTTTAGTTTAAGATTAAGATACTATAAATGCACTCAATAATGGATAATTATGAGTTAGTAAACGTTTTATTATATTATTTTTAATAAATAAATAAATAATTTAATAATATTACAATAATCACTTCTAAATGAGTGTCTTAAGCTTGTTCAAAACATTATTCCATAAAACAATATCAATTGGCACACACTACTATCTGGAAAGCCCATTGATTCCACTATACATGTAATTATTGGGGTTAATTTTTTTTCCACCTTCATTCCATCAAATTAATAATTTGATACCTTTATTTATCACATTAAATGATTTTTTTTCAAATATCATTATTCTACGACACTCGTTATTTTTCTAGGACACGTATTTTATATTTTCTACCATTTTATCAGTTTCAAAAACATCAATATGTTGTTCCTCTTGATTGGTAGAATCTAAATGTGTATATGGTGGTTGTTCCTTTACCTTGGGACCACCAATAGTTTGGGGAGCCTATTTTTCCTTGGGATTGGGTCCATAAGCACACACATAAGTCAGTATGTATATATATATCTGTTAAATAATAATTAGTTTATATTATGTAAATTTAGTAGTGAACATTTATTTAAATGAGGTAACACAATTTATATTATGAATAAATATAACATAATTATTATACACAATTTTTTTAATACTTATTGGATTTGAACACTATATAGAGTATCTAAATCCCCTAATTGTGATCACTTATGACATAGTAGACCACATTTTCATTGGGATTACTTAGAAATGATCATGATTCCCCAATGAAAGTTCCATCTATAATTGTATTTTCACCTGACCCTTTAGTGGTTTTTGTCATTATCAGAATAATTGATGACATTTGGTAAGTATGATTTGGAACATAAAATAATATTAATTCATGTGATGACATTATAAATGGTATATATTAATACCCTTCTTTACTAAAATCCAAATTTATAAATCCGAAATCATCCATTTTATGAGAACTAAAGTTATCAACCAAGTAGAATAACCAAATAAGAACATGGAATCTTTTATAATCCAAAGAACATATTTTCAGGATGATGCCAAAGTATGAAATAGATGAAAAAAAATTGTTTTTCTATCCTTGGAATAAGATACATGAATATATTAAGACACAACTGTAACTCCATTATTTTACATGGAACTTTATTTATTTTATTCATTTGTATATAACATATAACCATTAATTACATAACCCTTATAAGAAAATATTTGTACACCCAGTCTTCTGACTATTCAATGAATTCATTGAAGAAATGAATTTATATTTTCATCTAAATCTTTAAGAATATGGTATTGAAACCATCATATAATCTATTTATTATATATATTTTATATCCACCTTTCATTCCCTTATTGTTTCAAATACATAATAAGTTATTTTTGGGGATCAATAGATGGGGAAACCTATAATATTTTATAAAAAATGATATGGTTTTGTTTCTTTTGATCTATAACATTATTGTGAAAACATCTATACCAAAACTTTCTTCACCCATAATACACCAAATGTAACGAGATTTTGGTAGACCAATTCATTCAACACAAGGTAGGTAGTTAGTACAGAATTCAACAACTGCCCTAAAAATATATCTATCCTCAACACATCCTTCTAGATATAATTAATTTTCACATACCCATTAAAAATATTTTTATATAGTTCAATGAGGTACATCCTTCTTTGATTTATATGACCACATAGTCCTGTATCTTTTACCAAATGAATCATCTTGTGAAACATAATATCATTGAATTTCGATGGGAGGAATATTTCCAATTCACATAATATGATCAATATGTCCTTTTCATAATTATCAATTTTCTAGGATCATAAAATTTCTACATATTGAGTTGAAAATGAAACAAATGTTTTTCAATTTCTATAGAAAATGTATGGAAAAAAATGTAGAGTAAACTACATGCAGTAGATATTGAATCAAAACATGATAGTCAGGTGATTTTAGACACTATAACATTAAATTAGTAATGGAAATTATATCATTGATATTAAATTAATATCTATAACATTTATATCCATAAACCTGTTTGAAAAATGATAACTCTCATTTTTGGAATGATTGTAAACATCTAGAGGATGAAATGTCTACTTTTCACCCTTCACTAGAACCAACAATTCATGTATTCCCATGCCAATCATGTCCAACATAGAAATATCCTGTAATATTCCAAATCTCTCTTAAGGTATTTTTTTCTTATGTTTTAGTTTATCATCTATATTTTGGACTAATAAGAGTTTTACAAGGTTTATGTAATGACTTGAGGGGTTTTGGGGGGTTTTGGACTAGAAAGTGGTGGAAAATGAGGTTCTAGGCATACACCGCAGTATGCGCATGGTTAGTGAAATCCGTGCGGAAATCCCAAAAAATCATGTAAGTGGTGGAAATATTTGGATAATATCATATTCACATTTTTCCTACGGTTTAGAAAACACACAGGTTAACCATGCGTCACAGAAACATTTAAAAAATTAAAAAAAATATCATAATTGGGAATATTGTACGATCTCATGATTTACATAAACCATCCCTCTTGAAACACTAGGAATGAACCAAAGATCCCAAGAGATCCCTATGGTGATCATCTTTCAATACTGGTCTATTTTGAATGTTATCAATTGCTGATTAAAGAACTCGGTAAGTCTATTCTGTTCTTTGTTTATCTTTTTGGGGAGGGTTCACACCTTATCTCTTTATCCTTATAAATCTCTAAAACTCTTTCTCTCCCATGAGATTTAGGTTGAGGCTACAAAGGGTGGTTGAATCAGGATCTATGTCCTCGATTAAGGGTTTTTTTCACCAATTGATATAGGGTAGGTGGTCTACAGTTATATAACTTGGTTTTTAATGATTTTTGAATGTAGGGTTTTTATTAATTCCCTATTTTGAGGAGTTATTGGTGCCTTTGGAAGTATGTGATGTATTGGGTGTATAAATAATTAATTAAACCCCTCTTTATCTCCATGGTATGCAAGGAGTATGGATTTACCATGTTAGGGCCAGATATGGGTTGTGTTGGTCCTCCTAATGGGCTAACTGAAATATAAGATGTGAAATTGACACATATTGATGTATATATTTAAGGGGAAAGATAATTGGTGTTTTTAATGGGTTATAATAGTTGGTTCCTAGTTTTGTCTAAATTGGATAAAGGTCATGGGATTGTTCATTTGACATTTAAATTTGTTTAATGGGACTAGTGGGAATATTATAAGGAATAATGGTTAAACTTTAATGTGATTAGTGAGATAGGAATTTTAGGTCATAAATGGGGATAAATTGGTATATTATATAAATTTTGAATATGTTAATGGATTGAGGGAAAATGTTAATTCCTTGTTTATTGATATTATTGTGATGTAGAAAAATGATATTATCTATACCTGTTGTGATATGGTCAGTTGTGGTGAATGATAAATAATCATGTGGAGATGTATTGGAAGAGTGTGGAATAAACTTGAGGTTCTATACCCATAGGTTGAGTTGGACTAAGTTTCTATCTCCACCCCTTATTTCACAGTTTGGGGAATGGGATGAAGATATATTCCCTTAATGGTTGCATTAAATCCAAACCATGGCATAGAGGTGAGGATTTTGAGGACATTATAAAGTGATTATTATTGAGATATAACTAGAAAGAATTCCCATATGTTTGAGAAAATTGAGGAATCTGAAACCATGGAGCACATAAAATTGGTAGATTAAACCATGGAATGTATAAATATTGAAACAAGATCCAATTGTAGTATTATTTTTATCGGATCATAGTATTGAATGACCAGTTGAACTTTTTATGTTTACATACCATTATATGTCACTTGCATGCACAGTCTACTATTGCTGGAAATCTTTTAGACATAGTTGGTGGGGGGATACTGAGTTATACTCACACCCTACTTCGGCCGGCGTTGGGTACCCAAGCAGATGTCATGCTTGCAGGTCAGGACAATGGAAATGGCCATATTCTAGGGAGTTGAGTTGGCCATGGGGAGTGTATGGATAAGGTTCCAGACATAGAGTATGAACTATTATAGGAATTGTTCATTTTTTATATATTTTTGGGTTTTTTATTTGTAACTAAAACATATCATGGGGTATTTTTCAATTGTATATGGTTGTACACAGTTTCGGGATTTGGTTATTTTTGCGTATTATTTTTTTTCCTATTTTTTCAGTTAATTATATTATTATCTACTTTGACTTACTCTTGAAATGAGGGTATAATGTCTCGACGTGTCCTATTAGACCATCAAATCTAGTTTAAAACTAATGGAATATGATGTGGCATTAATTAGGTCTTGTGACAACCCGACTCGAAGAACCAGATTAGTGGCTCCCAGGTCGGGGGCATTATAATGTGGTATCAGAGGAGTTATTTTCTCATTTTTAATATTTGGGGATGGGAGAAGAGGGTATAGGAAATTTTTATTCCATGTAGAGACCCAAATCATGAAGTACATGGAAATTAAATTACATTTGTAGAATACATTATACATAACAAAAACAGACAACAAAGGACCATAATTTTTTAGTGTCTTTGGAAACTCGGAACACAATCTTCTAATCGTGGTGAAAGATCTTCAAAATATCCGATAAAGATCTTCCCCTATTATTTTCTTACCTAAATCTCTTCTTTATATCTCAGGAAAAAGAAAAACATAAATATTGTGACATCAAATTCCCAGTAAGGGTAAACATAGAGAACATAAAACAATCCATAAACATTTGAATTTAAAATCTTGAACATAAAATCTAAAAATCAAAATATTGATCAAAGACATAAATCTTGGGAAAACGTAAGGAATATATCATAAAGGAAAATCAATAATAATAAAATTGTATGGGAATAAAACATGTAATTGTTGCAAATAATTAAGCACATGATATGATTTTCATTGTAGCCAAGGCATTACTGCCAAGACCATCTTAGTGGAAAAAGTCCCTTTCTGAATCAATTTCACTCCTCATTTCAATCCTGTAACACTAAACCAGATTAACTTACCATTCCAGCAATGTCTATATCATGAGATATAAATCATTACCCAATGCATGGGTGGGAGATATAGGTCCCACCCATCTCATAATGAAAGCATTCTTACATGTGCCACAACATAAACATAAATCATTCATCATAACCCAATGAATAAAATGGGTTTCGTAAACATCATCCCATCATAACATAATCCATACAAAAAAATGGATATCATTTCATCATAGAAAAATTTAAACCATGTAAATCATATATAAATTATACTTGAACCATACACATATGAAATAATTCCATATTATAGGGAAAATGGTTTTGATAAAGCACTTGAAATGAATTCTTGAGGAAAATATCCTTTCTTCTTTAAAATCAATTTTTTAGCACAAAATTTCATTTTATTTTAAGAGAAAATGGTTTTGTTGAAAATAATCATGCAATCTTGTAGAGAAATCTTCCTGAAAATGAGGCATTATGAAACTGTAAAAATCAGTTCACACCGTATATGTTAAAAATAAAATTATTCTCATACATTTGTCGGAAAAGTGAAAATGTTCCTTGTGTGGTAAAAAAGTATGATTCTTTTCATAACATGTGGTAAAATTCAAAAATTGGTAAAAATTCCATTAAAAATATATGAAAACATTTTTACAAAACATGGACATGTATGATAACAAAAACCCTAGTACATACTTATGAATAAACAATCTCGGATAAGAGTGAGATTGGAATAGTTATCCCCTACCATATGTCGGATATGCTTCGTATGTACCCGAACCTCCTGTATAATGATTTAAATAATGTCATTGAATTATTACAGAATCATATTCATTGTTATGATATCATATATGGTTTACTTATGACTTTATATTACCCGTTCTTTTGTAAATTCGATGTAAAAGCAGCGATTTGGGTAAAATCATTTCATTTATTATACGATTTTCGACCTGTTGTTCCTGTATTCTTACATATATCCTGATTTACATAATTACAGAATGTAAAACATGATATATATATATTATATTCATCATATACATATATATATGACATATCGATATAGTGAATGAAATACAGCGTTCAGGGAGACGGTAGGTCGTACGTACGCATGAACGCTATTTTCGTTTCCTTATTGAATTGTATAGAATTTAGTAGATGACATAAATATATATTATACATAAATCCAGTATCAATATTTTGTTATATATTTCATTATTATTCATTATATACACTTTATAACCATTCATGAATGGTTAACATGGAGAATGATTCTCATCGCGTCGTGGAGACGATAGTCTGTACGTACGCACGAGCGATGATATCATTGCTATGATCATGGAATTATATTTAAGTGTATGTATAATATTTAAAAATAAATATCAATTTACAATAATCATATATATTAATTTATTTACACCATTATACCCATCCGTGTACAGTGGTGGTTGAAAACAGATTACACCACAGCGTGGAGACGGTATTCCGTACGTACGCAGGTGTGGTGATTTCATTTTCCGTAGGATGGATAGAAGGTGAAATAAGGTTGTTTCATATTTAGAATAAAATATCAGTATATAAGTAATACAGATTTTATTACTTTATAATGATACAACTAAAGAAGATTTAGTATAAGAACAAAGAAACTTGAGAGAATCGAAAGAAGAGATTGCCTCCTCTTCGATGCTCCTCCTTTAAGATTCCTCTTAAGGAAGTAGAGCTGGTCTTTTGAGAAGACCATAACCTCCATAATATTTCTAGGGAAGTGTAGAAGAGAAATGTTCAGGGGATGGCCGAGATTTAAGGCTCAAAAGGGTGTGAAGAGAAGTGGGAAGGGGTGCCCTTTTTATAAGGGAGGAGAGGGGCTCCTTTGAAAAACTTAAAATATTATTTTATAATAAAGTCATATTCGGTTTTTAATAGCTCCAAATTGATTTATTTAGAAGATAAGGTGGGTATGGGTTGAAATCCTCTAAAACAATATGTTTTAAACAAGTTTAGGTTACTATTTTATCCTTGTCATTTAGATTGACCTCTAAGTTAAATAATTTAACTTTTACCGTGTCTTTTTGTTTTCTTGCACTATATGGTTAATAAACAAACTATAACTAGCCAGAATAACCCCAAGTGGTTCATTATTAATATATATATCATTATCTAAGTCATTTGGCCTAACCTAATATTTTTATGAATTTAATAATAATTAATAATATAATATTTTATTTAAAAACTATTTTTTGTCAATTTTGACAATATTTGGTAATTGATTATTGTGAAAATCATAAAAGAATTATTAGTTAGAAAAAAGTTAATTAAATAAATACTAACATGTCATATAAACCTATAAAATTAGTGATATTCATAAAAAGTCTCAAATTACATTTATATGGGTATTTATAACAACAATTATGATAATATTTCATTAATAAGATAATTACTGCAACATCATTGTGTTATAAATAAATTAAATTATTTAATGTCTAAAAATTATAAATAAAGTACTATTATATATGAAATATCTTTATCTTTATAATGAATATTTATTGTATAATTTATCTTATGTATAACATTATATTTAAAATTTTTTAGTTATTTAACTTTGATTTTAACTATTTTAACTCTTCTTCAAATAAAATAATAATAAGTGTCCTACTATAATCCAAGTGGACCTAAAGGGTAATGTTTTATTACTAAGGTTGTTTTTGGATGATTTAAACCTATCCAATAGAATTAGTACATGTGTTAGGGTAATAAGAATATCATTTTTACCCTTAATTTTCCTATTTTAGTTTTAACCGTGGTAAATAAAAGTAAAAGGTTACTATTCACCAAAAATTATTTTTATCTTATTGAACCATATTTTACTTCTTGATACTAACCGTGTCTCTCGGATTTTTTGAAATTCCACTCACAGAAGCGGTAAAATATTGTTTTATGTAAATTTTTAAATTCTCCTAGGAGGTGGGTAAAAGATGGTGAAAAGTTCAATAAAAGTTTTATATATCTAAAATTATTATAAAATCACTCCAATGAAATAAATGTAACTTATATAGGTATTATTCATCAATTTTGACCTAAATAAATTTAAATAAAATAATAAATTTGTGAAATAAAAAGTTGGTTTTTAAATAGTAACCCAGTGTTTTCACTATTCATCAAAAAATGAAAGTTTTTAGAAAAATACCAAAAATTCACCCTAGGATAATTTCAATATTCTGAATCATAAATGAAGTACATTTTAAAAAATAAAATTTCAAAAAGTGGTTATTACTATTCTTAACAGCTAGGTTATATAATATTTTTATAACACATCGTTGTTTAGTGAACCATGGTATTGCGTAAAACACATGCTATTGTGGAAGGTCGTGATTGCGTGTAATGCATGCCAAGTCAGAGATGTGTGTAGTGTAAGATCCTTTTGATGTAGCGTACAACACAACACATCAATGAAATTTAAAATAATATTTTTCATAAAATCTCAGGGTGTTACATTCTACCCCCCTTAAAATGAATTTCTCCCTTGAAATTTTCCGTGTTATAAATGTTTTTCTACTTGAAAGTTTCATTAATTGAAACCCACATCGTAAAATAGAATACCAAAACATAACTTTAAAAACTATAGTATGAAATGTAACAGTTACCCAAATTAACTAATCATTGGGTTTCCACATAGGATAACATAGGTGAAAATATGTATATGGAAGAGAAATCTAACCATCAACTTCTGATGAAGAGTGGTAGGGGACATGGCTATGAAAAATCTAACAATAAGAAAGCCATAAATTTGTGATGATCTAAGGTACCATCTAATTCATCAGATATAAGAGCACTAGGACAACATTTTTGGTTTTCAAGATCATTTCTCTAATGTTGATGAACTTTTACAGGAGTATAAATACATACATGATTTTAGTGTAATATCATCGTTGGTCATTACATGAACAATTTCCACTTCATCTCTATTTGAAGAAATGAAGTTGAATTTGTTATTCATGAAGTGTTAGCAGATCATGCGATATAATGATAAGCCATTCCATATGTTTCTATCATAAAAACGTTAGCATATGTTATTAAAAATACATAAGTACATTTATGGTGAAGTAAATCGTATATGATTCCATCAATGGACTTATACTTCATCTATCATACTGCATAATAAAATAAAACTATTTTCTACTAACCAGGGACTTCATGTAGGCCATTGGTAGGCGATAAAGGCATGTTGCACATCGGTTGTGGGTTCGATTCCCACAACCTTTCCCAACGCGATGGTTTGTCGCCCATCCTATGGGTTGTCCTTTTTATAAAACTAAACTATTATAACATTCCAAAAGTAGTTTCGAAAAAAGTACTAGCCTTAAACAATTCTATCTGATGACCAATTTAATCAATTCTAACCATTAAGCTTATCGAAATTACTTATGTCCAATCTTATAGTATAATGAAAACGATTACTAGATATGTCGTCAACCAAGCATGTGAATACCATCATTTATCCCTAATATATTAAAAGATATATCTTGTTGATTGCATTACAAACATGTTAATACCTTAATCATGTATTGTCTTGAAAAATGAATACCCATTGAATATTAGTAAAAACATGAATTCTGTCAAAAGTTAACTCTTTCCACATACGAAAATCCAAAAAATCTATATACTCAATCCATGATATAAATTTTTTCATTATATCAGTCATGAGCTCACGAATACTGTCAAAATTTCATTTTCTCTGTATCCCTTCATTATGCGCATATCATCTTCTTTCCAAAAATATATGAATAAACATTTCATGGTTACTGGTACCATTAAACTTATAAATTCAAATACTTTAGGAAAAAAATAGTGTTATAATCCATAGATGTGACTTTATTCAATGGTACCATTAAATTACATATACAACATTACACTTGATAAACATACAATCATTCCACTACCTTCTTAAACCATTGAACAAGCTTCAACACTTCTTTCTTCTCATATATCATTTGTAGACTCCCTATCATCATCCACATAAATACAACCCATATGACCTTTTTGATTCTCATCATGAGATATTACCTTAGGGCATTGGTTTTCATAATGCCCATACATTCCACATTTAGAACATCTAATCATTGTTGATGTCAGAGAAATACCATTATCCTTCTCCATGGTGTTAACTGAACCTTTTCCTTTGAACTTACTGGATTTGTGTCCTTCATTTTTGCTCAAAAATCATCTTATTGTTCCATTGAAACATTCTCCTTGATGCCTCTTCCCACATGATTTACATGAGGGAAATATAACATTCTTTCCTCTATGATAATCATTAAACTCCATCTTTCTCTTATTATATGAGTCAGGAAACTTACCAAAGTTGATATTATTATTCATATTATGATATTGCTTATTTGGCATAATAAAAATGTTTGGACATCCAAATCCAGTTTCATCTGGTTTCTCATAAATAATATCATTCCATTTCCCAAAATATTCTCCATTAACATGAATCTTCCTATTTCCTGCCATTTTGTAAAACCCAAAAAGAATAGTGTGAGATTCCAAAATCATAATCAAGATGGATTCCATTCAATATCTAACATCTTTGGTAAAATTATAAAAATGTTACCATAATTCTAGTACTATAACTTATACTTATATTTAACCTTAGGTACATCTCTAGACATACCATAGAAATATCACTAGTGATCTCACTAATGTTATCTCATCCTAGTTTCCAAATGATAACTAAATCATTCCACTGATACCAACTGTAGCATTCTGGAATTACTTTCATTGTACTATAATTGATACCTATCAGGGCACTCCATGGGCGGCTACACCCCCTAGGCGGTACACACCACAATCCCCAATGGCATCCATTTCCTCATGAAGCCCTTGGGTGGAGAGTCATGCTTCGTCCAATGCTCACATGTTAGAGTTCCCAAGGATTAGATACATTCCTACCTCCGTTGCCTCTGATACCAATTGTAGATACCCAAATCTTGATGTACATGGACATTACATTAATTCTTCAGAATACATATTACATAACAAAAACAGACACCAAATGATCGTAATAGTTTAGGGTCTTTGGAAACTCGGGACATAATCTTATAATCGTGGTGAAAGATCTTCAACATCTTCCATAAAGATCTTCCCCTTTTATTTTAATACGTAAAACCATTATTTATATCCTAGGGAAAATAAAAACATCAAAAGGGTGAGCTCAAATTCTCAGTAATGGTAAACATAGAGAACATAAAACATTCCATAAATATTTGAATGCAAAAGCTTGAACATAAAATCTAATCCTCAAAATCTTCAGCAAAGACATAAATCATAGCTGTTCGTAAGGAATATATCAAAAAGGAACATCAATCATGATAAAATATAATGGGAATAATACATGTAATTGTGGAAAACCATTTAGTACGTGATATGATTTCCATTGTATCCAAGGCATTACTGCCAAGACCATCTTAATGGACAAAGTCCCTTTCTGAATCGAGTTCACTACTCATTTCAATCCGGCAACACTGAACTAGATTAACTTACCATTCCATCCATGTCTATCTCATGAGATATAAATCTTTACCCAATGCATTAAATGGAGATATAGGTCCCACCCATCTCATAATGAAATCATTCTTATGTGTTCCACAACATAAACATAAATCAATCATCATAACCCAAAGAATAAAATGGGTTTCGTAAACATCATCCCATCATAACATTATCCATAAAAAATGGATATGACTTCATCATAGAAAATGTGAAACCATTTAAATCCTAGAGAAATAATATTTGAAACATACACATTTGAAATAATTCCATCTTATATGGAAAATGGTTTTGATAAAACACTTGGAATGAATTCTTGAGGAAAATATACTTTCTTCTTCAAAATAATTTTCTTTTCAAAAAATTCCAAGAAATTTTAAAATAAAAGGGTTTTGTTGAAATTAATCATAAAATATTGTAGAGGAAGCTTCATGAAAATGAGGCATTATGAAACCACAAGAATCCATTCATGTCGTATAAGTTAAAAATAACATTCTCCTCGTATTTTTGTTGGAAAAGTAAAAAACATCCTCATGTGGTAAAAAAAAGTAAGATTCTTTTCATAACATGTGGTAAAATATAAAAATGGTTAAAAATTACATTAAACATACATGAAATAATTTTTAGAAAACATGGACATGGATGATAACAAAACCCCCAATAAATACAAACGAATAAACAATCTCGGATAAGAGCAATATTGGAATAGTTATCCCTGACCTTATGTCCAATATGCTTCGTACGTATCCCAAAAATATTTTATAATGATTTAAATAATGTCATTGACTTATTACAGAATCATATTAATTGTTATGATATCATATATGGTTTACTTATGACATTATATTAACTGTTCTTTTGTAAATTCGATGTAAAAGCAGCGATTTGGGTAAAATCATTTCATTTATTATGCATGTTTCGACATATTATTCTTGGTATTATTACTTATATCCTGATTTACATAATTCCAGAATGTAAAACATGATTTATATATATAATATATTCACAATATACATATATATATGATAGATCAATAAATGGAATGAAATACACCGTTCATGGAGACGGTAGGCCGTACGTACGCATGACTGCTGTTTTCTTTTCCTTATTGAATTGAATGGAATTAAGTAGATGAAATACATATATACATATAAATAAATCCAGTATCATTATTATGTCATTTATTTTATTATTATTCATTATATACAATTTATAATCATTCATGAATGGTTAACATGGAGAATGAATATCATCACGTCGTGGAAACGGTAGTCTGTACGTACGCACGAGTGATGATATCATTCCCTTGATCGTGGAATTGTATTGATGTGTATGTATATTATTTAAAAATGAATATAAATTTAAAATAATCATATATTTTTATTTATTTACACCATTATACCGATCTAAGTAATGTGGTAGTCGAAAATAGATTACACCATGGCGTGGAGACGGTATTCCGTACATACACACGCGCGGTGATTTCGTTTTCTGTAGGATGGATTGAGGGTGAAATTAGGTTGATTCATATTTATAATAACAAATCAGTATATAATAAATAATTATTTTATTACATTATAATGAGACATCTAATGAATAAGTTGTATAAGAAAAAAGTAACTTGAGAGAATCGGAATAAGAGATTACCTCTTCTTCGACGCACCTCCTTTAAGCTTCTTCTTAAAGAAGTAGAGTTAGTTCTTTGAGAAGACCAAAACCTCCAGAATGTTTCTAGGGAAGTGGATAAGAGAATCAGGCAGGTTTTGGACGATCTTCATGGCTCAAGAGGGTGTGAAGAGAAGAGGGATGGGGGGCCTTTTTATAAGGGAGGAGAGGGGAACCGTAGAAAAACATAAAATATTATTTTATAATAAAGTCATATTCGGATTTTAATAAACTCAAATTTATTTATTTCTAAGATAAGGTGGTAATGTTTCTAAATCATCTCAACCAATATGTTTTAGACATGTTTATGTTACTATTTTATCCTTATCATTTAGATTTAACTCTAAGTTAAATAATTTAACTATTACCGTGTCTTTTTGTTTTCATACACTATAGGGTTAATAAACATACTATAACAAGCCAAAATAACCCCAAGAGGTTAATTATTAATATATATATACATATCTATGTCTTTTTGTCGAAAAATATATTTTTAGGAATAAAATATCAATTAATAATATAATATTTGTTTTAAAAACTATTTTATGTTAAATTTGACACTATTTTGTAATTGCTTTTTGTGAAAATCATAACAAAATGATTAGTTCTAAAAAAGTTAATTAAATAAATACTAACATATCATATTAACTTATAAAATTAGTTTAATTCATAAAAAATATCAAATTACATTTATTTGGGTATTTATAATATCAATTATGTTAATATTTCATTAATAAGATAATTACTGCATCATCATTGTGTCATAAATAAATTAAATTATTTAATGTCTAAAATTTATAAATAAAATACAATTATGTAGGAAATATTTTTAGGTTTATAATGAATATTTATAGTCGAATTTATCTTATTTATAACCATATATTTAAAATGTTTTAGTTATTAAACATTAATTTAAACTATTTTAACTCTTCTTTAGATAAAATTATAATAAGTGTCCTAATATAATCCAAGTGGACCTAAAGGGTAATATTTTATTCATAAGGCTGTTTTTTGTCGAGTTACACTTATCCAATATAATTAGTACATGTGTTATGGTAATAATAATATCATTTTTAACTTTAATTACCATATTTACTTATAACCGTGGTAAATAAAAGTAAAAAGTTACTATTCACCAAAAATTATTTTTATCATATTGAACCATATTTTACTCCTTTATATTAACTATGTATCTCGGATTTTTGAAATTCCACTCACAGAAGCGGTAAAATTAGGTTTTATGTAAATTTTCGAATTCTCCTTGGAGGTGGGTAAAAGACAGTGAAATGTTCAATAAACATTTTATATATCGAAAATTATTATAAAATGACTCAAATGGAATAAATTGAACTTATATGGATATTATGCATAAATTTTGTCCTAAAATAATTTTAAGTAAAATAAATAATTATTTAAATAAAAATTCGATTTTAAAATAGTAACCTTGAGTTTTCACTATTAATAAAAAAACGACTGTTTTCAGAAAAATATCAAAAATTCACCATAGGATAACTTTGATATTCCGAATCCAAGATTGAAGTCACTTTGGAAAAATAAAATTTCAAAAAGTGGGTATTACTATTCATAACATCTAGTTTCTATAATATTTAAATAACATATCGTTGTTTAGTGAAACTTGGTATTGCGTACAATAAACGCTTTTGTGGAATGTTGTGATTGCGTTCAATGCAAGCCAAGTCAGATATGTTTTTAGTGAAAGCTCCATTCGGTGTAGCATACAACACAATACATCACTGAAATAAAAAAGAATATATTTCATAAAATCTTGGGGTGTTACATTCCATTTTATTGTGCTCGTCCTTAGGTGTATCTATCCCATGTATGGGTGAAAACCAAAGTCACCATGGGATGTGATTGTTTTTATTATAATGTGTTGATATTTATGATGTTATTTCACCATTACGTGCTAAACCTATTGTTCTATTTAAGGGTATTTTGATATTTATCTTTTTTCCATAAGGGTACGAGGTTGTGCATTTAGGCATCATTCTAGGAACAAATGTATTTAAGTGAAATGCTTCATGATAGGCACACAAATGGGATTGATGTGAGGTATATAATGTTAACTATGCATACATTTTCTTAAAAGAAATGGAATTGTGCCTAATATGATGATATGAATCAGTAAAAAGGTGAGTGGAAATTTCATGAAGTAAGTAGAAAATGGTTCTTGGTAATGAAGTAAAAGTGGATTAATCTGTTTTAATAGTAAATAAGGATATGGAAATGGTTTTTAATGGGAGTAAAATATTATTCTCGTAACCATGTGAACTAGATACCCATTTAGACATGACTTTAGAAGAGATGGTGAAGGGTCGTGATCCAGTTGTGTGTGGGATTTTTTTGGTATTATATGCAAAATAGATTTGTGGTAAGTGATGAGTATACCTAAATGTCTGTTTTCTATCGTAAAAGTGTTATAGTTGTGTTGTAAAGCACTTTTTTGGAATTTTAGATAAATTTTACCCGGAAGACATGTTCTGGTTCGGAAACATGATGATGTTTCCCTAAAATCGATTCTATTAGTGAAGAAAGGGAACATGGTGTCCCGGATAATATGGAAGAACTGTATTGAGAGAATGTATTTTCATTTTATACAAATGATAGAATGGGACCCTTGGAGGGTTGCACTGAGTATGTTTGAGATGACCAGTGAGTTTTAGCTATTGCATCCTTCGAACATTATTGGATATGGTGGGATATATGTAGTGGATTTATGGATAGAGACTATAAAAACAATTATTGACCATATAGATACTCCTCTCAAGAATTGATTCATGTTTGTGGTATATATTCATAGAGTTCAATAAAGGAGTTGGTGGGACATCGTGGTTCTGATTGAAAAAGATGAAGGGATGATGTGGAAGGATATTTCATGAGAAGTTTATTGAGAAATTAGACCCACAAAAATTATGGCCCGAGAAGGATATAGATTTAATAAGGTTAACATAGGTGAAAATGTTTGTTATGGACTAAGCCAGTCATTTAAAAAAATTTAGATTCTTTATTCTGACATTGACGGGTGACAGGGCAGTCGTGGTGAAATGTTTCTAGTATGGGATGTGAAAAGAGATCAGGTATTAGGTGAATAACTTACTTCTAAAAAGTTTTATTAAGTGGTGGATCAAGCCCTTATCTCGAAGGGGAACATGAAGGCAGCTTCAGGTTGTGAAATTTTGGCGCCAGCTAGGTGAGAATGTGGTGTGACTTCGGAAGTTAGAAAGCAATGTTTACTAAATTTTCAACAAGGTAGATGTTTGCAGAGCAGTCAGAATTGGGGTTATGCTTCTCAGGGTGGTGACCAAGTCTTCTGTTATCTGTGTTGTAGGATAGGGCACAAGTGTGACCAGTGTCCTCACCCACCAGTGAAATGCTGAGAGTATGGAAGATTAGGCCCCGTTTATAGGTTCTGCATGAACATATAATATTTTTAGAATGTGGAAGGTCATAGGTAGATGATGATTGTAGGTAGGGGTCATTTACCCCATAGCAGGATAGAAGATGGAGCTCCGTAGTTCATACTAGTAGGGGCAGTGGATGAGGAACTCTGAGTCAAGATGATACTAACAAACATAGTAGTGTGGTGTAGGGTACTCTTACTGGATCCAAAGGTAAAGGGGTAGGTCATCTCCATGCAGTTCATGCTACAACAGAAGGTGGTGTAGAAGGACCGTCTAAAATTTGAGGTTGGATTTTTGTAGCTTCTATGATTTCTAGTGATTTATTTGATCCACGTTTTATGCATTACTTTATTTTGGATCAGTTGGTAAATGTATTGGGCTTAACTATAGAGACTTCATGTGGGGTAATGTCGCTTGATACTCTGCCAGGGGTATGAGTGGAGGACACTATGAATTGTAAGGGTTGTGCTTTTGTGGTTGGAGGGTATAATTTTCATATCTGATCTATTGTTACTATAAATTTCAGTTTTGGGATTAATTTTTTGTAATGGATTGGGTGGAATTATATCAATCCCAAATCGACTATTTCCGACCTGAGGTAATGTTCACATATTTCGATGGGAGGACTTATTTTCTTTATGGTGAGTGGGGTAGTAGATCATGCCACATAGAGCCACTACTCCAGAAGTTAGGGGAACTCATAACTCCAGTGGCATACCTTATGTCGGATGATAGGGAGAAAGTGCATCCCGTATTACATTTTTGGGGTCCAGTTTTAGGATTTACTACCTAAGGACATCAAGGGGTTACCACCTAATAGAGATGTTTAGTTCACAATTGAGTTCTTTCCAAGGCAAAGGCACTTTCAATTCCACCCTATCGAATGGAACCAACAGAGCTCCAATAACTAAAGGTTCAGTTAGTGGAATTGGATCAGAAGGGGTATATAAATCCTAGTACGTCACCTTAGGGATCTCATTTAATTTTTTTAAGAAGGTTGATGTATCACTTATGTTATGTTTCAATTAAAAGAATCTAAAACAAATGATATCTAAGAACTATTACCATATTTGTAGAATCAATGACCTTTTTGACCAGCTCAAAAGTTCCTTAGTGTTTTCTACGATAAATTTGAGATCGGGATACCATCGGTACAGGGTGAGACCTTTTGAGATACACTAGACAGCATTCAAAAGCAGGTACGTGTTGTATGAATTCCTTGTAATGACATTTGTATTAACCAATTAACTTGCTATGTTAATGGTGATGATGAACTGAATATTCCACCAATATCTGGAACTATTTTTCATTGCCCTCATTCATGACATCTTTGTGTAATCCAGAACTCATAATGATCATTCCAAACATCATGACATAATTTTGGGGACACTAAGAGGTAATATGATTTACCCAAAAATATTAAAATATCATTTTTTTGGAATGAAAAGTTAATATTTCTAGGTAACATCATTTCATAGTCGAGTTTCATGGTGGATTTGAAAAGGTACAGGATGTGGTGTCTTGGGAGAAGACCATGAACGTCACTGATATTTAGTGTTTCCTGGGGTTGTCTTGTTATTACCGAAGTTATATTTTATATTTCTCTCATTTTTTAGCACCTATCATAGGACTAACAAAGAAGGTAATTACATTTGATTGTTTAGTGGCTTAGGGGAGTGTCTTTTTAAGAGATGAAGACGAAGTAGACCACCAAATCAATTTTGATCTTTCCCAAACCAAGTTATTAGTACACATTGTTCTGTGATGTGTCACATGTTGGACATTGGGATGTGTTGAGAAATAATTATCATGTTTTAGATTTTTGGTTGAGGTTGTTGAGACCATATGAATGGAATTACACTACTCTTGATCTTGAGTTAGTTGTTGTGGTTTATTACATTAAATGTTGGATGCACTACATGTGGGGATGACTGTTCACGATTTTCATCGATTGTAAAAGAATAAGGTACATATTATCTCAATGGTATTTGAATCTTCGATAGTTTCTATGTGTCATGTATCGATATTATTTTAAATTTGGGTTCGTATACACAATAGGAAAATGGAATATTGTCGCTAATGCTCTAAACTAGAAGACTCTAATTAAGGTGGTTCAAAAATCTAGTTCAAAATAGAAGATGTTGTCCTTGTTTGATGAGATGATTTAGAGGTACATGATGGGTATGTGGATGTGACTGTTGTGACTATATAATTTGGATATTAAATTTTGAGCTATGTATAAGAGATGCAGTTGGAGGATCCAGAGTGTTTTACAATGAATGAAAGTCATAAATGTGCAGAGACACCTGATGGTTTTCCATTCAGTTTCAATGGGGTTGGTAATGTTATTGGTTGTCATGTGGGGAAAATAGAAGTGTGAGAGGAGTTTATGTGTGAGTTTAATGCAACATGGAGGGTAGTTCACCAAGGCTGAAAAAAATTTATTATGTTCTCCATATGCAATTATTGTGTTTGGGAATGAAGAAATAAGTTTAGAGTTTAATATAATGATACCTTACCTCTCAGCAGGTTAAGGATGAACATCAGTGTTCTATTGGGTTTTTTGAAGTTATTTCTTATTCAATAGTGGAAGTGGAATTTCATCATGACGTACTTCGTAGAGTGACTTTTGAGGAAGACTTAGAATAATGATGCAATTTGGGCGGTGGTCGATTGGATGAAAAAGTTAGCTCAATTCTTGAAAGTCCATGAGAGCTATATTGTCAACCAATTAAAATAATTTTAGGTTCAAGAAATAGTACTATTGAATGGTGTTTCAAAGAACATATTTTTGGATCATCATCCATGTTTCAACTCATACATCTATAAAGGACTACATATGGTGCTTTGAACCTAGTTGTTTTTAGTACATCTTACAACCTAAAATATAACAAGTAGTCAAAGAATAAAATTCATGTATTAGAAGACATACTGAGAGCCTGTGTTCTAGATTTTGGATGATCATCGGAGGAACGTTTTTCTCTTGTTCAATTCCATTAAAATAATAGATTTTAGGCTACAATTTAGATGTCACCTATTAAAGAACTCTATGGGGGACCGTGTAGATATCTATTGTGTTGGTTAGAGGCATGGGGGACTTAGATGTTAGGACCATGTCTTGTGCAGGTGACATCAGAGAAGGTTTGTTTGATTAAAATTCCTATGATAATATCTCAGTGTAAGAAGAATTCATATGTAGATCTGCATTGTATACCTCCCGGGTTGATGATTGGTGATATTTGTTTTCGTAGTGGGATGATATGGTTGGGCCACTGTCGAATTCAGAATCCAGAAAAGTTGGTTCCCAGATACGTGGGACCATTTTAGATTGTGGAGAGAATCAGACTAGTGTCTTACTGATTCGCTCTTTTAGAATGGTATAGTGGGATGCATGATGTTTCCTAGGTTTCAAAACTCTGACAGTATCCCCCAGATCCATCCATTGTGATAAATGATGAGGATGTCGAGATTTAGACTGATGCATCCTTTGAGGAGAACATGGTTAATATTTTGAACTATTGTGAGATGATCTGGCCGAAAAATATGGTGTGTTTTGTTTGTGTATTATAGAATCAAGGAAACATTCATGAAGAATCATGGGAGAATGAATCTGATATATGGGTCCAGTGGAATGATCTATTTTATTTTGGAACTCAATGATGCTAAGAAAGAGAATCTCTGGGATGAGCCATGATATGGTGGGGAGGTTGTAAGATCTCATATCTCCATTAAATTATTTTTTTTAATTTTTTAGTTTAGGTTCCTTTTGTGGTTGAATAATTGTTTTACCAATTTCAGGTGAAGACCTGGGGGTGTTCTGGGAGTTCGGGGCACAAAAGAGTATGAAAAAGGGAGTTCCGGGCATGTTGTATAGTTTCTGCATAGTTTGTGAAAATTGTAGAAATTTCCCAAATAATCATGTGAGGGGTTCCGTTATTGGGAATTACCATCCGCACGATTTTCAAATAGTTTTGTCACCCATCTAGGTAAATCATGCAGGCCTAAAAATTCTAAAAAATTACAAAAATTCCATTATGGGAAACTAGGTAAAAACTCATGATTTACCGCCTCATTGCCACTTGAAACCATTGGAAAAAACCAAAGCCTCCAAGAGCACCCTATGGTGATTATCCTTCAATCATAGGTTGTTTAGTGTTCTATCTGTTTTGGATTGAAGATCTGGGTATGTATAATATCATCATTGATTCTCATTGTGGGTTAGGATTGACACCTTTTCTCTATCTCTTTTTGAACCTCTAAAATCCTTTCTTGCCTGTGAGGTTTAGGTTAAGGCTTTAAATAATTTTTAAACATGGATCTAAGTCCTCTATTAAGGGTGAGTTAACCAACATAATGATTGTAGATGGTATTCTACTTATATTCCATTGTTTTTGTGTAGATTTGTGCGTGTAGGTTATTTATTCTTGCTTTATTTGATGAGTACATGGTTCCTTTGGCATGATGTCATGAATTGGGTGTTCAAACAGTTAATTTAACCCCTCTTAGTCCCCATTGGATGCAAGGAGAATGACATGACAATGTTAGGGCATCCCATGAGGTGTGTCGGCCCTCCCGACGGGCTAACATAAATATAATGTGTGAAACTGACACATAATGATGTAGAGAATTAGAAATTAGGCTAATTGGACTATGTAATAGGTTATAATGTATGGTGACTAGGTTTTTCTAGAATGATTAAATGATAAGGGTTAGTTTGGTTAACATTTTAATTTTTGCATACAAGATTAATGGGAATATGATAAGGAATAATTGTTTCATTTTAATATGATTAGTGAGATTGGAATGGGATATGGTAAATTGGGATAAATGGGTAGGTAATATAAATTGTGAATATGTTAATGGAATGAGGGATAATGTCAATTCCCTATTTAATGACATTTTTGTGACGTTTGAAATGATATTGGATACTTTTTTTTGTGAAATGGTTAATTGTGCTGAATGATAAATATGTATGTGCACAAGGCTCGGTAGAGTTGGGTATCGACTTGAGGATCTACGCCCACATGTTGACTTTAACCGAGGTTTTAGATCCACCACTAAATTAATAGGTTAGGGAATGGGAAAAAGTTCCATTCACATAATGGTTGCGTTCCTCTTGGACTGAGGCTTTTAGTTGAGGATTATGTGGTTATTATTCTATAATTCATAGTGAGTTAAGAATTGACTAATTTCCCATATGTTTGAGAAAATATGAAAAGACTAATCTATAGAACACATGAAAAAGTGTAGATTAATCCATGGAATGATTAAATGGTGAACCATGATCCAATGGTAGTATTATTAATAAAAGATCATAGTCTATAATGACCAGTTGAACATTTTTCCCTTACATTACATTATTTTCACTTGCATGCACTATATGATTTTTCTAGATATCTTGTAAATATCATTGGTGGTGTCCTACTATGTTATAATGATAAGATACATGGGACTCCATTGGGTACTCGAACATATTTCAAACTTATAGGTCAATAAAAGGGAAAGGGCCTTATATTAGGGAGTTGAGTTGGACATGGGACGTGTGTGGGTGAGGTTCCAGACATGGAGTCTAGACCATTTTCAGGATTCTTCTATTTTTATTTATTTTGAGGCTTCATTAATTTTCGTTATAGCATGTCATCACATATTTTTCTATTGTTATGGTTGTACCCAGATCTGGGAATTAGTTATTTGGTCGTATAATTTTTGGTTACCTACTGTTTCCGTTATTTAAATTATTATCATTTTTTGATTACTATGGTATTTATAGTATAGTCTCCCCATGTGACATATTATACCCTCACTACTAGTCTAAAAACGCTTGTATATGGGGAGGAACACTTGAGGTCATGTGGAAACCCGGCTCTAGGCCCGTATTAGTGGCTCCGGGGTCAGAGAGGTTACAAAACCCAACATTATGTTTTCATGGGTGAATTTAGAATATTTAAAATGAGAATATCACTTACATATTTTTTTACATGCATTACATCAAGAAAATTTATAACATATATAAAATTACAGTATGGTAATTAAAAAATGATTTTTTTTTCAAACATGATTTAATAATTTATGATTAAATGATTTACCAAAATAAGTGTCCATATTTTTTAATTCCTCAAACAGTTGATCCCATGGTATAAAATATAATGTTGTAAATTATTGATAACTCCAATTAATTATGTTTTTAAAGACATTAATTTATATTGTTGTGGTATAAAACTACAATTTCCAAGAAACACAGTCATCGATGAATGTTTCAACATAATTGAATATGATCCTTGTACAAAGATAGAAAAATCCTTGGGTTCAGTTACTTATATATACTAAGTAATTTACATAAACAAAAAATCCATTTATCATCCCATAAAAATGGATCTGAATGTGAAGTCGTCATTTCTTCTTGAATTATAAAACATAAAACCAGAATCCAAAAATAATTCTAAATCTTCAGTCAATGGAGAAAAATAAATATCAATACCATTACCTGTTGTTTTATTTCTTATATAAGAATAAGTAACATAATGTATTTTCATTTCCTTTATAACCATGGTATAATGTTATAATTCTCATGAAATACATGTTATTTAATTTGAATTCTCCTTAAAAAACAAAAAGTATTCACACCATTTGTAGATAGCTCAAGATTATGTTTCCTTAGCTCATTTCCAAACTTCGTATACTCATAATAAATTATATTCCACTATGAAGAGTTTCATAGATGATGAATTTTAAAATATCTGTATTGTATTTATTTTCCACATATATTTTCATCCAGAATATGTACATCCATATAGGTTTATATTGATGAACTTCTGAAAACAAGATTAGCAAATTCACCCAAACATTATAAACATTTTTCATGCGGTAGCAATCCATCCATTTTTTATTTATATCGATATGATTTAATTTTTTATATTTATATTTAAAAATTAAAAAATATAAACAAATGTTCCGTTTCAAATTAGGGTAACCCTATGTTTAATGTTTTAATTAATTGTAACATGACTTAATGGATACTTCTAATATAATTTTTGAAAGTAATTATTCCACATGTAGTAGTTTTTGTCCTATGAATTGATCTACATTGTTATCTTGTAATTTTTATAGGATGACTACGGACTAGGGAAGTTCACGTAACAGATGTGGATGGGGAAAAGAGATAGGTGTCGAGTCTCAATAAAAAAATGAAATAATTAATATTATTCTGATGAAGCTGATGAGGTCGATAGATTCCTCCATAAATCAAAATATTCTCATGCAGGGGCACTGGTAAATCACCATACAGACTAGCCTAGTCTTTTATCTAATGATAAAATAAGTAGCCATAATAGTCTAATACTTATAAGGGGATTTGGGATTGTTTTGACTGTGATTAGGCTAAACAAGATGGTCTCACATGAACTCATGCTGAGATATACTTTTCAGTTTCAACGATCAAATGATGCCGTCAATTATTCCATGAAAAAGAATAATATTTTTTTATGAGGAATGAAATTTAGTAGTTCTTATCATCTAGTGAGGCCAATGATATAGGAGTGGGATCATGAACGATATTATATGGGCTAGATGGAGTTAGTGAAATGAAACTGACATGGTGTTACTATCAATCAATATTTTGTTTTAGGAAACATTTATTATTTTAAAAAGGTCTCTAATGGTTAATATGATCATATAATTATAGATAAAAACCATTTTATTTACCCATTTATTAATTTATATATATATATATATATATCATTCATCCCACTATATTTATAAATATATATCCTTTAAATCTGTTTTACACATATTTTTTGTAGTGCTTGAGTTGGAAAAAGAAATTATTAAGTGAGTGGATCAAGACATTAATCAATAACATAGATTAATTTATATATATTAATTATAGATGAAAAAGAGTATCAATTATTTATCAACACATCATAGTGATAAATTTCCACTACCCTATATTCTTCAATATTCCTTATGTTTGGTCAGAGTGGATTCCATTCGTGGATTATACAGAATTCATTAATTGTTTCATATTTATTTTTTCATACTATATATAAAAAACAAAAGAGTCACTTAATTTAATGATGTATTTTGATAATAGGTATGTGACCAAAGTGAAAAACTAAATCACGTGGGTGATACTGGAAATTCATTAAAATTATCTTTTATAAAAGGATTCCAATTGTGTAATATACAACGTCATCCTCTTAGATAATAAAACATGATTAGAAACACTTAAGAAGAAAATGTTGGTGACTTATTAATACAAAAAAATATGTAATATGATGTTCTCAACATTCTTAAATGGAATAATTATTTACTCTTATCATAATAACATAGAGATACAATCTAATTAATAATAAGAGATAATTTATTTATATTATTTTGGGGAAATGATAATGTATTAAAAATGGAAAGCTGTATATTATTTCCATTATTGTTAAATGTATGGAAGTTAGATTTATTTTTTGTTGAGACAGAAAATGATAGTTAAAAATATGTTTAAATGATTTAATAAAATGTAGATAAAGGTTGTAATTTATCATTATAAATGATCAAATCGATATTCTAATAGAATTTATATGGGGAACAATTGATGTTGTTTTTGGGAAACATGGTATTCAACATGAACATAGTGTACCATATACCACATAATGAAATATAATCATCATTATGAAACATGATAGGAATACAATTTATTAACAGTAAACCAAATAATTTTTCCTTAAAATAATGATTACAAAATAAAAATCAATGATTGTTTTTTTAATAAATCATTGTGAAACATTTTTTATTTTTTTAAAATTATTTTTTGTGCTAAAAAACATGTTACCATTTTTATATAATCCCTTGTTTACAATATGAATACTTATTAGAAAAATTGTTTGAACATAAAACACCGTATTATTTTCAAAACTAACTTAGAATACACAATATTTTCAAAACCAATCCCTTTAAATTTTGAACGATGAGTTAATATTCTTAATATCAGACAAAAACCAATTAGAATATATTCATTCCTATTATGAAATATAATATATATAAATATTTAATGGATTCATCATTTATTGAATATTATATTACATACCTCCATTGTCTTATGTGACAAAAAATAATTATATTACATTAATTCTATTTTCATATAGTTCAAATTGTATTTATTATTGATAATTAAATAGATATTGTAATATAAATAATTTACATTTGTTTAATTGTAATAATTTTATATTTTATTTAAAATTATCAAATCCATTTTTTTAAATAATTGTTCCTAAAATGAATATGATGAACAAAAAATTTCCTATAAAATTATAGATTATATTACTATAAATGATGTATGAGTGTGTTATTGACTATAGGATATGAAAAGTGTACTTTTGAAAAATTCATAATAGTTTCATGTAAACACAACACATAGAAAGAATTAAATATATATAGTAAATGAGTCATGTAGGAATAAATATTATATGTTTCTCAGAATTTTATATAAACAGTATAATAATATATTTATTTAATGTAAAATGTGATATTGAATTTCTATACTTTGAACAATAACTATATAACATAATAATTTTCAGTACATTATGAATCATTGTATTCACTTGAATAATTTTTTTATAAAATAAACAAATATGTATCCTACTGTTGATCAATAGTTTTATTTTTAATGTATTATTAAAAAAATTAAAATTATAGTTTATTATTATATGTATTTTCCACATAAATATAAAATTTAATAAGTATATAATATATATTAATGTTGTTGCAAGAAATTATAAAAATATAGGAAAGTTAGAGGGGTATATAATTACATGCTAGGAAAAGAAATTAAATCATGTAATAGAAAATAAAATGATTTGGGGATGTTTGTTTCTCAGTATTTGTGAGTGAACATATTTTGAAATGGTATTGTGATAAAATCCAATAAAATCTCATTTATAAATTATTTAGTATCATTCACATATTAATGGACAGAGAAGAATTTAACAATGGTTATGAGAAAGGATTATATTTGGGTAAAATAGAAAATTTATTTTTGGATGAATATCATTTTTATTGTTTATAATTTTTTTTAAAATGATTACTTAATCATGTTACTTTTTTCATAAAATTTATTGATATAGGATTTCCAGGATTTTTCCCAGTGTGCAATATCATTGAGGAGAGGGTTCCACCTATTGATATTTGGAGGAATTATACAATCTACATTCCATAACACTATGATTCCGAAAATTTTTCCGTAAAATAAAATAGGTACAACGAAATGATCTCGGTCTATTGAGTAATGGTTTCAATTATAATTTTTAAAATACAATAAAAATACAATCTTGAAATGAATTGAGTAGGAATGGAGGTAAAAATTTTAATAGAAGTGCTATAGTGAATCATCATATTTGGTGGTACATTTTACCTACACATCAAAATGGAATGATAAATTGAACATGGTTGGAGTAATATACATACAACATTTTAGTGTTTCAATACTACAATACCATTGGTTGGAGATGATCATAGATCAATTTGTTTTCTATTATTTTATTTTTATTTTATATCAACTTTTATAGTGTTTTTCTATATTGGTGGTTATATAATGTTGTGGTGGGGATTAATTTGCCAGATTAATTCTACAACACGACACCGGGATGGTTGGGTCAAATAAGAAGCAGAATAATGGAAACCAAGGAAAATCATGAAGTATTCCAAAAACAAATAATGGGGTGGACAGAATCGAGACATTGGGCTTAAAGAAGACCTGGAGATGCACAAGGTGATGAAAATAGAGAACTAACTATATTTAAAGGTGTTAATAAAATAAATTGGAACATAAATTATATTTAGAGAGTATCAATTCATCAGGAAAGTTGACCGGTGTTAGTAGTAGTGTTCAACTAGAGTGCCGTCTATTGTATTATTCCATTAGATCATGATGGAACTTGAGAGAGAAGATTATATTATGGGTTTTATAATATTTTATAAAAATTTATTAACTCCTTAGAAAATGTGATGATAAAAATTAGTTTTATCAGTTCTTAAATAAATATCATGTATAAAAATACTCTTTAGCAGTGCAAAAAATAACTGAAAAAATGAATCTTTATCTACATTTAAATTCTACCACTAATAAAGAGTAGGTTTATAAGTGAGTTATTATCACTAATAAATATATGAATTTAGTAATTTATAAATTTTTTTATAATTATAAATATTAATAAATATATTTTAAATTGTTTTTATATATATATAAATTTTCATGATTGTTGTTTTTTGGTCAATCCAGCTGAAGTTCAAAACACCTTTTCACAGGTCTGTGTTATGATTTTCTAGTTGAAATGGATATTGTGGAACATAGATATTTTATTTGAAAATTATTATTCCATCGTTGTTCCAATTAAATTATCTATGGAAATAGATAAATATTGGTTTGGATACTTGGATAGTGTAATTGTGGAGGTGCACCTCAATCAAACACTTACCAATATGGTGATACTGTAACACCCTAAGATTCCATGTTATGTTTATCTTTGAATAATACAATAGCTTGTGTTGTACGCATCTTTGAGTTACAACATACCACAACCAATCAAACTAGCCATTTAAATAGCAGTTAGGAATAGTAATTCCCACATTCAAAATTTCCTTAAAATATATTTTACAAATTGGAATTCATTTTTGGATTTAGAATTTCAAAATTTGCATTGGGAAAATATTTGTAATTTTTTTAAAACATTTAATTTTTTATGAATTGTGAAAAAAAATGAATTATTATTTAAAAAACAGTTTTTATTTCAATATTTTGTAATATTTAAATTCATTTTAATATAAAAATAGAATCAAAATACCTATTTTAGTCCAATTTAATTCATTAGAGACATTTTAGAATAATATTAGATATATAAAAAATTATTTATTTTTTTAACGCCTTTTACACACCTTCTTGGCACATTTGTAAATTTTCATAAATCATTATTTTACCGAATCTATGAATTGAATTTCTAAAATCTGATAGACATAGTTTTCATCAGCAATAAAAATGTGGATCAATAGGGAAAAAAATAATTTTTGGTCAATTGTAAATTTTGAATTTTATTTCTTATGGATAAAAGTAAATAGGGTAATTAAATGATAAAATAATATTATATTTACACCAAAACGTGTCCTAATACTATTTGATATATGTATTTTGACCAAAATCATCCTTATGATAAAAAATTATCCACTTTTAGCCACATGGATTATATTAGGACAATTGTTATATTTTATTTATGGAAGAGTTAAAAGTGTTAAATTCAATGTTTAATAACTAAACCACTTTTAATATAAGTTTATAAAGAAGATAAATTAAACTATAAATATTCATTATAAAATAAATTTATTTCATATATCATGGTATTTTATTTATAATCTTTTTAAATTATATAAATTTATTTATTTATGACACAATGATGATGGAGTAATTATCTTATTAATTAATGATTAAAAATTTGATAATATAAATATTAAAAAATATTAAAATCAATTCTTTTGATGAAATAAATAATATATAGGTGAATATGACATTTTAGTGTCGATTAAATATATTGTTTTCTATATAATCATGTTTTTATGACTTAAAAAAATACAAAATCGTTTCAAAATGGACAAAAATGAGTTTTAAATCAAATACTATATTATTAAATGATATAATATTTATAAAAATCTTAGATTTTCCAAAAGGAATTATATAATGTTATATAAGACTTTATAGAACCGCTTTAGTTTATGTTGGCCTTTTGTAGAAACTATATTTAGCATGTAATATAAAAATACAAGAAGATCTTATAAAGTAAAACTATTTAATTATGAGATAAATCTAAAGGATATTGTAATTCTGGTGACATAATATTGTCTAAAACCTATTGGATGAGATGATTTAGACCCATAACAACCATATACTCTAAATATATCTATTTGGATCTATTATAAACCATAAATTATTTTATAATAAATTAATATTTCAAGCTTTTTTTAATGTGCCTCTCACCTCCCTTATAAAAGGGAACTTAACTGTTTCTCAAATTCACACCTCCAAAGCCATTTGGATAGGCCAAAACCTAATATAATATCCTCCCAAATAAACTAAATTCAAAATATACTCCTTACATTAATAATAAATCTATCCTATGGATCCCTTTTGTTCAATAAAAAAGGAAGAACTTGAAGAAGATGTAATTATTTCATCATCCCTTTCAAAGTTCTTTTTTATTCAACATCCTTTTTCTTTGTTTTTTCCATACTAAAATAATAACTGAAGTAATTATACATATATGGATGTTATAATAAATATTTTACAGCCATATTTATTATTCTATAGATCATATGAATGACAAAGTCACCATACGTGCGTACGTACAACTTACCATATTCACGCAGTGGTGTAGATTGCTATTCAAAAATTATTATGTGGATGAGAATAATAAAGAGTATTGTTGATGTAAATAATAAATATAAAATGTTAACTTTATTTATAAAATATAGATTCTAATTACTTATTATTTCACAATCAGTAGAATGATATTGTCTCTCATGTGTACGTACGACTTACCATCTCCATGATGCAGTGCAATTTGGATCCTCTTCATAACCATTCATGTATAATTTTCATTTGATGATGAAAAAAATTTATATAAACTTAATATAATTCAGGATATGACTCAGATAAATTCTATTTATAATAATCATGACTTAAAAAAATATACAAAGGATATTTAATTAAATTACTCCCAAAACAATGATACTATTGAAATATTATTAGCAAAAAAATGTTAGAGTATCATATATGATATCTAATTTATGTATGTGGTACATGGTTAATTTAATAACATTGATTTAATAATTATATATGAGGATAATGTTACTTAAACAAAGGAAAAGTACAAGGAAATGGTTAATTTTACTATCTCATTATTATTCGAGATTTTTTATATGTAAGTATCTAATTAGACATCCTTATCTTCTACATACGTGATTCATGAAAATGTATTTCAAATTTTTTTTACTAATTATCATACTATGTTTAATGTAATTTACACCCTTTTTTGACTTTTAAAAAAATGTTTTGAAATGAATCTTTTTGATACATTCCTTACAAGTTACACTATTTCCATTTCAACAAATTACCGAAAGAATGTTTTTTTAACTTATATGATGGGTGAAACTATTTTATCCCATTATAACAAATTTAAATCTTCCCTTAAAAGATTATAATAGTATTTTAAAAATAAATATTTTCATTACATTTAAATTATTTCAATGGATAATGAGATATTCCATTCAAATAGTTTTTGGATTGATTTCATCTATGTCAACATACTTTTTTGTATTTTACACTTGTTTTAAGTGGATTTATTATGATTAAATATTCCATATTGTGTTGAAATTTTTTTTATATGTATGACTATGGATGTGATATGTTTATTCATTTTATGGTTTATAGTTAATATATTAACATTTTATATTATAGTTTTAATATAAATGTTTATGTTATGTTTTATCCATTTCATATTAGGAATGCATTGGATGTTGTAAGTGATGGCGGGGCACACTATAGCCCCTCGATGCATCTGTAGATCTCATGAGATAAACTAGAGTCTTGGCATAAGGGAATGAAAAAAATTATATTTAGTGTCTTGGAACGAGGCCATGAACTTTTAGTTAAGATGTCCAACATTATGCATTCTATCATTTTGAAATTAGCTATTTATATTACATGTGACTATTCAAATACTAAAATATTCATGTGAATAAGTAAATGAAATTATTTTATTTATTTTTTCCACATTTTTCTGATGTTTATGTTTATAATGAATTTTTTTCATATACATTGCCTTAAATTCTTATTCTTATATATGATAGTTTTCTCTATATAGTTATCCTTTTTAAGCATATGAGTTCACCACTTTCTTATTTTTTTATTTTTTCCAATATGTTAATATGTATATTATGATTGAAATAAATGAATAGGATAAGATATATTAGTGTGTTCAAAGGATACACATAGTTTTTTTTCTCATTTTATAATGTAATTTAATACTTATGTATGTATCTAATACTTCTACGGATACCAAATTGATGGGTCTTCTGGGACATGATCTCTTGTTATCAATCCAATGTTATGTAAAAATTCAGCGGCTCTGGGTAATGGGGGTTGACACATTACAAGTGGTATTAGATGATGTATAGTATAATTCTTGGAAACTAGATTTATAAAAACTCAGATTATAAAACATTACCCTAATACAAACATTTAGGATTAGTATAGAATAAGATCCAAATTTTTTGGTAATGTATATATTATGTGGGATTTACAAGAAAGAAATCCATCTATGAATACTATATGTGGACGTGGATCTGGAATAGATGAACCTAGAAGTGAAAACTCTAAAAATGTGTTTCTGGCTTTAAATTGTTTATCCAGGTAAACAAAAATATGCCCTAAAACACACGTGGTTTGACACTCCTGAGGGATATTCTTAAGATAATTCAAATTATCATTACACAACATCATATATGATTGATGATTAAATATGTCCCCAAAGAAATCATTTTTTATCATTATGTATTATATTCATCAATTGTTCAATTTCTGTTTCGTCTTTTATAAGTTTGTAATTTTTGCATTGTGATTCATAAACTAACCTAATTTATGCCATTTTTTAGAAATGGATCCTAGTGGACCAAATGGAAAGTTTGTCAATGCATGTAATCAAATTGGGATTTCCGTCTAACTCAATATAATTATAGTGGAGTTGGTGATGAAACTGGTGCCGAACAACATATAATTATTCATGGAAAACTCACCCAGGTTATGAATAATAACTTTACCCATATAGAGCACCACGATCCACAACACAGAGGATCAATGTAAGAATTTTTCATGAGGAAACAAACACCAATATTTAATGGGACAACAAATTCATTTCTTGATAAGAAATAGATATGTTCTATAGAGAAATGTCACGATCTGCTCCCACTAAAGATTCCCCTCCTGAGGTGGAAATTGTGAAAGGGAGATAATGGACCCTGAGTCCCACCTCTAGTAGGCCCCGGGGTGGTGACTAGCACCATGGGTATGAGTTTTCACAAATATGGCAGGCATTACAATTTTTATTATTTAGGATCGGGAAATAGAATGAGTCAACCACCAAAAAGGAAAAGAACAAGTGTATAGAAATAAACCCATACCAATCCCACATGCATGTTTAAACAATTTTATTTTAAGATTTAAGTACAAGAATGCTCAAAGTACAATACCGAATGTAAACAAAGGTACAGTAACAACAACAACTCCAACTGTCCGACTAGTAGGGTCCCGCACGGCCCTGGTAGTCCTCCTGGAAACCAGAAAGTAAACATAGGGTGATCACACTAGTATACTCAGCATGGAAACCTAAATATCTCGTGAATAAGTGGGGATAAATCCTAATGTCCCTTGATAACAACAGAAGAAACCTAGTAAAGAATTCTATCCACCATCCTCACCAGCCACACTCACCAAAACACAATCACAATAGGAAGTAGTAGTATAAGAACAAGAGTATTTGGGTACCCCGCACCATTTCCCTTTTAGTTGGCTGCTCTTCCTAATGACGAATGTCTGACGCTGCCACACTCTCCCCGCCCACACACACCTTGGAATCACAACCACGTATCCCGCCCGCACACACCTGGGCATCACAACCACGTATCCCGCCCACATACACCTGGGCCTCATCCAGAAGATTCTTGGGAAATAGTAGAACCTGCCTGAAGATTCTTGGGCTAAAACCACCCCAATCGAAACCTACACGAAGCGTTTTAGGAGTAAGTTAGCCTCAAGCCATCATAGCCTAGGGGATAAGGAGTAGGAAGGAGCTAGTAACTATGGGAAAAACACCCTCCCCCATGAAAATGGGAGTGTTCGGCACTATGTGCTCAACATGGGTGAGGTGCGATAAAACACAAAAGATACAGATATATATATATATAGATGCCAAACACACAGCCCAACCAATGGCTTCTAAATTGAAAACTGAGCACGTGCCTCGACACTGCTACCACGATGTATAAATACAAAAAACAATCCCAAACCCCTTTAGGTTTTTACGTTTTCAGGAGAAATTAGTTTATTTAGTTCCTTAACTACTGGGCAACTATCAACAACCAACCACATCAAACGTTTGTAAAACATATCCCGGTCATCAACAAATCATGTTAGGAATACACAAGCAACACAACCAAGACCTTCTTATCAACCAACCGGCCCATTGATTTTTATTTCCGTTTCATTACCACGCCCCTCCATTTATTAACTCTTCCAATTTAATTTATTATTCACAGACCACTATTCATTCACATACAATCCCATCCATGCAGCCCCACTGCCAACCATCATAACCACAACCACACCGAAGCCCATTTATCATTATTATTGATTTAATATCATTTATTGCATCCCTTCTTCCCATCACAATCATAACATTCACACCAACCCACAACCAAGTCAACCGCAACCCCACTTCTCACATGATCCACAACAACCCACAAAACACCCCCATCACATGCCACGTAACCAAGCCAACATCTAAATGTTAATTATTTCATTTTGTTCAACCGGGGTGATCACACAAGGGTTCCACATTTTAAACAGCCAACTTTACGTGATTAAACAATTTACACATTCCCCAAGGTTTCCACCCATATGATAATCCAGAAGGAGAGGGAAACATTTAATTGCGTAAGCAAAGGCCCCCAACGACCGTGATTTTCAGTAGGTAGAAGCTCATTCAATTCACAACATAATATCACACGATATAAAGTAACAGCAATCACAACTTCCCATCCCCGTTATATAAGCCAGTTATTATCTTTATTAAACCGGTTTGACTGTGTTTCACCTAAACAAGAGGAAACCCACCCCACATGATGCACAAATTAGAGGGGAGGAGAGGTGTGTATTGAAAATAAGGAGGGGACCCCTCCATTTATAGGTTTGAAAAGCAAAAGTACATGACATGTAATTTATGGTACACTGTGTGTACTCGTTTCTTTCACAAGGTCTCCACTCGACTTCCAACATGGCTTCGCGGCCGTTGACTGGTCAACACACGGTTTGAGGGTAACACATACGCGGGGAAGGACTACACGACGTGTAGTTTGGACACACGGCGTGTACTCATTCATTTCACATGGCAAGGACACGGCTCCAACACGACACATGGCTGTTGACTGGTAACACGTACGCGGGGAAGGACTACGAGACGGGTAGAACTGGTCACACGACGTGCACCCATTATTCCACACAGCAAGGACACGACTTGCAATATGGGGTATACCCGGAAAAAGGGGTACACAGCGTGTACTCAAACTACACGGCATGTAGTTTCAAAATTCTGGAACATGTGGGAAAAGTCCATTTTACCCTCCAGAACACTTCTTGACCTTCTTTTGACAAAAGAATGGGACAGAGAGGTCTGGGCCATTACATCAGATACCTCTTAAAACATTCTCGTCCCCGAGAATTTAAAATCCAACCCAGAGGAACCCAACCAGATACCTCGTAGGGTTCTCATTATAACAAGATCCCAACCACCAAACCTAATTATAGATGTTAGGAATTCCTTCTCCCATGTCAAGATATTATCCGCTTTAGGCAGAACTCACTCGCCTACACAGGTTTAATAGCATCCCCATTAATGTGTCTCGATTAAGAATCGGGTCTTCCCACTTCCATACATTAGGATTTTTCAACTCACACTGCCCCCAACACCGCACAAACTACATACTGGCCGAACACGTGGGTTTGGGAAATTCCTTCTCCTATGTCGAGATATTATCTGCTTTAGGTGGAACTGACTCACCTCCAAGGGTTCAATTGCATACGTAATAATGCGTCTCAATTAAGGATCAGGTTTTTCCCTTTCCAACACATCCGAACATGTTACAAATTACCAGGGAACAAGGAAACAAAAGGTCTCACAACTAAAAATCCAAGCATTCCATATAACAAGGGTACAATGTACAACATCAACACAAGCTCAGAAGAACAAGGGAAAATCAAAAGTCAAGACAACTCCGGGTACTGAGCGTGCATTTGGGTCTCCCGCTTCCAAGTGCTCTCCTCGAGGCGACATGCCTCTACAACACACGAACCAAGGGAATGGTTCATCCACGAAGAACCATATATATATGATATTCGATTCTGACTGGTCGTTCCTCGAAGCTCACGTCATCCCCCATATCTATATCTCCCCAGTCGATAACATGGGAGTCGTTGTTTAAGTACCGACGAAGATGGGAGATGTGGAAGACGTCATCAAACTTCTCCAACTGAGGTTGCAGGGCCAACTGATATGCCACCTCACCGACTCACCTCAGCACCTCAAAATGTCCAATGAACCTATGTGAGATCTTTCTCCCCTTCCCAAACCTCCGCTGCCCCCGTCGAGGGGAAACCTTCAAGAACACATGATACCCCACCTTGAACTCCAAGGGCCTCCTCCGACGATCAGCATAAGAATTTTGTTAGTCCTGAGCCCCTTTGATCCTCTCATGTACAAGCTGGACATTCTCTGTGGTGCTCTACACTACCTCTAGCCCATGAGTACCTGTCTCACCATCCTCTTCCGATAAAATGGGTTAACGACATGGACTTCCGTAAAAAGCCTCACACGGTGACATGCCAATAGTAGAGTGTAAGCTGTTGTCCTAGGAAAACTCCACTAAAGGAAAGTGTCGTACCCATGATCTTTCAAAATCCAGAACGCATGCTTGCAGCATGTCCTCCAATGTCTGGATAGTCCACTCCGTCTGCCCATCGGTCTGGGGGTGGAAAGCAGTGCTAAGGCGTAGCTGGGTGCCGAAAGCATGTTGTAACCCACTCCAGACTCGTGAGGTAAACCGAGTATCCCGATCAGAGAAGATAGTCCTTGGAACTCCATGAAAACGCACCACCTCGTCTACGTATCTCTGTGCTAAGGTACTCATCGGGCCCGACTCCTTGATTGTTAAGAAGTGAGCTGATTTCGTCAGTCGATCCACCACTACCCAGATAGCATCATAACCTCCATGAGCTCTAGGTAGTCCTGTTATGAAGTCCATCAAGATTTCATCCCACTTCCACTCGGGGACATCTAAATGATGAATCAAACCATTGGGAACATGGTGTTCAACTTTCACTTGCTGAAACACTAGGCATTTAGCCACAAACTCTGCCACTGCCTGTTTCACCCCAGGCTACCAAAACTATTCCATCAGACCTCGGTACATTTTCGAAACTCCTGGATGTACCGCTAAGGCTGAGCTATGAAACTCACAGAAAACTCCCTCATGCATCACCTCCAGAAAAAACAACCTTCCATGGAAAATAATTTGATGTCGGCTATCCTCTGACCATCCTTCTGTAGGGTTCCCCTGATCGACACGATCCCGCATCACTTCTGCATCAGAGTCCCCCACTGAGACTCTTCCACCTACTGCATCAGGGAGAACTGCACCGTCATCTGAAACAAACAGCCTCTAACACGTTCTACCCTAGAATCCAAGTGCAAGGAATCCAACTCTCCCATCGCCTTCCAAGCATCAGCAGACTCCCGAACCACTTCTTGATGCGACTTCCTACTCAGGGCATCAGCCACAACGTTGGCCTTACCATTAGTGTAAGAGATCTCAATGTCATAGTCTTGGAGAAACTCGACCCATATCTGCTTCCAGAAGTTCTGATCACGATTGGAGAAGATATAACGCATGCTCTGGTGATCTGAGAAGACCACAAAGCGCTCCCCAAAGAGTTAATGACACCAAAACATCAATGAAAACACTACTGCTGCAAGATCTAGGTCATGGGTGGAATAGTTACGCTCGTGAGGGAGCAAATGCCTAGACCCATAACAGATCACACCCTTATTCTGCATCCGCACACACACCAGACCAAGGCCAGAAGAATAATAAAACACTTCATACAACAACCCTTCCTCTGGAAACCTGAGTACGAGAGAACTGACCAATTTCTCCTTCAGGTAGTCAAAAGCTTTCTAGCACTGATCGCTCCATAGGAATACCTGGTTCTTCCTCGTCAAAGCTGTCAATGGAGTAGAAACTCGGGAGAAGTCTGAAATGAACCTCCGATAGTAACCTACTAACCCCAGGAAACAATGAACTTCTTCCATGCTCTTTGGTGCTGCCCAAGAATCAACTAACTACACCTTCGACGGGTCCACTGACACTCCATTATGAGACACCACGTGCCCAAAGAAGTGTACTTCTTGTGTCAAGAACTTACACATCGACAATTTCCCATAAAGGTGGTGGTGTCGAAGGACTTCCAAGGCTGCCCTGAGATTCTCAACGTGCTCCTCCTCGGATCTTGAGTAGATCAGGATGTCGTCGATAAACACAACGAAGAACCGGACCAGAAACTCCCAGAAGACAAATTTCATAAGTCCCATGAACACAGCTGGTGCATTCGTAACTCAAAACGGCATCACTACAGACTCAAAGTGCCCATACCTGCACCTGAAATCCGTCTTTGAGATGTCACTATCCTTCACCCTCAGCTGATGATATCCTGATCGTAGGTCAATATTAGAAGACCAACCTGCTCCCCTCATAAAATCGAAGAGATCATCTATCCTTGGAAGGGTGTAACAGTTCTTGACGGTTACCTGGTTCAACCTTATGTAGTTTATGCATATCCTGAGACCACCATCTTCCTTCTTCATGAAAAAAACTGGACCACCCCATGGCGACACTCTGGGTCGAACAAAAACATTCTCCATTAGATCGTCAATATGAATCTGCCACTCCCGAAACTCGAAAGGTTCCATCTGATAATGAGCCATCAAAATCGGATGGGCATCATGCTGTAAGACTATCCCAAAATCAACTTCACGTTAGGTGGTTAGAGTCACAACCTCCTCAAGAAAAACATCAAGGAACTCCCCAACAACCTCTGTGAAATCCATCATCTCTGTATCAATTAGAACCACTGATAACCCACCCAACAAGGAAAGGAGAGGCTCCACATGCCAGCTTCCCGCCTGGAAGCTCCTCTCGCCGACAAAAGATACGCGCTTCCCATCCACGTCGGAGAAGACGACTCTTCTCCGGAAGCAGTCGATAAGGTCACCAAAAGAAAACAACCAGTTGATGCCTAGAATGACATTGCATGGCTGAATCTGTAACAGAAGAAGGTCCCCGCTAGATCGATGTGGTCCCAACGTCAACCCACATCCCCGAGAAACACAAGATATGCTGGTCTGGCCCCCAACTATTGTACTCAATACCAGTGGTACGGAAATTCTCTCTACGTCTAGTCCCAAAGCATGGGCTAGACTAGGTGAAACAAAGGAGTGTGAGGCTCCGAATCGAACAAAGCATAAAAAAGAGTGCTGAACAAACAAATCGCACCTCTTACCACCACTGGTCCTGCTGGAGCTTCCAACTCTACTGCGTGCAACTTTCCACACCCAGCTCCTTTGCCTCTCTGATATTGTCCACCTCCCATACCACACCTTGTTCGAGGTCCCTAAGGAGCACCCTGAGGTTGGCTCCCTCCCGCAAAGTCTGTCCTCAGAGGAGCATGGTCCTGCAACTTCTAGAAGGGCCTCATCGGTAACTGGTGTTGCTGAGGTGGGAGCTGAACCTGCCCACCTCCACCGTACTGAGCTCGGGTCGGGCACCGACTCTGAACGTGCCCGAAACCTCCACAAGAAAAACACCTCGGTCTTGGGCTCGTGAAAAAGGGACGAGGACCCGAAGATCTGAACTGGAACTGATGGGGCCTCCTACCCACTGTCCTGAACCTAGAAGGTCCCGTCACAGGAGACCTGCTGCTGACCGCCTTCCCCTTCGACGAACCTGGCTGGATCCCCTCTCGGGATGAACCTCCCAGTGAGTGCATCCTCTATACAACCTCTGCCTTCTTATGTACATCCACGTACGTCGGATGGGTGAAGGGGGTTACATCATACTAGAGCGAAGGTCGAAATGCCTCCTCCAAACGTCTCGCCCGAGACTCCTCATCCAGAAAGAGATCTGGAGCAAAGCGCAAGAGATCTTTGAACTTGATCCACATCTCTCGTACTGATCTACTCTCCTGCTGAAGGGAGAGTAAATCCTGCTGCTTCTCCACTTTGATCGTGGATAAAAGGAATTCCTCTCGGAATTCCTTCTCAATGTCAGCCCATGGAACCTCTTCCTCTATCCTCTCTCTGAGGTAGAGCATCCACCACTGTCGCACCGCACCTCTCAGCTGACTGACTGCTAGGGGAACTCATTACTCCCTCGGAGCACAGATCAAGGTAAAATCGATCCCTAGCTACTCAAGCCACCCCTCTGTCTCTGTATCCGAAGTACTACCCTCGTACTTCTTAAGGATATATCGCTGGAATGATCGGATAGTCTTCTTCCACTGGCTATCTTCCTCCTCTCGATCAATCCTCAACTGATCGACCACCTGAATATACTGGTCCTCGGCCGTCTGATCCTCCCGGGGACGACGTCTAGGTTCCATAGATGTACGGTAAACAAGGATCGGAAAAGCCCAAGTAGTAAGGAAAAATCATGTTTTTATTTTATCATTTTATTTAAATTTCTTTCCCAGAACGCCCAAATAAACTAAAACACAATCATGATGATGCATGTACCTTCCCTAGGGTCTCTACCCTGCAATCAATGTAGTCTCACTTGGTCATTTGGTAGTCTCAGAGTCCTTGCATCGGATCACGGGGGGCCCTAAAATCCCGTGTCCAAGCCGGTCTTTCCTGGCCTATGTCACACACCGTGATTGACAAACATTGTCACCCTACCATCCCCTGAAATCCTCACTATGCCTAGCTCCAGACTCCATCCTATCTCTCAACCATCACCTCTGGTACAATTCTGTCACGACCCCCTCCCACCAAAGATGGCACTCCTAAGCTGGAAATGGTGAAAGGGAGATAATGATCCAAGAGTGCCGCCTTCAGTAGGCCATGGGGTGGCGACTAACATCAAGGGTATGAGTTTTGACAAATATGGGATGCATTAACATTTTTATTATTTAGGATCAGGAAATAGAATGAGTCAAGTACCAAAAAAAAAGAACAAGTGAATAGAAATAAACCCAAACCAATCCCACATGAATGTTTAAACAATTTTATAGCAAGGTATAAGTACAAGAAAGCTCAAAGTACAATACCAAATGAAAATAAGGGTACATCAACAACAACAACTCCAACTGTCCGACTAGTAGGGTCCCGCATGGCACTGGCAGTCTTCCTGGAAACTTGAAAGTAAATGTAGGGTGAGCATACAAGTATACTCCGTAGGGAAACCTAATGCTCTCATGAACAAGTGGAGAGACATCCTAATGTCCCTTGAGAACAACAGAATAAACCTAGAAAATAATTCTATCCACCCAACCTCACCAGCCACACTCACCAAAACACAATCACAACAGGTAGTAGTAGTATAAGAACAAGAGTATTTGGGTACCCCGCACCATTTCCCTTGTAGTTGAATTCTCTTCCTAACGACGAACATACTGACGCTGCCAAACTCTCCCCGCCCGAACAGACCTGGGCCTCAGAACCACATATCCTGCCCGCACACACGTGGGCCTCACAACCACATATCCCTCCCGTACACACCTGGGCCTCACAACCACGTATCCCACCCTTACACACCTGGTCCTCACAACCACGTATCCCGCCCGTACACACCTAGGCCTTATCCCGAACATTCTTGGGAAACAGTAGAACCTGCCCGAAGAGTCTTGGGCTAAAACCACCCCAATCGAAACCTACCCTAAGAGTATTAGGTGTAAGGTCGCCTCAAGCCATCACAACCTAGGGGTGAAGGAGCAGGAATGAGCTAGTAACTAAGGGGAAAACACCCCCTCCCATGAAAATGGGTGTGTTCGGCACAAAGTGCTCAAATGGGTGGGGTGCGATAAAACACAAAAGATACAGATATATATATATAGATACCAAACACACAACCCAACCTATGGATTCTAAACAGAAAAATGAGCACTTTCCTCGAAACTTATACCATGAAGTATGAATACAACAAAAAATCCCAACCCCCTTTAGGTTTTCACTTTTTCAGCAGAAATTAGTTTATTTAGTTCCTTAACTACTGGGAAACTATCCACAACAAACTACATCAAACGTTCGTAAAACATATCCATTCCATCCAAAAATCTAGTTAGGAAAACACAAGCAACACAACCAAGACCTTCTTATCAACCAACCAACACATTGATTATTATTTCCATTTCATTACCATGCCCCACCATTTATTAACTCTTCCACTATAATTTATTATTCACAGCCCACTATTCATTCACATACAAGCCCATCCCTGCAACCCCGCTGCCAACCACCATAACCACAACGACACTGAAGCTCGTTTATCATTATTATCCCTTTAATACCATTTATTTCAGCCCCGCTACCCATCACCATCATAACATTCACACCAAACCACAACCAAGTCAATCGCAGCCCTACTTCTCACCCGATCCACCAAAACCCACAAAACACCCCCATCACATGCAAATTAACAAAGCCAACATCTAAATGTTCATTAATTCATTTTGTTCAACCAGGGTGATCACACAAGGGTTCAAGATTTTAAATCCCCAAATTTACGTGATTAACCATTTTCCACATTCCCCAAGGTTTCCACCCATAAGAAAATCCATAAGGAGAGGGAAACATTTAATTTTGTAAGCAAAAGCCCCCAAAGACCATGATTTCCAGTAGGTAGAAGATCATTCAATTCATAACATAATATCACAGGATATAAAGTAACAGCAATCACAACTTTCCATCCCCATTATATAAGCCAGTTATTATCTTTATTAAACCGGTTTGACTGTGTTTCAGGTAAACAGGATGAAACCCAACCCGCATGACGCACAAATTAGAGACACAAAGGTAAAATACCTACCCCAACAGGTTCCCGATCACAGTGCTCCCCCGAATCAACTTAGAAGACGTCTGTCGGCGTCCTTTATTTCTACTGGGTCCCGGAAAAACCTCCTTGGGTGGAATTCAGAAAGGATAGGCCGAAGTAATGACAACGGATCCAAGCTCGGAAGTCATGTCTTGTCGTTATGATCCTGTAGCCACTAAAGGATCGTAAATCGGAGCTCAGACGAAGATGTTATGGAAGGAAGAGCCTTCGAGTCTCTTGAGAGAGCTCTGCTCAGAGGATAGGGGAGGAGAGGTGTGTGTTGAAAAGAAGGAGGGGAACCCTCCTTTTATAGGAGTGAAAATCAAAAGTACATGGCATGTACATTATGGTACTAGGAATGTACTATTTTCTTTCACACGGTCTCCATGCGGCTTCCAACACGGCTCTGCGGCTGTTGACTGGTCAACACAAGGTTTGAGGGTAACACATACGCGGGGAAGGACTACACGACATGTAGTTTGGACACATGGCGTGTACTCATTCATTGCACATGGCAAGGACATGACTCCAACATGGGACACGACCGTTGACATGTAACGCGTACACGGGGAAGGACTTCATGGAATATAGAACTGGTCACATGGCATGTACCCATTATTCCACACAATAAGGACACGACTTGCATCCCGGGGTATACCCAGAAAAAGGGGTACAGGGCGTGTACTCAAACTACATGGCGTGTAGTTTCAAAATTCTGGAAAGTTTGGGAAAAGTCCATTTTACCCTCCAGAACACTTCTTTACCTTCTTTTGGTAAAGGAATGGGTCGGAGAGGTTCGGGCCATTACAAGGAAATATTTCATTCTTTGGGGAGTTGCAAAAGGGAAATATTTTCCATTTATATTTATCACCTAAAAGGAGATAATGATCAATGATGGTCATTAATTCAAAACAAAAAGGAGGATGAAGAAATAGAAAATATGGAATGGAAGGAGTTTAAAAGTTATTTTCATAAAAAAAATAATTTCCATGTGAACGTCGAGAAGACATGAAAATAAATTTCTAAGTCTGAGGAAAAATGATGATGAAAATCTAGAAATGTATGAGGATAACATTACAAGGTCTTCATGGAATGCTACAGATTATATTCATAACACAATAAGTAATATTGATAAATTAATATATGGGTTAAAACAATTTCTTCAACGAGCATTAGTCACACAATCCGTCTCATCATACGAATTAATATTCTTATGTGATACCATGCCAGAAAAGTAATTATATATGTCATCTGACATTACAGTGATGCAAGGAAAGAATTAGTCTTATGAACACTCTAGAAAATTAAATAAGGGTTATAAAAGAAAATTTGAATTCTTAACCTGTAGTAATTGAGGGAAGAAACACCCTGGTACAAGCCTACAGGGGATGTCAGTTTGTTATTAGTGTGGAAAAAATGCCATAATGATTGAGATTTCAAGGGGGATAAAGAGGTTGGAAATGTTTCATGCTATAATTGTAAATAAATGAGGCATTATTCAAATGAATTTTCTAAGAGTCATGGAAACGTACAGTAAAAAATTACAAGGGATAAAGTCCAAGATTATGTGATCACAACTACTTAGGATTATGTTCCTAATGACATGGTGGTAGGTACATTAATCATTTAGTAAAAATTATCCAATGAAATATTTCATTTTTCGTCATCTCATTATTTCATATCTTCGTACTTTCCCTATAAAATTAAATATTTCCAATTTGACTTATTATGGGATGTGTCTATCAAAACTCATAAGGGATGTATCAATTCCACAAATTAGTTACCATTATGGCATGTAAACATGATTTATCTGCTAATCTCATTGTCATAACAATGATTGAATTTATTATAATATTTTGTATGGATTGTTATATAGACCATGATGTGAAACTTTAATCTATGAAGGAGGAGGATACAATATTTGATGATGATAATGAATCCCTTATCTTTAGAGAAGTAACATCACCATATAATTCTAATCTTGATCAATCCAAAATATCTCAACTAAATTCAATTATTATTGAATAAGGGGGTGAAATAAATATGAGTGAGGAAAGAAATGTTTAAATATAGGATGCACCGAATGTGTAATAATATGTTGAATTGTTTCCATTTGAATTACCTATATATCAACCAAAACAACAAATTGAGTTTTTTATTGACTTAATACATAGTTTAAGGAACATATAAAAGACCCCTTATTATATGAGCACTGTGGAATTAGTGGAGATAAATAAAAAACTAAAGGAATTGAGTAATAATTGAATTATTCTCCCTAGTGTTTCTTCATGGGGAGCCCCAATTCTTTTTGTTAATAAGAAAGATGAATCTATTATTTTATACATTGACTACAAGGAGATTAATTCTATAATTATAAAGAACATATATCTCATACATCTCATTGATGATTTATTTCATCAAATTCATGGAGATCAACAATTTTTAACAATTTAAATTCAATATGGATACAATCAGTTGTGTGTGAAGATGGAAGATATTCTAAAGAAATCATTTTGAACTAGGTACATGGACAATGAGTTTATAGTCATTCCTTTTGAATTGACTAATGCAACCACCGTTATCATGGATCTAATGAATATAGTTTTCAGGGAATACATTGATGAATTTGTGGTGGTATTTGTTGACAATATCTTGGTATACTACAAAGACTACTATGATAGTGAAAATCACTTGCACAATATTCTGAATACTCTTAGATGAAATGAATTATATGGGGAGTTTTTCAAGTTTGAATTCTACTTTTGGAAATTTCATTTCATGGCCGTATTTTCTTTAAGGATGGATTCTATTTTGGCCATTCTAATAAAGGAGAAATTTAGGAATGGGCAGCACTGATGTATAAAACTAAGGTATGTAGTTTTATTGGTTTAGAAGGTTTCTATTAGCAATTCAGCCATAATTTTCCACGATAGTCTGGCCCATTAACCTAGTTCACACGTAAAGGGGTTAATTTTTATTTGACCAAATACTGCGAAAACGTTTTGAATAATGAAGAATATGATTAGTTAATGATCATATATTGACTCTACCTTCGAGGAAGTGTGGTTTTGTTATTTTTAGTGATGCAAAAATGAAATTACATGGTTATGTCCTTATGAAAAATGACATAGTTTTTTCTTATGCCTCAAAAAAGCTTAAAATTCATGAACAAAACTATCTCACTCATGATCTAGATTTAGAAACTATAATTGTTTATGTGAACATTTGGAGAAACTATTTTTTTGGTGAATTATATGAGATACATACTGATCAAAATAGTTTTTAGTATATTTCAACACAGAAAGAAATAAAAATGAGGAAAATGTGATGGATATAACTACTTAAGGATTAGGATTTCACTATATACTACAACCCCTGGAAGGAAAATATGATGGAATATGTTTTGAGTATAAAAGATCATGTAGTTTTGAACCAGATGAGAGTTGAAAGGGATCTTATGTTCATGGTTTTAGTAAATATGGATATGAGAGTAATCATAGAAGGTGAAGAATCAATAATTTTTGAAATGGACTATAAACCATATTTACTAGAAATGATAAAATGATCTCTAACAGATGATAAAGAGTTTCAAAGTAAAAGTACATCTATAAATGATGGGAGAGTGATTGACTATGTATTTGAAGAAAGAATTTTGAAATTTCGGAATATGCTTTTTGTTCCCGACAAACCAGATCTAAAATGGGAATTGATATATTATTCTCATATCTCCAATTTATATTTACTCACTGGTATCAATAAGAGGTATGGTGATTTGAAGGAATATTTTTGGTGGGACAACATGTAGAGAGATATTGATGATTATTTGATAAGATTTCTGGTTACTCAATAGGCGACGACTGAAAGACAGTATCCTAGAAGAGCCATGCAACCTCTTCCCGTACCTGAGTAGAAATGGGTTGATATTAGTATGTAAACGGTCATGGGGATACCAATGTCTCATAGAAGTAATTATGGAATATGGGTCATTATTGATCATCTTACCAAGACGACACTTTTTTCTTGAAATAAGAGAAGATTTACCACTTGATCATTTTTCAAGACTATATATTAATGACATTTCAAGACTTAATGGTGTACCCCTATCAATTGTTTCTGATTATGGTCCCTATTTTACCTCAATATTATTGAAAAGTATTTAGAATTCTCTGGAAACTGATCATCATTTGAGCACTACCTACCACCCTCAAACTTAAGGACAACCATAATGGACTTTTCCAAATAAAGAAGACATGTTGAAATCTTTATCAATTGACATTCTAGGTATGTGGGATCAAAATTTAACTCTAGTTGAATCTTCCTATAACAATATCTTACATTCAAGTAATTATATGGAACCATATAAAGAATCATATGGAAAGAGATGTCACGCACCATAGTGCAGGGGTGATGTTGGTGAAGGAAAACTCATAGGGCCAGAACATATTGTGGAAATAATAAAAAAATGTAAAGATTATCCAAACCCACAACAAATCATCTAAATGTAAGAAAAATAGCTATGATGATAACTAAATGAATGATTTGTAATTTCAAGAATTAGATAATGTTTTCTTAATGATATCTCTATAGAAGTGTGTTATATGATTTGGTATAAATTTTAAATTAAATCCCATGTATATTGGACCTTTCGAAATTATAGAACATATTGGAATTGTAGTTTACCATTTGTAAATGCCGCCCAGTCTCTCCAAAGTTCATGTTGTGTTCCATGTATCACTGTTGGGAAAATGCATGCATGACCCAACACATGTACTCACCTTTGATGAAATAGAATCGTCACCAGATCTGTCTTATTTTCAAGAGCCTGTAAGGATTCTTGATACATGCGAACAATTGTTGAGAAACCAGACATATTTTCTAGTAATAGTTCATTAGAGAAACCAAAAAATGGAAGATGAAACATGGGAATCTAAAGAACTTATGAGGAATACCCACCATAATATTTTTATGTAATAGTATTCTCATAATTTTTTTAAAAAAAGTTATTTGATGGATGGAAGAATTTGAAACCCCAAGCTTCCACAATATGTTTCTCTTTGAAAATTATAATAGATTACGCTATATGAAACATCATGTTATATCACATCACGACCAATAAAACTAGCCATTTAATAAAATTTATGAATATTATTACTGAGTTTTTGAAAATTCATAAATTTTAATTTTGAAACTGGACTTCATTTTTGGATTCGCAATATCAAAATTATCCATGGGTAAATTTTATGTATTTTCCTGAAATCATTCAATTTTTTATGAAATTATAAAAACATTGAATTATTGAATAAAACCAACTTTTTATTTAAAAAAATATATTTTAATTTAATTTTATTTTAATTTCAAAATAGAAACATAATTACAATTTTAGTCTTGAGTAATTCCCAGGAGTAATTTTATAATAATATTAGGCATATAAATTTGTTTGATCATTTTAACGTCTATTACCCACCTTCTAGGCACATTTTCAAATTTTCATACAATGTGATTTTACCACTTCTATGGATTTAATTTTAAAAATCTCTAAGACCCAGTTTTTACTAGTAAATAAAATGTGGTTCAATTTTATGAAATAATTTTTTGGTGAATAGTAACATTGGAATTTTATTTACTACCGTTTAATGTAAATATGGTTATTTAATGTAAAATAATATTATAATTACCACAACACATGTCATAATTCTATTAGATAAGTATATTTAAAAAATATTGAATTTAGGACAAAAATATGATCCTTTTTGATCCAAATTGATTATAATAAGATATTTATTATATTAAATATAATGAAGAGTGAAATGTTTTAAATTAAAATTTTAATAACTAACCATTTTTAATATCAGTTTATATGTAAGATAAATTATACTTTGAATATTGATTAAAAATATTAAAATATTTCCTACATTATAGTATTTTATTTATAATTTTTAGTAATTATATAATTAAATTTATTTATGATACAATAATGATAGGGTAATTACGTTAATAGTGAATGATTAAAATAATTGATATTATAAATATTAAAATAAATGTAAATTGAAAGTTTTGATGATATAAAAGAATTTTATAGTATAATATGAAATTTTTGGGTTTATTGTATATATTTATTTTAAATAAATCAAGTTTCTATGAATTTCACAAAAAACAAATACCAAATAGTATCAAAATTGGAAAAAATTTCTTTTAAATCAAATTGTATTTTATTAAATGATATAATATTCCAAAAAAACAATTATTCCAAAAAAACACATACATACTGTTGGATATGTCTATAATGAACCAATTGAGTTACTCTTATCATTTAACAGTAACTGTATTAACCATGTAATATTAAAATACAAGAAGACCTGGTAAACGTTAAACTATTTAACTAATAGTTAAATCTAAAATATAAGGTTAATAAGGTGACAAAATCTTATCAAAAACCTATTTTTGAGAGGATTTCAATCCATAGACCCCATATCATCTAAAAAAATCTATTTAGAGCTATTATAAACCAAAACTGAATTTATAAAAAATTAATATTTAAGGATTTTACTAAAGTTCCTGTCACCATTTTTTAAAAAAAGTACTTCCCCTTCTCTCATATTCACTCCTCCAAATCCATTTGGATCGGCCAACCCCTACTAAAATATCCAACCAGATATCTTCAATTCGTCCTATATTCCTTAATTTGCACTGAAATCCAACCTATAGATCCTTTTTATTCATATAAAAAGGAAACACCCGAGGAAGAGGTAAAAACTTCACCACCTCTTTAAATGTTATTTTATTCTTCCACATCGTGGTGTAGTTTTTTATTCAAAACTTCATTGTTTTTATAAGTATAATAATGATTATAATTGATTTAAATAATAAATATAACACATTATAGAATCTATATATATAATGTACCATCCAGTGACATACTATTTCACCATCAATAGAATGATATTGTTCCTTGTGCACACATACGGTTTACCATCTCCATGACGCGATAAGATTTTGTTCCCATTCATACCCATTCAAGAATAATGTTCATTAAATGAATAAAAATAATATTTAAGAACTCAATATCATTCTATATATTAATCAAATACATCCTATCCATAATGGACATGAACCATGTAAGAAAACATATAATGGAAAATTATTCAGTTGATACCTGAAACAATTATACTACTGAAATATTATTACCAAATAAATATTAGAGGATCTTATATGATTTCATATTTATTTATGTGGATCTTGTATAATTTAATATCAATTATTTAACTATTATACATGTGTTTAACATTCTATTGACTATTGAAATGTACAATATCATTGTTAATTTTACAATCTCTATATTACACAATGTTGTTTATACGTATGTATCTACATGAACCTATTTATCATCCATATTTAAATTTCTTAAAATTGTATGTCAAAAAAAATTAAAAAATTCGTATACTATGGTTTAATGTCATTTAATTACTTTTTTTACTTGTTATCAAATATTTTTTAGGGAATATTTCTGTCATCTTCCAAACTAGGTATTTTATTAACTTTTTGAAAAATTAAAGAAAGAATGTTTCTTAACTTATATGGTGGGTGCAGATATTTTCCGCCATTATAACACATTCGAAGCTTCTCTAACAAGAATATATGAATATTTTTCAAATAAGAATTTTCTTTACATTTAAATTATTTCATTGTTGAAAGTGATATTTCCCTCTTATAGTTTTTGGATTCATTTCATCTATGTCAACATCTGTTTTTGGATTTTATTCTTTCTTGAAGTTGATTTATAATGATACAATCATATATATTGTAATAATTTTTTTGTGATATGTTTGATTATGGATGTGATATATTTATACTAATCATGGTTTTTGGTTAAAATATTTTCATTTCATACGATAGTTTTAATAAAAATATTTCTATTATATTTCATCCTTTTAGTATGAGGAATGCATTATATGTTGTAAGTGATGGGTGGGGAAACTATAGCACCTCGATGTTTCAGTTGGTCTCATGAGACAAACTAGTGTCTTGGAACAAGTCTTTGACCTGATTTATAATTATTGTTTTAAAACAAGGCCTTGAATTTGTGGTTTAGATGTCCAACATTATGCATTCCATCATTATTAAATTAGTTATTCATATTACATGTTTTTATTCTACTTGTAGAATATCAATGGGAATATTCAAATTCCATTATTTCATTTATATTTTCTATATTATGATGACGATTATGTTAAAAGGAATTTGTTTTGGTCTTATAAATTTTCTTTAATGTTTATGTGTATTTATGATGATTTCTTGTATATTGTTATCCTTACTGAGAATATGAACTCACCCCTTTCTTATGATTTATTTTTTCTAGGATGTGAAGAAGAATATTATGATAGACCTGCAGAGGTATGATAAGGGATATGAGTGTGATAAAAGGGGAGACCGTTTTGTTTTTTCTCATTTCATAATATAATGTAAAACTTATTTATGTTTCTAGTACTTCCAAAGCTACTAAACTGATCTGTCATTCGAGACATGACCACTTGTGATCATGCCAAAGTTATGTACTAATAAAATGACTCTAGGTAACTGGGGTCGGGGAATTACAGATTCTATCATCCGATTTTGTTGAACACAATTTTTAAATCTAATATGGGAGGCTATTGGATTTTGTTTTGATTTTAAGATCCTCGGTAACTCTCTGGACTCTTGCTGAAGAGCTATGATCTATATTTTTGTATACAATTTATCAGGAATTGTCATTATGAAAGATGAAAAATAATGAAATTGTTGTAACATTTGATGATTTAGTTTTTGAGGAAATGAATAGTGGTGAAACTACTAATGATTTTACTATGTTGGGTAATGTTTAGGTGGATGATACTCAATTAATCAGTCTATGTAAGTCTATTTCTTCTCATTATACAATGTTGATGACTTTTTGGTAACTAATTACAAAATGAACATGGATAACCATTTTTTTAAAAATGTTGATGCAACATTTTTTGAAAATGATGGGGTTGAAAATGCTACTTGTTTAATAAGGGTGTATTTGAGTAGTGGAGTAAAATAATCTATTAAGTAGGGAATCTCATTCAAGGACTCATTTTTTGGGTGCCTCATTAAATATGGTATTTACAGTTCAACTCAAAAGATTAAATTATTGGGTGGTTATGTATTTGGTGAGAGGGAATGTATAAATTTGATGAATAATATGAAAAATAATTGGATGATCAACAAGTTACACATGAGATAATGGTTTCCTTAAGGATACATAATGAAAAATAGAAAATTGATGAAGATTTATTGTCAAAAATTAAATTCTGATCTCTAGATATGGGTGGATAGGATGGTTTTGAGGTAATGTTTTATGCTTAAAAATGATATGGTTCTATTTATATGTTTCCCTGAATAATATTATGATTATTCTTAGATATTTTTGTTTTTTCACTTCTATTATAATAGGAAATGTTTCTCATTCAAATATTAATAGGTGTGTGGAGGATACAATGGCCATTGTGTATGGAATTAAAACATCATCATATAAATTATTTGAGGAATAAATATTTCAATTGGTAACTTATAAGAAGTTAAAATTTTGAGCCTGTGTAGGATTTCCCTTTAATTATTTCTGATAAGATGTATTTATCCCCTCTAGTTCAACAATTTTATATTTACCCTTCATCAGTTAGCGATATATTAATGTAAGGTGGTTATGATTGACCATTATTATTAGATGATAATATCAAAAAATGTGCACGCCACCCTAGAAACAACAATAAGTTTACATGTTCCAACAAAAAATATTTTTGGATTTCATGATCATTTAAGATGTTAGATCTGGTTCCTAATAATATTATGTAGGGATTCCAAGAAGATCTTGGTCCAAATTTGTGTCTATATAGAACATCATATATGATTTTTAATTTCGGACTCCTTGATTCATTCATGGGTACATCATCAACAGCTCAAGATATTCTTCATCCCACCATCATCAATAGGGATTTTCCTAATGTTGTTCCTCATTCTTATAATTTGATTGAGGTATGGAAAATTGTGATCTCAATTGACTCAAAATTACCATTAACCCAGGTCAGTCACGAGGAAGTGGCAACGACTCTGAAATCCATGATGGTTCATCGACTATTCACGATCTTCATTCTTCAATAAACCTATATCAATGAAAAAGATTCTATGTCTCACATATAGGTGTAATTGTGATTGAAACTACGGTTCGAACCCAAGAATATCTGATGAATGGAATATAAAACACGGATATGAATCACTTATTTTTGAGGCATTCAAATATTAATGGTTGGAAGGTCATTCCTGAAGGGTTCAACAAATCCTATCATTGAAAAGATAAATGAATTATATTATAGATTTGAGATGCATTAAAATTATCATATAGAGATATTTATTCTTCCAGGGGGGAGAAGCCATGGTTATAAGATGATCATGTAAATTATGTTTCTTGTGTTTTGTGGTTCTCCAACATGAAGTGGATTTCTATTGGATATGGATATTATCAATGGGTTTACATCTGATGATCTCATTTGGTGTTCTTAGGGGAATTGTACTTTATATATGAAACCTACTGTTTTCAGAGTTCGTTAATGGTCAATCAATTTTGACCCATCTAACATGAAAAATACATTTGATTAGTTATTGATTCATTTTTATGGTTTTAATTGATATAATAATATCAAAAAATACTTTATGAAATCGATTCTTCAAATGGTGCTCTTATTCTTCATGACAAAGTTACAAAAAATTCATGTTTTGGGAATATTGCAAGGTTTTTGTGACAGTTAACCTAAGAGAGGTTCTTATTAAGAAGGATGTTCATTCCACTACAAATGATGTGATTAACTTATATTTTATCACTAAAAATATCTTATATCTATGTGAAAAGTGAGAATTTATTAGGCATCTAAAATAATATTTTCAGAGGATGAAGGATTGTGGAATCAGTTTCTTGATGTGGCATTTGATATAATGCATGGAAGCAGACAATATCTATAAATGGGAAAAATATTTCCATCCAATTTTTACCATGTATGGTAGGGAAATATTGATTAATCATGGTCATATTTACGTCCACCTCAGGGTTCCCTAAGTAGGAATGATGTTTTATCAATGGATAATTATTCTGAGAGTCATACACAACATGATATTATATCTACTAGGGGTGGAATCTCTACCATGCTCAATCATGAAAATCCTAACATTCAGGCTTTTCTAGAGATGATGTGGAGAGTATCAAGGAATTGACTTAGGTTAAAAATGTTATTACTGAGCCCACTTCATTAAATGAGGGACATAAATATAGGAACTATGATGATGATTCAATATGAATTAAATTTATTAGACATAGAGTTAATCATGAACTTGTTCAATTTGATGGTAGATCAAATCGGATTTTCATGAAACCAAATCATCCAGAGTGTATGAACACTGGTGTGGTGGGACTATATGATGATGGAGCTGTCAGTCTTTTTTTAGTGGATTCTCCCTCACAAACTGTCAAGAAAGGTCGTATTGTTTAGCCGTTGGCTGTGGAATTTTCAAGCCATGCTCCACATGAAGATGGTTCTGAGAATTCTAATTTTAAAAATACTATGTATTGATATAAATATATTATGAATTTATTTAGATCATTATAAATTTCTATTAAATCGGGTAATGTTTCAGATGATGGAAGTGAAATGGGGAATCAAATTGTTTTATTCGACACAACTTATTTTTGATCTACGGGATGAATGTGTAATGACACAAAAATTTGAATAATATTTTGTTTCTGAATTTGTGTGCTATATTATATAACCCAAAAAATATATCTCATTAATAATGAAGTAAGTATATTTCAATATGACCATTGAGTTTTGAATGTTATACTACCGTTGGTTAGTATGACCATGGGAAACAATAATTCTTATTGAGTGCTACAGTTATTATTTATAAATAGAATTTAAAATGGAAAATTATTGTGGACCAAATATTAGATGGCCTCTACAAGTATAATCATTCCATAGGAAGCCCAATTTTCAGAGTGTGGGAAGGAGGTAGCATTATTGGTCTTTTCATTGGACCAATCCCAATCCAAGCATCAACTTTTTATGCTTGAACGAAATCACATATGGGAGACGTTTATGTTGATAGAAATCACCACTCCAGTGTTATTATCCGAGACACCCTAAGAGTATATCACCATTTCCCACCATACCCTATGGTAATATGTGAATTTATATGGGGTCACCTTATAAGGCCATAGTTACTTTGTGTAATCCATTTGTATAAATTAAATTTTTATTTCGTTTTATGGTTAAATAAACATTATTTTTGAATTTCAAATGTCAAATTTAATCCAGGATGAATTTGAGGTATTTTTATAATTATTCTCTTATTAATGATCAATATTGGAAATATGTGTTTTTTAAAATAATTTTTATACTCTACGTAATTTACACATTATAATGATTTTCAAAAAATTGATATACAGAGTTGTGATAAGTATGAAAATTTGGGTCTGATAAGATCATCCTAATATTTTTTGTTAATAGTAACTTTTGAATAGTAATATTCCCCATATAAATAGTTATATGAATAATGGAATAGTAGCCTTTCCCATCGAAGTATAAATATAATGTATGTATCAGGAATTGTAATGTAATATAATAGTATAAATAAATAACTATTTTTTAATTTATTCGTTAAGTTTATGTATTTTTTGAGAAAAGAGTGAATTTACATAAAGATTAATTTTCTCATATTAATAAAATTATTTTTTTAAAAAGGAATTCATTTTTTATATCCAAACATCTATATTAGATCAGGGTAAATTTATTAAATTTTTATAAAATGTTTTGTTTTTCTTCGACTAGTAAAAATACATTTATTGTGTTTTAACTGTGATTAGTTACATCATAATGATGTAATATGTAAATTAATATGATGTGAGACTCATGTGGGTTTAAATATTATATGAGGTGTCCCATGTGAAAAAAACCATGGAAAAAACCATGGAAACTCCCATTGTTTTGCAAATACCACGAATGAGGTGTTCTCAGAAATCAATAAAAATCCCCCAATCTTTTAGTATAAGTAACCTCCCATTCCACCATTAGATTTTATTTCAAATTATATAACCTCAAATATTTAATTTTATTACCTCCCAAGGAGTCCTCCAAATGTGTCCTAAATCCCCAATGTTCCTAACCTTTGTGTCTTAGGAGTCACTATTCAATGTAAGGGAAATCACAACGTCTATTTTCCTTTTATGTTCTCTATTTATGTTATATGTCATAAAAATATCAATATATTGTAATTATATCCATTTTTTCTATCCCTATTCTGTATCAATATACTTTTATTAATGGGAAACCATAGTCCCTTATATATTTAATGTTATCTAAAATCGTGTTTCATACCCATTATGTTGCGAGATTTTCATATCGAAATTTCACTCCTTTTATCAAGAAATTTTTTTATTTTGTTTTATTATTACCCAAAACACTATCTTCTCCCCAGGTAAATAAATGGATTTAAAAATGATATATTTTAATTATAGTATTAATAAACATGAATCCAACCTTCCATTTATATGGGATTATTATGACAAAATGTAATAGTTTATATGCACTCTTTAATATGACATGATTTTGATATGAAACACATTCCAATTGTTATGTATGAGATGATTATCAAATTTTTTATTATGATCTATTTAGACCACATGAAAATAAATAAAAATTACGGATGTACGTTGGTATCACACTAATGAATTATTAAATGAAATTAATATCTAGATATGTCATGTTTTATGATACCCTGGTGAATGACCTTATTAATTTTTATGACACCTTGGTGATTGAAGTTTCTGATATTCTTATGAATATTTAAAATAAATATTTTAACCACATTTTCAAGATATGATTCATGTTATTATGGTCACGATATACCAGTTTCTCAAGATTTTATGATATTTCCTCATGTTCTTGTCATATTATCTCAAGCTCACGTGTAAACTTTTTCCCTTCTTTCCATTACAGGGCCTTATTCTCACTCTTCATTTTGAGGTATCTCTTTAGGTTATGAGATGTAGTAATTGAACATTGTATTAAAATTTTAACAGTTCTTTCATGTGGATTAAAATAATTTTAAATGTTATCACGTATTAGGTCCCTTATTTCGACGACGCTAGGCATTAAAGATAACCCATTTGTAAAATGTACTAAAATGTTTTTATTAAAACGACAGGATTCCATATTTGGTATCTAGGAATAGTTTAGTAATTTATTTTAAATAGGTTTTAAAAAATTAAGATGAACCGCAAGTAAATGTTTAATTTTAGGAAAACATCCTAGTATTTTTATGAATTATTGATTATGTGGTTTCTGAATAAAGAAATCCCTGTATAGATACATACAAGTTGATATGGATCTTGAATAGATATAACTAGGTGTAAAACCTAAAATATATTATTTTAGATATAATCAAGAAATAACTATGTCATGACTATGGTCCATGATGCTCTCTTATTTTGACACTCCTAATAATTTTTTTTTGTTAATCAGAAGATTTTTTATGAATCATTATTAATGATTTATAGAGAAATGAAATGGTGGTTACATATTAACATGTTTAAACATTATTTTTAAAGACATATGAATATTTTATAGTTAACACATTCATAAATTAAATATTCTTCTCAATATGGTTTTTTTTCTTTTATAAAATGGAGGGAAAATGGAGGAAACGTGCAAATGGTGACTCCAATGGACCATGAGCTGATGACCCTATGATGGAAGCCCGAATGAAAACATTCGTGGGAATGATGAATCAATAACTCATGTTATGAGAGATAACCTGAATCATGATGGGTGATTTCTTTCAACATGAAGGAAAAAACATTTTGTTTAGTCCTTTATGTGTCAACACCCATCAATGATTATTGGATAAACTGACCCATTGATTTTTTATCAGTGGATAATCTATATAGAAAAGTCCTTTTCAGTACAGCATAGTTTTGAATAATAGAATATTACCCTGGTTGTTTAACACTTAGAGGGATAATCTAATCAGTGGTATGAACTGATAAAAAACACGATACGAAAAGGGTATATAGAATATATTTATTGGTAAGAGTTCATATGGAACTTCGTCAATAATTATTTACCTCATTCAATGTGGTCAAAAATGGAGAATTAATTTCTCGAGCTGAAGAAGAAGGAGAAATATTATTTGAAATGCTATAAGATGAACTTCATAATAAAATCACGTTACACCTCAATCTTTGTCACAAATCCTAATGTGAAGTTTGATAGTTTCATTGGTGGACTAGGAACCCATATGCGGAAGAATCTATCAAATCGAGACTACGATAGCTATTAAGATATCGTGAAGCGTTATATGAAAGTAGACGAGATTTTGGAGATATTTATTTGTCTCCAAAATCTAATCAAATGAATATATTAATGGATCCTTGATTTTGGAGGATCATTTATCCATGAATAAGAGGAAAAAGTGCAACATAACGTGTGTAATAAATATGGGATGGATCATTCAGGGAAGTTCCTTGTCACGAACAGAATCTGATCGACAAAAAAACTGGCACCAAACTCAGACTGTGAAAAATCCCAAAGGGCATTCCCGATCCCCACGGGCTGGCATAAGTTTATGGGTATCAAAAACTAAAAATTTTGAACTATTTACCAGAGTTTGTACACTTAAAACAACAAATGAATCCAACAAATAGAATCACGAATTTGCAAACCAAAACATCTTTTACTAAAATTCAGATCTGAATTACACAATTTTAAACAATGTTCGAAGACCATTAAAAAGGTAAAAACCCATGAAATGACATCCCAAGAACCTAAACATGGAATGTGGCACCGCCCTCAAGCCATCTCCGGGACACTCCATCACGTTGGACCGCTAAAAACCCAAACCAATGGCATAAAACATGTAGCCAAACCTGTGCCATAAAATAAGCAAGTCCACTTACAACTAAAGGTGTAAGTATGGTGTGATATAAATCCTAGTATTATACCACCACTAAGAGATTCCATGTTATAAACATTTCATGACAAAAAGCATTTCATGTTTTGTAAATAAGAAAAGCTTGTTACAGTTTTCTAAAGGATGAAATAATAAATGAAAACTGTTTTCATGTGGGATAATATTAAAGGACCAAAATTTTTAAAATAAAAAACCTAGATATGGAATTTTCCCGCCAAAAATTCCATATACTGATGGTAAGTACAAAGTATATAATAAGCACAAGTAATATGAAATATCCCCTAGGCACTAGCTAGCTGTGGGTCAGAGGTACCGCGTATCTCAGTGAGAGTAACCACAAAAAATATATGTTCTCATGAATGATCCATTATTAGGGATCATACCCATAACCTATCGGTATCAAATCATCATCATCATCATTTATTTAGAGTTGTAAGCGTCAATCTTGCTAAGTGAAACTGAGGCCAAACCCCATGGATTCACTAGCATACTAGTACAAGTCCAACCACCTAGATACCCGAGTTTTCCCTTTGTGCTCAAAAATGTTCAACAATCCAAAAAATTTATTTATCACATGAAAATATCACTTCCACATCACACATTAACTAAACATCCCCATTTACATCAAAAAAATCACAAATTCCACTTTTCATTCAAATTCATTTTGAAATCATACTCACACCAAAATTGCCTACAACACATTTCACATTTCATTAACAATTCCAAAAATCCTTTAAACAATTTTATAAAACAATTACAAGATATTCAATTCACATAATATCCCACACACATGTCACATAATCCCCTTCTCACCTTCATAATTTATTTTATCAATAAACACAAATGAAACATCCCACACCCGTGTTTCGCACACAAAACACAATTTTGTAAAGCATTTCGGCAATTTATTAAACATTATAAAAATGTTTGACATATCAAATCACCACCTTACCATTCAAAAACACACAATTGGTGGACACACTCACCCAAACAGTACATATACACCCTTTCCCAACTTTGTTTAAAAATATAAAACATTTGCAATTTTTATAAAACAACCCCAAGATGTATAACCATTGTTTGCACACAAAACCCATTTCAAAACCCTCATTCAAAACCAAAATCATACAAATTCCAATATAAAACATAATTTTCATCCCTAATTCAATTATTAAACCACCCCCATGTGTTACAAAAATAGATCAAATAATACCACAAAGACACACATGACAAACACTCGTTTTCATAAATCACCTTCAAGAAGTACAACACAGTTTTACACATTAAAATCATTAAAAACCTATTTTAAAGGCACACATGACAATAATTAATTAACAAACCAGAATTGGAAGCCCCTTTCAAGACTAATAAATCACTATCATATGTTATAAACTAAACTCAAACATTACACCAAGAGTGACACATGAAAATTACCCAATTTCAAACTAAAATACAACAAAAAATTAAATGTTTAACAAAATCCATCAAAAAAATATTTCACACCGAAAAAACATACTATAAACATAATAATTAATAAACCAAGCATGATAACTGATCATAAAATTGTTACACATGGAATCACCCACCTTTTTATTCAAAACCCTCAAAACTTGGTGTGAAACATTAAGCATACCACCATCGCACCACAAGAAATATAAATCCAGAACTGTACCACCAAAAATCGACCCAAATGATACCAAATTAGACCTTAGGATCTAATCCCATATTATGGAGCTGAGTAACTTCAATAAAGAGGAAAGAAACTAAAAAAGTATGGAAGGAACCATGAATGAATTCCCTTACATGAAATATCTTGAATAAATCAGCCACAATCCACCAATATATGAATCTCCAAGTACACAAAACTGGAATGAAGGATTGAAAGATTCATATTAGGTCATGTGGGGACTGAAATGGGGGGAAAAAGTTGAAAATTTTAAGTGTTATGAAAGATTCAATTTACCTCATCAAATCAGGTCTATTTGAGATATATTTAGAAAGATCTCCCACATTCGTGGGGTATATGAGCTCCAATGTGGAAAAAAAGAGAAAGGGGGTAAGAATGAGTTCTTTGGATTCGAGTGGGAGTTTGAATCACCTAAAAAAAGTAAAAATTTAATGAGATATTTAAATTTTAAAAGAATAATTTATAGTAGTAAAAAACCTTACGGGCATGCCCATCACCTTAATTAAAAACCCAAATCCATCATGATTTTTGATTTCAATGTGGTCCAAAGGGATATGGTAATTTTAATATATATGGGTATTCCAATTGGGAAGTGGAACAGGTATAAAATAGTAAAAATTGATGGAGTTATAGAAGAATCAAAATTTGTTTTTAAATATGGATTTGGGCTCCCGGTTTGGCCCAAATTTTGAAAACCCACCATTTTCACCAAAATGAGTGGTAAACCCCAAAAACAAATCAGGAATGGAAATAAAATTAATAATGAATTAAAATAAATTAATGAGGGTGATAGTCCTCTCCACCATAAAAATTTTCACCCTCGGAATTCCACATCATGGACAAAGAAAAAACCAAACCCAACCGAAAGGCAGAAATGGACTCCTTTGCTAAGCTTCACCCCTAAAGACCAAAACACCTCCAGTGATAAATTAAAGAAGGAATAATTCACAACCAAAACATAAACCTCATTACTGAAATTATAAAGCGCATTCAAGATTTATCTGAAAATAAAACTCTAAAAACACAATTTTAACAAGGCTCAAGCAATTTACCCAAACAAACAAGCACATCGAACAATCCTACACTAACCTTGATATAACTAAACCATTGAGAACTCTCCAATCCCAATGATTACCAAAGGAAGATGTATGTGGTTATATAGATCCGAATGAGACCACCCACTTCCAAGCCAAGACCAAGTACAAAAGTGAGTTACTGGTACAATGATACACAAATGGGCTCCCCAACCATAAGAGACAATGTAAATTTTTTCCAAAATAGAATGAAGACACTAACAAGGGAGCCCCAAACAAACTCTCTTGTAAAAGGGGTGGAATCCCATTAGGTATTTGAAAAATAATATACATGAAACTCATAGTGGGTCTCCCCACCATAAAAACCATCCATCTTAACTGACCAATATGGGCCGGCATAGAAAAACACCAAAACATAAAGAGTTGGGATGACATCACTGTTAGCCCGCACAGTTTGGGAAACGGTGCGCTAACCATGTTGATCCTTATACCTACATGGTTTTCTAAGGAATGGTTACTAATAAAAGTTCATTAAACATTTCTAGAAAAATCTAAAACCTTTCACCCGAACCCAAAGGAAGCCAAAGGGGAAAATAAAGTCATTGAGAGATAAAATGGGGATAAGGCCCTCCACCTCTTTCCACTGAACGGGTACAAAAGAAGCAAGATGACAACACCAAATGTATAAACTATTCCCATATCTCATACTAAGAATATTTATTTATACAAGGTTAAAACTACAATGGGATTTCCTCTTATTGTGTGCCAGCTTCTCTTTGGGACCTATGGCCGGAGATGGAATTATTGAAGCATCTTCGGCCTCAGAGTTTGGATTTGGAAACCTATGAATAGAATTTCTTCTTCTGAAGCTACAATCAACTACAGGAAATCCCTGATGGGATCACCAAGACATAACAAAATCCAAAACTCACTTTAAAATAACTTGTAAATTCACTAATATAAGGGTTCAGAGGATGCACTCACATCACACCTTGCTTCTTCGGGTGAGAGACAACAGAAATAAAGGACGCATATAAACACCTTCCTCCTAAATTGAGGATGTCGATATCTCACAAAAGGAGAAACACTTCTGAAAAAAATAGACTCACATAATATTTTACAACTTCACCTTTACAATAAAAAGAGAATGAGACATCACATCACGTCCCCGAACATGACCAATGAGACTGATAGAAATAATAAAAGGAGGGGGCCTTATACAACATCCCCAAATATCAAATCATTCCAGAAAGATTCTATAACAGCCTCTTGTGGAATGATTTACCACACTGGTGTTCTAACATAAACCCCTTCTATGAAGAGACTACGAAGGACTCAGAGGCCCACATTGACATTATCCATAATGACAGCCCCAGAAAACTTCCACCATTGATGAATCAGGTTGTTTAAGAAACTATGGTCTCTTTCAACCATCTATGAGCACTCTTCTACAACAAAAAGATCCAAAAAAACCAGGAATGTAAATGGTGTAGACTCATTATACAAATCTCATGAAAAGATTCCTTACATTAATCAACTGGTGGATTTTCCAATGGCGAAACAATCCGGGTTGCACTTTAGTTGTGGAATAAACCTTAATGGGGGCAGACGTTATCCAAAGAGAGAACCCAAGGACCCAACCAAGTTGGTCCATTGGTAAAAACATGACAAAAATAATTCCAAACTCATTAATGGATCCACCATAATGGTGTCCCAAAACATATATCATAAGAGACTACTAACTAGACCTTCTACCCAACTTACCGACCAAACAAAAACCCGAAACACAGTTCGAACATGAGGTGTTCTTGAACTCAAAACATCCCACAACATCAAAACTTTCCAAAAACACATATTATACACCCTCCCAAACAATTCATCAAGACAACATGTTGTTATTTAAAAACATTTCTTTGAAAAGAAACGGTTCATCTATTAGATTATCCACCAATGGTACCCCATGGGCCTCACACATGAATGTTTCTGTGCCACACCAGGTACCCTCCTCATATTCATCCCGACACTCATCCAGTCATTCCATCAACCATCCATCATCCCATATAACCCAACGCATTTGGTCTATCATGGAAATACCAAAGGTTAAAACGAAAATTCTCTCCACTTTTCAAAAACAAAACGGTCAACCAACCCATCCTTTTTCTCAAAAATGCTAAAAATGAGATCAAAATCCCAATTCCCATCATAAAAAACTATTCATAAGGACACAACTATTTAGAAAATAACTCCCATTCAAGTTATTATAATTAATTTGAAAACATCACATCCCATTAAATCAACCATTAATTGTTTAGTGAAGTATATTGGAAGCACTTTTGAAAACCAACTTCAACATGGTTTCTGATTTCAAAAGAGGCGTAAGCACACTATTTTCATTTAAAAAAAATTATGAAAATTCAGTTCCACCGTTTCATAAATAAATCCATTCCAACTTTATTTGAAAATATTTTCACAACAACATAAAACTTCATAAAACCAATTCACTTTAAAACAAAAGTTCCATGATTTCAAAACTAAAGCATAAAAAAATGTGAGAGTAAACTAGTTTCTGTGGGTGACTTGGACATATTGTTTGCATACATATTCGAGTCACTTCACCATCATAAAGTGTGTTCTAGGGAATATCCTCGGCTCCACAAGGCATGCCAGACCCCGTGAGCTCACTGAGACCATTAACCCAACTCTCTTTTTATTTCCCCTAATCATCATCAGACCAAGAAAACCAAAAAACATAGATAAATCCTGACTTCCCCTAGTCACATGAATCCCAATATGAGGTGTGGTGATCATGCACACTACCCATAACCAGAATTTCATGTCTGGACAATCTTAACTCTAGACTATCAAGACTATTTACCAAATAACATGAATAAAATAGAGCGAGCCTCCCATGATACCATTTTTTCACGAACCAAACCTACTCACCACCAAAACAGACACTAAACCCCTGACTTCTGTTTTGGGGTTTACCACTCATTTTGGGGAAAAATGTGGGTTTTGAAAATTTGGGCCAAACCATGAGCCAAAATCCATATTTAAAATCAAATTTTGTTTCTTCTATAACTCCTTCAATTTTTACTATTTTATACTCATTTTACTTTCCAATTGGCATAACCCGATATATTAAAATCACCATATCCATTTGGACTGCATAGAAATCCTAAATCATGATGGATTTGGATTTTTAATAAAGGTGATGCGCCTGCCAGTAAGCCCATTTCCTATTTTAAATTATTATTTCAAAATTTCAATATCTCAATCGTTTTTACAGTTTTTTGGTGATTAAACCTCCCACTCGAATCCAAAAACCTCATGCTCACCCCCTTTATTGTTTTTTCCTCTTTGGAGCTCTTATACCACGCGGATTTGGGTGATCTTTCTCAATATTACTCAAATCGACCATATTTGATGAGGTAAATTGAATATTTCATAACTCCATAAATATTCATCCTTTTCCCCCATTTTAGTCCCCACATGACTTAATATTACTCCTTCGAACATCCATACCTGTTTTGGGGACATGGAGATTCATATATTTGTGGACTAGGGCTGATTTTGTCAAGATATTTCATGTAAGGGAATTCCTTCTTGGTTCCTTCCATCCTCTTTTAGTTTTTTTCCACTTTATTGAAGTTCCTAATGTCCAGAATATGTGGTTAGAACCTAAGGTCTTATTTTTATCTTTTAGGACAATTTTTGGTGTTCTAGGTCTGGACTTATATTCCTTATGTTGCGGTGGTGGTACGTTAAACGTTTCGCACCATGTTCTGAGGGTTTCGACTCAAAAGGTAGGTGATTCCATGTGTAACCATTTTATGACGAGTCATCATTCTTGGTTTATTATTTTAGTATGTTTATAATATATTTTTTTGTGGCGTGAAAACAGTTTTTGATGGATTTGGTAAAAAATTTAATTTTTAGTTGTATTCTAGCTTGCAATTGGGAACTTTTCATGTGTGACACTTGATGTAATGTTTGGGTTTAGTTTATAACATATGAAAGTGATTTATTAGTCTTGAAAGGGGATTACAATTCTGGTTTTTTATACCTTGTTGTCATGTGGGCCTTAAAAAAAGGTTTTTGAATGAGTTTAAGATGTAAAACTGTGTTGTACATCTTGAAGGTTATTTATGAAAACATGTGTTTTCATGTGTGTATTTGTGGTATTATTTGATGTATTTTTGTACCACTTGGGGTGGTTTAATAATTGTATTAGGACTGAAAATTATGTTTCATATTGGCATTGGTATGATTTTGGTTTTTAATGATGGTTTTGAAATTGGTTTGGTGTGAAAACAATGGTTATATCTCTTGGGCTTGTTTTATAATAATTGAAAATGTTTTATTTTGATAAACAAAGTTAGGAAAGGGTGTATATGTTCTGTTTGGGTGACTATGTTCACCTAATGTGGGTTTTTAATGGTGAAGTAGTGATTTGAGATGTCAAAAATATTTAGAATGTTTTATAAATTGCTGAAATGTTTTACTAAATTGTGTTTTGTGTGCGAAACACGGGTGTAGGATGTTTCATGTGAGTTTATTGATAAAATGAATTATGAAGGTGAGAAGGGTATTAAGTGACATGTGTGTGGGAAGTTATGTGAGTTTAATATCTTGTAAGGGTTTTACTAAATTTTTTAAAGGATTTGTGGAAGTGTTAAAGAAATGAGAATAGTGTTGTAGGCAATTTTGGGTTGTGTTTGATTTCAAAATGAATTTGAATGAAAAGTTGAATTTGTGACTTGTGTAATGTACATGGGGATGTTTGGTTAATGTGTGAAGTGGAAGTGATATTTTCATGTGAAAAATATATTTCTTGGATTGTTGAACTTTTTTGAGCACAAATGGAAAACTCACGTATCTAGGTGGGTGGGCGTGTACTAGTATGCTTGTGAATCCGTGGAGTTTGGCCTCACTTTCACATAGCAAGATTGATGCATGAAACTCTAACTAAATAATGATGATGATGATTAGGGACCACTAGGTTATGGGTATGATCCCTACAAGTGGCTCGTTCATGAGAACGAATATTTTTTGTGGTTACTCTCACTGTGATACGAAGCACCTTGGACCCACATCTAGCTAGTGCCTAGGGATTATTTCCTATTACTTGTGCTCATTAAATACATTGTAATTACAGTCATTATACTCTATTGTTGGATGGAAAATTCAGTAGATTTGTTATTTATTTTAATATTGCTGGTCCTTTAAAATTATCCAACATGAAAACTGTTTTCATTTATTATTGCATCCTTTAGAAAATTGTAACAAGAATTTCTTATTTAAAAAACATGAAATGCTTTATGTCCTGAAAATTTTATCACATGGAATCTCTTAGCTGTGGAATCCTATTGGGATTTCTCTCATACAATACTTACACCATTGGGTGTTAGTAGACTTGATTATTTTATGCCACAGGTTTTGGTACTTGTTTTATTCCATTGGTTCGGTTTTTTAGTTGTCCATCGTGATGCAGTGTCGTGGAGATGGATTGAGGGTGGTGCCTCTTTCCATGTGGAGGATCTTGGGCTATCTTTTCTTGGGATTCTTCCTTTGTAATGGTCTTCAAACATTATTTAAAATTGTGTCATTCTGTTATGAATCTTAGTAAAAGTTCTTTTGGTTTGAAAAATCCAGATTCGATTTCATGGATTAATTTGTTGTTTTAAGTATACAAACTTGGGTTAATTGTTCCATATTTTCAGTTTTTGATACCCAAACACTTATGCCAGCCCGTGGAGATCAGGAACGTCCATCGGTCCTTGTCATGGGCTGGGTTTGGTGCCGGTTTTTGTGGCGATAGGATTTGGTTCGTTACATGCATTCGAAAGAGCGGGAAATGTTATATTTGTAGAAGAGAAGGTCATATCACTAGGAATTCTCTAAGTGAGGTGAAGCCTCAACTTTCAAACAATAAAGACAAAGGGAAGATGGTGCATTCCCTACCAGAAGACCAATATTTCATGTGTGGATAACTAATGGACTTTTCCAATCATTTTCTAGATCTGATGGTAGTGTAGGGGAATCACCATCAGCCACAAAAAACGCCAAGGGAGAAAGGTCCTGCTTTTTCTATCACAATAGCAGAATTTGAAGGTCCAAATTATGTGGTTGTAGGTACAATTGCAGTTCTCCCAAATCTGTAATTTAAATTGTAATATTTTAGTTCTATTAATTTCTTTATATCCTCCAAGTTATAAATGAATATAGATTCAATCCCAAAAACTAATAAATGTTATGTCATCAATTATAAATCATGGAGAGATTATCCATGCATCAACAATGTTTAGAAACTGTACTAAATAATTTAGTGAACACAATGTTAATGAAAATATTGTATTAATTACACTTTTGGAATACAAAATTATATTTGGGATGGACTGGCTATCAAATTATATTGATACAATGAAATGACAAAGCATGAAAATATAAGAAGTCTTGAATCGGTACACTATAGTTATCATTCACGGGGATTTTTCTTGACCAGATATTCTCCCAGAAGCACATCCTATAGAATTCGTTATGGATTTGATCAGGGATGATAAAGAAGGAAGTGATATTATAAGGATAGAAAATGTCCCCATTGTCAAGGAAGACATTGATGCATTTATTGAGGATTTATATGGAGCTCCCCCAAAAATAGAGGTAGATTTATCCATTGAACTCATACCAAGATCACATCTAATAACATAAAACCCGTAAAGGATATAAAATATGATTCCAGAGGAATTTAAGAAACAACTACAATATCTTTTAGAGAATATGTTTATCTGACCGATGGTGTTTCCATGGGGATTACATGTTCTCTATGTAAAGAATAAGGACTGATCAATGAGGATTTTCATTGATTATAGAGAATTGTATGGTATAAAAGTGAAGAAAAAATACAATCTTCCAAGAACTAATGACATATTTGACAAATTTCATGGGGCTCATTTCATCTCCATGATTGATCATTGATCTATTTATCATTAATTGAGGGTGATGAATGAATATATTCTTAAAAAATCCTTACGATCAAGATATAAGAATTGTGAGTTTGTCTTTATGCACTTCAGATTGACTACTACTCATGCTAAGTTTATGGATTTTATGTATTTTTTTTATGAACTACCTTGATAATTGTTTTTCAGTTTTTTTAATAAATTATGATATATTATTACATTCTTGAGTATAATGTGGTTCATCTAAGAGATATTTTTAATAGTCTACAGAATGAATGGAATTTTAGATAGTTAAAAAAATTGATTTTTGGTTACAAAAAGTGTCTCCCTTGGGGAACATTGTAATCATTGAATGAATCTCAGTTTACCCTCCAATGAAAATTGTTGTATTGAAGTGGCCATATCCTAAAACAGCAATTGTGATTCATAGTTTTTTTTTTTGAAAGAAATTATATGAGGTTTCTGAAAAAAATCAATCCTTTCTAATTCACTAAACAAGGTAATTAGAAAAGGGGTCAAGCTCATCTGGACAATGAACTTAGATGAATGTTTTCAAGAGCTAAAGATGAGATTGGTTACCACACCCATGTTAACTCTATATTCAATAAAATCACACTTTTGTATTTTTATTGATGCATATCTGAATGGTATTGTGTTTATCCTCCTAAAATTTAAAAACACATTACTGACGCATATCGATAGTTCATGCCTCGTGATCATAAATATCATACCAATGAGATGGAGCAGTCTATGGTTGTTTTTTCTCTGAAGATATGTATGCCCCATATTAATGTGGAGAAATGTGATATATACACATACAAAAAATGATTGAAGTATATTTTCAGAAAAATTGAATTGAAAATGAGACAATGTAGATGGTTGGAACTTTATAAAGGTTGTGATTGGTCAATTCATTAAAATCTTGAAAGAGAAAAAAAATCATTGATTAATTAACTAGGAAGGACCGAGTTGTTCTATAAATGAAGATGATTCAAATAGATCCTTTGATATAAGTCCTAATAACACTTGACATGGGAATCATATGCGAAGGGAAGTCATCAAACCTATCCCAAATTATGTCACAACAATCATAAATAGATTATATCACAAAATTTCATAAATTAATTCATTTTTTATTGAAGAAGATTGTGGTTGTGAAAGATGGGATGTTTCCTGAGTTCTATATTGATCCAGATTGTCTACTGAAATATCATAAAAGATATTGTGTACCATATATTATATAAATAAATAAGGATTTTATGGATAAAGATCCTAGATCTACATTATATATACATCCTGGAAGCACTAAAACATTTATGGTACATCGGGATCATTATTAGTGGATAACATGAAATGTGAGATTGTCAATTTCACTATAAGGTTCCTGATGTGCCATAAACTTAAGGTATGGAGACAACTTCTTAAATTTGTATTACAACCACTACCTATACCCGCATGGAAGTGGGAAAATGGAATAATAAGATTTTTCACTAGACTGACATGTACATCAAAAGGAAATAATGTGATATGCGTTATAGTGGATTGTCTCAGCAGGACAACACATTTAATCTCTATTAGGGATGATTTATATCTTGATCAACATGCCATGATTTACATTAGGGAAGTGGTAAGTCTGAATGGGATACCACTATATATCATATCAGATCATGATCCTAGGATCACATCAATATTCTGGAGAAGTCTTTAACATGCATTGATTATAGATTTGAATTTTAGTATGGCCTATCACCCTTCAAATGATGTCCAATCTGAAATGAGTATTCCAAAACATGATTACTTGATAAAAAAAATAAAAACAAATTTATAGGTGAATAGGATCATGATCTACAATTATTTATGTTCTCATATAATAACACAATACATTTGAGAGTTCAAATTAAAGTTATGATGCTCTATATGGGAAGTGACGTAGAACTATTACATGTTTTGATGAAGCTAGTGGGGGGAAAGATTCTTGGGCCTCGTCATGTGTAAGTAATGATAGAGAAATTTAATGTCACCCAAAAACACATTAATGGTGCTCCGATTCGACAGAAGACCTATTCCAAAAATCAACGAAAGGATATGGAGTTTTATGTTGTAAAAAATGCAGTCCTTATAAGTTCACCTTGGAAATGATTCATTCGGTTTGTGATCAAAGGGAATCTCATCCCTAAGTACATTATTCCCAATTAAATCATTGGTCACATAGGGGAAGTGGATTACTAGATTTTACTCCAACCAAATCTACCTCAGGTTGAGGATGTATTCTATGTATCCCTCTTGTGAAAGTACAAGAAAAACCTTTCACATGAATTGAGTCTTGCTGTGGTACAAAATGAATATGACCACTCTTATATGGAGTAGTCATTGGAGATCATGGATCGTAGATACAAGGTTCAATGTGATAAGACTACCAACCTCATTAATTTGTTTTATAGGAACCAAAAAAATGACGAAGCCACATGGGATAATTAGGAAACAATGATGTAAAAGTCCCAACACCTTTTCTCTTCTGAGAGTATTAGTTGAAATTTCAGGGGTTCAATTTTTCTAGGGGGAAGAATGTAATGACCCAAAAATTTAAATAATATTATATTCATGAAAATCATTGTTATATTATATTACAAAAAATTATATATCTCATTAATAATGAAGTAAGAATATTTTAATGTGACCATCAGGTTTTGACCATTATAAAATCCTTGGTTAATACGACCATTGGAATCAATAATTTTTTTTGAAGATCATAATAATTGTTTATAATTAAAATTTATAATGAAAAAATAACACTGAAAATATATTGGATGACCTCTAATAGTAGAATCATTCCATACGAAGTTCTTTTGGAAGTTCTTGGGACGGAGGTAGAGACATTGGGATTTTCTATGGATCATGCCCAATATGAGCTTCAACATGTTATTATTAAACTAAATTTCCAATCGGAGAATTTGAAGTTGATAGAAATCACCAATTTGGTGAGGTTATTTGACCCAACCCAAGAGTCTATCACCAATTCACACCTTACCCTTAGTTCATATATGGTAGTTATGAGGTGTTATTTAATGATACCTTAGTTACTTTTTGTAATCCATTTGTATAAATAAAATTATTATTTCTAATAATAGTAAAATAAATCAAATTTTTTAATTTCAAATGCCAAATTAATATAGGATGATTTTTTTGTGTTTTTATATGATGTTTCATATTACCGAATAATATTTAAATAAACTTCTTTATAAGATTATTTATAATTTAAAAAATTCATAAATTGAAATGATTTTCGAAAAACGGACATGCACATTTGGGATCAGTAAAAAATTTAGAGTTTTATTAGATCAACATATTTTTTGGTGATTTGTAACTTAAGAACAGTAATATTACCCCTATGATTAGTAACATGACTAATGGAATTTTATCCTCACCTAAGGAAGTATAAATAAAAATTATTCATCTTAAATGGTAAGGTGATGTTAAAGTATAAGTAAATAACTGTTTTAGAAATTAGTTGTTATGTTTTAGTATTTTCTAAGAAAAGATAGATTGAAAATTAATATTACATTTCCCATATTTGGAAAATCAATTTAATAAAAGGTATTTTGTTTTGGAATTCAAAACACCGATATTATGTTATGGAGAATTTAATATATTTTTATAAAAAAATATTTTGGTGAATTGTAAAAATATACATTTCAGTTTTCAGTGTGTTTAATGACATAATAATGATATAATATGTATTCTAGAATTGTAGTCAACTCATGTGGATTCATATATGATAATGGGTGTACCATATGGACAATAACATGGGAAAATATTATGGGAAAGAACCTGGTTTCACAGATACCACCAATGAGGTGTCCCAACAAAGTAATATAAAAATCCCCCAATTTTACTATAAACACCCACTCGTTACTCCATTAGATTTCACTACCAATTCCCTATACTATAAGAAATGATTTTATTAACTCCATTGGATTCTCATTAAATATTCCTTAATATCCCATGGCCCCAACCTATGAGTATTATAAGTCACTATTCAAAGTATAGGAAAGCTCAGCATCACATTTCATTTCATGTTCTCTTTTTATGGTATTTTTCTTTAAAATTTCTATATCATGATATCCATTCAATATTTCTCTATAAATTTCCTGTATTATTAGTCTTTTTGGAGTTGGATAAATTTTTCCACTCCCTATTTAATGTTTTATAAAACCAAGTTCCATACACATTATGCTGCCATATTTTAATCTTAAAATTTCAAACATTTTATCAATAAATTATTTAATTTCATTTTGTAAATACCCAAATCTGTATATTCCATTTGGGTATTCACATGGATTTCCAAATAATTTATTTTAATTCTAGGATTAATAATAGTGAACCAAAAATTCAAATTCCCTGGGACTAAAATGATAAAAGGAACTTGTTTATATACACTTATTCAAAACGTAATGTTTTTTATATGAAACAAATTTCATTTATTATATATGGGTCGCTTATGAAAATTATGATTATGATTTGTGTCGATCATATAAAAATAAATACATTTTATTGATATGATATAATAATTATCTAATTCACTGGGTAATGAAATTAATCTCAATAGCTGATAGGTTTTATGATACCATGGTTAATATCATTAGTAATTTTTATAAAAACATGGTGATGGGACTTGGTGATATGTTTATTAATATCTAAAATAAATGTTATACCCACATTTTCATGTTATTATTCATGTTAATATTATCATGATATGACTATTTTTTGTGCCTCTATGATATTTTCGGATGTTTTTATTGTATTCTCACAAGCTCTCATGTAATATATTTTCCATGTTTTACCTTAGTTGGATTTATGCTCACCCATTCCACTGATGTGTGTCCCCAGGTTAGGAGATGCAGAAATTAAACATAGGATGATCATTTCAAGAATCCTATAATGTTGATTAGAATAATGGTAAATTTTTTAATCTATTATGTACCTTATTTCTAATACAAAATACTTTAAATAACCTCTTCTTGTAAAATGCTATGAAATATGATGTAATAAAAAGCTTGGTTGAAATAGTAGTGATATTGTTTCTCTTTATGATATTTTCTAAATGGAATGTGAATGGAAATCAAAAATGAAGGTTTAGGTATAGATCATTAAAAATTGTTTTTTTGATGGATTATTCCAATAAACTATAGAACCTGCCCTTCAAGTCATATTAGAAGGCATCAATGATATAACATACTACTGAGCCAAAATGGTCTATAGAGATGATCCTTAGGATCCTCAATCAAGGTAATTCACAGTCAGAGTGGGAAATTAATTACTAGAATATATATTCTAATGATGAATATGTATATCATTCTTATTTTTTATCAATATTTTTCTTTTTCAGATGATGGATTGATTATTTGTATGACCTTGTTCATTTTCTTGTTTACTAGTTATTTTTTTATTCCATCATTAACAATGTTTTTAGAGCATTGGCTTTTGGATTGTAAGAACCAGAATCGTCATTTCAGGTATGTTTTTCCTTTTCTGGTCATTTTTTTAAAAAAGAGGAAAATCTTGAAATTTTCTAAGTACACATCGTGTACATTATAAGTAGACGTCATGTACATTGTTGCAGCGCCATGCCGTGTACTGGCCTTGTCCGGGCCACACACACGGTGTGTAAAGGTGATGTGGAGGACACTTATAGCGGATTACAAAAAGGAAAAGTACCCTCCATGTACCCCATAAGTACATGTTCTGTACTTTCTTTTTTAAAATGGATTGGGGTCATGCCTGACAGACAGAACTCGATTTTTCTTCATGTTCTCAATCTAAGAGAACCCCTACGACCACAGAAATTATCTAAGCCCCTGAGCCTCCGTCCATTCTCCGAATCGACCGTCGTTGATTGCATTGGAACCGGAGCGGTAATCCATTCCTTACCTGGAGATTTTTCTTCCAATTCATCCTCTTTCTCAAGATATTTTAGGTTGAGTGTTTTGTGCATTTTCATAGATCTATGTTGTTATAAGGAGAATCAATCCTCATGGATCAATTATATCGATCTCCAAGGATCATGGTAGGGGGTTTGTGCCTTTCTGTAGGATGTCTTTGAATATTTCATGTACTTCCACTAATTCCCATAAAGGGTGTATTGTGCGTTTCCAATTTTTTCCCCTGTTGTTTGCCTGCATTACATGATTTCTTGAGTAGAGGTCGATGCTTGTGAATAGGGTAATCTTTATTGTGCTATGGATGTTTTTCCATTCAATTTTTCTTGTTAGGCATTTTTACAGTTTCCATGCCTAGTTGTAGGATAATGGAACTATTGTATTTTGATGTTGTTGTGCCTTAGAATGATATCCATGTAGTTATTGAGGATTACTTGGGGAAATATGCATGCTATGCTTGTTTTTTTACACAGGGTTGTGAGAACCTAGAGTAGTATACCATAGAGAGAATGGACGTGTGGGATTCTCCCGAGTGTCTTTAAATTAAGATGTGAGACCAAAGGGGGAATTGATGTTTAGTGCATCCTCAGATAGACTATAGTTCCATGACGCGGGCCATAGGAGGAATGACATGTTGAGTGCTTCCTCAGAGAGACTTTAGTACGATATGAGACTATAGGGGGAATTGACGGTGAGTGCTTCCTTAGAGAGTCTATTATTCTGGTGATCCAGAGTGGAGAGACTGTGAGTGACTCCCAGAGGGTTGCTAGTACTTGTATGTTGAACCATAAGGGTTAGGATGTGAGAACTAACCAAGGGGTTACCTGTTGTTCTACTTGTTGATTGGCTATTACTTGTGTACTTTATATGCTAGACACCGTGGATTGTAGCTGCTGTGTGCTTTCCTGTTTACTTATTCCTATACTTTTACTTTCCATGTATTCACTGACTATTAGGCACAGATCGTTGGGTGGTTGCCTACTGGGACATTGTCTGAAACCCTGTTTGGGCCATGCTTTTGGCCCCAAATAGACTGTATTATTTCAGGTATAGATAAGGGAAAGTTCCCTTATACTTCAGGTACTTGACATGTTGTGGAGCTGGAGAGCATGTGACCAAGATATGACATGCGATGCTAGGGAGTTTACCTGTTTTATTTTGCACTTTAGTTTAGTATTTTATTCAGCATTGTGACTTGTTTGGATGCTTTCCCAGACATATGTATCATGCATCATTATTATATATGTGTGCTCCAGTTTTCTTCTTTCAGTCTTCTTCTATTTATTTCTATATGGATTATTATTACTTCCGCTATTGTATGTTGTTTACATTCACTATGTACTCTACCAATGAGGTAATTTTTTCCACATTATCACACCCAAGTCCCTCGCTGCTAGTCGGTAGCCTCTGGAATTTAGGGAAATGCGCTTGAGGCCATGTGACCAACCAGGTACGGGGCGCCTCTAGGTGGCTTCCGGAACCAGGACGTTACAAAGTGGTATCAAAGGGTTTCTATACTCTTTATTTACTGTTTGGATCCTTTATCCAAGGATATGAAGGATTTAGTACTTGGAATTAATCTGTGTTCGTGAGTAGCTAACCCATGTATAGGGTAATTCAAATCTACATCGCTTATTACAGTTTTCTAGTTTTTCTATGTTACAGTTGATCTAATTTCACCTAGAGTTATTCACATGCTTTGTGTTGTTATTGTTGTTGATATTCTTGGTCTATTTCTGTCGCAACCCGATGAGATGAGGGTATTCCATCTCAGTCATCCTATAATAACATGTGAGAAATCACATGACATGCATTCTTTCCATGCCATATAGGGTGCATTAGAAATTGCATGTTGTTGTGATAGACATTGTGTAGAATATTCATGTTGTTGGGATAGATTCTTTGATAGAATCCAAGTTGTTTGATAGAGATGTTGTTTTTATTGTATCTTGTTTAAATGAACACCAAATTTTGGTTCTTAACGTGTTATGGGCCCTCAGGAATCCGAACATGGTGGATAATTGACTTTTTTCCTTATATGTGATATGTAGGAGATGACATGCTTTGATTCACGGGGAGTATGGGCCCTCACGGATCAGAATTTGTCACCTTCATGCTTGTTTTCCATAGTTTTCTAGGATTAGGTTTAGTTTCAGAGATACTGCTCGGAAAAAAATAGAATACACGGTGTGTACTTTGTATATACACGCTGTGTAGTTTTTAAACCTTTCACTGACTATGTGAGTAGCAACACAGGTTGTGAAAAATCTCCAGGAACATGCTGTGTATGGTAGATACACGCCATGTAGTAGTGAGAAGTGTACCCGGCCGTGTCACAAACATCAAGGGTCGGGGAAACCCGTGTAATACATGTCGTGTTTTGTATGAACAGACCATGTTGCCTTGTTCTAGGTACCCGACCATGTCACAAAAAACACGGGAGAATGTTATCTCCTCCTTTACATGATGTGTTTGTTTTGAACATGCTATGTAATGGTCAGTCGTGAACCCATATGTGTCCCTAACAACACGGGTAGGGAAAAATCTTCAAGTACATGCTATGTTTGTTCGGAACACAACATGTCGCCTCATCTGTGTAACCGACCAGGTAACTAACAACATAGGTTATTGAAACCTTTCTACTACACGCTGTGTCCACAGGGAACACACCATGTATTCTCAATTTATAAAGACAGTCTGGGTTAACCGTGCATGGAAACTCGGGAAGGGGAGTAGAGTTAAGTACATTTCATGTAGAGTTTATACATGTTGTGTAGTAATGTTTTGTAAAACATGAGTGTTTCATTCTCTTGTTTCCATTTTTACTCCCTTGTTCTATGTCTTTGATATTCCTCATATAAGGTATTCTTTTTATCTTTCAGAGCTAAGCCTCTGTGACTTCCTCCAGTTTTACGTCAATTGCATGATAGTGATCAAACGCCAGATATGGATGATCAGGGACATCCTATCGATCCTCCAGTCGTTCTAGCCTTGGCACCGGCTGTCATACAAGTTGGAGGCACTGATGCGTAGTTTAGGGAAGGCTTTATGAGGGTGATGTAGATCTTTCAGGGAGCACCGCCTCCTTCCATGACGAAGACAGAGTTGACGCGGGTTTTACAGCAGCACCATCCTCTTACATTCTTGCGGGAAGGAGGACCATAAGCTATAGATTCATGGCTGGAATCCATGTTGACTATCTTTGAGCATCTGTAAATTCCTCCAGAGAGGTAGGTTAAGCTCACTACTTATATGCTACGAGACTCCGCTAAGTGGTGGTGGGACGTGATCTCTTAGGTGGGTCCTCAGCAGGTTATGGCTTGGGAGGAGTTCCATCGTGTGTTTTATGACTACATATACCCGGAGACCCTGAGGGCCGATCGAGCCCGAGAGTTCATGGGTATAGTGCAAGGTAATCTTTCTTTTATGGATTTTTCCTCTCGTTTCACTGATATGTAGCGTTTCACACCCCTCCGGGGTGGAGACAAGATGTTCTTAGTAAGAAAGATTAGGGATGGTCTCAGGCAGGAGATCCTTTCACAGGAGAATATCTTTCAGTTTGCTTCCATATCTTCCATAGTCAACTAGGCACTGATTACAGAGCACAATCTGAGAGACTCCATAACTGCGATCCAGGGCAGTTCTACTACCAGATCTAGTATTCTTCCAGTTGACAGTAGGATGCTCCGTATGGAGTCTATGTGAGGTGATCCGAGGAGGTTAGATACATATTCAGTTAGCTAGGTAGTATGCTACCAGTGTGGAAGGGCATGGAACATGAGGGTGCAGTGATAGAGAGACCCAGTGGAGTGCCGATCTTGTGGAAAGATCGGTCACCTTCAGCGTATCAGCCAGGTTTTCTCATCAGTAGCTGGTGACATGGGTTCTCCCATGACTCCTCGTTCAGGATCATCACCATCAGATTCTCACCAGTCGGGGAAATGGAGTTATTCCGCTCATTCAGGCCGAGGTGCAAGTTAAGGTTGTAGCGGTTAGTCACTAGTCATTCAACGTCAGAAGAGAGGATCAGCTTAGAGTGGTTAGGATGGGTCACAGGACTGCGGGGTAGACCCTACTTTTGCGGTGGAGCAGACTTATTAGTAGAAGGATCTCAGACCTTCTACAGTTCAAGGTATGATCTTAGTAGCCTCATTTTTGTCTTCACATCTTTTTGATATAGCTTCTACGCATAAATTTATCTCTTTTGTTGTTATAGAGAGCCTTGGGCTATGTATCTTTTCTTGTTTTGTCTTTTTGACACTGAACACACCTTTGGGAATAAGGACATCTAGTGTAAGTTAGTACAGAGAGTACCCTCTTGAGGTTACAGGGTATCGTTTCTTATGTGATATTTATGTCCTAGAGATGACAATCTATGATTTCATTCTCGGGATGGACTGTTTTGTTCCATTCTAAGTATTCATTAACTTTATTTTCACATGGTGATTTTAATTTCACCAGAGGGTGAATATTTTCTGCATAGAGGCGAATGGGATGTGCGGGTATGTCGAGAAGGACTCGAGCATCATGGTCTAGGAAGGGTTACAACCCAGATTGCTAGTATTTATCTATATGATCAGGGGACTTCACAGTTGTACTTTCCTCCAGCGGTGGGTGGTTTCATAGATGTATTTCTAGATGTTTTCTCATGTTTTCCTCCATAGCATGAGGTATACTTCTCTATTGATCTTGTGTCAGGAATGACACCAGGGTCCATTCCTCCATATAGGATTGTTACACATGAATTATAGGAGCTCAAGAAGCAGTTGGAGGAGTTGCAGGTAAAGGGTTTCATCCGACCCAGTACTTCTCATTGGGGTTCACCTGTCCTCTTTGCAAAGAAGGCAGACGATACCCTTAGGCTCTATGGGGATTATCGGAAGATGAACCAGCTGATGATCAAGAACTGAAATCCCTTTCTAAGGATTGATATTCTTTTCGATCAGCTTCGAGGAGACCGAGTGTTCTTGAAGATCTATTTGAGGTCAAGTTATCATCAGTTTCATGTTAAACCATCATATATACCTATGACATCCTTCAGGTGCAGGTGTGGTCTCAATGAGTATACAATTATATCGTTTGGTCTCCCGAATTCGCCATCAGTTTTCATGGCACTGATGAACTAAGTGTTCCATCCTTACTTGGATTCCTTCATCATGGTCTTCTTGGACGATATATTGGTGTACTCTCACACTCGACATGACCATGCTACCCATATTGAGACCATTCTGAGTACACTGAGAGAGCATCGAATTTATTCTAAACTCTCGAAGTCCCACTTTTGGATGGATCAGATTCACTTATTGGGTAACGTCGTATAAGAGGTAGGAGTATCTATGAACCCAGCGAAAGTGAGAGCTGTAGTTTTCTATGAGTAGCCGAAGAACAATTTTTAGGGATGGAGTTTCCTAGGGAAAGATGGATACTAAAGATGCTTCATTCAGGAATTTTCATTCCTCGGAGCACTATTGATGGGTTTACCAAGAAGGGGGAAATGATCTTGTTGTTAGATTCTTGTGAGTCATCTTTTCAGAAGAAGGGAAGGTTGACTTCAGCACTGATACTAGACATTCCTAAGCCAGGAAAGAGCTATATTATTTATTGTGATGCTTCAGGTATCAGGCTAAGAGTTTTTCTTTTGGAGGGAGATGGAGTCGTCGCATATGGGTCTCAGTAGTTGAGGTCACATTAGAGTAATTACCAGACACATGATCTGGAGTTGGAAGTTGTTGTTCACACCATGGGTTGTTGGAGACATTACCTTCTGGGAGAGGACTTTGTGGTTTTCACCAACCACAAGAGTCTCAATAATAACTTCACTCAGCATGATCTGAATCAGAGACAACGCTGGTGGGTCATGTATCTTCGGTCTTTTGATTTCGAGCATGCATAAACAAAGGGAAAGGGAAACACAGTGGAATATGGATTGAGAAGGAGAACTCAGATTCAAGCAGTTCAAGAGGCCAGCTATGAGTGACAGCTTATGGCTTTGTTCTATGAAATGTATCTGGAGGTGCACGATAGACAGGGACATACATACCTATATTTTGTAGCTGTTACCTCTACACTTCATGATCGGGTACATATGAGGCGGCTATCAGACTCAGAATGTTTAGTTCTGTAGGAGAGTGTGTCATGAGAGGACCCTATACTTGGATGGACAATGGGTGAGGATGAGATCTTATGTTTCTAGGGATGTGTATGGGTGCTAGAAGACATATTCGAGGAGTTGATGAGGGATTTTCATTCCTCTGTTTCGGTAGTCTTTTCTGGCGTCACAAAGATGTATCAGGATCTTCATCGCCGATACTGGTGGCCAGGTATGAAGAGAGATGTTGTGTGTTTGGTCTTAAGGTGTAATACTTGTCAGCAGGTGAAGGCAAAGTATCAGCGACCGGTATGTCTTTTACAGCAGTTACCCATTCTGGAGTGGAAGTGGAATGATGTTTTGATGGAATTCATGACCAGATTGCTAAGGTCGCCTCGAAGGAACGTTGTTGTTTGGGTTGTCGTCGACAGGATTACGAAGGTTGCTCACTTCTTACCGATAAAGGAGACCATCAATGTCGATGATCTAGGATGACTATACATCTAAGACATTGTATGTCTGTATTGAGTTCCAAACTTTGTTGTTTCAGATAGGGATGCACGCTATAGTTCATGGTTCTAGCATGGGTTTTAGAGGGATTTGGGTACATAGGTACTTTGGAGTACATCATACCATCCCCATACAGATGGCCAATCCAAGCGTATAATCCAGGTGCTTGAGGATATACTGCGAGAATGCATTCTAGACTTTGGAAGTTCTTGGGAGAAGCATATCCCTCTTGTCGAGTTCACCTACAAAACAGTTTTCAAGAGACTATTCAGATGGAAACTAATGTGGCTTTGTACTGTAGGTCATTCTGATCACCTTTATGCTGGCTGGAGGTAGGAGAGGCAGCTTTACTGGGACCTCGTCTTGTTCAGGAGACATCAACACAGATAGAGTTGATTCGGAAGTGTATGGCTACAGCACAGACTCGATAGAGGCCTTATACTGATCAGCGGAGACAACCACTAGAGTTCAAGGTTGGGGATCAGGTTTTCCTGCGTGTCACACCATGGTTGGAAGACAAGAGGATTCAGAGACAGGGTAAGATTTCACCGTGGTATGTCGGACCGTTTGAGGTATTTGAGAGAGTAGGTCCGGTTGCCTATCTGTTGCAGTTAACTCAGAGAAACTGGTTTATGCACGTCCTCTTCCATGTTGCTCAGCTCCGACGTTACTTTTTAGACCTGTCTCATGTCTTTCAACCTAAGGAGGTTTATCTTGAAGAGGATGCGTCGTTTGAGGAGCATCCTATCCGGATTTTCGATTGCAGTATGAAGTTTATTTATGGTTGGTATGTTCCTCTGGTACGAGTGCTATGGAATCACATGCGAGTTCAAGACAATAACTGGGAGAGGGAGGCGGATGTACGATCGTAGTAGCCAGAGCTCCTCAGGGATTATTCTTCTACGCCTCTCTAGGGAAATTCAGAGAAGAATTTCATTAAGGGGGGAAGTTTGTAATATGTCAGATCTTCATTTCAGGTATGTTTTTCCATTTCTGGTTGTTTTTGAGAAAAAGAGGGAAATATGGAAATTTTCTAAGTACACGTCGTGTACTTTTTAAGTACATTCCATGTACATTGTTGCAGCGCCATGCCGTGTGTTGGTCGTGTTCGGGCCACACACACGGTGTGTAGGGGAGATGTGGAGACCACTTAAACCAGAGTATAGAAAGGCCATGTACAACCCGTGTTCCTCAGAATTACACGCCATGTACTTTATTTTTTTATTAAATGTACCAGGGTCTCACCTGACAAATATAACTCGCTTCTTCTTCTGGTTCCTCATCTGAGAGAACCAGTATGGCCGTGGAACTTCTCCAAGCCCCCAAGCCTCCATCCATTCTCTAAATCGACTGCTGTCTAAGGCATTGGAACCGTAGCGGTAATCCCTTCCTTATTCTAGAGATTTGTTTTCCAATTCCTCCTCTTTCTCATGATATCATAGGTTGAGTGTTTTGTGTGTTTTCATTGATCTACACCTTTTAAGGAGAATAAATCATCGTGGATCAAGTATAATTATTTCAGAGGATCGAGGTAGGTGGTTTGGGCCTTTCTGTAGGAAGACTTTGAATATTTTTTGCAATTCCACAAATTCCCTTGAATGGGGTATTGTGTGTTTCCTATTTTTTGCCCATGTTGTTTTCCTTCTATGCTTGAATTCTTGAGTAGTGGTCAATTCTTGTGAATAGGGTAATCTTTACTATGCTCTAGATGTTTTTCCATGCATGTTTTTCTTGTTAGGCATTTTTCTAGTTTCTATTCCTAGTTGTAGGATAGTGGAACTATTGTACTGTTTTGTTGTTGTGCCTTAGAATGATTTCCAAGTAGATCTTGAGGTTTACGTGGGTCGATATGCACACTATGAATGTTTGTTTTTTACAGGGCCGTGAGATCCTAGTGTAGTAGACCATAGAGTGAATGGACGTTAGGGAGTCTCCAGAGTTTCTTTATTTTACGATGCGAGACCATAGGGAGATTTGAAATTGAGTGATTCCTTAGAATGTTTGTAGTTCCTCGACGTGGGCCACAGGGGGAATGAGACGTTGATTCCTTCCCCAGAGAGCCTTTAGTATGATACGAGACTATATGGGGGAATTAACTGTGAGTGCTTCCTCAGATAGTCTATTCTTCAGCTGAACCAGAGGGGTGAGACTGTTTGTGCATCCCAGAGGGTTTCTAGATCTTGTAGTTTGAACCATAAGGGTTAGGATGTGAGAACTACCCAGGGGGTTACCTATTGTTCTAATTGATGATTGGCGATTGTAGCTGTTGTTTTCTTTCCTATTTACTGCTTCCTGTATGTTTACTTTCCATGTATTCACTGACTGTTAGGTATTGATATTTGGGTGGTTGCCTACTGGGACATTGTCTCACACCCTGTTTGGGCCATGTTTTTAGACCCAAACAGACTATATTGTAGTAGGTATAGATAAGGGAAGCTCCATTCTACATCATGTACTTGACGTGATGTGGAGATGGAGAGCATGGGACCAAGCTATGACTTGCGATGTTGAGGAGTTTACATTTTTTCTTTTACACTTTGTTTTAGTATTGTATTCTGCATTGTGACTTGTTTGAATACATTTCTAGACATATGTATCATGCATCATTATTATATATGTGTGCTCCAGTTTTCTTCTTTCACTCCTCTGCTATTTATTTCTGTATGGATTATTATTACTTCTATTGTTGTATGTGGTTTACTTCCACTGTGTACTCTGCCAATGAGGGCATTGTTTCCCCAATATCACACCCAAGTCCCTCACTTCTAGTTGGAAGCCTCTAGTGTTGGGGAAATTTTCTTGAGGCAATGTGACCAACCGGGTATGGGGCGCCACTGTGTGGCTTCCGGAACTGAGACGTTACATGGATAGACCTTTTTTGAAATAAATATTTATAGATAACAACTATAAGTAGGGCCAATCTCAATTAAATTTCAATTGGAATAGAATCACAGAACAGTGTCATTGAATATATCTTGGAGTTATCGAATACATGAAGGAGGGGACTACATCCCAATGGTTGAGGTTATGGGCTTGATCAGATTAATTAGAATGAAAAATGTGATGAGGAACACTTGATTGTCATTGAAATTAGTGGAAAGATTATTCTTTAGTTATCTTTTGACGAGGGCAGCTTGGTCAAGTCTCACCCCATCTTTATTTTTCATTTTTTATATCCTTTAATAAAGGGTTGTTTACCCTAAAAAATTAATATAATTATAATTATAATCATATATTATTATAAATTTTTTTATATAACTATTAATATACACATATATATATATATATATATATTTAAATAATAACAATATATATCTGTTTATAAATATATAAATATATATTTATAAAATTCTAATAAATATATTTATTGAAATTTTATAATTATTTAACATATATATATATATTTATTTCTAATAGTAAATATAAATAAATATATTTTATATTATTTCTATATAATAATAAAGATATTCATTAAATTAAATATTTTTTTTAAATTATTATACATATTTATATCATTATATAAATATATAAAATTAAAAATATAATAACTATATTTATTATTAAAAAATAAATATTATAATTTATCATAATTATTTTTATAAAAAATATTTTTATATTTAAAATTATAAATAAATATATTTAAAATGTTTTCATATAATTATAAAATTATTTATATTTATAAATCTTTATATATATTTAATATATATTTATTATGAGTATATTTTTTATAATGTTATAATTATATAAATATATATTTTTTAATTTAGAAATAAATATAATCATAAATATTTCATATAATTATAAATATATTAACTTATTTATATATATATTTATATAATTATTTATAGAATTATTATCATATAAATATAAATATTTATAAAACATTTATAAATATATTTATAGTATTTTTATAATTATTTTAACATATATAAATTAATACATTTCTAATTATAAATATAAATAAATACGGTCGTTTTGTTAGTGACTTGTAATAGTAATGATGAGGTGTGGTCCCCAGGTGACAAACAAGGTATAGTGACACTACTGGGACGGTTGATGTTGATTGAAGGGATTTTTTATCAGTTACATATGAGATTGAGAAATATTATGGCGACATCACTGGGGATGTTGATGACGATCGAAGGGGTCTGGTTCTTTGTGACATACGAGAAACAAGAAAATATTGGCAGGCTATTGTACAATGTTTGTTGCAGCAGATGATGATGCTGGAAGGGGGACGGGGCTCTCAGAAATGAAATGCAATAGTCATACATGTAGGGATGAGTGTGGCTAGAAATGAGACCGACAGGTGGTGTAGTGGAAGCTTCCAGTAGAGAAGGTTTCATGGGCGGTGGTCAGTGGCAATGACATGTTCTTTTTCACAGGCTGATATAGGGATCTGTTAGTGTGGGAATTGACTAGGGAATTGGGTCAGTGTACCCCTACTCAGTGGCAGTGTTGGTGGTTTAGAGTTTTTCTACAGCACTTCCACAGCTTCTAGTAAGATGATGAATGGGTGGGGACCTGTCCGTCCTTGGACTGCATAAGAGTCTCATTTCAATGGTTCTTAGTGATGATAGTGATGTGGGATGATGAATAAAATAATGTTAAATTGAATGGAATTAATGAACCTTAACTCAAGGAGGGGGGAGATGGCATTTTGAAGGTTTTCATTCTAAATACTGAGATATACATAGAGATGACAAGGAATACCATTGTTGGTATGTAGTGGAGGCTTATCCCGCTTGTGATGTAAAGGGTTTCACATGATCTTCTGTAACACTATGAGATTTTATGACATAGATATTTTTTAAAATATTATTTCTTTTTTTGTAAAATAGATCAAGATTAGATTCTTCTATAGAAAACACATTATGAGCTTTCATTCTACGTAACAGTATTCTAGGCTTGTGTTAGATACAATTTCCTGTTATTTTGAATGAATTATTTTCACATAACACTATGTTTAGATTTTTTTAAATGTATCAAAAAAACAATGTTTGTATTATATTATATGAAACACAAAAGGAATCCTATAGTAAATGTAACACTTTGTTGGCATGGATTAGTTGAAAGAACGCCCTCCCTTGATAGCTTCTATTGTACTCAATACCGAGTTTCACTAAAAAATGAAATTTTATTAAAATGGTATTATTTTAATGGGATATAAACTCACCATTATTAATATTAATAACCTCATTTTTAATTTTATATAACATTAAAATTCATATTTTATATTTTATAGAATATTTTATCATAATAAATCATTTTTTTAGATAAAAGAAATACTTTTAAAAAAATGTTGTTTTGCAGCCTTTTAATATAGCACCCACTTTATATCCAGTTTTAGAATATTTTATATAATAAATGAGAAAACATTAAAATCATTTTTTTGTGTGGAATATAAAAATTTACATTGATTGAATTTTTTTCTAAGAAGATTAATATTATTGATGAATAGTGAATGTAGTGATTTTTTTAGAGTCACTAAATAGTGGAATTATATTTTGGGTTAGTTTTAAATTTTAATTAGTTAATTTTTATCCGATTATTGCTTTTTAAAATTATTTTATACGTTAATTTATTATGAAAGTAGTTTCCATTTAAAAAGGTCTATTTTAACAAAAATATATTTTTTTGTATCGTTTTAACAGTTTTATTTTAATTTTATTTCTTCAACTACTGTATACTAAATTTTAAAATATTGATGTCAATTTTGGATTTAGGTGGTTTAGATTTAGTATTTATGTCCATTTATGTTCTGAACAATATGAATAGTAAACATGGTAAATTTTATTACGACGGTAAAAGGAAAAATTAGGTTATTTATGTAAAAATAAAATTATAATTACAATAAAATGACCAAAAAAATGAAACAATTTTATTTTATCAATTTAATTAGACCCTTATCACATAAGTATATAAATTATGACATTTAATGGGAACTTTTATGTTAAAATTAATTAAATATTATATACCATGGAAATGCACAAAGTGTCATTTTCTTGGTCATTAAAATCTATTATATATCCACATATAGACAAATGGGTGGTATCTACAAATAAAAAATTTAAATTTTAACTTAATAAACATATTTTTATGATATAAATTTATTTTTTGATGTTTTGGAGCCATTTGGGATAGATTATGGAATATATAATATTTTATTTAATGAAAATGTATATATGTCACATTCATGTTTTAAATAATATATCATTTTAAAATATGGTTATCCAAAATCTAAATTCTACTATAAATACTTATTTGAAAGATAAAATTCATATATTTATCAAGGTAATTTATTTATAATTTTTAAGAAGGAAATAACTATCTTAATGTATTATATATGGATGATGTAGAAATTATTATATTGATGAAAAATCAATAAAAAAATATTCTTAAAATGATATTAACAATTAAATGGCTAATAAAAATTACCAAATTTTATTGGTCAAGTAAATATTGAACATAATCTTCTAATGGTCATGTTATGGACCATATTTAGTCATATTTAATAGATTTAGACAATTATATTTTTTTATTTAAAGTATGGTTATAATTGTCACTTTCATAGTTTATTAAATATAAAAACATTTAATGTTGGATTTTCAAGGAGATATATTAGACTACATATATTCATATGAACGAAAATAATTGTATCATATTAATATTATTCTATTTTTCTTTATAAAATATTTTTATTAAATAATCACAAAATATTGATGCAGTATTTATTTTACTAAAGGAATTATCAAATAAATATTATTAAAAATATTAAACAAATATAATTTTTTATAAAAAATTTATGTAATAAATTTTTAATATTATATTTAACCCATTTAGATATGATAAAATATTTTGTATGAGGATAACATATTATCTATATTTTTAAAAAATACATGAAATGATTAGTGTCAAAATTAACACAATTGATATTTTTTCAAAATAATGTTATATAAAATTATTTTAAAATATATTTTAAAAAATGTAGAATAAAATGTCACTTACTCCACCAACAATATACATCATTCTGAGTGTCCAAGATAGACAGTCACATTCCCATTGCCATTATGAAATTTTCTAGATATATTATAGAGGTACTGGTCTTCTTCAAATACCATCTACAATTCTCTATGAGGATATTTAGAGGAGTCACATCAAAGAAGATGTAATATCATTTTCTGATTATTTCAAACATCGTTATTCCTATACTACCAACTCATGAGTTATTTCATTATAAAGTAATAAATATAGTAGTACATGTATAGAAAGAAGTTATTATGATTATGAAACAACCATATTACACATTCTACCTATCCTATAAAAAATTAATTCACCACACGTGTGTATGTACTGCTTACCATCTCCACACCGTGGTGTAATCTGTTTTCAACACCACCTTACAAGGAGTGTTATAATGATGTAATAATATATATATATATATGATTAATTTAAAATTATATTTATTCCAAGATATTATAAACCATCCCCATTAATTCAATTCAACAATTATGGGATAAATAACACCATTCGTGCGTACATACGGCTTACCATCTCCAAGGTATGATGTGATTCGTTCTACATAATCATCCTTAAAGACTTATTATGTAAATTGAATGAATAAATATTTTATTAATTATAATAGTACCATTATGTAAATTATATAACTATTACCTCAAAAATAGAACAATAACACATTAAAAAAATGATTATTATCCTAGAATAAATCAGTAAAATTATTGAAATAAATATACAAGAGGTTCAGATACATATTAAGAATATCTGACTTAAGGTAAGGAATACGTTTTCATATCTCGTTTTTATCTATGATTGTTTTTTAATAAGTATTTACATGGGTATAATATTCATACACATCCATGTTTCCTAAATATAGATATTAAAATATTAATTATATCCTTATAAAATTTTTTTAATTAGATTTTATGAATTGGTGAATTTTTAATTAAATGTATGAGTGGGATCATTTGTCATTTTCAATACGAGGTGCTTTTTGACTTTTGTTGAAAAAGTATCAGAAGAACGTTTTTTAAACTTCTACAGCATGAATGGATTTTTATAATTTCATAATTCCTTATTACATTGAATATTAACTAAATAATTAAAATCGTTTTTCTAGATAAAATTATTTATTCTAAAATATTGTGTCATTTTTACGAAGAAATTTTTTTTTTACTAAGAATGGTTATCTTCCACTAGAATTATGTTCATGTGTTTTATAGAAATTATTATCCATCTAAGATAGTTCTTTTACATAGGGTTATATTTCTATCCCTATTATTACTATGAATGGATTGTGTTAAATTTTTATAATATTTTTTATGTATTTTGTTATGATTGAAGTATGTTTAAGAAAACCTTTTTATTTCATTGGTTATGCTAAAATTAATGACTGAGGATATTATGAAATATGTTTGAATGGTTTTGTTATGATATGGGAGGGACCTATATCTACCTATAATGAATTGGATAAATATTTATATCTCAAGATATAGAAATGAAATGAATGAAAAGAAAATATGGTTCAAAAATACAATGTTGGAACAGAAAGTAAACCCGTTACATTAATGGACATTATACACAATGATGGTCTTGATAATAATTCCATGGCTACTATGAAAATCATATTAGATCCTTAGTTATTTATGACAATCCAGGATTTATGAAAATTTTATTTTTTCATGCTTCACTATTTCAATATGATTTATGGCTTATGAATTATCATGATTTATTTCATGATTCATGATTTTTTATATCTTAAATGGGGTATGTTTTTTTTCAAATGTTATGTACATGTTTATTTCCATTTCTTTGTTTAGGTTTGGAAAAATATTTTATATGGATACCCTTACTGAGCATTTGAACTCAACCCTTCTCATGTTCCTTTTCACAGATGATTTTAAGAAGGGTATTATGTATGATGTGACAAAAGGGGTTCTAGTTATGAATGATAAAGAAAGAAATTATGTAGATGGTTTATGAATAAGTTGATTATGTTTTCTAGTTTCCAATAAAACTCAACAAATAAGGTATTTGAGCCTCTACTTGTGTCATATATTTAGAATTCCAAAAATGTCACGAACAAGCCTTGGTACCCTGGTAACCCTTTAACCGAACCGACCCTGACATAGCCCGATGGGTGTTTCTGATCCCCACAGTTCGACGACTAGCACCTTGCACCGTACAACATACATGTGGGAACGATTTTTTTCCACAAGAACGTGGAAGTAATAGAAAACAATGCAGTATGCATTACAAAAGAAACTCCACCGAGAGTAAAGTAAAACAATACAAAGAGGCATAAAAATCCCAAAGTACTAAAACCCAAGTTCCAAAAATGGGAAAACAGCCCCAAGGTCCCTAAGGACACCACTCACCAAGACTAGAGATCAACAACTAGATCCACCTCAATGAGATACCTCCCATTTTCTCGAACCTAGAAGAAGAAAGTCTATGATCACCCAATGTAAAATTTATGGTGTGAGCCTAATCCTAGTAGGATACCCCCAATGATTTCGTGGCTAATGCAAAATATATATTATCAAAAGATAAGCTTTCAATTTTCCAATAAACAGGTTTGGAAATTCAAATCATATTCTAACAAAATATGCTATACATTTTCAAATGATGGAAATAAATATGTTAAAAATATTCTTTAAAAACGATAGAATATTTCTAAAGAAATGGATTAAGTGAAAAATTTATATAAATCTGTTTATATAAATTAAGCAGGTATGTAATTAGTTCAAAAGTATTGGCATACATTTATATCTAAAATATAAATAAACAAGCGAGAAACATTGTCATCTGCCAAAAGGTATGATAGTGTTAACTGGTTATATGATTTCACACTCTTTATGTGAACTCAGCATATGTGTGTACACACATCCCTATGACACTGCTGAAAGGATACTAGTCACCAACCCAACGGGGATGTGACCCGCTGCATGTATGTTTTAGAACGCTGTCGTAGCGTATAGTGTATCCAAATAACTCACTAACTACCTCGAGCATGAATTCTCTCTTAAATGATGGGAAAACTATTTTAAGAATGCATAAAATACAATCAATCCCATTATTCCATTTCAAAAGTGACAATTTCATTCTATTTAAAACCAAAACCGGTTTTTTTCAAAACATTCATTTTTCAGATTATAGAACCATTGGGTTTCTATCAAATCATTTAAAACCATTTTCACCAGTTTAAAATCCATTAAAAACCAATTCCATCATAAAAAAATTTATTTTCACAATTAAATTCATCAATTTATTTTAAATCATTTCCATAAAATCCACAATTTAAATTCAACAATTTAAATAATCAAATTTCTATAAACACACCCAATTCAATGGAATTTGGAATTTCCAAATTTTTATGCCAAAACCATTTGAAATATATCAATTAACTAGAATCATGTTTTTATCAATTTAATTGAAATAAAATTTGAGAAATTGAATTTAAATCCATAATTGAAATAAATCAAGATAATACAATGATAATAAATTTGGTATGTTGGGACGGAACAACCTACATCAAAGGTTTTTACTAAAACCACAACGGTCGAGAACACTTAAGAAAACTGGGTTGCTCCTTGAAGAACCTGCTTTAGATCTCTTATCCTAGAATGATCAAGACCAAATCTCATCATATTTTTCATAGACACACTTATATCTACACATAAAAGGAATATATCTATGAAACCGAGAGAAGTTGTGAAGTAGATCTATGTAGATCTAAGAAAATGATCAAGAATGATGAAGAACGATAACATACCTTAAGAATCCAACATCTATTCACCTAGAGAAGAATTTGGATCACCTCTGGAACAGTGGGAGAACATTCTCTGACCTTAGGAGGAGACAAATCCTATGTTTGTGCCACTAAGAAGAAAAAACAAGGAATTCGATGCAAAAAATGTGAGATCCACATATATAAGATCTCATTTAAGTGGCCGCACGGTTTTCCTGCATAGTTAGATAAATCGTGCACTATCCGTGTGTTAGACACATCCTTGGAATACACTCCATGAATGGTTTGGCCGCACGGTTAGACAAACCGTGCGCCACCCATGTGGAGGCAATTTCCTCTATGACCAAATATGCACGGTTTGGCCACACAGTTTAGACAACCCTTGTGCCGCCCGTACAACATCCCCATTGCCATGAAACGTTATTTAAAGTTTTCCCGACTCTCCCATTCATCACTACTCAAAAACAGAGGTATATAGAAACATCAAAAGTACTTGAAAAAGTAACGTGATATTACAACCTCCCCACCATATGATCTTTCTGTCCCCAAAAGCCTATGAAGAATCCTCCACGTCAAAAAGATGAGGCCACTGCTCAGTCATTAGTGCCTCCATTTCCCATGTCTCATGAGAATAAGAACCATGAAGCCTTAGTACACTGACCAGAGATATAGTTTTCCCATGAAGTACCTTGTTCTTAGAATCAACAACCCTGACTTGTCATTCAGTCACAGATAAATCTGGTTCAATCACAAGATCACTCCATCTCACAAAATGAGATGTATCAGAGAGATACATTCACAACTATGATACCTGGAAGACGTTATGTCTCGACGTCAGCTTTGGTGGTAGAGATAAATGGAAAGGAACAATCCCTGCATGACCAACAACCTCGAAAGGTCCCACAAAATGAGGATCAAGCATCTCTTGCATCCCAAGAGATCGATGACCTAATTTTCGTGAAACTTTCGAGAACACTTGGTCACCAACAAAGAGCTCTAAAGTTCTATGGAGACGATCATCATAAGACTTGTATAGACTCTGTGCTGTCAACATTCTCTAATGAATCAACTAGATCTTAGTTGTTTCCTCTTGAACCAAAATCAGTCCTACCAAGGAACATTCACCAATATATGATCAACATAAGGAATATTTACAAGGAAAACTATAAAATTCCTCAAAAGAAGCCATTCTGATCACAGACTACTACCTATTGTTATAGGAAAACTCAACTCATCCCAGATGATCATTCCAAGATTCACCAAAGTCGAGAACACAAGCGTGGAGCATATTCTCAAGGAACTGGATAGCTCTCTCTGTCTAGTAATCTGACTGTGGATGGTAGGTTATTCTCAAATAGAAATGTGATCCCAGTGCCTCTTGAAGGCCTCTCCAAAAGAGAGAAGTGAACCGAGGATCCCTGTCATAGACTATAACAGACAAAACTATGTGGAAATGAACTATTTATTTCACATAGATATATCAAAACTCCTCAACATTGGTTGTATCTAGAATAGGAATAAAGTTATCCAACATGGTTAGTCTATCGATCACAACCCATATTGTGTTCTTCTTCCATTGGGTTTTAGCTAATCCAACCACAATGTCCATAGAGATTTCATACAACTTCCATGTAGGGACTGGAAGTGGTTGAAGAAAACCAAAAGGTTTCTGGTTCTCGGTATTCACTAGCTGGCATGTAGAGAAATGAGATACAAACTTAGTAATGTCTCACCTCATACATGGCCACCAGAACTGTCGCTGCTTGTCATAGAAAATCATTCGGGTTTCTGGGTGTACAACCCACTACGAGTTATGGAAATCCCCCTCCACATCCTTCCTTGCCGATAATAGCACAATGTAATGGTTTTGATAACAAATAACATATTCTTTGTAGAACGACCATTGAGTGTCGGTCTAACTACCCTAAAGAGAGTCCCTAACGCTATGGAATTCATCATCTGATTGCTTCTCTTGAAGAATTAACTCAAGAAGAGTAGATGTCAACTGGACACTGGCTAATTAAACTTCCTTCCCCTTCCACTAAATTCTAATATGAAACTGAGAAAAAAGAGCCATCAAACTGCACTCTTCCGAATATTCTTTCATAGTCTGTGATGTATGTTTACTACATAACGCATCTTCAACTACATTACCTTTCCTTGGGGTATAGGAAATGCCAATGTCGAATGATTTCAGGTACTCCACCCAATTCCTTTGATGGAGATTCAAATATTTTTGAGAGAAGATCTAACTCAAGCTCTTGTGGTCTGAATACACAGTACACCTTTCTCTTTAAAGGTAATGTATCCATCACATTAGTGCATTCATTACAGCTGCATTTTCACTATCAAGGGTAGGATTTTTCTTCGCATGATGCTTTAGGTGATGAAATCCAAAGGCAATAACAAGATTACCTTGCATAAGGACACATACCAAACCTGATCCTGATGCATCGCAAAAGACCAGGTAACCTATCATGGCCTTAGGAGGAGTTAACACTGATACTGTAGTCAAAAGACGCCTTTTCTCCACAAAAGAACTATGAAATTTATCATTCCAGGTAATCTTCACTTCCTTTCGAGTCATATCATTTATTGGAGAAGCGAACTTTTATATGTCTTTAATAAACCGATGATAATATCCTGCTAATCCCAAAATTATCTGAATCTCAAAAACATTTCATGGTTTTTCCCAAGTCATAACAGCCTTCAACCTATTAGGATCAATAGATATTCCTTGTTCTGAGATGACATTTCTGAGGAATTTCACTTATCGAATCAAAAAATCTCACTTTGAAATCTTGTAATAATGTCTGTGATTCCATAGAATATTAAGAATTGTTCTCAGATGATGCACATGATCCTCCTTAGATATGGAGTATACAATATTTTCATCCTCAAAGACTACCAAAAATGTGTCTAGATACTCATTGAAAAACTAGTTAACCAAATCGATGAATAATTTCAGGAGCATTATATATGCTGAGGGCATAAAAAGGTACTCATAATGGCCAAAACTACCATGAAAAGCGGTCTTATGAATGTCAGATTATTTTATCCTTAGTTGGTGGTAACCAGATCGAAGATCAATTTCTGAAAACCACTTTGACCTTCCTATTGATCAAAAAAATTATCAATTCATGGTAATGGATATTTGTTATTTATCGTAACTCGATTGAACTTTCGATAATAAACACATATGCAAGGATAACCATTATCCTTCTGGGAGAAATGAACTGGTGCTGCCCAAGGTGACACACACAGGTGTATAAATAATTTCTCAAGAAGATACTCTAATTGGGACTTCAGTTCTTTTAGTTCAGCTAAAGCATTTAGGTAAGAGGGAATAGAAACCGGCTGAGTTCTAGGCATTAAGTAAATAGAAAAATCAACCTCCCTTACTGGTGGAAAAGCAGATAAGTCAGAAGGAAACACGTCAGGAAACTCAGTGATGATTGAAGGAAGATCACCACCCATTGAATCTATCTCTAGATCAAAATAAAACATAGATATAACATTCCCCATCTTTGGATAACAGGGTCTGTATCTTCTTGACTTTGGGTCCCATTCTACTTGAAATACAAGAGGCACACCAATGGGTGTAGTATGGTAGACCAGTTGACGATAACAATCGATACAGGCTTTTTTGGCAATGATCCAATCCATCCCAAATATAAAATCAAAAGATCTCATGTCGAGAACTAGAAATTTCCACGAATGATCAACATCTGATAGAGAGAAGTCACAAGAAGGACTACAGAGACCCTTCTCTCTCAATGTACCAAGGGGTGTATTAATATCCATTTCCAATTATAAAAGCTCCAAAGGGTTGATTAAGACGATTAACAATATGGGATAAAATAAAAGTGTGAGATGCAAAAGTATCAAAAAGAGCTGTACTAATGATCAAGATATAGTAATGGTACCTCTCACTGTTTTAGGAGCTATATCAGCTACCTTTGGAGAATCTTCTAATGCGTGAAGAAGCTTCGTTCTAGATGAATGTGGCTGGAATCCTTTTCTACGTGAAACATTTGATTGTCCCACAGTTTCTGCAGATGCTGATGATCATGTTCTACCATGTGGATTAGAGAAGTGATGGAAGAATCTCTGTAAGATCCCTAAACGTCTGCAGGTGATACAGTTCTTGGGTGCCTCAGTTGAAACCCTCTTAGAATGTCTTGGCTTTCCACACTGATATAAAGTGATGGAATCTTGTCCTGTTGCTACTTGAGGTCTAGAATGACTCTGTTGTCGATAAATGCCATGAGAAAACTCATGATTCCATTTTCCATTAAAGGAACTAACACTTCCACTAAGAGGGAAAAGAACCTCATTCAACCTGGACATTAGTACCAGGTCCATCTCAACCATATGGGCCCTATCCAACAAATCATTATAAGTGGGTAACATTGGTATGAACACATGAGAATGGATACTGATCTAATTCCCAACTCTAATCGTCGAGACATCATATTCTCATTAGATACAATCTAAGGGGAAAACTGCACCAACATAGAAAATCGATTTGAGTACTCATTCACGGTTTTCATGGCCTACTCATGCTTGAAAAACACCACAACCTTGGCCATCACCATTGATTCTGGATAGAACTTGTTAGTGAAAAGAACCCTAAAGTATTTCCACTCCAAACCCTCATGTTTCAAGGACATTACCATCGTGTCCCACCATCTCCTACTTGGTCCCTCCACCATGAAAGTGCCACACATTACCTTGATCACATCAGGTGTCTCCAAGAAACCCAATAGATGTTCAATCTTAATCAACCATTCCTTAGTACATTGAGGGTCAGTTGAGGCTTTGAAAAATAGTGGATTCTGGCGTAGGAAGTATTGAAAATTAATTAGGAGAATATAACTATGAGGATCTATAGCTAGAGTCTGAATAGGAACTGGAGGTTGTGCCGGTCCTAGATCATGGATAGTGTGAACAATCACCACAACCAGACTCAGATGCACAATAGGAATCGCTTGTTGAGATTCAGCAACATCCTCTTTTATTATCTTATTCTCAAATATTCTCCGAGGAATGTTTCTACACAACATAAAAAGACATTTGTTTAACACTCAAACAGAGTAACTAGGAAAACTACTCTTAATAAAAGGGAATAACCAAATTTGGCTTCCACTCTATACAAATTCAAACAATAAAAATACTAGAACTATTCCACATGTCGTATTTCCCTAACCAAACCGGGTGACTTAATGTTCATTATGGTGAGAGATAGCCAAACACTCAATCACAAAAACCGCTTATGTCCTGAAAATTATACTCAAATGCATAACCTAATAATGGAATGATTCTACACCTATGCTCTGATACAATTTTGTCATGAACCACCCCATGTACCCTAGTAACCCGAAAACTAAGCTGGCCCTGACATAGACCGAAGGGTTTTCCCGATCCCCACGAGTCGGCGACTAGCACCTGACACTATACAACATACACGTGGGAATGTTTTTTTCCATAAGAATTCAGAAACAATAGAAAACAAATCATTATTAATTCCAAATGAAACTCCACTGAAAGTAATGTACCAGAATACAAAGAGGCATAAAAAGCCCAAAGCACTAAAACCCAAGTACTGAAAATTGAAAATAACCCCAACGTCCCTAAGGAAACAACTCACCATGACCAGGGATCAAAAACTGGATCCACCTAAAAGATATCCCATCCCTTTTATTGATCCTAAAAGAAGAAAGTCTATAGACACCCAAAGGAAAAAATAGGGTGTGATCCTATACCCAGTAGGATACCACCATAGATTCGATAACATATGCCAAATATCAATTATACATAGAAAGTCTTTCAATTTTCATATAAATAGGTTTGAAAATTCAAAGGATATTCTTCCAAAATATGCTTTACATTTTCAAATGATGGAAATAAATATTTTAAGAAAAGGCTTTACAAATGATGGAATATTTCTAATACAATGGCTTATGTAAAAAATTTATATAAAACAGTTTATATAAATTCAGCAGGCATGTAAGCATTTAAAAAGCATTGGCATACACTTATATCTCAAATATAAATAAACAAGCAACCAACATGGTCATCTTCCAAAAGGTACTATAGTATTAACCAGTTATAGGATTCCACACTCTCTATGTGAACTCCAAAAAAATGTGTATACACACGTCCCTATGACACATGCCAAAAGAGACTCGTCACCAACCCATTGAGGATGTGACACGCCGTAAGTATGTTTTATAACGTTATCGTAGTGTAGAGTGTATCAAAATAACTCACTAACTACCTAAGGATTTCAGGCACTCTTACATGATGGGTGAACTGTTTTAAGAATTCTTAAAATATGATCATCCTATTCTTCCAATTCAATAGGGAAAATTTCATTACATTTAAAACCAAAATAGGTTTTATTCAAAACATGCCTTTTTCACAAGATAAAACCACTATGTTTCTATCAAATCATTTTAACCAAATTTCTCCAGTTTGAAATTGATTCAAAACCAATTCCATCATCACAAAATTTATGTTCACAATTAAATAAAAAAAATTAATTCAAATCATTTCCAACAAATCCACAATTTAAATTTAACAATTTAAATCAGAAAATTTCCATGAACACAACCAAATCAATGGAATTGGTGTTTTCTGAATTTACATGCCAAAACAATTTCAAATATCTCGATTCAATGAAATCGAGTTTTTATAAATTTAATTTAAAAAAATTTTGAGCAATGGAATTTAAATCAATAATTTAAAGAAATCAAGGAAAAATAATGATAATCAATTTGGTAATTCTGGGTGAAACAACCTACCTCAATGGTTTTGATGAAAACCACAACAGTCTACAACGCTCAAGATAACAATGTTTCTCCTTCAAGATCCCACCTTAGATATCTTATCCTAGCATGATCATGACCAAATATCATCATATTTGGCATCCAAACACATGGATCCACCCATACCATGCATAGATCTAAGAAATCGAGAGGAGAGGAGTAGTAGATCTATGAAGATCTCTGAAACTGATCATGAATGATGATGAACGATCATATATATCAAGAATACGGCTTCAATTCACCAAGAGAAGCCTTTGGATCACCTCTGGAATGATGGGAGAACCTTCTCTGACCATAGGAGAAGACAAATCGCATGTTAGGGTAGCTAAGGATAAAGAAAGAGGCATTTAGAGGAAAAAAGGAGTGAGATACACTTTTATAGGATCTCATTTAAGCATTCGCATAGTTTTCTCACACGGTTAGATAAACCATCCACTAGTCATGCATTATCCACTGCCTCAGTAGACACTCTATGCATTGTTTGGACACATGGTTAGACAAACTGTGCCCCACCCGAGTGGAAGCTACTACCACCAAGACCAACTATGCACTGTTTGAACGCATGGTTTAGACAACATTGTTGCCGCCCATGCGACATCCCCTTTGCCTCAAAACATCATTTTAAGTCACCTAGACTCTCTCATTCGTCACTACTCCAAAAAAGGTACTTAGAAACATCAAAAGTACCTAAAATCATAACGTGATGTTACAACAAAGGCAATGTAATTTCATTGTGCGTCAGTATTGGGTCATTATAGTTGGTATTAGAGAAAAGGATTAGTCATCCTTTGGAATCTAGGATGAATAATCATTAGTGAGATCCCTAAATATATTCCTATGGCAGGTCTAGGGATATTAGTAATGGTATCTTTAACTATAGGATACAGTCATAGAATTATGGAAACGATCATGAATAACATTGGATTAAACCTATGATGTTAGAGATTGAAAATACCCCCTTGACTATATTGTTTTCGTAGTATTATTTTTTCCTCTAACACAACTATTTTTGGGTTTTATAAAATTGATTGAACTAGAAAGAACAATTATTATGATCAGTTTTTAGGCCAATGTAATGATTTTCTTCCTGAACAACCAAATGTTATGGGATATATAATTAAAAAACTTATTACTATACATACACCAGCTATGAATCATTGTTAACATCCAAATGAGCATAGAAAAGAACAAAATTATATTGATTTATTCAGGAGGAAATGAACACCTTATTTTGTTGTGTATTCCAGTCCAAAAATTTCAAAATAATGGATCAGTACAATTGAAATTTTATTTTATATCCATCACTGCTCAAAACCTGAAAAATTCATTTTGGCTGTTTATTGTTTAGAAGATGAAGAAAGATAATGGTCAACAATAAATATGAATACAACGTAGAAAAATGAAATTGAATCCATTTAATGGGATTATTTGATGGACATTTTGTCAATAACTACTTCCCTTGTATTATTAGAACATCGATGGAAAAGGAGTTACTTGATCTTATGAAAATGGATGATGAATCAGTTGGTACATATGAGGAGAATTTTACAAGACTTGGATGGTATGATTCATGCATTATCATTCAACCTGAATTTAATGTAGATCGATTCATCAGTGGCTTAAAACCATGAAATCGAAGGGATTTAGCTATAATAGACTTTGGTAGCTATGATGAGATTGTGTGTAGTGATATCTTGGTAGAATTGGAAGTGGTTGTTATATATCCATCTCATGGTTCTCACAAGAAACAAGTGATGGTGTTCAAATGAAACTCTTGAAATTTTTTTTAAAAGATGATGAGTGTTTACTTATGCTAAATACATAGAAAGAAGCATGGTGGATATTGAATTAAAGGGAATAAAAATTATTCATGTATGGAAAAGAATGTCATCGAGTATTTTAGTGATGTTGTAATGGGAAAAATGATACTAATTATATTAAAAGAGAATAGACTACATTGAACACACCACCAACACTTCAATCCTAAAAGTTCATGGAATTGGATCCTTGGGCTAAAAAACACCCCAATCCTTGGGTTAATGATCCTTGAATTCAAAAAACTCTTTAGGGAAATGATAAAGGGAAGTCACATGTGATCTCTATTGGTGAGGTTGAGTATGAAAATGAAGTGATGGAATGATTAAGTGTTTATGTAATGGGATTCAGAAATATTGTTATGGAATATTATTTATAGTATTATGGAATATTGGAATATCTATATATTGATCTATTATGGTTTTCCATAAATATATTCCACTGGTAACCAGGAAAAGTGATTGAAATATTTTTGGAAAGCACATGATATGAGTATAATGAGTGGATAAGATGATAATGAGATGTTTGATAGTATTAATGAACTCATGTCTGATATAAGGACAAAGTGATATCATAGGATGATGGTATAGAATATTTGGTATTATTGGTGTGTGAAAAGAGATAATTTTGATAAAATTCATGTTTTTACTAAGGATTTATGGTAAAAAAAGTTATTATAATGTTTTAAGAGAATAAATTATTAATGTATTCAAATATTTGGAATGTTAAAACGAAGAACATCTTAATAAGATATGAGAGAAAAATGTCAAGTCTATTTAGATCACCACTTTCTTAAGATTTATATTTTTCGTTTTTGTAAGGGTTATAATGTTATACATATGTGGTTAATATAAGTTATATCATAGTTGATGTTTGTAATATTAAGGTATTATATCACTACAAGTGGGCTTATTCGTATTTGATAACTGTTTCTAACCTTTTTTGAGACAAATATAAAAACTAATCATTCTATCGCATGACTTGATAACACTTCAGGAATATAAAAATTCAACTTAATTCCATTAAATAAGAGATGAAGTGGAAATTCTTCCGGGAATGACCAATGGTGAGATGGTACTGAAATTTAGTAATTATATATACCTAATAAAAAATATTTATCAACTTTAGGGAAAGGATCATGAAATGAATAATATTGTCCTAGTACCTTCTTATCTGATGAATCAGATGGTCCCTTAAATCATCACTGATTTATGTCTTTCTCATAGTTAAGTTTCTCTAACCTTATTCTCTGTTGTTATCAATCTGAACTTGATGGTTTTATTTCTCTTCCATATGCATGTTTTAACTTCCCACATATGTTATCCCATGTGGAATCCCAGTGATGAGTTACGTTTGGTATAATTTATGATTCATAAGTAACAATTTAAAAATATTTTTTTGTATTTATTTTTAAGATATGGGTTTCCAAGAAAGAAATAGTAACATTTTCAATCAATTATATCATTGAAGAATTTTGAAGGAGAAATTATTTTTAAGGGGATTAGAATGTATAACCCTGAGATTTTAGGAGATAGATTCTTTTTAATTTATTTAATATCTTGTGTTTTACACTACACTAATATTAGATTCCCCTATATGAAACACCTTATTAGCTACAATAATATGAAACACAATTCATGGATTATGCTACTCACATTTTCATGTTCTTTTGATAGAATTTATTTCAGTCAACATTGAGTACATATTTTATTCATTATATAAAAGAACTATGTTTGGATTATGTTATACGCAACACCAATGAAAGCTTTTAGTAAGAATAACACAGACATTTCTTGCATTACACGCAAGAGAACCCGTCCTCGATAGTTTGTGTTTTACGCAATACCAAGTTTCACTGAAAAAAATTTATATTGTTAAATTATTATTATTTAATGGAATATAATCTAGCTATTATATGCAGGATAAACCACATTATGAAATTTAAATAATATTAAAATTCATATTTTATATTTTCTAGAACCTGATACAGGAAAAACATAAATTTTTTTAGATAATAGAAGAACATTTCAGAACAAAATAGGGCATTGCTGCTTTTTGATGGTGCACCCAATATAAGTCCTTTTTTACATTTTTTTATATTAAATATGAAAACATTAAATACTATTTTTATTGGGGAATATTAAAATTTATTTTGACTGATTTTATGGTAATTTTATAGTTTGTTTCATTTTATTGATGAATAATGAAAATACTTATTTTTTAAAATGTCATTAAATAGTAAAATTATGTTTTGGATTAATTTAAAATTATAATTAGTTATGTTTTATCCAACTATAATTTTTAAAATTTATTTTATCTAAGAGTTTTTTATAAAAAAATTCTCCATTTAAAAAGGGGCATTTTTTCAATTACTATTTTTTGTAACATTTTAATGGATTTAATTAAAATTTAATTCTACCATTTTAATGTATATAATTTTGAATAATGGATATAAATTTTGGATTTATGAGATCTAAATTTTTTATATAGTTTTATTTTATTTTTTACCATAATTAATAGTAATTATGGTTAATTTTATTACTGTTGTAATGGGTAAATTTTGATACTTATGTTAATAATAAAATAATAATGTATATAAAATGACTAAAAAATGAAATAATTTTATTTAATAAGTCAAATTGGACCTTGAACAGTTGAGGATCGAAATAACAACATTTAATGTTCACTTTCAATGGGAAAAATATAAATAATATGTAAATAAAATAAACACACAAGGTGTTACTTTTTTTTTCATTATATCTATTATGTATCCAAATATTGAAAAATGAGTGGTATCGAATAAAAAAATTGTAATTTTTAACATAAAAATTTATTTCTTAGATATTATTTTTTTGGACGTTTTGGGGCTATTTGGAATATATTATGATATTTACAATACTTTATTTAATGATAATTAAAAATTTCCACATTCATGTTTTAATAATATATAATTTTAAAATAAGGATATAAATAATAAAAATTCAACAATAAATACTTTTTTGAAATTTAAAATGTTATCTTTATCAGGCTAGTTTATTTGTAATTTTTTTGAAATGAAATAACCACTTTAATGATTTATATATTGATGATGGAGAAATTATGTAGTTAATGAAAAATCATTAAAATAATTTTTATTAAAATGATAATAACCATTAAAAGGACAAAAAACCTTACATAAATTTATTGGTCCAGTATTAACTAATAACAAGAATCAAATGGTCGCGTAATCGATCATTTAAATCCTTATAGAATTGATTCGGACAATTATATTTTTTTAATGTATTGTTATAGTTTTCACATTCATACATTAATAAATATAAATATTTAAATGATTGATTTTCAAGAAAATAAATTAGACTATATATATTCTTCTAAAAATAGTAAGTATATCTTCATAATATTATTTTATTTTTCTTCATAAAATAAGAATATTATATAATTTCAAAATATTTATGTAGTAATTATTTTATTAAAGAACATATCAAATAAATGATATTAAAATATTTAAATAAATATAATTTGTTCTAATTAATTTTTTCAATGAATTTTATAGATTCCCTTGAACCATTTAGGATATGATAAAATATTTTGTTCGAGGATAAAATATTATGTTCGTATTTTTTATAGTACATAAAATGAATAGTTTTAAATTTGACACAATTGTTATTTATTAAAAAAATTATTAAATTATTTACAAATCATAAATAATTTTAATAAATATTGAATAAATATGTTGTTCAAAATAATTCATTTATGGTATAATTGAAATCAATTACGTAAATACATCACTCTTTTAATATTGAAATATTTCTTACCTTAGTTAAACATCAAATAGATTAACTAAGATTTAATTAAAATAATAATACTTAAATTGACATAAAAAATTGTCTAAAATTTATTGTTTGATGAGATTACAGCCCTATATCATCACATATTTGAAATTGAATAATTTTTTTGGTTTTTATGTGGGGTTTATGTTTCTATAAATAAATATTTTTGAGGTTTCCAAAGGTTCCCCTCACATAATTTATTAATGCGAACATCCTCCCTCAACTCGTAACATAATTTTGATCTTTCATGCTCAGCCATACCCTACTCATGGCCCTTATCAAATTTCTTATACACATTATATAGGTCTGGTATTCTACAATGACCATCTCTAGAGTTTTAATAGGATATTTAGTAGAGGCATTTCGAAGAAGAGATAAAATCATTAACACATTCTTTCAAACTTATTTCTTATTCTACTTACACATCAAGTGTTGTTTTATTATATAGTATTAATTATTGTAAAAAATATATAATGAGAAGTTAATATTATTATGAAACAACCATAGTACACTTTTTACGCATCCTAAGAAAAATAAAATGACCACCCATGTGTGCATACGACCTACCAATTCCACATCGTGGTGTAATCCATTTTTCCCCACCACCATACATGGATGGTTATAATGATTTAATTGAAAAATATATATATTATTAATATAAAATTATATTTATTATGAGATAATATATACCATCCACTTCAATACCATTCAACAATTATGGGAACAATATTGTTGCTCGTGCGTACAAACGACTTACTATCTCCATGATGCGATGTGATTCATTTTACATAATCTTCACTAACCCATTATTATATAAATTAAATTAATTAATATGATATATATTAAATTATTAATATTCTATAAATGATATAACTATAACCTATAAATTGGAATAAAATCTTATCCGACAAAACATGTGTTGGAACATAAAGCAGTTAATACCCGAACAATAAGTAATAATGTAAAGTTAGGAAAAAAAGATATTATTTTGATCATAAATTTTATCATAATAATGATTCTGATTATAGAATTAATCATAAACAATATTTAAATTATTATATAATAGGTTAAGATACATACAAAGTATATTGGATCTAAGGTAATGGACAACATTTTCCATCATATTTTTATCTATGATTGTTTATTCGTAAGAATTTACTGTGCTATATTTATCATCCACAACCATATTTTCTCAAAATATATTTCAATATAATCATTATATCATTCTATAATTATTTATTGTCAATTTTACCCATTGGTGAATTTTTACTAAATGGTAAAAATGGTAACTTTTTTCATTTTCCATATGAGGTACTTTTTAACATTTATAAAAAAATATTAGAAGAATGTTTTTTAACATGTATGGAATTAAAGGATTTTTACTCTTTCAAAATGCATTATTACCATAAATATTTCAATAAAATAATACTTGGTTATTTGAAGATAAATTTTTTTTTCTATTATTGTTTATAATTTTGAGGAAGGAAAACATTTTTGAAGAATAAATTATAATTTCCTCAAAATTATGTTCTTGTGTTTTATCAAAATTATTTTCCATATAAGATGACACTCTTATATAGGGATATTTTTCTATTCATATTATTACTATTATTCTATTATCTTAATGATGGAATTATATTCATACAGATTTTGTTTTCATGGAATTATGTTTACAAAACACATTTTACTTCATGGGTTATATTATGGTCAATGATTGATGTTTTTGTGATACATATGAAAATGATTTAATTATGAGATGGGTGGTAACTATATCTACCTACAATGCAATGGATAATGATTTATATCTCATGATATTGAATGAGTATAACATCGCGTAAATCTGTTTCAGTAATACTTGAGTGTACTTACAAGTAATCCTGGTTCAATAATGGACTGTGTAACAATGGTGGTCCTGGAAACAATTCCTTAGATATTATAGAAATAATGATATATTCTTATTTAATATCCAGAATACTATGTTTTATACCAATACTATTTTGTCATGGTTCGTGATTCCATTATGTTTTAGGTCATATTAACTGCAAAGATTTATTTCCTGATTCATGATATTGGTATATATAAAATTTGAGTTTTTTTTCAAAATTTATGTTCATGTTTTTGTACATTCATATATTTATGTTCTATAAGATATTTTTCATTCCTAATATTTTTGAGAATTTGATCTCACACCATGTTATGTTTCTTTTACCCAAGGAATTAAAGATGTTTATTAATTATGATGTGTCAAAAAGAATTTTTAGTTTTGAATGACAATGCATGAGATGATGTAGATGCTCTATGAACCACTGGTTTATGTTTTCTCGTTTCCAAAGGTACTAAACTAAAATTCTGATTGGGATTATGTTTGTTCCATTTATTAATTATTCCTCAAAATAAATGTAATGTCAATGTACATAATGCTTTCGTCTTTACATCTTCAGTGAAGAAGGTGATGATGTATCACTACGATGAAAGAATACTATATAGTTACTGGTCCTTATGGGATGTAATTACAAACCTATCAGGGAATAATTTATAATGGTATTTTGTTCATTAATGGGTTGGGTTTTTCCTCAGGGGGGGGTTATGACACACTCATTGGGGTTGAGGTGTGTATTAGTTTCACTATAATTATTCCCCTAGGTACCTAATATATATAATAATAAATTAAATATATTTATTATAATTTTATAATTATATATATATATATATATATATAATTAAATGAACTATTTTTTAAAAATATATATATATTTATAATTTTATATCTAAAAATTGAAATTAATATTTTATTATACAAATAATATAAACAGATTACTTATATGAATTTAAAACATATTTTAAATTTTTAAAAATAAAAAACACACATGTTTTATTCATATAAATAAAAAATATATTGAAAATATCGCGAGTATAATAATAAAATATATATAAACAAATATCAAACAAAATAATTAAATGTATTTTTTACATTATTCATATATTTATAATGATAAATGAATAAATTAAATTAAATATATTACAAAAATTATAAATTGAATTTGTAACATTTATTTGAATTACATATATACATATGAACACATGCACATCTACACATATAAATATACACATACATGTATATACACATGTGTACATACATACATGCAGTTATATATGTGTATAAATTTTATATTATTTTAAAAAAATATAAAAAAATATATAAATAAATATATTACTAAATTTATATTCTAGATTTTTCTAAAATAAATTATTCGTTTATTATATATATTTTAAATATATACACATTTTAAAATTAATTTTGGATTAAGTGATCTTGCAATATTGATGATGTAAAAAATGAGAAGTTTGATGTGAATTATCTAAAGGAAGCTGATCTTTCTTGTATATTCAATTCACATAGAGATTATATTATTCGATGAATAGTGAATAAGGGATCCAGAATTCCTATAATAGAAAACTCTAGTGATGTCTTTAAATGAATAGTAATTTTCTATAACTAGATCACTGTAATCCTTATTATCTAACTGGGTGGAAGCAATGGAATTAGGAAGACCTGGTATGTAGAATCCTTACAATTTATGTTTTTATAATTGGAAAGAAGTCTATATTGTACATAGATTCTATCATTTTCATTTTCCCTTTTTAGATTTGAAATTGAAGGCTTGAATCCTTGGTTCATTATCTATAAAGCTTGGTTTTTTTCCGAGTTCATACCCGATTATTTAACATCAATTTAGAACATTCAAGGAACATTATACACATATATAGATTTGATTATATGCAATTAATTTGATTTTTTGGAATTAAAAAATCCTCCATGACATCATAGTATCAATCAGTATTCATATTCTGTTTCACCAGGATACTAAAGTTGTAGGAATTGAACATAATTGTATACTACAGGTGGAAAGTTATTTAATATCAATTCGCATTGAATTTTTTTATCTACATGTGTTGATGATATTATCATGAGAATTTAGTATGAAAAATTTACACATTTATGGGAGGTTTCCAACTCAATTGGGAATTAGAATGATGCATGTCAAAGGGTTATCAAATTCTCAGAATGCGGTGTCTGATGGAATCTAGAGAAATATTTTTAGAACACCTCTATAAGTGGTGTTCTTCGTGTGGAAAGAGGATGATTCTACATGAACACCTATTTTAGGGGGTGTATATGATGAAGGAAACATCATATTAAAACATATTTAAGAACGGTTTGGTGTTGGCCTTGGCTGCAAGAATAGAATTTCTTATTGGTTATATTTCTATGAAGGATTCCAAGAACTATTATATGGGACAGAAAATTAAGAGTATGGATGCTATTAAGGATTAGGGGAGTCATAATATTGAGTTTTATAAGATTTTTCCAGGGGTTTCTAATGCTGACGAGGATGCATGTGGATGGGATGAGTTGTACTTTGAAAAATCAGTGTAGGGTACGCTGTATTGGCAGCTAAATCAAGAAATTATTTTTTATCAACCAACCTAATTAATGGTTATAATAATATTATAGAATAAATTATATCTCATATTAATAGTAAATTATTTAATGTATAATTATTTAAAAGTGTTGCTGAAGAGAATGTGGCCATGATGAGGTAGATTTATTCCCCCTATGTAGGTATTTCTTATGTTTCATCATATCATAATGAAGCTGTTCAAAAAAATCCGTCTAATTTATCTTCCATCATTGTTAAAGGGGTTTCCAACCCATGGGATAAAGATTGAATTAAGATAGACACTTGTAGTAAGTGAAGAGATCCAATTCCTATACCTTTTTGATAGGTGGAGTAGTATGGTCCTGAAACCATGACAATCATACTTTTTGCTGATGGTTTTCTTGATAGAAAAGTGGAAACGAGGGAGGGGATCCTTGTAACATCCCAAGTAAGTAATGAATAATAGATATTTTTATCTATGTCTATTAATGATAAAGATAGTGTTTTAGAGGCTTAAAATGAAAATAAATACAATCTTATGCATGGAATACACTAATATTCTTAAAGGATTGTTTTAGTGCCTTTTGATGGAAAACCATTTTTGAATCTATATTTTGACAATTTTAGAAACTATGTTTGTCAAAATAAAATTATCCTTTATGATTGGGACATCAAAATTTACCTTGTGTGAATTTTTGGTAATTTTCCGACAATGTTCATTTTTAAATGAATAGTGAAAAATACTGCATTTTACATCAAAACTACTTTTTAATCTAATTTATTTATATGATTAGATTATGTTTTGAATTGGTTTTGAAGTGAAATTAGAATATATTTTTACCATTTTATCCAATGGTGGTCATTGGAATCAATTTCGATTTGAAATTAGACTTAAACTGGTGTCAATCTTTTGATACTTATTGTTTTGTAAAAACACGCTATTTGCTCTGGCAGCGGGAATTAATTATTAAATTAATTAATGTGACTTATATGATTTGAATTTTGTAAAATAGACTTCATTTTTGAATTCGTAATATCAAATATAGCTTAGAGTGAATTTTTGGTAATTTTCTGAAAAACTTCAATTTTGATGAATAGTGAAACCACTAAGTGGTAATCAAGCAAACTGTTTTTTTCAGTTAAATTAAAGTTTACCACTAATGTGTATTGAATTTTGAAAATCCGACATACATGGTTGTCATTAAGAAGTAAAATGTGGTTCAATGAGATTAAAATAATTTTTTGGTGAATAGTAACTTATTAAGTTCTTAATCGCGATTAGTGGTAATTAGGGTAGTTTAATGTATAAATAATGTTTTAATAAAATAAAATGACCTAGACACATGTCCCAACCTCATTGGTTGTGTCATGGCCGACCAATACAAGTCATGGCCTAACTTGGGGACCCCATGTATCCACTTTTGTTGGGAAATAACATAAATTACTTTTTATTAAATGTTAAAGTGAAAATGACACAAACATAATATGTTTTGCGAAAACAATTTTTAAGTGGGGTTATACAAGTCCAAATTTTGATTATAAATATTCAATGGAAAGCTAAAAAGATTTCCTACATCATAGTAATTTGTTTATAATTTTTAGACATTAAATAAATTTAATTATTTATGACATAATAATGATGCAGCGATGACATCATTATTTGACGATTTAAATAAAATGGAAAGATAAAATAAAATCTATGAACTACACATGTCCAAAACCAATTGGATGAATGGATTTCGATGCCTTATCACCTTATCCACGAATTCCATCAATGTGGGACCTTTTAAAACCGAAACACATTTTCAAATAATGTAATGTTTCTTTACTTTCCAAAAGTACCCCTCCTCTCCTCTTATAAAAGGCCCCCACCTCTACCTCATTTCACACACCTCTCAAGCCTTTGGCTCGGCCAACCCCTGCCCATTTGCTCTCTCCACATCCCTCTCCTCATCCTAGAGGATTCCCCTTGGGCAGAATCCTTTCAAAGGAAGCCTTTAGGCTCAAATCAAAAGGAGTTACACTTTTTAAGGTAATTCATCCTCTCATGCTCATTTGTTTTATTTTGCTTCTCCAACCCCCTAAACTCTTTTTATTTACTTCTTTTGTAACAACACCAGTATCTTCAATATACTAGGATGTTGTTATAAGAGTTATTTGAACTACACTCTCACACAACTACATCAAATGGTTAAAGAACATACGTTTTCCGTGGATGGCGAAATTATGCCTCCCGAAACGATGATTGTTCAATACTCATTTAACACCTTCAAAGGTGGCCATTATGATGTCACTATTTTTATATATGATATATATTATGTATATGTTTTCCTTAAGCTTCTGTTTTTCTTCATTTTGGTCATACTTTATGGTTTCCATTATGGGTAAACACGATATCTTCATTTTAGGAAGTGCGGACTACCGCCCCCTAAAAGTGATTTGATTCGTTAATACCATATGTGGGATGTGTAAAGGATAAAGTTAATGATATTATATATGTTATTATACTGGAGTTATAACATACTCTTATACCATTATGAATCCATTCCATGAAATATGAAATAGAAATGGAAGTGGCGTTCATGCGTACGTACGGCTTACCGTCTCCATGAACGGTGCATTTCATTTCTTACCTCTAAATGATTATGTAATACTATAAAGGCATGAATGTACTGGATATATATGACATATATGATATCTACATCATGAATAACATTCTGAATATAATGAACCTTTGACCAAATTAACAACACGTAAGTGTAAGAGGTCTATGTTTGACTTAAGAACCAAATACCGACAAAATGAACATTATTAACTTAACTGATTACATGATGTTCATAACATGGTATAAAAGGAATAATGAACTTGAAAAAGATTCATAATCAAGTAGAGATTAACTCAAGTTTATTATTCAGGAGATTAAAGAACGGTCGGGTCAAGTCAGATACGAGGTATGGGATTTCGTCTCAATCTCCTTTCGTTGAGGCATATTTTGTCTTATACACAACCTTCTTTTATACGGTGTATAAACCCCTTTGACTTTTACGTTTATTCAAAAGGAATCTTTTTTATACGAAGAGTTTACCGAAATGACAAAAGGGAATGTTTTTGTCGTGCGTATGCGGCGACAACGACTTCTCCGCCGTCGTAACCGTTATTTGAGTTTCGGCTTCTTCTACAAGCCATTCCTTCTTTTTAAAAGAAAAATAAATACCATGTTTTACTTTTCTTTTATTTTGGTATTGAAAATGGTTTTCATAATATTTTTATATCAATGTGTGGTATTGATATCTTGTGATTGAATGGTGGAAATTTTATGTTTCCTTTATGCATGTTTTATGTGATACGATTATGTTGAGGTTCTTGGGCATTATTATGAAGAACGGGTGGTTCCGTGATAAACTAAGGGCGGGTGAGCCCGTTATAGCTCTCCAATGCATTGGGTAACGCGAAGGAGTGAAACATTAAGGTTTCTCCGAAGAGATTTTCAGGGAATATACTGTGATGGGTATTCCAAACGTAACCAAGAGGGTTACTCCCTACGTAAGAATGTTATGAATGCCTCAAGTTACCTTTATGTCTTATGGTTTCTATGATTTATTCATGATTTTATGAGGCGTGTTAAAGTGCCTATGTTTTATGGGTAAAGTATGATTTCATTCTTATGTACATATGAACTCATGTTTCCTTTTCATGTTTTCTATAACCCATACTGAGTTTTTATGCTCATCCCAAGTTTTTGAAATGTTTTTCACAGGTCAAGGGAAAGGTACATGATAAGATGATAGGGTCAAGGATGTGTCAAAAAGAATCCATGTTTTAATTCAAATGTGTTTCCATTGATGTGAATGAGGAATACTATCTTTATGTAACCACTTTGTTTATATGTGGAATGTAATGCAAGTTTTATGATCTAATTCTCTAAAACTCTAAACCCGAAAAGATCCTCAATGTGTAATCTTGTAATAACTCAAGTTTAAGTAAGGTTTAAGGCTGGGGCCTTATAGTTTGGTATCAGAGGTCGGTTTAGATAACTTTAGGAGTTAGAATTCTATTAAATGATTATCCAAAAATATTTTTTTTCTTTTTCGAAATGATATAGCATTTAAAGATTACCATGTTGCTTCATCTAAGACATGTTTGTTCAGAATGGTTTTCCGCAGAGGAAACAGGGAAGCAGTGCTAGGAAGGCATACAGAAGGAAATAACCTTCCGAATCAGCATCCAGAAATGGTCGGAATTGGAACTGAACAGTTTGTTGCAGTAATGGCGCAGTTGACTCAGGCGATAAATGGTGGTGGTATCCATGCACGAGATCAGCCAGAACAACCGCAGAGGAACATGTCAGTGGTGGAACATTTCATGAGGCAACATCCACCATCATTCAGAGGATCATCTGACCCTGTGCTAGCTGAAGGGTGGATTAAGGCACTGGAGAAGATTTTTGATGTCATGGGGTGTTCAGACAATCAAAAGGTTAGTCTTGCTATTTACCGTCTGGAGGGTGAAGCAGATCAGTGGTGGTCTATGGTTAAAAACATCAGGGATACCGATGAGATTGATGCTCTTGACTGGGATGACTTCAAAGGTATCTTTCTTGAGAAGTATTTTCCTAAGGCTGTTCGACTTAGGATGGAAAAGCAATTCTTGGAATTGAGGCAAGAGGAAGACTCAGTGGCTGCCTATGAAGAAAGGTTCACTCGATTGGCAAGGTATGCTCCAAATTTTATCCGGGACCTTGATAGTAAAATCAATCGTTTTTACTCAGGATTAAAGCCAAAGTATCGAAGGGCATTGGCTTCTCGTGAGTTTAAAAGTTATGAAAAGCTTGTTCGATGTGCTGAGAAGGTGGAAATGGAGTTTGCCGATGACCAAGTGTTCTATAACAACCAGCAGAAGAAGAGACCGAGGTGGCAGGAGAAAGGTAAGAATTCTTCAAAGAAGTCTGATGGTAAGAGAACTAAGTTTCCAGTTTGTGATAAATGTGGCAAAAGGCATGCTGGGGAATGTCTTCTGAATTCTGGGAAGTTCTACCGATGTGGTAAGATGGGACATAAGGCTCGTGATTGCACTGAAAAGGATCAAGGTGAAGGTAAAAACAAATTTGATTTACAGTTAGTGAAATATTTTAAGTGCAATGAGATGGGTCACTATGCAAACGAGTGTCCGACAAGGAGCTTGAGTGATGGGAAGCAGTTAGACTACAAGCAGAAAGGGGTGGTGAAATCCTTTGCAACTACTTCAGCAGACGTCGGGCCATCGAATGAAGTTGTATCAGGTACTTTGTTTGTTTTTTCAGATTATGCCAGTGTGTTGTTTGATTCGGGGTCTACACATTCTTTCATCTCTGAAACCTTTTCTAGTAAAATGGGAATACCATCTCAAGAAATGACTCCTGAACTTTTGGTAAAAACACCTGGGGGAAGTGTCGAGGCAAAAAGAATTTATAAGAATCTTCCTATCCTTATCTGTGGAAAGAACCTACTTGCAAACCTTATTGTTCTACCTCTAGTAGAGTTTGATGTTATCCTGGGTATGGATTGGCTCTCTATTTACCATGCTAAGATTGACTGTAGAGCTAAAGAAGTTTCTTTTCAGAAAGACTTTCAGTTTGTTTACAAGAATGAACCATTACTTTTGATAACATATCAAGAGGTCGAGAAACTTGTAAAAGATGGAAATGAATGTTACCTTGCACACGTCGTTGAAAATAAAGGAACTGTTCAGATTAATGATGTGCCAGTGGTAAATGAGTATCCTGATGTTTTTCCTGATGAGTTGCCTGGAATAATACCAGATCGGGAAGTTGAGTTTACTGTTGACTTAGTTCCTGATGCTAAGCCAATTTCAAAACCCCCTTATCGAATGGCACAAATTGAACTTTTAGAGTTGAAGGAGCAATTGCAAGATTTATTAGAGAAAGGTTTCATTAGACCTAGCACATCACCATGGGGTGCTCCTGTTTTATTTGTTAAAAAGAAAGATGGTTCTATGAGACTTTGCATTGATTATAGAGCCTTGAATAATATCACTGTTAAGAACAAATATCCTTTTCCTCATATCGATGATTTGTTTGATCAGCTCCAGGGAGCTCAGTTTTTTTCAAAGATTGACTTGAGATCGGGGTACCATCAGCTGAAGGTAAAGGAGGCAGATATTCCGAAGACCGCTTTCCGTACGAGATATGGCCATTATGAATTTGTAGTAATGCCTTTTGGGCTAACCAATGCACCTGCTGTATTCATGGACTTAATGAATAGAATTTTCCATGAGTTCTTGGATAAGTTTGTGGTTGTTTTCATTGATGATATTTTGGTGTTTTCTAAAAGTAAAGAGGAGCATGAAAAACATTTAAGGGTTATCTTGCAAACCTTAAAAGAAAAGAAATTGTATGGGAAATTCAGCAAGTGTGAGTTTTGGTTGCAACAAATTTCTTTCCTTGGGCACATTGTTTCTAAAGATGGAATAACTGTTGATCCTGCAAAAACAAAAGTTGTGGAAGAATGGCCAAGACCCACAAATGTAATCGAGATTCGTAGCTTCCTTGGTTTGGCGGGCTATTACCGAAGGTTTGTTAGAAATTTTTCACGGTTATCTAGTCCAATGACTAAGCTAACTCGGAAGGGTGTTAAGTTTATCTGGACAAAAGAATGTGATGATTGTTTTCAGGAATTGAAAAGAAGATTGGTGAATGCTCCAGTTTTGGCACTACCTTCCAGGAATGGTGACTTTGTTTTATACAGCGATGCTTCATTGAAAGGACTTGGTTGCGTCCTAATGCAGAATGATCAGGTAATTGCTTATGCTTCACGACAGTTGAAAACTCATGAGGTAAATTACCCTACACATGATTTGGAATTAGCTGCTGTTGTTTTTGCTTTAAAAATTTGGAGGCATCATTTGTATGGAGTAAAGTGTGAAATTTATACCGATCACAAAAGTTTAAAGTATATATTCACTCAGAAAGAGTTAAACATGAGACAAAGGAGATGGCTGGAATTAATCAAGGATTATGATTGTACAATTCATTACCATCCGGGGAAAGCAAATAAAGTGGCTGATGCTTTGAGGTGAAAAAGTAATTCTTCTTTAACAATGTTGCGGTTGGAACGTGATCCTTTGGTTAACGATTTGATGAACTTTGGCATGGAAGTTGTTGGTGCAGGAAGTCCTTCTGTTTTGTTTCAGGTATCAGTGAGATCTTCTCTATCAGATAGAATCAAGCATGCACAGAAGCAAGACAGTGAGTTGCAGAAAAAGGTAGAGCTAGTTCAGAAAGGTAAGTTGCCTGAATTCAACATTGATAATGATTGTGTTTTGAGATTTGGGAAGAGATTGTGTGTGCCTTGTGATTCACAGTTAAAGAGAGAGTTGTTATGTGAAGCTCATAGTTCTCCGTTTTCAGTTCATCCGGGCAGTACTAAGATGTATAGAGATCTGCGGGAGTATTACTGGTGGGATGGAATGAAAAGAGACATTGCTGATTTTACTGTGAAGTGTTTGACTTGTCAGCAGGTTAAAGCTGAGCGGCAGTTACCGAAAGGGATGCTTCAGCCTTTACCAGTGCCAGAGTGGAAATGGGAGAATATATCCATGGACTTTGTTGTTGGATTACCGAAGACATCTCGAGGTAATAATGCAATCTGGGTTATTGTTGATCGCTTGACCAAATCTGCTCATTTCCTTGCTATACGAGATACTTTCTCTCTTGATCAACTTTCCCGTTTGTATCTTAAAGAGATAGTCAGGTTACATGGAGTTCCCCTCTCCATTGTATCAGATCGTGATCCCAGGTTTACCTCTAACTTTTGGAAAGGCCTTCAGAAGTCGTTGGGTACTGAATTAAATTTTAGTACAGCTTTTCATCCTCAATCAGATGGGCAGTCAGAACGAACAATTCAGACATTGGAGGATATGCTACGAGCTTGTTCTATGGATTATCAGGGGAGTTGGGACCAGCATCTTTCTTTGGTTGAGTTTTCATATAATAACAGTTTTCATTCCAGTATACAGATGGCACCATTTCAGGCATTATATGGGAAGCGGTGTCGAACTCCAGCTTTCTGGGATGAAGTGGGTGAAAGAAAGTTGATGGGACCAGAATTGGTAGAAGAGATGGCAGAAAAAGTTCAGCTGATTCAGAAACACATGAGAACAGCTCAGAGCAGGCAGAAGAGTTATGCGGATAACCGGAGGAAGGATCTATCTTTCGAGGTAGGTGATCATGTTTTTCTCAAGGTTTCTCCTTGGAAAAGTGTGATGAGATTTGGTAAGAAAGGAAAGTTGAGTCCAAGGTTCATTGGACCATACGAAGTTCTAGAGAGAGTTGGATCAGTTCCATACCGAGTGGCTTTACCTCCGAGTTTATCTCAGGTACACAATGTTTTTCACGTTTCGATGTTGAGAAAGTATATGCCAGATCCATCTCATGTTTTGAGTCCAGAGGTAGTTCAGCTGGAAGAAAACCTATCTTATGAGGAACAACCGGTCCAGATTCTTGACCACAGGGAGCAAGTGTTACGGAATAAGGTGATTAAGCAGGTAAAGGTTTTGTGGAAAAACCACATGATTGAAGAGGCAACATGGGAATCCGAAAATGCAATGAGGGATAAGTACCCCAATTTATTTGATAAGTAAATAAATTGCGGGGACGCAATTTTCTAAAGGGGGGAAGGATGTAACATCCCAAGTAAGTAATGAATAATAGATATTTTTATCTATGTCTATTAATGATAAAGATAGTGTTTTAGAGGCTTAAAATGAAAATAAATACAATCTTATGCATGGAATACACTAATATTCTTAAAGGATTGTTTTAGTGCCTTTTGATGGAAAACCATTTTTGAATCTATATTTTGACAATTTTAGAAACTATGTTTGTCAAAATAAAATTATCCTTTATGATTGGGACATCAAAATTTACCTTGTGTGAATTTTTGGTAATTTTCCGACAATGTTCATTTTTAAATGAATAGTGAAAAATACTGCATTTTACATCAAAACTACTTTTTAATCTAATTTATTTATATGATTAGATTATGTTTTGAATTGGTTTTGAAGTGAAATTAGAATATATTTTTACCATTTTATCCAATGGTGGTCATTGGAATCAATTTCGATTTGAAATTAGACTTAAACTGGTGTCAATCTTTTGATACTTATTGTTTTGTAAAAACACGCTATTTGCTCTGGCAGCGGGAATTAATTATTAAATTAATTAATGTGACTTATATGATTTGAATTTTGTAAAATAGACTTCATTTTTGAATTCGTAATATCAAATATAGCTTAGAGTGAATTTTTGGTAATTTTCTGAAAAACTTCAATTTTGATGAATAGTGAAACCACTAAGTGGTAATCAAGCAAACTGTTTTTTTCAGTTAAATTAAAGTTTACCACTAATGTGTATTGAATTTTGAAAATCCGACATACATGGTTGTCATTAAGAAGTAAAATGTGGTTCAATGAGATTAAAATAATTTTTTGGTGAATAGTAACTTATTAAGTTCTTAATCGCGATTAGTGGTAATTAGGGTAGTTTAATGTATAAATAATGCTTTAATAAAATAAAATGACCTAGACACATGTCCCAACCTCATTGGTTGTGTCATGGCCGACCAAGACAAGTCATGGCCTAACTTGGGGACCCCATGTATCCACTTTTGTTGGGAAATAACATAAATTACTTTTTATTAAATGTTAAAGTGAAAATGACACAAACATAATATGTTTTGCGAAAACAATTTTTAAGTGGGGTTATACAAGTCCAAATTTTGATTATAAATATTAAATGGAAAGCTAAAAAGATTTCCTACATCATAGTAATTTGTTTATAATTTTTAGACATTAAATAAATTTAATTATTTATGACATAATAATGATGCAGCGATGACATCATTATTTGACGATTTAAATAAAATGGAAAGATAAAATAAACTCTATGAACTACACATGTCCAAAACCAATTGGATGAATGGATTTCGATGCCTTATCACCTTATCCACGAATTCCATCAATGTGGGACCTTTTAAAACCGAAAAACATTTTCAAATAATGTAATGTTTCTTTACTTTCCAAAAGTACCCCTCCTCTCCTCTTATAAAAGGCCCCCACCTCTACCTCATTTCACACACCTCTCAAGCCTTTGGCTCGGCCAACCCCTGCCCATTTGCTCTCTCCACATCCCTCTCCTCATCCTAGAGGATTCCCCTTGGGCAGAATCCTTTCAAAGGAAGCCTTTAGGCTCAAATCAAAAGGAGTTACACTTTTTAAGGTAATTCATCCTCTCATGCTCATTTGTTTTATTTTGCTTCTCCAACCCCCTAAACTCTTTTTATTTACTTCTTTTGTAACAACACCAGTATCTTCAATATACTAGGATGTTGTTATAAGAGTTATTTGAACTACACTCTCACACAACTACATCAAATGGTTAAAGAACATACGTTTTCCGTGGATGGCGAAATTATGCCTCCCGAAACGATGATTGTTCAATACTCATTTAACACCTTCAAAGGTGGCCATTATGATGTCACTATTTTTATATATGATATATATTATGTATATGTTTTCCTTAAGCTTCTGTTTTTCTTCATTTTGGTCATACTTTATGGTTTCCATTATGGGTAAACACGATATCTTCATTTTAGGAAGTGCGGACTACCGCCCCCTAAAAGTGATTTGATTCGTTAATACCATATGTGGGATGTGTAAAGGATAAAGTTAATGATATTATATATGTTATTATACTGGAGTTATAACATACTCTTATACCATTATGAATCCATTCCATGAAATATGAAATAGAAATGGAAGTGGCGTTCATGCGTACGTACGGCTTACCGTCTCCATGAACGGTGCATTTCATTTCTTACCTCTAAATGATTATGTAATACTATAAAGGCATGAATGTACTGGATATATATGTCATATATGATATCTACATCATGAATAACATTCTGAATATAATGAACCTTTGACCAAATTAACAACACGTAAGTGTAAGAGGTCTATGTTTGACTTAAGAACCAAATACCGACAAAATGAACATTATTAACTTAACTGATTACATGATGTTCATAACATGGTATAAAAGGAATAATGAACTTGAAAAAGATTCATAATCAAGTAGAGATTAACTCAAGTTTATTATTCAGGAGATTAAAGAACGGTCGGGTCAAGTCAGATACGAGGTATGGGATTTCGTCTCAATCTCCTTTCGTTGAGGCATATTTTGTCTTATACACAACCTTCTTTTATACGGTGTATAAACCCCTTTGACTTTTACGTTTATTCAAAAGGAATCTTTTTTATACGAAGAGTTTACCGAAACGACAAAAGGGAATGTTTTTGTCGTGCGTATGCGGCGACAACGACTTCTCCGCCGTCGTAACCGTTATTTGAGTTTCGGCTTCTTCTACAAGCCATTCCTTCTTTTTAAAAGAAAAATAAATACCATGTTTTACTTTTCTTTTATTTTGGTATTGAAAATGGTTTTCATAATATTTTTATATCAATGTGTGGTATTGATATCTTGTGATTGAATGGTGGAAATTTTATGTTTCCTTTATGCATGTTTTATGTGATACGATTATGTTGAGGTTCTTGGGCATTATTATGAAGAACGGGTGGTTCCGTGATAAACTAAGGGCGGGTGAGCCCGTTATAGCTCTCCAATGCATTGGGTAACGCGAAGGAGTGAAACATTAAGGTTTCTCCGAAGAGATTTTCAGGGAATATACTGTGATGGGTATTCCAAACGTAACCAAGAGGGTTACTCCCTACGTAAGAATGTTATGAATGCCTCAAGTTACCTTTATGTCTTATGGTTTCTATGATTTATTCATGATTTTATGAGGCGTGTTAAAGTGCCTATGTTTTATGGGTAAAGTATGATTTCATTCTTATGTACATATGAACTCATGTTTCCTTTTCATGTTTTCTATAACCCATACTGAGTTTTTATGCTCATCCCAAGTTTTTGAAATGTTTTTCACAGGTCAAGGGAAAGGTACATGATAAGATGATAGGGTCAAGGATGTGTCAAAAAGAATCCATGTTTTAATTCAAATGTGTTTCCATTGATGTGAATGAGGAATACTATCTTTATGTAACCACTTTGTTTATATGTGGAATGTAATGCAAGTTTTATGATCTAATTCTCTAAAACTCTAAACCCGAAAAGATCCTCAATGTGTAATCTTGTAATAACTCAAGTTTAAGTAAGGTTTAAGGCTGGGGCCTTATAATCCTTGTCATAGAGATTTTGGGTCCCAGTTTAAAATTATTTTATTTTGAAAATTTTCTAAATAGATCTCAATGCAAGGATGTCTTTCAGAATGAATTTGTAAGTTCTCTTGAAAAAGGATCAGTACAGATCAAATGTTTAATGCCTCAAATTAAGATATCTTTTGTACATTAAAAATTATTTTGATAGAGGGGCTATGATTCCTGATGAGGGGGATAAATCTTGGTGAATGGATGACTAGGATTATACATGATAGGAGCCAATGCAATTGTTGAAAGGAGTACATCTAAGAGGTCAGGGTGATTATCGAATGGGAAGAAGTCTCGAAAGAAGGTGATTTTTGATATTCACATTTCTATGGCATTTTTGATGCAATTATTTTGCATTTTAATCTATTTATATCCTATCATGTTTACTTTTAATTTTATAATAAATTTAATGGGATAATAGATTTTATTCCATGATCTGCACCATTTTGAGTTTATAACTAAATATTCATATTGTTTTATGAATATTATTTAAAAATATATAAACATTAATATATTTAAAAATAAATATATTTATAAATAAATATATTTACATTTACATATATTTTTTAACATATTTATATATTTATATATATATCTTAATAATTATATATATATATATATTAATGTATAAGAATATATAATTATTAATATATAAATTTTATATTATTTAAATCTATTTATTAAAATCTTATAACTATATATATATATAATTCTAATTATAAATAAATATTTTAAAAAATATTTTTCTTAAATATTTTTATACAAAAATAAATAAATTTATATAAATGCATATATTTATATAATTACATATAGTTATATGATTATATATACGTATTTATACGTATATAATTGTATATATTTATATAATTATAGACATGTATATAATTATATATATATATTTATTTCTTTTTAAAATTATAAATATAATAAGTATTTTCTATTTAAATATATTTATTAATTTTTTAAAATTAAAGAAATATATATATTTATTAAATAATATTTATTTTTTACGTATATTTATTATAATTTTATTATCATTTTCATCAACCTATTACAATCTACCACATATTATTTCTAAGAACATAAAACAACCAACCTAATGACTAGATATGACTTATAAGTAAAAAAATATAGTGGTATGATTATTTTATCCTATTTATATATATATCCTTTCAAATATATTTAAATAGTAATGTGATTTCATCATATATTTGTTTCCTCCATTTAGTCACGGTTGATTTCAAACTTGGAATAGTTTTCACTATAGACAATAATAATTTTCAAAATAGTGAAAACAAACCAAAAAATTATGTCATGATACCATATTAATAAATATATGACTATAAACTCCATTATAAAAATTTCCCCAATTATATATTGTTTATTTATCATAAATGGTTTAAAAAAAATGACATCACTAGTTATATTCGAATTGGTGGAGAGTATTAGTTTACTAGTCAAACCATGGATAATGAGGATGAAACCTTATAATGAATTTATTTTCGGAGTCATTGCTATCCTATAGACACTATTAACAAAGTTAATTAGTTTTAAATAATTAAAAATTCTTTGATAAAAATTATTTATGGAGGTAATGTATTAATTCAACATATCAGTATGTATTTTTTGAAATAAATATTGTACTTGATATCTTTTTTCAAAAATGAAACAAAAGAATAAAAACCAATAAAACTTTTATAATTATTTAAATGTAGCTGTATAATTGGATAACAATTATATTGGTAATTTAATTATGAAATATTTGAATAAATAATAAATAATATAATTTTTTTAATACTTAATCATTGATAAATTTTTTTTTGCATAGAAAAATAAAAAATAAAAAGATGTATTGTGTTAAAAATATATTCTTATTCAAATTAATTATTTATAAATGGAGAATTTTCTTTTAATATGGTAAAATAGTCGTTTTAATGGGAATAATTTATAATATATATATAATATTAATATAAGATCCATCGAAATGTTATTATTATGATGTAACAATTTTTTTATACTTAGTTGAAGCACGATTCCTGAAATCTTATCTATGTGATAACATGTTTATATTAATTTTTTATCACTCTTATAAATTCAATAATAAAAAATGTTTTAATAATTTATAAGAATTATTTCCAAATTAACTAATTGGTTTAATTTCGTCTTTTTGAACAAATTTTCTTACAATGAAAAGCATTACATACTATGTAAAATAATTCATTCTTTAGGAAATTCTATTATTATAATCATTGTTTTTATAAATTAAACTGGTATATTTTAAATTAATAATAAAAAATCCTCATTAAAAATATATATATAAACATTAATGAACATTTAATTAGAAAAAAATGAAAAATAATATTTATTACATTTAATGATTCAAATATTTTTCCACACACTAGTTTTATAACTCATTATATTTTCTTCTTTAATAGTTAATTTTTCATATTTATTAATAGATTTAGATTAAATGGAGTCAAAATTCATATTTATAATATTTAAATTTGGTAAAATATTCAATCTTATATTTCTAGTGATAATTTAATTACAATTGTTGAATTTTAATCAATATTAATAAGTGTTAATATTGGTAATCTAATGTGGAATGAAATTTTCAAAATAAATATGAAAAAATATATTTATCAATATAAAGTTATGAAATTACACAATAGGGGTAGATTAATTGTGTTCTTAAATATTTATCCCCATAAAAATTTATCACTTGAACTATTATTAACTCATATATCAATAGATATAATAGATAATAATAGAAAAGATGACATAATCCAAATGATTTATAGTGGTTTGAGGAAAAATAACCACCTAGTACACCCCATAAAAACTCAATCTTTATACACAGTGATTTTTACTATGTAGGTAGTTTTCCCATGGAAACCATAATTTGAGTGCAAGAAACATCAACATTTTATGAATGATTCTATGATCTTGTACATCAACCTCCATTTCTACAAGTCCTATCCATAATCTTCATAGAAGATAAAGGTGTATAATAAGTATACATGTTCAGATCCCATTTAGTATATGAAAATACTATAAAATGATATATTCTTCTAAATATAGAATTATAATTTAGTGGTAATCTCAAAAAGATCCCTTATATCACACCGTATCCCTAGTATTAAAATTTTTATTTTATTTTTATTTTCTTCTGAATGGGTTCTCATCATGGTTGAGGTTTGGTATGATGATCAGATGAATTTTTTATATAAATTTTTAGATGTTTCAAATGAATTTTTTGACCAATTCATAGATTGAGTGAATGAAATGGGGATAAAGTGTCATGGTGGGGAGTTTGTGGAACCTATAATGTGAGTACGTTGTGTTTAACTCCATCAACGAACAATGGGGGGACTCTCCTCATTTTGGGAGTTTCATTTTACGTTTTGGGATAATTTTTCATGTCACACACAACATGATAATGGTTTTCCAAAACCAAGAAATAGAAATCTGAATGCATAAAATGGTTTCCACAAGTATTCACTTGGATTCTGCATGGTTTAAAAAAATAGTTCAATAAAACCATACATCCAATTAAAACCTAAATTAAATTATTTTTAAAAACTCAATTTAAGTTATATTAACATAAAGTTTACCTACAATTTATTGGGTATCGACTAGAGGGAACCCCTTATTCAATCGCAATCATCGTTGTCCAAATTTTGAACGATCTATCACAATATGTTAGTGATTCTTCATGGTTTCTTCATCAGGTATTTTCCTTTAATCTTCTCCTATATTTCCATATTAATTTTATAAATGTTCTATATTTTCTTATAACAATAAAGGTATTGTAGTTAATTTTTTATGGTGTAATTTTTTTCATAATTTCTAATTTTGGTTTGTGATGGTTTAGATCCATCCTTCATGTCCCTTTTAGTGGATTTCATTGAAGTTGAAAAGATTCCACCACTAGATGTAGTTGTTTCTATCCATTTATGATATAAATAAAAACATTTATTTTCTGATACATTTGAAATAAATTATAAATGTGATGTTTAGGATTTTGGTGTGCCAGATCGATTTATTATGGTGATTTCATGTATGAAATTTAATAAAAATAGTATTTCAAAGTAATTTATGAATTATTACATCATGAATTTGCACACAATATTTTCATCAAAATTACAAATGTTATTTTATAATAATTTATGTATTTTTTAGTTTCTTTATCCCTTTATTGATGTTTTTTTTGTTGGATGACATGTAGAAATATATTTTTTTCAGTGGGTTTTAGTAAATTTTTTTGATTGGTTCTTATGTGTTGATCCTTCTGTTTGGTTTAAAAGCTTCTTGTTTTTCGTTAAAAAGGAAAACATGTGTATTATTATTGTTTTTCTATATGTATATAGTGGGATTTGGGAAAATACATGTTTTCACAATGTCAAAACATTGATATGCAGGCCTGAAAATATATGTTATTTCCTAAAAATATTCAACATGAACCCATTTTTCATAACACACTTCCAACATTTTCTTTTCTCACATACAAAAACACATCTAAATGATTCTATAAATAGCCCAATTTTTTCAAATTATATACATTAATTTCAAAATATCCTCCAATTTTGTTTCTTAGTGTGTTACCTAAAACATTGAATGTTTCATACCATAAAACATGATTTATTTCCTTATGTCTAAAGACACAATTAGAACCTTCCAAGAATGAGTTAATTTATAACCTTAATTTTAAAATGGTTATGAGAAGATATCCAATTTTATTGGAAATTTTTATGGTATTGTAAATTTTATGATCCATTGTTCATTTTTTTCATCATGTAAATTGATTTTCAATTCAGAATATGTGTATTATCAATTAGTACTATTAAAATTTCAAAATGAAGTGGGAACCACAATATTGATCATTTCATAGATAGGGCCATCTAATAGTTGGTCTCGGGAATGGGATGTAAATATATATTAGAAAATGAGGGTTACACTAATCTTGATAAAACCTCATCGTTCCCCATTAAACTATTATCATGGGATAATTATACATCATATTGAGGCTCATGGGTGGATTTCATTATATTAATAAATATATTTATTAAAACCCACTTGATAGAGTATAGTAAAGGTGTAATTTTCTACTAGTGAGTCTAATATTGAGTATCCATTTTTGGTTATTAACTATATAAGTGAAAAATATTTGGGAAAGTGAGTATGAATAAAGGGAATATATTGATAGATTCTATGGACATTTAAAAAATTACAATTACTACATAACTACATGCTTTTGATTAAATTTGTTGATCTTTAGTTATAGGATTTATTAGTGTTTTACGAGTTATGCTTTAATTTTTTCCTTCATTTCTAGATTTGGATAATATAACTTGAAGCATTTTGTGAGTTCAGGTCTCCCTTTGGTTTTTCAAATCATTTGGGTTTTGGTTCCAACATGGGTATTGTATTCCAAAATTGATATAAAAATAATATAGGGGATTAGATCATTAAAATACAGGAAGATTATTTATGCTAAATGAATTTAAAATATCATTTATGGACTATTTTTTGAAGTGAAATGTATAGATCCTAAGGTTCTTACCTTCTGATCTTTTTTATCCTCAAATGTGTCTTATGTAACTCAGTGTGATTTGAACAAACGCGTTTTGAAAGATATGTTTTTTTCGGGTTTTACATTTGAGTGAAATATACCTATGGATGGTGGTGACCAATATATAAAAAAGAGATAATGTTGATTTATGATTAGGACTAGTTTTTCTTTTAGTTTTCAGTTTCATCCCAGTAACATCGTATCTATTTTTTATGTATTTATATTGTTCAATGATGTCTATATTATTATTTTTATGTTGTGTGACCTTTTATGTAATATATAAATTTTTTATGGGATAAAATATTACAAAGAGTATGATATTTTATAGATAATTGTCATTCCAATCATGGGAGGATAAAAAATTCAACTTGAACCTTGTCGCGGACTCGATCGAGTGATCAGTTTTATGACAACCAGGGCTGGTACATGAAAAAACACTTATTATATTATCACTTTTTTTTTATTTGGGGGAATATATATTTTAGTGATTTTATTTCTGAGAGACAAAAGGTAGATAGTGACTCATGTGGTAGGTACATGTGGATCATCATAAGCACCTACTAATCATATTCCTTGAGTTATTATGGGTATTATGAGATTTGAGTATTATTTTCAAAATTAAAGGTTTATGCTATGGAATAATTTTTTGATTGTGTGATTGTTAATCAAAATGAAGAAGTTATACATAGTGATAAATGATTGATTAGTGGCCAATGTGGACCCAGAGTGCACAATTCATGATTATTCAATGAGTCAGTGCTTTCAAAGAGTTTCGTATGATAAATCATGTGGTTGGGTTATGAATATGCACCAATTACACACCACATGACATTTCATGTTATTTAACTTTTGGACAGATTTTGATCTGTGTGAGATGATTTTGAATAATTTTTTTTGGGATTTTTTTTGAAATTTAATGATTTCAGTGCATTGATTTATTTATGTTATAGGATATTTGGTATGGGTTGGATATAAATATTAGTTTTGGTATTTTGGAAATGTGTTCATATATTTAAATGGTTTATAAATTGGATTTGAATTGTGGATTTTGAAAGAAAATATTTGGTTTTTTGGGTTTTTTTCACCATGGGTTTGGTATTTTGGTTTGGAAGATTACTTTTTGGTTAAATTATCAGCTAATGATGATTCAATTTTGTCTTTATTATGATATTAGATAATTTTCACAAGAATGATTTGAAGGTTTCTACATTGTTTCTTTTAGGTTTTAGGCTTTCCCCAAATCATGATGGAGTGTAATTGTTTTAATTTCTCAGTTATTACATATTTTCCATGGTTATTGAGGCCCATTAGAGTCTATGGAGTTTTTTGTGGATATATGTGGTATTTTCATGAACATAAGAACTCATGAAGACCCGATGGTGAGAGAATATCTAGGTTTCTTGGGGATCTAGTTATGGATTGGTGTATGGTGATCATACCTTTCTCATTTCATGTTGGGATGTCATGGGTGTCATTAATAAAACTTTCATCAAATGGTTCATTAATATAGAGGTTAAGAAGATAAAAGTGGTAGAGTTATTAGTTATAAAGAAAGGTCAACAGATATTGAGGGACTATAATTATTACTTCAAAGAGATTGTTTATTTTTATCCAGATATATAATTAACAGATCCACTAGAAACTCCACTATTAGTTTGGTTTCATATTCCAAAAATTAAGGATATAGTTATATGATTGGGGACGTTCTATTTTGTAATCGATTCGATGAATTTTTTTTATACAAGTATGTTCTCTTATAAAAATCAGTAGATGTTGTAAATAGAATTTATTATAGAACTCATGGAGGTTATCATTAAGGTGAAAACTATGTCCCAGAAGAACCAATTCTGGATAAGGCTCAGTTTTTTGTTCATAAACATCATTTTTGTACCATTATCTCATGATCTTCTAGTTTGGTGACTTTGTGACACTGATGAATTCTTATCATAATCCTATAGAGGTGTGACAAATGTTTTCCAATTTTAGTCATTTAGATAATTTCTAGAAGTCTTTCTTGATGATAACTTCATTTTTGGTGGCTATCAAATCATTACCAGGCAGTAGAAGATGCTTCAAGGCTCTAGTTTCATATCTGTAGGACCCAAAATTAACCTCTTCATACATTAATGTGCTTAAATATAAGGGAAAATGAGGTCTATTAGTATTCTCTAATGCTATAGAGGCAAACAATTATGTTCTTCTTGGTGTAAAATTCAATTTTTATGAAAATCCTTCATGTGTTAATTGTTTTAGTCATCTTGTATTCCTATTATCTTATATAGTCATTCCTTATTGATGTGAAAAATTAAATATCTCTCATCTTCATGGATTAATTTGGTATTATTTTACACTCAATACTCATATTCTTATGTCTCAGGTAAATGGTGAATCATTTCATAGACTGATGTTTGGTTTTAGAAATTCCATTAGGGCCCCTTCTATTGTCAGATAGTTTTTTCATGTGTAAGTTTAAATATTTTGGTTACCCATCGTAGATCATTTTTTATTTTCTCTGTTGCTGGTAGGGTGTGATATGAGGAGTTGAAAAGTAATACGATGAATAATTGATCAATTTTTACTCATTTCTATTTGGTTTCCATCCTTGTAACCCATTTCAATGGGTGAATTTTTGGTGAAGAATTTTTTTTGGTGAAAAGAATTACCATAACCTAACCTGTGTATTATTTTTATTTTTTTTATTTATATTTTTGTTATTGAAATCATTTTTTAAGGATTGGGATATAGTTTAGATGATTTTTCGGAGTTTTTGTTTGTTATGATAATTATTTCCTATTCATGGTAAATGTGAATGGTATGGGGAGAAAGTGTAATGGTGTGGATTTTATAACACCCACAGTTTTTCTATATTGTGTTTCCCTCGTTAAATGATATTTGGGTGTCCTATAATTTTTTTGAGGTATCATTTGAGAGTTTTAGTGAATTTTTTTTTGTTAATGTGGACTGAGCATTGTTTTCAAATACCATTAAACATTAATCTGGATGTTTAAAAAACGTGTGTTGTGGCATTCTCAGGGTTTACACACTATTACAAAACCGTGCAAAAAAAAAAACAGAATATCCCATTAAAACCTAAATATTTTTTTTAAGTCTCTTTTTTATTTAATCAACCAACCATTTTACATTTTATTAGTTAGGTATTGACTATAGGGAAACCCGGCCTCATTCTTCATCATCTATGTCTACATTTTTTATGATTTCTTGCAAAAGATAGTTATTATTCATTGTTTCTTCATCAAATAATTTACTTTACTCCTCTCCTCTCATCCGCTATTGATAATTTATTTCATTAATCATTTACTCTAACCCTAGTGGCCATGTAGGAAATTATTTCTTTGTAGATTTGGCTCTAATTTTTGGATTTTTTTGTTCCGGTAGTGAGGAACCCATTGAATCCATTTCTAGTGGATTTCCTTGAAAGCGAGAATGTTCCACCAATTGAGGAAGTTTATTTTATCAATTACATTTTATATGGATTAAATTATAATGTTCATCATTTTTAATATAAATTATTAATTAGTTATTTATGTTTGTGAGATATTTTTTTATTTTTTGTGGTTATTTCATGAGGGAATTTTGATGAAAATGATGTTTTAAGGGACATTCATAATTATTCTTATACGGATATGCATGGAAGGTGTTAAATAAAATTACAATTGGTATATTATGTTTTGTTTGAGTAATATGATAATGTTCTTGACATTTATTTTTTATTTAGTTTTGTGACATGTCAAATTGAACTTTTTCGGTTTTGGTTCCTCCATGGTTTTGTGCTTCTGTGTGAATACTTAATTTTATTTTTGATACTTTTTAGGATAATTTTAATTGGAGACTTATCTATTTTTATGTTTTTATATATGTATATTGTTGGATTTGGGAGTATCCATTCATGCTTGAGGATCACAAAAGGATAGGATCACACAAATATAAATTTATTTTCAATAAAATTATCAACCTCAAACCGATTTTCAAAACTCACTCCCCCATTTTACATTATATCAACCAATCACTCCTTCCAATGGTTATCTAAAACCCTTAATATTTTTTAATTTTCCACCTTATATTAATAATAACCTTTAATGTGGAACCTTTTTGTATAATATAAAACATTATTTATTTTGTTCCTTGAAACATGATAGGTAACCTCTTTAATTTAAAGGCTTATTTGGAACCATGTGTGTATGATTTATGTTATCATAATTATTAGAAAATGGTTCTAAAATGAAAGGTATTTTTTTTGGAATTTTTTTCGAATTGTAAATTCAAAGGAATAATAGGTTCTTTTTTCATGTAATTTTTTTTGATTCATATAATTTTCTGGGTATATTGACACTTTGAAAGGTTTAATGAGAGGCAGGATCCCCATTGACCATCCTTCGGTTGAAAGAGACCTGACATAATTGTTACCAACATTAAGAACGAAATGTATTAGGAAAAATGTATTCTATTCCAAAAATGTTATTACCTCATTATTATATATTATATTATTATCTTGGCATTCAAAGAAATATTGTAGAGGTTTTATTGTTGATATTTTTCTAGTCATGACTGTACGGATTATAACCCCTAAATAAAGGATAGTCTAGGTGGGATTTCCCACTAGTTCGATTAGTATATATTAGACATGATAGTTATTGACTATGGCGGTGAATCATATGTCAGCATGTGGATCATAGCTATGTTATTCTAGGGATTTAATCAAGGGATGTTTAGGATATATTCATTATTATATATCTATATTCACTTTTTTTATTTTTCATTGATTTTTTACTAACATTATTTGTTTTTTACAAATTTTTCATATAATATTTTCCTTATTCAAATTTTTTGTCGATATAAATTGTGGTTTATTATTACATTAGGTATAAATTTTTCCCATCGTATTTTTGGGATTCCTAGTTTCATTTTTGTTCAATTATATTTTTTAATTAACATGGGTGTTAGGATTTTTAAATAATTAAACTAATATTTTTAAAAATTTATTTCAAACTGTTTTTATGGAATGTTTCATGAATGTAATAGTACGGATTCTATGATTCTAACCTAATAAGGTCTGGTATTCCAACACACTTTTTTCCCACCTAGAATTAGTAGACTCGAGGTATAATACATTTTCATTTTTTCATATTTTCCATTGGAGAGGACAGAGTTTATGGATAGTGGTGAAAAAGTGGTCAAATATAGATATTGTTGGTTCTGGTTTGGTTTTATTTTTGATTAATTGTTTTTTATATAATAATTATATCTATTTATGTTTATTTATATAGTATTTTTAGTGATTATTTATTTCTTATTTTTATGATGTGTTCTCTTTTTTGTGTTTATTTATGAGTTTTTATGGGATAAATCATTCTAATGTTGGTGATCACTAATTACAATTGCTAGTTTTTAACTCAAGCAGATTGTGAATGAATTTAGGGCCTTGTCGCATATTGGATAGGTGACCAGTTCAAGATCATCCTTGGTTGGTTCATGAAATTTTATCTACAGAAGACATAGTCCTAAAATAATTGTAGTTATAAATTTATCTACATCATCGAAAATAAGGAATAGATTTTTTATATAGGAATAATTTTATCATCTGTATTCTTCCTACAGAAATCAACTTATATAGTGTTATAACATTCTATGCCATTCTATATAATTTATGATCTATTTATTTTTTAAATTTAACTCTATTTATACTATAATAAATATTATTATATTCAATAATCAAAAAGTTCATGGTCTGTCCCAAATGTGATATTTGAATAAAAAAGATTAATCACAGAGATTATTTTTAAATATTATAATGAAATAAATTTAAACGATAGATAATATTTTAAATATATCTATTTATTAATTTATGTTTCATTATCCACACACTTGAATATATGATTAAAATAATTTTTTTATGTATATCAAATGCTTTTTTTAAATGATAATAATTACATTGGAAGAGGGAATTAATACTCTTATAACATATAATTTGAAGGAATTCATCATAAATGTTAATTATATTCTTTTATAATGAATTTTTATCTTCATGATATCATTAAAATTAATGAAAATCATAAATTTATACATCAAGGAATACATTTTATTTGAATATAATATTTGACAACATAATTTAATCAATTTTATAGGATATTTCATGCAATTATATGATAATATTTTCATAATTGGATAATAATATGTGAATAATTTTTTTTAACTAAATATTATGCTCTTATATGATTATTTAATCTACATTTGATAAATATTCACTTCATATGATAATTTTCTTTAGAAAGTATCCTTATCTTGACTTTCTGATCACATTGAATAATTTTGTTATTGATATTATAATATTAATTTTTTTTGATAATTTTATCTTCAAAAAGAATAGTTCAAATAAATTTTTCTATCTCATATGATAAATCTCAGGCATTATAAAATAATTGGATAATTTAAATTGTTTGTAATTTTATATCTTTCATGAAGATATTTTTATGTTTGTATGATGATTTCTTTTGGCATTAAGCATTATTCTTGTTTGTGAAAAAACACAAATATTATGAGATATTGTAACCTATTGTGATAGTTTATCTACTATTATGATAATTTCTTTAAATTATATTATTAACATGAAAAATTAAGGATTGAATAAAATTTTATAGAAGAAATATTTCTCATAAAAATGAATAATTAACTAAAACAGTTAATAATTATTTATTAGAAAAAATTTGAGATTATGTGTGTATACAATTATATGAAATGTTAATATAAGTGAGAACAATTTTAGTATGTCTAAATTAAACCCCTTATTGATGATCAATAATACCATGATAAATTAAACATAATATTTTAAATATTATATAATAACATGATAAAATATACATCAATTTTTCCGTTTACAGAGTAATGGTTAAACGTTCATATTAACTCTCTTTCCCATATTATTATGATGAAAAAATATTTAATAATTGTAGTAAAATATAATTCAATATAAAATAGTAAATTAATAACTATAAGAATATTTATTATATAAATGAATATAATTTTTCATTGATGAGGATAAATAAAATAGATTAATTAATCATATGTAAATAATAGTGTAAAGAAAAAAATTCACTACATTTTATTATTTTAAAAGAGAAACATTCATAAGAACAATGAAAGATATTAAAAAATATAAACCAATACAAAATATCTACATTTGGGATTTGTGTTAGGCTCCAATGATTTAAAGGTGGTACAATATTTTCAAAGGATATGAATTTATAGGAAATATTTATTCTCAGATAAGCCAATACTAGTAACATCTTTTATAGGATTCCTCAAAATAACCACAATATACCCATAATTCTTCAAGGATCATTTTTCATTAAATATATAGTCAGTTGAAAAGTGGAAAGTTAAGATTCTAAAAGTAATCCATGAGTCATAAGTCTATTATTCTCTCTATGTTTTGGATTCTAAAAAAATTATCACATTAAATTGCATCAAAAGGAAATAAAGAATAAATCCACCCATTTATATCCATAAAAATATTTTGGAATTATCCCTTATAGTTATTTGATTAAATAACACATTTTAAAAAATTTCTATGTGGTAGAAAATTGTTTCCTATAATAAATGTAGTAGAGAAAAAACTATCTTCCTTATGTAATCTATAAGGAACTCTATATGAATTGAAATACAATATTTTAAATTACTACATATTCCATTCATGATATTTTTCAAAACATGAATGTATTTATGAATAAATTTAAAACAAACCAAAATCCAAAAAATTATACTCCCATCATTAGAAATTACTGGGTTTGGAGAATCGTTATTCTGACTGTTATAAACTATCACAATATTACAAATATAAAATTACCTCACTCCCTAGGCTCAATATCATTATTAGATTGGGTAGCATTAAAAACTATGAAAAAAATATTGAACATATTTTATGATTTATTTTATAAATACATTTATTTATAATATATTCATCTTTATATAATATTTCACCTTATCAATAATGGGTAAATTATTTATAGTCAAATCATATTTCCATAATTGATCCTAAAAATATCAATAATACTGACCAATTCAACTATTTTATTGTTGGTTTCTTATATTAATTTTTATATTTGTCCTTATCAAGATATAGCTAGGATATGAAATAATTACTTAATTATTATTGGATTCAAAGGATACCACATCACATTTGGGCCCCTAAATTGTCCTATAAAGAATCATAATGTACGTGGATAAACACATCTACTAACCAGAGGACGTAATGGAATATATTTCAGATGAGGTGGTGAAAACATAAAAAATAATATTCATTATTAAAAAAAATGAAAAATTAAAACCCTAATTATATAATAAATTTAATTTTCTTATATATTTTAATTAATTAGTATTATAAGAAATAATGTATAATTAAAAATCTGGAATATTTTTCATCATCTTTTTATGATATTTTATAAAATCCAAATAGTCATGTAAATATATATTTCAAATGGAATTATTTATTAGGTATTCCACTTATGTATTCGACCAATAGCCGTCATATTTCATATATTTAGACCCATGAAGTGTTTTAAAACCAATATTATAAATATCCTCAAAATCTATATAGATTTCAGGACCTCCCAAACTGGATTTTCATTCCTTCTATACAACACAATAACTGGCTACATTGGTGGTCCTCATACATTACACCTCATGGAAATTATATATTTTATGGTAAATTATTGTTCTTCAGAACAAACCAGTTTAGAAATATTATTAAATCCCAAATTTCATGATGTAATAACCTAGGGAGACTGATCAAGTATATAATTATCAAGATATCTAATTTCCTTAAAACATTAATGATTTTTATTTGAGAAAACAAAATAATTTAATGATATATTCCTTTACACCAAAACATATATATTTTCATCAAAAAACAAGATCCCAATACTAATACACATCTTGGATTATTTGTTGCTCATATTAAATGTAAAAGCTTCATTCATAACATCCTAAGTTGTATCGACTATAACTATAAGTTTTTAATGCTCATCATGATCAATAAAAGCCTCTAATTCTTGAAAAAACATTTCTTCCTCAGAATATATTACATCCAAACCCTGTTTTTAAACATATCTAAATTGTGTAAAAATAGGAGAAGTAATAACATAAAATGAAAATACCTTAAATCTTATTCTCATAGAGAGAGGCTCATCATCCATTGAGTCCTATTACTCTTCTCAAACAATTGGTCATACAACAACAATGGACTCCCCCTCAACACTAGATGTGACATACTAAATTTCATTAGGATGAATATGTAATAAATTTATTATTAAATAGATATAAAAAAATAATTGAAATAAAAAACCCCTAGATCCATGAATTTTTATGAAATTGAATTTTTTTAAACCCATAAAACTATACTTCATATTTCTAAAATAATATTGAACTAGTAATTCCACAGGGATAGATAATTTAGGATTTTATTTAGAAAAAATAACTATTTATTATTATTTACATTGTAAAATTAATATTCTTCCTAAACAGTGGAATATCGAAAAAATGAATATCAGGTTTTAGTACATTTTCAAACTCATAATTCCATAAAATGGTAATTCTTTTAATGAAAATAACCAAATATATGTTTTCTCCATTAATGTCCTTTCTTGGATTTAACTCTACTTCTAAGGTTATAAAATAGATATCACAATCTCATGTGGATTTATATAATCAATATCTATTATGTATGAACTCAAATTAATGTATCCTTCATTTGAAAATGAAATTAATTCAATAAATTCCATATAATATGTTGATAATATATTCCCACTGACTTATAATACTTTAAATCACAATGATCATCAAATGAAATAGAGATTTTCATAGATCTATTTAACAATCTTCTAATGAAATTACTGCATTATTATATCAATAATGATAAACTCTCTTCCATGTAAGATACTAATATTATATAGAAACAAATCATTGTGGTCTTTCTAGGAAATTTCTATATCTTTTCCTCTTATAAAATTTGACGGAATACCTGGTCTTTTTGAACATTATAAAACTCATTCCCTCTATCATTTATACTCTACCATTATCAACATGTTTGAAATTAATTGGGACTTGAGGAATTTTTTATGTTATTAAATTTTATGAATTTTTAGAGAATAAGTTATATTTTTTTTCATTGGATGAGATTTTTCAAAATTTAATTTCTATCTATTTGAAAACATATGGTTTCCTTATATAATAGATAAAATAAAATAAAATAATAAAATATTTAATATGATATGGGTTTTGATAAATTATATCATAACCTATAATTCCAAAATTTTAGATATAAATTTTAAAATATTGAATATCGCATAATATATTAATTAAATAAATAATAAATTATTTATTTAAACTTTAATCAAATTCAACTAAAATAAAGTAATCATAATTATAAATTACTAATATAAAATTGATTAGTAGATTATTGGTTTGGTAAATATATCATCAAATTTATTTATAGTAAAAATAAAATGAATAGAAATATCTTGTTTTTTTAAATTATATCATATGAATTGATTTCTCAAATTAATACACATGGTCCTTGAGTTATTTATTATATTTTAATAATTTTTAATACTACACGTTTTATCACACATTATTGGCACATGATTAAAATTATATAAAATGTATGTTATTGTTTGTTTTGTATAAAACAAATGATAAAAAAGGTGTAATGAACACCACTTCAGTACATGATAATGAAAAAATATATATAACTAAGAAACTATAATTTCAATAAAAAGATATTGGTTCCAAATTTTATTTTTCTATCAATTCTACAACCACCAAATTCATAATCAAAATATAATGTTATATTGAAATTAAAATATTTTATAAAATTTAAAATTAAATAAATTCTACGTTTTAAATATTAAATATTATTTTGGATACTATTAAATGATATTATTTTTTTATTTTCTTGAAATATTTCACATAAAAAATCATTACATAATAGCTAGATTTTTTTTAGATACATAAATAATGTTCCGAATTATTTATCTATAAAACATGTGTTTAACTATTATTTGAGCATCATCCAAAATAGGATTTATGTTGTAACTAATAGGATTTAAATACGAATTAATAATTTTGATTCCGAACTATTTTAATAAATATTGTATGTATTTACATTGGTTTAATATATTCCCAAATCCTTTTAAAAAATTTAAATCAAGGTAAAAAATTTATATCACCCCCATGCATAATTTATGTAAAGGACCAAAGGCGGTATGCATAAATATTACATCATAATGTTCATTATTTAATTCTTAATAAAATAATACACTCTATACTCATTTAGGGTGAGTGACTATAGAAACATGGACAAAAGAAACAATTGTTATATAATTGAGTTACATCCTATCCCATTATGCTCATTATAACTAAACCCATTCTTAGAAATATAATATTTTATGAATTTCATAATAAACTAGGGACTGGAATCATAAGAAATGGTGATCTCAGATGCTATGTATGATTAGAGAAGGGGAATATTAAAATATAATTATCATAAAAGTATGGGAACAATAAAATAATATTTTAGAACTATATCGTGCATATCATAGATCATAATATTGAGTCATGAATAAATCATGGTATTAAAAGAGACGTGAATTATAATTGAATAAAAAGGAACAAATCCTATGAACATAACTTCTTTTCATGTAATAGTATTTGGAAAACACATAAGCATAGAAAATAATTTATTTAGTAGTTCATTTCCCTTTTACAATACTATCATAGTGGAATGGGTTCACTACAGAAACCAGCGTAGTAGTCAAATCCAAATACTAAGACTATCATTGTGGACATAATACCTTACTAAATTGGGTTTACACCCCATTATTGTCCTATTTATCTAATGAAATATAAATATATACCATATTAATTAAAATGGATATATAGGTTAAACCAATTTAATAATGAAAATAAAATATATGTGTGACAAAAGATCATAAAAAATTATCAATATAAAATTCCATGAACCGAAATGTGTCGCATGAAAAATTAATCAAAAAATAACCATTGGAAATTGACTGGTTTTGTAGTAATTTAATCATTTAATCATATAACAAGAATATGAAATTAAACTGGGTCTTTTAGGTATTCTATCATGGTACATCTTATAAAAGTTGAATTGGGATTAATACGAAAGTTATCATGGTACATCCTATGGAGGGAAAAGGTTATATGAAAATCATGTCATCATAAACAAAAAATTTCAAGAGAAAAACAAAATATGGTACCATTAGATAATTTCCCTTGTAATTATTTACTAACATAATCACTTGCATCATTTCTCGTGGAAAATTTTGTGTTTACATTAAATTTTTTTTTCTAAAATAAAAATTATATTGAAATAATTTTCATTGAAAATTAAATTATAATCATATAAATGTAGATTAAAATGAAATAATGGTTTTTATTTTAGTAAGTGAAATTCATGTTGATCATATTTTTTTATACATTTATTTCAATAAAATAAATTTTACTACCAAAGAGAGAAATGGTGATGTTTTTTTTGAAAAAGCATTATTTTAAAATATTGAGTACCTATTATAACGACCCATACTTTACATACATTGTTATTACTTCAAAATTTAAGCACACTTATTACAACATATAACAAAACCAGGAAAGGACCATATAGGTATAGTGTCTTTAGAAACTGGGAAACATAAACAACTGGTTCATAAAGTGTCTACACTGTCTCCCGTTTATTTCATCATATCTATAGTCCCTTTTGGCATATCTAACTTAATAGCCTTCTTCCTGACATGGGGAATGGAAACATAAAAAAGGGTGATCTCAAATGCTCAGTAAGGGTAAAAAAAGAAATATCAATCACACCATATTCATAATAACATAACATTTTGGAAATCTTACCCTGCAAAAGAGATCATAATTTCATAACATGGGATAAATCATAGTAGTGAAATGTAATCCCTATAATAATAACATAAAACATGAAACATTTTGGAATACACAAATAATCATATAGAATCATTTCTTATAAGTCAAGACTCATTTCCAAGACAATCTTAGTGGACAAAGACAATTTCTGAACCGAGTTCATTCCTCGTTTCAGTCCTGTTTCACTGAACCGGTTTAACATGCCATTCCAGCCATGTATATCTCATGAGATATAAAATCATTAACCAATTTATTGGAGGGATATATAGTTTCCACCCATCTCATAATGATACCATTCTTATGTGTGCCACAAAATCATAAATCATACATCATTGCATAACCCATGTAATAGAAATGGGATTCTTAAACAACATGACATCATAAAACAATTCATATTAGATAAAGGAATTCATAAAAATAATTCCATCACAACATAATCAAATCAATGTAATAATAGGTATAGAAACAGAACCCTACATTATCTTATAAGGAAAATATTTTTGATAAAACACTTGAACTCCATTCTTGATGAAAATTTCCTTTCTACTTCAAAAACATTTTCCTTTCTTAACATGTCATAAAATTTTAAACTAAAATAAGTTGATTAAAAATAAACATGAAAACTTTTAAAGGATGCTTCTTGGAAATAATGTTTTAAAAATCCATTTATTCCGTATAAGTTAAAAAAACATTCATCCCGTACTTTTGTTGGAAAAGTCAAAAATACCTCGTACGAAAAACAACAAAAGATTCCTTTCATATCTTTTAATAAAAAATCACCGAAGAGTAAAATTGAATTCAAAAAATTTTAGGTTGATGGAAACAATATTACATATTGACAAAACATGGATGTGGATGATAAAATACACCCCAGTAAATACCAATGTATAAACAATCTCAGATAAAAATGAGCTTGTGATATTTTCCCTTACCTTAGGTCCAATTTGCTTCGTAAGTGTCCGAACCTCCTATATAATTATTTAAATATTGTTATTGAATTATTCCAAAACCATAAATTATTTTATGATATCGTATATGGTCATATTCTTAGCATTTTATTAGTAATATTTCTTTACTACTTGTTATTCGTGTGTTTATTACTTTTTGTTCATATGCGTGTTTTATCGAATAAATTATTATTATTATTATTAGGTTATAGATACCTCATTTCCAGAATGGTATTAGTGTACTATATATCATATTTATTCGTTCAATCCATTTATATAATCATTATGCAATTAAGATCATGTAGAACGAATCGTGTCACATCGTGGAGACGATATTCCGTACGTACGCACGAGCAATGATATCATTCCCAAGATCGTGGAATTGTATGGGAGTGTATGTATACTATTTAAGAATCAATAACACTTTAAAATATTCATATATAGTTATTTATTTTCACTATTAATCCCATCCAAGTTTGGTGGTGATGGAAAATAGATTACACCACGGCGTGGAGACGGTATTCCGTACGTACGCACGCGCGGTGATTTCGTTTTCCATAGGATGGATAGATGGTGAAATAGGGTTGTTTCATATTTATAATAACATATCAGTATATGGGTGATACTGATGTTATTACTTCATAATGAAACAACTAAAGAAGAAGAAGTGGAAGAAGAAATAAAGATGAAAGAATCGATAACGGACATTACCTCTTCTTTGAAGCGCTTCTTTGAGACCTCCTTTTAAGGCACTAAAATTGGTCATTGAAGAAGACCAGGACCTCTAGGACGTCTCTAGGGAAGTGGAGAAATGAAATTGGCAGGGGTTGGCCGATCCTGAAGGCTCAAAGTTGTGTGAGGAAGAGAGGGAGGAGGTTCCCTTTTATTAGGGAGGAGAGGGGCACCTTTGGAATAACTAAAAATATTATTTAATTATAAAGTCAAATTCGGATTTTAATAGCTCCAAATTGATATATTTCCAAGATAAGGTGGGTATGGGTCGAAATACTCTAATCCAATAGAATTTAGACAAGTTTAGGTATCAATTTTAACCTTTTCATTTAGATTTAACTTTAAGTTAGATAATTTAACTTTTACGGTGTCTTCTTGTTTTCTTACACTATAAGGTTAATAAACTTACTATATCAAGACAAAAGAACCCCAAGTTTTTTATTATTAATATATATAACCTTATCTAAGTCATTTGGCCGATACTTAGATTTTTAGGAATAAAATAACAATTAATAATATAATATTTGTTTTAAAAACTATTTTATGTCAAATTTCACACTATTTAGTAATTGATTTTTTTGAAACTTATAACAGAATTCATAGTTCGAACCAAGTTAATTAAATCAATAATAACATGTCATATTAACCTAGAAATTCATTTTAATTCATAAAAAGTCTCAAATTACATTTATTTGGGTATTTATAACATCAATTATGTCAATTTTTCATTAATAAGATAATTACCCTTCATCTTTGTTTCATAAATAAATTAAATTATTTAATGTCTAAAAATTACAAATAAAATACCATTATGTAGGAAATATTTTTATATTTCTAATTAATATTTATAGTCGAATTTATATTATGTATAACCCCATATTAAATGTTATTTACTTATTAAACATTGATTTTAACAATTTTAACCCTTCTTTAAATAAATTAATAATAAATGTGCTAATCAAATCCAAGTGGGCCTAAATGGTCATATTTTATTCCTAAAGTTGTTTTTTGACGAATTACACTTATCCAATAGAATTAGGTAATGTGTTAGGGTAATATTAATAACACTTTTACCCTTCATTACCCTATTTACTTTTAACCGTGGTAAAATAAAGTAAAAAGTTACTATTCACCAAAAATTATTTTCATCTCATTGAACCACATTTTAGTCTTTGTTATTAACTGTGTCTCTTGGATTTTCGAAATTCCACTCATAGAAGTGGTAAAATTAAGTTTTATGAAAATTTCAGTTTTTATAACTACCACTTAGTGGTTTCACTATTAATCAAAAATTGAAAGTTTTCAGAAAAATACCAAAATTTCCCCCTAGGCTAATTTCGATATTCCAAATCCAAAAATGAAGTCCATTTTGAAAAATAAAATTTATAAAATTTCAAAAAGTGGTTATTACTATTCATAACGGCTAGTTTTAATAATACTTTAATAGCATATCGTTGTTTAGTGAAACTCGGTATTGCGTACGACGCATGCTATTAAGGAAGGCCACGATTGCATATAAAGAAAGCCAAGCTAGTGTTGTGTGTAGTGAAATATTCCTTTGATAAAAACAAAATATTTCTCATAAATGTCTCGGGCGTTACATTCTACCCCCCTTAAAATGAATTTCACCCTCGAAATCCATCACTTTGTAACAAAAAGATGAGGATACCTCTCCCTCATCATATCCTCAAACTCTCATGTAGCTTCTTCTAATTGGTGGTTCCTCCATAAAAAGTTCACCAATAAAGTGGTCTTGTTTCTTAGGACTTTTTCTCTATGATCCAGAATCTCTATCGGCTGTTCTTCAAAAGAAAAATCTTTCTCCAGTGGTACAACTTCTGAGCTGAGTACATTGAAGGATCAGGTATGTACTTTCTCAGGAGAGATACATGGAACACATCGTGAACTTGAGATAGATTCGGTGCAAGCGCCAATAGGTAAGCTACCTTTCCAACACGATCTAGTTTTTCGTAAGGACCGATATATCTAGGGCTCAAATTTCCCTTCCTTCCAAATCTCATGACCCTCTTCCAGGGAGATATTCGTAAGAACACTTTATCACCCACTTCAAACTCTAGGTCGTTTTTTCGTTTGTCGGCATAACTTTTCTGTCGACTCTGAGCTCCTCTTATGTGTTGTTGAATAGATCAGACCTTTTCTTCCATCTCATCAACAAGATCAGGTCCTAATAGCTTTATTTCCCCAACTTCATCCCAGCAAGTTGGAGTCTTGCATTTCATCACATAGAGAGCTTCATAAGGAGCCATCTGAATACTAGAGTGAAAGCTATTATTATAAGAAAATTCCACCAAAGGTAGGAGTTGATTCCAACCACCTATGAAATCCATAGAGCAAGCTCCCAATATATCTTGTAGAGTTTGAATTGTTCTCTCAGAATAACCGTCTGTCTGAGGATGATTAGCAGTGCTGAAACTCAACTCTGTATCAAGAGTATGCTGAAGACTTCGCCAGAACTTCGAGGTAAATCTCGGATCCCGATCAGATATAATAGAAAGTGGTACCCCATGCAATCTTACCACTTCTTTTACATATATCCTGGCAAGATTATCCAGAGAGAAATCCTCTCTAATACCAATGAAGTGTGCAGAATTTGTAAGATGATCAACTATGACCCAGATAGCATTATTTCCTTAGGATGTTTTAGGAAGTCCTGTGACAAAGTCTACAGGGATGTTTTCCCATTTCCATTCGGGTATGGGTAATGGTTGTAACATCCCCACAGACTTCTGTCTCTCAGCTTTAACGCGCTGACAAACAAAGTATCGAGGGACATATTCAGCAAAATCGCTTTTCATGCCATCCCACAAAAAGTACTCTTTCAGGTCCCTATACATCTTCGTGCTTCCAGGATGAATAGATAATGAAGAACTGTGAGCCTCATCCAGCAGCTCCTTCTTTAATTCGGGGATGGGAGGAAGACAAACCTGATTCCTGAACATTATTATCCCATCACAATCATGGTTGAATTCAGGAACATTTCTCACCTTCTTTTGTAACTCTCCATCTTCATTCTGTGCCTCGGTAATCTTCACATGTATAGATGGTTGAACATTCATTTGAGAAAGATACGAATTTTCCCCTTCCATTATAATTCCAAGATCCATCCATTTTAAATCCATAAATATTGGATCTTTTGTGATCCTCATCATGGATAAACTGGCATGGTCTTGTCGACTTAATGCATCTTCCAACTTGTTTGCTTTCCCAGGGCGATAATGGATTGACCAGTCATAATCCTTAATCAGCACCAACCATCTTCATTGGTGCATATTCAGCTCCTTTTGTGTGAAAATATACATTAAACTTTTATGATCAGAATAAATGTCACACCTTTCTCCATAAAGATAATGCCTCCAAATCATTAATGCAAATATTACCACATCTAACTCCAAATTATGTGTTGGGAAATTTTTCTCATGGATTTTCAACAGTCATGAGGCATAAGCTATCACCATATCATTTTGCATAAGAACACACCCAGCCTCTTCTTGGATGCATCACTGTATATCACAAACCTTTCTCCACTACAAGGCAGTGTGAGCACACGTGCACTGGATGACCTTCTTTTCAACTCCTTGAAATTCTCTTCACATTCCTCCGTCCAAACAAACTTAACTCCTTTCTGAGTCAACCTCGTGAGTGGATTAGCTAATCGTGAAAAATCTTTCACAAAATGTCGATAATACCCATCCATACCAAGAAAACTTCGGATCTCAGTTACTGTTGTTGGTCTCGACCATCTTTCGATAACCTCTATTTTTGCTGGATCCATAGATATCCACTCTTTTGAGATTATGTGACCCAAAAATGAAACTTTTTGAAGCCAAAATTCACACTTAGTAAATTTGGCATAAAGCTTCTCCTTTCTCAGGGTCTTCAATATAATTCTCAAGTAATCTTCATGTTCTTTATTTCTCTTTGAATAGAAAAGAATATTGTCTATAAAGACTACCACAAATTGATCAAGATAGTCTCTAAAGACTCTATTCATCAGATCCATGAAGATATCAGGATAATTAGTAAGACCAAATGCCATAACTATAAATTCATAGTGTCCATACCTTGTACGGAAAGCAGTATTTGGTATATCCTCCCTTTTGAACCTTAATTGATGATACCCTGAAGGAAGATCAATATTGGAAAATTATTGAGCTCCACTTAGTTGGTCAAATAAGTTATCAATGCGTGGGAGAGGATATTTGTTCTTGATAGTGATCTTGTTATGTTCTCGATAATCAATGCAGATTCTCATTGATCCATCTTTCTTCATAACAAATAGAATAGGTGCTCCCCAAGGTCACACACTAGGGAGTATGAATCCCTTATAAAGATTATCTTGGAGTTTCTTCTTCAATTCCTGCAACTCAATTGGGGCCATTCTATAAGGTGACTTTCAAATAGGCAAAGAACCCGGTACGAGTTCTATTGAAAACTCAACATCACGATTTGGAAGAAGACTGGGGAATTCCTCTGGAAAGACATCATAAAACTCCCGTACAATGGGAATATTCTTAACTGTGAGTTTCTAACCAACCATTTGAGATAAATAACCTTCATTCAGTGGAATCACGACCCATAAAATGGAAGAAATTTCCACTAGAAGGTTATGTTCATCCTTGCATCGATAGACGATCATAGATTGATATGGAATATGAAATGTGATATACCTTCTTTGGAAATTGATATGAGCTCCATATAAAGAATTTCAATCCATGCCAATAATCACATCAAATTCCACTATAGGAAGGATAACAAGATTTTCAAGAAGCACTTTCTCACAGACTTCAATCAGAGAAGAATTATAATCATTTGATGCTACTATTGTGCAATTAGGGGTTGTCACATCTAAGTCAACATCAAATTGTTGATGTAATACGGTGATATCCTTAGAAAATTCTTCAGAAATAAATGAGTGGGTGGATCCAGAATCAAATAAAACATTTTATACTTTAGAGTGGATGGTAAGTATACCTTTCACCACATCGTTATTGTACTCCACATAACTGATAAAAATTGCATGTTACATTTCTTTGTCTTTAGCCTTAAGATTTTTTTGATGTCGATCATCATAAAAAACCCTTGGATTAGGTCATTTATTGGCATAATTCCACATCTCCTTGAACTTGAAACATTGAAGTGTAGTAGGTTCATTATATGTGTACCTTCCTTTGTTTGCATCATTAGAAATCTTCTTCCCATCATTGCGGCATTCAAATGCCAGATGACCTTCTTTTCCACATTTGAAACATTTATGTGTCCCTTTAAGACAACTCCCTCCATGTTTCTTTCCACACTTTGTGCATAAGGGAAAGCTCATCTTATTTTGAGTGTGCTCTTTAGATTTTCCTTTGAATTCCATTTTCCTATTCTTATCAAACCCATATGACTGATGGGTTACTCCAATATCCATCTCAACTTTGAGAGCACATCGAACGATTTCTTCGTAGCTATTGAAGTCCCTTATGTCTAAGGCCCTTAGAAGACTTGGTTTTAAGCCACTAAAGAATCGATCGATCTTACTCTCAGGTTGGATAATAATACATGAAGCGTACCTTGCAAGTCTTGTAAAATTTTCTTCATAGGTACCAACAGATTCATCATCCTTTTTCATTAGTTCAAAAAACTCTTTATCCATCTTTGTTCGGAGAATATGAAGGATGTACTTATTTAAAAATAAGTTCTTGAACTTGTCCCATTACATGGGCTCAATTTTATATCTTTGCCTCATATTCTTGATAAGATTCCACCATTGATCAACATCACCTTCCAAATGATACACTGATAAGATGAATTTATCGTGTTCAGAAAATTGAAGAACTGAAAATATCTTTTCAGTAGTACTAATCCATTGTTTATCAACTAATGGATCAGTAGACCCATTGAATGAATGTGGATACAGCCTCATGAAGGATTCAAAATAATGATGCTCTTTCCTTTGCTCATTTGGAATTCATGTATGATTCATTGCTTGAGAAATTTGTGTGAGTATGGCTACAAGATTTTTTATTCCAGCTCCCATAACGTTTGGTTGCTCAAGGGGACAATCATTGCATTGCCTGTCGCATTCCGCATTAACACGGTTCCTTCGGGTTCTAGCCATTGACTAAAACCAACAAGAATAGTGTGAGAAACACTAATTATAATAGGAAAACCACATAATCAGGAATAAAATTTCACACTTAAGGTCTTATCCTAGGTTATTCATGTCCATTTCTAAAACACTAAGATTGTGTTATATTTTTAGACTTATCCTTAGGGTTCTTTCTAAGGCTTTCACATCCTAGTTTCCAAAGGATGACTATAACCTCCCTCTGATACCAACTATGACGACCCATAATTTACATACATTGTTATTACATCAAAATTGAAGCACATTTATTACAACATATAACAAAACCAGGAATGGACCGTATAGGTATAGTGTCTTTATATTCTAGGAAACATAAACGACTGGTTCATAAAGCTTCTACATTGTCTCCCATTTATTTCATCATATCTATAGTCCCTTTTGGAATATATTAATTAATAACCATCTTCCTGACTTCGGGAAGGAAAACATACAAAAGGGGGAGCTCAAATTCTCAGTAAGGCTAAACAAAAGAAATATCAATCACATCATATTCATAAGAACATAGCATTTTGGAAATATTACCCTGCAACAGAGATCAAAATTTCATAACATGGGATAAATCATAGTAGTGAAATGTAATCCCAATATTTATAACATAAAACATGAAAATTTGTGGCATACACACATAATCATAGAGAATCATTTCTTATTAGTCAAGACTCATTTCCTAGACTATCTCAGTGTTGAAAGTCTATTTCTGAACCGAGTTCATTCCTCGTTTTAGTCATGTTTCACTGAACCGGTTTAACCTACCGTTCCGGCCATGTCTATATCATGAGATATAAAATCATTACCCAATGAATTGGAGGGAGATATAGGTCCCACCCATCTCATAATGATATCATTCTTATGTGTTCCACAAAATCATAAATCATGCATCATTGCAGAACCCATGTAATAAAAATGGGATTCTTAAACAACACGACGTCATAAAAAAATTCTTATAATATAAAGGAATTAATAAAAATAATTCCATCACAACATAATCAAATCAATGTAATAATTGGTATAGAAACAGAACCCTATATTATATTAGAAGGAAAATAATTTTGATAAAACACTTGAACTCCATTCTTGAGGAAAATATCCTTTCTACTTCAAAAACATTTTCCTTTCTTAACATGTCATAAAATTTTAAACTAAAATATGTTGATTAAAAATAAACATGAAAACATGTAAAATAATATTATTTGAAATAATTTTTTAAAAATCCATTTATACCGTATATGTTAAAGAAACATTCTTCTCGTACTTTTGTTGGAAAAGTCAAAAAGTACCTCGTACGAAAAACTACAAAAGTTTCCTTTCATATCTTTTAATAAAAACTCACCGAAGGCTAAAATATAATTTAAACAATTTTAGGTGGATGGAAACAATATTACATATTGAGGAAACATGAATGTGGATGATAAAATACACTCCAGTAAAAACCAATGTATAAACAATCTCGGATAAAAATGAGATTGTGATATTTTCCCTTACCTTAGGTCCAATTTTCTTCGTAAGTGTCCAAACCTCCTGTATAATGATTTAAATATTGTTATTGACTTATTACAGAACCATATATATTTTTATGATATCATATATGGTCATATTCTTATCTTCTTTTTAGTAATATTTCATTACTACTTGTTATTCGGGTGTTTATTACTTTTTGTTCTTATGCGTGTTTTGTCGAATAAATTATTATTTTTCTTTTTAGGTTGTAGATACCTCATTTCCTGAATTGTATTAGTGTACTATATATCATATTTATTCATTAAATTCATTTATATAATCATTATGAAATTATTATCATGTAGAACGAATCACATCACATCATGGAGATGGTATTCCATACGTACGCACGAGCGATTAGATCGTTCCCATGATCGTGGACTTGTATTGGAGTGTATGTATACTGTTTCATAATCAATACCACTTTACAATAATCATATATAGTTATTTATTTTCACTATTATACCCATCCAAGTAAGGTGGTGATGTATAATAGATTACACCACGACGTGGGGACGATATTCCGTACATACGCACGCGCGGTGATTTCGTTTTCCGTAGGATGGATAGATTGTGAAATAGGGTTGTTTCATACTTATAATAAAATATCTGTATATTAGTGATACTGATGTTATTACTTCATAATGATACAACTAAAGAAGAAGAAGTGGAAGAAGAAATAAAGATGAAAGAATTGATAACAGACATTACCTCTTCTTTGATGCGCTTCTTTGAGACCTCATTTTATGGAACAAAAATTGTTCTTTGAATAAGACCAGGACCTCTATGATGTATCTAGGGAAGTGGAGAGAATAAATTTTCAGGGGTTGGACGAACTTAAAGGCTCAATGTGGTGTGAGGAAGAGAGGGAGGAGGTGCCCTTTTATAAGGGAGGAGAGGGGAACCTTTGGAATAACTAAAAATATTATTTTATTATAAAGTCAAATTCGGTTTTTAATAGCTCAAAATTTATATATTTAGAAAATAAGGTGGGTATGGGTCGAAATCCTATCATCCAATATAATTTAGACAATTTTAGGTATCAATTTTAACCTTATAATTTAGATTTATCTTTAAGTTAGATAATTTAACTTTTACCGTGTCGTTTTGTTTTCTTACACTATAAGGTTAATAAACTCACTATATCCAGACGAACGAACCCCAAGTTGTTTAATATTAATATATATAACCTTTTCTAAGTCCTTTGGCCGAACCTTATATTTTTATGAATAAAATAAAAATTAATAATATAATATTTGTTTCAAAAACTATTTTATGTCAATTTTGACACTATTTAGTAATTGATTTTTTTGAAAATCATAACAGAATTATTAGTTCTAAACAAGTTAATTAAATCAATACTAAAATGTCATATTAACCAATAAAATTATTTTAATTCATAAAAAGTCTCATAATACATTTATTTTGGTATTTATGACATCAATTATGTCAATATTTCATTAATAAGATAAATACTCTATCATCTTTGTGTCATAAATAAATTATATTATATAATGTCTAAAAATTACAAATAAAATACCTTTATTTAGGAAATATTTTTAACTTTCTAATGAATATTTATAGTCTAATTTATCTTATGTATATCCCCATATTAAAAATTCTTTACTTATTAAACTTTTATTTTAACTATTTTAACCCTTCTTTAAATAAATTAATAATAAATGTCCTAATCTAATCCAAGTCGGCCTAAATGGTCATATTTTATTCCTAAGGTTGTTTTTGGTCGAATTAATCTTATCCAATAGAATTAAGACATGTGTTAGGGAAATATTAATAACACTTTTACCCTTAATTACCCTATTTAATTTTAACCGTGGTTAAAAAAAAGCAAAAAGTTACTATTCACCAAAAAATATTTTCATCTCATTGAACCACATTTTAGTCCTTTATATTGAAAGTGTCTCTCGGATTTTCGGAATTCCTCTCACAGAAGTGGTAAAATTATGTTTTATGAAAAATTCTTTTTTTTAACTACCACTTAGTGGTTTCACTATTCATTAAAAATTGAATGTTTACTAAAAAATACCAAAATTTTACCCTAGGATAATTTCGATATTCCGAATCCAAAAATGAAGTCTATTTGGAAAAATAAAATTTATAAAATTTAAAAAAGTGGTTATTACTATTCATAACGACTAGTTTTAATAATATTTTAATACCATATCGTTGTTTAGTGAAACTCGGTATTGCGTCTGACGCAAGATATTGAGGAAGGCCGTGATTGCGTGTAAAGAAATCCAAGCTAGTGTTGTGTGTAGTGAATTATTCCTGTGATAAAAACAAAATATTTCTCATAAAAGTCTCGAGCGTTACACCTAATGTGAGGAAAATTAAAGGAAACATTTATTATCATAAAATAGAAATTGTATATGATATTTCAGAAAATTATTTATGGATATATACTAAAAGTTTTTTGTTGAAAGGATATTCATAAACCAATTTTCATAAACGATGAGATTACAACACAAAACTCACAACACAATGTCAAATTGAATCATCAGACATATGAAGGAATAATGTTAAATTAAATCTATATGGTTATTTTAAATATTAAATTAATAATATTACCTTTAATATTGGTTTTATATACAACTCATAGATTAATATTGGATTATTACATAATGTATATACAAAATATGAAAATGGAGTCCAAAACTCTTTCCCTAAAATCTCATCTTCCATCAAACACATTAAATCCTCTTTTATAATAAATATAATTATATTATAATTATTTTAATTTAGAATTTATATATATATATATCATAAAATATATTATTTTTTATGACCATTTTTTACCTTTTTATTAAAAGTTCTATGTTAAAATCACTTTACAGGTAATAACTAATTTTTTCTTATATGTTTTGTTTTCTATTTTTGGTCTTATTAATGTTTTTATAATTCAATAATCTAAAAAATATTAAAAATATTTAAATATAATATATATTCTGTATATATGTATTTGTAGTAATCCAGTAATGCTAGAGATTGAAAATTAAATACATTGTTCATGGATACGGTATGTCATATGTACACATTTACATTTCTTTCATTTTGTTGGAATAATTAAATGAACAAAGTTAATATATATATTAACATTAAATAATAATTTCATATCATATATGTAATATATTTTCAATAATCCATCCTAATTACATTCCATGTAATTTATGAACGAATTTCATCGCTTCTATAGGTAGTTGTATGTAGTAAACATGAACGACATTATCATATTCCCATGGATTGGAAAGTGTATTTTTATATGCGATATAATAATTTACAAAGAATTATAGTATCATATATAATATATAAACATAAAATATATAATTTTATCTATCCATGAGAGGTGGTAATGGAAATCTAATAACATTTGAAGACGAGGCAGTAGTTCATCCTACACATGATTGATTACTTATTATTCCATTTAATTTAGGGGGAGATGAATAAACTGTTTTACATTAATGAAATAATATATATTTTAATTAGAGATAGTTTTTTCTAAATTTAATAATTGAATAATATTTTATGGAGTTATATATAGAAGAAAAAAGTTTCATAGATAAAAAACACTACATTTTCTTTTGACAACCTCATTATGTTTAACATTAATCCTTCCTAGATTGAGTTTATCATCCCACCAAGGACTTTGGGATTGAGGAATTTATATAATGGTATTTATTTTTGGATGGTTTAGAACAAGATGGTTATTTAATTGTGATGTGGAGAAAATATGAGGTGGCCTTTTTAAATGGTGGAGAGGACACACATATAATTTTTTAAATGAATAAATTGTACCCATGTTTTTACGTACCAAAAAGAACCAAAAGTCGAAATTATTTATCTGTATATGTTATAATGTATAAATTGTTTTATTAAACAAGATTTTAAATGATTATAAGTAATTCTAGTCCTAATAATTTTATATTATCCATCGTTAAAACTATTTTAACCATTACCAGTCTAATTAATATTTCATTATTTTATATTAGTTTATCAGAAAATTAATTTCAAATTATTTTATAATATAAATTATTTTGAATAAAAATATTTAATCAATTTCATCACATTTCAATCATATGATTGGAAACATTTATTTTCTAATTAATATCACAAAAATGTTTATAAAATGTTTTCCAATGGAAAATGTTCCATTGTATATGATGTTTTTATATAATAATTCAAATTTAAAATTATTATAATATCATAAATTGGATTAATGGAAATATAATTGAACTTATATTACTTTTCATACTATTTTAAAACAAAAATTAAACTTATAAATTTTTTAAATAAAAATGTTGTTTTAAAATACAATTTTTTTTCTTTTCATTGTGTGATTAATCTACTCATAAAAATACAAAAAACCCATTCTATTATAATTTTGACATGATTATTTCTTAACTGAAGTTTATTATTCCCAAAATGAATTATATTATTTAAAAAAATTCTATTTCATTTAGAAAATGAAATATTATTTTAGAAAGTGTATTTTTTGAAACATATAAAGACAACAAAAATTTAAGTCATTATATATCAATATGTTTTATTTAATTAATAACATTATAAATCGTAAATTTTCATAAAAAAATAATAATCCCTCTATATTAAATATCTTTGTTATAATGTTTGTTTTTAAATAATAATATTATTAGTTTTTCATGTTTCTATAAAACACAGTGTTGTGCATAAAACAAGATGTGGAATAAATTAAATTTTGTTTGAAAATTATTTTATAACATATCTAGATGTAACATTTACCCCCCCTCAAATTAATTTCACCTATAAAATTAGATATCATCGATAAAAATATTTGGATGGTACATTACTTTATCATATCCTCATGATCCCAAATAGTTTCCTCAAACTGGTCATTTCGCCATAAAACATTTAGAAGGCGTGTAATATTATTTCACAGAACAATATATATTAGATCCAACTTCTATAACATTTTTTCCTAATATTAATTATATTATTCAATTGGAATGGCATTTGAGTTCAATATATGTTAATGGAAAGTTATGTACTTCTTCAAGATAAGTAATAATGTCGAGATTGGTTTAATGAAAATTCAAGGTGATAAGATATAATCTAAATATGAACCAAAATTTTCAAAGTTAGAGAAATACATCCAGATTAGTTTTCCATTATTTCTAAACATCTTTACCTTATTCTTGTTATATCATAAAAATTGTAATGAATTTTTATTCATAACCTTTTTGTTGAAATTGTTTTGTGTGTATGGGATACTGAATGGAAATAAAATTCACTACCATTTCTCTATCTATATTTAGTTACCATTCTATTATTTCAGTAACTTCATTCTATCACATTAGATATTAACACATCACTCCATAGTGGGAATTACAAGTATCTATATAAATTATTAAGTATATGAAATCATTTTATTAAATCTTTAATAGTGTAAGTTATTGATCTAGATAACCATTAAAATATTGAGAATGAGAACACACAATATCCAATAGGGTTTCAATTTTTATTTCATACTTCTCATCTATTGTAAAATGATATGTAGTATTTACTCTCAAATACCTATCTATAGCTTCCTAAAGATAGTTTACAAAATTAAGATGAAATTCATATCCTTATTAGATAAAATTTATTTATTTTCTTCATGAAACAATACTAATCCCATAATTGTTATGTGCTGATATTTTATTGTTATCGTATAACAAAATTATAAAATTTTCCCATTAGAAATTTTTTGGAGTCCGAAGAAGAAACACACGGTGATTTTTCCAATTTCTATTCTGGTATAAGTGCTGTAATTAACATCCTCTGTGACTTTTGTTTCTCAATGTTTGTTTTTTAATGTATCAAGAACTCACATATATACTCTATTATATATTTCACCATTCCATCCCATAATAAATATACTTTTAAATCACTATATATATTCATGATTTTTGGATGAATACATTATTTATAAATATGGGCTTACCCTAAAATGTCCTTTTTTACATATAGTATGAATAGAACACATACACTTTTCATCAACCATGTCCTTCTATAATGATTAATATTAAACTCAACAATATTTTTTACCTTAATTTTTATCTCTTAATCTTATATATATGCTTATTTAATGTTCAATATGCTGAATGGTTTACTATTAAATTTATAATGAATGGATTTTACTTCTCCGGTTAGGATTTATAGATCCATCTTTTTAAAATATAGAATTATGGTTAATTAATTGATAAACATCATGGATAATCCAGCATGACGATTTCTAATAATAGTATTTACTACCTTTAGTTCATTCCCAGGGAGGTATTATATTCCGCGGTCATAATATTTAATTAACTATAACAATTTTCTATCACTCATATTCAACCCCTTATGTATGAATATATAAATGTAGATATTGTGATTAGTATATAATTCCTAGTGTTTTCAAATGATAAAAGTCCTCTGGATATTTAATGTAAAAAATTAAATTTTTTGACTCCAAATCATGAATACTATATATTTTGGGGCCTACATTTTTTAATAGTATAAGATTTAATCATGTAATATTTTGTAAGAACTCCTCAAAACACCTTATTGGATCCATAAATATATATTATATCATATTATTCACTATATATTAAAATAAGAACACGTTTGTTGGATGATATTTTCTTTAATTCCATGAAATCATCCCCAAATTAATATATTAGGTGGACCATGGATCCATTCTATTTTACCACAGTTAACATACATAGGATTCATTAAAATATAACAAAAAACTATCAATATTATTTATTTACTACATGAATACTATTGATATTAGATTTTATGGTTATTCTGTTACACTATTCTATAGCCTCCATATTTGATCAATCCACTAATATAACATATGATGATATTATATAACCCCACGAATTTATCATATATTTTCTCATTCATTAGGTTTTTTAGTAAAACCCTTATGTGATCTTCATAATCTCCATTTTTTCATTGAATAGATAAAAATATCATGTATAAATACCCCCAAAAATTAATTAACGTAATCTATAAAGAAAAATAAATAAATCCCTGAATATAGTTGTTGAATTGTAAAGAATAAATTACATTACTATGTGTTCATATATTTATTACCATATCATTGAATGATATGTTGTGTACATCCTTTTCCATGACCCTTAAATAATGATATATGGATTCATTTTCAGTGTTAAAAAATTATTAAGCTCAACATATTTGATAAAATATTTCATCAATATATAGTTGGTGATACTTGTAATTGATATTGATTTTCATTATCTATATATAATCATTACTGAGTCATGTTGAACTTTTTATCCTAAAAAAAATATCAACACACAAAGGTGACATACAGGGGAGAATGAATCCATTCTCTAAGTTCACATATAGTGGATTCATTAATTCCTACAACTCAACCATAGCTATTCTATTATGTTTTTTTGATATAAGTTTTTCACAAGTTTTCAGTTGTACTATGAACTCAACTTTACATTTTTGTGGCATCTTAGAAAACACTTATGTAAGTACATCATAAAACAATAGAAAAACCGGAATGTCGTCAATTTTGAATTTCTCTCCAAAAATATGTGATGAACACACCTATTTAATAGTAATCAATAACCATAAAATTGATTTTATTACAATAATAAGATCATAATTAATTATGTATTGATAATAAACCATAGTTTGGCTTAAAAATCATATTTAACCTCTATTATAAATAAATTCATGTTGTATTTATAAATATATATACTATCCATCCCAAATATAATATCGAACCCAATGAATGGAATTATGAAAATATTTGTAGGAAGAACACTCTAAAAAATTTCAATAGAAGATAAATATTGAAGTGCTTTTACATTGGATTGGGGAATAGGTTGGGAACAATTTTCCAAATTCTGTGTATGAAATGGTATGGGCCTCCTTTGAGGCATTGAAGGGTTAAAAGTGGGAAGAAAATTTGGGAAAACAAGTATCCAAACAAAGATAATTTTTATAATAAAGGAGACAAATATTTCACTATTAAAATATATTAAAACCATAAACCCTTTATTTTTCTTCCTCTACATAATACTGTTATATTTGGAGCTCCCTTTTGAATCCAATTCATTAGCATGGCTACCATTTCGGCACCCCACGTCCAATATGAGAATTTTTTTCTCATTTGTTTATGCTAGTGAGTGATCCCTTCCACATGGATTGTTATTCATTTTACATCATATCGTTTGAGTTATTTATGTGCAAGATAATATCCCGTATTTTTAGGATTTCCATATGTTCTTCAATTTTATCTCGATCAAGATTGAATTAGTGGTCTTTACAGGACGAGTGTTCTAAAAAATTTCCTAAGGTATATGGTCAATAAAATATTTAGGTTTTTTGTGTTTTATATTAATTGTTATCATTTTTCCTACCATTATGATTTATGGGGGTAGACCAATAATTAATAAATAAATTTCAATTAATGAATTAAAACATTTTCCCCCTAGATTATATTTAAGATTTATTTAGGTTTTTATCCCCAACATAGGGAAACATGGGGTCTTCCTTTGCATTTAATTTACATAATAACACCCCATTAGGTCTGTCTGTGATCAAAAAGATAAAGGTAGACTTTATAAATTGATTAAATTCAATTGTTATGTCATGATAGAGTTGATGCCTCATTTTCCATGTGATGACATGATGTGAATTGTTTAAATTATTTAAATGGATATTCATATATGAGTTATATGAACACATGGAATATGAATGATTATGAAATGATGAATGAAATTAATTTATGGATGGATATAGTAGTGAATTATTTGGATGATATTTTTGGATGATTATTATGAAGGAAACTAGATTAATTTATACGTTATGGTTCCTTAATAATGTATTCTATTTCATGGGCTTATTTACTCTTTGGAGGTTTATTTCATTGGATAAATCAATGACATACTTCCACATGGATCTAGATTTCAATGTATTAAATTAGGCATGGTTTGTTGACATTTTCCTAGGAATCCACCAAATTCATTAAGAAACACCCATTGTGATTCCTCTGGAACTCAATGAGGATGTCTTGGTCTTCTATTCATTGGATTTGGAACTTCATGGGAAGAAACTAATGATTACATGGAAAGGACCCTATAGAAATTATTGAAAATTTGTCATGGACATTGTTATTTTTATATACTAGATTATTAGGTGTAGACATGATGGATATTATACGTCTGGTTATATGGAGGGGTTATGGTGGATTTGATTCATTCTTTGCAGGTAGCCCTCGTATTGGTATTATAGTATAGTGGATTGACAAAACAATATTACAAATGTTTTGTAATGTTTTTAACAATGCCTTATTTTTTGGACACTGACTATTGTTTGTTGGGATACATGTTTGGTTGTATAGATTCGCATATTTCCTGGTAAAATTTATTTTGGTACATCTTTAACTATTATATTTATTTCACATTTATTATTTTTTTATAAGGACGATTAATTTATTATAGAAATAGTTTATGGTGTCACACTGAGTGTTATCTCCCAACCTATTCTGGTTACTATTGGGTACCTAGATAGACCTCCAGGATGGAGGTAGGGACTAAGAAATGTTCCCTTAGTTTTATGTTTAATTTAACTATTTTTTTAGAGTTGTAGTGAACAAGACTGAGATGAGGCTTGTGACGCTACCCAAGATAGCTCCTCTTTAGAATTGGTTTTATTTTGATACATGTGTTGTTATGTGTGTTTTTATACCTATTTTAAATATTTTTATAGACATGATCTGAAAGATAAATTTTTATGATATTAATTTTTTCCCTTGTTTATATAGTAATATAATGGATTTCTATATTCTATTTTGATGATTTAGTGGTTAAAATATTTACTAACATATTTAATAACATTGGGATATTCTATGACATTATATAATAGTCTCCCTATAGGAACACATAAAAACACTTTCCTAGGTGGCATCCTCTAGAATATGGGGAGTTGCAATTGGGGGAATGTGACGCACCAGGCCTAGACATCTGATAGTGTCAGCCAATTCAGGCTATTATAAAGAGGTATCAAAGGATTTTTATTTAATTATATATTATTTTGAGACAGATGATCGCAATTATGAAGGTATTGGAATTAGATATTGAATTTTTATTGGGACTACATATCCCGTGTACATGAGAAACATAAATTTCGTAGAATAAAAATTGTTGTTTTCTAGATTTTTTCTACTTTAATTGATTTGATCGATCCATTTAGAAATTCAATTTAATTGTGATGTTATTATTAATATTAAAAAAGTTCTTTTTTACCATTTATTAACAAGATTGTTGTATAAATCTCAAGAATCATTTTAAAAACCTAATATTATTCACATGTCACAAAATTTTTCTTTCCTTATATGATTAATTTCTTGACATCATGAATTTTCATATGGGACATGTGTTATATATTTTTTTTCCTTTTAGTCTTCTTGTATGGAATTGAGATAAATATTGTAACTATAGTTACTTCCATAACCTAAACAACGTTTTCATTCTTATGTTTAAAAAATTCCCTATGAGTTCAACTACGTGTTGTTGACTCCTGTAGAATTAGTCCCATAAACTATAATGTGTTATGGTGCGTATAAAGTGGATTCCATAATTCATTTCATGATGTGTATGAGACCTTATGGATTTTAAGTATTTGACTATTTCATTCATACATTGAATGAAAATTGTGATATAAATATGATTTTAATTCAACTTGGACTATTTATGTATATAACCTAATAGTGACACATCTTATGAAGGAATTTTAGATATTGTCCCTATTGATATATTCTATTGTTTCTTTTTGCACAGTCATGGAATCAAGTGAGGAAAGTGGGGTGTGATTTGTTTATAGGATGGTTTTGATATGTCCTACACTTTTAGATATCAAATTATCATTATGTAAATTTACATAGGCATGTGTTTGGAATTTTGGACACATTTTTCAATGAAGATGACCAATCGTAATACGTGAGGTGGGTAATTATGATGATCACGAGGTGGTGGTACATAGTCTACCATTATATCATCTTTTATTACCAGGTGTGGCACAAGTTGTTTTTCCAGAAATAAGATTCCATGTAGAGTTTTTAGGAAATTGTCAATGCTACATATAGATATTTTTTGGATCATCACATCCTACCTCATTTATTGTAAATTTTATGCACGTATTACAATAGTGGATTCCACCACAATTATTGGTGGATAAAGGTTCATAGGCTTCTAATTCTATGGACTGAGACTACATTGTCAGTTTTCACGAATGTAAATAAACATCCATATAGGATTGTGATTCTCATTACTTATATGCTTTTGGTAGTTTCCAATCACCAGTTGGAACGTATCGAACACGGATGATAGGTTGAGAGAAATGGCTTGGCTAATTTCCAACCCAAATTATATGAATAACATTTCTATGGGATTTTTAGAGAAGATAGGGCCAATGATTTTATGCGTTTAGAGCTAGGCGTGATGGTTTCCTTAGATTATTAATCACGATTTATATATATTTAGTGTTTTTTACCAATATACCATTCAAATGAGCTTTATAGGGTGATATTCTTCTTATATTGTGACATATATTTCATTCAATATGAGGCCAATCATTCATAGTTAGAGTCTATTACAGAGAGAGTGACTCAGTCAAAAATTATTGATCTAGACATAGAGAAATTTGGGGGTGCAGAGCCAGAATGTTCAGTGTTTCATCCCAATGGAACAATATCTAGTAAAAGGATGTTTTTTTTAGGATTATATTTAGGTTAGTACCTACAAGACTGTCATTTTTGGTATATCTATTTTCTTTCATTAGTGAGGTGGATATGAAAATATCAGGAATCAATGTGATATTGATCCAGTAGAGTGTTGATCTTGTAATAGGGGATATGTATAGGGTTTCTATAAGACCTTAACTCCACAAGATAGAGGAAGTGGGTCAAATCAAACTCTAGGTTCAAGAGTGGGTTTCACAACTCTTCGTTATGCTAGAAGTTAAGGTAGTATTCATAATTCAGGATGATAAGGATGTCATGGCCTACGCAGCCAGCCGCATGATGTACCAAAACAAAAAATAGGTTATACTATATATAGTGAGGCTTTTAGACAAGGTCATAGTTTCTTGAACTATTTATTTTCTTTTCATACTTTTAAGGAGTATATTTTTTTTCTAAGGTCACATATATGGTCTTACTTTGATCTACTATTGAATCTTCTTTTTTTGATATAATTTCATCTCATTGTTTTATTTCATTACCATTGGTTGAGTGCTAGGGGCTTATTTTTTGCATTTTGAGGGTGTTTGGACACTTGAAAAACACTTGTGTATTAGAGAGGAGGGTTTTTTATGGTTCAGGGAGTTCCCCCATGAGATTTTTGGGTGCCACTTCAATTGGGATAATTTTTTCCTCGAAAGGAGGATGCATAACACCATACTCACATTGGAATGGCTAATTTCTTATCAATAAAATTTTGATTTATATTGCTAAAAGGTGACATTAACATCATCAAAGGGTGTATTTATTATTCACAAGTTGTAATATGATATTTAAGTTAGCCGAGAAAAACCAAATCATTTTGGGTTGGGCTCGATTACAACTGATTTTCCTAGTGTATATCCCAACGATCAATGAGTCCTTCATTAATATATACCTATAATGGTTTATTGTTTCATGAAAATATTATTATAATATTTCATTACCTCATGAGAGTGAGTTAGATCTCTCAATCAAAATAGTTCCAAGATCTACATTCGAATTCAGTTCTCCTTACAAGGTGTATACTGTATAGTTATTTAAGTTCAATAGGTACCTATAGTATACTATGTAAAAGGGGATTATTTTAACCAGTACTTATTCAGGGGGTCCAATAATCATGTATTCTAATAAATTGGAAATTTCACATAGGATACATTTTATTTTGTGAAAATTGTACATGATTTCAGTTTATAACAATAATCCCTTTCCATATATAAGTTACCATATCAATCACCCCTAAAGAGATATTATTTTCTCTGTAATTGACATGAGATATAGCTATTATCATTTATATGTTCACACAGCAAACATAACTCATTTGGTTTTTGTTGGAATTATGGTCTATATGAGTATCCAGTAATGTAATTTGGTCTCACAAACGTATTACCATTTTTTGTGGAATAGATTAATCTAGTTCTCAATAAATATATGGATTCTTTTATTGTGGTACTCATGGGAAATATGTTGTTGTTTTCACAAAATCGACATGTATATGCCAAACATCTTGAGTTTAATCATGATAAACTGAGAGACAATCAATTATATTATATGCCTACAATGTGAAACTAATGGATTGGTTTTATTCACTTCCAATGTTGAATTAAATTGGAGATAAGAGTATCAGTTGAACTTGAAAATTTGGGAGTTATAGTTTCTTTTGGATGATCCCTTGAAATTTTTTGATATAAAATGTTTCTTGGGGAAATATGGATATTATAGGGATGTTATAAAACGCATATCATGATTAGAATCACAATTGAGAGGATTGGCTATCAAGGGTGTGTAGTATTCAGAGATAGAGACATACAAGACAACCATTAAAGGGAAAAAAGGACGACTGACTTCTACATCAACACTAATTATTATAGTGATAGGTTGGAGATACAACGTTTATTAGAATGAATGAAGTATTGTGCATGGAGTAGTTCTAATGAAATAGATAGAGTCAAGATGTATCAGTTGAAATAGGAGATTCCTTATGAAAGGAATTTCCCACTGCATGATCTTGAGTTTGCTATAGTTTTTCATGCTTTTCACTTTTGGAGACATTATTTATAGAGAGAGTTATTTATGGTGTGTAGGTCCAAAATATCCTCATGTATATATTTATATAGTGTGATATGAATTTGAGGTTGCAATGTTGGGTTGTGTACCTAGAGTCATTCAACATTAAGCTTCTCTGAATGATTGGAAATGGAAATGTATTGGACTATAAATTGAATAGGAGGACTCAGATTGAGTAATTTAAGGAGTTATGTAATGAATGTTTTTTGTGGCCTTGATTTTAGATAAGCACTTAGAGGTGGATGACGATAAGGGAACAAATTTTATTTCATCAGAGTTGATACCTATTACATAATAAATAGAGTGAGGAAGAGGTAGCTATCATATTTTATGGCCCTAGAACTATGAAAGAGTGTGGAAGGTGGAGGACCACATTTTTTTCCACAATAGATGATAATTAAATTCCCTATATACATGTTTTCATATGTGATATCATATACAATTGTAAGGAGATGATGTAGGAATTTCATACACCAATTTTTTCTATGCATCTTAACATTAAAAATACAAATCATGATTGAAATCACCAATATTAGTGATTAGGGATGAAATGTGAGGTTACGTGTTTTTTCATGAGGTGATACACAGATCATTAGGTAATGGTGAAACAGTAGCATCCAAATGTACTTTAATAGAAGTTACACATTCCAACCTGGAAATTGTAGAATTTATTGATGGATTTCATGATAGGTTTTCCATGTAAATGTTGACGTACATATATAGTAGAGGTTTTTTGGAACATATCATGAGGGTTTTTCATTTCCAACCAATTTTGGATACTATCTCATTTGCTGAAATGGGGTAATTTATATCTATGAGATAGTATTAATTCACATGGATCCTCTAACTATTATATCAGATAGGGATTTGTGATTAAAGATGCATTTTTGAAATATTCTCAAGAGGTCCTTGGGTACAATGGTACTAATGAGAAAATTATACCACCTATATATTTATTTCATGTTAGAGGATATGAATTAGGTGGATGAGGATATTATATAAGGATGGTTATGGGATTTTTGGGGCTCTTTGGAGAGTCGTATCCAAATATTTTATTTCGCCTAAAAATATTGTCATAATGTTTCTCTATTTAGGGAACCTTATAATGATTTTTATAGAATGCAAAGATGATCACCCATGATCTGTTTTGTGGAAAGTGAGATAGCTTTACTATGACAAAATCTCATGTACGAATCTCTAGATCCAGTCCATTAGATTAGGAGTTGGATGGATAATACACAGTCTCAAAAGAAATATTATGTCAATTTCCAAAATATACTATAGATTTTGTGGTTGGGGATCAATTATTTTGATATATCTCAGTATGGATTGGGAATTGATGGATCAAGAGATAGGGAAAGATTTCATAGTGATATGATGATCCATTTGATATTACTGAAAGAGTTTTCATGGAATCTTATAGGATGAAGATACCATAGAGGTACTAAGCCATTCAATATGACATCCATCTATCACAGCTACACATGTATCACTCAGACCCATCTCACATGTCATAGGACGATGATGTGAAGTTATAGGAAGATGTGTCCCTCACGGAGAATCTTATTCATATCTTTAATAGAAGCATGAATTTTCTATGTGATGTATCACTTTCTAGGTTAATGGTGCCTAGGAATGGAATATTCATACATTATGAGACATGGTGGAAAGAATCTGACCATTCTACTCAGTGGCCAAAGTTATTCTCTGGAAATTCATTACAACCACTGGAAGATTTATATAAGGAAGAAATTTTTTAACTATGAATGACTATAAGATCTAATGTTTTCCTATGAGGTTTAGATCCATTATTTATCTTATCATGTTAATTTTGACCTAATAATATTTAATTTTGAGATTATAATAGTTTTGAGGGGGTCTTCAGTGATTGTTCGGATCCGAAAGTCTATATTTTGGAGAAACATATATTGGCCACATGGTTAGGATAAACCCTATGACATGGGCATGGAGTTTTGAGGAAACCATGAATTGATGGATAGAGGGTTGCAAGAGGCCACCTGAGTTGTGGAAGCCAAGAAATTTGGACATCATGTTAAATAATAATGTGGTTGACCAGTGATAGTGGATTGAGTTATGGGTTTCACATGGTTTTAAAAATGATTCACATCAAACCATTAGGGGGTCTCCTTTCATGTAGTGAATGGTGGAATGTTGAAAAATTGTTTGGCTAACCATGAGACCAAACCGTGTGACCCAGAAAATGAGTGAAAATGAATATTCTTCCATTAAAAACAATTAATACATAAAACCATTTTCATCTTCTTATGGATGAAAAGAACCTCATGTTGGGAGCCCCATTTTGAATCCATTTTAAATCAATGGCTATTATTTCAACATCTGATGTATGATCTAAGAACCATTTGTGTCATTGGATCCATGTCATTGAGTGATTCATTCTCCTGGGGTTATTCTTCATTCGAATTTGTATCAATAATGTTATTGATATGAAATATTATATTCTATATTTTTAGGATTTGTTTTGATTATTCATTTATTTGTCATGTATATACTTAATCGTTGGTTGATACTGGTGGACTGCTCTACTAATGACCTATGGTTGGTGGTCAATAAAATTCTATTGAGGTTTTATTTTTGACAGTAATATTTTAAATTTTTTCACACACCATATTTTCATCGGTGGCCCCATTAATTAACTTATTATTTTAATTAAATTAATTAGATCTTATTATGTTTCCATTTATAACCTTTGTGAATATTTGAGGTTGTTATCCACATCCAAGTCCACACATGGGATGTGGATCTGCCTATGAATTATGTTATCCCACCCTACTAGATGTATTAGTGATATCCTAGTAAGTGGGACACTTTATGAGTTAATTAAATTGAATTGTGATGTTTGGAGAGAGTTTATGACTCATTTTTTTGTTGACATGATGTTATTTATTTTAATTTCATAAATTAAAATATATATATTAGTTGGATGAAATCATGGAATATGATTTAATATTAAATTTTTAGTAAAATGAGACGATTAATTGTTATGGTATTGGATTACACAGATGTGGTAATTAGATATGAAATTCATATGATGTCATTGACCTTTTTACTAATAGTTAATATATTTCCTTATTGTAGTCAATTTACCCATTTACTCATTCGATCCTGATTTGACTGGATTCTTCATGACTTCTTACCCTAGGGATTTTTCTTTCATGGATATCCATTAGACATTGAATGTTGAAATGATCATAGGAATCCAAACATGACATTCTCATATTTCCATCAATATGATCATTGGACATATTTTGGATTCCATGATATTATATACCATGGATCTCTCTCTTTGTGGGCTTACACTTTTGATTACACAATAAGATCATTATAGAAACTATTGATTATACAACATAGCCATGGTAAAAAATTTGTATTGTATTATATGGTGTAGCCATTATGGATGTCATGATCTTGGTTATATGGTGTGGACGTTGTAAATTTTTTCATGTTTTATAGATATCCCTGATATAGGTACTATATTTTTATGGATTTAATATATTATTTTACACCTATTTAGCTACGTTGTTACAATTTTCGTTGTTTTTTAGAGATTTTATGTTTCTTGAAGAGATCATTGTATGGTGTGATTGAATCAGAAATTTCATGGGAACATTATTTTTATGTAATGATACACATGTTTTATAAATTCCACAATGCATAGAATGATATACAAATATTGAATTTTATATAGATGTTGTTGAAGGTGTAATAGTGAGTAACATATATCACCATATTTAGGCTGACATTGGTATCCAAAACATACTTCAAGGATGTAGGTCGGGACTGGGGAATCTCACATATTAGGATTCATGATTTTCCTATTCCCTAAGTGTAGGGTAGCATAGAACTATGTTATGTCTCGTGATGGTAGCTGGGATTGTTCTTTTGGGTTTTCTTGGTATTTTGATACATGTATTGTACTAGAATATTTTATATCTATTTTCCATCATTATATAGAGAATAAAAGAAAAATAATTTTTATGATATTTGCATTGGATTTTTTTAGATATTACATTATTTGATATTTATCTTAAGTATAAATTATGTATCACATTAACTATATACTACCATTATTACTATTAAACTATTACACATTGAAAAGAGGGAATTGTCTCCCCCAAAAACACTCTAGGACCTCACTGTAAATCAGAAGACTTGTGAATATGGGGTGTTGTGCAAAATTCTATGTTACCCATAGGTTCAGGGAACCATATAACGGATCATGAGTGAGAAATATTCCCTCTTAAGCAATACAATCACATTTTTAGCCCATGATAATGTTAAAATGTTTGACCCAAAAGACTATGGTGGTGTGGTTCCAGGGTAGAAGAGGCATCATAGTTAGAGAGTATTTTTCCAAACTATGCTCTCAAACCATGAAGAACTTTAAAATAGGTAATTATACAGTTTTTTGTTGGTTTATTTTAAAGCTTCACCACCGCCTTTCAACTCCCAACCATGGGTTGAATCCCATAGTGGGGTCCCCTCCACTTATATTAGGGATAAAGTTATCTCCCTCATCTGATATCAGAAATTCAGTACACCAGTCTCAATGGATGTATAGTTATAATTTCATTGTTCTTCATTCTCATTTAATAATTAGCCATTGTATCCTTCGAGATATCATCATCTGAGATGATTCTCCCTATTTTCATTGTGTATATCTATTTCATTAATTTATTTCATACTGGTCGAATTCAAATATTGAGGTGGGATGATTTGACCATTCTAATCTTGAGTTATGTGTTCTATATATTTTACTTCAAGTCTCTCTATTTTATAAAATACATCATTTTGTTTCAGGTCATATTTTTTATGTGTTGCCCGCTAAATAAGATATTTAATAAGATTATGATAATGCCTAAATTTGGACATCGATAATAATTTAATCAAGATTGTTAGTGGGTTCTCACCCCAAACTAAACCACCCCATAGGGTGTTTTATAAAAAAAATATAAAAACTTATGTAAATTTTTATAATAAATCGACACGTTGAGTTGAATTGTATTATTAAATGTGAATGGGATAACCAAATAATATTAATTAGAACGAGGAAGTTTGTGGAACTCCAAAAAAATTATCCCCTAGTGACCATGACATATCCTTGGGAGTTTTTGACTACTCCACATTTAATGAATACTTTAATTAAACTTATAGTGAAGGTTAGTATCATGTCACATGGATATTATGGGATTATAAATTTACCTTACATGATAAACAAGGGAATTTATTGGATTATTTATGGAATTTATTCTAGAATTTTTTTATTACCTATTAATGTACAGTGTTAACTATTTTCAATATTTCACATAGAATTATCACATTCTATAAATGATTGGAATAAACTGTTAATGAAATAGTAAGTGTAATTTAGTTTCCCATATGATTACTATTTATTATAAAGAAATCACCAAGATGGAAAGTATGAATTGTATATGCATGTTTTATGGACATATACTGTAGGTTAATTACATTGAAATGGAAAAATATTTTTTATATACTTTGTGTGGTACGTTGGTTCCATTTTATCAATTTCATAAGGAGGGCTCAAATGATGTTTAATAGAATATATAAAATGAGCAGTATCTATTACATTATTAAAAGATACCATGAATTATAATATAGTTTACTATAAATTTTTTACAACGAGATAGGTATCTATTTTTCCCAATTATGAAATTATTTGGATGAGCTCATTGGTGAGAGGATAAACCTTAAATCATGAATAAAATATGGGTTTTAATTATATAGAACTCCATGTATAGGCTCATATCCTTGTGAACATTACACCCACTAATAATGATACTTTTGATTCATATTTATGTAACTCCATGGATGGTCTTTTTAGGTAGTTGTATATTTAAAATGATACTTGGGTTTTTGATTTAGTTGACATCAAGGATGGTATCTTTCATTACCTATTTTACTTGACTCCATGGGGTATACCTAGGTCCATCAACATTAGATTTCATGGGCGGTATAAAAGGTTATATTAATTTATATGACACATTTTTATAATTTCTTATCAAAAATTTTACCTCTTAGGATAGTTATTATAATAATATTCTCCAGGTATATAATTCAGGTCCACTAACAACTAATTATACTATGATTAGTAACATGAGTCTAGTAATAATGGCCTAGTGGTTTTAGAGGATCCCTTTCATAGAATCGTGATGTATTCTATAGTTTGTATATAGTATCATTTATCTATATATATTCTTACTAACATGTTATGACTACTACTCAATGATATTTAATATTACATTAATGTAGGTGTAGTTGGCCAGGTGACCCTGAGGATCCTATGTCAGACATGATTTAATTTATATATTCACAATGTAATAAATTAAACATTCACACTACTATATTTTATTTTTAAAACCTAGCTTTCATGTGACAGTTTGGGAGGTGTCCAATGGAGTGTATCTCACAACCACTTTAGGCTTCAATTGAACTAGGGTACTCTATCAAACCTCATCGATGTGAGTTCAGTTATAAGGATTATGATTTTCATCTAACAGTTGTACATGGGAGAATAAATTAAAAGGTATGAGTCAACGAATAGGATATCCATGAAGTTAGAACATGAGGGTTTTCTTCATTATCATTATATATATACTATTCATTTTTAAAACAAATGTTATACGATTGTCTCTTTTATTATGTAGACTTATATGGGCATTCATGTGTTATTTATATTGGTAGTTGGACATTTTATTTTGATACTCAGTTATCTACAACATCTATATTATATGTGTATATATATTATTCAATTATATATATGACAACATTGTGATAATAAGATTATGAGAGAATATTCGCCACACTATACAATCCTTGGCCCCTTAATAATAGTTAGAATCCTCTGGCATATGGGGTGGAATGCTTTAGGACATGTGAACGAAAATCTCAAGACAGTGTTTCTGTGGATCACGAGTTGAGATTTTCCAAAGTAGTATCATAAATATTTTACATATATTAAAATTACTATTTATTATTTGCACACAATATGGTAGGAATGTATCTAATATTCATAAATAGACATGTTTATGAGTTATCAATACACACACTTTGAATGATCTATGTGGACAGGGATGGCACTTTTGTTTTTTCAATTCATTGTTAAAGATAAATATGATTTAATTTTGTTTGTATGGTGTACTTTTTCTGATTACTAATTTAATAGGTTAACAATATTTTACCTTTTTTCGAGTATGGAAAGGATGTATAATTATATTCATCATTATTGGAACATTGGTATTAACATTCCTATAATATTCAATGCCACGTTGGATGAATTCATGTAATTCTTGATATTTTTATATATTATGTGGCTGTATAGCATGATTCTTTGATTATTTAACCTCTTTAAATACCATTCATGATTAGGTAATTAAATTACATTGTACCTAATTGTTATTAATGTTTTTATAATATACCTTGATTGTATAATTTCGTTATAATGTAGTGGAATACCATGAATATGTCTTTTTTTCCTTTATTTATTGTTTTTATATAATTTATAGTTATAATCATGATATACAATTACTTATTAAATTTTTATCATTATCCTCAATGGGGTTTTACAATATATCTTGATGGTGTAATATTATATTACTAGTCCTGAAATTTTTGTGCAATGAAACACTAGTTTAATTGTATAAAACAAACTAGTTGTTATTATATGGGATCAAAAAAAATTTATAATGTGTATGGCTGCATCATAAAATGGAAAATGGTAACCATATAATAACACAATAATATATGAGTTTGATATTCCTTGAGACTATTTAATCAAAATAAAAATATATTAAACATTGATTTTTTTAGAAATGGGTTTTTTTAATTCTTGTAGCTCTAAGCCAAGGGCATGATTATCCTTATGAGAAAATAAAAAAATACACAATCAGACCAAAGTAAGTCTGTTGAGACATGTTTTTTATGAGATAAATCCATTAAATATCTTTTCAATAATTATTAATATCTTTATTAAAATTAGGATACAATTATATGGACCCACTAGTGTTTAGTGGGGCACTATTAGGTTGCCTTATCTCTTATAACATATTAATTAACCCCATGGGGGTATGTTTATGTATTCTAGGGATGGTTATTTAATTATTTATAGTCAATTATATTATTTCACATATAAATATCTGGTGTAATGTAATTTAATGAATCCCGTTCTAATTTATAAAAAATCTATTACTTACATTTTATCATTATTATTATAAAAAATAGTTAATTAAAATTTCATTTATATTATAAAGGTTATTTTCCAATAATAATTGGAATTGAAATTTTCTTTCTCTAAGGATGTTTAGGATTTCTGGGGATAAATAAATTGTGATTGAAATTGGATATATATGGGAAATTTCCTAAATATGAGTAGATGTTAGATAAAATTTAATGTTTAAATGAAATTTTACAGTGACATTCCATTGTGATTTGTAGTTTTAGTAAAATTATAATCAATGGACATTCACCAAATGAATGGAAGCAAATTTTTTACAATTTCTCTTTGAAAATTTTAAATACATAATTTAATTTTGTGTTCTATGTTAAATGAAACCTTAAAACAAATCTACCATAAATCTCATGGTAGGTTACTTTAATAATAATTTGAGAGATTCCTTGGATGTTAATGTGGATATTAACCTCATATTTAGATAGAATATATATTATATTGATATAGATATTAGACCGTTGTGGCTTTTTATCTTTAATAGTTTTACCTAGTCTGGTGTTCGATGCTTATTCATGTATTGGATGATATCTTAGATCTGTTATAACCCTCAAAACAATAGGATTAGTTAAATACATATGAGTACTTTTATATGGAGAATAATGTGAAGATATCTTGTGTCCCATGTAGGAACATTCAGGGGGAGTATCGATACCCTTTTATTTATGGGAAAAAATTTGAAAATTTGATCTCTGTTAGAGGGATTCACATCATGTAATGATCTGTTTCGGTGGGTTAGACATTCCTATAGAATAATTGGCCACATTGTAGCTCAAGTGACCCTATTCTTATTTTTTTTGGTAGATTACATTTGAGATTTTTATTATAATAAATATATGTATGATATAATATGAACCTTGTATGGTCCTTTGGTAAGATTCTTAATAGACATAGATGTGTAGGGTCGATAAACTGATGGATAGTATTTGGTCTATGTAATTATATTAATGAAACCTCATATAGTATGGGTTGATAAATGTGGAAACCATAATTATTATAAAATGATAGTGAGAACCATATTATTTTTTTGTTACTTGTTTAATACTTGATCTACTATTTTATTTTCATAGGTCACGTCCTAGAAATAATGAATTTGGAGATAGAGGATGATATATTCTTCTCAATACATATAACGACATTCCACATTGGCCCAAGTGTGATTTCATGCCGGTGAATTTGTTTTGGTTTAGTTCCTAATTCTATGATATGTATAACTGTGTAATGGGAGATCATCATATGTACTTATAGTGTAAATCAATTCTGGAGCATTAGAGAGTGTCTATGTAATGAGCCATGTTTTGAATCATAAAAAATGCTATTGTTTTTTATCTTTTTCATTTAGAAAATATTTCATTTTCAAATATTATTTTTTAAATAGAATAATTAGAGTTGGAATGCTTCTATGTGATGTTTTGGGACTTGGATGATGTCTAGAGAAGTTACCTAGGTATCTTGATGAGTATTAGGAGTGCTAGACCCAGAAAATCCATGTTTTTGAATGATGGATTGGGCATGCGGCCTTGTTTAATTGGGAAATTATGGTATGTATGAGCTATGAATTTTTTTCCAAATCATACAACTTGTAACAGCCCGAGATTTTATGAAAAATATTCTTTTTAATTTTATTAATATCTTGTGTTGTACGCTACACCAAAAGGAGCTTGCACAACACGCATCTTTGACTTTACTTGCATTACACGCAATCGCAACCTTCCTCGATAGCGTGTGTAGTACGCAATACTGAGTTTCACAAAACAACGATATGATATTAAAATATTATTAAAACTAGCCGTAATGAATAGTAATTACCACTTTTTAAATTTTAGAAATTTTAGCTCTCAAAATGAAATTCATTTTTTGATTCAAATTATCGAATTTTTCCTAAGGTGAAATTTTGGTACTTTTCGGATAACTTTCATATTCTGATGAATAGTGAAAATTACTAAATTATAATTAAAAACAACTTTTTTAATCGAAATAATTAATAGTGATAAATTATTAATTTGAGTGATTTTAAATTATATTTAGAATATATTTTTACAATTTAATACAATGTTGTTCATTGAATGTAATTTCACATTTAAACCAGACATAATCAAGTGTCAATCTTTTGATAGATATTGTTTCTTAAAAACACGCTATTTGTTTTAACAGCGGGATTTATTTATAAAATTAATTAATGAAACTTCTATGTTATGAATTTGGTAAAATAGACGTCATTTTTGTATTCGGAATATGAAATATAGCTTAGGATGAAATTTTGGCATTGTTCTGAAAAACATCAATTTTTGATGAATAGTGAAACTACTAAGTGGTAGTTAAAAAACTTAATTTTTCATAAAACATAATTTTACCGCTTCTGTGAATGGAATTTTAAAAATCTGAGGGACACGGTTGATGTCAGTAAGTAAAATGTGGTTCAATGAGATGAAAATAATTTTTTGTGAATAGTAACTTTTTACTTTTATTTACCACGGTTAAAAGTAAATAGGGTAATTAAGGATAAGAATGAGATTAATATTACCCTAACACATGTCCTAATTCTATTGGACAAGTGTATCTCGACCAAAAACAACCTTAAGTGTAAAATATTATCATTTAGGCACACTTGGATTAGATTAGGACAATTATTATTATTTAATTCAAAGAAGAGTTAAAAGAGTTAAAAACAATGTATATTTACTAAAACATTTTTAATATAGGGTTTTACATAAGATAAATTCTATTGTAAATATTCATTAGAAAGCTAAAAAGATTTCATACATGATGGTAGTTTATATGTAATTTTTAGACATCATATAATTTAATTTATTTATGACACAAATATGATGCAGTAATTATCTTATTAATGAAATATTGACATAATTGATATTATAAATACCAAAATAAATGTAATTTAAGACTTTTTATGAATTAAACTAATTTTATAGGTTACTATGATATATTATTGTTGATTTAATCAACTTGGTTCGAACATATAAATCTGTAATTACTTTCACAAAAATCATATATCAAATAGTGTCAAAATTGACACAAAATAGTTTTTAAATAAAATATTTTATTATTAATTGTTATATTATACCTAAAAATCTAAGGTTCGTCCCAATGACTTAGATAAGGATATATGTATTAATAATATACAATTTGGGGTTCGTTTGTCATGTTATAGTAAGTGTATTAACCATATAGTGAAAGAAAACAAAAAGACACGGTAAAAGTTAAATTATTTAACTTAGAGTTAAATCTAATTGATAAGGTTAAAATAAAACCCTAAACTTGTCTAAATCCTATTGGATGATAGGATTTAGACCCATCCCCACTTTAGCTTCGAAATAAGACACTTTTTAACCATTATAAACCGATTTTGACTTTAATATAAAATAATATTTTGAGATATTCCTAAGGTGCCCCTCTCCTCCCTTATAAAAGGGAACCTCCTCCCCCTCCTCCTCACACCAATTTGAGCACTCAAGCTCGGCCAAACCCTGCCATTTTCTCCTCTCCACTTCCCTAGAATAATCCTAGAGGTTCTGGTCTTCTTCAAAGACCAATCATAGTTCCCTAAGTGGAGGATTCAAAGAGGCGTTCCAAAGAAGAGGTAATATCCATTACCGATATTTTCAATTTATTTTTTCTTCAAATTCTTCTTCTTTAGTTGTTTCATTATAAAGTAATAACGTCAGTATTACTTACATACTGATATGTTATTATAAATATGAATCAACCCTAATTCACCTTCTATCCATCCTATGGGAAAATGAAATCACCGCGCGTGCATACGTACGGAATACCGTCTCCACGACGTGGTGTAATCTATTTTCCACCATCACCTTACAAGGTTGGGTATAATGGTGTAATGAGTAACTATTTATGATTATTATAATTTAATATTGATACTGAAATAATATATATATACTCAAATACAATTCCACGATCATAGGAACGATATCATCACTCGTGCATACGTACGGAATACCGTCTCCACGATGTGATGTGACTCGTTCTACATGATCATCATTACATAGTAATTATATAAATGAATTGAATGAATAAATATGATATATGTTTCACTAATACGATTCTGGATATAAGGAATCTATAACCTTAAAATAAGAATAAGAATTTATTCGGCAAAACACGCATAAGAACAAAGGCAATAAGGACCCGAGTAACAAGTAACAATGAAATATTACTAACAAGAAGCTAAGAATATAACCATATATGATATCATATCAATATTTATGATTCTGGAATAAGTCAATAAAATTATTTAAACCATTATACAGGAGCTTCGGACACGTACAAAGTAAATCGGACCTAAGGTAAGGGAAATATCACAATCTCATTTTTATCCGAGATTGTTTATACTTTGTAATTTACTGGGGTGTATTTTATCATCCACATCCATGTTTCCTCAATATGTAATATTCTTTCCATCCACTTACAATAGTTTAAATCCAATTTTACCCTTTGGTGAGTTTTTAGTAATGAATATGAAAGGAATCTTTTGTCGTTTTTTTCGTACGAGGTACTTTTTGACTTTTCCGACAAAAGTACGAAGAATGTTTTTTTAACTTATACGGTATGAATGGATTTCTAAAACATTATTTCCAAGAAGCTTCCTTTACAAGTATTTATGTTTATTTTTAATCAAATTCTTTTAGTTTAAAATTGTATGACATTTTAAGAAAGGAAAAGTGTTTTTGAAGTAGAATGGATATTTTCCTCAAGAATGAAGTTCAATTATTTTAACAAAATTATTTTCAATATAAGATAATAAAAGGGTTATATTTTTATCCCTATTATTACATGGATTTTATTATGTTGTGATGGAAATATGTTTATGAATTCCTTTATCTTATATGAATTGTTTTATGATGTCATGTTGTTTAAGAATCCCATTTTTATTACATGGGTTAGCCTATGATGTATGGTTTATGATTATATAGCACACATAAGAAAGGATTCATTATAAATGGGTGGGACCTATATCTCCCTCCAATGCATTGGGTAAAGATTTTATATCTCATGAGTTAGACAGGGCTGGAACGGTAGGTTATACCGGTTCAGTGAAACAGGACTGGAACGAGGGTGACTCGGTTCACAAAGGGACTTTGTCCACTAAGATAGTATTGGAAATGAGTCATGACTAACAAGAAATGATTTTTCATGATTATATGTGCATGCCACAAAGTTTCAAGTTTCATGTTATGATTATGGGGATCTCATTTTCACTTCTATTATTTTTTCCATGTTAAGATATTATGATCTCTTTTGCAGGTTATGATTTTCAAAAAGATATGATATGATTTTTATTTCCTTTATTTTCCCTTGCTGAGAATTTGAGCTCACCCTTTTATGTTTTCTTTTCCCCAGGATATAAAGAAAGGTTTTAGGTAAAAAAATGGAAGATCATTATGGGAGATATTGAAGATCCTTCACCACGATTAGATGATTATGTTCCAAGTTTCCAAAGACACTAAACTATTACGATCCTTGTGTGTGTGTTTTTGTTATGTACCAAGTATTCCGCAAAAGTAATGTAATTTCCGTGTACGTCAAGCTTCGGGTCGCTACAGTTGGTATCAGAGGAAAGGTTTAGTCAACCTTTGGAAACTAGGATTCGAGAACATTTGTGAGATCCCTAGAGATATTTCTAAGGTATGTCTAGGGATTTCCCTAAGGTTAAGTATACGTATAGGTTATAGTACTAGAATTACGCTAACAATCATAGAATTAAACCTAAGATGTTAGATATTGAAGGTACTCCCCCTTTATTATGTTGTTTTCCGTAGCATGATTTTTGCCTCTCACACTATTCTTTTTGGGTTTTAGACAGTGGCTGGAACCCGAAGGAACTGTGTTGATCAATGCAATGGACAATACAATGATTTCCCTCCTGAACAAACAAATGTTATGGGAGATGGAGTGAAAAATATTATTTCAATACTTACACAAGCTATGAATCATTCTGGACATCCAAATGAGCAGAGAAGGGAACAATATTCTATTGAGTCCTTTATGAGGCAACGTCCACCTTCTTTCAGTGGGTCTTCTGATCCACTTGTTCCTGAACAATGGATCAGTACCACTGAAAAGATATTTTCAGTTCTTCAATGTTCTGAGTATGATAAAGTCATCTTAGCAGTATATCGTTTGGAAGGTGAAGCTGATCAATGGTGGAATCATATCAAGAATACGATGCAAAGAGATGAAATTGAGTCCATGGAATGGTACGAGTTCAAGAACATGTTTTTCAGTAAGTACATCCCTCGTATTCTTCGAACAAAGATGGAAAAGGAGTTTCTTGAGCTGAAGCAGAAGGATGATGAATCTGTTGGTATATTCGATGCAAATTTTACAAGACTTTCAAGGTATGCATCTGGCATTATCATCCAACCTGAAAGTAAAGTTTATTAATTTTTCAGTGGCTTAAAACCAAGTCTTCGAAGGGCATTAGCTATAAGAGACTTTAGTAGCTATGACGAAATTGTGCGTTGTGCTATCAAGGTAGAAATGGAAGTTGGTGTTACATATCCATCTCATGGTTTTGACAAGAAACGAAAGATGGAGTTCAAGGAGAAATCTCAGAATAATGGTGAAAAGAAGATGAATGTTTCCTTATGCACAAAGTGTGGAATGAAGCATGGTGGAGGTTGTCTTAAAGGTACTAGAAAAGGTTTTAAGTGTGGAAAATAAGGTCATCGAGCAGCTGAGTGTCAAAGTAATGGAAAAATGGATTCAAATGATGCGAATAAAGCAAACACTGCAGAGAACGAACCACCAACACTTCAATGCTTCAAGTGCGAGGAAATGGGGAATTATGCTAATAAATTCCCTAATCCAAGGGTTAGTGATGATGGACATGAGAAACCGCTTAAGGCAAAGGACAAAGGGAAGTCACATGCGATCACTATTGGCGATGTTGAATATGATAACGATGTGGTGGAATGATTAAGTGTTTATGTAATGGGATTCCAAAATAATGTTGTATCATAAAGTATTGGAATATTTATGTATTGTTCTAATGTGGTATTCAAAGTGATTGAGATGTTATGCGCATAATGAAGGGAAAACGAGAAAATGAAATGTTTAATAGTATTCATGAGCTCATGATTGATATAAGGATTGAGTGATATCATGGATTGAGTATGTAGAATTTTGAGGATTTTGATATGTAGAAAGTGTTAACTTTTAACTGCATTCATGTTTTCACTATGTTTCAATGGGTATTCAAGAGAATACATGATTAAGGACTTTGAATGTTTGGAATGTGACAAAAAAACATATCTTATGCTATATGGGGATCAACGATGGTATTAAATCTCTGGTAATCGTTTTCACTATGTTATGAGAGTGGACTGCAGTATTATGGATAAGCCAAAAGATTGGAATGGATTATGTTGGACATAAGTTAGTATTGTTTAAGGATCGATGTTTTCTCGATATTGTTGATGGGATGTTATAGTAAAATAGTTTTAGAAAAAGGACATCCTGCAAGACCGGCGACAGCCCATCGCGTCGGACAAGGATGTGGGAATCAAACCCACAACCGAAGCGCAACTGGCCTTTATCACCTACCACAGACCTACAGGAAGTCCATGTTTAGTAGAAACTAGTTTTATTATATTATGCAGTATGATATATGAAGTATAAGTCCATTTTAGGAACCATATATGATTAATCTCACTATAAATCGACTTATGTATATAATTTTTGCTAACCTTTTGTTTGAGACAGATGGAATGACCCGTCATTCTATCAAATGATCTGCTAACACTTCACGAATAACAAATTCAACTTCATTTATTTAAGAGATGAAGTGGAAATTGTTAAAGGCACAAACAACAGTGTGGTTGTACCAAAATAAAGTATGTATTTATTATAATTCAAATTCATTAACTTTAGCGAAACGATCTTGAAAACCAAAAATGTTGTCCTAGTGATCTTATATCTGATGAATCATATGGTACCTTAGATCATAAAAAATTTGTGGATTTTTGATTTCTAGCTTTTCCATAGCCATGTTCTATACCACTCTCCATCAGAACATGATGGTTAGATTTCTCTTCCATATCCATATTTTCACCTATGTGGAAACGCAGTGATTAGTTTATTTGGGTAACCGTTATGTTTCATACTTTTGTTTTTAAAGATTGGTTTTGATATTCCTTTTTACGATGTGGGTTTCTATTAAATAAACTTTCTAATAGAAAACCATTTATAACCCCGATGAATTTCGAGGGCGAAATTCATTTTAAGGGGGGTAGAATGTAACAGCCCGAGATTTTATGAAAAATATTCTTTTTAATTTTATTAATGTCTTGTGTTGTACGCTACACCAAAAGGAGCTTGCAAACCACTCATCATTGACTTGCCTTGCAATACAAGCAATCACAACCTTCCTCGATAGCGTGTGTAGTACGCAATACTGAGTTTCACGAAACAACGATATGCTATTAAAATATTATTAAAACTAGCCGTTATGAATAGTAATAACCACTTTTTAAATTTTAGAAATTTTAGCTCTCAAAATGGACTTCATTTTTGGATTCGGATTATCGAATTTAGCCTAAGGTGAAATTTTGGTACTTTTCGGATAACTTTCATATTCAGATGAATAGTGAAAATTACTGAATTATAATTAAAAAAAACTTTTTTAATTGAAATAATTAATAGTGATAAATTATTAATTTGAGTGGTTTTAAAGTATATTTAGAAAATATTTTTACAATTTAATACAATGTTGGTCATTGAATGTAATTTCACATTTAAACCAGACATAATCAAGTGTCAATCTTTTGATAGATACTGTTTTTTTAAAAACACGCTATTTGTTTTAACAGCGGGATTTAATTATAAAATTAATTAATGAAACTTCTATGTTATGAATTTGTTAAAATAGACTTCATTTTTGTATTCGGAATATGAAATATAGCTTAGGATGAAATTTTGGCATTTTTCTGAAAACATCAATTTTTGATGAATAGTGAAACTACTAAGTGGTAGTTAAAAAACTGAATTTTTCAGAAAACATAATTTTACCTCTTCTGTGAATGGATTTTCAAAAATCCGAGAGACACGATTGATGTCGGTAAGTAAAATGTTGTTCAATGAGATGAAAATAATTATTGGTGAATAGTAACTTTTTACTTTTATTTACCACGGTTAAACGTAAATAGGGTAATTAAGGGTACGAATGATATTAATATTACCCTAACACATGTCCTAATTCTATTGGAAAATTGTATCTAGACCAAAAACAACCTTAAGTGTAAAATATTATCATTTAGTCCCACTTGGATTAGATTAGGACATTTATTATTATTTAATTCAAAGAAGACTTAAAAGAGTTAAAAACAAAGTATATTTACTAAAACATTTTTAATATAGGGTTGTACATAAGATAAATTCGATTGTAAATATTAATTAGAACTCTAAAAAGATTTCCTACATGATGGTAGTTTATTTGTAATTTTTAGACATCATATAATTTAATTTATTTATGACACAAAGACGATGCAGTAATTATCTTATTAATGAAATATTGACATAATTGATATTATAAATACAAAAATAAATGTAATTTAAGACTTTTTATGAATTACACTAATTTTCTAGGTCACTATGATATATTAGTGTTTATTTAATCAACTTGGTTAGAAAATGTAATTCTGTTATGACTTTCACAAAAATCATATATCAAATAGTGTCAAAATTGACACAAAATAGTTTTTAAATCAAATATTATATTATTAATTGTTATTTTATTCCTATAAATCTATGGTTCGGCCAAATGAAATATATAAGGATATATTTATTAATAATATACAATTTGTGGTTCGTTTGGCATGTTATAGTATGTGTATTAACCATATATTTAAGGAAAACAAAAAGACACGGTAAAAGTTAAATTATTTAACTTAGAGTTAAATCTAATTGATAAGGTTAAAATAATACCCTAAACTTGTCTAAATCCTATTGGACGATAGGATTTCTACCCATACCCACTTTAGCTTCGAAATAAGACCCTTTGGAACCATTATAAACCGATTTTGACTTTAATATAAAATAATATTTTGAGATATTTCTAAGGTGCCCCTCTCCTCCCTTATAAAAGGGCACCTCCTCCACCTCCTCCTCACACCAATTTGTGCACTCAAGCTAGGTCAACCCATGCCATTTTCTCTTCTCCACTTCCCTACAATAATCCTAGAGGTCCTGTTATTCTTCAAAGACCAATCTTAGTTCCCTAAGTGGAGGATTCAAAGAGGCGTTCCAAAGAAGAGGTAATATCCATTACCGATCTTTTCAATTTCATTCTTCTTCAAATTATACTTCTTTATTTGTTTAATTATAAAGTAATAACATCAGTATTACATACATACTGATATGTTATTATAAATATGAATCAACCCTAATTCACCTTCTATCCATCCTACGGCAAAATGAAATCACCGCGCGTGCGTATGTACGGAATACCGTCTCCACGCCGTAGTGTAATCTATTTTCCACCATCACCTTAAAAGGATAGGTATAATGGTGTAATGAGTAACTATTTATGATTTTTATAATGTAATATTGATACTGAAATAATATATATATACTCAAATACAATTCCACGATCATAGGAACGATATCATCACTCGTGCGTACGTAAGGAATACCGTCTCCACGATGTGATGCGACTCGTTCTACCTGATCATCATTACATAGTAATTATATAAATGAATTGAATGAATAAATATGATATATGTTACACTAATACCATTCTGGATATAAGGTATCTATAACCTTAAAATAAGAATAAGAATTTATTCGGCAAAACACGCATAAGAACAAAAGGCAATAAGGACCCGAGTAACAAGTAACAATGAAATATTACTTACAAGAAGATAAGAATATAACCATATATGATATCATATCAATATTTATGATTCTGGAATAATTCAATAACATTATTTAAACCATTATACAAGAGATTTGGACACGTACAAAGCAAATCGGACCTAAGGTAAGGGAAATATCACAATCTCATTTTTATCCGAGATTGTTTATACGTTGGCATTTACTGGGGTGTATTTTATCATCCACATCCATGTTCCCTCAATATGTAAAATTGTTTCCTTCCAGTTACAATAGTTTAAATCCAATTTTACCCTTTGGTGAGTTTTTAGTAAAGAATATTAAAGGAATCTTTTGTCGTTTTTTTCTTACGAGGTACTTTTTGACTTTTCCGAAAAAAGTACGAAGAATGTTTTTTTTAACTTATACGGCATGAATGGATTTCTAAAACATTATTTCCAAGAAGCTTCCTTTAAAAGTATTCAAGTTTATTTTTAATCAACTTCTTTTAGTTTAAAATTGTATGACATGTTAAAAAGGAAAAGTGTTTTTTAAGTAGAAAGGATATTTTCCTCAAGAATGAAGTTCAAGTATTTTTCCAAAATTATTTTCCCATATAATATAATAAAAGGGTTCTGTTTTTATCCCTATTATTACATGGATTTTATTATGTTTTGATGGAAATATTTTTATGAATTCCTTTATCTTATATGAATTGTTTTATGATGTCATGTTGTTTAAGAATCCCATTTTTATTACATGGGTTACGCTATGATGTATGGTTTATGATTATGTGGAACACATAAGAAAGGATTCATTATAAGATGGGTGGAACCTATATCTCCCTCCAAGGTATTGGGTAAAGATTTTATATCTCATGAGATAGACAGGGCTGGAACGGTAGGTTATACTGGCTCAGTGAAACAGGACTGGAACGAGGGTGACTCGGTCCAGAAAGGGACTTTGTCCACTAAGATAGTCTTGGAAATGAGTCATGACTAACAAGAAACGATTTTACATGATTATGTGTGCATGCCACAATGTTTCAAGTTTAATGTTATGATTATGGGGATCTCATTTTCACTTCTATGATTTTTTCCATGTTAAGATATTATGATATCTTTTGCAAGTTATGATTTTCAAAAAGATATGATATGATTTTTATTTCCTTTATTTTCCCTTACTGAGAATTTGAGCTCACCATTTTATGTTTTCTTTTCCCCGGGATATAAAGAATGGTTTTAGGTAAAAAAAATGGAAGATCTTTATGGGAGATATTGACGATCTTTCCCCACGGTTAGAAGATTACTTTCCGAGTTTTCAAAGACACTAAACTATTACGATCCTTGTGTGTGTGTTTTTGTTATGTACCAAGTATTCCACAAAAGTAATGTAATGTCCATGTACGTCAAACTTCGGGTCGCTACACAACTAGCCTGCATTGTGTTCATTTGGAAGTGGTAGCCTCCCATTGTACCTAGTATAGATTGTGAACGGTTTGGAAAACTATATAGGTCCAACCGGGTGGATGGATCTATATTATGAAATTTTTAAAAATTAAAATTTAAATAATATTATATTAAATTAAAACACTCACTATAACCATTATACCCTCATAGCCAAATGAAACACCCCTCCTCGGGCTTATCACTTCGAATCCTGATCCACCCACTCAACACCTCATCCATTTGTCAATTTCCACTGGATCCTTATTGATTCATCATCAACATGATAATGAAAAGTATTCACCTTTAGATTCATCCCTAATTTTAGATGACTTTGGTCTCCCCATAAAACTACTTGATTTAGCCGAACAACCTAGGATAGTGTCTAGTCATGATTTTTGTGCTCTTTCAGTTTTAAGGCCTGCAATAGATTCCTCGGGAAAATTGGGTTCATGTTCCAGCATCCTTATCCAAAGGTGATGCTGGTGGGCTCAATTGGGCTCATAATCATCATCTTGTGGTAAGGTTTGCAATCCTATTTTTGAATTCACCTTTTAATTTTGGATTTTTTATTTATGGGTCCTGATCATAATGTGTACTGAGTATATGTGGTTTGGAAAACATGATGAAATATAAAATGTATGCATAATATATATATATATATATGTGTGTGTGTGTCTGTGTGTATATGTGTGCGAGTGAGTGTTTGGAAGTTTCGGGTGGTCACCACAAAATTTGTCAAATTACAAATCTGTTTGGCATGGTATAATATATGAGGTAGGGTCCCTCCCCAAGATGTTCTAATATTCTTAATCCCTAATTAATTTTTTATCATATTATTTTTATTTTCTTATTAATACAGTATGGTTTCGATTAAATTAATTCTTGATAATGTTAGTCAAATTCTTATACTTGATTAATGGTTGATTGATAAGAAAAATCATGTTATTATAAAAATCTCCATGAAAAGTAGGTGCGTTTCCATTACGAAATAAATGAAGTGTGTATATTTTCATAAGTTCCTTCTCCACCTGTCATGGTTCTATTTATACACCATGATTTTATGTTTGGTATGTTGTGTCTTTAAAATATGACCCTTACGTATGTTCATAAATGACATTACCCTTTATGGTCTTACATGTGTTACCCTGAACACCTAACTAATGTTGTCTTAACCAATAAATGTAAATTCTTTTGATATATGGTTATTTAATAGACTAGTTTAGGATTGAGTAAATGTTATAGTGGAATTATTTAAATGAAATGAACGTGAAATTTGTTCCTTAAATTATTTTTCCATGTATGAAAAAATTGAGTGGGGTGATCATGAATAGGATATCCAAAAATAATTAACATTACTTTACTATATGTTTAGTTCATAATAAATTTCATTCCTTATCCCAAATAATTTAAATGAAATAGATCATTAGATTATATTCAAATATGGATATTGATATAAATTAGATGTACTTAAATTTGAATTATATTATAAATAAAAATATTGTTTTTTATGAATGGAATAACACCCTTATAAGGGTTTGATTAATAATATGCATGAGAGGTCAATGAATCATGTGGTGAATAGCTTGTTCATATAACTAGTAATAGGGTGTTATTTAAATTTATATTCATAAGAGGATATACGTTATATATTATATTATAATTATGAAATGGGTGAATTATTATGGATCAGAGGAATTCATAACCCATGGTAGTAAAATAGACATTATTAATGGGAGGAATTCATACACCAAGATAGTAATGTAAACCACATGTATGTGCTGCATTCTTACCCCATTCCAGTAATACAAAAATTCTAGATGGGATGCATTCTTAACCCATTCCAGCAATATAAAATTTATTGATGGGAGGTATTCTTTCCCCATCCCATAACTATATTAATGTAAAGGATGGGTGGAATTCTTACCCCCTAATAGTATCTTATTTTTATAGATTTGTGGAATTATTATTACATACATGAATATAAATTATTTTGGATGGGTTGCATTCTATCAATATAAAAGATTCACCTCATAGTGACTTCTTTTCTTTGGTGGTGGATTAAAATGCCACCTTTTTCTTTGTGGCGGTTTAAAGAAACCACTGAAATATTATGTATCGGCATACAATATGGGTAATTATATTCAATTTAGTTTGGAATTATGGTAAATTACATTGTAATCACATTTCACACCATCTATTCTAGTTATTGTAGTTGTTTTCTTGAAACAAACGATGTGAAATAGTAATGAATGTTGAGAAATATTTTGTGGTATATTAAACCACCGCTACAAAAAAAAACATCATTTTTAACAATAATCGATGCCAAAATTATACTATTAATGTATATAGAGGTAATTATAACCAATTTGGATAGTATGATACCAAATTTTAGAGATCGTTTGAACCGCTGTGAAATATGGTCCATTTATATTGCAGCTGTCTAAATAACCGCAAAAGGTAGATTCAAAATAAAAAATTGTTGCATATTCAACAACTCCATTACCAGTACCCTAAAAACATGTAAACATGATATCAGTAAAACATAAAAATTCAAAAAATGCATTCCATTAAACTAGTAATGATTCAACCAGAAAACATTAAAACAAATCATTTCATAAAAAACAATACTATAACATATAAGACTGAATACATGGAATCTACATACATATATACTAAAATTATAAAAATTTAAAGTCATTAAATGTGATAAATCCATGCATAAAATACTATAATATTACTAACTTTATTATTGATAACAAAAAATATCCAAATATCCAACCATTTCTCAAATAGTAAGAACTTTTGATATCAACAAATATCAAATCCTACAACCTATGAATTTTATTCCTAATAAATATAAAATTTATAAATTTAAAAATATGAATCCATGATTATATATGTCTTAAAATTTGATAAATTATACTTCATGAGACCATATGACATTAAATATTTAAAAACCATCACAATAAAATTAAAGTATTAAAGGTTAAAAACTAAACACTGAAATGTGAAAAAATAAAAATATATAACATGAAATCAAATAAAACCTTCACTTAAAAAAATATGCATAAAAATATAAATAAAAAAACAAAAATATGTAACTAGAAACTTACAATCCTTAAAAGCATTAATCCTAGTACTTAAGAAATTGAAAACCTAGAAACTAGAATCTTAAAATGAAAAATACTAAGGCCATCAAACCCTAATCTTTCAAAACACTATACAATCAATCCGATAACTATTAAATAAATAATCCTATGAATTTTTAATCCAACAATATGTAAACCAATATTTTTGTAAATCTATATTACTAAAAAACCAAAAAAACATTAACCATCCAAATATTCCACTAAAAGCCCCCTAAACTACATTAGTATAAACATACATTGTCTTATATAATCACGAAAAGGCTTCACCACATCCCTTCACCATGGTGTAAATATTAATAAAAAGGTATAACCACTAGAAAATCATCCATTATCCACTATTTTGAAGCCATTATCTGTATGATAAACCTATGTTGATTTTATAAATAGAACCCAAAACCTCCTCCTAAACCCTTACACCATAGATATAACCACCTATAAAATTTTACACATATTATTATATGAATCATAAATATATATACCCATTAATAAAATAGTAGGATTAATAATTACTAGTTTCATTGGATAACTGGGTCTATAATTCATAAATGGAAACATGGGAAGTCATGAAAATGTTAGGTCATCAATATTAATGGGGACTACTCTATGCCACACATTATATAAAAAATTACTTTTACTAGATCCATATCCACTAATCACTACCTAATGTTGAACACTTATCATCACCCTATCCACCTCCCCCTCTACTTCTTTCTACCAGCACATGTAAATACAATATATAAAAACTAAAATACTATTGTATATTTATATTTTATCATGAATGAAATTAATGTTTTCATACTATATGGATTTGAATTTTTGTTATTTACCTGCACACAACTAGTAGATGAAAAAAATCCATAGATAGATCATGTCATCTTTTGATATAAACCAATAAACGCTTTTTGCAAAGAGGATATCTAAGTCCACTATTCCTAAATTGTCTATTGTATAGAATCTATCTCTCTCGTATCATCTTGGGGTATGAACTGACTAAAAATATGATTAGATGCTGATGCAGTCCCCAATGACCTTGCAAAGAGCTCATATGGTATGGGTCTCAAACCCAACCGGCGCACTCGACTAGGAAACTCGTTCCCATGGACTTTAAGTACTAGTTAATCATGGGAGGTAGAGTATGAATGAGTGGGATATGAATCGAACAGATATTTAATTTTAACCTACATATAAAATATCTCTTATATTTGAAATAATATATATTAACATAGTTACAACTGATAATAAGTTATTATAATGAAAAATAAGTTTAGAACACAACATCTTCGGTAGGGTGGTTATCAAATCATCCACTAGATTTTCTGTGTACATATAATGAAACTTTTGATTGGGACGCCTCGTGCCCATAATTTTGTGACATCATTAAACAAACATAAATAAAAAATTAAATATATTAAAAAAATCTCTTATAAATATTATATCTAATGAAAATATTACCAGAGTTGATCGGCTTTTAGTAAAAATCGTTGACCCCGTAGTGTGGGGGCTGACTATCTTAGCTTAGAATGGCGCATTATTCCTTAATAGAATATGAAATAAAAAAAAATTTAATAGTTATGTATTCAATTTCATCTGCATTTCATATAGATATATAAATATATGAAGAGATTAAAATAATATTATATATTTAAATACCATTTGTTTCTAATCATGATGTTTGTCAAAAAAAGAATTCCATTTCTATTTGGTTAACCCATCAGTAATCTTGTCATACATCTATTTGGTGGTCAATGAAGTATAGTTGGCATCACTCCAAAATCTATATTTCATGTCATTTTTAGATTTTCCAAGACACACTATCGTGCTAGCATACCAACAACCATAATGTAGAATAAAATCAGTACACCAAAATTCATTTTTAAAATATTATATTGTAATAACATAATTAAGGTCAATTACACAATACTTTATTAAAATTACCATTAATTGGGAATCAAAAACATTATTTATTTCATGTTTAAGGTATATATCTCCAGTCATCATATGTAATAGGATGATGGACGAGTACTGCAACCAGCTGTCTTAGAATCTGGAAAAGTAATCATGTGGAATCATCCTTAGGGACCCCATATAAATCGAATGGGGCAACTGCCTTATTTATGTTCTGATTCCATTCATCTGATCTTTTCATATTTTCCCCAAACATTCACTGTTTCCATCTATTATATAAAATTTTATGTATAAAAAATATGAAATAAATATACTCATTTTAATATTTTCACTTATAGTATTCAACCTCAAGTATCAAAATGTAGATATAGAAGTGGCGACATGCTCCCTCACACCCAAGTCCCTTGAAATGGAAGGCGTCTACTAATCAGCTGAAGGGATTCTCACGAAGTGTACGAGAGATGGTGTAGTGGGAGAGGTGTAGGGGAAACAGGATGGTGTCTTAGATATAGTAGGGAGGGATATAGATGGATCTTCATCTATAAGTGTAGTCAATAATATATTATAATGCTTCCCTCTTATCATTCTTGACATTTAATCAATCAAAATAAAGTTCAGAACAAATATATCAAAAAATTTATGTAGAAAAAATATTAAAAATGACAAAAGATGCACAGTACTAAAAAACTAAAATTATATTAAAATGAATCTCATAATTGAAGTAATGTTTTATTAATTTTTGGAATTGTGTTTTTTTCTATAAAAATGCATTTTTCAATATTAATGCTATAGGTGTAATTTCAATGTTTGAAAGAAAGCCTATCAAAATTTTATTAGCTATGAAGATTCTAAATAGTCCATGAGTTGATAGGTAATTAATTTATGTATATGTGTTCATGGATCTATCATTTTGATTTATCAACCATATATCACTAAATAATGGTGAAAGGATGATATAAATTAGTTTATAATAATTTGTTATAATGTTAAATAAATATGGAAATTTAATGTGATGCATTAAAGGGTTAGTATGACCAAAAAATCGAAGTTGATGATTCGATATATATAATGATGTTTAAATGAATATAATTTTTTTGAACAACCAATATATATATATATATATATATATATAATTATGAAGTTATATGAAATTAAATAATTATTTACCTAAAGAAAAGAATCTCCAGATATTAATCATGTACCAGATATTAAAAATCTATAGAAAACAGGATGGTTTTATCTATTATGCATGTTTTATATACACTCCTATAGTCATATAAATAAAAATGAAAAAATGTAAATGAAATAATTAATTTTTAATGAACATTAGTAAATATTTTATAGAGGGAAAAACTCATATATTATGTATAAATTTTTTTGATATATTTTTTGGGATAGATGAATGAATGTATATGGAATGATTATATAATAAATTAACAAATAAAATAATATTTAATAATATTTTAAATAACATTTGATATTTTAATGACTTCCATAATCTTTGAGTTGATTTTTTTTTATAATATTGGAATAAAATAAATAGACATTGATTTATCAAATTCTTGTCCTACTACATTATAATATTCAATTTTATATTCCACTCAATAAATTTAAGACAGAAATTAAATTTAGTTGAATAATATTGGATAAGTATAAAATGGTTTTGGAATGTTACTCGTTAATCCCAAGTCCTCAATAAGGGGGATTGAATTGAGGTCGTTAATGAGGGATAAAATTGATCTATATAATTATTTACTTTGAATTGTGTATTTATTCCATATAAATCCCAATACTGATTTAGATGTATGAAATGTGTTTGATAGGGAATCAATTTAATTGGATGTGATAAAAATACAATTAGAGTTATATTTTGGAAAATTTAAATGTACTCACATAAAAATATTCACATAAAATCCACCTCCTTATGAGATTCATGTCAGGGTTATACATGTTAGGAGATTCCTTTTTTAAAAGTCCATATTCATATATGACTGGATCCAAATAGGTGTATTCATGTATAGGGATTGAAATCAATTTTTTCCAAATATGAAAATCATTAGATGAGTCAAAATGGTTGTATTACTCTTGAGATTATCTCTACTAAAAATCAGTTAATAGATATTTTTAATAAACCCCTTAAATGTGATCATTTTTATTTTATTAAAATATAATTTTATTTATTTTAATTTAAATGATTCTCTTATATTTTAATTTATTAATACTGTTTCAATTAAATGAATTAATTTTGTTTTAATTTATTTTAAAAATATATTATATTTTATTTAAATTAAGGTTATTGTGTCTTTAGAAAATAATTAATGTTCACTTTTGTTACTATATCAATTTCTATTTTATTTTATTTTATTTTAGTTTTATTTATTCATAATTGACCCAAAACCAAACCAAGTATTTCAACCCATTAGGAATTTGGTTTGTGACTTAAAATACAATCATCCCACAAACTTTTAACCATTTTCATGTGTTTTTCTTCATATATTGAACCATCACCCATTACCTCTCAATTTTTTACTCAGCCTCTAACTGACCGATCATATATAGTAAAATCTATGCATATTTATGATGGAAGAAATATTTCATAAAATAATGGAAAATAAATGGTTTATCCACATTGTGTTCTGATTTGGATGGAAGTCGATATGAGTTGGCTAAATAAAACTAAGACGCTACTGAAGAAGGTCATTAAGTTTCATGGTTTTGAGTTTTTTTTACATGATAAAAGAAATTTTTTTTATTTGAGGAATAGGTAAATGTGTTTATGAGGAATGTTAATTTTAAAACTCATAAAGATAGGATATTGTGTCTTCAAATGTAAATGGGAAAGATTTGATTGCTTCATCTGGGGATATTGTTTAGATTCATCATTTTACCCATAAAGGGACGTAAAATTTATGTTATACATCAGTTGCTACATGTAAATTTGGACCAAAATAGTTTATTAAATTCATGTTTAGAACCTCGTACATTGAGTAAAATATAGGGAAGAGTTTATAAATAGAGTGGATGGTTCTGTGTAAGGGTGATCAGACTAGGATTTCCCAGAGAGATTGATAAATAAATAATGTATTGTTCCAGGAATTGTATGTCTTATATATCTTCATAAATAATCAATAGATGGACATTCCATGTTATATGAAGTGGTTTATTCATAATTGTTTCAAATGGAAAAAAATTAATTTTTACCTCTATTTTATGTCGGTCACACTAGTTTTTATTAAAATATAAATGAATATAAATTAGGTAGGCGTAGTAAAATTACATAATAATTATATAATATTATTCATGATATGGACAACTATTGTAAAATGGTGGGACACCAATTCAACGTCTTGGTATAATGTAGTTCCAAAAGGTGTGGCTTAGGGGGTAGACATCTCAAACCTTACCACCTATTGATGTAACACCTCATGAGACAGTGACTTGTGGGGAGGTGCAGTAATCAGAAGTGACAAGAGGAAAGACTTAGATTCTATAGGTAAATCCTATATTGTAAGAGGTTGGTCAGAGGAAAGGATTTGGAGTAATTGCATCCATAAAAGAAGTTCATTATGTTGATCTAGTTGTTGAGAAAACTATTTTAATTAAACAAAGAAGGACAATTGAGATTGTTCTTAGTGTAATAGTAGTCAGAATAAGACATAGAGAAACATTTGATCATCAGTCAGTGTATCCAATACCTCATGGACAACCTATTGGTGGAGATAGAGTTGTTGATCTGGGATGATTACTATTTACAATTCTCATACACCCCATATGTCTTCACCCCCTCTAGTAAAAAGGATTCACCATAAGCGAGTAAAATATTATATAGTTATAAATTGAAAACATTTTCCTCTACCTTGTTAACTAAACTTGATAATATCATTTGAGATTATAAAAAATTAAAATAAGAGATGACATCATCAAAGGATGACATCACAGAGCGAAAGGTGAATTCTATTTAAATGTAATATTTTAAAAAATGGGTTTGGATAATGGAACACCAAACATATTAGAATAATAATATATATATACCACATCCTTTATAGTATGATATTTCCGAGGTAAGAGAAAAAGTCCAAAAGATGATGAATATTCTAGTAAAATATATGAATGATGTTTATACTACCAAATAAAAGTTCAATGATCTTGGGGTATTAATTTTATCTCAAATTGACATGATATAAAATATTTTAATGGTGCAAACTAATATGTCTCAAGATGTTCTTATGGAAACTAATTCAATTCGAATTGAAATTCATGAGATATTTCACTATTTTTAATAAACAGCATATGTTCCAAAAATTATGTTACAACAAAGAATAATCACTACAATGGAGGCTTAGAGGGGAGGTGAGGTGGCAACGAGGTGTGGATAGGGGCAACGAGGGGTGGTGACCGGGCGGATAGGACATCATAGATTTTTTTGCGGTGAGAGTGGGGGTGGGGGTCGAGCGTCAGGGTGTCAGGGGAGGGGGAGAGTTTTCTGGTTATGAACATGTTAAATGGTTTTACAATAATATATTAAGAAACTACCACTATATAATTTAAAATAAGTTAATGGTGGTTTAATAAACTTTTGGTAAACTATATGATTGGTGTAGTGTACCCTATTCTAGTATATAATATTTATTGATAAGAGGCATTACTACCACATGATATATTATTTTATATGTATGGGTGGGAGCAATGCTTATCAGTCACCAGTTACAACCACTAATATATGTATATAAGGCTAGAAATTCATTCCCCATGCCAGATTAAACATATATATATATATATATAGTGACATGATAAGACTATTATCTTGGAAATGAGCTTAAGTTTGTATAACTCTCTGGTGTCCTTTACGAACCTGGATAGGTGTTAATTATTTATGTAGTTATATATGTTAAATTATTTATAACAACCAATTGTTTAATTAATATTAGACTAGATGGTGATTAACACCATTGGTATTGGCATGCTGAGATTTAATCTCACACCCTTCTGAGGTACCCTTAGTACTTGAGTATTCCTTATATTTTCAGGATCTATATTGATTGTTGTATTCTTGTGCATGTGAGTTAGGGAAAAATAATATTGATAGATCTGGGAATTCTCATTGATATTTTCCTCATGGGTTTTCTTTTTTTCATTATTTTACTCATGTATTGTAGCATGGTTTATTGTTTACCACTTTTACTATTTTCATATTACCATGTCATGCATTCTTCTATTGTAAAAAATGTTGTTGGTCACTTATTTTAGTCATAAAAGAATCTATCTTATGCTACTTAATAATTGTTATTTAATACATCCACTATTTACAATTTTCATTTATTATGTTAAATTTTTATTCCCTCTCATAAGAAGGTACAATCTCCCCATTATCCCCTCCTGAGACGCTTGCATCTAGTCGGTAGGCATTGATGTTTGAGGAGACGTCCTTGAGGCCAAGTGGAAAACATATATTTCTACCAGTTTAGTGGTAAGTCACTTTGGGATGTTACACTTTTTTTTTCAATTTTATTATTGTATTCTTTGATTATACATATGTAATAGTCTAGTAACTAATATCAATGGAAGTTTGGGAATGTGTTGTGGGATGAGTTCCCATATATAGTAATATTATTCCAATGACACTGTAAAGGTGGGATGTGTCATGTTGATCTTTTTATAGAATTTCATTGATTGTAGATAAATCTGAATAGTATATGACCATTACGGGAATAATAATTTCTATTTATAAATTTCAATGGGAATGGAATGCTAAAAACATGACTATGCTCATGAGGTTTTAGGATGGTAATGTGGTTGGCGGTGTGAAATTTTTTTTAAAACACCACGAGATACTGATAAAATATGATTCTTTATAATGAGTGAGATTGGGATGACTTTGTTGATAAAGACATAATTGTCTTTTGATGATTATGTATTTCAAGTTTCATTTTAACAATTTTAAAGGGAGTTTCCATGAAATGGATTGATATATCCTTATGTAGTTTGTTATGGGTAGTTTGTAAACACTTATGGAACATCATTTATTAAAGTGTCTTGTGCCTTATGGGTAATTTTTGATATCATCATGGTGTACTCTTTTTATAATTAAACACTAGTACACTACCTTGATATCTTCCAAGATACAGTGAGAGAGAATCAATTATCAATTAATATAACATGTAAATTTACCTTTCTATTTGATTCATAGACTATGATGAAGGTGTGTACTGAATACATGGTTGTTATAGAATAATGATTAGTCTTGATTGATAATTCATGTCATGAGTCATAATTCCATATATGAACTTAAGGAAATCTGTAAGTTGTTTAACAAACCTGTTAATGGGAACATTCAGTGTTACGATGCACAGAAATCCCAGCAATGTACTGATGTCTCACTCATAAAAATTAGAGTATGAACTAACTTGTATGTGGTCCATGGTTTCTAGATGAAGATTTTTAGGATACCCCTGATTTCATTTTTTCTTTGATGAATTTTTTTTAGTGTTACTATCAATGTCTTCTATATCAGTTATACATCTATGTCCATTCCATGTCATTATAACATACATGTATTTTCTAGATGAAGATGACACCAGAATATTGTTATGGGATTTGGAATGAATTTTTAGAGTAAATCTATTGTAACACAAGTTTAAGGACATTTTTATATCATTTAAAAATTCATCGCCAATTTATGATGATAATTTTTAAATTTTTTTCAACATATGGATGTTCGACATAAGCATTTTCATTTTTCACAAGGTTCTTGAGGGACTACTACTATCACATCATCAAGATAAGTCTAGTGAAATGTATGTCTGCTGATTAATTCCATGAAATAATATGTCAACTATTTTTATAGCAAATAATAACTATAAGTGTGTAATTAAAATAATATGGGAATGTTAAATTTATATAGATGATTGTGGAGGATAATGTGACTCAAATTTTTTTTCTATGGTATAACCTAAAACTGGTACTACCACAAGAAAAATTATTAATGAGACATCACTGTGGACATGTATAAAATATTTTACTATATGGAAAGTGTCATATCGATGTTATAGTTTTGGAATGTGAGTGTTGGATCGATTTTTAATGGCTTTAATAACATACTCTTTATATAATACCTACGAAACATTGAGAAATTAGAAATGAAATGTAGTTATTTGAAGAAAACTGCATGGCCTAAGAAGGTTAGGTTAATTTCAAATAACTACCCAAATGTTTTATGGAATGGTTTATTTTAATGTGGAGGGGTTGTAACATCCCCAATTTTTGAACTGCTTGAATTCTCAAATAAATTTGAACTATTTAGAAACTGATTGGGATGAATCATTAACAAAGAATTAAAAAATAAAACTGAGTGTTATAACCGATTAATGTTCCATTTCTATTAATTATATCATTACATGAGATGTATTAGGAGTTTAGTTGAGTTTTAGAATATTATCTCTCCCAATGAACTAGTTATTAGAGAAACAGAATTTGGGGCATGGATAGAAAAAAAGTTGTTAAACAATGTGGATCCAAAATAAATACCCCTTTTCGGGGGCCTATTTTCATTTAATTATGAAACCACCTAGGAATTATCTTGATACATGATGTAGGTGTGTAGGGGTGACTCATAGAGGTTTATCAATGTTTTTACAAACTAAACACCAAGCATGAACCCATAGTTACAGTAAATAAATTTCAACATAGCAATGAAACATAGTTAGATCGAACTTGTAGACCCATCAATATGGGGTTGGGATGATAGGTAGTGGAGTCTACAAAGAATGAACATGTTATACCATACCTTGTAACCAAACCATTCGTATATTTTAAGGTGTTAATTATATATTTTTTACTTGTTTTAATTTGATGCATCACCTCCTCTATTATCCACACATCATTGTTTCAAAAACACTCTGTGGGTTCCCCTCCACTCATATCATTATCTTGGAAACATCAACCCTTTTGGATGTTTGAATCACCATCCATTAGTATTTTTTGATGTGTACAGTTAAAATATACATTACACTTTTTAATCTTATCATTATCCTCTCCATGTTTGGTGCTATATTCATGCGAGACAATCATTGTATGTTGCAGTTGTTTCTTTATTTCTTTTATTTGAATCAAACAATATATATTAAAATCGTGATATTGGATAGTTGGAAACTACTATGAATGTGGTAGGTTTTCTCTAACATTTCCATTAATGTCTCACCATTTTATTATACCATTTTGTCACATGTCAGATTCTACATGTGTTTCGCTCATAATATGAAATTTATCATTTACATGGTAAGACCTAAATTTATAAATATATAGTGACTTAATACAGAACATTGGAGTTTAGTCCCCTTGTCATAGACCACCACCTATTGTGTGTTCCTAAAAATAATTATAAATTATGTATTTTTATTCTAATAATATGACATGTTGATGTGTTTGTATTATAAAATTTTAACAGGTTAAATAAATGAAAAAATTAGAATTTGAATGGGTGTGTAACTCTACTACATTATCCCGTAATGAATAAGCCATCATCTAAGAGTACATATCATTGTTCATATTAAAAAATCCAACAAAATAATTGTATATAGAATAGTGATATGATGTCACGTGACCCTTATGTAATCATGAATTTAAATGATGGTCAAAATAAGTGAAATTCTGGATTAATGTATACAATGCAATCTAGAATATCCTATAATAGATTTTCATGTATTATTATATCTTTTGTATATTTTTCACCTTCCATATCGAATTTATTAAATTCATAAAAAAAATATTTGTGAAACTATAAATGAAATGGATGCGCCGTTGGAATTCTTATTTTTATAATGAAATATCTTAGGTGTAATGTATGAATTTTAATATTGAATGTGTATAGACATGGACTCATGGTTACAGAAATTGATATTATGAAATTATTTATTTATGCCTTGAGTGACACATGGGTTCCTTTTTATGGAATGTTAAGGAAGGGATCATAGATCATTTAATTGTATGTATACCATGACATATAACGGTTTTCTTATTACAGAATACAATGGATATAAACATAAGATATTATGATAATATAACCCTTGTGATAGATGAGTTTCCACATTACAAAATTATGTAGATGATCTCATAGGATATATGATAATACTTATTCCGTGAGATATACATGGGTTTCTATTTAATTGAATTCCTAAGAGAACCTCATAGTCATAATGAATATCAACATGATTTAAGTGATACATTGGTTTATTTTTTATATAATTCTATGAATATGATCATTTGGTAGTTGCATGATACTAGAAATAGATGTGTTTTCTCTATATGAAACACCAAGGATGGGATCCACAATGAATGGAATTACATAAATACAGGGTTGAGAGTTGGGTCCCATATTATGGGATTCAATGGATGCACACATTGGATGTATGTTTTTATATCATTAAAGATTATAATTACTTATATCAAATAGTATTTATTAAGAAATTGATATAATTTGATCAAATTGGTATATACAACGGGTCCTCAACCGGCTAATGGTCTTATGTACATTACCTAAAACTACCCCAATGTGATATTTAATTTTAGAAACACCATTTCATAGTTTCTTTAGATGTTACTCAATATCTAGAATTTAATACATCTATCTATATATATTCCTATTTTCACATGATTACTTTTTTTAGAAATATTTTTTATTACGAAAAACTATATATTTTCGGCACTGTGTCAGTAGAGAACCCATGTTTGACATGTTTGAATTAATTTATTCACTTATCAATTTAATATAAATTCACACTATTGGGGTTGATATTGACATACTAGATTAATTTAGGAACTAATGGCAGTTCCCTACTTAGTACATCTCAGCGAATGTTTATGATGCTATTTCACTAGGGCACCTGAACATACCTCATGGGTATAGGTTCAGGTGCATGTAATATGTTTGTGTTGTTACATTTGTACGTCGGATCTATGGAGCCCAAGAATAATATGATGCTCATGAAGCTCATGTAGTTATCCAATTGAAATTCAATTTCATTTTAGTTATACACATACTATTATAGATTTGAATTAATACTATAGGAATAATACATAGATTATATATCCTCATGTAGAAAAATATGCATTATTCTACATTTAGAATGTACTATTTAATTTAGTTATTCGTTTTTTCCTCCATTGTTCTATTTTTAATCTTCTTATTCATTTTTATAATCTAAATGAAACTATTTTTCTACTATATTTACAAGGGTATATATCCCCCCATGTTTGATCATTGTAACTCCACTTCTTATTAGAATCATCTTGCATATGGGGAGGAAGCATGAGGCCATGTTTCAAACCAAAATTGGCCACTTTATCACTGGCTACTTAGTCAAGACATTAAATGGTGGTGTATTCAGTAAAAATTCCTTTACATTTTTATCATTTGATATCTTATTCCCATAACTATGAAATTTAATTACCTTATCACCATATATTTCATAACCAATACATTTTATATTACTGTAACAAATGTTTCTTCCATGTTTCTTCCACACATCAGATATAGGGGAAGGATCATATTATTTTATACATTAATTATAGAGTTTCACATGGTCTCCATAGTCATTTTCATATCAATACCATGACATTTAATCATAAATATGACATCTATTTCCACCTTGATACAAAATAAGATGACTGATTCATAGTAAATAATATCCCATATGGATAGTGATATTTATAATCTTACTTTAAATCCATGAAACAATTAATCATCCATAAATTCAGGTTTTATGATAATTCCAAAAATGTACAATAGAATTCATGTAATCTATGAATCATTGGTACTAATATATTCATTGTCCTTTTATATTAGCTGAATAAATTATTTCCCCATTTTTCATTCAAGAATAAGATGGAATCACTGAAATATTTTTTAAGCTAATTCATAGAAGACACTATTTAATATTGTTCCGCTATTTTATAATTTGAATGTTCAAATGTTTTTGTATATTATATATTAGCTGTGATGATATAAATGGGATTTTTCATTAAAAATGTGATAATTTTTGGAATCTCATGATGAAAAATTAACATGGTTCCTTCAGGTTCAAGCCATTTACCAATGCCAAAAAACATAATTTTTGATTAAATAATTATCACACTTCAGGATGTTTTGGTACGTATCTTCTTAAATAAATTCAATTTAATATATTTCTTATTAGACAAGATATATTATGACTTCATGAATTTTAATTTGATTTTTAGGAATAGTAATGTGGAAATCAAAATTTTCACAACACTGATGAAAGAATATATAAAATTTAGTTATATCGCAGATGAAATGAAGATAGATTAATATCACGGAATAGGTAAATAAATATTTTATAAATGATAATTTTAGTGCTAAATTTTCTATGAAAATGTAAATGTTTCCTTATAATTTTGTAATTAATATAATTATTTAATAAAAATTTATCTTCACAAAATAGATTTATATATTAAAATTTTGTAATATTATAATTATAAACCAAAATTATTATTCTATATTCAATTTTTAAAAGATTTGTAGTATTGGTTATAGTATTAAAATAAATATTTTTAAAATAAATGATCACTTCACCTAAAAAAATAAATGTATGTTCATTATAAAATTAATTTCATAAAATGGATTCTATTTTCTAAATTTACCCATCAAAACACATTATTAGTAAATTTTTGAGATTTTTTAAATATAGTTGATATTTTGGCGAATTGTGAAATATGGTAATTAATGATATTTAACAAATTTAAAAATTAATATTTCATGGATGATGAGTTGATTATTTTATCACCCATTTTTTCAATCACACATAAATTAGTTTTTTCATTAATTCAAAAAATTAGCCCTATTAGTTGTCTTTATAATAAATAATATACTAATTAAATATATAATAAAAAAACCCTCTCCTCCACTATTTATACCACCCCTTCTCCTCACAATTTTTAATCCTTAATTGTTTTCTAATTTCATCCAATTTTATTTATGAATCTTTTTACCCACATCCAATCCATAATGGTGATACAAAAAGATAAAATCCAATTTTATTAAGGAGGTTCCTAAAGACATGATATAAAATTGGTATGATCCTCTTTCTTTCTATATAATTTTCCTCCTCACTTCATTCTTATTTTATACTAAAATCCTCTTATCTAAAGTGGTATGGTAACTACATTATAATATATGTTCTAAAATTTTATTTGACTAAATTAATATCCATCAAAAAGCCTCTTCTCCATTATTTTTATTCGAAAACTGAAACCATCATTTGGGAGGTATCAATTCACCATATTCGTGGAGGATGATTATTAAGTTTCCACTACTGCCTTTGAGGCTGGTTATAAAAAAACTTATTTTGGATAAATCATATTTTAGTAAGTATATTTTTTTAAAAATATTATCTAACAGTCATATAATAAAAATTTATATTAAATTAATCAAGTTCGTGATAGTTGTAAAAACCACAAAATAAATTAAAATATTTTCATCAACATTAAATTTAACAAATGTACCACATACCATAATACAAAATTATATATTAGATAATTTAAAAATATATAAATTCATTTATACTATAATATTTTACCTCTAGATTTTAAAATATATTTTATAAGAACACCATGATGATATTCAAGGGAACTAACCACAAAACTATGAAACAAATTCTCCCAGAATAAGGAAATTAAATATTACTACTCAATTAAATGGGAAAAAATGAACATTTAATATTTATAATATGTAATATATATTTTTAAGAGGTTCTAAATTATGTAACTAAATATTCTAATTTTATTATTCATGTCATTATGTAGATGTAGAGAATAGTTTTGTGCATATTATTAGGGACATCATCTAAATTTCCAATTCATTGAGACATAACTAGAATTATGATCCTAATCTTTTTTTATGTGATATATATCGAACCACTTTGATATAATATTTCATTTAATATTTTATTATTAAAACATATTAATATTTTTTGTATCATTATTATGGTTAATGACTTATATTTATACAATTATTACATATGGTGTTTACTCAGAATATTTTTTTAAATGGGGAAATATTGAAAAATCGATATCCTCTAATAAATATGGATTTTTGATGAGAAATATTGTTCATTAATTAAATGTATTTATGGATAATTAGTTGTTATTTCTATTATGGGTGTGTCCCGACATTATATAGCCCATCGATGCATCGGCAGGTCTCGTGAGACAAAACTGTTGGTGAAATACCCATCATCTTTGTTTCCTAGAAGATTAATATTTATTATTTCCTAAAAATTAAATCCTATTGTAAATATTCCAGATTATATTAAAACTACATTACATCCAATACTATATTAATTATTTCATTCATTATTTTGTTATGACTATCAATGATATTTTCACTATGAATAAATCGATGTATCCATTTTCATTCTAATGACTCAAGCATGATGTACATTGACACTATATTATTTTTTCAGAATACTTAATACATGACACAAAAAATTTCACCAGGATGGTATTAGTCTATTTCCATTGGAAAATTAGAACGTAATATTCAAACTCGGTGAATGATATCCAATATCTCCAAAAAATATAACCCCATTTTTTTCTTAAATAAAATCATTAATTACATCATGGGGAAAATAAAACATAATAATGATGAGTTCAAAAGCATAATAAGGGTAAAAATGAAGAACATAAAACAAAACATAAACATAAGAATGAGGAATCATGAATCAAAATTTTGACTATTAAAACCACGAGTCATGAAATAAATTTTGGCACTATGTTAGGAATATATCATAAGTCAACATTAAACATGATAAAATAGAATTGATATAAAACAAGGGATTTTTGAAAACATATATAGACATAATATGATTTAAATTGTTTTCAATGAATTTTTTCCATTACAATCATAGTGGAAGAAATCATTTACTGAACCATGTTTAATTTCTGTTCCAACCCTATATTACTGAATTGGGTTTCCTTGTAATTCTAGTCCTTTATCTCTCATGAGATATATATCTTTACCAAATTCATTGTAGGGAGATATTTTTCCCACCCATATCAAAATTAAATCATTCTTACATGTGAAACAAAATTATAAATCATTCATCATACCATAACCAAAGAGATAAAATGGGTTTTTTTAAAGATCATCCCATTATAACACAATCCATATAAAATAAATGATTTTCATTTAATTAATTTCATCATAAGAACTATAAAATCAATGTAATTATAGTGACAGAAACATAACGATTCATCATCTTAGATGGAAAATAATTTTGAAAAATACATGAAATTATTTCTTTAGGAGAATATCCTATCTTCTTCAATTTTAATATTTACACCAAATGCCATGTAATCTGATATCAATGAATTAAATTAAAAATAAAATTTAAATAAAGAAAATTTAGCATCAATGAAATGTGGAATTATGAATCTGTTAAAATCAGTTGATGCCATATTATTAAATAAACATTCTCCTCATACCTTAGTTGGATTAGTAAAATGGTACCTTATTAAGAAAACAACCATAGATTCTATTTATACCATTTAGTAAATACTCACTAATGGGAAAAATTATAGAAACAAATTATAGAAGTATATAAAGAATATTTTTAAATACATATTTAAGAAACATGTACCGGGATGATAAATCTACCATGTTAATTAATTATGAATAAACAATCATAGATAAAATCGTGATTTGAAAAGTTATCCCTTACTATATATCTGATGTTCTTCCTATATGTCCAAAACTTCTATATATTGATTTACATAATGTTATTAACTTATTCTATATTCATAATAAATTTTATGATATAATATATGATTATAGTATCATCTTTTTATGAGTAAAATTTCATTATCACTCAATATAGAGGTATTGACTTCTTTATGTTTTTATGCATGATTTTACCAATAAGATCATGTTCCACTTCTATGGATATAGTTAAATAACATACATAATGATATTATTATAATATATATCCATTTTATTAGTTAAACTCATGTATATAATAATGTTTTAATGATGATCGTGTATAATGAATCACATCACATCGTGGTGACGATTGCCCACATGTAAGCATGATCGATGATATCAGTCCCAAAATTGTTGGTTGATATTGAAGTTTATAGTTTATGATATTTTATAATTATTACAATGTCATAAAAATAATATATAGTTATTATTTATATCATTATACCCATCCATGTAAGGTGGTAGTGAAAACTGATTACACTAAAGAGTGGAGATAGTAAGTCATATGTATGCACGCATGCTGATTTTCTATTTCATAGGATGGAAAAAAGGGGAAATATTGTTGTTTAATATTTATAATAGAATATCAATTTATTTATTATACTGATGTTATTACTTAATAATGATACAAATAAATAATAGAAGTAGAAAAAGACACATGTTAGAGTGAATTGGTTGATGAGATTATGTCTTCCTCGACATGATTCCTCAAGATTATTTCTTATATTACAATTATTTTACTGTAATGATGGAAAGAACCACTAAAATGAAATTAGGAATGTTGGGAAGAAAAAAGGGTCAGTGATTGTATAGATTTTAGGGTCAATATGAAGTCAAGAGGTGAAGGAGTAGGTTCCCTTTTATAATCGATTGGATAAGAACTTTTAGAAACTCCATAAATAATAATTTATAATAATATCAAATGACACTAAAAAACAACAAAATGAAAATTTTTATTAGAATAGATGATATATGGTCTTAATAAAATCAACCATTGAATTTTATACAATTTTTTTTGTCAGTATAATCATTATAATTTCAAAAAAAATACAATTATTATATTAAAAATATAACAATGGTAATAAATATTTCAATATTTAAAGTGTAAACTAATTTATTTCTTGACGTATATTAGATCATAAATAAAGACTAGAGGATATTTTAGACCATATAATTGTTATTCTAAATTTATAAAAATGTTTTAGGATTTTAATATTATTTTGTAAAGAAATATTATAGAATAATATCAATTGTGTCAATTTTGACACTATTCATTTAACAGATATTAAAAAAATCATGTCAAGATTTTATCCTTGAAAAAAATATTTTATCATATCTCCAATGGGTAAGGGAAATTGAAAAAAATCATTGGGAAAATTAATTATGGAAAATTATATTTATTTTAATATTTTCAATAACATTTATTTGATATTTCCCTTAATAAAATAATTAGTACATAAATATTGTGTAATTGTTTAATATAATTGTTTAATGAAAAAAAAATCAAAAATAAAGTACCATAATGAATATAAATTTTGTAGATTAATTAAATATATAAGAAGTTGAATTTATCTACTTTAAAATACAACATTTTAAATTTTATACAAATTAATTTATGAATGTAACAATTTTAACAATACATGAAATAAAATATTATAATTGTATTAATAGGTTCCATATGATTAAAAATGGTCCATAACAGAAAAATTATATTATTATGGTCGGTATATACTCGACCAACAAAATTTGGTAATTTTTTTCAATTTAATTGTTATTCTATTTTTAATAAAAATTTGTTTATTAATTTCTCATCAATTAAATAATTTAATCATCAAATATAAATAAAACATTAAGGTAACTATTTATTTTCTAAAAATTATAAGAAAATTTCAATGATAAAGATAAAAATTTATCTTTTAAATAATTATTTATATTATAATTTATCTTCGGTATACCGTTATTGTATAAATGATATATTATTCAAATCATTAATCTGACATCTTTAAATTTTCAATAAATGAAATATTACAAAGACAATAATATCTCAAAAATGGCCATAAAACATAAAAAATAAATTTACATCTAGGATATATGTATTTTATGTTAAACATTTCAACTTATATTTGTGGATACCACCCATTTTCTCATACGTGGATTCATAATAGATATTAAAGGCTATGAAAATGACACTTTGTGTCTTTCTTTGATTTAAATATTATTTAAGTAATTTTCATGGAAAAGTTTCCATTAAATTGAATACTTTCATTCCTTATTTCTTAATTTTTGAATAAAATTCATCAAAATAAAAACATTCAATTGTTTTGGCCATTTTATAGATTTTATAATATTATTTTTTTTCCTAAATTACCTAAATTTCTCTTTACTATTGTAATAAAATTTACCATGGAAATTATTCAAATTGGTCAAAACTAAAATGGACCAACTTAGAAAATCTGGACCCCTTGAATCAAAATTTTAAATCTATTTTTCAAAATTAAATATTTATATGTTTCAGAATTAAATATAAAATAAACAGTTAAAATTCAATGAAAAATAGTTTTTGGAAAATGCCAATTTTTACATGTAAAATGTAATTATAATAAATTAATGTTTTAAAAAATTTAAAAATCACTAAATGGATAAAAATGAAATAATTGTAATTTAAAACTAGTACAAAACAAATTCTTAATACTTAATGACATTAAAATAATTAAAAAAATTAGTGATTTCACTCTTTATATTAAAAAATGAAACATATCAGAAAAACACAAAAAATTGATATAATGTAAATTTTTATGTCATAAAAATAAATAAGAACTTTATTTTGTCATATAAAAAAATTATAATTTTTAAAAACTATATTTTAATTGGGTTTTCTATCCAAAGGTTGAAGGACAACAATTTTTAAAAAATACTTCCCTTATCCAAAAAATTAAATTTGATCATATATCATGTTTTAGAAAATATGTAATATGAATTTTAATGTAATATAAATTAAAAAATGTGGTTAATAAAATTCATAACGTCTAGTAAATATTCCAGTAAAAATAATATTTTAATAATATATCATTTTTTAGTAAAGCTTGGTGTTGCCTATAACACAAAATGTTAAGGAAAGTATCTCTTTCGTGTAATGATAGCCAAGTCATTTTTGTGTTTAGTAGAAGATTTATTCGGTATTCAATATAAACTAAAAAAAAGATCTTTTATACATTGAAAAAAAAACCAATACTCAGTGATTCGTGAAATGAATTCTATCAATAGAACATGAAATTTTTTGTAACTATAATGACACATGTAATTATTGAATAATACTATTTTCCATTAGTTTAAATATGTTTTTGAATAAGATATTAATTTTAAGTTAAATAGTACTATTTTTCCGACATCTTACTCATCAAAAAACAATTGGTTTCTTTTATATCTTACGGTGCACACAACATTGAGTAATACCAAAAGATAAAATAACAATATTATTATTTTAAATGGTGGTTAATGCCAAGCTGTTTTATTTGAAGAATTTAAAAAAACAAACTAAAATATGATTTTATTTTTTTTGTTAAATATATTTATATATATAATGAACATTAGAGTCTTCAAATAAGTGTGAATCCAATTTAATTCATGAAATACTCTAATATTTTCAGTATGACATTTTATAGCCTTTTGAGGGAAAACACTTTTTAAATGTATTTTCTAACCATTTATATGTTATATTTGAAAAAATAAACTTCTTATTTATATATGGAAGATGAAAATTTACATTGGATAATTTTTTTAAATTTTTCTGATAATGTTCATTTTTTTATGAATAGTGAAAAATACTGCATTTTAATTCCAAACTGCCATTTCATTAAATTTATATATATAGGTATATTGTAATTTTAATTAGTTATAAAGAATAATAAAATTAAATTTTTTTAATTTAATCCAATGCTGGTAATTGGATGTAATTTAACATTTAAATTGGACATAATCACGTGCCCATCTTTTGATTGTTATTTTTTTAAACACACTTTTTGGTTTTGACAACAGAATTAATTTCAAATAAATTTCTGAAAATGCTATGTTTTAAATTAGGTAAAATGGATTCCATAAATCATATGAAAAAGTAAAAATTTTGTGAAATGTTATGATTTATTTTTGGACATTTTTATTAATAACATCAGTAATTGTTTTATTTCACATGGTTAAAAGGTAAATCTGGTAAATCTGGGTAAACAATTTAATATTATCATAGTATTAAACTACCTTAAAACATGTCATAATTATATTTTATGAGATATTTCCAAACATGGGAATTCTGAGGATGATTTTGGGACACAGTGGAGCCACTTTGATATGAAAATGACATTGTATAAGAATTAATTTGAAATAACGAAAAATATAACATAAACATGTACCTTTTTAAAAAAAAATTAATATACTTTAATTTATGTGTTATAATTGACTATAAATAGTAAATATATGGATAATAATATTTACTATATCATGATATTTTAAATATAATTTTTAGACCTTGAATAAATAAATTTAATTACGAGACAACGATGATACAGTGATTGCTTCATTAATAAATGATTCAATCAAATAATTTTTTAAAAGATAAAAGAAAATAAATTCGGTTATATATATAACAGCCACAAATTAAATAGATTATATTGACATATTAGGTTTTATTTGATGTCTTTTTTTAATTGAAACCTAGTTTTTATGAATTTGTAAAAATGTCATTCTAGAAAAATATCCAAAATTGACATAATTGATAAGTTAAAATATAAAATAGTTTATTAAATGATATTAAATTCCTAAATTTCTAGTATTATAAAAAAAAATTATTATAAATAAAAAAAGTTATTAATGACTATTTTATTGGATTTTATTAGGTTTTGGAAACTATTTTGATTCCAAATGTGTTGAATATTTGATAAAATGGTAAGAATAAAAATGCTTAAATTTAAATGATTGGAAATAAAAACACACTGAAACCTGTCTAATTTTTATTGGATGATTTTATTTTTCCTTATATTAATTTTATATTAGAACTAACTAAATTTAGACTAATTTTTAATCTAATTTAAATTTATAATAAATTAATATTTATAGACATTCCTAATGTGCTCATCCTTCCTCTTATAAAAGAGAATCACCTTTAACCATTTAATATCACCTCCAACGCCACTTTCCTCATCCAACATCATCACAATTATGCTCAAAATATGACTAAATTCATCTTCAAAGCCTTAACATTGGTATAAGGCTATTCAAGAATCCCTTTTTTCTCAAATCAAAGGGAGTTACACATTTTAAGAGGCAGCGTCTTCTCTAATGTTTTTTTCAATTATTTTACTACTTCACATCCTATATTATTTTAATTCATTTATTACATAATAAATAAGAATCCTAGATATACTAGGATGTTTTTGGGACAGGTATTCTAATTACTCTTACTCACAACTCTATATAATTTATATGAACATGCTATTTCTGTGTATGGCGAAGTATTGTCTCATGAAATGATGATTGTTAAATTTCCCCTACAATATCTCATGGTGGCTATAATAATGGAACTATATTTTAATATGTTATATATTATATTTTTATTGATTATATTCTTCTGTATTTTTCATATACATTATACCTTTATTATTTCCATAATGATTCAATATAATAATTTATGTTGAGAAAGTGTGGATTATCACCCCCTCAAAGTTATATCACCAATTCATGCCATATATGGAACATATAAAAGATGGATTTAATAAACTAATGTAACATATATAACATAAGATGTTATAATATAGTTAAAATATACCAACCAATTAATTAGTTTTCATTCTTTTAAATATGAAAATGAAATGAATGTAGTGTTCATGTGTACGTATAGCTTGCGGTATCGATGAACGGTGCAGTTCATCTATTATATCCAAATGTTATAAACTATTATAAATACATATATAATGTATATATATGATATTTGTATCATTAATAATATTTTTTAGATTTTTGATTTTTGACTACATTTACATTTTTTATCAAAACAAGGTTAATTTTGAATCATGTACCGAAAATCAACAAAAACAACTGATATGAACATAAATAATTATGTAATTTTCATTAAATATTAATAATTTATATAAAAAGAAAAATAAACGTGAAAATGGTATGATGAAATTTGAAATTAATATAATTTTATTATTCAAGATGAACATGGAACATACATGACAAGTAAGACTCTAGTTAAAAGAACCATTCACCCTCCACTTTATGAAAAATAATTCATTTATGTTATGTCTATTAATATCCATTTTCATATTTTAGAATATGTTATTATATATAATTCTTTTTTTAATTTTTACATTGATGTGACGAGAGAACATATTCTCTCTCATAAACTCTTTTTCTGAATTTTTATGCGATGTTGTTAGGATTCTGAATATTCATTTGGGAATTTATAAACTCAATTTTCACTCTTTGAGTTTTATTAATAAATCATTGATTATATTATGCCCATATTATCAAAGTAATCGCTATTTAATTATTTATATTTTTGTTTCCACTTACATTTTTGTGTATATAATTTTTCAACTCATAATCACACCATTGATAAATTCAGACATCATTTATAAAAACATTACAAGGGACTTCATATCAAGATCCTTTTGTTGAGTCATATTCTTATGTTACTAACCTCATTTTTTTATACGATGCTTAATTGTAGAATTTTTTTATTTCATTAAATGGTTTTAAAATTTATTCTTTTGTTTTAAAAATCATTTTACTAAATGATAATGGAAATATTTCTTTTTGATGTGCATGCTGATAACAACTGTTTTGTCGTCGCGAGATTCATTTGATATTTGGCTTAATTAACAAGAAGTAATGTTTTTAAAGGAAATTAAATACTATATAACCTTTTTCATATTTTTTTTTATTTAAAATTTTTTTTATAATGGATTTATTATGTTCATATATCGAACTAATATCTTTTGATTGCAATGTGGAAATGTTATATTTCCTTTATGTGTTATGATTATGTTATGGTTATTGGGCATTATTGACAAACACATGTTGTTATATGATAAACCCAGGGAGGGTGAGCTTGAGAAATAACTATACTGAATTGGGTAATGTGACGGAGGTAAACATTAATGATTCTTCTTCGTGATTTAAATAATATATTGTGGAAGGTATTGTAAACATTACTCCCTTTATAGATATGAAAGTTACATTGTTAGTATATTATGAATTCCACTTATTACCATTATGAAATATGATTTCTATGAGTTGTCAAAATATCTTATGAGTTCATTAGTAATGATAAAAGATCTTATGATTTATGATTTAAAACTATGATTTCATTGAATTCTATGCATTCGTGGTCAAATGTTTTCATTATTTATTTTATATCTATTTCTGATCATTTTATTCTCACACCATGTTTTTTAAATAATATTCATAGGGTATTAATAAGGATAAAAGGAATAATTAATTAATTAATATTTACATAAATAGAGGAAACCATTATTTATATATGTATTTTTTATGGTAAAAAAATTAGATAGATAGAAGTGCCGACATTGTAATTTTGAGATGTAATGTAATAGTCATGGACTAATTCTCTATAACACTAAAACTAAAAAGATAATCAATGTACAAATATTGGCTGAACTCATGATTATGTAACGTTTAATGATGGGGCCTTATAGTTGGTTCCATATAATGGTTTAGATAACTTTAGATGTAGGGGAGTACTTTAAGAATAAGTTACATGACTATAATGATTAGCATATTAGAAAGATTAAGTGTAATTTTAGATAAATTCAACAAGTATAATATAAAATGAATTTGTAAATATTTGGGTTTACCTTCCTCATAAGATTCTATATGATGATTTTACTGATATACTCACCCTCCTATTTTTGGTTTTAGTAGATGATTGGATCTAAAAGGCACTAGAGTAACAATGGGTATGAGTGATACTGTGTTGGCTTTATGAGTATGAAAATGAATGAAATGGTATTTTCAATGAAAAATATATTGGTTATTATTAAAAAAATATCGACTTTCATGATTGACTACATGAAACTTGGTTATTTTTCTAAAGCATCATATATATGAAAAAATAATCCCAATGGATGTTCAGGTAATAATCATAATGGTTTGTATATTAAAAAATGTATGTCTCAAGGATGTGGAATGAAACAACTAGAAAAATACATCAATGGGATGGGTAGATATTTTATATGTGGTAATGAAGGACATAAATCAATAGCTGTCATGGAAAAAGGAAGAATTAAGTTGAATCCATTATAGGGAAATAAGTTCTTTCCGAGGGATCAATCGAATGTTTTAAATGTGATGTTCATGGTCATTACTCAAATATATGTCCTACGAATAAGGTTCATGAATGGTAATAGTATGACATTATATATATATTTTTACCATCACCTAATTCCATTCCAATTGAGGGAGAGGGAAATGACATTGTCCTTTGAAAGTTATGGTTAATTTCTCAGCTGATGTTTTTCCATTATTGAATCATAAGATATGATTCCATGTTTTTTTTGAATGAATTATAATTGAAGAAGATGGAAAAAATGGTAACAGAATCATGAAAAATTATGGATGATTAATATCTATAATTTTTATAAATTCAAAACATCTGTTAGATATCTGGGTGATGAAAATTTTAAATGTATTAATTCTCTTTTGTTGATGGGATTACATTGGAAGACTTTTATTTTCTATGTGTAACCCTGATGTTTCATTTGTATAAATTATATTTTAAGGAAAATTATATTTAATTTTTTGGCTATAGGTATCTAGAACCATTTGGGATTATATGATCATTGAATTTGAGGTAATTAAATGTAAGTATTTTTTGGCATAAAAATCGAACTATAAGATTACATATGAGGTTAATATATGTTATAGGTATTGTAGATGAATATATTTTTTTTGGGATGATATAAAATTATATATATTTATAAAAATGAAAACCCACACAATGGGTGAAAACGCATCACATTCAGTAATGCCGCATGAATTGAACCCAAAACCACAGGGTGACAAGGGCGCATCACATGAAATTATCCTATGAGAGGTCTCTGGTCAGTACGACTTATTTTTTATAGTTAAATGATTTTATGTATCAAGAATAACATTATTTGAGAACTTATGTTTTATAAAATGGATACCATTAGAATAGGAAAATTATTTTGTTATTTAGTGATACAGTTTATTTTGGAAGACATTAGATCTTTGGGGAACACTATATTTCTAATAAGAATTAAATACTTTGGGATTTATTTTCAGGATTAACGGTTGAAATTTATTTTGGAAGAATTTATGTTTATATTATGTACAAATATAAATTTTGGTTGTTTGTAGAAATTATTAACCTATCATGGAGAACATGTGATTAGGTTAATTACTATTAAGTATTTAACTTTAAGAGTAGTACATGTTATTACATAGATAAAATTTATCATGGAAGAATATGTGATCAAATCCTTCTAAATTTTGGGTTTCTGTATTAGTTTGATTTATTTTTGGATAATTTTATAGGAAAATTGTTTATTGAATGTTATTCTTTTAAATATGGGTATTATTTGTTGAATTTTGGAGATTAAGATTAGTATTTCATTTTTAACAGATTATTATTTATGTGGATTATCTTATCTTGTACTAACCATTTTGGTTTTGGTTATATTCTAAATAATGGGAAATATATAGGTCATCTTCTGTTGATTCTGTGATTCCCTAGATGTTTGATCAATCCCTTCATTTATGAAAAATTCATCTTGAATATTCCCAGTTTGGAGAAAAGATGAGTGTGGGGTAGAATTTTATTAACGAATTAAATTCTACTTGAAAAGAAAGTACATTTTCTTATGCTCATATCGACTCTCAGAAATTAAATTCTGAATATTATGAAAAGGAACATAAAAAAACATTTTTCATTCCCTTTTCATATTGGGGAATCAAATACCATTTAGACCATCCCATGTTTGTGGTTTTTTGGTGGTTCACTTTCTCTTGAAAATGTTTTCTATCACTCTCTATCTGAACTTGATGGTTAGTTTCTCTTCCATATTCATGTTTCATAGATAGAATCCTACTATGTGTTATATGATGTTAACATTTTTCATTTCTTATATTATTTTAGTGTGTTAGTTTTATTGACACTTTTATAGATGTGGAACTCTCAATGAGGTTTCAAAGCACGATTTTAAAATTACAAGGATTCCACTTCCAAAAGGTGAAGGGTGTATTGACCTTAGTATTTATAGAAAAATAATTTCGTTAATTACTTGTAAAATTTTCGAATAGGATATAAATTTTACGATAAAGATGAATCTTTTTCATATACCATACTCAAATGTGAGAACAGGTTTCTTTGAAATCTTACATCACCCTCAACATTGTGTTATACCGAAAAGTAATATAACAATATTATTATATTAAACGTTGGTTAATGTATTTTCATTGTATTGGAAGAAATTAACAGAAAAAACTACAATTTTATTATACATGTGTTTTAAATACATTTAAATTTATCCAATAATTTTTAGAAGAATAAAATTAGTATGAATAAAATTTTAAACAAGTAATACTCTAATATTTTTAATCGGTTGCTTTACCGCTTTTTGAGGGATAAGACATTCTAAATATATTTTTGACACATTTATATTTTATATATGGAAAAATATACTTTATAATTATAATATGAGCATAAAAATTTACTTTGGATAAAATTTTGGCAATTTTATGATAATGTTCATTTTTAATGAATAGTGAACAATACCGCATTTTAATTCAAAATAGTCATTGAATCTAATTTTTTCATATAGTTATATTGTTATTATTATTTATTTTAAAGTGAAATAGGATTAAATTTTATTTATTTAATGTAACAATGACCATTGTAAGTAATTTCACATATAAATTGAAATAATAACCTATCAATATTTTGATATCTATTACTTCTTAAAAACCCGATTTTCGGTTTCGACAATGGAAATCAATTTAAATTTAATTACTTAATCTTATGTGTTTAGAATTTGAAAAAATGGTTTTGATATTTTTATTTATATGCTTCAAATAGTTTTAATAGATATGTTTTTATTTTTTGAGATTATGAATTGTAAATTCATTAATTATTTTTTTTACCACAGTTAAAGGTTAAATCAAGTAAATAAGGGTTAAAAAAATTATAATAATATTAAACTACCTTAACACTATCCTAATACTATTTTATGAGAAATTTCTGACCATGGGAATACAGGGAACTACTTTTGGACCCAAGGAAGTCACTTTGATGTGAAAATGACATTTTATAGTAATTAATTTAATGTAAACAAAAATATTACACAAACAAATATCTTTTATTAAAATAATATTTATATGGGTTAATATATTTTATCTCTAAAAATAAAAATAGTATGTATAGATGTACAATATTTTCCAATATCATGATATTTTATTTATAATTTTTGGAAATTAAATAAACAAATTTAATTATGACAGAATCATGTTGTAGTGATTTCTTCATTATGAAATGATTCAAAGAAATAATATCATAAAAGGTAGAAGAAATATAATTTGGTTATTTTGAAGTCAAACACGAATTTTTTGGATGATATTGATATATTATTTTTGGTTTAATTCTTTTTTATAAGGAATCACGTTTTTATGAATTTGATAAAAATTCATGTATGAATATTGTCCAAAATTGACATAATTCGTAACAGAAAATATAAAATAGGTTATTAAATGGTTTTAAATTACTAAAAATATAAGATTATAAATATTTTTTATTATAAATATATAATTTTATAACATACAATTTCATTAGGAAGTTTTAATTTTTGGTAACTATTTTGATTGTCAATGTGTAAAATTCTTGATCAAACGGTACGAGTAAAAATTGGTTAAATAAAAAAGATAAAGACTAAAGAAGTAATTAATACATTTCTAATTATTATTGGAAGATTTTATTTCAACTTATACTCATCTTATGTTCTATCTAACTGAATTTGAATAATTTCCAATAAAAATTGAATTTATAATAAATTAATATTTCAATACTTTTCTAAAGTTTCCCTCCTCCCTCTTATAAAAGAAAACCACCTCTACCCATATAATCACACATTTAAATCCCCTTGGATCATCAAAATTATTCAAAAATAATCCCATTATATTATACGGTTCCTCATAGATTAAATACATTTGAATTAAAAAAAATTAAGAAAGCCTTTATGCTCAAATCAATGTGGCTTGCACGTTTTAACAGGTAGAGTATTCACTAATATTCTATTCCATAATTTTACTTCTCTAATCCATAATATATTTTTATTCATTTATTATAAAAAAAAGTATCCTAAATATATTCAGTTGTTTTTTTATGATAAGTATTACAACTACACTTAAACACACCTCCATTTGATGGATATGAACACAGTGTTTCAATGGACAACAAACTACTGCCTCTAGAAAGAAAGATTGTTCAATTTTCCACTACCACCTCCCATTGTGGCCATTATTATGGAAATATATTTATATATGATATATATTATATTTATATTTTCTATATTTTTTGTTATTATTAATTTACACCATACCTATATGCTTTCCATAATGTGTAAATACGATAATTTATTTTGAGGAAGTGAGGACTATAACCCCATCAAATTGATACGACTCGTTCTTTCCAAACATGGAATGTATAAAAGATGGATTTAATGAACTTATGTAACATTTATAACATATTATATTATACTATAATTATAATATAACATTGCTTTATTTAGTTTTCATTTATTTAAATGTGAAAAAAATTAATGTAGCGTTCATGTGTACATACGGCTTACCGTCTCCATGAACGATGCATTTCTTTTCATATATACCAATTTTATAGACTATTATAAATACATTTAAAATTTATATATATGATTTTTAGATAATCAATAATATTCTTTAGATGATTTAACTTTGGCTACATGAACAATTCATATCAAAATAAGTTCTTTTTCGACTCAAGTACTGAATATCGACAAAACAAACAATATTAACGTTAATAAATATGAAATTTTAATAACTTCGTAATTAGTTATATAATAAGAATAATAAATTTGAATAATATTATGAATACTGTAAAAAATAACTTAATTTTATTATTCAGGAAAAACAGTAACATGCGTGGAAAGTCGAACTCATTATAAGGGTACCTTTCACCCTTATCTTTTTGTCAAACACTTATTTTATATTATATCATTATTTTAAAATTTATTATGTTAGGATATGTTTTTATATATCATTATTTCAGTAAAATTTATTTCTATGTGATGATAGGGCATTTTATATCCCTTCAAATAATATTTTTAATTTTTATTTGACGTTGTAGGCTACCAAATTTTAGGAAGAAAATATTCTAAACTAAATTTCCACTCTTTGGGATTTACGTATAATTCAATGATTATATTTTTCCATTATTATGTGTAGAAGAACTATTTATTTATTTATGTTGTAATGTAATCTTTTATTTATGTGGATATACTCTTTTAATAGATAATCACCTAGTTGATACATTCTAACATCAATTATACAAACTCAGTAAGGGAATTCATCTTAATCTCTTTTCATTGATGCATTTTAGGATGTTATAGAACAACCTATTTAATATTATGTATAATTATACCCTTTTTTATTTATTTTAATTCCATGGTTTTCAAACGTAATATTTTTTTTACGAAGCATTTTACTAAATTATAAATTTAATGTTTCAAAAGGAATATTTTGTTTTATGAAACATTATATGATATTTAGCTTCCATAACAATACATAATGTTTTTAAAAGAAAACTAAATTTTATATAACCTTTTTGAAGATTTGTTTAATGAAAATTACGTTTATAAAGGGTTCATTATGTCAATATTTTGAACTGATATATTTTTATTGCAATGTGGAAATTTTACCTTTCCATTATTCAAGTTTTATGTGTTTTGATTATGCTATCGTTCCAGGGAATTATTTACATATATAAATGGTTCCATGATAATTCGACGAAGGGAGAGCCCGATATAGCTCTCTAATGAATTTGATAATGTGACAGAGGTAAATTTTATTGTTTCTCCTATGAGATTTACAGAATATACTATGATGGTTATTCTAAATGTAACATTCTGTATAGCTATGAAAGCTAAATTATAAGTATGTTATTGATGAAACACAATACATTTATGATAAATGATATCTATGAGTTATTAATAAATAATATCATTTTAATTCGTTTTTAAAAAGATTATGTTTTATGATTGAAAATTAATATTTGTTTAATTTTATAGGTATTCATGGGCTAATGTATTATTTATTAATTTTATATCCCTTACTGAGATTTTTCTGCACATCCCATTTTTTTGAAATATTTTTCATATGGTATATGGAAGGGTAAAAGGGAGGAGTAATTCATGATGATTTAGGTCACGAAATGAATTATTGTTTTTTATTTATTTTTTTATTGTGCAAAAATTGGATACAGTTGAAGTGTATACCTTCTAATTTTGAGATGTAATTTAATTGTTATTTCATAATTCTCTAAAACACTAAACCTGAAAAGATAATTAATGTCGAATTATTTACATAACTTATTATTATATATTGATTAACGATCACATCTTATAATAACACAAACCACGAATAGTTTGGCACATACTTCAAGAAAATACAATGTTGCATATAGAGTTCGCTAATCATGGTTTAGAAAACAACAAAAAACGCCAAATAAAAAATAAATAATATATATCATAAAATATTTGGTTATTTCATTATACCCCTTTGAAATGATTTTTCCCTCAGAATTCATCATTATTATAAAAGTTTTACTACTATGAAATATGATTCTCATTAACCGTCATCATAAAAAAAGAATAATAAAACATAATTTTGAAATTCAATGTTAGAAATGTAACTGTTATCCATGTTAAATCATTATTGGGCTTCCACGTAGTGTAACAAAAGTGGGGTTTGAATAATGGATATGGAAGAGAAATATTACTATCATGTTATTATGGATAGTGATAAAAATAGGGAGTGGATAATGTTAACAACCAAAAAGCCTTAAATCTGAGATTAATTTAATGGTCCATTTGATTCATCATATAAAAAGGTACTACGATAAAGTTTTTGGTTTTCAAGATCCATTCCCTAAAGATGAAAAACATTATAATAATGACTTACTTAATTTCATTATAGTCTCCTCGTTGGTCGTGCCTTGAACACTTTCCACTTCACATCTTATTCAAAAATATGATGTTGAATTTTTCATTCCTAAAGTGTTCGTGTATCATGTTATCCCTGAATAGAATGATAGGTTATTCCAAATATATTTGTCACAAAATGATTAAACATTTAAAAAAATATTTTTAAGTACATTTTTGATGATAATAATTTTACATGGTTCCACAAATGGACTTATACATCATCTATCACATCGATTAAATAAAATAATACTAATTTATAATAACTTTGGACTTCTCGGAGGCTAGTAGTAGGAGTTAAGGGCCTATCACACTTCGGTTGTGGGTTCCATTCTTGCAGCCTTGTCTGACGCGACAGGTTTTCACACATCCTATGTGTTGTCCATTTTCTAAAACTATACTATTATATCATTCCATAAATAATATAAAAAAAATTCTTAGGCTTAAAAAATTAAATTTCATATCATACATAATCCACAAAAACCATTTGTCTTATTTAAAATACTTGTATCCACACTCATTGTACCAAAAAAAATTACATGAAAGCTCATATAACAAGATTGTGAATATCATTATTTATCCTCCATATATTATATGATGTATCTTGTTGGTCACATTCAATAAATTTGAATGAATTCATCAGGAATTATCTTGAGTCATGGTTATAACCTAAGTTACAAAAAATACTTTTTGAAAACATAAATGTTTTCTTATTCCAAATTATATTTGATAAATTCCGTCATTCCAAAACGGGGAATACTTTATACATGATAGCATAACTTAATTTTTATTAAATCCATAATTAGGTATTGGGAAACTAGTATCATCCAATTAAACTAATTATATATAGAATATATTTTTTCAAAAATCATTATCTGTATATAGGGGACATTTTAAGCATTATCATCCCCATAATCATATGTTCTCCAAGTATATCCCCATAACCTTAAATGAACATTTTTGTCTCAAAATAACTATTCAACATATCCCTTCCAATCATTAATGGAAAACATATATTGAAAGAACTAATATATTTCATGATTCATATAACATAATCTCTTAATTATGATACATACACTCCTCAATCATAAAAAATTATTATTAAATCATTACATAGGATCCATCAACTTTCGCTTTCATAGAATATGAATAATGTATTATGGTTTATAAACCTCATGTTTAATATATTTAATGTTAAAAATACAAGAAGAAAATCACATACCTTTTACATGTCTTTTACAATCTATTTGTCTTCATTAGTGTGAGTATTAATTTTACCATCATCAGGATTCTATGCATGATATTTCGATATAGGAAATACGTCATCATCATTATCATAATTTCCATATCTATTATGCTCAATGGTTAATAATGTTATATGTATTTATGGAGATTAATAATTACTAGAATAAAAAGTGTGATAAATAAATATCATAGATTAGGAACAGATAAGTATGGTAAATTAAATATAATATTTCCATATATGATATCTTCAGTTTATCCAAAGGTTAGTCATGATTATGAAAAAGAAACCGATGGATTGTAACCTATTCTTGACATATCCTTATGAAATCCATAGGAATATCCTTAAAATATCTCTAGGGATCTCACTAATTTTTTCTTCAAACTAGTTTCTAAAGATTGACTAAACATTCACTATGATACGAACTCTAACGACCCAAGTTTGACGTAAATAAAAATTACATTATATTTTTAGAATATATAAAATATAACAAAAACGGTAACCCAAACACCATATTAGTTTAGGGCCCTTAGAAATGTGGAACATAACATTCTATCTTGCTGAATGATCTTCAACATCTCCCATAAAGATCATACCCTTATGTTTCAATCCTAAAATCAATATTTATAGCCTATGGAAGATAAAACATAAAAATGGTGAGCTCAAATACTCAGTAAGGGTAAAAAGTAAAAATGTCAAACAAAACATAATCATAAGAATGTGGAAAAATGAATATAAATATTGAAAATATAATTATTGAGTCATGAAATAAATATTGGTAGTTTGTAAGACACCTATCATATTAAAACATTTACCATGAAAAAATTTCATTCGAATAAATCCTAGTATTGTTGAAAACAATACTATATGGAAAATAATTTAGATATAATACTTGAGATATAAATCACTAGAAAATTAATTAGAGGGAGATATAGGTCCCACCCATATCATAATGAAATCATTCTTACATTTTCCACAGAAACATAAATCAGTCATCATAGCAAAACTATTGAGATAAAATGGGCTTTATAAACATCTTTCCATCATTACATAATCCATATAAATAAATCGATTACATAAAAAATATTTCATCATAAAAAAATAAAAATTAATTAAATAATAGAGATATAAACACAATCCTTTGACATCCAATATGGAAAATAATTTTGATATAATACTTGAAATTAATTTTTGCGGATAATACCCTTTCTTCTTAAAAATGTTTTCTTAAATGAAATGAAATTTGAAAAGAAAATATTTAAATTTAAAATACATGTGATATATTATAAATTTAACTTAATGGAAATAATGTAATATGAAAGCATAAAAATATATTCATTCTGTATATTTCAAAAAAAACATTTTCATCAAACTTTTGCTGAGAAAATAAAAAAGGAACTTGTTCCGAAAATGACAAAAGATTTCATTCATACAATTTAGTCAAAATTCACCAATAAGTAAAATTGACTTTAGAAAATTATAAATGGATATAATTAATTTTTTTAAATATATATTTGGGAAACATGGATGCAGATGAGAAATTTACCATAGTGAATACTTAAGAATAAGAAATCTCAAATAAAAATGAGATTTGCAGAGTTATCCCTACCTTAGGGTTGATAAGATTTTTATGTGTCAGAACATATAATATAATAATTTATATAATGTTATTTTCATATTTACAAATAATAATTATTTTTATGATATCATATATGGTTTTATTATCATATATTTGTTAGTAACATTTCATTATCACTGGTTTTTCAGATATTGACTCCTTTATGTTCTTATGAAATATTTGTCAGATAAGTTCATGTTCCAGTTCATAGGATATCATCAAATATTTTAAAAAATGATATTAGTATAATATATTTAATATTAGTTAATTAAATTCATTCAACTGTAGTATATAATAATTTTTTATGAAGATCATGTAGAATGAATCACATCGTTTCATGAAGATGATAGGCCACAATTACGCATGAGTGATGATATCAGTACAAAAATTATTTAATGTATTGAAGTGGATGGTGTATGATATATAATAATTAGTATCATGTAATAATAATAATTAATTGTAATTATTTCTATCCTTAAACCCATACAAATAATGTGGTGGTGAGAAATAGATTACACCATGGCATGAACACTGTAAGTTGTAAGTACGCAAGCGCGGTGATTCCGTTTTTTGTAGGATGGATAGAAGGTGAAATATTGTTATTTCATATATATAATAAAATATAAGTATATTAATTTTACTAATGTTATTATATTATAATAAAACAACTAATTAAGAGAATGTATACAATAAAATATTTTCTAAAGAATCTATTGATGATATTACCGCTTCCTCGACTTGTTTCCTCTAACTCTCTTCTTAGATTACTAGTGTTGGTATTTAATGATAATCAGAACTACTAGAATGAAAATATGGATGTTTATAAATAAAAATGGCTTCTTATGGAGGATCATGAATGGTAAAAACGGTGTGAAGAGATGATGGTGGAGGTTCCCTTTTATAATTCAATTTAGGGGCACTTTAGGAAACTCCATAAATTATTATAATAATAAAATAAAAACCCACATAAAAAACTCCAAAATATGTAAACATATAATATAAGAATATATATGTTCTCAATCACGTGATCCAGTAAAACATATAAAAGTATTAATTTCAATTTAAGCATTATAATGTTAATAATCATGTAGTTATTCTATTTAAGTTTTAACTAAGGTAATAAATATTTCAATACTAAAAGTGTAAAATATTTACTTATTTGATGTAAATTAGGATATAAAAGAATATTTTAGGACATTTATAACATATTATAATTATTCTATATTTTTAAATTTGATTTATGATTTTAAATTAATTTTAAAAATCATTATTTTGAAAAAATATTGACTGTTTCAATTTTGACACAATTATTTTCGTGGATTTTTAAAAATATCATAATAATATGTAATCTTATAACCAAATTTTTTATCATATCCCCAATGAGTAATGTTAATCTATATAATTCATTAAAAAATTAATTATCCTAAATTATATTAATTTAAATATATTAATAATATTTATTTGATATTTCACATAATTAAATAATTACTACATCGATATTGTGTAATTATTTAATATTCATATTTAATGAATTAAAAATAAAAATAAAATACCACTATGAATATAAATTCTCAATATTTATGCGTAATATATGACGTCAAATTTACCAGCATGAATATCCCACATTTAAAATATTATAATTATGAAAGTATGAATGTGAAATTTTTAACATTACTTTAAATAAAATATTATATTTATCTTATTATATTCTTTATGGATAAAAATGTTGTATAACTCTAATATCGCATTATTATGGTTTATATGCACGTTAAAAAAAATTGGTGAACTTCTTTGTCCCTTTAAAGGTTTTTATCATTTTAATGGAAATTAGTTTATTGATTTTTCATCAATTAAATAATTATTTCATCATACATATATAAAACATTAACATTATTATTTATTTAAAAAAATTATTTATAAATGTTCATGATTAATATAATAATTTTTACATTCATATATGAATATATAGTTTAATTTATCTTTTGTATAACTTCATTTTTAAAACGATATATTATTTCAAATATAAATGTGGCATCAATAAAATTCAACTAATTAAAATATTCTAAATACTATACTATCTCCCAAATGGCCCCAAAACGTCAAAAATGAATTTATATCAAAGAAATATGTTTATTATGTCAAAAAGTTGAATTTATATTTTTTTAAACCACCCATTTTTTAATATGTGGATACATAATATATATTAAAGATAAAGAAAATGACAATTTATGTCTTTTTTTGAATTAAATATTATTTAATTAATATTCAATAGAAAATGTACATGAAATGACATAATGTAGATCCATACATGTTAAAAGTGTAATTACAATTATCAAATAAAAATGTTCCATTTGTTTTTGTCATCTTATAGTCATTATATTTCTATTTTTAACTTAAATTACAAAATTTACACTTTACCGTGGTAATAAAATTTTTCATAGTTAAAATTAAAATTGTTCTTAATTTTAAAAAATATAAAAATTTTATACCTCTTGAATACCAATTTGAAATCCAATTATTAATATTTAATAAAAAGATGTTTCAGAATAAATTTTAAAATAAACTTTTAAAATTTCACGAAAAACATTTTCTGGAAAAATCTCTCATTTTAAATAGAAAATGATTTCATAATAAATTATTTTATAAATATATTCTCAAAAACCATAATGGGATGAAAATTAACTAATTAAAATATAAAACTAATAGAAACCATTATTTTAATATTTAATGACTTCAAAATAAAAAATACTGTATTTTTAGTATTTAGCATAAAATAAAACTTATCAAAAAAATTCCAAATCATTATCTAATGTAATTTTAATTCTACTATTATAAAGCAGAATATTAATTTTTTCAAATATAATATTTAAAATTTTTAAAAACTATATTTTAAAATGGTGCGCAATTAAAAGGTGACCAAACTATATTTTTTTTAAAAATACATCTTTTACATGAAATATTGGTTATTTTAATCAGGTTCTAGAAAATATATAAGATTAATTTTAATGTCATTTAAAATTAAAAATTATGTTAATACTATTCATAATTTCCAATTTATATCCCATTAAATAATAATATCTCAATAATATTTCATTGTATAGTGAAACATGGTATTGCCTACATCACAAGCTATCAAGGAAGGACACTCTTTCTTGTAATACAAGCAATGTCATTGTTACGTCTGGAGAAAGAATCATTTGTTTTTACGTATAGAAAATGTGATAAATATTAGACTTATACATTGGAGAAAATCTATACTCAGTGATTCCAGAAATGAATTCTATCAAAATAATTTGAAATTATGTGTAACACAAGACCAGAATAGTGTTTCATATATTGAAGTCTAATACAGTGAGGCTTATAATACAAGATAATCATGGTGTATCATACAATACGTGAAATCATTGAAATTTAAAAGAAACTATATCTTAAAATGTCACGGTGTTACATTCTACAACACTTAAAATGAAATTCTCCCTCAAAATTCATTATGGTTTTAAAAGTTTTTCTATTAGAAATTTTCATTCATAAAACCCACATCATAAAAATAATAAAATGAAATTAAAAAAAAATTTAGAAAAATAATAGTTAACCAGGCTAACTCATTAATGGGTTTCAACAAAGGGGAACATAATTGGGATTTGAAAACATGGATATGAAAGTAAAATCTAACCATTATGTTCTGATATATATTGATAGATTACATGGTATAGAGAAAATTTATTACAATTAATCCATAAATCAGATATTAAATTAATGGACTATCTGATTCATTGTATAAGAAGTCCCTAAGAAAACAGTTTTGGATTTCAATACCATTTCCCTCAATTTTAAGAACATGAGATGAAATGCATACATTATTTAAGTTTAATCTCATCGCTGGTTATGACTCGAAAAATTTCCACATCATATCTTAATAAAATAAATGAGGTTTAATTTTTCATTCCTAATGTGTTATCTGATCATGAAATCTATAAATATAATTATTGGTTATTCCACCTATCATTATGAAATTTTTTTCACAATTTATCAAATATACATATGTCTATGTGTGATGATATTAATCATATATAGTTCTATTAATAGACTTAAACATCATATATCATACTTCATAGATAAAATAATAGTAATTTATACTAAAAAGGGACTTCCCTTAGTCTAGTGGTAGGTGATAATGTCCGGTCACACTTCGTTTGTGGGATTTATTACCACAACCGTGCCCGACGTGATGGGTTGTCACATGTACTACGAGTTTTTTTCCCTAAAACTATACTATTACAACATTCCAGATATAATAAAAAAAATTCATTACCCTTAAGCAATAATATATGATGCCCAACATATTTCATTCCAATCATTAGGCTTATCCAAAATACAACTTCCCAATCTCATAATAAAAAAAACAATAACATGAAAATTCATATCACAAGAATGTGAATAACTTAAATTATAACCTACCTATCATAGTATATATCATGCTGGTTACATTCCAAAAATTTGAATGACATTATAACAAATTCTATTGTGTAATATTAATAACCTAAATTACCAAAAATCCATCTAAAATACATGCATGTTTCTTTATTCCAAAATTTAATGGATGTATTCGATAAGTCCTGAAAAGGTGTATATTTCATCCATGATCGAACAACCCACGTTTTAATAACTAAATAATTATTTTACAGGAAACTAGCATCATCCAATTTAGTAATTCAAATCCATCATATAATTATCCCAACATCATTATCTGAACAAAAAGGTGCATATTAAGGGTTATCTTTCCCTTAATCATATGTTTTCCAAGTATATCACCTTACCCTAAAATCAGCTTTTCTGGCTTATCATAACAATTCATAATATCCTTTTTAATCCTTAACTAAAATTTTATACTGAAAGAACATAAATATTTCATGATTTATATAACATAATCATTAAATTATGAAAGATATACACCTCTAAAATCCATAATTATTCTTAAACCATTAATCAGGATCCATCATCTTCATCTTATATATAATTTTAATCTTTTGTTATAGTTTCTAATCTTCACGCATTGTAGATTTAACGTAAAAAATACTTTAAGAACATCACATACCTTGCACATGTCATTTACATTTTATTTATCCTCAGTTGTGTGTCCAATTCTTATACCATCATCATGATTATCTTCAAGATATATCCCCATAGAAATCCAATCTTCACAATTATCATAATATTCATTTATGAAATATTCAATGGTTATCAATTTTCGTGGTAGTTATGGCTATTGTAGAGGACAAGAAATAAAACTTTTTGAAATACGTATCAATTATTAGAAACAAAAAATTATGGTATATAACTTATAATATATCAATTTATTATATCATCGTTTCATCCCATGGTTAGTCATGATTATCACAAAAACCCTTGGATTTAACCCTATACTAGAATTATACTTATGACACCCATTGGCATATCTTTAAAAATAACTATATGGATCTCGCTAAAATTCATCATCCATGTTTCTAAATGTTGACTAATCCTTCACTCTATTACCATCTCTAACGAACCAGGATTGACGTAAATGGAAATTACCTTAATCTATTGGATCTCATTATACATGACAAAATAAGATTCCCAAATATTATATTAGTTTAGTGCCTTTGGAAACCTGGAACATAATGTTCTAACTTAATGATAGATCATAAACATCTCCCATTATGGTCTTCCCATTTTATTTTCCTAGAAAAATAATTTATATATATCAGGGGTAAAGAAAAAATAGAAATGATTATCTCAAATTTATATTAATATTAACGTTAAAATAATGAAACAAAACATAAATCAAAGAATTCTGAAACAAGAATATAAATTTTTTATATCAAAATCATTAGTTATGAAATAAATATTGGAACTATGTAAGTAATAGATCATAAAAGAACATTAACCCTGATGAAGTATAATATTCCTAAAACATGGGATTGTGGAAAAAATAAGATCATAATATGATTTCCATAGTATACAAGGCATTGATTCCAAGACCATCATAGTTGATAAAGCCTTTTACTGAATCTGGTTTAATTTATTGCAGCTCTATATTACTGAACAAAATTTACATGATGTTCTAGTCATGTCTATATCATGAGATATAAATCATTACCCAATTAATTATATGGAGATATATTTCCCACCCATCTCATTATTAAATAATTCTTACATGTTCCACAAAACAGCAATCATTCATCATAGCATAACCAAAGAGGAAAAATGAATTTCCTAAATATCAATCCATCACAGCACAATAAATATAAAATAAATGTATTTCATAGAAATAATTACATCATAAAAAACAAAATCAATGTTATAATAAGGATATATATATAACACTATGTTATTTTATATGGAAAATAATTCTGATAAAATACTTGAAATTTGTTCTAGAGGAGAATTTCTTTTCTTCATTAATTTTTTTTATTTTCACAAAATTACATCCAATTTGAAAAGAAAAGAAAATAATTAAAAATACACTTAAAATAATATAAAAGATTGTTCATGGAAATAAGGCATTATGATATTGTAAAAATATATTCATGTCATATAAGTTAAAAATACCTTCTCCATGTACTTTTAATGGAAAATGTCAAAAAGTAGCTTGTTCTGAAAATGAAAAGAGATTTAATTCATACAATTTAGTAAAAATTCACAGATGTATAAAATTGACATAAAAAAATTATGTCAATATATAATTAATATTTTTAAATGTATATTTAGGAGACTTGGACATGAATTAGAAATGTACAAGTGTAAATACTTACAAATAAAAATCCTATGATAAAAAACAGTATTTTCAAAGTTATCCCTTATCATAGGTTTGATATTCATCCAATGTGGAGGAAAAATCCTATATAATTATTTCTAAAATGTTATTACCTTATTCTAGATTCATAATACTTTTTTTGATATCATATATGATTATAATATCATCCATATTTTTGAGAAATTTCATTGTCAGTCGTTATATAGATATTAAATCCTTTATGTTGTTATGCAAGATTTGTCATGTAAGTTCACGTTCTAGTTATTAGGTTATCTTTAAATATTTTAAATAATTCTATTATTATTATATATATATCATATTTATTTATTCTATACATGTATATAATCATTTTTTATAGAATATATTGTAGAATTAATTACATAGCATCGTGTAGACGGTAGGTCGTACGTGCACATGTGTGATGATATCATTCCAAAATTTATTGAAGGTATTAAAGTGGATCGTGTATGATATTTCAGAATTTCTATCATGTTATAAAAATAATATATTTTTATTATTTACATCAGTAGACCCATCCATGTAATGTGGTGGAGAAAAACATATTACATCACGATGTATAGAGGGTAAAGAGAATGTACGTACGCTCGATGATTTAATTTTTCATTGTATGAAAATAAGGTGAAGTATGGTTTTTTAATATGTATAAAAACATATAAGTATATTATTGATACTACTGTTATTAATTTATAATTAATAAACTAATTAATATGAATTTGAAGAATAATTTAGTGTGAATGAATTGGTTTAAGCGATTACCTTTTCCATGGCGTACTTTCTCTAAATCTTTTTATATATTACTAGTGTGGTTTGTTAAAGATGACCATAACCCCTATAATGAAAATAGGGAACATTATAATGAAAATGGATTGGTATGGACTATAGTTAAGGCCAAAAATGTAGCTAATAGGTGAAGGAAGAGGTTCTATTTTTATAATTGAGGTTATGGGAACATTAGAAATTCCATAAATAATTATTTATAATAAACCAAAACCCATATAAAAACCTAAAAATTGTCCCAATTTTTAAAAAGATATGATATAGGGTTTTAATACCATCAAAAAAGATATTTTATATAAGTTTTTTTGTCGATATAGGAATTACTAGTTTAATAATCACTATTTTAGTTTATTTAATTTCTAACTAGGGTAACAAATATTTCAATATTGAAAGGGTAAAATATTTACATTTTAGAAATCAATTACATCATAAATGAATATGTTATTACATATTATACCATATAGTAAATATTATATATTTTTACATATGATTTATTGTTTTTAAATAATTTAATACATCATTATTTTTGGAAAAATATTAATTTTTTGAATTTAAACACAATTCATTTCCTGGATTTTTCAAAATATCAAGATACGATTTTATCATAGATAATAATTATTTTATCATGATCCCAAGGGTCAAGGGAATGTAGAAAATTATTTGGGAAAATTTATTACCCCAAATTATATTTATTTTATTGTTTTTAATAACATTTAGTTTATATTTCCATTAATAAAATAATTACTACATCAATGTTGTGTAATTATTTAATATACTAAATTGATGAAGAAAATTTAATAATATAATAATATTAGAGAAAAAAATTTACAATATTCTTGAATAATATATTAGGTCGAATTTATCGTCTAGAAAATGCAACTTTTAATTTTTTTGACTTATTAATTTATGGATGTGACAATTTTAGCATTACATTAAATAAAATATAATAAATGTATTAATCACTTTCATATGTCTTGAAATAGTCCAAAAATAGACCATTAGATTCTTTTGGTCAATATATACTTGATAGATATGAATTTTTAATGTTTTTTGTCCCTTTAATGGTTATTATAATTGTAGATAAAATTAGTTTTTTTATTTTTCTTCCATTAAATAATTACTGCATCGTCCATATATAAAACATTAATGTAATTATTAATTTTTTAAATTTGAAAAATATATTAACATAATAAATATTGACATTTTATATTTTAGATAAGTTTTTATAGTCTAATTTATCTTTAATATAACATTATTATAAAAATTATATATTATTTAATACATGAATATGTCATCTTTAAATTTTGATTAAATAAAATATTCTAAAAACTATAATATCCTCAAAATGACCGCAAAACATAAAATAAATTATATCATGAATATATTTTTATTATCTTAAAATTTATAATTTATATTTGTTGACTCCACCCATTTGTCTATATGTGGATACATATAATATATTGAAGTCAAATAAAATGAACAATTTTTTCTTTCATTGATTTAAATATTATTTAAGACATTTTCATGGACATGTTCTTGAAAAATGACATAATTTTGATCCTTATGTTTTAAGTGTATGATTACATTAATTAATTAAATTATTTTTTTTGTTTTGGTCCTTTAATAGCCATTATAAATTTATTTTTATCATAAATGACCTTATTTACCATAAATCGTGGTAATAAAATTTACCATTGTTACTATTCATATTGGACAAATCTAAAATGGACCTAAATTCGACTTTTAAACACTTGAATCCTAATTTTATATCCAATATAAAAAATTAAATTCACATTAGTGTAATAATTAATATACAAAAACCGTTAAAATGTCATGAAAAACAGTTTTTGGAAAATGCCCCCTTTTAAATGGGAAATGTTTTTAGAATAAATTATTCTATAAAATCATATTAAAAACCCATTATTAGTTTAAAATAAACAAATTATAATTTAAAACTAATACAAAACCTAATTTTACTATTTAATGGATTTAAAAAATATGTATTTTCACTATTTATCAAAATAACTAAACTTATCGGAATAATTACAAAAATTCAAACGAAGTATATTTAGATGACCCAACTATAAATAATAATATTATTATATTAAATAGAATATTAAAAATTGATAAAAATATATTTGAAATGGATGCACCATCAAATGGAGTCAAAACAACATTTTTTGAAAATTACATCTTTTATCCTGAAATTTGAATTCATTCTTTTATCATGTTCTAGAAAAAATATAAGATGAATTTTAATGTTAAATATGATTATAATTATTTTTAATAATAGTTATAATGGCTATTTTATATCCAATTAAATAATATTATTTTAATAATATATCATTTTTAGTGAAACTTGGTATTGCGTACAATGCAAGCTATCGAGGAAGGTTTCTCTTGGGTGTAATTGAAGCCATGTTAGTGTAGTGTTTAGTGAAAATTCCCATGGAGTTTAATATAACTAAATCCAAACATATTTCATTTATACATTTATCAAAATCTATACTCATTGATTTTTGAAATGAATTCTATCAAAAGAAAAAGATATTGTGTAAAACAAAAGCCATGAATAGTGTTTCATATACTACAATCTAATATGGTGTTACGTATAGCGCAAGATAATAGTTAAATAGAATACAAAAAAATACATTAAAGTAATAAAATAATGAATCTTATAAAATCATTGGGTGTTACATTTATTCTCAGATTATTGATCAAATTTCATGTATTTTTAATCATTATGCCTTTCATATTGATTATTCACTATTTATTAAGATTCAATTAATTTATTCATGTTACTTACTTATATATCCCTTAATGATCACATAATCTCATTATTTTAATTTCTTATCCTTCCCAAGGTGATAATGATGAAATCTATGAATAAGTGTCAAGGAAGATTTATATTTTCATTTTCTACGTTCTAAGTATATTTACCAATGTAATAAAGGATCTATTTATGTACTTATTTCATAAATTATAATTAAATGATTGATCCTTGTTGATGTGATCCCTTGAATCTATTTCATTGTAATAAATTTACCACAAAATATGGGATTTTGTGGTCATGGTTATTATAGTATGTATCAAAGTAAGCTTAGTAGAAACCTTCGTAACTAGTTGTTATAAACAAAACAGAATAATAATTCCCAATATAGAATGTTTAGCTCAAAATTCATTATTATTATGATCTCATTAGGTGTGTTCCATTTTTTAGTGATGGATTGTAGTGGAAGAAAGGGAATCAATACCCTCCAATAATCATGGTATTTCCCCACTGAGAAATTCTACATAGTTTATGTTGGAGCAGAGAAAATGTTGACCATGAAAGGAAACATTATTCTGGTTATGGTGAATAAAAATATTAAACCTATGATGGATTATTTCACAATCCTCCAATTTTATAGTGACACTGCAAATAGAGTGGTAAATGATAAATTGATAATGTCCATGGAAAATATATTTCTAGAATTAGGATCAGTGTATAAGAAAACTGTAGTACTAAAACAACATTATATCAGTGGAAATTTCGATCATTGGTGGTTGTTGAAACAAAATAATAAGGAGGGAGATGAAATAGAAGACATAGAATGGAATTATGTTAAAAAAACATGATTTTGAAAATATGTCCCTCATGATCAATGAAAATAAATTAGATAAAATTAGTTATCCAAAATAAAAGTAAAGAATATTTTGTTGTAGAGTATGAGGCTACCCTCAAAAGACATTCCATGTATAATACTAATTGCATAAATTATTGAAAAAAATGATTGATCATTTCATTTATGTTCTTAATCAATGTCTCCGATGGGAAATGGATTATACAAAATTATTATCATATAATTAAATTGTGTTATGTTATGTCAATACATATAAAGTATTATATAAAAACTATTTGTTCAAGGGAAATCATTAGAATAATATTCCTTCTGGTAACCCTGAAAAAAATGATTGATCAATGAAAAATAGTACAATGATGAAATTCCCATTAATAATTATTTAGATTGAATGATCCTAAGAAATGTTTGAATGGATTTTGAGTTTGTTATAAGTGCATTAATAATGTCCATCGAGATAATTAATGAAAAAATAAGTAAATCGATGATATCCAGTGATACAACCACAAAGGAATTTCACATTATTCAAACCAATTTCCCAATCATCAGGTGAATATAGCATATAATATTCTTTGTGGGGATGTTAAATATTATGAGATCACCATATAAAAATTAGATATACCTAATTATGTGGTGGTAGGTACTCTAATCATATATTAAAATTTAAAAATATAATTATTTGATTTTGGATCCTATAACATATTATAGCTACAGAATTTTCCATGAAAATTAAAAACATCCCTTTAGGACTGATAGTGTATTTTTTAGTAAAATTTCATATGGATGCTTAATTGAAATAGAAATATGTCAAGAATCCCCCTTTATGATAGATAAACAAGATTTATTTTCTATCCTTATCATAAAAGCTATGGTAAAATTGGAATCAATACTATGTGTGGAAAAAATTTCAAAATATGAGGAATAGATTATTGTAAGATGGAGAAAATTATTACATGAGAGTAAGATATATTATCTCTTATCTTTAGAGAAGAAATATTATCATCGGATTATTATATATATCCACCCCAAGTACCTCTAGATACATAAATTCTAGGGGTGGAAGAGAAAACAACATCTTGAGATGCGGAATGTAATTAACAATTTGATGATATACAAATTGTATAGGAATATATTGATGTCCATAATGAGGAATTAGGAGAAAATACCCAGAGTGTTTTGTTGAGTCAACCATTTATTAAATACCAAATACAATTACTTTATCATAGTCCTCATATAGGAAGATCTGTGTGGAACTAGTTAAGAGTGAAAATATCTAAAATAATTGAGTGGTTGGGTATTTAATCACCCCAGTGTTTCCCCAAGGGGAGACCTTAGTATGTTTTATAAGAATAAATATCGATCAATGAGGTTTTGTATTTATTATTTAGAAATCTATAATATCACAATAATTACCTGGTATCTTGTGGCTCAAATTGATGATTTGTATTATTAACTTCATAAAGATCAGTAATTTTCAATTAGTTTTCTTGATTCTAGGAATACAAAATTGTGAGAAATGAAAAAATGTATTATGAAGACATATTTTTGAATGAGGTATGGACATTACATGTTTACAATAATTCCATTTGGATTGACTAATGCACCCTCAGTTTTTATGTGTTAAATGAATATATAATTCATTGAATTTCAGAAAGATTTTCCTTGAAGTATTCATTGATGATATTGTGTTGTATTCTTAAACATGTTCAGAAAATTAGAATTAATTGTAGATCATTCATGTTAATATTAGATGGAATGAGTTATAATGGAAATCAAGAAATTGTGATATTTAGATTAAGGAAATTTCATTCCTTTCACATATATTATCTAATGATGGAATCATAGTTCATCCTATTATGACAAATACAATCTAATAATGGAATACCCCAATGAACATAATTGAATATTTTAGTATCTTTCATTTATCAGGTTACTATTAACATTTCATTTGCAATTTTTTCTTATTGGATAACCTGTTAACCATCATCACACTTAATGGGGTTAATTTTTTATTGAAAAGAGCATGTGAAAAATTATTTTGAAGAGTTGAATATATGATTAGTAGTTAATAAGAAGTTTTAATATACCATTAGTAAATAATGGATTTTTCATATACAATGACAAATTTAATAATGCAATGGGATGGTTCCATATGAAGAATGATGAACTAATTTCATATGCATCATGTTAGTTCAAGATTCGTGAAAAAAATTGTACAATTCAGGATATTGAGTTAGAATCCACAATCCTTTCTTTAAAGATACATATAAACTATATATATCGTGAATGAAATGAGATATATATTCATCAAAAGATTCATAAAGACATACTTAAACAAAATTAACTAAACATGAGGAAAATATAATATCATTGGTTACTCAAATATTATGATTCCTCATTATGTTACCACATAAAAAGAGAAAATAAGTAAGAAGGTACATTAATCTAGAATAATTATAGTCCATTAACCCAAATTTTCATTAAGAACGATTCCCGGTTCATGAAATTAATAAATTTTGATATATGAATTGATAAAGTAGGGGAAACATCACTTATTTTTCAAATTATTTGGAAACAATTTGAATTGATAATGATAAAAATCTCTCAATGTGATGAATATAATTTTAATATAAAAAAAATTCCTTGTGGATGAAAGATTAGAAGACTTCATTTTTAGGACGAAGTTATGAAATTTCGAAATAGGTGATGTCTTATATCAATAACCGAGCTAAAAAGGATCAATTATATAACTCTCTGTACAAATTAGTGTTTTTGACTGTATGGTTTTTATGAAGGGGTTAGAACCACCGTAAATTACTTAATATACCGAATTTAAAACTGCGCATGGGAATATATTTTTTTAGAGATATAGAAAAGTACTGTGTGTGTCTTTATTTAATGAAATTTAATTAATTAAAATAAAAACTAAAAATTTTAAACAAAAATATATAACAAGTGAAAAATAATAATAATGAAATGTTTTCAAAACTGATAAAAATAATAATAATATAATTGTTGTTATATTATTATTATGATTATTATTGTTATGAGTTTAATTTGGAGACATTAGAAAACCTAAGGGGCTCTTTCTCTTTAATCCATACATGGAGTGACTCCCATCTCCCCTATGTACCTCACAAGGCATGACCCTAGCACCTTCTCCCACTACATGGATTCACCCCTCCTCTCCACAGCCAACCAATAGTGCACCCTTATAGGTTGGGATCTCCCACATGGGGGACACACCCCATGGTTGAAACACTATAGCACACAACACCCTCTCTGTATTTCACTCAATTTTGTATCTCATTCTAAGATTTCATCCTTTTTTCTTACCAAATCGATAAGGAATGGTGTTTTCTCTCCTGTCCTTCTATGTTCTAATTTTGTTTTGGTCTCTCTATCACCTTTCAATGAATGACTGAAACTAGGATTTGTGGGGTTTAATGGATTTTGATTTTATGTTGGATTATAATTTTTTGAATTGTCTCTTAGGACACATTCATGTGGATTACTTCTACCTTTATTTAATGAGATGCAGTTCGGCTCAATTAGGTTCGCGTCCAACAATTTAAAGCCGGTTTTACCTTTGTTCATTCCTTTAAATTAGATTAAATTTTGGGTGTTTGTGATATATGGATCCCTGGTAAATTATTAGAGGTGTGTTGGTCATTGAAAAATTAATTTGGGATCCAATTGATGTTATAGTGGGTTTTGATAAATGATTAAGGGAGTAAACACATGTTCATAAGGTATATATATAATACATATGTCTTACATGTATGTATTCTCTCATCGCATATCAAATACAGGAATTGGATCAATGATGTATATATATATGGATGTGATTGCATGCGAGTGGTGTGATATTTGAGTTAGAAAGATTTTTCAGGGTCATTATTTAAGGTATGGTCTTCAACCATGCCAATAATTAAAAAATACAGTAGTTGTGTATTTACTACCATCGATAAATTTGACAGAAATTCTATAAATGAACTTATTATTTGTTTTAAATGATTTTTATAGTACCAAATCATGTTTTTCTAATAAAACCCCACCATCTATTGTGTGTTTCCTTCAAGATAAAAACATAGTTAGTACTCTATTAAGTTTTCATAGCTTTATGATATGTGGTTTTCTTAGGAATTCCCAGTTAGTCGTATGTGTTTTAAATTAATGTAATTTGTTGTTCTTAATTAAGATATGATTTCCTCCCTTTAATTCTAAAACTTTTGGGATTAATGGTTTTGTTGAACATAAATGGGATTAATGGATGATTTTACATATGTAAAATAAATAATAGTGAATTTTAATAAATGGGTGGGTATACCCATGTAATAATATTTAAATGTTGGTGAACCAAAATTAAATTCTTATAATAAAGATTTTTATTATGTATATGTAAAAAATAGTTTCTAATTTTGTTAGCAATAACATTTAAAAATAGAATTAATTAATATGATGAATTAATTAATGATGGATGATTATGAAATAGTGGGACTTTGTAACTGATGAACAAGATGAATAATTTGATAATTAGTTTTTGGATTTGGGAATTTATTATTTTGGAATTAAATGATGATTGATTATGAATGATTGAATTGTGGAAATGTGGTTTTTTATTGAATATTGATAGTTTTGAATTTTGGATAACTACATTATATATTTATGATATAAAAATGAATTTCAAATTGGTAATATTTAATTGGTAGATTATTTATTACATGTTAAATATGTGTATGGTTTATAAATATTTTAATAGGTTAAATGTTAAGTTATTAATTAATTAATTGTTAAATTAATTATTGGGATCGAATTAATTAATTGGGGAATAATTTAATTTCTGTGAGGGATTGAGTGTCATTAATGATGATCTAGACCAGTGATGATATATATACATGGTTGAATGAGGACCATGCATGGAATTCTATTCCAGTGATAGATCTATTGGTGTTTTGGGTCGTTATACATGATGTTCTACACTAATAACTGTGTGTGAACAAATGTGATTGCGTGTGCAGAAATGATTTTTTTGTGTTTTTCATGACGTTCTATATAGGTAACTACATGTGCATACATGTGATTGTGTGAAAAATGATTTTATGGGTTATAGACAGGGATATCTACAATATATGTTTCTATACACTTGTGATTGTTTGTGAAAAAATGGATTTTGGGATGATATACATGATGTTATACACCAATGATATGTTGGTGAGATTGGTTACCATGGTACCATATGATCCATCTGATGTTCTACACCATAGATTATGCAATGATATGGGAATCCATGCACTCAATACCAATTTAATAATTCAATTCAACTAGTTTTTTCAGTATATTTATTAATTTATCTATTATCAATACATTTTTCCCAACCACCACTTAATATGTATGATCCTTAAATATTATAAATATAAAATATAATTTAATCAATATTCCATGAAAATGAATTTTTTTTTTGGATGATCATGAATATTGAAATTATATACATTCCCCAAAACTATTTAATATAAACCATAAATAAATATATTTTGGATGATATATTTGTATTATACTATCTATAAATATTAATATTTAACTAAGGATCTTAAATTAAATTGAAATAATTCTTAAAATAACAAAAGTAAATCTTGAGGAAAATATCCCTTTTTTACATTCTAATAAATTATTTACAATATTAATATTACATCTTTATTATGGAAGAAGATTTCATTAAAAATAAATTTCAAAACATGTAAAATAATATGATTTAATTTGAGATTTAATGATGGAGGGAAATTTTTTTCAAGCCATATAATTTAAAAAACGTTTCTTTTACACTTCTATTTCAAAATATAAAAAATAACATTTTGAAAAAATGATATAATGATTCCCTTCAAGACAATGTTTTATATGTAAAACAGCTATAATTATTTTTCTAATAGACTCTTAGTATCTAAACCCACACATCTCATATGTCAACATTAAATTATTTTTTCATTATACATAACACATTACATAAACACATTTTCAAAATCTGTATTAGTTTTGCGCCATTTTTAAAAATGAATCATAAATAGTAGTTCATATATAAGAAAAAATATATCCCACGAAGTTTTCAATTACTATCTCCCTTCTTGGACACATCATACATAATAAATATTTTCATAACCTACGAAATGGAATCATAATAATGGATGATCTCAACTGATCAGTAGGGGTAAACAAAGATGATACATAATCTTGACATTAACAATAGGGTATTTGAACATAACCACAACAATTTATGTTCATACAAAACATATAAAATATCATATAAAATATTCATGTAATAAATTATGTTTTATAAAATGAAATAAATCTTAATAAGACCATGATAATAATCCATTAATGTAAAAAATTGGAATTAGATGTGGAACTGTGGAAGAGACATAAACATATAAAATCACTCTTTATAAGGCAAGGCTCATTTCCCAAATATATCACGATGATTCATGGAGAATAAAACAACAATCTGAGAGACACCACCATCAACAACCATAGTGCATTCTTTGTAATTAACCGATTTAATAATTGTTATGAATGTTGGTAAATTATGTCAACATGTTTCAATAATTTTCTAGTGGGATATATGTATTTAATGTTTTAATTAGAGGGAGATATAGATACCATGTATAAAATAATAATATCTTACATACATGTTGGACTATATCCTAATCCATGTTCATATCAGTACCCATGAACTTTAACGGTGGTCATAAATATTTCATCATATCATAACCTATGGAAAATAGAAAAGATTCGTAATCAATTTATCAAAGCATAACCCATTAAAATAAGAGAGTTTAATGGTCATTTAAAAATAGTATGACACATTTTAGTGAAATTGGTTTCATAAAAATAATTATATCAAAACAACAACATTTTTGAAAATTAAATGATTGGTATACGTGTATTTTATTCCCATAAAAAATGTTACAATAACATATGTCATCTTATATAAAAATATTTTTTAAAAATATTATAAAAATATTTACAGAGGAATATATAATTTCCAATTAAAAATTATTTTTAATGAATAAATAATTATGAAATTTTTTTATTTAAAAATAAATTTAAAAATATAAATAGGAAGATTCAATGAATGCAGTGGTCCAGACTTATTAAAACATCATACAAAGAGTATATAAAATATAATGCATTCATTTTATCAGGAAAACTCAAAAAATACAAGACCAGAATATGACAACAATTTTCTTTTCAAAACAAGTTCCTAAAAAATTAAAACATGGTAATTTTTTTATAAAAGCCATGGTAAACACTTTTTGAAACCGTTTAAAAAAAACTATTTTGGGAGAAGAAAAATTCTGACTGATGATGGAAATAAAGTTATATTTTATAAAAAAATAATAATCCTCATAATTACCATAGAGTGTTAAATGGTTGAATTTCATTAATATATCATGAATAATCAGTGTAATTGAAAAAGTAATTGGAATTATTGAAAATTTTACCATAATATGTCATAAATGGAATCTTAATCATAACCAATACAAATTTATGTTGATATTGTTACAATAGTCATTGGTAACATTGAATAATAATCCAGATAAATGGATAACATTAAATAAAGATTAATGTATTTTATAAATATTGAAACTCATTATGTAACATTTCAATGGAGTATTATATACACTTATTAATAGAATATAGTTGCATGACATAACATGTGTCTATGTGAAATCAAATTGAGAAAAAAATAACTTACTGATTTAATATATTTTGAACCATAAACCCTAATAAAGAGAGGACATGAAATGGATATTTAAATACATAGACATTTAAGTATCTGAATCATAGAATACATTCATGTGTAGTATATACACCACACACAAAAACTGAGTGATAAAATGGGGTAATGTCTCATAGAAATAAAAGTGAGTCTTGATATTCCCTATATGTATGTGTTGACTCTAATCATACTTGTTCAAACCAAATGAATCATAAATATTAGTTTATGATACATTTATTAAAAAATTTATTCATTAATTTTATACCATATATTACATTCTTATGACAAGTTATTATTGTTTTATTAAAAAGTCACAGTAAATGTTATGTTTTCGTTAATAACCGCTTTTTTTCATGTGTTTTGATTTATAATTTTAATAGTACTCTTACTTATATAATGATTTAATTATCTTAGGATTGATAAAAAAATAATAATATAGTATGTATTCATCAAATAATTATTTTTAACAATATAGAAAATATATAAATAGGAAATAAAATACATAATTCTAGATGAAAGTAGGTCAAACGTATGCCAAAACATTGCACCAATTTTCTTGTCATAGTAAAAAAACTAAAAATAAGTTATTAACATAAAAATATATATATCATTCCAGTATAATAATTATTTATTATAAATGATAAATTAATATTAAACCCATAATTAATAAAATCCATTTACATCATGAATGAATTGCATCGCTATGTGGTGGTAGTAGTCCGCCCATCCCCAAACTATGTTATTATATTCAAAAAAAATGAAATCCATGAAGGAATGTGTCATATAAAAAATTAAAAATGAAAATATTTATTATAAATATCATATATATAATTTAAAAAAAAATATTTTCCATCATTTTTCTTATACTTGATAGGATGTAATGGAAGAATGTATGATCATGGTTGGCGATGTGGCAGTTTACCGCCAAAATAAAGGATTATTAAATATTCATTTGATGGATTTATGTATTGTTATAGGTGGTAAAATTAAAATGAAAACATATAAGTATGTTTTGTATAACATGGTTTTTATATAATCTTGTAATAAGAATAATTTAATTGGGGAGGAAGATACAATAAGAAATTAGTAGTTGAAGGACATTAGCTCTTCTCCGAGTTACTCCTTTCATTTTGCACGAAAAGAAATTACATGGTTTTCTATTGTAACAATATGATGCTTTTAGGATAAAATTAGTGTTTTTAGTAAGATATTTGGATAATTTTTTCTTCAGAAAAATGTATTCAATTGTGTGAGTAAATGAGGCGGTTGATTTCCTTTTATGTGGATTATGAGTGGGATTATTTTAAATAAAAAAGGTAACCAATATTTAGAGGTATCCCATAAATAATTCACCTAAAATAATTACCAAATTCAGTCACTAGAGTGAGTATTTTATATATATTTAAATAAAATTTGGTTTTGGATAAATTATCCTCATTTTTACACCATATAGTTCATGTTTAACAAATATGAAAACTAAATTTTGTTGTTATCTTTGTAATTAATTTTAATTACTTTCACTGATATTTATGGTCTAGAAAATAATTTATCGATATTATAAATATTAATTTATTATTTTTATTAATATTTAATCGAATTTCCCAAGTTCTATTCATATAAGAATAATAATTTAATATAAATGTAATCCTTTAGAAGGGACAAAACAATGAGTAATTAAAGTGAAAATGTACAAATGTCTGAAAGGTTTTTATTTAAAATTTGTAGGGAAAATTCCATCCAATGACAGAAAAAAGAAATTATTGATGTCTATATATACTAATTATAAATTAAAAAAATATTTAAATATTATATAAAAATATAAATAAAATATATGAAAATTCAGATTTCTATTAAATTTCAATATTTCTCACAATTCACCCAAAATATATATATTTCAGAGTGGCCAAAAAAATAAAACATATGATAATTATGAAATTATAAATTGTAAAAATGATGTTTTAGTTATCAAATAAAACATTTAACTATTTTGAAGATTAAAATTTTAACAAAATAACATAAACATGTTTTTTTTAAAAATAGTGTACTATAAACATATATAAACATTACATAATATTTTATATTATATAATTAATATATTTTGTTTATATAAATAGATAATAAAACCAAATATAAAAATTAGTTATAAGTATTCATATTACCAGTTTAGTAACTATGTCATAAATTTTTTGTTCTGTAATTATAATTATAGAATTTTGTTTTGTAGAGACATAGTGTTGCTTGTAAGGCATGCTAATTCATTGTTTCATGTAGTGTAGGAAGAAAATAGTGTATATTAAAATTAAAAACATCAAATAATTTTACTTTGTTAAAAAAAATTCATAAAAATGTAGATTTTTACCTTCTACCCCCATAAAAACGAATTTCTCCTAAAAAATCATCACACTTGTAAAAAAAATTGAGTACACATTTTCCACATCCCATTCTCATTTCCCATGTAACATCCTCTAAAAAGTGCATCATCTAGAAAACATTGACCATGATATTGATCTTGTCTCCTTTATCCTTATCTATATGATTTAGAATTTCAACATATTTTTTCATATATGTATGATCTTTATCCACTGTTATTACCTCTGAGTTTAGTATATGTGAAGGGTTAGATAAGTACATAGTCTATGGAGAGAAATAGAACACATAGTAGACTTGATAGAGGTTAGGTGTATGCGAAAAGTGACACGATTATATCCAAATGGGATCAAGAATTTTAAATGGATCTATAAACACAGTGCATAGATTCCCTTTATTATAGAACACAATAACTGTAATTTGTGCAGAAATTATAAGAAACACCTTGTATATAATTTAAAATTATAGAACACTCCAACAGTAATTAACATGACTCTTCTTCTAATTTTGAGGATCATTGATATGATACCAAACGGTTCTAATCTTATCGTCCATTTATTCAATGATATTAGGTCCCAATATATTTCTTTCTCTAACATCATTCCATCCCATTAGTGCTCTATATTTCAATACATATATAAATTCATAAAGAGATATAAAAAATTATAATTTAATGTTATTATTATAATAAAACTCAACTAAAGGATGTATTATAACCAAATTATTATTGAAGTATAATTTAAAATACCACCATATATCCTCAAAGGAATTGATTGATCATCCAGATAGACTATCCATCTTTGGTTTATATGCATTTCTGAAACTCAATTATATATCAAGGTCATGATGAATACTTATCCATAACTTTGTGGGAAACCTTCGACATATATAAGATTCTATTGAATGTGGTAATCCATGATGCCATACCATTTTTGTATGTTATATTCTGGAATGATGATCTAGATATATTTCTTTTACAATAGTGATGATTTTTGTATAATTAGTAAAGTGGACGACTACAACACAAAAAACATTATTCTATTTATAGGTTTTCGAGAGAGAAATGAAACAATATCTGGTAATGTTTTCCCATTTTCAATTTTTTTGTTAATGGATATAACACAACCTTTTGATTTTGTATTACATCCTTAACATGGTAGAATTCCATGAACCTAGATATAAAATCTATGATACATCTCTCTATTAAATTCCACTGAGAGTATTATTTCAATACTCTATACATGTTCATTCATCTATTATGAATAATGAATCATGAACTATGGTCTTCCTATAACATCTAATTTTTTACATTTTTATGTAATGAACTCATACATGGTTCCACAAAATTATCATTCCATCATGATCAATTTCAAACTCCAAAATATTTCTAACCATTATTTGTATATATTCAACATCCTTATATTCCTCTTTATTCATAACATAGATAAATTGTTAGACATTCAATGGAAGTATATGTTAATTTTCTATAATCCTTTAGGATTTATTGATCCATACTATTCCAAACTCTATATATTATATCTTTTGTAATCCTAATTATGGATGAGATAACATAATAATTTTGACTCAGTGCATTCCCACCATTCTTCAGTATCCCAGGGTATAAATGTCTTGAGCTGTCATAGTCTTTTATCATATCTAACTATATTCTTGAGAAAATGTTCAACTCGTTATTGGTGGTTATATACATTAAAATTTTATTCATGTTATATATATCACAATTTTTCTATAAAGATAGTGATACAATATTTTTAATGCGAAAAATACCATAGCAAACACTAAATCAAGTTTTGGGTTATTTTGTTCATCTTTATTAAATTTTCATAAGGTATAGACTATATCCATGTTATTATACATAAGAACCTATAAAATTACATTAATTGATGAATCACTATAGATTTCATATCCTTATCCACAATAGGGTAATGTAAGAATAGTTTTACTGACAAGCAATATATTCTGTTCATTGAAATTTTCCGCACATTTGTCTATCTAGATGATATTTTCTACTTTGTAAGATAACATGAAGAGAGGATATTATCATCATGAAAAATTATCAAAAAATCATTGAAAATATATTTCTAAACCATGCAATATATGTAACATAGTTATTGTGGTTTCTCAAAGACAACATTAAATTGCCTCTATCATTGATGGTTCAACATCGATACACTCTACAAAGATTTTGAGTCAAAAAAATGAATCATTTTGCATAAAAAATTCAATCATTTTAAAATTTTCATATATTTTCTCCTTTCATTAGTTAATTATTATATTTATCAATTAGTATTAATTAACATCATATCTTTCTGAGTAGATTATAATATCATCTATAATGACTACGATAAACTAATCAAGGTAATCTTGAAAGACACTTTTCATTAATTCCATGAAGATATCATGGGAATACGTATGATTGTAAGGCGTAACTATATATTCATAGTGTTCTTACATTTTTAGAAATTTCTTCTTAGGTATATCCTCTTTTTTGAACCTGAATTGAGATACAATGAAAAAGGTGAATCTTGTAAAAGTATTATGCTCCATATAGTTGATCAAATATTTCATCAATATATATAACGAGGATACAATTTTTTAATTTATTTCTTTTTCATCTATATTTAATCAATAAAAAATTTCATTGATCAACATATATTTTTCAAAAACATAATATATTCTCCCCAAGTTCACACATTTGGACAAATTAATCAATCGTAATATTTTTATTGGATGTTCATATATAATTATTACAACTCTTTTGGAGAAATTCAATTTGGAGTCATTGAAATTTTTGTCGATAATGATTGATATATATTTAAAAATTAACTACATATTTTAGTGGAATCCTAAAAATATAATAGAGAAATGAATCTAAAAATTCTTAAACAAAAGTAATATAAACAATTTCAATTTTATCTTCCACCATTTTAGATTAAAAAAAATTGAATGGGAATTGAGACCCACACACTAGATGTAATATTGATAGTAAGGTTATACATTTCATCAAATTGACAGATGATCAATGGTAGGTTTAAAATAAAAACTAAAACATCCCTTCCATGAATAGTGTTGTGGGATATACAGAGTGAAATAAAATACTAGCATATGATGCCATAAAACTCAACCAAAGGATGAATTACATGATTTGTAGGAAACAGATTCCAAATAATGTCAATCAGAGTTGATTCATACACTTGAGATGCAATCATCATACAATTTGTGGATTTAACTTCTAATTCAACATATAATTATTCGTGAGGAATCCTTATACCCCTAGAAAATTATTTATATATGAATGAGTGGGTAAATATAGAATCATATAGAAAATTTAAAATTATAGAGAGGAAGGAAATTATTCTTTCCTCCATGTTGTCATTACACCCTTAATCGGAATCATTGATCACATGATATTTCCCTCTAGACCCACAAGGGAAGAGGTTACTGATGTGGATAATTATCATTAACCATTGGGTTTGGAAACATGTTAGAATAATTCCCACTCACGTTAATCAAGAAAAAATATGGTTAGGTATGTCCATGCAATGAAACTATCACTCTATATCATTATTTGATATCTTATTCCCATAAAATTGGAAATCAATTGTCTGATGACCTTCCCTTCCACACATAAAACAATTATTATACCCCTTTATACAAGTTCCTCCATTACTACTCCCACACATAGAACATAAAGGATGCATCATATTATTCTTTCCATGGTTTTTATATTTTTATTTTAAACTCCATATTACTTTCTTTTCATTCTCGTGATATTGATTCATAATTACAACCACAATTTCCCCATTTGAAGAACAAATCATAATCTATTCATAATAACTAATTTCACTTATATATAACTCATTTTCAAAACATTTTTATTATCCATTGAAGAATATATCGACATTAAATTATCGTTTGATGATAATTTAAATAGTGTTAATTTAGTTTAATGTAAAATAATACATGTATATTCAATTAGATTAATCATACCATTGATTTATCTCAATGAAATTCCTCTATACATACACTAAACGATGTTAAAATAAGTACTTATTGAAAAATATGTACTAACACTCATCTAATAAATGGATTCAATTTCATCTTGCTACCTCATATTCTTGATTTGATTCTACAATTGGTTTTCTTCACCTTATATGTTACAAAGAGGATGAATGAATTTTTCATGTTCCAAATATTGGAGTGTGGAATATATTTAATCAGTGGTCCTAATCCTTATCTCAGTAACTAGTGGATCAGTGGTCCCACTGAAATATGGTGGATTTTGCAGCATGAAGGACATATTAGAACATTGTTTCTTTAATTTGTTATTTATAGGTTATGCATGATTGATAGCTTGTGTAAGTTTCGTGAGAATAATAATGATTTTTATCATTATATATCCTATAATATTGTTATTTTTTAAGAGGAAACCGATTTCATTTCCCAACACACTGAACATTTTTTTTGTGCCTTCGGGTTCCATCTATTGACTAAAATTAAAAATCATATAATATGAAACCAAAATCATATTGATAAAAAACATAAACATAAAACACATCTAATAAGATGTCTAAATGATGTCACCGTTTCTAATATAAGAATCCTTCAATTTATCCTCGTTCATTCATAGTCATCATTTATTTAAATCCTTTATGATGGTTTATAAATTATTTTTGAAATCCAACACATATCATTTGGGAGTGTCAAACGAGGTGTGACGTATGACCCATTGATGTGCACAAGTTCCTGATCGATTCCAGCTCAATATTGTTTCTTCATGGTTGTTACCATATGCACATAGGTTCCAGATCCACATCCACGTGTAATATCCAGATCTGGATGTTGTTGTAGGAATCCACTCCCTCTATTATATACCAAAATTGAATGTCATTTTACTATACATGACACATAGTTAGTATTATTCTTAAATACATGTCCTTATGGATATTAGTATAGTTTTCTCATAACAGTTTCCAAAGGATAGCAAAAAAGTTTCTCTGATTCCAACAATATAATTCTATGCTTCTCACACATCAACAATATAATTTTTCAAGAATACATATTATTTAAAACAAAAACACACACAATGACTGAGTTTTTTTATTTCCTTTGGAAACATGGAAATGAAAAGACTCGTACATAAGTGATTTGAATTATATCATAAAATATTCTCTATTACTAGATAACTTATTAAATACATCCTACAATATAAATATCTTTAAAATATAGGGAAATGGAACATTAGAAAGGATGAGGTTAGATTATCAATAAAGGGAAATAAGAGATATATGTAATCATAAAATTAACATAATTTTATGAAAATATATAACAAAAATTTGAATATAATAACCTGAATATAAAATATAATATACATGAGTCATCGAATAAATATTGGCAATTCACAGGATAGGAATCCTAACAGAAAAAAGTGAATAATCCATGAGTGAATTACATCAGAATAAGAAACACAATTCTAGTTGACAAATAAGCATTTAAATAATTTTATATATGTCAGGAACATTTCCAAAACATATTATAGAACTTCATGGGGAAAATAAATATTGGGTGGGACACACAAACATCACTAGTTGTATTTAATTTCTTATATTGGATCATGTTAAACATTATTCTCATGGTGGATTAATCCCATAAATTGATTCCAAACATGATCCCATGACATATAAATCAATACTCAATGCATTAAAGGGATATTTAGTTCCCAACCATAAAAAAATAAAATCACACCTAAAAATGACAAAAGGTCATAAAAAACCCATTACAATAACTAATGATATAAAATGTGTATCATTAAAATGTCATCATATCATAACCTTGAGAATTGATATATTTTTCAAATTGATTTCTTCAAAGAGTAACCCAACAAAATAAAATGATTAAATTATTGTTTAGTAATGGTCTAACTCGTTGAAGATAAATGAGAGTCATACAAAATAATTACATCAAAACATAAACAATTCAGAAAAAAGATATGAATTGTATTCATTTACTGAATCCTATTATGTAATATTTCATTGTAAAAGATTCCATCGCAGATGAAAACTAATTTGTAAGGATATTTTAATAATATTTTATTATAAAATATCCAATTGAAATTTAAAATATAATTTTTTCATAAAATAATAAAAATAATTTTTCATTCATAATTACATTGTGAAAATTTAATTGAATATTTAATAAATTTAGTATTCATTATGGAAGAGTATTCTTTAAATTAAATAAACATAGATAATATTCCATTTATATTTTTGGTAAAAGTCAAAAAGAACATTGATCAGAAGAAGAAAAGAATATTACTTTAAAAAAATGTTTAAAAATGAGAAACATATCAAACAATTACTTTTAAAATCATGGAACATCAATTTAAAAAATATTTACATAAAACATGGTTTTAGGAGAAACAGACTTTATACCGAAGTGGGAATATGTTTACAATTTCATAGAAAAAATTATTCATCCTATTAAGAACACAAAATTGAAAAAAAAATATAGTTAATTAATATATGATTTACAAAGAGAGGATAATAATAATTATGGGAATTCCTGAAATACAGATCATAATATTTCTTCAATTGAAGTATAAGTATAAACAATCCCTATAAATGATTGGATTATATCAAGAAAATTATTAATTTTATTCAAAATCCCAAAGAATGTATAACATTACATGAGTCACAATATATCATGAAAAAATGAGATTCATGATATAAAATTTCAAAGGGTTTTTATATACACATCTAAATAGTGTATAGAATTTTTTAACATCAAGTGTATCAATGAAGAAAAATTGAGAAAAACTTACATTACCAATTTTTTAGAGTTTTTACTACAAAACCGACGACAAATAGATAAGAAAATTGATATTTAAAAACCCATATATATAATGGTGAAAATCATTGCATAATTTCATTTATAGTATATACACATCCCAAAATAATTGACTGGAGAATTTGACATAAGTCTCACGTAAATAAATGTGATACGAGAAATAAAATTACCTTTTGTCTTGAATCTCATAGTATTCATTCTAAAGTACATATATTTAGTATAGGTTCACTGTACATAAATTAGAGAACCATTTAATATTATATAATACCATATAACATTTTATTATGAGATTTTATTACACATTTATTAAAAATTCATCGTAAAAGTTATACTTTGGGTAATGATATTATGTTTTTCACATTTTTTTATTTGTTATAATTTTCTTCCACTTAATAATATCATGATTTGATAATATATATTATTCTAAAAATGTTATAAATATAATATATGTTTATAATATATTTATTTATAATAATATATAAAATATAGAAATATGAATTCAAATACAACATTCATATTGATAGTTTATCCTACATAAAAATGAACATTATTTCCATTTGATATAAAATTGGAAGATGTAAAGTAAATGATATGTAGAATATAATTTATTTTTATTATATTTATTATTTAATATGTATCATATATTTATTTTACGTCCATCCTTAATTCATTAAATGTAAATCATGGAAAATCATATTTCATTGAGGCAGCGGTTGTCCACATGGCAAAAAATGAAGTTATCGTTTTCTAATATAATTGAAAAAATGAAGGCATGTGTTGTATCATAATTTAAAAATAAAAAAAATAAAAAAATAATATCTATCATAAAAAATTAATTATTCCATAATTATTAAAATCCTTTATTTGTGTTAATGGTAAAAAATAATGACATTGGTTCATGAGGTGGTACTCCATCATACACACAAATGATGATTGTGTATCCCATTATATTGAAGTATGTAAATGTATAGGAGATAAAATTAACATTTAAAAAATTATATTTAGGATACTGAGTTAATTATATAATCATTTTATAATTTAATTTTAATGTTTGAAGAAATAAAAAATAATAATTTCTCGTTGAACGATATTACCTCTTTAGGTAACCCATTATTGTTTGCACAAAAGGACTTATTTGATTTTTTCTCATCTCAATGTGAGGCCTATAGGATTATCTAATAGATTTTGGGATGATATTTTGATAGGTATTGTATGATACCAATGGATGAAGATGTGTGAATAAGTGAGGAGTCAGTTTCATTTTATAGTGAATTAGGAGTGACATTCTTGTAAAAAAAATAGACACGATTTAAGAAGTATACCAATCATAAATTGCATCCAATAATGGTACATTTTTTGATAAAATATGTCATATGATAATTATATGGAAATCAAATGGTTTTTTGGAAGCATTTTGTGTCATTCATAATGCCTTATGTTTTATTCAACCATTTCGTAATCCCATTTTTACATTAATCATTGTAGTTAGTTTTAAGTAAATTCACTAATACATGTGGTACCAAATCTTGGTTCACATTACTAGAAATTATTAATTAGAATTTTTCCAAATTTGGATCCATTTTTAAAAATTACAATTACATGTGTGGATGAAATTAATATAAAATTAATTTCATTGATTTGACAAAACTATAGGTTTTTAAAATGAAAATGTTCAAAAGATTAAAATATTTTTTATACAATATCGATGTGAACTTGATTCAAATGGAATTAATTGTAATTATATACATATATAAATAATCAAAATATACTTTAAAAAATTAAATAATATTTAGCTATATAAATTAATTTAATGATAAGGTGGTTTTCTGTTAAAATACATTATTTCTAATTATTTATCCAAAAATGATTTATTTATGAAAAAAACACTATAAATAACCCTAAAATAATTTTTAAACTATTAATTAAAAAATTATGTTTATTTTATGATATTATAAATCTAAAATTTTCAAATATTAATTTTATTTTTGTAACATAAAGACATAGAAATTTATTTTTCATAGAAATGTCATTTCAAAATATATAAAAAATTTACTGAAACTAATTTTTTTTATGTATGTATTCATTATATAAAACAAGTATAAGTCATATTATGAAATTGATTATTAATATTTATATTATTATTTCAAATTTTAAGGTTATAACTATCTTGTAAAAATAACTATAATAGTAAAATATTGTTTTTTGGAAACCGGGTGATGTGTGTAATGGAAGATAATTTGGTGTTACATATAGTGTAAGATAAACAGGGAGTAGCCTATAATGAAAGACATAAAATAAATTTAATTTATTTGATAAAATTTTCATAAAAACATAGGTTTTTACATATAAAAAGAAATAAATTAAATTAAATCATTTTAATGAAAATATGTATATGGAAGGAAAATATATCCTACCAAGTGGGACAATAAAATTATTTTTCATAAAAATAATATTTTGTAATCATGATTACATAAATATAGGAAAATGATTGTAAAAAATCTAATTTCCTAAAATAATCATATTAGAATAAAGTATTTTAGTTTTAGGAAATAAATGTGAAATAATTTCCACAACGTAGACTTTAAAATAAATAGTCTTGAATAATTATGATATTGTAAAATAAATAATTGTGCATTCAGTAATATTTAAATCATAACTTCCATGAAATAAAAACATAAAATGAAAAACTAAAAACCATTAATTTAACAATATTAAGTATATAACATATATATGTTGTTGTTGATACACCACATAAAATAATATTTTTATATAAAATAATATATCATCCATGGAAAACAATTTGAGATAAAGAACCTTGATAAAGATAATAAAATTGAATTAGAAATTTATCAATGGAGTGATTATGTGTAAAAAATGAAAAACAAAATGAAATAAGGGAGAAAAGAAATTAAATTAGAAAATGTAATTTCATATATAATTATTATATAATAAAATCATAGAATATGTGATACCACCCTATGAAATAAAATTGAGTAATGAAACCCATAACACATGGATACATTCAAGTCCAATCCCCTATAATTAAATAATATGAATTGATTCAAAAAAAAATTATTATTACTGATAAGACATGAAAAATGGTAATCATATATGCCAAATATAATTAATTAGGTACATTAAATTAGAATATTCTTCAATGAAAGATAATTGAGGTGTAATATTTTTCCTCCCATCCAAATTCCATTGTATCTATTCTAACATCCTATGTAATAACAATTTATTATAAATATATTCAAAATACATACTCATTTATATCAAATGATTTTTTATTTAATTAGAATATCTTATCACTTGTTTATTAACAATTCATTATTAAAATATCTATTAAATGTGATAACTACTTAGTATTTCATATATATTATTAATTACTTTTTTCTTTTATCCATTGATAATGGTTGCATAATATGTAGAATATTAAACATTATATATATATAATATATATTCATAATATATATTTATATTTATATATATAATGATGATATAGAATAAGGTATTACAAAGTTCTTGGAGAGAGGAGGTTGTATGTATGCATAAATACCATTATAACTTCTCAAAGGATAGAATAAAAGATTGGTAAATAATAAATTGTCATTGCAGAAACTTTTTTATGTCTTATATATCTTATATAATCATTAAATATACTCTTTTTAACATTCATGTAAAACTAGAACACAAATCAAATAAAATCACCTCACGGAGGTGGTACTCCACAAGTACGAAAGAGAAATGTTATCATTTTCCAATGGTTAAGAAGTTGAGAAGTGATATATGTTATTATAAGAACATTAGAATATTTATATCAAAAGTTTCATATATATTTGTTATATACATAGTTATAAAAATCTATTTAATTTGCCTTTGATATATTAATTACACCTCTATGAGGAGTCGGTAATTCATGTGTACACATGAGAAATCTTTTTGTTTTTCTATAGAGTAGAAAATAGATACAAAATAATTGTATCATCATATAAATGATTCATAATTTTATTTATTACATAGTAATTAATATTTTATTGTAGTTATAATACAATAATCGTAATTATAATAAGAAATAAACATGAAATATCCTTTTAAGGAAATTATCTCTTCATCAGTATACTTTCTTTAGATATCTCCTTACAGAATTTGGGGTTTCTCTTTTAGAAACTATATAACATCAATAAAATGTATAAATATTTTATAAATGAAATTTTAAAGGGGTTTCTAGTCTTATATTGTTTAAATTAGAATAAAATAAATTGAAAATGAGTTTCCTTTTATATGTGGGGGGAATTCATGGATATTATTATAGAGTGAAATTAATATAAGGTATTTCCCAAAAAATAGATCCAAATTAATATAATTCAAATATAGTATTAGTATGAGTCTAAATACTCTAATATGATAAAATTTTAACATGTTATGTTTAATTTATCATATATATCTTTTAATTTTACCTGACCATTAATGATTTGGACAATTATGCATATATTAATGTTTCCAATGATGAAATAGTAAAGAATGTGAAAATAAATTGAAAAAGACCAATAAATTATAATGGTTAATATTTAAACCTAATATTCATTAATTCTGTAGAAGATCATAATTTTTTACTTTTAATACTATTTAATAAAGTATTATTTATTATTTATAAATATAATTAATGTAAATTTCAACACTATTATTTTCATTTGACTTTAAATACATCAATACAAAGGTAAAATTTATATCAAATACTTTCATCAATCCAATAAATGTCATATGCATCTATAAAATTAATGGAACAAAAAAAATTGTATAAATTTTAATAAATTTGAGATCTATTATTTTATTTATCTATTAGTTGATGAAATTTTATGCCATTGTTTTGTAAGAATTTAAGATAATTATTAAATCATTAAAATTTTAATATAAATTTATACGATTAAAAAATACTAAGAACTTCCAATAAATATTATTAACTAAGCATAGGGTGCATTAATCCATATCACAGTATATATGATATTCTAAAAGAAATAAAGTGATATTTTCTGCTTTATCAATTACTTAAATATTATAAATATAAAAATAGGTGAAATATAAAACTATTTTGAATTTTTTTGATCATATTATTGAAATCTCTAAAATTAACTCATTCAATAAGTTAATGTCTTTTGTTATGGTCTTTTATAGTCATTATCAAATTATTTTTCATCTTAACATCCTAACGTACCCTTACGATGGTGACAATTATATAATATAGTAACTATTCCTAATGAATGAAATTAAAATGGACATATTTATCAACTATGGACCTTATATTACATATATGAAATCCTTTTTTGGATTCATTATCAATAAGTGGAAAAAATACTATATTAAATACCATCAATGAAATTTTTCTTGTAAAGACCTGGAAATTCTGTGGATTTTTTTTAAATACATGGGTTATTTACGAGTCTGCGAAAATTTACAGCGCTTTATTATGAGGCCCGGTGTGCCCAAAATCAATTTCTGAAGTTTTGTTTGGGTACGTTCTGTAATGGTACGAGCAAGTTTTTATAATATTTTAGTTGGTGCTCGGAATTGAAATCTGAGGGCACTATTGAGCTCACAAGGTTGGTATTCTCTTAAGATGACTTTCATTTTGATGGTATTGAGTTGAGGATAAATATTAGTCGTTTGGTTTTCTTAAAAATAATAATAAAATAAATTGTAACACATTATTTTATTTTCGAGCTTCCAAGTGAGTGTGGGTTGTTAGAACCACCACATTGGAGTTGATTGTGGGACCGCTACCCCCCAAACTCCCCTGAGAGGTTATAGTGGTGGGGCCTACCCGAGCATAACCTCCCATGAGATGTTACGACATGGGGACCACCCAATACCCATAACATCTCAGTTAAATTGTAGGGGTGGGGACCTTCTGACCCCTATTGATGATGGAGGATAAAACCTCCCACCATTCCCTTTTTAATGAGGGAGATCCTTTAGTCATCCACCTAATTAAATGTGACACCTCTCACAAATTTAATTAGGTGGGACCCACTCATTTAATTCATCAATATTGAATTACGTGCCAATGTAATAATAGGAAAACGATTCTATTATTTTCATTAGAATAATCATCTTTTTGGCGGAGTCTTTGAGAGGAAATATATTGAGAAAATGTCAAAATGAAGAATGCGAAGAACACGAAGAATGCTGAAGATTCTCCTTCTTCATCAAATTATTCAATTGATCAACTCTCCTCAACGTCGTCAATGAATCGACGCTTCTCGAAACTGATGATGTGTAGAGGAATCAATGAATGATAGTTTCCTCTGTCTATCTTGTACGACTGCATCAACAAACGATGAGCATCGAGCGACAAATAAGAAGGTAGTGGTTGTTTCCATTAAAGTACAATGTTGTTCCTCCCTTAAATGAAGAACGTTAATGTTTACCTTTTTTAGGTTGCGTATTGTGTTCCGATCTTGAAAACATATTTCTACCACCCTAAATTCGGAGGGTGCGGGCCAAACCAACATGGCCCGACCCCCCCATTGTTCTTTTTGTGATGACTCCATGACGGCATGGAAATTAGGCGACATCGACAAACACGATGAGAAAAGACCGCGCTACCCACGGCTAACCTGAGTGCTCTTTCGTGCGCTAGATACTGCCCCGCGGACTACCCGCGCTCCGCCCCACCCCACGCTGCCATCCCACACGCCTTGCACACTCCCCGGCCCCGCCGGCGCCCCCAAGACATGTGCACAGGTGCCTCGTGTCGTGCCCGGCTCCACCAGTGCCCTGCCAGTGCCTCGGAATGCTGCCCAGTCCCCAACACGCTACCTCGGCATGTTTCCAAGAAATCCTGTGGCCCCTTGCCACCGCCTGTCTATTGCACCTGCAACCTGCCTGACATCCAGCCGGCCCGCCCACACCCCGCGCGACTTGCCCGATGGCCTCCTAGTTTCTGGTCTCCTTAGCTGACCCGTGGTGTTCCCCCACAGTGTCACTGGCCGAACCGGCCCAGCCTTCCGGGCCGAGTCACTATGTCACCTACGTGGCGACTTTTGGTCTGAACCGCCATCGCAGTCAGCTGGGTCGGGCCCAGTGGACCGGGCCTAATATAGCGGGCGGACCCACCTAATGGGTTGGGTCAGACCCATCGGGTATGTCTAGCTAGACATAGAACGGGTCAGCCCGGACTGTGTTGGGCTGATTCGGTCTGATTGGGTCGTACCAGACCTAGGCCCGCTACCGACACATTACATACATTGGACGAAACTTTAGCACTAGACATCTGTTTGACGAACCGTCAGTAGAACTATAACTCTATAAGATAGAAGGTCCTTAGAGTATACCCCACTAGAGTTCAAGGTATATTATAGTTATGGTCAGGTTGGATCATACACGAATCCAACCGGGGCCCCAGGAAAAAAAGGCTAATAACTAAAAGATCAGGTGTCTGATTGACATTACGTATGTTCAGTTGAGACCTCTATGATGTGGAAGTCCTTTGAGATACATCTAAGTGGAATTTCGTGACATTTGGAGTATTGACATATAGCTCGTGGAGTGGACCCTCCCAGTGAAAAGCGAGCATATTTCAGAGATCTAGTAGCTGGCTGAGACTTGAGGACTACTGACTGATTAACTCAGAGTGGTTAGGATGGCCTAGTGGGGAGCACTTGGTTGTTTCGGTAGACCCACATTGGAGGAGTGCATGGATGTAGCTGCATTCCCGTGGTACTCAACAGAAGGAGTACCTCTATAGGCTATGAGGGGGAGAACATGGTTGTAGCGGCAGACCCATGGTGGGGAGTTACTCTGTGTGAGTGTGGGAGACCCTGAGTACTCAAGAGGTGGAGTACCTCAGCAGTTCAAGGTTAATTTGATGTGCTTGTTTGTAGCGGCATTCCAACTATACTCGATAGAGGAGAAGTTATCCAATAGTCATGGTTTTAAAATCGTGAATAAAAATCCTTGTTTGAACAAAGTCAATGACTTTTTTGTTTTTCTCATGAATGAGATGGGTTACATGGTAACATAGGTATATGTAATAGAATATACATATGTAATGGTTATCCGTTGATTTAATACCTTTTGTTTTATCCTTGATAGATTTTTTGAGACCTTAAGGGTCTCGGGGTCCCTACTGAGTATCATAATACTCACCCCTCCATGGGCTATGACCGCAACTCATTGTGATGGTTGAAGACGACAGACAGTGATGACTAGGGAAAATCGTAGCAGGATTGGACGGTACTCGGAGGTGTACCACTCATCGTGGCGGTACATAGAGCGGACAGATGGATGTGGAGTGTTGAGGAGTCCATCATTACCTACCATTCTGGTAGGAACCCTAGAGGATGACCTAGTAGCTAGTTTACATTTCTTCAGTTTTACTTTCTTTCATTTGTACTTGTATTTTCTAGTTAGGCTTGTATTTTCATCCCCTTTTGTTTTCAGCACACTTGTTATATAGCTATGCTTAGTGTTTTACTTCGAACACATACTCTGTTGTGTGTGTTCAAGTTTATAAAGGCAACTCCTTCCCAGTTTAGGGATTTATGCCTTTGGTGATGGTCACCAGTCCCTGGCCTATGGAAGCCAGACATAGGGTAGTCACGATACGGGCCCATGTGGATATGTTGGGATCAATTGGTATCAGAGGTGTGACAGTTCTAACGCAGAACTTAGGACTCTAATATTTCATTTCTATGAAGAAATAGATTTATGGGTACTAAGTGTGGTTTTCAGTTCAGGGATTCCAGTGTTGCTGCGGGCGAACGACGTATCCATACACCAGGACCCCTACTTCTGATTACCAACTAACTGCACTAAAAATATTGATTGTGTGTGTGCTTTCAATTGTTTTTCTTTAAGTCTGCTCAACCAGTTTAGCTCACCAGGTATAGTCTTTTGACCATGTCACATCTATTTTCATTCAGGATGCCTCCCCATGGATGACCATTTTGAGCCCTGAGAGTCGTAAGTACTGACAACCCACTAAGTGACGAGGCCATTGTGCAGGGCCCATTTATAGCGGAGGCACTAGTGGTACCACTCCCCGTTGGGCCACCGATTCCAACATACCTAGAAGAAGATGATTCATTCTTCTTGAGTGCATTGCACGAGTTACAGCGCCAGAGGCCACCAAGGATCAGGGGAGATATGGGCACACATGCGGCTGTGGATTGGATGTAGGATATGGTGAGAGACTTCCAACTATAATGGACACCAGTCGACTTCATGGTGATCCCTACATCCAACCTCTTTCAAGCAGCAGGAGGCAGATGTTAGAGCCTGATATTTCAGATGCACGATGAGGTGACACTACTCTAGTGAGACTTCGAGAGCTTGTTCCAGGAAGATTTTCTACCAGCCACCCTTCGTGCGATGTGGATACAAAAGATACTGCGTCTATAGTAGGGAAACATGATAGTGGAATAGTAGTCAGTGAGGCTCACCGACCTCTCATGCTACTCCACAGATATGATGTAGGATTGATTCTTTATGGATCATACATTCGATTAGGGGATCAGTTGAGAGATCAGAGCACCAAATTCTCTCACTTTGTATCCCGATGTAGATGGGGGTGTTGGAGCAAGCCCTCCTAGTGGAAAGTTTCCTTCCAGAGCAGTCTCCAGCAGCGAGACCCACAACTAACCGACATGATGCATAGTCTTCTACAGCTGGAAATAGATAGATGATGTAGAGATCCAAGAGGACCATACCTACAGGTGGTCGACTGCTTGACTCAAGATCAGATGTGAGAGGCACCTGCTGTAGAGATGAACCTTCCAGGACCAGGTAGTGTTACACATGTGACAGACATGGTCACATGGCTAATGACTGTCTGACCCACCGCATAGACGATCATCAGACAGTTGAGGGGCCATCCAAGTAGAGTCATAGGTTCAATCAAGGCGGTCCGTAGGGAGGAGGCAGATGTAGTAGAGGAGCTTGACGTGCAGCTGGTGGTGGATGAAGTTTTGATGAGCTACCTGCAACACCCCCATGAGGCCCACCCTGACAGCTGGGAGTGGGTGGATATTGGACAACACAACATCAGGTTGCTGAGGCCTATGATCTTGGCGCTTCGGAGATGATTCTAGTTATGATATGTTTCTATTCCACCATATAAGTAGTTCTTATAGACACAGGTTCTAGTCAGTCTTTCATTTCCACATACCTCATTCAATGATCGGAGATTCTAAAAGAGACTTTAGTTCAATACTTATTACTAGGGACTCATACGGGAGCTTATTTGACGATTACGCACTGGTGATGGAAGTGAGAGCTTACTCTAAGAGTCTAGAGCTTCGGCTGGGATCTCCTAGTATCGGCGTCGAGGCCTTATGATGTCATCATAGGTATGGACTATTTATCTACAATCTATTCCCAGATTGACTATATTAGGAGAAAATTGTGGTGTATCTGCACAGATGGGACTTGGATTACCTTTACTGGCGAAAAGGGAACCTTCATAGCATAGGACAATGTTACTCAGAGGAGGGTGTAGCCGATCACTCACCAGTTGGCTTGCCTTACCCTCAGAGCAATTGATGTGGAGATTCTGACTTTCTCCACAGTGGTGGACTAGTACGCTACTATTTTCCATGACGATGTCCCTAGACTACATCCTCACAAATAAGTGGACTTCTACATTTACATGTACCCAAAGACGGAACCAATATCTACTCCTGCATATCGGATGGCTCCCACTGAGCTTCCTAAGTTGCAGGTATAGTTTTAGGACATGTAGGGGAAGGGGTTCATTCATCCATGTGTTTCTCCCTGGGTAGCACTGATTCTATTTGCCCAAAAGTCAGATGGGAGATTGTGGTTTTGTGTCGACTACCGATGCCTGAACTAGCTAACCGTGATGAACAAGTACTCAGTCTCGAGGACTGATAAACAATTTGATCTTCTCAAAGGATCATGGTGGTTCTTGAAAATATACTATGGATCAGTATATCACCACCTTAGAGATCGAGAAGAAGTTGTGTAGAAAATATCATTCAGTTGTCAGTATGGCCACAATGTGTTCTTAGTTATTCCCTTCTACATAACCAACACTCCAAAAGTTTTCATGAGTTTGATAAACAGGATTATCCAGCCGTACCGTAATCATTTGTCATAGTCTTCATTGACGACGTACTGATGTACTCGACTACTGAGGAGGAGAATGCCTACCATTTGCGGGTAGTAATGGACACACTCCGAGAGAACCAGCTTTATGTTATTCTATTAATGTTCCAGTTTTGTATTTGGGATGTTCACTTCATGGGACACGTCATCTCAGAGGCTGGAGTTGGAATGCACCCAGCGAAGATCGAGGCGGTACTTGTTTGGGAGCCACCCAAGAGTGTGACGGAGGTACGAAGTTTCCTGGTTTTGCTGGTACTATTAGAGATTCGTTCTAGAATTTTCCATAGTTACAGAACTGCTATCAGCCTTTACGAAGAAGGGGAAACCCTTTGTGTAGTTAGACATATGCCAACAAAGACTTCAGGAGATGAGGCCAAGGCTGACTAGTGCCCCATACTGAGGCTTCCAGAAGAATGCGTACGGTACGTAGTCTACTACGACACATCAGGAACCAAACATGGGTGTCTTCTAATGCAGAAGTGAGAAGTTATCTCTTATGGTTCTCATCATCTGAGACATCATGATCAAATCTATTGACTTGGAGTTAGAAGCAGTGGTCTTCGTCTTGATGATGAGGTGGCACTATCTTATGGGAAAAAATTTTACCGTGTAATTTGATCACAAAATTCTCAAGTATATCATATCTCAGAAGGACCTGATCCTGAGATGGCAGTGATGTCTTAAGTTCCTCCATCACAGTGAATTTGAGAAAGTCTATACTCCAGGGAAGGGAAACTTTATATCAGATGCTCTCAACAGGAGGTCTGGTATATAACTGCTAGGCGATGTGACAGAGCAGAAGGATGACTTTCAGATATACATTGAGATTATGTATGGACCAACATTACTAAAGTCTCTTACAGTAACTCCCCCAATCTTTTAATGAGTCAGGGAAGCACAACATGGGGATGCTGATTGTGAGACACGATGTGCTCAGATATCCACATGTCAGGCACCTGAGGGATTTTTTGAAGGTGGGGATCACTTCATCCTTTTCAGAGGACGTACCATGGTACCAGTAGAACATTAGAAGTAGTTTTTGATGGAATTCCACACTTCCCCTCTTGTGGCACATCTAGAAATGGTGAAAATGTACCATGAGCTTCGACGATAGCACTGGTGGCCAAGTATGAAGAAGGTAGTAGCAGAATCTGTCCCTCAGCACCTCACATGTCATCAAGTGAAGGCATAGCACCATGTACTATAAGGCTTGATTCGGCCTTTAGAAGTCCCAAAGTGGAAGTGGGATGGGATATACATGGACTTCGTGATGGGTCTTTGGTTGCGCCCAAATTTACCATACGGGTAAAAGCGATCGATGTAGTACATGTAGGGGTCGAGTCCACAGGGACCGAAGAAGTAACCTTGAGACGCTATGATTTGGTGAAGGATGGGCTATGAAGTAGCCAACTTTGGTTTTGATTTTGGATGGTTTTAAATAACACTAAGAAACCTAAGTAAACTCAATTCAATGAAAATGGGTTGATCTAGGATTATGCTCGGGGTGGATTGAATGAATTTTACTTCATTAAACAATTTTGGTTTTATTAATTCTTGATGAATCCATTCTTCAAAAATAACACTACCTTCATCATTTTCTTGTTTGGTGCTTACTAAAAACAATTACTAATCCCCTATACACTTAGAGAACCAAATTCATGATCTCTCCGAGGTATATGGTCATTTAGTAATTGAATTTATTTTGCTCAAACACAGTAAAGATGAAGAGTAGAAATAACTGAAGAATGGATGTCTTAAATTAATTATCCAATTAACAACAATTCGTTCATAAAATAACCTTCAATCCAGCCTTCGCATCCTCCTAAGATAAACCCATTAAGGGTTTAGCCCTCCATTGATGAAATACTCTCAATGGTGGGCGGAAGATGGCTAACAAGAACTGGATTGAAGAAATTAAAACCGCGGAAATAACGAGCACTCCTCCGTGTGTGTGTGAATGAAATTCACACCTATGTGTGAACTAATTCACAACAACACAAAGATATCACTGTGCTGTATGGTTATAAAGTTTTAATAAATGAAAAGGAAAATATATAAGATAAAGAATTTGATTAAGAATATAAAGATACAAAAAAGAAACTTACATGGAAATGGAAAACATTACAAAGGAAATTTGGAAGCAAAACATTGCAATGAAACAAAGCATCCAAGATGATAAGAAAATTTTTCACCCCCATTCCCTTCACCTATAGCTCCTTATATAGGCATATTAGGAGCCTTAGGTACATCCCCCAACAATTAATTCACCCCCAACAATTAATAGAGTCAAATGGAGGGTGAATAATCAAAAGGAAATTGATGTTTCGAATTTGACCCGGAAAACTGTCCAGATTCGTCCACCACATTGACATGTGAATTCGAAATTGAAGAAATCCGAATCAGGAGGGGCTGTAGAGGAGAAATATCTTCAACCATCTGTCCTCTATGAGCTGTAAATATTTCAGGAAATTTCGATCAGCCGTTTGGATGTTATAGTCGAAATGGTGGGACGGATTTTTGAGCATTAATGTCATGTCCACCATTTAAATCTCAACTTCATATCCCTTTATCATCATGATAACATCAGAATTAGCTCCGGAAACAGTTGAATAAAATGATCCTCATATTTTTATCTTCCTACTGTATAAATTTTAGCTTCATTGGGCTTGGTTTCTGGGCCCCACATTTGTTTGATGGGACTTAGGCCCATTATGCTTTTTCCAGCAAGTTTCTGGCTTCAGGCGCAAAATTCTCCATCTTCCTTTGGGATTCATCTATCGGACCTAAAAGATAAAATGTTCCAAACAAAGTGATAAATCATATCCCAAAATTTCAAATTAAAATGATGAATATTGTAATTTCCACAAGCAAATTATTGAGTGGGCCCAAATTGACATTTTAATCATGAATTGCACAATGATGGGAAATGAAGTTCAATTTCTGAATTGGACTAAAATTGATGTTTATGAACTTTTAAAAACATTAATATTAAGATCTTAACAATGAATATTAGCCACTTTCAGTGACTAATCACACCCCCCAACTTGAGTTTTGCTAGTCCCCAGCAAAATAAATTACAAATATGAAATCCAAATCCCCTTTTCCAAAAACATTTAAATACACATTACTCACCCAAATATCTAATAGAAAAAAAAATTATGAAAACCCATAAAAATAATTTAAAACAAGCTAGGTCCATAAGCATATCCCAAGACCAAGCCCATTCCTTTGTTCAAATTCATCGCCACATTTCATCCAATTCCAATTAAGCATGATAAAGTGTTGTATATCATAAAAGATATGGGGCCCATTTTATTGTTCAAGGGGAAAAAATGGAAGCGCTAGGTGGAAATCACATTAAACCTTAAGATGAGTATCCATTTTTTTTTAATTTTTTTATGATTTTTTTTATATTTTTAACCACAATAGATATGAAAAGACTAACTCTGGGCAAGACAACTATGGAGTCACGATCCCCAAGTGCCGGACGCCACGCATTTTGTAAATTTCATGCTCTACAATAGAGATATAAAGCCTAACTCTGGGAAAGAAAACTATGGATTCATGATCCCCAAGTGCCGGACGCCACGCATTTGGACAAAACATTGCTCTATGTGGTCATTATTATTATTTTTTTTTGTTTTCTTTGGATACTCAAATTAAACTAAAAGTGACCCCGGAACCCTATGCTATAATAAAAGGGACCCAAGAACTCAAATTTACTCCCACGATCCAGTAGACGTGTATTGTGGAATTTTTATTAAGAGGATGAAAATGTAAACTTTGAAAAATTACATCGGACAACTGCACTTTCCAAAAACTATTCTCATGAACTTAAACTTGCATTAAAATCAGAATCAAGGCATGAAAAATTTATTTGATATCCAATTTTAGATTTTTCAATGTGTGTTATCATGTTCAAGGTTAATGGAATTTTTCTTTTCATGCATGTTTTTATTCAAAAAAAATCATTTTTTATCGCCCCCCAACTTAGAATAACACTCTCTCCAGTGTTTAAAGAAATGAAAAGATATAAGGGGGTAGGAGAGGAGTTAAATGAAGAAATTTAAAATGAAAATCATGGAATGAAGTCACCTGGTGGTTGATGATGATAGTGCATGCCATAGTCTGGATTTGAGTCTCAGCGGCTTGGATGGTGGTGAATGAATTTTCCTTATGGATTTCAACATGTCCTTTTTTTAACCTATAAAAAAAACAAAACAAAATAAACTGATGATACATTGTCTTCTTTATATTTTCTGGGTAAGGTATTACTCAGAGATCACACCACGTGACACGGATGAATATGCTGCTCCCCTTTCATACCCATCCTTACTCATAAAACAAGAACAGGTCAACAGCTTATGGTAATTTATTATATGAAAAATAAAATGATTCAAAATGACTCGAAACAAGAAAACCATGGGTTGCCTCCCATGCAGCGCTTTTGTTTAACGTCGTTGGCTCGACTTTTACCCCCCCAACTTATCCAATTCCAACTTTCAACATTTTAAATAACCCATATTTTTCCACTTCAATAAGATTGAGATTGATTATTTTTTTGAAATTTTTTTCATATAAAATCTTATTTTCCACAATGATTGGTAAAATCCAAGGAATATCTGAAATGGTTGATCGATTTGAACTTTTATTCTTTCCTAATACATCAATGACCATTACAAAATTATTTTCTTGTTTAGATGAATGAACTAAAACTGGAAGTTCTACTTTATCACCTATGATGGAATTCTTGTCTGGGGAAGGAAGGATAATGATTTTTAGTTCTGGTCGATTGCAATTTCCTAATAAAGATTGGAAATTTGAATGAAAGTCAGTTTCTTCTCCAAAAAATTTAGAAAGAATTGGTTCCATTTTAAAATATGATTCATCCCCAAAAGTGTCTAGTTGAATTTCAGGAGTGTGTAAGGGTTCAATGTTTGGTATTTCTCCCAATTTTTCAGTGATTTATGTTTTTGAAAAATCATCAATGGAGAAATATTTAGGACTCTCCATCCATAATGTCAAGTTTCCCTCTTGTGAATACAAAACATCAGTTTTCTCTTGATTTAAGCGCCCATCAACAATTCCTTGATTATCTTCAACTATCCCAAATCCAATGGTTGGTTCTTCAATAAATTCATTTGAGGTTTGTGAGAGACAATATTCTTTTATTAGTGACGAGGAAGAGACAACCTGAGTGGGAAAGGGTTCCACAACCATTTCAATGCTTTGTAGTTCTACTCTAAAAGATGAAACCTCTAAATTCATTTTATTCATTTTTTCACACAAATGTTCAAGAATTGTTTCAGAATTATGATTGATAGATGTTTGGACATCATGAACATCTTTATGTTTGATCTCTTCAATCATCCTCAAGAGGTATGGAAATTGATCCTTTAAACAATCAGCATCCCATTGATTGTACATCTCATCTAGTGTGGTGTATTCAATCCTGGTTTGGTCAATGAAATTTTCTTTCTGAGGTGATTCAAAATATTGATTTTCCAGTTCATTATAGACTTGGTATATTAATGGGTATTCTTTAAGACAATCTATTGTAGTTTATTGAAAGTTATTTTTGGGATTCATTGGACACACAGAAACAGAAAGGGAAAAAGGGAAGAGAAATTAGGGTGAGAATAGAGAAATTAGGGTGAGAAAAGAAGATGAGTGTCTAAGAAAACATACCTGGGTCCTCGGAAACGGCTCCAAAATTTGGTTGCGCCCAAATTTACCCTACGGGTAAAAGCGATCGATGTAGTACATGTAGGGGTCGAGTCCACAACGACCGAAGAAGTAACCTTGAGACGATATGATTTAGTGAAGGATGGGCTATGAAGTAGCCAACATTGGTTTTGATTTTGGATGGTTTTAAATAACACTAAGAAACCTACGTGAATTCAATTCAATGAAAATGGGTTGATCTAGGATTATGCTCAGGTGGATTGAATGAATTTTACTTCTTTAAAAAATTTTGGTTTTATTAATTCTTGATGAATCCATTCTTCAAAAATAACACTACCTTCATCATTTTCTGGTATGGTGCTTACTAAAAACAATTACTAATTCCCTATACACTTAGAGAACCAAATTCATGATCTCTCCGAGGTATATGGTCATTTAGTAATTGAATTTATTTTTCTCAAACACAGTAAAGATGAAGAGTAGAAATAACTGAAGAATGGATGTCTTAAATTAATTATCCAATTAACAACAATTCGTTCATAAAATAACATTCAATCCAGCATTCGCATTCTCCTAAGATAAACCCATTAAGGTTTTATCCCTACATTGATGATATACTCTCAATGGTGGGTGGAATATGGCTAACAATAATTGGATTGAAGAAATTAAAACCGCGGAAATAACGAGCACTCCTCCGTGTGTGTGAATGAAATTCACACCTATGTGTGAACTAATTCACAACAACACAGAGATATCACTGTGATTTATGATTATAAAGTTTTAATAAATGAAATGGAAAATATATAAGAGAAAGAAGTTGATTAAGAACATAAAGATACAAAAAAGAAACTTACATGGAAATGGAAAACATTACAAAGGAAATTTGGAAGCAAAACATTACAATGAAACAAAGCATCCAAGATGATAAGAAAATTTTTCACCCCCATTACCTTCACCTATAGCTCCTTATATAGGCATATTAGGAGCCTTAGGTACATCCCCCAACAATTAATTCACCCCCAACAATTAATAGAGTCAAATGGAGGGTGAATAATCAAAAGGAAATTGATGTTTCGAATTTGACCCAGAAAACTGTCCAGATTCGTCCACCACATTGACGTGTGAATTAGAAATTGAAGAAGGCCGAATCTGGAGGGTCTGTAGAGGAGAAATATCTTCATCCATCCGTCCTATATGATATGTAAAAATTTCAGGAAATTTCTCTCAGCCGTTTGGAAGTAATAGTCGAAATGGTGGGACGGATATTTAAGCATTAATGTCATGTCCACCATTTAAATCTCAACTTCATATCCCTTTATCATCATGATAACATCATAATTAGCTCCGGCAACAGTTGAATAAAATGATCCTCATATTTTAATCTTTCTACTGTATAAATTTTAGCTTCATTGGGCTTGGTTTCTGGGCCCCACATTTGTTTGATGGGCCTTAGGCCCATTATGCTTTTTCCAGCAAGTTTCTGGCTTCAGGCGCAAAATTATCCATCTTTCTTTGGGATTCATCTATCGGACCTAAAAGATAAAATGTTCCAAACAAAGTGATAAATCATATCCCAAAATTTCAAATTAAAATGATGAATATTGTAATTTCCACAAGAAAATTATTGAGTGGGCCCAAATTGACATTTTAAGCATGAATTGCACAATGATGGGAAATGAAGTTCAATTTCTGAATTGGACTAAAATTGATGTTTATGAACTTTTAAACACATTAATATTAAGATCTTAACAATGAATATTAGCCACTTTCAGTGACTAATCAGTCTTCCACATATATCCAGTGGTCAGGACTCGATTTGGGTGATCATCGACCAACTCACCATGTCGCCTCACTTCGTACCGATCAGAGAGCATGTTTCAGTAAAGAGCTTGGTATGACTCAATGTGCAAGAGATTGTAAGTTTACATGGATTACCATACTCTATTTTCTCCTATCACGATGCATGATTTACTTCCTGGATATGGAAGGGGTTGCAAGAACCTCTTGAGACACATCATCGCTTGAGCACCGCCTTCCATTCTCAAACGGATGGTCAGACTGAGAGAACCATTCAGACAATTTACGAAAGGCTCTGTTCATGTTTACTCAACTTCGATCGTAGCTGGGATGGTCATCTACCTATGGTGGAGTTTGTGTACAAAAACAGACTTCACTCCACCATTGGCATGTCACCATTTTAGGCCTTTTATGGTCGACCTTATAGATCACCACTGTGCTGGGAAGACCTAGGGGAGTCAGCACTAGTGGGGAAAGAGAAGGCATGGGCTACCACGTAGAATGTGCAGATCATCCATGACCAGATCAAGACTTCAAAGATTAGGTAGATGTCGTATCCTAACAGGAGACGAAGACATTTAGAGTTCGAGGATGGTGACCACGTATTCCTACATGTTTCGCATCGATGAGGTCTATGGAGATTTTTCTGATGTGACAAGATATCTCTGAGACTCATCAGACCATTCTAGTTCCTCAGTAGAGAAGGCTAGGTGGCTTACTTCCAAGATCTTCTGCCTCAGTTTCACCAGGTTCCTGATGTCTTCCATGTATCTCAGCTGAGAAGATATGTGCACGAACCTTATCACATTGTTGACTATGGGGAGTAGGACATGGATGGTGGGACGAATTTTACAGAGGTTCCAGTGGGGGTTGAGGATCAGCAGGAGCGTGTCCAATGTGGACTTTCGATACCTCTGGTACACGTTCGCTTGTAGCATGGGAACCTCCATGAGAGAACATGGGAGGGGGAGGCTCAGATGCATGCTCAGTATCCCCGTTTGTTTCCTTAGAGTGAGTTTTTTCTTAAGAAGATGCAAAGCCCTGAGATAGGGAGAATGTATTGAACCAGATGTTCTGTGGAATTTTTTTTAAATACATGTGATTTTTACGAGTCTGTGAAAATTTACGGTTCTTGATTCCGAGGCCCGGTGTTCTCGAAATCAATTTATGATGTTTCTTTGGGTATGTTCAGTAAACATATGAGCGGGTTTGTATAAATTTTTAGCTGGTGCTTGGACCTGAAATCTGATGGTACCGTTGAAATCACAGCGCTGATATTCTCTTAAGAAAAAATTCACTTTGATAGCAGTGAGTCGAGGATAAAAGTTATTTTTTGGGATTTCTTTAAAAAATAATAAAATAATGTGTAACTCTTTCTTTTATTTCTGAGCCGCCTAGTGAGTGCGATAATTTGGAACCTCAACATGGGAGTTGATGGTGGGACGACCACACTCAAACCTCCCATGAGTGGTTATGGAAGTGGGGCCCACCCGAGCATAACCTTCCATGAGAGGTTACAACGTGGGGACCACGTGAGACCCATAACCTCTCTATTAAATGATAGGTGTAGGGAAAACCTGACCCCTATTGATGATGGAGGATAAAACCTCCCTCCTCTCCCTCTTTAATGAGTGGGAGCCTCTAGACATCCAGCTAATTAAATGTGACACCTCTCATGAATTTAATTAGGTTGGGCCCACTCATTTAATTAATCAATTTTGAATTATGTACCAATGTAATAATAGTAAAACCCTCCTATTATTTTCATTGGAATAATCTTAATTTTGGTGGAGGATTTGAGAGGTATTCTAGGGACAAAATCTCACAATAAATAACTCAATGAACGCTAAGAACGCCATTGACACTCTTTCTTATTTGACTTCTTCCCCAGCCACCAACCAATCAACTCTCTGCAACATCTTCAACGAACCGACGTAGCTCGGAATTGAGGATATGCTGCGGCGCGACGAATGATAGTCTCCACCATCTACCTTTCACGACTCCATCAACAAATGACAAGTGTCAATGTGACGAATCAAAAGGTAGGGGTTGTTTCTATTAAAGTACCATGTTCTTCCTCCCTTAAACGTAAAACGTTAATGTATACCTTTTGTGGGTGGGTTGTTGTGTTCTGACCTTCAGAACCAATTGCTACCACCCTAAAAGTGGAGGGTGTGGGGAAAACCTACAAGTCCCAACACCTCCATTTTTCATTTCGTGATGACTCCACGATGGCATGGAAATGAGGTGACAATGACAAAGATGGCATGAAAAGGCTTCGGTACCTGCAGATTACCCATGTGCTACTCCGCACACTCTGGAATGCCCCGCGGCCTGCCATCGTGCCACCCTGCCCTGCGCCGGCCTGCCTGTGCACCACCGCACCCAGCGCCTCCTGCCCATGTGCCCCGAGTGCTGCACTGCACCTCCAGAGGCCTTCCTCGTGCCCTCGGGTGCCCCGTGTGCCACCCTGCTCCTTCGGCGCCCTGCCCGACACCACAGCGTGCTGGCCCCACATTCTGTATGGCACCCCCGGTGTGCCCGGAATCAATTTCCGAACTCTGTCTCGGGTACGTTCAGTGAACGGATGAGCTGGGTTTTCTAACTTTTGAACTGGTGCCCAGAATCGAATTCTGAGGGCACCGATGAAATTGCAGCGCCGGTATTCGCGTAGAAACGCCTCTTCCGGAGTTGCGTTTGCTCGGGTGTGTTTTTTAAATTTTCGGTCTTAAGGTTAAGAACTAAAAAAAAAATTCGACAACTTTTTTTTATTTCACTTAAGCCACATGGAGGCCACTTGAAGACACATAAAAGCGGCTTAAACTGAGTTGAACCAGATATGATATTATCCAGAAATATCCTATCCTCTTGCTAGGATATTTGTGAGGTGGGGCCCGCACGAGCCCCGCCGTTTCTTTCCGCTAAGTAACGCACCCGAGAAAACCCGTCATTATGAAATTCAACTGACGCGTTTTCTTAAAATTCTTAACAGACCATTTAATTGGGCGGTTTATTTCGTAAATTAAATGAGCTGTTTCTTTTGTTGAATTAATTCAACGAATTAATTGTTCGTTTCTTATCTTTTGAAATTCAAATGTTTAGTTGTGTAAATAAAATAAGGCTTAAGCTTATTTTATTTTGGGTTGGTCTCCTTTGCCACCTTGAGATATTTTGAGAAGCTCTCTCCATCTTCTTCAACCTTGACGAAGAACACGAAGAACACTTAAGCTCCGACGAAGAACGCCGCTTCTCTTCTTCGTAGCCGGTGTGTTTCCTATGATCGACGACGCCGCTTCGTCGATCTTCTTCCCGTGTCAACGAAAGGAGACATCGTTTCCTCCTCAAATTATCTCCGTCAGCTTACGAAGCTTCTCCAGTGACGTACCTCTTCGGATGCACCTCGACATCAACGGAAACGACGTTCGATTTCCGCGACGCCCGACCTCCGCGACGCTAGTCTTCCGCGGCTTGATTGGCGTGCTCCGCACTTGAATCCGAGGTAGGGGATTGTTGATATTTTATTTATTTATTTTTCCATTCTTGATTCTAGTATGTCGAACTTCGAGGATAAAGGATTAAATGTTATTGTCTAACGAGAGGGGGGCCCGGACCGCACCAACATGACCGACCCCCCCTCCTATTTTCATAATTGTTTCCTTGCGGATGGAACGAGATGGCGTGGTCCCGTCGCACCACGCGGGAATCGCACGACAATTATTGCGCGGCGCCATCGCGCCGCGCCATGGAAAGAAATCCAAGAACGCGACGTCGTCGCGTCGCGTCGAAGAAATTCAAAGGCGCCGCGGCCGGAGCGGGGCCGCGGCGGAGGGAAACGATGTCGTCGCATCGCGCCAGACGGCATAGTCCGCGGCCGGTTCTGGGCCGCGGCGGAGCAAGATGACCGGCGGCCGGCACCGGGCCGCCGGTGTCGGCGAAGGATGGACAGGCCGTCCCTGGTCCTTGCTGGCGAAACCGGCCGGCCAGTGCGGGTCGGCCAGATAGTGGAGACCGGGGGAATTAATTTCCCCCGGACGGGTCTCAAAATCGGCCCCAATTAAGGGGGCGCGGTTCTCAAAGGGGAGGGGGGCTTTGCCCCCCGCGCGCGGCACCCGAACGGTGCCCAGGCCGCGCCGCCGTGCCGGTCCACGCCGCCGCGCCGGACCACGCCGTCGCGCCGCCGCGCCGCCGGCCGGGCCGGGTTTTCCGAGCCGGGCCGGGTCGTCGGGCCGGGTCACCGCCCGGGGCGGGTCGACCCGGTTCGGGCGACCCAGGGGGGTTCGGGTCGGGTCGGCCCGGGCCCAGACCCCCAGTTTCGGACCACTTTCGGTCAAATGCATGTATCTTGGGCTACGGGCATCCAAACGACTCGCCGTCAGCGGCAACGCGATCCTTCGATCGAGACGGTCGTTTCAGAATACTATACTCAAGGTGCACCATCCTTTTCAGGAGCCTACGTGGTTAAAACACCATAGTTAAGCGTGCTTGTCCTAGAGTAGTGATCTGGATGGGTGACCTCCTGGGAAGTTTCCCAGGGTGGGAGTGGAACGAAAAATCCAATAACTCTCAGACCGGGTGTCTGATTGACGCGGAGTCTGTTGCGTTGAGTTCCTGTTGATGATACGGAACTTTTGGCATCCTTCGCCGAGATTTGGATGCAGTTGGATAGTGGCTGGGATGGATCGCACCGAAATCCAACCAGGCCCCTGGAACGGAAAAGCTGATACCATTCTGACAGAACGTTCGTTTGAAAAACCGTCAGCGGAGTTGGTGATCTCGTTGAGAAACGGTCCCTATGAGTATACCCTATGAGTGTTCGGGGTATAGTTGAGTTACGGCCGGATTGGTTCGCACACGAATCCAACCGGGCCTCTGGGACGAAATGGCTAATAACTCACAGACCGGACGTCCGATTGACGCACCGTCTGTTGCGTTGAGACCCATATGACGAGGTGGTCCTTTGAGATACTTCTTTGCGTGACTTTGTGATACTTGGAGTATCGACCAGTAGCTCGTGGAGCGGACCCTCCCGGAGACGAGCGTGTGGAGTACGGAGACCGTGTAGCCGGATGAGACCTGACGACTGCTTGACCAACTCGACTTGGAGTGAGTCGACAAGACCAGTGGACGAAGCGCCCAGTATTTCTCGATAGACCCACGACGGATGGAGCGCCCGGTAGTTGGCCGCAAACCCGCGGTACTCGACAGGAGGAGTACCTCTGTAGTCTATTAGTGGGAGCGCCCGGTATTTGGCGACAGACCCTCAGCGGACAGAGCGCCCGGTAGTTGGCCGCAAACCCGTAGTACTCGACAGGAGGAGTACCTCAGCAGTCTTAGGTTAGTGAGCAGTACCTCGGAGTCGTGACAGTACCACTGTACACTCCAGCGACGGAGCTCTTCAGTAGTTATGGTTTCAATAATGAAAATACTTGTTTGAGCTGAATCTTTTGACCTTTGTGTATACCTCATGATTGAGATGGGTCACATGATAACTTAGGTATATGTATGGGCATATACCTGGGTAGTGTTCATTCATTGATTTCAAAATCTTTGTGTTTCCTCATGATTGAGATGGGTAACTTGATAACTTAGGTATATGTATGGGAATATACCTAAGTAAGGGTTATCTGTTGAGATCTTATTTTTGGTTATCCTTGTTGGTTTTATTGATACCTTGAGGGTCTCAGGGTCCTTACTGAGTATCGTTATACTCACCCCTGCACGGGCTATGCCCGCACCTCGTTGTGTTGGTTGCAGACGATGGGAAGTGCTGACGGAGGCCGAGTGTTCGAGGACTGGATGGTACCCGGAGGTGGACTACTCAACGAGCCAGTACCCGGAGGTGGACTACACGGCGTGACGTCTCACAGAGGAGGTTGACGGACGAGAGCGTGGAGGAGGCTATCTGTACCTACCCTTCAGGTAGGATCCGTGGTGGACGACCAGGAGCTGTGATATCTGTACCAACCCTTTAGGTAGGATCCGAGGAGGACGACCCAGGAGCTGATTCCTTCTTCCAGCCGTTTGTCTTTTTCTGTTGTACCTTGTTTAGTTGTAGTCGTACTTTCTTTTGGGTTTGTATTCTGGCCCATTTACATTTCAGCTTTTCTTCTGTACTTAGTGTTTTGTTTTCTCTTGTACTCTATGGTTCTTGTTTTCTTTTATAAAGGAAATGCCTTCCCAGTTATCAGGATTTTATTCTTTTGGTGCTAGTCTGTAGCCCCTGGCCTATGGAAGGCGGGCTTGGGGTAGTCACGGCACGGGCCCCGAGGACGGGTCGTGAAAAATTGGTATCAGAGGAGTTTGGTTCTACTGCAGAGCTTATAACTCTGATGTTTCTTTCTGTGAAGCAATAGTGTTAAGTGTACCGAGTGTGGTTTTTAGTTCAGGGAGTCCAGTGTTGGTGCGGGCGGCCGACGTATCCATACACCAGGACTCTGACGACTGATTCCCGACTTTGTGCACGAAAAAACTGATTGCGTGTGTGTTTTCAAAGGTTTTCCCTTAAAACAGCTCAACCAGGTCCGCTCACCAGGTATAAACGTTTGACAGTGTTACATTGTATCTTTCAGGATGCCTTTTCACGAGCGACCAGCTAGAGCCCAGAGTGATGTGTGTACTGACATCCTGTCGAGCGACGAGGCTTTGGTACAGGGCCCTCTTGCAGTTGAGGCACCAGCGGAGGCACCAGCGATACTACCATACGTTGGGCCACCGATGCCACCATCCCCAGCAGTAGGAGATGCACGCCACTTGAGTGTGATGCACGAGTTCCAGCGCCAGAGGCCACCCATGTTCCGTGGAGAGACGGACCCACAGGCGGCTGAGGATTGGTTGGAGGTAGTGGTGGGAGTCTTTAGGCTAGTGGGGACGCCGACAGACATCATGGTGATCTTTGCTGCCAGCCTTCTTCAGGCAGCAATAGGTAGGTGGTGGAGCCACTTGTTCTAGTTTTGCGATGGGATGGCCTTCACATGGGAAGACGTAGAGACCTTCTTTAGGGTGGAGTTTATGCTAGTAGCTCTACACCCCGAGTGTGTACGGGAGCTTCTGCCTTTGCCGCAGGGTTTTCGATCAGTTGCCGAGTCATCTGTGGGCAGTAGACAGATGATGCAGAGGTCTAGGAGGACCAGACTAGCAGTTGTACGATCTCAGGTTTTAGGATCAGTGGTGCGGGGCACCCGGGGTGGGATCAGAGCCAGGCGTGCCAGAAACAGGTTGTGTTACTCCTGCGGTGGAAAGGGTCACCTGGCAGGTGACTGTCCGACTCCTCGTATAGTTAATCCGCAGGTGTTGGAGGAGCCACCGAGGAAGAAGCAGCGGCGAGTGCTTGAGCAACAACCGAGCAGTGGACAAGGCAGTAGAGCTCCTGGAGCTAGTGGACAGGAGAGGAACTAGTGGATACATCCTTTGTATTTCTAGTTCCATGTTTCTTTTGTATTCGTGTCTTTGTATTATGAGCTGCAATAATAAAAAGACAATCATCTTATGATGTTTTATTTCCTGTCCTTTTTGTTTGGTTGATACTGAGTGGTCCCGGTTAAACTATTGACTTGACCCTCACTTTCAAGATTTCTACTGGAGGAGACCCGGTGACCTCACACTGATGTCGAAAGTGTGACTCGACCCTTGGTGGCGAGAGTGACAGTTGGATCTCTTGGTAGTTACGTCGAGGCCTTACGACGTCATCCATGGCATTAATGCATCATTTATGATAGGATTGACTGTATTAGGCAATGAATGTGGTTCATCCAGGGGATGAGACTAGATTTCTTTTATCGGAAAAGAAGAAATCATAGCAGATCTTGGGTGACTAAAGGAGGTTCAGTTCATCCAGGAGCGGATGAAGACTGCACAGTGCAGTAAGAAACAGTAAACCGGTGCCAGTCATAGAGACTCGGGCGTGTTAAATGTTTCAAAAAGAGGAAGTATTAAATAGAGATGAGTCTATTAAGCGGCAGATGTGGAGGCAGATCTAGGAGAGTAGCATGAGGTGGTGTACATCCTAACATGGTACAACCACCCGCCTTAGTTATTCCTGCCAGGCTCAGGGAGCTGAAGGGTGAAGGAAGAGTGTGGCTGCATGCGGTCAAGGAGTGTGACCCAATGGCTCTAGAAATGATTCAAGGGACAGTATGTGTCCACTACTAGATTCTGTAGTAACAGATGTCGATATGAATCATTCCTCGCTTTCACAAATCTTGTTCCAGACCTAGAGTTTCGGTAAGCCGTGGACATGACCCTGAAGTCTGGAGATACCTTGGGAGGAGACTCGATAATCACACTTACGCCGACGGTGTGGTCAGACCCTTGAGGCGAGAGTTCTGGTTGGAATCTCTTGGTGGCAGCGTCAAGGCCTTACAACATTAGTTTGAGAATGGAATGGGCAATAACTGTTCATACTCAAATTGACGGTTTTAGGCAAACGTCGGGATGAGTTTTCCTTGGTCGGCGGAAAAGGAAACCCCAGGCAGCGCAAGATAACTCTTACACAGGAGGGTGAGACCGATCACTCTTGAGTCGGTCAAACATACCCTTATAATAGTTGTCGTTTTGAGTTTCAGTTCTAACAGAAATAGAGACCTCTGGAGTTCGAGGATGATGACCACGTCTTCTTACGGGTCTCACCTCGACGAGGTTTACAGAGAAGTGGCCTGGGAGGAAAGTTATCTCCGAGGTTCAACAGACCTTTCTAGGTCCTCAGCTGGGTAGGCGAGGTGATTTACCGCTTGGCCCATCCACTTCAGGTGCACTAGGTGCACGACGTTTTCCACGTATCCCAACTGAGGAGATATGTGCTCGACCCCTTCTCATATCATCGACCATGAGGAGCTGGACGGTGGAGATGAGTGTCTTCTACGGAGGTTCCTGTGGGGATCGAGGATCGACAGGAGCGGATCTGAGGAGGACGGTCGATTCCTCTTGTGCACTTTCTTTGGCAGCGCGGGAACCTCCAGGTGAGCACATGGGAGCAGAAGGCTTAGATGCGTGCTCAGTACCGCTTTGTTTCCCTATGTTTGTGGTGAAGCTTTACGGGGATGTAAATCCTTGTGGTGGGAGTATTGTAAAGACCCATAAATTCCAAGGAAATTTTTTTTTATTAATTTTCTTTGGAATTTTACAAGAACTCAGTTTCTGACGGTGCCTGATTCCGAGACCCAGTGTGCCCGGAATCAATTTCCGAACGTTGGCTCGGGTACGTTCAGTGAACAGACGAGCGGGTTTTTCTAACTTTTGAACCGGTGCCCAGAATCGAATTCTGAGGGCACCGATGAAATCGCAGCGCTGGTATTCACTTAGAAACGCCTCTTCCGGAGTTGCGTTTTCTTGGGTGTGGTTTTTAAATTTTCAGGCTTAAGGTTAAGAAATAAAATAATTTTTTCGACAGCTTTATTTTATTTCACCTAAGCCACATGGAGGCCACTTGAAGCCACTTAAAAGCGGCTTATACTGAGTTGAACCCGATATGGTACTATCCAGAAATATCCTACTCTCTTGGTAGGATATTTGTGAGGTGGGGCCCGCACAAGCCCCACCGTTTCTTTCTGCTAAGTAACGCATCCGCGAAAACCCATCATTATGAAATTCAACTGACGCGTTTTCCTAAAATTCATAACAGACCATTTAATTGGGCGGTTTATTTCGTAAATTAAATGAGCTGTTTCTTTTGTTGAATTAATTCTACGATTTAATGGTTCGTTTCTTATCTTTTGAAATTCAAATGTTTAGTTTTGTAAATAAAATAAGGCTTAAGCTTATTTTATTTTGGGTTGTTCTCCTTTGCCACCTTGAGAGATTTTGAGACGCTCTCTCCATCTTCATCAACCTTGACGAAGAACACGAAGAACACTTAAGCTCCGACGAAGAACGCCACTTCTCTTCTTCGTAGACGGTGTGTTTCCTAAGATCGATGACGCCACTTCTTCGATCTTATTCCCGTGTCAACGAAAGGAGACGACGTTTCCTCATCGGACTATCTCCGTCATCTTACGAAGCTTCTCCAGCGACGTAGCTCTTCGGACGCACCTCGACATCAACGGAAACGACGTTCGATTTCCGCGACGCCCGACCTCCGCGACGCTAGTCTTCCGTGGCTTGATTGGCGTGCTCCGCACTTGAATCCGAGGTAGGGGATTGTTAATATTTTATTTATTTATTTTTCCATTATTGATTCTAGAATGTCGAACTTCGAGGATAAAGGATTAAATGTTATTGTATAACGAGAGGGGGGCCCGGACCGCACCAACATGGTCGAACCCCCCCCCTCCTATGTTCATAATTGTTTCCGTGCAGATGGAATGGGATGGCGTGGTGGCGTTGCACCACGCGGGAATCGCACGACAATTATTGCGCGGCCCCGTTGCGCCGCACCGTGGAAAGAAATCCAAGAATGCGACGCTGTCGCATCGTGTCGAAGAAAGTCAAAGGCTCCGCGGTAGGAGCTGGGCCGCGGCGGAGGGAAACGATGTCGTCACATCACGCCGGACGGCATAGGCCGCGGCCGGTTCCGGGCCACGGTGGAGAAAGATGACCGGAGGCCGGCACCGGGCCGCCGTTGTCGACGAAGGATGGACAGGCCGTCGCCGGTTCTTGCTGGCAGAACTGGCCGGCCAGTGCGGGCCTGCCGGACAGTGGAGACCGGGGGAATTAATTTCTCCCGGCCTGGTCTCAAAAGTGGCCCCAATTAAAGGGCAGCGGTTCTCAAAGGGGGGGGGGATTTGCCCCCCGCGCGCGGCACCCAAACGGCGCCCAGGCCGCGCTGCAGTGCCGGTCCGTGCAGTCGTGCCAGACCGCGCCGCCGCGCCGCCGGCCGGGTCGTCGGGCCAGGTCGCCACCCAGGGCGGGCCGACCCGGTTCGGCCGACCCAGGGGGGGTCGGCCCGGGCCCAGACCCCCCAGTTTCGGACCACTTTCGGTTAAATGCCTGTATCTTGGGCTACGGGCCTCCAAACGACTCGCCGTCAGAGGAAACACGATCTTTGGATCGAGAAGGTCATTTCGGTATACTATACTCAAGGCGCATCTTTCTTTTCGGGATCCTAGTTAAGCTTGCTTGTCTTAGAGTAGTGTCTCGGACCGGGCATCCGATTGACGCGCCGTCTATTGCGTTAAGTTCCTGTTGATGATACAGAACTTTTGGCATCCTTCGCCGAGATTTCGATGCAGTTGGATAGTGGCCGGGATGGATCGCACCGAAATCCAACCGGGCCCGTGGAACAGAAAAGCTGATACCTTTCTGACAGAACGTTTGTTTTACGAACCGTCAGCGGCGTTGGTGATCTTATTGAGAAATGATCACTATGAGTATACTCTATGAGTGTTCGGGGTATAGTTGAGTTACAGCCAGATTGGTTCGCACACGAAACCAACCGGGCCACTAAGACGGAACGGCTAATAACTCACAGACCGGGTGTCCGATTGACGCGCCATCTGTTGCGTTGAGACCCCTGTGACGAGGTGGTCCTTTGAGATACTTCTTTGCTTGAATTTGTGATACTTGGAGTACAGACCAGTAGCTCGTGGAGCGGACCCTCCCGGAGACGAGCGTGCGGAGTACGGAGACCGTGTAGCCGGCTGAGACCTGACGACTGCTTGACCGACTCGACTTAGAGTGAGTCGACTAGCCCAGTGGATGGAGCACTCGGTATTTGGCGATAGACCCACGGCGGATGGGGCACCAGGTAGATGGCCGCAAACCCGCGGTACTCGACAGGAGGAGTACCTCTGTAGGCTATTAGTGGGAGCACCCGATATTTAGCGACATACCCTCAGCAGACGGAGCGACCGGTAGTTGGCCGCAAACCCGAAGTACTCGACAGGAGGAGTACCTCAGCTATCTTAGGTTAGTGAGAAGTACCTCGGAGTCGTGACAGGACCACTGTTCACTCCAGAGACGGAGCTCTTCAGCATTTACAGATTTGATAATGAAAATCCTGGTTTGAGCTGAATCTTTTGACCATTTTGTATACCTCATGATTGATATGGGTCACTTGATAACATAGGTATATGTATGTGCATATACCTGGGTAGTGGTCATCCGTTGATTTCACTATCCTTGTGTTTCCTCATGATTGATATGGGTTACTTGAAAACGTAGGTATATGTATGGGCATATACCTAAGTAGAGGTTATCTGTTGAGATCTACATTGTGGTTATCCTTGTTGGTTTTATTGAGACCTTGAGGGTCTCGGGGTCCCTAATGAGTATCGTTATACTCACCCCTTCACGGGCTATGCCCGCACCTCGTTGTGTTGGTTTCAGACGATGGGCAGTGCTGACGGAGGCCGAGTGTTCGAGGACTGGACAGTACACGGAGGTGGACTACACAACGAGCCAGTACCTGGAGGTGCACTACATGATGTGACGTCTCAAAGAGGAGGTTGACGGACGAGAGCGTGGAGGAGGCTATCTAAACCTACCCTTCAGGTATGATCCGTGGTGGACGACCAGGAGCTGAGATATCGGTACCTACCCTTCAGGTAGGATCCGAGGAGGACGACCCAGGAGCTGCTTCCTTCTTCCAGCTGTTTGTCTTTTGCTGTTGTACCTTGTTCAGTTGTAGTCGTACTTTCTTTTGGGTTTGTATTCTGGCCGATTTACTATTCAGCTTTTCTACTGTACTTAGTGTATTGTTTCCGCTTGTACTCTGTGGTGCTTGTTTTCTTTTATAAAGGCAATGCCTTCCCAGTTATCGGGGTTTTACACCTTTGGTGCTAGTTGCCAGCCCCTGGCCTATGGAAGGTGGGCTTGGGGTAGTCACGACACGGGCCCCGAGGACGGGTCGTGACATTTATATTATTAAATTATTAAATTTACGTCATTTCGGATATATTATAATGGATATATATCTGAAACTTTTATCATGTTTGATCAAACATTCAAGACAACTCACACATTATGTATGAAAATTACAAATAAGGATCAAGTAATGAAACATCTCAAGTTTTTACCAAAAATATGGAGAGGAATATAGATATCTATAATATAATCGAGTAACATTAGTACACATCAAGAAATAGATGAAGCTTTACATTTAATTATGTTTCATGAATAACTTTAAATAATGAAATAAAAATTGGATGAACCAAAAAGGTATTCTGTAGCTTTTAAAACTACATATTTGACACACACACAAAAAGATAATAACTGAAATATCATCTATTAATGAAACTGTTTTCAGGGGTGATGAGGAAATGTTACATCTAGAAAGAAATTTCAAAATATTTTTCCTGAATAATAATTTTATAATGTAACCTATTTACCTAGGATAATTTGAAAAATTAAATTTGTGATAATTATTGTAGGGAGTTTTTTCAAATGAAATTGTATGATACAAATGAATAAGAAAATGATTCGTCATATATGATTTTACATAGATAAATTATGATTGAAAATTTTTTAATAGAGTTAATAGATATGATAATGGTATAAATGATACATGGAGTACTCCAGAATATAGTTCAACTGATTCAATCTTAATCAGATGGGTTAAGGGTGATAAATTTAATATGTATTTTAATAAAAAAACTAATGAGTTATCTAATATATTTTATTCATATAATGTTCATAATTCTATCATTTATGACTGTGAATATAGTGAATAAATAATATTCAATAAAGATATGTTTTAATGTTGTAATATTATAGAGGAAAAGATAAATGAAATTAATGATAAATAAAGTTTTTTTAAATAAATTGTCCTGGTATTTATTTACATACTAAAACAAATCTTATAGTATAAAAGGATAAATATTATCTACTGATAAAATATATATAATGAAAATAAAATATTTATCGAACAATTAAAAATGATCTGGAAAGATTCAAATATTGATGACGTAGTTCATCCCAGATTCTTATAAATCAAAATTCACCTATGTATACCACAATAATTAGATAGTTTCCTAGACATAGAAGGATAAATAATAAAAATATTATTTCTAGTTCTACATGTACTATGAATACATCATTTTCATACAAATCTAATTATTTATTTATTTATATAATTTTTAGATCTTTCTACATGAAACCCACAAATAAGTTATTGATTCTAAAACCACATATTACAATAAAAAATATACCCATGAAAATATGGGTACAAATTCATTTTTGGAAAAAATATATTTTGTAGAGAACATACATAATGTGATTTAAAAATCAAATAGGGTATCTAATTAGTAGATTCTCTAAACACATGATTGGTGACTACTTATGCTTCCACCATGATTATACATGATGGTGGACGTGTTATATTCAATAAAAATATAAGAGGATGGATAATTATTCATCGAAAAAATGGTAACTATTTAAAAAATTTAATTTCTCAATTATTCATTTCAGAAAGATTGAAATATTTTTTTATAGAATTTTTAAATTATGTGATTAGGGATTTTATATTAAATTTGAATAAAATTATTTTACTGTTTTTTTAAAATGACTAACTGTTTATATATTTTATAAATAAAATTATTATATTATAAATGTAAATAATTTTATTTAAGAAAACCATCATTAAGTTATTATCAAAATGAATCCTAGATTTGGAATTGGAGTCTAGGATAGTGAAATATTCATTTCACAGAAATATGAATCATAAGGTTTTAGCTAAAAATATAAATAATAACTAATTCCAAATAGAAAAAATATGTAATCATTGTCAATAAGGAAGTAAGTATAAAATAACATTCCAGTAAAAAAAAGATTTTTCCACTTCTTGAGCTAATGATTTTGTCCAGATTTTTATTTTTCGACCCTATAAAGATTATATTTTAGCACGGAACCATTATTTTTATGTTATAGTGGATGAGTATTCAGAATATACATGTGTTATTTTTCTATCTCATAAAAATTAAATTAGTTCCATTTTCCCAAATATAATAGATCTGTAGAAAATATTAGTTGGCATATAAATGAAACCAAGTTAATTGATTTTGGTCATTATTTTGAAAATAATTATTTTATATCATTATTCTTGCAACATGGATGTAATCATAAATTTTCTTATCATGGGACCCCATAGAATAATGGGACAGTAGAAAGAAGAAGTAGTAACCTTCATGATATTTCTCAATCTATGCCCTATCAGCATGATTTGCTTTCTAATTTCATGGTAGAATCCTTGAATACATCTTTTTATATAATTAATAGTGTTTTAATTGCACCACTATTAAAAACGAAACCGTATGAATTGTGGAATAGTAATAAAAACAAGGTTATTTACACTATATTTGTTTCTTGTAATGATATCATACCGTATACGAAAAACATTTCCAAAAAAATAATCCTAGAGTAATGAATGAATTTTTCTTTGATATGATGTAACGTAAATAATAAAAAATATTTAATAAATGAAATTATATTGTAAAAGTATCTAGACATGTAATGTATTATGAGAATGTTCTATATGAATCTAATATATCATTTAAACATATTGATAATGAACTTTATATAATTGAATTGAATGATAACCCTTGTTAAATTTCAATCAGACCTTATCTAAATAACCCAAAATGTTATAATGAAATCATTCAACCAGTACTTGTGGGGGATAATTAAATATCTAGTAATTATTTTCCTAGATAAGTTAGTAGTCATAGAAATCATCATTAGATACAGTAGTAGGTGAACTAGATAAAATAACTCATACTATAGCTTATAAAATAAATATTGTTTCACATTAATAGTTACTTTCATTGATTAAATCTACGATGATTGAAAAATAAATTAATGATGAATTTTGGTTATTTTTAATTCAAGGAAAACAAAATCAGTTAAAATGAAATGGATCCTAGGAACGCTTTGAATGACCATAATACTATATAAGTATTGCAACTAAATTGTTGTTTTGAAAAAAGGATGATGATTTAGGAACAATAGTTTGAAAAAAATCAAGAATGTTTTCACATGAATATAGTAAAAAATATTCTATTGATTTTGAAGAAACTATTGCACTTGTAGATATACATAAATCCATTAGAATATTGTAGTCCTATAAATAACACAAGGATTTTAAATTATATTAAAGTTATATAATTAATATATTCATAGATTTTTATGTTGGTGTAGATGGATTTGTGGAACAACATCATGGATTAACAAACCCCACATTCAAAATAATTTTATAATATTAATAAGGGAATCATATAGTTTAAAATATGATACTAATTCTTAGTATGATAGGATAATCATTTTTCTTTTTTAAAATGGTTTTATTAATGGAATAACTAATCGAAATTTAACTATTGAAATGATTTTAATATATGTTTTAGTTGTAAAAATTTATGTTTATGATATTATTTTTGAATTTTTTAGAAATTTATATGGTGCTGAATTTTAAAAAATAATGCATAGTGAGTTGGAAATGATTTTAATGAGAGAAAAAAATACATTCATTCCATGAAATGTTTTCAAAATAAATAAGGAATAATTTTTTATTTAATAATATCATAACAACAAACATATAATTTCATTATCATGGATTATTGTAGGGTTATTATTACTCTTATGTGTTCTAGTTTTATAATGGATAATGTTGGAACCGGGAAATCAGTTGATCAAAATACTTTCTATGGTATGATTGTAAAATTGTTATAATTGATTTAGCATTGTGATATTTTAAATGAAAAACATTACTTTTAAAGAATGTGTATGACATAGAACAAAATGAATATAAGAGAATATATTACATGATATTTTATGAAATATTTCTTTTAAAATAAATTTATTCTCTTTGATATCTTGTAGAACACACAACCTTGAGATAAAATGACCCATAATATAGAATAATGTTATAAATAAGAAATTAATCATATGTGTATTGATATTAATAAAAAATTTGTAAATTCTATGATTATATATTTATTGTAAATAAAATATGAATATTTATATTGAAATAGAAAAGACTTCTGAAAAAATTTTATTTTTCTTAAAGGGAGTATAATCACACATTGAATACATAATATAAAACTATATATACTAATTATATAATGTTTATTTTAAAGGATATACTTAATTATAGAAAATATAATATTAATATTATTTTAGTGTGTATTTTGGAATTTTTAAGAAAAGTGTTATTTTTTCTGAGTACTGCAAAATAAAGAAATTTGATTGAAAACACTCTTTCTGATTAAATTAATTATAAAAATAATATATATTTCTAATTAGTTTCAAATGTTTTTTTATGATTTCTTATCTAGTAATCCAACTTTTTTTTATAGAATCATTTTAATATATGATTTTGATATGAAATCATGAAAAACTATTAAACATTTTCCCTTTAAAGACATTGTTTCTCATTGTGTAATTAGGATTAATTTTAAATTAGATATTCAAATTTATAATTATTGAATTTTTAAAAACAGGTTCCTTATTTAGAGTAATAATAATTTATAAATTTAAACATGGTTAAATTATTTTTTTCAAAGATAAATACAGAGAAAATTAAATAATAAATTACCCAAAATAACATAAAAAATGATTTATCATGGTGATAAATTAAGATGATAATGGTTAAAATTACCTAAAAACCAGACAAAAACACATATTCTATCATTATTTTAACCTATTATCATTTTGGAATTATAATGAACCTATTTTTTTAATTTTTTATTTTGAAATCATTTTCAAGATTTAATATTTTCATAAATTAAAAGTTTGTCACCGATATCACCTATAAAAGGCTACCACATCTCCTCTATTATTCACCCCATAATTACCAATTATCTAAACCAATACCTTTCAAAATATCATGTAAAATTATCTCATGTAATCCTAAAATATTTATCTGGGTAATAATTTATAACTAGGAATGACATTGGTGAAAACCTATGTATTATATTTGATGAAGATATAAAATTCTACAATGAAATTTTTTATTATATTTCTTCTTCCACAAAGTTAAATTATTATTAAAAAATGTTGATATTTTAAAATAAATATCCTACATATATTTATATTTTTTAATATTAATATAATGGCTTATAACCAACCGTACATGATTCAAACGAGACATGAAATCATCATTCTAGTTTATGGAAGAATACTACCTTGGGAACCATAGTTATTATCATCTAAATTACAAAATCTCATTGTTGGGAATGATGATGAAATAAAATAATATATTTAATATTTATGAAATAATTTTTCATTTTTACTAATTATATAATATATAGCATATTTATAATCCTTTCTAAAAGATATAGAGTAACGTCGCTCATGTGTATGGGAAGAACCACCTCACAAAGCAAATGCATTCGTCATAACTAACACTTTTCACGGAAAGTGTTAAGAAATTTTTTAATTATGATATGTTCTATATATGAAAAAAATATTATATTCAGGAAATATTTATCATTTTGTAATGATAATGTATGTAATTTTATTTCATACCATTTCACTCAATGAATGATGATAATGATTTTAATGTATGCATAAACTACTATATTCAGGAAATGAGGTGAATCTCTTTTCATATCCACACCACATGTATAAAATATATATAACCATAACTAACTAAATAATACAATAAATATTATATTATTATCATTCTGAAAAGATAAAATATTACATTCCATTATTCTATAATTATTATTTAAAAATGGAAATGATACACATGTGTACGTATGTCATACTTTCTCTATGATTGTAACATATTACATTGTTCATTTATATATTTAATTTTTTATTTTAGAATTAATGTTGGTGTAAAAATATGATAATAATTTTATTATAATTATTATAGATAATATATATAAATATAATATTTGAAAATACTTTATCCTTCAAGATGAAACATTCCTAAGGAAACAACGCAATTAACACATGATGCAATGAAAATAAAAACATATTATTAAAAAATGTGTGATAAGATTCTATAGGAGGTTAATATATTTTTTTATAAATATTAATATGTATATAAAATAAGATAATATATTTTTTAAAACCATTATAGAATATTTTAAATCTTGTTCAACCAATATTAAGTATGAGGTAAAGGATTCGGTCTTAATTTATATTCGTTGAGGCACATTTTTATGTTATATGCCAATTTATTTTGTATGGTTTATATGATAAATATTTAACATATCATATCATGAATACATTATAATTCATTGTAGTTTTTTTAAATTTTATTATTTCATCCATGGTGATTTGAATAAAATGTTACCAAGTGGTAATGAACATCAATACCCAATTTCTTTTTGTTGGTTTGCGGTACTTCTCAACCTTCTTTGGTATTATAAGATAACATTTTTAATGAATTTCATAATATTTTATTTATAATTTGCATATTTTATTTATATATACATATTATAAACCTAATATATTAATTTATTAATCCTCATTTCAGAATAATTTTTTTGTAAGCAATTGCTTCAAAATCTAATTTTAATTAGGTTTGTTTAAATATTAATGTAAAAAAAATGAATTTTTTTTTTGTTTTTCATATTTTTATCCATTGGTCATTTGTTATCCTTTTCATGTAACATTAAAAATTTTATACTCTTTAGTAATTAAATTAATTTAGAATTTTTATTTTAATAAATCCTAATTCTTTTCTCTCTTCAGTAAGAAATATATTTTCATTCAAATCACTATTTTTGTACAAATGAAATTGAAACCAAATTCAGAGAATTTATAATTTATATATAAAATTTATTTTTACCCATTTATATTTTTTAAAAATTTTATTAATGAAATCTTCAGTTAATTTCCCAAACAATTTCCCTTTAAATTTTACCAGACAAATTAAATGGAATCATTGTTTTAACATTATTTAAACATATGTTGTTCTATATTGTAAGAAAATTGTTTTTTTTTGGATAAATATTAAAAAATATATATTAATTTCAAAATTTAGATATGTGATTATAAGGTATGGTTTTTATATATTAAATAAATTATTCTATATATTAATACTATTATTTACATGAATGAATTTAGTTAGGAGAATATATAGATATACCCTCATTGCATTGTTAGTATCATGGGATGAATGAGTTGTCAAGACTATATTATAAGGATTTCTACCAATCTATAATAATCTATCATTATGGTAGATCATGATGGTAGAGGTATCATCCTCATAGGAAAATGAAATATAATAGTAATGTATTTCCTTCATTATGAATTCATTTATTATTATCAATGATATTTTCGTAATTATATTTTCTATAAATGAATTATATTCTTAGTTATTTATTATATTGAATGTTTTTCAGTTATTATCCATTATATATTGATTACGTGTTATCCAAATGTGATTTTCATGATATTAACTAAATTTAATGTGCTTACATTTATTCATCCTTCAATATAATTTATTATATATTATATGTTTTTAATATGTTTATTCTAAATTTACTTCCTTCATAGTTAATTGATTATAGGGAATGTGTGGTCAGTTATTTACAATTAAATATGTATTTTTCTTATTGATTCAAGATTTCATCTATTATGTATAATCTTATTGAAAATTTTGGAGCACAATTATTTTTTCCAATTACTTGGAATCAAGAAATAAACTATAAATGATATGCATAAATATTCATGTTTCAGTAATGATAGTCATGAAAAAATATTTTGTAATTAAGGTATTTAAATGTAATGGAAGATCAATGTAATTATCTCTTTTTAACTAAACTACAAGAATTTTCAACCGGTTGGGATGTGATTCATTTTATATCATACCAATTTAATACAGTACGCATCTTCAACATGTTAAATATGTCATGATCACTATAGAAGGTATTATATGTATGTTTCAATTTGGGGTACATAATCCCCAGGTCATAGGATCCCAATATGCCTTAGATTCCAACTATTATCACCAAACCTAGTAATAATAGATCGAGTGTATACATTATTACCTTATAATTAGATACATGGAATCACATATCTAAGGTCCAAATAGTCTTTTAGTGTTTATGAAATTTATACAGACATTGATCTTGTATTAAATTTGAATATACAACATAAAAAATATTTTCCATTCTAGAATATCATTAATCTCAAAAGAATATTCTTTTATATAAATCATATTAAAATTCATGGATACCTGTGAAAGAAAAAAAAATTAATTGATATAAAAAAAACAATAAGTATTTTGTAAAAAAATATTAAATTAAGAAGAAATATGTATAATTAATATAGGAAAGATAATAAGTGGACACACATGACATATAATTAATTAGTTCAGAAGGAAGTGAATCCAGAGGGAATATTAATTAAAATATCTCTTGGATAATAATTGCTATGACAAGGAAATTAATTGATAATATATTCTATTTAATCAATAACACTACTATTATAATTTTATCACGAATTATCAATATGAATGGTAAAAAATAACAAATAAAATCATTAATCATTAACAAATAAAATAATTAATCTAGATATAATGAAATTGAGAAAACAACAACGACATTAATAACTAAATTTATAATGAATAAATTACATTATTATTTTACATCACGTTTTCCAAGTACATGATTACTCTACGATCAAGATCGATACTCATGAATATTTAAATTTGTTTTATAAAAACAAATTTATCTATGTCTAAAAAAAGGATTCATTCCTTGTCACTACAAACGTATCATGGATCGATTTATAACTATGACCCAGCCCTATCTTCCATGATCTAATCTTTTCTTATATATTTATTTTTAGATTTAATTAATAAATAGTTATCTTAATCATTAAATATCTATATTGACTAGTGAATATGGATATATAAATACTTACCATGATAAAATATTGACATTAAATATAAAACATCTTATTCAGAAACAATATTCAGATTCACAAATAAAAAATTCCAAGATATATAAAAATGATATTTAGGGGAAATTTAATATCCAATTATAACAATAAATTTAACACTTCAATAGAATGTTATTGACTATATAAATGAATCACGACTTTGAATTTCAGTATTATCCCTTTTCAAAATAATAATACTCCATATTGTTAGAGAATTCTCCTAGAATCAATAAAATATATAACTATTATATAAAGAATAAATAATTAATTTTTTTGATTAATACTATAACGAGATCATTAGAAACATTCCTTAGTAAAAAAAATTTTTAACATTGAAAATAAATTCATAAAACAAAATGCTCAAAAATACTATTTGATAACAATTTTTTATTTTAGATAACATTTGAAACATGTAAATGATGTTTTTTTAAAGATATTAATAATGATGGATTCAAATTCCATTCTTGTTGTGAATATTAAATAAAAAATCAATTCACTTTTAAAAAAATTCAAATAGACATTCTTTTGAAAAATAAATGAATATTCTGTTTAAAATGTTGTGTGAAAATTATATATGTGATATTTTTTAAAAAAATTTAATGGCTTAGTAATAATTTTAAAATAATTTTCATAAAACTTGGATTTCCTAGAATATAGATTTCTGATCGAAGACAGAATTAAAGTCTTATTTTCAATAAAACATTTTTCTGCTATTTTACAAAGGCATAAATAAATAATATAATAATGTTACTGGAAAAGATCATTGAAAAACATAGGTCTGTAAAATTAAATTTCATATAAAAAAACTATCCAGAAAATTCAATTAATTTAAATTCATGTACAAGTAGTCCAAAATAAAATTAGATTGTGAAATAAACCCCTAAACTATAGTAGCTTTAATGTGAAGATTACTATATTGATCGATTATGTGTATCTAATGTAAATAATCATATTTTTTTGAAATAAAATAAAATTTAATAAAAACTAATTACACATATAATCATATAATATTAATGGAGACAAATAATTAATATAACCCAATTAAAATAGAGTTATTTATTTAATTTTTTTCACTAGGTAACTATTTACATGAATCTCAATGGATGAAATATTTATAATTGGTACCAAAATAATTCTATGAATTATTTTATTATTAATCATATTACTTGTGAAATGGGAATTTTATATACCATATAAACGAAATTCGTGTAAAGCATACAAATGTGGCTCAATGAAAGAAAATAGATACAAAATCAATTACCACACAGATATTTTTTGTTAAACATGCTAAAAATGTATTATTATGGTTTTAAACATTCATTAAAATTATACTAGAACATTATTATTATTTATAATAACATATATGGTCATTTTATAACAACTTATCCTCCATTTATCAATAATAATTAATTATTTTCATTGTTTCGGATGATAATTTCCATATTTTCTCATGTGTGTTTCGACATTAAATGCCTATTTCTGGCACATATTATATTGTCATGTGATATAAATAATATAAATAATGGTGAAATAATTATCATATTTTAAAATTAATATAAATATTAAAATAAATCATTAAATATGGTTATTAAAAATGGAATATATTACAATCATGAAGACAATAGTTCTAACGTGTTTGTTTGTAACCATTCCATTTTTCAATGATCATTAAAAAAACGAGGTATGTAATATTTCACCTTTTCAAAATGATAATAATAACATATATAACATATTATTTTTTTAAATAATCTAATATGTATCATCCATGCTTTGTGGTTATGAAAATAGAGTCGCATCTTTTCCTGAAGGTTTTAGTCCACGTGTAAACAAATGACTTTATCATCACTCATAGAAATAAAAGGTAAGATTAAATGTATTATATGTAAGCCTTAAAAAATAAAAAATTATATTTTTTATCATAATTATATCATATATATCAAATATCATAATTAACTTTTTCCTCATCACTTTCCGTGAAAAGAATTAGTGAAAGACAAATCCCATCGCTTCACAAGATGATAGTCCACCGTACACATGAGTGAATTTATTCTGTCCCGTATTTAATGGAAAGTATAAAAAGTTTCATATGTTATAATGAATCAGTATTTATAAAAAAATTTAAAATATCCTATTTATACTTAATATACATCATCATACCCAATATTGAGTGGTGGTAATAAAAAAAGGACATCGACTCATGAAGCTATAATACACCGTACACAAGAATATTGATTCCATAACCAATTTTATAGATGTCTGGACTATAGTATGTCATTAAATTATTCTTAAAACCTTTTTTTATTTTTAATATTCTTTATAAATTATACAATATTAATTTTGAATTAATTTATCGTTGTGGATGTAGAACTCAGAAAAAACACACATTAAAAAATTACATCCTCTTAATGTGTCCTCCTAAGGCATGACCTATATACCATTATAGGTTGGATTTCTAGATATATTGTAGATTTAAAGATTATAGGATGGAAAATGGTAAGACATCGAGGAATATATATTCCATTTAAATTGGGTATGATGGTTTAAAAGAGAGATTAGAGGGGGAATCTTTTTATAGGTGATGTTAGTGGTATATTATTGTTTTTTGCGGGATTAAGTCATACCGTCATTATTAACATATAAAAATCCTAAAAAATTAGCCATTATAGGTCATAGAAAATATTATTTCAATATATGGATATTAAAATATTTTTTACATGTTTTATGGTCATATTTAAAGTTATCATCATAGATTAACCACCAGGTAAATACATTTTTACCCACAATAATAGTAATTAGTTTTTTACTATTTTCAATATAACATTTTATCAAAAAGAATTGTTGACCATATGTCAAACTATATATTATTCTTATTAAAAAATTAATCAATTTATTAATATTTATTTCATAGTAGTGTTCAGAATTAATTTCAAATAAATCTCCCATATGTGATGAGAAATCATATTTTTAATGAGAAAATTTTCAAATGATTACAAGGATTATTTAAGGATTTATATATAAAAATTATTCCAATGATCTAAATTGGAACAATAGATATATAATTTAACTTATTTTACATTAAACCCAATTTAAAATATTATATTCATTTATTTGTAATTTATATGAAAAATAATTTTTAAATTAAAATTTTGTATTATTCAATTTTAAAAAAAATTTAATAAATATCATAAAAATTAAAATAAATCACCATATGATAATATTGATGAAATAGTTTCAAAAAGTTAAAAAAATTGAAAATAAATTACTAATTAAGAAAAAAATTAGTCTTGTTTTATAATCCCAAATCATGACTAAATTATCATTTAGAAAAATAATGTTTTTTCCGAAAAAAAATTTAATCCTATTTTAAGGTATTCTTATAATATTTATAACATTTAGATAACCATAATTTTCATAATTTAGTTATTAATAATCATACCCAATAACTTATGTTCTATAATTTATTGGTTCATTACATTAAGATTCATCACAAATCGGGGATACGTGTTTCACAAGATATTAAATATATTAAATTTATTTAAGAATTAATATTTTATAATATCTTGATGATTCTATTTTATTTTATTCGTAGATTTTCATGTCATACATGGTATTGTAAAAATTTTCGTCATTAAAAATATATAGGTAATATATTTTCAATTCCATAATGATATTGTGTCCTCACAATATTATCATGAAATAAATAATTAATGGTTTTCCATTTGGAAGTAAAATTATTCAAAAATTCACATTGAAAATTGTTTAATAATGAATCCTATTAAAAATAGATAATGGGATATTCCAATGTGCCATAACATGATTTCTAATTTAGAAAATATTTTTGGTACATGATGATATGGGCCTCGAATAAAGGGGTGAAAAATTATAAAGGGCGATTAAGGTCATTGATCATAAGAAATTGGATAGTAAATGTAAATTTAATGACATGAAACCAAAAGATATATTATTATTTTGTGAACCATATGAACCATATGATTTATTTTACACAATGGTAATAGGATTAATTTTTTCATGTCCTTATTCTCAATTTTTTCAATTCATTTACATAATTAAAATAAATGGAAATATTATTACATTGTACTCTTATAATTTATATGAAAAATTTCATCATTTTTTTGTTATAAAATTAATTTAAAATTTATAATTTTAGTACATGAAATTAATATCAAAAAAAATATTCAAGATAATTTTAAATTTCACATTCATTATATCACAAGATCCATAAATTAGTGACAAGAATATTTTATGTCTCTAAATATTTTAAAAAATAAACAAGTTTGGTAAAAGTAATATAATTTAGTATATTAATCACTAAACATCAAAAGAAACACCACTAGTCCTTGAGTTATATTTACTTTAAAACAAATAACAAAAAAAAAATTTACCTTGAATTTTTGTAGGGTATTGGTAGGAATTAAGCTCATATATTTATATGGTTATGTGTTCAAGCCTTGTGGCCTTTATAGATTCAACTGGTTGTCACCCATCCTACCAATTGCCTTTTTTCAACTATGTTGATATAATTCATTTAATGATCTCAAAAATATTATGAAAATTTTTAATATAAAATTAATCATTAAATAAAATATTTTAGTAATATTTTCATGTAATCCTTTTCCCCATGTATAATAATCTAATTTAACCATTTTATGACGAAATTAATGATCATATAAACCCTAAATATATTAAATACCTCTGAAATTATTTATATAAAATTTGAATTCATTATTCCACTATTTAATTTTTTACTAAAACATATAATAAACAAATGGGTTATATTTCTATAAATTTCTAACAATATATCTTTAATCATGGTAAAATATCATCACATAAAACATAAAAAGGGATGTTGATGACATTAAACTTTTTATCAATATTAAACACAATAACGCATGTTTATATCCATATATCTTATGTTAATGATAAAATATATGTTTAAAAAATTTATCACAATCCTTAGACGTGTCATGATCGTTATAACTAAAATAACATTAGTAAAATACATTTACAATTACATACTTCAATTTTAATATATAAATACATAATACATTTTATCTCAACACTGTACCTTCTAAATTTTAGGGGATATCATTTTGACACTAAAGGAATATTTGGATATACAATTGACATCAAAATGTTGGTATTGGTTAGAAAACTTTTAGTATACTATATAAAAATGGTTTTCTAAACTATGGGGAGTTATGGTGTTGGTATATTCCTATACCAACAGTTATTCATCATCTATTGGTATAGGCCACTATAAAATTCACTATACAATGATTTTCTAAAATCCATTGCTATATATATCTACAATAGGTTTTTAACTGTTGGAATTGTTCATGATCCTTAAAACCATAGCAATGGTCTTTAAAAAACTAGTATAGAGTTATGCATATGGTTTGTTGATAAGTGTTGGTATAGAGGATCCATAAAACTATTCAAATGGTTTATATACTATTGGAATAGATTTATACATAATTTTAGAAATCATAATCCAACTATTCTGCAAAAAATAACTTGAAAATTATATATAATAGCCCCTCTATTAAAAAAACAATAAATATCTACTAATAAAATATAATACCATATATATAATTTAAAAAACTAGTACAATTACGAAAAAACACTACAATATAATGTAAATAATTAAAAAAAACTAATTCTGTTAATATAATGAATACTCTATGATGAATTAACATGTTCTGAAGTTATTAATATATAATTATTCCTGCTATCAGTATCATAAAAACACCACAACGGAAATCAAAACATTCCACTTGATTCACTAATGTGTTAATTCAAAAAGTAGACATTATTTCCAGTGGAACATCAATGTGGACCAATTTTATTGGTATTAATCTTATATGTTCATCCAAATATAGGCTCACATTCTACTGGGTTAGTTTGTTCCCTATAACATAATTCCTAAATCATACTTCAAATAGATATTTTTCGAATATCATTATAATATAAAGTGTTCTTATTCATGAATATAAAAATAGTGTATAAATGATGTTGGTACAATAATGAATTTACTATTCTCTAATAGAAACTCACTCAATGTGGATTTTTTTAATTCATTATAGAACTCGGAAAATTATTCTCACAATAGTCGATTGAATGTTTTCATTAATACATAATTTCATTAAGGAACATATCAATCACAATGTTCTTTTGTGTTTATCATTTTACATTGATAATTATTCCATTATCAAAAAATGATTCATGAAAAATATTTGAATTGTGTCAAATATGGTTGTGGATTTTTGGTATTTCGAATGAATTAAATCCATTCCTCATACTATATTTTCATCTATTTTATATTTACCTATAGATTATAATTTAGTGGTTGATAATCATTCTATAGGACTATTTTTTCTAGCTTCTTATAAAATCAACAATATATTTTACACTTTTGATATATAAGATGTATTTGAATGTTCTTCTTTCCATGTGGTCACAATCTCACCATTTTATAAAACATATACAGTGTATTTAATTTAATTCACTCATCTATTTATTATTGAATCAATACCCTATTCAAAATAATAAAGGATATTTTTCTACATTTTATTCTTCCCAACTCAATGGTATAATATGTTTTTTAAAAGGTGTATCTAGTACTAACACTCACACCATATCCATTAATATAATATTTCATATCTATAAAAGATTATTTATTCAAATTAAAATTCCATCATACCTTGAGTGATAAATAAATACATGAAATAAAATGTACCTTAGAACCCCATCACCTGTAATGAACCTCAAAACTACCTACAATCATAACATAATTGACCACATTAAAAAATGTACAATGTAGTGAAGATGCAATCAGAAAATGAAAACACAATTCACATGAAATCAGAACTACCATGAAGATAAATAGAACACATTAAATAATGAAACTAACTTCCCTCTATAATAGAAACACAAATAGATCATCATCAACCTATAATGAAGAAAATATAACATCCTCAAAAAAATAGAACCCACAATGATTCCAATAGATCATCATCAGATATAAAAAAACAAATATATAAATAATTATAAAAGGTAAAATAAATATATAAAATTAAAAAATGGTAAAAAAATGTGAAAAAATATCAATCATATATTCATTTCGCGAAAATCATAAAACGTAAATGTAAAAAATCACTACTAAAAAATGTAATGGATTAATCAATCCCTTATCACTATAATTATCATCACTATCGCCAACAGCTTTATAATTTTATGCACCCCATTTTCCATCCTCATCCCTATCATCCTCCTCCTCCTTGGCCTCAGTGACATCATCCCCCTCATCCTTTCCCTCATCCATGAGTGCTTTCTCGGAATCTTCCTCTCAACCATCCTCATCATCACCATCGGAATATCCCGGAACTACATAATCATGACAACCACTAGGACTACATCATGGTTCAATATATAATGAACTAATTGACATCATATTTTTATTGAAATCCACGATGGTCCCTAGTGGACGTGATGGACATAAAACGTTCACCAATTGTATACATTCAATGTTTTTCCATTTAACATGTTATTCCACCCATGTGACTCATTTTGTATCCTAACATACATGTGCCTTAATATTTTCCAATTCAGTGGTACTACAACCTAATCAAGAAGTGCTCCAATACATCGTTTTGAATATACTCTTCTCAGGTTCAATGAATACTTTTCTTTGGTGATCAACTCCTAAAACAGTATTTACTTGATCATTTCATCCATAATTATAAATATCCTAATCATCAGGGTCCTTTAAATCATCCTAATACATATATAAATATATTATTAAAAAAATAGATATTAAAATTTTATATCAACAATGTAAATTTACAATCTTCTATAGTTTCGGTTTGTTAACCGTACTTCATATTTTTTTCATTCTAGTACAGAAAAACAGTTTTTCTTGGGGCATATGTCCTTCAATATTCAATACCAACTTTTCAAATTAAATTGAATTTTGGAAACCTTAATTTTATATAGGATAATAATAATTATTTTAACAACTAAAATCATGTGGATAGTAATTTAAATTAATATGAAAATAAAAACATATGGATTCATTCTATTTTGTTTAGTTTAGTTTATTTCAGTGTAATGTGGGTTGGGTTGATATTATATCTCCACTACCATACCAAAACATTATTTATCGAATTAAATTTATAGAAACCCATATAAAGTTAAATTATTAATGAAAAATTAATAAATTCCTTTATACCTTCTTCCTCTCATATTATGACATCACTGTCAGACCCACAATGTGAAGGTATTTCTTAGAATCAATGTTCTTTTATTTTTTACAACAAATCCTAAAAAAATTTAAATTATACAAAAGAATTAATAAATTAAAAAAATAATTATTTTCATTTGAGCCTTTCTAATTGGATTAATACATTGAACATGGTACTCATCTAATGTGTACTCATTTGTTGATAATGTTTTACTATAAAATCATCCATGCCATGTATAGTCTTCAAAATTTATACCAAATCTAGCACTCTAGCCAATATATAACTAATGCATATATTCTATCCATAGCTCACCTAAATCATCTAGTAGGGTTGTCCCCACTCCATGAACATAAAGAAAATAAAAATGATGTTGGATTAAAAATATAATTCATATAAATGAACTAAAAATATTACATGAAATCTCATAGTTTTTATTTACCCATATTTATTCCCAAGAAGTAACGTTGACTTGTTTGGAAGGAATCCCTATAAGAGTGGATTGTTGGGAATGATATTGAATTATTTGGATGGTTTCTCCAAAATAATCCTACATTCCTTCCCTAATTTTAGATAATTTGTTTGTTTTTGTTATAGTCCACCATAATCTACGTACAAAGGTTTCACACCCCATGAATTCAGGAAGACCCCCACTATGTATCATTATATCCAACTGTTGTAGAAGGAATATTATGTTATATAAATACTTATTACAATGAAAATAAATTACTTTAAAAAACAATTAGTGTAATATAAATATATATGAAATATTTTGATCAATGAGAACCATTGAATCCAAAGGTATTAAAGGAAAATCACCCTGTTTAGATAGAGTGGGTCTTAGTGTATGCTCTGTAGGATTAGAATTTGTCATATTGGGAGTCAACGAATTATGAATATATAAACTTAGAGATAAAGATGTAGAAAAAAATAAGATGTCAAGGATGTATAAAAAATTCATGATATGAATAGGGAGTAGGAATCATCATCATATTATAATAGATTTATGAGGAGGCTCATATGTAAATGCTGGTGAAAAAATGCATGACCTAAATATCTTATATGCCCCCAGTGACCCTTTATGATCAGAATTTTTTGTATAGGGTATGTGATTTGGATGGGCATGTTCTAATAGGGAACACTGACTATAGTGCCTAGCTCTAGTTCTACCCCTCGTACCGCTAGTGAGATTACATGGACAACTAGGATACTCATCTAATAACTAGAGTCAATGTGGTGGATCCATCATTAAATATTTTAAAAAAATAATCAAATTACATTAAACGTTATATATATATATATTAAATTAATTAATCACAACATGAAATAACGAAGAAACACCCATCTAAGTCAATGTGTGATTATTTTTCTTAATCATTTTTCTTTGAATAAACTCAATAGGTTATATTTATTCATTTAAATCAAAAAATTAATTAATTAAAAATGGATAACTTTATTGTTACCCAAACAGAAAAATATGAGACATGAATTAATTAATTAACAACACTGGTCAAACCAAATAAAGATTATGTAGGGATATAAAAAAAACAATTTTAAATTTAGTGGTAATAATATAAAAATGGAATATGTCATATAATAAAAAAAACATTAAAATTCACATGTTTATGATAAATATGATATAGTTTTATTCAATTTTCAATCCAGTGAAATTCAATATTGGTTAGGTCATCCGTCAATTTTTGTTCTGTTACATCAGTTGGATAATTTTTTGTCAATCTAGTAGGTAATATGTCAATATTTTTTTGTCATTTGGTTCATTTTAGTTAATTCATTAGGACTTTTTTAAATTTTTATTTATCATTGGTGATTTGGTTCATATTTTTGGTTATTTAATTTTTCATTTTTTTTGTTAGGTCATTATTTTAATTTTATTTTATTTTATTATCAATATGATTAATATGTCCCATTCAATTACTATTATTTTATTTCTAATTTAATTATTTTAGTTGTGGTTGGTTCCATAGGTCTGAAAACATTTCAATTCAATACTATAAAATGAAACTCAAATTAAACCACAATCAATAAATACTAAAAATTCACATGAGGTTCTAGTGGGATACATAATATTTTTAATAAATAGAAAAACTAATTGAATGGTACAAACCATAACAAAATAGGTTGAGGTAAACCAAATGAACATAGAACATAGATGAATGGTTCAATATAATTCCCACCACATATCCAGGTTCGAAATCATCTCTAGAAATTGAGCTATTATATTCCTCAAATGTAATAAAATGATTGGGTCCAATAAAATATGGTATAGTGTCAATTACATTATGAACTACATATAAAAAATTCTTCAAATTACTTGAATAATGATACAAAATTAAAGTCGAATATGATCGTTGACATGAAAAACATGTGCTTCCATTAATGCCAATACATATGACTCATCAATTGAAAAGGTGTGATTCTTTTTAAGAACATGAAATTCCCATTTATCAATATAAGTTTCATTCCTCTTAATTGAATCAAACTAATTTTATTTCATCACACTGGCTTGGCGATGAGAGTAATAATACAATAATGTTACTTTTTTTCAATGAATCCATTGTAATTTACAATTTATAATAGAGGTCGACTATCTAATGCATTGAAATAACAATATTTTGTGGTAGTTACTATAAAACCATCATGTTGTTTTCTCATATTCTTTTCTTTTTAAGGGATAATAAATATTTATGCATGGATCATAACTGATTTATAGTTACAAACCACATAAAGATGACACAAATAAAATAATTTTATTTCTATGAACACCGATTCAACTAGAAAAAACAATAAAAAAATATAAATTAATAATAAAAATAATTAAATACTAATTTTATTATATTTTTTAGTAATATTATTACCTTAAATTTAATTCAAGAAGAAAAAATATTATTTTGAAACGTATATCACCATCGTGAAGATAAATAATGATTCTTTTTATTATTCATTTATTTATCTTCATAATTATAAAAATAGAACTAGGTTAATATATTTTAAAAATTATACTATATTAGATAATATATACAAATTTCAATTACATAAATTATTTAGTAATTAAAAAATCATTATTGAACAAAACATTGAAATGTGATATCACTACTAGAAAACCGACCTTTAGAAACATCCAAAAGTGGTCACTAATGGTCATCAGAGACTTCCCTATGTTCGATTTTGATGGTCTCTTCTGCTCAGTTGGTAAGTACCTATACAGACTACATTTGGTGGCCACTAAAGGTCCAATCCAAAATAACCATCAAATCATTGTTTTAGGGTCGATTATAGAACAATGAATTAGGTTTTTTTTAGATTACAATCATTACCCTCAGTGGAATAAAGGTGTTCGGAGATGGGATCAAGTGGTAGGGTGCCTTGGGGTGTCCTAGGGATAAGTGGTGAGATGGTATCAAGAGGGTGGGAAGATTTCACGTAGTCAATGAGGGAACAACTATGCACATTGGGGGGTGGTGTGTGGATTGAAGAGTGTAGTGGAGTATTATGCAGGGTTCCAGAGGAAAAGGTACATGTGGAAGTAGAATAAAAGGTAATGGCGGGGTGGCAGAAAATATTCCCTCTAAAATATTTACCAATTGAAATGGTTAAAAGTGGTACCTTAATTAAAAAGGCACAAAAATAAATATTTCTAATAGTGCATCTGATGCATTTGAAAGCCTAATATTGTTAATCTACATGATATTAGAATTCCTCCTATTTAAATATGATATGGATAATTATGTTCAATTTTCTCATACAATTTCTATTCATTTTTCATTGGTTTGACAATTATTGAGATAATATCAAACATAAGCATTGCTCAGAAATTCATACATTCATGAGCCACGTAACTATTCACAATATACCCTTTTAGACATTTCTTTTTCAAAACATAAGGTTTAAATGTGTGCATATTTATTTATCTTCGATAAATCCAATGAAAATCTACGTGTACATTGAAAATTAATTTGGTTGGAATATAGATTGTGAGATGTAGTATGCATGTGAAAAATTAGAGATGAAGTATTTTCTGTAACATAAAATAAATTATTGGTTCATCTTCCATAATTTTTTTCAAGAAATAATTAGATAGATTCATTGAAAAAAAAAATTATCCATATGTATGAACAGAAAAAGTAACACAGTTACATTATTGTACAATAGATGAAGGATTTATATTGGATTACACTTATGCAGAAGGATGTGATAATAATTATTCCTTAGAGATTTCAACTTTAAATATCTTCTATTGACCAATTTTGATATCTATCTTGAATATTTGTAACAATAATTAATTGTGTTTAGTACATCAAGAAATTTAATTTTTCCTACATGTGTCATCACATAATATGTACATTGAACATTCCATTTATTTTCACTAATACTCATAGGATGAAATTATGGTCAGATCCCCCAATCCACCATGTCACACCAATATTGTATATCATATTTCATTAATTTCAATTTACATTTAGAATAATCTCTAGGAGCATTTAACATATTTTATTTCAATGATGATTATATCCAATAAATGACACCACCAAATGGTTATATAATTAATAAACTCAATAAAGATACTCATATTCTTCTAATTATAGTAGGTTTCAATGAAAACATTTTCCTATTTCTAGATATATTTTCAATCTTTCTAATTGAAAAATTAAAACCATGTTATTCAATAAGAAAATATGTTCTAGATATTATCCAAGGTGGATCTTTGGTCTCCATGTTTTTTTTAAATCCTTGATGATTATTTCTATATTCATTTTCCATTGGCATGAATCATTGATGTCCCAAATAACTAAAACTATGGTGATATTGCAGACATCTAGATTGTTAATCACACATAGAAATCAGACAAGATAGTTTTTATTTCATGCTCTATCTAAACATCATTGCATAAGTAACAAAATCATTGATCATTTACATGAGTGAAACATGGAATTATTATATGTAATTCAAAGAGGTATTGTATGTGCACACACCCACATCCCAAATAATTTACAACTCCTTTATAAAAGGATGAATTTATATTTAAATATCATTGTTGGGATCAGAAGGGCCCAATATAAGTATACTCATAAACGTGAAATGTTTTTCATACACAACATTGGTTTAAGCTTATAAATGTGTATGATAACTGGCCATGGGTTCTGTGAATTACGTATCAATCCAATCAAATTAGAACAATAATATGAAAAAACTATCCTCACTGTACACATTTCAATAGTGATATCATGTTATGGAGAATCAAATCTCTACCATGAAAATCCATCTGTAATGTGAACCAACTCAACATTATTCTCCCTTCTTGTGAAATCATGATGTCATCATTTTATTTATATTTCATTAGAAATTAAAATATTTTAGAGTTTTGGGATTAATGAATAGATACAAATTACATTATGTGACACATGGGATGGTTTTCCGTCAGAATTTTCCTTCCATCAAGATGTGGTATATATTATAAAACCACTATATTCAGTTATTTCCTCCAAAAATAAGCTTTAATCATTCAAGAATGCGAGAAGTTTTTTTATTAAACACCCATGTTCCATAACTATCTTCTATACCATATAGTAGTTTGAGGGAATATTTTCATTATCTGGAAGTAATTCCTTCATGAAGGTAATAATTTAATTGATATATGTATATGAAATCCCAGAGATGGTTTTCCCATGAATCAATTAGATTGAAAATTATATATATTTTATTTTAACACATCCACTATATTTACTAAACCTGGGTGTCCCCAGGCCTATGTGTCCCCACCACAATGAACCAAGACACCCTATTCCCACTCCTAATTAACTTTTTACCCACTACCATCCGTCCAAACACCCGTTGTGCCCTTTGATTCTCGACAACTATCCATGGGTTCGGGGCCTTCCCTATCCCCACTTAGTGTTCAGATCATTCAGTTTCTTCCTCCAGCAGCGCGCATTCGACAACGGCCTTCTCTGCAATTCCTTCACCGCCTTACGCCTTCGAAATTATTTGTCTCCTCCGATTTCTAGCGGCCCCATCATCCTCTTCCAGGATTTACATAAATCTCTATCGACTCCCTCCCACCTAATTAGGGTTTTTGTATACTTGTCCTTCTTCGTATAGCCTCCTCTACGCCATCTTCAAAAACCTCCACTTCTGCAACCACCGATAGTCATCTATAATCATCTCCTCTATCCATTTCTATTATCACCTCTTTTAGTCTGTGTGATTCAGCTCCAGCGTTTTCCTTATCCAGTCTCCAAGTCTAATGATTTTTCATAGCCCAGTTGCCCAAATCTAAGGTGTGCGCTACTCAATCATCAATTCTTAAACATATCAATTTATGTAAACATATAGTTTTGTTTGCATTATTTCAAACTAGCTCCATTATTTTGATAGTCAAAATTATTTTCCCATTTTTTAATCTTAAACTCATTTGAACTATATAAATTAATGTTGATTCATTCTAGATTTGTTGGATGAAAAAAATGATGATTCTTGTAGTGGAATAGATGGCTACAAATGTTCTAGGTAGTCTGTGATTTTGTAAGCAAGAAAAAAAAACCAGTTATGGGATCCGAAACATATAATTATAGTTGATACTACTCATTATGTAACTTTTACTACTCAAAATATCATCTTCGGTTCCAAGTACATCAGTCTTTATATAACTTCGATTCCTTCATTTTGAAATTGATAGATAAGGATGGTAATGATTCAACATTTTTTTTCAATTTCTAAAATTAATACACCAAAATTATAGGTTTTTTTCTATTTCCCATCTTTATGAGGACATAAATCTATTATATGTGATTATTCATTTTACAAATGTGTTATAGAAACATTAATAGAGTGGATGTTTAGGATTCAACATCCACAATGAAAAAGGATTTTTAACAACTAAAAATTCTTCCTCCACTGAATATATTTATCTTTATTGTCTCTTATTTTTATTTCATTATTTGAGGGGACGTTACTGTTTTTTTGGCACGTGTCCAATGGATTATTTTCAGTTTAACAATGTTAGATTCCTAAAATGTGTGATGCATTTCATGTGTACATAATAGGGGTTGATGGGACACAAAGAGGAGCTTCTCTGATTTTTTAGGTATTGAAATAATTGATCATTTACCTATCTGGTACATCTATTTTCATGTTTTAGGAAATATTGTTCCATGAATTCATTTTTAACCATTAACGTATAGTAACTCAGAAGGCGCGACATCACAATTGCATATATTGGAATCCCCAACATCGACAAAGACATTCTGGTACCCTATCCCAATTACAGAGCATCTTAACAAATGTTTTTGAAGAAGACTACACTGTACAGATTATATAAGAGGAAGATTCCATATTACAGATTTTTGATGAAGATTTCAAACAGTTATTGGATGAGGTAAATGTTTTTACACTTTATACTTGTCATCTAGTTTGTTTTATTTCTCAATTTCACAATATATTTTCCTCGTATGTCTTCATATAACTTCTATTATTTGATTATGTATTTGATAGCGAATACTTATCAACATGTTAGAATTATTCATGAAAAAAATTAAGACTAATACTATAATATTCAAGTGTCAACTATTTTTTCCATCTAGATGGGCCCACCAAGTCCATTGGAAAACTGTGTTATTCTTTTCAAAACTGTGTTATATCTACTTGATATAACTAAAAGTTTAGTAGTGAAGTGAGTAACAGACCAAGGTATTCTATGTGTTTTATATTTTTAAGTAATTTTTTTATTCCAGAAAAAAATTTATTATTATTCTTTTATTAACAAAATCATTGTTCCATATACTTTTGTATTTCATGTTTAGTGTTTTGATAGATTTTTCATTTTAAAGTAGTGATTTTATTCATGACAGCACTAGCTGTATATCAGTCAAAAATATAATTATTCGTTTAATGTGGATTATTTTATTGAGGTTGTTCCTAAATTCATGTCACTATATCATTCTAATTCAAAGAAACTGACAAATTGTGACATTGTTCTCAAAACCATTTGTCATGAAGGACTATCATGAATAGATTATATACAGTCCCCTTGATGTTACCTTCTAGGAATAGCGATCAAATGATTTATGCATGATCAAAAACGTCAAGGATGATGGATATGGAGTGTAATTTTAACCTAATCATCATCTATATAAATCAATAAATCTTCCTATGAATTCCCGATTTCTATAAAGTTGATATAATATCCAGTTATAGGATCTGCAATAATTTCTTACAGTTGATACTACCCATTATGTATGTTTTACTACTCCTTTTCATAATATTTATCTATGTGAACTATTTTATCCAGCCACATCACCACATAAACTCGATTTGACAACCATGTTATTCATTTTAGAACTATGTTATATCAACATGTGTAGTAGTGCATGTGTAGCAGTGATGCCTAACTGACCAATGTATTCATTGTGGTTTATATTTTTGATATCGTTATTTTATTCATGATAGTAGATTCTTAAAGTTCATTTTTTCATATCTTCATAGTTTCTTGTGTAGAGAAGGATGCTAAATATGTAATTTTTGTTTATCAATTTATGAAATTAATACATCTTTTTTATTCATTTTAGAACTATGTTATACCAACATGTGTAATAGTGAATTTAAATAAGTGAAGCCCAACTAACCAATGTATTCACAGTGGATTAAATTTTTGAGGAAGGTATTTTATTCATGGTATTAGCTTCTTATAGATCATTTATTCATAACTTCACTATTTCTTATACTTCTGTAATTCATGTTTATGAGTTACTAGATTAATAATTTTGAAGTGCTGCTTCTATCCATTACAACATTATATGTACAAAAGTCAAAAATAATAATGATTCTCTTTGTGTGGTGTTTATTTTTGAGGTACTTATTTTATTAATGATATTATATCCAATTATTTCAATGAAACTATGATATTGTGATTATCTATTCTTCTATAAAAATTAGGTATTCAGGAAATTAGATACTAAATGTATATATTGGATTAAAATAATGATATTGAAAAATTTATTCACTAAATTCAACCATGACCCTTACAAAAGCATAACATTATATAGTTATTCGTAAATCATGTCATCTATATGATTGTAGAAGTTTATTATTACTAATATGAATGATTTTTTCTTTCAGACAATAGTTCCAAATCTTACTTGTATTATAGAATGACAGAAATACATTAATTATATGTAGCCATAGTAGATTACAATGTAAACCTTTTGTATGTCTATTGATTTATATTATTAACTATTTGTGTTTTCTCTTTATTAATGATTTCGGCACGAAAGGAATCAACACTATAACTTTATTATAATTTTTTTTCACTCATGACTAGGTTCTTCCATTACTGCCTAATTGAAGAAGGTATTCTCTAAATTCTAAGAGGATCCATAAAAATGCATAAGATGATATATTGATTCATAAATTATGTCAACAGTGTTATTACATTCATTTAATATTACTAATAAAGTTGTTTTATTGTTTTTAGATAAATGTCCCTGAACTATCATCTATTCTGAAAAAAAAACAAATACATTGACTACTATAACAAAACAAAACTCTCCCCACAAAATTCACACATCCACCATTTGGGATAATCAAGAAGATAAGATCAAGCATACCCACACATAATTTTATATACATCACAATCAGAAGAGATACTTTGTATATTGTCTATTGTGTTGCAAAATGTATGAAGATAGTGTCTATTGTGTTGAAAAATGAAGGAAGATGTTGTATATTGTGTTGAAAAATGTCGGAAGATAGTAAATAGTTCCCATGGTGTTCTTTTCCGTCCATGAAGCCCCGAAGACTATCTCTATCGATTTATCTCCTTTTTCTCGGGTTTGTTTCCCCTGCATTTTATTCATACTGTCATTAGGTTATTGATTTCGACATACTACATCCTATATTGGCTATGTACTCCTTTCCATTCAGATTACTAATTGATGCTTTCATATTTTCCCTACCCATATCATTTTATTCTATGATTTTCCATCCATTGCGTTGTAATACACCCATATTTTATGCACTCATATCCCATTTTTATGCACCATCACTTCCTCATAAAAAAGAACATATTTATTTCCTCTATACTAATACACAACATATTCCCTTAATAAATCAACACCAATAAACCAATAGCTCATGTTTATTGGATCATCCCCAATAATTTTATATGTGTACAAGGATTAATTTTGATGATGCGACATCAGGGGCCATTTCTGGAAATGTTTCTTAGACTGTAACATCACACATTGATGTGATCAAGATCAAATACCAGGAGTGACTTTACTTACATGTATATCAATTTCCGCACATCTGCATTCCAAATTTTAGCTTATCTTCTATGATAATAAAAATATCAATTTCATCATATTAGTTTACTTTTTATGGGACAATCATACAGAAAAATGTAAAATTATAGGTCCATCATTCCATATAATTTCTTATTAAACTGATCACATTTTCTCAATATAGTGAATGAAAAGAATACGAGGACCAGTGGACTCAATGGGAAATTGTTCATGTGTCAAATAATCACATAGGGAAGATGGTTCCCCTAGCATGATGTTTTTTAGTAGGTAATCACTACTTTCTCTGTTTGTGTATTAAATTCATGGATTAGTTGTTTTGATAGGGGAATATCAGTTTGATATCATAATATCAAACTTCTTCATTTTGTTTGGGTTATATTTTTTTATTGTACATTATTTTTAGCATGTTCAAATGCTTTTAATGATTAATATATTATTCATTATGATGTTGGGGGGATTCTAAAATATGATATACTACTACAATAGAAGAAAATGAGAAGGACATGAAGGTTCAAGATGTTCTAATAGATGAAACTACAATTTTGGCACTCCAAATGCAACATCAGGGTATGTCGTCGGTGAGCAAGAGGTTGCAGAATAATGCTAACATACTTGACCCAGTTTTGGAACACTAAATTATACATCAAGTAATATCATCAACATCTTTTCATTGTTCAAGTATTCTTTTTTAATTTTCCATTTCACTATAAATATCTCTTATTTCCTTGGGTTTATTGTTATTTAATATTGGATTAAAGTTGAAACATGTATGTTTTCTATTCTAAGAAGTAAATTTCTATTTTAGATAATCATCATGTCTAGTTCTGTTGATCCTGTACAGTTCTGATGTAGATGATCATGTGAAGTTCCCAGTATTTTGATCATGTGCAGTTCTATTGATCCAGTGCAATTCTATTGTAGATCATTTGATCATTTGCAGTTCTGTTATAGATCATGGTAGATCATTTGATTTAGATGATGATTTAATGGAGATAATTAAAGAGTTTTTTGAAACACTGATACTGGGTATGTTACAACAAATACAAATATTTCTTCTACTCAGGTATTTATTTTCTATTTTTATTCTACACAATTTTATAAAATCATCGGAACCAGCAATACTGAATTTTTTCATGTCATATGAATTTCCATTGACTATCACATATACTGCGTTTCTTCTTCTCTATTGGAAACTATTATAATTCCTTATCAATGAATACATTTTTCAATATTATCTACTACTTATTCATTAAATTAATTTCTTCATGTAGTAAAATTTGTTTACTTTGTTTGATGTTGATGATGTGGTCCAAAGATATGTAAGAATGTTTCTAGACCCCCCTGCTACAACAATCAATTCCATTGAACTGAAACTCTAAATGGAAGAAATCATAAACTAAATTTTTGATCAAATATATGGATATTTTATGATGTAATTTCATGGTAATTGAAAATTAAGAATTATTAAGTTATTTTCAACATTGTTTTTAAATTTTTATTTCCTCTATAATCTATATTTTTAATATAGTATGCAGATATTAAATGATGGACTTTGCCATCTGGGAAGCCCTCACTTCATTATAGGGCGACCTTCCACTGATTTTTTCGCATGGTGGTCTCCTAGATCCATCTGTGGTGGATGCCCAAGCCAGTTTCGGCATCCAAGAGTTTAACCTCCCTTGGCATATTGAGATCCAAATGGAAAGAGGTTTTTCATGCACCGTTTTAGATTCTAATCAAGTTAGATCTGCAAGATTCTTGGGTTATTCTAACTCAATTTGTATTTTCTATCCATAGCCACGATTTCATGAAACATTGTGATTCAATTCCATTAGTGTGAGACTTATAGATCAAGAGGGAAGGTGACTATTCATCTTTGATATCTAGATCCAGACAACTATGGTCCAGTGGTGTAGGCATTATTCATGAGTAATTATCATTCCGGTGGAAATTGGGAGCAAGTGAACATGTTGACTGGTTGCATCCATTCATAGAGCTGTGCAATTACCAAAAGGCAATTTTTGAATTGTGAAAATTGAATATCAAGAACCATACTTATGCATGTATGAGTTCCATGAATAGAAGACTGTTGTACGTGATTCTTTTGTAGATATTCATATTTGAAGCGTGAAAAACAGAATGTTAGTCATTGGTAAGCTATGTGGTCCTTGTAAGTATTTATCTATAATGTTAATAGAGTATGAAAATATTCTTAACACGTTTTCTTCAAATTTTTTTATGAAAAGTGTGTTCTTTTCAACAAATTATTACCATATAGGTTAGGTTTCTAATTACTACCCATTAAAAAATTAACTACTTTCGCAGTTTCTTTTTCACCCCACTAAAAAAATTTTATTTCTTATATATTCTCATACATCGTTTCAAATTTATTTTTCCAAAATGTTATCTACTATCATAAATTTTACCATTTTGTCCAATTGTATTCCAATAATAATAATCATTTTTTTAGATTTTAAAATATTGAATATTCATTTTCATTATCAAAATTGACATATTGTATTACCTCCATAAAATAGTGAACCATATCTTCAGGATAATTCATGAACTAATAATTTTGTTTTATCACCGTGAAAATGCATGGGCGAGTACTAGTTACCCATATATTGGGGTCGTGGTAGCATCATCCAATTTTTTCACCCAATCAAAATCATAATTTTCATGAGACGCATCATTTGTGCTTGTATCTAATCTTTATTTTTTGAGATCCTTTTCTCCTCATGATGAAGAATAATATCGTGTTTCGAAAAAATATTTTCTTATAAGGTAGAAAACTTCTTCATGGTTTAAAAACGGTTTTCCAACCTAATTATATCATGGGAAGTGTATGTGGACACTTTATAAAAAATAATAAAATAAAAAACATAAAAACTCATCTGACCTTTTTGAAAATATATTGAGATCTAATCAGTTTAATTTTTCCAACTTCTATACATTTGGTAAAAAAAATTGTACGTCATTTTGTAAAATAAATTCTAAAATATAGATATTTATTGCCAAATAACTTTATGGAAATGTGAATTGTAAAATTTATATGAATTCATAACTGATGCAATAATCTATATGAGAATCATAAAATAAAATACAAAAAAATACTATATATATAACAAAAACCCATAAATATAAAACCCTGATTTGGTATTCAATTATATGAATGGTTAATAGAAAATACAAATTAAAGAAAAAATTGAGTGTATAATTTTTCTTATATTTACTCGTTTTATTTAGGATATTTAAAAAATGTTACACAAATTAAATAAATTCATGTATAAAATATTACTAATTCTATTTAACCATTTCTATTTTATTCAGATTAGTTTATGTAAGTTCTATTTTCGTAATATTATTTTTTGATCATCAATTTAGTTTTGTTGGGTTTGGTTTTTTTATCAAGCCGGTGCATGAATATTAGGGTTTTATTAATTATTATTCAAGTTTGTTAATTTTTTATTATTATTATAGAATTTATTTTATTTAGGTTTAAATTATGTCACATATATTGATTTTAGATCATTTTGATTTGGCTTTGTATAGTTATGGAGTACTAAATTCAACTTATGTTCGATGAATGCATTTCAATTAAACTCAATTCGTTTGGTCAAGTTAGTTATCTTATTATATTGATTGAATTTGTTATTTTGGATTGGTTTCAATGTGAAAATGGTTGATAGTTTCTAATAATTAATTTCTATTCCTTGATTGATCGGTTTGGTAAAATTTAATTTAATTAGTATATGATAAATTCATTTCAATTTTTTTTTATTTTAGCTGGTCATCAAGACAAGGAATAAAATTAATGATTAGATCAAACATGGGGGATGTGAATGTATATCACTGTATAAAGAATGATCTATCTAGTATAATTATGGGAAAATAGTTATCATTAAATCTAAATTTATCTATATAATGTTATTCCATAATTAATGATATATTTATAATCAATGATGTCATTGTAGTATTGGTGGTCGATGATACATGTTATAGGGTGTCATATTTAAAAGGTATCCATCTTGGTGTCAAGAAAATGAATCATGTAGCTACTAAATGATAATGATATAAATCTATAAATATTTTTTATTGAAGTGTTAATGGACTTCATGGTAAACCGTAATGTGTAATATTTACCATATTCCAATACATGTCAATAATTTCATGGGACTCCCCACATTAGGATAAGAATATTATTTTATCATTCTGGTTTTGTAATAGTAATTGTTCTCCCTTCTGATAGAAAATGGTACTTCTTTAAATGATCCACAAGGTTAATAAATATTTGGTCATATAATAGGAAATATCATGGACAAAAAATCCAATATCTCATCGATTCATTCATCAAAGTCATCGTCTAAAATATAATAAATTTTCATATCCAATATAAATATGGAAGTTGGCATATATGATTTTTTTAGTACAAATGTAATTATTTTTAATTATCATTATGTAATCATTATCGTGAGTCAATTTTTGGTTAGTTCCTCTTAAAGTGGGGTCTATAGCCTTTTTCATGAATTTGTAAGGTCCTGGATTATTTCTATATACCTCAAACGGTTCAATTCTTCCAAGGGAATCCCATATGTCAATTCCCCAACAGGCTTCACACAGGCCACTTTTCCCTTGTGAACCACACATATCACATCACCAAAATTCAATTTAAACTAAAATCAAATTATGTAATTAGTTACATTAATTCACATATAATGAATAAAATGGAGAGTTATGAGAATATTGGATGTACATCACCCAATTCGTATGAAAAAATACAACAATAGCTGTCGACCATTTGGTAGACAACACAATCTATAGATATGCTAAGGTCCCATGTGATAATATTACATGGCTAACCATGAAAATAAAAAAGATAAAAAGACATAAAAGAGTGTAAATATTTGTAAAATTAATCCAAATCAAGGGATCTAATGAAATTTGTGAATGTGTAGTGACCAGTCAAAATGAAAATGCGAAATGTTATTCAATACAATCCTAAGATGTCAATTTTTATTGATATATTAATAATTATTCACTTAAAGAACATTTTAAACATTTTTATGTCTCACACTCCCTATTATATAGTAATAAAGACAGTTGTATAATTAAAAAATATATTTTCAATTAATCTCTTAAAAATGAAACCATTACAGAAAAAATAAAAAATTTCAATGATTAGAACTCCCTTTTCGAATAGTGAAATTATTTTCTAATGTAAAATACCTAAAAATATGATTGTGAACATGGAGAATGGAGAAAAATATGGTTCCCCTAAAAACATAATATTATGAAAAATTCTAGGTATATTAGAGATGGTGGAAGCAGTTCTGGATGTGAATTTCATTATCTCAATGTAGGCTAAAGTATTTCGAACATGCAAACATAATCTTCAAGAAGAATCAAATGAAACCCTTAAATGATGATAGATTGTAGTGGATGGAGAAATAAATTAAATTTTGTACATAAATGTCTGTTTTAAATATAGGCAGAAGATATAACTCAAACTCCTCAATTAGAAGTGCAAGAACCTCAATGATTTAAACTATGATGGATAACCTATTGGAAGAGAAGGTATGGTCGTAGGATGGGAAGATAGAATCACATGGTTAGGAAAAAAGGAATCAAATCTATAATGGGGAGGGTGGGATTGTAAATGTATTTGGGGGAATCAATCCCAACTATTGTTTAAAACTATTGGAATAGACTGATATTAAAAGGAATATCCTGAGGGTTATTTAAGCATTTTGTGATATAACCACTTATACCAATGGTTTTACAAATCCATTGGTATAGGCTTGTTGTTATAGACTTACATTCCTATATTGGGAGGAGTGAATTTACTCAACCAATGCCCAGGTTCTCCAATTTTATGAAACAGAATTATAAATGGATTTCCAGGATGATATTTATCTCCTTACATAATATAATTAATTTAATTTTTTTTAATTATTTTGTTTATTCCATTCATATCCATACATAACAATTTTAACCATTCCATTGAGAGTCTTCCCTAGGTGTCATTTTCCACATTTTTTTCATTAGATAAATTTGACCTTATTTATTTTATAGTCACAACCCATGTAAATCTTAGAAAACATCATCATTATCATATTTAGTGTGCCTGATTATTAGTTAATGTATATGTAAATTTTTTTATTGGAATATTATTTTAACCTTTTATACTATGTTCAAAAGGAAAATTAATGGAAAATTAATATAAATAACTAATCAATTAAAATTAATATTTCTCAAAAATTTAGAATGGAATATTAGTTTGAACATGACTAGAATGAATAAAATTTTTAGCCATCATGAGTACACAAATGTTTTGAAAAATCCTTTATTTTTTCCAATTCATATTTTCAAAGAATATTATTTACAATTATTTTCAAATTTTTGTTTTGAAAAAGATATTTTAAAAATTAAACTGTTATTTTCCTCATTAATTTTTTTGATAAAAATTATATGGTATTCAAAAATGACAAAAACCATTTATTCATGCATAAATTCATATTTTTTGTATTGAAACCACCATTATTCACCCTCTTGAGGGTTTTTTATTGTATTGTGGAATAATATTTTTTAATATCATTTTCATAATTCATATTTATTGTAAATAACATTCCATTGATATTTTCATTTTCTTTTGATAGATAGACTTTAAATCTCCCATAAATATCTATATTATTTATCATAGATATATTTTTCACAAGAAACATATAACATTTCCCCAAATGGTGTTCATTATTGATATTGGGTTTTTTAATCTAGTTAATTATTAATAAATATGTATTACTGAAAACATGTATTTGATAATAAAAAGGATTTTTTATAAATTAAATCAATTATTCAAAACATGAGAAATTATTTGTACATTAAATACATATATGGGTACTATTAATATATATCCACTTCCTACATCAGTAAACCCTGGAGATGAATTACTTGGAAATACATAAATAAAATTTTCTTTACTGATTAGTTTTAATATATCTTTTGGAGGTATCATATAGGTAGATAAATCTATTACTTGGTGAATCTGATGCTTAATAATTAAGTATTTTCTTATCTAGGATTTAATTTATTATTATTGAATTAATTTTCATAATGATAATAACTTTTAATGCATTTCACTCCCAGTTATTGATTAAATGGTTTTTCTTCAACTATTTACCTTCTAATTATGATTATCCATTATCCAATTTTGATAGTCATATTATTTATTAAATAAAATGTCTGTATTAGTTATTGACTAAACTATATAAATTAATATATATTTTATTATTTCATTTATATTATCAATGAATTAAATTACATATCAATTAATTTATTACATGGAGGGTGTGTTCATTTATTACCCTTTCATAATTATTATTCTTTTTGATTCATTATTGATTCTATTTTATTTTTCCATTACTGATAATTTTATCTCACAATTACTTATTTTACCATTCCCATGAATCGTAGAACATACTATGTATGTTATTTATGAATAATATCAATGGAATAATTTTATTAATGGTAAAAATAAATTTAAATTTTTTTATGAAATGTAATAAAGGAATCATGTATGTACCTATTTCCGCAATATTACTAAAATATTTGATACATTTGGATGAAATTAAATATTTCTTATGACAATGTGAAAATAAAACACCTTCTTTAGGTTACTAGTGTTGGGTCCCAACAAAAAATTCATAGTTGAGCTCACTAAATTCGTTGTGTGCGTATGTGTTAATTGGTTCAAGAAAATAAAAAATATGGTCACTGACATTTTTTCAATAATGTATTTAAAAAAATTTGTTGTAAAACAAATATAATATTTTTTAATATATAATGAATCTATTTTACTTTTTGGTTGTATAGTTTATGATTTTTCTTGTTGTAAGTAAGAAAAAAAAGGTACATTGAGAATATATCCCTTTTTGGTAAATTTTCTAGTTTCCTATTATAGTATGAAATAATTTTTTTTTGAAATTATGAATTACTAATTCAGAGTACATAAATGTGGTAAATTTTTATGCACTAATTATGTGGATGAAACATACATTAATGATATGAGTTATGACATTTCCCTAAAAATATTGATAATTAAATTTAGATAAATATTTGTAATTATAATATATTTCATTATAGAAAAAATAATATTGATATAAGATATAACATTTCAAGGGAACATATCCAAGAAACTATTATAACTATATTTTTCATTGGTAATAAATATGAACTTCCTAATATATTTAAAATTCCCTTGAATATTGAGGGAATCAATTATATCAGAAATTAACTGGGTATGATAAATATTTCCTAGTTTTTTTAAATTTAGTTTAATTTAATTATTCTTGTGTGAAATTGTTTAACATATGTACTCCAATATTTTTTAAATATAATTGTGAGGTATACTTAACATGGTATGAAGGTTGATCACAATTTTTTGTTTATATGTACATTATTCCCTACATTAAAAGTTACTCAAGTGCTCACTATAGTAGCTATAATTATTTAAAAACATATTCACTATACATACAATGGAATCTTATTCCTACATCTTTTATGCACATTACATTAACATCTATGTAATACTTATAAAAATCCTACCATAATTTAATGGATAGTATGCCTATCATTTTTATATTATTTTTATATCCACGGTTATCAAACCATCCTTTTATATTTACATTGAATTTTCGTGGAAAACATTTATTTTTATTTCAAGTATAATTATTATTATATTAATCCAGAAAAATTTATATTAAAATTTATATCAAAAGATAAACCAATACCTTTAACTTCCACAATATGTTTTATATCTTTTTATGATCTTCTCTTAGAATTGTTTTTAATCAACTCAAATTTCCCACTATAACTATCTATAACCTGTCTTTTTACCACTATTTTTTAGCCATTAATTATTTTGGATTGAATTTTAATTTGTATTACAATGTTAATTTTCTTAACTAGATATTTCTATTTCGTCACCTCCTTTGATAAAATAAAATATATTAAAATATTTCTTCAATGATTTTGTGAAATAATAGAAAATTCTTATCATTGATCATCCAACATTAATAGAATAGAAGTTCATGATCAATGTTTTAAATCGATCAAGTCACTAGATTTGAATTAAATTTAGAAACAAGGATTTACTAATTATTTTAATGAATATTTATGACCATTATAATGGAATCTAATTAATTTTTTTGATAAAAACCTTGAGATTTTTGATAGCGAAAAGAGGGATTCGATAAAACAGCGGATTAACAATGAAGTGTTCATAATTCCGTGAATGATATTAATAGGAATGGGACTCCAAGATGTCCTAATGATATTACATTGTGTACTGAATCGAGGATCTTAGTTAAGTTAGTTCATAATGTAATATTCCTAAAACAAGTAGGATTTATGATCCTGAGATATCATGTCTTTTTTTCCTTGTTTTTTATATGAGTGTAAATCAAATCAAAATTTATAGATTTTTTTGGAGACACATTGTTCTGATGTGCAAGACAACTTCAAGGTTTAGTTCCATACCATTTCCTCTGGTAATTTATTCCATGAAAGGGTAAAAAGGATTAGTTCTACTGGGAGAGGATAATATATCACATTTTTTTATTATGTTTTACATAATATGTCATAGGAAAATGAATTTCCAATGGAATCCATGGAATGATGAATGGATGAATAATACATATAAATTGTATGAACTATTTAATCCACTAACATACCTTGTTAGACATTTGGATATAGTATATCCAACTTTTTAACATGATGAGGTTGTGGAGTATTCATATGGTAATTTTTGAAAAGAACAACAATATTAATAATAAATTTTTTAAGTATTACTATAAATCGTTTTCCTTTTATGATAATATTTCAAAACATTATTTTGATAGTTATTTATAATTTTTTACATAATGTGTTTGGTTATGTAACATAAATTATAATGTTAGAGTATTTAAAATATATTTTAGGTATTCCATAATCAAGATTTATAGAAATTATTCAAAGGAACAAATTTTTATATTTCTACTATTTTGATTAACTGAGAGTTTTTATTAAATTTAAAATAGTGTTTTTAATTTTTTTTAAAAAATATAATTTATTGAGAACTATCTTTACCCCCCCCCCCTATAAAGTTACACTCTCAGACCAATTGAATGTAAAAAATATAAATGTGATATAGTCATTATATAAGAATAATAATATGTGAAATTTCATATATAAATATATCAACACTTATTATTTACCGTTTTGAGAGTTAGTGATGGACATCGAATACAATCAGTTCCAAAGGTGGTTGTCCTCTGTACACACAAATAATGATTTTGTATCCCATTGTATGGAGGAGGAAATGGTTATAGGTTGTGAAATTAAAAACATAAATTCATTTTATATGATTTATAGCTTTGATATTAGGTTATCATAGTTGAAAAATATTTGATTTAGTTAAAAGATTAAATAAACTAAAAAATTCATATTTTAAAACATGTCCTCTTCTTCAGAACATATCATTATGATTAACCTAATGGCTTGCTAGATTGGATTCATAATCCCACCAAAACCTATATGATTTGTTCATGGGTGTATGGAAAATATTTTTTATTTTGTTATATAATCCAAATGTATTTGGATGTGATATATGAGATGATAAAATATGGAGTGGCATTTTATAGTTGGGGGATATGTCTTACAAGATTTTTTTTAAAAGAATAATATCTACATACATTTTTCACATTAAATGATGTTAAATATGGGTCATTATAATACCTTATACGTTATAATATCAAAATATAGTTATCTCTGTGGTTTTAGAAAATTCTATGTTTCATTTACCCCTAATATTTTTAGTTTATACCCCTAAACATATTTAAATATTTACTATAGTAATTAAATATTATTGTTTTTACTACTAGTTTTTACAAAAAATTATGTTTGACATGATGTTATCAAAAATTATTATTATTTTATAAAAAAAATTCTAGTATTGTTTAAAATTATTTTTATTATTTTTCACAAAATGAACTAAAAATCATTTAAAAATATAATATTTGAAATGTATAATTATTGTAAAGAAAATTATGATCAATTTATTGATATTTTCTATTTACATTAAATCATTATAATTAATTTCTGAATTTTTTATTCATATTAATTTCACAATGTTTAATAACTATTTTACAATTTTTATGTTTGAATGATAATATTAATATTTTTCTAAATTTTTTTTGAAGCATTGTGTGTTATGTAACACAAGCTATCAATAAAATTAAATTTAATAATAATATATATATCATAAAATCCCAGGATCGTAAATTCAACAATGATTAAAATTAGTTTTTCTATAGAATTTTTTTTTAATCCAACATAAATTTATGATGATACTTATTCCCCCTAAAATTATCATGTTCCCATCCATCATTCTCAAACTATTGTTTTTATTGTAAAACATTAACCACATGGGTAGTCTTATTTCATAAAACATTCAATATTCAATTCAGACTCTCTACCAGTTGATACTCATATTAGATATATTTTAAAAATGTCTAAAACTAAATGTTCATTACATATGAACTATTAGGTATGTACTTATACATGAGACATACAATGAACACAATGTGAATTTGATAGAGGTTTTGTGAAATAACCAACTGATATGATATCATCCCAATTAGACAAATAATTTCAAAGGGATTGATTTACCTAGGGCTTATTTTACCATTGTTTCCACGTATAATTACCCTATTCCATAGAAATATTTAAAGAAAAACCTTTCAATAACTTCTTATTAAAAATCACATCGTTGATTGTTAGCATATATTTCCAGAAAAATTGGTTCCATCGTTATGAGATGATGAAAGGAATTATTATTCAAATTCATTTATTCTAAAATTATAGTTACAAATAGATTTATTTATCCAAATCAATTTCAGTAGGTTGGATAACTACGCGAATTTCCTTAAATGGATTTATAAATTACCATCAGAATGCTCTAGAAAAATTTATTATTTTATGAAAACACAATTAGATGAATGTGTTGATAAAAAACCCCATTAAAATTTAGATAACAATATCTATACACATCTTATATGGATTTAATGGTTCTTTTTTATTGAACATATTTCTAAGGATAGTACTCCAGGTTGAAACTCATCTTTTTATAGTTATCTTTCAGAAGACATTTCCATAACTTCAAGGTATTCCTCAGTTCATAATTATATTCAACTGATTGTGGTACTCAATGAAAATTTAAGAAATCTTAAATTTATATCTTATAAATCTAATATTGAGTGAATTTTTCTCTACTAGTAATTTAGTGTGATCAATGTTTAAGGTGATCGACTACAACCTATATTGAAATATTCCATTTTGACATTTTGGGGTGTCCGATGAAAAATTCCAGGCAGATGTGTTTTCATTTCCCTCATGGTATGGGTAATGGATTTTTCATCTAAATATACTATTTCCTATAATAGTAATCTTACAAACATACCCTGATCTAAGATAAAAACATAATTCTATATCTCTTAATTCCATCACACAACATTTTTCTTAATATTAATATACATTATTTTTCATTCAGTATTAATAGATAATGGAGAACTATTAATTCCATTTAAAAATACACCTTTTATTATGGAATGGAATAAACCCATACATGATTATGGAACCTTAACATTTTTTCATGATTAATGATAAAATCATATAATTTTCTAACCTTCATTAGAATCTCTATATCAAACTATTATGATACACTAATATTCACTTATATAGATGGTTAACCATTCCATTAATCAAGATAAAAAAATTCACCTTTATTCAATATTTCTGGATCCATCCACACCAAATTGATAAATATTGATCATGTTTTATTCTATTCATGTATAATCTAGCATGATACTTTATACACAAATCACTTGAATTAATTCAAGTAATTTATAATGAATATTAGTGAATTAATTCATGAAAATAAACCACATAAATTCAGCCCACCTCATGGTGTTAATTACAAATTTTAACTTTGTATTCATGATGATATTTAACCAATCATCTGATTCTCCTTTCAAAAAATAGGCAACCAAAATTATTTTTTCAGGTTTTTAACAATGGATAATTGAAAATATAGTTTTAGTTTTATTGATCCATTTCATCAAAATAAGAGGATAAAAAACCCAAAATGTAAGGTGGGAATTGCTTCATAATAGACATAACATAGAATTTTTATATAGTTTTCTCATTTTAATGGTTGGTGTCATTCATTGATTGAAAAATTTCTGTGAGAATAACAATGATATTTTACTTTACAACACCATCAACATTTAGTTGATTAGGTGGTAAATCATTTCATGGTCAATCATAGTCTTCATTAACATGGTTCCTTGGGTTTTATTTTTTGATTAAAACCACAACACATAGAATAAGAAACAATAATTGTATTTAGGAGCATTATAGTCATTAAAAATAACTTATTGAAAGTCCAAATCATGACACATTGTTTTTAATATATGACGCTTTATGTTAAACCAAAGTTTATTAATTTTAATGAAATATTTAAATCCATTATGTTGGATCTTAAAGATTTTGTGAATTTCTAATGAATACCCCACATGAGTCTCAAACTATGTGTAAAAAAACATTTTCTCTCACCAGGTGATGATAGAGTCTAGATCAATTCTTTCTTTTTGGTGTGGTTACCAAGAAGTACATATATAGTAGAGACACATCCACTTTTAGTTTCCATATGTGAGTATAATTATTTGAATCCACTCACTCTAAAAATTACCAAAATACCAAGACATTTTCATATACATTCTCTCATCCTAAGAGTATCAGTAGATATACACATATGGATCTCAATGAATTTTGTTCATCCTAGTTTTCATTTGTCAATAAAATATTTCTTTGATAACAACTATAAAAACACAAACATCAGAAAAAAAAAATTTACATCTTAATAGATAAATATTAAATTCATAACATAACAATTGATGCAAACACTATTTAGATTTAATGACTTTAGAAAGGATGCCACATTAAGATGTTACATAAGTGATCTATGTAATATCAATTTTTTTTAATAACTAGTACCATTATTTTGAATATAATATATTATACTTTACATCATAACATAGGAAGTGGAGACATAATAAATAGCCATATCAGATATTCTGAAATGATAAATAGGAGTGAAAGAATTATATAATAAACACAATTGTATGAGAACAAATAATAGAATTAAAAAAACATGAATAGAATATAATAGATCATAATGTTGATTCATTTTATAAATAACATCAGTTAATAAGACAAAAATCACACTTGATTCAATTAACATACCCCATATGAACAAAATAATGGAAGAAGGCATAGATTTGTGGAATAAACATGAAAATATAAAATTGTTTCCTTAGTAATTCAAGGAAACTTTCCTAGACAATCATAGTGTAATGGGTTAATTTTTATTTACATAATATAATATAGAGGTTCTTGTCAATGATAAATGAATCCATAATTCACAAATAATAATATATGAAGGGGTGGTAAAACTAAAGTCTCCATATAAAAATTTTCAGGTGTTAGATATATTTTTTAAACTATATATCATTATTTTTAACCTTTATTTTCTTGATTTAACCATACCTAGTTGAAAAATATTCACCCTTATAATAATTCATTACAGCATAAAATTAAGGCGAATATTTTAGGAAACATAAACCACAAAATTCCATGTTTGGAGTAAAATTGTATATATTCGATTTCTAGATATTTTATAAAAAATTAAAATATAAATACATGGAATGCATTGAAAAATCACTTCTAGATAAATATTTTATTTATCCAGGAATTTTATTATACATAAATTAATGATAAATAAAATTATAATATAAATAAATTTTTTATAACTAAAACGGACTTATATTTGTATAAATTTAAAATTAAAATCATAATGGTATATTTAAATTGTTTTTTGATGAAAATAGGTGACAAATTTATAAAATTAAGTATTTATAATTATTTTTTGAAATAAAAATCATTTCAAAAAAATTATTCCCCCCTAAGAAAAATTTTATTTTATAATTTATAAAAAAATTATTAAGTAATTATTTTTAAATTTTTATGATATTAGTTATAATATTGATGCACATAATTCAATAAAAACATTTCTGGAGAAAATTTAGATCTGACTCATAAATCACCTTTATTGAAAATCGAGATCTTATGTATTGATAAATACTTTATGTCAAAAATTATATATTTCTTTTAATTTTTATATTTCTATTGATACATAAAATTTATTTTCTTCATTATAATGATCACATTTGAAAATAATATTATAATTACATATCACAATTCCATTAAAGATCAATGTTTAGTGTTCAGTACGTTATTGAGCTTTGTGTTCTTAAAAAATAATAATTTTGGGGGTAACATTGTGCAATGTATTTCTTTAAAATGATTTAAATTAATGTAATTCTTCTATTACTTCATCTCATGATTGGTGGAAAGGTGGTTCAAGACATTATTTTTAAAGAAAATTGGTTTTTATCCATGGTCAGTTTTTTTTAAACGTGAGGAGAAAATTTTTCAAGAAGTTTTGAGGTTGTAATTCACAGTTAGATCTATAATATTTCCCATGTTAGGTTTTATATCATTTTTATTTCACATTTTATTCCTCATTAGTTCTAATATGGTATTTTATAGACTTCCATATATTATATTGATATTGATTTCATATTTAGGATTCCTTATAGAATTTTGACCTAAGCATAAAAGACATGTAAGATCACATGATTACTTATCCTGAGGTGTTTTCTCCATAAGAACCATTTTGAATAGTCTGCGATATAATATAAAATACAAAGAATGAAATAAAGAGTAAAATAAAATGGGAATGGTGTTGTAATTTATAAATAGGGGTGAAAATATAATAACAGTGTTCATGTTACATACATGGGTGTGAAACAATGATGCCAACATTTGGTTTTTCCAGTTTTACCCAATTCAATGAAACAACTGCTTATTACATGATTTGTGTTTTTGATTCTTCATCAACCTATGATTTCATCATAAGTCATGTGGCTTTCTTGAATAAGTTTTTTCCAAAATAATTGATATCTATTTTCATTGAATTAATATAAATAAATTAATAAATAAATATTTTATTTAATATTATTAATGATGATTAGTAGATCTTATTTTTTTATTAGGTTCTATTGAATTGTTTCCTTCCTTATATAATTTCATTTCATTAATTAAACGTATTTAAAATTAAATATGATTAAATGACAGTTCAAAATTCAATAATTAATACCGAATTAAATTATAATAATATTAAACTAAGAACATAGAGGGTCAATTTCATGATCAATTAAAGGTAATGTGTTGTATTATCACTCAAAATATACTATTTGTAAATTCAAAACTGAATATGAATAAAATAATATATTGAATGGAATAATAAAATAAATGATAGAAATATTGATTTATGAAAAATTAAATAACCTCTATCGCAGCCCATGTTCCTTCTTAAAAGATAACCATTGCTGGGTTTAACCTCTATTGAGAAATGTTATTGATAAATGATTAAAGGTTACAAATTGAAGTTGGATTGAATCAAATAAAAACTACAAAAAATTAATAATTTCCATTTTTTAATCAATTCACTATATTAAAGAAATTAAGTTACACTAAGGAAGAATATAACAAAAAATTTCATGATGCATTTGAGGTTTTTAATATAAAAATAAAGTGGAAATCTAAAATTTATAATTGAATAAAAAGCATGAAATGTGAAAATTTTATCAGAACAGAAAAACATGAAAAAAATGAAACCTAATTTCAACATATTAATCCTTAAATAATATTTTTTGAGGCTTGGGTCAATCCAAACATTTAAAATTTTTAATATTAATTTCAACAAAACAACTGGTGGTGGAATGTTCGAGTTGAATTGAATTTCAATAATTCCTTAGTTTACATGATTTCCTTTCTCTCTTATCAAAAATGTTCCATTAAATTGAAACTTCTTTAGAATTTGGTTAGTTTAATGAGGAATAATTTATTAACCAAATATTAATATAAAATTTCGTAAACCTTCAATATAATTTAAATATTTGTCTTGATTTTATACATGAAATTGTGGGTGACATTTTGGACAACGATATCTGGCGCAACATTTTTAGTTTTACAAGGTAATCTAAAACAACATTACTAGAATCCAAATAGCATGGGTCCAAATTTATGGAAACATTTCCCTATATATTATTTTTAAACATATGAAATATTATCTTATTTTTAATTTTATTATTGTATGAAAATATATTTTTATATCATATAGTTTATAATTCTATTCAGATATGTTTATTCATTTGAGGCATGATATATATATATATATATATCCTAAATTGTGAATAATATATTTTTCTATAAGAAAAAAATATTCTGAATAAATTATGTAACCAAAACATTAAATTTATAATTATAATTATTATATATATTTCTTCTCAAATTAATGTTTAAATGGGTAATTATTAATACTTTTAAAACTAGAATTTCTTATTTTAGGAGAAATAATTTTTAAACTGTAAAATATATTAACCAAAAGTTTTTAAAACATTAATAAAAATGATAAGGATACTATATCTCATACATAATTTTTTTATTAGAATATTTAAGTATCATGAAATACATTGAAAGGAGGTTTAACAAAGATGAGTGTGAAAAACACCATCCGCATCCACTTCAGCAAAAACAGAACAAAAATTATTGATCATAGATGACCAACACAGTATATCCTCTATAATTTTTTTCTTCTAAAGGGAAACAAAAACCAAATTATCCTCCCTATAAATATGGGATACATAGAAAGATATTCTATCTGTAAGACAAAGGTAATCAATACTGGTCGGTAACATTTGTCGTCAGACATTCCATGACCGAGCATTAGGAATTTGTACTTCCACACATGAGATAGATTACATCCATGAATTTCCCCAACCATGGAAGAAATAATACTTTTACCTATTTATTATTAACTATAATTTATCTTCAACTACATATACATTCCATTTGAAGTCATAAAATAACCATTAACAAAAACCTGATGAGAATGTATGACGCCACGACAACCCAAGGGTTATAAAGCACCTAAAGATGACCCATCAACATTGAATTTAAATCATTCTATTATATGTGTATCCATAAAATTAATTTAGTCATAAATGAATTCCTGGACCTATTAAGTACACCGAAAATACTCAAGATAACAATATCAGATAATTTATTCCCAACAGAGACAATCTATATTTTTAATGGAAACATTATGTACCATTGAATTAAAATGTTAATTGAATGAAAATAGTGTAATTTAAAATTTAAATAAAACCAATAATGGACCCTCCATGTGTAGGTGATCTCATCCACAGATGCATCCAAGATCAGTGTTTGGATCTATTTACTTCAGTCTACATTGCATATGGATCTTAACAGAGCATATTGACTCCAAAAATCTATAGAAAAGACAATAATATCATCCACATACACCAATAATTTTTTTTAAATTATAAAAAACAAATTAAAATGTGATTCCTCAACACACAATCATAAATTGCATTTCGGGGTAAGGAAAATCCATACTTGCTGAATTATCCTATGAAGAGGTAGTCATTGCCTCTAAATCATCTAGATTAAAACCAATTCATCAGGTAAAATTAATGTATTTTTAAATCCTTCTAACCTAAAATCCATTATGATAGAATCATCAAAAAATACTAGTATAATTTTTTGGCATTAAACTATCCAGACATATTTCATATTCATATTTGAATTTATAGATCATAATATTCAATCCCAGGAAGCTCCACACAAAACTGAGTAGGAAACACTCCTTTTATTTTGGAATGAAAAAATATATCAATAATGGAAACATTTTTAATATAATTATGTAAAAAAAATCATCCATTATATTCCCTTAATAAAAAAATGTATAGCATTATTTCAAATTTGAATACTTATAAACCATCCATTTGGAACATAGTATAATATTATGCAATACCTGTTGATAGTTTCCCAAATAGATTATGGACCATACATATGATGAAAATTTTGAATTATTTTTGTTATACTGATGTAGAAGAAAAAAAAATTCATTGGAGGATAGAAGATTCCAATTTATTTTCTTTTAGAATTGATTCAGGGGAAATCCAGAGATATTGGATCCCTAATCCTCCCATATCTGTAGGCTTAATGTAATCCTTCCACACAACAATGATCGGTTTCTTGTATTGAATTAAACCAGCCAATATAAAATTTATAATCATATTCTGAAACACATAAAAGATATTTCTATGCCAAATGTGTAATTATAAAGTATAAACAAATAGAGACGTAATCACCAGATGTTCTAAATAGATCATACCATCCTTAGACATAGTCTCCCCCTCCCATGATTCAATATTAATTATATTTATCAATGAAATATTCTTCATATTACACCTTTGTACCTAACCCAAAAAAGATTAACCCCATGGTATGTAATGCAAAGATACCCTCTATAACCCCAAAACCCATGGAAATAGTTTTTTTATTTACAAATAGTCTCTTCCCAAAAATTCAAAAACCTTTTTTCCTAGATTATATATTGACGAGAAACATATTAATTATGAAGTATATGTTTGATATAACATATGGTGACTCTATCATCTTAACCAAAAATTAAATTTTAACTTCCATAAAAAAAGTTCTGAGGGTGATAAAATCCACACATGAATTTATTTTGGTTGAAAATACTCACATTAACTAGATCAGCTAGATAATATCTAAAATAATCTTCAAAAATTTCAAATACAAACAAATATAGTGGGTCCTTCTACCAAATTTTTTTGGAACATAATAGGATGCCCCTTGGGAAACCATTAATATGAATAGATAACCCTACACTCTTGATGATAATGTTAATAAAATTGTTAAACCTACAAAAGAACCCATGTATTATCAGAATAAAAAAGTTATATCATATTTTAGAGTATCAAAATATTTTGAAATTTCTAGTTTATAGGACATATTACCATTCCTAACTATTTTTTTCTTCGTGATGTAATTAAATTCGGATGAATAATAGACACTACTATCATTATTTCTTATAGGTAAAACCCCAAACCGATTTGATGAAAAAATACCTCAGAAATTACACCCATTCAAAAAATTCAGTATCTTACTAAACACCATTAGAATGGATTTTCTAGTGGAAACGTGTCTTAAATATATAATATCAAAATCATTACCCTTTTTGGATGAAAACAAATTAATTTGGAGTTTTTTTCAAAAGAAATATATACAGGGAAAAAATTATATCAATACAATGACAAGCTAGAAATTAATAATATCCAAAATGAATATAGATAATTTTATATTGAATCCATCAGGTCTTGAAATGCTATCAATATTTAAAGAGAAGAGAGCTTATATAATTTTATATTCATTGAGTGAATCCATAATCATCTTGAATTTCATTTCATCAATAGTAGAATTAATTGAAAAATTAGTTATTTGGGTATTTTCTTCCCCTTTTTCTGAAAAAAAATACTCAAAATAAATTCCTATTACATTAGAAATTTCATTTTAATGGAATGAAAAATTCTATTAATTTTGATGGAAGTCAGAACTTTTTATATCTTTTAACCATATGCATGTAGAAAAATATTCCTTGGTTTTTATCTCCCTCTTTATGAAAATAGACTTTGAATTGATTTTAGGAAATACTCTCCTCGAGATCAAAACGAATTTAAATTTTGGAATATGCCTAAAACTCCTCCAAAAAGTGAGTGTCCTAAATTTTATTAATATCATGAAATTTGAAAAAACAAATTCCATCCTCCATGATATCACGATGAATTTTAGTGAAGAATATTTTACTTGAATATTTGAGAATTATATTGACATTCATTAACATAATAGCTAATATGTGTTAAGGGCTACCAAAGAAAACAACCATTCAAGAATCCATAACAATTTCTCTTAGACCTAGCCCAACTACCCATGATTTTTAAAAGATGAATGGTAAATGGGATATTCTAGAATTATATGTACAAATATCAACCAATAGAGGATTATAGTATGAATAAATCATTGAATGTGTAAGACTATATAAATCAAAAGCCTCAATAAAATTATCCACTTTTCCAAAGAATCTCTCCAATTTTCTAGCTTGCCTCCCATTGAGAGTATACATACTTCATTTAAAATGAACACATACCATTATAAATTTTATTTATTTATTTATACTCATTTAAAGTTCATGGTACAATTTTATTGGATATTTTTAAATGATAACCGAATAGTGAATATACAATTTTGAATGAAATTATTTTTACATCCCCATAATATTTTTTATTTATTCAAATTGAGACATTTTCAATGTTTTATAATTCATGTAACTCTAGATACTCATACCCAATATCAATTTATTTTCACATTGATACTTCACCAAAAAATATATAGATTACATAAAATTTATCTATAAAATTCAATTCATATTAAGTCTATAAATGATACTTTCATTCACATATATGTCACATATGATAAATCCACCATCACTGGCAAACATTTGATAGTATCAATGGTCCACGTTGAACTAGATGAACTTCTATTCTACCGTAATGACATCTAACATATTGTTTAATTACCTAATTTCACCCATGATCTAATAGAATCTATACTAATATATCAATTAATACTACTTCTAGTTGTTTAAAATTTATTATGATTCAATATGTAAAATTATTTAACCATTATTCCATAAAAATGGTCTATTTTTATATATAAAAATTAATAATGATATTATAGCCATACAACCATTCCATTAGAAAATTATATTATTGTTTTCCAGAAAATAAGAGAGAAAATTTCACCAAAGAAAACTATCTATTATTTAAAAAAATTACTAGTTAATTATTCCTCCTAGTGCATTGGACAATCTACTTATTCATTCAATCCATATACAAACTTGTTCTATTGTACCTTATTTTTATATTAAGAATTCAATAATATGATGGTACAGAAACATGAAATGAGTGTATATTCTCCTTCATCACTATATCCTTATATTTCTCATTACAAATACTAGATTAATCATTGATTATTTGGAATTCACCTCCATTTTATAGAATATTATAATGAAATTATTTCCCATACCTTTGAAATAGTCATAGGAATCTTGTAGGACACCTTTAAAGAAGTATTTTCCCACTTTTTAGAATTTCTTCATTCATAACACTTCCATGAGATTCTACTGATCTTGATTGAGATGACCCAACCATATCATACATATACATTTCATCATTTTACATGAATATTCATGGAACCTTATAAAAAATAACACACCCAAAAATTTTATGTTTTGTTCGTCTTAATATTAGTTTCATTAATTTATAATTTTATCATAATTATTAAATATATCCCATAACTTCTCTAGTCAATTTATCCTTCTAGGAAAACTACTCATTATATTCCTGATTATTTTATTGTGAATGAAAAAATAATAAAAGGGTGATATAAAATGATTGAGGAAAGAAAATATAAGAGGTAACTATTAAATATCACAATTAATCACAAGATGAACAAGTGGTGTGAGAGAATAATTAGGGTGAATAATGATAATATAAGAAATTCATACCCAAAAAGCATATATCAATAATAATGAGCCATGACTTTTGAATTATTGTATAACATAATACATGATTCATAAGAGTATGATGTCAATAGAAAATATTACATATTCATGAGAACATAATAAATGTACATTTCATAATAATTTGTTTTTGAAGTATATTGTGGCACATACATAAGTGTAGAAAATAATTATATATATCAAGGCTCGCTAATTAGATCATCATCACATTGTTGATAGAGTCCCATAGAATAGTATATTTGGTTAAATCCACATTCCTATAAACATAGTGGATAGATTAACATTCTGTATTGGGTTTACTATTGAGTGCCTTAAATGATATCTCAATAGATATAAATAATTACCTAATACATTTTAAGGATATATAATTATAATCATTCCCATCACATAATCAAAATACATACATATATCTTCCACATGAACAAGAAAACATTAATCACCCCCTCGTGTATTAATCAACAATTGGGAAAGAAATGGGTCTCAGTAACATCTTTACAAGACATGATCATAATCCAACAATATCGAGAATGAGTGTATAATTAAGTCAGACAACCAGTGAAAATTATATTCATTAGAAAATAAATTTTTAAGATAATTATTAAATTTATTATAAAATATAAGAAGAAACCTATTTTATTTTAATATAAATTAAATATGTATAATAAAATAATTTATAAACAAAATATTTTTACAAAAATAAAGGAACTAAATAAAAATCACTTTGAATAATTTTAAAAATATGGGAAAGGTGATTCCTAAAGGAACCAAAAGAAAACATTTGTAAGAATGTGACCATGAAAAAATATTTATATAAATATTAACTTAAAAAATTGTAAAATTTGGTTTGAAATTACCGTATTAAATAATAAAAGTATGCATAATTACATCCATTAATGAAAATTAATATCATTGTGATGGATGAAAGCGATTATATTCCATAACAAATATTTCAAATTGGTTCCACTTACAAGATTCATTTATGGAGAAATATAAAGCAAAAAAAGAATAAATACTAATAATACATATAAAAACAATAAATATACATTGGATAAGAAAAAAATAATACATTATAATGAAATTAAATACTATTTTTCACAATGATAATATTGAAATAAAAATATCAATTTCAATGTTATATTTGATATAAAACCCATATGATTTGGATAAATTATAATTCAAAATAACATGACATAAAAAACCAAAGATATTTTTGTATACCTAACTAATTAAATGGCAATTATGAAAAAATGTTTTCATTAACATAACATACACCTCAAAAAAATAAAACATGTATTTAATATGTCACGTATCATAATGAAAAATATTAAGGTGATAAACCCATACATAATACATCTATAGTGTTGGAGTCACGTTAAAAACCTATATAAAAACATAATATTTATTATCAATATGTATAATAACTATATTAATATTTATTTTATTTAATAATATTTATTCAGAATTCTTTGTTACCTATATATTTATGGTTTAGTGATAACATTAATATTTTGGTGTAATTTTATTTATTGTTTCCTTGATTTCTTTTGTTTTCAATTTTGATCCTTGGTCCTTGGTCATGGGTTAATAATTTAATGAATTTTAGTGAATTTTTAACATTGTTTTTTGAAATATTATTTAAGTCCCATTGTCCTTTAACTGGACTAATGGTGAAAGTATAGATGGAATTATTTAAGAACTAATTTTTATTGTTTTTTATATAAAAAAATATTTTAATTTATTAGGGAATATAATTTATCATACTACAAATAATAAATATGAGAAAATAAAATAATATTAATTAAAACATATGACGGATAATTAATTTATATTAGTTATTCATGATGTAAATGGAATAACATCATTCATTTGGGTGGTAAAACTGACCCACACAATAACACGTTAAAAATATGGAATTGGTAACAATATTATTTTAATACCAATAATATAACTTTTATTGAAAAAAATGATTTCAAAATAATTTTAGTAAAGTTATAAATTGTATTTTTAATATTTATTTAAAATAATATAAGAATTAATAATTAATAAGATTAGTAAACATATAAAAACAACATCAATCGTTTCATAAATATGCATTTTGAAAAATGATATATGAATATTCTTTTTAATAGAGGGTCTGAAATTTAATATTATATTGTTAGGGAAAAAAATTATGAAGAAATTAATGAAAAAATTGAAGTAAAAATGATTGATTTTAATATGGAATGGTGGATTCCTTTATCAGTGAGCCAATGTGGTGTCTTTGCAAATACTCTTTCCTTAATTTGTAAGTAATACCTTTTTAAAGGAAATGTGGATCAAATATAGAAAAATAATTTAAAATGGATGATGTTAGATTGATCATTCACTCATCTACTTATTTAGTATTAATTATTTATAATATTTTATATCATTATTATATTGTTATTCTCATATACCTCATTCTCTAATGACTATGGTAACTAGAATTTACCATGGTGACTTATTTTTTAAAATCAAATGAAAACTAAATTTTTTAAAAAATATCAATATGACGATTAAAACCTTGGAGTGTAATAATTAAAATTAAATTTATGAATAAATATTTTGTATTTTAAATTAAAAAATTATATATATATTGAAAATAATTTTTAATGAAAATGAAATTTTAAACAGTTTAGGTAGATATTATTATTTCATATAAACTATCCGTTAAAAGAAAATACATAATATAGATTATAAATTAAAATGATAATATTTATTATTATTTTCTTTTAAAAGTGATCATGTTAATTTATTAAGGTAAACACCCACAACACATTGGAAAAAAATCATGTAAAAAATATCCCATTCTAAAATTAAATCATTTTAATCATATACCATTAAAATTTATTATCTATCTTATAAACAAAAAAATTAAATAAAATAGTATTATAACTTTTGTTTTAATATTACAAATACCTCTGAACATGCATTAAAAAAACAATTATAATATTTTTTAATAAATAGTTTTTTCCAATAAATCAATTTAAATAATTTTTATCATTTTATCTTATTCCCTAATTTTTTATTATTTTTAGATTCTATTATTTTAAATTTTTTACTATAAACTAAAAATATATAATGTACTTCTTTTGTAAAATTATATCTATGGTCAAAATATCCACAACATTATATATAATGACTATATATACAATGGATATATTAAATTTATATATATATCTTTATATACATACCTATAACCATTCTTCATATTCTATAATTTATCTATTTAAATATGTTAATCATATTTTTAACATGATATATTTTTCTATAGTTTGTGTTAGTAGTATTCATATTTTGTTATATCATGATGTTGAGAATTTCAACATTTTTGTAGTTTTATTTAAATATCAGTTTGTTCCCTTAGTAATTTCTATAAATATTTTTATTTTGGTTTTATTATAATTAATTTCATTGGGTAGTTGAAAATTTTACCCTAATGAAATAAGACAATATTAAGGTTCATTTCATAGGTTGTTATATCCTACACCTTTCAATATAATTTTACAGTTGAAATATTGTTACTCGGATGAAAAAAAATGTGGATACATTTGTTTCATTTCATATTTAGGTTCTCATGTAGTTACCAAAATACTTATAAATATTTCATATAACATCAAACATGTGGTTGTTATTATATTTTAAATATTTATCTTAGTGATATAGTATTTAAAATAGTTTTTATTAAAAAAGTTATAATGATTTATCTATACCTCTCATTTGTTTATTTCATGTGGTGGATCATGTACATTTACTTTCAAAAGTGATAGATGGAATACATCATTCATATATTAGATATTCGATGGAATTGAAAGATGATAAGCCTATATACCCACATGATTTATGAAATATTATGGTATAATATATCTAGGGAATAATTTCCAATTCTTCTAGATTCTCATAACACACTTTCGTGGTTATATTTGATGGAATACTTTTTCTCCATATTCAAATTAAATAATATTATCAATTATTATTATTATAACCTTTTTATAGACATAGTGTAGTTTTTTGTGGTGTGTAATAGTTTGAACCATCACTGAAATAGCTTTATTAAGGCATATTTCATCGTCATATGCACTTAATCATTATCGCATCATGTTATAGTTATGATCTTCTACCAAAAAATTGGCCACACATGGTTCCATTTTAATTCTATAATAGAAATTTTAGTTTTAAATGAAATCTACCGTTGGATGATGTTAATACCAACCAGTTTTTGAATCCACATAAATGGGACATATAATATCATACTGTATTTTAATTTTACTTCCATATTGACCATAAATTTGAGCATGATAGTCTATGATGAATCAAAACTCCACATACAGTTCCTAGAGAAATATTCTACGTATCTTCATGTGATACCTTATATCTCGATCAGATACAATTGTTACGACAATCATTTTTACCCTAACAACATCATTTATGTATATATTCTTCATTTTTATCGATTGAAAAATTTTGTATGATAAAAATGAAATGTGTATTCAATAAAATGTGATTAGTTATATCCCAAAGGAATATATGACCTTTAAATGTCATAAGAATACCTTGAAAAAAAACTATGTTGGTGGTCTCCCATTTCCATAAAGTTATGGTTAATGGTTGAATCATTCCATTAGACATAAAATTCTCATCCTTAACATGATGGAATAATAAGAATGAAGATATATACTCTATAATTTCAGTATTCATTTTAACCGGCTATATATAATCCGTCAGATATATATATATGTGTTTTATAATATTGATAGAGAATTATGAAATGTATTACAAAGTATTGGGTATTTTGAAATGGTAATTTTGGAAATATATTTGGTTGAACACATTATATTAGACTCTACCACAGTTTCTAGATTGTTATTATGGGTCATAGAACAACAATTGGGAAATGGATTGGTCTCAAGGATGATTTTGTTGTGTATTGCTTCCCTATCTTGTTTTTAGAGGTAGTTTAAATGATTGAGTTTAAAAAATATTTCTTTCTAGTAAACAGTATGTTTAGAGATCATTTGTGATGAATATGGCCATATTATTATATTAAAACATATTCCTATAAAAAATCAAACTCTAATTATATAATTTCCTTTTTTTAAATGTTCTCATGACTATGGGTTATAGGGTTTTGAAAATTTGATAGGTCCTTTATATGAAAGATTATTCAAACAATAGAGTCACTCTATGAATAGTGTTCGAAAAATCGTAATGTTTCAAGATGAGTGTTAATAGATAATGGTATTCTAGTTGATACATCTATCATTATAGAGGTTCCTTAAATGAAAAACAGTTAATTTATGGAAAATGAAATATATAAGATAATTTTTTTTATGTTAATGGGTTACTTATGTAAGGAATGGAACTAAATAAGTGTATTAAGCCCTTATTATATGAATATATTACCCAATGTTGATATGTAAATGTTCCTTAGATACGTAAGGATATTTCCCTTGTTTTAAAATATTAATGTCTGGTAGTCACTCTCTGATATGCAAGGCTAAATTTATAGATACATAAATATAAATTCCCATGATATGTGAAGGTGATTCCCTGGTTAATTTTTTTATAATTTTTTAGTTTTCCATTAAATATGTAATGATAAATTTCTGTTGAATAAATTTTATTTTATGTGTAATGGTATCAAAAATGGTAATGTGGTGACATGAAAGAGTAATGATATTAAAAATTAATCTTAGTCCTCGCAAAAATGGTAATGTATATAATTTTTTTTTTCATTGATGGGTATGGTAATTTGGGGGTGTGATAGGTAAGGGTTTCAAATATAAGAGCCCATGCATATTGGTATATGTTTTGTCCCATAATTGAGTTTAACACAAAATTTCTAGATTGTTCTAAATGGTTCATTGAATAATTTAATTATGTATAAATGGGATATTGAATTCATTTTGAAAATAATATAGTGTATGGAACCGATATATATATATCTATTTATTTTCATTCCCTAATGAGACATTTTTATTATATAAGTTTGATTACTCATAGTTTTTTCATTGTTGGAGTCCCTTTATCTCTTGCTATGTGGTGAACATCTATTTAATATTTAATACATGATGTTATTTTTTTGGTGGTAAATGGTCTTGGGTAATGTTGTGTGTGTTAAAAATAAAGGAAACATGTTAAATTTAGTTAATTCATAAGAGTTACATAATATTGATATCCTCTGGGGAATGAGGGATTTTACCTCATTGATATTTTGTTATTTTTAGGTGTTTTTTGGGGTCATGGTTGATTCCCTCCATTGGTTTATGGATGATTTTTATTATTATTTGGTTGTTGATGTGGTTGATTTGAAATATTATTGGTGAAACCCTTGTGAAGGTGGGTTACTATGATCACCTGGAATAGAGAAATATAGGTTATCTAGAATAGTTAAGTTGTTGTTCACCATTACAATGTAATGTTTTAGATGATAATTAGTGTTATTGAATTAGTGTCGGCCATTTTCATTGGTACTGAATGTGTTTCACAAATATGACTTCTACAGTGTTGACCATTCTTGTGAGTAATGAAGGGGGTTCTCAATATTATGATCATAAAAGGTTAGTGATTCCATACACACAGTGGGATGATATAATATCTCAGAGTCTTCATACATATATGTTTCATCTAAATAGAAAAATATTCATTATATAACATAAAAAACAATCCAATACTATATAGTTTTAGTGTCTTTGGAACCATGGAAGAAAAAATATCTAGTTTAAAAAACATCTACATCATCTCTTACTTATTCATTCATTGTAAGATCTCTTTTTGACATATCTTACATAATATCTTTTTCATATATAGGGGGAAATAAGAATAATGAAACGATTATCACTAATTATCAACAGGGGTAGAAAAGGGATATATCAATCATATCATAATTATAAGACCTAAATACATAAACAATTCATTTGAAAATTATATACTGCATATAATATAACATGATATCATGCGGTGGGATAAATCAAAAAATTTCACAATGAATTATACAACATATCCCATTATATAATAACATAAGACATGAAATATTGGAATACAGGAAAACATAAATAGTAATTTATATATTATTCATGTCTAACTTATAAGAAAATAATACCTGACTAATTCACTGGTTGAACCATGTTTACCCCTCTTTCCATCCCATTAATGATGTACAAGGTTCACACAACATTCTACTATTTTTTATCTCATGATATTTACATATTTACCCAATCCATTAAGCGAATATATATATCACACCACTCACATAATAAAAACCATACAGCTATGTTCCACAAGAAAATAAATCATTCATTCAATCATAATTCCTGATAAATGGTTTCATAAACATCATTTAATTATAATATAATCCATGAAAAAGATATGGGTTTCATAAATATCATTCCATCATAAACATAAACCAAAAAAGGAATAATGGATCATATATTCATGAAAAATGTCCACATTAAATAATATGTGACAACAAATCATGTTATCATATATGAAAAATTATTTCACAAAACTCATGAAAATAATAGATAATAAAAATATCATTTCTTTTTTGAAAGAATTTTATATTCTTAAATATCAGATCAATATTAGAATAAAAAAGTTTCTATGAAAATAAACATGTAAGATAATGTGTTAATATTAAAAACACTGTTTCATTATGAAATTATAAAAACTAGTCCATTCGGTATAAGTTAAAATTACATTCATCTCATACTTTTTCTAGAAATGTCACAATGTAATTCATTAGGAAAACATAGAAAGATTCATTTCAAAATGATAAGTAAAATTTTACACATGGGTAAAAATAACATCAAAAAATTATATAATATTAATAAAAATTTCTTTGTGATTTATTTTCAAAACATGCACATACGTGATGAATATTGTCTGTAATATACACTTGTTTAAACAATCCCAATTAGAAATAATATTGTGAAATTTTACAGAAAATTAGGTATATTTATTTCATACGTTTCTAGAGATCCATTATAATGGTTTAAATAATGATATTAACTGATAACATAATTTTATTCATACTAATGATGTTATATAAGATAATATTATATTATCAGATAACCCATTTGTTAATAATATTTCATTTTTACCCATGTTTTGGGTGTTAACAGCTTCAATTTCAAATACATGTTTTGTCATAAATGTATAACTTCTTGTGATTGCTTTATTTTCCAATAACTTACATAATTATATTAAGGTAATATATATATATATATTAATCATTAATTATGAACATTTATATTATCAATATATTATTATGAACATGGAAAATTAATACAATCGAGTTGTGGTGACAGTAGGTCTTATGTCCACACGAGCAATGGCATAATTCCTTTAATAGTTAAATGGTAAGAAAGGGACTGATATATTAATGTTTAGAGAATAAAAATAGTTTTTTATAACTATAATATATAAATATATATATCTAATACTTCTTTCATTATACCCATTCATGTAAATTTGTCATGAAAAACCGAATACACAATGGCGTGGACATTATATGCCATACATATACATGCTTTCTCCTTTCATTATTAATTGGACATATAAAAAGTGGAATATGGTTGATTCGTAATCATAATAACATATTAGAAAATATTTAATAACATATTCAGTATGTATTAATGGACACAAAACATTAAAAAGAAGTAGAGGATTAAAAAATCCTAATAGTGTCAGAAATGAGGATTAACTCTTTCTTTGTGAATTTCCTTTAGTTCTACTCTTAGGGAAAGTAGGATCAGTCTTTTGAAATGAATAAAACCTATAAGAAGTGTTTAGGTAATTATATAATATAAATATTAAGGATATGATCATGAATTAATGCTCTATTTAATTAAAAGTAGTTAGGTAAAATGATTCCTTTTATAATTGAGACGAGGGGAGCTTTTTGAATTTCCAAAAAAATGAATTTATAATAACCTTCATAGAAATAAAATTAGAAAATGTCCATTTCATCAAAATATCGATTATATAAATTTTTAATCTCATCAGACAATATATTTTATGATGTTTTTTTTATTATTTTAGCCCTTATTAATTTGAATATCCCATATTTAACATGTTTCTATTTTCACTATGATATCTGATTTTTAAAAATTAAAAGGATGCAAACATTAAGTATGTTATTTCAATTATAATATAATTAATAATTTTATTCAAATTTATAACATATTATAATTATTTTATATTTTAAATTTTACATTATGATTTTTAGTAAATTAATAAAATATATTTTCATTAAATAACATTACTTTAAATTTTGACCTTATTGATTTTTGGACATTTACAAATATCAATATGAATAGTTTACATCAAAAAATGTATTCTATTATATCCTTAGGATATAAATATTATCTATAAAATTATATTATCAAATAAATTGTATCAAATTATATTTATTTTAATATTTTTAATTACATTGTGGAGACACCATTTTTTCTTTATAAGACATTGAAATATTTCTAAATACTATTATAGAGACATGCACTATGATGGTGTGCGATTATGAGACCCGATATTCATGGAATTAAGTTTTTAAAATAGTAAATATATTTTATATTATGTGCATGTGGTTAATTAATGTAAATGGGATACCTCTTAAATGGTTGATCATATTAGAAATCTAAGACCATGTTTAGGACATTAACGTGGTGTTTCCACTAGGGGAAACATAAAATGAGTCGGTGTGGGGGGGGGATTGGATTACTCCCTCATTAGTGGGGTGTTTATGTGATTAGATAATTTGAATTAATTAATTAATACATTCCATATAAAAATAATTTATGGATATTATTTCATAGTTATGTTATTTTGGTCTCATAATCATATTTTTCCAGTGATGAAAACCTCTTCTTCCATCTCCTATAATTCCTGTTGACAAAAAAAGAAGAATGAACAAGGATGAATCATTGATTCTAGATGGATCAATATATAGTGAATGCAACAGATCCTCCTAATTTGTCAACAATGAATAACCTATACTAGTTAGGACTCGTATTTATCATGTTATTCCTTAGATTAAACATTTTATCATTTAGAAATTTGATTCTTCAATTTGCACCGTAATTTCAAAATTTACATGATCCCATGTATGAAATTTCCATTATTTATTTGTCGAATCTAACCAAAATTGGACATTTATTGGATGTTGGACAATAACACATGGCTAATGATAAAATTCATAGTATTTGTTGCATTTCTCATACTTTTTCATATTTATCATCGATGATTTCCATTGACTCCCAATTCGACCACTTGGCGGGTTAACCGAGCTCAATTAGTAACCCATATTCATGATGATTCTATAAATAATGATGGATTTATAAGTGAGGCACAACATTGGAAAATGAAAAATCTGAGAATGAACAAACTGAATGTGTCACATTGATCTAACAACAATCGAGGGCGCAATTGTGGTTGGAAAGATAAACAAAAATATGGTTCCTCATGGTGTTATATTTCCAGCGAACTAGGGTCGGTGTGCCTGATTCCTAGCTCTATTAGAAATAATTTATAGGGAATCATGGTAGGATATAATGTTATTTGACCATTTTGGATCCAAGATAATTCTCCATGGAAATATGGACATTGATAGAAAATCTCAACTACATTACATGTATAAAAAATAACTCATGGCATGTTTCCTCCATTATCATTGGATCAAGGTTTTTGGAAATATATGGATGACATAATTATTACTCTAGTTAACATGCCATATGCCACCTCTCCATGTGATCGGAGTTGTGTGAAAAAGACCCAACCGAGCACACTCCATGTTCTTGGCACATAGATAAGGCTAGGTCACACAGGAAACATCCAGTGTAGATCAGAAGACTATGTACTGAAGTACATGTCCTGGTCCTCAGATTTTTAAGACACACCATGTAATTTACAAGCATTTTTTGTACTACCACAGGGGATGGGCCACATGTCCAAATCGAAACACATTCAGTAATCTAAGAGGGGCCAAACTCTTTGTAAGACCCCACACACACTATGTTCTGTTTTATCTAATCTATGAAATCTTCAATCCTTTATATATCCAAAATTAAAACTTGTAATTTAGGTTGTGAGATTCCTATATTGAGTGTTCTTCATAGGATGTGATGGTTCCCTCAAAAAAGGATTTCGAGATACAATATTTAAGTACTTGATTTTTCACATGTAGAGACGACACTCGATGATGTGAGTGGTCATACAGTCTTACTATATAATAATAGGATGTGACCTCAATATAGCTGGGTAGCATAGTCTCCGATGAGAAGTTATCGGGCTGACACCTCAATAGGGATTTGTAGGGTTGTTCTCGATGAGTAGATACCTCGCTAACCCCTTTGTCAGGATGGGTAGCGTTGTCCCTGACGAGCATATACTGGGTTAACCCCTCATTAGAGATAGGTAACATATCCCCTGATCATAAGATTTTGGCTAGAGCACTCAGTATGGTTGCGGAAAATAGTCCCCAACAAGTATATATTTGGATCACCCCTCAGTAGGTTTGTGCAATGTATTTCCTGAAAAATCAGTGAAGACCCTATATTTTGATTCCACAATTGAAAGGAATGGTTCAACATACCAATGAACTCATAAGAAATAGGGTGTCAATCCCAAATGAGACAAATCTCTATGACACACCCTTAAACCAGGGGTGTGATTCAGTTCTACCAAATGCAGATAGTATCAAGGTGCGTTTACTAGAACACCTAATTACCTTGTCCTTCTGGGAAGAAAATATGTTTTGCTTGATAGTTTAGGTGGTTCTATTTGAATGTTATGGATAATCACATTCATGGGTGGTGCTATGTGATGGATATACCATTATTTTCTATTTTGGGATTCTTTGACTATTAATATATATATATATCCTTTTAAAGAACCCACTCCTTGGTTCTTTATTACCAACCTTCTGATGGAGGCGAAGACGGAAGGGGTGGACCCCATCATTTCCAGGATTAGATCCACTAGTTAGGATGGGTCTACTATTCAGATATAGGAAGGGAAGAATTGATGAAGAGTTTATCTCCTCACCGTCTTGAGATCCTTGTGTATGGATGAGTGTAATAATACAATGTTGTGTGGTAGAGATGTACTCATTCTTCTCTATTTTACTATACCTTATTCGATTTACTACTTTAATTTAGTTATATCTCTTACTTATCCATATTTACCATTATGGGGAATTCTACTGGGTATTTATAAACTAATCCCTACATGTTCATTTACCAACATGTGTTGTGTCTTTCGTAAATAGTGGACAGGTCCATCGAGACTACTAAAGATCATATGATAATGGGTTTTGTGGACCATGTATGGTTGTCATAGACGATATAAAGAAGCTAGTTTCTAGACAAATAAAATTTCCCATTTTTCTTCACGTTGGGACTAATTGTTGGTTTGGGAAAGAATTTTTTCCATTTAATTTTTAATATTGGCCACCAAACATTTGAACTGTCTAGAGGTTCATGCTTGTTTACATTACATTATAACAGTCGCATTTTATATACTCTTCCTCTTCAGTTTTACATCTACTTGGATTTTTTTAGTAAATGATCATAGGAAATGACCCCCCCCCCCCCGATTTATTTATTCCGTCGACTCTTTTTTACAGGCCATTTTATATGGAGGTGGCCTTAGGGTAGTTGTATCTCGATCCCTAGTTTGGGTCAGGACATGAAAATGTTGACATCAAAGGTGGTTTGTTCCATAGGACATTGTTTGGATATTCCCAAAAAGTAATTTTTTGGCATTCTGGGAAATAGTTTCAATTATTCTTGTGTGTCACACTCAGGGGAGGTATTCTATTGATGGTATGAGCTGTCAGTTTATCCATTTACCATGACACTGATTACTGACTTGTAGACTTTCCACACTATGACTATTGCTTTAGTGAACACTAAAACATGTATCATATATGATCGAGTAATTAAATTTCCTTCTTATTCTACTCCCCATTATATATATATATATACATGGTCTCCTAACCATAGTACTCTTTGACCATTTTTAGGATGCCTCAGTGATGAAATCTAAGCAGGATACCAACATTAGATTATGAAGAAAATCGTATGTGTAATGATGCCTCATTTTATAGTTAAATGTTTAATACCATTAATCTTGATGGATTGGTAGTAGAACCTACACCCTTTGAAAATTAGTATGTCCTAGGATGAATGTTTGGGGACATGCGCATGCTGAGAACACTTTGTGAGTTCCAATGACAGTGATAGATGTGGTTTTGTGGTGACTCAAATCCTTGGGTGGTTGAGGATTGGATGGATTCATTGGTCTACATGTTTGGATTGGTATGATCCTCGGCAGACTAGATGGTGGATTTCGTAGATATCCTTTTTCCGAGATTACATGGGATATGATGTATCTTGGTTACCTAGATGCATGATGACCTGATGCTCATGTGGGATGACTATAAACAGCTCATTCATGAGTAGGAATACACTTCCTACAAGTTTTCCATCTGGATCCAGAGCTTCTAGAGAATTAGCAGGGAGGGATGGCTTTGATAGACTGTGTGGTGTGGTTCGTCACCCATGAATGAAACTTCAACGACATTATTAGATAAGGCTACATCTGTTAAAATAAATTTGATCACATATGTCGTAGAGTGATATGAGAAAGCATTGTTCCCTTTTGAATCCACAACTATACCGCGATGCTGGAATAACCTCTCATGACAAAGGGCTTCCTAGATGACAGATACGAGGTGGTTGGAGCTGGCAGAATTCATGATAGGGATGATTCATATCAAGTAGTATTCGGGTGCCAGTGGTCTCCAAATAGGAGACACATTTGTGATCAGACTTAAGGGAATGATCACCGTTATCATGGGATGCATATATTATAAATGAAAAATTAATAGGGATGATTATAAACATGTGATGAGAGTGGTCTCATTGCCTGAGACATCCATACAAGGAAAGATGAGCATCCTAGGCGGGAAACTGACGGACTGTAACATCCCAAGTAATTAATGAATAATATATATTTTTATCTATGTCTATTAATGATTAATATAGTGTTATAGAGGCTTAAAATGAAAATAAATACAATCTTAATCATGGAATACACTGATATTCTTAAAAGATTGTTTTACTGCCTTCTGATGGAAAACCATTTTTGAATCTATATTTTGACAATTTTATAAACTATGTTTGTCAAAATAACCTTATCCTTTATTATTGGGACATCAAAATTTACCTTGTGTGAATTTTTGGTATTTTTCTGACAATGTTCATTTTTTAACTAATAGTGAAAAATACTGCATTTTACATCAAAACTTCTTTTTAATCTAATTTATTTATATGATTAGATTATGTTTTGAATTGGTTTTGAAGTTAAATTAGAATATATTTTTACCATTTTATCCAATGGTGGTCATTGGAATCAATTTTACTTTGAAATTAGACTTAAACTGGTGTCAATCTTTTGATACTTATTGTTTTGTAAAAACACGCTATTTTCTCTGTCAGCGGGATTTAATTATTAAATTAATTAATGTGACTTATATGATTTTAATTTTGTAAAATAGACTTCATTTTTGAAATCGGAATATCAAATATAGCTTAGGGTGAATTTTTGGTAATTTTCTGAAAAACTTCAATTTTTGATGAATAGTGAAACCACTAAGTGGTAATCAAGCAAACTGATTTTTCAGTTAAATGACAGTTTACCACTAATGTGTATTGAATTTTGAAAATCCGACATACATGGTTGTCATTAAGAGGTAAAATGTTGTTCAATGAGATTAAAATATTTTTTTGGTGAATAGTAACTTATTTAGTTTTTAATCGCGATTAGTGGTAATTGGTGTAGTTTAAGGTATAAATAATGCTTTAATAATATGAAATGACCTAGAAACATGTCCCAACCATATTGGTTGTGTCATGGCCGACCATGAAAAGCCATGGGTCAACTTGGGGACCCCATGGGGACATTTTGGTTGGGAAATGACATAAATAACTTTTTATTTAATGTAAAAGTAAAAATGACACAAACATAATATGTTTTACGAAAACAATTTTTACATGGGGTTATAAAGATCAAATATTTTCTTATAAATAATAATTAGAAAGATAAAAAGATTTCCTACATCATAGTATTTTTTTATGATTTTTAGACATTAAATAAATTAAATTATTTTTGACATAATAATGATGCAGCGATGACATCATTATTTGACGATTTAAATAAAATGGAAAGATAATGTAAAATCTATGAACTACACATGTCCAAAAATTATTGGATGAGTTTATTTCTAAGACTTATCACCTTATCCACGAATTATATCAATGTGGGACCTTTTGAAACCGAAACACATTTTCAAATAAAGTAATATTTCTTTACATTCCAAAAGTGCCCCTCCTCTCCTCTTATAAAAGGCCCCCACCTCTACCTCATTTCACACACTCCTCAAGCATTTTTCTAGGCCAAACCATTCCCATTTACTCTCTCCACATCCCTCTCCTCATCCTAGAGGATTCCCTTTGGGCAGAATCCTTTCAAAGGAAGCTTTTAGGCTCAAATCAAAAGGAGTTACACTTTTAAAGGTAATTCATTCTCTCATGTTCATTTGTTTTATTTTGCTTCTCCAACCCCGTAAACTCTTTTTATTTACTTATTTTGTAACAACACCAGTATCTTAAATATACAAGGATGCTGTTATAATATTTATTTGATCTACACTCTCACACAACTACATCAAATGGTTAAAGAACATACGGTTTCCGTGGATGGCGAAATTCTGCCTCCCGAAACGATGATTGTTCAATACTCATTTAACACCTTCAGAGGTGGCGATTATGATGTCACTATTTTTATATATGATATATAATATGTTTATTGTTTCCTTAAGCTTCTGTTTTTTTTCATTTTGGGCATACCTTTATGGTTTCCATTATGGGTAAACACGATATCTTAATTTTAGGAAGTGCGGACTACCGCCCCCTCAAAGTGATTTGATTCGTTAAATACCATATGTGGGACATATAAAGGATGGAATTATGATATTATATATGATATTATACTGTAATTATAATATACCTTTATATCATTATGATTCCGTTCTATAAAATACGAAATAGAAATGAAAGTAGCGTTCATGTGTACGTACGGATTACCGTCTCCATGAACGGTGCATTTCATTTCTTACCTCTAAATGATTATGTAATATTATAAATGCATGTATTTACTAGATATATATGAAATATATGATATCTACATCATGAATAACATTCTGGATATAATTAACCTTTGACCAAATTGACAACATGTAATGTAAGAATTCTATTTTTGACTTAAGAACCAAATACCGACAAAAAGAACATTATTAACTTAACTGATTACATGATGTTCACAACATGGTATAAAAGGAATAATGAACTTGAAAAAGGTTCATAATCAAGTAGATATTAACTCATGTTTATTATTCAGGAGATTAAAGAATGGTCGGGTCAAGTCGGATATGAGGTATGGGACTTCGTCTCAATCTCCTTTCGTTGAGGAATATTTTATTTTATACACAACATTCTTTTATACGGTGTATAAACCCATTTCACTTTTACATTTATTCAAAAGGAATATTTTTTTATATGAAGCGTCTAGTAAACGACAAAAGGGAATGTTTTTGTCGTACGTATGCGGCGACAACAACTTCTCCGCCGTCGTAACCGTTATTTGAGTTTCGGCTTCCTCTACAAGCCATACCTTTTTTTAAAAAGAAAAATAAATACCATGTTTTACTTTTATTTTATTTTAGTATTGTAAATTGTTTTCATACTGTTTTTATATCAATGTGTTGTATTGATATCTCGTGATTGAAATGTGGAAATTTTATGTTTCCTTTATACATGTTTTATGTGATATGATTATGTTATTGTTCTTGGGCATTATTCTGATGACGGGTGGTTCCGTGATAAACTAAGGGCGGGTGAGCCTGTTATATCTCTCCAATGCATTGGGTAATGCGAAGGAGTGAAACGTTAAGGTTTCTCCGAAGAGATTTTAGGGAATATACTGTGATGGGTATTCCAAACGTAACCAAGAGGGTTACTCCCTACTTAAAAATGTTATGAATGCCTCAAGTTACCTTTATGTCTTATGATTTCTATGATTTATTCATGATTTGATGAGGTATGTTAAAGTGATTATGTTTTATGGGTAATGTATGATTTCACTCTTATGTATGTATGTACCCATGTTTCCTTTCCATGTTTTTATAACCCATACTGAGTTTTTATGCTCATCCCACATTTTTGAAATGTTTTTCACAGGTCAAGGGAAAGGTACATGATTAGACGATAGAGTCAAGGATGTGTCAATAAATAATCCATGATATATTTTAAATGTGTTTCCATTGATGGGAATGAAGAATACTATCTTTATGTAACCACTTTGTTTATATGTGGAATGTAATGCAAGTTTTATGATCTAATTCTCTAAAACTCTAAACCCGAAAAGATACTCAATGTGTATCTTGTAATAACTCAAGATTATATAAGGTTTAAGGCTAGGGCCTTATAGTTGGTATCAGAGGTCGGTTTAGATAACTTTAGGAGTTAGAATTCTATTAAATGATTATCCAAAAATAATTTTTTTTGAAATGATATAGCATTAAAAGATTACCATGTTGCTTCATCTAAGACATGTTTGTTCAGAATGGTTTTCCACAGAGGAAACAGGGAAGTAGTGCTAGGAAGGCATACAGAAGAAATAAACTTCCGAATCAGCATCCATAAATGGTCGGAATTGGAACTGAACAGTTTGTTGCAGTAATGGCGCAGTTGACTCAAGCGATAAATGGCGGTGGTATCCATAGACGAGATCAGCCAGACCAACCGCAGAGGAACATTTCAGTGGTGGAACATTTCATGAGGCAACATCCACCATCATTCAGAGGATCATCTAACCCTGTGCTAGCTGAAGGGTGGATTAAAGCACTAGAGAATATTTTTGATGTCATGGGGTGTTCAGACAATCAAAAGGTTAGTCTTGCTATTTACCTTTTGGAGGGTGAAGCAGATCAGTGGTGGTCTATGGTTAAAAATATCAGGGACGCCGATGACATTGATGCTCTTGACTGGGATGAATTCAAAGGTATGTTTCTTGAGAAGTATTTTCCTAAGGCTGTTCGACTTAGGATGGAAAAGAAATTCATGGAATTGAGGCAAGAGGAAGACTCAGTGGCTGCCTATGAAGAAAGGTTCACTCGATTGGCAAGGTATGCTCCAAATTTTATCCGGGACCTTGATAGTAAAATCAATCATTTTTACTCAGGATTAAAGGCAAAATATCGAAGGGCATTAGCTTCTCTTCAGTTTAAAAGTTATGAAAAGCTTGTTCGATGTGCTGAGAAGGTAGAAATGGAGTTTGCCGATGACCAAGTTTTATATAACAACCAGCAGAAGAAGAGACCGAGGTGGCAGGAGAAAGGTAAGAATTCTTCAAAAAAGTCTGATGGTAAGAGAACTAAGTTTCCAGTTTGTGATAAATGTGGCAAAAGGCATGCTGGGGAATGTCTTCTGAATTCTGGGAAGTGCTACCGATGTGGTAAGATGGGACATAAGGATCGTGATTTCACTGAAAAGGATCAAGGTAAATGTAAGAACAAATTTGATTTACAGTTAGTGAAATGTTATAAGTGCAATGAGATGGGTCACTATGCAAACGAGTGTCCGACAAGGAGTTTGAGTGATGGGAAGCAGTTAGACTACAAGCAAAAAGGGGTGGTGAAATCCTTTGCAACTACTTCAGCAGATGTCGGGCCATCAAATGAAGTTGTATCAGGTACTTTGTTTGTTTTTTCAGATTATTCCAGTGTGTTGTTTGATTCGGGGTCTACACATTCTTTCATCTTTGAACCCTTTTCTAGTAAAATGGGAATACCATCTCAAGAAATGACTCCTGAACTATTGGTAAAAACACCTGGGGGAAGTTTTGAGGCAAAAAGAATTTATAAGAATCTTCCTATCCTTATCTGTGGAAAGAACATACTTGCAAACCTTATTGTTCTACCTCTAGTAGAGTTTGATGTTATCCTTGGTATGGATTGGATCTCTATTTACCATGCTAAGATTGACTGTAGAGCTAAAGATGTTTCCTTTCATAAAGACTTTCAGTTTGTTTTCAAGAATGAACCCTTACTTTTGATAACATATCAAGAGGCCGAGAAACTTGTAAAAGATGGAAATGAATGTTACCTTGCACACGTCGTTGAAAATAAAGGAACTGTTCAGATTAATGATGTGCCAGTGGTAAATGAGTATCCTGATGTTTTTCCTGATGAGTTGCCTAGAAATAATACTAGATCGGGAAGTTGAGTTTACTATTGACTTAGTTCCTGATGCTAAGCCAATTTCAAAACCCCCTTATCGAATGGCACAAATTGAACTTTTAGAGTTGAAGGAGAAATTTCAAGATTTATTAGAGAAAGGTTTCATTAGACCTAGAACATCACCATGGGGTGCTCCTGTTTTATTTGTTAAAAAGAAAGATGGTTTTATGAGACTTTGCATTGATTATAGAGCCTTGAATAATATCACTGTTAAGAACAAATATACTTTGCCTCATATCGATGATTTGTTTGATCAGCTCCAGGGAGCTCAGTTTTTTTCAAAGATTTACCAGAGATCGGGGTACCATCAGCTGAAGGTAAAGGAGGCAGATATTCCGAAGACCGCGTTCCGTACGAGATATGGCCATTATGAATTTGTAGTAATGCCTTTTGGGCTAACCAATGCACCTACTGTATTCATGGACATAATGAATAGAATTTTCCATGAGTTCTTGGATAAGTTTGTGGTGGTTTTCATTGATGATATTTTGGTGTTTTCTAAAAGTAAATAGGAGCATGAAAAACATTTAAGGGTTATCATGAAAACCTTAAAAGAAAATAAACTGTATGGGAAATTCACAAAGTGTGAGTTTTGGTTGCAACAAATTTCTTTCTTTGGTCACATTGTTTCTAAAGATGGAATAACTGTTGATCCCGCAAAAACAAAAGTTGTGGAAGAATGGCCAAGACCCACAAATGTAACCGAGATTCGTAGCTTCCTTGGTTTGGCGGGCTATTACCGAAGGTTTGTTAGAAATTTTTCACGGTTATCTAGTCCAATGACTAAGGTAACTCGGAAGGGTGTTAAGTTTATCTGGACAAAAGAATGTGATGATTGTTTTCAGGAATTGAAAAGAATATTGGTGAATGCTCCAGTTTTGGCACTACCTTCCAGGAATGGTGAGTTTGTTATATACAGTGATGCTTCATTGAAAGGACTTCGTTGCGTCCTAATGCAGAATGATCAGGTAATTGCTTATGCTTCACGACAGTTGAAAACTCATGAGGTAAATTACCCTACACATGATTTGGAATTAGCTGCTGTTGTTTTTTCTTTAAAAATTTGGAGGCATCATTTGTATGGAGTAAAGTGTGAAATATATACCGATCACAAAAGTTTAAAGTATATATTCACTCAGAAAGAGTTAAACATGAGACAAAGGAGATGGCTAGAATTAATCAAGGATTATGATTGTACAATTCATTACCATCCGGGAAAAGCAAATAAAGTGGCTGATGCATTGAGTCGGAAAAGTAATGCTTCATTAACAATGTTGTGTTTAGAACGTGATCCTTTGGTTAAGGATTTTATGAACATTGGCATAGAAGTTGTTGGTGCAGGAAGTCCTTCTGTTTTGTTTCAGGTATCATTGAGATCATCTCTATCAGATTGAATCAAGAAAGTACAGAAGCAAGATAGTGAGTTGCAGAAAAAGGTAGAGCTGGTTCAGAAAGGTAAGATTCCTGAATTCAACATTGATAATGATTGTGTTTTGAGATTTGGGAAGAGATTGTGTGTGCCTTGTGATTCACAGTTGAAGGGAGAGTTGTTATGTGAAGCTCATAGTTCTCCGTTTTCAGTTCATCTGGGAAGTAATAAGATGTATAGAGATCTGCTGGAGTATTACTGGTGGGATGGAATGAAAAGAGATATTGCTGATTTTACTGTGAAGTGTTTGACATGTCAACAGGTTAATGTAGAGCGGCAGTTACCGAAAGGGATGCTCCAGCCTTTACCAGTTCCAGAGTGGAAATGGGAGAATATATCAATGGACTTTTTTGTTAGATTACCGAAGACATCTCGAGGTAATAATGCAATCTGGGTTATTGTTGATCACTTGACCAAACCTGCTCATTTTCTTGCTATACGATATACTTTCTCTCTTGATCAACTTTCCCATTTGTACCTTAAATAAATAGTCAAGTTACATGGAGTTCCTCTCTCCATTGTATCGGATCGTGATCCCAGGTTTACTTCTAACTTTTGAAAAGGCCTTCAGAAGTCGTTGGGTACTGAATTAAATTTTAGTACAGCTTTTCATCCTCAATCAGATGGGCAGTCAGAATGAACAATTCAGACATTGGAGGATATGCTACGAGCATGTTCTATGGATTATCAGGGAAGTTGGGACCAACATCTTTCTTTGTTTGAGTTTTCATATAATAACATTTTTCATTCCAGTATACAGATGGCACCATTTCAGGCATTATATGGGAAGCGGTGTCGAACTCCAGCTTTCTGGGATGAAGTGGGTGAATGGAAGTTGATGGGACCAGAATTGGTAGAAGAGATGGCAGAAAACGTTTAGCTGATTCAGAAACAAATGAGAACAGCTCAGAGCAGGCAGAAGAGTTATGCGGATAACCGGAGGAAGGATCTATCTTTCGAGGTAGGTGATCATGTTTTTCTCAAGGTTTCTCCTTGGAAAAGTGTGATGAGATTTGGTAAGAAAGGAAAGTTGAGTCCAAGGTTAATTGGACCATACGAAATTCTAGAATGAGTTGGATCAGTTGCATACCGAGTGGCTTTACCTCCGAGTTTATCTCAGGTACACAATGTTTTTCACGTTTCGATGTTGAGAAAGTATATGCCAGATCCATCTCATGTTTTGAGTCCAGAGGTAGTTCAGCTGGAAGAGAACCTATCTTATGAGGAACAACCGGTCCAGATTCTTGACCACAAGGAGAAAGTGTTACAGAATAAGGTGATTCACCAGGTAAAGGTTTTGTGGAAAAACCACATGATTGAAGAGGCAACATGGGAATCTGAAAATGCAATGAGGGATAAGTACCCCCATTTATTCGATAAGTAAATAAATTGCGGGGACGCAATTTTATAAAGGGGGGAAAGATGTAACATCACAAGTAAGTAATGAATAATAGATATTTTTATCTATGTCTATTAATGATTAAGATAGTGTTATAGAGGCTTAAAATGAAAATAAATACAATCTTAAGCATGGAATACACTAATATTCTTAAAAGCTTGTTTTACTGCCTTTTGATGGCAAACCATTTTTGAATCTATATTTTGACAATTTTATAAACTCTGTTTGTCAAAATAAACTTATCCTTTATGATTGGGACATCAAAATTTACCTTGTGTGAATATTTGGTATTTTTCTGACAATGTTCATTTTTTAATGAATAGTGAAAAATACTGCATTTTACATCAAAACTGCTTTTTAATCTAATTTATTTATATGATTAGATTATGTTTTGAATTGGTTTTGAAGTGAAATTAGAATATATTTTTACCATTTTATCCAATGGTGGTCATTGGAATCAATTTTACTTTGAAATTAGACTTAAACTGGTGTCAATCTTTTGATACTTATTGTTTTGTAAAAACACGCTATTTTCTCTAGCAACGAGAATTAATTATTAAATTAATTAATGTGACTTATATGATTTGAATTTTGTAAAATAGACTTCATTTTTGAAATCGGAATATCAAATATAGCTTAGGGTGAATTTTTGGTAATTTTCTGAACAACTTCAATTTTTGATGAATACTGAAACCACTAAGTGGTAATCGAGCAAACTGATTTTTCAGTTAAAGGACAGTTTACCACTAATGTGTATTGAATTTTGAAAATCCGACATACATGGTTGTCATTAAGAAGTAAAATGTGGTTCAATGAGATTAAAATATTTTTTTGGTGAATAGTAACTTATTAAGTTTTTAATCGCGATTAGTGGTAATTAGTGTAGTTTAAGGTATAAATAATGCATTAATAATATCAAATGACCTAGAAACATGTCCCAAACATATTGGTTGTGTCATGGCCGACCAAGACAATCCATGGGTCAACTTGGGGACCCCATGGGGACATTTTGGTTGGGAAATGACATAAATAACTTTTTATTTAATGTAAAAGTAAAAATGTCACAAACATAATATGTTTTTCGAAAAAAAAATTTACATGGGGTTATAAAGATAAAATATTTGATTATAAATAATAATTGGAAAGCTAAAAATATTTCCTACATCATAGTATTTTTTTTATGATTTTTATACATTAAATAAATTAAATTATTTATGACATAATAATGATGCAGTGATGACATCATTATTTGACGATTTAAATAAAATGGAAAGATAATGTAAAATATATGAACTACACATGTCCAAAAATTATTGGATTAGTGGATTTAGAAGCCTTATCACCTTATCCACGAATTATATCAATGTGGGACCTTTTGAAACCGAAACACATTTTCAAATAATGTAATATTTCTTTACTTTCCAAAAGTGCCCCTCCTCTCCTCTTATAAAAGGCCCCCACCTCTACCTCATTTCACACACTCCTCAAGCCTTTGGCTCGGCCAACCCCTGCCCATTTACTCTCTCCACATCCCTCTCCTCATCCTAGAGGATTCCCTTTGGGCAGAATCCTTTCAAAGGAAGCCTTTAGGCTCAAATCAAAAAGAGTTACACTTTTAAAGGTAATTCATTCTCTCATGATCATTTGTTTTATTTTGCTTCTCCAACCCCATAAACTCTTTTTATTTACTTATTTTGTAACAACACCAGTATATTCAATATACAAGGATGTTGTTATAATATTTATTTGAGCTACACTCTCACACAACTACATCCAATGGTTAAAGAAAATACGGTTTCCGTGGATGGCGCAATTCTGCCTCCCGAAACGATGATTGTTCAATACTCATTTAACACCTTCAAAGGTGGCAATTATGATTTCACTATTTTTATATATGATATATAATATGTTTATGTTTTCCTTACGTTTCTGTTTTTTTCATTTTGGGCATACATTTATGGTTTCCATTATGGGTAAACACGATATCTTCATTTTAGGATGTGCGGACTACCGCCCCCTCAAAGTGATTTGATTCGTTAAATACCATATGCGGGACATATAAAGGATTGAAATATGATATTATATATGATATTATACTGGAATTATAATATACCTTTATATAATTATGATTCCGTTCTATAAAATACGAAATAGAAATGAAAGTAGCGTTCATGTGTACGTACGGATTACCGTCTCCATGAATGGTGCATTTCATTTCTTACCTCTAAATGATTATGTAATATTATAAATTCATGTATGTACTGGATATATATGAAATATATGATATCTACATCATGAATAACATTCTGGATATAATTAACCTTTGACCAAATTAACAACATGTATTGTAAGAAGTCTATTTTTGACTTAAGAACCAAATACCGACAAAATGAACATTATTAACTTAACTGATTACATGATGTTCATAACATGGTATAAAAAGAATAATTAACATGAAAAAGGTTCATAAGAAAGTATATATTAACTCAAGTTTATTATTCCGGAGATTAATGAACGGTCGGGTCAAGTCGGATACGAGGTATGGGACTTCGTCTCAATCTCCTTTCGTTGAGGCATATTTTATTTTATACACAACTTTCTTTTATACGGTGTATAAACCCCATTGACTTTTACGTTTATTCAAAAGGAATCTTTTTTTATATGAAGTGTTTACTAAATGACAATAGGGAATGTTTTTGTCGTACGTATACGGCGACAACGACTTCTCCGCCGTCGTAACCGTTATTTGAGTTTCGGCTTCCTCTACAAGCCATACCTTCTTTTTAAAAGAAAAATAAATACCATGTTTTACTTTTATTTTATTTTAGTATTGAAAATGGTTTTCATAATGTTTTTATATCAATGTGTTTTATTGATATCTCATGATTTAAATGTGGAAATTTTATGTTTCCTTTATACATGTTTTATGTGATATGATTATGTTATGGTTCTTGGGCATTATTATGAAGACGAGTGGTTCCGTGATAAACTAAGGGCGGGTGAGCCCGTTATAGCTCTCCAATGCATTGGGTAACGCGAAGGAGTGAAACGTTAAGGTTTCTCCGAAGAGATTTTAGGGAATATACTGTGATGGGTATTCCAAACGTAACCAAGAGGGTTACTCCCTACGTAAGAATGTTATGAATGCCTCCAGTTACCTTTATGTCTTATGATTTCTATGATTTATTCATGATTTGATGAGGTATGTTAAAGTTATTATGTTTTATGGGTAAAGTATGATTTCACTCTTATGTATGTATGTACCCATGTTTCCTTTCCATGTTTTTATAACCCATACTGAGTTTTTATACTCATCCCATGTTTTTGAAATGTTTTTCACAGGTCAAGGGAAAGGTACATGATAAGACGATAGAGTCAAGGATGTGTCAAGAAATAATCCATGTTTTATTTTAAATGTGTTTCCATTGATGGGAATGAATAATACTATCTTTATGTAACCACTTTGTTTATATGTGGAATGTAATGCAAGTTTTATGATCTAATTCTCTAAAATTCTAAACCCGAAAAGATCCTCAATGTGTATCTTGTAATAACTCAAGATTATATAAGGTTTAAGGCTGGGGCCTTATACGGACTGCCAAGGCCTAGGCAGCGTCCTGATTAGGGATCTCTCAGGCTAGAACATGGTGGATCCCTAGAAGGTGGATCTAAAAAAAGAGCTAGAGAAGTTGTAGTGGAGAAATGAAAGAATGAGGTTCTTGAACCACCACCACATGGATACCCACCTCAGGCATAGGGAGCAGGCGATCAAGGTTACTGGAAGCGTCAAGCTATAGACGTCTACGACCTAGCGACACATGAGATGATTTGATATGTTCCTAGTGTTTACATTACTCGTGAATCAGTACTAGGTGACAATATGATTCCTAATAATTTATTTCTAATCTCTTTATGTTGGAGCTATAGAATCCACTAGAGACACTAGAATTGAATCCATGCCTTGATGTTTCTACATGGAAGGCTTCCCATATATCCATCATCTCTTAGTAGTGACAGGTGTCACATGGAAAAGAGGGGTTCATGTGGCACATATTTTTCATTATGGTGTAACCCTATAACATCATCCTACTTATTAATTTCTTTTCCCTAGTTTTATTGTAGATTTATTTCCATAATATGATATTCAGATTCATACACGCTGATGGGATGAGGTTCTTTTCTTTCGAAACTAGAGACCTCTTTGGGGGACAACATGGTTCTATGAACAAGAGGTTATATCCCATTTTTTATCATCTATTGAGTATAGACCATGGTGTAATATATTCTTATGACTTCAATATCTCTTTAGTGGTGGAGGATTACATGGATGTATTTCTTGAAAATGTTATGGGACTACCATTGAGGCGGGAGTGAGAGTTTTTCATCGACATGCATATAGGGACAACCTTGATATCATCTACCACATATCATCTAGCAACCACTGAGCTATGACACAAGTGTACTTAGTTAGAGGAAATCCATGAGATAGGTTTCAGTAAAACCATTCTCTCAACCCTAGGTGGTCCCGGTTTTGATTGTGAAAAAAAAGAATATGGGAAATTACATTTTTTAATGAATCATCATCACCTGAACTAGGCCACAATAATGAAAATTACCCCTTTTATTGGATTGAAAACATATATGATCTATTGAGTGATATGATATGGTTCTCTATGAACATTCTTAGGTCTGGATACCACCAGCTTCGGGTTCTTATTGCAGATATTCTAATGTTGTCCATTTGAGGTCGCTATGGGCACTACAAGTTCCAAGTGATTCCCATTGATCATAAAGAATGCCCCACAATTTTTATGTATTTAAAGAACTATATCATCCATACATAAATAGACCATTTATTAATTGTCTTCATAAATGAAATACTCTTCTACTCTATGATATTGGATGGTCATATAGATCACATAATGAGGGTCCTTCATTTACAAAGAGAGATCTAGCTTTAGGGAAAGATATTGAAATGTTATTTCTGGATACAATAGTATTACATTATAAAGAACTTCATTTCTGAGTAGGATTATCCATGGAAATAGTGATTTCCAATGTCTTGTTTGATCAAGAATCACCTATGATCATTTTGGAGATGTGGAGCATTCTTGGCTCGATGGGGTAATATCGTATATTTGTCGCAGACTTCTCTAGAATTGCTTCCCTGTTAACCGCATAGATGTTGAGGGGTACTTATTTACCTGGTCTGAGCAGTTCTTGAAGGCCTTTTAGGAGTTGATTTAGAATATGAAAATCAGTCTAGTTTTTGGGATACTAGATGAATGTGTCATGTTCATAGTTTATTACAATTCCTTAAGAAACCGGCGTGGTTGCATGCTAATGTAGGGAGGGGGAGTCGTCGTATATGGGTTGAGTCTGTTGAGACCCCCAGAACATAATTTTTCAACTCATGATTTGGTCTTGGATGAAATATTTTTCTCTTTGAGGATGTGGAAATACTACCCCCTAGGAGAACATTATGTGGATTATGCAGACCACTAGTCTTATGTACATTTTCACTCAGAGAGAACAAAAATTGATTCCATTATATTGTTTAGAGTTCCTACAAGACTAAAACATTGACATAGTCTATGCTCTAGTGAAGGGAATCATTTTTTCGTATTCCATAAGTATGGTATCCCATGTTCTCCCTGTTTGGGAAGCTTCATAGTCGTTATATTACATAGAGAAGACCTTGATAGAGAAAGAGGTTATAGATTTACTCTAGTCGACGGTGGTGATTCCTACTCTCCTTGAGGGCTTTTTGGAGTCTTAGATATTAATCATCAACTGTGAGGTCCTGCATTATCTGATATCAAAGGAAACGAAACTAATATACATTTTGAAGGAGGGAATCATGATATATTGTTCTAGCGTAAAATAGTGGATCTAGTGGAAATTCCATAGGAATTGATCTGTGAGTTCCCTAACTCTCCCATAGAAATATATATATGTGATCGAATGATATATATGAATCTTCAAAAGTAGTTTTGGTGGTATGGCATGAGAGAGAGGGTCGCTCATTTTGTCTCACAATTCCTTACCTATCAGCATGTGAAGCATAAACACCAGGTCCTAACTACTTTGTTACAACCACTTCACATCTACGTGTGGATGTGGAATAGAATATCCATGTAATTTTTCACAGTTCTTCAACAAAAAATGAGGAGGCACTATTCCATCATGGTGATCGATCATCGACTAACAAGTCAATGCACATCCATGCTATAAAGGAGTAGAGTTTGTTGGAGAGTTTGGGGCAGCTAATCGTTTGAGATATCATCATACATCATTGGGTTCCCTCGATGATTGTCTCCAATTGTGAGGAACGATTCATGTAGTGATTATGGAGAGGCCTAAAGGAGGATTTCAGTACCCAGTTGCAGATGATTAGATCCTTTCACCCCTATATATTTGGATAGATCGATCACACTATCCATGTGCTAAAAGATATTATGAGATCTTGCATCTTTGATTTCATTCATATATGGGAGGATCATATTCATTTGGGGGAGATTACATATAAGAAAAGAAACCATTCCACCATTGGAATGGAACCTTTTGAGTCCCTATATGAGAGACCATGCAGTTCACCCTTGTGTTGGGTGGATATCGGAGACTCCTCTCTCGTGGTCCTAGTGTTGTTGAAGGCAATGATTGAGTAGGTGAAAGTCATCCATGAATGGATTATGATGGTCCATATTAGATATAAGACCTAGGTGGATCGTCATTGTTGGCCCTTGGATTTTGTGTAGGGAGGCCATGTCTTTGGAGAGTCTCCCCATGATGTTTGATACAAAGGTTCGGCTGCGGAAGAATGTTATCCCTGATGTTTATCGAGCCACATGAGATCATTCAGATGATTGGTGAGGTTTCCTACTACATTTCCTTAACCGCACAGCTAGATTGAGTGCATGTCATCCACTATGTGACATAGCTGTGGAGATGCATGCACGACCCCATTAACATCATCGACTGGGGGAGACAGACATCGAGGATGGAGAATACTTTTCGAAACATGTGATGGAGATCTTGTATCGATATAATTGGACACTATGAGTAGATCCATCCACCTAGTTCTCTTGTTATAGAAACACAGAAATGTGTTGGTGAGTTGCTCGGATTGGGAGAGCTAGATGTAGGCTCAGTATCCCATGTTTTTTTTCCAGAGTTTTTGTTTTTAGTGATTTAAATCTAGAATGAGGAAATTACATAGAGATTATTTTTTTCCGAATAAGACATTAAAATATTTTAAAATATTATTCTATAGACATAAATTTTGAAGGTGTGTTATTTTGAGGACCAATGTACTTGGAATTAATTTTATAAATAATTAAATATATTTTAAATTATGTGGACACAGTTAATTAACTAAAATGGGATAACTCTTAAATAGCTGATCAGTTCAAAAATTTGAGACCATGGTTGGGTGCAAAACGTGGTGTTTCCCCTAAGCATGATATAAAATGAGTCGACGAGGTGTATTCAGATCCCTAACTCATTGTTATCACATTTAAGTGATTAATTTATTTAAATTAATTATTTACATAATTACATAAAAACCAAATTTGTCGATATAAATTCATGTTTGATATATTTTGGACTTATAATCTTGTTTTTTCAAATGATTACACATATCCATTCCTCTACACTTCTTCCCGTTAATGAGCACTAAAGAATGAATGACAAAAAATATTTGATTATTGAAAAATTTAGACGTGTTGAACACAATGGATACTCTTAGTTCATCATCAATGAATTCCCATGACCAGGTAAGATTCATCATTAGAATTTTAAACCATAGATTTAACAATTTATCATGCTAAATCTTATTTCTTCAACCTAACCCTTGATTGCAAACCATTCATGGTCACATGAACTGATTTTATATTCATTATCTACTGGTTCTTACAAAATTTTCACAATTAAAATATGTTGGCCAAGAAATCTTGGACAATGATCCAAACAAAGGTTATTGGTGCATTCTTCCCACTTTTCATTGCATTGGTCACCATGCAATTCAATTGAATCCCAGATCGATGACTTGGTGGGTGACCTAGGCTAAATTGGGTGATGCATTCCCAAGTGAGGCATCAATATGTAAATGACGTGATTAGGGGATGAACAAACTGAAGGTTTCACATCGATTCAATGATGATTGAGGGAACTGTAGTGGGAAAATAGATGAATGAAATCATTATTCACTCAGACAACAAATTTTTAGTGAATGAGTGTCGTAGAGCATTATTGGAAGCCACATCAAATGATTTAAGAGAAAAAAAGGGTAGGATATAAAGCGGTTGGACTAGATTTAGAGAACAGATGAATAAAACTACATATATTGTCTTTTTGGAAAAAGCTTGACTACATTCCATGTATAGTGAAGAATACATGGTGTGTATCCTCTCATATCTATGACGATCAGGTTTTGAAAATTATATGGATGAAATGGGAACTACTCCCCTTCACAGACCATGTACCACCTCTTTATGTGAGACGATCATCATGGATGGGACACATCCAAGAACACACTATGATCTAGGAACATGGGAATGGGAAGGACACACGGGTAGCATCCCATGTGGTCCAACACAGTATGTACCAATGTATATGGACATAGAGTCCAAGTACATGTACCTAGCCAATAGACGTGGCACGATCCCCATATGGGAAGGACACATTGTGTAGTCCAAATACATGGTGTGCACTACCATATGGGATGGGACCCATGTTTGTACCAAGACATGGCCAAAAACGAAGAGTGGTCGCACGCCATGTGGGACCCCTCACATCAAATGTACAATTTGAGATCATATTATAAATCATCAATCATTCATATATCTTTTGTTTGAACATGGATTTCATGCCACAAGATGCATATAATATGTTTTTTCGTCGAAGGACATGGTGGTGTCCTCATAATTGGATTTCTATATTTGATGTGAATGTTATTAGATTGGCACACAAAAAGAAAACACCTGATGATGGGAGAAATCAAAAAGAATTATCAGAGGCTGACCTCTAAATAGGATTGGGTAGCATAGTACCTGAAGAATAGATACTAGGTTATCATCTTAGTAGGCTTCAGTAGTGTAGTCCATGAAGTGAAAGTACCAGGCTCCCCCCTAAGTAGAGGATGGGTAGTGTATTACCCAAAGAGTAGATACAGGGATGGACCCTTAACTGGGTTGGGTGGTATATTCCCCAAATAGTAGATAATGGGATAACCCCATTGTTGGAAGGGTATAGTAGTCTCCAATGATAAGATACTAGGCTAGGGTCAGGCAGCATATTCCCTAATGATTCAATGTAGACCTGCGTCTCTGTAGGGACAATGTCAATATGTTGTCTGACATACTTATGGACTCAGATGGAAATGTTTCTTTTTCTTGTCTGTGATGCATACATGTGACTCAACCTAAAACCATGAGAGTGAGTTAGTTCTAACCAAAGAGGATAGTATTGAGGTGTTGTGATTTGATACCCTTTTGACATGATCGTCCATGGTAGGAATAATAAGGTACTTGGAATTGAATATGGGTTTTCATGGAACTTATGGATACTCACATTGTTTTGATGAACTGTGAGATGGAGATCCCATTACTCTCTCATTTTGTGTTATTTCACTGATTATTAGTATATATATACTATTGAAGCACCAACTCCTTGGGTCTTGGTTACCCTTCAACTATGGGAGATTTAGACACATGGGGTATACCACATGATTTTTTTGTCTATTTCCTCATTGATGGAGGTGTATGATCTCCATATATACATATCGAATACTCATTGAAGAGTTCATATCCTCATCATATCGAGAACCTTTTGTTTTGATGAGTATAATAACTCAATCTTGAATGGTTAAGCTACACCCTTTGTTCTCTATTTTATTGTACCTTATTCCATTTACATATTCTCTTCAGATGTATCTATTAGTACACCCATTCACATTATTGAAGTGTTATAATGGGTATGTATAAACTAACCCCTACAGGGGATTTTTCCATCACGTGTCATGTATTTTTTATACAGAGGAATGGTCGACCACGACTACTGATGAGAATAGAATTAAGGGATGTGTGGACCACATAAAATTGTCATAGTTGGGATACAGGATTTTGACTCTCTCGTTGGAAACTCTTTCCCCGTTTTCTTATTGGTGGGAATATTCTCTTGTTTGGGCGTGTATTTTTCACCTTTACTTTTTAGTATTGGCTTGCATACCTTTGTATTATCTACAGGTTCATTAATGTTTAGTTTTCTTTAAAGAAGTTTCATTTTTTTGTCTTTTCCACTGCAATTTTTCATCAAGTTAGATGTGTGTATGTAAAAATATAGCTTCTTGAAAAATGGCCTCTCTAAGTTAGTTGTGCCTTTAGCACTTATTAGGAAACACTGGCCTATGGAGGTGGTCAAGTGGTAGTTGCGGACTAAGACCAAGCATGGATAAGTTCGTGACAACCATCTCATCAACTAGATCAGGTCCCACATTTTTTATTTCCCAAAATTCTTTATTTTATGTTGTAGGTCCATATTTTTTATCATATAGGACATCACAATGACTCATTTGAATAGTAGTGTGAAATATATTTTTATAATAAAAGTATAAAAAATATAGTTATTTATCCTAATCACATTTGAAATCCATATAACATGGTCTCAACATACCTACTATAGTTTGATTTTTCCTGTCAGAATAACCATCTGTCTGTGGAAGATGAGAAGTGATGAAACATAACTATATATCTATAGTATACTAATTACTTCTCTATACCATTGAGATAAGTATTTGATACTAGTAAGATATAATGGGAAGTGGTACTCCATGAAATATCACCACTTATTTGACATATATTCGTGGAATATGATCAAAATAGATATATTATCTAATAGAGATGTGGTTTTTCAACATCATGAGGCGATCATCTATAACCAATATATCATTATGGGATTTTTGAAGTATTGGTCAGTCGAATGACAAATTATATGCTGATTTTCTGTCATTTAAATTCAATTATGGGTAATAGTTGTAACGACACCTTATCCTTTTATCCCTCAACCTTAATTTTATTTCAAAACAAGCACCGAAAAACATATTGTACAATATATCTCCGCATTCCATACAACCAGTAATACTCTTTTAGGTAGAATATCACCCTTTAAAATTTCTACTTCCATCATTTTAAAATCCATAAATATTATATATTTTTTGAGATCCTCAACATAGATAGGCTATAATGGTCATTTCAACTCAAAGCATTTGACCCCTAGATATCCTTCCCATGGGGGTAATGTATTGAGAAATCATAATATTTATTGAACTATAAGAATATCAATTGGCACGTATTCATCTCATATTGAGTAAAAATATACATTAATATTTTATGATCTGTATATATATAACACCATTATCCGTAAAGATAATAACTCTAAATTTTTATTGAAAATATTACAAAAGTTATCACGAAATAAAAGTGGTGGGTAACTTTTCTGATGGATATTAAATTTTCATGAGAAGAAAGATAAAAAAATATCACTTTTCCTGAGAACACACCACTTCCACTTCGGTGATGCATCATTGTAGATCACAAAACATTATTCACTATATGCCATTGTATTTATGGGATCACTAACTAAAAATCTTTTTAGAACCTTGAAATTCTATTGACATTCATATTTCCATATGAACATAACAATTTTTTATGTAAAAATAGTGACCGGATAAGACAATCATGAGTAATAGTTCACACAACATCTATATTATCTATCCAAGTAATGAAAATATGTGTTCTCAATTTCTATTGTTTTTCAAGGAAAACATTCAGTAAATTCCCTCCCTTGAGATCCAAAAATCCCCCTCTCTTGAGATTAAATCACCAAAAACAAAATTATTTAGAATCCCAAATTGACACATGACAAATTTTCCATAAGGGTTCCCCTTTCTCAAGGCCTTTTGTAAATACCTAATGTGATCTTAATTATCTACCTTCTATTTGAATAAGAAATTACATCATCAATAAAATAAACAAAAAACTAATCAATATAGTCTCTAAATACTCTCTTAACTAAATCCATTAATATAGAGTATGAATTTATAAAAAAAATGAATAACTATAAATTCATATTGTCTATACATTTTATAGAATTTCATCTAGGTTACATCCTTATTGATTAACCTCAATAGATAATATCCAGTCTAACGACCTATTTCAATAAAGTATTTAGATACATGTAGTTGATCAAATATGTTGACAATATAGGGTATATGATATTATCTCTTGGTGGTGGTCCTATCAAGGTCAAGATAGTCAATGGAGAGTCTGATTTATCCTTAATTATTCTTAAAATTCAGAATAGGTCATTCGCAATATGGCACACATGGGAATTTGTTTCCCTTTAGATGATTCTATAATAGTATCTTCTTTAATTATTTCAAGTCAATTGGGTTTAATCATTATAAAGAATTTGATTTAGGTATAGCACTTTGTACGAGTTCTGTCAGATACAAAAAAAATCATGATTTCATGTAAGACAATATAATTCATCCAAAATGACATTAATTAACAGTAGTATAAATAGGTGTATCCTTAATTTTTAGTTTCTCCATAATCTTATGTGTTATATGACCATCATTTATAAGAATTAATAACCACAATAAGGAATTAATTTTCAATAGATATTAATATTCATCCTTGAATCGATAGATAGTCATATAATCATTCAGAATATGAATTCTAACATCACATCCCTAGAAATTAATAAGATCTCCAAATACTGAATAATAATCCTTACCAATAATCATATCAAATCCTAATAAATAAAGGATAAAAATATTGGTTGTAAGTACCTTCCATGAAAAGCCAACCAGATACGAATTATAATATTATAATGTTACTATTAAATGATTATTATATTTGGTAACTAACTCCACATCTAATTTTTTGTGTAATATGGTGATAAACTTATATATTTGATTAAAAAACAAAAAATGGTGGACCCATAATCAAATAAAACTATATTTATTTTAGAGTGGATGGTATGTATACCATTTATCACTTCATTGGCATACATCACATCACAAGTAGGGATCTCCTATCATTTTACTTTTTCATTTTCCATAAGAGGTTTTTAAAATCATTCATCACTTTTGACCCTCATATTTTGTAATTAATTATCATAATTACTATATTCCTTACATGAGACACATTTAATTGTAGGATGTTCATTTTCTAAATAGTTTTTTCTATTTGAATAATTTTTATATTTTTCCCATCACTTTGGTAGTAAATATCATGATAACCTTCTATCCCACCCTTAAAACATTTACTAGTCCCATTAATACGCATTCTTCTATGTTTCATTCCACACTTTGAGCATAAATGAAATATCATCTCATTTTCCCTATGGTTCTTAGATTTTACTAGTAATTCCATTTATCTCTTATTATCAAACCCATAAAATATATGGGAGATTCCAATAACAATATCAACATTGAAATCATATCAAAATATTTCCTCGTAGCTATTATAGTCCCATATGCCTAATCCCCTTCATTGATTTTTTTTCAAAAATTGAATATTTATCAAACTTTATTTCTAGTTGGATAATAATTCCATAAGAATACTTTAAAAGTATTGTAAATTATTATTTATAGGTACCAAATAATTTATCACCCATTTTGATACATCGTACTTAATACATATCATCATATACTATGGAATATAAAAATAAGGAAGGGGTGAGATTAGATGCCCAGTAAGGGTAAACAAGGGAGATTTCAAACATATCATACTTATATTTCATATGAACATAAACAAAACATATGAAATTAAATATTCAATATCTATGATCATGATATAATGACATGATTTTTATCATAGACATTCATAAAGAATCAAAGAACATATTTCATTGGGGTATGAAACAAGAGATGAACTTTTGGGACACCCAAAAGAATATAAAATAAGTTTCATATTTGTCATGGATCTCTTCCAACAGTATCATAGTGAAAAAAACTCCATTATAGAAATTATTTCACTCTATTTTATAGATCTGTGTTACTAAACCAGGTTCACTTCCCATTATAGTGTTATCTATCTCATGATATTTAGTAATTAAAAAATTAAATGTAGGTAGATATAGCGGCCAAAATTAATAAAATCAAAACAATATATATGTGTTCCATAAAAAAATAAATCATTAATCGTATCATAACCTATAAAAAATGGGTTTCATAAACATCATTTAATCCTAACATAACCCCTTGAAAGAAATGGGTTTAACAAATACCAATCCATCATAAACAGAAACCATATATAATAATAATAGGGATATTATTCATGTAAAATATTCCTAATAAATCATATGTATCATAAAATATTATAATTATAGATGAAAAATAATTTGGACCAATCACCTGAAAATAATTATTGAGAAAAATATCATGTATTCTATTAAAATTGATTCATTTCTTAAAATATCATGAAATTTTGAAAGATAAAATTTTATATGAAAATATCCTTCCAATACTCAATGGGAAGATTCAATAGATAAACATGTCATCGATTTTAAAAAATATGTTCATGCAGTAGAAATTTAAAAACAATCCCATTACGCTTTTTGTGGAAAAGTCACGATGTACCTCATTAAGAATCATCAACTGATTTGTTCTAATGTATTTAGTAAAAATTCAAATATGGGTAAAAAATAATTAAATTTTTTTTATTATAATAGATAAAATAAATTGGAAGTGAATTTTAATAAATATAGACCATGAAGATAAATATTCACTAGTAGATAATTATTTATAATAAATCCTGAATAATAATGAGATTGTGAAATTTACTCTTACCATAGGTGTGATTTCCTTCATACATATATAATCATTTGTATAATGGTTTGAATAAATTTATTGGTTTATAAAAGAATATTATTCAGTTTTATGATATTATATAAGAAACAATTATATTATCTTGTAACACATTTGTTAAAAATATTTCACTATAAGTCCTAGATCATGTGAATAAAATATAGTTACATCATTTACAAAATTATATTAGTGAAATACATATCATGCATATTCTTTATATATATATAGACATTCATTAATTGGTAAGATAGAAAATGAGACGCATCACATAGTTGAGATAGTAGATCATACATACATATGATTGATTGTGTCATTACATTAATATTGAAATAGTAATAAATTAGAAGGAATATAAATTTTACTAAAATAAATATATTTTTATAAATATTATATGCATATATTATTTACACAATTATACCCATCCATGTAAAGTGTTGATGAAAAATAGACAACAATAGGATGTAGATATGGTATGTTTTATATACCCAAGTGTGGTGCTTTAATTTTTCATGGGATGAATAAAAGGTGGAATGTGTATATTCCTTATTCATAATAAAATATCATAATATTTGGATACTAAATTTATTACATTTATATGGAAAACCCTCTTGAAGAGAAATTAGAATTATAAATCATATTGAATGAGTAAGTAATCATGATAACCACTTCCATGGAAATCATCACTTAGATATCCTCTTAGGGAAGCAAGGTTTTGAATTCAGAGAATACTAGAGCTTTTAGAAATAGTATAATGAATTTTATAATATAAATTATAATTTTATGATCTATATTCAATGCTAAATTTTATGCAATTAAGTGAGGGAGGAGGTGCCCATTTATAGTTGAGGTGTGAGTCACTTTTGGAAATTCTAAAAATATTAATTTATAATAAATTTAATATAAATAAATATACATCCAAAAGGACATGGATTCTAATATAATATTACTTAATGTTATATTATAGTCATCCAATTTATTTTACATATTTTTTTGTATTATTTAATAACATATCATTTTGATAAACTCTTAGTTATCCAATTTTTGGTTTTATCTAGGTGAACAACTACTTCGATATTAAAAGGTTGTAATATTTACTAATGTGATATCAATTTGACAAAAAATTAAACATTTATAACAATTTTGAAATTATTATTATTTTCTATTTTGAAGACATTATATAATTATTAAATATTTTAATAAAATATTATTTTTGAAAAATATCTACACTCTCAATTTAGACATTATTCATTTTTTGGACATTTTAAAATATCATGATTATAAGTTAACATATAATTTTCATTTATTATATCATATATATATGTATTGTAAATTTATAAAATTAGTTATCATAATAATTATCTCATATTATTATTATTTGATATTTTCATTAGTAAAATAAATACTATGTCAGCATTTAATACTTGTTTAATAAAATTATTAGGTCAATAAAAATTTAAATTAGTATACAATTATAATGATAAATAATATATATTTTATAAATATATTTATAGTAAAATATATTTTTTTATTTACTCTATATAAAAAATCATATATTATTTAAAACATGATTGTGATGTCTATAAATCTTCAATAAATAAAAATTTATAAAATTTTTATTCTTATCAAAGATGCAAAAAAATAAAAAAAAATTTATATCATCAAAATATTTTTATTATGTAATAAATTTCAATTATATTCGTACATAATATATTGTTTCCCCATTTGGATACAAAGGGGATATTTAAGGCAATCAAATATCTCATTTTGTGACTTTGAGTAATTTAAATATCATATATGTCCTTTTCAAGGAAAAGTTTCCATTAAACACCTTAATAAAGATCATTATGTGTAAATTTACAAATCACCATCATCAAATAAATTCTTATGTCAATGTAATTTATTAGTCATTATAATATTTTTACCCTGAATTACACAATTTACCCTTTACCATGGAATCAAAATTTAACGAGGTTGATATTTATAATGGATAAGACTAAATGAGAGCTATTGAATAAATTTGGATCTTATGAAAGAAAATTTTTCAGCCATCTTTCAAAATTCAGAAAAAATCACTTTCATATTTTATATTATAAAAATACAGGTAAATTTTTTGAAAAACAGTTTTCTGGAAAAAATACCTTTTAAAATTTAAATTTTTTTATAAATAATTGAAAAAAAATATTCAAAATGAATAATTTGATTATTTGAAATAAATACTAAATAATTAATATTTAAAGCTAATGATGAAAATAATTTTTCCATGAAAATACATTAAAATTAATTTATATATAATTTTTTTAGAGAGAAATACATTGAAGATAATTATGACATGATGAATTCAAAAATAACATCAATTTTTTCAAATGTGTTTTCTATAACTAATATAAATTAATATTCACTCATAAAAAGAAGATAAACACATTTTATAAGAATTTTTTTTCAAGAATAATGTTGTTTTACTAAAAATTGTTTGGTAATTTTTGACGCACATACCTATAAATTAATATTGAGTTGCACAATAATGTTCATTTCATTAATTAGTTGTTCATATTTATTACAATAAATATAATGGGATGGTTTTAATGAAAATATAGTATCTATGTGGTTTGTTTGAACTCAATGTTTCAAGAAAGATAAAATATTGATGAATTAAAATTATTTATAGATAAATATTTTTTAAAATGTTGGGGTGTTATAGATGATTATATTTAAGACATGTGAATACTAGATATGACCCTAATGTGGTTTTTAAAAATAGTTTTTTCTAGTGTCCTGCATTTTCTAGAGTAATTGGGTGGATGATTCTGTGGTTCATTGATATCAAGGAAAATACATCATAGTTGGCCTTGCATGGTGGTGTGTGATATAATTGAAAGGGAGTATAGCTCTCATTGTATATTTTTCACAAAATGGGAAAAATGAATCATGATTGATAAAGGATGTGAACTATTATAACACTCTGATATTTTAATTCATAATTTTCCTTCAAATAACACAATAATTGATAGGTTACACAACATGAAACAATGTACTAAAATGTTTCACCACTTATTAAAATAAATAATAAAAAATTCAAAGAATTTAATAAATTATGATTGTTAGATTATATTATTTCTTCTTTATTGATTAAATACAATGATAAGTAAATAAATAATAAAAGTGATATGAATAAAATCACACAATGTTAGAAGGGGTATTTTTCAATGATTTATTTTCAGTTGTATGTGTTTTCATAACATAATCCCTCTCAAAATACATAAATTTTTTATCTATTATATTATAACTCGATAAATGATAAATGAATATGATATAGTATTATAACCACAAGAAGATTAATGTTTTATTTTTTTATACAAGATTTTTTCTTTATATTTAATATCTACAAATAAATGAAATTTTAAAAATTTAAATGATTTTATTTTTATGAATTGGAAATAATTATTTAAATCATAATTTCAATATTTTATATGAATAAATTTTATATATTTCATGGGAATGTTTAATTTTGTTTAAATAATGAAAAATACTAATTCTATCTATATTGTATCGTTTAGGAAATTTTCATGATGTGATAATGATAATAAATATTTATTATAACTTTTATCTTTAAAAAATTTATATTTAATATTTGAATTGATGTATTTGGAAATGTATTAATGAATTTAGAAACCTATAATCGATATTATAAAAAAAGTAGAATTTTATTCTATAAATAAAAATATTATTTATCCATTTTTTAATAAATTATTTATTATGATACATTTCATTTAATCTTAATTTCAAATTAAAATAAATAAAAATTTTTATTTTGAACTAATAAATTACATTTGAACAAAATATCTACATGATTATGGAATAAAATCCTTTTGATGTTTAATAATAATGTTTTCTTGAGTAGTTTTATTATGTTTTCATACTTATTTTAAAATAATTTTTACCAACCCTATGAATTTATTTTTTTAAAATGGATTGATTATTTTTAATAATAATATTCTAATTAAATATTATTTACCATTTCATTTATAGTTATAATAAATAGTTACCAAGGTATAAATATTGTCCATACATCAAGGGTTAAAAGTGTTAATTAGGGAATAAGACTAAGAGAAAAATCATATAACATCACTAGAATTTGTCTTTATATTGTTTTTTCTGAATTTATCCGAAAATAATATCATTTTTTCAAAAAAATTAATTTGATCATCATTCCCCTGAAAATGAATATATTTTTTTTGTGGTATTTATACGTGTCTTTTTCCCATTAGTAGAAAAAATAAAACCTCCACTGCAATATTCTAGACTAATAAAAAAATACAGTATATAGAAAAATAAATTAAAAAATATCTAAAAATCTTATTCATGACCTGGATGATATTTCCTTCCAAAAAGACCCATTTAATAAGCGATAAGGTGTTTTTAAAAGAGATTATGTGAAGGAGTTATATATGTTCATAATGTGGTTTTCCTTGTTTTTTTCTTATTAAACCCCACTAAAATTTTATATAACATTACTAAAATAATTAATTAATTATATTTAATATACTCTGATTTTTATATTTTAATATTATAAAAAAAATATTTTTCCATCTACTAGAAAATGAAAAACATATCATTGGAATACGAGCGAACTGTCACCTCTCTAAAGTTATGTAATTAATTTTTTATCACTTCCTCTCTTGGAAGGAAATATATAAATAATAAACTAACATATATGATATTATTTACATTTTTAGGACATTACAATGATATATTATTAATTACCTTCCTTTCTTTCTGGCCATGGAATAATGAAAACAGTAGTTGTTTGAACATGCAGATTTTTACTGCCCCAAAATGATGTAATTCATGTTTCCATAATATTGTACATTGATTTTAATATTAATATATTTTAATATAAAATTTATCATATTAGTGTATAATATATATCCAATACTTTATTTTCTATGTTTGACATATTAATTAACAATCCTTATAAATTAACCTATTGATATCAAAAAATTAACTAAAAAACCACATCACAAATCAAAAATAAAATTTTTATGAAATGAACTTATAAAATTAATAATCATAATGGGACATATGTTTTAATAAATTCAATAATAAATCAATTTTAAAATTTTTATCAAATACTGGGTACATACATCATTTTTAAAAAACATGAATGAATATATCAAAATTAATAACATCTTAAGATAAAAATAAATATTAACTAATAGATAAATGAGAAATAAATTATTATAATTTAAATTTATAAATCTTAACATAATAGAATATTGTTATTAAAAATTTAATTAAAATAATTTTGCTTAATATATATGGGATTAAATATGTTTCATGTAATCTGAGGGTTAAGGAATGGGGGTTTCATCAAAAATATACTACTTTTAGACATGATTCATATTATGGGACTCTTTTTACAAATATATTTCATATAGTTCATATTTTAGAAATTTTATACTGAATATATCATTCATATTGGTAATTAATGTTCTATTTTTATGTACTCAATTTTAAAATATTTTCAGTCAAGTGTTATAATATTCATAAGGACGTATTTTACAATACCATATTTATAAATATTATTTGCCTTTAAATTTTTATTAGGATAAATTCTATGTTATTCCTCTTATAATCCACATATATATATTTTATTCATATGGTTATTTATATGTATTTCATGTTTTATTTTAATTTTTTTAATTTTTACTCAACACTACCAATATAATTTTTATAAAAAAATATAACCTCATTTCTCCTATGTTTATCTAGAACCTACTGCTTCAATATTAATAATTCTCTTAATTTTCAATAAAATTATTTCATCTTAATTTATTATTTATTAAGGTAAATTTATATTATAAATCCTCAACCATTTGAACATTATTATTATCCAAATTTTTTTTATTTCAAATGTATGGATAAATATAGGATGAATTTATAGAATTCCTATATTATTGGTGAATTTTGGAAAATTTGTATTTAAAAATATTTTTTTATACATTAAATAATTAATAATATGAAATGATTTTCAACAAATTTTCTTCTACAGTTGTGATCAATAAGAACATTTGAGTGTAATAAGATCATATTAATATTATTGAATATTAATGTATGAATATTAACATAACTTTTGAATAGTTGTGAATAGAAAATCATAAAAAAATAGAAACTATGCCAATGAATGAAAATGTCCAATTTAGACATCTTAAAAGTGAATAAACGATCATAGTATAAGTTTTGGTGTTATTGTAGGTCATAAATATTTTATATTTAATTTTATAATTAATATAATAATTTAAAATAAAAATTTATTTTCATAAAATGTAATCATAAAATGGTATATTGTTTTCTTATGGTTATAAAATAATTTTATGGGTCCTTGTTATTTTTTCAAGGTGTCCCAACACAATTTATATTTTTAGAGTAGTTTTTTTCGAATAAATAAAGATTTTTTTTAAAAATAAAATTAAAAATATTTAAAAATTTATTTTAATAAAATGGAGTTCATTTTTTAATATTGATCATTTATATTAGGTTAGGGGGAATTTATGATATTTTTATAAAATATTTTGTTTTTCGTGAATAGTGGAAATACAGTTTGCAGTTTCGATGTGTTTAATAACATCATTAATGATGTAATTATTTTGTAAAAATTCTTGTCGATTTTTGAATATTAAGATGTGTTATAAGGTGTCCCAAGTTGAAAATATGATGGGAAAATAACAGGGGAAAGCACATGGTTTTTCCCATACCACAGATGAGGTGTGTCGTGGAAATTAGTAAAACATTCCATCACTTTTCTATAAAACCAAAGAATTCCTTCATTAATTTCATTCCAATTACCTCATAAACGAATAAATGATATTTTTACCTCCAAATGAGTCCTCACAATGATCCCTCAGGCCCTCCAATGTCCCAACCCTAATGCTATTGAAGTTACACTTCAAGGTAAGGGAATATGTCAGCCTCCTCTTTTAAGTCTGAAATTCCATAATGTTATGTATTATTTTTTCCATATTATTATGTGGGGTTATGATTTTATATATCTTTTTTACTGGAAAATTGTTTTCAAAATTATGATAGACCCACTCCACTCTCATCAATTTATTTTTGGATTGTTTTTGTGACGTCATTAGGCTGCCAAATTTTCGTTAAAGAAATCAGATTATCTCTTTTCGTTAATGTTTTATTTCCATGTGGTATGACATTAAAATATCCACAACATGATCTTATTTTTGTATTAATCTGTCCATATACAATAAAATGATGAATTTATGGATGTTATACACTTTTTCCCTCTCTTTTTATTTATTTCTAATACCATGTTATATAGACGTTATGCCGCTGAAATTTCTTCTCAACGATTCTCTCTCTCTCTCAAGATAATATATTATTTTATTTATGTGAATACCCAAAACTATTTTATTTCAAAGTGTATTTATCATGAAATAATAGTGGTTTATTTTCTATGGTGTAGAAATTCATAAAACCTTCATAACTTTTTCCATGGGTTATAAATGATATATCGATCAAGTTTTTAAGAACTTTTGAAATGTCACGATTTTTAAATGAAACCAATTTCATTTATTATATATGGATTATTTATAAATTTTTTGATTAATAACTATGTAGATATGATGAATATAAATAAATATTAAGTGTGCACCCTGATTATGCTCAAATTCATTTGGTAAATAATTTCTTCTCAAGAGATGACATGTTAATCGAAACCTTGGTAATTAACCATCGTAATTTGTATGACACCTTGGGGGTGACCCTGTGATATATGTTAATGAATTTCAAAAATAATGTTATTTCCATGTTTTATAGTCATGTTTCATGTTATATTCATTGTTATATTCCACTACATCCATTTATCATTTCTTTCTTATTTTTATCATGTTCTTATTCATATCACAAGTAAACTGATTCCCTTTCTTTCATTACTGGGCCTTATGATTACACTTTCCATTTATGTATGTCTACTGGTTATGATATATAGTGATTATACATAGTATTAACATATAAATAATTCTTAAAAGTGTATTAGATGAAATTTTTAGATTTTTTTCATTTATATTCTTCCTGATTTCAATGACACTATACTTTTAAGATCATTTTTTTGTAAAATGTAATCAAAAGTTATGTAATAAAACAGCATAATTACATAGATTGTATAAAAGGAATGTTTAGTTATTTATTTAAATTATGATATTATATCATTCATAATAACGCTATATAAAATGTTAAATATAGGAAAACATCCTGTTATATTGGTGAAATATTAAGTAAGTGGTTTTCGAACAAATAAATACATGTCTGGATACGAACAAATGGATGCGGATTTGGGATTTATGTACCTCGGAGTGAAAACATTATCAAGGATATTAAAGATTGACATGGGGTATCAATGGACATGACAAAATTGCATTTTTCACTCATTATTTGACACTCATGGGGGATATTTTGGTTAACCATAAGCTTGTTATGAATTGTTATGAAGTATTTATAGATAAATGTCATTATTTAAGACCGTTGTGTTAAGTCATAAAATAAATTATTGTAAAAAGAATAGTAAATGAAATATGTTCCTCAATAAGGTTTTATTATTTTGGAAAATTGCGGGAAATATGAGGAATAGTGAAAATGGTGACTGCAATGGACCATGTGCTGACAACCCTCCAATGGATGCTGGAATGTATTCTTTCAAGCGAATAAAAAACCTAATGACTAATGTTATGGGAAATAAATTGAATCAAGTTGAGATATGGATCCCACCATGAAGGTAAAAACATTACATTTAGTCATTTATGCATCAACGACCACAAACCATCAGTGGATCTACTAACCCAATGATTGATGAATAGTTGATCAGCACTGTCAAGAAGATATTTTTTGTGCTTTGTAGTTAAAAACAAGAGAACTTCACCCATGCTTTCTTTCACTTACAAAGAGAATCTGATCATTGGTGGTAACTAATTAAATATAAAATTTCAATATTAGAGGTTGAAGCACTAGAGTGTAAAGAGTTCAGAGGGATATTATTCAGTAAATATTTCCCTCGTTCCTTGAGAATAAGAGTGGAAAAGGAGTTTCTCGAGCTGAAGTAGAAGAATAATAAGTATGTGGGATTATATGAGATTAACATCACCAAACATTCTGGTTATACCTAGTGATTTTTCACAGATATTAGTAGGAAGGTTGATATATTATATGGTGGACTGAGTCCTCGTATGTAGAAGAATCTATCCAAATGAGACTATTACTGCTATGAGAAGATCTTGAGAAGAGTGATGAATGTCGAACTAATGTTTGGTGAGACACAGTGGTCTCATAAATCCAATGAAAATAAGAGATCGATGGAGCCAAAATAGGGTATACTTTTTACCGGGGAAGAGGAGGGAAGCCAGTACAACGTCTCATGTGTATTAAATATGGGAAGAAGCATTAAAATAAATAACTTCATGGGAGCGTGAAGTGATAAAACTATGGAAGATATTTCCATATTGTGTAGAATTATCTTTGTGAGGTGAACCCTCAACATCCAAACACTAATGACAAGGGGGAGATGATGTAGGCCCTACCTGATGTTCAATTATATATTTGGGGAAAACTTGAAAACTTTTTCAATCACTATCCAAATTTGAGGGTAGTGGAGGGGAATCACCATCATCCTCACCAACGACCACTGGAACAAGGTCTTATTTTTGAAATCATTGTGGCTGAAGTTAAAGCACCAAATAATGTAGTATAATGTTCTGTTATTGTTCTCTCAAAGATATCAAGTACATTTATTGATTCTGGTTCTACACATTCTTTTATTTCCACCACGTTTGGAAAGAATTCAGAATCAACCCCTGATTTTATAAAAGTAGATTTATCAGTCAAGTCTCCTTGTGGGATTTTCCAAGAATTGTCAATATTTAGAAACAATAGTATTAAATTCATTTAGAAAATTCTTATTGAAAATATAGTAGTGATTACCATGTATGAATTAGATATTATAGTATGGATGGACTGGATCTCAACGTATAATGCTAATATCAAATGTAAGAGCATAGAAATCTCAGTATTCTTGAATTGGAAACAAATAGATATCTTCCAAGGAGAGATATCTCAACATGATATTTTTATAGATGAGCCTCCCATATCCTTTATTATGGATTGGATCAGTGAATAAGAAGAAGAAAATAAGAGTACAAGGATATAAAATGTCCACATCGTCCTGGAATACATTAACATATTTCTTGAGATGTTACCCAGACCTCCCCACAGAAAGATATGTAGATTTATTTACTGAACTCGTACCTAGATATCATCTGATATTAAACTCCCCCATAGGATGGAAAATGTAGTGCTATAGGAATTAAAAAATCATATACAATATATTTTGGATAATGGTTTTATCTGACTGAGTGTTCCTCCTTGGGGAGGACATGTCATGTTTATGATGAAGAAGGACCGTTCCATGTAGCTGTGCATTAATTATAGAGAACTAAATGGGATCACAGTGATGAAAAAATACCCCATTCCATGAACTGATGACTTCTTCTACCTACTTCATCGGGATCAACTCTTATCTAAGATTGATCTTAATTCTGGTAATCATCAATTAAGGGTGAGAAATGAAGATATCCAGAATACTATCTTCTTATCATTATATGGGAACTATGATTTTGTTGTTATTCACTTAAGAATAGAAAATTCACATCTTATTTTTATAGATTTGATGGGTAGATTTATTAAGTACTACATTGATAACATTGTGGAAGTTTTTATTGATAATATTTTGATATTTTCAAAAGTAGTGAAGTGTGTGAAGATCATCTATGAGTTATTTTTCAAACTCTACAGAAAGAGATGATTTTTGGAATGTTCGAGAAATTTTATTTTTGGTTACTATAATTTTCATTAATGGGGAACATTGTTACCAATTATGGAATCATAGTTAACCATATAAAGAATAATTTTGTTGATGGGTGTTCTAAGACTACAACCTTAATTAATATTCATAGATTCTTGGATTAGTAGAATATTATAAGAGGTTTGTGAAAAACATTTCACTATATTCTAATCCATTAACCAAGTTAAAAAGAAAAGGGTTCATGTCCATCATGATAAAATAGTGTGAGGAATGTTTCCAAGAGCTGTATAAGAGATTTTTTAGTGTACCCATGTAAACTCGGCCCTCAATTATAGAAGGATTCGTTATTTTTATCAATGATTCTCTGAAATGGATTTGGGGAGTTCTCCTGAAAAATGAAAAAGTCATTGCTTATGCATATCTACAGTGGAAATATAATGAGAAGAACTATCCTACACATGATCTTGACCTGACCGCAGTCATTTTTTCCCTCAATATGTGGAGGAACTATCTTTATGGGATGAAATGTGATATATACACAGGATATCAATGTTTTAATTGTATTTTCACACAAAAGTAATTGAAAATGAGACAAAGGATACTGTTGAATCTTTTTAATGACTATTATTGTTCAATTCATTACCATCCGTAAAGAGGAAACAAAGTCACTGATGCATTAAGTGGGAATAACCTAGTTTTTCTTTCCATGATATGGATTCAAATGGATCCTTTGATCAATGAATATGTAAATATGGACATTTGAATTATATGATATGGGACATCATAAAACCTAACTCAAATGATTTATCAACTGTCATTATTATAAAAAATCAAGAAATCTCAGAAAAAGTATCATTTGTTCCAGAAGAAAATTGAGGCTGTGAATGATGGGATGTTTCTTGAGTTCTATATTGATCAATATATTGTACTCAAATTTTTTACAATACTATGTCTTCTATATCTTCTTGATATAAAGAAGGATTTGATGGATGAAGCTCATAGCACTGCGTTCTCTATACATCATGGGAGTACGACAATTTTTTGAGACATTCATGATCAGTTTTGGTGGGATAATATGAAAAGATAGATTGCCAACTACACTATAAGGTGATTGGTATATCATCAAGTGATGAAATAGAGGAAAATTAAAATTGGGGTGTAACAACCACTAACCATACCATCATGGAAGTGGGACAACAGTACAATGTATTTTGTCACTGGTTTCTCGAGAACATCCAAAGAAAACAATGTGATATGGGTTATTGTGGACTGTCTCACCATGGCTGCTAATTAAATCTCTATTTTGGAAGAATTCTCTCTTGATCATCTTTTTGTGGATTTACATGAAGTAAAAGGTTAGGCTTCATGGAGTTCCACTTTCAATCATCTCAGGTCATGATCAATGGTTCAAATCAAAATTATGAAGAGGTCTTCCACATGCTATGAGAACTAAATTTAATTTTAGTATAACCTATCACCCCCAAACTTATTTCCAATCAAAAAGGACTATTCAAAATCTCGAGGACATGCTGAGAACATGATCAAAGGAATTTGAAGGTGGATGGGATCTACATCTTCCATTATTTGAGTTATCTTACAACAATAGCTTATACTCAGGCATTCCAAGGGACCCCTATGAAGCTATATATAGTATGAAATTTATAACTCCAACTTCTTGGCATGAATTTATTGAGAGAAATATTCTTTGTCTTGATCTACTATAAGAGATAACATAAAAGGTCATTTCCTTCCAGTAAAACATTAAGACTGCTCAGAGTCGGAATAAGAGCTTTGCTAAAAATGGTCGAAGGGACATGGAGTTTGACATTGGTAACTAGGACATTCTTTGATATTTACCTCGGAAGAGATTCATGAGATTTGGGATGAAAGGGAAGCACATCCTGTGGTATATTGGCCACTATGAAATCCTTTATCACGCAATATCATTGGCCCATCGTCTTGTACGCCCATCAAATCCTACACAAATTCTTGATGTCTTCCATCTATCCCTCTTGATGAAGAACATACCTGAACCTACACATAATCTAAACCCAGAGGTGGTACAGCTAGAACATGCCCACTTTTATGAGGAACAATCAGTGAATATCTTATATCATAGGGAAAATGTTCTACACCACAAGACTACTAAATATTTTAAGGTGTTTTAGAGGAACCCAAAATGCAAAAAATCCATGTGGGACACAAACGACTCTATGAGGCAATAATACCCACACCTTTTCTCTTTGTATGGTGGGATTTGAAATTTTGGGGACAACATTTATTAACGGTGGAAGAATGTAACGACCCAAACATTTGAATAATATTAGTTTCCTATCATTTTGTATTTCAAATGTCCGGAAAATTATTGTTCGAATTTATAGAAATTCCATAATATAGATGATTATTGCAAAAAGGTGTATTTAAAATATTTCTCTATAATTTAAACAATTAGTAATGTGAAATGATTTTCAAAAAAAATTCTTCTAGAGTTGTGATAAATAAAAAATTAACTGTCAAAAAAGATCCACTGGATTTTTATTGAACAGTAAAGTATAAATAGTAAAACACCCATCTGAATAGTAAAGAATTGTAAATCGGACATAAAAATAGAAACTTCACCCCCAAATGTATAAATCCAAATTAGACATCTTAAAATTGAAATAAATCATAGTATATGTTTTGGTAATTTTGTATGTCATAAATAATTTGTTCATAATTTTATAATTAATTTAATAATTTAACAATAAAATTCATATTCCTAAAATGTAATAAAAAATTGTAACTTTATTTTCATAGGGTTATTTGATTATTTTATAGGACCATGGTTACTTTTTCAAGGTGTCACAAAACAAGTTTTAATTTTTGAGTACTTTTTTTAATAGTGAATGATTTTATTTTAAAATTAAATTAAATATATTAAGAAAATAATTTTCATAAAATAGTGTTCGTTTTTTAATTTAGAGTATTTATATTAGTTTATCATGAAATTATGGTATTTTTATAAAATGTTTTGGTTTTTGGTGAATAGTGAAAATATTGTTTTGAGTTTTAGAGATTTTAATGAAAATTTTAATTATTTATTCATGATGTAATAATTATTCTCAAATTGTGAATAGTAATATATGTTATGAGGAGTCCCTAGTGGGCAATACCATGGAAAAATATCTTGGGAATGTCCATGGTTTTTCAAAAACCACCGATAAGGTTCCCCATTGAAAATTAATAAAATATTCCTACACATTTTATTTAATTACCAAACAATTCCTACATTACATTAATTCCAAATTCCTCCTCAATGAATATATTATCTTTTTACCTCCCAAAGAGTCCTCCCAAGTATTCCACCCATGGTTCCCTCAATCCCAAAAGGTCCCAAACATCATTCTTTCAAAATTACTCATCAAGGTAAGGGAAATGGTCACCCTCCTCTTTTATGACATGACTTCACTTATGTTATATATTCTTCTTTCCAAATTACTATGTTAGGGAAAGTTATTATATATCTTTATTACATTAAATTTCATTTACAAATTATGAGATACCCTCTCCATTCTCATCAATTTATTTTTTGAATTTTTATTTGACGACTTTAGGCTGTCAAATTTTCAGAAATTAAATGGAATTTTCTCTTTAATTTCAAGTTTCCTTTTCATTGGTATGCAATTAAAATATCCAAACCATGATAATATATATATTTTATTATGTACCTCAACTATAAAATGATTCAATTATTTATAGGATACCCTTGTCCCCATTCTTTTTATTTTTTTCTAAAACCATGTTATATAGTTATTATGCTGTAGAAATTTCGTAATAATGTTTCTCCCTCTTTCTATCAAGTAATTACATTGATTTCATTTTGTGAATAACCAAACCTAATTTATTTATAGGGTAATTAATAATGAAATATAAATGGTATATTTGGTTTTTATGTTGACATATAGAAATACGAAATATATTTTCCAAGGGTCACAAATGACACAATGATGATGTTTTTAAGCACTTTTGATACATCACGGTTTTGAAATGAATCCCATTTAAATTATTATAAATGGTTTATTTATAAAATGTTTGATTTTTATCATTGGAGATCATATGAATCTAAATACATATTAAGGGTTCTCCCTGATATAGATCTAATGCATTGGGTAATGAATTTAATATCTAAAGATGACATGTTTCACCATACAATTGTGATTAACCATGGTAATTTTTATGACACATTGAGGATGATCCTTGGTGATATGTTCATGAATATATAAATTAAATGTTTTATCCACTTATTAAAATATCTTTCATGTTTTATTCATTATGATATTTTTTTAATTCAATTTCTCATGACATTGTTTTTTTATCAAGTTCTTATTGATATCACAAGTAAACGGATTACCTTGCTTTCTTTACTGGGCCTTCTGCTCACCATTTCCTTTTATTTATGTCTCTTGGTTATGAGATGATTTAATTTTACATAGTATTACATATAATGAAGATTTAATGTGGATTAGAAGAATGTTTTATTTTATTTATATGTATATTGTTCCTGATTTCAATGACACTATGCGTTTAAAATCCCTTATTATTAAAATGTAATGAAAAGTTATGTAACAAAAAGGTAGGATTCCATATATATTAAACATGAATATATAATTAAATTTTCTATATGAATTTTATTTGAAATATTCTAATCAATATTTTTTCCACTTAACATACAATATTAATAAATTATTCACTTTAAAAACAGTTCTTGAATGTATTTTCCCACATTCATTACCCATATTCATGTTTCAGATTCCATTAAATGTTTTAATGGGTTTCCAAATCAATATATATTCCCTGTAATCTATTAATTTTTCATAATATGTGTTTTTTATATTCATACTAATTGTAAAATGGATTTTAGTCCTCTTATGAATATTTTTCTCTTCTATGGTACATGTTCGTAGTTAATCTTAATTTTTTTAGGATAACATTATTAAAAATTATTTTAAAATCATTTCATAGATATTATTCTTCAAATATAATGAAACGTGCCTTAAAATTTTCATTTACTTGTATTTTTCTATAAAACATTATATGAATTTGTTTTTAAATTATTGTATCCATTTTTCTCTCTATTTTCCCATCACAATTTATTTACTATAATTCCTTAATTTTTTATTAATTTATGACAACATTCATATCTAGGTTTTTTTAAATCATGGATATATTAGATAATGTTTTTAGTATTTAATTATTTATATCACTATTACCTTATATGTTGTAAACATATTAATTTTCAAATATCATATTGTGTCGTGTTTAGAAAAATGATATAAATTTTATTGAACTTAGAAAATATTGAAAATTTGTATATTGTTTATTTCTTTATATGTGACTATTAAGAACTATAAATGATTATTATGTGATGGGGAAATATTTTCCTTTCATATCAATTGATTAAACATGGATATATATTTACTAATAGGGAATATTGAATATTACTTTTTTATTCATTAAATATATATAGAATATATTAGATATCATTAAGTGATGGATGAGTCTTCAAATTATATATCCCCACAAGGCATTAGTTGGTATCACATGTCAAACAGTAATGGGTATTTTATGGTGTTTTCGGACCCATGTAATGTATAATGTCTTGGTAGAAATTCACCCATTTTATATAAGATGTTTTGGTTGAGAGCCCTTTATGGTTATATGATGTATTTTTCGATCACCCTGGACGGTAAGGTTAGAATGTATAAAAATTTTTATTTCATCAATTCTATGACTTGAATATATTTTTATCAAACTAATTTAATTATTATGACATCCAATTACATATTTAATTCTTTAGTTAATGATTATATAATATGTTTATTAATCATATACTCTTGCATACTACTCATGTTTGTTTCCCTATGAATTATTGTGTTGTATGTGACCGTTGTGGATCATTTGAGCCCTCCATTATTAGGTTTCAATTTTCTAGGTTATGAGAAAAAATTAATACATATAATATATCTAAATCGAGTCATGATATTTTAATTTTTTGGAAAACTTGGTTGTCTCATTAGGAAATATTAAAAATATAAATATTATGGAAAAAATGACCATTGGTTTTGAATGATATGTTGCTTTTATGAAATTATTTCCCAAAATCTATAAATCTATAAACATGAAATGTTAATCTTGATTTGGGTGACTAAAGTGTTGTTTTTGAAAATGTAGTTTTAAATGGTTAAAATAGGGACATAATTGTTGATATAAATGTTAGTATGTAAATATTATGTTTCTGGAATCATATATGGGTGTATGGTTTTTAGGTCATCACAATTTTAATCACATAATTGATTAGATAACATTAGAGATTAATATGTTATTGATTGAGTATAATTTAAAATTTATGGATATCATTATGAATTATTAAGTTAATTATTAAAAATAAATTCAAAATTATAGATACCCTTATGACATCATATATGACATGACATTAATGTGATTAATGAGATTATAGGAATTTATTGATGTTAAGGTAACCATTTTTTGAGGTAAATGATTTAATGTATGAGGTTTTTTATATTATTTTTTGATTTACATGATAAAAAATTTGAGACATCCATTGGGATGTGTCTAAGGACATAAAAACATAATAAAATACCCACTAATGTGTGTGCAGTTTCCTAGTTATGATTTCACGATCTAGATACAAACTAGTTGATGATAGATCCATAATGTATTTAATTTAGATTAATGATACTAAAAAACAATTGTTGGGTATTTACTAAATATTTACTTATTTTACAACAAGTGATAAATACTACACAATCGGTTATAAACTCCTAGGGGAAATAATATGGTTATTCTATATTCTCTATATGAATAATAATAAGGGAATCAAGTATTTTTTTTCAGATTTGTTTAATTTTAATGGTTATTGGAGAAAATGGGTTAATTGGTGTCAGTCAAAAAATAGTGAGAAATATGTATAAATTTATGTACTAAATAATAATTATATGATAATATGATTTGGGTTATTTTGTGAGGGATTTATTTATTTTGGGGTATATATTTTTCAAACATTTTTGGGATTATTTTAACTAATTATTGAGTTATATTTTGTAATAATAAGTATATATTGAATAATTTTTTTGAGTATTTTTTACGAATTTTTTCAAGAATTTTTTTAAAATTTCTTTGTCAGTTTATGTTAAAATTTAATAATCATTTTCCATGTTTTGGATATTAATGTATTAATTCTTCACACCATAGATTTTCATATTGGGTATTCTCTTCACTTATCATAACCATATTATATTTTATTTAATGAATAGAGATAGGAAGAATAAATTTTCATTAATTTCTTGCCTATGATTATATTTTAAAACTTAATTTTAATGATTCAACCCTAAATTATTCATCATGGATGATTATAATTTATATTATGAGATGTATAAGTAGATGGATTCTTTTTGAAAAACAACCAAATAATGATATTATGATTATGAAATGGAAGGACATATTGTATATATATGTTTTAATATAATCTAGATTCATGGAAAAATAGTAGCATAAATCCTGAAATATTGACAGAAATCAATTATTTCTAATGTTAAAAATGCCACACCTCTCTCAATTTATTCTTTTGGAATCTTCTTCAAATGAATGATTCTTATAAAAATGCATACATATATTTTAAAATATTTAATTAAGAAATAATTTTGTTCCATATAATAATTTAGAAATTAAATATCATGATAAAATATATATCATTTTTTATTATTATGTAAAAATATAATAACATATATAAGTAATGGTTAAAATTTTTAGGTGAAAATTTATTTAATGGGGGTTATTTAACAACCAAAATATTTCAATATATAACACTACTTTATATGATACAATGTTTTATTACTTACGTTACATGCAACACCAATATAATCAATAGTGGAATATTATGATAAAAAATTAGTAAATAAAAAGATATTAATCAATTATGACACTGATAATATATTATTTTATTTTTATTAATAAATTTTAGTTATTATATAATATTTAATTAATTTTATATGATTAAAATCCCTCATTGTTTAAAATGGGTATTTATCAAAGAATTTATTTTCAAGTTTTGTTTAATTTTTACGAAATTGATCAATATTAAATGAAATTACTGTTCGACCTAATAAATTAACATAAAAATAATTATAGATTTATACTGAACAAAATTAATAATACGTGAAGTTAAAATATATTTTTTTCAATAATAGTTATTTTCCTTTATATTTAATATTTTTAAATAAATATGAATTAACAAATTTAATACATTTAATTTTATAAAATGAAAATTATTTTTGAATTTCAAATCTCAAAATTATTTTTTGGAAATTTTCAATATTTTTCTATATGGTTGTTATTGTAATGATTATTGAAAAATATCAATTTTCTAAATACTATCCATTTTATGAAATTTACATTGTATAAGAATGAATATAAATTTTACCAAATTTTATTATATATATATATATATTTAATAATTAATATAATTCCTTTAAATAAATAATTTCATATTTATAAAACTATTATTAGAATTTTTAAACAAATGTGAGGTATTATTATAATAAAAGAAATATCTTTTAATCTTTTTATTAATTAGGTAATTAAAAGGATATATTTACTTCTGAATTGGTTTTAAAGTTCAATTACAATCATATTTCTTTTTATAAACCCACAATATTTTTAGGAATTAATAATATACATTATTTAAGAGTAAATTCACTTCATTCCTTAAAAAATGTTTTTCTAAAAAAACTATTTGTAGATAATTTTTCATAATTACATTTAAATTTATTTTTATGAACTATTTGAATAAACTATTTCAAAATATATACCACATTTAGAATCATAATATACATAATATATAATAATATTCATGTAATTATTTCCATAATGAACAATTATAGTTATAAATAAAATTCTAAATAGTAGGGGTTTAAAGGTTTAACAAGTTTGTCAAACTAAGAGATAAAGATTCCAATATAACTAAAAATGCATAAATATTATTTTATGAGTGTATTTGGAACCTAAAATACCTTATATATTAATAATTTTCCATTTGGTAACACATTATTAATATAATGAATTTATATTATTTTAATTTTATGAGTATTTATAATGGTTTTAATCCCCTCATTTATAAAGTATAACCTCTTCTCAAAACATATACACGCACTCAATGCTCCATTATCTATATCATTATCTTCCAAAATACCTTCCCAAACACAATATACATAATAAATAGATGCATTTCTTCCAAAAATACACATCCAATAAACATAAAGGTTTTTTTCAAAGGAGATTATCCATGTTAGAGGTATATTCTCATATCAATATTTTTCAAGATTAATTCTTATTTTATCAAATAAAAATTATTTATAAACATCTTAATAGAGTGATTTTTTTATCCTTAATATACACAAATTTTTTAATTTAATGTTTTGAACATTTTGTTGGTCAGAGATGATTACTCAAGAGGGGGGTGAATTGAATATCAGTAAAAAATTATGTTTAAAAAGTAATTTCCCAAAATGATTTGATACATCCCTGTTAATAAATGATATATAGTTATAAGAGTTTGACTGTTGAAATAACTTCATAGAAGATTGATTAATTATCAGTAATCTTAATATCAGTTATTAATGTTACTTTTTAAGATATTATACTAATTCAAGACAATTATAACTTATTTCCAAGATAAACAATCAATTTGAATTTTGAGATTTCTGATTTATATAAAAAATACATAAAATAAAGAAAATTAAATTTATCAGCATAACAGATATGAAACTACTGTTTTAGTCTCATGAAGAGACATAATACACTCCACTAGGTGTTCGCCCGACACCAACCAATTTATATAAATATACATTGATCAACACCATGGATCGGGGTTAACAACAGTACACAGGACTGTCGAGGCCACACAGGGACCTCTTCCACAGTCTTTCGTGGGAACAAACTACCATGCAACACTGGGACCTCTTCCAATATTTTTAGTGGGTATAAACAAGAGTAAAATATTTTTTGAGTAAGGATATCATGTATCTTTTAGTTTAATGTGGGAGATAGAGTGTGTTTCTATAAAAATACACACTCTACTAGAAATTTAATAAAAGATACACAACAGACCAGAAAGACTAAGATAGGATTAGTACTTCTCTGAGTGTTGGTCTTTACAGGTCTTGACTTCTAAGATGTATTAGACGCATAATTCGAGTCCTCATCTGTGAAAAGGAGTGTCGTGATTCCGCTTGTGTTCTTCATGAGGTTTGAGAGTGTGAATATTTTCTTGGTTTTGGGATTAAAATATGCTTTGTGTGTTCTTCATCAGTTTCTAGTTTCATGTAATAGGTCCTTCTTTAAAATTTCTCTCTAAGTGTTTTCTTCGTTATGGTTCTCACACTCGCTTGGTTTTCTTTAATGTGTATATCTTATTCATGGGTGTCACTTTTCTTTTATCTTCAAATGCATTTGATCAGACCGACATGTTTCATTTATTCTACACCTCATTCCTCGTACTATCAGATTATGTGTCTACAAAGATACATTAATTATGTCACTGCATTAAAGTCTTAAAATATCGATGTTAGATATTAAATTTAAAAACTACAAATCATATTAGGAAATTGTGTCATAGTATCAAATGGAAACGATGTATCCATCACTCGGTGTCTGAATTTGTCATAGTGTCTCGAGGTTGTTGGGTCTGGATGTTTACAATTTCTACTTGTTCACGATGTCTACATGTTCACAGTGTCTTCTTTTTCATGGTGTCTACTAGTTCACTGTGTCTTCTTGTTCACGGTGTCTTCTGGTTCACGGTGTCTAAAGGTAACATTGTCTCAAGGTTATGGTGTCTCAAGGTTATGGTGTCTCGTTTCACGGTGTCGGCTTCATGGTGCTAGAAATACAAAACCAGTGGTGGACTCACAATGTCTCATAATTTTCAAAATAACTATATTCAAACTTAAGAAATGATGATCATAAAATATATTAGAATTAAACATTTCTCTAAGAAGGTATTTGAAAAGTAAATCAAGGATATAATGTAGTAATTTAACTGAATATAGAGGAATTTAGATATTGAATGTATCCTCTTAAAGCATTAGAATACATAAACAATAATGCACATGACTTGATATAATTTACAGGATTTAACCAGGTTGAATAGAATTTGTGATCATAAAAACATTAATATAATACGAGGATCCCGACAATCTCCACCTTATTGATGATCACAAATCATGTAAATTTAAACTGTATATTTATTCAACTATAGATATAGAGATAAATGACTAACATATAAATATTTTATACCCCTTTTGGGATTATAAAATAGATGTTATAAGAGAAGTAATGAAATGTGTACATTACATTAAATCAAAGAAGTTCCAGTGAAAATAGAAAAGGGAAAAAAATATCATTTATATAAAAAAGGAGTAATCACTGTTCTTCATCATGGTTTGGCCTTATATTTTCCTTAAGAATCAGTAGTAGAAGTGGAAGCCATATGATCTAAAGTTGTGGTACAAGAAGGGAGTGCGGTGGTTGATAGAGAAGGTAAAGGTAGACCATAAAAACTGATGGAGCCAGAGTAGTAGTAGTATAAGAATGAGGCAGTTGATGATCAAGGATCATAGGCCTAATCTGACTCAGTTCGTGTCTGACAGACATAGTAGTGAAGGATAGGGAAGAGGTGAAGGTGGTCAACCCAGGTCTTACAGGTGCAGCTGCAGGAGAAAAAATGGTTGTACACTATACATGAAGGTAAGCCCTCAAGATCATAATTAAATCCAAAATAATCTCTCAACCATACTGCATGGATCTCTCAAAATCATCATTTTGTTCTATAAACTAATCCATTAATCAAGTAAAATCTATGAGCATTTTTTCTTCAGTCATGAAATATTGAGTAACCGAAAAAATTAATAGATTTTGAACAAGATACATGAAATGATTTTTCATAACAGAGTTTGAGAATATTCAGTTGAAGTAGAAATCCATGATCATGGAAATATCATTCTAAGCATCATTTTCATTGTTTTACTATATTTGGAAAAGTTAAAAATCTTAGACATTGTTCCTGATAACATCATAGAGAGAAGTTGCGTTGAAACCACTAAGTAAGTTCTGAAGTTCATTATTGGCAAAGGTAATGAGTAGGTCACTATCTAAAGAATTTTTAGAGGATTTAACAGATTCTTTAGAATCATTGACAGTGGTGGTGGGAGATTTCCTTTGTTTCAACACTTTTTGAATACATGTTGTATACTCATCAGTGATATTTTTTGGATTTATAATACGATCTCTCATCTCCTTCATGATCTATTGTTTCCATTCAGAGTCCTTTTCATCTAAGGAAGCTAAATAATGTTGAAATTGAGACATAACATTTTGTGGGGATTGAGTTACAACAGCTTCAGCAGGAGGAGAATCAAGCTTTAGTTGGGAATGCATCTCTTTCTACATTTCATCAATCATACCTCTAAGAGTCTTCACCTCATCACTAAGTTGGCTGTTTTCAACCATAACATCCTAAATCTCATGATGCATTTTAGGTTTAATATGGAAAATAATTTTCTCCAACATTAATGAGGAATATCTCTCATATAGATGTGTCACATGAGCAGGTTGATAATTCAGGTCTTTTTCAATACCAGAAAAAAATGGGAGCACCAAATTCCATTAGATCATCCTTACTCACTAAGGATTATTGGTCTGATGAATTTTCAGAAACATGTTTTGATATAGATTCAGGTTTCATTGAAGGGGCTATATTAGAGACTTATTTCAACTAGAATAAATATAATACATCAATGCCTTTTAATTAGACTTTATGAGATTCATCAACATCATAGAAACTGGGGAGTTTATGTTGAGTGTCTACAAAGTTCAGATCAACCGGATTTGGTACATCAATAGATTCCAGATTTGGGGGTTTCTCCCCCTCAATTGTTGCATCCTTCTCAGGACTAAGAGGCTTTGGGTCTTGATCTAATTCCATAAAACAGTTCTTGGTTCTTCACACATTTCCTTCCTAGCAAGCTGAAAAGATAGCTCCATCCTTTCTTCAGCTGAAGGAGTTATTTTAGGAGTAGATTGTTCCACTGGGAGATCCTCGTGATTATCTTCTTGTATACCAGGAAGATCTTCCACTAGAGGTTATTTATTATTGTCAATTTCAATGGGAATAGATTCTGTTTCATACTCGGGTTGATCTTCCATATTTATATCATCATTAGAAGCATGACCTTCTTCTTGAAGAACATCAAGAAGAACAACAGTATTGTCTTCCTCAACCAAAACAGTTTATCTAGGAGGCACAACAACCCCTTTTTCATTATCAGAAGAGTACTAAACATTCTTATCTGGTTCCAAATCATGATCAGAAATATTTCATTATCTTGAAGGATGTTCCACTGGATTGTATTTATCATAGATTCTATCATTTTCATCCATAAATTAGTATTTTAATGGATTCCAATTTATATTCATTCCCTTGATAGTGAATTTTGAGAGGCATAATTCACAATCCTTAATTAATTCATAATTTGGTCAAACCATACCTATGGAGATAAATATGGTTGAGATTAGCCGAGAGTAAAATTGGGATGTTGAATTGGATGTGGCATTCATAATCTCAAACATAGGGTGTATGATATACTATCACAGGTTGATCTTATGACCATTTTTCAAAAGATGAATCAAAAACACATTCCGAAATTTCAAAATAGAGAAATCCCCTTTTTTTGGGACTAACCAGATTCTATATAAATATGAACAGAAGCCCAGATTCTCCATATAGTTCAGCAGAAATATCTCTCCTCATGGTGCCATTTCTAGATAAGGATTTCAAAGAATCCTCTAGATCAAAGAATTTGGTGGATGGTGGAGGACCTCTCTGATAATCGTCACATATTCCTTTATGAGTTATCATAAGGAATGAAACTCATAACCTCGAAGAGAATGATAATCTCTTCCCATTTATCTAGCTTCTCACGACATAACTATCACCATAATCAATAGATAATTGTACATGCTGTAAAAACTAAGCTACGAAATTAGGTTAGATATGTCTATCATCCTTTTAAAACCAATCTAACCCGCCTTTCTGTTCTAAAACTATCATAACCAAATACATATTTGATAGAAGCCATTTTTGTAAAACATATTTCTGAGGTACAATAACTCGGTTTGCTGGATTTGGATATAGAGGACCTTCAGGTGCTATCATAGGTGCAATATCCTTTCTATATGAGTTACGCTTCTCAAGATTCGATAATGAATGACGCTTCATTCTGGGAATCTACTGAAGGATCGAGAGAGAGAGAGAGAGAAAAGAGTTGCAGGGGTGAAGAAGGGTTCAAAATGGGTGAAATTGAAGAAACCAGGAGTGAAGAATCAAGTGATACATACATTATTTTATTATATAGGAATACCAAATGTTTTAAAAGTAAAAGGTTAGGAAGGTAAATTGGGAACAAAATCATTATCGTGATACAGGTTTTTACTTTTATATAAATCATAACAAATATTATAGTGTGAGAAAAAATGAACGTTATGGTGAGATAGTGAATGAACATCATGGTTAGACAGTGAGAAAACATTACTGTGAGATAGTAAACATGAACATTATGGTGAGAGAATAACTATCATATAGTAATCACGAAACACTTACTAAGAAACCGTAATCATGAAACAGTAAAGTATAAAACGGTAACATATTGAACAGTAAGACATGAAAGAGTAAGATATCCAATAATAAGGCTTGAAAGAGTAAAATATCGAATAGTAAGACATGAAACAATAAGATTTCTATTTGAGGTTTGTCATTCCTAGTTCATGTATAATGTAGTCTATTCTTTCAGAAGTTAATGGTTTGGTGAATATATTATCAAGATGATAATCCGTACTAATTAATTCCAAAGTGATATCAAATTTTTAATATGATATCTCAAAAATTGATGTCCTACATCAATATGCTTTGTCCTAGAATGTGAAACCAGATTTTTCGAGATGTTAATATCACTTGTGTTGTCACAATTTATAGGTACATGACTGAATTGATATCCATAATCTAGTAATGTGTGTTTCATCAACAAAATTTTTGTACAATAACTGCCCGCAGCTATGTATTCCTCTTCTGAAGTAGATAATGAAATATAATTTTCTTTCTTACTACACCATGACACTAGTGACTTGCCTAAAAAATGACATGTTCCAATGGTTCTTTTTCAATCTAACTTACAGCCACTAAATTCATCTTCAGAATAACTCACTAATTAATATGAATGTCCTCTAAGATAGAAAAATTCTAAATTCTATGTATGCTTGATGTATTTGGAAATTCCCTTTACCATATTTAAATGATATTCTATATGATTTTATAGAAAATGAGAAAACATTCACACACTAAAAATAATTTTAGAATGAATAGTAGTTATGTAGAGTAAACATCCAATCATTCCTCTATAAAAGGTTTGATCAACATATTTCTATCTTCATAAAGATCCAACTTACATGTTGTACTCATAGGAGTGTCACTACTTTTAGTTTTATCAAATCCAAAAAAAATTAGAATATCTTGATTATATTTGAATTGAGTTAAAATTATTCCATCATTATTTTGATAGATTTGAAATCCAAGAAAAATTTCAGTTCACTCATTAAACTCATTTCAAATTTATTTTGAGCCATTTTAGAAAAATCAACACATAAATACATTCATAAAGATCCAAAGACAATATGATCTAAATAGATTTGAACAACTAAAGATACATTAGAAATTGGTTTTATATAAATTGTAGGATCAGCTATTCCTTTTGTAACACCTTTGGAAATAAAAAAAGTACTCATCTTATCATACCAAGATCTTGGATCTTGTTTTATACAATATAAAACTTTTGATAGATTAAAAATACGATTTGGAAAATTGGGGTTTGTAAAACCAAGGGGTTATTCCACAAAAATATCCTCATCTATATACCCATTTACGAATTCACTTTTTATATCCATTTGATATAGATTGAAATTCAGATGTGCGGCATAGGAAAATAAAATTATGATGGATTCAATTCTAGCTACTAGAGAAAAAGACTCTGGATAATCAATTACTTTTCTCTTGACTATAGCCTTGCGTATCTAATCTAGCCTTGTTTCTAGATATTTTACCATCTTTATCTGCCACATTTCTGAACACCCATTTAGTGCCTATGGTGAATGTGTCTTTGGATATTTCAAAATGTTTCCAAACTTTGTTCCTTTCAAATTGATTAATCTATTATTTTATATAAGACATCCAAAATTAGTCACTGATAGCATCATTAATGTTTTTAGGTTCATATTGGGACAAGAAGACTTTATGTTCAACATGATTTCTAAGAGGAGCTCTAGTTTGAGTTTCTTTGTCCAGGTCTCATACAACAACATCTATGGGATGGTTCTTAAGAATTATAATAGATCTAGAAAGTGAGGGACTAGTGATTTCAGGTTCATTAATAGGTTCAGGTTCATTATGACTTGATTCAATGGAAATTACAGAACTATATTTTTTCAAGGATTCGTTCACAGAATGGTTTAAGGATTTTGGATTAATGTTCGGATTTGATACGTCATCTTCTAGGTTCTCTATAATGGTTTTAGGCTCATGTGGATCTGTTTCAATATTTTTGACATGAACGGATTCTTACACACAATTAGTTCTTTTATTAAACACTATATAGGATTTACTAGACATGGAATATCCTAAAAGGATACCTTCATCACTTTTGGATGCAAATTTGTTAATATTGTACTTATTATTAAAAATATATACTTTACAACCAAAATCATTGAAGTAGTTAACCTTGGGTTCTCTGTTGTTCCATAACTCATAAGGATTCCTTTTAAGAATAGGTCATTTCATCACTTGATTGATTATGTAGCATGTTATATTGATAGCTTATGTCCAAAACAAATAGGTAGGTCATACTCACTAATCATTGTTCTAGAAATATCTTGTAGTGTTCTATTTCTTCTCTCCACAACTATATTTTTCAGAGGTATTATAGGGGAAGAGAAATTGTGACTATAACCATTTTGTGAGAAAAAGTATTGAAACTCTTGATTTTCATACTCACATCCATAATCATTTATCAAGGATATAATTCTAAGTCAACTATTATTTTCTACGGACTTAAAATATTTAGTAAAATAATACCAATATTCACTTTTGTGATCCATAAAGAAGGTCCAAGTATATCTAGAGAAGTCTTCTACAAGAACATAAAAATTATGCTTCGCATTTAAACAAGAAATTGTTGATGGTCCAAACTAATCCATGTGATCTTGTTTGATAGGATGAGAAGTTGACTCATCATTATTTGGTTTGAAGGAAACATTGTGTAGTTTTCCTTTTTGATAAGTATTACACACTTTTTCATTTTGAAACTATAGTTTGGGTAAGTCTTTAACTAAGCTTTTTCTAGTTATCATTCTAATGGAGTGAACATTACAGTGTCCTAGTCTCCAATTAAAGAGCCAATACACTTTATGAAATACACATAAGCATGAAACATTTTGAAAAGAAAAAGAATCTAAGTTAACAGAAAAAAAAATTCACTTCTTAATGCATATATTACTAATTCACCTTCAGAATTAAAGACATTTCATGAATCATTTATAAATCTAACATTAAATACATCATCACATAATTGTTATATTCTAAGTAGATTATATTTTAATCCAACAAAAAATAGTACATTAGAATGTAAACCTGAGTTTGTGTTACCGATTTGACCAAGGCCAATAATCATTCCTTTGGAATTGTCACCAAATGTGACATTCCTCCATCTATTTTGATTAGGTTCATGAAGCAAGAGTAGTCTCCTGCCATGTATCATGAACATCCACTTTCCAAGTACCCTAGAGTTTTAAAGGAACTCTTTAAGTAGATTTCCTACAAAAATATTAAGCCAAAATAGATTTTGGTACCTATATATGTTTGTGTCCAGTAATATTAGTGATCAGTTCTTTAGGAACCCATATTTTCCTCATATGATTCCAATATTAATTACGTAATGAATTTGAAAAAAAACTTCTTTTGGTCCTCAAAATAATGAAACAGTAGACACTGAATCGTAATTTTAATTAGATGATTTGTGTCCAGAACTGGGAGTAAAATAGTATGTCCTATATTTTGAAACAAAATTTGTTCTACCCTGATTTCTTTTTCCATATTGATAACCGATGTTAGTGTTATATTTAGGAGAAATTTTTATTCCTAACATTTTAGTTAGGATATTATTCCCATTGATAAAATTTTCTAGGACAATCATCAATTTCACATTAGTCATTTTTAATTCGTTATTCTAGTTGAGAAGTTGATTATTTTTCTCTTCTTCAGTTGTGAGTTCGGGTTTAACAGTCACAGTATGAGCATGTTGTTTCTTCAATGATATATATTTTTATTTTAGTTCATTGCATGTTTCATGTTACATTAATAAATCATTTCTTTATTAGTCATATTTTTAGAGTCACTATCATCTCATGAATATTATGAATTATGTACAGAGGATTCCAGTGTTACCTCAAATGTGTTTTTCCTAAAACACATATTGGTATTGTTAGACTGTTCATCATGTGATGTCTCTAAGACACTTGAATTATCCTCAAAAGAACTCCAGGTTTCTTTCATTTAATTTTTATACTTCCTTTACTTTTCACCATATTTCATTTTTTAAATGAGATTTGGATAGTCAGCCTTTATATGTTTTTGTTCTTACACTTATACCAGATAATTTCATCAGTATTGTCACTTCTTTTACATTACTTATTCCAATTTCATTTTTGGTAATATTTTCCCTTGATGTTATGATTTCTGAAAAATATCTTCTTCTTATAAAATATCTGGAATATTTTGGCTAATTGGTCCACTTTCTCAGAACATTTGGATGATGATTTCTCATCATAAGAACTTTCTACATGATCTTCCAGTTTCCTTTTGTCTTTGTGAATACATGTGGTGGTCTTCAATGCAACATATTTCCTCCTTGGTTCATCATCCTCCTCCTTGTTGACTTTCACCTCTTCCTCATACATCATCAGTTTCCCAGTGAGTTCTTTTACAGGTATATTTCTGATGTCGCATGAATTTCTAATAGAGATAGGGGTTCCCCTCTATCTTTCATGTGGAAATCTTCGAATTCTCATGATCTGTTCCTTGTTAGTGAATTATCTTCAAAGATAAAACATTGTGTTGACAATATCATTGATCCTAAGATATATGTCATAGATAGGTTTATCAGGCTTCATCATAACATTATTATATTTAATATTATAAATATTAAGTCTCGTTTATTTTACACTATATTTTCTTTCATGTGAGACATAGAGGGTATCCCAAATTTGATGGGAAGTTTTACAAGCAGAAATTCTACAGAAGTCTTCATCTCATAAAGAGAAGTATAAAACATTCATAGATTTGTAGTTGTTATTTTATGCAGTTTTGGTAGGTTCATCCCATGTGATACTATCTGTAGTATGAATCTTATTTTCTTTTATAATGGTTGACAAAATTTTAAAATCCATACTCTCTAAATGCATTTTCATTTTATATTTCCATTGAGCTTAATTGGTTCTATTAAAGAATGTTGGTCAGTTGGATGAATCAACTTCCAATATATTATCCATAAGAAAGTATTACATTAAAAGAGCTAGAAATTTAGAAATAATAGAAATTTATAGATCATTAATGAATAACTACAATCATAATTGAATAAGATTACACATTGTCTTAATAAAACATCCTTTGATACCAAATGTTGGTCAGAGTAGATTGCTCAAGAGTGGGGTGAATTGGGTAACAATGAAAATTTATGTTTAAAAAGGTATTTCCCCAAAATATTAGATACAATCCAGTTAATCAAGGTTATACTGTTATACGTTTTTGAATATTTAAATAACTTCGTAGAAGAATAATTTATTCTCAGTAATCTTATTATCAGTCATTAAAGTTACTTTTGAAGATATTCTACTAAGAAAAGTCAGTTATAACTTCATACCAATATTAAGTATCAATGTGAATTTAGAGATATCTGAGTTATAAAGAAAAGAATTAAAAAACACAAAAATAAATTAATCATCATAGTAGATATGAATCAATTGGTTATGTATCAAGTTGAGACCAAATCTACTCCACCTGGTGATCACCTGTCAACATGATGTTTATATAAATTTACATTGATCCACACCCTAGATTGTAGATAACAACAGTATGCAGGACTATCCAAGCCACTCATGGATCTCTTCCACAGTTCTACATGTCTACAAACTACCAGGCCATACAGTGAACTCTTCCGCACATATCAGTGGGTATAAACAAGTATTAAAAAATAGAATAATGATATCTTAAATCATTCAGTTTAATGCTGGAGATAGAGTGTCTTTCTATAAATATACACAATTGAATCGAAAGATAATAAAATATATACAATAGAAAAGAAATATTATGATAGGATTAGAAGTGCACTGATTGTCGTTCTTTATAGCTCTGGACTTCTAAGATCAAGCGGATTCAGAATTCAAGTTCTCGTATGTAAATCATAGTGTCGCGATTCATCGTGTGTTCTTCGAGAGGTTTGACAGTGTGAAGATGTTATCAGTTCTAGGAATCAAATATGCGCTTCGTGTTCTTCAGCAGTTTCAATTTTCATGCAATAGGTAATTCTTAAAAAAAATCCTATGTGTGTTCTTCGTTATGGTGCTCATGACCGCATTGTTTTTATTTCTCGTGAATATATAATTTCTAGGAAGTACTTTTGTTTTATCTTGGATATCATGTGTTGAGGCCAACCTGTTGCATGTATCTTCACATCATATATCATACTATCATATGATGTGTCTACAAAGAAAAAGTAATTTTTTCAGTGCATTAATGTCTTCAAATATAATCTTTAGATATTAAATTGAAAAAGGGAAAAACATATTAGTAAATGGTGTAAAATTATGGAATGGAAACTATGTCTCTTTCACATGGTTTCAGAATTGGTCACAATGTCTTGTGGTTGCGGTGTCTGGATGATTTCGTTGTCTTCCTGTTCACGGTGTCTGCTTTTTCACATTGTCTTCTTGTTCACATATTCTCATGGTAATACTGTCTCTAGGTTACGATTTCCCAAGGTTATGGTGTCTCAAGGTTACGATGTCTCGTTTAATGGTGTCTGCTTCACGGTGCCAGAAAGACATAACCAGTGGAAGACTCACGGTGTCTCATACATTTCAAAATAATCATATTCAAACATAAGAAATGCTGATCAGAGAATAGATTAGACTTAAACATTTCTCAAAAAAAGGTATTTGAAAAGTAAATCAATGATATCATATAGTAATTAAGTTGAATATAGGGAAATTTCGATCATGAATGGATCTTCTAAAAGAAATAGAATACTTAAACACTAATATACATGATTTGATATAATTTACAAAATTTAACCAGGTTGAATAATGTTTGTGTTCATTAAAACCTGAGTAGTACATGAGGAGTCCAACACATTTTATATCACTGTTACATGTAATTTAAAATTAGAGACAATGTGTGTGTGATCGTATATACTACCACCTCCAAAAAGAAATGTATTTATTTTTTCATAACCGACTCTCATGGAATGTTATATATATGGATTTAAGGAGTGTAAATGGTTCATATAAAATAATTTTTACACATTGAAAATAAATTTATATCATCTATCATAACTTTTTAACCATTTTAAAATAAAAACATCATGTGTGTGTTTGTGAAATATAACCATTATGATGTGATGTAATTAATTATTCATCATCACATTACATAGGTCATAAATCATTTAAATCCTAAAATAAGAATATTTTGTATCATAGTTTATATGACATGAAAAACTGTGCCTAAATGAAATACCAGATTCTTTTAATATTTGACCTTTATAACCTATCTATTTAATTGGTGGGTGTGAATAGGATAAACCAAATTATGTATCATTTTTAGAAGTCCAAATCAGTATATATTTATTAATAAATTCATATTAAAAAAGGAAGAATAATGTAACAAGAAATTTATAGACTATAAATATTTATATTTGAATATAAATTCATCATATGATGATTATTAGTCATATAGTTAATATAAATTATATTATGCTTGAAAAATGTGTTTCTTGAAAAATGGTTTTTTGACATGTTTTACCAGAAAATATTTAATTTAAAATTTCCCACTAATGTGGATGGAATTTTTATAATATGATTACTTGATTATAATAAACATAATTAATATTATATAATATTTTAAACCAATTTATTTGAAAATTAATAGTAAAAATGGAATGAAATTGTTATCATTGATAAAGACAAATTAGGATTACCACGGGTTAAAGTAGGAAGATGGGGGAAAATAACCTAAAATATCTCAATACAATTTTATGAATATATTTTGAAATAAAAATATCTACATTTTAAGAATGGGCTATTTTTTATCGTTGTTGAATGTGAATTTTTTATTATTATTTATTCTTTTACAGAATTCTATGTGTGTCCTCCTCATCTATTATAAATGGGACTTCCATCCCCTCAGTTCTTCACACAACTAAAACCATTTGGAACATCAAAACCCTAATAAAATTTCCCACCATCATCATTATCCTCATTATATTGGTTACTATCTTCCCAAAATTAAAACCAAGGAGTCCCTAATAAGAGTTCCAAAGAAGGATCTTCTAATTCGTGATAATTGTATTCACTAATCTCTTTCTTTCTAATTATTCTTTTTAGACCATCATTTTTTACAAAATAAATTGAATATAACAACACATGAATATCACGTATAAAAATATTTTATTTTTTATGTTGACTATTATCTATATATCTTATCATTCATTAAAATGGATGACAATCCTTTGATCGAGTGTACGACGGACTACCCCCTCACGAGGCGTTCTAATTTTATTCAATCACCTTGTCACATGGGAAATCATATTGATGTAATATATATCTATATAATTCATATGAAATGATAGTAATTTTTTAATATTATCATACAATTAAATTCTTTAATAATTAACGAATTGAGGGAATGTTATCTTCATTAATGCACGCATTCAGGTTACCATATATATAATGCAATGTGACTCATTTTCCATGAGAAACATCTATCTATGGTTTTAACAGTTGAATAAAATTATTAAATAATATATTTATTACATAAAAATAATTTTGGTTATGATGGAACTACAACCCCAACCGGTGCACCAGAACATTCTTCAGAAAACACACATGAGAAAAAATGGTTCTTAACATGAACAATAATAATATTCATAATAAAATATTATCAATCAACTTGTTGTATGGTGTTATAAAAGTATAATATATGATATTATAAAATTAAATATTCCTATTTTTATGAAGTAATAACTTTATTGAAGGAAATCTATTTATGGTTAAACCATGTTCAACAAAATTCAATAATGATATATGGGATTTTGCCTCAACTTCATTTTCATGAGAATTTTATAGTTTCATGCACCAATTTTATTTTATAGGGTGTATATACTTCACCATTACATATAATATCGACAATTTTTTATAATTTATACTATGTTATGTTTCATTTGGAATTATTTCAACCAAGGGGACTTGAATTCAAATTTACCAAATTTGTTATTAATTTCATAAATAAATTTATATTCATTGAGGTATATTACTTCTTCATTTTCATTGATATTATAAGCTTATGTTTTTAATGATTTTTTATTATCTTATATTCTATATTCAAAAAATATTTTTTAATACACTACATGTAACATATTCATTGATTAATTATCACTTCAATGTAATGATCTTTGTAAGGGATGTTCACCAAAAATTATATTCTTTAGGACATATAATATGTAATACACCTATATCATTTTATATGAAGTATTAACATTTTTCATTATATGTTATTTAATAAAACTATTTTTATTAATCGTATATAATGTTTTACTTGATGTTATTTATTTCAAAGGGATTACAATTCAAATGTTACAAAACTAGTAAGCGATTTATGTTTTAATCTCGTTTTCCTAGAGATTGTTTATACATGATTGATTATAGAGGGAAGTTTTTTAATATTATCTATTAAAACCCATTAGTTTTATTATCCACTTGTTATACAATACTTTTTAATGTAATGTATCAATTTTACTTTCTTTGGTATTGATAATGATAGAGGTTATGCTTTTAAGAAAAACCATATTCCGTTCTCTCATCAATCTAAAATATATCATTAAAAACCATATTTTCTAATATTACATTAATAAAATGTGTTATAATTATTTATTGAACATATTTTACCCACAATTTCATTTTGATAAAAATATTAATATTAATATTAATTTTATTTTCCATGCATGGTATTTTGAATTTTCATACAAAAATATGAAAGGAATCATCACTCTAAACATACTTAGAAAGAATGGAAACATTCCTCTATAATGACAACCAATTACTTTGAATCTTGCGATATATGTTTATAAGGTTATTGTCAATGTATGTTTTTTTTTAATATTTTTTATATTTTTTATTTTTAAAATCGATTATCAAGGTGAGATGCAATTTTTTGAAAAAAAAAATTAATTTTCTTTTCATAATATTTATATTAATAAATTAAAAAACCCTATATTTTACATATAATACAATAAGGATATGTTTTAATTATAAAATCATTATCTTATCATAAGATGGTTTATGATTAGTTTGACTAAGGAATGTATTTACATTCACTAAATTGATTAATTTTTTATTCATTTTTATTCCCGTAATGAATTCAATTTCTTTTGATAATTGGACCTCAAATTTCCCTTAAATATAAATATTATTAATCATAGTACTTATTATTCATTATATATTATATAATTTTAAAAAAATTAAAATGAAATGTTTATGAGTTTTCATATTCTCAATTCAATATAGACATTTATTAATAAGGAATATTAATCATTAATTAAATAAGTCCTTTTAAATGTGAGGCATGAATTGTAAATGTTGTGATGGGTGGGTCTCAAAATAATATATCCCTGTAATGGATCATTATTCTCATGAGTTTAATGTGTATGCCTGTATTAAATGGGTTTCAAAAAAAAATTTAAATCATCTAATGAAATTTCTAGAAGGTAACGATATCATGATGTCTTATATCATGAAATCCAAAGTAATGAATATCTTTAATTATGAATTTAGTTATTATTATCCAAGAGATTTTTTCATTGATATTATCAATAGATGTATTTGGCGACAATGATATTGAATAATATGAATTATTGTTCAATTATATTCATTTCAATATTAATTATTCCTTATCTAATCATGATATTATGGTTATTATTTAAATTGAATTTGTTTTTATATATTCATATGTTTATATTGATTAATACTTTTTTTATTATTCTTTATCTATTCATGATATTATCCAATTTATATAACTCCTACAATGTATCTGATCTCATTATTTTTATGTTTGCTTTCCCCAAGATACGAAGAGGTAGTATCTAAATTAGTTTTGTGTTATAGAATTTTAAATTTCACTATATTTTATTTAATTTCTTAAAATGTAATCCTAGACACAAATATGTTTCTTGGTTTCCATGAATAATAAACTATTAGTTATTTTGGGATGTGATATCTTATATTTAACTCCAATGTAATGAATGATCCATTAGAACAGGGATACTGGGGTTTGGGTCTTTAACATTTTATCTAATAACAATTAGATGAAACAAATGAAACTATATTTAGGAAAATAATTATTAATTATCATAACCATATTATTGAAATTTTGGATATATATATATATATATATGAATAACTAATTTATTTGTGAGGAATAAATTATGTTGTTTTCCTAAAAGTAAATTCCAATATGGATTCTATGAGTGGATGCGGTTCTTGAGTAGTTTTACATAGGGATTTTAACTCTAAAAATTTAACCTAGTTTATTTACATGATCATCACATGGTGCAAGGCAATATTTCTTACTTGAAACCAAATTTGAGACACTTATGGGATATTATTTGGATTATTTATATTTTCATTACAATCTATTATGAATTATTTTATTAGATTATAAAAATTAATTTCCATGGTTAAGCCTAATATTTTATACATGGAATGGATGGTGTCATGATTTAAACATACCATAAATTATTATATTGTTTTCATAATATAATTTTTTGTCAAAAAATACTTTTTAGTTTTAGTCAATTATTGAAAACTAAAGGAATCATGATAAAATTGAATATAATGGAAAATGTGGTGACTATAAGAATTCAAATGGGATTGTGATAGGATTGAATAATATCGTGATTATAAATAATAAGTTATATTGGTTTATGAAAAAGAATTTATTTCGGAAAAACTATCAAACACACTAAATAAGTGAAGTATGGATTCTGTTAATATCTTCAGTGGTGCTGACCATGGATGAAAAAGGGCTCAACTTCCATCGTGGTATAAATGATGAAATAGAAATACAGAAGAATATATAAATGGAATAATAAAATGTTTTATGTGGGGGAAATAACGTAATGGAGAAATTAATTACAAAATAAAATATACAAGTTTAGTGAAGATATATAAATTTCATCATAATAATATATTTACAATTAATTACCTTAAATGTGGGGATCCTCATAATTATATGAGTCAGTTCGTACTATTAAAATATAATACCTATATCATGGGAGGAAATTATCTATATAATTGTGTTTATGTATGTATTTATCAAAATTCAAGAATTAAATTGCAGAATTATCTTTATCAATTTCATTTTTTGATATATGATAATAAACCACCAAAGAATAATGTTCTTGTTTCTAAGAATATAAAACATTATCTAATAATAACTCTAAAATTATATATAAAATCATGGTTATATGATTTTAATGAATATCATAAGTGAAATTTATTGAAATCCTCTTTTTATTATTTATGTAATGGGATTTTATCAATATTAAGGATATTTTTATAGACATTTAGTGTCATAAATCCATGGGTTTAGTATATAAATTTTTTATTAGTGTAATAATTCATTTAAATTTTGTAAATATAATGTTAATGGTTCTAGTGACATATAAGGATAAGCTTTTCATTGGTATTGTAGAAATTATAGTTTATAAAAACATGGGAATGTTATAGTAACTGTAATGATATGGTTTGGTAAAAAGGATAACTCAGAAGTTGACATACAACACCTCATACATGTAAGGCTTTGGGGAATGAACCCACAACCAAAGGATTAAAAGGTTGTGACACAGAACACAACAATACATTAAGTAAAAGTTATTATGTAATAGTTTTAACATAAAATATTAATCTAATAAAAAAATATGGAATGAATTATGATGAATTTTTGGTGTTAATATTAACATTTTAAGGATTTATGTATTATATTTATGAATATTTAATGATATATGATAAAATTTTATAATTTAGTAATGACTGGAGTAATTTATTGATATCCATTTATGAATTATATAATCTATAATAAGTTTATTTTTGTTAATTCGGAATAAAAAAATCATTCTTCATATTCTTTTCTTAGAGAAATAATGTAACATCCCCGTTTTGGAACCCACCCAGAGGCGCCCAGTACCCGGTTGGTCACATGGCCTCATGCGCATTTCCCCAAATGCTAGAGGCTATCAACTAGCAGTGAGGGGCTATGGTGTGATAGTGCGGAAACTATTCCCTCATTGTCAGAGTACACAGCGGATGAAAAAAAAATAGACAAAAGTAGAAACTGGAACAATCGATACAAGAGTAAACGATATACAGATGAAGACTAACAGTAACCAACTAGAGAAAATACACACACACACACACACATATATATATAATGATGCATGATACATATGTGTAGGAAAGTATCCAAAAAAGTAAAAATGATGAATAAAATACTAAACCAATGTTCAAAAAAGATAATAGGTAAACTCCTGAGCATCACATGACATAGCTTGGTCCCATGCTCTATATATCCACAACAAGTCATGTACCTGATGTAGAAGGCCTCTTTCCCTTATCTATACATTCAATAGCATTGTCTATTTGGGACCAAACACATGGCCCAAATAGGGTGTGAGAAAATGTCCTAGAAGGAAACCACCCAAAGATATGTGCCTAACAGTCAGTGAATACATGGAATGTAAATGTACAGGACTCAGTAAACAGGAAACCACAAAACAACTACCATCCACAGTTTAAAGCATATAAAGTACAGAAGTAACAGCCAATCAACAAGTAGAACAATAGGTAACCCCATGGGTATTTCTTAAAGCCTAACCATTTTGGTTTATCCTAAAAGTACTAGAAACCCTTTGGGAGGCACACACAGTCTCACCCCTCTGGTTCAGGTAAAGAATAGATGCTATGAGGAAGCACTCACCGTCAATTCCCCCTATAGTCTCATATCGTAAAAAATGCTCTCTATGGAAGCACTCAACGTCTCATTCCCCATGTGGACCGCATCGAGGAACTACAGAATCTATGAGGAAGCGCTCATAGTCAATTCCCTCTTTGGTCTCATATCATATTAATAAGACACTTTGGAGAAGACCTTATGTCCATTCTTCCTAGGGTCCATTGCACTATATTCTCACAGCCCTATGTAAAACAAACATGCATAGCACGTTTATCACCCCAATTAAACCTCATGAACTAATTGGATATCATTATAAGGTATAAAAACATAATAGTACAATAGTTCCATTATTCTACATCTAGGAATGGCCACTGAAAAAACGCCTAAGAAGAAAAAAATGCTAGGAAAACTAACAGAGCATAGTAAAAATTACCCTATTCACAAGCATTTACCTCTACACAAGAAATCAATCCAACCAGGAAAACAACATGGCCAAAATAAGAAACACACAATAACCCGTAAAAGGGGATTGGTGGAATTGCAAAATATATTCAGAGAATTCCTAAAGAAAGGCACAAAACACTTACCTCGATGCTAGGAGATCGATATACATGAAACATGATGATCGATTCTCCTTAGAACGTCGAAGATCTGTGAAAACGTCCAAAATTATCAAACCATGATATCTTTAGATAGAAGGAAAATCGTGGAACAAGGCTAAAGAAGAAGAGAGGGAATACCGAGGTGATCCTAATTCAATCAACGTCGGCTGAAATAGAGATCAGACGGAAGCATGGGGGTTTGATGAAGGATCACGGCCGTACGAGAGATCTCGGCCAAACGAGACCTAGAAGATGAACTTTATAGAGATTAAACGCGACCCTAGTACGTTTAATGAAATAAATAAAGTACAAAGCATGTACCTTTGGGGCACATGGCATGTACTAGGAATATCTATACTCCGCTTTAAGCGGCCTCCACATCACCCCTATGTTGAGTCAATAAGGTTTTCCTTATGACTTTTCCATTTATTCTTGTTTTGAAAATCACGACCACCTTATCATTAAGAAAATTTTCTTTTATAAGAAAAATTTATTTTATAAGGAAAATCGCTTTTATAAAGAAAATTGCTTTTATAAGGAAAATCGCTTTTGTAAGAAAAATTATCCTTATCATATTTTCATCCAGATTTTTCATAAGTATGAGATTCAGATTCATTTCTATTTTCTCGGAATTGTTTTAAAATTTGATATGAAGTATTCTGTTTTAGGATACGAATTCAGAACATGAACTATAATAAAGATTCACTCCGAAATCCAGATGAGAACTGTAATAAAGTTTCATTCCGCACTCCGGATACGAACTCTAATTAATTTCTACATCAGATTCATGATGCGAATCCTTATGATGTTCGACAACGAATTCTCATTACGAATTCTGATGATGAATTCTCATTATGAATTCTGATGATGAATTGTCATTACGAAACCTGAAGATGAATTCTCATTATGAATTCTGACGATGAATTCTCATTCTGAATTCTCATTCTGAATTTATCTATTAAACAGAATCAGATCATCTTTGTTTTATACACTCTGAATTTATTCATACTCCAAATCTTTCACTCTGAACATTCATTTTTCTTATTCCTTTATATTTTGACTACTCTTTATTATTTTCCTTACACTCTGAACTTTCACTCCTAACCTTCACTCTGAATCTTTTGAGTTAGATTTTAAATGGTGTCATACATTCTGTTACACTTTTTTTGTTATAAAATGATGTCGTCTATTTTGTTTTAAACAAACAGTTGACTAAGTGACACGTGTACAGGTCCCTCCGATTTTTAAGGAAAATATGACTGTTGGGAAGGAGGACAACCTTACCTATAAACATGAGATCATTTGAAAGAGCTCACAACTGATGGATGAACAACATGGTTATTGTGCATACATGCCATTGAAGTGATTTCTAGAGAGAGAGGCTCTTATTAACTCTCAAAGATTCGTGCGACTTCGAATGTTTGTGATTACATTCAAGGACTTCCGGGGATAGGAAGACAGAGGTGCCGACTACCTTGAAGTTCGAGGGCTTCCTTGCTGAGGAAGGAAGAGGTTTCCAACTACCTTGAAGTTGAGGGCTTGTGGGGATAGCAAGACAGAGACACTCCAATCTTCGTATCGAGGGCTTACCTTGGTATGGGTAAGATAGACTTTCTTGAAAGTATAAATCAAGGGACCTTTATCCAAGGTTGTTGGATACCCTTTTCTTTGGGTTAAAATACTTATATCTTGTTACTTGAAGTTTTTCTACTTGTTTATTTCCGCTGCATTTTGTGTTATAAGGAAAGTATAACTTTTTTATACTTCCTTACTTGTACTCTGTTTCATTTATATTCTATACTCTTTAAGGTAGAATCTCATATTGTAATCTTTTGTTAAGCATCAATTCCCGGAACCATATTTCCGGAACCTATGTTCGGAATCTCTTTCGAAGTTTTCATTTGGTATTATAGTTGTTGTGAATTTGCTTAAGTTTAAATTTGTTAAACTTATCCCTTTCCTTTTCTTGAGGAAAACATAGTTAATCGTAACTATCTTTAAAGGTTCCAAAAAAATTTTTAAAGTAAACATTTCACCCCACCCTCTTGTATATTGAGCATCTACATCACTATTTCGATCCTACAATTGGAATCAGAGGAGGTCTCTGAAATACTTATACTTACGTATAAGTTTTTCTTTCTCACATTCTCATTCCAAACTTTCTCATTCCGAAATTTGTTATTACAAATATTTTCTACTAACAAGTTTGTGTGCCGAAGGTAATTTTAATTATGGAAGGAATTAATGTTGGTTCTATTGATAATATAAATCCTGCAAGACCACCAATCATTTATGGTAATGATTATGAGTACTGGAGAGATCGAATGAAAACTTTTGTTATCAATACTGGAGTGGACAATTTTGTTATGCTTACTGGTGATTATAAGATTCATGACAACGTAGTTAGAACTTTTACTAACCAGGAAAAGAAAGAATATCAACTCAACTATAAGGTACGCAATACTCTACTTTGTTCAATAACTAGAAATATATATAGACAAATTCCTTCTTGTGAAACAGCTAACTGTATCTGGAAGAAGTTAGAGGTTACACACATTGGAACTTCTAAGGTGATTGAGACTAGGAGAGCTATGCTTAGAGCTGAATATCATGGCTTCAACTTTCTTTATAGTGAACCAATCTGTAAAGTACAATAGAGATTTATGACTATCGTAAACAGCCTACAGTCTATGGGAGAGAAAGTTTTAGATGATGAAGCTCTTGAGGATAAGATAATTGATATCATGCTAAATGAGTGGGAAACCAAAAGAACATCTATAGATGAGAACAGGAAGGTCACTACAATTTATCTTGATGAGCTTTTTGGAACTCTTCTCCAACATGAAACCAGAATGAAGAGAGATGCTGACAACATCAAAAAGAAAAATGGAAATGGTACTGTTGCTTTTACAACAACATAAAATCATACGAAAGCTATGACTCTTGAGAAAGTAACCACATCCAAGTATAAGAAGATGGTAGTTCAGTCCGATTTCAGTGAGAGTTAAATATCAGAAAATGAATTAGAAAATCCCGCCTGAAGGATGAACAAGATAGCTGGCCAGAGAAATTTCCATTCCAAGTATAAGAAAAATGATAGGAAAGAAAGAAATGATGGAGAAGTTACTTTGTATGAATTCAAGAGAGCTGGACATATTAGACCAGATTGGCCTTTACTCAAAAAGAAATAAAGGAAAGAAAGACATTAAGACAGGAATATAAAGAATTATTATAAAGCAAAAGCTAAGAATGTTTTGAAAGCTAGTGACACCTGGAGTGCTAGTGGTGGTGACTCTTCAGATGAATCTTTTGGTTATGAATCTTCAGGAAAAAAGAATCTTGGTCTTATAGCCAGATTACATATTGATAATCATTGTTTTATGGCTAAGGTACGAAATGCTAAATCATTGACCAATGTTTCTTTAAATTCCAATGATAGTAAGTATTATAACTCTTCTGATGAATAATCTTCTTCTGATGAAGAAAATACTTTACCTACTTATGAAGAAGTCTCTAGGTTTGCTAAACTTCTTGAAATTGAGAATTTCAAACTCAATAAAAAACATGATAAGGCAAACTCTAGGAATTCGATTCTTAAAAAAGAGATATTAGATCTTTCTAAAGATCTTGATAAGAAAAATTCTGATTTTGAAATAATTTCAAAAAATCTTGAGGAAGTATGTTCTGAGTAGAACAATCTTTCTAAAGAATAAGAGAAAGTAATTTCTAATTAAAATGCTTTCGAGCCTATATCTAGTTCTAAAACTAATGATTTTGAGGATAAAAACATGGTTGTAAAACTCAAGTCCAAAATTTTTTCCTTAAAGAAGTGTTTATCAAACATTACCCATGGTAAAGAAAATTTTGATAAAATGTATTCCCAAATACGAACTTTAAGAAATAAATCTGGATTTGGCTATACCCATGAAAAACCAATTTTCAGTAACAATTATTTTTTTCCTCAAAGTGTCCCATTTTGTACCAAGAGTCAATGTGGTAGTCACTGGGAAATGAATTGTTCTTTAAACAAAACCCAATCTCTAGGATTTCACAAAGCTTACTTTTCTAAAAAGATGTGGGCACCTAAAATTTTGTTATCTAGAAATCTCAGATCCAAACAAATTTGGATTCTGAAAGTCTAATTTTCTTCTTGATTTCAGGAAAATAAATAGAGTACCAAAAACAATACATGGTACATGGATAGTGGATGTTCTCGGCACATGACTGGTAACAAAAGCTATTTTGAAAAGATTATCAAAATGAAAGGAGGAAAAGTAACTTTCAGAGATAATGCTAACAGTGAGATTGTTGGTATTGGTAATATTGTTTTTCTTGGTCAAATTTTGATTTCAAATGATCTTTTTGTTAAGGGTCTTAAGCATAACCTCATTAGCATAAGTCATTTTGGTGATGAAGGTTACCTTGTGAATTTTAGGAATGATAAGTGCTTAGTTCACAATTCCAAGGAAGAATTTATTCTCTCAGCCAATAGGCAAGAGAATGTTTACACGTTAAACTTACAAGATCTTAGAAGCCAAGATTTACCTTGCCTAAGTGTAATGGAAGATCATTCATAGTTATGGCATAGAATACTAGATCACTTTTACCTTAGGAACTTATGTAAACTTTATAAGAAGAATCTAGTTAAGGATCTACCAGAGCTTAGATTTTATGATTATAATGTTTGTGATCCTTGTCAATATGGAAAGAAACATAAATCTAGATTTAAATCAGTCGGTGAAGTCTCAACAACTGATGCATTAAAGTTAGTGCACATGGATCTTTTTGGTCCAACACAAACTGGAAGTATTGGAGGCAAATACCATGTTTTTGTTCTAGATGATGATTACACTAGATTTAATTGGGTCTATTTTCTAGCAAAAAAGTCTGAAGATTTTTCTTATTTCAAATGTTTTAGAGGTCAAGTTAAAAATGGGAAAAACCTTCCATTGAAAACTATTCATAGTGATCATGGAAGTGAATTTCAAAATTCTGATTTTGAAATATTTTGTAGTAAAAAGGTATTACTCACAATTTTTCAGCACCTAGAACTCCTCAACAAAATGGTGTAGTTGAAAGAAGAAATAGAACTCTTCAAGAAATAACTAGAACCATGTTGAGTGAATATTCTATAGCTAGACATTTCTGGGCTGAAGTTGTAAGTACTGCTTTCTATAATATAAATAGAGTTTTGATTAGACCATTTCTTAATAAAACTCTTTATGAGTTATAGAATGGTAAAAAACCAAGACTATCCTACTTCAAGGATTTTGGTTGCGGAGTATTCATTTTGAGTACTAAAGATAACTTACATAAATTCACACCAAAATCTGATGAAGGAATTTTCTTTGGTTATTCTACAACATCTAAGTCTTATAGAGTTTTTAATAAAAACACTTGTATTGTAGAAGAAACAGTACATGTAAAATTTAATGAGTCAGATCCTTTTGTTTTTAAAACACCTCAGCCTCCATCCTCAGATGTGTTTTCAAAAACTGATTATCAACCTTTGATAGAAGAATCTTCTGATAAGGATAATGTTCAAGAATATATTCGTGAAACATTTACCCCATAAGACTTTCTACCCTATGTTGATGAACATGCTTTTAAAAACCCAAATCAGGCGATCCTTAAGAATCATCCCAGTGATAGTATCATTGGTGATGTAAATCAACCTGTAATTACTAGAAGTTACTTAAGAAATGAAGTAGAACATCTAGCATTTCATTCCCAATTAGAACCTAAAAGCACTGATTAAGATTTAGGTTATGATTATTGGATCAATGCCATGCAAGATGAACTTAATGAATTTGAAAGGAATAAAGACTGGACCATGGTTGAAAGACCTAAGGAAACATCTGTTAATGGATTAAAATGGGTTTCCAGAAATAAATGTGATGAAAATAGAGTCATAGTAAGAAATAAAGTTAGACTTGTTGCTAAAGGCTATAATCAGCAAGAGGTAATAGACTATGAAGAAACCTATGCTCTAGTAGCTAGACTGGAATCTATCCATATTTTACTTTTTTTTGCAGCATTCTATAATTTCAAACTTTCCGAAATGGATGTGAAATGTTCTTTTCTTAACGGTTATGTTCAAGAGGAAGTTTTTGTTGAACAACCTCCTGGATTTGAAGATACAAAACATCCTGATTATGTTTTTAGACTTACCAAAGCTCTGTATGGCCTTAAACAAGCCCCACGAGCATGGTATGATAGACTCACTGGATTTTTGCTTCAAAATAACTATGTTAAGGGAAATGCAGATCCAACCCTTTTCATAAAGAAAGATAAGAAAATATTTTTGATTGTTCAAATTTATGTTGATGACATCATATTTGGTTCAACTCAGCAATCTTTGACCGACTCTTTTGCAAGTCTAATGAAATCTGTGTTTGAAATGAGTATGATGGGTGAGTTAACATTTTTCCTTGTTTTTCAAATTTCTCAAAAACCAGAATAAACCTACATATCTAAACATAAGTATATTAATGATCTTCATAAAAAGTATGGTTATGATAACACTATAAGTATAAGTACTATTATTGGTACCTCAAACTCTTTAGATCTTGATAAAGCTGGGAAACCAGTAGATCAAACATCTTTTAGAGGTATGATAGGAAGTCTACTATACTTAACAGCTAGTCGACCAGACATAATGTTTTCAATATTCTTATGTGCAAGATATCAATCCAATACTAAGGAATCTCACTTAAAGGCAGTAAAAAGAATTTTTCGCTACCTTAAGGTAACCATGGATCTAGGATTATTTTATACTTCTGGAAATGATTTTATCCTAAAAAGCTTTTCTGATGATGACTTTTGGGGATGTAGAATGGATAGAAAAAGTACATCCGGAACGTGTCATTTCGTAGGAGATTCTTTAGTTTCTTGGTCCTTCAAGAAGAAACATTATGAAGAACTCTCCACTGCTAAAGCTGAATATGTAGTAGCTGGAAGTTGTTGTGCTCAAGTGTTGTGGATGCAACACATACTCACAGACTATGGCTTGAGTTTTACTAAAACTCAAATTTTGTGTGATAACAGAAGTTCCATTGCTGTTAGTAAGAACCCTGCACATCACTCCCGTGAAAAACACATAGATATTAGGCATCACTTTCTTAGGGATCACACACTCAAAGGAGATATTATTTTTCAAATTATCGGAACACAAGATCAACTAGCTGATATTTTCACAAAATCTTTGCCTTCTGATATATTTGAATATATTAAACATAAGTTAGGAATGATAATCGTAAGGTAATATTTCTGAATTAACTTTCTGTTGAGAAAAAAATCTCCTCACAGCAATAAAATCCTTTTTGTAGGGGGATTACATTTCATTGTTAGTTTAACAAAGTTTTTCAAAATTGGTTTTCAAACTTTTCGGAGCTAAAATTCCGAAATGGAATTTCCAGAACTAAAATTCTCCAGAATGGATATTTTCGTATAGAAAACATCTGGAATGGAAATGTTCGTATTGAGAACATATGTAATGGAAAATTTCGTACTGATATTTTCATAAAGGGATTTTCATACCGAATCTTTCATAATGTGTTTTTAGTTTTCAAATTTTATAATAACATTTTCGTACTGAGTTTTCCAAACTGAGATTATTTTTCGTAATTATTTTTGCGAACTATTTCGTAGTAAATATTTTTTTCTTTTCTTTTTGTAGTTTTCGTAAAAATGTTACCAATTACGAATAATATTCCTAATCCAATCCGAATGGTATAATTTCCTTACTCAAGTTTTCTTAGTAATATTTTACTTGCTGGAATTTTCTTATATTTTGTTTTCGGATTACAGTTTTCTTAATTCTTTTTTTTAATGAAAACCTCAAAAGATCGGATTCAAGAAAATTGGTTTTCGACAGTCAGATCTGATCTCTTCTTATCACAACTATTCGATCAACCGTGGAAGTTGAACCGTTTTCCTGTTGCCCATATAAAGGGTCCCCAGATGGTTTTCCCACATCGGTTTTCAAGCTCCAGCGTCTCGATGTTCTGCCTCTCTGTTTTAAGATCGTTCCGAACCTCAGCCTTTTCAGTTCCGAACTTCTCAGAGGTCTTCAAATCGGAATGTCTGTGGACGAAGCTTCTCAAGACATGTCTTCTTCTAAGCCGATTTCAATGTGGTTAGTATATAGAGAGAGGTTGGTTCATCCGGTTTTCTTCAACATGTACAATTCTATTATTTCCAAGAATATCAAGCTAAATGGTTGGGAAGATGTTGTGGTGTCAAAACCCGGAAATCAAGATGAAGTGTATTCAGATTTTCTTATAGAGTTTTATGAGACACTCTCCTTTATTAAGGATGATTGAAGGGAGAACTTGTCTTTTAAGTCTTATGGTAAGACCTATAAGCTTTCATATTCCAAGGAAACCAGCTTGGTAGGGCTGAATAATGAAGGTGAAGCTGAATTCAAATATCATGTGTTGTCGGATTCAAAAGGTATCTTCGATAAGGAAAAAGCTTTATAAACTCTCGGACTGGAAGATGAAAAGGCTCCGAAGATTGCTAGTTTATCTACAAATTTCCGGATTCTGGAGTTATGGGAACATGGTCTTATCATACTGAGGAAAGGTGAAAAAGATAGCTTGAAGAAGAGTGATATCTACATCCTAGATTTTTTGATAAATCTGAGGAAGTTTAACCTGATGAATCACATTATCATTACTCTTGAGAATGTTGAGAAAGGGAATCTGAGATCTCATATTATTATGTATCCAGCAATCCTCTCGAAGTTGATAGTTCGGTGCCTTGAGTCTTTCAAGGAGGCTTGCACGTCTAAGACAAGAGTTTTCAAGATTATGCCGGTGAGTGATGGTACACTTAAAAGAATGGATGTAGCTTTTGACAAGAAGACTGGTTAGTTTTTTGATTCACCTGCTCAAGAAGAAACACTTCTGAAAGCTGCTGATCTGGAATCCTCTAAGCCGGTAAGGAAGAGAAAGATGAAAGAAGTGGAAGTAGAGGCAGAGAATCCCAAGTCTAAGGAAGTCCATTCCACACCACAAAAACCAAAGAAGAAGAAAGATTACCCCGATGAGGTTGTTGCTAAATGGAGGGAGATGAAAGAAAAGAGACTACAAGTGGAGCCTCTGTTTTGCTTGGACCCTGCGGAGGCTAAGGCCTTGAAAGAATGAACTGAGGATGAGCTAGAAAAAAAAAGAAGCTCAAGAAGAAGATGTCTGAGGCTGAGGTAGCTCAGGCTTTATTGAAGTTCAGTGAGATGGTTTCAGCCAATATTTCTGTTCTGAGATCTTTTTCTCTAGAATCTATTCCTGAGAATCCAAGAAGAAATTTAGTTGCTCCGGAAGCAGTTGTTGCTAATACTGCTGAGGATGTAGAGCAAGTTGATCAAGTGGAAGAAGAATAAGATGTTTCTGAAGGAAGTGGTGAAACCGGAGATTTGTTGAAGCAAGTAGATGATTATAAAGGTACACATTCTGAACATTTGTCGCTCCGAACTTCAGAAGCAGAATCTTCGAATCTAGTCACTCCAACAATGGAAGAAGAGAAAGGAGAATAAGAAGTAGCTTATCATGGATAATAAGAACAACTTCTACAAGATATTGCTCAAATGGAGAATATAGAGGTTGGTTCTCAGAATGTTCCTGATGAGGAAGACAATGTTGTCCAACTTTCTGATAGTGAAAAGAGAACTCCGAAACAGGATTCCATTCCGAAAAAAGTCAATGGAAAGCAAATTCATGCTGATACTCCGAGCTCAGTAGTGGTGAAGAAAAAAGAAGTCGGTAGTTCTTCAAAGAGAATGTTTGACCTAGTTGAAGAAGAAAATTCTCCAAGGAGAATCTCGGATTCAGAGTCATCTTTATTGGGGCATGACATTGTTGTTCAGTCTTTAAAGAAGTTGGTGGGAACCATTCCGACCTTGTCAAGTATTGACTCAAAATGTCAGATGCTCCAACATGCTTTGAATAAGAAATCTAACTCAGTATCTATGGTTATGGACAGGTGTGTTGAAAAAGAGGCTCAGTTCAAAACGTTCTTTGTTGGATACGAAGCCCATAGAATATCTTGCAAGAGGATGACAAACTGGTCGAGGAAGACTGTAGAAGAAATGAGGTTATTTGATGAATTTCATGACAATGTTAAAGATGCTTTTGAGACTGAGGACAGGAAGATAAATGAGCTGACTTTATCTTTTGAAGAGAAGCTGACAGATTAAAAGAACTTCCGGATTCAAGAAGTCAGAGATCTGAATGGGAAGCTGAATTCTATTTCTCAGAACCGGAAGTTTGAAAGGGATCATCGGATTGAGATTGAAGAGAAATTGAAGGCTCAATAAGAAAAGATTAAATCCCAGGAAGAAAGGATTCAAACTCAGGAAGAAAATACTAAAGCTCAATCTGCAAGGATAGTGGTCTTAGAGAAGCAAGATGAATAAGATCATAAAGACTTAAAGAAGATAAAGATTATTCGAAAAGGTCTCATGGCGAAGGAGAAAGATCCCAAACAGATAGATCTGATTTTTTGTTGTACCTTAACTCTTTTGTTGTTGAAATTTTCAAACTTAATGGAAAATTTATGCTTGCTTGTTTCTTTGTTACTACTAATCTTTCAGGTACTTTTCTATATTTTCCATTCCCTTGTATTATTTTTGAAAATCACTAAGGGCGTGAAGGAAAAGAACTCTAATGAAAGGGAAAAAGAATCCTAACAAAGGGTGAGAAATAAAACAAACTCTAATAAGAGTTTATCTAAGGGGGAGTTTTTCATTAATGAAGACTTTCTTATTCATAATGAAGTGTCACTCCGGAAATCTAGAATACAATCCTTAGAGTTTCAAAGCCTAAGGAGGAGTTAGTCGTATTCATTGATATCCTTAAAGAAAAGGGAGATAAGCCTTAATGTTTTTATTTCTTCTTAGAATTTCCTTTTCAAGGATGTTTGTGCTTTCCAAAAAGGTGGAGATTGTTGATTCAATAAGGTTTTCCTTATGAATTTTCCATTTCTTCTTGTTTTGAAAATCACAAAAACCTTATCTTTAAGAAAATTTCCTTTTATAAGAAAAATTTCTTTTATAAGGAAAATTGCTTTTATAAGGAACATTTCTTTTATAAGGAAAATCGCTTTTGTAAGAAAAATTATCCTTATCATATTTTCATCCAGATTTTTCTTAAGTATGAGATTTAGATTCATTTCTATTTTCTTGGAATTGTTTTAAAATTTGATATGATGTATTCTGTTTTAAGATCCTAATTCCAAACAACAACTATAATAAATTTTCACTCCGAAATCCAGATGAGAACTATAATAATGTTTCATTCCGAACTCCGGATATGAACTCTAATTAAGTTCTACATCAGATTCAGGATGTGAATCCTTATGAAGTTCGGCAATGAATTCTCATTACAAATTCTGATGATGAATTCTCATTACGAATTCTGATGATGAATTCTCATTACGAATTCTGATGATGAATTCTCATTACGAAACCTAATGATGAATACTCATTACGAATTCTAACGACGAATTCTCATTCTGAATTCTTATTCCGAATTCATCTATTAAACATAATCTGATCATCTTTGTTTTATACAATATGAATTTATTTAGACTCTAAATCTTTCACTCCGAACATTCATTTTTCTTATGCCTTTATATTTTGACTACTCTTTATTATTTTTCTTACACTCCGAACTTTCACTCCTAACCTTCACTCCAAATCTTTTGAGTTAGATTTCAAATAGTGTCATACATTCTGTTACACTTGTTTTGCTATAAAATGATGTCGTCTATTTTCTTATAAACTAACCGTTGACTAAGTGAAATGTGTACAGGTCCCTCCGATTTTAAAGGAAAATATGACTGTTTGGAAGGAGGCCAACCTTACCTATAAATAGGAGCTCATTTGAAAGAGCTCACAAATTGATGGATGAACGACATGGTTATTGTGCATACATTGCTGTTGAATTGATTTCTTGAGATAAAGGCTATTATTAACTCTCAAAGCTTCTTGCGACTCTGAATGTTTGTGATTACAATTGAGGACTTCCGGGGATAGGATGAAAGAGGTGCCGACTACTTTGAAGTTCGAGGGCTTCCTTGCTGAGGAAGACAGAGGTTGTCAACTACCTTGAAGTTGAGGGCTTGCGGGGATAGCAAGACAAAGACACTCTGATCGTCGTATCGAGGGCTTACCCTGGTGTGGGTAAGATAGACTTTCTTGAAATTATAAATCAAGGGACCTTTATCCATGGTTTTTGGATACACTTCTCTTTGGGTAAAAAGACTTATATCTTGTTACTTGTAGTTTTGCTACTTGTTTATTTCCGTTGCATTTTGTATTATAAGGAAAGTATAGCTTTCTTATACCTCCTTACTTGTACTCTGTTTCATTTAGATTCTATATGATTTAAGGTAGAATCTCATATTGCAATCTTTTGTTAAGCTTCAATTTCCAGAACCAAATTTCCGGAACCTACGTTCGGAATCTCATTCCAAGTTTTCAATTGGTATTAGAGGTGTTGTGAATTTTCTTATGTTTAACATTGTTAAACATAGCCCTTTCCTTTTCTTAAGGAAAGCATAGTTAATCGTAACTAACTTTAAAGGTTCCAAAAGAATTTTTAAGGTATACAATTCACCCCCCCCCCCCTCTTGTATATTGAGCATCTACATCACTATTTTGATCATACACCCTACAGACCATGTGTGTAGCCCAGACATGGCTAGGACACGCCCTGTTTGTCTTCAAAGTACACGGTGTGTACTCATAAAGTACACGGCGTGTACTCATAAAGTACACAACATGTATTTTGAAAATTTCCTAATTTTCCCTTTTATCTAAAAAATGACCATAAAAGGAAAGTCATACCTGAAGTGAAGATCCGGGTTCTTACAAACATCCCCCCTTAAAGATATTTGTCCTCGAATTTCTCTAACGAGGGGTAGAACAAGAAACCACGAACAGCTATGGCCACTGTGATCATATATTGGCCTCCCTCTCCCAGATCTCGTCCTGTACTCGCCCGTGCTGCCATAGCCCCCATAATAGAGGAACAGACCTCCCACGGAGAACCATCATACTGTGATCGACAATCCGGATTGGATTCTCCTCAAACGATGCATCTGCTTTGAGCTCAACCTCTTCGGGATGAAATGCATGAAATGGGTTTCAAATGTATAGTCTGAGCTGAGAGACGTGGAAGACGTCGTGCATGGACCGACACCTCTGAGGTATCTCCAACCGAAAGAAAACCGACCCAATTATGTCCAATACCTCAAACGGCCTGACGTAACACGTTGGAAGCTTACACCATCCTTGAATCCTCTTGTGTCCCAACCTCGGTGCGACTCACACGAAAACCTGATCCCCGACCTCGAACTCCAGTGGTCATCTCCACTGATCAGCGTAAGACATCTGTCGAGACTCTGTTGTAGTCATCCTCTTCCGAATCAACTTTATCAGCTCTAATGTCTCCTGAACAAGACAAGGTCCCAGTAAAGTTGCCTCTCCTGCCTCTAGCCAATATAAAGTTGATCAGCATGGCCTACAATACAAATCCTCGTAATGTGCCATCTGAATAGTCTCCTAAAAACTGTCTTTTTAGGTGAACTCCACAAGAGGGATATGCTTCTCCCAAGAACCTCCAATGTCTAGAATGCAAGCTCAGATCATTTCCTCAAGCACCTGAATTGCACTCTCGGACTGGCCATCTGTTTGGGGATGGTATGCTGTACACAAAAGTACGTGTGTTCCCAAAGCCCTCTAAAGCCCCTTCCAGAAACGAGAAGTAAATCGTGCATCCCTGTCTGAAACAATAGAGTGTGGAACTCCATGCAGACATACAATCTCTTGGATGTATAGTCGTCCTAGATCATAAACATTGAAGGACTCCATGATTGGTAAGAAGTGAGAAACCTTCATAAGCATGTCGACGACAACCCAAACATCATCCTTCCCTCAAGGTGACCTTGGAAATCCGGTTACAAAGTCCATCACGACATCATTCCACTTCCACTCCGGAATGGGTAACTACTATAAAAGGAATGTTGGTCGCTGATGCTCCACCTTCACCCACTAACAATTAGAACACCTCAAGAAAAAACCAGAAACATGTCTCTTCATACATGTCCACCAGTACTGACGATAAAAATCCTGATACATCTGGGTGACGACAGGATGTGATGCCCAACCTTAGGAAGGAAAATCCTGCATCAGCTCCTTGTTTTTGTCTTCTCGCACCCATACGCATCCCTGGAAATGCAAGATCTCATCCTATCCCACTATCCATCCATGAATTGGTTCCTCTCCTAACACTCTCTCTCGCAGGACTAATCCTTCCGAGTCTGATAGCTTCCTCATCCCGACCCGATCAATAAGTGTAGAGGTATCATCTATATAAGAAAGGTTTGTTTATCCATGTCTATCATACACCTCCAGATGCATCTTAGAGAACAGAGCCATAAGCTACCACTCACTGTTGGCTTCCTGAACTGCCTAAATCTGAGTTCTCCTGCTCAACACATCTTCCACTGTGGTGCCCATTCCCGGTGCATAGGCAAGATCGAAATCAAAAGACTAAAGATACTTGACCCACCTGCGCTGTCTCAGATTAAGATCACGGTGAGTGAAGATGTATTTGAGACTCTTTTGGTCATTGAAAACCACAATGTGATCTCTCAAAAGGTAATGTTTTCTATAGTGAAAGGCATGAAAAACAACTACTAACTCCAGCTCGTGCGTTGGGTATTTCCTCTCATGTGGCCTCAACTGCCGAGACCCATACACAATGACTCGATATCCCTGCATAAGCACAACGCCCATCCCGATACCTGAAGCATCACAATAAAAAGTATTGATATTTTCTGTCTCAGAAATGACTTGTATCGAGGCTGACATCAACCTTCACTTCAGCTCCTGAAAGGTTGACTCACAAGAATATGACCATAATAACTTCTACCCCTTCTTATTCAAACATGTCAATGGTGATTCTAGGCATGAAAAGTTCTGAATGAAGCTTCTGTAGTATCCAGCCAGCCAAAGGAAACTCTGTACCTCAAAAACGTTTTTCAGTTGCTCCTAGGAAACTACAGCTCTCAGTTTATCTGGGATCATATATACTCCTTCCCTTGAGATGACGTCACCCAAGAAGTGAATCCGATCCATCCAAAAGTGTCACTTCAAGAGTATAACATAATGTCTATGCTCTCTCAGTGTACTCATAACAATCTCAAGATGGGTATCATGGTCAAGTCGAGTGTGAGAGTACACCAAGACATCATCCATGAAGACCACGATGAAGGAATCCAAGTAAGGATGGAACACTCGGTTCATTAGAGCCATGAAAACTGCTTGCGCATTCGTGAGACATAATGACATAACCATATACTCGCAGAGACCATACCTCCTCTTGAAGGATGTCAGAGGTATATCTGATGGTCTAATGTGCAACTGATGATAACCATAACTCAAATCGATCATCAAGAAGACCTAGGCTCCTCAAAGCTGATCGAAAAGATCATCAATACTCAACAAGAGATATCAGTTTTTGACCGTCAACTAGTTATGCTTCCGATAATCCACACAGAGAAAAAGGGTACTGTCATCCCTCTTCTCGAACAGGACAGGCGAACCCCAAGGAGAAGTACTGGGTCAGATGAAACCCTTTTCATGAAACTCCACCAACTGCTTCTTGAGCTCCTGCAACTCAGGTGTAGCTATCCAATAGGGATGAATGGACATCAGTGTTGCTCCTGGAAGAAGATCAATAGTGAAATCTACCTCACACTCCAGGGGAAAACATGAACAAATCATCTAGAAAGACATCTATGAAATGATCCACCACTAGAGGAATGTCCAACTATGAAGTACCCTGATCATCCAGATAAAGACTAGAATCTAGGGCAGTAACCCTTCCTAGCCCATTATGCTCAAGACCTTATCGACTCACCTGAACATCCAATTCACCTCTCTGAAGAAAATATTCACCCTCTGGCGTAATGATACTCACCCTACGTCGATAATGGTCGATGACATCCTGGAAGGGAACCAATAAATCTATCACGAGAATGAAATCATATCCTCTCATCTCTAGGACATAAAGATCGCATAAGAAATGATACAATGAAACCTCAAGAGGGAACTCTCTGCACTGACGTAGACTAGATTTCCTTGTCCCCAAGGGTGTACGTAGTGTCAACAATTCAAAAAAATAAACGATATAGTGTCCAAGGCTCTCCACAACAGCAACAAATATAAACCTATGCATAGAACTAGTATAGATAAGAGGTGAAGATAAAACTGAGGATGCTGAGATCGTACCTCGAACTGTAGAAGGCCTCAGATCCTTATCTTGATATGTCTACTCCACCGAAAATGTCTGGCTTTCCCCGTGTCCCTGTGGCCATGCCTGACCACTCTGAGCTGATCCTCCCTGCTGACGTTGAAAGACAGGTGACTGACCGCCATGACCTCGACCTCCACCTCATCCCGAACGGGCGGAAGGACTCCAATTCCCCGAATGGTGAGAAAATGATGGGGCTTCTCTTGAATGAGTAGTCACGGAAGAACCCTCGTCACCAGCTACTGGTGAGAAAACCTGGCAGAAACGCTGAAGGTGACCCATCTTGCCACAATATTGGCACTCCACTGGGTCTCTTTGGCGCTATGGCCTCGTGTGCCCTACCCTTCTACACTAGTAGCATACTATATGGATACCTAAAGATGCATCTCACCTCCTCGGATCAGCATGCCTAGAATCCATACAGCACTTCCTACTGTCAACTGGAGGAATACTAGTTATGGAAGAAAAACCGCCCTGGCTCACACCTCTATAGTCTATCAGATTGAGCACTGCAATTAGTGACTAGTTGACGATGGATGTCATGGAAGTCAACTAGAATATATTCACATGCGATCAGATCTCCCTCCTTATACCATACTCACACTTCCTTGATAAGAACATTCCATCTCCACACCGGAGGGGTGTGAAATGCTGAAGCTCGGTGAAATGAGAGGAATACTCCATTAAAAAAGAGTACCCTACTCTAGACTCATGAACCCCCATGCTCGATCGGCCCTTAGGGTCTCCAGGTAGAAGTAGTCGTAAAACGCATGCTGCAACTCCTCCCAAGACATAACCTGCTGAGGACCCACCTGTGAGATCACGTCCCACCACCTCTTGGAAGAGTCTTTTAGCATATAGGTAGCGAGATTGACTCGCCTCTCTAGAGGAGTTTCTAGATGCTCAATGATAGTCAGCAGGGCTTACAACCATGAGTCTGTAGCCTGTGGTCCTCCTTCCACTAACAAAGTTGGAGGATGATGCTGCTGGAAAACCCATGTCAAGACTTCAATAGTCGTGGCAGGAGGCGGTGCTCCCTAAAATTTCTACATAATCCTCAAAGAGCCTTCCCTAAACTGCGCATCAGCACCTGCAACTGGTATGACAGCCAGTTCCAAGGCTGGCATGACTAGAAGATCTGTAGGAAGTCCCTGATTAGCCATATCTGGCTTCTGATCACTATCAAGCAACTGCTGGACAACCGAAGGACATCTCATACGCATAGCTCTGAAAGATCAAAATCATAATTTAGATCAGGAATGTCAAACACAAAGATAAAAGGATTAAAAAATAGAAACATGATAAGGAAACACTATAGTTTTACAAAACTTGACTACACAGCGTGTATAAACTCTACACGGCGTGTATATAACTCTATTCCCCTATCCGAGTCTCCTTGCATGGCCAACCCGCATGGTCTTCTTGAACATCGACTACAGAGCGTGTTCCATGTGGACACGACGTGTATTATACAAGGTTTCAACGACCTGTGTTGATTTTTACACGGTCAGTTACACGGATGATACTGCACTACGTGTTCTGAACAAACAAATTGTGTACATGAAGATTTTTCTCGACCCGTGTTGTTGGTGACATGACTGGGTACCTAGAACAAGGCTACATGACGTGTTCATACAAAAAACGGTGTGCAATAGAAGAGCTTCTCTGACCCGTGTTGTTAGTTACACGGACGAGTACAGGACTCACTACTACACGGCGTGTACCAATTGTATACGACATGTTCTTACAGATTTTTCACAACTTGTGTTTCTGCTCACACAGTCAGTGCCACAGTTTAAAAACTACACGGCCTGTATATATATAGTATACACCGTGTATTCTAGTTTTTTTCCTTGGAGGTACCTCTGAAACTGCACCAAAGTCTAAAAAACACATAAAAACAAGCATGATGGTGCCAAATCTTGATCTGTGAGGGCCCATACTCCCCGTGAATCAAAGCTTGGAATCTCCTACATATCATATAAAAGAGATACAAGTCAATGATCCACCATGTTCGGATTCATGATGGCCCATAAGACCTTAAGAACCAAAATTTGGCATTCATTTAAATGAGGTACAATACATAAAAACTCTCTATCAAACTGCATGGATTCTATCAATGCATATATCACAACAGCATGCATAATCTACAGAACATCTATCACAACAACATTCAATTTCTAATGCATCCTATATGGAATGACACTAATGCATGGAATTTGATTTTTAACAAGTTCCTATATGATGCATGTGATGGCATACACGCATCTCATTTGGTTGCGACAGAAATAGAACCACAATATCAAAAACAATAACAACACATAGCATGTGAATCACTCTTGGTGAAATCAGATAAAATGTAACATAGGAAAACCAGAAACTGTAATAAGTGAGGTAGATTGTCTTTTCCCTATACAAGGGTTAACTACCCCCGAGAACAGCGTAATACAAAGTACTGAATCCATCATATCTCTACCTAAGGCTCCAAACAGTAAATCATGAGAAAAGAAACCCCTCTGATACCAAATTGTAACTTCCTGGTTCCAAAAGCCACCCAAAGGCGCCCCATACCTGGTTGGTCACATGGCCTCAAGTGAATTTCCCCAAATGAGAGAGGTTGTCGACTAGCAGCAAGGGCCTTGGGTGTGATAGTGGGAAAACTATTCCCTCATTGGAAGAGTACACAGAGGGAGAAAAACAAATAGACAACAGCAGAAACCATAACCATCCATAGAAGAGTAAACGATAAACAGCGGAAGACTAAAAGTTACCAGCTGGAGCACACACACACATATATATAAAATGATGCATGATACATATGTCTGTGAAAGCTGCCAAATAAGTCACAATGATGAATACAATACTAAACCATAGATAAAATTAGAACAGGTAAACTCTTCAACATCACACGCCATAGCTTGGTCTCATTATCTTTAACTCCACAGAAAGTCATGTACCTGAAGTAGAAGGGAGCTTCCCCTTATCTATACCTACAAAAACATAGTCTTTTTGGGCCCAAAAGTGTGGCCCAAATAGGGTGTGAGATGAGGTCCCAGTAGGCAACCACCCAAATATTTGTGCCTAACAATCAAAGTGTACATGGAATGTAAATGTACAAGAAACAGTAAATAGGAAAGCACATAACAACTACAATCCACAGTGTCTATCATATAAAATATACAAGTAACATCCAATCAACAAGTATAACAAAATGCAACCCCTGGGTGGTTATCATAGCCTAACCCTTATGGTTCATGCTAAAAGTACCAGAAACCCTCTGGGAGGTACACACAGTCTCACCCCTCTGGTTCAACTGAAGAATGGACCCTCTAAGGAAGCACTCATGGTCAATTCCCCCTATAGTCTCGTATCGTACTAAATGCCCTCTGGGAATAAAAAATGTCTCATTCCCCCTGTGGACCACGTCGAGGAACTACAAACTATTTGAGGAAGCACTAATAGTCAATTTCCCCTTTCTTCTTACATCGAATTAATAAGAAACTCTAGACAAGCTCTTAAATATATTCTCCTTATAGTCTACTACACTAGGTTCTCACAGTGTTGTGTAAAACAAACATTCGTAGCACGTGTATTGCCCATTGTAAACCACAAGAACTACTTGTGTATCATTCTACGGTACAACGGCATAATAGTACAATAGTTCTACTATCCTACAACGAGTCATGGAAACTGGAAAAACACCTATCAGGAAAAACATGCATTGAAAAAACATACAAAGAACTGTAAAAATTACCATATTAATAAGAATTGACCTCTAATCAAGAAATCAAGAAAAGAAGGAAAACAATAGGGCCAAAAAAATAAACACACAATACCTTGATCAAGGGGATTAGTGGAATTATACAACATATTCAAAGACATCCTACAAAAAGACAGAAACCGCCTACCTCGATTCTAGGAGATCGATATACTTGAACCATGATGATTGATTCTCCTTAGAACATCAACGATCTGAGAAAACGTCCAAAAAGATCAACCCACGAAATCTTGAGAAAGAGGGAAAATCATGAAACAAGGATAAAGAAGAAGAGAGAGATTACCGAGGAGATCCCAATGCAATCGATAGTGGCTGAAACGGATATCGGAAAGAATCATGGGGGTTCAGAGAAGGATCACAGTCGTACAGGAGCTCTCGGCCAAACAAGACCTATAAGAAGGTCATTCTAGAGATTAGACGCTAAACCGGTGCATTTAATGAAAAAATAAAATGTACACATTTTGTACTTCTAGGGTACATGGCATTTACTAGGAATTTATGTACTCCAATTTAAGCGGCCACCTCATCGCCCTAACACAATGTGTGTGTAGCCCAGACACGGCTAGCCCACGGCATATGTGGCTTCAAAGTACACTGTGTGTACTCATAATGTACATGGAGTGTATTTTGAAAATTTCAAAATTTTCCCTTCTTAATAAAAAATGACCAGAAAAGAAAAGACATATATGAAACAGAGATCCGGGTACTTAAAAAATAAATAAATTTAAAATTTGATCGATTTAAAAAAATCTGAAAATTATTATTATAAAATGAAATATTATTAGGTAAATATATTTTTTATTCTTCTATATATTGATATTTATATAATCCTAGAACTATAGGATTTTGTCCTCGAACAAAACTCTTAAACTATTACACATATATCTAATTAGTCATTATTCTTTTTAGTTATCAATGATTTATGGTTTTCTGGTTGTTGACATTGACTTGATAATTCAATTTATTTTTTCCAATTATCTTTATCACTCTACATAAACATTTACAACTTTCTTCAATTTAAATGTTTCCACCTCCCTAAAATGTTCTCCTACTTTTAAACATTTATATATGTTATTATTTATGAACTACAATATTCACATCCTCTCTTAATGAGATGTAGTTTTTTTAACACCTTTTAAGATGTGGTTTTTTTCCAATCGTACATTAAAATATTAATGAAGATAATTTATTATTGTAGGTTAAATTTAGGAATATCCATTTTATTAATGGTTTGGAGAATGTAACATGTCATGAATTTAAACAATGAATATTGAATTTTATAGCATATAAAAAATGCATCATCGAGCCAAAACGATGTGCGATAAGAATCAAATATGGTCATTATACCAGAAAAGAGTATCCAGAGGAAAGACCTCTGACCATTTATTGACAAATGGAAGGTTAAGTAAACAAGGACCATAAACAAAACACAGTAACTACATAAATTTGTAAACAAAACCATAACCATCTCTATGATAAAATTCTTCCTTCGTAGTTTCTGATTCCCAATATGAGATTTCATAATGCTTCAGAATAATAGAATACTTCCTTCAATGATTCAATCTATCAAATCAGATAAAATCATTATTAATTTTCATACCTATATTCACTCTTGGGACTACCCCCGCCTTATTTTTAGATAATGTATCTAGTGTAAATTTTCTTCAGTAGGTAGGAGTAGTCCATCCTCAGTCATCTTTGAGAAGAAGTAATTGTATCCTCTTGAATCCCACACAATATCTTCCTCCATCCATGAACAATGCCACTATATGATGTTCTGGAGATGCAACCATCATTTTCTTTATCACTCTAAAAATTAACCCATCATTTTCAAAGGACATGTATCTCATGATAATTTACAATCTGATTCTACTTAAGTTGACAGTTTGAGTCAATCATAGCAAGGTAGTATGGTTGTTCCACCATATCCTGGCCAACATATATCCTTTTTCCTATTACATCATTCACTGCATCATCTTCATGAGTATCGGTCTGGAATTTGGCTTCCACTCTCTCGAGGTCCAACCCTTGAAATCGGTTCCCTATCGAATACATGACCAGAAAACCACCATCCTCGTTAACCTATCCATATAAATCATTATAAAATCCCTCTATATCCCCCACAACAAGAATAACATCACAATTCACCATTGCAGCAGGCAGCCTGCTACCCTTGGCTATATTCAAAGCAGACCCACGCTTCCCATCACTGAAATCACCACTACTATCCCCATTCCTCTAACTAGACACATCATCATCTCCCTCATGCAGTCTACTCTCTTAGTCGGCATAAATTTCATGATAAATTCATAGTTGATAATAACTCAAACATTTAGTAATGTAATTTTATCCTTTAAAATACACAATCTCCAAAAAAAATAGTTTCATACCACATTTTGTTCATGGAATTATGCTAAATTTATACCAAATTTTGATGTTCTATTTTATAAAATAAATCAAAAATTTTAAATCAAAATATACTAATTTTATTTGGGATAATTTTTGAAATTATTTCATAAAAGATGGATTAATCAGTCAATAGTGAAATAACAGATTATGCAAATAATGTTATGTAATTTAATTTAATTTAATTTCTTTACTTTAAAATTTTTTTTAGTTCTATCTATAAACTATTTTGAAATAAATAATTTATGCTCACAATTTTGATTGTCAAAAAGCTATATTTAAATGAAAAATCTTATTCTAGATTAATTATTTAAAATACTATTCAATTATAAATGATTGAAATGATGTTTATATATTATATTCTTACTGATATATTTTTAATCAATAATAATATTATTTCTAGTAATATAGTTAATATAAGAACATTTTATTCTTGAAAAATGAATTTCTATAAATCACTTGTTTTGACACATTTTATAGGTTTCTCATTAAATTTAAACATTTCACATCAGTGGATATAAGTTTATTAAATAGATACCATATATTAAACCATAATAATTAATATTATATAATACATTTACATATTTTTTAGTCATAGTGAAATGGTATAATAGTACAAATTATTAATTGTGGTTATTGTTAAAATGGATTTATTAAATGTTAAACATAGATTATGAGGGTTAAAATGACCTAAAATCATGTTTATTCACCTTTTAATGTAAATATTTCTACCTTCTCATATCTTAGGTTCATGAATGAGGAATGTGGGATCCATTTTTCATGTAACATTCGTGTTTTTGTTTTTTTTTTCAAAAACAACCTTGTGTCCCCTCTTCCTTAATTTTAGAAGGTAACTCTCCCCCCTTACATAATCACATATATCATTCAATTTGATTTATAGAAATCATAAAATAAACTATCACTAAATTTTTTTCTTTCATATTAAACATTATTTTCTTCCAAAAATACCAACCCTAGGTTCCACAAAAAGAGACCTGAGAGAGGTTCTTCTATGAGAATGTAATTGAATTCACTAACATTATTATATTCAATTTTTTTTCTTTTTAACCTATTAAATATGCATTAAAATTACAATAAAATAATTAAACACCTTTTATTGGGATTTTATTATATTTATGTAATGTTATATATCCATCTCCTCCTCTATAATATAGAAATAATTCCACCCCTCATGTGTACAGGGAACTACCATCTCTCAAATCGATGTAATTTATTTTCCATCACTGAATCACATGAGGATTCCATATAATGGAAAAAATGAATATAAAAAATCTATATGAAATGAAATTTATTATAGAAAATTAATATATCACGAACATCCTTACCCTTTCACCCATTTTGAAAATGGTATCATCACTCACGCATATATATGTCTTACCATCTCCACAAAGTTATTCTACTAATTTTCCAAGTCGAAATTTATAGAGTGGTTTTCAAAATGCATCAAATAATTAATTATAATTTTTATATGATTGATACCATTATTTGTTTTATTTAAATTCATATTTTATACTTGAATTATAACTTTCCTTAAAAACATGCATGATAATATAAGGAAATTAACACACAAAATAATAATAATAAAATGATATTATTTATGAATTAGTATTAAGATGATATAAATGGTTAATATATTTTATTATGAACATTAATATGGAACTTCTATAAATTAATAAATTTAAGAAAACCATTATATTGTTTGTTAAATCATATTAATCCAGAAGGATGTGTGTGGTTAGATATTTTCCATCAATTTCTGTTAATTACAGCATATTATGAATTTACTTACCTATATTCTTTTATATTATGTTTATATTGATATTTTCCTTGTAATATCATGAATAAATATTTATTCATTTTATTTTATGAATAAATTCGACTTATTTTATCCAATGGATTTTGACATGAATATTACCAAATATAATGGAAGTTCATAAATCAATTAATTTTCAGTGGGTTATATTTTATCTTAATAACATTTGATATTTTAATAATAAGTTTATAATCGAATTTTATTATATCAATTTTTATTTAAACATTTATTATTCGTATTTTCAAATAGGAAAAATAATCAATTCCATGATTAATCAGCACTTCGATTTTCCGATCATAGTAAGGGATCCTCATAAAAATTATCTTATTTAGAACATATGTTATGTTATATACCTATATACATTTAATAGGAGTATTTAAAAATACATTGATATGTTCCATCAATATTCTCTATGTAATCATGGTATTTAATGATTCACTTGAATTAATTTTTTCAGGGGGATACAATTCCAATGTTGTCAATGTGGTTAGAGATTTGTATTTCAGTCTCATTTTAATGAGGATTGATAATGATTTAATTATCACATAACAGATTTATTTTAACAATTTATGATTAATCTAATTTATTTTAGTAATTCATTATGTATTCATGTAGTAAAACATATTTCCATTCTTTGGTAAAAGAATGTTTTAGAAAATGTTTTTTCATAAAATCTGTATTCGTTTCCCCCTTGGGTCGAAAATACATTTCCTAAAAAATAAATGTTTTCTAAAAAAATAATAAATTTTTTATATTATTTGTTAAATTCATTTTTATCAATGATTTAATTTTATAAAAATGCTGTAAAAGTAATTTTCCTTACATTTTCAAGAGAATGTTATTTTTAATTTTCTTATAAAAATTTGAAATTAATATTTTTTTAACATACTCAGTATGAAGATAACCGTTATTCAATAATTACAACATATTTATTTGAATATTTCTTTTCGTTGTTATATGTTTATACTTAAATAAAAAATAAAACTTATTATTTATAAAATTTCATGTTATTAAAAGGGATTTTCAAAATGAGAATGGTATTTTTTTTAAAAGTATTTATAATGATCTTTTAATTAAATTTCTACTCAATAATTACGAGAATAATATTTACTATACATAAAATGCACTAATGATATGTTTTAATTATATTATATTTATCGTTTCTGGTCATAATTTCTGATCTGATTGTCCTGTGACAGCATTAACCTAATCATTCTTGATTACATTTAAATCCATTAACATTAACATGATCAATTCACTTTCATGTAGTCATTGTATGTTACATTTTCTTAATATATCAATATTATTTATTGTGGATATTCTTATTGATTATAACTTATATAATTTTTAAATATTTTATTTATCATATCATGTTATTTGATTGACTGATAAAATATTTATATTAAGTAGTCTTTATTCAATATAGTAATTTATTTATAAATAATATATATTATGAATTATATTGAACATTTTATATTTTAGGAATGGATTTAAATATAGTGATGTTTGGGGCCTATTATTATATTTATCATTTCTACATCACATGTATAATTAGGTGAATGAATAATCTTGAATTAAATGGGTTTTTATCTACTATTTTATGTTTTCTTGTGAACGGACATAATGGTATGTATATCATGATTTATAAGATAATGATATATATTTATTATAAATTAATTAATTTTAAATTTAGATATAATTATCCATTAGATTATATCATTGATATTATTTGTGATGAATTTTATTATCATGTTATTGATTAAATGAAAGGCTTGATTAGTTATTTATCATTCTTTTTTAATTACGACTTATCTAATCATGGAAGACATGTAATTGATTAAATGATATTTGCATTAAAGTATCAACATTTCTATATTGATTATTCCATTTTATTATTATTAATTTATTAATTAGATAATCTTATTTATGTAAATCTTATAGGGTATCTCTATTAAATGCTTTTGGATTTATTTACACAAGAGAAGAAGAAGAATTTGAATGATTTCTAGGATGAATAATTTTTATATTAAATTTAAATTATTTCATATTCTAGATTTAATTTTACACTCATGTTTGTATATTTTTTACTGATAGTACTAATATATTTAGTCCATCTGGATATGATCACTTTTATGTAGCACCAATTTAATAAAGTAACCATCAATAGTAGGATAATGGGGTCATGGTCATTATATATATGGACATAGTAGAAATATTTTTAAATAGTAAAATATATATTAACGATTAATATAAGTAATTGATTTTATTTTTTAGTTATAAAAAATTATTAACGATCATCATAATATAACCTTTTGAAATTAATAAATAACAAGATAACAAACACTCTCTTAATTTCATCTTCCAGAATCATTACAAAAAAACTAAAGAAATGAAATATGGAAATTATTAATCATCATGGAATATAAATTATAAAAACTAAAAAATTTGGTAATGATAAAAAATTATATCAATGAATGGTGACTTACATCACTATGACAAAACATGTGTGAAATAATCAAAATTAATAACATTCGAACATAAACACAAACAATAGTTTATTAATACGAGTTTTATAAATGATTTTAATTGAACTATATTAAAATTATATATATATATATATATATCTGTTATGTGATCTTTAAAAAAATATTAATATAATAAAATTCATGATATTTTATAATAACACACTTTTAAGGAAGTAGAGAGTTAAGGTAATAGTTTATCACATAAAATTACCATATTTGAAACGTGTTTTATATTATGAACATCTTTTTTGAATTGTTTACATAAATACTATTTCAATTATTTTCCCATTATTCCCTTTTAAAAAATATTAATTATTTTTATTTTTATTTTTATATCTTTTCAGAGATATTTATTCATATTTTTTATTTTCATTAACGGTATATTTTACAATCTCATATTAGTAAATATTTATGATGTTTTAGTTTACATTGGATGAAATTTTATGTTCAGAATCTATTAAAAAATATATTTTAATTTCCTCTGGTGATTTTTGGGATTTTTATTTTTTCTTTATACTTTTTATCTCTTTATTAATGATTACTATTTATATAATTTTTATAAGAAAATATGACATTATTTATTATTTTGGGTTCAGATCCAATCACTTCTTAATCTATATAATCTATTTCCAATACAGAAATATGTTTTCAATACATGAATGATTTATCATGTTGAATTTATAAAAAATTTTAAAAATATATTAAATTTTTTAAGAGTAATAATTTTTAGTTTTTTCCAAAAGAATTAAATTTTTAATTTCCTTACAACATTTATAAAATAATCTTTTTTTAAAATATCCCCCATGAATATATTTTTATTATGTAATGACTATTATTCAAGATTTATCTATTTTTAGTTGTTTTTACAGTTTCCATATTTTATAACTAATCCTATTGTTCTATGAATTTATTAAAAGAAATGTATATAATTTTATTATTATTTTTTGAAATTATTATTTTATTTATTATATATATATATTTATTTATATTTATTTATTTATCTTCTACTTTAAATTTATTTTTTTAAAATTAATTTAATTTTAACTATTGATTGTTGTATATTATTTAATTTTTTTTGTTTTATTTAATATATCACATGCAAATTGTTTTTAAATAGGCCTTCAACATAGTTTTTTTTCAACAAATCTATAGAGAAAATAATTTCTAAAAAATTTGGTAACATTTTCCACTATGATTTCAAATAAACATACATTTTCAACATCACCTTTATTTATGACGAATAAATGGTATGATTACTTTCCATGTTATTGATTATCATTAATATATTCAATATTATTTCTTGTATTGATTTAGGTTTATAACTATTTCTTTATATTGTGTGAACACCTTATTATTTAGAAAATAAAACTGGTGGTGTTTATCAAGATAAATCGTTCATTGATAATGGAAAATATAATCAAATCCTTATGAATTTTAGTACTATTTGGATTTTTATTCACTTATGAAGCATTCATATTATTCATTGAGTAAAAATTGAAATTATTTATTTCGAAATTCAACATTGATTTTTAATGACTCTTATGAAAAACTGAGGATTTTTTTTAATTATCCAATAGATTTATTAATAATTCATTGGTTAAGAGTAAGTGAAGGGAGGGTCCTACAGTTATATAGCCCTATATTTTCTTGTTAGGACCCATGATATAATAATAATGTGTACCAATTGGTGTATGTCAGTCGATAAAATGTATAATGTCTCAGTTGAGAGGAATTACTAGTTTGTAAGATTTATTACATTAGATTACATGACGATTTGTAAGATATGTTGGATGGGACACCATGATGGTATATAAAAAAATGAGATAAATGGCCATTATAGTATTTAATATTTCTTCATAGAGAGGCTATTGTTTTATGTATAAGATGTACGGAATTATGTATTTCATCATTATGAAGATATTTATTCATATTCACATTATTACTAACACTATTGTTTTATCAGTGGATGAATATTTTTCTCATGTTATTGATTATAGGACACTATTATTGATAATTTACTCTACCATATTGCATATCTCTTTCCCATATGAATGATTCTATAGTATTATGAACATACTGTATGTTTCATCCAATCCTTATTATATTTTACATTTCCCATGTTTTGATAATATGTAATGAATATGGAATATTTAAGAGGGTAGCCTGTTTTGAGAGTTTTTTGTGAGATTATTAAGATATATTGTAAATAAAAAATTCTATGCGGAGTGCTAAAAATTTCATTTGGTTTGGAGAGATACTAGTTTTCTTGAGAAATGGTTTTCTAGATTCATTAATTCTCAAAAAAAAATCAATTAGAGGTTACGAAAATAAATTATTTTTACTAATATTTTGATTAAGGAGAATTCAAATTGGGTCTCATCAGTTAACATCAATCAAATACGTAATTTTTACATTTTATTATTAGATCTAGGAGTATTATTTTTGGGTATCATAATCACTTTTCCTTGGGTTCCATCAAGTTGTAAGGATAGTGGTTGGAAGCTGGTTTAGAGGATTATGGGTGTTATGAAATAGAATATTTACTGTTTTTATAGATATTCGGTTTATTATTACCAGTGATTCCATAATACATTAGAATGGTTTGAAGTTATATATAATTTTCAAAAAAATAGACTTTGGATTCATCATTCCTCAATTGTATCATCATAGGTAGTATACCCTCCCTCATGGCTACTAATTCATGAGTGTATAAGGATACGTAGTGAGTTTGGGTTACCATTTTTTTATTTTCACACATGAGTATATATTTTAATATTAGTTTGGGGTGTTGTTGTTAGTTGTGTACTATGTTCATATTATAACCCTACATAGGACCTGCGACACATATTCATACTATATAACTCATGGAAATTGTACGGTTAAGGATAATATGTTTGGATCCTAGTTGTGATGGGATTTTAGATAGTATATATAATTAACATGGTGTATATATGGGTTTCTATGGCGGTGCCTTAGTGTCAGGTTCACTATTTATCAAATCACTTTTGTTCTTGTACAATTTTTATTAGCATATGTGTGACCATCTTTATTTTTGTATAACTAGTGTGGTATTATTGATGATAAAATTGTCTATCATATTGATATTTTACTTTTTTATATTAGATTATTATTAAAATCTATTCAATTTTATAATGATGGCATTAATTTAATTTATTATCATGGTTTCTTGCCTTCCTAATTCACCCTATAGACCCTTTCAACTAGTTTTGTGAAATTGAAATACAAGTAAGAACATGTATGGTCTATTGGAGAACAAATCCAATTTCTGTAGGGTGAGCTTAATCAAGTGGAAATAATGTATAATCAAGTTGTTTTTATTTTTTATTAGAGTTATAATAGATCGAGGATATGTAATGTGTTGGAACACGAGATTAATGTTTTGTTTTGGTTCCCATCCAAAACAAGTACAATCTATGTTCGATGTGACTATGAAAATTGGTAATGTTATATTGATTTTCTTGTTTTAATGAGTTAATTGATATTTAGCAATGGGTATTTGATGCTATCAATTTTTGTTTTGCAGACATCAAATGAATGAAATAGGGGGTACTCGTGTATAATTATTGTAACATAGCACTCAGATGACATGCATGTTCTTACTAATGATTTCCATTTTTATTTTTGGAAATAAAAAAAGGGTTTGGTTGTTTCATGTGCCATAAACAACCTGTATGGTTTTCCCTCTATATAATTCTTAGTGTGGATTTTTATGTTATCCAATGTACATGTGGTGTCGGTGGTTGCTAACAATGTCATGCGATAATGGGGATGTGAGGCTAGACAATATGGTTCTTGGGTGCGATAGTGAGGAAAAATTATTAGTTAGTTGTGCTTCTTGTTACATATATTCCTATTTTTTGATATCTATAATATACCTTCAATATTGATCATGGTATTTAGTTCTTATGTTGTTGCTTCCTGTAAATACTCTATTGAAGCATCAAATGGTAAATGATGTGGTTTCATTACTGCATTAGCCAGATGAGGCCCCTGTGGATAATTGTGAATATGAGATCTATATAGTGGTTATCTGGAATAGAGGATAGTAATAGTTGAGATAGGAATTGGGGATGTTTCAGGACGATAAAATCATGGTGAACCAAATACATGTTATGTATATCATTTATAATGCTGATTAGGGTGTTGAGATAACTAGGTAATACAAATCATTATACTTATAGTCACAATATATTCTATTATATAAACATGGTGGATATAGGAACTCATTTTTTTATCTATTTAGTAAAACATTTCATTGAAAAATTATGTTGGTATCCAGGAATAAGTTAAGGATAGTTTGGTATATTCGTAGTGGTCCCATAAAACACTTAAGGTATGTAAATATGCAAGTAGGTAGACATGGGGGGACAAATTGGAAGGATTTTGAAGAAATGTTTGTAACACCCAGAGATTATATGAAAAATATTCTTTTAATTTCATTAATGTCTTGTGTTGTATTCTACACCAAGATTACCTTGTGCTATACGCAACACCGTATTAGCTTGCAGTATACGCAACACTATTCTTGGATCGTGTTACACACAATTTTGATAATAGTTATTCTACGCAACATTGAGTATATATATATATATATTCAATGTATAAATGAAATATGGTTGGATTCTGTTATACAAAATAATGAAGGATTATTTCATAACACGCAACCCTGACTTGGCTTTCATTACACGCAATCACGACCTTCCTCGATAGCGTGTGTTGTACGCAATACTGGGTTTTAATAAACAACGATATATTATTATAATTTTGTCATGAACTAGCCGCTATGAATATTGTTAACTAAATTTTTAATTTTATAACATTATTATTCATCTTACACATTTCTAGAACATGTTATAAGAACAAAATAAATTTTTCGGGTAAAATAAGTATTTTTAAAAAAATGCAGTTTGGCCACCTTTTTATGGTGCACCCACATTAAATGTTGTTTTTGACATGTTTATAAGTTCAATTTGACAAAATAAAATTCTTCTTTTGAATTAGGATATAGAAATTTACATTAGATAAAGTTTTGATATTTTTCCGATAACTTTCATATTTTAATGAATAGTAAAAACACGCTATATTTTAATTAAAAACAACTTTTTTCATCGTAATATCATATGTGGTTAAATTATAATATTGAATTGTTTTAAAGTATAAATAGAATATATTTTTACCATTTAATATAATATATGACATTAGCATTGATTTTACCTTGAATTCGTAGTTTAAATCAATTCAATCTTTTGCAATGTTTTAAAGAAAACTCGTTTTCTTTCGACAACGGGATTAATTTTAATTTAATTTATGCAAAATTTGTGTATTTAATTTGAAAAAATGGATTCCATATTTGGAATCAGTGGATCCAAATTATGTTAATAAGCTACATTTTATTTTTGGGAATTATGAATAGTAACTACGGAAAATTTTATTTACCACAGTTAAAGGTCAAGCAGGTAATTAAGGGTAAATATAATATTTTAAAATTACCCTACCAAATGTCAAAATCATATTGGATGACTAAAGGTCGACCATATCACCTAAGGGTCAGATTATATTCCTTTAATTAAATTTTGTCAATGAATATAATTTAATTATTATTAAAACCAAAGAATGGGACAACATGTCACTTTCTTAAATCTTATAAGTATAATAATTTTAATCTAGTGAAAAAATTCATGAAACATATAACCTGAATAGTCTCCAGAAGGCTAATACAATTATATACATCATAGGAATTTATTTATAATTTTTAGGGATTAAATAATTATCATTTTTTATGACACAAAGATGGTGCAGTAATTGTCTTATTAATGAAATATTGACATAATTGATGTTATAAATGCCCAAATAAATGTAATTTGAGAATTTTTATAACATAAAATAATTTTCTAGGTTAATTTGACATGTTATTGTTGATTTAAGTAACTTGGTTCGAACTTATAATTCTGTTATGAATTTCATAAAAATCATGTACCAAATAGTGTCAAAATTGACATAAATTAGTTTTTAAAATAAATATTATTTTATTTATTGTTATTTTATTCCAAAAAATCTAAGGTTAGTCCAAAGGACTTATATAAGGTTGTATATATTAATAATAAACAACTTGGGTTTCGTTTGGCTTGATATAGTAAGTTTATTAACCTTATAGTATAAGAACACAAGAAGACACGGTAAAAGTAAAATTATTTAACTTAATGTTAAATCTAAATGATAAGGTTAAAATAGGAACATAAACTTGTATAAATTATATTGGATGAGGGTATTTCGACCCATACCTACCTTAGCCTCGAAATAAATCAATTTGGAGCTATTTAATGCCGAACGTGACTTTATAATAAAATAATATTTTTAGTTATTCCAAAGGTGCCCCTCTCCTCCCTTATAAAAGGGCACCTCCTCCCTCTCTTCCTCACACAACAATGAGCCTTCAAGATCGGCCAACCCCGGCCAAATTCTATTCTACCCTTCCCTAGAAACATCCTAGAGGTTCTGGTCTTCCTCAAAGACCAATTTTAGTGCCCTAAGAAAAGGTCTCAAAGAGGCGCTTCAAAGAAGAGGTAATTTCCGTTACCGATTCTTTCACCATTATTTCTTCTTCGACATATTCTTCTTTGGTTGTTTCATTATGAAGTAATAACATAAGTATCACTCATATACTGATATTTTATTATAAGTATGAAACAATCATATTTCACCATCTATCCATCCTAGGGAAAACAAAATCACCACGCTTGCGTACATATGGAATATCGTCTCCACGCCGTGGTGAAATCTATTTTCCACCACCACCTTACGTGGATGGGTATAATGTTGTAAATAATAAATATATATTATTATTTTAAAGTGATATTGATTCTGAAATATTATACATACACTCCAATACAGTCCCACGATCATGAGAACGATATCATCGCTCGTCCGTACGTACGGACTACCGTCTCCACGACACGATGAGATTCATTCTCCACTTTAACAATTAATGAATGATTATAAAGTATATATAATAAGTAATCATGAAATATATTACATAATAATGATACTGGATTTATGTGTATATATATGTATGCCATCTACTTAATTCCGTTCAACTCAATAAGGAAACAAAAACAACGTTCATGCGTACGTACGGCCTACCGTCTCCATGAACGGTGTATTTCTTTCCATTTACTGATTTATTATATATATGTATATTATAAATATATATATATATATAAATCATGTTTTATATTATGGAATTAAGTAATCATGATCTAAGTAATCATATGAATAATTACAAGTCAAAACACGGACGACAAATGAAACAATTTTACCCAAAACGCTCTTAAACATGGAATTTACAAAAGTACGGGGAATATAAAGTCATAAGTGAAACATATATTATATCATAACAATGAATATGATTCTTTAATAAGTCAATGACATTATTTAAATCATTATAAATGAGTTTCGGACACATACGAAGCAAAATCGGACCTATGGTAAGGGAAATATCACAATCTCATTTTTATCCGAGATTGTTTATAATTTAGTATTTAATGGGGTTTATTTTATCATCCACATACATGTTTCCTCAATATATAATATTATTTCCATTCACCAACAGTTTTTTAAATCCTATTTTACCCTTCGTTGAGTTTTTAGTAAAAGATATGAAAGGAATCTTTTTTTTTTCGTACGAGGTACCTTTTTGACTTTTCCTACAAAAGTACGAGAATAATGTTTTTTTAACTTATACGACAAGAATGGATTTTTAAAACATTATTTCAAAGAAGCTTCCTTTACAAGTTTTCAAGTTTATTTTTAATCAACTTATTTTAGTTTAAAATAGTATGACATGTTAAGAAAGTAAAATGTTTTTAAAGTAGAAAGGATATTTTCCTCAAGAATGGAGTTCAAGTGTTTTATCAAAAAAAATTTCCATCTATGATAATAAAGGGTTATGTTTTCATCCCTATTATTACATTTATTTGATTATTTTGTGATGGAATTTTTTTTATTAATTCCTTTATCTTATATGAATTGTTTTATGATGTCATGATGTTTAAGATTCCCATTTTTATTACATGTGTTATGCAATGATGTATGATTTATGATTTTGTGGCACACATAAGAATGGTATCATTATGAGATGGGTGGGACCTATATCTCCCTCCAATGAATTGGGTAAATATTCTATATCTCATGAGATAGACATGGCTGGAATGGTATGTTATACTGGTTCAGTGAAACAGGACTGAAAAGTGGGTGACTCGATTCAGAAAGGGACTTTGTCCACTAAGATAGTCTTGGAAATGAGTCTTGACTAATAGGATATGATTCTCTATGATTATGTGTATATGACACAAAGTTTTATGTTTTAAGTTATGATTATTGGGATTTCATTTCACTACTTCTTTTTATCCCATGTTATGAAATTATGCTCTCTTTTGCAGGTTATGATTTCCAAAATGTTATGTTCTTATGAATATGGTGTGATTGATATTTATTTTGTTTACCATTACTGAGCATTTGAGCTCACCCTTTTATGTTTTATTTTCCCCAGGATATAAAGAAATGTTTTAGGTAAAAAAAATTAAGATCTTTATGGGAGATGTTGAAGATCATTCACCATGATTAGAAGATTATATTCCGAGTTTCCAAAGACACTTAACTATTACGATCCTTGTGTGTGTGTTTTTTATGTACTAAGTATTCCTCAAATGTAATGTAATGTCAATGTACGTCATTCTTCGGGTCTCTACAGTTGGTATCAGAGGAATGGTTTAGTCAACCTTTGGAAACTAGGATGCGAAAATGTTAGTGAGATCCCTAGAGATATTTCTAAGGTATGTCTAGGGATGTATCTATGGTTAAGTATACGTATAGGTTATCATCCTAGAATTGCACTAACGATCTTAGAATATAACCTAAGATGTTAGATATTGAGGGTAATCCCACTTTACTATGTTGTTTTCCCTAGAATTATTGTTGCCTCTCACACTATTCTTTTTGGGTTTTAGACGATGGCTGGAACCTGAAGGAACCGTGTTGATCAATGCAATGGACAATGCAATGATTGCCCTCCTGAACAAACAAATGTTATGGGAGATGGATTGAAAAATCTTATTGCAATACTTACTCAAGCTATGAATCATTCTGGACTTCCAAATGAGCATAGAAGGGAACAATATTATATTGAGTCCTTAATGAGGCAACATCCACCTTCTTTCAGTGGGACTTCCGATCCAATTGTTCCTGAACAATGGATTAGTACCACTGAAAAGATATTTTCGGTTCTTCAATGTTTTGAACATGATAAATTCATCTTAGCAGTATATCGTTTAGAAGGTGAAGCAGATCAATGGTGGAATCTAATCAAGAATACGAGGCCAAGAGATGAAATTGATTCCATGGAATGGGATGAGTTCAAAAACTTATTTTTCAATAAGTACTTCCCTCGTATTCTTCTGAAAAAGATGGAGAAGGAGTTTATTGAACTAAAGCAAAAGGATGATGAATCTGTTGGTATATACGAAGAGAATTTTACAAGGCTTGCAAGGTATGAATCTAGATTTATCATGCAACCTGAAACTAAAGTTGATCGATTCTTCAGTGGCTTAAAACCAAATCTCTGAAGGTCATTAGCTATAAGAGACTTCAGTAGCTATGAAGAAATTGTGCGTTGTGCTATCAAGGTAGAAATGTAAGTTGGTGTTACTTATCCATCTCATAGTTTTGACAAGAAACGAAAGTTGGAGTTCAAGGAGAAATCTCAAAACAATGGTGAAAAGAAGATGAATGTTTCCTTATGCACAAAGTGTGGAAAGAAGCATGGTGGAGATTGTCTTAAAGGGACTAGAAAATGTTTTATGTGTGGAAAAGAAGGTCATCGAGAAGCTGAGTGTCGAAGTAATGGAAAAAGGGTTTCTAATGATGTGAATAAAGCAAACACTGTAGAGAATGAACCACCAACACTTCAATGCTTCAAGTGCAAGGAAATGGGGCATTATGCTAATAAATTCCCTAATCCAAGGGTTAGTGATGATCGACATGAACAACCGCTTAAGGAAAAGGGCAAAGGGAAGTCAGATGTGATCACTATTGGCGATGTTGAATATGAAAACGATGTGGTGGAATGATTAAGTGTTTATGTCATGGGATTCCAAAATAATGTTGTATCATAAAGTATTGGAATATTTATGTATTGGTCTAATGTGGTATTCAAAATTATTGAGATATTTTTGGAAATAAGATGATATGCGCATAATGAAGGGAAAACGAGAAAACGAAATGTTTAACAGTATTCATGAGCTCATGATTGATATAAGGACTAAGTGATATCATGGTTTGAGTATACAGAATTTTGAGGATTTTGGTATGTGGAAAGTGTTAACTTTTAACTTCATTCATGTTTTCACTATGGTTCAATGGATATTCAAGAGAGTACATGATTAAGGCCTTTGAATGTTTGGAATGTGACCAACAAGACATATTTTATGATATATGGGGATCAACAACGGTATTAAATCTCTGGTAATCGTTTTCACTATATTATGATAGTGGACTGAAGTATTATCGATAAGCCTAATGATTGGAATGGATTATGTTGGACATAAGTTAGTATTGTTTAAGGATAGAAGTTTTTTTGATATTATTGATGGGATGTTATAGTAATATAGTTTTAGAAAAAGGACAACCTGAAGAACGGGCGACAGCCCATCACTTCAGACAAGGCTGTGGGAATCGAACCCACAACCGAAGTGCGACTAGCCTTTATCGCCTACCACTGACCTACTGGAAGTCCCTGTTTAGTAGAAACTAGTTTTATTATATTACTCAATATGATATATGAAGTATAAGTCCATTTTAGGAACCCTATATGATTATTCTCACTATAGATGGACTTATGTATTTTTTGATAACTTTTCTAACCTTTTGTTTGAGATAGATCGAATGACCCATCATTCTATCACATGATCTGCTAACACATCACGAATGACAAATTCAACTTCATTTCTTTAAGAGATGAAGTGGAAATTGTCCAAATAATGACAAACGGTGAGACTATACCAAAATCCCGAAAGTATTTATTCTAATTCCAATTTCCTCAACTTTCGGGAAATGATCTTGAAAACCAAAAATGTTGTCCAAGTGCTCTTATATCTGATGAATCATATGGTACCTTAGATCATCACAAATTTATGGATTTGTGATTGATGTATTTTCCATAGCCATGTTCTGTACCACTCTCCATCAGAACATGATGGTTATATTTCTCTTCCATATCAATATTTTAACCTATGTGGAACCCCAGTGATTAGTTTATTTGGGTAACCATTATGTTTCATACTTTGGTTTTTAAAAATTGGTTTTGGTATTCCTTTTTACGATGTGGGTTTCTATTAAAGAAACTTTTGAATAGAAAACCATTTATAACCCCAACGAATTTCGAGGGCGAAAATCATTTTAAGGGGGGTAGAATGTAACACTCCTAGATTTTATGAAAAATATTCTTTTAATTTCATTAATGTCTTGTGTTTTATTCTACACCAAGATTACCTTTTTCTATACCCAACACCGTATTAGCTTGCAGTATACGCAACACTATTCTTGGATCGTGTTACACACAATTTTGATAATAGTTATTCTACGCAACATTGAATATATATATATATATATATATATATATATATTCAATGTATAAATGAAATATGGTTGGATTCTGTTATACAAAACAATGAAGGATTCTTTCACAACACGCAACCCTGACTTGTCTTGCATTACACGCAATCACGACCTTCCTCGATAGCGTGTGTTGTACGCAATACTGGGTTTTAATAAACAACAATATATTATTATAATATTGTCATGAACTAGCCGTTATGAATAGTGTTAACTACATTTTGAATTTTATAACATTATTATTTATCTTACACATTTCTAGAACATGGTATAAGAACAAAATAAATTTTTCGGGTAAAATAAGTATTTTTCAAAAAATGCAGTTTTGCCGCCTTTTGATGGCGCACCGACATTAAATCTAGTTTTTGACATGTTTATAAGTTCAATTTGACAAAATAAAATTCTTCTTTTGAATCAGGATATAAAAATTTACATTAGATAATGTATTGATATTTTTCCGATAACTTTCATATTTTAATGAATAGTAAAAACACGCTATATTTTAATTAAAAACAACTTTTTTCATTGTAATATCTTATGTGGTAAAATTATAATATTGAATGGTTTTAAAGTATAAATAGAATATATTTTTACCATTTAATATAATGTATGACATTATCATTGATTTTACCTTGATTTCGTAGGTTTAATCAATTAAATCTTATGCAATGTTTTAAAGAAAACACGTTTTCTTTCGACAACAGGATTTATTTTAATTTAATTTCTGCATATTTTGTGTATTGAATTTGGAAAAATGGATTCCATATTTGGAATCAGTGGATCAAAATTATGTTAATATGCTACTTTTTATTTTTGGGAATTATGAATAGTAACTACGGTAAATTTTATTTACCATAGTTAAAGGTAAATCGGGTAATTAAGGTTAAATATAATATTTTAAAATTACCCTAAAAATGTCAAAAACCTATTGGATGACTAAAAGACGACCCATATCACCTAAAGGTAGTATTATATCTCTTTAATTAAATTTTTTCAATGAAAATAATTTAATTATTATTAAAACCAAAGAATGTGACAACATGTCACTTTCTTAAATCTTATAAGTATAATAATTTTAATCTAGTGATAAAATTCATGAAACTTCGAACCTGAATAGTCTCCAGAAATTAAATACAATTATCTACATAATAATAATTTTTTTATAATTTTTAGGGATTAAATAAGTATCATTTATTATGACACAAAGATGATGCAGTAATTGTCTTATTAATGAAATAATGACATAATTGATGTTATAAATGCCCAAATAAATGTAATTTGAGACTTTTTATAACTTACACTAATTTAATAGGTTAATATGACATGTTATTGTAGATTTTAGTAACTTGGTTTGAACTTATCATTCTTTTAGGAATTTCATAAAAATCATGTACCAAATAGTGTCAAAATTGATATAAATTAGTTTTTAAAACAAATATTATATTATTTATTGATATTTTATTCCTAAAAATCTAAGGTTCGTCCAAATGACTTAGATAAGGTTATATATATTAATAATAAAGAACTTGGGGTTCGTTTGGCTTGATATAGTAAGTTTATTAACCTTATAGTATAAGAACACAAGAAGACACGGTAAAAGTAAAATTATTTAACATAATGTTAAATCTAAATGATAAGGTTAAAATAGGAACCTAAACTTGTCTAAATTCTATTGTATGAGAGTATTTCGACCCATCCCCACCTTAGCCTAGAAATAAATCAATTTGGAGCTATTTAAAACCCATCTTGACTTTATAATAAAATAATATTTTTAGTTATTCCAAAGGTGCCCCTCTCCTCCCTTATAAAAGGGAACCTCCTCCCTCTCTTCCTCACAAAATTTTGAGCCGTCAAGTTCGGACAAACCCTGAAAAATTCACTTATACACTTACCTAGAAACATCATAGAGGTTATGGTCTTCCTCAAAGACCAATTTTAGTGCCCTAAGAGAAGGTCTCAAAGAGGTGCTTCAAAGAAGAGGTAATTTCCGTTACCGATTCTTTCACCTTTATTTCTTCTTCTACTTCTTCTTCTTTGGTTGTTTCATTATGAAGTAATAACATCAGTATCACTCATATAATGATATGTTATTATAAGTATGAAATAATCCTATTTCACTATCTATCCATCCTAGGTAAAACAAAATCACCGCGTGTGCGTACGTACGGAATCCCGTCTCCACGCCGTGGTGAAATCTATTTCCACCACCACCTTACTTGGATGGGTATAATGGTGTAACTAATAACTATATATTATTATTATAAAGTGATATTGATTCTGAAATAGTATACATACACTCCAATACAGTCCCACGATCATTAGAATGATATCATCGGTCGTGCGTACGTATGGACTACTGTCTCCACGACGAGATGAGATTCATTCTCCACTTTAACCATTCATGAATGATTATAAAGTATATATAATAAGTAATCATGAAATATATTACATAATAATGATAGTGGATTTATGTGTATATATATTTATGTCATCTACTTAATTTTGTTCAACTCAATAAGGAAATGAAAACATCGTTCATGCGTACGTACGGCCTACCGTCTCCATGAACGCTGTATTTATTTACATTTACTGATTTATTATATATATGTATATTCTGAATATATATATATATATCATGTTTTATATTATGTAATTAATTAATCATGATCTAAGTAATCATTTGAATAATTACAAGTCAAAACACGGACGACAAATGAAACAATTTTACCCAAAACACACTTTAACATGGAATTTACAAAAGTACGGGTAATATAAAGTCATAAGTAAACCATATATGATATCATAACAATGAATAGGATTATGTAATAATTCAATGACATTATTTAAATCATTATACAGGTGGTTCGGACACTTACGAAGAAAATCGGACTTAAGGTAAGGGAAATATCACAATCTCATTTTTATCCGAGATTGTTTATAATTTGGTATTTACTAGGGTGTATTTTATCATCCACATCCATGTTTCCTCAATATGTAATATTATTTCCATTCACATACAATTTTTTAAATCCTATTTTACCCTTCGGTGAGTTTTTAGTAAAAGATATGAATGGAATCTTTTTTCATTTTTCGTACGAGGTACTTTTTTGACTTTTCTGACAAAAGTACGAGAAGAATGTTTTTTTAACTTATACGACATGAATGGATTTTTAAAACATTATTTCAAAGAAGCTTCCTTTACAAGTTTTCAAGTTTATTTTTAATCAACTTCTTTTAGTTTAAAATTGTATGACATGTTAAGAAAGTAAAAAAAATTTGAAGTAGAAGGGATATTTTCCTCAAGAATGGAGTTCAAGTGTTTTATCAAAATTATTTTCCATCTAAGATAATAAAGGGTTCTGTTTTCATCCCTATTATTAGATTTATTTGATTATGTTGTGATGGAATTATTTTTATTAATTCCTTGATCTTATATGAACTGTTTTATGATGTCATGATGCTTAAGATTCCCATTTTTATTACATGGGTTATGCAATGATGTATGATTTATGATTTTGTGACCCACATAAGAATGGTATCACTATGAGATGGGTGGGACCTATATCTCCCTCCATTGCATTGGGTAAAGATTTTATATCTCATGAGATTGACATGGCTGGAATGGTAGGTTATACCGGTTCAGTGAAACATGACTGAAACGAGGGTGACTCGGTTCAGAAAGGGACATTGTCCACTAAGATAGTCTTGGAAATGGGTCTTGAATAATAAGATATAATTCTCTATGATTATGTGTGTATTCCACAAAGTTTCATATTTTAAGTTATGATTATTGGGATTTCATTTCACTAGTTCGATTTATCCCATGTTATGAAATTATGCTCTCTTTTGCAGGTTAAGATTTCCAAAATGTTATGTTATTATGAATATGATGTGATTGATATTTCTTTTGTTTACCCTTACTGAGCATTTGAGCTCACCCATTTATGTTTTCATTTCCCCAGGATATAAAGAAATGTTTTAGGTAAAAAAAAGGAAGATCTTTATGGGAGATGTTGAAGATCTTTCACCAGGATTAGAATATTATATTCCGAGTTTCCAAAGACACTAAACTATTACGATCCTTGTGTGGGTGTTTTTGTTATGTACTAAGTATTCCACAAATGTAATGTAATGTCAATGTACGTCATGCTTCGGGTCTCTACAATGTTATTTTAGAAAGTATTCATTGTGACTATTGGATATTAGGAAACAAAAACAATAATATATCAAGAGTTTATTGACAAAATCAAAGAGGATCTACCATTTTGTTGGAATCAAGTTAAATTTGAATAAGCAAAAACATAGATATATAGAAAATTTTAATGTAATTTAATGTCAGGCTATCGAAACTATTCATAGAGGTCTTGTTTGCAGCAGTACAACACACGGATGTCCCTTTCTATAAAGTCACATTAATGGATGTCCAATTCATGGATTCCAAAGAAACAAAAATCATGTATGTTATCTATCATTAATAATCTATATAAATTCACATAACTCCCTCGGTGATCACATAGTGGTATGATGATAACCTTTTTGCAACATTATTCCCATTCACTTAGTTCCCTTCTCTCACACACACCCAGAGTTTTGAATATATCATTTTATTTAATCAATTATATTGGAGGATCTATTTTTTGTTGACAATATCATTAGTTTTAGTGATTTTTACTATTCTTCTCAAAACCCACAACCAATAAATACACCTTCATGTCATCATCCAAAGGTGGTGACGTCATGCAGCAACATCATGCACTCAATCCACGAAGGTAAACATATTTTCAAATTAATGATACTCATTATTAATAAGAATCATGATATATTAAATTATGAGACCCATGTTCTTTTTAATACCATCTTTTTTGTGCAGCCCATACCTCATGAAACTTTTCTCCGTGAGGACCCTTGGCTCTGTGATGCTGCAACCTCCACCTATCCCCAACCATTTTGATAACCCCAACCGTTGAGAAATCCATTTTCCACACAAATCAATACACTATTTTTATCCCCATCCATCATGAGACCCTAATCCACTCTCTACCATAATTTACCCCCTTGAATAATTGATAGTTACTCCATGAACACTTCAGGTTATGTATATGACATGTTTGGTTGTGCCTTATTCAACCTCAATCCTACACCATTAAATACCATGGGTCAAGGTAATCCTATAAACTCTATAAAACAATTTGATTATTCATAATACTATTAGACCCTTTCTCATGTCCTGTGTTTATATTGTTCTCTTGGATTCCCCGAATACCATAATTTGAAACAGACCACATGTAACAACTAAAATCTCAAGAACTAAGACCTATTATATGTTGAACAAATAAGGACTGTACATCCATATTCCAACTCCTACCATTTATAGGCATCTTTTTCACATTTTTTCTCACTACATGACTATAATATATATTAGATCCTATATGAAAATTGTATAATTCCTTTTATAAAAAACATGATATGCCTTATACATCAAAAATATGATTACTAATCATGAGATGATCCACCTTAGTCCTAACTTTGTAATCTTATTATATAGTGTACCATATATTAAAAACATATGATGCCCCCTATGAGAAACACGAGATTCCACCATTTTCCTCCTCCTATGTTGTAATCCCAAATCATATCACGTATCCCATCAGTAGTCCAATATTCCCTCATAGTCTATCATAAGGATGATGATCTAGAATCTCAATGCATACACCCCACACAGCACATCTTTTCACATGACATTAAGTAATAAAATTACTACATGAAATGGACATGGAATTCCTTCATGATCCGATATGAGGAAGAAATAATTGGATTCTTTGACATTTAAGAAACACAAACCATGTCCCTCCACATGAATTTAAATATGAAACTACCCCATGCAATAGGGATAATATTCTCTCATAAACTAACTGGAAGATGAAATGATGGGAATATTCCACACATAATCCTCGCACATAAAATCCCTCTACATGATGTTATAATTTAATATTACCCATTTAAATGGACATGGGATCCCTTCATGTCCAAACATAAGGATGAAAAAATGGGAATCAATAATATGTAATCCCCACAAACCAAATCCATCTAAATCATATTGAACTACAATATAACCCCATGTAATGTACATGAGATTCCCTCATGAACCAACATGGAAAACTAAATGATGGGTATCTTATAGTCATAATTCCTACATACAACATCCTTACACCTGATGTTATACTATATTATTAACCCGTTAAATGGACGTGGTATAAATTTATCTTCTAAAATGTGTTATAATTGATTGGATTCACTTATTCATAATCCCCACTCACAACATTGATTCACTATAGCAGAACCTAGGATGCTTCCTTGTGCATTACCCAAATCATTTTATCACATCATCTGATGAAACAAATTTCATGGGTTTCTCTAATGTGTAAGCAACACACTATCTACCATCAATGCTCCAATCATGAAACAGGTGTCCATACCACTCGACATTAAACTGAGATGATTTGTAATTTCATACAACCTTAATCATTTGTATCAAACAACAAGGGTTTTGATATATATTTCTTAAATAGAGTACCTAATTTTCATCCCATAGGTTCAATCCAATCATTATTAATCATTGGTGGGAATTATTCACACCTTGGGATGCATATCTGGATCTTCCTCACTATGAATTTTTACCACATCCATGGAAAATGAAGGTGTGATGTATCCCCTCACAGGGACACTCCTCCCTGATTTTAATCAACTGTAAATTCTGATATAATGGTAAATTATGGTATGAAATATTCTCTTCGAGGGATGAACCACTTGTATTCACCTCATGTAGGTGTTTTAATCCCAACTTTGGTAAACATAGGTGTGAAATATTCCCTCCAGTATACACACCTGCCATATCATCCATAATTTGGAATTACGATCTATTATTGGACTAATGTGCGAAATCATACATATGAAGAATGAACATCCCAAATATTTTTTATGTGCATATTATAATCTGTTGGTGAAATTAGGTGTGATTTCTTATCTCATTGGGATGCACATCGTGGATCCACCTCATTGGGTGTTCTGATCTATCATCTCATGTATGACCTCTTCCGTCTAGTGGACACAACTCCCATATCCACAATAATGGGAAATATGATCTATAAAATCATGTGTGAAATGATACCCCTTAGGGATTCACATTCAGATATGCCTCTATGGTCATTATGATCCATCAATTCATGTGTGAAATCTTTTATTCTAGTGTCTCACCACTAGGACCTCATCAAAGGGCATTCATATACTATGAATATTCCTCCTTGGGGAATTCATATTGATCAAAAAAAGAGAGACCCCTTAACACATAGGGTCACACTTTTGTGATCCACCCCTTGATGTTAAAAACATGATCACTTAATCCCCCTAGTTTTTAAAATATGTTACCCATCCACCCCCACATGACGTGAATTCTATGACCCATCCCTCCTATCCGGATATTAAATCTATGACCCAAATATCCCCCCTTGAAGTTAAATTTTTGAACAATATATCTTCACAATACATTAAACATGATCCCATCCTATCCCCACAATACATTAACCTGTAGGATCGAAATAATGATTTAGATGCTCAATATACAAGAGGGGGGGTCAATTGTATACATAAAAAATTTCCTTAAACAAAGAAAAGATCTAAGTTTAACAATGTTAAACTAAGCTAATTCAAAACACCTCTAACACCAATTGACAACTTGGAATAAGGAATGAAGTTATAAACATTATGTTCTATGTACTTGCTTAAAACTAGAAAGAGATTCCAAAAGTAGGTTCCAGAAATATGGATCTGGAAATTGAAACTTAACTAAAGATTACAATATTGGATTCTACCTTAAAGAGTATAGAATCTAAATGAAATAGATTACAAGTAAGTAAGTATAAGAAATTTATACTTTCCTTACAATAAAATATGTAGTGGAAACAAACAAGTAGTAAAACTACAAGTAACAAGATATAAGTCTTTTAACCCAAAGAGAAGGGTATCCAACAACCTTGGATAAAGGTCTCTTGATTTATACATTCAAGCAAGTCTGTCTTACCCACACTAGGGTAGGCCCTCGATCCGAAGATTGGAATCTCTGTCTTGCTATCCCCGCAAGCCCTAAACTTCAAGGTAGTTGGAACCTATGTCTTCCTCAGCAAGGAAACCCTCGAACTTCAAGGTAGTTGGCACCTCTGTCTTCCTGTCCTCGGAAGTCCTCGAATGTAATCACCAACATTCGGAGTCGCATGAAGCAAAAACAGAATGAGCAGTTCAGTACGCACAAGGCATTAAAATATTTCTCTCTCTAGAAATCACCTTAGCATCGTGTGGTCTCTAGATCGATACAACTTCATTGTGTATTGAGCTCTTTGAAATGATCTCTTATTTATATTCTCGTCCGGCCTCCTTTCCAATGGTCAAATTTTCCTTAAAAATCGGAGGGACCTATACACATGTCACTTTACCAACGGTTAGTTTATAACAGAATAGATGGCATAGTTTTATAACAAAATAATTGTAATAGAATGTACGACATCGTTTTATGTCTAACTCAAAAGTTCGGAGTGAAGGTTCGGAGTTTAAAAAAATGTCAAAGAATAGAGTAATTATAAAAGTGTAAGAAAAATGAAAGTTCGGAGTCTATCCAAAAATAATATTCGGAGTCTAAATAAATTCGGAGTGTATAAAGAAAAGATGATCAGATTCAGTTTAGTAAGTGAATTCGGAATGAGAATTCATCATCATAATTTGTATAGAGAATTTTTAATCAGGATTCATCATTTGATTTCGATTTTTGAACTTAATGAGAATTCGTATCCAGAATTTGGAGTAGAACTATATCAAAGTTCGTATCTAGAATTCGGAGCCTAAAACAGAATGCTTTATATCAATGTTTCAAATGATTCTGAGAATATAGATTCTTATATTTGAGAAATATATAGATATATATAATGAAAATATGATAAGGATAATTTTCCATATAAAAGTTATTTTCCTTATAAAAGCGATTTTCCTTATAATAGAAATTTTCCTTATAAAATCAATTTTACATATAAAAGCAATTTATCATAATGATAAGGTGTTTGTGATTTGCAAAACAAGAAGGAATGGAAATGTCCTATGTAAAACCTTATTGACTCAGAAATCTCTCCCTTTTTGGAAATCACAAACATCATTTCAAATAAGAAAGACTAAGTAGAAAGAAGGGAAAAATGAAAACATTAAAGATTATCTCCCTTTTCTTATGGATGTTGATGAATACGAGTAACTTCCCCTTAGGCTTTGAAACTCTAAAGATCATATTCTAGATTTATGGAATGGTATTCCATTAAGAATAAGAATGTCTTCTTTAATGAAAAACTCCCCCTTTGTTAAGGATCTTTTTTCGTTTCCCTGTTGTTAGGCTTCTTTTTTCCTTTCTTTATTAGGATTCTTTTTCCTTATCCCCCTTTGTTATTTTAAAAACAAATTTTAGGGAATGGAAAATATGAAAAATTACATGAAAAAGTTAGTAACAACAACAAAAGAGACGATCAAGCTAAATTTTCATTAATTTTGAAAGTTCAAAAATGAAGAAGCTAAGATACAACAAAAGATCGGATTTGTCTATTTTGGATCTTTTTACTTCGCCATGAGACCCTTGACAATAGTATTTATCTTCTTTAAGTCTTTATGATCTTCCTCAGATTGCTTCTCTAACACAACTATTCATGAACTTTGAGTTTCAATATTTTCTTCCTGGGCTTGAAGCTTTTCTTCCTGTGCTTTTAAAACATGTTCTTGTTTTAACAAGTTCTCTTCAATCTCAATCCGACAATCCCATTCATTCCTCCAGTTTGGAGAAACAGAATTCATCTTCCCATACAGATCTCTATCTTCTTGCATCCGTGAATTCTTCTCAGCTGTCAACTTTTCTTCAAAGGAAGAAGTAAGATCATTTATCTTCCTGTCTTCTGTCTCAAATGTATCCTTAACATTATCTTCATCAAAGAGCCTCATCTCTTCTACTGTTTTCCTCAACCAAATAGTCATTCTCTTGGAAGACCTTTTGTGGGCTTCATAGCCGACAAAAAAAAAGTTTTGAACTAAGCCTCTATCTCAACACAGTTGTCCATAACCATGGATACGGAGTTTGTTTTCTGATTCAAAGTATGTTGGAGCATCTGACATATTGAATCAATACTTGAGAAAGTCGGAATTGTACCCACCAACTTCATTAATGACTGAACAACAATGTCATGCCCCAATGAAGATCACTCCTAATCCGAGACTTTTCTTGGAGAATTTTCTTCTTCAAATTGCTCATCCTTCTTCATAGAAGAATCAATAACTTCCCTTATCTTTACAACCACTAAACTCGGGGTATCAACAACATGTTGCTTTCCCTTGTCCTTTTTCTGAATGGATTCCTATTACGGGGTTTTCTGTTCACTATCAGACACTTGAACAATATTTTCTTCATCATCAAAAACCTTTTTAGCACCATTATCTACATTCTCCATTTGTGCAATATCATATAGAAGTTTTTCTTCCTCTACATGATAAGCTACATCTTGTTCTCCTTTCTCCTCATCCGTCACTGGAGTGACTAACTTAGAGGACTCAGTTTCTGAAGTTTGGAGTGACAAATGTTTCGAAGGTGTCCCCTTATAATCATCTACTTGCTTTAATAGATTTCCTGTCTCGCCAATACCATCAGCAACTGCTTCTTCCTCAACATGCTTAGGTACTGCCTCTTCAGGAGTGACATAGTTTCTTCCTGGAGTTTCAGGTAGAGATTCCACAGAAAATGATCTTGGAACTGGAATGTTTCCGGAGGTCATCTCATTAAAATTTAATAAAGTCAGAACTACCTCAGCATGAGACATCTTCTTCTTATGTTTATTTTCTTTCACTTTTTTTCCTAGCTCATCCGATTTTTTTTCATCAAGGCCATAGCCTTCACAGGGTCCAAGACAAACTGAGGCTCCCCATGCACTCTCATCTCTTTGATTTCCCTTCACTTAGTAACTACCACATCAGGGTATGCCTTCTTGTTCTTCATTTTTGGGGGTGCAGAATGAACTTCCTTAGATTTAGGATTTCCTGCTTCAACTTCAACTTCTTTCGACTTTCTATTCTTCACTGCCTTAGAAGATTCAGGTTCACCAACTTTCGAAACCGCTTCTTCTTGAGATGGTAAATCAATGAACTGACCAGTCTTTTTGCCGAAGGCAACATCCTTCCTTTTGATGGTACTATCACTCACCATCATAATTTTGAAAACTCTTGTCTTAGACTTGCAAACCTCCTTGAAAGACTCAAGGCACCGAACTATTAACTTTGAGAAGATTTCTGGATACATTATGATCTGAGCTCTTAGATTCCCTTTCATAACATTTTCAATGGTAATAAGAATGTGTTTCATAAGATTTAACATCCTTAGATTTATCATAAAATCTAGAATATAGATATCGCTTTTCTTCAAACTGTCTTTGTCACCCTTTCTCGGTACGATAAATCCTTGTACCCATAATTCTAGAATCCGAAAATTCATAAACAGACTTGAAATCTTCGAAGCCTTGTCATATGCCAGTCCGAGAGTCTCCAAAGCCTTTTCATTGTTGAAACTTCCTTTTGAATCCGGCAAAACATGCGAGATGAACTTGGCTTCTCCTTCACAGGTCAGACCTACCAAGCTAGCTGCCTTGATGTAACTCCAGAGACTTTTATGAGAAATATTTTGTTTTTATCAAAGGAATCTTTCACTATACACAACACTAGCTTGGCTTGCATTACACGTAACCACGACCTTCCTCAATAGCTTGCGTCGTACGCAATACCGAGTTTTACTAAACAATGATATGCTATTAAAATATTATTAAAACTAGCCGTTATGAATAGTAATAACTACTTTTTGAAATTTAATAATTTATATTTTTCAAAATGTACTTCATTATTGGAATCAGAATATCAAAATTAGCCTAGGGTGAAATTTTGGTATTTTTCAGAAAAGTTTCAATTTTTGATGAATAGTGAAACCACTAAGTGGTAGTTAAAAAACTGAATTATTCATAAAACATAATTTTACTGATTCTGTGAGTTGAATTTCGAAAATTTGTGAGACACGGTTAATATCAAGGGCTAAAATGTGGTTCAAAGAGATGAAAATAATTTTTGGTGAATAGTAACTTTTTACTTTTTTTGCCACGGTTAAAAGTTAATAGGGTAATTACGGGTAAAAGTGTTATTATTATTACCCTAACACATGTCCTAATTCTATTGGATAAGTGTAATTCGACCAAAAGAAACCTTAATAATAAAATATGACCATTTAGGCACACTTGGATTACATCAGGACATTTATTATTAATTTATTTAAAGAAGGGTTAAAATAGTTAAAATCAATGTTTAATAAGTAAAGTATTTGTTAATATAGGGTTATAAAGAAGATAAATTCGACTATAAATATTAATTATAAAGATAAAAAAATTCCTACATAATGGTATTTTATGTGTAATTTTTAGACATTAAATAATTTAATTTATTTATGACACAACGATGATGCAGTAATTATCTTATAAATGAAATATTGACATAATTGATGTTATAAATACCAAAATAAATGTAATTTGAGACTTCATACGAATTACAATAATTTTATAGGTTAATATGACATGTTATTATTGATTTAATGAACTTGGTTCGAACTAATCATTCTGTTATGATTTTCACAAAAACTAATTACTAAATAGTGTCAAAATTGACATAAAATAGTTTTTAAAACAAATATTATATTATTAATTGTTATTTTATTATTAAAAATCTATGGATCGGCCAAATGATATAGATATGGTTATATATATTAATAATAAACAACTTGGGGTTCGTTTGTCTTGATATAGTAAGTTTATTAACCTTATAGTGTAAGAACACAAGAAGACACGGTAAAAGTAAAATTATTTATCTTAATGTTAAATCTTAATGATAAGGTTAAAATAGGAACCTAAACTTGTCTAAATTCTTTTGGTTGATAGGATTTAGACCCATACCCACCTTAGATTCTAAATAAATCAATTTGGAGCTATTTAAGATCGAATTTGTATTTATAATAAAATAATATTTTTAGTTATTCCAAAGGTGCCCCTCTCCGCCCTTATAAATGGGAACCTCCTCCCTCTCTTCCTCACACCACTTTGAGCCTTAAAGCTCAGACACCCCTTCCAATTTCTTCTCTTCACTACCTTAGAGACATCCTAGAGGTCCTGGTCTTCTTCAAGGAACAATTTTAGTGCCGTAAAAGGAGGTCTCAATGAAGCGCTTCAAAGAAGAGGTAATGTCCATTACAGATTCTTTCATCTTTATTTTTTCTTCCACATCTTATTATTTAGTTGTTTCATTATGAAGTAATAACATCAGTATCACTCATATTCTGATATGTTATTATAATTATGAAACATCCCTATTTCACCATCTATCCATCCTACGGAAAACGAAATCACCACGCGTGCGTACGTACGAAATACTGTCTCCATGTCGTGGTGTAATCTATTTTCCACCACCTCCTTAATTGGATGGGTATAATAGTGTAAATAATGTATATATATGATTATTTTAAATTTATATTGATTCTGAAATAGTATATATACACTCAAATAAAATTCCACAATAATGGGAACGATATCATCGCTCGTGCGTACGTACAGAATACAGTCTCCACGATGTGATGTGACTCATTCTACATGATCTTCATTGCATAATGATTATATAAATTAATTGAATGAATGAAAATGATATATATTACACTAATACCATTCTATAAATGATGTATCTATAACCTAAAAATAAAACTAAGAATTTATTCGACAAAAGACGCATAAGAACAAAAAGTAATAAACACTCGAATAACAAGTAGTAATGAAATATTACTAATAAGAAGCTAAGAATATGACCATATATGATATCATTAAAATAATTATGATTCTTTAATAAGTCAATAACATTATTTAAATCATTATACAGGAGGTTCGGTCACATACGAAGCAAATTGGACCTAAGGTAAGGAAAAATCTCGCAATCTCAATTTTTATCTGAGATTGTTTATACTTCAGATTTTACTGGGGAATATTTATCATCAACATACATGTTTCCTCAATATGTAATATTTACATCCTTCTACAGTAGTTTATATCCAGTTTTACACTTCTATGAGTTTTTAGTAAAATATATGAAAGGAATATTTTTTCGGTTTTCATACGAGTTACTTTTTGACTCTTCCGACAAATGTACGAGAAGAATGTTTTCTTTTAACTTATACGGAATGAATGGATTTTTAAAAAATTATTTACATGAAGCTTCATTTACAAGTTTTAAAGTTTATTTTTATTCAAATTCTTTTATTTTATAATTTTATGACATGTTAATAAAGGAAAAGTCTTTTTCAAGTAGAAAGGATATATTCCTCATGAATGGAGTTCAAATGTTTTATCAAAATTATTTTCCATATAAGATAATAAAGGGTTCTATTTATATCCCAATTATTACTTTGATTTGATTATGTTGTTATCGAATTATTTTTATGCATTCCTTTATCTTATATTTATTGTTTTATGATGTTACGATGTTTAAGAATCCCATTTTTATTACATGGGTTATGCTATGATGTATGGTTTATGATTTTGTGGCACAAATAATAATGGTATAATTATGAGATGGGTGGGACCTAAATCTCCCTCCAATGAATTGGGTAACGATTTTATATCTCATTAGAAAGACATGGCTGGAACGAAAGGTTAAACCGGTTCTGTGAAACAGGACTGAAACGAGGAGTGAACTCGGTTCAGAAATGGACTTTGTCCACTAAGATAATGTTGGCCATTAGTCTTGACTAATAATAAATGATTCTCTATGATTATGTGTGTATGACACAATGCTTCATGATTTATGGTATGATTATTGGGATTTCATTTCACTACTATGATTTATATCATGTTATGAAATTATGCTCTCTTTTGCTGGTTAAGATTTCCAAAATGTTATGTTCTTATGAATATGATGTGATTGATATTTCTTTTGATTACCCTTACTGAGCATTTGAGATCGCCCTTTTGTATGTTTTCTTTCCCCAGGTCAGGAATAAGGCTATTAAGTATGATATGCCAGAAGGGACTATAGATATGATGAAATAAATGGGAGACCATGTAGATACTTTATGAACCAGTTTTTTATGTTTCCCAGTTTCTAAAGACACTATACCTATACATTCCTTTCCTGTTTTTGTTATATGTTGTAATAAGTGTGCTTCAATTCTGATGTAATAACAATGTATGTAATGTATGGGTCGTTATATTTGGTATAAGAGGAAAGGTATAGTCAACCATTGGAAACTAGGATGTGAAAGCCTTAGTAAGAATCCTAAGGATAAGTCTAAGCATAGAACACAATCTTAGTGTTTTCGAAATGGCCATGAATAACCTAGGATAAGACCTTATGTGTGAAATTTTATTCTTGATTATGTGGTTTTCCTATTATAATTAGTGTTTCTCGCACTATTATTCTTGGTTTTAGTCAATGGCCGGAACCTAAAGAAACCGTGTTAATGCGGAATGCGACGAGCAATGCAATTATTGTCCCCCTGAGCAACCAAACGTTATGGGAGATGGAATGAAAAATCTTGTAGCCATGCTCACACAACTTTCTTATGTTATGAATCATGATGTACTTACAAACAAGAAAAGGAAGGAGAAACATTATGTTGAATCCTCCATGAGGAAGCGTCCACCTTCTTTCAGTGGGTCTACTAATCCATTAGTTTCTAAACAATGGATTAGTACTACTGAAAAGATATTTTCAGTTATTCAATGTTCTGAACATGATAAAGTCATCATAGCTGTGCATCATTTGGAAGGTGATTCTAATGAATGGTGGAATCTTATCACGAATATGAGGCAATGAGATAAATTGAATCCATGGAATCTGACGAGTTCAAGAACTTATTTTTCAATAATTACTTCCCTCGTATTCTCCGAACAAAGATGGAGAAAGAGTTTCTTGAACTGAAGCAAAAGGATGATGAATCTGTTGGTACCTATGAAGAAAATTTTACAGGACTTTCAATGTATTCTTCTGGTATTATTATCCAACCTGTGAGTAAGATCGATCGATTCTTTAGTGGCTTAAAACCAAGTCATCGAAGGGCCTTAGCCATAAGGGACTTCAATAACTATGAGGAAATTGTTCGATGTGCTCTCAAAGATGAGATGGAGATTGGAGTAACCCATCAGTCATATGGGTTTGATAAGAAAATGAAAATGGAATTCAAAAGAAAATCTAAAGAGCACATTAAAAAGAAGATGTGCTTTCCCTTATGCTCAATGTGTGGAAAGAAACATGGAGGGAGTTGTCTTAAAGGGACAAGTAAATGATTAAAATGTGCAAAGGAGGGTCATCAGGCATTTGAATGCCAAAATGATGGGAAGAAGATGTATAATGATGCAAACAAAGGAAGGGACACACATAATGAACCTACTACACTTAAATGTTTCAAGTTCAAGGAGATAGGGAATTATGCCAAAAAATTCCCTAATCCAAGGTTTGTTGATGATGATCACCATCAACAAAATCTTATTTCTAAAGAAAAAGGATAGTCACATGCAATTTCTATCAGCGATGTGGAGTGTGATAACAGTGTGGTGAAAGGTACACTTACCATCCACTCTAAAGTAGAAAATGTTTTATTTGATTCTGGATCCACCCACTCTTTTATTTCTGAATATTTTTTATGGTTATCATCATATTACCTCAACAATTAGATGTTTAGTTAGTTATGACAACACCTAATGGCACAACAGTCACATCAAAAGATTATAATTCTTCCCCGATTGAAATTTGTGGGAATGTGCTTCCTGCGAATCGTGTGATCCTTCCTATAGTGGAATTTGATGTGATTCTTGGCATGGATTGGCTTTCTATATATGGATCTCATATCAATTTCCAACGAATGGAAGTCACATTTCATATTACAGATCAATCTATGATCTTCTATCGATGCAAGGATGAACATAACCTTCTAGTGGAAATTTCTTCCATCTTATGCGTCTTGATTCCACTAAATGAGGGTTATTTATCTCAAATGGTTGGTGAGAAACTCATGATTTATAATATTCCCATTGTACAGGAGTTTGATGATATCTTTCCAGAGGAATTTCCGGGTCTTCCACCAAATCATGTAGTTGAGTTTTCAATAGAACTCGTACCGGGTGCTTTGCCTATTTCAAATACACCTTATAGAATGGCCCTAATTGAGTTGCAGAAATTGAAGAAGAAACTCCAAGAGAATCGTGATAAGGGATTCATACGCCTTGTGCATCACCTTGGGGATCACCAGTTCTATTTGTTAAGAAGAAATATGGATCAATGAGACTATTCATTGATTATCGAGAACTTAACAAGATCACAATCAAGAACAAATATCATCTCCCGTGCATTGATAACTTATTTTACCAACTACGTGGAGCTCAATACTTTCTAAGATTTATCTTTGTTCAGGGTATCATCAATTTAGGGTCAAAAGGGAGGTTATACCAAATACAGCTTTCTGTATAAGGTATGGACAGTATGAATTTATTGTGATTCCATTTGGTCTTACTAATGCCCCTCCTATCTTCATGGATCTGATGAATATAGTCTTTAGATACTATCCTGATCAATTTGTGGTAGTCTTTATAGACGATATTCTTTTCTATTCAAAGAGCAAGGAAAAACATGAAGATTACTTGAGAATTATATTGAAGACCCTGAGAAAGGAGAATCGTTATGCCAAATTTACAAAGTGTGAATTTTGGCTTCAAAATGATTCATTTTAGGGTCACATAATATCAAAAGAGGGGATATCTGTGGATCCAGCAAAAACAGAGGTTTTCGAAAGATGGTCGAGACCAACAACAGTAACCGAGATCCAAAGTTTTCTTTGTTTGGCTGGATATTATCGACGTTTTGTGAATGATTTTTCACGATTATCTAATCCACTGACCAGGTTGACTTTAAAATGAGTTAAGATTGTTTGGATGGAGAAATGTGAAGAGAATTTCACGCAGTTGAAAAGAAGGTTATCCAGTGCACCTGTGCTCACACTTCCTTGTAGTGTAGAAAGGTTTGTGGTCTACAGTGATGGATCCAAGATGGGTTTGGGGTGTGTTCTTATGAAAAATGGTATGGTGATAGCTTTTTCCTCACGAAAGTAGAAAATCCATGACCAAAATTACCCAAAACATGATTTGGAGTTAGATGCGGTAATCATTGCATTAAAGATTTGGATGCATTATCTTTATGGAGAAAGGTGTGAAATTTATACTAATCGTAAAAGTTTGAAGTATATTTTCACAAAAAAGGAGCTGAATATGCGCCAAAGAAGATGGTTGGAGCTGATTAAGGATTACAACTGCTCAATTCATTACCACCCTGGGAAAGCAAACAAGGTGGCAGATGCATTAAGTCGAAAAGAACATTCCAGTTTATCAATGATGAGGATCACAAAATATCCAATATTTATGGATTTACAAAGGATGGACCTTGGAATTATAATGGAAGGGGGAAAATCACATCTTTATCAAATGAATGTTCAACAATCTATACATGTGACGATTAAAGAGGCGCAGAAAGAAGATGTATAGTTACAAAAGAAGGTGAGAAATATTCCTGAATTCAACCTTGATTGTGATGGGATAATATAGTTCAAGAATCGGGTTTGTGTTCCACCCATACCTAAATTAAATAAGGAGCTGCTCGATGATGATCATAGTTCATCATTATTTATTCATCCTGGAAGCACGAATATGTATTGGGACCTGAAATAGTACTTTTGGTGGGATGACATGAAAAGAGATGTTGCTCAATATGTCTGTCGATGCTTGGTTTGTCAGCAAGTTAAAGCTGAGAGACAGAAGTCTAAGGGGATGTTACAACCATTACCCATACCCGAATGGAAATGGGAAAACATCACTATGGACTTTTCATAGGACTTCCTAAAACATCCAAAGGAAATAATTCTATCTGGGTCATAGTTGATCGTCTAACAATGTCTGCACACTTCATTGCTATTAGAGAGGATTTTTCTCTGGATCAGATTGCCAAGATATATGTAAAGGAAGTGGTAAGATTGCATGGAGTATCACTTTCAATTATATCTGATCGGGATATGATATTTACCTCGAAGTTTTGGAGAAGTATTCAGCATACTCTGGATACTCTGGATACAAAGTTGAGTTTCATCACTGCTTATCATCCTCAGACAGATAGTAATTTTGAGATAACAATTCAAAATATAGAAGATATGTTGAGAGCTTGATCAATGGATTTCAAAGGTGGTTTGGATCAACACCTACCTTTGGTGGAATTATCTTATAATAATAGCTTTCATGTCGGTATTCAAATGGATCCTTATGAAGCTCTCTATGGAAAGAAATGCAGGACTCTAACTTGATGGGATGAAGTTGGGGAAAGAAATCTATTAGGACCTGATCTTGTTGATGAGATGACAGAAATGGTCTGATCTATTCAACAACACATAAGAGCAGCTCAGAATCGACAGAAAAGTTATACCGACAACTGAAGAAAAGACCTAGATCTTGAAGTGGGTGATAATGTGTTCTTAAGAATATCTCCCTGGAAGAGGGACATGATATTTGGAAAGAAGGGGAAGTTGAACCCAAGATATGTCGGTCCTTTAGAAATACTGTATCGTGTTGGAAAGGTAGCTTACCGATTGGTGCTTCCACTGAATATCTCTCAAGTTCAGGATGTGTTCCATGTATCTCTCCTGAGAAATTACATACCTGATCCTTCACATGTACTCATCTCAGAAGTTGTACCGCTGGAGCAGGATCTTTCTTATGAAGAACAGCCGATAGAGATTCTGGATCGTAGCGAAAAAGTCCTACAAAAAAATACCACTCGATTGGTGACAGTTTAATGGAGGAACCACTAATTAGAAGAAGCTACATGGGAGCTTGAGGATATTATGAGGGAGAGGTATCCTCATCTTTTTGTTACAAAGTGGAAAATTTCGAGGGAGAAATTCATTTTAAGGGGTGTAGAATGTAATGCCCGAGACATTTATGAGAAATATTTTGTTTTTTCAATGGAATATTTTACTACACACAACACTAGTTTGGCGTGCTTTACATGCAACCACGGACTTCCTCAATAGCTTTCATCGTACGCAATACCGAGTTTCACTAAACAACGATATGCTATTAAAATATTATTAAAACTAGCCGTTATGAATAGTAATAACCACTTTTGGAAATTTTGTAATTTTTATTTTTCAAAATGGACTTCATTTTTGGATTCGTAATATCAAAACTATCCTAGGGTGAAATTTTTGTATTTTTCTGAAAACGTTCAATTTTTGATGAATAGTGAAACCACTGTGTTAGTTAAAAAACTGAATTTTTCATAAAACGTAATTTTACCACATCTGTGAGTGGAATTTCAAAAATCCGAGAGACCCGGTTATTATCAAGGACTAAAATGTGGTTCAATGAGATGAAAATAATTTTTGGTGAAAAGTAACTTTTTACTTTTTTTACCACTGTTAAAAGTAAATAGGGTAATTAAGGGTAAAAGTGTTGTTATTATTACCCTAATGCATGTCCTAATTCTATTGGATAAGTTTAATTTGACCAAAAATGTAACGCCTCGACCCCAGTTACCCAGAGTCGGTGCATTACTTCGTAACATTGGCATAATCACAAAAGATCAAGTCTCGAAAGACCGATTAGTTTAGTAGCCTTGGTAACACTAGATACATTCATAAATGTTACATTACATCATAAAGTAAAAAACTAATCAAAAAGTCTTTGTAGTACACACTCATATCCTCTTTTGACTATCCATGCAGGTCATTCATAAAATACTTCTTCACATCCTGGAAAATATTAAAACATTGAAAGGGTTGAGCTCAGATGCTTATTAAGGATAACAATATATCAGAAGCTTTCATCAATAAACATAAATATTTATGGCAATGTATAACTAAAACAAAAGACTTTTAAACATGAACTTCAACATAATATGGAAAAAGTAAAATGAGATAATTCCATTCATTTCTTCACATGGATATTCTACTGGTCGAATAATCACATGAAATATCAATAACCACTTTCATAATGTGGGAATGTATAATGTCAGACATTCTGAAACACTTTGTCAAGGCCTTGGCCAAGACGTCTAAAATGATTAAGGCCACGACCAAAACCATAAATAAAATTGGGAAAGGTCCTCGACCAATTCCACGTCTAGTTGTTCATGAGACCTACCGATGCATCGAGAAGCTATAGCGGGATCCACCCGTCACTTATTAAGTCCAATACATTCCTCATATGAATAGGTATAAACATATCATAAACCATAACATAATCGTATCACATAAAACATGCATAAAGGATACATAACATTTCCACATTTTAATCACAAGATATAAATACAACACATTGATATAATAAAAACTCTTTCAAAACCATTTTCAATACCAAAATAAAAGAAAGTAAAAACATTGTATTTATTTTTCATCAAAAAAAATGATGGATTGTATAGGAAGCCGAAACTCAAATAATGGTCACGGTGGTGGAGAATTCATTGTCACCGCATATGTACGGAATGAAAAACATTCCCTTTTTGTCATTTAGTAAAACTCTTCGTATAAAAAGATTCCTTTTGAATAAACGTAAATGTCAAAGGGGTTTATACACTGTACAAAAGAAATTTGTGTATAAAACAAAATATGCCTCAATGAATGGAGATTGAGATGAAGTCCCTTAAAAAGATCATTTTTAAATAAAACACAACTATTATGTGTATTCACTATATGTACAAATAATGAAAGTATAAATACAATATAAGACATAATAATATCATGACATAATTTGAAAGTAGGAGATTAACCCAAAAAATGGAAGTTGGGTTATGAAATTCCCTTACCTTGTGTCTGACTTGACTCAACCATTCTTTAACGACCTGAATAATAAACTAGAGTTAATATATACCTTATTTAGAACCATTTTCAATTTCATTATCCTTTTTATATCACTTATTACAATGATATGAACATTCTGTAATTATTTAAGTTAATAACGGTCGTTTTGTCGATCTTAGGTACTTGGGCCAAATATAAATTTCTTATAATTACAAGTTGTTCATGTGGTGAAATATCCATTATATCCAGAATTATATTCATGATGTAGATATAATATATATCATATATATACAGTATATACATTCATTTATAATATTACGTAACATTTAGATGTAAGAAATGAAATGCACCGTTCATGGAGACGGTAAGCCGTACGTATGCATGAACGCTACTTTCATTTCTATTTCGTATTTAATGGAATGAAATCATAATGATATAAATGTATTCCAGTATAATATAGTGTATAATACCATTTACTCCATCCTTTATACATCCCACATATGGCATTAACGATTCAAATCACTTTGATGGGGCGGTAGTCCGCACTTCCTAAAATGAAATTATCATGTTTACCCATAATGGAAATCATAAAGTATGCCATAAATTAGAAATACAGAAGAATAAGTAAAACATAAACATATTATATATCATATATAAATATAGTGTCATCTTAATGGCCACCGTTGAATATGTTATATGAGTGTTGAACAATCATCGTTTCGTGAGGCAGAAATTCGCCATCCACAGAAACCGTATGTCCTTTAACCATTAGATATAGGTGTGTGTAAGTGTAGCTAGAATACTTCTTATAACAACATCCTAGTATATTTAGGATACTTGTTTTGTTACAAAAGAAAATGAATAAAAAGAATTTATGGGGTTGGAGAAGAAAAATAAAACAAAATAACATAAGAGAAGACATTACCTTTAAATCAGGTAACTCTTTTGATTTGAGCCAAAGGCTTCCTTGGGAAGTATTCTGCCCAATGTGAGGCTTCTCGGAGTAAGGGAGGGAAGTTGGGAGAGTATTTGGGCAGAGGTTGGCCGAGCCAAATGGATTTAAAGTGTGAATGAGGTGGTAGAGGTGGGGGCCTTTTATAAGTGGAGAGGAGGGGCACTCTTGGAAAGTAAGGAAATTTTACATTATTATACAATGATTTTCGTATTCTAAGGTCCCACACTTATATAATTTTTGGAAAAGGTGATAAGGGTTCGAAATATACTCATCCAATAGGTTTTTGACAAGTTCAAGGCTTGGATTTTACATTATCTTTTCATTTTATTAAAATCGTTAAATAATGAGGTCATCGCTGCATCATCATGATGTCATAAATAATTTAACTTATTTAATGTCAAAAAATTATAAAAAAAATACTATGATGTAGGAAATCACTTTAGTTTTCCAATGACTATTTATAGTAAAAAATATGACTTCTATAACCTCATGTAAAAATTGTTTTAGTAAAACATTTCATGTTTGTGTCATGTTTTACTTTAACATTAAATAAAAGGTATTTATGTCATTTTCCAACTAAGGTGGCTCCATGGGGTCCCCAAGTTGACCCATGGATTTTCTTGGTCGGCCATGGAACATCCAACGAGGGTAGGACATGTGTCAAGCTCATCTCATATTATTAAAACATTATTTTTACCTTAAACTACACTAATTACCTCTAATCGCGATTAAGAACTTAAAAGTTACTATTCACCAAAAAAATTATTTTAATGTCATTGAAAAACATTTTACTTCTTATTTAAAACCATGTATGTCGGATTTTTTAAAATCAAATCACAGAAGTGGTAATATTTCATTTAAACGAAAAATCAGTTATTTAACTACCACTTAGTGGTTTCACTATTCATCAAAAATTGAAGTTTTTCAGAACAATGCCAAAATTTCACCCTAAGCTATAATTGATATTCCAAATTCAAAAATGATGTCTATTTTATGAAATTCCAAACATATAAGTTGCATTAATTAATTAATTCCCGTTGTCACAACAAATAGCGTGTTTTTAAGAAATAATTTATATCAAAAGATTGGCAATTGTTTATGTCCAATTTCAATGTTAAATTAATTCTAAAGACCACCATTGGATAAAATGGTAAAAATATATTCTAATTATACTTTAAAATTACTAAATATTATAATTTATCACTATAAATTATTTTGATTTAAAAAGTTGTTTTTACGTATTTTTCACTATTCATAAAAATTTGGAATTTCTCAGAAAATTACAAAAAATTCAACATAGGCTAATTTAAATATTAGGAATACAAAAATGAATTCCATTTTGAAATATGAAATTTCTATAATTTTAAAAAGTGGGTATTACTATTCATAACTGCTACTTTTATTAGTCGTAGTGTGTTAGAACTCGAACTTGCATAAAATGGAAGCTATTGCATTATTGAAAGAGAGGTGTATCGTGAAAGATCGGGGTGTTACAGAAAACAACCTTAGGAATAAAATATGACCATTTAGGCCCACTTGTATTAGATTAGGAAATTTATTATTAATTTATTTAAAGAAGGGTGAAAATAGTTAAAATAAATGTTTAATAAGTAAATCATTTTTATTATGGGGTTATACATAAGATAAAGTCGACTATAAATTTTAACTAGAAATATAACCAAATTTCCTACATAATGGTATTTTATTTGTTATTTTTGGACATTAAAAAATTTAATTTATTTATGACACAACGATGATTCAGTAATTATCTTATTGATGAAATATTGACATAATTGATGTTATAAATACCCAAATAAATAGAATTTGAGACTTTTTATGAATTACACTAATTTTCCAGGTTAATATGACATGTTATCATTGATTTAATTAACTTGTTTAGAACTAATAATTCTGTTATGATTTTCAAAAAATCAATTACTAAATAGAGTCAAAATTGACATAAAATAGTTTTTAAAACAAATATTATATTATTAATTGTTATTTTATTCCTAAAAATCTAATGTTCGTCCAAATGACATAGATAAGGTAATATATATTAATAATAAACAACTTGGGGTTCGTTTGGATTGATATAGTATGTTTATTAACCTTATTGTTTAAGAACACAAGAAGACACGGTAAAAGTAAAATTATTTTACTTAATGTTAAATCTAAATGATAAGGTTAAAATAGGAACATAAACATATCTAAATTCTATTGTATGAGAGGATTTAGACCCATCCCAAACTTGGCTTTGAAATAAATCAATTTGGAGCTATTTAATACCGAATTTGGATTTATAATAAAATAATATATTTAGTTATTCCAAAGGTGCCCCTCTCCTCCCTTATAAAAGGGAACCTCCTACCACTCTTCCTCACACCACTTTGAGACTTCATGATCGGCCAACCCCATCCAATTTATTCTCTCGACTTCCCTATAGACATCCTAGAGGTCCTGGTCTTCTTCAAAGACCAATTTTAGTGCCCTAAATGGAGGTCTCAAAGAAGCGCTTCAAAGAAGAGGTAATGTATGTTACCGATTATTTCATTTTTATTCCTTCTTCCACTTCTTCTTCTTTAGTTGTTTCATTATTAAGTAATAACATCAGTATTACTCATATACTGATATGTTATTATAAGTATGAAATGACCCTATTTCACCATCTATCCTTCCTACGGAAAACGAAATCACCGTGCGTTCGTACGTACGGAATACCGTCTCCATGCCGTGGTGTAATCTATTTTCCACCACCACCTTACTTGGATGGGTATAATGGTTTAAATAATGACTATATTTGATTATTGTAAAGTTATATTGATTCTGAAATAGAATATATACACTCCAATACAATTCCACAATCATGGGAATGAAATCATCGCTCATGCGTACGTACGGAATACAGTCTCCATGATGTGATGCGACTCTTTCTATATGATCTTCATTACATAATGTTTATATAAATCAATTGAATGAATTAATGTGATATATATTACACTAATACCATTCTGGAAATGAGGTATCTATAACCTATAAAGAAAATTAAGAATTTATTCGACAAAACACGCATAAGAACAAAAAGTAATTAACACACGAATAACAAGTAGTAATGAAATATTACTAATAAGAAGCTAAGAATATGACCATATATGATATCATAAAAATAAGTATGATTCTGTAATAAGTCATTAACATTATTTAAATCATTATACAGGAGGTTCAGACACTTACGAAGAAAATTGGACCTAATGAAAGGGAAAATCTCGCAATCTCAATTTTTATCTGAGATTGTTTATACTTCAGAATTTACTGGGGAATATTTATCATACACATCCACGTTTCCTCAATATGTAATATTTACATCCTTCTAAAATATTTTATATCAAATTTTACCCATTAGTGAGTTTTAGTAAAAGATATGAAAGGAATCTTTTGTCGTTTTTCGTACGAGTAACTTTTTGACTTTTTCGGCAAAAGTATGAGAAGAAAGTTTTCTTTTAACTTATACGGCATGAATATATTTTTAAAACATTATTTCAATGATAATTCCTTTACAATTTTTCAAGTATATTTTTAATAAACTTCTTTTAGATTATAATTTTATGACATGTTAAGAAAGGAAAAGTGTTTTTGAAGTAGGAATGATATTTTCCTCAAGAATGGAGTTCAAGTGTTTTATCAAAATTATTTCCCATCTAAGATAATAAAGGGTTATGTTTCTATCCCTATTAATACATTGATTTGATTATGTTGTGATGAAATTATTTTTATGAATTCCTTTATCTTATATTAATTGTTTTATGATGTCACGATGTTTAAGAATCCCATTTTTATTACATGGGTTATGCTATGATGTATTGTTTATGATTTTGTGGCACACATAAGAATGGTATCATTATGAGATGGGTGGGACCAATATCTCCCTCCAATTCATTGGGTAAGGATTTTATATCTCATGAGATAGACATGGCTGGAACGGCATGTTAAACCGGTTCAGTGAAACAGGACTGAAACGAGGAGTGAACTCGGTTCAGAAATGGACTTTGTCCACTAAGATAGTCTTGGATATGAGTCTTGACTAATAAGATATTATTCGCTGTGATTATGTGTGTATGCGAAAACGTTTCATGTTTTATGTTATGATTATTGGGATTTCATTTCACTACTATGATTTATCCCATGTTATGAAATTATGCTTTCTTTTGCAGGTTAAGATTTCCAAAATGTTATGTTCTTATGAATATGATGTGATTGATATTTCTTTTGTTTACCCTTATTGAGCATTTGAGATCACCCATTTGTATGTTTTCTTTCCCCAGGTCAGGAAGAATGTTATTAAGTAAGATATGCCAAAAGGGACTATAGATATGATAAAATAAATGGGAGACAATGTAGACGCTTTATGAACCAGTTGTTTATGTTTCCCAGTTTCTAAAGACATTATACATATACGGTCCTTTCCGGGTTTTGTTATCTGTTGTAATAAGTGTGATTCAATTCTGATGTAATAATAATGTATTTAAAGTATGGGTCATTATACTTGACATAAGAAATCTTATAATTCTTTCCATAAGACTTAAACGAAAATTTATCCCTATAATTTTCCTTAAAGAAGGAAACTGTCTCATAGAACTCAAAAAGTAATTCCGAAAATACTTTATCTTGATTCCCAGGAATAGAAACAGTAACATCTTCACATCCATTAAGCATTATGTTCTTGGATATAAGAGAATCATATTTATTGAAAAAATCAGGATAAACCAACCTTTCTCTTTATACTAACCACTTGGAAATCGGCTTAGAGGAAGAAATGTCTTGAGAAGCTGCTTCCACAGACATTCAGATCTGAAGACTTCTGAGAAGTTCAGAATGGAGATTGGTGTAGATTAGAACGGCCTTAAAACAGAGAGGCAGAGCTTCGGGACAATGGAGCTTGAAAAACCGATGTTGGACGACCATTTGGGGTCTCCTTTAAATAGGCAACGAATTTGACCGTTGGTCTTCCAAAATACATATAACGGTTGAAAAAGATTTGATCTGATCTGAAGGTTGAGAAAAATCCCACAACAAATCTTGAATCCAATCTTTTGAGGTTTTTGTTAAAACAAAGATTTAAGAAAACTATATTCTGAAAACAACAAAATATAATAAAATACCAGCTAGTAAAATATGATTACGAAAACATGGGTAAGGAAATCATACCTTTCGGATTGGATTAGGAGGATTATTCGTAATGGGAAACATTCTTTTAAAAAAATTGACTACGAAATATCGTTATTACGAAAATACTTAGTTTGTAAAATTCTTTACAAAAAACATAACAAAGAAAATGAAAATTCATTACATGATTTTTAGAATGAAAACATCATTACAATAGATTGAATACGAAAATCTCATTATGAATGACTCGGTAAGAATATATCATTAAGGAAATACCAGTACAAAATTTTCCATTCCAGAAATTTTCAGTATGAAAATTTCCATTCCAAAAGTCTTCTATACAAACATATCCATTCTAGAAGATTTTAGCTCCAGAAATTCCCATTCCGGAAATTTAGTTCTGAAAAGTTTGAAAAAGTAACTTTGAAAAATTTAGTTACTCTAACAATCAAATGTACTCCCCCTATGAAAAGGAGTTTATTACTGTAAGGAGACTATCTCAATAGAAAGATAATGTAGAATGATTACCTAACGGTTATCATTCCTAAATTATGATTAATATATTCAAATATATCAGAGGGTAATGATTTTGTGAAAATATCATCAAGTTGATCTTGTGTTCTAATGAACTGAAGGATAATATCTCCTTTAGAATTGTCTCCGAAAGTTACCTTTCCTCCTTTCATTTTGATAGCCTTTTTAAAATATCTTTTTTTACCATTCATGTGCTGGGAACATCCAATATCCATGTACCATGTGTTTCTATTGGTATTTTCTTTATTTTCCTGAAATTAAGAAGAGAATTAGACTTTCGGAATCCAAACATGTTTGGATCCGAGATTTTCAGACAACAAAATTTTAGGAAACCACATCTTCTTAGAGAAATATGCTTTTTGAAATCCTAGAGATTGGGTTTTGTTTAAGGAACAATTATTTGCCCAGTGACCACCACATTGACACTTAGTACAAAATAGGGCACTTTGAGGAACAATATAATTGTTACTAAAAATTGGTTTGTATGGGTATAACCAAATCCTAATTTATTTCTTAAAGGTCATATTTGGGAATAAATTTTATAAAAAATTTCTTTACCATGGGTAATGTTTGATAAACACTTATTTAAGGAAAAAAATTTGGACTTGAGTTTTATAACCATGTTTTTATCTTCAAAATCATTAGATTTTGAACTAAAGCTAGGCTCGAAAACCCTTTTCTTAGAAAATAATTTTTCAAATTCTTTAGAAAGTTTGTTCTTATCAAAACATACTTCCTCATAATTGTTTGAAATACTTTCAAAATCATCATTATTCTTATCAAGATCTATAGAAGGATATGATATTTCTTTCGTAAGATTTGAATTCCTAGAGTTTTCCTTATCATGTATCTTATTGAGTTTAGAGTTCTCAATATTAATAAGTTCAGAAAATCTAGAATCTTATTCATAGGTAGGTGAAATATTTTCTTCATCAGAAGAGGATTATTCATCGGAAGAGTTATAATACTTAATATCATTAGAATTTATAGAAAATTTGTCAATGATTCAGCATTTCGTACCTTATCCATAAAGCAATGATTTTTAATAGGTATTCTGGCTACAAGACCAAGATTCTTCTCTCCTGAAGATTCATAATCAGAAGATTCATCTGAAGAGTCACCACCACTGGCACTCCAGGTATCACTAGCTTTCAGAACCTTTTTATATTTGGCTTTATAATACTTCTTTCTGTTCTTGTCTTAATGCCTTTCTTTCCTTTCTTTATTTTTGAGCAAAGGGAAATCTGGTCTAATATGTCCAGCTCTATTGCATTCGTAACATGTTATGTCTCCATCATTCCTATCTTTAATTTCCTTTTTCTTATAATTGGATTGGAAATTCCATTGGCCATCTATCTTGTTCATCATTCGAGCATGATTTGATAACTCATTTTATGAGATTTCACTCTCACTAGAATCTGATTGGATAACCATCTTCTTAGACTTGGATCTGGTTACTCTCTCAGGATTCTTAGCTTTCATATGATTTGATGTTGTTTTAAATACAATAGTACCATTCCCATTCTTTCTTTTTGATGTTGTCAACATCTCTCTTCATTCTTGTTTCATTTTGGAGAAGTGTTATGAATAACTCATCAAGAGAAATTCGAGTGACCTTCCTGTTATCATCTATAGCAGTTCTTTTTGATTCCCACTCATTGGTCATAATATCAATTATCTTATCCACAACTGCTTCATCATCTAAACCTTTTCCCCCCATATTCTGTAATTTTTTGACTATAGTCATAAACCTATGTTGAAATTTACAAATTGGTTCACCATAAATAAAATTGAAGCCATGGTATTCAGCTCTAAGGATAGCTCTCCTAGCCTCAATCACTTTAGATGTTCTAAAGTGTGTAACCTCTAACTTATTCCAGATACAATTAGCTACTTTACAAGAAGAAATTTGTCTCTATATATTTCTATTCACTGAACAATGTAAGTTATTGTGTACCTTATAATTGATTTGATACTCTTGCTTTTCCTGGTTAGTGAAGGTTCTAACTTCCTTATCAGGAATTTTATAATCTCTAGTAAGCATAACAAAGTTGTCCACTCTAGTATTGATAACAAAAGTATTCATTCGATCTCTCCAATACTCATAGTCATTACCATAAAAGATTGGTGGTCTTGTATGATTTAGATTATCAATGGAACCAACATTTACTCCTGCTATACTTAAAATAACCTTCAGCACACAAACATGTTGGTAGAAAACATTCATAATCACAACGTTTGGAATGAAAATTCGTAACGACAATGTTTGGATTGATAATGTTCGGAATGATAAAGAGAGCAAGAAAAACTTATACGTTATTATATGTATTTCTGAGACCTCCTCTGATACCAATTGTAGGATCAAAATAATGATGTAGATTCTCAATATACAAGAGGGGGGGTGAATTTTATACTTTAAAATTTTCCTTAAACAAAGGAAAGATCTATGTTTAAAAAGTTAATCTAAGCTAATTCACAACACCTCTAACACCAATTGAAAACATGGAATAAAGAATGAAGTTATAAACATCATGTTCTATGTTCTTTCATATAACTGGAAAGAGATTCGAAAAGTAGGTTCCAGAAATATGGATCCGGAAATTGAAACATAACTAAAGATTACAATATTGAATTCTACCTTAAAACGTATAGAATCTAAATGAAACAGAGTACAAGTATGTAAGTATAAGAAAGTTAATATTTCCTTACAATACAATATGCACTGGAAACAAACAAGTAGTAAAACTAAAAGTAACAAGATATAAGTCTTTTAACCCAAAGAGAAGGGTATCCAACAACCTTGGATAAAGGTCCCCTGATTTATACATTCAAGCAAGTCTGTCTTACCCACACCAAGGTAATCCCTCGATATGAAGATCGAAATCTTTGTCCTTCTATCCCCTCAAGCCCTCAACTTCCAGGTAGTTGGAACCTCTGTCTTCCTCAGCAAGGAAGCCCTCGAACATCAAGGTAGTCGTCACCTATGTCTTCCTATCCTTGGAAGTCCTCGAATGTAATCACCAACATTCGGATTCTCATGAAGAAAAAAAATGAATGACCAGTTCAGTATGCACAGGGAATGAAAAGATTTCTCTCTCTAGAAATCACCTTAGCAGCGTGTGGTCTCTAGATCGAACCAAATTCATTGTGTACTGGGCTCTTTCAAATGAGCTCTTATTTATAGGCTCGGTCGGCCTCCTTTCCAACGGTCATATTTTCCTTAAAAATCGGAAGGACATGTCCACGTTTCAGTTTACCAACGGTTAGTTTATAACTTAATAGACGACATCGTTTTATAACAAAACAAGTGTAACAGAATGTAGAACATCGTTTTAAGTCTAACTCAAAAGTTTGGAGTGAAGGTTCACAGTGTAAAACAAATGTCAAAGAGTAGACAAATTATCAATGTGTAAGAAAAATGAATGTTCGGAGTCTAACCAAAATTAAAATTTGGATTATAAATAAATTCGGAGTGTATAAAGAAAAGATGATCAGATTCTGTTTTGTAAGTGAATTCAGAATGAGAATTCATCATCAGAATTCATAATGTGAATTCGTAATCAGGATTCGTCATTAGATTTCGATGTCGAACTTCATGAGAATATGTATCCAGAATTTGGAGTAGAACTATATCAGAGTTCGTATCCAGAATTCGTGGCCTAAAATAGAATGATTTATATCCAAGTTTCAAATGATTCTGAGAATATATATTCTTATATTTGAGAAATATATGGATATGGATAATGAAAATATGATATGGATAATTTTACTTATAATAGCAATTTTCCTTATAAAAACGATTTTCCTTATAAAAGATATTTTCCTTATAAAATAAATTTTCCTTAAAAATAAGGTGTTTGTGATTTTCAAAACAAAAATGAATGGAAAAGTCATAAAGAAAAACCTTATTGACTCAGCATAACCCTATGTTCATCTCCACAGGATGTTAAAATCCCACAAAAATTTATAACAACTAACCCATTCATAAGTGTGGGATCCCTGATATAAAAAAACCATGGAAGAACGATTCCACTAGTGATAATTACTTCTTTATAAAATTTAGATACCTTTTTCTTTATACCTAAGATATCACATATGTGATACCCTCCAAAAGAGAAAAAATTATCTAGTTCATAACACACCCAACATCCAAAGAGGTCCAGACATTCCCGATGTCACCATATACTCTCTAAAATTGTAACATCCCGGGTAAATAAAGAATAAAGAATTTTCATATTTATTAATATTTAAAAATTAAATATTAATTTTAATTAAAAGGGGTTTCTACGTTCAATAGAGTACTTGGTACGCAACGATGAGTTTCTTTGAAAACTTACATTGCACACAAGTAATAAAATAATATTATTTTAAATGTTAGTTAACGAGTAGCCGTTGTACTGGCGGGGATGGATAGAAATAACTAAAATATGATTATATATGTTTTTAAATGTTTTTAAATTTACCCAATAAAAGATAAAGGCTTAAAATACGGAAAGAGTTCAATTTTAGGCATTTATACCCTAATTTTCATGAAATGTCCACTTATCACCTTTTGACGGAGAACCGTCATTAAATATAGTTTTGATCACTCTTATACATTCTTTTGGACCAAATATAACTCTTCTTTAGAATCGGGACATCAAAATTTACTTTGTGTAAATTTTTGGTACCTTTCTGATAAAGTTCATTTTTTAGTGAATAGTGTAAAATGTTGTATTTTAATTCAAAACCTCTTTTTAATCTAATTTATTTATATTATTAGATTTCATTTTGAATTGGTTTTAATGTGAAATTAGAAAATATTTTTACCATTAAATCCAATAGTGGTCGTTGGAATTAATTTCATTTTGAAATCGGACTTAAACTAGTGTCAATCTTTTGATACCTATTGTTTCATAAAAACACGCTATTTGCTCTGACAGAGGGAATTAATTATTAAATTAATTAATGTGACTTATATGATTTGAATTTTGTAAAATAGACTAATTTTTGAATTCAGAATATCAAATATAGCTTAGGGTGAATTTTTGGTAATTTTCTGAAAAACTTCAATTTTTGATGAATAGTGAAACCACTATGTGGTAATCAAGAAAACTGATTTTTCAGTTAAATGAAAGTTTACCACTAATTTGTATTGAATTTTTAAAATCCGACAAACATGGTTGTCATTATGAAGTAAAATGTGGTTCAATGAGATTAAAATAATTTTTTGGTGAATAGTAACTTATTAAGTTTTTAATCGTGGTTAGTGGTAATTAGTGTAGTTTAAGGTATAAATAATGCTTTAATAATATGAAATGACCTAGACACATGTCCCACCCTTATGTTTTGTGTCATGGCCGACCAAGACAAGCCATGGGTCAACTTGGGGACCCCATGGGGACATTTTGGTTGGGAAATGACATAAATAACTTTTTATTTAATGTGAAGGTAAAAATGACACAAACATAATAAGTTATAATAAAACAATTTTTACATGGGGTTATAAAGATCAGATTTTTGATTATAAATATTAATTGGAAAGCTAAAAAGTTATCCTACATCATAGTATTTTTTTTATAATTTTTAGACATTAAATAAATTAAATTATTTATGACATAATAATGATGCAGCGATGACATCATTATTTGACGATTTAAATAAAATGGAAAGATAATGTAAAATCTATGAACTAAACATGTCAGAAACAAATTGTATGAGTGGATTTAGAACCCTTATCACCTTATCCACGAATTATATCAATGTGGGACCTTTTAACACCGAAACACATTTTCAAATAAAGTAATATTTCTTTACTTTCCAAAAGTGACCCTCCTCTTCTCTTATAAAAGGCCCCCACCTCTACCTCATTTCACACACTCCTCAAGACTTTGGCTCGGCCCACCCCCTCCCCATTTACTCTCTCCACATACCTCTCCTAATCCTAGAGGATTAACATTTGGCATAATCCTTTAAAAGGAAGCCTTTAGGCTCAAATGAAAAGAAGTTACACTTTTAAAGGTAATTCATTCTCTCATGTTCATTTGTTTTATTTTTCTTCTCCAACCCCCTAAACTCTTTTAATTTACTTATTTTGAAACAAAACCAGTATCTTCAATATACTAGGATGTTGTTATAAGATTTATTTGAGATACACTCTCACACAACTACATCATATGGTTAAAGAACATACGGTTTCCGTGGATGGCGAAATTCTGCCACCCGAAACGATGATTGTTCAATACTCATTTAACACCTTCAAAGGTGGCCATTATGATGTCACTATTTTTATATATGATATATAATATGTTTATGTTTTTCTTAAGCTTCTGTTTTTTTCATTTTGGGCATACCTTTATGGTTTCCATTGTGGGTAAACACGATATCTTCATTTAAGGAAGTGCGGACTACCGGCCCCTCAAAGTGATGTGAATCGTTAATGCCATATGTGGGACGTGTAAAGGATAGATTTAAAGTTATTATATATAATGTTATACTGGAATTATAATATACCTATATATCATTATTATTTCTTTCCATTAAAGTATGAGATAGAAATGAAAGTAGCGTTCATGCGTACGTACGGCTTACCGTCTCCATGAACGGTGCATTTCATTTCTTATCCCCAAATGTAATGTACTATTAAAAGTACATGTATATAATGGATATATATAAATAATTATATATCTAAATGATGAATATAATTCTGGAATTAAAATATACATAGCTCTCATTTAGTTTTAATTCCATTAATATGACAAAGAAATGAAAGTAGCGTTCATGCGTACGTACATCTTACCGTCTCCATGAACGGTGCATTTCATTTCTTACCTCTAAATGATTATGTAATATTATAAATACATGTATATTCTCAATATATATGATACATATTATATCCAAATTGGGAATTTCATTCTGGATATAAAGAACCTTTGACCACACGAACAACATGTAATTGTAAGAAGTCCACTTTCGACTTAAGAACCAAATATTGAAAAAACAAACATTATTAACTTAAATGGTTACATAATGTTTATAACATGGAAGTAAGTGATATAAAAGGAATAATAAAATTTAAAAATGTTCTTAATCAATTATAAATTATCTCAAGTTTATTATTCAGGACGTTAAAGAACGATCGAGTCAAGTCGGACCCGAGGTAAGGGACTTTGTCTCAATCTCCTTTCATTGAGGCATATTTTATTTTATACACAACTTTCTTTTATACGGTGAATAAAACCCTTTGAATTTTACTTTTATATAAAAGGAATCTTTTTCTACGAAGCATTTTACAAAACGATAAAAAGGAATGTTTCTTTTAACGTACGCGGCTACAACGACCTTTTCCGCCACCGTGAGTATTATTTGTTCATTGGATTTCTCAACAAGCCGTAATGTTTTTAGAATAAAATAAATACCATATACTCTTTTATGTATATTGGTGTTGAAAATGGTTTTGAAAAAGCATTCTATTATGTCAATATATTTATGATATATTGTGATTGAAATGTGGAAATTTTTTCATTCCTTTATATTGGTTTTATATTTTATGATTTTATACTGGTACTTGGACATTTTAATGGGTGGTTACGTTATAAACCATATGACGGGTGGTGCCGTGAATACCAGGATGGGTGGTTATGTTATAACCTCCAATGCATTGGGTATGGAAGTCGGCCGTATGGCTATTCCATTAAGTATGTATGTAAATTGTCCGTATGGCTATTCCATTAAATGATATGTGTGGAAGTCGACCGTATGGTTATTCCACTTAAGTATGTTTATTTCCCAAGTTACCTTTATATATGTTATGTGTTCTTTTTATGGGTTTTATGGTAATACTTTGGTTACAAAAAGGTAAGTAATGATACTTTATTCAGTGAATAGTTTTTTTTACTACTTCATGAAGGTGAAGGTATTACTTTGATAGAGTATATATGTTTTACTTGATGTTTGAAAAACTAAAAGTTTTCATTCTTTCTGTATCCCTTACTGAGATTTTTATGCTCACCCCAAGTTTTTTTTTGAAATGTTTTCACAGGACTTAATGTGGAATAAGTTCAAGGATGGTATCAAGGGAATGTCATCCTATATAAAACATGGAAATAGACATGTTTCTTTCAAGATTTTTTTTATTATGGAATCTTAGTAGAAGTGACTACTTTGTAATCTTTTGAGATGAAATTGTTATGTTCTAATTCTCTAAAACTATAATCCTGAAAATATCCTCAACGTGAATTATTCATTTAGTTCAATATTAATTAAGGTTTAAGTCTAGGGCCTTATAGTTGGTATCAGAGGTCAGTTTAGACCACTTTAGGAGTTAGAAATTGTTAAATTATAAGTTAATTTATGATATGATAGAAATGATATAGCATATACAGATTACCATGTTGCTTCGCCTAAGATATTTCTGTGTTCAGAATGGTTTTCCGTAGAGGAAACAAAGCAGCTATGTTGGGACGACATCAGGAGGAAGACATCCTTCCAAATCAGCAACCTGAGATGGTCGGAATCGGAACTGAACTGTTTGTTGCAGTGATGGCACAGTTGACTCAGGCTATAAATGGTGGTGGTATCCATGCACGAGATCAGCCAGATCAACCGCAGAGGAACATGTCAGTGGTGGAACATTTCATGAGGCAACATCCCCCATCATTCAGAGGATCATCTGACCATGTGCAAGCTGAAGGGTGGATTAAAGCACTGGAGAAGATTTTTGATGTCATGGGGTCTTCAGAACATCAAAAGGTTAGTCTTGTTGTTTACCGTTTTGAAGGTGAAGCTGATCAGTGGTGGTCGATGGTGAAAAATATAAGGGATACTGATGAGATTGAGGATCTTCACTGGGAAGAATTCAAAGGTATGTTTCTTGAGAAATATTTTCCTAAGGTGGTTCGTCTTAGGATGGAAAAGCAGTTCCTAGAATTGAGGCAGGAGGATGATTCAGTGGCTGCTTATGAAGAAGAGTTCACTCGATTGGAAAAGTATGCTCCAAACATCATAAGAGATCTTGATAGTAAAATAAACCGTTTTTACTCAGGGTTAAAGACAAAGTATCGAAGGGCTTTAGCTTCTCGTGAGTTAAAAAGTTATGAAAAACTTGTTCAATGTGCGGAGAAGGTGGAAATGGAGTTTGCCGATGATGAGGTGTTCTATGACAAACAACAGAATACGAGGTCTAGTTGGAAGGAAAAGGGGAAAAATTCATCAAAGAAGCAAGGAGGTAAGAAAACCAAATATCCATCCTGTGAGAAGTGTGGTAAAATTCATCCTGGAGAATGTTTATCTAAGTCTGGTAAGTGCTTTCGGTGTGGTAAGTCTGGTCATATTGCTCGTAACTGTAAGGAAGATGATCAAGCAGTAAATGAAAAGCCAACGGTAAGATGTTTTAAGTGTAATGAAATGGGTCATTATGCAAGCGAGTGTCCAACGAAGAACTCAACTGGGAGAATGCAGCCAGACTACAAGCAGAAAGGGGTGGTAAAATCCTTTGCAACAACTTCAGCAGATGTTGGGCCATCGAATGAAGTGGTATCAGCTCCAGGGAGCTCAGTATTTTTCAAAGAGTGACTTGAGGTCGGGGTACCATCAGTTGAAAGTAAAAGAATCAGACGTTCCGAAGACTACGTTCTGTACTAGATATGGCCATTATGAATTTTTAGTTATGCCTTTTGGGTTAACCAATGCACCTGCTGTATTCATGGACCGTATGAATAAACTTTTCCACGAGTTCTTGGATAAGTTTGTGTTTGTGTTTTGAGGTTTGGGAAGAGGTTATGTGTGCCTTGTGATTCACAGTTGAAAAATGAGTTGTTATGTGAGGCTCATAGTTCCCCGTTTTCCATTCATCCTGGCAGTACTACGATGTATAGAGATCTTCGGGAGTATTACTGGTGGGATGGAATGAAAAGAGGTATTGATGATCTTACTGTGATGTGTTTGACATGTCAACAGGTTAAAGCAGAGCTGCAGTTACCGAAAGGGATGCTTCAGCCTTTACCAGTGCCAGAGTGGAGATGGGAAAACATATTCATGGACTTTGTTGTTGGATTGCCGAGGAAATCTAGAGGTAATAATGCAATCTGGGTTATTGTTGATCGCTTGATCAAATCTGCTCATTTCCTTTCTATACGAGATACTTTCTCTCTTGATCAGCTTTCCCGTTTATATCTTAAAGAGATATTCAGGTTACATGGAGTTCCTCTCTCCATTGTATCTGATCGTGATCCTAGGTTCACATCTAACTATTGGAAAGGCCTTCAGAAGTTGTTGGGTACGGAATTAAATTTTAGTATAGATTTTCATCCTCAATCAGATGGGCAGTCAGAACAAACAATCCAGACATTGGAGGATATGCAACGAGCTTGTTCTATGGATTATCAGGGAAGTTGGGACCAACATCTTTCTTTGGTTTAGTTTTCTTCTAATAACAGTTTTCATTCCAGTATACAGATGGCACCATTTGAGGCATTATATGGGATGTGGTGTCGAACTCTAGCATTTTGGAATGAAGTGGGTGAAAGGAAGCTGATGGGACCAAAATTTGTAGAAGAGATGGCAGAAAAAGATCAGTTGATTCATAAGCACATGAGAACAGCTTAGAGCAGGCAGAAGAGTTATGCGGATAACCGGAGGAAGGATCTATCTTTCGAGGTAGGTGATCATGTTTTTCTCAAGGTTTCTCATTGGAAAAGTGTGATGAGATTTGGTAAGAAAGGAACGATGAGTCCAAGGTTTATTGGACTATATGAATGTCTGGAGAGAGTTGGATCAGTTGCATACCGGGTGGCTTTACCTCCGAGTTTATCTCAGGTACACAATGTTTTTCATGTTTCAATGTTGAGAAAGTATATGCCAGATCCATCTCATGTTTTGAGTCCAGAGGTAGTTCAGCTGGAAGATAACCTCTCTTATGAGGAACACCCAGTCCAGATTCTTGACCACAGGGAGAAGGTGTTACAGAATAAGGTGATTCATCAGGTAAAGGTTTTGTGGAAAAACCATGTGATTGAAGAGGAAACATGGGAATCTGAAAATGCTATGAGAGATAAATACCCCCACTTATTTTGATAAATGAATAAAATTGCGAGGACGCAATTCCCAAAAGGGGGGAAGGATGTAACATCCCAGGTAAATAAAGAATAAAGAATTTTCATATTTATTAATATTTACGAATTAAATATTAATTTTAATTAAAAGGGATTTCTACGTTCAATAGCGTACTTGGTACGCAACGATGAGTTTCTTTGAAAACTTATGTTGCACTCATGTGATAAAATAATATTATTTTAAATGTTAGTTAACGAGTAGCCGTTGTACTGGCGGGAATGGATAGAAATAACTAAAATATGATTATATATGTTTTTAAATGTTTTTACATTTACCCAATAAAATATAAAGGCTTAAAATACGGAAAGAGTTCAATTTTAGGCATTTATACCATAATTTTCACGAAAGGTCCACTTATCACCTTTTGATGGAGAACCGTCATTAAATATAGTTTTGATCACTCTTATACATTCTTTTGGACCAAATATAACTCTTCTTTAGAATTGGGACATAAAAATTTACTTTGTGTAAATTTTTGGTACCTTTCTGATAAAGTTCATTTTTTAATGAATAATGTAAAATGTTGTATTTTAATTCAAAACCTCTTTTTAATATAATTTATTTATATTATTAGATTATCTTTTGAATTGTTTTTAAAGTGAAATTAGAAAATATTTTTACCATTAAATCCAATAGTGGTCGTTGGAATTAATTTCCCTTTGAAATCAGACTTAAACTAGTGTCAATCTTTTGATACTTATTGTTTCATAAAAACACGCTATTTGCTCTGAAAAAGGGAATTAATTATTAAATTAATTAATGTGACTTATATGATTTGAATTTTTTAAAATAGACTTCATTTTTTAATTCGGAATATCAAATATATCTTAGAGGGAATTTTTGGTAATTTTTTGAAAAACTTCAATTTTTGATGAATAGTGAAACCACTAAGTGGTAATCAAGCAAACTGATTTTTCAGTTAAATGAAAGTTTACCACTAATGTGTATTGAATATTGAAAATCCAACATATATGGTTGTAATTAAGAAGTATAATGTGGTTCAATGAGATTAAAATAATTTTTTGGTGAATAGTAACTTATTAAGTTTTTAATCGCGATTAGTGGTAATTACTGTAGTTTAAGGTATAAATAATGCTTTAATAATATGAAATGACTTAGACACATGTCCCAACCTTATTGGTTCTGTCATGTCCGACTAAGAGAAGCCATGGGTCATCTTGGGGACCCCATGGGGACATTTTGGTTGGGAAATGACATAAATAACTTTTTATTTAATGTAAAGGTTAAAATGACACAAACATAATACGTTTTACTAAAACAATTTTTACATGGTGTTATATAGATCAGATTTTTGATTATAAATATTCATTGGAAAGATAAATAAATATCCTACATCAGAGTATTTTTTTATAATTTTTAGACATTAAAAAAATTAAATTATTTATGACATAATAGTGATGCAGCGATGACATCATTATTTGACGATTTAAATAAAATGGAAAGCTAATGCAAAATCTATGAACTACAAATGTCCAAAACCAATTGGATGAGTGTATTTAGAACCCTTATCACCTTATCCACGAATTTTATCCTTGTAGGACCTTTTAAAACCGAAACACATTTTCAAATAAAGTAATATTTCTTTACTTTCCAAAAGTGCCCCTCCTCTCCTCTTATAAAAGGTCCCCACCTCTACCTCATTTCACACACTCCTCAAGACTTTGGCTCGGCCAAACCCTCCCCATTTACTCTATCCGCATCCCTCTCCTTATCCTAGTGGATTCCCGTTGGGAGGAATCCTTTCAAAGGAAGCCTTTAGGCTCAAATCAAAAAGAGTTACACTTTTAAAGGTAATTAATTCTCTCATGTTCATTTGTTTTATTTTGCTTCTCCAACCCCCTAAAATCTTTTTATTTACTTCTTTTGTAACAACACAAGTATCTTCAATATACTAGTATGTTGTTATAAGATTTATTTGAGCTACACTCTCACACAACTACATCAAATGGTTAAAGAACATACAGTTTCCGTGGATGGAGAAATTCTGACTCCCGAAACGATGATTGTTCAATACTCATTTAACACCTTCAAAGGTGACCATTATGATGTCACTATTTTTATATATGATATATAATATGTTTATGTTTTCCTTAAGCTTCTGTTTTTTTCATTTTGGGAATACCTTTATGGTTTCCATTGTGGGCAAACACGATATCTTCATTTAAGGAAGTGCGGACTACCGCCCCCTCAAAGTGATGTGATTCGTTAATGCCATATGTGGGACATGTAAAGGATGGATTTAAAGTTATTATATATAATGTAATACTGGAATTATAATATACCTATATATCATTATTATTTATTTCCATTAAAGTATGAGATAGAAATGAAAGTAGCATTCATGCGTACGTACGGCTTACCGTCTCCATGAACGGTGCATTTCATTTCTTATCCCCAAATTTAATGTACTATTAAAAGTACATGTATATAATGGATATATATAAATAATGATATATCTAAATGATGAATATAATTATGGAATTAAAATATACATACCTCTCATTTAGGTTTAATTCCATTAATATGACAAAGAAATTAAAGTAGCGTTCATGCGTACGTACGGCTTACCGTCTCCATGAAAGGTGCATTTCTTTTCTTACCTCTAAATAATTATGTAATATTATAAATACATGTATATGCTGGATATATATGATACATATTATATCTAAATTGGAAATTTCATTCTGGATATAAAGAACCTTTTACCACACGAACAACATGTAATTGTAAGAAGTCTACTTTCGACTTAAGAACCAAATATTGACAAAACAAACATTATTAACTTAAATGGTTACATAATGTTTATAACATGGCAGTAAGTGATATAAAATGAATAATAAACATTAAAAAGGTTCTTAATCAGTTATAAATTAACTCATGTTTATTATTCAGGACGTTAAAGAACGATCGAGTCAAGTCGGACCCGAGGTAAGGGACTTTGTCTCAATCTCCTTTCATTGAGGCATATTTTATTTTATACACAACTTTCTTTTATACGGTGTATAAAACCCTTTGAATTTTACTTTTATACAAAAGGAATCTTTTTCTACGAAGCATTTTACAAAACGACAAAAAGGAATGTTTCTTTTAACGTACGCGACGACAACGACCTTTTCTGCCACCACGAGTATTATTTGGTCTTTGGCTTTCTCAACAAGCCTTAATGTTTTTAGAATAAAATAAATACAATATACTCTTTTATGTATTTTTTTGTTGAAAATGGTTTTGAAAAAGGAATCTATTATGTCAATATATTTATGATATATTGTGATTGAAATGTGGAAATGTTATCTTTATGATTTTATACTGGTACTTGGACATTTTAACGGGTGGTTACGTTATAAACCATATGAAGGGTTGTGCCATGAATACCAGGATGGGTGGTTACGTTATAACCTCCAATGCATTGGGTATGGAAGTCGGCCTTATGGCTATTCTATTAAGTATGTATGGAAATTGGCCGTATGTCTATTCAATTAAGCGATATGTGTGGAAGTCGACCGTATGGTTATTCTACTTAAGTATGTTTATGTCCCATGTTACCTTTATATATGTTATGTTTTCTTTTTATGGGTTTTATGGTAATCCTTTGGTTACAAAAAGGTAAGTAATGATACTTTATTCAGTGAAGAGTTTTTTTAATACTTCATGAAGGTGAAGGTATTACTTTGATAGAGTATATATGTTTTACTTGATGTTTGAAAAACTAACAGTTTTCATTCTTTCTGTATCCCTTACTGAGCATTTTATGCTCAGCCCAAGTTTTTTTTGAAATGTTTTCACAGGACTTAATGTGGAATAAGGTCAAGGATGGGATCAAGGGAATGTCATGCTATATAAAACATGGAACTAGACATGTTTCTTTCAAGAGTTTTTTTTATTATGGAAACTTAGTAGAAGTGACTACTTTGTAATCTTTTGAGATGAAATAGTTATGTTCTAAATCTCTAAAACTCTAATCCTGAAAAGATCCTCAACATGAATTATTCATTTAATTCAATATTAAGTAAGGTTTAAGGGTGGGGCCTTATAAAAATGGTAGTTTCTTTATCAATATATACATTAGTAATTATCTAGTCTTTACCTTGATATTGAAAAAGGAATATTTTTAATGAACTTGAATCAAATCCAAAATAGATTTGTGTACTAGGAGATGTGATCTAATGGTGAATCCCATGAATGAGGAAGCAATAGACCATCAATCTAATTCAATTAATGAACAAACTACAGCAACCACAGTAGCGGAGGTTTCCCACATTTGAAAAGAAGTAATATCAAAAAATAAATATACATCACAACAATGATGCATTCCCTTGCATCGAATGCATTATAAATAGAGAAAATATATGGATATAGGTTCTATAACATTATTTCTTAGAGAGATACATTTTTTAGGGATTATAAAATTAATCTAACAAACCTTTTTAGTTTCTTCCAATATTGGAGGGATAAATGATTTATATGGTGTAAAATGATATTAGGACTAATGAAATGTGGTCAAGTTATAGTAAACATTTCAATGTCGGAAAATTTGTTAGAGATGGTGAATTCAAGGATGATTCTGAATCTAATCATATGGACGGAGAATATATTGATCCATGTATTGGTATTAGGGGAGAATAATATCATGGCTCAAGGAAACATAAAATGAAGATAAGAGGAGAAAAAATAAGAATATCAGAGAAGTTGGTTAATGATTTCACTATATAGTTTTTCATCAGTGTTGTGTTTTCCATGAAGGAATATGGGGCATGTTTTAGCGTAGTTAAAACATCCATTGAAGGAGTTTCTAAATGACGTTTGATATGAAATTTTTAGATGTTTTTTAAATATACTCAAAGCTAAATTCATGTCATTATTTGGGAAAGTCTCATGAAATTTACATTGGACCACGTGTTTTTGTGATAACTAGTTGTTAGGATTATTCAGTAGGTACTAATCAGGTTACTAAATGGATACTTGGAAGTGGGATAGTTGTAATACTCTGAGAACCACACTTTTAGATCTGTTGAAAAAGTCATAAAATTTCCATTTATCGAATTGACAGTTATATATATGATGTAATTTATTCTATAAAATGCATAAAACATCCAAAAAAAATTATGGGACCAGTTACATAAATAATAAATTATAATATTTTTAGTTTTAGGGATTTAAGAAAAACTCTTAACAACTTGGGTTTGTAAATAATTAATTCATAATGATAACAATCATAACCAACAATACCTAGATTTTTTAAATTCCATTTTTGTATTAAATATATTCCATTTGATTCCTATATTATAAATCCTTTTAAAACACCACATATTTATCATTACTCTTTAAAACTTAGAAATAAATGAAATGGTGAGATCAAATGATCTGTAAGGATAATAATGGATGATATAAACCACTGATCATATGAAGGCATACGAAAATAATAAGGGTATAATATAATGAAAATAATTTTTAAACCTCATACCCAATATGAAACTATCATAATCATGTGTAATGGAGTAAACAATTATCATCTCCAAATTCAAGAAACATTAAAATAAGAACTCATCATAACTGAATCATGAATTTTAGTGAAATATAAACTCAATGGACTTTTTAAAATACAATGCATCTGTGTTAAATGACTATATTTTAAAATCAAATATAAACAAGTAGTTTAGGGGTCTCCTTCTTCTGCACCATTTTCGAAATCATAATATGTTTCAAAATATTGTTATAAGGTAAAATATTTGGAAGTTTCTTGATAATATTTTTCTTTCATTAAAATATGAGAATATTGATAAAATATGATCTGATTAAATAGAACCCACGATACAGGATGGTATCGAGTTATAGAATAGGTGTCTGATATCTCAATGAAATTCTTGTAGGTGAGTTTTATATTAGAAAATGTTTCTGAATCCTCCTGACATGACTTTGTAAAAATTATTTCCTACAGGTCATCAGAAATAGATAATAATTTTATTTGATATAATCCTTATTCAATTTTTATTATATTTTCTCTGATATGAAAATGTACCAAAATAAGAATATAACATACATAGTAGATATAGATACTAACCACATGCTTAAAAAATCTTCTAATCCCTAAGGTTTTCTAAACCAAAATTGGATACCAACATTAAGGCCCCAACTATAAAACATTAAAAAATATTCAGTTATGTCAACAATTCACATTGTGTATGTTTTCAGGTTTAGAGTTTTATATAATTATTCCACAACTATTACCTTACATATCAAATCTTACAATTAAAAACATCTAACCAATATCCATTATTTCATAATATAAAATCTCTTAAAATAAAATAAGAATTATTTTCATTATTTAAATCTTCTTGAATTATCCATTATATTACACTTACTTATACCATAAAAAAATCATTTCAAATACATGTGATCAACATAAAAACACCAGTAAGGATTAAAAAATAAGAAAATAAAACATTAGTCCATCAATACATAAATAACATAATCTATTTAGCATACCACATGAAATAATAAGATTAATGAATTAACAAAAAAACCCCTAAATAATATAGGTATCTTGTGGAATCCATATAATAAAGGCATTGTACATTTCATAGATACATAGGGATTTACATTTGGAATATCCATCATAATATATTACCTAAATCTATTTGTAGAAAAATAGGTGATTACCTCTTTCACAATACTCAATACATTGGAGAGCTATCTCAGGCTCAACCTCCTAAGGTTTATCCCGAAACCACCCATATAAGTAAACAATGCCCAAGAACCATAACAAAATCATAACAAATAAGAAAACTATAAAGGAAATATAACATTTCCACATTACAATCAGAAATAACATTTCCTGATATTGACATAATCAGTTCATTTAAAACTTTCAAAAAGATATGTTTTGAATCAATGTCTCACATAAAAAATTAAAAATTTTGAAATAATTTTAACCATAAAAAACTCATGTCCATATAAATAAATCCTTAAAATTATTTCTAAAACATGGATATTTAAGAGATGGATTTTTAATGTTAAATAATTAAAAATTTTAAAATGATGTTTTTGTTAAATAATCCTTTACCACTTGATAAAATCTTGAATAAAAATACTTACTAGATAATATAAATGAAAAATATAAATATCATAAGAATAAAGAAATTGATGATATAAAATTTCAAAATGGTTGTATAGACACCTAATCAGATAATAAAGATGCTCAATAATAAGATATGCCTCAATGAAATGAGATTGAGATGTAGTCCCTTACAGAAAATTGTATCATTAGATTAGGGATAAATCAATGACATTATTATGTCTGAAAAATATAAATTCAACCAATATAATTGGGTATTTAGTGAAACAAAATTAGTTTTCATTCACACATATTCATATCAGAAAATAATTAAGAAGTAGACGTTTAACCCAAATATATGAAATTGTGTTATGATGTCCTCTTAAAAAAATTCAGCAGCCTATCAACATCACATAAAAATTAAAAAAATATGTTAATAATAGAGAAAAGGATAAATAATAAGATGGATATAAAATTTACAGTAATAAGGATATAGAATAATATATCCAAACATAAGAATATAAAAATTAAAACACAGAACATAAAGATGTATTTTACAAAAAATAAGAGGTTAAAATCTTACCTTACAAAGATAATTTTTAAAATAAAATAGATCGATTATTTGTATTTAATATTAGTATAAATAATGAAATTATATATACATGATAGAATATTCAAATTTATTTATCACATAATCAGTGCATTTCATAATCGGGACGTATATGTTTAACACAAAAATGGAAATTGGTTTAAGAGGTTCCCTTACATTGTGATTGACATGTCTTGTTCATACTTTATCTCCCATAATAATAAGCATAAGATAATTATACATGTTTTCGAACCTTTTAAAATCTTATTATTCCTTTTATATCACTTATTACCATTTTATATCATTCATATAATTATTCATGTTCATATCTGTCACTTTGTCGATGTTCGGGGCATGAGTTAAAAATGAACTTGTTATAATTAAAATTTGTCTATGTGTTCAAAATTCTATTATATAGATAATATTATTAATATATATATATTATATATCATATATACCAAATATATATATATATATGGTATATATGTATATAATAGACAATGACATTTAGAGATAAGAAATGAAATGCACCGTTCAAGGAGACGGTAAGTCGTACAAACGCATGAACACTACTTTCATTTCTTTTATTTGTTTTTGAGGGAATGAAAACCAAATTATACATCAATATAATATAATTGTAGTTTAATATAATATTTTATATACGTTACATAATTTTATTAACACTATGATTTATTCATTCCATGTATGGTATGAACGAGTCATATTACTTTGTGGGGTGGTAGTCCGCACATCCTCAAATGACATTATTATATTTAAGTGTTATAGAAAGAATAAAGGTATTCTAAAAATAAAAAATACAGAATAAATGAGAAATATAAATACAATATATATCACATATTAATATATTTCCATCATAAAATCTACCATGAGAGTAAGTCGAATATAATTGAACAATCATCGTTTCGTGAGGCAGTGGTATCTCTATCCACAAAAACAATATGTTCTAAATCCATTAGATGGAGGTGTTTGTATGTGTAGTTTCAATACATATAATAAAAAACCTAGTATATTGATAATACTAGTGTTTTTATATAAAGAATGTATAAGAATATCATAAGAAGTGGAGAAGAAAAAATGATGGTAAGAAACTCGAGAAGAGACATTACCTCAAATCGGGTAACTTCTTTAGATTTGAGCCAAATGGGTCTTTTTGATTGCCTTATTCCAAAGGTAAATCATATAGGAAGAAGCGAGGAATACTAGGAGATTCTTGTAGCATAGTTTGGATTATACAATTGGATTGAGAGGTGTATGTATTGAGTTATAGTTGGTGGCCTTTTATAAGAGGGAGGGGGATCATTAGGAATGTTTGAATGTATTATTTAATTATTTAATTATATTTTTATAAAATGGTCCAAAACTAATTAATGTCAAAAATAAGATAAATATATGTCAAAATAATATAATACAATAATAATCGGACATGTTTTGGTTACTTTTTATTCCTTATCATTTTTATTTAACCCTTATTTACTCTTACTGTTTTATAAAGAATTTAACACTATGAGAATCAAAATAATTAATAAAACTTGATAAATATCCTATTAAAGAGTAAAAAATAATATTTTTGACTTATTATAACTATTTTTTTAATTATATATTTTTTGGAATTTTATATTATTTTAAAAAAATTAATATTTTTAAATATGAATTATGTCAATTATGACCTTATTCATATCATAAATTTTTTTAAAATTAAAAAAAACATGGTTGATTTAAAAAAAACCCCTGATAATAAAAATATAACATGTTAATATAATCCAATAAATTCATAGATTATTTAAAAATAACAAAATTAAATTTATTTTAACATTTATAATATAATTTATTTCAATCATTTTTTAATGAAGCAATATTTGCCTCATCAATGTGTCATAATTAAATTTATTTATATTATTTCTAAAAAGTATAAATAAAATACCATGATGTAGGAAATTGTTTTATTTTTCTAATTAATATTTATATTCAAAAATATCACTTATATTACCCCATATTAAAAAAAATTGAATAAAAGATATATGTTTTTGTTACATTTTCCATAACTCTAAATTTATTTTTATAAAATGTCATTTTCAGATACAAGTGGCTCCATGGGGTCTTAAAATTGAACCATGGATGTGAGTGTTCATAAATATATCCTTTAATAGGGTTAAGATACATATTTTGTTAATTTAATATTACTATAATATTATTTTTACATTTATTTACTTCATTTACCCATTAATCATTGTAAATAAAATATTTATTGAAATTAATATATATAAGGTCAAAAAATAAAAGTAAACTATTTAAATAATTTGGACCTCCTTATTCAAATATTGATTCCATTTTTCCAAACTCAAAGAAAAAAAGTTAGAGAAATTAATTTAAAATTAATTCTCATTGTAAAAACCAAAATGCATGTTTCTAAGAAGTAAAAACTTCAAAAGATTGACAAGTTTTTATGTCCAATTTCAAAATTAATGTACATAAAATGAAAAAAAATTTATTACATGATTAAAATATTATCCAATAATACATTATAACCAATTAAAATTAATATATATATGTATAAATAAATTAGATTAATAGGCAGTTCTGAATTAAAATGCAGTATTTTTAACTATTCATCAAAAATTAAACATTTTATAAAAAATACCAAAATATTACACAAAAATTTTTTTAATATCCTGATTCTAAATAATAAGTTTATTTTCTAAAGTGGAACATATAAAAGTTATAAAGACTATATTTAAAAAGGGTTCTTTATCAAAAGGACGAAAATCAACTATTTAAAGAATATTGGAGTATTTCATGCTTAAAATCGGATTCATTATTATTTTAATCCTCTAAATTTTATTGGATAAAGGTAAAAAAAATTTAAAAAATTGAATAATAATATTTTAGTTAGTTCTTTTCATTACTGCCAATACAATGGCTAGGCATTAACCACCATTAAAAATAATTATATTATTATATTAATTTTTCTGTTAACTCAATGTTGTGTGCAACATAAGTTTTTAAGGAAACATGTTGATGTGTGTTGAGTACGCTATCAGCTATAGAATCCTATTCTTAAAGTATTGTTAATATTTATTTAAAAAATATTAATAAATATGAAAATTTATTATTATAAAAATTCTTGGGTCATTTTATAGACACTCGAAGAATGATTTTTTTGTAAAAGCAATGGTACTTCTCTCTTTGGTAGAAAAAACATTTTCATCCATTACCTCATTTTCTAAAACTTTTTTAAAGAATTTTTTTACTATTCACATATTTATTTTTAAAATTATCATTTCCATGGATTAATATTTATAAAAATATAATAATATTACTGAATATTTTATTTTCTAAATGATTTAATTTCTCTTTTTTAATAAATGTGAAAGGAATGTTTTCTTTTTTACGTATTCAACATGAAAAAATATCCCACCATTATAAAAGTTCAATAATTTAAATTTTAGTTTATAATATACCATTTAAATTTTTAAAAAAATTAATTACAATATTTTGTTAAATTTTAGTTCTTGAAAATTAAATTTTTCAAAGTGGAAAGGGTATTTTCCTCAGTAATATTTTAATGTTCATTTATTCGTCATCATATTAATAAAATGAATCATTACATTATTTCACTTATGATTCATTGGGGATATGATCCAAGGATAATATCCTTATTATTTAACTTGATAGTTTATGTTTATGATGAATTGATCATCATAAAACCTATTCCATTTCCATGGGGTTTTCAATGATGAAATGATGAAATTTGTATGAAAATTATTTCTTTTAATTGGCTAATGATATAATAAAATTCATAAAAAAGTCATTTATTTTCATTTTTTATAAAATGGTTATTATTTTATGGTCTTGAAGTATATTTATTTATAATTTTATATATTTGATTGGTAGTTCAATAATTCAATATGTATCCTATTAATTGGGTAAATATGGATATCCCTTGGATAAACACGACTAGAATAGAGAGTAAAATTAGTACATTGTGTGACTTGGTCCACTATGATAGTCTTGGGGGTTACCCATGAATATAATGATGGTTTTAAGATTGAAACTAATCCATTATTATAATATAAGAATTAAATTATAAAATATGTGATGGTTTGGGTGTGAACCCAATCCACTATGATAGTCATGTAAATGAGAATTGACTACCAATAAATTGAATTTCCATGTTTATATGTATGCAACAAAATTATGTATTATTACAATGTAATATTATTATGGATAATTTTATTTTATTCATGTATGATTCATGAATTATTATATACGATAATATATTCCATGAAGCTAGGTTATGATATATGATACACAGGGTATGATTTTTAAATTATATTCTCTTGTTCTTATACAATCATTCTATGTTTATGCTCATGTAATCACTGATAACTCCATTCTTCACCGACACATAAAATCTAATCACACCCTTTATTATGTTTCCTTTTCCACATGTTTTGAAAAATGGTTTAATGTATGATTTTTATATGAAGGGTTTCAGTAATTATGAACTAAATTTGATATGGATTAGATATTTTATGAACTGTTTTTTTATATATCTATGTTTGTAAATACCCTAATCCATTAATAATTTAAAGTGTGAATATTTGAAATGAAATGATAATTTATCCATGAATATTTAATATCTATTTATGAATATTATATGACAATATAAAAGGGTACTACCTGATTTACTCCCCTTATATTCATTTCACCTTGATATCCTAATATTTGGGTGTTTTTTTCTTCTTTAAAATCAATGCTCGAGCATTCATTAGGTGTTTTTTACCGGTTCTCATCCTTCTTTTACAGCTACATTTATTATCATCTAAAATCTAAATTATCGTCATATTAAAATTATTTTATCATATATTCCATGTAAATAAGAATTATTGGAGTTTTTTTTGTTATACATTAACCCTAATACTATATCAAATGTTGATTAGATATGATTTATATTATTTATCTCTCACATTTGGCATCACAGTCAAAGTGAAAATAAATAAAGATATTAATAAATAAAAACAAAAATAATTGATCCAAATTTTTTTTATGGAATAAAAATATAATATATGGTAGAATGGATTATATCAACCACAAATGAAATATTCCAATTCATGGGTGCAATTTTTCAACTTGGAGAATATTTTCATAAGAAAATGATTAAAGGGGAAACTCTCCATAATGTCCCCAATATATTATTACAGAACCATGGAAAAAATAAAATAAGAAAATAATAATTAAAAATATGTTTTATTAAATAAAAACATATGTTTTATGAGAAAGATTAATGAAACATAAAGTATCGGTGGGGTAGGATTACATTCATAGAATAGATGTTTTTGAAATGAATTTTTTTTCATGTAGTTAAAGATTATTCTTTGAACAAAAACATAGTCTAAACCATCAAAAATCATCGACCAACCTCCCCAAAGAGTAAAAAATATTTTAAATTGATTTTAAGGGAATTATGGTTTTCAATGTCAATAAGAGAACATATAGAATTATTCCCCCAAAATTTAATTTTTCTTGATCTATATTTTAAATATAAATACCACAAAAACGAGAAATTACTATGGTTGAATGAAATGTAGTTAAATTATTTCTTTAATACGAAGAATAATTTTATCCCATTCCATTAGTGAAAAAAAATTATGTATCAAATTGTGAATCCATTTCCAATATGTCATATCTAGGCTAGCTCTATATTAAAGTCAATTTTTGTATTCCAAATCTGTCATCTATTTTTAATGATCTGAATAAATAATTTTGAAATTTTTTTCAGAAATTTTACCATAAAATTTAAAATCTAAATTTTAAAAACAAATAAACGACATGACAATATCACTAATTTAAAAATAATATGGGAAAAATAAAATTTTCATTTAATTTTCAAATTCATGTTCAAAACAGTTATTTGAATTAAATCATCATATCATGCTCACAGTGTGGTAATTAAATAAATTGTTATATGAAAAATATTTATCAAAGTCATTTATTACAAATATGAAAGTCAAATCCTTATCAACCGTCATGTAATATCATGGGTATCGTGATAGGCTCTAACATGAATGTTTCTGGACATAGTCTCCATGAAAATAATAATTATAGGGGGCCTAATGAAACTATAAATATTTTTATTCAGTTCCTTCTAAAGGGTCACCATGATTATAACAATCTCCTCTAAGGGAAGATATATCCATGATAACAAGTTGTTGAGTGGACAATAAGCTAGAGAAACACTCATCCAGACCATTTAGGTAGCTAACTAAGGATTCAATATAAAACTCGAATATGTTGAGAAACAATAATAAATAACTGGGCATATAAATCATGTATTAACTAATAAGAATATATCTCATATATCCTCTTACACAGTCTTTAGAAACATGACCTTTTACATTATTTATATCTAATGAAACATATGGCATAACCATTGGGAAAGAATCCATATCACACGCACACAAGATTAAGGGTATCCTAAAAAGATATAAAAAATATATGAAATTAAATATGAAATTAATAAATAGTCATCGATAGAAACATGGATTAGGATACATATCCATTTCCCCATAATCTTGAATTTATTTTAAAACATCCTTCACACCAAAAAATATTAACCATGTTTAAAATATATATATTAAAATTATTTTGAAACCACACACATCACACAGTTTATGATAAATTATTTTTAAATACAGATAATTTCACACATTGCATTTTATAAATATTTTAACCCCTGGAATCTTGAAACGCCATTAAATATGGAAATCCCCATGAAATTCAAATTATATACCTTTATTATAAGTAAACACACACGTAAAAGAACATTTCATACAAGAAATAATTATAATATATAATTTAAAATTGTGAAAAAAATATTATAAATCATTAAAATTACAATTATATTCTATCTGAATAATGAATAGAAAATACCTACCTCATTAATAATATAATCATGTTGAGACAAGTTGGAACACAATGCCTTTGATAGTAAATTCACAACCATGGAATGAAAGAACATATGAAAGTACTATGAATAAATATTCAATGATTAAACCATCTTGAACACATATTATACAAATTAAATACTTCAGGACTTGTTGGGGGATGAAATAATGAGATAAATGAAGAGGTAAAAAAATAATTGGTTATTATAAATAAATAGATGTTACATTAAATGAATCACATCGACATCAAAGATAGAGGTTCCAAAAAATAAAGAGGGGAGGTGTACATAAGATTCCTCATGTCATTCCAAGGAATGTAAAATGATATTTAGGGAGGAATATGGGATAAACTATCAAATAGAGTAAGTTCAAATATGGAAACACAAAATCTAGTAAACTGGACATATCGTAAGGTTTCACTACACAATTTTCCAATCCTAGTTATTAATGTGTGGAGAAGAATTGAACCATTAAATAATTATAAACATGTTTAATGTAAGTATTACCAATCCATGAACTGGGAAACATCCGTGTAAATTTATCTAAAAAATATATCTATATAAAGGTACATGGATGGGTTAAACAGACGATGATTGTGTAACACCTATCTAAATTGTAGTCTCGTAATTTTTTATATAGTAACATAGTGGGTGTTCATTCCATGTAATCTAAAATTATAATTATTCTTATTTAGAGAAAAACATCATCGTGTTATAATTTGAATTAAATTTGTAAAATTAGACTTATTTATATTTTTTAAAATTATTTCCTAATTAATAAAAAAGTATGATGTATAATTTAGATTTCATTATCTACATATAATATTATCTATCGATTTTTATTCACATTTTTAAGAGAGAAAGGTGAAAATCCTCCCACCAGCCCTCCTTATTCATGAAGGGGAAAAAATATTAATTAGGTGATTAATGGGGAATAATGTATATAAAATTTTCATCCTATTCTAACAACATGGATATATAAAATGTTATTCATACTCTCATGGACCATGTTTGGGTATATCAAAAGGGGTTTCAAGAAATGTTTCTAAAGATAAAATCAATATCTAAAGGTCAATTACATGTCCTGGATTGGAATATAATGTAATGAAAATAACAGTATGATCAACAGTTAGATAGTGATGATGCAATAGAAAATATTATAAATAATAATTCAAGTGTTTATTTTATTGAAATAATTAATTATAATTTTTTACGATATATTTATTGGTTCTGATACCATTTCATATTTCTTATATAGAAAATATTAAAATGGTCACTTTTTCCCATGTCTTAAATACTACATCATAACATTCATGGGATTATTTATATATAATATTAATTATTTTAATTGTCAATTAATTTATATTAGTACAAATATTTATAAAATAGCAGGGTAGTAGTGAATTCATAATACAATCTTTATATCATATATCAAAAATATAGATTAGAAAAAATAATAATTCAAAGAAGTAGTAATGATAGTAGAAATTATTGAACACACATATTTTTATTAAATAATCAAATTTTAAATTATATGATAATTTTTACTAATTGAAATAAATTTTTTCCAAAAATAAACGTAAATTTATGAAAGAAATGACCTGAGAAGAAATTAAAAATAGTAAGGTATAAAATGAATTCAGAAAATCAAATTGAATAATATGAAAATATATCTACACCCGTGAAATAATTTTTTATTGATGGGTTTTCAAGACAATTTCAAAAAAAATAAAAAATTAGACACTATATATAATTTCATTATTATCTAAAAATACCAAAACAAAAGTCAATTCTAAATATTATTTTAAAATACCTATTAATAATAAGGTTCAATATTTAGTAGTGGATCCTTAGTTTGGTTCTGGTATATGTATTTTCATTGTATTTTGGACAAATTACTATTGGTACTTCCATCCATGATCTTTAACATGTTTCATTGTGATTTTTACCTTTTCAATTTTAATTTTTTTCTCAGACTTTAGACCATTTTATGTATTTTAACATGTAATGGGTTTACCTAGAAATTTTTAATAGGGGTTTAAATTTTTTTTATTTAATAATCAGTTCATGAAAAAAATCATTTCAACATTATATAATAGTTTTTTGGGTAAAAATTATATGAAATGTTATTTGGGGGGTACTTTATAAGAACTCAGTGGTTATAAATTACCCTTTAGAAAAAATAGATTAACTTCCACAACAATATTTGAATGATAATGATAAATTCAATCCAAATATTCATACTAAATTATTACTAATTTATTTCTCATATTTTTTAAGGTCAATAATATTTATTAACTATGATTTTTTTATTAAACAATCGTATTTCATAATAATTTATTCATAAAATAACTGTATTCTCTCTTTTTTATATGATGGAATGGAAATTCACATAAAAGTATTATGCCAAATAACAAATGTTTAATTATTTCTTTATTTACATGAATAATTCATTACCATGAATATATGAATGAAAATCAAGTATTAGGGATATTTATGAGATGATGTTTTATAAAAAAAATACATACCATATAAAAGTAAGTTACAATATACAATATTTTATTTCTATTTAATAAGATACAAACATTTAATAAAATTAAAATTTCATCCTTAAAGTGAGTGTTCATCCACATTGTCATATATAAAAATTTACCCAAAAGAAATTATAATAAAAATTTATGAGGTTAATTTGGGAAATAAATTTCAATCAATATTACAATTTCAAATAAAATTAATATTTTCCGTCTAAAATTCATATATTGTGATAATAATTATTTAAAACATCATAGTCTTAGAATAATTTTTTCCCATAACCTTTTGAAATGGAAATTGTATACTAATAGACTATATAACATTTTACTCATAATTATATCTTTATGAAATAGTTTTATCAAAATATTAATTTCAACCAACATAAAACAATCAATATAATAAAATACTGTGTTTTATTATATACCATCATTTATTATAAATATGCGAGAATAATCTATAATTATAAAATATTTCTATCTACTTGATTGTGGATATAATGCATTGATTTGATAATAAAGAAATTTGATTGAATTCTTGATGAGGCATAAAATGGAGTTAAAGAAAGGATGATCATGGATACGGATGATTACAGATCTAAAATAGTCAGGTTGAGATCAAAATGAAGGGTAAAAACAATGAAAAAGATGTATGGTTCATTGAGAACAGTTTACATTCTCACCATATTTGAATTATTATTTTTATGTAAATTAATAATACATTTAAATTTAAATTATAATATTTAAAAAATAATAATAAATTTTCTATATTTATCAAAAGTAAATAAAGAAAATAAAAACTAGTATTTTCTCATTATCTATAATGTAATTTTTTTCTAAAAATTCTACTTAATTTATTTTAATAATAGTCTTCTTTTTCAATAGTCAACATTTTTTATATGAGTCTAAAAAATTGAAACATATTTTCCATATTTTGACCATTGAAGGATATCACTAAAATTAAAAACTAATTATTTGATTTTATTAGTCCATATTAACTACATTTATATAATGGATTTCCAAGGTTACCTGAAATTCAATAAAATAATTTTGGCAATTACAATCCAATCCTTGTGGGGATGGGTTGAGGTTTTACCCATGGAGGTGAATTAGTATGAGGATGTTTTCTTATTGTAATACACATTATCTAATATATATGTGTCTGTTGGTTATAAAATATTAAAAAAATATAATTAAAATTTATTCATTATTACATGTATTAAATTATTCTAAAAATATTTAATAAAATCCAACAAAAACCTCAAGTTTATAATGGTCTATCCATTGACATCCTTCTTGAATTTTTGATGTGTCATTTAGTTTCCTCTTTTCCAACATTAAAAAAATTAATTGATAATAATAAATTCACTATAATAAAATTAATATATAATGACAATAAAAAATTTATAATTAATTATTATTATTTTAAAGTTTCATAAAATTTCCATTTATTATCTTAAATTCATTAAAAATGGTTCCTTATAATAAGTCATAATTATCTGTATAATTAATAATAATTAAATTAATAATTAATTATTTAAATAATAATAAGACTAAGAATAATAATAGTAATTAATTATTTATTTATTTTACTCATGGTTGATGGCACTACAAAAACCAAACTCACACACACCAGAACCATAGTTGATTATGCAACCTCCCTCCACATAATGATCAACTAAAATACCCAAAACCCTATTTTATTATATATATGTTTACCATGAATGTTTAAAAATATAATGACCTAAAGGCCTTATGATATATTGTGTTGAAATTCCAATCTCTTTTTACACCCTCATGAACCATGGAAATCCTAACTATATTGTAGCATGTTGCCTTATGCCTCAGTTCAAGGACACGGTGTTCTTCTTGAGAACATCATTATTAACACCCTATTATGGTGCATCGTGGATCCACATGGAATATACTATTTAAATCCAAGTTATCCTCTCAAAGGGGATGAAACATGAGCTGGAAAATGGTTTGGTTCCCTATAGACCGACCAACCGTTGCACAGTGGGATCCCCATGGATCCCCCATTGATGATACAGACCTCAAACATGTGATAACGGTTCCCCATGGTACACCTCACATATTCCATGTATATCCTCACAAAAAATAACAACATTTCTCAAACCATCCACCCATTTCTACATCCAACAACACCCATGTCATCCCACATTGGAAAACTATGTGACTACTGGCCAGTTGAATTTCACATGATTAAACTAAAACGTTTGAGTCTTCATACCATGAATTTCTTCTTTCAAAGACCATAACATGATGGGTTTTTTGTCCCCTAACCTCATATCGAAAATTGTCTCTGGACATCCCCAATCACGTAGTTTCTTCATCCTACGTCATTCACATCCCCACTATGTGGAAGCTAAGAGGTCGGGTGGCCCATATGATCATTAAATAACATTTAAATCTCAATTATTTTACTAATAGTAACACTACTATAATACCCTATTATAGAACACAATATAGTACCCAAACTCATAATATTATATAATACTATGATAGTTCCCAACAAAATCATCCATGACTTAATTTGTACTTGGGATTCGATTAAGGATTAAAAAATACCGTATCACTTATATAAGTACATAATTACTATAATGTAACAAATAATAATTAATATAGTAAAAATATAATTATTAAATAATTATCATAATTAATTAGATAATAAATAAATAATAATATATTTATTCATTGATAATTAATAGTTAAAAATATGCGTACAAAAAATATTATGAATAATATAAATTAATAATATATTTTATAATAATTAATATTCAAGATAAATAATAAAATTATTTATTTAATATTACATGGAAGAGATTACAAACCATAAATAACTCACAAACCCACACAGCCTTGTTCATTAAAAATCACACCTCCCAATAAAAAATGATAATAAACCAGTAGAACTATTTTATTATAGGGAGCGGCCCAAAGCTCTAAGTTATTGATGGCATGAAGGCCAAAATGAGTGTGTCTCAATGAACTTTTTGGAGTAAATAAACCAAATCCCCAAAAGATAATCCTTTTTTCATGCCATATAAAGAATAATAAAATTAAATTATAAAATTATTTATAATGAAATTAATAACATTTAATTGTTCTAATTATATTGATAATTATTTTCTATATAATGAATTATTATTATTATTTATAATTAGTAGTTATTAATCACATAACTAATTATTATAATAATTTAAGATTTTAAATATTAATTATTAATTATTAAACATACTTATTGTTTGTATTTATATCATTGATTGTTATTATTGTTACTTGGAGTATATGAATCATGTATATTTTTAGTGAATTGAAAATTCAAGATGCCTTTGGGTATTTATAATGTAAAGGATTTATCGATGAGAGCTGTAGAGATTCATGGGAATGAATGATCTGATTTGTAGTACCTGAATGCATTCATTGGTATGATTTCATCCCCCACTACAATAACTATAAATTATCGTTGTAAATATTTTTTTCAAGAAAGAAACATATCAATTAGTATGAGAAGTTATCAGAGGTTTGTGCTTTCAGTATGAGTTATAAAAATAGTTGTCTTCATGATATATTATTTGATATAAAGGATTAAAATACATCATTAAATATTGAAATGGTATAAATGATGTTAAATATAATTTTACGACAACATTCATCACCATAAATAAGTAAAAAAATACTTAACTATGGAAATAATAGGAAGTAGTCATTAAAACGTATCTACGCATGGAGATACATATATTGGATTCTTCATGATGTAAATATGGGATGTAAAAACATTTGGTCAATTGGTAATTAAAATGAATTTAACTTTTTGAATAATCTAGAATAAATAAACATATAATCTTGGGATATCTAGATAAATAAGAATATTTCTCGTATTGGATCATCACTCGTTCAATTAAATAGACAAATGAATTACCTACTGTAAGGGTACCAAGTAGTCACAACATCATCTACATTAGATACTAGTTTTGGAATAAAATAAATACACATGCATTATGCTGAAATTTTCACATCCTTTTATGTAGGGTTTATATAATTTCTGTTCTGTGAATTATTTAAGACATGGATTTTCTTCCATGGAATATGTGTGTGTGGTTTCTCAACAATCTGATTAGAAAGTGGATTTTGATTCTTCCACTCATTTAGATACCACTATAAACTAATGTAGCATAATAGAGAGTATAAAACTAAGTTATAATGGTGATTATAACAAATCTTTGAGCATTTTGAAGATCCAATAAAATTCCTCATCTTTGAATAAATCTTGTGCATGTGGTTTCAGGGGTACTAAGAAATAATCACAAGGAGATCTAGATAATGGTTTAAAGGATATTACACATTTTTCTACCTATAATTTATTTATTTATAATTAAATATATCAATCTAGTTCAATGATTTATTTTTTTATGAATGTAAATGTGTTGATTCAGTGTCATGGAACATCACATCTGAGGAATCTTCACTAAAGAACAATTAAGAATAGGATTCACATTCATTTGTTATGGAGATAATATTTAATATTGATATTAAATAAAAAGGTTCAAATGATTATGATTATAATACAACCTATAATATGAAGGATTAAAAAGAATCTAATTTTAATGAGTCTTTTGGGAATGAATTCAAATACAGAATAATCCATAATCCTTGATGTTGTAGTGCCTCCCATAATTTTGTTATTAGGACTTAACAATAGACTATGATCAATACATCCTATAATATTTTATCTTCTCTTATCCCAAAAATATATTTGAAATAAAAAAATACAAAGATGAAAGGATAACTGACTGTTTATTTGAATCATAGTGATGATATTATTTATTGCATTTAGAGCCATGATGAAGTTATATTCAACAAGTATAAGGGTGGTATCATTTCCATTAATTATTATATATTAATTAAGAAGTGATTAATTTAAATTATTTAATATTATTACAAGAGTAATCCAAACATGAATTACAATAAGCTATCCTACGATTAATGACTTTTTCTTTTTCTTTAACGATCCCTCATTAATGAATTTTATAGATCCTTGGAAAGAATATTGTTTCATTAACACCACATTAGTTTTTTTATTATTCATTGAATGATTCGGGATTTTGGAAATTATAATATTGGCCTTAGGTTCTATGACCTTCAACTCTATTAATATTGTGTTTACATCTGTCTTTTTTTATAAATTTCTCAGTTCCATGGGTAGGAAATTAAAAATACATAATTCATTTTATATTTTACTATTAGAATGAGAATAATAGAAAGTACTGCAGATGAATTTGAACAACATTGTGGGTTATTGAAAACGTGGTTACTATAGAATCCAATATCGCATATGTGAATAATTTATCCGGAATGGGAGTACGAGTACTATATAATTATGATTCATTAATGTTTTATTTAGGCTAAAATATTGTGGATTTTGGCATAGAAAATGAAATTTTGATCCAAAAGGCCGTTGGGAAAATAAAGGGTAATGGTCCTAGTTGGTGACTCCCAATCTTTGTTTGTAGTGATTACACATGAACCACATGGGTTCTTGGATGTGTGTGCTTATAGTTTGTTATAAAATAATTTATAATAAAGAATATTATTATATTAATAAGGTGTTTTTATTGTGGAACCACCTCTAACTCATTATTCATGAGGTTGGGGGTTCAAATATTTATGGCCCCCAATTTAGGGTTTCCACTCTATAAGCATCTTTATTACGGTATTTTCAATTTACTGTAGCAACAAAAAATTTATAAGATAATGAATTTTAGGTCATTGAAATATTTATTTAAAACCATATGGATATAGATCTATATAATGATTATTACTATTATTATTATTTACCTTGAAACTCTATCCAAATCATTATAATTAATTCCCATCATGAAATAGCTCTTTTGGTCCCTAAATCTAAAATCCTCTTTACTCAACTGGCTAGGAAAAACTAGTCTCCTCCAGCCAACCCCAATCATTTATGACATTCAATCATTAGATTACATAATTATTATTTTTATTATAATATTTCATTATAAGTAATATTAATATTATTAATTTTGAATTGTTAATTATTAATATTAATTAATTATTAATTTGAAATTATTAATAATTATATTATTTTATATTTTTATCACACACATGAATGGTTTTAATGTTTTAGATATTCAAATCTATAAATATATCAAAACAATTTCACAGAAAATAAACATTTATATTTTTTAAATGTAGGGAAAACTACTCTAGTTTCAAGAGAATTGTTTTAAATTTTATATATTTATATAAAATGAATAATATGATATAAAAGAATAAAAAAATGATGTGTGGTTCACTCGTGGTGAAATCCTTCTTCAGCCGTTATGATAATAGGTTGTTTGAAAACCCGTGTATTTTAATAATATGGTTTATTAATATAAATCATTTTAAATTTTGGTATATTTAATTTAAGAATATAAATATGTTTATAGCTGTTATCAATATATATTTTATTACAAAATTATATTCTCAAAAAATATTTTAAACTTGTACTCGCCCGTGCACTTCCACGGTGATAAAAAAAATTCATAGTTCATGCGTTCTCATGACGATATGGTTCACTGCTTTTATGGAGGCAATACAATATTTTGGAAAAAAAAGAAACTGGGAAAGTTGTTAAATGTACAATGACTAGTAATTAGAAACCTAAATTAAGTGGAAATAATTTGTTGAATGAAACAACAGTTTCATAAAAAATGTGAAAAAAAACATGTTAAGAATATTTTCATAATCTATTAACAATATTGATTTTTATCGGAAATGAAAATTAAAAAACAATGTTGAAAATAACTGAATAATGCTTGATTTTAAATTACCATGCAATTACATCATGAGTTTCATAATCTATTAAAAATATAGTCTATTTGATCAGTCTTTTAGTTTATGCTTTCCTCCATTCTGAATTTCAGTTCAATGGCATAGATTATTATAGAAGGGGAGTCTGGAAACATTCTTACATATCTTCGAACCGCATCATCAGCATCAAACATAGTAAACTAAATTTCCTACATGAACAAATTAATTTAATAAATAAGTAAAATATAATATTGACAAATGAATTTATTAAAGCAGAATTCTAACAGTTTCTAATAGAGAAGAAATGCAGTATATAATATAGTTAGAGGAAATGCATATGACATAAAAGAATTCAGTATTGATAGTTCCAATTATTTTATAAATATAGTGGTGAATGAAAATAGAAAACACATACCTAAGTAGAAGAAATATTTGTAGTTAGTGTAAAATACCCAGTTACATTGTTCCAAGCACCACCTAAATTACCTCTATTACGTCATCATCTAAATCAAATGATCTACCATGATCTACACCAGAACTGCACGTGATCAAATTATCTACAACAGAGTTTCACAGGATCAACTGTACTTCACATAATCAAGATACTGGGAACTGCACATGATCATCTACAACAGATTTGTACATGATCAACAACATTTCAAAACTCTTTAACATGAACCTCTAGTATTTGATGGTGAATCCCAAAGATCGAGTGATTACAACAATAAAAAATGTGAACACAGAGGATTCATTTGAATATAGATTGATAAAATCCAATATTCTAATAGGACAATATTTTATGAAGTTAATGTTCAAAGAAGTGTTGAAGCTAACTAAAGTAACAAAGTCTGCAAGAACATATTGAGGTTGCAATATGTCTTCAGCTTCTTTATTGTCCACGAAGTGAATCATACTGACGAAAATCCTATTATATACATTAATAAATAGTAATTAATATTTAAATATGAAAATCCAATGTAACATGTAAATAGAATATGGTTGCAGTAATATGAATGAATGTTCTAGAAATACACAGTATAGATATCATATGATATAAAAAAATGTGACCTAATTCATATGTGACATTTGTTGTGACTGGAAAGTACAAAATAAACATAAAATAATCATACATTTGGATGTAATTATACTGACTATTCTATCAATTTCTTATAGTTTATCAAAGAGGGAATTATTTGGAAGTAAAGTTACAGGAAACATAAATGAAAATTAGTTTCTAACATGATGGTTTTTATAGTACCTCAAATATAAAGACTGTAAAAAGTATAGTTAGATAGCATGAAAGAAAAAACTTTCATCTATTTTAAGTTTTCTATTAATCAAAACAGAATTTTGGAATAGCTAATACCAAAATTTCTTACATCTTAACAGTTTAACATAAAAATGGACCAACACATGAAACATGCTAACAATGAACAAAAATATAGTGCGTATACAAAAACTGACTCTTAGTATAACTCAATAAAAATAATCCAGATCACATTAGAAACAAAACAGAAAAATAGATGTTCTCCCGCATATACATCGTCTCCATTACAACGAATGGATGGTTCCGCTTTCCGATGGGTTGTTCACCAGTGCCTGCAGATGAACCAATCATTAGCCGCACTAACCTATAGTAGAAAATGTTAATTGTCTTCCATTGATTTTATAAATCAACACATTCACTTAGTTGAAGACTAAAATATTGATATAAAGACTAAACATACCATTTAATAAATAACAACAGTAAACACAAAAACCAAAACCGATCCATTTAACTAAAAAAAATCCATTTCATAGTAGAAACACAATAAAAATGATTATTTAGAGATTTAAATCAATTTTTCTAATACAAACGAATTTTTTTATCTAATTTCAAAAGAAAACATCTACGAAATTTAAAACAATTAAGAACATAGAATGAAAAACACATGCTCGTGATATAAAATAACGATCAAAATAAATTGATTTTATACAAATCAAACAAACATGCATGTCCAAATCTATACTATGTTTAAAATTAATTACAAAATCAGGAATAAGAACATAATTTGAATGAATGACATGCAATGCTGGTGATCAGAAGATAAGATGAAATCAATTTTACCAGTAATTTTATGAAATGGATGCATACTCACCAAAAAACATCATCATATCTGGAGAAGATGGATTCATTGCTTGTGATGATGCAAACAGTATGGTCTAGATAAATCCTCACTAATTGTTGTGCTAGATATTCTCCTTTACTATTTCATGTTGAAGGGGTAATTTGATGTGATGACCCGGTTAATTTTCTACTCACTACTCATTGATGGGTCCATTGACATGATAATGCACTTAAAAATTCCCGACAGACCCACATTATGCTTCAAGAGTTGGAGTTGGAATGCATGTTATGGCTTATGGAAGGTCATAAGGGCTACCTATTATAATGACTCAGTGGAAAAAAATTTATGGAGATGTGTGTGTGTACAGATCATATAGAACAATTTCATATTGATTCATAAAATTTATACATGCAATGTATAGTTTATGAATGATCATTATTTTGAAAACTTATAAAGTGCATAATATAGAAAGCAGTAGTGAGAAATAAATATAGGTGTAATAGCTGGAATTATCATTTTCGGTCACACTCGATGAGTAAATAAGAAATTATATTTTGCATGAATTCAAATGCAATGCATATGGTATATATGTAGAGACATGAAACATATAATTTGAAACAGAATTAAAAATCCATGATGCTTATATTTAAAAACAGATCATTTATATTTAGAAATAGAATTCCATTCTCTAAAAATATGAATTCAAATAAAGGTCTCAAGGAAGGATACTCTAAACATACCATCCAGTCCGTGCCTCAGTCCAAACTGTTGGCTTGTAAGGCTTATTTTGGAGGGAATGTGTCACAATAAAAACCATTGCACGTGTTTATCTATCACCATCATCAAGTAGTAGTCCAGGACATTTAGAATGATCTTAGTGAAAGGTATATTTATCATTGAAGAAGACTGTGTACAAAAATTAGATATTTAAGCCTTAAAACATTCTGTTTACATTCCATTCTTAAATAGAAGTTTAGGAGGGATTAAAATAGATTCATAACCAAAAATGATAAATATACCCTTCCCTCAACCCCATAATGCTGAGAAGGATCCAGTGAATTGAAATTGTTTGTTGACACAAAATGATATATAATCGAACCAAAAGGGATTCTATGTCAGGGTATAAATTTACTTACAACAGGACATGGGGCATCTTCTTGCTTGCACATCACCCATGGAACCCTAGTTCCGTGTTTAACAGTCATGATGGGAGCCCATGTCATGTAATCATGACCAGCTGTTCTGTATATTTTCTCAAGATTCCCATACTCGTTCTCAATCTGTATAGACAAGAATCATATTTATCAACATTACAAGCATGTCAGATCATATAGAACAATTTCATAGTTTATGAATGATGATTATTTTGAAAAGGTGTAAAGTGAATACTATAGAAATCAGTAGTGAGAAATAAATATAGGTGTAACAGCTGGAATTGTCATTTTCGGTCAGACTCGATGAGTAAATAAGAAATTATATTTTGCATGAATTCAAATGCAATGCATATGGCATATATGTAGAGACATGAAACATATATTTTGAAACAGAACTAAAAATCCATGATGCATATATTTAAAAATAGAGAATTTATATTTATAAACAGAATTCCATTCTCTAAAAATAAGTATTCAAATAAAGGTCTCAAAGAAGGAAACCCTAAACATACCATCCAGTCCATGCCTCAGTCCAAACTGTTGTCTTGTGGAAGAAGAGGTAATAATCCAGTAATTTCAGCACCTAGAATATCATCCAAAATGTTTACGTATAGATACAGTATTGTTTAAAAATAAGAAGACATACTAATGAAGATTACCTTGGCCATATTATGTAGTCAAATCTCATATCTTATAGTGATTCATTCAGTACATACTAATACCGCATATAAAACTATCCATATCAACCTCCAATGGAGTTCATATGAAATCTGAAAATAGTTTTCCATAAGAAATATGGAAACACTTATTAAGAAGAAATACATAATCAAAATTAATGTCCACCCATATTGAAACTCATGGTTTTTGAAGATTACCTTGGCCATATTAATGTAGTCAAAACTCATAGATTATCGATATTCATTCAGTACATACTAATTCGGAATATCAAACTATCCATATGAACATAAAATAGTGATCATAAGCAATCTGGAAACACCTGTGCATAAGAATCATGGAAATGGTTATGCATATGTAATTTGTAAAAATAGTATGTGTGGGAAATTCGGAAACAATTGAATAATCAATCCATAAATATCTATGTACAATGAATATGGAAACAGTTACATAAAAAAATATTGAAACACTATGTTTTTCACAATGTGTAAGAAATTATGTAAAATTCATGGCCATCTGAATGCAGGTACACCTAAGTGATATATCCAAGTTATATAATGATATGGTAGGTAGAACTATATAGAGAAGTCAGTGGGGACGTAGGAGTATCCAAGAAAAAACGTGACATCATTAGGGATTTAAACAGAACGAATATATCATAAAAAATCAGCAATGCTAAAAAAATAAATACTAAAAAGAGGGCATATTCTGTTTTCATGCATGCATCTATATGGGGTAAACATTCATGTACCTTCTATTTGTAACTATCTTCATTGTACATATAAGATATCTTCTGAAAAAAGTTTCCATGTTTCGTTCCATACAACCTCGGCAATGAATGACATCAACATATAGGAAAACAACAGGTGCAATGAATCTCATAAATATCTATGTACAACTAATATGGAAACAATTACATATAAATAATCCTGAAACACTATGATTTTCACAATGTGTAAGAAATTATGTAATTTTCCTGGCCATCTGAATGCAGGTGCACCTAAGTGATATATCCAAGTAATATAATGATATGGTAGGCAGAACTATTTAGAGATGTCAGTGGGGACGTAGTCATTGTAACTAATGCAAATTCTAGAGTCCATGAGCAAAAATACCCTGAACATGACACTTCAATGATGTAGTCACTATTTTAGTACCTAATTCAAATTCCAAATCAAGAAACTGATGTAGATTATTTAGTTTTCCAGCTAAGGGGGAACACTGACATTGTGCAGAACTCACTACCTCTATGCTAGAACATCCATGCATAATCAACAAATGGGATTGGTCCATGATTTCTCTTATAGAACAACTTCGTTGGTGCAATAGAGGAAAGAAAGGCTGATCGATGTGGTTCTGTGTTGAAAGTCTCCTGCAGCACAACAGCAAAAGAATATCCCCATGACATCTCTCAAAATGGTGGTATTTAAAGAATAATATACCAAAATTTCCATGGACAATAAAGAGGTAATTCAATTCACATTTCTAAAAAGAATCAAAAAATAAAACAGGAGTTGAAACTCAAATGAATCAGTAGTTGCAGATAATGAATGTTGCCAAAATCGAAAGTTAATTTGAATTTCATACAGAATATTGAAAAAATATGAGTACTATTTTCAGCAAATACAAAATTAGAGGAGAATCAGAGGGAAACCAAGAGCAGGAGCATGATTCCTGTGTTGTTCTGCGGGAACCTGTAGCGGGATCATGGTGCAGGCATGGTTCTGTGGGAAGCATAGGTTGAGCGGAGGAGCCGAATGGTTCTGTGGGAAGCATAGGTTGAGCGGAGGAGCCGGAGGACAAAACCGATGTTGAAATCAAAGCTCTCGACGAAGGATGTAAGCAGATTAGAAGGATGTCCCATTTATCTATAGGAATCAAACACTGAGGATGGTTCGACGGTGGTTTGGGTGAGGAGAAAAAGGAAGAGGGAACATAGCCAAAGAAGATTGAGGTGGGATTTCTGGGAGGAGTTGCAGAGAGTGAGAACCTTACCTGACGAATAGTAGTCCCGGAAATGAGAGAGGAGAAAGAAATACTGAGAATCCTAGGCAACGCCCCCGTCGAGATTTTGCGCGAACCCAAGGATACGAAGAACACAATCCCGATAACGATCGACGTAAGGAAAAAGGACGGTTGAGTATAAACTGGTAGAAGGAGGAAGTCGAAGACGAACGTCGACCAACTGTGGATTGACCATGAAAACCAGGACAATGGAGGCGAGGGTTTCAGGGGAGCGTAGTTCACGATGGGCGATAATGCCGAAGGCGTAAGGCGGGGAAGGCGTCGCAGGTATGGTCGTCGTCGCATGCGAGCTGCGGGAGGAAGAAGCTCGATGAGCTGAACCCTAAACGCAAATGCGTAACGCGGCGAAGCCGTGGCTGGTTGGTGAGAAATGAAGGGCACTGCGGGTGTTTATGAGGAAAGTAGTGGGTATAAGTGTAATTAGCAGTCGAATAGTGGTGACGTGGCTGTTTGTGGTGGTGACACATAGGCATGGGTACACCCAGGTTTAGTAAATATAGTATATTTAAATGGAACAGGAAAGAATCATTATTGTTTACACCAATGATATAATGAAAATAAGACAGTGAAAGAAGAAAACATGTACCTGAGTATATGATATAATTGTATTTGTTGTACCAAATCCACTTCCATTGCTGCAGTTGACTCCTTAACATCCTGCACTGTGAAAATAACAGAATCAATGATGTTTTAACCTTACCTAGCTATTGCAACAATTAATTTTAATCACTATTTTACATCTTTTAGTTTCTGTTTTCCTTCATACGGGAGTGGAGTTCATTGGCATGGCATGTTTTTTCCAAAAACTCTCATGACATTGTAAGATGGGTATTAAGATCCATTTCATATATTGATTCAACAAATGTTGAAATGTACCATCCGTAGATAAGAGAAAACACATAATGATAATAGGTTGAATGATATTTGCATTTGGTAAAATTAAAAACCTGTTTAATACTATTCATTTTAACCAGGGTAGATTGAACACTTTGATACCCACATAGTTTACATCCACTCCTCCAAATTTGTTTGGGTGAGCCATATGCATTTAACAAAATTACAAGGATTAAGAAATAAAGGAATTGAATTGTAAGTGGAAAATAATCTTCCAGTAAAATGATTTGTTTATGCTATTATATACTGGAAATGATAACAACTGGAAATCCAGTTTTCTAAATAAACTAAGTTGAAGATAAAACGTGAAAAATTATTTGGTGAAATTATGTTTTGGAAGTTATTTTAAAAAAATTATCCAATAAATACTGGTTGCACAATTGAAATATAGGCAGTAATTGGTAAGTCAGAGAATGAACCATGTACAATGAAAATCGCTTAAAAACAAACAAAAAACTGAAAAAATCATAGAATATTTCAACGTTGAATATGATCGTTAATATAAGATGAAGGCTACATCCACATAATAAACACCCAAAACACCCTATAGAATATGTATGTGAAAGTGGGAAAACAACTACAGAGTTAGAAAAACATATTTTTATGGATGTATAGATCCCTAGAAACTCATACCAACATCCCAACTGAAAATAACACGATTAATTCATGACACCATACACATTAAAATATCCATTCATACATGAGCTCGAAACATCTCCATGAACACGGAGTTATATAACCAGGAAAAAACACCAAAAGGAAAATGAAATCAACACTATATAATTTTATATTCACCTTCTATGAAAGGAAAGATTGGTGTTACGATTCATTTCATATATTTATTAAACCAAATTTGAAATCATCAAATGATAAAAAACACAAAATGATAATAGGGAGAACAGTATTTGCATTCGGTAAAATTATAATCCTGATTCGTACAAATCTGCTTAACCAGGGTACCATAAACACATTGTGACCCTCCAAGTTTACATCCACTTCTGCATATTTGTAACGAAAATCCATATTCAATTAAGAAAAGTTATATTAAACAGCCAAAAAACCTAAATAACATGTATGTGAAAGTGGGAAAATAACTATAAAGTTAGAAGAACATACCTTTAGGGAAGAAAATATCCCCAGAAGCCCATACATATAACCCAACTGAAAATGACACCATTAAGTCATGACACCAAACACATTCAAGTCTCCATTAATACAAGAGCTCAAAACATTTCCATGAACACAGAGTTATATAGCCAGGAAATACAACAAAAGGAAAACAAAATCAACACTGTGTAATTCCATACTCACCTACTGTGAAAGCATAGATTAGTGTTATGATCAATTTTATATTCTCATTAAACCAAATTCTAATTCATCAAGTGATAAAAAAAGAAAATTATAATAGTTTGAACAATATCTGTGTTTGGTAAAATTAAAAACCAGATTTATACAAATCTGCTCAACCACGGTACCTTGAACAATATGTAATCTGAAATCAGCAAACAAAATCATGTATAAGCAGAATCTGAAAACAATTATGGAATCCTTTTGAGAAATCATCAATATGAAAACATTTATATATAAGTAATTTGAAAATAGTTGTGTATAAGAAATCTAAAAATATTATCAAATGCTATAAAAGTAATAAGACTAAATGAATATTATTCTTTAATTATAGAAAAAATGGAAATGAGATTAACAAATTCACAATAAAAAATCTATATGTAGCTGGAAATTCAATATATTAGAGAGAACTATATATTTATCCAAAAAAACAATGAGGACCAACCTACTGTGAATAACGATATTGTACAACAATCTTGAAAAATCATATGAACTAAGTGAAATGGTGAAATTCAAAGCAGGAAAAAAATAATACGGGGAAGATACAGAGCTAAAATGACCATATCCATGATGCAGAAGCAGATAGAATATGGGCTTAGGAAAAAAATTACCCTTCGTCAAATTCTGTAATGAAAATAGAAGAGTTGTTTTCAAAGAAAATAGCCCATTTAGGTGATGGTGAATGGATTCGTGAAGCGGGGGTGAGGCATGCATTACCGTGGTAGAGCTCGGAGGAGACTGATAATGCTTGGAATCCTCGTAGACGGTGACAGATTTCGTGACCAGGAGGGGAGGCGGTTGGAGGGATTGAGCCCGATGGGAGGAGTAGAATCTTGGATGAATGAGGTAGAGCTCGTAAGAGTCTAATAAGACAAAGAAACCCTCGAGATGGGATGCAAACCATCTATTTCTGTCATTGTAAGAGGATATGACTGGATTCTCGAGGATGAGCAGCAGAAGAGGAGTTGTAAAATGGCGACGAGGATGAGGGCAGTAGTCTGCGGGATGAGCCGGACAAGGGAAGGCGATACCATAGTGGGAACCCTAGGAGTTACCCTGGGAATTTCCATGGAATAGCACGAGGGGCTTCGTGTATAGAGGGACGAGACTGTCGTAGAATAATGCTACGGGGATCGTTGTCGAATTGCAGGAGGAAGACGCTGGAAGACGGAAACCCTAGGTGGGGCGACGAGCCGCGATATGGCGTAGGTTCCCGTCGATTTTCGATGGGTATATCGGGTATTAGATTAGAAGAAGGAGGGGTAATTGGTAAATGGGTAGGTGAATTAGGTGACGTGGATGAATGTGGTGGTGACACATAAGCAGGGTAACACCCAGGTTTAGTAAATATAGTGGATTACATTAATAGGAAGGATTTTTTATCAGGAATAAATTTTAATTCATAAATTGATTTTCTATTGTGATCTATTAAAATAATAATTTAATAATTTTATATTTTTTAAATTTGGATTTATGTTTATTATTTTTATTTTTATTGACATTAGGAAAATATTTTTATCATGGTATGAAATAATAATATCATTTCTCATTTGGGAAATGAATATTTTTTATTCTATATGAATGTTTTTCAACTAAACTCAATTATTTTTTTATAGGTAGAGTTTCAAAATATGACAACCCAGCTTTTTATTACAACTTAAACATGCTTTATTACATAAAACTTCACTTGATACAACAAAGAAGATCGAGAGGTTTAGTGTCTTTGGGGCTTAGGATCATTACATAAAAACTTTAAACATGAAATACAACATCCTTATTGAAAACATCCTTTACATGACCACTACATTTTTTCGTACTTAGCATTGCATGGGATAACCTGAGGACATGCATAAGAAAAGGGTGAGCTATAAAGCCCAGTAAGGGATTACACAATGAATAACATGAGGAGTACAATACATGTTAGGAAATAGGCATATCACTAGATCATAAGAGAGACATGAACATAAAGGCATGATAAAGCATGATAATCATAACATGAAAATGTGGCAACAACACTTAACATTGAATTAGCATGAGCCAAGGCTCATTGCACAGAAAGCATGAGTAAACCCTCATTGCACTTGAAACACGAGTAAACCCTCGTTGCACTTGAATTATCATGAGTCAACACTCATTTCACATGACGTATCATGATACTATACTTTACCCAATGCATTGGAGCGCTATAAAGGGCGCACCCTTATTAAACATTTCATTTCATGCATAAGTGTGCCACATGGATCATAAAACATGGATTCATAAAACATAATAATTTATTCCACGATAAAGGAATGTGGAATTCATACATGAAACTTTATAATCAATTAGTAAATGTGCATAAAGGTGAATACCCTTGATGGAGACATGGGCATGGTATTCACTACACAATGATATTGGTTTAGAAAATTGGTGTGATTTCGGCAGCGTAACAGCGTGACATAAGAATTCATAAAAAAAAGTTGATGAGAGAGAAAGGGGTTCCTCATAATATTTACATGTAATGGACAGTAAGGAGGTCATATAGATACATGTCCCAACAATTGAAAAGGAATTTAGATTCATGATACAGAAGTATTGCTTGAATATAGAAGGGGAGAAAAAGGTTCCATTCGGAATTTCGGCATAGTAACGGGTGTACATGGGAGGCATTTAATGAGAGAGAAAGGGGTCTCCCATCATTCAAACAATAAGAGGGCAGTATGTGAGATGTGCGAAACCATACCCCAACATTCATAATTGAAATTAAAAGGGAAATACAACTTAAAGAAAATTGACAAAAATGAGAAAAGAAGAAAAAACCCTTTCTTGGAAGTGTGCTTCCAAAGGCTAGAGAGAGTCTTGTGAGAGGCTTCTTGGGAGCTTGGGAAACCTTGGGAGGATTCTAGAGAGAGTAGGGCAGAGGTTGGACGAACTTCAAGGGATTTGAGTGAGGAGGAAGTGGGAGCTTGGGTGGGTTTATATAGGAAAGGTGAGAGAATTCTTTATTATTTAGGTTTGGGACCCCTTATATTAAAATAATCCAAACCACAAACCATCCCATTGTATTTTCCCATGGTTTCTGGAAAAGGAAAGAGGAAAACAATATTTTACAAGTCCAAGGTCCGAAATTATTAAAAAATTAGGGTTGCTTATGTGGAGGTGAGTCACACTCTCATGGAAATTAATTTAAAAAGGCAAAGTGTTGAATAAGTTTTGAGGGCTCCATTAATTATTTGAAAAGTGAGTCAAGCAAACCCAAAACCTCATTATTTTAATGATAAAACACATATTGGCCGAACATAAGGGTTATGGTATTTTATTACATCACCATTGGGTCATTATGATGTCATAAAACACATTATATATTTAAATGGTATTTAATTTTTACCCAAAAATTTGACTGTCTCAGAAAATTATGAAAAATTCACCGTTGGATAATTTCGACGTCCTGATTCCAAATATAATATTTATTTTATCTAAATAATTTTCTAAATATGTGAATTATTACTTTTAATATAAAAACCTACATTTATAAAAAATTCACGGGTTTTGACAGAAATGGCTTTCAAACCTTAATAAAAAATTTAATTGCATTCATAAAGTTATAAGATCATTTATATTTAAAAATTAATTTAATATTAATAATAATATTTTATTAAAATATTATTTAATTAAAAAATCCTTTAATTTAATAAAATATAATTCTTAATTAAATAATAACTAAAAACATCATTTGTACTTTAAAAACTAATTACAATGCATCAAAAATGACTAGAAATTATATTCATTATTATATAAAAAAAATAATGTACATGAACATGGTGCTACTTATTTGATACATAACCCCTTAAAATAGCCGCATAAGACCTAAGGGTATGGTGTGCGATGGTGACAGACTCTTGGGGTTGCTCGGATAACATCGCTCGAGTGGTAATCTCTATCAACTTCCATTTTTCCCGTAGACGATCACGTTCGAGCTTGACTTGATGAAGCTCAGCTTGGGCTTGGTCAAGGGAAAAGCCCAAAGACGCCACCTCCTTTCCGAGCTCCGACAAATGGGCTTCGTAAGGGGAAATTCTACTAGATGAGGCCATCGCTTCCTTTGTCTGAGTAGAAAATTGGTTCGTTAAAGCCTTATATTTAAACTACCCAGATGATCACTGTTCAACGGCTATAAAAGTAACGGTCACAAATCTTAAAGTAAAACTAAAAAGTTGATATCTTATAAAAACATTTTTCATAAAGAATCATTTAACTGGATCAAGATGGATTTTCCATTAATGAAACTTCGGGTCGTTACAACATTCCCCCCTTAAGAAATTTCGCCCTCGAAATTTTACTTTTTTCACACTAAAACAAATGTGCGTAACTTAGCTTCATCATATCCTCAGACTCCCAAGTTTCTTCTTCAAACTTGTGGTTTCTCCACAACACCTTGACGAGGGGCATTGTCTTATTTCGTAGAAATTTTTCTCTACGATCCAAGATCTTTACTGGTTGCTCCTCATAAGAAAGATCGTCTTCTAATTGTACCACCTCAGAAGAGAGTACATGTGAAGGGTCTGGTATGTACTTCCTTAAGAGGGATACATGGAAGACATCATGAACCTTGGCCATAGTAGGTGGAAGTGCTAGTCGATAGGCCACAACTCCAACACGATCAAGAATCTCGAAGGGGCCGATGTACCTTGGACTTAACTTCTCTTTCTTTCCAAACCTCATGACCTTCTTCCACGGAGATATGCGTAAAAACACCATGTCTCCGACATTAAACTCAAGGTCTCGTCGACGATTATCTGCATAACTCTTCTGTCGACTTTGGGATGCCTTGATATGCTGCTGAATGGTTTTCACCTTCTCCACCATTTCTTCGACCATTTCTGGTCCAAGCAGCTTACGTTCACCGACCTCATCCCAACATGTCGGTGTTCTACACCTTTTCCCATACAGGGCTTCATATGGTGCCATTTGGATGCTCGAGTGGAAACTATTATTATAAGAGAACTCAACTAGAGGGATATGTTGATCCAATCCTCTTTTAAAGTCCATTGAGAACGCTCTCAACATATCCTCAATTGTTTGGATAGTCCGCTCGTATTGTCCATCAGTTTGAGGATGATAGGCCGTACTGAAGTTCAGTTCAGTATTCAGAGCATGTTGAAGACTCTTCCAAAACTTAGAGGTAAATCTTGGATCTCGGTCAGACACAATAGATAGTGGTACTCCATGAAACCGTACCACTTCCCTAATATATATCCGTGCCAGTTGATCCAAAGAGAAATCCTCTCGAATAGAAATGAATTGTGCAGTCTTTGTAAGACGATCCACAATAACTCAGATTGCATTGTTGCTTTTGGATGTCCTTGGAAGTCTAGTGAAGAAGTCCATGGTGATGTTCTCCCATTTCCATCCTGGTATGGGCAATGGTTGCATCATCCCCTTAGACTTCTGCCTCTCTGCCTTCACTTGCTGACACACCAGGCACTTTGATGTATATTCAGCGATCTCCTTCTTCATATTATCCCACCAAAAGTTTTCTCGGAGATCTCGATACATCTTTGTGCTCCCTGGGTGAATAGAGAAATTTGAACTATGTGCATCATCCAAAAGTTCCTTCTTCAGCTCCGAACATGATGGAACACATAGTCTTTTCCCAAACCTCACAATTCCTACTTCATTAACATTAAACTCTGAGGATTTTCCCTTTTTGATAGCTTCCACTTTTTCTTGGATTCTCGCATCATCCTTTTGAGAATCCTTTAACCTTTCCAATAGAGATGGTTGAGCAATCATTTGTTAAAGGATTGATGATGTTCCCTTATTTATGATTCCCACGTCCATCTTCATCAAGTCTAAGATGATTGGATCCTTCTGAATTCTCATCATTGATAGAATTGTTGGATCCTTTCTACTTAGGGCATCCGCCACCTTGTTCGCCTTCCCAGGGTGGTAATGTATTGAACAATCATAATCCTTTATGAGCTCTATCCATCTTCTATGGCGCATATTAAGCTCTTTCTGTGTGAATATATATTTAAGACTCTTGTGGTCAGTATATATCTCACATTTCTCTCCATAGAGATAATGCCGCCAGATTTTCAAGGCAAAGATCTCCGCCGCCAACTCTAGATCATGCGTTGGATAGTTTCGCTCATGGATTTTCAACTGTCTTGAGGCATAGGATATCAATTTATCATTCTGCATCAGCACACATCCTAAGACCTTCTTCGAAGCATCACTGAATACCACAAAAAGCTCCCCACTTGTGGGTAAAGTGAGAACAGGTGCAGTGATAAGCCTCCTTTTCAACTCCTTGAAGCTTTCTTCGCATTCATCACTCCAAGAAAACTTTACTCCCTTTCGAGTTATCTTGGTAAGAGGGTTGTACAATCGTGATAAGTTTCTCACAAATCGTCGATAATATCCAGCTAACCCCAAGAAGCTACGGATATCAGTTACCGATGATGGCCTCGGCCATCCCTCAATTGCATCTGTTTTGGAGGGGTCCACAGATATCTCATTGCTTGTGATGATATGGCCCAAGAATGTGACCTCCTTCAACCAGAACTCACACTTTCTGTACTTGGCATAGAGCTTCTCCTTGCGCAAAGTCTCCAGTACAGTTCTTAAATGCTCCTCATGGTCCTCCTTGGATTTGGAGTATATTATAATATCATCTATAAAGACTACCACGAATTTATCTATGTAATATATAAAGACTCTATTCATCAAGTCCATAAATATTTCTGGAGCATTGGTGAGTCCAAAAGGAATTACTATGAATTCATAGTGCTCGTACCTTGTACGAAAAGCAGTCTTGGGGATATCTTCCTTCTTCACCCTTACTTGATAGTATCCCGACCGCAAGTCGACCTTGGAGAAGTATTGTGCTCCACGCAGCTGATCAAACAAGTCATCGATTCTTGGGAGAGGATACTTGTTCTTTATCGTGATTTTGTTAAGTTCACGATAATCGATGCAAAGCCTCATTGACCCATCCTTCTTATTGACGAAGAGGACTGGTTCACCCCATGGTGATGCACTTGGGCGTATAAACCCTTTATCCAGATTCTTCTGTAGTTTTTTCTTCAGTACTTCAAGCTCAACCGCAACCATTCTATATGGAGTCGTGGATATTGGTAGCGCCCCAGGTATAAGTTCAATTGAGAACTCAACATCTCTTCTTGGAGGAAGACCAGGAAGTTTCTCGGTAAATACTTCAGCGAATTCCCTCACAATAGGCATTTCTTCAAGGGTGGTTTCTTCCTTGGACTCAATCATCTGAGCCAGATATGCGTGCTCATAAGGCAGTAATATCCATGCTTGAGATGATGGAGATAAAGGAGATTCATCTTCCTCCTGACACTTGTAATGAATTGGGGGTCGATTCTCCAAATGGAGTGTGATTTCCCTCTCCCGACAATTTATGTTGGCTCTGTATAAGGAAAGCCAATCCATGCCAAGAATTGCATTAAATTCCACCAAAGGGAGTATGACGAGGTTCGCTGGGAAATTCAATCCACAGATTATAACAGGGGAGGACTTATACTCATGGGATGCAATGATTGCCCCATTTGCCGTACTCACCGACATCTTTACTTCCATGATTTGTGGTGGTGCAGGGATTGTTCTACTAAACTTTTGAGATATAAAAGAGTGCGTAGAACCTGAATCAAAAAGTATGTTCTCTATTCTTGAATGAATAACTAGCGTACCTTTCACCACTTCATTGTCGGGGTTCACTTCGGTAGAAGTGATGGAAAAAGCTCTTCCTTGCTGTCTTGGAGGTTGTTGATTGCCTCCGATAACCCTTGGATTAGGGCACTGATTCGCAAAATGACCCGGTTCTTTGCATTTGAAGCATTGAACAATGCGTTGAGGTTCTAACGGAGCGTTCCTCTCCTCTGTCGCAGCCGCGAGTCCTTCTTGCTGACAGTTAACAGCTAGGTGCCCTTCTCTTCCACACTTGAAGCATTTTCTTGTCCCCCTAAGGCAATTTCCAGGGTGCTTCTTTCAACACTTTTGGCAAGTGGGGTGCTGGAATTTCATAGCGCCGTTGGATTTATCCATCGGACCACCAGCATTGAAGTCCACCTTCCGCTTCTTGTCCCCATGATACCCCTGTGATTCTCCGATCTCCATTTCAACCTTGAGGGCACATCGGACAATTTCCTCATAGCTGTCGAAGTCACGGATCGCTAATGCTTTCCGCAAGCTAGGCTTCGGCCCACCAAAGAAGTGGTCAATCTTGCATTCGGGGGTAACGACAAAGCCGGAAGCGTATCGTTCAATCCTTGTGATGTTTGCCTCGTACGCTCCCACAGATTTTTCATCTTTCTGCTTGAGGGAAAGGAAGTCCCTTTCCATCTTAAGACGGAGGGTGCGTGGAAAATATTTATCGAAAAACATCTTCCGGAATACCTTCCATTCCAAAGCCTCGATCTCCTCCTCAGGCTTCGTATTTTTGATCAATTTCCACCATTGATCAGCTTCACCATCCATACGATAAGCCGCCAGGAGAACCTTCTCTTTTTCAGAGCATTGGAGGATGGAGAATATTTTTTCAATGGAGTTGATCCATTGTTCAGCAAGTAGGAGGCCTTTGTCTCATGAAGCTTTCAATAGCGACTTGTTCTTTCTTAGGGGGGGTTGAACGTTCCTCTTGACCAGTGTTTCTTTTCAAAACTTGAGTTAGCTGAGAGAGAAGCGTGACAAAGTTCGCGATTCTCGCTCCCATTGGATTGGGCATCTCATTGGTACAATCATCACACTGATCTTCACAACGGTTGTTAGCTCGAGTTCTCCTATTACCGGCCATTGGCTGGAATAAAAGGAAAGTTAGGGGTAACACATAGAGGGTAATCCAATGACAAAAGTTGATGACTTATAAATAAACTTTAATCTCTTTAACTAATGAGTCTATAGGATTCAATCCAGGATTTTCATGATCTTCCTTCTAACATATATTCTTAGGGGCATTTTTCCCTTAATAAGGGTTCATACTAAGATTGTGAATTTATCAAAACATATCCCCCGGGAGTGTCGTAACCAAGAGTGCAGCAAGGCCCGTTGTCGTGCACCAGTTCCCGTTCGAGTCTAGCTCAAAGCGGTGTTTTCGGGTTTTACCCCTAGGATACATCTGTGCCAGAGCCGCCTCTACCTGCTCGTATCCAGACAGGGATGTATTTGTTTGATAAACCACTTACTTAGTATTTACCAAAACATAGGGATGTTTTTATTATGCTTAGTCTTGTATCTAAGGCTTTACTTGGGTTTCCTAATCCCAAAAATAACTAAACCTATCCTCTGATACCAACTATGAAAACCCTTATTTTTATTACAACTTAAACATGCTTTATTACATAAAACTTCACATGATACAACAAATAAGATCGAGAGGTTTAGTGTCTTTGGGGCTTAGTATCATTACATAAAAACTTTAAACATGAAATACAACATCCTTATTGAAAACTTCCTTTACATGACCACTACATTTCTTCGTACTTAGCATTGTATGGGATAACCTGAGGACATGCATAAGAAAAGGGTGAGCTATAAAGCCCAGTAAGGGAGTACACAATGAATAACATGAGGAGTACAATACATGTTAGGCAATAGGCATATCACTAGATCATAAGAGAGACATGAACATAAAGGCATGATAAAGCATGATAATCATAACATGAAAATGTGGCATCAACACTTAACATTGAATTAGCATGAGCCAAGGCTCATTGCACATGGAGCATGAGTAAACCCTCATTGCACTTGAAGCACGAGTAAACCCTCGTTGCAATTGAATTAGCATGAGTCAACACTCATTGCACATGACGTATCATGATACTATACTTTACCCAATGCATTGGAGCGCTATAAAGGGCGCACCCTTCTTAAACATTTCATTTCATGCATAAGTGTGCCACATGGATCATAAAACATGGATTCATAAAACATAATCATTTATTCCACGATAAAGTAATGTGGAATTCATACATGAAACTTTATAATCAATTAGTAAATGTTCATAAAGGTGAATACCCTTGATGGAGACATGGGCATGGTATTCACTACACAATGATATTGGTTTAGAAAATTGGTGTGATTTCGGCAGCGTAACGGCGTGACATAAGAATTCATAAAAAAAAGTTGATGAGAGAGAAAGGGGTTCCTCATCATATTTACATGTAATGGACAGTAAGGGGTCATATAGATACATGTCCCAAAAATTGAAAAGGAATTTAGATTCATGATACAAAAGTATTGCTTGAATATAGAAGGGGAGAAAAAGGTTCCTTTCGGAATTTCGGCATAGTAACGAGTGTACATGGGAGGAATTTAATGAGAGAGAAAGGGGTATCCCATCATTCAAAAAATAATAGGGAAGTATGGTAGAGGTTCGAAACCATACCCCAACATTCATAATTGAAATTAAAAGGGAAATACAACTTAAAGAAAATTGACAAAAATGAGAAAGGAAGAAAAAACCCTTACTTGGAAGTGTGCTTCCAAAGGCTAGAGAGAGGCTTGTGAGAGGCTTCTTGGGAGCATGGGGCACCTTGGGAGGATTCTAGAGAGAGTAGGGCAGAGGTTGGACGAACATCAAGGGCTTTGAGTGAGGAGGAAGTGGGAGCTTGGGTGGGTTTATATAGGAAAGGTGAGAGAATTCTTTATTATTTAGGTTTGGGACCCCTTATATTAAAATAATCCAAACCACAAACCATCCCATGGTATTTGCCCATGGTTTCTGGAAAAGGAAAGAGGAAAACAATATTTTACAAGTCCAAGGTCCGAACTTTTTAAAAAATTAGGGTTGCTTATGTGGAGGTGAGTCACACTCCCATGGAAATTAATTTAAAAAGGCAAAGTGTTGAATAAGTCTTGAAGGCTCCATTAATGCTTTGAAAAGTGAGTCTAACAAACCCAAAACCTCATTATTTTAATGATAAAACACATATTGGCCGAACATAAGGGTTATGGTATTTTATTACATCACCATTGGGTCATTATGATGTCATAAAACACATTATATATTTAAATGGTATTTAATTTTTACCCAATAATTTGACTGTCTCAGAAAATTATGAAAAATTCACCGTGGGATAATTTCAACATCCTGATTCCAAATATAATATTTATTTTATCTAAATAATTTTCTAAATATGTGAATTATTACTTTTAATATAAAAACCTACATTTATAAAAAATTCACGGGTTTTGACAGAAATGGCTTTCAAACCTTAATAAAAAATTTAATTTCATTCATAAAGTTATAAGATCATTTATATTTAAAAATTAATTTAATATTAATAATTATATTTTATTAAAATATTATTTAATTCAAAAATCCTTTAATTTAATAAAATATAATTCTTAATTAAATAATAACTAAAAACATCATTTGTACTTTAAAAACTAATTACAATGCATCAAAAATGACTAGAAATTATATTCATTATTATATACAAAAAATAATGTACATGAACATGGTGCTACTTATTTGTTACATAACCCCTTAAAATAGCCACATAAGACCTAAGGGTAAGGTGTGCGATGGTGACAGACTCTTGGGGTTTCTCGGATAACATCGCTTGAGTGGTAATCTCTATCAACTTCCATTTTTCCCGTAGACGATCACGTTCGAGCTTGACTTGATGAAGCTCAGCTTGGGATTGGTCAAGGGCAAAGCCCAAAGATGCCACCTCCTTTCCGAGATCCGATAAATGGGCTTCCTAAGGGGCAATTCTACTGGATGAGGCCATCGCTTCCTTTGTCTGAGTAAAAAATTGGTTCGTTAAAGCCTTATATTTAAACTACCCAGATGATCACCGTTCAACGGCTATAAAAGTAACGGTCACAAATCTTAAAGTAAAACTAAAAAGTTGATATCTTATAAAAACATTTTTCATAAAGAAACATTTAACTGGATCAAGGGGGATTTTCCATTAATGAAACTTCGGGTCGTTACAACATTCCCCCCTTAAGAAATTTCTCCCTCGAAATTTTCCTTTTTCCCACACTAAAACAAAAGTGGGTAACTTAGCTTCATCATATCCTCCGACTCCCAATTTGCTTCTTCAAACTTGTGGTTTCTCCACAACACCTTGATGATGGGCATTGTCTTATTTCGTAGAACTTTTTCTCTACGATCCAAGATCATTACTGGTTGCTCCTCATAAGAAAGATCGTCTTCTAATTGTACCACCTCAGAAGAGAGTACATGTGAAGGGTCTGGTATGTACTTCCTTAAGAGGGATACATGGAAGACATCATGCACCTTGGAATTAGTAGGTGGAAGTGCTAGTCGATAGGCCACAACCCCAACACAATCAAGAATCTCGAAGGGGCCGATGTACCTTGGACTTAACATCCCTTTCTTTCCAAACCTCATGACCTTCTTCCACGGAGATATGCGTAAAAACACCATGTCTCCGACTTTAACCTCAAGGTCTCGTCGATGATTATCTGCATAACTCTTCTGTCGACTTTGGGCTGCCTTGATATGCTGCTGAATGGTTTTCACCTTCTCCACCATTTCTTCGACCATTTCTGATCCAAGCAGCTTACGTTCACCGACCTCATCCCAACATGCCGGTGTTCTACACCTTTTCCCATACAGGGCTTCATATGGTGCCATTTGGATGCTCGAGTGGAAACTATTATTATAAGAGAACTCAACTAGAGGGAGATGTTGATCCCATCCTCCTTTAAAGTCCATTGAGCACGCTCTCAACATATCCTCAAGTGTTTAGATAGTCCGCACGGCTTGGCCATCAGTTTGAGGATGATAGGCCGTACTGAAGTTCAGTTCAGTATTCAGAGCATGTTGAAGACTCTTCCAAAACGTAGAGGTAAATCTTGGATCTCGGTCAGACACAATAGATAGTGGTACTCCATGCAACCGTACCACTTCCCTGATATATATCCGTGCCAGTTGATCCAAAGAGAAATCCTATAGAATAGCAATTAAGTGTGCAGTCTTTGTAAGACGATCCACAATAACCCATATTGCATTGTTGCTTTTGGATGTCCTTGGAAGTCCAGTGATGAAGTCCATGGTGATGTTCTCCCATTTCCATTCTGGTATGGGCAATGGTTGCATCATCCCCTTAGACTTCTGCCTCTCTGCCTTCACTTGCTGACACACCAGGCACTTTGATGTATATTCAGCGATCTCCTTCTTCATATTATCCCACCAAAAGTTTTCTCGGAGATCTCGATACATCTTTGTGCTCCCTGGGTGAATAGAGAAATTTGAACTATGTGCATCATCCAAAAGTTCCTTCTTCAGCTCCGAACTTGATGGAACACATAGTCTTTTCCCAAACCGCACAATTCCTTCTTCATTAACATTAAACTCTGAGGATTTTCCCTTTTTGATAGCTTCCACTATTTCTTGGATTCTCGAATCATCCTTTTGAGCATCCTTTATCCTTTCCAAAAGAGATGGTTGAGCAATCATTTGTGAATGGATTGATGATTTTCCCTTATTTATGATTCCCACGTCCATATTCATCAAGTATAAGAAGATTGGATCCTTCTCAATTCTCATCATTGATAGAATTGCTGGATCCTTTCTACTTAGGGCATCCGCCACCTTGTTCGCCTTCCCAGGGTTGTAATGTATTGAACATTCATAATCCTTTATGAGCTCTATCCATCTTCTCTGACGCATATTAATCTCTTTCTGTGTGAATACATATTTAAGACTCTTGTGGTCAGTATATATCTCACATTTCTCTCCATAGAGATAATGCCGCCAAATTTTCAAGGCAAAGATCACTGCCGCCAACTCCAGATCATGCGTTGGATAGTTTCGCTCATGGATTTTCAAATGTCTTGAGGCATAGGATATCACTTTATCATTCTGCATCAGCACACATCCTAAGCCCTTCTACGAAGCATCACTGAATACCAGAAAAAGCTCCCCACTTGTGGGTAAAGTGAGCACAGGTGCAGTGATAAGCCTCTTTTTCAACTCCTTGAAGCTTTCTTCGCATTCATCACTCCAAGAAAACTTTACTCCCTTTCGAGTTAGCTTGGTAAGAGGGTTGGACAATCGTGAGAAGTTTCTCACAAATCGTCGATAATATCCAGCTAACCCCAAGAAGCTACGGATATCAGTTACCGATGTTGGCCTCGGCCATCCCTCAATTGCATCTGTTTTGGAGGGGTCCACAGATATCCCATTTCTTGTGATGATATGTCCCAAGAATGAGACCTCCTTCAACCAGAACTCACACTTGCTGTACTTGGCATAGAGCTTCTCCTTGCGCAATGTCTCCAGTACAGTTCTTAAATGCTCATCATGGTCCTCCTTGGTTTTGGAGTATATTAGAATATCATCTATAAAGACTACCACAAATTTATCTAGGTAATCTCTAAAGACTCTATTCATCAAGTCCATGAATATTGCTGGAGCATTGGTGAGTCCAAAAGGCATTACTATGAATTCATAGTGCCCGTACCTTGTACGAAAAGCAGTCTTGGGGATATCTTCCTTCTTCACCCTTACTTGATAGTATCCCGACCACAAGTCGACCTTGGAGAAGTATTGTGCTCCACGCAGCTGATCAAACAATTCATCGATTCTTGGGAGAGGATACTTGTTCTTTATCGTGATTTTGTTAAGTTCACAATAATCGATGCAAAGCCGCATTGACCCATCCTTCTTCTTGACGAAGAGGACTGGTGCACCCCATGGTGATGCACTTGGGCTTATAAACCCTTTATCCAGATTCTCCTGTAGTTGTTTCTTCAGTTCTTCAAGATCAACCACAGCCATTCTATATGGAGTCTTGGATATTGTTAGTGCCCCAGGTATAAGTTCAATTGAGAAATCAACATCTCTTCTTGGAGGAAGACCATGAAGTTCCTCGGGAAATACTTCAGCGAATTCCCTCACAATATGCATTTCTTCAAGGGTGGTTTCTTCCTTGGACTCAATCATCTGAGCCAGATATGCGTGCTCATAAGGCAGTAATATCCATTCTTGAGATGATGGAGCTAAATGAGATTCATCTTCCTCCTGACACTTGTAATGAATCGGGGGTCGATTCTCCATATGGAGTGTGATTTCCCTCTCCCGACAATTTATGTTGGATCTATATAAGGAAAGACAATCCATGCCAAGAATTGCATCAAATTCCACCAAAGGGAGTATGACGAGGTTCGCCGGGAAATTCAATCCACAGATTATAACAGGGGAGGACTTATACTCATGGGATGCAATGATTTCCCCATTTTCCGTACTCACCGACATCTTTACTTCTATGATTTGTGGTGGTGCAGGGATTGTTCTACTAAACTTTTTAGATATAAAAGAATTCGTAGAACTTGAATCAAAAAGTACGTTCGCTATTCTTGAATGAATAACTAGCGTACCTGTCACCACTTCGTTGTCGGGGTTCACTTCGGCATAAGTGATGGAAAAAGCTCTTCCTTGCTGTCTTGGAGGTTGTTGATTGCCTCCGATAACCCTTGGATTAGGGCACTGATTCGCAAAATGACCCGGTTCATTGCATTTGAAGCATTGAACAACGCGTTGAGGTTCGAACGAAGCATTCCTCTCCTCTGTCGCAGCCGCGGGTCCTTCTTGCTGATAGTTAACAGCTAGGTTCCCTTCTCTTCCACACTTGAAGCATTTTCTTGTCCCCCTAAGGCAATTTCCAGGGTGCTTCTTTACACACTTTTGGCAAGTGGGGTGCTGGAATTTCTTAGTGCCGTTGGATTTATCCATCGGACCACCAGAATTGAATTCCACCTTCCGCTTCTTGTCCCCATGATACCCCTGTGATTCTCCGATCTCCATTTCAACCTTGAGGGCACATCGGACAATTTCCTCATAGTTGTCGAAGTCATGGATCGCTAATGCTTTCCGCAAGCTAGGCTTCAGCCCACCAAAGAAGCGGTCAACCTTGCACTCGGGGGTAACGACAAAGCCGGAAGCGTATCGTTCAAGCCTTGTGAAGTTTGCCTCGTACGCTCCCACAGATTCCTCATCTTTCTACTTGATGGAAAGTAAGTCCCTTTCCATCTTAAGACGGAGGGTGCGTGGAAAATATTTATCGAAAAACATCTTCCGGAATACCTTCCATTCCAAAGCCTCGATCTCCTCCTCAGGCTTCGTATTTTTGATCAACATCCACCATTGATCAGCTTCACCCTCCATACGATAAGCCGCCAGGAGAACCTTCTCTTTTTCAGAGCATTGGAGGATGGAGAATATCTTTTCAATGGAGTTGGTCCATTGTTCAGCAATCGTGGGATCGGATGTTCCACTAAAAGTAGGAGGCCTTTGTCTCATGAAGATTTCAATAGCGAATTTTTCATTCTTAGGGGGGGTTGAACGTTCCTCTTGACCAGTGTTTCTATTCAAAACTTGAGTTAGCTTAGAGAGAAGTGTGACAAAGTTCGCGATTCCCGCTCCCATTGGATTGGGCATCTCATTGGTACAATCATCACACTGATCTTCACAACGGTTGTTAGCCCGAGTTCTCCTATTACCGGCCATTGGCTGGAATAAAAGGAAAGTTAGGGGTAACACATAGAGGGTAATCCAAAGACAAAAGTTGATGACTTATAAATAAACTTTAATCTCTTTAACTAATGAGTCTATAGGATTCAATCCAGGATTTTCATGATCTTCCTTCTAACATATATTCTTAGGGGCATTTTTCCCTTAATAAGGTTTCATAATAAGATTGTGAATTTATCAAAATATATCCCCCGGGAGTGTCGTAACCAAGAGTGCAGCAAGGCCCTTTGTCGTGCACTAGTTCCCGTTCGAGTCTAGCTCAAAGCGGTGTTTTCAGGTTTTACCCCTAGGATACATCTGTGCCAGAGCCTCCTCTACCCGCTCGTATCCAGACAGGGATGTATTTGTTTGATAAAACACTTACTTAGTATTTACCAAAACTTAGGGATGCTTTTATTATGCTTAGTCTTGTATCTAAGGCTTTACTAGGGTTTCCTAATCCCAAAAATAACTAAACCTATCCTCTGATACCAACTATGACAACCCTGCTTTTTATTACAACTTAAACATGCTTTATTACATAAAAATTCACTTGAAACAATAATGAAGATCGAGAGGTTTAGTGTCTTTGGGTCTTAGGATCATTACATAAAAACTTTAAACATGAAATACAACATCCTTATTGAAAACTTCCTTTACATGACCACTACATTCCTTTGTACTTAGCATTTCATGGGATAACCTGAGGACATGCATAAGAAAAGGGTGAGCTATAAAGCCCAGTAAGGGAGTACACAATGAATAACATGAGGAGTACAATACATGTTAGGAAATATGCATATCACTAGAGCATAAGAGAGACATGAACATAAAGGCATGATAAAGAATGATAATCATAACATGAAAATGTGGCAACAACACATAACATTGAATTAGCATGAGCCAAGGCTCATTGCACATGGAGCATGAGTAAACCCTCATTGCACTTGAGGCACGAGTAAACCCTCTTTGTACTTGAATTAGCATGAGTAAACACTCCTTGCACATGACGTATCATGATACTATACTTTACCCAATGCATTGGAGCGCTATAAAGGGTGCACCCTTCTTAAACATTTCATTTCATGCATAAGTGTGCCACATGGATCATAAAACATGGATTCATAAAACATAATCATTTATTCCACGATAAAGGAATGTGGAATTAATACATGAAACTTTATAATCAATTAGTAAATGTGCATAATGGTGAATACCCTTGATGGAGACATGGGCATGGTATTCACTACACAATTATATTGGTTTAGAAAATTGGTGTGATTTCGGCAGCGTAACAGCGTGACATAAGAATTCATAAAAAAAAGTTGATGAGAGAGAAAGGGGATACTCATCATATTTACATGTAATGGACAGTAAGGAGGTCATATAGATACATGTCCCAACAATTGAAAAGGAATTTAGATTCATGATACAAAAGTATTGCTTGAATATAGAAGGGGAGAAAAATGTTCCTTTCGGAATTTCGGCATAGTAACGGGTGTATATGGGAGGCATTTAATGAGAGAGAAAGGGGTCTCCCATCATTCAAAAAATAAGAGGGCAGTATGGGAGAGGTGCGAAACCATACCCCAACATTCATAATTGAAATTAAAAGGGAAATACAACTTAATGAAAATTGACAAAAATGAGAAAGGAAGAAAAAACCCTTACTTGGAAGCGTGCTTCCAAAGGCTAGAGAGAGGCTTGTGAGAGGCTTCTTGGAAGCTTGGGGCACCTTGGGAGGATTCTAGAGAGAGTAGAGCAGATGTTGGACGAACTTAAAGGGCTTTTAGTGGGGAGGAAGTGGGAGCTTGGGTGGGTTTATATAGGAAAGGTGAGAGAATTCTTTATTATTTAGGTTTGGGACCCCTTATATTAAAATAATCCAAACCACAAACCATACCATGGTATTTGCCCATGGTTTCTGGAAAAGGAAATAGGAAAACAATGTTTTACAAGTCCAAGGTCCGAACTTATTAAAAAATTAGGGTTGCTTATGTGGAGGTGAGTCACACTCCCATGGAAATTAATTCAAAAAGGAAAAGTGTTGAATAAGTCTTGGGGGCTCCATTAATGCTTTGAAAAGCGAGTCAAACAAACCCAAAACCTCATTATTTTAATGATAAAACACATATTGGCCGAACATAAGGTTTATGGTATTTTATTACATCACCATTGGGTCATTATGATGTCATAAAACACATTATATATTTAAATGGTATTTAATTTTTACCCAAAAATTTGACAATCTCAGAAAATTATGAAAAATTCACCGTTGGATAATTTCGACGTCCTGATTCCAAAAATAATATTTATTTTATCTAAATAATTTTCTAAATATGTGAATTTTTACTTTTAATATAAAAACGGACATTTATAAAAAATTAACGGGTTTTGATAGAAATGGATTTCAAACCTTAATAAAAAATTTAATTGCATTCATAAACTTATAAGATCATTTATATTTAAAAATTAATTTAATATTAATAATAATATTTTATTAAAATATTATTTAATTCAAAAATCCTTTATTTTAATAAAATATAATTCTTAATTAAATAATAACTAAAAACATCATTTGTACTTTAAAAACTAATTACAATGCATCAAAAATGACTAGAAATTATATTCATTATTATATACAAAAAATAATGTACATGAAAATGGTGCTACTTATTTGTAACATAACCCCTTAAAATAGCCGCATAAGACCTAAGGGTAAGGTATGCGATGGTGACAGACTCTTGGGGTTGCTCGGATAACATCGCTCGAGTGGTAATCTCTATCAACTTCCATTTTTCCCGTAGAAGATCACGTTCGAGCTTGACTTGATGAAGCTCAGCTTGGGCTTGGTCAAGGGAAAAGCCCAAAGACGCCACCTCCTTTCTGAGCTCTGACAAATGGGACTCGTAAGGGGAAATTCTACTGGATGAGGCCATCGCTTCCTTTGTCTGAGTAGAAAATTGGTTCGTTAAAGCCTTATATTTAAACTACCCAAATGATCACTGTTCAACGGCTATAAAAGTAACGGTCACAAATCTTAATGTAAAACTAAAAAGTTTATATCTTATAAAAACATTATTCATAAAGAAACATTTAACTGGATCAAGAGGGATTTCCCATTAATGAAACTTCGGGTCGTTACAGAAAATATTAGATTTAAATTTTGATAAAAAAAGGTCTTAGTTTTTTGTTTCCTCGTGTCAAAATTATCATTAGGTAAATTTTTCCTTTTTTTTGAACAAGTTTATATTATCAGTAAATAGAAACAAATTTTTTTTAATGAATATAGTTTATTATATTAAGTCACCATGTTATAAATGTGGCATAAATATTTATAGAACATATACTAAATATTATTCTATACAAAATGATAAAAATTTCATAAAATTTAAATCAAATTACTAAAAATTAATTATAATGTCTATATAATTATGAAATCATTTGTTGACATTAATATAATGCTTGTGCAACATTTGAAAAGAAAAAAATTTTAATTTTTCAAAGATATAATATGAGGTAAGGATAATATTAACTTAATGAATGAAAATGATTAATAATAAATAATTATTTTTTTATATTTAGTATTTTTTAATTTATATAAAAAATTAATTTTTCAAACGTTATCATAGTGCATGTGTATGTTATGAAACGTCCATATTTTTATCATAAAAAATATTTCATGATATAAATGATAATAAAAAATTCTCTCGAAATTTTATATTTTGATATTTTATAATTATAAAATATATTTATTCTCTTATATTTATTAAACATTGAATAATAGTAGAACATTTCAAAACACTTACGCAACATTGCTAGATTTCCTGTGAAAGCCTAAGAAAAGTCAATGTAAATTTTATAAAAAATATTTAAAATTATAATACATGGATGAAATATTTTTTCTCATTTTTTATGGACATATACAAGAAGGGATAAATTATTTATATCTTTAAATCTTAATATCATATATTCATGGTATTCATAAAATCAATTTACTAGGATAACCATAAAAATGATTATAAAGGGTTTCTATTATTAAAAATATATAAGTTGTTATATAATAAATAAATATTATATTGAGTCAATTATTATTGGTAATGGATTATAATTTCCTTAGTTTTCCATTTTTTGAATCACTTTCTAATTTATAATTACATTCTTAAACATTAATTTGCGGAATGATTTCAGAAACGTTATTGATTTCTTTTATTATAAGGGTACACATTCTCTCCATTGTAAAACATATACCATACTCTTTTTCTCACCTTATTATATCAAGACAACTATATAAATTTTAATTAAATTTTTATAAGGCAATTTTCTCATCTTAAGTCATTTCATTGATGTCATGGACTCAATCCAATGATGGTGGTTTGAGGATCAAGGTAAGAGCATCCATGACACTCTCTCTTTTCTAATTTCAGATTTAATTCATAATAATTCAAGAATTTTTATACCATGATTCTATTTATATGTTATTGAAATAATTTTTAGCAATAAAGTATTAAATATTTTCCATGTACTCTTTCTAAACTCGTTTTTATAAGTTGTTATTACATCAAAATATATGTTTTTCTAAAATGATGTTTTTTCATTTCAATTATAATATTACTCATTTAAATATGATGTTTAATATATAAATTTATCCCTAAAAATTTATATTATTTATGATAAAAAACATTAAAACTAAAATATTTATCAGGTTTTCGATTATTTTAATATTTTTTGAGAAACATCACTCATTGTGGGGTGTTTACTCTACTCTTTGAATGATGATGTTTTTTTAACAAGTGAATTTCATGTATATTGCGTTAAATTTTTTTATTATTACATATAACCGGAAAATTTAAGTAGTTTTATTATTATGATTCCTTAATATTAATTTATCCAACATAATAATGAAAATAAAGGTAATCACCAAAAGTAATTTGTACCCAATAAATTAATATTTTTAATGAAAATTATATGAATATTGACTATTTCATGACCTATTGAAATAAATTTATTCTATTATGATACGTAAATAATAACATTTAAACTTTTAAATGTTATTAAACCCGTGTAAAATGATTATGGACAGTTACTACTTGTCCGCAATAATTTTGTATTTTTTGAACTGAATGATCTCAATGCAAACAACGTAAAATATACCAATTTTGAATGTAAATTAGAAATATTACACATAAAGTAAATGAATATTAATAAGTTAATTTAAATCAACAAAATTTATTTTGAATGTAATAAATTAATATAATTTCATTATTTTTATAGAAAATATATATTTGATAGGAGTAATAACTAGAGGTAAGTGTTTTGTCTTCTAAAAATTTACATTTAATGTTTTGAACTGTTTATCTAAAGAAATCCCTTTATTTTCATATTCAATGTTTTTTTTAAAAACTTTTATTATATACACTTTTATTATTCCCTAATTCTATTTACTGGTATCCACGAATGTATTTATAAAATATTGAAATAAATCTCTTTATATGTTTTAATCATGTGTCTTTATTAAATAATCTGTGATAGTAGTATCCTTTTAAATAAATTTACCAAGATATAATTTTCAAATAAAATAATTTTATTTTCATTATAATGAGACCACATCATGTTTTCAATGTTTTCAATTATTATTTCTTTGTTCATTATTCTATAAAAATATTTCCTTTGACGTAAATTATGTTAATTTTCAAATATTTTTATTTTTTATAGGATAATTTTCAATTACATTTCATATGTCTTAAAAATAAATGTTTTATGATATTTATTGTATTATAATATAACATCTATATTTTATTCATTTAATTATTCTTGGAAATTATATATAAAGATATATGGGTTTAATAAATCCCTCTAAATGATTTTGCTATTGATTTATTTTCCAAATAAAATATATTAGAAATAATTGAATTGATTATTTCATTGTAAGGGTCATTTTATGGGTGTTTTTAAGATTAATTAAGAATATGGTATCATGGGAAACCATCATGTTTATTCATTGATATTTGTTATATGTTATGTGAATTTTTTATTAAATTATTTCTCCAAGTATGTTTATTTTGTGTGTAATTATAGGTTTTGAGTATCTCAATTTTTTATTAACTGGTGAAAACATCATGGATTTTTATATTTTTTGAATGGAATGACAAGGATTTATTGTTTTAATAACATTTAATATGTTTAATTCCTACACCACATTTTCAAATGGTTTTTATAAGGTTTAAATATGAGTATGATTAATTATGAATTCTAGATCTAAATATGATATTTAGTCCACCATGGATGAAAATTTAGTATTTAAAGAGTTTTGTTTTGTAGAAAATTGTCCATTTAGAAGATAAATATGTGTTTCAATATGTAGTAGATTTACATAACTCTATAAATCTAAAAACTTAAATGATATTTTCTATGTTATTCATAAAATATTTTTAATAAACCATTTATCTATCTGATTCATATGTTTAGTACTTAATAATTGATATCAAATTTGGGTATAGATTATATTAGAGGATCAGATATTGTAAGATGAGTAAATTTAAATTTTTTTACAAAACATGTAGTTTTATTATGTATTTTTGGGGACCATAAGTCCTCAATAATAGATAAAAATTGGTTTTTTGGTTAACGATAAAGAATGGTATATTTGGATAATAAATAATGAAGGATAAAAACCTAAACCGAGTTTGGTTTAACAAATATATTTGAATTATAGATGTCATAGTTTCGGATATATTATTATTTATATTTCATTATCATATGATTATTCACTATAATATACTCAAAATAACCATTTTAATTTGTAGTAAATAACTAAAAATAAAAGGAATAAAATGTCAAAATATCCTTTCTACAACAATGAACACGTTCCTTTGGAAAATACCATGATACATTGATAGTTTTATTTTCTTCAATAAATAAAATTTATCTTGGGAATTCAATATTTGGAAAAATAAAATGACTATAATATTATACCATCGTAAATTCATGAACAAGTGCGATTATTATAAATATAAATACTTGGTTTTATAAATATATTTTTTTAAAAAATATCCTACTATTTAACCTAAAATAAATTTCTGTTGTAAAGTCAACATTTGATAATATTCCACTATTTTGATATACACAACTTGGATATAAAAAATTATGATTGTGAAGACACAATATCCATATTGGCGGTTGCGACAATGATATTATTTTTTATGACATGTTTTAATAATATTCAAAGAATAATAATTAATATATATTCTTATTAGATATATATGTTTTCATAATATATATAAAAACATAGTATATAACTTAATTATAAAATAATTAAATAAATAAAATTATTGTGAAGGAATATATGTTTTATAATTGGTAAATCTGTATATAAAAAGATTTAACATTGTTCTCTTTTTAAGGAATATTTTTAATTATTTAATATTTTATAAATATTCATTTATGAAAATTATGTCAATTAATTTTGATATAATGAAAATGGATTTACCATGTGATGAAATAATGATACTATTTTTCATTTAATAAATGCATTCTTTTTTATTCAATATAATTTTTTTATATTCTATATTAATTTTAATGGGTAAATTTATAAATATTTGAAATTTAATTTTTAAAAAATTCACATTATTATTCTCTTAATGAAATCAAAATTATCTTAGTGTTTTTTTAATTATTTTTTAGAGAAATTTGATATTATGGTGAAGATTAAACAAATTATTTTTTCCCCAATATAGTGACTACTTTTTGATCAACATGTTATAAATGTGAAAAATTTATTATCAATGTTTTGTAATATATGTCAAATTATATTATTCTATAAATATAATAAAATAATTATTCAATTATTACAAATTAATTCTAATTAAATGTCAAATATGAAATCATTTATTGATGTTAACACATTGCTTCAATAGTGAAGGAAAAGTTAAACATTGTGTATTTGTGAGATAATATAAGAGATTCTAATTCTATAATATACTAAACGTATAAATAATATTAATAATCAAAATTGTATTCTATATTTATGAATTTTTAAAAAATATAATAAGACAATAATCCAAATTCTTATATAGTGTTTCTGCAAGTCATGATTTTGAAAACTTATTTTTCATAAAAATGTTATCAATGTATAAAAGAGAATAAATAAATTTATTGATTGTTTTATATGGTATTTTTTATGACAAAAATATTAATCTTATCAATTTATTTTTAATATTTAATAATAAAAAAATTATCTAAAATCTGTACTCATCAGTGATGCATCGTTTGTGCATGGTGTAGAAAAGATAAAGTAAATGGTTATAAAAATATATAAAATGTTCCTATTTAGATAAATTCCATTGTTTAATTTTTTAAGGAAAAATATTATTATTAAAAATTTATTTATTTCTTCAAATATTAATTTCATAGTTATTTAGATTTTTTTTAAATAAAAATTTTAGAATAACCCAGAAACTTATAATAAATTGTATTTAATGTTAAAAATAATATAAAAATTTATAAAAACATTAATTTATATATTGATTTAATTTGGATCATTAATGGATGATAATATCATCTATTTACCATTTATGATAAACATTATTTTCTAAAATTTTATTCTTGAATCTTATGAACTAAATACTAGAGAAGATGACATTGAATCGTAAAAATAAATAGGGGATCATTCAAACCACCCGAAAACAAAACTAATGATAGGTTATATCTTCATATAATACCTATATCCATATTTCTAGTTCCATTAATCCATTCATATGGTTCTAGAATTTCCAAAATTGACTTCATTCTAGGATTTGGAATTAATCCAAATGAGGGGGTTCAAAAATCAAGCTGAGAGTTTCTAATAATTATTCATGTGTTTAATTTATGATTATTTTCCTAAAACTATTAAAAACCTATATTATTTTAATATAATTATTCTATTTACATGTTATTTTAATTATACAAATCCCTAAATTATTAAATATCATTTATTACCAGTCACCAAATTATTTTCAATTTGTAATTATTTCATTAAAATACAGGTTTTTCAAAGATAATATCTTTTCCATTCAATTATTCCTGTACATTATTCAATAAAATATGTACATTATAAAAATAACCATAAAAATAGATAATTTATAATAAATTATTTAAACCAAACTACAGAGATTATTATTTTTTTATTACTTTTAAACAATTTAGAAAATAATCACTCCATATGCCAGTTTTATACTACCAAAGTGAACAGTGATGTTCTAAAAATATTCGGACATCCATAGATGTTCTTAAAAATTGATTTTTTTGATTGATTATGATATGAATTATAAATTATTACTATTATTAAAATTATAAAATATTAATTCATCCATCATAATAATTAAATTAATGGTATACAATCATAGTAATTATTATTCATGGAAAATAATATTTTCATGGAAAATTATGAGAATAGTTATTATTTCATGGATTATTAACCTCTATTAATTATGGAATGATATGGAAAATATACCTTGAAAATTATGGACCATATGCAAAAAATGTAAAATAATATTTTAACCATTATTATTATACCAAATAAAATTGGAACTTATTGACTGAAGGATCACAAGACATCAAAGGTAAATAATCCAAATTTGGTAAATGAATGAAATATTAAAATAATTTAAATAAAAGTAAGCAGAATATTGTAATTTAAATTTAAAATTTAATAATAAAGTAAATAACATATTTTTTTTCTAAAGGATATAAGAAAAATGAGGTGATACATGACTCTATTTTAGGGGCATACATTTAGACCTTTACCATAAATTTTATAAATTTTCCCACTCAAACATTTATCCCCCATGTTCATATTTTATATTTTTTTTATATAATTGTTATATATAATTATTTTATTACATAAGATCGTTTTTAATTTTTAATATATTTCTTTATAAAACAAATAAATAAATATTCATATGGTTTCTACATGATAAATTATTTACAAATGTGTGAACATAGTATCTTTTAAAATGATTTCTTCATGATAAAATTCATACCTCATATTTTTTTATTCTATTTACAACTATTCCTGTTCATATAATCATGGTTTTCATAATTAACTTTTATTCTATTTATTCTAAAAAATAATTTCCTTTGAAATAAATTTATCTAATAATTTAAAATGTTCTATTTTTTCTTTTTTATGTTAACTAAATATTATTATACATAATGATTGAAATGTAGTTGTCATGAATTTTATGTTGAGATTAAATATTATACGTTTTTATTCTGTTTCTAGTTCATAGAAATCATATGTTATAATGGTTGGGTAATTTATAGACCCTAGTTAATTTTTTAGAAATTTGTTCTCCAGATAAAATATATTTGAAATAATAGTATATGTTATTTTATTATAAGGATGAATATACTGGAAATTTTTTATGATATTATGAATATGACTTCCCAAGATTCCTTCTTGAATTTTTGGACTTTATTATTTCTTATGTGATTTTTTTTGAATTTTTTGGCCAATGAAGATAACATTATGAGTGATTGTGGTTTTAATGATCTCAAATTTTGTTATTAAGAGGTGAATATTTTCATGGGTTATTCTACTTTTTTCAATTACTAAATTGTTTCCTTTATTTTAATACCCCTTATAGAGTTTTATAATTGTCTATATTTTAAAATTTATTTTTAAATTTCCTAATGTTGACTATGAAATATTATGAAGTCTCACTTTCGAATATGAGATTTTTGACTTCAATGAAGAAAAATTATCATTGAATGTGATAGTTTTAGTGGGAATATATTTTTGGAATAAAATTATGTATTTTGATTTAGAATTATTTTTCGTAACAATAAAAAAATATAATTTTAAATTCAATTGGGTATAAAAGTGATATAATATTTACACGAACTAGGTAATTAGGGGATGGATATATTGCGTTTTTTATAGTTGGGGTTAACAAACCACCAACCTCATCACACATAAAACCCATCCACCAGACATCTCTATAAATAAAACCAAACCCATCATAAACTATACCCTCAACCATATCATCAAATAAAATTCAAAATTTATTGTCCCATTTCCTTTCCGATATTAATTGACCATATCATTCATCAGATGTAGAAAGTATAAATACCCCTAAAATATCAAAAAAATTTATAATCCACTCAATAAATCCATGAACTCTTTATAGACACACAATAATTTACATACGTTGTATTTTCTTTGTTTTAAACCCCCCCCCCCATTTTCTCATTTTAATTTAATAAATAATGGTAGTTTTTAACATATTGAATTTTCATTTTTATTAATAAGTTAGTCATATCTAAATAAAATATATATAAAAATTTAAAAACATTTCTTATTTTTTAACATATTGAATTTTCATTTTCATTTTGTGGTGTGTAGTTATATCATCTCTTTGGAGCCATTGAGAGAGGTACTATAGGAATGTAATCAACCTAAATTCACTTATTGTTCCACCAATATATTTACTCTAGATTCAAAATAAGTTTTAACTTACACTCAGGTAGTGAAGAATAATATTATCACATGAAATCAAAATTAAAAAACTTAATTCTCCCATTTTACACTGACTTCCATGTTTTAAAACTAGTTTTATATATTTTATAAAATTAAAATACATATTTTTAATATTTTTTAATGATTTTTATTAATTTGTTTTTTTAATTTCCATTTTTAATATCTATTAATACTTCGGAATTTTTTATTATTCAATGTTTTGTTTTCAATATACATTCATTTTTATTATTAAATTTTATTGGAGTGTCGTAGATATTTTTTTTGAGAACTTGTGCTTCCCTCATAGTATTTTAAAATATTTCGTTTTTGATCGAATTTTATTTATTATATTAATAATTTTTAATGAAAAACATTAAAATATAGAATTTTATGAAAAAATTTTTTCCACATGGAGATATTCTAGGATTATTATTTAATTATATTTTTTCATTATTATTATAATTTTTAAAAATCATATTAAAATATATAAATAAAGTCTTATAATGTGAAAATAAATTTATTAATTATTGAAAACAAATATTAAAATGTAAATAATATTTTTTATATTTTTTGTATTGTTAGTCATTAATTTATATTGTGAACCCTCTTTGGGGTTCCATTGTAGGTTCTTATAGCCACCCTATTATTCCTTATCATTATAAAGTGTCCAATGTTGGGAAGTGAATAAGGAAAATAGATACATACAATGTTTATTAACATTTTTTATTCAATTATTTTGTTCACTAGATTATGACTGTATGTGAAAAATAAAACACCTACTACTTTTATAGAGTTAATTGGAGAAGAGAAAATAACCCAATTCCATAAAACAAATATTTAATTAACACATTGAAAGAGTAAATGACTTCATCCTCCACCAAATCCATAAAAAGTAATTTGTAATATAAACATTTCATTTCCATGAACCCATTTTACACTCTCTAAACACAAATATCATTCTTACATGAATATCTTTATACTATGAATTTCTTCATACATCATAATTATAATTGTATTTTGGGTTATCATAATGACTCAGAAATAAACATATTTTAGAAGTGGATTAAGTGTGTTCCAATGAATTTGAAATTTCCTTTGAAAATATTATTCATTATATATTTTAAATGTAAGAATTAATTCAACAATTAAAATAAATAAGAAGACATATACACCATTATATTCTAATAATAGACAATATATATTTATGTACATTTCTTCCCTTTTTCTATTTCATACCAAAAACAATATTGTTATATATGGTTCAAACTCATTCATATGATATCTTAATAACATAACATTTCAATGTTTATCCTTATATATAAATAGTTATTATACATTTCATGTTAAAATGACCAAAAAAAATTTAATTCAAATATTAGATACATATAAAAAATATTCAACATTAATTTTGAAACCAGTTCAAAATTTTCAAATTTTGATACACAAAAGATAATATCATTACTGTATATAAAAATCATAATTTGACACTCATAATTATTAAATTCATGAATATATGTGGTCTACCCCATCATTGGTAAATTATTATTATTTTGAATCATTTTCTGAACACGAGTGTTGAGCCCTTGAATTCTCACATTATAACTTACAATGTCTACTTTAATAAACATGATTTTAAACAATATTCATCAATATGAAGTTTATCTAGGTGATCAATGCACATATCATCTTAGAAAAATCAGTTTTAAAAGTTAATTTCTTATTCATCCAAAAATATTAAACTTTATATTGGTAATAATAATATAAAAATTAGATTTTATAACTATATAAGCATGAAAATTTATTCATTATTAAAAATAGTATTATTATACATTTAATAACATTTTGTTGTAAAATAAAATTTTTAATTAAAATTAAATGATTTATATATTGTTTCCATATATTTAATTTTTACAATTAAAATATAATTTATGGTATTAATGATATATCTAAAAATATTAATTTTTGTTCTATGATTTTAATTCCCAATTTTTGAATTTTTTTTGGAAGATTGAAATGAAATATAAATGTTCTAGTCGTTTTGTATAATAATAAAATTTAATAAATATTTATATATGATATTTATATATATATATAAGATGATAGTCCATACTCAGTACTGACGTACATGACACTACATTACCTAGTTAAGCATAGTTGGGGTAGTGGTGAATTGAGGTCTTATTGGACTTTTGTAGTAATTTCAAAATCCAATTAACAAATACATAGGTTTAGGTTATATTTATTAATGTATTCCATAATAAAAAAAATTAAAATAATAATTAAAAATTTTTAGATTATACTTTATAATTACTATTTATATATCATTAAATAATAGTACTGTGCTGAAATATATTTTTATATTTTAGGTTTTCCTCAAATTTGATTAACAAATAGATTTTATACAAAAACCATATAGTGTCTATTATAAATGGTTAATTAACTATAATTTTTTAAATGAGAATAAAATTATAAAACATATTTATTTAATTTCATGTTAAATTCACATTAATTTAATAATTTAATTTTAAATATTTCAAATAATATATAGATATTTAAATGAGTTTAGGGAGTTAAACATGTATTTAGAATCAAAATTAGGTTGGGTTGAGGTGATAAATTTTAAATTTAAAGGGTTTATAAATAGATTAATGTTTTAATAAATTCTGTTCCCTTAATTTATTAAGTATCTATTATAATGAAATCCTCAATATATAACAATATTTATGTGTATATATATATAAAACATTTTAACATATTTAATAATAATAAGTAACTTTTTTTGTATTGGTATTCATTTAATATGTGTTTATATATATATTATATATATAAGGTACTAATATTTATAAATGAATTTATTTATTATTTATATATTACTATATAAATTTATTTTCTATATATAATAATTAATTGTTTTTTGAAGTATTTTTAATTAACTTATAAAACAATTATTATTTTTTCAAATAATGACTCAGAAAAATAAGTATTATATGAAAATATATTATATTATTTATCTCATTGTCCAATTTAATGCAATATTTTTCCACTATTGTAATGCATTTATACATTTATAATATTTGGTTCCTAAATACAGATAAATTCTCTATTTTTACCCGAAGTGGCATTTTCCTTTGTTAAAATTTTTTATTCCATTACTTTTTCACCCAATCCTAATTTTGGGGTAATAATTTCCCCTCCCCTTTTCAACAACATGGAAAATAAAAACATAAAACAAGAAATTAATAAAAAATATAATGTTATTATATATCATTATAGACATTTAGATTCAAATTCTTATGTATAAGAAAAAATGATAGCCAAACTAAAAATAATAACTCTATGATTTGAGTAGAATTCATCACATTTACGGGGCTTGTAAAGATAACATTCTATTCATTGAAAGGAAAATGTTCTCACCTATACATAATATTTAATACTAGATTTTATATAAAATTAAACACATATTTTCGTTGGTTGAAAAAAGAATGTTACTATTTGTATGTGATGCATAAACATAAATTGATTTTCTAACATATGATTTACGTCGAAGCTCGAATCTTCATGATTATCTTAATGGAAATTCTTTACTACATAAAGATATATCTTCTTTTCTTATTCCATGTTATGGTTTTTTTCTGGAATTAGTTTACTCATTGTTATTCTTTAGCTTTGTAAAAAGACTCAATTATTTCTAAAGCATATAAGAGGATAATATTTTAATTCCTTCTATTAAGTAAAATTATTTCCAAAATATTTAATCCAACATAAAGGTAGTTTCTCTCATATAATTGTAATTAACATTAACTAATATATATGTAAGTGCTTTCTAATAATTTTGTAAAGGGTATGATTGTTTTCTAAAATGTTTCCTTGAATATTCTATCTCTTGAGTAAGGATCCTTTTATGTTTCAAATATAAAAATATGGGTAACCATATTTATAAGGGTAAAACCATGATACCCTTATCAACTCGATAATTCATATGTAATCGTAGAATTTTATTCTACAAAATGCAATCATTCACCCTCTTTTATATCTACAAACCTATTTTATAACATTAAATGATTTGAATGTATATAATCAATGATTTAGTTTATTTTGACCATTTAATATTTTATCTAATGTTTAAAAATGATTAAATTGGAATGAAATAAAAATTTGAGTCAAACTTTAATTAAATGGGGAAATGAAAAATTTTATGTGGATTGTGTAATATGAACATTAAATTTTTTTCAATTTATCTTAAAATCTACTCAACTCCATGATTGATTCCCTTTTGATTCCCTCAAAACTATTTGATAAAAAATCTAGTGAGTCTTCGAAAAATAAAATTTATCCCGTATCTATTTTCCAAAACTTCATAATCCCAATTTCTCTCACCTCCAACATTTTTGAATCACATAAATATTCTCTTATCTAGGAAGGTTATTAATGAAATTTCATTACTTCCTATGTCATGAACACATCCCTCTAAAGTTACGACTCTTGGAATGGTGTTGAAAAAAAGATATATTTACCCCCAAATCCCACCATCAACAGGTTATGGGTTCTTGAAAAGCATCGATGATATATAATCCCAGACATTAAAGAAATCTTACTCATAATGATTGGAAGTAATAGATATGTTAGGAACATCCAACAAACATCTCCATCTAATAACAAATTATTTATAAATATCATTACAATAGGTTATGACTTATATAATATGATACAACTGAAAAAATGAAAACAATATACAACCTTGGTGCTAGCCACCAATTTTTGTCCCAATAGAGATGGGATTCAACATCATTATCAATATTCCTTCATTACTATCCAAGGAGGGGAACTATTGGAGGGAGGTTTTGATGAAATTTTGGTATCAAAGGTTATGTTAAAGAGATATGATATAATTTGGTGATAATAACTACAAAAGATAAATGAATTAGTTTTGAAACCATATCATCTTGGATTAGTAAATTGTGTATGCAATGGAGACTATATATGAAACGTGATATTAAGAACCTCTAGGATTTTATTTAAGGTCCTTCAACATTACAAAACCTCCTATTAATGTTATTTCTTCTGAGGAGGTGGATCCCTTGAAAATAATCATCTAACATACATGTATGTATATATGTTACATCTATTATACAATGATAAATATATTAAATATAAATTAACCAATTAACCATAAATTATTTGGGTTGAGAGTATGGTTTCCCATCATTTTTTTCTTTATTAGGAGTGGATTCATATCGATTTCCCCATCATAAATATGTGTAAAAAATGACCATCGAGTGGAGGTTGATGATGAAAATAATGATTTGATCATATTTTAATAGCATAAACACCAAATTATTTAGAATTATGAGGATTATATTTTTGATCATGGGAAAAAGGATGACTTGAGGAGGTATACGTCTCCTTTTATTTGAATCAATATCCATGAGAGAACTAGGATTTATTGGTTGGGAATATGTCATGAAGTATAGCTCAACAATTGTAGTTCTTGTTCCTAGGGGTTTGTGATGGGATGGTTGATTTGTATAAGATGATTCATGGTTAGGTTATAGGGTAATATTATATCTGTGACTATAATGGTGGATATTATTCTAAACATATTATCCGATTATTATGGTCTTTCAAATATCATCTCCTGATTATAGGTGAGACAACAAACTACCATTTTGATCATGAAACCCTTCGATTATCATCCCATTTAATTGAATGATCATAGTTATTATCATTATTTGAGTTTCATCACTTTATTATTCATACAGGGAACCAGATAATATAACTCAATTAAAACCCAAATATTAAATTCTTGATCCTTGATTATTTTTACCACTTCCAGTCAGTTTAAAACCCTCACTTTTCGACCATTAGTGGGGGTTCTTATAAATAATTCCTAAATATTGGTTGTGAAATGGAGGTATGGGTTAGGGATAATATTCCATTGATGTTTTTCATATCATTAAATATCATTCTTCTAAAAATATGTTTTTTAATTATTAGGTTTGTGGTAAGGGTTTTTTTATAATAATTTATATCTTACAATATTCTCCCGTGCCTATTGTGCAAGAGATTTGGTCTGGGGGAAGGGGATCTTATATGTTTTAATTTGTGTCAATCAATATACACTTTACAAAATCCATGTGAAAAGGGACTTGTTTTAGGGAATATGAAAATTTAATTCTTTTTCAATAATTTATTTTCTATCTTGAATTAAATTAAATTTTTTAGTAATGTGAAATAATTTTTTTTCTTTTTTGTATTTTTCTTTTTTCTTTTCTTTTTGGGATGTGGTAAAGGTATTATGTGTTTATATTACAAGAATTGCTTAATATCATACGAGAAATATTTGAAATATCCTTGATAATTATAATATCGGGTACACTTCATCCACCATGAAGCATTATTTTTCATGATGTGTTTGAAAATCTAGTTAGTGAATCAATGCCGCCCAAATTGGACATCATCATGGTGTGGTCGATTGGTTCATTTTATTTGTATTCTAGTGGTGGATCTACATTTTTTAATTAATTTTTTTAGTGAACTATATGTGTATTAATTTAAAACCCTCATATATATTGGAATGGACCTGTAGTAATTAGTAATTGGGATATTAATTCCTTAGATGTTTTTTTGTAATATCTATTAAAAATTCACATCATAGTAAATATTATTTTTCACAATTATTATTTTTTGTATTTTATTCATGTCATTTTCTAAATAGAATTCTATAATTTAGATTTTATTTGTATTAATAATGCTTATAATTTTTCCATATATGAAACTTATCATGGATAATATGATAAACAATGAATTTTATATACTATTAATAGTATGTTTAAATATTCTCAAAATTTTAAATATGTGGGCCATGAAATATGTTTGAGGTTTAAATAAATGTTCTTCATAGATTATTAAAATTCTATAAAAAATGATAAACTAATTTGGAAAATTTATTGCAATGATTAGTTATTCAAATATTAATAAAAAGTTTTTTAAAATTTCACACGACGATATCATCCTTGGACGTTTCATTCATGCTATGTAATAATATTACATGATACCCACTTGAAAAATTATATTTTTATAGTAATATTTTTTCTTTAATAGATAATTAATATTATTCCATGAAACATTCATCTATTACTAAATTAGTTTTAACAAATAATTAAAGGGTTTTCACAATGAATGTCTTGATAAATATCTGATAAATGAAAATGGGTTAATTTTTTTTTTGATTTTTTTATTTCCTAACAATTATATGTTATAATTAAATATAATTATTCAATGTTTTTATAATAATTATTTTGAATTTTACAAGTTATGATAAATATATAATAACTAAAAAAACAATTGGAAATTGTGTTTGTTTTTTAAACTCAATAACCTGTATGTTTAAATGAATTTTTTCAAGTATCATATGAATGATTGTAAATAGATTACTATAATATCTTGTTAACATAATTTATTACCTATTAATATTGATAAATTATTAATTTGATGAATTGAATAATATTCAAGTTCTTTATTTGATGTTTTCATTAGGTATAATGCATTAATGGGGGACATGTGAAAATTTAATTATAAATTCAAATCATGATACATGAGGATAAATGATGTACTTATTATCATCTCATAGAATTTATAATAGATATTATTCAAATAAAATATATAATTTTATTTTCTATTATATTATGTTCAATTTTTCCTATTTAAATCCATATGACTTTAGTTTTTTAATTGTTTTAACTTCTATAATATTGTTTTTCTATAATGACTATTTTCATGATAACAATATATTGGATGGTTTTTATGGACATATGTCTATAATTTATTGGGATTATGTAACCCAATTTAGTAATAACTATCATGAATGTGTTCTTAGTATCCTGATTTTATTTATTCTTTACATTATTAGGATTATTTATCTGATAAAATGTTATGAAAGTAGTGATTCACCAAGAAGTGACCTTTTATTAAAAACCTTGTTCTTATTTGAGAGGTTTCTCCCCAAGTTTTTATTTCAAAAATATTTTAAATATTTCATGCGGCAATGAACATTATACCTATTTTTTATTAGTTTAGTTCTATATATGGTGATATTCTTCAAATTTATATCATAGGATGGTAGATTTTTTCACACCCTTTACATATCATTTACATTTTTTAAACATGCATAGAAAAAAAAATTTTTTGACAGGTATGTAATGTAAATATTTTTAATATTCTCAATAAATTATCAATACAAAAAGTATGGCAGTTTATAGGAGAATTTATTATTTTTATATATATATTTGAAAATGATTTATAAATTCTGAAACAAATTTAAATGTTTAAAAATTTATTTCAAAATTTATTTGGGTGTTTTGAATGAGGTATAATTATATTTGGACATGTATTGGAGTATCTTGAATTTATAATAAATGTTTTACTTTTCAATTATGTATTTGTTTCATGAAAAAAAATTATTTTAAAAATAAGAATTATACATATATAGGAAACTATCTCATTATAATGGTAAATCTATTATGTGTAATTCAAGTGATGAAAGTGGGGTATTTATAAAGGTACCCATGTGATGGTATGTATTTTGTAAATATAACATACTATTTTTTAAATTTTAATGGAAATAAATCTTTCTTGATAATTTTAATGTTTAAGAATAAATTTTTCGTACGTTTAGAAATTATTCTAATGGTTTTTCCTTATTTTTATAATGTTTATTATTTATTGTGTAATTGTATCTATAGATTTCTTAAACTCATGGAATGATGGTATCTTCCTATGTTAGGGTAGTTATTTTTATCCCTTACTTGAAAAATGAGAATCCATGAATTCTAATGCTTGAAAATTCTTTAACATATGATTCCTCCAATTATTTTTGGGTATGTATGAAATTGTTAATCCAAAATAATGGTATGCTGGAGTAATAATTTAACTAATGGTTGTCTAAGGGTCACCTAATTTTTATTTAATGGTCATGTGAGTTCTTTGAACTGAACATAATTCTTCCCATTCTCCTCCACAATTTCCTTTAAGGTTTTCTAATAGTCATGTAAGGGTATCCAAATGCATAATTGTGAAACCATGTAACCCATATATAGCGCATACTCTATACATAGTGTTTTTGTTTTAAATAAAAAATATTTTTATTTTTTCACTTATGCTATTATTTTTCATGATTTTAATGGTATTAAATGACAAAAATAAATTATTTAAATTCCAATTGAATATTTAAATTTATCTCTATCATTTTTAATGGTTTTAACTATCATATAATCAACATTAAATTAAAAAATAAAGTAAATTAAAAAATGTAATTTTTAAATGGTTTTATGTAATATCAATATGGGAATGTATCATTATATCTTAAAAGATAAAATTCTATATTTTAGGTACTTTTTCCATTCCCTTTAATCTAGTTGATCACATCTATTCTTACAAGACTAAATAGTCTTCTACGAATTGACCTAATCCCTTCTCATGTGTTTATAATAGTATATTCCCACATTCTATCTCCTCTACTATTGTTGTATTTTCTATGAATTAACCTTTCTAGGTAGGGTATGTGTGACTTATATTTTTTTATGTATCTTTTAATCAATAATTATTTAATAACATTGCATAAATATATGTCTTTAACCAAAAAATAAAATGATTTGGTTTTATCACATGAATAATTATCATTATAGAATATAATGATATATATATAAAGAATATCCCAATAGAAACTATAAATATAAAATTAATTATATTATTTCAAATAATGAAACCTTAAAATTGAGATAGATTATAATATCATCCAATTTTTAACAACATTATTTTTAATATGTGAATTATATGATTATGTAATATATATATATGATAACCTATAAGTAATATAATGAAAAGTAAATGTTAAATTTCATAAAAAAATATTAAAATATGATTAATTGGAATTTATATCTTGGGAGTAAAAATGATTTTATTTCATTTTAACTATTTTTATTTAATATTTAAAATTATTTAATTGTAATTAATGATATCTTATTGTCATACATGAAATGTATCTTGTTAGGTATTTGAAACTCCACAGCATGCCTTAATTATAAAAAATGATTATGTAACAAACTATTAATAACAAAAGGGATAGATGGATTTATTATTACATGTTGTATTATTACGTTCTTAACAATTTACAGTGTTTGATTTACATCATTTTATATATAATTTTATCTATTAAAGATTATATTTCATATGTTATTGTTATTATTGCATAAATCGAATTATAAATATTATTTCATAAATTAGTTAATTATGATTATCTTAGAATATAAAAATCACATGATGATATATATATATATTAATGAAAATAATTTCAAAAATTTATTTTTATTGTTTAATCATATGTAATAGATGGAATTATACTTTATAATTTGTAATATTTTAATAAGAGATAAAATTCAAGAATATGGTGTTGTTGAATAAATATGACTATTCAAATATTATCCTAGAAAAATTAATATACAATCACATATTGTGCTTTAAATATTATTTGATAATATTAAAATGATAACATGTCTTGATGTTAAAGGTATTTTAAATTTAAGATGACAATTGTTCTATAATTTTAGATATTAGAAATATGAAATTCAGATTATTTTATGATAATGATAATTATCATTTTATATTACGGTAATTCAATTTTTTACTACGACTCTTTTTTTTAATATGATTTATGTTACACGTTGATATTTACATGATAGTGTACAATCAACTCGGTTGTATTATTATTCTTTTTTTAGCATGGATTCATTCATGATACAACATAAAAATATAAATTTTTATTCTATTATTAATTTAATTAAAATATCTTGAGAAAAAATAAATAATTATCATCATGAAATTTATTAAAAACAGAAATAATGATTAAACAATATTATATTTATTATAGCTACATTCATATAAAGATATATGTTTTTAATGTTATAATCCTATTCATAATCATGTGATTAATTTAATATGAAATTAATATGGCTGTTTGTAAATGTTTAATTCATTGGGAATGAGTGATACCATTTTCGATTATGTGAGGTATGAATAATATCATGTTATATTTATAATTTCCATTAAAAAATTTATTGTAAAATAAATATGGTATATATTTATGATCAGTAAATTAGGACCTTCAGGTGAATGATTTATAACATAATATGGTTGGTGTAATGATGAGTAATGGGAAAGGGTTCCTCAGGATATGGTGATGTTGAAAATTATGATGGAAAGAGGTATCGGTTATGATGGTGATGGTGGATCATGGTGAGAATTATAATAACAATAGTGGAACAAGATTTCCATCTATGAAGAACATTTTGGATTGGGTTTATGGATGTGATTATGTTTTCATGATAAAATATATGGGATATTATTCACAATGGTTTGGTACAATAGGTATGTTATCATAGATTCAAAGTTTGACATTCTCATCACTGATTACATTTTTCAAATGATTTCTTGAGAACTAATTAGATGATTTTTTGATACAAAAACTTTTTATCTAGATGGATTTGTTTAATGATATGCACTATTAGTGGATCTTTTCTGTTGTATATTTGGCTATGAAATATTGTACCTAGATGTAGGGAAATAAAATTCAATGTATGGAATAATGGGGTTGGTTATTGATTTATAATTTTAATATTAAAATATTTTATAATACAATGAATGAATTAATAGTAATGTTTGAAATTGTATTGTAAATTTAAAATATTAAACATAGAAATGAAAATGGAATAATATTATAGATGATGAATAAATTAATATTTTACATGATACATGTATGATCTATTGAGATATCATCCTTAGTGGTAGAATCCGAGAGTCCTATGTGATTACAATGGTAATTGATTTTAAGGCTATATAGTTTCCCCTAGTGTTGTTATGATATTTAAATAATATTTATGATTTTTTCTTAAATACCCACCTCTGCCATGTTAAATGGATAGTTGAGTCCCAAATGTGGTGGGTAGTTTTTCCCCCAACATCTAGGTTGGATAATATATAGATAGGTGACTACCCATCTCCCTCCCTCTCTCTCTCTATTCTATAGTAGTATTATGTGTGGGTATACAAAGTGGTGGTTTCCAATACATGTGTCTATTAGGGTATGACTGATATAGGTTATTATGCATACATGTATCCCAGATTTATTATCCTATTGGTTAATACTAGTTCGTTATGAGTAGTCTATAATGGATTGAGATATAGTAAATTATACATTGGATGTGGAGGATTCCAAAAATAAACATTGTTTCTATATGGAGAATGTGTATTTGATGATATGTCACACATGTACATCATATGATATTTTTACCCATGTGTTTTTTTGTATGATTATTTCTAGAAGGGAATTCGTCTCAAGATATGCGTCGTTGGGCCTTGAGAGTGAAGAACTAGTTGGGAACTTTTTTGGGATGACCATTTATATATATGTACATATATATATTTTATTAATGTTTTTTATATATGTGTGAATTATATAGTTAGTGATCCATGGTGATGGTCATAAAAGAATAATATACATGGTTTGGAGGTTAGTTTGTTTCATTTGATTATTTATTATGATAAAGTATGCTTGTTTCACCAATACCACAAGTGGTTACATAGATTATCCAAATGATTATACCTATTATTCTCAACAAATATATATATATATAATATATTTCTCCAGCCGTTAGGGTTTCGTTCTTGATCGAGCTAGAATTTTTTAGTTCGAGGAGTTTTTGGATCATCATCGTTGCAGCATAGAATTTACCTATTTTACATTTTATTTTTAGTTCAATCTAGTTGGGTATGTTGTCACATCATGTATTATGATTTATTTGACTATTTTGAGTTGGCGTTGTTAGGTTGTTGTTCTCATCTTATCTCTAACTTCTCAAATATTTATGATGGAATTTCCTCCCATGGGTTTGATTAGATATACCTGGTTCAAGTTGTCATCTCATGCCCTATTAGAGGTGGGATTTGAGGGTCATTATATCTCTTAATTTATTATCGACCAAGGAGGTGTACATTTGGGGTGACGGGTCATGAAATTATTGTATATAAATATATTTATATTTATACAAAAAAGTATATTTAATTAAATATGTTATATATAATACTAAATTTATATTTACACTTAATATTTAATAGATCAAGTGAAATTTTTTATAAAATATTAAAAATTAATATTTATTAAAAAAACTAATTAGTATTGAGAAATAGATATATAAAAACATTTTTGTGATTTAATTATTTAATAAATTAATTATTATGTTAAGATTTATTGAAGATATAACATAAATATCAAATGATCACAAATTTTTACCTGGATATACATTTGGAATCCATGAGATCTAAAATCAATGCTTTGAAAAATATATACACTATTTAATTTTGACGTACCGTGAACAATATTTTTTATGTATCAAACAAACATTTAGATGGACTCCACAAATATGTTTCTAATTTTGATACCATAATTTTGTTAAAGTAGATGGAATCTTAACTTCAATTAAGTGGGTCATCTTATATTTCTTAGGAGAAGAATAAATTTATTCATGGGGAATATATTCATAGAGATATTACAGTGTTTTTATTTTAAAATTTATCTTATTACAGTTTTATTTATAAATTTATATTTATGTATTTATATTATCATTTATTTTGATACAAAAAAGGAAAATACATGTTTAAATACATATAAATGTAAAATGTATTTATAAATATTTAAACCATATGAAAATAGACATTTTTATCCATTTTATTTTTAAAAAATATTAAAAAAATTTATTATCATTATGAAAATTTAAGAATATATATGTTCCTAATGAAATATAAATAAAAATTTTATTCAAAAATTTGTGTGTTCCAATACTTTAACAAACATATTTATATTTAACTTATATTTTTTTAATAATCGTAAAATAATATTAGTATATATATACTAAAATAGATATATATTGAAAAATATAAATACATATATACATACGTGTATCTATATATTTTTTCCAAAATATCACGTGTAAAATCCTCTAGGCTAGTGGTAAATGTCTTTTGTATGCATCTACATATAACTATGGTTCTTTATATGTTAAAAAATATATTATTATACATATTAATTCATATATATAGACACACACAGAGTAATATATATATATATATATATATATATTAGTAGATTGTGAGACACACAGACATCTAAATGTACAAATATATATAGAAATAAATGTATTTTTTAAATATAAAAATTTGATAAATGTATTATTGTATTATATGTATATATATAATTATACTATAAATTATAAATATATATGTAAATTTTAAAATACATAAATAAATATATAAATGTTTACATAAACATATATATATATATATATATATGTTATTGTTGTTGTGTGTTTCATTGGTAGTAAAAACCAAGTTACCCTGTTTCTGTAACCTGGGATTAAATCAAGTTAATGTTTTATATTCGAAATACTATATTAGTACTATAGAAGGTAATGTAGTGGTAATGTAGTAGGGGAATTATTCATCCAAATTAGGATTTTTCCCAAAAAATCAGGCTTCTAGTCCACTAGACATTCCTTTCGTCAATGGCCATTGTGACACATGTCTTTCAGTCAATCATTCGGCCACCAATCCATAAAAAATTAAGGAAATTGTCTTTGGATGACAAGTGAAATGGTGTGGCATAAAATATTATTCGACAAAACTCGATGGTGGTGCAGCCAGGAGACATATAAGATTCATTTGTTGAGTAGCATTGAAAGTGGGATTGACATACTAGTGAATAATCAACAAACCACCCATGCCAAATAATTTTATATATGGGATTGATGGCTGACCTTCTAGTGACTATTATGCAGTGGCATTAATCAAATGATGAGTCCTGAAAAACATGTGAGGAACTAAGTCACCATGAAAGGAATCACAGAGTGAGTGCCTCAAAAGATTGATCGAATGGTTTGCGCCTATCATGCATCCCTCTACTCACATGGTAGTTTTGGTTGGAGAGGATCCCTTCAATTATTTTTCAAAGGGTATAACTATCCATTTATTCTTAGTAGGAGTGATGAAATATTCATATTGGTGACATGGTTCCAAGACAACTCATAAGGGGAAACAAGTCAAGCAATCAATGTCTAGAAATGATCCAAGTTTCTCTATTGTGCATATATGACATATACTAAAAAATCAAGCATTTGACCTTTGGGTGATGTAGTTACCTCTAATAAAATTGTCTTTCAAACCATCATTTCTAATAGAATAGATCAAGAGGGTGCTTTCATTCCTTGTGGGGAGGGATGAGGATTTTCCAACTGGAGTATTTTTGGGTTTATGTTGTTTGGTTTCTAGTAATAAACTCTACCAATATATATATATAAATATATTTAATCAATTTAGGCGAATTTAATTGTATAATTATTTATAATTATGTCAAAAAATAAATATATCAAAATGATGTATCTATATATATAAATATATACATAAATATATAATTATATAAATATAAATGTAAATTCATCAATATTTTTTATAAATATAATTTAAAAAATATATAATTTTATAAAATTATAGGTATCAATATATAAGTAAAACTTATGTATGAAAATAAATATAATTAGATTCATATTTCATAAAACATAAATGGACTATGTGAGAATGGGATATTTGTGACTAGGCGGGGTCCCATCATAAGTAGTATGTCGGGAGGGACTATTTGCAACATGACCCACTGACCATCGTAAATAAATATTTATTTGCGATGGGAATTTGGTCACATCGTAAAAAGATTGACATGGGTTGAGCACCAATCCACGAGAAGAGTATTTGTGATGATTTTTTATACCCATCCCAAATAATCATAAGTGTTTTTTTGTATTTACGACTCCAGTTAACTCTCATCGCAAATAATATGCCTGTATCTCGGTATTTGTATGGGGACCCATCACAAATACCTTTTTAAATTCCACCTCTAATTTATAAGGGGTTAGTATTTACGATGGATACATTCACACATAATACTATTTGTGAAGGGATTATCCTCGCAAAATACTTCTGAACCAAATAATCTATCCTATATATAAACACATCGGATATTCTAACATTCCACTCCATTCTCTTCCCATCTCTCCATATATACTTACTTTTTCACTCTCAAAATATTTCCATGCCTAGGATTCTATCACAGATCAATATTCAAGTCTTAAAAAATATGAATGATTCAGTCTTAAGATACTTATCATAATCTATTATTTTTTAGTTAATTCATTTTATTTTGTATAAGTTATAAGTATTGTTAATTAGTAGCAATTAAAATAAATTTGAAATAGAATGTTTTATTTTGCATTAATTTCTTTTCCAAATAATTATGTGTGATTAGTATTAATTTGTATCATTTAATAGTTATTATATAAATAATTACTAATACGTAGTCATTAGTATTAATTAGAAAAATCATTATTAATTAGTCATAATTAGTCATAATTATTAATAATTAACGATAATTAATAAAAAATAGTGTTAATAAGCAATAAATTGAAATAAATATTTAAACAAATTAATAAATAGTAATTATTAGTGATTATTAAAAGTAGATAGTAATATTTAGAGGTAACTATTAAAAATTAGTAAAAATTAGTAAAAATAAGCGAAACTAAGTATAAATTAGCGGAAATTATTAATAAATTGTAATAATTAGTAATAATTTTTAATTAACAGTAATAATTAGTGGTAATGTGTAAGAAATAGTATTAAATATGACAAAATAGTTATAATATGAATAATTAGTAACAAAATTAATATTTATTTATAAATATTAATAATTAATAATAAATATGAATAATTAGTATTGGTTATCATTAAAAATTATTGATTACAAATAATTAGGAATAATTGGTAACAATTAGTAATAATTAAAAAAAATTAGTAATAATTACGAATAATTAGTTTTAATTATGAATAAATAGATATAATTTAAAATAAATATGAATATTTATGAATAAATATGAATATTTTGGAATAAATATGAATTTTTTTTAGAAATTTTTATAATTTTTAATAATTAGAAATAATTAGTAATAAAAATGAATAATTAGTAATAATTGGTAATAAATATGAAAAATTAGCCACAACTATTATAAATATTTGTAATTAGTAATAAATAATAATATATAGTACAAATGCAATAATTAATAATATTTATGAATAATTAGTAATAGTTTCTAAAAATTAGTAGTAAATAGTAATTAATCATATTAAATACTAATAATTAGTAATAAATAGATATAATTAAGAATAATTAGTAATAATTAGTAATAATTATAAATAATTATAAATAATTATAAATAATTTCTTATAATTATGAATAATTACAAATCAAATTGTATAATTAGGCAAAAAATAGGAATAATTCAGAATAAATATGAATAATTAGGAATAAATATGAATAATTTTTAATATTTTGTAATAATTGTTAATACTTAGTAATAATTTTTTATAAGTAGTAATAGTTAGTTTTAATTTCTAATAATTTGTATTAATTACTAATAATTTTCAATAAATATGATTAATAAGTAATATTTAGTAATAATTTGTAATAATTTGTAATAATCTGTAATAATTTGGAATAGTTAGTAATAAATTTTAATAATTAGTAATAATTAGTAATAAATAGTTATATTTGGTAATAAATTGTAACAATTTATTATTATAATAATAAATTGTATGAAATATAATTAATTAGTAATAATTAATAATAATTAGTAATAATTTATATTAAATATTAATAAATAGTATTTAATATGATTAATTAGTAATAATTAGTAATAATTAGTAATAATTAGTAATAATTAGTAATAATTAGAAATAATTATAAATAATTAGAAATTATTAGTAATAATTAGTAATAATTTATAATAATTGTTAATAATTGGTAATAACTAGTAATAATTTGTAATAAATAGTAATAATTTTTCATTTTTAGTAATAATTAGTTATAAATATGAATAAATAGTTATAAATTTTATAATTAGTAATAATTTGGGATAATTAGTAATTATCAGCGATAATTAGTAATAATTATTAATAATTAGTAATAATGAGTCATAATTAGTAATAATCACTAATAATTAGTAATAGGCTTTATTAATCACTAATAATCACTAATAATTAATTATAAATAGAAATAAATAGTTATAAATAGTAATAATTAGGAATAATTAGTAGTAAATAGTAATAATTATTAATAATTAGTAAAAATTAGTAATAATTAGGAATAATTAGTGATCATTTGAAATAATGAATAATAATTAGTAATATTCAGTAATAATTGTCAATAATCATTAATAATAAATAATAATCACTAATAATTTGTAATAATTAGTAATAAATAGTAATAATTATTACTAATTAGTAGTCATTTGTAATGATTAGTAAAAATTAGTAAAAATTAGAAGTAATTGGTAATTATCATTAATTATTATTATTAATTAATAATAATTAGTAATAATTAGTTCTAATTTGTAATAAATAGTAATAATTCATAATAATTAGTAAAAAATGTGATAATTACTTATAAATAGTAAAAATTAGTAAAAATCATTAATTATAACTAATAATCACTAATGAATACGAATAAATAATAATAAATAATAATAATTAGTAGTAATTAGTAATTATTTGTTATAAATAGTAATCAAAAGTAATAATTAGTAATAATTAGTAATTATTATTAATAACTTGTAATAACTAGTTATAATTATTAATAATTAGTAATAAATATTAATGATAATTAATAATTCCTAATATTTATTGATAATTATTAATAATTAGTAACAATTAGTAATAATTACTAATAATTACTAATAATTGGCAATAATTAGTAATATTTAATAATAATTAGTTCTAAGTAGTAATAATTAGTAATTATTGGTAATAAATAGAAATAACTATTACAAAATAGTATTTAATTGTAATAATTCATAGTAATTAATTGTAATTAGAAATAATTGGTTATAATTAGTGAAAACCAGTAATGGATTGAAATAATTTGTAATACATTGTAATAGATAGTAATAGATAGTAATATATAGTGATATACGTAAATTGTAATATATAGTAATAGTTATATATAGTAATAGTAATAGATATTAACAGTAGTAGATGTAAATGTTAATATATAGTAATTATAATAGATACTAATAGTAATAGATAGTAATAGTGAAAAATTAATAATTTCATAAACTAATAAATTAATAAAATAATAAATTATTAAAGTATGAAATAATTTTAAATCAACATAGTTTCCAATGGAGTAATAATTATAAATAAATTTACATAATTTGATGTGGATTCCCGGGTAAAATTTTGGCTGACAGATCATATCCATGAAACGTTCTCCTACTAAAATCACTATGAAAAATCTCCTCCAACATACATATATCTATTTTTGTATGCACAAGAATGGAGAGAAAAGCAATAAGAACTCCCTCCTCTCCATTATCATTTATAAAAAAATGGATATGCGTATGTTAGAGGAGATTTTTCATTCTCAATTCAGTTAGATAACGATTCAAGGAGATGAGTCCTCAAGAAAAAGGGGCTCTTTCTCCCAACCACTCATGTCCTTGCAATATTCTCCCTCTAAAATAACAATAAAAAATATACTCTAAGATGCAGATATCCATTTTTTTCTCTAGAATGGAGAGCAGTGCAGTGAGGCATCTATGATTTCTATTTTCATACATATTAAAATAGATATTTTTACATCATATCATATTTTTTATTCTAATTCTTTTTGGAGAAAGTTCCAAATAGATGACTCTTTGAGAAAATGATATATGAAAATCTACCTAAAAATATGTTTCCTATAATTAGCCATAATTAGAATAAGATAGATATAATTACTAATAATTAGTGATAATTTGTATAACTTATTATAAATTAGTGTAGATTAGTAATGAATTTAATAAACTATATAAATAAATATAAAATAATTGATGTTGTTATAAATTTATATTAAAGTGAATTTACTTTTCTGAAATTTTTTAGACAATGTTTTTTCTATATCAAATTATTCAAAAAATAATAAGTATATTATATTTTTTAGTGATATGTGGAACATGTAATCTGAAAAAATTTGTTATTCAATGATCATTGAATAAATCTGCACAGTAATCAAAATGGTTCTATTTTAAATCATGTATATATTTTTGGTGTTAAATATTTCTTATTATTTTCATCATCTAAGCAGAAAAAATCCAAATGGATAATTAAGTGGACTTGTATAAAATGTTCATTGAGGGTGTCTGACACATTGCACAATGTTGGGGGTATTCTATTGCATATTAATTTTTAAGGAAATTTTTTTTTGGTATCAACATGGTGAATGTTGTTCTATATAATATACTATTAATTTTGTTCTAAATCCTTCAATGTTTTAAAATTTAGTACATGATGTAGAATTTCTAACTTTTCAAAATACTACAATGAAAGATGATATTTATTTAACTCAATAGTTGGAAACATCCCATTTTTATGAGTTTTTGAGATCCACAGGGGATGCCTTATATCCTTTCTGGAGGATATGAGAATTTAATGCAGTTTCAAATTTTATTTCTATTAAAATAGATAAGGGAATTTAAAATATATATTTTGGTCAGATATATTCCTTAGTTAAAACAATATTACCTGAAGGAAATCTGTTGCTTATAAATTTCTAGGAGAGTAGGAGGCTGGTTCGCAATATGGGACATGGTTATTATAATTTTCATGAATGTTAAAATAATTGAATCATATATTATGGTGAAAATTATTCATTGGATATTTTCCCACAAGTGGACATGCGGGGTATAATGAGGTTAATTAGGTATGTGTGGATCTATTACTATAAAAAAGTTGAGATATTTACCGCTTACACCTATATTTCAATGTTTAATTATGTCCCAGAACACAGTGGAATTAATGTAATTGCAGAATGCCAATATTTTAACTTGTAAAATCTTAAATCATCCCTCAGATTGTGATTCATGGAATCATTTTGACCATGTTCTTCTGTCTTTTTCTTTTGAAGCTCGAGAGTTACGATTGGTTCATTATACTGATTTTTTGTGACTATTTTCTTCTTATGGTAGTATGTATTCATGTTGCCTTGTCTTTATAACTCTATAAAATATATCTTTATGGATTTTGATGAAGGATCCATGTATCTTTTAGTCCTTATTAATTATAGAGAGCCTAAAAAATATTTTATAGGTTGTTCATCGGAGAAAAGTACTCAACAGGGGGGTGAATTGTGTATCTATAAAAATTTATGTTTGAAAAGATTTCTTAAAATGATCCCCAATAAAAATAAATTCAACCAAATTAATCAAGGTAATATGATTATGAAGGTTTGACTGTTCAAATAACATCCTAGAAGATTTATTAATTCTTAATAATCTTGATGTCAGTTGTTGATATTTCATTTGAATCTATTATAATAAAGAAAAAAATTATAACTTCTATGTATGATTAGATATCAGATTAAATATCGTGATATCTGAATTATTTAGAAAACAAGTAAATATTAATTAAATAACACAGTGGACATAAAACAAGTGGTTCAGTCTCAAGTAGAGATCTAATCCCCTCTACTTGGTGATCACCTTCCACCAAGTAGTTTATATTACTAATATTGATCCACACCCTGTATTGGGGTAAAAAATAGTGCACAGGACTATCCAAGTCACATGACCTCATCCATAGTTATCTATGGGTATAAACTACTTGGTCACACATGGACCTCATCCATTTTGTCAATGGGAGTAAAAAAAATTAAAAATATATGAGAGCAAGGATATCTTGTATCCTTTAAATTAGTGAAGGAGATAGTGTGTTCTTAAATACAGACACACACACAATTCTCAAAAGAGAAAAATAATATAGAACAGATCAATGGTGATGATATATGGTCAGATGTTCTGGGAGTGTTATTCTATGCAGCTCTAGGAATCTAGGATGTTGAAGATGTAAGTATCAAGTATTTTTGTTAGAAACAATGTATCCTAAGACTGGTTATCTAGTGTCTAGTTATATATGGATCATGTTCTTCATAGTGTTTTTATTATGATCATTTTCTTGAATCTGATCTATTGTTTACCAGCTTTTGTATTCTGGAATTCTTCAAGAGTTCTTCATATGTATCATGGTACAGGTATCAGTTCATTCCTTATGAATACTCAGGCTTCTGCGATTTTACCACTCTGTTTGTTTCAGAGTGACACTTTTCATTTTATTCTTGGAATTCATGTGTTGAAGCCGACTGATGAATTTATTCCTCACCTCATACATTTTACAGTGAGGTAAAATATCTATAAAAAAATATTAATTATGATATTACATTTGAAAGACTCAAATATGGCTTTTAGAAAATTAATTGAAAACAAAAAATTATAATAATGAACGGGGACATAGTATGTCTAGAAACGGTGTAACTTGGAAACTGTTTCATCAATAAATGGTGTCTTATTCATTCCCATTGATTAGTGAGAAAATCATGATGGCAGTGTTGTATTGAGATCAAGAACAGGTAGCACAGATGTGTTATTAGTATCATAGTGTCTGGTCCCCTTCCAATCATTGAATGGTGTTGTAGCAAAGAAACAATGTCACAAACATCAACAAAACTAAAACAAGTATCCATTTCTGGTTATGGTATCTAGGTCACGGTGTATAGTCACGATGTCTGGGTCATGATCTCTAGGTCACAATGTCTGGTCACATTTTTTGATCATGGTGTCTAGGTCCATTTCCATAAAACCAAAAATGGTGGTAGACTCACGGTTTCACAGACATATCCAAATATCGGTATATAGACTTAAAAAGTAATATTAATATAATGGATAAGACATAATCAATAAAAAAATAAATCATTATAAATGAAATTAAATATAATTTACAAAAATCAGTAATGATTTATATGAATCAAGATCTTGAGAAAATTTATATAAACCATAAAGAAACCAACCATCATTACTCATTATCGGAAACAGATAAAACATGATTAACAATATTTGAAGGATATTTTTGATTTGTGATCATTAAAACATGATTTAAATAAGGGAGTCCCACAATATACCCCATTTTGATGATCAAAAATTATATGAGTGATATATATATTCAAAGTGTGTTTTGTGTCCCTTAGTGTACGTGCCTCTCCCCCTTTTGGGATTATCAAAAAGAGTACAAAAGAAAAAAAGAGAATAGAAAAGTAGAGTTCATAGTTCATTAGATGTAGAAATATGTGGCATTAAAAATATTAGGCAACAAAAAATTACAAAAATATCCCTATCAAATGATAGTGTTCATTGTTATTCAACACTTATTGTTTTCTCTATTCCCTAAATAGAAGAATCCGTGGAAGCCATTGGAGTAGAGGAAGAATTTGAAGAATTTAGTGAACCAACATTCATAAAAATAAGATGGAGTCTTTCAAAAATATAAGGGTCCATATATGGTTTGGTGGAAAATTACGAAATTTTTGGTCAAGGATAATTGTTCTTATCTGACTTAGAGCCTGAGAGACATACATATTAGTCGAGGAAATTGATGTGAGTGAGAAAGGGGGAAAACCAGGCCGCAAGGGTGCATCTGTTGAAGCCACAATAGGAGTGCTCTGCACGTGAATTTAAGTCTTCAATAACCTGATGAAGTCAGTAATAATCTCACCACCATACTACATCTCTTTCTAAAAGTCATCTTTGTTCTCAATGAATATTTCCAACTAAAGAGTGAAATATTTCATCTTTTGATCTTGAATTTTTAAATCTTGAGTGACGAGAGGGATTTTCATATTCTCTACAAGGTACATGAAATGGTTTTTCATATCATGCTTAGATAAAATTCTATTTAAGTAGAAATCCACATTCTTAGTAATTTATTTCTGAGGATCATTTGAAATCTCATAATAAGTTCTTACGAAAGAAAGAACATTTTCACTATTCTTGACAAACAATGATAGAGACTCTTTGTCAAATCCACATAGAATTGATTCAATTTTGTCCTTAATAATCGTTCTAAGAATATTACTATAAAATAAGGTTTGAGATGACTATCCAGAGAGACTAGAAGCTGTAACAGTTGAATTAAGGGACTTTAGTTGATTCATAATTTTCTATATAAATCATATATACTCATCCGTTAATTTTTTAGACCAATAAAAAGATCATGAATGTATTGAATTGTTTTCTTGTTTCATTCATCCACCTTCTCAAATATGGAATCTAGGTTAGGTTTAATTTGAGAGACATCTTAATTTTGAATCTGACCACTTACATTCTTATCAGGAAGATCAACAGGATATGGTTATGATTTCAACACTCTCTACATATATTCAATCATAGCTCTGAGAGAATTGACATCATCACTCAGAAGCTTGTTCTCAATTCTGACCTCATGATTTTATGGAATTATATTCTAGAGATTATTCCATATAATATTTTATAACAACAGGGAATCTTCTCATTCACATAGGATTTCTAAAGTAGTAGGTTGAGGGTTCTAGAGATTTTCAACTCCAGCCAATAAGGTCACTACACAGGCATTAAAATCATCCTTACATACTAAAGGAGAAGGATCATGTGAAGGTTTAAAAATAGCTGTTGAGATAGGCTCAACCTCCTTTGTGGATATAACTTATATAGTAGAGACTCATTTCAATTAAAACATAGTAGAGAGATCTGTACCTTTAAATGAGGCTTCTTGGGAATCATTCACATCAATCTAGCTAAGGAATTTATACCAAGTATCCACAATTCTCTGATCAACTAGATTTGGAATATCAAAACATTCCAGATTAGGGTGATTCTCTACCCCAAAAAGTGCATCTCCCACAGGACTAGGAGATTTAGTTCTTTTATCTATATCCAATATTTCATCCCAAATAGCTTCACCCAGGTATTTTCTAGCCAATTGAAAATTCATTCTCCATTCATTCCTCACCAGATATGATAATCTCATGAATTTAATGTTCTTTTATGAGTTCCCCAAAAGTATCTTCTTCTCAAGAAAATGGACATCTTTTAGATGTTCTTCCAATACAACATTTTTCATTACATTGACAAAAAAGTTTTCTATAAAAGCAGTTTCTCCTTACAAAACATCGGTTTCATTCCGAATAGGTCCACTGCTTCATTATATATTAATGTTTCCCCTATAGGTGAAAAATCAGATTCCTCTTCTTCTTTAATAGAATATTCAACAATTTCATCTGGTTTCGAACCAAGATTAGATATTTTCTTAGGTCTTGATGAATTCTCAACCGAGTTGAACATTTCATAAGTCTTGTCTTTATCCTTCACCCATTATTTTTTCCATGGATTCTAATTGATTTTAACTTTTTTGTTTGAAACCCTTGAGATACAAAATTAATAGTCCTTTATGACTTCTTCATCTAGTCCAAACAACCCTTTAGCATGATGCGTAGAATAAATTAACCTTGAGTTCAACTATGAGGTTGACATTAAGGTTGTATTTATCAACTCTCACATATAAAGTATAACATACATATATATGTTATTCTTGTGTCCATTATTAATAAGATGTATCAAAAATACATTTTGATACTTGAGTGTATATAAATATACATTTCATGTATTAATCCGATTCTACACAAACATAAAAAACAATCTGGAATCACAATATAGCTCGGTAGAGATAGCTATTCTCTATGTTTTAATTCCCTTCAAGCTTCCCATGGTTTCTTCTAAAAACATGGTCTCAAATGGAGGAGGAGGACCACACTTCTAGTCCTCAAAAACTCTTTCAAGAGGTATCCTTATGTAGGAATCCCATAACATTGACGAAAAGGTCCATATTTGGAAATTAATCTAGATTTTAACAACCAAAACATCTTTTAAATCAAATGAGAATTGAACAAATGGATAAAACTGAGATACTGGAATTGGGTAAATAAGAATAGTCTAATTTTTTAAACCATCATTCCATCCCTACAATTTTATTACATTCAATACTAATAACTTACATGACATCATCCAATTGGGGTGGATTTCATTTTCTAGTACCACTATTCTGTCAATATGGTTTAGATTCAATGGACCATCAGGTGCTATCTTCGGTGCTCTTTTCGTTTTACTCTGAGATCTACACATCTCATTAGTTGAATAAGATGGGTGATTCATCTTGGTAATTCAACCATTTGATTGAGAGAAATAAAGAGAGAGAGATAGAGTTGAAGTGTTGAAGGAGGGATTACACATTGAGAGAATAGAGCCTCGTTTGAAGAAAAGAGTTAACATTATTTCATTTTTTCCATTTAGGGATATTGAGCATCGTGAATTCAAAAGCACGGGAAATAAGAAGAATAAAATAATTAATCATAAAGGTTTATAGTATTTAAATGAAATGACAAAGAATTTTTATAGTGAGACTAGAACAGAATTTCATTGTGAGACCATTACAGGTTTTCTTGGTAAAAATATAATGGGTGTTCACGGTGAGACCATAATAAGATTTTATGGTATCATCTATGATATGTGACTTCAAAACAGTGTAGCCATATTGTTTGAAATAGTATGTTCCAGAATGTAACAGAGAGACGGTAACTGTGAGACCGTAAACATGAAACAATAAATTTAAGATAGTAACATGCAGAACCGTGTGAGTGAGATAATACTTCTATGATAGTGGCTTTTAAAACTATAAACTGTGAAATAATATGTTTCAAATTAGTACACTTACTACATAAGATTTATTATTCCCGGTTCTGTATGATGTAATCTATTCATTCAGAATTTAATTGTTTGCTGAATATATCAGTGAGCATATATTCAGTTCCAATGAATTCCAATGTCATATCACATTCTTGAAAATGGTCTATAAAAAATTGACATCATACATTAATATGTTTTTTCCAAGAGTGTGAAAAATTGGTTTTTTAGATCTTAGTAGAACTTGTATTGTCACAATTTATAGGTACATTCTTGAATTGATATCCATATTCTAGTAATGTGTGTTTCATCCAAAATATTTTTTCACAACAACTACATGAAGCTATGTGTTAATCATTAGTAGTAGATAATGAAACAATGGGTTTTTTTTCTTACTACACCATGATACTAGTGAGTTTCTTAAAAGTGACATATTCTAGAGGTGGTTTTTATATATAACCTACAACCATCGAAATCAACATCATAATTACTAACTATCTCAAATGATTTTATTATGAGATAGAAAAGACCTAGATTGGGTGTAGGATTTGGGTATTTGGAAAATCTATTAACAAAATTTAATTGAGATACCTTAAGGTTTTATTGAAAATGAGCACACATATATACGCTAAACATAATTTCATGTCGGATAACTATTACGTAGATTAAGCTTCCAATAATTCCTCTGTAAGTGGTTTGATCAAAATATTTTACATCTTCACAAGTATCTATCTTACATGTAGTACTCAATGGAGTGTCACTAATTTTAGTTCAAACCATACCAAAAATTTTTAAAAGATTTATAGTATATTTTCTTTGATTTATCATACTAACATATATATTTTGAAATATTTGGAATCCAATAAATAATTTTAGTTCACCCATTAAACTAATTTCAAATCCATTATTTATTATTTTAAAATATCCAATACATAATGAAATTTTTGAAGATCCAAGTTTATATCATCTATATAAATTTGAACTACAAAAACATCATTTGAAATTAATTTTATAAAAAAGGTAGGATCATCTAATCCTTTTGTAAAACATTTGGAAATAATAGAATTAATTAATCTATCATACCACCCTCTTGGAGAATGTTTTAAACCATATAATTCTTTTGATAATTTGAATACATGACATTGAATCTTAGTATTTGTAAAACATTTGGGTTACTCAAAAAAGACACCATTATCTATATACCCATTTAGGAATGCACTCTTAACATACATTTGATATAGTTTCAAAATCAGATGTGAAACATAATAAAATAGGTTTATAATGGATTCTAGTCAAGATACTGGTGCAAAATTATCCTTATAGTCAATTACTTCTTGTTTACTATAGCCTTGTGAAACCAATATAGCCTTGTTTCTAACAGTTTTACTAGATTCCTCAACATTATCTCTAAACACCCACATTGTGCCTATAGTGAATATGACTTTGGGGATTTCAAAAGGTTTCCAATAATTGTTTCAATAAAAATGTTAATGTTATTATTTCATGTAAATTACCCAAAATTAATCCTTCCTTTAATCATTAATGTTTTTAGGATCAGGTTATGAAAAGAAAACATTATGTAAAAATAATTTTTAAGAGAAGATCTACTTTGAGTTCAATTATCTAAATCTCTTAGAAAAACATCTAAATGATGGTTTTTGAGGGTTCTAACAGCTCTAGAAAAATAATGGTTGGAGATTTCAGGTTTAGGTTCATTATGGCATAAATCTAGAAAACATTAGGAACTGGACGTTTTCACAACTTTTTTATAGGATTTTTAGAGAATTATTAATTGATTTCTACATTTGAAAGATCATTCTTCTAGGTCTCTAGAGTCATCTTAGGATCATGTGGATCTATTTCATCAAATTTTACACGGAAAGAATCTTCCACACATTTTTTCTTTTGTTAAAAAACTATATACGATTTAATAGAGATTTAATATCCTATAAATATTCTTCCATCACCCTTGGATGAAAATTTGTCCATTTTTTACTTAGTAAAAAGGATATTGACTTTTGAACCAAAAATGTTGAAGTAATATACTTTGGATTTTATATTTCTCCATTACTCATATGTATTTATTTTAAATATGGGTTTAATAAACACACTATTAATAATATTTCATGTTTTATTTGAACAATCTTCCGAAAAATAACTCAGTTAGTAATATTTACTAGGCATGGTTCTTGGAATCTCTTGCAAGGTTCTATTTCTGCTATCAAAAACTTTATTTGAGTTTCTATAGGGAAAGAAAAATTATTACTATAGTAATTTTGTGAGAAAAATTATTCAAACACTTGATTTTCAAACACATGACCGCGATAAATTCTTACGGATCTAATTCTACGTCAACTAATATTTTCTAAAATTTTAGCGTATTTAATGAAATGAGATGAGACTTCACTTTTTGGATTGTAAAAATAAAGTAAAAGTATATCTTGATAATAAATATACAAGAACATAAAAATAATGCTTAACATTTAAACTAGAAACTCAAGATAGTCCACAAAAATACATGTGAACCAATTCTAGATGTAGAGAAGTTGCAACATATTTCATTGGTTTGAAGGAAATTTTGTGTCATTTTCGATATTGACTAGGATTGCACAACGTATAATTTGGAAATCTTTGTTTCAGTAGATATTTGACTATGATTTTTCTAGTTAGATTTATAAGGTGATGAATAGTAAATTATCCTAATATTCTATTCCAAATCAACAAGTCTTTTTGAAATACACTTAAACATGAAGCCTTTTTTAAAACTAAAGAATCTATGTTAATAGAGTATACATATTAATTTCTCAATACTGAAAACATTAATTCATTTTTAGATTTGAAAACATTGGAAGAATTATCTACAAATTTAACAAGAAATATATCATCACTTAGTTGTAAAATACTAAGAAAATTATAATTCAATCTATCAACAAAATGTACACTGGAAATTAAAACTGAATGAATGTTACCGATTTTCCAAGGCCAATGATTTTTCCTTTTCTCTTGTCACCAAAGGTGACATGTCATGCATCAATATTTATTATATTCTTTTAGGATGAATATTCCCCTTTCATGTGCCTTGAACACCAATTTTCTAAGAATTATAAGCTTTTACAAGATCTCTTTATGGAATTTTCCTATAAAAATAGTCAAATAAAAACAAGTTATTGGTAACCATATTTGTTAGGGTATCATAATATTAGTGATTACTACTTTAGAATCCCACATCTTTGTCATTGGTTTTCTATAAGAATTATGTAATGTGCTTTAAAAATAAACTCTATTTGGTCCAAAAATATTAAAATAGTATAGAGTGTATCATAAATTTAACTATGAGAGTGTTTTCCTGAACTATGATTAAATCTGTATGTCCTATATTTTGTAACAAAAAATCATTTTTCCAAATTTCATTTACTAGGATGATAGCCAATACCATTAATACATTTAGGATCAATTTTTTCAACAATAATTTGTACCAAAATATCTTTACCATTATTAAACTATTTTTGGTCCTTTTTAAACTGATAATTAGATAGCTTTAGTTAATAGTTTTCTTAGATTAATTGATCTTTTCTCTCTCTTTCTACAGTAAGTTCATATTTAACAGTTGAGGTAAGATCATATTGTTTCTTTAAAGACATTTATTTATCCTTTAGTTCATTACAATTCTCTTCGAGGATATTACAATACTCAAAAATTTCATCATTATAAAAATTCTCAGAATAAATTTCAATACCAAAATTATAGGAATTGTGTAATGGAGAATCTAGTGTTACTTCAGATATGTTTTTCGTTAAACAGCTATTTGATTTGTCAGACTTTTCATCATGTGATGATTCTGAGTGACTTGAGAAATCCCTCAGAGCACTCCATGTTGCGTTCATTTCCATGTTATACAATATCTAATTGTCCTTATATTTATTTTTGTACATGATCTTTTTATAGTTATCCTTTACATGTTAATTCTTCTTAAATTCATTTCATTCTATATCATTAGAATTGTCACTTTTTTTCCAATCTTTCTTCCTACTTCCCTTTTGATGATATATTCTTCTAATGTTAGATATCTGGAAAATTTATTCTTCTTGTAAAACATATAAAACCTTTTAGTTAATTGACCCATCACCTCATCACTGTTATGGGATGATTTTTCACTGCTATAACATTCTACAAATACATCCAATTTTCCTTTTTCTTTGTTTGTAGAGGTGGTGGTCTAAAATTAAACATATTTTCTTTTTGGTTCATCAGCCTATTCCTTGTTGACATTATGATTCTATTCATACATAATTAGTTCTCCAATGAGTCCATTTACAGGTAACATCTTGATGTCACATGACTCTCTGATAGAGATAGTGGTTTCTCTCCATTTATCGGGTAGACATGTAAGAATCCTGATGATTTATTATTTGGAATAAACGCCTCTTCCATGAGAAATCACTGATTTGGAAATTTTGTTGAACCTAGGATACATGTCAGAAATTTTATCATAACGTTTAATTTTTATGTTATTATACTTAATAGAATAATTATTATGTCCCATTTCTTTCACACTATATGTTCCATCATGTGAAACAGAAAAAGTTCCCAAATTTAATGGTCAGTTTTACAAGCATAAATTCTGTTATATTCCTCATCTCATAAAGAGATACATGTAGCATTCATTTATTTTAAATTTTTTATTGTAAGAAGACTTGGATGGGTCATCCCATGTAATTATATCATCATAAATATTCTCATACTCATCAATAACTGAAGAAAATATTTGAAAACCCATACTTTCTAAATTCATTTTCATTTTTATTTTATATTGGGAATAGTTTGTTACATTAATGAATTGTGGACTATTTTTTTCAGCACCATACTATCTATAACCCATATTAATGAAATAAGTTGAATGATAAATAATATTACAATTAACAGAAATTTACACATCCTTATGGTGAAAATAAAACTACCATTGAATAGTTTCAAGAACAGAGTCTTAACAGGAATAAAAAAACCCTTTGTCACCAAATATTGGTCAGCGTAGAGTACTAAAGAGGGGGTGAATTGAGTATCTATAAAAATTTATGTTTGGAAAAACTTCTTATAAGGATCCCCAATAAAGTTAAATACATCCATTTTAATCAATGTAATATAGTTATTATGGTTTCAATATTCAAAAAACTTCTCAGATGATTGATTAATTCTCAGTAATCTCAATATTAGTTATTGATATTACTTTTTATACTCCTCTTTTAAGGAAAAACAATTATAACATTTGTCCACGCTTAACTATCGATTTAAATATAGTGATTTATAAAATATAATTTAAATCATAGAAAACTAAATTAAACAACTTAGCAGGTATGTAATAAGTGGTTTAACCCTAATTCATATCCTAATCCACTCCACATAGTGGTAACCTTCCACCAAGAAGTTTATATTAACTTACTTGTCACCCCACCATTGATCGGGGAAAACAATAGTGCACCGAACTGTCCAGGTCACATGATATCTTCCAAATTTCTTAATGGTTGTAAACTACCAGGTCACACAGGGACCACATCCACACTAATATATAGTAGTAAACAATTGAAAAAAGATTTGAGAGGAAGGATATCTTGTATCCCTTAGTTCAGTGTAGGAGAAAATGTGTGTTTTTACACAAACACATACACACTGCTCAAGATCTAAATACAATAGACAATAGACAAAAGATGATGAGACAAGGATATAAGTGCTCGGAGTGTTATTCAATGCATCAATGGGCTTCTAGGATGAAGCAGATACAAGTATTGGGTATTCTTGCAAGAAATAGAGTACCACATGTTTTGTTCTCTGGTTTCATGTTATATCTGTATCGTGTTATTCATGAAGTTTGTAATGAGAATATGTTCATGAATCTAATCTATGGTATCCTAGCTTTTGGATTCATAAATTCTACATGAGTTATTCATATGTATATTTTTTTAGGTGTTGATTATTTTCATATGAATTATCATGATTCTGCTGCACTACCACCCCATTTGTTTTAGGACCATGCTTTTTTTATTCATTGAGTGCATGTGTTGAAGCATACATAATGAATGCATTCTTCAGATCGTACCTCATAATGTCAGGTGACATCTCTATAAATAAATATTATTTATTTTAGTGCATCTAAAAGACTCAAATTTGATTTTATGAAATTAAATTGAAAACCAAAAATTGATTAAGGAACATTGTCACAGTCAGTCCAGAAATGGTGTCACTAGAAATTGGTGTCATCATGAAAAGATTCATTCTTATTTTATTTTGAGCGGTGAGACATTCTTAAAGGAATAGTTTTATTGATATTTGGACCTGCTAGCACAGATTCGGTATTAGTATCACAGTGTCTGGTCCTTTTACAAACTTTAAACTGTGTCTTAGAAAATAACTGGGGTCAGAGACTACAAAAGATCTGAAACTTTTTAATCTGTATGATCACAGTTTTTGGATGATAGTGTTTGTCCATGTTTTCCAGGCTATGGTGTTTGGGTCACGATGCTCGGTCACGGTGTCCGGTCACAGTTTTTGCATCTATTTCCAAAAAACCATAACCGGTGGTAGACTCACAATTCCTGAGACTAATCCATATATTTGTACATAGACTTATGCAATAATATTCATAGAATTAATTATACATAATCATTCAAAAAATAAATCATTATAAAAAAAATTAGAAATAGTATACAAAAATTAGTCATCATTTATAGGAATAATGATCTTGATAAAATTTATTTAAAGTATAAATAAACAATGAATCTTTACACATGACTTGTAATAGATTAAATATGACTTACCCGATTTGCATGTTTTTTATTATTTTTCATCATTAAAAAATGGTTTATAAAAGGAATCCAAAAGAGGATTATTTGAATCCATTTATTTCGGAGTTATACTCATTAGGTATTAATGGTGTTAGTACATTTGATGATTCTTTAGAAAAAAATTTCCTAGTGAAATGATGCATTAATGCGTAAAATTAGTGAATTCATGTCATATGACAGGTTAACTGGATGGAGTACACATGGTCCAAAATGATGTTTATATGGTATAAGAGAAAACAAATCATTTATTCTCTTTAATTGAAAAAACATGTGTTATCAACTATCATCGTATATTTCTTCCAACCGATCATACATTTCAAAGTAACAAATATCATTTTAGAAGTGGAAAATTTAAAAGAGATGTAACTCCAACAATGATCTCAGTTATAGAGTTAAAATAAATTGTCTCTTCATTAACTCTCATCACATTTGGGTAAACAAAATATTTATTTATTTGAGAAAGAACATAATTGGATAAAAATAAAAAAATTTGGGATCAACCATCTTTATTAGATTTTTTGGTCTGTCTTATATTGGATATCATGTATATTGAAAAGAATAATTTTTATAATTTATTTCATTTAATTTTGGACAAACCATGTAAGACCCAAGATAATATAAAAGCATAAATTGATCTTTCCCAAATATTTATGTCACTGAAACATGATCTGTTTGAAAAGGTCAGATAATAGAAGTTAATAAATCCAATAGTATCTTAAACATTTTCAAAAAAAAATAGATTATTATTTTTTCATTGAAATTTTAATTTGAGATTTCTAGATGGTTATGATTCTAATTTGTGTTGATATTCCATAAGTGGTAATATTACTGGATTAAAATATCTTCACTAACATGTTATAATGGAAAGAATTTTTATGAATACATTAAGAGGTTTTTTAATTCTATGATTTGGGATGTGATAAATAACATATCATATTTTTTAGGGGAAATTTGTCTAGTGAAAACAGCCTACAATTCACTAAGTAGTCAACAAGAAGATATTTTTTCAATTTTATCTGAATTGGAAATATTATTACTACATGATTTCATTTACTCAATAGAATATTTTATATTATAATTTACAAATGATGAAAACTATTGAAGTGTAGTACATTTTTGAGGTATGTAACCATTCTAGATATGCATGTAGAAATTAAAAAAAATAATGTATCAATGAATAACATGAATTCTTAATTGGAGAAAATTACTTTGGGGAAATTTTATTTTTAATTCTCTCATTATTTTAAATCTGAATATATATTCTAAAAAATCACAGTCTTTTATCAGGGAAATTTTTTAATGAAATGAGAAATCAATTATCTTTTTTAATCTGCTAGAACATGGATTCAATAGATTTCATGAATTACGAATATTGGATGATGAAAAACACATGCTCATACATATTTTCATCTAATATATGATTAATTGACATCATATATACTATGATATATCCTATAATTTATTCTAAAATGTTTTATATACCAAATTAATATGATTTCATTTGTTGGAAATATGATAATCATATCAAGAAACAACTCCCACAAATTTTAGTAGGTGCACATAAAGAATGATGGAGAAATAATTTTTGCTACTAGTTTCAGAATCTAGTAACATAAATTATTTATGGTTTAATGTATAAAGTAAATTTAATACATGTTATATTGATAATTTTTGTACAGATTTTTAGTAATCTCCTTATATAGATAATATTGATAATCGATTGTATTTAATGGGTAACCCATAATAAAAAATTATTAAATCGTATATTGTATATGGGGTGAATGGTTTTCGATTTCTAACATGTTCAAAGAAGGGACCAAAAAATGATTAATAATGGTGTTTTATTGAGAGTATCTCACCATAGAAAAAATGAATTATAATTTTTTTGTTTTCTCGATATAATTATTGAACTATGTTATATGGGGCTGAATTACATAACAACGTTTCAATTTTAGTTGTTGTATAATTAGAGAGGCTTGTGTTTTCATCCAATGCATTGAATCATTTCTATTATATATAAAATTACTCTTACATAAAATGAAACATTTTTATTAGGAAATTAGAAATATAATATTATTTATGAAAATTAAAATTATTCTTCAAGTGTGTTGGGTTATTAGTGGAGCATAACAAAAATTAAATCTGATAAAAAATATTTTAATAAAATGAATGTGGTTCCATTTAAGGGAAAATAATTGAAAATTTTCAAATTACTTCTCCAAATATATATTTCTATCAAGGATACATGTATATTGACGATGACACCCCACTCTTAAGGGTTGATGGTGATGATTATGTTAATGATGTTATAAATGATTTTGAAATGATAATAGATGATGAAACTGAAACTAATAATGAATTAGATGATGATGAAGAGGAATATGAAGACATTTACTCCATGAGATATGAATATGAGGATGAAGAGTAATATTTACATAGTTAAATTCCAATTATAATCATATTTAATATATATATATATATATATATTAGTTGTTTTAACCTTTTTCTATCAATAGCCATTTCGTGTTTTAGATGGATGAGGATTTGTTTCGTCACTTGTAGGAAGTTGATGATCATGATAAGGAGAAAGATGTCAGATCACATGACCCTCAAACTTCTCGTGGTTATGTGAAAACATAGAGGGACTTTCATATTGCACGATTGATAATTCCTAAACATATTCACGAGTGACGTCCACATAGTGGATTAGATCCATGATTACAGTAGTATGTTTACCTGTTTATTTTAGATAGTTTTAATTAATTATCATCATTTTCTATAAATAATAAATATTTAATTATTTTTTATTTTTTATCACATCTTTACGCTTATAGATATTGGATAAGGGTCTTCTATATTGAAAAATTATTTTAATGATGCAAGGTTTTCATGGGATCATATTTCTATAGATAATTTCGTTGTCACTAATTTATAAGCTATTATGGTAATTATAATTTTCATAAATATTAAAAATAAATTACCATGATAAAAAAACATTTTATCTTTCAAATGAGTATTTATAATGTAATTTATATTCTATATAACCCTGTATTAAAAATAATTTAATAATTAATGTTTTAGTGAGACATATTTCACATTTCATTAAATATCATAAATAAAATATATCAATCCCATCCAAATAGGTTCTAATAGATTCCATTTCGACCCAAATATGATTTAGGGTAAAATTATAATAATTTAATTATATTAATACAAGTTTTAGGTAAATTTTGTAATATTATACTTACCTTTAATTAACTAATTTACCATTAACTATGGTAAATAAAATTAACAGTAGTTAGTATTCACAATGCCTAAAAATAAAAGTAGCATATTAATATAATTTGGACCTAAATATTCCAAATATTGAATAACTTTTTCCAAATTGAAGACAAATAATTAATAGTAATTAAATTAAAATTAATCATGTCATAAAAGTGGATTTTTTGTTTAAAACCTTTTAATATTATTATTTAGCCATATATATTATCTCGATGAAAAAAGTTGTTTTTAAGTAACATTTATCGTATTTTCATAATTCATCAAAATATGAAAGTTGTTAGAAAAATATGAAAAATTTATCGAAATAAAATTTTTATATCCTTTTTCAATATAATTAGATTATTTTTTCAAATTTAACTTATAAACCTGTCATACATTAGATTTAAAATGGATGGACCATAAAATCGAGGAAAAACTGTATTATTTTAAAACTACTTCTCTTATCCGAAAAAATGATTTTATTCTCATTCTAGGTTCTAGAATGTGAGTAAGATGAATGATAATGATATAATATTCAAAATGTGGTTAATACTATTCATAATTTATATTCATTAATAATATAATAATAATATATCATTGTTTACTAAAAATATATATTATGTTCCATGCACGCTATCGAGGAAGGTCACTCTATTGTGTAACGTATTCCAAGCCATTGTTGTGTGAAGGGAAAAATTTCATTATTGTAGTGTATAAAGAAATCCAAACATAGTAATTTTATACATTGAAAAAAATGTATCCTCAATTTTTTATAAAATAAATTCTATCAAACGAACATGAAATCGTGTGTAACATAGACCAAGAATATTGTTTCATATACTACAAGATTTTACGATATTCTGTTTAACACAATATAATCTTGGTGTTGCATAGAACAGAATACATTGAAGAAATTAATGATAATCCATCTCATAATTTCTCGAGGTGTTGTAGATATATTATAAATCAATAATACACAATATTATATGTATATATATAGTTATTTGATAGAATAATAAATCATTTTAATTAAAGGAAGCATTCACTACCCGCATCACCAACTTGTAAAGGGTATTTTCCTCAATATATATTTTGGGGATAATTTATGAGTATTTTCATACATGTTCAAATGCTTTAATGATTATTATTCTTTATTAGGGATATACTATAATTTTACCATCGTTAATATCATTTGGGGGGATTATAAACATTTTGATGATGGGAGTGTTGAAATTACATATTATAGTTCATCCAATATAGGTAGTTATTGATTATTAAGCAATGTTGATTATAGTGTACTATTTATTTATACTATAGATGAACTTCACCTATTAAGGGATTTGTGAGTACCATAATTACACAACAATTAAAATAATTTGTAAGTATCAAGATACCAAATAGGTTGAGTATTTTTCATTTTCTTTACACATTTATGTCTAACGTCTTGACATTAGGCTTTATTGGTATGTTTAAGAAGTTTGATATTTTTAATTACATAATTATAAAATTAGTTATTAATATCCATGTGCATATTTGAATAGTTATGATATACATGGATATGTTTTAATGTCATTTGATTATTTTTACTGAATTATATTATCATCATTTATTATTTCCATATTATTCATACCTTATAAACACTATGATATATCATATTATCCACACTAAATTACTAAGAATATGTTCTTTCCAGTTTATTTTTTTCCCTTTACCTAGGATGAAAGAAAGTGTTATTTTATCGATATGAAATTATATTCATAATGATATTATAATGTTTTTTAATAAAATAATATTATATATATTATGTTTTTAATTATAATGTATGGTTCAGGAAATTAACTAGTTTCCCAATACTATTAAACTAATTGATCGCTCAGGTTGGGGTCTCTTGTATTTGATGAAAATTTAATAAATCAACCACAAGCTTGGTATACTAATGTTGGGGATGTTATAATAGAACTCTCATTTCCATCATAGGTAGGACTTCATTCTAAAAAAGTTTATCCCTACACACAAGTTCAATATCCATCAAAAATTAATTCACATTTCTACATCTCATTTATACCATCACCCAAAGAGTATTAAACCAAACTATGATACATTACATAAAATTAGTTACATAAATTTTTTATTCTTATTTGTAACTCCCCCACCCTGTCTCACTATGAACAGTAACCATACTGGTGGGTCACTAGACCACAGGCTTGACTAAATATACACATGAGGATTCTCACAAGCTGCGAGGGTATAGGGTTTTATCATTGGGAGAATATAACCCCATATCATAGAGGAAAATTGTTTTTGAAAATAAAATAATCATAAACAATAATAATAATCATCAGTGTTGAAATATGAAAATTTAAAACAATGAAATGCCATAATGTAACATAGAACCATACAGTCATAAAGTCACATGGTTATTCAAAATGACTAATAAAATATTGGTCTGATCACATATATAAAAATATATTAAATAAAAAAAATTTAAATATGAGTCTCTTCCATATCTTATAGCCTCACAATGTCTGAATATCTAGACTATCTGATTAATCCCACTCAATCTTGCAACACATGACCTCTTCGAAACCAAAACCAATAACCAATTTGGAATTCTTGAGTAGCGAACATCCATGACCATCCATTAAGGTTGTGATTATTACTTAGTAGGATGCCACTAATGTGGTAATGTACATAAAATTTAAATTCACTATATTTATGATATATTATTATAATATAATCAAATAATGATTTGGGAAAAAAATAACCCTTTTTTATCCTTGTGTTCCCTCATTAAACCTATGATCAACCTAATTTTTTATATAATTCCATTATTTCTTTGAGTATATCATGTAATAATTCAAATTGAAACTAATTTCAGCAACCATTTAGTGGTGGGTGTAAACTCCATATCCTTAGAACGATCCAAATGAATCCACATATTTTTCATGTTGTTTGCCTATAATTATGAACTCATTATATGCACTCAATAGTCATCAAGAATCATCAATGAACCCTTGGTGAAAATCTGTACTTTTCTAGTTTTTTCAAGAGTCAACATCGATCCCTGGGATTTAATTGTTGGCTTTTCATAGCCAAAATTCATTATCATTGAACCCATGTTTGTAATTTATATAATTATATAATCATTAGAATTGTCCATAAAATCCTAGGGCATAATCATGAGTGTTTTGTAGTCATCATGTGATATAAAAAAACATCATTAGGTAATCATTATCATTCTATACTCATTAGGCTTCATCATCGAACAGTGGGATGTGATCCAAATAACTCTATAGCTATCATACATAATTTTTAAACTCAAAAAGGTCATATTGAGAATTTCATGGTAATGAGATGTCATCATTGAAACCAAAAAGGTAATATTGATAATTATCTAGTGATCATGAATGAATGCATAACCTAATAATCTTATGTATCCACATAAAATCATGAATCTCAAAGGGGACAACATCACTCATGTGAAATCAAGTATAATTCCTATCATACGTGTTTGACACCATCCCAAACCCATATTTTTAGAATGTATGCATATCAAGTGTACAACTTATAATTAGAACATCCATAACTCTTCTAAATCATTACATTATTCTCTAAGGTTACACCTACAATCTCCAATATCCATTTCCCAATTATTCACTCTCACAAGGTTCAAAATGTCACCTAGACACCCACAAGGTTCCCTTGATCTCCTAAAGAACATACACCCATTAAAATTTATCTTATCTCAAATAAATGATTTCTATCAACAACACTTATCACATTGAAGGTATATAATCCTTCTACATCATCACGTCTCATCAAGGCCTCACTGGACTCCTAGATGAAATCATAAAATTGAATGTTCATAACCCATTCTTTTTCTTAGAAACTTTTGGTAAGTCTGAATACACACCCCATCCATTATTCTTATTGGTTATACCCACTATGGTAATTAGGTATTAGGTTGTAAGGAATACATTCCCCATATTCCTCTCACTATATCATGGTTATAAGGACACTCACTATTCATTATTGGCCAAATTGAACCAAAAACTCTTGGGCTAGCACTCAAATATAACTAGAGGCATAAATGGAGCCTATCACTAGCTGACTATGAATCATTAAATTTATATCATTTATGTACACCTTATAGTGTATTTCCATCATAATTAAACACATTTATAATTAGGTCATCGACCATCAGTGTTAATGGAAATCAATCCACTTTCGAATAGTGTATCATACGATTTTGAACTTTTTTATTAAAATAATTACATTTAAAATAAATAAATTAATTATAATTAAAATAGTTAAATATATATAATTTTCAAAACCACATATCACATTCCATAAAAATATTCAATAAATAATAAGGGTATGTATAAGGGACCACCAACATCTATAAATATCCATTTCACCTTATAAGAGTTTCATGAAAACTCTCACAAAAGATCATGTAAGTACATACATGGATCACATGTCAAAATGGTTTTATAATTAATGAAAACAATCCCAAATCAACCAATTATAACAAATTATAATTAAATAATAAATAAAATTAAATTGGAAAAATTCTAAAAATCTCATTCATTCATATCCTCATAGTCAAACCAAAAGCAATTAGGTGGGCCCCACTCTAGATTCACCAATAAAACTATGTAAAAAAAGAACCACTATTAACAACAATGAATCCTTTTTTAATTTATCTAAAATCACGATAAATTATATGAAAAATCACATGGCGGAGTGCAATTACTAAAATAGTGTGTGATGGTGTGAGAAAATCATCCCATGTTCTCCTCGACAAAAATTGAGAAAAATACATATCCATTTCACTAAATTCCATAAAGATTTGGTGGAACAAAAACTAAAACCCCAAAGAAAACATTATTAAATAAATGAATTTAAAGGAAACCATGAACATTGGAGAGGAATTATGAAGATATACCTCTTAAAATACACCATGAAATTCTGCATATCATGGTGGAAAAATGATAGGTTGAGGTGGTTGTTTGGACCCTCTAACAAGAGGTCATTAATATAATTAAAAGGGGATAAATACACCAAATTTAAATTTATAAATATCAACAAAAATCATTTTATTTTCTGAAAATTATGTAGGGGGTCCCTCCCTCTATCCCAAATTGTTTTTTATAAAAACATTATTCACAATTTTAATGGTTTTATGCCATTTCAATATAGCTTCTTAGCCCCCCCATTCATTCTTTTAAAGCTCTCCCAAACCACTGGTTCACTAACCTAGCCCTAAATTTCTTAAAATACATACATATTTTACTCATAGACTATAAAAACCCCAATCTAATTCCCAATTCTAAAATAAAACCATCAACCAAAATAAAAATACAGAATTTTGTATTTTAGAGCCCATACAAAATTGGGGTATTACAAATAAATTTTCCAATATTGATTCCAAATATAATTTTCTTCATCATAAAATATGAAAAACATGTGACCCAATGTAAATGTTTGAAATATATTATCCTAGTCACTAGTTTATCAAAAAAATTAATTTTTTTAAAATGTAGTTCATGGAGTATCGTTAAATTATTTTAAAAACAAGATTTTTAAAACCATTTAACATAAATGAAGAAATATATTTTCACTATGATAACATATGAAAAAATTTAAAAAAATAGAAAAACATGTCTTTTATAAATCTCCATCCCCATTTAACTTTCATGATAAATATAATGTTTATTACATTTCAAGGATTTATATTATTTTTCTACTACAGTATAAAATTTTATTTCAAGAACCATTTTTAAAAGGGGGTGAGAGTGAACCCAAAAAAAATATTCCATTTTGAAAATCACACCATATAAATAATTAACATTTCATTGAAAAGGTACTTATGAAAAGTGAAATCCTTTACCCCATAAAGGATCTAGTTTATGTAGGATACTTACTTATCAAGATCATCCTTGATGAGGTCCTCAAAATGATAATCCATCTTTTCACATGTTTGAATATGCTCTTCTAATTTTTTCCCCTCCGTGATTCAACAATTCATGATCTGATCCTATTTTTTATACAAAAATCATTGACCATAATTGAGATCCAATGAGATATCTATCTCATAAATTCTATCAGCCTCATATTTAGGTATATTAATGTTGAATTAAATTTCTAACATATCTTACATGGAATGTTTATATAGAACTAATCCATTAGAGATTTCATATTCTTCCCTTACTTGGTCTAACTAATCATCGTAAGTTATCAACCTTCATAGAAGTTATTCTGTGTCTATTATCCTATGACCTTTACTATCCTCCATCTCATATACCAAAGATTATATAGGATCTACCAACATGACTAGATCTTGAAATAAAACTCCTTAATTATGTACTTCCACCCTCCATTCAAATTAATTAGTATTCATTATTTTTCAAGATGACCCAGTGACAATGGGATTTGGTAGATTTAAATTTCATTTACAGTGTCTAGAGTTTATTAATATCATAATAGGAAAATTTATAAAATAAATATTATCCTACATCCCATTCCAGGATCTACAACCCTTGTTCATTCTCAAATGGTCATCTTATTAACTTTCAAAATATGTCTGGGTGTCCAAATAATTAGTACCCTTATCAGGATCGTCATTTATCTTATACTATGTCTTCATCCTCTTACTTCTTAGAATGATTGAATTCCAAATTTACAGATCAAATTATTTATCATCATTTCCATTAATGAAAGAGAATTTGTTTTCAATTTGGGTTAAGGGTGATAGTTTCTTTAAGGTAAAATACCCCCTAATATAAAAAGACCGAGTAATTTTATTATTATTAGCTGAAGGATATAAATGAAAAATTGAATCAGAAAAATTCATAATCCAATCGAGGATACTTTGATAATGTTCACCACTAAAATCACTATAATCAATATTTATTCTATTTTTCTCACCTCCGTCTATAAAATCCTGAGATAAATAAGTTCAACAAACTTGAAAACTCATCCCAGCCACATATGTGACCTACATAGCCGATTTTGATCCATATTGTTTGAACCTTAGTCTTGAAAATAATTCTCGGACCTTTAGGTGTTGGTTCAGAGGCCTAACTTATTCTGAATGAGAATCTTAAAAAGATAAATCAATGGTACTGATTAAAAAAATGAGAATTATATATGAGGAATATTCATCCCCCCTTGTAAGTATTTGGATAATTTAGGGCCCAACAACCTATAAGTTGAACAGAAGGAAAGCTATGATTTTTTTTAAAAACCTTCTTCGTCAAATGAATCTCACATTCAATAATTATACAAATGAACTCCAATGGATACACTCATATAATCACCTCAACACTATTACAAAGAGTTATGAGATGAAAAATAATGTGAGTGAGGATATCCAAACCAAGGAATAGACCCACTGTGTTGCTAATAATCTTTAGAATCAACAGATTTTGGAATGGGATAAGAAACCTAGGGAGTGAAATCCAAACAACAATGTAAGAGGTCCATTTTTTGGTGAAAATAGAATGAACAAAAGAACAGGGAGAAGAAGAAACAATTAACTGATCATAGATAATTCACCAAAGAATATATTTTATTAGCTGTATATAAAAACTTGATCAAAAAATGGCACTGATCCAGAAGTCCCATGACTTATTGATGTTGAAAGCCCTATGTTTACACTTATGTACCTATCAAATACATCAACTGAAGAATGATTTATATCTAAAAATACTACAAACATTAAATCCAACATCATAGAAGTATTAAAGAAAAATCAAGAATATATCATGATACATGGAAGTCCATCAAAGTGCAACCATAGATTAGGGTACAGATCTTATTTTTTGAATCTGTGGATTATTTGAGGGAAACTGAAAGAGAAAAATATCTTCCTCAAGAGGTGGTATGGGTATGTATGAACCACCCCATACAATTGGGGGAGGGTGGATGTAGGGTTAGACATAACACTGCCTTCTATATCGATGGGGAGGAGGAAAATATATAATGAGGGAATGCCTACTATTATTTTAATTTATTACATTATATTATTTTATGTTATTAATATTTTCATGTCAATATAAATCATCTCACATTTTCATCTCAACTGTGATATCATTATCGAAACATCCTCTTAACAATAGGTTAATTATGTTGATTTTTCTTATAACCCATTCTGATTAGGTGGGACGTGGTATTCTGATTTCCGTGAGTGAATTTATATCCAAACAATTGACCAAATTTTGATTATAAATTTATCTAACAAGGTTTATTTAGAAGTAATATTCCATACATAAATGATATATATAAAGTGTTTTTTGAAAAATATATAGCCTTAAGGGATCCTTTCCAACATCACATAACATTAATATATTGTTATTAACATATAGTAAAAAAAGTTTTACTTTGAATAATACTACTTGAAAACCTAGTTCTCATTTTTTGGTGAACATCAATAATAATTTCAAGGATTGTAATAAATTAATTGTAATGAATTAAGGAAAATATGTACATAACATAATATGAGGGGAAATATAACCTCCATTTTATTATATAATACTTCATAAAAAATTATACCTTATACCAAAATAACCTTTTAAATATATTAATTATAAAAAAAATTATGAGATACTGTTTATTATTATTATTATGGAAAACAAAAGGAAACAATTAAAATAATATTATAAGGACTCTTCCTTAATACATTGCATAATATTTAATTAAATTAATAATCCACATTGATGATCTTTTCAGGTTTAATGTTTTTGAGAGTTAGGCCAAGACTATAACATTACATCTCAAAAATTTCTAAGTAGACACTTCTAATCATTTTCCATTTTTTCATAAAATAAAAACTCTTGAAAAAAAAGTGTCATGTCCAGTTCCATGTTTTTGACAACAAGGCTTTCACTTGATCTCATCCTAGACCCTATTCATCTTTAATACCGATCAAAAACATTTCAAAACATGGTATAATAATAAAAATCTCAGTAAGGATTATAAAACAAAGAATGAAAACATTAGTCCCTCAATACATACATAACATAAGAACTTTAACATACCAAATGAAATAATAGATTTTTGAATAACACATTGAAATCATAAATCATAAAGGTAACTTGGGGTATCCATATCATACTAAAATTGTAGTTATCCCAGCTAGGTATAGAGTTACATTTTGAATACCCATTACAGTATATTCCCTGAATCTCTTAGGAAAAACATTCACGTTTAACACATTTATGTTGCCCAGTGCATTGGAGAGCTATATAGGGCTCACCTGCACTCGTTTTATCACAGAACCACCCATATATGTAAATAATTCCCAAGGAACATAATATGATCATATCACATAACATAAAAAAATAGGAAATATAACATTCCCAAATTGCAATCACAAAATATATTTTCAAGATATTGAACATGATATTTAAATAATAAATCCAAAAACCATTTTGAATATCAAAATTCATAAAAGATTATATGGTATTTTATTGTCTTTTAAAAACACTATGTCTTGTTAAGGAAGCTAAATATCAAATAATACACGTGGAGGTAGAAATGTCGTTGTCACCGCGTACGTTACAAACAAGCATTATTTTATTCATATAGTAAAACTCCCCGTAGAAATTGATTCTTTTTGAATGAAATGAAAATTAACATGTTTGTATACAGTGTATAAAAAAATTTCATGTATTAAAAAAAAATATTCCTCAATGAAAGGAGATTGAGACGAAGTCCCTTAACTCGTGTCGATTTGAACCGTTCATTATTTAATCTCCTGAATAATAAACTAAAGTTAATTTCTATTTTCAAAAGATCCATTTTCAAGATTATTAATCCTATTATATAATTTATTACAATTTTATAACCATTATTTAATTATTTAAGTTAATAACGTCCGTTATGTCGATATTTGGTACTTCAGTCAAAAATCAACTTCTTATAATAACAAGTTGTTCATTGGTTAAATATACATTATCTCCAGAATTATATTCATGACTTTGATATCATATATATCATATATATCCATTATATGTATGTATTTTTAATAGTACATAATATTTTGAGAAAATAAATGATATGCACCATCCATGGAGTTGGTAAGTCGTACGTACGAATGAATGCTACTTTCATTTTTATTTACTATTTTAATGGAATTAAAGTATAATGATAAATTTTTATATTTTTATTAAATAATAATATCATATATAATATCATTTAATCTATCCTTTATACATCCCACATATGGCATTAATGAGTCATATCACTTTGAGGGGGCGGTATTCCGCACTTCCTCAAATGAAATTATCATGTTTACCCATAATCGAATCCATAAAGGTATGATATAAATAAAAAATAAAAAATCATAAAGAAAAAATAAAAATAATATATATCATATATTAATAAATTTCCTTCATAATGGACACCATGAGAGGTGGTAGAAGAAAATTGAATAATCATCATTTCGTGATGTGTTTGTTTTCCATCCACAGAAACAATGTGTTCATTACCCATATGATGGAGGTGTGTGTAAGTGTAGTTCAAATACTTCTCTTAAAAACATCCATGTATATTTATTATACTATTTTTGTAATAAAATAATATAATAAATAGATTTTAGGTTGTTAGGGAAGTAAAATAAAATAAAACAACATAAGAGAAGATGTTACCTTTAAATCGGGTATCTCCACCTGGTTTACACCAAAAGGGTTTTCTGAAGTGCCTTCTGCCTATGTTAAGGCTTATAAGAGGAGGATGGATATTTAGAGAGATAAATTGGGCAGAATTTGGATGATCCAAGGGGCATGAGAGGTTTTAGTAATGGGAAATAGGTGAGGTCTCTTTATAAGGGGTAGGATGGACTCTTAAGGAAATTTTGAAAATATTATTTTATTACATAATGATTTTCTTTTTCTAAAGGTAAAAAACATATTAAAATAGGCAATAATATGATTCATGGCCGAAATAAAATCATCCAATAATAATTGGACAGTTTATGGATATTATTTTAATCTTTATAATCTTATTTATTTAAATTATTTATTAATGAGGTAAACAATACATCATTTTTGTGGCATAAATATTTTAATTTATCTAATTTATAAAAATTATAATTAAAAATACCATGATGTAGGAAATATTTTTAATTTTCTAGAGAATATTTATAGTGGAAAAGATATCTTATATAACCTTATGTAAAAATTAATTTGGAAAAATATATTTCTTTCGGTCAATTTTTTCTTTACGTTATTTTAATTAAACTAAAGTGTCATTATCACTCTTAAGTTGATATATGGGGTCCCAAAAATCAACCCAAGGATGAAAATGGTAGGAAGTGTATCAACAGATAGGATTATGACACATTTTAGGATAATTTCGTATTATTATAGTAATATTTGTCAATCATTATTTACCAAATTTACCGTTTAACCATGGTAAATAAAATATTTACTGATGTAAATATTCATGATGTCTAAAAATAAAAGCTCCCTATTTAATCAATTTATACCTCCTAATTAAAAATATTGAATCCATTTTTCCAATTTAGAAACATAGATGTGGAAAAAATTTATTTAAAATTAATTCCCACTGTCAAAACAAAAGGCGTGTTTTTAAGATATAATAACAATCAAAATATTGACACTTGTTTATGTCCAATTTCAAAGTAAAAGTAATTATAATATCCAACGTTGGATTAAATGGTAAAAATATTATGTAATTAATCTTTAAAACGAATTAAAAAAATAATCTACACATATAAATAAGTAATATTAAAAGGCAGTATTGAATTAAAATACAACATTTTCACTTATCATTAAAAATTGAATTTTATCAAAAAAATACCAAAAAGTTACACAAAGTAAATTTTGAGGTCCTGATTCTAAATAAGAAATTAATTTGGTCAAATAAAACATATAAAAGTGACCAAATCTAGATTTAATGAGGGTTCTCTATCAAAAGGTGGTAAATAAACATTTCAAGGTAAATTATGCTTAAAATTAAATTCATCCACATTTTGAGCCTCTATATTTTACTATATAAATGTAAAAAAAATTAATAAGAAATTATAATCATATTGAAGTTAGATCTATTCATTCACACCAATACAATGGCTAGGCCCTGACTACCATTTAAAATTAATAATATTATATTATTATTGTGCAATGAAAGACTTCATAGAAACCCGTTCTTTCATATTGGTAACATAATTGAACATAGAAAGCCTTTTAAGGTAAAATTAATATTTTATTGACAAAATATTAATTAAAAAGATAATGTATTATTTCATTATTTACCTGATATGTTACATCATTCCCCCCTTTTGAAAAATTTTCCCCAAAATTTTATTCACTTATCAAATAAATGTGGGTATCTATCCGTAATACCATTTTCATATTCCCTCGTTTCCTCTTCAACCATATGGTTTTTTCCCATAAAACCATTAACGGGTAAATTACCATATTCCACAATACATTCTCTCTTTGGTCAATAATATGGACTACTTGTTTCTCATAAGGGAGATTATCTTCCAATTGAACTATCTCGGGACATAAAACATGATATGGATCTGGCATATACATTCTCAACATTGAAACATGAAAAACATTGTGTACCAAAAATAATAATGGACCTAAAGATACAATTTACACAACTGATCCAATTTCCTCCTAGATTTCACAGGGCCCAATGAACATCAGACATAAAGTTTCCTTCTTACCCAAACACATCACACTTTTACATGGAGAAACATTGAGAAATACATGATCACAGACCTTAAAAGAAAGATCCTTCGATTACCTACATAACTTTTCTTCCTACTCTGAGTTTTTCTCATGTTCTTCTGAATCAAATAAACTGTTTCAACCATATCTACTTCAAATTCAGGTCCCATCAGCTTCCTTTCAACTACTTCATCCCAAAAAAGGTTGAGTTCAACACAGCTTACCATATAATGCCTCAAATGGATTCATCTTTATACTGGAATGAAAAATGTTATTATATAAAAATTCATCCAAATAAATATGTTCATCCCAACAACCCTAGTAAACCAGTGAACAAGCATGTAGAATATCCTTTAAGGTTTGAATTTTTCATTTTTAATATCCATCTGATTATAGATGAAATGTTGTACTGAAATTTAATTCATTACAAAAAGGCATATGAAGGCCTTTCCAAAAGTAAGATGTACACTTGGGATCACGATCAGATATAATGACGATGGGAACACCATGCAACCTGACTATCTATTTAAAATAAAACCGATAATGTTTATCTAGATACAAAGTATCTCGAATAAGATAAAAATAAGCAGATTTAGTAATTTGATAAAAAATAAACTAGATTGCATTATTACCTCGAGATGTCTTTTGTAATCCCACAATGAAGTCCATGGATATATTTTGTCATTTCCACTCAGGCATCGGTAAAGGCTAATGCATCACTTTCAGTAACTGCTGATATATATTAACCTGTTGACCAGTCAAACACAGCACAGTAAAATCAGCAATATATCTTTTCATTCCATCCCACCAATAATACCCCCAATGATCTCTGTACATCTTAGTACTAATATGATGAATTGAAAATAGGGAACTATTAGCTTTACATAACAAATAATTCATCCAATGCAAATCACAAGGCACATATAATCTTTTCCCAAAACTCAAAGCACAGTCATAATCAACATTAAATTTAGGCAACATACTCTGCTGAACCAACTCTACCCTTTCTGCAACTCTCTCTCTTCATTCTACTATTTCTTTATTCATTTTGATAGTGATGATTTCACTAACACCTGAAACAAAACAGAAGAATTTCCTATACCAACAACATCTATTCCAAATTTCATCAAATCAAAAAACAAAGGATCTTGTTTCGAATGTAGAATGGTTAATGATCCATTAATTTTTTGACTCAAAGCAGCATCCATATTATTTTCTTTTCCGAGATGGTAAGGTATCACACAATCTTGATCGTTTATTAATTCCAAACATCTCCACGGCCTCTTGTGCAATTTTTTCTGAGTGAATATTGTTGAGATGGTATGTGAGTATGATATACTCTATAATTAAAAATATAGGATCAAAATAATATAGATACTTTATGTAGTATATATTGATGCTCAATATAAATGAGGGGGTGAATTTTATTGTTTTAAAAATTCCATTGGAACTTTTAAATATGGTTATGTTTAACAAGGTTAAATAAGGTAATTCAAAAAACCTCTAGTTCTACACACTTCCTTGAATCCAGAAATATGATTCCAAGAATGTGAATCAGGAAAGATGGTTCCGGAAAATGAAACTTACTGAAAGTTTACAAAGTAACAGATTATACCATTATGTGTATAGAATCTCACTATATTAGAGTACAAGAAAAAGGAAGTATAAGATAGGTATACTTTCCTCAACAAATAAAATGAAACATAAAACTTTTAACAAAACAAATAAAAAGTAGTAAATCTTTTAACCAAAAGATTAGGCTATCCAACAACCGTGGATAATGGTCCCTTGATTTATACTTTCAAGAAAGTCTATCTTACCCACAATAGGGTAATCCCTCAATATGAAGATAGGAGTCTGTCTTGCTATCCTCGCAATCCCCCAAACATCAACATAGATGGAACCTCTTTCTTCCTTATCAAGGAAGCCCTCAACTACAAGGTAGTCAGCACCTATGTCTTTTTATCCCTACAATCCCTCGATTTTACACAGAAACAATCGGAGTAGCACAAATAAATTATGCACGAAGAAAAGTTTGAACAAACCGTTCAAACTTTCTACAAGATAGGTGAGAGTTTATAAGAGCCTCCCTCTCTAGAAATCACTCCATCATCTTGTGAGTATGTTCCGAAAAAAATTGCGATCTCTTCAAATGAGCACTTATTTATAGGCACAACTCCAACGGTCGGCTCCCTACTCCAACGTTAATATTTTTCATTGAATTTTGGAGGGACCTGTACAAATGTATCTAAAAAATAGTTAGTTAGTAACTGAAAGCATGACATCGTTTTATAACAAAAACAAGTGTAAAAAAAATATGGTTACATACCCACAATCAAATATTCGAAATGTAAGAAAATTAAAAGTTCTGATTCTAACCAAAAATGAATTCGGAGTCTATAATACAAGGATATTCAGATTTTGTTTTCTATGGAATTTGGATCCCAAACATACAATGTTCGAAGTCTGAATTAATTAGAATTCAGATTCATAACTGAAAATGTTCGGATTCTGAATTCATTAGAACTCGGAGTCAAAACTCAGAAGAGTTCGTAACCAGAATTCTGAGAATTCGGAGTTAAACTCAAAAGAGTTCAGAGTCAGAATTTCGAGAACTCGGTGTCAGAACTCAGAAGCATTCGTAACGAGAATTCTGATAATTCTAAGTTAGAACTCAGAAGTGTTCAGAGTTTGAATTCAGATAAATCAGAGTCAGAACCTGGAGTCTGAAAATAGATTTCACTTTTATCTATGTATTATATGATTATGAGGTTTTAAATATAAAAAACATTTACACATAGAAAAGATAATGATCAATGAAAAACATGGTGAGGATAAATTTTTTTTGGAAGGGAAATTTTACTTATAGAAGTAAAACACAGGGTAAAATGAGATTTTCCTTTATATATGGTGTTTTTTATTTTCAAAATAAGAAGTAATGGTAAAGCCATAAGGAAATTTTACTGACTCAAGAATCTCCACTATGTATGACAGAATGGATAAATCATAAGGAACATATTATTGACTCAAAATTATTCCCATTTTTGGAAAGCACAAACATCCTTATGAAAATGAATAAAAGGTCATAGACAATATTTTTCAAAACTTTGAATGTAAAACATATCTACCTTATCATATGGGCAATGATAAATATGACTAACTCCCCCATAGGCTTTGGAACACTATGTATTATATTTTATATTTCTAGAATGACATTTTTTATTATCTTGAGTACATAAATCCCTTTAATGAAAACTCCCCCTTACATAAACTCCATATTACATAGGGGTATTTCTTCTTTACTTAGCATTATTTTTTCCATTATACCCTTTGTGATTTTCAAGATGAATTTGAGGGAATAGAAAAGAAATTATTACATGAAATATTAGTAAAAAGCATTCAATGAAAAAACAAGCAAACAAAAATTTCCTTATGATTGGAAGAATTTGTAAAAGGAAAGAAAACATAACAAAATATCAGATTGGATCTATTTTCCTTCTGTCTCCTTGGGTATCAATTTCTTCACTATGGTTTTCAGCTTCTTTAGCTCGTTGTGATCATTCTATGTTTTCTTCTATAAGGCTTTGATCTTTTCTTCTTGAGCCTTTAGAGACTCTTCCTGTGATTTCAACAAGTCAACATGCTTCACTGGTTTATCATCAATCTCAATCCGGAGATCCATTTATCTTTTCCAGCTTTGAGCAACAGAGAACTACTTCCCATTCAGATCCTTAACCTCCTGAATCCAAGTATTCTGTTCAAAGATTAGCTTTTCCTTAATTCTATTTGTGATAACCATGATTTTAATATCTTCAATTTCAAATATATCCTTATCATAATATTGAAAATCATCGTGCTCTCTAAAATCTTCAACTATATTATTTGAATAGCTCATCATTATCGTAGAAGATCTTTTGTGGGATTCATAGTTTTCATGGAATGGTTTGAAGTCTGTTCTAGATTGACACAGTTGTCCATCACCATGGATACTAAATCCAATTTTTCAGTCAAAGTATTTTGAAGCATATGGAATCTGGCATCTATGCTTGGAAAAAATGGAATTGTCCCAACAAGCTTCTTCAATGATTGGACTACTAAATCATGTCCCAGAGAAGATGATTCTGAATCCAAAACATTGCTTAGTGAGGGATCTATCTATAGCTCAACAAGTTTTCTCTTCAATGATCATCCAACTTCCTTCTTCCTTAAGATAGATTTTTTAGGTATATCCACAACCACTTGTTTCCCCTTATCAGTTTTTAGAACAAATTCTTCATTTAGAAATTTATGTTCACTATTAGACAACTGAACAATCTTGTCTTCATCTACCTTTTATTTCTCATCTCTAGCCTCAGCTACCTAAGGGTGTTTGAAATGTTGATTATAACTCTCATCCTTAGACAAATTATTAACTTATTCTTTACCCTTTTATTATTTTCCTTCCTTATCCTTCCAAGGAGTTTGTAGCATTGATGACATTTCATAATATTTTTTGATTGATAGTTTCTCGGAAGGCCTTACATTTTCATGAAAGTCTTAGATTGAGGAATGAGGTCTTCTATGTCAGCACTACTTTCTTCCTCTTTCACTGCTTCTATAGTTTCCATTTCTTCAACAACCTTCTCTTGGGTTTTTCCAAATTCATGTACTTCTTCCTCGGAGTATCAAGTAAAGCCTGAACCAAGAATGATTTCGGTCCTAGAATTTGTTCGAATTCTATTTCAATATCCATCAGAAGGGATTGAACAACATCATCATCAGAAATCTTCATCTATTTCTTCTGTTCCTTTTCTTGCACCTCAAGTTCATGGAGACCTTCTTTTTCAATGTTTTGGCCTCTCTAGGGTATAAACCAAATTGTTGTTCTCCTTCCCTCTGCTTCTTTTTTTCCTCCGTCCACTTGGGGACCACCTCATCGGAATAAGCATTCTGGTTCCTCGGCTTTGGAGGTGCGGATTTAGTTTCGTTATGTTTAGGGGTTTTCTCTTCTTATTCCACTTCCGTCAGCTTCATCTTCATTCCTCCTTTAATTGACGGATCAGGAACTTCGTATTCCTTCGGAACAACATCTTCTTCCTCTTCTGGTAAGTTATAGAATTCAATGGATTCTTTAGAGAAAACGACATTCATTATCTTCAAAGAATCATCACTTACCAACATGACTTTTCAATTCCTCAACTTGGAACTATAAGGAATCGTAAAAGGCCCAAGGCACCAAACAATAAGATTGGAAAGGATGGCCATGTACATTATAACTTTAGCTGTCAAATATCCATTCTAGATAATCTAGATCGTAATGAGAATAAGATTCATAAAATTTATATTCCTCAGATTCACCAGAAAATCTAATATGTACATGTCACTCTTCTTCAAGGTGTTCTAATCACCTTTTCTCTGTATGATTCAACCTTAAACCCACAACTAAAGCATCCTATTATTTGTTTAAAAATGAGCAATCTTCAGAGTCTGGACATCTGAATGTCCACGACACTTTATAGATTTCACCTAGAAAAAAATTATTTGAACATCGGGCATCTTGTGAGAACAAAACAAATATTCCCCTTAATAAGGAATTCCAACCATCCATGCATCATTTTTATAGATAGAGTATAGGTTTTACCAAAAATTATGAATGAAAACTTTTCTCTACCATCTTACTTAATGAAACTGGCTGACTCAAAGAATTCGATAAGATGATTTGGATACACCAAGTCCTGAGCTTCGGGATTTGAAATACAAACGCTTTCCAAGACACTGAGATTGATACTCTTTGAGATTATAGAATCATACATGGAAAATAAATTGGGATTCACAAACCTCTGTGTATAAATCTGCCACTCTGAAATGGGCTTGATAGATGAAATTTCATGAGATGGAACTTCATCAAACATTAGTATTTGAGCATGTTTTGAGAGGTTCAAAACAGTATTTTGAAGAGTGGAAGAGCTTCGAAAAGCAAAGACATGAAAACCGATGTGGGATCACATTTCAGGGGGCCTTTATATTGGAATAGATGTGATGGTTCAACTTCCAAACATGATCTAATTGCTAAAAATCCTTCTGATTAGATATGATGGTTGAAATGATAGCCACAAGTAAAATTTGGTAGGATCCAATGTTTTGAGTTTTTTAAGAGAAAACATACGAATTTAAGGAAACCAAAATCCAACAAATTTAAAGCACAAAAGAAAACACCAGTAAGGAATTATTGTCTAAGAAAACATAAGAAAGAAATCATACATTTGTGATTACCATAAAGATTATTCGTAGTAGGTAATATAATTCTTGAATACATTAGAAAAAAAAATAAAAAAACCTCCATTACGCAAATTTCCATTACAAAAATTTTATATACAAAAATCTTCATTAAGAAAATCATGAAAATCATCATTTCACAAAACATGAAAAACATCATTACAAAAAACATGAAAACCTACATTACCAAAAACATGAAAAACTTCATTACAAAAAACAAGAAAAAATCATTACGAAAAACATGAAAAACTACATTATGAAAAACAATAAAATCATCATTCTGAAAAACATGAAAAAATTTATTAGGAAATACATGAAAACTTCATTATGAAAAACATGAAAATCTACGTTATGAAAAGCATGAAAAACTTCATTACGAAAAACATTAAAAACTTCATTAAGAAAAACATGAAAAATTACATTACGAAAAACATGAAAAAACTTACTAGAAAATTTACTCCCCCAATGAAAAGGATTTTTTATTATTGTAAGACGATTGGTTTCAACAGAAATTTAACAAGGAAGATTACCTTATGGTTATCATTCCTAACTTATGTATATTGTATTAAAACCTATCAGAGGGTAATGATTTATTGAAAATATTAGTAAGTTGATATTGTATTCCGATAAATTGAAGAATTATATCTCCTTTAAGTGTGTGATCCATAAGAAAGTGATTCTTAATATCTATGTTTTTTGCACGAGAGTGATGTCCAGGGTTTTTACTAAGGGCTATGTCACATGTATTATCACACAACATTAGTGTTTTGTTAAAACTCATACCATAGGTTGTGAGTGTGTTTTTCATCCACAACACTTGAGCCGAACAACCTCCAGCTGCTACATATTCAGCTTTAGTAGTGGAAAGTGATACTGAGTGTTTCTTCATGTAAGACCAAAAAACTAATTAATCTCCTAAAAATGACAAGTTTCTGATGTACTCTTTCTATCCATTCTACATACACCAAATTCAGCATTTGAAAAAAGTTTCAAAACAAAATCATTTCCAGAAGTATAGAGAATTCCTAAATCCATGGTTCCCATTATATAGAGAAATACTTTTTTCACTACTGTTAAATGAGATTCCATAGGATTGGATTTATATCTTGTAAGTAATCATACTAAATACATTAACTCTAGATGAAAAGATATCATGTAAAGTAAACTTCCTATCATACCTCTATATGATGTATGATCTACTGGTTTCCCACCTTCATCATGATCAAATGTATTTGAAGTACCAATAGGAGTACTTATACTCTTAGTGTGGTCATATACATACTTTTTATGTAGATCATTAAATTACTTATGTTGGTATATATATATTTCTTCTAGTTTTTGATCGATTTGAAGACCAAGGAAAAATGTTATCTCGCCCATCATACTAATTTCAAACTCAGATTTTAATAGATCCTCAAAAGAACCACATAATGACTACTGAGTTGAACTAAATTTAATTCCATCTAGATAAAATTTATCAATCGAAACTTGTTTATTATCTTTTAGTATAAAAAGTGTCCGATCTTTATTTCTTATAACATAATTATTTTTGAAGCAAATATATTAAAATTATATCATACTATTCTAGAGGGTATTACTAATGTTGGGATGTTTTGTATATTCAAAACCATGAGGTTGATCAATAAAAACATCCTCTTGAACATAACCATTATGAAAATCACATTTCACACCCATTTAAAATATTTTGAAATCAAAGAATACTGCAAAGGCAAGTAGGATATGAATAGATTCATGTCTAGATAATGGAGCATATGTTTCTTCATTTTCTATTCCCTCTAGTTTATTATAGCCTTTAGCAACTAATCTAGATTTAATTCTAACTATGATTGCATTTTCATCACACTTATTTCTTAAATCCCATTAAACTCCAATAACAGATGTTTCCTTAGGTCTTTCTACCATGGTCCAGACTTTATTCCTTTCAAATACGTTTAAATCATATTCCATAACTCTTATCCAATTATTATCACCTATAGCTTCATCAGTGATTTTTGGATTTAAATGGGGAATAAGTTGTAGATGTTCTACTTCATTTCTTAAGTGTCTTATAATCCTTAGAGTTTTATTCACATCACCAATGAGACTATCAGTAGGATGATTCATTAGAAACAACTGATATGGGTTTTCTAAATCTCGTTCATCAACAGAGGATAGGAAATAATATGGGGTAAATGATTCAATAACATTTTATCGGGAATTTTCATTATCATAAGGATCTTCTAAAAATGGTTGATAATCAGTTTTTTAAAACACATCTGATGATGTAGGTTGGGGTTGTTCAAAAACTAAAGGATCCATTTCATCAAATTTCAAATGTACTGTATCTTCAATAAAACTAGTGTTTTTATTGAAAACTCTATATGATTTAGAATTTGTGGAGTATCCTATGAAAATTCCATCATCAAATTTTGGTGCGAATTTATGAATATTGTCTTTAGTATTCAGGGTGAATACTATGCAACCAAAAAATATAAAGATGGAAAGTCTAGGTTTTATACCACTCCATAAATCATAAGGAGTTTTATTATGAAAAGTTCAAATCAATACGTGATTAATAATATAACCTGTAGTATTTACAACATCATCACAAAAATGTCTTTCTAAAGAATATTCACTCAACATGGTTCTTGTTATCTCTTGAAGAATTCTATTTCTTCTTTCAACAAATCCATTCTGTTGATGATTTACATGTTCTAAGAAATTGTGTGTAATGACTTTTCTACTATAAAAATATTCAAAATTAGAATTTTGAAATTCTCCACCATGATCACTATTAATAGTTTTAAATTTAATATTTTTCTCATTTTTTACTTGGGCTCTAAAACTTTTATAATATGAGAAGGCTTCAGACATCATTTCTAGAAAATATCCCCACAAAAATCTAGTGTAATAATTAAATAAATCAAATACATAATACTTTCCTCCAATGCTTTTAGTTTGTGTAGGACCAAAGAGATCTATATGAACTTACAGTAATGCATCAGTAGTTGAGACTTCAACAATTGATTTAAATCTTGATTTATGTTTCTTTCCGAATTGAAAATGGTCACAATATTTTAAAGAATCAAATCTATCCTCTGGTATATCTTTAAATAACATTTTATTAGAATGTTTCTGTGGGTTATTAAGGTTACAGTGACCTAACCTTATATTCTATAACCATGAATGAACTTCCATTGCACTAAGGCATGGTAGATGTTGGCTCCTATGGTCTTCTAATTTTAGTGTGTATATATTCATTTGCCTATGGTAAGTAAGGATAAACTCTTCCTTGGAATTGTGTACTAAGCACTTGTCATTCCTAAAATTCACAAGGTAACCTTCATCATATAATTTACTTATGCTAATGTGGTTTTTCATAAGACCCTTAACAAATAGTACATTTTAAATAAATTATTTTCGTAGAATAATGATGTTACCTATAACAATGATTTCTCTCTGAGCATTATCTATGAATGTTACTTTACCTCCTTTTGTATAGATAATCTTTTCAAAATAATTGTTATTACCAGTCATATATCAAGAACATCCACTATCCCTATACCAAGTATTTTGGTTGGTACTCTCATTATTTTCCTGAAAACAAAAGCGTTAGACTTTCGGAACCCAAACTTTCTTAGATCTGGTAAGATTAGAAGGAAAAATTTTATCCACCAACAAATTTTTAGAAAAATAGGCTTTATGAAATCTTAAAGTCTGAGTTTTTTCTAAGGATTTTTTTTCCCAATTTCCACCACACTGATAGTTTGTATAGAATAGATCACTTTGAGGAACAATATAATTCTTTCTAAAAATAAATTTAGAACTACTATAAACAAAACCAGAACTATTCATTAAAGGTCGGATTTGAGAATATATTTTATCAAATTTTTCATTACATAAGTTATTGTTTGACAAAAACATCCTCAAGGAAAATATTTTAAATTTTAGTTTGATAACCATGTTCTTGTCTTCTAAAACATTTTATTTTCAACAAGAGTTAGGCTCAAAAACATATTTCTTAGAAATTACTTATTCTAGATCTTTAGTAATTTTATTCTTCTCATAATTTACTTGCCCATATTATTTTGAAATACTTTCATAATAAACATTTTTTCTTATCATGAAATTTAGAAATAACTTAAATTTCCTTAGTATGAATAATATTCCTATAATTTTCATTTTCATGCTTTTTCATGAGTTTTGAATTCTCAATTTCAAGGAGGTTGGAAAACCAAGAAACATCTTCATAGGAAGGTAAAGTATCATCTTCATTAGAAGAGGATTATTCATCAGAATAGTTATAATATTTACTATCATAAGCATTCAAAGATATATTGGTCATAGATTCCACATTGTGTACCTTAGCTATAATGAAATGATTTCCAATAGGTAGTCTGTCTATTAGACCAAGATTATTCTATCCATAAGATTTGTACTCTGATTATTCATCTTATGAGTCCCCACCACTGGAGATCAAAGTGTCATTTGCTATCAATGCTTTCTTAGCTTTAACATTGTAGTACCTCTTTCTGTTTCTCACATAATTTTTTTCCTTTCTTTTCTTTATTTTAATAATAGGAATTGAAGGTCTTATATGTCTAGCTCTATTACATTAATAACATGTGACTTCTAAATCTGACTTGTGTTTTATTTCCTTTTTCTTATATCTAGATTGAATTTTATTCTATGAAACAATCATGCTCGTCCTTCAAGAAAGATTGGAATATTCATTTTCTGAAGATTCACTTCCAATTGATTCATATTGAATAATAACCTTCATAGATATGAATATAGTAACTCTCTCAGGAGTCTTGGTTTTTATATAATTTGAAGTTTTAGTAAAAGGAACACTTCCATTACTATTATTTTTATTTACATTATCAGAATCCTTCTTCATTCTAGTATCATGATGAAGAAGAGTCCCAAAGAGTTTATTAAGAGTAATATGAGTAACCTTTCTGTTCTCATCAATAGCATCCCTCTTGGATTCCCACTCATTGGGCATGATGTCTATGATCTTATCAACAAGAGCATTGTCATCTAACCCTTTTTCATCGATGGATTGTAAAATATTTATGATAGTTATGTATATTTGTCTCATATTACAAATGGGTTCTCCATAAGGAATGTTAATGCTATGGTATTCATATCTAAGCATAGCTCTACCAGTTTCAATAACATTGGAAGTTCCAAATTGAGAAACATCAAGTATCTTCCCAATACAATTTTCTACTTTACAAGATGAAATTTCGCTATATATATTTCTAGTCATGGAACAAAGAAATGTATTGCGTACCTTATAATTAAGTTGATACTAATTCTATTCTTGATTGGTAAAGGTACTAACTTAATTGTTAGGAATTTTATATCCTCTAGTAATAATAAAAAAAATTTCAACTCCAGTATTGATAATAAAAGTCTTCATTCGCTCTCTCCAATACTCAAATTCATTTCCATAAAAAATAGGTGGTCTTGTTGGATTTATGTTGTCAATATATCCAACATGTATTCCTGCCTTCATAAAGAAAAACATTCTACAAAAACATGTTAATATATAAATTTCATAAACAAGGAAAATATTACTCAACAAAAAAAAAGATAAAAGAAAAGAATCTCTAAGAAAAATTGAATCCATACATAATGTGTCCGAAAAATATGATTCCAAAAAAACAGAAGAAGAAGGGTTCTCTTCTGAATCTAATCATGAGATTATTTCAGATTGAACCAAAATTTTGATGCCAATTGTTAAATTGGTTCAGGATACAATGTAACATACTATGATACCAATTATTGAGATGGTATGTTAGTATGATTTACTCTGTAATACAAAATGTAGGATCGAAATAATACATATATTGTATGTAGTATCTATAGATGATCAATATACAAGAGGGGGGGTGAATTGTATACTTTTAAAAACTTATTTGCATCATTTAAATATGGTTATGTTTAATAAGTTCAAACAATGTAATTCACAAAACCTCTAGTTCTACACACATTCTTGAATTCGGAAATATTATTCTGAGAAAGTGATTCCAGAAATATGGTTCTGCAAAATGAAACTTAATGAATGTTTACAAAGATAGAGATTCTACCATAAAGGGTATAGAATCTCACTAAATTAGAGTACAAGAATAAGTAAGTATAACATATTTATTCTTTCCTCAAAAAATAAAATGAAATGGAATACTTGTAACAAAACAAGTAAAAAGTAGTAAATCTTTCAACCCAAAAAGAATGGTATCAAACAACTTTTGATAAAGGTCCCTTTATTTATACATTCAAGAAAGTATGTCTTACCCACAACAGGGTAAGACCTTGATATGAAGATCAGAGTTTGTCTTGATATCCTCTCAAACCCTCAACTTCATTGTAGTTGGAACCTAAGTCTTACTCAGAATGGAAGCCCTCGAATTCTAGGTAGTCGACACCTCTGTTTTCCTTTCCCCGAAATACCTCTATTGTACACAGTAACAATCAGAGTAGCACGAAACATTTCTGCACAAACCAATCTTTGAAAAATCTGTTCAAATTATTTTCATTATGCGTAGGATTTTATAAGAGCCTCTCTCTCTAGATAACACTTCAACAACATGTGAGTAAGTTCCGAAAAAAGTTATGAGCTCTTCAAATGAGCTCCTATTTATATGCACATCTCCAACGATGGGCTTCATCCTCCAAAGATCATATTTTTTCCTTTAATTTAAGAGGGACCTGTACAAGTGTCACTCAAACAACGGTTAGTTAGTAACTAAAATCATGACATCGTTTTATAACAAAAACATATGTATGAAATAATATCGTAACATAACCAAAATCAAATATTCAGATTCTATGAAAATAAAAAGTTCGGAATCTAACTAAAAATGAATTCCGAGTCTATTATTCGAGGATATTCGGATTTTGTTTTCTAAGGAATTAGAAACAAAAGCATACAAAGTTTAGAGTCTGAATTCATTTGAATTCGGAGTCATAACATAGAAAGTTCGACGTCTTAATTCATTAGAATTTGGAGTCATAATTCACTATGTTTGAAGTATGAATTCATTGGAATTCGGAGTCAGAACTCAGAAGTGTTCGTAATAAGAATTATGAGAATTCAGAGTCATAACTCAGAAGAGTTCGGAGTCTGAATTCAGAGAACTCAAAGATAGAACTCAAAAGAGTTCTTAACCATAATTCTAAGAAGTAGGAGTCAGAACATAGAAGAGTTCGGAGTCTGAATTCACAGAACACGGAGTCATAACTCATAGTCTAAAAATATAATGCTATTTATCTATGTATTGTTTGATTCCGAATTTTAAATATGAAACCTAATTTTACACATAGAAAAGATAATTAACAATGAAAGACATGGCAAGGATAAATTTCCCCGGGGAAGGAAAAGTTTCCTTATAGAAATAATAAAGAGGGTAAAATCTGATTTTCCTTGAGATAAGATGTTTTTTATTTTCAAAACATGAAGGAATGGTAATGTGATAAATAACATTATTGACTCAATAATCTCCCCTAAGTATGATGGAATTGAAAAGTCATAATGAAAACCGTATTGAAACAACAAATATATACTTGAAAATTTTGTGGTAAGTATATATCTCATATATTACTCCATACAAAAGATGGCTCCAAATTTTTAATGAAAAAACAACAACAGCTAATTCCAAATCATGTGTAGGGTAATTTTACTAATGATGTTTAAACTGACATGAAGTATAATCAATTACTTAATCATTCTGCATAAGGACACAACCAAGTCCATTTAACGAAGTATCACTATAAATAACGAACTCACCATTTCTAGAATGTAGTGCCAAAATTGGAGCATTCACCAATCTTATTTTCAATTCCTGAAAAAAATCATAACATTCTTCAGTCCAAACAAACGTAGTGCCTTTTCAGTTTAACTTAGTCATTGGAATAGATAACCGTGATAAAGTTTCAACAAACCTCATATAATAACCAGCCCAATCTATAAATCTACAGATCCCAGTTATATTTGTGGGTCTTGGCCATTCAATAAAAACATTTGTTTTATCAGGATCAATATTTAAGCGATTTTTTGATACAATGTGACCAATGAATGAATTTTTTTGTAACCAAAACTCACACTTGCTGAATTTCCTAAATAGTTTCTTTTCTTTTATGGTTTGCAATACATCCCTTATATGACTTTCATGTTCTCTTTACTTTAATAATAAACCATAATATCATCAATGAACACAACCATAACCGTATCTAAGAACTCAATGAAAATTATATTCATAAGATCCATGAATACAGCTAGTACATTTCTTAAACCAAAAGGATTAACTAGAAAATTATAATGGTCATATCTAGTATGAAATGCGGTACATGGAACGTCAGCTTCCTTTACTTTCAACTGTTGGTACCCCAACCTTAAGTCAATCTTCGAAAATTTCTAGGCTCCCTGGAGCTAATCAAACAAATCATTTATATGAGGAAAAGGATACTTGTTCTTAACAGTGATGTTATTCAATGATCTTTAATCAATTCAAAGTCTCATTGAACCATCATTCTTTTTAACAAATAAGATAGGAGAACCACATAGTGATGTTCTGGGTTGAATGAAACCTTTATAAAATAAGTCCTGCAATTAATTTTTTAAATCTAAAAGTTCAATTTGAGCCATTAGATAAGGTGGTTTTGAAATTGGCTTAGCATCAGGAACTAATTCAACTTTAAATTCAACTTCCCCATCAGGTATATTACCAGGAAACTCATCTGGAAAAACCTTAAGGTACTAATTTACCACTATCACATCATTAATCTAAACAGTTCCATTATTTTAATCAATAGGTGAAAGGTAACATTAATTTCCATATTTTACTAGTTTCTAATCATCCTAATATGTTATCAAATGTAAGGGTTCGTTCTAGTACACAAATTGAAAATATTTCTAAATGAATCCTTTGTAGCTCTGTTGTCAATCATAAAATGATAAATAAAAATCCAATCCATACAGAAAATAAAATCAAACTCTAATAGTGGAAACACAATAAGGATTACAACTATATTATTTCAGAACATATGGAAATGAAGGTTCTTATAATTTCATTTTGTTTCAACATTTCCTCTAGTGTTTTTACCATAATTTCAGGTTTTATATCTTGAGATGGAATTCCCAATTTAATAGGAATCTTCATAGAAATGAAGAACTGTGTAGACCCCGAATCAAACAACTCATTGGCATAATCATAACATACAAATATTGTACATGATATAACATCGTTTGATGGCCCAACATCTGCTATAGTAGTTGCAAAGGATTTCATTACCCCTTTCTGCTTGTAGTCTGGATGATTTTCCTCAGCTGAGTTCTTCATTGGACAGTCATTTGAATATTGAACTATTGTATTGCACTAAAAACATTTTATAGATTGTGAATCAGATTTTTCATACCATTATCCTAATCTTTTTCAGTGAAATTACGATCCATATGTCCCATTTTATCATATCGGTTTCACTTTCAAGAAATCAAAAGACATTCCCCAACATGATTTTTACCACAGTTTTCACAAAAATTAAAATTAAATGTCTTACAATATTTCTTTTTTGAACTGTTTTTTCCTTTTTCCTGCCACCTTTACCGATTATTTTGATATTTGTTAAAGAAAATTGGATCATCGGCAAGCTCTATTTACACATTCACTTCACATCGAACATGTTTTTCATAACATTTGAACTCATGATAAGATAAAACCCTTCGATACATTTAAAATAATCTTGAGTAAATTGGTTGATTTTAATATCAAGAACTCATATGAAATTTGGAGCATAAATTTCCATTCGAGTGATTTTTTCATCATAATTAGCCATTGAGTCATCCTCCTTCCTCAACTCATGGAATTGATTTTCCATCCTAAGACGGACCACCTTTGGAAAATATTTCTCAAGAAATGTGACTTTGAATTCATCCCATTCCAGTGTATCAATCTCCTCAATTTCCCTGATATTTTTCACCATCGACAACCATTAACCACCTTTACCTTTAAAATGGTAAATAGGGAGACTAACCTTTTGATTTTATGAACACCCCATAACATTTAAAATGTTATCTAGTTCTTTAATCCACCCTTCTGCTATCACAGGGTTAGATGATCCTCTTAATGATGGGGAATGTTGCCTCATGAAATATTTCACTACTGACATGTTCCACTGTGGTTGATCTGGCTGATCTCATGCATGGATTCCACCTCCATTTATAGCCAGAGTCAATTATTCCATAACTGCAATAAATTGTTATGTTCCAATTTTGAGCATCTAATATTACTTATTTTGTAGGTTATCTTCCTCCTAATGTCATCCCAACAAAGCTGCCAGGTTTCCTCTATAGAAAATCATTTTGAACACAAATATATCTTTGGAGAAGAAACATTTTAATCTGTAAATTCAATATCATATCAATATTAACATAAACTTGTATATGGATATTAATTTAGCAAAACCCTATCTCCTAAAGTGGTCAAAACCGACCACTGATACCAACTATAAGGACTCGGCCTTAAAACATTCCACAATCGTGAATTAAATGAATAAATCACATTGGGGATCTTTTCAGGTTTATTTTTTAGCGATTTAGGGTATAACTATTACATTACATCTCAAAAATTTCAAATTAGACTACTCTACACAGTTTCCATTTTTTTTATAAAATAAAAACTCTTGAAATAACGATTCATGTCCAGTTCCATGTTTTTGACAACAAGACATTCCCTTGATCACATCCTTGACCCTATTCATCTTTAAGTTCAGTGAATGACTTTTAAAAACATGGGATGAGAAAAAAATTCTAATGAAGGGTTATAAAACAAAGAAATAAAAAAATTGTTTATCAATGCATACATAACATAAGATCATTAACACACATCATGAAATAACAATATTTATGAATAAAAAATTGAAATCATAAATCATAAAGGTATCATGAGGCATCCATATCATACTTACATTGTTGATATCACATCTACTTAAGGAGTTACATTTGTAATACCCTTTACAGTATATTCCCTAAATCCATGAGGAGAAACATTCACATTTATCTTCATCACATTACCCAATTAATTGGAGAGATATCACGGGCTCCAACACTCATTGTTTATCCTGGAACCACCAGTATACGTAAAAAATTCCCAAGGACCATAATATAATCATAACACATAACATCACCAAAAAAGAAATATAGCATTCCCAATTTGCAATCAAAATATATATTTTCAAGATATTGAACAAGATATTGACATAATAAATCCCAAAACCATTTTCAATACTAAAATAAAAAAAAAGAGTATATGATTATAATTTTTCTTTTAAAAACATTACTACTTGTTAAGGAATCCAAAGATCAAATAATACTCGCAACGGTGAAAAGGCTGTTGTCATCTCATACATTAAAAACAAATATTCTATTTGTTGTTTAGTAAAACTCCTCATAGAAAATGATTACATTTGATTGAAATGAAAATTAAATGGTTTTTATACTAAATAAAAAATAAATTCTTCTAATAAATAAAAATATGTCTCAATGAAAGGAGATTGAGATGAATCCCCATACGTCTTGTCCGATTTGACCCGTTCATTCTAAAATCTCTTGAATAATAAACAAAAGTTAATTTCTACTTGAATAAGATCCTTTTTCACGTTTATTATTCCTTTTATATCACTTATTACATTGTTATAAACATTATGAAATCTTCAATGTTAATAATGGTCATTTTGTCGATATTTGGTACTTCTGTAAAAATGAATTTCTTATAATTACAAGTTTTTCATGTGGTTAAATATCTATTATCTATAGAATGATATTCAGAATGAATATATAAAATATATTATATATATCTAGTATATGAATGTATTTATAATAGTACATAAACTTTGGAGATAATAAATGAAATGCAGGTTTCATGGAGACGGTAAGTCGTACGTACACATCAATGCTATTTTCATTTCTATTTCTCATTTTAATGGAATTAAAACATAATTATACATAGTTATATTATAATTCTAGTATAATATCATAAATAATATCATTAAAACCATCATTTATACATCTTACATATGGAATTAATGAGTCATATCACTTTGAGGGTACGATAATCAGCACATCCTCAAATAAAATTATCGCGTTTACCCATAATGGAAACCATAAAGGTATTATATTACTGTAATATTTAGAATAATTAATAAAACATAGACATAACAAATATCATATGTAAATTCAATTTCATGACAATGGTTGGCATGAGAGGCGGGGGGAAATAATTGAACAATCATAGTTTCGCGAGGTATTAGTTTTTTATCCAATGAAATAGTATGTTCATTACGAAATAGATAGAGGTGTGTGTAAGTTTAGGTCGAATAATTATCATAATAAAGACTATTAAATTGATAATTCTAGTATTTTTATATATGAAATGGATAAAATGAGTTTAGGGGGTTGGAGGATTAAAATAAATCAAAAGAACATAAGAGAATACATTACCTTTAAATCAGGTAACTACACTTGGCTTGAACCAAAAAGGGTTTTTGAGGTTCCTTCTTCTTATGTTAAGGCTTCTAGGAGGAGTAAACTGAAGTAGGGAGCATAATTGGTTAGATGTCGGATGATCCATGGGACTTGAGAGGTGTGAGGAATGGGTTATGTAACACCCCAAGATTTTATGAAAAATATTCTTTTTAATTTCATTAATGTCTTGTGTTGTAGACTACCCCAAAAGGATCTTGCACAACACGCATCCTTGACTTCCCTTGCATTATAGGCAATCGCGATCTTCCTCGATAGCGTGTGTAGTACGCAATACCGAGTTTCACTAAACGAGATATTATTATAATATCATTATAAACTAGCTGTTAAGAATAGTAATAACCAATTTTTAAAATTTTGTAAATTTAATTTTTCAAAATGGACTTCATTTTTTGATTCGGAATATCAAAATTAGCTTATGGTGAAATTTTGGTACTTTTCGGATAACATTCATATTCAGATTAATAGTGAAAATTAAAAAAATTTAATTTAAAACAATTTTTTTAATCGAAATAATTAATACTAATAAATTATTAATTTGAGTGGTTTTAAAGTATATTTTGAATATATTTTTACAATTTAATAAAATTTTGTTTATTGTATGTAATTTCACATTTAAACCAGACATAAAAAAGTGTGAATCTTTTGATAGTTATTATCTCTTAAGAACACGCTATATGTTTTGACGACGAGAATTAATTTTTAAAGTAATTAATGCAACTGATATGTTTTGAATTTTTTAAAATAGTCATCATTTTTGAGGTCATAATATCAAATATAGCATAGGCCTAATTTTTGGTATTTTTCTGGAAACTTTCATTTTTTGATGATTAGTGAAACCACTAAGTGGTAGTAAAAAAAATGAATTTTTCATAAAACATAATTTTACTATTTCTATGAATGGAATTTCAAAAATCCGAGAGACACGGTTGATTTCAGTAATTAAAATGTGGTTCAATGACATGAAAATAATTTTTTTTTGAATAGTACCTTTTTACTTTTTTACCACGGTTAAAAGTAAATAGGGTAATTAAGGGTAAAAATGTTATTATTATTACCCTAAAACATGTCCTAATTCTATTGGATAGGTGTAATGCGACCAAAAACAACCTTAGGAATAAAATATGACCATTTAGACCCACTTGGATTTGATTAGGACATTTATTATTAATTTATTTAAAGATGGGTTAAAATAGTTAAAATCAATGTTTAATATGTAAATAGTTTTTAATATAAGGTTATACATAAGATAAATTATACTATAAATATTCATCTGAAATCTAAAATGATTTCCTACATAATTTTAGTTTTTTGTAATTTTTAGACGTTAAATAATTTAATTTAGTTATGACACAAAGATGATGCAGTAATTATCTTATTAATGAAATATTGACATAATTGATGTTATAAATACAAAAAGAATTGTAATTTGAGACTTTTTATGAATTCCAATAATTTTATAGGTTAATATGACATGTTAGTATTAATTTAATTATCTTTTTTAGAACTAATCATTCTGTTATGATTTTCCCAATAATCAATTACTAAATAGTGTCAAAATCGATATAAAATAGTTTTTAAAACAAATATTATATTATTAATTGTTATTTTATTCCTAAAAATCTAAGGATCAGAAAAATGACATAGATAAGGTTATATATATTAATAATAAACATCTTGGGGTTCGTTTGACTACTTATAGTATGTTTATTAACCTTATAGTATAAGAACACAAGAAGACACGGTAAAAGTAAAATTATTTTACTTAATGTTAAATCTAAATTATAAGGTTAAAATAGGAACCTAAACATTTCTAAATTATATTGTATGAGATTATTTCGACCCATCCCAACATTATCTTCGAAATAAATCAATTTTAAGCTATTTAAAAGCGAATTTGGCTTTATAATAAAATAATATTTTTAGTTTTTCCAAAGAAGCCCCTCTCCTTCCTTATAAAAGGGCACATCCTCCCTCTCTTCCTCACACCACTTTGAGCCTTAAATCTCAGCCAACCCCTTCCAAATTCCCTTATACACTTCTCTAAAAACATCATATAGTTTCTTGTCTTCCTCAAAGACCAATTTTATTGCCCTAAAAGGATATCTCAAAGAGGCTCTTCAAAGAAGAGGTAATGTCTGTTACCGATTCTTTCAACTTTATTTCTTCTTCCACTTCTTCTTCTAAGGTTGTTTCATTATGAAGTAATAAAATAAGTATCAATAATATACTGATATGTTATTATAATTATGAAACAACCCTCTTTCCCCATCTATCCATCCTACGGAAAACGAAATCACCGCGCGTGTGTACATACAGAATATCGTCTCCACGCCGTGGTGTAATCTATTTTCAACCACCACCTTACTTGGATGGGAATAATGGTGTACATAATAACTATATATTATTATTGTAAAGTGATATTTATTCTGAAATAGTATACATACACTCCAATACAATTCTAGGATAATGAGAATGATATCATCGCTCGTGCGTACGTACGGACTACCGTATCCACGACGCGATGAGATTCATTCTCCACGATAACCATTCATGAATGATTATAAAGTATATATAATAAGTAATCATGAAATATATGAAATAATAATGATACTCGATTTATGTGTATATATATGTATTTTATCTACTTAATTCCATTCAACTCAATAAGGAAACGAAAACAACGGTCATGCGTACGTACGGCCTACAGTCTCCATGAATGGTGTATTTCTTTCCATTTAATAATCTATTATATATATGTATATTCTGAATATATATTATATATAAATCGTGTATTATATTCTGTAATTATGTAATCATGATCTGAGTAATCATATAATAATTACAAGTCAAAACACGGGCGAAAAATGAAACGATTTTACCCAAAACGCTCTTTATCATGAAATTTACAAAAGAATGGGTAATATAAAGTCATAAGTGAACCATATATGATATCATAAAAATGTTTATGATTATGGAATAAGTCAATGACATTATTTAAATCATTATACATTAGTTTCAGACACTTACGAAGCAAATCAGACCTAAGGTAAGGGAAATATCACAATCTCATTTTCATCCGAGATTGTTTATACTTTGGTATTTACTGGGGTGTATTTTATCATCTGCATCCATGTTTCCTCAATATGTAATATTATTTCCATCCACCTAAAATTTTTTAAATCCAATTTTACCCTTCGGTGAGTTTTTAGTAGAATATATGAAAGGAATCTTTTGTCGTTTTTCTTACAAGGTACTTTTTGACTTTTCTGACAAAAGTACGAGAAGAATGTTTTTTTAACTTATATGGCATAAATGGATTTTTAAAACATTATTTCCAAGATTATTCCTTTACAAGTTTTCAAGTTTATTTTTAATCAAATTCTTTTAGATTAGAATTGTATGACATGTTACGAAAGGAAAAGTATTTTTGAAGTAGAATGGATATTTTCCTCAAGAATGGAGTTCAAGTGTTTTATCAAAATTATTTTCCATATAAGATAATATAGGGTTATATTTCTATCCCTATTATTACATTGATTTGATTATGCTATTTTTATGAATTCCATTATCTTATATGAATTGTTTTATGATGTCACGATGTTTAAGATTCCCATTTTTAATACATGGGTTATGCTAGGATGTATGGTTTATGATTTTGTGGAACACATAAGAATGGTATCATTATGAGAAGGGTTGGACCTATATCTACCTCCAATGCATTGGGTAATGATTTTATATCTCATGAGATATACATGGATGGAATGGAAGGTTAAACCGGTTCAGTGAAACAGGACTGAAATGAGGAGTGAACTCAGTTCAGAAATGGACTTTGTCCACTAAGATAGTCTTGGAAATGAATCTTGACTAATAAGAAATGATTCTATATGATTATGTGTGTATGAAACAAAGTTTCATGTTTTATGTTATGATTATTCAGATTACATTTCACTACTATGATTTATCCCATGTTATGATATTATGATCTGTTTTGCAGGTTATGATTTGAAAAATGTTATGATCTTATAAATATGATCTGATTGATATTTTTTTTGTTTACCCTTACTGAGCATTTGAGCTCACCCTTTTAGGTTTTTTTCCATAGGATATAAATAAAGGTTTTCGGTATAAAAAATGGAATATCTTTATGAGAGATATTGAAGATCTTTCACCACGATTAGAAGATTACATTCCGAGTTTCCAAAGACACTTAACTATTACAGTCCTTGTGTGTGTTTTTTTGTAATTTACTAAGTATTCCGCAAAAGTAATGTAATATCCATGTACATCAAGCTTTGGGTCTCTACACTTGGTATCAGAGGAAACGTTTAGTCATCCTTTGGAAACTAGGATGAGATAACTTTAGTGAGATCCCTAGAGATATATCTAAGGTGTTTCTAGGGATGTCCCTAAGGTTATGTATAAGTATAAATTATAGTACTAGAATTACGGAAACCTAAGATGTTAGATATTGAAGGTACTCCCCCTTTATTATGTTGTTTTCCTTAGCATTATTTTTACCTCTCACACTATTCTTTTTGGGTTTTAGACGATGGTTGGAACCCGAAAGAACCGTGTTGATCAATGAAATGGACAATGTAATGATTTTCCTCCTGAAAAAACAAATTTTATGGGAGGTGGAGTGAAAAATCTTATTGCTATACTTACACAAGCTATGAATCATTCTGGACTTCCAAATGAGCAGAGAAGGGAACAATATTCTATTGAGTCCTTCATGAGAAAACTTCCACCTTTTTTTAGTGGGTATTCTGATCCACTTGTTGCTAAACAATGAATCAATACCACTAAAAAGATATTTTCAGTTAATCAATGTTCTGAACATGACAAAGTCATCATAGTAGTATATCGTTTGGAAGGTGAAGCTGATCAATGGTGGAATATTATCAAGAATACGAGACCAAAATATGAAATTGAGTCCATGGAATGTGATTAGTTCAATAAATTATTTTTCAATAAGTACTTCCCTCGTATTCTTCGAACAAAGATGGGGAAGGAGTTTCTTGAACTAAAGAAAAAATATGATGAATTTGTTAGTGTATACGAAGAAAATTTTACAAGGATTGCAAGGTATGCATATGGCTTTATCATCCGACCTTAATGTAAGGTTGATCGATTCTTCAGTGGCTTAAAACCAAATCTTCAAAGGGATTTAGCTATAAGAGACTTTAGTAGCTATGAATAAATTGTGTGTTGTGATATTAAGGTAGAAATGGAAGTTGGTGTTACATATTCACCTCATGGTTTTTACAAGAAAAGAAAGATGCAGTTCAAGGAGAAGTCTCAGAATAATGGTGAAAAGAAGATGAATGTTTCCTTATGCTCAAAGTGTGGAAAGAAGCATGGTGGAGATTGTCTTAAAGGGACTAGAAAATGTTTTAACTGTGGAAAAGAAGGTCATTGAGCAACTTAGTGTCGAAGTAATGTAAAAAGGGTTGCTAATTGTGTGAATAAAGAAAAGACTGCAGAGAACGCAACAACAACACTTCAATGCTTCAAGTGTAATGAAATGGGGCATTTTTCTAATAAATTCCATAATCAAAGGGTTAATGATGATCGACATGAGAAACCACTTAAGGCAAAGGACAAAGGTAAGTCACATGCGATCACTATTGGCGATGTTGAATATGAAACTATATGGTGGAATGATTAAGTGTTTATGTAATGGGATTCCAAAATAATGTTGTATATAGTATCATGGAATATTGGAATATTTATGTATTGGTCTATTGTGGTTTCTAATAATTTTATGGTACCGGTAACGATGAAAAGTGATTGAGATATTTTTGGTAAGCAGATGATATGCGCATAATGAAGGGATAAGAAGATAATGAGATGTTTGATTGTATTCATGAGCTCGTGATTTATATAAGGACTAAATGATATCATGGTTTGAGTATAAATAATTTTGAGGATTTTGGTTTGTGGAAACTGTTAACTTTTAACCGAATTCATGTTTTCACTATGGTTTAATGGGTATGCATTTTTCAATAAAATGCATGATTAAGGTATTCACATGATTGGAATATGACCAACAACATATATGGGGGATAAATGATGGTATTCACATGCTTGGTTGATGACATTTCAAGTAATCGTTTTATTTATACTATGACCTTGGACCGAAGTATTTTAGATAAGCCTAAAAATTGGAATGGATTATGTTGGACATAAGTTAGTATTGTTTAAGGATAGACCTTTTTTTGAGAGTATTTATTGGATGTTATAGTAATATAGATTTAGAAAAAGGACAACCTGTAGGACGGGCGACAGCCCATCGCGTCGGACAAGGCAGTGGGAATCGAACCAACAACCAAAGTGCGACTGCCCTTTATCGCCTACCACTGACAAATTCAACTTCATTTCTTTAAGATATGAAGTGGAAATTGTCCAAAGATTGACCATCAGTGATACTATACCAAAATCACGAATGTATTTCTTCTAATTCCAATTTCATCAACTTTAGGGAAATGATCTTGAAAACCAAAAATGTTTACCTAGTGATATTATATCTCATGAATCAGATGGTACCTTAGATCATCAAAAATTTATGGCTTTGTGATTACTGGCTTTTCCATAGCCATGTTCTATACCACTCCCTATCAGAACGTAATAGTTAGATTTATCTTCCATATCTATATTTTCACCTATGTGGAAACCCAATGATTAGTTTATTTGGGTTACCGTTACATTTCATACTTTTTTGAAAGATTGGTTTTGGTATTACTTTTTACGATGTTGGTTTCTATTAAAGAAACTTTCTAATAGTAAACCATTTATAACCCTGACGAATTTCGAGGGTGAAATTCATTTTAAGGGGGGTAGAATGTAACACCCCGAGATTTCATGAAAAATATTCTTTTTAATTTCATTAATGTCTTTTGTTGTACACTAAACCAAAAGGAGCTTGCAAAACACGCATCCTTGACATTCCTTGTATTACACGCAATCACGATCTTCCTCGATAGCGTGTGTAGTACGCAATACCGAGTTTCAGTAAATGAGATATTATTATAATATTATTATGAACTAGCCGTTATGAATAGTAATAACCAATTTTTGAAATTTTGTAAATTTAATTTTTCAAAATGGACTTCATTTTTGGATTTGGAATATCGAAATTATCTTAGGGTGAAATATTGGTACTTTTCAGATAACTTTCATATTCTGATGAATAGTGAAAATTAATAAATTTTAATTAAAAACAATTTTTTTAATCGAAATAATTAGTAGTGATAAATTATTAATTTGAGTGTTTTTAAAGTATATTTAGAATATATTCTTACAATTTAATACAATGTTGTTAATTGGATGTAATTTCAAATTTAAACCAGACATAAACAAGTGTCAATCATTTGATAGTTATTATCTCTTAAGAACACGCTATTTGTTTTGATGACGGGAATTAATTTTTAAATTAATTAATTAAACGGATATGTTTTGAATTTGGTAAAATAGACATCATTTTTGAGTTCATATTATAAAATATATCTTAGGCCTAATTTTTTGTATTTTTCTAGAAACTTTCATTTTTTGATGAATAGTGAAACCACTAAGTGGTAGTTAAAAAAATGAATTTTTCATAAAACATAATTTTACTGCTTCTCTGAATGGAATTTCAAAAAATCAAGAGACACGGTTGATGTCAGTAAGTAATATGTGGTTCAATGAGATGAAAATAATTTTTGGTGAATATTAACTTTTTACTTTTTCTTACCACGATTAAAAGTAAATAGGGTAATTAAGGGTAAAATTGATATTATTATTACCCTATTGGATAAGTGTAATTTGACCAAAAACAACCTTAGGAATAATATATGACCATTTAGGCCCACCTGGATTAGATTAGGACATTTATTATTAATTTATTTAAAGAAGGGTTAAAATAGTTAAAATCAATGTTTAATAAGTAAATAATTTTTAATATAAGGTTATACATAAGATAAATTCGACTATAAATATTAATTAGAAATCTAAAAAGACTTCCTACATAATGGTATTTTATTTTTAATTTTTACACTTTATATAATTTAATTTATTAATGACACAACAATGATGCAATAATTTTCTTATTAATAAAATATTGACATAATTGATGTTATAAATACCAATATAAATGTAATTTGAGAATTTTTATGAATTACACTAATTTTATAGGTTAATATGACATGTTAGTATTGATTTAATTAACACATTTTTAACTGATCATTCTGTTATGATTTTCACAATAATCAATTACTAAATAGTGTCAAAATTGACATAAAATAGTTTTTAAAACAAATATTATATTATTAATTGTTATTTTATTTCTAAAAATATAAGGTTCAGCCAAATGACTTATATAAAGTTATATATATTCATAATAAACAATGTGGGGTTCGTTTGGCTACTTATCGTAAGTTTAATAACCTTATAGTATAAGAAGACAAGAAGACATGATAAAAGTAAAATTATTTTACTTAATGTTAAATCTAAATGATAAGGTTAAAATAGGAACCTAAACAGGTCTAAATTCTATTATATGAGAGGATTTAGACCCATACCCACCTTAGATTCGAAATAAATCAATTTGGATCTATTTAAAACCGAATTTGGCTTTATAATAAAATAATATTTCTGGTTTTTCCAAAGGAGTCCCTCTCCTCCATTATAAAAGGGAACCTCCTCCCTCTCTTCCTCAAACCACATTGAGCCTTCATACTCAGCCAACCCCGGACAAATTCCATTATACACATCCCTAGAAACATCTTAGAGGTTCTAGTCTTCCTCAAAGACCAAATTTAGTTTCCTAAAATGTGATCTCAAAGAGGCGCTTCAAAAAAGAGGTAATGTCTGTTATCGATTCATTCAACTTTATTTCTTCTGCCAATTCTTCTTCTTAGGTTGTTTCATTATGAAGTAATAACATCAGTATCACTCATATACGGATATGTTATTATAAGTATGAAACAACCCTCTTTCACCATCTATAAGTCCTACGGAAAACGAAATCACCGCGCGTGCGTACATACTGAATACTGTCTCCACGTCGTGGTGTAATCTATTTTCCACCACCACCTTACTTGGATGGGTATAATGGTGTAAATAATAACTATATATGATTATTGTAAAGTGATATTGATTCTGGAATAGTATAAATACACTCCAATACAATTCCACTATCATGAGAATGATATCATCGCTCGTCTGTACGTACGGACTACCGTCTCCACGACGCGATGAGATTCATTCTCCATGTTAACCATTCATGAATGATTATAAAGTATATATAATAAGTAATCATGAAATATATAAAATAATAATGATAATGTATTTATGTTTATATATATTTATGTAATATACTTATTTCCATTCAACTAAATAAGGAAACGAAAACAGCATTCATGCGTACGTACGGCGTACCGCCTCCATGATCGATGTATTTCTTTCCATTTACTGATCTAGTATATATATGTATATTCTGAATATATATTATATATAAATAATGTTTTATATTCTGTATTTTTAAGTAATCATGATCTAAGTAATCATATGAATAATTACAAGTCAAAACACAGATGAAAAATGAAACGATTTTATCCAAAACGCTTTTTAACATGGAATTTACAAAAGAACGGGTAATATAAATTAATAAGTGAACCATATATGATATCATAACAATGAGTATTATTCTGGAATAAGTAAATGACATTATTTAAATCATTATATAGGAGGTTCAGACACTTACGAAGCAAATCAGACCTAAGGTAAGGGAAATATCACAATCTCATTTTTATCCGAGATTGTTTATACTTTGGTATTTACTGGGGTGTATTTTATCATCCACATCCATGTTTCCTAAATATGTAATATTATTTCCATCCACCTAAAATTTTTTAAATCCAATTTTACCTTTTGGTGTGTTTTCAGTAAAATATATGATAGGAATCTTTTGTCATTTTTCGTACGAGGTACTTTTTTACTTTTCCGACAAAAGTACGAGAAGAATACTTTTTTTAAATTATATGGAATAAATGGATTTTTAAAACATTATTTCCAAGAAGCTTCCTTTTCAAGTTTTCAATTTTATTTTTAATAAACTTCTTTTAGTTTAGAATTGTTTGACATGTTAAGAAAGGAAAAGTGTTTTTGAAGTAGAAAGGATATTTTCCTCAAGAATGGACTTCAAGTGTTTAATCAAAATTATTTTCCATCTAAGATAATATAGGTTTCTATTTCTATCCCTATTATTACATTGATTTGATTATGTTATTTTATGAATTTCTTTATCTTATATGAATTGTTTTATGATTCCACGATGTTTAAGATTCCCATTTTTAATACATGGGTTATGCTATGATGTATGGTTTATGATTTTGTGGAACACATAAGAATGGTATCATTATGTGATTGGTGGGACCTATATCTCCCTCCAATGCATTAGTTAAAGATTTTATATCTCATGAAATAGACATGGCTGGAACGGCAGGTTAAACCGGTTCAGTGAAACAAGACTGAAACAAGGAGTGAACTCGGTTCAGAAATGGACTTTGCCCACTAAGATAGTCTTGGAAATGATTATTGACTAAAAAGAAATGATTCTCTATTATTATGTGTGTATGCCACAAAGTTTTATGTTTTAGGTTATGATTATTGGGATTAAATTTCACTACTATGATTTATCCGATGTTATGATATTATGATCTGTTTTGCAGGTTAAGATTTCCAAAATGCTATGTTCTTATGAATATGATGTGATTGATATTTCTTTTGTTTACCCTTAATGAGAATTTGATCGCACCCTTTTATGTTTTCTTTTCCCCAGGATATAAAGAATGGTTTGAGGTAAAAAAGGGGAAGATCTTTATGGGATCTATTGAAGATCTTTCACCATGATTAGAAGATTACATTACGAGTTTCCAAAGACACTAAACTATTACTGTCCTTGTGTGTGTGTTTCTTTAATGTACAATGTATTCCACAAAAGTAATGTAATGTCCATGTACGTCAAGATTTGGGTCTCTACAGGTTAGAGGTTAGGTCTTTTATAAGGGGGAAGAGGGGCTCTTTAGGAAAGTGTGAAAATATTTTTTTATTACATAATTATTTTTAGTTTCTAAAGATCCAAAATTAATTAAAGTTGATGATAAGATGAATCATGGTATAAATAAAATAATCCAGTAATAATTGGATAGGTTTTGGATGTTAAATTAATCTGTGTAATCTTATTTATTTAAATAATTTATTATTGAGGTAAACAGTACATCATTATTTTGTCATAATTATTTTAATTTATTTAATGTCTAAAATAAATTAAAAAATACCATGATGTATGAAATACTTTTCAATTTTTATAGAATATTTATAGGCAAAAATATATCTTATATAACCCTAAAATAAATTAAATTTACTAAAATATATTTGTTTATATAATTTCTGACTTTACTTTAAGTTAATTAATATAAACTGTCATTATCACACTTAAGTAGATCAATGGGGTCCCCAAAATCAAACCAAGGATGCTCATGATCTGAAGTGTATCAACCAATATTATTAGGACCCATGTTAGCGTAATTTTATATTATTACAGTAATATCTGTTTACCCTAATTTACCAGATATTCCCTTTAACCATGTTAAATAATATATTAACTCAAGTAAATATTCATAATGTTTAAAAATAAAATTTACCTATTTACACAATTTGGACCGTTGATTCCAAATGTGGAATCCATTTTCCCAAATTTAAAACACTTTGTTGGCCGAAATTAACGTAAAATTCATTCCAGCTATCAAAAAAATAGGATGTGTTTTTATGAAATTATAACTATCAAAAGATACACACTTGTTTATGACCATTTTCAGGGTGAAATTTACTCCAATAACCAAAATTGGATTAAATGGTAAAAATGTAATATATTTTATATTTAAAAACAATTATAAATGAAATATCACAATATAAATAAATTAGATTAAAAGGTATTTTTAATTAAAATACAACAATTTTCACTTTTTCTTAAAAATTGAGTTTTTTCAAAAAAGTACAAATAATTTACCAAAAGAAAATGTCAATTTACCTATTCTAAAGAAAAATTTTATTATGTAATATATAATATATAAAAGTGACCAAAACTAGATTTAAATAGGGTTCACCATCTAAAGGCCGTAAATCAACATTTTAATGTAAATTATGATTAAAATTAGATTCATCCACATTTTAAGCCTCTATATTTTATTGGATACATATAAAAAACATTCAAAACACATGTATAATCAAATTTTAGTTCGTTATGATAATACTCAATAATACAAATACTAGTACTTGACTATGAATCTAAAATAATAATATTATATTATTTTTTGCAACGTAGTATATCAAAGAAACTCGTTGTTGCATTTTGGGTACGCCATCGAACATTGAAACCCCATTAAAGTAAAAATAATATTTACTTCAAAAAATATTAATTAAAAAGAAAATGTATTATTTTTCATTTACATGGGATATTAAAAACATGGAATGAGAATAACTAGAATGGTCATGGTAATATACCACTAATATGGCTGATCATCATCAAATTTAGCGACAACAAGGGAATAACATAATAATGTCCATGTAATAGTTAATAACTAAGAAAATTTGATAATATAATATTCATAACCAAAAAAAAACTATGCCCTAATAGATACATTAGAATATATCTTTTCAAATCTAATTAATGGTCTCACAATTATAATCCATAATTTAATCCCTTATAACATCATAAATTCCATCATAAAATAAAAAAATTCCAACATGATATCATAACTTCCACACTTAAATCAAAATATAGAATAATGACATATATGAGATCAATCATATCCACATTTATCCAACACAATATGAACACATTCAATTCAAATGAATTAAACAATTACTCAATTGATTTTTAACTTAATCCCTAAATAATGATTTAGAAATAATAATTTAGAGGTCAAAATGGGAAATGAAGGAGAGAATATGAAACGTACCACAAATCTGGGTATGTAACACCTTATTAGAATCCGTGTATTAGTTGAATTTGATGAATGGGGTGAATATTTTTAACTGGATGAAAATAAGTGGCTCAAAATTAGAATGGTGAATGATAAAGAAGGAAAAAAATAGGATTTAATGGAGGGACTGGAATGTCCAAAACTTCCATATTTAAATTGGAAATGAACATAGGCCAACTATGTACCCACTCAATTTCCTCAGGGTACACATTATAACCCCAATATAGTCACACCACTATCTAGATCATATGGAATCAAGGATCTACCCCTATGAATGTGGTTCCCCCAACCAATCTTAGGTATATAGGTTCCACCTCCTTCAACTTCTCCAAAATCTCTATCCTAGGCACTAAAACTCAAACAATGTGTTAAAACACCAATGATATCATCTGAAAATATATAATTCAGTTTCTAATTCCAATATTTTAAACTGAACCCCTCTCCATATTCACAAAATCAATATATCACATATTTTATTCCCATAATTTTCCATTACATAATCTCACTAAATACATTGGACATTAAAACATCCCCAACATATTATTTCTCATCCTTGATAAGTCCAAGGATATGAAAATTAATGGCCCATGAAACTCCTAACCCTAGTGTCATATTAAATTATTCAATACACATATTAATGTACTTATTCCAAAAAATATACATAACCCTCAAAACCAAATCATATAATAAAATATCAAAAGTCTATAAAATATAAAAAAGAACATCAATAAATAAAAATTTAATTTGTATCCTAATTACCATAACGATACAACAAATTATGTCTCAATAAAAAAACACTGATAAATTGTTTTTTACATAAACATTTTTGTAAATTTACATTAGTATACTAATTTTTTTTTTCAAAATCCTGATGAATGGAAATATACACTAGATAAAATATTTATACTAATACTAATTTCTTAAATAAAAGTTAGTCATTATTTTCTTTCAATAAAGTTGATATATATCACATTGTTACAATGAAAAAATATTTTATTGCCTCATCACCCAAAATTTCTTGAATCCATCAGTCTGAATTCATTAATGTACACCTATCAACCAATTAAGAATAGTCCATGAGGAATATAGGACTGAATCTATCCATTAGATGTTCCAATTTTCATATATTCCTATGTGTGTGTGTCTATATTCATTCTCCAATGGAGGTACTTATAGTCACTCTAACTTATGAGGACTGATATCCCTTATTTGGGATTCTCTATCTATATGATAGTTATACTCACTATAGAGGGTAAACAAGATTAATTTTTATAGAACCCATTTCATCATCACATGAGATAGTATAAATTTTGGATTTCTAGTGTACCCCCACAATCCTTACATATGAGTTAGTGTACCTTTATACACATGAATCTCTTTATTGTAACAAAAAATATTCTTCTATCTAGAACATGAAAAACAAGATTCGTGCCTTCATTTGAATCATAGAGGAATACAACACTATGTATATACAATATAATCAAATTGAAACATTGAGATATTATAATAATGTTAATACCAAATAACACTGATAATTACTAAATGTAGAAGTACACATTCTCTCATACAAATCTTTATTCATGTTTGAAATTCCCAGTTGATCGTGCAATGAAACTATGAGTGGGATTGTATTAGTTTTCCCTGATTTTGGATGATTTTAACATTAGAATTAAATTATCCACTTTTGATACGGGAAACCATTCCATGATTGATATGTAGGTATATATTAATACACACCCAATGATTTCCACTACATAAAATATTGAGAATTTACAAGAGATAACCAACACATGTTTTTTTATAGGGTTAGACCCTAGTATAAAAATATAATATTTACTCTCATCAACTTCAAATAAGAAATAAAATGTGACTATTAATATTATATTAACAAAGGGTATGTGAGATGCTGGCATGCAGTCTACAGTACACACAATGGTTGTCCATGTGTTATATGTCATATTGATAGGTATAATCCACGTCCAAAAATATATATTCTAATAGGTTCTTTATAAAACCTCATATTTTTATTCAGCATTTAAAAAATTCTTATTTTTTATACTGGAACAAATAGTCTCCAATTGTCCTCCATGGAATCCATGCATTGGATTGCCATGTTACATTTGATGCACAATATCACAATAATACAATCTTATCCCCTAGTTAACAAATCATTAACTGTTGTAATGTATTCCACAATAATTATTGTCATTCATCATTATTCTTCAGCTTAATCTCACTAATATTTTCATCCTTAGCACTTATTAAATATCCATGAGTCCCCATATAATGGATAGGTAGTAATAATAAAAGTCAGTCTCTCTCTCTTTTAATTGTGTTATATGATTACAAAATATGATATAACTCAATCTCCCTTAATCCATGATTGATAATCATTTTTTCAAGGATACATTCAAATTATTCTTCTCATAAATATAATTAATTTCATCATAATCAGTATTGTGTTCCATATCTCTCTGATACATAAAAAGAGTTATTTTTAAAATATAATATTGAGTACTCCATAATTATTATTCATCTTATCCAAATATTATATATTCACTTATTATCTTTGATATCATTTAATTAATTCGAATATGGAAACTCCCATTCATTTAAATATATATATATATATATATTCAATTTCAAGTTGGTAGATATTTCTTATTTTAGTTATCATAAAATATCATCCAAATATTTTACCATGAAATATTCCAAAAGTCTCTACATATTTTTCTTCTTTTAAAAAACATGAAAATTATCAATTTATGTATGTCTTCACACAAAAAACCTTCAGAGTGTGTTATATTATATTTCAAAACAATATTATCTAATTTCATCTATTTTTCATTATTCATGTTTGGGAACACCTCAATATAGTGAAGATGTTTCTTTTTCGACTTCATATCATGCATCTTTTTATCATAGAACATAAAAAATACATCCTCATTTATAAACATTGAAACTAGTTTCTTGAATCATGATAATAAAAATAATCATGATATTTTAAAATCCTATTAACATATAATTCATTATAAAATTTAAAATTCCAGATGATTTTTTCACAATTTTCAATAAATAGGATCATACATAAAGAATTCAATTTTATATGTGTCATAGTGAAAATCCCAATGTAACATATATGTGTGTGTATTATTTATGACATCATTATATTTCATTCTAATATAAAATATATTTATTATGTATGAATATAAAGAATATTATTTAATAATGGTATATAATGTATTCCAAACATTTTCCATATTTACTCATACTCTAGATCCTTTCATGTGATTTTTTTCTGGTTATTTATGGTTTAAAATTTCTAACATTACCATATTTCCACATTATTTAAAAAAAATATTACATAATCACTAAAAAGAACCACACATATCATATTTAATAAGATATGTATCCATTGAACTTCCAATACATTTAGAAATTACAACTTCTTAATAATATTTATATATCAATTTTCTTTTTCTAATTAACACTTCAATAGGAGAAGAATATCTTACATAATATATTATTAATATTATGAATCTCAGTAGGTTTTCCATTATTATTCATTCAAACTCTGTTTTATGAAAAACATAAATGTATACGAACCATCTATTCCCCTTCCATTAACATAGTTCTGATCCAAACATAAATATATTACAATTGCATCAATATATAATAAAAACCAACATTTATCCTTATTCAATATATTTGATTCCTCTTTAATCACTTCAAAACATCATCCAATGTATATTTAGTCAAAATTAATGGACACGGGGGGGGGGGGAATTCACATAATGTAATATATTTTTCCCAAATATAGAAAGACGTTACATTATGAGTACACAATTGATCTCTAATTATGTACAATTTAATTAGTTATATTTGAACTAATTATACATAAGAAATATCAAATATAATTTTTCATATTCATTCCAGAAATATTAGTCTATTAATTAATCTTCCATTAGAACATGAAATTAATATTCATGGGGATCATCCCAGTAATCATCATATTTAGAGGAGTCTGATTTGAATATATATTTTCCATGAACGTTTTTTATAAGTTTCCATGAAAAAAATCCTTTTCTAGAATGTAAATTCATTCACAATATTTTTTCAATGCATAGAAGATTCATAATTTCTTCACATAACATCATAAAAATAATTATAGATTTAATTCACAATGGAATCCTTTATTATTAAAAATAAATAAAAATAATAAATCTACATTCATCACATTAATGTTGTGGATAAAAATAGTAGGATGATAAATATAAATGTATTATACATTTACTCTTACAAACTCCCGCATGATACATATTTAAATACTAGGAATGTTGAATATTATGAATTAAATATGATCAATATAATGAAAAAATAATCATGTTCAATATACCTTACCATAAAATTAACTAACATGAGGGTAATCAATTTAGTGGGTTATCATTTCAATTTATTTGGCCACTGCATAAAAAAAGTATTAAAGAAAAAAACATTCCACTTCTAATTTACTTTTTTATAAAAATTCATTGTTTCAAGATTCCACTAGCATAAGCATGGAATTCCTCCCTTATCCTTATTTAGAGAATGTTTCCATGATTCTTATGAACATTATTTTCATAATGTATAATTTCCAAATAATTGTATCATTGACCATTGGTTCCATCTTTCTTCCCCTTAAAATTTTATGATGGGTGGCCTTTTCTCCACACTTGTAACAAACACCCAAGCCCTTCAGGAATGTACCTGGGTGTCTCTTCCCAAATTTATCACTGGGTGGAGGTCAAATATTCTCTTTTTCACCATTTCATTATTTCATTTTCTAGTGTTTTTAGGAGCCATATACTTCTATAAATTTCCTTTAAAATAATAAGACATAGATAATTTATTTTCTATCTTGAGAGAACATGACACTATATCTTCATATGATGAGATAAATTGAGAGATTAGATCCCTTTGGAGGAATGATTTCAAACAATCAAAGAATCTATAAACCTTGTTTATAGAATTAATTAAAACGTTTCTGAGATAACTTTAGAAACTTGTGAAATTATCTTTATACATTTGAATATTTTCGTCCTCTATTTACCTCATATTTATAAATGGTTTGTCCATATCTTCTTGTTGATCATAAGGGATTTATTTTTCTATGAATATTTCCTTAAAATCCCTCAATTTCATTTGGTTTATTTTGACATAATCCTTTTTGTATTAAAATAATTGACAACATTGATATGTATCTCCCAATAGATGATAAATTGTCATGAAAACCTTCTCCCTTTCGTAACATAATAAAGGGATAAATATATTCTCAAATGAACATATCCACTACTCCTATATGAATGGTTGTGTACTCACACTAAATGATAGAGTCTGTTATTGTTTAAAGATATATAAAATAGATACATCAATTTTTGGATCTTGATTCCCCAATGGGAATGGTTATTGTTCATAACCTGAGTAAACTATCCTACAATAGTTATATGCTTCTCTACACCAGTCGCAACACTAGATCCAACATCATTATAATACAATGGAGGGAAATCCTTACATAGTACATACATGTTCATGAAGTTCCCATTTCTTAACCAAGGCACCATTTCTAAATTATGAAATACACTAGATTATGTTATGAATCATAATGTATAATATCAAAATAGAAAAATAAATATCAAAAATTGATATACTATACACCGTTTACCTCGTAGTCATAAAAATGGATTTTTTGAGGAAAAAATTTCATTTAAATCCGTCATAATGAATTGTAAATAATATGTTAATTAGCCAAAGCATATCCCACATGAGTGTCAAACCAGGTGCCATGTTATTCCTATTTTTATATACCAGGATACCCTAGGTCATGCCCAAACCTATTTGTCAGAGTAGTTACTCTGGAACATCGATTCCAAAACCTCATCAACTTATAGTATCTAGATATGGATGTATTTTCTAGAATGATCCAAATTATATATGTTGTACCAAAATTCTAAGATGTTTTTTTATCCTAAAATTATATCTTAGGGTTTTGTTCACTATTCGGCATTTTCAAAATCTATTTACCATGTTTTCTAGTATATATTATTTGATACAAGGTGTAAATATCAAGCCCTAGTTGACTAGAGTCGGTGCATTAATTCATTACAATGCCAAGATTACAAGAAATTAATATCCTAAAAGAATTAATATTTTAGTAGTTTTAGAAATCCAAATATATACCTTTATTCAACATTACAACTTTAATGGAAAAAGATAGAAATTCCACTAAAAATATCCAAAACACCAAGGTTATCCCCGCCTGTCATTCATAATATACCTCTTTATGTCCTGGGAATATGAAACATAAGAAAGGGATGATCTTAAATTCTTAGTAAGGGTAATAAATGCATCGTAATATATAATAAACATTGACATGCGGCATGTTGAATAACAAAAAATACATGCCTTTAAAAATAAACATGAACACATTATGGAAGGAATAAGATCAGAAAAATAATACCATATTAAAGCATAATTTTGTGTATTATACTAGTCAAATAACCTAATGAACATTCAATTACTCATTTCATGATGATGGAACACATAATTATAGATATCATAACCATACCTTTAAGGCCTCATTCCATGACCATAAATAACAATTTTTTCATGGCCTTGTGCTAAGATGGTAGTTTGTCTGATGAGCCCAACTGATGCATTGATACGGTATAGAGGGTCCAAAACGACACATAATATGTAAAAAGAATTCATCATATGAATGGGGATAAACCAATAAAACATAAACATTCATATTTAATCAAACATATGAAATTTAAATAACTTTCCCTGAACATTAAGCATTAACACTAACCATTCAAAGTAAATTGGTGTGGGGTCTTTAGAAAGGACATCCATATCCAAACTAATTATAAACAATTAAATTAAATATATTATATTAAATCATAAAATATCAATCCCAAAAAATTCATAATAATCAACAACGGTATTCAAATATATGAATATACTCTTATAAAATCATCACGTAATTATTCCGATAAATACTCTTTCACATTGAAAACAATAGTTCTATTTGAAATGTCTATTTATAAAATAGAAGTTAAGTAAGAAATTATCTTCATAATAAAATAATTGTTTTTTTTAAATTTAATGGTTTCTAAAGAAATATTATAGAGTTCCCTAGAATATAGATTATAATTTGATAAATTCTATTGAAATGAGCTTGTATTTCGAGTATAATTTTTTGAAAGATCCTTTAAAATCATATAACTCCTCATTTATGAATATAAAATTGTGGTTGGATCACATATATTGAATATTCAGACATTATTTATTATGAGTACATATGAAAAAATAAAAATATAACTAAGGTATGTAGATAATAAGAGTAAACCGAATGAAAATGGAGGTTCTGTTAGAAAACCCTTACCCTAATTCTGGTGGTGTTCTTCACATGATCATTGTGTCCTGGATATCAAAATTAAATTCCATAATTTATATTCCCATATCTTGTTATTTATTTAATTTATTTATTATAGCCTTTTTATGTTCATTCATAGCCTTCTTGGTGGGTTTAAGATGATCATTTTTATTGGTTTGTGAGTGTTATGTTATTGGGTCTTCGTAATCGGTATACTTAATATACATGGAAGGATAAACATGTAACATGAGAATGGATGTATTGAAAAGAAGTTTTATGTTACTTTTTAACATCCATAATATTACATTATTGTAAAATTAGTTTTTTTATTTGGAGTGAAGATGAATCATTATATAAAACTTTAATGCAAATTGTTTGGGTTAATTTGCAGATTTTCATCACAACGTACTCAGTTTGATTTTTAAATTATCTTTATGGGAATAAAAAGATTAAAGAACCTTAAATAAGATATAAAAAATACAATATAGTTCGGTTCAACCATTATAATTGTTTCATGTCCATAATTAAATATGGTAATATAAATTGAAACCACATCATCTATTAATGTGGAAAATCAACACATCTCAGATAGCGTTTTCATTTCTAGTAAAAAATAATGGGAAATAAGAGATGATGATGGATTATTCCATAATAATATAAAACATAAACCACATTTTTGGTACTTCAGATATCAAAAAAAATTATTAATGGAGGTGAGAATGAAAATGAACAGAAAGAAACTCGAAATAAATGAAATGAAAAGAGGACTTGAACTCTTGAAGATATATTTCTTAAGAGAACCTTTAAGGGAGATGTTATTGACTTTTTTTGAGACCAAGGGTTGTTGGACGTGGTGGTGGAGCTAAGGATTATATTTTATCATAATTCATACAACTCACTAGTCTTAATAGAAGTAAATAAATTATGGAGTGTGGGGTTGGAGGGTTACAGTGAAAAAGAGGGGTTATTTTAGAATATTTTATTCCTTATTTAATTTTTTCACCCAAGACAACCAATAGTGTTGAATCATGTGACACATAATAGTAATAATTTAATAGGATTTAGAACTTAATTTTCTTAACTCATCTCTGATGATAGGAATAATGAATTTAACTAATAATTTATATATACTTTAAATTACCATATTTTACTATTTATCAAAAATTAGATTATTTCGAAAAAAATCAAAAAATTCACCCAAACAATTTTTTGATTTCTGTAATTCTAAAATTAAATTTATTTTTTAAAACTAATTTACTAATTATTAATAATTTTAATTTCAAATAAAATTACATTTTATTCTAAAAAATATATTTTAAATCTTTAATTTGTTTTATATCACCATGAAAAATTAATCAAGATCTCATTATATTATAACCAAAATACAGTTAATTAATAATATGATTTACTATTAATACGGGTCATAATAAAATTCATATTATTGTACATTAGGGTATTATAGTATTCACCAAAAAATATTTTTTCATTATCAGACTCTAAATATCATAATGAACGCAACTGTGTATGTGTGTTTTTCAAAATTAAAATCATATAGGTGGATGAATTTTGTTAAACGTATAATTTTTAAAAGAGTATTTTTTTAGAGACATAGTGTTTCATATATTCAATATTAAATTTATATATAAATTCTTGGAGTATTACAAAATTTATAGCATGTTTTTATAGAATATGCATTTAATTCTCAAACATGTTTACCAATAAAATTGAATGATACAATTAAGATAATATATATTTTTTATTTGTTATGGAAAATTTGGTTGTGTCTTATAGATCGTAGGCTCGCACACTACTTTATCCTTTGGGTTTTTATAGACATTATTCTTATTGGTTTGGTCAAAGGGAAACAATCTCTTAGAGGTGGATCTGCCACAGAATAATGGTCTTGGTGAGTATTATCCTTAGATACCATGGGGTTGTTTTTTTGTTTTATAAATTTGGGTTGTAGTACATTGGTATTTCTTCCATGTTTTATTCTAGTTAATTACTCCCATTGGAGATTTTTTATCCATATTGTCTTATTTCGTTAACTTAAGCTTTTTTTTTGTAAAAAATTTGTTCCATCATTCATTTTAATGAATCCAGGTGCAGGTAATCAATATCTAGGGATTTTTAATTCCCTTCGTAATATTTCTGTGTTGGCTTAGTTATGGGTGTACTAGGGTTCTTGGGATGCTTCATGACATTCATTAAATACACCTACATATACCATCCATGTGATGATTTTATATAAAATGAATCACATCTCATCATTAGGCTATGGTCCACCAAACACAAAAATGTTTTTATCAATTAAAATTGATTTTAAGGTAATACATTATATGATATAATGTTTAATATGTTATCAATTTAAAAAATATATATATACTATCCATTGTCCTAATTTATCATGGTATGGAATTTTGGAAAATTAATTAAATCGGTATGTGAGGCAGTAGTCAGCAACACACATGATCGATGATTTTGTTTCCTATTTCGTGGAATAGGATATTGATTTAAGTTATTAAATTAATATTAGAGAATTTCACTATATGTGATAAAAAAATTTCTATCTACTTGAATGAACAGTATTTTAAGGAGGTATTGTAACCCCCCAAGCTTCCATGGTACGTTTCCCATTGAATAATGCAATAGCTTGCATCGTACTCAACTTCGAGATTCTAACTCACCGCGTCCAATCAAACTAGCCATTATGAATAATATTAACTGAATTTTTAGATTTATATAATCCTTATAATTTTATATTCCATATTACAAGTTTCTTAGATTTAATGTAAGAACAAATTCATTTTTTCTGATAGAAGAAGTATTTTTTAAAAAAGGCAATTTTACCACCTTTTAATGGAGAACCCTATTTAAATATAATATTTAAAATATTTATATATATTAAATTTAACAAAATAAACCTCTTCTTTAGAATCTATACACAATAATTTAGTGTCAATAAATTTTTGTTGTTTTTCTGATAACATTTATATTTGGGAGAATAGTAAAAATTACTATATTTTAACTGAAAATAAATTTTTTAATAAAAATACATTATAGTGTTAAATTATACATTTTAATGGTTCAGAAGTATAAATAGATTGAATTTTTACCATTTTATCCAATTTTATTCATTTGAAATATTTTTCACTTTGAAATTGACATAAAAAGTACCAATCTTTTTTTAGTTATTATTTCTTAAAAATACACTATTTGGTTTTGACAATTGGAATTAATTTTAAATTAATAAATCTAACTTCTATGTTTAAAATTTGATAAAATAGACTTAATTTTTTAAATCAATAAAATCAAAATTATCTTAGGGAGAAATTTTGGAATTTTTCTTGAAACATTAAATGTTTGATGAATAGTGAAAAACACTAAGTTATTGTTTAAAACCAACTCATTATTTAAATAATTATTTATTTTATTTAAAATTATTTTATGTAAAAATAGATACATAATACTTATATATGTTCAATGTAATTCATTGGATCTAGTTTATAATTATTATATATCTATAAATATTTTATTTAATTGTGTACCGTCTTTTACCCACCTCCTAGGGGAATTTGAAAATTTACATAAAATAAAAATTTACCTCTTATGTGAGTTAAATTTCGAAAATCTGAGAGACATGGTTGATATAAGTAATTAAAACATGGTTCAATGAGATGAAATCAATTTTTTGTGAATAGTAACTTTTGACTTTTATTTACCACGGTTAAAAGTAAACATGGTAATTAAAGGTAAAAATGATATTATTATTACCCTAACACATATCATAATTCTATTAAATAAGTTTAATTATCCCAAAAACAACCATAGAAATAAAATATTGTCTTTTAGGTCTACTTGGATTAGATTATGACATTTATTATAATTTAATTCCAAGAATAGTTAAAAGTTTTAAATTCAATGTTTAATAACAAAACCATTTTTAATATAGGGATACACATAAGATAAATTCAACCATAAATATTCATTAGAAATATTAAAATATTCAGTGCATACTGGTATTTTATTTATATTTTTTAGACATTAAATTTTAATTTATTTATGACATAATGATGATGTTGTAACTACCTAATTATTGAAATATTTAAATATTTGATTTTATTAATATCCAAATAAATGTACTTTTATACTTTTTATTAATTCCAATTATTTTATATGTTAATATTAAATGTTAGGGCCGGTTAGATGAATTTTTTTGATGTAATAATGCTTTTATGAATTTAGCAATAACAAAATACCAAATACTGTAAAAATTGACATAAAAGAGATTATAAAACAAATAATATATTATTAATTGGTATTCTATTCCTAAAATTCTAACGATCGACCCAAGGGCTTAAATGCTATTATATAAGTCATTAATTAACCACTTGGGGTTCTATTGAATGTTTATAGTAGGTTTATTAACAACATAATATAAAAATACAATGAGACGGGGAAAATGTAAAACTTTTAACTAAGAGTTAAATATAAAAGATTAGGTTAATATAGTGGCCCAAACCTATCTAAAACCTATTGGTTGAGTGGTGTTCGACCCATCACCACATTATCCATTAAATAATACATTTTTGAGCCATTAGAAACCGAAAATGATTTTATAATAAATTTTTATTTTAAGTTTTTCCTAAGGTTCCCCTAACCCCTCTTATAAATGGGAACTTCCCATTCTCCCAAATTCAAACATACAAATCCATTTAGCTTGGCCAAACCCTGCCCAAATATCCTCCCAACTTTCCTCCCTTCACTCTAGAGCCCTTATTTTTATCAGAAATCCATCCTATGAAGCCTTTTGGATCAAATCAAAAGGAATAACCTGAAGAAGATGTAATGATTTCACCACCCTCTTTCAAGTTCTTTTCATCTTCTAATTAATCATTTTTTTATTACCATTAAAAAATAATAACACCAGTACCTTAAATATACACTGATGTTATTTTAAATATGGAACATCAATATTCATTATTTTATCTATCCTATGAATGATAATTTCACCATGTCTGTGTATGTACGGCTTACCATCTCCATGTCATTGTGTAATTTGTTATTAAACTGAATCTTATTAGGATGGATATAGTGATGAGTAATATGTATATAAATAATGAATATGAATAACTAATGTCTCTGTAAAATTAATATAACATCCCATTCTACACCTTTATGGAAATGATATTTTTGCTCGTGCGTACGTATAGATTATTGTCTCCACAACGCGATTTGATTCATTTCCACATTCACCATTCATCGACGATTATAAAAAAATATATTAGTAATAATTATGTAATGTATTACTTAATAATTATATTGTAGATATATATATTTAAATATATATCTATTTATGTACTAACATATATCTTATTCACTTACTTCCTTTCAATATGATATGAAAACTGAAACAGTGTTTATGCGTACGTACGACCTACCGTCTCCATAAACGATGTATTCCATTTTATATATCTATCTATTATAAATATTTATATTCTTAATATGTATAATTTATAAATCATGTTTTATATTTTGGAAGTATTCTAATCATGATCTAAATGATATGATAATAAAAAAGGTAAAATTTGTACGATAAAGAATGATATTTTACCGGAAATGTTAATTTACCATGAAAATAATTATTAAAAGGGAATTATAAAGTCATAATGAATCATGTGTGATATAATAAATAAAAATATTTTTATGGTATAATCTAATAACAAAAAATGGGCATTATACATGAGGATAAATGTACCATCGACCAATGTAATGTTTAAGGTAATGGTTATTTTCACAATCTCTTTATTATCTGATGTTTTTTACGTATGTATCTATTGTGACATATTTATCATCATGTCCATGTTTCATAAAATACATTTCAAAGGGAGTAATTTTAAATGACGTTTTACTAAAACCTCATTTTAAAATTTTAAAATATATATTCTTCTAAATCATTCTCATTATTTTCCATGTTTTCAAAATGGTTTTTAAGGATTTATTTATATGTACATATATTTTTTTAAAATGTTAATTCCTTTGGAAATTTTCAAATTGGTATGGGAAACATTGATTCAAAAATTTCTTTAAATTTATAAGTTTTTAAATTTTGTGACGTTTAAATATTTTCCTAAAGAGTTATTTCTCTCAATGAGTTTTACAAATTATTTTCATCTATGTCAACATCCTTTGATGGATTTTAAACTTGTTTGAAGTGGATTTATTATGATATAGACTTTCAATATTGTATTGAGGTATTTGTGATATGATTAACAGTGGATGTGTAACACCCCAGGTAAATAAAGAATATGAAATTTTCACATTTATCCATATTTTTGAATAAAATATTAATATTACATTAAAGGGGACTCTATGCTCGATGGCGTGCCCAATACGCAACAACGAGTTTCTTGGGAATCTTACGTTACACTCTAATAATAAAATAATATTATTTTAAATAGTAGTTAACGCCTAACTATTGTAATGGCGGGAATGAACAAAACTAACTAAAAAATGATTATATATGTTTGTCAAATAGTTTTTCTTTTTACAATAAATGTTAGAGGATTAAAAATGCGAATGAATCCAATTTTAAGCGTAAACATTCTAATATTCTTTAAAAGGTCAATTAACCGCCTTTTGATGGAGAACCTCTTTTAAATCCACTTTTTGTAAATTTTATGTGTTAGATTTGACAAAATAAAATTCTTCTTTAGAATCGGGACATCAAAATTTACATTGTGTAAATTTTTGGTATATTTCCGATAAACATCATTTTTAATGAATAGTGAAAAATGTTGTATTTTAATTCAAATCATATTTTTAATATAATTTATTTATATGATTAAATTATCTTTTGAATTGGTTTTAAAGTGAAATTAGTATATATTTTCACCATTTAATCCAATATTGGTTGTTGTATTTAATTTCATCTTGAAATTGGACTTAAACTAGTGTCAATCTTTTGATACTTATTATTTCATAAAAACACGCTATTTTCTCTGACAGTGGGAATTAATTATTAAATTAATTAATGTAACATATATGTTTTGAATTTTGTAACATAGTCATTATTTTTGAATTTGGAATATCAAATATATCTTAGGGTGAATTTTTGATATTTTTCTGGAAAACTTCAATTTTTGATGAATAATGAAACCACTAAGTGGTACTTAAGAATACTGATTTTTCATTTAAATGAAATTTTACCACCTATGTGTTTTGAATTTCAAAAATCCTACATACCTGGTTGTCATAAATATGTAAAATGTGGTTCAATGGGATTAAAATAATTTTTTTTAATAGTAACTTTTAAGTTTTAATCGCGATTAGAGGTAATTAGTGTAGATTAAGGTAAAAATAATGTTTTAATAATATGAAATGACCTAGAAACATGTCCTACCCTCAATGGATGAGACATGGCCGACCAATAAAATCCATGGGTCAACTTGGGGACCCCATGGAGCCACTTTTCTTGGAAAATGACATAAATACCTTTTTATTTAAAGTTAAATTTAAAATGTCACAAATATGTGTTGTTTTACTAAAACAATTTTTACATGGGGTTATATAAGTCATATATTTGACTATAAATAGTAATTAGAAAGATAATAATATTTCCTACATCATTATATATTTTTTATAATTTTTAGACATTAAATAAATTAATTTAATTATGACACTGTGATGATGATGTGATTACCTCATAAATGAAATATTTAAATAAAATGAGAAGATAGGGTGAAATCTAAATCGTACACATGTCACAAACCTATTGTATGGGTGTATTTCAAATCCTGATCACCTTATACTATAAATTTATCCTTTTGGGACCTTTTAAATCTGAAAATCATTTTATAATAATGTAATATTTTATAACATTCCAAGAGAGCCCCTCCTCTCCTCTTATAAAGGGCCCCCACATCTACCAACATACACACACCTCTCAAGACTTTGGCTCGGGAAACTCCTACCCATTTCATCTCCACACATCCCTATCATCATTATTGAAGCATAAAATTGGGCCAAATCCTTTCCATGGAAGCCTTTAATCTCAAATCAAAGAGAGTTTCCCTATTTAAAGGTAATGTCTTCCCTTATGTTCTTATGTTTTATTTTTCTTCTCCAAACCCCCCCAAACTCTTTTTATTACTATTTTGTTACAACACCAGTATATTAAATATACTCAGATGTTTTTATAAGAATGATTCGAGCTACACTTTAACACACCTCCGTCTAATGGTTAATGAACATACTGTTTCTTTGGATGGCGAATTACTGCCTCACGAAATGATGATTGTTCAATATTATTTTAACACCTTCAAAGGTGGACATTAAGATGTCACTATATTTATATATGATATATAATATGTTTATGTTTTCCTTAAGATCCTATATTTTTCATTTATGGCATACCTTTATTATTTCCATTATTGGTAAACGCGATTTCTTCATTTTAGGAAGTGTGGACTACCGCCCCCTCAAAGTGATTTGATTCGTTAATGACATATGTGGGACATATAAAGGATGGAATTAATGGAATTACATATTATATACTACTAGAGTTATAATATACTTTTATATAATTATTATTCAATTCCATTTAATACAAAAAAAATGAAAGTATTGTCATGCGTACGTACGGCCTACCGTCTCCATGAACGGTACATTTCATTTCATATCTCCAAATGTTATGTACTATTATAAGTACATATATATAATGGATATATATGTAATATATTATATCTAAATTGTGGATATCATTCTGGAATTATAATATATATCTCTCTCATTTTTTTAATTCCATTAATATGACAAAAAATGAATGTAGCGTTCATGGGTACGTACGGCCTACCGTCCCCATGAACATTGCTTTTAATTTTTTATATCCAAATTATATAGAATTGTATAAAATGAATATATAATGGATATATATTATATTTAAAACATAAATACTATTCTGGATATGATTTACCTATAACTACATGGAAAATTCTTTTCCAACAAGTTCGATTTTTACTAATGTACCGAACATCGACAAAAACGTCTAATATGAACTCACTTTATTAACCAATTATTATAACAATAGAATATTTGATAATAACTGAATAATAATATTTAAATTAGTTCCTTAAGAAATTATAAATTGACAAAATTTTATTATTCAGGAGATTAAATAACGATCGAGTCATGCCAGACACGAGGTAAGGGATCCTACCCCTCTCTTTCTTTTTAAGTACACTCTTTTATGTCATTCCTTTTAAGATCATATTTCTTATGATTGGGATTTTATTTTATATTACTCCTACTACACATTTTATGTTCATATTATGAGAGACCCTATTTTATCTCATCAATCCATTTTGGATGTTTTGAGTGGCGCCGTTAGGCTACCGAAGTTTCGTAAGAGATATAACCTCTCTCTTTCTTTTTAAGTGCTATCCTTTATGTCACATCTTTTAAGATTCTCGTTGTTATGATGGGGGATGTTCTTTTATATTAATATTAATATAAATTTTATTTTAATATGATGAGAGACCCTATTTGATCTCATCAATCCAATTTTGGAAGTTTTATGTGGCGTCGTTAGGCTGCCAAGTTTTCGTAATGGATTTTTCATCTCACTTTTAGTCCCGTGAGATTTATGCTACATTTTACACCATTTACTTTGAGTGATGTATGAACTTATCATTATTATACACTTTGTTTAATATAATTTCATTTTTGGGTATTTACAAATTTATAGTATTAACCTTCTTCAATGGGGTGTACGTTTCGAAAGTAACCCAAGTTGGTAAGGGAACCATTCACCCTCATCATTTTAAAAGACTTTTTTTGTTACGTCCTTTAATTCACATAATATAATGTTGGTTTATGTTCTTATAGATAATTATAGATTTAAATTTTATTTCCAAGTGATGATATACCCTTTTTATCTCTCATCAACTATTTTTATGAATTTTGAAGTGACGTCATTAGGATGTCGAATTTTCGCAAGGGAACTTCTTAACCCAATTTGGATTCTATGGGATAAACTTGTACTCATTGAATATATCGTTTTGTGAATATGTGTGAATTTCCTCTGATTGTTTTACACTTAATATCCACTTATATTTGGTTTATTCATTTGTCACACATAATTATGTAATTGAGTTATCCTTAATCTAAGGATACCATCTTTGTAAGGGACATCGTCTCAATCTCCTTTCATTGAGGCATATTTTGTTTTATACGCATATTTCTTTTATACGGTGTATCAAAACGTTTGACATTTAGTTTATTCAAAAGGATTATTTTAATACGAAGCATTTTACTAATCAAAACAAAGGAATGTTTTTCTTGTCGTACGTATGCGGCGACAATGAATTCTACGCCACCGTGACCATTATTTGATTTTCGGCTTCCTCTACTAGCTATAACTTTTTTCGAATGAAAAATAAATACCATGTTTTAATCTTCTTTTATTTTGGTATTAAAAATGGTTTTCATAATGTTTTTATATCAATGTGCTTTATTTATGTCTTGTGATTGAAAAATGGAAATGTTATTTTTCCTTTATACATATTTTATTTGATACGATTATGTTATGGTTCATGGGAATTGTTATGAAGACAAGTGGTTCTGTGATAAACTAAGGGTGGGTGAGCCCGATATAGCTCTCCAATGCATTGGGTAACGCGAAGTAGTTAAAATATAAGTTTTCTCCGAAGAGATTTAGGGAATATACTGTGATGGGTATTCCAAACGTAACCAATAGGGTTACTCCCTACGTAAGAATGTTATGAATGCCTCAAGATACCATTAAGCCTTATGATTTCTATGATTAATTCATTATTTGATGAGGTATGTTAAAATGCTTATGTTTTCTGAGTAATTTATGATTTCATTCATGGACTAATGTTTTCTTTTCATACTTTTATATCCCTTACTGAGCTTTTTATGCTCATCCCATGTTTTTGAAATGTTTTTCACAGGTTAAGGGAAAGGTGCATGATATAATGATAGTGTCAAGGAAGTGTCAAGAATGAATCAATCTGTTATTTTAAATATGTTTCCATTTATGGGAAAAACGAATTCTATCTATTATGTAACCACATTGTTTAAATGTGGAATGTAATTCATGATTTATGATCTAATTCTCTAAAACTCTAAACCTGAAGAGATCCTCAAGGTGAATTATTAATTTAATTCAATATTAAGTAATGTTTAAGGCTTGGTCTTTATAGTTGGTATCATAGGTCAGTTTAGATAACATTAGAGGTTTGGGTATTCTCTAGGCATAAGTGAAATTACCATAATGGTTAGGATTTCAGAAAGAGTATTAGTTTTAGATAAATTGAATGAGTAAGTATATCATAGTGTTTATCTTTCTCATTTTTACATGATGGTTTTGTTGATATACTCACACTGACATTTCTGTTTTTAGTGAATGGATTGATCTAGAAGGCAACAAAGTGACAATAGGTTTGAAGGAAACTGTGGTGGTTCTCTGATTAAAAGACTGGATGAAATGGGGGATTCAATGAGGAAAATCACGGTTGTTCTAAACCAACTAACAAGGAGTCATGATCAACCACTTATACCTTGGTATGTTCCGTAATGCATCATGTACGAGATGACCAATCGATGTGGAAGTTCACGTAATAATTATAAAGGTAACCATAAGGGTTTATATGATCCTTACTTTTGTGGTAATTATGGGTTATTATATATTATGATGGAAAATGAAAGGCATGAGATAAAATTGAGGTTAAAATGTGTTATGATTATTTTAGAAGATTTTATCTCATTTTGGGGAATGTTTTAAGAATTATATAGTTTTGGAAAAAGGACAACACACAGACCGTGTGACAACCCGTCGCATCGGACAAAGCTACGACAATCGAACCCACAACCAAAGTGCGACTGGTATTTATCACCTACCACTGGACTACGTGAAGTCCCTAGTTAGTTTGACTAATTCTTTTTAGTTAGATAATTTTAAGAATCAAGAGTATGTATATTTTGGGTTATCTATAGAAATGATTAACCTATCATGGAGGATATGTGATTAGGTTAATTACTTTTCAATATGAGAATTTTAGAGTAACTGATGTTATTTGGAGATAAAAGTTAATTTGGACCTTGGAAGACTATGTGATTAAATCTTTCAAATATTTGGGATTCAATCATATTTTGGTTTACATTGAATAATTTTATGAACAATTGTTTATCGAATGGTCTTCATTGAGCTTTAGGTTTTTTTGGACAAATTTTGGTGAATAATAATAGATTTTCTTTTTATAAAGGATTATACTTTTGTGGATTATCATATCTCATACTAGAAATTTTGGTTTTCTATTCTTTCTAAAGACAAGGGAAATAGATAGTTCTATTTTTTGGATTAGGTGATTCATAGGAAGTTGATTATTGTACTCTTAATGCGATCAAGTCTTCCTAAATACTCGTCTTTTGGAGAAAATATGAGTTTGATTAAGGAATCTAGTAAAAGTTGAAAGTCTATGTGACAAGTAATTATGTTTCATTATGATTTAGTTAATCTTAAAAAAATTAATTCCTCAATAAAGTGTAACATAAAAAAAATGATTTCTGTTAAATTTTCCTACTGGGGAATCGAATACCGTTTAACCCATCACAAGTTTTTGATTTTATTATGGTTAACTTTCTCCTAGAAATGTTTACTATCACTGTCCATTAGAACATAACCCTTCGTTTTTTCCTCCATGTCCATATTTTTATACTTGTAATCCTAGTATGGGTTAACTTAGGTGACCATTGTACTTCTCTTTATTTTAAAGTGATTGTTTTACTGACTCTTGTTCTGATGTGGGATTTTCAATGAAGTTTCCCAGCCGAGTTTGTAAAATTGTGAGGATGAAATTCTCAAAAGGGGGGAAGGATGTTACACCCTAGGTAAATAAAGAATATGCAATTTTCACATTTATCCATATTTGTGAATAAAATATTAATATTACTTTAAAGGGGACTCTCTTCTCGATGGCGTACCCAATATGCAACAACGAGTTTCTTGGAATCTTACGTTTCACTCTAATAATAAAATAACATTATTTTAAATGGTAGTTAATGCCTAACAATTTTAATAGCGGGAATGAATAGAACTAACTACAAAATAATTATATATGTTTTTCAAATATTTTTACTTTTTACAATAAAGGTTAGCGGATTAAAAATGCGAATGAATCCAATTTTAAGCGTAAACATTCTAAAAAACTTTAAAAGGTCGATTAATCGCCTTTTGATGGTGAACCTATTTTAAATCCACTTTGTTACAATTTTATGTGTTATATTTGAAAAAATAAAATTCTTCTTTAGGATCAGGACATCAAAATTTACTTTTTGTAAATTTTTGGTATTTTTCTGATAAAGTTCATTTTTTAATGAATAGTGAAAAATGTTGTATTTTGATTCAAAAACTCTTTTCAATCTAATTTATTTATATGATTAAATTATATTTTGAATTGGTTTTAATGTGAAATGAGAATAAATTTTTACCATTTAATCCAATAATGGTTTTTGGAATTAATTTAATCTTGAAATTGGACTTAAACTAGTGTCAATCTTTTGATACTTATTGTTTCATAAAAACACGCTATTTGCTCTGATAGCAAGAAATAATTGTTAAATGAATTAATGTAACTTATATGTTTTTAAATTTTTAAAATATTAATCATTTTTTTAATTCAGAATATCAAATATATCTTAGGTGAATTTTTGGTATTTTTCTGGAAAACGGCAATTTTTGATGAATAGTGAAACCACTATGTGATACTTAGAAAACTGATTTGTCGTTTAAATGAAACTTTACCACCTCTGTGTTGTGAATTTAAAAAATCCGACATACATGGTTGTCATTAAGAATTGAAATGTGGTTTAATGGGATTAAAATAATTTTTTTGGTGAATAGTAACTTCTAAGTTTTAATTGCGATTAGAGGTAATTAGTGGAGTTTATGGTAAAAATATTGTTTTAATAATATGAAATGACCTATAAACATGTCCTACCCTGATTTGATGAGTCATGGACGACCAAAAAAATCCATGGGTTATCTTGGAAACCCCATGGAGCCACTTTGGTTGAAAAATGACATAAATACCTTTTTATTTAATGTTAAAATTAAAATGTCACAAATATGTGTTGTTTTACAAAAACACTTTTTACATGGGGATATATAAGTCATAACTTTGACTATAAATATTAATCGGAAAGCTAAAAATATTTCCTACATCATGATAAATTTTTTATAATTTTTATATATTATATAAATTAATTTAATTATGACACTGTGATGATGCAGTGATTACCTCATAAATGAATGATTTAAATAAAATGAGAAGATAAGGTGAAATATAAGTCTTACACTTGTCAAAACACTATTGGATTGGTGGATTGAGAATCCATATCACCTTATCCCCAACATATATCCTTTTGGGACCTTTTAAATATGAAAATCATTTTATAATAAAGTAATATTTTATAACTTTCCAAGAGTGCCCCTCCTCTCCTCTTATAAATGGCCCCCACCTCTACCAACTTACCCACACCTATCAAGATTTTGGATCGGCCAAGCCCTGCCCATTTAATCTCTCAACATCACTATATTCATCATTGAAGCATTACATTGGGCAGAATCCTGTCCAATCAAGCCTTTGATCTCAAATTAATGAGAGTTACCCGATTTAAAGGTATGGTCTTCCCTTGTGTTCATTTGTTTTATTTTTCTTCTCCAAACCCCTAAACTCTTTTTATTATTTTTTTTCTAACAAAACCTGTATCATAAATATACATGGATATTTTTATAATAATTATTCGAGATACACTTTCACACACCTCCGTCTAATGGTTAAAGAACATACTATTTCTATGGATGGAGAATTACTGCCTCATGAAACGATGATTGTTCAATATTATTTTAACAGCTTCAAAGGTGGCCATTAAGATGTAACTATATTTATATATGATATATAATATGTTTATGTTTTCCTTAAGCTCTTGTATTTTTCATTTATGTCATACATTTATGGTTTCCATTATGGGTAAACACGATATCTTCATTTTAAGAAGTGCGGACTACCGCCCCCTCAAAGTGCTTTGATTCGTTAATGCCATATGTGGGACGTATAAAGGGTGGAATTAATGGTATTACAAATGATATCCTACTGTAATTATAATATACCTTTATATCATTATTATTTAATCCAATTTAATACAAAAAAAAAAGAAATGAAAGTAGCGTTCATGCGTACGTACGGCTTACCGCCTCCATGAATGGCACATTTCATTTCTTATCTTCAAATGTTATTTACTATTTTAAGTGAATATATATAATTGATATATATGTAATATATTACATATAAATTATTGATAACATTCTGGAACAATAATATATATATCTCATTTTTTTTAATTCCATTAATATGACAAAAAATTAAAGTAGCTTTCATGTGTACGTACAGCCTACCATCTCCAAACGGTGCTTTTAATTTTTTATCTCCAAATTATATGGAATAGTATAAAATGAATATATACTGGATATATATTATATTTAAAACTTCAATACTATTCTGGATATGATGTACCTATAACTAGATGGAAAATTATTTTCCAACAATTTCGATTTTTACACATGTACCGAACATCGGCAAAAATGTCTGATATGAACTCATTTTATTAACCAATTATTATAACTTAATAATATGTGATATTAACTGAATAATAATCTTTAAATTAGGTCCTTAAGAAATTATAAATTGACCAAATTTTATTATTCAGGAGATTAAAGAATGATTGGGTCATGCCAGACACGAGGTAAGGGATCCTACCCCTCTCTTTCTTTTTAAGTACACTCTTTTATGTCATTCCTTTTAAGCTCATATTTCTTATGATTGGGATGTTATTTTATATTACTCATAATGTAACTTTTATTTTCATATGATTAGATACCCTATTTTCTCTCATCAATCCATTTTGTATGTTTTGAGTGGTGCCGTTTGGCTGCCGAATTTTCGTAAGAGATCTAACCTCTCTATTTCTTTTTAAGTACTCTCCTTTATGTCACTTTTTTAGGCTTCTCTTTGTTATGATGGGGGATGTTATTTTATATTCCTCTTTATTTACATTTTATTGTAATATTATGAGAGACCCTATTTGATCTCATCATTCCATTTTTTAATGTTTTAAGGGGCGCCGTTAGGCTGCCGAGTTTTTGTAAGGGATTTTTCATCACACTTTTCGTCCCGTGATATTTTTGCAAAATTTTCCACCATTTCATTTTATTGGTGTATGAAAATCCCATTATTATACTCTTTTGTAATATAATTTCATTTAAGGTTATTTACATATTCATTTTATGACCCTTCTTCAATGGGGTGTATGTTTCGAAAGTAACCCAAGTCGGTAAGGGAACCTTTCACCCTCCTCTTTTTAAAAGACTTATTTTTTTATGTCTTTTAATTCATATACTATTATGTTGTTATATGTTCTTCAATATCTTTATTGATGTAAATTTTATGTCCAAGTGATGAGATACCCTTTTTATCTTTCATCAACTATTTGTATGGATTTTTATTTGACGTCGTTAGGGTGTCGAATTTTTGCAAGGGAACTACATAACCCAATTTTGATTCTTTGGGATAAACTTGTAATCCTTGAATATGTTGTTATATGAATATGTGTGAATGTACTCTGATTGTTTTAAACTTAATATCCACTTATATTTTATGTATTCGTTTGTCACAGATAATTATTTAATTGATTTATCTTTAATCAAGGGATACCGTCTTTGTAAGGGAAATCATCTCAATCTCCTTTCATTGAGGAACATTTTGATTTATAAAAAAATTACTTTTATATGGTGTATAAACCCATTTTACTTTTAGTTTATTCAAAATAATTCTTTTTATTCGAAGCTTTTTACTAAACGACAAAAAGGAATGTTTTTCATGTCGTACGTATGCGGCGACAACGACTTCTCCGCCGTTGTGACCATTATTTGAGTTCCGGCTTCCTCTACAGGCCATAACATTTTTTGAATGAAAAATAAATACCATGTTTTACTCTTCTTATATTTGGGTATTGAAAATGGTTTTAATAATGTTTTTATATCAATGTGTTTTATTGATATCTTGTGATTGAAAAGTGGAAATGTTATGTTTCCTTTATACATGTTTTATGTGATACGATTATGTTATGGTTCTTGGGTATTATTATGAAGACGGGTGGATCCGTGATAATCTAAGGGCGGGTGAGCCCGATATAGCTCTCCAATGCATTGGGTAACGCGATGGAGTTAAATGTTAAGGTTTCTCTGAAGAGATTTAGTGAATATACTGTGATGGGTATTCAAACGTAACCAAGAGGGTTACTCCCAACGTAAAAATGTTATGAATGCCTCAAGTTACCTTTATGCCTTATGATTTCTATGATTTGTTCATTATTTGATTAGGTATGTTAATATTCTTATGTTTTATGAGTAAAGTATGATTTCATACATGGAATAATGTTTTCATTTAATACTTTTATATCCCTTACTGAGCTTTTTATGCTTATCCCATAATTTTGAAAAGTTTTTCACAGGTCAAGGGAAATGTGCATGATATGATGATAATGTCAAGGAAGTGTCAAGAAAGAATCCATGTTTTATTTTAAATATATTTCCGTTGATGGGAAAAACGAATTCTATCTTTTATGTAACCACTTTGTTTAAATGTGGAATTTAATTCATGATTTATGATATAATTCTCTAAAATCTAAACTTGAAAAGATCCTCAATGTGAATTATTCATTTAATTCAATATTAAGTAAGGTTTAAGTCCGGGGCCTTATAGGATGTGTTATTTTTATCCCATTAATGTTTTATGGATAATGTATTGACATGTAATATGATAGTCTTAATACGAATTTTTATGTTATGTTTAAACCTTTTCATATGATGAATGCAGTGTACTTAGTAACTGACGGGTGGAGACCGCTATAGCTACTCGATGCATCGGTAGGTCTCATGAGACAAACTAATGTATTAGCACAAGACCTTGACAAAAATTTTATATGTAGTATTGGCACAAGGCCTTAACTATGATTTAATGATGTCCAGTGTTAGGAATTCCATCATTATGATATTATTTATTACATGTGATTATTCGACTAATAGAATATCCATGTGCATGTTTATATGGTAATGTTTGATTTAATTTTTCCAAAATACTTTCAATTTTTTGTTTAAAAGGATATTGGTTTTATTACATATATTTCCTTAAAATTTTATATCTTATGATAAATTATTGACCCTTAATGAATCTTAGCTCACACCATTATTATGTTTTATTTTCTAGGATCCCATGAAGTGTTTTATGTTTGAGGTGTAGGGTTAAGCTAAAGGAACAATGGAATTTTCAAAGGAATTTTTTGTGTTGTATGTAATAAAGTGTAATGTAATGTTCATGTATGCCATATATTTCCTGTGACTGCTAAATTGATCAGTATTTTGGCTCTTGATTCCTTATAATCATGACAATGTATTAAAATAATGCACCGAATCTGGGTAATTGAGGTGGGGGCATTAAAGTTTGTATCAAAGAATGTTTAATGAAAACATATGAAACTAGATTTAGATAAAATCTAATTAGATCACAATATAGTATGATAGACATAGATAATTAGTATAGATGAACTTCCTAGAATTTTAGTACTTTAGATATTTTGGGAGTTTTCCAAGAAATATATCCCTGTCTGGATACAAGAAGGTAGAGGTGGCTCTGTCACATATGTACCTAGGGGAAAAATCCGAAAACTACGATTGGAGGTAGACTCGAATGGGAATTGGTGCTCGATAACAGCCCTTGATGCTCTCTTGGTTATGACACTCCTGGGGTTTATGAATAAGTTAATTCAAATTATTCTAACAAGCCATTACGTAGGATTTAGGAGTAAATACTTCCTCTAAGAAATTTTTTTTTGATTATAGATTATATCCATAAATTGTTCAATTTATGTTTGGTATTATACAAGTATAAAATTATTCATTGTGATTCATAATCTAACTTAGTGTATTCCATTGTTTAGAAATAGCGCCCAGTAGAAGGAATGTGAACTTCAACAAAATGTATTATCCAAAGAGTAAGAAGTATCATATCTGTCACGGTATAAAGCCAGCATTTAGAATGGAAATAGTCTCCCATGTTTTCTTAACATATGAATAAATAGTATCATGTACTGATATGTTAGGTAATTAATTCTCTATGTCTTATGGCTTTGAAGGGAAGTAAGAGAAGAAAATCATGGAAGAAATAAAGTTAGTAAAATAAGAGGTAAAAGAAGGATTTTCCCATATGTGATAACTGTTGAAAGAATCACCTTGGTAAATGAATGAATGTAATGAGAGTTTGTAATTAGTGTGGAGAAAAAGGACACCAAGTACATGATTTCAAGGGTAATAAAAAAGTTTCAAATGTAAAATTCTTCATCTGCAAGGTGCTGGGACACTACGTGAATCAATGTCCAAATCAATAGAGTATACCCCCAAAAGATTCTATAGGATAATAATCAAGTTATGATACTATCGAAGCTTAAGAGGAATGATTAAGAGTTCTTATGTTGATATTAAATTAATGTTTCATTTGAGTATTATATTAATTATTTACATGTTATAATAATTATAGAGTATATAAGGATTGTACTGCAGTATTATTTCATTAAGGACTTGAGATTATGTGGAATGAAGAAAAGTGACTGAATTGCATGTTAATTTTTTTTTTGGAAAATATATGTATGAGAAAAATATAAACCTTAATATGATTTTGATACATAGGTAGTCACTTCAGAATAAAAAAAATGATTGATTTGGATAAATATATTTGATATTCATGACTACCTTGAAACTGATTAATGATTTGTATATTCTATCAATGTTAGAGTTTAAATTTTTTTTGGATATTACGAGTATATCCAGTATTCTATAAGTAATAAGGGAGCATGAATGTAATCAATACAGATATATGATAATTTAGGGTGTTATCATGTTTTAAATGAATTCTTAATGATGGTACATACATGTTATTACATGAAAAAAGGATCTTAATTGGTTTACCTTCCTTATAAATTTTGGACTATGAGTTTGGACGAAAGTATTTTGAATAATTATAATGTTTTTAAGATATTAAGTTTGGAATTGAAACTATTTTTATGATTAAATAATTTCCTGAGATTGTTTTTTGTTTGTTATAAAAAGGAAAACCCAGAGGTCGGGCGACAACCAGTCGCGTCCGGAAAGGCCGTGAGACTTGAACCCGCAACTGAAGGGCGACAAGGGTGGGTCACCTACCACTTGCATACATGATGTTCAGTTTTTTATTATTTAATTTCTTTAATATTCAGGAATAATTATTATAAATTCATTAGTGTTGGAAAACAATACAATTAGAATAAATTGAATATTTTTTATTTCTATTATCATTTGGAATGAATGATGAGTTTGTGGTAGGAATTAGTTGAAGGGGGAAACTCTAAATGTCATGTATATATATATTTTCCCTCTTATTCTATGAATATTTAATTATTAAAATTTAGTTACATTGTCTCAATATCTTTTCATTGAGACATCCTTTTATTTCTTAATGACTTTCTTTTATATAGTGAATAAAACACATTGACATTTCGATTCAAGGAGAATCATTTTTTTTACAAAGCGTTTTATTAAAAGAAAAAAGAGGAATGTTTTTTTAATGTAAGCGGTGATAATGATATTTCCACTGCCGAGAGTTTTATATGATCTTTGGATTCCTTAACAAGAAAACATATTTTTAAAAAAAAGAAAATAAATACTATATAGTTTTTATCATAATTTGGCATTGAAAATGGTTTTTCTAATTGATTTAATGTGTCAATGTATTTAAATGATATATTGTGATTGATGACCTCAATCACTACCTATAAATATTTATGTTTTTCCTCTAATTACATGTTTATAATTTCCACCAATGTTCTCATATTCGAAACCGTAATTTGTTGGTGACTTCCACATTTCCCTTTACCTCTTAATAATACTAAATTTTATTAACCCTATTTCCAATATGGTTTTTCCAGAAATGTATTTACTATTTTCAAACTTTTATTTTCAAATAACAATTTCAAATTATGAGGACACAAATTATTGGAGGAGGGGAGAATGTTACACCCCAAGCTTCCACGGTATGTTTCCCTTTGAATAATGCAATTGCTTTCATCGTACACAACTTCAAGATTCTAACACACCACGTCCAATCAAAATAGAAATTATAAATAATTTTAACTGAATTTTGAGCTTTATATAATCCTTAAAATTGTAGAATCCATATTATGTGATTCTTAGACTTAGTGTAAGAACAAATTTATTTTTTTCAGATAAAAGATGTATTTCTAAAAAAATGCAATTTTACATCCTTTTAATGGAGAACCATTTTTAATAAAATATTTGAAACATTTATATATACATTTTGACCAAATAATTAATTTATTTTGAATCGGGACATAATAATTTAGTTTCAATAAATATTTGGTGTTTTTCTGATAACTTTCATATTTGGGTGAATAATAAAAAAGACTATATTTTAACTGCAATTTTTTTTAATCAAAATAATTTGTAGTGTTAAATTAAACATTTTAATGGTTTGGAAGTATAAATAGAGTATATTTTTATCATTTAATCTAATGTTATTTATTGTAAATAATATCACTTTTAAATTGAACATAACCATTTATCAATCTTTTGTTAGATATTATTTCTTTAAAACATGATTTTTGGTTTTTACAATGGAAATTAGTTTCATATTAATATATGAAACTTTTAGGATTCCAATTTGGTAAAATAGACTTAATTTTTAAATTAAAGAAAATCAATATTATCTTATGGTGAAATTTAGGTATTTTAATGAAAACAATCAATTTTTAATGAATAGTTAAAAACACTCGGTTATTGTTTAAAACAAACTTTTTTTAAATAATTATTTATTTTATTTAAATTTATTTTATATAAAAATAGATAAATAATACCTATATATGTTCAATTAAATTCATTAAAGCCTGTTTATAATAATTTTAGATATATAACAATTTTATTGAACTTTTTACCCTCTTTTACCCACCTCTTAGAAGAATTTGATAATTTACATAAAACATAATTTTACAGATTCTGTGAGTTGAATTTTGAAAATCTGAGAGAAATGGATGATATCAAAAAGTCAAAAAAATTTCAATGAGTTGAATTTTTTTTTGGTGAATGGTAACTTTTGACTTTTATTTACCAAGGTTAAAAGTAAATAGGATAATTAACGGTAAAAATGATATTATTATTATGCTAAAACATGGAATAATTCTATTGTATAAGTGTTATTCGACCAAAAAACAATATTAATAAAATATTATCCTTTAGGTCCACTTTTATTAGATTAGGACATTTATTATTATTTAATTCCAAGAAAAGTTAAAAGTGTTAAATTCAACATTTAATAACTAAACCATTTTAAATATAGTGTAACACATAAGAAAAATTCAACAATAAATATTCATTATAAATATAAAAATATTTCGTACATAATATTATTTTATTTATATTTTTTATACATTAAATAATTTAATTTATTTATGTCCCAATGATGATACAGTAATTACCTAGTTATTGAAATATTAAAATATTTTATGTTATGAATATCCAAATAAATTTAATTTGATACTTTTAATTAATTCCACTAATTTTATAGGTTATTATGTCATATTAGGGTTTTTTATATTAAATTTTTTCGATGTAATAATGCTGTTATGAATTTAGAAAAAACAAAATACCAAATAGTGTCTAAATTTACATAAAATAGATTTTAAACAAATATAATATTATTTATTGGTATTCTATTCTGAAAAATATAAGGATAATCCAAAGAGATTAAATACTGTTATATATGTCATTAATGAACCACTTGGTGTTCTCTTGGAAATCAATAGTATGTTTATTAACTACATAATATAAAAATACAAAGAGAGGTGGTAAATGTCAAATTATTTAACTAAGATTTAAATATAATAGATAAGGTTAATATAGTGACCCAAATCTGTATAAAACATATTTAATGAGATTTGTTCGAGCCATACCAACCTTATTATTTAAATAATACATTTTGGAGCCATTAGAAACCGAACACTATTTTATTATAAATTAATATTTTATGTTTTTCCTAAGGTGTCCCTCACCAAACTTATAAAAAGGAACTTCTCCTACTATCAAATTGACACCTCCATAGCCTTTTGAACCAGCCATACCCTAACCAAATATCCTCCCAACTATCCTCCAATAACCCTAGATGCCTTAGTTTGATCAGAAAGCAATCCTAGGAAGCTCGTTTGATCAAATCAAACGGAAGAACCTGAAGAAGAGGTTATGATTTCACCACCCTCCTTCAAGTTCTTTTCTTCTTCCACTTACTCATTCTTTGTTATTGCCAATCCAAAATAATATCTCTAGTACCTTATATATACTATGATGTTATCATAAATATGGCCCAACTATATTCATTATTTTATTCATCCTTTGAATGATATTGTCACCATGCATGCTTACGTACGGCTTACCATCTCCACGTTGTGGAGTAATTTTTTATTCAACACTATCTTATTTGGATGGATATAAAGATGAGTAATATGTATATAAATAATGATAATAATAAGATAATGTCTCTGTAAAATTAATATACCATGAAATTCCACACCTTTAATGAAATGATATTGTTGCTCGTGCGTACGTACAGATTGTCGTCTCCACGACGCGATGAGATTCATCTCCACGTTCACCATTCATCGAATATTATAAAAAAATATATTTTTAATAAGTATGTAATATATGACACAGTAATCCTCCTATATATATATATATATATTTATTTATTTATTTACTAACATATATCTTATTCAATTAATTCCATTCTATAAAATATGGAAACTGAAACAGTGTTTACGCGTATGTACATACTACCATCTCCAAAAATGGTGTTTTCCATTTTATATATCTATATATTATAAATATTTATATTCTAAATTTGTATGATTTATAAATCATTCTTTATTTTATGGAAGTATTCAAATAATGATCTAAATCATACGATTAAAAATAGCAAGTTAAAATATATATGATAAAGAAAATGATTATTACCTGAAATGTAAATTTAACATTAAAATCATCATTAAATGGGTAATATAAAGTCATAAATGAATCTTGTATGATATAATAAATTTTAATATGGTTCTATTATAATCTAATAATATATAATGGTCATTATATATGAGGTTAAATGTACCCTCGACCAAAGGAATGTGTAAGGTAAGTGTTATTTTCAAAAACTCATTATTATTGCATGTTGTTTTTAAGTAAGTATCTACAAGGACATATTTATCATCTGAGTCCATGTTTAATAAAATCGTTTTCAATGGGATTTTTTAGGTGACGTTTTACTAAAACAACATTATAAATATTTTAAATATTTATTCTTCTAAATTTTTCTCATTATTATCCTTGTTTTTAAAATGGTTTTTATGGATTTATTTATATGGACATGAATGTTTATAAAATTATAATTCATTTGAAAAGTATCAAAGTGGTATGGGAAGCTTTGTTTCAAAAATTATTTTAAATGTCTAACTTTTAAATTTTTCTGAATTGTAAATTTTTTCATTAAAAAGTTATATTTCTCTCAAAGAGTTTTACAAAACATTTTTATCTATGTCAAAATCCATTGATGTATTTAATACTTGAATGTAGTTGATTTATTATGATAAAAATCAACCAAATTATATTTATGAATTTGTGATATGTTTGACTTTGGATGTGTTTTTTTTAGTCCATTTATGGTTTATAGATAAATTATTAACATTTCTTAGTCTATTTTTAATACGAATATTTATGTTATGTTTCAAACTTTTCATATGAGGAATGAATGGGACTTTGTAAGTGACAAGTGGAGCTCGCTATAGCTCCTCGATGCATCGATAGGTCTCATGAGACAAACTAGTGACTTAGAACAAGGCCTTGAAAAATAATTTTTTTTAGTCTTGGAATAAGGCCTTGACTATGTTGTAATGATTTCCGGCATTAGACATTCCCTCAATATGAAATTAGTTATTACATGTGATTATTCGACTAGTATAATATCCATGGGAATGTTTATATTGTAATGTTTGATTTAATTTTTCCATATCATGTTAAAGTTTATGTTTAAAAGGATATTGATTTTATTACACATCTTTTCTTAAAAGTTAATAACTTCCAATAAATTATTTACCTTTACTGAGCAACTACACTCAACCCTTTCTTATGTTTTATTTTCCTAATATCCCTATAAGTGTTTTATTATTGATATGTAGGGTTATGCTAAGGGAACAATGGAATTATCAAAGGATTTTTTTTGTGTTGAATGTTAGAAAGCGTAATTTAATGTTCATGTTTGCAATCTATTTTCAAGACTTATAACCAAATAGGTCTTTCGGGATATGATTACTTGTAATCATGCCAATGTATTAAAATAATGCACTGACTTTGGGTAACTGGGCTTGGGGAATTACATGTATGAGGTATAATAAAACAATGATGCTCAATTACGAATGACACAACTTCTTTGGTCCACCCATTTAGGATTATACCTAAATACGAAATGGATTATCATTCTGATCAAAGAAATTACTCTAATATATTTAACATAATTTATTAATGTATTTTGGTAGGTAATTTCAATAAAATAAGACTTTTTCTGAATAAAGATAATAAGAGAGTGGTACCCATTTATATGTTGGGTAGAGGACGCACTTAGAATTTTTGAAAATAATAAATTATACCAAAATTTTTTACATGAAAAATATTCTAAAATTTAAAATTATACAATCTTAGAAAAAAATATATAAATATTTTTATAAAATAAGATTTTCACTATTTTTGGGACATTTTAACACTAATTATGTTAGTTAACCCCCCCCCCCCCCCCCCCCGAAAACTCGTTTTATCCTTAATCATGGTATTTAATTTAAATATTTTTAATATTAATTATGAAAAATATATTATGAATTATTATAAAATATTAATTATTATTATTAAAAATAAGGAATTCATTTTCCCATATTTCATTCATGGGTTTGGTAGTATTTAATTTAAAATTCATCTCCATAATATAATGAAAAAAATGGTTTTCTAATGAAATATATTTCATAATCATTACAAGTTTTAATATAAGAATGAATCGTGAAATTGATTCTACGGCCTAAATTAGACTAATAATAATACAATTTAAATAATTATAATTTTAATTAATTTTAAATAAAAATATATCATTATTAATTATTTATGTAGAATGAAATTTTCAATAAAAACTTGTATATTTCAATATTAATTAACAAAACTAATATTTAAAAAAAACCCGAAAGAAATTATCCAATAAAAGTTTTAATATTTTGATTCTAAAAAATTATTAGATTTTGAAAATAATTTTTCTCAAAATAAAAAATAATAATTTTCTTATTTTTTCACCATTAGATTTATTTTGAAGAAATTGTATTTTTGAAGCTTATAACGTATTTAAAATAATTTATGTAATTACTTATAAATTTGTTTTATAAATCCTATATTACTAATTTGAAATATGTTTTTTATTTCTCTTCATACCACCATATTTAATTTCTAGTATATAATAGTCAGGTTTTAAAAATAATTTTAATTTTATACTATGGGTTTTTAAAACATTGTGTTCTGTGTCACATTTTCTATCAAATATAGTTTAAAAAAACATAGGTAATTACATTCATCTCCTTTAAATAAAATTTAAACAAAAAAATTTATATTTATAAATGTAAAAATAAGAGAGTGTATGTTTTATTCATTAATTACTTTAGTTCTAAGGATGCCACTTCATATTTATGGTTCTGCCCTGGGACTTATACCAAGTGAGTCTTCATGGTATGAAAAACATTATTTCAATGATATGTGATCCTTACCAGGTGTACCTCATAAAAGATATCATTTTTCACATGTAAAACCTCTAAATTAGGTTCGTGTGAGGGTTCAGGTTTATACTTCTTCATGTGGGTTACATGGAATGCATCATGTATTTGAGAAAGGGTTGGATCGAGTTATATTCAATAATCCTCAAATTTAATGTTCCTGATAATCACAAAGTTTTTTATATAACTGGGGATTAGATTTCATGTCCTCCCAAATATCATTATTCTATTCCATTTTCATATGTGGAGAAACACATCATTCCCAACCTCAAACACCAGGTCATATCAATGATTCTAAGAATATCTCCTTTGTCGTCGGTAATATGTCCTAATGTAATGACAAAATTATGTGAAATTTTATACATTTTATTCAACTATTTCATGTCCCAAAAGATTATTTTCATCAGCTTCTTCCCAACAAAAATCTATACTACATCTCATCCAATAAATATCTTTATAAAGAGACATTTGGATGCATGATGTGAAACTATTATTGTATCAGAAACCACCAAGAGAGAGATGTGGATCTCTCCTTACTTATAAGTCCATAGAAGGTACTTAAGAAATTTATTACACTATTTTAAATGAAAAAACATAACAGCTTTAAGTTTGAGGGTGATATGTTGTACTATTGTACATATCAATATTTTTAACACATTGAAGGATCTTCCAGAATATAGAGTAAAATTTTATTCCTCACTGAGATATAATAGATATTGGTGTTTCATGCAACATTATCACCTATTTGATGTATATCTTTTAATGGTGATCAAGTGAAAATTACTCTCTAATTTAAATGATGTTCACATTCATGGTGAGACGATCCACCTAAGTCCATATGGAATTATTTCCTCTGGATGACTTTGGAATACTAGAGACAATGTGAAATGTGATTTTTCCCATTTAAATGTTGGTGTGGGTAATTGTTGCATCCTCCGCATATACATTTTCATTTAATCATTCACTTTCAAAAATTCTATAATCATTGATGTATTTTACATGATCTCAATATTCATATTTTCCCACTTATAGTGTTATCTATGATCTGGACACATCCCCATATTCCCTAGGAAGATTTATAATGTTGAGCTATGTGAACCATTGAATATTTCATTCCTTATATTAATATTTTATCATATACATAGTCATGAACTAAATATAAAAACCCATCAATCGTTAATTTTTAACTGATAGAATTTTTATTTTCATAAATTTTCCATATTCATCTTATTTTACACATCATCTCGTTGAGCATCATATATATTATCTTGAAGGGTTACTTGAGAAATCATTTTAGAAAGGAATAATGATTTTATTAAATTAAAAATAAATATTTATATTATATAATATTATTATAATATTTGATTATTCTCAAATATCATCATTGATATGAATGTTGGATCCATTCTAGTTAGTGTGTTTTTCATATTTTTTCTTTCCCATGATGGTAGTGGCTTGCGAAGTCATAACCATTGATTAGATAAAACAATATTCATGGGTTCATGTTACGATCCTTTAATGTGAATAAATATTTATGTCTAGAATAAATCATATATATTTCAAAAGATCCGTCTTGGAATCAATGATCAAAAGGTTCCGACTTGGCATCCAAAAGTCATAGGATCGAATCGGTGTAGGGACGAATTTCCAACGTAATACATCAGCAATGAAGTATGTCACTATAGTTGTACTGTAGCAGTGATGGAACTGTAGAAGTGATGGATCTATAGTGGCTGAGGCACTATATAGGGAACTTTAGAAGTGGTGGTACTATAGGAGGTAGAGTACTATAGTCGTACTAATCAATGAAGGGCCCTTTGGGCCAAAAATGAACATTCAAGCCCTGTTTTCATACCACTTGTTCTTGTTCCATCGGGCAATGTAATGGTTCTCCCTCTAAAAAATTATAATAGGGTATTTCTTTTAAATAACAAATGAGTGTTTGGATCCAACCTTTTTTAAAATATATATATTTTAAAAATACCTCCATAGATATAATAATTACATATCATGAATTCATATATAACTATAGCCACAAATAGGTTATGTTGTGGATAGTTTTTCTTGTGAAATTTTCACTTCCTTGAGTAATAGTTTATCAGTTTATCGTTCAATATCAGAACATATCCCATGCCCTTCTATGAATCTTCACTATATAACATTAAAATTTCCCCACAAGAGGGTAGTTTAAGGATTTGTGTACTAGTAAGCATCCTTCTACCATGCATACATATTTTTTCACATTAAAACATCCATATAAACAAAACTATGTTGTGTGTTTTCTTGGTTATTGGGATTTAAAACCATGATTTGTTTCTCCAAAATAATATACAATTCCCATGTAGTCCACATAACCTATGATTCTATGTTATAGATTATAATATAAGTCATTTCTCAATTTCATCTTCATAGAAATGTCCCAAAATATATATTTTTTATGTTAATATTCGACAATAATGATACATAATTCATAACATTTGTTTATTATACTTCTCATATTAATTCTCTATTCACAAAGAATTTAGTATATTGTTAAGATTATCCTCATTCCCTTCATTAAATTTGAAGTGGATAATAAAAATACCTATAATGACTTCAAAAACCTTTGTCAAGGGATTATCTAAAGAATTAATCAATTTATTCTATAATGATTTATAAAAAAAATATTGATTCCCGAAGGAATCACTATGAACTCATATTGTACATGCCTTGATTAAATGGATTTTTTTGGGAATATCATCCATCTTCACCCTTAAATCTTGGTATCCAAACCAAAGGTCCACATTAAGGAAATATTGATCCCCACATATCTGATTATATATGTAATATATAAATTTTATGGTATAATTTTTCTTTATCATGATTTTCATGAGTTTATGATGATCAATGTAGAAGTTAAAAGAAACATCCTTCTTCTTGATGTAGATGATTAGGACACACCATGATGAAGTATTGTGTTGTATAATGCCTTTTATGTATTCTCTTGTAAATTATTATTTAGATCTTCAAACAATATAATGGACATTAATTATGGATTCCTCAATATGGGTAATGATATATGTATAATTTGATTGATACCTCAAACTATCGATTATGACGAAGAAAAGGAATCTCATTTGGGATTACATCAATATAATCCATCACAGTGGTCATGTATTGAAGAATGATTCTCTCATTTCTATTGATAATTTAATCTATTTTTATTCGTTCATAATGTACTATAATTAATTCATAAAAAATTATATTTTAGCATATATTTATCTTCATCCTTACAAATGTATAAAATATAAGGATTTCTTGGGATGTTAAGGCTGGTCTCCCTTTCTCGAGAGTTTAGATTGGTTTTATAAAAGGACTGATAATATATTCCTAAAATAACTTCAAACCCTACTAAAAGAATTAGGAAAAAAATTTATTGAAGAATCATTCCACAACCATTGATTTAGGAGGAGTTGTACACATTTTATTCAACCACTACTCTTAGTATTATTCAATCATGTAGTTGAACGCCGATGTTTTAAGGTTGTCATTGAGTAGTTCTATTATACATTAATGATACGAAATAATTTAAAGAACTAGAATCAAATAGTAAATTTATTATTATGGAATGAATGAATGCATACATCTCACTATATCATTATAGGGATCCACCTCAGTAGTAGTGATAACACAAGCTTTTCCATTGTCTCTAGGGATTCGAGGTTGTTGCCAATAATTTTATTCTAAAACCCATATCATAGGTACTTATATTGGGTAATTATAATGTTTCATTCAGTTGAATCACTAAATTATTGGTTGAGTGTTGATTTGAACCATTTTTTTCTTCTTCAACATTAGTGGTTTTCTTAAGATACACCAGGCACTTGTTATCCATATTCCTCTATTTTCCAAAAATAAATCTTCTTTTTATTCCAAATAAATATTTTATAGATTGATTTTACCTCAATATTTACAAGTGGGATGTTGGGTTTTCATTCCTCTATAATATTAATCAATTGATACACCCAAAAAACTCTACATTATATTTCATCACATTCCAATACGACAACTGAGAGTCACTTATCTCCATCCAAATATTAATGGAATAATACAATGTATATTCATAGTTATCAATGTATTTGATCTACAAATATTTTCATATAATTTTCATTAATAATTTTTTGAATTTTTCTAATTTACTTGTGTTATTGAAGAAAAATATGGATGGATACCATGAAACCACTGTGATGTTTCCCTTATATGCCCTAATAAACTTATCCTCCTTATTATCAGACCCAGGAAATTCCAATATATTTTTAGATAGTGTGTTCAGGTAAAATATATATTAAAAATACATTCTTGATGTCTCCACATTCCTTAAATTCAATATATTATTTATAAATTGTGTTCTTGCTTTGTTTCTACCACAAATTAAATTCTATATCAGTGCGACAGATAGCGAGTACAACATTATCTTTCTCTAAGTATTATAGGAAAGATAATACAATTTCAATATATTAAATACATTTATATATTATTATGTGATAATAAGATACACAAAATTTAGGAGGATATTACACATAAAATACTCGACTGCAACTTGATCATTATAAGGATGAGTAGGATGTTCCATATGATGGAGGTGATTACTAATTACATAATTTAGTTGATCTAGTACTTTTATAATGTTCTCAAATACTAAAACCCTAATATTATGTATATAATTAGGAATGTTATCATATTTATTATCATGTTTGTTGCTATAAAGGATTCTCATATTTCCCTCCATTAACTAAAAGGACAAAAACAAGATGATATTTTAATAACAAATACATGAACAAAACAAAAACTTGTATACCATGTCGAAATAACAAATAAAAGATAATTATATGCTAACATATGAGTTTCTCTGATTCCATATAGTTTATCTACATTAATTTCCCTATTAGTTTTTTTAACCTGTAAATAATTTCAAATCATTCATAAATATTTCTAAATAGTTTGAAAATTTTCATAACATATCCACTGGGAGAGTCAATCCAGTTGTGTTGAAATTCTTATTTTCTCGCTTTAGGTAAATATAGATTCTAGATTAGTGTACCATTATCATAGTTATTACCTCTTGGTAGAACTATTTTAGGGACACATACACTTGTTGTATCTAGATATTGTTTTAATTGTATAGAACTCACTCAGTGTATAATTCACTAAAATTCAAAGATATTTTCCTATTCATAAATTTATCCATATATTTATCCCTAGGTTTATCATTATATTATTCTTATAATAATGCCAAAAGATAATTAGACATTATTATGATTCCAACTATAGATATTTAATATTATAAAAAATATTAGTTCAATATTTTGAAAAATAAATATCCAATTAGCACATCCAACATATTTTGTGTCCTATTGTCATTAGAATACTAAATTCATTATACATCAAAAGGAAATAAAAAAATTGCATCCATGTTTTTTTCTTATAAAGATTTATTAATTCCATTTTATCTCCTAAATCTACATTGCATACCCTGGGGCATACATAAAAGAAATGGATGAGCTAAAAAATCTAGTACAATAATAAAAATGATATGGTAACATTACATGGGATTTAATAGTATAACAAGATATCATAAAATAAAAGGACCAGGAGTAATCATGTTTAATAATAACACAAGTAACATGGTATCAAAGGATCATCGAGTCATATGAAATGTAATAGAAACATATAACATGACATAAACATGAGTCAATTGTAACTGTCTAAACCATATCACATAGTGGAATACTTTCCAAAATGGATAAGGCTTACTCCCTAATATCATACATAATGCATCGTGAGACTAAAGATTTAACATATGTATTAGTGAAATATTTTGGTGAACCCATTATTCCATGTTCATGATTTTTGTTTTCTATAAATTTGAAATCAATCATTTGGGATAAATATAATAATATACAATGGAATGAAAATGGGTTGCATAATATTTTCTCGTATCATACTCAATGAAAATTTCATAATGAACGCATTTGAGAAATGAAATCAATACATATTTTACCACATCTAAGGATATTATATTAATATAGTTACATATTTGTGAGACATATATATGTATATATATATAATTGATTCGTTCTATAAATTTTAAGAGATAAAAAGCGAGATGGACAGAGAATTATCATAACCTGATGAAAAGATTGGTTTAGTGAGATCCCTTAATTAAAATTAATATAATTCTCAAATATAAAATAAAATATTATCATTTAAAATGAATTTGTAATTTGGTAAAAAAATTCTATTAATTATGTTAGTAAGGTTTTGTACATGCGATGTTTGATAAAACAATTATTCCTTCCAGATTTCTGTATGAAAAGACCAATGGAACATCATTTGTATAATGACCAGAAGATTCATTTTGAATTTTTTTTAATTATACAATAATGTGTAAATATTAATTTATTTAATCATATGTAATATATTAAAATCATTTTAAAAAATATTTTTAGAAAACAATTATACGGATGAAAAATAATTTTGGACCCAAAAGAGAAATAATGATATTTTATATTACAATTATTTTTCTCAATAGTTTTAATTTAAAAAGAGTTTAAAATAATAAATTTACATAAAATAATCATGAATAAATATAGTAAAATAAAAATAAAGTATTTCTTATACAATTATAATATACTTTCCACCAATATAAATTCATGTATAAACAATCATGATTAAAAAGATACTAAAACATAAACCTTTACTGCCTTATTCATTTTTGAATAATAAACCTATTGAATTGAGTTAGTGAATTATAACATTTTATTACAAGATTCACAATGTACTAATAAAATTATATTTAAATGTGAAACATATACACCATATCAAAAAATTTGTTTCACAAAAGAATATGTGTCTCAAAGAAGGGAATTTTGAGAAGAATACCCTTACCATATTGGTAAAATTTGATTCATAAACCCCATAAAAGAACTAAGATCAAATTAAAAAATAAATACCATTAATATATTTATATTCATTGTATAATGGTAAATATTTTGTTATATACACCACATAAAATAAATGAGTTGTGAATATGGTGTAGGTCTTACAGAAGTAAAATTGAGATGACAAATCTTTTACCCCTATGTATCAATCAAGCCAAATTCTTTTGGATGAAATAATTCAAATTTAATGTAAAAATTTCATGGATTGTGATTTATTAATGTTATAAATGTAAAATGTTATGTATATATATCATATAAAAAAAGATAGTGAATAATGCTAAGATATGCCTCAATGAAAAAAAATTGGGATGATGTCCCTTGCTTTTTAATAAACACATTAATAAAAATCACTTTAAAGATTGATAGAATGAAATTGATGTTAACATCATATGAATATGTATAATAAATGTAGTTTAATTTTTTTTATTATATAGATGAATTAAATTTAATTATGTTTCAAAATAATCATTTTCCTCAAAGAAGAATGTTGTGACGTGAAAACCGTTACATTGAGTCAGGACATATATTTTTTTTCATTTATTTAAAATATGATAGAAATACATGAATTAATATTTCTCATAATTAAATTTCATATATTAAAACTATACATGAAACATTTAATTTATTTAATTTAATGAATTTTTAATTACAAACTCAATTATGTTCATGTCAGTTGTTTTATGGTTGCTCAGTTCATAGTTTCAAAATGGCATAGTAGTATTGACTTTGATTAAATGGGTAATTGTTTAATCAAATAAATAATATGAAATACTAAATAATTAAAAATTTTAACTGAATTATATTTTAAAACCAACCATGAAATATGGTTATGAAAAATGAGGTGTGTTATAATCATGTAGATGGTATGACGTACACACTCATGACTAACATTTCCATTTTTCAGCAATCATGCTGAAAAGAAGTTAAGTGTTATTTTAACATTAAATAATGAAATTTCTATCATATATATCATTTTATTTAATTATATACATGTTGATATACCATCTATGTAAGGGAGTAATAAAAAAGAATCATGTCGAATCGTGAGGCAGTAGTCCGCCACACACATGAAGGACATTGTCATTTTTAATAGATTTTAATGTAAAAATGTATTTGATATATGAATTTTCCATAATGATTAATATTTAATCAAAATAAAATATAATAATTAAATAAATTATCATAATTATTTTTGAGATGTGATGATGGAAAATGAATTACATCAGTTTATGATGTTGTAGTCTATCATACACACGATCAGAGGTTTTGTTTACCATTTCATAAAAGTAGGAATGGGTGTTTTTAGTTACCTTAACATAATAATATCTTATAATATGCGATATACTAATTTTATTTTATCAACATTATTTAAATAAATTTGATGGAGTTGGATGGAGAAATAAAATAGAGACCCCTAATTAACAACAATATGGTTCTTTAGACCACATATTAATGATTATATGTAATGCCTCCCAAGATGTGATTTATGTTAAATAAATGCCTATAGAAAAAGTTAAATTACGGAATTACTGAATTTTGGTAGTTATTGGCTGAACCAAATCGGGTTTTATGTAAAAAGTGGATTGTAGAGTGTGATCCCATTTATAAGTGTGGGAGAGGACACCGTTGGAGTTTTTGAAAAGAATAAATTTGACCCATTTTTTTAATTGTCAGAAGTCTAAAATATGGATCACTATTTAAACATAGATAATATTTGGTATAAATATGTACATAAAATATTATTTGATCAAGTTTTTTTGTCATTATAAACTTTATCCTTATAGTTTTACCACCTTGTAAACTTGTTTTAACTATAACCACATTAATTATTTTTTTTTCTATTTTCAATATGGATTTTGAAAAATAAAATAAGATAACCATATTATATAATGTTAATAATTATAATTCCCAATATACAATACATTTTTTCATATTAAATTCATAAATTTTGAATAATTTAACTTAAAAATAAACTTACGGACAAAATGAAAATGGTCTGGAAAATAATTTTTTTTATAAGTACGAAAAAATTTTATATATAAATAACAAATGAAAATTATTCCAATGATGTAAATTTGATTAATAATGAAATTAGTGAACTAATATTAATTTTAAATAATATAAAAAATAGAACCTTGTAAATTATTTAATGGAAAAAGTATTAATATATAAAAACATATAATTTTATCTTTTCATTAAAAATAAAAATGATAAAAATATACCAAAAATTCAACCTAACATAATATTGATTTGTTAAATAAAAAAAATACAATTGTTTTAAAAAATAATAAAATTGAAAAAAAATATATATTTTCAAAATACGAAATAAGAAAACTTTTGAGAAATATGTATTTCCAAAGACTAAATATTATTCCAAAATTTATGTACATATTTATCAGTATATTTTTTTTTCCATAATACATAATTTTAAAAATGTGTTTATACCTTTTCAAACATAAAAATATTTTTTTTACTTTTATGGTCATGATTAAATAATAATGTTAATAGTATATTGAGGTCTGTTAAAACTTGATGTTTCATGTCGCAATTGAAATCAAACATAGATTCCTTTAAAAAAACATTGAATTATTATAATTATATATAATAAGTTATGATTATGTTATTTAGGTGAAATTTATTTATGATATCTATTATAATCAATTTCAAACTGTGGAACAATAATTTAATACAATATTCTTATCATTGGGAGTGGATGTGTACATGGATTCCAAAAATATTATTCAAGAAACATGAACAATATAATATTATCCTAGAAAGAATTAAGGGGACATGATAAAAATGAAAAAATAATTCAATGAATTATTAGGTTATTTATCAAAATAATATAAGCATAGGTAATTTCATTTAAATATTCACATTCTATGTGGTATAAACTCATAAAAATATATGAAGGTAATTCCATGGTATGAAAACATAAACTATAGGAATTATCTATTAGGTACAAGGATATTTTTATGAATGCAAATGAGATTATCGATAAATTATTTTTTTCGATGTGAATTATTTTGGAGGATATTAATTAACATAATGAATGTCACAATGATATCATTATCTAGTAAATATATTTAAAATATTTCCCTAAATCTTCAATGTGAAGGTCTGATTGATTGACGACACAGACCCAAAGGAGGTGACGTTGAATATTATTAAAAAAATTCTTATTGCATATTATTGGAAAAATACTAAAAATGGGTATTTAATGAAGGATAATTCTTAACAAGTGGTGCTCATGATTATCTGTAATATGATAATGAATATGGGGAAATTAAATTGGTGATGTAATTTTTTTCATTAAACCTAAAATGGGAAAAATGGTGATGAAAAGTAAACATTTTACATTATTTTTATGTGGAAAAGTTAGCTATCTTCATTTATATTGACCTAATAAATTCTGAAACAACGTTTATTATATAGAACACATGATGATTTACCCAATGTGTGTGAATGAAAAGAGTTTTTCAAAAAATAAATTCATTAAAAATTTAACAAGATTTTGAAATAACATATTATATTATATGAAAATGTACTGGGGAATTTTAGAAATAAAAAAACCCTGGTTAGGATGTTCTTTTTTATATTAAAAAATCATGATTATAGGATAGTAATGATGAAATAACTAAAATTGATGGATGATCAGTTCTCATGGTTCAATTATAAGTAACTTTGGAAGAATATTAGCTTTGTGGGGATAAAAAAATAAAACCCAACAAAGTGATACAAAACTCTAAACAATATATATATCAAATAGAAGAAGAAAAATATGAGTTGAAGGATAATATTGAATAACTCTAATAATGAAATTTTCGAAACTCAAAAAAGGAAGTTAAGTTCGTGATCAAAATTGAATATCAGTCCAAAATAATAAATGGATAGTCTAATTATATGAATTATAATGAAAGAATAATCTAGTATTTCAATGTTAATTTTTCTATCATATTAAAAAATCATGAGTATTAAGAAAGACATCTAACACAAAACCTGGGAATATATAATTGGAATGGGATGGCTGCAGATAGAACTATGATGATTTATAGAGAAACCATAAAGGGTGTGGGATATTTTCCATAAATTCATTAGTTTAAATATAATTCAATGTATATTGATGACCTGTATCATAAGAAAAAAATTTGACGGCTGATGAGAAAATGAAATCACCCATGAACCAAAAGATTATTAAATTTGGCATACCCAAAATGTGTAAAAATGACTCAAGAATATTCATTAATATCCGAAATGAAACATCTTAAATTTAAATTTATTTTTTTGAAAACCAGGTTCATAAATAATATGTCCTCTCCATAAAAAGCATTACTTCTAGGATCACGATAAACAAATACAATCAATAATTATTCCATATCCCAAATAATTTTTCAATTATTACTATTATTTATATAAGGGATATGGAAAAAAATATTTGTGTTTCTCGTCATGTACACAAGGGAATGTTCTTGTGAAATCCTAAAAAATAATATCTTAGTTTCTAGTAGCCTCATCCAGTGGTCTGTAAACCAATAATAGTTTTTTATCCATACAGTATAAGGTTGAAATAATGGTTTTGGATGTATAAAAAATATCATTCATACCCAAAGGATGGAAAAGAACAAAAATTGATGATGAAGAAGTCATTTGATAATGAAAATGTAATGTAAACTTATTTAATAGTGATAGACCTTGTTGTAGTATAGATTCAATATAACTGTTGTACAACCAAAATGATAGGAAGAAAAAACCCTATCAATTAAAAAATGTTTGAAAAATAAGTTCTTATCCATTTTATAAATGATAAAGGGTTGAATATCATTGTATATGGGAATTAAAAAATAAAAATAAACCATTTTGGGAAAAAGAAGTGTTGGTGTTCGTGGTCTTTGTCACATTTTACTAAATGTAATTAAATTTTTTGACTTATGGCATGTAGTAAAATTCAACGTGAAGGATTAAACCCAAAAAGGATTAAAGGGTTTGGTTATTATGCATGGAAATAAATAAATGTGAATATTTGTCTCATTGGTGGTGAATAATATATGTAGTTTGTGTATAATTGATAAGGACACATTGTATGGAATATGATACTTTTCCACTGGAACCAAAATTCCTTGGAATACATGGTTATGAATAAGGAAGTCATCATAGCCCTAATGTATTATGTGTTCACATTGATTATTTTGATACTTTTCAGAAAAAGGGAAGTTATTCAAAAGTCCTACAAACCAATGGATAATAAGTCAATGATATTTCCTAACTTAGTGAGTGACTATGTGTGTGTTAAAATATCAATCAATTCCTTGACTGTAAAATGGCATTTTTGGTTTATTTATTATTACAAGTGAATAGAAAGGTATATGTTTATATCTCACAAATACAAAATGATAATTTCTGTTATATGATACTAAAATTTATATAGATGAATACTGGGATAAAAATTAAGTAGTTTTGGATTGATAATGATATATAATATAATAATAATACAGTGGTGTAATATCTCAATATGCATAGTATAATGCACTAATTTTATTTATTGTGGAATCCAAATCAAAAATGATTTTTGTTGAGGATGAATAAGATATTCAATAACATATCCTACAAAGTGATAAATTGGAATGGTTTAATAATTATATATTATAATTAATAATTGAGTAAATAAATTCATAAATTCCACAAAGTGATACTATATCTAAATGATGAGAAAACATACTTTTGGATTGGGTTTAGGAAGGAGATAACAATAAATTAATTTATATTCATCTGAAATGAATGATTTGTTTAGAACAATGATAAGAACCCTAAGGTTCTGAATATTAGGGTTTAGGGTATTTTCCATGTATGATAAAAAAAATTAGGCTCATAATTAACAAAAAAATTACTGTAAAAATATGAAAGTAAAGATGTATCATTTGTGGAGCATAATTAAACCCTATAAAATGGTGACTCTTTTTTACAATATATCCCTGAAGAACAATAAATTGATATTTATTCTCAAGTGTGTAAACTAGGGGGTGTATAGGACAATAGAATAATTGAAAGAAGAAAATCATGATAAATAGATATCAATCAGATCCATATCTATATAGAAATAAAGGAGTTCATATGTAATAGTAGAACGAAATAATATTGGTCACCTCAGAGCTCTGGGGAAAACATTGATGATGATGACTATAGAAAAATCTCACTAAAATATCAAGTATAGCATTATTATTTTTAATAAAATCCCATAAATGTCAATTTAGATCAATTTACATCTTGATTAGCTTCCTCAACTTTTAAATAATGAATCATCGGAAAATTTTCTATCTCTAAATAATAAAAATTTGACTCAAATCAAGTTGTTTTTTCCAAATTTACTCAATAAAGATATAATTTTAACTCAAAATGATGAATAAATGGTTTTAATGGGGTGTTAAAAAATATATGGAATCAGTATTTATGATACATTCTCATGCAATTCCTAGTTATAGTATATTTTCATTATTGGGTAATATCAGTGCAATGAGTATTCAATGTTTACTAAATGGATGTCAAATCATAATTCCTCCTTAGATTTCATGAAGAAGATGTTTACATTTGAAAACATGACGAATATCATATACATGAAGTTGAGATCAAAGATTAATAATTAAAGGAGGATTTTTTATAGACTAAATAAATCACCATGATCTTGGTATTTATGGTTGTATCAATATTAAAAAAAAATGCATTTCAATAAGGAGGATTTCGTAAAGGCTTATACATATAGAAAAAATGATTAAAGGATGTCAGTTTTCATATGTATATAAGAAATAATCGATGTAAAATCATATGATTCACAATTTAATTTATTTAAGATATATTTTAGATGCAATTTCGAAATTTCAATGATTAAGAATCATATCATTTTCCTTAGTTTATAAGTAATACAAGGAAGGGTCATTACATTTTTTTCTCAATAATAATACATCAAATATACATTAATGTGGTTGGGAATAGAAGAATTTATGTTGTTGAAAGGTCTTATGAATACCTAGAAGATGTTTTCAAGAGATTGTGATTTTAAAAAGGTTTATGTGTGGGAATAAATGAAAATATTTCGGACCATATTATACATAACATAAATATGACCTTAAATATTTTTTCCACATGTCAATGAACATTTTACCAATGTTTTACAATAAATATATACATCTAATTCATGAATATAATTATATGATAAATTAGTGGCATGGAGGATTTTGGAAAATATAACCATAGAATATCAAAATAAGATTTTCATGTGAGAAAAAAATATAGATTGAGATACTGAGGCAGATGATCACAATTTGACTTCTTGTTTTTCATTCTAAAATTGAGGTTATTTTGTTTCATGTCAATTTCATATGAAAACCATACACCTAAATTAGAACTATTGAGGATGAATATAGAATGGTTGTTCAAGAATGTAATCTATTAGAATATATGAACAAATTACTTGAGCATGTTGGAATTTATGTGAATCCTCCTATTGAAGTAATGTGTGAAAACTTGAGAACTATTAATCTAAGTAGAAAATGAAATTCATAATTTAATAATAATTCAGATCATGATAATGTATTACATAATATTATATATTTTGTATCAAGGTATATTGAAGTTGAAGTATGTGGTAATATAGAATCATTTTACAAATATCATGAAGAAGGAACAACCCAAGGCTGAGATTGATAACCATCAGTTGTCTTTGGGATTTTAAATACATCTATCCAACATGATGGGTTGGATATTAAACCCACATTTTACATGTAATATTATATTTATGAATCATGAAAAATCACATTATAAACATTTAAGGATTTATATTTATATTTTTTTTTAAATTTAGAGATGTTTTATAGTGGCTCATTGAACAAGTGGGAGAATGTGTCGATGATTTTTAAAAGAGATTTTTTCAATGGATTAATACATCCTACAAAAAATGGCGAGAAATAATATATGATTTATAAAATTCTTATTTGGATGAATGATTGGTTGTGGTGAGAAATAGTTTAATGATATTGGAAATCGTGAAAGTGTTTTTATTTTTAAATTTCACATTACTCGTATTTAACATGATTATATAAGGTCAAAAGGGGTTAAATTAAATGACTAAGAAATCATTTTTTAATTGATTAGAAAAGATGGTTTTAATACATGGATTCTTTCAATGTATAAGTTCTTAGATTTTTTGTCTTTGAGTCAGTTTTGGTGCTTTCAAAGGGTTCTCTTTAGGAGGGGTTTTGGGAGAAATGATTTTAATTATTTTTTTAATTTTTTATATTGATACATGTGTGTTATGTGACATCCAATGGAGATAACAAGATTATGTAAAATATTAAATGATATTTTCGAAGATCTATTATAGTTCTATTTGTAGAATAAGAGAAAATTAATGATGTTCTAGGTCATTCCATGAATGTGGTTTTAGGGAAATAAAACATTTATAAAATATCCTATATACATAAGAGTATTCAATTTATTATATAATGTTATTAAATTGTCTCATTAGTCTGTTTACTATACCAATTGTATGTTATTTGACATTTTTAGTGAATACTTTGGTTTTGTCAAGGATAGGATTTATAGTTAAGACAATTTCTAGAGGATGTCTTCACAAGGAAGCATATGCTATGATAGGTGGCAATGGGTTTTAGGATTTTATCCATTATGGTTGTCAAAATTTTGGAGTTCATACTCATAGTGTATAGTGAAAAACATGTTGAGGAAAAATATAGAAGCACATACTTTTGTAAGGGTCATAAGAAATTTTTTTAGGGTCCTTGAGGATTTATTTTGATTTCAATATACTTTTTTAAGGATTTATCCATTTATATTTTTCAGAGAATGAGTAGTCATAATCTTAAGGGTTTAGACATAATTCAATGGAAATTAGGTGGATTTTTATGGATTTACATAATTGAAGTTGCATATCCTATGGTGGGAGTAGTTTTTCCAGGGAACATCTATATGTAGGACATAATTTTCTGAAAGTACATGTTACCACATTGTGAAGTGGTGAGTCACTAAAGAATATGATATTTAATGAATAATCTCATATTTATAGCAGTGAATCTGTTCATATATGTGATCTGATAAATTTAGACGAAACAGTTTATACACTGCAGTTGCGTAAACGATGCCACAAATTTTTATAGCTACATATTTTTCATTTTAAATAAATTTATGGGTCATGTTGTGATGGTAATAGTAACACCATGAATATGTTTAGACAAATAAATTTAATAATTAAACATCCTGTAATATAGGATGATATTAGAGAAATTTAAGCGTATATATTGTAAAAAGAGAGAGTATAATCTGTCTCAAAATTAAATAGGTTATTTAGATGAAATTTCTCATTGTTTTAGTGGGATTAATCAAATATATTGAGGTAAAATAGTTATTATTTACTGTTATGAAAGATATATTTCTATTTAAATATCATAAATGAAAGGTCACAGAATACCATAGATTAATAAAAATTATTAGTGAGAATAAGAAACATATGAAGGTAATTCCAGGCTATTGATGGAAATTGAATATGGAAATTAATAATATGTTTTTATGTATGTTTTTTAACATAATAAGTGGAGTATAATAAATGAAAATCTCAAGAGTAAACTAATTCATTGTCTATATATATCAAACCCACAAAAATCATAGAGTTAGTGAGCAACTTGATATTTTTATAGAAATTATTTTATTATTTCTAGGAGGATGTAAACATGGACAGTCAGTATATCACCATAGAATTATAAAATACAAGAAGTGTACTTATTATTTTAGTTTATCAATACATATTAAATTCATTACCCTTGGATTATCCTTATCTAGGTCTACCTAGAAAATTTTATTGTTTCATTATTTAATTGATTTATTAAAAAATATAATTTTTTAGTGAGTTTTATGATCCAGATAATAATTGGATAAGATCATTGGTGACGAGTTGTTCATAAAATATCATTGTAAAAGGATTTTTCACTAAATATTGATACACCCTACTTCACCCCCCTATGGTATTTACTTTTCATGGGACAATCAAAATTTTTATCTATCATTCATTAAATACTATGATATATCATTATCTTAGAGTTTCAATATGCTTCTACACCCTCCATCCATATGTTCTTTCAGAATAGTAGTAGTTTTTTTTAACATACATTGTTTATCTAGAAAATTGAGTTATATTTTCCAATTCTATGATATGATGTCACTAGGGGTTTCAACATAGTAATTTTATATACTATATTTTACATTAGTATTTTTAGTTATTTAATATCTTCTCTATGAATTTCTATAAATAATAAACCCTAGTAATCAATAAAACCTTAGAGTTCATCACATTGTTTTGTGTCATTGATGGGGATTTTTAATTAGTATGATATTATGATAATATATATTATGACAAAGTCTATTATCATCACTCTTTATTTTTTTTCATTAGGTTATATTTTTTCTCTTATGTTCTTGGAAATTTTTTTCTGACATTAGGTAAGAATGTATCATCAGTGAACATATCATATTTTCCATAAATATTGTGAATCATTCACAACTGCTCAATCAAATTAAAAAAAATATCAATAGTAAAGTTGGATGTGTCCCACAATCTAACCCAAGCGCTGATGAGGAACTCCTCTATGTATTGATGTATCTATTTAAATTGTATTTTAGAGAATTTTAACGGATTATAGAAGGATTTATATGAATTAAAATGGGCACATAAAAAGGATTACATCACTCATGTAATGATATATGAGAAATCATATGGTTATAATTAGTTTGAGGAATAATAAAGGTGAAATCCAGATATGAATTTGAATATGAAACAAAAACCTAGGAATAAAACCCCAAAATTTATAAACCAAAGGAGAAAAATAAATATAAATTAATAAAATAATATCAAATATATTAAAATGTGATTACCACTGAAAAAATTAATAACAATAATGAATTTGATGATTTGAAATAAGAAGTATTGGTGAAGGAGGAGTATTATAAGGTTTGGAAAATTTTGGATTTAATTGTTCATTATTAAAACATTCCAATATATGGTTCTCAATAAAAATGATTCAATATGATTTCATATAATAGTAGTAAATATATAAAATAATATGGGTATAAATTATAGTTAAATTTAAATCTATACTCAGTAACTTATTTCCACACTTGTATTATGTAACACCCCAAGTTTCCTCGGTATGTTTCCTTTCGAATAATGCAATGGCGTGCATTTACGCAACTTCGAGATTTTAACACACCATAACCAATCAAACTAGCCGTTATGAATAGTAATACCTACTTTGTGAAATTTTTTAAATTATATCTCTCAAAATGGACTTCATTTTTGGATTCGTAATATCGAAATTAGCCTAGGGTGAAATATTGGTATTTTTTGGATAACTTTCATATTTTGATGAATAGTGAAAATTACTAAATTTTATTTAAAAACAACTTTTTTAATCAAAATAATTAATAGTGATAAATTATGAATTTGAGTGGTTTTAAAGTATATATAGAATATATTTTTACCATTTAATACAATTTGGGTCATTTAACATAATTTCACATTTAAACCATACATAAACAAGTGACAATCTTTTGATAGTTATTATCTCTAAAAAACACGATTTTTGTTTTAACAACGGGAATTAATTTTAAATTAATTTCTGCCACATATGTGTTTTGAATTTAGGAAAATGGATTCCATATTTGGAATCAGGATGTTCAAATTGTGTAAATAGGTAACTTTTATTTTTAGACATTTTGAATAATTACTGCGGTAAATATTTTATTTACCATGGTTAAGGGTAAATCCTGTAAATAAGGGTTAAAAAATAATATTATAATAATAATAAATTACCCTAAAACGTGTCTTAACCCTATTGGTTGATACATGGTCGACCATGGGCATCTTTGGGTCGATTTTGGGACCCCATGGATCCACTTGTAAGTGATAATGACACTTTATTTTAATTAAGTTAAAATGAATACAAAAATGACACAAGCATATATCTTTTAGAAAAACAATTTTTACATAGGGTTATATATGTCCGATTTTCGATTATAAATATTAATTATAAAGATAAAAAGATTTCCTACATAATGATATTTTATTTATAATTTTTAGACATTAAATAATTTATTTTATTTATGACACAATAATGACGAAGTAATTACTATAATAGTGAACAATTAAAATAATTAATATTATAAATACCAAAATAAATATAATATGAAACTTTTAAGGAATTGAACTAATTTTCTAGGATAATATGATATATTAGTATTGATTTAATTTACTTTGTTCGAAGTAATAAATCTGTTATGAGTTTCAAAAAAATCAACTATTGAATAGTGTCAAAATTGACATAAAAGAGTTCTTAAAACAAATATTATATTATTAATTGATATTAAATTCCTAAAAATATAAGGTTCGGCCAATAGACTTATATCATGATAGGTTCATCATTAATGGACCACTTGGGGGTCTCTTATATGCATATAGTAAGTTTATTAACCATATTATATAAAAATACAAAGAGACATTGTAAAAGTGAAACTAATTAACTTAGAGTTAATACTTAAAGATAAGGTTAATATAAGTACCCAAACCTGTCTAAATTCTATTGGTTGAGTGGTTTACGACCTATCCCCACCATAAACTTTGAATAGTCAACTTTGAAACCATTATAAAATGAATATGAATTTATTATAAATTAATATTTCTAGCTTTTCCAAAGGTGCCCCTCACCCCTCTTATAAAAAAGAACTCTTCCTTCTCATTCCATTACACCTTCAAAGCCTTTTGATTCGGCCAAACTCTGCCCAAATACTCTCCCACCTTCCCTCACTACAACCTAGAGGCCTTAGATTGATCAGAAAGCCAACCTAAGGAGCCCTTTGGATCAAATCAAAAGGAAGAACCCGAAGAAGAGGTAATGTTTTCACCACCCCTTTTTAAGTTCCTTTCTTCTTCCACTTCCTCTTTCTTTATTATTACCATTATAAAATAATAACTCCAGTATAATATATATACTGTGATGTTATTATAAATATGGTACAACCATATTCAGTATTCTATCCATCCTTTGAATAACATGTCACCATACGTGCGTACGTATGGCTTACCGTCTCCACGTCGTGGTGTAATTGTTATTCAATATATTATTATTTGGATGGGTATAATAATGATGTGTAACTCATGTAAATAATAAATATAACATGATAATGATTCTGTATATATGATATAAAATCCAATTATATATTATTTTAATATCAAAAGAATGATATTGTCGCTCGTGCGTATGTACGGACTACCGTCTCCACGAACGCGATGAGATTCATTGTCCATCATATCCATTCAAGTATAATTATAATTTTATTATTTAAAAATAGTATCTAAGGACTTGATATCATTATGGATATTAATAATATACATCCCACTAATAACGAATATGGCTCACATAACAAAGAATATAAAGTAAAATGAACCCGTTAACACCCGAAATAACGATAATTCTAAGATATTATTAACAAATCAATGTTAAAAGATCATATATGATATCATATTAAATTAAATGATTATTATTAAATAACCATTATTTCACCATTATACAGGAGGTAAACCTACCATTGACCAAGGAAAAATTACAAGTAAGGGATTTTCTTATCTCACTTTCAATTCCGTGAGATTTCCATTGTTCGCCACTAAATTATTGAAAGTGGTGTATTGTGTACTGCCATTTTATAAATATTATCATGATTCTCTTTATATTAATTTTATTCTTGAAATCATTTGGTTGATATTAACTTTTTTCCATACGACTCAGTTGATTAACGTGGTAAGGGATTTTCTTATCTCACTTTCAATTCCGTGAGATTTCCATTGTTCGCCACTAAATTATTGAAAGTGGTGTATTATGTACTGCCATTTGATATATATTATCATGATTCTATTTATATTCATTTTATTCTGGAAATAATTTGGTTGATATTAACTTTTGTCCATATGACTTAGTTGATTAACGTGGTAAGGTATTTTCTTATCTCACTTTCAATTCTGTGAGATTTCCATTGTTCACCACTAAATTATTGAAAGTGGTTTATTGTGTACTGCCATTTGATATATATTATCATGATTATCTTTATATTCATGTTATTATGTAAATCAATTGTTGGTTATTAACTTTTGGCCATACGACTCAGTATATTAATGTGGTAATGAGTTTCTTATCTCGCTCTTAATTTCGTGAGAATTACATTGTTCACCACTTAATTATTACATGTGGTGTATGTGTACTGCCCATGATTGTATTCATTGTGTAATATACTTTAATTTATGGGTATTTAAATAGTCATGGTATGATCCTTATTTCATGGTTGTTTGTTTTGTAAGTTACCAAATCGATAAGGGAATTTGATATTTCAATTTCCACTCAATCGGCTTTACGCATATTTCATTGATTATATTACTCCAAGATTATGTGTGGAATCACTATTCATTTGATTATGTCATAATTTCCACTCCCCTTCCTGTGGATATACTTTTGATACACATAATCACTCCATTGATAATTCTCAAGTCATTAATATGAATTTGATAAGAGTAATTTTAACTCTTTCACCATTTGTTGAGTTAAACATCCAATTCGTTGGTGTTGTTTCTACAAGAATATGTGTGAATATAATTTGATTGTTTTACACTGAATATTCAATCATATTTAGTGTATTTATAATTTTCACACATAATTATGTCGTTGATTTATCCTTAACCTAAGGATACGGCCTTCATGAGAGATTTCATCACAATTTACATTCAACTGAGACTTCTTTGTGGATATACACCAAATCACTTTTATGTGGTGTATATAATTTACTTTGACATAGTATATCATGACTACCTTTATTTTCATGATATTATGATGTTTTGATTACCTCAATTATTTGTATTCAAGTGTCTCTCTTTTGGTTAGAATCTCTAACCAAAATAGCATTTTAAAATGTTTTAAAGACTTATTCTTCTATATCTTGATCATTAATGTCCATGTTTTAAAAATGGTTTTAAGGATTTATTTATATGGAAATTAAAGTTTTAAAATTAAAACTCCTTTTAAAAGTTTCAAAGTGTTATGGGACACTTTGATTCAAAAAATCTATTTTTAAATGGCTTCTTGACAAATAGTGTGACTTTTAAATGATTTCAAGAAAAGGGGGATATTTCCCTCAAATAGTTTTGATGATTATTTTCATCTATGTCAACATCCTTCATTATTCATGATTGAGGTTAATGTGATACAATACAATCTTACATATTGTATCAGATGAGTTATGTTTGACTGTGGATGTTCTATTTTTATACCATTCATGGTTTGTAGTTAAAGTATTGACATGTCGTATGCTAGTTTTAATACGAATTCATATTTTATGTTAAAACCTATTCATATGAGGAATGCATTGGACTTAATAAGTGATGGGTGGAGCCCTCTATAGCTCCTCGATGCATCGGTAGGTCTCATGAGACAAACTAGTGTCTTGGCACAAGTCCTTGGCGAAATCTTATTTGTAGTCTTGGCACGAGGCCTTGGCTATGTGGTTATGATAGTCTGGCATTATGCATTCCATCATTATGAAAGTGGTTATTGATATTGAATGTGATCATTCGACTAGTAGAATATCCATGTGAGTAAGTAAATGGCATTATTTCATTTTACCTTTGCCATTTTATGTTGAAGTTCAAGTTTAAAAGGCTTTTGTTTTAGTTATAAATTCCCTTATTTGTTTATGCTTATTTATGAAAGCATCTGCTATAATGTTATTCTTACTGAGCATCTGAGCTCACCCCTTTCAATGGTTTATTTTTCCCAGGATTATGAAGAAGTAATTTATGAATGATCTGCTGGTATAGTATGAGGGGATATGAAGACAAGATGTTTTTTTATGATGTAATGTAAAATTTATGGATGTATCTAGTTATTCCAAGGCTACTAAACTAATCTGTCTTTCGAGACTTGATCTTTCTCGTGATCATGCCAATGTTATGTTATAATGCACCGACTCTAGGTAATTAGGGTCGGGGTGTTACAATTGGTATCAGAGGAAGTTTAGTACAATCCTTGGTAGCTAGATTTAGATAATATCTGATTAGAGCACGTAGACCTAAGATAAGCTTTGAGGATTAGTATAAAAGAACTTCCTAGAATTTTGGTATTGTGGAGATTTTGTGAGTTTTCCGAGCAATACATCCCTGTCTGGAAACGAGCAGGTAGAGGCGGCTCTGGCAGAGATGTACCTAGGGGTAAAACCCAAAAACACCGCTTTGAGCTAGAGTCGAACGAGAACTGGTGCACGACAACGGGCCTTGCTGCACTCTTGGTTACGAAACTCCCGGGGGATCTGCTTAGGATAATTTACATTTTCATTACAAACCGTTTTATGTAATATATACATAAGATGAGGGTAAATGACCTTGGTTAATCCTAATATGTTTCAAATTGAGAATATGGTGACATTTTAATCTCTAAATGATTTTACGACTACTATTACTCACACAATGCTATCTGGTTTAAGTCAACATCTGGATTCCAAGGAAGTCATAGTGACTTTGAAAATGATGCACAAGGTGGGAACGGTGGTGTCAATGAGCAACAAAATGGAATGTTGATAGGCGTAAAAGATATCGTCTTTATGCCAAATCAGTTTTCCAAAAATATGATCAACAACATATATATTAACCAACTCCCCGACTCAACAAGGAAGAGAAAGGTGAGAAATGATAATATCTCCAGCAATAGAGATCATGGAGAAAAGAAACCTCAATTTTAATCATGCAGGAAATGTGGAAAGAGACAACCAGGAAAGTGTCTCAATGGGATAATGAAATGTTTTACATGTGGGAAGGAAGGACATAAAGTGAATAATTGCCGAAGAAAAATGAAGAGTACTATGGAAGAAGATAAAAATGGTCCCAAGAGTCCATTTACAGTCATTTGCCGTAAATGTAGGGGACCTGGCCATTACCCGAGTGAATGTCCTATTCTATAGGATATTTTCTTGGTCAAAGAAGAAGCTATGTGGAAATAAATGGTTGGAGAAAAATTTAAAAAGTATTAGCACTCCTTGTTGATGGGTTTACATTGGAATAATTTTCTCTTGTATTTGTAACCCCGCAGTTTGCCATGTGAGAATGATATTTGAGGAAGAATTGTCTCTTCTCTTGTGGATATAGGTATAAATAACCATTTGGTTTTATATGATCATTGGGGTTTGAGAAAATGATAAGTTATTATAAGTTGGGATGAAAATGCAAAGTATGATATAACATTTGTGGTTAAATTATGTTATTTTGAGGAATTTATCTCATTTTGGTAATATTATAAAATATAGTTTTTGAAAAAGGACAACACGTAGACCGTGTGACAACCCGTCGCGTCGGACAAAGTTGTGGGAATCGAACCCACAACCAAATTGCGATTGGGATTTATCACCTACCACTGGACTACGTGAAGTCCCCGGTTAGTGTGACTATTTTTTTTGTTAAATTATTTTATTGATCAATAATAAGATTATTTGTGTTCTTATGTCTTATCAAATGAATACCCTTGGTATAGGAAAATGATTTGGTGATTAAGTGATAAATGTTATTTTGGAAGATGTTCGTTTTGTTAGGAACACTATATGCCCAAGGAAAATAGAATACAATGAGGTTTAATTTGTAGAGTAATGGTGGATTTTTATCTACGTTTTTATTTTTGATTTATAGTGATTTGGGTTATTTATGGAAATGATTAACCTATAACAGAGAATATGTGATGATGTTAATTACATTTAAGTATGTGACTTTAAGAGTATTTGATTTCATTTGGAGATACAATGTAACATGGGAGACTACATAATCAAATTCTTCTATGTTTTGGGTTTCAATATTAGTTTGGATTATATTATAGGATTTTAAGGACAATTGGTTATTGAATGGTATCTATTTAACTTTGGGGTATCGTTGGTTTAATTTTAGAAATTAAGATTAGTGCATATTTATCTCAATTAATATCCTTTTGGGGGATTATTAGATCATTAACTAACCATTTTGGTTTTGATTAATCTTCATAGACAATGTAAATATATGGTTTATCCTGCATGGATCATGTGATTCTATAGAAGTTTATTCTAGCTCTTCCAGTGTGACCAAGTCTTCTTGAATACTCATCGTTTAAAAAAAATTGAGTTAGTGGTGGAAATTTATTAAAGAATGAAAATTTACTTAAAATTTAAGTATATCTCATAATGTTCTTAGTCAATATCATAAATTAATTCCTCTTCCTTATGTAATGTAACTTTAAAAAAATGTTGTCCGTTTACTTTCCTACTAGGAGACTAATGGTCGTTTGTCCCAACACAAGTTTGTGGTTTTCTCATTGTTAACTTTCTCCGGATCATGATTTCTATCCCTCTCCATCAGAACATGACACTTAGTTTATCATCCATTTCCATGTTTTCTTACATGGAATCCTAGTATGGGTTATCTGGGACGACCCTTATAACTCTCTTTCTTTCTTTTAAAGTGATAGTTTTATTGACTCTTTTTTTGATGTGGGACTTTCCATTATATTTCCAAGAAAAATTTTAAAAATTGAGAGGAAACAATTTATTGATGGAGGGGAGAATGTAACACCCCAAGTTTCCTCGGTATGTTTCCTTTCGAATAATGCAATGGCGTGCATTGTACGCAACTTCGAGATTTTAACACACCATAACCAATCAAACTAGCCGTTATGAATATTAATACCTACTTTTTGAAATTATATAAATTCTATCTCTCAAAATGGACTTCATTTTTGAATTCATAATATCGAAATTAGCCTAGGGTGAAATTTTGGTACTTTTTGGATAACTTTCATATTTTGATGAATAGTGAAAATTACTAAATTTTAATTAAAAAAATTTTTTTTAATCAAAATAATTAATAGTGATAAATTATGAATTTGAGTGGTTTTAAAGTATATTTTGAATATATTTTTACCATGTATTTCAATGTGGGTCATTGAACATAATTTCACATTTAATCCAGACATAAACAAGTTACAATCTTTTGATAGTTATTATCTTTAAAAAACACGCTTTTTGTTTTAACAACGGGAATTAATTTTAAATTAATTTCTACCACTTCTGTGTTTTGAATTTAGGAAAATGGATTCCATATTTGGAATCAGGATTTTCAAATTGTGTAAATAGGTAACTTTTATTTTTAGACATTTTGAATAATTATTGCGGTAAATATTTTATTTACCATGGTGAAGGGTAAATCCCGTAAATAAGGATTAAACAATAATATTATAATAATACTAAATTACCCTAAAACGTGACTTAACCCTATTGGTTGATACATGGTCGACCATGGGCATCTTTGGGTCGATTTTGGGACCCCATGGATCCACTTGTAAGTGATAATGACACTTTATTTTAATTAAGTTAAAATGAATTCAAAAAAGACACAAGCATATATCTTTTAGAAAATAAATTTTTACATAGGGTTCTATATGTTGGATTTTCGATTATAAATATTAATTAGAAAGATAAAAATATTTCCTACATAATGATATTTTATTTATAATTTTTAGACATTAAATAATTTATTTTATTTATGACACAATGATGATGCAGTAATTACTATAATAGTGAAAAATTAAAATAATTGATATTATAAATACCCAAATAAATTTAATATGAAACTTTTAAGGAATTAAACTAATTTTCTAGGATAATGTGATATATTAGGATTGATTTAATTGACTTTTTTCGAAGTAATCAATCTGTTATGAGTTTCAAAAAAATCAACTATTGAATAGTGTCAAAATTGACATAAAAGAGTTCTTAAAACAAATATTATATTATTAATTGATATTAAATTCATAAAAATATAAGGATCGGCCAAGTGACTTATATAATTATAGTTTCATCATTAATGTACCACTTGGGGGTCTCTTTGATGTATATAGTAAGTTTATTAACCATATTATATAAAAATACAAAGAGACATTGTAAAAGTGAAACTAATTAACTTAGAGTTAATACTTAAAGATAAGGTTAATATAAGTACCCAAACCTGTCTAAATTCTATTGGATGAGTGTTTTTCGACCTATACCCACCTTAACCTTTGAATAGTCAACTTTGGAGCCATTAGAAACTGAATATGAATTTATTATAAATTAATATTTCTAGCTTTTCCAAAGGTGCCCCTCACCCCTCTTATAAAAAGGCACTCCTCCTTCTCATTTCATCACACCTTAAAAGCCTTTTGGTTCGGCCAAAATCTGACCAAATACTCTCCCAACTTCCCTCAATACAACCTAGAGGCCTTAGTTTGATAAGAAATCCAACCTAAGGAGCCCTTTTGATCAAATCAAAAGGAAGAACCCGAAGAAGAGGTAATGTTTTCACCACCCCTTTTTAAGTTCCTTTCTTCTTCCACTTCCTCTATATTTTTTAATACCATTATAAAATAATAACTAAAGTATCATATATATACTGTGATGTTATTATAAATATGGTACAACCATATTAAGTATTCTATCCATCCTTTGAATAACATGTCACTATACGTGCGTACGTACGGCTTACCGTCTCCACGTCGTGGTGTAATTGTTATTCAATATATTATTATTTGGATGGGTATAATAATGATGTGTAACTCATTTAAATAATAAATATAACATGATAATTATTCTGTATATATGATATAAAATCCAATTATATATTATTTTAATATCAAAAGAATGATATTGTCGCTCGTGCGTATGTACGGACTACCGTCTCCACAAACGCGATGAGATTCATTGTCCATCATATCCATTCAAGTATAATTATAATTTGATGATTTAAAAATAGTATCTAAGGACTTTATATCATTCTGGATATGAATAGTATACATCCCATTTATAACGAATATGGCTCACATAACAAAGAATATAAAGTAAAATGAACCCGTTAACACCCGAAATAACGATAATTCTAAGATATTATTAACAAATCAATGATAAAAGATCATATATGATATCATATTAAAGAAAATGATTCTTATTCAATAACAATTATTTCACCATTATACAGGAGGTAAACCTACCATCGACCAAGGAAAAAGTACAAGTAAGGGATTTTCTTATCTCACTTTCAATTCCATGAGATTTCCATTGTTCGCCAGTAAATTATTGAAAGTGGTGTATTGTGTACTGCCATTTTATATATATTATCATGATTCTATTTATATTCATTTTATTCTGGAAATCATTTGGTTGATATTAACTTTTGTCCATACGACTCAGTTGATTAACGTGGTAAGGGATTTTCTTATCTCACTTTCAATTCCGTGAGATTTCCAATGTTCGCCACTAAATTATTGAAAGTGGTGTATTGTGTACTGCCATTTGATATATGTTATCATGATTTTCTTTATATTCATTTTATTCTGGAAATCATTTGGTTGATATTAACTTTTTTCCATATGACTCTGTTGATTAACGTGGTAAGGTATTTTCTTATCTCACTTTCAATTCCGTGAGATTTCCATTGTTCGCCACTAAATTATTGAAAGTGGTGTATTGTGTACTTCCATTTGATATATATTATCATGATTATCTTTATATTCATGTTATTCTATAAATCATTTGGTGGTTATTAACTTTTGGCCATACGACTCATTTGATTAACGTGGTAAGGAGTTTCTTACCTCGCTCTTAATTTCGTGAGAATTCCATTGTTCACCACTTAATTATTACATGTGGTGTATGTGTACTGCCCATTATTGTATTCATTGTGTAATATACATTAATTTATGGGTATTTACATAGTCATGGTATGATCCTTATTTCATGGTTGTTTGTTTCATAAGTTACCAAATCGATAAGGGAATTTGAGATTTCAATTTCCACTCAATCGGCTTTACGCATATTTCATTGATTATATTACTCCAAGATTATGTGTGGAATCAATATTCATTTGATTATGTCATAATTTCCACTCCCCTTCCTGTGGATATACTTTTGATACACATAATCATTCCATTGATAATTCTGAAGTCATTAATATGAATTTCATAAGAGTAATTTTAACTCTTTCACCATTTGTTGAGTTAAACATCCAATTCGTTGGTGTTGTTTCTACAAGAATATTTGTGAATATCCATTGATTTTTTTAAACTGAATATTCAATAATATTTAGTGTATTTATATTTTTCACACTTAATTATGTCATTGATTTATCCTTAACCTAAGGATACAGCCTTTATGAGAGATTTCATCTCAATTTACATTCAACTGAGACTTCTTTGTTGATATACACCAACTCACTTTTATGTGGTATATATAATTTACTTTGACATAGTATATCATGAAGCCCTTTATTCTCATGATATTACAATGTTTTGATTACCTCAATTATTTGTATTCAAGTGTCTCTCTTTTGGTTAGAATCTCTAACCAAAATACCATTTTAAAATGTTTTAAAGACTTATTCATCTATATCTTGGTCATTAATGTCCATGTTTTAAAAATGGTTTTAAGGATTTATTTATATGGACATTAATGTTTTAAAATTAAAACTCCTTTTAAATGTTTCAAAGTGTTATGGGACACTTTGATTCAAATAATCTATTTTTAAATGGCTTCTTGACAAATAGTGTGACTTTTAAATGATTTCAAGAAAAGGGGGATATTTACCTCAAATAGTTTTGATGATTATTTTCATCTATGTCAACATCCTTCATTATTCAGTATTGAGGTTAATGTGATACAATACAATCTTCCATATTGTATCAGATGAGTTATGTTTGACTGTGGATGTTCTATTTTTATACCATTCATGGTTTGTGGTTAAAGTATTGACATTTCGTATGCTAGTTTAATACTAATGTTTATTTTATGTTTAAACCTATTCATATGAGGAATTCATTGGACTTAATAAGTGACGGGTGGAGCCCACTATATCTCCTCGATGCATCGGTAGGTCTCATGAGACAAACTAGTGTCTTGGCACAAGGCCTTGGCAAAATCTTATTTGTAGTCTTGGCACGAGGCCTTGGCTATGTGGTTATGATAGTCTGGAATTATGCATTCCATCATTATGAAAGTGGTTATTGATATTGCATGTGATCATTCGACTAGTAGAATATCCATGTGAGTAAGCAAATGGCATTATTTCATTTTACCTTTTCCATTTTATGCTGAAGTTCAAGTTTAAAAGGCTTTTGTTTTAGTTATAAATTTCCTTATGTGTTTATGCTTATTTATGAAAGCATCTGCTATAATGTTATTCTTACTGAGCATCTGATCTCACCCCTTTCAATGTTTTATTTTTTCCCAGGATTATGAAGAAGTAATTTATGAATGATCTGCAGGGATAGTATGAGGGGATATGAAGACAAGATGTTTTTTATGATGTAATGTAAAATTTATGAATGTATCTAGTTATTCCAAGGCTACTAAACTAATCTGTCTTTCGAGACTTGATCTTTATTGTGATCATGCCAATGTTATGTTATAATGCACCGACTCTAGGTAATTAGGGTCGGGGCGTTACAGTTGGTATCAGAGGAAGTTTAGTACAAACCTTGGTAGCTAGATTTAGATAATCTCTGATTAGATCATGTATACCTAAGATGAACTTTGAGGATTAGTATAAAAGAACTTCCTAGAATTTTGGTATTGTGGAGATTTTGTGAGTTTTCCGAGCAATACATCCCTGTCTGGAAACGAGCAGGTAGAGGCGGCTCTGGCACAGATGTACCTAGGGGTAAAACCCAAAAACACCGCTTTGAGCTAGACTCGAACGAGAACTGGTGCACGACAACGGGCCTTGCTGCACTCTTGGTTACGAAACTCCCGGGGGATCTGCTTAGGATAATTTACATTTTCTTTACAAACCGATTTAAGTATTATATACATAAGATGAGAGTAAATGACCTTGGTTAATCCTAATATGTTTCAAATTGAGAATATGGTGACATTTTAATCTCTAAATGATTTTACGACTACTATTAATCACACAATGCTTTCTGGTTTTAGTCAATGGCTGGATTCCAAGGAAGTCATAGTGACTTTTAGAATGATGTACAAGGTGGGAACGGTGGTGGCAATGAGCAAAAAAATGGAATGTTGATAGGCGTAAAAGATATCGTCTTTATGCCAAATCAATTTTCCAAAAATATGATCAACAACATATATATTAACCAACTCCCAGACTCAACAAGGAAGATAAAGGTGATAAATGATAAGATCTCCAGCAATGGAGACCATGGGGAAAAGAAAACTCAATTTTCATCATGCAGGAAATGTGGAAAGAGACACCAAGGAAAGTGTCTCAATGGGACAACGAAATATTTTACGTGCGGGAAGGAAGGACATAAAGTGAATAATTGCTGAAGAAAAATGAAGAGTACTATGGACGAAGATAAAAATGGTCCCAAGAGTCCATTTACAGTCATTTGCCGTAAATGTTGGGGACCTGGCCATTACCCGAGTGACTGTCATATTCTATAGGATATTTTCTTGGTCAAAGAAGAAGCTATGTGGAAATAAATGGTTGGAGAAAAATTTAAAAAGAATTAGTACTCCTTGTTGATGGGTTTACTTTGGAATAATTTTCCCTTGTATTTGTAACCCTGCAGTTTGCCATGTGAGAATGATATTTGAGGAAGAATTGTCTCTTCTCTTGTGGATATAGGTATAAATAACCATTTGGTTTTATATGATCATTGGGGTTTGAGAAAATGATAAGTTATTATAATTTGGGATGAAAATGAAAAGTATGATATAACATTTGTGGTTAAATTATGTTATTTTGAGGAATTTATCTCATTTTGCTAATATTATAAAATATAGTTTTTGAAAAAGGACAACACGTAGACCGTGTGACAACCCGTCGCATCGGACAAAGCTGTGGGAATCGAACCCACAACCAAAGTGCGATTGGGATTTATCGCCTACCACTGGACTACGTGATGTCCCTGGTTAGTGTGACTATTTTTTTTGTTAAATTATTTTATTGATCAATAATAAGATGATTTGGGTTCTTATGTATTATCAAATGAATACCCTTGGTATAGGAAAATTATTTGGTGATTAAGTGATAAATGTTATTTTGGAAGATGTTTGTTTTGTTAGGAACACAATATGCCCAAGGAAAACAGAATACAATGAGGTTTCATTTGTAGAGTAACGGTGGATTTTTATCTACATTTTTATTGTTGATTTATAGTGATTTGGGTTATTTATGGAAATGATTAACCTATAACAGAGAATATGTGATGATGTTAATTACTTTTAAGTATGTGACTTTAAGAGTATTTGATTTCATTTGGAGATACAATGTAACATGGGAGACTACATAATCAAATTCTTCTATGTTTTGGGTTTCAATATTAGTTTGGATTATATTAAATCATTTTAAGGACAATTGGTTATTGAATGTTATCTATTTAACTTTGGGGTATTGTTGGTTTAATTTTAGAAATTAAGATTAGTGCATATTTATCTCAATGAATATCCTTTTGGGGGATCATTAGATCATTCACTAACCATTTTGGTTTTGATTAATCTTCAAAGACAATGTAAATATATGGATTATCCTGCATGGATCATGGGATTCTATAGAAGTTTATTCTAGCTCTTCTAGTGTGACTAAGTCTTCTTGAATACTCATCGTTTAAAAAAATTGAGTTAGTGGTGGAAATTTATTAAAGAATTAAAATTTAATTAAAATGTATGTATATCTCATAATGTTCTTAGTCAATATCATAAATGAATTCCTCTTCCTTATGTAATGTAACATTAAAAAAAATGTTGTCTGTTTACTTTCCTACTAGGAGACTAATGGTCGTTTGTCCCAACACAAGTTTGAAGTTTTCTCATTGTTAAATTTCTCCTGATCATGATTTCTATCCCTCTCCATCATAACTTGACACTTAGTTTATCATCCATATCCATGTTTTCTTACATGGAATCCTAGTATGGGTTATCTTGGATGACCCTTATACCTCTCTTTCTTTCTTTTAAAGTGATAGTTTTATTGACTCTTTTTCCGATGTGGGACTTTCCATTATATTCCCAAGAAAAATTTTAAAAATTACGAGGACACAATTTATTGAAGGAGGGTAGAATGTAACACCCCAAGTTTCCTCGGTATGTTTCCTTTCGAATAATGCAATGGCGTGCATTGTACGCAACTTCGAGATTTTAACACACCATAACCAATCAAACTAGCCATTATGAATAGTAATACCTACTTTTTGAAATTTTATAAATTCTATCTCTCAAAATGGACTTCATTTTTGAATTCGTAATATCGAAATTAGCCTAGGGTGAAACTTTGGTACTTTTTGGATAACTTTCATATTTTGATGAATAGTGAAAATTACTAAATTTTAATTAAAAACAACTTTTTTAATCAAAATAATTAATAGTGATAAATTATAAATTTGAGTGGTTTTAAAGTATATTTAGAATATATTATTACCATGTATTACAATGTGGGTCATTGAACATAATTTCACATTTAATCAAGACATAAACAAGTGACAATCTTTTGATAGTTATTATCTCTAAAAAACACGTTTTTTGTTTTAACAACGGGAATTAATTTTAAATTAATTTCTGCCACTTATGTTTTTTGAATTTAGGAAAATGGATTCCATATTTAGAATCAGGATGTTAAAATTGTGTAAATAGGTAACTTTTATTTTTATACATTTTGAATAATTACTGCGGTAAATATTTTATTTACCATGGTTAAGGGTAAATCCGGTAAATAAGTGTTAATAAATAATATTATAATAATACTAAATTACCATAAAACGTGTCTTAACCATATTGGTTGATACATGGTCGACCATGGGCATCTTTGATCGATTTTGGGACCCCATGGATCCACTTGTAAGTGATAATGACACTTTATTTTAATTAAGTTAAAATGAATATAAAAATGACACAAGCATATATCTTTTAGAAAAACAATTTTTACATAGGGTTATATATGTTGGCCTTTCGATTATAAATATTCATTAGAAAGATAAAAAGATTTCCTACATAATGATATTTCATTTATAATTTTTAGACATTAAATAATTTATTTTATTTATGACACAATGATAATGCAGTAATTACTATAATAGTGAAAAATTAAAATAATTGATATTATAAATACCCAAATATATATAATATGAAACTTTTGAGGAATTGAACTAATTTTATAGGATAATATGATATATTAGAATTGATTTAATTTACTTTGTTCTAAGTAATAAATCTTTTATGAGTTTCACAAAAATCAACTATTGAATAGTGTCAAAATTGACATAAAAGAGTTATTAAAACAAATATTATATTATTAATTGATATTAAATTCCTAAAAATCTAAGGTTCCATCAAGTGACTTATATCATGATAGGTTCATCATTAATGGACCACTTGGGGGTCTCTTGGATGTATATAGTATGTTTATTAACCATATTATATAAAAATACCAAGAGACATTTTAAAAGTGAAACTAATTAACTTAGTGTTAATACATATAGATAAGGTTAATATAAGTACCCAAACCTGTCTAAATTCTATTGGTTGAGTTTTTTGCGACCTATACCCACCTTAACCTTTGAATAGTCAACTTTGGAGCCATTAGAAACTGAATATGAATTTATTATAAATTAATATTTCTAGCTTTTCCAAAGGTTCCCCTCACCCCTCTTATAAAAAGGCACTCCTCCTTCTCATTTCTTCACACCTTCAAAGCATTTTGGTTCGGCCAAACTCTGCCCATATACACTCCCAACTTCCCTCAATACAACCTAGAGGCCTTATTTTGATCGGAAAGCCAACCAAAGGAGCCCTTTTGATCAAATCAAAAGGAAGAACCCAAAGAAGAGGTAATGTTTTCACCACCCCTTTTTAAGTTCCTTTCTTCTTCTACTTCCACTTTATTTTTTATTACCATTATAAATTAATAACTCCAGTATCATATATATACTGTGATGTTTTTATAAATATGGTACAACCATATTCAGTATTCTATCCATCCTTTGAATAACATGTCACGATACGTGCGTACGTACGTCTTACCGTCTCCACGTCGTGGTGTAATTGTTATTCAATATATTATTATTTGGATGGGTATAATAATGATGTGTAACTCATTTAAATAATAAATATAACATGATAATGATTCTGTATATATGATATAAAATCCAATTATATATTATTTTAATATCAAAATAATGATATTGTGGCTCGTGAGTATGTACGGACTACCGTCTCCACGAACGCGATAAAATTCATTGTCCATCATATCCATTCAAGTATAATTATAATTTGATGATTTAAGAATAGTATCTAAGGACTTGATATCATTCTGGATATAAATAATATACATCCCATTAATAACAAATATGGCTCACATAACAAAGAATATAAAGTAAAATGAACCCGTTAACACCCGAAATAACGATAATTCTAAGATATTATTAACAAATCAATGTTAAAAGATCATATATGATATCATATTAAAGTAAATGATTATTATTAAATAACAATTATTTCACCATTATAAAGGAGGTAAACCTACCATCGACCAAGGATAAAGTACAAGTAAGGGATTTTCTTATCTCACTTTCAATTCCGTGAGATTTCCATTGTTCGCCACTAAATTATTGAAAGTGGTGTATTGTGTACTGACATTTTATATATATTATCATGATTCTCTTTATATTCATTTTATTTTGGAAATAATTTGGTTGATATTTTCTTTTGTTCACACGACTCGGTTGATTAACGTGGTAAGGGATTTTCTTATCTCACTTTCAATTCCGTGAGATTTCCTTTGTTCGCCACTCAATTATTGAAAGTGGTGTATTGTGTACTGCCATTTGATATATATTATCATGATTCTCTTTATATTCATTTTATTCTGGAAATTATTTGGTTGATATTAACTTTTGTCCATACGACTCAGTTGATTAATGTGGTAAGGGGTTTTCTTATCTCACTTTCAATTCCGTGAGATTTCCATTGTTCGCCACTAAATTATTGAAAGTGGTGTATTGTGTACTGCCATTTGATATATATTATCATGATTATCTTTATATTCATGTTATTCTGTAAATAATTTGGTTGTTATTAACTTTTGGCCATACGACTCAGTTGATTAACGTGGTAATGAGTTTCTTATCTCGCTCTTAATTTCGTGAGAATTCCATTGTTCACCACTTAATTATTACATGTGGTGTATGTGTACTGCCCATGATTGTATTCTTTATGTAATATACTTTAATTTATGGGTATTTATATAGTCATGGTATGATCCTTATTTCATGGTTGTTTGTTTCGTAAGTTACCAAATCGATAAGGGAATTTGAGATTTCAATTTCCACTCAATCGGCTTTATGCATATTTCATTGATTATATTACTCTAAGATTATGTGTGGAATCACTATTCATTTGATTATGTCATAATTTCCACTCCCCTTCCTGTGGATATACTTTTGATACACATAATCACTCCATTGATAATTCTCAAGTCATTAATATGAATTTGATAAGAGTAATTTTAACTCTTTCACCATTTGTTGAGTTAAACATCCAATTCGTTGGTGTTGTTTCTACAAGAATATGTGTGCATATCCTTTGATTGTTTTACACTGAATATTCAATAATATTTAGTGTATTTATATTTTTCACACATAAATATTTCGTTGATTTATCCTTAACCTAAGGATACGGCCTTTATGAGAGATTTCATCTCAATTTATATTCAACTGAGACTTCTTTGTTGATATACACCAAATCACGTTTATGTGGTGTATATAATTTAGTTTGACATAGTATATCATGAATCCCTTTATTCTCATGATATTACAATGTTTTGATTACCTCAATTATTTTTATTCATGTGTCTCTCTTTTGGTTAGAATCTCTAAACAAAATACCATTTTAAAATGTTTTAAAGACTTATTCTTCTATATCTTGCTCATTAATGTCCATGTTTTAAAAATGGTTTTAAGGATTTATTTATATGGACATTAATGTTTTAAAATTAAAACTCCTTTTAAAAGTTTCAAAGTGGTATGGGATACTTTGATTCAAAAAATCTATTTTTAAATGGCTTCTTGACAAATAGTGTGACTTTTAAATGATTTCAAGAAAAGGGGCATATTTCCCTCAAATAGTTTTGATGATTATTTTCATCTATGTCAACATCCTTAATTATTCATTATTGAGGTTAATGTGATACAATACAATCTTCCATATTGTATCAGATGAGTTATGTTTGACTGTGGATGTTCTATTTTTATACCATTCATGGTTTGTGGTTAATGTATTGACATTTCGTATGATAGTTTTAATACGAATGTTTATTTTATGTTTAAACCTATTCATATGAGGAATTCATTGGACTTAATAAGTGACGGGTGGAGCCCGCTATAGCTCCTCGATGCATCGGTAGGTCTCATGAGACAAACTAGTGTCTTGGCACAAGGCCTTGGCAAAATCTTATTTTTAGTCTTGGCACGAGGCCTTGGCTATGTGGTTATGATAGTCTGGCATTATGCATTCCATCATTATGAAAGTGGTTATTGATATTCCATGTGATCATTCGACTAGTAGAATATCCATGTGAGTAAGTAAATGGCATTATTTCATTTTACCTTTGCCATTTTATGCTGAAGTTCACGTTTAAAAGGCTTTTGTTTTAGTTATAAATTGCCTTAAGTGTTTATGCTTATTTATGAAAGCTTCTTCTATAATGTTATCCTTACTGAGCATCTGAGCTCACCCCTTTCAATGTTTTATTTTTTCCCAGGATTATGAAGAAGTAATTTATGAATGATCTGCAGGGATAGTATGAGGGGATATGAAGACAAGATGTTTTTTTTATGATGTAATGTAAAATTTATGGATGTATCTGGTTATTCCAAGGCTACTAAACTAATTGGTCTTTCGAGACATGATCTTTCTCGTGATCATGCCAATGTTATATAATAATGCACCGACTCTAGGTAATTAGGGTCGGGGAGTTACATATTATAAGACATAACATGTAATGTCTAACTTAAATACCATAAAAAGATTCTTTATGACTGAAAAATCTATTATTTTATATTTTCCTGGAATTTAATTTATATGATTTTTATTAGGAATTATTTTTATTTTGTATATTCAATCTCCCTAACATCTTTTATATTTCATCATAATAGTTCTTTTTCATTCACTTGTTTATATTGATTTAACTAGTTTATTGTAATGGATGAATCGATAAGCTGAAATGAGGAGGAAAATAAATAATAAGTAATTGGAAGAGCTTTATTAGATGTGGATGGGTTTATTTGAATGTTATCTCTATTTTAATTTCCCAATATTTTTATTCATTTAATTTTTTTAAGGTAATTTTCATTCAACACTTATATTTCATGATATATATTTTATCTTGGATAAAAATGTGTCTTTGGAATACAATCATCTTGTGTTTTAAATATTATTTTTTGATATGTTTTAATTATTAAAATTGAGGATGAATAATTAAAGATAAGAAAGAGGATATTAATTTTAAGAATCATTATTCATGAGGGATGTTTGGATCATGTATATGAAATTAATATAATATTTTCATGCATTTATATTTTCAATTTTATGTTTATAGTTTTCTATGATTATAAATTAAATGTGTAATTTTTTGATATTTTATGTGTCCCATTTCATAGATGGATAAAATTAATTTAATCTAATTCATACCTATACACAATTTATTGAGATATATTTGGTAAATTTTTAGTACAATAATTTTCATTGATATCTTTTCAATGCATTGAATGAAAAAAATCCTAATTAAGATGATTGAGTTATTTTTTTCCTTTTATACCTTTCAGACTAGACTTGAAATTTTACCATCCTTTTTAGACCATATAATCTATTAATTGTAATTATAGGGAAGTCTCATTATATAAATATTTTTTTCTTCCAACCTTACTATTGGATTATTTAAGGATTTATAATTGAATCATTGTGGTGAAAGAGGATTTTTCTTAGTGGGAAGGCGATGATTTTTATTTGAATGTAAATATGTGAGATGTTATCATTTAGTGTGGGGTAAAGTCTCATATATTTCCTTTAATTTTGATATATTTTATATACTCAAAAATAAAAAATTAAATGGTAAAAAATAATTTTTAAAAAAAAGAATGACATGAAAAATATTAATATAAAATTGATTTCATTTAAAGAAGGTTTATATTTAATTACTCTCATTATCATTATTTTTGAGAATATTATATAAGGAAGAGGTTTTTTTGGGATATTATATTTAGAGGATGATTTTTTTATTTTTTTTTCTCATGAATTTTTTGTTAGAGGTTAACCTCTTTTTTGAGCCTTTTGAATTTCCACATGAAAAGTCTACCTACCCTAAACCTCAAATTCATTTGATTAAATTATGGAATTCCAAATGATTAATTTTTACTGTTGTATCTAATGGGAGTAAATATATATATACATTGTAATCCTATAGTGAGGAATGATGTACTAGGGTTTCATAGTAATTCAAGTCAAAAATACCAACATTGATGAGAAACTGTTTCCATGTTTGGTAGGTTAAAAATGAAAGGCAAATTAATACTAAGTAAAAAATTATAATTGGAGTTAAGAAAAGTTTTATCACATCAAGAGGAATATAAAAAGTCATAGTTGGATATTTTTAATGAAAATTTAGTATTTAAAATAATTATTTCTATGATGATGCTAGAAATGGTAATAATTATTTATAGTTATTTCATTTCATTTATTATGTTGTTTGAAACATGGTTGTATTGGGTTTCTTTTTTAGTAGATATTTTATAGATGGTGATAAGTAATAGATTAAGTGTGGGGTGTGGTATGACAACTAAAATTTCATGAATTTTTTTTCTTATTTTAAATGGTTTTATTTATTAAAATATTTATTATTTCCTATTTAATTTTTTATATTTAAAAGGTAGGAAAATTATTTTTAATGGGTATCAATGTTAGTTCAGTTACGTAGCCAAAAACATAACTTTGGTAATGGAAATGTTTTGTTCTATTAGACTACAAAATCGGGCAAGCCCTGGCATATCACCACCAAATAAATTCCAACTGATGAAGAGAAAATGAAAAAAGTCTCTATGATAACATAGGGAAGATGAAACAAAATAACTAAAATGCCCCTTATTGGTTTTCCCAGTTGAGGATACTATAACAGTGTTCGGAAGCACCACATGAGAACTATAATACAATTCATGAGTGTGTTGGATTATTATTCAAAAACTACACTAGGAGTATCTTTGATGTGTGACTATATAGAGAGAGAAATATATAAAACATATCCACATGATATTATGCTTTAAATGACATTGTCTCACCCATTTTCACCATATTACATTGGTTTTTATATTGAGACAATGATGAAAACAATTATAATAAAAAAATAGTTCTATTGTGTTTTTAAGCTCGAGGAAGCTTTACATAATGGGATTAAGGTTCAAAGCACTTGAGGGAATAACTGTAATGTTCTTGTGAAAATAATATCAAGAGAAAAATTTCGCATAAAATACTGTATTACATTCCATAAATTCATGGTGGGGAGGTGATAGTCTAATAATAATGTTTAATTTGGAAAATCCCCATACATTGTATTGATACATAGGTTTCTTTCAAGATATTCTCTATACATGTTAAATTCCATTTTATGAAAAAAGTTATATGATGAAATGTGTGAGTTCAATAATGATGGGATCATTGAGTAAAATTAAAATAGAGTGGTTGTTCATGGTTCATAGGAAGAATATAAATGCACTATGGGGAGGTTCATATGAATGGACATTGTGTGGGGATCCATAAAAGGTAGGTTAACGAGGGTTAGACCTACGTGATAAATTTTTTACCATGGTATTTGAGGGTTTTTATATTGGTTGTGAATGTTGGAGTTATACGATTTGGTATGTTTTCCATTGATATTATTTGGAGGTTAACCAGATATTTTAAAATGCCAATGTGATAATATATTTGTTCTTGGGACAAGGTGGTACAAGGTTTAGGTAATGATTTGTGATACATTTGATTATGGTGTGGGGAATAGGAACACATGTGTGGGAATGTGGATATTTTCACTAACAAAGGTAGTTATACAATGTGGGGAATCCATATCATGGCATTTGGAATATTTTTTTTCATATATTCTAAGAACTCATATTCTATGTCTTTTGGGCTTTGAAAGTTATATCATTCCAATTATTTTTTGAGTCACTTGTAAGAATAAAGATTTAAATCAATATGATGTTTGATTTGTATTTTGGAAATGGATGATGATAGATAATAGATATATAAACATATTCATGGTTCTTTTCTTATTAATAAAGGTTGTCACTACATGTTAGATTAATATTTAGAAACCTGAAGATGAATATTATCAATAGGTTCATCGCCAACATCTATAGTATATTAAGCTTTTTATTTTTTCAATCCATCATATATATAATGAGGGTGTACTTTATGTGTTGTAAATTTTATTAATTATTGTTTATTGGATTTTGAATTATTATTATTATTATTAATGGTGGTTCATTTGGAGTTATTTATTCAACCATTTTTTTCTAAATCTCATTCATCATTTGAGAATAAAAATTATTTCATTGAGTGATGGTGTAATCTTTTGATGCATAACAAAGTCTATATATATCTATACATCCATTAGGATGGTTTTGTTCTATGTTTAAAAATATTTTTGAGTTGGATATGTTGTTAATTAAATAAAGTACTTAACTATAAGAAAATATGTGTTTTTATAATTAGAGACGGGAATGGACAAGGAATACCTTAGATAATATTCCAAATAAAACCTTACTATCAATATAACCTTTATTGATTTAATTTTTTATATTACTAAACATTAACGAGCCTAGTAAATCCTTTATCCATACTTTATTTAAAAATACCAGAAATTTTTTCCTTCCTATTATGTTTTTCATTATACATTATGAGTTACATATTTCCATTCTAATATACCATGTATATGTATATTTATCAACGAGACTTACTTTTCATATACTAAACTTTTGTACTGTTATTTATTTTATGTCATCTTTATAAATTTATAATCGGCATAACCTTTAAGAAGTACATACATGTTATTGTTTATCAATTTTCAAAGGGGAATCACGTGTAATAACACCTTTAGACCACCTAGTTATTATATTAGTGTAATAATTGAAAACAATACAAGTCTTATATGTATCTAACCAAAAAAATGGGTAAAAATTTCATAATAAAACAATATGGGGAAACAAACCTTAATTTGTTTTATATTTAATTTCATTGAAAAATTATCCATGTTATACTAAAACCACATTTCAAATCCACTCATTAATACTTTCAATGAATATGCAAATATTTATTAATAATTTTAATGAAAAAAATGTAGACATATTCATCAGTATTCTGATATATACCCTATTGGATAAACCCCACATTCCCTCTCATTGGGTCCCTGATGCAACTTGTAGTCTTAGGTCTTTCCGATCCACCAGAAAATTCTTAACATTAATCTAAGAACCAAGAACTAAATCAAAACCCATGAATTAAAACAACAATTATACCATCTAAAAATACAATGTTTAATGTTAAATTAATAAAATTAAAATTTTACTCCCACTCCGAGTTTAAAAATAATAGAGGGGTTTTATTCTTACATTAATTTCTTTTTAAATAAATCATCCAATGAAAACAAGTATTATATGTAATAACTCAGATTAATCATAAAATATATTATATGGTATATATATTACTAATATGGATTGAGTAAAATATAATAAAAAATAGTTCAAATATAAGTAATCTCCCTTGATAGTTTAATATTCTAATGATTTATTTGTTATTTCCACTATAAATTCAATTTAAATATTTATTGGTAGTTGGACATCATTATTTTCCTCAAATAAAATAAAATAAATTTATTTTTACAACTATAATCTAGAAGATAAACATATTAAACTAAATCATCTTTTTTTGTGGGAGGATAATGAAGCCCAATAATTACAATATTTTATTTGATTTTTAATTTGTGATTATTCACTTAATTAATACAAATCCTATGAAATTAACTGATATTTTTTACATTAACGAATCATCTATTAATACTACAAAATAAATTTTATCATATTTTTTAAACATATTATTAATTTTTAGAATAATTAACAAGAATAAATTGATTTTTGGATTTTATGTTTGAAATATTATTAATGTTTTAATAGTTTCTTTTATTGATTAATTGAATTAATAAATAAATTGAAATATGCTTACAAATAACATCGATTTTAATGGGTATATTTCTCTATTGAAATTTTAAAACTTCCAAATCATGTAAATGTTGATTAATGTAGGCCATTATAAAGGTCATATTTCAGAAATTTGATTCAAAAAATGTAGCACCTACAAAAAAGGACATATTGGACATGTGTAATGATACAATATAATGGTAATATCATGAATGATCTATGTAATGTTTCTGTGTAAGGGAAAAGGTAAGGTCATTCAAGGAAGCTAGATCAAGGTAATCTAAACTTATGTAAAGGTATTAATAGTATTGCACCTTTGTAAGGGTAAAATATACTTCATCAAGGAAATAAATCTATTATTTACAGGTAACCCCATATTGAGACACTACATAAGGGTAATAGGATCATTCCAGAGGCCTGCATGTGGGTCAACCCAAAACAATTATTACATAAATCTTGTATCAATCTACATAAATTTTGTCACCATTTATTTGTTGTAATTATTCTGTAAAATTACTAAAAATTTAAAAAATTATAGAATTTATAATTTTTCACTAGATTGTACAATTTAAGAAGATAATATACACTACTCTATACACCATACATCCATCAAAGGAAGTATTCACTAATAATTTCATTATTATGATATAAAAAGATTATTTTTGATGAATATAGTGAAATAAAATTGCTCCCTCAAGTTGTACATATGAAATCCATATAAAGAATAAAAATATCAATGATCATGATGGTAAATTCCAAGAGGAGGAAGAAAAAGGTACTACATTCCTATAATCATTTTTCTCTTATCCCATTAGAAAATTATATTAACCCTTGTCTTTAGCATGGTATTGAAATTGTTTTTCTTTAAATTTTTTAATCACATTTTATTTTTTTGTTCATAACATTTTTTTGAATTATTTAATCACTTGCTATTATGTGTTTCTCAAACCCTGTGATGTTGTAGTTATCTAAAATCGTATGGTTGTAAATTGATACCCAATATGGGTGGTTTGAGGGAGAGGCGTAAATTATATTTTTATTTTATGAATTAAATTCATATTTTATTTATTCCCTAAATCTATTTCAATGGTAAAGGTGGAATGTAGAGAAGGTGGTAATCAGTATATGTTCTATCAATATTTTATCATTATTTAAATTTCTAGAATTTCAATTTCTCTCTTCATTTAAATTACTCACCATATAATATAATGTGAGTGGTTTGAGAGGAATAATTGTATGTGGTTACATTTGAGTGAGTGATTAGGTTTACTCACTGAGTTGAGGAGTCTGCATTCCCACTAAATTTTTTGAATTAATTAGTTTCATTTCTATTTTGGTTCTTTTAGTATGTTATTATTCTCATTCAAAAAAAATTAGTGGGGTAAAAGTGAATCAACAGTATTGAGTCTTCCTGTTAAGATAATTGTTTCAAAAAAATGTAAATGATGATAAATACCATTAGAATGAAACATATCCCCATATAATTTTCATTCAAGGCCTTTTTGTTTGTTTTTTTGTTGTTATTATATTTCCATTGTTTAAAAACCCATATAAAACTCAATTTTGGTCATGATTTGAAAACCATATAAAATCAACAGATACAGTTATAACATTAAGTATTGTGATTTTTTGTTCCAAAATCCTTCAGTTAAAAATATATAAGATCAAATTGCTAATATATATTGCAATTTTTATAATTCATTTATATACCACTCTAATTATAACATGTTCATTCATGGGGTCCTTTTAAGGGAGTTGGTTAATGTATTTTCATTTTTAAACACAATTAATTTTTTTTATTATTTTATTTGTGTTTCTTTTCTTTATTTATTTCATCTTTCTTTGTTATATTCATTATTTATATACTTCCTCCAAATAGGATAAGAATCATAGTGGGGACATTATTTAATGTATCCTAGCATATATTCACAATATAAATAGATCGCCAAAAATAACCTTGAGGACGAGTCACTATGCCCGATCCACTGATTTTCAACTTATAAATTCCTCTCCCCTTTGGATCTGTATCCCTTCCCATTGGATCCATAGGAAAAGAAAATTCAAGAGGAGAAAGACTAAAGAACATTTGTACAACCCAACGCGTGAAAATATGGATGCATCTAAACTACTAAACCCACCTAACATTAGCTGTATAGTCCCACACACAATCAAAGTAATGAATAATATTCACTAGGGGAAATCCAATTATATATTAATGAGAATCTCATTTTAAACCAATAACTCATGTAGTAACATAGTTATTTGTGATGTCTAATGTAAATGATGTCTATGACAGATACCACACATCAAGTGATAATAGAGAAAATACAACAAGAAGAATACCTAAATAAATAAAAATTATCCTTTTTTCAATAAGACTCCTAAGGGGTGGAATAAACACATCTCTACACATATCTATAAAAATATGATATTTTTCATATGGCAATCATTAAAAAACAAATAACTCTTAGTAAACCATTTATGGAGGTAAAAACTCCTTTAACTCACATGTTTTCAAATTATATGAGATTATTTTGAAAACTAACACAGTTCATATTGAAAATACTAATTTTGTAATATTGATGTTTTATTTGGAACAATAAGAAGAATAAAATGAGATATATGGATTTGAAAATAATCTTATGGATTCACTACCCTCTGCAATAAATTTTATTCTAAAATCATTCATTCAAGATGATAATCTCATGGTTGATATACCCAATGTAGTAGAACCATCTTTAGACTACTTTTTCTATTACATGAAAATAAATATAAAAAATGTTTATTTAATTTATAGGTCTATTAAATTTATATACTACCATAGAGATAGATAAAGAGTCCAGGATATCCACCATATAATTGAAACTATAAGAAAATTTGGAATAATATTTTTTCAAGAAGGAAGAAGAATATCTATATGAAGATAAATTGATCATTTTCTAAAATTATATATGCTAAATCGTGAACATGATGCCACCCATGAAATGTATAAACATGAAGATGAGTCACTGAGAACTATAGATAGTCTTTTACTCCTTTAACACATAATCGATAATTACATAGAGATAGAATTGAAATTTAACTGGGGTGTGCCATTCTATTTTTCCCTAATACCCATTTTACAATTATGTTTTCTTATTTTAGGGTTGGGAATGAGGCAATATATAAAAGGGGTCATACCATACAATTTTCAACTCATGGACCTGAAAAAATATGTAGTTTTTTTTCTATTAAAGAATAAAACCCACCCCATCCCTATGATTGGGGTGGACTAAAAATAATACCTAGTAGGGATAAAAAAACCCATTTACCCACTTGTGGTTTTAACGATGATTTATTTATTTTTAATGATTTAAAATAAATTCTCTAATTGAAATTATATTATTCATTAGGTCATTAGGTTTCAATGAAGGAAACACCTTAGGAGGCCCTCTAAAATTTTCCCAAATATAACTAAATGATATCTTAACTGATGTAAATAGAAAATATAAATAGGTTGTCACTGTTATTTTAATAAATTATGTCACTTCGATTTTAAAAATTAGTTTGAGATATTAATAGATAATTGTAGGATTAGTGTTGGGTAGAATTCAATCTAGTTTAAGAATAGTTTTTAGTGTCTATAAAATATTGTTATGATATGACATTATAATTTATTAATAAATTATAAATTCTAATTTATTTCCTTTTTAGTTATTTTATTGCATTTTTACGATAGTGAATTGAGATTTTAATGTTTTCTTGTATAGTGAAAAATACCATTCTTATGTTTAGTAATTTAAATATTTTTAAAATGTTTAATGTTCATGATTTCTATATGATTTTTCTTTTTGATTATATGGAGATTTTATTAATAATTGGGAAAAAAAATTTAATTGCAAATAATTATGAGAGGTCAATATTTTAACAAGAGGAAACATGAATTTTGTTTTATATCAACGGTAGATATTACATTTTGAAAAATAACACCTCGAGGATCTAACAAAATATATATTCATATAATTCTTGTTAAAATAAATTAAATTAGGAAATTTGGATCCCATATTACATTTTGAGATAATTAACTATTAGCTTTGTGAGATATAACAATATATTTATTTCTATTAATTAAATTTAACATTACATTACGGGGAAAAATTTTGTAATTATCTAGTCATTAAAAATGAAATTATTTTGATGAGAATAATATTATTCCCCAATGATCAATTTAACATTGACTTATAATAATTTAATTTGTGTTATTTCATGGATGTGGAAAATAAATATTTTTAACAAGGATATTTGGATATTGGGATAAATAAATGATCCACATGATAAAATCATAATTCCCCAAAATTATATTTCACATAGACTCTTGGAAAATGATTTTTAAAAAAATATATAGTGGGATTGTTATCTAGAAAATATATGTGGAATGATTATTTCAATATTTCATGAATATTTGATAATTTTATTTTTTTATTTTTTTATTTTTAAATCAGGAGGGTAATATTTTTGAAAATTCCATTTACTTTATTATATGGGAGTAAAATAGGGAATGGTTGGCTGAGTGATGAGAGCTAAAAATATTCCATTTTTTTATTTTTCAATAGAAATTCTACAGATTATATATATGAAACGAGGTCAATTAAATGATATTTATTACATTAGTGATTGAGGAATTAATTTCACAAATGGATTTAATATTATTTTTTAGATAATTTATTATATTTTGGAATTAATTTTCAATAAAACATTGATTTTTAAATTTTATGATTGAACTATTAATAGGGATAAAATAAATATTTTATTTATTAAAATTTTCAAGATTATAATGGAATAATCCAACATTATTCTTTCATTTTCAATAGTGGAGGCTTGTATTGAAATTTTTCAACATTAAAATCATGTAATAGTTAATTGAATCAGAAAGGTATAAGGTTCAACTCATGTAAAAATAATTCCATGAAGCAGAACCTCTATAAAGGTTATTTTTGGACCTGAATAAGGCTTTTATAGAAAGATAATATAATAATTATGTTACATAAAGATCATATGTTAGAGGTAGGGTATGTGCGCACCAGAAATGTTATGTTTTTGTAATCCAAGAATGTGTAAATACACAACTTGACCATGTATCTATTTAATGGTAAAAAAATCATCTCAATGTAATCAAGCTCCTACATAATGTTCACCCTATTAAAATTAATTATGTAAGTGTAACATGGACTTTCAAAATATTTTTCGAAGTTCATACTTACAAATACTACTATATAAAGGTAATATCATTGTATGTATACATTATCACCCTTAGGCATGGAGATCAAACATCAAAATTTATGAAATATATAATTGATAAAAATTAAAACTCATTCTCTAATTCAGAGAAGTCTGTCAAATACACTCGAATTATAAATATAGTGAGAATCCATTAATGTATTGAGACACTGATATTTGTATCAATGTGAGATATGGATAAGATTCTATAAAATAATTCTACAATAAATTTTCACACCCAGGTTGTTCATGTAGAATCAATCTGAGGAAAAATGATCACACTACTCATGGTGAAGAATTCCAGGAGATGGAAGATGTAGGTTCATAATTTCCTTAAATATTTCACATATCTCTCATTGAATAAGGATTTGAACTTTTTTATTATACTTGGAATAGACATAGATTTTCTATAATTTTTTTAATATTATTGTAATTCATTAAATTCACATGTGTTGTGTTCAATGATCCCCTATTTCTATGTGTTTCTCAACCTTTTTCATGTTCTAGTAAATTAAAATAGCATGTTTATAAAGTTATAACCATTTTTAGTTGGTTCATGGTGATCATAGTTTGTATTTTTGAATTTATTCTTTTAATTCATATTATATTTATTCCCTTATTTTGATTTGATGATTACTGTATAGTGTATATGGGGTGGTTTTCACACTATATTCTATTTGAAGTATTTAATTCTAACAATCTATTGAATTTCAATGTCACCCTCAATTTAAATAAGTCATCAAAACATATGGGGTGATTAGTTATAGAGTATTAATTATATTTGGTTTCTTCTAGGTGTGTGGGGAGTTTCATTCACTCGATTGAGGAGTGATTTGTAACACTAACCAAGGTAGAAAAATGAGTTAATGTTCTGTATGTGGTCCTTGTGGGGGTTAGCAATAATATAAAACATTATACTGTGTGGTATAATTGGACGAGTGGTATTCATACAAAATATTGAGTTATTTTGTATAGATACAATGTAAATGATAACATAACCTAATGGAATTCACCATTATCGTATCTCTATTTAGGTTGACCCTATATTTTTATTTTTATTAATTAATTTTCTTTTATTTTCAAAAAAATATAACAACTATGTCAATTTCTATTTCTATATTTCTTGAAAAAATATATAAAATAATAAAAAACCATTTCATGTTTATGGATAATAAATATTCATGCCTAGATCTTTAGGAGAAAAAAATAATTCAAATTATTGATGTATACAGGATAAAAAATTATACTTTTATATCCTTCCACAATAATGGTGTTTTTATATGTTTATATTATTAAATTGATTTTCTTTGATCATCATCTTATTTGTTAAAATAAATTTATTTTAAAAATGAAGGATTCTCCAGTTGTTCCACAATATCATTGATCCCTTCCACCAATTTCAATGTAATTTATTGTTATTTTAATGTATCAATATTTACCTCCACCTTATCTATTTTAAATGATCAATAGTAAAGGGACAACTCATTAGTTTCCTTTAATAATGCTTCAATAAATTGATGATAGAGATCACAAATGACATATATGATGATCTCTTTAAAAAAATACTATCTACTATGTGATATATTTACCTATCTCACTTTACTAATATATAAATCAAAATTCTCACTATGAGATGATGGTGGGATTAAAAAATCCATTTTTTATAAACTAATCAACAGAATTAATGATAATTATAGAAAACTATGAAAATAATCAACCACCCCATAAAACATATTCTATATTTGATAAAACACTATCATGGTCCTCAAAAAATATAATTTAGAAACTTCCAGATAACATATGTATAATACAACCCATGGGTGATCTGTTAATGATGATTAATCATATACTCAATGAATCCATATTGATTTTCATTATATTATATTTTTTATAATTTCAAAATAATTTTATGAAGTGTACCCTACATATGTTAATATGTTAGGTCATTTATTAAGATTTATAAATATATAAAAATAATAGTATTTGGTCATCAAATAATCTGCAAAACCAATCTTTTCTAATCCCTCCAAAACATAAACATTCCCTAGTGAAACTCATTATGTTGCTTAAATTATCAAACCACAAACTCTTCCATAGTACGTACATCTTAGGTGGAAATAGGAAATGGTAATTTTCTACACTTCCACCACATTCCCAAGGCAGTAAATTTTTGTAATATAACGATTCACCAACCCTAACTCCCACAATGTTATTAAAAATGAATTATACTAACGGATAAAAGTGTAAAATGAAAAATTCAAAGAAGGATTTGGAGATAGAAACATATGTAAATATATAAAAACCTAAATTTATTATGCATACATCTGTTTGTAGTTAACATAAAAAATTATAGATCAAACCAATAAACTATTTTAATTCAAATGTGGGAAAGTTGGAGATCTTCTCAACTGGCCACTTAGGCATTATTTTTCATCACATGTGACCAAAAAATGAATTAAAATAACACTGAAATTGAACTATCCTTTCATTTGTGGGTTAACTATACCGTTTTAGGGATGAGATTTACATTTTAAATATTTCTCAAAACTTTGGATGATCTCTATTTGTATTTTCCATTAGGATGATATGAGTTATGAAATACTTATGGAAAAAATTTATTATTTTTTTCTTATAGTCAAAGGAATTAGTTATCAACCTATTTTTCATCACTCAACCTATAAGGGCCCTCCTGGATGGTTGTATGCTTCTTTCACACCCTGAGCCATATCCAATCAACCATGGGTTGGTGATAACCATCAATAAGGAATAACTCAGACATAGGAGACCATATACTACGTACTTTTATACACGTGCATGTCTCGATACACAAATAAAATTCTAAAAGTTAAAACATATTTGATTCCTAATTCATGTATTAAAACAATTCCATATCATAGTATTGAAAAAATTCAAGATTGTATAATGTTAAAAAATTCTAGATTGTATAATGTTTGAAATACCATCCCACTAAACGACTTAAAAAACCCAACATGTGAAGATGGAGGGGAATTCTATCTAATGATTCCCTTAGAAAAAACCAAATCTTGTGTATCTTATTTTTCCCTACATACTCATGTTCTATGATTTATTTTCTATTATAATTTAATCATCATAATACATGACATTTTTAGGGGGATCCCATTCATGGGTGAGTATAAATTTTTTTAGTATGTCAAACCCGAAACACTCTACATTAAGAGTCAATAGTGTATTCAGAACATCATCATGAATATATGTTCTTTAGAATATGATAACTAATAATAATAATATAGATGTACTCAAAATGGATACCTTGTTTCAAAGATGTCACAATAATACTGCAAGCCATAAGATTATTCTTGAGGCATCAAGGTATCGATCATCTAGGCTAGCTCACTCAATGAGCCATTCTATCACTATTGGTACTCAATCAATAGGTCATTCATGAAAATTATAAGATGATAAGAATCATATAGAACTTTAATGTTATTTATTAAATTCTATGGGGCTTAAAAATGGGCATATGGTATATACTACAACCTATGTTGAATATACTAATAATTTTAAGATTTTATTCCCATGTGTGTTGGTTATGAGGTAACCTTAAACCCCATATAGGGAAGGAGAATATATTATAGTTAATACAAACTCAGGCCACATAAAGGGAATCCCAAACTCTCTCCATGACTAATCTTCTAGAGGGAATCACATATTATTCTCAGATTGTATGCCCTCAGTGTAACCTTATGGGGATGAACCAAGGGAACACACAAAACTGATAATTTTCCATAATGAAGGGAGGGATGGTTTAAACCCAATAAGTCAAACATAAATTGAATGTATTGGTATTAAATGATGTTCCTCTATAATCCTATAATTTATTATTTCTCACATTCCTATATGGAATTCATACATCCAAATTCACATCAGGTAATTTTAGATACACAGTATATATAGATCAACATTGAACTTCGCAAACCACCTATGTGATTTTATGTTCTCTAGACTATTTGGGTGTATATTATGTCATTCTCATGTACAATAGTAATGCATATGTTACAGGAAACTTTTGAGTACTAGGTCATTGATCCTTCCCATTTTCCTATATATGTTCACATCTATGTTTCCCTATGGTACACATCGATCCTCCAACCATAGGACATATGGATAATGGCTGGTCCACACATCGTGTGATATTATTTACAATGCATAAACCCTTACTCCACATGAGGGGACCACAGAATATGTGTTCATTCAATGTATACCATTTTTGTTAGCATTTTAATTTAAAATCAAAATGGTAATTCTAATCATTACCAAATCACCACTTCCATTGATTACACCACTAAACCATCCAATAAAAATTGTTTTAGGATTAACCGATCTTGGGTGTCACTGATTATTGGATTTTGGCCATCAAATATGATCAATATTCGCCTTTATCATACCGCATGGTCTAAATGCCAAAAACCAAGAACTAGTGTGCCACTAAATTTGATCATGGTCCTCCTTCAATAATACACTATTTTTCACACAATTATCACTCTATAAATCACAAACGAGAACCCACTTTGATGATCTATTATGTCAGTGAATGGACACACAGTGATTTTCCACCTGGTTTTGTTTGAACATCAATCTAATGGATATATATGTGATGAATTCGTAAGGAATGAGAGACTGATATAAAAAACTCATATCAAGAGGAATAAAACTCTACCATTTATCGGTTTGGTCTCATTTACATGATGTTAGACTAATGAATGACTATCATTTAATTATTCAGTATCAATTCCAAAATCCCAATAATATAGAACCTAAACCCACTATCATGGAAGACCCATGAATAAAACTATTAGTGGAATTAATTCTCATTCAACATGGGATAGTCAAAAGGGACTAAAAATAGAAAAAAAATCCTTTAATAGGGTTTAGATTTATCATTGATGATTAATGAATCATTGTCACTGACATTGATGAGATCCATAAGCTTTGGTTTGGTCAGCAATTAACAATCCATGATCTATCATTGATCATCTATGAATCCCCATCCATTGAACCTCCCTCAATCCCTGGTATTATGTGTCAAACCCATTTTGATATTACCTTATAGGGATTATATAGACGAGTAATACGTAAAGGATTTAATTTTAATAATTAAATATGAATATTAATTTATTTGATTATTATTCTTCCCATGATAATGCTCAAGTATAAATTTAACACCACGATATTTTATGAGATATAATATTTTTAATTTCTTTGAAGTATTATATTGTACACTAAACCAAGATTATCTTGTACTATACACAACACCTTATTAGCTTGGAGATTACGAAACAATATTCTTGGCTCGTGTGACACCCAATTTCAAGTTCGTTTTTTGGAAATTATTCTATGCAACATTAAGTATAGATGTTGTTTAATGTATAAATGAAATAAGTTTTGATTATGTTATATGAAACACCAAAGGGATATTTCACTACCCACATCCCTGACATGAATTGCATTACACGCAATCACGACCTTCCTCGATAGCGTGTGTAGTACGCAATACCGGGTTTTACTAAACAACGATATGTTATTAAAATATAGTATAAAGGAGTCGTTATAAATAGTAATACCATCGTTTTTAAATTTTATAAATTTTATCCTTCAAAATGGGCTTTATTATTTGATTCAGAATATTGAAATTAACCTTGGGAGAATTTTTTTTTATTTCTATGAAAACATTAAATTTTTTATGAATAGTGAAAACAGTAAGTTATTGGTTAAAACCGAATTTTTATTTAAATAATCATATATTTTATTTAAATTTATTTCAGGTAAAAATAGATACATAATACATATGTAAGTTCAATGTAATTCATTGGAGTAATTTTATAATAACTATTGATTTATAAAAATCTTATTAAACTTATTACCGTCTTTTACCCACCTCCTAGGAAAATTTACAAATTTATATAAAATTTAATTTTACCTCTTCTCTAAGTGGAATTTATAAAATTAGAGAGACATGGTTGATATCATTAAGTAAAATGTGGTTCAATAAGAAAAAAATAATTTGTTCTCAATTGTAACTTTTTACTTTTATTTAACACTATTAAATGTAAATAGGGTAATTAAGGTTAAAAATGATATTATTATTACCCTAAAACAGGTATTAATTCTATTAGATAAGTGTAATTTGACAAAAAACACCCTTAAGAATAAAATATGACAATTTAGGTCATCTTGGATTAGATTTGGACACTTATTATTATTTTATTTATCAAAGAGTTAGAAGAGTTAAAATCAATGTTTAATAAGTAAAACATTTTTAATATAGTGTTATAATTAATATAAATTTGACTATAAATATTCATTACAAAACTGAAAATATTTAATAAATAATGGTAATTTATTTTTAATTTTTAGTCATTAACTAATTTAATTTATTTATGACGCAATGATGATGCAGTAATTACCATATTAATGAAATGTTAACATAATCGCTATTATAAATACCCAGAAAAATGTAATTTTAAACTTTTTAAGAATTAAACTAATTTTATAGATTAATATAACTTATTACTGTTTGTTAGATGAATTGTTCTCCAAGTAATAAATCTTTTATTAATTTAGAAAAAACAAAATACAAAATAATGTCAAAATGGACATAAAATAGTTTTTAAAACAAATATTATATTATTAATTGATATTCTATTCTTAAAAAATATATGGTTGACACAAAAGAATTATATAATAATATATATGTCATTAATGAACCAATTGGGGTTCTATTGTCTGTTTATAGTAATTTTTATAACAATTAGTGTAAGAATACGAGAATACACGGTAAAAGATAAATTATTTAACATAGAGTTAAATCTAAATGATAAGGTAAAATGGAGACCTAAACTAGTCTAAAACCTATTTTTTGAGATTATTTACACCCATCCATACCCTAGACTCTAAATAAGTCACTTTTGAGCCATTTTAAACCGAATATGAATTTATTATAAAATAATATTTTATGTTTTTCCTAAGGTTCCCCTCTCCAACCTTATAAAAGGGAACCTCCTCCCACTCTTCCTTGCACAATTTTGATCCATCAAGGTCGGCCAAACCCAGCCCATTTCACTTCTCATCATCTGTAGTTATATCATAGACTTTCTGGTCTTATCAAAATACCAACTATAGTCCCCTAAGAAGAAGTTTAAAAGAGGCACGCCGAGGAAGAGGTATTCTCTTCTACCGATTCTTTCATGTTTTTTTCTTCTTATACTTCCTCTATGTTAGTTGTTTCATTATAAAGTAATAACAAAATTATTACTTATATACTTATACATTATTTTAAATATGAAAACAAACCTATTTCACCATCTATCCATCCTACAGAAAAAAAATCACCGCGCGTGCGTACGTACGGAATACTGCCTCCACGTTGTGGTGTAATTTTTTTTTCCACCACGACATTATTTGGAAGGGTATCATGGTGTAATGAATTACAATATTTTTTTTTTATAAAATGATACTAATTATAAGATATTATATAATCTACTCTAATTCCATTCAGTAATTATTTGAATGATATCACCGCTCGTGGGAACGTACAGATTACTGTCTCCGTGGCGCGATGAGAATATTTTTCCAAGTTAACCATTAAAGTATGATTATAAAGTATATATATTAAATAATGCTGAAAAATATTACAAATTAATGATACTGGATTTATGTATATGTTATTTACTTACTTCAATTAAATTTAATAAGGAAACAAAAATAGCATTCATGTGTACGTACGGTCTACCGTCTCCATGAACGTTGTATTTATTTCCATTTATCAATCTATTATAATTATGTATATTATGAATATATATTATTTATAAATCATGTTTTACATTTTGGAAGTAAGTAATCCAGATCTATGTACATTCTCTAGACATTATTTTCCATACACAAAACACATTAGCATTTCTTTGATACAATTCCCTGAGTTCTTCTTCCAACATAAATTACATGTAGGAAACTGAATATTCTTACCTCAATGGTATTCATGAAACTCCATTTTCCCTTATTAGGTGAGCTAGGATACTCTCCCAAGTTGATATATTTAGTCATATAATTATATAAATTATTAGAAAAAATTTAATGTGTTTCTCATTACTATTTCACATGATTACTCATAAGTATAGTCATTATATTTTCTATCACATTCATTATTGACACTATTCAACTTGGTTCATTTCATTGAATAAAACTAAAAAAACATATTGTGAGAAATAGTAATAATAATGTGAAACCACATAATCATGAAAAATCATTTTTGGATTTCTAAATCAAAACACATTATTCCAAATCTATGAGACCATTGGATTTACCTGGATCATTCATAGTTATCATTTATCCAAATCCTCCACAATGGTTTGTAATAAAAATTTTAGTTAACATAAAAATACCTTTAGGGAGTGTCAAACCAGGTGTGCAATAAGGGTTCATTCATCATGAACCATAATTACTATTGATGTATACACTAAAAAGAATTTCAAATTTTATTACCCATAGATGAATCTATCACAAAACAAAATCCACTTATAGTGTACATACAATTATGTATTTCTAGAAAAATCAAATAATCTTGACCGTACAAAAACTAGAGGATGATATCCTATAGAAATACATATAACTAGTGTCATTTCAATTTTTTTCAAACCTTAATCTATTAATATTGACTAAGCCTAACCTAAGATACAAACTGAAGTTACCCAAGCACAACATATATAAATATTGATTCATTATATTTTAATATCTAATACATTTTACCATAATACACACCAAAGGACCATAAAAGTTTATTAACTTTAGATACTAGATACATAATGTTATTATTTCCTGAAATAACTTAGTTTTCTCCAACAAATATGATTCTGCATTGTAGTATTCTTATACATACCATACTATGAACCTTTCTTCATAACATAGGGAATGTAACCTTAAGAAAAGGTGATATGAGATTCTCATTAAGGGTAAACATGGGAGTAATAAAACTTTTGACAGTAATATGATCATAAAAGTGTAATAATATTCAAGTTTATATTATAACCAAAAAATATTTATTCCCAAAAACACATATATCATATGCATCGAAATAAATTGATATATAGAATCATGGTCAATAAGGGTTTCAAAACATTAATCACATCCAAGAGTAAAAATATTTGAATATTGAATAATAAGAATAAGAACAAATAATATTGTTAAAATATATAAATTGAATCATATCCACAAATAAATCATTTGAGAATATTTGGAAAGAAATTATGCTAAAAAATTAAAATAAGGAAAAAATTATCCTCAATCATGTCTACGAATTTTCTTAAGAGCATAGCTAGAAATCGATCAAAATCGGACGTAAATATGTGAAAAAATATTTTGAAATCAATGTCCATGATTATCATCCAAATCTATTGTGATATTAATATAACTTTACCCAATGAATTGTATGAAAATAAGAGTCTGAACTATCACATAATCTTTATTCATTGAAAAAAATTACATAAGATCACAAAAAATTTGTCATACCACTATAGAATAACTATGGAAAATAATTTCATAAACATCTCATCATCAAAATCATAAAGAATATTGGGAAAGCAAAAATATTTCATTGGTATAAATCACCAGTAAAACATAATTAACATCAAATGATTTTATCAGAAATGAAAATTTACATTAAAATATCAATGAAATATTTCTGGATGAAAATAACCATTTTATTTTAAATAAATACATTTAAATATATCAATTTAATAAATATTATGTAAAATATTTTCTTTGAAAAATAAACATGGAAACTTTTAAATTTATATTCAATTAAAAAAGTGGTTATAATGCTGGAAAAATTAGGTTTATTATGTGTACATTAAAATAAATATTTCTTTTACATTTTTTGTTAAAAATTTAAACATTTCTCATTTGAAAAAAGACAACAACATTTTTTTATAAAAAATTTAAACATTAAATCTTGTTTAAAATAAAATTAAACAATCATATTATAATAATAAAATTTTGGAAAACATTTTTATAAATGATGGGCATGGAAGCAAAATTATTTTCAACTGAAAATAAGAATAAATATGATGTTTCCGTTAAAACGTTTTTCCATATCCTGAGAACCTATATATAAGAAATTTATAGGAAAAAATGTATTCTACTGAAATTTATAGAGTAGAATAAAATTCTTTATATTATTTATAGATTGACCATTAAATTTTATCATCATAACCTTAATCACAAATAATATCAATAAACAATGTAATTGTAACATAATCCCTTACCTCAACTCTCATATCTATTCATACACATTAGAAATTATTGTACCAAGAATATATTATAAATGTATTATGGAAATATAATAATATATATCATATCATATATTATTTTGTTATAACATCTTGTCAGTGATTTATTACCAATTCTTTATAAAAATAATTATTCTTAATGATAACGAATTCAATTTTTATGCATGTTTTAGTTTGACTATATCATTTTTTATACATCGATATTGATTAAACAATATCTAGAATTTTAAACATAATATTAATATAATATATATTTATTATATATATTTCTATTCATCCACAAAATTAGAGAAAAAAATTAATTACATTGTTCTTGAAGATGGTAGGTCGAAAATAAGCGTGAACTCTCTATTCATTTTTCAAAAGAAGTGAAAAAAAGATAAGTAATTATTCACCATTATATTATCATTATTTTATCATATAAATCAAATATATTTACTAAATTCATATTTATTATCATTGTTGTAAATCATAAATGTATAAATTTTCATGTCACTTTGTAGTGCTGATAGTCCACATTAAGCATGAGCGGCATTATCATTCTTCAACAGTTTTTCAGAAAATATTGTAGATATGTTATTACAATTATAATATATTAATTGTGTCATTAATTTTATCTCTACTTGAATATAGTAAGTCATACATACTCATGAGCGATACTATCACTTTCCATTTAAGGGGAATGAGGGTGAATAAAGGTTTTTCATAATAATAATAAAATTTCAGTTTATTGTGTATTTTGAATTCATTATTTTATTAATTATATAATATATTTTTATAAATTATAATAATAATCAAATTGAATGATTTTGGGTAAGAGGATCTTATCATCTTCAGTAGGCCTCTTTGTGATCTCTTCTTAATGACCCTTGAATTGGTGTTTTAAAAATACCTCAACCAAAAATTCATGGTTAAGGAAATTATGGAACGTAATTTATTAGGTTTTATTAATGATATATGGATCTATGTTCTATAAATTATAGAAATTATGGGGTCACATTTATAAGTGAGAGTTTGGGGACGCTTGGAATTTCATAAAATATTAAAAAAATAATAAAGTTATTATCATGAAAATTGAGTAAATATGGGAATATATTATAAGATAAGGTAGGTAATGGTTGAAATATCATCAAAAAACAAACATTTTAAATTTTTATTTGGTTTTTTTAACCTTATATTATGGTTTAACCCCTTAGTTACCATATTATAACGTTAAATATGGTAAATACATTCTCACTCTTAAAGGGTTAAAAATTGACAACTGTGGTAAAAATATAATAATAAATAGAAAAGTGATGATAATTTATAACATATATTATAGTATGTTTACTATTTAGTGATTTTCATATGGTTTTTAAATAAAACTATTAAAATATTACATTCATAAAAAATCATTACAATCATATTTTACACTATTATTTTAATTATATCTTAAATAGATAATGATGAGATTCTATTTAATCATATTACTTTAAAATAAAGATGAGATTCTATTTAGTGATTTTTATATGGTTTTGTATTTATCATTTTCAAAATTAAAATAAATGTCATAATCAATGTAATTTTCAACAAAGTGGCGATATATTACATTTTTTTAGAAATTGAAGAACTATATATATAAAATAGGAAAATAATTGTTAGGGAAATTTTGAATCCATATACCTATGTTTTAACACTATTTTTACCATTTCACCCTTATCGGTGTGAAAAAAAAAATTATGTTTACAATTCATGTTGAAAAAATGGTACCTATTTAAAAAATATCAACAAAATTGTCCAAAGTATTTCGTCCATTTTTTTAGATTCAATCTTCAAAAGTGGCATTAATTTATAAGATAAAAACACAAAACGCAACAGAAAACAGTTACTCAGAAATATACATTTTTATGTAGAACAATTTATAGGAAATTGAACCATAAAATTGATTCCAATAAACATAATTTATTAATATTAACATAATATAACTCATATTAGTTTTAAACAATTTATAAACAAAATTTAACTTCATTCAAGCATGAATGAAAAAGAAAATGTTCAACAAAGATAACTATTTTTCACTTTAACTAGAAATTAAATATATCCAAAAAATAAAAAAAATCAACATTGATATCATAATTTAAAAAATTACATAACTTTTATCCAATAAATTTTTTAATATTTTAAAAAATTAAATATAATATATTCAAAAAATATATAACAAAATATCATGTTTAACGGAAACATATTGTTGAAGATAATATATCTTTCATGAAAAAAGTGAATTATTATTTCATAGGAATTAATCCAAACTATTTTATGGTGTATTACCTTTATATAAATTTCATTATGTGCATATTATTATTCAAACTCTCTGATTCAAATATTAGGTTATAACATTCAAATTAAAATATTAATTTTTTATGGTTCATTTAATCTAAATGTTGGGTGTTATATATGGTATCGAACATAATGTTCTTATTTTAAAATATCAGGGTGTTATAATGAAGAGGTAAAACATAATTTGGGATTAGGGTAGTTAATAGGGTGAATTTTTTGTTTATATATAAAATATTTTAATTCATTTTTTAAAAACTATTATTTATCATAATAAATTTCTCTATATTTATAGAAATTTTTAAAAATAATTATTAATTATGATAGAAAAAACTACACAAATATTTTTTTTAATATTTAATAATTAAAAATAATAATTCTTAATGTATTTTTATTTATGTTTTGTAAAAATAATAATATAGATGATAGATGGATTGATCTACCAAATAAATTTTCTTATGAATAATTTTATGGGATTTAATAATTCACTAATTCCCCAAATGGATTTCCAAGAAATTAAATTTGTTTTATGTATGGAAAATATTCAAAAAGATATATTTTCAAATGAGTTACCATGATAGATCATTTATGTTTCAATGGTGTTTGAAAAATGTTGATTAATGGTCACGTCATGGGGAGGAGTACATTTCATTTCACCAATAAGAAAATGATCATATAGATATTAATATGATAATAGATGATCTGATAAACATAATTACTAATGAAATGATATGTATGATTTTGACTTGCAGTGAGTAACATCGACATTGGTGATGTTTAATGGAGTAATAACCATTCAATATTGTATGATGAAGCATTTAAATTATTCAAAAAACATGAAGTTTTCCATAATTAATTGTATCATGGATGTACTAGATTCGCTAAATTATTATTTATTATTAAACATTGACACTTTAAGGCCTTAAAATAGCAGATATAAAACTACATTAATATGATTAGAGTATTATTTTAAAGGTACATTAGGTTGGAGCAATGATTCTATATATTGTTCATAATATTTAATTAATAGGATAATGATTTTATTATATTTAATTTATTTAGGTGGAAGGAACAAATGTACAATTAAGGTTACTATAGAATTCCTAGTATGGTATTGAACTATGAAAAGTGTATTTTTTCAAATTAGATTTATTAAATTTCATTGAAATTGAGGATGATGATATTTGAAGAATCATCTAAAATCACTAAAAATATAATGTGGAAAAAAAGAAATTAAGAGGCTGATAAGTTAACTCAACTCACATATTCTTTGGCATGGAATGAGTTTGATCATAGACACATAATATTTTACTATGATAGTATTGATGTATAACTATCTATGGTAGATAATAGTTTTAACTCATTCAGTTCTCGATATTGTAATAGACACTTTATGGCTAGGAGTACTAGCTTCATACACCCTCCCCCCATGGTTATATATGAATCAATAATTTTTATTATTTTCCACTCTTATTGATTGTCCAAGGGACCCTATGAAAAAATTAATGTTATTATAAAATCTTTTATTGAGGTGTTTCAGTATTTTAGGTAAATTGTTTGATGAATTTGGGCATTGTGGGTAATGAAATATTTATACCTCGAGACATCCACTGTATGATAACGTTTCATATTCGTGTACAAAATAAAAATTTTATAGTTCATATATCAATAAAGAAAGAAATAAATATATAATAAAATGTTAGGGTTCACCCATACCCTTATTAGGGGGATTATAAAAAAATAAATAAACTCCAAGGCCTTTTGGATTTTACAGTTATCTTGCATAAGAATTGTAGAAAATGGTCTTGAATTTTCATGAAACCATCAGACACAAATTATCAATTATTTGTATTCATATAGAAATATATTTCACATAAATTTTATGTGTAGCATGGACATAATGATTGAAAAAATGTGCATTTAATATTTAATTTTTTTAAAAACATGAAATGAAAAGTAAAAATGTAGAAAAATAGCTTAGAATTCCCTGAAATCGAAGTGAAATGATGAATGTTTAATTTTGTCATGGAGGAAATGATAAAATTTCAATATCACTTATAATTTTCTAAACATTACTAGTAAAAAAAATTATAGTTTTGAATGATTATATATAATTTATACAATCATAATATAATTTTAGATTACAAATTATATAAATAAGTTATGTGTTAAAAAACATGAAAATTGCCATGAATTGTTACTTTATTATATTATATAATACTTTAAATAATCAATTGGGCTGTAATTTTTTGTTTTCTATTATTTTTTAAACATAATAATTTCTTTAAATTTAATTATGTTTCAGTAATAATATTACATGTTTAGTTAACGGAATGATTTTATCTATGTTATTAGTTATACTATTTGGTAAATTATTAAACAAATTATTTATAAATTATACATTTGTTGAATTTATTAATTATGAGAGGTTTTTTTTTATTTTTTTATTTTTTGGAAAAAGTAAATGGAGTAGTGGATTTATTAATTTTTTTAAAAAAACAAATTACCTATAAAAAACATAAAACGTGGTTGGTAGTGATTGTTTTAGGTTTTCACTATATGGTTTGGTGGAGTCTATAGAGGCATCCAAAATTGATCATTATGGGATATTGTGAGTTTGTATTTAGTGACTTTTAGGTGGTGGTTTCTCTGATATTTAATTACTGAGCAATTATAACATGGAAAATTAGTTATTGCATTATAATTAAACACCATTAGCAACAAAAATGTAAGGATATGTCCCCATTAAATGGTTTTCAGTGACTATATTCAATATATGAAATTCAGATTATTGAAAAAAGAATAATGATTGATAAAAAATTTCAATTAAAAAATTATCAAGGAATTAATCATGATTCACTAATATGTATCCCCCTTATATCAGTTCTATAAAACCCATTAATCAATAAAAAAAGTAACTGATGTTATAAGTGTTAATAAAATATTTTCCCTTAATCCATTTATAAAAAAATTTATAACGATTCATTTTGTTATTGTAACAAATATTGATAATTAAATCTATACTTCTATAGTGTTTCTAAAATTACAAGATACTGCAACAAAAAATATTTTGATCTATAAAATACAAAATTTAAATAAATTAAAATTTAAGTCCCAAATACTAGAGAAAACACTATATTATAGACATTTCAACCATCGGTTTTTGTAATTAAATTTGTATATACAATTTATCACAAACATTCAAAAACATCATAATTCCATTATATTTAGCTCACTAACCCCCTTGATAAAGCACCAGATCGAGAAATAAATTTTCAAAAAAATCATTATTGATTGAGAAAATTAATTAACCCATATAAGAAAACAATTATTTTGTTGGTAATATTATAATGAAAAAGATAAACATAAATATGTATCAGTACATTAAGAAATTTTTTTTTTTAACAAAAACCATACATTTTGAGTCATAACAGTCACACCATGTATTGGATGATAGTTTAGATGATTCATACACCTCAAAAATGTATTATAGACCATTTACCTAAAGCTTAAAAAATAATATTAATGTGTTCTATTGATTTCATGTATTTCGTGTTTCTTTTGAAAAAAAGGTTAAATTTTAAACTAGAAACTTACAAATATAGTCCAATTGGGAACAATTTGTATTAAAGTCCGGCTTATTTGATTCATAAACATCAAAAATGACTTATGGGTCATTTTTATAATGTATTAAAACAATATAAATTCTTTTATACTATTTTGAGTATGTGGCATGTTTTCTGAACTAAATATTATATTTTAATTAAAACACACATATCATGTCACACAAGACACACCATGTGTCATATTAGTGTGTCGGTTATTAATACACATCACAAATGAAACAAAAATCCTTTTTTTAATTATGATTAAAATCCATGAAATTTTTGTTTTTTTTTCTCATGGTGTGATACTTTTTAGCTAAAATGTCATTTCTAAATGGATTCCATGCACTTTGAGTCGTACCAGTAATAGTATGTATCGTATTGAGGTATGGTTTAATCATATATGTCACAAATTACATTTAGATTTTTTTTCCTAAAATATTAACATAATATAAACTTGTTCTCTTGGTTTTGAGTATGTGGAATGAATTTTTACTGAAATTTGTATTTTATCCTAAAAACACTCATTTCAAGTCGTACTAATCACATCATGTGTTGAATAATTGTGTGACTATTTTTTACAACTCCCAAATGTCTTATGGGTTTTTTATAGATGCATAAAATATATGATATTTTTACTTTATTATGATTATGACATATGTTTTTTAACTAAAATTCAAATTTTAAACTATAAATCTAAAAGTAGTTACATACAGGGCACACCATGTATCAGATTGATGTGTGACGGATTCTTAGACATAAAAAATGACATATGTAACCATTCTATAAAATTTCATAACAATATGAAACTGTTTGTCAAAATTTGAATATGTTTTGTGTGTTTTGAAGGGAAATGTCAATTTTAATCTGAAAAACACATTTCAACTCATACTGGTCACACCATGTATCAGATTGACATTAATAAGATTATCACACATAAAAAATACAATATGTAAAAATTTCCAAAACTATCAATACAATTTAAGTGAATTTTCTTAGTTTTCAGTGTTTCTTCCTTGTTTTAAAATGAGATTTCAATTTTAAATAAAAAACTCACATTGAAACATATTAGGCACACCATGTAGATGAATGAGGTGAGGATTATTCCTAAATAAAAAAATAACTTATAAATGATTTTTCTAATGTATCAAACCAATCTTAATGTTTTTATAGTTTGTGTGTTTGAGACATTTGTTTTAAATTGAAAAATAAATTTTATACTAAAGAAAACATTGAGTCCTATCAAGAACATTATGTATGAGATTGATTTGGGGATGATTAAAACACATAAAAAATTGACTTATGGATTATTTTCCTAAATTTTCAAAATAATAAAAATGTGTTTTTTTATTTTTGAGTATGTAAAGTGTAAATTATAATGTAAAATCATATAATTCGAGTCATACAAAGCACAAAAGGTATATAGTTGAGTTATGGTTGATTCCTTTACCTCAAAAATGACTTAGGAATAATTTTCCTAATGTTTCATGAAAAATATGAATGAATTTACTTGTTTTTTATTATGCGTTATTTGTTTCTAACTAAAATTTCTATTTTTATCTAAAAACATATATTAAATTCATAATCAGAATATTGTATGAAATATTTAGGTACAATTAATTCATAAACATCAAAACATATATTATGCATTACAAAAATTGGAGCTCCTAATTTGGATCAAATTCTAGGTGAGAAGATACTCTCTCCCTGAATCTATTCCAATTAAAGGGAACCTTATTATGAGAACAAAAAACAAACATCTATTACACTATTTCTTATTCATCTTCTTGAATTATCTACATGAGAATTAACTAAATATTTAACTTGTAAAATTGATAAGTAAATTATCTATAAAAATTACGTAAATAATGATAAAATTAACTTAATAAGCTGTAGGAAGTCACATATTCATGACATATATATATATATATATATATATATATTTCATGATACCACTTATTTTTTATATTCATGTCTAAACAAGTCAATTTTTCCCTTTTGAATATGAGGGTTATCAACAGTCTCGGTAGTACTAAAAAAATAAATATACACTAATGAATAATTAATATTTTAAATAAATTTTTTATTATCCATGAAACTACCACATTAGGAATGCTAGTTTGTTGATCATATATGACATATTTCATATAATTTCAAACATTATGACCATAAATATTATCATAATTTTTTTCATATATTGTTTAAAAACTAAGAAAAACTACTAACTATATTATATATTTATTGATAGAGAAAAATTATTATATATAAACTAATACTTATCCACTTGTAAAATTTAATAGGATTCTTGTGCTCATGGATTTTCCCCAGTCTGTGATTTTCATGATATATAAACACAACCCTATCATAACAAAATTTCAATTAACATATAAAATAAAAGGTATAAGCTGAATTTTATTTGAAAATGGTTTATGTGGTGAATTGAAAATTCATAAGCATCCTCATTTGGGGAATATTTTTTGTTTATCCAGGCATTTAATCCTGAAATTAAGTATTCAAATTATCCAAAATGATTTAAATTAGAAACCAATTTTGTATAAAAATGTTTTGGAATAAGTATTGAAATGAATTAAATATATTGTGTATGATTAAATTATAGAGTTTTACCGCTACATAGTGGGTATTAAGAAGAGTCTATCATCTATAAGTTAATTTATAATTCCCCCTCCAGGTGGCCACTATAGTTGATTTCCAAAGCGAGGTCACAACATGACTTCTGGTGCACCTACCATTGCACTATAGGCCACCGACTACTTTAACCGGTCTATGGATAAACTTTGGGGAGACTATACCCACATATCAAACAAATTACATAGTAGAAAAACAAAAATAAATATAATAACCACCAAGAAAAAATAAATATATATCATGTGAAAAATTACAACTATAACAAATTATGGCCTCACACAAAAATGATAAATATACTCTATAGGCCAAGTATTCATAAAAATGAAATACAATACTAAAACTACCAAAATATCCTAACCACGAACCCATATGGTCCTGACCTCCCCTTCTCAAACTCAACATCCCATTTATACTCATATTACAGGTCCCCATCCTGAACCTATATCAGAAATCACCTTGATACTTTTTGGGTATTGAAGTTTCATGGAAGCCGGAGAAGGTTGTGGGTACGACTCTGTAGGCCACCACCAACAGTTTCTAAATGAATATCCATTCATAGAGTAGTTATGTAAGATAATAAAATGCAATAAATAAACAAGGTAGTTATGAAATATATTTCATGTTTAAAAAATAATGAATAACCATTTTACCCTTCATGTTCTATAACCCCATTATATCACCAAAAACTAAATATAGTAATATTGGGTGCCTAACCCATAACCTAATTGGGTAATATAAATTTAGTCATAATGTAATTTACTAAACAAATCTTATTAACATACCTTGGATCCTCGGTCCAGTAATCAAGCTATCTTCATGTGTTTGGGAATCATAGAGCCTCAGTCCGACATCCTAAACCACATTATATCGTTATGTTGGGTAGAATATATCCTCAGTACTATATCTCAACCATACATTAAATAACACATAAACATGATCCTCTGTCATTATTGTCTCATCAAATGTAATTTTGAGTGTCATAGAGACACAGTCTAACTCCCTAGCCTATGAATTATAGGGGTGGGTTTATAGCCTTAGTTCAACAGAACCCATTGTTTTAGAACCTCAATTAAAAAACCCTCATACGCTAAATCCATGTCCACAATCTTCTTTAACCATAAAATATTTTACATACACAACCAAAAAAAATTACACACATTTATCATTTACAATAAAAACTCATTAATCTTACCCACATAAAAGGAATAACACATTAATACATATACTATTATCACAAACACCCCCTTATGCTATATTATTCACTAAAAAATGACACAAACATTATTTCACAATTCAATGATATCTAAAAATTCAAATTAATCATTTAATACCATCTTGAATCTCCCCGTTAAAGTATGGGTCTTCCTTTTTAATTAAAAACTAAAACATGCCCCATGTCTTTAATTCCTATTATTAGACAACCATTATTCATTTTTTAAATGAAACGGGAGAAACACCCATTTAAAAACATTAATAAAATTTATTAGTTAAGTATTTTTCAAATAATTTTTTGGTAAAGCCATCCTTTCAAAATAGTACTAACTTCAAAACATCAATTCCATAACTTATTACCATGGTCGGGTCAAGACCCAAAACTCATAATTTAAAACATTCCCAAATCCCCTAGGGAACTTAAAAAATAATATGAAAGAATCCCTTTTATCTAATAAATAAATACTACATACCCAAATACAATTCCTAGCCCCTTCATTTCCATAATCAACCAATACAAATGATTCCCCGCTCATTTAATTAGTTTCATGGTTTTGGCGTACATCAAGGGTAGCCCTATGATCAGTCTAAAAAAATCATTGATCCCAATGGCGTTTTTGAAGTATCTCACACCTTAGTATAAGTCCCAAATCACATTCCGTAGTAAAATACATTAAAATGAGAAAATTCATAACATTAGCACAACCATATAAAATTATAAATCTTAATGATTATGGAAAACTCTTAAACACCACGTACCTCATTCGCATTGAAAAATCACTCTCTTAAATGTATTCTTTGATTAAAACTAATGAAAAATTAAAATACCGATAAAAAATATGAAGAAAAAATAGGGCCTTGTGGATTTAGAAGGAGAATAAATAATACACCCTACCTCTTCCTAAAAATGTAAGGAAACATAGTATATGACTTTCCAAGATCTCTGATTCGCACCCCACATCATTGAATATTCCTAAAAAAAGGTAGAGAATATCCAATGTAGGTGTAGGCGCTACTGGTTCATCACCCTATCTATAGGGGTGCGTATGTAAATCATTTTTAGGATAATGAAATATTATATGATAGAAAATGGGAATATCACAATTTTTAAGAGTCACATGGTTGGAAAAACCATGTGCCAATCATATAGATCCCTAATTTCAAGACGGGCTAGGTGACACGGTCCCCTAGAAGCACCCTCTTGATTTAAAAAACAATTCAGTGACCGTGAACTCACCTATGACCATAAGGTGGAATGGTTTCACAGTTTCCCTGGCCAGGTGCATGTTTCTCACTAACAATTCTCTAATTGTGTATTTCACACTGTTTTCCATCTTTTATACTCATTTTTGTATCCCGCACCCCAAAAATAACCTAAAACGTCTCACACACACCAGAACCACATCATTAGACATAAAAATGAAATTTTAACCATGATTTAAATAGGTATATAACTCAACCCATGGTAAGTATCATACAAACCTCCCCACCATATAATTGTTTATCCACAATTCATACATCCTAGGCATCATTAATCCTCCAATTCCAATGGTCAGTCATTGGGTTCACCTATCAAATTACATCTTCCATGTTTCTCCCAAAACACATTAATTTTGTAATAACAGTCACACTAAAAAAACGGGATGACGCTAAAACATTTCCCCCATTATGGTCAAAAATCACATCCTGATTCTCCTTAGGACACATCCACCTGTACTCAACCTTACCAACATCCACATAAGAAAAAAAATCTTGGTACCATCCCTAAACCACTGCACAAGAGGATACTGTCGAAGCACTGAACTACCCTATAAAATCCAATCGAAATACTTTTTATCTAATCCTCTTTTCATCTCATGGTCTAAATAATAATGGATCAACTCACTAAGATTCTAAATTCTAACGGTGACCCAAGATCAGCGTCACCGGTGGGACACAAAAATTATAACCACATTTTCCGACCTACATCAATCTAAAACAAGAGGCACAATTACCGTACTCTATTCCCAAACATACAAAGTAAAACCCAATCATAATGTTAATATCAATGTACTCAACTGGTCAAAATGAGATCCTACACTAATTACCAACACTGATACATGAAGTTAGATCTTACCTGAGTCTATCTAACTCCAAACACCAGTCACATTAATAAGTGGATACCTTCCCATAATGGTTCTCAACACAATATGCCTTAGATCACCAACAACATTTCCAGGGATGAAAACTTACATCATCAAAATTGATACCAACAAAACTTCAACTCATCCTATACAACATGCCCGATGTGTTTCCCAACTCACTAACCCAAATGTCCATTAAAAATCATCTCAATTATATAATTCATCCATTCATTGAAAAATAACAAGATTAGTCACACTTTCATCATCTATATCTCAACAAAGTACTACTTTGTTCTTTCTCAAAATCAATTCCCATTACTAAGGTGCACATATAATTCCAACACTAAGTGGAGGGAGATTACAACCCACCACGTCTTTTTTCTTTTACCCAACAATGTCATGCTATTTTGGAGGACTCACTACACTAGTTCCCAACATCCACTGTTGGAATCTTCCCCTCTACCAGGACATGATACGTTCTCTTTTTAAGGCATACATATATCATTTTCATGCAATCCCAAACATACATAACCAAACGCTTATGAAACATCACCATCATAGAATCTCCTCTTATGTAACCATAATGGGATCCACAACACCGACAAACATTTCTATGATTCAAACACTTGTATTTCCTCTTCGAATCATCCCAATCCCAAAGATACTTCTTGGCATGATAGACCACCCTAACCATGGCCAACCTAGCCTTCCCAAATGAACCCAAACATGTATCTAATGGGTTTCGTATTTCTATCATGACTCCACCACATCCACTCCATGTCCTAATCTTCACATATATAACTTATGTACTACTCTTCAATAAATAATTTTCATTATCATCAATTCACTCAATAAATTACAACTACTATAGATAATACTTTGATCACAATTTGAACCCTGAAACGTAAATGTGGTCATATAGCTTCCCCCAAAATAACCACCCATAACCAAGTACTACCCATTTCTAGCTTTCGATAATAGCACTCATGGTGTTCATCGACTGTCAGTCCAACCTGAGGACCTCTCCGGTAACCAGTATATGGTGCACATCCCAACATCCAACATTTCATATATCTCTACATGAACATAGAATATAATAGATCCCATATCTGATAAAAAAAATTCACGTATCTATGTATAATTTCAAATCTCTCTTAGCATACATGAGATGATTTTGAGATATTTGGACAAATCATCACTAGAAAAAGTACTATAAGACGCTTTCGACAAACGTCACCACAAACTGTTCATCACTTATTTCACCTCCCATTATGGAAAAACCATGACCTATCAACAGTCTCAGGCTTACTTTCCAACCATCATATCATTCACACCTAACGATCACAAATAAAAGGTGATTTCTAATAAAACATGCCACTATTTCATGACTCTCTCCCAAGGAGTCATAAACCCATGTTTCATGTGTCCCTACCACTTCTTCAACTATCGAGACCATCCAGCATAACCCTGATGATTCATAATAGAAATAAAATGATACACATAACTAAAAAACCAATGGACTGTCATACAACCTCACTTCCCCCCTTTGGATTCATATAATACATTATGCGTTTATCATGAGACACTTGTTCACCCATTCTAAATGTCATCATTCATTCCCAGAACATTCTCACATATAGACCAATTCAGATCCCTTGAGGCCTCACAATTTCCCCTGAGAAGACACTAAACCCGACTCTAGTTCACATGATTCATACATCACCAAATCTGCCCGCATATTCCTTCTCACACAACTAACTGTACCACCCGATCTATCAGCCTCATTAGGCTCAAGGCTTTCTCAACATCTCACCCAACAACCAAACCATTCAGAAGACCAAGACCAACCACATCACCCCACTCATCCTAGGTGTCCTCTATAACAAAAGAATTCATCCACTCTTATCTTTCCATTTTCTTGTCTACCCAAAATCAACATCGATCTCCCAGACTACCAACCCATAACCACAATTAATGTTTCTTCACAAAAACCATAAGACATCACACATTTTCATCTAGGAAAATCCTAGACTTGGAAACACACATAGGGTTCCATTTTAGATCTCCAAAACATAAAAATGTTCCATACGCACCCAAAATCACTAGAAACTGTAACTGTCCCCTCTCTCCAGTCCCAACAAATGCCAAATGATATCAACTACCAATATCAGTGTCACAGCTAACATAATCTACAATATATCCCTCAAATACATACACATAAAACCTCACAACAGCATTATTAATGTGTGTAAATCCTACCCACATTCAAAGCACATTGTTTCACCTTCACCAAGAAACCATTTACTATATGATTCATGCCAATAATACTCACAGACGTACATCAACACCATGTTTGAAACACCCACTCTATGGTCCAAAAAACAACTCTCAAAGTCTCAATCTTTAAGATTCACCACATAATCATTAATAGACCTCATTTAACAACAATAAGGTCATAAACTATCCAAAGACACAAAAACATTCAATTAATTGGAACATACAAAACCATCAAGGTTTCGCATCTCGTAACCAATGGTCTCAAAACTAAGGCACTCTCACAACCCAAACCACCCATAAAAAGGTTTAACAACCAAAACAAGTGATACCCACCACTAGTGTACGTAAAATCTCTATCATATTCAAATTTCCATTATTAATTAATCTTTTCCATTTGAAAACAATTTTTCCCATTTCAGATATTCCATATCAAAATCCATGAATTTTCACAATCACACACCATATTATTATATTATTATCGCAATATCCATGAATTATTCAAATTATTTTTTCTATCATATTTCATTAAAACCATATTTAAGTAAATATTAAAATCATAATCCATAGGATAAAATCCCAATAGTAACATGTGAGACCCCAAGAACTATCAATATATATAAAATTATAATTTTTTTTATTAAGAATAAATTTTGAAGGAAGAGTGGAAAACCATAAAGTAAAAAACATCAAGAAATATGATATGAAATGGCCGAATCTCCAAATTGTAGTTTAAGTCTTTTAGATCCCTTACCTTTGAGAAGACTCCATTGTGTAGTGTTGGTCCACCCGTATGGTATGTCATTGAGGAGATATTCAAAATAGATTGTCATGTTATCCAAATATTGATTGAGCTCCTCCACTGAAATTTTCTTTCTATTAGATCCATGAGCCAAGATAACACATTGTTTGTTGATCCAAGATTTCTGCTCAGAAGTTAGAGTAAAATTTATGCTCCTCTCAACCATTCTCTCAAAGTCCTCTGGTGAAGAATCAACCTCCATATACTTCTCTAAAAATTCTCAATTACCATTAATGATATTTTCCCACTCCTTACATTCTGTCAGTTCATTTCCCACCTGGAGGCTAGCAGTATCCGCATGTTCATTTTCATCAGGAACCATATTATTATCGAATTCTTTTTCTTTACCCAGAGTGAGATTTCTGGAGCTTTTGGACATCTTCATCAGTGCCTTGCTCTTTCTTGAGGATCGAGTCACCAGAGGGTTTCGATGATCTAAGTAGTATTTCTTGCAATGCGGCCTCTGGGTGCACTTAATAAAATCTTCAAGGCCTATAATAGAGATTTTAGCTTTCCATGAGGAGGATATAAGGTAGTCATCTGCCATATTATCTTCCTTGGAATCAAAAGGGGAGTCCGAGGAGTACTGCAAATCTTCTTGTGAGGTCTCCATTTCATCGATATCCCTATAAGCTTGGAACTCTATTTCTCCCAACACCGCAACCCGAATTTGGGGGTCAGAGGTCATTTCTCCATACTTCACCTTCTCTGCATAGGATTGTTAGACCTTCAGGACCTGAAATGATTTTTCCAAACCTCCTGGCTACTTGAAACAATGATCCATATACTAAATTTGAGCTATTGGATCCTCCAATAATGGACACAGTGGATCTTTACCTATGTGCAATGCTTCACAAACCTCCCCAATCATGAAAACATCATTGGATATACTAGAAGAGGCTGGTTGCACAACTTGTTCAGAATTACAAAGAGACACAACATATAAATACTTCGGAGGGCCAACAACACCCAGGTCGCGTTTCTTTCTTGGAAAATATGTCTGAGGCTTTAGGTTCAGTCAGAGTGCACCTCAAAGGCTTCTAGATATCCTGAGACCCATCACATAGAATCCCTGAATCATGTGAGATCTGTTCGGACCCATTCAAATTTTACCTTTCAATTGTCCCAAAATTATCCACATGAAGAATCAAATCCTGATCAGAGGATACCCCCCAGAGTTAGTAGGAATCCACCATCACCCAGAGCCATCCGCCCACTAGGTCCTTTTCTAACCCATCGGCATGAATGAGCCAGATGCCCTAGGTAAGAGCACTTTGAGTAGAAAAACGTCCAAGATTCAAAAACTAAAGGTTGTTTCCATTAGAATTTCATTACAACCGAGATCCAGACCCATTCAATGGGGGTTTTGAAACATCAACTTCAACACAGATTCGGGGGGGGGGGGGGGGGCGACAGTATGACAAACAGAACTGGTTCTCGAGTCCGATAAAAGTTACTGACCGACTAAATTACAATACATTCAGATTATAGAGGGGTTCTGAAAATGGAGAGGGAGCTCAAGAAAGCTTAGCCACAAATTAGTTGATAGATAATCTCGCTTAAAATAGAGGTCGAAGGAAAATTTAACCAGGTAGAAGCAGAGGTCATTTCCGAAACAAGGAGCTCCTGACCAAGCAGAGATCAGATCCTACTGGGATGAATAGAGGATCATAATGTGGCGCTTATCAAGCAGACCAATAGACACCCATTCATGGAGATCCCATGAAAAAAAGATAAAACAATCGAAGGAGTCCATCGATGGCCGCCGAGAGATAAAACGAGAAACCAGAGTTTGATTACAAAGAGATGAAGCTTCTATAAACTCTGAAATCGATAGCACGAGTTGAGGGAAACCATCTCGGGGGTCTAGGACTTTAGGTCAAAGAGCCATACCAGGGAATGACGATAAGAAATCGGGGTTAGGGAATGGGGTGAAAGGAACTGTGTGCTCCGATATTGAATGGCGTACCCTCCTCATTGATGGGGGGGGCTCTAGCGGCGGCCATCGCCGCCTAGGGCATGGGCTAAGTGCAGGAGCCGAAGATACCTAGAAAACTCCCCCAGAATTTTTGGATAAAATTACCAAGAACTATCAATCACAGGAAACATACAGATGTAATATCACTCTTTTGAGATTTTCATGATGCATGAAGTCATTCACCATCTATTTACATATATTTCCATGAGATAATGACTCATAAAAAATAACATCACATCCTAGTGTGCAACTCAAGGTGGATATATAAACCAACCATAAAACCGAAAAAGAAAATATCAACCCCCCTTCCATAATTGGTATTCATTCATGGGTGGGGATGTAGGAACCCATGAACAATCTCATTTCCACTATAACTAGCAGCGGGAGTATATAGAGAATCATTAGATAGAATATACCATCATATGAGAGTAATTCCACAACATAAACAATGTCAATATATATAATTAATAGCATGGAAAAATAAATATACATCATTTAAAAATATACAAATATAAAAAAGGAATACCTAATAAAACAATGATTTGTATTCTATAAATGTTAGGAATTCATACAAATGAAATAAAGAACTAAAACATTCAAAATTAACCAAACAAAAATTTGATTCCCAACCCGGTCTGGAACACCCATTCTCTAACCCATCATCACATTTATAAAAAAATAAAGGGTCCCTGTCCTAAACCTATATTATAAAATTGGTAGCATTCTTTCAGTTACCCAAGTATCATAGCTGCCCAAGTACGGTGTGAGTACAAAGCCGGAGGCCAGCAAAAATGGTGTCTAAAGAAAAATTGAGTCAATATAGTAGTTTATTCATGATAATAAAATTCAAAAAAAAATGTATCAATTAAATATGATTTACATTAAAAAAATCAATACAATCCATTTTATACTTTAATTTCCATAACACCAACGAATCAATAAAAAATTAGACTATTAATACTAGGGAAAAATCTAAATCTTTAATGGGTTACATAATTTTAATCATAATAAAATTCCTTAAACAAAAATTATTAACATACCTTGGAGACTTAGACTAGTAATAAATCCATGTCCATGTGTTTTGGAAGCATAAATCCTCAATCTAGCATCCCAACCCACAACATTTATATACGTTTGGAAGAATAAGGCCTCAATATTATCTCCCAGCCATACAATACATAACACATACATTGGATCTTAAATCCAGGATGTCACATAAAATGACACATTTAGGGTTATATAACTTCATTCTAACACCCTAACCCGCGAATTATAGGGGTGGGGTTTAAATTTTCATTAAAACATGACTTATAGGATTAGATACACATGTCAATACCCCATATAACACCCATCCATGTGCACAAGCTTCATTAACCATAACACATTTAAAAAAACAAACAACAAAACCATACACACATTTATCCATTACAATCATAACTCTTTATAAATACCCCACATAAAAGCATAACTCATGGACTCGTATTCGATTATTCAAAAAACTCAATATATATTATCATCAAAACAAAAATTATCATCAACTTCATTTCATAATTCAATCATACAAAACAAAACAAATTACTCCAAAAAAACACCTTGAATCCCCCCCCTTTAAAATATAAGTATTCCTATTTAAACAAAACCTAAAACATGCCCCAAGGATTTCATTTTCATTATAAAAGAACCATTAAAAATTATTCACAAGAAAGAGACCACACCCCCATATTCAATTTATCAGTTTAAATACATTAATAAGAACCCCTTTTCAAATCATTATGTGTATAATAACTCCATTAAAAACAATACTCACTATAAAAACGTTAATTCATTCATTTATAACAATGATTGGTTCAAGATCCAAAAGACGTCATTTAGACCATTTCAAAACCATTTTGTCACATAAAAAACTAACAACCAAGCATCCTGGTTAACCTATTAGAAATGTTCACATACATAAATAAAATTTATAGCACATTCATTTCCTTAATAATTCTATCTCATTGTTTCCACAATCATTACACCATTTTTATGAATTTTCCATACCCCAAGGGGGGCCCTATGTTCATCCAAACATCATCAACGAACCCAAAAATGTCCATGAGGGGTATCACACTTCAATATAACTCTTATATAACTTTCCACATCCAGAAAAATTATAACATAACAAGTTAGATCATTGGAACAATAAAATAAACTTATAAAACATCATGAATGTTGTAAAAACAATAAACACTTCATAACTCTTGTTTGTAGACAATTACATTCTAAAACATATCCCTTGATTAAAAATAATGAAAAAATTATATATCAATCCAAGAATCAGTTGGAAAGCTGGTGTTTGGGGATTCATAAGGATTGGAAACTACACACCATGCCTCTTCTTGAAAATCTGAGGAAATGGAGTTGAACACATATATCGATCTTTAATTCGCACCCCATGGAACTCAAAATGAATATGAATTAAAATTGAATCACCCAATAGAGGAGGATGAGATTTTTGGTATGTCACCATAGATGTAGGGGTTAAAATGGGGAAATTTGGGGGATAAATAAATAATATTAGTTGGGAAAATGTGAATTTTCAACTTTTAAAGGGTCACACGGTTTGGCCTCACAATTATTAAAATTGTGCACCAATAACAAGTATCCATTTTTTCAAGAGGGACAAGCTGCATGGCCACCTAGAAGCACCCAAACAGTTTGGGAAACCATGTAGTGACCATGAACTAGCCATTGATTTGAAGAAGTTCTTGTTTTATTGTTTTCATAATTAGGCATAGGTTTGTCACTAACAGTGCACCAACAATGAATTACATGTTGTTTGGCCTCTTTTCTTCTACTTTCATGTCTCACACCCCAAAAACTTTCCAAAAACATTTCATACTCCAAATAATGACATCATAAACCAATAAAAGGATATTTAACCAAAAGTTAAAATGATACATGCCTCCATAGAAGGTTGTATTCATAAATCATTTTCAATCATTATTGCTAATTTTATGACTATTTATGAATATTTTGCTTCATTAAATGAGGTTTGTTTGTAGTAATGATGTGATGATTAATGAATTCAAATATTCTATCAAATCTTTTACCCTTCAAATACTATTGATATTAAAAAATAAAAATATGAATACTATTTAACTATAATAAATATATTATATCATATATTAAATAATAATAATAATAAAAACACAAATCATGTATGTATTTAAAATTGAGATTCATAGACATTCATACTTAATGGGTTCATCTACATTCTCAAGACCAAGAATATTTGTAATAGAATCTACATAAATGTTTTTTTAAAAATCAATTATGGTCATATCACCATATTTTTGTTTGATCTACACAATCATGTATTATTAGTTAATATTTATGTTGAAATGGAAGGTTAAAGGTTCATAATGGTGGTCATTTAGATCATTTAGTTACACCTTATTTTATTTAACATTGTCTTTTAACACCTTTTATTTCTATATCTATAATAACATCCATCAGTTCAATCCTTTTTCATTAATTGTTATGGATTTTTCATAAAAAACTTTAAAGGAATACCTCCTTATTGACATGTATTTCTACACGATCAAACAACCAAACAATGAAATCCCTTATAGAAATCATGATCATATGAACATCTAGATCATCAAGGGGAACACTTAGCTCTGTTCTCAACACTTGAGATAAATGAATTCCCACACTAAAATGATCTATTAGATGTTTTATATTTTTTATAATATCTCTTTGGATAGTGTAAACTATACCTCTTGGAAAACAATTATGGGTGGGTGCTGATAGATACAAATAATAATCATTTTCACCCTATATAATATCAGTATAAGAAATTTATTAGGATTTCCTAATTCAAATTTAACACAAATAATTATGAAATAATTTATTATAAATGGTAATTCATACAATTGAGTGGAATGGCCTGCCTTAATGATTTTAAGGGTGGGGAACTTTATGTAATGATTTTTTTTGTTTATTCTATTTGATATCTTCCCATTATATAATCTGATAACGTACACTTTAAATTATGTTTTTATTCTATATAATCTATTAATTTTTACATCTCATCGATTTTATTTTCATTATCATCCTTTGTATATTTTACTAAACATATTTTTGTGGTGACACCATAAATCTCTCAACTCTAACGTGGACATATTTGTACGGCCCCTTCAAGTCCACTAATAATAGTCATTCACTGGGTAAATTAGATGATGATTAAAATATCTAAACAAGATAAAAAATATAATACATTATGTTATCCTTGTTATGTAATATTTATTTAAAGAAAAATAGGTTTTTATTGGGTCATACTTACATATGATTCCCCGGATTTTTTAGTTCTTTTATTTATTAGTATATCATATCTATTATATTATCCTCATTCCATATAACGTGATGCAGTATATTAGTGGATTTGGGTTTTGAAAATCACTATTCATCTAATAAAAGTAACATAATTTTATTTTTTTCATAGAACATAAAAGTATTTATATACATTTAAAATACGTACCATTTTTTCCAGTGAGGAACCCAATCCATACATTATAGTAGGGATAAGTGGGTTTTATCACACGCTTTTTATTTTTATAATTGAGTTTCAATTTAATATATTAAACATTATTAATCAATTTTTTTAATACACATATTGTAATGAAATTTATAACTAATCACAATATTCTGGAAAGGATGTCTCTTCACAATGATCAATAAATACATTCTATGTTTCTTACTTTATCATGTGTGCATTAATTTGTGGTGGGTGCTGGTTTAGTTTACCATAAGCATCTCTAATATGATGTTCAGTATGAAATTCTTGGAAACCTATAGAAAAATTTATAGTTACAATTAATTCTAATTTTATATGGTTGTCATATGGTATTAATAAACTCTAAAAGGGATAATGAAAAATAAATCAAGGATTAATTAATTTTTTGAAATATAAATATTTTATATCGTAATATTACCCTTATATCTTCCCTGATTAGTGACTTAATCATGAGAAAAACATTATTCTAACTATGTACCTCTTACAATATTTACATTTGAGTGGTGAGCTCAATTATACTAATGAACATAGACAAGTTGTATTTAATAGGCTCGTCGTGTGCATTGCAAGCAACATTGAATTTTATGCCTCTTATCCCCACCTTAATAATTTTTATTAACACCATCACACTAAAACACAGTTATTTTATGGGACATAATTTTTTCACCTTTTACTATTTCTCAATCTTTGAATTTGTTAATTCATTATTCATTTTGATTCTAAGCATCAGCTTGTGAAAAAAATTGTTGTTACTCTACATTAGGAGCATTAGTATATTGAGAAACCTATTGTTTCTAATAATTAGAAGAATTGAAATTTGAATAAACTATTATCTATATAAATATATTATGGTTTAATTTTTATTATGTAAATTCATTTGTGAACAGATAATAATATATGGTAAGACAATGTATATTACCAAAAATATAACCTAATTATTGAACTCTGTTTTTTTATTAAAGGTCAAATAAATTTTACCCCACTATTGAGTATCCAAATCCTGAAATTGTTTTTATTCATTTAATAAATATTAAATTTTCTATATTGGAAAAAATATAAAATTATTTTTACATATTAGTTAAAGGATCATCATTAGTTGAATTAACATATTACCCATCTCTGGTTTTGGTTGATAACAGAAAATTTGAGCACTTTTTGTTTATATGATCTAGAACATATAACACATGTACATCATATGATATAATTATAATTGATTCATATTTTTATGCATATATAATGAAGTCTTGATTCATGAATTTAAATTCATCCATTTTAACTTCTCTATTATTATCAATGTACTTGAATTAAAAAATCATAACAAGGAATGTTGTATAATAAAACTCTATATTTTTTAATGTTTTCAAAGTATAAAATATCCACATATATTAGATTTATACATTTGGTACTAGATACATTCATCACTTAAGCCACATGTGTAACTCGACTATTTTTCCTACTAAAAAATTCAACATGTTACATGGTATATTATGTATAAACATTAATTATATAATAACTATAAAATCATACATGTACATTTGGTCCTCTAGCAATCAATAAGTTTTTTCTGAATTTAAATTCAGATTTTAATTTGACTGATAAATATTATGGTCATGAAACAATTCTATAAACTATGTATTGTGTGTATTGTATATCAATATTTCATCCCTTGAAAGATTTAAATTCCTAATAATCACTTTTTGGGTTTTAATATATAGGAAAATCTATAAAAAATATATATAACAGAACGGTGATCCAACTTATTCAATATAATAGTATTGGTGGAAACATCTATTCCAGAAATGCATTCATCCACCTGACACTTCAGTTGATAAGATATTAGTAGAATAATTCATTCCACATTGAATAGGTAGTTTGTAAAAAATTCAATATCTTCCTAAAAAATATACCACTTTTCAATACATATTTCTGGTGAAATATTCTTCATTACATACCCTTTAAAAATATCAATATACCATTCTATGTGGAACATCCATTTATAATGTAGAAGACCACATAGTTGAATCTCTCTAATAAATTGAGTCATCATATCAATGAATAACTATAGGATATACATCTCTATTTATTCTAATATGATAGAAATTTAATTTTCTATAGTTTTAAATTTGATCAGGTCTTTAAATTTCCTATATATAGCCTTTAAAAATAAATAGATAATGGTTTATGTATAATAAACATTATAAAAAATGAAACAAAATTCTATGGTCTTAGACCATTTATCGATACATTTTAATCATGTTCTTTGAATAATATTTTCATTAAATCATCCATTAACATGATAATATTGATATTTTATGAAAAGACCTATGGAAAGGTTAAATAATTCAATAATTTGTTAAAATGAAATCTTTCTTTCTTGGAAAGAGTTTATGATGATGGAGTATGAAAATTACCTATTTCACCCTTCATGGATTCCATCTCTTCTCATATTCCCATGTCAATAATGATCAAACTATCATTAATATCATTTTTTGGTATATTTAGTAATATTTTAATGAATGTATCGCATAAATTTGTTTAGAAACATTAAATCAAATAAATTTTAAACATAAATAAAATTATAGTATATTTATTCAATAAATGATAACTTCATTTTTCCAAAAAATGATTATAATGATTTTCATTGAACGATTACCAAAATTAGTGTCCATATCATTTACTTTATAAAATATTTCATCAACTATTAGTGGAGATGGTGCTGTTCCATCTTTGGAACTATCATCGAATGATGTTTCCAAATTTCTATATTTATATCATCAAGGTAGAAATCTAGTATGTCCTAGAAACATAGTTTTTGAATAATGTATCATTGTAACTATGTGTATACCTTATTCAAAAAAGAGACACCCTTGAGTTCCATTAATTTTATATCATGAAAAAAATTATATAAGTTGTGAAATTATTTATAACCACGTAAAAAATATATCTCAATGAGAAATATTTATTTATATATGTATCATACAATGTAACAATTTAATCTAATATTAATTTCATATCATTAATCAATGGATCCAAATAAACATAAAAATCATTACCATGTTTCTTTGGTCCTGATATAAATAGAGGAAACATAATTTGTTTTCACTTTATACATAAATATATTATACTTTAATAATTTACCAAAATAATTGGACATGTACTATGAGTGATATTTTATAACTAAAATGATTCACTCCATATATATGCATAATAAGATGAAGGTTTATCAACTCATTTTCAAATTCAAGATATGTGTCATCAATTTTCATCCACTGGGGAGAGTATTTAGAGTGATAATGTTTTATGTCTTTATTTCTTGTATTTTAATCCAACCTTAATTGTATATCAGTCTCCTCACTTCAATATAGGATCTTAAACCGTGGAATTATTGTAAATTACTGTAAAATACATTAAGGACATCATTCTTCTTTCTTGGGTTGAGAGACAACACATTGTTTCCATTTTTAAGTGATTCATGTCCCTTATGAAATTAAATATTGTCATTTGAATCAGAATATATTATTTTATAGATCATACCAATTCAATATAGAATTGTTTTAGCATCATATGATTGAATGGGTAGCTCATTATCTTCACTGATCATATCATTCTTGTTAGATACCAATATAACAAAGTTAGAGCCACTCCATATGTATCCATATTTTACCTTATATATCTTCAATGGGGTTGACAAGGTTGAATATTTAGTAAGGCTAGTATACTTCGACATATTTTCAAAACTCCTTTAATTATAAAATAGTTTTGTAAAATCATGATGTTCATATTCAATAGTCATTTTAATTTATTCAATGTGTTCATCATCATAATTCCCAAATATAATAATATCTTTGATATGGACTTCACAATTGTTCATACTTGTAATTATACAAGATGGTCTATAAAATCTAGTATTATCCTAGCGAACAGGTTAATTCAGTTTTTCCCCATGTTTAGAAACATTTTTAACTTCAATGTACTTTTTTGATAGATCAATTGTTCTCCCAACTCTTATATAATAATTAGTCTTAAATAAAAATATTATAAACCTAGACAAAAGATTATATTAGGGTCATATGAATGATCTTTTGAAAATGCGATGATCTCTTTCCAACAATACGCATACACTTTTTTCATATGATTCTAATTGATCTTTTTTTATTCTTATCCATCTTACTTGATTTTGTAATATTAATATTTAAAAAATTAATAAATACATATATATTTTTACCTAGTTAAATTAAGATTCCATTCTTAAAGAATCATTCAAGATACATGAATCCATTCATCTATGATAATAGGAGATGAATGATGTGTATTTAAATTGTATTTTACTGGGGTAAATCATTGATAGAAGGGAAATTTTGATATCTATATTATTATAAATAATCTATTTAAATTTTATTTTGTATAAAAACACATAGGTCATGGAATATTTCTGTAACTATTCAACGTGGGATTACAATAAGAGGAAGGAGTTAATGTTTTTTTCCTAAATCATTATGTTTTGGGATAGGTGGTGTATAATTATGAGAATTCTTATAATATGGATATTATATTTTTTTAGATGGTAATAAAATTTATAGGGACCGATCACCATCGCTTGAGAATCCAATCTTTGATGAAACTCAATATTTTAATGGGGGTTTATGAATGCATAAAATTTAAAAAATTCATATGATGGGATGAATCCTCAATGAATAGTGGTGAAAATTATCATTAGGGTTAGAATGAATAATAAACATCAACAAAATTTGAAGAACTGTCCTAGTGGGATTAGTAAAAACCGTCATCTAAAACTAATGATTGTATTATAATCCCAACTACCTAAGATCGCCAGAAATAAAACACAGTCATAATGGAACCAAAAATGACAATCAAAAATGGAAAAAAAAATAGATCATATTATTGGAGTGAGGATTAGGAATTAAGGTTTCATATATAGATTTTCTAAATTATAGTCATAATTTTACAATATCAAACCAAGAAAAAGAGTTCAAACTAACATGAATATTTTTATCAGTAATGGTTTGATTATATTTGAAATTTATGAATGTTTAATGTTGAAATGTTTGTATGATTGAAAAATATGAATTAACTTTAAATTAAGTTAAACAATATTTATTTTTATATATTATGTTTCTAGAATGAATCTAATAATTCTGAGGTACACTTTTTAGAGAAACAGGCTAGACAGTGGGAATATGTCTTTGAAGATGACGTTTTATGTGGTTATGAGGCTTTAAGAGTGAGATATTATCACTAATTCATCTTGGATTTAATTTTTCACATTGCAAAAAAAACATAATGATAAACGATGAAACAAAACATAGGTAGTGATGAACTGTGATGCATTAAACATATTGTGAAGAAATGTTGATCATGATTAGAGGTGCATCAGACGAGTTACGGTGATAAGATATCATGAATGGTGATAATATATACTAAATATTATCTCTATAAAATTTAAAAAATATTTAATGGAGAGTATGATGGTGGATTAAATCATGTTTTCTTAAATTTTTATATAGGAAATTTTAAAAAATAATATAAAATCTCATATTAAACAAATAGAATCACAAGAATTATGATTTGAGATGTTTTATTCTTCTCAAAAGTGCATGGGGTAGCGGTAGAAAAGTCCGTCATCGAAGTTATATCTGGAATGAAATGACAATGTTTATTCTCTTATATTTGAATTTATAAGATCGAGAAGGGGATATATTAGTGCCTTCCCAAATGCAATTATAATTATATATTCTATCATCACAAGAATATAAACAATTGATAAAATCTATATTTTAATTTTATAAATTTAACACTAATAAATATACACATTTATCAGTGCTAAATAATCCATGAGAAAAAATATCTATATCAATGTTATTATTTTACTACTAATAAATAAAGGTTTTATCTACACTTTTTTGGAGAACGATGATAAAAATGATTAAAATAAAATAAAAAAATAAAATGTAAATATATTTAAAATGATTTCATTAAAAATAATAATAATAATCATAATAAACATTATTAATGAATATAGACATATAATTTCATGAATGTAGAAAATGAGTGACAATGAATAAAAATGAAAAGATGTAAGAAAACTAAAAATGAATATTTATTAAAATAAAGATGAATAAATATTTGAGATGTTATAAGATACAATACACATTAATTTCATGAATTGTAAACATATAAAAAAATAATGAAAATTTGGTAGTCTTGCTTTGACATAACGGTAAGGACCGAGTAATATTACATCAAGGTTGGGGGTTCAAAAATCATTAGGCGGAAATTATTGTTGCACGATATAGAAATACAATAGTAGAAATACAGTATTAGTTGAAATATGAACCATAAACACTATAGTGGGAATATGAACTGTAGTTAGAAATGTAGCGGTGGCGATACTATAATAGATATTATAGCAGCCCAGGTAGTGTAGTACTACTATTCACTATAGTGCCTTTGGGCGAAAATATGAGTCTTCATGGACATGTAATGTAATTTTATGCTCACTATGAATATAGTCCATGTAATGGGTGTCCTATTCCAAAAAATTGTTCCTTTGTTTCAATACCAAAGGATGCTTCAGCCCATAATTTTAAAAATAAATGAATAAAATTATAAAAAATGCTTGTATATAAATTAATTAAATAGATTTCAAACATTTTAAAAATATTACAACTTTATCAATAAATTTAAATGAATATTAATCATATGAATTAAAACCATAATAGTAATAATAAAACATTAATAAATAATTATTCATAATAAAAATGATAAATTACATTATTTGTAAACACGTACAAAAATGAAGAGAACTTGAAAACGTGAATTTAAGAACATTTATTGTATACATTTCAAACATTTTATAATATTAAAACACAAAAAATAAACTTTAATATATATTTATTATATAAAAAAATAACAATAATATTAAAACAACATAAATAATTCTTTCGAATAAATATTAAAAATGAATAAATTCCAAAAATATTAAACGTTAATAAATATTAAAAATAAACAAAATATATTTTTAATTAAATATTGATAAATTTGAAAAAAAAATTGATATATCAAGAAAAATATTGAAAAATGTGAATCAATTACATTATTTATGTTAATTACTAAGACATATAAATGACTAAAATGATTAAATACATTATATAAATTTTATTAATAATATTATTATTTAAAATGATTTATATTTACAAATAATTAATATAAATAATTAAACTATATAAAATTTAATTAAATACAATAACATATACTAATAACTGATAAACTAAATTAAATATTATTACATTATTTGGTTAATTATGTAAACAAATATTAAAAAACTAGTTAAAAAATATTTAATTCTCATATACTAAAATTTAAATTTAAAATTATTACATAATTAACATCATAAAATAAAAAATAGAATTGGGGATTTCATATGATAGGGTTCAATTTCAAACCAAAATGGCATGGGTTGGAGATAGTGTTATAGAAATCAATTATATAAATTTTAGACATATTAAAAATATTAAAACAAAATAAATAGAAATACAAAAATATTAATCATATATATTGAAAAAATATTGAAAATATTGATTCATAGGAAAAAAACAATGTACTACTATTAAAAAAGGAATAAAATCAAAAACAACTAAAAATTAATAAGCTTCAAAAATGTAAATTGAAATAATTATAAAACTAATATTAAACATGAATAATTAAAATTAAAAAAATTACAACAAAAAATTAATAAAAAGTTAATTTATTTTTTTAATTACATGATTTTTAAAAACATAAAAATTCACATAAATTAATAAATAAGTAGTTATATTATTTCTAAGTATTTATTTATTCACTCTATGGATGGTATATAAAAAATATTTAATGAAATGGTATTTTATAATATAAATTATCTCCACATTTGAGATCACACCTCCTTGGACTTCCAAGTGTTCATTGATTCATATGGTTTTGTATGCTTGGTGTTTTGATCTTGGGGTAATCGCATGATCGTATCTCTTTTACTATCTTCCCTTGATGAGGTCATTCTAGAAACGTCAATGAGAACCTGTGATACTAAATTATTTATGATTCATGGGGTCATTCAGGTGTGGGAATGCTACATTGGGGATTCTCTTCACTGGTTCTTCATAGATCATTAATCATTCAATGACATCTTTTATAATATGCATGATGAATCACCTGGTGGTTGTGTGAAGTGATGGAGAGTGATCTTGTGAATCATTGGAAAAATATCTCGCTCACTGATATGGTAAAATCCAAAATAATAGCTATGAAAGACAATGATTTTTTCCCCATTTAACATATATATTTATTAATTGAGGTAAAATTCATCATTATGTGTCACTTTAATTTGGGTGTGCTGAATACACACTACAATATGTATAGGGTCTACAACACAGAGTGGCTATAAGAGAAATCGGTTTGGGGAACATCATATTCGATTTTTTTAATGATATGGATAAAAATGCTCTCAATATGTGGTCATGGTATTTTAATAATCATCTCGTCAATATAGATGATTTAAAATTTTATTGACATCTCTAAAACTAATATTTCACATTCTCTCTTCTAGGTGCAATGAAAAGGAAATTTTTTCTTTCGCACATTGGATCAGGTATTGCATGAAATTGGAAACCATATTGGCACTTTCACAAAAACATGTTTTAGCTATGCTACACTATAATAGTGCTAAAAAATGGAAGTAAAGGGGGTATCTTTATTAGTGCTGATAAAGGGTGCATCTAACCGCTCTAAAAATAGCTCTTAAAAGAACTAATTTATCAGCGTTTTTTTAGAACTCATAAATCTAACCCCTTTATCAACGATTTTTTAAACACTTTTAATGGGAACCCCTTTATTAGCCCTTTTTTAGTAGGGTTTGTAATGGGGAGTCATTATCTGTGATTTTTTTACTAGTGCTTCTAAATGGTATATTTCTAAAAAATTATATTTCATTACAAATAATAAATTTATATATAAATATATTTATATTCATATTAATATAAATATAATATATATTTTTAAATTTGTTTTAGATATGTATTAATAGATAATTACATTTAATATAGTAGATATCTATTATAAATGAGTTATATCATATTTAAAACATATTATAAATTAGTAATTTAAATTATCATCGTCTAATAATCATTTTCTGACAATTTTCATGAGATGAAAAATAAAAAATTTAATATAAGATCTGAAATAAATAATTAAAAATATTTACATATGATTTATATTTCAAAATATATAAGCCTTATAGTATCCATTTTATTTAAATTTCAAATATCATAATATTTATATATCTATATTGTGTGTGTGTGTGTCTGTTTTTTAATGTGTGTCATTATTAAAAAACTAATATGTACTACCTATATATTCAATCATATGAATTTACATATGAGTGTATATTATATGTAGATATATATAAATATGTATAATTATATGTATATATACACATATGTATAATATATATGCACGTGTATGTATTTTGTATATATTTATGCATTTAATTATTTATTTTTACACACACACTAACATATTTTATTAATTTATTTAAAAATAAACATATTAATAAATGAATAAATTAATAGATAAAAAATATAACTATAAAATATATATATTAATCTATATAAATATATATTAATATATAAATATACATATAAATATAAATTAATTTAACTATATATATATTAATATAAATTTATATTAATTTACAAATAAATATAACTATATATATATTTAAATATCATTAAATAGAGGAAAAACAAGATGTGTGAGAAGTAAATGTGTAGGAATGCAAGAAAGGATGTCTTTAGTTCAATTCCCATAAGAGGAAAGTGTGTGTGGGTGGGTGCAGGTGGGTTCTAGCACTGTTAATGGGTGGGTACATGTGTGCTATTAATTGGGGTGGCATGGGGTTTTTTGTACTTGCACATGACTTTTTATAGGGACGTCAAGTGATCTTAAAAATGGGATCTTGAATTAAATTTCTTTTCCATCTATCAGTTATTTTTTAACCATAATTAAAGGGACCCCCTTTTAATAACGCCTTGATTATCAATGATTTTTCACTAATAAAGACCATTTTGAGTGCTAATAAAGCCCTATTTTGTGGTTCTGTGGTGATTTTGTGGAATGGGATCAATCAAACCCTATACATTGGAGGAATTCCGTCGGCATTAGGATGTTGGTAGATTTATCTCAACCACTAATGGAAGGCACCATGTTGTCAATTGAGGATTAAAATTTATAGATCTCTTTTGAGTATGAATATATATATGCATTATTTTTCTTCTATGGTTTCCTTTGATATGAAGAAATGTAATTCCCGTTAATTGTGACGGATGGGGAAGGAAATATTGTATTGTAGTATAGACTGTGGATTCATGATAAAAGTCTAGTAATTTCATTTTTATTATAGTTAGAGAAGAAAAAATACACAGATATACATAGAAAATCCCTTTGTGTGTAAGAATCCCCCAATCATAATATTATTTCTATTAGGGTCTCTGTTCACTCATATAGATCATTCTGACCATGTATGATCAAATGGAATGTAGTGGAAAGATTCATGATTTTTTCTAATAAAAAAGTGATTACCAGTGAACCTTAGGTAGTGTGTTATATAATTATAGATTTCCACATGTATTTCAATTCACTAACATATAAGGGTATTATAATAGGGTTATCTTGTCCTAAATGAATTCTTTCTTACCCACCTGATTAAAATAACCTTCCAAATATTGACACCCTACAGTTTCTCTCATTAGAGATGACCCAAATGACCATATATTGTCAGACCCCAAAAAATAGTAGCCATTAAGGAGCAATGGTAGGGGTGATAATTGCATAGACCTATTTTTTCGTGGAACCGAGCATCTCCAATAGAGGATTGGAATGTACATATGTTAATGAATGATTCCCTTAAATATATATAGTGGTGAACGATAGATCCCATCTTGAATTATTATATGTTGAGGCTAGAATGAACCTGCACACCAATCCCAATGAAATCATTAAGATGGAACAATCATGGAGTATGAAATCCATGAATAGTTTGGATGATTTAGTGTTGAGGAGGAAATTTTTTCCCCAACATGTTTTTCTGATCTAAAAGCATATTAGAAGGAAAGTACCTGACTGTAGTGTAAAACTAATTTGGATTTTTTTGTTTTCATTTCATCACTAAACAATGTCATTTAGTTGTCCATTACATGTTCTGGAAAAAAATATGTTGATGTTAGGGTTTAAATCATATCATCAAACCAAATTTATGTCTATATCTACTACCTAGATATCTGATTTTTGGATATCAATAGGTTTTAAAGTAGGCCATATATAAGAAATAAAGAAAATTTTTGTTAGCTCCTAATGTCTTTATGAATGAATTTATCAGGACCACTCTTAATCATATATATTTGAATGAAGATATGTACAAACATAAGAAGAGAGGGGAGCATAAAAACCTTATAAAATGATGTTGTAGTTGTTAAAGACAACAAACACTATAGTTCATCTTGAACTATGATACAAGGGTGATTCCTTTACTTCGATTCATGAGAATTCAGAGAGAACACGTTTTAAGGATCAACTAGACATGTTTGTGGGCTCAGTTGAATGGGATAATCTCTTCAACTTGTACCAAGTTTCACATCTTCATACCACTATTTAAAATCTCTTATCTATTCCCATTAACATCTCCCCTAGTTGTGGAAAATTAATACATTAATATTTGAATTTTATTGGACCATAGAAAGGGATTCAAAATAGGCCGTATGATCATCATGAAGGATGGGGTCCCCTGATACAATTAGTAAAATTCATCTTGTGACCACGACTATAAAATACTACACCAATAATAATTTCCCCCAAACCAAACATCAATGTGATGCCATAAAAATCTTCCTAAATGGGATATACTACAACCCCCTCATAAGAATTATGATCTAGAATTGTGATCCCGGAAGATGATCTCGTTAGAGATCTTAGGATAATGGAGAGCTTCTAGTCCATGTGCTTCTGTGAAACTCACATCAATTATGGGGACTCTAACACTATGTTTTCCTACGTGAAATCCTCGATGAGGGGGTGAAAGAATTTTATTTTTGGACACAACCCCACATGTGGTAAATTTATTTCTAGTTTAATGGTTATTTATGACAATATCTTTCACTTTATCAGGAGATTTATATTGTTGGGGAGTCTTTTATTTCGGCTGATAATTTTTCGTGCATTAATATAATGATAATGGTTGTTATGAATGATCAGATTTCCCAGGATATTTTTGATGACTAAATCATGGTATCCCATATACAAATTCACTCCACCAAATTGTTAGTCTAGCGGGTCTTCCATGCCATTTTCATCAAAAACAATTCGAATATTGTGCGTCATGATATTTTATGTCTCATGAAGGAACATTGTGATGGAGTTAATTTCCTAGAAAAATCTATTTATAAATTGATTACATGAATATTTAATGTATTTTAATATTAAAATTGTTATTAAATATTTTTCTATATTCTCCATGAATATAAAATAATAATGTCTTAGAGTATTTTTCATATTAGTAAGGTAATAGTAGTTCCCTACTATGATGAATCCTTTGAAGTGATATGAATATATTCATTAATATAGTTTTATGGTAGTATAACATAATAATATGGGACACATAGTACACTGATCTGCTGGTACGAGTACTTGTATGAATATAATAATTCTTTTCATGAAGTCACACATCATAATCTCTATGATGGGAATTTTTTATAAAACCCCATCCAGTCAGAATTCCACATTTTCTACTATCATTGGATATTTCTATATATGAGCATATGTAATGGTAGTTAGACTTTATGGTTATCATTACTATCTTTCATGACTTGCACACTTATATTTTCTTACAAAAACTATCACGCCATATGTTGTTGGGATGTACGGTATATTGGATGCGTCAGGAATAACATGTTATTAATGGATAAATAGAGGATGGTTTGGCCCTTTCTATTTATGGAAGTTGATATATTGGACCTTTGATAGAAATAGAATTGTATCCCTAAATTTAATTTACATGTTTTAATAATGAGTTTATTTAATGTGGTCAAATAATGACTTATCAAGAATATTGTTTGACGTAACTATCATGATACCAATCTAATGAGATATTATGACTGAGGGATTATATTACACAAAGATTGTTTGTATGTGGATGCGATAATTGAGAAATTAATTTCTTTATCTTGTGTAATTTAACCCATGGCTTGATATTAATCATGTAATATAAGCAATACCACCTAATTCTAATTTTAAATAATCCTAGAGGGTCAGAAATGATGTGTTCTGAGTGGTCTCGATTAAATTATATATTAATTTACATAATGGAATAAATATTACACTCAAGAAAAAAAAAATTTTATTCAAGATAAAATGATAGAATATATTAAATAAATATTTAATCACTATATTGTGAATAAAATATATTTACATATTTTATCAAACATTTATTTTAAATAAAAAAAACATTTAATGTAAGAAAATATTTTATTCGAGTGTTCAATAAATGGAAGATGAGTTCAAATCGGCCAAGACCATGTCTGTTGAAAAATTAATTATTTACATGTCTGAAAATAATTTTTATCTAGTTATAGAAGAAATAATAATAATATTTTTATCATTATGTGGCGCGGGATTTCATTTATGGTCCAATGTTTCCCAAGTTGGCACTGCAAAAAAATTGTTTTTTTATTATGTGGAATTCCTTTTTTATAATAGTTATAATTTCATTTAATTGTTGTTTCAAAATTAAATGTTGTAAATAAATCCCCTTGTCGATTAATAGGTAGGTATGTCTATTTTTCCCAACCTCTATGAATTTATAATTGGTTAGCAAAAAATTTTCTCTCTCGACTAATCTCATCTCTCCCTCCCAAGAATGTGAGACGTTCTTCATGACCGAAGAACAAGAAACCAATAACGATCGACGCAAGACATTATTTCCTTCATATTAGCACCCATAGAATGATTGGTGTGTATCAGAGACCATTGGGGAACATATTTATCACCGCTAGAGGTATTCTACATTATATCCTCATTAGTGAAATGAAGGCACTCTGGAAGGGTCATTCTGGCCGATCAATGATCGTCAATGAAGAATGTACCAAAGACCCAAGTATTTAATTTCTTCATAAATTATTAAATTAATTATAGACATGATATGAATGATCCTCTTTCTTGGATATGGCACAATTATTCTCTTTATCCAAATAATTGATTTCAATCTATGGATACTGGCGTTCATCGTCATACTGTACCCTGATTGGACATCAATTACGGGAAAAACAATGTTGGTCCCTCCCAATGACCATTCGTCCGCTGCGTCTGGAAAAAAAAATTGTATCAAAGCGTTATCATCATCATTTATAATTTTTTTAATAATTAATTGATGATTTACCCTTTAATAATATATTTTGTTCATTCATACGTAATCATTCTTGTAATATAAATTTTTATATTTGTTCTTCAACTTCTCATTTCTCACAAATCTAGAATGAACAGAAAATAATTATGATTAAAATTAAATCAAGGATCTCATTAGGAGGTTCCAATTATTTGGTCGACTTAATAAGACATTACACTCTGTGAATTCTGAGTTACATGACGTGTAATCTTCAATAAACTTCATGTAATCTCGATTACACACCATGTAGTTTTGTTCAGTGCATCATCTGTAATTTGGAAAATACTTAATCCATGTGCATTAGTGAAACATGGTGAAGAATATTTTTACACCGCATGTTGACCAAGAGAGACTGGAACATGGTCAGTGGGGTTACACATCGTGTTTCCCATTGGACATTGCGTGTAGTCACTTCAGGTCAACGGAAAATTTTTGTTTCCCATACATGGCAAATCCAACTAGAAACTGTGTAACTCGGAGACAATTCGGTATGTGTACCATTAGAAAATTCATGTACTCTATGATTTCTAACATATTTCACACATGCCAATTTTCTAGGCATGTACTTTAGATAATATAGAGATGTAATTACATTCCATGTAGTTGGAACTACACGTCGTGTACATTACCAAATTACATATAATTAAATATTTAATGTTTGTTTAGGGTTTAAAATTGCATATCATGTAGATTCGAATGGGTGTTCACCATGTTACCTAAAAGGTTATGGATGATAATGTCAAAAAATACATAAAACAATTCAGATAAAAATATTGTTAAATTAAATATAATAATTAATTAATTTAATAATTATTTAAGTTAATAATAATGATTAAAAAATTGAATGGTATTTTTATAAAATGAAAAATTCATTCCATGTTTGTGGATGATCAAGATCTAGACCAGACCATTGTATGTATTTGTTTTCGTATTATTTTATAAAATTTATTGGTATGTGTGGAATCTCTTCTCATTAATATATAGTTCATGTCTTCCCATTGTTTCATTAATTTTAACCCTTTTTTACCCCTCAACTTAATGTGTCTTAAAAATCATATGTAATGGAAGGAGCTCCTAGGCTTGTGGTGGGGGTTCTAGAAAGTAGCCAAGATGAAACCAATCCAAGTACATAAAAAGGTGGACATGTGAAAATATGTAGACATGAACCATAAATGGTTCACTATATTTCTCTGCTAGCTCATAGATTTGTTTATCAACATCTTGAAAAACTATACAAATTTATGAGATCATGATCATTACCTTTATTTTATTTCTGTTAGTTGTGTAATTATTTCATTATCGATGTGTTTTCATTACTACATAATTATTTAATTAATAATCATTTAAAATGAATCTATATAAAACCAGGTTTATATATAAATATTATCAAGACTAGGATAATCACTTACATATCTTCCATATAATATTAACGACCATGTGATAAAGATAATAAAGAAATTTATGTATAACAGATAAAACTCTCTCAATAAAATATTAAGTCGGACTAAGCCTTTTGTTACTTGATTAATGGAAATACTCAATAAAAATAAGTGTTGGACCAACCCTTGATGGGACACTTACTTTGATACATGAAGCTCTTATGAATGATTCCAGTTGACTTAACCATTTTACATCATGAGGATTATCCCTTGCTAGACATGGTGTAAATATAGAGGACATTTTTGAGGAAATACAAGTTTGAATTTTAGGATTGGGGAGTCCATTCAATGGATCAATGAACTGCAAGCCCATAGTTGGTAAATAAAGTCCTACCTAAGTAACTTTAAACAGCTTGACCAACCCATGTTTGGTTTAGGTAGAGGGGATTATGGATATTTTCCACTATAATTTTCTAACAACTACACATTCTTAATTCAATTGTGAGGGCCATTTAGACATGGTAAAATTGTGGGAGACATAATAAAATTAATTTATTATTTATCATAAAATGTAATCAACAATATACTAATCATCAGTTCTATTAACTGTAGAATAAAAATGAAACACTTTTCAACCACCCTATACATGTGATCAATACTGGATAAAGAAAACATCATCACTAGATGTAACTTCCATGAATGGTTCAGATATATTAAGGTAATTTTATTCAATGAATAGAAATCGTATGTGTTTGATTCCTCATTACCTGATCCTAATTTCCAAGAGGTGAGTGATGAAGGGTTCTTGGTCTATGAAAAATATATGAACGACGTGGTCAATGTTCATTGTTTGATGTTATCATCAATTTATATTGAACTCATGAAGTCTCATAAAAACATGGATGCTTATAGCATGATGGAATACCTATATGGTTTTTACCATGAGAGTAAAATATAGGAATATTTTGAGATATCAAAGTTACTATTTTAGATTAAGCTTGGAGAGGGTTCCCTAGTAGGGCCTCTTGTAGTGAAGCTCATTGGCCACATTGAGTGTCTGGAGGTTGTTGGGATTAATCTCCTGATTGAACTGGGTACCCATATCATTCTTGCACCACTCCCTATGAGTTTCTCTAGATATTTGTGATTTTAAATATTAAAAAAATTGAGGAGTATCTATTAGATTTTCTAATCATTATTTTCCATGTGGAAGAAGAAATAAAGCACGAAGATCCTTCTTTCCATGTGTTGAATAAGAGGAAAGGGAAGAATAATTGCTTTAAGATAAATTTTTCTTCACAACCTTTCATGAAAAGGATGATCATGGGATGGAATGGAATGGGAAGATATTTGTTTCTCATATGGAAAGAAGGACCATGGGAAGAAAAACTGCACCCAACTAAAGAAGGAAGAGGAAGTTTTGGGTGCATTTTTTTGTCAAGTGAAATTTATTTGTTTCTAAAAATTGGGTTTTAGATATATAATATGGTGATCACATATATATCTATATAAAATAACCATGTATATTTATGAAAATTTAATGAGGGTAGGTGGATCTATGAGCAAACAATAGAGCTGAACTTCCTGTGGTAGCTGTCGGAGACTACCGCCTTCTTTTGTTAATGGGGATAATATTTGTATAAAATGGGTGATATTATAAGCCGTATGTAACCAAAAACCTTATTTCTATATCAAGACTAGATAAATATGGATTTATTTTCAATTTTTTAAATTAATTATTCTTGATATTTTTTTAGGTAAGGCACATTTATATAATTTTCATTACATGTTTGATTACACAAAATAGTTAATGGAAATTGATTACAAAACTACGTCACATGACTCCTACCACACCCAGAATTTGAATCACCAGGTAATTAAGGTATATGAGAAATGCTAGAAAAATTTACATTAACATGGTTATTTAGATTTTTTCGGACTAAAACGACTTGGTTTATGTCACTCATGTTTAAAATGAAGAAATTTCCAAACACCCATTTAGTTGGAAAGGTGGAAGCTCCAAATAGATTATTGAATTTGTTAATAACGATGTGTGTGGATGATTTCTTGTAGAAGAAATGGGAGGGTACTCATACTTCATAACATTTACTGATGATTTTAGAATATGTGTATAAATCTACATAAGGAATTATAAGCCATACTCTTTTAATAAGTTCACAGTATTACAAGAATCATGTTGAGAACCCGATTGGTAAGAATGTTAAGGAACTCTACCCAGATTTTTGTGGATAATATGTTAATCAAGGATTCATTGATTACTTACGAGATTTGTGGATCCTATCACAAATCACTCCTCTGTACACAACACATTGTAATGGTGTAATAGAAAGGAGGAACCCCAACTTTTTGAACATGGTCAGCTCAATGTTAAGTTATGAACATCATCCATTATCATTTTGGGGATATGTATTACAAATATCAGAACACATACAAATCCATTTTCCATACAAATTGATAAATGGTATTCTATATGAGTTTTGAGTGGAAGAGAATCCATCTTATCAAATTTTCAAGTGTGGGGAAGTGAAGCAATTGTTAATGCCTCCTCTAGTAACAAACTCACACCCCAAAAAACACTGTGTGCCTTTATATGATACCCCAAAGAATCAAGGGGATATTACCAATACGCCCCTTATATAAAAAGTTTATATCTGAAAGGCATGAAATGATCATTGATAGGGATCACATCTCCAAAATAGATAGTGGGAGTGTGATAGACATCAATGAAGATGAGGCTCAAGGTATACAAGAGTTGGTACATGAACAGATTCTACAAATCCCTGTGAAATAAAGATCTATTATAGAGAAAAATTTTCTACCTGTGAGTGTAAGAGATGTTAGAGAATCAGAATGGAATGGTTTTCTAGATACTGAGTATGGTGATTCAGTATTAGTTGATATTAATGGTCTTCTAACAAACAAATAAGAAGTAAGTGGACCAGACATTGCCATGTGGTAAGACGCCATGAATTATGAAATGGATTCCATGAACCAAAACCATGTTTGGATGTTGATAGATACTCCATTAGATGTAATGAATATTTCTTGAAAATTGGTATTCAAGAAGAAACTAGATGAGAAAGGAAATTTCATCACCTATAAGGAACGTTTGGTTGAAAAAGGTATTGAATAGAGTCAAGGTAACGACTATGCTGAAATCTTTTCAGGAGTTGAAATACTGAAATCCATAAAAATTATATAGAAAATTATAACATACCATGACTATGAGATTGGAAAATTAGATGTTAAAATAGAATTCATTAATGAGAACTTTCAAGAAGTTTTCTTTTCGACATATCCTAAATGGGTTGTGGCTGGAAATGATTCTAACAAGATATCTAATTAGAAATAAATAATTTATTGATAAAAGTAATCATTCCCATCATGGAACATTCATTTTGATGAATCCAAAATGGAATTAGGTTTTATAAATAACGCATGTGAGCCTTGGGAGTAACTTCCGTGAATGGTTTAGATATATTCATGAAATTTTATTCCATGAATAGAAATCATATGTGTTGGATTCCTCATTACCTAATCCTCATGTCCAATAGGTGAGTGATGAAGAGTTCTTGGTCTATGAAAAATATATGAATGACACGGTCAATGTTCAATGTTTGATGTTATCGTCAAATTTATAGTTAACTCATGAAGTCTCATAATAACATGGATGCTTATAGAATTCTTGAATACCTATATGGTTTATACCATGAAAAAACAAGATAGGAATATTTTGAGATATCAAAGGAACTATTTTAGATTAAGCTTGGAGAGGGTTCCCCGGCAGGGCCTCATGTAGTAAATCTCATTGGACACATAGAGTGTCTGGAGGTTCTTGGGATTAATATCTTGATTGAACTGGGTACCAATATCATTCTTGCATCACTTCCTATGAGTTTCTCTAGATATTTGTGAATTTAAATATTAAAAACATTCAGGAGTTTCAATTAGATATTCTAATCATTCTTTTCCTTATGGAATAAGAAATGATGCATGAAGAGCCTTCTTTCCCTATGGTTAATAAGACGAAAGGGAAGAATAGTAACTTTAAGATAAAAGTTTATTCACTACCTTTCAAGAAAAGGATGATCATGGGGGTGGAAGGGAATGGAAAGATATTTGTTTCTCATGTGGCAAGAAGGACCATGGGAAGAAAAACTGCACCACACTAAATAAGGAAGGGGAAGCTTCTGGTGCATATTGTTATCAAATTCAATTTTCTGTTTCTAAAAATTGGGTGTTAGATATATAATATGTTTCTCACATATGTATCTATATAAAATAACCATGTATATTTATGAAAATTAATTGAGGGTAGGTGGATCTATGAGCAACCAATAGAGCTGGACTTCCTGTGGTAGCTGTCAGAGACTACCACCTTTTGTTGCTGAGGGGGATAATATTTCTATAAAATGGTTGATATTATACGAACTATGTTACCAAAAACCTTATTTCTATATCAAGACTAGATAAATATGGATTTATTCTCATTTTCGTAAATTAATGATTATTCTTTTATAAGGATATGATTTTTTAGGTATGGCACATTTATATAATGTTCATTACATGTTGGATTACACAAACTAATTAATGGAAATTAATAACAAAACTACATCACATGACTCATACCAAACAAAGAATTTGAATCACCAGGTAAGTCATGTATATGAGAAATGCTAGAAAAATTTACATTAAAATGGTTATTTAGATTCATTATGACTAAAATGACATGGTGTATGTCACTCATGTTTATAATGAAAAATATCCAAACCACCATTTAGTTGGAAAGGTGGAAGCTCCAAATAGGTTATTGAATTTGTTAATAAGGATGTATTTGGATTATTTCTAGTAGAAGAAATGGGAGGGTACTAATACTTCATAACTTTTACTGATGATTTTTGTAGATGTGTATAAATATACATAATGAATTATAAGTCATATAATTTTAATAAGTTCATAGTATTACAAGAATAATGTTGAGAACTAGATTGGTATGAATGTTAAGAAACTATACCCTGATTGTGGAGGATAATATGTTAATCAAGACTTCATTGATTACTTACGATATTTGTGGATCCTATCCCAAATCAATCTTCTATACACAACCCATTTTAATGGTGTAAGAGAAATGATGAACCCCAACTTGTTGGACATGGTCAGCTCAATTTTATGTTATTAACGTCTTCCATTATCCTTTTCGGGATATGTATTACAAATAGCAGCACACATACAAACCCATGTGCCATCTAATTTGATAAATGGTATTATATCTGAGTTTTGAGTGGACGAGACGACATGTTATCAAATTTACATGTGTTGGGAAGTGAATAAACAGTTAATGCCTCCTCCAGCAACAAACTCGCACCCCAAAAAACAATGTGTCCCTTTATATGATACCCCAAGGAATCAAGGGGATATTACCAATACGCCCCATAATATAAAAATTTTATATTTAAAAAAAATTAAATGTTCATTGAGAGGGATCACATCTCCAAAATAGATAGTGGGAGTGTGATAGACATCAAGGAAGATGAGGCTCCAGGTACACAATATTCTACAAAGCCCAGTGAAATAAAGATCTATTCTAGAGAAACAAGTTATGCGTATGAGTGTTAGAGAGGTTAGAAAACTGGAATTGTAATGCCCGAGACTTTTATGAGAAATATTTTTTTTATCAAAGGAATATTTCACTACAGACAACACTAGCTTGGATTCCTTTACACGCAACCGCGTCCTTCCTCAATAGCTTGCGCCGTACGTAATACCGAGTTTCACTAAACAACGATATGCTATTAAAATATTATTAAAACTAGCCGTTATGAATAGTAATAACCACTTTTTGAAATTTTACATTTTTTATTTTTCAAAATGAAATTCATTTTTGGATTTGGAATATGGAAATTATCCTTGGGTGATATTTTAGTATTTTTCTGAAAACATTCAATTTTTGATGAAGAGTGAAACCACTAAGTGGTATTTAAAAAAACTGAATTTTTCATAAAACTTAATTTTACCAATTCTGTGAGTGAAATTTCAACAATTCGAGAGACGCGGTTAATATCAAGGACTAAAATGTGGTTCAATGAGAGGAAAATAAATTTTGCAGAATAGTAACTTTTTACTTTTTTTACCACAGTTAAAAGTAAATAGGGTAATTAAGGGTAAAAGTGTTATTATTATTACCCTAACACATGTCCTAATTCTATTGGATAAGTGTAATTCGACCAAAAACAAACGTAGGAATAAAATATGACCATTTAGGCCCACTTGGATTAGATTAGGACATTTATTATTAATTTATTTAATGAAGGGTTAAAATAGTTAATGTTTAATAAGTAAATCATTATTAATATGGGGTTATACATAAGATAAATTCCACTATAAATATTTATTAGAAATCTATGAAATTTCCTACATAATGGTATTTTATTTTTAATTTTTAGACATTAAATAATTTAATTTATTTATGACACAACGAGGATGTGATAATTATTTTATTAATGAAATATTGACATAATTGATGTTATAAATACCCAAATAAATGTAATTTGAGACTTTTTATGAATTACACTAATTTTCTAGGTTAATATGTCATGGTAGTATTGATTTAATTAACTTGGATCGAACTAATCATTCTGTTATGATTTTCACTAAAATCAATTACTAAATAGTGTCAAAATTGACATAAAATTGTTTTTAAAACAAATATTATATTATTAATTGTTATTTTATTCCTAAAAATCTATTTCTCGGACAAATGACATAGATATGGTTATATATATTAATAATAAACAACTTGGGGTTCGTTTGGCTTGATATAGTATGTTTATTAACCTTATAGTGTAAGAAATCAAGAAGACACGGTAAAAGATAAATTATCTAACTTAAAGTTAAATCTAAATGATATGGCTTAAATTGATTCCTAAACTTGTCTAAATTCTATTTTATTAGAGGATTTCGACCCATACCCACCTTATCTTCGAAATATATCAATTTGGAGCTATCAAAAACCGAATTTGACCTTATAATAAAATAATATTTTTAGTTATTCCAAAGGTTCCCCTCTCCTCCCTTATAAAAGGGCACCTCTTCCCTCTCTTCCTCACACCACATTGAGCCTACAAGAAAGGCCAAAACCTGCCAATTTATTCTCTATACTTCCATAGAGACATCCTAGAGGTCCTGGTCTGCCTCAAAGACCAATTTTATTTCCCTAAAGGAGGTCTCAAAAAAGCGCTTCAAATAAGAGGTAATGTCCGTTACCGATTCTTTCATCTTTATTTCTTCTTCAACTTCTTCTTCTTTATTTGTTTCATTATGAAGTAATAACATTAGTATCACTAATATAGTGATATGTTATTATAATAATGAAACAACCCTATTTCACAATATATCCATCCTACGGAAAACGAAATGACCGCGTGTGCATATGTACGGAATACCGTCTCCTCGCCGTGATGTAATCTATTTTCCACCACCACCTTACATGGATGTATATAATGGCGTAAATAATTACTATATATGATTATTGTAAAGTTATATTGATTCTGAAATAGTATATATACATCCAATACAATTCCACAATCATGGGAACGATATCATCCCTCGTGCGTACGTACGGAAAACCGTCTCCACGATGTGATGTGACTTATTCTACATGATCTTCATTGAATAATGATTATATAAATTAATTGAATGAATTAATGTGATATATATTACACTAATACCATTCTGGAAATGAGGTATCTGTAACATAAAAAGAAAAATAAGAATTTATTCGACAAAACATGCATAAGAACAAAAAGTAATAAACACCCAAATAACAAGTAGTAATGAAATATTACTAATAAGAAGCTAATAATATGACCATATATGATATCTGGAATAAGTCAATAACATTATTTAAATCATTATACAGAAGGTCCGGTCACTTACGAAGAAAATTGGACCTAAGGTAAGGGAAATATCACAATCTCATTTTTATCCGAGATTTATTGTAATTTGGAATTTACTAGGATGTATTTTATCATCCACGTCCATGTTCCCTAAATATGTAATATTGTTTCCATCCACCTACAATTGTTTAAATACAATTTTACCCTTCAATGAGTTTTTAGTAAAGTATATGAAAGGATCTTTTGTCATTTTTCGTACAAGGTACTTTTTGACTTTTCCGACAAAAGTACGAGAAGAATGTTTTTTAACTTATACGCCATGAATGGATTTTTAAAACATTATCTCCAATAAGCTTCCTTTACAAGTTTTCATGTTTATTATTAATCAACTTCTTTTAGGTTAGAATTGTATGACATGTTAAGAAAGGAAAAGTTTTTTTGGTGTAGAAAGGATATTTTCCCCAAGATTGGAGTTAAAGTGTTTTATCAAAATTATTTTCCATCTAAGATAATATAGGGTTCGGTTTCTATCCCTATTATTAAATTGATTTGATTATGTGGTGATAGAAATATTTTTATGAATTTCTTTATCATATATGAATTGTTTTATGATGTCATGATGTTTAAGATTCCCATTTTTATTGCATGGGTTAGGCTATAATGTATGGTTTATGATTTTGTGGCACACATAAGAATGGTATCATTAAGAGATGGGTGGGACCTATATCTCCCTCCAGGGAATTGGGTAAAGATTTTATATCTCATGAGATATACATGGCTGGAATGTCAGGTTAAATCGATTCAGTGAAATAGGACTGAAACGAGGAATGAACTCGGTTCAGAAATGGACTTTGTCCACTAAGATAGTCTTGGAAATGAGTCTTGAATAATAAGAAATGATTCTCTATGATTATGTGTGTAAGCCACAAAGTTTCATGTTTTAAGTTATGATTATTGGTATTTCATTTCACTACTATGATTTATACGATGTTATGAAATTATGCTCTCTTTTTCAGGTTATGATTTCCAAAATGTTATGTTCTTATAAATATGAAGTGATTGATATTTCTTTTGTTTACCCTTACTGAGGATTTGAGATCACCCTTTTTTATGATTTCTTTCCCCAGGTCAAGAAGACGGTTATTAAATAAGATATGCCAAAAGGTACTATAGATATGATGAAATAAATGGGAGACAGTGTAGACGCATTATGAACCAGTTGTTTATGATTCCCAATTTCTAAAGACACTATACCTATGTGGCCCTTTGCTGGTTTTGTTATATGTTGTAATAAGTGTGCTTCAATTCTGATGTAATAACAATGCATGTAAAGTATGGGTCGTTATAGTTGGTATCAGAGGAAAGGTATAGTCAACCATTGGAAAGTAGAATGTGAATGACTTAATAAGAACCCTAAGGATAAGTCTAAGCATAGAACACAATCTTAGTGTTTTAGAAATGGCCATGAATAACCTAGAATAAGACCTTAAGTGTGAAATTTTATTCTTGATTATGTGATTTTCCTATTATAATTAGTGTTTCCCACACTATTCTTAATGGTTTTAATCAATGGACGGAACCCGAAGGAACCGTGTTAATGATGAATTTGATGGTAAATTCAATGACTGTCCCCCTGAGCCACCAAACATTATGGGAGATGGAATGAAAAATATTGTATCCATGATCACACAACTTTATCAAGCTATGAATCATGCAGGACTTCCAAACGAGCAATGTAAGGATAAAAATTCTATTGAATCCTTCATGAGGCAGCGTCCACCTTCATTCAGCGGGTCTACTGATCCATTAATTTCTGAACAATGGATTAGTACTACTGAATTAATATTTTCAGTTATTCAATGTTCTGAACATGATAAAGTCATCTTAGCAGTGTATCATTTGGAAGGTGATGCTAATCAATGGGGGAATCTTTTCAAGAATACGAGGCAAAGAGATGAAATTGAGTCCATGGAATGGGATGAGTTAATGAACTTATTTTTCAATAAGTAATACCCTCGTATTCTCCGATCAAAGATGGAGAAAGAGTTTATAAAACTAACGCAAAAGGATGGTGAATCTGTTGGTACCTACGAAGGAAATTTAACAAGACTTGCAAGGTACGCTTCTGGTATTATTATCCAACCTGAGAGTAAGATCGGTCGATTCTTTAGTGGCTTAAAACCAAGTCTTCGAAGGGCCTTAGACATAAGGGACTTCAATATCTATGATAAAATCGTTCGATGTGCTCTCAAAGTTGAGATGGCGATTGGAGTAACTCATCAGTTATATGGGTTTGATAAGAAGAGGAAAATGGAATTCAAAGGATAATCTAAAGAGCACACTGAAAAGAAGATGAGCTTTCCCTTATGCTCAAAGTGTGGAAAGAAACATGGATGGAGTTTTCTTAAAGGGACAAGTAAATGTTTAAAATGTGCAAAGGAAGGTCATCCGGCATTTGAATGCCGCAATGATGGGATGAAGATGTCTAATGATTCAAACAAAGTAAGTGACACACAGAATGAACCTACTACAATTCAATGATTCAAGTGCAAGGAGATGTGGAATTATTCCAATAAATGCCCTAATCCAAGGGTTGTTGATGATGATCGACATAAAAAAATTATAAGGATAAAGACAAAGGAAAGTCACATTCAATTTATATCAGCGATGTGGAGTACGATAACGATGTGGTGAAATGTACACTTACCATCCACTCTAAAGTAGAGAATGTTTTATTTGATTTTGGATCCACCCACTCTTTTATTTATAAAGATTTTTCTAAGGGTATCACCGTATTACCTCAACAATTAGATGTTGAGTTAGATGTGACAACACCTAATGGCACAACAGTCGCATCAAAAGTTTATAATTCTTCCCCGATTGAAGTTTGTGGGAAAGTGCTTCCTGCAAATCTTGTGATCCTCCCTATAGTGGAATTTGATGTGATTCATAGCATGGACTATCTTTCTTTATATGTATCTCATATCAATCTCCAAAGAAGGGAAGTCATGTTTCATATTCCAGATCAATCTATGATCGTCTATCGATGTAAGGATGAACATAACCTTCCGGTGGAAATGTCTTCCATCTTATGGGTCTTGATTCCACTAAATGAGGGTTATTTATCTCAAATGGTGGGTGAGAAACTCACGATTAATAATATTCCCATTGTACGGGAGTTTTATGATGTCTATCCGGAGGAATTTTAGGGTCTTCCACCAAACCGTGAAGTTGTGTTTTCAATAGAACTTGTACCGGGTGCTTTGCCTATTTCATAGAAACCTTATAGAATGGACCCAATTGAGTTTCAGGAATTGAAGAAGTAACTCCAAGAGAATCTTGATAAGGGATTCATACGCCCTACTGCGTCACCTTGGGGAGCACCTGTTCTATTTTTTAAGAAGAAAGATGGATCAATGAGACTCTTCATTGATTATCGAGAACTTAACAAGATCACTATCAAGAAAAAATATCCTCTCCCACGCATTGATGACTTATTTGACCAACAACGTGGAGCTCAATACTTTTCCAAGATTGATCTTTGTTCAGGGTATCATCAATTAAGGGTTAAAAGGGAGGATATACCAAATAAGGATTTCCGTACAAGGTATAGACACTATGAATTTATAGTGATTCCATTTGGTCTTACTAATGCCCCTTCTATCTTCATGGATCTGATGAATAGAGTCTTTAGACACTATCTTGATCAATTTTTGGTAGTCTTTATAGAAGATATTCTTGTCTATTCAATGAGCAAGGAAGAACATGAAGATCACATGAGAATTATATTGAAGACCCTGAGAAAGGGGAAGCTTTATGCCAAATTTACCAAGTGTGAATTTTGGCTTCAAAAAGTTCCATTTTTGGATCACATAATCTCAAAAGAGGGGACATCTGTGGATCCAGCAAAAAACAGAGGTTATCGAAAGATGGTCGAGACCAACAACAGTAACCAAGATCCAAAGTTTTCTTGGTTTGGCTGGATATTATCGACGTTTTGTGAACGATTTTTCACGATTATCTAATCCACTCACCAGGTTGACTCGAAAAGGAGTTAAGTTTGATTGGACTGAGGAATGTGAAGAAAATTTAAAAGAGTTGAAAAGAAGGTTATCCATTACACCTATGCTCACACTTCCTTGTAGTGGAGAAAGGATTGTGATCTACAGTGATGCATCCGAGAATGGGCTGGGGTGTGTTCTTATAAAAAATGATATGGTGATAGCTTATGCCTCACGACAGTTGAAAATCCATGAGAAAAATTACCCAACACATGATTTGGAGTTAGCAGGGGTAATCTATAATAAAGATTTGGAGGCATTATCTTTATGGATAATGGTGTGACATTTATACTGATCATAAAAGTTTAATGTATATTATCACACACAAGTAGTTGAATATGTGCCAAAGAATATGGTTAGAGCTGATTACGAATTACAACTTCTCAATTCATTACCACCCTGGGAATGCAAACTAGGTGGCAGATGCACTAAGTCGACAAGACCATGCCAGTTTATCCATGATGAGGATAATAAAAGATCGAATATTTATGGATTTACAAAGGATGGATCTTGGAATTATAATGGAAGGGGGAATATCGTATCTTTTTCAAATGAATGTTCAACCATCTATATATTTGAAGATTAATGAGGCGTAGAAAGAAGATGTAGAGTTACAAAAGAAGGTGAGAAATATTTCAGAATTCAACCTTGACTGTGATGGAATAATAATGTTCAGGAATCGGGTTTGTGTTCCTCCCATCCTCGAATTAAAGAAGGACCTGCTGGATGAGGCTCATAGTTCATTATTATCTATTCATCCTGAAAGCATGAAGATGTATAGGGACCTAAAAGAGTACTTCTGGTTGGATGGAATGAAAATATATGTTGCTAAATATGTCTCTTGATGCATGGTTTGATAGCAAGTTAAATCTGAGCGACAGATGTCTAAGGGGATGTTACAACCATTACCCATACCCGAATGGAAATGGGAAAACATCACTATGGACATTTTCCCAGGACTTCATAAAACATTCAAAGGCAATAATGCTATATGGGTCATAGTTGATCATCTTACAAAGTCTGCACACTTCATTACTATTAGAGAGGATTTCTCTCTGGATCACCTTGCCAGGATATATGTCAAATAAGTGGTAAGATTTCATGGAGTACCACATTCTATTATATCTGATCAGGATCCGAGATTTACCTCGATGTTCTGGAGAATTCTTCAGCATACTCTGGATACGGAGTTGAGTTTTAGCACTGCTTATCATCCTCATACAGACGGTCATTCTGAGAGAACAATTCAAACTCTAGAAGATATGTTGAGAGCTTTCTCTATGGATTTCAATGGTGGTTGGGATCAACACCTACCTTTGTTGGAATTTTCTTATAATAATAGCTTTCACTGAAGTATTCAGATGGCTACTTATGAAGCTATCTATGGAAAGAAATGTGGGATTCCAACTTGCTGGGATGATGTTGGGGAAAGAAAGCTATTAGGACCTGATCTTGTTGATGAGATGGCAGAAAAGGTCTGATCTATACAACAACACATAAGAGCAGCGTAGAGTCGACAGAAAAGTTATGCCCACAACCGATGAAATGACCTAGAGTTTGAAGTGGGTGATAAGGTGTTCTTACAAATATCTCCCTGGAAGAGGGTCATGAGATTTGGAAAGAAGGGAAGTTGAGCCCTAGATATATCAGTCCTTTCAATATATTGGATCGTGTTGGAAAGGTATCATACCGATTGGTGCTTCCACCGAATATCTCTCAAGTTCACGATGTGTTCCATGTATCTCTCCTGAGAAAGTACATACCTGATCCTACACATGTACTCAGCTCAGAAGTTGTACCGCTAGAGCAAGATCTTTCTTATGAAGAACAACCGATAGTGATTTTGGATCGTAGCGAAAAAGTCCTACGAAACAGGACCACTCGATTGGTGAATGTTTTAGGGAGGAACCACAAATTAGAACAAGCTACATGGTAGCTTGAGGATATGATGAGGGAGAGGTATCCTCATCCTTTTATTACAAAGTGACGAATTTCGAGGGCGAAATTCATTTTAAGGGGGGTAGAATGTAACGCCTGAGACTTTTATGAGAAATATTTTTTTATCAAAGGAATCAGTCACTACACACAACACTAGCTTGGCTTTCTTTACACACAACCGCGGCCTTCCTCAATAGCTTGCGTCGTACGCAATACCGAGTTTCACTAAACAACGATCTGCTATTAAAATATTATTAAAACTAGCCGTTATGAATAGTAATAACCTCTTTATGAAATTTCAGAATTTTTATTTTTCAAAATGGACTTCATTTTCTGATTTGGAATATCGAAATTAGCCTAGGGTGAAATTTTGGTATTTTTTCTGAAAACATTCAATTTTTGATGAATAGTGAAACCACTATGTGGTAGTTAAAAAACTGAATTTTTCATAAAACATAATTTTACCACTTATGTTAGTGGAATTTCGAAAATCTGAGAAACACGGTTAATATCAAGGACTAAAATGTGGTTCAATGAGATGAAAATAATTTTTGGTGAATAGTAACATTTTACTTTTTTTCCACGGTTAAAAGTAAATAGGGTAATTAAGGGTAAAAGTGTTATTATTATTACCCTAACACATGTCCTAATTCTATTGGATAAATGTAATTCGACCAAAAACAACCTTAGGAATAAAATATGACCATTTAGGCCACTTGGATTAGATTAGGACATTTATTATTAATTTATTTAATGAAGGGTTAGAATATTTAAAATTTAATAAGTAAATAATTTTTAATATGGGGTTATAAATAAGATAAATACGACTATAAATAGTCATTATAAATGTATAAATACCCAAATAAATGTAATTTGAGACTTTTTATGAATTACACTAATTTTATAGGATAATATGACATTCTAGTATTGATTTAATTAACTTGGTTCTAACTAATCATTCTATTATGATTTTCAAAAAAATCAATTACTAAATAGTGTCAAAATTTACATAAAATTGATTTTAAAACAAATATTATCTTATTAATTGTTATTTTATTCCCAAAAATATAAGGTTCATCCAAAAGACTTATATAAGGTTATATATATAAATAATAAACAACTTTGGGTTCATTTGGCTTGATATACTATTTTTATTAACCTTATTGTGTAACAAAACAAGAAGACATGGTAAAAGTTAAATTATCTAACTTAAAGTTAAATCTAAATGATAAGGTTAAAATTGATACCTAAACGTGACTAAATTATATTGTATGAGAGGATTTGGACCCATACCCACCTTATCTTTGAAATATATAAATTTTGAGCTATTAAAAACCGAATTTGACCTTATAATAAAATAATAATTTTAGTTATTCCAAAAGTGCCCCTCTCCTCCCTTATAAAAGGGAACCTCCTCCCTCTCTTCCTCACACCACATTGAGCCTTCAAGCTCAGCCAAACCCTGCCAATTTCTTCCCCCCACTTTCCTAGAGACACCCTAGATGTCCTGGTCTTCCTCAAAGACTAATTTTAGTGCCCTAAAAGGAGGTCTCAAAAAATCTCTTCAAGGAAGAGGTAATGTCTGTTACCGATTCATTCATCTTTATTTATTCTTCCACTTATTCTTCATTAGTTGTTTCATTATGAAGTAATAACATCAGTATCACTCATATACTGATATGTTATTATATGTATGAAACAACCCAATTTCACCATCTATCCATCCTATGGAAAATGATATCACCGCGCGTGCGTACGTACGGAATACCGTCTCCACGCCGTGGTGTAATCTATTTTCCACCACCACCTTACTTGGATGGGTATAATGGCATAAATAATGACTATATATTATTATTATAAATTGATATTGATTCTGAAATCGTATATATACACTCCAATACAATTCCACAATCATGGGAACGATATCATCGCTCGTGCGTACGTACGGAATACCATCTCCACAATGTGATGTGACTCGTTCTACATGATATTCATTTCATAATGATTATATAAATGAATTGAATGAATTAATATGATATATATTACTCTAATACCATTCTGGAAATGTGGTATCTATAACCTAAAAAGAAAAATAAGAATTTATTCGACAAAACACGCATAAGAACAAAAAGTAATAAACACCCAAATAACAAGTAGTAATTAAATATTACTAATAAGAAGCTAAGAATATGACCATATATTATATCTGCAATAATTCAATAATATTATTTAAATAATTATACCGGAGGTTCAGACACATATGAAGTAAATTGGACATACGGTAAGGGAAATATCACAATCTCATTTTTATCCGAGATTGTTTGTACATTGGAATTTACTGGGATAAATTTTATCATCCACATCCATGTTCCCTCAATATGTAATATTGTTTCCATCCACCTACAATTTTTTAAATCCAATTTTACCCTTTGGTGAGTTATTAGTAAAGGATAATAAAGGAATATTTTGTCGTTTTTCGTACGATGTACTTTTTGACTTTTCCGAAAAAAGTACGAGAAGAATGTTTTCTTAACTTATACGGAATGAATGGATTTTTAAAACATTATCTCCAATAAGCATCATTTACAAGTTTTCATGTTTATTTTTAATCAACTTCTTTTAGTTTAGAATTGTATGACATGTTAAGAAAGGAAAAGTGTTTTTGAAGTAGAAAGGATATTTTCCTCAAGAATGGAGTTCAAGTGTTTTATCAAAATTATTTTCCATCTAAGATAATATAGGGTTCGGTTTCTATACCTATTATTACATTGATTTGATTATGCGGTGATTGAAATATTATTATGAATTCCTTTATCTTATATGTATTGTTTTATGATGTCATGATTTTTAAGATTCACATTTTTATTACATGGGTTATGCTATGATGTACGGTTTATGATTTTGTGGAACAGATAAGAATGGTATAATTATGAGATGGGTGGGACCCATATCTCCCTCCAATGCATTGGGTAAATATTTTATATCTCATGAGATAGACATGGTTGGAACGGCAGGTTAAACCAGTTCAGTGAAATAGGACTGAAACGAGGAATGAACTCAGTTCAGATATGGACTTTGTCCACTAAGATAGTCTTGGAAATGAGTCTTGACTAATAAGATATGATTCTATATGATTATGTGTGTATGCCACAAGGTTTCATGTTTTATGTTTTGATTATTGGGATTTAATTTCAATACTATGATTTATACCATGTTATGAAATTATGCTCTCTTTTGCAGGTTAAGATTTCCAAAATGTTATGTTCTTATAAATATGATGTGATTGATATTTATGTTGTTTAAAATTAGTGAGCATTTGAGCTCACCCTTTTGTATGTTTTCTTTCCTCAGGTCAGGAAGAAGGTTTTTAAATAAGATATTCCCAAAGAGACTATAGATATGATGAAATAAATGGGAGACAGTGTAGACGCTTTATGAACTAGTTGTTTATGTTTCCCAGTTTCTAAAGACACTATTCCTATACGGTCCTTTCCTGGTTTTGTTATATGTTGTGATAAGTGTGCTTCAATTCTGATGTAATAACAATGTATGCAACGTATTGTTCGTTATAGAAATGGAATGGTTTTATAGTTACTAAGGATGGTGACTTAGTATTAATTGATAATAATGATCCTCTAACAAACAAATAAGAAGTAAGTGGACCAGACGTTTCCATGTGGAAAGAAGCCATGAATTCTGAAATGGATTCCATGCACCAAAACCAAGTTTGGATTTCGATAGATAATACATTAGATGTAATGCCTATTTCTTGAAAATGGGTATTCAAGAAGAAACTAGATGAGGAAGGAATTTTCATCACTTATAAGGAACGATTGGTGGCAAAATGGATTGAATAGAGTCAAGGTAATGACTATGATGAAAACTTTCCCAGAGTTGAAATACTAAAATCCAACAAAATTATATAGTAAATTAGAACATACCGTGACTATGAGATTGGAAAAATAGACGTTAAAACAGGCTTCCTTAATGGGAACCTTCAAGAAGATTTCTATTCGACATAGCCTAAATGGGTTGTGGATGAAAAGGACTCTAACAATATATATAATTAGAAAAAAATAATTTATGGATAAAAGAAATCATTCAGATCAGGGAACATTCGTTTTGATGAATCCAAAATGGAATTTGGTTTTATAAAGAACACAGGAGAGCCTTGTGTTTAAAAATTGTTTAGTGGGAGTGCAGTCGTTTTCCTAATAGTATATATTGATGACATATTAGTTATTAGAAATGACATAAAAGTCTTATAGTCATTTAAGGAATGGTTGAATAGATTCTTATCCATGATGGACTTGGGCACGAAAACATATATTTCCGGGATAAATATCCATAAGAATAGATCCAAAATATTGTTTAGACTATGAAAATGTACATAAATTGACATGATACTGAAAGATATTCATAATGAAACAATCCAAGTGGGGATTTTTTCTTGCATCACATGGAATTCATCTATCCAATAAAATGTCTCCTCAATAACATGAGTAAAAAAAGATACCATCAAGGATTCAATATGAATCAATGATTCTAGTAAGACATGTATTCAATTATATGTACTGGGATAAATGTTTTCCTATATATTGAGTATTGTAGGAATATATCAAGCTAATCTAGGTGGCCATCATTGGATGGCAGTTAAGACTATCCTTAAGTAAATAAGGCTTACTAAGTATATATTCCTAGTTTATGGAAGAGATGAAAAACTAGTCATCAATGTATTTGATGGTGCTAGTTTCCAAACTAATAAAGATGACATAAAGTTACAAACATGATACATCTTCTCTTTGAATGGAGGTGTTTTGAGCTAGAAGACCTCAAAGAAATGTGTGGTTGTAAATTCTACAGTAGAGTTCAAGTATATCACAGCTTCTGAGGTAGCTAAAGAAGAAACATTGATGTGGAGCTTTATCCATGAGATGGATGTGGTACCTAGCAGTAAATATCCCTTCACACATTTTTATGATAATTCTGCAGAGGAGGATCTTGCAAAAGACAGATGGTCACATTCGCGGATGAAGCACATAATATGTAAGTATTATCTCATGGTGGATTTTTCTCAAATACATGATGTTTTAGTGTGGAGTATTTCCACAGAAGACAATATGGTAGAACCCTTTTCCAAATCCTTAACTCATCAGAATCATGATTATCATGTGAGGCCGAGTGGACTGAATGTCGTAGTTAGTTGCCTCTAGTGAAAGTGGGATTTTGTTAGATTTAGTGTCATAGAAACAACTATTTGTACACTGATTACATGAATATTTAAGTTATTTAAATATTAAAAATCCTATTACATATTTTTAAATATTAGTTCTTACTATAATGTTACAATGTCATAGAGTATTTTTCACATTAATAAGGTCATTACAGTTCTTTTCTATGTTGAGAACAATGTAGTTCTATGAAAGTATTCATAAATATAGTTATTTGGATAGATTAAATACTATAATTGGTCAAATAGTATATAGAAAATTTTGGTAGGAGTACTCATAAGCATATGAAACTTCTTTTCAGGAATTTCACAGATGGTAATCTCCAAGACGGGATATTATGATAATAGACCCACCAGTTCGAATACCACATGTTTTGGTGTCATAGGATAATCCTACCTATGTTTTTTTTAATGTTCCATAGACATTAATATTATCATTATTATATGTTATAACGTCCTAGAGATTCATTAATGGAAATCCCTCTTGATGTAATTAAATGTCTCTTTATGTTTATATAAAATTTAAACTTCTTTGGTTTTATGTTAGGAATATTGACAGTTTCTAATATAGCTTTCGAACAGTGATCACATGATTAGTATAAATATAGGGCTTTAACAAATCCAGTTTACTTATGCAAAAGAAGCGATGGCCTCATCTAGTAGAATTGCTCCATATGAAGCCCATTTGTTGTAGCTCGGAAAAGAGGTGGCATCCTTGGGCTTTGCTCTTGACCATGCCCAAGCTGATCTTCATCATGTCAAGCTTGAATGGGGCAGTCTACGGGAAAAGTGGAAGTTTATTACGATTACCACTCGAGAAATGTTATCTGAACCACCCCAAGAGTCTGTCACCATCAAACACCTTACCCTTAGGTCTTATGCGGCTGTTTTTAAGGGGATATGTAAAAAATCTCTAGTACTATGTTCTGGTATATTATTTTTGTATATAATAATGAATATACCTCCTTGTCATATTTTTTGATACATTGTAAATAGTTTTTAAAGTACAAATAGTATTTTTAGTTATTATTTAATTAAGAATTATACTTTTTAAAATAAAGGGTTCTTTTATTTAAAAAATATTTTAATAAAATATTATTATTATTATTAAATTAATATTTATTAAATATAAATGATCTTATAATTTTATGAATTCAATTATAATTTTTATTAAGGTTTGAGAGCCATTTCTGTCAAAACCGGTGAGTTTTCGATAAATATCGGTTTTTAATTTAAAAGTGAAAATTAACCTATTTAGAAAATTATTTATATAAAATAAATGTTATTTCTGGAATCAGGTTATCGAAATTATCAAATGGTGAATTTTTCATAATTTTCCGAGACAGTCAAATTTTTGGGTAAAAATTTAATACCGTTTAAATATATAATGTGTTTTATGACATCATAATGAACCAATAGTGAACTAATAAAATAATATAATCTTTATGCTCGTCCAATATATTTATTACCATTAAAATAATGTGATTTTGGGTTTATTTGAATTACTTTTCAAAGCATTAATGGACCCCTCAAGACTTATTATACACCTTGTCTTTTTAAATTAATTTACATGGGAGTGTGACTCACCTCCACATAAGCAACCCTATTATTTTAAGAAGTTCGGACATTGGCCTTATAAAATATTTTTTTACTATTCCCTTTTTCAAAAACCATTGGAAAAAACCATGGGATGGATTGTGGTTTGGATTAATTTAATATAAGGGGTCCAAAACCAAAATAATAAAGAATTCCCTCACCTTTCATATATAAAACCACTCAAACTTCCACTTCCTCCTCACTCAATGCCTTTGGAGTTCATCCAACCTCTTCCCTACTCTCACTATAATCCTCCCATGGTCCCCCAATCTCCCAAGAAGCCTCTATCAAGCCTCTCTCAAGCCATTGGAAGCAAAGTTCCATGTTAGGGTTTTTTTCTTTCTTTCTCATTTTTGTCGAATTTTATTTAAGTTATTTTTCCTTTTAATATCAATTATTAATGTTGGGGTATTTTTTTTAACCTCCCTCATGATGACATATTTATGTTTGAATAATGGGATACCCCTTTCTCTCTCACTAAATTCCTCTCATGTACACCCATTACTATACTGAAATTCCGTTAGGAACTTCTCTCTCCTCATTTACATTCAAGCAATATGTTTGTATCATGAATCTAAATTCCAATAAAAAATTTGGGACAAGTATCTATATGACCTTATTACATTCCATTACATGAATATATGATGAGGGACCCCTTTCCCTCTCATCAACAATGTTTATGGACTCTTATGTCACACTGTTAAGCAGCCGATATCGCACCAATTGTTTTAACCAATGCCATTGTGTAGTGAATACCATGCCCATTTCTCCATCAAGGGTATTCACTATTATGCATATTTACTTATTCATTATAAAGTTTCATGTATGAATTCCACATTCCTTTATCATGGAATAAATTATTATGTTTTATGAATCCATGTTTTATGATCCATGTGGCACACTTATGCATTAAATGAAATGTTTAAGAATGGTGAACCCTTATAGCGCTCCAATGCATTGGGTAAAGTACAGTATCATGATATGTCATGTGCAGTGATTGTTGAATCATGATAATTCAATTTCAACAAGTGTTTACTTGTGCTTCATTTTCAATGAGGGTTTACTAATGCTACATGTGCAATGAGCCTTGGCTCATGCTAATTCCATGTTAAGTGTTGTTGCCACATTTCCATGTTATGATTATCATGCTTTATCATGCCTTTATTTTCATGTTTCTCTAGTTCTCTTTGGATATTACTAATGTTTAACATGTATTGAACTCCTCATGTTATTCCATGTTTATTCCCTTACTGGTCTTTATAGCTCACCATTTTCTTATACATGTCCTCAGGTTATCCCATGAAATTCTATGTATGAGGGAATTTAGTGGTCATGTAAAGGTCATTTTCAATAAATATGTTGTATTTCATGTTTTATGTTTTTTATGTAATGATCCTAATCCCCATAGAAACTAATCCTCTCTATCTTCTTTGTTGTATCAAGTGAACTTTTATGTAATAAATCATCATTAAGTTTGTAATAAACGTAGGGTTGTCATAGTTGGTATCAGAGGATAGGATTAGGTATTTTTGGGATTAGGATTGGAAAACCCTACTAAAGCCTTAGATACCAGACTTAATACAATAAAAAAAACCATACGTTTTGGTGAGTATTGAGTATGTGGGTTATCAAGCAAATACATTCATGTCTACATACGAGCAGGTAGAGGCATCTCTGGATCATATGTATCCTAGGGGTAAACCCCGAAAACACCGCTTTGATCTAGAATCGAACGAGAAGTGGTTCATGAAAACATGCCTCGCTGCAATCTTGGTTACGACACTCCTGGGGGATATGTTTTGATAAATTCACAAGCTTAGTATGAACTCTTATTATGGTAATTAAAAAAAATGCCCCTAAGAATTTATGATAGAGAGTCGATCATGAAAATCCTAGATTGAAGCCTATATACTCATGAGTTAAGGAAATGAATGTTTATTTGTAAGTCATAAACTTTTTCCTTTGGATTACCCTTTATGTGTTACCCCTATCTTTTCTTTTATTCCAGCCAATGGCCTATAATAAGAGTACTCGAGATACAACTGTTGTGAAGATCAGTACAATGACTGTACTAATGAGATACAAAATTCAATGGGAGCAGGAATCACGGACTTTTTCACGCTTAACTCTCATCTAACTAAAGTTTTGAATAGAAACACGGGTCAAGAGGAATGTTAAACCCCCCCCCCCCCAAGAAAGAACAAGTCGCTATAGAGAGCGTCAGGAGACAAAGGCCTCCTACATTTAGTGGATCATCTGATCCCACGATTACTGAACAATGGATAAACTCCATTGAAAAGATCTTCCCCATCCTTAAATGTTATGAACAATAGAAGTTTCTCCTCACAGCTTATCAAATGGAGGGTGAAGATGATCAATGGTGGACATTGATCAAAAATAGGAAGCATGAGGAGAAGATCGAGGCATTGGAATGGAAGGATTTCTGGAAGATGTTTTTCGATAAATATTTCTGGCGCACCCTCCTACATATGATGGAAAGGGACTTCCTTTCCCTCAATCAAAATGGCGATGAATCAGTTGGAGCGTATGAGGAAAACATTACAAGGCTTGCACGATATGCATCTGGCTTTGTCTTTAACCCTAATTGTAATGTTGACCACTTCTTTGGTGGGATGAAGCCTAGCCTGTGGAAAGCATTTGTGATCCATGACTTTGGCAGCTATGAGAAAGGTTTCTGATGTGTCCTCAAGGACGAAATGGAGATCGGAGAATCACATGGGTATCATGGGGATAAGAAGCATAAGGTGGACTTCGATGCTGGTGGTCTGATGGATAAATCCAATGGTGCTAAGATGATTCAGCACCCCACTTGCCAAAATTGCGGAAAGAAGCACCCACGAAATGGATATAAGGGGATGAGGAAATGCTTCAGGTGTAGAAGAGAAGGGATCCTAGAAATTAACTGTCATCAAGAAAGACCCGCGACTGCGACAGAGGAGAGGAACGCTCCGTTCAAACCTCAACGCATTGTTCAATGCTTCAAATGAAATGAACTGGGGCATTTTTCTAATCAGTGCCCTAATCCAAGGGTTTTCGGAGGAAACCAACAACCTCCAAGGAAACTAGGAAGAGCTTTTTTCATCACGTCTACCTAAGTGAACCCCGACAACGAAGTGGTGACAGGTATGCTAGTTATTCATTCAATAATTGCAAACGTACTTTTTTATTAAGGTTCTACGGATTTTTATATACCTCAAAAGTTTAGTAGAGAATCCAATCACCACCACAAATCATGTAGTTGAAGATGTCGGTGAGTATGGAAAAATGGGGAAATAATTGCATCCCATGAATATAAGTCCTCCCCTGTTATAATCTGTGGATTGAATTTCCCAGTGAACCTCATCATACTCCATCTGGTGGAATTTGATGCAATTCATGGCATGGATTGGATTTTCTTATATAGAGTCAATATAAATTTTCGAGAGAGGGAAATCCCACTCCATATGGGGAATCGACCCCAGATTCTTTACAAGTGTATGGAGGAAGATGAATCTCTTTTAGAACTATCATCTCAAGCATGGATATTACTACACTATGTGAATGTGTATCAGGCTCAGATGATTGAGTCCATGGAAGAAACCATCCTTGAAGAAATTCCTATTGTGAGGGAATTCACTAAAGTGTTTCCTGGGGAACTTCCTTGTCTTCCTCTTAGAAGAGATGTTGAATTATTAATTGAACTTATACTCGGGGCTTTACTAATATCCAATACTCCATATAGAATGGCTGTTGTAGAGCATGAAGAACTGAAGAGACAACTACAAGAGAATCTAGATTAAGGGTTTATAAGCCCAGGTGCTTCACCATGGGGTGAACCAGTCCTCTTAATCAAGAAGAAGGATGGTTCAATGTGTCTTGGAATCAATTATCATGAACATAACAAAATCAAGATAACGAAAAAGCATCATCTCTCACGAATTGATGACTTTTTCAAGTAGTTTCGTGGAGCACAATACTTCTCCAAGGTGGACTTTCAGTCGGGATATTATCAAGTATTGGTGAAGATGTAAGATATCCCCAAGACTTCTTTTTGCACAACATAAGGGAACTCGGAATTCATAATAATGCCTTTCAGACCCACTAATTCTCCAAAAAAATTTAATGGACTTAATGAATAGAGTCTTTAGAGATTACCTCGACAAATTTGTGGTAGTATTTATTGATGATATTCTACTATACTCCAAAACCAAGGAGGATCGTGAGGAGCATTTAAAAACTATACTAGAGACTTTGCGAAAGGAGAATATCTACGCAAAGTATAGAAAGTGTGTGTTCTGGTTGAAGGAAGTCTCATTCTTGGGACATATCATCACAAGCAGTGGGATATCTGTGGATCCCTCCAAAACAGATGCAATTGAGGGATGGATGAGGAAAACATCGGTAACAGATATCTGTAGCATCTTGGGGATAGCAGGATATTATCGACGATTTGTGTGGAATTTCTCAAGATTTTCAAACCCTCTTAAAAAGATAACTTGGATGGTATTAAAGTTTTCTTGGAGTGATGACTGTAAAGAAAGATTCAAGGAGTTGAAAATGAGGCTTATCAGTGCGCCCGTGCTCACTTTACCCACAAGTGGGGAACTTTTAATGGTATTCAGTGATGGTTCAAAGAAGGTCCTAGGTTGTGTGATTATGAAAAATGATAATGTGATATCATATGCCTCAAGGCAGTTGAAAATCCATGAGAGAAACTACCCAATGCATGATCTGGAGTTATCGGCGGTGATCTTTTCCTTGAAAATCTGGCGGCATTATCTCTATGGGGAGAAATGTGAGATATATACTGACCACAGTAGTCTTAAATATATATTCACACATAAAGTGATTAAGATGAGCCAGAGAAGATGGATAGAGCTCATCAAGGATTATGACTTTTCAATACATTACCACCCTGGGAAAGCAAACAAGGTGGCAGATTCCTTATATAGAAAGGACCCAGTGATTCTCTCAAATTATTCGAATTGAGAAAGATCCAATCTTCTTAGACATGATGAAGATTGAAATGGGAATAATAATGAAGGGAACATCATCAATCCTTACACAAATGATTGCTCAACCGTCTCTTTTGAAAAGGTTAACTGATGCTCAAAAAGATGATGTGGGAATTCATAAAAGTGGAAGCTAACGAAAAAGGGAAATACTTGGAGTTTAATGTTAATGAAGAAGGAATTGTGCGGGTTGTGAAAATAATATGTGTTCCATAAAGTCCGGAGTTGAAGAAGGAACATTTGGATGATGCATATAGTTCAAACTTATATATTCACCAAGGGAGCACAAAGATGTATCGAGATCTCCGAGAAAACTTTTGGTGGGATTATATGAAGAAAGAGATAACTGAATATATATCAATGTGCCTCGTGTGTCAGCAAGTGAAGGCAGAGATGATGAAGTCTAAGGGGATGATGCAACCATTTCCCATACAATAATGGAAATGGGAGAAAATCACCATGGACCTTGTCACCGGAATTCCAAGGACATCCAAATGCAACACTATAATCTCGGTTGTTGTGGATCATCTAACAAAGACTGCACGCTTCATTGTTGTTCGAGAGGATTTCTCATTGGATCAACTGGAACAGATATATATCGGGGAAGTTGTAAGGTTTCATGGAGTAACACTATCTATTATATCAGGACAAGATCTAGGATTCACCTCTATGTTTTGGAATAGTCTTTAACATGCTTTGAATACTGAACTGAACATCAATACGGCCTATCATCCTCATCCTGATGGCTAATCCGAGCGGAATATCCAAACATTTGAGGACATGTTCAGAGCATTATCAATGAACATTAAAGGAGAATGAGATCAATATATTCCTCTGGTTGGGTTCTCTTATAGTAATAGTTTCCAGTCAAGCATCCAAATGACACCTTATGAAGACATGTAAGGGAAATGGTGTTGAACACTGGAATGTTGCGATGAGGTCAGTGAACGTAAGATGCTTGGACCAGAAATGGTCGAAGAAATGGTGGAGACGATGAGAAACCATTCAGTAGCATATCAAGGCATCCTAAAGTTTCTAGAAGTGTTATGCATATAATCATCGACGAGACATTGAGTTTAGAGATAGAGACATGGTGTTTCTATGCATATCTCCATGGAAGAAGGTCATCAGGTTTGTAAAGAAAGGGAAGTTACGTCCAAGGTACATCAGCCCCTTTGATATTCTTGATCGAGTTGGGGATGTGGCCTATTGACTAGCACTTCCACCTACAATGGAAAAACTGCATGATGTCATTTATGTATCCCTCTTATGGAAGTACATATCGGACCCTTCACATGTACTCTCTTCTGAGGTGGTACAATTGGAGGGTGATCTTTCTTATGAGGAGAAACCAGTGAAGATCTTAGATCGTAGAGAAAAAGTCCTACGAAATAAGACAATGAACCTCGTCAAGGTGTTGTAGAGAAACCACAAGTTATAATAGGAGACTTGGTAATCGGAGGAAATGATGAATCTAAGTTACCCACATCTATTTTAGTGTGGGAAAAGGAAAATTTCATGGGAGAAATTTCTTAAGGGGGGAATATTGTAACGACCAAATGTTTCCATAATGGAAATCATTATCGATCTAATTAAATGTCTCTTAATGTTTATATAAAATGTAAACATTGTTGGTTTTATGTTAGGAATATTGACCATTGCTAATATAGTTGTTGAACAGTGGTCACATGATTAGTATAAATATAGGGCTTTAACAAATCCAATTTACTCCGACAAAAGAAGCGATGGCCTCATCCAGTAGAATTTCTCCATAAGAATCCCATTTCTCAGAGCTCAGAAAATAAGTGGCATCCTTGGGCTTCACTCTTAACCAATCCGAATCTGAGCTTCATCATGTCAATTTCGAATGGGACCGTCTATGGGAAAAGTGGAAGTCAATAAAGATTACTACTCGAGCAATGTTATCTGAACCACCCCAAGAGTCTTTCACCATCGCACACCTTACCTTTAGGTCTTATGCAGCTGTTTTAAGGGGTCATGTAACAAATCTAAAGTATTATGTTCATGTATATTATTTTTTTATATAATAATAAATATACATCCTTGTCATTTTTTGACCCACTGTAAATAGTTCTTAATGTACAAATAGTGTTTTTAGTTATTATTTAATTAAGAATTCTACTTTTTTAAATTAAGGTATTTTTGAAATAAATAATATTTTAATAATATTTTATTATTATTAAATTACTTTTTATTAAATATAATGATATTATAATTTTATGAATGAAAAAATAATTTTTATTAAGGATTGAAAGGCGTATCTGTCAAAACCCGTGAGTTTTGATAAAAATCAGTTTATATTTTAAAAGCTAAAATTAACATATTTATAAAATTATTTAGATATAATAAATGTTATTTATATAATCAGGACGTTGAAATTATCCAATGGTGAATTTTTTATAATTTTCTGAGACAGTCAATTTTTTTGGTAAAAATAAAATACCGTTTACATATATAATGTGTTTTATGACATCATAATGACCAAATATTGAAGTAATAAAATATTATATTCTTTATTTTGGTCCAATATATGTTTTACCATTAAAATAATGTGATTTTTGTTTTGTTTGACGTACTTTTCAAAGAATTAATGGACCCCTCAAAACTTATTAAACACCTTGTCTTTTTAAATTAATTTTCAGGGGAGTGTGACTCACCTCCACATAAGAAACCCTATTATTTTAAGAAGTTAGGGCTCTGGAATTATACAATATTGTTTTCCTCTTCCCTTTTCCAAAAAAACATGGGAAAAACCATGGGATGGTTTGTGGTTTGGATTAATTTAATATAAGGTGTCCCAATCCTAAATAATAATGAATTCCCTCACCTTTCCTATATAAATCCACCCAATATTCCACATAATCCTCACTCTAAGCTTTGGAGTTATTCCAAAATCTTCCCTACACTCTCTAGAATCCTCCCAGGGTTCCCCAAGATCCCAAGAAGCCTCTCTCAAGCCTCTCTCCAGCCTTTGAAAGCACACTTCCATGTAAGGTTTTTTGTTCTTCCTTTCTCATTTTGTCCAATTTTCTTTAAGTTGGTTTTCCCATTTAGTTTCAATTATGAATATTGAGGTATGGTTTCTAACCTCCCTCATACATACCTATTTATGTTTTAATGATGGGATAACCATTTATCTCTCATTATATTCATCCCATGGACACTCATTACTATGCTGCAATTCCGAAAGGAACTTCTCTCATCTCATTTACATTCAAGCAATACTTTTGTATCATGAATCTAAATTCCATTAAAATTACTGGGACATGTATCAATATGAACTAATTACTTTCCATAACATGTATGTATGATGAGGAACCTCTTTCTCTCTCATCAACCATTTTTATGAATTCTTATGTCACGACGTTTTGTTGCCGAAATCGCACCGCTTTTTTTAGCCAATTCCATTGTGTAGTGAATACCATGCCCATTTCTCCATCAAGGGTATTCAACATTATGCACATTTACTTATTGATTATAAATATTCATGTATGAATTCCAAATTCCATTATCATGTAATAAATGATTATATTTTATGAATCCTTGTTTTATGATCCATGTGGCACACTTATGCATGAAATTAAATGTTTATGAAGGGTGCACCTTTATAGCGCTCCAATGCATTGGGTAGAGTATAGTATCATGATAAGTCCTATGTAATGAGTGTTGAATCATGATAATTAATGTTCAACTAGGGTTTACTCATTCTTCATGTGCAATGAGGCTTTACTCATGCTCCATGTGCAATGAGCCTTGGCTCATTCTAATTCTATGTTAAGTGTTGTTGCCACATTTCCATGTTATGATTATCATGATTTATCATGCCTTTATGTTTATGTTTATCTTGTACACTATGGATATGCTTAATGTATAATATATATTTTATTCCTCATGTTATTCCATGTGTATTCTCTTACTGGACTTTATAGCTCACCCTTTTCTTATGCATGTCCTCAGCTTATCCCATGCAATGCTAAGTACGAGGGAATGTAGTGGTCATGTAAAGGATGTTTTCAATAAAGATTTTTTATTTCATGTTTTATGTATTTATGTATTGATCCTAAGTCCCAAATACACTAAACCACTCGATCTTCTTTGTTGTATCAAGTGCAGTTTTATGTAATAAATCATGTTTATGTTTGTAATAAAAGTAGGGTTGTCATATATGTCATGACTTGAACGCATAGATTTGCTAACGAAAACTGTCATGGAATATATTGGCAGGATGTAAGTTCAGTTGGATGTGTCATGAATGACATGTTATTAATGGATAAGTTCCAAAAGTATTTTTCCCTACCATTTATAGATGTTGATATCTCTACCTTTTGATTTAAATAGAACTATCTCCCTTAATTCCACGTCCATTGTGTAATGAAATATATATTTTAGGTAGTCATAGAATGACGTATCAAGTATGTAGGTTGATGACACTGTCATGTTTGATGATATATTTTCACAATGGGATTATATTAAACTATGAGTGTTCATATGTGGATGTCATCATTGTAACATTATGTTTTTTCTCTTGGGTGTCTTTACCAACTTCTTCACAGTAATCTTGGAATTTAGGCAATCCTGCCTAATTCCAATGAGAAAGAATCATATAGGTTAACACACTAAGTGTTTCAGGGGGATCGATTAAATTCTATTTGAATTTAATTAATAAAATAAATATTATTCTCAAGATAGATAAATAATTTTATTCAAGATAAAATGATTCCTTAAATTAATTAAATTTTTATTCAATGAATTGTGAATAAAATATATTTATTTAATTTATTGAACATTTCATAAATATTTATTTACTAGTTTATAAATTAAAAAAATTTATTTATGAGAATAAAATATTTTATTCGGTGTTCAATAAATTGGAATAGATTTTTAATAGACCAAGAATGTGTCCATTGATGAATTAATTATTTAAAATTTTGTAAATAATTTTTATCCAGTTGCCGTAAATAATAATAATAATTCAAATTTAATTATGTGATTCGGGATTTCATTTGTGGTTCCATTTGGAGAAAGTTGTCATGCCAAAAATAATGGTGTTGTTATTACAATTGTGTGTCATTGGTTTTCTCTAAAATTTAAAATTGTTATTAATTTATTTTTTGTGATTAAATATTGTATCCAAACCCTCATGGATTAATCAGAAGGTATGTTTTTTCTTCCAAACACTAGTGAAAAGAGATTTTTTTATCCAAACATTTTCTCTCTGGAATCCTCTCATATCTCCCTACCGGGATTGATATAATTCCTTCAAGGATAAATAATTAGTGATCAAGAAAAATCGACACAAGAGATTCGTTCTGCAGTGAAATCACTAAGAGAATGAGTGGCGTTGATCGGATACTATTGGAGCATGTGTGGATCACCTTTAGAGGGGTTTTATTTTGGATCCTCGCAACCACAATAAAATAAATTCAAAAAGATCATTTTAGAATAAAAATGATCATTAATGAAAAAATTACTAAAGACCTGGGTATTTATTTTCGTTATAAATTATTAAATTAATTAGAAACTTGATGCCCAAGATCCTATTTCTTAGATACAATTATATTCTTTTATTTGCCTAAATTTTTTATTCCAATCTGTGGATACTAGTGTTCATCATCATATTGATCCTGTGTTGGTCATCGAATATGGAAAAAGAAATTTTGGTCCCTCCCAACGTCCATGCTTTCACCTTGTATGGAACCAACACATTAGACGGATAAAGAGGACTTATTATCCATCAAGGATACATTTATTAGTCTTATATCAAAGATTAAAAAACCCATTTTTTCTCAAAAAGCATACCCATCATCCTTTTAAATTTGACTTATGAAATATTCTCAAATATTTTGGTGAATCATTTTTGTGTTTGTTTTTACTCTATCATATCTATAAAATGAAGTACCATTTTTCCCAAAAGACCCAATTTTTATAATTCAATTTTCACTTATGAAATCATTCAATCCATGAAAACAATCATGGTTTCTAAAAGAGGTATATGGTTATGGAAAAATTATATGGAAAATTATTATGATAAAGTGTAATGGTCCTTTCTACAGCTTTTTATAAACATATTAGGATTATATTCAAAATAGATTTAGTTTATTTTGACCTTTGTCACCTTTGTTGAATTCAAGATTAAAATAAATGGCAGTACAAATAAGAGTTTTCCCCCAACTAGGGGTCTCTGTCAGAGGGACCTTCTCTCTCCATTAATTTTTATATTGGTGGTTATTATTTTCTTGAAGCATATTTCAGAGGAATTTGTTGATAACATCATTCAAGGAAATAATCTATGCCATCGAGTCCCAAAAATTTCCTACCTCTTTTTTTCTAATGATAACATTGTTTTTTCAATGGCCACTCTAGATGAATGTTCCCATATTTGTCATATCATCCACAATATTATGGTTGAATCTAGGTCATTGGTTAAACTCTCTAAATATTAAATACCATTCAGTTCATTTGTTCCCTTGATTAGGAATAATTCTCTTTTCCATGACTTAAAGATCCCGGTTGTCAAAAATAATAAAATCTATCTTGAACTTTGATCCATTTTTTGGTTGTAAAAAATATTTTTTATCAGGAATAAGGTATTGGGTGGAAAAAAAATCGCGTCTTTAAATGTAAATTTATTTATATACTGGATAAGGAAACTCATATAAAATTTTTATCCCAACCAATTATGACATATGTTATGTCCCTTTTTCAACTCCCTAGATTTTTCATTGACCAACATAACTCTGATGTGGCTAAAATCTTGTCGGGAATGGATAATGAGATGAAAATAATTCATTAGATTGCCTTGGGTATGATCTTTCATCCCAAAGAATGCGGGGGAATGTGATTCTAGGATATGTATCACATCAATGACCCCAAATATCCAATGAATGGTTGGCGACTTATTCATCGACCTAATTCCTTGTATGAAAGGAACTTATGTAGAAAATATTTCCCACAATTAGACTTCCACCATGTAGTCTTAGGACCCCAAACCATATTTTTGTGGGGAAGCTTGTGGGGTTCCTATGAGTTTCTTAATAAGGGGATTCACTTAAAGAATTGGGATGGGAATACTATATGGGTCCCAAATAACCCTTGGATGGTTGATAAGAGGGATTTAATGTGTAAAAACCAATGATTCATTGTTTTGAAGATTAATTTTTATTCTCTCTTACTAATTAGGTAGGTAATGGTTGGTGTACTAATAAATTGGATTCTTGGTTTTTGTAGAGAGATAGTAAACATATGAATATCATCCCTGACATGAGGGATTTGGGCCCAGGCCGAGTGTGTTGGGGTAAATATTTTTTAGAACCTACTCGGTTAAATTCACCTATAAGAGTGAATTAAATCATTGATCATGGAGTACAATGAGATATGGATGTCTCTCAAGAATATTTAGGTTCCACCACATGTTTGGAATTTTTGTGGAATGTGTGTATTAGAATTATTCATTATAATATGTTCCTTATGTATATCCATGAATATAATTATATTATTTACCCACTCTAGATGTATAATTTAAAATATTCCATGAATGTAATCTTCAACTATCACTGATTCCATGAACATGTGGCACACCTAGAACTGAAGTGTTGATTCAGTAGTGGATTTGGAGATTGGATCCATATAAAATTTGATGAAGTGGGTTTCCTATCACCATGTAGTGACAATGAATTACTTACGCAAAATGTAATGGATGACCTATTTCACATGACATGTATCCCATTTGGTTAGGAATCTCAGAGGAAATCCACATTTCAAATGTTTGATTCCAAACAGAGGCATTATTTCATGTTACTGTAGCATTACTATAACAAAAAATGTAGCAGGTATTGTTCGGTATTGTTGTAGCTGGAACTATTCACCTTCAGGCCACTGGGTTGGGCCCAGTTTCGTTAAGGCCATTTGTACATCACGGGATTTGGGTCAGAAAGTCTTTCAAGAGACCTTAAGGCCTTTAGGTCACATCATGGCCTTTGGTACACTTGATGTGCAGATACTAACAGACTGATTCTGTAAGGAAAAATCTAGAGAGGAGGAATCATTGAAAGGTGAATTCACCATAGACAAGATAACAGATTTGGAATAATGAGAAGGTGTGAAATTTTCCATCAGTACCAAGCATGTGCACCTCTGTACATGAAAGCTATTTGTATAGCCATGTAAATGTGCAGAGCTGATCTTAATGTAGATGCTAGGGAGGGGAAGTTTTAATTATTCATAATCTATAATTAATGAAGTCAATTAATAAAATCATGTCATTTAATTTTAAGGGTTCCCCTTTAATCCTTAAAATGTGGATTATTCAAAATTAATAAAAAATTAAGGCATTTGGGCTATTCTGGTTAGTATGGATGGTCTATTCTAGAAGAAATGATTTCATTTTTAACCAACATGAAATACTATTATTTTTCTGGGTCACACGGTATTCTTTATTTTAGAAATTTCAAATCACAACTATTTAATTCATGATTCCCCACCCTCATGTATTAATTTCGTTTTTTTGGAATCCTCCTCCTATATATCCATTGAAGATCAATGTGGATGATTCCCTGTTAGATTGAGGAATTACCGACATATGTGTTATTGTTTTGTATTTTCTATGTTCAAATTTTATAGATCAACAATCCTCCTTCCTAGTTCCATGTACTACACCAATTGCGAAAAAACAAGCTATTATTTTCAGTTTGTAATTTTCTTATGAAAGTGGATGGAGGACATTTATTTTGGAGTCGAATTTCATAATTATCATCAATGTTTTCTCTCTATAAGATAGTGGTCTCCAACCTTTTGGTTTATTGGTCATAAATATTTTACCCCTTCAAAAGCTCATCATAACATTTTTCTACTCTTTCACCAAGAGGGAGGATAACAGTTATGCACAATTATTATCGAAGTGTGTCCATTCTAGAGTGTCTCATGACAAGTTGGATGAATTCCCACCATTTATATTGTCCCTTTTACTCCCTAGCCTTCAATCATTTAATTAAATATTACTTATCTTCAAAAGTAATTATTTATTAACATTTTTAATTTTTAATAAATGTTTAAAATTTATTTATATAAATAAATTAATAAATATTAAAAATTTTATGAATAATTATAATATTGATAAATTTTCATATAAAACTAGAAATTGAGATATATTAAAAATCAATAAATAATGTTAAATAAATAAATAGAAATACATACAGACATACATATATGCGTAGAAATACATGTTCACATATATATACACATACACATACACATACACATAAACATACTCATACACACACACAAACCCTAACTTTCATATATACACATACTTGTACATACAAGTACACATGTATACATACACATACACGTACATGTACAAATATGCTTGTACACAAACTATTATGCATAAAAATGCATACATTTAAACGTATTTATATAAAACATACATATAGATACATACACGTTCATGAAAATACATACACATATATACATATGAATATACATCTGCAGATAAACCACTACCATAAATCCCCATTTTAAATGTAATAGAAATTTCTTTTATATATTCTAGAAAAGTTATAATATTCTAAGAGACATTAAAAAAGAGTCCCTTTTATATGAAATAGAAAAAATCATTGATAACGGACACTTTTATCAGCACCAAAAAAACAATGATTAAAGGAGTTTTTATCAGTGCTAAAATATTCATTGATAAAAGTCAATAAAAATTTAAAGATAAATTTTTTCAGAAATTTGGAGGGTGGAGACCCTATATCACTACTTGAACCCCCATAATAGTGCACATCTATCCCCCAACACATTATCAGTGCTTGAAGCCCCCCCACCCTCGCAATAGTGCTTGGACACCTACATCATATGTATGTGATCCCCTCCCTTCATGGGGTTTCAAACCTAAAACCTCTCCCTCATGCATCTGCACATTTACCAATCCAATTTTTTGTTTTGTTTTATAATTTATATTATATCTCTTTATATATATATATATCATTACATTTTTTACATATATATATATATATAATTTTATTTAAATACATATATAAAATATGTTTATATTTTCTCTCTTTGTACATACATACATACATAAATATATTTATTATATTAATGTTTGTTAATAAATATAATTATACAAATATATATGTATTTACATATATTATAAATTAATATTTGTATACACATATTAGAATTTATAGTTAAATATATATATGTTTGTTAACACACACATAAATATTTTTATATATATATAAAAATTATTGAAACAATGATTGTATAGGTATGTAAATATTAACACATTTTTATTTTAAACAAAAATGATATTATTTTTATATAGATATATTTTATTTATATATAGAGAGAATTTTTTTGTGTAATTTTATTATATATTTATCTATAAAATAAAATTTTGATGTGTGAATGTATACAAATATGTATATATGTTTATAAATTTAATGTTGAATATAAGTAAAATATGGAAATAGATAAAAATTGAATGACATAATATACATATTTGTTTAAATAATGAGAATAAATTATGTCTCCATCAAAAAAGATAAGAACAATCAATTAAATGAGGATAAAAATCCATAAAATGTTTTAAAAAGGGGGTACCTCGACAAAAACCTAGTATCGGAGGCCATGTCGGCCTTTTTTTCACCAAATATAATGATGATTGGGGTCCTCCTGGGTCACCATGAGATAGACCATTTCGCAAGCTTTGATTTGCTAAGTGGAAAAGGTAAAATAGAATCCAAAATCAAAAGTTATGGATGTTTGAAGTTCGAGTCATGTTTTCATATTATTTAAAATCATATACACATTTATTGAATAGTTCTAACATATTGTTGTTATTAAATGACTATTATTTAATAATAATTTCAATATTGATAAATAATATCTTTTTTTAATTATTTTTTAAATTGGATTCCTCTAAATATCATCTATGTTAATTATTATTGCATATTTCATGTCATATAAATCCTATTTTATAATATTATGGAATTACATAAAAAATTTATATTTATATATTTATATAACTTTTTTAATTATATATATATTTTTTATGAAATATAACTTTTATCATCACTATGAAAATTGTTCATAAAATCACATTTTTTCACCGTTAAATAAAAGTTGATAAATGGGGAACCTTTATCACCACTAAAAAAGTGATGATAATGGTGTACGTTTATCGGAATTTTTTCTCTCTTCTAAAGGGTAACACTAGATAAATCCAAATCTATGATATTGATCATACACATACACATATATAAAAATTCCCACACATAGATAAAAAACATACATACACCTATAGAATACAACACGTGCATAAAATATACGTGCACATAAAAACAGACACATATATCTACATATATACACATGTGTGTATATACTTATAGATACTTGTATACATTAAATAATTACATAAAAATATAAATATATAAATTAAATATGAATCAAAAAAATAAATATATATGTTTATTAATTTATTTATTTTCATTTTCTTTTATATAATTTTTTAAATAAAATAACAATATATAATATTTAAATTAATTAGATACCCATTTTTTTTCAATGTTTCTAAATATACTTATATACATATTCATTTAACAATATAAATTTTTCTTATATATATATATATAATTATGAAAATACGAATCATTTTTTATTAAAAGGTATATAAATCATAGAAATATAATATGTTCAAACATATACTTATTATAATGTAAATGTTATTTAAAAATATATTAATATGTATATATAATTTAAATTATTCCATATGAATTTTATTATAGCTAAATAAAATACACTGATAATGAGGATACTTTCATCAACTCTAGTTAAAATTGAGGACACAAGAAACATTCTCAATTTTTATCAAGAATAAAATTTACATTTATTTGTGTTTTTTTATAACATGGATTTAGAATTAGAAATATATTTTCATAAAATTATAGATTCCATTCATAATATCTATAAAAAACCACTACATTATAAACATATTCATTAATAATTTGTTACCTTTATGTAGTATAATCCGATAAGAAAGTATAGAATAAATAAAGGTAAGGTCATGTTCTCTGGTCATGGTGTGGGCTATTCTCAACAGCACCCCCAATGGTTTCACTGTATTTTAATTCATATTTATGAATCACTTGATTCAAAACATATAGATTCAAAATTTATTATATTTATGTAACGTAGAATTGGAAGATGTTGGAGAATAAATAAAGGCATGGGAAAGTCCTCATCGTGAAGTGCAGTGTAGGCCTTTTGCAGCTGCCCCACCACCACCCTCTACCCACCAAAAAACCATACACCACATGACCCATCTATATAAATTATCCTTAACCCTCTGTAAATACTATCGTCATTGAGCCCCAGGCGGAGAGGAAGAGTTATGAACCATGGAATCAAAACACCTTACTTATAAAATATATTGTATGGTTTCTCGCCATTAGAATAACAGGTGATTTTAGTTCCAACTAAGGGTGTGTTTGTTATTGCACGAGAGAGAAAAAGTGGTGTTCATTAAAATATGTAATTTATATTATAAAATAATTAAATAAAGATAAATAATGTTTTCCATTAAAAAATAAAACGTTTGTGGTGTGATATGATGGTCCGTTAGGATGTAGCATGTCTTTAGCATTACTATTTTCTTTTTTTATGCCACGTGTAAGACAAACAAAAAGTGATGTATCATGGTCAATATTATCCCACAAAATTTAATGTTCATGCACACACATATATATAAATACACCCCACATAATACTTAAATACATTGTACTATATTATTTTTCCATATCTCCTGATTTATTTAAGAACTATATAAAATATAATTATTTATTAATAATAAATTTTTTTATAAATTATATACATAAAAATGATGATAGTTTTTTATTCTAAAAAAATTGATGACTAATAATGGTACAAAAAATTGAGTTATATCAATGGAAAAAACAACAATATAATAACCTTAATGATCTTTTAAGACCGTCTTTAATGACTCAAAATGTCATATATGTGTTCAAAAAATTCATTTTTGTTCAAAACATTTCACTCACTAAAAACCACTAAGGCCCACTATGATTACCTTGATGTATAATTAAAATTATTCATAAGTTAGTTTTTATCTGTATAAATCAATCTCCCATTAAATTTTCACATTTTACGACCAATATGACTCATATTGCATAATTCTAGTTCCAAATGAAAATTTAATAAAAAAAAATGGGACATACTCAAAATGGAGAAAACACATTTGGATTGTTTTGATACTTGAGAACAACTATCCATAAGTCAATTTTTATTTGTAAGAATCACTCTCATATCATTATGATGTACGTCATGACCGTTATAACTCCACGTGTGTTTGTTTATTTAAAATTGACATTAATTTTAGTAAAAATAGAAAGTGAGATAATGAGAACTGGAAAACTGATTTGGATTTTTTTCATACTTAATGAAAATGATACATAAGTTATTAATTATGTGTAGGAATGAATTGTACCTCAATATGATTAATGGTGCGACCATTATTACTTCAAATGTGTCTTTTTATTTTAAATTGACATTAATTATAGTAAAAAAAGTGATATACGAAAAATTGATCAAACATATTCACATTATTTTGAAAATTTTGTAAAATAATCCATAAGTAATTTTTGACATATATGAAACAACTATACCACAATCCAATGCACGATGTGGTAGTTATGACTCCATGTGTTTATTTTAATTTAAAATTGGAATTGATTTTATTAAAATCGATAAATGACAAATTGAAAACTAAGTAAACGCATACAAATTGTTTTAATACATTAGGGCATTGAGCCATTGGTCATTTTTGATGTGTAGGAATAAAACACATCTCAATCCAAAAAATAGATTATTTGGTATGACTCAAAGACACTGTTTTTAGTTTAACATTGAAATTTTAGTAAAAACGCGTGTCACATACACAAAAACAAGAAAACCCACTTTTATTATATTAAAAATTAAGGAATTCCATTCATATGACATTTCTGATGTGTAGAAAGCAGTATCACATCAAACTGACACACGTTGTGAATATTATAACTCAATGTCCATTTTTCTAGTTTGAAATTAAAGTTTAGTTAAAAACACAAGTGACATAATAAAAACTATGAAATAGAATTCATATATTTTTGATACATTAGTATAATTCTCAATATGTAATTTATGATGTGTAGGAATAATCTGAACCTCAATTTGATGCCCAATGTGACTGATATAACTCCAGGTGTGTCTTTATTTAAAATTTAAATTAATTTTAGTAAAATGAATAAGTGACATACAAAAAAATGAGAAAACATGTTCAGATTATGTAGACACTTTAAGAATATAATACATAACTCATTTGTGATGTGTATAAATCAATTGAACCTCAATACGACTCATGGTGTGACATGTATGACTCCAACAATGTCTTTTTATTAGAAATTGACTTTTTATTAATCTATTATTTTAAGTTAATGTTTAATTTATTTATTATTAGAAATATTTAAATAAAAATTTTTATATAGTTTTATTATTTTACTAGGTTCAAGGGGATTTGTTCAGAAACTATTACCATTGGAAGTCATTTTTTATAGGGGATCACAGGTGCCAAAAACACTAAACAATGTTGTTTATAAATGATTGGGGAAAGTAATTGTAAATTTAATTATAACAAACATTATTTAAAATGTATATAGTAGTGTTTTTTATATTCATTATATTAAATTTATTGGAATAAAATTATATAATTTTAATAGAAGTTTTAGGTATTTTATGCAGTGTGATGTTATACAAAAAACACACAACCTTAGGTTGGGCCTTTAAGAGTGCTAAACTTTCTTTGATAAAAGGTGTAAATTAGCAATGCTTTGTTTATATACGATAAAGGGATCCCTTTACCAACACTGAAGACTAATAGAAAATATGTTCTTTTATAAACCATAGAGTATATAAATTCCATGAAATGATAGAAAAAATTATTTATTCACTCTAAAATTGACAAAACACTTTCCAATAGTTTTGAGTGATTCACATCTTCATGGTTCTCCTTGATCATGCATCGAAATATATAATTCCTTATGCACCCCTTCTATGATGTTGAGTAAAAAGTTGTTTTGGAGTCAATAATATATGACTCAATTGAACTCTCGATACATAGAATCAAAATTTCATCCTCCCCTTTTGCTATGGAGTTTACAAATAAAATAAAAACATGATTTCTAAAATTAACTCATTCATCCTAGCTATGTTTTTATATGTGTTCCTTATTTCCACTATGATAGAAAATAATGTCAACATGTCTAATCGATTTACAATGGAACTAGTCACTTCGATTAATTAAATTATAAATTATGGGTGTTTCATATTTATGTTCATTAATTTCTACATGTCATAAATACATTATTTATAGTTCTCATAATGTTTGAAAACATCTGAGCTCATTTTTTTGGATTTGGTTATATTGTAGATTTATTAAACTAAAATGATCCTCTTATATTAAAAACATGAACTTTGAGTCATATTGACCACATTATATGTATGATTTATGTTTGGATGATTCTTACACATCATGATAGAATGATTGACTATTTTTATAATGTATGAAAAATTTCTAATCTATATTGATTAGTTTTGACTATATGATGCGAGTTTTAATCAAAAATGAAAATTTTGTAAAAAAAATATGAATTTCGAGTCATAGTGACTATATCAAGTATTGGATTGATGTGTGGTAAATTTCTACACATCATAAATTAATTATGGATTGTTTCAAGACAATTTGAGACCGTTTTCTCATTTTTGGTTACTCAAGTGCGTTTTAAACTAAAATGATACTTTTTTATTGAAAATTTCTATTTCAAGTTATATCAGACAAATCATGTGTTCGATAGATGAGAGGTCAATTACTACATATAAAATATGAAATAACAATTTTTTCTCTTAATGTTTGAACACAATTTGATCATTTTTTCACAATTATAGCACTGTGATGCAGGTTATAATAAAAAATAGAGCTTTTATTTCAAAAAAACACATTTCATGTCAGGCTAATCATATCATGTGTCAAAATAATATGTTGTACATTCCTACACTTAAAAAAGTAATTATGTATTGATTTAATAAAGTTTATAAAAATTCCATCTTTGTTTCTTTGATTTTTTCAAGAGACACATGATAAAAACTAAATTGATAATTTTATATTAAAATCACACACTTTGAGTTATACTGGCCTCATAGCATGACCAATTAGTTTGAGGTCAATTCATACGCATCGAAAAATATGTATGTAATTTTTTTCCTAATGTTTGAAAATAATCTAAGATCATTTTCTTGTTTTTTTGTATTTGTTTCATGTTTTAAAATAAAATTGATCTTTTATATTAAAAACATAGAACTAGAGTCATAATGATCACATTATTACACCCCTCTATTTTTGTGAATTTTATAATTAATTTAATTTATTGATATTTTTACTTCATGCAACAATGAATATAGATTTAATTATTATATAATTACGCTACGTTTGTTTTAGGTCATGAAAAATAATAAGGGATGCTTTCACTACATGAAACACCGACTAGGATGGCATTACATGCACCACCGAGTTACAGTGAAACAAATCCTTACTATTATAATTATTTAAGTAAGATAATGATAACCTAGCCATTGAACATGTAATTTTAATAGTAATAAAATGTTTTTAAATAATTGATATATTTTTTGTGATAATGGAAAATATTTTTTTGGTTAATGACAGTATATGATTAAAAATACTATTTTCATGAGTGAACTTCTTTTCATGCCCTTATATGGAAAATAATAAAATTAATTTTATACACCCATTGAAATATATTTGGATAAATTAAACGTTAGTTTTTAATTCATAACGGGATAATTAAATTAGGATTATTTTTTGGTATTTTATGAAAAGTATAAATGTTCAATGAATAGTGTAAAATACAACTTCGTAGTTAAAACTGACTTTTTCATTTAAATAATCAATTTAATTTAGATTTTCTTATTGTAAAAATAGATTAATAATAAATATATTACTCCAATATTGTTCATTAGAATCATATTTTAATAGATTTAGATATAAAAAATTATTCAACTTTTGAATGTCTCTTTTACCCGCCTTCTAGCCACATTTGGGGATTAGAATTAAATATAATCATTCTACTTTTCTAAATTGAATATCAGAAAATTAATATATTTGGTTGTAATCAGTTTGAAATTTTTTTTCTATTACTATAAAAATCATTTTTTGGTGAATAATAAATTATGGATTTTATTTAACATGGTTTATGGTAAATACTATAATGAAGGGTAAAAATAATATTATAATATTATATCAATATAGTAAAACATTTCATAATTTCAATGAATAAGTGCTTCTAAGCCAAAATAAACCTTAGGTATAAAAATATGATACTGTTTATGAAAATTTTGATAGAATGCGACATTTATTATATTTTATTTAGATAAGATTTAAAAATTTATTTTTCAAATTTTAATATATATTAACTATTTTTTTATATAGTGTTATAAATATGATAAATTCAACTAAAAATATTCTCTATAAATATAATATATTTATATACATCATGATAATTTACATGTAATTTTTATAAATTACATATTTAAATTTAATTGTGATAAAATGATGATGTAGTTATATATTTATTAATGGACGAATCAGTTAAATAATATGAATAATTTTACAATAAATATAAATTGAGATATTTTATGTGTAAACTATTTTTTTAATTACTATGGAATGATAGAGACAAGTTAATTTATCTTAATTTAAGTAATAATTTTTTCATGGTTTATAAAAATTCGAGTAATAAATAGTGTCAAAATTGACATATATGATATTTTAAAATAAAAAATATTTTATTAAATAATTAAAAATTAATAAAAACTTTATTTTAGAAAAATAACTAGTATTAGGAAAAAAAAGTCATAAATTGTCCAATTGGAGTTCTTTTTTTAATTTTATAGTAATTATATTAACCCTATAGTATAAAAAATACATGTTTTCACAGTAAGAGTTATATTGTTTAACTATGGATAAATGCCAAACGATATGGTCACTATGGTGGCCAAAAAATGACTAAAAATCATTGGATGATAGTATTGAGTTCCATAATCATCCAATATTTTAAATAACTCACTTTGGAGTTGTTTTAAATATAAATTTATTTTAAATTAAATTTATAGTATTGGAGTATCCTAATGCGCCCCTCCCCTCTCTTATAAAAGGGAACATACACTCCTATTTTATTCATATATATCTAGCCCCTGGATAGAAAAAAGTATTCTCAAATGAGATCCTAACTTCCCTCACTTTATTATATAAGAATTTACATGGATTTAAGGAAATTAAAAAAACCTTTTCACACAAACCAAAATGAATTACCCGATTAAGAGGAATCTTGTTCGAGTACGAAGAGAGTCCGGACACATGTAATGACTTTTTTTTGAACCTCTATTTATATGGATCAAATTAATCATACACTACATGTTTCTTCTACATGGTTTATATATAACCCATCAATGATTTTTATGATTCCTTTCCATTATATATTATTATTTATATATTCTAATAATTTTCTTTAATTCATGGGTCTTGCGATTTTATTTATTATAAAAAAGATGATTGTAGATTATACAATCTCTTCTATATATTGGATTGTTAAATTTGATGTCTCATTTGGGTAATATTTATCATCTATGACTATGTTTTCAAAAAAAAATCCTATTTTTTATTATTCTCCTATGGATGTTTACTGTCATTTGTACCCATTATTTATTTTTAACTACCCGGTTTGACATGAATTTTTCATTCATTTTTCAAATGATGCAACTTTTGAATTTTCACTAGAAAAATTGAGATGAGTTTTTTAATATATACGAGATGAATATATTTATACACTTTAATGATTCTTTATCACCTTAAAGCTTCCCATATATGATTACAAGGTCATTTTCAAATAAAATATTTTATTTTAAATTTGTAATGATTTTTAGGACAATAAAAAAAATCAACATATAATGTATATTTTCCTCAATAACTATTTGAAATTATATTCATGAATCATATTTTTAGTTTTAAATTTTTATTAATGAAATTTTTTTGAAAATTTTTTATTTTTAAAATAAGGTATTTTTAATGAAAATTCATGTTTCACGTGATCTTTCAAAATCCTTTACCACCTGTGATGACATAAATTGTTATTGATTCATGAATAAAATCAATATTCATCCCATGAATTTTTTATGTTTTGATGGAATGATTTTTAATAAATCCCCTTATTTTCATGGGTTTTATTTCAATGGATATAGATGTAAAACTCATGAGGTATATATTTTTTGTGTGAACCTGATTTCTAGTCCAAAATTATATGCGTGAACCTGGATATCATGTCCTTAATTCTATGTGTGGACCTAGTTTTCATGTCCATTATCTTATTATTGGACCTGGTTATCATGTTTATATGTTTATTTATGCTCATAATTTATTGTCCTTAATTTAATTAGTGATTTTGTTACTATGTGTACATTTAAAAAAAGATATAAGTTTTTATGTACCCCACAATTTCATCCTTATGTTAATTTTATGATCTTATGGATTATGATATTGGTTTTTATTATTATTCATGTATATCGTTGATATGGATGGAATGATCATTTAATGTTATGAACACATTCTCATACGATTATTCTCATGTTTTTCTTATGTTTTCCTGTCTTTTACCCTTTATGAGCATCTGATATCACCCTTTTTGTGTTTCATTTCCCTAGGTTTTATTGAACAATTTTATGTTGGAGTACTAAATATGAAGATATTTATGGAATATTTTGAAAAAATTCCATGAGATTAGATGTTTTTTATCAAATATTACAAAAGAACTAAAATAATATAGTCTTTTGGAAATTGTTTGTGCACATCATAAACTACTTGGAAATTGTAATGTAATATCCGTGATTTTCACTATTAGTTCTTTATAGTTGGTATAATAGTGAATGTTTAATTAATCATTAGAGACAAGGATGATAAAACATTAGTGGAATCCCTATGTATATTTATATGGATATTTATGGAGATGTATCTAATGATAAGTATAAGGATGAGTTAACATTTTGGAAAATGTCCTGGTATTTTGGAAAAGGATAGAGTGAGTAGTTTCAATGTAACATATTCATGTCTTCATACTACAAGTGGATGTATATTTTTCATAGATGTAACTAGGATTAAAAACTCTAAAAATATATTATACGACATACTCGATGAAATATGGTACAAAAAATGGGTATTTATGCCCACCAGGTTTGACACTACTAGGGGATGTGCTTTTGGAATGCACAAAATCTTTACAAATCTTCATGATGGATTTAAATAATAGTTTTTTACGAATAATCTATAATATACTTGATGATTCATATTTGGATAAATGATTCAAAATTTATAAATAATATTATTTGTTTTCTTGATTTTGGGATTCCTCTATAGGATAATCATATCCTACTATATTCTACCTTGTTTTAGACAATGGAGGGAACCTGAATAAATTGGGTTAACATTGAATTTGATGGAAATTTTTTTTGTGACTTTGAGTAATGAAATTGTGTAATGACTAGAGAGAAATATATTGTGATTATTACGAATCATTTATCAAAATATATGATAATAAAGATGAACTTTAGTTGTATTCAAAATTCATAAAATAAGAGGAAAATGAATTTTTATTAATGTTCACATGGAGAGAAACCTAGTGGAATGAAGATTTATATTCCTACATTTCAAAAAGAAGGGAAGATGCACCTTTAATACCACAAATTTTTAGAATGATTTTATCTATGTTGAAAAAAGGGTCATAGAGAAAAAACTATCATGGATTTTAATTTATTATATATAGAGAACCCATGAATTACCCAAATAAGGGCACTATCCAAGAATACCTCCTCTGGCGTGGCTTGTGCGTCTCGACATCGGTATCCTTCGGCTCAGCGTCAGTGTGGTATGGGGTGGTGGATTCTGTGGTCGACTACATAGGTGGGTTTCTATATTCGACTTATCTTGGTGATGGTTCTTGAGAGATCGAGGCTTTATTTCATATTGGCATAGGCTCTTTCTAGGTTCTGGATTTTTCAACCCTAGCATGTCGGCTCAGTTAAGTCTCAGAAGATGTCCTGGCACGAGTTATTATATCGGCATCGGCCAGAGATTGGTGCGGAGGGGGGAGGTATTCTTGCTTATACTTCCAGTGTTCATGAATGTCTTTTTATGGTTTGATTTTAGAGATTTTCATGTTATATTTTGATTTTTTTTGTTTGATGGATCTATTGAAATGGTGGATATGATGAAATGGTGTTTGACGGTTTGTTTGATTTTGTCACTCCCTTGGTCATCTTGGATCTAGATATGATTATTCCTATTGTGTGATTTCACTAAGGAATCGATGGTGTTGGGATGATATCCGATTCATGGGTGGATATTTGGGGTCTTGTGTTAGGAGGTATGAAGAGTCATTTCAAATTTACTATCTCAAGGAATTACTGTAGATTGGGTTTGAAGTTGCAATTTTCTTCTAGTTTTTTATTTCAGATTTGGATGTCTGAGAGGGTATGGATTTTTTATCAATTTTGTTCCCAGGAATTCATGCACGTGACTGCTTTCCGTGAAGCACTATGTACAAGGAAACTGAATTATGTTTATGATTTTCGGTAGGAGCTATTATATTTAAGTGAATGTGTTTTTTCACATAAATGTTTCAACATGGTGGATTGAGTGTTTTAAGTCATTGATGTCTTGTATAGTTTCCCATATATTCCAAAAATGTGAATGAATAATAAAAAAAGTAATTTTGAGTCAGTCATTTAAAGAAGGACTAATTCAATTCCAATCATGTAAGATGATGGATTAAAGTGTTTATGTATTTGGATTGAAATATTATAAAATATATATTGATTGTTCAGTTTGTTTATTTTTTCCATGCATTTACATGAATATATTTAATCGTTCTGATAGACTACATATGTTATGATAAAATTATTATGGAAAGGATAACCATTAATATATTCCATATGTAAAGATAATGATGTTTGGATAATTATATTTTTGATATGAATAAGTAAATTAGATGATACTTATTAACTTAGAACTGATTACTGATTTACCAAGATGTGGGTTATGATATCATGGATGAAGATTACATATTTTTGGAATTTAGAATAAGGAACCATTCATCTTATTAATAAGGATTTATAGAAAATCAGGTTACTAACATGTTTCATGGTGATATTTGATTAAGTTATTCACATGTTTCGAATATAAAAATAAATATTGCATTTTGATATATGAGAAATAATTATTATGTTATTTTAGTGAACAACATTCTAATGTTTTGGATTTTCATCATTCCAAAGGCTTTTTGGCTTATCCATTTATGTAAAGTCTTAGTTAAACATCACTTATGTTTTACGGATTAAATTATTATCTCACCATAGGTAGATTTATACATTTTTTATAACTAGTGAAAATATTTTTTCAATATAGATAGAATGACCTATCATTATTCTCATGATTTCCTAATGCTTCAGGAATGAAAAATTCAACTTCATTTATCATAATAAGAGATAAAGTGGAAATTGATATTAGAACAAGAAAGGGTAAAGTTATGATGAAATCAAGTAAGTATATATTCTCTCGAAAATTATTCGACATCTGGAAAAGGCTTCATGATGAAAAGAATGCCTCGTTATCATCATTTTGATGATATTAATGACCTCTTTCATGTTTCGTTAATTTATGATTTTGAGACTGTTGACATTCTCTATATCACCCATAGTTTTATTATTAGTGATCATTATCAATATCTATGATTATGTATGCTTTTCCTCCATGCCTTAATATACCCCTATATTATCTTATAAAGATACCCAATAATTACTTACTTTTGGAAACAGTTATTTTTCAACTATTCATTTTTAAAAGGAAGCTTTAGACTACAGTTTTATGATGTGGTTTTATATGAATGATCCTTTCATTTATTAATAATTTCATAACGTTGACAAATTTCAGGGGTGACATTCATTTCAAGGGTGGTAAAATATAACACCCCCAAATTTTGTGAATTTATATTGTTGAATTAATTTAATATTTTGAAATTTTTAATTCACAAAAAATTAAATATAGACTTTTTTTATTATATAATAGCTCTACATTTTTATTATGTTATACGCAACCCCATGGGAATCTTTCACTAAAAAAAACACCGACTTGGCTTGCGTTACACGCCACATTGAGTTTCTATAAAACAACACATTACTATTGTATTTATTTAATTATTATAGTTATATCCTACCCATTATAAGTATAATATTAACAATAATAAATATGTTTTAAATATTAGTTTTAATGGTTTTGATAATAAAAAATATAATTTTTGGTAATGTCAATAAATGTTTTAAACTACTATTTTCTCTAATGGACTCCTTTTTGTTCCAATATGTGGAAAATAATAAAGATAATTTTTGAAACTCATTCAAATTTATTTTGATGAAATAAAAATTATTTTTAAATTCAGAATGAAAAAATTAAATTATGGTGAATTTTTGGTATTTTTATAAAATTTTCAATCATTGATTAATAGTGTAAAATACTACGTTGTTGTTAAAAACTGTAATTTTCATTTAAATAATTAATATACTTTATATTTATTTGAAAGTCATAATAGATAAAAAAATATATATTAACCAAATTTAAGTAATTTGAATCATTTTTATAATATAATTAGATATAATAAATTATTAAACTTTTGACCGTCTCTTTTACCAGCCTTCCAGCCACATTTACGGGATTAGAATTTAATGTAATTTTATTGCTTCAATGATTTGAATATTAAATAATGGACACATATGCTTGTAATATGTATAATTTTTTTTGTAAAAAGTATCAAAATTATTTTTGGTGAATAGTTACTATAAAATTTTATTTACCATTGTTATTGGTAAATAGGGTAATTGAAGGTAAAAATAATATTATAATAATATAATATTACACTAATAATTGTCATAATTTCTTTGTATAAGCTTTTTTAGACGTAAATAAACCTTAGATAAAAAATATGATTCTTTTTACACCACTTTTGTTAGAATTTGACATTTATTCTATTTTATTTAAAGAATGATATACAATTTCATATTCAAAATTTAATAATTAATAGAATCTAATATAGTTTTATACAAAAGATAAAATTAGACTATACATTTTCATTATAAATATATGAAATTTATCTACATAATTATAATTTTTTTATAATTCTTAAAAATTAAATCATTATATTTAATTGTGACATCATAATGATGTAGAGATAGATTTATCAAATGGAGAATAAAATAAATAATATTAATAATATTAAAATAAATATATTTTGAGATATTTAATGACATCAAATAATTTTTTGGAGGCCTATAACATGTTATGGATGTTTTAATGTAGTTTTTAATTTGAAATAATCAATTTTTTTATGATTTTATAAAAAGTCAAGTAATAAATACTGGGAAAATTGAATGTAATGAGATTTAAAAATAAATAATATTTCATTAAATGATAAAAAAATAATAAAAATATATATTTCATCCAACTAAATATGATAATGTAAAATATTTCATAAATTATCCAATAGTGGTACTTTTTTTATTTTATGGTATCTATATTAAGCCTATAATATAAAAATACATGTTGTCACGGTAAGAGTTAAATTGTTTAACTAAGGGTTAATGCCAAAAGATAAGGATGCTTTTCTGACCAAAGCATGTTTAAAATTTATTGTAGGTTAGGATTTAGACCCTTAATTATCACATATTATAAATAAATCAGTTTGGATCTATTTTAAAATTGTAAAAAAAATTATAATACATTACTAGTTTTGGAGTTTCTTAAAGTGCCCCTCCCCTCACTTAAAAAAGGGAACCTCTCCTTATCTTTTGTTCACACCTCTCAAGCCCATTATGTCACCCAAAATCTGCTCAAATAAGCTCCAAAACGTTTTCCCTTCTTCCAAAAAACATTTCCCTTCATAAGGTAACTCAATGAGGCTTTTTGGTACAAACTAAAAGGAGTCACCTGATTAAGTGGAATGTTGTTCGAGTATAGAGATAGTCAAGACAAAATGTAAGGGGATTTTCATTTTACCTTTATTTATATATATGAGACACATTCCTCATACATAATTGTTTCTTATAATTGGTATATATACTATATATTAATGCCTTTCATTAGTATTATACATTATATTATAATATTTCCATATTCATATAATTTTATTTTTTTTCATATGTATTACGATTCTATTTATTAAAATGTGACGATTGTTGATTTCACAATATCTTCCATATTTGGGATTGATTACTTTTAGGTCACTATTGGTTATAATTTATCTTCAATTTCCATGATTTCTAAAAAAAATTAATTTTTTTATTAATATCCTATTAATTTTTAAAGTCATTTTTACTCATTTTTTACTTTTAACTAATCGGTTTGATAGGATTGATTATTTATTTTTTCCAATGAAGTAATTTTTGAATTTTCTGGAAAAATTATGTGAATAATGTTTTATAACTTCTATGACATGAGTATATTTTTATTCTTTCATGATTCCTTATCACTTTTAATTTTCCTCTACAATCTTACAAGGATACTTTCAAATAAAATGTTTTATTTTAAAATTTCAAGGAATTTTATGAAATGAAAACAATACCAAAAAAGATACGATATTTTCCCACAAGAACTATTTTAAATTATTTTCATTACTCTTTTATATAGTATTATATTTTTTTCAATTAGAAGTGTTTTGAAAATTTTTTATTTTTTAAAAAGTTTTTTTTTTTGAAATATTCATGTTCCAAATGATATTTCAAAATTTTTCTCCACTTATGAAGATATATCTTTTTATTGTTATAAGAATATAATTCATATTATTTCCCTAAATGTATTAAATTTTTATAGTATTATATTTAAGAAAAAAACATCTTTTCACACATTATGATTTGAATGAAATAATTATAAATCGTGTCTCTTTTTCAAAAGTTATTTTAAGATTACATGTTTATGACACCCCTTCCATTACTTCGGTTTTGAAATTATTTTTTATTATCTAGTGGAACATTTATGTATGGTTACTTATGAGATGGTTGGGACCTATACCTCCCTCTTATGAATTGGGTATTGATTGAAAACTTATGAGGTATATATGTTATGTGTGAACCGGATATCATGTTCACAGTTCTATGTGAGGAACTTGTTTTCGTATCAATATTTCTAAGCATGGAACACGTTTTCATTTCTATTATCTTTTTCATTTACCATGGTTTCATTTCCATTTGTTTATGGAAGGTCCTAATTTCATGTCCTTAATTAATGAGTGAACCTGTTTTCATTTATACATGTTCCCAAAGATAAATTTTTATGTATATTCCACAATTTCATGTGTTATACCAATTTTATGATCATTTGAATAATGTTCATTTATTTAGTTATTATTCATGTTCACCTTTGATACATAGGGAATGATCGTCTAATGATATGACCAGATTCTCATACCCTTATTCTTATTTTATGATTGTGTATGTCTATTGTTTACCCTTACTGACCATCTGAGATCAATGTTTTTTATGTTTCCTTTCCCTCCGTTATAAGGAAAGGTTTTAAGTAGGAGTACTAAAGAATAACATCATTATGGGAGATTTTAAAAATCATAAACCATATTAGAATTTTGAGTTCAAAAATCCAAAGGAACTAAATTAATACAGTCTTTTGGATATTTTTTGTGCAATTTATAATGTATTCCATAAAAGTTACTTAATTTCCATGTGTGTCAATATTGGGTCTTTACAGTTGCTATTAGAGAGAAGGTTTAGTTAAACATTGGATACTAGGATGATGAAGCATTGTTGAGATATTTATTTATATTCTTAAGATTATGTTTAGGTATTTCTATATGTAAATTTTTAAGGATGAGTCAACATTTTGGAAAAGATCATAGTAATTTGGTAAATAATAGAGTTAGTGGTTTCATAGAAATACATCCATGTATAGATACTACAAGTGAAATTAGCTCTATCCTAGACGTACCTAGGAGTAAAAACTATAAAAAGATGTTGTAGACCTGAATTGTGTTAATATAATACAATAAAATAGGCATCCCTGCACACCTAGTTTGACAGTCCTTGGGGGATATGATTTGGGAATTTAAAAACTCTTCAAAAACCATCATGAAGTATTTAAATATGAGTTGGTTATGATTAACCTATGATAAACATGAGGATTTATATATTAATAATTGTGTCATAATTTAGACAACATATATGTTTATTTCCTGATATTTTGATTCCTCACTATGATAATAATATCCTAGTCAATTCATTGTAGTTTTAGACAATGGATGGAAATAGAAAGAATCATGTTAACATTAATTCTAAAGAAAAAAAATTGACTAGGAGTAAAGAAATTGTCTAATAGAGAGAGATAAATATATTGTGATTTTTTCAAATAAGTTATCAGGATATAGGATTAACAATGTGAACTTTATTGGTATACCTATGTCATTAAATAATTGGGTGATGAACGTTTATAAATTTTCATATGATGAAGTACATAGTGGAAAAAAAATTGAGCACCATAAATGTCAAGAAGGAGAGAAGAATCACCTTATAGAATACCTTAAATAGAGGGGATGATGTTATCTCTACGGTAAAAATGTTCATACAGCAACGAACTGTCATAGATTTAAATTTATTATCTATGGAGAACAAGTAATTACCAAACTCGATGCTCTGACCTATGAATTTATATCTAAATATAGGAAAGAAAAATTCCATTCCAATCATTGAAGATGATGGATTGATGTGTTTATGTATATTGATTCATGAATTATAAAATGTATAAGTATTTTTCAGTTTCTGTGTTTTTTTTTGATATACTAGAATTTTTTAATGGTTTTATAAATTTGATAAGTGATGGAGAAATTATGATTTATTATAAGATAACCATTATTATGTTTATTTGAAAATATAATGATGTTTGGATAATTAAAAGTTGTATATGAATAAGTAAATTACATGATACCTATTACCTTATAACTGATTAATGATTTATTGAACTGTGGGTTATGCTATCATGGTTGAATTTTACATGTTTTGGGACTTAATAAAAAGGAATAATTAATGTTTTCATTAAGTATTAATGGTAAATGAGTTTATTACCCTATATTTAGGTAATACTTGATTAAGTTATTCATAGTATTGGAATGTGACAACCAAAAACTGCCTTTTGAAATATAGGATGTAATTTCTATGTTGATTTAGTGAAACACTTTCTAAATTTTTTAATTTTCAACTTTTAGAATGATTGTGGGGTTATAAATTTGTGGAATGATTATGTTAAACTCCATATATGTTTGTGAGATTAAATTCTTATCTCAACATAGGTATATTTATACATCTTATATAACTTATGGTAAAATTATTGATGAAGATAGGTAGAATAACCTATCATTATTCTCATGATTTCATAATTCATCATTAATGAAAAATTAAACTAAATTTCTTAGAATAATATATGAAGTCAAAATTGGTTATCGAACATCAAAGTGTAATCTAATGCTGAAACCAAGTATGTATGTATTCTCTTAAAAAATATTCAACATTATAAATAGGGATCCTGATGTAAAAGGTAGTCCTTTTGTCATCATTTGGATGATATCAATTACCTCTTTCATGTTTCTTTAGTTTATTGTGTTGTGATTGTTATCTTTCTTTGGATCCCCTAATTTATTATTATTTGTGATCATCATCAATATATATGATTATTTATGCTTTTTCTCCATGCCCAAATCATCTCCTATGTTCTACAACATAGATGCTGAGACATGATTTACTTTGGGATAATGTTATTTTCCAACTAATCCTTTCATAAAGACAGTTTTAGTCTTCATTTTTACGATTTGGTTTTCTATGAAATAAACATTTATGTATCAATAATTTTATAACCCAGATGAATTTCAAGGGATCAGTTCTTTTTAATGGGGTAAAATGTAATACCCAATGATTTTGTGAAATTATTTTTTTGGATTAATTTAATATTTTTATATTTTTACTCTACCCAACACTGAATATATATTTTTAATTATATAATATCTCTACGTTTTTATTATGTTATATGAAAAACCAAGGGAAGCATTCACTATACACAACACCGACCTGGCTTGTGTTACACACAACACAGAGTTTCTATGAAAAAATACTTTACTATTATAATAATTTAAATAAGATAATCATAACATGGGGTTTTACCTTGTAATATGAATAGTAATAAAAGTTTTAAATATTAATTATAATGGTTTTGATAATGAAAAATATAATTTTTTGTGATGTCTTTTTCTTTTTTAAACTAATATTTTCTCAAATGAACTCATATTCATGCCCTTATATAGAAAATAGTAAAATTAATTTTATACAATAACAGGACTGGATGTTTATAAAATAAGCATAATATTTTAATATAATATAACAAAATAAACTTAGAATGAATTTTTGGTATGTCTCTAAAAAGATTCAATTTTTTGATGAATAACGTAAAATACTGCATTGTAGTTAAAAACCAGATTTTTCATTTGATTAATATTTTTAAAATAAATTTATTATAATGTAACAATAGATAAGTAACACTTATATTAATTCAATTTATTTCATTGTAACTAGTTTGAAAAATGTGTTATAATAGTATCAAAATATTTTTTAGTGAATAAAATCATTTTTATATTATAAATCACGGTTACAGGAAAATATACTAAGTAAAGATAAATATAATATTATAATAACCTAACATTACCCTAACACATGTTCTAATTTAACTTGATAAGTGTTTCTAGACATAAATAAACATTAGATATAATATATGATGATTTTAATTCCAATTGTGTAAGGACATGACATTTATTATATTTTAATTAATGACGAGTTAAAAATGTCATATTCCAATTTTAAAAACAAAATAATTTTTAATATATGGTATTATATAAAATATATTTGACTATAAGTAATCATTATATAGATAATAATCATATTTACGTCATTATAATTTGTTTATTATTTTTATTCATTAAATAATTATATTTCATTGTGATGCAATGATGATGTCGTAATATAATTATTAAATTGAGAATCAACTAAATAATAATAATATTTTAAAATTAAATTTGATTTTACATATTTGATTCCATAAAAGACATTTTTGGATGGATATGTCAACTTTTTGATGTGTTAATTTAGTTTTTTAATGTAATCATGTTTTTATTATTTTCTAAAAAATCATGTCATAAAGTGTCACCATTGAAATAAATGAAATTTTAAAATAAATAATATTTTATTAAATTATAAAAAATTCATAAAAATATATATTTGGAAAAAATATATACGATAATTTTAATGATTTTATAAATTATCCAATTGAGGTGTTTTTGGAATTTTATAGTAATTTTATTATCCATGTAGTAAAAAAAAGAAATATTGTCACTGTAAGTGTTAAATTGTTTAACAAAGATTTAAATCCAAAAGAGAAGGATACTTTTGTGATCGAATCAGTTGTAAAATTAAATGTTTGAGAGGTTATAGACCTATAATAATCTAATATTTAAAATAAGTAACTTCAAAACTATTTTAATTCGAAAATAAATTTATAATAAACTAATAGTTTGGAGTTTCCAAAAGTGCCCCTACCCTCTCTTTTAAAATGGCACCTATCCATATATTATATTTACACCTCTCAATATCATTGTCTCACATATAATATGCCAAAATAATAACCAAAATTCCATAATTTCTTTATAGATGACTATCCCAATTTACAAGAAAACTCAAGTAAGACATTTGACACAACCCAAAAGGTTTAACCTGATTAAGAGGAAGATTGTGTGAGTACGAAGAGAGTCAAAACCCAAGGTAATGGGATTTTTGAATTACATTTAATAATGATAGAGACATGACCTATACACTACTTGATTCATATATTTTCTTTATATACAACCCATGAATGTATTTTATGTGTCATATCCATTATTTTATGATATTTCCATATTCTTATAGTATTCTTTTTTACATTGAGATTTTAATTTTATTTATTATAATGTGATGAGTGTTGATTTAACAATATCTTCCATATTTTGGATTATTTAATTTAAAATATCTATTGGATAATATTTATCATCTATATACATGTTTTTTAAAAAGGTTTTCAATTTTTTTTTATTATTCTCCTATGGATTTTTAATTCCATTTTCAATCATTTTTTACTCTTTAATATATGGTTTGAAATGAATCATTCATTCAATTTTCAAATGATGAATTTTTTTTAATTTTCTTAATAAAATTATATTAAGAATGTTTTTTAAAATTATATGGAATGAATGGATTTATAAACCATCATAATGCATTGTTACATTTATGTTTCCCCTACAATATCACAATGTTATTTTCCAAAAAAATGAATTTTTTTGAAATTGAAATGCATTTTATGAAAGAATAATATTTCAAAAAATAAATGATATATTACTCAAAAATTATTTTAAATTATTTTCAGGATTAATTTTTATTTTTTCTAATTATTATCAACGAAAACGGTTTAGAAAAAATTTTATTTCTTAAAAAGAAAATTTTTATGAAAATTCATGTTCCAAGTGAATTTTCAAAATCATTCCTGGCCTATGATAACATGCTTTGTTATTGTTTCAAGAATATCATTCTGATTCATTCTCTAAATCGGTTAGTATTGGATTTAATTATGTTTATGAATCCCCATTATTTTTAGGGGTTATGATTTTAATGAAATGATTATGAACCGTGTCCTTTTTTTAAAGGTTATTATACGATTACATGTTTATGAACCCCATTCAATTACATTGGTTATAATATTATAGTTTATGATATTTTGGATCATATATGTATGATTTAATTATTATATTGGTGTGAAATATATCTTCCTATGATGCATCACGTAAATATGGAAAACTAGTGATATATATATGTTATTCGTAAACCTGATTTCATTATCACAATTCTAGGTTTGGACCTTGTTTTCATGTACATAATTCTATGCATGGACCAAGTTTTCATGTTCATAATAATATGTGTGGAACTGGTTTTCATATCCATATGTTTATAAAAGGGACTGATTTCCTGTCATTAATTTAATGACACAACCTGCTGCAATTTATAAATGTTCACCACAAAATAAATTTTTGCGAATACCATAATTTCATGCCTTATGACAATTTAATTTTTTATTGGATTATGTTCCTTGATTTAAATCATATTCATGTTTAACTTTGATAATCACTACATGATATTATAATGTTTTGATCACATTATCATACCCTTATGCTCATTTTATGCTTGTGTATATCTTTTGTTTATCCTTTCTGAGCAATATAGATCACCCCTTTTAATATTTCTTCTCCCTGGGTTATAATGAGTGGTTTTATGTTAGAGTACGATTAGGGAATATATTTATGGTATATTTGGAATATATTCGAAATATTAGTAGTTTTTTTCATATTTTGAATGGAAATAATCTAATATAGTCCTTGGGAATATTTTTTGTGAAATTTACTTTGTATTTCGCAAATGCATTTTAATGCCCATATACATCATGCTTGGGTATTTTGAAACATCATGTATTAAATTGATATTTGATAAATTCATAAAGGTCAAAAATGAATTTTGGATCATTTACATAATTTTGGGAAACAATCCAATCTTATTTTCTATGTTTTTACTATGTGATGTGAGTTTTAAATTTAAACAACACTTTTATATTAAAAACATGCATTTCGAGTCATACTAACCACATCATGTGTTCAATTTATGTGTGGTTGATTCCTCCACATCGTAGAAATCTTATGGATATCATTAATAAATTCGGAAAACAATAATGTTTTATTTTATAAATTTTTGATATCTGATAAAAGAGTTAAACTAAAATGACACTTTTATATTGAAAACATGCACATCGATTCATGCCTGCCACATTGGCTATCAAATTGATATAAATCGGATTCTTAAACATAAAAAATAAATTTTGAATCATTATTCTAATGTTTAAAGACATTCTAAACTCATTTTCAATTTCTTGGCTATGTGACGAGTGTTTTAAACTAATATGAACACATTTTATTGGTTTTGGACAAGTGGTATGTTTTTTAAGAAATAATTTTTCAAATCTCTAAAAATAATGAATCATTTTTCTATAATAATACGAACACATTTTATTGGTTTTCGACAACATCATGTGTATGATTGATATTTTATCAATAACAACATATTAAAAATCAATTATGAACCATTTTTCAAATGATTAAAAATAATATGAACACATTTTTTGGGATTTGGACAAGTGGTATGTGTTTTAAACTCAAATAAAACTTTTATTTTGAAAACATGCACTTCAAGTCTTGGTGAACTCATTGTATGTTGTTTAGGTGTACAATCAACTCCAATATATTAAAAATGTATCATGAATTATTATACTAAATTTAATAAATAATGTGAGTTTTTTTTCATTCCTAGCTGGTGGATGATAATTTTAAACTAAAATGATAATTTTATATTGAAAACAAGAACTTTGAGTCATACATATAACATCATCTATTGGATTGACGTACGGCCAGTTCCAACACATCAATATTTATTTATAGATCGTTTTACTAATGTTTGAAATAAATATGTGTTCTTTTTCTTTGTTTGATCTATGTAATTCACATTTTAAACTAAAATGTATCTTTTATATTGAAAACACACACATCCAGTCATACCAGCCACATCAAGAATCATATTGATGTTGGGTTTATTCCTACACTTAAAAATTAAATTATGGATAATTGTGAATTTTTTTTAAAATAATACAAGCATATTTTCTCATTTTTGGCTAGTGATTGGCGTTTAACCCCAAAATGAGAATTATATTGAAAACACTCACTTCGAGTAATACCATCCAAATCATTTTTTTGATTGAATTTTAATCTATTCATACAAGTAATAAATCAACTATAGATCATTTACCAAATTTATAAAATCAATTCAAGATATTTTTCTTCATTTCGGAAATGGCATTCATCTTTCAAACAAAATTGATGCCTTTATATGGAAAACATGTATATAAAGTCATACAAACGACATCATATATCATATTAGAATGTGGTTAATTGTTACACATCAAATATTTAATATGTATAACATTTTTAATGTATTAAAAAATTCTGATCTTATTTTATTTATTTTGGATATGAAAAGCATGTTTCAGACTAAATAGACACTTTTATAATGAAGACATGTATTTCATGTCATACTGACCACATAATGTGTTGAATTTATGTGAAGTCATTTACTACATGTCATAAATAAATTATGGATCACTTTTCATATTTTTTAAATCAACAAAAGCATGTTCTCCCAGGTTTTTCATTTGTGAGAGAGGTGTAGTGTGGGCCTTTTTAATCTATTTATAGAATCTAAAGAGATATGATTTAAGAGAATAAATAAATGCATCAATGTGTGGTTGACTAAAGATGAAACATAGGACTTTTGAGCTTCCCTAATGGTAGGTGGGGTCGACCCACTACCACCCCTGACCCATCCAAACAACTTCTTCCACATGAATCATTTTTATAAAGTCAATCCTTTATCACTAACCATAGTCAAATTGATAACTTCATCTTTAAATAAATATCCCAATACGTGTTATGGTTTCTCTTAATTAGAATAATGGGTGCTTTTACATCCCACATTGTGTGTGTGGTTGTGAAAGGGAGAAAAAATAGTGTTCTTAAATGAATTTCCTATTTATCAAAAAACAATTAATGCTAAAAATGAGTCTCTTTTATAAATTTATCAGAAGTTGTGTTAAATGATGGATTGTTGGATGCTACACATCTTTACCATTACCCTTTTACTTATGAATGTTCATTCTTATGATTAATATGTGGAGGTTTGTTCAGAAACAAATACTATGAACATTGTTTGGGGGAAAAAGGCATGGAAACATTGATGCTTTTAAATGTATCTGATAAATTGTAATTACTGATGTAATTTAACAAACCAATATTGGAAATTCCTATAATATTGTGTTTTTTTTCTTTTATTTGTGTTATAAATTTTATTTCAATTAAATTTTATATTATATTTGATCTTTTATCCCTGGTTGTGCTTCTTCATTGTTCTATAATTTTCAAATTCACACTGCAATAGAATTCCCCTATTTCAGTGCTACGAATCCCATTGATAAAGGTATGATTAATTAGTGCTGAAGAATGTGCAAATTAATGGATTCTTTATAAGTGGTTTGATAGCACTAATAAGGGCCATGGTATTTTAAAGGCACACTGATTGTCATAACGATTTTGGGAGGCAAATTCATATTATATTTCTATTAAAGGATTTGTGTATAGTAGTTCACCATCCCCAAATTTTATTAAAAAATAATTCAATTCAATCATTTCACAATGGAATATTCATATTTATTCTGATCATCTATTTTCGAAGTTGGATGAATAACCATATACTCTTATATTCAAAATATATTGGGTCCAATGAAATATATCGCATGGAACCCAATAGATATCATTTTAAAAAAACCTTTTATCAGATGCATGAATCCACCACAACACCAAAAATAGCTATAAATAGAATGTTAAGATTTATAAATATCTAATTTTTTAAACAATTTCACATGATTTCCATTTTTTAATATTGTTTTTTATCCTTTCTTATTAAAAGAACGTATCAAATACTCTAGAAACATTACCCACTCCTTATCATTCTTCCCAAAAAAATAAAATATATATTTTAGGGAATTTTTCCAAGTTTTTATTTTCAGAATTTCTATATTTATTATATAATGATTCCTTTTCTATAATCATCACTTCATTTCTCTTTAACATAAAATAAAAAGTTTTATTCCACAAATACATATATGATTACTTTTTTGGGTGATTTATTTTGTGATTAACATAATAATCACACTTTATTGGGACATCATAACCCATTAAAATTCCATTTTATCATTATATATGTTCTTTCACTGATTTATCAATGATATACATGAATATTTTCACTTTACAATAGAAACTAATATATTTGATTTATATTTTTATGATATTATTTCTCTATAGTCTTATCTTAGATATCATCCTTCAAATTATTTTCTTTTGAGATTATGATATTCAAATAATTATTACCCTTATAAAATATATATTCCTTTTCATTATGATTACTATTAAAATGTTCAAATTTTGGAGTTATTATTTACATTATAATTTATATTCTTACACATTTCAATAATTTAAATAAACTCCTCCAACTCTCCATTGAACATAAAATCCATCATAATTTCATTCTTCTTTCATCACTGTTATCTTTATAACTATTGACCTCATAATCATTAACAATAGGAATAAAAATATATAATTTTCCTCATTTTATGTATCAAATTAATTTTCATTTTAACTATTTCTTCAATACCTATTTTTGAAAATAACTCTATATTTTTTAAATTTTAAAAAATCATAGCAATTAGATTAGAAGAATATTTTTATTTGTTAAACATTGAATATTTCATCTTTTCTAATTTTCATGAAGACTCATTTTCAACAGAAAAAACTAATTCTTACAACTTCATAAAATTGATAAAAAATTTCTAATAGAATTAGTTCTGAAACACTTCAATAAAATATATATTCAATAATTTCCATAACTTTTATATAACCTATTAAGATTAATTACAACCACATGTAAAATTGTTTCTCTATATCTTTTTAAAAATATGAATTACCAAATTCTTATTTTAATTTTTTATGAATAATCTCCCACTTTATTGATTTAATTTTATATGATTCATATATCTCTACATAATAATAGTAATTTATTTCCTTATTTTATTAGAAATAATTTTGTTATGTAAATCAATAAAATAAATTTATCAAGACCACCATATTAATGTGTCGATACTATTTCATAAAACAAGAATAGAATTACAAGAATAATCTTTCTAACTAGCATGGAATTATTAATATCCTGACAAATACATCAAATGGATCTCAGAACATCAATTAATCTTAGGAAGAATCCATTAACATATTAATCACAATGCATTAAAGTCAATTCATTCTTAAAACAATAAATATGTAATTTTGTTTCTTTCACATTCACACACAAAATTGCATGGCATAGAAATGGTTTATTTGTGTATTTTCAAATAACCTCTAAAAAATAAATCGTAATCAAAATATCAAATAATATAGAAGAATATTAATATAACCACCAATATTTTTAATATTTTTTAAATAGATATAATATTTAAAATTCTAGTAAATATTTTTTTAAATTAAAATCTACCCCCAGATCCCCCCTAATCCACCAATTTTCACTCCCCTCCGCAACCCCCATCATTGACCCCTACTCCCAATGGAGACCTCCATGACACTAAACCCCTACTACTGATATAGACCATCCTTCCTCCCTAATGAAACCCAAGACCCCAACCCAACTAGATCCCAAAAAGGGTCACCCCCTAATCTATGTGACCCCAACCCCATGCTCCACAATGAGGACATCACAGTAATCCCCCCCCCCCACACTCCTCGACTTTGACCCCCAAAGGGATATCTTCTCATTTTTATAGTGTCTCGACAGCAAAATAATTAGAGGAATGATTGATTAATTTTTTATAAGGGGTATAATTAAAACATTTAATGATCTATGTAATTCATTTTTTTTGGGACTTTTCTTATGATGATATTGGGGTTACATTGTAGAACTTCCATCGGTTGTTTCCCACGGTTTTGAAGAGTGGATGAACCTCAATGTAATTTATGGTGATTATTCATATATTTATGAATTTTGTATAATTATTTATCAATTTTTAGAATTAGATGTTTATTTTAGGTGTCATGATATAGGCTCCCAAGGAATTGTTTAAGTGTAGTTTACTACTTCAAGCGTTTACATTTTTAACAACAAGTATGTAAATATTTTTTTTTGTGTCACTTCACAATTTAATAATAATTTAAATGATCTTAAAATTTTATTATGACTATTTAGTTACACATTATTGGAAATTATGGGTTTTATTTGGGATATTAGTGCTTTCATATGTTTTTTAAATGGGTTTCATTTGGAAAATCAGACCATTTAGTATGTGGATTAAGAAAACTAGATGCATATAAAATACCAATATTTTTTTCAATGATATCATGAAGTTTATATATTAAATAAAAAATATTCAAAATCCTGATTAAAATTAATAATGATTACTAAAATATATATAGATTTAGATTACATGACGTTCTTTGTGTGTGACACTCTCATCATGTTGATTACTATTTTTCTAATCGATTCAAAAAATGTGGTAAAACCATAATTGCATGCAATATTGAAATGCATATGGAAACAGATTCACTAGATATAAACATGTAAATTTCTTGTGTTCAAATACCAGAAATATTTTTTTTGGAAAATAATAGAAGTAATATATATCTAAAGAAGGAATCATGTTTTTATAATATAAAATAAAAATTGATAATATTCCAAACATTGATGTTAAATATATTTTAAAATAATTGTTATGACCATATATTATTGTGGACTGATAATCTTTTTCTTGACCTCATAGTAACTGTAATTTCTCAACCGCAGTTACCTAGAGTCGGTGCAATACATTGGACTTATTACAAGGAATCAAGTCTTAACGGACCGATCTGTTTAGCAGTCTCTAAAAATAGATTACATGCATAAATGTTACATTAAACTTGCTAACATACCACACAAAATAAACAATAATTTTAGAATTTAATTATTCCCTTAGAATAAACCTATATATTAATCATAATACACTTTTTTTTGGAATTGTGGGAAAATAAAATAAAATAACTGGGTGAGATCAGATGCTGAGTAAAGGTAAATTATTTATTGGATGCTAAAAACATTTATGTCAATATGTGTAATAAAAACAAAATCCTTTTTAAAAATAAACATGAACATAATATGTATAAATAATTCATATATTACCATAAAAACATGAACATGTATATACTATAAGTTGAATAATCACGGGTAATAACTAATTTCATAATTAGGGAATGCATAATGTCGGACATCATAACCACATATTCATGGCCCCATGCCAAGATTACAAATAAAAATTTTGACAAGGCCTTTTTTTATGTCACTAGTTTTTCTCATGAGACCTATCGATGCATCAAGGAGATATATCAAGCTCCTCCCGTCACTTACTATGTCCAATTCCTTTCTCATATGGAAATATTGAAGCATAACATAAATATTCATATTAAAACTAGAATACGAAATGCCACTAATTTATCCACAAACCCTAGATTGTATAAAAATAGAACACCCATATTCCAACATATCAAAACCCATTGAATACAACATAAAAAATTCATTATAATATATCCACCTTAATTAATAATAATATCTAGTAATGGATGTTGATATAGTTGAAAATGATCACAAAAACTCTTTGAGAAAAATTTCCCTTTTTGTGAAATCGTTTAATAGTTACGCATTTATTAATAAAGTCATTTAAATGATTTTGAATCAAAGTGTCCAATAAAAATTATCAATAAAATACCATGATGTAGGAAATAATTTTATCTTTATAATGAATGTTTATAGTTGAATTTATCTTATGTGTAACCCTATATAAAAAACGGTTTAGTTATTAAACGTTGAGATTAACACTTTTAACTCTCCTTTAAATAAAATATAATAAATTTCCTAATAAAACCCAAATGGATAAAAATGATCATTAATTTTTCCTAATGTTAATTTTGGTCAAAATACACTTATCCAATAGAATTATAACATGTGTTAGATTAATTTTAATATTTTTTTACCTTTAATTGCCCTATTTACTTTTAACTACGGTAAATAAAATTCAAAAGTTACTATTCACAGAAAATTACTTTTATTCTATTAAATTATATTTTACATTAGGATGTCAACTGTGTATTTTATATTTTTGAAATTCAATTCAATGATGTGGTAAAATTACATTTTATGCAAATTTTGAAATGTTCCTAGATGGTGGATAAAAGGCGTTAAAAAATTAAATAAAATTTTATACATTTGATCTTATTATAAAATGACTATAATAAATTACATTGAACTAATATAGGTATTATGTATCAATTATTACTTTAAAATAAATTTAAATAATATTAATATTTATTTAAATAAAAGTCAGTCTTAAACAATAAAGAAGTGTTTTTCAATATTCATCAAAAATTGAATGCTTTCTGAAAAACGCAAAGAAAAATCACCGTAAGATAATTTGATATTATAAAGTCAAAAATGATGTCTATTTTACCAAATTATAAATATAGAAGTTCCATTTTATAATTCAAAATTAATTCCTATTGTCAAAACAAGAAAATGGTTTTTTAAAAGTAAAAACTATAAAAAGATTGATATGTCATTATATCCAATTTAAATGTAAAATTAATTATAATGACCATAATTTGATTAAATGAAAAACATATAATCTAATTATACTTAAAAACCGTTAAAATTTATATTTTGACACTATAAATTATATTTATTAAAAACATTATTTTCAATTAAACTTTATTATTTTTTACAATTAATCAAAATATAAATAATATCAACAAAAACACAAAAAATTTATCCAAACCAATTTTTTATGCCCCTATTCTAAATAAGAATATTATTTCATCAAATTTAATATATAAATTTTCCAATTATTAGATTAAAAAAGATTTCTCCATTAACATGCGGTAAAATTTTATTTTTTAAAAAATTATTATTTTATCTGAAAAATTGAATTTGTTATTATATAATGTCTAAGAAAAACATAATATAGATGCTAAAATAATATGAAGTATTTAAAATGTAGTTAATACTATTCATAACTACTTTTCTGAGTAGCAAGTTCGGTAATTCATTGATTGCTCAAACTCAGCCTTGTGTGTTACATAATCTATTAAATTATTTTAAAGGGTTAAAGTACTATGAAATCATTGGGTTTTATAGTAACCATTATCCTTGACATATTTAACTTATTAAATAAAATTTGACATTATAATTGTGAGGGGAAAACTTAATTCATTTATATTTTTAATGTTTTTAATGTTGTACTGAATCGTTTTTATGTTGAATTTGTGTTATCCCATATCCATACCTTACCTTGGTCAATGGAAAGGTTAGTAAAATTTAATTTTGATTTTACATGTTTGATTAAAAATTTATATATTTATATCAAAATATTTAGTTAGATAAGTGATATTCCAATACCTATTGATAAAATTGAGAATAATTTACCTCAAAAAAGGCCATATTATTCCATGGGTATGGAAGAATTTTTTATTATGAAATTAAAACACGATTAGTTGATGGTAGAATAAAATGTTTGGGCCTGTGTTATAAATTCAAGATACTATTGAATATAAAATTATTTTATGATAATTTTATAACGAAATAGATTCTTTCTATACATATATATTAGATTTGGCAGGGTGATTCAAAAGTTACCAAAAAACAAACCAATTATAATCCTATCAATGAAACAAAATGTATCTCACTAGAGAAAAATAAAGTTGGAAATTTGATAAATGATGAATTTTTCTTTATAGGAGAAATTTTAAAATATTTTTATTGATCAATATAACCTCCATCTGATCCTGATCAAGTTAATATTTCTTAAATCATTAGTGATAGAAAATAAGTTTGATATATCAGTAAAATACAGACAACTAAAACTATATGTCAAGTGTGCTAAGTATTCAATGTTGTATTTTATAAATATATTTCATCATTTAAATTGTCTCTATAAAATTACTGAAAAAGAAATTTCAATGATTTTAGGGTTGATTCATGATTAATTTAGTGAATATAAGTTCCCTGTATAATTTAATGTGATAAATAAATTCATCAAAAAACTTGGACACGATTATAAAAATACACAACCATGACCTAATGATTTCATACATTATTGTGGATAAGATTATAATATATAATAATTCATAATCTGTAATTCAATATAATCTATGTAAATGAAAAATAATGAGATAATAAAGGAATTTTACCCTGTAATGAATAAAAGGAATAAAACTCTTACATATGTATTTGGTTACATGCCTCTAAATTCAATAATTAAATGATTATTCATGATTTATAAGACTATATGTGACCATTAACACCACAATATTACATGGTATGATTCTCCTTGAATAATACAATATCTTGTGTTTTATGCAACTTCGAGTTCTAACACACCACAACCAATCAAACTAGTTGTTATGAATTGTAATACCGACATTTTGAAATTTTATAAATTTTATTTTTCAAAATGGACTTATTTTTTTGATTCAGAATATCACTATTATCTTAGTGAGAATTTTGTGTATTTTCTGAAAAAGTTCAATTTTTTATGAAAAGTGAAAAACATTGTGTTATTGTTTAAAAACGATTTTTTAAATAATTAGTTATTTTATTTAAATTTATTTTAGGTAATAATATATGTATAATACCTATATATTTTCAATGTAATTAATTGGATTAATGTTATATGAATATTAGATATATAAAATTTTACTGATCATTTACCATCTTTAAGCCAGCTGCTAGGCACATTTCTAAATTTGCATAAAACACATTTTTACATATTTTGTGAATTGAATATCAAAAATTTGAGAGATGTAGTTGACATAAGTAAGTAAAATCTGGTTAAATAAGATAAAAATAATTTTTGGTGAACACTAACTATTGACTTTTCTTTACCACGATTAAAAGTAAATAGGGTAATTAAAGTTACAAAATTATAATATTGTTAAACTAAAACATGTCAAATTTGTATTTTGTAAGTTTACTTCGACCAAAAGGACCCATAGGAATAATATATTTTCTTTCTGGCTCACTGTTATTAGATTAAGACATTTATTATTATTTTATTTAAAGAAGATTGAAAAGTGTTAAATTCAATGATTAATAACTAAACCATATTTTAATATATGGTTATACATAAGATACATTCATATATTAATATTCATTACAAATATAAAACTATTTCTTATATAATTTTATTTTATTATCATTTTTATAAATTAAATAATTATGTTTCTTTATGAAATAATGATGATGTAGTAATTAACATCTTATTGAAAGATTAAAAATAAATGATATTATTAATATACTAATAAATGTAAATTGAGGCCTCTGAGGAATTCCAATAATTTTTATAGGTTAATATGACATGTTAGGGTTGATTAAATAAATTTCTTTCAAATTGATAATGTTTTTATGAATTAAAAAAACAAAAAACAAAATAGTGTCAAAATTCACATAAATGTGTTTTTAAAACAAATACTATTTTATTAATTGATTTCATATTCGTAAAATTATAAGGATCAGTCAAAGTAATTATATAAGGTTATATATATCAATAATTAACCAATTGGGTTTCTCATGGATTTTATAGTATGTTTTTTAACCCTAAATTAAAATAATGCAAGAATACATGGTAAACCTTATACTATATAACCAAGAGTGATATCAAAAATATATGGATAATATAGTGACCTAAACCTATCTTATACATATTGGTTGAGTTTTTTAGACCCATACCCACCTCATCCTAGAAATAAAACCTTTTTGAGCTATTATAAACCGAATATGATTATATAATAAAATAATATTTCATGAATTTCCTAAAGTGACCATCACCTATCTTATAAAAAGGTACTTCCCTTTATCTTAATTTTACACCACTAGATCTATTTTCCTTGGAAGAACCCTGCTCAAATATCCCCCCATCTACCCTCAATTTAACATATAGTCCTTACTTTCAAAATAAATGCAACCTATGGAGCCCTTTTGATCAACTTAAAAGGAATCACCCGAAAAAGAGGTAACAATTTCATCAACCCTATCAAAATTGTTTTCACATTCCACATCCTCATATTTTGTTGTTTCCATAAAAAAAATTAGTAACTCTAGTAACTTATATATATAGTAATGTTATTATAAATTAGGTATAACCATATTCATTATTTTATCGATCCTATGTTGACAAATTCACCATATGTGCGTGTGTACGGCTTACCATCTCCACATCATGGTGTAGTCTGTTATTCAAAACTTAATTATTTAGATTGCTATAATAATTAGTATAATTGATGTAAATAATAAATATATCATGTTAATTATTCTTTCTATATAATTTACCATCCAATTAAATAATATTTCATCATTAATTGAATGATATTGTCAATCGTTTGTACTTATGGATTACCATCTCCACGAACAGGATGAGATTTATTCCCCAAAATTATCATTCAAGAATAATTTTCATTTTAGGATTAATATTAATGTTTAAGAACATAATATCATTAGGTATATGATTCATATACATAATATCCATAACAAACATGACTTATGTTACAAAACATATAAAGGAAAACAAATAATTTAACACCAGAAACAATGATACTGCTGAAATAATATTAACAGAGAAATATTAGATATTATAAAAGATATCATATTTATGTATGTGGTTATTTTATAATTTAATAAAAAATTATTTAATTATTAAAAATTTGGTTAACATACATTTTATCAAGGAAAAGTACAAGGTAAGGGTAAATTTTACAATCTCTTCATGATCCGAGGTTTTTTATAAGTGAGTATCAATTGGTACCTCTTTATCAACCCACTATTGGAAAGGATAGATTTCCCAACACTTTTATACTAACAGTTCATAAGAACTATTGTTATAGGTGTCCTTTTCCAAGGGTGTTAATAAACCGTTGGTAATGGTGTGGTTTGGGAAGGATTTCCAAACTGTTTGAAGATACCGTTGGGAAATCCATGATTTTCCCAGTGGTTTTTCATAACCATTGGGAAAATCCCTCCACCAAAATTCACATAAACATAACCACATTCCATTAAATCCTAAAAGTGCCAAATTTCCAGAAGAACATTCCCCCGACTCTAAGAAGTCCCCTCCCAGATGAACCTATTCCATCCGATTAGATGAAACTCCCACATTCAGGTTAGACTCATTCTACCTCTTCTCATATTAGCTAAGGGTATCCTTCTATTCTCAACATTTCTCTAATTATCTCAATATTTAGAAGGTCACGTTTTTCCTCTATTTCTATGGATTTTGTAATATTTTAGCATTCATTACTCCCATAATGAATTGTGTACTCAAATCACTACATCAATGTACACATTTTCCAATTAATGTTTTCATTACACATATACATTAATAAGGGCATGGTCTCTTTCCTATGTTCTAATTTTAAGGATTCATAGTTCTTTTTTTAATCCCATGCTCCAAATATTACACCTTGATGTATATGAACTCATAATAAATTGTTTGTAATATTTATTCATTGTATTTTCTGAAAATCACTCCATTCATTAAGATCATGTCAAACATGAAGATCTTATTTATCATCATTTTTGTACAATATGTGTGTTATATAACAACTATGTATCATGTTTCTATCAAAATCTTTATATATATAAAATGACATAATGTTCACATATGCTTTGCAATATAGAACATATGGAGTATCTTCTTCAACTTTTAAAAATATTATGTGGTCCCTAATTATTATTCACTGAAGAAATAATAAATACTTTATCGTAAAATCCAATGTTCTTTATGAACAAAATATATACAATGTGAACTCTCGGTGGGACCTATCCTTCTCCCACGTATTACTTCTTCATTCTTTATGAAAATAATTCAATGAATTTCAAATTTTCAATATTAACGAATATTAGTTTTCCTAATATAACCATTAATAATTCTTCCTTCAACATCATACATGAGTTATTCAATAACCTTTTTAAAACACAATGTCCATTTTCACTGATTTTGGGTTCCTCAAAATTTCTTGGAAAATCAGAAAAACACATGAATTGAATTATGCTTCTCATATAGTTTCATGGATACAATTTCATCTCTAAAATCATGACAGTTTTGTTCAAATAAAAATAGGACCATGGGATTATTAATCTTCACACAAATGAAGTTGTTCTGATCTCTTCCTATTGTGAACACAAAGCTCATGATCCAGTCTATTTCACTCCCATAAATCATTATTCCTATGTGAGATAAAACACATTATAACGTGAATGGAATGGATGGATATGATACTTTCTATGGGATATGTTGTTTTCCTTTTTTAGTGTGGTGATATGGTACTTTATGTGGAATTTAGTTTGACAGTTCTGACATGTAATAACATTTCACAATATTTACAGTTATTATCATCTATAACGTATTTAAAAAACTCTCTTTGCACATTCTGCATCTTTCATTAAAAGCCTTCACATTATAATATCTTGAACAATGTTTTCTCAGGTCTATGGTGTCTTCTTGTATGTGATAAATGAAAAAATTACAAAACAAATCTCACCTCTAATTTTGGAACACATAGCTGACTTATTATATCTTTACATTGTTTTAATATTTCAACACATCAACTAGAAACTCCTTCCTTTATCATTTACATAAATATTATTTCAATTAAACTTTAATATTATTGATTTTCGTTTGATGAAATGTCTTATAACAATTAATTTTACATAATGTATAGAAGTTGGATGTATTAAACCGATCAGATATTATGTTATTTTCAAACCAATTTTGAGAGAATTTTAGATTTTTCATTTCACAATGTTTCATATAGTGGTTGCATACACTGGGCATGTTCCAATTGTATTAGTAGAACTTGTTTGAGTCCTAAAGAAGTCTTCTACCACATAACAAAATATGGTTTTCAAGAATAATACATTGTGTTGTATCACAATGGGGAGAAAATTAAATCTCAAATTGTTGATGATCTAAATAAAAGGACTGGACTGGAGAATTTGTTAGATGAACAGTTTTCATTTATTCATCGTCATGAAAAATAAAGGATTTTGACTCAAGAAGGATTTGATATGAGGAATGATTATGCAACTAATGAATATGATGACATTCCTAGGGTGAAAAATTGAATGATGCTTCCACGACTCCAGTATATCGATAATGTGATAAAATGAAAAAGCTGAAATTTTTAATCTGATTGTTTCATGGGAAAACTAAGTATTGGATTTCTAATACAAAAATCGATTACATTCCTACATTCATGATGGATTTACATATAAATGATGCAGATATTCCCTCACACCACTATATGGCATGGAAGTTAGTTGAGGAACTTGGGTTATCAAGAAACAAAATTCATGTTTTCCAGAAATATTGCAGTTTATTTTGGGAGGAAACCGATGAATAAAATACTTGTATAAAACTTGTCACATATATATAGAAGTCATAATTTGATGAATCATCATCTTGCATGCCACGGAATGTAATTTGGAACTTTACATTGATCCCCATACTCCAGAATCATTTTATTTCTGTTGAAATATCAATAAAAATGAGATGACATGATACCGAAAGAAAGAAGAATAATGATGAGTTGGTTCACTCTGCCAATGGATTTGTATGGAAGATATTTGATGCTCGATATCCTGAATTTGTAGCTGACATCAGTAATGTGAGGCTGGGTCTTTCATGTAGTGGTTTTAATCTATTTGGGTTGATTCTTACATCGCATAACACATGGCTAGTTTTTATACACATTTATAATCATCCCCCATGGTTGTGTATGAAAGAACCTTTAACTTTCATGAGTATATTCATATCTAGCCCTTCAGATCTTGGCATTGATATTGACATATTCATGAAACCATTAATAAAATAGTTGAAAATTCTTTTGGATGTTGGTATGCGCATATACGTTGCATATTCTAAAGACATATTTCAGATGTGTGATACACTTATGTAAACGGTCCGTGATTTGCCAGCTTATGGAATGATGTCTGGAAGGATCCTGAAATGAAAACTATCATGTTTTGTTTGTATGAAGAATACAAGATCCAGAAGACTGAAACATCATTGTAGTCTTAGTTTTATCTGACATAGACGATTCCTGTCAAAGGACCATCCATATAGAAATAATCGTCAATGATTTGATAATACCATATAGACAAATGACCCACCTTATAATATGTCTGGAACTGATGTACTTAGTGAAGTGAAAGATTTCAGTTTTTTATTTGGGAAGGGTTAAAAGAAATCTGGTAAGAGATAGAATGTTTCCACTGAAACCTATTACAATTGGAGGAAGATGAGTTTCTTTTTTTATTTTCCTTATTGGTCAAAGAGTTTGTTACTTTATTTCTTAGACACAATGTACATTGAACAGAATGTCTGTGAAATTTTACTTTCAATACTTTTAAATGATAAGGGAATGATAAAAGATGATTTACGTTCATGGAGTGACTTGGTGGATTGGGGAATCAGACCAGAATTGAATCATGTGCGTATCAGTGAAAATAAATTGAAAGTTCCATGTGCTTATTATGTGATGAATCCTATGGAACAAATCAATTTCTTGAAGTATTAGAGACTATGAAATATCTAGATAGCTATTCAAGCAACATATCTAAACAGGTCAACATAATAGAGTTGAAGCTAAAATCTTTAAAGACTCAGGATTATCACTTTCTTCAGCATGAGTTGATTCCAATAGAAATTTATCATATTTTTTCCAATAATGTGGTGGTTACTTTTATTTAGTTGTGCCACTTGTTTACAGATCATGGTGTTATGTAATTTCCCAACCCATTCTTGCAAAAAAAAATTGATAGATTACCCTTTAATTTTGTGTGAGTTGGAGAAAATATTTCCTCCATCATTTTTCACATGCATGATACATATGAATGTCTATATTCCCATTTAAATACTTCTCAGAGGACCTGTTTATTTTCATTAGATGTATCCAACTGAATGAAAAATATGTACATTAATGTCTTTTATCTAAAATAGGAATCATGTTGAAGGTTCTATCATGAACAGTTACATGGCATAAGAATGTATGGATTTCATCTCAATGTGTTTTTCTGATCTTACTACAAAAATGAACATACCAATGAGAAATGAAGAAGAAAAGTATGAGAAAATTGAACCCAGTATTCCGATAGTTCTTCAAATAAGAGGAATTCTTGGATCATATACATTAAAGACATTAATACTTGAAGTGCGGGTGATGGCACATCGCATAGTTTTTTCAACTCTAATTTGGTCAATGACTACATCAAGTAACTAAAATGAAAATGTATGTATTACATATATATCTGCAAAACGATTCATATTTTTTTACCTACAAAGAACATAAAACAATAATGAATAGAAATCATCATTCTTTATCTTTGAGAAGGAGGGATACATTTCATAGCAAAGTGTATTCTGCTTGGTTAAAATTGAAAGTAAAAATATTACTATTTTAAATAATTAAATAAATATTTAATTAAGTTTAGTATTTATTTATATTGAAGGTATGGAGTTTGTGTAATGACTTTGTCCTTGAGGAAATATGATATTTGGGTTTTGGACCTATTATTTTGTCTCGTAAATATAAATACATTGTTATTAATGGATACAAATTTATTGTCACTAAACGAGAAAATAACATGACAACACAACATGATGGTGTTGTGGTTATTGACACAAAATATTGTTATGCCAGTTCATTAGATAGTAGACTGTGATTTGAAAATGTGGGTTATTATGGAGTAATTGAAAAAAAAATGTTGGATTATTACTCTCATGGACGAGTCACAATGATGAAATTCCATTTGATTTATTTGATAACGAGACAGGGAATATTTATTAATGATTGTAGATTGTGAGTAATTAATATGACTCTCACTCTTGCTACCGAAGAACCATATGTATTGGCATCAATGGAAAAGTATGTTTTTTTTTGTCAATGAAAAACATCGACCTGAATTTGGTGTCATAGTTGAATTAATTACAAGATATATTTTTTATGATGGTGATGATGGAATTAACAAAATCCGTACTACCATTAGAACCAATCCATTTACTTATTTTGATGAATCCAATAGATCAATTGTCAGAGTTTACTGTGAACCTGATGTTGTGGTGGGAAATATATAAAATCATCCATTCATGTTTTCAATTATATTGGTTTACCTTGATTTGGGTTGTTATGGTTGGTTCTATTCAAATTGAATTAATATTGAAACATGCATCATCTACCTGATCTATTGAAATTACATTTTTCATTAATTTTGACAATTGATTTTCCTCTCATTTATTTTGTTTTTTAGGTTACACATTATTTATACTTTTTTATTTACTTCCATTTTTGTTTTCAAATGAAAGAAATGAAACCAATTGTTGAGAGGTGATGGAAACAGATTATGGAAAACAATTGATGCATGACCAAGATGGGAATTCCACCAATAGTGCCGACAATGAGTATATTATTTCAAATATATTTATTTAAATTATACATAATGTCATGGGAATAATTTATTATAAACATTTTTTCAGGATCCATATACTAGGAAATAGTTATTTGATGAGCAGCTGAGTAGTGGTCCCAACACTCAGGGTGTTCGTATGAGGGGGGTGGTAAGGGAGCTAGACGATCTAGTTAGAATAACCTATTAGACCATGCCCATCCCACATACATACCATCCATCCCACATTCTGATCTCGGTGTGTTGTTATGGACACACGCGATATTTATGCCTCCCATGTTTTCACCACCCATTACATCTGACCCTCCTCACATATCTATACCATATTCAATTATGATTCCCACTCCACATCCAGTATTTGGACATCCATCCCTATCATCTTCTTTTACAACAGCTTCAATGTTTCCATGAATTTATATTCCATCTTATTCAACTATGAAATCCAACAGAGTTTGTCCCTACAAAGCATACATTGGGACTCACTTCATATTTACAAGGTGTTCCATCAGTTTCTACAGATTCAGTGGTGCCTATTGACCAGACTACCGCAAGTATACTTATACATCCCTAACAAATTGTTACACCATTATTTATTTTCATTATAACATGTATTGATTAATATTTGTTTTTATTTCATAACAGATACATCTACAGATAGTATTTGGGGGCAGGGGCGTACACGCATGACTATGTTGTGGATCCTCTTCACGTAGTTGATGGTGGACTACAATGAAGATAGTCAGATGACTGAAAAATCAGGGAAGCAATGTCGGAGTTATTTTGGGATGCTTTCCAAATACTTCGACATCATTCCTGTCAGCCTGCTCTAATGGAGACATATGCCAAATGAAGTTATGGATAAAGCCTGGGAAAATAAATGCATAAAAATCAGATGTATTTAATGCAATATATTAATTTTTTTATTTATATGATTTAATATTTTAGTTTCAGTTGCTGTTTCATTTATCCGATGGTGAGGGTGCATGACCACCATGTCTAAAATATTTAGGTGAGCTTTAGAGAACATATACACATGAGTTGTACATTGGATGGTTTGATAGAGTGGCACAGAGTTGGAAGCAGTCCCTATCATGGATGATTGTCTATTAGAACAATATCAACAGATGATTACTCATTGGGAGACTATCCAATTAACGGTATTAATCAAATTAGAAGTATTTAAATGAAAATTTTCATGTTTTTCGTTAATAATAATTATTGAATTTTATTTTGGATGAATCTGGATGAAATAAAAAAACATTGATTCTATGAAATACGTCCACACATTGAGATGTACTATGATGCCAGATCATGAGAGATAGCTAGTATGTCTGTTTATAACCTTTCGTTATGACTTCCAATTTCTATTGCTTCCTCTGTAATTTTTTCGATTGCTAAAGTTGTTATATAATTTTAGATATCCAGTTACTATTTTTGTGTAGCATATTTTTAATTATGATTTTCTACATGAAATTCTATTATAGAGGCATAAATTGAATATAGATGGTTTTTTGCCTCAAGAAAATCTATTTTTCTCGAGTAGAAAGAAGAATGATGGAGGTGCTATTAATGAACCGACTTAGCAGCATATTATATGTTTTACATTCTAGATTTATAATTTTAATCTATATTTTTTAACTTAATAATATATTTATATTTTTAACTGGCTACTTTAGAGGCCTTTGATGCCCAGGAACATGACAATTTAGGGCCAAACGATCACTTACATCAGGTGTCGTGAGATGAGCTCCCTATTAGAGTACACTCATAGCCTGGGAAGAGTATAGTTTCGACAAGGTTTTGGCCCTCTTCATATAACACCCTGATATTTCATGAGAAATGTTTTGTTTTAATGTATTATGTCATATGACACACCAAATGAATCTTTCACTACACACAACACTGTATTGGCTTTCATTACACGCAATAGAAACCTTCCTCGATAGATTGTGTTGTACGCAATACCGAGTTTCACTAAACAACTATATGTTATTAAAATGTTATATAAACTACCCGTTATGAATAGTAATACCTACTTTTTTGAAATTTTATAAATTTTATCTTTCAAAATTAACTTCATTTTTGGATTCGGAATATTGAAATTAGGCTAGGGTGAATTTTTGGTATTTTTTGGAAAACATTCAATTTTTTGTTAATAGATTAAACACTGAGTTATTGGTTAAAACTGACTTTTTATTTAAAAAATAATTTATTTTATTTAAATTTATTTTTAGATACATAATACCTATATATGTTCAATGTAATTCATTAGAGTAATTTTATAATAATATTAGATATATATAAATTTTATTGAACTTTTGACCGTCTTTTACCCACCTCCTAGGAGAATTTGAAAATTTATATAAAACATAATTTTACCACTTCTGTATGTGGAATTTCAAAAATCCCAGAGACAATGATGATATCAGTATGTAAAATGTGGTTCAATAAGATAAAAATAATTTTTGGTGAATAATAAATTTTTACTTTTATTTGCCAACGTTGAAAGTAAATATGGTAATTAATGGAAAAAATGATATTATTATTACCCTAACACATGTCCTAATTATATTGTATAAGTGTAATTAGTACAAAAACAACCTTAGGAATAAAATATTACCCTTTAGGTTCACATGGATTAGATTAGGACATATAATATCATTTAATTCAAAGAAGAGTTAAAATAGTTAAAATCAATGTTTAATAATTAAATCAGTTTTAATATAGAGTTGTACATAAGATAAATTCGACTATAAATATTCATTATAAATCTATTAATATTTCCAACATAATTGTATTTTGTTTATAATATTTAGAAAATATATAATTTCATTTATTTATGACACAATGATGATGCAGTAATTACCTTATTAATGAAATATTTACATAATTGATATTATAAATACACAAATCAATGTAATTGGATACTTTTTATGAATTAAACAATCTTTATAAGTTAATATAACATATTAGGGTTTTTTATATGATTTTTTCTTGAAGTAATAATGTTGTTATTTGATTAGAAAAAACAAAATACCAAATAGTGTGAAAATTGACATAAAAGAGTTTTTAAAACAAATATTAACTTATTAATAGATATTATCTTCTAAAAAATCTTAGGCTAGGCCAAAAGACTTATATTATAATATATATGAAATTAATGAACCAATTTTGGTTCTATTTATAGTTTATAGTATGATTATTAACCATATAGTGTAAGAATACAAGAAGACACAGTAAATGATAAATTATTTAACTTAGAGTAAAATCTAAATGATAAGGTTAAAATGGTAACCTAAACTTTTATAATACCCATTGGTTGAGATTATTTATACCCATACACACCATAAACTCGAAATAAGTCACTTTTGAGCCATTATAAACCTAATATGAATTTATTATCAATTAATATTTTCAGGTCTCCAAAGGTGCCCCTCTCCTCCCTTATAAAAGAGAACCTACTCCCTCTCCTCTTCACACAATTTTGAGCCTTCAAGATCAGAAAACACCTTCCCACATCTCTTTTGAAAATATCATGTTATATCATAGAGGTTATGGTATTATCAAAATACCATCTCTAGTGACCTAAAAGGATGTTTAAAAGAGACACGTCAAGGAAGAGGTAATCTCTTCTACCGAATCTCTAAAGAATCTTTCTTCTTCTACATCCTCTTCTTTATTCTTTTCATTATAAATTAATAACATAAGTATAAATATTATACAGACATGTTATTATAAATATTAAACAACCCTATTTCTCTTTCTATTTATCCTATAGAGAATAGAATCACTGCGTGTGCGTACGTACATACAAAATACTGTCTCCACGCTGTGGTTTAATATATTTTCCACAACCACCTTACATGGATGGGTATAATGGTGTAAAAAACAACTATATATGATTATTATAACATGATACTGATTTTGAAATATTATATCATCAACTCCAATTCCATTCCTATAATTATGGGAACTATATCACCGCTCGTGCGTACGTATGACCTAATGTCTCTATGATGTGATGCAACTCATTCTACAGGATCATAAATGAATAATAATTATATAAATGAATTAAATGGATAAATATGATATATATATATATATATTACACTACTACCATTATGTAAATGAGTTATCTATAACCTAAAAAGAGTTATAATAATCTATTCAACAAAACACGCCTAAGAACATAAAGCAATGAACACCCAAATAACAAGTAGTAATGAAATATTTCTTTTAAGAAGATATGAATATGACCATATATGATATCATAACAATTAATATGATTCTTTAATAAGTAAATTACATTGTTTAAATCATTATACAGGAGTTTCGTATACATACGAAGCATATCGGACCTAAGGAAAGAGAAAATCTCACAATATCATTTTTATCCAAGATTGTTTATACTTCATAATTTATTGGGGCATATTTATCATCCAAATCCATATTTCCTAAATATGTAATATTTTTTATATCCTCATAAAATTATTTAAATACAATTTTAACTATTGGTTAATTTTAGTAAAAGATATGAAAAGAATCTTTTGTCGTTTTCAGTACGAGACACTTTTTGACTTTTTAGGCCAATGTACGAGAAGAATGTCTTTTTAACTTATATGGAATGGGTGGATTTTTATTATTTCATAAACATTATTTCCATGAAACTTCATTTAAATGTTTTCAAGTTTATTTTTAATTAACTTCTTTTAGTTTAAAATTGTATGACATGTTAGGAAAGGAAAAAAAAATTTGAAGTAGAAAGGGTATTTTCGTCAAGAATAGAGTTCAAGTGTTTTATCAAAATTATTTTCCATCTGAGATAATATATGGTTATGTTTCTATACCTATTTTTACATTAATATGATTATGTTTTGATGGAATTATTTTTATGACGTTTTTTTATCTTATATGGATTATGTTATGATGGCATGATGTTTAAGAATTCCATTTTTATTACACGGGTTATGCTATGATATATGATTTATGATTTTGTGGCACACATAAGAATGGTTTAATTATGATATGGGTGGGACCTATATCTCCCTCCAATGTATTGGGTAATGATGTTATATCATGAGGTATACATGGAAAGAATGGATTGATAATCCGTTTCAGTGATACAGGACTGGAACGAGGAGTGAACTCGGTTCAGAAATAGACTTTGTCCACTATGATATTCTTAGAAATGAGTTTTGACTAATATGAAATTATTTTCATTGATTATGTGTTTAAGACACAATTTTTCATGTTTTATGTTATGATTATTTGTATTACATTTCAATACAATGATTTATCCCACGTTATGATATTATGATCTCTTTTGTAGGTTAAGAGTTTCAAATTGTTATGTTCTCTCAGCATTTTGTGGTCATCCACTTTTCTGCCGCGGTATGTGCTTTGAAGCCTGTTGTGTCCTTCTTTGAAGGCTGGGTGGTGGCTATGGGTTTTTCCCTTGGAGAGAATCTTCAGTTCTTATTGATTTTTGCTGTCAACTGGTGAATCCAATGTCATGTGAGTTGGTTTTGGATGGAATTCATGTCGATGATGGTGGTTTAAGGAGGAAACTTTGCAGATGTTGGTTACTTTGGTATCTCCAGTTTTTGTTCGATGTTTGTGGATTTTTCTCTTCCAGTTGATGTTTTTTCCGTTTTTAATAGTGGATTTTGGGATGGAAGACCCGTTTATCGGTGCCGGTGATGGCGTGCAACAGAGAGGTATTCCGGTGATGGAGGTGTCCATTCGTCAGTTCTTCAGTGATGATGGTGTTAGGGGCATAGCACGAGGATACAATATCCCGAGGATATAGGGTAGCGTGTGTTGAGAATTCTTGAATCGTGTCATGATACATTGGATGGTGTGCGGACAGGTGAGTGGAAAGAGGTTGGTTTGGTGGCAGGTTCACAGCTCGAGGTCCTGTTTCGTTGTTTTGAATTTTTGAAATTTGAATGTATGGGTTGCTGGGTTTGGGTTACTGAATGAAATTTCGTTCTGTAATGGATACCGGCAACCCTAAAACCATCCTTTTGAAAATTAAAAAAAATGATTATCAAGTTATGTTCTTATGAATATGAGATGATTGATATTTCATTTGTTTACCCTTAATGATCATTTTAGCTCACTCTTTTGTTTGTTTTCCTTTTCCAAGGTCAGGAAGAAATTTATTACGTATGATATACCAAAAGAGACTATAGATATGATGAAATAAATTGGGGAAAATGTGGATGGTTTATGAACTAGTTGTTTATGTTTCCTGGTTTCTAAATACACTATACCTATATGGTCCTATCATGGTTTTCATATATGTTGTAATAAGTATGATTAAATTCTGATGTAATAACAATTTATGTAATGTATGGGTCATTATAGTTGGTAACAGAGGAAAGGTATAGTCAACCTTTGGAAACTGGGATGTGAAAGTCTAAGTAAGAAACCTAAAGATATGTATAAGAATAGAAAACAATATTTTTGTTGTAGAAATGGCCATGAATAACCTATGATAATAACTAATGTGTGAATGTTTATTCTTGATTATGTGGTTTTCCTATTATTATTACTATTTCTCACACTATTCTTATTGGTTTTAGCCAATGGCTAGAACCCGAAGGAACTGTGTTAATGTTGAATGTGATGGGCAATGCAATGATTTCCCCCAAAGCAACCAAACATTATAGGAGATCGAATGAAAATTATTGTATCCATGATCATACAACTTTCTCAAGCTATGAATCATGAAGGACTTCTAAATGAGAAAAGGAAGGGGGAACATTCTGTTTAATCCTTCAGGAGGTAGTTGCGACCGTCACTCAGTGGGTCTACTGATCAATTTTTGTCTGAACAATGGATCAGTAACAATGAAAATATATTTTGCATTCTTTAATGTTCTAAACATGATAAATTCATCTTATTAGTATGTCATTTAAAAGTTGAATCTGATCAATGGTGTAATTATATCAAGAATATATGAAAAATAGACAAAATTGATTCCATGTAATGGGATGAGTTCAAGAACATATTTTTTTATAAGTACTTCTGTCGTATTATTTGAAAAAAGGTGGAGAATTGGTTTCTTAAACTAATGAAAAAGTATGATGAATCTGTCGGTACCAATGAAGAAAATTTTACAAGGCTTTCATGGTATGATTCCGGAATTATTATCCAACCTGAGAGTAAGATCGATCAATTCTTTGGTGGCTTAAAACCATGTCTTCAAAGTTCGTTATCCATAAGGGACATCAATAGATATGAAGAAATTGTTAGATGTGATCTCATGTTTGACATGGATATTGGAGTAACCCATCAGTCATATGGGATTGATAAGAATAGGAAACTGGAATTCTATGGGAAATGTAAAGACCATACTGAAAAAAATATGATTCATCCCTTATTCTCAAAGTGTGGAATGAAACATGGAGGGAATTTATTTAAAGGGACAAGTAATTGTTTCAAATGTGGAAAAGAAGGTCATCGGGCATTTGAATGCCGCCATGATGGGAAAAATATGTATAGTGATGAGAACTAAGAAAACGCTACACAGAATGTACCTCTTACACTTCAATGTTACAAGTGTATAGAAATGGGGAATTATGCTAATCAATACCCTAATCCAAGGATTGTTGATTTTGATCGATGTCAATAAAATCTTATGGACAAAGGCGAAGGAAAGACACATGCAATTACTATTGGTGATGTGGAGTACAATAACGTAGTACTGAAATGTACACTTACCACCAACTATAAAGTATCAAATGATTTATTTGATTCTGGATCCACCCACTCTTTTATTTCTGAAGAATTTTTTAAGGGTATCGTTGTATTACCTCAAAAATTATATGTTGAGTTAGTTGTGACAACCCCTAATGGAACAACAATCGCATCAAAAGTTTAAAATTCTTCTCTGATTGAAATTTGTGGGAAAGTGCTTCTTGTAAATCATGTGATCCTTCCTATAGTGGAATTTGATGTGATTATTGTCATGGATTGGATTTAATTATATGGAGCTCATATCAATTTCTAAAGAAGTTAAGTCACATTTCATATTCCAGATCAATCAACGATCATCGATCGATGCAAGGATGAATATAACTTTCCTGTGGAAATTTCTTCCATATTTTGGGTCTTGATTCGAATAAATGAAGGTTATCTATATCAAATGGTTGGAGAGAAACTCGCAATTAAGAATAATCCCATTGTACGAGATTTTGATTATGTCTTTCTGGAGGAATTTCTAGGTCTTCCACAAAATCATGAAGTTGAGTTTTCAATTGAAATCATACTGGGTGCTATACCTATTTCAAAGACACCTTATAGAATGCCCCAATTGAGTTATATGAATTGAAGAAGAAACTCCAAGAGAATCATGATAAGGGATTCATATGCCCTAGTGCATCACTTTGGGGAGCACCTATTCAGTTTGTAAAGAAGAAAGATGGACCAATGAGACTCTGCATTGATTATCGAGAAAATAAAAAGGTCACAATCAAGAAAACATATCCTCTTCCATGAACTGATGACTTATTTGACGAACTACGTGGATCTCGATAATTTTCCAAGATTGATCTTCATTCACGATATAATCAATTGAGGTTCAAAAGAGAGGATATACCAAAGATGACATTCCGTACAAGGTATGGACACTATGAATTTATATTTATACCATTCGGTCTTACTAATTCCCATGCTATCTTCATTGATATAATGAATAGAGTCTTTATAGACTATCTTGATAAATTTTTGTTAATCTTTATAGACGATATTCTTGTCTTTTCAAAGATCAAGGAAGAACATGAATATCAATTGAGAAATATATTAATGACCCTATGAAAGGAGAAGATTTATTCCAGTATTACCAAGTGTGAATTTTTGCTTCAAAAAGATTCATTTTTGGGTCACAAAATCTCAAATGAGGGGATATATATGGATCCATAAAAAACAATGGTTACCAAAAAATGTATGAGACCAACAACAGTAACTGAGATCTGAAGTTTTCTTGGTCTGGTTGGATATTATCGACATTTTGTGAATGATTTTTAATGATTATCTAATCCACTCACTAGGATGACTCGAAACGGAGTCAACTTCATTTGAAGGTTTTCCAGTGCAATTGTGCTCACACTTCCTTATATTAGAGAATGGTTTGTGATCTACAGTGATGCATCTAAGAAGTAATTTGGGGTGTCTTCTCATGAAAAATGATATAGTGATGGCTTAATCCTCACGATAGTTGAAAATCCATGTGCAAAATTACCCAACTCATCATTTGGAATTAGCTAATGTAAACATTTCATTAATGATTTTGTGGAATTATCTATATGGTGAAAGGTTGGATATTTATACAGATCATAAATTTTTAAAGTAAATTTTTACACAAATGGAGATGAATATGCACCAAAGAAGATGGTTAGAGCTGATTAAGGATTGCGATTGCTAAATTCATTACCTCCCTGGGAAAGAAAACAAGGTGGCAGACACATTAAGTCGATATGACCATGCTAGATTATCCATAATGAGGACCAAAAAAGATCCAATATTTATATATTTACCAAGGATGGATCATGGAACTATAATGGAAGTGGAAAAATTTTATCTTTCTTAAATGAATGTTCAACTATCTATAACTGTGAAGATTAAATATGAACAGAAAGTAGATGTAGAGTTACAAAAGAATGTGAGAAATGTTCTTGAATTCCACATTGATTGTGATGAAATAATAATTTTTAGGATTCGGGTTTGTGTTCCTCCCATACCAAAATTAAATAATGAAATATTGGATGAATCTCACAGTTCCTCATTCTCTATTCACCCTGGAAGCACAAAGAAGTATAGGGACACGAAAGAGTACTTCTGGTGGGATGGAATGAAAAGAGATGTTGATGAATATGTCTCCCGATGATTGGTTTTTCAGAAAGATAAAGATTAGGGACATAATTCTAAGGGGATGTTAAAACCATTACCCATACGAGAATGAAAATTGGAAATCATCACTATGGACTTTGACACTGGACTTCCCAAAACATCCAAAGGAAATAACGCTATCTGGTATATAGTTGATCGTCATTCAAAGATGGCACACATAATTCCTATTAGAGAATATTTCTCTCTTGATCAGCTTTCCCGGATATATGTCAAGGAAGTGGTAAGATTTCATGGAGTACCACTTTACATTATATCTGATCAGGAGCTAAGGTTGACCTTGACATTTTGGCGAAGTCTTCAACATATTCTAGATACATAGTTGTGTTTCATCACTGCTTATCATCCTCAGATAGACAGTCAATCTGAGAGGAAAATTCAAACTCTAGATGACATGTTGAGAGCTTTCTCTATGTATTTCAATGGATTTTGGGGATCAACACCTACCTTTGGTGGAATTTTATTATAATAATAGCTTTCACTCCAGTATTCAGATGGCTCTTTAAAAATCTCACTATGGAACAAAATGCATAACTCCAACTTGCTTGAATTAAGTTTGGGAAAGAAAGGTATTTGGACCTGATCATGTTGATGAGATGGTAGAAAAAGAATGATCTATTCAGCAACACATAAGAGAAGCTCAGTGTCGACAAAAAAGTTATACCGACTACCAAAAAAATACCTAGAGTTTTAAGTGGGTGATAATGTGTTATTACGAATAACTCCTTGGAAGAGAGTAATGTTATTTGGAAAGAAGGGAAAGCTAAGCCCTTGGTATATAGGTCCTTTCAAAATACTGGATCATGTTGGGAAGGTAGATTACCAATTGTCACTTCCACCAAATCTCTCTCAAGTTCATGATGTGTTTCGTGTATCTCTCTGCATAAAGTACATACTTGATCCTTCACATGTACTAAGCTCAGAATTTGTACCGCTGCAACAAGATATTTCTTTTGAAGAACATCCAATAGAAATTCTGGATCATAGCGAAAAATTTCTATGAAAAAAGACTAATCACTTAGTTAACGTTTTATGGAGGAACCACCAAATAAAAGAAGATACATGGGAACGTGAGGATATTATGAGGGACATGTATCCTCATCTGTTTGTTACGAAGTAACAAATTTCGAGGGATAAATTATTTTTAAAGGGGGGTAGAATGTATCACCCTATGATTTTATGAGAAATATTTATGTTATTATGTAATATGATATAAAAAACACCAAAGGAATCTTTAAATACAGACAACACTATCATGGCGTGCGTTACACGCAAGAGAATCCTTCCTCGATAGCTTGCGTTATATGCAATTTCGAGTTTCACTAAACAACGATATGTTATTAAAATATTATATAAACTAGCCATTATGAATAGTAATACCCACTTTTTTAAATTTTATAAATTTTATCTTTTAAAATGGACTTCATTTTTTGATTTGGAATATCGAAATTAGCCTATGTTGAATTTTATATAATTTTAAGAAAACATCCAATTTTTGATGAATAGTGAAAACACTAAGTTATTGTTTAAACCAACTATTTATATAAATATTAATTTATTTTATTTAAATTTATTTATAGATACATAATAACTATATAATTTCAATATAATTCATCTGATTCTTTTTATAATAATTTTAGATTTATAAAAATTTTATTGAACTTTTGACTGTCTATTACTCACCTCCATGGAGAATTTGAAAATTTACATAAAACATAATTTTACCTCTTTTATGAGTGGGATTTCAAAAATATGAGATATGTGGTTGATATCAGTATTTAAAATATGTTTCAATATGATAATGTTTTTATTATTTAATAGTAACTATTTACTTATATTTTCCACAGTTAAAAGTAAATAGGGTAATTAAGGGTAAAAGTGATATATTTATTACAGTAACACATATACTAATTCTATTGGAAAAGTTTAATTCGATCAAAAACCACCTTATATATAAAATATTACCCTTTAGGTTTATAGGGATTATATTAGGGCATTTATTATCATTTTATTCGAAGAGGAGTTAAAAGAGTTAATATCAATGTTTAATAAGTAAAACATTTTTAATGTAGAGTTATACATAAGATAAGTTATACTATAAATATTCATTACAAAGCTAAAGAGATTTCCTACATAATGGTATTTTATTTATAATTTTTATAAAAGAATGAATTTAATTGATTTAGGACACAATGATAAGGCAGTAATTACCATATTAATGAAATATTAACATAATTGATATTATAAATACCCAAATAAATGTAATTTGAAACCTTTTATGAAATACCCTAATTTTATAGGTTAATATAGCAGATTAGGGTTGGTTAAATGATATTTTTTTGAAGTAATAATGCTGCTATGAATTTAGAAAAAAAATACCAAATAGTGTCAAAATTGACATAAAAGTGTTTTTAAAACAAATATTAAATTATTAATTGGTATTCTATTATTAAAAATATACGGTTTTCAAAAATACTTATATAATAATATAGATAATATTAATGAAAAATTGGGGTTCAATTGGTAGTTTATAGTATGTTTATTTACCATATAGTGTAATAATAATAGAAGACACCGTAAAAGTTAAATTATTTAACATAGAGTTTAATCTAAATGATTTGGTTAAAATAGTAACCCAAACTTGTCTAAAACCTATTCTTTGAGGGTATTTCAACCCATCCTCACCCTATCCTAGAAATAATTCACTTTTTAGCCATTATAAACCGATTATTAATTTATGATAAATTAATATTTTTAGGTTTCCAAAGCTGCCCCTCTCCTCCCATATAAATAAGAACCTCCCCCATCTCCTCATCAAATTATTTTTAGCCTTCAAGATTGGCAAACCCCTGTCCATTTATCTTTTCAAAATCTTTAGTTATATCATAGAGGTTACGGTCTTCTCAAAATACCAACTCTTGTGCCCAAAGTGGAGGTTTAAAAGAGAGACGTCAAGGAAGATGTAATCTATTCTACCGATTAATTCAAGTTTCAATCATCATCTACTTCCTCTTCTTTATTAGTTTAATTATAAAGTAATAAAATTCATATCACTAATATACTGATAATTTATTATAAATATCAAACAACCCTATTTCACCTTCTATCCATCCTATGGAAAATGAAATCATCGTGCGTGTGTATGTATGGAATACCGTCTCCACACCGTGGTGTAATCTGTTTTCCACCACCACCATACTTGGATGGATATATTGGTGAAAAAATTACTATATACAATTATTATAATATAATATTGATTCTGAAATATAATATCATCAAATACAATTCCATTCATATAATTATGGGAATTATTTAATCGCTCATGCATACGTACGGCCTACCGTCTCCACGATGTGATGCACCTTGTTCTAGATGATCTTCATTGAATATTGATTATATTAATGAATTGAATGAATAAATATGATATATATATATATATATATATATATTACACCAATACCAATATTTTAATGAGGTGTCTATAACCTAAAAATAGGAATAACAATCTATTTCACAAAACACACATAAGAACATAGAGCAATGAACACCCGAATAACAAGTAGTAATGAAATATTACTAACAAGAAGATAAGAATATGACAATATATTATATAATAAAAACGAATATTATTCTTTAATAAGTCAATTACATTATTTAAATCATTATACAAAGGGATCGAATATGTACGAAGCATAACAGACCTATGGTAGGGGAAAATCTCACAATCTCATTTTTATCCGAGATTGTTTATACATAAAAATTTAATAGGACATATTTATCATCCACATCCATGTTTCCACAATATGTAATATTATTTGTATCCTCCTAAAATGTTTTAAATCCAATTTTAACTATTTTTTAATTTTAGTAAAATATATGAAAGGAATATTTTGTAATTTTTAGTTCGAGATACTTTTTGACTTTTCCAGCCAAAGTATGAGAAGAATGTTTTTTACTCATACGACATGAATGTATTTTTATTATTTCATAGAACCTTATTTCCATGATGCTTCAATTTAATATTTCGAAGAATATTTCTAATTTAATTAATTTAGTTTAAAATTGTATGACATGTTATGAAATGAAAAATGTTTTTGAACTATAGAGGATATTATCTTGAAAAATGGAGTTCAAATGTTTTATCAAAATTATTTTCCATCTAAGATAATATAGGGTTCAATTTCTATCCCTATTTTTACATTGATTTGATTTTGTTATGATAGAATTATTTTTATGAAGTCCTTTTATCTTATATATATTACGTTATGATGGCATGAGGTTTAAAAATATCATTTTTATTACATGGGTTATGCTATGATATATGATTTTTGATTTTTTGGAAGACATAAGAATGGTTTAATTATGAGATGGGTGGGAAATATATCTCCCTCCAATCCATTGGGTAAATATTTATATTTCATGAGATAGACATGGTTGGAACCACAAGTTAATATGGTTCAGTGATACATGACTCGAATGAGGAGTGAACTTGGTTCAGAAATGGACTTTGTCCACTACGATAGTCTTGGAAATATTTCTTGACTAATATGAAATGATTTTCTATGATTATGTGTTTATGCCACAATGTTTCATGTTTTATGTTATGATTATTGGGATTACATTTCACTACTATGATTTATCTCACGTTATGATGTTATGATCTCTTTTCCAGGTTATGATTTTCAAAATGTTTTGTTTTTATAAATATGATATGATTCGTATGTACTTTGTTTACACTTACTACGAATTTGAGCTCACCCTTTTATAGGTTTTATTTTCCACAGGCCAGGAATAAAGGTATTATTTAGGGTATTCCAAAAGGAACTCTAGATATTATGAATTAAATGGGAGAAAATGTAGATGCTTTATGAACAAGTTGATTATGTTTCCCAGTTTCTAAATACATTTTACCTATATTGTCTTATCATGGTTTTGTTATATGTTGTAATAAGTATTCTTCAATTCTGAATTAATAACAATGTATGTAATGTATGGGTCGTTATACCTCGGGTATGAGTTGTAGTGCAACCAAGTTGCATCAGGTTAAGGCACATGTAGAACAGGCTGAAAAAAGGGCCACAGAGGTGGAAACACAGTCTGATATGGAGAAAACTACATTTATGAAACTGATTGATGTTTTAGGTCCAACACTTCCACCAGTGGCCAGCAATACATGTGAGGGATATATTTAATTGATGATTTCATTATATGGTGAACCCGGTGGTAGTTCTAGTGGTGGTTGAGAAGATGGAGAGGAGGAGTCCGAGGCAGAGGACGAGGGCAAGAAGGATGTTGAGGCGGAGAAGGAGGGTGATTACGACTCGGAGGCTGACTATGAGGGAGAGGAGGTGGCTGGGAACGATGTTGGGGACAATGATGAGGATAAGGGTGAATATGAAGATGATTGTGATGATAATGATGGTGATGAGGGACAAATTGTTCTATTAATTTTTTTACTGATATTACATACATTTATTTTTTATTGATTTGTTGTGCCTTAATATATGTGTTATTAGGTAGGTCACATTATCTTTATTTATTTATCTATAAATAATAAAAATTGATTTGATGATTTTTTCTGAAATCCCCCTATTTTAATGAACTTTTAATTTTTTATAAGTTGATATAATAAAATTATTTTTTATCCATGAATGAATTTCTTTAGAAAATATTTAAATACAATCCCATGAACCTGGGACAGCCCCCCAGATAGCCCCCATCCCCACCCTCCTTCCCGGACCCCTGACATCCCCCCCACCCAACCCTCTTCCTTAGACCCCACGCAGAACCCCACCCTCACCCGGAACTTTAATCCACACTTGACGGTACTCAAAATTCCTAAGTGATGTGTACTAGTAAACCCCACCTCAAACCATGGCATTCTGTGGTCGGTACCACTCAAAGTGTCTCGCTTTTATTTGAAATGGAAAACATTTCAAATGAAAACAACAGATGACATACGGAAAACTTATGAAATAGATTCGGATTGTGTTGATACTTTATCAAAACTATCCATAGTTCATTTTTGATGTGTACAAGTCATCCCCACCTCAATATGAGGCACAGTGTGGCTGGTACCACACAAAGTGTGTTTCTTTTGTTTAAAATGGATAATCTTTTAAGTAAAAACAAATAGCATATGGAAAACCAACAAAACTTATTATGATTGTGTTGATACATTATCACAATGATCCATGGGTCATTTGTGACGTGTATGAGTAAACCCTACCTCAATATGAGGCATGGTGTCGCCAGTACCACTCAAAGTGTCTCAATTTTATTTTAAAGGGACAACAATTTAGGTGAAAACAACAAATGGTATACAAAAAACTGACCAAAAATATTTGGATTGTGATTGATACATTAGCACAATTATACATGGTTGATTTGTGACATTTAAGAGTCTACCCCGCCTCAATGTAAGGCACAGTGTGGCCGGTACCACTCAAAGTGTCTCATTTTTATTTGAAATGGACAACATATTAAGTGAAAACAATATCTGGCATACATAAAACTGACCAAACATATTTGTGTTGTGTAGATTCTTTAGCACAACGATCCATGGGTCATTTGTGACGTGTAAGAGTCAAATATGCCTTAATCTGAGGCATGGTGTGGCCGGTACCACACAAAGTTTCTCACAGTTATTTGAAATGGACATCATTTTAAGTGAAAACAAAAACTGGCATATGAAAAACTGACCAAATACATTAAGATTGCTTTGATACATCAAAAAAATGATCCATGGGTGATTTTTGATTTGTAAGAGTCAACCCCGCCTCAATCCGAGGCACAATGTGGCCAGTACAATGAAAAGTGTCTCACTTTTATTTGAAATAGAGAAAAATTTAAGTGAAAACTATAACTAGCATACAGAAAAAAGAACAAACACATTATAATGGTGTTGATACTTCAAAACAATGATCCATGAATCATTTTTGATGTGTAAGTGTCAACCCCACCTCAATACATGGCACGGTGTGACTGGTACTACTCAAAGTGTGTCACTTTTATTTTAAATGGACAAAATTTTATGTGAATACAAAAACTTCTATATATAAAACTAACCAAACCCATTTGGATTCTGTTTATACTTTAGGAAGATGATCTGTGGGCCATTAATGACCTTTACGAGTCAATCCCATCTCAATCCGAGGCATGGTGTGGCCGGTATATCTCAAAGTGTCTTTCATTGGTTTAAAATAGATAATCCTTTATGTAAAAACAACTAGAATATAGAAAAATTACCAAAAATATTTGTATTGGGTTGATACATTATCACAATGATCCATGGGTCATTTTTGACGTCTAGGAGTCAACACCGCCTCAAACCGAGGCACAGTGTGGTCGGTAACACTCAAAGTGTCTCACTTTTATTTGAAATGGACAACATTTTAAATGAAAACAATAAATGACATACGGAAAACCAACCAAAAGGATTCGTATTGTGTTGATACTTTAGCATAACGATCCATGGGTCATTTTTAAAATGTACGAGTCAACCCTGCCTCAATACGAGGCATGCTGTGGCCAGTACCACTCAATGTGTTTCACTTTTATTTGAAATCGACAAATTTTTTGTAAAAACAAAAAACTGAAATATGGAAAATAGGACAAACACATTCGGATTATATTGATTCGTTAGGAAAACTATACATGGGTCATTTGTGACGTGTACAAGTCAACCCTGATTCACTTTGAGTCATGGTGTGGCTGGTACCCCTCAAAGTGTCTCACTTTTATTTAAAATGGACAACATTTTAAGTGAAAACAACAACTAGAATACAAAAAACCGAGAAAACGCATTCGTATTGTGTTGATAATTCATCAAAAAAACCATTGGTCATTTATGACGTGTAAAAGTCACCCTAGACTCAATCTGAGGTGTGGTGTGGTTGGTACCACTCATAGTTTCTAACTTTTATTTGAAATGGACAACATTTTATGTGAAAATAACAACTGGCATATGGAAATCCGACCAGACGAAATCCAATTCTATATATACTTTAGGATAAGGATCCATGTGTCATTTGTGACATAAATGACTCAACTCTGCCTCAATATGAGGCACGGTTTGACCGGTACCACTCAAAGTCTCTCTCTTTTGTTTAAAATAAAAACTCATTTATGTAAAAAAGAACTGGCATATGGAAAACCAATGAAACACATTAAAATTGGGTTGATACTTTAGGAAAACGATCCATTGGACATTTTTGAGGTGTAATAGTCCACCCTACCCCAATCTATGCCATTTTGTGGTCGGAACCACTCAAAGTGTCAGTCTTTTGTTTCAAAAGGACATCATTTTAAGTTAATACAACAACCGACATACGAAGAACTAACCAAAGGCAATCGTATTCTATTGAAACATTAAGATAATAGTCCATGGGTCATATGTGATTTTTATGAGTCATCCCCACCTCAATATGAGGGATGCTGTGGCCAGAACCATTAAAAACAATATCATTTTTATTTCAAACGTACAATATTTTAAGTGAAAAAAACAGATGGCATACGGAAAACCAACCAAACTAATTCGGATTTTGTCGAAAATTGAGGACAACAATCCATGTGTCATATTTGATGTGTATGTGTCAACCACGCCTCAATCCAATGTGCGGTGTGGGTGGAACTACTCAAAGTGTCTCTCTTTTGTTTAAAATGGACATCATTTTATGTCCAAAAAACAATTGTCATACAGAAAACTATCCAAACGCATTCTTATTATATTGAAACTTTAGGAAAACAATCCATGGGTCATATGTAATGTGTACGAGTAAACCCCACCTCAATATGAGGAGTGGTGTGACCAGTATCACTATAACTGTCGCTCTTTTGTTTAAAATGGACATCATTTTATGTGAATGCAACAACTGGCATACGGAAAACAGAACAAACCTTTTAAGATTGTGTTGATACTTTAGAAAAAATATCCATTTGTCGTATATAATGTCTATGAGTCAAACCTACCACAATATGAGTCTTGGTGTGGCCGACACCACTCAAAGTGTATCTCCTTTATTTGAAATGGAAAATATTTTAATTGAAAACTACGACTCGCATACAGAAAACTGACCAAACGCATTCAGATTCAATTGATACATTTTTAAAATGATCCATGTGTCATAGGTGACATTTACGAGTCTACCCCCCGAAAATATGAGGAACGGTGTATCTGGTATCTCTCCAAGTGTATTTCTTTTGTATAAAATGAACATCATTTTAACTAAAAACAACTGGTATACGGAAAACTGACCAAACATATTCAGATTCCATTGATAAATTATTTTGGGGTTATTAGCTTCTAATTTCTAAATTCAATCATGTATGTGTTATATAAAATTCAATTTTGTATGTATTATTAATTCTATATAACCAACCCTTAGACACCCCACCCCTGTGGATAGCTCCCCAACCCCTGGACACCCCACCCCCTGGGGACACCCCCAACCCCTTGTATGTCATATTATATATGTGTTATATATAATTTAGAAAATTCTATTAAACACAATTCATTTTTATGCATTACAGATTCACAATAAAGGTGTCATTACATAATTCATTCTCCATGTATTCAATTAAGAATTTGATTATTAATTCTATATTGCATAGGGTAATTGGACTCATATCCATGATTATAATTGTGGTACATTCCATGGTTATAAGAGTATATTATTTTATGTCCTTTTGTGTGCTATATCAGGTGTTTTTTTTTGATGTTAAGAGTGTATGCAGGGGTATGTATTTGAGTGTGTAGTGGATGAGATTTTAGTTTTCTGGTCTTCCAAATTCTGGAAATACACTATACCAACTGTTTACTAAAACCGTTGGTATAGTGTTATACATATTTTTAACAATGGTATTAGTAAACTGTTGGAAAAAAATGGAAATGATAGTTTTGACAAAAGTTTTAGAAACCGTTTGGAATACTCCTATAAACCAATGGTTATTTAAACCATTGGGAAACTATAAATTACAATGCATTTCCCAACTGTTATACTAAAACAATTGGTAATGGAATATCCCAATGCATTACATTCTAATTTTTTTCCAACGCATTGGTATATAGTATACCAATGGTTTGGAAACCTTTACCAATGGTTTGAAACTATTGGTAAAGGCTTAATTTCCCGTAGTGTCCACATCCGTGTTTTTTAAAAATGCATTTCAGAACATTTTTACTATATCCTAGAAAATTAGTTAAGTCATGTATACCCTTGTTTTAATTTTGATAAAAAATTTATAATGGAATCTTTCTGTTTTTTTCCAAACAAGTTCATATACATCCTTTTCAACAAAATTATGGAAACAATGTTTTTTAACTTATACGGCGGGTGGGGCTATTTTCCACAGTTATAACACCTTCAAAGAATCCATTTAAAGAATATAAAAATATTTTTAAAATAAATGTTTTATTTTATAATTATATTAATTTTAAAGTATTTAAAAATATAAATAGATATTTCTCTCAAATAGCTTTGATTTCATCTATTTCAATATCTATTAATGTATTTTACCCTTGTTTGATGTTTATTTTTTATGATACAATATTTCCATTTTGTATTGATTTTTTGTGATATTTTTGATTATGGATGTGTTATTCTTATACCATTCATGGTTTATGGTTATTGTATTAACATATATTATGCTAGTTTTAATATGAGTTTTTAGGTTATGTTTCATCCTTTTCATAACAGGAATGCATTGGACATAGTAAGTGACTAGTCAAACCCGTTATTGCTTATCATGCATTGGTAGGACTCATTAGACAAACTAGTGTCCGGGAACATGGCCTTGACAAAATCATATTTGTATTCTTGGAATGATCCCTTGAATATGTGGTTATGATGTCTGAAATTATGCATTTCATCATTATGAAATTGGTTATTGATATTAAATATGATTGTTCGTCTAGTTTAATATGTTTGTGAATAAGTAAATGAAATTATTTGATTTATCTATGCCATATTATTTGTAAGTTTATGTAAAAAAGTCATTTGTTTTTGAATTATAAAATTCCTTAAAAATTGATGCTTATTTATAAAAGTTTCAACTATATTGGTATCCTTACTAAGCACCTGAGATAACCCCTTTCTATGTTTTATTTTTTCTAGGATGTGAAGAAGTATATTTTGACTGAACTGTATGGATAGGATAAGGGACATGAATGTGTTAAAAAGAGACACAATGTGTAGTTTTTCATTTCATAATGTAATGTAAAAAATTATGTTTGTATATAGTACATCCATGGATACTAAACTGATCTGTATTTTGTGAGTGGATCACTTTTGATCATGCCAATGTTATGTAATAACTCACCGACTCTGGGTAACTAGGTTTGGGGTGTTACAGTTGGTATGAGAGAAAGTTTAGTACAAATCATGGAAACTAGATTTAAAAAAACATGGAGTATAGAATATTACCCAAAGATAGTCTTTGAGTATTAGTATAGAAAAACATCCTATAATTTTGGTAATTAATAGATTTTGTGAGTTTTATAAGAAATAAATCCATGTCCGGATAGGATATTATAGAGGTGTCTCTGGAATAGATGTACCTAGGAGTGAATACTATGATAAGGAGTTTCGGTCTAGACCTAGGGTATCCTGGTACATGACAACGGGCCTTGCCGCACTCTTGGTTACAACACTCTCAGGGGATATACTTTAGAGAATTCACATTTTCTTTAAAAATCATTTTGAAGGACTTATAAGTATACCTCTCCTTGGATGAAACATTTTTATTAGTATGTATTATATCTATAAATTGTTCAATTTATGTAATAGGTTTTATGAGTTTGGAATAATGTACTAGGATTCATAAACTAATCTAGTGTATGCCATTTTTTAGAAATGGACGATAGTGGAAGGAATGGAAACTATATCAGTGCACGTAATCAATTTAGGGATTTCCCTCCTACTCAAGATAATTATAGTGGAGATGGTGATGCAACTCGTGCTAATCATCTTATCACCATACAGGCAAAACTCACAAGGGATATGAATAATAACCATTCCCGTATGGAGAACCCTGATCAACAACGTGGAGGATCAATGTTATACTGCATCATGTTGAAACAACCACCAACATTCATTGGGACTAAAAATTTATTTGTAGCTCAGAAATGAATATGTTCCTTAGAGAAATTATATCATGCTTTGGGGCATAGAGAAATGGAAAAATATTTCATGGATGTTTATCACCTCACGGGAGATATAGATCAATGGTGGTCATTAATTCAAAGCAAAAAAGAGGATGAAGAAGTATAAAATATGGAATGGAAAAAATTTAATTTGATTTTCCTAGAAAAATACTTTCATCGTGACCATCGAACGGATATGTAGAGACAATTTCTGAGTCTGAGGAAAAAGGAGAATGATAATGTTACAATGTATAAGTCTAACATTACATGTTTAGTGTGGCATGTAGTAGATTATATACGTAATCCAAGGAGTAATATTGATCGATTATTTGATGGGTTAAAACCATTTCTCCATCGAGAATATGTATCACAATCTTTCTCATCCTTCTAAGATATTCTCTCATGTGATAACAAGATAGAAAAATATTTCTCTGTGAATTACATCTTTAAAGAAAAGAAAGTGAAGAAGAGATCTTCTCAACACTCTGAAAATGGAAATAAGGGGAGGAAGGGAAAAGTTGAATTTCCATTCTATATTAAATGTTGGAAGAAACACCCACGTACTTTCGTAATGGGAATGGGAGTCTATTACAAGTGAGGTTAAAAGGGCCACCAAGAACGTTATTGTAAGGGAAATCAAGAGGCTATAAATGTTTAATGATAAAATTGTAGGGAAATGGGGAATTATGAAAATAAACGCCCTAAGAGCAATGAAACATCCCTCAAAAAAGGACAATGGAGAATGGACAAGCTTATGTGATAACTACATCAAAGGTCGATGCTTCGAATGATTTGGTGGCAGGTAAATTAATGGTTTCCTCAAATTTATCCATTGCATTATTTGATTCTGGATCATTGCATATTTCATATATACCTAGTTTTCTAAGAAAATTAGATATTTCCAATTTGACTTAACAAGGATGTTGTCAGCCAAAACACTTAAGGTAAGTATCATTGCAATAATGTTTTGTGAGTTAGTCCCCATTAGGGCATAAAAATGTTCTTTATCTGCAGATCTCATCATCATAACCATGATTTAATTTGATATAATTATTTGTATGGATTGGATTTCAGACCATGGTGTGAAAATTTATTTTAAGAAGAAGGGAGATACAATTTTCTATGATGATAAAGAGTACCTTATCATTAGTGTAGAAATGTCACTACCAGATTCTTATCATGATCCACAACCAGTAGGTCTAATAAATTAAATTATTGGGGAGGAATATAATGAAATAATTATGGGTGAGGAAAAGAATGTTCAAATATTGGATTTACCTATTGTGCTAGAATATGTTTATGTGTTTCCATATGATTTACCTGGACATCCTTCAGAATGAGAAATTGAGTTTTCCATTGATTTAATTCTTGGTTCAAGGCCCATATCGAAGACACCTTATAGAATGGCCACTATGGAATTAGTGGAACTAAAGAAATAACTAAAGGAATTATGTAACAAAGGTTTTTTTCTCCATAGTATTTCACTATGGGGAGCCCATGTTTGTTATGTAAAGAATAAATATGGATCTATGAGGTTGTGAATTAACTATATAGAGATCAATTCTATAACAATAACGAAAAAGTATCCCCTACCTCACATAGATTATTTTTTCGACCAAATTCATAGAGCTCAATATTTTTCAAAGAATGACCTTAGATCTAGATATCATCAGTTGTGTGTGAAGAATGAATACATTCTGAAAACAACATTCTGAACTAGGAATGGGCATTATGAGTTTACCGAAATGAATTTTGTACTAACTAATTCACCCTATGTTTTCATGGATCTAATGAATAGTGTTTTCAAGGAATATTTTTATGACTTTATAGTGGTATTTATTGATGATATCTTGGTGTACTCAAAAAGTAACCAAGATCATGAAAATCCCCTGTGAAGTATTCTGAAAACCCTAAGAAAAAATGAATTATATAGGAATATTAGCAAGTGTGAATTATGGCTTCATGAAATTTATTTTCTTATCCATATTGCCTATGAAGATGGAATCCAGGTTGATCCTTAAAATACCAAGGCAATCGAATAATGTCCAGCCCCAACAAGTATAACTGAGGTATGTAGTATTATTAGTTTAGTAGGTTATTATCAGTGTTTTGTGTAGAATTTTTCCTCATTGGAAAACCCATTAACCATGATCACACGTAAAGGGGTTAAATTTGTTTGGAAAAAAGTGTGTGAAGTATGTTTTAAAGAACGGATGTGAAGATTAGTCAATGTTTCTATCATGACTCTACCATCAGGAAATGATGGGTTTGTTATATATAGTTATTCTTCCAAGAAATTAATTGGTTGTGTCCTTATGCAAAATTATAGATTTATTGTCTAATAATCATGATAGTTAAAATTCCATGAAAAAAATTATCACACAACTGATCTTGAGTTAGAAACTATAATCTTTTCTTTGATGATATGAGGACACTATCACTATGGTAAAAATTGTGTGATATATATCGATCACAAGTGTTTGAAATATATTGTAACACAAAAAGAACTCAACATAAGGCAATGAAAATGGATTGAACTCTAAAAAGAATATGATTTCACTATACACTACCACCGAAGGAAGGAATATAAGGTGGAAGATGCTTTCACCAGAACGGATATTTGAGTTTTTAACAATATTAGAGTTGAAAGGGATCCTATGATAATAGATATAGAAAAGATGGATATGGGAATAATCTTAGATGGTGAAACATCAATACAATTTAAAATGGTTGCCAAAAAATAATTACTAGAAAGGATAAAAAGTACCTAGACTGATGATGTGGTGTTTAAAAATAAAATTAAATCTGTGAATGATGGGAGATTGATTGACATTGTATATGAAGATGGAATTTTGAAACATGGAATGGGAAATTATGTTCTTGATATACCTGATCTTAAAATGGAATTTTCGAATGATGTCTATAGCTCCAATTTATCTATACCCCTTGGTAGAACTAATATGTATTGATATTTTAAGGATAATTTTTGGTGAGATGACTTGAAGTGGGAGATTACTAATTATGTGTCAATATGTATGGTTTGTCAAAAGGTTAAAGCTAATAGACAACATCATGGAAGAGTCATGCAACATGTTCTCATGCATGAGAGGAAATGGGATGATCTTATGATGGTCATTTTCTTGGGGCTACCACAGACCTCATGAAAGAGTGATCCAATATGGGTCACTATTGATTATCTTACCATGTCACCACATTGTCATCCAATAAGAGAATATTTACCACTTGTAGGTTTAGAAAGACTATATATTAATGAAGTTTTAATACTTCATGGTGTACACATATCACTTTTTTCTAATTGTGATCCCCATTTTTTATCAAGATTCGAGAAAAGTCAATAGAAAGCCCTAGATACTGAACTTCATATGAGCACTGCCTACCACACTCAAATTGATATACAATCAGAACATACTATTAAATCCTTAGAATACATGTTGGGATCTTTCCCACTTGACATTCAGTGTAGGTGGGATCAGTATTTACCTCTGCTAGAATTTTCTTATAATAATATCTTCAACTCAATTATTCATATGGTACCATATGAAGCTTTATATAGAAATATATGTCGCAGAATAACTGGTAGGGAAGATATTGGTGAAAGAAAAGTTTTAGGCCAAGAACTTCTTGAGAAAACAATGGAAAAGGTGAAGGTCATCCAAACCCACATCAAAGCAGCTCAAAGTAGGAAAAAGTGTTATGCTGATAACCGAATGAATGATTTGGTATTTCAAGTAGGATATCATGTTTTCTTGATGGCATATTCCTGGAAGGGTGTAATATGATTCAGTAAAAAGAGAAAATTAAGTTCCAGGTACTTCGGACCTTTCAAAATTCTATAACTAATTGGAGTTGTAGAATATCGTTTGGAAATGCCGCCTAGTCTCTCCAATGTTCATGATGTGTTCACGTATCACTATTAAGAAAATACATCCCTGACCCGACACATTTACTCAACTATAAATAAATAGAAATGGAACATGACTTGTCTTACTATGATGACCCTATCAGAAATCTTGATACCAGAGAAGTATTGTTGAGAAACCAGACAATTTGTCTGGTGAATGTTATATGGAGAAACCATAAGGCAGAAAAGACAACGTGGGAACCCAAGGAACATGGGATGAAGAACCACCCGAATCTTTTTATGTAGTAATATTCTAGAAATTTTGAGGATGCAATTATTTGAAGGAGGGAAGAATGTGACACCCCTTGCTTCCACGATATGCTACTTTTTGAATAATACTATAACTTGTGATGTACGCAACATTGAGTTCTAACACACTACAACCAATTAATATATTTGTTACGAATAGTAATATACACTTTTTTATGTTATATAAATTTTATTTTTCAAAATGGACTTCATTTTTGGATTTGGAATATCAAAATATTCTAAGGGTGATTTTTTGGTATTTTTCTAAAAACATTCATTTTTATAAATTATGAAAAACAATGTGTTATTGTTTAATACTGAATTTTTATTAAAATAATTATTTTTTTTATTTAAATTTATTTCAGGTAAAATATATACATAGTACCTTTATATGTTCAATGTAATTCATTGGATTCATTTTATAATAAAATTAGTTATATAAAACTTTATTTAATTTTTACTGTCTTTTACCCACCATCTAACACTGCGGTAAAAACTGTTTTTTTCGACGGGTTATTTGTGATGGGACAGTCAAACTGTTACAAATAACCACTTCTTTTAAATTGGAATAGGTTCCCCACCACAAAATCAAATGCAACAATTGGTGCAGTTTGCATTCCAAACTGCGTGAAAGGGTATTTATGATGGGTAGGCATCACCGATTGCAAATACCATGAGACGGTAAGAACTAGTTGCGATGGGGGACCCCACTTCACAAATAGTTCGACTCCCATAGGGAATTTTCGATGGGGCCCATTAAGATTAACGGGTAGTGTTAAAAACCTATTTGCGATGGGATATTTTCTCGTCGCAAATAGTGTGTCGGCAGTTTACCTTTTGCGATGGGCCCCATCGCAAATAATCTTTTAACATCTGAACGTAATTAATGTGGTCGAAGTTATTTTCGATGGGCCCTATCACTAAAAGTCCTATTTGCGATGGGATTCCCGTTGAAAATAGACATGTACAAACAAATATAACATATATATACCCTCATCTGTTTTTTCTTCTCTCCTCCTGAATTCCTTCTTCTTCTGCTTCTGTGAACTCTAATTTTAGTGTGAAAATTTAAATGAGTTAGTATTTTTACGAAATTTTGTTGAAGCCTCCTATAATTATTAGGTATCAAATTTAAAGGTATTTATGTTTATTTAATTGAGTATTTATTTCATTTCTTTATATTTATTTTAATTATTTTTGATTAGTTTTAATTAAGTTAGATTTAAATTTATTTATCATCAATATTTATTTGTAATAATAAAATTAAATAATTAGTTCTAATTCATAGTAATTAGTAATAATTAGTAATTATTAGAGATAATTAGTTATGTATATAAATAATTAGTGATAATTAATAATTGTTGTTGTAATATGCAACAATTAATTGTAATTAACACTAATTAGTAATAATTAGAAATAAATAGTTATAATTATAAAATAAATAGGAATAAATATTTACAATTGATAATAAATCGTATTAATTTTTAATAATTAATATTAAATACAAATAATTGGAAATATATAATAATTAATATAATAAATATAAATAAATAATAATAAATACTGATAAATACTAATAAATAGAAATAAATACTAATAAATAGTAATAAATATTAATAAATACTAATAAATACTAATAAACTCTAATAAATATTAGTAATTAGTCATAAATACTAATAATTAGTAATAAATACTAATAAATAGTGTTAAATTCTAATAAATACTAATGAATAGTAATAATTACTATTAATTAGTAATAAATAGTAATAAATATTAATAAATAGTAATAATTTGCAATAAATACTAATAAATACTAATAAATATTAATAAATACTTATAAATAATAATAAATACAAATAAACAGTAATAAATTCTAATAAACAATAATTATTAGTGATTATTTGTAATAGTTAGTAATAATTTGTAATAATTAGTAATAATTGGTAATAATTAGTAATAATTAGTAATAATTATTATATATTAGTTATAACTATTAATAATTAGTAATAATTTCTAATATGTACTAATAATTAGTAATAGTTAATAATAATTAGTAATAATTAGTAATAATTAGTAATAAATAGTAGTTAATAGTAATGAATGGTATCTAATTGTAATAAATAGAAATAATTAGTAATAAAGAGTAGTAAATAGTATTAAATAGTAATAAATAAAAACAAATAGTAACAAATAGTAATAAATAGTAATAAAAAGAAATAATTAGTAATAATTAGTAATAATTAGTAATAATAATTGGTAATTAGTAATAATTAGTAATAACTAGTAACAATTAATAACAATTAGTAATAATTTGTAATAATTTGTAATAATTTGTAATATTTAGTAATAATCTGTAACAGTCTGTAATAATTTGAAATAATTTGTATTAATTAGTAATATATTGTAATAATTAGTAATAGTTATTAATAATTAGTAATAATTAGTAATAATTAGTAAAAAATAGTTATAGTAAGTAATAATTAGTAATAATTAGTAATAATTAGTAATAAACAGTAAAAGATAGTAATAAATATTAATAATTTTTAATAATTAGTAATAATTAGTAATAAATAGAAATAATTAGTAATATATAGTAATAAATCGGAATATATTGGAATATATTGGAAAAAATATGAATAAATAGTAATCAGGAGGGATAAATAGGAATAAATATGAATCATTAAGAATAATTTGTAATAATTAGTAATAAATAAGATGAAATAAGAATAAATATGAATAACTAAGAAGAAATTAGAATAATTAGGAATAATTAGAAAAATTTGGAATAATTAGAAAAATTAGGAAAAATAAGGAATAATTAAGAATAATTGGGAATAATTAAGAATAATTATGAATAATTAGAAATAATTAATTATAATTAGCAATATGTGGGAATAATTATCATCAATTAGGAATAATTATGAATATTTAGGAATAATTTGGAAGAATTAGCAATAAATAAGAACAATACCAATTGTCGGTCATTCTTTTCAACAAAATGAAACTCGTGATGATGTTGATTTAACTCTTTAGTTTGCACCATCCGAATTTTATGAGTTGTTTATGTCTGCTAAGGATTCATTATACCCTGGTTGTAGGATACAAAATTTAGAAGTGGTTGCAAAATTTTAAGCTATTAAATCAAATAATGCAATGTCAAAAAACTATTTTGATTGGATATTTTCTTGGGCTAAAACAATATTGCCTGAAGGAAATGTGTTGCCTGTAAATTACACGAGAAAAAAGGATGATTCGTAATCCAGGTCATAGTTATCGAATGATTCATGCCTGTGAAAAATATTTCATGGTATATTCTAGTTAAAATGATTCTTTGGATATTTTTCCCACATGTGGACAATCGAGGTATAATGATTCTCAACTGAGGAAGTCTAGAGTGATTTCTATATAATAGTTGAGATATTTCCCCCACACACCTAGGTTGCAACATTGTTTTATGTCTCAGAACACATCATTAATGATTCCATGCCACAAAACTACGATTTCAACTATTAAAAGATTGAGTCATCCTTCAAATGGTGATTCATGGAAACATTTTGACAGACTACATCCGTATTTTTCTTTAGAAACCCAAAACGTGTGATTTGTTTTTTCTAATAATGGTTTCTGTCTATTTGGTTCTTATGGTAGTCAGTATTCATGTTGTCATGTGTTTATATCTCTGTTCAATTTACCTCTATGGATGTTGATGAAGGAGTAAAATATATTTTTTACCTTATTAATCTCATGAAATTCAAAAAAAAAATTTATGGTTATTTGAAACCATTGATTGATGAGTTCAATTAGTTTTGGAGTAATGGGGTTAGTGAATATGATGTTACTATGAGACAAAATTCCATATAAAAAGATGCATTGATGTGAACGATTAGTGACTTCATGGCATATGGCATGTTATCTGTCTCGAGTAAAGAGGGTCTGAAATCATGTCCTTATTTTATGAAAGACAAAAAAGCATTTATGATCATTAATGGGTAAAAAACAGTGCTATTTTGACTGTCATCACTGATTTCTTTCAACTAATCATTCTTTTCAGATGAAAAAAATTCATTTAAAAAAATAAACAATTGAAAAGGATGATCCTTCAAAAATGATATCAAGTACAATGTTAAAATCGGTTGTATATTCATTACCTCGAACCACAGTTAGGCCAATAGTAAACCATAAGAATATTCATGGCTTTGGGAAAGAGTATAATTTTATAAAAAAAATCATTTTATGGATCTTCCCTATTGGTCTAATTTCTTGGTCCAACACATATTGGAAGCCATTCATAATAGGAAGAGCTATTTTGATAATTTATCTCATTCTGTTTTGGATACACCGAGGTATGACTAATGATAGTGTAAAGGCACGATTAGATCAATCCCAGATTTGCAGACGACCTGAACTTGAACTATTTAAAAATTTCAAATCCTAGAGGTTAATGAATATAAAATCATTTTATACACTATCCAAAGTGATTAATTTATTATTTTGTCAGTGGATTGCATATATGGGACCTCTAAATGGCTATGCTTCCAATTTGGGTAGATTTGTTATGAATGGTCATATTACTAGATTAAAATATCATGATTTTTATGTTATAATGGAATGAATTATTCCAAAAGGATTCATAGGTTTATTGAAGTCTATGATTTGGGATTCAATAACTGTAAATCATATTTCTTTCAAGACATACATGTGGTGATAACTAACTATAATTCATCAAGTAAACTAGAATAATATGTATTTGTCATTATATGGAAACGAAAAAAACTCATCTCGCTTAATTTCGTTGACTCAATGAAACATATGAGGGTAGATGAGAAGACGGTGGCACTAACCCTAAGCCGATGCTCGACTCTCAGTGAGAATGGCAGCAACAACGCTGTTCCCTTCCTCCCTGGTGGAAAAGGGACCTCCGACATCCTACAGGAGAGAAAGGCCTTCTTTTTTTCCTTTCTCTATCCTCGATATTCTTCCTCCCTTCCATAAAGTCTTGTTTTGTCCCAAGCCTGTGAATCTCCTCAAAGCCCACCCAAATCTTCAGATTTCGTTTGCAGAGTTCATGGAATCCACATCACTCTTGAATCTCACCCTGGTAGCACATTTTTGACAGAGGATCCCTTCGGTAGATTATTTTGATAGGTTCCTCTTCGGATCTTGGTACCATTGCAAGAGGGAGAGAGTGGGTCATCTTGATAATCATCATTTCAGGATTTGGTTCACTTCCAAGAAGGACCTCATCAAAGCATGGTCATGTGGCCCTCGTATAGTCGATGGTTTTAGATTCTTTATTTTTTGTTGTTCTTTCGATTTTCACATGAATTGGGATCCACCTTCTTCTGCATTTTCTGTGAGTTTTCTAAACCCTCCTTTACTGTTTCAAAACCCATCCATTATCAGGATGATTAGTAATATGGTAGGTAGATTTTTATTCTCCGATAGATGAACTGATGAGGTTTGCTACCCGGTCAATCCACGAGTGTGTGTTGAACTGGACTCATCTATAATTCCTTTTGAATTTGTCTGGATTACAATCATTGAGGAGTATAGGTGTAAGTAGAAGTTCACTTATGAAAACTGGACCGATTTCTATTCTTCCTTAAAGCGTTTGGGTCACTCCTCTGATGTCTTCCGTCAAGGGTCTGTAAAGCGAAGATGCAAGGGTAGTGGCTATAAACTATGCTCAGATTTAAAGAGGTTAGGCCACTCGATGGAGGCTTTCCATTGGGGAGTCCTTTCTAGGGGAAGGAATGCGGAGGATGGTAGGGCCAATGATCCAGAACGTGAGGAGTTTGGCCCGGGTCTACTGAAAGAGGGCATTGATGGGGGGAGGTCAGGGATCCCATATGCTACAAATGGTGGATGAAGAGCATCTAAAAAATTATCTTGTGGACGGAAATGTGTCTATTGAGGGGATTTAATACACTAATCGAGTGAAGGAGTCCTCTGTATAACGACCCATACTTTACATACATTGTTAATACTTCAAAATTGAAGCACACTTATTACAACATATGACAAAACCACAAAGGACCGTATAGGTATAGTGTCTTTAGAAACTGGGAAACATAAACGACTTGTTCATAAATCTTCTACAGTGTCTCCCATTTATTTCATCATATCTAGGGTCCCTTTTATTATATTCTACTTAATATCCATCTTCCTGACCTGGAGAAAAGAAAACATAAAAGGGTGAGCTCAAATGTTCAGCAAGGGAAAATAATGGAAATAAAAATCATATCATATCTTTTTTGAAAATCATAACCTGCAAAAGAGATCATAAAATCGTAACATGGAATAAATCATAGAAGTGAAAATGAGATCCCCATAATCATAACATGAAACTTGAAACTTTGTGTCATGCACACATAATCATGTAAAATCATTTCTTGTTAGTCATGACTCATTGCCAAGACTATATTAGTGGACAAAGTCCCTTTATGAACCGAGTCACCCTCGTTCCAGTCCTGTTTCACTGAACCGGTATAACCTACCGTTTCAGCCATGTCTATCTCATGAGATATAAAACCTTTACCCAATGCATTGGAGGGAGATATAGGTCCCACCCATCTTATAATGAATCCTTTCTTATGTGTGCCACATAATCATAAACCATACATCATAGCATAATCCATGTAATAAAAATGGAATTCTTAAACAACATGACATCATAAAAAAATTCATATAAGATAAAGGAATTCATAAAAATATCTACATCACAACATAATCAAATCCATGTAATAATAGGGATAAAAATATAACCCTTTATTATCATAGATGGAAAATAATTTTGATAAAACACTTGAACTCCATTCTTGAGGAAAATATCCTTTCTACTTCAAAAACATTTTTCCTTTCATAACATATCATACAACTTTAAAATAAAAGAAGTTGATTAAAAATAAACTTGAAAACTTTTAAAGGAAGCTTCTTGGAAATAATGTTTTAAAAATCCATTCATTCCGTATAAGTTAAAAAAACATTCTTCGTACTTTTGTCGGAAAAGTCAAAAAGTACCTCGTACGACAAAAGATTCCTTTCATAGATATTACTAAAAACTCACCGAAGGGTAAAAATGGATTTAAACAATTTTAGGTGGGTGTAAATAATATTACATATTAATGAAACATGGATTTGGATGATAAAATACACCCCAGTAAATACTTACGAATAAACAATCTCGGATAAAAATGAGATTGTGATATTTCCCTTACCTTAGGTTCGATTTTGCTTTGTACGTGTCCGAAGCTCCTGTATAATGGTTTAAATAATTTTATTGACTTTTTCCAGAATCATACATATTGATATGATATTCATATATGGCCATATTCTTAGCTTCTTGTTAGTAATATTTCATTGTTACTTGTTACTCGGGTCTTTATTGCCTTTTGTTCTTATGCGTGTTTTGCCGAATAAATTCTTATTCTTATTTTAAGGTTATAGATACCTAATATCCAGAATGGTATTATTGTAACATATATCATATTTATTCATTCAATTAATTTATATAATTACTATGTAATGATGATCATGTAGAACGAGTCACATCACATCGTGGAGACGGTATTCCGTACGTACGCACGAGTGATGATATCGTTCCTATGATCGTGGAATTGTATTGGAGTATATATATATTATTTCAGTATCAATATAAATTAATAATAATCATAAATAGTTACTCATTACACCATTATACCCATCCTTGTAAAGTGATGGTGGAAAATAGATTACACCACGGCGTGGAGACGGTATTCCGTACGTACGCGCGCGCGGTGATTTCATTTTTCCCTAGGATGGATAGAAGGTGAATTAGGGTTGTTTCATATTTATAATAACATATAAGTATGTAAGTAATACTGATGTTATTACTTTATCATGAAAAAACTAAATAAGAAGAAGTTGAAGAAGAAAGAAATTGAAAAGATCGGTAATGGATATTACCTCTTCTTTGGAACGCATCTTTGAATCCTCCACTTAGGGAACTAAGATTGGTCTTTGAAGAAGACCAGGACCTCTAGGATTATTCTAGGGAATTGTAGAGGAGAAAAGGGTAGGGGTTGGCCGAGATTGAGTGCTCAAATTGGTGTGAGGAGGAGGGGGAGGAGGTTCTCTTTTATAAGGGAGGAGAGGGGGACCTTATGAATATCTCAAAATATTATTTTATATTAAAGTCAAAATAGGTTTATAATGGTTCCAAAGGGTCTTATTTAGAAGATAAAGAGGGGATGGGTCGAAATCCTATCAACCAATATGATTTAGACAAGTTTAGAGTATTATTTTAACCTTATCAATTTGATTTAACTCTAAGTTAAATAATTTAACTTTTACCATGTCTTTTTGTTTTCTTTCACTATATGGTTAATACACTTACTATAACATGACAAACGAACCCCAAATTGTTTATTATTAATATATATATCCTTATCTAAGTCATTTGGCCGAACCTTAGATTTTTATTAATAAAATAACAATTAATAATATAATATTTGATTTAAAAACTATTTTGTGTCAATTTTGACACTATTTGATATATGATTTTTGTGAAAGTCATAACAGAATTATATGTTCGAACCAAGTTGATTGAATCAACACTAATATATCATAGTAACCTATAAAATTAGTGGAATTCATAAAAAGCCTTAAATTACATTTAGTTTGGTATTTATATTATCAATTATGTCAATATTTCATTAATAAGATAATTACTACATCATCTTTGTGTCATAAATAAATTAAATTATTTGATGTCTAAAAATTACAAATAAACTACCATAATGTAGGAAATCATTTTAGCTTTCTAATGAATATTTATTGTCGAATTTATCTTATGTATAACGCCATATTAAAAATGATTTTTTTATTAAACTTTGATTTTAACAATTTTAACCCTTCTTTAAATAAATTAATAATAAATGTCCTAATCTAATTCAAGTGGGCCTAAATGGTCATATTTTATTCCTAAGTTTGTTTTTGGTCGAATTACACTTTTCCAATAGAATTAGGACATGAGTTAGGGTAATATTAATATCATATTTGCCCTTAGTTACCCTATTTACTATTAACTGCGGAAAAAAATAGTAAAAAGTTACTATTCACCAAAAAATTATTTTTATCTCATTGAACCACATTTTACTTACTGATATCAACCGTGTCTGTCGGATTTTTGAAATTCCATTCACAGAAGCGGTAAAATTATGTTTTATGCAAAATTCAGTTTTTAACCTACCACTTAGTGGTTTCACTATTCATCAAAAATTGAATGTTTTCAGAAAAATACCAAAATTTCACCCTAGGCTAATTTCGATATTCTGAGTCCAAAAATAAAGTCCATTTTGAAAAATAAAATTTATAAAATTTCAAAAAGTGGTTATTACTAATCATAACGGCTATTTTTAATAGCATATTGTTGTTTAGTGAAACTCGGTATTGCGTACGACGCAAGCTATCGAGGAAGGTCACGATTGCGTGTAAAGCAAGCCAAGAAAGTGTTGTGTAGAAAAATATTCCTTTGATGATTTATATAACATAAAAGTCTCGGGTGTTACATTCTACCCCCCTTAAAAATAATTTTTCCCTCGAAATTCGTCACTTTGTAACAAACAGATGAGGATACTTCTCCCTCATCATATCCTCAAGCTCCCATGTAGCTTCTTCAAGTTGGTGGTTCCTCCATAAAACTTTCACCAATCGAGTGGTCTTGTTTCGTAGGAATTTTTCGCTACGATCCAGAATCTCTATCGGCTGTTCTTCATAAGAAAGATCTTGCTCCAGCGGTAAAACTTCTGAGCTGAGTACATGTGAAGGATCTGGTATGTACATTCTCAGGAGAGATACATGGAACACATCGTGAACTTGAGAGAGATTCGGTGGAAGCGCCAATCGGTAAGCTACCTTCCCAACACGATCCAGTATTTCTAAAGGACCGATATATCTAGGGCTCAACATCCCATTCATTCCAAATCTCATAACCCTCTTCCAGGGAGACATTCGTAAGAACACTTTATCACCCACTTCAAACTCTAGGTCTTTTCTTCGGTTGTCGGCATAACTTTTCTGTCGACTCTGAGCTGCTCTTATGTGTTGTTGAATAGATCTGACCTTTTCTGCCATTTCATCAATGAGATCAGGTCCTAATAGCTTTCTTTCCCCAACTTCATCCCAGCAAGTTAGAGTCCTGCATTTCTTTCCATAGAGAGCTTCATAAGGAGCCATCTGAATACTGGAGTGAAAGCTATTATTATAAGAAAATTCCACCAAAGGTAGGTGTTGATCCCATCCTCCTTTGAAATCCATAGAGCAAGCTATCAACATATCTTCTAGTGTTTGAATTGTTCTCTCAGACTGACCGTCTGTCTGGGGATGATAAGCAGTGCTGAAACTCAACTCTGTATCCAGAGTATGCTGAAGACTTCGCCAGAACTTCGAGGTAAATCTCAGATCCCGATCAGATATAATCGAAAGTGGTACTCCATGCAATCTTACCACTTCCTTTACATATATCCTGGCAAGCTGATCTTGAGAGAAATCCTCTCTAATAGCAATGAAGTGTGAAGACTTTGTAAGACGATCAACTATGACCCAAATAGCATTATTGCCTTTGGATGTTTTAGGAAGTCCTGTGACAATGTCCATAGTGATGTTTTCCCATTTCCATTCGGGTATGGGTAATGGTTGTAACATCCCCTTAGACTTCTGTCTCTCAGCTTTAACTTGTTGACAAACCAAGCATCGAGAGACATATTCAGCAACATCTCTTTTCATGCCATCCCACCAGAAGTACTCTTTCAGGTCCCTATACATCTTCGTGCTTCCAGGATGAATAGAGAATGAAGAACTATGAGCCTCATCCAGCAGATCCTTCTTTAATTCGGAGATGGAAGGAACACAAACCCGATTCCTGAACATTATTATCCCATCACAATCAAGGTTGAATTCAGGAACATTTCTCACCTTATTTTGTAACTCGACATCTTCTTTCTGTGCCTCCTTAATCATCGCATGTATATATGGTTGAACATTCATTTGAGAAAGATAAGATTTTTCCCCTTCCATTATAATTCCAAGATCCATCCTTTGTAAATCCATAAATATTGGATCTTTTGTGACCCTCATCATGGATAAACTAGCATGGTCTTGTCGACTAAATGCATCTGCCACCTTGTTTGCTTTCCCAGGGTGGTAATGGATTGAGCAGTCATAATCCTTAATCAGCTCCAACCATCTTCTTTGACGCATATTCAACTCCTTTTGTGTGAAAATATACTTTCAACTTTTATGATCAGTATAAATATCACACTTTTCACCATAAAGGCAATGCCTCCAAATCTTTAATGCAAAGATTACCACAGCCAACTCCAAATCATGTGTTGGGTAATTTTGCTCATGGATTTTCAACTTTCGTGAGGCATAAGCTATCACCATATCATTTTGCATAAGAACACACCCCAATCCTTTCTTTGATGCATCACTGTAGATCACAAACCTTTCTCCACTACAAGGCAGTGTGAGCACAGGTGCACTGGATAACCTTCTTTTCAACTCCTTGAAATTCTCTTCACATTCCTCTGTCCACACAAACTTAACTCCTTTCCGAGTCAACTTGGTGAGTGGATTAGATAATCGTGAAAAATATTTTACAAAACATCGATACTATCCAGCCAAAACAAGAAAACATCGAATCTCAGTTACTGTTGTTGGTCTCGACCATCTTTCGATAACCTCTGTTTTTGCTGGATCCACAGATATCCCCTCTTTTGAGATTATGTGACCCAAAAATGCAACTTTTTGAAGCCAAAATTCACACTTGGTAAATTTGGCATAAAGCTTCTCCTTTCTCAGGGTCTTCAATATAATTCTCAAGTGATCTTCATGCTCTTCCTTGCTCTTTGAATAGACAAGAATATCGTCTATAAAAACTACCACAAATTGATCAAGATAGTCTCTAAAGACTCTATTCATTAGATCCATGAAGATAGCAGGGGCATTAGTAAGACCAAATGGCATCAATATAAATTCATGGTGTCCATACTTTGTACGGAAAGCCGTCTTTGGTATATCCTCCCTTTTGACCCTTAATTGATGATACCCTGAACGAAGATCAATCTTGAAAAAGTATTGAGCTCCGCGTAGTTGGTCAAATAATTCATCAATGCGTGGGAGAGGATATTTGTTCTTGATAGTGATCTTGTTAAGTTCTCGATAATCAATACAGAGTCTCATTGATCCATCTTTCTTCTTAACAAATAGAACAGGTGCTCCCCAAGGTGACGCACTGGGGCGTATGAATCCCTTATCAAGATTCTCTTGGAGTTGCTTCTTCAATTCCTGCAACTCAGTTGGGGCCATTCTATATGGTGTCTTTGAAATAGGAAAAGCACCCGGTACGAGTTCTATTGAAAACTCAACTTCAGGATTTGGTGGAAGACCCGGTAATTCCTCCGGAAAGACATCATCAAACTCCCGTACAATGGGCATATTCTTAATCGTGAGTTTCTCACCAACCATTTGAGATAAATAACCTTCATTTAGTGGAATCAATACCCATAAGATGGAAGAAATTTCCACTGGAAGGTTATGTTCATCCTTGCATTGGTATACGATCGTAGATTGATCTGGAATATGAAATGTGACTTCCCTTCTTTGGTAATTGATATGATCTCTATGTAGAGAAATCCAATACATGCCAATAATCACATCAAATTCCACTAAAGGAATGATCACAAGATTTGCAGGAAGCACTTTCCCACAATCTTCGATCGGAGAAGAATTATAAACTTTTGATGCGACTGTTGTGCCATTAGGTGTTGTCACAGCTAACTCAACATCTAATTGTTGAGGTAATACGGTGATACCCTTAGAAAATTATTTAGAAATAAAAGAGTGGGTGGATCCAGAATCAAATAAAACATTTTCTACTTTAGAGTGGATGGTAAGTGTACCTTTCAGCACTTCGTTATCGTACTCCACATCGCTGATTGAAATTGCATGCGACTTTCCTTTGTCATTAGCCTTAAGATTTTGTTGACGTCGGCCATCATCATCAACCCTTGGATTTGGGCATTGATTGACATAATTCTCCATCTCCTTGCACTTGAAACATTGAAGTGTAGTAGGTTCATTCTGTGTATCCCTTCCTTTGTTTTCATCATTAGACATCTTCTTCCCATTATCGCGGCATTCAAATTCCCAATGACCTTCCTTTCCACATTTAAAACATTTACTTGTCCCTTTAAGACAACTCCCTCCATTTTTCTTTCCACACTTTGAGCATAAGGGAAATCTCATCTTCTTTTCAGTGTGCACTTTATATTTTCCTTTGAATTCCATCTTCCTCTTCTTATCAAACCCATGTGACTGATGGGTTACTCCAATCTCCATGTCGACATTGAGAGCACATCGAACGATTTCCTCGTAGCTATTGAAGTCCCTTATGGCTAACGCCCTTCGAAGACTTGGTTTTAAGCCACTAAAGAATCGATCGATCTTACTCTCAGGTTGGATAATAATACCAGAAGCGTACCTTGCAAGTCTTGTAAAATTTGCTTCATAGGTACCAACAGATTCATCATCCCTTTGCTTCAGTTCATGAAACTCTTTCTCCATCTTTGTTCGGAGAATACGAGGGAAGTACTTATTGAAAAATAGGTTCTTGAACTCCTCCCATTCCATAGACTCAATTTCATCTCTTTGCCTCGTATTCTTAATAAGATTCCACCATTGATCAGCATCTCCTTCCAAACGATACACTGCTAGGAGGACTTTATCATGTTCAAAACATTGAATAACTGAAAATATCTTTTCAGTAGTACTAACCCATTGTTCAGCAACTAATGGATCAGTAGACCCACTAAAAGAAGGTGGACGCTGCCTCATGAAGGATTCAACAGAATGTTGCTCCTTCCTTTGCTCGTTTGGAAGTCATGTATGATTCATAGCTTGAGAAAGTTGTGTGAGCATGGCTAAAAGATTTTTCATTCCATCTCCCATATCGTTTGGTTGCTTAGGGGGACAATCATTGCATTGCCCATCGCATTCCGCATTAACACGGTTCCTTCGGGTTCCAGCCATTGACTAAAACCAAGAAGAATAGTGTGAGCAACACTAATTATAATAGGAAAACCACATAATTCAAGAATAAAATTTTCATGCTTAAGGTCTTATCCTAGGTTATTCAAGGCCATTTCTAAAACACTAAGATTGTGTTCTATGCTTAGACTTATCCTTAGGGTTTTTACTAAGGCTTTCACATCCTATTTTCCAAAGGTTGACTATACCTTTCCTCTGATACCAACTATAACGACCCATACTTTACATATATTGTTAATACTTCAAAATTGAAGCACACTTATTACAACATATGACAAAACCACAAAGGACCGTATAGGTATAGTGTCTTTAGAAACTGGGAAACACAAACAACTGGTTCATAAATCTTCTACAGTGTCTCCCATTTATTTCATCATATCTAGGGTCCCTTTTAGAATATTCTACTTAATATCCATCTTCCTGACCTGGGGAAAAGAAAACATAAAAGGGTGAGATCAAATGCTCAGCAAGGGCAAATAATGGAAATAAAAATCATATCATATCTTTTTTGAAAATCATAACCTGCAAAAGAGATCATAAAATCGTAACATGGAATAAATCATAGAAGTGAAAATGAGATCCCCATAATCATAACATGAAACTTGAAACTTTTTTTCATGCACAAATAATCATGGAAAATCATTTCTTGTTAGTCATGACTCATTTCCAAGACTTTCTTAGTAAACAAAGTCCCTTTCTGAACTGAGTCACCCTTGTTCCAGTCCTGTTTCACTGAACCGGTATAACCTACCGTTCCAGCCATGTCTATCTCATGAGATATAAAACCTTTACCCAATGCATTGGAGGGAGATATAGGTCCCACCCATCTTATAATGAATCCTTTCTTATGTGTGCCATATAATCATAAACCATACATCATAGCATAATCCATGTAATAAAAATGGAATTCTTAAACAACATGACATCATAAAACAATTAAAATAATATAAAGGAATTCATAAAAATATTTCCATCACAACATAATCAAATCCATTTAATAATAGGGATAAAAACAGAACCCTTTATTATCTTAGATGGAAAATAATTTTGATAAAACACTTGAACTCCATTCATGAGGAAAATACCCTTTCTACTTCAAAAACATTTTTCCTTTCATAACATGTCATACAACTTTAAAATAAAAGAAGTTGATTAAAAATAAACTTGAAAACTTGTAAAGGAAGCTTCTTGGAAATAATTTTTTAAAAATCCATTCATTCCGTATAAGTTAAAAAAAACATTCTTCGTACTTTTGTCGGAAAAGTCAAAAAGTACCTCATACGACAAAATATTCCTTTCATAGATATTACTAAAAACTCACTGAAGGGTAAAAATGGATTTAAAAAATTTTAGGTGGATGGAAATAATATTACATATTGATGAAACATGGATGTGGATGATAAAATACACCCCAGTAAATACTTACGAATAAACAATCTCGGATAAAAATGAGATTGTGATATTTCCCTTACCTTAGGTCCGATTTTGCTTTGTACGTGTCCGAAGCTCCTGTATAATGGTTTAAATAATGTTATTGACTTATTCCAGAATCATACATATTGATATGATATTCATATATGGTCATATTCTTAGCTTCTTGTTAGTAATATTTCATTGTTACTTGTTACTCGGGTCTTTATTGCCTTTTGTTCTTATGCGTGTTTTGCCAAATAAATTCTTATTCTTATTTTAAGGTTATAGATACCTTATATCCAGAATGGTATTAGTGTAACATATATCATATTTATTCATTCAATTCATTTATATAATTACTATGTAATGATGATCATGTAGAACGAGTCACATCACATCATGGAGACGGTATTCCGTACGTATGCACGAGTGATGATATCGTTCCTATGATTGTGGAATTGTATTGGAGTATATATATATTATTTCAGTATCAATATTACTTAATAATAATCATAAATAGTTACTCATTACACCATTATACCCATCCTTGTAATGTGATGGTGGAAAATAGATTACACCACGGCGTGGAGACGGTATTCCGTACGTACGCACGCGCGGTGATTTCATTTTTCAGTGGGATGGATAGAAGGTGAATTAGGGTTGTTTCATATTTATAATAACATATCAGTATTTAAGTAATACTGATGTTATTCTTTTATCATGAAACAACTAAAGAAGAAGAAGTTGAAGAAGAATGAAATTGAAAAGATCGGTAATGGATATTACCTCTTCTTTGGAACGCCTCTTTGAATCCTCCACTTAGGGAACTAAGATTGGTCTTTTAAGAAGACCAGGACCTCTAGTATTATTCTAGGGAAGTGGAGAGGAGATAATGGCAGGGGTTGGCCGAGCTTGAGTGCTCAAATTGGTGTGAGGAGGAGGGGGAGGAGGTGCCCTTTTATAAGGGAGGAGAGGGGCACCTTAGGAATATCTCAAAATATTATTTTATATTAAAGTCAAAATCGGTTTATAATGGTTCCAAAGGGTCTTATTTCGAAGCCAAAGTTGGGATGGGTCGAAATCCTATCAACCAATAGGATTTAGACAAGTTTAGGGTATTATTTTAACCTTATCAATTAGATTTAACTCTAAGTTAAATAATTTAACTTTTACCATGTCTTTTTGTTTTCTTTCACTATATGGTTAATACACTTACTATAACATGCCAAAAGAACCCCAAATTGTTTATTATTAATATATATATCCTTATCTAAGTCATTTGTCCGAACCTTAGATTTTTAGGAATAAAATAACAATTAATAATATAATATTTGATTTAAAAACTATTTTGTGTCAATTTTGACACTATTTGATATATGATTTTTGTGAAAGTCATAACAGAATTATATGTTCGAACCAAGTTGATTAAATCAACAATAATATATCATAGTAACCTATAAAATTAGTGGAATTCATAAAAAGTCTTAAATTACATTTAGTTTGGAATTTATATTATCAATTATGTCAATATTTTATTAATAAGATAATTACTGCATCATCTTTGTGTCATAAATAAATTAAATTATTTGATGTCTAAAAATTACAAATAAAATACCATCATGTAGGAAATATTTTTTTCTTTCTAAATAATATTTATTGCCGAATTTATCTTATGTATAACCCCATATTAAAAATGATTTACTTATTAAACTTTGATTTTAACTATTTTAACCCTTCTTTAAATAAATTAATAATAAATGTCCTAATCTAATCCAAGTGGGCCTAAATGGTCATATTTTATTCCTAAGTTTGTTTTTGGTCGAATTAAACTTGTCCAATAGAATTAGGACATGTGTTAGGGTAATATTAATATCATATTTACCCTTAGTTACCCTATTTACTATTAACTACGGTAAAAAATAGTAAAAAGTTACTATTCACCAAAAAATTATTTTTATCTCATTGAACCACATTTTACTTACTGATATCAACCGTGTCTGTCGGATTTTTGAAATTCCATTCACAGAAGCGGTAAAATTAAATTTTATGCAAAATTCAGTTTTTAACCTACCACTTAGTGGTTTCACTATTCATCAAAAATTGAAAGTTTTCAGAAAAATACCAAAATTTCACCCTAGGCTAATTTTGATATTCTGAGTCCAAAAATGAAGTCCATTTTGAAAAATAAAATTTATAAAATTTCAAAAAGTGGTTATTACTATTCATAACAGCTAGTTTTAATAGCATATTGTTGTTTAGTGAAACTCGGTATTGCGTACGACGCAAGCTATCGAGGAAGGTCGCGATTGCGTGTAAAGCAAGCCAAGCAAGTGTTGTGTAGAAAAATATTCCTTTGATGATTTATATAACATAAAATTCTCGTGTGTTACACTCTGTTTCTCTGGCTTCTCCGCTCGTATATGAGGTGTTCCGCATGTTGAAGAAGGATCGGTTTGGTCCCTCCTATGAACTGCAGGGAAATGGTTCTGTTCTGATTGAGGATACTCTAATGTCAAATTAGTTTAATAAGAGTACAGAGGTTATGGTGCAATTAGTATGCTGGGAGGAGGTTTCCCCAGTTTCTCCTGGAATAAAGGTGGTTCTATCAGAAATTAGCGATGTCTATAAGGGGAGGTAGGGAGCTACAGTTGATGTAGAAAATTCAACTAGAACTTGGAAATTAGGGGGGTCAAATTATTTGAGTCGGTCTTCTATCCACTTGAGAAACTCATTGGGAAGCCTTTATGAGGTTGGTTTTAGTTTGGATCCAAATATTCGGGTTCCTGATGAATGGGTATCCGAGAAGGATACCAAAGTAAGTGAAATAGAGCTATTGGTTGGTTGAGATTTTTGCCTGATAAGTAATAAGTGTATTAATTGGAGGAAAGGGAGGAAGGACTACTCCTATTTACCACCTTATCTAGAGACCCGATCTGTGAAAAATGCCAACGGAAAGAGGATGGATGCTGAGTTTTTGAGCAGTTAGAGACCAGAGGACCTAGGAGTTCAATTCTTAGAATTAATTATTAGCTTCGATGAAGAAGTGATTGAGAAGGTCTTATTTCCCAAAGCTAATGAAGAGGAGGTGTCAAAAATTATGCGTAGGCCATTAAGAATGTCTCTAAACGAGGAGAAATACTTATGGATTTACAATCAGGATCTAATTCAAGTGGGGGATTCAATAATGTGGAGATTTGCATCGAAAAGTACATTCATATATGGGATCAGCTGGCTTCATAATTTGAAAAGAAAATGACTGAGGTCCCAGACACCCAGGTTTCTTCCATATCCTGGAAATTTTTTAGGGAAGTCGATCCTGGAAATATCAATTTCATATTTAATGACTCTGTTTAAGCTGATGATTGGTTGTGTCTTGTGAGGGATTTTCATGTTAGAGTTTTCCGCTCTTAGTCCATTCCTATATTTGGTTTTTGTGGTGGAGTTTGGAGCTATTTCAGATGGGGATCAGAGAATGAAGGCTTCATCGATGAATGTCATTTGGATTGAGATGATTGAGAGGGTATGGCTTTTCCATAGGTATAGGATCCACACTTTTGCATGGTGTAGATTTCCATTTGACATGCCTTACTGAAGGCTTATCATCATTGTGAAATTGTTGGGGAGGGAGAGTTCCAGTTTTTAGGGTTTCTCTGTTTTGGTTGTTTTATCGTTGTTAGGTTGGACATTGTGGTTTCTCACATTCCTTCAAATGTGTTTGATAATAAAAAATTTATATTCAGTCCAATGCATCATCTGATATTATATTTTCCTCCTGAATAAAAATGTGGAGGCACAATATAGTTTAGATGGATGTACTCATTTGAGAGATGAATGTAGAAATTGATGAAAAATGTATGTTACAAAGCATTAGTTGAGGTCTCAATTGGGGAAGCTTATTTTCCAGAGGAATTTTTTTTATTCTCTCAATATTTTAAATATGAATATCCCTCAAAACAAAACCACATGGGATGGAATGAAAAGAATTTTGATGATGGAATGGGAAATAAATTAATAGTTTTTATTCATCCAGATCTTGTATTTGGTGGAGTTCATGAATAATGGCTTTAAAATGATGAACATCACCAAGCTCATACATATGTTCTACTCAACTATGAAGAAATGAAATCCTTTGTACTGTGAGTGCTTCTATCACTTATTCTATAATTTATTTAACAGTAAATAAACTTATTTTATTTGTTGGATATATGGTAATAATATCAATAAATAACTTCCACAAATTACATAATCTTCTCTTGAAAAAACACTGAAAAAAAAATTTTCTCAACAGTTTCAAAAACTAATAACCTAAGTTATTAACTATTTAATGTATCAATTAAATTTATTATTTATTATATTTACAATTTTTTTAATGATATTTAGGTGTCTCAACATGATGATAAAATTGATAAGTGATTATGTATATTTATTAACCCACCATCCAAATTGGTTAAATCATATAATGCATATGTTGTGAATGTTTTTCGATTTCATACACGAGCATATGTGGAATCAAAAAAACAATGAACATTTTAGTTTGTTTGAGAATATCACACCATAGAGAAACTGATGTTTATTTATATGGAATGTTGGATAAAATTATTGAACTGTGTTATCTATGGAAAAATTACATAAAAATGTCTAAATGATGGTGGTTGAATACTAAGAGAGGCTTGCGTGTTCATCTGATTCATGGAATTGTTGATATTAATTAAAAAATCCTTCATGGAGTAAATGATCCATTTTTTATGGCTCAATAATCACATCAAATATATTACGAAAACTACTCTGTTACTTCAAGAGACCGGAAATATTATTGCAGCATAATAAAAATGAAATCTCTGGAAAATAAGTTTACTGAAATTGAATGAGGTTCTGATGAAGTACCAGGATTTGAAATTTTTCAAGAGACTGCACAAAATCCATCATTTTTACACAGGGACATGAATATTCATGATGACACCCCCACAATTAAGGGTGAATGGAAATGATGATGGTAATGATGTTTCAAATATATTTGAAATGGAATGAGATGATGAAACTGAAACTCATATTAATATTTCTAATGTTGATGATGAATACGAAGACATTGACATCGTATGATATGAATACGATGATGAAGGTGAAAATTTACATAGATAAATGATAGTTATAATCCTAAGTAATATATAACTATAATTAATATTTATTTTCATCTATCTGCTAAAAACAATCATTTTTTGTTTCTGATGGACCCTAATATATTTCCTGAGTAGGAGGAGGAAAAGCTACTTTTGGATGAGGAAAATTTGGGATCATCTGACCCTCAGCATACTGGTGGTTTATGAGGTACGCGGAGGGGGCGCGATCTTACATGACTGATGATTCTTAACCCTATCCGTGAGTGACATCCATATCTTGTTGTTGATCCATTCATGTGAAGGTATGGTAACCTTTGTATTTTATTTAGATTTCATTAATTTATTTATATAATAATTGTTTGATTATTTGTTCTTTTTTCACAGTTTTTTTGCAAGTAACTGTTGGACATGGGAGTGCTATCTTGCGAAATTTTTATTCTTATCCATGGATCAAATTGAAATAGAATTTGTATAAATGTGCTTCTAGGAATGTTCAATCAATAGATGGTAAGTAAATAAATAATATATTTTTATAAATTTATTTCACTAATAACTTGATATTATAAATTATTTGTAGGGTTTATGGTATTCCATCTTTGATAGAAAGCGTTGAAATATCCAAGAGGCATGGTTGGTGTCTATGCATGATCATTTTTATTAGTTTTTTCACAATTTAAGAAAGACTAACACTAAATATGTAGCAGTGACAGTATTTGATGAGTCATGTAGAGCCTAACAACTAGAGTACATTTTATCTCACATTTAGGATGGATTATGTTCACACTAGTTGAGTGGTGGATTTTAGAGAAGATATTCATTACACCGGATGAACCGGGGAGATAGAAGCTGATAGAAAGAGCTGGTAGCTGTACATTCAGTATGTATAGAGAGCATTTGGTAGGTATCTTTTTTAAATATTTTATAAAATTTTAAATATAAACAATTTATTTTATATTAATATAGGTTGTCAAGCATCTCGATATTACAGAGTACAATTTTTACCAGAGGATGTACAGTGATCCAACCACTTGAGAGATTAGATGTGATTGCCAGTGTCAGATAGTGATCAGTATTATTTATTTTATCATTTTGAAAATCAACTGCATATAATATTTTCACAATTTTTATTTCAATTTGAAACTGAAAGAGTTACATGAGGTTGAGACCTCTCAGAAATGGGCTGAGTGTCAGGCCGAGATGGAGGATCAGACTAGTTCCCACAATTTCGATGAGGTGGCATTGATGTAGGCGTCCATGTATGCCTTCGTGAAGGGCCGAGTTGTTGGTATCAGCTTTAATTTTTCTCTTAGGTCTTATTATGTTATTTCCATGATTTCAGCTTCAATCTCGAGAGGAGGACATATAGAGGCGTCATCTTATGGCTCACAGTATCAGGAGAAATTTTGATCTCAAACTGAGCTTATAGAGAGTTTGCAGAAGCAGCAGGAAGAGATGTGTCAGTAGTGAGAGTAGACCATTTTTTGATGGCAATAATAGCCGCATCAACAGCTGAAGGACATGAAACTTCTGACTCGTATTTTAGGGGTGGGGTTTCCTCCACCATCTCATATAGCTCCTTTAGCTCCTCCAAAAGACTATATGCCTAGTGATTTTTTTGTTATATTAAAAAATTTTGAAATGAAATTTTTTGTAATATTAACTATTTACAGTTTATGTCTTTTAAATTGGTGAGAATATTTCATAAATTTTTTTAATATTTTTTTTATTTTTTATTTATTATTAGTATTATATTTTTTAATGTTTGTTTATTTTACTAATAATAATATTAGTAATATTTTATCATTTTTTATATTCATTTCCGAATATTGATAATTTCAATATTTTTATATTGTTATTATTTTAAAAAATATTAATATTATTTTGTAATTAATCATAATTATATTGTTTTTTTTATTTTATTGAGTATTTGTGACGGGGCGTACTGCGATGGTTTCATGTCACAATGAAATTATATATATATATTTAAAGTTTTTTTGACGAGCCCATCAGAACATTTTTATAACATATTGTTATTCGGGAAGAGTCATTGCCTCATCGCAAATACATTTTTGGAAGGGCCCGTCACAACAGGTTCTTGTACATATAATGTATTTAATCAGAGAGCTATTTGCAACAGGATGACTTCCTATCTCAAGTACTATTTTTTTCGATGGGCCCATCACAAAAAATAAAAGGTGCGATGTCATTTTTTCTAATGGGCTATTTGCGATGGGACCCCGTCGTAAAAGAGTTCTTGCAATGGGATCCCGTTGTAAATAGCCTGTGCCGAATAGTTGAAATTCTAGTAATGTAGGTGCATTTTTAAATTTGCATAAAACGAAATTTTACAGCTTCTATGAATTGAATTTCATAAATCCAAGTGAAATGGTTGACATCAATAATTAAAATGTGGTTTAATAGGATGGAATTAATTTTTTTTGAATTGCAAATTTTGGCATTTATTTACCACAATTATAAATAAATAGGGTAATTAATGGTAAAAAATGATATTACAATAAACCTAACACATGTACTAATTCTATTGAATAATTACATTTGGAACAAAATAAACCTTAGGAATAAAATATAATCCTTTGGTCCAATTGGATTAAATTAGTACATTTATAATTATTTTATTTAAAGTATAGTTAAAAGTGATAAATTCAAAGATTAATAACTAAACCATTTTTAATATATTTTTATACAAAAGATAACTTTGACTATTAATATTCATTAGAAATCTAAAAATATTTTCTATATAATGGTGTTTTATTTTCAATTTTTAGAAATTAAATAATTATATTTAATTATGACAAAATGATGATGTAGTAATAACTTTATTAATTAATGATTAAAATAATAGATATTATAAATATACTAATAAATGTAAATTGAGACTTCAGAGGAATTGAAGTAATTTTCCAGGTTAATATGACCTGTTAAGGTTGATTAGATATGTTTTTTTTGATGTGACAATGTTTTTATGTCTTTCAAGAAAACAAAATAAAAAATAGTGTTAAAATTGACATAAATGAGTTTTTAAAACAAATATTGTATTATTAATTGAAATGATATTTTTTAAAATCTAATTTTTGGAAATAAACACTTATATAAGGTTATACATATCAATAAAGAACCACTTAGGGTGTTCTTGTCTCTTTATAGTAAGTTTATTAACCATTTATTATAATAATACAAGAATACATGGCAAAATTTAAACTATTTAACTAAGAGTTGAATCTAAAAGATAAGGTCATTGTGGTGATCGAAAACTATCTAAAAACTATTTGTTGTGATTTTTTCGACCCAAACCCACCATATCCTCAAAATAAATCCTTTTGTAGCCAATATAAACTGAATATGATTGTATAATAAACTAATATTTCAAACTTTTCCTAAAGTGACCCACACCTCTCTTATAAAATGGTACATCCCCTTATCTTAATATCACACCTCTAAAGGAATTTGGCCCGGCCAAACCCTACTCAAATATCCTCCCAACTACCATCAATTCAACCTATTATCCTTAATTTTATCATAAAGACATCCTAAGAGCCCTTTTTATCAAATCAGAAGGAAGCACCCGATGAAGAGGTAATAATTTGATCACCTCTTTCAAATTTTTTTCTTCTTCCACTTCATCTTTATTTTTTGTTTTCATACCAAAATAATAATTCCAATATATTCTAGATACTGTTATGTTTTTAAAAATATGTTACAACCATATTCATTATTGTATCCATCCTATGAATGACAATGTCACCATACGTCTGTACGTACGCCTTACCATCTCCACGTCATGGTGTAGTCTGTTATTCAATACATCATTACTTTGATGGGTATAATAATGAGTATAATTTATTTAAATAATAAATATTAAATTCCAAATATTATTTATGTATGATATACAATTCAATTACATGTGATTTATCCATCAATAGAATGATATTGTCGCTCATGTGTACGTACGGATTACCATCTCCACGAATGCGATTAGATTCATTCCCCTCATAATAATTCAATAATAAATTTTATTTTATGATTAAAAATAATTTTTAAGAACTTAATATCATTTGGTATATGAATAATATACATAATATCCATAAAAACATGAATTACACAACAATACATATAAAGGAAAATGAATAATTTAACACTAGAAACAATGATACTACTGAAATATTATTATCAAATAAAAATTAGAAGATCATATTTAATATCCTATTTATATATTTGGTTCCTATATAATTTAATAAAAAATATTTAACTATTACACAGTAGGTTAACATACCCTCGATTAAGGAAAAGTATAATGTAAGGGTTAATTATAAAATCTCTTCATTATGTGTGGTTATTTGTATGTGAGTAACAATTGGAACCTCTTTTTCATCCACATTTGTGTTTCATAAAAATGTAATTCGTAATATTTTTAGAATATGGGTTGATGTCATTTATACCCTTGTTATACATTTCATAAAAAAATTAATGGAATCATTCTGTTGTTTTCCAATCATGGTCCTTTACAACGTTTTTTTCAAAATTACGGAAATAATGTTTTTGTATCCTATATGGTGGGTGAAGTTATTTTCGATTTTTATAACACCTTTAAATAATCCATTACAAGGTTAAAAGAATATTTTGAAAATAAATTTTTTCTTATATAATTAAGTTACTTTTAAATTATTTCAAAATATAAAGAGATAATTCTCTCAAATTGTATTGATTTCATCTATGTCAATATCCTTTGGTTGATTTTACCCTTGTTTGAATTTGAGTAAATATGATATAATCTTCCATGTCGTATTGAAGGTTTTGCGATATGTTTTATTGTGGATGTGAAACATTTATACCATTCATATTTTATCGTTAAATTATTAACATTTATTATACTAGTTTTAATATGAATATTTATGTTTTGTTTCAACCTTTTCATATATGGAAGGCCTTGGATTTAGTAAGTGACTTGTGGAGCCTGCTAAAACTCCTCAATTCATCGGTAGGTCTCATTGGACAAACTAGTGTATTAGAACAAGGCCTTCAAAAAAATTATATTTGTAGTCTTTGCACAAGTCCTTGACTATGTTGTTATAATGTCCGACATTATGCATTACGTCATTTTGAAATTGGTTATTAGTATTACATGTGATTATTTGAATGGTAGAATATCAATGTGAATACGTTATTGGAATTATTTTTCTTTTATAAATTATGATGAAGTTTATGTTTAAAATTATTTTGTTTTATTCATATACATTGACTTAAATTTTTATTCTTATTTTTGAATGTTTCGGCTCTATTTCTAACCATACTATGAACCTGATCTCACACCTTTCTATGATTTATTTTTTCCATGATGCGAAGAAGTACGTTATTACTGACCTACAAGGATAGTCTATGATAGATTAATGTGTGAAATGGAGACACGACGTTGTTGTCTTGCATTTAATAATGTAATGTTAAACTTTTGTTTGTATCTAGTACCTCCAAGGCTACTAAACTGATCGGTATTTCAGGATTTGATCCCATGTGATAATGCCAATGTTATGTAATAATGCACCAACTCTGGGTAACTAGGGTTAGAGCATTACATGAAATGATGTGGAATTATTAGGACAGTAACAATATCTTGATGATACATCCAAAATATTCCACATCATGGATTTTGTTTGAAACATTGTATAAATACTTTTCTTAATATCCTTAGAATGTTGGCTTTTGATTAGCTTCTTATAGTTTTACCATTTTGGTACTATAAGTACTAATTATATAATTTGGACACCTGTTTAGAACCGCAATAATCTACCTCCATATATGTGTATAGAGAAGAATTATTTCATTGTTTTGATGATTATTCCTAGAAAAGAAATCCCTGGAAATGATATTGACGTAAACCATCAACCTATAATCATAGAATTATGAGAATTATGGGATGATGGCATGGAAACACATGATAATTCAATAAGAACACATCTAAAAATAAATGATAACATAATGTGCATAATTAAGGAATTTATTAGACTAGGAAAATTATCTGGTCAGAACACTCATTCTAGTTTTTCTTGTCCAGTTTGAAATTTCTATGTTGAGAATAAATGATTAACTCATTATGTAAAATTTTGTTCTATGTGTCTTTATTGATTGATTGATTCTTCTTATAAATATAGGTTTAATGTGATAGAATTAAATTATGATCATTAATTGATAAATCCCTTAAAAATGTTATATGGTTCACAAATCATGGGAAAATTAATGAATGTCACTAAAGAATTTGGAAAATGTAATAAGTTTAAATATGGGGCATAAGGTAAAGTATCTAATGTAGATGAAAATGAAAATAGGTTAAACGAGTATATTTTTCCAAATTACTTACGTGGAGTGTAATTTGTTATGTCATAATGAAAATTGAGAATATACATTATGACTATAAAAAATTTAAATTTCTTGATGATGTGGGTGAATCTAAGTATCACCTTAATTCCTGTTAGGAATTTAATTCAAATAATATAAATAATGGTTTGTGGAAAAAAAATGAGGTTGGAATGTATCCTTTTGCATATTTTACAATAAGTCATCATGATAATTATGTATTCCTTGGAACATTAAATAATTTAAAATTACATGATGGATGTAAAAATAACGTATCCAATTTTTTTGACTTAGAAAAACAAATGATACAATGATTGAAACTTCAGGTCTCATATATTCTAATCAAGAATTTGTTGCTATTGGTATTTGTTAATAAGTTACATGAAAATGTTACTGTATTTCTTTTTTGGTTGTGTTCCTTTTTTATAGATCTTTGTTGAAAAACTATAAATTCTTCTCAGCATGATAGACATCTAGAAATAATTGTTTTGAAAATATTACATTTTGAGATGTTATTTCTCCCTTCATTCTTCACAGTCATGATAAATTTGACTCTTCATTTGGTTGAAGAAGATATACATGGTGGACTAGTACACTATTGATGGATGCATCTAATTGTGATGTACAAAGATATTATTTTTATATTTATTAGTGAATCCAAATTTATGAAATCATTGGGTACATTTTTTCAATATGTTTTTTATTTTTTTCATATGTAATTTAGGATATTTGAAGACATAAGTGTGGAATAAAGCTATACTATAATGATTTTTTGAATAATTTTACATAACTAATGAATAACTAACCTTATGTTCCATGAATTTGGATGTTATTGAGACTAGATTTAGTCGTGTTGTACATGTTGATGAAATAATCATTAAATCTCATTCTGAAAACAAGTAATTAGTATTTCCAACTCTTAGATCACCAAATTTAAATGAGTCAAATTTTACACTATCTAAATTAATGTTGCTACAAGAACATATATATGTGATACTCAATAGTCTTATTGACAATAAATTTGATAAATACATGGGATTCCAAATAAAGTGGTGACTTTGGGGTCATGATCAAAATGAGAAAAAATTAAAAAAAAGTTGTCAATAAGTATATTATTAAATGGTTCTCTAATCATGTTAGAATATTCTCATATTCATATTATTGATATGTTTTTATTCTATATATTTAAAAAGTAACAGTGTAAATTTTCTTATATAGATAATGAATATTGATAATTGATCTAAAATAATAAATGATTCGATGTTGTTATTTAGGTTATCTGACACATGTAATGAGAATAGATGCTATTGATAATCATGGACACTGGTTTCATGATATTTATCATTAAGAAGAATTGAAAACTCAAAATAGTGGTGCATTTACACCTGTAGAGGATAGATATTTTAGAAAGAAGAATTATATAATTGAATGAAAATATCATGGTAAATTTGCAGTTGTCTGATGCAAGTGGGTCATCATTGATAGGGGTATATTGAATGTTTTGTTAAAATTTACATTTTTCAACTTATTTCGTTTGATCCATACTAGTGATCTTGTAGATCACGATCCATTTATTTTTTATTCACTAGTAAAGATGAATTATTATATGGATCAAGAAGTACATGAAGGTTGAAGTATTTTTATAGGCCTAAAGAAGAGATACATATATTGTATGATCAATAAGTATTAATTGGTAATTTTTAATAGTAAATCACATCAACAAAAAAATAGTGAACAATTTTTTCTGGAAAATATTGAAATAATAAAACATGCAAGAGATGTTTAAAATGAATCACTCGTTGTGAGGAGGGATGATAACAATGATGAAAATTATTATGAAGATAATTTAAGGTATAAATTAGAAATAAAATTATATTATAATTTCATTTTAATAATTTTTTTATTCATATACACTTTTTTGTAATTTTTTTCAATATTTTAATTTTTTATACATTTAATATATCTAAACCATTTGAAATGTAGGAATGTCAGGAAAAAAAAATAAAGATCATAAATGATCAAAATCTTATAGAACACCACAACTAACATCAATATTAGTGGATCCAAGTTATTCCATTATACATGAGACTACAATAATGTCATACCTTTAACATGATGTTATTGGTAGAACACATTCAGATTCAACTTCCTCAATGGATTAGTTGGTTATCCCTTAATTTAGGGGATATTTGTGAGTTATCATTTTTGTTTTATATGTCATTGTATAATAAAATTATATATTTTTTTATTTGTTTAACGAAATCATAAAAAATATAAAGATAGAAAATATAAGGGATATAAATATAAACATGGTTGATGTGTGGTACCCAAAGGACATCAATATAATTTCCCCATTTGATATTTGAAATGTACGAATCGATGGATTGTCATTCTGTGTTACAGTTTTCATGGGATTCCCTGAAATAAATTTTTAGTGTTTTGAAACACTAAAACATGTGCGCAAATTTCAAAACCATTCAATACGACATCATATTGTGGTGGAATCATGGGAAACCAACTATTGATTTATTTTTGAAGAGTACACACAGACACCATGTCAATCCGATGTGCGGTTTGGCCAGAATGACTCTGTAAAAAACTATTAACGTTAGAAATGCCATTAAAAAGTTTTTTGGTGGGTAAAAACCAGGAGAAAACATCAAATTTACCTGAATTCATAAAAAACAACTGTATATTAACTTGTGAAATTTAGAAACTAAAGAAAATCTTTCTATGTTACGTTTTTCCGAGGATGCCCATAAATGCATTAATAGAGTTTTATAACACCAAAACGTGCATGTAATAGTCAAAACCAATGAAAATCACACTATATTGATGTAAAATTAGGTTACAACCACTGTTGTGTTATTTTTAAAATATAGGACATGATTTTATATAAATATCTTTAAAAAATTAGTAAATTTCAAGCACACTGCATGTAACTTCCCAGTTAAATAAAAATAATACATTTTCATATTTTTTAATATGTTTGAATTAAATATTAATTTTACTTTAAAAAGGATGTTATGTTTGATGGCTTACTTGATATGCAATAGTATGTTTTGTTGAAATATTACATTATCACACTAATAATGTAATAATAGTATTTTTCATGGTAGTTAACTCCTAGACATTTGATTTGTTATAATTAATGGAATGTTCTAAAATATGATTATACAGGTTTGATAAATGTTTTTACATTTATCCAATAAATTTTAGAGGCTTAAAATGTGAACGAATCCAATTTTAAGCTTAAATACTCTAATAATCTTTTGAAAGTCGATTTACCACCTTTTAATGGAGAACCGTCATTAAATATAGTTTTTGTCATTTTTTATGTTTTAATTAACTAAATAAAATTCTTCTTTAGAATTGGGACATCAAAATTCACAAGGGATGAAATTTTGGTATTTTTGGATAAAATTAATTTTTAATGAATAGTGAAAAATACTATATTTTAATTCAAAATTACCTTTTAATATAAATTATTTATAAAGTTAGATTGTATTTTTAATGGGGTTTAAAGTGTAATTATATTATCTTTTTACTATTTAATCCAATTTTGGTCATTTAAAGTAATTTCACTTTGGAATTGGACAAAAATAAGTGTCAATCTTTTGATGGTTATTATTTCTTAAAAACACGCATTTTTGTTTTGACTACTGGATTTAATTTGAAATTTATTTTTTCCACTTCTATGTTCTGAATTTGAAAAACTAGATTCCAAATATGTATTTAGGAGGTATAAATTGTGTAAATATGTATCTTTTATTTGAATACAATATAACTATTTACTTTAGTAAAAATATTGTTTACCATTGTTAAAGGGTAAATCATGTAAATAAGGGTAATAAAATATTATTATGATAACATTAAATTAACATAACAACTGTTGGAATCATATTGGGTGATATATATCTGTCAAATAGTCATCTTTGGGTTGATTTTGGGACCACATTGTGCCACATGGGAGTGATAATGACACTTTATTTTAATTAATTTAAATTAAAGTAAAAAATGAAAAAACCAAATTTCTTTTATTAAATCAATATTTACATGGGGGAATAAAAGTTATATCTTCAACTATAAATATTAATTTTAATGATATAAATATTTAGTAAACCATGGTATTTGTTTTATAATTTTTATACATTAAATAAATAAAATTATTTATGACACAATAATGATGCAGTGTTTACCTTAGTAATGAATTTTTTAAATAAAATTGATTATAAATACTAAAATAATATCCAAAACTGATACAATTCTTATTGGATGAATTTATTTCAAACATGAATCAACTTATATTTGAATTTAATTATTTATGGTCCTCTTAAAATTGAAGATAAATTTATAATAAAATAATTGTTTCAAACATCCCTAAATAGCCCCTCCCCCCCCCCTTATAAAAGGAAACCACTTCTAACCCATTCCTCACACCTCTAAAACACCTTGAATCATCAAAAATCTACCTTAATAAACTCCCCACATCCAAATCCTCCTCATAAAGGCCTTAACATAAGCCGAAGGCACTTTAAGTAAAGCTTCTGGTTCAAATGAAAGGGAGATACTGATTTAATGGTAAAGTCCTTTTCTATGTTCTTTATTTTATTTTACTTGTCCAATACCATAAAATCTTTTTATTCATTTATTTTATAACAACACCAATATCCTCAATATACCAGGTTGTTGTTATGAGAACTATTCGAACTACACTTACACACATATTCATTTAATGTGTAATGAACATATTGTTTCTGTGGACGGTGAACTACTACCTTACGAAGTGATTATTGTCCAATTATCTCCATCCACATCTCATAGTAGAAATTATGATGGAACTATATTTATATGTGATATATAAAATATTTATATTGTCTCTAGGATTCTGTATTTTTCATTTATATCAGACCTTTATGGTTTCCATCATTGGTAAACACAATAATTTCATTTAGGGTACTGCGGACTACCGACCCCTCAGATTGATAGGACATGTTCACCCCATAGGTGGAACGTATAAAAGGTGGATTTACTAAAATTATATATATGATATTATTCTGCAATTATAATATACCTATGTATAATTATTTTTTAATTCCATTAAAATTTTAAATAAGAAATGAATTTTGCGTTCATGTGTACGTACGGTTTCCGGTCTCCATAAACGGTGCATTTCATTTCATATATCCAAATTCTATTTTCATTTAGAAATACATATATATACTATATATATATTATATATAAATCATGAATATAATTCTAGTGATAATTTAATTTATACCACAAGAAAAAATTAATAATTATAACAAGTTCATTTTTAACTCAAGTTCCGAACATTAACAAAATGTCCTATATGAACTCAAATAATTAACCAATTGTTATTGAAATGTACTGAGGGATATAAAAGTAATAATAACATTGAAAAAAATTCGTAAATTGTTGAATTTAACTTATGTTTATTATTCATGAAATTAAGGAATAAATGGGTCAAGTCGGACATGAGGTAAAGGAAATCATCCCTATCTCATTTGAACGAGCCACACATTGATTTATACACGAAATTATTTTATACGGTGTATAATAAAACACTTTGACTTTTAATTTCATTTAAAGGGAATATTTTTTCTACAAATCATTATACTAAATGAAAAAAGGAATCTTTTTAACGTTTGTAGTGACAATGACCTCTCTGTCGCCATAATCGTTAGTTGGATTCCTCTATAAGCCTTAGTGTTTTTAAAATGAAAAAGAAACCGCTTATTCTTTTATTGGGTGTTTTGGTATTGAAAATGGTTTTTGAAAATGGATTATTATTTCAATATCTTTAAATGATTTATTTTTTTATAAAATGAATTGTTATTATTGAAAATATTTATATTTACAATATTTTATGTGTTGTGATTTTATAATGATACTAGGACATTTGACGGGTGGTTACGAGATAAACCAAATGATGGGTGGAGCCATGACAAACCAAGAAGGGTGGTAACATTATAATATCCAAAGCATTTAGTATGGAAGTCATCCATATGGCTATTCCATTTAGTAATATGTATAGAAGTCGACCTCATGGTCATTCTGTCTAAATATGATTATGTCCCAAGTTACCTTTATATATTATGTTGTCTTTATATGGTTTTTATGGTAATATTTTAGTCAAAAATGGTATGTAGTGATATTTTATTATATGAAAGTATTTACTACTTCATAAAGTTGAATAGTATTACTTATGATACGATATTCATGGTAAGACTGTTGTTTTGAAAAACTAACAGTTTTCTATCTTTGTGTATCCCTTATTGAGATTTTTATGCTCATCCCATGATTTTGAAATGTTTTTAATAGGACATAAAGTGTAATTGGGTCAAGAATGGGATCAATGAGAAATCATGTTGTCTAAAACATGCCACTAGACATGACAACTTTTTTCTAAGAGTTATTATTTTATGAAAAAAATGGAAACCTAGTAGTAGTGTATACATTGTAACTTTAAGAGGTGAAATGTAATAGTTATGGCCTAACTCTCTAAATATTGAAACCTAAAAAGATCCTTAATGTGAATTATTTATTTAATTCAAGATTATGTAAAGTTTCAAGGATGGATCCATATAGTTGCTATCAGAGGTTGGTTTAGACAACTCTAGGTGTTAGAATATTTTTAAATTAATTTATGGTAAGATTAAAATGATATAGCATTTATGGATTACCATGTTGCTTCGCCTATGATATTTATGTCTTCATAATGGTTTTCCATAGAGGAAACATGACAACTATGTTGGGAAGGCATACAGAGGAACATAACCTTCCAATTCACCAAACTGAGATGGTCAGAATCATAACTGAACAGTTTGTTGTAATAATGGAATAGTTGACTTAGGCTATAAATGGTGGTGGTAGCCAAGAATTAGATCAGCCAGAAAAACCACAAAGGAACATGTCAGTAATGGATCATTTCATGAGGCAGCACCCCACATCATTTCGGGGATCATCTGACCATGTTCAAGCTAAAGCATGGATTAAAGAACTGGAGATGATTTTTGATATCATGGGTTGTTCAGAGCATCGAATGGTTAGTCTCATTGTTTACCATTTTGAAGGTGAAGCTGATCAGTGGTGGTTGATGGTTAAAAGTATCCAGGATAGTGATGATATTGATACTCTTGATTGGGATTATTTCCATGTTCTGTTTCTTAAGAAATATTTTCCAAGGTTTATTCATCATAGTATGGAAAACAATTCTTGGAATTGAGGTAGGAGGATGACTAAGTGGATGCTTATAAAGAAAAATCCACTCGACTAGCAATGTATTCTCCAAATTTCATCCAAGATCTTGATAGAAAGAGAAATCTTTTTTTTCTCATGACTAAAGCCACGATATCAAAGAGAAGTAGAGTCACATTAATTAAAAATATATGATAAACTTTTTAGATGTGCCGAGAAGGTAGAAATGTAGTTTTATGATGATCAGGTGTTCCAAGGGAGAAAAAAAAGAAGAGGTCCAGTTGGCAGGCAAAGGGAAAAAATTTATCAAAGAAGCATGGAGGTATGAAAATTAAAGATCAATCATGTGAGAATTGTGGTAAATAGCATCCAGAAGAATGTTTTTCAAAGTTTTCAATGTTCATTCGGCGTAGTTAGTATTGTCATATTGCTCATAACTATAAGGATGATGTTCATAAAGGTGAAGAAATACCAACTGTATGATTTTTTTAGTGCAATGAAATCGGTCATTAAACAAATGAGTGTCTAGTGAAGAACTCAACTGAGGGAAAGTATCCTGACTAAAAGTCGAATTTGGAGGTGAAATCTATTTTAACTACTTCATCTGATGATCAGTTATCGAATGAAGTAGTATCAGGTACACAGTTTGTTCATATTATGCAAACGTGTTAATTGATTCAAGGTCTACAAATTATTTAATATATGTGAAGTTTTCTAGTAAATTGATACTTCCATATCAATATATGAATCCTGAACTTATGGTAAAAACACATAGAATAAATGTTGATCCAAAAAGAAAACATAATAACCTTTATCTCCTTTTGTGCAGAAATAATCTACCTGCAATCCTTATTGTTTTTCCTCTAGTAGAGTTTGATGTTATTTTGGGTATGGACTGGATTTCTATTATCATGATAAGATTGATTGCAAGGCTAAATAGGTTTCTTTTAAGAATTAATTTCAGTTTGTGAACAAAAATGAACCCTTAATTTCGATAAAATATCAGGAAGTTGAGAAACTAGTAAATGATAATGATGAATGTTACCTTTCACATATTTTTGAAAATAAATGAACTATCCTGATTAATTAGGTGCAAATTGTAAATTATTATCTTGACATTTTTTTAATTGAGTTTCCTGTTATTATACCTTATCAGGAAGTTGAATTTATATTTGTTGCAGTTCATGATGCTAAGCTAGTTTTAAAACCCCCTTACTGAATTTCTCAGATTGAACTTTTAGAGTTAAAGAAGAAATTACAAGATTTATTAGATAAAGGTTTCATTCAAACAAGAACATATCTAGGGCTACTCTTATCCTATTTTTTAAAAAGAATGATTGTTTAATGAGACATTTAATTTTTTATAGGTAATTGAATAACGTCACTGTTAAGAACATGTATCCTTTGCTCCATATCAATTATTTGATTGATCAGCTTCACGGTGCTTAATATTTTTCTAAGATTGACATCAGGTCGGGGTACTATCAATTGAATGTAAAGGAATAATACTTTCTAAAGTCTGTGCTTCATACTAGATATGGCAATTATGGATGTTTAGTTATGGCTTTTTGGTTAACCAATGCACCAACTGTATTCATAGATCTTTTGAATAGATTTTTTCGTGAGTTTTTGGATAAGATTTTTTTTGTGTTTATTAGTGAAATGTTGGGTTTTTCGCCAAATTAAATAGGATCATTTATGTCATTTATGGGTTTTCTTGAAAACCTAAAATGAAAATAATCTATTTGTAAAATTCTTCTACTGCGATTATTGGTTACAGAAAATTTCTTTCCTTGGTCACATTGTTTCATAAAAAATTGCATAACTCTTGATCCTACTAAAACAAAAGCTGTTTAAGAATGGCCAAGACCCACAAATATAACCGAGATCCTTAGATTTCTTGGTTTTTTATGTTATTATCAATATTTTTTTGAGAAATTTTCCCAGTTATCTAGTCCAATTACAATGTTAACAAGAAAATGTGTTATGTTCTTTCAGATAAAATAATGCGATGATTGTTTTCAGGAATAAAAATGATAATTGTTGAATTCTCCTATTGTGGAATTACCATATAGAAATAGTGAGTTTATTATCTACAGTGATGATTTTTTGAAAGGACATGGTTGTGTCCTTACACAGAATGATCAGGTAATTTCTAATGCTTCACGTAATTTGAAACCTCATTAGTTAAATTATCCTCCACATGATTTTGAATTATCTACTATTGTTTTTGCTTTAAAAAATTGGATGCATCATCTATATGGAGTAAAATGTAAAATATATGATGAAAAAAATAGTTTTAATAATATATTGACTCAGAAATAATTGAACATGATACATAGGAGATGGAAATAATTAATCATTGATTATGAATACACAATCCATTAACATCTAGGAAAGGAAAATAAAGTTGATGATGCATTGAGTCAAAAAAGTAATACTACATTAACCATGCTATGTATGGAACAAGATCATTTGTTTTTCAATTTGATGAATACTTTCATTGATGTTTTTGGTGTATGAACTTCTATATTTTTTTTCAGGTGTCAGTGAAATCATCCCTATCAGATAGAATATCAAAACCGCAGAAAGAAGATAGTGAGTTATAGAAAAAGGTATAATTGGTTCAGAAGGGTTAGTTTCCTAAATATATCATTGATTATAATGGTGTTTTAAGGTTTGGGAAAAGATAATGAATTCCTTGTAATACACAGTTGAATAATGAGTTGTTATGTGAATATCATAGTTTTCCATTTTAAGTTCATCCCGGCAATACTAAGATGTACAGATATCTTCATGAGTATTACTGGTGGGATGTAATGAAAAAAGATGACTATTGGAAAGGAAGGTTTTTCCCAACTCCTAGGTACCAATAGTTTTCTTAAACTATTGGGGTACATTACTTTTACCAATGGTTTGATTAAACGGTTGGTAATGTCTTGTTAGAATTAGATTTTACCAATGATTTTTTAATACCGTTGGTAAAAGTATAATATATTGCAATATTTAAATAAAACCATTGGTATAGACTGGTTTTAATGATAATATACCAATGGATTTATACAATTGTTGGAAAATGATTTATTTTCCAATGGTTTCTAAAAACTGTTGGGAATGTTTGTCCCCAAATTGGTTGTAGCTCGGGCTCCCCCATTCCGTGCGACAGTAGCACTAAACAGAAGAAGGGAGAATGATTTTGTTTACCCTATTGCCGATATTCTTCAATGTTCAAAATTTCTCAGTTCATCACTAGTAATCTGTAAGTATACCTTCTTTTTATTATTGTGCATCTACTATTTTAGTTGTATTATTTCATTTTGTTGAAGTGGAGAAGAGGAAATCCTGCTACGGAAATCCTTAACTGGACAACTGTCGGGTTCGATGGAATTCCATATTGGTTCATGAAAAATTTGTATAAATGTTGTCCCTTTTTTATCTAGACTACCAGGTATTCGGATATTTAGACTTTCATAACCCTATATTTAGTCACGGGAATAGAAAAATGAAATATTTCCTATTCTAATCCTCGATTTTAATTGGGTATTCCGAGTTTTGTGACTTTGTTTTTGTTTTCGTATGGTTTGGGTGAGGGAAAAATGGAGGAGATAAATATTTATGTCTTGATCTAAAATGTATTATTGATGTATGTAGAGTCATAGTTCACAGTTATGTACCCACCATGATTGGTGGTTTTTAGTTGGGTTATGACTCGCTACCATATCACTAGGTAAGTCTTGACCAATAGTTCATCACATCGGTAGTTTGTTAAAAGTTGTTTTTTGTTTCAGTATCATTTTTTATGAGTGAACATTAAAGGTGAAAAATATTTTTCAATGGAAAATTACTTCATTCAAATGGGGTTTGATTGAAAAAATAGGATTTAAATGAAAATTTTTTATTTTTAAAATTTGGTGAATTCTTTCGTTCTATACTTTTAATCTGTAAGTTCTACACATCTAATCTGTAAGTGATGCATTCATTTTAATGTTTGGAATCTACTATTTTGGATTACTATTATGATTTTGGTGTGTAAGACTTTTGATTTCTGTTTGATTTGGGTGTGTGTGTTGGGATTTGATAGTGGCACACTTATAGTGATTATAGTATGTGTTTGTTCTATAGGTATAAGTATTAAAGTGAATCCAATTTGACTCAAAATGAATTATGTGTTAATATCATCCATAAATTTATAGTTCATAGACTTCTTGGTATTGTTATAGATTTTGTGTTAATGTCATCTAAATTCCACATGATTCACATCATGCTAAGAATGTGTGATGATGTTGTTTATATCAGGATAAAACTCATACACTCTAGATTGTTTATAGTGGCATGGTTAGACATAAGTGATAATTTATATCTAAGATGACTTTAGTAATATAACTTTAGGGTCAATTAAATATGGTTCTCACTATATGTTGTATATTATGTCTCTTTCATGTCCAATACTCACTTTTATGAGGGTGGGGTGCTTTTCACTAGCCATGCTGGCATGTGTAGACATCCATAACATTGTTAGATAAGTCACAAGTTTAATTCAATAATCATGTTATCATTGACATAATTTATTATTAATCTCATATTTAAAATTAAATGTTTTTGTCTATACATTATGAAATTAAATCTTTTTACAATCTTTGAACAACCTATTAGTGTAGAAGTCTATACATTATCCACCCATGGAGTGCACTTGACTTGGGGAACTAATTGGGTAATGAAAGGAATGACCATAGAGGTGCCAAGATTGAGTTACTGAACAAGAGTGATCGATTTGGGATGCATATAACACATAATGGGACCTCAGGAATGAGCCTCTTATATGAGACCTAATTAAAATGAATAGAAATAAATTTTAATTTAATTTATGAGTACTTGTTCTTTTACTAATGATTTAAAATTCCATGAAGAAACCAACCAAGGACTCATGATAAAAATATATATTTTAATTCCATTTGGAAATCCATATGGATTAATGATGATTTGGTTTAGTATACCTTGAGGAAATATACCTTCGATTCATAGTGATTATGATTTAGGAAGCCTCAGAGAAGCCCCCATTGGATTCTAAACTATTGACCTCTCTCTTTACATATGGTGGGAACTCCTTCCTCCCTATAAATCAATCTAAAGTAAATCAATTATTATATCTTTTCATTGTTTTTATAGTTCACTATGTCAACTAGAAACTCATTCTTTTATCATTTACTTAATTATATTTTCTATTAAACTTCAAAATTTTGGAATTTTTTATGAGGAAATGACTTATAACAATTAATTTTATATGATGGATAGAATTTGGATGTATGGAACCAATCGGATGTCAAACGATTTTCAAAACAATTTCGAGAGATTTTTAGATTTTTCATTTCAAAATTTTTCAGATAGTGGTCGCATACACTTCCCATGTCCCAATTGTGTTGGTAGACCTTGGTTGAGCCTTGAAGAAGTTATCTACCACATAACCAAATATAGATTTCAAGCAAACTCCATCGTGTTGTATCACAGTGGGGAGAAAATGAATTCACAAATTGCTGATGATCAAAATGAAAGGACTTGGAATGGAGAATTTTTTAGATGAATGGTTTCCATTGATTCGTCATCATAAAAAAAGAAAGGATTTAGACTCAAGAAGACTTTTATAGGACGATAGATGATGTATCTAGTGGAAATGATGATATTGTCATGGTGTAAAAATTGAATGATGCTGCCACGACTAATGTATATCGACAAAGCAATAAAATGAAAAATTTGTAATTTTTAATCTGATTGTTGCATCGGAAAAAAATGTATAGGATTTCTTATAAAGAAATCGATTACATTCTTACCTTCATGAAGGATTTAATTCTAGATGATGTAGATATTTTCTCAAACATCTATATGGAATGGATGATAGTCAAGGAACATTGATTTTCAAGAAATAAAAATCATTCTTGCTTGAATGATTTCAATTTATTCTGGTAGTAAACTATTAAACGAAATGATTGTATAAAATGTGGTGCATCCCGCAGGAAGTAAAAATCTGATGGAAAACCATCCTGCGTGCTACAGAAAGTAATGTGGCACGTTTTATTGATCCCCAGACTCCAAAATCATTTTATGTCAGATGACATATCAATAAAAATGATATGGAATGATACCAAGATAAATAAGACTAATGATGAGTTGGTTCACCCTAAAGATGGATTTGTATTGTAGTGATTTGATGCATGATATCCTGATTTTGTAGTAGACGTGCGTCATGCGAGGCCAGGTTTTCATGCGACAACTTTAATCTAGTTGGGTAGATTCTTACTTCGTACAACACATGGATAGTTTTTATACACATTTATAATCATCCCCAATGGTTGTGTATGAAAAAAAATTTCACTTTAATTAGCATACTAATATCTGGATCTTCTGATCCTAACATTGATATGGATGTATAAATGAAACCTTTAATAAAAGAGTTGAAACATTTTTGGGGTGTGGGTGTGCGTATATATGATCCATGTTCAAAATACATATTTCAGATGTGTGTTGCACTTATAAGGAAGATCAACGATTTTCAAGATTATGAAATGATGTCTAGATGGAGAACGATGGGAAACCAATCATGTCCTGATTATATGAAGAATACATGACAGAAGAAGAAAACATCGTTGTAGTTTCAGTCTTATGGGACATCGAAGATTCTTGCCAATGGACCATTCATATAGAAATAATCGTTTATGATTTGATAATATCATAGACACTGATGATCGACCTCATTTTATGTCCAGAACTCATGTTCTTAATTAATTTAAAGATTTTATTTTTTCATTCAGGAAGGGTCAAATGAAATCTAGAAAGAGAAATAATGTTTTCACTGAAACATGTTACAATTGGAGGAAGATGATTATCTTTTTTGATTTACCTTATTGGTCAACCAATTTGTTACATCATTTCTTAGATGTAATTCATATTGAAAATAATATATGTGAAATGTTGCTTTTGATTCTTCTAAATGTAAAGGGGAAGAGAAAAGATGATTTAAGATATCAGCGTGACTTGGAGGATTGGGGCATCGGACTAGAATTGCATCATGTTCTTATCAGTGAAAACAAATGGAATGTTACATGTGATTTTTATGTGATGACACCTATAGAAATAAATAAATTTTTGGAAGTATTACAGACTATTAGTATTCCTTATGGCTATTCAAGCAACATATCTAAATGGGTTAATAGAAGATAGTTGAAGCTAAAATCATTGAAGACTCAAGATTATCACATTATTCTACATGAGTGGATTCCAAATGCAATCCATCATATTTTTTCAATAATTTAAGTGTGACTGTTATTTTGTTGTGCCATTTTTTTAGAGATATTTTTTGTAAGTATTTTCCCAAGTCTTTCTAGAAAAAAATTTTGACAGATACCCCATTAATTTCGTGTGTGTTAGAGAAAATATTTCCTCCATAAGTTTTCACATGCATGCTGGATCTGACTGTCTATATTACAAATGAAATACTTCTCGGATGACCTGTTTCTTTTTTTTATGTATCCAACTGAATGAAATATGTACACATTAAAGTATTATGTCGAAAAAAAGAGTCATCCTGAAGGAACAATTGTGAATAGTTAGTTATCTCAAGAATGTATGTATTTCTTCCCAATGTACTTATATAATCATACTACCAGAATGAACAGACCAATGAGAAATGAAGAATACCAGTGTGAGAAAATTGAACCTAATTTTCTATCACTTCCTCAAATAAGATGAATTCATGGATCATATACATTGAATACATTAATCCTTGAAGAGCGGGAGATGGCATATTGCACAGTTTTGTTAAACTGTGGTTTGTTTGATAACTATATTAGGTAACTAAATTAAAAATGTATATCTTAAATATATATCTATTAAACTATTCATATTTTTTATCTATAGGTTACATAAAACAATGATAAATAGAAAGCATCATTCGTTATCTTTGAGTAGGAGGGGGACCTTTCATAACAAAGAGTTTTATACTTGGTTAGAATTGAAGGAAAAAATATTACAATTTAAAATAATTAAATCAATATTTAATTAAGTCTAATATTCATTTATATAACATGTATTTAGGTTTTCTAATGACTCCATCGTAGAGGAAATAAACGTTTTTTTGGTCTAATATTGTGGTTCGAGACTGTAAATTGATTGTTATCAATGGGTATAAATATAATGTCAGTAAATGAGTAAAGAACATGAGAACGGAACTTAATGGTGTTATGGTAACTGCCACAGCAGATTGTTATTCTAGTGCATCAGATAGTAGATTGGGATTTGAAAATGTAGGTAATTATGGAGCCGTTGAGAAAATAATAATATTGGACTATTACTCTCATGGATGAGTCACAATGATGAAATTCTATTGGTTTGATTCGATGATGAGATATGGAACATTTATTGATTATTTTTTATTTCAAGTAATTAATATTACTCGATCTCTTGCTACCGAAGAACCATATGTATTGACATCAATATCTAAATAGGTTTTTTATGTCAAAGACCAACTTCGACCTGAATTAGGTGTCACAGTTGAAGTAATTCCAGGAAATATTTTTTTATGATAGTGAAGATGTAATTGACACTTTCCCTACTACCATTGGAAGAAATCCATTTATTGCTTTTGATTACTCCATTATCTCAATTGTCATATTTGATTGTGAACCTAAAGTTGTGGTGGAAAATATATAGAATCATTCATCCATGTTCTTAATTATTTTGGTTTACCTTGAGTTCGATTGTTAAGGTTGGTACTATTCAAAAAGATTTAGTATTGATCACAAATATGTTTTAGTTGACTTAAAGGTTATGTAAATGTTCAATGTTTATTGGTTATAGTTTTTTTGAATTGCATTATCTAATTTGGAATTGAACTGTATTAAAACCTAGGAAAAAAAATATTTCTAACTTGGTGAACATTACAACTTGTATGATTTATTAAATCCATTCAATCTCAACTAAAAAAATTGAAGGTTAATTATAAATGAATCCTCATATTCCTTCATGTATTTTGTTTTTTGGGTTACACATTAGTTTCCATTTTCTAATTAATTACATCTTTGTTTTCAAATATAATAAATGCGGCCAATTGAAGAGAGGTGAAGGAAAAAATGATGGAAAACAATCATCGAATGGTGGAGATGGCCATTCCACCATTACTACCTGTAGTGAGTATTTTATTTAAAATATATATTTAAAGAATATATAGTGTCATGTTATTTATTTTTTTATACATTTTTTCATGATCGACCTTTACGTCGAATGTTATGTGACGAGGAGCCTAGTATGGTCCTAGTACTCTGGCTTGTGATACGAGGGGGGGTGGAACCTGAGTTAGGAGAGCAGGTTGGTGTACCCAAATAAACCCATCCCTTCCCACTGACATGTCATAATTCCAAAATTCTGATTCTAGTGTGTCATTAGGGACACAAGGTATTTTTAGGCCTCCCATGTTTTCACCACCATTTGCATCTTCTAGCCCGTCTTTATCTTATCCAATGATGATTCCCACTACCCATCCAGAATCCATTCATAAAAATTTCCCATCATCTTTTCCATAAACTTCCATCTCATTGAGCATATATATTCGATCATCTATGACTCTGGATCCACCAATGGGTGTTTCATTAGTTTTTATGGATCCAGCAGCGCTCGACGATCAGACTGGCGCAAGTATATTTATAGAACCTTTAAAAAAATTATTCCATTATTTATTTTCTTTATAACATGTATTGATGAAATATTTTTTCTTCTTTCATGATATATAAATCTACTAATAGGAGTCATTGTGGCGGTGTACATGCATGTGTGTGGTGTGGTACCGCCACATGTAGGCGATGATAGATTATAATGAAGAAAAAGAAAATGGTTGTGAAAAATGGGTAGTAATGTCGTAGTTTTTGGGAGATTCATTCCAAATACTCCGACATCATTCTCGTCAGCCCAATATCATGGTAAAAGATGCCAAATGAGGTCAAGGTAAATCTTGGTCTGACATATGGGTAAACAAGCGGTTGTAATTAATGAAATATATTATTTTTTTATTTATAGGAATTAATATTTTGGTGTCAGATTCAGTTTAATTTCCCTAATGGTGAGGGTGCATGACCGACACGTCTAAAAGATTTAGCTATGATTCAATGATCCTATAAGTATTAGTTGTATATTTGATAGTGTGATAGAGATGGAATGGAGTTAGAGGCGGTACCAGTCGTGGATGATTATCCTATAGAACAATATCGGCAAATGATTACTCATTGAATGACTACCCTGTTTATGGTATTAATTACATTTGAGTTATTTAAATGATAACTTTCATGTTTTTCATCAATAGTATATTCATCATTATCGAATTTTATTTAGGAATAATCAAAAATAAATAAAAAAATTGATGCAATAAAATATTTCCACACACTAGGATGTATGACGATGTCTGATCATAAGTGGAAGTAGGTATGACAGTTCTATTTAATTTTTATTTACAAATTTCAATTTTTTTGTTTCCTAATTTATTTAGTCGTATGCTAAATTTATCATATAACTTTAGTTTTGAAATTACTGATTGGTAACCTATTTTTAATTTTGGTTTCCTACATTCAGTGTCATTGTACATGGAAACATTGAATATTGAAGGACATGTGCCTTGAGAAAAACTGTTTTGCTCGAGTATACGGAGAAAATATAGAAGTGGCGTCAACGAACCGACTTAGCAACAGATTTTAAGTTTTACATTGTTAATTTTATATTTTAATATCTATTTAACTTAATCATATATTTATATTTGTAGCCGTCTTTTTTAGAGGCCCTCGATGTCCAAGAATCATACAATTTTGGGCCATATGATCACCTACATCAGGTGTTGGGGGAGGATCATCCTTGAAGAGTATTCATCCGACCTGGGATATCCTTGATAAGGTATTGGCCCTCCGCGGGTATGAGTTCTAGTTCCACTGAGCTGCAGCAGGATAGGGCACATGCAGAACATGCTGAAAAAAGGGCCATAGAGATGGCATAATAGTCTATTATGGAAAACACTGAATTTATGAATTGGGATGATTTTTTATGTCCAACACTTCCACTAGAGGACATCACAGTTTTTGATGAATATATATCTTCGATATGTTCTATATATGATGCACTAGGTGGAAGTTCTAGTGGTGGTCGAGACGATGTCAATCCTGACAATGATGATGGTGAGGAGTAGTATGATGCTGAGGAAGAGGGCGAGGAGGAGGGTGAGGAGGGCGTTGAGGATGGCAGAGACAATGATGGGGACAAAGATGAGGATGAGGATGAGGGTGATGATGATGGTGATGACACTGATGGTGATGTGGGAAAAATTGATCCATTATATTTTTGAATAATATTACTGATAGTTTATGCATAATCTATTCTGGTTATTGGTTTTATTTAGACCCATAGTATAGTACTAGAGTTGAGTTATTTTTATATATTTCCTATTTTCATATATGTTGATGTATTTTATTGGTTACGGTGTATCTTGGGAATGATTTCATAGTTTTGTGTGTTTTGGAATTCCCTAGATAGCCCCCCTCCTTCCTGGAACGTAGATAGCCCCCCCCCCCCCCAATCCTTAGACCCCGGACAACCTCCCGACTATCCCCCCAAACAGCCCCCCGCACTGCACCCCCACCCTCCTTCCATGGACCGCGAATAGCCCCCGGACATCCCCCACCCTCCTCATGGACCCCAGAAAGCCCCCCAGATAGCTCCCCCACCCTCCTCCTTGGACCTGAAACAGTCCCCCGTACAGCCCCCACCCTCCCCTTGGTCCCCGAACAGCCCCCTAGACACTCCCACCCTCCTCCATGGACCCCAGTGAACCCCCTAAACACCCCCAACCTTTTCCCTGGACCATGGACAGCCCCCCGGACAACCCCCCCCCCCCCCCCCCCCCAACACCCTCCTCTGTGGACCCCAGAGAGCCCCCCCCACCCCACCCTTCTTTATAGACCCCATACATCCACCCCCACCCTCCTCCTTGGAACCCAGACTGCCCCCCAGACAGCCCCACCACCCTCAATCTTATACCATTGTGTATGCAAGTAAATGAGACTCATATACCATATGTATAATATTATTACAAAATGATTAAATGGTATACCTCATATTATATTTCATTCCTTCCTTTTATGTTATTATATGATAATTATAATTATGCATAGATAATGTATATTTTTTATCCCAATTGGTTTGGCCTAAATGGAAGGCCCTGCATGCCCGGCATACTAGCATGGCATATTGGAATGTCATGGATGATATGTAAATGTAGGCATGTTGATTTCAGATGCCTTATTTTTATTTCACTGATCATTCAATTTTATTCAGGATTATCCATTTTTTTTATATCATGAACTATATTAATTCTTTGGTATGCTTATTAGCTCATGCTCATCAAATTCATTTGAAATGGACATCATTTTAAGTGAAAACAACAAATGACATAAAAAACTGACCAAATTCATTCAGAATATTTTTAAACAATAGGAAAATTATCCATGGTACAAATGATACATGTATGGGTCAACCATGCCTCAATCTAGGGTGCGGTGTGTCCGGTATCACTCTAACTGTCTCTATTTTTTTAAATGGATATCATTTTAAGTAAAAATAACTTGCATTTAGATAACCTACCAAATGTATATTGATTGTGTTGATACATTAGAAAAAATATTCATGGGTCATATGAGATGTGTACGATTCAAACCTGCCTCAATCCAAGGCGTGGTGTGGCTGGCACCACTCAATGTGTGTCACCTTTATTTGAAATGGAAAACATTTGATGTGAAAACAACAACTTCCATACAGAAAATAGAAAAAACGCTTCTGAATTGTGTTTATACATTAGGAAAACGATCTATTGGTCATTTTTGTCGTGTAAGAGTACACTCTACATCAATCTGCGGTGTGGTGTGGCTAGAACCACTCAAAGTGTCTCTCTTTTGTTTCAAAAGGACATCATTTTAAGTGAAAACAACAACTGACATATGCAAAACCGACCAAATGAATTAATATTCTATTGAAACATTTGGAAAATGATACATGGGTAATATTTGAAGTGTATGAGTCAACACCACCTCAATCTGAGGCATGGTGTGGCTGGTATCACTCTAACCGTCCATCTTTTGTTTAAAATGGGCATCATTTTATATAAAAACAACATTCACACGAAAAAAAATAAATCATATTATTATTGTGTTAAAACATTATAACAATGATCCATGGGTCATATGTGAAATGTAAGAGTCATCCTTTCTTCAATCAGAGGAAGAGTGTGGCCAAAACCACTAAAAGTGCCTCACATTTATTTGAAATGGAAAACATTTTAAGTGAAAACAACAACTCGAATACGGAAAAACAAACAAATGCATTCGGATTGTGTTGAAACATAATGAAAACTATCCATGGGTCATTTTTGATTTGTATGAGTCAACCACACTTCAATACAATGTGTGGTGTGTCCTAAACCTCTCAATGTGCCTCTTTTTTGTTTCAAAATGATATCATTTTAAGTGAAAACAACAACTAGCATACAGAAAACCAACCAAAGGCATTCAGATTCTATTGAAAAATTAGGAAAATGATCCATCTGTCATATTTTATGTGTCTGTGTCAACCGCTCCACAATCCGAGGGTCGGCGTAGCCAACACCACTAAAATATTATCACTTTTATTTGAAATGGACTGGATTTTATGCGAAAACAACAACTGGAATATGGAAAGCAGAACAATCGCATTCGGATTTTGTTGATACATAAGGAAAATATTCCATGGGTCAATTTTTATGTTTTAAAGTCAGTATCGCCTCAATATGTGGTGCGGTGTGGCTGGCACCACTCAAAGTGTCTCTCTTTTGTTTTGAAAGGACATCATTTTAAGTGAAAACAACAACTGACATACGGAAAACTGACCAAAGGTATTCATATTCTATTGAAACATTAGGAAATTGATCCATGGGTTTTATTCAACATATAAGAGTCATCCCCACCTCAATTAGAGGGCCGGAGTGGCCGTCACCACTCAAACGGTCTCACTTTTATTTGAAATAGACATTATTTTAAGTGAAAACAACAACATGAATACGGAAACCAACCAAACAAATTCAGATTCTATTGATACATTAGGAATATTATCTATGAGTAATTTGTGATGTGTAAGAGTCAATATGACCTCAATACAAGGCATAGTGTGGCAGGAACCAATCAAAGCGTCTCTCTTTTGGTTAAAATGGAAATCCTTTTATGTGAAAACAAAAACTGACATATAGACAACTAACCAAATGCATTCATATCCCATTTAAACATTAGCAAAACGATCTAAGAGTCATATGTGACATGTAAAAGTCATCCCTGCATCAATCCGAGGTGTGGTTTGGCCATAACCACTCAATGTGTCTCTTTTTTGTTTAAAATGGACATCATTTTAAGTGAAAACAACAACTGACATACAGAAATCCAACGAAACACATTCAGATTCTGTTGAAACATTAGGAAAACGATCAATGGTTCATATGTAAAATTTATGAGTCAACGCTGCCTCAATATGAAGCATGGTGTGGCCAGAACCACTCAAAGTGTCTCTCTTTTGTTTAAAATGAACATCATTTTATGAGAAAACAATAACTAACGTACGAAAAAATGTCCAAATTCATTCATATTCTGTTTAAAATTTAATGAAACGACCCATGGATCATAAGTGTTGTGTAAAAGTCAAACCTTCCATAATATGATGTGTGGGGTGGTTGGAACCACTCAAAATGTATCTCTTTTGTTTAAAATGTACATCATTTTATGTGAAAACAACATATGACATACATAAAACTAACCAAAATCATTCAGATTCTTTTGAAACTTTAGGAAAATGATCCATGGGTCATATGTGAGACGTTCAAGTCAACCCTGCCTCAATCCGATATGTGGTGTGGCCGGTATCTTTCTAACTATCTCTCATTTGATTAAAATGGATATCATTTTAATCAAAAACTATTGGCTTATGTACATCAAAGCAAACGTTTTTAGATTGTGTTGATACTTTAGCACAAAAATCCATGGTTCATATGTGACTTTAATGAGTAAACCACGCCTCAATACGACGTGTGGTGTGGCTGGCACCACTCAATGTTTCTCACCATTATTTGAAAGGGAAGTCATTTTAAGTGAACACAACTACTGACATACAGAGAACTGACCAAACGCAATTAGATTCTATTGAAACAATATCAAAATTATCCATGAGTCTTTTATGATGTATATGAGTCATCTCCGCCTTAATCTGAGGCACAGTAAGGTCGGTATCACTCCAAGTGTATGTCGTTTGTTTAAAATGGACATCATTTTAATTAAAAACAACTAGTATATGGAAAACCAACCAAACATATTCAGATTCTGTTGATACTTTATTTTGGGGTTATCAGCTATTAATTTCAGAATTCAATCATATATGTGTTATTGAAAATTCTATTTTTTATGCATTATTAATTCTGTATAGTTTACCCCCCTAAAAAGCCCCACCCCCGTGGACAACCCCCACCCCTGGACACTACCGCCCCCTAGGACAGCCCCAAACCCTTGTATGTCATATTATATATTTTTTATATATAATTCATAATTTTTTATGCAACATAATTCATTTTCTATGTTTTATTGGTTCATTCCATAGTTAGAAGAGTATCCAATATTAATGTGATTTTGTGTGATATATAAGGTGTTTTTGTTGCTATTAAGTGTGTATGTAGTTGTATGTAGTTGAGTATGCAGTGGAGGATATTTTTGGTGGCTGGTCTGCCAAATTATAGTAAAAAACAGTATCAAAAGTTTACTAAAATTATTGGTATAGTGCTCTACATATTTTTACCAAAGATTTTATTAAGTCATTGGTAAAACATGAAAATGATAATATTTCCAACGGTTTTACAAACTGTTTGTAATACTACTATATACCAACAGTTATTTAAACCATTGGGAAATTATGATTACACTGCCTTTCAAAATGGATATACTAAAACCATTGGTAATGGGATATCCCAATTCCATACTTACCAATGGTTTAGAAGCCTTTACAAAATGTTGGAAACCATTGGTAATGAATTAGTTATCAGTAGTAGATATTGCTGACTTTACTGTGAAATGTATGAATTGTCGACATGTTAATGGAGAGTGGAAGTTACCAAAAAGAATGCCTCAGACATTACTGGTGATAAAGTGTCAATGGATAAATATATCCTTGGACTTTTTTGTGGTATTACCATAGACATATTGAGGTAACAATGCAATTTGGGTTATTGTTGATCGGTTGACTAAATTTTCACATTTCCTTCCTATTCAATATACTTTGTCTCTATATCAACTTTCTCGATTGTGTGTTAATTATATAGTTAGGTTTCATGGAGTTCCCCTCTCCTTTGAATCTAATCATGATACTAGGTTTACTTCTAACATTTGGAAAGGCCTTCAGATGTTTTTGTGTTATGAATTAAATTTTAGTACAATTTTTTATTCCCAATCAGAGGGGAAATCAAAATAAACAATTCAAACATTAATGTATATGTTACATTCTTGGTCAATGGATTACCGGGGATATTGGGACAAACATCATTTATTGGTTGAATTTTAATATAATAATAGTTTTCATTCCAGAATACATATAGCTATATTTGAGATATTATATGGGAAGTTGTGTCAAACTCCATCTTTTTGGGATGAAGTGGGAGAAAAGAAGTTGATGGGACCAGAATTCGTAGATGAGATGGTAGATAAGGTTTTGTTTGTTCATAAACATATGAGAACAACTCAAATAAAACAGAAAAGTTATGTGGATAACTGGAGAAGGATCTTTCTTTTTGAGGTAGGAGATCTTGTCTTTGTCAATGTTTCTCCATGGAAAAGTGTAATGCATATTGAAAATAAGGGAAAGTTGAGTATGAGGTTCATTGGACCTTATGAAATCCTGGAGAATGCTTGATCAGTTTTGTACAGATTGGATTTACCACCATTTTTATCCCAGGTAAAACAACTTTTTCATATTTCTATGATCAGAAAGTATAATCCAGATCAATCTCATTTGTTGATCCACAAGTTCATTTAGTTGAAAGAGAATATATATTATGTGGAACAACTAGTCCAGATTCTTGACTGAAGAGAGAAAGTGTTTCGGAATATGTTAATTCATCCAGTAACCGTTTGGTGGATAAAAAATTTGGTTGAAGATGCAACGTGGAAATATGAAAAACATATGAGTGATAAATACCCCCTCTTATTTGATAAGTGATTAAAAATAGCGAGGATAAAATTTTCATAAGGGGGAAAGATGTAACATCCTAGGTAAATAAAGAATAAATAATTTTTACATTTATTAATATTTTTGAATTAAATATTTTTTTTACTTCTAATCGGACGTTATGTTCGAGGGTTTACCTCATACGAAACAACGAGTTTCTTTGAAATCATACATTTGCAAACTAATAATATAATTATATTATTTTAAACGGTTTTAAATTCCTATCCATTGTATTGGTAGTAATGAACAGAACATGATATAATATGAGTATACATGTTTGTTAAATGTTATTATATTTATCCAATAAATGTTAGAGGCTTAAAATGTGAATGAATCTAATATTAATCACAAATACTCTAATATTATTTAAAAGGTTGATTTACCAATTTTTAATGGTGAAAACTCTTTAATTATAGTTTTGGTCACTTTTATATGTTCTAATTGACAAAATAAAATTCTTTTTATAATCGGGTGATAATAATTTTCTTTGGATGAAATTTTTATTATTTTTCTGATAAAATTAATTTTCAATTAATAATGAAAAATAGTGTATTTTAATTCAAAACAGACTTGTAATATATTATATTTATAAAGAAAGATTATATTTTTAATTGGTTTTAATGAGTAATTATATAATTTTCTTAAAATTTAATACAATTTTGGTCATTGTAAGTAGTTTAACTTTGAAATTTGACACAAAATAGTGACAATATTTTGATAGTTATTATTACATAAAAACACGCCTTTTGTTTTGACAGTGAAAATTAATTTAAAATTATATTATGATAATTATATGTTTGGAATTTTGAAAAATTGATTACATATTTGGAATTCGGAGGTCCAAATTTTGTAAATTGGTAACTTTTATTTTTTGACACAAGGAATATTTACTTCATTAAATATTTTCTTTACCATGGTTAAAGGGTAAATATGGTAAATAAGGGTAAACAAATATTATTATAATAGTATAATATTACCATAACAAGTGTCATAATACTGTTTTAATGATACATATCAGTGCATGGGCTTCTTTCGGTCAATTTTGGGACCCCATGGAGCCACATTATTGTGATAATGAAACTTTATTTTAATTATCTTAAAGTAAAGGGAAAAATAACAGAAAGAAATATATTTTAGTAAATGAATTTCTACATGGTATTATATAAGTTATCTCTTAAACTAAAAAATTAATTTTTTTAAAAAAACTTGTTTCCTACATCATGGTAGTTTTTTAATAATTTTTAGATATCAAATAAATAAAATTATATATGACACAATAATGATGCATTGTTTACCTCAATAATGAATAACTAAAATAAATAAGATTATAAATAGTAAAAAAATATCCCAAACCTATCCAATTCTCATTATATGATTTTATTTCTAACATGAGTCATCTTATCTTTGACTTCAATTATTTCTGGACCTTATGAAACCTACGAAATTTTTATAATAAAATAATGTATTCAAATTTTACTAAAGAGCTCATTCTCCCCCTTAAAAAATGGCATCACTTCTAACCCATTCCACACAACTATCAAGCCCCTCGTCTCATCCAGATGCTACTAAATAAGCTCCCCCCAACCATCACCTCCTCTTAAAAGCCATAGCTTATGCAGAAAGAACTTCATGTAAACATTTTTGTTCAAAGTAATGGAAGATACCGATTTAAATGTAACATGTTCATTTAAGTTCATTTCTTTTATTGTACTTCTCCAACATCATAAACTCTTTTTATTCATATATTTTATAACAATACCAATATCCTCAATATACTAGGTTATTGTTATGGTAAGGATTCAAACTAAACTTACACACACCTCCATCTAATGGTTAAAAAACATATTGTTTTGGTGGATGAAAAACTACATCCTCAAGAAATGACGAATTTTAAATTATCTCCAACTGCCTCTCATGGTGGCCATTATGATGGAACTGTATTTATATGTGATTTATATTATATTTATATTGTCTCTATTCTAATGTATTTTTCATTTATATCAAACCATTATGGTTTCCATTATGGGTAAATGTGAAAATTTCATTTGAGGAAGTGTGGACTACCACCCCCACAAAGTGATATAACTCGTTGATTCCATATATGGAACATATAAAAGATGGAGTTACTAAAATTATATATATGATATTATACTATATTTATAATATACCTATGTATAATTAGGTTTTCATTCAATTAAAATTTAAAATTGAAATTAAAGTAGTGTTCATGCGTACGTACGGATTACCGTTTCCATGGATAGTGCATTTCATTTTTTATACCTAAATTTTATGTAATATTATAAAAAATTATATAAAATATATATATTATACATATTATATCTAAATTAGGAATATCATTCTATAGATAATGGAATTTTGACCACATGAAAAATTTATAATTATAACAAATTCATTTTTAAATCAAATTCCATACAGGGAAAATAATGTTCGATATGAACTCAAATAATTAACCAATTGTTATAGAAAGGTAATAAGTGATGTAAAAAGAATAATAAACATGAAAAATGTTCATCAGAAATTATAAATTAATCTATGTTTGTTTAGGAAATTAAATAATGAACAGGTCGAGTCAAACATGATGTAAGGCAGTTCGTCTCAAATGATTTAATTTTATTTCAAATGAAATGTTTTTAGTGAAAATATTTATATTTGAAATATTTTATGTGTTATGATTTTATGATGGTTTATGGACATTTTATTGGTGGATACATGATAATCCAAATTACGCGTGGTGTCGTAATAAACCATGATGGGTGGTCACGTTATAACCTTCAATGCATTGGGTATGGAAGTCTGCTGTATATCAACTCCATTTAGTGATATGTTAATAAGTAGACCACATAGTTATTCCATATAAGTATGTTTATGTCCCAAGATACCTTGATATGTTATATAGACAATCTATTTTATTTAAGGTAATATTTTGGTTAAAAAATGTATGTAATGATATTTTATACAGTGAAAAGTATTTATTACACCATAATGGTTAAAAGTATTACTTATGATAGGGTATTCATGGTTTACTTGTTCTGAATAACTAACAGTTTTCCTTCTTTGTTTATCACTTACTGAGCTTTTTAGGCTCATCCAAAGTTTTTGAAATGTTTTTCACATGACCTAAAGTTGAATAGGGTCAAGGATGTGATCAATGAAAAGTCATGATGTCTAAAACATGGAACTAGACAAGATTATTTTTTAAAAGTGTTTTTATTTTATGAAAAAAATGAAAACTTAGTAAAAGTGTATATTTTGAATTTTTTTGATATAAAATGTAATAGTTATGGCCTAAATATCTAAAATTATAAACATAAAATGATCCTTAATGTGAATTGTTCATTTAATTAATGATTATGTAATGTTTTATAGTCAGGTCTTTATACTGCACTTTGACTTAAAAATTAATTATATTGTTATATACCTATCCCTTTTTAGTTTCAAGTGTTCAATTATATCATTAATAATTCTATTTCTATTTTCAATGTATTTTACATGCTATATTATTAGTTATATGTTAAAAAAATTGATGATTAAAAAAATAAAAAACATTATCTACAAAATTATAAATAGATTTTTTGTCTTTTATGTTTTAGATTTATATTCTTAAATGTTCCAGTTTTTATTATAGGTAAATTATACTACAAGTAGGAATGATGATTTACATTTTTATCCACATCATTATTCATAATGTAGTTTTAATGATTATTAGAATGTATGTTATGTTTAAATTTTATCAATTATTATACTATGATTCAAATTTATTATGTACAATTTTAATTTTGATATTCTTTGTGTTACAGTTTATGGGATGACATGATCATTTCTGGTTGATGAGATGATGTGGAAGAATATGGATACTGGGTATTTCATGGGATTGACATATGTTTTGTTTGTTTTATAGTTGGATATATTTTATATGTATATATTTATTACTAAGTTATGAGTTCACTAAGTTTATCTATGAATTGAGGTTATAGTGACCAAGGTTATGGTGATTATGGATATATGTATATATTCATGTGGATGTATAGGGTATTTATGATGGTTTTACAATACATTTATATTTTATTTTATTGCATTTTATAATTTTTATATTTATATTTTCTTATTAAATGATTTAAGAAATTATATTTTATGAAATGGTGGTGGTTATTATAAATCATTTCTAAATAAAGTTTATAAAATTTAAATTCTCATCAGTGTATGTAAATTACAACTAAATATAACCCCTATAAATATTTTAATAGTTGTCATGTTTTTTTTATCTATTTTATTTTTTGGTTATTTTTTTTAAAAAACTCACCACTAGATAAAATAGACACTGATACAAAAAAGATTTTGTAGCAGTGTAAACAATAACCAGTAGAAAAAATAACCTCATGTAATACCCCCTTTTCATAGTGTCACATTCCCTTTCATGGATTTTTTCCAACTTAATTTCAATTATATTTTTATAAATCACCTTGGTTTTGATGAAAACATTATTGGAAAGTGGTGGATTTATTTCATTACAGGCATGATCATTATTCTCAATATTATTTTGTTTAATATTCACCATCCTAATGGATTCTATATAATAAATATACTTTTTTATAAAAACGTCAATAAAATCATAGATAATAGATAATGGATAAAACAACATCGTATCTATATAAATGTGAAGTATCCTTTCATGAAATTTCATAATACCTATTTTAGTAACTAAATTTATGTTGTAAATTGTGGATATAAATATTATAACCCAAGAATATTCTAAAATAGATACAACTTGAAACATTCAATCATGAAATATCATCATGTTTCAAAACATAAAAAATATATTTATGAGTATCCCATGAAAAATATAATTTGGAATGACATTTTTTTATTTCATAGATTTCACAAATAAATATACGGTCATTGTCCTATTATTTCATAAAAATCCAACAAAAATCCTAGTTTTACCCCCAAAAAACATTTTTAATGGCTTTAGTACTTTTTGAAAACGTTTACCTACTAATTTTGGCCACACTGCATGTCATATTTTCACGTTTGTATGCATACACTTCAAGAATAACTCAACGGTTGTGTTCCCATGATTTAAAAAAAATCAGGTTGTTTGATATGGTTTTTAATGTTTCTATCATGTTTTTTTAAACCACTTAAAAATGTTCATGGGAATAATGTGAAAACTCTTACTTATAAGTACATGTTTTTATTTTACATTTCAAAAATCTAATGGAATTATAACATGAAAGTATATGAGGACATATAAATTTTCATTATTCATATTTATATTACTTCAACAGTTATCATTATCAATTTAATAGATTCATTAAACAATTAATAATATATATATTTCATTGTATAATGATAAAATTACAAGAAATGTTGACTCTCCAATATCTCATTTATAGATGGGTGGATAATTTTTCTATCACTAGAGTTTCATAAGATGTTGATCTATCAATAACAACCAATAAAATTGATGACTCAATAGAAATATCTAGTACATCGAAATCACTTGGATCCACATAATCTATATACATTAATGGGTTGCTGTTTGATTTTGGTCCACTAGTATCTGAGTTTTTATATTCATATAAATCTTATAATTAAAATTGATTGGAATATATTAAATGTATAAAAACACGATAGTAAAATATTTATTGAAAAAATGGAAAACATGAAAAAATATGTAAAAAAATAGATAAACGAGATATTATAATATAGTTTCATTACCAATTTATACATTCAATTATATTCGTATTTACTTTATTTATTTTATCAACATTCATTGGGATGATTACTTCATTTACGCCATCTATTTCAAGTTCTATTATTAGAATATTTTCAGGAGAAAACTTTTCTGTTTTTTATTGTTGATGAGTTTCATTATTACAAAGTTCCAATTGATCTCTATAGAATATATCATATAAATCTCTCCAATTTTAGTATAAAAAACAACACAAACATCATTTATTTCATCATCCACATAATAAACCATCTTACTTTGTGAATCGTTGGTAAATAGACCATGCCATGCCTGCTCACCAATATGTATCATGTGATAGATGTTGAAAAAAATTAAATTGTAACTAATCATTAATTATACCCCAATCAATGTTTAACCACTTAAATTTGAAGAAGTGATAAGTTAATTTCTTTTCAAAAAATTTTATAATCAAATTTATTGATTCAAATGATTTTTATTATTAATACAAGCCTATTCAATGGTTGTTTTCATCATTTTTTCTAGGATACTATAACTTGGTAGATTTGAGAAAAATGAATGGAAATGATCATCGTATCCATATAAAAGAATGTTTTATAAGATGAAATTAGACAATGGGACATTTAAAGGGTATAAAAATGTAGAAACAAGTAAAATACGGCTTTTGGAGATGAAAAACGACTTTACACGACATTTAATCATTACACGTCATGAACCCGTAAATGTCATGAGTCCAAAATAATTCTAGATGTGCAAGAAATCTAAATAAAATGAAGATGTCATATGTAATAGTGTGAAACATTTGTTTCATATCATGAAACATTATTTTTACATAGTGACACATTTTAATATGATCATTAAACATACATGCAATGAATTTTGTATAGGTGGTGCAACATTTACAAGTCGTGTAATCACTACATGGCATGTAATGGTTGGTATAAGACAAAAATTTCCTAATTCAATGTATTTTAGTATTTTGACCTATTTAACGACCCAAGAACCACCCGTGAAAAATTATTAATCCTTCTTTAATTTCATTTATTGTAAAAAATTATCATATAGAGTCTATAAATTGAGGGATATGCTCGTACTATTGGGGAGATACTAGAAACCAATGTTGGAGCGAGAAGCTATGTTGTGTAAGGTCCTCACCAGTTCCATCATTGGATTTTCATTATTATTGATTTATTTTTAACTTCATTCTTATTCTCTCATCACTATAATGAAGGGGTAAACATGCTTTTTGATAAGACTATATAGTATAATGGAAAGTGAATTTGGGTTTATTTGTTTTTCTCCATTCATGAATTTAGTTTTTCATAGTTTTTCCAATCAACTTCAAATCCATTTATTTTTATTTTATCATAACCATTGATATTTTAATTTAAATGGAACTATTAAATTTCACAACTGATTAACCTAAAGGAAACATGAACTCAATAAAATTTATGGGAATAAAGTTTAAATTTGGTATTGTGAAAAAATAGATTCCGTGAAACCCTAATTTTATATACAAAAGGAAATAGAGGATTTTCATTTCAATGAGATGAATCCAAGACCATTGGATCTTCCTCATCTCGACAATGAAACCAAAAAAGGATTAATAAATTTCTTTTCATAAGTATAATTTCACATAAACAACGAAACTACAAAATATAAGCCCAATTTCAATCCTTATTTCAAACCAATCAATAGCCATTGATTTTGATTCTTTCCTTCTTCAATTGGTTCCCCAAAACCGAATTTTATTCCTCACATCCTTCATCATTTATAATAAATCCAATATTTTGAAAACATTAATAATATAATAAAAATTCTCAGTGGGTTTGACCTCAATCATTAAAAAGATTAAATTTCAAGTATTTGAGTAGAATATTTTGAGTATTTATACATATAGTATTTTTATTAGGCCCATAGGGAATTACTGATTCCATTTTGGCCAGTCAAAACTAGAATTGTTTCGGGGTATGGTTACATTTTAATTTAATTTTTTATATTAATTTTAAAATTATTTCATTGTTTTAATACCTCTTTTTATGGTGGTTGTTTTTTCTATAATATGATAAAAATAATTAATGCACAACTATTACACTCATGAAAAGAGAAAAGACACCATTCAGTCTACCCACAATTCTGATGAAACCCCAAAGATTAAATTCTCTAAATTTATGGTAGGTATTGAGAAAAATCAATTTTTTGTTGGATTTATTCAAAAAATTCCACGGATATATACTCTTGTATAATATAGTAGTTCATTGAATACATTATTGATACTAAAAATCCTAGTACCCCTATTGCTACAAACCACATCCAGATCATGCCTTAATTAAATTTGAAGATATCAAATAGTGTCGAATTTACTAGAATACGACAAGAAGATCCAAAAACACATCTGGAAATCATCCTCAAGCCCTGTGATACATTTAAATTCATGAATGTTTCAAGTGATGTGGAAAAACTCTATCTTTTTTATGTTCATTGAAAAAGTGATATTAGTATTAGGTCAAAATCCCCCCTCTAAATTCCATCATTAATGGGATGATATGGATAAGAGATTTCTTACCCAATTCCTTCTACCTTTCAAATAAATAGAAATATAGGATAAAATTATAAACTTATACTAATTTGAGGATGAATCATTATACCATGAATGGGAACAATTTATAAATTTTACTCTTAAATTTCCTTATCATGGTATAGAGATATGTAAGTTAATACAGACATATAATAAAGATTTTCAACTTGGAAATGGATCAATTTTAATGCTACAACTGGAATTTCATTGATGAAAAAGTAACTAAAAGATAGGTATAAAAATTTTTAGGAAATAGGGAGAAATAGTTTCTAGTGGTAAGAATAATGGATTCACAAAAATGCATTCACCCAATCAATAATAATGAGTTTATGGAGACATAAATGACTTCATTAACCAAGAAGTTTCACATCATAATGGGCCGACAACAAAACACCCATTGTATTTATATAGAATATGATAATTATTCAGATTACAATCATGGTAATAAATTTTCAGGTTGGAAACCTCAAGAATAATATGGACAATGATATCAAACAAGTCCACAAGGGTACCAATAAAAATAACCCCTTGGGCCCACACTAACAATTCAGGTCTATACATTAGAAGAGTCAATAGATATATTCATGACCACAAATGGGGTAGAACTCCAAGGAACAATATAAGAATCAAATAACTAAAATCCACATTATAGAATATATTGGATCATGTTGGCCAAATTTCTGACCAACATAAAGAGAGACGCATAGGAGTACTGCAGGGATTCCCTAATTTAATCCCATATAATGATTTAAAACTTATACTAATTTTATATAGGATGAAAAAAATGAGGTATAGAATTTAATATAAAATAACTAAGGGTAGAAAGTGAAAAATAATGTTAAAATAGAAAATAAAAAATAGCTGAAGAAGCTGAATATGAACCACCATAGTTTAAACTAATACATCCTTTTTCAAAATGAATGGAGGAAGTAACGAACAACATGCATAAATGTAAATTTTTGGATGAATTTAAAAAAATTCATATTAATATCCCCTTTATAGAGACTCTCTTAATATTTATAATGAATTAAAAAATAATTAATGATATAGTAATTAATAAGAAGAATCTCTAATAGATTGGCACTACTATAATAACATGAGAATGTTTAGTGGTGTTGTTAAAGGACCTACCCATGATTTAATGTGATACTGGTAGATTTTCAATTCCCATCATTATTGGAGATAAAAAATTTGTAAAATTTTATTGTTACATAGGTGAGACCATTAATATCAAGTTATACATGGAATTATAGTGTTTGGTACTTTATGAAATAGAGCCCACAGTTTTTTCTCTTTTATTAGACAAATCAATTGTGATGTACCCAAAAAGATTAATCAAGGATAAAGTAATCAATGTTAACAAATTCTACCTACCCATGAACTTCTTAGTGTTGGACATGGACGAGGAGTGAAATCCACTAATTCTTGGGAGACCATTTTTAGTCACATAGAGTTCATTGATCAATGGAAAAAGAATATAACTCTATTTTCGAGTATTTTGTGATAAATTAAGTTTAAAAATCCACCATGTAATGATAAGCTATGATGTTCAAGAGGAAAACTATTTTGGAGAAGACAAAACACATAATATTGAGGGTCTCCCAAAAATAACATAGGTACATGAGTTATATACTTTATAATAATAGGATGCTCAAATGATGATGAAAATGAATATGATAACCAAAATCACTAACATTAGGGGAGTGGAAAAATCCACCAATTATTATAATTGAAAATTGGTATGGATGATATATGACCATCTGTTTAGTTTATCAATATTGAGAAGGAAATGGTGGATCGTTCTAGTTGATATCATGTTACTGCTACCATCATGGAGCGTTAAGCGATTAAGAGAGGAAGGATAGGGTCCATGATATATGGACATGACACAACTGAGACCATTCATAAACCCCAACAAGGTAAAAAAACGTAATCAACCATCACATGACCTAAATTAAATGGAGAAAATGTTGACCCAATAATAGTATTCAAAAGTTCATCTAGGACGTATCCAAAGTTTATATTTAGTATTTTTGCTTATTTTTTTAGGAACCCATATTCTTGAATCAAATATTTCAAAATTCCGTGATACTTCTTAGTATATTTACTATTTTATTTTTAAAATGTAGTATCATCAAGACCTAAACTAGTAGTATGAAGTAAGAAACAAAAAAAAGTTTCAGGACTGATACACATTGAAAACATGGAGCAAGAAGAACCTATTCATCCAACATTGATGAATCAATAAAATGAGAATAAGTATTAAAATTATTAATTTTACTTCTATATTACCCAAATTGAAATTTATTAGATCTTTTTATAACCAAGTGATTTCCCCAGATTTTATTATTTCATTATTCAACCAAACTAGGAAATATAAACTACCAATGACCATTAACATGCCATGAATTTATATTTATTTTTCAATAAATCAAATGAGAATAATGTAGAAAATAATTTATAGTGATGATTATGTGGATTAGGATTCAAAAATATTGATTTAAGGGAGCATGTTGAATTTGGGGAATAAAAAATATCTGATATTTGGTCATTCTAAAAATATTTAATATTATTATTATTTTATTTTATTATTTATATAAATTTTAAAGACTATTTTTCCCAAATATTTTTCTCATCTACAAGACATCACCTGACCCAAATATTTCCAACAATTTCTATTGTGAATTTCTTTTGAAACTAGGGTATGTTCACTTCTAGATCATGCTTTTCATCTAATCAAAACAATGACTAAACAATATAACTTTTAATACAATTGAATAAAATTTTATTAGACCTTATCTAGATATGACCTTACATTATTAAATTTTAAATCCCATAGAATCCATTAACATCCATTCTAGGTAGGATCTGGGGTAAAATCCCCTATTTTTCATTCATGTCTTCACCTAAATAGTTTTCATTATTATCAAAAATTAGAGTGGGGGAGATGGGTATGGGTGGAAGGGATGCATATTTTGTAATCAATAGGTGTGGGGTAAATTTTCATGAGATTCGATAAAGAAAAATTCATTGTATTTATTTCACACCATCTTGTATAAAAGTTATGTGTCTGGGCTAATTATAAAATCACCATTTCTTGGTCGGTAATCCTATTATGACTATTACAAATACTGTTGGGAAGAAATCATTTGTGGTCGGGTGGTGGATTTGATCTTTTTTCCCAACACATAATTCAAAAAAATAAAAGAAAAGATGTATATAATATTAAAAGGTTGTGATTAATTCATTACATATCATTTCATTATGAGCCTTCTCTGAGAGAATGGAGGGAGAAGAGACGTCCATTGAGTTGTATTTTATTTTCATGCAAAAGAATTTTGAGACAAAACTCATTTTTTAGCCATATTTTAATGACCCAATTTTCCTACCTTCCCTGACACTCAGATTAGTTTGATAATAAGTGGTGAAGACCTCTATGTTTTTTATGATTTTTTATTTTTTTGGTGAATATTCTACATGAATTTGAATCCTATGGAAAATGAAATGTCCGTATGTTATGTGAATAAATATATTCATTCATACCTTTAGGATGAGTTAAAAAATATAAAACAGGTAAATTAAAAAGGGTAGGTATATTAATAATAAATTGAAGAATTAAAATCAATTAATTTAAAATAAATTTTTATTTTAAAATTTGAATAGTAAAATAAATTTTTTATTAGTATTCTATAGAAAATGAGTCATTGATAAATTTTCTATGTGATAATCTTGAAGGATTACTTTTCCATTAGATCAATTATTTTGTTAACATTAAATTTAATTCATTTTGGTGTAAGAATCTATTTTAATATGTAGAGATTCCATCCTTGAGGAAAAGTATGAATTCATGTGTGTCTGGGGATGAAAAGTGAATTTATTATTTACATATTTGATAATACAATGCATTGATTCAACTGATTTTTGCTGTCAATACATGCATGGTACCATGATGTTTTATTTATTTGTTGTATGGATACTATAAGTTATGGTAGATGAGAAAAATACATGAAAACGATCATCATATCCTCATAAAAAAGGTTTTACACAAATATAGATGATTTTTGAGGACTTATAGGGGAAAAACTAACAATACGAGGAAAATGAGGATTTCGTATTTGAAACATGACCTTATATTTTGTAAACCAATGAAATTCGTGAATGTAATACAAGTTATGAAGTGGTAGAGATCATCCTAGAATGAAAATGACATGTCTTATGGCATGCAACATATGCGTCACACTGTGACACATTTCAATATGACTCTGAAACCAATATGACATGAATTCAGTACACATGTTGATAAATTTACATTTTTTGTAATCACTACACAGTGTGTAATGTCTGAGATAGAAAAAAATTTCTATATTCGATTTATTTTACTGTTTTGACCTATTTTAAGACTTGGGACCATCCTTTGACCACCTTTTCACTGATCATTATTGCCATTTATTTTTGTACCACCTCATCTAGAGACAATAAATATAGGTTTAGGCTACTAATATAATGCATATCATTAAGACTAGATCTTAGAGAGAGAATCTTGGTTGTGAAGGGTCCTCAATAGTTCAATCTTCGGGTTTCCATTATGATTTCATTTATTTCATTCATTCCCTCTTATTCAATCATCACTAGGATGAGGGTGTAAAATCACATTATTATAGGATTTCGAAGTAAATACGGGAAGGTGTTTTTGGATTTATTAATTTTTTATTATTCTTGTATATGTATTATCGCAGTTTCATTAATCAATTAGCCTTCATATCCTCATAAATTTTTCATAACCATTGGTAATTAAATTTGAAAGGAATATTGAAAATTTTCAACGGATTTCCCGAAATGGGTCTTGACCATTGTCTAATTAAGGGGAATCATGGTCAAATATGTTATCAAGACAAACCTGAGTCGGTAAAACCCCAAATTATCAAACTAGGGGAAATATGTGATTTTCATGTTGAGGAGGGGATACTATAAACATTGGATATCCCTCAACTCAACTCCTAAACCAAACACGATAACTCAATTTTTTTTTCTAAAATATGTTTTAACCGGAACCATTACACTACAAAACCTGTGCATAATTTTAGACTTGATTTCAAACCAATCAATCTACATTATTTTTGATTATTTCTTTCTTCAAAATATTTCCAAAACCATAATAAATTTTTTCAAATCTTACATTAAATTAAATAAGTAAAATATTTTGAAATATATAATAAATTATTTCACCATATATGTGGCTTCGATCAATAGCATTATTATTACTAAATTTTAATTAACTTAGTAGAAAATTTATATTTTGAATAATTTTTTTAATTTTATTTTACCCATAGGGAAATAACGATTCCCATTGGGTTAATGAGTAAGACAACTTAAAATTGACCAAGTTAGTTTAATTCTATTGTATTAATTAAATTTCCATTTTGTCCACCTATTCAAATATTAACACTCAAATATTTTGAGTTTCTAAATATTTTTCATTGTAAATTATAAGAAACCTGAAGCCATGAGTATTATAAGATTCAAATATCATATAATTAATTTTAGGATCTCGGTCGAAAAAACATCAAATCACTTGATATTTTATCTTAATTATCATCATTTATTATCTATACTAGTGGATTTATGTTTTAATTTATAACATAGTCAAAATAAATACAATTCAATAATATGAATATTATTATATAGTTTTATAATGGGTGAACTATTTGAAAATATATTTATTAATAAACATTGTTAATTCAAACTAATTTTGAGCTTGACCCATGGGTATTCACTTTGTTTTCAATCACAATTTTTCAAACTATGGATTTGAAATAATAGTATGTAGAAGAATACTTCTATTTTAATTTAGAAAGAAAAATTTAGTTGATGTCAAATTTGACCCCTTTCTAACTGGTTATCCAATAATTATAAATACCTAGGACTTGTTTTACAAATTATAATTAGTGGAGATGTCATAAACATGACCAAAATGAAGTAATATTGTCTCAATATGATCTAAATACCCAGAATATAAGGCGAGATACGCTTCAGCTATGTAACATTCAATAATAGAGTCTTAAGGCTAAGCTTTATTCATCACATATGCTTTCATGAGACTTATGTTCCTGATAAAAAAAGAATGATATTAAAACATTTTGAAGAATGATTTAAAAAAGGTGGATTCACCAATGATAATAAAAAATAACGCAATCATACCTATCAATTGGATATATTCATTTATAGTGTACCATTCCACCAAGATTGGCTTCATCAACCAATTTATGGGTAAAATGAATCATTATTGTGAAGAATTAATGGGAAAATAAAATCTTCAAATGAAAAAGGTTCAAAAAAATTATTTGTTGATGTTTATAAACCAAATTTTGATTTAGTATTTTTCTAAATACAACTGTAAAGAAGTTACACACCTAAACTATAATAAATTTTTTTGGTAATGTATTATGCAATTGAAACATCAGCAAATGTTCAATTAGAATATTTGTTTCATAACATTTTAATAAATTTAACTTTTGATGTTTTCTGTCAAATCGTCATGAAATGTTTCCAAAAAATCCATATTCCACATTAACATTCTTTAAGTTAAGTGGAATATGTCATTATTATGATTTATCATTGTAAAAAAAATTTAAGGAAACATTACACTCTAATTTTACCACAATCAATGATTTTTATTCATTGTTTCGAAATCCATATGAGAATTAATGACATCACATGATTTACCATCTTCATTAGGATACGTAAAATGTACATTTTCACCGATTTTCTTCTCAATATGTATTACATCAAGATTTTAATATATCAAATTAAACTCCAAATATAAGAGTTTGAAAAATATAATCCATTTATCCCACTTCTATATTATATCCACTTCATATACTATACCTCATTCCATTTCCTCACCATCTTTAAACTAATTACATTTTCAATATTTTGTAGTGATATTCATTAATTATCCTAATATTTTGGAACCAGAGAAAAAATTTTGTTAATTTTTCAATTCAATGTATCCAATTAATTTTATCTTGTTAAACCATGATTTATATGAAGAATAAATAAATCAATGATGACACATAAAACACCATTTTCAATAACGATGTAATCATTGAGGATCAAAATAAAAAATAAAATTGTGCAATCCAAAACCAGAATAAGTTTTTGAACTAAATAACATTTTTTTGGGGGAATGTCACTAATTTTTCACATTAATGTAAAATGGATTATGAATTGTTTTTTTAGGGAAGAATCATATGTTTCCATGCCATCATCCCAAAAATCTAACAATTATTTGATTTGAGGTTTAAGGGATATATCAATATCATTTCCAGTAATTTTATTTCCAAGAATAATCATCGAAATAATAAACGATGTAATCTTCATAGACATTAATGAAGGTAGTTTATAAGGGATCAAGAAAACTATAAAAATTTAATAATTATTACATAAAGTTTAAAAAGTTTTTAAAAAAAATAATAAATTCCAAAATAAACATTCTTATGATCTGAAGAAAAATACGGGTGTAATAAAACAAACAACCTATATGATTTGTAATTATTAGGTTGTCTCATCATGTCATCGTGGTTACTATCTTGATCACTCTAATTTAGGTCTTGTGACATTTTAGATGACATAAATAATATTTTTATGCATGGTTTAAAAGGAATGTAACATAATACCTTTGTGTAATATTTATTCCTATGTTTCCTCTTGGGGTTTAGTTTATTTGTAATTTAATTTTTTCAATAAATTCTATAATCTCGTATGTAATCATATTAATTATTCTTTATCTGAATCTTCTACCAATAAAATCATTAATTCATCATGGAATTCATATATCATTACATAGTCATGTCTATGTTTGATGATGATTTTCTTCAACACATAGAATGATGAAAGGATGTTAGCTTCACTAAATAAATTTTAAAGAAACTATAAAATCCTAGAAATTTATTTTCTATAAATTATATAAAGACAATTTATATTATATAACTTCGGTAGGAAATATAACTTTTAATCCTTGAAAAATAATTCTAATAGTTTTTTTCCATCTTCAACAGTAGAGACACAGATGAGGACGACACCTTCCTTCTCACCACTCTGATGGATCATGAAATCAAAGACATTTTATTTAGTCTGAATCCTAATAGTGTTCTAGGACCATATGGCTTCAATAATGGATTATTTAGACATTATTAAGATTTAATTCATAACAACCATGCCATGTATCTGAATATCATCTGGTCAATCATTACACATTATGAATGTATTATGGATTTATTCTCTAAATTTGAAAAATAACCAGAGAAATTTTTATTTTATTACTATTTGACACATGTTTTAAACTAAATTGAATCTTTTATATTGAAAATATTGCATTTGAATTATAACAACAACATTTTTTGTTGAATTGATGTGCAGTCATTTCCAACATGTCCCAAATTAATTATGGACTGCTTTCATATTGTATGAAAATAATCTTAGCTTATTTTATTGTTTTTTTTATTGTGAGAGTTATTTTAGAAAAAATTGATACATATATATTGAAATCATATATTTTGAGTAATATATGAGACATGTTGTGCTATATTTATTCTGTGATTGATTCCTACAGATCATAAATGAACTATGTATTATTGTCCTAAAGATTGATGACAATTCGAACTTGTTTCCCCAGTTTTGGCTATGTGATGTGTGTTTTAAATTATAATGAATCTTTTATAATGAAAACAAGAACATCGAGTCATTCCATCCATATAAGTTTTCAGATTAATGTGTATCCCACTCCTACAGAAAACAAAATAATAAAGTTTTATTTTCTTAATGATTGAAAACTATCTGATTTTTACACTCGTTTTTCTAGAATAAGGGTAGTGAGTACCATAAAGATCATACATGAACTAGAATCATGTGAATTTTCATAATCACACCAACATAAATTTATCTATTAATTAAAATAAATGTACTTAGATGTTGTTTTTATGATGTTGATTTTTTTGGGAGGCTTCTCTGGAACCAATGAGTCCATGGGTGAGCTACTAGTGGTGGAAAACCTCCCCTATTGCACTTTTTGCTTTGAAAATATCCAATGTACCCACTACAACTATTATCATCACTGATATTTGGGTGTCAATGAAGAACTTTTACACATAGGAAAGTCACACCATATAAATATAATATTTGGGAGGGTTTCCCAATGTTAGAATAATGGGTTCCCTCAGTTCCCATTTTGTGTGTGTGGTTTAATGATAGAGAATGAATTATGTTTCTACATAGATGTAATCTATATCAGAAACCATGTAATTCTAAATAATGGTTCCCTTTTATAAATCATTTAATGTTCAAGTGAAATGATGGACCACTGGCCAAAATTTATCTTTACTATTACCCTTTTTTAATAATAATGGAATTCAAACCAAGAAATTGAGTCACCCAGTTCAATGATATACCACACAATGTTATCTTAATATGTATATACATATAAATTGAAATAATTTAATTTAATTAAATATATTATAATTAAATTTTTATTATATTTCCTGACACACACACACAGATATATATATATATATATATATATATTTGAATATATTTCTCATAACATTCCCCCAATAGTTCCCTACCTATGTAGAAAATAATGATTAGAGTGACACATTGAATCCACAACAAATTGAAGAAAAATTGACAAATGTTATAAAAATCAAATATATAGAATATATTGACAATAAAATTCATAGAAAAATTGAATGAATATACTAATAAACATCATAATAATTAATAATCCAATCCCATTACTTGTGATGCCATGAAATGCTAGACCAAAATGAGGAATACAATGAGAAAACTTATAAGAACTTTTGGTATATTGTTTAGTGGTATTTTCCAAATCTACAATTTATTTCACATTTCACAATCATTTAGCAATAGTTTTTCTTTTCTAGTGGTGGTTTTTGTATGTGTTGTCTTATGAGAACTCAGCGGCGGTTATGATTTCATTTTTTTGGGGGTTTATTTATTATAAAAATCTATAAATAAAATAGAAAAAATGAAAAATACCGTATATATATATAAATTATCAGAGATTATTTTTAGTGATAGTTATTGATACAATATACAATATATATTTATTAAAATATATTTATTATTGGTTATCATAAACCGTAACTAAAAATATTTCTTATAAAAATTGTTTAAAAAATAATTATTAAAAAAAATATGAATTTAAATTTTTTGACATATAATAAAAAAAGCATAAATTTATAATAATCTCATCATATATACGACATCACACATCCAAATTCAAATATATATACTACCATAGTCAATCCATAGTCTCAGTCATCATATATATATATATAATATTTCTAACAACAAAAAATGAATAGCCAATTAATGTCAATCCATCGATCCTGGCTACATACATATACCTCCATATCATGTCATATATCGGAACCGACCACATCATTTCATAAAATAAAACTAAATGTATGATAGAAATTAGAATATAACATATGAAAATATGAATTAAAGTAAAATCATTTATAATATTTAAACATACCATAGTAACTATGAACCATCCTGAAAATTTTATGAAGAATGGTTTAGAGTAGAATGATCATGAATCTTCCTACTACCAACATCTTTCACCTATAATAAGAACTAGACCATTTGATAAAAAATGAGAATGATAATAGACACAAAATATATTCATAATGGTACACATTACATTTTTTATTTTCTAAATCAAACAGAAAAAATAATAAAACAAATAATATATAATTCATCATACGTTGATAACATAAACGTACCAATTTTAGATTTGATTCAACATTTTCAAATAAAAAAATAATTATATAACAATCAAATAAATTATTAAATTAAAGTGTTATTTTATGAAAATATACATAACAAAAAAACTACCAAATTTGATATGGAAGAATTTATCATATTTATAAATTAATTCAATGGTGTTTTTCTCATAATTTCATGTCAATATGAAATTATTTTTGATTGTTTTGACATTTACAAACATGTTTTAGTGTTTTACAAAACTAAAAACAATTTTTTTGGAATCTCAGGAAAACCAAAACATGGAATAAAAATTAATCAATTCCTACATATTAAAAAATAATATGTTGTCATGTTTTCTTTGATTTTACAACCATATTATGTCATTTTCCTAGTTTTGAACCACTGACACAAATTTCTAATGTCATTGATTTTGTTAAAAATATTTTTTAAAGTCATTATGATCACACATCATGTTATATGGATGTGTTTTATAATTTTACATGTCCTAAATATTTTAACAATGGTTATACTAGGATTTCAAAACATTTTTTGGTTGTTTTCTAGGGTTTTTACCATTACACACATGTATTAGTGTTTTAAACAATGAAAATTCATTTTTTAACCTATCATGGAAATAATAAATTGAATGGTGTAGCATCAGTTCCTAAATTTCTAAAATCAATCGACGGTTATTTTCATATTATTTCAAGGCCACCAATTTCCATTTTCCATATTTTGACCCCCTCACACGAGTTTTGAAAGTCTTTTTTATATTTGAAAATTGTTTTTCAAGTCATTATGAGAACACCACACATAAAATGGATGTATTTACCTATATACGCATAATAAATAAATCAATTTTATTTTTTACTTATTTTAAAATCAATGAGAAAACATTTTATATGGTTTTTACCATTACACACTTGCTATTTTTTTTAAAACCCTAATAATAAATTTATGAGAATCCTCGAAAAATAGTAACTTGGAATGTTGTGATGTCATTTCCTAAGTTAAAAAGGATAATATAAGTTAACAATTGATTGATTTTATGGCCATCCAACGTTGTTTTCCTTTTTTTGACCAATTATGACATGTGTTTAATGAATTTTGTATCTTTATAATCTGATTATTAAGTCATTTTGAGCACACCATATTTTATATGGTTGTTTTGTCTATGAGTACACATCAAAAATAATTGAATGATATTTTTCCCATGATTTCACTTAAATATTATGTCATTTTCTATGGTTTTTATCATTACATTCGTGATATCATTTTTAAAAACACAAAAAATTAGTTTAAAGATTCATTGGAAAACCATAATTTTTAATGTTGATTTTTCAGTTCCTACATTTCCCAAATAAATATACAGTAATGGTCATATTAATTTATGGCAATTATATGTCTTTCACATTGATTTAACTGTCTGACACATGTTTAAAATTACTTTGGTAACATAGAGAAATATATATTGAGTAATTTGGAGCACACCAAACATCTTATGGATGTGTTGACTTGGTATAGACATCAAAATATAAATAAATGAATGTTTTCCCATGAATTCATTTCATTTTGAATTTTTTTCTTGGTTTTGGACCATCAAACACACATTTAAGTGTTTTAAAACACTGAAAATTCATTTAGAAGAATCTCAAAAAAAATATAAAGTTGTAATGTTGTGTTTTTAGTCACTAATTCTCAAGAATCGATATGTAAAAAGTTTACAATGAATTCATAGCCATACGATGTTATTTACCTAGTTTGGACTCCCTAACACTCATTTTTAATGGCTTTGGTGTCTTCGAAATCAATTTATTGAGTCATTTAGAGCACACCAAATGTTAGATGGATGTGTTTTCTATGCATACATGTCAAAAACCATTCAACATCCATAAACCCACAGGTTCATGTTTTTCAAGACCCATCCCCCAAGGCTCGTGTCATGACTACACCAAGCCCGCCTTCTATAGGCCAGGGATTGGCGACTAGCACCAGAAAGGCATATCCATAAAATCGGAAGGCGTTTCATTTAAACTTGTACAAACAAATAGTCCATAAACAAAATATTATGTGGGCGATGCCCGTGAAGGGTTGAGTATAACAGTACCCAGTTAGGACCTCGAGACCCCAGAAGGTCTCTCAAAATTACACAATGGAAATCTACAAAGCATGATCTCAATCACAAAGCACAAAGAAAAAAACTCAGCTCAATCCAGGTACAACAGAAGTATAGATGTATAGATGATTAGTTGAAGAGATCGATCATATTATTCTATAAAGGGATCTGCTGATGATCTACAGGGGATCACTCTATGTTGATCTACACTGGATCGCTAAGAGTTGATCCACACAACATCTCTTGGTGTTGATCCACATAGGATCGCTAGGTCCTAATTTAAAAAGGACCACTGGGTGGTGATCCACACAGGATTTCTAGGACCTGATCCACAATGGATCACGATATGATAATCCACACAAAGTCACTTAGTGATAATCGACAAAGGATCGCTATGTTTTAATCAACACTGGATAACTATTCGTTCATCTTGTCTTAGCCAGCCACTAGATTCTTGTACATAGTATGCTTGATTCTGAGAGGATCCTCTCACCAATCCATCAAATATTCTTAAAACGGAATGAAGTATAAAGATAAATTAACCCAATTATATGTCATGTCATAGGGGTTCCAACACAACAGATGGTGTGCCAATCAGACACTTAGTTTGAGAGTTATATACAATTTAATGTCGATGGCCCAGTTGGATTCAAGTATGATCCAAACCATCCATACTCAATCATTATGTAACACTCGTGTGGAGTATCACCAAAGGGTCATTTCATTTCAAGGATTATAAATATGCATATGGTGCATCAAACCGATGTCTGGTTTGTGAGATAGAGGGTTTTAAGCATATCTAGGACAAAATGGGACTATTTCCAACTGACCCAGTAGGACCGGCCCAGCCTGAGCTTGATTGGTCGCAGCGGGCTCGGCCCGCTCGGCAGCAGACTAGCCTGGAACACCTCGACTGGGCGGGGTCTACCATCCAGTTTAATGCACAGGGGTCACCCCATTCCAAAAATGACAATGTCGCTCGAGGTTAGTAACCGGCTGCCCCATGTGGAACCACCTATTCTGGTAGTGGGACCGTGGGCCAAGGGACCCCTTCTCCATAGCTTCAATGCTGCAGCCGCCTCTGGCGGCATGTGACGGCGTGTCACTCTTTTCCAATGTAATAGGATGAGAGTCAACAGCCACATTTGGTTCGTCGTGGCACCATGTGGTTCCACACTTCCATCACAGTCGGCGGTTTCCAGCTGCTTCCCTCATCTGCCGACATTGGTGGCTGGCGCCACCAAGGTGGTAATTCTTCCATGGGGCTCTGTTGATGCATCAGAGTTTTTTTTTACTCTTATCTGCACCTATGGGCCTCCTGGGATGCCACTATAGTTTCATGCCTCCCGGTTCAAGGTTCTGTCATGTTGATAAATCCTCCACCAAAGAACGCAACAAATAATTAAGTGGCGGCCGGTCTCGGCCCTATTCACATGGCCTGCTCGCTCTACGTTAGAATCAGAACATGTGTGAGTTTATTATTTTTTCAAACACATATAATTAATCAATAAAAAACTGATATAATTAATAAATAGAAAACCACATCCCTCAATAATCGTTGGAGGCGCCATAGTTGTGGTGGGAGAAGGGTCCCCATTGGATATGTCACTGATGTTCATCAATCCCAAATTATTTCCGCTCAATCTTCATTCTGTTGTCAGTGGATGTGGCCACAGTGCTATTTTAGAGGTTCCTCAAATTCATCTCCATTACCCCAACCTGATCCTCCATTAAATATAGGGGGAGGGTGATTAATGAATCCAATGAATTAATGAGGATTATTAATTAATAAACCTCTTAATTCCCAATGGTGTGGACATGAAACTGAATTTTCAATACATTAAATGTCGTTAAAACCAATCAGTCCAACCACCGCCTCTCAAAAATAATGTAGGAATGTAAAATATAAATTTTTATGTTATTTTATTATTTCATTAAACGTCGCAAAAATCTAATTTTTCACCCAACCTACTTTGGTTGAAGTTAATCATCCCTTAAAAGATTTCCAGCACTATGGATTCAACTATACCCTCGTATTTTTAATTTGAGAACCAGTTCAAAAGATATAAAATTTCACCCACGCGTTTATAGAATATAACAAAAAAATTGTTCAAAAATCAATTCTAGGCACACCAGTCCTCAGAATCATGCACCATCAATTTTCATAGACGCCTATGAAACCCAAATAATTTTGAAAAAATTATATGGAATTTTTGGGTCTTTACATTCTCCACACCATTGGGATTTTAATCCTAGAAAGATACAACAAAACAATGTAAACAAATTGCTGGTACTAAGAACATATATGAGCCTCCAACATCTATGTTCCCTCTAGATGGTTCCCGTTATTCAAATGAAGTGGCAACAGAAGAATCGACCGCCAATGAAGGACCCACTCCTGTCGATCCTCTATCTCCCATGGGAACTCTGCAAATGTCACCCCATCATCGATCTCTAGCTTGACCCAGTCTATAATGTCTAATGGATCATGCACATACCTTCTCAGCTATGACAGATGGAAAAACATCTGCACCTGGTAAATTTTTTTGGGGAAGAGCTACATGGTATGCTGACTCGCCTACTCTTCTAATGATATGGAATGGTATGATTATCCTCAGAGATAGATTTTCGCCTTGGCCAACCCACCACAATCCTTATCGTGATGAGACATGTAGGAATACATGATCTCCATCCTCATACTCTAAGGGTCTTTGTCTCCTGCCATCATAATACTTCTTTTGGCTCCATGCAGTCATCATCCACTCCTAGGTGATTTTCACCTTCTCTCTGGTAGCATGTACCAACTCTGGACCCATAAGTGATGACTCCCCAAGGACTTTCCATCATAGTGGTGACCTACAGGGTTACCCATATAGGTCCTCAAATAGATCCATGGAAATGGTGGAGAGATAATTGTAGTTGTATCCGAACTACACTTGTGGTTGGTGGTCAACCATGCTAACAGAAAAATCATGTACACAAGCATGAAATATTTCTTCCAATGTATGTATGGTCCGCTCTGTCTGACCATCTATCTGAGTGTGAAAGGCAGGGATTAAGTGGAGTTGAGTCCTGAACATCTCATGTAACACCTTAAACAAGCGGGGTGTAAAACATGTGTCCGGATCTAAGATGATCACCGATAAAATACCGTGAATCTATACAATCTCTTGCACATAGAGGAATCCTAATCACTTTACATATCCCTACTCTCAGATGGGTAGGAGGTGGGATGGTTTGGTGAGACAGTCAATGATCACCCAGATGGAATCATGGTCCTTTGATGTACATTGTACCCATGTCACTAATTCTATGGATATACCATCCCACTTCAACAATGGTACCTCAAGTAGGTAAGCTAAGCCTGCAGGTACCTGATGCGCAGCCTTCACTTGTTGACAGTGGTGCATCATGGTACAAACGTTTCCACTTCTATCTTCATCTGTGGCCCCCAGTACTAATTCCAGAAGTCCTATTACATCTTCTCCACACTAGGATATACCACCAATGGGTATGTATGTTACTCCCCCATCACCTCCTCTTGTAGAATCACTAGTATCCATGTGCGTCCTCTAAAGAAGATGGCATGATCCCCACCTTCAAAAAATACATAAGGAGCTTGTTTTGAGGATACGTGAGCACGTCGGGCCCCGCAGTGTGTGTCCTCAAGTTGTTCTTTCTTTACTCTCTTAAGGAGTGGGGGAGAAACTGTCATAGATTAGAGGTAAACTTATCCATCTCTATCTATAAATGATATCTACAATGTGGCTAGCTACTCTGTCACCAATCCCATAAACTATAGAACATACCTTTTGCTGAGTGCATATTCCATTACATTATACATCATAGGTTTGTAGACTATCTCAAAGTCATAGTATTTGAAGAACTGTAGCCACTGTAGAAGTCTTAGGATCAGGTCCATCTATGAGAAGATGAACCTGAGACTCTTTTGATCAGGGTAAATAGTAAAACACTGACCCATCAAGTAGTGTCACCACATCTTCATCACATATACCACTACTGCTAACTCCAAGTCATGGGTAGTGTATTTCTGCTCATGTTGTCTCAACTGTTCTAATCCGTAGGTGATCACTTCTCACTCCTGAAACAGGACACAACCTATTCTGGTCCCTGATATGTTGTAGTAGAATACATACCCAATTCCAACTATTGGTAGCCACGAAAGGATATCCCTTATTTTTCAAATATGAAAAGGGTGTAGCAACTTTGGAAAAGTCAGGTACAAATATCCAGTAGTATGTAGCCAATCCCATGTAACTTCGCACATTGGTCACACTATTAGGTGGTACCCAAGAAAGAAATACCTTTATCTTCACTGGATCCACTATAACTCCAGCCTCTGAGATAGCATGCCCCAATAATTGGAATTACTATATCTATAATTGGAATGTAAAGAGCTATCCATAAACCTAGTTCTCTCGGAGTGTATCTATAACTTTCTGTAGGTGAGTGGTGTGTGTATCCTCTGATAGTGAGTATATCAATATATCGTCAATGATGACTACCTTGAAGTGATCTATGAATGGATGGAAGAACCTGTTCATTATCCCGATGAATATTACCTGAGAATTAGTCATTCCGAAGGTCTTCAATAAGAACATGTAATGGCCATAACGACATCTGAAGGTTTTCTTCTGTACCTTCACATCTCGTACCCCGAGCTAGTGAAAGCCTGATATGAGGTCTATCTTTGAAAACCATATGTCTCTCTTTAGCTAGTGGAAGAGATCATCATTCCAAATGAGTTGATGTTTGTTCTTCAAATTCATATGGTTAAGTCATTGATAATCCACACAAATCCTAAAACTCTCATCTTCCTTCATGGAAAACAAAATTGGGGATGCCCATGTAGAAACACTGGACCTTTTGAACCCCTTCCTCTGCAAGTCCTCCAACTGTACTTGTAACTCACGAGGCTCCGTGGGTTCTATCCGATATGCTGGCATAGATATCAGTGTCATTTGGGGAAACATGTCAATGTATAATTCCACCCCTATGTGAGGAGGTAGTCCAGGTACATCATAATGAAGGACATCAGCGTACTGGTCCACCACTATAGGATAACTCAGATTCCTCATAACAAAAGATCCAAGGATAAGAATTTCCAACTGATCTATGATCGGAAAAACACTCCTCCTAGTAAGTCAATAATGTTCTGCAAAGCTGACCCTTTTCACCGGTAAAGGTAAACTCAATCCCATCCTCACATACACACTGCACTTTACTCCTAATACAGTCAATCTGATCATGGATTATGGATAGCCAACCTATACCCAAGATGATGTTGTAAGGCCTCGATGCTACTACTAGAAGATCACAATAAAATCTATTTCCTCCTAAAGTGAGCTCCCACTATCTACACTAGTGTGTAATCATTGAATCATCCTTTATAAGAGTCAATAGTGATAAGAATCAAGCCAACGGCTCCGTTGGAATCCCTAAGATTTAAACGAGTGTCGTCGAAATATAATAGTGATTGTCACATGTGTCTATAAGAACTGTAGATTGGGTGTAATAAACACAGATCATATGTTTAATCATCTCTAGAGATTCATGGTCATAGGCCTCTACTACCTAAATATGAGTTTTCCCTTGTCCACCGGCTCCCTATGGTCTTGGTGGACCACCTGGGGTTGTTGGTGGTAGAACCTCAAACCCTCGTCCCCCACCTACTACACGACCTCCACCTCTACCCTGTATTCCACCCTAAAAACCCCATCACTCAATCATTTTTGGTCCCTTAGTTATCTAATTATCATCTCTTGGGGATTCAAATAGTCAGGAGCCATGTGTCTTAGTCTCCCACAAGAGTAACAATCTTTAGTCCTCATAAGGACTCCTCTGCCTCACGAGCTCTGCACCTCCAACCCTACATCATGGGCTCATTCACCGGATGGTCTAGCACGCTTGGACATCTACATCACATGCTTACTAATAGATATAGATTACTCATCTACCTGTTGTCCGGTGGTGTCTCTCACCATTGGTACCTGCTCATCTAAGAAGCTCTCCACCAATAATTCTCGCTCGAGCACTCCAGACTGTGTCAGGGTATTGAGCGATAACATCGACACTCTAAACTCCCATCGAATACCTTTCTCAATGGTTTAGGACCTATTGAAAAGGACTTGTAAAATGTTATTGGAGTAGTGTGATATGTATGTGAATCTCAACGAGTACTGGGCCACTGATAGGAAACCCTACTGTAAGTGTAACAACTTATGGATATGCACTGGGGATAATGTCATTAGTAAAAAAACTGCCCTGAAGAGGGTCTTTTATTCCAACCAAAAGAGTGTCACCCCCTCATGAATCTGGAGTGTCAGACTCCATTCTCTCCCTATTATGACCTGGAATAGACTAGTTGCTAGAATCACCGTATGATCTTCTTGCATCTCAACTAAGCGAAAAAACTTGTGCCACGACCTCCATCATGTCCTCTGCTACATGGGGATCTATCTCACCTCCAAACCTCGGAGGCCTCTATCTCTAGAACACGTGAAAAGCGCCTAGTCAGTGTGAATGTTTTTCCAATGGGTATATTAGAAACTAATTCCTTACAAGTGGTGGTTTTTCTATAGCACCACCTAAAGGTGCCAACATAGTAAGAGGGCCCCGCACCGAGGTCGCATCACTTGGTGGGCCATCATCTTGTACTCTCTCTAGAATCCTGGCTAGTTGTCTACATGATGACATACTGAAAAGAAAATTATGGGCCATGGTCAATATTTTATAACTAGTGATCTTAGTATAAATATATAAAATCTAAAAAAATTTCAAAACACACACAATTGGTGGTATTGTGCACCGAGTCGGAAATCAGAATTTTGGGTCCTAGTGTATGGATATGTCGTCCGTTTAAAAATCACTGGACTTACTGAATAGAAAACTACACTCAAAACACATAAAAATATAGCTCCATAGGTAAGATCCATGTCCTAGTTATTTGGTAGAATTGAATCCTCTGATACCACTTTGTCATGACCCATCCACCGTGTCCCATTCCGTGACTACCCCAAACCTGCATTCCATATGCCAAGGGTTTGAGACTAGAAAGGTAATGGAATATCCCTAAAAGGGGATGTAATTGCCTTTAAACCTATACAGACACACAATCCAAGAACACAACAAGATGTGGGTGAAGCCCGTGTAGGTGTCAGTAAAAAAATACCCAGTAGGGACCCTGAGACCCCCGAAGGTCTTTCAAAATTCAACAATGGAAATCCAATATGCATTATCATTAACATAAAGAACAAACAAAAAGACTCCCCTCAAACCAGGAAAAAATTATGAATAGACATACAGATGATTATTCATAGAGCTAGATCATATTATTATTTCAAGGGTTCTGCTGTTGATCCACACAAGATCGCTCGATGCTGATCTGCACTTGATCTCTAGGTGCTGATCCAAACTGGATCTCTTGGTGATAATCCACATAGGATCCTTTTATGATTATCCACATGGGATGGCGAGGTTCTAATACACAGGATCCCTAGTTTCTGATCCACATAGGATCACTAGGTGATGATCAAAAGAGTATCACAATGTGTAGATCCACATAGGATCGCTAAGTGATGATTCACACATGATCGCAAATCATTCATCATGGATCTTCCAACCACTGGATTCCCGTACATAGTACCCTTGATTCTGGGAGGATATCGTCTTCAACCCATAATTTGTACTTAAACTAGCATAAAGTGCCACGAAGAAGTAACCCAATGATCCATCATTTATTAATCATTCCAATGAAATAGAAGGTGCATCAATCGGATGCCCATTCTGAGAGTTATATGCATTTTAGTGTGGAGGGCGCAGTTTGATTTGGGTATGATCCAACCCAACCATACTCCATAATTATCCAAAACTCTAGTTCAGTATCCGAAAAGGGAAAAATCATTCCAAGGATTCCAACGTCGTAGACTGTTCGTCAAACAGACATCTGGTTTCCGAGATATGGCCTATTAAGTATATCTGGGCCGAAATGGGTCTAAGTCCAGTCCAACCCAGCTCGGTTTGGGTCAACCAGACCTGTTCCAACTATAACCCAGTCTAACCTGAATATGATAGTTCCAGTCAGGATTTTCTCACTGGGCTGTGGATTAGCCTGGCTCGAACCAATTGGGCTCGGCCGCAGGAGGCATGGCCCACTGGGCATTGGATTGGCTCAGCCTGAACCAATTGGGTTGGGCCGCTGTGGATCGTTCCAACCCTCCTCAGCTGTGGGTGGGACACTGGTTGTCCCGGCCCAATGGCTATCATAGTCTACTAGCCGGGCGACCACACCAGGGTATATCCCCCTTCCCAAACGACAAATCAATGTGGGTTATCTAACTGGCAGCGCCACGTGGCACTACCTCAGCTGGTAGTGGGATCCGTGGGATGAAGGTCTCTTTCTCCGCGACTTTGAATCTATGGCCACCTACTGAAATGTGCAATGACACCCCACTCTCCAAAAATTTTGTTGGATGAGTGTTGTATTCCCCCTTCGGTCCACTAGGGCGTTGTAAAACACCGCCCTTCCACCAAGTCTGAAAATTTCCTGCCACTTCCCTCATTCACATGCTCCATTCGTCGGCACCGTCGCACCATTATCGTGTTGTCGCTTCATCAGTGGGGTTCCATGGATGCTAAATAGATCCATTTTCACTCATGTCTATGAATAAAAGCCTCTCGGGATGCCTCTATCGCTACGTGACTCCCGGTTCAAGGTTCCGTCTTGTTGAGATATCCTCCCCTAAAGAATGAAATTATAAGTCAATTGGTGGAGGTTCATGGCCTTGTTCATTTTCCCACGCACTCTGAATTAGTATCATAACATGGGTGATATTAATTCATTTTCAAAAACATATAATTAATCAAGACAAAACCCCCTGCCTCATGAATTATTGGAGGTGTAGTGGTTGTGGAGGGAGAAAAGTCCTCACTTGATGATTTTGTCGAGGATTGTCGATCCCGAATAGTTTCCCCGCAAGATTCCATCCTCCATCAGTGTAATATGTTGTGTTACTTCACCGGAGGTTCCTCTTAGTTTTATCTATAACCCCAACCCCATTCTTAATTAAATAAAGGGACATGGTGAGTAATGAATTCAAATAATTAATGAGGTTCATTAATTAATGATCCTCTTAATTCCCAATTGTGTGGTTACACAACTGAAGAGACAAGACATTAAATGGTTTGACAACCCATTGGTCTCACCACGACTACTCAATAAGAGGTAGGAAAATAAAATAACAATTTTTATGTTCTTTTTTTATTTCATTAAAAGTTGAAAAAATTGACTTTTTTACCCAACCTAAAGTAGTTGATGTTAAGCCTCCCATAAGTGAATTCTGACACTGTGGATTCCATGGTGCCCTCAGATATTAATTCTATTCACCGGTTCAAACGATAGAAATTTCTTCCCTCACCGGTCCTTGGAATCATGCGCAATCAATTTTTGCAGAGTTGAATAAACCCAAATAATTTTAAAAAAATTATACGGAATTTTCGGGACTTTTCAATGTCTATCTGATGTTTTTTACTATAGTTTTGAATTTTATATGGATATATTACTGTTACAAATCACTAAAAAAAAATTTTTGGAGTTCTGTACAATCCATAACATTGAATGATGTTTTTTCGATTTGTACTTTTCAAAAATTAAAATATTTTCATTTTCATTTTAGTTTATATCCATGGTACATCATTTTTATAGCTTTCACAATCTTGAAACATGTTTTTAATGACATTCATATCGTTAATAATTTATTATTGATACTTTATGATAAAAAAGAGGAAATATGGATGTGTAGTCTATTTAAACACATAGAAAATAAATCAATCGTGGTTTCGTCATGATTTTACATTATTTTGAGGCGATTTTCTATATTTTTGACCTTTACCAGCATGTTTTAACGTTTTAAAAAAATAAAAATAGATTTATGGGAATGATGTGAAACATGTAACATGGAATGATGTGTCTTAAGTTCCTATATATATAAAATTTGTCTATAGTCACTGTTCTATGATTTCAAATCCATCAGATGACATTTTTTAATTTTTTACACCCAAACATGTGTTTTTGAAGACTTTTGTAACCTAAAAAATTGTGCATTCAGTCATTACGAGCACACCAATTGTTCAATTGACATGTTTTATATGATGCACATAAATAATAATATAATGGTGGTTTTCACATGATTTTATGCTAATATGAAGACTTTTTCTTGGTTATTTACTATTATATGAAAGTTTTGGTATTTTAAAACAGTAAAAATACATTTATGGGAATCATGAGAAAACTAGAACATGGAATGAAATATTTTCAATTCCTAAATTTCAAAAATAAATATTGACTCGTTTTCCTATTATTTCACTGTCATCCTATTTTTTCCCTTGTTTGACAAACATTTTTAAAGACTTTGGAATCCTTTAAAACTTTTTATTGGTTCATTTTGATTACACCATCAGTCAAGTGGATTTATGGTCTATGTTTGTAGGTCATAAATAATTCCAATATAATTTCCTATTATTTTAAATCAATATGAAATTTTTTCTTGTGTTTTAACTATTAGAATCATGTTTTTGTTCATTAAAATACATCATTAGTATTTACAGACATCTCGGGATTACCGTAATTCGTATTTACATGTCGTTAATTCCTATATATGAAAAATTAATCTACAGAAATTCTCATATTATTTAACAATTTTGGTACACATGGAGTGGAATTTATTACTTGAAGTTTGTGTTTTCAATATAAAGGTGTCACTTTTACATTAAAATGTTTTTCAGGAAGCCAAAACTAATAATATGAGCTTAGATTCTTCTCAAACATTAGAAAAATGGACCCTAATTAATTTTTGATATGTTGGAATAGAAATATGATTAATATAACACATTATTTGGTTCAAATAAATCAAATTTATTATTTTCAATAAAAAAGATTCATTTTTTAACACAACTGACACATTGTCAAATCTATGAAAATGAACCCATATTATCTTTAAACATTATTAAAATGATAGATAATTTATTTTTTATGTGTAATAATTGATTTTACATCAATTACTCACACGAAGTGAGAGGTATGACTGAACGTAAATGTTATCAATGTAAGTGTTTTTTTACTTTAACACCTCAATCACATACCCAAATCCATAAAAAGAACTCATATTTTTTTCTAACATTATTAAAATTATTTATAATCCATTCTTGATGCATTGTTATTTATTTCACATCAATCTAGCACACTATGTGGTTTGCTTGTATCGATGTGTGTGTGTTTTTAATATAAAAGATTCATTTTAGTTTTATTCATATAATTTTTATGTTTAATTTAAAAATGTGTTAATGACTTAGGGATTTTAGATTTTACTTCAGTAGGATGTGCAATAAAGAAAGAAATTTTCATTGGTATCATGCCCATAATCCTATGAAATATAGAAACTATATTATTTTCTATTGGTCACCACCAATGATCTTGTTTTTTCGTATAACATTCATGTTCCTTCACTTTCTCTTTAATTTTTTAATTTTTTTGTAATTCTTGATCAATGAAACTTATTAAAACCACAATTGGTTTGTCGGTAACTGATTAAAATTCCCTACCAATGAGAGTTGATTGAGTACGCCCAAAACTCATCACATTTTCACACTTGGGATGCATCTTCCAAAAAATTATTATAATTCCTTCATTTGGAGATACTGATAGTTATTACGCAGGGTTGACATCCAAGGCTTCATAAATTTTAACCTGTTAAAATAATGATAACAATTATTTTTTAAATCACTTAAACATTATAATATAAAATAATTAATAGATTTTTCCTTACTAATTAATTATATTTCATTGATATAAAAACATAAAAATAAAAAATAAACTATAAAAACAAGCATGTATTAAATTCAATTAAATGAAATTTGAAACAAGGATCAAACAAATTGAATATATCTAATAGGAAGTTTTTGATCCATATAATCATCACCATTTAATTGTGTTTACGTTTTATTTGTTTCTATAATTTACTTTTCAGAATTATTCTTTTATTATAAGAAATTAGAGTAAATATTAATAAATTTTCTTACTTGAAGATCTCCCCAAGGTTCATTTACCAAATTTCCATTTGGGTTCCTATGAAAATTAAGGCACATCTATGTATTGCCAACAGAGTGACCTAATTCATTATACATTATGAAATAATATATAATTGTTTGGAAACCCCTTTATATATAATGAAATAATAAAAAGAATAATGGATAATATAAAACAAATATTTTTCATTCCATGAAAATCACTGAGACCTCGTATGATGTGAAAATAATTGCTTCTCATGATTCATAGTATTTTTTTTGACGATTCCAATACAAAATTGAGACATCAATAAAAAATATATATTTTTATTTTTTATTTAATTATGATATTTTAAAATATCTAATTACCTCATGAGATACATATTTTTATAATATTGACAAACAGCTTCCACTTTTCATGATAAATTCCTTCAATAACATTCTTATAAATGTTTATTTATTTTAGAGGATTCTCAATAATTTCATCCCGTAATTCAATTTAAAATTGTTCCATTTTTTTCAAAATTTTTTAGAGTCCACAGGTGAGAAAGAGAGTCACCGGTATCAAAATGAAAAAACGTCTAAAAAAATTACTTTTTATAATTATATTTACAATTTTACTCCAATTAATTAAATTAGATATTAATGAATAATAAATTAATATATCCTTTACATGGTTTTTAAATAAAAAATGTTTTGAACATGTGAGAATATGCCTCCAATCATTATGATTAATGAAAAATATCACTCCCTCGTAAGAAATCTTCCCAGGAATCTGTCCATAGAGGCTGGAAGCATCACTGATAGGCACCCCAAACTCATTAAATGGGATGATAACTAGAAATTATTTTAGGTCTTATACATCTACTTAAAATATATTTATATCTCCTCTGTAGTAATCCTTATCTATTTTAATTTTTTTAAAAAATATAATAAAATATATATTTATTCATACAATGGCATGCATAATAGTAATAGTAACTTTTCAATATTCCCCAGATGGAGGGGTGACCAGTTGTTCCATCATTATAGCTACATGGATGGTGGGATACCAATAATATCAAGGGAAATTTATAACATGATAGAAGTATCTATTATATTGGAATCAATTGGATCCACTGAGTCTTATCATAATAGAAGTTTTCTTTGAGATATTTAAGGTCTAGGATATCAAATATTTTTTATTCTCAGCATTCCTAGAATTATAATGGATAAAAATATATAAAAGCCATCGAAAATTATAGAACTAAATTATTTTTACAAAAATGTAAAAAATTGAATAATTTATATATATATAAACATGAAAAAAAATATAAATTGTAATGTAGTTTAATTTACCATTTATACATTAAATTATATTAATATTTATTAAATTCAATATTATAATCATCCATTGCGATGAGTAATTCATTTTCACACTCTCTTAAAAGTTCAATTGTTTCAATGTTGTTTGAAAAATCATCTCAATTATATTTGGTTCATTAGTTTCACTATCACAGATAACCTATTGATCATCATCACACATATCATACAAAACTCTATGCTTTGAGTGTAAAATAAAATTGAAAGCATAATTTATTTAATGGTTCACATAATAAACCATATTCTCTAGGGAATCAAAGATAAATGGATAATTATTTTAATGCTCACTACCATAGATTAGGATATAGTATTTGAAATATGTAAAATGTAATAATTCATTCATTATGCCCATATAAATTTTTAAATACTTTCACCTGAATAATACAATTTAAAATTTACCATTATAGTTTAATTCAATTATATCAATCGTATTTTCATTGTATCCCACCTATTCAAGTATAAATACACCACTATTTTGAGTTTTCAATTATTCATCCTGAAAAATTGTATGAAACTTGAAGCCATGAATATTTTATGCATTACATATCTCCTAATTTAAATGTGGACCATAATCCAAAAACATCCAACCATTTGATATTTTCACATGATCCTCATCATTAATTATCTAGAAAAGAAGATACAATGTATTACATTTAATAGAAAAAAAATATGTGTCAATAATATGAATATGAGAATAAACTTATAGTATGAGAGAAAAATTTTAGAATATCTTTATTAATATATTTTTTTGTTTCCAACTCATTTCGGGCACAACCCCATAGTCATATCTTTTTCTACAATCAAAATTCTTTAATAAATGGATCTACAATCAAGAATTTGAGTAGCACATATCGATGTGCTTATAGAAACTCAAATTTAATTAGTTTATAGTTTTTACCCCTTCCAATTGGTCATCCTTTAGTAGTAAATAACAATGACTGATTTTTAAATTGATAATTTATGGAGGTGTTATCAAAATGTCCATTGTGAATTAATATAGTAATAATCACATATAAATCCCCTGAACAGAAGGACAAGAACATGTCGACTATGTAAGCATCATCAAAAGAGACATCTCGTTGAGCTTTATTCCTTATATATGATTCCAAATCACCGAGGCTTATGATAAAAAAATAATAAATATATTGAATAAATTTATCCAATGAATTGAAAAAAATGAATTCTCTAATTAAAATTAAAAAAATATTAACATATCTCTCCATTCGAAACATCCATAAACCATGTACTATTGAACTATTATTATATTGTTTAACTAATTGAATAATAAAAAAATCATTACTTTTAGGAATGATGTGGAAAATAACTTATCGATATGAAAAAGTTTCAAAACAACTCTTTTATGATGTTTTTATAGATTAGTTGGATTTAGAGTTCTTCCAAAAATATCTGTAAAAAGGGTGAATAAATAAACTATAACTATAGTTTAATTTTTAGCTAATGTATTACATAGTGCCAATGATACCAACTATTCGATCAGAATATATTAGTCATGAATTTTCAAACCATGCTACTATTGATGCTTTATGTTAACACCCTTTGAAATGTTACCAGAATATTCATTTATCGCTTTTAAATTATTTAATGTTTGATGTAATATGTCTTTATCATGATTTTTCACTCTAAAAATAGTCGAAAAAAATTTTTCATTATCATTTTCAAATAAACCATGTTTTCTATTCATTCATTCCAAATCCTTATAAGCATTAAGGTAATGCTTTGACATATTTTGATCATTAAGAAATGAAAAAAAAAATACATTATAAAGTATGTTATTATCAATATACATTATTACAAGATTATGACATCTCAAAATAATCTCCAAATAATGGTTTTTCAAAAAATATACTCATTTTCTTCCATAGTTGTGTTCCAGTGGTCTTAGATACTATTCCTCATACACATTTCCCACTTTCTTTAAAAGGATTACATTTTAAAATTTATAAAATGACATTAATTATTTAGCACAATATTTCTGAACTAGATTACAGCTTCAGTGAATTTATCAATTTAATATATCCATTGAATTATGTGTTATTGAAGCATAATTTTTAAGAAACATTAACAAATCATTTATGAAAAAACTCCATTTTCTATTATGATGTAATTATTGATGTTCAAATTAAAAATCACATACTACAAAATAAATACCATTATGAGCATTCCAATAAGATAATTTTCCAATCCTAGAAAATAAAATAGTTTTCCACATTAAACAATCATTAATTTTGAATAGTTATCTCACTGATGCATTATAGGTTTAAATTCTATCATCCCATAATTCTAAAAGTTGATTGTATAGAGTTTAAAGGTAAACATAAATTCCATTTCTTGGAATTTTCAATGTATGAATAATAAAGAAAATAATGAAAGGGTTATTCTTCCTACACATCCATAGAGATAGATTATAGGTTACCAAAATATCTTGAAAAATTCGATAATTAGTAAATAAAGTTCAATAAGGTTTAGACCCTTCAAATTTTCATCCAAAACGTACATTCATAGGTTACAAATGAAAATTTTCATATACTAAATGAAACACAAACTATGGTGCTAATTATTTTGGATGTCTCATCAATTCATCATGGGTAAAATCCAGTTAATTTCTCATCAGGTATCATGAATTACTAGATGATTTGAATATTCATTGCTTGCATGGTTTTAGAGGAAGGTAATGAAATACCTTTGTAGAGGTTTTTTTTCTATTTAATCTTGGTGATTAATTTATTTGTAATCTTATTTTGGTTAATTGAATTACACATACGTGTATGTAATCTTATGAATTCTTAGTTATCATAATATTCTCGCTAGTAGAGCATTAAATAGTTAGGGAATTCATGTATCATTATATAATGAAGTACAAGTCTGTTAATATTTTTCTTCATCTCATAAAATTATATAGTGATCTTAGTAACACAAAATTCATTATGAAGAAACTCTAAAATCAGGGATGTTATTTTTTTAGTAATTCCATGGAGTCACTTCATATGATATTACACAATTATAAAATAAAACATCAATAACTTGGAAAACCCTTCATATAGTTCTTTTTAAACATATTCAAAAAAATCATAAAACTCATTTTTATATCCTTATAGTTTTTAGAAGAATTAACCTGTCCGGGATTCGCTGAAGGATATTTTTATCTACTAAAATCTTGGAAATGTTATCCCACAAATCCAAATTCATCGTTTATCACATTTCAAACTAAATTCTCCACTATCGAGTAACACTATGTTTCATTGACATGATATTCATTTTTTTTAATTTCTGTACCATTTGGTTCACCATGAAAAATAAACAAATACATATTAAGCATGAAAATGTTTCAATATCAACTTCACATATACTTAATTTATATTCAAATATTTATTGAATTTATAATTAGAAGATGAGAATTTTTTTCTATCATCCACTGATTAGTTTAAAATTGAATAATTTAAAAAATCATCCAAAACCCTTGGTATACTATGGTGTGACTCGAAGTAAATTAATCAAACTCGTATCCATAGATATTTAATTTTTACCCTTCTCCCTATACGTTCATTTATATCTATATAAATGTTTAATCATAAAAATAAATTCAGTTTTTTCATAAAAAAATTTTTTCATTGAGTTGGGTAGAGACTTGATAAATCATAACAAAAATATAACATGAAATTGATTCAACTCAACATAAAAATTATAATCGTAAATGGAGAAATATTACCCCTCTCATTAATAGGGTCTGATTTCATGGAATAATGTAACTGATGCAAGGAGATTGAAATAGACAATGTTGATTTCGGTGATACGATCAAAAAAAATATCCTTCTCAAACATATTTAGGGAAATATATGTGGGATGAAAGATTATCGAGTAGTGGGGAATGGGTAAGGTATCGAAAGCCATTAGGGGTGGTGGTCACTTGGAATTAGGGAAGAGGGGTTGTTGTCTCTCGAAAATAACTGTCAGGGGACATTACAATGGTCGACATTGAGGGAGGGGGGATAACGGGTCGGAAGTGGTTAGAGATTATAGACAATGGAGGGGGTTAGAGGATGACATTGAGAGAGTTGGATCAGATACCAGTGGTCAACATTAACGGAGGGGGTCAATGTTGGGGGAGGGTGAGTCGACAAATAATATTCTAGGGAGGAGTTCATCAATGTGGAAGTGGGAGTTGATGGGGTGGTGGGGGGAGGGGTGGGGGTGGTCTGGGTGTCGAGGGAATGAGTTGTCGGGGTAGGGCGGAAGAGGGGTGGGTAATTTTTTTTAAGTTTGTATATTTTTTTTATGATACCTGAGTTATATATTAAATAATATAAAAAATATAATTAGCAGGGGTTTTCTGAACGAATACTAATAAACTACCATAATGACCTCATTTTTTGTATTGAACTCCCACATGTAGACCTTAAACACACACACAAAAATATATTGTTATATGATATGAACAACCACATTATTGATTACATGGTTGTTCATTTTTTAAATATTTCAGTGAGCTTCCACCACAAGATATTTGTCTCTACATTTTTATTTATTATATTGAACCATCTTAGTATTACAATTCATTCTCAACTAAGAAAGAAAATTAGTAACTTGATTTTTAGCATCAAAGAATGGTTAGTCACACCACTACTATAGATTTGGATTTATTCAATGCTAGTGAAATTCACTGAAAAATGATTCCTCTATCAGGGAAAAAATCACTGATAAAGGGTATTATTTATTGTTTCTTGTTTATCACTGGTAACCGTCATCATTTATAGTGCTAGTTAATTCATTGATGAATCCAAAGAGGTCATGTGGGAGTCACATATCAAACTTGCAAATGTTGAAATGCCTCTTTTTATATAATTTCATCACAAGACCACACTAGAAGCTTCTGTGAGGATTTTCTCTCTCAAACACACCTCATACACCTATATCGGCCCATGGATATATGAACGAGCCCTCACCAGCCTTGGACCACCCTATGTCTACCTACTATTTGGCCCACCCTCTTCTCAGTAGGCCTTACCTATTGAGCTGCCTAAATGGATGACCCTTCAGGTTGAGGGATTACTAACTTAATTATTTATTTACAATAAAATTCTTCTTTCATATATAAAAATAATAATTGTTATATATATGAATATATTATATATATATATATATATATATTATTTTTATTTGTTTTTTATTTTTATAAAATTATTATTTTTTAATATTTTTTATTCATATTTTTATAATAAAATTCGTATTTCATATAAAAAAATGTATACTGATATATATTGATATATATAAATTGATGTATATTAATATATAATGAAATATATTAATAAATAATATATGTGTTATATAATTATATATATATATATAATTTGTTATATTTAATATATATATACAAAAGTAGTATATTAATTACTTAATTAAAAATTAATAAATTACCAAAATATTATATATATATATATATAATTAAATAATTAATATATTGTCTATAATTAATAAAAATGAATAAATTAATTAAATAAATAGTATAAAAATTAAATAATAAATATACTATTTATTACATATGAAAAATTAAAAATCTTATTTCATATATAAAAATATATAATGATACATATGAATATTTTAAATTTAATATATATATATATATATTATGATTTTTTATTATTTTATGACTTTTTTTAAAAAAAAATTTATATTTATTCTTGTTTATTCATTTTCACCAATTACATTTTTATTTCATATATATATATATATAAACATATTCATATATACTAATTTATATTGACATATATTAATAAATTTTATGTTAATTCTGTAATTAAAAATTAAAAGATTCCAAAATATTATACATATAATTAAATAAGTATCAAACTATTTATTATTAATAAAAATGAATAAATATATTAAATACTGAAAATACTAATTAAATAATAAATATTATGTTTATTCTTGTACATATATATATGTGTGTGTGTGTGTGTAATTTATTTATATTTATTCAAGTATTGGTGATCCAGAGCTGGGTGTCTCTCCGGGGTGGTGGTGTTCGGGGATCAGGCGCTGGCTTGGTTTTCTTCGGATAATGGTGTTGGGTGGTCATGAATCAAGAGGTGCACGAGGTTGATGTGAGGCATGATGAACTGATCTTGAGGTTAATGACTAGGGGACCAAATAAATGGATGTGGGAGTAACTGTGAAGCTGTTGGTGTGGTCGGTAATCAGAATTTTCCTTTGTTCCTATGGTCTTTGACTAGTTCAACAATATCTATTCAAGTTTCAGTTGATCTTTCTATTTATTAGGGTCCATAATCCTCACATGCATTTATTTCTTCCTTTTTCATTTGGATTCTACTATAGGAATTTGTAGATTCCAATGGGTTGGCGTCCTTGAAAGAGGGATCGGGGTGATGACACCCATCATTTATCCATTTTTCATCAATTTTTTGGACGGCTGGGTTTCAATCCATTGACTCTTTCTCAATGTTTTCAGTTATATTTTCCATGGCCTTTGGTTGATATTTCTAGGATTTCATAGCATTCTTCATTGGGTGGGAATATTGAATGAGATAAGGGTGTGCAGGAACCCTTTATCACACTCTCTTACACATGTTTGTGTTGGTTATATAGGTTGTCCACCACATTGTGCTTCCAGCCTGATGTAGCTTCTTGGTAGAGGGGGAATCACATCATTTTGACAGAACACACTTTTTCACTATCCTATGAGGGGGTGGTGAGGCTTTCCCATGGGCCTTCCATGATGTTTTTATCCCTTTTTACTTGTGGTGTCATTGTGAACTTTGTGTCTTTATTCTTTAAATAAGGGATTTTCCGTTGTTGTAATGGGTCCCCTGTTATACTAGTTTCAAAAGAGGTATTATTTTTTATCTTTAATAAAGGGTACTTGACCCACAAACCTTTCAAAAAAAATCATTTTATAATTTTTTATTTTATTCATTTTTAATGATTATATACCTAGTTAATCATTAATATATCTAATATTTTTTTAATTTATTCATTTTCAGTTTCACATTATTCACAATTTTCTAAATTTATTCATTTTATAATATTTATTTATATATTTTTATTCATTGACATTTTTTAATATGGTTTCAATTTAAATAATTAATATTTATTGATTTCCAATTTAACGTATATAAATACTCATTTGTATATTTTTCAAATTATCTTTATAATTAATAAACGTTATTCATTTTTTAAATTTATTCATTATTATTATTACTTATTTCATTAATAGTTGCTATATATTATATAATTTTATTTTTCTATTTAACATATATTAAACTAGTATATATATATACAATAATTTCACAACCACAAATATTTACATAATTAATGAAATATTATACAGAAACACACAACTTATTTTTATATAAATTATTAAAAATATAGTATTCATTTTTTAAATTCTTTTAGTTACATAAGATATTTAATATTTTTTAAATTAGTAAATTTAATATTTTTCTAATATTATTATGTTCATATTGTTTATTCATCTTTTTTATTTTTTCCTTTTTTTTGAACTTAATCATTTTATAATATTATTTATAAATATATATTTACTAATATTTAAAATTTTATGTATGTATTCATCTTCCTTTCAATATATATCCCTATTTTCTTAATAATTTTTTTAATTAATAAATCATTTTTTTTAATATTTTTAACGTCTACTGATTTTTAATTATTCAATTTCATTCTTTTTTTTCATTTATAAATTTAATTTTATATGTTAACTATTTATATTGAAAATATATTTTTAAATAAAAAATTATATATAAGAATATATTTTTCAAAAAAATTATTTATATAAATACATATAAATTGATATATTTATATTTATATAATTATAAAATTATGATAAATATACTTAAATAACAAATATAATTACTATATTTATATTTATATTTTCATATATTTATTAAATACATATAATTATATAAATATATAAAATTAATTTATCTTATAAAAATATATAGATATATGTGATTATCTAAATATATTTATAATTATATCAAAATATTTATAGTGCTTATAAAGATACATTGTTTTATCTCTTTATAAACATTGATAAAGATGTATTTTATTGGCCCTTATTATCATAGATGTTACATCCCAAGTATGTAATGAATAATAGATATTCTTATCTATGTCTATTTATGAATTAGATTGTGTTTTAGATGCTTAAATGAGAATAAATCAAATCTTAAACATGGAATACACTAATATTTTTATAAGACTTTTATACTGCCTTTTGATGGAAAACCATTTTTAAATCAATCTTTTGACAATTTATAAGATCTATTTGAAAAAATAAACTTATTCTTTATGATAGGGACATTGAAATATACTTTGGATAAATTTTTGGTATTTTTCTGACAATGTTAATTTTTTGATGAATAGTGATAAATACTGCATTTTACATCAAAACAGCTTTTTCATCTAAATTAATTATATTGTTAGATTAGCTTTTTAATTGGTTTTAAAGTGTAAATAGAATATATTTTTACCATTTAATCCAATGGTGTTCATTATAATTAATTTTACTTTGGAATTGGGCATAAACAAATGCCAAACTTTTCATAGATATTGTTTCAAAAAAACCCGCTATTTGTTTTGACAACAGGAATTTTTTTTAAATTAATTATTGAAATTTCTATGTTGGAATTTGGTAAAATGGATTCCATATTTTTAATCAGAAGTTCTGAATTATGTAATTAAGACTCTTTTGTTTTTGGACTTTGTGAATAGTAACGACGATAATTATCGTTAATTATCTTGATTAATTAGTAATCGGGTAGTTAAGGATAATAAAATAATATCATAATAATAATAAAATGATACCAAAATGTGTCCTAATACTAATGGTTGTGTCATGTCCCTCCATGGGATGCTTTTTCCCAAACTTGGGGACCCCATGGAATCACTTTTGTGTGATAATGACTTTTTATCTTTTTATTTTTTAAAGAAAGTAAATATAACAAAGAATGAATCACCTGAGAAAAACACTTTTAATTGTGTCTACATAAATTTTCTCTTGGACTATAAATATTCATTGGAAATATAAAAATATTTCCTACATCATAGTAATTTTTTATAATTTTTAGACATTAAATAAATTAAATTATATATGAGACTATGATAATGCAGAAATTACATCATTATTTAATGTTTTAAATAATATGAAATGATAATGTAAAATATAATACCTAAACATGTAAAAACCTATTTTATTGGTGTATTTAGAACTTTTATCACCTTATCCTCGAAATAAAAAAATTTGGGACCTTTAAAATCTGAAACTCATTTGAAAAAAAAGTAACATTTTATACCGTTCCAAGAGTGCCCCTCCTCTCATCTAATAAAAGTCCCCCACCTATACCTCCTTACCCACACCTCTCAAGCCTTTGGCTTGGCCAAGATCTGATTATTTTGTCTCTCCACATCCCTCTCTTAATCTTAGAAGCCTTACCTTAGGTAGAAAGCTCTTCCAGATACCTTTTTGGTTCAAACTAAGAGGAGTTACCCGATTCAAAGGTAATGTATTCTCTAATGATCTTTTGATTTATTTTGATTCTCCAACCCCCTAAAATCTTTTTATTCATTTATTTTGTAACAAAACCATTATCAAAAATATACTAGGATGTTTTAATAATAAGTTTTTGAGCTACACTTACACACACCTACATCTAATGGTTAAATAACATTCTGTTTCTGTGGATGGAAAATTTATGCCTCACGAAACGATGATTTTTCAACACTCATAAACCACCTTCAAAGGTGGCCATTAAGATGTAAATATATTTATATATTATATATAATATGTATATGTGTTAATTAATCCTCTGTATTTTTCATTTATGTCATACCTTTATGGTTTCTATTATTGGTAAACGCGATATATTCATTTTAGAAAGTGCTGACTACCGCCCCCTCAAAGTGATTTGATTCGTTAATACCATATTTGGTACGTATAAAGGATATATTTAATGATATTATATATGATATTATACTAGAATTATAATATACCTTTATATCATTATGATTTCACTCCATTAAGTAAGAAATATAAATGAAATTAGCATTCATGCGTACGTACGGCTTACCATCTCCATGAATGGTGCATTTCATTTCATACCTCTAAATGTTATGTAATATTATAAATGAAAGTATATAATGGATATATATTATATATATGATATCTACATCATGAATATAATTCTAGATATAATGGATATTTTACCCCATGAACAACTTGTAATTATAAAGAGTTTTTTTACTCAAGTACCAATGATAAAAAAATTACCATTATTAACATAAATAATTACATATTGTTCATTACATGGTAATAAGTGATATAAAAGGAATAATTAACATGAAAAAGGTTCTTAAGAAAGTTTAAATTAACTCATGTTTATTATTCAGGAGGTTAATGAACGATCGAGTCATGTCGGACCCAAGGTATGGGACTTCGTCTCAATCTCCTTTCATTGAGGCATATTTTGTTTTATACAGAACTTTCTTTCATACGGCGTATAAACCCCATTGACTTTTAAATTTACTCATAAGGAATCTTTTTTATATGAAGTGTTTACTAAATGACAAAAGGGAATGTTTTTCTTCATATGTATGCGGCGACAATGACTTTTCCGCCACTGTGACCATTATTTTAGTTTCGGCTTCCTCTACAAGCCATAACATTTTAAAAAAAAAAATACCATGTTATACTTTTCATTTATTTTGGTATTGAAAATGGTTTTCATAATGTTTTTATATCGATGTTTTGTATTGATATTTTGTGATTGAAATGTGGAAATGTTATGTTTCCTTTATGCATGTTTAATGTGATACGAGTATGTTATGGTTCTTGGCCATTGTTTATGAAGACGGGTGGTTCTGTGATAAACTAATGGCGGGTGAGCCCGATATAGCTCTCCAATAAATTGGATAATGTGAAGGAGTTAAACTTTATGGTTTCTCCAAATATATTTAGGTAAAATACTGTGAAATGTATTCCAAACGTAACCATGAGGGTTACTCCCTACGTAAGAGTGTTATGAAGGCCTAAAGTTTCCTTTATGTCTAATGATTTCAATGATTTATTCATGATTTGAGGAGGTATGTTAAAATGATTATGTTTTATGATTAAAGTATGATTCCATACATGAATTAATCTTTTCTTTTCGTACTTTTTTATCCCTTTCTAAGCTTCTTATGCTCATCCAATGTTTTTGAAATGTTTTTCACATGTCAAGGGAAAGGTACATGATGTGATGATAATGTCATGGAAGTGTCAAGAAAGAATCCATGTTTTATTTTAAATATGTTTCCATTGATGGAAAAAATAAGTACTATCATTTATGTAACCACTTTGTTTAAATGTGGAATGTAATGCATGTTTTATGATCTGATTCTCTAGAACTCTAAACCTGAAAAGATCCTCAACATGTATTCTTGAAATAACTCAAGATTAAGTAATGTTTAAGGTTGGGGCCTTATAGTTGGTATCAAAGGTCTGTTTTGATACCTTTAGGAATTATAATTATGTTAAATGATTATCCAAAAATATTTTTTTTGGACAAATTGAAATGATATAGCATTTGAATATTACCATGTTTCTTCATCAAAGACATGTTTTTTCAAAATTCATTTCCATAGAGGAAACAGGGAAGCAGTGCTATGAAGGTATACAGAAGGAAATGACCTTCTGAATCATCTTCCTGAGATGGTCGGAATTGGAACTGAACAGTTTTTCGCAATAATGGCGCAGTTGACTCAAGCGATAAATGGTGGTGGTGTCCATGCACGAGATCATCAAGAACAACTGTAGAGGAAGATGTTAGTGGTGGAACATTTCATGAGGAAACATTCCCCATCATTAAGAGGAGAATCTGACCATGTGCTAGCTAAAAGGTGGATTAAAGCACTGTAGAAGATTTTTGATGTCATGGGGTGTTCAGAAAATCAAAAGGTTAGTCTTGCTATTTACCGTTTGTAGGGAGTAGCAGATCATTGGTTGTCGATGGTTAAAAATATCAAAGACGCTGTTGACATTGATGATCTCGATTGGGATGAATTCAAAGGTATGGTTCTTGAGAAATATTTTCCTAATGCTGTTCGACTTAGGATCAAAAAACAAATCTCGGAATTGAGGCAAGAGTAAGACTCAATGGATTCTTATGAAGAAAGGTTCACTCGATTGGAAAGGTATGCTCCAAATTTTATTCGCGACCTTGATAAGAAAATAAATCATTTTTACTCAGGATTAAATCCAAAATATCAAAGGGATTTAGCTTCTTGCATGTTCAAGAGTTATGAAAAGCTTGTTTGATGTGCTGAGAAAGTGGAAATAGAGTTTTCTGATGATCAAGTATCCTATTACAACCAACAGAAGAAGAGACCGAGGTGGCAGGAGAAAGGGAATAATTCTTCAAAAAGGTCTGATGGTAAGAAAACTAATTTTTGAGTTTGTGATAAATGTTGTAAAATGCATGTTGGGGAATTTCTTCTGAATTCTGGAAAGTGCTATCGATGTGGTAAGATGGGACATAAGGCTGATGATTGCACTGAAAAAGATCAAGGTGATGGTAAGAACAAATTTGATTTATAGTTAGTGAAATTTTTCATGTGAAATGAGATGGGTCATTATGCAATCGAGTGTATGACAAAGAGCTCATGTGATGGCAAGCAGTTAGAAAACAAGTAGAAAGGGGATGTGAAATCATTTGCAACTACTTCAGCAGATGTTAGGCCAACAAATGAAGTGGTATCATGTACTTTGTTTGTTTTTTCAGAAAGACGTTCAGTGTGTGTACAAGAATGAACCCTTACTGTTGATAACATATCAAGAGGCTCAGAAACATCTAAAAGATGGAAATGAATGTTACCTTGCACATATTTTTGAAAAAAAAGGAACTGTTCAGATTAATGATGTGCCAGTGGTAAATGAGTATCCTAATGTTTTCTTGATGAGTTTCATGGAATAAAACCAGATCGGGAAGTTGAATTTACTGTTGACTTAGTTCATGATGCTAAGCCATTTTCAAAACCACCTTATCGAATGGCTCAAATTGAACTTTTGGAGTTGAAGGAGCAATTTCAAGATTTATTAGAGAAAGGTTTCATTCGACCTAGCACATCACCATGGGGTGCTCCAGTTTTATTTGTTAAAAAGAATGATGGTTATATGAGACTTTTCATTGATTATAGAGCCTTCAATAACATCACTCTTAAGAACAAATATCCTTTGCCTCAAATTGATGATTTTTTTGATCAGCACCAGGGAGCATAGTTTTTTTCAAAGATTGACCTGAGATCGGGGTACCATCAGTTGAAGGTAAAGGATGCTTATGTTCTGAAGACCGTGTTTCGAACAAGATATGGACATTATGAATTTTTAATAATTCCTTTTGGGTTAACCAATGCACCTATTGTATTCATGGACTTAATGAATAGAATTTTCCATGAGTTCTTGGATAACTATTTGGTGGTTTAAATTGATGATATTTTGGTGTTTTCTAAAAGTAAAGAGGATCATGAAATTCATTTAATAGTTATTTTTCAATCCTTAAAAGAAAAGAAACTATATTTGAAATTCAGAAAGTCTGAGTTTTGGTTGAAAAAAATTTCTTTCCTTGGTCACATTTTTTCAAAAGATGGCATAACTGTTGATCCTGCAAAAAAAGCTTGTTAAAGAATTGCCAAGACCCACAAATGTAACTGAGATTCGTAGCTTCCACGGTTTGGTACGCGATTACCGAAGTATTGTTAGAAATTTTTCCCAGTTATCTAGTCCAATGACTAAGATAACTCGGAAGGGTGTTAAGATTATCTTGACAAAAGAATGTGATGATTTTTTTCAAGAGCTGAAAAGAAGAATGGTGAATGCTCCAGTTTTGGCACTACCTTCCAGGAATAGGGAGTTTTTTATCTACAGTGATGCTTCATTTAAAGTACATGGTTGCGTCCTAATGCATAATGATCAGGTAATTTCTTATTCATCACATTAGATGAAAACTCATGAGGTAAAATAACCTACACATGATTTGGAATTAGATGTTGTTGTTTTTTCTTTAAAAATTTGAAGGCATCATTTGTATGGTGTAAAGTTTGAAATATATACTGATCAAAAAAGTTTAAAGTATATATTCACTCATAATGAATTAAACATGAGATATAGGAGATGGCTATAATTAATCAAAGATTATGATTTTGAAATTCACTACCATCCAGGAAAAGCAAATAAAGTGGCTGATTCTTTGAGTCGAAAAAGTAATGCTTCATTAACAATGTTGTGTATGGAACGTGAACCTTCGGTAAAGGATTTTATGAACATTGGCATAGAAGTTGTTGGTTCCAGATGTCCTTCTGTTCTGTTTCAGGTATCAGTGAAATCTTCTCTATTAGATAGAATTTAGAAAGCACAGAATCAAGACAGCGAGTTGTAGAAAAAGGTAGAGCTGGTTCAGAAGGGTAATTTGCCTGAATTCAACATTGAAAATGGTTGTGTTTTATGCTTTGGGAAGATATTTTGTCTGCCTTGTGATTCACAGTTGAATATAGTGTTGTTATGTGAAGCTCATAGTTCTCCGTTTTCAGTTCATACAAGCAGTACTAAGATGTATAGGGATCTTCAGGAGTATTAATGGTTGGACAAAATGAAAAGAGATGTTGCTGATTTTATTGTGAAGTGTTTGACTTTTCAATAGGTTAAAGAAGATCGGAAGTTACTGTAAATACTGGTAAAATTCAAGGAAATTTTTTATCTTAATTTCCTTTGGGATTTTAAAAGAACACAGTTTCTGATGGCACCTGATTCTGAGGCCCGGTGTGCCCGATATCATTTTCCGAAGTTTATCTCGGGTACGTTCAGTGAACGAATGAGCGGGTTTTTCTATCTTTTTAACAGATGCTCGGAATCACATTACGAGGGTACTGATGGAATCGCAGCGCCGGTAATTGCTTAGAAACACCTTTTCCATTATTGTGTTTTCTCAGGTGGTGTTTTTAAATTTTGGGGTTATGTAAAGGAATAAAATTAAAATTTGATGCACAATTTTTATTTTACATCAAGTTGTTTATCCTAAGCTAAGTGTTGGATGTGGGACCCAATATATCCTACCCACTTGGTAGGATATTTGTGAGGTGGGTCCCACACGAGCCCCGCAGTTTCTTTTCTTCTAAGTAACGCACTCGCACCCCCCTTTTTAATCAAGTCATACAATGTGTTTATTCTGGTTAAGAAACGCCTCTTTAATGTGGCGGTTTAGGCGTTGGAATTAAATTAACTTAACTGTTTCGTTCGTTTTTTAATTTATTAAAACGCAAGCCTTCTGAAATAAAAATTAGATAACTCTTATATTTATTAGGGTGGTGTTGAGAGGCTAGAAATAATTCTCAGTCTCTTGAAGTTCTTCCTCATCGAAAAGAACGCGAAGAACGCGAATAACATGAAGAATGTGAAGAACGTCGGATCCTCGGAAATCAACGATGCCCCGTCCGCGACGCTTCTTCCGTGACACCCCTTCCGCGACGCTTCTTCCGTGAAGCCTTCTTCCGTGAAATTATTTTCCTCGACGAACCCTCACTCGACGACGCTTGAGGTATGGGTTTTGATTCAATTAAATATTTGTGATTGAAACCCATGACGTATGTTTAAATATTTGTCAGAAGACTTTTAAAACCGCTAACGCAGTGGGTGCGGACCAACGAACAAGTTCGAACCCACCGCCCCTTCGTTGTTGGTGTGTGGATTGGTGGGCAATGATGAAGTAGGCCGCATGGACGTTGTGAGGTATTCACAGTGAAGAACCAGTCCCGGGAGGGCCGTTGGTGGAGACGTCAGGGAAATACGACCACCGGAACTCGTCCGGTGGTCCGCAGAGCAACCCGTCGGCGCGCCGCCGGGAAGAGCCGTTGCGGCTAAAGCCGCGGCAGCAGGCCGGTAGTCCCGCGACCACGCGGGACCGAAGGATGTAGGACGTAGCAACCGACCACATCTGTTGGAAAAGGGTGGCCCCCACGCCGGGCCTCGGTTCGGGTCGACCCAGTTCAGGCCCACCCTGGGGGTATCGGGCCGGATCGGACCGAGCCCGAACCCCCTAATACAGAACCTCCATCGGTCTTCTTTCCATATCAGGGGCTTCAGACATCCGATCGACGCTCCATCATATGAGTAGCAATCCATGGATCGATATGGTCGTTTTGGTATATTATACTCAATGTTTTGGAGGACTTTGGGTTCGTCCAGGTTGGTTCGTACACGAAACCAACCGGTCCCTCGGAGCAGAAACACTCATAACATGAACTTCAGACGTCTAATTGACATGCCGTCGACTTTGACGGATTATTCTAAGTGAGATGGACCTTTTGGATTACTCCACTTGAGGATTGGATGGATTTGGAGGATGGTCGAGTTGGTTTTGAGTTAAAAACTAACCGGGCCCCTGAAACGAAAAAAATGATAGCTTTCAGACCGGACGTCTGTTTGAAGAACCGTCAGCGGCGTAGGTGATCACGTTGAGAAATTCCCCCTATGAGAATGACCTATAGGAGTTCGGTGTATAGTTGAGATACGGTCGGGTTGGTTCGTACACGAAACTAACCGGGCCCCTGGGACGAAAAGGCTAGCAACTCACAGACCAGGTTTCTGACTGACGCGTCGTCTGTTGCGTTGAGACTCCTATGGCGAGGCGGTCCTTTGAGATACTTCATCATGGAAATACGTGATACTTGGAGTATTGAACAGTATCTCTTGGAGTGGACCTCCCCGGTGACGAGCTAGCAGAGTGCAGAGACCTAGTAGCTGGTTGAGACTTGTCGACTGATGATCTATCGACTCAGTGTATTTCGGATAGCCTAGTGGGGAGCGCTTGGTTGTAGCAGCAGACCCATGATGGAGGAGCGCTTTGTATTAGTGGAAGTCCCGTTTTACTCAACAGAAGGAGTACCTCTGAAAGCTATGAGGGTGAGTGCTTGGTTGTAGCGGCAGACCCACGGTGGAGGAGCGCTTTGTTGTAGTGGAAGACCCATGGTACTCAACAGAAGGAGTATCTATGGAGGCTATGAGGGGGAGCTCATGGTTGTAGCGGCAGAACCACGGCGAAGGAGCGCTTGGTTGTAGCGGCAGACCCGAGGTACTCAACAGAAGGAGTACTTCTGTAGGCTATGAGGGGGAGCACTTGGTTGTAGCGGCAGACCCACGACGGAGGATTGCTTGGTTGTAGAGGCAGTCCTACGGTACTCAACAGAAGGAGTACCTCTGGAGCCTATGTGGGGGAGTTCTTGGTTGTAGCAGCAGGCCCACAATTCTTGATAGAGGAGGAGTTCGGCGTGCTTGGTTGTAGTGGCAGGCCCATTGTACTCGACAGAGGAGGAGTTCTCTAGCAGCCGTTGTTTTTACATCATGAAGAAGTATACCTGTGTGTGATGAGTCTTGATTTTCAATCCTTATCTTCGATAAGTTTGACTTGATACCCCGTGTGGATTACGTTATGCTTTCCTATGTAGAGTTTGTTGTGTTTTCCAGTGTGGAATGGGTTTTACATGGGCTCAGATTTTGGAGCCGAATGAGAATTGACGACTTGTGTATATGAATGGGAATATACCTAAGTAGTGTTGGTTGTTACTCCGTGATTGTATTTATCCTTTGTGGATTCTGGGAGACCTTTGGGGGTCTCAGGGTCCCTACTGAGTATCTCATCCTCACCCCCACACAGGCTATTCCCGCACTACTTGTGTTGGATGCAGATTTCGGACATCGCTGATCGTGGTTGAGGCACAAGAAGCAGGCCGGTACCCAGAGGTGGACCACTGGGCGGGGCATACTCGGAGCAGACGGCTGGACCCGAGGAGCTGTGGAGGCAATCATTACCCACCCTTTAGGTGGGACTTCCAGTGGATGGCTCGAGGTTGCGGATTAACTTTTTAGTTGTTGTACTCTCCTTTTCACTTGTACTTTACTTTCAGTTTGGGTTTGTATTCTAGCCCACTTACTTTACCACACATTCTTTTGTTCCCACTTTTTACTATGTGTTTACTTCTGTTTTCTTTCTCCATGGTGTTTGTTTACTTTACAATGGAAATGACTTCCCTTTATACTGGGAATTACTCTTTGGTGCTAGTCACCAGCCCCTGGCCTATGGAAGGCGGGCTTGGGGTAGTCACGGCACGGGCCCCGTGGGCGGGTCATGACAAATTGGTATCAATGGATTTCGGTTCTACCGCAGAACTCAGGACTCTAGTCTTATTCTATGTGAAGAAATATTGTTAGGTGTATTTAGTGTGGCTATCAGTCTAGGGAGTCCAGTGTTGGTGCGGCAGCCGACGTATTTGTACACTAGGACCCTGACTTCTGATTTCCGACTTAATGCACGAAAACATTGATTGCATGTGTGTTTAAAGTTTTCTTTGTGATTACTTTGTGTCAGCTCACCAGGTATACTGTTTGACCATGGAACACCTGTTTCTTTTCAGTATGGCCCCATGAAGACAGCCATCTAGGGTTCCGAGTGTTGTACATGACGACAGCCCACTGAGCGACGAGGCCTTGGTATAGGGCCCTTTGACAGCAGAGGCACCGGAAATACCTCTACCCGTTGAGCCACCGATGCTACCAGCCCTAGCCGCTGATGGTGCACGTCGCCTTAGTGCACTGCACGAGTTTCAGCGTCAGTGACTGCCCAGGTTCTGTGGAGAGATGGACCCTCAGGCAGCCAAGGATGGGCTGGAGGCAGTTGTGCGAGTTTTCCGTTTGGTAGGGACACCAGCTGACCTTATGGTGGTCCTTGCAACGAGCCTCCTGCACGCAACATCAGGGAGATGGTGGAGCTTGATGATCCAGGTGAATGATGAGGAATATCTCCTTTGGAAGGACTTTGAGAGCCTTTTCGGCTCAGATTTCATCCAATCCACCCTCCGTGATGTGCGCATCTATGAGCTACTACAGCTGTGGCAGGCCAGCATGACAGTAGCCCAGTATGCGGCGAGGTTTATCGATCTCTCGCGCAATTCGACGGACATGGTACAAGACCCATTCTTTAGGGCCCGAACAATCGAGCAGGGGCTCAGGAGAGAGATCAGAGCTTAAATTGTTTCTCACAGCATTCCGACACAGACAGGGGTGTTGGAGCTAGCCCTCTTAGTGGAGAGTTTCCTTGCTCAGTAGTCACCCACAGCAGGACCCACCACTAGCCAACATGCGAAACAGTCTTCTACAGTGACCAGTAGACAGATGATGTAGGGGTCCAAGAGGACTATACCTACAGGTGGTCGACCGCATAACACATGATCGTTTATGCGAGGCACCCGGGGTGGACAACGACTTACCATGTGCGGAAATTGTTACTCCTGCGGCGGAGTTGGTCAAATGGCTCGTGACTGTCCGACCCGCCATACGGATGACCAGTAGATGAAAGAAGGACCTCCCAGGCAGAGGTAGAGGTTCGATTGAGGAATACCGCATGGAGCAAGAGACCGTGGCAGGGGAGCTGGCTGTGCATCTGGAGGTGGACAATGCTTCGATGAGTTGCCACCACCACCACCAGAAGGTCCACCCCGACCGCAGGGACCTGGTGGACACGGGAGAGCTCAGCTTCAGGCAGCTGAGGCCTACGATCATGGAGCTCCGGGAGCATATGGACAGGGGAGGGTCTAGCTCCAGACCCGGAGACTTTTGTTTATGCTACTTCTAGCTTTGTTGATTTTTGTTTGTAGATGCTTTGTGTCTTTGTACATTGAGCTGCAATAATAAAGGACACCTTTCTTGTGGAATTTACCTTCCTCTTCTCTCTTTATGTTGTTACTAAGAGGTTCTGGTTTAAAAACCGTTGACTTGACCCTCACATAGAGATACCTTCTGGAGGAGACCCAGTGACCACACACTGGTGCCGATAGTGTGACTCAACACTTTGAGGCGAGAGTAATGGTTGGATCTCTTGGTAGTAGCGTCGAGGCAGTATGACGTCATCCTTGGTATGGGTTAGTATCATCCATATCTGGATTGACTGTATTAGGCGAAAAACGTGGTTCATCCTGGGGATGAGACTATATTTCTCTTAACGTCAATGAAAAAATCTCAGCAGCTCTTGTTGGAAAAGAAAGTTCCAAGCCATCCAAGAGCGGATGAGGACAGCTCTGAGCCATCAAAAGTCTAGTGCTAAAAGGTGGCGGAGACCTCTAGAGTACGAGGATGGTGACCACATTTCCCTACGGGTCTGACCTAGACGTGTGTTACAGATATGTGGCCAAGGCGACAAGTTTTCTCCGAGGTTCAGTGGACCTTTTCAGGTCCTCAGTAGGGTAGGCAAGGTGGTTTACCGCTTGACCCATCCACCTCAGTTACACCAGGTGCATGAATACTTCGACTTATCTCAACTGAGGAGATACGTGTTCGACCCTTCTCATATCATCGACCATGAAGAGTTGGACATTGGCGATGGGGTGACTTTTGTGGAGGTCCTAGTGGATATTGAGGATCGACATGATTGGGTCCTACGTGGACGGTCGATTCCTTTAGTGCACATCAGATGGCAGTACAAGAACATCCAGGAGAGCACTTGGGAGCGGGAGGCTCAGATGCATGCTCAGTACCGCTTTTGTAACCCTAGTTTGTGTTAAAACATTAAAAGGACGTAAATCCCTGAGTTGGGAGTAATGTAAAGACCCTTAAAAGCAAGGAATTTTTTTTTCTTAATTTCATTTCATATTTTACAAGAACTCAGTTTCTGACGGCACCTGATTCTGAGGCCAGGAATCATTGTCCAAAGTTTAGCTCAGGTACGTTCAGTGAACGAATGAGCAGGTTATTTCAACTTTTGAACAAGTGCTCGGAATAGAATTCTGAGGGCACCGATGGAATCGAAGCGCAAGTAATTGCATAGAAACACCTTTTCCAAAGTTGCGTTTTCTCAGGTGTGGTTTTTAAATTTTGGGTTTAAGTAAAGGAATAAAATAAAAATTTGATGCACAATTTTTATTTTACATCATGTTGTTTAACCTAAGCTATGTGTTGGAAGTGGGATCCACAATATCCTACCCACATGGTAGGATATTTTTGAGGTGGGGCCCACACGATCCCCACCGTTTCTTTTCTTCTATGTAACGCACCCGCACCCCCCTTTTTAATGACGTCAATCCGTGCATTTATTCTAGTTAAGAAATTCCTCTTTAATGTGGCGGTTTAAGCGTTACAATTAAATTCAATTAAATCTTTGTGATTTAATGTGGCGGGCGACGATAAAGCAGGCCGCACGGGTGTTGTGAGGTCTTTTCAGTGAAGAAGCGGTCCCGGGAGGGCTGTTGGCGAAGTCGGCAGGCAAATCCGACCACCAGAGCTCGTCCGGTGGTCCGCGGAGCGACCCTCTGGCGCGCCTCGCCGGCGCGGTGGTGCCGGTGGTAGGCCGGATGTCCCGCGACCACGCAGGACCATAGGAGGCCAGACGCAGCAACCGGCCGCATCCGTTGGCCAAGGGCGGCGCCCACGCGGAGCCGCGGTTCGTCCAGGGGGGGGGGGGGGGGTGTTTCCCCCCTTTTTGCACGGTGGCGTGGCCAGCACCAGCACGCCAGGCTGTGCCCAGGCCGGGCCGGGCCACGCCAGCCGGGCCGGGCCACGCTTGCCGGGCCACGCCCAAGCGGGCTAGACCCGGACCTGGTTCGGGTCGACCCGGTTTGGGCCGACCCTAGGGGTATCGGGCCGGGTCGGACCGGGTCGGAACCCCCTAATACCGAACCTCCATCGGTCTTTGGTCCATATCAGGGGTTGTGAACCTCTGATCGACGCACCGTCAGCTGCGTAGAGATCCTTGGATCAAGATGGTCGTTTTGGTATATTATATTCAAGGTTTCAGAGGACTTTGGGTTCAGCTGGTTTGGTTCGTACACGAAACCAACCGGGCCCTCGGAGCAGAAATGCTCATAACATGAACTCCGAACGTCTGATTGACGTGTCGTCTAATTTTATGGATTCTTCTATGTGAGACGAAACTTTTGGCTTACTACGCTCAAGTTTTGGACGTAGTTGGTCGACAGTTGGGTTGGTTTTGACTTAAAAACCAATAGGGCCCCTGCAACGGAAAAGCTGATAGCTTTCAGACCGACCGTCCGTTTGAAAACCTGTTAGCATCATAGGTGATCACTTTATGAAATGGTCCCTATGAGCATTCCCTATGAGATTTCGGGGTACAGTCAAGATACGACCGGGTTAGTTCGGACACGAAACCAACCGGGACTCTGGGACGAAAGGGATAGTAACTCACAGACTGGGCGTCTGACTGACGCACCGTCTGTTGCGTTGAGACCCTTATGACGAGGCCGTCCTTTGAGATACTTCATCTTGGAACTACGTGATACTTGGAATATTGACCGGTAGCTCATGGAGCAGACCCTCATGGTGACGAACTAGCAGAGTGTAGAGACCTAGTAGCTGGCAGAGACTTGACAACTGCTGATCTATCGACTCAGTGTATTTAGAATAGACTAGTGGGGAGAGCTTGGTTGTAGCGGCAGACCCACGGCGGAGGAGCGCTTGTTAGTAGTGGCAGACCCGTGGTACTGAACAGAAGGAGTGCCTCTGGAGGCTATGAGGGGGATCGCTTGGTTGTAGCGGCATACCCATGGCGGAGGAGCACTTGGTTGTAGTGGTAGACCCATGGTACTCAACAGAAGGAGTACCTCTAGAGGCTATGAGGGGGAGCACTTGGTTGTAGCCGGATACCCACGGAGGAGTAGCGCTTGGTTGTAGCGGCAGACCCGCGGTACTCAACTGGAGGAGTAACTCTGGAAGCTATGAGGGGGAGTGCTTGGTTGTAGTGGCGGACTTGTAGTACTCAACAGGAGGAGTACCTCTGGAGCCTATGGGGGAATTGCGTGGTTGTAGCAGCAGGCCCACAATTGTTGACAAAGGAGGAGTTTGGCCCACTTGGTTGTAGTGGCATGACCAATGTACTCGACAGAAGATGAGTTCTCCAGCAGCCATGACTTTGACATCATGAAGAAGTATGCTTGTGTGAGATGAGTGTTGATTTTCAATACTTATCTTCGATAAGTTTGACTTTATATTCTGTGTGGATTAATTTATGATTTCCTATGTGGATTTGGTTGGGTTTTCCTGTGTGGACTGGGTTGAACTTGGGCTCGGATGTTGGAGCCGAATGAGAATTGATGACTTGTGTATATGTATGGGCATATACCTACGTAGTGTTGGATGTTACTTCATGATTGTATTTATCCTTTGTGGATTCTGGGAGACCTTCAGGGGTCTTGGGGTCCCTACTGAGTATCTTATACTCACCCCTGCACGGGCAATGCCCGCACTACTTGTGTTGGATGCAGATAACGGACAACGCTAATCATGGTTGAGGCATGAGGAGCAGGTCGGTACCCGGAGGTGGACCACTGGGCGGGGAGTTCTCAGAGCGGATGGCTGGACCCGAGGAGCTATGGAGGCTATCTGTACCTACCCTTCAGGTGGGACATCCAGTGGACGGCTCGAGGATGTGCTTTAACTTTTCAGTTTTTGTACTCTCCTTTTCAGTTGTACTTTACTTTCAGTTTGTGTTTGTATTCTGGCCCTCTTACTGTACCACACTTTTTTTTGTACCCATTTTTTACTTAGTGTTTACTTCTTCTCTCTTAATATTTGGTGTTTTTTTACTTTACAATGGAAATTCCTTCCCTTTATACATGGAATTACGCCTTGGTGCTAGTCGCCAGCCCCTGTACTATGGAAGGCAGGCTTGGGGTAGTCGAGGCATGGGCCCCGAGGGCGGGTCGTGACAAATTGGTATCAATGGAGTTCAGTTCTACCGTATAACTCAAGAATCTGGTCGGTTTCTATGTGAAGTAATAGTGTTAAGAGTGTTGAGTGTGGCTATCAGTACAGGGAGTCCAGTGTTGGTGTGGCGGCCGACGTATCCATACACCAGGACCCTGACTTCTGATTTCCGACATAATGCACTAAAACATTGATTGCATGTGTGTTGCAAGATTTCTTTGTGATTACATTGTGTCAGCTTACTTGGTATACTGTTTGACCGTGGATCACCTATTTCTTTTCAGGATGGCCCCACGATGACAGCCATCTAGGGTTCCGAGCGTTATAAATGACGACAACCCACCGAGTGATGAGGCTTCAGTACAGGGCCCTTTGACAGTAGAGGCAACGACGGTACCTCTACCCACCGAGCCACCGATGCTACCGGCCCCAGCCGCTGATGGTGCACGTCACCTTAGTGCACTGCATGAGTTTCAACGCCATTGACTGCCTAGGTTCCATGGGGAGACAGACCCTCAAGAAGTTGAGGATGGGTTGGAGGCAGTTGTGCGAGTTTTCCGTTTGGTAGGGACACCTGCTGACCTTATGGAGGTCCTTCCAGTGAGCCTCCTACACGCGGCATTAGGAAGATGGTCAAGCTGGATGCTCCAGGTGCACGACGAGGAATCTCTCCTTTGGACGGACTTTGAGAGACTTTTCTTCTCAGAGTTCGTCCTAGCCACCATCCATGTGATGCGCATCCAGGAGGTACTACAGCTGCGGCAGGGCAGCATGATAGTATCTCAGTACGCTTCGAGGTTTACCGATCTCTCGCGCTATTTGATGGACATGGTACGAGACCCATTCTTCAGGGCCTGAAAATTAGAGTAGGGGATTAGGCAAGAGATCAGAGCATCAGTTGTTTCTCACAGCATTATGACACAGACATGGATGTTGGAGAGAGACCTCTTAGTGGAGAGTTTTATTGCTTAACAATATCCAGCATCAGGACCCACCACTTGCCGACATGCGGTAGAGTCTCCTGCAGCGTGTAGTAGACAGATGATGCAGGGGCCCAAGAGGACTAGACCTACATGTGGTCGACCACATGACACATGATCGTTTGTGTGAGGCACCAAGGGTGGACAATGACTTACCATGAGCGGACAGTGTTACTCCTACGGTGGGGTTAGTCAAATGGATCGTGACTATCCGACCTTCCATACAGATGACCATCAGATGAATGAAGGACCTCCCAGGCCGAGTCAGAGGTTCGATCGAGGCGGACCGCGTGGAGCAGGAGACCATGGCAGGGAAGCTGGCCATGCATCTGGAGGTGGACGAAGCTTCGAGGTGTTGCCACCACCACCATCAGGAGGTCCACCCCGACCGCAGGGAACTGGTGTACGTGGTAGAGCTCATCTTCAGGGAGATATTCCTACGATCATGGAGCTCTGGGAGTAGATGGATAGGAGAGAGACTAGCTCCAGACCTGGAGACTTTTTTTATGCAGCTTCTAGCTTTGTTGATGTTTGTTTGTAGATGCTTTTTGTCTTTGTACTTTGAGTTGCAGTAAGAAAAGACATCATTCTTGTGGCGTTTACCTTCTTGTCCTCTCATTATGTTGTTAGTAAGAGGTTACAGTTTAAAAACTGTTGAATTGACCCTCACATTGAGATACCTACTAGAGGAGACCCAGTGACCACACACTGATGCCGACAATGTGACTCAACACTTGGAGGTGAGAGTAATAGTTGGATCTCTTGGTAGTATCGTCGAGGCCTTACGACGTCATCATTGGTATGGGTTAGTATCAAATATATCGGGATTGACTGTATTAGGTGAAGAACATGGTTCATCCAGGGGATGAGACCGAGGTTCTTTTATCGGAAAAGAAGAAATCTCAGCAGAACATGTAGGACCAAAAAGTTACAAGCCATCCAAGAGCGGATAAGGACACCTCAGAGTCGGAAAAAGTATAGTGCTGAAAGGAGGCGGAGACCTCTAGAGTTTGATTATGGTGACAAAGTTTACCTATGGGTCTCACCACGACGTGAGTTATGGAGATGTGGCCATGGAGAAAAGTTGTCTCCAAGGTTCAGTGGACCTTTTCAGGTCCTTAGCAGGGTAGGTGAGGTGGTTTACCGCTTGACCCATCCACCACAGTTACACCAAGTGCACGATGACATCCACGTATCTCAACTGAGGAGATACGTGTTTGATCCTTCTTATATCATCGACCATGAGGAGTTGGAAGTTGGTGATGGGGTGACTTTTGCGAAGGTCCCAGTGGCGATTGAGGATCGACAGGATCTTGTCCTATGTGGATAGTCGATTACTCTAGTGATAATTATATGGCTGTACGGGAACCTCCAGGAGAGAGCTTGGGAGCGAGAGGCTCAGATTCATGCTCAGTACCGCTTTTCTAACCCTAGTTTGTGTTAAAACTTTACGAGGACGCAAATCCCTGAGGTTGGAGTAATGTAAAGACCCCTAAATTCAATGGAATTTTATTTCTTATTTTCATTTGGGAATTGACAAGAACACAGTTTTTTTGATGGCACCTGATAACGAGGCCCGTAATCATTTTCCGATGTTTAACTCGGGTACGTTTAGTGAACGAACGAGAAGGTTTTTCTAACATTTGAACCGGTGATCGGAATCAAATTCCGATGGCACCGATGGAATCGCAGCGCCGGTAATTACTTAGAAACACCTTTTCCAAAGTTGCATTTGTTCGGGTGTGGTTTTTAAATTTTGGGGTTAAGTAAAGGAATAAAATAAAAATCGGATGAAAATTTTTTATTTTACTTCAAGTTGTTTAACCTAAGCTAAGTGTTGGAAGTGGAACCCACAATATCCTACCCACTTGGTAGGATATTTGTGAGGTGGGACCACACGAGCCCCACCGTTTCTTTTCTTCTAAGTAATGCACCCACACCACCCTTTTTATTTAAGTAAAACCGTGTGTTTATTCTGGTTAAGATACGCCTCTTTAATGTGGCGGTTTAAGCGTTGCAATTAAATTCACTTAATTGTTTCGTTCATTTTTTAATTTTTTTTAAAACTCAAGACTTGTGAAATAAAAATAAGATAACTCTTATTTTTATTAGGGTTGTGTTGAGAGGCTAGAGAGAATTCTCAGGCTCTTGAAGTTACTCCGCCTCGGCGAAGAACGTGATGAACGTGAAGAACATCGGATACTCGGAAATCGACGACGCCCCTTCCGTGACTCTTCTTCCGTGACGCCCCATCCACGATGCTTCTTCCGCGACGCCTACTTCTGCGACGTGCTTTTCCGTGGCGAACCCTCTCTCGACGACGCTTGAGGTAGGAGTTTTGATTCAATTAAATATTTGAAATTTATACCCACGGCGTATGTTTATATATTTTTCAGAAGACTTTTAAAACTGCTAACGCGGTGGTTGCGGACCAAAAAACAAGTCTGAACCCACCGCCCCTTCGTTCTTGGAGTGCGGATCGGTGGGTGATGATGAAGCATGATGCACGAGTGTTTTTAGGTCATCGCAGTGAAGAACCGGTCTCGGGAGGGCCGTTGGAGAATACGACATGCAAATCCGACCCCCGGAGCTCGTCCGGTTGTCCGCGGAGCAACCCGCCAGCGCGCCTCGCCGGCGGCCGGAGGCGGTGCCCGTCGCGCCGCCAAGAAGAGCCGTCACAGCTTTATCCGCGGAGGTATACCGATAGTATGACAACATCACGGTACTGGAGGAGCTGAGACGCGACAACCGGCTGTGTCCCTTGGAAAAGGGCGGCCCCCACTCGGAGCCGCGGTTCGTCCAGGGGGGCGGTTTCCCCCCGTTTTGTGCGGCGGCTTGGCCAGCGCCAGCACGCCGGGCCGCGCCGCCCGGCCGGACCGCCAGGCTGGGCCGCGCCCAGGCCGGGCTAGGCTGGGCCCATGTGGGCCGGACCCGGACCCAATTCGGGTCGACCCGGTTCGGGCCGACCCTAGGGGGATCGGGCCGGGTCGGACCGGGCCCGAACCCCCTAATATAGAACCTTAATCGTTCTTTTGTCTATATCTTGGGTTGAGGACCTCCGATCGACGCACCGTCAGCTACGTAGCAATCCATGGATTGCGATGGCCGTTTTGGTATATTATACTCAAGGTTTTAGAGGACTTTGGATTCGGCCAGGTTGGTTCGTACACGAAACCAACCGGGCCCTCGGAGTGGAAACGCTCATAACATGAACTCCGGATGTCTGATTGACATTTTGTTGACTTTGATGGATTCTTATAAGTGATACGGACCTTTTGTATTACTCCTCTCGAGGTTTGGACGCAGTTGGTGGACGGTCGGGTTGGTTTTGACCTAAAAACCAACCGAGCCCCTAAAACGGAAAAGATGATAGCTTTCAGACCGGATGTCCGTTTTACGAACCGTCAATGGCGTAGGTGATCACGTTGAGAAATGGTACCTATGAGCATGCCCTATGAGAGTTTGGGGTATAGTTCAGATACGACTGGGTTGGTTCGCACACGAAATATACAGGGCCCCTGGGACTAAAAGACTAGTAACTCATAGACCGGGCTTCCCACTGACGCGCCGTCTATGGAGTTGATACCCCTATGACGAGGAGTTCCTTTGAGATATTTCTTCGTGGAACATCGTGATACTAGGAGTATCGACCGGTAGCTCGTGGAGTGGACCCTCCCGATGACGAGCTAGAAGAGTGTAGAGACCTAGTAGCTGGCTGAGACTTGATGACTGCTGATCTATCGACTCAGTGTATTTCGGATAGCCCAGTGGGGAGAACTTTGTTGTAGCGGCAGACCCACGGCGGAGGAGCGCTTGGTAGTACTGGAAGACCTGTGGTACACAACAGAAGGAGTACATCTGGAGGCTATGAGGGGGATCGCTTGGTGGTAGCGGCAGACACACGGAGGAAGAGCGCTTGGTTGTAGCGGCAGAACCGCGGTACTCAACAAAAGAAGTACCTCTGGAGGCTATGAGGGGGAGCCCTTCGTTATAGCGGCAGACCCACGGCAGAGAAGCACTTGGTTGAAGCGGAAGACTCGTGGTACTCAAAAGAAGGAGTACCTATGGAGGCTATGAGAGGGGGCGCTTGGATGTAGTGGCAGACCCACGGTGGAGGAGCTCTTGGTTGTAGAGCTAGAACCGTGGTACTCAACAGAATGGGTACCTATGGAGCCTATGTGGGGGAGCACTTGGATGTAGAAGCAGATCCACCATTCTCGATAGAGGAGGTGTTCGGCGCGCTTGGTTGTAGCAGCAGGCCCACTATACTCGCCAGAGGAGGAGTTCTCCAGTAGTCGTGGTTTTGACATCATGAATAAGTATACCTGTGTGAAATGAGTATTGATTTTCAATCCTTATCTTCGATATGTTTGACTCGATACCCTGTGTGGATTACGTTATCCTTTACTTTGGGGATTTGGTTGTGTTTTTCTGTGTAGACTGGGTTGTACTTGGGCTCCGATGTCGGAGCTGAACGAGAATGGATGACTTAGGTTTATGTATGGGCATATACCGAAATAGTTTTGGAGGTTACTTCATGATTGTATTCATCCTTTGTGGATTCCGGGAGACCTTAAGGGGTCTCGAGGTCCCTACTGAGTAGCTTATACTCACCCCTGCACGGGCTATGCCCGCACTACTTGTGTTGGATGCTGACGACAGATAGAGCTGATCATGGTTGAGGCATGAGGAAAAGGTCAGTACCCGGAGGTGGACCACTGGTCGGGGCGTACTCAGAGAGGACATCTGGACCCGAGGAGATGTGGAGGCTATCTCTACCCACCCATCAAGTGGGACTTCTAGGGGACGGCTCGAGGATGCGGCTTTAATTTTCAGTTGTTGTACTCTCCTTTTCAGTTGTACTTTAGTTTCAGTTAGAGTTTGTATTATGTCCCACTTACTTTACCACACTTTCATTTGTACCCAGTTTTTATATAGTGTTTAATTCTTCTTGCCTGCTTTGTGGTGTTTTTTAACTTTACAAAGGAAATGTCTTCCCTTTATACGGGGAATTACGCCTCGGTGCTAGTCGCCAGCCCCTGGCCAATGGAAGGCAGGCTTGTGTTAGTCACGACACGGGCCCTGAGGGCGGGTCTTGACAGTTACCAAAAGGGATGCTTCAGCCTTTACTAGTTCCAGAGTGGTAATGGAAGAATATATCCATGGACTTAATTGTGGGATTGCCGAAGACACCTCGAGGTAATAATTCAATCTGGGTTATTGTTGATCGCTTGACTAAATATGCTCATTTCATTGCTATACAAGATAATTTTACCCTAGATCAACATTCTCTTTTGTATCTTAATAAAATAGTCAGGTTACATGGAGTTCATCTCTCCATTGTATCCGATTGTGATCCCGGGTTTACATATAACTTTTGGAAAGGCCTTCAGAAGTCGTTGGTTACTGAATTAAATTTTATTACATCTTTTCATCCTCAATCAGATGGGAAGTAAGAACGAACAATTTAGACTTTGGAGGACATGCTACCTTCTTTTTCTATAGATTATCAGGGAAGCTGGGACCAACATCTTTTCTTGGTTGAGTTTTCTTATAATAATAGTTTTCATTGATGTATACAGATGGCACCATTTGAGGCATTATATGGGATGCAGTGTCAAACTCCAGCTTTTTGGGATGAAGTGGGTGAAATGATGTTGATGGGACCAGAATTGGTATAAGAGTTGGCAGAAAAATTTCAGCTGATACAGAACACATGAGAATAGCTCAGAGCTGGCAGAAGAGTTATGCGGACAAGAGGAGGAAGGATCTCACTTTTGAGGTAGGTGATCAAGTTTTTCTCAAAGTATCACCATGGAAACGTGTGATGCGATTTGGTAAGAAAAAAAAGATGAGTCCAAGTTTAATTGGACTATATTAAATTCTGGAGAGAGTTGGATCAGTTGCATACCGATTTACCTTACATCTAAGTTTATCTCAGGTACACAATGTTTTTCATGTTTCAATGTTGAGAAAGTAAATGCCAGATCCATCTCATGTTTTGAGTCCAGAGGTGGTTCAGTTGGAAGAGAATCCATCATATGATGAACAACCGGTACAGATTTGTGACCAAATGGATCAAGTGTTATAGAAAAAGGTGATTAATTAAGTAATGTTTTTTTTTGGAAAAACTAGATGAGTGAAGATGCAACATGGGAATCTGAAAATGCAATGAGGGATAAATACCCCCACTTATTCGATAAGTAAATAAATTTCGGGGATGAAATTTTCTAAAGGGGGAAGGATTTTACATCCCAAGAAAGTAATAAATAATATATATTCTTATATATGTCTATTTATGAATTATATAGTGTTTAAATACTTAAAATGTGAATAAATCCAATCTTATGCATGGAATACACTTATATTTTTAAAAGATTATTTTACTGCCTTTTGATGGAAAACCATTTTTAAATCAATATTTTGACTATTATATAATCTCTATTTCTAAAAATAATCTTATTATTTATGATTGGGACATTGAAATTTACGTTGGATAAATTTTTGGTATTTTTCTGACAATGTTCATTTTTTAATGAATAGTGATAAATACTGCATTTTACATAAAAACTGCTTTTTATCTAAATTAATTATATGGATAGATTTTCTTTTTAATTAGTTTTAAAGTGTAAATAGAATATATTTTTACCATTTAATCAAATTTTGGTCATTATAAATAAATTTACTTTGGAATTGGGAATAAACAAATGCCAAACTTTTCATAGATATTGTTTCAAAAAAACCCGCTATTTGTTTTGACAACGAGAATTATTTTTAAATTAATTATTTCAATTTTTATGTTTGGAATTTGGTAAAATGGATCCCATATTTTTAATCAGAAGTTCCAAATTATGTTATTAAGACTCTTTTGTTTTTGGACTTTGTGAATAGTAACGACAGTAATTATCGTTAATTATCTTGATTAATTAGTAATCAGGTAGTTAAGGATAATAAAATAATATCATAATAATAAAAAATTGAAACCAAAATGTGTCCTAATAATAATGGTTGTGTCATGGGCGACCATGGGATGTCTTGTGCCAAATTTGGGGACCCCATGGAATAACTTCTGTGTGATAATGACTTATTATATTTTTGTTTTTTAAATAAAAAAATATAACAAAGAATGTATCACCTGAGTAAAACATTTTTAATTTTTTCTAAATAAATGATCTCTTGGACTATAAATTTTCATTGGAAAGATAAAAATATTTCCTACATCATAGTATTATTTTTATAATTTATACACATTAAATAAGTTAAATTATATATGAGACCATGATGATTCAGCGATTACCTCATTATTTTTTAATTTAAATAAAATGAAATTATAATGTAAAATCTAAGCCCTACACATGTCCAAAACCTATTGGATGGGCGGATTTCTAACTCTGATCACCTTATCCTCAAAATACATCAATGTGGGACCTTTAAAATCCAAAACTCATTTGAAAATAAAGTATCATTTTATACCATTCCAAGAGTGCCCCTCCTATCCTCTTATAAAAGGCCCCCACCTCTACCTCCTTACCCACACCTCTCAAGCCTTTGGCTTGGCAAGACTCTACTCATTTTGTCTCTCTAAATCCCTCTATTCATCCATGAAGAATTACCTTAGGAGGAAAGCTCTTCAAGTATCCCTTTTGGTTCAAACCAAGAGGAGTTACCCGATTCAAAGGTAAAGTCTTCTCTATTGCTCTTTTATTTTATTTTTCTTCTCCATCCACCTAAACTCTTTTTATTAATTTATTTTGTAACAACACCAGTATCATAAATATTATAGGATGTTTTTATAAGTATTATTATATCTACAATTACACACACCTACATCTAATGGTTAAAGAACATAATATATTTGTGGATGGAAAATTTCTGCCTCACGAAACAATGATTGTTCAACACTCATATAAACCCTTCAAAGGAAGCCAATAAGATGTTACTATATTTATATATGATATATAATATTTTTATGTTTTACTTAAGATTCTGTATTTTTCAATTATGGCATACCTTTATGGTTTCATTATGGGTAAACGCGATATCTTCATTTTAGAAAGTGCAGACTACCGCCCCATCAAAGTGATTTGATTCGTTAATACCCTATGTGGTATGTATAATGTATATATTTAATGATATTATATATGATATTATACTGAAATTATAATATACCTTTATATCTTTATGATTTCACTCCATTAAGTAAGAAATAAAAATGAAAGTAGCGTTCATGCGTACGTATGGCTTACCGTCTCCATGAATGGTGCATTTCATTTCTCACCTCTATATGTTATGTAATATTATAAATGTATGTATATACTAGATATATATGATATAAATTATATCTACACAATGAATATAATTATGGATATAAACGATAGTTTACCCCATGAACAACTTGTAATTATAAAGTGTTTATTTTTTGACTCAAGTACCAATGATCGACAAAACGACCATTATTAACATTAATAATAACATAGTGTTCATAACATGGTAATAAGTTATATACAAGGAATAATGAACTTGAAAAAGGTTCTTAATAATGTAGAAATTAACTCAAGTTTATTATTCAGAAGGTCACAGACGATCGCGTCAAGTCGGACCAGAGGTATGGGACTTCGTCTCAATCTCCTTTCATTGAGGAATATTTTGTTTTATAAACAACTTTATTTTATACGGCGCATAAACCCCTTTTAATTTTATGTTTACTCAAAAGTAATCTTTTTTATATGAAGTGTTTACTAAACGAAAAAAGGAAATTTTTTTTTTCATACGTATGCGGCAACAATGACTTTTCTACCGCCGTGACCATTATTTGAGTTTCGGCTTCCTCTACAAGCCATAACTTTTTTAAAAAAAATGAAAAATAAATACCATGTTTTACTTTTCATTTATTTTGGCACTAAATATGGTTTTCATAATGTTTTTATATCGATGTGTTGTATTGATATCTTGAGATTGAAATGTGGAAATGTTATGTTTCTTTTAGGCATGTTTTATGTAATATGATTATGTTATGGTTCTTGGGCATTGTTTATGAAGATGGTTGGTTCCATGATAAACTAAGGGCGGGTGAGACCGATATAGATCTCCAATGCATTGGGTAACATAAAGGATTTAAATGTTAAGGTTTCTCCGAAGAGATTTAGGGAATATAATGTGATGTGTATTCTAAAAGTAACCATGAGGGTTACTCCCTATGTAAGAATGTTATGAATGCCTCAAGTTACCCTTATGTCTTATGATTTCTATGATTTATTAATGATTTTATGAGGTATGTTATAATGCTTATGTTTTATGTGTAATGTATGATTTCATACATGGACTAATGTTTTCTTTCCGTACTTTTATATCCCTTACTGAGCTTTTTATATGCATCCCATGTTTTTGAAATGTTTTTCAAAGGTCAAGGAAAAGGTACATGATGTGATGATAGTTTCAAGGAAGTGTCAAGAAAGAATCCATGTTTTATTTTAAATATGTTTCCTTTGATGGAAAAAATGAGTACTATCTTTTATGTAACCACTTTGTTTAAATGTGGAATGTGGTGTATGTTTTATGATCTAAATCTCTAAAACTCTAAACCTGAAAAGAGCCTCAATGTGTATTCATGAAATAACTCAAGATTAAGTAATTATTAAGGCTGGGGCCTTATAATAGATCTAATAAAACCCCTTTTATCAAAACTTTTTGTAAATCCTAGATAAAATAATTCCAGATATTTTAAATTGAACCCTTGACACATTGATTCACCGTGATTCATTCAAGACCCATTAAATTTTATCTCCATTTCTGCCACCCCTTGACCTTCTATCAGATTAACTCTATAAAATATTCGATATGTTATCATTTTTAATCCTCTCATTGTTTATCAGATTCTTCGATCACGTCTCTCTTGCATACCTGATCCAAACCACAATACATTTTTTCAGATATATTTCATGATTTCTACCGCCACACCTCATTATCATTAGAACAGGCTGATGAACCACTTTAACAAACCTTCAATGTCATGAAAACCCTTTCCCAATATTCCATTTACTCTATTTAGAAACACACAAGGCCTTCCCCCTCATTTTCATTAATTTTTTTGGGATTTTTGTTACATAGTATTTTATGATATATTTTATTATTTACAAAATTAGGGGGTTTTTTTATCTAGATTCAAAAATCAATATAGTTTTTTACTAATTATTTTTAAAATCCTCTAAAAGGAAGAATGGATTTTTGTGTTTTGAAATTCAAAAGTAGGTTGGTAAATATTTTTTATTATTTTATAGTGATTTCAATGAAATGGTTTTGTAGTTGATTTAGTGAGTTGGATTTGAAAATGAATATGACTAGTAAAGGATTTTATTAAACTTATTTCTAAATATATAATTTGATTAAATAGTTAAATGGTTGTTTTTTTAAAATAAAAATTGAATTTATTCTTTTTAGAGTTAAAAATAGAATATTTTGTTTTAAATGAAAACACCTAGTTCTGATTATGTTTTTCTAGAATCTAGGAGACTTATTAAATGAGTTTTTTATGTGGGTTTTGCTTGTGTTTTTATGTATTTATGATATCATCATGATGATATGTATGTTTTGAGGTATTGAATTTTTGATAGTATACTATAATTATTATATCATGTTTAGATAGAGTGTTTTATTTAATTTTTTATTAGAATTGGAATCTTATGATGGATGGTTTTGTGATTTTTTATGTTAATAAAGAAATTTTTAAAATTATTTTTTTGATTCATTATCTTATATAGTTACCTCAAATATGATGGGTGTAAATTGATGAATTTAGTCATTGATTGAGGTGGTGGGTTGATATGCATTTAGAATTCTTATTTACAACACTATTTACATTGATTAAGTAAGTACATACTATAATTATTATCTTGATCTATTTTGGTTCATTAGAGATTGTATGCGCGTCACCCATAAAATTTTATAATTAAAAAACACTTATCTTGGACACACACATGATTAGATGATGGTGGAATAATTTTATAGATTTTATTATTATCTACCCTAACCATACATGTGATGTGTATTTTGATAAGAACGTGTGTACACTTTTAGATATAACTATACTGTTTTTGACTACTAGATGTGGGAGATATCTCATAATGATATGTGTCAATGTTAGTGGTGGAATCAGAAATTATTGCATCTCCATGATGTGAAATCCCTGCTAACTAGTTTTTTGGATTTGTTATTAATGGAAAGAATTTGATGTGTTTTTGATAAAATTTTTATTATTGGATATTTGAAATGTTCTTAATACTTATAACTCTACATTTTTTTATATAGTGTTTCTTCCATGGGATATTTTACAAATATATTTGTTGGTATTTTTATATTACATGGTCTAGAATAATCTACAAAAAAATATATTAACATGGAATCCAACTACACTTATTTCATTAATAATAATTTCGTCCATTTGTTTCATGAAATTCCAACCCCCTTGATACTTTGTCAAAATTTAATTATTAAAAAACCTAGTTTGTTCCAAGAAATAATATTTTTTAAAAGAACTGAAAATGTCAAGTAACAATTATAAGAAGATAATTAACTAAAATTTCCAAGGTATTTATACAATCGAATGATAAAACATTTTTGTTTTATAAAAAAATTATTACCACATTCTGTTCCACAAAACATAAAATAAAAAACCTGAACCAACAGCTACATGTTTACCCTATGTATTTTGTTATCATGTCACCCTTTTTTATAATGATAACTTCTTAGGAATCATGGGAGATAACATTAAAATGAAGGGTTACCCTTATGAAAATTATCTATAATTGTATCCTTTCATTATGAATATCTTATGTGTATTTATTTGTTTTTTATAAAAAATAAATATTTCTTGAACCTAATAAGATGGATATGAATTTAAAATTTATTCTCTATAGATGTATGAAAAAATATTATGAATAAAAAGTTAAATAGTTCATCATGTTTTCAATTGAGAATTCGTATGATCCTTCTCAAATCCTTTGTCCATGTTTATATTTCAGTTATTCAAAAAAAATAATTAAGAATATGTTCAAGAAAATTTTATTTTTCATGGAATATGTCACAACTATAAATTTTGGACAAAAAAGGGAAAAACTAATCAAGCATTTAGTTTGGGATTATACTACAGTATATATATCATTTGGGATGAATAGAAGTGTAAATTATAATGGAGACCGTATGATGGAAATGAAAGTGGAAATTGAAGATGTTAATTGTGATTATCCATTGTTTTTTGAGAAGATAAATAGATATTTTAAGAGACCATATATATAGGATTTAAAATATAAGCAACATTATCTGATGTATTGATGTTAAATAATTTCAAATCTAGTAATGGATAGAGAGACACCAGATTTATCAGACTAATTGGTCTCCTGAATTATATGATGCCAAATAAAATGAACATCAATTTCATTCCAATAAAGATATGTGTATTCTACATTCAATGGTAATGATCTATTAAAAATAAATTAGTTTACAACTCATTGCATATTGTTTCACTAGGACCATGAGTCACTAATGAAATTCTCTATGTGTGGTGAGAATTGATACAAGAATGATGAATCAAGTACAACAAAAGGTTTATGGTACAAGGCTGTCATTTGATATTTTAAAAGACTGTATAGATGTCATTAAACCATTATACAATTGAAATGGAAAACTGATCAATGAATTAGAGGTGGGAAACTACATCATCTAATAAACACACTTCATTATAAGAAAAATGATTATGGATATCCAAAATTTAGAAACAAGACAAGAATATAATATACTACATTATCAATATATGGATTAAATCTTATTGGTTTACATAGTATTAATCATTGTATATGAATTTTCATCATAGTAAATTGTAACATTCCTCCATGGTTATGCATGAAATGAAAATACATTATGTTTTCTCTACTTAAATATGGACCAAAAAAACATAGAAATGATATTGATGTGCATTTGGATCTATTGCTGGAATATTAGGAATTAACGTATGACCTATTTGTTAAAATGTATGGTGCTGATAAAAGTGAATAATTTACATTAAGGTCCATGTTGTATTAGATGATAAATTAATTTCATGATTATGCAAAATTTTAATGATGTAAAATTAATGGAATGTTGGGGTATCCCATTTTGAAAGAATGAAAAACTCAATTTTGATAAAACATTTAGTGAAGAGTATGTTTTTAAGAGATATTTGTTAACCTCAAAGTCATAAATACTGATTAAGGAAGAGAAGACTTGTTATATATATCGAAGAAGGTACAACCCGGTCTCCACAAATTGGTGATGAACTATTATATAATGTATAAGTTATTAAAACAATTTTAATTAACCATTTTCAAAAATCATTACAACATTAGGTTGTAAAAATTGATCAATTTTCTTCAAATTAATTAATTGGATTTTTTTATGTGATACATTTTCATGATTTTATTTATGTAGAAAAAAATTTATTTTATAGAGATATTGGAATGTTACTAAATGTTACAGAAAAATTAATATATGGAATCAAGGCATAGATGGATGTGATTGACATGGGAATAAAGGAATTGTTGAATCTAATGTGTGCTAAAAGGTACAATATTCTTCATCCCGTATCTTACATTAAATCCAAACATGAAATTTATTTAATTTTCATTTTCCTTAATAATGAAAAAGTTATAGAGGTGTATTTTTCAAATATCAAGAATTTCATGTCAATGACTAATTGGAAGTTATAGAGACTAAAATTGTATGACTATCATGTTTTGGAAAATAATTTTATGTATGATTTATTACATTTCATTCTACATAAAAATATATGACATAAATTAATCAAACACGTTTTCATTTTCAAATCCATATGCAATAAATTTATAGACCCTATGAAATTAATAGTCAGGAATAAGGAGGTCTTAGTCATATTATGTGAATTAGATATGTTATTCCAAGAATAATTATTTGATATAAAAGTCCACCTGATATTTCACATTGTTAGATATGTCCATATTTGTGTCCGGGTCTATCAGAGATGGATGAACCCAATTGAATCATATGTAATGATTTTGAAAGTAAACATCATGATTTGATGTTGGACATATGGTGGAATTTAAAGAAGACGTATTATTAATGAAGTTGTTTAATTATTTACCAATTGCCTATCAGATGTTAAAAACATCGATCTCTATAAGTATCTTTAAAACATATTCCTTATGGGTTCAGGAATTCTTGAAAGGTATGTTGTTATAATTACCATCACAAATTAGGAGAAATATCTACCTTAAATTTTACATACTAGTAAAAATGATGATACACACATTGAATATCACCAAACAATTCAATGGTATTTGAATCCATTAAGGACCAATGGATGGATATCAAATATATATTATCAATATTTTATAGTTTTTTTAAAATATCACATTAATAAGGATTTATATAAAAATATGAATTTAAATTCTAAAAAATTTGATGGCTATCCAAGGGACCAAATTAAAATGTAATATATTAGACTATTTTTTAAATAATGGTTATAATTTCAATATAAAAAATCATGATAACAAAAATATTATACAAAAAATTTAGTTACTCTTATTGGGAATGAAATGCATATATATGGTTCAATGTACATAAATATAATTAATGTGAATGTTTTAAATTTCAGCATCAACTAACAGATACATGAGTTGGATTATAATTTATTTCAAGTGACAATTTTCTATTACAAATGGGTAGAAAAAATAATGTAGATAAATATAATGAAATGCGATTCATGAAGGTGAAAATCAGAATATAAGGGTATAAAGATGAACCATTAATAACAGAATCACATGCAATCCATTTATTTTAAATTCCAAATCATAAAACAAGAGATTATCGATTGTACTACCGATGACTAAAAAACATATAAGAGGGGATTTGGATTCTCAATAAAGGATACAAATCTCGTCAGTCGTTAAGGAAAATAAAAAGAGTTCAATGAGTTGTTTAAGGTGATTTCAAATATACAATAATTTTCCTCATGATATTATATTCCCTCTATTATATTAAATTAATTTAAATTAAATGTTTGACTACTCATACAGATAATGACTTATGGACATGATCTTGTTAACATTCCTAAGGGATAATAAATGGTTTATCCTAAAACATCACAATTATTAGGGGATCAACAAAATGTTAATTAAAAACCAGAATAGTACAGAATCATTTGTTGGATAAAATTATCCAAGAAAGAATAAAGGGTATGAAATTTGATGTTCGCTGGAATCAATGCATCCAACATGTTATCCCCAAAAAGTCAATGTTTATTAGTTATGTTGAGTTCAAAATGATAATGAATGTTCCAATTGATATATATTCATTGTTCCATGTCTACTCTATAATGAAGGAAACCCTTTGGGAACATATTAAGGTGATTTTATCATATACATTCACTATTTTATAAAAAAATTATAGGATTAAAAATTGATTAAATTATATTATCCCTTATAGTGATCATTTATTTTAGGAGATTTCCTTGATGAATACGACATAGTGGAAAATATAAAATCCCGTTGGGGATTTCAGACACTTCTTACATAGTTTCAACTAAGGGACGCCAAGGGGGATGTAAATTTCCACACACGAGTCACTTATTCACACATTATAAAATAAGAATCATTGAAATATTTCATCATTTGTTGTGATTAGAAAAAATTAAAGGTGCATTGAAGTTGTTAATAATTATTTGAATTTATTTATTTTTTATAATTTGATTCAATATTGTTAATTTATGAAACAATAAATTTTTTCTAAAAATAAATTGTGTGCATAAAAAACAATATACCCCTTTAATAATTCAAGGAAATTGTATTCTTCACAAAATATATAGAATGGTATATATTTTAAACCTATAATAAAAGTTTGATTTTATATTAAACAAAATAAAATCATTTTTTTATGAAGATTGATCAATAAAATTCAGAAGCGACTTCCATCCCACATCATGTGTTATTGATGGAGGCCCACAGATATAAAGAGGGTAAACTAGTTAATAAAAATCCAAAAGAGATATGGGAAACATGTTTGTGTATGATGTAATAGTAATTAATCATTATTTACAAAAATATTACATATAATTTCCTATTTTTGATCATCTATTTTTTATATGGTTTAAACACATGAACTGGAAGTTACTATACCTAAAAAAAATACTTTTGGTTTATTTGATGTGGCCATAATAGTATATTCGAATTAGAGGTGAATGTTTTGGAGTGTCACCTTAAACATATTTTGAGAATAAACAAATGAAAGAAGATATATATCAAATATTTAATTGATTGTAAGTTCAAAATAGATACTTTGAAAAATATTATTATTTGGTCTGGTTTGAAAGAAAATATATAAGAAAGGATCAAATTGAAGTGAAAGTGAAAAAAAAGAAACACATGACAAAACAAATAACCCCACTATCTTTGAGACAAGTCATTCACATCTACAACAAAACATATAATTAATAATTAATTTAGTCATTAATCATTCCACAAAATATTAATAAAAAAATTCTGATAACATTAGATTACTAAAATTCAATAAGGTATTGTTCGACATTATTTATTTATATCAACAATTAAACACCACATTATTGTATGGGGTACAATGTATAATATTAATAAAGACCTAATACTCAAAAAACCCCAAAAAGATCACATGAGAGTGGTAATTGATTTAGATCAAGAGCTGAACATTGATTTTCTATAATCACTTGATGATCTAGGTATTGAGACTTTCAATTAAACTACTAGAACATTAATATCATGACATTACAAAAAACAAATAAAACAATGGATAAACGAACGGTTGGATCAAGAAAAAACTAGTGAATTAATTAAGAAAACAAATGGACCTTTTGAGATTAACTTATACCTACTAGTAAAAAATATAATATATTAACCATACAAGTTCATATAGACATCACATTAAATGATGGATATATTTGCTACATTAAATTTTAAAATTAAATATTTGGAAAATTAATTATAAATGTGGCTATTCTTCAATGTACAAATGAGATTTTCTTGTTTGATTGGATGTGAGTCTCAATTATGAATACATACATGAGGTATATTTTTATTATACATATTTCCATAAAATGATTTACTATATTAAGTAATTTTAAAACCTATTCATATTTTCTATTGGATATTATGTTATTACTATATAATGGGAAAAACATGTGTAAATTGATTTTAATTCATTAATCCCAGCATCATTTCTACATAATAAATTTCATTGTAAGTGAATGAAATTGATAGTAAAAATGTTAAACTAAGAAGTGAATTTGAGATGAAAAAAATATATGAAGGAATATTCTTTATCCATTTAAATCATGGGTAAAACCCTGTAATTTAATCATATAAAATATATATTTCTCTTTTCGTTACATATTTTATTTTTTTAGGAATCACTAGGTAATTATCGCAATCAATTTTCATACCTCAAATATTTATTTTTTGGATCTAATGCATGAATTTTCATGCAACCGACAAGAAATTATGTTTATGGTGAATATTAAATGTAAAACAATCAATATTTTAAAAAAAACATTGAATTATATTTTTCTGTTTTTCTTTTAATGAGTTTTTGTTATTATGGGGTGGTCTATATTTTCAACTAAATCATGGTATAAGTTCTGTCACAAAACATAAAAATCCTATGGGTTTTTTCAAATAGAAATAAATTAAGGGATATATAGAATTATTAACTATAAAAATATATTTCAAAAAAATGTACTTATTTTGGTCAATATTTATATAGCATCTGAAGTAAGATAATTATATTGATTTTGGATATTAAATTTGAAAATTTATTAATGATATCATATACCATCAAAATACTATAATCCCAAAAAAGGTAATTTCTAAAGTTAATTTCAATGTCATTAAAAATATATCTTTATCATTTTTTTTCAATAATATATTAGTAATACCAACATTTATATCAATCTATTTAATCAAAAAGAGAGCTAATTTTTTTTGTAGATGAGTGGGATGAGTATATGGTGACAGAATGTTTTCTAACATCTCATTTATGTGACTACCTAATACTTTTGTGATCTTGTATGAGAAATAACCATACAAATATATTTGTGATGTGAATTGCTATTATCAAATAATTATATAATATTTTGGATATGTTCTTCATGTAGAAGTATAATAGAGAGAATAATTTTTTTTGAATTGAATGGAAAAAATAATTGGAGTTAGCATATATATAGACATCATGATGAGGTGATTTTATAAAACCTATTTAGTTAATTTTCTCATAATTGTATCCATTTTTTTAGTTAATTTTCATATCAATTCTATCAAATAAATATTTTTAAAAATGTATTAATACGTTCAAAATATATTTCAGATCCTCAAAACCAAGAAAAAAATAAAATTATTTTGTTACTTTAGGTTAGTGATCTATAATAATTTTTGATGTGTAGAAATTGACCACATATTAATGTGACAAATTATGTGGTCATTATGATTTAATTTTTTTGTTTCTAATAAAAAAAGATGCTTTTTTGAATCATGTATCATATAAACAGAAACATGAATCTTATCTTGGATTATATTGAATTTTTTTTAAAAAAATCAATAATTAATTTTTGACATGTATGAATTGACCACACATCAATCCAAAACACAATTTGATAAGTATTAAACTATGTCCTTGTTTTTAATAAAAATATATTTATTTTAGTTTGATACATATTTTAGATAGAAGATACTGAAAAAAAATTAAAATTTTTTTAAATTTTTTTAATACAATCCATATTATATTTTTCAAATGTAAGAATTTACCACACATCAATTTGACAGTTGATGTTGTCTTTTTTACTCAATGTTCATTTTTTGAATAAAAAAGTGTCATTTTAGTTTAAAACACACTTCACATTTTAAGAAAAGATCAAATGATCTCATATTGTTTTCAAACATTATGAAGGCTACCTATTATTCATTTTTTATGTGTAAAATAAACTTCATGTCAATCAGACACCCGATGTAGTCAATATGACTTGAAGTGTGTGTTTTCAATATAAAAGTTAAAATTTTGTTTAAAATAAATGTCACATTCACCAAATATAGCAAACAATATAAGTTAGTTTTCAACCATAAGGAAAACGATCCATAATTTATTTTTTACAAAATTGAATTTACCGTATGAAAATTCCGAACACCATGTGCTCTGTATGACAAAAAGTACATGATTTCAATATAAAAGTTTCATTATAGTATAAAAAGCACATAAAATATCAAAAAAACAAGATAACGGATTATATTTTATTCAAAATTTAGTAAAATAGTCCATAATTTTTTTTGACTTATAAGACTTTAGAAAACATCAATATGACATATGATGTGTCAAATATGACTCAAAGTATTTTTATTTAAATATAAAGTGGTCATATTAGAATAAAATTGACATTCAAGGGAAAACTATAAAGAAAATCTCAAATTATTTTCGAGCATTATTTCAACGATTCATAATTCATTCAAGACGTGTAGAAATAAATCACATGACCATCTCACAGCCAATAAGGTCAATATGACTCGTAGTGTGTGTTTTCATTTTTAAACATCCATTATAGTTTAAAACAAATGCCCCGTCACAAAAAATAAATAAAATAAGCTCATATATATTTCAATAAATATGAAAATGATCCACAATTCAATTTTCATAATTTGGAATTCACTGCACTATAATCTATCACTCGATGTGGCCGATATGACTTGAGGTAAATGTTTTCAATATAAATGTGTAATTTTAGTTTTAAAACCCATTAAATAGACAGAAATAAGAAAATTAAATCAAATTGGTCTCTATATTTTGTAAAATGGTTTATAAATAATTTTTTATGTATAATAATTAGCAGCATAAAATGTTGACACATGATGTGATTGATTTAACTAGAAGTGTGTGTTTTAAATATAATCATGTCATATTAGTTTAAATCACACATCACAAGAAAAAAAAATTAATGCATTGATTTCAAAATTTAGGAAATATATCCATAATTTATTTTTGAAATTTTTAAATTGAACGCTATTCAATCTGATACATGATGTGGTTAGTGTGACTCTAAGTGCGCGTTATTAGTATTAATGTTCCATTTTAGTTTAAAACGCATGACACATCACCCAAACATATAAAACAAGTTTTTATGGATTTAAAACTTTATAAAAATAATACATGATTAATTTTTCTTGTGTATGAATTGAATTAATGATGATATGTCACACGATATGGTTGATATGACTCAAATTATGTGTTTACAATACAGTAGTTCATTTTAGTTTAATAAACATCAATTCTCTAAAATCAGTAAAATTAGCCTAGATTGTTTTCAAACAATTTTACAATGATCCATAATTCATTTATGACATATAATAATTTATCGCAATTAGATCATAGACTTGAAGTGATTGATATGATTCAATGTGTGTGTTTTTAAGATAAAGGTGTCATTTTAGATTAAAACACATGCTATTACCCAAAAATAAAACAAATGAGATAAGATTTTTTTAAACATTTTGGAAAATGATTCAAAATTTATTTGTGATGTGTAGAAATTGACTAAAAGTAAATATTAAACCTGATGTAGCTGGTATGATTTTAAGTGTGTGTCTTAAATATAAAAGTTCCAATTCTGTCTAACATGCATGTTACATCACCGAAACCAATAAAATGATCTAGGAATGTTTTCAGACATTAGGAAAATGATCCTTACTTTATATGTCATGTCTAGGAATTCTCCACAAGACAATATAGCACATGATGTGTTTATTATGACTCAATATACGTTTTTTGAAAAAAAAAATCATTTCAGTTTAAAACACACATAAAATAGACAAAAGAGATTAAACGATTTCATGTTGTGTACCTTCTTTGGTAAAATGGTCCATAATTAATTTTTGATTTATAAGAATCAACTAGGCATCAATATAACACATGATGTGTCTAATATCACTCAAAGTGTTTTTTTCTAAAATAATTATGATATTTTAGTTTAAAACACACATTAATATCAAAAACTGAGCAAACAATATTGGATTATTTTTAAACATTAGGAAAATAGTCTATAATTTAGTTGTGATGTATATAATTAGACTATACATCAATATAACACCTAATGTAGAGATAATGACTCAAAATGTGTGTTTTGAATATAAAAGTTACATTTTAGTTTAAAAGGTGTATCACATAGATAAAATCAATAAAATGAGAACAAATTTTTTAAAAGATTCAAGAAAAATCAATAATAAATTTGTTACATGTTAGAATTGATCAAATTACAATTCCATACATGATGTGTTGTGTGTAATTCAAAGAACATGTTTTCCAAATAATAGTTTCATTTTAGTAAAAAACATCAAATCATGCCCACGAATTCATTGAATATTTTGAAGACTTCATCAACAAATTCATCGTTCTACATTCAAATCTATTTAAACATAAAATGTGAAATCTATAATTTAATTTATTTCAAATTCACATTCCCATTCAGATATGTTATTCAACTTTTCTTGTATTCATTTTTTTCATAATCACCATAAATTTTATAAACACATTCATTGAATGTGTTGGATGATTTTCATTACATTCATGAAAATTATTCTCAAAATTCATTCAGTTAATAGTCACCATCATAATAACATCCATAAAATAAATATACAAATTTGTAAATAGATTAAATAAAATCATAGATAGTAGATAATTGGTAAACCAACATCATACCATTATATATGTGAATGACCATCCCACAAAACATCGAAATACCTATTTCATTCAATGAATTTATGAGATCAATTGTGTACATAAATCTAATAAGTAAAAAGTAATCTAAAATTTAAAACACAAGAAACCACTGATCTTCAAAATTATTATTGAATTTTAATCAATATTTATACATTTATATAATACCATTTATGGATTCCTATAATCCATTAGGTATTAGAATCCTCAATATTCACATAGGGTGAATCATTGAATAAATTTATTTTATGTACCACTTCTAAGAAACCTTCAACTCAAGTTAAATTTGTCAACATTCTTATGATTATAAAATAAACTCTTAATTATTAAAAAAAATTATTGAATCTAAACACTTAATAAAATTATCACAATACCAAATAAAATCATTCATAATGAGGAAAATAAATTTGAAATTGTTAACATTCCTAATGTATAGATACATCCATTGAATTACCCAAAAACCCCATGATCATATGATCACCTTGTCATCGTGGATATAAATTAAAATGGTTTATCATTTAAATATCGTTATATAAATATACATCCATAGTGATTTATTGCTCTCCCAAATTATCCAAATGATAATATTCATTAAATAAAATAGAGTCAGTATTTGGCCTCCAAATGTGACTTCAATTGGGTGCAGGTTCACATCACTATCACATTACATCTTCATACATTGAATTTTTCATAAATAAATTAGTATACTATATCCATTAGTTCCTCATTGATTAATTTTAATTAAAAAAATAATCTATATACTTTAATAAATATGAATACTCCCAAAATATCATTGTACATTCTATTGCAACGCACCTCATATTCAAGAGTAACCTCAAAATATAAATTACAAGTGTTTTAATTTCGTCAATTTAATGGATCAAGATTTTTTAAATATCTATTATTATTTATATTTACTTACTCCTTCTACTATTACACTCTACCAAATTTTTGAAACACTCTTCATTATATCCACTCTTTACTATAACAATCATACAACCTCTCTCAATCATTACGAGATGAATTTTTGACTCATGTATTCTATCAATTATTAATTTTTTAGGGATTATAAAATAATAATTTTTTAATTATTTATTAATTTCTTTCATAGAAGTGATATTGCCTCACACTATTAAATTCATCTTTGTAACGTGAGAAAATGTATTCTCTTGTTATGGTCTCAGCCTATCCTATTGGATTGTTGTTGGATGGGTACAAAATTTAAAATAATTTATCTTGAAATATGATTAGTGATGAATTTTGAAAATGGAATGGGAAATTTAGTTGATATTTGAAAAAAAATTGGTCGAATCCCTTGGTGATCTCTCAGAAAATCCCTCGGTGAGCCGCTTATCCTGTTTGTTGAATCCCTCGATGAAGGTCATAGTGAATCCCTTAGTGAATTATTAAACTCTTACAAAAATTCATTGGTGAATTCATTAGAAGATATGTGGTGTGGGTATCAGGGAACACCTCAGTCAACCCTTTGGTGAAACACTTTTCCAAATATTGGTGATCATGTCTTCCATGAATCCTTCGACCATCATATTGGTGAACCCCTTTTCCAACATCTTAGAGAAACCTGATGAAAATCCCTCAGTGATTCCCTTATATAACCTTTTGGTAAACCCCTTATAGAATCTCACAACCAAACATAGTTTTCTATAGAATAATATAGATTGTGGTAGGTGGTTTATGTGATTTTTGTTATTTAATTATTTTTAATTTTTTATAGTGACCGAGATACAATCATATTTGGTTTATTGATAATATTATAATGATTAAAAATTCATATTAATATTTTGTTCATTTGTATATGATTGTGATTGTTATTGGACCACTATAAATTTGATGATTTGGTTTCATTCTTCTAGGAAATTTAGATCCAAATTTTCAATTCAGGATTCCTTTTTTTATAGTAACTACAAGAATGTGAAATTTAAGTGGAAATTACTATATATTTTCAGTTTGAACTTTACCTGGGAAATTTTCTTGTCCTTAAATTCATTTATAGAATTAATTTTGGAATCCATTATTTACTGTGAATTACTACAATCAATTTCCAATATCACTGGTAATTTTCATTTTTTATTTAAAAATATTTTTCTTTAAATGAATTGAAAAACTGGATTTTTGTATTTGGACTATCAATTTTTTATACTGATTTTGATTGTAATTTGTTTTCTTTTAGGAATGTTTCTTAATATTTATTTTGAGTTTACTTGAGGAATTTTTTGTGGTAATTTCCCCTATGAATTTTCAGTTGGAATTTCCACTAAAAATTTAATTCTAATTTCTTTTTTGAAATTCTATTTTTGTAGATGATAAAAAATTTATAAATACTAAATGATTGAAATTATAAATTTCATCTATAAATTGGGTGTTCCAATTAGTTTTATAATAAATATTCTATTTTCTTAGAGTTTTCAAGATAAATTCCCCATGAAAATTTCATATAGCTATTCCAATTGTGAATTTCAATTCAATGATATTTGGTGTTGGGAATTGGTTGTGAGAATTATTACGCTAGATTCCAAGTTAGAATTTCCCACTAGAAATTCAACTTCTATTCCCAACAAAAATACTTGTAGAATGTCCCAACAGAAATTTCCATTGCAATTTCCTAGTAAACATAATTAATATATTCCAAATATTAAATATTTATCGTCAATCAATTGAGACCTTTCTCCAAATAATCCCACCTTAAATTCCCAGTGGAATGTTCCATATTGAATTTCTAGTGGAAAATTTTAGTGGAAATTGAGTGTAAGGTCTTATTACCCAATGTGTATTCATAGTGAATTGAATATTTTATAATTTTATCACTTGTGATTTTCTACTGACAAGCCCCAGTGATTTGGTGTTAGTTCCCAATGGAAATTCTCAATAAAATTCCTAGTGGAAATTCCCATAATAAAAACAAAAAAGAAATTATTATTAGAAATTAACACTGAAATGTCCAAATTCAAGTGTAAATTCTCTATGAAATTAAATTATAATTTCTAACAACAACAAAATATAGAATGAGTCGAAATTTTATAGTTAAAATTCCAATTGATTCCAAGGAAATTACCACTATATATTCTCACCAGAAATTCCCATCAGGAATTATCATCGGAAATTCAAACTGGGAATTACAATTTGAAAATTTAATGGAAATTATGATTTTATGGTCTCAAAGTAATCACCAATAGAAATTTATAGTGGAATGAAGTTAAATTTTCTATGGATAGAAGAAGTTATAATTGAATCAGTTTTAATTTTCTAGTGACAATTCTTATTGAAAATTCATCATAGAATTCCCACAATGAATTCCCATTTGAAAATTCTAGTATAATTTCCCAGTGTATGGTCTCAGTGTAAAACCAGTATAAATTTTAATTTAAATTATATTACATTTATAAGTACATAACAATTTATAATTGAAGTAGATTTAATTTTCTAATGACAATTCATTGTGAAAATATGTTGTTGAATTCCCACTAGGAATTCCCATTTCAATATTATAGTTGAAATTATGAGTGTAAGGCCTCATTGTAATCCACACTAGAAATCTAAAGTTAAATTCAATAAAATATTTTCTATAACGAAAATTTTATAATGGAAGTAGTTCTAATTTTCTAGTGATAGTTCCCAGTGAATATTTTGTGTTGAATTACCACTAGGAATCCCTTTTTATACATTCCAATAGAAATTTTGAGTATAATATATCATTGTAATCTCCATTAAAAATTCATAGTGAAATTAAAATTACTTTTTTTATATACTGAATAATTTATATTTTAAACAGTATTAATTTTCAAGTAATAAATTTAGTTGAAAATTCAGCTTTTAATTCCTTCTGGGAATTCCATTTTAAAAATTCCAATGAAAATTTTATGTGTGTGGTCTTAGTGTAATCACCACTAAAAATTCATAGTGAAATTATATTACATTTTTTTTATTTCTAAAAAATTTATATTTGAATCAGTTGTAATTTTCTAGTGACAATTCTTAGTGACAATTCTATGAAATTTAATTTCATTTTTTAATTATTAAACAATTTATAATTTAATTAGTTGTAATTTTCCAGCAATAAGACATAGTAAAAATTTTCATTTGAATTCCCTCTATAAGATCACACTATAAATTCAAATTTAAAAATTCCCACTAAAAATTCCATCAAAATATTTCCCAATAGAAATTACCACATGAAATTCCCACAAAAAATTATGAACACAATGGAAAATTTCAATTTTAATTGAATTATAATTTTAAAATACAAAGCGACTGATATGAAAGTGTACAATGGGAATTATCTCTATTTCCATGGTAAAATAAACTAGAAATTTATAGTTTTATTTTTATGAGGAATTCACAGTGAAGTTTTCATTGAAAATCCCCACTACTCATTCTTAGTTTAAATTTATAAATAGATATAAAAAAATTTAGAACCAATTGAACATTTACAGTGGGAATTTCTAGTTATAATTTGAGTATTTATTTTCCTTGGGCATTGTCGCATTAATATTTTAACTGAATTATAATTTCATATTAAATAAATAATTTTTTTAAAAATTAAAAATTTAGTGAGGGAGTTTTAACTAGGATTCCTAGTGTGAATTTTCACTAATAATTTCTTATGGGATTTTTTGAGTTAATTTTGATTTGTCTATCGATTAAAATGTTATAATTTAATGTCTTTTGGCATTTATGTTGTTGGAATTTTCATTAGCAGTTTTCTGTTTTTACATATTCTTCTTATATGATCATTAAAGTATCCATAATGATTCGTTTTTACATATGTTTTTTTAATTCTAGAATAAACCTTAACATAATTTACAGGCCTCTACAAGAATTCGATTATGGGATCTTGAAAAATATTTAATGATATTAGTCCATATATTATAGATAATCACCTCAAATTTATTTAAATGATTCTATTTTTGATGTTTTTAACGTATTTCTTGATTACAAAGTCTCATTTCAGGATTATAAAAAACTGAATGAAGTTTTTTTTATACTATGGTACAATGTTGATTTAAAAATGTTTGACATAGCTGGTAGGATGATGGAGTGGAGAGTTGCTGACATCTCCCATATATTTCACATTGATGATAGGAACTTACCTTTATCTGTTTCCTATAAATTATGGAAAATATTTCAAACCTTATAAGGGGAGGATTTCCTATGTTGGATGAATATTATTATAGGTTGTGTGACGAATATACAATCTTGAGACTATAGAAGCTAGTGTAGAGAATGAATTTTCTGATGTTTCATGTTAGCCTTTCCTTTTTCTACCGTGATATGATTGTTTCTCACATAGCGATAATATTTGATATGTAATTTCATGACATATTATGAATATATATCCAAATTTAAGAGTTATTCATAGGTTTTTGGTATTCAAGAAAATCTTATTAAATCAATTAACAATAATCACACCACTCCTTTAAAAAGTGGTTGGTTTTATTTTATGTATATTGGTAAGTATTAAAATTCATTTAATTGATTTATTTTTTCATTTTGGTTGACAAATTATTAATAATATTTACCATTATAATAATGTTATTCAAATTTTTTTTGAAATGTTTCCAAAAAAGAGAGGTTGCACCATTATTTTTTTGCTAGAGTTTACAATATGTTTTTGTTGATCCATAAGAAACTACCATGGAAATGTTAGTATTCTATATTTCTAAAGGGCCCTTTATTTTTACATTAATTTATAAAATCATAAATTATGATACCAATATTCATTGTAGACTCCATCCACCCTAATACTTATCTTCAGGCTATAATTGAGGTCTTATGAGGCTGAAAAACATCTCAATCATCTTGTTGATGAAAAAACATCATTGTATTATGAAAGGATAAGCGATATTTTTTTCAAATGATGAGAGATTGGTATTATTCTTGTATAATGATAAATCCTAATAAGAAGGCCAGGAAAATCGATTCCTAATTAAAAATGAAGTATATTTATATTTTTCTTTTAATAGAAAGGTTGATGATCATGGAGAAGAAAGAGATGAAAGATGATTATGGATAGAATAGAAGATGTGTTTTAGAGGATGTTGGGTTTAAGGAAATCCAAATCTTATACAATTACACTTTAGTCATTGTTATCTAGGGTATCCCAAAATAAATTCATACTCATGAGATGAATAAAATAAGTAATATTGAGTAAATTGAGGAGAAGGGAGATGTAAATGAATAATTGTGTAAGGAAGAACCAAAACCTATTGTACAGTCTAGTGGAACATTTTATACCTCAAAGATATATATTTCATTACATTTATGTGTGAAGAGTAGGGAATGGAAAACAAACACTCATTCACCTTATATATATACATAGGTGACTACGAAGATGTGGTTGGAAATGGCCCCATCCTATCCTGGATGATTCTTAGATGGGTGATGCAGTAAAATATAATGACAATTCATGATACAAGGATATTGAAAATGCTTCTTGATACTGATTGGGAGGGGATATTTTACTAAATATATGTATTTATAATATGTTTTATTATATTTTACTATGAAGTGAAAATAAAAATAACCTTCCATGACAATAGTGTTGTAGTCTAAGAATTTACAGAAAAATCATATCCGACCAACATGAAAAGCTTTGTAGATTTTTTATATAAGAGGTGAACTCCAAATATGATATATATTATATCATATTACTTATCCACCTTTGTTTTTATCTTTTATTGAGTTCTATATTTTTAAATAGTTTATATATTCATACAAAATGATAATTTAAGAGATTTTTCATCTTCTTATTTTATATGGAATTAGATAATTGGAAAGATGTCCCTTAAAGACGAGCACCTTTACTGTAAGACTTTAGTTCATTTTTAAAAAATTGATTCTAATATTTTACCAATTTTTCTTTTACATCACAATGTGTTTTAGGTTAACTATGTATTAATTATTAAATTTTATTTTATTGTTAGCATCTAGGTAGTTCTTTATTAATCTAATGAAAAACTTAAGGACATATTTTTGAATCGAAAAGTAGTTTTCAGTATGTAGAACTCATTGTTTTAATTCCTCCTAGTAACATTTGATAATACTTATTGGAATTTTCAATTCATGGATTTTAAAAAATAGCTGTTTTGATAATATATCTCTAGGAAACTGATTCTAGGAACAATATTTAGTAATACTTTTTATAAATATACATTAAATATGTAATGTTGTTACACAATGTCAATGAAAATTGTCAATACATTGAAAGATGGATGACTCATTTTTCTTTTTTATAAAAATCGTATTTTGATGAAGTTTTCATCCATGTTCAAAATGTAGAGAAGATGTCGCAATTAGGAGATGCCACATTGGATTATGGTTTTATCATTTGTTATTTCATGGAATTTTTTTCAATTGGAGTTTTAGTGCCTGAAAGTTTGACGGTTAAGGAAGTTGTTGAATATCAATTGCTTATAGTTAATTATTTCCAAAATGATCCTAAAAGGATAGAATCAGAAATGTATAATGAACAAATGAATTATTTGTTTTCTTTAAGAAACTTTGAATCATGTTAAGTCACTTATTAACTAAAATAACAGTTTCATTTATTAACAAACAAAACTGTGGTGAATTGTTGATATGATTTTGTTTGTCTTAGGATTGGTGGTGGACACACTTAATTTTTTATGTGGATGAACATGTCGATGTAATCTGTGAATTTTCGAGGTTTCATATAGTAATTTGCCTTTATAGTCTACAATGAATATTCTTTGAATCAATTATAATCCTTCTATGCATAGAAATTACATCAAGGTATTCCATTTGAAAATTTATAGTGGAAAATTCCACTATAAACTCATAATGGAAATTACAACATTTGTTTAAGTCAATTAACTAGTTGGTACATAGGGGGTGGAAATGGTTATTTGTTGATCCGGAAGAACATTTTTATAAAGATGATATATTTATATTCTATGATAGTTTGATTTTTCTTACAATATATTGTATATTTATCGTCTTTGATGTTAGTTATTTTAATAGACACTTTGTCTCCATTGAAATTCTAACCGAGAATTACTATTTGAAATTTCTAGTCAAATCTATGAGTGGAAATTTCTAATTTGGTTTACATATATTGTTTGGGTGGTACATATGGGGTCTAAAAATAATTTTTGATATGGATGAAAATTTTAATAAATATGATCTTGATTTAAACTATGATAGTGTCATAGGTGTCATACAATAATTATTCTTTATTGTCAATGCATTCATTTCTATGGATGGAAAATTTTTGTGAACTGAAATTTAAACTCTGAATTTATATTAGAAATTTACATTGGATATTTCATCTATAAACACTGAGTAGAAATTTCCTCATTGATTTTTTATAAGCTTCTAATGGGAATTTCCACCATTGAAGACTACCATATCCTTATTTATAAAAAATGATTTTATTAAAAAATTGGATATTATGATTACATCTGTAGTTGAAGTTATGTATTAACTAAATTATAAAATGATTCCATTGATGTGTTGGTCCTGAAACTTATGTTTTCATTATCATTTATAGTAGTTTCTGAATTATGCAACCAAATGGAGGAAACTTTCTCTTCAGTTCCCCCTAATTACGAAAATTAATATAAATTAATAACTAAAAATAGAAATAAAATAAATGTATCATATGATTTAAAATATCAGAATATATCATGTTGTATGGATTATTTATAAATATTTCGGTTTTCAATATAAGGTATACTATTTACATACATTGATATTTATGATGGGATTACCCATTTACCCAGCATTTGGTGGTTATGTAGCACTTCCCTGCAGGAAAATTAAAAAATTATCTATGAAAGATATAATTGAATATTGTAGTTCAATAACCAAGGTAAATAATACCATAAGGATTTTATATGGTTTTAAATATCACAATTTATTAATTTTTATGAGCTGGGTTTATATATAATTGTTTTCAACATATGTTATAGTATTTACATTCATTTATATATATATGATAGGGTCACTCTGGAATCCACTATTTGACAGTTATTTACCTATTCCCTGTAATAACATTATAACATTACTTATGCATGATATCCCCAAATGAATTAGTTTAATAACAAAAAAAATACTTACAATTCCATACATGTATTTTGGTCTCTTGATTTCTAATATTGTGCACGTTTGTAGGCCATTTTGTTTCTTTCTTTAGAAATATTTTGATCCAATCATCACCTTTCCTTTTATCTTTCTTCATTAATGATGTTTGAAATTGTTGTGGATGTTATATGTTAGATTCATATTGGATTAATTTTGATGTTAAATTATTTATAGCTGCAAAAAATTCCCTGGAATAATTATTCAGATTTGGCATCCAAATCAGATATCCTTGTTCAAACTCATAGGATTCTGTGAAAATATTTATTTCCATTCATGCCAATATTTTTTAAAAATTGACTTTTCTTTCTAACAAATCTTCATCGACATGGTTAAATTTTATTTTATCCAAGATGATGTCACAAACATGTCTTTCCCATATCTTATTGATATACAACTTCAGAAAGCACTGCACATCTATCCTTTAAAATATTTTTAGTCCATGACAACAAAAATAGCCATAACTCTTAAATTTTAATCACGTACAACCAATTATCTTAGGTGAATCTTCATAAACTTCTACTGTAAACTCATTTTAGGATCCATTCAATCTAACAACATACCATTTTTGGGAAATGGCTACATTAAAAGATGCAAGGAAACAAGTGTCATAAAGTTGGTGTTCATGCTAAAAAAGATTGAATGTTTTTTTAGTGTACAGATAAAAAGATTGAACCATGATCATATGAAATAAATTTTTTTTGAATATGATATTTTTCCTTCAATAAAATACATCCTCCATTATATGATACAAATTCTTCTCAAAAACATGCTAAAATATTTGGAATAATTAAAAGACCCTATGCTTATGATTCATGTAATACATTAATATTCCACTGAAACCCTCACTAAATTGTGTGATTTGAATTCCTAATTTCAAAACAGTATTTGAAAAACAACGATCACATTATTCCATTACATTTTACATATCTTCTATCCTTGTTTAATTTTTATCACCTAAATATACATAGGTTTTCTTTGATATTTACTAAATCATTGAAATCCATGCAACCGCACACATGCATTTTTTTAATTTTTTCTAAAAAAATTGTTACATTATTCATTACATGAACCATGTTTATAATGTAATTATTTATTGTGTTCCATGTGAATGTGTCGGGTCATGTTTTAAGTGGATTGGAAAAAATGGATTTATACATTGATAAATATTGATTTGTAAAACTTTCTTCAGGATTCTTCCCCATATGAAATTCCAAAAAACTATTAATCAACAGACTAATTGAGCCTATAGTCTACTCATATAATTATGATGCACCAAAAATTACAAAATCATTATAATGGTTTACACCTAAAAATAATCCCAATGTAATAAAATCTTTATTTATCTTGAAGTTAGTGTCAAATATGAATAATTACCCAAAATTAATATAATACACTTTCATTTTGGAATCGAACAAAAAATTCTAATTTGACAGAACATGTCCTATTTCATTAATTATAATAATGTTGCGATATCCCTTCATTTCATTTCTAGATATTATAAAATCCAATCCTAATAAGATAGTTTCATGTCACTATATATTGTGGACTACAAATAATCATGGTGTCCTACTCATTTATATCCAATACTCCTAGGCTCACCAGCAGTAATTGTTATAAGTTAAAACAAATCATGGGGATTTAGACCAGCTTTATCATCCACATCCAACTCTAAAACTTTTGCATCATTACTACCTTGTCCTGACCTCATTAAATTCGTGGTTTCAACAGAAGGAAAATAAAAGATTTGATCCTCATAAAAAATTCTTCAATCATACAAGATATTGGACAAGTTGATGACTCCCATTTGTGTGGGACAATTAGACCTTTTTTCTAGATGTGGATTTTTTATATTGACATGAAATTGGTATGATATTTGACATATTTATTATATACTTGTATAAAATGTTGATATTTATTATATTTAATCATTTTTATCTATTCTAACATAATTCTTCCACATACTGAAACCACAATACCTCTATAAGAATCATAAATTGAATAAGCTTTAGATTCTGAATAAAAAACCATCACAACTCTTGGTCTCCATGTACTTGTTTTTCTACAAATTCTATCACATGCGGTGTGTTCCTATGAATTTTTAACTTCATATCTTCCAATGAAAATGTTTTCATTGCACTTTCAGTTAGAAATGTCATCACTATTATACACCATCACGTAACTATAAGACTAATTCAAAACAATATTGAAATATAATGAATTTATGTCTTATAAATTTTGTAGAGGATCATGATTTAGGTTGATGTTGTCATTTTTAGAGTTTTATATATTATTATCAAACATTCATATCACATTTTTTTGTCATTTGTTTTAAGTGATTCATTTGTTTAAATATATTAAAAATGCCCATTGGAAACATTCACTGATTTTTAGGAATGGAAACTCTATGTTTAAATTTAAACATACATTCAAATATAAATTCTAACATCGAAATAAAATATGACATTTCCACTTTAAATAAATTTAAATCAAAAATAACTTCTTATAAATATTTTGAAAATTTTAATTGTAAATTCCAACTACAAATTTATAGTCTGAATATGTCGTAGAGATGTCTTATAGGATTTCATTTGGTAATTTTTTTGTGGAATTTGTAGTCAAAATTAGAAGTTAAATTTTCTACAGGTCCTTCTTGGAATCAACTCTAAATTTTCAGAATAAGGGAAATCACATTCAGAATTGACATTGTGAATTTCTAGATTATACTTACAATGGAATGTCAAACAAAAAATTTTCATTTAAATTCAATTTTATATTTTAATATCCTTATACCAGAAGAAACATCCAATTTAAATCAATTTGAAAATCTTAGCCACAAATTTTGAAATAATTATAAATATCAATTCACAATTCCAACTATGAAATGAAGGTGCAGTTTTATATTTTAATTGGAATATTGGAATACATTTTTTGGTTCAGTAGTGGAGATAAATATTGGAAATTTATAGTGGTAAATAAATGTAAAAATTCATAGTAGTATTTTATGGTGAACTATCAAATATAACTATCCATCACAAATTTCAAACCTCGCTGTGAACACCACCTATAAATGAATACCCTCTTGGAAACACCTCTGAAAATTCTCCTACAAACGCACCTTAAAAACACCCCTCCATAAACTCCCCCCGGAATATTTCTCTATATATTCCCACTACAAACTCCCCTACAAATTCCAGCCCCTTGGAAAATATTATGATGTAAACAAGTAGTCCATATCCAATTTTAGTTTCTCTAATAATTGTATGTTTGTCGTGCCAGTATCACTGCCATCGATGGAGAAACATTTCTTTAACCATTCATTTGGTGGGAAATAAATTTAACTTCATTTTCTCCATTTATAGGAGGATATTTATTTTTATTGTACTATGATTTAAATATCCATATATGACTAGCTGGTGTGAAAGACATCCCATGGATGACATTAGGGTCAAGTTCAAGTGTATATCGTGGTATTATTTTAATTCTGGTAAAGAACTCAATATGAAACATATTGTTTCATAATTTGTTTTATTTAAAAACACTAAATGAGAAGATATATTATAATAAACAAATGCATGGGAAAGTTCACAGCTCAAGGTGTAGTGACTACCTTTTTTAGCCTCCCCATCTAACCCTCTACATATAAAAACCCCATCTTCCTCCATAAATTCCATGTGACCCATCATTGTCAAATCCCACCTCTATTACAAGTAGTAGTCACAACCTGAAACAAAAATCACATTTTTTCTCCTCCTCAGCTATATCGTTCGTGAAATAAACCAAGCATGAATGTACCGATGACATCATGTGTGCATAAGTGTTTACTTAATCAATCCCTAAATTCATGAGAATTTCACTATTTAACCCCCACACATCACTTTGTTTTTTCGGAATAAAGGAAGAGGGAACACGAAGTTATTTCTTGAACTAGGACTAGGTGTATAGCGAACAAATATTCATATACATTGACATTACAACACATTTCTATAAAACATAAAACATTATATAAAAAAATACCCAAAGAATGTATTAGTTTATTCACTTTGGAAACTTGGAAACATAATCATTGGTTCATAGTTGAGAAACATTATCTCTCACTTGGTTCTTATTAACTAGAAACCTTCTATGACACATCAATCATAATATGCATCTTCATAAATTGGGCCACGAAACCAAAAAGTGGTGAGCTCTAATTCTTAATAGGGGTAAATAAGGGAGGCATGTAAGCATAAACATTAACATAGGAGTCTGATAATTTGAACAAAGAAATGGAAGACCATACCCTACATATCAATGATCATAAACTTGAATCATGGAATAAGTCGTGACAGTTCATAAGACATGAATCATAATGAAATAAAGAGCATAAAATATGAAATAATAAAATATGAATAAAACATGGAATTATGGAAGACACATAACAATATAATATTATTTTCATATTATCCAAGGCATTGTTTCCTTGACCATCTTAATAGTATGGTTTCACTCACTTTAAAATAATTGTATTCATGGTTCTCTCCCATGGAAATTTTAGTAGTATGATTTCACTTCTCATACCATATTTGTAGTCATGGTTCACTCCCATTGTCATATTAGTACTCAATGTTCACTCCCAAGACCATATTATTCTATCTCATGAGATATTAATCTTTACCCAATGAATTCATTGGAGATATAGGTCTCACCCATATCATAACTATATCACCCATACATGTTACACAAAATAATAAACTATCATATCATAATAAATTAAATGAGGTGGGTTTCATAAACATGTGATCATATCATAACCTTTGAAAAGATATAAAAATTTCAAAATCATTTCAACAATATCAAAACCCATGAATTAATAATTGATTTAATAAACATATAACCTCTAAAAGAGAAAATGTTTCAAAAGGACCATTACATCAATCATAAACCATTCAGAGAATGAATATTAATAGAATGTTCTAATCATTTCTAATAAAGATCTAATTTACATCAGGAGATGTCAGCATATGTGGAAAATAATTTTGAAATATCTTTTAAATAATTTTCTTGAAGAAAATATCCATTATTCATTAAAAAAGGCTTTTCATAATCATAAAACATCTTGAAACCCATTTTATTGGGAATGAATCTTATAAAGAATGTTTGAAAACATTTTAGAAACCATTTCACATGAAAACCTATAAAATAATCCTGAAAATATTTTGAAAACAATTATCTTGGGAAAAAACTTATAAATAAACCATTAATGTATTTTGAAAATAATTTCCATTGAAAACATATAAAATATCTGGAAAATGTATTGAAAATACTTTTTATTGAAAATACTTGGAAAAAATGAATTTCCAAATATTGGGAAGAAAATTTTAAAATCAATTATGATAACATTTTAATATTTTCATATAATATTAATGTGAATGTAATTCATGATGGGTGATTAACCCGAAGACGATGAGCCATCCATTTAAACTATAAAATGTTTAGAAATGTGCCACCAATAGAAAATGACATAATGATTAAATATTTAATAACCTTATATTTAAATAGGTTAAATATGGGTAAAATTTCTTTTTATAGATTATTTTAGTATAATAGAACATATTTGGAATCCATTTCGAATAGATGGTTTTGAATGAACTCAGATTTTTGACCAAAAAGAGAGGAAAGGTCAGACATTATTAAAAACAATCTCATAACTATATTATGTATGAAAGAGTGCAATAATAGATCCAATAGATGAATAAATCATGACTAAAAAATTAATAATGAAATAAATGACTTTTGTTGAAATTTGGATCATTATATTTCAATCAATAATGAATAATCATAAATATTCTCGAAAAGTGATGATATTTTTTCAATAAACTCTTACAACATGGTAACATTGAACCATACTACCATTGTAAGTAGATGAAATTACATGAAACATGAAATATAATGAAAAGAATTATAGTCAAGATATAACCTGACAATGTTAGTATATACACCACATATATAAATATAGGTTCATAACATTTTATGTTCTCAAAGAAGGAAAATTGAGACAAAAACTCCATTATCGATTTGGAAAAATGTGCAACATAAAACCCATGATAGAAAGATCATAAAATTGTTATGTAAATACCAATATATTTAATTATAAGATTAATATAATACATTAATGGATATTATATACACCACCCAAAATACGTGATCAGTGTATAAGGCATGTATCTCATGGAAATGAGTGAGTTGAAATTCTCGTACCTTATATCTTAACTGTCATAGTAATCATTCAAAACCCTTGTATAATAAACATATTTTATTATAAATATGTAAAATAAACATATTATTACTTCTTATATCATATATTTTTTAATTAAAGCTTTATATTACCCAATTTTTAACAATTCTACGTTAAGGTTTCACTTCGTGTAATATTTGCTTTGTTTTTCATGTGTTTCTTTTTTTTCATATTTTAGTCCTTGTATTTAGATAATGATTTCAATCTTGTAAAACAGGATATAAATATATTTTATATTCCTTATATTTTATTATATTAATCCAAATAATAGAGAAGTATGAAATGGAATACACCGTTCAGGAAGACGGTAAGTCGTGTGTATGCTTGAATGCTATGTCCATTTAATTGTCATGTTGAATGAAAGAAATTTAATGAAATATATATATATATATATAATTATTAAACTAGATTCATTATATAATATATATAGTGTATATTCACTAAATATATCCTTTATACATTCCATTTAGTGTATAAAATAATCACATCGCTTTGAGGGGGCAGTAGTCCCCACTTCCTCAAACCAAATTATCTTATTAACACAAAGTCAAATGTTTAAATACATATGTTGTAAAAAAAATACAAGACATAAAAGATTTAATATATATCATATAAAAATATATTTTCTATCATAATTTCACAATGAGAGGTGATACCGAAAAAATGAACATTAGTCATTTTGGGAGGTTGTAGTCCTCCATAAACGTTAACACTTGATTTGTTACCCATCATATGGAACCGTGTGTGAGTGTGGGTATAATACTCATCATTACAACATCCTTGTATATTTAGGATATTATTTTTTTATAAAATCATGGAATAATAATATTTTAGGGGGTTGATGAAGAAAATAAAATAAAAGTGTTTTTGGGATGGTGTTACGTCTTAATTGGGTAGCTCTTTTTGTTTTGCACCAAAGTGATTTCTTGGAATTATTTATAACCAAAAGAGGCTTCAAAGAGAATTTTTGGTATTTTTTTAGAGATATATATGTATATTCTTGTCTAACCAAAGTTTCTTGAGAGTTTTGATGAAGGGGAAGGAGAAGAGGCATTTTATATATGGAGGCCTTTTATATATGGAGGAGGCCTTTTGTATATGTAGAGGTTTGTTTATAGTTCACATAATCCAAACACAGTGATTTTATATAAAATAATTTATGTTCAATGTTGTATAAAAATAAAAATATCAAAAATATTATTAATTAATTTGAAAAATATAATTCACAAAATATTAGTTTGTTATAGTCTACCTCCATTAAAATAATTTTATACCTCAAAATTTATATTTGTTATCAATAGAATTATCATTGAATATTTTTAGTATAGAACCCAACATTATAAAAAGGAACACTAAAACTTCCCAAAAATAAAAATTTTGAAACCATATCATTTACCTGAAGTAACATATAACTATGTTTATACATTGGATAACACATTATGGGAGAGAATATTGGACATGGAGGAAAATAATGAATATTTATTTGAAGTGATTGAGGATATCAATCATAAGAAAGTGAATGATCAAATAATGGTTGAGGGCATCAATGTCATAAATCGTTGAAGATTTAAAATGCCATTACATAAAAAAAAATAAGGTGCTTGGAGAACATTTTTTGATCACTTCAATAACATTAAGTAATTAAAAAAAATCATACTTTTTTGGGATTTGAACAATTTATAAAAAAATTCATTAAATCAAATAATGAAGGTATAGAAAGTAACTCTGATAAAATCAACACTAATATAATCGTTTAGGGGATTGTAAGGCCCACAAAATAATGAAAAGCATGATTATTTGTCTCTAACTATTATTAAAAATGAATATAGTTAATACATTAATATGTAATCATAAAAATTAACTATATTGCTTCAATATTAATAATTATCAAAAATAATTACTCATTAACCTAGACAACATGTAGGTTAGACATACGTGTGAAAACCATATCATCTTTCGGTCTTTAGTTCAGGACTCATGAACTTAATGGGCTTGATTGGTTGTCACCGGATGTACATGATTTCCTTTTCTAAAACTACGCTAATATAATATACAAAATAAATAATATAGACATCCTTTAATTAATGTTAGTAACCTAATAGCCTTTTAAAATAGGATTTAAATAGAAACTCAATGTATTAATATTTCCTTTTATGTTTAACATCAAATTATCATGATTGGTTAACGTTATACCCCTTCTCAAAGATTAAAATCTGAAACATTAGAAAGAGTGTCCTGAAATCATATTAACATTGATTCCCCCGTATATCACCAAATATCTCTAGGTTTTCACAATCCAAACATGTGAATACACTCATCATATATTCTCATGAAGCATGGTAACAACTTTAATTACCATAAATACTTCTATAAATCATGCATTCATCATTATCCCATATATTACTGGTTAAATTCCATAAATTAAAGTAGTTTTAAACATCATCCATGATAGCACAAACATATTTTCAAAAACACCTTAGTATCGTCAAATTTACTTATATCAAACATATCATTATTAAAAAAATGTAATACATGTAACATATTAAGGGTTATCATTCCCATAATCATGTGTTTTCCATGTTCATAAGATTTCCATTAAATCATTTTTCTATTCCATTAAATCCATGTAATTTATTCTGGTAAATCATTGGCACAAAAACATAAACATGAAAATCCTTATATATTTCACCATTCATATAACATAATTATTGGATCCAAATAAATAAAAACATTGATTATTCCAATTAATCCTTATTAAATTAACAAGTATTCCTCATTATATTACATAATAACACTTTAGTTTCTAATTTCATATGTTGTCTCATCATCACTATTAATATAACCATTACTTGTACAATCGTACTGATCTTCTTTAGGATCTTCCCTATTAGGAAATCGATTGGAATAACATTCATTCTTTATATAACTAAATAATTTAACCCATTATGATTTCTTAGGGAGGTCAGTACTCTCATCGATCTCATTAGATGAACCCTTCAATTTTTTAGTGTTACTTAATTTGTGTCCCTTTTCCTTAGTCAAAACACTATCTTGTTCTTCTAGGACTTTCCCATAGGTGATTATTTCAACATTATTTACATAAAGGAAACTTGATATTATTTCTTTCATGGTCTCCATAACCTAAACTACCAGATAATCCACTTATTATCTTCCATGGTGAGTCTTGGAGTCGATCCAAGTACACATTGTTGATCACATTCCTTGAAAAATGATTAGGTATGATCACAATATCCTTTACATCCATGATAATCTCATTTGACTGGTAATAAATAAATTTTACATCATATTAAATGTTAATCCAATTCATTACGGTTTCCTTCATTTACTGAAACCATGAAGAATTCAGTACTAAATGATTATTATAGTTAGGAATAACATAATAATGAAAATTCACTTATTGGATTTATAACTTTTGACACATTATTTAATATGTGGAACCTTGGGTTTATCCATGGTAATTCAAAGTAATATTATATTCAAATCATTCACAATTGTTAATTATGTTTTAGTGAATTTCCAAGTCATTTCTACAAGGAGTGTCAAACTAGGTGGGCAATAAGGTCTTTTGTCGTGTACCAGAATACCCCGAGTCTGGCCCAAAACATCTAGTCGGAGATGCTTCTCCTAGGTAAATATTTTATATATCCACATACATATTTAGTATTCAGAGAGGGATTTATTTCTAGGAATCCAATAACTCCATCCATTACCATAATTTGCAAGAAATTTTCCCATGCTTTTCTATATCCTAGATTTATCCTTAGACATGTCCTTAGGGTCCTTAATACGGTTTCCTCCCACTAGTTCCCAATGTTAAAAAAAATTATCTCTAATACCAACTATAATTAACCATTATTTACATACATATACATTGAATCAATTTTATTGAATACTTATAAAATTTTGCAAACATAGGTCCAATGATCGTATTAGTTTTGTGCCTCTAGAAAACCAGGAAACATAGAAACTGGATTATAAATGATCTACATTATCTCCCACTTGGTTATTCATGACTAGAACCCTTCTTAGAAACATCAAATAGAATATGTATCTTAATATCCTAGGGAAGGAATCAAAAAAATGGTGACATCAGATGCTCAGTAAGGGAAAAAATGAAGATATGAAATCATAAACATGATCTTAAGAGTATGATAACATTATAAAAACAATGTAATGTCAACCAATGAATATCAATAATCTTAATAGTGAATCATGGAAAAAGGATTGATATTTAATAAGAAATTAATCTAAAGGAAATAAATAACATAATCCATGAAAGTATAATGTATGAGTAAAAATGGAACTGTGGTAGACACATAAGCATATGATATTATATTAATAGTATCTAAGGAATCACATCCAAGACCATATTAGTTGTATGGGGTCACTACTTATACTATCTTGGATGTAATGGTTCATTCAAATGTCTATCTTAGTAGTATGATTTCACTCCTCACATCACCTTGGAAGTCAAGGTTTACTCTCGTGGCCATCTTAGTTGTAATGGTTCACTCCCAGAGAATGTTATTATATATCCTGAGATTTAAATATCTACCCATTTCATTGATAAAAGATATAGGTCCCACCCATCTCATAGTTAAATCATACATATATTTTCCACAAAATGATAATCAAATATATCATAGCCCATGAAATAAAATGGGTGTAGTAACCATGTAATCAATTAATAACCTAGTAAAAATGATAACAATTTAATAATCATTTCATCAAAATCATATATTATAAAAGAAAAATTGATTTCATAAAATTACAACCCATAAAGAAGAACATTTTTCATTAAGACCATTACATCAAGCAACAACCATTTATAGAATGAATATTAAATAAACATTTAGATCATTTCTAATAAAGGAATGAGTAACATTAATGGATGTTATCATAGATGGAAGGTAATTTTGAAATATCTTTAAAATACATTTCTTGTGGAAAATATCTTTAATTCTTTAAAAAATTATTTTTATAAACCTAAAAAAATTTGAAAACCACTTTCATGGGAATAACACATTTAAAGAAATATTGAAAAAATTTGGACAACCATTTTACATAAAAACATATAAACGAATGTCTAAATCCTTTGAAAGATTATTTTCTTTAAAATAATTCTTATAATTAAAGGATGAAAATATTGTGAATCCTATTTTGATTAAAAAATTTATAAAATAGATTGAAAATGTTTGAAAACAATATTCAATTAAATTTTTTTGAATCAATATATTTATATAATATTAGGAATAATTTTATTTATTTTAAAATTATCTAATTTTTTAATCTTGTAAATAAATATTAAAAGGAATGTCGCTCATTATGGAGGATAATCTCAATCACACTGATCCTTCCTTTTACACCATAAAATTTTTTGAATAGTGCCTTGACTAGAAAATGACAATAAGATTATTTATTAAATACCATTTTTTTAAAAATGTGAATCATTGGAAGAAATTTCATTTATATATTATATATGTATAATACAACATTTTTAGAAACCCTTTACAATACATGGTTTTGAATGAAGAGATATTTCTGACAAAAAACATAGGTAATGAAAGACTTTATAAAATATATTCACTATCATATGTATCAAAGAGTGTAAAAATGGTATTCAAATATGTATATATCATTAATAATTATAGGAGAATAAATTTCATGAGTGTTATTTAGAAATGTAACACTATTATTCATCAAATAAAGAATAAATGGAAACATTCTGAAAATTTGATGAGATTATTTGAATAAACTCTAATAACTTTGTAACATTAAACCATACATCCCATGTAACTCCCCGACCTCAGTTACCCAGATTCGGTGCATTATTGTGTAACTTTGGAATTATCACAAAAGATCTTGTCTCGAAAGACCGATTAGATTAATAGCCTTGGAAACACTAGATACATTCATAAGTCTTACATTACATCATAAAGTAAAACAGAACTACAACAACATCTTGTCTTCATATACCATCATATTATCCATTCAGTTTATTCATAAAATATTTTTTCACATCCTGGAAAAATTAAAAAATTGAAAGGGGTGAGCTCAGATGCTCAGTAAGGATAACAATATTGTGGATGCTTTCATAAATAAACATAAACATTTAAGGAAATGTATAACTAAAACAAAAACCTTTTAAACATGACCTTGAGCATAATATGGAAAAATTAAAATGAAATAATTCCATTTACTTATTCACAAGGATATTATACTGGTCAAATAATCACATGAAATATCAATAACCACTTTCATAAGGATGGAATGCATAATGTCAGACTATCATAACCACGTACCCAAGGCCTCGTGCCAAGACTACAAATAAGATTTTGTCATGGCCTCGTGCCAAGACACTAGTTTGTCTCATGAGACCTGACGATGCATCGAGGAGATATAGAGGGCTCCGCCCGTCACTTATTAAGTCCAATGCATTCTTTATATGAAAAGGTTTAAAATTATCATAAACCATAACATAATCATATCACATAAAACATGCATAAAGGAAACATAACATTTCCACATTTCAATCAGAATATATAAATACAACACATTGATATATTAAAACATTATCAAAAACATTTTCAATACCAAAATAAAAGAAATGTAAATCATGGTATTTCTTTTTCATTTAAAAACAAGTTATGGCTTATAGAGGAATCTGATACTCAAATAATGGTCACAGCGGTAGAGAAGTATTTGTCACCGCATTCGCAAGACAAAAAATTCTTTTTCTCTTTTAGTAAAAATGATTCGTATAAAAATATTCCTTTTTGAATAAAATTAAAATTCAAAGGGTTTTATACACCGTATAAAGGAATATTGTGTATAAAACAAAATATAACTCAATGAAAGGAGATTGAGACGACGTCCCTTACAAAGATCATTTTTTTAAATAAAAAAAATCTATTATGTCTATTCACTATAAGTACACATAAATATAGTACAAATACAATATAGGAAGTAATAATATCATGAAATAATTTGAAAGTAAGATATTAACCTAAAGAACGGAAATTGGGTTAAGAAGTTCCCTTACCTCGTGTCCGACTTGACTCGACCGCTCTTATACTCTTGAATAATAAACTAGAGTTAATATCTATTTTCGTAAGAACATTTTTCAAGTTTATTATCCCTTTTATATCACTTATTAAATTTTTACAAAAATTATGTAGTCATTTAAGTTATTAATGGTCGTTTTGTCGATCTTTGGTACTTGAGTCAACAATAAACTTCATATAATTACAAGTTGTTTAGGTGGTAGAATATCCATTATCTCCATAATTATATTCATTATATAGATATCATATAGATTCTATATATCTAGTATATACATGCATTTATAATTTTACATAACATTTATAGGTAAGAAATGAAATGCACCGTTCATGGAGACTGTAAGCCGTACTTACGCATGAAAGCTACTTTCATTTATATTTCGTATTTAGTGGAATGAAGTTATAATTATATAAAGGTATAATATAATTCCAGTATAATATAATGTATAATACCATTTACTCCATCCTTTATACATCCCACATATGACATTAACGATTCAAATCATTTTGAGGGGGCGGTAGTCTGCACTTCCTAAGATGAAAATATCATGTTTACCCATAATGGAAATCGTAAAGGTATAACATAAATGAAAAATACAGAATCATAAGGAAAACAATAACATAATACATATCATATATAAAAATATTGTCATCATAATGGCCACCATGATAGGTGTTAAAAGAAGATTGAACAATCATCGTTTCGTGAGGCAGAAATTTTCAAACAACAGAAACAGTATGTTCCTTAACAATTAGACGAAGGTGTGTGTAAGTGTAAATAAAATCCTTCTCATATGAAAATCCTAGTATATTTAAGATACTAGTTTTGTTACAAAATAAGGAATAAAAAGAGTTTAAGGGGTTGGAGATGCAAAATAAAACAAAATAACATAAGAGAAGACATTACCTTAAAATCGGGTAACTCTTTTTTTGATTTGAGCTCAAAGGATTCTTTGGGAAGACTTATGCCAAAAGTGAGGGTTCTATGAGTAATATTGGGATTTGGAGAGACAAAATGGGCCGGGTTTGGCTGATACAAAGTCTTGATATGTGTGTTTATGGTTGTAGAGGTGGGGGCCTTTTAAAAGAGGAGAGGAGGGGCACTCTTAGAAAGTTATAAAAGGTTACTTTATTATAAAATGCTTTACAGATTTAAAAGGTCCCAAAATTATATATTTCGAGTATTAGGTTATAAGAGTTCGAAATAAACCCATACAATAGGTTTTTGACATGTTTAGGTCTTAGAGGTTACATTATCTTTTGATTTTATTTAAATCGTTAAATAATGAGGTAATCACTGCATCATCATGGTGTTATAAATAATTTAATTTATTTAATGAATTAAAACTATAAAAAAATATCATGATGTAGGAAATCCTTTTATATTTATAATGAATATTTATAGTCAAAAATATTACTTGTATAACCCCATTTAAAAATTGTTTTAATAAAACCACTAATGTTTGTGACATTTTTATTTTAACATTAAATAAAAAGTTTTTAATGTCAATTTCCAACCAAAGTGGCTACATGGGGTCCGAAAGTTGACCAATGGATTTTCTTTGTCGTCCATGACTCATCCAATAGGGGTAGGACATTTTTCATGTTCATTTCATATTATTATAACATTACCTTTACCTTAAATTTCACTAATTACCTTTAATGGCGATTAATAAAACATAAAAGTTATTATTCACCAAAAAATTATTTTAATCCCATTGAACCAAATTTTACATGTTAATGAAAACCATGTATTTTGGATTTTTTATATTAATTTCATTGAAGTGGTAAAGTTTCATTTAAATGAAAAATCAGTTTTTTAACTACCACTTAGTGGTATCACTATTCATCAAAAATTAATGTTTTTCAGAACAATGCCAAAATTTAACCCTAAGCTATAATTGATATTCTGAATTAAAAAATGATGTATATTTTAAAAAATTCCATACATATAAGTTTCATTAATTAATTTTATAATTAACTCACACTGTCACAACAAATAGCGTGTTTTTAAGAAACAATATATATCAAAAGATTGACAATTTTTTATATCCAATTTCAATGTTAAATTAATTCTAATGACCACCATTGGATAAAATGGTAAAAATATATTCTAATTATACTTTAAAACCTCTCAATAGTATAATTTATTTCTATAAATTATTTTGATTAAAAAAGTTGTTTTATGTACTGTTCACTATTCATAAAAAAATTGGAAGTTCTCATAAAATAAAAAAAATTTAAACTTAGGATAATTTTGATATTAAGAATACAAAAATAAAGTCTATTTTGAAATATAAAATTTATATAATTTCAAAACGTGGGTATTACTGTTCATAACCGCTACTTTTATTGGTCGTAGTGTGTTAGAACTCGAGGTTGCGTACAACACACGCTGCTCTATTATTCAAAGAGGAGCGTACCATGGAATGTGATGACCCAGACCCCCCTTGGTCCCTTCCTTTGCCAAAAATCCGGTTTCCTTGCGGGGTACCGATCGGTGAGACCGATCGGTGAGACCGATCGGTGTGACCGATCCGTGAGACCGATCGGTGTGACCGATCGGTGAGACCGGCCGACGTCGCCCGGCCATGCCAAGTTGTTCCAGTAACGTTCCTTTTTCGCAAATAGGGTTTTAAACCCTATTCTGTCTTGTTAAAAATATCTTGGGAATCCAAAACGCGCACAAAGGTTTTAATTAAATGCTTCATTAATTCATGGGTCGGTTAAAACCACCCAGCGCCATTAATGATGAGTCAAGCCACGTGGTCAACCCACGACTCCCTCGTCTTCCGTGGTTTTTTGTTTTCATCTCAACCGTCCCCAGCTCTTATAAATTAAGGGTTAGGCCGTGGCTTCCCCCCTTCTTCGATCGTGGCTCTTCTGGTGCATCGGGACCGCCACGTCGTTATCCGTAAAGTTCCGCGCCCCCGGCCTAAACGTCGATCATCTATCAACAAGTAGGGAATTTCTCTCGTCTCTCACTTTTGTGTATCATGCAGGGTGGGCGTTACTTTTGTTCCTATGGAATTGGTTGAACCAAACCCTAATGAAGATAATAAACGAACTTCTAAAGGAAGAAGGGGAAGGGGTTGTGATCGTTGTTATGCTTTATCTTGAATCATCCCTTTTGTTGTGCTGGTTCATGTTTTCTGAAAATTGAGGCCGTTGGTGGTCGTTGTGTGTGCACTGTTGAATCCCCTCGTGATGTTTTAAATGGGTTGCTGAAATTGTGAACTCCTCCTGTGAAATTGGTTAACCACGTATATCAGGCTGAATAATTGAAAGCACCAGGACCGGCCCTTCTGTGATAACTCCCGGTTAGAACACACGGAATTTGAAATCATGGAGTGTGTTAAATCTTTTAAATCTGAAAATCCATGACTTGTGTTGGTAGTGGTTGGTGGTTGTTTTCCCTTCGGGCCGTTTGCTGGAAATGTGGGAGGGGATGGGATCCCCTGTTCTTTTTATACTCTCGGTGGCTGTGTGAATTTGGGTGATGGGATCTCCTGTTGGTATGGTTTCAGTGGTTGTGAGTTTTTCTTTTATCACAAATTGGGGAGAGATCCTCTGTTGGAAAAACCGGGTGTGAGTGTTTTGGTTGATCTATGCTTTTGACGCTTTCCTTGGTTATGCTTATGGTAGTTGCCCAGTAGTGCTTAAAATTAATTGAACATTTTGACTGAACGTGAAACAAGAATGGTATCAGAGCGAGGTTGAGAGATAGGACGGAGTCTGGAGTTAGGCACAGTAAGGATTGCATGGGATGGTAAGGCAACAGCGTTGGGTGACCTTGGTGCGTGAGTTAGGCCAGGGAGGACCGGCTAGGACACGGGATTTTAGGGCCCCCCGTGATCCGATGCAAGGACTCTGGACCTACCGAACGACCAAGTGAGGCCACACTGATTGCAGGGTAGAGACCCTAGGAAAGGTACATGCATCATAAATGACTTGTGTTCTTGTGTTTCTGGGATGTCTTGGAAAATTAAGAATAAATTAAATCTTAATAAATTTTGAGAACGGTTTTCTTTGCACTACTGGTCTTAGGCATTCCTTGTTTACCTTGCAGCTATGGCACCTGGAAGGCGACCACGTGTGGTACAGGCAATCGAGACTCCTGAGACTACTTTGGCCAATCGGCAGAGAGCTGATCGGGAGGAAGAGGACGACCAGTGGCAGAAGACTCTTCGAGCCTTCCGTCTTCATGTCGGAGGTGCTGCCCTCATATTTCTCGAGGGCCTGCTCCCTCCTGTTTCCCCTCGGACAGCTCCGATCGCCGGTGAAAGTAACACGCCGGCCGTCCAAACCGGAGAACACCACCCTCCTTTGGAAACAGTCGATGACGGCGCACACAGAAAATAGCCAGTCGATGCCTAGGATGACATCGTACGGCCGAATCTATAGTAGAAGGAGATCCTTAACCGACTGATGTGGCCCCAACATCAGTCTACATCCCCGACAAACGAACAGCAAGTCGGTCTGACCTCCAACTGGTGTGCTCAACACCAGGGGCACTGGAAGTCTCTCGGCATCTAGACCCAAGGTGCGGGCTAGACTGGGTGCAACAAAGGAGTGCGAAGCTCCGGTATCGAACAAAGCATAAGCAAGAGTGCTAAACACACTGATCGTACCTTGAACAACCTCTGGCCCTGCTGGAACTGTTGCTTCTGCGGCGTGTAACTGTCCACGCCCAGCTCCCCTGCCCCTCGGCTGTCGGCCACCTCCCCGACCATGCCCTGGTTGAGGTTCCTGGGGAGCGCTTTGTGGTCTTCACCGATCACAAAAGCTTGCGCTATAGCTTCTCCCAGCGTGACTTGAACTTTCGACAGCGGAGGTGGGTCGAGTTTCTCCAGGACTACGACTTTGAGATCTCATACACTGAAGGTAAGGGAAACGTTGTGGCTGATGCCCTGAGCAGGAAGCCGCATCAGGAGGTGGTTCGGGAATCTGCTGATGCTTGGAAGGAGATGGGGGAGTTGGCTGCCTTGCACTTGGATGCAAGGGTGGAAGGTACTAGAGGCTGTTTGTTTCAGATGACGGTACAATCCCTTTTGTTTCAGCAAGTGGAAGAGTCTCAGTGGGGAGATCCTGAGGTGGAAGTGTTGCGGGATCGTGTCGATCAGGGGAACGCCCCGGAAGGATGGTCGGAGGACAGCCGACGTCAGATGCTCTTTCATCGGAGGTTGTTTGTTCCAGAGGTGATGCGTGATGAAGTCCTTCGTGAGTTCCATAGCTCAGCCTTGGCAGTACATCCGGGTGTTTCGAAAATGTACCAAGGCCTGAGGGGACAGTTTTGGTGGCCCGGGGTGAAACGGGCAGTGGCAGAGTTCGTGGCTAAATGCCTAGTGTGTCAGCAGGTGAAGGATGAACACCGTGTTCCTGGTGGTCTGTTGCATCCTCTAGATGTTCCCGAGTGGAAGTGGGACGACGTCTCGATGGACTTCGTCACGGGACTACCCAGAGCTCAGGGCGGGCATGATGCTATCTGGGTAGTGGTGGATCGATTGACAAAATCTGCTCACTTCTTGGCTATCAAGGAGTCAGGACCCGTGAGTACCTTAGCACAGAGGTACGTGGATGAGGTGGTGCGTTTGCATGGAGTTCCGAAAACGATCATCTCAGATCGGGACACTCGGTTCACCTCACGAGTCTGGAAGGGGTTACAGCATGCTTTTGGCACCCATCTACGCCTTAGCACTGCTTTTCACCCTCAGACTGATGGACAGACAGAGCGGACTATCCAGACATTGGAAGACATGCTGCGAGCATGTGTCCTGGATTTCGGAGGATCATGGGTACGACACTTGCCTTTAGTAGAGTTTGCCTACAAAAACAGTTTTCACTCTACTATCGGCATGGCTACTTTTGAGGCTTTGTATGGAAGACCATGTCGTTCACCCTTATGCTGGGCAGAGGTTGGTGAGACTGGTACTCTTAGACCAGAAGTAGTGCAGAGCACCACGGAGAAAGTCCAGCTAGTGCGGGAGAGGATGAAAGCAGCTCAGGATCGGCAGAAATCTTATGCTGATCGTCGGAGGAGGCCCCTGAAGTTCGAGGTGGGAGATCATGTGTTTTTGAAGGTTTCCTCTCGACGGGGGCATCAGAGGTTCGGAAAGGGGAGTAAGCTCTCCCCTAGGTTCATCAGACCTTTCGAGGTGCTGAGGCGAGTTGGCGAGGTAGCATATCAGCTGGCCCTACCACCTCAGTTGGAGAGGGTCCATGACATCTTCCATGTCTCCCAGCTTCGTCAGTACTTACATGATGACTCTCATGTCATCAACTGGGGAGAGCTAGATGTGGGAGGAGACGCGACCTTCGAGGAACGGCCAGTCAAAATCGAGGATCGCAAGGAGAAAGTGCTCCGTGGACGAACCGTCGGCCTGGTTCGTGTGTTGTGGAGACATGGCGGCCTCGAAGAGAGTACGTGGGAGAGGGGAGCACAGATGTGTGCCCAATACCCCGAGTTGTTCTGAGCTTTGAACCTTTGGTGCCTGTTGTGACAGAACGTTTGACCTTTTTGTCTGTGAAATGTGCTAGTTCCTTTCCTTTGTTATGTGTGGAAAGCCCCGACTAAAGGGAAGGGGAAACCCGACCCCTAATCAGGACGCATTAAGGTGGATGTGATTAAACCCGTGCGGGCGAGTCAGTGCCGCCCAAAGCGGATAATATCTTGACATGGGGGAGGGGAACTCCCCAAACCCACATGGCCGGGCGGTTTGGCGTGGTATGTTGCTTGGTTCTTGACAGGGAGTGTTTTCAATTTGCGGGGGTCCACTCCTAAGAGGTATCTTCGAAGATGGTTGTTCGGATCCTCTCTTTCCTTCTGGTTTGTTTTGATTCTCAGGGACGAGAATCGTTTAAGAGGTATATGATGTGATGACCCAGACCCCCATTGGTCCCTTCCTTTGCCAAAAATCTGGTTTCCTTGCAGGGTACCGATCGGAGAGACCGATCGGTGAGACCGATCGGTGAGACCGATCGGTGAGACTGATCGGTGAGACCGGCCGACGTCGCCCGGCCTTGCCAAGTTGTTCCAGTAACGTTCCTTTTTCGCAAATAGGGTTTTAAACCCTATTCTGCCTTGTTAAAAATATCTTGGGAATCCGAAACGCGCACAAAGGTTTTAATTAAATGCTTCATTAATTCATGGGTCGGTTAAAACCACCCAGCGCCATTAATGATGAGTCAAGCCACGTGGTCAACCCACGACTCCCTCGTCTTCCGTGGTTTTGTGTTTTCATCTCAACCGTCCCCAGCTCTTATAAATTAAGGGTTAGGCCGTGGCTTCCCCCCTTCTTCGTTCGTGGCTCTTCTGGTGCATCGGGACCGTCGCGTCGTTATCCGTAAAGTTCCGCGCCCCCGGCCTAAACGTCGATCATCTATCAACAAGTAGGGAATTTCTCTCATCTCTCACTTTTGTGTATCATGCGGGGTGGGCGTTACTTTTGTTCCTATGGAATTGGTTGAACCAAACCCTAATGAAGATAATAAACGAAGTTCTAAAGGAAGAAGGGGAAGGGGTTGTGATCGTTGTTATGCTTTATCTTGAATCATCCCTTTTGTTGTACTGGTTCATGTTTTCTGAAAATTGAGTCCGTTGGTGGTCGTTGTGTGTGCACTGTTGAATCCCCTCGTGATGTTTTAAATGGGTTGCTGAAATTGTGAACTCCTGCTGTGAAATTGGTTAACCACGTATATCCGGCTGAATAATTGAAAGCACCAGGACCGGCCCTTCTGTGATAACTCCCGGTTAGAACACACGGAATTTAAAATCATGGAGTGTGTTAAATCTTTTAAATCTGAAAATCCCTGACTTGTGTTGGTAGTGGTTGGTGGTTGTTTTCCCTTCGGGCCGTTTGCTGGAAATGTGGGAGGGGATGGGATCCCCTGTTCTTTTTATACTCTCGGTGGCTGTGTGAATTTGGGGGATGGGATCTCCTGTTGGTATGGTTTCAGTGGTTGTGAGTTTTTCTTTTATCACAAATTGGGGAGAGATCCTCTGTTGGCAAAACCGGGTGTGAGTGTTTTGGTTTATCTATGCTTTTGACGCTTTCCTTGGTTATGCTTATGGTAGTTGCCCAGTAGTGCTTAAAATTAATTGAACATTTTGACTGAACGTGAAATAAGAATGGTATCAGAGCGAGGTTGAGAGATAGGACGGAGTCTGGAGTTAGGAACAGTAAGGATTGCATGGGATGGTAAGGCAACAGCGTTGGGTGACCTTGGTGCGTGAGTTAGGCCAGGGAGGACCGGCTATGACACGGGATTTTAGGGCCCCCCGTGATCCGGTGCAAGGACTCTGGACCTACCAAACGACCAAGTGAGGCCACACTGATTGCAGGGTAGAGACCCTAGGAAAGGTACATGCATCATAAATGACTTGTGTTCTTGTGTTTCTGGGATGTCTTGGGAAATTAAGAATAAATTAAATCTTAATAAATTTTGAGAACGGTTTTCTTTGCACTACTGGGCTTAGGCATTCCTTGTTTACCTTGCAGCTATGGCACCTGGATGGCGACCACGTGTGGTACAGGCGATCGAGACTCCTGAGACTACTTTGGCCAATCGGCAGAGAGCTGATTGGGAGGAAGAGGACGACCAGTGGCAGAAGACTCTTCGAGCCTTTCAGCGACATGCCCTCGAGAAATATGAGGGCAGCACCTCCGACATGAAGACGGAAGGCTGGCTGGAGGGGCTAGTCATAGCCTTCGGCCTGATTCGGGCCCCGACGGAGTACTGGGTTCCTCTGGCTGTTAGCCAGATGCGAGGAGCGGCACGTCAGTTGTGGATGCTTCACCTGGGGAGTAGGAAAGAGTCTGAGGTTGCTTGGGCGGACTTCGAGAAGGAGTTCAGGGCGGAGTTTCTCTCCTCGACAATGAAGGCGAAGAAGAGGCAGGAGCTACTCTCCCTCCAGCAGGGGAGCATGTCCGTGAGGGAACTTGGAATCAAGTTCAAGGACCTCCTGTGTTTTGCTCCGGACCTCTTTCCCGATGAGGAGTCTCGGGCAAGACGTTTGGAGGAGGCGCTCCGACCCTCCCTCCAGTATGTTGTTACCCCCTTTACCCTTCCGACATACTTAGAGGTTCAGAAGAAGGCTGAAGTGGTGGAAAGGATGCACGCTCTAGGCGGACTGTCACGAGAAGGGATCCAGCTGGGACCATCGAAGGGGAAGGCCGTCAGCACCAGGCCTCCAGCATCGGGACCCTCTAGGTTCCGACCCGCAGGGAGCAGGCTGCAGCAGTTTCAGTTTCGATCCCCTGGCCCACGTTCTTTCCCTTCAGGCTCGGGACCACGGTGCTTCATCTACGGGAGCCCTGGACATCTCCGGAGTCAGTGCCCCGATCGGGTGCAGTACAACAGTGGCAGTCATCCCCAGCGTCCACCGCAGCAGCAGTTCCCAGCCAGACCCTTCCAGCAGCAGCAGCAGGGACAGCGAGCTCCCGCTCCTCCGCAGACAGACATAGGAGGGGGAGGCCGACCTCAGGGCGCTCCCCAGGGACCTCGACCAGGGCGTGGTCGGGGAGGTGGCCGACAACCGAGGGGCAGGGGAGCTGGGCGTGGACAGTTACACGCCGCAGAAACAACAGTTCCAGCAGGGCCAGAGGTTGTTCAAGGTACGATCAGTGTGTTTAGAACTCTTGCTTATGCTTTGTTCGATACCGGAGCTTCGCACTCCTTTGTTGCACCCAGTCTAGCCCGCGCCTTGGGTCTAGATGCCGAGAGACTTCCAGTGCCCCTGGTGTTGAGCACACCAGTTGGAGGTCAGACCGACTTGCTGTTCGTTTGTCGGGGATGTAGACTGATGTTGGGGCCACATCAGTCGGTTAAGGATCTCCTTCTACTACAGATTCGGCCGTATGATGTCATCCTAGGCATCGGCTGGCTATTTTCTGTGTGCGCCGTCATCGACTGTTTCCAATGGAGGGTGGTGTTCTCCGGTTTGGACGGCCGACGTGTTACTTTCACCGGCGAGCGGAGCTGTCCGAGGGGAAACAGGAGGGAGGAACCTCTCCTCTCCTTGTTGACCGAACTGACGATAGAATCAACAGATGCGGAAATGGTAGAAGTACCAGAGATTGTTCGTGAATTTATGGACGTCTTTCCTGAGGAGGTGACGACTCTACCCCCTCGACGTGATATCGAGTTCGGGATAGACCTGCAGCCCGGCTCTCGACCAATCTCGATGGCTCCTTACCGGATGGCACCTTCGGAGCTACGGGAGTTGCGGATACAGATTGATAATCTGATGAAGAGGGGTTATGTTCGTCCAAGTGCATCACCGTGGGGTGCCCCAGTCTTGTTCGCAAAGAAGGAAGATGGTGGCCTCAGGTTGTGCATCGATTACAGGAGGCTGAATCAGGTAACAATCAAGAACCGCTACCCTCTTCCGAGGATAGATGATCTTTTCGACCAGCTGAAGGGGGCAGGATGGTTCTCGAAGATCGACCTGCGATCCGGGTACCACCAGCTGAGGGTGAAGGATAGCGACGTCCCGAAGATGGCGTTCAGGTGCAGGTATAGGCACTTCGAGTTCGTGGTCATGCCCTTTGGTGTTATGAATGCCCCGGCCGTGTTCATGGGGCTTATGAACTCCATCTTTCGGGAGTACCTGGATCGGTTTGTGGTGTTGTTCATCGACGATATCCTGATCTATTCAATGTCAGAAGAGGACCATGCAGAGCACCTGAGGACAGTTTTGGAGGTCCTCCGACAGCACCAGCTCTATGGGAAGTTGTCAAAGTGCATGTTCTGGGCACGAGAAGTGCGCTTCCTCGGACATGTAGTGTCTGAGCAGGGAGTAGCAGTTGACCCATCAATGGTTGAGGCAATTGTTTCTTGGGCAGCACCCAAGAATTTGGCTTTTACTTTTGAAACATGCATGTGGGAATGGTTTACTTTGGGCTTTACTTTTCTTTCTACCTTGGTGTTGTTGGGTTTTCTCCTCCTTATCTTTCGATCCTATAAAATAAAAAGGGTAATTCCTTCCATTTGCGAGAATTTCCTATACCCTTGGTGCTAGTCGCCACTCCGGGACCTATTGAAGGTGGGTTTCGGGGGTCATTATCTCTCCTTCAACTTAAAGTAGGAAGGGCCTGGCAATCTGCTGACCCTTCCCTCTTTTTGGTGATGGCAGGTCGTGACATGGAAGCTTGTGGTGTAACATTCTCCTCTCCTTCAATAAATTGTGTCCTCAAAATTTAAAATTTTTCTTTGAAATTAAAAGGATGAAATTTGAAAATACCGTTGTGGAAAACCCACATCAGAAATAAGGTTAATAAAAATATAACTTTAAAAGAAAAAAAGAGACGTACAAAGGTCACCAGAGATAGCCCATACTATGATTCTATAAAAATATGGATATGGAAGAAAAACAAACCATCAATGTCTGATGGAGAGTTGTAGAAAACAGGATTAGGAGATAGTTAACTACAAGAAAATCAAAACCTTGTGATTGGTTAAACGGTCATTGAATCCCCAGTTGGAAAAGTTAACCGACAACGTTTTTGTTTTAAGTTAAATTTCATAAAGTGGAGAAATTTATTTAAGAGATTTACTAAGAACGTAAGGAAATATACTTACTTGTCATGTAGACTTTCATTCTTTAATAAATTGTTTTACCACAAACCCATCTTTCACTCCAAATGGTATCAGAACTCAAAAATTTTATATTTATCCTAATTGTATAAGGTTCCAAATATTACCACATACCATTTAGATTAGGAAAAATATTTTGTCAAAACCAGGGACATTCTGTAGGATAGTGGTAGGTAATAACAGCATGTCGCACTATGGTTGTGGGTTCGATTCCTGCAGCGTTGTCCGACGCGACGAGTTGTCCCCCAACCTGCAGGTTGTCCTTTTCCTAAAACTATAGTATTATAATATTCTAAAAACAATCTTCAGAAATGTTTTAACCTTAAACAATACTATCAAAAGTTAAACTTAATCCATTCCAACATTTATAGTTATCTAAAATACCTCTGTCCAGACATTCTCTAAAAGGACTATAAATTTCAAAATCAATTGTAACATCAGATTCCCGAAACATAGTAAAGTTTCTCTTATTGTCACATACTAAAAATATGATTACCTTTATCATATTAAATCCTTAATGAAAACAACAAGTACTGCAATACAATACTTGTATATATGACATTATTCTTATAACCAGAATATAATCCTTGAGTCCAAAAGAACCAATACATTAATTATTCATCTTCAACTGTATTAACAGCATAAGATTCTCCATGATCCCTTGGCCTTTTCTGAGTTAAGTTTCCATGATGCTTAGGAAATTCATTTTCATAATGCCACATTTCCCCAAAATTGTAGAAATCAACATTTATAGCCTCGTTCTTTCCGTTACGATCACGAGCATGGTGACCTTTTTCGCAACATTTGTAACAAACTCACATTCCCTTTAGGCAAGTACCAGGGTGATTCTTCCCAAAATTATATCATAATAGAAAATCCTTCTTTCCCTTTTTCCCTTTATCTGTCTCTTATTCCAGCGTTATCTTCTTCTATTGCTTTACTTTATTCTCTTAAGATTTAGATAATTCCTTTTCTATATTGATAGCACACGAGACTATATCATTGTATGTTGAGAAAGATATTGATAGTAATTCTCGAAAGAGAAACAGTTTTAACCCATCAAATAAACGATCGATCTTACTTCTTGGGTTACATATAAAATCTGCAGCATGTCTCGCTTACCTTGTAATGTTAGCCTCATACTTTGCGATATTCTCATCCTCCTTCTGCCTCAGACTCAGAAATTTCCTTTCCATATATTCCCAATGGTTATGAGGAATGTATTTTTCTAAGAAAATTTCCTAAAACTCCCTCCATTCCATAATTTATACTTCTTCATCTTCCTTTGTGTTTTGAATTGGTGACCACCATTGATCGGCATCTCCAGTGAGGCAGTAAACTACCATGACATCTTTCTCCCTTTCTCTACTCCCCAAGGCGTGGAATATTTTCTCTAAGGTGTTTATCAATTGATCATATACTAATGGATTTGTACCCCCATTAAATGTTGGCGGTTGTTTCCTTATGAAGTGGTCTAACATTGAATATCCATGTAGCGGATCAGGGTGCTCCATACGAGTAAGGTTATTATACATAACCTGAGTGAGTTGTCCCATTATGGTGATTAGCTGATCAGCCCCAGTTGTATGACCAACTCCATTATAATAATCTTTAGTAGGAGGGAAATCCCTACATAGAGTGCGTGCATTGATACGGTTTCCATTCTTTCCACTAGGTGCCATTTCTAAACAATGTCATAAACTACATTAGTTTATGAATCAAAATATATAATTACAAACTTACAAAACAATTAACATAAATTGTACTATTTATGGATATACTTCATAATTATAAAAATGTTTTCTTTGAGGATATATATACTCATAACCCTTTGTAGTGGTTTGTAAAGAAAATGAGAATTATCCAATGCATATCCCCTGAGAGTGTTGTAACCAAGAGGGAAGCATGGCCCGTTGTCGGGCACCTGTTCCCGTTCGAGTCTAGCTCAAAGCGGTGTTTTCGGGTTTTACCCCTATGTACATCAGTTCCAGATCCACCTCTACCTGCTCGTATCCAGACAGGGGTTTATTTCTCGGAAAACTCACAAAATCTCTATAATTTCAAAATTTTAGGAAGTTATTATATACCAATCCTCAAAGTCAATCTTAGGGTTATGTGCTCTAATCAGAGTTTATCTAAATCTAGCTTCCGTGGTTAGTACTAAACTGCGTCTGATACAAACAGTAATACCCCAACCCTAGTTACCCAGAGTCGGTGCATTATTGTGTAACATTGGCATGATCACAAAAGATCAAGTCTCGAATGACCGATTAGTTTAGTATCCTTGGAAACACTAGATACATTCATAAGTCTTAAATTACATCATAGAGTAAAACAAAACTACAGTAACATCTTGTCTTCATATCCCCTCATATTATCCATTCAGTTCATTCATAAAATACTTTTTCACATCCTGGAAAAATTAAATCATTGAAAGGGGTGAGCTCAGATGCTCAGTAAGGATGAAAATATTGCGGAAGCTTTCATAAATAAACATAAACTTTTAAGGCAATGTATAACAAAAACAAAATCCATTTAAACATGAACTTGAGGATAATATGGAAAAAGTAAAATGAAATAATTCCATTTACTTATTCACATGGATATTCTACTGGTCAAATAATCACATGTAATATCAATAACCACATTCATAATGATGTAATGCATAATGCGATACTATCATAACCACGTAGCCAAGGCCTCGTGCCAAGAATACAAATATGATTTTATCAAGGCCTCGTGCCAAGACAGTAGTTTGTCTCATGAGACCTGCTGATGCATCGAGGAGCTATAGTGGGCTCCACCCGTCACTTATTAAGTCCAATGCATTTCTTATATGAAAAGTATTAAGATTATCATAAACCTTAACATAATCGTATCACATAAAACATGCATAAAGGAAACATAACATTTCCACATTTCGATCACAAGATATCAATACAACACATTGATAAAATAAAACATTATCAAAACCATTTGCAATACCAAAATAAAAGAAATGTAAAACATGGTATTTATTTTTCATTTTGAAAAATGTTATGCCTTGTAGAGGAAGCCGAAACTCAAATAATGGTCACAATGACAGAGAATTCGTTGTCGCCTCATACGCAAGACAAAACATCACTTTTTTCATTTAGTAAAAACTCTTCGTATAAAAAGATTCCTTTTTTAATAAAATTAAAAGTCAATGGGTTTTATACACCGTATAAAGGAAAGATGTGTATAAAACAAAATACGCCTCAATGAAATGAGAATGAGATGAAGTCCCTTACAAATATCATTTTTTTAATTAACAAAAATCTATTATGTGTATTAACTATAAGTAAACATAAATAAAGTACAAATACAATATAGGACATAATAATATCATGACATAATTTGAAATTATGAGATTAACCCAATGAATGGAAATTGGGTTAAGAAGTTCCCTTACCTCGTGTCTGACATGACTCGACCGATCTTTAACCTCCTGAATAATAATGTAGAGTTAATATATACTTTCTTAAGAACCTTTTTCAAGTTCATTATCCCTTTTATATCACTTATTACAATGTTATGAAAATTATGTAGTCATTTAAGTTAATAACGGTCATTTTTCCGATCTTTGGTACTTGAGTCAACAATAAACTACTTATAATTACAAGTTGTTTATGTGGTAGAATATCCATTATCTCCAGAATTATATTCACAATATATATATATATATTATATACTCTATATATCTAGTATATACACGAATTTATAATATTAAATAACATTTAGAGGTAAGAAGTGAAATGCACTGTTCATGGAGACGGTAAGCCATATGTACCCATGAACGCTACATTCTTTCTTATTTCGTATTTAATGGAATGAAGTTATAATTATATGAAGTTATAATATAATTCCATTATAATATAATGTATAATACCATTGACTCCATCCTTTATACATCCCACATATGGCATTAACGATTCAAATCTCTTTGAGGGGGCGGTAGTCCGAATTTCCTAAGATGAAAACATAGTGTTTACCCATAATGGAAATCGTAAAGGTATGACATAAATGAAAAATAAATAATCATAAAGAAAAAAAATAATATATATCATATATATAAATAGTGTAATCATATTGTCCACCATGAGAGGTGTTAAAAGAAGATTGAACAATCAACGTTTCGTGAGGCAGAAATTTGCAACCACATAAACAATATGTTCTTTAACCATTAGATGAAGGTGTGTGTAAGTGAAAATCAAATAATTCCCATAAAAACATACTAGTATATTGAATATACTGTTTTTGATACAAAATAAAGGAATAAAAAGAGTTTAATGGGTTGGAGAAGCAAGACAATACAAAATAACATAAGAGAAGATATTACCTTAAAATCGGGTAACTCTTTTTTTTATTTGAGCTCAAAGGAATCCTTGGGAAGACTTATGCCCAAATTGAGGCTTCTATGAGTAAGAGTGGGATTTTTAGAGACAAAATGGGCATGTTTTGTCTGATCTAAAGGCTTTATGGGTTTGTGTAAGGTGGTAGAGGTGGGGGCCTTTTATAGGAGGAGAGGAGGGGCACTCTTGGAATGTTATAACAGGTTTATTTATTATAAAATGATTTTCGGATTTAAAAGTTGCCAAAATTATATATTTATATGATAAGGTTATAAGAGTTCCAAGTCCACCCATCCAATATGTTTTTGACATGTGTAGGTCTTATATTTTACATTATCTTTTCATTTTTTTAAATCGTTAAATAATGAGGTAATCGCTGCATCATCATGGTGTCATAAATAATTTACATTATTTAATGTCTAAAAATTATAAAAAAATATCATGATGTAGGATATATTTTTATCTTTATAATGAATATTTATAGTCAAAAATATTACTTTTATAACCCCATTTAAAAATGGTTTTAATAAAAAAACGCATGTTTGTTACATTTTTATTTTAACATTAAAGAAAAAGTTTTTATTGTCATTTTCCTACCAAAGTGGCTCCATGGGGTCCCAAAGTTGACCCATGGATTTTATTGGTCGGCCATGACTCATAAAATAGGGGTAGGACATGTGTCAAGGTCATTTCACATTATTATAACATTATCTTTACCTTAAATTTCACTAATTACCTTTAATCACGATTAATAAAACATAAAAGTTACTATTCACCAAAAAATTATTTTAATCGCATTGAACCAAATTTTATATACTAATGACGACCATGTATGTCATATTTTTTATATTCAATTCACAGAAGCGGTAAAGATTCATTTAAATAAAAATCAGTTTTTTAACTACCACTTAGTGGTTTCACTATTAATCAAAAAATGATGTTTTTCAGAACAATGCCAAAATTTCACCCTAAGCTATAATTGATATTCTGAATTAAAAAATGATCCCTATTTTAAAAAAAATCAAAACATATAAGTTGAATTAATTTAATTTATAATTAATTCTCATTTTCACAACAAATAGCGTGTTTTTAAGAAATAATATATATCAAAAGATTCATAATTGTTTATATCCAATTTCAATGTTAAATTAATTCTAATGACCACCAATGGATAAAATGGTAAAAATATATTCTAATTATACTTTAAAACCACTCAATAGTATAACTTATCACTATAAATTATTTTTATTTAAAAATTTGTTTTAAGTATTATTCACTATTCATAAAAAAATTAGATGTTCTCAGAAAATTGCAAAAAATTCAACTTAGGATGATTTAGATATTAAGAATACAAAAATGAAGTCCATTTTGAAATATAAAATTTATATAATTTTAAAAAGTGTGTATTACTATTCATAACTACTACTTTTATTGGTCACAGTGTGTTAGAACACGAGGTTGCGTACAACACACGCTGCTCTATTATTCAAAGAGGAGTGTACCATGGAAGCTTGTGGTGTAACATCCCAGGTAAGAAAATGAAATGAAATTAAGGGTAAAATATAAATGTAGGAATTATATTTATGATATAACATTTCATATTCATTATTTACACCACCTATAAAAATATAGGTGTATAACATTCCATGTGTCTTAAAGAAGGAAAATTGAGACAAAAAGTATATAAACGACATGGTAAATTTAGAAACTGAAAACATTGATAGAAAAATCATAAAATGGTTTTTTAAATACCCATATATTTATTTATAATAGGAATATAATAAATTAATGGGAATCATATACACCACACAAAATAAGTTAGTGGGGAATAAGGCATATATATTACAGAAATAAAGAGTGAGATGAAATTCCCTTACCTTGTGTCTTGACTCGCATTATACTCATTCAGACCTCACATATAATAATTAATTTTTTAAAAAATTTATTAAAGAATTATATTCTAACTTATGATACCATATAGGTTTTGATTATTAGTTTATATTACCCAATATTAACCAATTCTATGTTAAGGTTTCACTTCGGATCATATCAACTCTGTTTTTCACGCGTGTCTTAATTTGTTATATCATTGTTCCTTATATATTTATATCTGGATTCTAGAATTTAAACCATTATTTAAATGTATTAGTTTTTTCATTATATTTTTATTATAAAAATCCATATAATATATTATTATGAAACAGAATACACCGTTCAGTGAGACGGTAAGCAGGACATACACATGAACTTTATTTCCATTTAATTGTTATGTTGAAAGAAAGAATGTAAAAGAAATATATTCTTATACATTTATATATATATAATTATTGTAATAGATTAATTAAAGCATAAATAACATATAAATGTTCACTAAATTTATCCTTAATACATTTAATGTAGTGTATGAATGAATCACATCGCTTTGTGGGGACAGTAGTCCACGCTTCCTCGAAAGAAATTATCTTATTAACACAGAATGGAATGTATAAATACATGTGTTGTTAAAAAAATTTAAAATGTTTAATTACATAATAAATTTAATATATAACATATATAAATATATTTTCCATAATAATTTCCACCATGAGGGATGGTAATGGAAAAACGAACACTCGTCATTTAATGGGGCGGTAGTCCTCTATACACGTAAACATAATGTTTGTTTCTCATTAGATGTAAGTGTGTGTAACTGTAGGTTTATCCTTAAAAAAAATATGAGTATATTGAAGATAATTATTTTTTTATAGAAAAATTTAATAGTAATACTTGAGGGAGTTTAAAAAGAATATAAAAATCAAAGAGTTTGAGGGACGGTGTTGTATCATAATTGGGTAGTTCCATTTAGATTTAACCAAATAGAATCCTTGGAAGTATTTATTTCAAACGTTGTACTCAAGGATAAATCATAGGATGTTGGGGAGATATTGTTTCATACTTTGGATGAGCCAATGTGGGTTTAGAGGTGTGAGGTAGTGGAAGTATATGAGGCCTTTTATAATGGAAGAGGAGTGGCACTCTAGTAATATTTTAGAAGAAAAGAACCCCATCCCTATTGTTGTCTGAAATTGGGTAAATAATATAATAAAGACTATAATAGGGAGTATATGGTCAATATATGGCCATAAAATTCATTTATGACAATTTTATACTATTTTTTGGGCCTTCTGAATATGGTTTAGTCCCTAAATAACGTTAATTTAATTATAATCGTTGTATATAATTTTAATTAGTTTACTAATATTGTTGGTAAAAAACTAATATGACATTATTAGATATTATAAGTAATAATTATTTTAAATATAATTTTTTTTTCCTAATTCCAAACACATAATTGGTAGAAGTTAGTTTATATTTAATCTTGTAGGCAAGTTGATAATGCAGGTTTTTAAATTAAAAAAATTCAAAAGTTTTCTATTATTTTATATTTAATTTAAAACTCAAATTGATCTTAATGAACTAAATTGGATTAAATATTAAAAGTATAATTTAATAAATATTGAATCCAATTTAATATATAATTTAACCTTATAACTAAATTATATGAAATTAAATTTTTGAATTAAAATCTAGTATTTTTAACAAGTCATTAATAACAATATAGAAATATAATAAAAATTTATCATATCAAAAATTTTACTTTAAAAATCAAAATATGAAGTTTATTTTGACATATTATATCTATAAAAGTTCTAAAAATTGGATATAAAATGGGTTCACCATTAAAATTTTGTAAAACTATATTTATAAAAATATAGTTTTTAAGCATAAGATTAGATGTGTTCTTAGATTATGTCTATGAAATATATTGGATGAATATAAAAAATATTTGACTGAATATATAAACTATATATAATAAACATATCACATAATAATTGTAAATAATTTAATTTATCATGACAAAAAAAATTTCAGAGCACAAAAATAAAATTATATCCATTATATTCAATTATTTCTTATATTTTCAATTCTGATTAATTGGAATCCTATAAATTAATCTTATATTTGTGTAAAAAATAATTTTTTCATAATTTACTCAACACTATTAAAAACACTAATTTAACATCTATGTTATATGTGATTATATTAAATAATAATATTTTAATAATATATTGTTGTTCATTAACCCTCAGCCATGCATGCTATGAAAGCCATTGAGGAAATTCATTATTGCGTGTAATGAATGCTAAAATCAATGTTCCATGTAGATAATGATAAAATTAATGTTAGATGTACTTCATGTAATACAAACATGGTTCTTTAATATAAAATTAACTATTATTAGTATTTCACTAAAGAAAGAATATCAAAATGATTAAATTAATTCAAAAATAAAGATTCAAAGAATATCATGGAGTAACAAGGTGACTCCTCATCATCACCACTAAATCCCTTCATTTAACAGTAGAGTCAAATTCATCCAATGGGTAGTTTTTCTAATGTTTAACATTTTTGGGTAGTTTTGTTCACACCAAGGAATCCATGGGTGAGCTACAGGTAGTGGAGAACCTCCCTAGTTGCACTTGACGTGCCCCAACTACCCATGCACCTTCATGACCTTTTGTTGTCACTAACCCCTAGGTGATGAAGAAATAATAACATTGGGATGACAAAACATATTAATAAAATTTTTGGTTTTGTTTCCTATGATATAATAATGGGTTCTTTTTTCACATTCTGTCTATGTGTGGTTCTGTGAGGGAGAAATAACGATGTCCCGATATAGATGTCCTAAGTATCAGAAACTAATTAATTTTAAGTAATGGTTACCTTTTATAAAACAATAACTAGAGTTGTAGAATGATTGTCCACTAACGATAATAGGTCATTAAGATTACAACTTTTCTTTTTTTAGAAGTAAAGAAGACAAACCAATCTAGTGTTACATCATGTTCAACTATAAAACACGCAATGTGACGTTCGTAAATATATAAATACAAACATCCAAAAACACACATAATACCTAAATACAATAATATATATTATTTTTACTTATTTACTAATGTATTTAAACAGCCTATAAAATATAATTATTTAACAATTGAAATTTTTTTTATTAATTTTATCCATTAAAGAACCAACTAAATCACCTACTTTGACATGTGATGAGGAATACCATTATCAATACAAACATCCCTTTAAAAATCTCCATGGGGAATTAATACCCAACTCAATCAAAAACTCCCACCAAGGGATCTAAAACCCACACACACATATATGGGTCAACATTAAAAAGAATTTCATTTATAAGCCCCATACATTGAATAAGGACCCCCCACACTTTCCTTATTGAATCATCAATAATAGTGATGTAGTTGACCACTACAGTTAGATAAAATAAAATCGTCTTTATTCCTAATACAACCTTATAAACTATCTCTAGATAAAAATATTTAGTGACTTGACCAATAATGAAAATTTAACCTTCCATTGCTTCCCATGAAAGAAACCTTCACATTTTTTGTACTCTACAATATTACGATTCAAAAATATCCTCAAATAAATGTCTATAAACATTTATAGCCAATATAACTAAGAGGATAATACCACTATTTATTTCATAAAGGTTCCACTTCAGGATGTAGTACACCTTCTAAATTCATAACCTCAAAAAATGTTCCATCTATTATACCTCATGATACCACCATGAAACCCTCTTTGATCTTCCTCACATAATATAAAAAAGGTATTACATAAACCCCCAAAATTAGGATAGCTAATATAAATTATGTTTTTATGTAAACCTTGGATGTTCTAGATGCCCTGATAATTTACAAAGCATGCATTATTCATTCAAACATTTACATAATATAAGATCCTGATTTTTTTAGAGGTAACTCAATCACGTTTATAGGTAATATTTTTCCTTATTTTTAGTGATTTTTTTTGGGTTTTCTGAAGGGTTATATTGGATGAAATTTTTATGTTTTCTAAAATAGGAGGGGATACTCACAGTTGGTGCATGGTTTTCCCACACTATGTGCATTTCCTAGAAAAATGTGTTAAACCCAAAAAAGAGGATTTATGCCATTGGTTCTTGATTTTTAAAATTGTTCTACCTATTAGGATTAACCATGAACCCCCCTGGAAGAGGCACACAGTTTAGGAACACGGTTGGTCAAACCATGTACCCCTTCCTATGAAGTCATACCTAATGTTTTAATTGACCCAAATATTAGGTTAAACATTTCCCAAAATCACATTCTATATTCCAAAACCCTCTAACTCATACCAAATAATTTTATCTCGTTATTGGAGGATCTCAAGCATACAATAAGCCCTATTGACCTCCATTTTTTATGATTCTAATCTTTGATTGATGATTTTCACCTTTCTCAGTAAATAAATTCTATCACATGTGGTTTATGCCCTCTTTAAGATTCATCTCCCATAATTTCAATGGATGTTTTCCCATATTCTTAGATATAGACAATGGTTTGATGGATCATGATTTGATTGGTCTTATTTATAGACTCTTATTCAAGATCTCATTCCTCACCATGGGTTTGTCCTTTCTATTTCAATTTGGGGAATTTCTGTCAGGCGATATCTCATAAAAAATTTGAGGTAGGTGGACTTTTATTCAAATCACAATGTCTATAATTCAAGTACGTCTATGTAATTATAGAATTTCTATTTAATTTTTATCAATTCAATGTCTTAAATTTAATTAATTAATTTAGATAATAAATTAATTGAAGGATTTTGCAGTTGATTGGTTTATAGGGGTATGAAATTGGTTAATTAACGGATTGATTAATTGGTTAGTTAATGATGATTAATTAATTAATGATTAAATAAATGATATATTAGGATTGAAGATTTGAGTTATTTAATTGTTGAATTAATTAATGGATTTGTATGATCCACTGCTATATATTATCCCTTTAACATTTATCAAAGAGGGATTTAACAATGATAAAATGGAACTATTGTCCTCCGTGCTATTAAAAAGGGGTCCCTTTTATCAGTGTTGATAATGGCCCCTTTTATCAATGCTAAAAAATTCTCTAATAAAATGGGTATTTTATCAATGCAAAAAAACTGATAAAAGGTACCTTTATCTGCACTTTTTTAAAACTGATAAAATACCCCTTTTATCTATGCTAAAAAGAATTGATAGAAGTCAAAAAATAATTTTAAAAAAATATTATCTTCTCCAAATTAGAGGGTGGACCACTCCCACCCCATTATCAGGGATTGATCCCCAATTTGAATAGTGATCATCTAGCCATCCAGTCCCTTTAACAATGTTAGTTATTTCATCCCCATTTAAAAGCACTATGTAACTTATTCACTCAAGCGCGTGCATTTCTGACTTTGTTGGGTTTTAAACTTCAGACCTCCCCCTCATACTCTAGCGGCTTTTCCACTAAACAGTATTGTTTTTTTCTGTATTTTATGATATATCTTTATATTTATATGTATTTCATTATATTTTATCTATATATATATATATATATATTTATTTATTTATTTAAATAGAAACATTAAATATGTTTTCTGTGTGTATGTTTATACATAAATACATTCATATATGTGTGTGTGTTTGTGACTTCATAAATATAATTATAAATATTTATATTTATTTTCATATATTATGTATAAATATTTATATACTTATATTAGAATATATATATATATGTTCATCAATTAAAATGCACAAATATATATTTATATATATTATTATAAACATTAATTGTATTTGAATATAAATATTCAAACACTTTAAAAAAATAACATGTATATTATTATTTATTTATATTAGTTTTATATAATATGAATGATATATTATATGTAAATATGTATATATATATATATATATTTACTTATATTTTTATGTGTAAATATAAATATATATATATATATATATATATATTTGATTATAAATAATTGTAAAATAAGAAAAATAATAAAAATATAAAACCATAATATAAATATGAACGTAATACCTGATAATAAATTCATTCCATGCTAAAAATGGGAAAAACACCCTTTTAAACTAGGATGAAATTCCATCGTATGTTAAAAGATTATGGTACCCTGACTAAAAACTAGGTTTTGGAGGCATTATTTGTCTTTTTGCCTCATAAAGCGCCACATGGGGTTCGCCCAATATTAGCTAGGGGTAGATATCTTTGCAATATTTGATTTGATATGTGGTAGAGCCCAAATGGACACCCAGATCATAATTTATGGACATTTGATTTTTGAGTTATGCTTCCAACTAATATATGATATTTTTTGGATTTTTAGGATTTTTTTACATTAATATTGTAAATAAATAATGGTTACACAATAATAATTAGAAAATTATCAATTAAAATGATATTTTTAATTACTTTTATATCATTTTCACTAATTATCTTATATACTATGTCTAAATTCTTTTTTATCATTATCTAAAAAAATTTAAAAAATAAATATTATAATTATAATAATATAAATATATTTATATATTAATTCCTTATTTTTACTGAAATATATTTTTTTTAAATACACCCTATATTATTTCTATTAAAAAACACTCATAAAGGGGAGTCATTATCAGTGATTCTAAGAAAACATTGATAAAGGGTGTTATTTTATTAGACCTTTTTTACCGCTATAAAAGTGCCACATTACATAATATCTTTGTTTGCGGTAGTGAATATTGTGGAATTGATTGAATTTTGATTTGAATTATTAATTACTTGTTTTAATTGGTCAATTCATATAATTACGAACTCATTGACTACTGTAATTATGTGATGACTAGATAAACCTTAATGGGTTAACGAGATGATTGATTCAATGTTGATAAGTTGAATAATGGTGATATGTCATATTATTTCCATGTGATAAATGTATTGACTGTGACATGTTATGATAATTGAAATGTCATATCATGATGTGAAATGTGATAATATGGTTAATGTTTATTAATCATGATTAATGTGATATATGTGCTACTGCGATCAATGTGATATATGAGTTTTCTACATGCTCTACTACATCAAAATCATATAGTGATAAATTTATATTTAATTGTGGGGAATTGTCCACTACAACAAAATCCCATTGTGGTAAATGAGTGTGGCACATAAACAACTACTTGAAAATACCACATATGTTATTGTTTGATAAATGATTTGGGGTTCATATACTACTGATTCAAATACCCAAGGTGTCATAGACATGGTTATCTTGGCCAAAAATTATGGAATTGGAAAATGGTTCCAATTAATTGAAATCTGATTTAAAATGAACTTGATAATTAAATCACATGTTTTATAATGAATTTTGAATTGATTATCTGATCTAGATCAGACAATCGCACGAGATAAAGTTTCTATTGTGGTCTGGTTATCCTCAAGAACCTGATGGTTTATATTTTTAATTTAAAAAATAATAAATGTGATATTGTTACATGTGCATTATAATTTATTCTTTTTAAAACTGCATACACTATTATTAACTGGATATTTTTTTAGATGTCGTTGGTGGTGGACTACAGAGTTTTAATCGCACCCTACTCAGGTATCTTGATTAGTACCTGAATAGATTATATTTATATAGGGAAATATAAGGGAAAATTACATATGTTATATGATTAATTTGGGATGAAACATGAAAGAGGGAACTATAAGTGATTTGGGACCCTTTTAAGAGTGGATAATGTAATTTCTTTTTGTTTTTCCTATTAATAGTTGACATGTATTTGGAATAACGTATCTAATTTTCATTTTGTAATATTGGATTTCGATTTTGATCATAATATTTTACTGGTATTATTATGGTTATGGTCATATCTTTTGGTTATTTTTTATTTCTTACTATTGGTGTATTACATAGATTAATAGGGTATTGTCTCCCATTTATCAATATTTGTCAATTTCTACAGGTCAACAGCCTCTAGCATACGGGGAGGCGCACCTGAGATCATGTCACAAACCGGAACTAGTGTGTGGCACCCATGTTAGGTCATTACAAAGGTATATTAGATCACAATTATCTTTTGACTTCTTTCTTATCACTATATGGGAATGGTAGACTAAAGACTAAGAAGATTCAGGCCTTGGTTATGGGATCGTTCATGGGTGTAGCTACACAATGAATGGGGGGAAAACCCAATATCCTAGGGTGGGATTGTTGTTATTTATGTTTATTTTTATAGTTGATGTTATTCCACCATTAATGATTAACTTGTATTGTAATGTGATTATCATTCCTAGGTTTCTAATATTTAACACATGGCTCAAAATGGAATGAGATTTAAGTATGCATGCATCATTCTAGAATCCCTATATTATTTTTTGTCATTCATCATATTTCGGAACACGTGGTGAAAAAAAAATTTGGGTATGTTTTTGAAATTGAAATGTTTTTTCTTACTTGTGTAATTGGAATGAAAATAGTTCCTAATATGAAATTGAAAATTTATAAATGATGAAATATGTGAAAAAAATAGGTTTATATTGTTATACAAGAATTATGAGAACAGTTTTACGTTTTTTGGATATAAACTACTTGTAAGGTGGTTAAGGGAAGTGATAATGAATCGTTTTTGACCATGTGGCATGGGGAAAGGTGGAATAAATTTTTATGCTATTATAATATAAATTTATTATTTCAAATTTCACCTTTAAAAGGTGATAAATTGGAACCCATAAAAAATTTATGAAAATAAAAACTCAAACCATATAAAAAATTACAAGGCCATTATATTAAAATTTAAGAGGCTGAATAATTTACCCTGTAAAGGCTCCAGTCGATGAAGGATGCTTTCATGTCTGGATCATCCTTTTTGATGTCCTCGAAATTATAAGACATATTATTCCATGTATGGATGTACGATTCTAACATTATTTTCTAATAGTTGATCTTGTGAGCCAAGATCCAATCCCATTTTTTGACCCAGATTCATTTACCCCCATTAGATCAACTCAGATATCTCCCTTATACATTATATTAGCCTCCTCTATAGGAACATTTTCAATGAATGATTTATATATAATATCATAATTAGAATGTAGTATTTTCACCTTTCCATTAGAGATTTTACCCTCTTACCTTCCTTAATCCACATGGTCTTCCTTAGATTTCACCATCCCTAGGAGTTGTTCTAGGTTAATAATCATGTCAGCATATTACTCCTTTTCCTCATTTATTAAAGGGAAATTTTCTTGATCGGCTTGAAAAGATCCTAAATAACTCCATAAATTGTCATCTCCACTAGCCTTTCATCAACCCCAATATATTTTATTCTCTTTGAACTAGATACAATTGGCTTCAGATGATTTGTGTAATAATTACAGTGTTTGGCCTTTTCCCCTTCTTGATTAGAAAATTAATAGTATTAATATTATTGTGCTTTCCATTCCTCGATCTAAACCTAACATCCATTATGTCTTGGTGATCCTTCTCAGATTCTAATTTTTTTAGGTATTATATATCTCAATAACACTCCTCATTATCCACCAAGGTCCTAGTCACAAAAATATTCATCTTCTATGTTAGAATGAACCGGTTCCATCCTTCCGGATCAACCTCTTCTTATGCATCATCATTCAAGGATATGAATCTATTTTGATGCTGTATTGAGATAGGGGTTCCTTTAAGGATAAATACACCAACACCATATATTTCCCTAAAAAATTATCGAGAATAGTTTGAGCATATGTGGGAAGTATTGAATCATATAATTTCATATTACACTCGACCCTAGTGTTGTTGGTTTCATGCCAAAAGGCACCAACATTAAACTCATTGACTTTTTATTCAAATGTTGTTAAATGTTTTATGGTTGTGTTATATGTCCCCAGATGTGTGTTTGTCATTTTAGTTATATGAATCCTTGATGAAAATTTTTATAGAAAGACATGAGGTTATGACTTGGGATGATCTACTGGAATTAGATCCTAAGGCAACGATAATGTCAGGTGAGGATGAAGGAGAGTAGTTTCGATAGAACCTATATCGATTTACATATTTTATGGAAAGAGTCCAAAGGAAAGATGGGAAAATTATGTATGATCTTACATTGATGTTCTATTTTCATAACCCTTCAAATTTTTCTAAAGTGGGTAGACCTGAGGAAAATAAGTTCTAGATATAGTCTATCCAGAATAAACATGACCCCTAGGAGACTCTTGTTGATAAGAGTGTCAAGATTTTTACTTACATGTTACATGGTCATGTGATGTTCTGTTGGGATATCAGGACTTTATATGGACATCTGTAGAATATGGAGTTGAAGTAATTTCAATATAATATACTAGTGAAATTTTACCATACGATTCTTAGGAATGGGATAGCGTTTGAGTTTAGGAGGTTGAATATGAAGAATATGTCCATGACAGATTTTTTTTTACACTTCAATTATTTCCAATGCTTTGTTCTAGCATCATAAAGAGATGATGATACTATATAAAAATGGTTTTATGATGGACGTAAATGTGAAATTAAGTCTAAGCTGAATTTATTTATTCTAAATAAGTTCTTAGATGTTGTGAATTGGGATATAATATTTGAGGGAAACATGAAGGAGGTTCCAGTAGAGGAAATGTTGTTTCTAATATATAGTCAGGAGGTTAAACTTCTAAAATATGGGAGCATCTCTATGAGAATGTTATCTACTATGATAATATGAAGATTATCCATGGGAAATGGCTAGTTAAACATGACATTTACCAAGTTATCATTCACTAGTGTGGTAGTTCAGGGAACTTTAATAGATAGTTCCCTTGACCAATGGTAGATTGTTGAGGCTACGACAAGTTGGAGCACCTACCTAGGCTCGGTAGAAACCCATGATAGGTAGGTAATTATGGGGATCCTAAACAGAACCAAAGTACAAGAAGGGGTTATTCTACACAATATCAGTTAACCCACTCATGTTTTATTGGTTGTGGTGGTAGAATTAGTGGACATGGATATTCTAGGAATGAGAACCTCTATCAGTATAGTGGTGCATCCCAACGAATATAGAATATATCATATTAGGGGATGAAATGTTACATGTCATGAAATATAAAATGGTGGATATATAGGTTGTACCGACAATAGTTATAGGTACAAATACTATAGAGTGTATTCTAGCTAGTGCCTTATTTTATACTAATTCCCCTCATTCTTTTATAACTGTACAACTTTTTTAATGGGTTGAGTATAATGGTTGAGTTTATAGGAAGTATTAGGAAGATAGATGCACCTTTATGAGTATGGTCGAGAGACATCTGGTCATTCAATGGGTGTTCTCTCAAGGCTGAGGAGGATCTCTTTAGTTATTATATTTATATCCTTCACATTTCATGAATAGACCTAGTTATGGGTATGGACTAGTTAGTAGCTTACCGAGAACCCATCGATTATTACCATTGGATGGTGATGTTTACATCTACTAAGGGTGAAAAATATATGCACCTTGGAGAGTGGGATATCTAGGAAGGTGTTTTGTGTCATTTCATCAATAACGATTGTATTTCGCCACCTAGGATACTATTCTATTACTTTATGATAGCATTTCTAAGAATGTTGTCTTTAAACCCATAGTGGAATGAGTATATGATGTATTTCTTAAGGACTTATTAGGGTTTACACCTAAGAAATATGTGGAGTATACCATTGAGATCAAGTAGAGGTCTATGGTTATTTCTATCCCACCATACATAATCGTAGTATCAATGCCTCAATAACACAAGACTCAACAAGATCTTTTGATGGATAAGGGTTTTAACTTGTTGAGTATGTTTCCCATGGGTTTTCATGGTTTTTTTACTAATAAGAAAGACAAGACTCTACACTTATGTGTTGATTAATAGATGTTGAACCAGATGACTGTGCAGAACATGAATCGTCTTCCACATATTAGTGATCTTTTTGACATGTTGAGGGGAGAACGTGTGTTCTCCCAGATCAAGTTGATATCACAGCATCATCAGTTGAGAGATCAATCTTTATATATAACTCAAAAAACCATCAGAAGTAGGTATGAAATTTAAGAGTTCTCTATAACGTTTTTTGGCATGATGAATGATCCATTAGTGTTAATATTCATGATGAACAAAATATTCCACCTCTACCTCAATTATTTTTAGGTTATTTTTTTGGATAAAATCTTAGTGTACTCTAACACTTAAGAAGTTCATGTTCAACAGAATTTCATCATTCTGAATACACAGAGATAGAATTGGATATACATCATGCGATCTAAGTATTATTTTTTGAATGATTAGGTAAAATTCATGGGTCAAATAATCGGATATGAAGGTGTGTCAGTGGACCCATCTATGTTTCAGGAAGTTGTTTCTGGGGAAGATCCATATAATTTTTTTTATATCTGTAGCTTTCTCAGGATAGAAGGATATTATATGTGGTTCATCAAAATCATTTCCCTGTTGGAATAAACACTTTTAGGCTTGACCAATAAGTGGTAAATTTTAATTGGTTTGGAGCATGTGATAGTTCTTTCCAGAACCTAGATAAGCAGTTGAATATAGAACACATCTTGATCCTACCATATCCTGGTGAGGAGTATGCAGTGTTTTTTTATGCTTCTAGAATAGACCTTATGGTAGTGTTGATGTAGGTAGATCGAGTTATTGACTAGGGGTCATGAAAATTGAGGCAACCTGAACTGAATTACTCTATGTGTGGACTATAGTTTGAAGTTGTTTTTTATGATTTCAGTTGTTTGTGACATTATATGTTGGCTTAGATTTTTACGGTGTATACTGATCACAAAAGCACAAGTACATATTTTTACATTGATATTTGAATCATCTATGTTATAAATGAGTTCATTATAAGGATTAATTTTATTTTTATATAGCATATACTCCAATGAATGGAAATATTTTTTATAATTCCCTAAGCAATAATACTCATATTCTTGCTATTTATCAGTGTAATATATAGTGTAAAATGATGATTTTTATAATTGAGATGCTTTTTTCATTTTAGGAGAGCCCAAACAAGAAGACTCTAATATCAGTTTCTGAAAAGAATAATCTCTTGACATGGATCAAGGTCAAGAAATATGAGGATCTAGAATGTTTATCCTTGAGGGGAATCCATTACATAGGGGAGTAACCTTTTGATTCAACCATATACGAGGATGAAATTGTCCAAGTTAGGAACCGGGTTGTGTAGCCTACAAGAATTTTATAGGAGTAGATTCCTAAATTTCATGCCTAGTAGTGGGAGGTGTATCCATGTGTAAACAAAATTTACAATGACCTATATTTAATTTTTTTCATCTTCAGACATGAAAAACGAGATATAAGGGTTAATGAAATGAGGCTACACCAACTAACATGTGAATTCCAATCATCAATGACCTAGTAGTTTAATACATATTTTGTCTATTCCAGAGTGAATGTGTGATTAGGATACCATGGATTTTTAGTTTGTATCCTGATAATTCTTTAGAATAATGATGGTATTTGGGTTTTTGTGGACCAGGTGAAAAAGGTATCTCATTTCATTCCAATGATGGTGAATTTTTCAGTGAAACATTTGGGAGAAATGTGCATTCAAGATGTATTCTATCTACATGGGGTTTCCTAGAGTATTGTTTCCTACCATTACTCTCACAATACTTATCAATTTTAGTCGGACTTATAGGAGGATATTGGTACATAGGTTTTACTGAGTATGAAATTACACCCACATAAAAATGATAATTCAAAGAGTATAATTTAGGTTCATGAGGATATCATTTGGGTGTGTGTTCTTTTCTTCAATGGTCCTTAGAAAAATCACAATGATTTGGAAGAGTTCACCTTTAATAAAAATTATCAATAAAATATATTGATGAAACTATAATAGGATGCATATTATAGGCCATATATATCACCTCTATGTTGGATGGAGGCATGCGTGTCACAGTTGATGGGACCCGGTCTTGTGCAAGAGATGTCAGAATAGGTTCAGCTAATTATGAATAGTATAGATACTTATCAAAGTAGACATAATTCATATGGATATAGAAATAGTAGACCCCTAGTGTTTGAATAGGGTGATAGTGTATTCCTTTGTATGTCACATAGATTGGATCACATCAAGATATGATGACAGGGTAAGTTTGCATCCATGTTTTTCAGAACGTTTGATGTTACAAAAAGAATTGGTCCAGGATCATACTAATTAGCTCATCCATAGTGGTAAAGTGATATGAATGATTCCTTTTATTAGGCAAAACATCAGTGGTATCAACATAACTCTTCTCATATTATCTATTTGGATGATGTTGAGCAAGGGAAGGATGAAACCTTTCAGGTGTAGCCCATATGTATGTTGGCTCAATGTGAGAAAGTGTTGCAGGTAAAGACCATGTTGATTGTTCGTTTATTGTGGAAATAACATATTATTAATGATGATTCATGGGAGAGAGAAAAAAATATGAGGTCTTACTGGTCGAATCGTTGTGACATGGAATATCATGGATGATTGGTGTACAGCTCAAGGATGAGATGTTATAGGGTGTGGAGATTCTAAGATGCCATCATTTTATGTAGGAGATCTTGTTTACAATTACTATTTTTTCCTTTTATTTTTGATCACTATGTTTTGGGATTCATATTTCGTAAATTCATGTGAAAATTTGATGTTTTGGGGGGAGGGGGATCAGCATTATTGTTGCATGGTTTTTAAATTCTATGTGCCTAACACATGAAACCATGAAAACCGAAATAGTGGGGATTCAGACATACAAAACATGGTTTTTAAAATTGTTATCCCTCTTAGAAGTAACTTTGCACCCCCCACCCACTACATCCCACACCATGAAACCTTGTACATGGTTCTAATTAACTCTAAAATTATATTTATAATTTCTCGAACCCCTATTTTATATTCATAAAATCATTATCATATCTCAAATAATTTTTTATAATTTTTGGAGGATATTAGATGGATTCAAATCCCTTATAAACCCCTTTATTGATGATTCTACTCTCGGATTTAATTTCCACCCCACTCTCAGCAGGTGAATATTATCAGGTGTGGTTTCCTATGTCATAACCCGTCCTCGGGGCCCGTGCCGTGACTACCCCAAGCCCGCCTTCCATAGGCCAGGGGCTGGCAACTAGCACCAAGGAATAAATCCCGGTAAAGGGAAGGCATTGCCTTTGCAAAGTAAACAAGCACCACAGAGTAAGAAAGCGGAAAAAAGAAAACACTATGTAAAAACTGGTACAACAGTAAGTGCGGAAAGTATGTGGGCCAGAATACAAACCCAAACTTAAAGTAAAGTACAACTCAAAAGGGGAAAACAGCAACTGAAATGTAAAGCCACAACGTCGAACCGTCCACTGGATGTCCCACTTGAAGGGTGGGTACAGAAAGCATCCACTACTCATCGGGTCCAGCCAACCGCTCCGAGAACGTCCCGCCTAGTGGTCCACCTCTAGGTACCATCCTACACCGAAAGCCTCTACCACGATCAGCATTGTCCATCGTCTGCAACCAACACAACGTAGTGCGGACATAGCCCGTGCAGGGTGATTATACGATACTCAGTAGGGACCCCGAGACCCCAGAAGGTCTCCCAGAATCCACAAAGAATAAACCACAAAGGAAAGATACAATCACGAAGTAACATCCGACACGGCTTAGGTATATGCCCATACATATACCTAAGTCATGAATTCTCACTCGGATCCAACATCCGAGCTCAAGTACAACCCAGCCCACACAGGAAAGAAAAACGTAAATCCACACAGGATAGCACAACACAATCCTGAAAGGAAACCAAATCATAAACCCACACAGGATAGCACAACAAAATCCACAAAGGAAAGTAGAACAAGATTCAGCTTACACAGGTATACTTCTTTGAATGACGATAGAGACGATCACTGATCCATATAAGTCGTCGGACCCACAAAGGATCAATAGGTACTAACCCCCGCAATTATCCACAAAGGATCTGACCCACAAAGGATCGATAGGTAACTAACCCCCGTAAATACCCACACAGGATCGGTCCGACACATGACATGTAGGAGCTGGCCCACACAGGACCGCTGAGCGCTGACCCACATAGGATCAGACCCACACATGATCGGTAGCACTGACCCACGAAAGATCACTGAGTGCTGTAGTCGTCACGGTCGAATCCACTGAGGATCTCTATACAGTCGTCGTCTCACAGTAGCAGTTGCAGCCAACTCTAGGGTTCCTGCACACAGCAAACTCGTTCGGGAGGGTCCACTCCATGAGCCGAGAGGCTGATACATCAACTGACACATAGTCCAGAGTTGATGTATCCAAAAGTTCCGTATCGTCAAGAGGAACTCAACGTCGCAGACTGTGCGTCAATTGGATGCCCGGTCTGAGAGTTATTGGCTTTTTCGTCCTAGGGGCCCGGTTGGTTTTTAAGGCAAATCCAACCCGACTGTACCCACCTGCATCCAAACCTTGGGCAGAGTAAGCCAATAGATCTGTCTCACTTAGAGGAAATCACCAAAGTTGACGACACTTCAATCGGACGTCCGGAGCTCAAGGTATGAGCATTTCCGCTCCGAGGGCCCGATTGGTTTTGTGTACGAACAAACCCGGCCGAACCCAAAGTATTCCGAAACCTTGAGTGTGATATATCGAAACGACCGTCTCGATCCAAGAATCGCTTCACCACTGACGACGCGTTGTTCGGAGGCCCGTAGCCCATGTTATGAGCGAAAGACAAAAAGAGTATGGAAACGGGGGGACTGGGCCCGGACCGACCCGGCCCAACCCCCTGGGACGGCCCGAACCGGGTCGACCCGACCCGGGTCTAGGTCCGACCCAGTTTGGCACGACCCGGCCCGGCCGGGGCGGCCCGGCCCAGCGGGACGGCCCGGCGCGGCGCGGCCGAGCGGAGGAAGCCGCGGGGGGCGATGCCGCTGCAGGATGAAGTGCTGCGGCCTCGCGTGGGGCCGCACTGGGTCAGCGGACGCGGCTATGCCGCGTCCCGTGTGTCGCCGGAGCTGTGCGGTCGCGGGTCTGGTCGGCCGCCGCCGCCGCGCTGGCGACCCGCGCCGCTGGTGGATTCCGCGGGCCACCGGAGTTGCTCCGGTGGTTCGATTCCAGTTCCATCTACGCCGCGGCTCCTCCTGGGTCCCATTCTTCACTTCTAGGCCCTCAAATCGCCATTGCGGCCCGTTTGTCATCGTCCTCCATTTCGCACACCCAGAACCAAAAAGTGTGGTGGGTTCGGACTTGTTCGTTAGTCCGCACCCTCCGCGTTAGCAGTTTTAAAAGAAAAAAATACACAAAAAAAGTTTCACAAATGTCACGGGTATAAATCACAATGATTTTTAAGAATAAAACCCCTACCTCATCGAAGTCGTCGAACGTGCGTTCCTCACAGAATTGATCATCGCGGTAGAAGAGGATTGTCACGTCGCGGAAGGGATTCGTGTTGTCGCGGTATACGGCGTTTTGTCGACCAACTCTGAGTATCAAGAACATATAGATTTAATTATAACAATTAAATCCATGTTGTTGATATAAACTACAAATAATTAAAAGGTCCGCAATCTCTCACATCAACGAATGATCGATGATTTTTCACGGATGAAGGAACGTTGCGGGAGGAGAATCGTTGGAGTCGCAGAACACGGCGTCACATCGTCGATCTCCGAGGGTTCGACGTTCTTCGTCGCCTTTCGTCGAAATCCAGCATTCTTCGCGTTCTTCACGTTCTTGGCGTTCTTCGCGAAGGAGGTTGAAGGACTTAAGGTTCTGTCAAATCCTCTCAACGAACAACACACACGAAGAAGAATGTTGGTATTATTTTATTACATGCCAACAAACGAAAAAAATAAGTTAAGTAACGACCCATTAATTCATAGAATTAATTCAACTAATAAAACCGCCCAAATAAAAGGAGCATATAATAGATTAAGAAACGCCCCAGTTGACTTTCAATTAATAGGGTTTTTGAGGGTGCGTTACTTAGCAGAAAAGAAACGGCGGGGCTCGTGCGGGCCCCACCTCATAAATATCCTACCAAGAGGGTAGGATATTTTTGGGTTCTACCCTATCCGCATTAACTCAGCTTAAGCAGCTTAAAGTGGCTTTTAAGCGGCTTTAAGTGAAATAAAATAAAGTTTGTCGTACCACATTATTTTATTTCTTAACTGAAAGCCCCAAAATTAAAAACCACACCCGAGAAAACACAACCCCGGAAGAGGCATTTCTAAGAAAATATCGGCGTATCTATTCCATCGGTGCCCTCAGAATTAGATTCCGAGCACCGGTTCAAAATTTAGGAAAACTCGCTCGTCCATTCACTAAACGTACCCGAGCCAATCTTTGGAAAATGATTCCGGGCACACCGGACCTCGGAATCAGGTGCCGTCAGAAACTGCATTCTTGAAAAATTTCAAAGAAAATTAAGAAAAAAAATTCCATGAAATTTATGGGTCTTTACATAACTCCAACCTCAGGGCTTTACGACCCCATAAATATACACCATAAGCTAGGAAAACAAATGTAGTTACTGAGCACGCATATGAGCCTCCCACTCCCATGTGCTCTCCTGGAGGTTCCCATGCTGCCACCTGATGCGCACTAGAGGAATCGACAATCCACGTAGGACCCACTCCTGTCAATCCTCGATCTCCACCGGGACCTCTGCAAAAGTCTCCCCATCATCAACCTCTAGCTCCCCATGGTCTATGATGTGCATCAGGTCATGCATGTATCTCCTCAGCTGAGATACATGGAAGAGGTCGTGCACCCGGTGCAACTGAGGTGGTAGATCCTAGCGATAAGCCACCTTGCCAATCTTGCTGAGGACCTGGAATGGTCCGATGAAGCGTGGAGACAACTTTCCGCCTCGGCCAAATCTCTGTAATCCACGTCGAGGTGAGACACACAATAAGACGTGGTCTCCATCCTCGAACTCTAGTGGCCTCCGCCTCCTGTCATCATAAGACTTCTTCCGGCTCTGAGCTGTCCTCATATGCTCCCAGATGACTTGGAGCTTCTCTGTCGTGGTCCGGACCATCTTTTCTCCCACAACTGCTGACTCCCCAGGGTCTATCCAGCACAAAGGTGATCTGTAAGTTCTGCCATACAACGCATCGTAAGGTGCCATCCCGATGGTGGAGTGGTTGTTGTTTTTATACGCAAAATCAACCAAGGGTATGTGGTCCTCCCAGCTGCGACCAAAGTCGAGGACACATGCGCGGAGCATGTCCTAGAGAGTCTAAATGGTCCTCTCCGTATGACCATCCATATGATGGTGAATGGCGGTGCTCAGACGTAGCTGCGTCCCGAACGCCTCCTACAACCCCTTCCAAAGCTGGGAAGTAATGAGAGCATCTTGATCGTAGATGATAGATGATGGCACACCGTGAAGCCATACAATCTCTTGATCATAGAGATTCCCCATTCTCTCCACTGAGCCCTGCTCTCTAATTGGTAATAAGTGAGCCGACTTGGTGAGTTGGTCGACAATAACCCAGATAAAGTCGTGACCTCTGGAAGTGTGTGGAATTCCAGTCACGAAGTCCAAATATATCCCGTCCCACTTCCACTGCGGGACATCCAAGGGTTGTATCAAGCCTGCTGGTACCTGATGCTCTTCCTTCACCTACTGGTTGGTCAGGCATCGAGAAACGAACTCTGCCACAACCTTCTTCATGCCCATCCACAAGTGATGTCGTTTGAGATCCTGGTATATCTTCGCTACCCCAGAATGTACCACCAAGGGAGAAGTTTGAAAATCACTCAGCACTTCCTCCCGTAAAGCAACTGGTACCAAGGTACGTCCTCTAAAAAGGATTTCATGCTCTGATCCAAAGGAGAATCCATCAGGTTCCTATCCTGAGGATAACTGCGCACGCTGCGTCTCACAGTCGGCGTCCCCATGTTGTGCCTCTCTGACCCGCTGCAGTAGTGGAGGAGTGACTGTGAGAGACTGAAGGAAGGCTGCTCCATCTCCATCCACGAAGGATATCTGTAGAGCGGCTAGCTGCTCTGTCTCCTTTTCAAGCAACTGAATACTCGTCCTCCTGCTAAGAGAATCGGCTACCACGTTCCCCTTCCCAAGAGTATAGACTATCTCAAATTCATAGTCATGTAGGAACTCGAGCCATCACCGTTATCTCAGGTTCAGGTCCTTCTTCGAGAAAATGTACCTGAGACTCTGATGGTCAGAAAAGACTATAATGCGCTCGCCCATCAGATAGTGTCTCCATGTCATCAGAGCGAAGACCACTGCTGCTAACTCCAGGTCATGGGTGGAATAGTTCTGCTCATGCTGCCTCAACTGATGTGATCCATAGGCGATCACTGCCCACTCCTGCATCAGGACACATCCGAGTCCGGTCCCTGATGCATCATATTAGACTACGTACCCTACTCCCTCCACAGGCAACCTCAAGATAGGTGCGATGGTCAATCTCTGTCTCAGCTCCTGGAAGCTCTGCTGACATCTTTCTGACCACAAAAAGGGTCTCCAATTCATCATCAAAGCTAAGAGTGGTGCTGCAACTATGGAGAAGTCTGGCACAAATCTCTGATCGTATCAAGCTAGACCCAAGAAACATCGCACCTCCGTCACGCTCTTGGGTGGCTCCCAAGCTAGCACTGCCTCTATCTTCGTGGGATCCACTGCAACTCCCACCTCATAGATGACGTTCCCCAAGAAGTGGACCTCACGTATCCAGAACTAACACATCGAGAGCTTTCCATAAAGCTGGTGCTCTCGGAGTGTGTCTAGTACGACATGAAAGTGGTAGGCGTGCTCCTCCTCAGTCGTCGAGTAAATAAAAATGTTGTCGATGAAGACTATGACAAATCGATTGAGGTATGGCTGAAAGATCCTGTTCATGAGGCCCATGAACACTTCTAGAGAATTGGTTACACCGAATAGCATAACCAAGAACTCATAGTGGCCATAACGACATCTGAAGGTCGTCTTCTGCACGTCCTCGTCTTGAACTCTGAGCTGATGATAGCCTGACCTGAGGTCTATCTTAGAGAACCACCGTGCTCCCTTGAGCTGATCGAAGAGGTCTTCAATCCTCGGTAGTGGATACTTGTTCCTCACTATCACCTGGTTTAGGCGAAGATAGTCGACACACAGTCGCAAGCTCCCATCCTCCTTCTTGGCGAACAATATCAGGGAAGCCCAGGGTGAAACACTGGGTCGGATGAATCCCTTGCCCTGCAAGTCCTCCAACTATACCCGTAGCTCTAGAAGCTCAGCGGGGGCCATCTGATTTGCTGGAGTGGATATCGGGGTTGTCCCAGGGTACAGATCAATATAAAAGTGTACCTATCTGTGAGGGGGTAGCCCTGGAATGTCTTCGGGAAAGACGTCCGCATAATGATCCACCACTGTAGGAAAACTAGGACTCCACACGTCAACTACTCCTAGTATGAGGCTATCCAAATGAATAGTGATGAGATGTCCTCTCCTCTATGGTAGTCCATCCTGTGCTGCAAAGGCTCCCTTGTCACCGGTGAAGGTGAACCTACTCCCATCGGTGCGTACACATTGCACCTTGCGCCTAATACAGACAAATTGTGCATGGATTGTAGATAACCAATCCATTCCCAAGATGACTTCGTAAGGCCTCGACGCTGCTACAAGAATATCCTAGCCGAAGCTCTCGCATCCTAGAGTAAGCTCACACTGCTGGAACCAGTGCTTAATCGTCGAGTATGCTCCCGTAAGAGTCTCTAGCAGTAAGGATCGAGCCAACGGCTCTGTCAGAATCTCCGAGCTCCGAACAAGGGAAGTGGATATGAAAGAGTGACTCGCTCCTCTGTCTATAAGAAGTGAATAAAGGGTGGAATAGACACAGATCGTACCTCGAATCATCTCGGGTACACCGTGGTCGTAGGCCTCCGCTGCCAGGAGCTGTTCCTGTCTCTTCCTGCCAGCTCGCTATGGTCGGGGTGGACCTCCTGGTGGTGGTGGTGGTAGAGCCTCAAAGAGTCGCCCACAACATGCTGCTCGGCCAGCTCCTCTTCCTCGTCCGCCTCCTCCCTGCGAACCACCACGGTCGACCCTCTGCCTCTACCTGGGTGGCCCCTCAACTATCTGCTGCTCCTCGGCCCGGTGGGTTGGGAAGTCACGAGTCAGGTGGCCCTACCCACCACATGTGTAGCACTGCCTGCCTCTCAAAAGACTGGCTCCATGCTATGTTCCCCGCACTGCTGAGGCAGTTTCCTGAGGTCGTCTGTGTGAGGGTCTGGTCTACCGGGACCCCTAAGTCATCCTTCGACTGCCTACTGTGGAAGACTCTGCTACGAGCCGCCCCGCGGTAGGTCTCGCTACTGGAGAAGTCTCAACAAGAAAGCTCTCAATCCAAAGGGATCGCTCCAGTACTCATGCATGAGTCGGAATGCTGAGGAAGATCAGCGATGCCCTGATCTCATGTCTCAATCCCTGCTCAAAGGTCCGGGCCCGGAAGAATGGGTCTTGTACCATGTCGATCGAGTAGCACGAGAGATCGGTAAATCTCGCTGAGTACTGGGCGACCGTGAAGCTGCCCTACCGCAACTGAAGAAGCTCCTTGATGCACACCGTACGGAGGGTGGCTAGGAAGAACTCTGAGAGGAAGAGTCTCTCAAAGTCTGTCCAGATGATAGATGCCTCATCGTGCACCTGGAGAATCAAGCTCCACCATCGTCCCACTGCTGCGTTCAGTAGGCTCGTTGCAATGATCACCATGAGGTCTGCTGGTGTACTCACTAGCATGAAAACTCGCACAACTGCCTCTTATCCAGTCCTCGGCTGCCTAGGGGTCCGTCTCCCTGCGGAACCTGGGAGGTCGCTGGCGCTGGAACTCATGCAGTGCTCTAAGGCGACGTGCATCGTCAGCGGCTGGTGCTGGAAGAATAGGTGGCCTGGCGGGTTGAGGTACCACCGGTGCATTTACGGTCAAAGGTCCATGTACTGAGGCCTTGTTTCTCGGCGGGCTATCATCACGAACAACTCTCAAAACCCTAGCTGGCTTCTGTCGTGGGGCCATCCTGAAAAGAAACAGGTGCACCACGGTCAGAACAGTATAATTGGTGAGCTGATACAAGAAATCACAAAGAAAACATAAAACACACATGCAATCAATGTTTTCGTGCATTAAGTCGGAAATAAGAAGTCAGGGTCCAGGTGTACTGATACGTCGGCCACCGCACCATCACTGGGATCCCTGGACTGATAACCACACTCAATACGCTTAACACTATTGTTTCACATAGATGAAAGATCAGAGTCTGCAGTAGAACCGAACTCCTCTGATACCAATTTGTCACGACCCGTCCTCGGGGCCCGTACCATGACTACCCCAAGCCCTCCATCCATAGGCCAGGGGCTAAAGACTAGCACCAAGTCGTAAATCCCGGTAAAGGGAAGTCATTGTCTTTGCAAAGTAAACAAGAACCACAGAGTAAGCAAGCGGAAAAAGTAAACACTATGTAAAAACTGGTACAACAGTAAGTGCGGAAAGTAAGTGGGCCAGAATACAAACCCAAACTGAAAGTAAAGTACAACTCAAAAGGGGAAAACATCAACTGAAAAGTAAAGCTACAGCGTCAAACCGTCCACTGGAGGTCCCACCTGAAGGGTGGGTACAGAAAGCCTCCACTGCTCCTCGGGTCCAGCCGACCGCTCCGAGTACGTCCCACCGAGTGGTCCACCTCCAGGTACCGTTCTGCTCCGGAAGTCTCTACCACGATCAGTGATGTCCGTCGTCTGCAACCAACAGAACGTAGTGCGGGCATAGCCCGTACATGGGTGAGTATAATCTAATTAGTAGGGACCCCGAGACCCCCGAAGGTATCCCAGAATCCAAAAAAGATAAACCACAAAGGAAAGATACAATTACGAAGTAACATATGGCACGACTTTGATATATTCCCATACATATACCTAAATCATCAATTCTCACTCGGCTCCAACATCCGAGCTAAAGTACAACACAGTCCACACAGGAAAGAAAAACATAAATCCACACAGGATAGCACAACACAATCCACAAAGGAAAGAAAATCGTAAACCCATACAGGATAGCACAACACAATCCACAAAGGAAAGTAGAACATGATTCAGCTCACACGGGTATACTTCTTCGAATGACGATAGAGATGATCACTGATCCATCTAAGTCATCGGACCCACAAAGGATCGATAGGTACTAACCCCCGCAATGACCCACAAAGGATATGACCCACAAAGGATCGATAGGTAACTAACCCCCGCAAAGACCCACACAGGATCAGGCCCACAAAGGACCTATAAGCGCTGGCCCACATAGGACCGCTGAGCGCTGACCCACACAGGATCGGACCCACACAGGATCAGTAGCACTGAACCACAAAGGATCAATGAGTGTTGTAGTCATCGCTGTCGAATCCACTAAGAATCTTTGTACAGTCGTCATCATCACTGTAGCAGTCGCAACCAGCTTTAGGGTTCCCGCACACAGCAAGCTCGTTCAGGAGGGTCCACTCCACGAGCCGAGAGGCTGATACATCAAATGACACACAGTCCAGAGTTGATGTATCCAAAAGTTCCATATCGTCAACAGGAACTCAACCTCGCAGACAGCCCGTCAATCGGCGCCCGGTTTGAGAGTTATTGGTTTCTTCGTCCCAAGGGCCCGATTGGTTTTTAAGGCAAAACCAACTCGACTGTACTCCACCTGCATCCAAACCTCAGTCGGAGTAAGCCAAATGATCCATCTCAATTAGAGGAAAACAACAATGTCGAAAGCACGCCAATCAGACGTCTGGAGATCAAGGTATGAGTGTTTCCGCTCCAAGGGCCCGGTTGGTTTCATGTACGAACCAACCCGGCCGAACCCAAAGTATTCCTAAACCTTGAGTGTGATATACCGAAACGACCGTCTCGATCCAAGGATCGCATCGCCGCTGACAGCGAGTTGTTCGGAAGCCCGTAGCTCATGTTATGAGAAAAAGACCGAAAAGAGTCTCAAAACGGGGGGTCTGGGCCCGGACCGACCCAGCCCACCCCCCCCCCCTCCCCCAGGTCGGCCCGAACCGGGTCGACCTGACCCGGGTCCGGGTCTGACCTAGTTAGGCGCGACCCGGCCCAGCCTGGGCGCGACCCGGCCCGGCGGGTCGGCCCAGCTCGGCTCGGCCGAGCGGCCGAGCGGAGGAAGCCGCGGGGGGCGCTGCCCCCGTGGGATGAAGTGTCGCTGCCCCTCGTGGGGCCGCGCTGGGTCATCAGACGCGGCTTTGCCACATCCCATGTGTCGCCGGACCCACGCGGTTGCGGGTCTGGTTGGCCGCTGCCGCCACGTCGGCGACCCGCCCTGCCAGTGGATTCCGTGGGCCACCGGAGTTGCTCCGGTGGTCCGATTCCACTTCCTTCTACACCGCATCTCCTCTCAGGTCCCATTCTTCACTTCCATGCCCTCAAATCGCCATTGCGGCCCATTTTTCATCGTCCGCCATTTCACGCACCAAGAACGAAAAAGTGCAGTGGGTTCATACTTGTTCTTTAGTCCGCACCCACAACGTTAGCGGTTTTAAAAGAAAAAATTCACAACAAAAGTTTAACAAATGTCGCGGGTATAAATAACAATAATTTTTATGAATCAAAACCCTACCTCTTCGAAGTCGTCGAACATGCGTTCTTCGAGGAATTGATCGTCGTGGGAGAAGAGGATCGTCGCGTCGCGGAAGGGCGTCGCGTCGTCGCGGTATATGGCATTGCATCAATGAACTCCGAGGATCAAGAACATATATATTTAATTATAACAATTAAATACATGTTGTTGTTATAAACCACAAAGAATTAAAAGGTCTGCAATCTCTCACCTCAACGGATGATCAATGATTTGTTGCGGTTGAAGGAACGTCACAGAAGAACATCGTGGGAGGAGAATAGTTGGCGTCGCATAACACGGCGTCGCGTCGTCGATCTCCGAGGGTTCGGAGTTCTTCGTCGCCTTTCGTCGAAGGCCGGCGTTCATCACGTTCTTCGCGTTCTTTGCATTCTTTGCGTTCTTCGTGTTCTTCGCGAAGAAGGTTGAAGGACTTAAGGTTCAGTCAAATCCTCTCAACGAACAACACACAAGAAGAAGAATGTTGGTCTTATTTTATTACATGCCAACAAACGAAAAAACAATGTTAAGTAACGACCAATTAATTCAACGAATAAAACCGCCCAATTAAAAAGAGCGTTTAATAGATTAAGAAACGCCCCAGTTGACTTTCGTTTAATAGGGGGTTTTGCTGGTGCGTTACTTAGCCGAAAAGAAACGGTGGGGCTCATGTGGGCCCCACCTCACAAATATCCTACCAAGAGGGTAGGATATTTTTGGGTTCCACCCTATCCGCTTCAACTCATCTTAAGTAGCTTAAAGTGGCTTTTAAGCGGATTTAATTGAAATAGAATAAAGTTTGTAGTACCATATTATTTTATTTCTTAACTTCAAGCCCCAAAATTAAAAACCACACCCGAGAAAATGCAACTCTGGAAGAGACATTTCTAAGCAAATACCAGCACTGTGATTCCATCGGTGCCCTCAGAATTCTATTCCGAGCATCAGTTCAAAAGTTAGAAAAACTCGCTCGTCTGTTCACTGAACGTACCCGAACCAAACTTCGGAAAATGATTCTGGGAACACCGGGACTCGAAATCAGGTGCTGTCAGAAACTGCGTTCTTGCAAAATTCCTAAGAATATGAAGAAAAAAATTTCCTTGAAATTTATGGGTCTTTACATCCTATGACTTTCCCATTCTCCTTCCATCCATGGATGGGAAATTTTCCCCTATTAGTTTTTGATCTATATATATGTTTCATGGATCATGATCCATTTGATCTTGTTTATAGAATTTTATTCATGATCTTATTCCTCATTTTAGGTTTCACATTTCCATTCCAATTTGGTGAATTTTCGTTGGGTGACCACTCGTAAACAATTTGAGGTAGGTGTTATGTTATTCAAATCCTTAAATATTGATTTCAAATAGATGTAGATAATTTTATAATTTCACAGGAATGAATATAAATTTAATTTTTTAAATTTAATTAATTAACTTTGGTAATAATTTAATTAAGAGATTATGGAGTTGATTGATTAATAGGTACATGAAATCTTTCAATTAATTGATTTTATAATCAATCAATTAATGTCGAAAAATTAATTGATGAATTAATCTAAAATATATTTGGATTGAGGAATTGAATTTATTAATTGTTTAATTAATTAATGTATTATTATTATTATTGTGGAATTGATTGATTAGTTTAATGTTTATTTAATTAATTAATGAGTTGGTTTAATTGGTCATTTAATAAATTTTATAATTAATTTTCTATGAAAATTATTTGATGATTAGACTAACCATAAATGATTAATTGCATGATTAATTAAATGGTGATAAATGGAATAATGATATTTTTCACATTATTTCCATGTTATTAATGTATTGACCATGACCTCTTATGATAACTAAAATGGAATATTGTGATGTGGAATTTGATAAAAGGTATAATGGTTATTAACTTTGATTGATGTGATATATGTGATATTGTGATATGTGTGTTATAAATGAGTGGTACATGGTCTGCAACATCAAAATATCATAGTGATAAACAAATATTCATCTGGGGATATGGTCTGCTGAATAAAAATCCTATTGTGATAAATGAGCATGGGACACAAAAAAATTGCATCAAAAGACCTCTTGAGTAATTGTTTGATAAATGACTTGTGGGTCATGGAATGCTACTACAAATACCCATGGGGTCCTCAGAATGATGATCTCATCCCAAATTGATTGCATTGGAAAATGGATACAATTATCTCTGATGTGAATATAAATGAGATGTATAAAGAAATCCTATGTTTTATAATTATTTTCAAATTTATTAACTGATTTGGTTCAAACTCTAGCATTGTATGAAGTAGGTATTGTGGTTTATGTTCCCTAAGAAACCTTGGAATTCATGCAGTTTAGGTTTCTGGTCCTTGAAAGGATGATTTTTTTGGTAGAGGATCTTCAACTTTAACTTTTACATGGAATATTATTCCTTTTCTTCATTCCTATTTGCTCTAATGTTTTTTTTCAAAGAGGATTTTGGATGTAATTTTTTATCAGTTTCTGGTGTTATAACAAGTATGTCCTTTATTCTCTTCAATCTCAGCCATGCGAGATCTTGTTTGACGAATCATGTTGCTGGCATGGTGGAATCCTCATTTTTTCATTTGTAGTGTGCTCGTGATCATTATATAGTTATTGAGAATGACGTGTGTGGTGATGATGCAGTGTTGAGGAAACAGACCATCATCAGTGGCTACGGTCTATTTTAGATTTTTTACAAATTTGTGTGAAGATTTTATTTTTTAATTTCAAGGAAGTGATCTCATGTGGTGTTGGATATTATTGAAATCGTTGTTGTTTGGATGAAGATGAGGGTGAAATTGATTATAATGACACTAGGTTGGAGAATTCTTCTTGTTCTACCTATCATAATTTTTTTTCTAGTTATCAGATATGGTGGTTTTGGGATGATGATGATGACATGGTGAATGGTTGATGTTGTGGTTGAGTGTTTGGATGGATCTTCTGGTTGTTATTGCTCTGATTATCGACTCTGGTGATGATGGATAGTGTCGACGATGAAAGTGGTGTTCCTCTAATAATGGAGGATAGAGGCGATGTTCCTTAAGATAGTGTGGGTCAGGATTCAAATCAAGATGAATTAGGCTCAAGGATTTGATGAGGGACTCTGGTTTTTTATTTAAAACATGGTACACGATGGCTGTTTTGTATCACAATGTTGTTTGATCTATTTGAATTTTTTTAAAATTATAATCTGTAATGTGATATATTTTTTGTGAGAGTTCATGTAATGGTATATTGTAGTGAAATTTTTCTCTATGGTTTTCACATAACCTCAATATGGCTTATCAATAATTTAAAAAATGGATTTAGTGATTTTTTGCAGGGCAGGATAAGAGAAAATGCCCTATTTTTGATGGATGATTTGGGATGGATCATGGATGAGGGAACTAGCTGTGATTCTAGACATGATTAGGAGTTTATAGTGTCTTTAATAATTTTGTGATTTTTGTGTTTAATCTTGACATGTGTTTGGCTTGAAATATCTACTTTTCATTATATATATATATATATATATTATATTCTTGTTTTTATCATCACGTGATATTGGTATTATAATTGTATTTGTTATATCTTTGTGATATTTTTTATTTATTTTATTTAATGTACTACTCTCATAAAGAGGTTATAGTATACCTTTGATCGATTTTAGAACCACTTTATTACTCAACAGCCATTGGAGTACGAGGAGGTACGCCTGAGGTCTTGTGACTAACCATCTCGGGGCACATGTGTGTGCCACCCTAGTCAGGATGTTACATTCCAATAGTCTTGAGTGCTTCCCATCATCATTGTTACCCTTTATCCTAATTCAAAATATATAACTATTAATGCACTACTTCTCGGATGTTTAGTAAAATGATGTTATGGAGTCAAGAATCTATAACTCCATCAAACTTGTGACACATAGAATCATAATTTCATCATCCCCTTAATCTACAGAGATTACGAATAAAATACAATCATTCTTTATACAGTTAACTAATTTCTCCACCAAATAAATTTATAAGTGTCCATTATTTCCTTTTTACAACATATAGATTCAATAGGATCAACTGATTTCTCATGGAACTTGTCTCTTTGATTAATGAAATTATCAATTATTGGTTTGTTAGATTAAAATAGGATCAATTCCTACATGTCACAAAGAAATTATGGATCATTATCCAAATGTGTGAAATCAATATGAGTTCATTTTTTCCATTTGGAATATTTGATACATGTTTTAAAATAAAATGAAACTTTTATACTGAAAACAAGATCTTTGAGTCATACCTAACACATCATGGGTTGGAGTGAAGATGGGACAATTACTATTTATCATGAATTAATTTTTGATCATTTTCCTAATGTTTGAAAATGATCTGTTCTCTTTTTATTTTTTTGACTATATGATGCGAGTTTTAAAAAATGACACTTCTGTCTAAAATATTCAGTTCGAGTCATACTAACCACATCGTGTGTCATATTAATGTGTGGTCAATTATATCTTATAAAAAATGATTTATGGATTTTTTCTGAATATTTGAAAATAACTAGAGCTCATTTTATCATTATTAGATAGTGATGTGTGTTTTAAACTAAAAAGATACTCTTTATAGAAGACATGTATTTCAAGTCATATTAGACACATAATTCATTTGATTGATGTGAGGTCAATTCCTACAAATCCCAAATGAACGATGGATTTTTTTCCTAATGGTTGAAGATAATTTGAGCATCTTTCATGAATTTTAGCTTTGTGATGTGTTTTTTATAAAAATGGACATTTTTTATTGAAAACACAATCTTCCAGTAATATTGGTCATATAATGTGTTGGATCAACATGTTTTCCATTCCTACATATCACAAATGAATTACAATGTTTTTTCTTAATTTTTAAAAATAATCCGAACTAGTTTCCATGTTTTAGACTAGAGACATGTGCTATAAACTAAATTGATAATGTTTTATTAAAACTACACACTATGAGTTATATTGGCCACATACTGTATCAGCTAAATGTGCAGTTAACTAATACACATAAAAAAATTATTGATTTGTTTCCTAACTTTTGAAAATGATATGATCTTGTTTGCTCAGTTCTGGTTATGTGATGAAATTTTCCAACTAAAATGACACTTTTATATTGAAAATTCACACTTTGAGTTGTGCTGATCAAATCATTCATTAGATTGATATGTGGTCGATTCCTGAAGGCCAAAAATTAAATATGCATCAATTTATTAATTTTTAGAAACAATTTTATTTTTTTTCTCAAATTGGAATATGTGATGCAAGTTTTAAACTATAATAACACGTTTTTTTAAACATGACTTTTGAGTCATACCAACCACATAATGTGCTAGAATTATGTGTGGTTGATTGCTATTAAGAAAAAATGAATTATGGATATCTTTTATAAATTGTGATAATATAAAAGGATGGTATTCTTAGTTTTGTCTATAAAACACATGATTTAAACAAAAATGACACTTCTATATTGAAAACACGCATTTCAAGTCATACCTGCTGCCTCATATCTCAAATTGATGTTAAATAAATTCCAATACAAAAAATGAATTATGAATAATTATCCTCAGGTTTGAAATTAATCCAAACACATTTTACATGTTTGGTTTATACAATGCACATTTTATACTAAAATGAAATATTTATATTTAAAACAAGAACATTGGGTCTCACCAAACACATAGTTTATTATATTGATGTTTTGTTGATTCTTACATGTCAAAACTGAATTATGGATCATTTTTTCTAATATTAGAAAATATTTTGAACTCATTTACTTGGTTTTTCTTTTATAGAACATTTTTCAAAATTAAAAGACACTTTTATATTAATAATGCATAATTCAAGTCATAATGAATGTATTGTATGATGGATTTATGTATGGTCAAATCCCACATATTACAAATGAATCGTAGATCATTGTCCCAATGTTATAAAATAATATGAATTTGTTTTTTCATTATTAGTTTTTTTATGGATGTTTTAATCAAAAATTATACTTCTATATAGATAAAATGAACATCGAGTCATACATGTCACATAAACAATCTGATTTATATATAGTTGGTTTCCACATATCAAAATTGATTTATGGATATTTTTCAGAATATTTTAAAAGGAATCGAGATAATTTTTATTTTTTTCTTTTTTATTCCCTTGATAAACTAAAATGGAACTTTTATATTTAAACTATAATCATAAATTCATATCAACTATATCGTGTGTCAGATGGATGTGTGTTAAATTCCTATAAATCCAAAAACAATTTTGGATAATTGGGAAAATGTTTCAAAATAATAAGAACTCATTTACCAATTTTTGGATTCAATCACGCATTAAAAAATAAAATGATACTTATATTGTAAACATGTACTTCAATTTAGAACATCCACATCATGCTTTATATTTAGATTTAGTTTATTTCTACATATCACAAATGATAAATGGATCCTTTTAATAAAATTTGAAAAAAAAAATCGAGATCCTTTTCTTAGATTTGTATATGTGATACATTTTACATACTAAAATGATGATTTTATATACCCACCATTGGTGGTGGGGTGGTAAGGGCTTGGGGAGTGAAGGGAAGGTCGTGGGGTCAAGTCCTCGATGTTCCAATTTACATGTAATTGTCTTCCTTGTGTGTGTGATGCTTTCGCGGTTGTACCCAAATTATAAAATGATGTTTTTATATTGAAAACATCACATTCAAGTCATTTCATCCAAACTGTGTATTATATTAAGATGTTTTCAATTCATTCACGTCAAATATAAAATATGGATCATTTTTCTATTGATTAAAAATGATCCATGCTCATTTTATCAATTTTGGATATGTGATGCATGTTTTAAAATAATATGACACTTTTAAATTGTAAAGAATGTTCTTTGAGTCATACTATCAACATCATGTATTGAATTTATGTGAGAACATTTCATACATGTACACTATGAATTATGGATCATTTTCCAAAATATTGAATTCAATCAAATGTCATTTTCTCAGTTTCGTATATGTGACATTTATTTTCTACAAAAATAACACTTATATATTAAAAACACGAACTTTGATCTATATGTAGAACAATGTATGTCAAATTGAAGTATGGTTGATCCCTACATATCAAAAATGAATTATAGATTATTATCATAATGTTTAAAAACTATCCATTATCATTTTCTCAGTTTTGGATTTATGAGAAGTGTTAAACTAAAATGACACTTTTATATTGAAAAAATGTACATCATGTCATAAATACCACATCATGTGTCCGATTGAGATATGATCAATTATTATAAATAAAATATGAATTATATATTTTCAATAAAATTTTAATACAATATGATTAGATTTTATCTATTTTGACTATGTGCCACATGTTTTAACCCTAAATATAACTTTTTTTATTGAAAACACACACTTCAAGTAATACCATGATATCATATAATATAGTTACGTGTGGTCAATTCCAACACATCAAAAATAAGTTCGGGATCATTTTTCTATATTAAAAAAATACATGAATGTGTTTCCTTATATTTGATTATTTGATATGTGTTTTTAAATGAAATGTCAATTTTACATATAAAGCACACATTTCTTTTTAAACCAATCACAACATGTATTAGAATTCTGTGAAGATAATTAATACTCATAAAAAACGACTTATGTATCATTTTCCTAAAGTATTAGAATAATTTGATTGTTTTTTCTCATTTTTTGGTATGTCAAGTTTTATTCGAACTAATATTTCAATTTTAAACTGAAAGCATATACGCCAAGTCATATTATGAACACCATATATATGACTGAGGTGATATTAATTAATACACCTCAGAAATGACCTGTAGATAATTTTAATAAATCATCTGAACAATCTGAATGGGTTTTTCCAATAATGAGTAAGTTATGTGTGTTTGGAACTAAAATTTCAAGGCAATAATCAAAATTCAAATATGAATTTGAATTTAATTTATCAAATAAAAATACCTTGATAAAAATCACAAAATTTTAAACATATTGATTCATAATTTATAATTTTTATATAATTTGAAAAGATATCATAGATGAGGATAAATGAAAACATGGGTGCGTGGTTGACTCAAGGTGCAATGCATTACGTTTTCAACTACCCCTACGGTGGGTGGGGTCGACCCGTAGCCACTCTCGACCCATTCAAACCACATCTTCTACATGATCCATCTATATAAATTCCCACATTTATCACCATCCAATTCCAGAACCGAATCATTATCCTCCAAAAAGATCATAGTATGGGGTGGGGTTTCCAAATTCTAGAATAATGGGTGATTATAGTTTCTAATATGTGTGTGTGGTTGGGTGTGAAAGAATGAATGGTGTTCTTACATCGATGCCTTGTTTATCAAGAACCACGAAAAACTAAATAAATTATACCTCTTATAAATTATGTAATGGTGGTGTGAATTGATAGCATGTTGGCCTCTCCACATCTTTATCATTTCCATTTTGATTATTCTAGTGTATTATTTTTCTCATGATATTGTGGTTTATTGAGGAACTAATACCATGAATGAGGGTCCTTGATCAAATTAAAATATATATTGACGTATTTTAATATCTATGAGAAATTTTTATTACTCATGTAATTGTGAAAATGAATCTTTAAAATTTCTCTAATGTAGTTTTTTCTCATACTTTGGTTTTAAATATTATTTTAATTAAATTCATTATTTTATTATATATTGCCTCCCTGTTTGTGCATCTACATGATTTTTTAATTTTTAAATCACACAACAGTAGTATACCCCTTTATCAGTGCTCGAGAATTAATTGATCAAGGAATGCTTTGTCTATTATAAAAAGGATATGATAAATAGATCATTTACTAGTGCTTTTGAAAATGCTGATAATGTATTTGGACTTTTATAGGAGGTCTAATTGTTAGTTGTTTTTTATGATGACTAATCCCTATTATAGAATTATTAATGAACTTACGTGTACATGTTCATCTTACCAAAATTTTATTCAATATAAAAAAAATATTCTTTGTTTTCACAATATAATACCCATATTTATTTTGTTCTTTTATTATTTATGTGGGAAAAATCCCCAACAACTATTATCTTCACAATCTATTGGGTTCACTGAAATTGATCTTATTGAATCATGGAGCTCTAATTGAACCACAAATTCTTTTGTCAAATGTTTGAAGACTCCACATAACTAAAATTATATATAAAAAATAATATTTTGAATTATATATATATATAAATATATATTATTTCCAAAACCAAGTCACTTGGTATCTATTTTTGTTTTGAATATTGAGTTCTGATCCTTTTAAGAAAAAAATTTGTCATGTACCCCTAATAGAGCCCTCTACTCATTAGACATATTCCTAGAAATTCATCCATACATTTTAAAGATTATTTTAATTATTTTATTTTAATAATTTATAAAATTTTTGGATATTTATTTTTTCTCTATAATCATTACATACATTAACTTTAACGTCAAATAAATAATTTATTCCATATATATAGTTACTAGTTCTTTTTTGAGTGATCTATTTGGTGATTAAAATAATGATCTCACTATATTGGGACATTATCACCCAAAACAATTCTGGTTTATCATTCTAAAAATTATTTTATAAAATAATTAAAGATAATTTTTAACATGTTCACTCGAACTTAGAAACTAATAGATTTTATTCATATTTTAGGATATTTTTTTCACTTTAATATTCTCTTCCATATCCACATCTAAATTATTTGTTTGTAGTGTGTATGTATCTCTTTTATTTATTACCATTAGAAAACATAGATTAATTTTTAATATGATTAGAATAAACATCGTTCAATATTTGTGAGCATTTATATACATTATTATTACCATTTTTCACCATTTAAATAATTGAAATAAACTCTTCCCACTCTCCATTAAACATAAAATTCATTATAGTTTCATAATGTTTTTCATCACCCCTATCATTATTACTAGGGTTCTCATCATAATTCCTATAATGATCCAAAAAAATATCATTTTGTTCACATTAAGGATTATATTAATTTTCATTTGTAACTCTCTCATTATAAACCAATTTTGAAATAATAAATATTGATTTTTTATTTGTTTTAAAATCTATTCAATTTTCCTAGAAAAAAAACATTTATTTATTAAAAAATAAATATTTATTATAAAAATTTATCCAGGACTCATTTCAAACATAAACTAATTATTCTATAAACATTGGATGATTCATCAAAAAATTAACAACATAATGTTTCTTGAAAAACTTTAATGAAATTATTTTTCGATACATTACATTAATTTTATAAACACTTATTGAGATGAATGAAATCTACATGTAAAATTTTACTTCAATATATTCATTATAATATAAATTATCCTCTTATTATTTTAATTGTTTTTAATCATCTCATTCATAATATAATGAATGATATTTTATATTTGTATTTAATCTTCTTCATAATAGTAATTTCATTCCCCATTTCATAATAAATAACTATGTTATGTAAATTATCCAAATAAATGTATCAAGATAATAATATTTAAGTGTATATATCATTTCATGAAATTTGAATAGTGTGAAATGAGTAATCTTTCTAACTAACAATGAATCATCAAGAGTTTCACCAAAACATCGAATGGTTATCACCACTTCATTGAATATTATGAGGATCCCATTAACAAATTAGTCATTATGAATTTAAATCCATTAACATATAAAACATGATATCTATAATTTATTTTCTTTTACATCCACACAAAAACATAGGTCATAGAGGTATTTTATTAGTGTCTATTCAAATGACTACCGTGAAAAAAAATATTGAAAATACATCATAATATAGTGGTGATTAAATATAACATCTTCAATATTTTTATTTTTAAATTTATGAAGGGTTTTATTTAAATCACCAATACATATTTAAAAAAATATACCACATCCCATGGTCCCCTTGGCCCTAAACCACTAACTCAAACTACCAAGAGTGACCCCCAACTCTGACCCCTACTCTGGATGGAAACCACAGTGACCCTGAAACCTCTACTCCCATTATATTTGTCCCTCCTCACTAATGATTCCCATGATCCCACCCATCCCTAATACTAATTACACTTATACCTCCCCTGATCCCCATGAACATGACCCCCCTGCTCCCTGATGAGGAAATCACATCACCATCCCCCCCATGCTTGACTGTGACCAACAAATGCATTTATTCCCTTTTTTGGTGACTATGACCCCCGAAATCAATTAAGGTATGACTAATTGAATTTTTATAAGTGTTATAATTAAATTATATAAGTATATATGAAATTACATGTTTTTTTGGGATTTTTATAGGGATGATATTAGTCTTACATTGGAGACCTTATTTCAGTTGTTGGTAATTGTTTTTGAGAGTGGATACACCTCAACGTTCTTTTAGTTGACTATTACTATTTTTTAAAATTATTAATTATTAATAATTAATAATAAATTGTAAAAATTAATAAATTCCTCATGTGGAAGGATATAGGTTCCCAAATCATTGTCGGTGGGTGGTGTAATACCTGAATATTTTACATTTTCATCCAAGGGTAGGTAAATCATTCTATTTTTTGCCACTTCCCCATTTAATAATAAATTTATTGTTTTCAAAATGAAAGATGTTATATTTAGGTCCATTTTAATGGCCATTATGGGTTTTCATAGGTGAATAATGGGATTATATGTTTTATCAATGGGTTTTCATTTGAAAAACCTAATCACTTACCATACATCTTATGAAAACAAGATGCATGTAATTTACCACTCTCTTTTAAATGATATCATGAAGTTAATATATTAATTAAAAAATAATTTCAATCATTAGTAAATTTCATAATTATTACTAAAAGCTACATAGCGTTAAATAAAATGAATATTTCTATATTTTTTATTCTTTTCATGTTGATTAATGTTTATTAAATATATTCTAAAAATGTTGTAAATACAAAAATGCATGAAATGGTATGACACATATAGAAACACATGAACCGAATATCAGAGTTCCATTTTAATGTTATAAGATATTAAAAATATTTATTTTAATAATTTTACAATAAAAATATAGCTATAGAACATTCTTGTTTTTTTCATATAAAATAAAAATTAAAAATATGAAAAGTATAAAAGATATATATCATTTAATAGAACTTTTATTTTCATGTATAATTGTTGAATAATAACAATATTCCCAACATCATAATAACCTCTGTTTTTAGATTCGTGAACTTATTCCATGAAATATGAAAATATTATCGTTAGGGGTAATAGTTATTCATTTCTGAATTTTATGTTTATAATGTTGGATTGAATTTTGTTGTTGAATTTTTTCTCTGTTGAATCAAGACCCTGCCCTAGACAATGATGATATTGGGTAATATTTAATTTGGAATTTTTTAAAAATATATATATATATAGGGGGAAGAGTGACAATCCAATGCATATTTATAAAAGTTGTAATAATTTACCTAAAAACACACCATGGTATTCCAAGGGTTTGGATGAATTTTTAGATTATGAAATTAGAAAATGATTAGTGGATGGTAGAAAAAAACTTATGTGTCCCTGTTTTAAATTCAATCAATGGTTAAATTGAAAAAAAAGTATATGAGAATTTGATATTGAAATAATTTTAGGCTCAATATGTATATTGGATTTGTCATGGTGAATCAATATAGAAATTAAAATCAATGAAAATCCTAAAAACGACACAAAAAGAAACGTTCCATATAGTAATTACTTTTTTAATTTTAAAAATGATAAATTAGGATTTTTAGGATAAAATATATCAAATTTTAATATATCAAATGCAATTTATGTGGATCATGAGTAGGTAAATCATACATATAACATTAATAGTTTCCAAAATGAGTTTTATGAATTAGTTGAAGATTATGAAAAAATAGTATGAATAGTGAGTTAAGTATTCATAGTTTTCTTTTATACATAGGTTTTATTATTTCAAAGGACCTTGTGAAATTAATAAGAAAAGAAATTTACAAGATTTTAGAGTTGTTCTCTAATGCATTTAGTGAAAATATTACACATGTATCATTATATGAGATTAAGAAAGTAATAAAAAAACATAGACATGATTATAAAAATATTCATGAATTACATAATTATTAAATTTATTTCAATGGATAAGATTCTGAAAAATAATAATATATAAGATTTAATATAAGAAGATGGAATTAATTGAACAATACTGTGTTTATAAATAAATTAAATCCTTCGATGAAACAGAAGAAGAAAACTCCTACAATGGTATTGTGTTACTTTCCACTAAAACCGTTCTTTCAAAGATTATTCATGAGTTCTAAGACTATATGTGACATGAAGTGAAATGATTTGGATAATAACAATGGATTGATGATATATAAAAAATATTGAACATCATGGAAGATGATTGATTCATTATATATATATATATATATATATATATATATATTTCTTTAGATCATAGGGATGTGTGTTTGGGATTGGTTTTTGATGGTTTAAACCGTTTTGGTACTTTAAGTATAAATTAATTAATTTCGAAAGCTATATTACTCCATTATAGTCTACTTATAGGGATGTGTATGAAGAAGAATTATTTCATTATTTCTATGGTCATTCCTTGAAAGGATATTCCTGGAAATGAAATTTATGTATACATTGAACCAATATTCATTGAATTATGAGATTTATGTGATGATGGCATATAAAGAAATGATTCTTAAATAAAAAAAAATTAAAAATGCATGCCGATTTAATTTTTCAAATTTTCTACATTTATGAAAATGGAAACTTATCCAGTTTGACCACTCATACCAGTTTTTATTGTCATGTTTGTAAGATTTTTTTAACCAAAATGATTACCTCATAGTAGAGAATGGAATTTTTGGCGTCCTTATCGATTTCATGGCACTTCTAATAATATAATGTTTAACAAGACACATTTAATTGGATATATTGAAATGGAAAATCCACTAATGGTGTAATCTAGTTCATAAATCGTGGGAAAATTAATAAATTATACTGAAGAATTTTGAAAATGTAATCTTTTTAATGAAAGGGGGAGGGTATGAGGTACAATATCTTAAGCACCTGGAACTTAAAAATAGTGGAAAAGGGTATATTTTTTAAAATTCTTTACGAGGAGTTTAATTAGATATATCACAGTCATAACATAATTCATATTAAGAAAACAATCTGGGATAATATAATATTTACATATTATAAGGAAAAGTATAAATTGAAGGACCACCTTAATTCTCATAAGAATTTGGATTCAATGAATATAAATCATGTTATATGGGATAATGAGTATGGTAAGGGTCCTTTTACTATTTTTATAATGAAATAACATGATAAAAACCCATTCCTTCAAAATTTAAATAATTAAAATGTACCAGATGGATATGGAAGTAACATTACAAGTTGTATTGACTTAAAAAATAAAATGATACATGGATTTAAAATTCTTGAATCTATTATTATTATCAATTAGTTATTGATGTTGTAATTGGGTATTACATTACTATAAAAAGGTATTTCATTTTTAGTTGAGTTTTGTACCATATTCAATGAACTTTTTCAAAAAAAAATTCAATCAAATAGGTTGATAAAATTAATGATATTTTTTTTGATAATTTTCCATTTGGGGATGTCATTTCCCCTTACATTGTTCACATTTGATATTGTAACATCCCAAGTAATTAATTAATAATAGATATTTCTATCTATGTCTATTAATGATTAAGATAGTGTATTAGAGGCTTAAAATGAAAATAAATACAATCTTATGCATGGAAAACACTAATATTCTTAAAAAATTGTTTTACTGCCTTTTGACGGAAAACCCGTTCTAAATCTCTCTTTTGACAATTTTATAATCAATGTTTGTAAAAATAAACTTATTATTTATGATTGGGACATCAAAATTTACTTTGTGTGAATTTTTGGTATTTTTCCGATAAAGTTCATTTTTAATGAGTAGTGAAAAATGTTGTATTTTAATTCAAAACCTCTTTTTAATCTAATTTATTTATATTATTATATGAACTTTTGAATTGTTTTTCAAGTAAAATTAGAATATATTTTTTCCATTTTAACCAATGGTGGTCATTGGAATCAATTTCACTTTGAAATTGGACTTAAACTAGTGTCAATCTTTTGATATTTATTCTTTCATAAAAACAGACTATTTGTCATGACAGCGGGAATTAGTTATTAAATTAATTAATGCAACATACATGTTTTGAATTTTGTAAAATAGACATCATTTTTGAATTTGTAATATCAAATATAGCTTAGGGTGAAGTTTTTGTATCTTTCTGAAAAACTTCAATTTTTGATTAATAGTGAGACCACTAAGTGGTAGTTAAAGAAACTGATTTTTTGTTTAAATGAAACATTGCCACTTCTATGATTTGATTTTCAAAAATCCGACATACATGGTTTTCATTAAGAAGTAAAATCTGGTTCAATAAGATTAAAATAATTTTTTGGTGAATAGTAACTATTAAGTTCGTAATCGCGATTAGTGGTAATTAGTGTAGTTTAAGGTAAAATAATGTTTTAATAATATGAGATGAGCTTGAAACATGTCCTACCGTCATTGGATGTGTCATGGACGACCAAGAAAATCCATGGGTCAACTTGAGGACCCCATGGAGCCACTTTGGTTGGGAAATGACATAAATAACTTTTTATTTAATGTTAATGTAAAAATGACATAAACAAGAGCTGTTTTACTAAAACAATTTTACATGGGGTTATATAAGTCATATTTTTGATTATAAATAGTCATTGGAAATATAAAAATATTTCCTACATCATAGTATTTTTTATACTTTTTAGAGTTTATATAAATTAAATTATTTATGACATCATGATGATGTAGTGATTACCTCATTAATAAAGGATTTAAACAAAATGAAATGATAATGTAAAATCTATGCACTACACATGTCCAAAAACTATCATATGGGTGGATTTAGAACCCCTATCACCTTACCCTAGAATTATATCAATGTGGGACATTTTTAATCCGAAACTCATTTTAAAATAATGTAGCATTTCTTTACATTCCAAGAGTGCCCCTCCTCTCCTCTTATAAAAGGCCCCAACCTCTACCTCCTTACCCACACTCCAAAAGCCTTTGGCTCAGCCAACCCCTGCCCATTTTGTCTCTCCACATCCCTCTATTACTCTTTTAATCCTCACATTGGGCAGAAGTCTTCCCAAGGAAGCCTTTGAGCTCAAACCAAAGGGAGTTACCCGATTTTAAGGTAATGTCTTCACTTGAGTCCTTTGGTTTTATTTTGCTTCTCCAACCCCCTAAACTATTTTTATTTATTTCTTTTGTAATAACTACAGTATCATAAATATACTAGGATGTTTTTATAAGAAGGATTAGAGCTACACTTACACAAACCTACATCTAATGGTTAAAGGACATACTCTTTCTGTTGATGGTGAATTTATACCTCCCTAAACGATGATTGTTCAACATTCTTTTAACACCTTCAATGGTTGCCATTAAGATGTCACTGTATTTATATATGATATATAATATGTTTGTTTTTTCTTAAGCCTCTGTATTTTTCATTGTGGGCATACCTTTATGGTTTCCATTATGGGTAAATGCGATATCTTCATTTAAGGAAGTGCGGACTACCGCCCCCTCAAAGTGATTTGATTCGTTAAATACCATATGTGGGACGTATAAAGGATGGAACTATGATATTATATATGATATTATACTGGAAGTATAATATACCATTATATCATTATGATTCCATTCTATAAAATACGAAATAGAAATGAAAGTAGCGTTCATGCGTACGTACGGCTTACCGTCTCCATGAATGGTGCATTTCATTTCTTACCTCTAAATGATTATGTAATATTATTAATTCACGCATGTAATAGATATATAATACATATATGATATCTACATCATGAATACCATTCTGGATATAATGGATACATGAACAAATTGTAATTATAAAGGGTTTATTCTTTACTCAAGTACCAATGATCGTTAAAACGACCATTATTATCTTAGATAATTACATAGTTTTCATGACAGGGAAATATGTGATATAAAAGGAATAATGTACTTGAAAAAGGTTCTTAAACAAGTAGAAATTAACTCAAGTTTATTATTCAGGAGATTAAAGAACGACAGAGTCAAGTCGGACCCGAGGTATGGGACTTCGTCTCAATCTCCTTTCATTGAGTCATATTTTGTTTTATACACAACCTTATTTTATACGGTGTATAAACCCCTTTGACAATTACATTTATCCAAAAGGAATCTTTTTTATACGTATCGTTTTACTAAACTAAAAAAGGGAACGTTTTTGTTATACGTATGCGGTGACAACAACTTCTCTGCCGCCGTGACCGTAATTTGAGTTTCGGCTTCCTCTACAAGCCATAACAATTTTTAAAAGAAAAATAAATAACATGTTTCACTTTTCTTTTATTTTGGTATTGAAAATTGTTTTCAAAATGTTATTATAACAATGTGTTGTATTGACATCTTGTGATTGAAATGTGGAAATGTTTTTTTTTCTTTATACATATTTTATGTGATACGATTATGTTGAGGTTATTGGGCATTATTATGAAGATGGGTGGTTCCGTGATAGACTAAGGGAAGGTGAGCCCGATATATCTCTCCAATACATTGGGTAATGCGAAGGAGTGAAATGTTAAGGTTTCGCCGAAGAGATTTAGGGAATATACTGTGATGGGTATTCCAAACGTAATCAAGTGGTTTACTCCATACGTAAGAATGTTTTGAATGCCTCAAGTTACCTTTATGTCTTATGATTTCTATGATTTATTCATGATTTGATGAGGTATGTTAAAGTGCTTATGTTTTATGGGTAAAGTATGATTTCATTCTTAGGTATATATGTACCCATGTTTCCTTTCCATATTTTTATATCCCTTACTGAGCTTTTTATGCTCATCACAAGTTTTTTTGAAATGTTTTTCACAGGTCAAGATAAAGGTACATGATATGATGATAGTGTCAAGGAAGTGTCATGAATGAATCCATGTTTTATTTTAAATATATTTCCATTGATAGAAAAGAATAATACTATCTTTATGTAACCACTTTTTTATATGTGGAATGTAATGCATGTTTTATGATCTAATTCTCTAAAACTCTAAACCAGATAAGATCCTAAATGTTTAATCATGTAATAACTCAAGATTAAGTAAAGTTTAAGGCTGTGGCCTTAAAGTTGGTATCAGAGGTCAGTTTAGATAACTTTAGGAGTTATAATTCTATTATATGATTATCCAAAAATATATTTTTTTATGGTAAAATTGAAATGATATTGTATTTGAAGATTACCATGTTGCTTCATCAAAGACATGTTTGTTCAGAATGGTTTTCCGCAGAAGAAATTGGGAAGCAGTGCTAGGAAGGCATACAAATGAAAATAACCTTCCGAATCAACATCTTGAGATGGTTAGAATTGGAACTGAACAATTTTTTGAAATAATGGCCCAGTTGACTCAAGCGATAAATGGTGGTGGTATCCATGAACGAGATCAGCCAGATCAACAGAAAAGGAACATGTCAGTGGTGGAACAATTCATAAGGAAACATCCCCCATCATTCAAAGGATCATCTGACCCTGTTCTAGCTGAAGGGTGGATTAAATCACTGGAGATGATTTTCGATGTCATGGGGTGTTCAGACAATCAAAAGGTTAGTCTTTCTATTTACCATTTGGAGGGTGAGGCAGATCAGTGGTGGTCTATGGTTAAAAATATCAGGGATTCCGATGAGATTGATGCTCTTGACTGGGAAGAATTCAAAGGTATGTTTCTTGAGAATTATTTTCTAAAGGATGTTTGACTTAGGATAGAAAATAAATTCTTGGAATTGAGGCTAGAGGAAGACTCAGTGGCTACATATGAAGAAAGGTTCACTCGATTGGCAAGGTATGCTACAAATTTTATCCGAGACCTTGATAGTAAAGTCAATCGTTTTTACTCAGGATTAAAGCCAAAATATTGAAGGGAATTATCTTCTCGTGAGTTTAAAAGTTATGAAAAGCTTGTTTGATGTGCTGAGAAGGTGGAAATGGAGTTTTCTGATGATAAAGTTTTTTATAACAACCAACAGAAGAAGAGACCGAGGTGGCAGGAGAAAGGTAAGAATTTTTCAAAAACGAGTGATGGTAAGAAAACTAAGTTTCCAGTTTGTGATAAATGTGGCAAAAGGCATGCTGGGTAATGTCTTATGAATTCTAGAAAGTGCTACCGATGTGGTAATATGGGACATAAGGCTCGTGATTGCACTGAAAAGGATCAAGGTGATGGTAAGACCAAAATTGATTTACAGTTAGTGAAATGTTATAAGTGCAATGAGATTGGTCACTATGAAAAAGAGTGTCCGAAAAAGAGCTTGAGTGATGGGAAGAAATTATACTACATGCAGAAAGGGGTGGTGAAATCCTTTGCAACTACATCAGCAGATGTCGGGCCATGAAATGAAGTTGTATCAGGTACATTGTTTGTTTTTTCAGATTATGCCAGTGTGTTGTTTGATTCAGGGTCTACACATTCTTTCATCTCTGAAAACATTTCTAGTAAAATGGGAATACCATCTCAAGAAATGACTCCTGAACTTTTGGTAAAAACACCTGGGGGAAATGTTTAGTCAAAAAGAATTTATAAGAATATTCCTATCCTTATCTATGGAAAGAATCTACTTGAAAAGCTAATTGTTCTACCTCTAGTAGAGTTTGATGTTATCCTGGGTATGGATTGGCTCTCTATTTACCATGATAAGATTGACTGTAGAGATAAAGAAGTTTCTTTTTAGAAAGACATTCTATTTGTGTACAAGAATGAACCCTTACTGTTGATAACATATCAAGAGGTCGAGAAACATGTAAAAGATGGAAATGAATGTTACCTTGCACACATCGTTGAAAATAAAGTAACTGTTCATATTAATGATGTGCCAGTGGTAAATGATTATCCTGATGTTTTTCCTGATGAGTTGCTTGGAATAATACCAGATCGGGAAGTTGAATTTACTGTTGACTTAGTTCCTGATGATAATCCAATTTCAAAACCCGCTTATCAAATGGATCAAATTGATATTTTAGAGTTGAAGGAGCAATTACAAGATTTATTAGAGAAAGGTTTCATTCGACCTAGAACATCACCATGGGGTTCTCCTGTTTTATTTGTTAAAAAGAAAGATGGTTCAATGTGACTTTGCATTGATTATAGAGCCTTGAATAACATCACTGTTAAGAACAAATATCATTTTCCTCATATCGATGATTTGTTTGATCAGCTCCAGGGAGCAAAATATTTTTCAAAGATTGACTTGAGATCGGGGTACCATCAGCAGAAGGTAAAGGAAGCAGAAGTTCCGAGGACTGCGTTTCGTACAACATATGGCCATTATGAATTTGTAGTAATGCCTTTTGGGCTAACCAATGCACCTGCTGTATTCAGGGAAATAATGTATAGAATTTTCCATGAGTTATTGGATAAGTTTTTGGTGGTTTTCATTTATGATATTTTGGTGATTTCTAAAAGTAAAGAGGAGCATGAATGAAATTTAAGGGTTATCTTGAAAACCTTAAAAGAAATGAAACTATATGGAAATTTCATCAAGTGTGAGTTTTGGTTGCAACAAATTTCTTTCCATGGTCACATTGTTTCTAAAGATGGGAGAACTGTTGATCCTGCAAAAACAAAAGTTGTGGAAGACTGGCCAAGTCCCAGAAATGTAACTGAGATTCGTATCTTCCTTGGTTTGGCAGGCTATTACCGAAGGTTTGTTAGAAATTTTTCACGTTTATATAGTCCAATGACTAATCTAACTCGGAAGGGTGTTAAGTTTATCTGGACAAAATAATGTGATGATTGTTTTCAGGAATTGAAAAGAAGATTGGTGAAAGCTCCAGTTTTGGCACTACCTTCCCGGAATGGTGAGTTTGTTATCTACAGTGATTCTTCATTGAAAGGAATTGGTTGAGTCCTAATGCAGAATGATCAGGTATTTTCTTATGCTTCATGACAGTTGAAAACTAATGAGTTAAATTACCCTTCACATGATTTGGAATTAGCTGTTGTTGTTTTCGCTTTAAAAATATAGAGGCAACATTTGTATGGAGTAAAGTGTGAAATATATACTTATCACAAAAGTTTAAAGTATATATTCACTCAGATTGAGTTAAACATGAGATAGGGGAGATGGCTGGAATTAATCAAGGATTATGATTGTATAATTCATTACCATCCGGGAAAAGCAAATAAAGTGGTTAATGCTTTGAGTCGAAAAATTTATTCTTCATTAACAATGTTTCATTTGGAACGTGATCCTTTGGTTAAGGATTTGATGAAATTTGGAATAGAAGTTTTTGGCGCAGGATGTTCTTCTGTTTTGGTTCAGGTATCAGTGAGATCATCTCTATTAGATAGAATCAAGCAAGCACAGAAGTAAGACAATGATTTGCAGAAAAAGGTAGAGCTGGTTCAGAATGGTTAGTTTCCTGAATTCAACATTGATAATGATTTTGTTTTGAGATTTGGGAAGAGATGGTGTGTGCCTTGTGATTCACAGTTGAAGAGAGAGTTGTTATGTGAATCTTATAGTTATCTGTTTTTAGTTCATCCTGGCAGTAATAAGATGTACAGAGATCTGCGGGAGTATTACTGGTGGGATGAAATGAAAAGAGATATTGCTGATTTTACTGTGATGTGTTTGACATGTCAACAGGTTAAAGCAGAGCGGCATTTACTGAAAGGGATGCTTCAGCCTTTACCAGTTCTAGAGTGGAAATGGGAGAATATATCCTTGGAATTTGTTGTGTGATTACCGAAGACATCTCGAGGTAATAATGCAATCTGGGTTATTGTTGACCGCTTGACGAAATCTACTCATTTCTTTTCTATACGAGATACTTTTTCCCTAGATCAACTTTCCCATTTGTATCTTAAATAGATAGTCAGGATAGATGGAGTTCCTCTCTCCATTGTATCTGACCGTGATCCCAGGTTTAGTTCTAACTTTTGAAAAGACCTTCAGAAGTCGTTTGGTACTGAATTAAATTTTAGTACAACATTTCATCCTCAATCATATGGGAAGTCAGAACGAACAATTCAGACCTTGGAGGTTATGCTACGAGATTTTTCGATGGATTATTATGGATGTTGGGACCAACATCTTTCTTTGTTTGAATTTTCATATAATAACAGTTTTCATTCTAGTATACAAATGGCACCATTTGAGGCATTATATGGGAAGCGATGTCGATCACTAGCTTTCTGGGATGAAGTGGGTGAAAGGAAGTTGATGGGACTAGAATTGGTAGAAGAGTTGGCAGAAAAAGATCAGCTGATATAGAAACACATGAGAACAGCTCAGAGTAGGCAGAAGAGTTATGCGGACAACAGGAGGAAGGATCTCTCTTTTGAGGTAGGTGATCATGTTATTCTCAAAATATCACCATGGAAAAGTGTGATTCAATTTGGTAAGAAAGGAAAGATGATTCCAAGGTTCATTGGACCATATAAAATTCTCTAGAGAGTTGGATCTGTTTCTTACCAAGTGGCTTTACCTCCGAGTTTATCTCATGTAGACAATGTTTTCCATGTTTCGATGCTGAGAAAGTACATGCCAGATCCATCTCATGTTTTGAGTCCAGAGGTAGTTCAGCAGGAAGAGAACCTATATTATAAGAAACAACCAGTCCAGATTCTTGGCCACAGGGAGCAAGTGTTACGGAATAAGGTGATTAATCAGGTAAAGGTTTTTTGGAAAAACCACATGATGGAAGAGGCAACATGGGAATCTGAAAATGCAATGAGAGATAAGTACCCCCATTTATTCGATAAATAAATAAATTGCGGGGACCCAATTTTCTAAAGGGTCGAAGGATGTAACATCCCAAGTAAGTAATGAATAATAGATATTTTTATCTATGTCTATTAATTACTAAGATAGTGTTTTAGATTCTTAAAATGAAAATAAATACAATCTTATGCATGGAATACAATAATCTTCTTAAAAGATTGTTTTACTGCCTTTTGATGGAAAAACCTTTTTAAATCTATCTTTTGAAAATTTTATAATCTATGTTTGTCACAATAAACTTATTATTTATTATTGGGACATGAAAATTTACTTTGTGTGAATTTTTGGTATTTTTCCGATAAAGTACATTTTTTAATGAAAGTGAAAAATGATGTATTTTAATTCAAAACCAATTTTTATCTAATTTATTTATATGATTATATTATCTTTTTAATTGGTTTTTAATTGATATTAGAATATATTTTTACCATTATATCCAATGGTGGTCATTGAAATCAATTTCACTTTGAAATTGGACTTTAACTAGTGTCAATCTTTTGATACTTATTGTTTCATAAAAACACACTATTTGTCCTGACAGCGGGAATTAGTTATTAAATTAATTAATTCAACTTACATGTTTTGAATTTTGTAAAATATACATCATTTTTGAATTCGTAATATCAAATATAGCTTAGGGTGAAGTTTTGGTATCTTTCTGAAAAACTTCAATTTTTGATGAATAGTGAAACCACTAAGTGGTAATTAAAGAAACTAATTTTTCGTTTAAATGAAACTTTGCCACTTCTGTGATTTGATTTTCAAAAATCCTACATACATGGTTTTCATTAAGAAGTAAAATGTGGTTCAATGAGATTAAAATAATTTTTTGGTGAATAGTAACTATTAAGTTCTTAATCGCGATTAGTGGTAATTAGTGTACTTTAAGGTAAAAATAAAGTTTTAATAATATGAGATGAGCTTGACACATGTCCTACCATCATTGGATGTGTCATGGCCGACCAAGAAAATCCATGGGTGAACTTGGGGACCCCATGGAGCCACTTTGTTTGGGAAATGACATAAATAACTTTTTATTTAATGTTAAAGTAAAAATGACACAAACAAGAGATGTTTTACTAAAACAATTTTTACATGTGGTTATATAAGTCAGATTTTTTATTATAAATAGTAATAGGAAAGATAAAAATATTTCCTAAATCATAGTATTTTTTTTATAATTTTTAGACATTAAATAAATTAAATTATTTATGACATCATGATGATGCAACGATTACCTCATTAATAAGGTATTTAAATAAAATGAAATGATAATGTAAAATCAATGAACTACACATGTACAAAACCTATGTGATGGGTGTATTTAGAACCCTTATCACCTTAACCTAGAATTATATCAATGTGGGACATTTTTAATCCAAAACTCATTTTAAAATAAAGTAACATTTCTTTACTTTCCAAGAGTTCCCCTCCTCTCTTCTTATAAAAGGCCCCCACCTCTACCTCCTTACCCACACTCCCAAAGCCTTTGGCTCGGCCAACCCCTGCCCATTTTGTCTCTCCACATCCCTATATTACTCCTTGAAGCCTCATGTTTGGCATAAGTCTTCCCAAGGAATCCTTTGAGCTCAAACCAAAGGGAGTTACCCGAATTTAAGGTAATGTCTTCACTTGAGTCCTTTTGTTTTATTTTGCTTCTCCAACCCCCTAAAATATTTTTATTCTTTTCTTTTTTAACAACTCCAGTATATTAAATATACTAGGATTTTTTTATAAGAATTATTAGATCTACACTTACACACACCTACTTCTAATGGTTAAAGGACATACTGTTTCTGTGGATGGTGAATTTATGCCTCCCGAAACGATGATTGTTCACCATTCTTTTAACAACATCAAAGGTGGCCATTAAAATTTCACTATATTTATATACGATATATAATATGTTTATGTTTTCCATAATCCTCTGTATTTTTTATTTTGGGCATACCTTTATGGTTTCCATTATGGGTAAACGCGATATCTGCATTTAAGGAAGTGCGGACTACCGCCCCCTCAAAGTGATTTGATTCGTTAAATACCATATGTGGGATGTATAAAGGATGGAACTATGATATTATAAATGATATTATACTGGAATTATAATATACCTTTATATCATTATGATTCCATTCTATAAAATACGAAATAGAAATGAAAGTAGCATTCATGCGTAAGTACGTCTTACCGTCTCCATGAACGGTGCATTTCATTTCATACCTCTAAATGATTATGTAATATTATAAATTCATGAATGTACTGGATATATATGACATATATGATATCTACATCATGAATACCATTCTGGATATAATGGATACATGAACAACTTGTAATTATAAAGGGCTTATTTTTTACTCAAGTACCAATGATCGTTAGAACGGCCGTTATTAACTTAAATAATTACATAGTGTTCATGGCATGGAAATAAGTGATATAAAAAGAATAATGAAATTGAAAAAGGTTCTTAAACAAGTATAAATTAACTCAAGTTTATTATTCAGGAGATTAAAGAAAGACCAAGTCAAGTCGGACCCAAGGTATGGGACTTCGTCTCAATCTCCTTTCATTGAGGCATATTTTGTTTTATACACAACCTTCTTTTATACGGTGTATAAAAACCTTTGACTTTAATGTTTATCCAAAAGGAATCATTTTTATACGTAGAGTTTTACTAAACGACAAAAGGGAATGTTTTTTCGTACGTATGCGGTGACAACGACTTCTCCACCGCCATGACCGTTATTTGATTTTCGTCTTCCTCTACAAGCCATACATTTTTTAAAAAGAAAAATAAATACCATGTTTTACTTTTCCTTTATTTTGGTATTGAAAATTGTTTTCATAATGTTTTTATATCAATGTGTTGTATTGATATCTTGTGATTGAAAGGTGGAAATGTTATTTTTCCTTTATGCATGTTTTATGTGATACGATTATGTTGAGGTTCTTGGGAATTATTATTAAGACTGGTGGTTCCGTGATAGAATAAAGGCGGGTGAGCCCGATATAACTCTCCAATGCATTGGGTAACGCGAAGGAGTGAAACGTTAAGGTTTATCCGAAGATATTTAGCGAATATACTATGATGGGTATTCGAAACGTAACCAATAGGGTTACTCCCTACGTAAGAATTTTATGAATGCCTCATGCTACCTTTATGTCTTATGATTTCTATGATTTATTCATGATTTGATGAGGTATGTTAAAGTGCTTATGTTTTATGGGTATAGTATGGTTTCATTCTTATGTATATGTATTCCCATGTTTCGTTTCCATATTTTTATATCCTTTACTGAGCTTTTTATGCTCATCCCATGTTTTTTTGAAATCATTTTCAAAGGTCAAGGGAAAGGTACATGATATGATGATAGTGTCAAAGAAGTGTCAAGAAAGAATCCATGTTTTATTTTAAATATGTATCCATTGATGGGAAAGAATAATACTATGTTTATGTAACCAATTTGTTTATATATGGAATGTAATGCGTGTTTTATGATCTAATTCTCTAAAACTCTAAACCCGAAAATATCCTCAATGTGTAATCGAGTAATTACTCATGATTATGTAAGGTTTAAAGCAGGGGCCTTATATATATTCATTTGATTGTTAATTAGGTTGAATAAGGTAAACAAAGTGGATAGGTATAATATCAATGGATCTATAGAATTGGTAGGTATATTGATATAATTTTTATTTTCTTTAGTGAAATTAATTTAATAAAATAGTTGGGTAAATTTTTTATTATTTTATTTCAAAAGGTGATTAGGTAATATTATGACTTTTGTGAGCAATAAATATCTACCTGATTACTTTATTCCCAAAGGTTACATAGAAAAATAGTGATTCACCTTCATATATAGTTATTTGGATGGTATTGAGACTAGATTAAATCGTTGTTTATATATTTATGACATATCCATAAATTCTCATTCTGAAAACCAATCATTGTTTTTCTAACTATTAGATGAAGAACTATAATGTTTCTATATTTTTCACTAACTAATGATGATTTACTTCAATAAAATAGATCTGTGATTATCAATTTTCTTATTGAAGATCCATCTAAAAAGTAATTTTGTTTTCAAAAAAAGAGGTGACTTATGGTTTGATCTCAAAATGACCTAGAATTAACAAAAATGTTAATATGGAGATCATCAAATGGTTCACCCATTGTGTAAGTATGTATTAATATTCCTGTTATTGATGGACAGTTATTTTTTCCATGTTAATGTTTATATAGTATATCTTTTTAAATATATAGTTAATATTAAGAATCGAGAAAAAATATCAACTGTTTTTATGTTTTTTTCTTGATATTCTCAAAAGAAGGATAAGAGAATTAATGAATACAAGATTCATGGATTTGTTTTTCAATTTTATCAAGAAGAAGGCAAGAAAACTCAAAATTGTAGTTTATTTACACATGAAATGTTGGAATACTATGAAAGGATAAATGATATAATTGAGTTAAACTATCATTGTCAATTTTCTATTTTATTGTTCAAGTTCATGTGGTTCATAATTTATTGGGGTATATTGAAATATTTCATTGCATATTTCTTTTCTGTTATTCTCTTTCTTGATCTATATTAGTGAGAATGAACTGTATGATCCATTTATTTTGGATTTCCAAAAAAATATAGCTTATTATGTAGATTATGAAATGCAGGATTATTGGGTTTTTGTTGTACACTTAATATAGAGTGACATATATGAAATCGGTGATAAGGATATATTGTAACTTTGTGTTAGTAAACCTCATAAACCATAAAATATTGAAATGGTTTTCCTAAAAATATTTAAAAAATATAATTTTCAAGGGAAGTTAAAAATGAAACACTATTTCAGTGTAGGTTGATAAAAATTATGACATTGAGGATGATGATAATTTAATGTTTTCTATTATAATATCTCATTTATAAGTTTTTAGTATATATATAGATTGTTTTTTTATAATATTACTTTTTTTTGGAATTATTGTATACATTTAATATATATGAACCATTAAAATTGAAGGAATCTAAATAAAAAAAATTTATGATCCTAGTCGATCAACATCCCAGAGCACATCACCACTAACATCAGCTTTAGTGTATCTAAGTGATTATATTATACCCAAGACTTCTACCATGTAATGACCTGAACATTATGAATGAAAATTGTTTCCTGAAAACATGTATTGTATTATACTATAAAAAAATTATATTTAAAAATGATTTGATTCTAAATTAAAGTGTGAAAATCTTGTTTATACCATTATTTGATAATTTTTCAAATATGACTACTGGTCAATATCACTCTTGAAAATTAAATTATTTTAATAATAATAATAATATTATTATTATAAGTAATTATAATTGATAATTAAAGTAGAAAATAGAAATTACGTCCTCAACCATTGTAGGTGGGTAAATATACCATTTGTTAGAGCTTAGGAAGGAGGTAGTTTCACTTGTACTTTCTCTTGACCAATCCCAATATGATCTTAAACATGTTATGCAAGAACAAAATCATGTACGGTATAAGTTCAAGATACTATAAATTACTACTCAGACAATGTTATTTGAGCCTCCCTAAGAATATATCACTATCGCACACCATACCCTTATGTCATATGTAGGTGTTATAAGGGGTTATGTTTGGAGTAAATTGTTATTTAGAGTATAAAGACATTGTATAAATAAAATTTTTGTTCAATAAATTCTATTTTGAGAATAGTTTTTCAAAATAAAATTGCGTTTGAATTTTATAAATTGATTTTTCAAAAAGAAATTATAACATTCATAAAAGATATATATATTATAATAAAATAAAATATTATGAATAATAATTATTTTTATAAAAAACTATGGTTAAACACTCATATATAAATATAAATTATAGAATAATATTATTTTTTAATGTGATTGAAATTTCACTGTGCAATTTCTCTATGCATTTTGTATCTTCTATTATTTTTAATAAAAAATTTTATTTTTAAAAGTTAAAACTAACATATTTATATAATTAATATAATAAAATATACATAATTTTTAAAATTACCATGCTGAAATTAGGTTTGGGGGAACTTATTAGAATTTTCTAAAATAGTTTATTTTTTCATGAAAAGTAAAAATAATGATTCTATTTTTTGCTATGTGTAGTGAAATAATAATAATTTCATAATGATTTAATAACTAATTAACCACAATACACGGCATAATATATGTTAATTTTTTAATATCAATTATATTAATATATTTACATCAATTTTCAAATATATAATTTACTTTCCATATTTTAAAATTGAAACTCTAACATTGAAAATATTATTATGTGTAGAACTTAATTTCCATTTCAAAAATAAGAAATATAAAATTGTGGAATACTATTTTTTATTAAAATATCATAATAGGTGTCACATGTTTTTAATGACATGTCAAAATTCCATGTGAATGCTCAAGTTTTTTCATTTACCACTACATAGGTCTCCAAGGAAATTAATAAACAAATCCTCCCTTTTTTCTATATATACCCTCCCATTTAATGATTTTCATTCACCTATAATTCATCATCCATGAATCTATTATAATTTTACCTCCCAATGAGTCCCCCATTTTTTTTTCTAAATATCTCAAAGTCACAATATTTTAGTTTTAGGAGTCACTCTTCTATGTATGGAAAATCTCAGCTTCTCTTTTCAGTTCATGTTCCCTTTTCATGTGGTATGTTTTTAAAGTTTCAAAACTTTGTTATTATATAAATTCTTTTCTATCAATTTACTATATTAATAGTCAATTGATAATTTTATATCCTTATCCCCTATATTTTTAATTATTTTTAAACCATGTTTATCACTCATTATGTGGAAACATTTTCTTCAAAAAATTTCTCTATTTTTCTCACGAAATTAACTTATTTTATTTTGTGAATACCTATTCCTATTTATTTTACTGGGGTATTTACCATAATATAAAAATGATATATTTTCTTCTTGTATTACCTTACATGAAACACACCTTACTTTTTATGGGTTAATAATGATAATAATATGTTGTCTTTAAGCACGTTTTGTTAAAAAAGAAATGATTTTCATTTGAAACTCGTTTCTTTTATACACCTCAGGTTATTTATGGAAATTTTTATTATGATATATTTTTGTAAAATTAATTAAAACATTTTTAGAGTTCTCCCTGATAGTATTAAAATTTTTTATGTAAATATTTTTATCTCGAGATATGACATGTTTTATGATACCTTGGTGAATAACCATAGTAATTTCTATGCCACATTGATAGAAAACCTTGGTGATATGCTTATGAATGTCTAAAATAAATAATATAAAAAAATTTAAAAGATATTATTCTTGTTATTTTATTTATTATATTCCTTGTTTTATATTTTTAATTCAATAATGATATTTCTCATGTTCTTATTTATTATTTTCTCAAGAGCACGTGGAAAATGTTTCACTTGTTTTCCCTTACTAGGCCTTATGCTCACCCTATTTTTGATATATATACTCTGGTGATAAGATGTAGTAAATTGTATATAGGATTAACCTATGATGAATTCCTTCATTTGGATTGGAAGAATATTTTAATTTTTCATTTATTTTTTACCATTTCATCATGAAACTAAATATTAAAGATCCTATTTTTTATAAAATTTAATGAAATCATTATGTAATAAAAAACGTGGGATGCCATAGTTCTTAACAAATAATGGTTTTATTTTATGTGAAAATTTAGATTTTAAAACATTATGAATAACCAAACAGAAAATGTAAATATTTTGAAAAACATCATTTTATTTTGGTGGTGTTTTAACTAAGTGGTTTTTTGAGAAAATAAATCCATGTCTAGACCCAAAAAAGTTTGCATGGTTCTTGATACGATATTAATAAGAGTAACAACTCCAAAAAGGTGTGTTAGGCCTAACTCAGTCTAACCTGGTACATGAAAACATTTCATACATTAGACCTAGTTATACACTCCCTTCAGATTTATTTGGCTTGTCATAAGCTTTTTATAAACTATTATACATGATTTATATAAAATAAAAAAAATCGAATAATAATAAATTTAAGAATCATATTTTAAAATAAAATTAGTTTTTAATTTTAATATTATTTAATGAAACACATTTCTTAATAATCATTTATACTTTTAGAATATTGCGGGGAATAAGAGAAATTTCATTGATGGTGGGCACAATGGTCTAGGAACTGATGGCCTTCTGATGGATGTCAGAATGGAAATTGTCATGAGAATGATGAATCATATGACTTGAGTTATGAAAAATATCTTCAATAAAGATGAGAGACTAGTTTCCATAAAAGTGGAAAACAATCCATTGAGTCCTTTATGCATTAAAAAACACTTTATTTCAGTGGATCTACTGACCCGTTTATTTCTGAATAATGGATAATCTCTATATAGAATATCATTTCATTACACCATTTTTCATAACAATAGAAAGTCATACTATATTTTTACAACTTAGAGGGAGAAACTAGTCAACGGAGGACACTAGTTAAAAACATGAATACAAGAGGGGATATTCAAACAATTGAGTGATAAGAGTTTAGAGAATCATTTTTAAAAACATATTTCTCTCGTTCTATGTGAATGAAAATAGAGAAGTAATTACTAAAGATAATGTGAATGAAAATGAGTGTCCAAGAATCTATGATATGAACATCAAAAGACTCTCTCATTACTCCTAGATCATTTTTATGTATCCTAATAGTAAGGTTGATATATTCTTTGGTGGAATAATTCCCCATATATTGAATAATCTAGAAAACTGAAACTATAAAATCTAGAAGGATATCATATGGAGTGTTTTTAAAGTTGAACTATTGTTTGTAGAGATATAGTGGTCACATAGATCAAATTAGAAGAATAGATCATTTTAGCCAAACTTAGATAAGAGATTCGATCATGAAAGAAGAGGAATGAAGTTCAACTTCCCATGTGAAACAAATGTGGGAAGAATTATTCTTGGAACTACTTTCTTAGAAGTGGATAATGTTACATGTGTGGAAGAGATGGCTATATTTATCATAACTATCATAGTGAGGTATATCCTAAACTTCTCAACACTAATGACATAGAGAATATGGTGTGGCCTCATTCTGAAGTCCTATTCTTCAATTGTTGATAGCTTGGGAACATTTTTTATCACTATATAAATCGAATGTTAATGTAGGGGAATCACAATATACCTTATAATAGGACAAGGGTGTAAGGATAGGATTTTTTTTATCATGACATATGAATTTGAAGCTCCAAATAATGTGGAACTAGGTACTCTTATTGTCCACACAAAGTTAGAAGGATCTTTGTTATATTCTATTTTTAAGAATTCATTTATTGTATCAATGTTGAAAGTAAATAGTGAATCAACCCCTATACTTCTAGAAGTATATTTATAATTAAAAACTCCTATAGGGATATACAAAACATATATAGTGTATAAAAATTATAGTATTTACTTTTGTGAGCATAATCTCACCTAGAATAAAGTATACATTTATATTATAGAATTTGACAATATACTAGTTATGGAATGGATCTCAGTGAATAATTCAACTATAAACTGTAGAAACAAGTAAATCACAGTATTCATGAATGAAAAACAAATAGTTTTGTTCAATGGATAAATATCGTGACTTGATCTTTTTCTAAAGAACCTCTGGTAGACTTCTTTTTGGAGATGACCAATGTTGAAGAAGATGGAAATTAATGTATACAAATAAAATTTCTCCCCATTTTTTAGGAATACATTAATTTATTTCTAGAGGAGTTACTTGGACCTCTACTATAAATAGTGGTAGATTTATCCATTGAGTTGATTTCTGGTTCTAAGATTATTTTAAAGACCCCATCTAGAATATAAAATTTAGAAATTTAGAAATTAAAGAATAAATTGAAATATATTTTGTTAAAGGGATTAATCGAACAAAGGGTGACTCTTTGGGGATCAACTATTCCCTTTATGAAGAGGAATGGTGGATCAATGAAGTTGCACATTGATTATAGAGAACATAATTGAATAATTGTTAAAAACAAATACCATCTTCCAAGGATTGATTATATTTTTGATTAGTTTCATTGGGATCAATTCTTCCCCAAGATTTATATTCTATTTAGTTATCATCAACTGAGGGAGAATAATGAAGATATTCCAATGAATACCTTTCGATAAAGAAATGGGAATTAATTTTTTTTGTTATACCTTTGTTTTCGACTAATGATAATGTTATTATTAAGAATTTGATGAATAGATTCTTTAAATACTACATTTATAACTTCATAGTAGTTTTTATTGATGATAATATAATATATTATAAAATTCATGGGGAGCATGATGATTATCTAATGGTTATATTGAAAACCTTGAGGAAGGAGAGGGTAATTGGAATGTTTAGTAAATGTGAATTTGGTTAAAATAATATACTTTATTGGGGAAAATTTTAACCAATGATGGAATCTCATTTGATCTTTCTATAAATAAATTTATGGAGGAGTGGATTCATTCTAAAATATTAACTAAGGTTCAAAGATCCTTATATTAGTGGGATATTTTAGGAGGTTTATGAAAAAAATTCAAAAACTTATAAACAACTAAACAAGTAAACTGGAAAAGGAGTCATGTTCATCTAGACTATGGAGTTTGAAAAATGATTATATGAAATGAATAAGATATTTTTTATTGCACTCGTGTTAACTCCAGCCTCCATCTGAGAAGGTTTCGTTATTTTTAGAGATCTATCTCTAAAATGGATTGGGTTCTTCTTTAAAAAAATGACATGGTGATTGCTCATGAATCTCAATTATTGAATACTCATTAAAACAATCCTATGTATGACCTAGATTAGGCTGGGGTGACATTTTCTATGAATATATTGAGGCATTGTCTCTATGGGGAGAAATTTAATATATACATAGACCATAAAGGTTTTAAATATATTTTCACAAAAAACGAATTGAACATGAGATATAGGATATGGTTGGAAAATATTGATGACTACAATTGTTTTATTCATTATTACCCCAGAAGATAAAATGTTGTTATTGAGGAAATAAGTATGAAATACAATGTTTTTCTAGAAATGATGATAATTCAGGGAGATCCTTTGATCAAAGACCAAGTAAAAATGGACATGGGATTCATAAGGGATGTGATATCATCAACCTTATCCCAAATGATTTCTAAAACATCATTATTATAAAGAAACTAGTAATATCAAAGAGATGATAATTTCTTATAAAAAAATTTATAGGTTGTGAAGAATGGAATGTTTCCTAAGTGAAATAATGGTCAAGAGGTTGATATGAAGTTTCATATAAGAATATGTGTTCTAAATATTACAAAAATGAATAAAGAATTGATAGATGAATCTCGTACATCTTCATTCTCTATACGTTCTAGAAGGAAAAAATTGTATAGGGACCATTGTGTCCATTGTTAGTGAGATATCATAAAATTTGATATTTTTTACTACACAACATGGTGCTTGGTGTGTCAATAATTAAAGGAAGATATAAAAATTCCTAAAGAGTTATTCCAACCACTACCCATACTAGTATAGAAGTTGGATAATATCATTATGGCCTTTTTCACTGGTCCCTAAAAACATCCAAAGAAAATAATGTGATATGGGTTATAGTTGATCATATCACCAAGACTTCCCATTTTATCTCTATTCAGCTATATTTTTCTCTTAAAAGAATTCATGTGTATGGATTAAGTGTCTCTTTCAGTCATTTTTATCATGATATAAGGTTCACAACAACGTTATGGAGATGTATTCAGCATGTTATGAGTACCAAATTGAATTTCAGTACCCAAACTAATTTCCAATCTGAATATACTATTCAAACACTTGAGGAAACGTTAAAAACATGATCGACAAAATTTAACGGTGTATGGGATCAACAAATCCCATTAGTTTAGTTCTCATACAACAATAAATCCCATTACAGTATTCAAATGGAAGCATATTATTCTTTATATGGAAATCACTATAGAAAGAATACTTTCTGTTATGAAGTTGGTGATTGAAAGATTATTGGACTGGATCTTTTGCAAGAGATGATATAAAGGGTTCATGACATCCAGCAACTCATAAAGGTTGCTCAGAGTCGGGTGAAGAACAATGCGGAAAACCATTGAAGAAATTTAAAGTTTGATGTTGGCTAAAAAAATTCCTTAGAATAACATCTTGGAAGAGAGTCATGTGGTTTGGCAAGAAATGTAATCTTAGCTCCAGGCACATTCACCCCTATGATATCATAGATTTCAAAGGGGTAGTGACCTATCGACCTCCAGTTCCACAAAACCTAGTACAAGCTCATGATTTTTCTGATATATCTCTCTTGAAGATGTACATACAAGACCCATCATATGTACTGAATCTGGTGGTGGTACAACATGAAGATGACATTTCTTATGAGGAGGGCGTGGTATATATCTTGGACAGAAGAGATAATCTTTTATGCCAAAAGACTACCCACCTCATTAATGTGTTATACAGGATCTAAAATTATAATGAATCCTTTTGGAAACTAGAGGAAACAATGAGGTAGATGTATCCACAGATTTTCTCAACTGAGAGAATGAGATGAAATTATGGGGAATAATTTTCTTGTGGGGGGGGGGGTGAATGTAATGGAATAAAATTATTGAATGATGACTGTTTCAAGAAAAAGTTTGTTATATTATACTCAATAGAAATATATCTAATTAATAATTATGTGGGTATAACTTGAAGTGTGACTGTATGGTTTTGACCATTATATGACCACTGGTCAAATATGACCGTTGGTAAATATGACCTTCAAAAATTATGTACTCCTAATAATAATGTTAATTTAATAATTAGTTTTATAAATAGAAATGATAATGTCTAATTAATGTAGAAAGGATAAACGATGGAATTAACAAGTAGATTAATTCCATACAAAGAAGATTTATCAGATCTTGGGAAGGAGGTAGAATAACGAGGCTTTTATATTGACCAATCCCATGTTGATATTTAACATGTTAATCTTGAACGAAATCACATATGAGGTAAGTTCATGTATGTGGAAATTACCACACATGCAATGTTATCTTAGCCTCTTGAATAATCTATCAGCATTGCACACCATACCCTTAAGTCATATATAAGTTTTATAAGGGTTTTTAGGCCCTAGATACATAACGTGTAATTATAATGAATAAATAAATATTTTTTTTTGATCAATTATGTTTTAATAATACTTTTTATTAATAAAATTTAGTAAGAATTTGTGAAATTTATTTGTGGGAAAAAATTGAACTTTTCAGAAAAGTTAAAAATATTGTAATAAAAATTGATATTATGAATAATAATTATTCTAATGAAATATTAGGTTTAAAAAGAACTTATTTAAGTATAAATGATAAAATAATATTATTTTTTCAAGTGTTGGAAATTTCACTATGCAATTTCACTATGCATTAAATATCTGCTATTATTTTTAATAAGTACTGATTTTCATATTTAAAAGATAAAATTATAATACTTCGATAAATATTATGATAAAATAAATATAATTTTTTAAATTATCACTTCCAAATTAGGTTAGGGTAAATTTATGAGAATTTGTTGAATTACATTATTTGTTCATGAATAGTAAAAATATATCTTGATTTTTTTAATATGTTTAGTGACATTATAATTATGTAGGAATTATATAATAACTAATTACCCAAAATGAAAGACGTAACATATTTTATTTTATTAATATAATGTATTTTATTATATTTTAATATATTTTAATAAATTTCCAAATATATAATTTCCTCTCCACGGTTTAAAATAGTAGCATTATGTTTAAAACTGTTATTGTGTGAAAGAGTTAAATTTAATTTTCCAAAATATGTAATATTAAATTCTATTCAGACAATTTTGATTTAAAATATCATAATAGATATCCCAGTTTTTTAATAACATGGTCAAGGACATGGTATATCCTTTACCACTACCCTAGTAGATAAGGAAATTAATAAACAAATCCTCCTCTTTTTCTATAAATACCAACCCATTTTTTAATTTCTATTAACTTAAAATTAATCTTCCACAATTATTAAATAGTTTTACCTCCCAATGAGTCCTCCCATAGGGTTCTCATACCCCTTTGCTCAAAATAATTGAGTTTTAGGAGTTACTCTTCAAGGTAAGGGAAATCTCAACTTCTATTTTCCTTTCATGTTCCCTTTTTTTGTGGTATGTCATTAAAATTTCCATGTTATGTTATTATATCCATATTATTCTATAATTTTATTTTATTAAAATTCTTGTATTTATGGGAGACCCATTTCCATTCGCTTTTTAATGTTTTATAAACCCATATTTCTCACCCGTTATGCTGCAAAATTTTCTTCACAAAATTTCTGTCTTTTTCTCAAGAAATTTTAATATTTTATTTTTTGAGTACAAAAAAGGCATTATTTTATAGGTTCAATCACCTATATATCAAAATGATCTATATAATTCTTGTATTTAAATTCATGAAACCCTCATTCATTTTTCATGCGTTACTAATGGAATAATGATATTTTCTTTACGAACTTTTCTTAAAAAATCCATGATTTTGATATGAAACTTGTTTCTTTAATTCTTAAAAAGTTATTTGTAAAATGTTTTATTATGATATATGTGGATAATGTTATTTAATATATACAAATTTTTTACCATGATAGAGCACCAATGACTTGGGAAAATTATTTAATCTCTAGAGATTACATGTTTTACAATACCACGGTAAATAACCTTAGTATTTTTATGAAACATTGGTGAAAAACCGTAGAGATATGAATATGAATCTATATAATAAATTATCTATCTAAATTTAAAATATATTATTCATGTTATTATATTTATGATATGCCTCATGTTTTCTTTTTCATTCTATAATGATATTTCCCATGTTCTTACTGATTTGTATCTCAGGGTCACATGTAAAATCATTCTCTTTTTTCCCTTACTAGGCATTTTTATCACCCTTTACTTTTGTATATTTCACCAGGTTCTGAGATGCATTAATTTTAGTTAAGAAGATCCTATTATTAATCCATTCAATTGGATTATACAAATGTATTAATTTTTCATCTATTATTTACCTTTTTCAAAGAAACTAATCATTAAAATATCCTTTTTTATAAAATGTAATTAAATGTTTATGGTGTAAAAATGTTGGATTAAATATAGAGATCCATACATTCCCCATGATGTTTTTAGTTGAAAGATATCTGATTTACCTCCGGTTATGGATAATTTGGGAACCCATCTATTTTGGGTATGACACTGAGTTACCATTACTTGTACATATGACATTGTACAAAAATAGTAAATATTTTTTTAATTGTTTAATCCATTTGTAAAAAATATAAAAATAACAATAGAAGGTATATAAATATGAACATCATATATTTAAGGGACTTTAAGGAATTCAATATTATTGTACCATTTTATTTTTTAAATTTATGAGTTGATGGTAGGTTATTCTAAGTTACAGTATTCATGGCATTCATGTAAATGAATTTTTAGAGTTTTAAACCTGTAAAACATGCATGTAAGGGTAAAAACCAAAATAAAATGACCTAATAGTAGAATTAAATCATGGGAAACCATTTTTTGTGTTTTTTAGTTGTATGCAAAAACTACATGTCAATATTATGTATGTTGTGGTAGAAATGACTCATTAAGTAGTTTTTAAATTTACCAAAGATTTTAAAAATGATTTTCAAGGCGTCAAAATGTGGAAAATGAAATTAAATTTCAAAAAAAATAGATTCAAAGTTTCTATATATAGATTTCAAAAATATAGGAACTGATGACATGTCATTCTATGTTACAGTTTTCCCCTGATTCGTGTAAATTCATTTTTAGTGTTTTATAACACTAAAACCTTCATACAATGATCAAAAGAAAATAAAATGATATAAATTTGATGTGAAATAAAGGAAAAATTACTTTTCAGTTATTTTTGAAATATAGGATATTCATTCATGTCAATGTAAATGAAAAAATCATTCATAAATTTCAATCTCATCAAAGGTTGATTTGAAAATTAATAAGATTGTTATATAGTTCTCCCATTTCAGCTCCATCTATTGAATAATATATTAAATTGTTAAATTTTTTTTTTCGTTGTTTTTTCCAGGATATATTTTTAGTTTTTTTTAATCTATATTTTTTGATTAATAAGACAAAAATTTTATGTGTAACATTATGAAAATATTTAGTGTATTTTCTTATTAACAATTATTTACATAAATGTTCTATGTTGTATTATAGTAGATAGATTACAGAAGTAGGTTTATGGTTGACCATTATTATCCGCAACCTTATTTATAAGGTATTTGTAATGATTCATATTTTCTAGGGTATGTTTAAATTTTATCAATTATTATACTATATTCCTCATTTACTATGTTCAATTATAATTTATGCCATCTTTTTTGATATATTTGATGAGGTGATGTGATCGATTCTAGTTAATGAGATGATTTTAAGGTTGATGGATGTCTAGGAGGTCATGGTATGAACATATACTGGGAAAGGGTTATTGTGGGACATATTTTTTATGTTTATATTAAAGAATGTGGTTTGGGTGGATTAAGGTTATCTATTAATTGAGGTTACATGGAATGAGGTAATGGTGAATATGGATTTATGTATATATGACTATAGATGTATGGTGTATGTCTGATGGGTTTACTAGTAATTTATGTTTTAATATATTTTATTTTAGAATTTGTGTATTAAATTTTTATTTAAAAAAATTAAATTTTATGAAGAATATTTTTTGGTGGTTATTATTAAACACTGCTAAATAAATTTATTAAAGTACTAGTTAGAAATATCTTATTTTAATAGATGCTAAATACAACCACCAATAAATATATTAATGGTGGTTAATTTCATTTTATCTATTTTGTTATCGAGATATTTTTTTTAAACCCTATATTGAATAAAATAGAAAATGATGCTAATGTATTTAGTAGTGGTTTAAACCATTACCAGTAGAAAAAATAACCACCACTAATACCTCTCTTTTTGAGTTGTCACATTCCCATTCATATATGTTGTCCAACTTATCTTGAAATAATTTTTTTTAATAACCATAATTTTGATAAACATAATATTTTAATTTTATGGAATAATTCCATTAAAATAATGGTCATCATTTTCAATATTCATCAGATTAATATTCACCATCACAACATCTTCCATATAAGAAATATACTTATTGGTAAAAAATATGGAAGATAAAAGATAATATAGAATGGGCACAACAACATATTATCCATATAAATTTCAATGATCATAAAATAAAATGATATAATACCTATTTTATTCACCAAATTGAGGTGATAAATTATTGAAATAAATATCATAACAGACACATATTCTAAAATAGACAATACTTAAAAAATTAAATCATCAAAATTAATAATGTTTTAAAACAATATAAATGTAGTTACAGCCATCTTAGGAATAATGGATCTTGGAATGATATATTTTCAACACTTACATTTAAAAAATTAATCTATGGTAAATTTCATATTATTTTATGGGAATCTGACATTTTCTTTCTTGGATTTACCTCCGGAAAAACATTTCTCAAGGCTTTGGTACCATTATGAAATATTTACATAGTTATTTTGACCCCAACGCATGTCAGAATGTAATGTTTTCTAGAAATTAACATTTAAAGTAACTCAATGGTGGTATTCCCATGACTTCACATTAATATGAGGTTGTTTGATATGTTTTTCAACATTACGGACACATTTTCATATTTTAAAACACTAAAAATGTCCTTATAGGCATCCCCAGAAATCCTTAATTCGAAAGGACGCACCGTTTGTTTATTTATTTAAAAAATTAAATGGAATAATAATATGGAATACATGGGGGTAATTTACATTTTTTATTCATATTTGGAACACTTTTGTTGTTATCTTTATCTTTTTTATAGATTCATTAGACAATTTATAAGAAAAAATATATTTTTTGTTATAATGATAAAATATGTATTAATGGTAACTCCCAAATAACCCCTATATGGTTGGGTAAATCATTGATCCCACAAAAGATGCATCAAATGGTGGGATAACTATAACATTTAGGGAAACGAATAATTCCCTAGAAATATAAAGTATATCGGAATCACTTGGACCCACTAATGCTGGCGATAATGGTGGTACAATCTGAGATAAAGATGTTCTATGATCTCAAATGTGATTATTCTTAGCATTCTTGTAATTAAATTGGTTTAAAATATATAAAATGAATAAAAAACTAAAAATTAAAATATTATTAGAAAAAATGAAAAAATAGAAGAAAGTATATATGTTAGAAACAATTATAAAGGAGAAATTTTAATATATTTTCTTGAGCAATTTATACATTGAATTATTTTCATCTTCGTTTTCTTTATTGTTATCAAAATCCATTATGACGAGTAATTATTTTCCCCCTCTCTTTCAATTCTTATCTGTTTAATATTTTAAGGAAAAATGAGTTCAGTTGTTCGTACTTGATAAGTCTCACTTTCACAAAGTACCAATTGATCTCCAACTCACATATCATATATGGAATTATACATTAACAGCAAAAAAACACACAACCTTCATGAATTTCTTCGTCATCATAATACCCCATCTTCTATTGTGAATCTAAGATAAATGGATCATGCTCTACATGCTCACCTCTATGGATCATGTGATAGATGTTGACAGATGTAAAATGTAACGAATCCTTCATTATACTACAATCAATGTTTACCCACTTTCATTTGGATAAGTGATAAGTGAATTGATTTTTAACATTTTTCATAATAAAATGAATTAATTATAATGATTTTTTATCATTAATACATTTCTGTAAACCCGTTGACTTCATAATTTTTTAGGATACTATATGTTATAGGAGATAAGAAAAATATGTGGAAATACTAATCATTTTATATAAACGATTTTGTTTCCACAAAGTAAAATGATCATGAAGATCTTCTAAAAAACAATACTGAATATCCAATGAAAAACAAGAATTCTAGATCTAATAATACCTTTTCACTTCATGTAATCATTACACGCTGTGAACCAGAGCATGTCTTGATAGTAATATAAGTTTTGAAGTGGAAGAAATCTACATGGTGTGAAGATTAAATTTCTCAAATCTTGACACATTTATTTCACACCATAACAAATTGGAATATAACCCATAAAACTTCATGTCATTAATTCAGTACACATGGGACACCAATCACACAACATATAATCACTACATTATGTGTAATGGTCAAGATGGGATAAAAACAACCATATTTGACGTATTTTAGTGTTTTGAACTATTTTATGATCGGAGACCCACTTATGACCAAATTTTTACCCATCCTTAATTATTTTGATTGATTCATGATACCATAAAGAGACAAAAAATTGGGCTCTATGGTAATTTTTTAATGGAGATCTAAGAGGCCAATTCATCGACTGAGAAGCTTCACTATGTAGGGTCCTCACCAATTCCATATCTAGTGTATAATTATGATTTATTTTATTTCATTAATTACCTATTATTATCTCATTACTAGGATTGGGAGAAAACCCACCTCATGCAAGGGTAATATTGTATATGTTTATTAATAATTTCCAATTTATTCACTTTTCATTATTTATGTACATTGATTCATATAGATTTTTACATTAAATTCTCATTTCCTTCTAACTTAATAATGAAAAATTTTGTTGAAATTTTAATGGAAGAATAATTTTTAAAAACTTATTACCATAAAGGAGGCACAACCATTTTAAAATTTAGGGTAATTGGGTTTAAATATGGTATCGAGAAAAACATGATCCAGTAAAATCCAAAATTATCAGACCAAGGGAAATAAGAAAATTCCATGTTATGGAGTGGATACCATGATAATTTGATCTCCCTAACCTCTATTCTAGAAAAAAATATGAACTAATCAATTTTTCTCTAAAATCCAATTCCACATGAACCCCAAAACTACATAAACTAAGTACACATTCAATATTAATTTCAAACCATTCTATTTACTTTGATTTTGATTCTTTCATTATTTAGAATCTTTCCAAGACCCCAATTTTATTCCCAACCATTTCATCAATTCAAATAAATCAAATCATCTTAAAACCTCAATATGCTAATTCTCCATCTCTCTTAGTTCGACCTCAATCTTTTCTAATAATATATTTAAACTAATTGTTTATCATATCAAGTGTTTTTATGAATTTTTTATTTATATTAGGCCTATAGGGAAATAAAAAACCCTTTGGGCCAATCAAAACTAGAGATATTTTCATGTATGGTCAATTTATTTTTAAGTTTTTAAATTTAATTTTAATTTTTTCTCTTTAATTCAATTCCACATTTTATATAGGGTATTTTTTTTTCAATTCTCAGATTGATATAATTAATGAACAACTATAAAATTTTGGAAAATAGAAAATAAATCATTGAGTCCAAAAAACATTATGAAAAAAATCCCATAAATTAAATACACCTAAACCAAGATAGGCCCATGAGAAAAATCAATATACTAGACTATTCTTTTCAAATGGATCAGGGGCGATGAGTTCTTGGAGATTACGGTTAGCCATCGATTAAAAGGTTGAAACTGAGCATCCTAAAACCCCATGTTACTAAAAACACTTATATATAATTACTAACATAGTATTTATGATCTCAAATAGTGTGAAATTTATTAGACTACCACATGAAAATACAATCAAACATATGGAAAACATCCTCAAACTCTGTGATATATTCCAATTCTATAATGTTCAAGAGATGAAGAAAGAAACATTCCTTTTCAATTTTAATTAAATCAGAGAAATTAGGATTAGATATGAATCCTTAATACACATTCCATAACAATATTGGATGATTTGGATATGAAACTTCTAAAATGATTCTCTCCACCATTCATGTAAATGGATATACAGGTAATAAATTAATATACTCTTAATTTGAGGATAAATCAATATACTATCCATGGGAACATTTATGTATATTACTTGTAAATTGCACCATCATGTAATAGAGAAATGGCTTAAAATAAAACCTTTTTATAATGTTTTTTCCTAAGTAGAAAGCTCAATTTTTGATGAAGTATTTGGAGGATCATTAATGAGAAAGTATCCTAAAGAGAGCTAAAAGTTGTTGGATAAAATGGATAGTAATAGTTTCAAGTGAAAAGGAAAATGGAAGAAATGAAAAGTAATTCACTCAATTAGTAGAGATGACTATACAGACAAAGAAATAAAATAATTAACTATTAATATGGATAACATCATGGTACAATAAAAAACACACAATGATACCTATATAGAAGGTGAAAATTATGTAGATTACAATCTTGGTAATCAATTTCATGGTTGGTGACCTAAAAAAATATATGAAAATAAAAAAAGGATAAAATGGTACCAACAAAAATCACCCCAAGGGACCACACTGACAATCCAGGTTCATATGTCAGAATAGACACTCTCTATATTCATGACCATAAATGGAGTTGTACTCAATAAAATATAAGAGATCGAAAAAACACACGACTCTCTAAAGTATTCCTATGTGATGATTTAAAGTATATGATACTTAGAACTGGGAAGAAAACATAAGGAAGTGGAATAGAATTTATAGGACAAGATCCATGTTAAGTGAGATATAAATCAATTGAAAATAGAAATGAAAAAATAGCTAAAGAAGTTGAAGAAGAACTGCTATTGAAAAAAAAATAAGGCTTCCTTTTCCAGAACAAATAGGTCATGTAATGAAAAATGTTATTGAAGGTGAATTTTGTGAAAACATTAAAAAAATTCAAATTAATATCCCATTTTTAGAGTCTCTTGTGAACATACCGATATATGAAAAATTCTGGAAAGAGATTGTAACCAAAAAGAAGAAGGTCGAATCTAATGGAACAATTATAATCATATGAAAATGTTTAATAGTGGTATCAAGGGACCAACCTATGACATAATGTGATCCAGGTATATTTATGATACCCAACATTATACGACCTATAAAATATTCAAAATATATTTGTGGCGTAGGAGTGAGAATCAAATTCCTATCTTACACAACATTGTAGAGTTTTGTATTGGGAGGAATTAATATTATATGAGTTTTAATTTAGTAAGAAGTCTCAATAGTAAAGTACCCCTAACTAGTTATCATGGATATTCCTTGTGGAGTTATTAGTGATGGATATATAACATGATCAAAATCCACTATTTCTGGGGATACCATTTTTAGCCCCTAGGCATGGATTGATCAACATTTAATGGAAAGAACTATATATATGAATTTTCATTGATCAAGTAACATTTATTACCCACTAGGAAAAAAAGAACAATTAGGTGAGAGAGGACAATGAGTTTGGATATTTAAAAAACCATAAGTTGACTGTGTCACAGAAATTAAAGAGGTACATGAGTTAGCTATTATTGTTTAACTGTATTATCAAATTAAGAATAAATAGAAGATGAAATCTGAAATCACTAACATTAGAGGAGTGATCAAAATCCCCACATTTAGGAAAGGGATACCAGTATGGATGGTATATGACCTTCAAAATAGTTCATCAATATTGAAGAAGAAATGGTGGATTAGACCAATGGAGATAAATTATGTGATTCCATTCAGGGGAGTTCATCAATTTATATAGTAAAAAAATGGGCGAAACTAAGTAGAAATGAAAAAAAACAGTGACCATTCATGGACCGTGACTAGTTCTAAAATTTTCAATCACCATTCACATGAGATAAGGATAAATGAGTTAAGGTAAAAACAATAATGGTAAACATAAGTTCTTTAAGAAGGAAGACAAAGTTTCTTTTTGTATTTTTATTTATTTAGTGTTTATGAGCACATACTCTCACATCAAATATTTCAATATTATTTGAAAATGGACTGTGATTTCACATTTTTTATTATAAATTTCAATACCATCATGACCCAAGCAGACAGAATGATGTAGAAAACAAAAAAAATCTATAAGATCGATAGACATCAGGAACCAAGAGTAACCAGAACCTATTTAATCAAATTTGAAGAATCAATAAAATGGGATTATGTTTTTCAATTATTAATTTCCCAATTTTTTTTACCCTCATTTAATTGTTTATCTATTTATAATAACATGTTCATTCCCCACATTTTATTTTTCATTAATAAACTAGATTATGAGACATAAACCACATAAAAAATTACTATTCAATGATTTGAAATTTGTTTTCCAATAAATATGATTTATAATAATAGTGTAAATAATAAATAGAGTTGACCATGCTGATTATTATTTGAAATATCATTATACAAGGGAGCATCTTTATTTTGGTAAAGGAAATGTTCTATGATTTATACATGCTTTGAATTTTGGCTATTTGCCTAAATAGATTTAATTTTTTATTCATTTCCATGACTAGTTGAACCAAATATTTTTCACATTCCCCATACATTATATGAGACAAATATTTTTAGTTCTTTCTATGGTAGATTTATTTTGAAACTCGTGTATGTTCTCCTATAAATATTTTTTCTCATCTGATTAATGTTATGACTAAACCACACAACTTTTAATATGTTGAAGGCATTTATTATCCCTTATCCAAATACCCAAAATACATTAATCAATTTTAAATCCCATAGAATCCATGAAGATATGTTCTATATAGAATACATGTCACAGTCTTATATTTTCCTTTCAATTATTTTCAAAAATAATTTTCATAATTATCAAAAATAAGAGTGAGGTAAATAACAACTTGTGAAATGGATGCATATTCTGTAGTGAATAAGTGTGGGGGTATTTCATGAGATTTAGGAAATCTATGTTCATTGTATTTATTACACACTCTCCTTTAAAAAAGATGTTTGTATCAATCAAAATTAAAAAATAACAATTTCAGGATAGGTTATTTTATTATAACTGTTACAAAGAGGGTATCGATGAGACGATTTGGGGTTGGTCGGTGAGTGTAAGATTTTTCCCCAACACAAATTTTGAATAAATAAATGAAAAATATATATATTATTAAAATATGGAGTTATATTTTTTCATTTCAATTATTTATGTGTCTTCTCTGAGATACTATGGGTAGAAAAAATATTCATTATGTTTTTTTGGTTATCAGGAAAATTACTTTTTAGACAAACCCCTTATCTGGGCCTTATTTGATTTACATTATTTACCTACCTTCCCTAAGCCTCATAGTCTTTTGACCCTAAATGATGAATCCCTCATGATTATTTCTTATTTTTTCTTTATACAGTTGATATGAAAGATTCTTTGAAAGCCTATGGTTTGTGACATGTTCATGAGTAATGTGCATCACTCTATTTAGTAATACATAGATGATCAGTAGATAAATTCACATGAGGTAGATTATAAAGGATATGTATATTAAAAATTAATTAAAAATTGAAAAATGATGAATAAAAAAATCCTAGATATTTCAACAGAGGAATATTATAATACATGGTTGATTTTTATTCCTTAAAAATTATGCATTGGTAAATTGTTTATTTGTGAATCTTGAATGATTAATTTCACAATTGATAGTTTTTTGTTGAAATTAAATTTAACTCATGGTATAGTAAGCATCCACTATTGTTTCCTTATTCCATACATGAGGAAATGTATAAATTAAAGATTGTGGGGGTGATAAGTGCAAAAATTTTGTACATTTTTTAAATAAAATTTAATGTTTCTGATGATTTTTATTGTTAATACTTACATGTTCACCTAATGTTTTATTCTTTTTATGGGATTAAATAAGTTGTGGGAGGATATAAAAAGGCAGGGAAAAATTCATCATATCCACCCAAAAGATGGTCTTCTACAAAGAAGGATTATTATATATAACCATAATGGTACAAAATTGAATAACTAAGGAAAAAAGAGGATTCTAGTGTAGAAAATTGAAATTATATACTGTGAACCATTTTATGTCATTAATGTAATACAAGTCACGAAGTTGGAGGAACAAATATGGAATAAAGATGACTTGTGTTATGGTGTGGCACATATGTGTCACACTAGGACACATTTTAATATGATTCAAAAAACAGTATTTCATAAATTCTTCACATTTGGTTCAATATTTACTTATTATTCAATAACTATGTGATCTTTAATGGTCGGTTGGGGAAAAATGGCTAGATTCAATGTATTTTAGTGTTTTAGACTATTTTAAGACTCGATACCCACATAAAACCAACTTTGGACACATATTTAATGCCATTAATTTCTAAAAGATCCCTTGTAATGTCCATAAATAGAGGTTTAGGATGCTTCTTTTAGAGAGATCCCAAAGACCAAATCATGGAGCGAGAAATTGTCTTGTGCATGTTCCTCACCGGTTCCATCTCTAGTTTTGTATTATGATTTATTTTATTTACCACTATCCCTATTAGTCTCTCATAAAAATGATTACGTATTAAAAGCTTTTTTGAAATTATTATTTAGTATAAGGGGAAATCTTATGATGGATTTACTCATATTTATTTATTATTATATTTGGATCATCATTGATTTATTAAATCAATTACTGATCCCAATGTTTTATTCTAACCATGAACATTGTTATTTTAATATAAAAGAAAATTTAAAATTTCACGACTGATTTCTCTAAAGAAGATATAGCCATTTTCAAATTTAGGGGAATCATGATTAAATATGGTATCATGACAAACATGATTTAGTAAAACCCTAAATTATCATACTAAGGGAAATAGAGGATTATCATTTCTAGGAGGGGTTAAAATGACTATTTGATCAACCTCATCTAGAATCCAACACCAAAAATGGAATAATAAATTTATTCCCTAAAATCCAATTTCACCTGAACCCTAAAACTAGAAATCCCAGAAAAACATTCAATCCTAATTTAAAACCAATAAATCTACTTCTCTTTAGATTATTTTTTTAAACTATTTCAAAACCCCCAATATGATTTATCGCCTATTTCATCAAATTAAAAAATGAAATATTATTTAAACCTAAATAAAATAATTCACTCACTTTTTGGGTTAGGCCTCTAACATTTCTAATACTACATATTAATTACTTAGGCATCATAGTTTTACTTTTATAAACAACACATTTTGATTAGAACTATTGGGAAATAACGATTCCCTTTGGACCTGTGAATAAATAAACTGATGAATTAACCATGGTAATTTATTTCCACTATATCAATATACCATCCATTTTATCCCACATTTTCATGTGTTAATACCCCACTATATTTAGATTTATATTCTTCTTTATGATAAATTATAGGAAACATAAGGCATATAATCACATATAATTCTTTATAAGAACCTGATCCAAAACCATCAAATCACTTGATATTTTAGCTCGATTCTCAACATTAATTATATATAAAATCATATATAAGGGGTTATTTATAACATCGAAAAAATTACACATTAATAATATGAATATGAGTATATACTTACCTGAAAAACCAATCATTTTAAAATCTATTTATTAATAACATTTGTTAATTCCAACTCATTTAAATCTCGACCCCTTGGTGTCCTATTTGATTGCAATAAAAATTATTCAATAAATAGATTTCACGTAATAATATTTATTAGAACATATATATGTGATTTTATAAACTCGAATTCATCTAATTTAAAATTTTACCCATTTCCAATTGTTCATCCTATATTTAGAAATATTGATGACTGGTTTTCAGAATGAGAATCAGTGGAGATGTCACCATAATTTCCAAAATAATAGAATCTAATTCCAATCCCATATGAATACACAGAATAGTATGTCAAACCCTCTTCATCTATGTAACCATCAGAAATAGTTCCTTATGGTTGAGCTTGTTTCCTCACATATGATTTCAAATTTCATAAGTGACCAATCAAAAAAAATAAACATATTGAAAAAATTTATGTATTTATTTAATAAAATTTAATTCACAAATGAAAATAAAAATAATATCAACATACCTATCAATTGGATACATCCATCAATAATGTATCGGTCCCCCAATATTAGCTTCCTTAACCAAATGAAAAATTAAAATGAATTATTAATTTGAATAATGAAGAGGGAGTGAAATATATAAAAGAAAAAGTGTCAAAAAAATTATTTCTTCATGTATATAAAGATCAATTGGATTCAGAGATTTTCCAAAAATCTCACTTAATAAGCTACACAACTCAAATAGAATTTTACATACATATTCAGGTAATGTATTATGAATTTCTAATAGAAACTACTACTCTATTAGAATATGTGGGTCATCAATTTTCATTAAATGTAACTATAAATTCTTTAATTCAAAAAACATGATATTTTACTAGAATGTATATATCCCACATTAATATTTTTTAATGATCAATGGAATATATCATTATCTTCATTTTTATTTATAAAAAATCCTTATGATACTTCCCATTTAGATTTTCCCTCAAACCATGATTTTATTCATTGACTTCAAATCCTTACGAGAAATATGTTGATCCTTTGATTTACCATCCTCATTAAGAAATGTTGGAAATTAAATTTCACATAAGTTCTTTTCAATATGGATTACATCAATATTATGATGTATCAAATTAAACTCCAAATAAGGGAGATCAAAAAATATACTAATTCTCTTATACTATTGTGTTCTGGATACATTATATATCGTACCTCATACCATTTTCCCACTATCATCAACCAAATTATGTTTTTTAAATTCTATAGTGACATTAATTAATTATAATAATAATTCTGACCAAATAACATCTTGTGTGGGTTTTCCAATTCCATATCTTCATTTAATTTTCTCTCATTAAAACTATATTTATGACAAGAATCATGAAATATATAATGAAAAATAAAACACCATTTTCTATAATGAGTTAATAATTAAGAATTAAAATCAAATTGAAAACTAAACTAACCTAACTAGTATAATTATTTCAATAGGGTATGATTCATAATCCAGTAATTTCACTAATTTTTTACATTAAAGTAACAATCATTTTGAATAGGATTCTCATTGAACTATCATATATTTCCATGAAATAATACCTTAATTATCAAAAATCATTTCTTAATGGTTTATGATATATAATAAATTCATTTCTAGTTATTTTATTTCTAGTAATAGTCATTTAAATATGAAATAAGCCTTCTTTATACACATACATGGAGGTAGATAATAGAGGATCAAACTAAATATCCAAAATCTATAATTATTACTTAATGTGACAAAAAGGTTAAAAACATCAGAAGTAAATCTTAAATATATATTCCAAGGATCCAAAGAAAAATATGGATATAATGAATCAAACACCTTCCATGATGTTTAATCTTTTAGATGTCTCATCAATTCGTCATGGTTACTACCATGATCATGCCTCTTCATGTCTCATAATTTATTAGATGATATTAGTAATCTTTTAAACCATGGTTTAAGAAGAATGTAACACAATACCTTTGTGTATGTTTTTATCCTCTATTTCTTCCTTGTGTTTCATTTGTTTGTACTCTTATATTTTTAGTTGAACTTCATCTACTTGTATGAAATCTTGTGCATTATACTTTTTTGGACTATTGTATCTAGTAAATATTTCAATCATTAGGGCATTAATATATCATTATATAATAAATTCCAAGTCATTTTATGTTTTATTCTTCAAATAGAATGATAACGGGATCTTAGATTCACTAAATGCATCATGAAGAAACTCCAAAATCATTTAAATTATTTTTTACTTAATTTATTAAAGACACTTAATGTGAAATAACTTCAGTAGGAAAGACAAATTCCTATTCATGGAAAACCCTTCATACAATTCTTATTTTAAAACATTAACTAATTAATAAAACTCATTATTTATCAATATGATTCGAAGAAAGATTTACCTTCTCAGGATCAACTGATGGTTCAGTTGATCTATTAAAATCATAGGAATTATATCATGAAAATCCAAATGTGTAATTTATTATGTTTCAAAATAATTTCTCCAAAATTGTGTCACATTGTGTTTCATTAAAAGGATTATCCTTTTTTTACATTCCATAACATTTTACTCTCTGTGAAAAATATAACGCACATATTGATCATGAAAATATTTTCATATCATGGACTCATATACTTCACGGATATTCAACCATCACATTAACTTAAAATCAGGGCACAAACATTTTATTATACATTCAACTAAAAGGTTTTCCATTAATAATCTAAAAATTGTTCCATACCGTTAATATCAAGGAATGTTTCGAGGTAAAATAATTCATATTTTTTCCAAATTTATTGGATTTTCACTCTTCTCCATATAAATGTATTTTCAAATATATACAATTCTAACCAAATTAGTACAATAAAAATTAAAAATCACTGATATTCATTATAGATCAAGGAATATATTGATTAAAAAAACAAAAATACAATATAAAAACTATTCTATCCAAACCATAATACATAAAATATATGAATGAAAAAGTATTACACCCCCCCCCAATTATACAGTCAGATATCATGGAATAAGTTCACTAATCCGAGGATAGTTGTTACTTTCATGTCAAGTGTATTTTCATGATTCCCAAATAATACAGGAACATAAATATTCTATTAAATGATATCTAAATTTTCTAATTTTCATTTTTTCAATTTCTATTTTATATTTTCAAAACATGATTTTCTATATAGTTTTATATTTCTAAAATAATTATGAAAATAAATATTTTAGGTATATCAAATCATGAACATGGAACTATGATATCTTGGGAATGTGTTTCTACATGTGTCGTAGCATTACATTCAATTATTTTTTAACAACATTTTCAGGATCAATTTGAAAAATAGTACTCAAAATAAAGTGACTAACACATAAATAAAGCTTTATATAATCTAAAACTATGTAGAGTGTTCTATGAATTATACATTTTACTCATGGTTAAGATTATTTTTTATTTAATTTTTTTATCTGTTTGATATAATTTTCTTAAAAATATTTTTAAATTACATGTGTATTTTTTTCATAAATCTTTGGATAAATGATAGTGTTTTCCAAATGAAAACACATTTATGAAACATCTAAAACAATTCTTCTCCCCAATCCGACCCACAATGGTTGTTATGGTGGACCAAACTAAGAAAATTATTATTTTAAAGACATATAAAATATTATTAAATAGGGAAATTTCAAAAAAAACAAAATATTGACCTATCTCTGGATAAAAATGTAACATCTCTATGTGTAACACTACAAACATAAAACACACTGGGTACCTATATCATGACACATGAAATAAATAACTTTTAATAAAAATCTATAATTAGTTATTAAAAATTAAAAAAATGGAATAATCAATTAAAAAACATTCAGGTGAATCGACTATCCAATATAGTGACCAACTATTTATCAAAGTTCTACAATGTAACTCAGATATCATCCCAAAAAAACCCTCAAAATAAAATACAAAATTCAATCGATCCTTATATAATTTTATTAAATCCCTTTGAAAATCAATCAATCATACCTTAAATGATGTTGTGGTCACCGTCATCAGAAAAAGGGGAAGAGAATTTTTTGGGGGTCACCATCGAGGAGCGGGTTGGGTGGTGGCATTCTATGGTTCTCGTTGTGGAGAAGGAGGTTGTGGTCCTAAAGACTGTCAGCAGGGGGTGTTGACCATCATCTGGAGAAGGGGGATTGGGTACCCATGGATGGTTGACGATGAGGTAAGTTCATCATTTTGAGTAGGGGTAGGGGTCACATATATCACAATAGAGAGTAGAGGGTCGGAGTTTGGGGGTCAATGAAGGTGGTGGGATGGGGGGGTTGGGACCAAAAGGGCTTAGCGGAGGGGTTATAAAATATTTTTTTTAAAATATTTAGTGATAGTTTAAATCAACCAAATACAAATAAAAAATATTAAAAAATATATTGGTCGTTATACGAAACCACCATTATATTTAAATTTATTTTTATATCATTTATTTCATGGTGGTGAGATAAACAGTTGCTAAAAAACTGCCACTAAGACATTATTTTTGTTGTTCCAATTCGATGATATACAATACAATGTGATGTTTATATATACACACACACATTCACAAAATGTTGTTAAATGTATTATAATATAATATATTTACATATTTTATATTATATATAAAAACTTTTTAAAATAAAATTAGTTATTAATAGTATTTTTTTTATAAATTATATTAATAAAATTGAGAATAATCATTAATTCTAATTATATTTATGTCATACAATGATAGAATAAAATGTCGAATACCATGTGAAATACCTATGACAACGAATTTTAACAAAAAACTCCTTGAATATCCTCCACAAGCTAGTAAGACCCAACTCAATAACCAACTCCCACTTGTGGACCTGAAACACACACACAAACACACCACCACTACAAATCATACCTTTTGCAGCGCTGACCTATAATAGTAGTATAAAAACACTAATAGGGAGGAATTTTATTATAACTCACAAAATTAATAGATAAATTTTACATTTATTAGTGTTGAAAATTGCATTGAATAAAGGGTGCCCTTTTGGGGGATTTTTTCTAATGCTAAAAATGATTCCCCAGTTATCAGTGCTTTTTTAGTGCTGAAAAACGTGTCACCTTTTTCAGTTCTTTTTTTTTCAAGCGCTAACAAAGGTTATAGTGAATATTTAAATTTATATAAAAATTTTATAAATCCTAAAAATATATTTACATTTCAATAATTATAAATATGTTAATATGATACATAAATACGATTGAGAAAACTTTTTTTTTGAAAAATGAATCTTATATTTATAATTTTTTATACCAAAAATTATCAAAATTATATTAGTCAAAATGTTTAATAGTTTATTTATAGAAAATTATTAGAAATTGTGAATTTATTTAGAATAAATATAATATATTAATATTTTATTTAAACTATTATATATATACAAATGAATATATTTATTTAAATATTTATTTATATTTATATTAAATAATTTAAAATATATGTACATATATAACTATATGTGTGCATGTGTGTGTGTGTATAAATATATAAAAATATATTATTATGTAAAAAAAATAAGAATATTTATTTACAATTATTAATATAATTATATATATTTATTTAAATAATTATAAATTTATAATAAATATATTTAAAAAATAAATATATTTATTATATTTTTATAATTACATATAATTATACATTTAATAATATATATAATTTTAAAAATATATATTAATATTTATATATATTATAATATTATAAAAATATTTATTCTTATATTTATTTATAATTATAAATATAAATAAAAATAAATAAATAGAAATTAATATAATAATAGATTTTAATAAAGATATATTAATAATAAATATAACTACTATATTAATAATTATATATACTTAAACAATAAATTTACTTATTATATTTATATTATATATATTTAATCATATATTTTATTTATAATTATATATATATATAATTATTTAATTATATATATATAATCATATAAAAAAATTAAATATATTTATTAATCATTATAATTATTAGTATAGACATATATAATTATAATATCATAATACGTATATTTAGATAAAAATTATAAAAATTATATTTATATTTATATAAATATATATAATTATATAAATACATTTACATAATAAAAACATTAATTATATTTACAATTATATAAATATATATAATTATATAAATATATATAATTAAAAAATATATTGATGGTGAATCCTCTCAATTGCTACTTTGACCCTATAGATGTTTTCATCTTTCATTAGAAGGTTTCGACTACTAAATGTGGCACGAGTCAAACGAACGTGGTTCCTTTTTGTTTGATTGGTGTGGTGAAGATTGACGCGATGAACCCAACATTATATAATGATTATATAATTATTCCTATCTAAAATAATATTTATTTTTTAAATCTTCATGATGATTCAGCATCCCTACATAAGAGGATTACAAGAAATGCTTCCATCGCTTTCATAGAGCCAAACCCAAAAAAATTTGAAGATCATCTTGAGGAGAAGAAGTTTTTACTCCTCACCCAGATCTCTATTCCTCATATGGGTTCTCCATAAAATAAATTATATTTGAGGATATGACATCATCTTTTTTTGGGGTTTCAGTGACTAAATATTGATTTCAATCGGTAAGGTTTTTTACCATCTTGGCACCCCTACAAAAGAGAGTAATCTATTATCCTAAAGCATCAGTCTGATTTATCTCAAACCCACGTTTCTTACCTTTTTCGAATGGTATCCTCTCATTAATCTATCTTATCCTAAGAACTCATCCACCCAATCCTATATATTAATTATAGACCTGATCTGGTTTTTCTGGAATCTACATATTTTATGGGATTTCACCTTAATAGTGGGGAATCTGATGAAAATTGATTAGGACGCAGACTAGGCTCATTATTGTATGTATTTCATGTATTGGTGGACATTGATCTTTGTTATGATCTTATTTAAATGTTATTCTTGGTTCTAATTGATTTTATTCTTGAGTTGTTAATTGAATTCGAGTGGCTATCTGAATTCTTTGGATGTTTCTATGTATTGTAAATTCTTCAACCCAATGACATTAGAATTTAAAATGTTTTAATTATAAGAAATCAGGTCATTCAATTAATCAATGAAAATTCAATTTTTCTATTAGTGAGGTTATGGTGGTGGAAAATCATGTTCCCAAGAGATGAAAGAAGATCTTCATGCAGGTCTCCAATGATGGGGTTATTTCGGCTATTCAAGTACATGTTGTTGGGAGTTCCTATTTAGTTGATGATACCAAATGGGGATGCTGATTTTGGTTTAGAGATTTCTGCTATTATGAAAAAGGTCTCTCAGGATGTGATCCCCTTAGTGGATTATAAATCATCATCCCCTATACAAGAGAATGATGCTAATGTTGATCAGGTTCTGAGTGGGGTTGGTGTCCTAATTAAAGTGGACTTTAATGAAATTTGTAATCACGTATAGGATCTCCCCATGATATTTCTCAATAGATTAAACTAACTTCTAAATGAGAGGGATTTTCATCAGTATTTGGGTAGTTTTTCAACTACCTATTTGTAAAAGAAATAATACGTTACTGTATCATTAAGGCTATCAGCTGGTCACCAACAAGAATTTTTTTTTCTGGCCCCCCATTCCATTGTATGGTAAGAGGGGACGAGTTGTATTTTAGGTAGGAATGGAAGATAACAAGGACAAATAATTTCATCTTATAGTGAGGTATCGTGCTACTGGGGTTGAGTTAGATGGGAAGGAGGCACCTGAGGAAGGTGTCATTCCCCCACCAGACTCTAGTACTAGTAAACATACTTTAATAGTTTAGATAGATTGATGAGAATAAATGTGTTCTATGATGAATTTTGTATCATTAATATGGTAAGGAGTAAAACTCATTATGGATGTGGTATAATATTATTAAATGTTTCCATTAGAGATCAATATATTGAGTCCCCTGATGTTGATGATGACTCACTGAGCATTGTGGTTAAAAACTATGCTTGGTAGACACCTAAATAATGAAAGAGATGAAGGAACCTGAGAGGTCATGGTGGACCCAAAGGATGGGGTGGAAGGCATAAAATAAGATGATTGAATGAACCTGTATAATTTTAGTGGTGATGTTAGTGCCACTTTTTAATATTGAAATCTTTCTCTATGCTTTCTTTCATACGTCATTTTTTATAAAAACATTTATAGGACCATGGGGTTTTTAATCCACGGGTCGCACCTAACATAGTATATAAAATTAATTATAAATATGTATAATTATATCTATAATTATAATGATATATATATATATTTAAATAATTATAAAATAATAATGGATATAATTAACTAATAAATATATTTAAATAATAAGTTTATTTAAAAAATAAGTTTATTTTTTATATTTATAATTAAATATATTTAATTATTAAATATATTTATTATATTATTAATTATATATTGATATATATATATATATAATATTTTAGATATATATCTTATTAAATTATATTTATAATTATATCAAATTATTTTTAAATACATTTACTTATAATTTTAACTATAAATAAATGATTAAATATTAAAATAATTATAAAATTATAATAAATATTTTTAAGTAATAAGAAAAATTATTGTATTTGTATTTATTAATAAGTATTTTCAATCTTCCAGATGATTTCAATGGCCACTTAATGAAGGTTGGGGATTATTTTGTCGTTGACAGAGCACATTTGGCCTCGTCAGGATCTGTTTGAGATCTACTGAGGGTTAACCCAATTTATTTATCATCATAACCTATGGGTCTGGAAAAGTGTGATGCTCTAAGGATTGTGAAATATCACCTCACAATTGAATATAGATGTCCTAAATCTTGAATATTTGATGAAATAGTTTGTCCAGGTGTGGGGTTTTGATGGTTATCCCGTGGTGTTAATAATTTTGAGATATTTTCATATAAATTTACCTTATCTTCATCTGAAAATTTAGTGGTGGGGTGGTTAATTTTCAACTTGAAATTATGGGTCCTTATATTTTTGGACCGATAACCGTTGTTTTCTTCATTTCATTCCAAGAACACCATCACACAATCATGGATCTTAGTTAAATGATTTAATTTGTTATTTAGAATCTGAGTATCCTTCAGAATGATTCTAGGATTTTTGGAAACCAAATTAGGTTTGATAAGGATTTCAAAATGGACAGTTATAGGTATTATGCTGGCATTTTAGTTGAATTTGATCTCAATTCAACTCTTGTTGAAATGGTGTACTTGGTTGCAAGAGATTTGAAATTCATCATTTCTATAGAGTATGAACATGACCATAATTTTTGTTTCAACTACTTGTGTAATATACATTTTAATGATAAAATTAGTAGGGGTTTCATATTATCTGATTTTACAAGATATAGGAATTATGTTGGTAGCTAGAAGTTTATGTTTCCCACTATTTATGTTAAAATATTCTAGATTGCAGTCAAACAGTGCCTCTAGATAACTAGTGTGATTGACACGAAGTGGTGAATGGAAGGGGGTTTGAGATTGTTATTTGACTCTTGAAAATGTTACTAGGACTAATAGTCCCATGAGGGAGAGTGTGACTCTTCTATTTCAAGCCTCAGTTTCATTTGTTGATGTTGTAGTCAACACTAATCTAAATGTAGGTACTGGGTTTGTCTCAGATCCTTATGAGGTCAAAGATTTTTCTAATAAAGGTGTTAATTTAGAGGAACAAGATAAGGGCCGTCGTCTATATTAGAGTAGTTCTGATGTCATACTAAATGATGATGTTGTTACAGTCTAGGCCGCACATCAAGTGAGTGTTTCAAATTATTTAAGGATTTGATGGACCCCACTGATGTTATCAAAGATAATTTTATGGCTTCTTGTAACAGTAAGGGGAATAAATCCTTAATATTTAGAAGTCATAGTTGAAAAAATGATCTCCTGACATGGTGAGTTATGATACTATGAATTTTAGGTGGTATCTTTCTCTGCTATTCTTGATATTTCTCCTCATAATCAACACATGTAGAATTCCACTGAAATTTAGGATATGGTTTGTGATCTAACTATAATTGGATGAATAACCATCGATGATACCCTGAAAGAAGGTATGTATACGAAACTCTAAATTACACCTAGTTCTAACACATTTATATTTGTTGTGGATGATCAACATTTACCAGCATATAAGGGTGTTGATATGGAGTAATTTTATGTTCATGGAAAAAATGGACACATTCTTCACAAATTTTCCATTTAAAGGGAAAGGAAACTTATTTTCCATGCATCATTCCATTAACAATGTGGAATTTGATCATCTTTGTCTTAATGGCTTTGATAATTCTGGGGTGATAAATAAAAGGGACAAATCATCTAAAGACATTATAGATATAGGTAAATTTACTGAGTATGTTCTAGGGTCTAAGCGTGATGAGGGAATTCCCATTACTACTTTAGAGGTCATTGTAGCCAAATTCGGAATAGGGCACTAGTTAGGAACCTAATGGTGAAGATGATATTCATCCTCATCAATAGGGAGTTGGAACTGAAGTGGAAGTGATACCATAGGCTGATAGTCCTCAGTAGAATCTTTTTTCCTTGGAGAATAAGGAACATGATAGAATGGCCTCTCCTAATAAAGAGGCATTCAAGGCTATAGAAGAGGCTAGAAAAATCATTTATGATTGATGTGGCCCTTGAGATTCTCCTAATTGGAGGAGGAAAATCCATCCTCAAGGCCATTTCAATTCACTAAATATAATAAATATGCCTTGTCATATAAGTATTAATCTATTTTTTTCTTGTGAATTGAATTGTATTTTGGATTTTTGGAGGGAGTGTATGTTTGTGCATCTTGTTACATCCATTTTTACAGATTTTTTTGTTCATTAATAAATTTCTAGGACCATTAGTTATTCACCCATGATTCACACCAGTTTGGTATGTACATCTAAATTTTTTAATTATATTAATTATATCTTTATCAGTGCTATAAAAACAAGGAAAAATTATGTATTTCTCATAAAATTTAATTTTAGTGATTATAAATGACATATATATTAGTGATTTTTTAATACCACTGATGAAAACCAGATGTTTCTTTATAAATTTAATTATAACTAACTATATCAGTTGGGCCTTTCAATCTCTCATGAAAATTAAGATCTACAATTTCTATCCTTTTGAATCACCACTCTCCCTCCCTCACTTCAATGATTTCTCTCCATTGTCCCCCCTCTATGCTACCACCCACCATTTCCACTTCTCTTCCTTTCTGTCATAGTCACTCTATCCACCACTCTCCCTACAGTCGAATATCACTACCTTGTCCCACCTATATTGGTCTCCCTCCCTTCCACATTCACCACTCTTCCCCTTCATTTCTATAATTTTATGCTTCTGATCTCCCTCACCACCATTCACTCTTTGTCACTCTCTCTTGGACTAACATAAATATTCTATAAAAGTTTTTAACATTTTTATTTTTTATCTCAGTGTATTTATTTTTACAAATGGATTTGAATGCATTTTTCCCTCCCTCATGAACATTTTGAAGGACTGTGAAAATTATAGTAACTGATATATTTCATACATTATATTTTTCCTTCAATAATAACTAGTCATCAAAATTTTCCCACTCCTTCTATATATTTTTCAAGAACATGTGGTGTGGTTTAGGTTTTTAATATACAACTATTTTATATTCTACTTTTATTTCATTGAGTAACTAATATAAATGTTATACTAAAAAATTTTACATATTACAAATTTATATTTTAATAATATTAATCTCTATGAGAGAATAAACTATTAATAATATAAAATTAATGTATGTACATTATTTTTTTACAGGAGTATGTTGTAATGCCCCGACCACAGCTACCCAGAGTCATTTCATTATTACATAACATTGGAATGGTTACAATGATTCAAGTCCCGAAGGAGTGATTGGTTTAGCAGTCTTGGAAAATAGATTACATACATGAATGTAACATTACACTTTATAACATAAAACACAACATAAATAATACTTTATGTATGACGTTATTCCCTTTGCTTAACACTACATATCAATCACAATAGACATATTGAAATCGTTGGAAAATGAAACATAGAAAGGGGTGAGATCAAATTCTCAGTAAGGGTAAGCAATACAGTGGAATATAACAGAAATATTAAGCATGGTGAATAATTGAAACTACATGCCTTTACCAATAATAAAAATAAATACTTTTATGGCAGGAATATGAGCTATGTAAATAATTCCATAATAATACATAATCATGGGTATTCTACGAGTTGAATGACCACAAGAACAATCAATATTATTTTCATAATGCGGGAATGTATAATGTCATACAATCTAAAACATTTGGTCAAGGCCTCATCCAAGATATCTAAAAATGATTAAGGCCTCGTCCAAAACCATATATCAAATAGGTTAATGCCTCGTCCAATTCCACATCTAGTTGTCTCAGATGTCCTACAGATGCATCAAGGAGCTATAGCGGGCTCCACCCATCACATACTAAGTAAAATACATTCATCATATGAAAAAGATGAAACATAACAAAAACATTCGTATTAAAAATAGCCTAAAAAATGTCAATACATTAACCATAAACCACTAATGATATAAAAACAACACATTCACAGTAAAAATATCAAAAAACCATCAATACAATATGAAATATTTGTATCATAATAAATATACTCCAAAAAAGTTTAAAATCCATAAATGGATGTTGACATAGATGAAAATGATTTGTAAAACTCTTTGAGAGAAATATTGATTTTTCATGAAAACATTTAAGAGTAACAAATTTTACAAATGAAAAAAATTAAATACATTTCTGAATTAAAGTGTACCATACAACTTTGAAACGTATTATATGAATTAACATTTTAAAAACATTCATGTCTATATAAATAAATCCATAAAACCCATTTTGAAAACATTGACATTAACGAGAATTTTTTAAAAGAATAAATATCTAAAACATTTAAAATGATGTTTTAGTAAAAATTCCATTAAAAATAATCCCTTTAAAAACTCTTTTATGAAATATGGAAATGGATAATAAATATTTTCTAGTAGAAACTTACATAAAAACAACCTCAGATCATAAATAGATTGTAAAATTAACCCTTACCAAGCACTTTCCTTTGGTCGATGGTACTTTTATCCTCTTGTATAATGACCATGTTATTTTATTAAATTATTCCAAACCATATTCATATTTATTATATCATACATGATTCATTTATGTCTTTATACTAACCATTTAATAATTATTTCCATGTTAAATTAACATTTTGGGTAATAATTTCTTTCTTTATCGTATGTGTTTTAACTTTTTATTCTTGATCGTATCATTTAGATCATGATTTAAATGATTAAATAATGTAAATCCAGATTTATATATAATATATATTTATAATATGAATATATATAATAGATGTATATATGAAATTGAAGGCACTATTTATGGAGACAGTAGGTTGTACGGATGCAAAAATGTTGTTTCCGTTATCATATCATATTGAACGGAATTAAGTGAATAAGACATATGTAAGTACATAAATACATATATATATATATATATATGTATACCTAGTAGAATAATAATTTCATACACTAAATACTTATTAAATATAAATATTTTTATAATCATCATTGAATGGTGAACATGGAAGTGAATCTCATCGTGTCGTGGACACGGTAATCCATACATACGCACAGGCAACAATATCATTATTTTGATATTAAAATATTATATAATTGTATGGTAGATCATATTTAAAAAGTAATTATAATGTTATATTTATTATTTACATCAATTACACATCATTATTATACCCATCCAAATAATAATGTATTGAATAACAATTACACCACGACGTGGAGATGGTAAGCCGAACGTACACACGTATGGTGACATGTCTTTCAAAATATGGATAGAGTAGTAAATATGGTTGTACCTATTTATAATAACATCAATATATATATAATATACTGGAGTTATTATTTTATAATGGAAACAACAATGAATGAGTAAGTGGAAGAAGAAAAAAACATGAAAGACGTGATGACATATTTACCTATTTTTCAGTTTCTTCATTTTGATTTGATCAAAAGGGATGTTTCGGAGGGATTTATGAATAAATGAAGGCCTCTACGATGATGGGGGGACTGTTTAGAGGGTATTTGGTTGGGTTTTTTCCTTTTCAAATGGCTTTGGAGGTGTTAATTTGAGAGAAGGTGATGTTCCCTTTTATAAGAGGGGTGAGGGGCACCTTAAGAAAAACATAAAATATTATTTTATTATAAAATCCTTTTTGGTTTATAATGGCTCCAAAATAAATTATTTAAATTATAAGGTAGTTATGGGTTGAACATAACTCATAAAATAGGTTTTAGATAGGTTTGGGTGACTATATTAACCTTATCTTTTATATTTGTCTCCTAGATTAATAGTTTGACATTTCCCATGTCTCATTGTATTTTTATGTTATATGGTAAATAAACTTACTATAAACTTCTAATTGAACCCCCGGTGGTTCATTAATGACATATTTAATAATATTTAAGCCCTTTGGATTAACCATATATTTTTAGAAATAGAATACCAATTAATAATATAATATTTTTTTAAAAACCTCTTTTATTTCAATTTGGACACTATTTTGTATATTGTTTTTGATAAATTCATAACAGAATAATTAATTTGAAAGAAAAAAATAATGTAATTAACCTTAAAATTCCACATTAACTTATAGAATAAGTTGAATTCATAAAAATTCTCAAATTATATTTATTTGGATTTTTATAATATCAATTATTATAATCATTCATTAATACGGTAATTACTACATCATCATTGTGTCATATATAAATTTAATTATTTAATGTATAAAAAATATAAATAAAATACCATTATTTAGTAAATCTTGTTTTTTTTTAATTAATATTTATAGATGAATTTATATAATGTGTAACACTATTTTAAAATTTTTTTAGTTATTAAACATTAAATTTAACACTTTTAACTCTTCTTTGAATTAAATAATAATAAATGTCCTAATCTAATCCAAGTGGACCAAATAATTTCATATTTTATTAATAAGGTTGTTTTTTATCTAATAATACTTATCCAATAGAATTAGGACACGTGTTAGGGTAATAATATTATCATTTTTACCCTTAATTACCCTATTTACTTTTAATTGTTGTAAATAAAAGTATTAAGTTACTATTCACCAAAAATTATTTTTATCTTATTGAACCACATTTTACACCATGACATTTACCTTGTCTCTCAGATTTTCGGAATTCAAATAATAGAAGCGGTAAAATTTACTTTTATGTAAATTTGCAAATACTCCTAGGTGGTAGGTAAAAGACTTCAAAAAGAAAAATAAAATTTTTATATATCTAAAATTATTATAAACTGACTCAAATGAACTAAATTAGAAATATATAGGTATTATGTATCAATTTTGACAGAAAATAAATTTAAATAAAACAAATAATTATTTAAATAAAAAGTCGGTTTTAAACAATAACTTAGTGTTTTTCATTATTCATTAAAAATTTAATGTTTTCAGAAAAACACCAAAAATTCTCCATAAACTAATTTTGGTATTCTGAATTCAAAAATGAATTATATTTTACCAATTTCAAATAATATAAGTTGCATTAATTTATTTAAAATAAATTCTCATTGTCAAAACCAAAAAGAGAATTTTTAGGAAATAATAACTATCAAAAGATTGACACTTGTTTGTGTCCAATTTAAATTTGAAATTTCTTATAGTGACCATCATTGGATTAAATGGTAAAAATGTAATTAAATTATAGTTCCAAACCATTAAAATGTATAATTCAACACTATAAATTAGTTTTATTAAAAATGTTGTTTTAAGATAAAATATATTATTTTACACTATTCACCCGAATATAAAAGTTATCATAAAAACACTAAAAGTTTATTAAAACTAAATTGGTATTTTCCAATTCAAAAGAATAAGTTTATTTTGTCAAATTTAATATATAAAAGTTTCAAATATTGGATTTAAAAAGGTTTCTCCATTAAAAGTCTGTAAAATTGCATTTTTTTGGAAAATACTTCTTTTATATGAAAAAAATGAATTTGTTCTTACATTAGGTCTATAAAACTCATAATATGGATTCTAACATTATATGTATTATATAATGTTTACATTTTAATTAATACTATTCATAACTTCTTTTGAACGACTAGTTTGGTATGTCATGGTGCGCGTGTTTTCTATGTTGCGTGTAGTGAAAGTTATTGCATTACTTTGAATAAAATAATGTACTATGAAATTTTTGGTTTTTATATTCTTCCCTCCTTAAATAAATTGTGTCCTCACGATTTTTTATGGTATTTTGAAAATAAAAGGATGGAAATAGAAAATACCTTTGTGGGAAAACCAACATTGGAAATTAGGCTAATAAAATTTAGTCTAAATAAGAGGAAAAAAGGAATGAAAAATTCAACACCAAATTATGATCTCGATTAGAAGAACATTATTTCAAATTAGAGACACATAATTGGACGAAAACGTATATATTTAGAAGGAGTGGTTGAGGTCATCAGTCACAAACAAATATAGAATTGAGGGCCTCCAAGCCATCAATCTATGATGATTTAAAATATCATCGATTAAGAAAAATGTAAGGTATTAGGATAAAACATTTTCGGTTTTAAGATCCCTTACCTAATTTTTAAGAATTAATTTCATCATAGAATAAGATAAGAAAAAAATATATTCTTGAGAAGAGGTGTTCCATCCTGTAACTAATTTCTACCGCAAACTCATCTTTCACTCTAAAAGAAAATAGAACCTCCAAAAATGTTCTATTTATCTTATTCGTATAGGGTTCCAAAAAAATGAATTTATAATTCATCTACCAGACCTTTAAAAAACTATATTATTCAATCATGTACATCCCGTGGGCCAGTGGTAGGTGATACGCCCTTGTAGCCCTTCAGTTGCGGGTTCATGTCTCGTAGCCCTGCCGGACGCGATGGGTTGTCGCCCGACCTCCGGGTTGTCCTTTTTGTGGAAATAAAAAATTAATATCTGACAAGAATTATCCAAAATACTTATTTCCAAACTCAAAATCCAAAATTTAGAAGGAAGGTAAACACAATGAAGAACCTTTTTTCCATGTAATAACATGTGAACACCTTTATCATGTATTATTTTAAAACAATACAACATCCTGAATTACCATAAAACATTATTGATTACGTTCATTATCCCTTATTCATTTTAGAATACTTGATATACTCCTTCTATCCAAAAGTTGTGTAAAATCCATCAATGATGGAATATACAAATCATTAATCAGTTTCATGGTATTCAAGAATATCCAATATAATTTATCCAAATCAATCATTTATTATTCCAAAATTACTACCTCAATATAAGTACCATATTATGATTTATAGTTCTCTCAACCATATATTTTCAGAAAATTTAACCTGCTATTGAGTCACATTTCTTGGTTCCACACAATCTGATGTCCTTGATGAAATAGTACTTCAGTACAATCTTTATAAACATTATATTTATTATAACATGAAAATCATTAATACAATACTCAAATGACATAATTCATTAATAACAACATAAGAAATTTAATCATTCCTTTTCATCTTAGGTAGTATCATAACAATATTATTATCCAATAGCAGCATTTGGGATATACTCTGATTATTTGTAAATTGATTCGTGTAGTGTCCCAACTACTTATTGATGAAGGATTGTACATTTGAAACTTTTTTATTATCCTTTCAATCACGTACATGGTGCCCTTTTTCTCCACACATATAACAAAATTCTATTCCCTTCAATCATTTAAAAAGATGATTCTTTCCATAGTTATCACATATGGAAAAATCTATCTTTTCCCTCTTCCCTTTATCCATATTTCTCTCTTCCATCCTTTTCTTCTCTTGCTTCCATTCAAAGCCATAGGAATCAGATAATTCTATACTTATCTTATTAACACATGAAATTATTTCTTCATATATTGAGAATCATGGGAGACTACTTGCCTTATAAATTTGGTCTTAATACCATGAAAGATATGATCCTTTCTACAGTTTGGATCATACGTATTGGTATAGTTCACATTCCTTCTACTGGGCACCATTTCTATACAATGGCATACACTTGGTCAGTTTATTAATTTCAATGAATAAATCCAAACATGTAAAATACCTAATGTAAATTTAATAGTTTATGGATATAATCCATAATCATAAAAATGATTTCTTTTAGGAGGTATATACTTTTAAATCATTTATAATGATTTGAATGGAAAAAGATAATTATCCTAAGCATATACCCCGGAAGTGTCGTAACCAAGAGTGCATCAAGGCCCGTTGTCGATCACCAGTTCTGGTTCAAGTCTAGATCAATGAGGTATTTTGGGTTTTACTTCTAGGTACATCTATGCCAGATCAGCCTATACTTGGTTGTATCCACAGAAGGATGTATAACTTGGAAAAATTACAAAATATCTACAGTATAAAAATTCTAGGAAGTTCTTCTTTACTAATCGTCAAAGTCTATCTTAGGGCTACGTGCTCTAATCAGAGTTTATCTAAATTTAGTTTCCAAGGATTGTATTAAACTTACTATCATACCAACTATAACACCCTGACCCCAGTCACCCAGAGCTGGTGAATTATTACATAACATTGGCATGATTACAAGGAATCAAGTCCCGAAGGACCGATTGGGTTAGCAGTCATGGAAAATATATTACATACATGAATGTTACATTACACTATATAACATACAACACAACAGAAATAATACTTTATGAATGTCATTATTTCCTTAGCTTAACCCTGCATATCAATCAAAATACACTTCTTAGAATCCTGGTGAATAAAACATTGAAAGGGGTGAGCTCAAACACTCAGTAAGGGTAAGCAATACAACAGAATATATCATAAATATTAATCATGGTAAATAATTTAAACCACATGCCTTTACCAATAATAAACATGAATAATTTTATGGAAGGAATATTAGTTGGTAAATAATTCCATAATTAAACATAATTATGGGTATTCTACCAGTCGAATGACCACAAGAACCATAAATATTATTTTCATAAGGAGGGAATGTATAATGTCAGACATTATAAAATATTTTTTCAAGGACTCCGCCAAGATGTCTAAAAATAGTAAATTCCTCGACCAAAACCATATATCAAAATGGTAAAGGTCTCGGCCAATTCCACATCTAGTTGTCTCATGAGACCTACTGATGCATCAAGGAGCTATAGCGGGCTTAACCCATCATATACAAAGTCCAATACATTTCTCATATGAAAAGGTGTAAACATATCATAAACATTCTTATTAAAACTACATTATGAAATGTCAGTACTTTAACTATAAACCATGAATGATATAAAAACAACACATCCATAGTAAAACATATCACAAAACCTTCAATTCAATATGAATGATTTTTATAATAATAAATCAACATAAAAAATGTTTAAAATCCATCAATGGAAGTAGATATAGATGAAAATGATTTGTAAAACTCCTTGAGAGAATGTCACTTTTTAATGAAATCATTTAAAATCACAAAATTTATAACGGATGACATTTAAAGATAATTTTTAATAAAATTATACCATACCACATTGAATGTTTTTAAATTAATTAACATTTTAAAAAAATTCATGTACATATAAATTAATCCATACAAATTTTTGAAAACAAGGACATTAATGAGAATGATTTAGAATAATAATATTTGAAACATTTAAAATGATGTTTTAGTAAAAATTACCTTAAAAATAATCCCTTTGAAAACACTTTTATGAAACATAGGCATGGATAATAAATATTTCCCAGTAGATACTTACATAAAAACAATCTCCGATAATAAAATGATTGTAAAATTATCCCTTACCTTGTACATTACTTTGGTTGAGGGTACGTTTAACTTCCTGCATAATGACCAATGTATGTTATTAAATTATACTAGAACAATATAAATATTTTTTATATCATACATGATTCATTTATTACTTTATATTACCCATTGAATAATGATTTCCTTGTTTAATTATCATTTTGAGTAATAATCCATTTCTTTATCGTATGTGTTTTAACTTGTTATTCTTGATTGTATCATTTAGATCATGATTTAAATTAGTCCAAAATATAAATCGTCATTTATATATCATATATATTTCGAATATATATATTTATAATAATTGTAGATATTAAATGTATGGAACTATTTATGGAGATGGTAGGTCATACGTACTCATAAATGTGGTTTCTGTTTTCATATCATATTGAATGGAAGTAAGTGAATAAGATATATGTAAGTACATAAATAAATACATATATATATATATGGATGTATATATATGTATCTCCAGTATCATCATTATTTCATATATTATATACTTATTAAATATATATATATTTATAATCATCGCTGAATGGTGAACGTGGAAATGAATCTCATCGCGTCGTGGAGATGGTAATCCGTACGTACGCACGAGTGGCAATATCATTTTATTATATTAAAACAATATATAATTGGATGGTATATCATATATAAAGAATCAATATAATTTTATATTTATTATTTACATCAATTAAAAATCATTATTATACCTATCAAAATAACAATGTACTAAATAACAATTACACCACGACGTGGAGACGATAAGTCGTACGTACGCACTTATGGTGACTTGTCATTCAAAGGATGGATAGAATAATAAATATGGTTCTACCATATATATAATAACATCATATTATATAGAAGATACTGCAATTATTATTTTAGTATGGAAACAACAAATAATGAGTAAGTGGAAGAAGAAAGAAACATGAAAAGGGTGATGAAATATTTACCTCTTCTTCGGGTTCTTCCTTTGGATTTGATCAAATGGGATCATGAGGATGGGTTTCATACTAAATTAAGGCCTATTTAATGAAAGGAGGATAGCTTAGTGGGTATTTTTGTAGGGTTTGGAAGAGCCAAAAGGCTTTGGGGTGTGAATTTGAGGGAAGGGGAAGTTCCCTTTTAAAAGAGAGGTGAGCAGCACCTTGCGAAAAATGTAAAATATTATTTTATAATAAAATAATTTTCGGTTTCTAATTAATCCAAAATGAATTATTTAAAGTATAAGGTGGGTATGGATCGAAAACCACTTAACCAATAGGTTTTAGACAGGTTTGGGTCACTATATTATCCTTATCTTTTATATTTAACTCTTAGTTAAATAGTATGACATTTACCACGTCTCTTGGTATTTTTATATTATATGGTTAATAAAAATATTATAAACTTACAAGTGAACCCCAATTGGTTCATTAATAACATATATAATAGTATCTATGACCTTTTTCCAAGACTTATATTTTCATAAATAGAATTCAAATTAATAATATAATATTTGTTTTAAAAACTCTATTATGTCATTTTTGACACTATTTGGTATTTTTTTATAAATTTGTAACATCATTATTAAATCAAATTAAAATCATTTAATTAACTCTATCATGTCACATTAACCTAGAAAATTAGTTTAATTCATAAAAAGTATTAAATTATATTTATTTGGATATTTATAAAATCAATTATTTTAATGTTTCATTAAAACAGTAATTACTGCATCATCATTGTGTCATAAATAAATTTAATTATTTAATATCTAAAAAAATATAAATAAGAAACAATTATGTATGGAAAATTCTTATATTTCTAATTAATATTTATTGTTAAATATATCTTTTGTGTAACCCAATATAAAAAATGGTTTACTTATTTAAAATAAAATTTAATACTTTTAACTCTTCTTTGAATTAATTAATAATAAATGTCCTAATCTAATCCAATTGGACCAAAGAGGTTGATATTTTATCCCTATGGTTTTTTTGGTCGAATTATACTTATAAAATTGAATTAGGATATGTGTTAGGGTAATAATGATATCATTTTTACCCTTAATTTCTCTATTTACTTTTAACAATGGTAAATAAATATAAAAAGTTATTATTTACTAAAAAATTATCTTATTGAACATAATTTTACTCCTTCATATTAACCATGTCTCTTGGATTTTATAAATTCAACTCACAGAAGTTGAAATAGTTTGTTTTATGTAAATTTGTAAATACTCAAATGAGGTAGGTGAATGACGATAAAAAGTTCAATAAATTTTTTATATAACTAAAATTATTATAAACTGACTCTGATTAATTAAATTGAAAATATATAGGTATTCTGTATCTATTTTTACATAAAATAAATTTAAATAAAATAATTAATTATTTAAATAAAATTTTGGTTTTAAACAATAACTCAGTGTTTTTCACTATTCATCAAAAATTGAATGTTTTCAGAAAAATACCAAAAATTATTCTTAAACTAATTTTGATATTAAGAATTCAAAAATGAATTCTATTATACCAATTTCAAATCATAGAAGTTTCATTAATTAATTTAAAATTATTTCCCGTTGTCAAAACCCAAAAGCGTATTTTTAAGAAATAATTATTATCAAAAGATTGACACTTGTTTATGTTCAATATCAAAGTGAAATTACATAAAGTGAACATAATTAAATTGTAAAAATAATATTTCAATTATACTTTGAATCCTTTAATATTTATAATTTGATACTATTAATTATTTTGATTAAAAAAGTTGTTTTCAGGTAAAATATAGTATTCTTCGCTATTCAACCAAATATAGAAGTTATTAGAAAAACCACAAAAATTAATTGAAACTAAATTATTATTTCTTGATTCCTAATAAGAAGTTTATTTTGTCAAATTTAATTCATAAAAGTTTCAAATATTGGATTTATAAAGGGTTCTCCATTAAAAAGCAGTAAAATTGAAATTTTTTTAAAATACTTCTGGTATCTGAAAAAAATAAATTTGATCTAAAATTATATCTAAGAAACTAATAATATGGATTATAAAAAGATAAAGATAGTATAAAGTTAAAAATTCAATTAATTCTATTCATAACCAAATTTGAACGGTTAGTTTGGAAGGTCGTGGTGCGCTTGAACTCAGTATTGCGTGTAGTGCAATTTATTGAATTACATTGAAGAAATAATGTACTATAAAATCTTAGGGTGTTACATATATTATTTACAAGATAATTATATTAAACTATAAATAATTAGAAAATAAATTATTAAAAATAAAATTATATTTAATATATTGTCATATAAAAATTATTTCATTGAAAATATTTTAGAAATATATCATTAAAATATTCATTTTTTTTAAAACAAATCTATTTAACAAATACTAATGAATAATTGTTTTTTTGTTGTATAATGTTAAATTTAATTTTTAATTGAGATAGACAATTAAATTCTAATAGTAATAAAACTTAAATGTATTAACGAATATATATATATATATATATATATAAGATAATGGTAATAGAAAAAGAAGGTAAATAATTGTATTTATAGAATTGGAAAGTAACACACTATTTATTTAGGTAATGAAATGTTTTAGTATGTTTGAAATAAATTTATTACTAAAATAATAAGAATTAAATAAAATAGAAGTAAATTATTAGTAGATTAATTAATTTACATATAAATATATGTATATATATAGTTATGTATATGTTTATATATATATATATATATTTGACATGAAGATTATACATAAATATGGAAAATTTTAAAAAATGGTTTGTTCAATTTAATGATCTTCATTTCATATATATGATTAGTATATATAATTAATATATATTATAATTTTATTATTAATTTTAAAAATAAATTAAAATTAAAATTGGAAATTTAAAATTATAGTATATATTCTTTAATTTATCTTGTTAAAATAATTTTTTAATAATGAATTTTTATGGGTTCATGTATCGTAATTTTTATGTATCAATTTATTTTGTAAATATCAATATTATCGAGTCAAATAGGATGAATATGAATTGAAAATGGATGGATGAAAATCATATAATAAAAGAGTATGAGGATGGGGTGAATGAGTTCATCATGTTTTCAAAACGTTCTACATATGACACTCTTCAAATTTTTTAATGTTTTTAAACTATTGTTATTAATTACTAATTAGTCCAGATGAGTTGTAAGAACACTTGATCTATCCATTAATTGATCAAATTTATAAATTTTTTACTAAATGGTGGTATAACTGAATATAGTTAGTGACTAGGATAATACTACGTTTTATGGATAATGTGATATGATTACAGGTGTACAAAATAATTAAGACCGTATCAAAGATTTGATCACTAGTGTGAATGATGATTAAGTTAATATTCAGGAAATGATAATAATAGTTGAATATTAACTTTCTGATTGTACAAATTATTTTAAAAGATAAATAGTTGTTCAAAGATTTCATTTTATGCTGGTTGTACTAAATATATTGCATTTTCGGCCAAACTAAAGAAAAATAATTTAAAATCTAGATATGGATGGAGATATTCCAATTTTACTAAATTACATTACCTCTTAATTGATATTATTATAGAAGAAAATGATAATCCTTAATGAATATATAATTCTAAACAAATTCTACATAATGGGTATGATCTATGAAATAATTCATTCCTGTCCAAATGACTGTATATTATTTTCCAAGGATAAAAAATAACATGAAAAATGACCTAAGTTTGGTGATTATTGATAAAATAACGATGAATCGTATCCTATGAAATTTTTAGGCTACATTCCAATAATTCCATGATTTAGGCAGCTATATGGAAGTGAGGAGATCGTATGAAAATAGTGGTGTAATTAATATACATGAAATAATGATGGGAAACTTTTTCCCCTGACAAGCTCTCCTAAGTGGAAGTGTAATTAACATGATTATCTTAAATTTGAAAACAAGCTAAGAAACCTTCATCTTTTAGTATCCATATATAGTGTGAGTATTTTTAGTTTTCAAGGAAGTACTCATATTATGGGGCTGGATATGATGGTGAATTATATCATTCCACTATGGTTATACATGAAATGAAATTAAGTAGGTATTTATAATGATGTTTATTTGGATGAAATGATCTAATATTTGAAAATATTGTTGGATTAAAGTGTTACATTTAATGATGATCATCGAAATGAATAATTCCCATTGAGATCCATGATTTAGAGGATGGTAATAGGATTTTTTGGTTATGGGAATTTGTCAGGATATATAATTAATGGAACTCATGGGTTACCCATTATTAAATAAGGTACATATTTAATTAGGTTTAATCATTCTTCAAATATTGTTCATCTAGTATGTTGCATATTTTTACCATGATGTCATAAGTATCGATCTTGTATGACACCATTTGATGCGACTTCAGAAGAATCTATAATAAAATCTGTACTAATATGTTATCAAATTTTTCCACAAGTAAAAAACACAAACAATGATTTTGGTGAAACATTAATGAAAAATCATACAAAAATAGGTTTGAAAAAGATGTCAGTGTTCTTAAAAACCATAATAGAATTTCTTTTCTTTCATATATTTTATTAAAGGTATGTGTGTTGAAAAAAATGTATTTGAATGTTTCAGTGACGTGTTACTAATTGCACTCAAAAAAGGAATGTATGGAAATGAGGCTAGGCTAGATGTGATTAACGTGGGAATATGAGAAGAGTGGGAACCTATGAAGTGGAAAAACGGACTTGTCTTCCTCCATATACTTACACACATTCCTTGAAAGGGAGATATCAGTTTCCAAGCTTCTTGAATGATGAAAATATTATATAGGGGTATTCATCAAATATCAATAATATCATTTCAATGACTGGTTTGAAGATAAATGCTCTGAAATCACATGAATATATATTTTTTTATGAAATATTCAACGCATGTAACTTTATGTTTCATATTTCTAAGAATTTATATCTCACATTAACCAAGATTCATTTCTTTTTCAAATATATATGTATGAATGTTATAAACCCATATAAATTTCCTACTATAAAAAAGGAAACTACAATCATAAAATTTGAATTCATGATGTTATTTCTACATAAATTCTTTGATATGATGGTTCACATGATTTTTCGCATAGTAGGAGAGATTTTAATATGTGGTCCTTTACATTTTTTATTAATATACCCCATTTAATGATATGTAAGTATTTTGAAATAATATATCAAAAATTGAAGTTACCCAGAAGGTTTTATTGTGGTATGATATATTGTTGAGGAATCAATTGAATTCTGTTCGTACAACGTGTCTTATGGGGAGATAATTAGTCCACAAAAATATCATTACACTAGTAATATTGTGGGTGAAATAATTTCTAGAAAAGATATTGTCACAATTACTATTATATATCTCGAGCAATCCAACATTTAAATTATTCATAAAATTTTAGTTTTTTTCCCATATGTTGAAACCCCCATTTAAATTATTAGGCATTTAAATATATCAATGTATAAATGATGGATATAAAAAACACATAATCAAAAAAAAATTATGATGGTTTCAGGACTATATTTTTAAAGAGTCAACTAAAAAACTAAATCCAATTTCCTAATGACATTGAAATATATCTGAAGGATCAAGTGTTAATGTGTTATCTTATAATGGTTATGTAATCAAAGATTTTACATTCCATATAATTTCCCAATATGAACATAGTACCATGAAAAATAGTGGAGTTACACTTGTGGTTGATGTGATTCTTGTGTCTACTACAATGGATAGAGATCCATCTTTTCTTAATATGACATACTTTGGGATAATCAAAAAAATATGGTAGTAGGATTATACAAAATTTCAATGGATTATTTTTCAATGAAAATGGGTTGATAACACAATTTTTTAAATATATTTGAATTGGGATCCATGAATGTGGATTTTAGTAAGGAATTGTACAAATAAAAAACAGTTATATGGTGTGACATACAACACAAGTATTTTATATTTAAGATCCCAAATATCAATTAGTCAAAAAAATTTATCAAAAAACGTACTAAAGGGGTTGATGATAATTATACCAAGGATAAACCTTTCATTGGGACATTGTAATTACTTCACAGTGGTCCTAATATAGACATGTTATTGTGTGTCAGAGGAGACTAAAATGAAGGGATCTAGACACTCGATAGATGTGTAAACTCCGTTGAACCTTTATAAATATAGAGTCTAATAATAATGATATATTTATTTTTAATATACATTTCATTACCTCATATTATTATTTTCTCATTTCTGAAATTTCATTACCTAAACTAAAATTTCAACCAATTATGTCGATAATGACTTCTACAGATTCCAACTCTACCAATCCTGAGGAACCAATGGTTTTTCAACATGCTGGTTCTCCCAATGTATATGGAAAAAAACCATTTTCACATGATGATCTAACCAAACAATATAAAAACATTGTGTACCAGAAAAAAAATTAGTACAGTAACCTGATGGTTTTAGAAAAAATAATTTAAGAGATAAATAATTGAATCATATTTGGGGATGGATATAAAGCAAGTGGCCATCTTGTTAACACCAATAAGTCCATGTTCAGTAGTTACATTTTCATCACTCCTCGCATGGTCATGCTAATTTTTGTAGATTCAGGGGACAATTTTGATCTTTTGCTCGAGAGACTTATTTGAGAAGATATTACTGTTACCATATGATAAAATTTATTAATTTTACTAAATAAAAAATAAAAAAACATCAAATTACTCTTTATTATCCCTTGTGGAGTTCAATTATAGGATATGAATCCCAAATGAAATCAGTATTAAATATAACTATAAAGGATCATATATCATTTCACACAATTCTTTTGATGTTTCATATCAAATATTCTAATGGGAAAATAAACCAACACCCACTATGTATGTATTCACTCATAATAAACCAAGAGGTGTTGGATGCATTTATTGGTCATCCTGAGGAGATATATTTTCATGTACATTTTGACACGTAATAAATTTCTTTAAAATACATGTATTAATAATTTTTATTATGATATTTTAATTTACAAAACAATAGTTGAGTGATAATAATTGGCATCTTACAGAAAAACAAATGTACCCATATTGTAAATCAAGGATGGTGTATGATTCACTAGAAACAATGGTACATATTTTTAAAAAATTGTAATAATTTTATGTGACATAAAACAAAAACATAATTATGTTCCTCTATTTATATGGTTATTGATGAATTGAAATCCAAAGGCATATATATCCCATGACATGTGTAATTTTAAAAATAATGTGTGAATAAAGAAGAAATATTGATAGATTAAAACACACCAATAGTGTGGGAATAATCTGTAAGTATGAAATAACAATAAAATTTATTTAAAATTGGTATTATATAATAATAATAAATTATTTTAATATATTTTATTATAAACTTAGAAACATGAATCATCACCATCTGTACTCGATGAAAAACTATTATCAATGACCTTGAGGCAACAACAACAGTATGGTCATGTCAATTGTGTTATTTTTTATGGTGTCACCCTTAACATATTTTGAGAGATGAAATGAATGTGGGAATACAAATAAGAATATAGAAGAGTTGCAGGAATGATTATGTACTGTTGAAGAAAAACATAATGATAATTCAGTGTTTCTAGAAAATTTATTATAAAAAATCAATGAGACAAAAAAACAGAACATCCACTATGTAAATATCCCCCACACCCACAATCTTTGAGGCAATCCATTCCCCTCATTAAGATTTCTTAGAATGTGTAATAAATATTATCATAATTGTTTCTATGAAATGTGAATTAGGAATAAATTGAAACATTTCTTGTAATAATATTATACAGGATGAAAATTATTGTGATTTATATCTATCAACAACCACAAATAACCTTTACATTAGGGGTATTATTTACAGTATCCAATAATATATTATAGAAAAAAGGAAAATTACAATATTTTATATGAGAGTGGTGATTAACATAGCTTAATAACATTTTCTGAGATACTTGTTCCACATCATGATGTCAATATTAATACGGTCGAGCAAGATATTGGAACATTCATATAAGGTACATTATATCTTGTAAAAAACATGTTGATATAAAGGTATTCATTTCTCATTAATTTCTCATGAAAAAACATTAACATTTAATGAAAAACTATATGAACAAATGGATATTTTTATAGATAGAAAAAAATAAGTTTTGAAATTGATGTTCAAATAAAAATGATCTAAAGGATTAACGAACCAATTGAAAAGGCCATTACAAAGTACTATGAACCTTTCTATTCAAATTCTACATTTACTAATAGTAAATTTTCATGTAGATACAATGTTAGCAAGTTGTTCCATGAACATTGTTGATTTTAAATAATAGATATATAGAGAGGCCATTACACACTATATTTTTTGAGAATGTAATTGAATTCTTCAAATATTTAATATCTAGGAGTAACATTTTTTAATGTGTGCAAGAAGAGTGTTTTCATGATTTTTTTTAACCAAGATCTAATCTTCTATGTTATTTATGAACGAATACAATCCATATTTTTGTCAAAATATAAATGAATACTATTTGAAGGGAAACCCAAAGTATAATAAATTGGACTCAATAGTACTCACATCAATTCAACATAACTATTCTCATTAGAATTAAAGCAGTATGATATAATTGTATAAAAACAATCCATAATGTTTAAAAGAAAACATACAGATAATAGAGTCTTCACAATTCCCAAGATGTTGGGTTAAAACTATACAGTTTAACAAAATCAAATGTATTTTCATTCATTTCAGTACTTATTCCATTGTGTTTTTTTGGCATCATTGGTCACTCATTACTATAAATTGGGATACTCCAAAAATTCATTTTCTGGATTCAATGCATGGAAACCCAAAAACCCAATATATATCAGTTTTTAATATACTTCATGAAAAATTTTACGAATTCACATAAATTTAATCATTTTATATTATATTTTGATGAAAATTCTATTTTTATAGTGGGGTGTCAAAATATCATAAAAATCATAGACTGAGGATTTTCCATGAATACCATGAGCCTATTGAATTCTACAAGTTGGTCTATATTAGGGTATATAATATAATATTTTACTATAAAAACATATATAAAAATAAATTAATTGTATTTTACAATGTTTTTTCAGTGACCAAACCAATCCAATGGAATGTATTGTGCTTATTATGTATTAAAATTTATGAAAGATATCATATTACATCAAAAAACTATTATCCATGAAGAGGTATTTTTTATGATATTTATAATTTTATTTAAAATATTTATTTATCATTTGATATAAGTTCTATTTTAGTTTAAAAATAGTTCATCATCGTTAAAACCAAGATATTGAGATCATATTGTTTTCATACTTCTAGAAAATGATCTATAATTTATTTCTATGTGTAGGAATTCACCAAAAAACATTTAGACATATGATGTGGTAAGTATGATTCAAATATTTTCTCTTCAATATAATAGTTTCATTTTATTTTAAAACAAAAATCACAGGGTGATCACCACTTCATTGAATCTTATGAAGAATCCATCAACATATTCATCATCATGCATTCGAATCTATTAAAATTTAAAACATTAAATCTATAACATATTTTCATTCACATTTACATTTCCATTCAAATATTTTCTCTCATATATCTTGAATTCAACATTTTTAATTAATCATCGTGAATTTTATAAACACATAATTTTAATGTTATAGAAGTCTTTCATTACAAAAAAGATCAATATATTTAATATTCATTTGATTAATTCACCATCATAATAGATTCCATAAAATAAATTAACTTATTTGTTAAAAAATCAAGAAAATACATGTTAATAGACAAAAGTTACACCAACATCTTATACATGTATATGTGAAATTTCATCCCATAATATTTTATAATTCCTAGTTCATTCACTACATTTCTGTGATAATTATGGACATAAATCTCATAAACAAAAATTATTCAAAAATATACAACACATAAAACATCCAATCATAAGACATCTTACTAAATTTAATGTAAACTTCATACATTGATATAATAACATTTTTTGACACATATATTCCATGATGTATTTTAATACTTAATGATTCCCTATGGGTAAATTAGTGAATAGATTTATTTTATGTGCCACCACATAGTAACATTCATCTTTGGTTATTGTGGTGAACTTTATTATGATTATTAAACTAATTTCCCTTCAATACTATTTTTTAAATAAATTATACACATATTAAACTGACCATGCAACCAAAAAAACATTAATAGTGAGAAAAATTAATTTACCATGTTTATCATTCAAAATGTATAGATACAACTTTTATTTTTTCTAATAATCCCAAAATCTCACGATAAACTAATCATCATGGCTATAAATGAGAATGTTTTATCCTTAAACTTGAATTAGATAAAATTAGTACATGACTAATGAAATTCTATATTAAATAATGAAATAAATCATCTACAAAATGAAATATTTTATGTCTTTGGTGTCAAAATGTGATGACCATTTGGTGTGGGAAAATTTTACCATCTCTTTACATTAATTCAATGAATTTGTTATCAAATGTCTAGTGTGATATACTCAATTCATGTTCATTTTCTAATTTTGATGAAATAAACAATCACTGAACATAAATAAATAACGATATTCTCAAAACATCACTATAAATTCCATTGAAAATCACCTCCGATTTTAAGATTAACTTCAAACATAAAATTTTGAATGATCAAATATCATGAATTTAATCGATTAATATTTTCTAAACATCCATTATTATCTAAATCTATTCAACTCCAACAACTGTTACACTCTACTAAAATTTTTGAAACAGTAACCTCATACTCTCCACTCTTCACTATACAATAACCACAATCTCCTTCTGTACATAATATATGAATTTACCTCTCATTTAATCTTCTAATTTTTTATTTTTTACAAATTATAATATATTAATTATATATATTTATTATATGGTTTCACATAATTGATATTTTTTCATTATTTTTAAATTAATACCAATAAATCAATAAATTATAAAAAAAATTATTCATAATATATTATATTTATTTAACCCGAAAAGAGAATATATATGAGAATAAATAAATTCTGGGGCGGCTGGTTGGCTCGAGATGTGGTACGAGCTTTTTTAGCCACCACAACACCACCCTCGACCAATCCCAACCCCATCTACCACATGAACCATTTTATGAAAATCCCACATCTATGACCAACCATTGAAAAATCCTTAAAAAAAATCAAACATACTCATCTCCTCTACAACCATGTTTCTCATCAAATGCAATATTTGTAATGGCACCGATAGTAGCCAGTGTATGCAACTGTGTCCTAAATGAATACCTAAATTCATGGGATTTTTTACTTTTTAACCCCGTTTTACAAATTTGTTTTGAATAAATAAGATAAGAGACTACAGAACATATATTTATGGAACTATAACTAAATGAATCCTCATCATCACTAAAACATCCCTTAATTTAACAATCTAGAGAACCAGATCCTCTGAGATGTTTGTCCGATGTTGATTTTATGAGATGAATTTTTTCTTGAAAAGTGCCCACCCTAAATTTTTCAAATGAGGTAAGTGGGTGGATTATGGGATGGTTGTGTGATGGGTGGACTATGTCTCAACCCATCCTAGTGGTTCTCGCACCGTGACTCCTCATGTCCTCCACCAAAAGGCTAGGGATTGGTGACAAGCACTGAGTAGACATATTACCAACATGGGAGGAATTGCCTATGTACCTGTACACAAGCACAAATCATTGAAAACATAAATTCTGAAATTTAAGAACCACTATAGAACAAAATTCATGCATACAACTAAACCCATCCAATAGATTAGAACATAAGTAAAGTGCAGAAAAAAAATTGGGCCAGAATAATGTCCCACATAAATAAGAGTCTTAAAACTACAAGTCCAACCTGTAACACAATGATGTATTGGGACTACTGCTCATAGCCTTAGGAACTCCACGGCCTTTAGGGAACTCAGAAATCCATGTCTGGTCCTAGTCCACCTTGGACTCCATAAAAAGGCCCCTCATCTGCACAAGACACTACACTTGAGAGAAAATCACATGTAGGGGAGTGTATAACAATAATCAGTATAGGTCCTCAAAAACCACAATGAAATACACAATGTAAAGGTATAGTCATCAATACACAGTATATATCTACTGAACATATAGAAAGAGAAACAAAATCAATATATACTCGTAACTCAGACCTGAATTCTAGAGTCATGTCAGACAACCACATATTGCAACTAGAGATTCAATTTGAAGGTTCCACGAAGAACTCATCCAGAAGAACTCACTTCACCAGTCTGATAGCTTTGATTTCATCCATCGGAGATGTACTATTCTTCGGGAAGGATCACGAGATATAGATACACTCATTCTGGTAGAACACACTCTAGAGTGGGGAAATATCACAATACACAGATAAGGATCACTTCTAGGGCCTAGGAGGATACCACAAATCATATAGATGCAAATTTTAGGTAGAGGATCAGAGTCCAGTAGGAATTGTCACATCAATACCTTACTTTACCTAGGGTCAAGACTATATAAGGGATCTCGCTTCAAGCCTCTTAGAGGGATACCTGCCTCTATCTCGGAAAGTCCTGCTGAATGGATTACACTCCTATGAATAGAAATGATACCTAAACTTCATAGGAATGTTGAAAAGGGGAACTAACCCAAATGATACATGTCCAATAAACTATGCACAATAAGATCATTCCATGTACTGAGAAGTAAATGTCATGTATTATTGTCACACATCATTTCTCATGAACCCGAATACTTACTCGTGTATAATGGATAATGTCATTAGTCTTTTCATGTAAAATACCTCTACACAATGTGTAGAAATGGTCACATTCCATGTCAATGTATCTAGGTTATTCTAAGTGTACGCTGGCCATGTGCTCGTACATGGCCTAAACCCATGTATTTCAACCAGTTTAATCGACCGATGAGGTGACCCACATTACTGGCCTTGTATGGACAAGTGTTGAAGTATATTACATGTGCTCCACCCTGTGTCTGTGTATCATCTGAGATACACAACGAACCCACTGGTTGGGGTCCACGTGTTGTGTCTCCCTAGAGGCATGTCATGTGCTTCATCGTGTGCAGTTCACATAACCCTAGCCTCCACTGTCGGTCCACATGGCGTGTTCATTGTGATACCAGTTGTGTGTTCTGAAAATTTCAAGAATCACGAACCTACTCTAACGCACCTCAGCTAATCCTCTTGTCTTTGATCCAGCCATTCGATCACAACGAAACATCGGATCCAAGGTTTCCTTACCATTCCATTGATGTTTTTTAGGTTCCAAGAGTTCGTTCGGCCGCAAAAACTCGTTTCCATCACCCACGCAAAAAAGGTCAAAAACGATTTCTCCTAAAATGGGTCGATTTGTCTATTTCCATCGATATTTCACCTCAATTGATTATTCGGTATATCAAATCTAAAATTCTGGATCATTTAATTCTGAAAATAATTCACAATGATCTGATGGTCATAACCCCATGAAGAATGCGAAGAGTGTAGGGTTAAGAGGAGAAAAAAAAATCAATAGAAAAAAGAGGAACGCACCTCTATCGTCATTCGTCATGGATTCGATTCACTTCCATTAAAATGATTTAAATAGAGTGAATTGAATCATGGATTTTTACATCGTGGATTAATCCTTAAAATAAACCTAATAAAAACCTTCCCATATGAACGCATGATCCGTCGATCAGCTTGTTTTTGGGTTGATCTGTATTCGATGTTTAATCCAAGAATGGGGAAAAGAATAATCGAAATTCCAACATGTAACATTCTGAGTTTTGAATAAATGATTTATTTTATTAGTATTTTATTTAATCAATTTAGTAATAAAAATTTATTAATAAATATATATAAATACATGTTATAATTAAAAAGAATAAAAATATGTTTTATAAAATCTGTAATAAATTTATTTTTAAATGATCAATATAAATTGACACATAAATATATTTAAAAACATAATTTTCAAAGAACTATTATCAATTTAAGATAATTAAAACATTAATGTAATTATAATTTTTTTGGATTAGAAAATAAAATATATTGTATTTAATAAAAATAGTATTTGATATTAAATTAATATTCTTATAAAAAATGTTTTATTTAGAATAATATTTTATTATTTAAAGTTTAATTTTTATCATAAGAAATTATAATCTATTATAAATACTGATATATATTTAAAAACAATATAAATAATAATTAAATATAATTAAGATAATTAATAATGTTATGTTTACAAATAAAATCATATATATGTTTTAAATATAAAATTTATAAATTTTTTTTTTTGAAACCATGTTAATTATGGGTGAAATATACAATTAAAATAAAAACAAATAATTGAATAGAAAAAATATTGATCTTTATATATATATAATATATATATACGAAGATAATTGTTTTATATAAATAAATAAATAAATAACAAAATGTTAAAAGGTTTTAAAGGAAATAAAATAACAAATGAAATGTTAAAAAATATAAGGAAAACAGGATTCATTGTGGTTCTTTTTCGAGAGTGATGTAAGTTGAGCGGTGGGTTCTTCATCAGAGTCGACCACATGAAATTAATTGAACTCAGCTGATCAAGGTCGTGCTTGGCTATGCTGGTTCAGTAAATCCGAGTCAAGTTTTGATTTTGATCTGAGATCACCGGTTTCCGATGAAAGCTTCAGTGTATGCTAAGAGCATGAAATAGTTTCGACCCCAAGGTAAACCTCAAGTAGAGTCTGATCCAGATCTAGTTTGAGTCTGAAGGTCATCGTGCACCTGATCTTTTTCATGTTTAAGGTTCCGGTTTTTTTTGTGAAGTCATGATTGAGGTGAAAATGTGGTTTTTGGTTCAATCTTAGGATTGGTATGTTTATCCTGCTTCTTTTATTCAGATCTCATCATTAAATTTTTTTTTCAGTATTGGTATATTCTGCAAAAATCTAGTGGTTATTTTTTAGCTTTATCATATCGTTGACTGTTAAGGGTTATCTAAAATTTTTATTCCATCAAACAGTTTTATTCCAATGATTTGTGTATCAATTTTCATCAATTTATTTTAATTTTCATTATTATAATGTATGTGTAATCAATTTTATTTCTATATTATGTTTCAATTCCTTCTCTAAAAACTGATTGATGCTCGTTATTATTTTCATTTTTCTGAATTTTTTCGTTTACAATTTGTTGGTTTGTGATAATTTAGAAATACTTCTATTATGATTTTAAAATGAAATGTGTGTCGTTCTTCCACTTTAGTCGACATCATCATATTGAAATTTCATGACAAACCTACCAATCAAAATAAATTATATAATATAAAATATATCAATCCATTTTCCGCAATCAATACCTCATTGTTATCTATCTAGTTTTAAAAATATATAAATAGAATATATTATAATATCTCAACATGCATTTCACCAATATCTATTTGCGGGAAATTTCATTGATTAAATTTAAGAGTGACTTTGTCTATATTGTCCTTTGGACAATATAGATAGATACGGTATTGCATATGGCTATTTTAAGGCACTACAAGCTTGGTGCACAAAGAGGAAACAGTTCTCCAATCAAAAAAATATTAAGGGTTTATTATTTTTCAAATACAGCTAGTACAATTTCAATTTATATTTTCATAAGGTAGATTTTATAAATTCTAATCATTTTCATGATTTTGATTTATATTTGTGAAATTGATTTATAATGAAAAATTATATTTCTTTTAATTATAAATAAAAATAAATATGAGATTTTATTATATTCTTCTACGTTATTTTCATAAATTCTTATTGGTAATGAAAATTATTTTTTAAATTTATTTGAGTTTTTTGTTGAAAACCCATTTTTTAGAAGAACATATTGTGATTTTTTTAATTATTTTTAATGTAAATTTATTTTCAATCAATTTTTAATGTATGTAACCAAGATTAAGAACTAATTTGATATCATATTAATTCTGTCCAATGAATAATCTAATTTATCGATGTTTTTCTCATACATACATTTTCCCTATGATGATGAGTGTTTTAAATTCAATGTAATATATATATACATATATATATATATATATATTCATATGTGGATTAAATTGATATTGTTATTTCATTTATAATTTATAATCATTTTTCTAAGAGTTTACAACATATTGATGTGTTATTTTAAAAATTTCATTTGTATCAAATTATGGACATGAAATTATATTTACCATCGACACTCATTGCACAATAATAAATTTATGGTATCAAATTTCATGGTTTCATTAATTAATTAGTATATGGATCACATTGAATGTAATTTATTTTAAATGTCTCTTTTTAAATTTTATAACATAATTAATTATAACTATCAATTGTTGATAATTTATTTCATGGAAAAATGACTAAATTTTTTTATGGTCCTTGCAAAGCCGATGTGGTGGAAGTTTTGGATGTAACAAAACTTGAAACTGTTGTGATGGAAGTTCACATATTGATATATATATATATATATAATTATGAGTGTCCATTTTAATGTAGCAATGTGTTTTCAGAATAGAAATCCCCAGTGAAAATATATACAAAACTAAAGCATGCTTGCTATTTTTTAGAAAATCCACCACTTGATCATTGTAAATATGGATGGTCATTGGGGAGTGAACCAATCCTTCGCAATGTGGGTTGTCCTAGATAGTCGTCAAGCATTTATGTATCCTCATAAATAGTTTTTTGTTTTTAAAAGCTTGTCTATTGTATTTCATCAAACACTAGATTATGTTTAAAACATGTTTGAATGTAAGTATTTTCTAAAATTACCTTGTATTTTATGTCGTAAGTAATTTAAAATAGTATTTTAAAAATTATATTTTTATGCACATATTAAATTATTAAGGATTTATTGAAGGGTTTTTAACCCCTCACTGAGCATATTTTTGTTGTGATCACCCCAATGTTGTAAATGATTTTTCACATGAACAATAGAAATTCTCAAAGTGTTCGCTTATCTTATGGAGTTTTCATGAACTATTTTTTTATTCATTTTATATTATTTTGTTGCAACTCTAATAATTTGTAATGTTGTATCTATTTCTCTAGAATCTAGACCGGTTAAAGGTCCTCTGCTCTGTAATGTTTAAGGCTCGGTCCTTATAATTGGTATCAGAGGAACACTCTAGTAAACAATGAAGATTAGATGTTAACTTTTGAGGAAAAATTATATACATGTTAGTGTATTCTTTGGATACTTAGGTCCCCTTAGAAATTATTATGAATATGGAAATTCAGTATTTGCGTATGTCTGATGAAAGATTTGCGATGGTGTAATTCATTTAAGTAGGAGAGAATGTATCGTCCCTATTTTTTAATAAAGGATTTATTTTATTAGTATTTTATTTATTCAATTTTAATAATTCATATTTTACAATAAATATATATAAATACATGTTATAATTAAAATGAATAAATATATGTTTTATTAAACTGTGTATGAAATTATTTTTAAATTTTAAATATAGATTGACACATATAAATTTTTATAACATAAATTTTGAAGTACTATTTTGATTTTATGATAATTAAAACCTTAAGGTAACTGTAATTTTTTTACGATTATAAAATAAAATATATAGTATTTATAAAATTAAGATTCGATAATAAGTTAATATTTTTTAGAAACAATGTTTTATTTTGAATAATATTTTATTATTTGAAGTTAAATTTGTATCATTAGAAATTATGAACTATTATAAATACTCATATAAATTTAAAAACAATAGAAATAATAATTACATTTAATTAAGATAATTAATAATGTTATGTTTACAAATAAAATCATATATATATGTTTTAAATATAGAATTTATAAAATTTATGTTTTTAAACTATGTTAATTATGGGGGAAATATACAGTAAAAATAAAAACATGAAATTGAAAAGAATAAAGATCAATCATTTTATATATATATATAAACAATATATATATTAAGATAATTGTTTTATTTTAATAATTAAAAAAATGATAAATTTTTTCAATGAAAATATTAAAAAAACATATGAAATGTTAAGAAATAGAAGAAAAACAATATTCATTGTGGTTTTTTTTTCAAGAGAGATATTGGCCGAGCAGAGGGTTATTAATCAATGTAAACCACAGGGAATGAATAGAACTCAACTGAGTAATTTCATGCTTGGCTATGTTGTTTCCATAAATCTAAGTCGAGTAAGGAGCTGGATTCGATATGGCTAGTTTTGGATGAAAGCTTCAGTGCATGCTAAGAGCATGAGGAAGTTTTGACCACTAGGTAAACTTCAAATCGAGCCCAATCCAGATCTGGTTTGAGTCTGATGGTCATCACGCAATCCATCTGTTTCATGTTTAGGGTTAGGGTTTCTTTTTCTGAAGTCATGCTTGATGTGTGAATGCAGTTAGGGATTCAATATTTGGATTGGTTTGTTTATCCTGATTCTTCTATTCAGATCAAATCGTTAAATTTGTTTTTAGTATCTGAATCTTACGCAAAAAGAAAGCGGTTGTTTTTTGGGATCATCTTATTATCATTCGTTATTGGTTATATTAAATTTATATCTCATCAAACAGTTGTATTCCAATGATTTTTGTATTGGTTTTCTTCAATTTCATTTAATTTAGATTATTATAATTTATGTGTAATCAATTTGATGTCTATATTCTATTTCAAGTCCTTTTTCTAGATACTGATTAATACTTGCGATAATTTTCATTTTTCAGAATCCGTTTGTTTTCTATTTGTTGGTATGTGATATTTTTAAAGTACTGGTATTATGAGTTGAAAATGATATGTGTGTCATTTTTTAACTATGGTTGAAATCATCATATTGAAACGTCATGATATACCATCCAATACAACTAAATTATACAATATAAAATATATCAATCATTTTTCAATAATCTATACATTATTGTTTTCTGTCTATTTGCCTCAATATATAAATAGAATATATTATAATAGCTCAAAAAGCACTTCATCAAAATCAATTTGTGAGAAATTTCATTGATTACATTTAAGAGTGAATTTTTCTATATTATACTTTGGACATTATAAATAAGGAGGGTATTGCATGTGTCCACTTTAAGGGACTGCAAGCTTGCTGCACAAAGAGGAAATTATTCTTCAATAAAAAAATAGTAAGGGATTATTATTTTTTAACATACATTCTATGCAGTTTCTATTTATATTTTCCTAAGGTAGATATTATAAATTCAATTCATTTTCATGATTTTGATTTATGTTTGAGTGAAATATTTTATAAACCAGAATCATTTTTCTTTTATTTCTAATTAAAAATAAATAATAGATTTTTTTTAAATTCTTCTTCCATATGTTCTTAAATTCTTATCAGTAAGGGAAATTATGTTTTTTTGTTATTCGAGTTTTCATTGAAAAACTTTTTTTTGAATAAATTATAATGATAATCTAAATTATTTTGTAATGAAAATTTATTTTCCTTCAAGTGTTTATATATGCTACCAGGATTAAGTTTTAAATTGATATCATATTAATTCTTTCCAATGAATAACCTCATTTATCGACGTTTTTCTCATAAATGCATTTTTCCCTGTGATGATGAGTGTTGTAAATCCATTGTCAAATATATATATATATATATATATATACATTTATGGAAGAAGTTGATATTATTATTTCATTTATAAATTATTATCATATTTCTAAAAAGTGCCCAAAACATATTGACGTGTTATTTTAAACTTTGCATATGTATACAATAATGGACATGGGATTATGATTACCATCAACACTTATTGCATAATAATAAATTTATGGTATCAAATTTCATGGTTTTGTAATTAATTAGTATATGGATCCCATTAGTGTTATTTTTTTTAAATGTCTCCTTAAAATATTATAACATAATAATTAATAAAATAAATTGTGGAAAATGTATTTCATGGAAAAGGGATTAAATTTTTGGATGGTCCATGCAAAGCCTATGTGGTAAAAGTATTGGATGTAACCAAACATGAATGTGATGCGATGGATGTTCACATATTGATACACACACACACACACACACACATATATATATAATTATGAGTGTTTATTTTAAAGCAGCGACATGTTTTTAAAATAAAAATCTCCATTGAAAATATATACATAACAAAAGATAGCATGATATGTTTTTAGAAAATATGGCACTTGATCGTTGTAAATATGGAAGGTCATAATGGAGTGAACCCATCCTTCACTAAGTGGGTAGGCCCAGAAAGCCTTCAACGATTTATGCAAACTCATAAATAGTGTTTTGTTTTCATAATCATTCGTACTATATTACATCAAACATTGGATTATGTTTGAAACAATTTCTCGCATAAGTATTTTCTAAAATATCCTAGTATTTTAAGATGTAAGTAATTTAAAATAGTAATTTAAAAATCTTATTTTGTTATGGTTTTCATAAATTATTAAGGATTTATTGAAAGTTTTTTTAACCACTTACTAAGAATATTTTTTTTCTCACCCCTTTGTTCGAAATGATTTTCCACAAAAATAAAAGAATTTATGAAGTCGTTCTCTTTGATTATAGAGTTAGCGCACATCGTGTATTGGTTTATTTTATTTTATTTTTATGAAAATATGATAATTTGTAAGGTTTTTTCAATTTCTCTAGAACCTAGACTTGTGGAAGGTCATCTTATACGTAATGTGTATGTTTGGGTCATTATAAAACCCATAACTCGAGAATGGATTGATCATGGATAAAGAAAATATGATGTCGTTTTTGTGGATATCATCCAACACTATTGGTGAAACTATTCATAGTTTTGATTGACAATGTTACGTGATGTTTTCCATCTTACCAGGTGAATAATATTTTTTAGTTGAGAATGAGACTTTAATGTTGTGTGGGTTGTGTGACGAGGTTGTGAAATATATGATATTTGTAAATGAATAATTCTTTGATGTGATGAATTACATTAGAGGATCTGAATCCTTGAATACCTTTGTAGAATAAGGATATATGTTCTAATATTGTTATATTAACTAGGTCCTTTATATTATTTTTTTCATAGAGTTGCAATTGACCATACAAGTATATTTATTTATAGAGTACCTTATATAGGGATAATTATTTGTTATGGATATGTAGTAATCATGTTACATGTGAATGCATGATTACTCGATAGTAGTGATGAATTTATTGAGATCTTCATAGGTGTATTCATTGTTGATGGTAGTGAAATATTTTATGAATCATTTTGGTTGAAAACTATAAGAGGATATTATAGTGGTATCCTTAAGATTATAATTTTTTTAGTTTTTAGATGTAGTTGGTTGCTGGTTGTTATATAATAGTAGTTACATAGTTATAAATGTTGAGAAAAGTGTTGTTTCTAAAAAGTGGTTTTTTTAAGTTGTATAAAAAGTAAGAAGTTCAGTGATTGAATTTTTTAATATTTTTTTGTTGATTGTTTTATTATATTTATTTCATCCATTAGTTCATTATTATATTAAATTATCATTGAAACATTAGAGTTATTCATCGGGACCAATGGATTATTTTTAAATTCTTACCATTTCAAAATAAATTATGGTAACCAAATATTTATTACATATTTTTTTTGATGAAAAAATTATTCCCTATAGATTTAATAATGAATGGATAAAATATAAAAACATTAGACATATTTATTTTAGGCCATTATAAAAAAAATAGAAAATTGAAATAAGAATAATTTTCTAACTACAACATCGCAGAAGTGGAAAGATCACATATCAGAGTTGTGCCACATATAGGTCTGACATGTCAACTATAATAGGAAACAAACATGGATTTTAAAGGTTGTAACCTACATTAAGAAACACTAAATCCAATAAATTTATGAATCATTAACCCATAAAATAATCAACATCATTTGAGAAAACATAACTCTCCTATGGACTATCCATTAGATCTTGTGTACACCCACATGCTTTACATCATCCTAAGAAAAATCCAATTTCAAAAAAGTTAATTCTATTCCAATCTTCAATACACAAGCCATACAATGACCAAAGAAACATCAATGTTTTAATGAAGAAAGCTCTCATGGCTTAACTAGCACATAGAATATTCTCAAGGATGCTAAAGAAGTGAATACATATATATCACATATTAGATGCATGAATTGTATCCCATTAATCTTGAAAATATTACCAAAAAATAGATTAGTAAACCATAAAAAATTATTCATCATAAAACTAATAGTGTATCTAGTTGGAGGTTACTATGCTTTGTTTTTTCTCATTCCTTGAGATCGTACCCACCCATCCTGGTTCATGAAGAAGGGGATTTGAGAGTCTCTAAAATTGAAGAAACTAAGGATGATCAAGTTGACTGTGGTAGTGAGTAAGAATTTCTAGATAATAATTCACATGAATGTTAGGATTATTATTTAAATCACTCATATTTTGAAAAATAAAGTAAACCTCTTGAGATGTCGTCTATTTTATCTATTCATCTAATGATTCCCAAGTCAAGGAACTTAAAGAAGCAAGTACATGGCCTCAAATGTGATTGGTCCCCACTTTTTATCACATAGGAAAAGATCAAAATCCCATAACATCAATATAAGGATGGAAAATCATGTAGAATATATGGTTTTACTCTATTGGATGCTATTGTAGTTATGGTTTATGAAGGGACTGATGAGGATGACAATGATAAACCCATGTGAGTAGAATATGCTGATTCAATAATGGAAATTGATAAGGTAATTATTTAAATATTGATTCAATCATGGATCCTAGTGGTAATTATATCCAATGGAGTCATTGGTAAGCTCTGGACACTTCATTCCAAAATGAGAATCAACTGGGGACCCCTTTATCCTCACCCTATCTAAAAACTCATGTGTAAATAGTGAAGCTTGAAGCCTTATTCTATTTGAAGGGATATAAATTGGGAACCAAGTATAATATTCTATTGGTTTCTTATCTAGTTCAAGAGTATGTGGTTGTATATTTTTTCCCTATCTTATCATATATGATTTCAAAAGTCCATACCATCCCCTCCTCCCATGACAATCAAGAAAAGGATGTCCACATAGAAGAAGGTGTGGGGCATGTCGAGTATCCTAGGTAGCATGGTTAGAATATGGGATCTTCCCATTACACTAGTTTATAACATGGGGATGCAGTCTTAATAATGGATCAAACAGGACCCAACCAACCCTCTTTTTCTAGAAATTTGTTTTGGATGTCTCTTCCCATAAAATGGAATTTTTTGCATTGATGGATTTTATCTCAATTTAAGTAATATATAAACAAGGATGAATCCCATAAAAATGGTGTACCAACAATAGGTAAATTCATGAATAAGTGTTTAGAGAAATATAATCCATGTTTAATGTGTATAGATTCCATGACCTAGTTAGCACAATTATCCTTAATGGTATGTTTTCTATTTGGAACAATTTAATTATATATTTTAATATACTCGTTGAATAAATAACTTTTATGTTTAATAAATGGATTAATATGTACACATATAAATGTTAAATGTTTCCCTTATTATTAATGTACAGGTTAATTTTGTGGAATACTGAACTCTGATTTCTAATATGAAAATGAATGTATCTCATTAGTTGTTTAGTGATGAATCATTGATTAGGGGAAATTGAGTAATATTTATAGAATTTTAAATGAGAATAAATTTAAAATTCATTTTTATATTAAAATTATGATTGAAATGATTCTTTCCAATTATCATTTGATGATATAAGCCTCATCATTTGATGAAATGAATACTTAGTGAAAATTTTTATTGCAATTAATTACTTGATGTGAAGTAGTCTCTAAATTGTAGAGGGAAATATAGTGAACATACATTTGTTATTATTTTTTACAATCAATTATATTTATTTTATGATCTTATGATTTTTATTGTATAAAAAATATAGGAATTTTTTTATTTTTTTATGAAAAAAAAACATTTATTATTTTTACACTTTTTAATGATGTTTTTTAGGAATGTATAGATCAAATATTGAGAAAATAAATAAATAAATTCATTAAACAGTTAAGATAAAGATAAAAAAGTTAAAAAAGTTTTAGTCAGTGAGGAGGAGAAATCATTACTTTTATTAAACATGAAAATTGATCCTTTCTCCGTAAACAGTCACTTAGACCAAATGAATATCTTCATCACATTAAACTATGATGTGTTGATCAAGATATTGTGAAACAAAGGAAATAGTCACATGTTCATATCATTCAATTAAAAATACTCATCACTATGAAATATTCATTTAAACATTCCAATTCTGATTAAATGGAACGTTGATGAAGATTAATTAGTATTCATATGATGAAAAAAATAAAATGTTCATTACAAACTAATTAATATCTACATAAAATAATTCAAAAATTCACTAATGTAAAAGAATATTGATCAAATTTACATCCACATTCTGGAGAAACCTTGTTAGAATTTAACAGTATGTATTTCTTCTCATGCATTTATAAAACATTAATAATGACTTTTATTTGACCAAAATAATATCCAAAATTGACGTATGGACAACCAATGCCACGGTTTTGTGTTTTTCATTTGTCATCGCCATAATTAATTCAAATCTAAAATCCATTATCATCTAAATATTCATAACATTGAACTGTTATAGATGGAACCAATGCTAATTGGTAAAAATGTTCATTTACTGTAGGGTCATCAAACTCTCGTAGATCATGGACCTATATATTTCATATAATTCATTAAAACATTTTGAATAAATAAATTAGTACTACAATTAAATTATCATTAAAATACATTTATATGTACAATATACTTGAACCCTTTATGAAATGATGCATATTAGGCCCCTTTAATTTTATTATCACTCACACGAGAGTTCCCTTTTTTCGATTCATAATGTGTTCCCTATAAATTATAACACCAAGTTAATGTGATCAAAATATATATGCAAAAAAACATATAAAATATCAACAATTAAAATGATAATACATTTACTGTATAAACGGTGCTACTGATGGAGTATTGAACAAGATATATCAATTAGGGGGGATAAAATGTCTATGAATCATGTAAACCTATTTTTATAAAGGTTTATAATTTGTACTTTTGTTTTATCAAGTGAAATAAATTTCCCCTTTTATACTCTAAATTAATAAATTTTCATTATTCATAATGAAATTCATTATCTACAATAAAGTGTCATATAGTTTGAACATTTCATTCATTTCACATTCATAAGTCATCACAGGATCACCCTAAAATACGTTCAACTCATCATCAAATACATGAAGGTAAACATAATTCTCATCCCTCACACTTCTAGGTCCATCAATAAGAGTGAAAAGTAATAGAAATTGTTATTTTGTACAATTCCTCAGTGGAAGATTTACGAAACCAACACCACGGGCCATGTGGTTTGAGTTTCTCCAAAAATACCCATGAATTAATTATAACCATCGGCTACCAATGCTAATTAGACATTAAAAATATCATTAGATAATTCTAGGTGTCTCTTACTGAAATCCTTCCATTCAAGATAGTTTTTTGGGTGGGTTATCAGATAACCATTATTATTTCATTTTATATTCTATATAATTAATTTTAACCATTAAGTAATATAAATTGTATTTTTGACCTCATATTCAGACAAACGGACACATTTTCTTTAAAATAATTGATTTCCCTTCTTTCTTAGTCTTACATTGATCAGTCTGGTTTCCCCTTTTATCTTTTACCAAGTAGAGTCATAGACCATACAATTATTTAAATAGATAGTTCCCTTTATAAATAACATATTGTTGTTTTCACTTGAATCTATGTTCTCATATGTGAAACCTAAGTTCTCTTTCAACTTATAAGAATGGTAATATAAATCAATACTCTTAACATCACCAATAATTACTTTTTTCAATGACACCAAAATCATGTCGAATATTGAATCTTACCACTGATTCAAATACATCATGTTTAAAAATTACATGATAAATCAAAATTTACTGTAACTAGTACACCTATAATATCATTCATTTTTTGTATCATCAAGTACTTCATAAAACCTCAAAAAAAAGATATCTACACTGAAGTGACAATTTAATTCACCAGTCTCAACATTTTGGATGTTAATTCCTTCAAGAGTGACCCCAAGTACAATTTTGGTATTAAATTCAAGCATCAGATCAGCTATCTGTGGATAAAAAACCATATGAACTTTTTCTATATGATGAAAACGAATATATTATTCCCCATTATGAGTCCAATTCCAATAATTTTTTAGAAACCCATCCATGAATAAGTTCTCCCTTAGAGTGTCTTGTATGAATTTATAATTTTTCACATTTTCTACATCAAAAAAAATATAGACACTTTTAAATCCTTTAGTGTAATTAATAAATATAATAATTACCTAAAAATATTATTTAGATGTTTTATATGGATTTTAAATCAAACTATTATCAATATTTGTATCTATAAAACAAGTAGTAACATTTATATAAGAAATTGTATTCCTTGCATTTCATGAATTTCAAATCACAATATGTATTTAATATAATTTATAACCAAATCAATATAGACTTCAATATAAACTAATCCAAATTTAAAAAAATAGTTCACAAATGAAACTATCATCATATTTTATGTTATATTTAATTATTTATACATTATTTTTTTAATGTATTATTTTAAAGATTAAAAAATAATCTATAGAGGTTCTTATAAAACTTGTCCAAATAAATATTATTTCTACTGATAGAAAATATATAACAAACAAATATATAAAACAAAACACAAATAAGAAATATTTTTTTATGATATGATGATTTATTTTAAAAAAATCAATAGATAAATAAATCAGAATTGATATTTAAAGGACATGTAAATATAACAATAATATATAGTCTTGATTATAATATATGAATAAGTTGTCAAAATATGTATTTTTTAATAATATTTGAAAATAAAATAAATATATTATGGTGGGGACTCTATTATGTACAACTCATCCAATAAATCCTCAAAACCTAAAACCTAAACCATAAATGGGGCTTCTCTTGAGAAAAAAGGAATTCAAGGAGTCCTCCTAATCATACAACTCCTTTATTATTACACTTTTTTTTAGAAAAATCCATATTCAGAAGAATTATAAATAATTAACTAGAGTTCTTGAAATTATTTAAATTAAATTTCATGAAATTATAAATACATAAACTAATATAAATTTATGAATATAAATATTATCCATCAAGTTGTCTAAGATATAATAAATGGATAATGGTTGTAGTTTTCTTTTTCATGGAAAAAAATTATCTCAATATGTAAAAAATAGTTTAATATTTAAAATAGAGATAATTATGATGGAAAATAATATGTATATATCAGTCAAAATTAATCAATTATTCAAGAAATAATATTATAATAATTAAATAAAATGAAAATATCACACACTAAAATAATTTAACACCCATTTTTATAAAATCAATGATTAATTTTATTAAACAATTAGTTGATAAAAGCTTATATGAGAAGAGAAAAAGTATTATTATTCTATTTCCCAAAATTTTTACACAAAATAATATCCTACATGATGATGAAATGGTTTTTATAACTACTGATGATAAGATTGTGGACTATTCATCGACTAAAATAGCTGATTCAATCCATCGTGTATCATACAAATAAAATCCATTATTAAATTTCAATAAATGTGAATTATACAAAGCATAAATTAATCAAACCATATGCGGGTTAATCAATGATTTATTATTGTTATAATTGATGAATTTAATTTATATAGTAAATTTTTGGAACAAAATCAATCTATTAATAAAAATCAATAAATTACAACAATCACTCATAAAATTGAATTTCATTAATAAATAAATGTATAATTATTAAAAAAATAACACAATAATTAAATATATATTAATATTAGTAAATGATATATTATTTCATAAATATGTATAGCAGAAACACTGGTGTATTTAATTAAGGAAATGAACATTAAATGTTTCTTAAAAAAAATGAATTTAACATCCTCCCAAATGGATTGCCATAATTAATTTAAAAAAACATTATGTATAAAAAAATATTAAATCAAATCACATTATATACCATAATATTACACTTTTAAATGTTTGATATAATATCAAATAGGCATACTTTTCATACATATTAAAATGATCATACAAACAATTATTTACTAAGAATTTCATAATTACATAAATAAAATATATAATTTTATGATTGGTCAAAACATCAAAAAATTATTTATTTGTTAAATATTATCAATGTTAAATAATTATAATAATATTTATTTAAAAAAAATTCATTTACAATGCTTCATTCCATCAGTAACCCAATACATCAAAAGACCTAACCAAAACTATATGGAATTAATTATGAATAATTAATTTCAATGGGTAGTAAAAATGTATCAAATGTTAAATCAATATAATACATACATGTAATATAAGGTTTAAATAAAATAGGTTGAATAATCTATGATGGTTGTGATATCACCATCAGTGGAAAAGAGTGGGCAGCGGTAGTGACCCGGAACAAAGTCGGTGATGGAAGCGGTTTTGGAAGGCCTATAGTGAGGGTAATGGAAATGAAATAGATGGTTTATCGGAATCTTGGGTAGCTTGAAAAAGGTTGTGTTGAGTTTTAGTGGAGTGTGGTGGTGTGGGTTGAGAGAAAATGGAATCGGTGGATCATGTTGTGGTGGAAGAAGCTACAGTTGCAGCAAGGGTTTGGGGGTGGATGGGTGGAAATGTCACTAGTTTAAGAGGATGAGGGGTTTGTGGGAGGGAGATATACATTAAGGGATGGAGGGTAGATGGGAAGTGGTGACCATGGGAGTAGAAAAGATAGGGAGGGGTAGATAAAGGGTCAAAAAGGGGAGGGTATAGAGTTTATGATAGGGGATATAAGTAGCATGTAACAACTCATACTTTTTGAATTATATTTCTTTCTTGAGAAAATTTGTGTTGTATTATTTTTTATTTAAAAAATTTATCTCATGAATAATTAAGTGAGTATAATTTGAAATGTTGTCATAATTATTCTACCATTATATGAATTTTGGCCAATAAGACCATTGGAAACAATAATCATCATATAAATTTCATGTTATAATTTGAGTTTATAAGTAGAAATTAACAAAGGTAATTAATAAAGAAGGGAGAAATGATGACCTCAATAAGAATACTCATGTTGTATAAAGACCATTGGTCATAAAATGTGGGGTAGGTAGATTTTTTGGGATTCTCTCTCAATCAATCCCATATAGATCTTTAACAAGTGAAGCTTGTACGAAATTCCATATGGTAGATGTTCAAGGTATTGTAAATTACCACTCAGGCGATGTTATCCAAGATTCCCCGTCAGTCTATCATAATTGCACATGTTGCTCTTATGTCGTATACATGGGTTAAAGGGGGTTATTTTTCAATCCCTTAGTTTATTAAAGTATAATGACTGTATATAAATAAATTTTTTGTTCTGTCAATTTTATTTTAAGAATAGTTTTCCATAATAAAAAATATGAAGAATTTGATAAATTGGTCTTTCATATAAAAATTATACCTTTTGAAAATATATAATTATTATTATAAACTAATTTATCATGGATACTGTTTTATTTAATGAAATATAATGATTAAAATAATATTGTATAAAAATCAATGACAATTTGTTTTTTTATTCAACTGTTAGAAATTTTACTATTCATATTAAATCAGCAATTATTTTTAACAAATGAGGATTTTTATATTAGAAATATTAAATTACTTTATTTATAAAATTCTTATGAAAAAAATATAATTTTTAAATTATCACATTTAAATTAGATTAGTTTGTGTTTATGAGAATTTTATAAAATGCATTCTTTTTTCATGAATAGTAAAAATATAGTTTCAGTTTTTTGTTTTGTTTAATGAAATCATAATAATATCATAATGAGGAAATAACTAATTAACCATAATAAAGAACATGATTTTTTTATTTTATAAATAATAATTTTTTTATTATATTTTATTTAATTCCAAAATATATAATTTAATTTCTATATTCTAAAATTGAAACTTTTACTTTAGAAATGTTATTTTTTTTTAAATATAATTTTCATTTCAATGTAAAGTATTATAAAATTTTAATCGACTCATCGAGACTAAAATAACATTAATGGTGTCCCATGTGTCAAATACCATGGTCAAATACTATGGAAGATCCCACGGTTTTTCATTTACCACAACCTAGGTTTCCACACACTAAATTTAGAAATTAATAAAAAAATTCCCAAATGTTTCTATAAATACCTGTAACATTCACCATTTAAGTTCACATGAAATTCCTCCTACATTATTTTATGATATTTATAACTCCCAAGGTTTCCTCAATCCCCCACAGTCTAGATCTATATGTTTTAGGAACTACTCTTCTTGGTATTTGAAATCTATTCATTGATTTTTCTTTCATGTTTTGTCTTTATGATGTATGACAATAAAATTTCCAAAATACGTTCTTATATCCAATTTATTTTATCACTTTAATATTTTAATATTATTTTTTTAATGGGAGTTCCATTTCCCTCTATTTTAACCCTTTTCCAAAACTATTTTTTATATCACATTATGCTACCCATTTTACTTCTCAAAAGTTTTCTCCTCACCTTAAGAAATTCCCTTTTATTTTATTTTTTCTGAATACCCAATTCTATTTATTTTATTAGTGTATTCAATGTGATTTTAAAATGATTTATTTTATTCTTTTATTTACTTACATAAAACCCCCCATTCCCTATCTAGGTGTAAAAAATTACATAAATATATTCTCTTCTATGAATTTGTTTAAATGTTGTTATATTTATATGAAACCAGTATATTTTATTCTCTATGGGTTATTTATGAAATTATTTATTATGGTCTATATGTATCAAATTAATTAATTAATATAAAGGTTAAACATTGATATTTCACCAATTAATTGGGTTAATAATTTATTCTCTAGAGATGACATGTCTTCTGACACCTTATTGAATAACCATGCAAATTTTTATGACACCACTATGAAAAACCATCATTATATAATTATTAATTTATCATTTAAATGTTTTAGACACATTTAAATATTTTTATTCATGTTATTGTTATTATATTTCACTTTCTCATGTCTTTATGATAATCCTTTAGTTCTTATTGATATTTCTCATGTTCACATGTAAATTGTTTCCCTTGCTTTAACATACTAGGCAATATTGTTACTCTCTCCTTTGATGTTTTTCCTCAGGATATTAGATATAGTAAATGTAATTAGGTTTAGTTAAAAGATAGGATTCCGTAGTTAGTATAAAAGTTAGGTTTAGTTGTTTTTGGAATTTAGGATTTCGAAATTTAAGGAAGAACCCTAGAGACATGTTCAATATAGGAAAATATCCTGGTATTTTTGTGAAATATTAAGTTAATATTTTTCAAACAAAGATATACATGTTAAGATATTAACCAGTGGATGTGGATTTGAAATATATATATCTAAGGGTGAAACCATAATAAACACCATGAGATAAAATTGAACAGGTACAGATGAATGAAAATAGGTTTTGTTTCACTCTTGGTTTGACACCCATAGGGGACATGTTTGGTTAATTGCAAGATTTTTATGAACCATTTTAAAGGATTTATAGAAAATTTAATTATTGATAAAGAATAGCATATTTATAAATGATGTTTTAAGAAATAATGTAGAGACCCAGAGCATGATGTACATGGACATTACAATACTTTTGCGGAATACTTAATACATAACAAAAATAGACACCAAAGGACCGTAATAGTTTAGTGTCTTTGGAAACTCGGAATATAATCTTCTAATCCTGGTGAAAGATCTTCAATATCTCCCATAAAGATCTTCCCCTTTTTTCTTACCTAAAACCATTCATTATTTCATGGGGAAAAGAAATCATAAAAGTGGTGAGCTCAAATTCCCAGTATGGGTAAACATAGATAATATAAAACACTCCATAAACATTAGAATGAAAAAACAAGAACATAAAATCTAAACATCAAAATCTGGAGAAAATACATGAATCTTGGAAGTAGGTAAGGCATATATCATAAGAGAACATCAATCATGATAAAATAGCATTGGAATAAAACATTTAATTGTGGCAACCATTAAGCACATGTTATGATTTCCATAGTATCCAAGGCATTGCTACCAATACCATCTTAGTGGACAAAGTCCCTTTCTGAATAGAGTTCACTCCTCATTTCAGTCCTATAAAACTAAACCGGATTAACATACTGTTCCATCCATGTCTATCTCATGATATATAAATCTTTACCCAATGCATTGGAGGGAGATATAGGTCCCACCCATCTCATAATGAAATCATTCTTACTTGTGCCACAAAATAAACATACATCATTCAAAATAACCCAACGAATAAAATGGGTTTCATAATCATCATCCCATCATCACATAATACATATAAAAGAAATGGGTTTCATTTAATAATAAGAAAAGTGAAAACATGTAAATCATAGAGACATTATACATGAAACATAAACATATTAAATAATGTCATCTCAGATGGAAAAATGGTTTTGATAAAAAACTTGAAATGTGTTCTTGGGGAAAATATGCTTTCTTCTTCAAACTCAATTTCTTTTCACAAAACATCATGAAATATTAGTAGAAAATGATTTTGTTGAAAATATTCATGAAATGTTTTTGAGGAAGCTTCATGAAAATAAGGCTTTATAAAACCGTAAAAATTTGTTCGTACCATATAAGTTAAAAAACATTCTTCTCATACTTTTCCCGGAAAAGTCAAAATGTACCACGTAAAAGAAAGATTACATACATACCATTTAGTAAATTTAAAAATGGGTAAAAAGGACAATAAACATACATGAAACCATTTTTAGGAAACATGGACCTTGATTAGAACAATAACCCCAGTAAATATTTACGAATAAACAATCTCAGATAAGAACAAGAATGAAAACGTTATCCCTTACCTTATGTCTGATATGCTTCGTATGTATCTGAACCTCCTGTATAATGATTTAAATAATGTCATTGACTAATTAAAAAATCATATTAAGTTTTATGATGTCATATATGGTTCACTTATGTCATTATATTACCCGTTCTTTTGTAAATTTCATGTTAAAAAGTGTTTTTGGTAAAATCGTTTCATTTATCATATGTGTTTTGACTTTTCGTTCTTGATTTTATTAATTATATCCAGATTTACATAATTGTAGAATGTAAAACATGATTTATATATAATATATATTCATCATATACATATATATTATAGATCGATATAAGGAAGGAAATACACCGTTCATGGAGACGGTAGGTCGTACGTACGCATGAACGTTGTTTTCGTTTCTTTATTGAATTGAATGAAATTAATTAGATAGAATAAATATATATAAACACAAATCATGTATCATTATTATTTCTCATATTTCAGTATTACTTATTGTATATACTTTATAATCATTCATGAATGGTTATCATGGAGAATGAATCATATCGTGTCGTGGAGACGGTAGTCCGTACGTACGCACGAGCGATGATATCATTCCCATGATAGTGTAATTGAATTTAAGTGTATTTATAATATTTCAGAATCAATATTACTTTTAAATAATCATATATAGTTATATATTTACACCATTATACCCATCCAAGTAAGGGTGGTGGTTGAAAACAGATTACACCACGACGTGGAGACAGTATTCCGTACGTACGCACAGGTAGTGATTTCGTTTTTTGTAGGATAGATAGATGATGAAATGGGGTTGTTCCATACTTATAATAACATATCAGTATATTAGTGATACTGATTTTATTACTTCATAATGAAACAAATAAAGAAGAATATGTAGAATAAGAAATAAAGTTGAAATAATCGGTAACGGATATTACCTCTTCTTTCGACACGCCTTTTTGAAACCTCCTCTTAGGGCACTAATATTGGTATTTGAAGAAGACCATAACCTCTAGGATATTTCTAGGGAAGTGGATAAGAGAACATGGCAGGGTTTTTCCGAGCTTGAAGGCTCAAAGTGGTGTGAGAAAGAGAGGGAGGAGGTGCCCTTTTATAAGGGAGGAGAGGGAACATTTTGAATAACTAAAAATATTATTTTATTATAAAGTCATATTCGTTTTTTAATAGATATAAATTGAGTTATTTAGAATATAAGGTGGGGATGGGTAGAAATCCTCTCATAAAATATAATTTAGACAGGTTTAGGTTTCTATTTTAACCTTATCATTTAAATTTAATTTTTTGTTAAATAATTTTTCTTTTACAGTGTCTTCTTGTTTTCTTACACTATAAGGTTAATAAACATACAATAACAAGCCAAAAGAACCCCAAGTTGTTTATTATTAAAATATATAGCCATATATAAGTAATTTGGCCGAACCATATATTTTTAGGAAAAAATTAACAATTAATAATATAATATTTGTTTTGAAAACTATTATATGTCAATTGTTAAACTATTTGGTAATTGATTTTTTTGAAGATCATAAAAAATGATTAGTTCACAAAAAGATACTTAAATCAATAATAACATGTCATTTTAACATAGAAAATTATTTTTATTCATAAAACGTATCAAATTACATTTATTTGGGTATTTATAACATCAATTATGTCAATATTTCATTGATAAGATAAATACTGCATCATCATTCTGTCATAAATAAATTAACATATATAATGTCTAAAAATAAAAAATAAAATACCATTATTTATAAAATATTTTTATCTTTCTAATTAATATTTATAGTATAATTTATCTTATGTAAAACTCAATATTAAATATTATTTAGTTATTAAACATTGATTTTAACTATTTTAACCCTTCTTTAAATAAATTAATAATAAATGTCCTAATCTATTCCAAGTTGGCCTAAAGGGTAATATTTTATCCCTAATTTTGTTTTTGGTCGAATAACATGTATCCAATAGAATTAAGACATGTGTTAGGGAAATAATAATATCATTTTTACCCTTAATTACCCTATTTACTTTTAACCGTGGTAAAAAAAGTAAAAAGTTACTATTCACCAAAATTTCTTTTCATCTCATTAAACCAAATTTTACATACTGACATCAACCATGTCTCTTATATTTTTTTAATTTCATTCAAAAAAGTGGTAAAATTAAGTTTTATGTAAATTTTCAATTTCTCCTAGGAGGTGGATAAAAGACGGTCAAAAGTTCAATAAACTTTTTATATAGATACAATTATTATAAAATGACTGCAATGAATTAAATTGAACTTATATAGGTATTATTTATCAATTTTGACCTAAAATTAGTTTAAATAAAATAAATAATTATTTAAATAAAATGTCGGTTATTAAATAGTAACAAGTGTTTTCACTATTCATCAAAAATTGAAATTTTTCAGAAAAAATACCAAAATTTCACCCTAGGATAATTTCGATATTCCGGATCAAAAATGAATTCCATTTTCAAAAAAAAATTTATAAAATTTCAAAAAGTTGGTATTACTATTTATAACGGCTAGTTTTAATAATATTTTAATAGTATATCATTGTTTAGCGAAATGCGGTATTGCGTACAACAAACGCTATTATGGAAGGTCGCACTTGCGTGTAATGCAATCCATGTCAGGGATGTGTGTTGTGCAAGCTCCTTTTTGTGTAGTGTACAACACATGAAATTAATGAAATTAAAAAGAATATTTTCCATAAAATCACGGGGTGTTACATTTTACCCCCCTTAAAATGAATTTCGCCCTTGAAATTCATCGGGGTTATAAATTGTTTACTACTTGAATGTTTCTTTAATAGAAACCCACATCGCAAAAAGGAATACTAAAACTTAATATTAAAAACTAAAGTATGAAACGTAAAAATTACCCAAAGTAACTTATCACTGGGTTTCTATATAGGAGAACATAGGTTAAAATATGGATATGGAAGAAAAATCTAACCATCAAGTTCTAATGGAGAGTTGTAGAGAACATGGCTATGAAAAATACATCAATCACTATAAGGCCCCAGCCTTAAACCTTACTTAATATTGAATTAAATGAATAATTCACATTGAGGATCTTTTCAGGTTTAGAGTTTTAGAGAATTAGAACATAACCATTACATCTTAAAAGATTACAAAGTAGACACTTCTACTAAGTCTCAATAAAATAAAAACTCTTAAAAAGAAAGATGTCTAGATTCCATGTTTTAGATAGCATGAAATTCCCTTGATCCCATCCTTGATCTTATTCCACTTTAAGTCCTGTGAAAAACATTTTGAAAAACTTGGGGTGAGCATAAAAAGCTCAGTAAGGGATACAAAAAGAATGAAAACTGTTAGTTTTTCAAACATCAAGTAGACCATGTATACTATATCAAAGTAATACCTTCACCTTCATGAAGTAGTAAAAAAATTCTTCACTGAATAAAGTATCATTACTTACCTTTTTTTAACCAAAGGATTACCATAAAACCCATATAAAGAACACATAGAATATATAAAGGTATCTTGGGACATAAACATACTTAAGTTAAATAACCATACGGTTGACTTCCACACATATCACTTAATGGAATATCCATACAGACAATTTCCATACATACTTAATGGAATAGCCATACGTCCGACTTCCATACCCAATGCATTGGAGGTTATAACGTAACCACCCGTCCTTGTATTCACGGCACCACCCGTTATATGGTTTATAACGTAACCACCCGTTAAAATGTCCATGTACCAATATAAAATCATAAAACATAAAACCAATATAAAGGAAAGATAACATTTCCACATTTCAATCACAATATATCATAAATATATTGACATAATAGAATTCTTTATCAAAACCATTTTCAATACCAAAATACATAAAAGAGTATATGGTATTTATTTTATTTTAAAAACATTACGGCTTGGTGAGGAAGCCAAAGATTAAATAATACTCACGGCGGCGGAAAGGGTCGTTGTCACCGCGTACGTTAAAAAAACATTGCTTTTTGTCGTTTAGTAAAACGCTTCGTAGAAAAAGATTCCTTCTGTATAAAAGTAAAATTCAAAGGATTTTATACACCGTATAAAAGAAAGTTGTGTATAAAACGAAATATGCCTCAATGAAAGGAGATTGAGATGAAGTCCCTTACCTTGGGTCCGACTTGACTCGATCGTTCTTTAACGTCCTGAATAATAAACGTGAGTTAATTTATACTTGATTAAGAACATTTTTAAAGTTCATTATTCTTTTTATATCACTTATTTCCATGTTATAAACATTATGTAACCATTTATGTTAATAATGTTTGTTTTGTCAATATTTGGTTCTTAAGTCGAAAGTTGACTTCTTACAATTACATGTTGTTCGTGTGGTCAAAAGTTCATTATATACAAAATGAAATTTCTGATTTGGATATCATATATATCATATATATCCATCATATACTTGTACTTATAATATTACATAACCATTTAGAGGTAATAAATGAAATGCACCGTTCATGGAGACGGTAAGCCGTACGTACGCATGAACGCTACTTTCATTTCTTTGTCATATTAATGGAATTAAAACTAAATGAGAGGTATTTATATTTTAATTCCAGAATTATATTCATCATTTAGATATATCATTAATCATATATATCCATTATATACATGTACTTTTAATAGTACATTACATTTGGGGATAAGAAATGAAATGCACCGTTCATGGAGACGGTAAGCCGTACGTACGCATGAACGCTACTTTCATTTCTATCTCATACTTTAATGGAAATAAATAATAATGATATAGATTTATATTATAATTCCATTATAACATCATATATAATAACTTTAAATCCATCCTTTACACGTCCCACATATGTGATTAACGAATCACATCACTTTTAGGGGGCGGTAGTCCGCACTTCCTTAAATGAAGATATCATGTTTACCCATAATGGAAACCATAAAGGTATGACCAAAATGAAAAAAACAGAATCTTGAAGAAAACATAAACATATTATATATCATATATAAAAATAGTGACATCATAATAGCCACCTTTGAAGGTGTTAAATGAGTATTGAACAATCATCGTTTCGGGAGGCAGAATTTCGCCATCCACGGAAACCGTATGTTCATTAACCATTTGTTGTAGTTGTGTGAGAGTGTAGCTCAAATAAATATTATAAAAACATCCTAGTATATTGAAGATGCTTGTGTTGTTACAAAAGAAGTAAATAAAAAGAGTTTAGAGGGTTGGAGAAGCAAAATAAAACAAATGAACAAGAGAGAATGAATTACCTTTAAAAGTGTAACTCCCTTTTGATTTGAGTCTAAAGGCTTCCTTTGAAAGGCTTATACCCAAAGGGAATCCTCTAGGATGAGGAGAGGGATGTGGAGAGAGTAATTGGTCAGGGGTTGGCCGATCCAAAGGCTTGAGAAGTGTGTGAAATGGGGTAGAGGTGGGGGCCTTTTATAAGAGGAGAGGATGGGCACTTTTGGAAAGTAAAGAAATATTACTTTATTTGAAAATGTGTTTCGGTTTTAAAAGGTCCCACATTGATATAATTCGTGGATAATGTGATAAGGCTTCTAAATCCACTCAACCAATTGGTTTTGGCCATGTGTAGGTTTTATATTTTTCATTATCTTTCCATTTTATTTAAATCGTCAAATAATGATGTCATCGCTGCATCATTATTATGTCATATATAATTTAATTTATTTAATGTCTAAAAATTATAAAAAAAATACTATGATGTAGGAAATATTTTTAGCTTTCCAATTACTATTTATAATCAAAATTGGGACTTGTATAACTTACTCAAAAATTATTTTAGTAAAACAATTCATGTTAGTGTCATTTCCACTTTAACGTTAAATAAAAATATATTAATGTAATTTTCCAACTAAAGTGGCTCCATTGGGTCCCCAAGTTGGGCCATGGCTTGTCGTGGTCGGCCATGACTCACCCAATAGATTTAGGACAAGTGTCATGGTGTTTTCACATTCTTATAATACCATTTTTACCTTAAACTACACTAATTACCTCTAATCGCGATTAAAAACTTAATAAGTTACTATTCACCAAAAAATTATTATAATCTCATTGAACCACATTTTACTTCTTAATGACAACCATGTATGTCGGATTTTCAAAATTCAATACACATTAGTGGTAAACTTTCATTTAACTGAAAAGTCAGTTTGCTTGATTACCACTTAGTGGTTTCACTATTCATCAAAAATTGAAGTTTTTCAGAAAATTACCAAAAATTCACCCTAAGATATATTTGATATTCCGAATTCAAAAATTAAGTCCATTTTACAAAATTCAAAACATATATGTCAAATTAATTAATTTAATAATTAATTCCCACTGTCATGACAAATAGCGTGTTTTTGTGAAACAATAAGTATGAAAAGATTGGCACCAGTTTAAGTCCAATTTCAAAGTGAAATAGATTCCAATGACCACCATTGGATTAACTGGTAAAAATATTTTCTAATTTCACTTTAAAACCAATTAAAATAATAATCTAATCATATAAATAATTTAGATTAAAAAGAGGTTTTGAATTAAAACACAACATTTTATACTATTCATTAAAAAATGAACTTTATCGGAAAAATACCAAAAAAATACACAAAGTAAAATTTGATGTCCCGATTCTTAATAAGAGTTTTATTTGGTCCAAAAGAATGTATAAGAGTGATCAAAACTATATTTAATGACGGTTCTCCGTCAAAAGGTGATAAGTGAACCTTTAGTGAAAATTAGAGTATATATGCCTAAAATTGAACTCTTTCCGTATTTTAAGCCTTTATCTTTTATTGGGTAAATGTATAAACATTTAAAAACATATCTAATCATATTTTAGTTATTTCTATCCATTCCCGCCAGTACAACGGCTACTTGTTAACTAACATTTAAAATAATATTATTATATTACTAGTGTGCTACGTATGTTTCAAAGTAACTCATCGTTGCGTATCGGGTACGCTATCGAACATAGCAACCCCTTTACAATAAAATTAATATTTAATTTGTAAATATTAATAATTATGAAAATTCTTTATTCTTTATTTACCTGGGATGTTACATCCTTCCCCCCTTTTGGGAATTGCGTCCTCGCAATTTTATTCACTTTTCAAAATAAGTAGGGGTATTTATCCCTCATAGCATTTTCAGATTACCACGTTACCTCTTCAATCACATGGTTTTTCCACAAAACCTTTACCTAATGAATCACCTTATTCTGTAACACCTGCTCCCTGTGGTCAAGAATCTGGACCGGTTGTTCCTCATAAGATAGGTTCTCTTCCAGCTGAACTACCTCTGGACTCAAAACATGAGATGGATCTGGCATATACATTCTCAACATTGAAACATGAAAAACATTGTGTACCTGAGATAAACTCGGAGGTAAAGCCACTCGGTATGAAACTGATCCAACTCTCTCCAGAATTTCATATGGTCCAATAAACCATGGACTCAGCTTTCCTTTCTTACCAAATCTCATCACACTTTTCCACGGAGAAACCTTGAGAAAAACATGATCACCTACCTCGAAAGATAGATCCTTCCTCCGGTTATCCGCATAACTCTTCTACCTACTCGGAGCTGTTCTCATGTGTTTCTGAATCAACTGAACTTTTTCTGCCAACTCTTCTACCAATTCTCATCCCATCAACTTCCTTTCACCAACTTCATCCCAGAAATCTGGAGTTCGACACCGCTTCCCATATAATTCCTGAAATGGTGCCATCTGTATACTAGAATTAAAGCTGTTATTATAAGAAAACTCAACCAAAGAAAGATTTTTGTCCCAACTTCCCTGATAATCCATCAAACAAGCTCTTAGCATATCCTCCAATGTCTAAATTGTTCGTTCTGACTGCCCATCTGATTGAGGATGAAAAGCTATACTAAAAATTTAATTCCGTACCCAACGACTTCTGAAGGCCTTTCCAAAAGTTAGATGTGAACCTGGGATCACGATCAGATACAATGGAGAGAGGAATTCCATGTAACCTGACTATCTCTTTAAGATACAAACGGGAAATTTGATCTAGAGAGAAAATATCTCGTATAGAAAGAAAATGAGCAGATTTGGTCAAGCAATCAACAATAACCCAGATTGCATTATTACCTCGAGATGTCCTCGGTAATCCCACAACAATGTCCATGGATATATTCTCCCATTTCCACTCTGGCACTTGTAAAGGCTGAAGCATCCCTTTCGGTATCTGCCGCTCTGCTTTAACCTGTTGACATGTCAAACACTTCACAGTAAAATCAGCAATATCTCTTTTCATTCCATCCCACCAGTAATACTCCCGCAGATCTCTGTACATCTTAGTACTGCCAGGATGAACTGAAAACAGTGAACTATGAGCCTCACATAACAACTCATTCTCCAACTGTGAATCACAAGGTACACGTAACCTCTTCCCAAACCTCAAAACACAAACACAAACTTATCCAAGAACTCATGTAAAATTTGATTCATAAGGTCCATGAATACAGCAGGTTCATTGGTTAACCCAAAAGGCATAAATACAAATTCATAATGGCCATATCTAGTACAGAACGCAATCTTCGGAACGTCTGCTTCTTTTACTTTCAACTGATGGTACCCCGACCTCAAGTCAATCTTCGAAAAATACTGAGCTCCCTGGAGCTGATACCACTTCATTCGATGGCCCAACATCTTCTTAAGTTGTTGTAAAGGATTTTACCACCCCTTTCTGCTTGTAGTCTAGCTGCATTCCCCCAGTTGAGTTCTTCGTTGGACACTCGTTTGCATAATGACCCATTTCATTACACTTAAAACATCTTACCGTTGGCTTTTCATTTCCTGCTTGATCATCTTCCTTACAGTTACGAGCAATATGACCAGACTTACCACACCGAAAGCACTTACCAGACTTGGATAAACATTCTCCAAGATGCATTTTACCACACTTCTCACAAGATGGATATTTGGTTTTCTTACCTCCTTGCTTCTTTGATGAATTCTTCCCCTTTTCCTGCCAACTAGACCTCTTATTCTGTTGTTTGTCATAGGACACCTGATCATCGGCAAACTCCATTTCCACCTTCTCCGCACATCGAACAAGTTTTTCATAACTTTTGATCTCAGGAGAAGCGAAATCCCTTCGATACTTTGGCTTTATCCTTGAGTAAAAACGATTTATTTTACTATCAAGATCTCGTATGAAGTTTGGAGCATACCTTGCCAATCGAGTGAACTCTTCTTCATAAGCAGCCACTGAATCATCCTCCTACCTCAATTCTAGGAACTGCTTTTCCATCCTAAGACGAACCACCTTAGGAAAATATTTCTCAAGAAACATACCTTTGAATTCGTCCCAGTGAAGATCCTCAATCTCATCACTATACCTTATATTTTTCACCATCGACCACCACTGATCAGCTTCACCTTCAAAACGGTAAACAACAAGACTAACCGTTTGATGTTCTGAACACCCCATGACATCAAAAATCTTCTCCAGTGCTTTAATCCACCCTTCAGCTTGCACAGGGTCAGATGATCCTCTGAATGATGGGGGATGTTGCCTCATCAAATGTTCCACCACTGACATGTTCCTCTGCGGTTGATCTGGCTGATCTCGTGCATGGATAGCACCACCATTTATAGCCTGAGTCAATTGTGCCATCACTGCAACAAACTGTTCAGTTTTGATTCCGACCATCTCAAGTTGCTGATTTGGAAGGTTTTCTTCCTCCTGATGTCGTCCCAACATAGCTGCTTTGTTTCCTCTGCGGAAAACCATTCTGAACACAGAAATATCTTAGGCGAATCAACATGGTAATCCGTAAATGCTATATCATTTCAATCATATCATAAATTAACTTATAATTTAACAATTTTCTAACTCCTAATGTTGTCTAAACCGACCTTTGATACCAACTATAAGGCCCCACCCTTAAACCTTACTTAATATTGAATTAAATGAATAATTCACATTGAGGATCTTTTCAGGTTTAGAGTTTTAGGGAATTAGAACATAACCATTACATCTTAAAAGATTACAATGTAGACACTTCTACTAAGTCTCCATAAAATAAAAACTCTTAAAAAGAAAGATGTCTAGATTCCATGTTTTAGATAGCATGAAATTCCCTTGATCCCATCCTTGATCTTATTCCACTTTAAGTCCTGTGAAAAACATTTTGAAAAACATGGGGTGAGCATAAAAATCTCAGTAAGGGATACAAAAAGAATGAAAACTGTTAGTTTTTCAAACATCAAGTAAACCATGTATACTATATCAAAGTAATACCTTCACCTTCATGAAGTAGTAAAAAAAATCTTCACTAAATAAAGTATCATTACTTACCTTTTTGTAACCAAAGGATTACCATAAAACCCATATAAAGAACACATAGAATATATAAAGGTATCTTGGGACATAAACATACTTAAGTGAAATAACCATACGGTTGACTTCCACACATATCACTTAATGGAATAGCCATACGGCCAATTTCCATACATACTTAATGGAATAGCCATACGGCCGACTTCCATACCCAATGCATTGGAGGTAATAACGTAACCACCCGTCCTGGTATTCACGGCACCACCCTTCATATGGTTTATAACGTAACCACCCGTTAAAATGTCCATGTACCAATATAAAATCATAAAAAATAAAACCAATATAAAGGAAAGATAACATTTCCACATATCAATCACAATATATCATAAATATATTGAAAAAATAGAATCCTTTATCAAAACCATTTTCAATACCAAAATACATAAAAGAGTATATGGTATTTATTTTATTTTAAAAACATTACGGCTTGTTGAGGAAGCCAAAGATTAAATAATACTCACGGCGGCGGAAAAGGTCGTTGTCACCGCGTACGTTAAAAAAAACATTCCTTTTTGTCGTTTAGTAAAACGCTTCGTCGAAAAACATTCCTTTTGTATAAAAGTAAAAGTCAAAGGAGTTTATACACTGTATAAAAAAAAGTTGTGTATAAAACGAAATATGCCTCAATGAAAGGAGATTGAGACGAAGTTCCTTACCTTGGGTCCGACTTGACTCAATCGTTCTTTAACGTCCTGAATAATAAACGTGAGTTAATTTATACTTGATTAAGAACCTTTTTAAAGTTCATTATTCTTTTTATATCACTTATTTCCATGTTATAAACATTATGTAACCATTTAAGTTAATAATGTTTGTTTTTTCAATATTTGGTTCTTAAGTCGAAAGTTGACTTCTTACAATTACATGTTGTTCGTGTGGTCAAAAGTTCTTTATATCCAGAATGAAATTTCTGATTTGGATATCATATATATCATATATATCCATCATATACTTGTATTTATAATATTACATAACCATTTAGAGGTAAGAAATAGAATGCACCGTTCATGGAGACGGTAAGCCGTACGTACGCATGAACGCTACTTTCATTTCTTTGTCATATTAATGGAATTAAAACTAAATGAGAGGTATTTATATTTTAATTCTAGAATTATATTCATCATTTAGATATATCATTAATAATATATATATCCATTATATAAATGTACTTTTAATAGTACATTACATTTGGGGAGAAGAAATGAAATGCACCGTTCATGGAGATGGTAAGCCGTACGTACGCATGAACGCTACTTTCATTTCTATATCATACTTTAATGGAAAGAAATAATAATGATATAGAGGTATATTATAATTCCAGTATAACATCATATATAATAACTTTAAATCCATCCTTTACACATCCCACATATAGCATTAACGAATCACATCACTTTTAGGGGGCGGTAGTCCGCACTTCCTTAAATGAAGATATCGTGTTTACCCATAATGGAAACCATAAAGGTATGCCCAAAATGAAAAAAACAGAAGCTTAAAGAAAACATAAACATATTATATATCATATATAAAAATAGTGACATCATAATGGCCACCTTTGAAGTTGTTAAATGAGTATTGAACAATCATCGTTTCGGGAGGCAGAATTTCGCCATCCACGGAAACCGTATGTTCTTTAACCATTTGATGTATTTGTGTGAGAGTGTAGCTCAAATAAATATTATAAAAACATCCTAGTATATTGAAGATGCTTGTGTTGTTACAAAAGAAGTAAATAAAAAGAGTTTAGAGGGTTGGAGAAGCAAAATAAAACAAATGAACAAGAGAGAATGAATTACCTTTAAAAGTGTAACTCCCTTTTGATTTGAGCATAAAGGCTTCATTTGAAAGGATTATGCCCAAAGGGAATCCTCTAGGATGAGGAGAGGGATGTGGAGAGAGTATTTGGGCAGGGTTTGGTCGAGCCAAAGGCTTGAGAAGTGTGTGAAATGGGGTAGAGGTGGGGGCCTTTTATAAGAGGAGAGGAGGGGCACTTTTGGTAAGTAAAGAAATATTACTTTATTTAAAAATGTGTTTCGGTTTTAAAAGGTCCCACATTGATATAATTCGTGGATAAGGTGATAAGGCTTCGAAATCCACTCATCCAATTGGTTTTGGCCATGTGTAGATTTTATATGTTTCATTATCTTTCCATTTTATTTAAATCGTCAAATAATGATGTCATCGCTGCATCATTATAATGTCATATATAATTTAATTTATTTAATGTCTAAAAATTATAAAAAAAATACTATGATGTAGGAAATATTTTTAGCTTTCCAATTACTATTTATAATCAAAATGTGGACTTGTATAACCCACTAAAAAATTATTTTAGTAAAACAATTCATGTTAGTGTCATTTTCACTTTAACATTAAATAAAAATATATTAATGTCATTTTCAAACTAATGTGGCTCCATGGGGTCCCCAAGTTGGACCATGGCTTTTCTTGGTCGGCCATGACTCACCCAATAGGTTTAGGACAAGTGTAATGGTGTTTTCACATTCTTATAATACCATTTTTACCTTAAACTACACTAATTACCTCTAATCGCGATTAAAAACTTAATAAGTTACTATTCACCAAAAAATTATTATAATCTCATTGAACCACATTTTACTTCTTAATGACAACCATGTATGTCGGATTTTCAAAATTCAATACACATTAGTGGTAAAATTTCATTTAACTGAAAAGTCAGTTTGCATGATTACCACTTAGTGGTTTCACTATTCATCAAAAATTGATGTTTTTTAGAAAATTACCAAAAATCCACCCTAAGATATATTTGATATTACGAATTCAAAAATGAAGTCCATTTTACAAAATTCAAAACATATAAGTCAAATTAATTAATTTAATAATTAATTCCCGCTGTCATGACAAATAGCGTGTTTTTGTGAAACAATAAGTATCAAAAGATTGACACCAGTTTAAGTCCAATTTCAAAGTGAAATTGATTCCAATGACCACCATTGGATTAACTGGTAAAAATATTTTCTAATTTCACTTTAAAACCAATTAAAATAATAATCTAATCATATAAATAATTTAGATTAAAAAGAGGTTTTGAATTAAAACACAACATTTTACACTATTCATTAAAAAATGAACTTTATCGGAAAAATACCAAAAAATTACACAAAGTAAAATTTGATGTCCCGATTCTTAATAAGAGTTTTATTTGGTCCAAAAGAATGTATAAGAGTGATCAAAACTATATTTAATGACGGTTCTCCGTAAAAAGGTGATAAGTGAACATTTAGTGAAAATTAGAGTATATATGCCTAAAATTGAACTCTTTCCGTATTTTAAGTCTTTATCTTTTATTGGGTAAATGAATAAACATTTAAAAACATATCTAATCATATTTTAGTTATTTCTATCCATTCCCACCAGTACAACGGCTACTTGTTAACTAACATTTAAAATAATATTATTATATTACTAGTGTGCTACGTAAGTTTCAAAGAAACTCATCGTTGCGTATCGGGTACACTATCGAACATAGCATCCCCTTTAAAATAAAATTAATATTTAATTCGTAAATATTAATAATTATGAAAATTCTTTATTCTTTATTTACCTGGGATGTTACAATCTCAAAGCCATAAATTTGTGAAGATCTAAGGTACCATCTGATTCATCAGATATAATAGCACGAGGACAACATTTTTGGTTTTCATTATCATTTCCCTAAAGTTGAAAATTTTTAATTAGAAGAAATTATTACTTGATTTTGGTACAATCTCACTGTCATTCGTTCTTTGAACAATTTCCACTTCATCTCATAAATAATGAAGTTTAATTTGTTATTCATGAAGTGTTAACAGATCATGTTATATAATGATGGGTCATTCCATTTGAATCAAACAAAAGGTTATAAAAAGTTATCAAATTTAAATGAGTCTATCTATTGTTAGGTTAATCGTATAAGATTCCAAAAATGAACTTATACTTCATCTATAATGCCTCTTAATAAAATAAAAAATGTTTCTACTAACCAGGGACTTCCTGTAGGCTAGTGGTACGTGATAAAGGCCAGTCACACTTCAGTTGTGGTTTCGATTCCCACAGCCTTGTCCGACGCGATGGGTTGTCGCCCGTCCTGCATGTTGTCCTTTTTCTAAAACTATATTACTATATCATCAAATCAATAATATCAAAAAAAGTTATATCCTTAAACAGTACTAACTTATGTCCAACATAATCCATTCCAATCATTAGGCTTATCGAAAATACTTCAGTCCATGCTCATAGTATAAAAAATTATTACTTGAAATGTCACATAACAATAACCAGAATGCCATAATTTATCCCCAATATATCATAAGATATATCTTGTTGGTCAAATTAAAAACATATTAATACCTTAATCTTGAATTCACTTGAAGAATGAATACCCATTAAACCTTATTGAAAACATGAATGTTGTTAAATTTTACCACTTTCCACATACCAAAATCCCAAAAATACTATATACTCAAACAATAATATCACTTAGTCCTTATATCATCCATGAGCTCATGAATACAATCAAACATCACATTATCTTCTTATCCATTCACTATGAGCATATAATCTACATTCCAAAATATTTGAATCTCTTTTCATGGTTACCGGTAACATAAAATTATTGAAAACCACAATATACTAATACAAAAATAATCTAATACACCATAAAAGTACCTCAACAACATTATTCATGAATACCAATACATAAACACTTCAATCAATCCTCTTCAATGATTGTAATGGAATAAGTCCTTCCTTGATTTAGAAGTAACTTCTTAGGTTAGGGCATTGAGTTGGGTAATGCAGATGTTCTCCGCAAATAAGACATTGAACTCCATAATAGTCTGTCACTCTATGAACCTTTTCTCCACACAGATAACATTTTTCCCTCCATTTGAGGTATTCCTCATGGTTCTTCTTCCCTTCTTTAGAAATCTCAATCTTCCTTCCTATATGCTCCTCAACATCTGAACTTGCATAAAATTATATCTTCCTCTTATTTGATGAATTAGGAATACCACTAAATTTCATCATGTTAATCATATATCGAGATGACTGATTCAACATTATCACAATATCGTTATCTCTAGGAATTACACAATTTCGCAGCTCATAGTCTCCAATTTGTCCATTGGATTCAATGTTGACTGAATTCCTTCTAGTTCCCTCTATTGATTAAAACAGAAAAAGAATTCTGTGAGAGGAAAAAATCATACAAGGAAAATAACATAATCATGGGGGAGTACCTTCGACATCTAACATCTTAGGTTTAATTCTAATATCATTAACGTAGTTCTAGGACTATATCCTATAAATATACTTATCCTTAGAGACATCCCTATACATTTATTAGAAATATCTCAGGGGATCTCACTAACAGTTTCGCATCCTTGTTTCCAAAGGTTGACTAAACCTTTCCTCTGATACCAACTGTAGAGACCCAGATCTTGATGTACAGGGACATTACATTACTTTTACGGAATACTTAATACATAACAAAAACAGACACCAATGTACCGTAATAGTTTAGTGTCTTTGGAAACTCGGAATATAATCTTATAATCGTGGTAAAAGATCTTCAACATCTCCCATAAAGATCTTCCCCTTTTTTTTCTTACATAAAACATTTCTTTATATCCTGGGGAAAAGAAAACATAAAATGGGTGAGCTCAAATTCCCAGTAAGGGTAAACATAGAGAACATAAATTAATCCATAAACATTTGAATGCAAAAACATGAACATAAAATCTAAACATAAAAATCATGAGAAAAGACATGAATCATGGAAGTACGTAAGGCATATATCATAAGGGAACATCAATCATGATATAATAGAATGGGAATAAAACATGTAATTTTGGAAACCATTAATCACATGTTATGATTTCCATAGTAGCCAAGTCATTTCTCCCAAGACCATCTTAGTGGACAAAGTCCTTTTCTGAATCGAGTTCACTCCTCGTTTCAGTCCTGTAACATTGAACCAGATTAACATACCATTCCATCCATGTCTATCTCATTAGATATAAATCTTTACCCAATGCATTGGAGGGAGATATAGGTCCCACTCATCTCATAATGAAATCATTCTTACTTGTGACACAAAATAAACATACATCATTCATAATAACCCAACGAATAAAATGGGTTTCATAAACATCATCCCATAATCACATAATCCATATAAAAGAAATGGATATCATTTCATAATAAGAAAAGTGATACAATGTAAATCATAGATAAATTATACTTTAAACATACTCATATGAAATAATGTCATCTTAGATGGAAATATGGTTTTGATAAAACAATTGAAATGAGTTCTTGAGGAAAATATCCTTTCTTCTTCAAAATGAATTTATTTTCAGAAAACATATTGAAATGTTAAAATAAAAATATTTTTTTGAAAATAGTCCTGAAATATTTTAGAGGATGCTTCATGAAAATAAGGCTTTTTAAAACCGTAAAAATCTGTTCATGCTGTATAAGTTAAAAAACCATTCTTCTCGTACTATTCCCATAAAAGACAAAAAGTACCACGTAAAAGAAAGATTCCATACATACCATGTAGTAAAAGTAAAAAATGTGTAAAAAGGACATTAAAAATACATGAAACCATATATAAGGATCATGGACATGGATTAGAACAATAACCCTAGTAAATATTTAAGAATAAACATTCTCTGATAAGAACGAGATTGGAAAAGTTATCCCTTACCTTATGTCTGATATGCTTCGTATGTATCTGAAATTCTAGTATAATGATTTAAATAATGTCATTTAATTATTACAGAATCATATTCATTGTTATGATATGATATATGGTTCACTTATGACTTTATATTACCCGTTCTTGTGTAATTTCCATGTTAAAAAACGTTTTCGGTAAAATCGTTTCATTTATCGTATGTCTTTCGACTTGTCGTTCTTGATATTATTACATATATCTTCATTTAAATAATTCCATAATGTAAAACATGCATTATATATAATATATATTCTTCATATACATATATATTATAGATCGATAAAAGACATGAAATACACCGTTCATGGAGACAGTAGGCCGTACGTACGCATGAACGCTATTTTCGTTTCCTTATTGAATTGAATGAAATTAAGTAGATGACATAAATATATATACACATAAATCTAGTATCATTATTATGTAATATATTTCATGATTACTTATTGCATATACATTATAATCATTCATGAATGGTTAACATGGAGAATGAATCTCATCACGTCGTGGAGACAGTAGTCCGTACGTACACACGAGTGATGATATCATTCTCATGATCATGGAATTGCATTAACGTGTATGTATAATTTTTTAGAATCAATATCACTTTGAAATAATCATATATATTTTTTTTACACCATTATACCCATCCAAGTAAGGGTGGTGGTCGAAAACAGATTACAACACGGCTTGGAGACGGTATTCCGTACGTATGCACGCGCGGTGATTTCGTTTTCCGTAGGATGGATAGATGGTGAAAAAGGGTTGTTTAATAATTATAATAACATATCAGTATATGAGTGATATTGATGTTATTACTTGATAATGAAATAACTAAATAATATGATGTAGAAGAAGAAATAAAGTTGAATGAATCGGTAACGAATATTACCTCTTCTTTCGACATGCCTTTTTGAATCCCCCTTTTAGGGCACTAAGATTGGTCTTTGAAGAAGACCCAAACCTATAGGATATTTCTAGGGAAGTGGAGAATAGAAATTCACAGGATTTGGCCTAGCTTGAAGGTTCAAAGTGGTGTGAGGAACAGAGGGATGAGGTGCCCTTTTATAAGGGAGGAGAGGCGCACCTTTGGAATATCTAAAAAAATTATTTTATTATAAAGTCATATTCGGATTTTTAATAACTTTAAATTGAGTTATTTAAAAGCTAAGGCGGGGTTGGGTCTAAATACTCTAATACAATAGAATTTAGATGAGTTTAGTTTTCTATTTTAATCTTATCATTTAGATTTAACATTAAGATAAATAATTTTCCTTTTACCGTGTCTTCTTGTTTTCTTACACTGTAATGTTAATAAACAAACAATTACAAGACAAACGAACCCGAGGTTGTTTATTATTAAAATATATAACCGTATCTAAGTAATTTGTCAACCCATATATTTTTAGTAATATAATAACAATTAATAATATAATATTTGTTTCAAAAACTATTTTATGTCAATTTTGACACTATTTGGTAATTGAATTTTGTGAAAATCATAACATAATGATTACTTCAAAATAAGTTAATTAAATATATACTAACATGTCATATTAATATAGATAATTATTTTTTTTCATAAAAAGTCTCAAATTACATTTATTTGGGTATTTATAAAATCAATTATGTCAATATTTCATTAATAAGATAATTACAAAATCATCATTGTGTCATAAATAAATTAAATTATATAATTTCTACAATTTTCAAATAAAATAAAATTATTTATGAAATCATTTTATATTTTTAATTATTATTTATAGTCGAATTTATCTTATGTATAACTTTATATTAAAAATGATTTAGTTATTAAACTTCGATTTTAACTATTTTAACCCTTCTTTAAATAAATTAATAATAAATGTCCTAATCTAATCCAAGTGTGACTAAAGGGTAATATGTTATCCCTAATGTTGTTTTTGGTCGAATTACAATTATCTAATATAATTAGGACATGTGTTAGGGTATTAATAATATCATTTTTACCCTTAATTAACCTATTTACTTTTAACTGGGATAAAAAAGTAAAAAGTTACTATTCACCAAAAATTATTTTCATCTCATTGAACCACATTTTACTTAATGAAATCATCTGTGTCTCTTGGATATTTGAAATTACATTATAAAATTCAGTAAAATTATGTTTTATAAAAAAATTGAAAATTCTTCTATGAGGTGGGTAAAAGACAGTCAAAAGTTCAATAAATTGTTTATATATCTAAAATTATTAGAAAAGGACTCCAATGAATTAAATTGAACATATATAGGTATTATATATCAATTTGGACCTAAAATAATTTTAAATAAAATAAATAATTATTTAAAAAAAAGTCGGTTTTTAAATAGTAACTCAGTGTTTTTACTATTCATCAAAAATTGAATGTTTTCATAAAAATACCAATATTTCACCATAGGATAATTTCGATATTCTGAATCCAAAAATAAAGTCCATTTTCAAAAATAAAATTTATAAAATTTCAAAAAGTGGGTATTACTATTCATATTGTATAGTTTTAATAATATTTCAATAGCATATCGTAGTTTAGCGAAACATGGTATTTCGTACAACACACGCTATCTTGGAAGGTCGCGCTTGTGTGTAATGCAAGCCAAGTCAGGGATGCGTGTTGTGCAAACTCCTTTTTGTGTATCAAACAACACAAGACATTAATGATATTAAAAACAATATTTTTCCTAAAATCATGGGGGGTTACAATGAATATTATATTATAGTTATAAGATTAAATAGAAGAAAGTTGTTTCTTAGTAAAGTTTTCATCTTTTAAAAATGGAATGAAATATGAGGAACCACATAAATTATCAGTTAAATGGACCATTCACTGATGGCCCTACAATGGAATCTGGAATGGAAAACTTCATGAGAAAGATGAATCAACTAACACGAGTAATTAGAAATAACATGAATCTATACAAGAGACTAGATTCAACTCAAATGTAAGAACATTCCATTTATTCCTTTTTGTGTCAATTAACACCTTCTTTTAGTAGATCTATTGTACCATTGATTTCTAAACATTGGATATGATCTATTGAAAAGTTTATTTTTGTACTCCATCGATTGAAATAAGTTAATATCTCCCCAGTTGTGTACCGCTTAGAGGGAGAATGTGACCAGTGGGGGAATGATTTTAAAAACATGATTCCTAGAAGGGTTTTGATCTTATCGAGTGTGAAGATTTTAGAGGTTCCTTTTTCAAAAAAATAATCTCCCTGTTTGATACTAATGAAAATGTATAAGGAATTTGTAGAGATGAAGAAGAAGTAAAACTAATCTATAGAAATTTATTAGTTTAACTTTACAAGAATTTATTTCCACACTTATATCCTCTTCATGGATCCTAATAGAAATTTGGATAAGTTCATTAGTGGACTAAGACCCTCATCTATAGAATAATTGTTCCAATCAAGTCTATGACATCTACAAGGAGATAATGGGAAGTGTTATAAAGGTTGAATTAGAGTTTGGAGAGACCCAATGGTCCCATATATCTAATGAAATAAAGATATTGATGGATTAATGATTAGAGAGGATCTATGATCACAGATGATGAGGAAATCTAGTGAAACATCCCATATTACAAAAATCATGGGATGAAGTGTTTGAGGAACTACTGGCTCTAGAGAGGGAAATGTTATAAGTGTGGAAGAGATGGCCATATTTATTTGATCTAGAATAGTGAGTTGGAGCCTAAACCTCTCCACACTTATGAATAAGGGAATATGGTTCTACCCCAGTCTAAAGTCTGATGTTATAAGTATGGATTTCTTGGTAACTTTTCCATCAATTATTCAAATTATAAGATAACACATGGGGTCATCTACTGGAGAAGAAGACTCATGCTTGGGATTTGGTGATGAATCTGGTTATTATGATGTGTAAGTCCTTTTGGTTTATGGTTTCTGGCTTGATTGTAGTTGTTTTTTGGGGTACTGGGACCCCTAAACCGGCTTCTGAAAAATGAAAAAAAAATTAATTTGCAGAAGATAACACATGGAAATCAGCGTCAATGATCTTTTGAAGATGGAGTTCATCCAAACATGTGTACATCCGTGGGGAGGACCTATTCTCTTTGTTTAGAAGAAATATTGATCAATGTGACTATGGAATTATTATAGAGAACATTTTGGAATCATAGTGAAGAAAAAGTACACTCTTCCAATGATTGATGATATATTTGACCAGCTTCCTGGGAATGAATTATTCTCCAAGATTTATCATAGGTCTAGTTATCAAAAATTGAGGGAGAATAAAGAATATATTCTAAATATCACCTTCTAATCAATATATTTTCATTTTGATTTTTTTATTCCCTTCCTCTTAACTAACGCACTAAAATATTTATGGATTTGATTAATAGAGTAATTAATAACCAGCTTGAAAAATAGATGGTAGTTTTCCTTTATGAAACTATAATATAAATTAAAATCATTGAATAGGATGAGGAACATCAAGGGATTATATTGTAAAAATTGAGGGAGGAGATTCTATTTAGAATGTTCATGATATTAGATTTTGGGTTACAAAATTTATCTTTATATTGTAAAATCATTACCAAAAACAGAATATCATTTTACCCTAACAAGAAAAAGGTGGTGGCGGAGTATCGTCATCCAGAAACAGTAATTAAGATTTATATTATCTATAGTTTGGTAAGATATTATATGAGATTTGTGAAAAAAATTAATGAATTTATAATACACTAAAAATTATGACATTAAAATGGGATATGTTCATCCTGAGAAAGGAGTGTGAAGAATGTTTACACTAGGTGAAGAAGAGATTGATTACTTCAATTGTGTTAACTCTACCCTCTATTAGATAAAGACTCATTATTTTTAGTGATGCATCTCTAAAAGGGATTGGGTGCATCCTCAAGAAAAATTAAAATGTGGTTTCTTATGAATCTCTATAGTTGATGCCTTTTGAAAATAATCAACCTATACATGATCTAGAGAAAGATATGGTTATTTTTTCTTTTAATATAGGAGGCACTATCATTATGGAGAGAAATGTGATATATACAAAGGCCACCAATTTTTTATGTATATTTTCACACAAAAGGAATTGAACATGAGACAAATAATATGGTTGGATATTCTGAGAGACTATGATTGTTCAATAAATTATCATACTAGAAGAGAATAAATGTTGCTGATGAATTATGTAGGTAATATCCTGGTTTGTTGAAAATTATTAGGATTAAATGATATCCATTGATAAATGACCTTGTAAGTTTTTTATGGGGATCGTGAGTGTGGCTACATCATTAATACTATCCCAAATGATTTATCAACCATCCTTACTTGATAATATCAAGAAAAATCGAAAGGAAGATCCTTTTTTATTGAAGAATATAGAGGTTGTGAATACTAGGAAGTCTCCTGAGATCTATATTATTTTAGAAGTTGTATAAAAATTTCAAAAAACGATATGTGTTCTATCTATTGTGAAAATAAAGTGGGATATGATTGATGAACATCATAGATCTTTATTTTCTATACATCCTAAAATCAATAAAATGTATAAGGACCATGGTCGTCATTATTTGTCGGATAACATGAAAATATAGATTGAGGACTACACTACATGGTTTCTTGTGTGTCAAAAAGTTATGGAATAGAAACAACTTCTTAAAGGGCTACTACAACCAATACTCATAAAAACTTGGAAGGGGGATAATATAACTACGGACTTTTTCACATGTCTCTCGAAAACATACAAAGGAAACAATGAAATATGGGTTATTGCATGGAGTTCTACTTTATTTCATTTATGATTGTGATCTAAGGTTAAAATTAAAATTATGGAGAAGTATTCAACATGATATGAATAATGAATCAAATTTTTTGTATGGCATATCACCCACAAAATAATAAACAATTAGAAAGTACAATTCAGACACTCTAGGACTTGTTGCGAACATGCTAAATGGGATTTAAAGGTGGAAGTGGTCAACGTCTGCCATTATTTGAGTTCATATAAAACAAAATATTACATTCAAGTATTGATATGTAATTCAATGATTATCTATATGGTAAGAGATGTAGAACCCCTACTCGGTGGGATGGATTTGGTGAAACAAATATTCTTTGTCCTTATCTTGTGAAAGAGATGACATGAAGGTTCATTCCATCCAACAAAAAATAAAGGCTTCTCAGAGTTGGTAGAAGATCTATGGTGAAAATCATCGAAGTAAATTTGAATTTGATGTTGGTGACAATGTCCTCTTTTTAATTTCACCACGGAAGAGTGTCATGCAGTTTGGGAAGAAATGGAAGCTTAGACCTACTTACATTGGACCCTATGAAATCATTGATCTCATAGAAGCAGTGGCCTATTAGCTAGAATATTTACCAAATCTATCTCAAGTTGATGATGTATTACTTATATCTCTTTTTATTATTTACATAAACTACCCTTTACATTTAATTAATCCTTAGGTGGTTCAACTTGAACATGACATCTCTTATGAAGAGAAGCCGGTGGAGATCTTAGACCATAGATACAAGGTTATATCAAATATGAATATCTACCTTGTAAATGTGTTTTAGAGGATACATAAATATTAATGTGAAACATGGTAACCAGAGGAAACAATTAATCAAATTTTCCCACACCTTTTCTCAACAATGATAATGAGTGGAAATTTCATTGATGAAATTTCGTGACGAAGAATTCAATGACCTAGACTTTTTTAATGACGTCATTTTCTTGATAAAATGCATGTTGTAAGATTTTTTACTCAACAACACTATATATTATTAATAATGAAACGATTTTAATTTGAAATATGACTATAAGGGTTTGAACATTATATGATCATTGTTCAATACATCCATTGGAAATAATACTCTTGATAAAAAAATTAATGTTATAATTAGATTTTATAAATATAAATTATAAAACATAATTAATGTAGAATGGATAAATGATGAAATCAACCATTATAGTTATTCCATACAAAACCCATTTTTCAGAATATTGGAGGGAGGTAGATTCATTGGGATTCTATCTTGACTAAGCCCAATCCAAGCATCAACAAGTGAAGCTTGAATGAAATTTCCTATTGGGGATGTTCAAGTTAGTGGAAATTTACATTTGGGAGATGTTATTCGAGCACCCCGTGAATCAATAACTATCACACACCTTACTATTTGGTTTTATAAAGGTGTTACAAGGGGTTATGTATTAATTATTTATTTATTTAAATTATAATCCCTTTCTATAAATAAAATTTTTATTCCATCAAATTTGTTTCAAAATTAGCTTTTCTAAATAAAAAATATGATAAATTGCTTTTTCAGACATAAATTGTAATTTTTAGAAAATATATAATTATTATAATAAACTAAGTTATCATTAATAATTTTTATATTAATTAAATAGTGTGATTAAAACCCTATTATTTAAAAATAAATGATAAAATATATTTTTTTCATTTTTCATAATTCATACAATTTATTTTTAATTTTCTATTCCTTATAATAAATAACTATTTTTATTATAAAAGGTTAAAATTATAATATTTGTAGAATTATTATGACAAAATATATATCTTTTTGGAAATAAAAATGTTTAAATTAAGTTAGGGATAATTTATGAAAATTTTATAAGATTCCTTTTTAATAGTAAAAATACAGTTTGAGAATTTTGTTATGTTTAAGGACTTTATAATTATATCATAATGATGTAGTAAAAAATAAAAATATTAAACGACTTAAAATATTTCATTTTATTATTATCATGTCTTTTAGTATATTTTAATAGATTTCAAAATAAAAAATTTACTACACAAATTTTAGAATGAAGACTTTAACTTTAAAAGTGTTATTTTTTGAAAACATTAATATTATTTTAATAAATAATTAAAATAAAATTATGGTTGACCCTTGTGGATTAAAATAACAAAATAGGTGTCCTATGTTCCTAATACAATGGAAAAATACCATTGTAAATCTGGTGGTTTTTTATTTAACACTACCTTGGTGTCCAAGGCATAAATTTAGAAATTAATAAACAAATTCTCCCCTATTTATATAAATATATACCCATTTATCTATTTTCATTCACTCCCAATTATTAATACAGAAATATATGATAGTTTTACCTCCAAATAAGTCCTACCAAGGTGTCGTCAAGCCCCCATGGTTTTGATCCACATGTTTTAGGAACTACACTTCAAGGTAATGGATATCCCCACTTTTGTTTTCCATTCATGTTTCTTCTTTATGTGGTATGTCGTTAAAATTTCCTAACTAAGTTAAAATGTCCAATTTATTTTTTCCCTTTAATGTGTTAATATTAATTTATTAATGGGTGACCCATGACCTATCTCTTTTTACCCATTTCTAAAACCATGTTTTATACCTGATTTTCTGTAGATTTTACTTCTCAATATTTTCTCTTCCTCTCAAAAAATTCCATTTTATTTTTTTAATTTGAATACTTGAATCTTTTTATTATCTAAGGGTATTAACAAATATATAGAAATAATTTCTTTAATTTTAGTATTGGTAAACATAAAACCCTAATTCCCATTCCATGGGTTATAAATGACATAAAGATATTGTCATTAACAACTTTATTAAAATTCCATGATTTTTATATGAAATCTATTACTTTTTTTATCTTTAGGTTATTTATAAAATGTTTTATTAAGATATATGTGGCTCTCATTAATTAATTAATATCAGGTATTCACCATGATAGTGATTCAATTCATTGGCTAAAAAATTTAACCTCTATTGATGAAATAATTTATGACACCGTGGTGAATAACCATTGTAATTTTTATGACACCTCAGTAACAATCCATGGTGATATGTTTATGAATGTATCATTTAAATTTTGTATAAACATTTACATGTAATTATTAATGTTCTTATTATTATTATATAAAACGTTATCATTTCATTATTATTATCCTCTTGTTCTAATTGATATTTCTTAATATCACATGTAAGCTCTTTCCATTGCATTCCCTTACTAGGCCTTATGATCACCCTTTCATTTGATTTATGTTCCTAGGTAATGAGATGTAGTAAATTTACATATTTTGAAAATTTGAATAATATTTTAATGTAAATTAGAATAACTATTTATATTTCCTTGTATTATGTAACTTTTTTATAAGAAACTAAACATTAAAATATCCTCTCTCTGTACCTTGAAAATTAAAAGTTTATTTAATGAAATAAAAGAATGTCATAGTTGGTATCAAATGAATGTTTAGGTATTTGTGGAAATTAAGAGGTGATAATTTTATAAATAACCATAATGAAAATATAAATATAAGAATACATACTAGTATGATGGTGAAATATTATGTTAATGTTTTCCAATTAATAAAATCCCTATCTTTATACGAACATGTGGATATGAATCTAGAATATATTTATATGGAGTTAAAACCTGAAAATAATAAATTGAGATAGACTTGAACCGGAACTTGTGAATGATAATGGGATCTAATACACTCCTGGTTTGAAATTTCAATGGGATATGTTTGGTTAATCATATGATTTTTATGAACCATTGTAAAGGATTTAATAAATGTAATCATTTTTAAAGAATAACAAATTTATGAATGATTTTTAAATACATGAAATTCCTTTAATGTTATACGAATATCGAAGGAAACATGTTTCTCACTAAATTTTTATTCTTTTAAAAAATTTTGAGAAATAGGAGGAAAAATGTAAAATGTTATTATAATGGACCATGAGTTTACAGACCTCTGATGGACGTCAGAACGAAAAAAAATATTGAGAATGATAAATCACCTGACTTGAGTGATGAGAAAAAACATAAATCAAGATGACATAACAAATTTATCTTGAAGGGAAGAACATTATGTTGACTCATTTATATGTGAACATCCACCTTATTTTAGTAGATCTACTGATTCATTGATTATTGAATAGAAGATAAGACTTATAGAATAGATATTTTCTATAATCGATTGATTGCAACAAGAGAAACTCACCTTGGTTGTGTACCTCTTAGAGATAGAAGATGATCAGTGGTGGAAAATGAATAGAAACACGATTACAAGAATGGTTATTGATGTTACAGAGTGTGAAGAGTTAACGAGAACCTTTTACATTAAATATTTCCCCCATTAAATGTAAACAAAAATGGAAAAGTAATTCATAGAGCTAAAGAAGAAGGAAAATGAATTTGTGTGATGTTATGAGAGGAACATTACAAGACATTTTCGCTACAAATATAACCATTTCATGGATCCAAATGGAAAGTTTGATATATTATTCTGTTGAATAATATCCCATATATGGAATAATATTTATGCTAGATACAGTGATAGTTATTCATAGATAATGGGAAGTGTTGTGAAGGATTAACTAGATTTCAGAGAGCCACGATGTCACTATAGATCGAATGAAAAAAAAAGAGATCAATAGAGAACATCATATTCATGAAATTTGGTCACATAAGAGGAGGAAATAAAGTGAACAAATCCACATGAAAAAATGTGTGAATAAGCATTAGGGAAACTACTTGATCAAGAGTGGTAAATGTTACATGTTTTCAGGAGATTGCCTTATTTCTCGAAACGGTCATGGTGAGGTGAAGCCTCAACTTCTCAGCACTAACGAAAAAGGGAAGATTATTCAGGCCCATCCTAAAGTTCAATTCTATATGTGTGGACAACATGGTAAAATTTCCAACTATTATCCATATCAGAAGATAATGGAGGGGAATTGCCATCATCCTCAAAATAGTCTTAATGAAAAAGGTAGTCAGTTTTTTATCATGAAAACTTATGTAGGTTTTCCAAATAATTTGGGGTCTTATACTCTCGTTTTTCTCTCAAATATAGCATATAATTTGTTTTATTCTCATTTTATATAATCCTTTATTTCCTCAATGTTTGAAAATAATATAAAATCAATTCCTAAACTTCTAAAAGTAGTGTTATTAGTCGTGATTACTAGATGGATTATCCCTTAATCAACAATGTATAGAAACTCTGGTATTCACTTTGTTAAGAACAATGTCATCACAAATATAGTATTCATTCCCACACTGTAATTAAACACTATACTAGGTATGTAATGGCTCTAAAAGTTTAATTTTAAGATAAAATGAAAAATAAAGAAAATATGAGTAGTCCTGAATAGAAAACATATAGTTATCTTCAAAGGAGAGATATCATGACCTGGTCTTTCTCTATAATCACATCCCATATCCTTATTTATGTATATTATCAACAATGATGAAGAAGTAAATGAATTGAAAATTTCCCCATAGTCCATGAATACATTTATGTATATATTGAGGATTTACCTGGACCTCACATATAAAGAGAGGTATATTTATCCATTAAACTCATTCCAAGTTCAAAGCCAATATAAAAAACCCCAGATAGAATAGAAAATTTAGATCTTTAGTAAATAAAGAAAAAAATCTAAGATCTTTTAGGTAAGGGGTTTTTCTGATCAAGTGTGACTCCTTGGGGAGTACATGATATCTTTATTAATAATAAGTATGGATCAATGTATCTATACATTGATTATAGATAACATACTAGGATCACAGTGCAGAAAAAGTACCCTCTTTCAAGGATTGATGATTTATTTTTCCATGTTCATGGGGCTAAATTATTCTCCAAGATGGATCTTTGATCCGGTTATCATAAATTGATTGTTGAGAAAGAAGATATTACAAATAAATTCGTTTAATCAAGATATGGGCAATATGAGTAGGTTGTTACTCCCTTCATCTTGACTAATTCACCAACTATATTTATGGATTTGATGAATAAAGTCTTTGGGGACAACATTGAAAAAAATTTGGTATTTTTTTATTGACGATATTATGATATATTCCCCATGTAATGAGGAACATGAAGATAATCTAATGGTTATATTGTAAATTATGATAAAGGATAGGATATTTGTAATTTTTTAAAAAAAATGTGAATTTTGGGTATAACAAGCTGCATTCATTGGAAATATTATAACTAATGAAGGTACCTCAGTTGTCCCTTAAATTAAAAAGGTGATGGAGTAGTGGCCTCATCCAACAATATTATATAATATTCATTGTTTCCTTGATTTAATAGAATATTATAGGAGGTTTTTGAAAAAAGATTCATGCATTTCTAATCCACTAACCTAGTTAACTTGAAAATGGGATAAGTTCATCTACAAAAAGTAGTGTGAAAAAAGAATTCATGATCTAAAGAAATGATCAGTTACTATATCTGTGTTAACTCTAATCTCTATCAGAGAAGGATTTGTTATTTTTAGTTATGCATATCTGAATGGAATTTGGTGAATCCTCATACAAAATGAAAAATTTATTGCTTATGAATCCTGATGGTTGAAGAATAATCATAAAAATTATCCTAAGAATGATCTATAACTAGTTGTAGTTGTATTTTATCTGATGATATGGAGGAAATATCGTTATGGGGATAAATGTGATATATACATAGACCAAAAAATTGAAGTATATTGTCATGAAAATGGAATTTATCCTGAGACCGATGATATTGATAGACCTTCTTAATGGATATGATTGATCAATACATTATCACACTAGAAGAGAAACCAAAGTCACTGATGTGTTCTGTATGAATGAACATATTGTTCTATAAATTAGGAGGATTCAAGGATTCCATTGATCAAGGACGTATTATTGGTGGGCATGGGAATCATGAGTCTAGAGAAATCATCAATCCAGTCCCAATTAATTTATCTAACATAATTACTAGAGAAGATCAAGAAATCTCAAATATAATATAATTTATTATAGAGGAAGATTGAGGCTATGAAGAATTAGTTGTTTTATATGTTCAATATTATTCAAGAATGTGCATAAAAAATTTATAAATGGAAATATTTTCCATCTATTCAAAAAATAAAGAAGAAGTTGATCGTTGAACATAATATCTCTATAATCTCTATAGGTCATGGAAGCACAAAAAATTATAGTGACCTTTTTTATCATTATAAGTTGTATAAGATGAAAAGGGAGATTTCCAAATACAGTATAAGGTTCTTATTGTTTCAATAAGTGAAGGAAGAGTGAAAAGTTCTTAATGGTGTATTGCAACCACTAACCATGACAAAACGGAAGTGGGACAATATCACTATGGACTTTATCATTAGACTCCTAAAAAATCTAATAAAATAATGTGGTGCATGTTATAGTGGACAGTCTCACCAATTCTACCTATTTCATCTATATCTATGAAGAATTATATCTGAACCAATTTTCTATGAATTACATAAAGGAAGTGGTACGGATTAATATAGTTTCAATTTTTATCACTTTTTATCATGATACTAGGTTGACATCAAAATTATAGTGAATTATTTACCAATCTATAATTATTGAATTCAATTTTAATGCAACCTATCATCCACAAACTAATTGAAAATCTGCAAGGACTATTCAGAAACTCTAGGACATGTTGAGAACATGCACAATGGAGTTTAAAGGTGGATGGGATCATCCTCTCTCATTAGTTGAGTTATTATACAACAAAATCATCCATTAGAGTATTAAGATAGATCCATATGATTTTCTATATGGGATGTTATGCATAACTCCTACTTTTTGGGATGAATTTGGTGATAAAAATATTCTTGGGCCTAATCTTTTTCAAGAGATAACAGAAAAGGTTCATGCCATCCAGAAACACATAAAGGCTACTCATAGTCAGAAGAAGAGCTATGATGACAACCATCGATGGGAATTTGAGTTTGTTGTCAGGGAAAAATTACTCTTTCATATTTCACCATGGATGAGAGTAATGGGGTTTGGTAAGAAAATGAAGCTTATCCCCATGTTCATTAAACCCAATGAAATACTTGATCGCATTAGATTAGTGGCATATATGTTAGAAAAACCTCTAAATATAGAACATATTCATTATATAATCCACGTATCTCTCTTATGGAAGTACATAACTGACCCTTCCCAAGTATTTAATCCTAATGTTGTATAACTAGAACATGAAATATCTTATAAGGAGTAGCCGATCGAGATCTTGGACTATAGAGAAATGGTTCTACCCAATCAGACAACCCACCTTGTCAATGTGTTGTGGAAAATCTACAAATATGAAGAAGAAATGTTGGAATGTGAGGAATTAATGAAATAGAATTTACCCATCCTGTTCTCAACTAAGAGAATGAGTTGAAATTTTTGGGATGAAATTTATTAGGGGGTGGGCAATGCAATGACCTAGACTTTTTTCAATGATATTTTTTCAAGAGAAAATTTGGGTTATATTATTTATTTTTCAAAAAACATGTATCTCATTAATAATGATGTAAATATTATTTGAAATGTGACCAAAGAGTGTTGACTGTTATATGATCATTGCTCATAATGAAAAATGGAATTATACTCTTAATAAAACAATTTATGTTATAATTATAGTTTATAAATAGAAATGATAATGAATTATTAATGTAGAAAGTATTAATGATGGCCCCTACCAGTAGAGTCATTTCATACGAAGCCCATTTTCTAGAACATTGGATTGAGGTAGAGTCATTAGGACTCTCCGTTGGCCATAACCAAGTCGATCTTCAACAAATGAGGCTTCAAAAAAATCACTGATTAGAGAAGTTCATGTTAATAGAAATCACCACATAGGCGATGTTATTAGAGTCACCCCATGAATCTTATCACTATATCACACTATACCCTTAATTTGTATGAAGGATTTATAAGGGTTTATTTTTTCATGGTCATCCTCACTTAAAGTATAAAACCATTGTATAAATACATTTTTTGTTTTAGAAATTCTATTTTAAAGATATTTTTCTTAATAAAAATATGATTAAATAAATAAATTGATTATTCAAACATAAATTGTGGTTTTTAGAAAATATAATATTATTAAAATAAACAAATTTATTATTACTAAAGTTAATTTTACTGAAATTTTATGATTAATAACCACTTATTTGAAGATAAATTATAAAATATTTTTTGTTTTTTTCAAGTGTTATAAATTTTAAAATGCGTTTTGAATCTACTATTATTTTGAATAAAGCAAGATTTTTTTATTATTAAAAGTAAAAATTATCATATTTATTGAATTATGATGAGTAAATAAATAAATTTTTTGAAATTATCATGACAAAATTAAGTTAGGCTAAATTTATGATAATTTTATAAAATAAATTATATTTTCATGAATAGTAAAAATTCAATTTGTGATTTTAGGTATGTTTAATGAAATCATAATTATGTCATAATGATATAATAAAAAATTAACATCAACCAAAAACATAAAATATGTTATTTTATTAATATCATTTATTTTAATAGATTATAATCAATTTTCAAATATATTATTTACATTCCAATTTCAAAAATGGAAACATTAAGTTAAAATTTTTATTTTGTAAAAACATTAATTTCCATTAACATAGTTAGTAATTTAAAAGTTTGGTTGACTATTTTGAATTAAAATAAAAAAAAAGTGTCCCATGTGTCCAATAACATTGTCAAATACCTTGTTAAATCCAATGGTTTTTCATTTACCACTACCTAAGTGTCCAAAGAATAAATTTTGAAATTAATAAAAAAATTCCCAACTTTTTCTATAAATATCCACCCATTTATCCATTTATATTCACTCCCAGTTATTAATACATGAATATATGAAATTTATACCACCTAAGGATTCCTCCCATGGTGTCCTCATGCCCTCATAGTCTGATTCTACAAGTTTTAGGAACTACTCTTCAAGGTAAGGGAAATGTCCACTTCACTTTTTCACTCAAGTTTCCTCATTCAGTCGTATTTCTATCATATTTTTAAAATAAGTTATTCAGTAAATTTTTTTATCCCATTATTATATTTAATTACTTTTATTAATTTGAGACCCATGTCCCATATCTTTTCCCGTTTTCTAAATCCTTTTTTTCTACCCATTATGATGTCAATTTTACTTCTCAAAATTTCTCTCATTTCCTCAAGAAATTACATTTTATTTTTATTATGTGATTATCTAATACTCTTTATTTTGTAGGTTTATACCACAATATGTTAAAATGAATTATTTTATACTATAATTGAATTACATAAAACCATTATTTCATTTCCATGTGTTATAAATGACATAAAGTTCTTGTCTTTAAGAACTTTTTTAATAGTATATGATTTTTATATGAACCACGTTTATTTTATAGGTTATTTAAGAATTTTTTTATTATATATGTTTCTCACATTAATTAAGACATTTTGAGGGAGCTCCCTAATAACTCTCTGATGTATTGTGTATATAATAAAATCTTTATATATGATATGATTTACGATACCTTGGTGAATACCCACTATAATTTTTATGAAACCTCTATGAAAAACCATGATAATTTACTTATGAATGTCTTATTTAAATTTTTTAGCAACATATCCATATTATTATTTATTTTATAAATATTATTATATAGCTCTTTATCATGTCATTATGATAATCTTCAAGATCTAATTGATACTTATCAAGATCATATTTAAATTTTTTCCATTTCTTTCGCTTACTGGGCCTTATTCTCTCCCTTTCCATTGATGTATGTACTCAGGTTATGACATGTAGTAAATGTACATAGGATGATCAATTTATGAATCCTTTCAAGTGAATTTAAATAATGTTTTATGTTTTTATGTATTGTGTACCCTTTTACATGATGTTAAAAATTAATAGATACCCTGTCTGTGTAACGTAAATAAAATTTTTAGGTTATAAAATGGTTGGATTCAATATATAAACTTTGTGGAGGATTAAACCTCCATTGGTGGTCACCCATTACAAGGGGTGTGTCATCCCCAATTTTTAGTATTGTTTCATATATTTAAAAACTTTTTATTGAGTCATTTTGAGCACACCTCTTTATATATGGATGTGTTTTCTATGTATACACATCAAAAATAATTTAGTGATAGTTTTTTTGTGGTTTAACATAAATTATAGGTTTTTTCTATTATTATTATCAATACAATAATAGTTTAGTTTTTTGAAACACTAAAAACACATTTTCAATCATCACGATCAAACTATAACATGGAATGACATGTCATCAGTACCTATATTTCAAATATACTTCTATAGTCATTGTTATATGATTTCACATCCATACATTGTAGTTTTACAATTTTCACCCCTAATCACATGTTTTTAAGGATATTAGTCACTTTAAAAACTATTAATTGAGGCATTACAAGAACACTACAAACTAGATGGATGTTTTTTCTATGAAAACACAACACAAATAATTTAATTAATGTTTTTACATGATTTATCTTCATTTACAGGTCATTTTCAAGGGTTTTTTACTATTTCACACACAACATAGTGTTTAATACACTGAAAATGCATTTACATGAATCTAAAACAAAACATAATTCAGAATGATGTGTCTTAGGTTCATAAATTTAAAAATTAAACATTACATCACTATACTTTTATTTTACAAACATTTTATGTTTTTCCATGTTTGGGCCCCTTGACACATGTTTTAAAAAACATTGTAATATTTAAAAGCTATTATTTGATTCATTATAAGAACATCACAAATTATATGAAAATATTTTATATGTGTAGACATAAAAAAAATGGATGTTTTCTCATGACTTCATTTCAATATATTATTATTTACTATGGTTTTGACATGCAAGATTCAGTGTTTTAAAACACGAAAAATGGGTTTGAAGGTATCCTTTCAAAACTATACCTCTAAGTGGTGTAATATCAGTTTCTAAATTTAAAAAATTAATTTAAACGCATATTCTTCTTATTTTACAATAATCCGTCATTTTTTAATTATTTTGACCACCTCATACAAGTTTTCATGGACTTTAATATATTTAAAAATTGATTATTAATGAATTATGATCACAGCACAAAACAAATTCATGTATTTTCTATGTGTATAGAAAAAATATTTTTTCACATTGTCCCCCTAATTTAATGTCAATATGAGTTTTTTAGTATGATTTGGATCTCCAAATACACGTTAATGTGTCTAAAAACATTAAAAATGTGTTTACAAGCATCTCATAAAAAAAGAAACATGAAATTATAGGTCATTAGTTTTTATATTAAAAAAATTAATCTAGTCATTTTATTATGTTTTAACAGTCATATGATGTCATTTTTAATGTTTTGACCCCCTGACACACAATTTTAAAGACATTGGTATCTTTAAAAACAATTTATTAATTCATTATGTTCACACCACACATCATGTAGATGTTTTTCAAATGTTTACATAACATAAATAATTCATCAGTGTTTTTTATAATCCAAAATAAATCTATGTTTTTATATGGCTTTATTATTACATGTGTGATTTAGCATTTTAAAACACTAAAAATTCCTTTAGGTTATTCCTTGGAAAACTGTAACTCAAAATTACATGCCTCCATATCCAAAATTTCAGAAATAAATAAAAAAAATTTATTCTTTTATTTCATGATCAACTTATTTCATTTTTCTATTTTTGATCCCTTGAAGAATGTTTTTATAGAATTTGGTATCTTCGAAAATAGTTTTTTTAGTAATTTAGAGAACACCACATATTGGATTGACATGTTGTATAAATTTACATGTAAAAATAATTCATTGGAATTTTTTTCCTTATTTCACATCAATACGAGGTCATTTTCTAGGGTATCTACCATTACATGAACATTTTAATGATTTAGAATACAAAAAATGTGTTTATGAGATTATAAGGAAAATCGTAACTTTGATAAATGTTCCATTAGTTCATATTTTTTTTAAAAACAATCTATGGAAATTTTACATTGATTTAATATTATTCTGACACACTAATTGAGTTGTATGACTTTATGTTCCTTTTTTCAATTCAAAATTTAAAATTTTTATTTAAATCACATATCATATAACCAAAATTGATGAAAAATATTGGATTTACTTCACTACTTAAGAAAATAACCAATTACTCATTCTTGATGTTTAGAAATTGGGATCATATCAATTTGACACATTATGGGGTCAATATGACTCAATGTGTTGGTTTTCAATATAAAAGTTCATTTTAGATTAAATGATAGTCACATTGTAAAAGATGAGAAAACAAGCTCAAATAAATTTTAAACTTTTTTTAATTTATCCATAAATAATTTTTTATGAATTGAAATGTATTTTAGGTTTATCAAAAATCTAAAATGGGTGGTATGACTTCAAGTGTTATTTTTCAATCTTTGTTCCATTTTTCTTTAATAAAACTGTCACATAGCCAAAATTGATAAAACAGTCTTGGGTTGTTTGAAATTATGTTATTACGATTCATAATTCATTTTTGATGTTTAAAAATTAACCACACATAAATTTGACACAATTTGTGTTCTAAATGACTCAAAGTGCATGTTTTCAATATAAAAGTGTAATTTTAGTTTAATTCATCGCAGTCTTATGTGTTGTTTGAATATTTTTGAATGATCAAGGGAGTTTATAATTTACCTAAATATGATGAGATATAAGGTTGAAATTTTTTATGGGATTCATTCTTATCATCCTCTAAAATACATAAAATAAATCATTTTCCATTGTTAACAACCATTGAATCTATGTTTTCTTATAAGAGAAATTTTCATGAACTTTTTATTTCTACTTTAAATTTTCTCTATGTGATTCTCGGTCAACTACACTACGTAAAACCACATTGGTTATATTTGAAACGATGATGAATCCTTACTAAAGGAAACTGATGGAGTAGGCCTAGAAACCATCCATCATACATTCCATATATTCTCTTTCCTTAAACTGATTACAACTTCATTGTTCAGGGATTACGATGATGATTTTGAAGGGTTCACATCCTAGGTCACTTGAATTTTATCCTATTAATAAAAAATATTGACATTTATTCTTCAAATTAACTGAACATCATAATATCATCTTATTAATAATTTTTATTGCTATTTAATGTTATTTAAAAACTATAAAAACATTATATTGAAAAATATATTATAACAATAAACATGTCTTAAACCCAATTAAATGGGGTTGGACACATTGATCAAACCGTGAAAATATAGCTAATTGGAACCATGTGATCATTGTAGTTGAAACCATATGATTGGGTTTAAGGAATGTTTTTTATATAATTTAGGTTTCAGTAATATGATTTCATATTAATGAAATATCATTAAATAGTAATGAAAATCACTTACTCCTTTGTCTTTGGTGGGATAATTTATATAATTATTGTCTGGTATCCTATGAACTTTTTTTCATGTCTCTGTCTTTCCAATAAACTATCCTAATTCATATTCCTTTATTAAAAATATATAAAAGTTAGAAAAAAACCTTGACTTATAATATAATAATATACATAATAAATGAAAAAATACAACAATTATTGTTCTTTTCCTTCAAAAACCTTGAGACCTACCAATATGTGGAATGTCAATTTTTTCGATTGAATGTTTTTTTGGATAATTCTTAGAAAAAATGAAAAATTAATAAAAATTATAATTCTAATTTTTTATGTTATTAAGATACCGTAAATAATGTAATTACATTAAGAGATTCATCTCATTTATTATCAATAACTATTTTCAAATGGTCATGAGAAATGCATTTAAGAACATTCTAATACATTTTTCATGAGATCATATATATTCCAGTAAATTCATTCCATAATATCTATTTATAATATGTCAATTGATTTTTCCATTTTTTTTAGTTTATGGATTTGAAACAAAGTTGAGGGAATCAAAATAGAAAAAAATTCTATAGAAAAAAACATTTTATAATTATATTGATAATTTTACACATGTGTTTTAAATTAGTTATCAATTAATATTAAATTAATATTACATTAACATGGTTGTTAGTGAACTTATTTTCCCAAGTAGTGGGAATATAATTCCAAGAAATATAATTAATTACAAATATCACTATATCACAAGAATTCAAACCAAAAATTTATCCATATAATGTGCTGAAATAATTGTGAGGCACCCCTAACTCCTCAAATGGAATGATAATATTTAATAATTCACATCCCGTATAACTATTTTATTAATATTTATATCTATTCTATTGTTCCCATAATATGTTTCTAAAATACATTAAATAGTAAATAAAATATATAGTTTTTTGTACAATTACATATATACTAGTAAAGGTAACATGCTACTATTATCTAGATGGAGGGGTGACCAACTTCTCAATCAATAGAGGTGCTTCAGATGGTGGGAAACCGATAACATCTAGAGAAACTGTAGACTCTATAAAAATCTTTAGAATATTAGAATCACTCAGATCTATTTATGCTCTGGGTAGTGGTGGTGTCCACTGTGATATTGATTAGCTGGGATCCCAATATTTTTTTCTCATAATTCAAGTAATTAAAATGGATTTGAATTTTTATAATGTATTAAAAAATGAATAAGTAAATGTTTTTTTCAAAAAAGGAATGAAATAAAAAAACTATATATATAGTGAATATTTAGAAACAAGAAATTGTAATACATCTTCATTTCCGGTTTATATATTGAATTATATTCATCTTCATTATCTTCACTATTATCAAAATCCATTGAAATGATTATTTCATTTTCATCCTCCCTTTCAGGTTTAACTATTTTGATATTTTTAAGAAAAAATTATTCATTATTTTTTTGTTGATGAGGATGGACGTCACAAATTAGCAATTAGTCTTAATCGCCAATATCACAAACCTCCCTTTTATTTAAGGGTAAAAATACTCTAACCTTCATTTATTTTATCATCTAAAAAATAAACCATATTTTCTTATGATACCAAGATAAATGGATCATTATCTATGTAATCATTAGTATGGATAAAATTGTAGAAATTTATTGAAGAAAAATATAATGAATCTTTCACCATACCACTATCAATGTTGACACATTTTTATTTGAATAAGACAAATGAACATTGAATATGATAGTTTAATTCATTTATATCAATAAAATTTATATATTACATCACCTCTATATGTGTAAATACACCAATATTTTTAGTGTTCAATTCTTCTTCATGAATAATTGTATGTATATTAAATCCATGAAAATTATTGGAATCGAATCTCTTATCCTTCAGTAGGGGAACTATAGAAAAAACATCAAATATTTTTTTATTTCATCTTGATTGACATCATTGATTATATATACAATAAGATATAATGTGATACTTTTAATATAGACAATATAACTTCCATTAATAATATTAATATGAATATATACAAGATAGAAAAACTATTCTAAATTATCCTTGTAAACCACTTTTGTTAATTCCATCTCATTTTATGGTAGATACCTTAGCCCCCTATTTGTTTAAAAGAAGAATTATCCAATAAATGGTTCAACAATAATACTATTGAGTAGTACACATCTATGCGATTATAGAAACTGTAATTTTTTCTGTGAAAATTTTGACCCCTTTATAACTGGTTATCATATAGTTGGTTATAACATCGATTGGTTTTTTGAATGATAATTAGTGTATATTTCATCGACATATACAACATGATTGAATCTAGTCTCAATACTATCTAAATACCCATAATGTAATTCCTCACCACAAAAATCATGAGTTGGTACGTTATTCTAATGCATTGGCATGATCACCAGGAATCAAATCCTGAGGGACACATCAGTTTAGTAGACTAATAAATACTAGATAAAAACATAAATTTAACATTACATCATGAATTAAAAAACAACACAATATCTCTATTAAAAATACACATACCCCTTAGACTATCCCTACAGTTTATTCAGTATATACTTCTTTGCATCTAGAGAAAAATGAAACCTAAGAAATGGGTGATCTAAGATGTTTAGTAAGGGTAAAAAATATTTCCAAACTATTATTAATAAGGATAAAAATTTGTTTAAAGGTATAAAAAAGAAGAAAAAATCTTTTAAACATAATATTGAGCATATTATGGCTTGAATAAATCAAATAATTCCATTTGAACATTCACATGGATTTTATAAAAACCAAATAATCACATGAAACATAAATAACTAATATAATAATGATGGAAAGGATAATTTCAAACATTGTAAGCATATGTTCAATGCCTCATAAAAAGACCATGCATTAATAGGAAAAACCCCAAAATAGTTTGTCTAATGGGACCTACCGATTCATTGCGGAGCTATAGAGGGCCTCACCATTCACTTACTAATTCCAATGCATTCCTCATATGAAAAGGGAGAATCATAACCAACATAAACATTCATATTAAAACATTCATTTTAAATCTAAATACATTATCCTTAAACCATGAAGGGTTTAAAAATAGAATATCCACAGTGAAACTATTCATAAACCCATTAATAAAATATGACTGTCTATATCTAAGAAATCAACCTCAATTAAACATAAGATTCAATAATGTATGTTACAGTAATGAAAATGTTATTAATAAAATCATTATAATTTTCACTAGAGAAATACAAATTTTTTTATTTTATTTTTGTAAAATTCTATTCAACTTAAAAGAAAATTTTATCGTTGAAAATGAATTTTTTATATTGTAATGTATGATTAAAAACATTTCTGAGTCATGATGGTGGAAAAATATGTTCATTTTTTATAATTTAAAAAAACAATCTTCTCATACGTTTTCGAAAAACTCAAGCAAAGTACCCCATAAGGAAAAGGACAAACATATTTATTTTTATAAAACTCAACATGGGTAATAATTCTTTAAAATAATATAAAATAATAATAATAATTTATTGAAATACATTTTTAGGAAACATGGTCTTCGATGATAAATATGTCCTGGTAAATTCTTACATAAAAGAAATCTCAGATAATAAAGAGATTGCGAAATTAATCATTACCATATACATTACGTTAGTGCAGGGTGCATTATCCTCTTATATAATGGTAAAATCTTGTTGTTAATTTATTCCATGATCATATTCATATTTATAATATCATATAAGGTCCTCTAATATCGTTTTGTAAAAAATACTTTAGTTTTATCATTGGTTCGTGTGTTAACTACTTTGTTTTCCTACGCATGTTTTGTATGTTAAGTCATGTTTCTAATGAATATGATATATTTTATTCCAATAGATAATGATATTAAGTTCATAAATATTTTATTTATTCATCATATAAATTTATTAATTATTTATTACTGGTTAATGTTGAAAATGATTCACATCACGTCATGGAGACGATGGTACGTACATACAAACGAGTGACGGTATCATTTCATTAATGATTTAATGGTAGGGAATTTGATTGTACATTAATCATAAAAAATTAATTATCAGGTCATATTACAGTTTTATATCTATTATATTCATCATTATACCCATCCAAATAAATTAATTTTGAAAAAACAATTACAACGTGGACTGGAGACGATAAGCCATGCATGCGAACATTTTGTATTTTTTTCATACGATGGATAAAAAGAAGAATATGGTTGTCCCATGATCATGATAATATCTCAGTATATGGATGACACTATATTTATTAATTTTTTATAGAAAAACATATAATGTGTATGTAGAAGAAGGAATAAAATTGAATTGAATCGGTAAAGTAATTACCTCTTCTTCGGTGGACTTTCTTGGGATATCCACTTAGGGATACTTGGGATTATCTTTTTGGGAAACCAGAATCTCCAAAGTAAAATAATAATTTTGGGATGAGATCTTTTTGGGGATTTATTATGATATAAGGCTCATGGTATTGTAAGGAATTGAGGGAGTATGTTCCCTTTTATAATAGAGGGGAGGTTCCCTCTAAAAAACTCCCAAAATATTAAAAAAATAATACTATTCTATATCTAAATAAAATTAAATTTACCACAAATGGAAATTATATTATACTATAGATAATATCCTATAACATTTTGATTATTTAACATAATTATTATTTTTAAATAATTTAGTAATAAATTAATTCAATAAGATATAATTATTCTCAATTGTAATACTATTCATTTAATTTGACATTAAATGCATCAAAAAAGTGGGAATTAGAATTTAATGGTTTAAATCATATATAATATATATTATATAACTATTAAATTCATTATACACATTAAATAATACAAAATATATAAAAATTAATATTTTTAAAATCATTTATTTTATTTCCATGTTAATTAAATTAATATTGTTTTAGAATTGAAGATATTTTTAAGGTAATTATATAATGTCTAAAAACTCAACATAAATTTCTATAAAAAAAATTCATTTATATAAAAATAAACATTTATATTCATTCATATCATCATTTTTGACCTATGTGAACACATAAAAGATATTAAAGACCAGATAGTAATATTTTCTAACTATCATTTATTTAAATAATATATAATTTAATTTCATGGAAAAGTGACCATTAAACAACTCAAAATATATAATAGAGTTATAATGGTAGATTATAATTCATCCAATACTTTTTTGTTCTTGTTATGGTTTTATTTTAATACTTATAATTTTGATTTACCCTTAATTCATCTATTTAATTTTAATTATGTTAATATCATTTAAAATATTATAATATTACAAACTTTTTAATTATACTGTGTCAATTATCCATAGATGGATTTTTCGTGACCTTTTATAGAATTTAATAATCAATTTCTATTTTATAATAATTTTTCTAATTTTTATATAATATAATAAATAATTAATTTTATAAAATATCAATATTGGAAATTTTAAAAATATTCATTACATTAACATTAAATAAAATCTAAACAGAAAGATAAATTCAAAAAACCATATAATGCACTGTTACCATGTATTAGTCAACTAAAAATTCATGGGACACTATAACTAATTAAATTTTTATTTATTTTAATATTTTTAATATCATTTATTTGATATTTATTTTAACAAATCAGTTATTTCATCATCATTGTGTCACCATTTAATTTAATAATTTATTTTTAAAAATTATAAATAAATTACAATTATTTCCAAAAAAATCATCATTCTAAATATTATTTATTGTTTTCTATATCACTTATATAACAACATATTAAAATTGTTATGGTTATTAAAATTTGAATATGACATTTTTAACTCTTCTTTAAACAAAATATAATAAATGTCATAATCTAACACAAGTTGATTAAAAATTATCATATTTTAATCCTATGAATAATTTTGGAAGAAAAAAAAATTTCCAATGAAATTATGAAAAAATTAGGGTAATTTTATAATAATATTATATTATTTTTTTCTTTTAATTACCTGAATGACGCTTCACCGTGGTAAATAAATAAGAATTTAATAAAATTATTATTCTGTAAAACAAAATAATTTGATCTTATTAGATCAGAAAATTTATATTAATTACAACCAATTATGTCCATTTTTAAAATTTTAATTCAGAAAAGTGAAAAATTTTGTTTAATGTTAATCCTGCATTTGTTGGAAGAAGGTGTGTAAATGATATGCTCAAAAGATCAACAAATTTTTATATCTAATTATTTTATAAAAATAATTTAAAAGAACATAATAGGGTTAATATATGTTTTATTAATCTATTGTGACGTTAAAACCAATTTAATGTAGAGTAATTAATTAAATGAAAAATTTAATTTTTAACAACAATGAAGTATTTTTCACTACTCATCAAAAATTAAAACATTTCAGAAAAATACCAAAAAAATCTTGCTATGCTAATTTTTGAAAATGATTTCTCTTTTTCAAAATAAAATTTATAATTTCAAAATGTGGTTACTACTATTTGTAAATGTTTTTTAAGTGGATAGTTTGATTAATCAGGGGGCGCTCAAACTCAGTGTTGCATGCAACACAAGATGTTGAATTTATTCAAATGTAAATAAACCATGGAATCTTGGGGTGTTACATTATCCCCTCATTTAGTAAATTTTATCTGCGCAATATTTTATTTCGGGTTCAGTAACTAGGGTTCGAGTATTCCAAAACTCCTATATTGGAATCCCATATCGAAAAAATGTTCATTAAATTGTCCAATTTAAAATAAAGAATAGGAAGAATAAAGGTTCAAAGAGATAACACATAAAATAGTTCCATGTAAGATAAGATGGAAAAGAAAAAAAATATAACCATCATGTTCAAATGGAGAGTGATATAGAAAATAATTAGGATAGAGTTAACAATCACAAGTCTCTAACTATTCGATGATCTAAGGGACTGTTTGATTCATCAGAAAATGTACCATGATATAATTTTTTGTTTCAATATCCTTCTCCTATAGTATAAGAATTAATTAACTTCATAGACTAAGAATACAAGAAACCAAACTTACATGTCATGTAGACATTCATCCTTTAACTAATTTTAACCACAAACTCATGTTTATCTCCAAAAGATAATAATATTAAAAGATATTCTATTTATCATAAACTTATAGGGTTACAAAAAACAACTTATACTTCATCTATCATAATTTTTAAATATTGAAAAATATTATATACTATACAGGATATCACATAGGCCTATGGTAGGTGATTAACCCTTATCACTCTTCGGTTGTGGGTTCTAGACTCACGGCCATGCCGGATGCGATGAGCTATTGCCTGACCTGCTGGTATTCCATTTCGAAAAAAAATTACTATAACATTCCCAATATAATTTTAATAAATATTTTATCCTTAAATAATATTTTCCAATGTTCAAATTAATCCATTCCCTCCTTAATAATTTTCCAAAATACATCACTATAAATTAATAATATAAAAAGGTCACCAAATTTCAAAAATCAATCGTATCATCATATTTTCCACAGACATAATGTTTGTCTTATTAACACATAATAAATATACGAATACATTTGTCAAATTAAAAATTTAATGAAAACATTAATGCTTCAAAATCGTTAAAGAATAGGTACTGCATTACAATTTTTATATTTCTCATGATTCTCATATCTAGAATATAATAACATAATTCATGAATCCAAAAAAAACAAATACATTAATTATTTTATGTCGACTATAGTAATAGAATAAGAATTTCCTTTATCCCTTATCATTTTATGATATATATTTCCTTGATGCTTTGAAAAATAATTTTTATAATGTTCTATCTCTTCACAATTGTAGCACTGAAAATTGGTAGCTTTTTTATTTCCTTTGAAATCACGGGTTTGGTGGAATGCTTCTCCAAAGCTGTAACAAACACTCATCCCTAGTGGGTATGTTCCATGATATTTATTTCTACATTTTATATAGGATGAAAATTCAATTCTATTATTCTTCCCCTTTTCCTTATTTCCATTTATAGAGTGTTCATTTTCTCTATTATTCTCTAGATTTTCTATGAAGTCATAAGATGTTGAGAATTATTTGTCTGTCTTTATTTCATATGAGACTGTATCTTCAAATAATAAGAAATTTTTGGAGATAATTTCCTTTTGGAGGAATGGTTTTAACCCATCAATCAATTGATCAATATTTCTCCTTGGGTTACTTATAACGTATGCAGCATGCCTTGCTAACCCTTTAATGTTAGCTTCATACTTTGTAACATTTTCATCCTCTATTTGACTTAGACATAGAAATTCTCTCTCCATATCTACTCACAAATCATGAGGGAAGAATTTTTCTAGGAAGAGTTATTTATATCCCCACCCCCATTCCATGTTTTTTATTTCCTAATATTCCTTCATGTTTTAATGTAATGATCACCACTGACCCACTTCACTTTGGAGATGATAAACTTCCCTGACAACCATATCCCCTTCATTACTTACTAGATAAAGAAATATCGTATCTATGAAACTTATCCATTTCTCACCAACAAATGTGTTAGTCGGAGTAGAGTACTCAAGAGGTGGTGAAGTGAGTATCTATAAGAAAATTATATTAAAATGTTTTCTTAAAATTATTCCCTACTAAAAATAAATACATCCCAGTCAATCATGGTGATACAGTTATAAAGGTTTAACTATTCAAATGTACTCTCAAAGGATTAAAGAAATATCAGTAATATCAAAATGAGTTATTAATATTACTTTTGATGCTATTTTTATGAGGAAAAACATTTATAACTTTTATCCAAGTTTAACTATCAAAGTAAATCCAGTGATTTATAAATTATAAAGTAAAATAGATAATGGATAAATTAAAGAACACAGTGGATAAAACAATTATTTCAGTCTCAAAGTGGCACCTAATCCACTCCACATAGTTATCACCTACCACCAAGAGGATTGTATTAATAAACATGATACATACCCTGGATCGGGCTAAACAACAGTGCACAAGACTGTCCAGGTCACACGACCTCCTCCACAGATCTATGTGGGTAAAAACTATTAGGTCACACAAGTACCTCTTCCAACCATATCTGTGAGAGTAAACAACTGTAAAAAGATATGAGTGGTTGGATATCTTGTATCCATTAGTTTAGTGCATGAGATAATTTGTATTTCTAATACAGATACACACACACTACTCAAAATCTAAAAACAATTCACAATAGAGAAAAGATGATGAGATATGGTTTGATGTTCTCTACGTGTTATTCTATGAATATCATGACTTATATGATGAAGAATATGCAAGAATCAAGTATTCTTAGGAAACAGAGTATCAAAATTCTGGTGCTCTAGATTCCTGTTAGATCTAGCTTGTGTTCTTCAGGGATTTGGTATTTTTAATATTATTTGGCTCTAATATGTTGTATTCCATATTTTTTATTCAGTAATTCTATGTTTGTTTTCCAGATATATCTTGGTGCATGTATCAGTCCACTTTTCATGAATTCTCTCTCTTCTATTAAACACTGCTATTCTTCATCACTAGTTTCAGGGCCACACTTTTCTTTTTATTCATTGAGTTCATGTTTTGGAGCTAACAATATGAATTTATCATGTGGATCATACCTCGTTCTGTCAGGTGACATGTCTATAAGGAAATATTAATTATGTCAGTGCATTTTATAGAATCAAATATGACTATTTGAAATTAAATTCAAAATGAAAAAATCATAGTAAGTAACAGTGTAACAGTCTATCTAGTGATGGTGTCAATAGGAAACAGTGTTACCATGAGGCGATGTCTTTTTCATTGCCTTTCAGCAGTGGGATAGTCAGGATGGCATAATTTTATTCAGAGTAGGAACCATTAGCATAGGTTCTTTGTTAGGAACACAGTGTCTGGTCCTTTTCCAATCTTCAAACTATTTCATAGCAAGGAACAGGTTCCAAATACCTCATGATATTTAGAACTAGTTATGGTGTCTAGTCACGGTGTTTGTGTCATGGTGTCTGGGTCATCGTGTCTTGGTCATAGTATCTGGGTCACAGTGTCTATGTCACGGTGTCTGGGTCATGGTGTCCGGTCATGGTGTATGTGTCACAGTGTCTAGGTCACTATGTTAGGGTCACAATGTCTGGTTTATAGTGTCTTATTCACGGTGTCTGGGTCACGGTGTCTCAGTCACTTTTTCTGGGTCCTTTTCTGGAAAAATAGAACTGCTGGCAGACTCACAGTTTCATAGAATTTTCCAAATACCTCTATATAGGATTAGTTGTAATATTTTGTGAATCAGTTTTACTTAATCATTAATAAAATAAATCCTTATAGACCAAAGTTAATTATAGTTAACAATAATAAGTTGTGATTTATATGAGTCATTATCTTAAGAAAATTTATTTGAATCCTAAAGAAACCAAGAATATATACACATGATATGAGATATATTAAACTGTTGTAACAATTTTTGATAATCAAATAATGATTATATCTTGAGTAGTCCAACAATATCCCCCGTTTTAATGATAAAAAATCATATGAGTGATATATCTATTCTTAGAGTTCGGTATCTTCCTTAGTGTACGTGTCTCTCCCCCTTTAGAGATTATCAAAAAGAGTACAAAAGTAAATATGAGAATAAAAGATAAGAGTTTATTGTGCATTAGATGGAAAAATAAGTGTCATTACAAACAGTAGGAAATATAGGTAAAAAATATTCCTATCAAAAGATAGTGTTCACTTTTCTTCTGCACTCATGGTCTTATGTTTTCCCATGGCAGAAGCATGAGGGAGATCCGTAGGAGTAGAGATAGAAGTGGAAGAGGGTAGTGATCCAACTGTCAGAGAAGGATGAAAGAGTTATTCAAAAATAGAGGGTTACAAGGTTGGTTTGTGGGAATACTAAAGTAATTTTATGTCAATGATCACATGTATTTTCTGAATCATAACCTGAGAGATATACATAGAGGTGGAGACAATGTCGTTGGATGAGGAAGGAGGTAAACTAGGTTGCAAGGGTGTAGCTACAAGAGCTACAATAGCAATTATCTGTATATTATGATGAGGTCTCAATAACTTGATTAAGTCACCAAAAATCTCACCACCATACTACATCGATTTCTCAAAATCATCATTGTTCTCAATGAACCTGTCTAGTAAAGTAGTGAAATATTTTATCTTTTTAACTTCAGTGCTGAACGATTTAGTGATATGATGAATTTCTAAATTCTATACAAGGTACTCGAATTGGTTTTTCATATCATGTTTATAGAAAATCCTATAAAAGAATAAATCAACATTAATAATAATTTATTCCTAATAATCATTTTCATCATTTGAATGAATCCTTAAAAAATAAAGGACTTTGTCACTATTTTTGAAAACCATAGACAAAATATCCTTGTTGAAGATACATAGCACTAATTGAAGTTCTTCCTTAAAAACAGTTCTGAGTAGATCACTATAAAAGGAGGATTGAGATGACTTTCCCTAGGTATTATAGAATATAACAACTTAAATGAGGGAATTTAGTTTATTTATAACTTTCTATATACAACCCTAGTAATTATCAGTCATTTTTTTGAGACCAATAACAAGCTCACGCATTTCTTGAACAATATGTTTTTTTCAATCGGAAACCTTGTAAGCTATTGAAGATAGGGTTGGTTGAATTAGAGAGACAAAATTCTATGGAATCTGACCACTAACATCCTTAACAAGATGATAAACAGGATCTGGTCCTGATTCAACACATTCTGCATATCATCAACCAAAGCTCTGAGAGACTTCACTTCATCACTCAATTTTTTGTTCTCAATTATGACCTCTTGAATTTCATGAAACATTTTTTTCTGAATCTACCATATGATCTTTTCTAATAGCAGGGAAGAATCTATTTCACTCAATTTTGTTATAACAGCAGTTTGAGTTTTAATGAGAATTTCAACACTAGCCAATAATCTAACTCCAAAGGCTTTCAGATCATTATGACTCACAAAAGTATGAGGTTCTTGGGAAGGTTCAGGAATATGAGTTGAGACGTCCTCAAGTTCCTTTTCATAGATTACATCATGAGTAGACATCAGTTTCAATTGAAACACAGTAAACAGGTATATACCTTTAACTGAGGCTTCCTTGGTATCATTCACATCAACAAATTTATGTAACTTATACCATGTATCCACAGTGCTTTGATCAGCTAGATTAGAAATTTCAACACTTTCTAGACTATGGTGCTGCTCCCCATCAACATGTTCATATCTCATAGGACTAAGAGAATAAATACATTGATTTGCTTCCAAATTTTCATCCCCAATAGCTTTACCCATTTCCTTACTAGACAACTGAAATGATTTCTCTATACTTTCTTTGGGAGATAAAATAATATTAGGATCATCTTATTTCTAAAAATGTTGCTAAAAAGCATATTCTTACTTAAGAGAATGTTTTTCTTCTATATGATATTCTAGAACAGCCTTTTCCCTTCCATTGACAACAAACACATCTCTAGAATCAAGTTATTTTAAAAAATCAATAGTTTTTGGGAACAATAACTTTATTCTCAACTATGTTTTGAGGAAAAGTTCCATTGTCTTCCCTATCAAAGACAGTTTCCCTTGTAGGTGTAAAAAACTCCACCTCTTCTTCTTCAACAGGATAGTCAACAATTTTATCTGGTTCCATACCAGGATTAGATATTTCCTTAGGTCTGGAAGAATTATCAACCAGATTGAAATTTTTACACAAAAATTAATTATCCTCCACCCAAGTCATTCTCCATATATTCCGACTAATTTTAATTATTTTGACTATAAGCTTTGGGATATAGAATTCACAGTCCTTGATGACATCTTCATTCAGTCCAACCAACACCTCAGCATACAGCAGAACAGAGATTAATATTGAGTAGAACAAGGCGGTTGACATTGAGGTTTTCTTTATCAACTCACACATATGAAGTGCAACATAATTTCATAGGTTAATCTTATGTCCATTAATCATAAGATGTATCAAAAATATATCTTGATATTTTAGGGTAGAAAAATATAATTTTTGTGGAAAAATCAAAATATGAATAAACTTAAAAAACAATCTTCTTTCACTATCTAGCTTAGTAGAAATAGCTCTTAACATTGTTTTATTTCTAGTCAAGCTTCCCAAGGCTTCTTCAAAAAACAATAATATCATAGGGAGGAGAAGGAACTCTCTGATAGTCCTCGACAATTCCATCATGAGTTATCCATAGTCACGAATCCCATAACCTTGAGGAAAAGTTACATCATTGGCCATTGAACCAACTTCGTACAACAAAATCATATTCTGTATTAAATGATAATTGAATGATTTATAGAACTGAGAAACAATATTTGGGTAAATCGACCTTTCCCCTTTTTTGAACCAAGCCATCCATCCCTAATTTTTCTGTTATTTCAACACTAAAGACTTACATGATAGAAACGACTTAGAATAGATCTCCTTTTATGGTTCCATTATTCAGTCATCAATATTCGGATTCAAATGAACTTCAGGTGATTTCTTTAGTGATATTTTTATCTTCTTCTTTGATCTACACTTCTCTGGAGTTGAAGAAGACAAGTGTTTCATTCGGGGAATTCAATCGAGGATTCGAAGGAAATAGAGAGAGATGATGGGTTTAAGGAATTTTTCTTTGAGAAAAGAGAGATCAAGTGAACAAAAAAGTGAAACATCATTAATTTTAATCATTTAGGGATATCAAGCATCACGAATTCAAAATCACAGGAAATAAAAGGAATAATATAATCAATCATAGTGATATGGATTACAATATGTAAATAAAATTAAAAAGTCTCATTATGGTGAGAATAGAATAGAATTTCACGGTGACACCATACTATATTTTCACAGTGAGACCGTAAACATGAGACATAAACATTATGATGGTAACTTGTAGAACTGTGAGAGTGATATTGTACATTCAAGACAATGCCTCGTGAAACTATAAATTATAAAATAGTATGTTCTAAAATCATTACATTTTCTACTTAGGATTTATCATTCATAATTAATGTGAAATTTAATCTAATAATTCATAATTTAATGGTTTTATGAATATATCAGAAAGATGATATTCAGTTACCATGAATTTTAAAGGGATATTAACCTTTTGATAATGTTCTCTAAAAAATTGATGTTTTACATCAATATGTTTTGTCCTAGTGTATGAAACAATATTTTTTGATATGTTAATAGAACTTGTATTGTCACAATTTATAGGCACACACCTAACTTGATATCCAAAATCTAGTAAAGTGTGTTCCATCCACAAAATTTTTACAAAAAAAATACAAGCAGCTATGTATTAAGATTCAATAATAGATAATGCAACCGAGTTTGGTTTCTTACTACACCATGCATCAAAAGACATGAAAAAAGGTGACATGTTCAAGAGGTGTTTTTTCTATCTAACTTAAAACCATCAAAATCAGTATTAGAATTGATGACTAACTCAAATTATTGTCCTAAGGGATAGAACAGTCCATGATTGGGTGTAAGTTTGAGGTATTTGAAAATCATTTTTATAGAATTTAAATAATATTCCTTAGGGATATCATGAAAATGATCACACATACATACACTAAACATAATATCAGTCTGGTTATCTATTAAGTAGAGTAATATTCCAATCATTCCACTATAAGCGTTTTATTAAACAGATTTTACATCTTTATCAAGATCCATTATACAAGTAGTACTCATTGGTTTGTCATTTATTTTAGTGCTATCCATGCCAAAACGTTTTAGAATATCTCTAGTATATTTTATTTGATTGTAAATATTTCTATAATTATTTTAAATGATTTTAAATCTCTGACAGAATTTTAGTTCACCCATTAAACTTGTTTCTAAATTTTTTTGAATCATTTTAGAAAATTCAATACTTAAAGAACTCTTGAAATATCCAAAGATAAAATAATCTACATAAATTTTATCAACTAAAAAATTATTGATAATTCATTTTAAAAAAAAGGTTAGGATCTACTATACCATTTGTAAAACATTTGGAAATAAGAAAAGTAGTTAATATATCACATCAAGATCTTGGAGATTGTTTTAAACCATACTAATATTTTTATATTTTAAAAAGATGATTTGGAAAATAAGGTTGTGTAAAACCAGGGGGTTTCTTGAAAAAGACATCCTCATCTATATACCCATATAAAAATGAACTCTTAATATCCATTTGATATAGTTTGAAATTCAGATGGGAAAAATAATCAAGAAGAATTCTTATGGATTCATGTTTTTCTACTGGTGAAATGGTTTCCTCATAGTCAATTCATTCATCTTGACTATATCATTGTGCAACCAACCTAACCATTTTTCTAACTATATTACCAACTTTATCTACCTTATTTCTAAATACCGACTTAGTGCTTATTATAAATGTGTCTTTAGTTCCGTCAATAGGTTTACAAACTGTGGTCCATTCAATCTGAATAATTTTATCTTGTATATGAATCACCCTAAATTCATCATCAATAGCATCATTAATGTATTTAGGTTCAAGTCATGAAAATCAAATTTTATGTTCAACCTGATTTCTAATAGAAGTTGTAGTTCGATTTCCCTTATCTAAATCTCTAACAAGATCATCTGAAAGAATATTTTTAATGGTTCTAATAGCTCTAGAAAAAGAGGGAAAAGTAATTTTAGGTTCATCAGTAGGTTCAGGTTCATTATTACATGAATCTGTAAAATTTCCAGAATATGATGCTTTAACAAATTAATTTACAAGATGGTTAAAGGGTTTAGCATTGATGTCAAGATTTGACATATCATCCACCAGGTTTCTAGAGTGGTCTTAGGCTCATGTGGATATGTCTCATCAAACATGACATTGACATATTCTTCCACACATTTAGTTATTTTTTTAAACACTCTATAGGCCTTACTATAGATTTAATATCCTAGAAAAAATTGTATATCACTCTTGAATACAAAATTTTCAAGATTGTCCTTAGTATTAAGGATATAAAATTTGTAACCGAAAACATTGAATTATCTCACATTGGGTTTTCTATTGTTCCATAACTCATATGGAGTTATTTTAGGAATAGGTCTAATAAACACTCTATTAATAATATAGAATGTTAAATTTACTACTTCAGCCAAAAAATAAATAGGTATGTCATATTCACTAAGCATATTTCTAGAAATCTTTTTAAAAGTTCAATTTATTCATTCTAAAACTATATTTTCTTGAGGTTTTATAGGGGTAGATAAATTATGACTACAACCATTTTGTGAACAAAAGGATTCAAACTCTCAATTTTCAAACTCACGACCATGATCACTCCATAAGGATTTAATTCTACGTCCACTATGATTTTCTAATATTTTAGTATATTTGGTGAAATGAGAGCAGTCTTCACTTTTGTGGGAACAAAAAGTACAAGTATATCTATAAGATTCATCTACAAGAACATAAACATAGTGCCTCCCATTTCAACAAGAATCTCTATATGGTGCAAACAATCAATGTGAACCAGTTCGAGATGTTGAGATATTAAAAATTATTTCATTGGTTTGATGGATATTTTTTGTTGTTTTATCTTTTGATAAGGATCACACACATTATCATTTAAAAACTCAAGTTTGGGTAGGTATTTGACTAAAAATTTTCTAGTTATCTTTATAAGAGAGTTAATATTATTGTTTCCTAGTCTTCTATGCCAAAGCCAAGATGCTTTGAGAAATACACATAAACATGAGTAATTTTGAGAAACAAAAGAATCTATATTAATAGATTATACATTTTCATTTCCTAATGCAGAAAACGATAATTCATTTTTTAGAGTTAAAAATATTTCTAGCATAATTATAAAATTTTACATGAAAACCATCATCACATAGTTGTGAAATACTAAGTAGATTATATTTCAATACATCAAAAAATGTACTTTGTAAATTATAACTGAGTTAGAGGTATCGATTTGTCCAAGGCTAAGGATTTTAAATTTGGCATTGTCATCAAAAGTGACATGTACACCATCAATTTTTATTATGTTCTTGATGCATGAATAGTCTCCTATCATGTGTCTTGAATAAACACTCTCCATGTACCATAAGATTTTACAGGGTCTCTATAAACAATTTTCCTATGAAATAGTCAAATAAAAACAGACATTAATACCCATATTTTTTTGGGTCTAGTAATATTATTATCTAGTTATTTAAGAACCCACATCCTCCTCATAGGTTTCCTATAATCCTTATTTAATGAACTTGAAAAATAAACTCTATTTGGACTAGAAATTATTGAAACATTAGAGAGTGTATCATAACTTGAAATAGCAGAATGTTTTTCAAAACTAGGAGTAATGTTGTATGCCCTATATTTAGAAACAAAATTGGTTTTTGAAAAATTTCATTTACCTGGTTTATAGCTAATAATAGTAGTATATTTAAGAGAAATCTATTTACCTAGAATTTTGACAAAAATAACATAACCATTAGTCAACCATTTAATGTCCATTTTCAATTTCTCATTAGATAGCTTTAGTTTATTGTTTTCATTGAGTAATTGACCATTTATCTCTCTTTCTACAATATGTTCATATTTAACACATGAGGATTGAGCATGTTGTTTCCTTCTAAACTTGTCTTTATCTTTTATTTCATTACATGTCTATTCAAGAATATTTTAATACTCAAACATTGTTTATTTAGACATATTTTCAGAGTAAAATTCATCTCCAGAATAATAATAATTTTGTACATGGGATTTCCGGGTTAAATCAGATATGTATGTCATGAAACACATATTGTATTTGTCATCATGTTTATCATGTGAAGACTCGAAGTCACTTACACTGTTCTGAAAATCAATCCAGGTTTCATTCATTTCATTTTAATACTTTATATCTTTGTCCTCATATTTCATTTTATACTTCTTCATAGGATAGTCAACCTTTATATTCCACTTTCTCTTACATTTATTTCATACTATCTCATCTGACATGTCACTTAATTTCCAATCTTTATTCTATCTTCCCTTTTGATCATATCTTCCTTTGAATTTAGGCTTTCTGAAAAATTTATTCTTCTTTTAAAATTTCGTAAACCATCTTGCTAATTTATCCATCTCCTCATAAATGTTAGGTGAAGATTGTTCACTATTGGAAATTTCTACAAAGGCATCCAATTTTCCTTTTTCATTGTGTTTAGAGGTGTTGGTCTTGAATGCAATTGATTTTCTTTTGGGTTCATCCTCTTCATCCCTATTGACATTTAGCTCCTCTTCATACATCGTTAGTTTTCCAATGAGTTCATTAATATGAAATTTGATGATTCCCTTGACTCTCTCATAGTGAAATTGGTTCCTCTCTATCTATCAAGTAGGCATATGATAATCCAAATGATTTTTTCTTTGCCAGTAAATTCCCTTCCAAGATAAATTATTGTGTTGACAATTTCATTGAACCTAAGATATAGGTCAAAAATTGGTTCATCAGGTTTCATTTTAATGTTAAAATATTTAATAGTATAATTATTAAGTCTCATTTAATTCACACTAGAAGTTTCATCATCTAAAATAGAAAAAGTATCACAATTTCATGGGCACTTTTACATGCCGAAATTCATTTAAATTCCTCATCTCCTAAAGAGAGCTATAAAGTATTCAAGGCTTCACAATTATCATTGTATGCATCCGTGTTTGGTTTATCCCATGTAATTAGATCAGAATAAGGAATATTATTATCATCTATAATTGAAGTCCAAATTTCAAATCCCATAATTTCTAAATTCATTTTCATTTTAATCTTCCATTGGGTATAATTAGTTCCATTAAAGAATTTTGGTCTGTTTTTTGTAGCACATTCCAGACTATTATCCATATTGAAGAAATACTTTTAAAGATATATGAATTTAAAATTAACAAAAATTAATATATCATTAATGTAAAACTAAAATCATTGTTTAATAGGTTCAAAAACAGAGTCTTGAAACACTCCTCAGATACCAAATATTGGTCGGAGTAGAGTACTCAAGAGGGGGGTTAATTGAGTATCGAAATAAATTTATGTAAAAAGGTTTTCTTAAAAATATTCCCAATTAAAAACAAATACAGCATAGTAAATAAAGATAATATGGTTCTAAAGTGTTGACTGTTCAAATGACCTCTCAAAATAATAATTAATTCTCAGTAATATCAGAATCAGTTATTGATATTTCTTATGAAGCAATTCCAATACGGAAAAACAATTATAACTTCTAAACAATATTAACTATCAAAGTAAATCCAGTGATTTCTAAATTAGATTGGAAAACAAGGAATGACTAAATTAAACTAAACAGTTGATAAAACAAGTGGTTTAGTCTCAAGCTAATACCTAATCCACACTACTTAGTGATAACTTACCAACAAGAGGTTTATATTAATAAACATGATCCACACCCTGGATCGGGTTAACAAAAGGGCACATGACTGTCTATGTCAGACGACCTCCTCCACAGTTCCTCATGTGTAAAAACTATTAGGTCATACAACGACCTCTTTCACCCTTATCTTTTGGTGTAAACAAGTGTAAAATGATATGAGAGTAATGATATCATGTGTCCTTCACTTTAGTTTTAGAGATAGTGTGTTCTTTTAATATAGATACACACACTGATCGAAAGCTAACAAGAATACACAATATAGAAATGATGGTGAGATAAGGTTATAAGTGATCTGAGTGTTATTCTATGCATCTCAGGACATTTAGGAGGACGTTGATGCAATAATTGAGCCATCTTGAGAAATATAGTATCACAAGCCCGGTTCGCTGGCTACAAGTTAGATCTAGCTCATATTCTTTGAGGATTTGGTATTACAAAGATGATTTGGAAATTAATTGTGGCATTCTAGGATTTTTATTAAATAATGTTTCTTGTGTTCTTCAGATGTATCTTTGTGCATGTATCAATCCAATTTTCAATAATGCTCGTGCTTCTGCTACACACTTTTATTCAACGTCACATATTTCAGGGCCTCACTTTTTTATTCTTGGAGTGCATATATTGGAGGCAACATGATGCATGTATCAGGAACTTCCTACCTCATACTATCAGGTGATATGTCTACAAAGAAATATTAATTATGTCAGTTCATTTAAAAGACTCAAATTTGATCATTATAAATTAAATTGAAAATGAAAAAAACATATTAATGAATGGTGTCACAGTCTGTCTAGAAATGGTGTCACTTTGAAACAGTGTCACCATTAGACGGTGTCTTCTTTATTTCATTTTAGTAGTGAGACAGTCATGATGGAATATTTGTATTGAGAATATGAACTAGTATCACTGATGTAGTGTTAGTATCAGAGTGTCTGGTCCATTGTCAAACTTTGAACGTTGTCTTAGCAAGTAATTGGTGTCACAGACTTCATGAGATCTAGAACTGGTTATGTTGTCTTGTCATAGTGTTTGGGTCATGGTGTCTGGGTCATTGTGTCTGGGTCATGCCGTCTGAGTCCATTTCTAGATAGTTAGAAATAGTGGCTGACTCATGGTTTCTCAAACATTTCCAAATATCTCTATATAGTCTTAAGCAGTAATATTCACCAAATGAATTTGACTTGATCATTCATTTAACAAATCACTATAGTCCAAAGTTAATTGTAGTGTAAAATAATCAGTAATGATTTATAGGAATCAATATCTTGAGAAAATTTATTTGAAGCATAAATAATCCAACCATATCTACACATGATATGATATAGATTAAAAAGGAGTAACAATTTGTTATCATTAAGACATGATTAAAACTTGAGGAGTCCAACAAAGTGTATTTTTAGTCACAATAAATGTTGGAGGTTGTAGTCTCATGAAGTGGTCTAATATTGTGGCTCCATGTTGTGGATAAGGATGCACTATATGAGTATCATAATTATTCATAACCTGATTCAACTATCCAAGTATAGTTATATGTTTCTAGGCCCCAGTTGTAGATCTAGCTCCAAAATCATTATATTGAATAGGATGGAAATCCCTATATGAATTAGTTGCATTGACATGGTTTTCATTCCATCATTTAGGCGTTATTTCTAACAAATGACATGCACTAGATTGAATCATAACATAATTTATAATCATTGAAAAAGTGAATCACATAACATAAATTAAAAATTTATGTATGACTAATACCATTATCATCATTAAGGTTTATTTTGGGGAAATATTTACATTTAAATAAATGAAAATGGTTTTTAATGAGAATGTGATTTATCCTAAGCATGTCCCATAGGAGTGACAAACTAGATGCCTGGTTAGGCCAAATATTGTGTTCCATGTTACCCTAAGTCAGTCCTAGAACAACTTATTTGAGTTTTTACTCTTACATACATCTATTCTAGAACCAAATCCACTTGTAGTATCTATACATGGATGTATTTCTTCGAAGTCCCAAAAAATATCTATTTTTAAAAAAATAAAGGATGTTCTTATATTATAAATGCTTATATATGGGTAATATTCTCTAATCAATGTATTTCTAAATCTAGTTTCCATGGTTTGTACTAAAATTACTTTGATAAAAACTATAATTCCCCGACCCTAGAAGCCTCAAGAATGTGCATTATTTTAATACATTGGCATGATTGCAAGGAATCAAACCTTTAAAGACTGATATGTTTAGTAACCTTGTAAAAAATAGATACTAATAAATGTTTTACATTACATTATGAAATGAAAATCATCATAGTATCTCATTTAAAAAAACTCACTTCACATAGATTATCCCTATAGGTCATTTATAATATACTTCATAACATCCCGAAAAAAACATATGAAAGGGGTGAGCTAAAATGCTCGGTAAGGGAAAATAATATAGTGAAAGCTATCATAAATATAAATAAACATTTATGTCGTGGTAAATAACGGAAAAAGAATCCTTTAAAAAATAATATTGACCATAATATGGAATTAATAAATAAAATAATTCCATTTAAACCTCACATGTATATTCCACATTCTAAATAATCTTATGTAATATCAATAACTAGTCTAATAATGAGATAATGCATAATGTCAGATATCATAATCATACCGTCAAGGTCTATTTCCAAGACAGTACATTAAATGTTGAAAACCCAAACTACATTGTCTCATGAGACCTACCAAGGAATCTAGGTGCTATAGAGGGATCCGCCCATCACATAAAATGTCTTATGCATTCCTTATATGAAAAGGGGAAATCAAAACAAACATAAAAATTCGTATTAAAAAAAACATATGAAATCATAATACATTATCTATAAACCATGAATGGTATTAAAATATCACCTCCACAGTGATAATATTCATAAAACCTTCAATACAATATTATAGGTTTTATCAAAATAAATCAACCTTAATTAAACATAGGATCCAATAAATATTTTTATATAGATTAATTTTTTTAATAAAATCATTAGATATTTCTTTAAATAAATACGCATTTTTATTGAAAATATTTATTTAAAATTACATATACCTTAAAATAAAATATTTTGATTTAATATAATCTTGTATAATTGAAAAGGAATATAAAAAATGTTAATGATTCAAGATGGTGGAAAAATCCACTCATGCATTATAAGTTAAAAAACATTATTCTTGTACATTGTTAAAAAATTCAAACAAAGTACCTCATAAGGAAAATGACAAAAGGATTATCTTTTTTTAATAGAACATGGGTAAAAATGTATTTATATAAATGTAAAATAATATTTAGACCTTTTTAAAGTACATTTTTATGAATCATGGACATAGATGATTAATATTTCCTAGTAAATTCTTATGTAAAAGCAATCCAAAATAATAATGAAATTGGGGTATTAATCCTTACATTGTACTTTCATTTTATAAAGGGGTTTTCAACTTCTTGTATAATGTTAAAAGAAGTATACTAAATTATAAAAGGACCATATACATATTTATAATATCATATTTTATCCTCTTATATCGTTTTGTTAATAATATTTTAGTATTACCATTGTTTCAGGTATTAACTATTTCATTTTCCAATGCTTGTTTTTTCGTGAATGTCATGTGTCTTAGGAAGAAGATATATTTTATTCATATATATAATTAATTTTACTGCATGAAATTATATTTACCCATTATATAAATTTTATAATCATTCATTAATGGTTAACATGGAGAGTGAATCTCATCGTATCATGCAAATGGTAGGTCGTACATACGTACGAGTGATAGTATCATTCTCTAAATGGTTAAATGGTACAGAATTGAATGGTATATTAAGTATAAATAATAATAATCATGATATATTTCTATTTTATATCCATTATAATACTCATTATACCCACCCAAATAAGGTATTGTTGAAAAATAAATTACACCAAGGCATAGAGACACTCAATCGTACGTACACACACATAGTGATATTGTTTTTTATATAATGTATAAAAATAAGAATATGGTTTTACCATAATCATGATAATATTTTTTTATGTGGATAATACAAGATTTATTCAATTGGTATGGAAGTAAAATAGAGATAATTATAAGAATAAAATAAATTGAATTGAATCGGTAAAACAATTACCTCTTTTTCGATGGCCTTCCTTTGGATCTCCTCTTAGGGACACTATGGATGGTATTTTTGGAAAACCAGGATCCCCAAAAGATAAATAAGAATGTTTATAGGATGATTTTTTATGGTTTTATTGATCTAGAAGGCTCATGTTGTTGTGAGGAAGTGATGGATGAGGTACCTTTTTATAAGTGTTGTGAGGAGCACTCTAAGAAACTCTATAAATATTAAAATACAATAAGGATATTCTAGATAAAAATACATAAATATGGAAAATAAATGAAAATTAGAATAAATTTTATACCATACACTATACCCTTGATATTATTTCCCATTTTTTTAAAATAATTTAATAATAAATTAATTCCATAATATATCATTATTGTCAATTTTAATACTATTTATATAATTTGACATAAAATATATCAAGACAAGCTAGGAATTATAATATAATGTTTTAAAACATATATAATATATCTTATAGATATATTAAAAATTTTAGATACGTTAAATAATAAAAAATATATCAAAATAAATATTATTAAAATCAGTTATTCTAATGTTATGTTAATTAAATTAATGTATTTTTAGAATTGATGATACTTGTAAGGAAATTAAAAAAATACTAAAAATTTAAAATAAATAAATATAATGAAAATAATTTCATTCATATTAATATATTTATATTCATATTTGTACATGGCTTGATTTTGGACCTATGTAGACATATAAACGATATTAAATACAAAATTGTGATATTTTTTAACTATCTTTGATTTAAATAATATATAATTTATTTTAATGTATAAGTGTGCATTAAAACAACTAAAATTATATCCTAATGTGATAAGGGTCGAATATAATTCTTCCAATAAATTTTTGGACATGATTTGGTTTTATTTTAAACCATATAATTTTGATTAACCATAATTAATCTATTTAATTTTATTTGTGGTAATGCCATTTTAAATATTGAAAGATTTTAAAGATTTACTTATATTGGGTCAATTTCCCATAAATGGACATTTAATGAAATTTTAGATCTTTTAATAATACTTTTGTATTATTAATTATTTGTTTTTATTTTTAAATAATTTAATAAATTTTTATTTTTATAAAATATCAATAGTTTAAATTTTGTTACTATTCATTACTTTTACTTAAAATAATATATAAAAAGAAATATAACATAAAACCAAATCATTTTATAGACGCTTATGATGTCTTAGTCACCTATTAATATAGTGGGGAACCTTAAATATTTCAAATTTTATTTATTTTAATATTTTAATATCATTTATTTGTTATTTTCTTTAAAAAATCAATTACTCCATCAACATTATGTCACAATTTAATTGAATTTTTTTTAAACTTATAAATAAAATTTCATAATTTATATAATTATTTTATCGTTTTATTTACTATTTTATTTCTACCATATCACTTATATAACTTCATAATTAAAATTATATGGTTATTAAAATTTGAATTATACATTTTTAACCCTTCTTTAAATAAATTATAATAAATAAAATAATATAACATAATTGGATTAAAAAGGATCTTATTATAGGCCTAAGATTTATTTTTGTTGAAACACACGAAATCAATGAAATTATGACAACTGTTAGTGTAATTTTATAATAATATTGTATTAATTTTTTACCATTAATTCTTAGACTAACTCTTAACCGTGGTAAATAAATAATAATTTACTAGATTTATTATTCCCCAAAAATATAAGATGATCCTATTAGATGAAAAATTCATAATAATTAAAATAATATATAGAAATATTTATAAATTCAATTCACAAAAGTGGTAAAATTATGATGAATGCTAATCTTGTAGATGTGGCTAGAAGGTGGGTAAAAGAGACGTTCAAAAGTTCAATAAATTTTTATATTCAATTATATTATAAAATTGATTCCAAATACCTATTTTGTATTAATATATTTATTATTTATCTATTGTGACTATATATAAAAATTTAATTAAAAATATTATTTAAATGAAAATGTCAGTTGTAAACTACAATGGAGTACTTTCCAATATTCATCAAAAATTGAAACGTTTCAAAAAAAACCAAAAAATCATCCTGAAAAAGTTTTCATATTCTGAAGTCAAAAATTAAGTCTATTTTGAAAAATCATATTTATAATTTCAAAATTCGTCAAGTAATATTCATAACTTCTTTTTAAACAGCTAGTTTGATAGATAATGGTGTGCTTGAACTCGGTGTTGCGTGAAACATAAGCAATTGAATTTATTTAAAAGGAAATGTATTGTGGAATATTGTGGACTTACATATAAATAGATTTCATACACTCTGTATATATGTAACCATCAGAAATAGAGCCTTCTGGTTTAGATTTATTCGTCATATGATTTTAAATGACCTAATTACATAATAAAAAAAGAAAACTTCATGAAAAATGTAGTCAATGATTTGATAAAATTGAATACACCAATAAAATTAAAAAAAATATCAATGTACCTATCAATTGGATACATCCATCGATAGTGAATATATCAACGAATATTTGCTTCTTCAACCAAATGATCTATTAAATGAATCATGACTATAATGAATAAGGGGGGAAATAAAATCTCCAAATAAAAGTATAGTAAAAACAATTATTTATTAATGTTTATCAAGCTCAATTGGATTTAGTGTTTTCCCAGAATACTCTCTATGAATGGAACACAACTCAACTATAACTGCAGGTACTTTTTTATGTAACTTATTATACAATGCCAACAACAACAATTTCTCCATCAGAATCTGTGAGTCATGAATTTTTAATCTATGTAACATTTGATTTTTTAAGTCAACACACCTCAAAACATTACATGACTATCCATATTTGACTTTTATAATCATTACATCTCAAATGAGTATGTCTTTATAATTATTTTTTATTGTAAAAATAGTTTAAGGATACTTTCCATTCTCATTTCCCACAAACCATGATTTTTATTCATTAATTTGTAATCCTTATGAGCATCAAAGTTATCATTCAACTAAACCTGATCATTTGGATATGTGAAAATTACAGTGTCACAAACATTCTTCTCAATATGAATCATGTCATTACGATGACATATCGAATTAATCTTAAAATAAGGTATTTCAAAAAATATACTCATTTTAATCAACTATTACATTCCATTTACTTTAGATACTGTATATCATACCCTTTTCCCACCTTTATACTGATTACAATTTCCAAATTCTATAGTGAAATTCCTTTATAGTCCCAAAATTTAGGAACTAGATAAAAACACTAGTGGTTTTATCAATTACATATCTCCATTCAATTGTGACTTGTTAAATATTAATTTATGACAATCATAAAAAATTATTTATGAAACTATGAGGTAATCATTAAGGTTCAAAATCAAAATTACAACATGGAAAATAAAAACGAGTGTGACTGTTCCAACTATATAGCTTCTTAGTCTTGGAAAGTCACTAATTTTTCAAATTAAAGAGGAATTCATTTTGAATAGTTTTTCATTAAGGTATTATATGTTTCTATTCCATCGTTCAATAATTCCCACAATTCATTGATTAGAGATTGAATTTATACATCTATGTAATTTAAAGTAATTTTATTTTTTGGAAAAATAATTGAAATAATGAACGAAATATTAATCATACATTCCTACAGAGAATTATTATATGGGATCTAGAAAATTGACCAAATGCAATAATTAGCACTTAATGTGCCAAAATGTTTCAAAACATCTGAAGCCAATCCCAAATGTACATTCTTAGTATTTGAAGAAAAATATTGCTATAATGAATGAAACAGCTTCCACGATGTTGAATCTTTCGATGTCTCATCAATTCATCGTTGTTACTTTCCGGAGATTTCCATGTCATGTCTCTTGCAATCTTAAATGACACAAATCATCATTGAAAATTTTGTTTCAATTGAATGAAATGAAATACCTTTATCATTGTTCTATTCTTTTTTTCTACTCATGTCTCATTAATTTATTCACACATTTTTGTTAATTTAATTCCATTTTATTCTATTAAATCTTATGCATTACTCTTTATCAGACTGTTCTCCCAAATAAATCATGTCATCATTATGGTGTGAAAGTATCTTTATGTAGTCATGTTTAATTTTTTGGATAATTTTTTTACCTCATAGGATGATGTATGGGTGATAGATTCAGTAAATTCATCAAGAAGCAACTATAAAATCATGTAAATTTCATTACTAGTAATTCCAAAAATGTACTTGATATGATATAACTTATGTAGGGAAGGTAACTTTGAAAACCTGGAAAAATATTCATATTGCTCTTATTTTCATTCTTAAAATAATTCATAAAACACATTTTTTCATTGTAGTTATGAGAAAGATTAAACTTCCCAGGATCATTTGAAGGTTCTCTTGATCTACTTAAATTTTGGATAGTTTATCATACAAATACAAACATATCATTTACCGAGATTCAAAATAAATTCATTTCACGTTATGTTTCATTGAGAGGATATTAATTTTTATACAATCTATAACATTACATTCACCACTCAAAATACAATATACATATCAAGTATGAAACTTATTCAATACTAATTTCTAATATAGTTCATTTCTATTTTACCATTTCGTGAATTTACAATTAGGGAAAAACAATGTATTATATCATCCACAGATCAGTTTCCCATTACATAATCTAAAAATACTTCCAATCCCATGCCATAACAAAGTCTGTTTTGAGGTATATTAATCCATATTTTATCCATAATAATTTTAATATCTCTCTTCACCATTTAAATTCACATATAATGATATAAATTTTTAATCAAACAAATAGAATCAATTTTATATGTCACCCAATTTTATCGTTGACTAGTGTAGGGTCTTGATTCAATAAAAACCAAATTTAACTTGAAAATGATTAAATTTTATAAAAAATCATAAATAAATAAATATTACCCCTCACAATAACAGGATTAGATGTCATGGAATAATAGATCTAAGGGAAAGAAAAGGAAAAAAATAGTGTGGAGGTTGGGGATACGATGCTAGAAACATTCAGCTCGGATAGAATTTACGGATGCTGATGATGGAGGAAAGAGTATAGGGTTTTGGGGAATGGGATAGAGATCAGAAACCAATATGGTTTATGGTCACTTAGAATAGGGAAGAGGGTCCACTATCAATGGAGAATACTCACTGGGAAATTTCACCACGGTCAGTGTCGGGGGAGGGATGGTTGGGGTTTGTAGGGGTCGATAGTCATCGAAAAGGGATGGGGTTGGGGGTCTGAGGTATGCATTGATGGTGGTGGATTATTGGATGGTGGTCAGGATTGAGGGAGGGGGTTCATCTTTGAGGGAGGGGGGGTTAGTTCTTTAGTGGTTGAGAAATGGGGTCAGCATCATTAGAGTAGGAGTTGATGGGGAATTAGGGTTGTTGGGTTAGGGGTTTGGGTTATCAGGGTCACAAGGATCGGAGTGGGGTAGGGTGAGGGTATGGTGAATTAGGTTTTAAAAATTATTTAAAGACTATTGTAATTGAACTGCTTCAAAATAAATTTATCAGATGTTGTCTTATGAAACATATTCAATATTTTAAATAATACAAAAAATAATTATTAGTGTTGGTTTCCATATTCGCCACAAGTAAACCACCTCTAAGACACCATGTTTTAGAAAACTCCCACAAGTGGACCTGAAACACACAAAAAACACTAATCTATTATTACATAACATGAAAAAAAAAACTTTCTAGAACCCATGTTAAATAACTTTGTAAATATTTCATAAAAACATCAACCACAAGAGATGTATATTTCCATTTCTCATTATTATTTTTATCCTTATAAGTATTATAATTCAAACTCAACTGATTTTGTAAAATAATTAAAAATTTATCAAGATAATATTGGTCACATCTCATCAAAATTCCAATCAATATATCAAAAAGATTCATTATTTTCACAATATAATTTTTATATTTATTTTGAACTCGTGTTTTTTATGTGGGATGAATCCCCCACAACTCTTATCCTGAAAATATATTGGTTTCATTGAAATAGATATAATTGAACCAAAATCTGTTTACCACATGTATGAATCCACCACAACAATATAAATATATATAAAATAAAAATTATAAATAATAAACTTCTTCTTAACAAATCCATGTTACGTGATGTCCATTAGTGTTTTCAATTTTTATTTTTGATATTTTTTTTGAATAAAACATAACATATAATCGATATGCATTGGTCTACTCATTAGACTTCTTCCATGAAAATTTTAACCATAAATTTTATGAAAACATTTATTATTTGTATATTAATATTTTTTAAATATGTTGGATATATTTTTGTTCTCTATAATCTTAACTTCCATTCACATTAACCTCAAATCAATATTTTCTTCCACTTATAAAAATATTTCTACTATTTTTTAGAGGGTTTTTTTGTGATTGACATAATCATTGCACTTATTTGGGACTACATCAGCAATGAAAATTATCATTGATCATTCTTCGTGTTCATGAATGGATATCTCAATGTTAACATTGAACATGTTTATTTGAACTTAAAAAACTAATTGGTTTTATATAAATACCCTAACCCCAGTAGCATGGACCTGATGCCTTACATTATTACATTGGTACTATGAAAATGAGATCACATCCGAAAGGACTGAATTGTTTAGTATATTGGGAAAAAATGATGCAAACAATATTTTTACATTTCAAATTTAATTTAAATAAAACAGAGAAACTCCTTGGGAGACATCCATATTCTTCATTATTATCCTATCATGTCAATCATAATATACATATTGGATTCATGGGGGAAAATAAAACATAATAAAGGGGTGATCCAATGTGATCAATAAGGGAAATAATTCAGGGTAATATAGCATAAATAAATATTAACAATAAGTAAAAGTGAATAACTTAAAACACATTCAATTAGAACATAATCGTGATCATAATATGGAAGGAATAAAATATGATCAAAATAATTCCATATAAATGATGAAAAAAAATAAAACATAACCATGGATATTATACTAGCTAAATAATAACATGTAATATCAATTACTAATATCATGATGATCGAATATATAATTAAAAACACCATAAACATTCCATTAATGCTTAGACAATGAATTCTACATAAATGGGTAAAGACTTATCTATAAATAAGTATTGATTATCTCATGGGGCATACTGATGCTTCGAGGGAATATAAAAAGACCCACCTGACATATACTAATTCTAATTCATTCCTCATATGAATGTTGTGAATCATAATCACATATAGATTAATATTGAAACTAGTATATGAAATGTAAATAATTTCCCAAATCAGTAAATATAATCATAAACTATCCAGAGTAATATAGAGATTTGTATCAATATAGTACATCCTTAGTTAAAATTATCATATACCATTCAATAAAATATGATATATTTTATATGGTAACATAATTTATCAACCTCAATTAAGAATAAGAACTTAACACAAGGATTTCCTATGTAAGGAAATGGGTATCTTAATCATGTCATAGGGAATAAAAAATAAGTGAATCGTAAAGGTGTCCATGAAATAATGGATTTATTTAATAGATGGACATTAATATGGTAAAATAGACATATATCATGATAAATTAAGACCAACATAAGTGAAACATTTAAAAAAGTGTTTTTAGGAAGCATTAGAAATGATCCACATCAATGCAGTTTAAAGGAAAATATAAAAGGGTCTTTAAATAAGTCAGAAAATAATTATTTTCATAAAACCAAAAATTTAGTAAGATAGTTTTTCATGATAAGAAGATTTATTTTAGAAAAATATTGGTATCTAAAAAAATGGAGTGCACGTAAAAATGGGATAAAATTTGGAAGGTCCCTTAATCAGGATTGCTTATTGGGTGGAATGGAAAAAAAGAAACATTTTAAGGCATGTATTTTCCAATAAAAGAATGAATAATTGATCTCAGTAAATATTTATGTTCTAGAGAAATATAATTTATGAACATTAAATAATAATAATTAATAATTAAATTGGGGTAAAGATCGAGAAAGTGTAACCCAAATGAAAAATTAATGTTCAGAGAGAATCCCTTACCTTATGTCCAAAATTATTCCGGATTTATACTTAATGAAATGTATTATTATACTAAATTCATTAATTAATTAAAAAATAACCTCTTATACGTGTATTTTATTTATTATAATTTTATTAAGTTCATTTATATTCTTTTTGATGAGTTAAAATATCCAATTTTGTCATTCCCGGAGCATTCGTTTCTTGATTTTAAAATTGGTTCCCTTGAGTTTAATTTTGAGAGTTCTTGTAAAATAGTATAAAAACTAAAAAACATGAATTATTAGATATTTATCCTCCTCTATAATTTTAAATGTTCCCATATATCATTATTTATTTCTGATTTTACAATTATTAATTTGATAAACTTTTAATGATGAATGTTAGTTTATTTTGGTGAATTTTAAATTATCATAAACTAGTTTTGTTTTTATTTTTTAATATTATAAATATATACTATTTTAAGAAAATTAAATAAGTTTTAACAAATATATTATAATCATATATAACTATAAAAATTGTTTTATCATGATACTTTATGGCCGAATTGAAAAATGAAAACACATCATCCATGAAGGTGTTAAATCATTACCTCCAGACAATGTTTAATTTTTAGAATAAAAGGAAAGGGGAAGAAAAATAATTTTGGATATACCAATAAGAAAATAAAAATTACAATATATATACTATAATTAATTTATCATGTCCCTTTGGATATGTTAGGATATTTAATGATGATAAAATATAAGAAATTAAAAGAGAAAGAGGGAGGATTTTACCTCTTGAGTGTTGTCTCCTTGAGAACCTCCTTTAGGAACAAGGAAATTATTTTTTCATGAGACCAGAAAGACATGAAAATGGGTAAGAGATTTATTATGGGAATTGGGAATATATAAGAAATATCAAAACCATATAAGATGTGAGGATAAGTGGTGGTGAGGGGTAGTATTAATAGTGGAGGGAGGGTTGTTTTATTAATTTACTCATTGGTTTATTTTTTTGATCAAGTCTATCAAAAGTATTGATTGTTGTGAATAAATAAAGTAATTCTAGAATTTGAATTCAAACCAATAGGTTATTACCTTATCTATACATCATCCATGACCCAATAATTCAGTTATTTCTTTTAATGTCAAATAGTACAAATTATAGTAATATATTATTCACCAAAAATTTAATTATTTTAGAAAAATCCAAAAACTCCACCCTTAACATTTTTCAACATGTAGATTTTTAATTAAAACTCTATTTTACGAAAATAATTTTATTATTTTGATAATTTTTTTTAATAAAATAATTATTTATTCAATAAAATATTAATATTTAAATATTAACATATTTTATTACAATTGGAAAAATGAATTTATGTATTATTAAATTATTTTATATTTATAAGAAAAAAAATAATAATCTATGAATATTTTTTGGGAAAATAAATTTAGATTTTAAATCATTATGTTAATTATAAAATTGTAAATAAACATTTACGTTTCACAAAATACCAATACATTATATATAATTTTTAAAACATTTATTTACTTATTACATTATTTCAATATATTATATTTTCATTCATAAGATACCTAATTTTTATTTATACTTTCATAGGTGAAAATAATATTCTATTTTCCAGAATAATATTCCTAATGGTAACATTAATATTCAAGTGGTCATGTTAATTTTTTATAGTATATCATGGATCGTTTAAGCTCAGTGTTTCATTGATCATAAGTTATTGAAGATGTTAAATTTAAAAGAGACATACCATAAATTAATTGGGTGTTACATTATCCCCTCTATCAAAAAAAATTTCCTTGAAATTTATAGAATGTCACCTCATAATTACATTAGAGTAGTTCTTCATCATAGTTTCTTCAAGTTCCCACATCACCTCTTTAATTTTCTCAATATTCCAAATTACATTTACCAGTCAAGACATGTGATTCCTAAACAGCTTTTCCTAGTGTCCAGAATTTGGATAGGCACTTCACAGTAAGATAATTATTTTTCTAATTCTATTTCCTAAAATTTGAGTACATACATTGGGTATGAAATGTACATCCATAACAAAGATATTTGGAACAAATCATGAAAATTGGAAAGGCGTGGGGATTTTTAAAAGATAACCCAAAACTGTATTTCACACAAGAATTTCAAAATTCGTTATGTACCTAGGGGTCATTTTTTTGTTCATAATAAACTATATAACACCCTTACATAGAGATACATTCATAAAGACATGATCTACTACTTGAAACTCCAAATCCCTTCGCCGATTTTCAAAATAACTTTTTTCCCTAATTTGAGCTTCTTCGATATTGGTATGAATATTATTTACATTTTTTGTTTTTACCTCCATAATTTTTTGTCCTACACGCTTCATTCCAAAAAATTCATCCCAATAAGTTTTTAGGTGGAATTTATTTATAACTTTAATGTCAAGTGTTAAGAACATCAACATTTATTATAATGTTTGAATTGTCCTTTCAGACTACCCATCAGTTTGGGGATGATATGCACTGCTCAAACGAAGCACAATATCAAGATCATTTTGAATAATTTTTTAGAATTTCAATGATAAATAGGGATCTAAATTAGATAATATCAACATAATTTCACAATATTGTCTTACAACATCATTAATATAGAGTAATTCAAATAACAATAGAGGTAAATCTTCCCTTGTAGTAAGAAAATATTTAGATTTGGAAAGTTGATCAATAATTACCAATATTACATCATTCATTCTTGGACTCTTTGGTAATATGGTGACAAAATCCATAGTAATTTAATATTATTTACAAGTAGGAATATGTAATTGTTTCATTACATGTATAGTAATTTTTATTTTAGCCTTCACATATTAAATAAATAAACATATTGACACATAATCAATAATTTCTCTATTCATTCTATCCCATAAAAATGATCCTTCAAATATCTATAAATATTAATTCTACTAGGGTGTATAGAAAAATTCACACTGTGAGTATCATCCAATAACTCACTTTTTAGCTCGAGTATATAGGAAAAAAAATCCTCTTCCCAAATTTTAAAATTTTATATTCATATAAAAAGTCTACCAATTTCCCCCTCATTCAAATATTTAATTTGAATTTTAAAATTATCATCATCATACTAAGAAATTTTTATCATTAACCCTAAAAATATTTTAGAAAACATTTTAAAAATTAGATTTATTTCAATTTATTTGATAATATCCATATCCATTATTACTATACCCATGTACATAGGATCACTAAAAATCCTAATTTTCTTCCAGTACCTCCATGATCCTTCCTTCTCAATATATATGCTAAATTATTTTCCTTCCCAATGTGGTTGAGTATTGAACAATCATAATATTTGAGTACCTCGATCCATAAACTTTATCTTATGCGGAGTTCTTTATATGAGAATATATATTTCAAACTCTAATGATATATTTATATATATCACATATTTCTCTATAGAGATAGTGTCTCCATATCGTTGGATAAAATATTATAGCTAATAACTCAAGATAATGAGTTAGATAGTTATGTTGTTGTGTTATTAAATGCTTTTATGCATAATAAGTAACATTATTATTTATTATGAGGACACAACCAAATAAATTCTTCTATGCAACACTATAAGTAACAATGCCATAATTTGTCGATGGTATAGTCATGATCGGAGCATTCCCTTACATCCAATTCAATTTTTAAAAACACTCTTCACATACCCTTGTCTAAATAAAATTAACCCTTAATGAGTAATATTGGTTAATGGGTTAGATAATCCTGTAAAAATTATAATTGAAATTTCAATAGTAACCAACAAATAAAATGAAACTATGTTCCAAGGTTAGGATTGTTAGTATAGGTGATTCTTGGACTGCCTTTTTCTTTGCATGATCAATTGAGATTATATAATTGGAGACAATGTGGGGTTGTAAAAAAAATTTAAAGCCATAATTAATTCTTGATAAACTTCCCATATAACTCTCTTCTTCTAAGAGACTCAATATATATCCAAAAGTGGTTCTCATGGTCCTTTTACAATTTAGATTAAACTAAGATTTCATAAATAAATATATCAAAAATATTATCTATATATCCCTTGAATAATCCATTCATTGGATCCTTAAAAATAGAGGGTGCATTACTTAGTCCAAATAAAAATATTATAAACTTCTAATTTCTATACATTGTTAAAAATGATTCTTTAAGAATGTATTCTTTCTTTAAATGAAATTGATGATGTCAAAGATGAAGATCTATATTTGAGAAATTTTGAACTCCATGAAGTTGGTCAAATAAGTCATCGATGTTAGGAAAAGATAATTTCTCGTTATTATAATAGAATTGGTCTTCATATAGTCGATGCACAACCTAATAGATCCATATTTATACGTAACAAAAATAATCAGATCTCCCAAGGTGAAACAATAGGTTATATAAATCCCTTATCACTAAATTCCTATAGTAGTTTACTTATCACTATTAACTCCAATGTGGCCATCCTATAGGGGTATCTGATATAGGTCATTCATAATGTATTAAACTAATAGAAAACTCAACTTCCCTCTATAGAGGATATCCATGTAAATATTCTAGAAATATATCAATTTATTATTTTACAATGGGTATGTCCTCAAATTGAAGAAAAAAATTTTTATCCGTAGGTTTTATCTTCTCTTATTCTATAATAATATCATTTAGAAACGTTATTGGAGGTGGATCCATATATGACTCAGATGATGAAGTCTCCCCTCTAAAGATATGAAATTATATATCTTCATCATGGATCATAGTTTCCTTCTATTTACCAAAAAAAAATCCATTATATACTGAAATCCAGTTCATACCGAGGATTATATCAATATGAACAATAGTTATAATAATAAAATAAAAAATTAATGAAAATTTTTGTTTTATAATAGGAACCACTCAACACATTTTTTTGGCAATAAGGTTTCCTTAAATATTTTTGAATGATATCTCCCATGATAAAGTGAATTAAAATATTTAATTTTTATATAAAACTGGGATGATATAAAATAATGCTATAATCCTGATTAAAATAAATCATTAGAAAAAACTGGGGGAATTATTAAAGGACCAACCAACACATCATTAGTAACTTCAACCTTATTTATTGCGACTGCATAAGCCTGGCCTTGTTCCCTTGGCCTTTTATTTGGTATGTTCTCTTCAAATCTTGGATATTCATGTCCATTGTGTACCATATTTTTATAGCTAAATCATTTCACATTACTGACTTACACCTTTCCATTGAAAACATGATCCTGGTGTTGAGCTAGACGCCTTCAAGATGTAGATGCTATGGAGGGGTTGATTCAAGTGTTTCAGGTATTGGGTCAATAAGGTAATGTATTAGGCCTTATGCCTCTAGGCCTTCGGGTCTTGTATAGGCCACTATCATTGGGACTAAATGTATTTTAAGGATTCCCCCTATACCTTTAAAAGATGTATTATTAAAAAAACAATAAAAATATATTGCCATCAGGATTTCAAAGGTGATATTTTTCTCCACACTTGTTACCAAACTCCCATTCCAAATACGCATGTTCTAGGATTTTTCATTCCACATTTATTTAATTTTGGAAATAATATTCTTCCATTATTCCCATTTTAATTATATCCTTTTCCAAATTACATAGAACACCTCTTCTTATAATTCCTCCCTTTGAAGCCATATGTGTTGAAAAATACATTCTCTATCTTGATGGAACATGATATTATATCTTTGTATGATGATAATGTTTTGGAGAATAGTTATTTATATAGAATTGTTTTAATACCATAAAATAAATGATCAATCATACTCCTTGGATTATGAAGGCATACTTTGTAATTCCTTGTTAACATTGTAATGTTTTCTTCATAATTATCAATGTTTTCATCCTCTTTTTATCTCAAACTCAATAATTTTATTTCTATATCCTCTCATTGTTCATGTTGGAAATATTTTTCCATGAAAATTTCCTTAAAATCCTTCCACTATATATTTTTAATTTCTTTCTCCTCATTTTTATTTTTAATTAATTACCACTATTGTTCCATATCTCATGAGAGATGATAATATTCCACGATAACCTTCTCCGTTTAGTTACTTCTCAAAGTAATAAAGATATTCTCTAAGAAACTTATCCATTACTCTACTAAACATGGGTTTGTATTTCCAATTAATTATGACGGTTTTTTCATGATTTATCCTAACATTGTTACATCAAATTTGGTATTGGGAATCTCCTGGTGAGTATGGTTATTATTCACAAAATGAGTCAGTTGTACAAGTATAGTTATAAGTTGTTCAACTTCAATTTCAGCTTCGGCTCTAACATCATGATCTTACATAGGTGGAAAATCTATAAATGGAATAAATTCATTGATATTTTTTATGTTCCTACCTCTGTGTTCCATTTATAAACAAATAAATACACTAAATTATATCATAACAACATGAAATAATAATTTATAATATAAAAATAATGAAAGACATAACAAAAAAATGAAAATTTTGGTATAACTAATCTCTATATTATAATATTGGTTACATTGAGAATATTCCCAAAGTACGTTATAGGGTTATGTTTCACTAATCTATGTTTTTTTCTATACCTATTTTCCAATGATTCTGTTAAACTTTCTATTATACCAACTATAAAGACCTTGACCCCAGTATCTTGGAGCTTGTTCCTTACTTTATTACAATTGTAATATGAACAACCGATCATGACCCAAAGTACCTAATTTTAGTAGATTTGTAAAACCAAATAAAACATAATATTTACATTACAACATTAAATTTAATTTAAGAAAATCAATTTGTATCAACCCTATTATTTTAGATTAACCCTACATTTCATTCATAATATACATCTTGGAATCCTTGGGAAAAATAATACCTAATTAATGGGTGATCTCAGATGCTAGATAAGGGTATGAATGCAGTGGAATATATTCTAAATAAACATAAACAATAAGGATGGATAATAACTAAAACAAATGTCACTAAAACATAATATTGAGCACAATAAGGAAGGAATAAAAGTTGATCAAAAATAATTCCATATTAATAATCACTTGAGAATAAAACGTAACCATTGTTATTTTTCTAGTCATATGATTACATGTATTATAAAAAACTAATCTCATAATTAGGTAATGCATAATGTGGGATATCATAAACATACAATAAAGTCCTTGGCTACGAAGTCTACAGAAATAGGTAATCCCTTGGCCAAATCCTGATCTAATTTGTCTCATGAGACCTACCGATGAATCAAGGGTCTATAGTGGTAACCACCAAACAATTACTTAGCCAAATTAATTCCTCATGTGAATGGTGTAAAATATAATTACATATACATTCATATTGAAACAATCATAAGAAATTAAAATAATGGCTCCAATTAGTAAACATAATCATAAACTTTCTAGTGTAATATGGTGAACGGTATCAAGATAGTAAATACACTTTAAAAATGATCATAAAACAGTCAATAATGTATGTTTGATGATATCATAATATATAAATATCAATTAATCATATGAAATTAACAAAAGGGTAAACCATGGAATGAAATAGGTGTCATTATTGTCATAATGCATAAAATTTCAGTGTATTATAAAGGTGTCCATAAAAGAATGAATTTAAATAAAAATAGAAATCCATGAGGTAAAATATACATATATAGTGATCATTGATGTCATAATAAAGTAAAACATGTAAAAATAGTGTTGAATAGACTTTTTAAATGAGCCACTTCATTATGGTTTAAGGGAAAATATAAAAGAGTCTTTAATGAAGGCAACGGAACAATTGTTTATTTAAAACCATAAATGAACTAATATAGTTTTCTATGATATAAATTGTTATTTTATAAAAATATTTTTCTCCTAAAACATATTATGAAGTGTACATGAAAATGAGAAATAAATTGGGAAGGTCCCTTTAATCGGGCTTGCTTGTCATGAGGAATTGAAAAATAACTCTCTATAGCATGTATTTAACCGTAAAAGAAAGAATAATTGAGATAGGTAAATATGTTTTGAGAATAATAAAAATAATTTATGATTATTAGATAATAATAATTAATAATTACATTGTCATAAAGAGAGAGAAAGCATAACCTCAAAGAAAATGGGAGTTTTGTGAGAATCCATTACCTTATGTCTGAAATTTTTCTACACTTGTACTTAATGAAATAGATATTAAAATTAAATTCATTAATTAATAATTTCGGATCCTATTAAACATTTATATTATTTATTATAATTTTATTAAGATCATTTATGGACTTTTTTATGAGTTATAAGATTCAATTTCTTCATTTCTAGATCATTTGTTTCCAGATTTTATGATTGCGTCCCCTGTGTTTAATTATGGGAGGGTTTTTTTCATCTGTTACAAAAATTACAAAAGTAAAATTATATGGTAATTACGATAATGTATAATTTCCAATTTCCAATATATCATTAAAATTTGATATATTATAATTATTCATTAGATAAAATGTTAATTTTGAAAGTTAGTTTATTTTTGTGAATTTTCGATTATCACGATCTAGTTGTGTTTTTTTATTTAATATTATGAATACGTAATGGTTATAGAAAATTTAATATGTTGAAAAACATATCTTAAAATATAATTTTACTAAAAATGTTTTTATGACTGACTTTAAAGGTAGAATTAAATTATGAAAACTCATTGTCCATGAAGGCAGTAAATCAGAAAATTACAGATGACGTTTTCATATTTAGAATAATAGGAGAGGAGAATAGAATTGATGATGGATATACCATTAAGAAAATAATATTACAGTAAATTTATTGTACTGTAGTTATCATGACCATCTGGATATGGGAGGGTATGGAAGAATAATAATTTTAAATAAATTAAACGATAAAGAGGGAGAGTTTTACCTCTTGAGTGTCTACTCCTTGAGAACCTCTTTAAGGCATTTGGAAATGGACTTTTGTTGATACAATTAATACCAGAACAAGTGAAAGATATTTTGTAGAGTTTTTGGGAATAATATAAGAAATATATGAATAATAAAAGGTTTGAGGATAATGGGTGGTGAGGGGTGGTATTTATAGGTGAGAATGGGGGTGTTTTTTTTATTATTTTATTCATTATATTACTATTTTGGCTCATGTATAATAATAATATTGAATAATATGACTATATTAAGTAAATAGAGAATTTTAGTTTGAACCAGTGTGTTGTTATCTCATCTATACATCATCCATGAATCAATAATTCATTTATTTACTTATAATGATAAATACTGTAAATTCATATATTTTACTATTCACCAAAAATTCATCTTTTTTAGAAAAATGCCAAAAATAAAAACCGTAACTATTTTTAATTTGTAAATTTAAAAAAGTAACTATAAATTATAAAAACAATTTTCTATTAATGAAAATTTTAAATTTTAATTGAAATCATCATTTATTCCTAAAAATACAGATTTTAATATTATAACTGATTTTTTGACACTTTGAAAAATTAATTAAGGTCTTGTAATATTATATTATAATCATAATAAAACAAAATATTAATTTATGAATCTATTTTTTGAGAATAAATTTTATTTTAAATCATTATATTAATTATAAAATTGTAAATAAATATTTATGTTCCACAAAAATACCAATACTAAATTTCACATTTTTAAAACAATTATTTACTTATTCCATGATATAAAGATATTATATTTTCATTCATATGATACATAAATTTTATTTATAATTAGATATGATATTTTACTATTTTATTGGAAAGATTACTATTCCTAATAGTTACATTACAATTCCAATGGTCATGTTAATATTTTATAGTATATCATAGTTTGATTAAGATCAGTGATGCATACAGAATAATCTATAAAATATGATAAATTTAAAAGAGACGAAGAATAAAATATTGGAGTATTAAATTTTATTCACATTTTATAGATATTTATTTTCCTTTAATCTTCTCTTCCATATCCCGCTTCAAATACTTTTCTTTAGTGAGTAAGTAAAATCTTAATTCTCCTTTGAAAACACCGATTCGTTTTCAGTATGATTAGAATCAACATCTTTCAATGTGTGAGACTCTTTATTAAAATTAATATTCCCAATCTTCTACATTAAAACCATTGAAATAAACCCCTCCCACACACCATTCAACGTAAAATCCATCTCATATGCTTCCTTTTTTTCATCACAAATATCATTATTATATGAGTTGTTAGTTAATTTAAATTACAATTACAACCTAAATAATATTTTACTCATTATCATGAAATTAATATTTTCTTTATCCAATCCCACTTGGGAAAACATACGTAAAAATGATGTATAAAAGTAAATTATGTGATAAATTTCCTAATACAATGTGGAATCAAAAAAATAATGTTCTTAGTATAGTTCCCCATTAATATTGGTACTTGATGCCCTTATACATAAGATTTCAAAATGTTATAATAAATTTTCATAGAATAAATTTATTAAAATTGATCCTTTTAGAGGTTTTTATAGCATATACCCTCATGTAGGGGTTAGGATTAATTTATTCAATGTGATTTTCCATGAATAGAATGCGAGCGTTATCATTGGACACTAATGAATTCTTCCTAGGTTGTGTAGGACCTAGTGGTTTGGAGGTAAGGCCTAGAAACCATTTATGTTGTGATCTTATTTTAGGTTTTATTTCTTGTGTATGTAATGGGATATCCTAGTAGAGTTATTTCCCTCAAAAAATAAATTATTCCAAAATTATTATGAAGATTCTCAAATATGAGGTGTCATTTGGGTTTCTTTTTTCTCAAGTACAACTCTTAGTCATGAGACGACACTATCCCAGGTAGAAAAGTGGTTATTCAATATTATGATAATTTTTAAGGGAATGAGCATCATATCATTATCTATTTCAATGGGTTATACATGCCCAGGGAAGAGCCCTCCACCTTGGTGATTGTGTGACCTTTTATCTTTTTTGATAGAAAATGTGGAAGGCCATCTGCATGTTTATATTTAAGAGAGATGATAAGTATTCGGAATATATATTTTAATAGGGCATATAAATCAAAAGATATGGTAGTTTATTTTGTTATATTTTTTCAATCGTTGTATCATCTATTGTTATGTGCAATTCATGTCGAGTTAGGAAGTTATGTGTTAAGTCTAACATAGTTTGAGCGAAAAAGTATCATAATACATTGAATCATATGACCTGATTATTACATATAAAGAGTAATTATTACATAAGTGGTACATTTAGTTGTCATATCCAATGTAGAGTGACATGGGAATGGGGGATCCTTATGATCTCTACAGTATTGAGTTGATAACCAGAAGATTTGTTATCCTAGTGTTTTGGGATGATGTTGTAAAAATGGATTTATAGTGATAACACTAACGATCTAGATTTAGTTTTTGATTGTATGTAAGAATGTAAGGACATGTGTGAACATGACTCTATATGATCATCATATGTGAGTCTAAGAGAGAACATGTTCTATCACACTGATAAGAAGCTTGTTTATCTCTCTCTTCATGTTAACGCTAGGTTCCATTGTGTTGGTCGTGCCCAGAATCTGTTTTTGGAGGAGGATTGAATGTCTTTCATGGAAGAAATTCCATCATTCAGTAAAGTTATGGATAGGAAACTCCTATGATGGGGATCGTTGTGTCGATTGTGAAAAGGTGGTCCTTCAAAGTATATAGGGAAAAATCCTCGAGGGCCATTTTATAATGGTCATAACGACTTTTAGAATATCGTGGGTATATTGAATAATTTTTTTATAGTCCTTGATATAATTATTTATATGAAACTTGATTATGGTTTATAACTGAATCTAGATTCTAGATTCAAGATCAGGGTATGTAAACGATCTGGGTGATGTGTTAGGTTAGTAATGCACATGTGCTTGCATTGTAGAATTACAATAAAATATTTGGCTATTTAAATAAACATTGGAATACATCAAGGGTAATAATTGAACCTTGTGGTTACTCTTGAATGATCACAAAGTGCTCCTTGTAGTAGAGGCATCATGATCGATTAATATAGATGCATCAGAAGACAATCCATTCTCATTGAAAAAATCCAACCAAAGGTGGTTCAATAATAATTTTCATGTGATGTTGGATATGGTAGGTTGAAAACCATGCGAGGAACATCGTTTTTGGAATAATGATAGTTCTTTGACTTTGATCATATTCTTTTTAAGGGTGGTATTCCTTGTTATAATGTCAGTGTAGATCATACAGAGTGATAAATACATGTGAACGTCAATGGATTCCTTAATAACATATTGGTATACTCCATGTTTATAGGTGACCATGTTCAATATCTTTACATCAAATTGAGTACACTGAGAGAGAATCAGCTATACACAAAGTCAATTAGTGGCCTATTTGGTTTTATGAATAGAATCTATTGTGAAAAGATTCCTGGAACATTTAGACCAGATGATTAACAGTGGTTTTGGATATTTTATGCTATTATATATATGGAACTTTGGTATGATTTCATTTATATGTAAATTCCCATTAAAATTTTGATTGTGGGTTTGGAGGAAATTCGAGAGTGAACATTATGACCAGAGTAGTTTTTAGAAATACATGGGAGTTGTATCAGAGAATGTGTTGGTTCATGTGATGTGTAATGTCGATGGTTTTTAACAGGGGTTGGTCTATCTAGAATATTTCCCAAAAATTTTGAAACATGCTTTGATTAAAATTCTTGAAATGATCTTGGGGTGCCTTGGTTAGTGGAATTTCAAAATGGTTTGGATAACATGTTAGCTCTTGATGTTTTTCCATTCAGAAATAGTTTCTAGGAAATGATTCAACATGAGTTCATTGATCATTAGAATGTCATTGATGAGGAACCACATCAGACACATAGACATGAGGAGATGTGTACAGTGCAAAATTCAGTTAGGAATTTACAAGTAAAATCCTTCACAAATAGTTGGTGCTTGGTCAACTGGAAATTGACCATTTTGATCATGTTGAGAATCATGTCGGGAGCATCATTAGAATGTTGTGGGTGAATATTAATAGGAAATTAATACTATGGTTGTATTGTGACTCGGAATTTGACGTTCAAAGTTTTAACTTATGTTGGGGAGTGACATAGGTTGGTTGATAAAAGAGATGATTACGTAATCATGTCTCGAATTAAATGGGCTTGTGTATGTGTTGAATTGATGCTTTTTTGGTATTTAAAAACATTGTATCAATATTTAATGACTACGAATCATGTGTTTCTGGTAGACCTTATAGGGGAGTAGGGTGTTTAAAATGCAATGTGACCAATGTAAAGGGATGTTCATGACCAAGTAGCTCGGGTGATTTTTTATTACACATTAACATTACCTTTTCGAGATTTTCTCTAATTAATAATGATACAATTAAATTTTTTGTCTTAATCACCATGAATTTGATTAACACATTCTTTGAATGTGATTTATGGTTTTAATTGCATACAGAGTCATCATTCTAAATATTTTTTTGATTAATAGTCACCATCAAAACAGATTTTTTATATGAAATATACATAATTGTACAAAATTAATCAAAATCCATGATTATATATAATTGGTAGAAAAAAAATCTTATCCTTATAAATGTGAGTGATCTTCCCAAACAACATAAGAATCTTCATCTTATTCACTAGATTTATTTGATCAATTATGGACATAAATCTCATAAGAAAAAAATATTCTAAAAAATGAAACACTTGAGACTTCTATTCATCACACCTCTGATATAACTTCAATTAGACTTGATACATTTATATAATACCATTAATTGATACATATATTTCATTAGGTATTAGAATATTTAAATATTAACTAGGGGTGAATTAGTGAATCAGTTTATTTTATTTTCCAGCACTTACCAACCTTCATCACATGTTAATGTTTTCAACATGATTATGATAATGAAATTATTCTATCATTACAAATAATTTTTAATGAAATTAAACACTTATAAAAGTTACCACACAACAAAATAAAAATAATAGTAGTAAGAAAAAATTAATTTACCATATTTAACATTAAAAATATATAGCTACAACAATACCATTATCCAAAATACCCATGATCACGTGATCAACTAATCATAATGGAATTAAACAAGAATGGATTATCCTTGAACTAGTGTTAAATAACAAAAATATATGCTGACTGCTGTAATTCTCTCCTAAATAATAAAAGTTAGTATCTTCATGAAATAAAATTATGTTCTTTTTTTGCCTCCAAATGTGACTTCCATTTGGTTTAGGCGATCATCACCTTCACATTACCTCTTCATACAATGTATTTGTTATCAAAGTATTTGGGGAATATATTAATTAATTCTTCATTGTGAAATTTTGATGAAATAAACAATCCTTGAACTTCAATCAGATTGAATATTCTAAAAATATCACTCTGCATTCCATTGAAACACACCTACTCTTCAATAGTATCTTCAGACATTAAATTCAAAGTGTTTCAAATTCAATAATATAATGGATAAAGATTCACTAAACATCAATAATTCTCTAGATTTCTTCTTTCAACAGTTACACTCTACCAAATATTTTTAGCACACTCTTCGAACTCTCCACTCAATACAATGCCAAAAATATCTATCTGTCATTACGATTTGACTTCACAGCCACCCCCCTCCACCCATGAAAACCCCATTTTCAATGTGAACCATCTCTATAGAATCCCACCTCTATCACCAAAAATATCTGCCGCCTCAAACGAAGATCACACATCATTGTCTCATTCCCAGTCATGTCGTTCGTCAAATGCACCAACTCTAACTACACCGATAGTACCCAATGTGTGTAATTGTTTCCTCAATAATTCCCAAAATTTAAGTTATTTTTCACTATTTCATACACCCATTTTAGAATTGGTTTTGTAGAATGAAGAATCATGAGTGCCACATAGATCTTCAAGGAACTGCGACCAGGCCACTCCTCATCATCACTAAAACATCCCTTCATTTAATTTTCATCCAAAACAGATCCTCCATGTGGTTTTTCTGACATTTAATTTTCTGTTGGATAGTTGTATAGGAACTGTGGAGTCTGTATGTGAGCTACCTGTGGTGGAGAACCTCCCTAGTAGCACATACTGCAGCTCCAATTCCCCTTCACACTTTATACCTTATGTCGTCACTAAACCCTGGGTGTTGAAGAATAATTTTGAACCATGGGGGTGATACACCTGTTGTGGTTTGCTGACCACTAATAGAGATGAATGGAGGGAAAACATAACATTATTTCACAAGAAAAATGGATTACAATGAACCCTCCCACTACTCCCTTTCTTTCACAAACATGTAGCTCTCATGGCTCTCTCAAGGATGGAGCTCTCTTATCTCGAGCTGATCTCTAGATTGTATCTCTAGGATGGAAGCTCCATTGGCCTCATTACATAGCCATAGTGGGGGTGTCATGTTTGAAAAATCTCTCCCACCAATCCCCCCCTAACATTGTATTTAAAACATGGTGGCCATCGTCTCCTTTGATGAATCCAATGGCATCCATAATAATAGTTATTGCACATGGGAAATATGCAGCCCCCAAATGGAAGTCCTCCTATGGTTGGGGTGGCTGGTGGAACACCCACCAGCCATGGAAAGTGGAGAATATTCATCAATTCTCCCCCTCCTAGTATAATATGCTAGAGCAGCTGAAAAGGTCTAGATTTTCCCGAGAAACCACGTTTTCCAATATATCTATTGGGTTCTCCTTCATGTGTATATTCACAAGTTGCAGGAGCTATTGATCCATCCCTTCACATATCCAATGATATTGAATGTCGATGTTCTTTGTATGGTAATGGTATATGGATTTATTTTTCATGTACAATGAACATGGACTATCACTATGAACCCTTTACTTTTTATGGCTGAATCCGAGCTCCTGGAAAAAAATGCTTTATCCACAACATCTCATTGCCAGCTTCCGAACCTACAATGTAATCTTCTTCTATCGTGGATAAAGAGACGCACTTCTGCAACATTCACTACCATGATACATCTCCTCCTAAAAATGTATAGATGTATCCTAATGTAGAGTTCATATAATCAAAATCTCCAGTCACATCTACATCTCTATATCCCTCCAAGATAGGTTCAGCTTTCCCATAGCACTAACATAATTTTGAAGTACCTATAAGGTACCTCAGAATCTACATGACTACATCCCAGTGATACCTCTCAGGATTATATACAAACCACCACACAATTTTCACTTCATAAAAAATGTTAGGTCTTGTACTCACCATAGCGTACATCAAGATTCCAACTATTAAACTGTATGTTATCATCTCCATAATCTCGATTTCTTCCTTAGATGATGTGCATACAATATTTTTCAACATCAAATGGACAAGTAGATACATGCACAAAATTTTGGATTTGATCATGTTGAAATGTTTTTGAACACGTTCAATATACTTCTCATGAGATAGACATAACAACCTCCTCTTTCTATCACAAATGATCTTCATCCCCAAAATTTGTTGGGCTACTCCCAAGTCCTTCATATAAAAAGACAGCGATAAGTGGTTCTTCAACTGGATAATCTTTGATGCATCCTTCCCAATGATCAACATGTCATTAACATAAATTAGAAGGGAAAAAATGTTACCATCCTGAAATATATAGATGTAGATACACAGGTCCGCATGTGTCCTCTTGTAGAAATGACTCACCGTGAATTAGTCTATCTTCTCGTACCACTCCATGGGAACCTGTTTCAATCCATTCAAGATCTTATTCAATTTGAAAATGTGGTTTTATTATCCATAAACTTCAAATCCTTTAGGCTGCTTCAAAAAGATCTCCTCGTAGAGGTCACCATGAAGAAAATTTGCCTTCTTGTCCATCTATTCAAGCTCCAAGCCCATGCTAGCCACTAATCTAAAAATGACCCAAATTGAAGACATCATCACCTTGAGTGAAAAGATCTCATCAACGTCAACCCATTTCTACTAATGGAATTCCTTGACAACTAATTGAGATTTTTTATTGACCTCCCTTTTTTTTCCATTCGTCTTCTGCTTGAACAACCATTTGTTCATTAGTGCCATCTTACCTTTAGGTAATTCACCCAAATCGTATGATTGGTTCTTCATCAAATAATCTATCTCAAACTCCATTTCATACAGCCACATCAGTTTTTTGGGATGAGACACAGCTTCCTGGTATCCTTCCAGCTCCCCCTCATTAGTCAGCAAAAGGTCATCTGACTCTGAATATTTTTTTGATGGAATCATTCCACACGAATATCATCGAACCTATTAAATGATAGGTTTATGAGGCAGAACATCACCTAGATCTTTTGATTGTTCTGAAACTTCTTGAGGAGAGGACTGAGACTCCCATGCTCAATATCCTCTTTCACTACCTCATGGTCCACCACCAATGAGTAATTGTTTACCTCATCCTCTTCAGTGACAGGTGGTGCTGGTATAAGTATTAGACCATGAATTGATTCCTCAACACATTCCCTTAGAGACATATTAGGATTTTGAATTTCCTGAATCATCTGGTCCAAATGGAACACAACATCTCTTCTTGTGATCACCTTATTCTCCTTCGGGTCCCAAAGCTTGTATCTGAACTCTTCAATTGTGTAGTCGATGAAGATTCATGGAGTAGATCTCTCGTCTAGCTTCTTCTTGAGCTCCTTAGATACATGTGCAAATTCCAAACATCCAAATACATGTAAATGTGAGTAAACGAGATGTTTAACAGACCATATTTTCTATGAAATCTCAAAATTCAGGGGAACTAATGATAATCGGTTAATTAGGTAGTAGAAAACATGAATAACATTTCTCTATAATGTCTTAGGGAGTGTAGTCAAACTCATCATGCTTCTAAAATTCTCCTGGATGGTTCTGTTCATCCTTTCTGCAACTCTGTTGTGTTGGGGGTGTGAGGGATATTCCTCTCATGTCGGATGCCCTGATTCATCCAATAGGCATCAAATTCCTTATATGTGTACACTCCTCCATTGTTTGAAGGAAGATGCTTCATCTTCATTCCAGTTTCAAACTCCACCATGGAATGGAACATCTTGATGTATTCATTTTCAAGGTCCTTAATCTGTAAAAATAACACCCACACCCTTCATGATGCATCAACAATAAAGATAATAAATATTTCTTACCACCAAGTGAATCAACCTCCATGGGTTCACATACATCAGAGTTCACCAGATCGGGTAACTCAGATCTCTCTGATGAATAAGTATTTAATGAGGCTATTTTTTCATCCCATACAATCATTATTTAAAAGGATCAAGTGATTCATCCTTGTCAATAGTGATGTAATTCTTCTTCTTTAGGGTAGATAACCATGTTTCATTCAAATTGTCGAGCCACCTTTTCCACAAGTTGGATGAAGTCTCTCTTTCCACCGTGTTGAGTTTTTTTATAGATATCTTCACATGAGTTTTGTACAAATTACCACATATTTGTCTTTGGGTGATGACGATGGATCCTTTTTTCATCTTCCTTGCTCTATTACTGAATATTTTGTCATAGCCTTGTGATCAAAGGCTATACCTAATAACAATATGAGTAAATGATTTAAAACATGTTGAACATCCTTCAGGGTTATTCTGTATCCAACGTTCAGCATGAATTGGATATCACCCATGCCAACAATATCCACTATACTAGTATTTTCCATCTTTACTGCACTAAAGTCACCATCTTGATACGTTATGAAACACTCACGATGTGGTTTGATGTGGAACGATTCTATAGTACCGACCTCTCATTCTGTGTCTTGGCCTGATGTATGAAATCATGTCTCTTCTTCATCTTTAGACCAAAGAATAACTTCCTTGGTGATTCTCACAAGTGAGTCTTCGTTTCTTCTTTGTTTATTTCTAATTTGACCCTTTTCTTGTAACATATTTTGGATGTTCCTCTTCAAGTGTCCCCCCATTCAACAATAGTTTAATTTGTATGTTGTCCTCCTTCAATATATGGGCCTTCCTCTATTATTGCTTCAACCTCAGGTTCCTAGACCACAACCTCCTCCTTGTTGTCTCCCTCACTTCTCCCGAATGAGACCTTGTATCTGGTTGTAACTTGTATCCTTCCTTCGGGCTTCCTTGTTGAACAATACATCTTTTACCATCATCACGGTAAGTTTTTCTCTGGGTTCCGAGTTACTAAGTGAGATGAATAGTGTAACCCATCTATCAGGAAGTGTGTAGAGTAAGTGGTTCACCTGATCTTCATCATTTAAGGTATTACCAGCAGCCAAAAACTAGTTCACTAGGCTTTATAACTTGCTGGTGTGTTTAGCAATAGTGTTTCCACTTTGAAGTCAATGATTAATCAACTGCTTCAACAAAAGGATCTGGTTTTGAGTGGTCTTAGACTGGTATATATTTTACAACTTTGTCCAATGTTCGTATGCACTAGTCTATTTAGCAACATGGTGGTAGGCACTATAATTGTTCCACTAGCGGATTTGACCGGTCATCTTCTTGTTCAGGTTCCTCCACTCCACTTCCTTAGTCGAATTGGGGTTGACTCATTCTCAATGGGGTCAAAAACATATTTTTCATTAATTAGATCTTCCATTCGAGACATCCAAGTGTATTAGTTTGAAGAATTCAACATCATCATCCCTCTTGAAAATGATCCCTCCATTATATTTTAATTCAATTAAAATTTGTACATACTATAAAAAATGGAGCTCACCATTGCATCAGGAATAGTTGAAAATGGTGGAATCGACTACTGGATTTTCGAAATTGGATACCGACTGATCAAGATATGACCAAAACAGTATCAACAACTGAGATTGTCTGATGATGTAGAGATGACATTTCAATGGTATGGGGATAACGTGGAAAGCCCGAGAAGCTATCAGAAACATTATAGAAAACTCATCGGTGTCAGAACAGTACTTTCTTCCCTGAAATGGGGGGTACTGTAGCATGTGATGTTTGACAAAACATTGACCGGGTCTAGGAAGCTCGTTTTAGCTCTATTTTTTATGCCTTTCACGCCGTTGAAATTTTCTCATCATGGGATTTGAGAATAGGCATTCAAAACTCAATTATAGGAAACATGAATTTTCCAATCACTGGAAAAATTCCATTGCCCGTCGTCGTTTCACCAGAACTGCCACTGGTACCACTTATTGTTTGTTCGCTGACCCCTAAGAGAGATGAATGGAGGGAAAATAGACCATTATTTCAAAAGAAAAATGGAATAAAATGACCCCTCCCACACCTCCCCATTTTTCACTAACATGGTTCTCTCAAGGCTCTCTCAAGAATGGAGCTCTCTTGGCTCGAACTGATCTCCGTCTTGGATTCAATGATGGAAGCTCTCTTGGCCTCCTTATATATCCATAGTTGGGGGTTACATGTTTGATACACCTATCCCACCAATCCCCCCCAACCTTAGACTTCAAACATGGTGGCCACCTTCTGCTTTGACAACTCCAATGGATACAAAAATAATATTTGCTGGATATGGGAAATATGAATCCCACCAAATAGATGCCCTCCAATGGTGGGTTTGGTTGGTGAAACACCCACCAACCATGGTAGCTGGATAATATTCATCAACGAATTTTTAATATAATATAATGTAGGGTTTCTCGTTGTTAGAATAATGGCTGCTTTTAGTTACCACTTTGTAAGTGTGTGGTTGCATGAGGGAGAAATAATGGTGTTCCTACGTGGATGGCCTATGTATCAAAAACCAAGTAATGCTAAATAATGGGTCCCTTTTATAATGGGTTAATTTTATATATAAAGTTGTGGTGGTGTGGAATTATGCCTCATTGTTGGTTCTAATTGTAGAGACCCATTCTTGACGTAGATGGACATTACATTACTTTTGTGGAATAATTAATACATAACAAGAACCAATACTAAATGACCGTAATAGTTTAGTGTCTTTGAAAACTCGGAACATAATCGTCTAATCATGGTGAATGATCTTCAACATCTCCCATAATGATATTTTTTTCCTACATAAAACCTTTCATTAAATCCTGGAAAAAAGAAAACATATAAAGGGTGAGCTCAAATTCTCAATAAGGGTAAGCATGAAGAAAATAAAACAAACCATATACATTTGACCATAAAATCATGGACATAATGTTTAAACATCAAAATCCTGATCAATGAAATAAAACATGGCAGTACGTAAGGTATTGATCATAATGGAACATCAATAATGATAAAATATAATGGGAATAAAACATTTAATAATGGAGAACCATTAATCACATGCTATGATTTCCATAGTTTCCAAGGCATTGTTGCCAAGACCATCTAAGTGGACAAAGTCCCTTTCTCAATCGAGTTCACTATTTGTTCCAGTCCTATATCACTGAACTGGATTAACTTACCATTCCAGCCATGTCTAGCTAATTAGATATAAATCTTTACCCAATGAATTTTAGGGATATATAGGTCCCATATATATCATAATTAAATCATTCTTTCGTGTTCCACAAAATAAACATACATCATTCCTAACAACCCAACGAATAAAATGGGTTTCATAAACATCATCCCATCATAACATAATCCATATAAAATAAATGGATATCATTTCATCATAAGAAAAATGAAACCATGTAAATCATATATACATTATAATTTAAACATACACTTATGAAATAATATCATCTTATATGGAAAATGGGTTTGATAAAACACTTGAAATAAATTCTCGAGGAAAATATCCTTTCTTATCCAACATCATTTTAATTTCAAAAAATGCCATGAAATTTCAAAAGAATGGGGTTTTGTTTAAAATATTCATGAAATATTGTATATTAATCTTCATGAAAATAATGTGTTATGAAACCGTAAAAATCTGTTCATGCCGTATATGTTAAAAAACATTCTCCTCGTACTTTTTTCAGAAAAGTCAAAAAGATCCTTGTATGGTAAACAAAATAATGATTCATTACATAACACAATGTAAAATTAAAATAGGGGTAAAAATGACATTAAAAATACATGGAAGGATATTAAACACTTTATGAAAAACATTTTATGGGAATGGATGAAAAAATATATCCCGAGTAAATTCTTACGAATAAACAGTCTCAGATAAAAATGAGATTGGAAAAGTTATCCCTTAACTTATGTCTGATATGCTTTGTATGTATCCAAACCTCATGTATAATGATTTAAATAATGTCATTTAATTATTATAGAATCATATTAATTTTTATGATGTTATATATGGTTCACTTATGACTTTATATGACCCGTTCTTTTGTAAACTCCATGTTAAAGCAGCGTTTTGGGTAAAATCATTTTATTTATTGTACATGTTTGGACTTGTTGTTCTTGATATTATTATTACTTATATCATGATTTAAATAATTCCAGATTGTAAATCCTGATTTATATATCATATATATTCATTATATATATATATATATAATAGATAGATGAATGAAGTGAAATACACCGTTCATGGACATGGTAAGCCGTACGTACGCATGAACGATGTTTTGCTTTCCTTATTAACTTGAATGGAAGAAAGTAGATGACATAAATATATATATATACATAAATACATTAGCTCAATTATGTCATATATTTCATTATTATTCATTATATATACTTTATAATCATTTTGGAGTGGTTAACAAGGAGAATGAATCTTATCGCGTCGTGGAGATGGTAATCCGTACGTATGCACGAGCGATGATATCGTTCCCATAATTATTTAATGGAATTGGAGTGGATGATATAATATCATGGGATAATTATGATGTTATAATAACTATATATAGTTATTATTTACAACATTATACCCATCCATGTATGATGGTGGTGGAAAAACAGATTACACCACAGCGTGGAGACGACATTTCGTACATATGCACGTGCGGTGATTTCATTTTTTGTAGAATGGATAGAAGGTGAAATGGGGTTTTTAGTTTTTATAATAACATATAAGTATTTGAGTGATAATGTTGTTATTAATTTATAATGAAACGACTAATGAAGAATAATTTTATGAAGAATGAAACTTGAAAGAATCGGTAGAAGAGATTACCTCTTCTTCGACACACCTCTTTTAAGCTTCCTCTTAAGGCTCTAAAGATGGACTTTTGGGGATAAAAGAACAATTATAATGATTATAGGGAAGTTTATAAGGGAAATGGGTAGGGGTTGGCCGATCTTGAAGGCTCAAAAATGGGTAAATAGATGTGGGAGGAGGTGCCATTATATAAGAGAGGAGAGAGGCACCTTTGGAAACCTCATCAATATTAATTTATAATAAATCAAACCCCACATAAAAACCTAAAAATGGATAATATTATAATATTAGATGATATATGGTTTTAATATCATAAAAAAATTAAATTTAGACTCGTTGGATATTTATTTTAAACCTTATCAACTTCATTTTTCCTTATTTAATCTATTTATTTTTATTTGTGGTAATAAGATTCTAAATTAAAAATTGTTATAAATAATTACTTATGTTTTGTGAATTGTACATAATTGTATTATTTATGACATTTTAGACAATATAAATTTTAATTTACAATTTTTAAATATTTTTGTGATTTTTAATCAATTTTATATTATGTTATTTGTTTAAAATAACAAGTGTCATTTTTGACACTATTCATTTATTTGAATTTAAATAAAATCTACAAAAAATATATGTTCGAAATAAAATATTTACTAGATTATTGACATTTCATATCCATCAAAAAAATTCATGGGCCACTTTAATGTTTCATATATTTTTTATCTTAATATTTTTAAAACCATTTATTTGGTATATATCTGAATCAAATAACAAGTAAATTTTTTTTTGTATAATTATTTAATATACTTATTTGTTTCATAAAAATTATAAATAAAATCCTAAGATGAAGGAAAATATAATACATTTCATAATAATATTTTTACTAGAATTTATCATCTTAAAATCAGAACATTTAAATTGTTATATTTTTTTAATTTTGAAGGTGACATCTTTGACATCATTTAAAATAAAATAATATAAATTCATTAATCAGTTTTAAAAAGATATAAATGGTCCAAAAATATACCCTTGGATTATTAGGGTATATACATACACGAAAAAAAATGTTTTGTCAAATTTCTGGTCCTTTTGATAGGTATTGTTATTTTAGTAAAAACTATATTGTTGATTTCTAACTAAATAACTAATTTCTACATCATTAATTTATAAGCTATTAAGGTAATTAATTTTTTCAAAAAATATTAAGAAACAATTACCATGATAAATAAAAAAATTTATATTACCAATTATTATTTATAATTGAATCTATATTCTGTATATCGTTATATTAAAAATAATTTAATCATTAATGTTTGTGTGAGACATATTTCACTTTACTCTAAATAAATTTAATAAAAGGTTCTAATCAAATACAAGTGGGTTCCATTAGATTCCATTTCGATCCATGTATGATTTAGGGAAAATTATATTCATCCAATAATATTAATTAAATTTTTAGGGTAATTTTATAATATTATATATACCTTTAATTACCCGATTTACCTTTAACTATGTTAAATAAAATTTACCTTAGTAACTATTCATAATGCCTTAAAATAAAAAGTAGCTTATTAACATAATTTGGAAATAATGATTCCAAATATAGAATCCATTTTTCCATATTCATATCACAGAAGTTTCAGAAATTTATTTAAAATTAATCTCGCTGTTAAGAAATTGAGTTTTAAATTTTAAAACACTACAAAAGATTGAAATGGTTTTACCTATGAATTCAATGTAAAATCAATTATAATGACATAATTTATATTAAATGGTAAAAATATAATATATTTATACTTTAAAAACATTAAATATTATAATTTATCCATATAAATTATTACAATGTAAATAGTTGTTTTTAATTAAAATATAGTGTGTTTTTACTATTCATTAAAATATGAAAGTTATCAGAATAATATGAAAATTTTATCCAAAATAATTTTTTATATCCTGATCCCAAAAAAGAATTTTATTATGTCAAATTGAACTTATATACATGTCAAAAACTATATTTAATGTGGGTGTGCCATCAAAAAGAGGCAAAAATGCATTTATTAAAAAATAATTATTTTACCCAAAAAATTATTTTGTTCTCATACCATGTTCTATAAAATGTTTAATATGAATTATAATTTCATAAAATAAAAAATGTAGTTAATATTATTCATAACATCTAGTTTATAAAAATATTATAACCATATATCGTAGTTTAGTGAAACTCGGTATTGCGTACTACACACGCTATCGAGGAAGGTCAAAATTGAATGTAATGAAAGCTAAGACAGGGAAACGTGTAGTGAGATATCCTTATGGTGTTTCTTATAACATAATTCAAAACATATTTAATTTATACATTAAACAAAATCTATACATAATGTTGTGTAGAATAATTTCTACAAAATGAACTTGAAATTTTCTGTAACACGAGCCAAGAATAATGTTGTGTATACTGCAAGCTAATATGGTGTTGTGTATAGAACTAGATAATTTTGGTGTAGTGTACGAAACAAGACATGAATGCAATTAAAAATAATGATTCTCATAAAATCATTTGTTGTTACATTCTACCCCCAATAAAATGAATTTCGCCCTCGAAATTTGTCGGGGTTATAAATGGTTTACTACCTGAAATTTTCTTTCATAGAATCCCACATCGTAAAAAGGAATATTAAAACTTAAATTTAAGAAGTGAAGTATGAAATATATCAGTTTCCCAAATTAACTCATCACAAGGTTTCCACATAGGGGAACATAGGTGAAAATATGGATATGGAAGAGAAATCTAACCATCATGTTCTGATGGAGAGTGGTAGAGAACATGGCTATGAAAAAGCCAACAATCACAAAGACATAAATTTTTGATGATCTAAGGTACCATCTGATTCATTGGATATGATGACACTCGGACAACATTTTTGGTTTCCACGATCATTTCCCTAAATTTGAATAATTTTAATTAGACGAAATACTTACTTTATTTCGGTACAATCTCACCATTGTTCATGCCTTGAACAATTTCTACTTCATCTCTTAAAGACATGGAGTTGAATTTTTCATTCATTAAGTGTTAGAATATCAATTGATAGAATGATGGGTCATTCCATATGTCTCAAAAAAAAATGTTAGAAAATGTTATCAGATATACATAAGTCCATATATAGTGTACTAAATTAAATATGATTCCAAAAATGGACTTATAATTTATCTATCATATCGAATAATAAAATAAAACTAGTTTCTATTTACCAGGGTCTTCCTGTAGGCCAGTGGTAGGTTATAAAGGCCTGTTGCACTTTGGCTGTGGGTTTGATTCCCACATCCTTGTCTGACGTGATAGGTTGTCACCCGTCCTTCATAATTTTCAATTTTCTAAAAATACCTTATTATAACATCACATCAATAATATAGAAAAAAGTTCTATCCTTAAAAAATATTAACTTATATCCAACATAATCTATTCCAATCTTTAGGCTTATCTAAAATACTTCTGTCCAAGCTCATAGTATAAAGAAAACAATTACTATAAATTTCATCTACTGATCATGTGAATACCATCATTTATCCACCATATATTATACGATATATATTGTTGGTCACATTCGAAAAATGTGAATACCATAATCATGTATTCTTTTGAAACATGAATTAACATATAGTATTTTTGAAAACCTTAATGCTATCAAAAGTAAACTCATTCTACTTACCAAAATACCAAAATTTCTATATACTCAAACGATTATATCACTTTGTCCTTATATTATCTCATTAATACTATCAAACACTTCATTATCTCTTTATCCCTTCATTATGCACATATCATCTGCTTTACAAAAATATTTGAATCACTTATCATGGTTACTGGTACTATTAAAAATATACTTTCAGATACTTTAGGAAAAACTATAGTGTAAAAATCCATATATGTATCATTATTCAATAGTACCATGCATTATTTTTGATAAAGATGAAATCATTCCACTACCTTCATAAACCATTGACTGAGCATCAAAACTTATTTCATCCCATATATCATTTGTAGTCTCTTCATCATCATCAAAATAAATACTACCCATAAGACCATTCTGATTCTCTTCATGAGACTTTTCCTTAGGGTATTGGTTTTCATAATGCCCATAAATTCCACATTTAAAACATTTAACCATTGTCGATGTCTTAGAAATACCATTATCCTTGTCCATGGAGTTACCTGAACCTTTTCCTTTGCAATTACTAGCTTTGTGTCCTTCTTTTCTACACCCAAAGCATCTTCCAGTTCCTTTTAAACATTCTCCCTGATGCCTCTTACCACATGATTTACATGATGGAAATTGAACTTTCTTTCCTCTATGATCATCATGAAACTCCATCTTTCTCTTACTAGACGAGTCAGGAAACTTACCAAAGTTGATATTATTGATCATATTATGAGATTTCTGATTAAGCATAATAACTATGTTTGGACTTCCAAATCCAGTTTCATTTGGTTTCTCATGAAGAATTTCATTCCATTTTCCATCATGAATCTTCTTGTTTACAGCTATTTTTTATAACCCAAAAAGAATAGTGTGAGAGGCAAAAATATTTCTTGAAAACAACATAATAATCGTGGAGTACCTTTAATATATAACATCCTAGGATTAACTCTAAGATCATTAACGTAATTTTAGGACTATAACATATACTTATACTTAACCTTAGAGACATCCCTATACATACCTTAGAAATATCTCTTGGGATTTCACTAAAGTTTTCCCATTATAGTTTCCAAAGGTTAACTAAACCTCACTCTAATACCAACTATTGAGATCCATACATGACGTACATGGACATTACATTACTTTTTTGGAATACTTAATACATAACAATCTCCAACACTCAAGGACCTTAATAGTTTAGTGTCTTTGGAAACTCGGAACATGACCTTCTAATAATGTTGAAAGATCTTCATCATCTCCCATAATGATCTTCTTCTTTTTTCCTGCATAAAACCTTTCTTTAATTCCTGGGGAGAAGAAAACATATAAAGGGTGAGCTCAAATTCTGAGTAAGGGTGTGGATGGATAAAATAAAACAAACCATATACATTTGAACTTAAAAACATGAACATAATGTTTAGACCTCAAAATCAGGAGCAATGAAATAAAACATGGAAGTACGTAAGGCATCGATCCTAATGGAACATCAATCATGATAAAATAGCATAGGAATAAATCATTTAATAGTGTAAAACCATTAATGAAATCATATGATTTCATAGTATCCAAGGCATTGCTTCCAAGACCATCTTTGTGGACAAAGTTCTTTTCTGAATCGAGTTCACTCCTCATTCCAGTCCTGTATCACTGAACCATATTAACTTACCATTATAGACATGTCTATCTCATGAGATATAAATCTTTACCCAATGCATTGGAGGGAGATATAGGTCCTACCAATCTTATAATTAAATCATTCTTTCGTGTGCCATAAAATTAACATACACTATTTATAATAACCCAACGAATGAAATGGGTTTCATAAAAATCATCCCATTTTAATATAGTCCATATAAAATAAATGGATATCATTTCATCATGAGAAAAATGAAACCATGTAAATCATAGATACATTATACATGAAACATACACTAATGAACTAATATCATCTTAGATGGAAAATGATTTTGATAAAACAGTTGGAATAAATTCTTGAGGAAAATATCCTTTCTTATTCAAAATCATTTTCATTTCACAAAATGCCATAAAATTTTAAAAGAAATGTATTTTGTTGAAATAGTAATGAAATATTGTAGAGTAATCTTCATAAAAATAAGGTGTAATGAAACCTTAAAAATCCATTCATGCCATATAAATTAAAAAAACATTCTCCTCGTACTTTTGTCAGAAAAGTAAAAATGATCCTTGTATGGTAAACAAAAGAATGATTCCTTCCATTACACAAAGTAAAAGTCAAATAGGGGTAAAAAAGACATTAAACATACCTGGAAGAATATTAAACACTTTATGAAAAACATTTTATGGGCATGGATGGAAAAATATAACCCTAGTAAATACTTACGAATAAACAATCTCAGATAAAAATGAGATTGGATATGTTATCCCTTACCTTATGTCTGATATGCATAATATGTATCTGAACCTCCTTTATAATGATTTAAATAATGTCATTGAATTTTTACAGAATCATATTAATTTTTATGATATCATATATGGATCACTTATGACTTTATATTACCCTTTCTTTTGTACATTCCATGTTAAAGCAGCATTTTGGTTAAATCGTTTTATTTATCGTACGTGTTTGGACTTGTTTTTCTTGATATTATTATTAATTATATCATTATTTACATACTTTAATAATTTAAATAATGATTTATATATCATATATATTCAGTATATATATTTAATATATAGATGAATGAAATGAAATACACCTTTCAATAGAAACGGTAAGTCGTACGTACGCATGAACACTGTTTGCCTTTCCTTATTGACTTGAACAGATGTAAGAAGATGACATATATATGTATATATAAATAGTATATTCATTATTTCAAATATTTAATTATTATTCTATATATATACAATATAATCATTATTGAGTGGTTAACATGGAGAATGAATCTCATCGCATCGTGGAGATGGTAATCCGTACGTACGCACGAGCGATGGTATCCTTCCCATAATTATTTAATTTAATTGGATTGGATGATATAATATATAAGATTCATTATAATGTTATAATAACTATATATAGTTATTATTTACAACATTATACCCATCCAAATAAGGTGGTTGTGGAAAAACAGATTACACCACGGCGTGGAGACGATATTCTGTACGTACGCACGTGTGCTGATTTTGTTTTCCTTAGGATGGTTAGAAGTTTAAATGAGGTTGCTTAATATTTATAATATCATATTAGTATATAAGTGATACTGATGTTATTAATTTATAATGAAACAACTAATGAATAAGATCTTTTATAAGAAATAAACATGAAAGAATCGGTAGAAGAGATTATCTCTTCTTCAACGCACCTCTTTTAATCTTCCTTTTAAGGAATTAGAGTTGGCCTTTTGAGGAGACCCGGACCTCTATAATTTTTATAGGGATGTTGGGAAGGGAAATAGGGATGGGTTGGTCGAGCTTGACGGTTCAAAATTGTGTAAAGAGAAGAGGGAGGAGGTGCCCTTATATAGGAGAGAAGAGGGGCACCTTTGGAATCCTCAAAAATATTTATTTCTAATAAATTAAACCCCACTAAAAAACATTCATAAATGACACATATTCGAATAATAGATGAGATAGGGTTGTAAACTCATAAACTAATAAAATTTAGAGACGTTGGAAATTTATTTTAAACCTTATCAACTTGATTTATCCTTATTTAATCTATTTAATTTTATTTGTTGTAATAAGATTCTAAATTTTAAATTGTTACAAATAATTATTCATGTTTTTTGAATTGTTGATAATTAGGTAATTTATGACATTTTAACCATATAAAATTTCATTTATAATTTTTAAATATTTTTGTTATTTTTAAAAAATTTTATATTATGTTATGTTTATAAAATAATAATAGTGTCAATGTTTACATATATTCATTTATTTGAATTTAAATAAAATCCACACATAAGTTATGTTCGAAATATAATATTTAATAGATTAATAACATGTCATATCCATAAAAAAAATTAATGGGAAACATTAATTTGTTCATATATTATTTATTTTAGAATTTTTAATACCATTTATTTGGTATATCTCTTAATAAAATAATTAGTAAAACATTTTTTTATAATTATTTAATATAATTATTTGTTGCATAAAAATGAAAAATAAAATACTATGAATAATATAAGGATAATAAATCTCATAATAATATTTTTACTCGAATTTATCATATTAAAATAACATAATTTAAATTATTATATTTATTAGAATTTGAAGTTGACATCTTTGACCTCATTTAAAATAATATAATATAAATTTCATAATCAGTTTTATAAGGCTCAAAATGGCCCAGAAATCTACCCTTGAATGCTTATTGTATAGTTATACTCTACCTATAATGTTTGTTCATGTTATTGTCCTTTTGATAGGTACTTCTATTCTAATAAAAACTATACTATTTATTTTTCACTAAATAAATAATTTCTACATCATTAATTTATAAGCTATGAAGGTAATTAACTTTTTCGTAAACATTACAAATAAATTAACATGATAAAGAAAAACATTATATTGTTAATATTAGTATATATAATCGAATTTATATTATATATAACATTATATTAAATCGAGTCTAATTATTAATGTTTGATTGAGACATATTTCACATTTATTTAAATAAAATAAATAAAAGGTCTTAATCAAATAAAAGTGGGTTCCATTATATTACATTTCGACCCAAGTATGGCTTCAGAAAAAATATAATCATCCAATTATATTAAGACAAGTGTTAAGGTAATTTTATAATATTATATTTACCTTTAATTACCCGATTTACCTTTAACTATGGTAAATAAAATATACCCAAGTTACAATTCATAATGCTAAAAAATAAAACGTATCATATTAAAATAATTTAGACATAATTATTCCAAATATGGAATAAATTTTTCAAAATTCAAATCATAGAAGTTTCAGAAATTAAATTAAAATTAATCTCGTTGTTAAGAAAACGAGTTTTAAAATTTAAAACATTTCAAAAGATTGAAATTATTATACCAATGAATTCAATGTAAAATAAATGATAATAACATAAATTATATTAAATGGTAAAAAAATATGGTATGTATACTTTAGAACCATTCAATATTATAATTTATCCATATAAATTATTACGATGAAAAAAGTTGTTTTTAATTAAAATATATCGTGTTTTTATTGTTCACTAAAATATGAATGTTTTCATAATAATATGAAAAATTTATCCAAAATAAATTTTTATATCCTGATCTAAAAGAAGAATTTTATTTTGTCAAAAAATAACATATAAACATTTCAAAAACTAGATTTAATGTGGGAGTGCCATCAAAAGGCGGCAAAACAGTATTTTTTTTTTAAATACTTATTTTACACAAAACTTTTATTTTGTTCTCATACCATGTTCTATAAAATGTTTATGATGAATTATAATTTCATAAAATTCAAAATTTATTTAATACTATTCATAACGGCTCTTTTGTAATAATATTATAACCATATATCATTGTTTAGTGAAACCCTGTGTTGCGTACTATACACGCTATCAAAGAAGGTCGCAATTGTCTGTAATGAAAGCCATGCTAGGGATGTGTGTTGTGAATGATCCATTTGGTGTTCCATATAACATAATTTAAAACATATTTCATTTATACAGTACACAAAATCTATACGTAATGTTGTGTATAATAATTTCTACAAATTGAACATGAAATTATATGTAATACGAGCCAAGAATAGTGTTGCGTATAATGCAAGAAAATACGGTGTGGTGTATAGCACAAGCTAATTTTTGGGTAGTGTACAACAAAAGAAATCAATGAAATTAAAAAGGACAATTCTCATAAAATCTCGTGTTGTTACACAAATACATAATTATAAACTAGCTCTACATTCCAATTCTTAAGTTCCATGTCCAACATTGAAAAGGACGCCTTATGTTGCTTCCATATAAACAACCTTCATATTTTTTTTACTCCACAAGGTTTATCTTCAGAAATAAGCTAAAAATAATTACAAACCATTCTCACCAATATTTCTAATAATTTCATTCTACTGTGTATTTCTTGAAGGTTCTACTTCAACATTTAATTTACTTTATGAATTTTCAGTCTCCTAAAATGTACCTTATTTTACACCATGGGATACCACCATAGAACCCGATATGATATGAAAAGGCATTATATACACCCACATAATTAACATGACTAATAGAAGTTAATTTTATCCATAAACCTAGGAAGTTTCAGATGCCTTAAAAAGAGATCAAGTATTCATTCTTCATTAAAACATTAACATCACCCTTTCCAATAGTCTTGTGTACTTCCCATATTCATGGTTAACCTTGATCAAGATTCCAAATAAATAATTCCTATTTCTCCCCTTTTGGGATGTTTATTAAAATGATGTTTTGAAGTCCAGAATCTATGAATCCATAAAACTCATGACACATAGAATCCAAATTTCATCCACCCATTCAGCTACATAGTATACGGATAAAATAAAAGCTTTATTTCTATAGTTAAACTCATTTAATATAACATTCTTTTTATAAGTGTTCCTTATTTTCATTATGATCATATAGAGAAACATATTAGGGAAACAAAGGTTAGTGGCAATAAAATAAACATAAACTGAGGGAAAATTGAAGACATGTGAGGGTTTTCATGGTTCAATAAGGGTTGCCTACATCTATGGTATAGTGTGGGTAGTTCAAATGTACTTCTCTCTAGATGAATGTATGAGGATCACACAGAGTCATAGTGGGAATTTTTCATGACTACAAATCCATGTGATTTAATACTATTTTATCAGATATCTAAAACCATGCCAATGTTCTTGGATTATTTTCAAATATTTATGAACAATAATCAATAATTAATTTGTGACATGTTGGAATTCTCCGCACATCAATCTAATGCCTGATGTGGCTAGTATTACATTAAGTCCTTATTTTCAATAAAAAATGTTTTATTTTAATTTACAACACGTGTTACATCTCCAAAATCAGTAACACATTCTCACATTGTTTTCAAACTTTTGGAAAAAATATATATAATTCATTGATATCATATAATAATTTACTTCTCTTCAATCTGACACCTTATGTGTTCATTATGACTCGAAGTTCATGTTTTCAATACTAAATTGTCATTTTAGTATAAAACACAAATTAAAAAGAAAAAACTATGAAAATGATATCATAATTTTTTCAAACAATAAGAAGATGATCTATAAAACATTTTTGTTGGGGGTTGGAAGTTAATATCACACCAGATGTGGTCTGTATGACTTCAAGTGAGTTTTTATAATAAAAAAGTGTCATGTTAGTGTAAAAGACGTGTCACAACACCATAAATGAGAAAACAATCTCTGGTTTTTTCCCGACATTAGGAAAATGTTCCATAGTTTATTTTCACACAGAGTAATGTAGCACTTTCCAATTCGAAACAAGATGTGGTCGATATGAATCAAAGTATGTGTTTTCAATATAAAAGTTCCATTTTAGTTTTAAAAACACATTAAATAGCCAAAACTAAGCAAACAAGATCATATATTTTTCAAAATTTAGTGCAATGGTCCGAATTCAATTGTGACATTTAAGAATCAACCACACATCAATATGACATATGATGTCACTGATGTGACTCATTGTATTTGTTTTCAATATATTGGTGTCATTTTAGATTAAAATAAACCTCAATAAAAAAAACTGAGAAAACATGTTTATAATGTTTTCATGCTTTAGTTAAATGATACACAATTCATTAGTGAAGTGTATAAACCTACTAAACATCAATCCAACACCCGATGTGGTCGGAATGAATCGAAGTGTGTGCTTCCAATTTAAAAGTCTCATTTGAGATTGAAACGCGTCACAGATCACTAAAATGAATAAAATGAGCTCAGTTTGTTTTCAAACATTATTAAAATGCTCAATAATTCATTTTTCGTGTCTAGGAATTTAATTCATACTAATCTATAACATGATGTGGTTGGTGGGACTTGAACTATGTATTTTTAATATAAAAGTGACATTTTAGTTTAAAATACCGATCAAAAAGACAAAACTAAGAAAATGTGATCATAATGGTTTTAAATATTTAGGAAATGGTCTATAATTCATTTTTGATGTGTTATAATAGTCCATAAAAGAATATAACACATGATTTGTCCGATATGACTCAAAATGTGTTTTTTACATATAAAGTATTAATTTTAGTTTAAAACTCACTTCACGAGACAAAAAAAGCTCATATTTTTTTCAATCATTAGTAAAATGATCCAAAATTCATTTATGATGTATAGTAAATGATCGTATGTCAATATGATAGTAGATGAGGTGAGTATGAGTCGAATTGTGAGTTTTTAATTAAAAAGTTTCATTTTAGTTTTAAACTCATGTCACATTTCCCAAATAGAGAAAATGAGTTTGTAGTGTTTTCAAAATTTATAAAAATGATAAAAAATTCATTTTGTATTGGTTGAAATTTACAGCAAGTCAATCTGTCACTGAATGTGGTCTTATGAATCAATGTATATGTTTTCAATATAAAATTTTTATTTTGGTTTTAAACTCATATCATACATCCAAAACCAAGAAAACGAGCTCAGAGTTTTTTCAAAATTTTGTACAATAGTCGATAATTCAATTGTGACATGTAAGAATTTACCGCACATCAATCTAAAACATGATGTAACTGATATGGATCTTTTTTTTATTTCAATATAAAGGTTTCATTGTATTTTAAAATAGACATAAATATCCAAAATTGATAAAACAAGATCAGATTATTTTTATTCTTAGTTCAATGATCCATAATTTATTTTTGATTTTTAGTAATCAATGGCATATTAATATGACTACTAATGTGGTCAGTATGGCTCAGAGTGCATGTTTTTAATTTAAATGTCCATTTTAGTTTAAAAAACTTGTCACATCACCAAAACTTAGAAAAAAAATCTTGGGTTATTTTCAAAACTTTATAAAAACTATCCATAATTCATTTATCATGTTTAAGAATTGACTAGAGGTGAATTTGTCACATAATGTGGTCTCTCTGACTTGAAGTATGTGTTTTCATTATAAAAATGTTATTTTATTTTAAAACACCCATAAAAAAGCCAAAACTATGAAAATGAAATCATATTGTATTAAAACACTAGTAAAATGGGTTATAATTCATTTTTGATGTGTAAGAATCGACCGCCAAAAAATCATAGACATGATGTTACAGATTTTACTCAAAGTCTGTTTTTTCAATGTAAATGTGTTATTTTAGTTTAAAAATCACATCACTGGCCAGAAAAATTAAATCATTTTCAATATTTAGTAAATTGATCCATAACTCATTTCTGACATATAAATTTTTTTTTCCACGTCAATATGAAACCTAATGTGGTCGATATGAGTTGAATTTCATTTTTCAATATTAAAGTTCCATTTTAGTTATAAACGCATGTCACATCACCAAAATAGATAAAACGAGTTTGGATTGTTTTTAACAATTATATAAATAGTAAATGATTCATTTGTCATGTGTAGGAATTGAACGCACAAAAATTCATCTCTCAATGTGGTCGGTATGACTCAAAGTACTTGTTATAAATATAAAAGCGTCATTTTAGTTTAAGACATACAAAAAATTTCCAAAATCATGAAAAATGATCTGATTATTGTGAAACATTAGGAAAACATCCCATAATTCATTTATGACATATTCAAATTGACCGCACATCAATCTAAAACACTAAGTGACTGGTATGACTCAAAGTGTGTGTTTATAAAATAAAGGTGTCATTTTCATTTAAAATGAACATCAATCTCAAAAAATCATAAAAACAAGCTAATATTATTTTCAAACTATAGAAAAATGATCCATAATTCTTATTTGATGTGTAGAAATCAACAACACATCAATATGACAATCAATGTGGTCAATATGATTTTAATATCATGTTTTCAATAAAAAAAGGTCTCATTTTAGTTTAACATGCATGTCACATCACCCAAACCAACGAAATGAGCTTGGATTGTTTTCAATATTTTGTAAAATTATTCTTAAATAATATTTCATGTTAGGAATTGACTGCATGCCAATCTGGCACAGGATGTGGTCGGTATGATTCGAAGTACGTGTTTTCAGTATAACGTGTCATTTTCCTTTAAATCACACAACAAATTTCCAAAACTGAGAAAATGAACTCGGGTTATTTTCAAACTTTATGAAAATGACACATATTTCATTTGTGATGTGTAAGAATTAACAGTGCATCATTTTGATAGTTGATGTGGCCAGTAGGAATCAATATGTGTATTTTCAATATAAAGGTACCATTTTAGTATAATACCCAAATAACTAGTCAAAACTAGGTAAACGAGGTCAGATTTTTTTCAAATAATAGTGAAAAAATACAAATTCATTTTGTCGGTGTAGAGATTGTCGCACATCAATCTGACACATGATGTGGCTAGTATGAATCGAAGTGCATGTTTTTAATATAAAAGTTCCATTTTAGTATAAAGGGAATGTAATATCGCTAAATCTAAGAAAATGAGATCGTATTGTTTTCAAACATTAGGAAAATGATTCATAATTCATTTGTTATTTGTCAGAATTGAACAAATGCCAATTCGACACATGATGTATTCGGTATGATACAATGAACTTGTATTAAATACAATTGTGTCTTTTTAGTTTAAACACATGCATCAAATGGTGCCTCCAAATTAATTTAATCTTATGAATAATCCATCAACATTATCATCACCATGCATTCAAATTTATTCACACTTAAAACACGAAATCTATTATTTTATTTTCTTTCTCATTCTGATTCCATTTTCAGAGATGTTATTCAACTTAACTTGAATTCGGTTATTTTATTAATCACCATTAATTTGATAAACATATTTCTGGAATGTGATGGAAGAATTTAGTTTCAATCATGATCATCATTTTCAATATTCTTTTGATTATTAGTCGACATCACTGTAGTTTCCATAAAGATAAATACTCACTCAAATACTATTTTTGTACTATTTAAAAGACACTTTTAAATGCTAAGTGTGAACCATAACAATTTCCACAATCCATAAAATTATCTTGGTCCAAGTATTAAAAACACTAACCCACTTCATGACATTAAAAAAATTTAAAAGCACTCCAACTTCTGTGAAACATTCAATTAAAAATTAAAAACAAAATGAAGCGACCATACAATCAAATAAAACAATCATTGTGAGAAAAATAAATTTACCATAACATTCAAAATGTATAGATACATCTTTAGAGTTATCCGTAGAACTCACAATCACATGATCAACTAATCATCATTGATATAATGTGAGCATGTATTATCATTGACTAGAACTAGATAAAAATATATCTCGCCTGATGTAATGCTCTCATAAATAATAAAAATTATAATATTCATGAAATAAAATAATGTCAGTCATTGGCTACCAAATGTGACTTCCATTTGGTATGAAAATTTCACCATCACATTACTTCTTCATACATTGAATTTGTTATCCATGGGTGAAATATATTCATTACTCCTTCAATGAAAAATTTCCATGAAATAAACAATCTCTTAAGAATATTTTCAAAACATCAGTGCACATTCCATTGAAACTCACCTCCTCTTCAAGAGTAACATCAAACATCAAATTCCAAGGGTTTCAATTTCAAGAATTTAATTGATGTAGATTCTTTAAACATCCATTATTTTCTAGATTTCTTCAACTCCTTGAACTATTACACTTTGAAATTTTTGAAACACTCTCTTCATTATCTCCACTCATCACTATAAAATGACCACAATCTATATCTATCATAAAAATAATACTTTACTACTCATCAATGATCGTAGGGTGCCGAAGAAGAAGTAAGAACCATGTGGATGGTAGAGGTTATTAATATAATATGTGGTGGGGTTTCCCGGCGTTTGAATAATGGGTGCTTTTTGTTCCCGCTGTGTTTGTGTGGTTGCACTAGGCAGAATGAATGGTGTTCCTGCATGGATGGATTGTGTATCAAAAACTATATAATGCAAAATAATGGGTTTCTTTTATATATCAAGAACTTGTGGTGTGAAATGATGGCTAGTTGTTGGTCCCAATATATCATTATAAACTAGTTACATATTCCAATTCAACGTGCAGTGCACCTTCAGAATACCTACTATCCTAAAATGTTCCAACCTTTACACCTCGTGATATATACCACCATGGAACCCTATGTGAGCACCCACACACCATCTCAAAATGTTTTACATAAACCCACATCATTAGGATGACTATTATAAATTATGTTCATCTCTAAATCTAGGAAGTGGAAGATGCCTTGAAAAGATACCAATCATTCGTTCTTTATTCGAACATCAACATCACCCAATCTGATAGTCTTGAGTGCTTCCAATATTCATGGTTCACCTTGTTCAGGACTCCAAATATATAATTCCTAATTATACCCTTCTCCAATTTTGAGTAAAATGAAGTTCTAGAATCAATAATCTATGAATCTATCGAACTAGTGACACACATAGAATCAAAACGTCATCCTCCCCTTTTGGAGTAGAGCTTACTGTTAGGGTTCAGCCCGCACGTGGGTGTTTCCATATTTGAGATAAGATATGTTTTTGAATTTTAGATATCCTTTATCATATCACACAGATAAGACTGCATGGTGACTTGGAGATTTAAGATAATATATTTCATATCTTATCTTTATTTTGAAAATGGAAATAGTGAATTGAATAAATATTTTTTGGAAATTCAAGATTCTTCCACTGTGTATATTCCAGCATGAGATTCAGGTGACATCTCATTATATCTTTTTAAGATATTTCCATATTTCCTTTTCAATCAGGAAATGAGGCATATGGGATATTAAATATGAAGAAGTGAATCAAGGAAGAAAATAATTTGGTGGTGCATGACAACCTGAGGAGAGAAGATACTTGGGTGACTATTTTCTAGGGCGTGGGTAATAGCGAGTAGCGGAAAATCAGGCTGTGCGACGAGGTGTTGCAACAACTCCGTGAGTTTGATTTTGATCTCGGAAGGGTGATGTGTTTTCGTGGACTATTATCTGAGAGCCGTTTGAGGAATTTCAGGGTGTGGTATTTCTCACAGGTTTTATTCTGTATTTGCGATTCAAGCCTTGGGTTTAACATGGACTTTTTTACTCTCTGATTCATAGTTAATTTTCTCAGAGTTTCCCCATGGTTTTAAATCCTTTGAAATGATTGTTTTTCATGTTAGAATTTGTGTCCTCATTTGTTATTCTTCTGTTTGGTTTGGAACTTCGTTTACATTTTTTATTCTCACAAATTTTTGTTTTCGCAACTATGTTTATATTTTAATCCAATCCATTTCCGACCCAACATCTGGTATTATAGGAGGTCATCCATGTTTTATTTCTGATTAATATGGGGGATTCACACCGTTGGATTTGTGCTAACATTAAACTATTAAATGGGAAAAATGATTTTACACTTTGGAAATAAAGATTTAAAAATATTTTGGTCCGTAAGAATACATCGAAGGCATTGAATAAAAAATCAGAGAATCTGGAGACAATGAGTGATGGTGATTGGCAGGATATGCGAGAGTTGGCGACAATCACGATTTAGATGTATTTGGGTGATAATAACCTGTGGGAAGTGATGAATCTAATAGATCGGGAGGAGATCTGTGTGAAGCTTGAATGTAGGTGTAAATCAACATCCCTCACAAATCGTTTATATTTGAATAAATTGTTGTATCGTTTATGAATGCTAGAGAATGGATATTTAGGTAACCATCTGGAAGGGTTCACCAAACTTCTGACAGAGCTATCCTCGGTGGTCATCATGATAGATGATAAAGGTAATGTGGTACTAATTTAAATGGAAGAAGATGACAAGGAATTTCTTCTTTTTGGTTTGTTTCCTGATTCATATGATAATCTCATCACCACAATGTTGTTTGGGAAGGATACACTGATGTTGGATGATGTGACTTCATCATTGTTGATGAACAAGACTTGGAGAAAGACAAATGATGGTGATTATTCAGGTAATAGTGGTATTCTGGCTTTGGAAAATGGACGCGATAGTCAGAGAGGTCGGTAAAAGACAATAAGAAAGTTCAAGTGCTTCTTTTGCAACAAGGAGGGTCATGTGCAGAGACGCTGCTATGAATTGAAGAAGCTTAAGGAGTAAAATAAATCACATGACACTGATTCTAAGGATACTGGCGTAAGTATTGTTCAGGGTGAGGGTGATTTACTTTAAATTGGCGTTGATTGTCACATGTCAGATTTGAACACCGAATGGGTGCTTGTTTCTGCAACATCATACCATATTTCACCAAAGAAATGAAAATTTTATTCATATAAAGATGGTGATTTTGGTAGACTGAAGATGGAAAATGGAGATTCTGCAGATTTCACTGGTTTTGGTGATATTTGTATCACTACGAATGTATGTTGTACACAAACATTGAAGATGTGCGACATGTTCCAGGTATTGGCCATAATTTGATACCTACTATTTCTCTTAATACTGATGGATTTAGGAGTTCATTTTGCGGTGGAAGATTTACATTGTCCAGAGGATCGTTGGTTTATGCACGAGGAAAAATGGATGACATGCTTTATAGGACAGATGTAAAGGCGTGTGATGATGTTATGAATCCAGTTGCGAAGAGGACTTCGTCAGATTTTTGGCACAGGTGATCGTCGTGCATGATTCGATGACCATCGACTAATTTGAAGAAAGTTTGGAAAACAAAGCATGTCATGACAGGTGTTTCAGATCTTACAAATAATTATTTTTCTTCCGAGAGTTCCACTATTGAATAAATAATGGAAATCGATGATCGAGGTGATACGCTGAGAGTTTTTGACTGCTCAAAGGATGTTGAGCAGAGGGAGAAAGTAATTCCTGCAGGTGCTCTAGATTAAGCGGCGATCACAATTATTGGGGAGCCAGATATTTTTGATTCTGGTATTAGCGGTGCAGACATAATTATGAATAAGACTTCGACATATAGACTTCCTTTGCAGGGGGAGATTTTAGGTTTCAGTCAGAGATACAAAAGATGGATGTCATATTTTCTGCAGAGGTTAGTGGTTGGTATGATACCAACATGTTTTCTTTCCAACTGAGTTTGTTAGATGTTATCTCCTTGTTCGATGGGATGAAGGGGGAGATTGTTAGGGTTCAGCCTGCATGTGGGTGTTTCCATATTTGAGATAAGATATGTTTTTGAATTTTAGATATTTTTTATCATATCGAAAAGATAAGATTGAATGGTGAATTGGTGATTTAATATATTATATTTCATATTTTATGTGTATTTTGAAAAAGGAAACAGTGATTTGAATATATATTTTTTGGAAATTCAAGATTCGTCAACTGTGTATCTGCCATCATGAGATTCAAGTGATATCTCATGATATCTTTTTTAATATATTTTCCGATTTCATTTTCAATCAAGATATGTGGTATATGGGAGCCTATTAAAAGGGAAGAAGCAAATCAAGTATGAAAATAATTTGGTTGTGCGTGACAACCCAAGGAGAGCAGATACTTGGGTGACTGTTTTCTAGGGCGTGGGCAACAGCGAGCAGCAGAATGTCAGGTTGTGCAAAGAGGTTCTACAATGACACCGCGAGTTAGATTTTGACCTCCGAAGGGTGACGTATTGTCACAGACTATTATCAGAGAGGAGACGGAGGCTTATCAGGGTGTGGTATATCACACAGGTTTTATGCTGTATTTTCAATTCAAGTCTCGGTTTTAACATGAATTTTTGTACTCTCTGATTCATAGTGAATTTTCTTGGAGTTGACCCATGGTTTTTAATCCTTTTTAAGGAGGGTTTTTAACGTTAAAATTTTTGTCCTCATTTGATATTGTGCTGTTTGGTTTGGCGCTTCATTTACATTGGTGATTCTCACAAATTTTTGTTGTTGCAACTATGTTTATATTTGAAACCAATCGGTTCTCGACCCAACATTTACAAATAAAATAGAAGTATGCTTTCTATAGCTGACTCATTTCTCCTAAAAATCATTTAATAAGAATTCATTATTTCCATTGTGACTACATATATAGACATGTTGGGGTATGAGAGGTTCATGTCGAAAAAATAAACACAAAAGAAGAAAAAATGAAGAACACACAAGGATTTACATTGTTCAGCAAGAGTTTCCTATATCCAAAGGATAAAGTGGCCAATTCAATTATACTTCTCTCTGGATGAACATCTGAGGATTACATAGAGTCACAATGGTGATTTTTGTTGATTGAAAATTCATTGGATAGAATCCTATTTTATTGATGAAGGAAAAAAAAAATCTTATCCATTTTTTTGGTGATAACTATATTTCATGCATACATTTTACAATGTTTTAATGTACTAATTGTGTATTTAATTGAATATTTTTACAAATTTTGCAATGGATTGACTTGTTTAATGTTTAATGGGGGGATTCAAAGAATATTCTCATAAGAAATGAAAATGATAGAAATATAATCTAAAATCTCATGACGTGACATGTCACGAACCAAATCTAGTCACTGCCAAAACCGACACAAAACCCATCCCACGACATGGCCTGAAGGGCTTTCCCGATCCCCATGGGCAGGCACAAGTTCTTGGTATCATGAACTAAAAATTGGGAATGATTTACCTGAGTTTATTAACATAAAACAACAAATTAATCCAATAAAACGAATCTGGATTTTTCAAACCAAACATACTTTTACAAAGAAAATAGAACTGAATTATGTATTTTCAAACAACTCCCAAAGACTATAACAAATGTACATAACCATAATGAAATAGTCCATGAACCCTCCTAGAAAGAGGCACCGCCCTCAAGACATCTCCACAAGACATCACCACCAAGAATGTGCTAGAAACCCGAACCATTGGAACTATAAACTGTACCCAACCTGTGACATAAAAAAACATGTCGACATACACCCAAAAGTGTAATTAGGGTTTTAACCAAAGCTTAGTAGGACACGAACACAAAGAGATTCCATTCAATAAACATTCAAAGACGAAAAACATGCAGGTTTACAAAAAACAAGTAATTTATAGTTACAAATTTCTAAAAGATGCAACTTAAAAAAATAGTTTTGAAGTGGGATAATCTAAAGAATCAACATTTTTAAAATAAATTCCAAAGATACTGAATTTTCCAGCCAAATATACTGCATGGTAACGGTAAGTATAAAGGATCAAATGACCACACACAATAGGAAATAACCCCAATGCACAAGCTAGTTGTGGGTCCCAAGAACTTCATATCTCCATGAGAGTAACCATCATAAATATCTATTCACATGCATGATTCACTAGTAGGGAACATACCGATAACCTCGTAGTCCCCAATAATCATCATCATAGTTTAGTTATAGTTGTGAGTGTCAGTCTTCCAATGTGAAACTAAGGCCAAACCCCACAGATTCACTAGCATACTAGTACCCGTCCACCAACACAGATACTCAGGTTTCCCTATTTTGCTCAAACATGTTCAACAGGTCAAGAAATATAAATTTCATAAGAAAATATCATTTCCACGTCACAAATTCACAAGACATCCAACATGTATACCACAGACGTCACAAAAATCCACTTTTCGTTCAAATTGATTTTGAAATCTGACTCACACCAAAAAATCCCTCAAAACTTTTCACATTTCATTAACACTTCTAAAAATCCATCGAACAATTTTATGAAACCATTCCAATATATTCCAACTCACATAACAACCCACTCATATGTTACATAAATCCCTTTTCATAACCAAAATCCATTTTTCACATCACACTCACACAAAACATGCCACATCACTTTCACATCTCTTACACACTTTAGAAAATCATTCAATCATTTTTATAAAACATTTCCAAGATGGGTGGGAAATTTCCAAGTGTTGTTAAAGATGGGAGGTTATTATTGTTAAATGTGTTGTGTGTCTCTAGACAGGCATTGTTATAAGGGGGTTGAGCACTGATAAAAGGTACTCCACCCTCTGATTTGTAGAAAAAAATATTTTAATGGATGAAGATTCTATAAACATCCATTAGTCTCTAAATTTATTCCTTCAACTGTTATAGTAAAACTATTTTAAATATTCTTCAATGTCTACACTCTATAAAATGCCCATAATCCCTCTCTATCAATAGGATAAGACCTAAAACTTAGGTAATCTATCAATTATTAATTGGTTTCACACGAGTGATTTGGTTCCACGCCTTTTAAATTAATATCCATAAAGCATTCAGTTTTGATTTAGAATTTATTATATTTAAGTAAATCGGAAAGAGAAGATATTGGAGAATAAATAAAGGCATGGGCGGGTGATTGGCTTGAGGAAAAAAAAATTTATGGGTTTTAATTTTTTTTTTCCTAAATGGGTAAGGGTATAAAATATTTTTTAAAATGGGTCCAAGATGTATGGACCCCATTCACACATCACTGGACCCGGGAATATTCGTGAACGTGGATCACACATCATAACTGCACTGAAAGATTCATGAACCACGTTCACGTTTCCAAAAAAAACATTTTTTTAAAATTTTTTATTTTTATTTTTATTTTTGTTTCGTTTTGTTTTATATATATATATAATCAAAACAAAAAATTCCGCATAATTTATCTGCTATTTAATATCAAGGAGTACTTCCATTAGAGTAGTATGGATTCTGATAGAAACTCTCACCCAGGGATCTCTTTTATAAGTGGGCTTTCCCAGCAAATCAGTCTGCATTTTCGATGTGGGAATCAGGTTCTCTTTTTCCTATGCAAAACATTCTGCATTTCCGATGCTGGATTCTGTTTCAAGTACGTGAATTTGAAAGACTGTAAAATACAAACTATACGACCAATATAAATGAAACTAAATACATGTATTAAACATATATGGAATAGTTGAAAATAAATAGAATTTCATAAAAAAGGTTGATGAATAATAATTTATATGATTTCAAAACCACAAACTTCAATCTTAAAAATGTATCAAGTACATGACTTTGAAATACTATAAAATAAAAACTATAAGACCAATATGAATGAAACTTAAAATACAGATTAAACATACAATAAATAGTTCAAAATAAAAATAATTTCATAAAAAGGGTTGATGAATAATAATTTATATGATTTCAAAACCACCAACATGAAACATAAAAATGTTTCAAGTACGTGACATTGAAAGACTATAAAATAAAAACTATAAGACCAATATGAATGAAACGAACAACATAGATTACACATATAATAAATATTTGAAAATAAAAATAATTTCGTAAAAAACGTTGATCCAAAATAATTTATAAGCTTTCAAAAACACCAACTTGAATCTTTAAAATGTTTATGTGCCTTTAAAAGACTATAAAATAAAAACTATAAAACCAATATAAATGAAAATTAAAACATGGAATAAACATATAATAAATAGTTAATAAATAATTATTTAATTAGTATTATAATTATTAATTAGATAATAATTAATATAATTATTAATTATTAAGTACTAATATACAATAATTAATAAGTTAATAATTAATATAATTATATAATATTTAATTAGTTAATTAGTAATATAATTATTGATTGATAATTATTTAGTTAATTAGTAATATAATTATAAAGTATAATTATTTATGATTTATTATTTATTATATAATCCTTAATCAGTTAATTAGTATTATATTTATTAATTATAATTATGTATTATTTATGACATAATAATTAATAAATTTATTTGGAATATAATTATTAATTATAAAATAAGAAATTAATTAATTAGTAATATAATTAGTAATTATAATTATTCATTACAATTATTAGTTATTAATTATTAAAAATTTATTATATAATAAGAAATTAGTTAATTAGAAATATAATTATTAATTATATAATATTTAACTAATTAAATATTATATAATTAATGATTAATAATTAATAAAATATTTAATGATTAATTAGTTTATTATCAATATAATTATTAATTATTTAAACATTAATAAATTATTAATTTCATTATTAATTATATAATAATTAATTTGTTAATTTCTAGTATAATTATTAATTTCATAATAATAATTTAGTCAATTAGTAATATATTTATTAATTATAAGATAATTAAGTATTTATTAAGTAATATAATTATTAATTATATAATAATTCATTAGTAAATTAGTAAATTAGTAATATAAAAAATATTTATAATTAATCACTACACTTTTTAGTTTTTAATTATTAATTGTTAATTATATAATAATGAATTTGTCAATTAGTAATATAATTATTAATTATATAATAAAGAATTAGTTAATTATCAATGTAATTATTAATTAAAATTAGTGTAGAGACCCAAAGCATGACGTACATGGACAATACATTACATTTGCGGAATACTTAATAAATAACAAAAACATACACACAAGGATCGTAATAGTTTAGTGTCTTTGGAAACTCGGAATAAAATCTTCTAATCGTGGGGAAAGATCTTCAACATCTCCCAATAAATATCTTCCCCTTTTTTTATTACCTAAAACCTTTCTATATATCCTGTGGAAAATAAAACATAAATTGGGTAGGCTCAAATTCCCAGTAAGGGTAAACATTGAGAACATAAAACAATCCATAAACATTTGAATGCAAAAACTTTAACATAAAATCTAAACATCAAAATCATGAGCAAAGACATGAATCATGGAAGTACGTAAGGAATATATCATAAGGGAACATCAATCATGATAAAATAGTATGGGAATAAAATCATGTAATTGTGGAAACCATTAAGCACATGATATGATTTCCATAGTATCCAAAGGATTGCTTCCAAGACCATCTTAGTGGACAAAGTCCCTTTCTGAATCGAGTTCACTCCTCGTTCCAGTCCTGTATTACTAAATCGGTTTTACTTGTCATTCCAGCCATGTCTATCTCATGAGATATAAAACATTACCCAATGCATTTGAGGGAGATATAGTTCCCACCCATCTCATAATTAAATAATTTTTACTTGTGCCACAAAATAAAAATACATCATTCATAATAACTCAATGAATAAAATGGGTTTCATAAACATCATCCCATCAACACATAATCCATATTAAAGAAGTTGATATTTCATCATAAGAAAATTGAAACCATGTAAATCATAGAGACATTATACATGAAACATAAACATATGAAATAAATTCATCTTAGATGTAAAATGATTTTGATAAAACACTTGAAATGTATTCTTGAGGAAAATATCCTTTCTTCTTCAAAATCAATTTCTTCTAACAAAACGTCATGAAATTTTAAAAGAAATGGATTTTTTTTGAAAATAGTCTTGAAATATTTTCGAGGAAGCTTCATGAAAACAAGGCTTTATAAAATTGTAAAAATCCTTTCTTTCCGTATACGTTAAAAAACATTCTTCTCTTACTTTTGTAAGAAAAGTCTAAAAGTACCTTTTGGGGTAAATAAAAGAAAGATTCCTTCCATAACATGGTGTAAAATACAAATGGGTAAATAGGAATTTAAACACACATGAATACACTTTTATAAATCATGTATGGATGATAGGAATAACCCCAGTAAACACTTACGAATAAGAAATCTTGGATAAAAATGAGATTTGCACAATTATCCCTTACCTTAGGTCCGATATGATTCATACGTATCTGAACCTCATGTATAATGATTTAAATAATTTCATTGACTTATTACAAAATCATATTCATTGTTATGATATCATATATGTTTCACTTATGACTTTATATTACCCTTTTTTTGTAAATTCCATATTAAAGCAGTGTTTTGGGTAAAATCATTTCATTTATCATATGTGTCTCGACTTGTCATTATTAATATTAATACTTATATCCTGATTTACATAATTCCAGAATGTAAAACATGATTTATATACAATATATATTCATCATATACATATATATATTATAGATTGATAAATTGAATGAAATACACCGTTCATGGAGGCGATAGGCCGTTCGTACGCATGAACGCATATTTCGTTTCATTATTGAATTAAATGAAACTAAATAGATGACATACATATATATATATATACATAAATCCAGTAGCATTAATATATTTCATTATTATTCATTATATAAACTTTATGATCATTCATTTATGGTTAACATAGAAAATGAATCTCATCGCGTCATGGAGATGGTAGTCCGTACGTACGCACGAGCGATGATATCATTGCCATAATTATTGAATAGAATTGGTGTGGATTGAATAATATATCAGAATCAGTATGATGTTATAATAACCATAATTAGTTATTCTTTACACCATTATACCCATCCATGTAAGGTGTTTGTGGAAAAACAGATTTCACCACGACATGGAGACGATATTCCGTACGTACGCACGCTTGGTGATTTCATTTTCCGTAGGATGGATAAATAGTGAAATAGGTTTTTTTCATACTTATAATAAAATATTATTATATGAGTGATACCTATTTTATTACATCATAATGAAACAAGTAAAGAAGAAGAATTGGAAGAAGAAATACAGTTGAAAGAATCGGTAACAGACATTACCTCTTTTTTGAAGCGCCTCTTTGAGACCACCTCTTAGGGACCTAAAATTGTTCTTTGAAGAAGATCATAAACTCTAGGATGTTTCTATGGAAGCGGAGAAGACAATTCGGAAGGTTTTGGCCGAGCTTGAAGGCTCAATGTGGTGTGAGGAGGAGAGGGAGGAGATTCCCTTTTATGAGCGAGGACATGGCACGTTTGGAAAAACAAAAAATATTATTTTATTATAAAGTCATATTTGGTTTTTAATAGCTCCAAATTGAGTTATTTAGAAGCGAAGGTGTGTATGGGTCGAAACACTCTCGTCCAATAGAATTTATCCAAGTTTAGGTTTCTATTTTAACCTTATAATTTAGATTTAACCTTATGTTAAATAATTTTACTTTTACTGTGTCTTCTTGATTTCTTTCACTATAAGGTCAATAAACTTACTATAACAATCCAAAAGAATTCCAATTTGTTTATTATTATTATATATAACATTATCTATATCATTTTACCAAACCTTATATTTTTAAGAATAAAATAACAATTAATAATATAATATTTGTTTTAAAAACTATTTTATGTCGATTTTGACACTATTTGGTAATTAATTTCTATGAAAATCATAATAGAATGATTAGTTCGAAAATAGTTAACTAAATCAATAATAACATGTCATGTTAACCTATAAAATTAGTTTAATTCATAAAAAGCTTCAAATTACATTTATTTTGGTATTTATAACATCAATTATGTCAATATTTCATTAATAATATAATTACTGCATCATATTTGTGTCATAAATAGATTAAATTATTTAATGTCTAAAAATTATAAATAAAATACAATTATGTAGGAAATAGTTTTAGATTTATAGTTAATATTCATAGTCGAATTTATCTTATGTATAACCCTATATTAAAAATTATTTACTTATTAAACATTGATTTTAACTATTTTAACCCTTCTTTAAATAAATTAATATTAAATGTCCTAATCTAATCCAAGTGGTCCTAAATGGTCATATTTTATTCATATGTGGTTTTTTGATCGAATTACACATATACAATAGAATTTTTACATGTGTTAGTGTAACATCCCAAGTAAGTAATGAATAATAGATATTTTTATCGATGTCTATTAATGATTAAGATAGTGTTATAGAGGCTTAAAATGAAAATAAATACAATTTTACGCATGGAATACACTAATATTCTTAAAAGATTGTTTTAGTGCCTTTTGATGGCAAACCATTTTTGAATCTATATTTTGACAATTTTATAAACTATGTTTGTCAAAATAAACTTATTCTTTATGATTGGGACATCAAAATTTACTTTGTGTGAATTTTTGGTATTTTTCTGACAATGTTCATTTTTTAATGAATAGTGAAAAATACTGCAGTTTACATTAAAACTGCTTTTTAATCTAATTTATTTATATGATTAGATTATCTTTTGAATTGTTCTTAATGTGTAATATGAATATATTTTTACCATTTTATCCAATGGTGGTCATTGGAATCAATTTCACTTTGAAATTAGACTTAAACTGGTGTCAATCTTTTGATACTTATTGTTTTATAAAAACACGCTATTTGCTCTGACAGCGGGAATTAATTATTAAATTAATTAATGTGAATTATATTATTTTAATTTTGTAAAATAGACTTCATTTTTGAATTCGGAATATCGAATATAGCTTAGGGTGAATTTTTGGTAATTTTCTGAAAAACTTCAATTTTTGATGAATAGTGAAACCACTAAGTGGTAATCAAGCAAACTGATTTTTCAGTTAAATGAACATTTACCACTAATGTGTATTGAATTTTGAAAATCCAACATACATGGTTTTCATTAATAAGTAAAATGTGTTTCAATGAGATTAAAATAATTTTTTGGTGAATAGTAATTTATTAAGTTTTTAATCGCGATTAGTGGTAATTAGTGTAGTTTAAGGTATAAATAATGCTTTAATAATATGAAATGACCTAGACACATGTCCCAACCTTATTGGTTTTGTCATGGCCGACCAATAAAAGCCATGCGACAACTTGGGGACACCATGGAGACATTTTGGTTGGGAAATGACATAAATAACCTTTTATTAAATGCTAAAGTAAAAATGACACAAACATAATATGTTTCACAAAAACAATTTTTACATGGGGTTATATAGATCAGATATTTTATTATAAATATTCATTGGAAAGATAAAATATTTCCTACATCATAGTATTTTTTTTATAATTTTTAGACATTAAATAAATTAAATTATTTATGACATAATAATGATGCAGCGATGACATCATTATTTGACGATTTAAATAAAATGGAAAGACAATGTAAAATATATGAACTACACATGGCCAAAACCAATTGGATGAGTGGATTTAGAACCCTTATAACCTTATCCACGAATTATATCAATGTGGGACCTTTTTAAGCCGAAAAACATTTTCAAATAAAGTAATATTTCTTTACTTTCAAAAAGTGCCCCTCCTCTCCTCTTATAAAAGGCCCCCACCTCTACCTCATTTCACACACTCCTCAAGCCTTTGGCTCGGCCAAGCCCTTCCCATTTACTCTCTCCACATCCCTCTCCTCATCCTATAGGATTCCCTTTGGGCAGAATCCTTTCAAACGAAGCCTTTAGGCTCAAATCAAAAGGAGTTACACTTTTAAAGGTAATTCATTCTCTCATGTTCATTTGTTTTATTTTGCTTCTCCAACCCCCTAAAATATTTTTATTTACTTCTTTTGTAACAACAACAGTATCTTCAATATACTAGGATTTTGTTATAAGATTTATTTGATCTACACTCTCACACAACTGCATCAAATGGTTAAAGAACATAGGGTTTCCGTGGATGGGGATATTCTGCCTCCCGAAATGATGATTGTTCAATACTCATTTAACACCTTCAAAGGTGGCCATTATGATTTCACTATTTTTATATATCATATATAATATGTTTATGTTTTCCTTAAGCTTCTGTTTTTTCCATTTTGGGCATACCTTTATGGTTTCCATTATGGGTAAACACGATATCTTCATTTTAGGAAGTGCGGACTACCGCCCCCTCAAAGTGATTTGATTCGTTAAAATACCATATGTGGGACATATAAAGGATAAAACTATGATATTATATATTATATTATACTGGAATTATAATATAACATTATATCATTATGATTTCATTCTATAAAATATGAAATAGAAATGAAAGTAGCGTTCATGCGTACGTACGGCTTACCGTCTCCATGAACGGTGAATTTCATTTCATACCTCTAAATGATTATGTAATATTATAAATGCATGTATGTACTATATATATATGACATATATGATATCTACATCATGAATACCATTCTGGATATAATGAACCTTTGACCAAATTAACAACATGTAAGTGTAGGAAGTCTATTTTTGACTTAAGAACCAAATACCGACAAAATGAACATTATTAACTTAACTAATTACATGATGTTCATAACATGGTATAAAAGGAATAATGAACTTGAAAAAGATTCAAAAGCAAGTAGATATTCACTCAAGTTTATTATTCAGAAGATTAAAGAACGGTCGGGTCAAGTCGGATACGAGGTATGGGACTTCGTCTCAATCTCCTTTCATTGAGGCATATTTTATTTTATACACAACTTTCTTTTATACGGTGTATAAACCCCTTTGACTTTTACGTTTATTCAAAAGGAATATTTTTTATATGAAGCGTTTACTAAACGACAAAAGGGAATGTTTTTGTCGTACATATGCGGCGACAACGACTTCTCTGCCGTCGTGACCGTTATTTGAGTTTCGGCTTCCTCTACAAGCCATACCTTCTTTTTTTAAAAACGAAAAATAAATACCATGTTTTACTTTGGTATTGAAAATGGCATTAATAATGTTTTTATTATATTAATGTGTTGTATTGATATCTCGTGATTGAAATGTGTAAATTTTATGTTTCCTTTATGCATGTTTTATGTGATATGATTATTTTATGGTTCTTGGGCATTATTATGAAGACGGGTGGTTCCGTGATAAACTAAGGGCGGGTGAGCCCGTTATAGCTCTCCAATGCATTGGGTAACGCGAAGGAGTGAAACGTTAATGTTTCTCTGAATAGATTTTAGGGAATATATTGTGATGGGTATTCCAAACGTAACCAAGAGGGTTACTCCCTACGTAAGAATGTTATGAATGCCTCAGGTTACTTTTATGTCTTATGATTTCTATGATTTATTCATGATTTTATGAGGTATGTTAAAGTGCCTATGTTTTATAGGTAAAGTATGATTTCATTATTATGTATATATGAACTCATGTTTCCTTTCCATGTTTTTTTTATAACCCATACTGAGTTTTTATGCTCATCCCAAGTTTTTGAAATGTTTTTCATAGGTCAAGGGGAAGGTACATGATAAGATGATAGAGTCAAGGATGTGTCAAGAAATAATCCATGTTTTATTTTAAATGTGTTTCCATTGATGGGAATGAAGAATACGAACTTTCTGTAACCACTTTGTTTATATGTGGAATGTAATGAATGTTTTATGATCTAATTCTCTAAAACTCTAAACCCGAAAAGATCCTCAATGTGTAATCTTGTAATAACTCAAGATTAAGTATGGTTTAAGGCTGGGGCCCTATAGTTGGTATCAAAGGTCGGTTTAGATAATTTTAAGAGTTAGAATTCTATTAAATGATTATCCAAAAATATTTTTTTTGAAATGATATAGCATTTAAAGATTACCATGTTGCTTCATCTAAGACATGTTTGTTCAGAATGGTTTTCCGCAGAGGAAACAGGGAAGCAGTTCTAGGAAGGCATACAGAAGGAAATAACCTTCCGAATCAGCATCCAGAAATGGTCGGAATTGGAACTGAACAATTTTTTGCAGTAATGGCGCAGTTGACTCAAGCGATAAATGGTGGTGGTATCCATGCACGAGATCAGCCAGATCAATCGCAGAGGAACATGTCAGTGGTGGAACATTTCATGAGGCAACATCCACCATCATTCATAGGATCATCTGACCCTGTGCTAGCTGAAGGGTGGATTAAATCACTGGAGAAGATTTTTTATGTCATGGGGTGTTCAGATAATCAAAAGGTTAGTCTTGCTATTTATCGTTTGGAGGGTGAAGCAGATTAGTGGTGGTCTATGGTTAAAAATTTCAGGGACGCCGATGAGATTGATGCTCTTGACAGGGATCAATTCAAAGGTATGTTTCTTGAGAAGTATTTTCCTAAGGCTGTTCGACATAGGATGGAAAATCAATTCTTGGAATTGAGGCAAGAGGAAGACTCAGTGGCTGCCTATGAAGAAAGTTTCACTCGATTGGCATGGTATGCCCCAAATTTTATTCGAAACCTTGATAGTAAAATAAATCGTTTTTACTCAGGATTAAAGCCAAAATATCGAAGGGCATTAGCTTCTCGTGAGTTTAAAAGTTATGAAAAGCTTGTTCGATGTGCTCAGAAGGTGGAAATGGAGTTTTCCGATGACCAAGTGTTCTATAACAACCAGTAGAAGAAGAGACCGAGGTGGCAGGAGAAAGGTAAGAATTTTTCAAAAAAGTCTGATGGTAAGAGAACTAAGTTTCCAGTTTGTGATAAATGTGGCAAAAGGCATGCTGGGGAATGTCTTCTGAATTCTGGTAAGTGCTACCGATGTGGTAAGATGGGACATAAGGCTCGTGATTGCACTGAAAAGGATCAAGGTGAAGGTAAGAAAAAATTTGATTTACAGTTAGTGAAATGTTATAAGTGCAATGAGATGGGTCACTATGCAAACGAGTGTCCGACAAGGAGCTTGAGTGATGGGAAGCAGTTAGACTACAAGCAGAAAGGGGTGGTGAAATCCTTTGCAACTACTTCAGCAGATGTCGGGCCATCAAATGAAGTTGTATCAGGTACTTTGTTTGTTTTTTCAGATTATGCCAGTGTGTTGTTTGATTCGGGGTCTACACATTCTTTCATCTCTGAAACCTTTTCCAGTAAAATGGGAATACCATCTCAAGAAATGACTCCTGAACTTTTGGTAAAAACACCTGGGGGGAATTTTGAGGCAAAAAGAATTTATAAGAATCTTCCTATCCTTATCTTTGGAAACAACCTACTTACAAACCTTATTGTTCTACCTCTAGTAGAGTTTGATGTTATCTTGGGTATGTATTGGCTCTCTATTTACCATGCTAAGATTGACTGTAGAGCTAAAGAAGTTTCTTTTCAGAAAGACTTTCAATTTTTTTACAAGAATGAACCCTTACTTTTGATAACAAATCAAGAGGCCGAGAAACTTGTAAAAGATGGAAATGAATGTTACCTTGCACACGTCGTTGAAAATAAAGGAACTGTTCAGATTAATGATGTTCCAGTGGTAAATGAGTATCCTGATGTTTTTCCTGATGAGTTGCCTGGAATAATACCAAATCGGGAAGTTGAGTTTAATGTTGACTTAGTTCCTAATGCTAAGCCAATTTCAAAACCCCCTTATCGAATGGCACAAATTGAACTTTTAGAGTTGAAGGAGCAATTGCAATATTTATTAGAGAAAGGTTTCATTAGACCTAGCACATCACCATGGCGTGCTCCTATTTTATTTGTTAAAAAGAAAGATGGTTCTATGAGATTTTCATTGATTATAGAGCCTTGAATAATATCACTGTTAAGAACAAATATCCTTTGCCTCATATCGATGATTTGTTTGATCAGCTCCAGGGAACTCAGTTTTTTTCAAAGATTGACCTAAGATCAGGGTACCATTAGCTGAAGGTAAAGGAGGCAGATATTCCGAAGACCGCGTTCCGTACGAGATATGGACATTATGAATTTGTAGTAATTCCTTTTGGGCTAACCAATGCATCTTCTGTATTCATGGACTTAATGAATAGAATTTTCCATGAGTTCCTGGATAAGTTTGTGGTGGTTTTCATTGATGATATTTTGGTGTTTTCTAAAAGTAAAGAGGAGCATGAAAAACATTTAAGGGTAATCTTGCAAAACATAAAAGAAAAGAAACTGTATGGGAAATTCAGAAAGTGTGAGTTTTGGTTGCAACAAATTTCCTTCCTTGGTCACATTGTTTCTAAAGATGGAATAACTGTTGATCCTGCAAAAAAAAAAGTTGTGGAAGAATGGACAAGACCCACAAATGTAACCGAGATTCGTAGCTTCCTTGGTTTGGCGGGCTATTACTGAAGGTTTGTTAGAAATTTTTCACGGTTATCTAGTCCTATGACTAAGCTAACTCGGAAGGGTGTTAAGTTTATCTGGACAAAAGAATGTGATGATTGTTTTCAGGAATTGAAAAGAAGATTGGTGAATGCTCCAGTTTTGGCACTACCTTCCAGGAATGGTGAGTTTGTTATATATAGTGATGCTTCATTGAAAGGACTTGGTTGCATCCTAATGCAAAATGATCAGGTAATTGCTTATGCTTCACGACAGTTGAAAACTCACGAGGTAAATTACCATACACATGATTTGAATTAGCTGCTGTTTTTTTTGCTTTAAAAATTTGGAGGAATCATTTGTATGGAGTAAAGTGTGAAATATATACCAATAACAAAAGATTAAAGTATATATTTACTCGAAAAGAGTTAAAAATGAGACAAAGGAGATGGCTAGAATTAATAAAATATTATTATTGTACAATTCATTACCATCCGGGAAAAGCAAATAAAGTGGATGATGCTTTGAGTCGAAAAAGTAATGCTTCATTAACAATGTTGCGTTTGGAACGTGATCATTTGGTTAAGGATTTGATGATCTTTGGCATAGAAGTTTTTGGTGCAGGAAGTCCTTCTGTTTTGTTTCAGGTATCAGTGAGATCTTCTCTATCAGATAGAATTAAGCAAGCACAGAAGCAAGACAGTGAGTTGCAGAAAAAGGTAGAGCTGGTTCAGAAAGGTAAGTTTCCTGAATTAAACATTGATAATGATTGTGTTTTGAGATTTGGGAAGAGATTGTGTGTGCTTTGTGATTCACAGTTGAAGAGAGAGTTGTTATGTGAAGCTCATAATTCTCCGTTTTCAGTTCATCCAGGCAGTACTATGATGTATAGAGATCTGCGGGAGTATTACTGGTGGGATGGAATGAAAAGAGATATTGCTGATTTTACTGTGAAGTGTTTGACTTGTCAGCAGGTTAAAGCAGAGCGGCAGTTACCGAAAGCGATGCTTCAGCCTTTACCAGTGCCAGAGTGGAAATGGGAGAATATATCCATGGACTTTGTTGTTGGATTACCGAAGACATCTCGAGGTAATAATTCAATATGGGTTATTGTTGATCGCTTGACCAAATCTGCTCATTTCCTTTCTATACAAGATACTTTCTATCTTGATCAACTTTCCCGTTTGTATCTTAAAGAGATAGTCAGGTTACATGGAGTTCCTCTCTCCATTGTATCAGATCGTAATCCCAGGTTTACTTCTAACTTTTGGAAAGGCCTTCAGAAGTCGTTGGGTACTGAATTAAATTTTAGTACAGCTTTTCATCCTCAATAAGATGGGAAGTCAGAACGAACAATCCAGACATTGGAGGATATGCTACGAACTTGTTCTATGGATTATCAGAAAAGTTGGGACCAACATCTTTCTTTGGTTGAGTTTTCATATAATAACAGTTTTCATTCCAGTATACAGATGGAACCATTTCAGGCATTATATGGGAAGCGGTATCGAACTCCAGCATTCTGGGATGAAGTGAGTGAAAGGAAGTTGATTGGACCAGAATTGGTAGAAGAGATGGCAGAAAAAGTTCAGCTGATTCAGAAACACATGAGAACAGCTCAGAGCAGGCAGAAGAGTTATGCGGATAACCGGAGGAAGGATCTATCTTTCGAGGTAGGTGATCATGTTTTTCTCAAGGTTTCTCCATGGAAAAGTGTGATGAGATTTGGTAAGAAAGGAAAGTTGAGTCCAAGGTTAATTGGACCATACGAAATTCTGGAGAGAGTTGGATCAGTTGCATACCGAGTGGCTTTACCTCCGAGTTTATCTAAGGTACACAATGTTTTTCACGTTTCGATGTTGAGAAAGTATATGCCAGATCCATCTCATGTTTTGAGTCCAGAGGTAGTTTAGTTGGAAGAGAACCTATCTTATGAGGAACAACCGGTCCAGATTCTTGACCACAGGGAGCAAGTGTTACGGAATAAGGTGATTAAGTAGGTAAAGGTTTTGTGGAAAAACCACATGATTGAAGAGGCATCATGAGAATCTGAAAATGCAATGAGGGATAAGTACCCCCATTTATTCGATAAGTAAATAAATTGCGGGGACGCAATTTTCTAAAGTGGGGAAGGATGTAACATCCCAAGTAAGTAATGAATAATATATATTTTTATCTATGTCTATTAATGATTAATATAGTGTTATAGAGGCTTAAAATGAAAATAAATACAATCTTATGCATGGAATACACTAATATTCTTAAAAGATTGTTTTAGAGCCTTTTTAAGGAAAACCATTTTTTAATCTATATTTTGACAATTTTATAAACTATGTTTGTCAAAATAAACTTATTCTTTAAGATTGAGACATCAAAATTTACTTTGTGTGAATTTTTGGTATTTTTCTGACAATGTTCATTTTTTAATGAATAGTGAAAAATACTACATTTTACATTAAAACTGCTTTTTAATCTAATTTATTTATATGAATAGATTATCTTTTGAATTTTTCTTAATGTGTAATATGAATATATTTTTACCATTTTATCCAATGGTGGTCATTGGAATCAATTTCACTTTGAAATTAGACTTAAACTGGTGTCAATCTTTTGATACTTATTGTTTCCTAAAAACACGCTATTTGCTCTGACAGCGGAAATTAATTATTAAATTAATTAATGTGAATTATATGATTTGAATTTTGTAAAATAGACTTCATTTTTGAATTCAGAATATCAAATATATCTTAGGGTGAATTTTTTTTAATTTTCTGAAAAACTTCAATTTTTTATGAATAGTGAAACCACTAAGTGGTAATCAAGCAAATTGATTTTTCAGTTAAATGAAAGTTTACCACTAATGAGTATTGAATTTTGAAAATCTTACATACATGGTTGTCATTAAGAAGTAAAATGTGGTTCAATGAGATTAAAATAATTTTTTGGTGAATAGTAATTTATTAAGTTTTTAATCGCGATTAGTGGTAATTAGTGTAGTTTAAGGTATAAATAATGCTTTAATAATATGAAATGACCTAGACACATGTCCCAACCTTATTGGTTGTGTCATGGCAGACCAAGACAAGCCATGGGTCAACTTGGGGACCCCATGGAGACATTTTGGTTGGGAAATGTCATAAATAACTTTTTATTAAATGTTAAAGTAAAAATGACACAAACATAATATGTTTCACAAAAACAATTTTTACATGGGGTTATAAAGATCAGATATTTGATTATAAATAGTAATTGGAAATCTAAAAATATTTCCTACATCATAGTAGTTTTTTTATAATTTTTAGACATTAAATAAATTAAATTATTTATGACATAATAATGATGCAGCTATGACATCATTATTTGACGATTTATATAAAATGGAAAGACAATGTAAAATCTATGAACTACACATGGCAAAAACCAATTGGATGAGTGTATTTAGAACCCTTATAACCTTATCCACGAATTATATCAATGTGGGACATTTTAAAACCGAAAAACATTTTCCAATAAAGTAATATTTCTTTACTTTCCAAAAGTGCCCCTCCTCTCCTCTTATAAAAGGCCCCCACCTCTACCTCATTTCACACACTCCTAAAGCCTTTGGATCGGCCAACCCCTGCCCATTTACTCTCTCCACATCCCTCTCCTAATACTAGAGGATTACCTTTGGGCAGAATCCTTTCAAAGGAAGCCTTTAGGCTCAAATAAAAAAGAGTTACACTTTTAAAGGTAATTCATTCTCTCATGTTCTTTTGTTTTATTTTGCTTCTCCAACCCCCTAAACACTTTTTATTTAATTCTTTTGTAACAACACAAGTATCTTAAATATACTAGGATGTTGTTATAAGATTTATTTGAGCTACACTCTCACACAACTGCATCAAATGGTTAAAGAACATACGGTTTCCGTGGATGGCGAAATTCTGCCTCCCAAAACGATGATTGTTCAATACTCATTTAACACCTTCAAAGGTGGCCATTATGATGTCACTATTTTTATATATGATATATAATATGTTTATGTTTTCCTTAATCTTCTGTTTTTTTCATTTTGGGCATACCTTTATGGTTTCCATTATGGGTAAACACGATATCTTCATTTTAGGAAGTGCGGACTACCGCCCCCTCAAAGTGATTTGATTCGTTAAAATACCATATGTGGGACATATAAAGGATGGAAATATGATATTATATATGATAATATACTGGAATTATAATACACCATTATATCATTATGATTTCATTCTATAAAATATGAAATAGAAATGAAATTAGTGTTCATGCGTACGTACGGCTTACCGTCTCCATGAACGGTGCATTTCATTTCTTACCTCTAAATGATTACGTAATATTATAAATGCATGTATGTACTGGATATATATGACATATATGATATCTACATCATGAATACCATTCTGGATATAATGAACCTTTGAACAAATTAACAACATGTAAGTGTAAGAAGTCTATTTTTGACTTAAGAACCAAATACCGACAAAATGAACATTATTAACTTAACTGATTACATGATGTTCATAACATGGTATAAAAGGAATAATGAACTTGAAAAAGATTCAAAAGAAAGTAGAGATTAACTCAAGTTTATTATTCAGGATATTAAAGAATGGTCGGGTCAAGTTGGATACGAGGTATGGGACTTCGTCTCAATCTCCTTTCATTGAGGCATATTTTATTTTATACACAACTTTCTTTTAAACGGTGTATAAACCCCTTTGACTTTTACGGTTATTCAAAAGTAATCTTTTTTATACGAAGCGTTTACTAAACGTCAAAAGGGAATGTTTTTGTCGTACGTATGCGGCGACAACGACTTCTCCGCCGTCGTGACCGTTATTTGAGTTTCGGCTTCCTCTACAAGCCATACCTTCTTTTTTTAAAAAATGTAAAATAAATACCATGTTTTACATTGGTATTGAAAATGGCTTTTATAATGTTTTTATTATATCAATGTGTTGTATTGATATCTCGTGATTGAAATGTGGAAATTTTATGTTTCCTTTATGCATGTTTTCTGTGATATGATTATGTTATGGTTCATGGGCATTATTATGAAGACGGGTGGTTCTGTGATAAACTAAGGGAGGGTGAGCCCGTTATAGATCTCCAATGCATTGGGTAACGCGAAGGAGTGAAACGTTAAGGTTTTTTTCTGAAAAGATTTTAGGGAATATACTGTGATGGGTATTCCAAACGTAACCAAGAGGGTTACTCCCTACGTAAGAATGTTATGAATGCCTCAGGTTACCTTTATATCTTATGAATTCTATGATTTATTCATGATTTTATGAGGTATGTTAATGTGCCAATGTTTTATGGGTAAAGTATGATTTAATTCTTCTGTATATATGAACTCATGGTTCCTTTCCATATTTTTTTATAACCCATACTGATTTTTTATGCTCATCCCAAGTTTTTGAAATTTTTTTCACAGGTCAAGGGGAAGGTACATGATAAGATGATAGAGTCAATGATGTGTCAAGAAATAATCCATGTTTTATTTTAAATGTGTTTCCATTGATGGGAATGAAGAATACGATCTTTCTGTATCCACTTTGTTTATATGTGGAATGTAATGCATGTTTTATGATCTAATTATCTAAAACTCTAAACCCGGAAAGATCCTCAATGTGTAATCTTGTAATAACTCAAGATTAAGTAAGGTTTAAGGCTGGGGCCTTATAGTTAGGGTAATAATAATATAATTTTTACCCTTAATTATCATATTTACTTTTAACTGTGGTAAATAAAAGTAAAAAGATACTATTCACAAAAAACTATTTTCATCTCATTGAACCAAAATTTATTCCATGTTATTAACCATGTCTATAATATTTTCTAAATTGCCGTCACAGAAGAGGTAAAATTACATTTTATGAAAAATTCAGTTTTTTAACTACCACTTAGTGGTTTCACTATTCATAAAAAAAATGAATGTTTCCATAAAAATACCAAAAATTTGTCCTAAGATATATTTGATATTATGAATTCAAAAATGATGTCTATTTTACCAAATTCAATAAATATCAGTTTCATTAATTAATTTAAATATTAATTCTTGTCGTCAAAATAAATAGTCTGTTTTTAAGAGATAATAGCTATCATAAAATTGACACTTGTTTATGTCTGGTTTAAATGTGAAATTGCATCCAATGACCACAATTTTATTAAATGGTAAAAATATATTCTAAATATACTTTAAAACCACTAAAATTAATAATTTTTCACTATAAATTATTTTGATTAAAAAAGTTATTTTTAATTAAAATTTAGTAATTTTCACTATTCATTAGAATATGAAAGTTATCCGAAAAGTACCAAAATTTCACCCTAAGCTAATTTCGATATTATGAATCCGAAAATGAAGTCCATTTTCAAATATAAAATTCATAAAATTTCAAAAAGTGGGTATTACTATTCATAACGTCTTGTTCATAATAATATTATAATAATATCTCATTTAGTGAAACTCGGTATTTCGTACTACACACGCTATCAAGGAAGGTCTTTATTACGTGTAATGCAAGCCAAGTCAGAGATGTGTGTTGTGTAAGATTCTTTTGGTGTAGCGTAAAACACAAGAAATTAATGAATTTAAAAGGAATATTTTTCATAAAATCTCTGGGTGTTACATTCTACCCCCCTTAAAATGAATTTCACCCTCAAAATTTGTCAGGGTTATAAATGGTCTACTACTCGAAAGTTTCATTAATAGAAACCCACATCGTAAAAAGGAATAAAAGAACATGGCTTTAAAAAATAATGTATGAAACATAACGGTTACACAAATTAACTCATCACTGGGTTTTCCCATAAGAGAACATAGGGGAAAATATGGATATGGAAGAAAAATCTAACCATCAAGTTCTAATAGAGAGTGGTAGAGAACATGGATATGAAAAATCCAAAAATCACAATGCCAAAAATTTGTAATGATCTAGGGTACAATATGATTTATCGGATATAAGGAAACTCGGACAACATTTTTGGTTTTCAAGATCATTTCCCTAAAGTTGAAGTATTTGAATTAGAATAAATACTTACTTTATTTTGGTACAATCTCAATGTTGTTCGTGCCTTGAACAATTTCCACTTCATCTCTTAAATATATGAATTTTAATTTGTTATTTGTGATGTGTTAGCAGATCATGTGATAGAATGACTGGTCATTCCATCTTTCTCAAAAAAAATGTTAACAAAAGTTATTAAATATACATAAGTCTATCTATAGTGAGATTAATCATATATAGTTCCTAAAATGGACTTATACATCATATATCATACTTCTTAATATAATAAAACTAGTTTCTACTAAACAAGGACTTCATGTAGGCCAGTGGTATGCGATAAAGGCCAGTCGCACTTCAGTTGTGGGTTCGATTCCCACAGCCTTGTCTGACGCGATGGGATGTCGCTCGTCTTGCAGGTTGTCCTTTTTATAAAACTACACTACTATAAAATCACATCAATAATATCAAAAAAAGATCTATCCTTAAACAATACTATCTTATATCCAACATAATCCATTCCAATATTTACCTAAAATACTTCGGTCCAAGCTCGTAGTATAAAGAAAACTATTACATGAAATTTCATAAACCAACCATCGTTTATCCCCCATTATATTGTTGGTCACATTCCAATCATGTGAATACCTTAATCATGTATTCTCTTGAAAAATGAATATACATTAAACCTTAGTGAAAACATGAATGCTTTCAAAAGTTAACTCTTTCAACATACCGAAATCCAGAAATTCTATATACTCAAACCATGATATAACCTTCTCCTTATATCAATCATGAACTCATGAATACTATCAAACATTTAATTTTCTCGTTATCCCTTCATTATGCACATATCATCTACTTTCAAAAAATACTGGTACCATTCATCACACACTTTCAAAACTTAAGGAAAGACAATAGTGTAACAATCATTAGATGTCTCTTTATTCCATAGTACCATGAGATTACTTATACAACATTACAATTGATAAACATGTAATCATTCCACTACATTCTTATACCATTGACCGAGCTTCAACAATTCTTTCTTCTCATATATCATTTGTAGTATCTTCATCATCATCAACATAAATATTACCCATACGACCATACTGATTCTCTTCATGAAACATTCCCTTAGGTCTTTGGTTTTCATTATTCCCGTACATTCCACATTTAGAACATTTAACCATTGTTGATGTCGTAGCAATACCGTTATCCTCATCCATGGTGTTAACTGAACCTTTTCCTTTTCACTTACTAGATTTATGTGCTTCTTTTCCACACCCAAATCATCTTCCAGTTCCTTTGAAACATTCTCCTTGATGCCTCTTCCCACATGATTTACATAGGGGAAATTGAACTTTCTTTCCTCTATGATCATCATGAAACTCCATCTTTATCTTATTAGACGAGTCATGAAACTTACCAAATTTGAGTTTATTGATCATATTATGAGATTTCTTATTCTGAATAATAATGATGTTTGGAATTTCAAATCCCATTTCATTTGGTTGCTCATGAAGAATATCATTCCACTGTCCATTATATCCTCCATTATTGTGAATCATCTTGTTTCCAACCATTTTCTAAAACCCAAAAAGAATAGTGTGAGAGGAAAAAATCATAATAAAGAGGGAGTAACTTCAATATCTAATATATTTGGTTTTATATAATATCGTTACCATAATTCTAGGACTATAACCTATACTTATAAGTAACCTTAGGGACATCCCTAGACATACCTTAGAAATATCTCTAGGGATCTCACTAATGTTCTCACATCCTTGATTCCAGTGGTTGACTAAACCATTCCTCTAATACCAACTGTAGAGACCAAAAACATGACGTACATGGACAATAAATTACTTTTGCAGAATACTTAATACATAACAAAAACAGACACACACGGATCATAATAGTTTAGTGTCTTTGAAAACTCAGAATAAAATATTCTAATCGTGGTGAAAGATCTTCAACATCTCCCAATAATTAATGTCCCTTTTTTCATACCTAAAGGATTTATTTATATCCTAGGGAAAAGAAAACATAAAAGGTGTGAGCTCAAATTACCAGTAAGGGAAAACATAGAGAACATAAAACAATCCATAAACATTTGAATTCAAAAACATGAACATAAAATCTAAACATCAAAATCATGAACAAAGACATGAATCTTGGAAGTACATAAGGCATATATCATAAGGTAAAATCAATCATGATAAAATATAATGTGAATAAAACATGTAATTGTGGCAACCATTAAGCACATTATATGATTTCATAGTATCCAAGGCATTGTTGCCAAGACCATCTTAGTGGACAAAGTCCCTTTCTGAATCGAGTTCACTCCTCGTTCCAGTCCTGTATTACTGAACCAGTTTAACATTCCATTCCGTCCATGTCTATCTCATGATAAATAAATCTTTACCCAATTCATTATAGAGAGATATAGGTACTACCCATCTCATAATGAAATCATTATTACTTGTGCCACAAAATAAACATACATAAATCATAATAACTCAATGAATAAAATGGGTTTCATAAACATCATCTGATCATCACATAATCCATATAAATGAAATGCATATTTCATCATAAGAAAAGTAAAACCATGTAAATCATAGAGACATTATACTTGAAACAGACACATATGAAATAAAGTCATCTTATATGTAAAATGATTTTGATAAAACACTTGAAATGAATTCTTGAGGAAAATATCATTTCTTCTTCAAAATGAATTTATTTTCACAAAACACCATGAAATTTTAAAAGAAAAGCATTTTTTTAAAAATAGTCATGAAATATTTTGGAGGATGCTTCATGAAAATAACGCTTTATAAAATCGTAAAAATCCTTTCACGCCATATACGTTGAAAAAAACATTCTTCTTGTACTTTTGTCGGAAAAGTCAAAAAGTACCTTGTTGGGTAAATAAAAGAATGTTTCTTCCATACCATGGGGTAAAAGTCAAATGGGTAAAAAGTAATTTAAACATACATGAATACACTTTTATAAAACATGTACATTGATGATATCAATAACCCCAGTAAACACTTACGAATAAGAAATCTCAGATAAAAATTCGATTTGCACAATTATCCCTTACCGTAGGTCCGATATGCATCGTACGTATCCGAACCTCCTATATAATTATTTAAATAATGTAATTGACTTATTAAATAATCATATTAATTTTTATGATATCATATATGTTTCAATTATGACTTTATATTACCCGTTCTTTTGTAAATTCCATGTTAAAGCAGCGTTTTGGGTAAAATCATTTCATTTATCGTATGTGTTTCGACTTGTCGTTCTTGATATTAATACTTATATCCTGATTTACATAATTCCATAATTTAAAACATGATCTATATATAAGATATATTCATCATATATATATATATATTATAGATTGATAAAAGGAATGAAGTACACCGTTCATGGAGACTGTAGGTCGTGCGTATGCATGAACGCTGTTTTCGTTTCCTTATTGAATTGAATGAAACTAAATAGATGACATACATATATATATATATACACAAATACAGTATCATTCATATATTTCACTGTTATTCATTATATAAACATTATGATCATTCATGTATGGTTAATATGGATAATGAATCTCATCGCGTCGTGGAGACAGTACTCCGTACGTACGCACGAGCAATGATATGGTTCCCATAATTATTGAATAGAATTGGAGTGGATGGTATAATAAATCAGAATCAGTATAATGTTATAATAACAATATATAGTTATTCTTTACACCATTATACACATTCATTTAAAGTGTTGGTGGAAAAACAGATTTCACCACGGCATGGAGACAATATTCTGTACATACGCACGCATGGTGATTTCGTTTTTCGTAGGATGGATAGATGGTGAAATAGGGTTGTTTCATACATATAATAACATATCAGTATATTAGTGTTATTTATGTTATTAATTCATAATTAAACAACAAAAGAAGAATATGTGGAAGAAGAAAGAAAGTTGAAAGAATTGGTAAATGACATTACCTCTTCTTTGAAGTGCCTCTTTGAGACCTCCTCTTAGGGTACTAAAATTGGTCTTTGAAGAAGACAAGAACCTATAGGATGTTTCTATGGAAGTGGAAAGGAGAATTTGGTAGGGGTTGGCCGAGATTGAAGGCTCAATGTGGGGTGAGGAAGAGAGGGAGGAGGTGCCCTTTTATAAGGGAGGAGAGGGGCACCTTTGGAAAAACTAAAAATGTTATTTAACTATAAAGTCATATTCGGTTTTTTATAGCTCAAAATTGAGTTATTTAGAATCTAAGGTGGGTATGGGTCTAAATAATCTCATCCAATATAATTTAGACAATTTCAGGTTTCTATTTTAACCTTATCATTTAGATTTAACCTTAAGATAAATAATTTTACTTTTACCGTGTCTTCTTGTTTTCTTAAACTATAAGGTTAATAAACATACTATAACAAGACAAAATAACCCCAAGTTGTTTATTATTAATATATATAACCTTATCTAAGTCATTTTGCCAAACCTTATATTTTTCTGAATAAAATAACAATTAATAATATAATTTTTTTTTAAAAACTATTTTATGTCAATTTTGAAAATATTAGGTAATTGATTATTGTGAAAATCAAAACAGAATGATTAGTTAAAACAAAATTAACTAAATCAATACAAACATTTCATATGAAACTATTATATTATTTCAATTCATAAAACGTTTCAAATGACATTTATTTCGGTATTTATAACATCAATTATGTCAATATTTCATTAATAAGATAATTACTACATCATCATTGTGTCTTATATAAATTAAATTATTTAATGTCTGGAAATTATAAATAAAATACAATTATGTAGTAAATAGTTTTATCTTTCTAATGAATATTTATTGTCGAATTTATCTTATGTATAACCCAATATTAAAAATTATTTACTTATTAAACATTGATTTTAACTATTTTAACTCTTCTTTAAATAAATTAATCTTAAATGTCCTAATCTAATCCAAGTGGGCCTAAATGGTCATATTTTATTCCTAAGGTTGTTTTTGGCCGAATTACTCTTATCCAATAGAATTAGGACATGTGTTAGGGTAATAATAATATCATTTTTACACTTAATTATCTTATTTTCTTTTAACCGTGGTAAATAAAAGTAAAATATTACTATTCACCAAAAAATATTTTCATCTCATTGAACCAAATTTTAATCCTTGATATTAACCGTGTCTCTCAGATTTTTGAAATTCCTCTCACACAAGCGGTAAAATTATGTTTTATGAAAAATTCAGTTTTTTAACTATCATATAGTGGTTTCACTATTCATCAAAAAATGAAAGTTTCCAGAAAAATACCAAAAATTAGGCCTAAGATATATTTGATATTATGAATTCAACAATGATTTCTATTCTACCAAATTAAAAAAATATCAGTTGAATTAATTAATTTAAAAATTAATTCTCTTCTTCAAAACAAATAGCGTGTTTTTAAGAGATAATAACTATCAAAAGATTGACACTTCTTTATGTTTGGTTTAATTGTGAAATTACATCCAATGGCCAACATTTTATTAAATGTTAAAAATATATTCTAAATATACTTTAAACCCACTCAAATTAATAATTTATCACTATTAATTATTTCGATTAAAAATGTTATTTTTAATTAAAATTTAGTAATTTTCACTATTCATCAGAATATGAAAGTTATCAGAAAATTACCAAAATTTCACCCTAAGATAATTTCGATATTCTGAATCCAAAAATGAATTCAATTTTGAAAGATAAAATTTATAATATTTGAATAAGTGGGTATTACTTTTCATAACGGCTAGTTCATAATAATATTATAATAATATCACATTTAGTGAAACTCGGTATTGTGTACTACAGACGCTATTGAGGAAGGTATTTATTGCGTGTAATGCAAGCCAAGTCAGTGATGCGTGTTGTGAAAGATCCTTTTGGTGTAGAGTACAACACAAGACATTAATGAAATTAAAACGATAATTTTTCATAAAATCTCGGGGTGTTACAATTAGTAATATAATTTTAAATTATAATTAATAATATAATTATTAATTATAATTATTAATTAATAATTATATAATAATTACTTAGTTAATTAGTAATATAATTATTAATTATACAATAATTAATTAATAATATAATTACTAATTATAAATATTAATTAGTATATACTTAATAATCAGTATATAATTAATAATCAGTATATAATTAATAATTAATATTTATAATTAATAATTGTAATTAATAATTATAATTAATAATTATATTATTAATTAATTAATGTATAATTAATACTTATATTACTAATTAACTAATTGGTTGTTATATAATTAATAATTAATAATTATAATTTATAAATATATTAGTAATTATAATTCATAATTATATTACTAATTATAATTGATAAATAGATTACTAATTAACTAATTCTTTATTATATAATTAATAATTATAATACTAATTAACAAATTAATTATTATATAATTAACAATTAATAATTAAAAATTAAAAATTATAATGAATAATTATATTACAAATTATGTAATTAATTATTATATGATTAATTATAAAAAATTATAATTAGACATTTTATTACTAATTATAATTAATATTTATATTACTAATTAACTAACTAAGTGGTATATAATTAATAATTTATAATTATAATTAGTAATTATAATTAATAATTATATTATTGATTAATTATTGTTTAATTACTACTTATATTACTAATTAACTAATTAATAATTATATAATTAATAATAATTATTAATTATAATGAATAATTGTAATAAATAATTATAATTACTAATTATATTACAAATTAATTAATTAATTATTTATTTATTTTAAATTAATAATTAAATTACCTAATAACTAATTTATTATCTTATAATAAATTATTTTACTAATAAAGTAATTAATAAATAACTAATTAACCAATTATTAACTAATTAATAATTACTAATTAACTAATTAATAACTAATTAATAATTTTATTACTAATTAAAAAATTAATAAATAACTATTTCTTATATGTATAATCCATGTTTTAATTTTCATTTATATTGGCCTTATAGTTTTTAATTTATAGGTTTTCAAAGCCACATACATGAAACGTTCTTAAGTTTCAAGTTGGTGGTTTTGAATGATTATAAATTATTTTTCATCCACATTTTTTATGAAATTCATTTTATTTTCAACTATTTCTTATATGTTTAATTCATGTTTTATGTTTCATTCATATTGGTATTATATTTGTTATTTTATATTCTTTTAAATACACATATTTGAAACATTTTTAAGTTTCAAGTTGGTATCTTTGAACTCTTATAAATTATTATTCATCAACATTTTTTACAAAATTATTTTTATTTTCAACAATTTATTATATGATTAGTCCATGTTTTAAGTTTCATTTATATTGGTCTTATAGTTTGAATTTTATAGTCTTTCAATGTGACGTACTAGAAATATAATCTCACATCGGAAATGCAGAATGTTCTGCGTAGGGAAGATAGCAACTAAGTCCCACATCGAAAATGCAGAACGATTTACAGGGCTAGCCCTCTTATAAAAGAGAGCCATGGGTGAGGGTTTCTGTCAGAAACCAGACTGCTCTAATGGAAGAACTGCTAGATATTAAATAAAAGATAAATTCTACCGAATTTTTTTGATATATAAATATATATATAAACAAAACAAAACAAGAAATAAAATTTTAAAAATACAAAAAAAAAATTATCTGTAGGATGCGTGAACGGGGTTCATGCATCTCGCTCGGATTGAAGATGTGTGAACCCCGTTCACACATATTCCCGAGATTGGAGATGCGTGAATGAGGTTCACGCATCTCGGACCCATTTTTAAAAATACCGCCAACCCTATCCCTTTTAGTCAAAAAAAAAATCCAAAAACACATTTACAAAAAATTACCCACTCGAGGTGTTGTGGGGGCCTTTTTCGGCTGCCCCACCGCCACCCTCCACCCATCCATACCCCTTCTTCCACATGATCCATCTCTATAAAATCCCACCTCTATCACCAACCATACCCACACCCAAAAACGAAGATCACCCCTCTTCGTCTCTTCCACGTCTCGGCCATGTAATTCGTCAAATGCACCAACTGTGACTGCACCGACAGCACCCAGTGCGTGTAAGTGTTCCCTCGATCCACCCCTAAACTCATGGGAGTGGTAAGTCTATCACCCACCCATTTTGGCATTGGTTTTTCAGGAAGGAGGGCAGTGAGTACCAGAGAGATTTTGCCGGAAGTTGGAGCAGGTGACTCCTCATCATCACCACAACATCCCTTCATTTAACACTCACCACAAATGGATCCTCGTACTATATTTTATGACATTAAATTTTTGGTGGGGCAGCGGCGCCAGCGTAGAGGAGTCCATGGGTGAGCTGCCAGCGGCGGAGAACCTCCCAAGCTACGGGTGTTGTGGGCCCAACTGCCCCTTCACCCTCTACACCTGCTGTCTTCACTGAGCCCTCGGTGGTGGGGAAGAAGCAGGCACCATGTGGATGGTAGTGTTTATTAATATAATATGTGGTGGGTATACCAGTATTAGAATAATGGGTGATTTTAGTTCCCACTCTATTTGTGTGTGGTTGCAAGAGGTATCCGTGAAAAGATGGCCCGTTGTGAGTCCCATTATTTCCATATAAACCTGCTCCAGATTGCAATTCTATAGTGTGTTGTCCAACAATGCTAAGGACACCGTGTGATGCTTCCCTAGAAAGAAACCATCGCTTGTTTTGTACTAAACATGATTATGCGTCATAAATCCCCTCACAAAAGATATCTATAAAAGATCCTCACCAATATGACTAAGAAGATCCGGCCACTACATATTTCTTGAAGGCGCTACTTCGACATGCAGTGAACCTTATGAATTTCTAGTCTCATAAAATGTTCCATCTTTTACACATCACGATACCAACATGGAACCCTATTTAATCATCCACACACCATCTGAAAATGCACCACATTAACCCACATCATTATGATGCCTAATAGATATTATGTTACTATGTAAACCTAGGTAGTGTTGGATGCCTTGAAAATATATCAAACATTAATACTTCATTTGAACATTAACATCATTTAAGATGTAATGTTCTTCTAGAGGGTACCAAAGCTCATTTATAGGAACTCTTTTGTCTTGTTTTGAGTACTTTTAGTTTGAGTTTTTTCTTGAGTTTGTTTGGGTGAAAGATGGATCTTTGTGGACATTGGAGGGGTTGTTCATGGTTGGTGCACAGTTTTCCGAAATCGTAAACCCAGATCAGAAAACTGTGTGAACCCAAACAAAAGGGATTCACATATTTGGTTCATGATTTATCAAAATGTGCATCCTCTTAGGAGTAACTATGAACCCCCACATAAGAGCCCCACACTTTGAAAAAATTGTGCACCCCTTCCAAGGAATTAGTGAACATAGTTATATTAAACCGGAAAAGTAGATTTAAAATTATGGAACCCACATATTATTTTCCTAAACCCCCTAACTCAACTTAAATCGTTCTATCTCATTTTTTGAGGCTTCCAAATGGATTTCAAGCCCTTGTGACCTTTGTTCTTGATGATTCAAAGCCCATATTGAAGATTTTCACCTCTCCCGGTATGTGAATCATATCTCATGTGGTTTCCTACAACTGTCCCATTATTCTCCCATCCATTGAAGGGTTTTTTTCTCCTATTTTTTGGATGTAGATCTAGTTTTGATATGTAATGACCTATTTGATCATGTTTCTATAATTTGATTCAAGATCTCATTCTTCGTCATGAGTTTGACCATTCCATTTCAATTTAGGGAATTTCCATTCAGTGATCACTCGTCAATGATTTGATTTATGTGATCTATTATTCGAATCTCAATGTCTTAATTACAATTACATGTTTGTAATTTTAGAATCCCTATTGAACATTTCAAAATTGATTTTCTTAAATTGAATTAACTAATTTGGGTATTTAATTAATTAAAGGATTTTCAAATTGATTGATTAATAGGGTTATGAAATCGGTCAATTAATGGATTGTGAAATTGGTAAATTAATGTGGATTAATGATTTGGTGAATTATTTAATTCGATATTGGGATTGAGGAATTGAATTAATTAATTGTTGAATTAATTAATGGATTGTTGTGATTGTGGAATGGATTGATTAATTGAATATTGATTCAGTTAATTAATGAGTTGGTGTAATTGGTCAGTTAATATGTTTATAAAATAATTGAGAACAATAATTATGTGATCATGGGTTTAACATTAATGGTTCAATGAGATGATTTACTAAATGTTAATAACTGAAATAATGATTATTTATCATATTATTTATATGTTATTAAAGTATTGACCATAACTAGGTTTGATAATTGAAATGGCATATCAGGATGTGAAATGTGATAACTGAGTTACTATTGATTTACCATTATTGATGTGATATATGTGATATTGTGATATACGAGTGTGGGACATGGTCTCTTGCATCAAAATCCTATAGTGATAAATTAATATTCATGTGCAGGATATGGTCCACTGCTTCAAAAAATCATAGTGAAAAAAGAGTGTGAGAAACAAACTGCTACTTTAAAATCCCATTTGAATGATTTCTTGATAAATGAGTTGTGGTTCATAGACTATAGCTTCAAATACCCATGAGGTCCTAGGCATGGCGATCTAGGTCCTAAATTTTGGCATTGGAATATGGTTACAATTAGCCGTAAAATTAATTGAAATGAAATGGATAATGAAATCCCATGTGTTAAAATGATTTGTGAATTGATTATGTTATCTGGTTCGGACATCGACATGGGAAGAAGAAGGTATTTTGGTTTAGGTTTCCTTGAGAAGACGATGTTTTATGTGTTTATTTTAATGAATAATAAATGTGTTAACTATTACTTGGGTATTGTACATTTTTTACTTCATACACCTACAGAGAGTGTTATTGACTATATACTATATTAGAAATTGTTTGTTGTGGCCTACTGAGTCATACTCACACCTTACTTGTCCTTCCTAATCAGTATCTGAATAGGCTTCTTGTTTGCAGGATAAGATAAGGGGAAAAACCCAATGTTAGAAAATTGATTTGGGAGGATCATGGATGAGGGAACCAGAGGTGATTCAAGACCCTATTTGAAGTTATCAGTGTCTTTATATATTTGGGTTACTTATATTGAAACTTGGCATGTATTTTTCATGAACTATCTATGATTTAATTTTTGATATTGTATTCATGTTTTGATCATCATGTTATACTGGTATTATTCCCATTATAGTTATATCTTTTGGATATTTTAGATTTATTTATAGTGTTGTATTACTCTGATAAAGATGGTATAATCACCTCATGATCAATATAATACCCTCGTTGCTTGTTGGTATCCTCCGGCATATAGGGAGGCTCACCTAGGGACATGTGACCAACCATCTCAAGGAACTGGTGTGTGACACTCGGGTCAGGATGTTACAAAGTTGTATCGTAGAACATTTTTTTCATTTCTATTGTAATACTATTTGGGAAAGGTATAAAAATGACTAGAAAGTGTCGAGCCTTGACTATGAGCTCATGTATGGGTGTATCTACCCTACGTATAGGGTAAAACCCAAGTACCAAAGGTGCAATTGTTGTTATTAATGTGTGTTGTTAGATTTGATTTTATCTCACATCGAGTTACAAACTTGCTGTGTGATGTGATTATTTCTTATGAGTTTCTTATATTTGAATCATGGCCTAGAATGACATGAGAGTTAAATATGCATGAATCATTCTAGGATCCCATGATTATTTTGAGACATGCATCATGTTTTGGCATGCATGGGGGAAATGGTTTTTGGATAAGTCATTGAAATTTAAAAGTTTTTCCTTGCTTTTGTAGTTGAAATAAAAACGGTGCCTAATGAGAAATTTAAAATGTAAAAATGATGCACTATATGATCTAATGGGTATTCAATGTGAAACAAGAATAATTAGAATGAGATTACTATTTGTTAACCATGACCTATATGTAGGATGGTTATGGGTAGTTATAGCGCCTCAGTTTTTATCATGTGGTGGAGGAAAAAGGTGAATGAATTGTTATGGATTATTGTAAACTCATATTGTTAAATGTATTAATGTTTTGTTATATTTCAAAAGATGTGAGTTAGTCATTGTGAATATATTCCTCCATGAAAAAACTTTTTAATGGGATGATAGGAGGTTGTGCATGGGGATGATCTATTGGTAGTGGAGTAAGAGGCACAAATAATGTTAGGTGAGGAAGTCAGAGAGAAGTTTCAAGAGAAATTTTCTCGTTTTATACATTTTATGGAAATTGACCTAGTGTGGGTTTTATAAAGAATGTATGATCTGACATGGGAGTTCCAGTTTCAGCATCCTATGATTGTCACTATAGAGGGTAGACCTAAGGCATTCAGGTTCTGGAAAGAGTCCATCTAGACTATACTTGACCACATGGAGACTTCTACTAAGAATATATTCAAATTGGATACATACATGGTATGTGGTCAAGGGAAGAGTCGGTGGGACCTCTAGGCTCAGGATGTATAATTGGAGAATATAGAGTGGAAGGGATCTCAAGAGAAGTTCTTAGAGAACTTTTACACTAAGTTGCTTAGGCAGGAGAGAGTAGCTATGTTTATAATGCAGACTCAGGGGAAAATGACTCTGATGGAATTTGATGGAAACTTAAAAGATTTACAGTTCATTGATTCTAGGGGGATGTGGTAGTTACAATTGAACATTCTCGAGTGATCTGTCACTAGTGTGTTAGGTTGGGACACTTTGGTAGACAATAGTGTGTCAAGGCTTCAGTAGAGTGGGGGCACCTATAGATGTTCTACAAAAACCAATGATAGAATGGTAATGATGGGATAACTAAACATAACCAGGTTATGGGAAGGGGTTATTCTACACCTATCAATCTGGTAGCTGATGTTCTACTGGCCGTGGAGGAAGATTCAGTGAATGTGGAGCTTCTGGGAAAGGGTGTCGTATCAACAGAGTAGTACTGATTAGGAGGATTAGAGTGCCTCAAAGGGAAGATGGGTAGGGAAGTTTCATTTCTTTTAGCCTACACAGGTTGATTGATAGGTTGTATCATCAATAGTAAGAGGTACTATTCTTGAATCTTCTATGCTTACTAGTGTCCTATTCGATTTTGGTTCCTCTCATTATTTTATATATTTACAACATGTGAATGGGTTGAGCCTTATGGTGGAGTTCATGAGAGGGATTATGATGAATGATACACCTTTGGGAGTACGGTCGAGAGACATCACTTTGTGCAAGGATTGTTATATTGAGGTTGGGGAGTATCATTTTAGTTGGGATATTTAAATAGTTGACATGTCTGGAATTTACATAATTATTGGTATGGTCTGGTTTGTTCATATCCAAGCCCAAAAAGATTGTTACCAAAGGAGAGTCTTGTTTCTGTCTCCTGAGGGAGAAAAATATATTCACAGTGGAGAGTGGGGTATCCGGGAAGGCTGAGCAAGTCCAGTTCATCAACAACTGGGGGACATCACCACTCAGGTTACAAGTCTATTTCATGATGCTAGAGGTTCAAAGCATGATTTCATTCAAACCCCTGTGTATAGATTTCAAGATGTATTTCATGAGGACTTATCTAGGCTATCACCTAAGAGAAATGTGGAGTTTAAAATTGAGCTCATGTAGGGGGTTGATCTAGTATCTATACCACCATACAAAATGGCACCATAAAAGACTCATATGTGTAAGATTCAACTGGAAGAATTTATGGATAACGGGTTTATCTATTCTAGTATGTTTCCTTTGGGTTCTCCAATTTTTTTTTCTATAAAGGTGAATGAGACTCTATCCTTTTTTGTTTATTACCATATGATGAAGCATATGATTTTGAAGAACTAGTATCCTCTTCCATGAATCAATGATATTTTTGACCAGTTTAGGGGAGATTGTGTCTTCTCAATGATAAATGTGAGATTAGGGTATCATCGGTTGAAATTTAGACCATTTTATATACCTAAGTCTACTTTTCTAAGTAGGTATGGATTTTATGAGTTCATCACAATGTTGTTTCAGTTGATGGAAGCTCTAGTGGTGTTTATGGACCTAATGACCAAAATATTCCACCTGTACCTGGATCAGTTTGTGGTCCTGTTTCTTGATGACATCTTGGTATACAGGAAGACTCCTGATGATCATTTACAACATCTTGACATCATTTTGAGTACACTAAGATATCATATGATATACTTCATGCTATCTATGTGACATTTTTTGGTTGATTATGTACACTTCTTGGGTCACATCATCTTAGATGAAGGTGTGTTAGTTGACACAGAGAAAGATCATGTATTTGTATCTTATGAGAAACCCATGAATATTTTTGATATCTGTAGTATTATGGTGCTAGCAAGATATTATCGAAGGTTCATCGTGGACTTTTCCCAATTGGAAGCACCTATTTTAGGCATAACCAAGAATGGGTACTATTTGAATGGTTTGGATAATGTGATAAAAAAATTTAGGATATGAAGAAGAGGTTGACTATGAAACCAATATTGATCTCACCCAAGCCAGTTGAGGATTATTTTGTGTTTTTTGAGGATTACGGGATAGTCCATGGGGAAGTGTTGATATAAGGAGATATATTTTGGGAATATTTGTCAAGAAAATTGGGGCCACAAAAATGAAATTACCCAACGCATGACCTCTATTGGGTAATATTTTTTTTTATTTGAAGTGTTGATGACATTATCTTCTGGGAAATATGTTTATGATGTATACGTATCACAAGTGATTAAGTAAATATTTTTACAATGTGATTTTAATATTTGGAATTAGAAATGGGATTAGTATATGCATTCATTTGATTTTGGGCTAGCATATACACCAGGGAATGGAAAGAGTGGTGTTGATGTTTAAGCTGGAAGACTCAGACTCGGGTTGTATAGGAGTCTAATTTAGAGAAGAAAATGATGAGTTTTATGGATGATATGCATGTTGGGGTTCACGAGAGGAAGGATAATATGACACTTGTATATGTTTCAGTAGATTTTATTATATTGAGAGAGATTAGGGACATACATTATAAGGATCAAGAATGTTTAACCATGTGGAAAATCCTTGAATGTGGGGAGTCACATTCTGATTGAACCATAGATGATGATGAGATTATCTATGTCAACAACAAGGTTGTTGTTCCTATGAGTATGAATGAGGTGATGATACATGAATTTCATGCCTCAAAGCGGGCGACACATCGATGTGTGACAAAAATGTACCATGACCTATGTCGACAGTTTTGGTGGCATGGAATAAAAATGGTAATAGCATGGCTCATGACATGATTCTACACCCGTCAACATGTGAAGGCCATGTAGTAATGAAATGGTGATTTATTACAGTCGTTCCCATTCAAGAGTGGAATTGGAATGATGTTACCTGCGATTTTTGGTGGGTATCCTAAGAATTCATTAGGAGAGTGACACTATTTTGGGGGTTGTGGGTCAGCTGACAAAGGTAGATCATTTCAGGATAATGTGATAATCGTTTTTAGTAGGGTAGTTAGGAGATATTTATGATCAAGAAGTAGTCCATCTGTATGGGGTTCCATGGATTATTGTTTCAGACCACAACTCATACTTTACATCAAAAATATAATAGGGATTATAAAAGTTGAATGGTACATAGGTTTTACTATGTAAGACATTCCAACAACAGACAATGGGATGTTAGAGAATAATATCTAAGGGTTTCAAGATATTCTTTGGGTGTGTGTCTTAGACTTCAGTGGGTCTTTGGAAAAGAACCTAGATTTGGTGGAGTTCAACTATAAAAATTATTACTATAAACCACTATAGATGGAACCATATGAGGCTCTTTTTGGATGGCCATGAAGTTCTTTTTTATGTTGGATAAATTCAGGTGTCCTAGAGTTATTGTGACTGAGTCTCATGCAAGAGATGTTAGAATAGGTTCAGCTGATTTGAATGTGTATGGCTACATACCAGAGTATAAAAAGTCATATGCAGATAGAAATAAGTCACCCATAGATTTTTTAGAGTGTGACCATGTATTCTTTTGGGTTCCACCTAGATCGGGTCACTACAAGATATAAAGATTGGGAAAGATGGCACCCAATTTTTTTCGACTATTTCTTATTATGGAGACAATTATGATGGTGGCATACAAATTAGTAATTATATAGGTTTGCAATGCTAGGCATGATGTTTTTATGTGTCAAAACATCTGTCGTATCACCCGTTACCTTCTCATGTGATCATTGTGGGTGATATTGAGCTAGATATTGATGCGTCCATTAAAGAGAATTTGATACATATTTTGGATCATAATGAGAAATTGTTGTAGGAAAAAATCATTCCAATAGTTCGTGTGTTGTGTAAATATTGGCATGTTCCAGAGGAAACATAGGAGAGGTAAATAGATATGAGGGCTGATTTTCCTAATTTTTATGACATGGAATCTTAGAGATTAATAGAGTAAAACTTGGGGATAAGCTATTATAAGGTAGGGAGATCGTAAGATCTTGACCTTTTTTGGAGGTACCTCAACATTTTCTACAGGTACTCTTTTCCCTTTCTTAATAATTTTTTGGGGTTTTTTCTTGGGTGTTTTTGGGTGAAAATTTGAGGGTTTTGAGATGGGGAGAGGTCGTGATCCATGTTCCCATACCATGTGACCAGCCCAGCAAATCGTGAAAACACAAAAGGTGGGGATTCACATGGTTGGTGTATGGTTTTTCATACCATGCATCATCTATAGATTAAACGTGCACCCATCCCCCCTAGAAGAAGTGTATGGTTTAGGTTCATGGTTTTTAAAATCATGTTCCCCTTCCATAGAAACCATTCCTGTGATTTTAATCCAGCCAAAAATTAGATTTAAAATTTCATATTCCCCCATTTTATATCCTTCAACCCCCTAACTCAACCCAAATCGTTTTCTATCACTTGTAAGGCTCTTAGATGGATTATAAGCCCTTCTAGCCTATATTCGTGATGATTCAAATCCCGAATTGAACATCTTCAACTCTCATGGTGACTAAATCTTATCCTGTGTGGTTACATCCCTCTTTATCATTATTCTACCATTCTTTGAAGGGATTTTTTCCCTTTATTGGTTTTAGATCTATATCTAGGTTTGATGAATCATGATCAGTTTGATCTTGTTTCTAGAATATCATTCAAGATCTCATTCATCATCATGGGGTTGACCGTTCCATTTAAATTTGGGGAATTTTCATTTGGTGATCACTCATCAATGATTTAAGGTAGGTGGCCCATTATTTAAATTCAAAATTCGTTATTTTAATTACATGTATGTAGATGTTAAATTTTTATTGAATGTTTACCAATTGAATTTCTTAAATTGAATTATTAAATTTGTGTAATTAATTCATTAAGGAATTGTAGAGTTGATTGATTAATAAGTTTGTGGAATTTCTCAATTAATTGATTGTGTAATTTGTCAATTAATATGGACTAATTAATTGATTAATTAATCGTTGGGATAATGGGTTTGAGGAATTGAATTAATTAATTTTTTATGTAACTAGTGGATTGATATGATTGTGGAATTGAGGGATTAATTGAATGTTGATTTGGTTAATTAATGATTTGGTGTAATTGGCCAATTAATATGTTAATGAATGAATTAATTATGATAATTATGCAATTATTGGATTAACTTTATTTTGTTAATGAGATTATTTATTAAATGTTGATAAATTGAATAATGGGGATCTTTCATATTATTTCCATGTGATTTGTATACGTACTATAACTTTTTTTTATAATTGAAATGACATATCTTGATGTCCAATGTGATAAGAGGGATAATATTTATTAACCATGATTATTGTGATATATGTGATATTGTGATATATGTTATATACATGTGTGGGATATCATCTACTACATCAAAATCCCATAGTAATAAATTGATATTTGTTAGTGGGACATGGTCTATTGAATCAAAATACCATATTGATAAATGAGTGTGGGACACAAACCATTGATTCAAAATCCCACTTTTATGATCCATTGAAAAATGATTTGGGAGTCAAGGACTACTGATTCAAATACCCATAGGGTTCTAGGCATGGAGATCATAGCTCAAAATGCTAAAATTGGTCTATAGTTTCAATTATTATTAATATGAATTGAAATGAAATAGATAATGAATGACCATGTGTTATAATGATTCTTGAATTGATTATATGATCTGGTCGAGACATTGGAACAGGCTGAAGCATGATTTGTCGTTCAACTGTCCTAAAGACCGTGAGATTTTATGTGGTTAATTTGAATGAATAATAAATGTAATAATTATTACCGATGAAATGTAATTTATTCTATATAAAAATTCATACACATTTATTGATATTGTTTTAGATGCCTTTAGTGTGAGGCTACTGTGTAGTACTCACACCCTATCTATGATGTCTAATCAATACCTGAATAGACTTCATATTTGTAGGACTGGATAAGAGAAAAGTCCCTATGTTAGATCACTAAATTATGATGAATAATGAATGAGGGAACAAAATGTGAATTTTGGACCCACTTGAGATTTTTAGTTTCTTTATTTATTTTTGGTTTTTTTCATATTAACACATGACATGTATTTTTAATGACATATCTACTTTTTAGTTTTGGGTATTACATATTTGTAGTGGTATTATTTTGAATATAGTTACATCTGTTGGATATTGTTTATTTTTTTTTGTGTGTAATACTCTGATAAAGAAGTTATCGTCTCCCCATGATAAATATTAGACCATCACTACTAGCCAGAATCTTCTATCATGTGGGGAGGTGTTCCTGAGGTCTTGTGAATTACCAGCATGGAGTGCTGGTGTATTGCACTCGGGCCAAGACATTACCTATAATACTTTGGAATAGTCTTTTGTGCTTCTCTTCATCATGGTTATCCTTTCCCAGGCTTCCAAATATATAATTCATCACAAACCCCTTATCAAATGTTGATTGAAATGATGTTTTGATGTCAATAATTTATGAAACCATAGAACTCATAACACTTTGAATCAAAATGACTTCCTCGCCTTCAGCTACATGGTATATGGATAAAATAGAATAATATATTCTAAATTTAACTAAGTTATCCATAAAATATTTTTATAAGCAATCATTATTTTGATTATGACAACATATATAGTCAATTGGACCAACTAATTTCCCATGGAATTTATGTCTTTGATTAATGAAGATTTTAATTATCGGTGTGTTAGATTGACATATGATAAATTCATACATGTCAGAAATAAAGTATGGATTATTATCATAATGATTGAAAACATTTTGAGATCATTTTTTCTATTTTGGCTATGTGATACTTGTTTTAGACTAAAATGTAACTTTTATATTGAAAACATGTACTTCGAGTCATACCGACCACATCATGTGATGCAAAGACATATAGTCGATTACAACACATAATTAATGAATTTTTAATCATTTTCCTAATGTTTGAAAATGACCTGAGATATTTTTATTAGTATTGACTATATGATGTATGTTTTAATATAAAATGACACTTACAATGAAAATATGCACTTTGATTCATACTGGCCACATCATGCGTTAGATTGATGTGTAGTCAATTATTACATATCATAAACTAATTATGGATTATTTTCCTAAAATATAAAAATAATCAGATCCCATTTTCTTATTTTTTTATAGTGACACATGTTTTAATCTATAATGATGTGTTTATATTGAAAACATGTACATCAATTCATATCAACTAAATCATTCCTTTGATTGATGTGAGGTCAATTCCTACACATCAAAAATAAAATATGGATTATTTTCCTAATGTTTGAAGACAACTTGAGCATGTTTCCTTAGTTTTGGATAGTTTGATGCATGTTTTAAACTAAAAAAATTATTTAATATTGAAAACTGGCACTCCAGGTAATATCGGTCAAATCATGTGTTATATTAATGTTTGGATCATTCCTAAAAATCCAGAATGAATTACAGAGTGTTTTCCTAATGTTTAAAAATAATTTCTACTAGTTTCTTTATTTTTTTTCTAATGAAACATGTAATTAAGTAAAGAGAAACATTTATATTAAAATCAGACAACACGATTCATACTAGCAACATAGTGTGTCATATTAATGTGAATTCAATTCCTATATATAAAAAATGAATTATGCTTGTTTTCCTAATTATTGAAAATAATGTGAGAGAATTTACCCATTTTTGGAAATGTGATACACATTTTTAACTCAAAGGACACTTTTATATTGAAAACACCCACTTTGAGCCATATTGACCATATCATGCATCAGATTGATGTGTAGTTGATTCCTAAAGGCCGCATATGAAAATTAAATCTTTGTCCTACTTTTTTGAAACAAGATGATCTTGTTTTCTACGTTTTGACAATGTAACGTGTGTTTTAAATTAGAATTTCACTTTTATATTGAAGAAAATTAATTTAAATTCATACTGACCACATCATATTCCATATTGAGGTGTGGTTGATTCATACACATCACTACTGAATTTTGGTTCTTGGTTATAAATTTTGAAAACAGAAAAACTTGTTTTCTATGTTTTGGCTATGTGAAACATGATTTATACTATAATGATACTTTTATATTGAAAGCATGCACTTAAAATCATACCTTCCACATTTAATATCAAAATTATATACACACAATTCTTACACATCAAAAAATGAATTATGAATAATTATCATAAATTTGAAAACAATCTCAACTCATTTTTTTTGTTTTCACTCTGTGACACATGTTTTAAACTGAAATGACACATTTATATTGAAAACAATAAATTAAAATAATATCTAACACATCATATATTAGACTAGAATGTGGTTGATTCCTATATGGTAAAAATTAATTATGGATATTTCTCCTGAGGTCTAAAAACTACCTGAACTCATTTTCATGATTTTGAATAGGTGACATGTGTTTTAAAAAAATGAAACTTTTATATTAAAAAATTTCACTTTGAGTCATATTGACCACATTTTATGTTGGATTTATTGATATTAAATTCCCACTTATTAAAAATGAATCATTGATCATTATCCCAATGTTAGAAAAAAAACATGTGTTTTTTTACTGTTAGTTAACATGATGCGCATTTTAAAATAATATGATATTGAAAACACGCCCATTGAGTTGTACATGTCACATCATCTTTCAGAATTATGTATAGTTGTTTCATACACATTAAAATTTATTTATGGATCATTTATTTTTTTTATGAAAACAATTCGAGTTTGTTTGATTATTTTGGATATATAATGTAACATCCCAATTAAGTAATGAATAATAGATATTTTTTATCTATGTCTATTTATGAATTAGGTAGTGTTTTAAAGGCTTAAAATGAGAATAAATCCAATCTTAAGCATGGAATACACTAATATTTTTAAATGATTGATTTACTGCCTTTTGATGGAAAACCATATTTAAATCAATCTTCTAAAAAATTTATAAGCTCTATTTGTCGAAATAAACTTATTCATTATGATTGGGACATTTAAATTTACCTTGGGTAAAATTTTGGTATTTTTCCGATAAAGTTCATTTTTTAATGAATAGTGACAACTATTGTACGTTAATTCAAAACCGATTTTTAATATAATTAATTTTTATGATTAGATTATCTTTTATATTGTTTTTAAAGTTCCATTAGAATATATTTTTACCATTTAATCCAGTAGTGGTCGTTGGAATTAATTTCACTTTGAAATTGGACTTAAACTAGTGTCAATCTTTTGATACTTATTGTTTCATAAAAACACCATATTTGCTCTGACAGCAGGAATTAATTATTAAATTAATTAATGTAACTTATATGTATTGAATTTTTTAAAATAGAAAAAAAATTTGATTTTGGAATATCAAATATAGATTAGGGTGAATTTTTGGTATATTTTTGAAAAACTTCAATTTTTGATGAGTAGTGAAACCACTAAGTGGTATTTAAAATCTGATTTTTCGTTTAAATGCAATTTTACCACCTCTGTGTTTTGAATTTTAAAAATCTGAAATACATGGTTGTCATTAAGAAGTAAAAAGTGGTTCAATGGGATTAAAATATTTTTTTTGGTGAATAGTAACTTTTAAGTTTTTAATCGCGATTAGAGGTAATTAGTGTAATTTAAGGTAAGAATAAGGTTTCAACAATATGAAATGAACTTGAAACATGTCCTACCTTTATTGTATGTGTCATGAACGACCAAGAAAATCCATGGGTCAGTTTTTGGGACCCCATGGAGCCACTTGGGTAAGATAAAGACATTACTGCCTTTTATTTAAAGTAAAAGTAAAAATGACACAAACATAAGTTGTTTTAATAAAACAATTTTTAAATGGGGTTATACATGTCATATTTTTGACTATAAATATTCATTATAAATCTATAAATATTTCCTACATCATAATATTTTTTTTAATTTTTTTATATTAAATAAATTAAATTATTTTTAAAATCATGATGATGCAACGATTACCTCATTAATAAAGGATTTAAATAAAATGAAAAGATAATGTTAAAAATATAACATAAACTTGTCAAACACCTATTAGATGAGAATATTTAGAACCCGTACCACCTTATCCTCTAAATAAATCAATGTGGGACCTTTAAAATCCGAAACGCATTTGAAAATAAAGTAACATTTTGTAAGATTCCAAGAGTACCCCTCCTCTCCCCTTATAAAAGCCCCCCACCTCTACCTCTTTACCCACACCTATCATGCCTTTGTCTCGGCAAACCCCTACTCATTAATTCTCTCCAGATCCATAGCATACTCTTAGAAGCATCACATTGGGCAGAAGTCTTCCCAAGGAAGTATTTGAGCTCAAATCAAAAAGAGTTACCCATTTTAAAGGTAGTGTTTTCTCTTGTGATCTTCTGTTTTATTTAGCTTCTACAACGCTCTAAACTCTTTTTATTCCATTATTTTCTAACAAAACAAGTATCTTCAATATACTATGATGTTTTTATAAGAAGGATTTGATCTACACTTACACACACATACATATAATGGTTAAAGAACAAACTGTTTCTTTGGATGGCGAATTTCTGCCTCACGAAACGATGATTGTTCAAAACTCATATAACACCTTCAAATGTGGCCATTAAGATGTAAATATATTTATATATGATATATAATATTTTTACATTTTACTTAAGATTCTATATTTTTCATTTATGGCATACCTTTATGGTTTCCATTATGGGTAAACGCGATATCTTTATTTTAGGAAGTGCGTACTCATGTTTGTGTCATTTTTACTTTTACTTTAAATAAAAGACATTAATGTCTTTATCTTACCCAAGTGGCTCCATGGGGTTCCAAACATCATTTAATGATGGGACTAGTATCAACATTTTACTTTTCTACTTATGTTGTATAATTTCATGTGTCACTATAAAATTAATAAAAAATAAATTCACATGATTTTATATTTTCTTCAGGATTCATTTAGTGAATCTAATATCCATTAATCATATTCTTGAAATAAATAAAGTCATCAACAAACCTGGACTTGATTAAAATAAGATACTTGAATGACCTAATGATTTAATTCATTACTTAAGAGAAGAGCCCGATAAAAAATATTACATAAGATATAATATAATAAGATTAAACTAAAAGAAAAATAATGGGATTATAAATCAATGAAACCCCATGAAAAAATATAGTACGAGAAATGATAAAAAGTTATTGTGTTACATTACTATGAAACCACACCTTCAAAGATTATTCATATTTTCTAAGACTACATATTAAATAAAGTGGGATTATTATGATAATAATAATGGCATGATGATACATCAAAAAGATTCAACATCATGGATGATATTTTATTCATTACATACATGTTTTTCTTCAGATTCATGGAATGTACTATTGACACTGACTTTTGATGGATTAAACTCTTTTGGTACTTTATGTTCTAATTATATCATTTGACCAGTTGTTTTGATCCCCTATAGTATACCTCCATGGATGTTTATAAAGAATAATTTTTTAATATTTCAATGATTATTTTTGGATGTTAAAATCCTATAAATGAAATTGGCATATACCTTGAACCAACAATAGATGAATTATGAGAATTATGGGATGATGGCATGGCACCATATTATGATTCAATGAGAAAAATATTCAAAATTCATGCTGATTTAATGTAGACAATTAGAGGATTTCCTAGACTAGGAATATTATCCTGTTGGAATAGTCATACTAGTTTGGATTTTATAGTTTAAAATTTTTATTTTAAACCACAATGAATACATCAGCGTATAAAATGTAATTTTACGTTTCATCATTGATTTCATGATGATTATCATAAATTCAGGTTTAAAATGACATAATTAAATGGAGATATTGAATTGTGAAATCCACTGAAGGTGTTATATGTTTTATAGATCTTGGAAAAATTAATTAATTTCATTGATGAATATGGAAAATATAATTAGCTTAACGAGGGGGGAGGGTATGAGGTAAAATATCTAAATCATTTGGAGAAAATAGTGAATGAAAAAGAGTATATTTTTAAAACTTACTTACTAGGAGTCTAAATTGATACATCATAATCATTCCATAATTCATACTGTGAAGAACATATATGAAAACATGATTTTTACATTTCATAATGAGAAGGGTAAATTAAAGGACCACCTTAATACTTGAAACAATTTGAATTCAATTAATATACAACATGGTTTGTGGGAAAATGATAATGGAAATTATCCATAGACTATTTTTATGATGAAGAATAATGAGACCAAATTATTTCTACAAACATTAAAAAATGGAAAAGTACCAAATGGATGCAAAAGTAGAAAATATGGTTGAGTTGACATAAAACATTGAATGTTACATTGATTTAAAAAGTCTGAATCACATATTCTGATCAAGTAGTTATTGCGGTTGGAATTGGGAAATACGTTACAAAAAAAGTTACTATAGTTCTAGTTGAGCGGTGTACCATTTTGAATGATCTTTGTGGAAAAAGTCAAAATACAACTGATATTGATGAACATCAATAAACTATTTTTTAACATTTTCATTTGGGTATGTTATTTACCCCATTTTTATTTACATTCATGATTTATTTGATAATTCATTTGGTTAAGGGATAAAAAGATGGTGGATCGATACACTATTGATGGATGTATATAGTATAGAGTTATGTTTATAATAATTATATTTTCATTAGTGATTTCAATTTTATTAAATAGTTGGATAATTTTTTAATTATTATTTTATTTGTTTTCATAAGGTACATTAGTCATTTGATGTCATATGTTAGGAATAAAGCTCTACCATAAGAATTTATTACATTAGGATATATAGTCGAAGAGTGTGTGACCATTTGTTCAATGTATATGGATGGTATTAAGGCAAGATTAAATTATGTCAGACATATTGTAGACATGTCTACTAATTCTAATTTTGAAAACTAATAAATGGTATTTCCAATTATTTCATGACCAATTTTATATGATTCAATTTTTACACTTTCTAAATTGGAGTTACATCATGTACATATATACGAAATACTCAATTGTCTTATTGGAAATCCATTTATAAAATAATTTTGAATTAAAAAAAGAGTTGACTTAGGGGCTGAGCTCAAAATGATCCATAATTAATAAAAGTTTTTAATAAGGATATTATCAAATGGATCACCAGTTTTGTAAGAATATACTCATATTCATGTTATTTATGTGTAGATATTTTGTTAATATTAAATTTAACATTATATATATTCTTATATAGATAATGAATATTTTTAATCATGTTTAAATATGAACTTATTTGTTGTTTTTTTCTTAAGGTTATATTAGGAAGGTTAAAAGATTCAATGCCAATAATATTCATGGCTTCAAGTTTCATATAATTTACCAAAATTGAACTTGAAAGATCAAAATCGTGGTGTATTTACACTTTCATAGATGGGATACTACGGAAAGATAAATTATATAATTGAATTAAACTAGAATAGTCAATTTAATGGTGTCTTATTCAAATTATTGTGGGTCATCATTGATAGGGGTATTTTAAAATATTACATACATATTTATTTTCTAAACATAGGTCACTTGATCCTTACCGGTGAGCATGAATAACATGATCTATTTCTATTTAATTCACAATAAATGGTGATTTATTATGTGGATGAAAAAATCAATTAATGTTAGAGTGTTTTTGTACACCTAAAGTTGAGAGATTTATATGATATGGGTGATAATGATCAATTGGACATTTGTGATAGTGAACCTCAAAAACCATAAAGCACTGAACATTGTTTTCCAGAAAATATTGAAACAATAAAACATGAAATAAAAGTTAAAAAGGAATAACTTCTACAATGGTGTTTGATAACAATGATGAAAATGAATATGATGATAATTGAATGCGTAAATTTGAAATGAAAATATATTATAATTTATCTTTTATAAGTGTTTCATAGATATGGAAATTGTTTTATTATTTTGATAAAAATATTATAGTTTTAAATTTTATGTATAAATTTATTATATATGAACAATTTTTATGGTATAAATGGTGAGAATAAAAGAAATCATCATCCAAGTAGATTAACATCTCAGAGCACAACACCACTGCCATCGTCTTTAATATATCCGAGCGATTCTATTGAACCTAAGAATTATAATTAGAAATTTATTTCCCATGATGTTATTAGTAGACCACTATTTGATTCACCTCCAGTGAGGGATTAGTTATCTAGCCATCCATTAGGAGATATTGGCGAGTTAACATTACTGGCATGTATATCACTGTAAAATAACTATATATTTTATTATTGACTAAGGCATTTGTAAAACATATAAACATAACAATATAAGGTATATAAATGTGAATAAAGTATATGTATGGGACATGAAGGAATTCATGATTATTGTTCCATTTTATTTCTGAAATATAGGTACCAATTACTTGTCATTCAGATTTAAAGTTTTCATAGGATGCCCGTAAAAGCCTTTTTACTACATTAAAACACTAAAACAAAAGTATACAGGTAAAAACCAATAAAAAATACCACATGTTAGCAAAAAATCATGGGAAAACCACTTTTGAATTATTTTTTTATGTGTATGTGCTAAAAACAAGTCATTTTGATGTGTAGTGTGGTCTGAAGGACCCTATAAAAAAAATTTAATGGTACCAGTGCCTTAAAAATGTTTCTCGATATGTTAAAACCAAGAATATGATGTCATATTCCCATGAAAATAGAAAACAATGACTCTATATTTATTTTCGAGATGTGGGAAATAAATATATGTCATTCTAAATTACAATTTTTATAGGATGCATGTAAGTGTGTTTTTAGTGCTTATAACACTAATATATGCCTGTAATGGTCAAAACCTCATAAAATGAACTCATATTCATGTGAAATCACTAAATAAAAACCATTGATTTATTTTTTTTATTGTAAATTATTTCATATCAAATTCATTAAAACTTGTTTATTATGTAAATTTCAAGCACACAACACATTATTTTAAAAATTATTTTTAAAATTATTTAGATTATTATGTACTTACCCTGTTTCAGTTTCAGTTGTTGAATCGAATATCAAATTGGTATTTTTATGTTTTCAAAGTGTATAAAATGATATATTATTTTGTTAATGGTAAAATGTATTTTTTATTATGAAATTAACATATTTTATGTGTAACATTTTTAATATATTTTGTGTCTTTTCTATTTCAAATTATTTTCCAAACATTTCTAGTTTTTATTTTAGGTGACATATTACAATAGTAGGTAGAAGATTGATAGTTATGCTCCATATCATTTATTTTAATTAAGTTGTGATGAATCTAAGCTTCTATGTTATATTTTGATTTTATCAAGGAGTATACAACAATTCTAATTTATTATGTTCATTTTTAATTTCTATATTTCTTTTTTGATATATTTGATGAGATCATGTGATAAATTCCAGTTGATGAGATGATGTGGAGGGTGATAGAGAAAAAGAGGTTGAGGATGGACATATATTGGGAAATGGTTATTGATGGACATATTTTATATGTATAAATTGATGACTGAGGTTTGTGTTGACTATGGTTATCAGTTAATTTAGGTTATGGTGACTGATGATAGCATGACTATGGATGTATGTATATATGATTGTGAATGTATGGTGTATGTATGATGGGTTTACTATGAATACATGTTTTAGACTATTTCATTTTAGAGTTTTATATTTATATTTTTTGGTTATTTTTTTTAAATTAAATAATATGAGGAATATTTTGCAGTAGTTATTATAAACTACTTCTAAATAAATCTATTAAATTTTTCTGGCACTGCTTATGTTAACAACAGAAATATACAACAACCTATAAATATATTAACAGTGGTTAAGTTCATTTTATCTATTTTATTTTGGGGTTATTTTTTTAAAAACCATCAACTAAATATAATAAAAACTGATTCTAAAAAATTTATTGGTGGATTAGACCATCAATTGTGGAAAAATAACATATCATAATACAACATTTTTTATTAGGGTCACATTCCCTCTCAGATATGTTCCATAACTTATCATAAATTCAATTTTTTCTCAATCACCATGATTTTGATTAACACATTCTTCGAATGTTATGGATGCATTTCATTACAAGCATGGTCATCATTCACACTATTATTTTCATTTATATTCACCATTATAATAGCTTATATGTATGAAATATACTTATTTGTAAAAAATTAATAAAATCCAAGATAATAGATAATGGGTACATCAACATCATATCTTCAAAAATGAGAAAGATCTTTCTACAAAATATCACAATTCTCATTTTATTCCTGATGTTTTTGTGATCAATTGTGGACATAAATATCATAACCAAAAAATATTCTAAAATAGACAACACTTTAAACATAAAATCAATAAACATCATAGTGTTTTAAAACCAAAAAAATGAATTTACATGTATCATAGGAAAACCATACCTTGGAATGGAATTTTTTATGTTACTACATTTAAAATATAAATATATGGTAATTTTCCTCTTAGTTCATGATAATAAAACATCATTTTCCTTGTTTGACCCCCCAAAAAACATTTTTAAAAAGAATTGGTACCTTTCAAAACTATTTACCTAGACATTTCGACCACACCACATGTCATATTGACATGTTGTCTACATATACACATTAAAAATAAATCAACTGTGGTTTTCTCATGACATCACATCAATCAAAGGTTGTTTAATATTGTTTTCATCATTACATGCACGTTTTAGTGTTTTAATACACTAAAATCGTTTTATGGGCATTTCAAGCAAACCATAACTCATAATAACATGTCGTCAGTCAATAAATATAAAAAATAAAATGGAACTATAATATGGAATTATTTTAGGTATTATACATTTGATGTATTTATATTTATATCACTTCTATTGTTATCTTCATCTGTTTTACTGCTGAATTACACAATGAATAAAATATATACTTTTTTATAAAATGATAAAAATAATAGTAATTATAACTCACTAATATGACATATATGGGGGTGACTAAGTTCTCTATAAATATAGGACTATCGGAAAGTGGGATACCTAAAATATCTGGGGAAACTACTGACACACTAAAAATATCTGGTATAGAGAAATCACTTTGATCCACTAGATCTGACAATAGTTGTGGTGTAATATTATCTATTGATTGTCTAGGATCTCAAAAAAATGTTTTCATCATTCCTTTAACCCAAATGGTTCAAAATATATTAAATGTATAATGAATTTTAATGTAAAATATTTTTAGAATAAATGAAAATATATGATTGTTTATATATTTTCAAAACACTTATGAATGTGAAATAGTAATATGATTTCATTAAGAATATATAATTTCAATTATATTACTCTTCATTTTCATCATTTTTATCAACATCCACTGTGATGGGTACTTCATTTTCACCCTCTCTTGTAAGTCATATTTTTTCAATATTTTTTGGAAAAAAATATTAAATATTTCATAGTTGATGAGTTTCACTGTCACAGCGTACCAATTGATCTTCATCACACATATCATATATCAATCTCTACCTTAATTAAAAAACAAATCGCCAACCTTCATGTATCTCTTCATCCACATAATAATCCATCTTGTATTGTGAACCCAAGATGAATGGATCTTGCTCTACATTCTCACCAGTATGTGTCAATTGAGAGAAGTTGATAGAAGTAAAATGTAAAAAATCATTAATTATAACCTATTCAATTATATCACACATTCATTTGATTAAGTTATAAGTGAAATTATTTATTTCAATATTTACAATAAAATTTATTGATTCTCATGATTTTTAATATTAATACATTCCTATGACCATCCATCCATTGGCCCGAAGGCCTTCATTTTTTTTATTTAAAATAAAAACTCCATTTAAGGGAAAAAGGGGGAAACCCTACAGACATCATCGAATTAAGACAAAACATGAACTGAATGTATAGCGAGACAAACTAAACTGAAACATATAGCTACCCCTCCCCATCATATGAACATGAAATAACACTCCATCATTGCAGAGCTGAACAACTAACAAGTGTCATGTGTCAAATAATAGGCCTAATCCAATGGCTGACGACATACCCTAACAAACATCTGAATCTGAAAAGTACTACAACGATTAAGGGAAGCTCTGAAACATACGCTTGGTCCTGATCCATGAGTTGAGTCTGAGAGAATCACCATACCAATAGACATCACAAAAGAAAACATTCACTCTTCCAAAATCACCAATCCAAATTCCTCCATCAATGATCATTCAGGACCAACTCTGCCACCCTCCTCAAACACCATTGAAACAGAAGCGCCGCTCTTGCCATGATTCTGATGTGATTAAAACAATGGATTCACCCTCTTCAGGTTCTGATTGCTGATGACATTCCCATGCACTTGGTTTTTTCATCATTATTTCAGGATACTGTAGGTTATGGGAGATGAAAAAAATATGTGGAAACAATAATCATACCCAAATAAAAGAAGGGTTTCCACAAAAATGGATGATCTTGGATAAATTATAGTTAATATAACTTAATAACCAAGGGAAAGAGTGGCTTATAGAGATGAAAAATCACTTTACACTTCATGTAATTATTACACTTCAAGAACCAATGCAATTTGTGAATGTAATAAAATTCTTGAAGTGGAGAAAATCAAACTGGAATGAATATGAAATTTGTCACGATGTGACACATTTGTTTCACACCATGACACATTTCAAAAAAACCCAAAACCATCATGTTTTGAATTCAATAAATAGAGAGGAACATTTAGACATCATATAATCACTACATTAGGTGTAATTGTAGAGACCCTAATCTTAACGTACATGGACATAACATTACTTTTGCAGAATACTTAGTACATTACAAAAACACACACACAAGGACCATAATAGTTTAGTGTCTTTGGAAACTCAGAATATAATCTTCAATCGTGGTGAAAGATCTTCAACATCTCCCAAAAATATCTTCCATTTTTTTTACCTAAAACCTTTCTATATATTCTGCGGAAAAGAAAACATAAAAGGGTGAGCTCAAATGCTCAGTAAGGGTAAACAAAAGAAATATAAATCACATCATATACATAAGAACATATCTTTTGAAAATCTTAACCTGCAAAAGAGATCATAATATCATAACATGGGATAAATCATAGTAGTGAAATGTAATCCCAATAATCATAACATAAAACATGAAACATTGTGACATACATACATTATCGTAGAGAATCATTTATTATTATTTAAGACTCATTTCCAAGACTATCATAGTGGACAAAGTACATTTCTGAACCGAGTTCACTCCTCGTTTTAGTCCTGTTTCACTAAACCGGTTTAACCTGCCGTTCCAGCCATGTCTATATCATGCGATATAAAATCATTACCCAATGCATTGGAGGGAGATATAGGTCCCACCAATATCATAATGATACCATTCTTATGTGTGCCACAAAATCATAAACCATACATCATAGCATAACCCATGTAATAAAAATGGGAATCTTAAACATCGTGATGTCATAAAACACATCATATAAGATAAAGGAATTCATAAATATAATTCCATAACAACATAATAAAATCAATGTAGTAACAGGGATATAAATATAACCCTTTATTATCTTATATGGAAAATAATTTTGATAAAACCCTTGAACTCCATTCTTGAGGAAAATATCCTTTCTGCTTCAAAAACACTTTTCCTTTCTTAACATGTCGTACAATTCTAAACTAAAATAAGTTTATTAAAAAGAAACATAAAAAATTGTAAAGGAAGCTTCTTGGAAATAATGTTTTAAAAATCCATTCATGTCATATAAGTTAAAAAAACATTCTTCTCATACTTTTGTCGGAAAAGTCAAAAAGTACCTCGTACGAAAAATGACAAAAGATTCCTTCATATCTTTTACTAAAAACCCACCAAAGGGTAAAATTGGATATAAACTATTGTAGAAGAAAATATATTGAGGTAACATGGATTTGGATGATAAAATACACCCCAGTAAATACCAAAGTATAAACAATCTCAGATAAAAATGAGATTGTGATATTTTCCCTTACCTTAGGTCTGATTTCCTTCGTGAGTGTCCGAACCTCCTGTATAATGATTTAAATAATGTCATTGACTTATTCCAGAATCATACTCATTGTTATTATATCATATATGGTTCACTTATGAATTTATATTACCCGTTCTTTTGTAAATTCCATGTTAAAGAGCGTTTTGGGTAAAATCGTTTCATTTTTCATCCGTGTTTTGACTTGTAATTATTCATATGATTACTTAGATCATGTTTAATTAATTAAAAAATATAAAACATGATTTATATATAATATATATTCATAATATACATATATGCAATAGATTAGTAAATGGAAAGAAATACATTGTTCATGGAGACGGTAGGCTGTACGTACTCATGAACGTTGTTTTCGTTTCCTTATTGAGTTGAATGGAATTAAGTAGATGACATACATATATATACACATAAATCCATTATCATTATTATATAACATATTTCATTATTACTTATTATATATACATTATAATAATTCATGAATGGTTAACGTGGAGAATGTATCTCATCGCGTCGTGGAGACGGTAGTCCGTACGTACGCACGAGCGATGACATCATTCTCAAGATCGTGGAATTGTATTGGAGTGTATTTATACTATATAAGAATCAATTTCACTTTACAATAATCATATATATTTATTATGTACACCATTATACCATCCAGGTAAGGTGGTGGTGGAAAATGGATTACACCACGACGTGGATACGGTATTTCGTACGTACGCACACGCGGTGATTTCGTTTTCCATAGGGTGGATAGATGGTGAAATAGGGTTGTTTCATACTTATAATAACATATCAGTATATTATTGATACTGATGTTATTACTTCATAATGAATCAACTTATGAAGAAGAAGTGGAAGAAGAAATAATGTTGAAAGAATCAGTAACAGACATTACCTCTTCTTTGAAGCCCCTCTTTGAGATCTCCTTTTAGGGCACTAAAACTGGTCTTTGAGGAAGACCAGAACCTCTAGGATGTTGCTATAGAAGTGGAGAATGGAATTTTTCAGGGTTTCGCCGAGATTTAAGGCTCAATGTGGTGTGAGGAAGAGAGGGAGGAGGTTCCCTTTTATAATGTAGAAGAGGGGCTCCTTTGGAAAAACTAAAAATATTATTTTATTATAAAGAATAATTTGGTTTTAAATCACTCCAAATTGATTTATTTGGATGCTAAGGTGGTAATGGGTCGAAATAATCTCATAAAATAGAATTTAGAAAAGTTTATGTTCCTATTTTAACCTTATCATTTAGGTTTAACATTAAGTAAAATAATTTTACTTTTACCGTGTCTTCTTGTGTTCTTATACTATAAGGTTAATAAACATACTATAAGCAGCCAAACGAACCCCAGGTTGTTTATTATTAATATATATAGCCTTATATAAGTCATTTTTCCTAACCTTAGATTTTTAGGAATAAAATAACAATTACTAATATAATATTTGTTTTAAAAACTATGTTATGTCAATTTTGAAACTATTTAGTAATTGATTTTTGTGAAAATCATAACAGAATGATTAGTTTGAAAAAAGTTAATTAAATCAATACTAACATGTCATGTTAAACTATAAAATTAGTGTAATTCATAAAAAGTCTCAAATTATATTTATTTCGGTATTTATAATATCAATTATTCAAATTTTTCACTATTATGGTAATTACTGCATCATCATTGTGTCATAAATAAATTAATTTATATAATTTCTAAAAATTATAAATAAAATATAATTATGTAGGAAATATTATTATCTTTCTAATTAATATTTACAATCGAATTTATCTTATGTATAACCCTATATTAAAAATTTTGAAGTAAATAAACTTTGATGTTAACTCTTTTAACTCTTCTTTGAATTAAATAATAATAAATGTCCTAATCTAATCCAAGTGGGCCTAAATGGTCATATTTTATTCCTAAGGTTGTTTTTGGTCTAATTAAACTTATCCAATAGAATTAGGACATGTGTTAGGGTAATAATAATATCATTTTTACCCTTAATTACCCTATTTACTTTTAACCGTGGTAAAAAAAAGTAAAAGGTTACTATTCACCAAAAATTATTTTCATCTCATTTAACCACATTTTACTTACTGACATCAACCGTGTCTCTCGGATTTTTGAAATTCCACTCACATAAGTGGTAAAATTACGTTTTATGAAAAATTCAGTTTTTTTACTACCACTTAGTGGTTTCACTATTCATCAAAAAACGAAAGTTTCCAGAAAAACACCAAAAATTAGGCCTAAGATAAATTTGATATTATTAATTCAAAAATGATGTCTATTTTATCAAATTCAAAACATATCAGTTGAATTAATAAATTTAAAAATTATTTACCATCATCAAAACAAATAGTGTGTTCTTAAGAGATAATAACTATCAAAAGATTAACATTTGTTTATGTCTGGTTTAAATGTGAAAATACATCCAATGACCAACATTGTATTAAATTGTAAAAATATATTCTAAATATACTTTAAAACCACTCAAATTAATAATTTATCACTATTAATTATTTCGATTAAAAAGGTTGTTTTTAATTAAATTATAGTAATTTTCAATATTCATCAGAAAATGAAAGTTATCCGAAAAGTACCAAAATTTCACCATAATCTAATTTCGATATTACGAATCCAAAAATGAAGTCCATTTTGAAAAATAAAATTTAAAAAATTTCAAAAAGTGGTTATTACTATTCATAACGGCTAGTTTTAATAATATTTTAATAGCATATCTTTGTTTAGTGAAACTCGGTATTGCGTACAACACACGCTATCGCGGAAGGTCACGATTGCGTGTAATGAAAGGAAAGTCATGGATGCGTGTTGTGCAAGATTCTTTTGGTGTAGCGTACAACACAAGACATTAATGAAATTAAAAAGAATATTTTTCAATAAATCTCGGGTTGTTACATTCTACCCCCCTTAAAATGAATTTCGCCCTCGAAATTCGTCGGGGTTATAAATGGTTTACTACTCGAAAGATTGATTAATAGAAACCCATATCGTAAAAAGGAATACCCAAAATTGGCTTTAAAAACTAATGTATGAAATGTAACGGTTACCCAAATTAACTCATCACTGGGTTTCCACGTAGAAGAACATAGGTGAAAATATGGATGTGGAAGAAAAATATAACCATCAAGTTCTGATGGAGAGTGGTAGAGAACATGGATATGAAATAGATAAAAATCACAAAGCCATATATTTGTGATGATCTAAGGTACAATCTGATTCATCAGATATAAGGGCACTAGGACAACATTTTTGGTTTTCAAGATCATTTCCCTAAAGTTGGTGAATTAAAAGAAATACTTACATGATTTTGGTACAATTTCACTGTTGTTTGTGCTTTGATCAATTTCCACTTCATCTCTTAAAGAACTAAATTTGAATTTGTTATTCATGAAGTGTTAATAGATCATGTGATAGAATGATGGTTCATTCCATCTGTTTCAAGAAAAATGTTAGCAAAAGTTATCAAATATAAATAAGTCCATCTATGGTGAGGTTAATCGTATTCGATTCCAAAAATGAACTTATACTTCATATATCAAACCACGTAATAAAATAAAACTAGTTTCTACTAACCATGGACTTTTTGTAGGCCAGTGTTAGGCGATAAAGGCCAGTCACATTTCATTTGTGGGTTCGATTCCCACAGACTTGTCCGACACGATGTGATGTCTCCTGGCCTGCAGGTTTTCCTTTTTCTAAAGCTATATTACTATAACATCCCATTAATAATATCGAAAAAAGGTCTATCCTAACATATGTCTAACATAATCCATTCCAATATTTTGGATTATCTAAAATACTTCGGTCCAAGCTCATTGTATAAAGAAAATGATTACTTGAAATGTCACATAACAATCATGTGAATGCCATCATTTATCCCCCATATATCATAAGATATATCTTATTGGTCAAATTTAAAACATGTGAATACCTTAATAATGTATTCTCTTGAATAATGGATACCCATTAATTTAACCATAGTGAAAACATGAATGCAGTCAAAAGTTAACTCTTTCCACATACGAAAATCCAAAAATTCTATATACTCTAACCATGATGTAACCTTCTCCTTATATCCGTCATGAGCTCATGAATACAGTCAAACATTTAATTTTCTCGTTTTCCTTCCATTATGCGCATATCATCTTTTTTTTCAAAAATATCTCAATCACATTTTATGGTTACCGGTACCATTGAAAACCACAATAGACCAATACATAAATATTCCAATATTCTGCGATACTATATACAACATTATTTTGGAATCCCATTACATAAACACTTAATCATTCCACCACATCTCTTTCATATTCAACATCACCAATAGTGATCACATGTGACTTCCCTTTGTCCTTTTCCTTAAGTGGTTGCACATGTCGATCATCACTAACCCTTGGATTTTGGAATTTATTAGCATAATTCCCCATTTCCTTTCACGTGAATCATTGAAGTGTTGGTGGTGCATTCTCTGTAGTCTTCTCTTTATTCACATCATTAGAAACCCTTTTTTCTATTACATCGACACTCAACAGCTCGATGACCTTCTTTTCCACACTTAAAACATTTTATAGTCCCTTTAAGACAATCTCCACCATACTTCTTTCAACACTTTGAGCATAAGGAAACATTCATCTTCTTTTCACCATTATTCTGAGATTTCTCCTTGAACTCCATCTTTCATTTCTTGTCAAAACTATGAGATGGATAAGTAACACCAACTTCCATTTATACCTTGATAGCACAACACGCAATTTGTTCATTGCCACTATAGTCTCTTATAGATAATGCCCTTCGAAGATTTGGTTTTAAGCCAGAGAAGAATCGATCAACTTTACTTTTCAGTTGGATGATAAATCCAGATGCATACAATGCAAGCCTTGTAAAATTTGCTTCCTATATACCAACAGATTCATCATCCTTTTGCTTTAGTTCAAGAAACTCCTTCTCTATCTTTGTTCGAAGAATATGAGGCATGTACTTATTTAAAAATATGTTCTTGAACTTCTCACATTCCATGGACTCAATTTCATATCTTGGCCTCGTATTATTGATAATATTCCCCCATTGATCAGCATCGTGTTCCAAACGATACACTGCTAAGATGAATTTATCATATTCAGAACATTGAAGAACTGAAAATATCTTTTCAGTAGTACTGATCCATTGTTCAGCAACAAGTGGATCAGAAGACCCATGGAAAGAAGGTGGACGTTGCCTCATGAAGGACTCAATAGAATATTGTTCCCTTCTCTGCTCATTTGGAATTCTAGAATGATTTATAGCTTGTGTAAGTATAGAAATAAGATTTTGCACTCCATCTCCCATAACATTTGTTTGTTCAGGAGGACAATCATTGGATTATCCTTTACATTGATCAACACGGTTTCTTCGGGTTCCAGCCATCGTCTAAAACCCAAAAAGAATAGTGTGAGAGGTAAAAATCATAATAAAGGTGGAGTAACTTCAATATCTAACATCTTTGGTTTAATCTAATATCGTTACCATAGTTCTAGGACTATTTCCTATACATATACTTATCCTTAGGGGCATCCCTAGACATACCTTGAAATATCTCTATGCATCTCACTAAAGTTCTCGCATCCTAGTTTCCAAAGGTTGACTAAACCTTTCCTCTGATACCAACTGTACAGACCCTAATCGTAACGTACATGGACATTACATTACTTTTTCGGAATACTTAGTACATAACAAAAACACACACACAAGGACCGTAATAGTTTAGTGTCTTTGGAAACTCAGAATATAATCTTCTAATCGTGGTGAAAGATCTTCAACATATCCCATAAATTTCTTCCCTTTTTTTACCTAAAACCTTTATTTATATCCTGGGGATAATAAAACATAAAATGGTGAGCTCAAATGCTCATTAAGGGTAAACAATAGAAATATAAATCACATCATATACATAAGAACATAACTTTTGGAAATCTTAACCTGCAAAAGAGATCATAATATCATAACATGGGATAAATCATAGTAGTGAAATGTAATCCCAATAATCATAAATTAAAACATGATACATTTTGGAATACACACATAATCATAGAGAATCATTTCTTATTATTCAAGACTCATTTCCAAGACTATCTTAGTGAAAAAATTCCATTTCTGAACCGAGTTCACTCCTCATTCTAGTCCTGTTTCACTGAACCGGTTTAACCTACCGTTCCAGCCATGTCTATCTCATGAGATAGAAAATAATTACCCAATTCATTGGAGGGAGATATAGGTACCACTGATCTCATAATCATACCATTCTTATGTGTTCCACAGAATCATAAAACATACATCATAGAAAAACCCATGTAATAAAAATGGGAATCTTAAACATCGTGACATCATAAACCAATTCATATAAGATAAAAGAATTCATAAATATAATTCCATAAAAACATAAACAAATCAATGTAATAATAGGGATAGAAATAGAACCCTTTATTATCATAGATGGAAAATAATTTTTATAAAACACTTGAACTCCACTCTTGAGGAAAATATCCTTTCTGCTTCAAAAACACTTTTCCTTTCTTAACATGTCATTCAATTATAAACTAAAAGAAGTTGATTGAAAATAAAATTGAAAACTTGTAAAGTAATTTTCTTGGAATTAATGTTTTAAAAATCCATTCATTCCGTATAAGTTAAAAAAACATTCTTCTCGTACTTTTGTCGGAAAAGTCAAAAAGTACCTCGTACGAAAAACGACAAAAGATCCCATTCATATCATTTACTAAAAACTCACCAAAGGGTAAATTTGATATAAACTATTGTAGAAGGAAATATATCGAGGAAACATGGATGTGGATGATAAAATACACCCTAGTAAATACCAAAGTGTAATCAATCTCGGATAAAAATGAGATTGTGATATTTTCCCTTACCTTAGGTCTGATTTGCTTCGTAAGTTTCCGAACCTCCTGTATAATGATTTAAATAATGTCATTGACTTATTCCAGAATCATACTCATTGTTATGATATCATATATGGTTCACTTATGACTTTATATTACCCGTTCTTTTGTAAATTCCATGTTAAAGAGCGTTTTGGGTAAAATCGTTTCATTTTTCGTCCGTGTTTTGACTTGAAATTATTCATATGATTACATAGATAATGATTACTTAATTACAGAATATAAATCATGATTTAAATATAATATATATTCAGAATATAAATATATATACAAGATTAGTAAATGGAAAGAAATACACTGTTCATGGAGACGGTAGGTCGTACGTACGCATGAACGCTGTTTTTGTTTCCTTATTGAGTTGAATGGAATTAAGTAGATGAAATACATATATATACACATAAATCCAGTATCATTATTATTTCATATATTTAATGATTAATTATTATATATACATTATAATCATTCCCGAATGGTTAACGTGGAAATGTATCTCATCGCGTCGTGGAGACGGTAGTCCGTACGTACGCACGAGCGATGATATTGTTATCATTATCGTGGAATTGTATTGGAGTGTATGTATACTATATCAGAATAAATATCACTTTAAAATAATCATATATAGTTATTATGTACACCATTATACCCATCCAAGTAAGGTGGTGGTGGAAAATAGATTACACCACAGCGTGGAGACGATATTCCGTACGTACGCATGTGCGGTGATTTCGTTTTCCGTAGGATAGATAGATGGTCAAATAGGGTTGTCTCATACTTATAATAACATATCAGTGTATTAGTGATACTTATGTTATTACTTTATAATGAAACAATTTAAGAAGAAGAAGTGGAAGAAGAAATAAAGTTGAAAGAATCGGTAACGGACAATACCTCTTCTTTGAAGCGCCTCTTTGAGATCTCATTATTGGGCACTAAATTTGGTCTATGAGGAAGCCAGAACCTCTAGGATGTTTATGTGGAAGTGGATAATGGAATTTGTCAGGGGTTTGCCGAGCTTGAAGGCTCAATGTGGTGTGAGTAAGAGAGGGAGGAGGTGCCCTTTTATAATGGAGAAGAGGGGCTCCTTTGGAAAAAACTAAAAATATTATTTTATTATAAAGACAAATTCTGTTTTAAATAGCTCCAAATTGATTTATTTCGAATCTAAGGTGGGGATGGGTCGCAATCCTCTCATCCAATAGAATTTATAAAAGTTTAGGTTCCTATTTAAAACTTATCATTTAGATTTAACATTAAGTAAAATAATTTCACTTTTACCGTGTCTTCTTGTGTTCTTATACTATAATGTTAATAAACATACTATAAGCAGCCAAACGAACCCCAAGTTGTTTATTATCAATATATATAACCTTATATAAGTTATTTAGATGATCCTTAGATTTTTAGGAATAATATAAGAATTACTAACATAATATTCGTTTTAAAAACGATTTTATGTCAATTTTGAAACTATTTAGTAATTGATTATTGTGAAAATCATAAAAGAATTATTAGTTCAAAAAACGTTAATTAAATCAATAAAAACATGTCATATTAACCTATAAAATTAGTGGAATTCATAAAAAGTCTCAAATTATATTTATTTGGGTATTTATAATATCAATTATTCTAATTTTACACTATTATGGTAATTACTGCATCATCATTGTGTCATAAATAAATTAATTTATTTAATGTCTAAAAATTATATATAAAATATCATTATGTAGTAAATATTATAATATTTCTTATTAATATTTACAATTGAATTTATCTTATGTATAACCCTATATTAAAAATGTTGTAGTAAATAAACTTTCATTTTAACTCTTTTAACTCTTCTTTGAATTAAATAATAATAAATGTCCTAATCTAATCCATGTGGGCCAAAATGGTCATATTTTACTCCTAAGATTTTCTTTGGTCGAATTAAACTTATCCAATAGAACTAGGACATGTGTTAGGGTAATAATAATATCATTTTTACCCTTAATTACCCTATTTACTTTTAACCGTGATAAAAAAAGTAAAAAGTTACTATTTACCAAAAATTATTTTCATCTCATTGAACCAAATTTTACTTACTGACATCAACCACGTCTCTTTTATTTTTGATATTCCACTCACAGAAGCGGTAAAATTATGTTTTATGAAAAATTCAGTTTTTTTAACTACCACTTAGTGGTTTCACTATTCATCAAAAAATGAATGTTTCCAGAAAAATACCAAAAATTAGGCCTAAGATATATTTGATATTATGAATTCAAAAATGATGACTATTTTATCAAATTAAAAACATATAAGTTTCATTAATTAATTTAAAAATTAATTACCTTCGTTAAAACAAATATCGTGTTCTAAAGAGATAATAACTATCAAAAGATTGACAATTGTTTATGTCTGGTTTAAATGTGAAATTATATCCAATGACCAACATTATATAAAATTGTAAAAATATATTCTAAATATACTTTAAAACCACTCAAATTAATAATTTATCACTATTAATTATTTCGATTAAAAATGTTGTTCTTAATTAAAATTTAGTAATTTTCACTATTCATCAGAAAATGAAAGTTATCCGAAAAGTACCAAAATTTCACCCTAAGCTAATTTCGGTATTCCGAATCCAAAAATGAATTCCATTTCGAAAAATAAAATTTAAAAAATTTCAAAAAGTGGTTATTACTATTCATAACGGCTAGTTTTAATAATATTTTAATAGAATATCATTGTTTAGCGAAACTCGGTATTGCGTACAACACACGCTATCGCGAAAGGTCGCACTTGCGTGTAATGCAAGGCAAGTCAAGGATGCGAGTTGTGCAAGCTTCTTTTGGTGTATAATACATCAAAAGACATTAATGAAATTAAAAAGAATATTTTTCATAAAATCTCAGGGTGTTACATTAATGGTCATGATGAGAGAAAAATTGATTCATTCAACATATTTTAGTATTTTGACCAGTTTTAAGACCCACCTATGAACACATTTTGACCCATATTTAATGCCATTGATTGTTTCATGATAGAATCTAGTGTCTATAATTTGAGGGATAGGTTACCGCATTCATGGAGACTCAAGAGACCAAAGATTAGAGCGAGAAGATGCACTATATAGGGTTATAACTAGTTCTATATATGGTTTTTAATTAGGAATTGTTTTATTTCATTCATTATATATTATTACCTCATCACTAGGATGCAGTGGTATATCAGACTTGTTCTAGGGTTATGTAGTAGATGGGGGTTGGTGTTTATAGATTTATTCCTCTTTCATTATTCATGTATTTCAATTATTGTAGTTTTTTGATCAATTCCATATCCATTTATTGTAATTATATCATGACTATTTGTATTTGAATTTGAAAGGAACATTAAAATTTGAAAACTAATTTCCCGAAAATATTCATTACCATTGTCAAATTTTGGTGAATCGGGTTTTAATATGCTCTAAATAAAAACTTCATTTGAAAAAACCATCAACTATCAGACCAAGGGAAATACAAGAATTCTATTTTAAGGAGAATATACCATGATCATTGGATCCCCCTTATCTCAAATCTTAAAAAAAACATGGATTAATCAATTTTTAATAATATAATTACCCATGAAACCTAAAACTACAAAACTGAGGCACACATTCATACCTAATTTCGAACCAATTAATTTACATCATTTTTTATTCTTTCTTTATTCAAACTGTTTCTAAAACCCCAATATGATTCCTCACATATTTCTTTAATTCATATTAATAAAATATTTTGAAAACCAAAATTATCTAATTGATCCACTGTGGGTTAGACCATGAACTTCCACAAAACTAAATTTTAATTATTTGGGTAGCATTGATTTAGTTTTTTAAAAAATTTATTTTTATTAGACCCATAGGTAAATAAAAACACCATTTGGGAATGCCAAAACATGTGAAATTTTAGGGATGGTTAGATGTTTGTTTTTATGAATTTAATTTTAATTTTAATTTTTTATCTTCATTTCAATTAAAATTTTAGAATTTTGTTATTTTACATTTCAATTATCAAATTAAAATAATTAATGCACAACAAGAACACTCCGGAAAAGAGAAACGACATCAATGATTCGAACCACCATTTTTAACCAATACCAAAGACTAAAGTCCCTGAAACCATGGTAGTATGTGAGAAAAACCAAGTAGTTAGTGGATTTTTTTTCAAAGAGATCTAGGGCTATAGATGCTTACAGAATATGGGAATCCATTGAATAGTGGATTGATGATGAGAATCCTAGCAACCCTTGTTTCTATAAACAACTTTGAGATCAATCCTAAAGTAAATTATATGATCTAATACACAGTGAAATTTACTAGAATATCACATTATGATTTAATCATACAACTGGAAAAAATCATCTAGCTCTATGATATATTCTGATTCTAGAATGTTTCTATTGATGGGGAACGATTTTTTTTCAATTTTAATTATATGGGAGAGCATAGGATTGGATTAAAAGTTTTCCTACACATCCCATTACTATATGAGATGATATGGATAGTAAATTTCTTACACTCTTCTTTCCACCTTTCAAATAAATGGACATATGGGTAAATATTCTAAAATTCGGTCATTTTGAGGACAAATCACTATATTTTTCATGGGAACATTTTATAGATTATACTTATAAATTTCCCCATCATTGTATAGATCTATTAATAGAAATAAAAACCTTTTATAAGGGTTTATAATAATTAAATTGATCAATTATTGATGTTGTAGTTATAGGATCATTCATGAAAAAGTTACCCAAAGAGAGCTATAACTTGTTGGATGAAATGGTGAGTAACCGTTTTAGTGGAAAAGATAAGAGATGAAATGAAAATTGATTAACATAATAAAAATCATTGAATATGTGGACACAAATATGTACTCATTAACTAAGAATATGGACATCATGATTAGCCAATAAAAACCCCATGGTATGTATATAGAAAACAAATATTATACTGATTATATACAAGTTAATTAATTTTATGGATGGAAACCCCAAAAATTATAATGATAATAATATCAACATAGTCCAAAATGGTAAAAAAAAATCACCCCAAGGGACCACACTGATAAGCCAGGTCCATATATTGGAAGAGAAACTATCTAGAATCATGACCACAAAGATGGTGGTAATCAATTAAATTAAAGAAGAATGAATAATCCAAAGGTCCATATTGTGGAATCTAGGGAATAAGTTGGCCAAATTTATGACCATATTAGAGAGATACCCATTATAACACTTCTAAGATTCCCTGATGTACACCAATATAGAGATTTGAAATCAATACTACTTAGAAGTGGGAAGGAAACACAAGGAAGTGGTACAGAATTCACATGACAACAACTAGTTGGAGAAAGTGAAAAACAAGTAGAAAATAGAAAAATGAAAAGTAGCTAAAGAAGAAAAATAATAAGCACCATCGTATAAAATGGGACATATTTTTCTAAAATTAATGGAGCCAGTAATGAAAAATGTGTTGAATTGGGAATTTTTGGAAAACATTAAAAGATTTCATATCAATATACATTTTTTTGAGGCTCTCATGAACATGAAGAAATATGAAAAATTCATGAAAAATATAGTAACCAATAATAGAATCCTTCAAGATATTGTATCAATTAAACTCACATGAAAATGTTTGGCATTTGTATAAAGGGATATGCCTAAGAAGTAATGTGACCATGGGAGATTTTCAATTCCAATCTTTCTTGGAACTAATAAATGTGAAAAAGATTTGTGTGGTGTTGGTTTGAGATTAAATATCATGTTTTACACAACATTTAATAGTTTTCAACTAGAATTCATAAATCCCAAAATATTTTCACTTTAATTAGGACACTTAGTAGTTAAGTAACACCCATGATTTAACAGGGATATCCTAATCAATGTTAACAAATTATACTTCCCCATCAATTTCATAGTCTAGGATATATAATAGGAGTGAAATACACTAATTTTAGGAAGATTATTTTTAGCCATAAATAATGCATTAACTGACATCTAAATAAAATAATACTTACTGATATATGTTTCTGATCATGAAAGATTCAACATATATCAGGAAATGAATAACTATGATGTGTGAGAGGAAAATGAGATTGGAGATGAAAAAAACCCATTTTTGACAGTGTCATTGAAATTAATGAGGTACATGAGTTGGATGCAGCTGTGCATGAGGATGGTCAACTGATGAAGAAAGAGAAGATGATAAAAATTTTTCTAAAACCAATGGAGTGGTCGAATCCACTATAGCATCCCACCTTTTTATCACATAAACATTCATTACATTTTACAAAACCGATGATCTTTATGGTTTAGTGTCTTGGAAAATAGGAACATAAAATATGAAAACATAAAACATTCATCTTAAACACTTGAAAGGCTTCCCCTCGTGTTCATCCCATGTTCATTACTGCATCTCATAACCTGGGGACATACATCAAAAGAAAGGGTGAGCAGAAGTCCCAGTAAGGGAAATAAGAGAAACATTTTACATGTGAACTTGAGATACTTCAATAAGGTCATGACAAGAACTTTAAGGCATGAGAAAGAAATCATGAGATATATCATAATAAAAATAAATTTTTTCATATCTTGAAGATGTGGCTACAACATTTAACATAGAAAATCATGAACATATCACCAAGGTCCATCCCCAAGGTGTCATTTGAAAATTACCAAGGTTATTCACCAAGATATCGTGAAAATTGTAATCTCTAGTGGTTACATCATTACCCAATGCATTGGAGCGATATCAGGGCTCACCCTTAAATTTTACTTTATTATCATGTGACCCACATATATCATCATAAAACATTTCAAAAATAACCCATATAGCATAAAATAAATGTGTTTCATTTCATAATCATGACGTTTTAAAAACTACTTTAAAGACATGATCTTTACCTCACTTTAAAACCCACAGAAAAGGAAGGTGGGTATGATGTATGTAAATCCAAGAATTTAAAATAGAACATTTTGGTATATATGTGAATACCCCTTTAGAATATGGAGATTTGAGTATTCACTTAATAATATAAAATAACTTTAGAAAAAGAGAGAGACATTTTGAGACGGAAATTCTACAGCATAACGACTCTGTTACGAGGTTTTAGAAGACATTAAAAGAGAGGGGAAATGGGTCACCCACTGATAAGTGATACATAAAACAGTAGAGGGAAAGAATATGAAGGATATATGAACATGGTAATGAAATTTGAAAGATGTACCATATGAAATGAAGATCATGAAAGGAAGACAAAAATAAGATTTCTCTTATGAAAATTGGGCAGCCTAACGACGTCACATAAACTTCAACCAAAAATGAATTGATGAGATAAAATAGGGTCTCCCATAATATGAAAATAAAAGATCAGTATTATAGATATATATATCATACCCCAACATAATACAAAAGGAACTTGAAACTCTTTACATGAATGTTTATCTTTGAAAAACGAGAAGGGCAAACGAATCCCTTAAAAATTCGGCACCCTAACAGTGTCACTTAAACTTCAACCAAAAATGAATTGACAAGATAAAAATAGGGTCTCTCATCATATGAAGATAAGGTTTCAGTATGATAGATATTGATAGCATACCCCAACATAATAAAAAGGAGCTTGAAATACTTTACATGAAAATAGATATTGAAAACGAGAAGGGTGAAAGAATCCGTTACAAAAATTTCGGCTGCCTAACGGCGCCACTTAAACTTTCATAAAATGAAATGATGAGAGTAAGAGGGGGTGTCTCATCATATATAAATAAAAAGTTCTGTATAATGAATATAAAATAACATCCTCCAACATAATAACATGGAGCATAAAAGGAATGACATAAAAGAGATTACTTGAAAAGAAAGAGAGAGGTCGGATCCCTTACCATAAAATGTAACTCTTATAACTCAAAGGTTTGGACCTTGAGGGCTTGGGGGAACCTTGGGAGGACTCCATGGGAGGTAAATAGACCCGAACATCATTGAGAATGGTTTTGGAGTCGAATGGATGAGAGGAGGGCTTGGTATTTATAGGGAATGTGAGGGGACAAGGCATTAATGGCCAAGGGACACCTCAAATGTGCTTTTCTCAAAACCATGTGCTCTCCCATGATATTTCCCATTAAGTTAGGCCACATGGATACCCCAATACAAATATCCATCACCTTAGGTCGTCCAACCTTTAAAATATCTCATGACATCACCATGACACAGTTATGATGTCATTAAACATACTGAAACCCTAAAACTGTATTTTTACTATTCACTGAAAATTCAACTTTCTCAGAAAAATCCCAATATTTCACATTAACCAAATATCAATGCTCTGATTTCAAAAATGAACTCAATTTTATATAAAATAATTTTCCAAATAATTTTAATTTTAATTTTAAATAAATACACTATTCACCGAAAATTCATTTTTTTCAGAAAAAACCCCAAAAATTACCTTAACATAATATCGATGCTCTGAGTTCAAAAATGAAATCCATTTTATAAAAATAATTTTCTAAATAATTTTAATTTAATTTTAAATTAAAAAACACTATTCACCTGAAAAAAACTAATACTTGAATAATAATTTTTAAAACCATTATTTAACCATTTTATTGAATCACATTACTTAATCATGGTGCCTAGATTATTTTAAAACTTTCTTTAAGTGAGATTACTAAACCATTTGGTCATATTGCTAATCCTAATCATAAAATCACTATACATAATTTACTATTCATCATAAATCAATTTTATCTTATGAGACTCTAAATTTCGTTCTGAACATAATTGTAGAAGACCATTTTTCGAAAATCATTACACATTTTTAATTATTTATGGTTTACATAAACATTTTTTTTAAAATATCCTTTCTCTAAAATTCACCAAAAATATGCATACTATATTTATCCGGACATTTGAAAATTCATAAACTTCATAAGAAGAAATCCCAATTTTTATTTAAAATAAAGGATTACACAAGGCAGTTATGGTCTCCTTACATAGCCCCTTATCACACCAGCATAGGACCTAAGTGTAAGGTGTGCTAAGGTGAGAGAATTTGAGGGAGGCTCGGCCAACATCGCACAAGTAGTAATTTCTATCAGTTTGAACTTCTCACGAAGGCGATCCCGTTCTAGCTTCACACGATGAATTTCAGCTTGGGTTTGGTCCGGAGCAAATCCCAGTGGTGCTACCTCCTTCACAAGTTCTGTTAGATGGGATTCGATCGGTCCAAGACTACTGGGTGAGGCCATCGAATCTTATTTCTATATTAATTAACAAAGATTACTTTTATTTAGAGACAAATATCGAAATGTTTAGTTTCCAGCGGTCATATTGACCAATGGTCATATAACAGTCAAAACCCAATAGTTTCATTTTAATTATACTCATGTTATCCAATGAAATAGTTTTGTTGAGTATATATAAAAAATAAAATAAAATAACACACAAAATTAGGAAACAAGATATATTCAAAATTCGGGGTCGTTACAATCTTCCCCCCTTAAGAAATTGCGTCCTCGCAATTTTTAAAACTGGTTTTTGAAATTTCATTGAATGTCCCACACCAGAAAAGGACTCAGTAAAACTATTACTTTAAAATAAATAATGGGAAGTAAAAAGGTCACCCGAGTCAACCCATTCTAGGATTCCATGTAGGAAAACATGGACATTGAAGAAAAAACAAAGGGTCAAGTTCTGAGGGAGAGTGATAGAAAACATGATTAAGAGAAAGTTAACAATAAGAAAATCACAAAATTATGATGTGTGTAAACGGTCTTTGATTACCTAGTAGGAAACGTAAACCAACAACGTTTTTGTTTTACATTCCTTTTCATAATTTTGAGGAATTCATTTAATAAATTGAACAAAAACATAAGAAAATATACCTACCATCAAGAATAGTTTCATCATTTAATAGGTTTCTACCAAAACTTATCTTTTCTCCAAATGATGAGCATTCAAAACTACTTGGTCTCATCAAAAGCACAAGAATCATCTTCTAGAGAATCGCATAATCCACACAAGATTAACTATTTCTTTCTTCTAACTTTAAACATTATCCCAAAAATAGAAAGGGTAAGGTAGAACAACTCTTCAAAAAGATAGAATCCCATATGAATGGAAACTACTTTTAAATCTTCAATGTTCCATGGTACTACCCAAAGTACATCATTGACTATTCTATAAATAATAGTCCTTAAAATTCCTCAAAATAAACTAAACTAAGATTGAAACCCAAATACAAGAAGAACTTGATAACATAGACTTATAAGATAAAATTTATCGTTCATCTCCAAAAAACATAAACCAATCCTAACATCTTAAAAGTAAACAACCTAAACATATTTTCCCCATTATAGGTCAATCATTTCCATAAGTAACCTATATTACCATAAGTTCACCATAAATCCATCGATTCATCAAAATATAAGTCAACCTTACTCCTCAATGAAAATATCGTAGTAATCTATTTACCTCGATCATATAGGGTCCCCAAAATAGTGAACATCTTCCAAAATAATAATCATCCTTTAATCCCCTAATCATATCTGTCATATTAATACGAAAATCATCGCATTTTCTATCACATTGGTTGTTGGGACATGTTCTTCCATTTACCTCCATTAACTATGAAAAGAAACTATAATTAGGGGCATAAATACTTAGCTAATAATAATGAAAAGGAAACATTAAGCATACAAGGATAAACATGTAGAATAAAAGTGTATCCTATCTTGTGATCCCCTAGGTTCTATACTAGGTTATCCATGATCATATATTCTTATGTAAATATTAATTTTGTTTTATCCTTGTTCCTTTAATAATGGTTCAAACTAAGCTTATGAATTTACCAAAGCATATCCCCCGGGACTGTCGTAACCCAGAGTGAAGCAAGGCTCATTGTCGTGTACCAGTTCCCGTTCGAGTCTAGCTCAAAGTGGTGTTTTCGGATTTTACCCCTATTTACATCTGTGCTAGAGCCACCTCTACCTGCTCGTATCCAGACAGGGATGTATTTTCTTGGCAACCCATTACTCAATACTCACCAAAATACCAGGAAGATTCCCTATATATATACTTTTTATAGGATTCTTCCTAAAGTTTTCATATCCTAATTTCCAAAAATAACTAAACCATCCTTTCATACCAACTATAGAATCCCACCTTTTTATCACATAAACATTCATTACATTTTACAAAACCTAGGATCTTTAAGGTTTAGTGTCTTAGAAACTAGGAACTTAAAACATGAAAACAAAAAACATTCTTCTTAAACACTTGAAAGGCTTCTCCTTGTGTTCATCCTAGGTTCATTACTGCATCTCATAACCTAGGGTCATACATCAAAATAAAGGGTGAGCAGAAGGCCCAATAATGGAAACAAGAGAAACATTTTACATGTGAACTTGAGATACTTCAATAAGGTCATGACAAGAACTTTAAGGCATGAGAAATAAATCATGAGATATATCATAATAAAAATAATAGTTTTCATATCTTGAAGATGTGGCTACAACATTTCACATAGACAATCATGAACATATCACCAAGGTCTATCCCCAAGCTGTCATTTGAAAATTACCAAGGTTATTCACCAATATATCGTGAAAATTGTAATCTCTAGTGGTTACATCATTACCCAATGAATTGGAGCGCTATCAGGGCGCACGCTTAAATTTTCCTTTATTATCATGTGAGCCACATATATCATCATCAATCATTTCATAAATAACCCATATAGCATAAAATAAATGGGTTTCATTTCATGATCATGACATTTTAAAAACTGTTTTAAAGACATGATCTTTACGTCACTTTAAAACCCACAGAAAAGGAAGGTGGGTCTCATGTATGTAAATCCCAGAATTTAAAATAAAACATTTTGGTATATATGTGAATACCCTATTATAATAAAGAGATTTTAGTATTTACTTAATGATATAAAATAACTTTAGAAAAAGAGAGAGACATTTTGAGACGGAAATTCTGTAGCATAACGGCTATGTTACGAGGTTTTAGAAGACATTAAAAAGAGAGGGGAAATGGGTCACCCACTCATAAATGATCCATAAAACAGTATAGGGACAGAATATGAAGTATATATGAACATGGTAATGAAATTTTAAAGATGTACCATATGAAATTAAGATCATGAAAGGAAGACAAAAATAAGATTTCTCTTATGATAACTAGGTAGCCTAACGGCGTCACATAAACTTCAACAAAAAATGAATTGATGAGATAAAATAGGGTCTCTAATCATATGACCATAAAAGATCAGTATGATAGATGTAGATTTAATACCCCAACATAATAAAAAAGGAACTTCAAACTCTTGACATGAATGTTGATCTTTGAAAAATGAGAAGGGCGAATGAATCCCTTAAAAATTTGGCAGCCTAACGGCGTCACTTAAACTTCAACCAAAAATGAATTGACAAGATCAAAATAGGGTCTCTCATCATATGAACATAATGTTTCAGTATGATAGATATATATATCATACCCCAACATAATAAAAAGTAGCTTGAATGACTTGACATGAAAATAGATCTTGAAAACAAGAAAGGTGAAAGAATCCGTTACAAAAATTTCGGCCGCCTATCGACGCGACTTATACATTCATAAAATGAAATGATGAGATTAAGAGGGGGTCTCTCATCATATTAACATAAAAATTAAATTATAATGAATATAAAAGAACATCCTCCAACATAATAACATGGATCTTAAAAGGAATGACATAAAAGAGATTACTTGAAAAGAAAGAGAGAGGTCAGATCCCTTATCTTAAAATGTAACTCTTAAAACTCAATGGATTGGACCTTGAGGGATTGGGGGCACCTTGGGAGGACTCATTGGGAGTTAAAGAGACCAGAACATCATTGAGGATGGTTTTGGAGTCGAATGGATGAGAGGAGGGATTGGTATTTATAGGGAAAGTGAGGGAACAAGGCATTAATGGCCAAGGAAAACCTCAATGTGCTTTTCTCAAAACCATGTGCTCTATCATGATATTTTCCATTAAGTTAGGCCACATGGGTCCCCCAATACAAATATCCATCACCTAAGGTCGGCCAACAATTAAAATATCTCATGAAATCACCGTGACACAGTTATGATGTCATTAAACATACCGAAACCCTAAAACTGTATTTTTACTATTCACTGAAAATTCAACTTTCTCAGAAAAATCCCAAAAATTCACATTAACCAAATATCAATGCTCTGATTTCAAAATTGAACTCCATTTTATAAAAAAAATTCCAAATATTTTTAATTTTAATTTTAAATAAATACACTATTCACCGAAAATTCATTTTTTTTTCAGAAAAAACCCCAAAAATTACCTTAACATAATATCGATGCTCTGAGTGCAAAAATGAAATCCATTTTATAAAAATGATTTTCTAAATATTTTTAATTTAATTTTTAATTAAAAAACACTATTCACCTGAAGAAACCAATACTTGAATAATAATATATGAAACTGTTATTTAACCATTTTATTGAATCGCATTACTTAATCAAGGTGCCTAGATTATTTTAAAACATTCATTAAGTGAGATTACTAATCCATTTGGTCATATTGCTAATCCTAATCATAAAATCACTATTCATAATTTACTATTCATCAAAAATCAAGTTGATCTTATTAGACTCTAAATTTTGTACTTAACATAATTGTAGAAGACCATTTTTTGAAAATCATTACACATTTTTAATTATTTAAGATTTACATAAACATTTTTTTAAAAATATCCTTTCTCTAAAATTCACCAAAAATATGCATACTATATTTATCCGGACATTTGAAAATTCATAAACATCATAAGAAGAAATCCCAATTTTTATTTAAAACAAAGGATTACACAAGGAAGTTATGGTCTCCTAGCATAGCCCCTTATCACACCATCATATGAACTAAGTGTAAGTTGTGCTAAGGTGAGAGGATCTGAGGGAGGCTCGGCCAACATCGCACGAGTAGTAATTTCTATTAGTTTGAACTTCACGCGAAGGCAATCCCGTTCTAGCTTCACACGATGAAGTTCAGCTTAGGTTTGGTCCAGAGAAAAGCCTAGTGGTGCAACCTCCTTCCCATGTTCTATTATATGGGCTTCGATCAGTCCAAGACTACTGGGTGAGCCCTTCGAATCTTCTTTCTATATTAATTAACCAAGATTACTTGTATTTAGAGACAAATATCGAAATGTTTAGTTTTCAGCGGTCTTATTGACCAATGGTCATATAACAGTCAAAACCCAACAATTTCATTTCAATTATACTCATGTTATCCACTGAAATAGTTTTGATGAGTATATATAAAAAAATAAAATAAAATAACACACAAAATTAGGAAACAAGATTTATTCAAAATTTCGGGTCGTTACATCCACCATGTTTGATAAAGTACAAAAACTATATATGGTACATTATCTTCAATTTAGTTAATCATGATTGAGGAATAAATGGTGGCTTATTACAATTTATATCAAGAAACTATTTCTATCTGAGAGAGTTTAGCTGTTTAGAGAGGAAGGAAAGTAGCTGTCATATATTGACAAGAAATAATTATGACCATTCAAAGACCTCAACTAGGAATGAAATTCTCAATCGACCATCATGTGAGTTAATGCTAAATTAGGTATGGTTGATCCAAAAATGGTAAATAATCACTTTCTTGAGGAAACCCATGTTTATTATCATATTTTTCATTATTTCGGTTTTAGGTGAAGATGATATTACATAAAATATTTAAAAATTAATTGATAATGGACCATAGTTACAACTATTTATTCTTAAAATGCAGGATCCTCAAGACCCAAGCTGGAATCAACAAGCATGAAACAAAAAAAGATGTAGCAAGACTGATACAAATCATAAAGCAGGAGTAGGACGTACATATTAAATAAAATTTAAACAAAAATATAATGTTATAAATTCTTTCAATTATGAATTTCTCTACTATTTAGAAATATTAAAATTATTAAGATATTTTGACAGCCATGTTCATGCACCACATTTTTTTCAGTCATTAATAAAAAAATATAGGAGGCAAAAACATCCTAGGAAAATTACAATACAATGAATTTAAATTTATTTGTCTATAAATTTGAATAAGAATAATGAAAAAAATAATTAGTATAGATGATCATGTGGATTAAGATTTTACAAATCATTATTTAATGGAGGATATTGATATCTGTAAATGAAAATTTTATATGATTTTGTCATGCTTTAAATTTATGATATTTTAATTCGTTGACTTTGTTATTTATATTGATTTACATGATTAGTTTTCCTAACCATTTGTCTCATTCCCTATACATTCACTTATCCAACTATTTCCCAAAATTTCTATAGTATATTTCATCTAAGACTCGTGCATATTCTCTACTTGATCTTGTTTTGCATCTAATCAAATCCATAATTAAACAATATCACTTTTAATACAATTGATGCATTTTTGTTGGCCATTATCATGAGACACAGATTACATTAATCAATCTTAAACCCCATTGAATCGATGATACATTTTTCAATGGAGGATCTATTTTACAATCCAATATTTTCTATTCATGCCATTCCCTAAAAATTATCCATGATTATCAAAAACAAAATTGAAGGAGATAATGATTGGTAGAAGGGAATCATATTCTGTAATGAATACGTGTGTGAGTAATTTTAATGATATTTGGTAAAGGAACCTTAATTTTATTTATTGCACACCCGCTTGTAAAAAAATGGTTATGTTTTGGGTAATTCAAAAATCAGCATTGCATGACTGGTGATATTGTTATAAATATTAAAAACAGTGTCATGAGGAGAACATTTAGGGTTTGCTGGAGGCGGTGAGATTTTTCCCCAACATAACATTCAAAAACATAGAAGAAAAAATATATTAAATAAGGTTGTTTAATTTATTTCATTTCATGTGTTTTTTATCCTAGTCTGAGATACATGGATGAGGATAGACATTAATTGATATATTTTTTTATTATCATCTAAATTACATTTAATAAATACCACCTTTTTAGCATTAGATGATTTACATTATTTACTTATATACCCTCAGACTGAAAATATTTTGATCCAAAATAGTGAATCCCTCATGATTATTTGCGATCTTTTCTTTACACAATGGTGATGCTAGATGACATTCAAGCTTATAGTAAGTGACTTGTTCTTAAAAAATGTGTATCACTCTATTCTATTATACCATGATTATCACTGGAAAAAATTCACATGAGTTAAGTTCTAAAGGCTATGCATATAAATAATGAATTGTAAAATAAAAATTGATGAACAAAAAATTCTTGTATATATCATAATAAGAAAAGTAAAACACATGGTTTATTTGTATAATTTTAAAATTGAGGCATTGATAAATTGTTTGTGTGAGAATAATGAATGTCTAATTTCCCATTTGATCAATTATTGTTTTTGACATTAAATATAAATCATGTTAGAGTAATCATCCATTATAGTATATTGATATTCCATCCTTCCAGACACCTACAAATTGAAGTGTCTGTGTGGGGGGGGGGGTTGATAAGTATATTGACTGTTTTCATTTTTGATAATCAAATGCATTGACTCTAAGGACGTGATCATCATCCTCGAACTCCAGAGGTCTCCAATTCCTGTTTAGAACTAGAACTCAAAATGACTACTACCACGAGGGTAAGGTTGACCGACTCAAGAGTGATCGGTCGCACCCTCCTGTGCATGATTTACCCTATGCTGCCTGGGGTTTCCTTTTTCGCCGACCAAGGGAAACCCATTCTGACGTCGTAGTTAAACCAAATCCTTTTTGCCTAATACCATCAATTTGTGTATGAACTGTGTATCCAATCCATACACAGACCAACGTCGTAAGGCCTCGACGTAGATATTCCAACTGAAACTCTCGCCTCGAGGTTCTGACCACACTGTCGGCGTAAGTGTGATTATCGAGTCTCCTCCCAAGGTATCTTCAGACGTGGGGGTCAAGTCCATGGCTTACTAGAAACTCTAGGTCTGGAACAAGATTTGTGAAAGAAAGTAATGATTCATATAGACTTCCGTTACTACAGCAGCTAGTAGTGGACACAGACTGTCCCTTGAATCATTTTTAGAGCTATTGGGTCACTCTCCCTGACCGCAAGCAGCTACTCTCTTTCCCCGCCCTCCAGCTCCCTGAGCTTGGCAGGGACAACTAATGCAGGTGGTTGTAGCATGTTAAAATGTACACCACCTCATGCTTCTCTCCTAGCTCTGCCTCCACGTCTGCTGCTTCGCAGAATCAAATCTCCTTAATGCTTCCAATTCTTGAATCATTTAAAATTCCTGAGAATCTAAGACTGGTGCCAGTTTCCTATTTCTTACTGCACTGTGCAGTCTTCATCCTCTCCTGGATGATCTGCACCTTTTTCGCCTACGATCTGAAAGAGCTGCTAAAATTTCTCCTTTTCCGAAAAGAGAAACTCGGTCTCATCTTCTGGATAAACCATGCCCACTGCCTAATACAGTCAATACTGACATGGATGATGTATTCATGCCATGGATGACATCGTAAGGACTCGACGTAACTACTAAGATATCCAACTATCACTCTCTCCTCCAAGGGTCAAGTCACACTGTCGGCATCAGTGTGAGGTCACTGGGTCTCCTCCAGTAGAAATCTCAAAAGTGAGGGTCAAGTCAACAGTTTTAACCGGGACCACTCAGTATCAAACAATCAAAAGGATAGGAAAGAAAACATCACAATGAAATGTGTCTTTTTATTATTGTATCTCATAGTACAAAGACATGAATAAAACAACAACATGGAACTAGAAGTACAAAGGACGTATCCACTAGTTCCTCTCTTGTCCACCTACTCCTGGAGCTCTACTGCCTTGTCCACTGCTCAGTTGTTGCTCAAGCACCAGCCGCTGCTTCTGTCTCGGTGGCTCCTCTAACACCCACGGATCAACTATGTGGGGGGTCGTACAGTCACATGCTAGGTGACCCTTCCTGCCGCAGGAGTAACATTGTCTGTTTCTGGAACGCCTGGTTCTGACCCCACCCCGGGTGCCCCATACCACCGATCCTAAAACCCGAGATCACCCAAATGCTGGTCTGGTCCTCCTGGACCTCTGCATCATCTGTCTACTACCCACAGATGACTCGTCTACTGATTGAAATCCCTGCGGCAATGGCAGAAGCTCCTGTACACGCTTGGGGTGTAGAGCTACTGGCACAAACTCAACACTGAAGAAGGTCTCGAAGTCTTCCCATGAGAAGGTCATCCCGTCGCAAAACTAGAACAAGTGGCTCCACCACCTGCCTGCTTCTGCCTGAAGAAGGCTGGCAGCAAAGATCACCATGAAGTCTGCAGGCATCTCCACTATCCTAAAGACTCTCACCACAGCCTCCAGCCAATCTTCAGCCGCCTGCGGGTCCATCTCTCCCAGGAACCTGGGTGGCCTCTGGTGCTAGAACTCGTGCAGCACGCTCAAGTGGCGTGCATCGCATACTGATGGGGCTGGTGGCATCGGTGGCCCAACGTTTGGTAGTACCGCTGGTGCCTCAACTGCAAGAGGTCCCTGTACCGAAGCCTCGTCGCTCAGCAGGCTGTCAGTATGCACTTCCCTATGGGCTCTAGCTGGTCGTCCGTGAAAAGGCATCATGAAGAAACAACGTGACACGGTCAAACGATTATACCTTGGGAGCTGACCTGGTTTGAGCTGTTTTAAGGGAAAACCTTTAAAACACACATGCAATTAGTGTTTTTGTGCACAAAGTTGGAAATTAGTTGTCAGGGTCCTGGTGTATGGATACGTCGGCCGCCCGCACCAACACTGGACTCCCTGAACTGAAAACCACACTCGGTACTCTTAACACTATTGCTTCACAGAAAGAAAATATCAGAGTTATATGTTCTGCGGTAGAACCGACTCCTCTAATACCAATTTTTCACGACCCGTCCTTGGGGCCCATCCCGTGACTACCCCAAGCCCACCATTCATCGGCCAGGGGCTGGCGACTAGAACCAAAGGAGTAAATCCCGATAACTGGGAAGTAATTGCCTTTATAATAGTAAACAAAACACCAAAAAGTACAAGAGGAAGTAAAACACTAAGTACAAAAGAAAGTGCTGAAAAGTAAATGGGCCAGAATACAAACCCAAATGAAAGTAGAACTACAACTGAACAAGTATAACAGAAAAAGGCAACAGCTGGAAGAACGGAAGCAACTTCTGGGTCGTCCTCCTCATATCCTACCTGAAGGGTAGGTACAGATAGTGCAGCTCCTGGTTCTTCCACCACGGATCCTACCTGAAGGGTAGGTACAGATAACGGAGCTCCTCAACGCTCTCGCCCGTCAAACTCCGCTGTGTGTCATCTTGTCGCGAAGTCCAACTCCGGATACTGACTCGTCGTGTAGTCCACCTCCGGGTACTGACTCCAGTCCATGAACACTCGGCCTCCGTCAGAACTGCCCGTTGTCTGCAACCAACACAACGAGGTGCGGGCATAGCCCATGTAGGGGTGAGTATAACGATACTCAGTAGGGACCCCGAGACCCTCAAGGCCTCACTAAAAACCAACAAGGATACCCAAAAATATGATCTCAATAGATAACCTCTACTTAGGTATATGCCCATATATATACCTATGTTATCAAGTAACCCATATCAATCATGAGGAAACACAATGATCATGAAATCAACGGATAACCACTACCCAGGTATATGCCCGTACATATACCTAAGTTATCAAGTGACCCATTTCAATCATGAGGTAAAAACAAAGGTCAAAAGTCTCAGCTCAAACCAGGATTTTAGTTATCGAAACCGTAACTGATGAAGAGCCTCATCTCTGGAGTGTAAAGTGGTCCTGTCACGACTCTGAGGTACTTCTCACTAACCTAAGACTGCTGAGGTACTCCTCTTGTCGAGTACTGCGGGTCAGCCACCCAAACACAGTAGTGCTTCCCACTGGGGTATTCCACCCAAACACAGTAGTGCTCACCCCATGGTAGCCTACAGAGGTACTCTCCGGACGAGTACCACAGGTCTGCACTGTCACACAGGTAGTGCTCCGTCCGCTATGGGTCTTAACCTCACAAATTAGTGCTCTGTCCACTGGTCTAGTCAACCTATTCCAAGTCGAGTCGGTCAAGCAGTCATTAGGCCTCAGCCAGCTACACGATCTCCATACTCCGTACGCTCATCTCTGGTAGGGTCCGCTCCACGAGCTACAGGTCGATACTCCAAGTATCTCAAAGTCCAACTAAAAAGTATCTCAAAGGACCGCCTCATAATAGGGTTCTTAACACAATAGACGACGCGTCAATCAGATGTCCGGTCTGTGACATATTATCCTTTTCGTCCTAGGGGCCCAGTTGGTATCGTGAGAGAACCAACCCGGCCGTATCAAAACTGTACCCCGAACTCTCATAGGGTGTACTCATAGGGACTGTTTCTCAACGTGATCACCAACGTCACAACGGTTCGTCAAACGAACGTCCAGTCTGAAAGATATCAGCTTTTCCGTTCTAGGGGCCCGGTTGGATTTCGAGTACAATCCAAAACGGACACTATCCAACAGCAAGCAAAACTCGGGCGAATTGTGCCAAAAGTTCCGTCTCATCAAGAGGAAATAAACGAGACATATGGCGCGTCAATCGGACGCCCGGTCTGGGAGTTATTGGTTTTTTCTTTCCAGGGGCCCGATTGGTTTTGTGAGTGAACCAACCCGACCGCACTCCGATAGCATCCAATCCTCGAGCAGAGTAAGCCAAAAGATCCATCTCACTTAGAGGAATCCATCAAAGTCGACGTCACGTCAATCGGACGTCCGAAGTTCAAGTTATGAGTGTTTTCGCTCCAAGGGCCTGGACGGTTCCGTGCACGAACCAACCCGGCCGAACACAAAGTATTCCAAAACATTTAGTATAATATTTCAAAACGACCGTCTCGGTCCAAGGATCGCATCATCACTGACGGAGCATCAATCGGAAGTTTGTAGCCCAAGATATGGGAATTTGACCGAAAGTGATCCGAAAGTGGGGGTTTCGGGGCCGGAGCGACCCGGACGGCGCGGCGCGGCCCGATCTTCCCAAGACCGCCCGACTCGACCGGGGGTTCGTCCGAATGGCCGAACTATGAAGGGGGGCTCTGCCCCCGCGTGAAGAGTCGCGGCCCTGCGGTTGGGGCCACCCGTGCCATCGGACGCGACAGCCGGCCACGTCCCGCCTCTCCACTCTGGTCACGCGCGGTCGCGGGACCGCGCTCCGCCGCCGCAGCTTCAGCCGCAGCAGATTCTTCTGGCGGCACTCCGGGTGCCGCTACCCCCGACCGCCGGCACCGCCGCACCGGCGTGGCGCGCGGGCAGGGGCTTACGCGAACCACCGGACACGCTCCGATGGTCCGATTCGCCTGCGGACTTCGCCAAAAGTCCTCCTGGGACCCGACCTTCACTATGGAGGCCTCAAAATTACCTTGCGGCGACGTTTGTTGTCTCCCGTCAATCCGCACATCAATTAACAAATCACACCGTCTTCGTGTTTCTCCAGCGCGATGTGATGGCGTCATGCCCCTTCACCGTGGACCGACTCCATCCGCGGATGTCTTTGGGTTTCTCCGACGTGGCACGAAGGCGTTGCATCCTTGTTCGTTTTCATGGTGCGACGCGACGACGCCGCACATTCCTTGCCGCATGATTCCGCGCGATGCGACGAAACCACCCTATTCCCGTTTCAATCAACAATATAAACCAACATGGAAAAGGAGGAGGGTCAACCGTGTTTTTGCGGTCTGAACCCCCTCCCGTTAAATGATAGCAATTGGTCATATTTCATGAAGAACGTCAAGGTAATAATCTCGAAAAAATTAAATAAATAAACCCCTAAAGTTTTCCCACAAACAAGAATTCCCAACCCACAACATATTATTCGTGGATAAACTTGATGTTTAGTTGATCCGAGTTCTTTGATTTAGAAGGAAGTAATATGGGGTTTATTAATATTCACAAATCAATTCCCTGCATTGAGCGAATCTAGAACGGGGGTTCTCCGCGGAAAACGACGTCGCGAGGTAAAGCCCAGCATGTTGACAGAGAACGTCTGAGGAAGTGGCATCACCTTTTCTTTGACACAGGAAGAAGATCCAAAGAGGGTGCGTCGTCGATCTTCGGAAAAAGGGGTCACACCCCAGCTGTGGAGAGGAGAAGAGACGGCACGTCGATCTCTTCTTACAGTGACGGCGTTCTTCGTCGAAGTCTTAGTGTTTTTCGTGATGATGATGAAAACACCCAAGAGCTCTCTCTCCTCAATTTTCTACACACAACAACCAACCAAAATAAAATAAGGCTCATCCTTATTTTATTAACTCATGCCACAATTCAAAAAATTCAAAACATAATTTTATTAATTGAATTGATGTTTTGGAATACTTAAAGACAGGAGAGGAAAAGTCACCCATATTAAAGGGAAGCTTAAATGTTTAATGTGTTACACAACTTAAGGTTTGAAATTCAAGAGTTTGAAATTCAAACACTCACATTAAACACACTTAATTAATAACATAAGTTATCAAAACATAAGTTATCATATTAAAATATGAGTTGAGGGAGTTAAGGAATATGAAGGGTTGGGGTTCATGTGGGCCCCACCACCCTCATAACCTCCCTTGGGAAGTTGGGTAGTTACCCAACTTCCACCCAAACCCTTAAACCACATAAAGAAAAATAAAAATCGTAGTTAAATTATAAAAATAAACTTCTAGAATTTTTATCATCTTCTCACGTGAAAACGCAACTCCAGATTAGGTGTTCCTAAGAAATTATCGGCGATGTGGTTTCATCGGTGCCCTCAGAATTTGATTCTGAGCACCAGTTCAAAAGTTAGAAGAAACCCGCTCATCCCATCACTGAACATACCCGAGCCAAACTTCGGAAAATGATTCCGGGCACACCGGGCCTCAGAATCAGGCTCCGTCAGAATTTGTGTTCTTTTAATATTCCAAATAAAATTAAGAAAAAATTTTCCTTGAAATTTCTAGGCCTTTACAGAGAGGGCCTCTTAATATGTTCATTATTAATGGCCAATTCATATACCACATGTCTAATGTGGATCTAATGATTATCCCAAAATACATAGAATATAATGTTCATCTTGGAATACTTTTTCATAATAGAAACATAATGGTACATTATAAATTTCCTCAATACATTAATACCACATAAAAGGAATGGTAAAAAACTATATTATGGTTGTTGCCCTTTCAATTCTTCCATCGATGTATTTTTTAGGCAGGTTTATACATGAAGGTTGGAAAACCCTATGTTGGCCTATGATATACAATTGTTAACTACAAATCGATTGGGGACTGACGTTATGGATTCATGGTGCATTCTTGACAATTACATTTTCCTTCTTATTTGTCTGAGATAAATAGTATATTTAGTACCAATAAGTCTGTTTGAATCAAAATATTTACAAGCCCATGTCCATCTGATGGAAGTAGCATCAGTGGTAGTTGATTCATCAAATGTTATTTAGAAAAATTATTTTTCATGATCTAAGAAATCCCAAGCAAACATTTGAAAAAAATAAAAAATTTCCCAATACATTTTATCCATCATAGAATTTCTATATTTATTCTAAACTTAGTATTAGAAAAAATGATGATAAACTTCCCCACAGTCTCCCTGCAATGACTCTATTATTTATGGATGTCAGTGTATTCTATCATGGAATCTATTGACTAGATAGGGATACAGATGCCTCAGAATTAACTAAAATTATTTTGGATTCCCACACAGACATAAAAACTGAATAAAAAGAGGAGAGACATATTAATTCACCTCCAACATTTGAGGAAGGTGTCTCCACCACCATTAAAGAGATTAAAAAATAGGTTTTAGGAATAAAAGAAGACCAATGAACAAATTTTATTGGTGAAACCATGCCTCTCTATGAGATGTTGATATATATTTTCTTTCCAATACCACATCACTATGTGTTCACTTGGTATTTTAAAAATATTCCACGGATGCACCCCAATGTGGATACTCATTATCTAAGCTTACCAAATGGACGTGGATGATTCAAGATGAAATCCATGAAAATGAAACAATCTCATGAAACTAAATTAGAATAGAAATTTAAAAATAAATCAGTGTATAATTTTTATAAGTGGAGAAATACACAAAATGGATTGTCAACAGCATCCATATCAAGAAAAAGAATTGGTATATCATGGTCTGCATTGATTTTTTAATCCATAATTAATGAATTCCAAAAGATTTTTTTCTATTTTTTATCATTAAAATTTCGATCAATCCATCTAGTATACTCTAATCCATTTCCTTTGTGGAGGGGTATTTAGGGTATAATATAACAAACATAGCCACTGAAGATATGGAATCCACTAAATTCATAGAACCATAAGAAAACATCTCATACTAGGTCATATGCATTAGATTAATGAATTATGAAGCTTCTTACCAACACATCATTCATCATATATTTGAAACCATTTTGGAAAAAATTCATGGAGTTTTTTGTTGAGGAACTGATGGTTAAATATCGAATGTTACACAATTATCTCACTACAATTCAATAAATCTTATTTAAATTGTATATAAATTTTAGATTAATCCTCAAAATGGTTATTTAAACGAAAATTAAATGAAATTCCCGGAAATATTTTTTCACAACCATGACATCAACCTTTTCCCAAACAATTATTGTACAGTTCTAGAAATTTCCCAACTACAGAATTTTAAATAACTACGTGAGATCCTTGGTAACTAACATATATTGTATGTTTAAAAGAAATCATGTATGAGAATCCACTCATCGTAAATAATTTATTGATGATAAGATTCATCAACCAATGGTATGAGGACTTCCATGAATATTTCAAGAATCTAAAGAAGTACCAACATAATCCATCATTGTTGATTGATCTTGTAGATGGAATGATACTAATACTCTATGTGGGAACTATGTAATGATCACTTGGATCTCTCATCAAACAGAAAAAATGATTCATGAAATAAAAAAAGGCCCTTTCTATCTCAGTCAAACAATTCTAGATATAATGAATATATATTATGATATTGATATGAACTATATTGAACTCATATTTTAGTGTACAATTGATGAAACATGATTCACCATGGATTCAATATGGTCTCTTGTATGGACTTGATCTACTATATTTTTAGACACCCTATGTTAAAATTACTTTTCGACCCATGTTTGGTTATCCTACAACAGTATTTGATCTAATTAATTTCACTAATGGTAGATAATTAGAATGCACTGGATAATTTTCTTGTGGGAAATTCAATCATAAATATTATTCTGGAAGACACCAAACATCATGAAGAAGATGTCTTCTATACTGCTGAACATCCCAAAAACTGTGAGGTGTATTTTGAAGGTGGATCCCGATGTCCCTATGGATAGTTAATGTAAAACCAATATCTCAACAAGGTTAATTTAGGGATTGTATTTTATTTTATATGAAAATGTATTTTTCCTTAATATTTATCACATCTAAATGGATGCACAAACATCGAGGTATAATACCAACCCCATTTTTCTAGACTGGAGAATTCCATGTTGCTATATAGAGCCTAAAAGAACACAAATAGTGACACAAATTTAGTAATAAAATAGTTCAATATTTATTTTGATATTAGGGAGAAATAATTGCACCCCCTCATCAATTACAACAGATGATTGATTGAAGGAATAAATTTGCAACCAATAATATATCATTTCATGTGATTATAAAATTATCATGTTAATTCACTATCCAAAGAATTTATAGTCCTGAATTATTCTAACAAAGACATAGTTTTTTATTTAACATGAAACAAATGGAGGTAACTCCATTCATTATCTATGAGGAATAGGAAAATAATTAGTTAAACACATCCTAATAGATTGATAAAATGAAATCCAACATTGGTTGGGTAGATCCCATAATATATTACCACCAAAATGGAACCCTATCATATGATATATCCAAATGATAATAGATAATATTCCAAAGAGAGAACATAAACCTTTGGGATACGTGAAATTATCAGAAATCCATATATGAATGTGGATTCGATGGAATCCTACATTGATGAATTTTCTATTCATATAGGATTTCCATGCAAGATAATATCACCATTACCAATTTGGGATATGACTGACATTGATGATTAAGAGAATTGGAATCTACATGAAAATAATGATCCCAGACTATGTGAAATTCACTACATGGTGCCAAACATGCTAGATTCTTGTGAACATGATTCATCATCTCCCATATCAGATGCATAAACCTATGAGTACTTCATCATATTCATTATAGTGAATATATGTGGTGGGGTCATGTCCCCTAAATATAGAAAGTATGTATTACAATATGCATATAGTTACAGATTTATTTACCAAATGTTACTAGGTCATACCCATCAAGGAATTCAAGATGAATAATATTTTCAATTTATTAATGTCCCATATTATCAGGAGAATTGGTTCCCCCCACCCAATATTGATGGACATCAACACTATTTCTATTCATTCATGAAGACAAAATTATACCAGAAACAAAACATAGAGTCCAATCATTTATCTAACTATCATGAGGTATAAAATTGATAGATATACGCCATTTATATGTCATTATAATATGTACTCCAAATATTTGCTGGATAATATTAAATATTCTAATAAGGATGAGTTATTTCATGATTTATTATGTTACACTACAACCACACACACATCCATGTGATCCACCCCATATTCATTTTTTATGGGATAGAGGTATCTTCCCTAGTCTATTTCCAGATACCATCACTATGAAATGATATATTTGGTCAAAATTTTAATGAAGTTGTATCAAAATAGTGTATGGATGAGTTGTGATGCCTCGATGATAAATGGTTGTGTACACTGAAAAAACTCCAAGATATTTAGAGTCATATTACGAGATCCTTCATCAAAAGGGCTCACCTTCTCATGTTTATTCATTGAGAATTGGAATTGGTTCTCATTACCCTAATGATACCATGAATGAAAACTCTGAAAGTAGAAAAAATGTTATAAGGGAATTAAATCATAAATCTATTCCAAAACATCTTACTCAATGGACATAATGGACGAGGAATGTGTTACACCACCAACCAAAGTCATGTTTTTGAATAAGTACTTTTTATATAATCTTTCAAAATGCCATGTCATGGTTGAAAGACTATAAAAGTTTTTTTATTCTAATTATTGGAAGAAATTAAGTTAACAATACTTTATTCCATGTTGAAGTGGTATGATTTATACGACACAACATTAAGATTCCTAGATGAATGGATTTAAATTGCACAAAATTAAGTCACACATGAGAAACATTAAACAAAATTTCCATTCAATTACTTATGTGTATGAAAAAAGATGTATCCCTGTAGTTATGTTCAAGTGAGAATGACATAAGGTTATTTCTCAATAGCTACATGTGGCTGGATTTCTGTTATTTCAGGATACATCATAACAACCATATCTCAAATCATGGATCCGACATAATTATAAATGCATCAATTCCCCTCCCTATGTATGGGTCACACAAATGAAGATTATTTTACGTTGAAGAACCACATGTGTCTTTATTAAAATTTTCACATGAAACATAGTGAAAAAAAGATCTCAGATCCTTAGTTTATCCCCAATATAAATGGGAATGGCTTTTTCGAGGTGTGTGGATAAAACCTTCTCAAAGATGATTCCATTCATTAAGTGTGGATTGGTTCCCATTTCAAAATGATGATTTTTGAATCATTGATCCCATATCCTAGGTCTATACACAATATATATTAAATAATATGACTCTCTCTATATATGGTTCAGACCTTCGTAGAGAATTCCGCATTAAATAACTATTTGTGGTATCATTTCAAATATGAAAAGAAATGTATTGAGGCCTAGAAAACCAAATCATTGTTTTAATAGTATTATAAAATGGAAACATTGAATCCCCCATACTTATGATTTATACTTTCATAGGAAATTTTTTATTCAATAACAATGTGTGGCTTAATTCATTATTTCATATGATACATACTAACACCTAGATCAAAAATATTGGTTCCATATTTAATAATAAAAATTCACCCCTCCCTGCATATTGGCTAGACCTATATAGGGAATATTATCAATAACTATTTTTGGATTGACTCATGTTACCACATCATATGTTTTTATACAAAGATCTCCAATCATGGGTCCATCTAAAATATAAATAGAAATATTCCCCCGACCTACATTTGATTCAGACCTATGTAGGGAATTTTCCTTCTAAGAAATATGTGGAGCATGATACAAGTTATCAAAATATTGGCACTAACTTTTAATACCAAAATATTGGGCAACACCATAATATGATAGATATATTCCTTATCCCCACATAGGAATTCAAATAGTGTAATGAATTTATTTTTCAAGAACTATATTTAGATTGTTTTCCAGTACTTCGTGATACATAATGATTACCAAAAAATCCATTTCAGGCCTAGTAAAGAGTTATTATCATTCACAGTAAATAACTACCATGAGTGTTAGATCCATTCAGGGTATCTAGTTCATATTTATTTTTCTATATGCCCTCATATTCCATATCATGTTGTATCATTAAGCTCAGTCTACTATCTATAATTCACTTGTTACTCATGCCTAGCTTGAACATTTTTAGGATATAGGACCTGAAAATCACCTATAATTAGGGTGATTGAGATACCTCCTAGATAGGGAATTTTCTCATAGTGGGATGATGTTAATCATCATGAAAATATCATTTTCACAAGTTGTTAAACTAAAAAACAAAGTCATAGTCACATGACATTAAATTGTGAGATAAGTGGTCATCATGAACAAAAAATCACCCCCTAATGACCTTTATTCAATAATTCCATGTTTTATCCCATTTCACAAAAAGTGAAAAATACAAAATGGAGTAACATTTAGGGTTACTATACCCTACATGAACTTTACAAAACAATCAAACAACATTATATAATTGATACATGAGTCTATAATAACCAATTATTCATGTTGATATTTATTACTTTGAACCACATGGACCATTATATCATGTTCTCTTGGTTCCCTCCAATAAAAAAAAATCAAACCATGGACTTATTATACCAATGGGTCCATAGTAGTTTTTTGTTGTGAATAATACAATTCATTAGAGCATGTTTATAGGGGGTTTGGTTATAGAGTATAGGGTCCCATTAAATTTTGGAGTTATTTCCTTGACTTCCAGAAATATGGGATTCCACCATTAATAATGGTTGAAATATAAACACTCATCCCATATATTATTGGCTCATATATTCTTTGGTTAGAGTTTACACATTCTATAGTATAAATCTAAGAGTAATTTTGGATAACGGAGATGTCCCATATCTGTGCGTCATACCCACTATAAAATAAATATTTTAACATCACATTATTTTACCATTTTATTACAATGTATGTATCGCTTATGAATACCTAAATTCCTTGAGAATAAAAAACCCTATGGACACCAAATTTTCAACCTAAAAATATCTTCATTGACATTTAATTACTAAATTTCTATAAACCTTGTTCACATATTCTCTCAATATTTCATGAAAATTTATTAATAGGGAGTAAAAAATCATGATGGTACCTTGATATGATTATTTTTTGAATTTAACAATGTATATGAGTTTATTCCTAGGGAATATGTTGGTCCCAATGGTAAGGTCCCACTTAATATCATGAATATTGTTCTAATTGCGTGGGGCTGGTCCTAGAACTCATAAAACAATCATTCATGATACACAAATTTAAATACATTATTTTTTCACCCACTTTCCCCATGTCAATGATAGATTATGAATATATTGATGATTCGTACCATATAATTCCATTTCATAGAGGAAGGACTCTAAACATCAATTAATTTATATGAAATTTACATGTAAATTAGGTTCGGTTACCCCATGTATACATAGTGATTCCCATAATGGAAGTTGATGTTTTAAGGACCTTGAATTCTCATAATTGAGTTTCACTTCTATATTTATGTCATGTGGTATAAGGAACACACATCACAAAATGAAACCAGCACAATATTATTACCATAAATATATAATGTTAAATTATTCAAAAATATATACCAATAATAATTTCAAAAATTAAAATGGGAGGATAAATATAAAATAAGAGAATAAGAATATGATAATTTGAATCCACTTAATACACCATAACGAACACACTCATAAACAAAGATGGAGATATAAAACATAATTCTAATAATACAATATTCATATTAAAGATAAATTTATGTATAAACAAGAGATATAATAGAAGTTAAAGAAGTATTAACAGAACAAGAGAAATCTATAGGATGTTGGGAACCCATATGACCATTATAAATAAAACTACTGGAATAGTAAATGGACTATAAGAATAATAATCTAACCATTTAGAATAGTACTATGACCGTTATACCTGTAACCCCAACTATAAAAATGAAATAAAATATTTATGTATCTTATAAAATAAAAATATGATATATTTATATAATTTTACATGTGAATCAAGGTTTTCAAAAATAAAACATTAAGTGATGGAAATTTTTTAAAATGTAACTATTTAATTTTCAATATAATACTATATACAATTTTTTAATAGAATTTTATTTGATAAAATAAAGTAATTAATTAATAATATGTTTCATTATAATTATAAGATAATGTTATTAGACGTTAAATAATTTCCCTATGGTTCATAAATTTGACTATATATTAAAATCATTATATTTGGAATAAATAGGGATTTCATTAAAAAATTAAATTTCTCATATTTAGAAAATTATTTTCAAAAACATGATTCAATTTTTTGAAATCTACATTTAAAAAGATAGTGCATTTTAGATATTTTTATGAAATAGTATAACTTTGCGTAAATAATGATTTGATATAATTTACTTTATTTAACTTTATAAGAAAAATTAATGACTTTTTGATTCCTGGATGATATATGAAAACGTTAATTTTAACAAAAGTGAATCATTTACTATATATGGGATCATGAATTAATAATATTTACATTTTTTCCAAAATAATAATGCAATGAATATAATGATCAGAAACACCACTCCCCTCCCTTTATAAATACATCATATAACCACCCCTTCTCCCCAAACCTTTTAGTATTTAATATTTTCAATTCTCTAATAAACCATTTTAATTCCCCTCTCCCCGAATCCCAGTGATCTAGTCTCACCATAATAACAATTCCATGATTTGTAAGGGGACCTTTGAGGAGGTGATATTCAAGAGGTAAAATTATGAAATAACCTATTTTAATTTATTTTCTTCTTCTATCATCTCCTCTTCTCATTGATTCATAAAAAGAATAATTAAAACTTTATATTTTATATAAATTAAATTTATATTTCTTGTAGAATACGATCAATTCATACCTTTTCACATATCTTCTTTTTCAATAAAATTAAACCATGGTACAAATTATGGTCTTTAACTGTCTCTATGGATAATGAGTTTTCATTTTAAATTACCACCATCAATGAAAGTAAAAAAAGAAATATTATGGTAAAATTTGATTATAATATTAATATTATAAGTTATTAATATTTAGAGAACTAATATTTTTACCTAATAATTTATTAAATTATACTTGATCCTGATGTTTGGTAATACTGTCTAAACAAACTAATCACATAATAATAACATTTTTACTAAAAGAAAATTCAAAATTTCATTGGAAAAATTATATATAAGACAATTTATAATTGATTATCTGAATTAATATAATTTATTCTCTCTTTTTTACTTTCTTTTTCATTTTATATAAACTTGAATAACTATACACAAGTGTACTGACCATGAAACCATCAAATAAATGCTACTATAATAACAAAATTAAACTAAATAACTCATAAAATTTCCATATATAAACATAATCAAATTAATAAATAAAATATATTTGAAAAATGTTCTTAGATATGTAATTAATGAAGATAATTTTATAATCCATTACATTATATTTCTGATTAAAATTAATTCAGACATAAGTAATGATATTTTTCTAAACATCTATAATTCCATTGGGAAACCCATTATCTTGGTTTTCCTAAAATTATCAATTTATAATTATAATATAAATATCCAATATTATGTTAATATTTTATAAAAAAATATATCTTTTTAAATTAATATTTATTTTATATATAAATAAATGTTTTAAAAGGTTCCCTTTCACAATTTCACTTAATAAGAAAACCTGATAAAAGGGAACTAATTAATTTCCTAACACATTTTATGTACATTCAATAAAACGTTTTAATCCACCCAAATTTTTTAAATTCACACATTTTATCATGAAAAAATATTTTAGATCATATTTTACACTATTAAAAAAATTATTAATTTAACCTCATTAAATAATCGTTCTTCTTTTCACTAAAACTACACCTAGGTGGCACCTTTCTATAGTTTCTTAAACATGATTTTTTATGTTTTGACATCATTTTAAAATCATTATTAATGATATATTTTTATTTATAAATTATTAATTTTTATGGTATATTTAATCCCTTCTTACATGGATACCATTAGGATACACCATTTGGATATGCCTTATGACATGATTATGAAGCCCTATTTTTTCCCTGGTTAACCCCTATGTTAATTATTTAAGATATATTTGTTTATGTAGAATGAATTTGCATGTACATGTTATAAGGGGCGATATCACGAAATATTCAATTAATAGGGTAATCTTTTAGTCTCATGAAATGTTATTTATGGTTTTATTAAGTAATAATAATCAATTATGGGACTTTGGGAACCATGCGATATTGTCTTGGCAGTCAGCCTTGACTTTTTTTTATGTCAGGATATATGTTTCTACCACATTCATATATTGGAATGATAATATGACTACTTATTCTTTATTTTATTACACTATATTATTTTAAAATGATAAATTAATTTTATTTTACCATATTATGCTCTCTGAATCATATGTTTTTCTTGATTTCCATGTTTATTCTCTTACTCATATTTTAGCTCAACCATTTTGTCTATGTATTTTGCAAGTTATCCTTTGAAATTATTGGAGCTGGATAGTTGTAAGGATCCCATAATTGAGATAACTAAAAGTTTTTTTATTCTAGTTTCATGATTCCTAATAATATACCTAGTTTTCCAAATATAAAATGTTTTTTGATCCGTGGTTTTTATTTAAAGAAAATTTATTCTTATAATTATGGATTAATATGTATTGAATACTAGGTTCACTATAGTTGGTATGATTTTATGGTCTAGCTATTTTAGGGGATTATGAGTGATAAAAAAATATTATGACCCCTAGGGATAATAATATAACTTAAGATAACCTATATAGAATTTTAAGGAATTATAAGTTCAGATATACTATTCATTTATAATTTTATTAATATATGTTAATAGTATCCACAATCCCATGTTTTAGGTTGAATTAAATAATAATAGTACATGATTTAAAATCCCCATAACCAGACTATTCAATAAAAGATAATATAATTGAAGTTATTTCACCATGTATTGTGACCATACCCAATGAATAAATGTGATACTCCATTCTCTAAAAATTTACATCATGAACAATGTTACTCAAAATTAAATGGTGTAGGTACCAGTCTTTACAACCATGCATACAACTACCCATAGGGTGCCAGAACCCTCTTTGGATTGTCTGTCTTTCATACTCCACTTCACATTCCTTGTGATAAAATCCTTATAAATATTTCCCAACTCCTAAAATAATTACCCACCTCACTATTAAACCTTTTATGAGATATCTCTGAATAAGACCCCTAGATCATTCAAATTGTTGTTTATCCTACATATAAGAAAAGTCATCCAATCCTCCTGAATCATGGGATTTAAATAGTAGAACATGGAACCTCAGAGTATTTTGTGATCATCCTGGATGTGTCTCCATAAATCTAGCACCCTCCATTCACACTCCAATTGTTATGATTTACACCAACTGTATTATAACTATCAATTGTATTTGGAATCCCTCGCACCTTGAAACAATAAATCAGACCATATTTCAGCAATGACGTAGGGTTTCATAACCGGTCACAGGTACCCATCCTTCATCACCTCATCAAGGATATGGGGTGTACAAAACCTTCATGAAAACCCATGAATGACCGATTCTATGTATTCGTAATATAAAAAAAAATATTTTATGATAATGAAGTCTCCAAAATAATAAAACTAATAGCCCGATTCAAGATTCCCTAAAAAACAATAGATGGTCTGATATAAAAACCATAATCTTGAGAAAAATATAGTATGAACTATAAGACTCTTAAATAAAAAATATATTGTTTGACCTAGATGATCCTAAACTATAGAAACAAATATTCTGACATAGAGAACCCTAAACAAAATAAATAGACGTTTCAAGTTAAAAGACCATAAACTATAAAAATGGTCTAATTTCCAAGATCATAATAATCCAATTGATAGAGACACAATTCTTTCTATGTTGAAAACCCAAAAATGAAGCCATAGAATATAGTCGAGTCTCTACTCATTAGAAAAACACATTGTGAGTTTCAAGAAATATTTATACCTTATTATATTATATAAGAAAAACCCATTCATGATGAAATTTCATAAAGGGTGGCCTAATAAAAAGATGAATCCAATAGAGTTATGAATTCATCATATGAAAAACAGTCAAAAGAGTGGGAAATATGAAAAAAAAGATGGATATGAAGAGTTAGAGACCATAAAATATCCTTAAAAAATCAACTTATTATTCCTATGTGTATTGTTGTAGGAAAAAATCATAGAACAAACCCTCAGGAACATTTTTACCCAAACAATCATTTTATACTAGGTAATCTAAGAACAACTAGATCATGTATATTAGTGGGGATGATTATGAAATTATTTATTTATTATAAAATCTCAAGAATGTAATATAAATTCCATCATCATGATGGATGAATTTTTACATGATAGAAGCATGTAAAATTTGAAATGTTTATCCATTGTTGAAAAGAACGGGAGGGAGTAACATATAAATTTTAGAGTCTATCCGACAGTTTTGAAAAAAGAAAAAAACATTTATATTCATAGTCGAATTATTATAAAATCTATTTAGCTATGATTTAAAAATCATCTAGGGTCTTGTGATAGGTATCAATTGATTATTGATGTTTCATCTACTCTATTTCTTCCATTCATCCCATTGTAATAAGAGTATCAGAAAAAGAGGAAAACAATTCACAAATATTCTGGATTATTATTGATAAGGGAGATGATATCGATTTATCGAACCATGTGTGAGCTAAAAGTTCTTTATATTCTATTATCACTATAGTCATGTAATCTATATTAGTGTGACACTAAGATGATTTATGGTGTATCTATTCAAGAACCTCAGTGGATTCACTTAATTATTAGTTATTAATGGTAATATCATCATAGACACGAAATTCCCTTTTATCACTGAACAAGTTTAGAAGAACCAAGTCAATTAGATAAATCATATCATACAATTGATGATCATAAGAGACACTGACTCTGAAATAGTAAATGAGCTAGTGAAGGAATTCTTCATGGTAAAAAACACGAAAGTGGAGTCCCATTAATCCTATAATATATTTCCCTCAAAACTAAATTATCTTTACATTCAATACTCAGTGATTTTTTGAATGGTCACATGGGATAGAAGAATAGTTCGTGGAATCTTTTAAAATAAAAGGTCCATTGAAGGGGGATCAACGATGGTGATGAAGAAGAAATATATGAAGTCTCTTGTTTTATCCCCATATAGGTGAATCATCTTTCACTAGTTTTGAAGGTCCATATACCTCAAAAATCCAAACCCTTCTGAAAAGAGACTCATCGTTATAGAGGGATTTCTTCAATGGTGGTTCTTTCGAGTCCTAATTTAGTTCCATAATCATCATAAACAAGGGTATCCAAAAGGAACAAGGTTCTCCGCGTAGGAAAACTAATTGAATCATTGTAAAAATTGGGTATAATCCTGTTCATGGTAAAAGACATGATATATGTATATAGGGTAATAGGCTAGTGGAATACTAATTTTATCGTTTTTATCATCATAAAAAAGTATAACTAAGAATTGGTGAATGTGTCCAAGATTCTATTATCCACACACACTATCTAAAGGGAGAGGATAAAACCATTTTGTGTGGAAAAACTGGTAAGAAAACCTATAGACAGTATATGGATCACTAATTATTACTTCATTTACCCAAACAATAAGAACCACAACATGAAGTGATAAATTATATATCATTTTGAATGGTAACACATTCCAATATAAATAATACACCAATTCGGTGTATGATACAATATGATACTAAAATTACTAGTCTATCACAATATATCAATAACCACATCTGTTCGTAATAACAACTCAACCCTGAAATGTTTAGCATATTGTGATGGAAGAAGGAAAGAATAATATCAATAGAATTCACATCCTTATAACAGTAAAAATATTTCCTTATTTATAATAATAAAATATTAATTGGGACACTGAACATGTAGGGAATATTACCTTATTAAAAATTGCTATGGATATCAAAGTGGCAATAAAGGGTTGGAACAACCTTGTTAAAGGGTCTCCCATCCTCCAGTTCTGCTACCATCATGTATGTGCTAACTAGAATACCCAAAAATTTATTCCTAAAAGGAAATATAAATCAATTAAAATACAAGAGAATACCCCCAAAAATAAAGGTCTAGATATACCTACATTATCACCACATATCTATATGAAACATATTCAATGACTTTCAAAATTACATAATATGAACCCATACAAAACAAAAAATTTCAATAAGGGTGTCAATGGTGGAATATGGTATTTTCATGATTCCCATAATGATTATGTAATATTCTAGTTCAATATTTGAAAAATAAAATCAATAATTGGTTTAAATCGTCTAATAATTTCTTCTTCATAATCGTGAGAAAATATGTTCAAAGGTTGGATTTTGTTATGGGTCTTCCAAAACATATATAGCATCAAGGAACTCATCATACATATCCCCATAGAAAGCTATTCCCCAAATCTAATAAATAATCAAATTTAGGATCCATTCCTCACCATATGATAGATGAAAAGATCCAGTGTGTGTGCACTAATGGATGATAATTTCATTGTGAAGTTCTTGTTGAAGGAGCCTGATTAACTAAGAAATCCATGTTAACCCAAGAATGGATAAATATTAATTGATCATAGAATTATTTTCAATTCTTTATAACCCATATTTAACATGCCTATTCATTTGAATATTTACTATTAAGACACAAATAAAATTATAAAATCCATACTTTTGGGTTTTTTAGAGATGGGATTAGTATGTTTGGGTAATCATAAGATATTAGTTGATGATCATAAGGCTGAAAATCTGAACCCATAGTAAAATTATTCAACATTAAGGATATCCATTGGAATATAACAACATTTATCTAAATATCATCAGAATCCATTTATTGAATGTATTCAAGAGAGGATCACCACTAGTGAGACGGAAGATTGTTTTTAATCAAAGGAAAGAGAGTTTGATCTAGAATATTGAAAACATACAATGGAATTAAATATGGTAGGGGATATTATTGAATCTCAATCTGAAGAATAACATTTAAAAATTAATTGTCAGAAATGACTTGGTATCAAGGGTTTACATTGTGATTACCAATAATTAGGGCTCTCTTCTCAGCTGCATCAAAAGTTATTTTCAAATTGTAATCCATCTATAAAAAGTAGTAATCAAATGTTATATATGGTAAGGTAACCTTGACATAATGGGTAAAATAATTTTATATCATGATCGACATCACATTAATTTTCATGACACATATAAGGTTATAGATTCGCATGACCCATTATAGGTCTCAATAATTATGTGACCCTTGCAATATCGCCAGATTGATTGATACAATTTAAGACTTTTGATCAAGTGACCATATGAAGGTCACATGATTTTTATAAATAATAAGAAAGTATTCTATAGACTCTAAAATTACACTAATCATTTGGAGTAACAATATGTTCAAAAACCAACTACAAGGTTGAATCATATTATTATTCATTAGTTCACAGTTTTGTTGTATGATTCATCAAGTCAATGATATCATGTAAAGATATAGTGAACTAAGATCATATGATAGAGTTTCTTTAATAATTCTTGTTAAAGGATTATGTGAGGAGATATTTTAAATTGTTCACTCTTTATTCTCACCAGATGAGCATCATAAAATTTACAATGGATGAAATACCAAATTATGTGTATTATTTTCCACAAAAAAAATGAAGAAAAGTTGTCCAGAAAATGTGTATAGTATAATCCTCTAAGAGTTAGACAATTTCTAGACCATTAAAAGGTCACACAAAGCATCCATGAGTAGAAAATGTATTGTTTATTATCACATGTACCCATTTAACATGTCATTAAGCTCTTATAATGGTGACATATTTAATTATTGATCACGTAGAAGCTTTTAGACAAGCACCCTTAGGTCGCACAAATTGTCAGGATATAGGAACCTAACAATCCATCCAGCAATATTTTGAAAACTGGGAGAAAAATTCTCAAATGTTAAGAGCCACCTGTGTTCATAATACTCAAAAAATGAACCCATGCTGATCACAAGAAACTTCTGAATCCCTGGTAACATGCCTTCCTTACCAAGAAATAGACTGTTGGCATGTCACCACCATCACGAGAAAGACATCACACATGTCCAGGATGTCTCACACTCCCCCCATTGGCTCCAAAAACAATCATCATGTTTTTTTCATTATAATGATCAGTCTTCTCCGTAAGGCAATTTGATAATCACACAATGGATCACCGAGGGGGAGAATTATTTTCCTTAACAATACTTAATAAAACAGGCATGACCCAATCCCTTGTAAAATAAATATGCAATTAGAAATATGAAAAATTTGGAGCCTCTTATGATTGAAAATATCATGTTATGTTCCCTAGTAGTTCACCAGACACCTCAAACAGCAATGTACATGTTTTTCTCATCTTGTGAGGTCCCTTTGACATGTCACTCTCACCATGTAAAGTGCTTCAGGTATATCCATGTTTTCCTGCAATCTCCCTTCACCTCCATAATGAAAATAGATGTATTTCCATGAAATGATAATGCATCACCACATGACCATTCTTTGGTCACATGATGCATCATCATTGGAGACAGTGATGACCTTCGATAATAATCATGAATGTTCTCAAGCCCCCAAGACTACGAAAAATAAAAGAAGAAAATAATGTTGAAAGGTACGGAGACTCTTGTAGTTGTAAAAATCATGCCATGCACTCATACGTTCTACATGAACTCACAAAAGCCCGTCGATAAGGTGGGTTGATCCCATCGAGGCCACCCTCGAAATCCCTGTCTATCTCATAGAATGTACTCAAATTTATTTTTTTTGATCATGCGACGGCCTTTACATAGATTAATTTATCACATGAATGTCCTTAGACATTTCACACTATAAATAGAAAATTCCCATTGCATGACTATGGGATTATGAAAGACCCCGTTACTTGGCTATAATCAAATATACGGGGTGTTGAAGAGATAGTCTGACAGTCTCTAAAAAACATGTGATGCCCCCAGAATACTTTAAAACAAATCTCAGGAATTGTATGAAATTAAATCCCTCCACCAAATATATCCCAGATTAGCATGATACACACCATGAAAAGTGAAAAATAATCGAGGTGGTGAGGCATATAAATCCCCCACCCCATGCACTAAAAAATGCACAGCTATAATCAAGAATCAAGTTTCATTTCCGAGTACATCTAATCGGGAAATTAGAATTGTTTTTAAGCAAGTAAATTCAATTTAATTTCCTAATAAAATAATTTGAAGTTCATAGGAACATCGTGGAATCACTCACAGATCACATTAATGACAAAGGGTCACTTATCGAAAGGAAATACCACATAAATAATCAGTCACAGGAGACATAAAAAATTTAACACTGAATAAATCTAAGGAATATAAAATAAAATCCTAGAATAATGACTAAAAATATCAGAGACTTATACAGTGATCATATACAGTGATCTAAATCATCCCCACATAATCCATCCAGTTCATGCGACATCACCAGGACAGGCCATACATGTCATGTGATTATCCATTGGAATACTATTTGTAACTTGCAATGTCCCCTGGATGTGTTATGGAAAGACATATGGAAACATCTAGGCATGAAACTCATGTATAAAAAACACACAGGGCTCACCATCTATGCATCACGGTGACCTCTATACATGTGTCTCAAACAATTTTATATCACCTTTGTATGTCATCTAAGTATCATGATTGAATATGCATAGGTCATCTGGATCTCATGATATCCTTGAGAAAAAACAACCAAATCATGTTATTTTTTCTGAAAAGCCATCCAGATTGCACTATAACACCCGAAAAAGTCATCTAGGATGGGTAACACACTCCATAAATGTCACACTGATTATCATGATGCCCTATAATCTAGTCATCCAACTTTTATGATGATACCGGGGAAGCTCAGCTGAATCATGTGATGTTCCCATGTATTCCAGCATAGATCATTTGATGGAATCAATGATCAGCCACCCATGTCTTGAGATGTCCCGTAAACAAGTTAGCCTTGCTCAATCGATGGCTTCTATGATCAACCAGATTAGTCTTGTAATTATCTATAAAATATTCGACCATGGTAATGTGAATACCTCTAAAAATTTCATCCAGATTATGTGATATCCATTAGTCTAGTCAAATAGATCATGGTATTTTCTATATACATGTTAAGAATATATCCTTAAAACTTTAAAGAAGACACTCAAGGAATTTCAAGAACATAATAAACACATGCTATGAAGAAACACATACTGGGATAAGCAGAAATACCAAGACATTTTAACCTTATCCAATCTAAATAAAGGGAAATGTAATTGTATAATTATTTGTTTAATAATATATGAGAACTCTAATTCCTACCGTAACTAGGATACATAGTATGACTTCCTAAGGCTCGATCTCTATCCAAACTCTAATGGGTTATCCTAGTGAATAAGACATGCATCCATAAGTAGTGTGACTGATTATTTTCTATCCCATTTTATCAAACCGAGAATATATCACATCAGATTAGGGAGTGTAAATGATCTTATTATATTCACCATAAGTCTCTATCAAGATAAGGGTTTCCTTAGTGGGTAATCATAGATCATCTAAATAATATGATATTTCCCACGTGAAAGGGAATCCTTAGTGTGTAAGCCCCAACTTACTGAACTAATAGTACTCTAATTCCAACCACACCAAGAATACATAAGATTCCATCCTAAGGCTCAAGACTGACATAAATTTGGCATCCAATTATTTTTTTCCCACCATATCTTTTACAATCCATCTATTAGGATTTGATCTCTCTCATTGGCTAATGATCGTTCCTCATCCACTAATAGATTGTGAAATCACTAAACTATGGTGACTATTATTCCTTCCATTAGCAAGATATGTAGAATGATTTCAAATGTCCTAGAACCAACATTACACATACAATGGGTTGTCCCAGAACATAATCCCTATAAAGATATTGAAAAAAATTCTGATTTCATTATATCCCTTGTTTATCACATCAATCATAACTCATGTGGTCATTGAGAGTCATAATGATCATATCATGAGAATCATGAATCTCCAGCACCAAGGGAAACCCTAGTACATAATCCCAGATTAGTGGTATCATATGAGTACCCAATATTCAAGGGAATCTACCATGGGGAATGTTCTAAGGGAAAGAACAAACTATAAAAACCAAAAAAAAATTCAATGAAAAGAAAAATATGATGTCTCTTTAAGAATAAAACTCAAATAATATCTTCCAAAGTGCATACATATATTTTCTTTCTATACTATGATAAAATAAATGGGTTTAGAAAATTACATGGGTTTTGAATTCTATTATAATAATGGATCTGTTGGATGCATCATAATGGCTCAATTGCATCATCGAGATATTAACCACCTCACTTGATAAAAATTCTAGGGAGGTCCTTGATATAAAAATTCAACATATAATAAGGTACCCAACATAGGTAAATAGATGATCAAAAAAAAATACATACAGATGGATTCACAAAAAATTCACCGATCTCATTTCATATAAATATACCTAAACAATGATACCTTTTTAGGGTAACCAGTTATGTATTGGGATTAGGAATAGATTATCAAACATATAATAATTATTAAGAGAGTCTGAGAGTAGGAAACAGTACCCCTAAATTGGTGTGATGAGTCAAACCTCCCATCTTCTCATCCAATGCGAGTTCCAAAGCATCATTACATCTAAAATCCCAAAAGGACACCTACCTTTGGAAAATAAGATTATACATTGTTAGGGATTTCAGTATTTTTGATAGTATCTTTAAATTATTTTAAAAATTTACGAATGATGCAAATTATTTAGTAAAACATTAAACCCCCCACAATAAAAAAACATGAAAAAATCCATCCATATCATTCCAAAGAAACAAAATTGTTGAATCCTGTGTGAATCTGTAAAATTAAAAAAATGATTGTCTTATTATCCATCATGAAATTTTTCTAATTTCATACACAGACAAAAATGGTGAACCTGACCTGAATCTCTGAAACATCATGATGATTCGTTGACCATTAAGTGGACCATAGGGATGATCATCTATAGCTGGTATTCTCATGAAATAAGTCCGTATTTTCTTTTACATGTCCATGCAAGTAGAATGGACATATCAATAATAAATTTACAATTGTGTAACCAATGAATATATAATTGAGAACATATCATGCCTACAATAGTTCACAGATTTATGTCCTTATTCCTTCTTGAAATCATGACTATAGATACTAATCTCCTTATAAACACCCTTAACTGAGATCATTTCATCATCTCATGACTTTAATATAAAATTAGCTTCCATTGAAAGCCCTACGAGCTTCAGAATGACCAGACCCACCGAAAATCTTCTGCGTAGATTAAGGATTATATTGGTACAGAATACTGTAAACATGTTATGATCCCTACCATTTTTTCTTACTATTAGGTTCCAAAAGTACTGAAACTGATGAGTCCGCATTTCCCAAATAAATCGGATGTAAATCCAATGGTCCTGATTTACAATTCTAACTACTTCAATGTTTTATCCTCAAAACATTGAAATCACCAGTGTCATTATTTGATGATAGTGGATCAAGGAACATACTATGGCTATTGTCCAATTAAAGGGCCATTAAGGATGAATCCTTTTAACCACCGTCGATAGAATCTTCCTACTGGTACCTTTCAATAACCTACTAATGGAAAAACTCGACACACATACTCCTATAAAACCCATGGATGTGAAACAAGGAAGACACATTGGGAAAGGGAGGCCATAAATAATATTGAGTGGGATAGTATCCATATCCCCACTGATGATGTATACTATCACATTATGACAATATCCAATAAGAAATAACATATCCCTACTAACATGGAACGTGTCTATGGGAATTTTCATGCAGTAGTCATGGTAGATGTGAATGACCCTATCCCCATGACTGAATCCCATCATCATATTCATAGTTGACAAGGCGAAAGAATGTGGTCTCATATCAATAGTTCAATTAATTATATCCTTCTATATATATTGGAGAGAAAAACTTGCTAGGAAATATAACTTCTCACACTTATCGAAAAAGTCATCACTTTTTAGAAATAGTAGAAAAACACAGCTGATATATTCTAGAATTGGTAAAAATATAGGGATATGTGCACAAAATTATCCCTAAATCAAAGATACCTCGACAGTATGATCATTATAATATTGTTGTTTCTCTAGATAAAGAGTTCATTGTTCCTCTCTTCTAGGAGTATTAACCAGATGTTCTGGAAAAGGATTAGGTGTTGGATAAGGATCATATACCTAGTCTAATAGAGGCTCACTAGGTGAGAGTCAAGCATGCCTTGGGGAATGGTAACATGTATGTAAAAAATGTTTGTAGGACTATTCCAAAGGCCTTGGATAAGGCTCATATCCCTGTTCTGGTCAGGTATAGCCATGTGAGTGTGGAACATGCCATGAGACATGCTCATATTCTAATAAAAAAAAATTCCAAAATCATATTCCAAATCCCAGGATCATGATCATATACTCATTCTAGCTGAAGATCACCATGTTATAATGAAGCATGCCTCATGACATGATCATATAACAGTTAATGTATATTCCTTGTATATTCTAGTGGATCATGAATGCCAGGGGAATATTCATACATCCTCTAAAAAACTACACTAGTATCTTTACAAGGTAAAACATGAAGATGATCATATAAAATATCCCAGTAAGAAGGTTCTTTGAAATATTCTACAGTGGAATATATATTCATAATGAGATCAGATTCTTTTTCAAACTTGGTTTGGCCATGTGATAGAGCCACATGAATATTGAAAGAATCATATCCATACAAAAAATACAAGTGGAATATTTTAAAGGCTTGGGATTAGGTTCATAACCCTATTATGACCGACGATCAGCCTGTGAGATTTAAACATTCCTATGGATTGCATCAAATTCATATAAAAAATGATGGTTCTCATTCGCATATTCACGATTATTTTCAAATGTAGGCTCACACTTCCACAGAAATGGATGGTAATAAATATGGTCTGACAACCATCATATACTAAGATCAGATCCCTACATAATTAAAAATGGAAGGATATCATATTTCCTCTCTGATGTGAAATGAGGATCATATAAATAATATTCTCAATGATATTTTCGTTGTGTTTGTTCATGACACATTATCAACAACTCAAGGGGTTGTAAACACTTCAACCAATTTATAATATGATCATTACTATGATTATCTTCCTCATGTTTCTACGGAGAAGTATTTTAGAGATGATACTCCTGAATTATATCGTGGTAAACCTCCCCATGGTGATATCACTAATAGAAAAGGAAACCACCCATTTTCCAAACACCTATGCATAGAGAGGTGATCTAAACTTTGAATCCTTTAGATAGAAAGGTTTTTTAACTATCAGTGGTAACTGTATATATTTTCCAATAAAATTATATCTCCACTTAAATCTACTCAACACGAGACCACAAGAAGCACCTTCTTTGGTATGATTAGATAGATCTATGTTATTCTGATGAAGAGAAATATGAAAATGATATTTGGTTAGACATAACTAGAAAAAACCTCCCCATCATGTTCATGCGTCTTTCCAATTATGAATATTAGAACCTCTATCAACTAGAGAATAATTTCCTGAATTATATACTCCAAAAAATTTAGGAAACTAATCACAAACTTAAGGACCGAAACCTCCATTATTTAGGATATAAGGTTTGGCTACAGCCCATCAAGATCCTCTGTTTTCTTCTATACATTGATACATACTACTTGGCCTAAAATCAAAAACTAAATATCCCACCACAGATATACATCCAGTTTTCCACCAACACATCACATATCTTCAACAATTAATAGTTTAATATATGTCCTAATTTTTTATTTTTGGATGGGGAAAGTATGGGGAGTTACACTTCACCGCACCATTAGAATATCATTTCCCCTTAGATATGGTGTCCTGTAATGTCATAGTCTTCCAGGAAATTGTATGATAGGTTAATTCTTGGTTTCGATATTCAGTACAACAGAATTATCATGATTCAGTGATTCCAGGACTTCTTAAATGGATAAAAAGGATATAAAACAAGTCATTGAATTGGGCCCCTCAATTTAATAGTAAGGAAATTTATACCTGAATTACAAGGATGTAATCAACCAGAAAATATCCTATAAAAACAATAAATTCACGTGCTTCCATTTCAGCTGACTCCTAAATGGTAAAATCTATACCACATCAAAAGTCCATAGAAGCAGCTTCCATAGAATCCTTCCACGAGTGGACCTAGAAGACTAGCATAAGGGAGTATATACCACCACTTCATCCTCTTAGATCATTAATTCTCAATAAGATTTAGGAAATATTAGAAGAAGTGGAAAATAAATCCATCCCATAGGGCTAGAGGAATTTATATCTCAATACCATCACCAAGTCCGTCATCCCTTAAGTGGTTACTAATTAAATCAATAGAAATTGCAAATAAACTCTTCTAACTGGCTGGGAGGAATTATATATCAAATCCCAAACCAAAAATAATTAAATATTTATATTGAATCATCATATCCTAAATATCAGGATCAATCAATATTATGTTTGGCCCTAGATAATCCCCAGTTCACAAGGATATATATATTTTCATCTTCATAATCACCATAGAGAGAATCAGTCTTCTCCAGGTTGGGAGGTAAAAATCTATGGTCAATATATCATATGTTCCTCCCACCATAAGTCATACAACTTCAATTCAGATCCAGTTCAAAAATAATTTCCAAAACCATCATCAAGGTAATTACTCACAAGCTAAGATAAGAGAAGAATATGAAAAAGGAAATCAGTCCCATATGGGGTTGCATTCCAATGTGGATCAATATAGGCAAGATTTCAAGGAATGACCTTAATATAAGTAATTCATAATCATACTATTATGTTCCAAGTAATTTGATAACTACCATTTCTTGATATACCTCTGAGAATTTCTTTACTACCAACATAGAAGATATGGTGGGTGATGACGTAGATGCAGAGGGCTACTTTATAGAAAAAAAAAATTACAGTGATTTATGGGTTATTATGATGCACCATGTGAGGCTGCACAGACCCTAAACAAATGACTTATCCAAAATTGGGAACCTCCGAATATCAAGTTCCCACCGCTCTATAGGAACACTACCAAAGATAAAGGTAATGGTGTGGCTGTATCCTAATATCTTACCATAAGAGTCGAACATCCTTTCACAGATTTACAATTACTTTAATATGAGAATGATATTCAAACACTCAGACAGCTCAATGAGCAGCTAATCAGGGGAAATATTACCATTTAAGGGTTGGTGTCCGCAGAAACAACTGTTTTTTACTTTGATTACATGAGTGTTCACTTATTATATATTGTTCATTGTTCTGCATGTCTATAATATACTAATTTCTTGGAATATTTGTTGCATTAATAAGGTCATAGAAAATCCTCGCTATGATGAGAACCTTCAAATGGAATAACACTATTCTTAAATAATGTTCTGCGGTTGGATGACATACTATGATATGACACATAGTATACAGACCGTCATTTGTGAGTACTCGTAAGAAGATGAGACTCTCTCTCCTGGAGTTCACACGTAGTAGTCTCCAAGATGGGAGATTATTAGAACAGACCCACCAGTAGTAATTCTGCATGTCTTGGTTTCATCGGATATTTCAATCTGCAAGCATGTGTAATGGTACTTAGACTAGAAGATTATCATTAACTCGTGTAATGAATCGTGCACTGAGATTTACTGACGAAAACTGCCACGCAGATAGTTGGCGGGAAGTAGGGTATGTTGGGTGCGTCATGAGTGACAGTTTGTTAATGGATAAATCGAGGAAGGATTTGTCCCTTCCATTTATGGATATTGATATCTCGGCCCTTTGATTAAAATAGAACTGTCACATTAAATTCCATGGACATGGTGTAAATGACGAGTTTATTTCTGGCAGACAAAGAACGACGGATCAAGCATATAGGATTATGACACTTCCATGAAACCTTCTTGATGAGTTATTGAGACAAAGAGATTAAATTGCACATTAAGAATTCGTATGAGGAGATACGTCAATGTGGAATCAACTTCATTTTATTTGGTTCCTTGACCCGTTTCTAGACAGTAATCATGGACTTGAGGAAAGCCTGCCTAATGCCAACGAGAAAGTGGCCTAGAGGGTCACAGACTAAGGGTATCCAAGTATCTCAAGTTGAATAAATATTATTCTTGTACGTGGTTTAATAATTATTCAAGGAATCCTACGTTGTTTTAAATGATGGAGGAAAAATAAAATAAAACAAGTACACACTGTGTATTATTAAATGTACACACCGTGTAGTTTTATTTTGGAATGGAAATGAATAAAGGAAAACATGATATGCATGACGTGTATTTTTAATGTACACGACGTGTAGTTTTCAATGAAAAACAAGTACACGCCGTGTATTTATTATCAAATTCAATGTAGTTTTTCAGTCGGGATTTTGAGGATATAATATCGTTTTATTAAATGATATTTATGGTAATCAGCGTGAGCGCATGTTAATGAATTGAATATTCGACATGATGTTTTCAATAATATTTAATGAAATAAATGAACGCGTAATGCGTTCATTTATTATCATAACTCTACAACCTCAAACTCGATTATAAATATCTTCACAACCCCAAATCTTTTACTACAAAATATAATCGTTGTGCACAACATCTCTAGAGAATTCATTCAAGGTCGAAAGAACCTCTTCCTCCAAGAACGCTCTCAAGACCGAGAGAGATCCTCTTCCATCGGATCAAGACGATCTAAGGCGGACAACGCAACCAAAGGCTTTTCCACTCTAGCACACATAGAATCCTTTGGCAACGTCCATAGATATGAGGTACACGTGTGGATCACTGCTAGAGGGAGTCTCCACTTGGCTTCTGCGATGCAATGACGGATCACATCGACAACGTGATCGAGAACATAAATGACGAAAGAACACCCAAAAGTTATTTCTTTGTAATTAATTAAATTAATTATCATCAACCTATAACGATCCTTTTTTATGGTTCCTGGACAAACCATCTTCTTTGACTTTTTCTGTGATTCGATCCATGGAGACTGGCGTTTATCGTCGTATTGATCCCCGATTGATCATTTCTAATGACAAAAACCCATGTGGGCACATCCACCCACGTGCTTCCACTACGCCCGTAACCATCAAATTGTATCAGAGCGAGGATACAACGTTGATTATAGTTATTTAATTTTCGTTGATAATTTACACATTCATATTTGATTCAATTCGAAATAAATCGTTCTATAAATCTGAATTAACGAGATCTACTCTTGCTCTTTCATTTCCCGACACATATCACAGAAACGTCCTTTTAATTTTAATTGTTGATTAAAATAAAAACAAGGAACTCATCCGGAGGAGCCGCTATTTCTTTCTGTACAATACGGGATTACACGTCATGTAATTAAATCTACATGCCATGTACATAGGTTCAATGAACTGGCACTGGTCCCCCAAATCACACCATGTCAATTGATTATGACTATGTTTTAGTCACGCCGTGTTGACCAGAATTGAACGGCGCGTGGAAACCGGAATACATGGCGTGTATGTTGGAGCAACACGCCATGTAGTCTGGTCCGACCCTGGTGAAACCGTTTACAATGATAACCCGCGTACCACGTACATGGGATCACCAGGCCGGTTACCGTGTAACAAGGAAGTACACGCCATGTATGATTCATCTACACGCCATGTACTCTACAATTTCCAAAGTACAGAAAACACGCCAAAGCCCCGGTGTGTACTTTGGATAAAGGGTGAAAACAAAAATAGACGCCGTGTAATTATAAACTACACGCCGTGTAATTTCCCGAAATTGAATTTCACCATGTTTCCTCCAAAGTAAAAAGACACGTACAAGGAATTTGGAAGAGATGAATCTAACTGAAATTCAGAAAGGATTTTAAGATAAATAATTGATTAATTATAAGATGATAATTAATTGTATTCGATCGCGTCTTATCATAAATAAAAGAACGATTAAAAGAATTTGAATTCAAAATATGCATAAATGTCATTATATACTATGGATGATCATGAGCTAGACCAAAGACCCTTTGTATGTGTATGGTTTTATTTAAATTTATTTAATTTAAATTTGTTGTCCTGCGAGCCTTCTTCCAACAAAATGTAGGGCTTGCGTGGCCATGGTTTTTTAATGTAAACCCATGTAATGGATGATCTCCCAAGCCATTGGAGACGGTTCAAATCCCGAAGCCGAGGCGAAACCAATATAAGAAGATACAAAGGTGGAAAGGTGGGAGCTGAAAAACACGAACCATCAGGTTCAAGGTGTTTTCCCTAGGTCAGGGTTATCTTATCAAAACCGCTAGATAATATAACCAAATAGAAGCTCATGGTCATTCCATCTTATTTTATTTCTGTCTGATTGCATGGTTTATTTATTATGTATGTGTTGTCGTGATAACATAATTAATAAAATGAAGAAGCATGCAAATATGGAATAAAATAAAAAACCGGACTATGCGTAAACATTATCAGATCATGGTTAATCACTTAAGAAAGAATCACTTAATATTAACAAGTATGTGATAATGAAAAAATACGCATAAAGAATAAAATCCCTAAAATACCATATTAAGTCAGAACAAGCATTCTGTTACATGATTAAGGGAAATAATCAATACAACTATGTGTTTGACCAACCCTTGTTGGGACACTTACTTTTAAAAAGGAAGCCCTTATGAAAGGTTTCAGGTTGACTTAACCATATTACATCAAGAGAAGTAGACCTTGCTAGACTTGATGTAATATTGGAGGTAAGAGTTGAAGAAATCCAAGTCAGGATTTCAGGATTGGGGAGTCCACTCAACATATCATGGAACTGTAAGCTCACAGTTTCCAAAGACATGCATACCTAAATACCATCAAATAGCATGACCAACCCTTGTTGGGGTTATGCGAAGTGAAATATGGATCCTTTACACTAGAATGTCAAAGCAGCTGGACATTCCGAGTTCAATGGTGTGGGCCATTGGGACTTGATAAAATAGTGGGAGAATTAGTTTTTTTATTATTTCTCATAAAAATGTAATCAAGAAAGTACTAATAAATCTGCTCTTTTAATTTGTAGAATTGAAATGACAATCTCATCATCCTCATTTTATCTGCGATCAATACTGGATAAATACAATATCCTCACCGGCAGTAACTTTCAAGAATGGTTTAGGCGCCTTAGGGTTATCCTACGCCATGAACCAATGTTTTACGTGCTGGAGTCCTCACTTCCAGATTCCCCTGCCCTAGGGGCGATTGATGAAAATTTCCTATTCTGTGATCAACATCTGAACGATGCACTCGATGTTCAATGTTTGATGCTATCATCAATGTCTAGTGAGCTCATGATGTCTAATGAAGTCATGTATTCCTATAGCATTCTTGAGAATCTCCATGGTCTATACGAGGAGAGAGAAAGAATGGAAGGGTTTGAGTTCTCCAAGGCTCTATTTCAGAACAATCTTGGAGAGGGTGCCCCAGCCAGGCTTCATGTATTCATGCTCTTTGTCTACATTGAGCGCTTGGAGGTTCTAGGGTTTATACTCCCCGAAGAACTGGGTACCGATCTCATTCTTGCATCACTCCACCAGATCTTCTCAAACATTGTTGTGAACTTCAATATGAATAACATTGAGAAGTATTTGTCTGATCTTCTCATACTCATTCACCAAGTGGACACTGACATGAAGCGTGAAAAGCCTTCTGTCCTCATGGTGAATAAAAGGAAAGGGAAGGATAAGATCTTTAAGCCCAAAGATTTTTCAAGGCCTTCCATGAAAAGGAAGATCAACGGGGAGGCAAAGGAATAGGATTATGTTTGTTTTTCATGTAAGAAGGGCCACTTGAAGAAAAACTTCACCCAGCCAAGGAAGCAAGGGGAAGCTTCAGGTGTGTTTGTTATTGAATTCAATCTATCTGTTTCTACTAATTGGGTATTATATAATGCTTTTGGTTCTCACATATGTATCCAAATACAGAAACCATGTAGATTCAAGAATATTGATCGAGGGGAGATATATCTACGAGTAGCCAACAAAGCCGGACTCACTGTTGTAGCTGTCGGAGACTACCACCTCACATTGCCTACTGCGATGGTCTTGGTTTTGAAAGGTTATTATTATGTGCCTTCTGTTACTAAAAACATTATTTCAGTATCCATATTAGATACTGATGGATTCATATTCAAATTTGGAAATGAATGTTGCTACTTTTATAAAGATAGCATTTGTTTTGGTAGGTCACATTTATATAACAGCTTTTATGTGTTAGGCTATAAAAAACAAGTAATGAAAATCGATAACAAAGATAATTCACATGACTCATACCACACCCAACTTTTGCATCATCGGCTAGGTCATGTCAATGAGAAACGTTTGACAAAATTACATCAAGATGGGTAATTAGATTCTTTCGAACTAAAACCACTTGGTGTATATCATGCGTGTCTACAAGAAAAAATGACCAAATCCCCATTTAGTGGGAAAGGTAAAAGAGCTAAAGGACTTCTAGAATTAGTTCACACAGATGTTTGTGGACCATTTATAGTTAAAGCAAGGGGTGGGTTCTCGTACTTCATAACTTTTACTGATGATTTTAGTAGATAAGGATATATCTATTTAATGAGGTATAAGTCTGATTCTTTTGATTGGTTCAAAGAATAAAAGAATGAAGTTGAGAACCGGCTTGTTAAGAATATTAAGAAACTCCACCCAGAAAGAGGAGGAGAATATCTTAATCAAGACTTCATTGATTTCTTACGGGAGTTTGGGATTCTATCTCAACTCACTCCTCATTACACACCATAGTGGAATGGTGTAAGTGAAAGGAGGAACCGCACCCTGTTGGACATGGTGAGATCAATGATGAGTCATGCGATTCATCCATTATCCTTTTCGGTATATTCATTACAAACAGCAGTGCACATACTAAACCAAGTACCAACTAAATCGATAAATGGTATTCCATATGAGTTATGAAGTGGACGCAAATCCATGTTATCGAATTTGCATGTGTGGGGTAGCGAAGCATTTATTAAAGCCTCTTCAGGTAACAAACTCATTCCCCGAGGAAAAAAGTGTATCTTTATAGGATATCCCAAGGAAACAATGGGATATTACCTATACAACCCCTTAGAAAAAAAGGTTACAGTGGAAAGACACGCCATTTTCCTTGAGAGGGAGTACATCTCCAAAAGAGATAGTGGGAGAGAGATAGACTTCGATGAAGTCGAGGATCAATATACACATGATTTGGTACAAGAACAGATTCCACAAAGCCCCATGGATGAACAATCAGTTCTAGAGACACAAGAACTGCGTAGGAGCACAAGAGAGGTGAGGGAACCAAAACGATAGGGTTTTCTTGTCACCGAGGATGGTGACTCATTATTGGTTGACAATGATGATCCTCTTACCTACAAGGATGCAGTTGAAGGCACATACGTTGCCAAGTGGCAAGAATCCATGAATTCTGAAGTGTATTTCATGTACCAAAACCATGTCTGGATTTTGGTAGATCCTCCAGTTGATGTAAAGCCTATTTGTAATAAATGGGTATTCAAGAAGAAACTGGACATGGAGGGGGAAGTCAGCACCTCTAAGGCACGACTAGTTGAAAAAGGTTTTAGACAACGTCATGGAATTGACTATGATGAAATCTTTTCTCCGGTTGCGATGTTGAAATCAATCAGAATCATATTGGCCATTGCTCCTTACCATGACTATTAAATTTGGAAAATGGATGTCAAAACAGATTTCCTTAACGGGAACCTCCAGGAAGATGTCTACATGACACAACCTGAAGGGTTTGTGACTCCAAAGAATGCCAACAAGGTTTGCAAGTTACAGAAATTCATTTATGGATTAAAGCAAGCATCAAGGTCATGTAACATTCGTTTTGATGGAGCTGTTACAGAATTTTTCTTTGTTAAGAACGAATGTGATCCTTGTGTCTACAAAAGGTTTAGTGGAAGTGTAGTCATTTTTTTAATAGTATATGTTGATGACATATTGATAATTGGAAACAATGTACATGTCTTACAGTCAGTAAAGGCATGGTTGCATAAATTATTCTCCATGAAAGACTTGGGAGAGGTAGCATATATTAATGGGATCAAGATCCCTCATGATAGATCCAAGAGAATTCTGGGCCTGAGTCAAAGTATACACATTGACAAGATACTGAAGAGATTCAGTATGGAACAGTCCAAGAAGGGATTGTTTCCAGTGTCACATGGCATTCATCTTTCCAAGAAAATGTGTCCTCAAACACATGAGGAATGAAAAAGGATGGCAAGGATGCCTTACGCATCTGCGATTGGGTCAGCCATGTATGATATGCTATGTACGAGGCTAGATGTTTCTTACACATTAAGTGTGGTAGGCAGATAACAAGCTGATCCAGGAGACCGCCATTGGATGGAAGTAAATACTATCCTTAAGTATCTGAGGCGTACTAAGGATATCTTCCTGGTTTCTGGAGGAGATGAGGAACTAGTCATCTGAAGACATGTAGATTCTATTTTTCAGACTGATCAAGATGTCATGAAGTCGCAGACTGGATTCATCTTCAGTTTGATCGGAGGTGCAGTGAGATGGAAGTGCTCAAAACAAAGTGTAGTGGCAGATTCTACAGTGGAGTCTGAGTATATCGCAGCTTCTAAGGTAGCTAAAGAAGCAGTATGGATTTGAAGCTTCGTCCAAGAGCTGGATGTTGTACTGAGCAGTAAAGATCCTATCACACTCCATTGTGATAATACTGTAGTAGTGGCACTTGCAAAAGAGACAAGGTCACATCACCAGACAAAGCACATACTTCAGAAGTATCATCTCTTGAGGAATTTTTCTCAGAGAGGTGAAGTTGTAGTGAGCAGTATTTCCACGGAAGACAACGTGGAAGAACCATTGACTATAGCCTTGACTCAGTAGAAACATGATCATCATGTGAGGTCTAGCGGACTAAAAGGCGTAGGTAGTTGGATCTAGTCCAAGTGGGATTTTTTAGGGGTTGGTGTCCTCAGAACCAACTTTTTTGTACTTTTATTACATGAATGTTCACTTATTATATATTGTCCACTGTTCTCCATGACTATAATATAATAATGTCCTGGAATATTTGTTTCATTAATAAGGTCATAGCAGATCCCTGCTAGAATGAGAACCTTGAAATTCTATAACAATATTCTTAAATAAATTTTTTTGGTTGGAAGACATACTATGATAGGACACATAGTATACAGACCGTCATGTGAGAGTACTCATAAGTAGACAAGAATCTCTCTCATTGAGTTCGCACTTGGTAATCTCCAAGATGGGAGATTATGAGAACAGACCCACTAATAGTAATTCTGCATGTCTTGGTCTCATCGGATATTGCTATATGCGAGCGTGTGAAATGGTCCTTAGACTGGAATATTATCATTTAATCAGGTCATGAATCACGCACTTAGATTTACTGATGAAAACCGTCATACAAACTGTTGGCGGGAACTAGTGTATGTTGGGTGTGTCACGAGTGACATGTTGTTAATGGATAAGTCGATGAAGGATTTGTCCCTTCCATTTATGGAAGTTGATATCTCAGCCCTTTGATTGAAATAGAACTGTTGCATTAAATTCCATGGCCATGGTGTAAACGACGAGTTTATTTCAGTCAGTCAAAGAAGGAAAGATCAAGCATATAGTTTTATGACACTTCCATGAAACCTTCTTGATGAGATATTGAGACAAAGGGATTAAATTACACATTAAGCATTCGTATGAGGTGATACGTCAATGTGACATCAATTTCTTTCTCTTGGGTTCCTCGACTCGTTGCTAGACAATAATCTTGGACTTTAGGAAAGCCTGCCTAATGACAACGAGAAATAGGCCTAAAGGGTCACACACTATGTGTATCCAAGTATCTCAATTTTAATAAAGATTATTCCCGTATGTGGTTTAATAATTTTTCAAGGAAGCCTATGTTATTTTAAATGATGGAGGAAAAATAAAATAAAATAAGTACACACCATGTATTATTAAATGTACACATCTTTTAGTTTTATTTTGGAAAGGAAATGAATAAATGAAAACAAGATATACACGCCGTGTACATTTAATGTACACGCCGTGTAGTTTTCAATGAAAAACATGTACACATCGTGTATTTATTATTTCACGCCGTGTAGTTTTACAGTCGGGATTTTGAGGATATAATATCGTTTTATTAAATGATATTTATTGTAATCAGCGTGAGCTCATGTGAAGGAATTAATTATTCGACATGGGGTTTTTAAATAAGATTTAATGAAATAAATGAAACACATAACATGTTTATTTATTGTCATAACTCTACAACCTCCAACTAGTTTATAAATATCCTCACAACCCCAACTCTTTTCCTACACAAGAGAATCGTTGTGCATAACATATCTGGAGAATTATTTTATGGTCGAAAGAACCTCTTCCTCTAAGAACGCTCTCAAGACCGAGAGAGATCATCTTCCATCAGATCAAGACGATCTAAGGCGGACAACGCAAGCAAAGGCTTGTCCACACTTACACCCGGAGAATCCTTTAGCGACGTCCAGAGATACGAGGTACACGTGTGGATCACTGCTATAGGGAGTCTACACTTGGATTCTGTGACGCAATGCCGGATCACATCGAAAAAGTGATCGAGAACATCAATGAAGAAAGAACACCCAAAAGGTATTTCATTATAATTAATTAAATTAATTATAATCAACCTGTAACGATCCTTGTTTGCGGTTCTGGGAAAAACAATATTCTTTGTCTTTTTTTGTGATTCGATCCATGGAGACTTGGATTTATCATCGTATTGATTCCGTATTGATCATTGCTAATGACAAAAGGCCAAGTGGGAACATCCACCCACGCGCTTCCGCTGCGCCCGGAACCATCATAGCATTGTGAATCATTTTCAGTTGGAGAAAATCATTCTTCCTCCAAAGGGAGATCCTCCTGAAAAATAAGTTTCTTATAATTAGTCCATCATAGGATCCATTAAGATGATATACATAAATGTGGATGTTTAAAATCATCATGACTTACCCCCATTGCGGTGACAACCTTGGTCAAAGTGGGGTGATCACTCAGATTTCTCATGAGTTGAAAATCAATAGGATACAATTACAAGGCCACCATGAAAAGCCTCTACCACATTCATTAAATGGGTGGAAGCTTAAAAAATTTTACCCTTGGAATTGATCAAATTTATAGAGTCCATGACATCTCAAATAGAAGATGTGGAATGGAGACACACACCTATACATCCTAAGAAGAATACATATGGTGAATTGGTGGATGAAACTATAAAATCACCCAAATTCTGAAATCCTTCGTTGTACACCGTTGATAGTATGGGAGGCCCTAAAAAATTCTAACACACATTATATCCCAATATGTTTTAATTATTGGACCCTAAGACTAGAAGAATGAAACCTAGCTCGAGTTTTTTGTACAGACTATGGTAGGTCCATCCTTTTTTTGGTATTGTATCCATCCACTATGATATGATGTAGGATAGAAATACCATTACCATCAATTCCATTACCATTTCATCTCAACACTACTGAAGATAATAATTAGTGAGATAAAAAACTTCATGTATTGTGAAAAAAGGAGAGGGTGTCTGAATTCATAAATAAATGGAACTATTTAACCTGTTCACTCAACATCTATATATCAAATGAGAAATTGATGAATCCATGTGAGGATAATATATGAGACGAGTTGGATACACCTTTGATCCCAATGATGTATGAAGATGGGTTTCATGATTTTTTAGAAATGAAACATTGTCTGGAAGATTCCATTCAAAAAACCAGTGCTAAATATTAATCCATACCCTAAAAATGGGGGAAATCATAGATAAGAATAAGTTACCATTGTCACCCACAAACTAGTAGCACTGACCATTCAATTACCTTAATTAGTCCTGAACTACATAACAACTCTTGTCAAGGGGAAAAACCACATAATTACCCTCATCTTGAAGCATATAGAAATGAGTGTCAGCCATGATTTGAGTAATTGATTAATTAATCCTACTCCTTCTGAAATTAAATAGGCCCATGTTATTTCATTGTATCCATGTACAATAACATGATCAATCTAGCATATCCCATGATGCCAAATGAGGTCAAACACCCATACCATCCTGAATACAACCCTTTTACTAGATGGTTGGGTCCTAATATCATAGAATAATTATCATAAAATAAATCCTTTAAGAAATGGTCTATTATGGAAAATTGGTTTTAGATAACTTCTCACAATATGTTGTTTTCATTAAAATTTCACATTCTGATGAATAGGGTGATTAGAAAAATGTACAATCCATGTGTGGATAGAAGCTCAATAGCTGGATAAATCAAAAAATTCTTGGCTGGTCTAATGAAACCTTGACAGAAGAGCCATGCAGACCCACAATATCTCCACCACCCATTATGGTGATACCATATATGTATCCTAATGGTGGACTCAACCATAAGATACATTAAAGATAAAAAAAATTCTTATTCTTCTCCAATGTAATCTCTTACTCTTGAAAATTTCCTCCTTCCAACATTTTAAACACAGGAACAACCACATCAAATATAACCCTCATTGAATAATGATGTTATTAGGTGGTAGGATATAACTTGTGTTGGAATAAAGGATACATGGAATAGGAAGGTCCTAATTCGACCAAATATTTTGTCCACACCCCCAAAATGAACATATATACATCTTATATCCTTGTGAAAGCACTCATAAAATCCAAAAAAATACATGGAGGTTTCTTAGATCCATCAAATGGTCATCCAAACCCAACTATATTGCATAACCACCTTGTATGTGTGTGATTACCTAATCATCCTGGAAAATGTTGATGTCTGACATGACCAACACTTGTGGAACCAAATTATACATCAACCTATACACAATCACTATGCTCATCCACCTAAAATTCCTCTGCTCCTAAGATACAGGTAAATGGGAGAACGATGATCTGAAAGCATTGAACAGTGGAAAAATCTATGTTTTTTAAATAGGTTGTGTTTATCCCAATCAAGCTCTCATTGATGGATGTGTTTTACATTTTATAACAATATAGGGTTGGCACTTGTTAAATCCCCCAAGATCCCACAGGAGTTCGAGACAAAAGTTACAACACCTATGTTCTATAAAGTGGGGCCATTGTTAGTAGAATTCCATGTCTCCATCTTATTTATATAAAGTGATTAATAAGAGGTCATCCAGGGACAAATCATATGCCTATATGTTTTTGGAATACATGATAATTTCAACATCCAAATGGCTCTGATTGGAAATGGCTTCAAGATTAATCTCATCATCATTCAAAAAATATGATGTTTGGGATTTTGGAAATGGGATTTATATGAAAAAAATATTTCCATTAAATGATTTTATAAGAATTAGAAATGTCCTCTCATGACAATAAACTCAATGAATAGTTTTTGGATATCACATATGACTCTGATTTTATGTTTATAAAATAAGTCACTTCATATAATGTCATACTTGGAAGGACATGTCTCCGTAGTGACATGGTTGTAACTCAACATTAAATAAATGTTTGAAATACCTCGTTGATGGAATGGTCAACGTACAACATGGTTACAAGACACCCTTAAAGTCATGAGAATCCACATATGAAGATGTAGTTTTATATAATATAAAAATACGACTTCAAATGGTGGATGATGATATACAGGTTTAAGAACCTAGAGGCTTGGGGACCACCCCTAAAAATTCATGGAGTATGCAGAACAACGACTATGTACACCCCCAAAATATAGCTGATGTAATAGAAATGGAAAAATAGTCTTAAGCTCATATTATACCTAGTGATATTGTAATATATAATTATCTCCATCATGTCTATAAAATGCATCAGGCAGTATAGGATTACAATGACTTCTATATTGAATCTCTCTCCTCTAGAGAGACAAAAATATCCCAAGAATTTCGCTCTATCATAGAATGCCTTCACAGTCTCATAGGTGGATGAAAGAAGATGATCAAATCTTGTAAGCCTCTTCTCCATTCAATAAGGTGTCTCCACAACCATTGATGATATTAGGAAGGTTAATATAGGATCAAAATACAAAATATAGCCTACAATGAATAGTTTCACCATGTCCCTTGAAGAGAGAGACATTTACATCACATTAATAAATATAAATAGATATTTATTATCTTGTAAATATACTGATATTCATAGAATGAATCTATATTTCTCTACGCACCATCATATATTACCTTCTAACCATCGTGGATTTAATTGATTAACAAAGAGGATACAACCCTCTCATCCTACAAATATAGAGTTAGATGTTGAAAAATTTATCAATGATAAATTTTTCTAAGAAGTGAAATCTCCAGATGGATGGACAATATTTTCCTTATCATGAAAAATTGCAGTGTGATTAGGTTCTTCTTCGCTTTCACATACCTCAAATGATATCGACCAAATATAAACATCCCAATGTCGATCACATAAATCTAGATCTATAACATTGTAGGCTTCCAATATATTTCTTCCATGGATGGGTAGTCAAGGTACATTTAGATAATGATCTCCAAAGAAGAAGAATAATCCACTACATTCAGAGTGCAATAAGGGGTCTTTTTCTTTAAATTCATCCCCATTTGATTAAAGAACATGAGCACCACATATAAATTCTGCATGCATCATATAATTATGTTATTCAAGGGAAGAATACCTAAATTTTATGTCGAAGACCTTCTTTTCAAATATTGAAATTGATGTGATAACTTCACAAATATTCAAAAATTCATTTATGAGATACAAAAGCATATTCCGAAGACAAAACTGCTAAAGTTTCATTTCAGGGTAACATCAGGGAAGTTCCATGGAATTGTTGTACACCACCGCAAAATTGAGGTTGACCCAGAGAAGAATAGTGATATTTTAGAAAATTCGTCTCTAGTAATCTAAAATATCTATGGGGAATCATAAGTAATATCATTTTCATTCCGTATTTCATTGGAATGTTGGTCGGAAAATATCTCTGTTTCACAAGGATAATAAATAATGGAATCATATACCAATTAGATATGGACTACTAAGGGGAATTAAACTATCTAAAAAAGTATCTACTATACCCAATGTTCACAATGGTAGTAGTGGAGGGTAACCCACTGGTATTAAATGTTTCTAATATGGAACATAAATTACAACCCTCCTCACATAGAATAATGATGCAGGGAGTGAAAAAATTTATATTTCTTGACCCAGAAAATGATATGTACTAGGCCTAATACATGTATGGTAACATCCCAAGTAAGTAATGAATAATAGATATTATTATATATGTCTATTTATTAATTAGATAGTGTTTTAGAGTCTTAAAATGAGAATAAATCCAATCTTAAGCATGGAATACCCTAATATTTTTAAAAGATTGTTTTACTGCATTTTGATGGAAAACCATTTTTAAATCTATCTTTTGAAAATTTTATAACTATATTTGTCAAAATAAACTTATTTTTTATGATTGGGAGATTGAAATTTACCTTGGATTAATTTTTGGTATTATTCTGACAATGTTCATTTTTTAATGAATAGTGAAAAATACAGCATTTTACATCAAAACTGCTTTTTCATCTAATTTAATTATATGGTTAGATTATATTTATAATTAGTTTTAAAGTATAATTAGAATATATTTTTACAATTTAATCCAATGGTGGTAATTATTATTAATTTCACTTTAGAATTGGGCATAAACAAGTGCAAAACTTCTCATCGAAATTGTTTCCAAAAAACCCGCTATTTGTTTAGACAATAGGAATTATTTGTAAATTTATTATTGAAATTTATGTGTTTGGAATTTTGTAAAATGGATTCCATATTTGGAATCATATTTTACAAATTATCGAATTAAGACTCTTTTGTTTTTGGACATTATGAATAGTAAAGACGGTAATTATCGTTAATTATCTTGATTAATTAGTAATCCGGTAGTTATGGATAATAAAATAATATCATAATAATAACAAATTACCGCATCATGTGTCCTAATGATATTGGTTTTGTCATTTCCGGCCATGGGATGCCTTGTGCCAAACATAGGGACCCCATGGAATCACTTTTGCGTGAAAGTGACACCTTATCATTTTATTTTTAAAGAAAGGAGAATATCACTAATGAATGTATCAGCCGAGTAAAACATTTTTAGTATTGTCTGTGTAAATTATATCTTAGAATATAAATATTAATTTGAAAGATAAAACAATTTCCTATGTAATATTATTTTTTTATAAAATTTTTAGACATTAAATGAATTAAATTTTGTATGACACCAAGATTATGCATCGATTATCTCATTAGTGAATGATTTAAATAAAATGAAAAGAAAATGTAAAATATAAGACATAAACTTGTCAAAGACCTATTGTATTAGTATATTTTTAACCCTTACTACCTTATCTTCTAAATATATCAATGTGGGACCTTTTAAATCCAAACTCATTTTATAATAAATTAACATTTCTTGGATTTCCAAGAGTGCCCGTCCTCCCACTTATAAAAGGCCCCCTCATATACCACCTTACCAACACATATCAAGAAATTGGATCAGCCAAGCTCTGATCATTATATCTCTCCACATCCCTCTATTCATCATAGAAGACTTACCTTAGGCACAAAGCTCTTTAAGAAACACTTTCGATTCAAACCAAGAGGAGTTACCCGAGTTAAAGGTAAAGTCTTATCTAATGTTATTTTGTTTTATTTTTCTTCTCCAACCCCGTAAACCGTTTTTATTCATTTATTTTTTTAAAACATCAGTATATTTAATATACTAGGATGTTGTTTTAAGAATTTTTCTATCTACACTTACACACACCTACATTTAATGGTTAAAGAGCATACTGTTTCCGTGGAAGGCGAATTTCTGCCTCACAAAACGATGATTGTTCAACATTCTTCTAACACCTTCAAAGGTGGACATTAAGATGTCACTATATATATATGATATGTAATATGTTTATATTTTCCTTAAGATTCTGTATTTTTCATTTATGGCATACCATTATGGTTTCCATTATTGGTAAATGCAATAACTTCATTTTTGGAAGTGCGGACAACCGCCCCTCAAAATGATTTTATTCATTAATTACATATGTGGGATGTATAAAGGATAGAGTTAATGATATTATATATGATATTATACTGGATTTATAATATACCCTTATATCATTTTCATTCCATTCCATAAAATAAGAAATAGAAATGAAAGTAGCGTTCATGTGTATGTATGGCTTACTGTCTCCATGAACGGGGCATTTCATTTCCTACCTCTAAAAGTTATGTAATATTATAAATTCATGTATATAGTGGATATATATAACATATATGATATCTACATCATGAATATAATTCTGGATATAATGGATATTTTACCACATGACAAAATTGTAATTATAATGAGTATATTTTTGGATCAAGTACCAATGATCGACAAAATGACCATTATTAACTTAAATAATTAAATAGTCTTCATAACATGGTAATAAATTATATAAAATGAATAATGAACTTGAAAAAAGTTCTTAAGAAATTACAAATTAATTCAAATTTATTATTCATGAGATAAAATAACGATCGAATCAAGTCAGATACGAGGTATGGGACTTCGTCTCAATCTCCTTTCATTGAGGCATATTTTGTTTTATACGCAACATTCTTTAATACGGTCTATAAACCCATTTGAATTTTAATTTTATTCAAAAGGAATATTTTTATACGAAGCGTATTACGAAACGATAAAAGGGAATGCTTTTGTCATATGTATGCGGCGACAACGACTTCTCCGCCGCCGTGACCATTATTTGAGTTTCAGATTCTTATACAAGCCCTAACTTTTTTTAAAATGAATAATAAATACCATGTTTTACTATTCTTTTATTTTGGTATTGAAAGTGGTTTTGATACTGTTTTTATTATATCAATGTGTTATTGATATATTGTGATTGAAATGTGGAAATTTTATGTTTCTTTTATGCATGTTTTATGTGATGCGATTATGTTATGGTTCTTGGGCATTGTTTATGAAGATGGGTGATTCCATGATAAACTAAGGGCAGGTGATCCTGATATAGTTCTCCAATGCATTGGGTAACACGAAGGGGTTAAATGTTATGGTTTCTCCTAAGTGATTTAGGGAATATACTGTGATGGGTATTCCAAACGTAACTATGAGGGTTACTCCCTATGTAATAATGTTATGAATTCCTCAAGTTACATTTATGTCTTATGATTTCTATGAGTTATTCATAAATCTTTTTATTTCATGACGTATGTTAACGTTCTTATGTTTTATGAGTAATGTATGATTTCATTTAATCTTATGTATACATGTACTAGTGTTTTCTTTCTGTATTTTTTATATCCTTTACTGAGCTTTTTATGCTCATCCCATGTTTTTGAAATGTTTTTCACAGGTCAAGGGAAAGGTACATGATGTGATGATAGTGTCAATGAAGTGTCAAGAAATAATCCATGTTTTATTTTAAATATGTTTCCTTTGATGGGAAAAATGAGTTCTATATTTTATGTAACAACTTTGTTTAAATGTGGAATGTAATGCATGATTTATTATCTAATTCTCTAAAACACTAAACCTGAAAATATCTTCAATATGTATTCTTGAAATAACTCAAGATTAAGTAATGTTTTAGGCTGGGTCCTTATAGTTGGGATCAGAGGTCAGTTTAGAGAACAATAGAAGTTAGAATTCTATTAAATTATTATCCAAATATATTTTATTTATGTTGAAATTGAAATGATATAGAATTTGAATATTACCATGTTTCTTTATCTAAGACATGTTTGTTCATAATGGTTTTCCGCAGAGGAAACAGAGAAGCTGTTCTAGGAAGGCATATTGAAGGAAATGACCTTCTGAATCAGCACCCTATGATGATCAACATTGGAACTGAACTGTTTATTCTACAAATGGAATAGTTGGCTCAAGAAAAAAATGGTGGTGGTATCCATGCATGAGATCAGCTAGATCAACAGCAGAGGAACATGTTAGTGGTGGAACATTTCATGAGGCAACATCCCCCATCATTCAGAAGATCATCTAACCCTGTGCTATTTGAAGGGTGGATTAGTGCACTGGAAAAGATTTCTGATGTCAGGGGGTGTTCTGACAATGAAAAGGTTAGTCTTTCAATTTACCGTTTGGAGGGTGAAGTAGATCAGTGGTGGTCTATGGTAAAAAAAATCAGGGACGCTGATGAGATTGATTCTCTCGACTGGGATGAATTCAAAGGTATGTTTCTTGAGGAGTATTTTACTAAGGCTATTCGACTTAGGATAGAAAAAAAATTCTAGGAATTGAGGAAAGAGGACGACTCAATGGCTGCTTATGAAGAAAGGTTCACTCGATTGGAAAGGTATGCTCCAAATTTTATTAGAGTCCTTGATAGTAAAATCAATCGTTTTTTACTCCGGATTAAAGCCAAAATATCGATGGGCATTAGCTTTTAGTGAGTTCAAAAGTTATGAAAAGCTTGTTTGATGTGCTGAGAAGGTGGAAATGGAGTTTTCCAATGATGAAGTGTACTATAACAACATACAGAAGAAGTGACCGAGGTGGAAGGAGAAAGGGAAGAATTCTTCAAAAAGGTCTGATGGTAAGAAAACAAAGTTTCCAGATTGTGATAAATTTGGTATAAGGCATGCTGGGGAATGTCATCTGAATTCTGTAAAGTGTTACTGATGTGGAAAAATGGGACACAAGGCTCGTGGTTGCACTGAAAGTGATCAAGGTGATGGTAATACCAAATTTTATTTATTGTTAGTGAAGTGTTTTAAGGACAATGAGATGGGTCACTATGAAAACGAGTGTCCGACAAAGATCTCGAGTGATGGGAAGCAATCAGACTACATGAAAAAAGGAGTGGTGAAATCCTTTGCAACTACTTCAGCAGATGTTGGGCCAGCAAATGAAGTGGAATCATTTACTTTGTTTGTTTTCTTAGAATATTCTAGTGTGTTGTTTGATTCGGGGTCTACACATTATTTCATCTCTGTAAAATTTTCTAGAAAATTGGGAATTCCATCTCAAGAAATCACTCCAGAACTTGTGGTAAAAACACCTGGGGGAAATGTTGAGGAAATACGAATTTATAAGAGTCTTCCTATCCTTATCTGTGGAAAAAACCTACTTACAAACCTTATTGATTTACATATAGTAAAGTTTGATGTTATCCTGTGTATGGATTGGCTATCTATTTACCATGCTAAGATTGATTGTAGAGCTAAAGAAGATTCTTTTCAGAAAGACATTCAGTTTGTGTACAAGAATGAACCCTTACTGTTGATAACATATCAAGAGGATGAGAAACTTGTAAAAGCTGTAAATGAATGTTTCCTTGCACATATTGTTGAAAATAAAGGAACCGTTCAGATTAATTATATTCCAGTGGTAAATGAGTACCCTGATGTTTTTCCCAATGAGTTGTATGGAATAATTGAAGATCGGGAAGTTGAATTTACTGTTGACTTAGTTCCTGATGCTAATCCAATTTCAAAACCCCCTTATCAAATGGCTCAAATTGAACTTTTAGAGTTGAAGGAGTAATTGTAAGATTTATTAGAGAAAGGTTTCATTCGACCTAGAACTACACCATGGGGTGCTCTTGTCTTATTTGTTAAAAATAAATATGGTTCTATGAGACTTTGCATTGATTATAGAGCCTTGATAACATCACTATTAAGAACAAATATCTTTTTACTCATATCGATGATTTGTTTGATCAGCTCCAGGGAGCTCAGTATTTTTCTAAGATTAACCTGTGATCGGGGTACCATTAGTTCAAGGTAAAGGATGTAGATATTTCGAAGACCACGTTTCATACAAGATATGGCCATTATGAATTTGTAGTAATGGATTTCGGGCTAACCATTGCACCTGCTATATTCATGGACATTATGAATAGAATTTTCCATGAGTTCTTGGATACGTTTGTGGTTGTTTTCATTGATGATATTTTGGTGTTTTCTAATAGTAATGAGGAGCATGAAACACATTTAAGGGTTATTTTTCAAACCATAAAAGAAAAGAAATTGTATGTGAAATTCAGAATGTGTGAGTTTTGGTTGCAAAAAATTTATTTCCTTGGTCACATTGTTTTTAATGATGGGATAACTGTTGATCCTGCAAAAACAACGGTTGTGGAAGAATGTCCATGTCCCAAAAATGTAACTGAGATTCATAGTTTTTTTGGTTGGGAAGGATATTACCGAAGTTTTGTTAGAAAATTTTCCCGGTTATCTAGTCCAATGACAAATCAAACGCGGAAGGGTGTTATGTTTATCTGAAAAAAAGAATGTGATGATTGTTTTCAGGAACTAAAAAGAAGATTAATTAATGCTCTAGTTTTGGAACTACCTTATAGGAATGGGGAGTGTGTCATATATAGTGATGCTTCATTGAATGGACTTGGTTTCATCCTAATGCAGAATGATCAGGTAATTTCTTATGCTTCACGTTAGTTGAAAACTCATGAGGTAAATTACCCTACACATGATTTTGAATTAGCTGCTGTTGTTTTCACTTTAAAAATTTGGAGGCATCATTTGTATGGAGTAAAGTGTGAAATATATACCGATCACAAAAGTTTAAAGTATATATTCATTCATAATAAATTGAACATGAGATAGATGAGATTACTAGAATTAATCAGAGATTATTATTGTACAAATCATTACCATCGGGGAAAAGAAAATAAAGTGGATGATTCTTTGAGTCGAAAAAGTAATTCTTCATTAACAATGTTTCATTTGGAATGTCATCCTTTGGATAAGGATTTGATGTACATTGGCATAGAAGTTGTTGGTGTAGTATGTTCTTCTATTTTGTTTCAGGTATCAGTGAAATCATCTCAATCAGAAAGAATTACGCAAGCACAGATGCAAGACAATGAGTTGCAGAAAAAGGTAGAGCTGCTTCAGAAGGGTAAGTTCCCTGAATTAAACATTGATAATGATTGTGTTTTGAGATTTGGGAAGAGATTTTGTGTCCCATGTGATTCACAGTTGAAGAAAGAGATGTTTTGTGAAGATCATAGTTCTCCGTTTTCAGTTCATCCTGAAAGTACTAAGATGTATAGAGATATTCAGGAGTATTACTGGTGGGACAGAATGAAAAGAGCTATTTCTAATTTTACTCTGAAGTATTTGACTTGTCAACAGGTTAACGAATAGTGGAATTTACCAAAAGGGATGCTTCAGCCTTTACTAGTACCAGATTGGAAATGGGAGAATATATCCATGGTCTTCGTTGTGGGATTGCCGAAGACACCTCAATATAATAATGAAATCTAGATTATTGTTGATCGCTAGACTAAATCTTCTCATTTCCTTGCTATACGAGATAAGTTTTCCCTAGATCGACTTTCCCTTTGGCATCTTAAAGAGAAAGTCAGGTTACATGGAGTTCCCCTCTCTATTGTATCTGATCTTGATCACAGGTTTACTTCTATCTTTTGGAAAGGCCTTCAGAAGTCGTTGGGTACTGAATTAAATTTTAGTACAACTTTTCATCCTCAATCAGATGGGCAGTCAGAACGAACAATTCAGACTTTGGAGGATATGCTACATGCTTGTTAGATGGATTATTAGGGAAGTTCGGATCAACATCTTCTTTTTGTTGATTTTTCTTAGAAAAATAGTTTTCATTCTAGTATACAGATGGCACCATTTGAGGCATTATATGGGAAGCAATGTCGAACTCTAGATTTTTGGGATGAAGTAGGTGAAAGAATGTTTATGGGACCAGAATTGGTAGAAGTGTTGGAAGAAAATGTTCAGCTGGTATAGAGACACATGAGAATATATTAGAGTAGGAAGCAATGTTATGCAGACAACAAGTGGAAGGATCTCTCTTTTTAGGTAGGCGATCATGTTTTTCTCAAAGTTTCACTATGGAAAACTGTGATGAGATCTAGTAAGAAAGGAAAGTTGAGTCCAAGGTTCATTGGACAATAAGAAATTCTAGAGGGAGTTAGAACAATTACATACCGAGTGGCTTTACCTCTGATTTTATCTCAGGTACATAATGTTTTTCATGTTTCAATGTTAAGGAAGTACATGCCAGATCCATCTCATGTTTTGAGTCTAGAGGTAGTTAGGATGGAAGAGAATCTATCTTATGAGGAAAAAACTATATAGATTCTTGACCATAGGGAGCATGTGTTTCGAAATAAGTTAATTCAATAAGTAAAGGTTTTGTGGAAACCCCACATGAGTGAAGAGGCAACATGGGAATCTGAAAATGCAATGAGGGATAAATACCCCCACTTATTCGATAAGTAAATAAATTGAGAGGACGCAATTTTGTAAAGGGGGAAGAATGTAATAACCCATGTAATTAATGAATAATATATATTCTTATTTATGTCAATTTATGAATTAGATAGTGTTTTAGAGGCTTTATATGAGAATAAATCCAATCTTATGCATGGAATACACTTAGATTTTCAAAATATTGGTTTACTACCTTTTGATGGAAAAACTTTTTTAAATATATCTTTTTACAATTTAATAAGATTTATTTGTAAAAATATCAATCATTATGATTGGGAAATTGAAATTGACTTTCGATTAATTTTTGGTATTTTTCTGACAATGTTCATTTTTTATAATGAATAGTGAAAAATTCTATATTTTACATCAAAACTGGTTTTTCATCTAAATTAATGATATATATATATTTTCTTTATAATTGGTTTTAAATTTTAATTAGAATATATTTTTACCATTTAATTCAATGGTGGTTATTAGAATTTATTTCAATTTGGTATTGGGCATAAACAAGTACCAAACTTTTCATAGAAATTGATTCTAAAAAACACGTTATTTGTTTTGAAAACGAGAATTATTTTTAAATTAATTATTGAAAATTTTGTGTTTGGAATTTGGTAAAATGGAGTCCATATTTTTAATCAGAATTTCCAAATTATTTAATTATTACTCTTTTGCTTTTTGACATTATGAATAGTAACGACGGTAATTATCTTGATTAATTAGTAATTGGGAAGTTAAGGATAATAAAATAATATAATAATAATAAAAAGTGACCCCAACATGTGTCCTAATTCTACTGTTTGTGTCATGGCCGACCATCGGATGCTTTTTTCTAAACTTAGGGACCCCATTGAATCCCTTTTGGGTGAAAGTGACACCTTATCATTTTATTTCTAAGAAAGAAGAATATCACTAAAGAATGTATTACCAAGTAAAACATTTTTATTTTTGTCTGTGTAAATGATATCTTAGACTATAAAAATTCATTAGAAAGATAAAAATATATCCTATATTATAGTATTTTTTTTCTAATTTTTAGAAATTAAATAGATTAAATTTTGTTTGACACCATGATGATGCATCGATTATCTCATTAAAGAATGATTTAAATAAAATGAAAATATAATGTAAAATATAAGACTAACACTTGTAAAAGACCTATTGGATGATTATATTTCGAAACCTTATCACCTTATCCTCGAAATATATCAATTTGGGACCTTTTAAATCCAAAAATTATTTTAAAATAAAGTAACATTTCATGGCTTTCCAAGAGTGCCCCTCCTCCCTCTTAAAAAAGGCCCCCACCTATACCTCTTTAACCAAACATCTCAAGACATTGGATCATCCAATATATGCTCCTTTTATCTCTCCACATTACTATATTCATCATATAAGTGTTAATTTAGTATGAAATCTCTTCAAGAAACCCTTCTGGTTCAAACTAAGAGGAGTTACCCAATTTAAAGGTAAAGTCTTCTCTAATGTTCTTTTGCTTTATTTTGCATCTCCAACCCCCTAAACTCTATTTATTCATTTATTTTGTAACAAAAATAGTATCTAAAATATACTAATATGTTTTTATAAGAAGTATTAGAGCTACACTTACACACACCTACATCTAATGGTTAAAGAGCATACTGTTTCCGTGGATGGCGAATTTTTGCCTCACGAAACGATGATTGTAAAATATTCATCTAACACATTCAAAGGTGTCCATTAAGATTTAACTATATTTATATATGATATATAATATGTTTATGTTGTTTTTAATATTATTTATTTTTCATTTATGGCATAATTTCATGGTTTCCATTATCGGTAAACGCGATATCTTCATTTTAGAAAGTGCAGACTACCGCCCACTCAAAATGATTTGATTCGTGAATTCCATTTGTGGGACCTATATAGGATATAGTTAATGATATTATATATGATATTATACTGGAATTATAATATACCCTTATATCATTATGATTCCATTCCACAAAATAAAAAATAGAGATGTAATTAGTGTTCATGCGTACGTATGGCTTACCGTCTCCATGAACGGTACATTTCATTTCTTACCCATAAATGTTAGGAAATATTATAAATGCATGTATATACTGGATATATATGACATATATTATATCTAAATCACGAATATAATTCTGTATATAATGGATATTTTACCACATGAACAACTTGTAATAATAAAGAGTTTATTTTTGACTCAAGTACCAATGATCGACAAAACGACCATTATTAACATAAATAATTACATAGTGATAATAACATGGTAATAAGTGATATAAAAGGAATAATAAACTTGAAAAATGTTCTTAATCAAGTAGAAATTAACTCAAGTTTATTATTCATGAGATTAAAGAACGATCGAGTCATGTCGGATACGAGGTATGGGACTTCGTCTCAATTTCCTTTCATTAAGGCATATTTTGTTTTATACACAACTTTATTTTATATGGTTTATAAAACTCTTTGACATTTAATTTTATTCAAAATTAATAATTTTATACAAATAATTTTACTAAACAAAAAAAGGAAATGTATTTGTCGTATGTATGCGGCGACAATGACTTCTCTACCGCCATGACCATTATTTGATTTTCAGCTTCCTATAAAAGACATAACATTTTTTTAAATGAAAACTAAATACCATGATTTACTTTTATTTTATTTTGGTATTGAATGTGGTTTTGATAATGTGTTTATTATATCAATGTGTTATTAATATCTTGTGATTGAAATGTGGAAATGTTATGTTTCCTTTATGCATGTTTTATGTAATTCGATTATGTTATGGTTCTTGGGAATTGTTTATGAAGACGGGTGGTTCTGTGATAAACTAACGGCAGGCGATCCCGATATAGCACTCCAATGCATTGGGTAATGTGATGGGGTTAAAAGTTAATGTTTTTCCAAATATATTTAGGTAATATACTGTGATGGGTATTCTAAATGTAACCATGAGGGTTACTCCCTACGTAAGAATTTTATGAATGCCTCAATTTACCTTTATGTCTTATGATTTCTATGAGTTATTCATAAATATTATGACTTCATGAGGTATTTTAACATGCATATGTTTTATTAGTAAAGTATTATTTCATTGATTCTTATTTTTATAAGTACTAATGTTTCGTTTCTGTATTTTTTTATATCCCTTACTGAGCTTTTTATGCTCATCCCATATTTTTGAAATGTTTTTCACTGGTCAAGGGAAAGGTACATGATGTGATGATAATGTCAAGGAAGTGTTAATAATGAATCCATGTTTTAATTTAAATATGTTTCCGTTGATGGGAAAACTGTGTACTATCATTTATGTAACCACTTTTTTTAAATGTGGAATGTAATGCATGATTTATGATATAATTCCCTAAAAATCTAAACATGAAAATATCCTCAACATGTATTCTTGAAATAACTCATGATTAAGTACTGTTTAAGGCTGGGGCCTTATATGGATGTCAAGAATTACTACCTCACACTCGTATTTGCGGTGAAGTATCCTTATCATTAATTGCATATCCATGAAATCCATGTGGTCCCAAATATTTATCCACTCAATTATATCCATGGACACCCCACGATAATTGGGAATATAGCCCAATTTGAAGCCTATCTACATCAATATGACACCGATTTTGTGTCATTGAAGGTTTTGAAGGGTCAAGCCCTGGCTGATTTCCTGTCAGAAAAACCCACCAAAAAAATTACACTAGAAAACAATGAATACCAAAATGTGGAGTTTTTATACTCACATGGATATCTCTACATATGGGAGATGTATTTTAATCATTAACCCCTATGTCATATAGAGAAAATAATGAAAAATATAAAGCCCAATCAGGATTCTATAGGAATTAACTTTTTTATCTTGATAAAGTAAATTTTCCCAAATAATTCTTTCTATCATAAGGATTTACAAATAATGAATTAGATTACCAATACCTCATTGATGGAATAGAAGATGACATACATCTATAGACCTCCTACCAAATTATCATTCTGGGCTGATAAGTATAGATACAAAATATCAATGGTAAATATTCCATAAAAAGGGACTAATAAAACCCTTTCACTTGATATGTTAGGGTAATAATGTTATAAATCATTTTCCCCAACATTTTATCATTTTTTCTAATCATAAAATGAACTCATTGACACATCAGATATGGAATCCACAGCATTGGGCGACCCTAATTATGCTAAATCAATATTTTATATCTCACCCTGAAGAATGGTCTCTTCAAAAACCATCTCTGATATAGATGAAATCCGTCTGGTCACACCACCCAAAATTGTGATAAACCAATATCCACCATTATATGGATGGATCCCATAATCCGTTATCTCCAAAATGGGACACTCTTAATAGATTGATCCTGGAGGGAACAAATTTGGTGTCGTGAAACAAAAAATACATTGAAAGTTGAACCAAATGATCAAAAATACATCTAGAAGGAAGGATTTCTTAAAATCCTCTTTATATGTATAGTATAATGAAAAAATTATGCCACAATGGAATATGTCCATGTAGGCTCTTGTAACGCACATTAATTTGGGTCCAAGGTCACCTAAAAAAACCAATATACTTGGTTTTCAATAGCAAACCATGATACACCACTGTTTGGGATTCACTAAAAAATTGGATTAATTTTATATGCCTTAAAACATCACCCATATGCACCCATAATTTATATATACAACTAAATATTATGATCCTTTTGTTTAATAAGGAATTGGTGTTGTGGTCCATATCTGCCAGAAATAGCTAAGAAGTCCAAGTGCATCCTTACTACTACAAATGAGTTTTCTAATTTTGTTGAAGAAATACACATCATATAAGTTAGGATGAAGAATATCAAAAACTTTATAAAGTCTCATATCATCACCAGGTTTGTGGTACCTCACACATTATTAACATAAAATTTCACATAAATTAATTCTATGAATTTAATGAAAATATACCAAGAGTACAACATTGAGTCTAATCACTCATCTTAATATCATTCATTAGAAAATTTAAAATTTAATACCATTAACAATACAATATCAATCATACTCTAGAAGATTGATAATAAATACTATAATTCCTAGATGGATAAATTCATCCATTCTTTGGGGGGTTATCATACCACCACAAGTACTCCAATATAAAAATCATTATACTCATTGGTGTACGAGATGGAGGAGGTGATTCTAATAGAAGTACAGTTTCCCTCCATTGGAATATCCATTTTTGGACAAAACTCAAATGATGAGAACTCAAAATGGAGGTCATATTAGATTGAACGACTCGATGAGAATAAGTTGCATAAATTTAAAAACCATGATGTTTATAAGATCCGGATTGCACATGCCACCAAAAAAAGGTCATCCTATGTTCATTCTACCATAGAGAGTTGGTGTTGGCTCTCATAACCCTAATGATACCATGGATGAAACTCCTGAAATAGAACAAAAATGGGATTTTCATTTTATCATACATATGTTCTATCAAAATGTTTCCTTATAATTGTCCAAAATGAAGGCAAAATATTTAACACCCCCACCAAAGGGAGGATTCTAATGAAATAATTTTCATAGAATTCATCAAGAGTAAATAAATTGATGAATGAAATTAAATTTCATATCCTCTCACATCTCCACCCATGAAAGTAAACAACATGGATTTTTCCATGTTATATGATGTTTAATAGAAAAAAGCCATCCAATTCATATGACATAAAATTTCGTAGGCATGTCCTTATCAAATGATGATAAAATGAACCATGCACATCATCACCACAATAATTTAAATTTCATAGACCCCCAATGGTTCATCATCTTCTATACAGTGAGACCTATGTCCTAGAAGGAAGAATATAAACTGAATAACATCTCACATCCTGACAACATGAACATAAACTATATAGATTTTACCTTGTATTTTGATGTCAAACCTACAGAAGAATTTCCCAGTCATATACTGTTAAACATTACATGCACGTCTTTCCCACATCATACCAAATTGTAGGGGAACCTCCCCATCACATGATGTTAAACCACATGGATCCCCCATTGGTTAAACATAATTCTAAATTAGGTGACCCAAGTCCTAGAATTAATATATTTATCTTAATATAATCTCACATCCCAACCAAATGACATTAAAATGTATGTAATACATCCTTACCAAATGAAGTTAAACTACATGGATGATTCCATCACCGCATGAAAATAAACATCATGGGATGAACCACCTCACTAAGAATCACCACTCATAAACCAGATCATTGAAAAAGTGGGATGAAATGCCCTCATCCCTATGTGAGATTCATCTCCACATAGGGAGTATCTTTTTATAATAAAATACATGTAGATTTTTTTCCCTTCTATCATAGGACACATTGTTATTCCCAAACAAATGTTTTTGGGTCCAACGGATGTGTTACTTCTATTTCACATTGAGCGACCCTCATCCTTCCCAAAAAGAATTAATCGTCATTGATGATGATGTTGCTGCATGAAATTAAATTACACGGGTTTCAAGAACAATGTATAACATGATTCTCATTTCAACGAGATTTATATGGATACCATGAACCTATAGCTTGTTCTAGAAACCATACAATAAATAATTCCCATATTCTATCCTTAATATCCTTTTTACGATGTGATAAATCATTTCCATTACTTTTTTCTCATACTAAAACTTTTCTCACATGATCTTAAGAGATTCATTATGGGGCTTATCGCAAGAATAGGGAATATCATCTTATAGATGTTTTATCATAGTTCTAAATTAAAGAACGTAAATAGAATACACGGAGATCATGCCACATGACGTTGAAATGAACAGTTAATGTCCTTATAATGATAAAAAGATACACATTCTTATGTACCTCATCTGAGAGGATCTCTATTGTTGGTGTTTCCCTCCTACCACACTTCTATAAAGAACTATGTGTGAAAAGTTTCCTCACATCACAGGATACATAATTATGCCCAAATATCTATCCCCTTGTCCATTCACAACAAATAAACATAAAAATCCCTCCCGTAGGACTATAGGTCAACAAATGAACAATAATCTCCTATTACATGAACCATGTGCATATTAATCCCTATTACCCTAGGATATGTAGTGAAACCATGATTTATATCCTTGGGTCCAGTTGTAATTCCCATTTTTACATTGGGAAGCCAACTTCATTTCCATATGACATTAAAGAGAATAGTTCCATGAAAACTATCTATGTCTTTATTCCATTCATCACTAGATATTTAGTGAGGCCTGGATCTCCAATGATGGTCCTAGATAAAAAAATCAATGTTAACAATTCCCACCTCTTTGTACGAGTCAAAACTGTATAGAGATTTCCCCATTCATGAATGTAGTGTGGATCGTTTCCTATAATCAGATGATATGTATTGATGCATGAATCTGAAATCCAAGTCCCATCATCAATAAATAAATAAATAAATAAACCCAATCTACATAGGGGTTGATCCATATAAGTCTATTTTTCTTATGTATTAGTCATATCTATATATATCTTAATTGTACATGTAATATATTTCTCACAATATATGATGTTTGTTCACACATCCTGTCCTCATAAAGATTAAACTAATACACAAATTTCCTGGTCACATTAAATTAAATTATAAAAAAAATGTGTCCTTACCACCGTACATTAAACTGAAACAAAAGTTTCCTTATCAAATGACATTAATCTTCATGTAGGAAATTAAATCCTGAATACAATTCATTAAACTATTCATACCATCATCAATTATCATCCCTTATTAATGTACTATATGATCCTTAACCCTATCATCTAGAGTATGGGGTTCTTCCACCGTCTTTTGGGAACCTCGATATGTAAATCACACTTAATGTATCAAGCACCTCTTGTTCCCACAACTATTTCATGTCCCGTAGAAAATAAGAGAGGTGTATCTAGATGAAAATTCTATCATGGAAAAAGGGCTCAAAAAAATATTCCAGAGAATTCCTGGCTCCGTATTAGGTTATTGATAATCCTTGTAAACCTAAAATCATCATGGAGGAACTCATTACCTGAGGGTGTTTTGGTCCATCACCAATATGAATGTCTCATATCATTACATGTGACCTAGTAACCATGATCTATGATTTATATCATTTTCATGCACCACTCATAAGGATGTTGGATTCATCTTGATCATATGTATCCAAACTGGGTTCTTGTGTAATATCCCCTCATATTAGGTCCATGTGATTAATGACCTTAAATTGCCTATAATTTTCTAAAAACATTATTACCATTGAACTATATCCTCTAATAGTCGAAATAAAAATACATTAAACTGGTACCTAAAGAGAAAAAAACTTGTCTGATTGATAACCCAAAAAGGGTGACCTATGAAAAATTCATGTCTTTACTCGCAAAAGTCATCATATTTTGATTTTATGTATAAATTATGGCACAAATAAATACATAATGACGAAAACATGGAAAATTATTTATCAATAGAAAAAACAAATCAATTATTTTTGGGCCATTTGGTTTTATAAAATGTCACATCAATGATTTCTCATATCTCCTCTCCAACAGAATATGTTCCCTATGTAGTGATATAAAAATTCTTGTGCTCAAAGGATTCTAATATATTACAATTTTTAAAAATCATGATTCACGATTTCAGAACATCTAATCATCATAAACATTCCATGGACCTTGTAAATGGATACCTATATTCAAGAGACCCTTTTTTTATTATTCATATCTACCTATGGATATATTATATGTTCTTATGGTCATCACGAAAATGTGTGACTCTGGAAAAATGGATTTCTCGATCAATGTGAGCCATTATGTCATTACCGAAGAACTCATCCCCTTAGTGTGTTCTGGGACATTCTTGATATGAATTTCCCATATCATCCTAATGACCTAAGAACATTATTCCATGAAATAAAATCTATGTACTAGACTATCCTAGAATATTCAATATCATTAATGTTATTTCATCATGCTTTCTTTACCTTTTATAGAATTAGAAAATCTAAACTCAATTCATGATCCTTTGATGACCCACACCTCATCATTCGAGACAACATAATGTATGTCTTGAGATTCATAATTAATATATGAACTAATCTTGGAGACAACAACCCTTATTGGATTGATTTCTATATACATAACCACATTATATGATGGTTTGAGTCTTCATGAAGCATTCATGTCCCTTCAAAATCATTGACTATCATATTTTCATACAATTATATGGATATATATGTGATTTGACCAACCAAATAAAGTAATGAGTTCCTTACAGTAAAAGAAAACAGATCCATGGGAACCCTGGAAAAACCATGGAAGAACCTAGAACATATAAGTTTTATGGGTCACCCATGACATGCCTTCCCCATTCTATATACAATACCTCAAATATTATGATTATAAATTTTATCAAACATATTCCAACTATATAGGTGGACCTGAAATCACTAGTACTTCTTGCTCAATCAATGAAACCCCCATAAATAGTACATGATCCTTGGAAGAGAGTAGTGACATCTCTATTTTAAAATTTTATTGGTTCAAAATTACTTTGACACATAAACCAATGGAATATCTCCCTTTTAGGAATGAAATTTCAATCCTCATGATCCCTAGTAGGAACAAGGTAGAAATCCCACTTATATTTTATTTTGATTCATTCTTATCACGTATACAACATATATTATTATCATTAATCAAGTCATGTAGTAATAATTTAGTCTCTATGGAATTATATCCTCTAAACTAAAATACCCAAAACTATATAGATTGATGTTCCTAGCTAAAAGTATATAAAATAAAACACAATATATACATATTCCAAAATAAATAAAAATGACGTACGACACAACAAATGGCCTTGGAAAACAATTATGATACTCTCATGAAGTATATCAACCTCAAAAAAATTTCGAGAAATCTCCCTCTGAGACATATATTCTACCAATTTTTCCTATTGTGAAATAGGTAATCTCAAGATGATTGGAAAAAATACATCAATTAAGAACCCAATTATTTGTTGGATCTCATGATCACTTCTTGAGAAGAATATTATATGTTTTAAATATTCACATATATACATTTAGGATTACATTATATTATCAAAGGGATGGTAGTAATTGGTGATTCATATAAAATTTGATTAGTTAATATACATGCACATCACGAATGATAGAAAAACTAGATAGAAACATGAAAAGTCTAAAAATTATATTAATTGATAGAATTAAATAAAAGGAATATCCACATTTGGAGTGTCTCTAAATATATCAAAAAATATATATTTTCTTTTAATGATTTAATAACATGAAGATATGATCAATTGATCTCGACAAGTTAAAATGATTCTATTGAGAAGAGTCAATTAAACTCTAATGTTCTACTCACCCCGCACCGTCCACATTTGTGATAGGATGGAGGGTCTCAATTAAAGTATTCAGATATTCTACTATTTTTTATTGAGTTCAAATAAGTATGATGATATTTAGAGTACTACTTTAAGTGAGTTGTGATTACAATAAATATTCATATGTACTCGGTCTAGGCATCCAACTAGGTTTACAATTCATATATAAACTAGTAACTCGGCTCCAATTCCACCTTGGAATCCTTCATGTATTTAGAAATGGGAGAATAATTTTAAATATCATTATATACCCTCTCATATGTGTCCAAATATTTATGAGTCAGAAAATATTTTCTCATGATCTCATATAGTGGTTGCGGATCAAATCCATCTGCCCCCAAAGTAATCGAGCATACAATGAATGTGTTTTTCTTGGTTATGAAATGTTTACAATGGATTATCTTGGATAATGGAATGAATATGCTACCAGATCATCCTACTCCCTATTAGTGAAATTTATTATTTAATTGTTGAAGAATAGTTAGTCCCATTTATTATTTCCACAATATAGGCATCACCCATTGCTTATATATGAGGGATAACATCCTTTAAATATATAACCTTATACTGGTATGGTCTTCACTAGGTTGAGGAGATTCCTCAAAGTATCTACCGTGTTTTGAATAATCACAATCATTTATATGAATATATGGGATTGGTTAGGAAAATAGATTGTACAAAAGATGTACTGGTTAGTGCACTACAACACCTGGGCAGGATGCTACCCCAACCAATGCATAATCCTTAGAAAAAAAATGATGGATCATCAACATATTAAAGAATGATCATATTATTGTTTTATTTACATTACAACATAATATAAAAAATGTATATGATACCAATTTGTCGTTATCCTTGCACGTCGACTGAAGAACGTGGGGGGTCCCTTTGGCTACAACCAAACTGATGAGAATACATAGAAGGTCTATATAACTTACAGATGATCAACTCATCCATCACAGATCCAATATATCCATCTTAAAGGAAGATCTTATATGATCATTGATTGATATATCAACATACATTATCAATTCTTTAACTAACCATTGAATGTTATGGGGTGAAATAAAATCAATCAGAGTGAATCAAAACATAGGTAATGTCGCCACAACCTAGTGACATGGCCCCAACTGATGATATGTTCAACAACCTCATATGAGATATGGAACCATAGATCCTAGTGGTATTATATTATTTATAACAATGTAAATTTTTCCCTATCCTACCAAATAGACACTAGAAATGACTACTAGTCATATAGGGGATTTTCCGTTCTAAATGTGGCCTAAGTGTTGCCAATGGAGTCCAATGGTCCAACACACCAAATTATGTTGTCACCCCTCCGCTAGTCATTCTTCCATCACCAGCGTACTAACCCAGATTCTGGAGCACATTTAAACATGTAGAAAAGGAAAACCATTCTGTAATATGTCCATGAAGCCTACCATCACTAGGCATGGATTGATCTTTGAAATCTCTTAGTAACCCCATATGATCCTCAGATTCAAAAATGGACCAATACAAAACAAAAATATCATGAACATGTCGGTAAGGGCATTGATTGGGAAATATAGTTGTCGTCCTAGCTCCACTACAGTAGTTGAAAATATTTATATCTACTTCGAAAGAGACAAGAGATTACATTGTTAGATTCTTTATTAACACATCCTTCACAATGATTATCATGTACCCATTCAAGTCTAGAGTTTCTACATTTTCATCCCACAGATCTACAGCTGGAAGGAACTCATCATACATCTCTCCAACAGGGAGTGTGACTCCCTGTTGGTTGACATACCATACGCTAATACCCACCTAACCATGGGACATAAGAATAGTTTTTTTTCAAAACACCAATGAAAAATTAGTTTTTTAAGTATATCAGATTGATGATAAAAAATAAATTGGTAATTCCATATAGTTTCATAAATATTACCAATATATAATTAGGTAGAAACTCTAATATAGTTTTCCTGGCCCATAATGGACCATGCCATTCATTAGAAAAGTTACCACCCAGATTGAGAAACCATTTCAATATCTATTCTCTACTCGGGTTGGTCTATAAATAAAAAAATACTCAAATAACAATAAGTGATGGGTTAGTGAGATAAATCATAGTTTTTTGTCCCAAGGGAGATTTTTACAACATATAAGACACTCCATGGGATCGAGGGATCCTCAGCAACCTTTTATTGAACACAATAATGTGAAATTGATAGCCAAAAAGATGAAATATTATTGTATTAATAAGGAATTAGAATGTCATCTAGAAAGCCAAACACGTATAGAGGAAGATGCTATAATAAATGATAATTATAGATCTCAAATAAAAGAAGGTGTTTCAAAGCATTGTTATTAGAATTCACATAACATTTGGGGGATAATGTGTTTACTATAAATCATGTCACTTTTATTATCCACAATAGATTATGTCTTACAAGAGCTAAAAGCTATACCCAAAAAGTCAGGAGGTAGGAAAACATGCTCCTATGAGAAATTATTTGATAAAAATAAAGTGCACAGGAAAACAGAATCATGGACAAACTCTATAAAGGTAGGTATAAACCTCTCCACGAAGATAATCCTAGAAAAGATCATTATAGATGTCAGGTAAAACATAAGACCAACTAGAACATCCCTACAAAATTTCTCTCTTATAAAGAGAATCAGTTACCCTATCTTCCACATGGTTAACATGTCTAAATTTTCAGGAAAGAACCTCTACAAGCCGAATACATTCTATCCAAGTAGGTAAGATATTCCATGGCACATTCCATGAGCGATCATTAAGAATTAGAACTGCAATAGAAGAATCATACTCCAACCATAATTGATTCTAATCATAATAAATATTATACTAAATTGAATTTATCATGCCCCATAGATCTGATTTAATTGCAAGACCATTGCCAATAAAATGGAAGAATAAACCTTTCACAAAACCCAGGGAACTTGAAATACACCACCGAATCCAGCAGGGCTCAGAACACCCAAGGAAACTCCATAAACATTGACTATAATCTATTAGGAGAAATGTGGTATACATATAACATACTTCAATATTAAGGGCTTCTTTATAATTTCATTCACACCATGTGATCTCAATAGAATAATGTTAGAAACATCAATATACATATATCTTGTTAGAATAAGGGAGGCAGTCCAAATAGCATTATTCATGAATAGAACACTATTTTGAAATGAGGGATTTTTTTGATAAAAGCTAAATAATTTCATTCCTTCCATTTAAAAGAGTAGACACTCGCATAGGAAGCCAACTAGAGGGAGTAAATCTTCCCACTTCGTTCTTTTATTTAGATGGATTATAGTAGATCCTCCATGGACTGCAAGTTCAAACAGCATGTGCAGAGATCCTACAAATACATCTAGAACCTGCATGTAATGCTGCAGGAGATAAATAGATGCAGATAAGTTTCATTTTCCCCTAAGCAGAGAAGACATACTGGATCCAACTGAAAAATAGTGTGTTGTAGAAAAATCAGCATTAGGAGGTGTTGTTTCATTATTTTCCAGACATGGGGAGAATAAGCTGGAGGGATAAAATAATTATTCACACCTGTGATCCACGAGTGATGCTCAGGGAGGGTCTATAAATAATTCTGTAGAATTATTTTGTGTAAAATATCCCATTAAATTTGGGAATCCAAACCAAAGTATCAGAACCCACAAACAAGTACTGTGAGATTTGAAAGCAACGGTTCTTAGGCAACTTTCCATTTATATTCATAGTACTACAACGATCAGCAATAGAAAGGTGCTCTATAGGTGGATATAAAACAATATATTCAGAAATGGTCTGCGGAAACCAATGGATTGTCCCAAATTTCAGTGAAGAGTGTTTAGAGACCATCCTTCTCGAGTTTTCCATGAGATCAGTATATTAATTTTTGAGGGAAGGCCAAACAGAAGAAGTTAGATGATAGAAATACCCATGAGGAAGCTTCCACACAAACCTTGTTACACAGATACTCCATATATAGATAATATCTAGAGAAAAGATTCCACAAATAAATTTAAACAATGTATCATTGAACAACCACGAGTCTTTCACCCCATTCCCCCCATTTGGGGAGGTTTAATGCAGTCTTTCCCAACCACGTTGACTAACTTTCACTCATTAAATGATCAAGTATAGATAAAGTTTCTGATCATACCTCTAAAATAATAAATATGTTCTCTTGTCCATATTTAATGATAGAATGAGAAAACAAAAATTGAGTTAATAAACGAGTTAAATAATAAAATTCTTCTAGCTTGAGACATATACATGATCTATATGCTATATAAGAAAAATTATGTGGCAAATGTCAAAATGATAAAAAAAAATTAAATGACTGAAATAAAATTCTAACTACTTTATACAAATCACATAAATGATCATGGAATTCATAAATGAAATGAAGACTCTCAAAATTATTCTTTTATGAATATCTCATAGGTCATATAATTCAAGAGAGAATCATCCAACTATAGGACCCATTAAAAGACTCATGATCATGCGACCTTGACATGGTCATACGATCTGAAAAATAGATGAAAAACATCATGATATCAAGTAATAAGATCTTGTGCAATAGTAAAATGTAACCATTCATACCTTTGTCAAAAATTAAATAAATTTCATATATTTAGTTTTTAGTTGATTTGAAAAATATCATAGGAAAAATAGATCTGGAGGAACACTTCTCATAGGAATGTATCATGATATATTCATGTGGAAGGGTCTTGAGAAATGATTATGTGATGTAGGTAGGGACAAATAGATATGATTAGTGGGGTATCCAGTGAATGAGACCCTCTATTCTCCCTAGTTTTTTTGAAATTTTTGCAACACCAAACATATCTTAGTATACCAAACAATTCACAATGACGTTGATTGGAATTAGTACCAAGGCCTAATGTGGAAATTTACTTTCCTTACAAGGGACCCCTTTTCCCTGAAAACATTTCTCTTAATGGGGGTTATTTTTTCACTAAAATGAGGAAAATTAAATAAAAAATTGATTAATTACATGAACATGTTTATTACCTTTCCAAAAAAATATTAAAATGTTTTCCACAACTTAGAGATTGTATAATTATCCAAGAGATATTCAATCACTAGATCATCAAAATGTCACATGAAGGATCCCTATGTAGTGCATGACCTAGGGATGATCCCTCATATACCCTTTGACATATTCATCTTCTCTTGATAAGGAATTCTAGAAAATCATTGATCACATTTATTCTTCTATATGAGAACCCCCAAATAACGTGATTTTTCAGGTTGTAGGTGCCTAACAAGACATCAAAAAATCCTTTGAAAATATGGAGAAAAAATTCCAAAATGTGGTAGGATCTCACAATTATAAAACTCATGTGTCACACCCATATAGTTTGTGAGACATATAAGAAACCCATGTGAAATATTGACTTTCTTAGACAAGATCCCACCTGAATGCAACCCCATCTTTGGAAAGGCTTCAGACATGTCTTTGAAGTATTTCACACCATATTTGGCTCCAAGAACAATTAGAAGGGTTTTTTTCAGGATAATGATCATTCATCACCATAAGTCATTTTGTTGGTCGTTGGATGCACCACTAATGGGATGAATTATTATCCTCAAAACACTCAAAAACACTTGAGACACTATATGCCATTGTAAAATAAATAAGGAAATAAAAATTGGAAATGGTGGTTTCCACTTATCATTGTAAATATACCATGACGTCCCCAATAGTTTTAAATACATAAAAAACCCCCACTGACAAGTCTTACTTGTCTCGTGATATCCTGCTAGAATGTTTCCATCACTAAGAGATGACCTATGAGCATGTACAAGAGGTCTTTCACTCTCCCTTCTGCTGCATAAGGAAAATAAGAGTTTTTTCCCTAAAATGATCATGCATTACCACAAAAAAACATTTTTGGTCATATGATGCATCACCAGTGGGGAGAGTGATTGACTTTGACAACACTCAGGAAAGCTCACAATACCCCAAAACTTTTAAAAACAATTAAAAATAAATAAAATAAAAAATTTGGTAGCCTCTTATGGTCGTAAACATCACATAACACACTTGTATGCTTCACAAGACCTCTTGAAAACCTTTTATCATTACATTATGATCTTTTGAATGACCCTATAAATCCTTATTTGACTCGAATAATATCCTAGACAAGACATATATGATCACATGATGTCCTCTCGATTGATGCCATGATCTCATGGAAGTACATTGACATGTCTTCCAGACAGCATAGAAGTCCCTCATCATGTCCATAGGATTAGGAAACACCCCACTAATTATCTATATTCCAAAATGGTGGAGTTGATGGGATATCCACTTGGTTAAAAAAAATCATGCAATCCCCCCATAATGATCTATAATAGGATAGTTTGAAACACATAAAATCAAATCCATCTACCAACACCATCTCAGATTAGTACGATACATTCCATTTAGTAGGGAAAATAATTAAGGCAGTGACACCTATAGATTTTACACCCCATTATCAATAAATGCATCCTTGGATCCTTACATTGTTGCACTTTGGAATCAAAAAGTATTTCAAAGAGTAGCTTATATCATGATTAGAATGGTTTTCCAGAAATTAATATTTGGGGAACCACCTATGAAGTTAATGTGATCATCATAGAAACATTGTTTGATCACTAATAGATCATTTAAAGGACATCTGTTAGCCTAATAAAAGGATATCCATGACAAAAAATAAGTTCAAAATGTCAAAAAAATTAAAAATAAAAAAATATAAGGCATACATAATAAAATAATAGAAAAAATATTGAAAGTATGGATGAATTATGTGAATGAAAAATATGTTGATCCTCATGTGCTTTGAAAAATCCCACAAGGTCGTGCAATTTGACAGGGAAATTTCACCTTGATCATGTGATGCACTATTCGTATACTATTTAGATTATGTCAAGTCCCATAGATGTGTCAGATCTTGTCATATGGTTTCGTATGGGGATGCCTCCTAGGACTCATGAAACCCTCTAAAATTTCCATCCAAACCTTACAATGACATATAGATGTGTCACCCAGATCAAACAGGGCCACTAGTGTATATCAGATACGTCTCTTTATGGGATCTGGATAGGTCAGTTGGCCCTCACGACAACCTTCAATATAGGAAGCCATATATTATGATTTCCTCCAAACATTTTATTTATAGTTCATGATGACACATAGAAAATTCATCTTGGATGTGTATCACCTTACAAACATGTAACATTAACTATCGTGATTCCCTCCTATCATGTAATCTAGCTTTTATGGTGAAATTATTGAAATTCAACTGATTCATGTAATGAACATCTTGCATGCCAGCCAAGATCCTATGATGGATTCCAAGATCTTCAATCCATGTATTACGATTTCCTCACGGAAAGTAATAATTGTCCATGAAATGGATTTGAGGATTAACCATCTAGGTCCAATGACGACTTTTAGATAATTTGGCCATCGTTATGTGACAACCAATAGAAATGTCATCTAGATTATGTGATGTCCCACAAAATAGTCTACTAGATCATGATATTATCATGGTAAATTTCAAAAAGACATCCTCTAACATGTCCTGAAGACAATAAAGGCATGTTAAGAAGAAAATAAATGCATGTCATGTAAAACATAAGACCTAGAGAAGAAGGCATCCAAAGATGTTATAACCCTATCTAGCCTCAAGGATGGGAAATCACTGTGTAAAATACACAGTTAAATGAAATATGATAACTATGATTCATACCATAAAATTGAAACATAGGAAGCCTTCCAAAGGCATGAGATACATATCAAACATTAAAAGGGTTTTCCCGGTGCATAAGTCTTGCATCCATAAGCAGTGAGACTGATTAATTGTTTTCCCGTGTTTCTCACATTGAGAATAGATCATATGGGATTAGTCCATTTCAATGATCATGTAATTTTCATCATAAGACTCTAAAAAGACAAGAAAAGCCTTGATGTATATGACCTAATAAGATTCATAATATGATATGCCCTACAAATTAGGGAAACCTCGTTGTGTAAACTAGACATATTGAACTACACATACTCTAATTACTACCATAACCAGGATACATCAGATGAATTCACAGGGCCAGAACCCAAGATGAAATGGAAATTTACTTTAGCGTATGTATTGTCATGTCTCATATATTCCAACCATTGGGATTTAATCTCTCCCACGAGCCGATGATTTCTCATCCTCCACTAATTGATTGAGAAATCTCTAAACTATTATGAATCAGATTCAAAATATTACCAGGATTTTTATAAAACCTTCTAAAGGCCTAATCATTATATTAAGAAACCAATGGGATATCCTATCATGTAATCCTTGCATCTATTTTTAATGTGTATGATAAGTTTCTATACATTATTTCTTGCACTGATCATATATCACATGGTCATTGGGAGTTGCAATGGTCGCCTCATTAGAATAAGAAATATCCCCAAACCAGGAAAACCCTCAATGAATAATACCCAATTAGTGGTATGATATAACTACCAAATATTAAAGGATATCTATCGTATGGAATTTCACAAGGGAATGAACAGAAAACATTAATTCTGATTCTTTTTATAATCCAGATATGTCAGAGGCCTCCTCAAGAATCGAGCTCAAATACCTACTGCCAATGTGCCCAAATATACGTCCTTTCCATACATAATTAAACTGTATATTTATTAAAAAATAAATGGTCTTTTGTTCCTATTATAAAATAGGGTTTTAGGACTCCTCCTTATGGAACAATCTCATCCTTGAAATATTGAGTACCTCCTCAATAACAATAAACTCCGGAGGTCCACATTATAAATCATAAATATATAAGTAGCCACCCACTAAAGGGTAATGGATGAAGAACCATAGATATATATAGATGTGTTCAATATCAATACCCCCTCTCTATTTCATATAAATAGACCTAACCTAGGATATTTTTGATTTGATAATAGGTCTATTATGGAGATCAAGAAGATACCCTCGAACATCTCATGAATCTATAAGAGAGACTCATAGTAGGAAATGATTCCCTCCAAAAGTTGTGTTATTATCCTGACCTCCCATCCCCTTGACCAATGTGGGTTCATAAGAATCATTATGTATAAAACATCAAATGACAGCCTGTATTTGTAAAGCATGATCATACTTAGTTATTGATGAGGTGACCATTGGGAGTTTATATAAAATAAAAACTAGTGAGCTAGATTTTAATTATTGTGTAGAACATTCCCCCCCCATGATAAAATATTAGAACAAAATCCATCCATGTGTCTATAAAGAAAACGTCATACGAGAAATGAAATCAAGAGAGCCTTGGAGGTCTCGGTGACAGTGAAATGAAAAACTCCCCTTTTCATAGGAAATCACACAGAGTGAAAATTTTCTTTTAAAGTGCCAAAAGAAACTCAAAACACAATCCAGTGGAAGACTATGTGACACTGGAGGGTATTCAGTTCCAAAGAACAATGTCATTATTCATTCTGGCCTTTCTTTTGAGGGGGTTCATTTGTTGACACCTTAGAAATGATTATTGAAAAGTTTAGGATCAAATATATACCCAATGAATAGGTATTATTTCATCATCCTTGGTTATTGATTTATAATTATGGCTATATAAGGAATTGGAACATGGAACATGTGAATCAAGTTATCCTAATAACACAATGCGATGGGGTTATGCACTACACATGATCTCTTAATGATCCCATTAATACCATCTGAAATGTATTCCTAATCATGAGAATCCCAATTAAAAAATTTCACATTATCATGTGATGTTCTTAATTTGAGTCATCTTGATCATTTGATATGTCAATCTATAAGTGCCTCAAAATTACCGAATCCATTTATAAAATAAAATCTACAAATATTGAAATTTCATGCTAAGGATGTTATGAATATTTTCATGTGATGGAGATTATTTTTTTCAAGTGATATGTTCATGAATGAAAATAAATCCCCATGTAGATTTGATCTTCTTCATGAGATGTCTGGTACACATGTAACCTTAATCATGGGAATGTTTTTTTACATTTTTGAATAATAATTTGACACCCTAATAGACAATTGATGGGTAAAATCCATACTCTTTATAAAATATATGCTAAAAATGGTAGCCTTATTTAATAAAGAGTTAATGTATTTTTCATAAGAAGGGGTTATGAGATGAAATTATAAAATTTAACAATCATTCATTGGTCCTCCAACATGACTACATGATCTTATTAAGGCTCCAAACATGACATCTTTATCTCGTAAAGGGCCCCAGATATGTCTGCTTGATCTGGTAAAGGGAATTTGACTTGTCAGTTTAAATTTTTAATTTCTTGTTGACTAACCATGGGTCCTACAAATATGGAAATTATGAATTTATCATGTGATCATTATTTTTCATGTGATTTAAAGATGATATCGAGGAATATCTATAGTTGTACGAAACTAAGGTTGTGTTGTGATGATCCCTACACTTACTTAATAAAATATATTCAATTTATGTGATGTATAAAATTATATACATCAGAGGTGTTGATGACAATAAATTCAGTTAATCATATAAAAACACACACATTAGTCAGTAGAGAATGTAACATACTATCTTGAGTTAAGAATCACATGATCATAAAAGTCTTACACTAGGTAATCCCAGGGAATGTCTTAAATGATAACAAGGTATACATATATGTTTCACAAGATCACCCCATTGGTCATGTGATGGGAAATATGGTATGTTGGTTTGGTCAAACAAAAGAGTATCTCCATTTCATCTAGATCACACAATGCCTAATTATTCCAATGATTGATGAAAATTGAGATATTTATGAAATAAAGGATGAAAAATGTTGGATTCATGCGAAGACACAGACTATGATTTTCATGAGATTAGGTCATATACATTTTCAGATCTATTAATCATTCATGAAAAGTATCTGGACACACCATCCAAAACATGAAAAGACCTTTCGAAATGTCATCTAGTTTACAGAAATTCCTATGGATATATCTCCCTAGTATGTAATAGAAACATAACTATATTTACACTATCACTTGTCGAATCTTGGTTATATCATTTGGATCACACAAAATTATCCACATATGTTATCTTAATTACATGAATCCCTTTAGAATTTTCATCTTCATCATTCAAAAACATTCACACATGTCATCCTTCATCAGGAAGATTAACCTAGAAAGGTTGAAAATCGATCATGTGAATCACATTGGATATATAATCTTGGTCAAGAAATATCCTATAAACATGTTAGATTGATTATACAACAACCCTTTGAGAAGAAATTCTATTCACTAGACATCCTCTAAATATGTCATATTTATCACTTGCAATCCCCTAGACATGTTGTTATGATCACACGAGGCCCACAAAACATGTTATAAGGATAACATAACTTTCTTCATAAAATCTATCCTTGATCATTCAAAAGGCCCTGCAAAAGTTGTATTAGATCACATTATGAACGGTATACATGTAATGAAGAAAAATATAAAAATTCCTTATATAAAGTCTTAGTATGTCTAGAGGACACATTTGGAAATGTTTAGAAGAAACAAAAGACAAGTTAGGTAGACACCCCTAGATGTGTCAACATTTTCTAGCAGGTATACATGGTCATGCACTCTTGATATATGTGAAACCACAGCCATGGTTTTTAATAAATCATTCCTCCTTTATATATGAACTATCCATAATGGAATAGGTTTATGCACTCATGAAATCATATTGAAATTATAGGATCCTCAATCCACCTAAAAATTCACAATAGGAAACATATAGTCCCCACTCTGTATCCATCATAGGATAATGGTTGGATACTCCCAAGGGGTGTCCCATCTGTTAGAAGTCCGTAACATTCCAAAACTCCAGTTATAATAAATATCCCTTCATTTTTAATCACATATCCCACCCCAACTGTGGGTTAGTGACCCATTGATCTATGATTAAATTAATTCATATCAAAACATTATATTTATGATTCATTTTAGAGGATAAAGATTAATACAAAACAGTCAAATATGGTTTTTCTGGTGGGTTAGTAGCACATATATATCTAGGGAAACTAGTTACATGGTATCCATTTTTTCTAAAATTTTTCATGATTCATGTTACCATAGGGATTTCAAATAACTATATCACTAGAAACATATGATCCATAAAAATTAGTGAAATATCATTGTGTAATTCTAGTTTAATAACAAGATACAAATTCCACCTTACTAGGAAATCCACCACGGTGTAAGTCCCAATATAATTATCATATTGAATAAATTATGTAGAAATAATCCATATCGGTATTAATTATATATTTCCAATCATTATCATGCCTAGGATCTATCAATTTATGTGGTTTTTTTTAATGTTCTCATAATTTTTATAGGATGCCTCTTAGAGGCTGAATCCCACTCTCAAAACATCACACACCTCCATAGACAATATAAAATTCTATATTGGACAGAAATTTGGATTTAAAACATAGTAATTGGCTCATTTATAATATATACTAGAAAATATAATGATTAACATTGATATGTAATGATGGTTCGTAATAATTGAATCTATTTAAATATAAAGGGATTAAAAGAAGTATTGTTTTATTGGGGTAACCAATCCTATATCATGATTTTTGAGATATTATTGAATATATATTAACTCTATAAGAGAGTCCACATGTATGAAATAATTACCCCAAAAGGGTGTGATGATCTCGGCCTCTAATCCACTTGAAAAATGTGATTTCTTATCCATTTTTGGATTATAAACCCCAATGGTCACCTTTCTTCAGAAAGAAGGCTCATGATTCATCAAAGATATGTGAACGATTAGGTGTTTCAACAAATAGACTGTACTGATGTCATTTATTGTGAAAATATATTGAGCCCTTAAAATTTAACAACCATACCATAAGATATATATGAAATAAAAATGTTGAACTTGATATTAAAGCATGTGATAATAGAATAACTCAACAATCATGTACATCAGATATTTTGTTTCCCATTCCTCAATATTATCCATATAAAAAGACTAGTTATCCCAATGTGAAAAAATGCTCTAATAGAATAAATAAATAATCATGGAATTAGTTATATTTTTTTCAATACCAAAGAATATATAGATGAAACTGTTATCTTTTATTATTCAGATAGGGATTTAATTACATGGAACCCACTCATTCTAAGCCTCCTAACAATTCCAAGATATTTTCCTATATAATGAATTATCCCTAGGGTTATAGGTAATTGTATTGCAGAAATAATATGAAAAAAAAATATCTATACCTTTCTCTGATACACTCTATTTTAACCCAATCATTTTACATCAAATATTACATGATTTACAAACATAAATTTCTAATTGGTACAACCCCAAATATCATGAGGCCTAATGTCTTTGGAATATTTTTCCAAAATACATAAAAAGGAAATATAAACATGAAATAATTATCTTATTACACATAATAATATCTCAATCAATTTCCTCAAATAAAACATCCTAGGATAACCTTGGGGATATATAAAATAAATCGTAGAATTAAAATTGTTTTATGGGTATTAACATGTTAATGAATCATAATAAGTTATTCAACGGTACAACATGATTTTAGAAAATAGTGGATAATGAATATTAAAAAATAATAATAGAATAAAGAATCCAATATCATAATATCATGGTAAAATAGAAACTCTGGTAGGAACAAATAATATTACATAAATATGAGTGAAGGCTAACTTCCTTGACAATACAACATGTACAACAACTATGACTTTTTTCACACCTAAACATGATTTATTACATAAAAAAATCACATGATAAAACATATAAGATCTATAGTTATAGTGTCATTGGGGAATAGAACTATTACATTATGAATAAAAAAGTGAATCAAATCATCTTTATTGAAAACATCCTTAAATAACCACTACATTCCCACGTACTTAGCATTGCATTGGATAACCTGAGGACATGCATAAGAAAAAGGTGAGCTATAAAGACTAGTAAGAGAGTAAACAAGGAATGACATGAATAATATAACACATGCTATGATATAGTCATATCAATATATCATAAAATAAACAGGAACATAAAGTTAATATATAGCCTGATTATCATAACATGGAAATGCGGAAAAAACACTTATCTTGGTATTAGCATTATCCAAGGATCATTACACATGGAGAATGAGTAAATCATTATTGAACATAAATTATCATGATTAAACCCTAATTTCAATTGAAATATCATGATACTAATCTTTACCCAATGCATTGGAGCACTATCAAGGCACACCCTTCTTAAACATTTAATATCATGCATTAGTATGCCATATAGATCTTACAACAAGGAATCATTAAATATCATCATTTATTCCATGATAAAAGAATGATTAATTAAAAAAAGAATATTTATAATCAATAAGTAAATTTTCATAAAGGTGAATAAACTTTATAGTGAAATGGGAATGGTATTCTCAACATAATGACTTTGTCTTGGAAAATCACGGTGTAATTTCGGCAGCATAACGACATGACATTTGAATTCAAAAAAAGATGATGAGAGAGAAAGGGGTGTATCAAAATATTTAAATTATATTAACAGTAAGGGGGTCATATAGATACATTTCCCAACATAAGTAATGGAATTTTAGATTCATAATACAAAATAATTGATTGAATGTAAATGATAAAAGAGAAATTCCTTATAGAATTTCCTCAAGGTAATAGGTGTTAATGGGAGGAATTAATGAAAGATAAAGGGGTATGTCATCAATAAAAAATAATTAGGGTAGTATGGGGGAGGTTAAAAATCATACCCCAACATTTTTTTTGAAATAAAAATGATATAACAATATAATGAAATTTGGACTATATTTAAAGAGGAAGAAATCCCTTACATGGAAGTGTAATCCCGAAGGTTTGGGATGGGCTTGAGAGAAGATTATTTGGAGATTGGGGAACCATGGGAAGATTATCGATAGAGGATTGTAGAGGCAGGTTGAGCCCCAAGGGCTCTGAGTGAAGAGAATGTGGGAGACTATGAGAGTTTATATAGGAAATGAGAGGAAATTATTTATTATTTAGGTTTTGGACAATACACATTAAACTAGTCAATACCAAAAACCATCCCTTGGGTTTTCCAATGGTTTTTTCCAATAAAGAGTAGAAATAAATATATTTTAATGCCAATTTCCCAACTTCTTAAAATATTAGGCTTTCTTATGTGGAGGTAACTCACACTCTCAAAAAAAATCATTTTAAAATGACAGGCTGTTTTATAAGTCTTGAAGGGTGCACATAAGCTTTGTAAAATTAAAAAAATAAACCTAAAATAAAATTATTTTAATGGTGAAACATATATTGTCCAAATAGACCACTTATTCTATATTATAACATCACAATTGGGTCATTATGGAGTTATAAAACACATTATATAATTAAACGGTATTTAATTTTTTACCGAAAAACTCAAATCTAATTTTTTTTTTGAAAAATTCACCATTGTATATTTTCTATGTCATTATTATAGAAATAATACTCATTTTATCTAAATAATTTTTAAATATTTTATTTTTTAATTTTAAATACAAACAGTCATTTACTGAAAATTTATGGGTTTTGACAAAAACAACATTCATACCTAAATAAAAATGAAAATTGTATTCCTATAAATTATATGATCATTTATATTCAATAAAATTTAATATAGTAAAATTATATTATTGAAATATTATTTAATTCAAAAATCCATTAATCCATCAAAATAGATTTCATAACTAAATATTAACTAAAAATACTATTTGAGATTTAAAAAAATTACAACTTAAAAATATTAAAAAGAAAGTATATTCTTTAATATATACAAAATTAATTCACAAAATCCTAGTGATAAGTTCTTGTTACATAACCCCTTATAAAACCCGCATATGAATAGAGGGTATAGTGTGTGATTGTGATATACTCTTGGGGTGGCTCAGATAACATCGCTCGGGTGGTAATCTCTATCGACATCCACTCCTCCCATAGGCGGTTCCATTCGAGCATAACATGTTAAAGCTTGTATTGGGGTTGGTCAAGTGAGAATCCCAATGATGCCACCTCCTTTACGAGCTCTAAAAAATGATCTTCGTATGAAGAAATTCTATTGGATGAGTTCATCGCTTCCTTTTTCTGAGTAAATTTTATTTGTTAAATCCCTATATTTATAAAATTCATGTGATCACTTTTCAAATAATATATTACCAATGGTAACAATTATTAACGATATATCGAAATCCAAAAGTCATAAAACCAAATAAGTGCATATTTTATATAACAATTTTACATAATGAGACATTGCATTAGAAAAAGAATAATTTTTATTAACAATGGTTTGGGTCATCACAATCCTCCCCCCTTATGAAATTTCACCCTCTACATTTCCTTTTACCACACTAAAATAGATGCAGGTAACTCTACTTCATCACTTCCTCAGATTCCCATGTTCTTTCTTCAAACTTTTGGTTTCCCTACAACACATTGACGAGGGGAATTGTCTTATTTATTAAAACATTTTTCCTACAATCCGGTATCTTCATTGGATTCTCATTATAGTAAATATCATTCTCCAAAGTTACATCCTCTGGGAAGAGTAAATATGATGGGTCAGGTATGTACTTCCTCAAGAGTGATACATGGAATACATCATGTCCTTCAGATAGGTTCGGTGGGAGTCATAGTCTATGACTCCAATGCGATCAAGGATCTCAAAAAGGCTAATGTACCTTGGACTAAGCTTTCCCTTATTCCCAAATATCATTACACTCTTCCATGATGATATGTGGAGGAATACCATGTCTCCTACATCAAACTATAAGTCCCATCAATGATTATTATCATAGTAATATTTTTGACTCTGAGAAGCTTTAATGTTATGCTAGATTGTCTTAACATTCTCCACCATTTCTTTGACAATATCTAGACCTAGGAGTTTTCTCCCCCCAAATTCATCCCAAAATGCTGGTGTTTTGCACTTGTTCTCTTAAGGGGCTTCACAAGGAGCCATTTGGATTCTTGAATGGAAAATCCTATTTTTTGAGAACACAATAGGTGGAAGATGTTGACCCCATCAGCCTTTGAAGTCCATTTAGCATGCTCTCAACATGTACTCATGTTTTTTTTATAGTCCGCTCAGATTGGCCATCAGTTTGATGATGATATGCCGTACTGATGTTAATATTATTATCCAGGTAAAGTTTAAGACTCTTACAAAACATAGTGGTGAACTGTGGATCTAAATCGAATACAATCGATAATGGAACTCCATTCCTTCATACCATATCTATGATGTATATCTGTGATAGTTTATCTAGTGGGAAATAATCCAAAATTTAATTAAGTGTGCAGTATGATTAAGAAGGTCCACAAAAACTATGAAAACATTGTTTCCTTTGGCTGTCTTCGGATGTCCGGTGACAAATACCATGCTGATGTTCCCCCATTTCCATGTTGGTATGGGTAATGGTTGCATCATTCCCATCATCTTCTGCCTCTCAGTCTTCACTTGTTGATATACCAGGCACTATGATGTATACATAGCGATATCCATCTTCATTATAACCCACAAATAATTCTCTTATATATCTCTATACATCTTCTTGTTTCTTAGGTGAATAGAGAAATTTGAACTATTTGCATCATCTAAAAGATCATTCATTATATATAGATTCTACAGAACACATAGTCTTGACTCAAATCATACAATTCCTTCTTTATTGACATTTAACTCTGAGGATTTCCCTTTTCTAATAGTTTCCACTTTCTTCTGAATTCCTATATCATTCTTTTGATCATCTTTTAAACATTCCAAAAGAGACGATTGTGAAATTATTTGTGAAAGGATTGATGATGTTCCATTTTTTGTGATTCTCCTATCCATCATCATCAAATATAATAATATTGGATCCTTTTCAATTCTCATCAATGGTAAAATTTCTAGGTCCTTTCTACATAGAGCATCTGACACCTCTTTCTTTTTCCTAGAGTGGTAATGTATTGAGGAATCATATCCTTTTATCATCCCTAACCATCATTATTGGTGCATGTTCAAATCATTCTATGTGAATATATACATGAGGATTTTTTGGTACATATATATTTTACACATCTCCCAAAATAGATAATGCCGCAAAATTTTTAAAGCGATGATTACTGAAGCCAACTCCAGATCATGTGTTGTATAGTTTTCTCATTAAAATTCAATTGCCTTGAGGAATAGGCAATGACTTTGTCATTCTTCGTCAACACACAACCCATGCCCTTCTTCGAAGAATCACTGAATTCAAAAAATAAGTCCTCTACATGTGGGTAAAGAGAGCACGAGAACATTGATATGAATCCTTTTCAACTTTGTGAAGATCTCTTCACATTCATCACTCCAAGATACAAATATCTATTACCGGTGTTGGCCTCAACCATCCTCCAATTGCCTCTATCTTTGAGGGAATCACAAATATCACATTGTTTGTGATGATATAGACCATGTATGATACCTCCTTCAACCAGAAATTACACTTGTTGTACTTTTCATAGAGCATCTCCTTTCGCAAGGTTTATAGTGTAGTTATTAAATGCTTCTCATGAACATCCTTGGTTTTGTTTTATATTAGAATATCTTCAATAAATAATACCACAAATTTGTCTAGGATATTTATAAAGACTATATTCATCAAGTCTGTTAAGATTATAGGAGAATTCGTGAGTCCAGATGGCATTACAATAAATTTATGGTCCCTATATGTTGTACGAAAAGCTGTTTGGAGGATATCATCGCTCTTCAACCATGGTAATATCCCAACCACAGATATACCTTGGTGAAGTATTGTGATCCACATAGCTGATCAATCATGTAATCAATTCAGGAAAGTGGAAACTTGTTATTTATCATGATTTTTTTGAGACTGCGATAATCAATGAAAAGGTGCCTAGATCCATCCATATTCATGATGAAGAGGACTGGTGCTCCCCATGGTGATGTACGTGGGCATATAAACCCAATATCTAAATTCTCCTATTGTTGTTTCTTTAGCTCTCAAGCTCCACAACAACCATTCTATATGAAGTCTGAGATTTTGGAAATTCTCCAAGTATAAAGTCAATTGATAATTCAACACCACTTCTAGGAGGAAGAAGAGGAAATTCCTCAGGAAACACATCATCTAATTCCCTCATAATAGGCATGTTTTCAATGATGGTTTCTTCCATGGACTCAATCCTCTATGATAGATACATGTGCTCATAGGTAAAAAATATACACAATTGAGATGAAGGTGCTAAAGAAGATTCATCACCCTCCTTTCACATTAACAGAATCATGAGATGATTCTCTATATAAAGTGTGATTTCCCCTCATGGAAATTTTTGTGGGATCTATATAAGGAAAGCTAGTACATGCCGAGAATTTCATAAAATTCCACCTGAAGGAGTATGATGAGGTTCACCAAAATTTTCAGTCCACGGATTTTGATCAGGGAGGAGTTATAATCATTGGATTCAATGATTTCCCGATTATATGTACTCATATACATCATAACTTCCATGATTTTTGGTGGCGTTGGGATTTTCTTAATAATATTTCAGGATATAAAATAATTCGTAGAACCCGAATCAAGAAGTACATTCACTATTAATGAATGAATTACAAGTGTACCGGTCACCACCTCATTGTCGGGGTTCACATCAGTGGTAGTGATGGAAAATGATCTCCCTTGTTTCCTTGGAAGTTGATTGTTACCCCCTAAAACCCTTGGCTAATAGCACTAATTTTCAAGGAGACTTGGTTCTTTGTAGTTTAGGAAATTAAAAATGGGTTGAGGTTTGAAAGGATTGTTCCTCTCCTCTGTCACAACCGCATGTTTTTCTTGTCTACAATTTACGTCTAGGTTCCCTTCTCTTCCACACCTAATGCATTTAAATGTCCCCTTCAAGAAATTTCTTGGGATCTTCGTTCTGCGCCTTTGGAAAGTGGGGTGTTTGGTTTTCATAGCACCGTTTGATTTATCCATCAGACCATAATAATTAATGTCCATCTTACACTTTTTATCCCCATGATATCCTTGATATTCTATGATCTCCCTTTTTTCTTGAGGGAACTTTAGATAATTTCCTCATTGATCTCAAAGTCATGGATTGTTAAATCTTTCTAACAGCTAGGTTTCATCCCCCTAAAGAAGCAGTCAACCTTGTATTCAATGGTAAAGAAAAATTTGGAGTAGTATCATCCAAGAATTTTGTTGTTTTATTCATATGATCTAATTGATTCATCATATTTTTGATTGAGGACAACAAATTCCCTTTCCATTTTATGTCGGAGGGTGCAAGGAAAGTATTTTCCTAAAATCATTTTCTGGAAATCCTTCTATTCCAACACCAAGATCTCCTCCTCAAGCATTGTATTTTTGATCAATGTCCACCATTTATTAGCTTCACCCTTCTTATTGAAATCATCCAGAAGTACCTTATCTTGTTCGAAACATTGAAGGATGGAGAAGATCATTTCAATAAAAATAATCCATTGTTCAGCAATTGATGGATAAGAGGATCCATTAAATTTGGGAGGCATATGTCTCCTGAAGCCATCTATTGTGACTTTTTCATTCATATTGCAGATTGAATGTTGGTCTTGACCCATGTTTCTAATCAAATATTGAGTTACTAAGAGAGTATCGTGACAATGTTATCAATTCCCACTCCCATTGGATTGGTAATCTAATTAGAATATTAATCACATTGATCTTCGCATTAGTTGTTATCATGATTCCTCCTATTACCAGCCATTGGCTGGAATAAAAGAAAATTTTGGGGTAAATAATAATGGTTAATCCATGGACAAAAATGGATAACATATAAATGACATTTATTTTCTTAACTTATGGATCAATAGGCTTCAATATGTGTTATCCATGATCTACTTACCATCATATCTTCATAGGGGAATTTTTTATTCCCTTATCAATGGTTCATACAATTATTGTGAATTTACTAAAGCATATCCTCCTGGATTTTTGTAACCAAGAGTGCTTCAAGGCCCGATGTCGTGTAACAGGATACCTTAGGCCAACCTCGAAACTCCTTGTTAGAGTTTTCACTCCTAGGTACAACTGTGTCAGAGCTGCCTCTACCTACTCATATCTAGAAATGGATTTATTTTATTGATAAACTACTTACTCATTTCACACCATAATTTAGGGTTGTTTTTATTATACATTGTCTTATCCGTAAGGCTTTCAGTATGGTTTTCTATTCCTCATCCCAGAAATAACTAAACCAATCATCTAATACTGACTATAAAAACAATGTTTTTTATTTCACATGAAAACATGATTTATTACATAAATCCTTAAATTCATAAAATTAAGAATATCGAGTGGTCTAGTGTATTCGGAGTATAGGAACATTACATAATGACTAAAACATGAAACATAACATCGTTATTGAAAACATCTTTTACATGAACACTACATTCCCTTGTACGTAGCACTACATGGGATAACCTGAAAACATTCATAAAAAAGGGTGATTTATAAAGCTCAGTATGGGAGTAAACGAGGAAAAAAATTAAGAATAAAATAAATTTTAGGTAGTAGGTATATCAATGGAGAAACAACACATAACAATACAGAAATGTAGAAATGTGGAAACAACATGTAACATGGAACAGACATCCTAGAATCATTAAATATCATCATTTTTTCCATAATAATGGAATTTGAAATTAATATATGAAACTATATAATAAATAATTAAACATTCATAATGGTTAATACACTTTATAGAGAAATGGGAATTGTATTCACAACATAATGACTTTGGATTGGAAAATTGTGGTGCAATTATGGCACCATAACGGGGTGACAAAATACACATAAATTTTGTTGATGAGGGAGAAATAAATGTCTCATATTATTTACATGAAATGGAAATTAATGGGTTTATATAGATACATATACCGACATATGTAACGTAATTTTAGATTCATAATAGAAAAGAATTGATTGAATGTAAATAAGGAGAGAGAAATTCATTATGAAATTTTGGCATGGTAATTGATGTACATGGGAGGAATTAAGGAGAGAGAAAGGGGAATCTAATCATCCAAACATAAGGAGGGATTTACAAGGGTGGTGTAAAATTATTCCCCATAATTTTTCATTTAATTATAAAGTATATAACAATATAATGATACTTGGAAAAAATATTGAATGGAAAAGTCTCTTACTTGGATGTTTGAAGCCAAAGACTTTGGAGGGGATTGAGAGATGATTATTTGGAGGTTTGGGTTCCTTGGGAGGATTATAGAGAGAGTAGGTTAGAGGATTATATATCTCAAAGGACTTCTATTTAAGAGGAAGTGTAATCTTGGTCGGATTAATATAGAAAAAGAGGGAATTATTTATTATTTAGGTTTTGGACCCTACACATTAATCTTTTCAAAACCACAAACTGTCCCATGATTTTCCCATTATTTTTACAAAATAGGAGTGGGAAACAGTATTCAATAACTCTAATTGCCTAAATTTTAAAAATAATAGGCTGGATTATGGATTAGTGAGTCACACAATCAAGGAAATCATTTTTAAATAACACAACGTTTAATAAGTCATGTAGAGTCCACAAAAGCATTGTAAAATGAATAAAATATACCTAAAATAAAAGTATTTTAATTTTAAAACATATATTGGACTAAAATCACAATTATAATATTTTCTTACATCACTATAGGGTCATTATGATGTCATAAAACACATTATATAATTAAACGGTATTTAATTTTTTACCCAAAAAATCAATTGTCTCAGAAAATAATAAAAAATTCACCATTGGATAATTTTAACATCCTGATTCAAAAAAATTCATTTTTCTAAATAAATTTCTAAATATGTGAATTTTTACATTTAAAATAAAAACTAACATTTAACTAAAATTCATTGGTTTTGACAAAAACTGCTTTCAAACCTTATTAAAAATTACAATTGTTTTCCTAAAAATTATATGATAATATATATTTAATAAAAAATTATTAATAATATTTTATGAAAAATATTTTATAACTAAAAAATAAAATAATTCATCAAAATAAATTTCATAATAGAATATTAAATAAAATACTATTTGTGATTTAAGAACTATTTAAAACGTAACAATAAAAAAATTAATGTATATTCTTTATTATATAAAAAATCAATTCATATAATCATAGTTCTACACACATGTTACATAATCCACTATAACACCCTCATAAGACCGAAGGGAATGGGGTGCAATAGTGACAGACTCTTGGGGTGGCACAGATATCATCTCTCTGGTGGTAATCTCAATCAACATCCACTTCTCCCATCGGCGGTTCTGTTCGAGCATAACATGTTGATGCATGGATTTTTCTTGGTCAAGAGCGAATTCCAATGATTCCCCATCCTTTCTGAGCTTTGAAAAATGGGCTTTATATGGATAAATTCTACTAGATGATGCCATCGCATTATTTTTCTGATTAATTGGATTTCTTAAATCCCTATATTTGTACTAATCATGTGATCACTGTTCAATGACTATATTAGCAATGGTAACACTTTTTAATGGTATTTTGAAATCAAAATACATAAAACCAAAAAGTTATTATTTTATATAACCATTTTAAATAATGAGAAATATAATTAAATTAGTAGGAATTTTTATTAACAATGTTTTAGGTTGATACACCAAGGTAGAAAAAGTCCTATAACTGATTATATTTACTCATAATCCTACACATAACTTTTGATGACATTAATATTTTACCCAATAAATTGAGAAATATATGGGTGGAAACATTATAAATTATTCATGATTTATTTCTTCTAAAAAATAAATTCTATCATATAGAATAAAAAAATAATTACCCATGTGATGAAATCATGTTTCCCAATTTTTCCTCATAAGATAATTAATGGAAATTCGATAATACTGGAAATTAAGAAATGAACATATGAAATATATTAAATTATCAATATATAAGATTACAATATTGGCATATAAGTGAGAGGAATATATACATAATTTAAAATAATTCCATAACATTAAGGAGATAAAATTGTGGTTTGAGGATATAATGGTCATAACATAAAGAAAATGGTGTGTTAAAGAGATCCCTTGACTCATGAATGAATTGTCATGTGCATTGTATATCTTTCTAAAATATAAACCTATGTTAATTATTGGTTATTAAATATAATTTTTTAAGAATTTTATTCCATTTTTTTTATAATCATGTTACATTCAATTTCATAATCATTTGGGTTCATGTTGGCTGTTTTGATGATGTTTGGATCATATATAAAAAATCACTATAGGAATTTGACCAAGGTCATAGTGATTTTTATTTATTCAACTATTAATTAATTATAGTGAAATATTTATTAATTTATTAATCAAATATTCTTTTCAACTAATCATTATTGATGGTTATATAAAATGAACTACGTTACAATTTTTGGTGATAGTGCGTCCTAAATTTGTGTCATAAATCATTCAATTTTTATAAAATCCTGATGGAAAAAAGGTAGGTTTTAAATTATCATTAAAAAATATCAATATATAATTAATATAATTTTTTTTATTTAAATACACTTATATATTTCATCCACATTATGTAGTAATTAAAAAAATCACATCACTTCATGGAGGTGGTAATCTGCATGTAAGAATGAACGACATTATCGAGTTTCTATGAGTGGAATGATATTAAACTATAGAATATATTATATTTAAGTAATTTTAAATATTATATATATATATATATATACACAAAACTTTTCATCATATATAACAGTAAGAGGTGATTATGGAAAATCAATCATATCATCTCATAAGGATATAGTATTCCGTAAAAACAATTGATGGTTTTGTTTCCCAATTTATGAAATAGGATATAGATTTCGGTTATGAACATTTTATAAAACATTCATATTATATGGGACATATAGGTGTTTCTATATCATCGTTGTTGAATAATATTCGATTGATGGGAGAAAATTGAAACAAAATTCTCGATTAAGAATGATACAAGTTCTTTGGACAACAACTTTATAATTGTACAAAAATACTCTCTAGTACGGTATTATAATAGAAATAAAATAAGTAAATGGTACTAATAAAGCTAATGGGGAAGTTATTGGCTCAACCAGAGTATTTTTTCATTGTCAAATAATGACGATATCGGGTTCCCTTTTATAAATGAAAAAGAGTGGTGTTTTATAAATACGAAAAACTATTCAATTATAGAATGTAATTCTAAAAAAAAGAACTATAAAAATTCATTAAAAATGGATTAGATTTAAGATAGCATTTATAAAAACCTCTGAAAAAAAATTGAATCATTTTTAAGCATTTTATTTTCATTACCTTCATGGTAACCTACATTTCGCATATTATTTTTTCACCATAGAAACAAAATATTCTACCAAGGAAATTTATCTTATAATTATATAAATAAAATGTCTCTTAATAAATAATTTTAAAAACTAATTATATATATGATTTTCAATATACAATATTAAAAACAAATATGTCTGGAAAAATAACGTCAAAAAACTCACATGTAATGTGAAATACCCAATTTTTATCATAAAAACGGTAATTAATTATTTTTATATTTTTTTATTTTTTATTAAGAAAAATAATTAAGTTTCCCATAATTTATATTATTAATTATGAAAATTAAAAATATTTAATACCTTTTATACAATTATTTTCATAGACCGTCCATAATTTAATTTCTAAATATACTCTTAAAATTTGTCGAAAAATGGGTTTTCAAGATGTTCATTTTTCAAGTAATATGTGATATTATATTAACTCTTTTACTATAGATAATAATTATATGAATTTTAATTAATATTAATATATATATATATATAATATAAATTTCATTTTAATAATTCCTTTTAAGAGGTTATCTAAAAATAAATTATAATGTAAAAACATTATGCACTTAAAAACAATTTATAGAAAAGCTTGTTTTTAACTATAAATATAAAATTATAATAGTCAAGAAAACTAGAGAATTAAATTAAATTTAATATATTATTCAATATAAAAATATGCATATTTTAAAATAAAAAAATCTAAAATATTATCATGTAGATAAATTATATTATTTAATTAAACAAAATGATATTATTTCAAAAATCATCAATATTCACTGTTAAATAAAAAATGAATTATTTGAGTTAGATATTAAAATATATCCCATGATTTATTTTAGTATTATTATTTAAAAATTTATATATTTTTTATCATATAATGTATCTAAAATTTTGATAAATTTATTATATTATTTTCTCACAAAAATAATTAAAATTGTTTTTTGGTGAAAAGATATTTTTTTGAAGAATATATTACTTTATTAAATGATGAGTGATTATTTAGTAATAATTTTTCATTAAATTAATAATTATTATAACAATTATATATAATTTTAAAAAAAATTAATCTTATTCAAACCTACAAATATAATGGATTGGTAATATTATCCATTTTTAAATAGTCATCGTTTGTTTAGGATTTGGGTTCTATGTTTTATATGACTTTTAAAATTTTAATATATTAAAAAAATAATGGTGTTAGAAGAAATTAGATGGAAATTACATTAAAAAAAGTTATTTTGTAATTATGAAGTAACCATGATCCATTGAAATTAGTTTATATGAGATATTATAGAAATCAATGAGGAATAGAATATCTTTTAGAAAACATGAAAATAGACATAAAAAGAATAATATAAAATTTCCTTGGAGTCACAACAATATGTTCAACTAGATATTCTAAAAGAGATTTATTTTTAAACATTTTCCTAATAGAAAAAATTAAATGGATTTTATTTTTAAAACATTTTTAATAAAATTTAAATTGGTTATAAATGTAATTTTTCAACACTAAATAAAATTTTAGGTATATCCAAAAATGTGGAGTCAACGATAAAATACATGTGTAAAATAATTTCCTTTTTTCATTTTAGAATGACCTTGTTAAAACCCACATCACATAAAAATATTAAAGAATATAAAATTCAAAACAACATAAATGGGAAAACACAAAGTAAATATAGGGGGGATAAAGAGATTTTAATATAGGAATAATGAATATAAAATTTCCCTAGAAGTCTTATCGCATCTGTTAGATCTTGATTTAAAAAATCTATTTGGGAAAAGAAATTGTATATCTTGATTAACATTTAAATAAAAACACTTTATGGACAAAGATATTTAATCCCAAAATACGATACTATATATAAATGAAAAAACATTTTATAACATAAAAAATAGGTATGATATAAACCATTATAAACTATTTTTTTCTCATAAATTAAATTACGTGTCAAGAAATAATATTTGAGCCAATAAAACCCATGATTATAACACAATCTGTTACGTATGGATCATTTGGTAAAGAGAGTATAAAGATGAATTGTTGAAATTGTAAAGGAGTAGTAAAAAATAAAATGTGCTTATTATGTATAATAAATAATAAAATGAAAAACATATTTCATTATTAAATTTGGTTACTCAATTGATGAAAATTTATTTCCATCAAAACCATATGATTTTAGAATCATTTTTAATCAAAATACCCCAAAGGATATGATTAAAAATTAAAAATTAAATAAAATTAATACTGATTATATCATTATAAAAATACATAACGGGGAATTAGAAAACCCACACATATGAAAATTTAGTTTATAATAAGAAATAGCATTCATGTGATTTAAAATTTATAAAAGAAACTGTTTCCATGTTCTATATTAGATCAACACATGTTCATAACGTTCTAAATAATAAAATAAATTGTATTGGATAACATATTGTTAGAATTTTTCATATATATATAGATATTAATATACATGATTTATTTTCATATTTAGTTTACTATTTATGTATAGTTTTTAATATTTTAATGAAAATTGAATAGGTGTCAGGATGTTTTGGTAATTATATTGATCAGAGATGATATTTTAATAATAAGTTAAATTTATAAAATAATTTCCCAAAAAATAGAATTATATATATTTTATTACTAAATTATAATAATTATAATAGTATTTATGTTATAAATGTCTTAAAGTATTTGTATTTATATCATAGTTCATGAAGGTTGTTAAACCGACCAAAACCACAATATAATATTTCTCTATGGATGAATGAGTTTATAAAGGTGTATAATATCATAATGACCGGAAATTAATGATATTATTATGATTATTGTATGTTAATGAATCATATTTTATGTTGGTTGGATATATATTAATGATCATGATGAAAATTGAAAAGTATTACTTCATAGAGTTAGAAGTCCGCACAACGCATGGATAAAATTTTCATTATTAATGTAACAACCCAAACCACCGAGTCCCACCTAAATAATGGAAGAAAGGTACAGAAAATCACATGCCCACCTCTATAATCTGGTTCATGTGGAAGGTATTTAGAAGGAATAACTAATATGGGAGTTCTTTTCATAATGAACCTATAAGATTTCCCCCAACAATCTCATTATAGAAGTTAATATTAATAATAATAAAAGGGGATGAGTTCTAGTGAAAAAATAATGATTGTAATATCTTTGATGGAATAAAAAAGTGTGAGTTATAGTAAAAAATTAAAAAGTGAAAAAACACGTTCCCAACCAAAAATGGTGTCCCAACTTTACGAAAAATTAAAAAGAAATTTTTGAGAGTTCCTGGATCATGGTATCCTTGACCTGCCACAATACAAGTTCTATACACCAGAGTATCCCAAAGCTCCTTCAATTCCACTGTTTCCCAATCCATAATCTACATATTACCGAAAATGTGCTGAAAAAGACCATGTATGGGTGATTATATACATAACAAGTAGGACGCCTAGAATATTTAATATGGTATAATTGAAGAAATGATATATGTAGTCAACTCGACCAAAATTAAGACAAAAAACCCCAAAAATATTAATATATGTTATCATATAAGAAATAATGATGAGAAATAAATGGTATCTCTATCTCATAGACCATTCTAGGTTGATGATTCTACATGAAAATCTAAAGGTAGAAAATCAATTCCCATTATCTCATAGGAATATCTGAAGAACAAATCCCATAGTGGACCCACATCTTTCAATTATGCTGGATAGTTGAGATATTAATTATTGATGAATATGACCCAAAAACTAGTTTGTTTTGGTAATTTCCAACCCCATCCTCTCTCATGATGCTACATTATCACTTCCATCCTCTAGCATCACATAATGATGAATCACAATTAGAATATATTATACCATATCTCAAAATCCACTACAAAGGACACCATGATGTTTAATGTGGAAAAAACAATAGAAATGCTACTCATGGGACAAAATAAACATCTAAACCATATATATATGAGAGATAGATGTTCATGAGAGTAGAAAATTTTGAGTACTAGGGGTCACATGGTGTGTGACCCCACATGAAGCCCTAGTCATGGCCCCTCCAGAACATGACTCATGGGCCATGTAGTTCAATATAATATACATGGTTACTCCACAATGTGCGTAGAAATCCCTTGGATGAGTTGTGATCTCCTGGTCATGTATGTGTCCTTCAATACATGTTTCTATGCCTGAATATCTATTTGGACATCTCATATCCTTGGTGAATGGCTGTATACAAGACTGTGTAGTAGGACCGTGTTCGTCTAGTGTCTTCATTTTCTGTGTTCTTGGATGTACCCATTCTTTTGTTTCCCCATAGTTAGTTTCGGGACAACATCACCCGGTCACACATCATGTAGAGGACACACAAGGCATGTGATACTTATCTCCTTTGGAAATCCTTTCCTCCACATCCATGGGACTACAATTCATGTTTCAGTAGTAGTAAATTCCATGTAGTATATATTTTTATTGAAATCCAGATACATCACATGAATTATAGATCCATTATTTCATCCACCATTTATGCCTATTTTATGACTAGGATCATTTTCCAATATAGGAATCATCATTGAATATCGATTTTGGTTCTTTGGATTCATGAAATTAGTAAATAAACTCATCTATAAGAGGACATATCACCACCCGTGTAATCCTATATCCACTTAATTTCCCAAAATAATGATAAAAGACTTAAAATCAATCCAAATAGGTCCATTTAACACTAATTAGGTAATCATGCCCACATCAACCATCAATTTGAGGATTTGATCATTATTTAACTCCCCATTAAATATATAACTCTTCTCCTATAGGGAATCCTCAAAGAAAGTGATTAACATGATTGGGAAATTCACAAGAAAAATTCACATCAATGGTCAACCAAGTATTCTTGAAAAATATAAATGGACCTGGTACATTCAATGTGGTAAAGATGGCATAATCAAGAATAAATAAAATAAATATTTTAAATCAATACATTCTCATAAAATAAATACTAAATTAATGTAGGATCAAAGAATAGAAGATAAGAACCTTATTAATATTTTAATACAGTTAAGAAACCACAATACATAAGCCCCACCTCAATATTGGATATAGAATTTCGGAAGTACATTTTCTCTAGAGATGAATATAATCCACAATATCAACTATCTATCAATTCACCATGATTTGATCAATGTTCATTATCTGATCTCAATTTACCTACAAAGAATGATCAATCCTCTGATCAACATTCCATGTGTTATGTGGCCAAACCCTAGGGATTTTGCAAAAAAAATTACTTATAAAAAGAAATATATATTTTTAAACTAATTTATTATCTAATTCACTTAATTAATTAATATATAAATTGTACCTACCAATGGATTCCTCATCCGAACATCTGGTGTTGATCCACTATATGGTGTGAAAAGTTTAACCCAATGCATTGGATTGAACTATTTTATCTTATTTTGGATCAGGGGAAATTTTTAAGAGATATATCATTATTTTTAAAATTATTATTTTTCTAGATATGAATACAAATAATATTATTATAAATTTAATTCTAGTATTTCTTAGATTCAAAATTTACTTTCATCTTATTAAATGTCTCAAATAATTTTTCTAAATATAATTCAATTTGTTACATAAAAAAATTATCTACATTATTCCCTCCTTAGAATAATTTCATCCCAAAAAAGTAAAAACAATGAAAAAGGGTGGGGATAATGTGCTCTCAATATGGTCTCTCACACCCACGATCTCCCCTGGTAGATCCATTCCCAATCAACAAACACAAACCCAAGGAAAACATGTGACAATGAGGGGAATTTTTTATCTCAATTCCCAATGTCAATGTCTCCTTGGAAAAGAAAACTATACTCTCACGGACCAGATTCTGAGAGTCAAATTCATACAATGAGTCATGCACAAACATCCCCATCTACGACATGTTGATAATACATGAAACTAAAACCACTATAGTTATGTAGTTATGAGCTATAACACATAAATAACAAGACAAAAGTAGGAAAAATAATGTAACTATGAACCTTATAGGCAGACTATCACCATGGAAAAAACTCCTCATCTATTAAAATTATTGGACTTCATCATTTTTTTATAAAGAAATCATTACATTTTTTGGGATGTCCACATTTTCCCCAAAAATTACTAAACCCGAAATAAATTACAAACATGAAAAATAGTTACCAATAAATCTCACCCACTAGCTCCAACCTATCTGATAGTGACCTATTAGTTCCCACAAACAAATCCTTAAACATATCATTCTTCGAAGGTGTAGTGATAATCATAATGATATGAAAAGTCCACCAATGGTAGATGATCCTCCCCGATGTGGCAAAAAACATATCTAAACATGGTTCGTGTTTACCATAACCTAAATAATACAATTTACCTAGTTGTCTGTGTCATATAAAAAATTGTTCTCAAATACAATTGATCCCACAATGACCTCCCACATCCTCTCTCCTATCATTCCATGATGTATGAATCGGTTTCCTCAATGATCATTAAGGGAATTACATGAATCCAGACTAAGTACTTCATACAGAACTATCTCTAACTCTATATAAGTATATACTCATCATTACCCTTAGACATGATAGATAAAAATATATTAGCTAAAAAAATTTATGCACCTCCATTGTCTTCCCAACCAATTCCATGAGAACATGATATTTATTCACCTTTTCCAGATGTACATTAAAGGACAAACAGCCTCCCCGATACATTGTTCTCTACCATGTTTGGTGTCACTATTCATCCTTGAACTATGATGATGAGAATCCAAACATTGTAAAATTCATCTAGACATATCCAGTGGATATCTATTCAGGCGACATCTTGCAATTGATATCCCTAAGTATTACCTCCCCGACTCTCGGAAGAAGTGGAGAGGTACTGTAGCATCTCATAATTTTAATGTGGTATTGAATATTATGATAGTGTTAAAAACCTATTATGTTATTATAATAATTTACTATAATGTTTGATGAGTGGTTTAGTAGAGTATGGAAATTGTTCAGAGCTAACAGCTCCTGAAATTTTGAAGGATGATTGAGCCTTATGGTTAGTGCCCAGTTAATGCAAACCATGAATACCAAATGGGAGAGTCACCTAGTTTATATCGATTTAAACAATTATTATTTTAAACTATTTAATATAGGACACACACAAATTTAGAATTCCAAAAAATATTGATAGAGTCATTTTAGATGACTTGTGCGTGGTTAGTCAAACTGTAAGCCTATTTCGTCTGGTGGGGGTCACTTGGAAGTGAATGGAGAAAATTTGGTGCACCATATTTCCAAACATATTGCCAAACAATGCACCCTAATATTTAAAGGGGATTTTATTTTTCCACTATTATGTTTTAGACCATAATGACTATTTTATTCCTCCTCTATGAGATATACATCATTCATGGAGCCTTATTTCTCCCTGAAGAATTGATTTTTGTATGTCCATCAGATAATATTAATTTTCACCGCCATAAACTATGTTAGATACCTCTATATATGATATATACTCCAATTACATTTATTCCATGTTTCTCTTCCTGTCTCCTACACTATTTTGGTGCAATATTATTTCTATCATTTTTTGAGAATTTTATGATTCTTCAGTTATCTCCCACTACATCTCAATTCAAGGGTCAATACTGGATTTGTAGAGTGCTACAAACCTTTTGTATGTGTTCTAGCTTATTTCCCTCATGTGTAGAATCTATTATGTCTTTCTATATTGTTAAAATCATTATTCATTTCTATCAACACCAAAAAATTGATAATAAATCAAATTGATTGGTTTCCTATACCTGGTTCAGTCCAAACTAGAAGTGAATAAAAAATTTAGTTAATCTCTTTCACATTATCTAGATAAACGTTTTTTCCTCCATTAATTGTTATAATTTCCATTTTACTTTATTTCTTTATGTCACCTTGTAGGTTCTACAAAATTCCTTGAAATAATAAATTGAATTAAGATAATAGATAGGGATCATGTTTAGGACCATACACCTTATTCTATGACTCTGAATTTGGTTACAAAGTGAATTGGATAGTTTGATTTAAATGTTTCAAATGCATGTCTTGATATGGTGATTATTCATAATAAAAATTATATAACTTAAATCATGACTAATATTGATACATGGATCTTTATGGGATGCAGTGGGTGGGATATTCATGATCATTAATTAGAAATATTATGTGAGATGTATATACCTTGAGATAGATAGTATGTATTCCTTGGACCATCTCACCATGAGTTCACCTTACCATCATGTGAGCATCATTGGTTCCATAGGGGAGACAAAATGGATGGGATCAGTTGATAGATGGTTATACCATTTTTTTTATACTTGTTCCCCTATGTTAGATACTAGGGATGGTCTTGGAGGCGTTGTTCCCGCCGTGCAATGATTTATAGTTCAGATTTCATTTATTGATTTCCCTTGATGGACTCTTATGTTATTGGAAATTTAATACACCCCTAGTGTGATTCTTGGGATCCCTAATATATCACCACTAATGGGATATGGTTGAATTTTGATAAATTTATAACGATTAAATAAAAATTATAGAATAATAATGTGTAATTAAAATTACAAGTATGTATCCTCCTTGGAAAATTACATGCTTTGGGATGGTCCACCCCTTGATGGTTATTTTTAATAACCATTTTATACAGTATATCATACATGTTTAAGTGACCTTGGTATAGAGACATATGGATAAGGGTGAAACATGTAGAGATAGTCAGGTATCTCATGAGGAAACTAGTCTGATACATTACTTTATATATATTTATGGATTTCATTTATTTTTATTTGCACACTTCTTAGGTTTTTTGTACAGACTGGAATGATCTAGACAACATTGGTAGTGGAATACTAACTATATGTCACCCCTGGTTTGGATACCCTTAGTACCCAAGTATTATTCATGATCAAGAGTATAGGTAAAGGAAAAAATATGGCTTTAGATGTTTGATTCCTAGTCCTCAGATGCATAATGGGAGAAGAGGACCGAACTTATTCTCATAACTCAAGTAGTGTAAGTTGTTTCCATTTTTTTGTATTGTTTTTTATCATATGGTATATTACTAATCCTCTTTATCTTATGTACCTTATTTTTTATATGTATATGTAATGATAATTTTCATCAATTTTTTATCTATTTATAATCACGATTCTACCAGTTTACTTATCATGGATGATTTATCATTAAAATATATATTTCTTCATGATTATTACTTCTCCATCTATTATCATTTATTAATTATTGTTGTAATACACTCTGACTCACAAGAGAAAAGTCTCCCCAAAAACTAACCCTAGGACCTCACAGTTGGTCAGTGTCTATTGGCATATGGGGAGGAGCACATGAGTTAATTTTCCAAACTATCCTGGGGAACTGTTCAGTGGATTCCATGTGGGACATATCAATGTTTTTTACATATCATTTACATTTTTCAAAATTTTTCATAATTTTAATGGAGACTAGGATTTTTCAAAAAAATTTAATGAGACTTTGCATGTATGTAGTTAACACATGTACAAGAGAAACCCAAATTAATTGGGTTGGATTATATCAGTTTTGGTTCGTGTTGTTACAACTGCATTTATTTATTCATTTTCTAAAACACAAGTTTTTTGTTGTTATTATTATTGATATACTATTGTTAATGATTTTATTTTCCATGGTCATATTTGGTGTGTCGGCATAAACTCATGCATTGCACTAGGAAATAGAGGATTTAATTGTCATGATTTATGCTATTCTATTTTTATAATTCTACGTGCATTTCTTGTAATTCTTGTTCTTGATATATGATCCTTGATTATGTTATATTGAAACATGATAATGTTTCTTCCATGTATAACATAAATGGATTAATTAAATTTACTAAATAAATTTTAATTATATTTTTAGACATTTATTGATGAGGAAATCATAATTAACCAATTATGTGACATTTGAGACATGAACAACTGGTTCTATAGGGTGAAATATTAGTTGAGTTTCTTGATGGATTATAATCTTAATTTATTATGTGATTACTTCTACAAATTTGGAATAATGATGCATTTAAATTGATTGATATATCTATATCCATATAAATAAGAATTAAATTCATTAAAATAAATCATAAAAATGAAAAGGTTCCCTTTAAATGGGTATTCCAATTTAAAGGTAAATGGTGTCTTCCTCTATAACATGAAATTAAAAATCCATATACCAGTACGTAAAAAATTATATATGAGATCTTGACCCTAACATAACCTATGTATTGGGAAGTAGGTTATGTTTCATATGAAATTTCCTGATCTTCCTTTCAACTAGACCTGTATTTAAGATAAGGATGATTAGAAGGGATCATTATAGATACGTTATGACAAAAATACTTTTATGCTTTCCTTATTTTATATATTCAATAAATTATTTATGAGGAATAAATGTTGAAATTATTTATCTATGTTTACTCGATGTCCTCACATCGTATTCCAAGATGGTGGTGAGAACTAGGCTACAAAGGTGGTGGGCTATGAGCCACCAGTATTACCTATATCATTGACTCATGATGCACCTCATATGGTCCTTCCACTAGGTACTAATTCACAATTATAACTACGTTTCATATATATCTTGCAATCTATATAATGTAATTGGTGAACAAATCCTTATTTGGTGGAGCTGATAAAATAATTATAACAGCATTATCCTCCCACCTTCTCTAGGGATGACGAATCTCAGGATATAGAATCATGTCTAAAGTCCATCTTATCAATCATTGATCATTTTAATTTTACTATAGAGTGGAATATCAATCTCTCTACCTACATGATTTTGGATTTTGGTAATTATTTGTGTGATGTCATTAACCGGACCAAACTTCATCTGGGAATTATCTGATTGGGATTCCAAAAATCCTTTAAGGTATAATTTTATCTAGGGATATTGTAAGTAGGAATTATAAAATGGTTTACAAACCTCATAAGGGTTCCATGAAAGTGATGGGGTACTCATTTCATTTCAACGTGCTTGAAATTTTTCATTGTCCATTACCAGTGAAAAGATGATTACTATGAGATTCCCGGAAGATGGGATTACATGTGTAATCTGAACTCAAGGGAATTTTTTTAGGCTGACTACCATTTAAATGATTTCAAACTATTTCATAATCACATTTTTTAACATATGTGATGGTGGCAATTTAATTGAAGTTGATTTATTTTATAGGAAGAGATACAGTTTATCTAGTGGTATGATGTGTCATTCCGAGAGTGAACATGGTGGGAGTTCAATCCAAATGAAATGAACAATGAGTTATGATGGGTGGAACTACTGTGGAAGTGAATGATATAAGAAGACACAGTGTGTGAGGAACTTGATCAAGTGTCGAGCTTTCTCCATTAGGGGTCACCAATAGTGTTTCAACAGAACATTCACTAATTTTTAAAGTGAGAAGGGATTTTTTGCAACACCATTTTCATGTATAGAATAAGTGGATTCATGTTAGGATGGGATTTGGACTACTATATTTCAATAAGGGTGAGGAGGTAGACATGGATAGGTAGTTATAAGTCAAAGGATCGATGCTAAGAGCGCATACCTACCCAGGTTAGTTAGGTTGCATCATGGGGCCATGGTTCAAGACATATTTGTGACGTTTATCATACACCCAAGGAGAATATTCTATGTACACCTACTGTATGAGGTACTATTATGGTTTCCTCTACTATAGTATCTTCACTAAGTGATATTAGTTCATCACACTATTTTGTATCAGATTTATTTATGTATAGTCTAAGATTCTATATGGAATTCATCTCTGGCAAGATGACTCCTGACACCCCGTTTGGATTTTGAGCATAGAGTATATGCATGTGTAAGAATTTCCCCCTGAGATAGGTGGACACTGATTCCATTTGAATATGTTTGTTCCTTGATATTACTGACTTCTACGTCATTCTCGATATTGACCATCTAGTTCATTTTCATTCCCATTTTAATTTCTTTCATCAGATGGTGTCTTCCCTCAAGTAGTTGATCATTTTAGGGATGTCTTCATTGATGCAATCTATTTTTTGCCTATAGTAAGACAGTTGGAGTTCAGCATTGAGATATTTCCATGTGTGGAACCAGTTTCCATTCATCCTAAAAAGTTGACACCTATAAATCTTTATGTACTCAAGAAGTAGTAAGAGGACATAGATAAAAAGGGTTTTATATGAGCCCATACCTCACGGTGGGGATCAATTATAATTTTCACTAAAAATGATGATGGTACACTCAAGTTGGGAATCGATTACAGATGGTTGAACAAGTTTATGGTGAATAAATAGTATAAATTCCCCAATATATGCCTCCTCTTTAATAACAGTTGAAGGGAAATTGTTTTATCTAAGTTCAATTTGAGTTTGGTATTACGTCAGTCATGTGTGAGGCCATAAAACATACCCCATACAATGTTCTGATGTATGTATGGCCAATAAAAGTATCTGATTATGTCATTCTTCATTATTAATTAACAAATGATCATTATTGAACTAATGAATAAATTTATTTATCAGTATGTGGATGATTTTCTGTTAGTCATTGTAAATAAAATCGTACTGTATTCTCACACAAGACATGACCATATCAACCGACTTGAGATCCTAATGAATAAACAAATATTGTATAAGATATATGATATTCTCATAAAATTATACTTTCGGGTTAATTCCCTTCACTTATTGGGTCATATTATCTCAGAGAAAGAAATATGTATTGAGTGAGAAAAGGTGAGTTTTGTAATTTTTTGGGAGAATCCCCAGGTTGGCTCTAACATTAACTATTTATTGGGGATGGATGGATATTATAGAAGATTAATTTAGAACTTATCAAGACTAGAATCGCATATTAGAGGATTGAATGTATGGGGTGTGAAATTAGAATGGTGAAAAGCTTATCAGATATCGTTTCTATAGTTTAATGGGTGACTATCTTCTGCACAGATACTGATTCTACTAGATTCAAGAAGTGTCTATATCGTTTAAGGTGATACATTATGAATTGGGGTTTGAGGATCTATAATGCAGGTTGATTGGAATGTAGCATATGAGACCTTCTAGATGATACTGCTGAAGAATAATTATCCTATGCTTTACCACATGTTAACATATTTGGTTCATTAATAATTTTGTAGGAGGTATTATATATTGGGTGAGAGGATCATTATTTACATTGATCAGGAAATTCACTAGCAAAACTCCAAACAAAATTACATTAATATTAGGCAGTACAAGTGGGTAGAATACCTACATTTATTAGACATTGAGCTTGATTATACACATATAATGTATAATGAAGTAGCTAATGCACTGAGTCGAAAGACACAAACACTTTCCATCTAGGAGGATAGTAATGGGTAGAAGTTGATGTAATTTTTTAATGTGTACATGAATGTTCAAGAACAACATTGGATGTATGTTTTAGTGACTCGATTAGTGAAATCCCCCCTCTTAGAGCGGGTGAATATGCAATATATTTCAGATCCTGAGGAACTAGTCCTAGGGGAGAGTTGTATGAACATAAGTTAGTTGGTCTAGCTTTTTTCTATAATGTTTTTTTTCTTTTAAATAATTCTCCATTATTCCTACTGTCATAACGTTTTTATGATACCCCAAAAATTAATAATAAATCTAATTTAATGGCTTTTTATATGAGATACAGTCTTTACTTATGGGGAATCAACCCATTATTTGATCTCCATAACATGATCCACCACAGGCATGTAACTTATTTTAAATGCATAATTTACATATTCCTTTAAGTGAAGAAAACAACATTGAGGTGTGATTTATTTTTAATGAATTCATTGAAATAGTAAATTGAATTAGGATAATTCATATGACATATGTTTTAGGCCCCATTTCTTATGACACGACAATAAATTTCATGACTAAATGAATTGTCCATTTTGATTTAACTGTTTCAAATGAAATTACTTACTAATGTATAGACCTCAAATAAATAACCCATACATTATTTCTAGACTGATTCTGATACATGGATCCTTATGGGATGCCTTGTATGAGCACTTTGTTCTTTATAATTAGAAATTTTAAATGAGATTCATATTTTTGGTGATTGATACTAGATATCCCTTTTACAGGATCACCGTGTTTTCACCATGGATGGGATCAATGTCTAGATTGTCATACCTGGACATGTGTGATACTCGGTCCCCTCTGTGATATTCAATGGATTTTCTTAGAGAGTTTTTACACCATGCCAATAGTGATACATGGGATTCAATTTATTGATCGCCTTGGAAAACACCTATGGTATTGGTCATTTGTAATTCCATGGAAAAGAATGTTGGGATCCCTTCTAAATCACCATGTATGGGCTCACTATTACTTTATATTTTTTTCTAATGACTACATTCAAATTAATGAATAATAAATAGTAATTGAAATTAGGGGGATGATAAATATAAGAGAAATCAAATAATTGGGGATGGTATAACCCCTTATACCTATTTATTTTTAACCATTTATACACATTATCAATATTTTATAACTAGACATGGGTTACAGTCATCCGACATAGTCCGACGTAGGTAGAATCAATCAGTTTTCCCGTGAGAAACCAAATCCTATGTATTTGTTTATGCCTCACATTTATTATTATTGAAACACTGCTCATATTGTGTTTATAGACTAATTAATGTAGACCCAATTGGTGGTGGACAACTAATAATAACACAAACCCCTCATGGACTTCTCTTGGCACCCAATCGGACTTCATAATTGCTGGTTTACGTAAAGGGAAGTGTCCATCATTTGATGATTGATTCATAGTTCCAGTATAGAGTACCAGAGCATAGGACCAAGCCTATAGTCATTATTCTAGTAGTGGAAGATTTTTCACTTTATTGGTATTTTTTTATTAAGCATTCATACCCACTCCCCTTTATCTCATGTACATTATTTTATATATTTAAATGTCATGATAATTTTTTTAAAAAATTTTTGTGATTATTATCAATTTTTTCTTTATTACTTATCTTGGATAATTTATCATTATTATATATTTTTCTCCTTTTTTTATTACAAATTTTTCTATTATAATTTCTTATTTATGTTTTTGATAAACTCTAACTCGTTATTGAATCGTTTCTACACTCCCAAATCCCCGGCCCTTACTGCTTGCTGGTAGACTCTAATATATGGAGAGGATTGCATGAGGTCATATGGAAAACCATCATAAGAAACCCTTTAGTGGCTCCCCTATAGGGAATTTATAGGTTAAAAAATTATTGGATGTAAAGCACAACATATTTAGGTGTCAAATGTGCTCAAACAAAGACAACGGAAATATATTGATGTCATAGATGAAGACTACAATGAACTCATCCATAAAGGGTTAATGATCCATCCAACAAATATTACAATTTTATTAATTACTATTACGTGCCAATTGGTATCACAATAAACTCAAAACATCCAAAATTGAATTGAAAATCCACTTTTGGTATATTGTGCTCCATAACCGGATAAAGTGAAAACCATTCTCCTTAACAAACTTTGAGAACCAATTCACCCCAAAACACTGGTTGATGAAATCAAAGATTATACTTAGTGGATAATAATACTTGTCTCACCTAGTTCATGTAACACTAATTCGCACACAACCCCAAAAATTCATTTTCCTCTCAGGAGAATAACCCTGAGTGGCCTACGTGGACACACTTGGTCTTGTAAAAACCCTTTTTTTGAAAACATCGGATTTCACAATCATATTAAAAAGATTAATTGATTAATTAAGTTATATTATTGAAAAATATATGTTAAATACACTTTTCCCATCCTCTTAGAAGACTAATTTTTTATTTGGAGGAAATCCTAGAATTCCCCTATAAGATACATCCTCATAATTCAACACCATTATTGGAAGACAAAAGAACATAACATCCACTACTCTAAATTTATTACTAAAAAATTATATGAAGTCAGTCACACCCTATTATACATGTTCTCATCCTTCCCAACCATGTTTCACACCTTATCATCAGAGTCAAAATTCATCCTAACAATCCAAAACACCACAATAGTCACTGTTGGAAACAATAAGCATGGATTTACATGAACTAGTCCATGTGGTGGAAAATATCATTTGGTATCACTCTAATATGATGAGATTTCACACAAGGATCTACCCATAGTGATAGGTCACACAATCTTTTGAAGCATGGGAACAGTAATCCACCCTACTATAAAACAAATAACACGGTTCAAGAATAATGGATCCACTTGAATCACTTTTTCATGAAAATGGGTTATGATTAGGGATAAAGGGGATCATGACTCTGGGTGGAAACTATAATTGAGTCCGTGAATATGCACTTCGTACCTCAAACTCTAATCGATTACTATATGAGTTCCTACTTTTGGGAACTCATTATCTACCCTTCCCACCCGATTACCATAACAACTTCTAGCTTTTACCAATTAGCAGAACAAACAACCTCAAGCATACATGTCTTCGGAACTCATCCACCACAACTCAACACTATCCACTTTTTGCAGTACTAACTGTCCCTCTATAATTTATGATCACTTCTCAATAATGAATATCAATAGGGGAATTGTGACTATTCCATTCATGTAAAACATCATATAAAATATATCTAATATAGGGCTCTAGTTATTACCTATTTTCATATGTAAAATACATAAAAAAGGATGAAAAATTTTGTATGATACCAATGTATAAAAATAACAAAAAATTACAAGGAACACTGATCTTAACTCGAAATACTCCAAGAGACTCTATGTAAATATCCTCCAGTGCTATAATCTTTCCATGTTTTAGAATACTATATTCCCAAGATTGGAGTTGGTTTATTAGGGCTGGTGGTGGTAGAATCAAAAAAAAGTTCTAGCCACATCCTATTACTCCAAAATATCATTCTTTGTATCAACCACCCAATGAGAAAGCTTTATACAACCACTACCTCTTCCTAAGAGGATCATAAACCGACTCCCTAACTGCATCATGCTGTGTAGAATAATCCAATTTAATAATAATTCTTCCATCACAAGAATCTAATTGTATTAACCTCAGAGAAATTATATATCCCTGATCACTCTAACAAAACCTCATGTTTCATTGGTCACATCTCACACATGCTATCGGCGATTCTTGAGGACCCTACATCCTAGGTGATCCCTACCAAGGAATATCATGATGAAAGATCAAAACTTTTGCATCATCGTCCCACAAAATTAAAAACTATGGCTCGGTATCACATGATACATTCACCTAAAACATTTTATGTTAGTCTATGAACTAATCGATCAGAGAAAGAACGACCATCTAACAAACCTGAATAAATATCTATGAATTGTTAAGAACCTTTAGGGAGGAATCTTCACTCATTCGGTCATTCTATCTAATCTACTTTAGAAACCTCATAGTCTATCATTATGGAGAAATGTACCAAAATACAAGATATACCATGGTCAATGAGAATATATATTTTCATAGATGTCATAAGAAGGACAGCCAAAAGACTAAATCTTATATGATCTATGTTCCAATGATCTCGGCACCTAATTTTATAGTATTCCATATCAACATGTAATTTGTGAGGGTCATGGTAAATTGATACATTTCTATCCACAACAATACTTATTTATATGGAGGTAATATGTGCTCAAGACAATTTTATTCCATTTCCCAACTCTATTGAACAAAACTCATAAGGGAAAAAACTCAGGACACCGTCCAATGGTTAAAAACCCTTTGATACCAATCTATAAGGAACCAAACCATTGGGGAATTCTATGATGATAGAAGGTAGAGCCAACATAATCCCAATTCTACCACTATTATTCACAGGTTGGATGCAGGTTATATGAAGACATAACTAATATTGGAGGGATTTGATTTATTTACATCTTTAGATGCGCCCAACCATCTCTATAAATTTGTTTATAGAAAAAATAACAAAATAAAATAACATCTTGAGTAAAAAACCATGAATGGAATTTATATTAGAGAATACCAAATAGTGAAACAATGCAGACTAAAATGAAAAGTGAAAAAGTCACCCACATAGAAAATATTTCCTATCGTTACAAGAAAAGGAAATTCAATTATGAGAGTGTCTGTAATAAGGTTTCCGTGAAGAAAACTATATGCAGTCTACGAGCATGAGTATCCCTATGATACACCAATATTTCCACTATTGAATTCATCATCTAAATATGTCATGAAACATTTGGGAAAATACCATGTCAGGGTGAGTATATAAATACCCAGTAAGACACCGCAAAAATTAATGTGTGGGAAATTGAAGACACAATAGAAGTTGTAATATCAACCAAATCAAAGAGGAAAAAAACTCAAAAACCAAGATATAAATTCCGATATTATAAATCAACATGATAACGAAATGGGATATCCATCTCATATCCCTTCTATGGATGATGAGTAAGAATATTGCTTCAAATACCATCATCGAGGCCCGTCATATCAGGTGCCTATCAATAGATGTAACTACATGGAGGGATGACACATAACAACTATTCCATACAGTCAAGGGGGAATAATCAAAAAGTATATCACCCACACCCTGGTACATCAAGGTGGTTACCATTACCAAACTCTCGCTAATGATCCAGCCCAATAACTTCCATAATCCAGGGTCTCCAAAAGAATCATAATTCTCATGAAATTTTGAATTATTAAAAAAAATAATATGATGTACCCTATCGAATTTTACATGAAACAAAACTCATGATAGGAAACTCATTAGAAAAAATTTGAGTTCAAATGAGAGAGATATGATATAATGTATATCATGAGAGAAACATAGGAATCATATTATGGGTCACATTGTGTGTGACCTCACCAGGACTTCTGGATGGGTCCTCACCAGGACATGGCTCAAACTACATGTTGTAATACTGGGTTTTTATGGGTACTACTTAGTGTGTGTCATAATTGAGAGGTCTATCCATGTTCTCCTTTACATATATGTGTTTCTTATGGTCTTTTATGTGTGGTTTTTTCTGTACCAGGATGTTTCCCATCCAGGGTACCTTGACATATCTAAGCACATGTAGTCAGCCTGTGTGCATGTGTACGGTCATTCCCATTCTCGTTTACACTCAAAAAATGTGATTGGAAACAAGAACTATTTCACATTGAATTTGGGAGTCCCATAATACATTAGAAACTTATATCCACCCAGAACCCCTATTTTCCATATCCGGGTGGTATAGGTCGTGTCCTCTTTATAGTAAATTTGGTATTGTTTGGATTTATGTAGATCTCCAGATCCATCACGAGGATTATAAATATTGTTTCTATACTAATTATAAATAATGTTTTACTGATAAAATTTTAATAAAACATATTAATGGTTACATAACACTGATTTAAATGCTATGGTGGTTGGAAATAAGGAATCTGAATTCCTCGTATGAGGTTGTCACACCTCCAACATTCTCTTTTCTCCACTCTAGGTCCCAAGCATAGAATGGGTCACTAGTAATCTATCATGATGTATCTAAAATACATTTATATGGTCATCACATAGACATACACCAGTAATAAAGGTGTATTATTACGCCAAAACACAATTGGAAATGTTGATCCATGGCCATATAGGCCAATGATGAAGAACGTGAAGAACATGTGGGGAAAAGGCTTAAGAAAATGGTTAATCAATCATTATCCCAGGGCCCCTGACCAAAGACAATGGATATGGAATATTCAGGGACATAATCATATAATATCCAAGAATAAATCAAATAAAAAAATACACTTGATCCAAGGTCTCATGAGAATGATTAAATTAATCCAATATGAAAGATTAGAAAACAAGAACATGTTCAATTTTTAATCAATGGATGAATCCATAATATATGATATATTCATCAATATTAGATCAATCAATGGTTATATGCATGTTCAACAATAGTGATGATAATCTACAGTGTCAGCATCCTGGTCATTCACCTTGATCATATCACTGGTCATCATTTGATCTTGATCCACCAATGAAGAATGATTGATACTATTCTCAATGACCCCATGGGTATGTCTCTAACCATGATGACTTAAAATATAATAATTCTTATTTTTGGAAATATATTTTTGTAATTTTATGATTTATTTAAATAAAAAAACTAATTAATCCACTAACTGTAACTACCAATGAATGCCTTATCTGATCTCTTGTTACAAGGAAACTATAGGTCTTCCATAGGGTAATCACTATGCTCTAGAATCAATAGTGGTGTTAAATTTCCCTTCTGAGACACCAATCATGTGATATTAAATTATTATAAAAAAACATTATTGTGATATAAATATATTTAATATTTTTATAAAAATAATTCTGAGTTCATTGGAACCTTGAATCATGCTCTTTATTATCACCTGGCTCCAAAAATATCTCTCATTTTATTTTAATGTATTACAAGTGAAAACTAGAATCTCTAAAACTAAAAAGCTAGAATTAATGAAATAGTATTTTATTTTTTCTCTCCATAATCATACTTATAATATATGCCACAACAATTCTTCAATTCAATCCTTATAAAAATTGATGAGACGTTGTGGTCTATAATTGAAAAATTTTCTTCATGGATGTGGTATTCCACACAATGAATGATCAATGTTATATTTTATTTATAAGTGGATGGAATGTAATCAAAATGTTTTCAAAATTAATAAAATAAAAAACTTTATATTAACGATACTTAAGAAATTATATTACTATGCGTAGCTATGGAAAATAAATATAAAGAAAAACTGTTAAGGAATAAGTAATATTTAAATAAATACCATAAAATTACACTTTATGAACCCCTTATAATTAAAGGAAATAGAATAACTTGTATTGAATAGGGGATTTAAATAATTAAATATTATTATAAGAGGGAAACCGTTTTTAGGGTTTCTAAAATTTGATGATGAGGATGTATATATTTGAGATGTTGGATGTGACAGCATTTTATAAGTGAATAAGAGGGGGAATTTGTGAACAAAAATTATTTTCACCAAATATAATTACATTATTCTAGGGTAAATTGTTTCAAAAGTGTTAAATATTTTGTTTTTGGGTGATAATGGGTTGATAAAGACTAAATAATTTTTACACATATTATTAAAATATTTTCATGATATTTACACTTATATTTTTTCTATCACCTTTTTTGTTTTTACTAGGGTCACTAGACATTATTCATATCCCATAGGATTTACAAAACAAAAAAGATAAAATATTTTTATAGAGTCTTTATTTGTTATATGTATGAATTTTTAATTATTTAAGGAATATTTTTGGGGTCTTGTACTTAGTCAATACTAGATTTCGGGGCCAAGAGATCCTGGGTGCCGTGATATAAATAATAAAAAATATATTATATATCCCACACATAAATCATTTTAATTTAACATATTTTTCAATTTTTTGGTACCTTATATTGGAAATTTGATACCTTTTTTGACATCGGAATGTGTATTTTATGCTATGCATGATCTATGGTTGTTAGACATTAGACTTTATAAGGAAAGATCCCTTTGACATGTTCATTTAACTAATATAATTTATTTATATATTTTTTTATTCTAAATGACTTAATTAAAAAACATATATAATTTTACCTTTATAATATATGTACTGTTCAGGATTCATATCTTCGTGAGGATTTGTGTAGAGTAAAACAAGTTATCTTCATTGGTGGATCAGATTCCAGAACGACGAACAATCGAATCGAGGTGGATTGAGGGGAAGAAAATGAAGTGGGTTTTCTTCATTGATAAATAATTGATTTAACACCATAAATTGATCCTAAATCTAGGTAGGTTATTTTATTTATAATTTCTACCATGTGGCTTAAAATATTGATCATAAATTCATAATTACCTAATTTTAGTCTATAATATTTTTCATCAAATGAGCCCCACAAAAATTTATCGCTTATGTTAGTCATGTAAGATTATATTCGTGTAGGTGCTATCACCCTAGATATTTTGTTTCTGTAATCGTGGTCTAATAAATATTTTCCAATTAGGATTTCCTGTTTCTTCCCACACTGTACTTCTTTTTATTTTCTATTCAGCCATGGGGTCATGGTTTGACATTGTCATTGTGTGTTCCGGAAGAATGAAACCACCATTTTCTTGTTAAATTGTTAACTAACACTCAAGATGGTGATCTGGAAATGTATATAGATTAGTTTTCGTTTAAATGTGATTCTTTAGGGTTTTCATATCTTAAATCAAAATAGTAATGAAATTTCGTTGTTGTGAGGAGTTGTGTGAGGACTTGGGTGGCCATACTCTAGCCATTGGTGACATGTCAGTAATAGATGACCCAAGATATGAAATCTCAATCCTGTATGTATATATAACCGATGGTGGAAGAAACATAGATAAGTATCTCGATATATCCATAGGATTATATGGATTACTATAATACATGATGTGTTGTCCGATAAAAACATTTTTTATTCTCCTAGATATGACACCTAGGGTTTTATGAAAGAAAACGATCACACACCACATCACTAGGCCCACATGCTCTATGTCCCTCTATTGGTTGTTAATTATTTCTCTATATTCAATTGAAAATGAAACATTATAGGAGGAAATTTATGTTATTCTAGAAGTACATGGGCACTCACACGGGTACACTAGAACAACACAGTACTCGACCATGACCAGGTACATTATTCTGGCCCGATGTAAACAGGAATTACCTTGAGCACACGAGCAAGCCCTAGGTTCACAAGACACACCATTTTGTACCCAAACATTGATTATAGTTCTACATTTACATTCATTCCATGTATTGGTGTGAACATGGAAGATGAGAAAGGTAAGGTCACATGCTATGGGACCCCTAGTACACACCATATACTTATCTAATGGACATCCTCCCTGAATATATCCTTTTCATGGGATTCTAATTTGGACCTCAAATAGCCTATCAGAAGTAGTGTTTTTTGTAAAATTAGATGGCTGCATTCATAGTTGATTTTATATATATGAATTGAGGTGTTTATAGCATAACGCTTATTTTAAAGATGCTTGACCGATATCGATGTCTAGGTAGGATCATAAGGGAGAGGTTAGAGCTGGAAACCCCCTATCGAACTAGGGTACAAGTACCCATGTACAAATCACTGGTCGTGTTGTACCCCTATATGGAATCAGGGAGAGTAAATTCTACCAATTTAGTGAGAACATCTAATGTAATAGTGCGTGGGTACTCTATATTTGAGTGGAACCAGCCTGATTCACTCAGGCAGGGGTCTTCAATCTACTAATATGTAACAGTAATAGTTAGGCAGGGGACACTCTTTCTACAGAGTCGCATGCCCTATCACACTATGTAGAGGTACCTCTATGTTTGAGTGGAACCCCCTTGATGAACTGGGTCGTGGGGCCACTATTTGCTGAGTGGAACTCCCCTCTTGGACTAGGGAATGTGTCCTCTATCAACTATGTGGAACTACCATGTCACACCGAGGAATATGACATTGATTTTATATTGTCACACATATACTATGGATCATAGTGGATAGGTATATGTTCTCCACTTGTGGTATTTTTTAGTTCACATTAGGTGCATGACCATAGGCAGTTCCATCTTGGTTGTAGAGTGTAATGGATAGGTGGGGGTCCACAACTGTAAATTTAGAGTGGTTAAATGGGAATCATGGAAAGATGATAGTTCCAATATTGGTGGATAATGGTGGTGAGGTGTGGGCCCTCCATAATGTTTTGTTTTAGAAATAATATATATTCTAGGGATCAGAGTCAGATCATTGGAGTTGTAGGATGACTCATCAACCTATTTTATGAAGTCCATATTGAGAACCATTTAGAATGAATTTTGGACTTCTTACTGAGAATATTTTGGTGATTATGAGTATTTTATTATATTTTTGTCAATATGATTCTATTGGGTTGATCTAAATACAATTACATCAATATATTTGTCCCTTTTTTTCTCAGGCATCCTAATATTTATTCTTATACCTTTTAAAACATGCGATTTTCCACACATGTCATATCTTATAATGTTTATGGAATGTTGGGTGGTGAAATCTATAGATTTTAAGGATAATTTTTTGAATAAAATATATATGGTGGTTAAACATAGATATCAGGATGTAGGATCTCTTAGTTTTCCTTTATTATAGTTTTTAAAGATAGTTCTTCATTTATAGTTTGGTGTAGATTTTTGCAGATTACACCAAGGTTTCATTATTTTATATTCTCATGTACTCACTAGATTTTGATACATTAATGTTTTAAACTCGATTTATTATCATTTATTATTCATCTTCAATGTTTCATGGAGATTATTGGGTCTATTCAAATAGAAACACTTTAAAAATTCCAACCATTTTATATTAATAATTTTTGGATCTTGTCTCATTACCCTAACCTATTGAAGGATAGATTGGGGTTGTGATGGATCAACCTTACAGCATTCTAGTGGGACCAAATTGGCCATGTATTTACATATTGGTATCATAGTAGGTCATTCCTCATGAAATTTCGTAGAGATTTCCCCTAATGAAGAATTGTTTGGTTCATAGGGAAAGGGTTTCAATGATTCTTTTGTGTAGCATTCAATCCAGGGAACACATTGTTGGGTAGTGAATCATGTATCCATACACATAGACTCTAAGGCATTCCAAAAAATTTTATATAGGGAATGAATGTTCCATTAATCATTTATTATTGATTAATTGGTATTTTTTTACTAATCACCTCCCATGATATTAACATTAATTGGGGTAAATCTTGATTAAATTTATGAAGTATATGCTATGATATCCCTCATTGATTTTTGGACAGTGTTCTGACATCTACTAGTTGAGAGATGATATAATATTTTAGAGATCCATTCCTGAGTTTTTTTCAATAAGGAAATGAGTAGTGATATCACCTATTGATTAGTGCGCAGTCGCATTTCTAGTGCCCATGGTGGTTAATCGTCTATATGTGGAGAAATAACTGTTTCAAGAAGAATGTAACAATGATTCATATAGTATTAGTGCATTATGTGAGATCAAAAAATAAATATCACTATAGTTTAGTAGTGAGATAAACACTCAGGAAGTGAAATATTATCCAATGTTTGTGGTTCAAGATTACATTATTTTTTTATCATGATAAAAAAATTGTTGTATACACAATCAATATTCTTTATCGAGTAGTTGATGAATTACCTATTCAAAGTTCACATCACTAGATCAGACATAAAAATTTCAAGGATACTTTTAATCAAGATATCATACTCATTTGGTAGAGGATATAAATAATCAAGAGGATTTAATGTGCTACATGGATTGGACCCCGCGTAGTGGTTCCACTATATAAGAGACTTCTCTTGGGTGATGTGGGGATCTGGTTGATCCCTAAGTTGGTTATGATTTCCATGAATCTATCATTAAGGAAATAATAAATCTTCCACCAACAAGATACATCATTATGACATTATATTAAATTATACAGGTTAGTCAGTTCCTCCAAAAAAGTATTATCTCATGGTGTGGAAGGTGAGATCCATCGACTTGTATAGATATGGTCTCTTAATGTCATATGGTGTCATAGATATATTATAAGGTGTTGAAAAGTTGGTAATGGTAATTTATTGATTTATGTTGTAGGATGTGGGGTTTTAGAAGATTCATAAGTTGTTAAGGTATAACATGTATCATCACTACTCCTTCTACAGATTTATAACATAGTACAATGCCCTGTTTCGCTAAATATATCATATATTTGAGTCCTAGTGATTCTAGTGGATCCATTTATGTCTCATTATTTATCTAAAATGTCTAGTAATATGTAGGATCAATGATCAACCTTTTGATAACAATATGACTTCAAAATGGCCTAGAGGTAGAACCACATATTAAATATCTTTCTAGATGAAAGTGTGACCCTATGATGTTTTCTCAGCATGGACTAGTTTTTTCCCATAACTATAAGACTATCACCAGGGAGAGATTAAGAGAAAACAATGTGGTAGTATGTGACTTCCATTATCAATTAGAATTAAACCTATATAGATTAGGATGTTATCATGTGTCGGTGTATAAAACATATTCATTATTAGGTGGAAAGTATAATCCTTGGATAGAGGATTATTTGAGCATTCAATTCTTGTGATATTGAAGTTGAATGAAGACATATTCACTAAGGTTGTTATAGGTTACCTCCCCATTGCAATTTTTTTTCCTACATGGACATTTACTTGGGATAGAAATATTATTACACTGGAACCTATCCTTACACTGTGTACATGCGAGATATAGAGTTTTGGTAGGTAGAGTCTGAAGAGAATGTGCCTGTTAAAACATGATTATATATTTAGGAAGCCCAATATTGTTTTCTTTGGAGGAAAATGAGTTCATAAGGCTTAGTGTTGAATAAAATAACAAGAATTTGGTTACTGTCATTGAGTCGTATTGAACCCCTAGAATTGATGACTTATTAGATAAATGGGTTGGGGTGTAGTGGATTTTAGATTTTGTCTTTAGAATAGGTGATCACAATCTATGGGTTTAGGAAGAAGATGTATCGATATTCCTTTCTAGATCCCCTAATGTATATTTTAGTTATTTGTGATACCCTTTGAAATTTTGAACCACCTATAAGTGTTTTTGGGAAATTTGAACTGGATCTTTCTCCCTTGGTGGATCCATTAATGTGGGTCCCCTATGGTTACACCATCATTTACTAAATGTTAAAAAGAAAAGTGCATATGAAAATTTGGGATTTTTTGGGAAATGATCCATAAGTACAATATTTTTTGGATCTCTCATAAAATAAATTATAGATTAAGGAGGTCAAAGTCCCTTAGATATGTATTATTAGATAATGGCATGATAGAGGGCACAAAAATAGTTGAGCATGTTCTAGCTTGAGGGAAACCCAAATCCATAGTCCTTGGAGCACATTCCACTATAGTGTTTTTTTTATTATTGTTGTTGAGTTTGGGGAGAGAGAAGTTGGACTACTTTAATTGGACCTATAAGGATGACGAATATGAAATGTTTCACCAATCTGTGGTTGTTTCTCCACTGCTTCTACAATAAGTTAGGGAGGTCCATCATAGAGATTCTGAAGGTGAGATCATGTAGGACTAGATATCCACTAGACATGATCCAATCGATTTCATGGTGTAGGGAATACATATTATTTTTAATATGGATGGATGATAAAACAAGTCATGATATGAGTATAGATGATTAGAAGGATTCATTCACTTATTATTACACCAAGAAGATGAGTTGATTTATTATGATGATTTGGTATTAGGTTTATGTCCAAGGATTTTTTATCTTGTAAATCCATATAGAACAAGAGGTATCACCTAAATATAGGTGTAGAATGAGGTTACCAAATGTAATTGAAAATGGAATGGTTTGTTTTTTGTTTTCATGATTGAACTTCTACGTGTACTGGTATGTCACGATGTTATATGAGTTATCATAGACTAACTCATGGAGTTGGCATAAATCCTAGTCATCCTTGAGATGAGATTTGTAGATATTTTGTGATATTTGTGTGTGAATTATGTGATCTAAAATAATGGTGTTCCCTCGATTATAATTTCAGACTATGACACTCATCTCATGTTATAATTATGGAAATGATTTATTAGGGGACTCAGATGCAGTTGAGAAATCTTTTTTACCCTAGATAGTTTTCCGGATATACAATAAAATTTTATTACTATAGAATAGGATCTATATTTTCATGTTATGTTTGGGAAATTATTCATAGGATAATCAAATAGTAGTGGGGTTTGGGTATCTCCATAGTTACCACTCATTAACTGGTATAGCACTATTTGAGGACATGTACGGGAGAACCTAAAGGTCACCACTACATAGGTCAGATCTAGTTGGTCAATAAGTAATATATTTTGTGACAGTGAAGGATTAAAAATATTTATGTTCATCCATGATTAGATGACTAATTCACAAAGCCTTCAAGAGTCCTTTTTTGACCAGTGACATTGGTTTTCAATGATTTACCTGGAGATCATATAGTCTAATTTATCTCATATAATTATGGATAATTTGGACTTTGTTTGGACAAAAGGAAATTTTTATGGATTGTAAGCTCTTTTTACAGTACTATTTTTGTTTATCTGTGGGGAATACATATTAACTCTAAGACTATAGTTGGACTAGGAGAGTTATGTATGAACAATGTTGCATCTAAGGAGACATGTGCAGGACTCATTTCATGTTGTTGACCAGGATGAGTTGGGAATTGAAAGTGGAATTAACTTTTGTTGAGCCGAGTTTTATTTTATAATCGGTTGGATAATAATAATCATTGGAATTTGTTTCTTTTAGGTGTTTGATTTTTGATATAATATGATCTATTAAGATAACTCCTAGTATGGGAAACACAACTACGGATCAATATCTTCCCCTGTCTGAGTAGGTGTTCCACTTTTTGAGACAAAAAACATAGAGGGTTTGTATAATGAAACAACTGTGATTTTTATATGTAAGTCATTATGTTATTATAAGGAATATTTTCATATCTTTATTTTTTGTGTGAATGGTATTTTTGGACCTAGATATCTTCAAATGAGATATAATAAAATATGAAATATATGTTAATGCACATTCAAACATTATTCTTGTTTAAGTGGAGTTCTTATGGACCACATAATAGAAATCATAGACCACAGAATGAGTGGTTTAACCTAGTAACCACCTATGGTTAGTCAACATTGAACGTTTCAAAGAAAGTTTCTATTTTCTAGTGTGTTTAACAGAAAATAAATATTAAAATTAGTCATTATATTTCGATGACATAAATTAGAAACCCCTAAAAATACATTGTTATAAAAAATCGTTATATACAGCTATACATAATGCGGAGTATTAGAGAGGTATAAAATTAAAGTTATAATTTGGAAGATAAAATCATCTAATGATTCATGATTGGATCATTTTGGATTGAGAGGCAGCAAATCTAGTGGTTATTTTTCATCACTAGAGATGATTTTCCTCAACGAAAATCGATCATAAATTAATGTATGGATTTTCATTAGTGGGTTCTTCTCCTTTAAATAATTTTTTCACATGGAATTATAAATATAACATTTTGATATTTTTTGGGTTTTCTTCCACTTTATCCCCTTAAATAATTATAAATTTTTTTAATACAATTATATTTCATTACCCTGCATGCTATAACATTGCATATTCTATTTATGTAATAGTTTTAAAAAATTATTATAAAATATGTAAATAAATAATTTTTTATTGTTCATTTATCATCTTTGTTCATTGAATTATTTCTCAATGTACAATGCGGTCATATCTCAATGTTTCATTGGCTGGTATGGGTGTGATCGAAACCCCAAATTTAGTGTGAATTGTAGAATGATGATCGAGATTGTAATTTTTAGACAGATTGGGTTGAGTTTTGGGTTTTATGTGATGCTTTTCTGATCCAATATCTAGAGAGGAAATATGAGTATAATGAAATTGTTGGGAGGTTACATGTGAAGACTTGAGTGGCCAAATCCGACCACTTGTGATAGATCAGGAATGTACGACCCTAGACCGACACTCCCTAGAGTGTTTGGAGGTGGAACATGTGGTAATTGTCAAATGAAAATGGGGTTGATTACTTCCCTATTAATCTATTAAAACCCCAACTACATAATGTGTGGTCTAGGAATACATGTTGTGGTTCCCCCAAGTTGTGGAAGATGGGGATTTAGGTAACATAAGGATCAAATGCCAGCAGTTTGGGCCAACACTTCATGTGACCCTCCACAAGTGGCTATGCATTGTGAAAGATTAATAAAGATGGGACCCCTTATGAGAAGTAAAAAATTGCATTTAGGGTGTATTAGGGAATTACAAGGGTTACTGAGAATTGACACGGTACCTAATTAGGACCGGGTACACTGGCATGTCATGAATTACATAGGCAGGGCCAGAAGAACATGAGAATTCCACATGTGGAAGCATCATTAAAAGTAGTACATTTACACTCCCTTTGGTAGTACATGAAATCAATATAGTGTTTTATTTAAGACAAAACCATGATACGTGTTGAGGTCACACGCCATGTGACTATTTTTATAAGTCTTAAAATTTCATTTGGGACTTCTACCCTATGTAATTCGATCATATATACTTTTTTTCACATGTAATCTATATTGAGTTATTTTCTATTCAAAACATCATGGTGTAATGTTTAATGGATTTTGAGACATGAAGTGTATTTTTGAGATAATGAAACTTATTCAAGAGATTGTTTACCTATAAAAATTACCATACATCATCATCTGATAGATATTTGGGATGGTAACACCCCCACCCCCCAGCACACCCCACAGTACTGTGTGGCTCCCACATACTCCTTACATGGGTTTATGGGTACCCCCCTGTAACGGTCTGGAATTACTTCCAGTGGAATATAATTGATACCTATCAGGGCACTCCATGGGCAGCTACACCCCCTGGGCGGGACACAACCTCATCCCCAGTGGCATCCATTTCCTCATGAAGCACTTGGGCGGAGAGCCATGCTTTGTCCAACGCCCATATGTGAGAGTTCCCAAGGATCGGATACATTCCTACCTCCTTTGCCTCTGATACCAAATGTAGAGACCCGAAGCTTGACGTACATGGACATTACATTACTTTTGAGGAATACTTAGTACATAAGAAAAATATACACATAAGGATCATAATAGTTTAGTGTCTTTGGAAACTCGGAATATAATCTTCTAATCGTGGTGAAAGATCTTCAACATCTCCAATAAAGATCTTCCCCTTTTTTTCGTACCTAAATCCATTCTTTATAACCTGGGGAAAAGAACACATATAAAGGGTGAGCTCAAATTCTCAGTAAGGGTAAGCATGGATAAAATAAAAAACACCATAAACATTTTAACTTAAAAACATGTACATAATGTTTAAAAATCAAAAGCTTGAGCAATGACATAAAACATGGAAGTACATAAGGCATAGATCATAAAAGAACATTAAGCATTATAAAATAGCATGGGAGTAAAACATGTAATTGTTGTAACCATTAAGCACATGTTATGATTTCCATAGTAGCCAAGTCATTGTTTCCAAGAGCATATTAGTGGACAAAGTCCCTTTCTGAATCGACATCACTACTCGTTTCAGTCCTGTAACACTAAACCGGATTAACATACCATTCCAGCCATGTATATCTCATGAGATATAAATCTTTACCCAATGCATTTTTAGGGAGATATAGGTCCCACCCATCTCATAATGAAATCATTCTTAATTGTTCCACAAAATAAACAGACATCATTCATAATAACCCAATAAATAAAATGGGTTTCATAAACATCATCCCATCATCACATAATCCATATAAAAGAAATGGATATCATTTCATAATAAGAAAAGTGAAACCATGTAAATCATAGATACATGATACTTGAAACATAAATATATGAAATAATATCATCTTAGATGAAAAATGGTTTTGATAAAACACATGAATTGAATTCTTGAGGAAAATATCCGCTCTTCTTCAAAATCAATTTCTTTTCACAAAACATCATGCAATTTTAAAATAAATATATTTTTTTAGAATAGTCATGAAATCATTTGGAGTAAGCTTCATGAAAATATGGCATTATAAAAACTTAAAAATCATTTCATTCTGTATAAGTTAAAAAACATTCTTCTCGTACTTTTGCCGAAAAAGTCAAAAAGTACCTCGTAAAAGAAAGATTCCATACATACGATGTAGTAAATTTAAAAAATGGGTAAAAAGTACTATAAAAATTCAAGAAAACACATTTATAAAACATGGACATGGATTATAGAAATTACCCCAGTCAATACTTACGAATAAGCAATCTCGGATAAAAATGAGATTTGAAAAATTATCCCTTACCTTAGGTCAGATATGCTTCGTACATATCCAAAACTTTTGAATAATGATTTAAATAATGTCATTGACTTATTAAATATTCATACTCATTGTTACTATATCATATATGGTTCACTTATGACTTTATATTACCCGTTCTTTTGTAAATTCTATGTTAAATACTGTTTTGGGTAAAATTGTTTCATTTGTCGTCCGTGTTTTGACTTGTAATTATTTGTATGATTACGTAGATCATGATTACTTAATTCAAGAACATAATACATGATTTATATATAATATATATTCATAATATACATATATATAATATATCGATAAATGGAATGAAATACACCGTTCATGGAAACGGTAGGCCATACGTACGCATGAACGCTATTTTCGTTTCCTTATTGAATTGAATAGAATTAAATAGATGAAATAAATATATATATATATACATGTAACCAGTAGAATTATTATGTCATTTGTTTTATTATTATTTATTATATATACTTTATAATCATTCTTGAATGGTTATCATAGAGAGTGAATCTCATCCCCTCGTGGAGACGGTATTCCGTACGTACGCAAGAGTGATTATATCATCCCCATGATCGTCGAATTATATTAAAGAGTATGTATAATATTACAGAATCAATATCAATTTAAAATAATCATATATATTCATTACTTTCACCATTACACCCATCCAAGTAAGGTGGTGGTGGAAAATAGATTACACCACGGCATGGTGATGGTATTCCGTACGTACACACACGCGGTGATTTCATTTTCCATAGGATGGATAGATGGTGAAATATGGTTGTCTCATACTTATAATAACATATAATTATATGAGTGATACTGATGTTATTACTTCTTAAAAAAACAACTGAATAAAAAAAAGTTGAAGAAGAAAAAAAATTGAAAGAATCGGTAACGAATATTACCTCTTCTTTGACATGCCTCTTTGAATCCTCCTCTTAGGGTACTAAAATTGGTTTTTTAAGAAGAACATGACCACTAGGTTGTCTCTAGGGAAGTGGAGAAGAGAATTTGGCAGGGTTTGGACAAGCTGAAAGGCTCAAATTAGTGTGAGGAAGAGAGGGAGGAGGTGCCCTTTTATAAGGGAGGAGAGGGGCACCTTTGAAAATTTAAAAAATATTAATTTTTAATAAATCTATAACCACTTAAAAACCTCCAAATATTACTCATATTCGAATAAAAGAAGACATAGGGTTGTAATCTCATCATCAAATAAAATTTAGACATGTTAGGAATTTATTCTAAACATTATCAACTTGATTTATCCTTATTTAATAAATTTAATTTTATTTGTGGTAATAACATTCTAAATTTTAAATTATAACAAAAAATTACTTATTTCTTTTGAATATTCCATAATTGGATACTTTATAACATTTTAGACCTTATTAATTTAAATTTATAATTTTTAAATATTTTTGTGTTTTTTAAACAATTTTATAATATTTTATTTTTATAAAATAACAATAGTGTCAATTTTGACACAATTCCTTTATATGAATTTAAATAAAATATATACATATGATATGTTCAAAATAAAAGATTTAATAGATTCATAAATAGACATATGTATCTAGAAAATTAGTTGAGAACATTAAATACTTAATATAATATTTATTTTATTATTTTTATAATCATTTATTTGGTTTATCTCTTAATAAAATTATCACTACAACATTTTTGTATAATTATTTAATATACTTATTTTTGCATAAAAATTAAAAATAAAATCCTATGATGAAGATAAATCTATTAACTTTCAAAATAATAATTTTACTCGAATTTATCATCTAAAATCACAATATTTAAATTGTTATATTTATTAAATTTTGAAGGTGAAAACTTTGGCATCATTTAAAATAAAATAATTTAAGTGTCACAATCACTTTTAATAGACTCCAAACGGATATTTATTAGGTCATTAGATGATTATGGTATATATATAAACAAAAAATAAGTTTTAGTCAGGTTTCTGGGCCTTTTAATTGGTATTATTATTTCAATAAAAACTATATTACTGATTTTTCAGTTAATAAATAATTTCTGCATCATTAATGTATCACCATTAATTATAATTATTTAATCCCTAAAAAATATAAATAAATTATCATGATGAATATAAATTTATTATCTTTCTGTATACTATTCATGTTTGAAGTTTTATGATTTTTATCACTAAATTAAAATTATTATACTTATAAGATTTAAGAGAGTGACATGTTTTCACTTTCTTTGGTTTTAAAAATAATTAAATTATTTTCATGGAAAAAAGACGATTAAATGAATCTAATCCGACCCTTAGGTTATATGGGTCGACTTTTAGTCATCCAATAGGATTTTGGAAGGTGTTAGGTTAATTTTATAATCTTATATTTATCCTTAATTACTCAATTTACCTTTAACTATGGAAAATAAAATTTACCGTAGTTACTATTCATAATGCCCAAAAATAAAATGTATCTTATTAACATAATTTGGACCCACTGATTCCAAATATGGAATCCATTTTTTCAAATTCAATACACAAAAGTTGAAGAAATTAAATTAAAATTAATCCTGTTGTCGAAAGAAAACGGGGTTTTGTTTAAAACATTCCAAATGATTGAATTGATTTAACCTTCGAATTCAAGGTAAAATCAATGCTAAGGTCATAAATTATATTAAATGGTAAAAATATATTATATTTATACTTTAAAACCATTAATTATTATAATTTAACCACATTAATTATTACGATGAAAAAAACTGTTTTTAATTAAAATATAGCGTGTTTTTACTATTCATTAAAATATGAATGTTATCAGAATAATATGAAAATTTTATCCAACGTACAATTTTATATCATTATTCCAATGAATAATCATATTTTGTAAAATTTAACTTATAAACATGTCAAAAACTAGATTTAATGTGGGTGTTCCATCAAAAGGAGGCAAAAATGCATTTTTTGAAAAATACTAATTTTACCCAAAAAAATTATTTTGTTCTCTTAACATGTTCTAGAAAATGTATAATATGAATAATAATGTTATAAATTCAAAATATAGTTAATACTATTAATAACGGCTAGTAAATGATAATATAATAACAATATATCATTGTTTAGTGAAACCCGGTATTGCGTACAACACACGCTATCGAGGAAGGTCGTGATTGCGTGTAATGCAAGCCAAGTCAGGGTTGTGTGTCGTGCAAGACACCTTTTTTTTTATAACATAATCCAACCATATTTCATTTATACATGAATATATATATATATATACATATATATATACACTAAATGTTGTAAACTTGAAATTGTGTGTAACAAGATCCAAGAATAGTGTTTTGTATACTACAAGCTAATACGGTGTTGCATATAGTACAAGATAATATTTGTGTAGCATACAATAGACGATATGAAATAAATTAAAAATATTATATCTTATAAAATCTCGGGTTGTTACATTATACCCCCCTTAAATTGAATTTCACCCTCGAAATTCGTCGGGGTTATAAATCGTTTACTGTTCATAGAAACCCACACCGTAAAAACGAATACAAAATCATAATTTTAAAAACTAAATTATGAAATGAAATGATTACCCAAAATTTACTAATCACTGGGTTTCCACATTGGAGAACATAGGTGAAAATATGGATATGGATGAGAAATCGAACCATCATGTTCTGATGGAGAGTGGTAGAGAACATGGCTATGAAAAAGCCAACAATCACAAAGCCATAAATTTGTGATGATATAAGGTACCATATGATTCATCGGATATAAGGTCACTAGGACAACATTTTTGGTTTTCAAGATAATTTCCCTAAAGTTGATGAATTAAAAGAAATACTAACATGATTTTGGTACAATATTACTATTGTTCGTGAATTGAACAATTTCCACTTCATCCCTTAAAGAAATGAAGTTGAATTTGTTATTTCTGATGTGTTAGAAGATTATTTGATAGAATGATAGGTCATCCCATCTGTTTCAAACAAAAGGTTAGAAAAAGATATAATTCTATCATATGGTTAAATTAAACGTATATGGTTCCAGAAAAGAAATTATACATCATATATCATACCGCATATGAAAATAAAATTAGATTCTACTAACCAGGGACATCCTATAGGCCAGTGGTATGCGATAAAGGCCTGTTGCACTTCAGTTGTGGGTTCGATTCCCACAAACCTGTCCGACGCGATGGGCTATCGCCAGTCCTAGAGGTTGTCCTTTTTCTAAAACTACATTAATATAACATCCCATCAATAATATCGAAAAAATTTATATCCTTAAACAATACTAACTTATTTCCAACATAATCCATTCCAATCTTTAGGCTTATCTAAAATACTTCGGTCCATGCTCATAGTATAATGAAAATGATTACTTGAAATGTCACATAACAATCACGTGAATTCCATCATTTACCCCCCATATATCATAAGATATATCTTTTTGGTCAAATTACATAAATACTTTAATCATGTATTCTCTTGAAAAATGAATACCCATTTAACCTTAGTGAAAACATTAATGCTTTAAAACATTAACTCTTTCCACATACAAAAATCTCAAAATTTCTATATAATAAAACCATAATATCACTTAGTCCTTATATCAGTCATGAACTCATGAATACAATCAAACATCTCATTATCTTCTTATCCCTTTATTATCCACATATCATCTACTTTCCAAAAATATCTGAATAACCTTCCATAGTTACCAGTACAATTCAACATATAGTTTCATATACTTTAGGAAAAAAAATAGGGTAACAATCCTTAAATGATTCTTTATTCCATATTACCATACAATATTCTATATAAACATACAATCAATCCACTAACTTCTTAAACCACTAGCTGAGCTTCAACATTTATTTCATCTCATATTTCATTTGTAGTCTCTTCATCATCATCCACATAAATACTACCCATGATTCTCTTCATGAGATTTTCCCTTAGGGAATTGTTTTGAATAATGCCTATACATTCCACATTTAAAACATCTAATCATTGTTGATGTTGTAGCAATACCATTATCCTTGTCCATGGTGTTAACTGAACCTTTTCCTTTGCACTTACTGGCTTTGTGTCCTTCTTTTCCACACCCAAAGAATATTCTAGTTCCTTTGATACAATCTCCCTGATGCCTCTTCCCACATGATTTACATGAGGGAAATTGAACTTTCTTTCCTCTATGATCATCATGAAAGTCCATCTTTCCCTTATTATCTAATTTTAGAAACTTACCAAAGTTGATATTATTGATCATATTATGAGATTTTTGATTAGACATCATAATGATGTTTGGACTTCTAAATCCCATTTCATTTGGTTTCTCAGGAAGAATATCATTCCATTGTCCGTCATATCCTCCATTATCTTGAATCTTCCTGTTTCCAGCCATTTTCTAAAATCCAAAAAGAATATTGTGAGTGGCGAAAATCATGCTAGGGAAAAAAAACATAGTAACGGGGAAGTACACTCAATATCTAACATCTTAGGTTAAATTCTATGATCGTTTCCATATTTCTAGGACTATATTCTATATGGATACTTATCCTTAGGGATATCCCTAGACATACCTTAGAAATATCTATAGGGATATCAATAACATTTTAACATCCTAGTTTCCAAAGGATGACTAAACCTTTCCTCTGATACCAACAGTAACAACCTGGAATTACTTCCAGTGGACTATAATTGATACATATCAGGGCACTCCATGGGCGGCTACACCCCCTGGGAGGGACACACCACTATCCCTAGTGGCATCCATTTCCTCATGAAGCCCTTGGGCGGAGTGCCATGATTTGTCCAATGCTCACATGTGAGAGTTCCCAAGGATCAGATACATTCAAACCTCCTTTGCCTCTGATACCACCTGTAGAGACCCGAAGCATGATGTACATGGACATTACATTACTTTTGCGGAATAATTATTACATAACACAAATAGACACACAAGGACCGTAATAGTTTAGTGTCTTTGGAAACTCAGAATATAATCTTCTAATCGTGGTGAAAGATCTTCAACATCTCCAAAAAAGATCATCCCCTTTTGTTTTCTTACATAAAAACATTCTTTATAACCTATTGAAATGAACACATATTATGGGTGAGCTCAAATACTCAGTAAGGGTAAGCCTGGATAAAATAAAACATACCTTTTAAATTTGAACTTAAAAATATGAAAATAATGTTTAAACAACAAAAGATTGAGCAATGACATAAAACATGGAAGTACATAAGGAATAGATCATAAAAGAACATTAATCATTATAAAATATCATGGGAGTAAAACATGTAATTATGGGAACCATTAATCACATGTTATGATTTCCATAGTAGCCAAGGCATTGTTTCCAAGACCATCTTAGTGGACAAAGTCCCTTTCTAAATCAAGTTCACTCCTCGTTTCAGTCCTGTAACACTGAACTGGATTAACTTACACTTTCATCCATGTCTATCTCATGATCTATAAATCTTTACCCAATTCATTGGAGGGAGATATAGGTCCCACCCATCTCATAATAAAATCATTCTTACTTGTTCCACAAAATAAACATACATCATTCATAATAACCCAATAAATAAAATGGGTTTCATAAAAATCATCCCATCATCACATAATCCATATAAAATAATCATATATATTCATTACTTTCACCATTAAACCCATCCAAGTAAGGTGGTGGTGGAAAATAGATTACACCATGGCATGGAGATGGTATTCCGTACGTACACATGCGCGATGATTTCGTTTTCCATAGGATGGATAGATGGTGAAATATGGTTGTCTCATACTTATAATAACATATAAGTATATGAGTGATACTGATGTTATTACTTCATAAAAAACAACTGAATAAAAATAAGTTGAAGAAGAAAAAAAATTGAAAGAATCGGTAACGAATATTACCTCTTCTTTGACACGCCTCTTTTAATCCTCCTCTTAGGGTACTAAAATTGGTTTTTGAAGAAGACCATGACCACTAGGATGTCTCTAGGGAAGTGGAGAAGAGAATTTGGCAGGGTTTGGCCAAGCTGAAAGGCTCAAATTAGTGTGAGGAAGAGAGGGAGGAGGTGCCCTTTTATAAGGGAGGAGAGGTGCACCTTTGGAAATCTAAAAAATATTAATTTATAATAAATCTAAAACAACTTAAAAACTTCCAAAAATGACTCATATTCGAATAAAAGCAGACATAGGGTTGTAATCTCATCAACCAATAAAATTTAGACATGTTAGGAATTTATTTTAAACATTATCAACTTGATTTATCCTTATTTAATAAATTTAAATTTATTTGTGGTAATAACATTCTAAATTTTAAATTATAACAAAAAATTACTTATTTCTTTTGAATATTCCATAATTGGATACATTATAACATTTTAGTCCATATTAATTTAAATTTATAATTTTTAAATATTTTTTTGTTTTTTAAACAATTTTATAATATTTTAATTTTATAAAATAACAATAGTGTCAATTTTGACACTATTCCTTTATATGAATTTAAATAAAATATATACAGACGATATGTTCAAAATAAAAGATTTAATAGATTCATAAATAGACATATGTATCTAGAAAATTAGTGGAGAACATTAAATACTTAATATAATATTTATTTTATTATTTTTATAATAATTTATTTGGTTTATCTCTTAATAAAATTATCACTACAACATTTTTGAATAATTATTTTATATACTTATTTTTGCATAAAAATTAAAAATAAAATCCTATGATGAAGATAAATCTATTACCTTTCCCAATAATAATTTTACTCTAATTTATCATCTAAAATCACAATATTTAAATTGTTATATTTATTAAATTATGAAGGTGACATCTTTGGCATCATTTAAAATAAAATAATATAAGTGTCACAATCACTTTTAAAAGACTCCAAACAGATATTTATTAGGTAATTAGATGATTATGGTATATATATACACAAAAAATATGTATTTGTCAGGTTTTTGGGCCTTTTAATGGGTATTATTATTTCAATAAAAACTATATTACTGATTTTTCACTTAATAAATAATTTCTGCATCATTAATGTATCACCATTAATGATAATTATTTAATCCCTAAAAAATATAAATAAATGATCATGATGAATATAAATTTATTATCTTTATGTATACTATTCATGTTTGAAGTTTTATGATGTTTATCACTAAATTAAAATTATTATACTTATAAGATTTAAGAGAGTGACATGTTGTCACTTTCTTTGGTTTTAAAATAATTAAATTATTTTCGTGGAAAAAAGTCGATTAAATGAATATAATCTGACCCTTAGGTGATATGGGTCGACTTTTAGCCATCCAATAAGATTTTGGAATGTGTTAGGTTAATTTTATAATCTTATATTTATCCTTAATTACTCGATTTACCTTTAACTATGGAAAATAAAATTTACCGTCGTTACTATTCATAAAGCCCAAAAATAAAATGTATCTTATTAACATAATTTGGACCCACTGATTCCAAATATGGAATCCATTTTTTCAAGTTCAATACACAAAAGTTGCAGAAATTAAATTAAAATTAATCCTGTTGTTGAAAGAAAACGGGGTTTTGTTTAAAACATTCCAAATGATTGAATTGATTTAACCTTCGAATTCAAGGTAAAATCAATGCTAAGGTCATAAATTATATTAAATGGTAAAAATATATTATATTTATACTTTAAAACCATTAAATATTATAATTTAACCACATTAATTATTACGATGAAAAAAATTGTTTTTAATTAAAATATAGCATGTTTTTATTATTCATTAAAATATTAAAGTTATCAGAATAATATGAAAATTTTATCCAACGTAAAATTTTATATCATTATTCCATTGAATAATCTTATTTTGTAAAATTGAACTTATAAACATGTCAAAAACTAGATTTAATGTGGGTGTGCCATCAAAAGGGGGAAAATGCATTTTTTGAAAAATACTAATTTTACCCAAAAAAATTATTTTGTTCTCTTAACATGTTCAAGAAAAAGTATAATATGAATAATAATGTTATAAATTTAAAATTGAGTTAATACTATTCATAACGGCTAGTAAATGATAATATAATGACAATATATCATTGTTTAGTGAAACCCGGTATTGCGTACAACACACGCTATCGAGGAAGGTCGTGATTGCGTGTAATGCAAGCCAAGTCAGGGTTGCGTGTCGTGCAAGACACCTTTTTTGTTTTTATAACATAATCCAACAATATTTCATTTATACATGAATATATATATATATACATATATATATACACTAAATGTTGCAAACTTGAAATTTTGTGTAACAAGATCCAAGAATAGTGTTTTGTATACTGCAAGCTAATACGGTGTTTCATATAGTACAAGATAATATTTGTGTAGCATACAACAGATGATATGAAATAAATTAAAAATAATATATCTTATAAAATCTCGGGTTGTTACATTATACCCCCCTTAAAATGACTTTCGCCCTCGAAATTCGCCGGGGTTATAAATCGTTTACTGTTCATAGAAACCCACACCGTAAAAATGAATACAAAAACATAATTTTAAAACCTAAATTATGAAATGTAATGACTACCCAAAATTTACTAATCACTGGGTTTCCACATTGGAGAACATAGGTGAAAATATGGATATGGATGAGAAATCGAACCCTCATGTTCTGATGGAGAGTGGTAGAGAACATGTCTATGAAAAAGCCAACAATCACAAAGCCATAAATTTGTGATGATCTAAGGTACCATATGATTTATCGTATATAAGGTCACTAGGACAACATTTTTGGTTTTCAAGATAATTTCACTAAAGTTGATTAATTAAAAGAAATACTTACATGATTTTGGTACAATCTTACTACTGTTCATGAATTGAACAATTTCCACTTCATCCCTTAAAGAAATGAAGTTGAATTTTTTATTTGTGATGTGTTAGAAGATTATTTGATAGAATGATGGGTCATCCCATCTGTTTCAAACAAAAGGTTAGCAAAAGATATAATTCCATCATATGGTTAAATTAAACGTATATGGTTCCAGAAAAGAAATTATACATCATATATCATACCGCTTATGAAAATAAAATTAGTTTCTACTAACCAGGGACATCCTATAGGCCAGTGGTATGCGATAAAGGTCAGTTTCACTTCAGTTGTGGGTTCGATTCCCATAGCCCTGTCTGACGCGATGGGCTATCGCCAGTCCTGGAGGTTCTCCTTTTTCTAAAACTACATTACTATAACATCCCATCAATAATATCGAAAAAATTTATATCCTTAAACAATACTAACTTATGTCCAACATAATACATTCCAATCTTTAGGATTATATAAAATACTTCGGTCCAGGCTCATAGTATAATGAAAATGATAACTTGAAATGTCACATAACAATCACTTGAATTCCATCATTTACCCCCCATATATCATAAGATATATCTTTTTGGTCAAATTACATAAATACTTTGATCATGTATTCTCTTGAAAAATTAATACCCATTTAACCATAGTGAAAACTTTAATGATTTCAAAATTTAACTCTTTCCACATACCAAAATCTCAAAATTTCTATATAATCAAACCATAATATCACTTAGACCTTATATCAGTCATGAACTCATGAATACAATCAAACATCTCATTATGTTCTTATCCATTTATTATCCACATATCATCTACTTTCCAAAAATATCTGAATAACCTTCCATGGTTACCAGTACAATTAAACATATAGTTTCATATACTTTAGGAAAAACAATAGTGTAACAATCCTTAGATGATTCTTTATTCCATATTACCAAACAATATTCTATATAAACATACATTCATTCCACTAACTTCTTAAACCACTAGCTGAGCTTCATCATTTATTTCATCTCATATTTCATTTGAAGTCTCTTCATCATCATCCACATAAATACTACACATGATTCTCATCATGAGATTTTCCCTTAGGGCATTATTTTGAATAATTCCTATACATTCCACATTTAAAACATCTAATCATTGTTGATGTCGTAGAAATACCATTATCCTTGTCCATGGTGTTAACTGAACCTTTTCCTTTGCACTTAATGGCTTTGTGTCCTTCTTTTCCACACCCAAGGAATCTTCTAGTTCCTTTGATACAATCTCCCTGATGCCTCTTCCCACATGATTTACATGAGGTAAATTGAACTTTCTTTCCTCTATGATCATCATGAAACTCCATCTTTCTCTTATTATCTGAGTCGAGAAACTTACCAAAGTTGATATTGTTGATCATATTATGATATTTTTGATTAGGCATAATAATGATGTTTGGAATTATAAATCCCATTTCATTTGGTTTCTCAGGAAGAATATCATTCCATTGTCCGTCATATCCTCCATTATCTTGAATCTTCCGGTTTCCAGCCATTTTCTAAAATCCAAAAAGAATATTGTTAGAGGCGAAAATCATGCTAGGAAAAAAAACATAGTAACGGGGAAGTACGCTCAATATCTAACATCTAAGATTAAATTATATGATCGTTGCCAAATTTCTAGGACTATATTCTATATGGATACTTATCCTTAGGGATATCCCTAGACATACCTTAGATATATCTATAGGGATCTCACTAACATTTTTACATCCTAGTTTCCAAAGGATGACTAAACCTTTCCTCTGATACCAACAGTAACAATCTAGAATTACTTCCAGTGGACTATAATTGATACCTAGCAGGGCACTCCATGGGCGGCTACACCCCCTGGGTGGGACACACCACTATCCCTAGTGGCAGCCATTTCCTCATGAAGCCCTTGGGCGGAGTGCCATGCTTTGTCCAATGCTCATATGTGAGAGTTCCCAAGGATAGGATACATTCATACGTCCTTTTCCTCTGATACCAACTGTAGAGACCCGAATCTTGATGTACATGGACATTACATTACTTTTTCGTAATAATAATTTCATAACACAAATAGACACACAAGGACCGTAATAGTTTAGTGTCTTTGGAAACTCGGAATATAATCTTCTAATTGTGGTGAAAGATCTTCAAAATCTCTAATAAAGAACTTCCCCTTTTGTTTTCTTACCTAAAACCATTCTTTATAACCTGGGGAAATGAACACATATAATGGGTGAGCTCGAATGCTCAGTAAGGGTAAGCATGGATAAAATAAAACATACCATTTAAATTTGAACTTAAAAATATGAAAATAATGTTTAAACAACAAAAGCATGAGAAATGACATAAAACATGGAAGTATATAAGGCATAGATCATAAAAGAACATTAATCATTATAAAATATCATGGGAGTAAAACATGTAATTATGGAAACCATTAATCACATGTTATGATTTCCATTGTAGCCAATGCATTGTTTCCAAGACCATCTTAGTGGACAAAGTCTCTTTCTTAATCGAGTTCACTCCTCATTTCAGTCCTGTAACACTGAACTGGATTAACTTACACTTCCATCCATGTCTATCTCATGATCTATAAATCTTTACCCAATTCATTGGAGGTAGATATAGGTCCCACCCATCTCATAATAAAATCATTCTTACTTGTTCCACAAAATAAACATACATCATTCATAATAACCCAATAAATAAAATGGGTTTCATAAACATCATCCCATAATCAAATAATCCATATAAAAGAAACGGATATCATTTCATATTAAGAAAAGTGAAACCATGTAAATAATATAGACATGATTCTTGAAACATACATATATGAAATAATGTCATCTTAGATGAAAAATGGTTTTGATAAAACATATGAATTGAATTCTTGAGGAAAATATCCATTCTTCTTCAAAATCAATTTCTTTTCACAAAACATCATGAAATTTTAAAATAAAGATATTTTGTTGAAAATAGTCATGAAATAATTTGTAGGAAGCTTCATAAAAATATGGCTTTATAAAACCGTAAAAATCCTTTCATGCCGTATTAGTTAAAAAACATTCTTCTCGTTCTTTTGTCGGAGAAGTCAAAAAGTACCTCATAAAAGAAAGATTCCATACATACCAAGTATTAAATGTCAAAAATGGGTAAAAAGAACTTTAAAAATACAAGAAAAAACTTTTATAAAACATGTAAATGGATGATAGAAATAACCCCAGTAAATACTTACGAATAAGAAATCTCGGATAAAAATGAGATTTGAAAAATTATCCCTTACCGTAGGTCCGATATGCTTTTTGCGTATCCAAACCACCTATATAATGATTTAAATAATGTCATTTACTTATTACAGAATCATATTCATTGTTAGTATATCATATATGGTTCACTTATGACTTTATATTACCTGTTCTTTTGTAAATTCCATGTTAAAGAGTGTTTTGGGTAAAATCGTTTCATTTGTCGTCCGTGTTTTTACTTGTAATTATTCAGATGATTACATAGATCATGATTACTTAATTACAGAATATAAAACATGATTTATATATAATATATATTCATAATATACATATATATAATAGATTGATAAATGGAAAGAAATACACCGTTCATGGAGAGGGTAGGCCGTACGTACACATGAACGTTGTTTTCGTTACTTTATTTTATTGAATGGAATTAAGTATATGATATAAATATATATACACATAACATCAGTAGAATTATTATGTCATATATTTTATTATTACTTATTATATATACTTTATAATCATTCTTGAATGGTTATCATGGAGAGTGAATCTCATCGCGTCGTGGAGATGGTATTCCATACATACGCACGAGTGATGATATCCTTCCCATGATCGTAAAATTTTATTAAAGTGTATGTGTAATATTAAAAAATAAATATCACTTTACAATAATAATATATATTCATTACTTTCCCCATTACACCCATCCAAGTAATGTGGTGGTGGAAAATAGATTACACCACGGCGTGGAGACGGTATTCCGTACGTACGCACGCGCGATGATTTCATTTTCCATAGGATGGATAGATGGTGAAATATGGTTGTATAATATATATAATAACATATATATATATGAGTGATACTGATGTTATAACTTTATAATGAAACAACTAAATAAGAATAAGTTGAAGAAGAAGAAAATTGAAAGAATCGGTAACAGATATTACCTCTTCTTTGACACGCCTCTTTAAATCCTTCTCTTAGGGTTCTAAAATTGGTCTTTGAAGAAGACCATTACCTCTAGGATGTTTATATGGAAGTGTATAAGTGAATTGGGAAGGGGTTGGCCGAGCTTTAAGGCTCAAATTGGTGTGAGGAAGAGAGGGATGAGGTGCCCTTTTATAAGGGAGGAGAGGGGAACCTTTGGAAGTCATAAAATTATTAATTTATAATAAATCTAAACCCACTTAAAAACCTCCAAAAATGACTCATATTCTAATATAATATAGGATAGGGTTGTAATATCATAAACCAATCAAATTTAGACATGTTAGGAATTTATTTTATACATTATCAACTTGATTTATCCTTATTTAATCAATTTAATTTTATTTGTGGTAATAACATTCTAAATTTTAAATTATAACAAAAAATTACTTATATGTTGTGAATTGTACATAATTTGATACTTTATAACATTTTATACCATATAAATATAAATTTATAATTTTTAAATATTTTTGTGATTTTTAAAATTTTTTATAATATGTTATTTTTATAAAATAACAATAGTGTCAATTTTGAAACTATTCATTTATATGAATTTAAATAAAATATATACAGACTATATGTTAAAAATAAAAGCTTTAATAGATTAATAAAAGGGCATATGTATCTATAAAATTATAGGAGAACATTAAATTGTTCATATGATATAAATTTTATTATTTTTAAAACCATTTATTTGGTTTATCTCTTAATAAAATAATTACTACAACATTTTTGTATAATTATTTAATATACATATTTGTTCCATAAAAATTAAAAATAAAATTCTATGATTAAGATAAATCTATTACCTTTCCCAATAATACTTTTACTCGAATTTTTCATCTTAAAATCACAATATGTAAATAGTTATATTTATTAAATTATGAAGGTGACAACTTTGGCATCATTTAAAATAAAATAATATAAGTGTCAGAACCACTTTTATAAGACTCCAAACGGTTATATATTATGTCATTAGATGATTATGGTATATATATACACTAAAAATAAGTTTTTGTCAGGTTTTTGGGCCTTTTAATGGGTATTATTATTTCAATAAAAACGATATTACTGATTTTTCACTTAATAAATAATTTCTGCATCATTAATGTATCACCATTAATGATAATTATTTAATCCCTAAAAATATAAATAAAATATCATGATATAGATAATTTTATTATATTTTTGGAGACTATTCATGTTCTAAGTTTTATGATATTTATCACTAAATTAAAATTATAATACTTATAAGATTTAAGAGAGTGACATGTTGTCATTTTCTTTGGTTTTAATAATAATTAAATTATTTTCATGGAACAAAGTCCATTAAATGAATCTAATCCGACCCTTAGGTGATATGGGTCGACCTTTAGTCATCTAATAGGATTTTGGTAGCTGTTAGGTTAATTTTATAATCTTATATTTACCCTTAATTACCGGATTTACCTTTAACTACGGTAAATAAAATTTACCGTAGTTACTATTCATAAAGCCCAAAAATAAAATGTAGCTTATTAACATAATTTGGACCGACTGATTCCAAATATTGAATCCATTTTTTCAAATTCAATACACATAATTTTCATAAATTAAATTAAAATTAATCCCGTTGTAGAAAGAAAATGGGTTTTTGTTTAAAACATTACAAAAGATTGAATTGATTTAACCTTCGAATTCAAGGTACAATCAATTCTAATGTCATACATTATATTAAATGGTAAAAATATATTATATTTATATTTTAAAACCATCCAACATTATAATTTAACCACATAAATTATTAATATGAAATAAATTGTTTTTAATTAAAATATAGCGTGTTTTTACTATTCATTAAAATTTGAATGTTATCAGTATAATATGAAAATTTTATCCAAGGTAAAATTTTATATCCTTATTCCAAATGATAATCTTATTTTGTAAAATTTAACTTATAAACATGTCAAAAAATAGATTTAAAGTGGGTGCGCCATCAAAAGGTGGAAAAACTGCATTTTTTGGAAAATATTTATTTTACCCACAAAATTTATTTTGTTCACTTAAAATGTTCTAGAAAATGTATATGATGAATAATAATGTTATAAAATTCAAAATTTAGTTAATAATATTCATAACAGCTACTCAATGATAATATAATAATAATATATAATTGTTTAGTGAAACCCGGTATTGCGTACAACACACGCAATCGAGGAAGGTCGCGATTGCGTGTAATGCAAGCCAAGTCAGGGTTGCGTGTCGTGCAAGACACCTTTGTTGTTTTGTATAACATAATTAAACCATATTTAATTTATACATGAATATATATATATACATATATATATACACTCAATGTTGCGAACATGAAATTGTGTGTAACAAGATCCAAGAATAGTGTTTCGTATACTGCAAGCTAATATGATGTTGCATATAGTAAAAGATAATATTTTTCAAACATAAAACAGATGGTATGAAAGAAATTAAAAGGAATATATCTTATAAAATTTCGGGTTGTTACATTCTACCCCCCTTAAAATGAATTTCTCCCTCGAAATTCGTCGGGGTTATAAATCGTTTACGGTTCATAGAAACCCACATCGTAAAAGGGAATACAAAAACATAATTTTAAAAACTAATCTATGAAATGTAAAGATTAGCCAAAATTAACTAATCACTGGGTTTCTACATTGGAGAACATAGGTGAAAATATGGATATGGAAGAGAAATATAACCATCATGTTCTGATGGAGAGTGGTAAAGAACAGAGCTATAAAAAGCCAACAATCACAAAGCCATAAATTTTTGATGATCTAAGGGTCCATCTGATTCATCGGATATAAGGTCACTAAGACAATATTTTTGGTTATCAAGATCATTTCCCTGAAGTTGATGAATTACAGGAATACTTACATGATTTTGGTATAATCTCACTATTTTTTGTGAATTGATCAATTTCTACTTCATCCCTTAATGAAATGAAGTTGAATTTGTTATTTGAGATGTGTTAGCAGATCATGTGATAGAATGATGGGTCATTCCATCTGTTTCAAAAAAAGGCAAGAAAAAGTTGTAAGTCCATCATATGGTTAGATTAATCGTATATGGTTCCAAAAATGAACTTATACTTCATATATCATACCACTTAAGAAAATAAAATTAGTTTCTACTAACCAGGGACTTCATGTAGGCTAGTGGTATGCGATAAAGGACAGTTGCACTTCGGTTGTGGGTTCGATTCCCACAGCCTTGTTCAACGCGATGGGATATCGCCAGTCCTGCAGGTTGTCCTTTTTCTAAAAATACATTACTATAACATCCCATCAATAATATCAAAAAAAGATATATCCTTAAACAATACTAACTTATGTACAACATAATCCATTCTAATCTTTAGGATTATCTAAAATACTTCGGTCCAGGATCATAGTATAAAGAAAATGATTACTTGAAATGTCACATAACAATCACGTGAATGCCATCATTTATCCCCCATATATCATATAATATATCTTGTTCGTCAAATTACAATCATGTGAATACCTTAATCATGTATTCTCTTGAAAAATGAATACCCATTTAACCTTAGTGAAAACATGAATGCTGTCAAAAGTTAACTCTTTCCACATACCAAAATCCCTAAATTTCTATATAATCTAACCATAATATCACTTAGTACTTATATCAGTCATGAGATCATGAATACAATCAAACATCTCATTATCTTCTTATCCCTTCATTATGCGCATATCACCTACTTTCCAAAAATATCTAAATAACCTTCCATGGTTACTGGTACCATTCAACAAATACTATCATATACTTTAGGAAAAACAATAGTGTAACAATCCTTAGATGATTCTTTATTCCTTAGTACCATACATTATTCTTTATAAACATACAATCATTCCACTATCTTCTTAAACCACTAGCTGAACTTCATCATTTATTTCATCTCATATTTCATTTGTAGTCTCTTCATCATCATCCACATAAATACAACCCATATGACCATGCTGATTCTCTTCATGAGATTTTTCCTTAGGGCATTGGTTTGAATAATGCCCATACATTCTACATTTTAAACATAGAATAATTGTTGATGTCGTAGAAATACCATTATCCTTGTCCATGGTGTTAACTGAACCTTTTCCTTTGCACTTGCTAGCTTTGTGTCCTTTTTTTACACACCCAAAGAATCTTCCAGTTCCTTTGAAACAATCTCCCTGATTCTTCTTCCCACATGATTTACATGAGTGAAATTGAACTTTCTTTCCTCTATGATCATCATGAAACTCCATCTTTCTCTTATTATCTGAGTCGGGAAACTTACCAAAGTTGAGATTATTGATCAAATTATGAGATATCTGATTTGGCATAATAATGATGTTTGGACTTTCAAATCCTATTTCATTTGGTTGCTCATGATGAATATCATTCCATTGTCTGTCATATCCTCCATTATCGTGAATCTTCCTATTTCCAGCCATTTTCTAAAACCCAAAAAGAATAGTTTGAGAGGAAAAAATCATGCCTGGGAAAACAATATAGTAAAGGGTAAGTACCCTCATTATCTAACATATTAGGTTAAATTCTATGTTCTTTACCATAGTTCTAGGACTATATCCTATACGTATACTTATCCTTAGGGATATCACTAGACATACCTTATAAATATCTCTAGGAATCTCACTAACGTTTTTGCATCCTAGTTTCCAATGGTTGACTAAACCATTGCTCTGATACCAACAGTAATGGTCTGGAATTACTTCCAGTGGACTATAATTGATAACTATCTGGGCACTCCATGGGTGGATACACCCCCTGGGTAGGACACACCACCATCCCCAATGGCAGCCATTTCCTCATGAGGCCCTTGGGTGGAGATCCATGCTTCATCCAACGCTCACATGTGAGAGTTCCCAGGTATCATATACATTCCTACCTCCTTTGCCTATGATACCAACTGTAGAGACCCAAATATTGACGTACATGGACATTACATTACTTTTTCGGAATACTAACTAAATAACAAAAATAGACACATAAGGACCGTAATAGTTTAGTGTCTTTGGAAACTCAGAATATAATCTTCTTATCGTGGTGAAAGATCTTCAACATCTCAAATAAAGATCTTCCCCTTTTCATTTCTTACCTAAATCAATTATTTATAACCTGGGGAAAAGAACACATATAAAGTGTGAGCTCAAATTCTCATTAACGTTATGCATGGATAAAATAAAACATACCATATACATTTGAACCTTAAAACATGAACATAATGTTAAATCATCAAAATCGTGAGCAATGACATAAAACATGGAAGTACATAAGGCATAGATCATAAAAGAACATTAAGCATTATAAAATAGCATGGGAGTAAAACATGTAATTGTGGAAACCATTAAGCACATGTTATGATTTTCATAGTAGCCAAGTCATTGTTGCCAAGACCATCTTAGTGGACAATGGTCCTTTATGAATCGAGTTCACTCCTCGTTTCAGTCCTGTAACACTGAACCAGATTAACTTACCGTTCCATCCATGTCTATCTCATGAGATATAAATCTTTACCCAATGCATTGGAGGGAGATATAGGTCCCACCCATCACAAAATGAAATTATTCTTACTTGTGGCAGAAAATTAACATACATCATTCATAATAACCCAATAAATAAAATGGTCTTCATAAACATCATCCCATCATCACATAATCCATATAGAATAAATGGATATTATTTCATAATAAGAAAAGTGAAACCATGTAAATCATAGATACATGATACTTGAAACATACATATATGAAATAATGTCATCTTAGATGAAAAATGGTTTTGATAAAACACATGAATTGAATTCTTGAGGAATATATCCTTTCTTCTTAAAAATCATTTTCCTTTCACCAAACATCATAAAATTTTAAAATAAAGATATTTTGTTGAAAATAGTTAGGAAATAATTTAGAGTAAGCTTCATGAAAATATGGCTTTATAAAACAGTAAAAATCCTTTCATGCCGTATAAGTTAAAAAACATATTCTTCACGTACTTTTACTGGAAAAGTCAAAAAGTACCTCGTAAAAGAATGATTCGATACATACCATGTAGTAAATGTAAAAAAATGGGTAAAAAGGAATTTAAAAATACAAGAAAACACTTTTATAATACATGTACATGGATGATAGAAAAAACCCAGTAAATACTTACGAATAAGCGATCTTGTATAAAAATGATATTTGAAAAATTATCGCTTACCTTAGGTCCGAAATGCTTCGTACGTATCCAAACATCATGTATAATGATTTAAATAATGTCATTTACTTATTACAGAATCATATTCATTGTTATTATATCATATATGGTTCACTTTTGACTTTATATTACCCATTATTTTGTAAATTACATGTTAAAGAATGTTTGGGGAAAAATCGTTTCATTTGTCGTTCATGTTTTGACTTGTTATTATTCATATGATTACTTAGATCATGATTAATTAATTCCAGAATATAAAACATGATTTATATATAATATATATTCTTAATGTACATATATATAATAGATCGATAAATGGAAATAAATACATCGTTCATGGAGACGGTAGGCCGTACGTACGCATGAACGCTGTTTTCGTTTCCTTATTGAATTGAATTGAATTAAGTAGATGAAATAAATATATATATACATAAATACAGTAGCATTATTATGTCATATATTTTATGATTACTTATTATATATACTATATATTCATTCTTGAATGGTTATCATGGAGAGTGAATCTCATCGTGTCGTGGAGACGGTATTCCATACGTACGCACGAGCGATGATATCATTCCCATGATCATAGAATTATATTAAAGTGTATGTTTAATATTAAAGAATCAATATCACATTAAAATAGTCATATATATTCATTAATTTCACCATTTTACCCATCCATGTAATGTGGTGGTGGAAAATAGATTACACCACGGCGTGGAGATGGTATTCCGTACGTACGCACACGCGGTGATTTCATTTTCCATAGGATGGATAGATGTTGAAATATGGTTGTTTAATACTTATAATAACATATCAGTATATAAGTGATACTTATGTTATTACTTCATAATTAAACAACTAAATAAGAAGAAGTTGAAGAAGAATGAAAATTGAAAGAATCGGTAACAGATATTACATCTTCTTTGACACGCCTCTTTGAATCCTTCTCTTAGGGTAATAAAATTAGTCTTTGAAGAAGACCGAAACCTCTAGTATATTTCTAGTGAAGTGGAGAAGAGAATTTGGTAGGGGTTGTCCGAGCCTGACGGCTCAAATTGGTTTGAGGAATAGAGGGAGGAGGTGCCCTTTTATAAGGGAGGAGAGGGGCACCATTGGAAATCTTAAAAATATTAATTTATAATAAATCTAACGCCACTTAAAAACCTCCAAAAATGTCTCATATTAGAATATAAGATGATATAGGGTTGTAATATAATCAAAAAATAAAATTTAGACATGTTAGGAATTTATTTTAAACATTATCAACTTGATTTATCCTTATTTAATCAATTTAATTTTATTTGTGGTAATAAGATTCTAAATTTTAAATTATAAAAAAAAAATTACTTATTTGTTGTTAATTGTCCATAATTGGATACATTATAACATTATAGACCATATTAATTTAAATTTATAATTTTTAAATGTCTTTGTGTTTTTTAAACAATTATATAATATGATATTTTTATAAAATAACAATATTGTCAATTTTGACACTATTCATTTATATGAATTTAAATAAAATATATACCGAATATATGTTCGAAATAAAAGCTATAATAGATTCATAAATGTCCATATGTGTCTATAAAATTATTGGATAACATTAAATAGTTCATATAATATTTATTTTATTATTTTTAAAACCATTTATTTGGTTTATCTCATAATAAAATAATTACTACAACATTTTTGTATAATTATTTAATATACTTATTTGTTGCATAAAAATTAAAAATAAAATCTTATGATGAATATAAATCTATTAAATTTTACAATAATACTTTTACACTAATTTATCATATTAAAATCACAATATTTAAATTTTTATATTTATTAAATTATGAAGGTGACAACTTTGACATCATTTAAAATAAAATAATATTAGTGTCATAGTCACTTTTATTACACTCCAGACGGTTATATATTATGTCATTAGATTATTATGGTATAGATATACTCTAAAAATAAGTTTTGGTCAGGTTTGTGGTCCTTTTAATTGGTATTATTATTTCAATAAAAACTATATTACTGATTTTTCACTTAATAAATAATTTCTGCATCATTAATGTATCACCATTAATGATAGTTATTTAATCCCTAAAAATCTAAATAAATTATCATGAAGTAGATAATTTTATTAGATTTCCGTAGACTATTCATTTTTGACGTTTTATGATGTTTATCACTATGTTCAAATTAATATACTTATAAAATTTAAGAGAGTGACATGTTGTCACTTTCTTTGGTTTTAATAATAATTAATTTATTTTAATTTAAAAAAGTCCATTAAATGAATCGAATACGACCCTTAGGTTATATGGGTCGTCTTTTAGTCATCCAATAGGATTTTGGAAGGTGTTAGGTTAATTTTATAATCTTATATTTACCCTTAATTTCCATATTTACCTTTAACTATGTAAATAAAATTTACCGTAGTTACTATTCATAAAGCCCAAAAATAAAAAATAGCTTATTAACATAATTTAGACACACTGATTCAAGATATGGAATCCCTTTTTTCTAATTCAATACACAGAAGTGGCAGAAATTAAATAAAAATTAATCCCGTTGTCGAAATAAAACGGGTTTTGTTTAAAACATTGCAAAAGATTGAATTGATTTAACCTACGAATTCAAGGTAAAATCAATGATAATGGGATACATTATATTAAATGGTAAAAATATATTATATTTATACTTTTAAACCATTCATTATTATAATATAACCACATAAATTATTACGATGAAAAAATTTGTTTTTAATTAAAATATAGCCTGTTTTTACTATTCATTAAAATATGAAAGTTATCAAAATAATATGAAAATTTTATCCAAGGTAAAATTTTATATCCTTATTCCATAAAATAATCTTATTTTGTAAAATTGAACTTATAAACATGTCAAAAACTAGATTTAAAGTGGGTGCTCCATCAAAAGGTGGCAAAACTTCATTTTTTTAAAAAAACTTATTTTACCCAAAAAAATTATTTTGTTCTCTTAACATGCTCTAGAAAATGTATAATATGAATAGTAATGTTATAAAATTCAAAATGTAGTTAATAATATTCATAACAGCTAGTCAATGATTATATAATAACAATATATCATTGTTTAGTGAAACCCGGTATTCCATACAACACACGCTATCGAGGAAGGTCACGATTGCGTGTAATGCAAGCCAAGTCAGGGTTGTGTGTAGTGCAAGACTCCTTTGTTTTTTTGTATAAAATAATCCAACCATATTTCATTTATACGTGAATATATATATATATATACATATATATATACGATCAATGCGGCGAACAGAAAATTGTGTGTTACAAGATCCAAAAATAGTGTTGCGTATACTGAAAGCTAATACGGTGTTGCATATAGTACTAGATACTCTTTCTGTAGCGTACAACAGATGATATGAAAGAAATTAAAAATAATATATCTTATAAAATCTTGGGTTGTTACAATTCCCATGATTTTAGGGAAGTAGTCCTCTAAACTATTATTGCATCACTCGTAACATAATATGACATATATCCTCTTTTATTGAGTGTAACCACCTAAACATATAATGGTTGGGTAACATATCTCTAAAGTGCCACCCTCTAAATGAAAGGCTTCTGGTCCTCTATCTACTTAGTGGAACACCCTATTCTACTTGGGTGTGGGTCCACCATTTTTGAGTGGTATACCCATTAAGAAGTAGATAATGGGTCCTCTATATAAATATGGAACTTCCATAATAGACAAGACCACGATCCATCTATATACTATGAGGAACTCCCCTATCTTCTTATGGATAGGGTCCAATGATGAATATTTCTCATCGTTGGATATAGAGAATAGGCTCATGGTACGGGTCCACCACCTGAATTCTTGTCTAGTCACACAAGATGCATGTCCAGAGATAATGACCTCCAAATTTGGGGCACAATGGAGAGATTTTAGTCTTCCAATCATAATCGGCCAAGGATACATGATACGCATGGTTATGTGATAGTTCCTCCTTGGTTAGATAATAATGGTGAGGTTTGGGACTTTGATTTTGTTTTCTTGTTTTAATATGAGAGGTGTTGTGAATAAATGTTAAACCCAAGGATATTTATTCTAACCCATCAATAATATAGGATATTTGGAAAATAATATCTCTTTTCTCTCTCTTTGGGTCTTATTATTGAGTCAATCTGGTTGTTTATGGTTATTGTATCATATTTTGATTGACATGCTTTAAATGGGTTGAGCTGACCAATATTATACCTTTCAGTTTATCCCGTTGTGGTTTATGGGGTTTCCTACATTGTATGTTCACAATCACCCCTTCATTGTATTTTCTCATACCTTTGATGTCTTATGAATATGATGGACATTTTGGTGGTGAAATTTATTGGAAATAGTGATAATCCAGTATGTAGAAATCATAAAGTAGTAAGACATTGATAAAAAGGGATAATAACTCTCAGTTTTAGTATTATAGATTTCTTATTGTTGGGAATTCATTTATTTTTGGGAGTGGATATTTCCCCTCATCCATTTGGTTTATTAATTCATACATTGATGTTTCCTCAAGATGATTTTATAAGCATGATTTACTCAAGATGTTACAATATTAAGTTAATGCTATTCACTATTTCATGTATACAGTTGTTTTTTTAGTTACAAGAACATAATGAACTGGTATCCCATTTTATATTATTCATTATCAGTGGATGTTTCCATCAACTAGTCTTTTGGTAGTCGGCTTGGAGTTGCGATGACTCTATCTATTGTCAGGTAGGTGGGACTCGATGGGTTGGGTAATTACAATATACTATATATGGGGTTACGAACATAAATATTACCTATGTTTTAATTTATGAAAATTACACTATAAATGAGAAATAAATTATAAATTATGACATTTAGAATACATACAACCCATTTTTCAATGAAAAATGATATTTCAAAAATTATGTTTCCCTAATGTTATTTAAAATTGACGGCCAATTAATAGTGACTAAATATAATTATATACGATTTTAAACCATCATATATATCTCAATATTTAAAATATGTCATTCTAACTTATTTCATTAAAATTATAAAAGTTTAATAGATTAATTATTTAAAAATAGAAGTTTTAAATTTATCTTTTTCATTAACTTTTCTCTTAGTATGAATACATTTATGACCAATAATGAACTTTTCTATATTTCATAATCTGATCATGTTGATATAGCATATGAAATATATTTTAAATTATTTAATTCCATAATGTGATATACACTATTTTAAAATGTTATAGAATTAAAAAAGTTCTTTTAACAAAATATTATTCATGTTTTGAAAACATTAATAATGGATTTAAAAAAATCAGAATAATAATTTTATTTGATTTATATTAATTATTAAAAAATACATAGAAATGGATCTAAAAAATTGAAATTATTACTTTTTAATATTATCTCAAAAAATTTCTTTTTCTACTAAAATCTGTATTTTCACTTTTTACCTAAGAACGATTTTCAGAAAATATCAGAAGAATTATTTGATAATATTGATAAGAATAATATTAAAATAATGTTAATTTTTTCAAATTATAATTCTTTCATTTATAAATTTATCTTATAATCAAAAATACAATATAAACAACACTTTTATTGAAAAACCCCATTTTAAATATTAAATATTCTTAATCCTACTTTTTTTATCTTATAATTGATCGGAATCATTATATTTTTTCAGAGAAATTATTTTGGTTTTTATTTTCTTATCTAATATTTCATTTAAATTTTATATTGTTTCATGTAAAATAATCTATTAATATTGTGTTTTTTAAAGGATAAATTATATAGTAATATCCTATTTTTTTACATTCGTAATGGATATTCATAGTTTCAAAAAAAATAACTATATATTAATGGAGATTTTTTAGAAGCTTATAATAATTTTCATGAGCACTAACTAATATAACTAAAATTGGTGTAATTTTTTTGAATAAGTTTGAATAATAAGAGAAGATGAAGAATTATATGAAGATTCTAATAATTACTCTCGTCTCATTCTACCATCAAACATGGTAGGATTTGTGATATATATTTATATGATATGAATAAATTGGGTTATATACTGATAAAAATGACAATGTGATATATTATACCATAATATAAGGGAAGATACTAGATAAAAAGTTCCCAACACATGATTTTTATTTGGTAAAAGTAATAAATGACTTAATCATTTGTAGAAATAATCATATTATAGTGAATAGTGACATATATAAATATAAAAATATATTTAAGTATATATTCCTACAAAATTTGTCAAAGATATATCAATGATGATGGTTAGATCTAATCAATACTCTGATTTCTCAGTGCATTATAATCTATGAAAGGAAAATAACTAGGTATATGATCTGTGTATTGAATATCACTACCATCATCCATGATGGGGAGTATAAGTGTTCCAATATTATTTGATACACAAAGAATGTACATGAGAATGATTGGGGTGTTATATCATTAGACCATTCATTTACAATTTCCAAACCATTAATCCTAGATATTATTTAGTACTATTAAAGGGATGACGAGGATATAAAAAATTAGGTGAATGTATTATTGAATAGAATAATCTCATAGGTCAAATATTTGTAATATACTAATGTAGGTTTTAGACATGATTATATGTACAATAAAGTCTCACGGTATGAATAAGCAATTATATTACACATATAGGTCATTATTCACTATATACATATAGAGAATAATGATTTATATTTATTTTAAAGGAAATTTATAGTGGAAAAATTGTATTAATTTGATTTATAATTATAATTATTAACTATTAGAATGTAAATAAGTTATGAAATACATAGATAAGTGCTAAGGGATCACAATCCTTACCCATATAAACATTGAAATTGATGAACATCAGAATTCATTTTTAACAATAGCTATAAAAATTCATCTTTGAAAAAAAAATCAATATATATTGTGGTGGATTATTTTAGATAGAATCCTTATATTGTTTATATTTCAAATTACTATCAATATAATTATCATGAAATTATATACATCAAATAAGTGGGGATGGGTATACAAAACCACTATCAATATTCTCTAATGGATATCTGTGGATAAAAAAATCATTATTTTTAATCAAATGGAATTGAACAAATATTTATAATTTTTTATGATATAAGATTCCTAAATAGATTGTTAATATATATAAGCCATTCAAAATGTGAATTTAATGCTCAAATCCTACACTAAAAAATTTATATAATTATAGTATCAAAATATTCAGCTTCAAGAGATCTGATTAAAACTAGATTCAACAAAACCGTTTAGATGGATCTATATGAATCACATTTTGTGAAGCAATGTAGAACTAAAACATGTTGGAATAATGTAAGAGAATTGATGATATTTATTCATAATTTCCATGTGAATGGTAAATAAAGTCCAAGACATTCAACTACACATTGGATCTTGATAGTGTCTATAGATGATCAATACTACCAATAATAGATGAGTTATTGAGTTTGAGGTATAATACAAATAGTTACATTATATATCACTGTGGAAGAGTGTAATGACCCATATTGTCATTCGTTTAAACTTTTAGATGAATTTTGAATTATGAGAATCTGGAGAATGGTTTATTTTGAGAAATTGATTTATGATTTCAATATAGGTAAGTGAGAAATATCATGAAAACGGGTAGTCATATGTTTTGGTTTTTTGTTAAATATAGGGGTGTTGGGTGAATGATGGTGGGTTGGTGACTATTTAGTTTTTTTATTTTGGTATTGGTGGAATATTATTCTTGGAAAGGGGGTGTTTCATCATTGAAAAGAGGTTGCATTTGATATGATCAGGTTTATTGGATATATTTCATTCCATATTCAGTGTTTTGAATTGTGATGCTCTTAGTTAATCAATAATTTGTGTCTATGATTTATAGGTGTTACTATATAATCGGTGTGTTACACTATGAACGGTTAGGTCAGACTATAATTTTTTCCCATAGTGTCAGGTTTCAATCTCACACCTTATTTCACACTACAAGGTACCCCCATTTATTTTTTAAAATATTTTAATTAATCATTTAAAATGATTCTCCCCTCATTCCCTTATGTTTAACGACCACAATGCATGTACCACCTTTCCACATAGTTTTTCTTCACTCCCTCTTTACTCTCTACTGTCTTATTGGTTTATATGTTATTATATCAATGTTGTAATTGAATTTTTTTTCATTTATAAAGTCGTATGGTAATACCTATGAACTCAATTATAGTTTATGTATTTCACCAATGTTTTTCGACAAACCATAATTATTTCTATTTTAATGAATTCATGATTTCAAGTGAATGTGATACAATTAATGATAATATCTACTGATTTAACTCTTATAAGATCAATTTTTATGGATCCTTTACTATGATATTATTCACATGTAAATATATGAACATTTCACGTGTTTTCTAATGAGTTTAGGTGTTTGGATTCTATAAAGGTACTAGATGAATATTAAATTATGTAGTATGGTTGGTTAAATCCCTATAGATTTTATTTTTGTGTTTCATGTTCCTTGTATAATTATTTTGGTGCTGCCTGGAATATATATCTACAAAATATGTGGACTTTTATTCATAATTATTGTCATATGAATAGTCATTGTTCATTGTATCAGTTGCGCCTTGTAAAGAATGATCCTAACAGAGCTAATTGAAGGGAATCCCACCATATATCCATCAAGAAATAAAAATTATTATGTAAAGGAATAAAAATTGTGTTGGATGATCGATTATAATATCCTTTACACAATGAGATATATTTAGTGAGAGGAGTTTAATATATGGAATTTCCATATTGTACCATGTCAAAAAATTAGTCAGGGGCCACTTATGATGTTTTGTCATAAAATATTATACTTACTATCACAATTGGTTCTTAATTAAACTATGGTATAGTAATATGGGGGTATAGGATATCCAGAGCATGTAACTCCATTGAATGGATATTGGAGTAGGTTATTTTTATGAATAATTTTTTAGAAGACATGCAAGTCATGGAATTTGAATGAAGGGAACAATCCTCTAGGATTTTTAGTAATTTGATAATGATTAATAAGGGTGAATTGAAGGGGAATTCCCTAATTCAGTGTAGAGAATTCATGAATATGAATAAAATCCAATGGAACATGGGAATCGTATGAGGATTCATAGGGTGTTTATGGATACTATGGATAGACTAGAATTGTGGGTGGGTATTGGTGTCTGTTTCAATGCAACCCTTAGAGGTAGATCATGGCCAATGATAATGAAGTTAGTTCTATAATGGCAAAATTTAATGGATTGTATTTAATATGATTATAGTCTGAGAGAATTGGATCATTGTGGGAATTGTGTAATTTTAAAAAAAAATAGATGGCATGGAATATATTTATTGATCAGGGATGGTTTTGTGGTCTATAGTGTGGTTTCATTTAGATAAGTTATAGGTATGCATATGAGGTGATTTAAATACAAGGATATGTGTTAATACACTCATGTAATACTTGTATTAATGCTTGTAAATTATTTGAAAACAATGTTGGTAAGCTATGACTTGAATATATATGGAATAGGGTGTATATGTACAATACAAAGGTGATAATTTACTCATGTTATGAGTGTATTACTACTCGAGTGATATGATTCCAAATTTTTCTGCTACCTGATTCTATATATGTTATTCCCTGTATAGGTTAATTTTATATATGGGGTAGTGGAGATGATTACATTGTCGAAGATGGGTATTGGAAAGGGGATCTCATAATCGGGGTGTGGATTTTACACTGAAAAGGTGATCATAATTTTTAGATACCTAATGATCACTATGAGTGGGTCCCCAATCTCTCTATACAAAGGGGGTCACCATGAGATGTCCCTATTTAATTTTTATGCCTTTGGATCCATAGGTGAGTTTCTTCAGATTTCCATATGACCTGAAAAACACTGATTAGTTCCCTAGTCACTCATCTTAGGGGTCATTATTAGAGGATCGCCAACCACTTATATAGTTACAATATCCCATTTTTATTATATATTCATAGGGATTACCTTTTGAATATCCAGATCCACTTTCTATCCTAGGGATCAATATTAGAGGATACCTAGTCACCTTGTGAACATGGTTATTGATATGTCTATGTTTTCCAAAGACAAGGTTTTAATTTCATGTGACCATTCGTAACATATTTTTTATAGTATATGAAGATTATAAGGCCAGGGGTTATAGAAGTCTTTTTAGAACGTAACGAAATGACATGATTTTTTTTCTCATTGTACATTAATCTATGGTATTTTTTATAAAACTAAATTATATATGATAGTTTTTATAAAGGATATGTTTTTGGATCCCTATTACTGTATATTCTATTTCCTTGAAATACAACCAATGGCTGGATGAATATCCTTTTGTTTGTATTTTAGGAATTTTATTGTCTGTGAAATCTGGCGATACTAGCAATATAGTGTTATGGGAGACTATTTTATGGATTTACTTCGATTATTTGGTTATATAGCCATATTTTTCATTATCATATTATTATTTTATACTTGGTACTATTAATTGTATACATATGAACTATTTTTTTTGTTGGGAATGGAAAGATTTGATGTTATATCATTTTATGTCTATTTTTTTATTATATTTTCCTCTTAAACCCCAATCCATACACATTATTTAATGATTTTAATGATTTTAATGTCATTTTTAGCTTATAATATATTATTGTAAATATATTGTTGTATCCCCAAATCTGTTATAGTATTTCCCCACTACTCAATAGGATCTATAATAATGCAAGAATTTATAAGGACATGTGGAACCTCTTACTTATCCATGGTTCATGTAATCCAAGGATGTGGAATTGAAAAATTATATATGATTATTATTAGGGTTGGTTTAATATTTTCATTTTGTAGTAGGAGGTATTATATTATTAGAGTTAACAAAAATATCATTTTTTAGCATGTTAGGACAATATTTGTATAAAACCATTTAACCATGGAATGATATTTTTTATTACTCTTTTATCCAAGTGGAAATTGATTCATACCTAGTATGATATATTTTGTTATTTGGAAATGTTTCTTGAATCATTTTTAGAAAGTCGTTATCTAGAACATGTGAATTATTATGACCTAGAAATTTATATATTTAATTTTCATATTAAATTAATATACTATTAAAAATATATTATACATGAAATATACAATATAATAAAAATTAATGATAATTTATTATATTAATTTATCAAAATTATATTTAGTCCATAATAAGACCATATAAAATTGAAAAAGATACAATGGGATAATATAAAAATTATAATAGAATGAATAGGTCTAGTTGAATCACTTTAGTCTTCTATTATAATCACAGAAAGAAAAAACCTATAAAAAGTAATAAAAAATTAATGGTTTAATTGAAATCTATTATAACTAAGAATATAACAATCAGATAAATTTATGTGAATGTTGAATTAATTAAATGTGTGGTTTTTAAATGATGTAGAATAGTAACATGATCATTGAAAATATGATTGTTAGAGTAGTCTCATGAATAGTATGAGTATTTCCTTACCGGTGGAAAATTAACAACAATATTGGTTTAATAAAATGATATTTTTGTAACATATGATAGAAAAATGTAAGGAGTTTATATCGTTAATAAAGAAAAAGACTATTAAATATGTATTATATATTTGACACAAAGAAACAATAATTTTCCTTGTAAAAATTTTATGTGTTTTATTTTGATTAAAATTAATTTCATGGAAAATTTGAATAAATAAAATATAATTTTATATTAAATTTTTTTTATAAATCTATTGATAATTCAATATAAATTGAAATATAATTTTATTAAATGATTATTTAATTTTCCATGATTCAAAAATATACAATGTCAATAATTTTATTGTATTTCAGTAAATAAAGATAATATTTTGATTCTAAATTCATATATTTAAATATTTCAATGATATAATTTTTATATTTTTTTAAATAAATACATTGAAAATTGGTTATGGTGTTATTTTTGTGATTTTGATAAACAATAAAATAAAAGGCTGATAGTAAAATACTATATAAGTACCGGGTTTTGAAATATATTATATGAATTTTTATTGATTAATATATAATATAAATGAATATTTTTTATATCCAATTTAATGTTAAATCAAATTCCATTACTATTGAGTCACCTGTTTGATTATTGTTTGAAGATATAATATTTTATTCAAATATTGTATTCAATAACACCCTTATACTCCCCTTGTTAATGCAAAACTACAGAACAAATTTTTCATAATTGTTTTAACACAATTCCTTTTCCAAGATAAACCTAAATAGATCCCAAACTATATAACCCATGTTCTAGAGGATTATTTCTAATAAATATATTATTATCTTATCCCAAATAGGGTTTTAAAAGAGCATATTAGAAGGAAGATGTAACAATCTCAACCATGATATTTTCTATTTCATTTTTTTTCATACATCTAATTGTATATTTTAACCATCCTTATATAAAGAAACTAGTATAATAATTTTAAAAAATTGTCTGTATATTAAATCAATAAAATTTATCTAAAATCATCTAATTTATTATAAAATGAAAATTCCTCCCATATTATGTTGATTAACCCCCAATGTGGATGACACATTTCAATCATCATCACAACCTACATCAATTTTTGTAATAAATATTTTGTTGTCAAATTTTACCTTAATATGTATATTATATATTTTTTATATTTTTGAGTGAGTATGAAATTTAAAATTAATGAAGAACATATAATTTAATTATTTTTTGAGAAAAAAAATAAACTAAACAATTAATGGTATCATTTATATTCTATAAAACATTATTTATTTGAATAATATTTTATACTTAATTCCTTGTAAAATATAAATATATATTAACATCATATGGTTAAACATATATAGTTATTCACTCATTTGAAATGATTTTCCTTGAATATCAATAATATTATGGGACATTGGAACCATGAAATAAACATCCTTGGGATGGTGAACATGAAATTATTTTTTAAATAAAATGATTATAAATTATGAGAAAAGATTAATAGTAAATAAAATATTCAATAAAAAGGTTTTCAATCATGTATTTAGTTAACAAAAGCTTATTATACATGAGGTTAGATTCATTTTCCATGACCGTTGGGATCTGATGAAAGGGAACTCACAAACCACTTTTTTTCAATCTACTTACACATTCTATATCATTACCTATTTTTATCTCTCTCATGTATTCAATTTTACTTCTCATACATTCCATAGATATATTTATAAAATATATACTTATTTATATTCCATTTTATTATTTATTAAAACATTTGTAGAGACCCTAAGCTTAAAGTACATGGACATTACATTACTTTTGAGGAATACTTATTACTTAACAAAAACACACACACAAGGATCGTAATAGTTTATTGTATTTGGAAGCTCGGAACATAATATTCTAATCATGGTGAAAGATCTTCAACATCTCCCATAAATATCTTCCCTTTTTTTTCTTACCAAAAACCTTTCTTTATATCCTGGGGAAAAGAAAACATAAAAGGATGATCTCAAATGCTCAGTAAGGGTAAACAAAATAAATCTCAATTACATCATTTTGATAAAAACATAACATTTTGTAAATCTTAATCCTGCAAAAGAGATCATAATATCATAACATGGGATAAATCATAGTAGTGAAATTTAATCCCAATAATCATAACATAAAACATGAAACTTTGTTTAATAAACACATAATCATAGAGAATCATTTCTTATTAGTCAAGACTCATTTCCAAGACTATCTTAGTGGAAAAATCCATTTCTGAACCGAGTTCATTCCTCGTTTCAGTCCTGTTTCACTGAACCGGTTTAACCTACCGTTCTAGCCATGACTATATTATGAGATATAAAATCTTTAACCAATTAATTTTAGTGATATATAGGTCCCACCCATCTCATAATGATACTATTATTATGTGTTCCACAAAATCATAAATCATACATCATAGCATAACCCATGTAATAAAAATGGGAATCTTAAACATTGTGACATCATAAAAAAATTCATATAATATAATGGAATTCATAAAAATATTTCTATCACAACATAATAAAATCCATGTAATAATAGGGATAGAAATGTAACCCTATATTATATTAGATGGAAAATAATTTTGATAAAACCCTTGAACTCCATTCTTGAGGAAAATATCCTTTCTACTTCGAAAACAATTTTCCTTTCTTAACATGTCATAAAATTTTAATCTAAAATTAGTTGATTAAAAATAAACTTGAAAACTAGTAAAGGAATATTCTTGGAAATAATTTTTTAAAAATCCATTCATTCCGTATAAGTTAAAAAAACATTCTTCACGTACTTTTGTCAAAAAGGTCAAAAAGTACCTCGTACGAAAAATAACAAAAGATTCCATTGAGATCATTTACTAAAAACTCACCAAAGGGTAAAATTGGAATTAAACAATTGTATTTTGATGGAAATAATATTAAATATTGAGGAAACATTGATGTGGATGAAAAAATACACCCCAGTCAATACCAAAGTATAAAAAATCTCAGATAAAAATGAGATTGTGATATTTCCCTTACATTTGGTCCGATTTGCTTCGTAAGAGTCCAAACCGCCTGTATAATGATTTAAATAATTTCATTGACTTATTGAGGAATCATACTCATTGTTATGATATCATATACGGCTCACTTATGACTTTATATTACCCGTTCTTTTGTAAATTCCCTGTTAAAGAGCATTTTGGGTAAAATTGTTTCATTTTTCGTCCGTGTTTTGACTTGTAATTATTCATATGATTACTTAGATCATTATTACTTAATTCCATAATATAAAACATGATTTATATATAAAATATATTAAGAATATACATATATATAATAAATCAGTAAATTGAAAGAAATACACCGTTCATGGAGACGGTAGGCCGTACGTACGCATGAACATTGTTTTCGTTTCCTTATTGAGTTGAATGGAATTAAGTAGATGACATACATATATATACACACAAATACAGTATCATTATTATTTAATATATTTCATGATTACTTATTATATATACTTTATAATCATTCATGAATGGTTAACGTGGAAAATGAATTTCATCGCGTCGTGGAGACGGTAGTCCGTACGTACGCATGAGTGATGATATTGTTCTCATGATCGTGGAATTTTATTGGAGTATATGAATACTATTTCATAATTAATACCACTTTACAATAATATTATATAGTTGTTAATTTTCACCATTATACCCATCCATGTAAGGTGGTGGTGGAAAATAGATTACACCATGGCGTGGAGACGGTATTCCGTACGTATGCACGCGTAGTGATTTTGTTTTCTGTAGGATGGATAGATGGTGAAATAGGGTTGTTTCATACTTATAATAACATATAAATATATTAGTGATACATATGTTATTACTTCAAAATGAAACAACCTAAGAAGAAGATGTGGAAGAAGAAATAAAGATGAATGAATCGGTAACGGACATTACCTCTTCTTTGAAATGTTTCTTTGAGACTTCCTTTTAGGGCACTAAAATTTGGTCTTTTAAGAATACCAGGACCTCTAGGATGTCTCTAGGGAAGTTTAGAGGAGAAATTGGCAGGGTTTGGCCGAGCTTGAAGGCTCAAATTGGTGTGAGGTGGAGAGGGATGAGGTTCCCTTTTATAAGAGAGGAGAGGGGCTCCTTTGGAAAAACTAAAAATATTATTTTATTATAAAGTCAATTTCGGTTTTAAATATCTCAGAATTGATTTATTTCTAAGCTAAGGTGGGTATGGTTCTTAATCCTCTCATCCAATTGAATTTAGACATGTTTAGGTTTTTATTTTAACCTTATCATTTAGATTTACCATTATGTTAAATAATTTTACTTTTACCGTGTCTTCTTGTGTTCTTATACTATAAGGTTAATAAACATACTATAAGAAGCCAAACGAACCCCAAGTTGTTTATTATTAATATATATAACCTTATCTAAGTCATTTGGCCGATCCTGAGATTTTTAGGAATAAAATAACAATTAATAATATAATATTTGTTTTAAAAACTATTTTATGTCAATTTTGACACTATTTAGTAATTGATTTTTTGGGAAAACTATAAAAGAATGAATAGTTATAATAAAGTTAATTAAATAAATAATAACATGTCATATTAACCTATAAAATTAGTTTAATTCGTAAAATGTCTTAAATTGCATTTATTTGGGTATTTAAAACATCAATTATGTCAATATTTCATTAATACGATAATTACTGCATCATCTTTGTCTCATAATAAATGATAATTATTTAATACCTAAAAATTCTAAATAAATTCCTATGATGTAGATAATTGTATTAGATTTCTTGAGACTCTTCATTTTCGAAGTTTCATGAAGTTTATCACTAACGAAAAATTATTATACTTATAAGATTTAAGAAAGTGACATGTTGTCACATTCATTAGTTTTAAAAATAATTAAATTATTTTCATGGACAAAAGTCCATTAAATGAATATAATCCGACCATTAGGTGATATGGGTCTACTTTTAGTAATCCAATAGGATTTTAGAATGTGTTTAGGTAATTTTATAATCTTATATTTACCCTTAATTACACGATTTACCTTTAACTATGGTAAATAAAATTTACCATAATAACTATTCATAATTCCCAAAAATAAAAAGTATCTTATTAACATAATTTGGACCCACTGATTACAAATATGGAATCCATTTTTTCAAATTCAATACACAAAATTTTCAGAAATTAAATTAAAAATAATCACGTTGTCGAAAGAAAAAATGTTTTCCTTTAAAACATTGCAAAAGATTGAATTGATTTAACCTACGAATGAAATGTATAATCAATGTTAATGAAATAAATTATATTAAATGGTATAAATATATTATATTTATACTTTTAAACCACTCAATATTATAATTTAACCATATAATTTATTACGATGAAAAAAGTTGTTTTTAATTAAAATATAGCGTGTTTTTACTATTCATCAACATATGAATGTTACCAGAATAATATGAAAATTTTATCCAAAGTAAATTTTATTTTCATGATTCCGAAGAAGAAATTTATTTTGACAAATTGAACTTATGACCATTTCAAAAACTAGATTTAATGTGGGTGCTCCATCAAAAGGCTGCAAAACTGCATTTTTTTAAAAATAATTATTTTACCCGAAAAATTTATTTTGTTCTTATACCATGTTCTAGAAAATGTGTAAGTTGAATAATAATGTTATAAAATTAAAATTTTATTTAATACTATTCATAACGGCTAGTCCATAATAATATTATAATAATATATAGTTGTTTATTAAAACCCGATATTGCGTACAACACACGTTATCGAGGAAGGTTGTGATTGCGTGTAATGCAAGCCAAGATAGGGTTGCGTGTTGTGCAAGAATCCTTCGTTGTTTTGTATAAAAGAATCCAAACATATTTCATTTATACATTGAATATATATATATATATATACTCAATGTTGCATAGAATAACTATTATCAAAATTGTGTGTAACACGATCTAAGAATAGTGTTGCGTATACTGAAAGCTAATACGGTGTTGCCTATAGCGCAAGGTAATCTTGGTGTAGCATAAAACACAAGATATTAATGAAATTAATAGAATATTTTTCATAAAATCTCAGGGTGTCACATTCTACCCCCCTTAAAATGAATTTCTCCCTCAAAATTCGTCGGGGTTATAAATGGTTTACTACTCAAATTTTGTTTAATAGAAACCCACATCGTAAAAAGGAATACCAAAACATGGATTTAAAAACTAAAGTATGAAATGTAATAGTTAACCAAATTAACTCATCACTGGGCTTCCACGTAGGAGAACATAGGTGAAAATATGGATATTGAAGAAAAATCTAACCATCAAGTTCTGATGGAGAGTGGTAGAGAACATGGCTAGGAAAAAGCCAACAGTCATGAAGCAATAGATTTGTGATGATCTAAGGTACCATATAATTCATCGGATATAAGGGAACTAGGAAAACATTTTTGGTTTTCAAGATCATTTCCCTAAAGATGAGGAATTAAAAAAATTACTTACATGATTTTGGTACAATCTCATTGTTGTTCGTGAATTGAAGAATTTCAACGTCATCCCTTAAAGAAATGAAGTTCAATTTGTTATTCTTGATGTGTTAGCATATCATGTGATAGAATGAGGGGTCATTCCATCTGTCTCAAACAGAAGGTTAGAAAAGTTATAAAAAAATACGTAAGTCCATCTATAGTGAGATTAATCATATATGGTTCCTAAAATGGAATTATACTTATTATATTATACTGCTTAACATAATAAAACTAGTTTCTACTAAACAGGGACTTCTTGTAGGCCAGTGGTAGGAGATAAAGGCCAGTCGCACTTCAGTTGTGGGTTCGATTCCCACAGCCTTGTCCGACACGATGGGCTGTCGCCCGTCCTGCAGGTTTTCCTTTTTCTAAAGATATATTACTATAACATCCCATCAACAATATCAAAAAAAAAAAGTTTTATCCTTAAACAATACTAACATATGTCCAACATAATCCATTCCAATCTTTAGGCTTATCTAAAATACATCGGTCCAATCTCAAAGTATAAATAAAATGATCACGTGAATGCCATCATTTATCCCCCATATATCATAAGATATATCTCGTTGGTCAAATTACAAACATGTGAATACCTTAGTCATGTATTCTCTTGAATAATTAATACCCATTGAACCTTTTTGAAAACATGAATGCTGTTAAAAGATAACTCTTTACACATACCAAAATCCTCAAAATTCTATATACTCAAACCATGATATCACTTAGTCCTTATATCAATCATGAGCTCATGAATACTATCAAATATTTCATTTTCTTGTTTTCCCTTCATTATGCGCATATCATATTTATCTTCCAAAAAAATATCTCAATCACTTTCCATGGTTATCGGTACAATAAAATTATTGAAAACCACAATAGACCAACACATAAATATTCCAATATTCCACGATACTGGATACAACATTATTTTTGAATCCCATTACATAAACACTTAATCATTCCACCACATTGTTTTCATATTCAACATCACCGATGGTGATCGCATGTGAATTCCCTTTGTGTTTTGCTTTATGATTTTTTTGATGTCGATCATCATCAACAACCCTTGAATTAGTGCATTTATTGGCATAATTCCCCATCTTCTTGCACTTGAAGCATTGAAGTGTAGTAGGTTCATTCTGCGTATCCCTTCCTCTGTTTGCATCATTAGAAATCTTCTTCCCGTCATTGCGGAATTCAAATTCCCGATGACCTTCCTTTCCACATTTGAAACATTTACTTGTCCCTTTAAGAGAATCTCCACCATGCTATTTTCCACACTTTGAGCATAAGGAAACATTCATCTTCTTTTCACCATTATTCTGACATTTCTCCTTGAACCCCATCTTTCATTTCTTATCAATAATATGAGATGGATAAGTAACACCAACTTCCATTTATACCATGATAGCACAATGTACAATTTCTTCATGGCTACTGAAGTCTATTATAGATAAATCCCTTCGAAGATTTGGTTTTAAGCCACTGAAGAATCGATCATCTTTACATTCAGGTTGGATGATAAATCCAGATGCATACCTTGCAAGCCTTGTAAAATTGGCTTCGTATATACCAATAGATTCATCAAACTTTTGCTTTAGTTTAAGAAACACCTTCTCCATCATTGTTCGAAGAATAAAAGGGAATTACTTATTGAAAAATAAGTTCCTGAACTCGTCTCATTCCATGGACTCAATTTCATCTCTTTGACTCGTATTCTTGATAAGATTCCACCATTGATCAGCTTCACCTTCCAAACGATATACTGCTAAGATGACTTTATCATGTTCAGAACATTGAAGAACTGAAAATATCTTTTCAGTGGTACCGATCCATTGTTCAGCAACAAGTGGATCAGAATACCCACTGAAAAAAGGTGGATGTTGCCTCATGAAGGACTCAATAGAATCTTTTCCCTTCTCTGCTCATTTGGAATTCCATAATGATTCATAACTTGTGTAAGTATAGCAATAAGATTTTTCACTCCATATCCCATAAAATTTGTTTGTTAAGGAGGAAAATCGTTGAATTGTCCATTACATTGATCAACATGGTTCCTTCGGGTTCCAGCCATCGTCTAAAACCCAAAAAGAATAGTGTGAGAGTTAAAAATTACGCTAGGGAAAACAATATAATAATGGGGGAGTACCATCAATATCTATCATCTTAGATTACCGTAATTCTAGTCATATAACCTATACTTCTACTTAACCTTAGGTACATCCCTATACATACCTTAGAAATATCTATAGGGATCTCACTAAAGTTCTCACATCCTAGTTTCCAAAGGTTGACTAAACCTTTCCTCTGATACCAACTGTAGAGACACTATGCTTAACGTACATGGACATTACATTAATTTTGCGGAAAACTTATTACATAACAAAAACACCCACACAACGACCGTAATAGTTTAGTGTCTTTGGAAACTCGGAACGTAATCTTCTAATCATGGCGAAAGATCTTCGACATCTCCCACAAAGATAATCCGTTTTTTTGTTACCTAAAACCTTTCTTTATATCCTGGGGAAAAGAAAACATAAAAGGGTGAGCTCAAATTCTCAGTAAGTGTAAAAAAAATAAATCTCAATTACATCATTTTCATAAGAACATAACATTTTCGAAATATTAATCATGCAAAAGAGATCATAATATCATAACATGGGATAAATCCTAGTAGTGAAATGTAATCCCAATAATCATAACATAAATCATGAAACATTGTGGCATAGAAACATAATAATAGAGAATCATTTCTTATTAGTCAAGACTCATTGCCAAGACTATCTCAGTGGACAAAGTCCATTTCTGAACCGAGTTCATTCCTTGTTTCAGTCCTGCTTCACTGAACCGGTTTAACCTTCCATTCCAGCCATGTCTATCTCATGAGATATAAAATCATTACCCAATGCATTGGAGGGAGATATAGGTCCCACCCATCTCATAATTATACCATTATTATGTGTTCCACAAAATCATAAATCATACATCATAGCATAACCCATGTAATAAAAATGGGAATCTTAAACATCGTGACATCATAAAACAATTCATATAAGATAAAGGAATTAATAAAAATATTTCCATCACGACATAATAAAATCAATGTAATAATAGGGATATAAATAGAACCCTATATTATCTTATATCGAAAATAATTTTGATAAAACTCTTGAACTCTATTCTTGAGGAAAATATCCTTTCTACATCAAAAACATTTTTACTTTCTTAACATGTCATAAAATTTTAAACTAAAAGAAGTTGATTAAAAATAAACGTGAATACTTGTAAAGTATGCTTCTTGGAAATAATTTTTTAAAAATCCATTCATTCTGTATAAGTTAAAAAAACATTCTTCTCGTACTTTTTTCGGAAAAGTCAAAAAGTACCTCGTACGAAAAATGACAAAAGATTCCCTTCATATCTTTTACTAGAAACTCACCGAAGGGTAAAATATTATTTTAACAATTGTAGTTGTATGGAAATAATATTACATATTGAGGAAACATGGATGTGGATGATAAAATACACCCAGTCAATACCAAAGTATAAGGAATCTCGGTTAAAAATGAGATTGTGATATTTCCCTTACCTTAGGTCCGATTTGCTTCGTAAGAGTTCGAACCCCGTGTATAATGATTTAAATAATGTCATTGACTTATTCCAGATTCATACTCATTGTTATGATATCATATATGGTTCACTTATGACTTTATATTACCCGTTCTTTTGTAAATTCAATGTTAAAGAGCATTTTCGGTAAAATTGTTTCATTTGTCGTCTGTGTTTTGACTTGTAATTATTCATATGATTACATAGACCATGATTACTAAATTACAGAATATAAAACATGATTTATATATAATATATATTCAGAATATACATATATATAATAAATTAGTAAATGGAATGAAATACACCGTTCATGGAGATGGTAGGCCGTACGTACGCATGAATGCTGTTTTCATTTCCATATTGAGTTGAATGGAATTAAGTAGATGACATACATATATATACACATAAATCCAGTATAATTATTATGTCATATATTTAATTATTACTTATTATATATACTATAAAATCATTAATGAATGGTTAACTTGGAGAATGAATCTCATCGCGTCGTGGAGACGGTAGTCCGTACATATGCACGAGCGATGATATAATTATCATGATCATGGAATTGTATTGGAGTGTATGAATACTATATAAAAATTAATACCACTTTACAATAATCATATATAGTTGTTCATTTCCACCATTATACCCATCCATGTAAGAAGGTGGTGGAAAATAGATTACACCATGGCATGGAGACGGTATTCCGTACGTACGCACGCGCGATGATTTCATTTTCCGTAGGATGGATAGATGGTGAAACAGGGTTGTTTAATACTTATAATAACATATCAATATATGAGTGATACATATGTTATTACTTCAAAATGAAACAACCTAATAAGGATAAGTGGAAGAATAAATAAATATAAAAGAATCGGTAACGGACATTACCTCTTCTTTGAAGTTCTTCTTTGAGAATTCCTTTTAGGGAACTAAAATTGTTCTTTTAAGAAGAGCAAGTCATATAGGATGTCTCTAGGGAAGTGGAGAGGAGAAATTGGAAGGGGTTGGCCGAGCATGAAGGCTCAAATTGGTGTGAGGAGGAGAGGGAGGAGGTTCCCTTTTATAAGGGAGGAGAAGGACTCCTTTGGAAAAACTAAAAATATTATTTTATTATAAAGTCAATTTAGGTTTTAAATAGCTCCAAATTGATTTATTTATAAGATATGGTGGGTATGGGTAAAAATACTCTCATCCAATAGAATTTAGACAAGTTTAGGTCCCTATTTTAACCTTATAATTTAGATTTACCATTTAGTTAAATAATTTTACTTTTACCGTGTCTTCTTGTGTTCTTATACTATATGGTTAAAAAACATACTATAAGATGCCAAAAGAACCCCTAGTTGTTTATTATTAATATATATTACCTTATATAAGTCATTTTTCCTAACCTTAGATTTTTAGGAATAAAATAACAATTAATAATATAATATGTTTTTAAAAAACTATTTTATGTCAATTTTGACACTATATAGTAATTTATTTTTGTGAAAATCATAACAGAATTATTAGTTCTAAAAAAGTTAATTAAATAAATACTAACATTTCATATTAACGTATAAAATTATTTTAATTCATAAAAAGTTTTTAAATTACATTTATATGGGTATTTATAACATCAATTATGTCAATATATCATTAATAAGATAATTACTGCATCATCTTTGTGTCATAATAAATGATAATTATTTAATCCTTAAAAATTATAAATAAACTCCTATGATGTAGATAATTGTATTATATTATTTTATACTATTAATGTTCTAATTTTCATGAAGTTTATCACTAAATGAAAATTATTATACTTAGAATATTTAAGAAAGTGACATGTTGTCACATTCTTTGATTTTAATAATAATTAAATTATTTTCATGGAAAAAAGTACATTAAATGAATCTAATCCGACCCTTAGGTGATAGGGGTATACTTTTAGTCATCCAATAGGATTTTTTCAGGTTTTAGTGTAATTGTATAATCATATATTTACCATTAATTACCTGATTTACCTATAACTACGGTAAATAAAATTTACCGTAGTTACTATTCATAATTCCCAAAAATAAAAATTATCTTATTAACATAATTTGGACCAACTGATTCCAAATATGGATTCCATTTTTCCAAATTCAATACACAAAAGTTTCAAAAATTAAATTAAAATTAATCCCGTTGTCGAAATGAAACGGGTTTTCCATTAAAACATTGGAAAAGATTGAATTGCTTTAACCTACGAATTCAATGTATAATCAATGATAATGACATAAATTATATTAAATGGTAAAAATATATTCTATTTATAATTTAAAACCACTCAATATTATAATTTAACCATATAAATTTTTATGTTGAAAAAAGTATTTTTTAATTAAAATATTTGGTGTTTTTACTATTCATCAAAATATGAAAGTTACCAGAATAATATGAAAAATTTATTCAAAGTAAATTTTCATTTCATGATTCCAAATAAAAATTTTATTTTGTAAAATTGAACTTATAAACATGTCAAAAACTATATTTAAAGTGGGTGCACCATCAAAAGGCGGCAAAACTGCATTTTTTTAAAAATACTTATTTTACCCGAAATATTTATTTTGTTCTTATACCATGTTATAGAAAATGTGTAAGATGAATAATAATGTTATAAAATTAAAAATTTAGTTAATACAATTCATAACAGCTAGTTTATAATAATATTATAATAATATATCGTTGTTTAGTAAAACCCGGTATTGCGTACAACACACACTATCGAGGAAGGTTGTGATTGCGTGTAATTCAAGCCAAGTCAGGGTTGTGTGTTGTGAAAGAATCCTTCGTTGTTTCGTATAACAAAATCCAAACATATTTCACTTATACATTGAATATATATATATATATATATACTCAATGTTGCGTAGAATAACTATTATCAAAATTGTGTGTAACACGATCCCAGAATAGTGTTGCGAATACTACAAACTAATACGGTGTTGCGTATAGTGCAACATAATCTTGGTGTAGCATACAACACAAGACATTAATGAAATTAAAAGAATATTTTTCATAAAATCTTGGGGTGTTACAACAGTAGTGGCTCATGTTCCTTTCCCTATAATTTACAAAATGATAACTTAATTAATTTAAAATATTCTATTCCTAATTCCTCTTATATTATCAGAATTTCAATTACTTTTATAAATAATTATACCACAATATAATATCTATATTATAGAAAAATCTTGGTTCACTTTTATTATTAATGAAAACACTATGAGGTTAAGAAATTTTAAAATGTTCATTACTCATTTCTGAATACTTTGTATAATGAGTTCATTTCAACCAATAATTCTCCAAAACGTTCATATGTATTATTTTCTATTGGAACTCCATTTTCATATAATATTATTATTTATTCAATAATAGATTTCTAAAATTCTATAATACATTATTTTATTGTAAAATTTAATGATATAATTTTTGTTATGCTCTGCGATAAGATTAGGTTACGCATATCCTTGTCATGAGCTTTCTCATGAGTTTAAATTATGTATAAATTAATTTCCTTATAGTATTATCAGTGGATCTATAAATCTGTATTTTTATAATTGTTAGCAAGATTGGGGAACAATCAAAATAAATGATCAATCCAATCTTCCACTAAACCAATGGGATTTCTTCAATCCCTACTAGTTGGAAACATGCATTGGGGAATCATATATATACATTCAGAAATTATTTCTCCATAAAACAAATTTATTGGAAAAAATAATCTCTTTAAAATATAACATCTTTTATCTATATGTCATACATCCCCGGAAAAAATAAACACAAAAAAATAGAAAAATAATGCTAATGATATTTAAATTTAATGAAATTTCCTTAAAGATAATTCCTGCACTCACCTCAAACTCCGTTTACTATAGAATCATCTACCTATAATTTTTATGATCTCTCAATATTTATTTTAAAATACACCAATAACCATTACTAAATAAAGTTATGACATAAATATGTGTTCAAAAAAGTAATATTAAATAATCAAATTACCTCACAGGAATAAATAGACCCAATACTCTCAGAGAGGTCATGAGATATTATAAATATTTATAATAAAATCCATGAGTGAAAAACACTTAGTAGGCCACCACCTAACATTCCACATTGGAAAAAATTAATTTAATTTCTTTTTTAAATCTATTGAATTCTTTTTTCATGAACTCGTTATATAATCTATTTATTCAAACAAAATCCATCATAATGATTATTATTTTTTATCATTCATTATTTTTAATTTTTCATAAGTGAAACAAATCAGCAAAAATAAATTTTATCATCCAACATAAATTTTGAATCCAAAACACCTATATTAAAAATTGAATTCGATAATCATGTTGAAATACATGAATATAAACAATTTTCAAATAATAATTACTAAATATTTATTGAATAGAAAAAAATATACAAGAAATATTAAATGATAAAATCTCGGAATCAAAATTTTGTAAGTACATAATAAAAAAATAAGCATGGTAAGTGTTACAAGAATCATTTAATGCAATGAGAAAGAAATAAATCCATAGAATTAAATCCTCTTTATCAACCTCCAGTCATTACATTAAGTGTCATTGGATACAAACCAAGGAACTCATGTTATAATATATAGAACTAGAGACCTGATCATTTGGCAGACCTATAAAAAATGCTTTCCTTGGTAATCCCCCAAAACTAGATAGGATTAATACAGTCATCTTAGGAGTACAAAGATACAGTTGGGAAACATTTTAGCACACATAGAATTGAAAGAAATCTATTTCCAAAATCACAAATAATATTTTTTTTCAATCATCAAGTAATGTACTAAGTGAATTATAATTCCCACGAACAAAACCCATGAAGAGAAGGATAAAAAAAAAATTCAAATCAATTTCATAATCATACACATACATTATCATATATCTACACATATATAAAAAATCATTGAAGGGAAAAAATTCACGGAATTCAAAACTGTGGGGAAAAAAATTCATTACATTTAAAAATAATTATCTGTTCCAAAATAAACTTTATAAAAAGATAAATTGGGTCGCTAAATCATTTTTAATAATTTAAAAATAAATTTCATACCATTTATTAAATATGAAATTCAAATCCACACATTAAATCTTTTTAGAAAATTATAAATCATATTTATAATATAAAAAATGGTATAAAAATACCCTTTAATTTACATGGAGACCCAAATATGGTAAAAAAAAATTATACCTCATTTATTAAATAAATAAATTCATAAAATAATAATTTAAAACTTGGAGTTTCGTTATACAGATGAATATTCATGTGATTCAATTCAAAATAATTCTAAAACACAAAATACCTTACGAATCCCAATTTGAATAAAAATGTCTTTTTTAAATCACAAATTAATTTTAAGGATACCATTATATGATTTTGTAACAAATTGAGTGTTAATTAATCTAAAATTCATAATATCAATACGTTATCAAACTTGGAAACAAATTGCATTTAATTTAAAATAATATTTAACAATATTTTCCATTGTAATCATGATCAAACATAATTTATTCCTTAAATAAAAAAACTAAAAATTTATTAACCACATGTAATAAATATCCCCAAAATTAAAAACCTATAGAATGAAAAAACCAATATGGAATCAATAATAATAAATATTGAATGTTTTCATTTCAAGGGTGCAGCCACTAAAAAACTAGGGTATGTCCCTATAAACCATTAAAACCCAAAAACAAAATTCTAAGACCACACTAAACCCCATTTAATGCAATATATTTCCTCGGTTTTAGGGAATATGAATGAATAAAATGATGTTGGTTGGAGAATGAATGAAAATTAATAAACAAGAGAAAGGATAATCTTATTAGAGATTCCCACCCGAAGAATAATAACATGGTGGATTAAGACCAGAGAAAGAAGAACTCATTTATGGTATGGTTGGTTTTCTTGAACGAGTGTTGAAGGCAACCTAGGTATAAAAAAATAGGAAATGGGGAGAAAAATACATGTGGAGGAGGGTTCCTCAGGGGTAATGTGTGTGGTGAGGGAGAGGAGAACCAAGAGGGTTAAAGGCTTGTGTGAGGGGATTTTCATGTCTAGTGTTTCATGCTACAATGGTGAGGGGAAAAAGTTGTCTGTGATTTGGGATTTTGAAAGGAAATAAAGTGAAGAAAAAAAATTTTATTATTTAAATGAAACTCCGTATTCTTTTGAAACCCATGATATAACCAAGAAACACACACTAGACACCCATAATAATCATCCCAAGAATATTTTTTTGGTGTTTCTTGTTATTCCCAATCATCAACTAACCATATGGAACCAAAATATCCTTGGAATGTGAAAAATTTAGGACCAATAATTTTTTTTTCAATTAATGAAAGCTATCTACGTCACCTTTCATATACTAATAAATTTATCATTTTCAAGGAAAAGTCTTTTGAAACTCAAAATAAAAAAAATTAATTAGTTATGTTAGAAAGTATATGAAACACAATAACACAAGTTCTTAAAATAAATCTACTAATATAATATTCAAAATGGACAATAACTATAAAATATTGACATATAATGAATAGATATGAGGCTCATGATATACCAACAACAAAAAGTATACATAAAAACCAATGGAGAACATTATCAATTGATATACAACATATCAAAGTATAATTTACCCCATCAATAAGAAAACCAAGAACTAACGATTTCCATGACCTTATAATGTTTCCCCACAATTTAAAAATTATGTAAAATGCTGGTTCAATATCACACATGCTCTCTGGGAGTCACAACACATGGAAGTCATAAATTAAAATCGTCATCCATATAATGCATGAAGATTTTTTAATTATATCAACCATTCAAAAATAATACTCTATACTCTATATGACGAAACCCCCCCAAAAAACCTGATTGATAAAATTTGAAACACATCCCATAAAAATAGAGAATGGGCCCTTGACCCTGGCCACCATACTCCCCCATATAATCTAAGACCACACATATTGAACACTGCCTCAAAGAGGACCCATCAAAAGAAAACCACATCATTAAACAACATAGATCATAAAAGGCTATGAATCCTAATTATACAATAAATGAAAATAAATTATCATTACCCACCCATCCAAAATCCCAACCATAATGAAACCCACATTAAACCATTTCTAAAATAAGATATCCAACACCTCAAAATCACACACTGACCCTAATACAACAAAATATAAACCCTCATAACTGTGTTTCACACATGAATAAAAGAACCACATATTCATTGGAAGTCATAAAGGTCCACCCCAAACACATATGAAAAACCTAGACCACAACAAATATGTTGTGGATAAAAAATAAAGACTGATTTTTATCTCAAAAAGATTTTATATTTCTTCATTGGCCTACCAACAAGAGGATTTAAAAAAAGAGAATTGAATCACCTGAAAATAAATCCCAAGAAATCAAAAATCATTCCTTTCAATAATATTTTAAAGAGGAATATGAAAAAATCATAAAATATGATATCAATTAGTTCATTATAAAGAATTCCAAGAACTCACACCCTCCAAATATAATAAAATACCCATTTTCATAAAATAGGCATTCACATGAAACATTTTTTGATAAAAAATATCTACAATAAATTTATATTAGAAACTTATTATAAATTTCTAAATCATTTTACCAAAACCAAGTTTTAAAACATCTCAATTTATGAGCCCTAAAAAGAAAGAAAATACAAAATTATTAAAAAATACATACACAATTTTTTTTGAATAACTTTTATATGAAATTCCTTTTTCTATCTCAAATAAATTTTCATAAAATTACTAGAAGTAATGTAACAAAACAATCCAAATAAGATTAACATCATATCACATGACTCCTATGATTTCATCCCATTTTATGGATATATCCTAAGGGATGTGTAAATAAAAAAAACAAGATTTGGTACCATGAGTAAACAATCCACATGGATTGGGGGACCAGAAGCATACCACCCAACTATTCCTAATATTTATCAATATTTAGAATTTGAATATTGCCTGATTTATCAATCTATTAAATAGAACATATTGATACAAACCCATCATCTTGGTCAATCCAATAAATAAATTGAAAACAACATGGAATCTTAAACCTTCAAATGAGGATCAATAAAAAATCAACAAATAAAAAAAAAATCAATATGAAAATTCCAATCCCAACAACAAATGGTTACTCATGTGTCATCGTGAAAGGTGGTGATTAGGAACCAAGTAGTGCCCACTATCATAATTACCATTAATAAATTGTTATATCTCAAACCATAAATCAAGAAATATAATAAGGTATACTCATTAACCAAGGATCTCATAACATAACATAGGCATTGATAACTTTTGTAGAGAATCGGTCATGGGATCTATTTGAGTCGACACCCAAAAAACACCCACTAGGCTATGTGGAATTTTTAATCCTCATGGAGATGGGACATGTTTGATGGAATAAAATAAACAAAACATGAATTATTTTATAGTTAAATTAGTGTTAAATAAAAACCTATTTTCTACTAAAAATATGTAATTTATTCTATGTAATTAGGACATCCACCACAAATAAATATATACGAAAATATTCATATATAAGAAGGATGATATATAAACTTATTAAATTTATATTATATTCAGTCACTTCACTCACACTTAATTCCCTCTCCTAGAAAAATAGATTTCACAAATATCACTAGTTTCCCATATAAATTATATAATCTACTAATAACCATATATTTATTATAAAAAGGCATAATAAGGTGGTGTGTAATATAATATGAAATAAAAATCCACCATCAATATTCCTAAATAGATTAATTTCTCCATGAGTAGTCAAGATCTAAATAATTAACTAAAACTAAGCTGTTCAATTATTGCGATGATAAAATAATTAGTAGGACACCACCATTAATTGAAAAAACCAAAGTCTAATGATATATTTTCATGATAGTGTTATATTTAATTATAGATTTGTTTTTCTAATCTTTGAATAAAAAAATCCAATATAATTCCAATTCTACATTCACAATATCTTAATTAATTTGTATTTATGAAATAAGCGTATGAAATAAGTTTTCTCAACAATAACCATTTATATAAAACAAAAAAAATTTCCAATTATCTTTTAAAATGATATTCAAAAACCAATAACATAACTATTTTCCAAATATTATTAAAATATTATTTTATGTCATGATAAATAAAATACAGGGAGTAGGGCATCATTCCTAATAGGCATTACAATTCAAGAATTCTATAAAAATGAAATACCCAAGTTAAGGGTCAAATTTTCATTACATATAAATGGGAATGCAATAAATTTTAATAAATTAATCCCCTACATAAACCACAAATTAAACATGTAGGTTTCACAGTATACTAACCAATGAACTCATTTAGTAAAATATTATTCTTCAGAAAAAACCTTATGTTTAACTATACAAACATTTTGACCCTGATTTTCCCTTCGAACTTGCTGGGGGCCATCCTATCAACCCAGAAGAATGAGGCTTCCCTAGGGAACTATTTGGTCAATATCAATAGCATATTTACTCTCTATCTTGACACAAATGGTAAAATTTATTTTCAATAATCTAGGAATATATTTACTGATAGAACATTCCCATTACCAACACCCAATTATAGAAGGAATATTAATTATTTTAATGAAAATTTATAATATAGGACATAAATTATCCTACATCTCCAAATACCCCAAACAACACTCATATAAGTGGATATAAATAAAATTTCCAAAACAAGGGTTAAAAATTATCACATATTTAGAATACCATTATGATCTACAACACGATCTTTAATAAAATCTATCATAAGATTAAATGTTTTTTCTTTAAAATTTATTAATAAAATAAGAAATATAATGATATTGAATTTCCATACATATATATTACATTCTTATAGGAAAATTCATTATTTACATAGAAATAATCATGAGAATCATAATGTTACAACGCCTTTGGAAATATTGAACCATAAAAATATGGTTCATTGGTGAATTACATAATCTACCAGTATGTTCTTCATTACTATTACTCTTATTATTAGAATCATACTTTATGGATTTCATCGTAAACTAGAAAAAACTGACATAAGAGAGGGTAAGAATAGTTTTTCAGTAAGTGTAATCAAGGGAGATACATTAGCATTGCATGATTATAGGTGTATGTGGTAAGGATAATATCATTTGAAAACCAAAACTTGTATATCAAAAGACATAATCTTGGGCCATGGTATAATAACTTTATTTTTATATGGTGTGAATCGTAATGGAATCTCAAACATTATCCTTGAGAGAATAGAAATGAAATAATGCATAGAATTGTTTCAAAACACATTATCATAGAATATCATTTTCATAGCATCATAGTGTCAAAAAAAAGTATTTCATAGTGGAATGGGTACACTCTCTAACCAAACATATTAGTGAAGGTTGAAAGTCAAGAAAATAATAGTGTAAAAGAAGTACCATACTAAATAGGGTTCAGTCCTCATCAGGGTCCTGTTTATCACATGATATTTCAGTCATTCCCAAATACATTATAGGGAGAAATATGTACCACTATTCAGATAAATAAAATCATAAAAATTTGATACAAAATATCTTAAAAACATTATCACATCAGAGAGAAAACAAATTTTTGGGCCTCATAATAATTATATCATAGCATACCCCAGGAAAAATATATGGGTTTTATATTTATCAAATAATAACCCATAAAAAATATATTATTTAAAAAAATTATAATTATAATAATAAACCATCATTAGAAATAATAGTAATGGTAAAAATGAATCATATCCTAAGTAAAACATTAGAATAACAAATTATTATTGTCATCGATAAATATAAATTCCATACAAATCATTAAAACATTCATAAGGAAAATATACTTTCCATTTATCAAACACATATTTAGAATTGAAAAACATACCAAATATTATATATATCATTTTATTTGAAGGTAATATTGGAATCATGTAATGGATTCATTAGAGAATATAGTAGTCATAATGGTGGAGAGTTACATTCATGGAGAAAACATTAAAATATATATTCTATTTACATTTTCAATAAAATTCAAAACAACTTCATTCTAAAAAATATATTAAATAAAATTTAAAAAAATAAAATGTTAAAAAATGTTATACATGTATTTAAAAAACACTAGTATTTTTAAAAAATACATCATTCTATATTTTTTAAAAAAGTTTTAATGGAATTATTCTTTTTCCAAATAAGAGAGAAATAAAAATTATTATATATATATTATGAAATATTGAGTACATAAATAGTGGAAAATGAAGGGAAATTTTTTTTCCCATGAAAAACCCATAGCGGGAGAAAATTCATGATTTTATTGGGATATATATAATAATATTTCATCATTGTAAACATAATCATAAATAATCATGATAAATGATTAGATTAACAAAATCATTACCACTTTGGATTCATTTGAATCTTATGAACCATTATATATTAACAGTGAATTATGAATTAAAAATATTTTCAAAATTATGTACATTCATGATATAAAATTTCAATTTTTATATATAAAACACATAAATCTAGACTGGTGCATAACATATCTTATTTCCCAAAATAATGCAATTCAAGTCAAAAAACAACTAATAACTTATGTTGAGACTTCCATCGTGAACATTTTATCCTCTTATATGATAAATATATGTTTACAATACATCTAAAATAGTACAATAATAATGTGTATCATACCTTATATTATTTAATTATGTATTTTTATTGCCTATTTATCAATAATTCTTTATTAAAACCACTATTTGTGTAATAATTATTAAATTATTCTTTTATATTTTGAATTGTTATTTTAAATAATTTTACGTTGACCATGGTTCCATCATATAAAGAATGATAAAAATATATATAAATATCATATATATTCAATATGTTTGTATTTAAAATAATCCATAAAATTTTGATATATAAAATGAAATACACTATTCATGGGTACTGAAGGTTTTATGTACGCATGAAGGTAGTTTCCATCTATTATGAAACGAAATAAATGAATGATAAAAAATATATGAGAATTAAATATCCATTTTTATATCATATATTCAACATATATTTTTTAATATATTGTTTATTAGCTTCCCTTCAAAGAAATAGTGAAAAATGATCCACTTTTCGTCAAGATGTTGTAGTCATCTGTACAAAAAAATGACAATATTTTATTCTCTTTAAAATGGAATGAATGATGGAATATATAATATTATAATTTCAGAGGTATTAATATCTCATAAATATCATATTTAAATTTTATATACATAATTATATCTATCCATTATAATCAATGATGGAAAATGAATTTAATCATTTCATAGGGTGATAGTCTATCGTACACACAATCAATAATTTTGTTTCCCAATTGTGTAGAGGAGATGGTTGTAAGATGTTATATTAAAATTAAAATATCTCATTATATGTAATTCACTGAAGTCATTATATTATAATGGTTCAATAAGATTAGATGGATTTTGAGGGAGAACTAAAATAAAACACTCAGTTAAGGATATTACCTCTTCTTCTAACAATTTCATTTAAATTCCACAAAAACCCATAATTGGATGTATTTACAAAAGAATAGTCTTTTAGGTTTAGTTAAGTGAGGTATTATAGATATATGGATAGTTAATGGTTGATAAAATGGTTTTTCAAATTATGGGATTGGGAGGATAGCAGGTAGCCTTTGATAATTGGGGGAGAGGACTTACTAGGAATTTTTTAAAAGAAAAACATCCAACCATGTTTTTTAAATTATAATAGAGTAAAAAAATTGACCAATTTTCTAATCATATATTAAATAAGTGATAAATAATAATATAAATAGTAATAGAAATACATTGGGAAATTATTAACCATTATATTTGTAGTTTAACCCCCCGATAAACTCGGTGTTACCATAATAACATTAATTTATTTTTAATTTGGTCACTATTAAATATGGTAACAAATTATGTTTATAATATTAAATATTAATAATTGTAATGATGAAAAACCTGGAATTAATGTTTTAAAATTACATTTATATTAGTGGAAATTTTTATTTATAAGTTACTACCATATACGCAATGACGTTTTTTTTCCAAAGAGATAAGTTTCAAATGATTAATCTATTTACATATCAAACATCAATATTAAATTTAGTTCAATAACCTATTTTAGATCAATTATAATATAATTGGTATTAATATAATTTTAAAAAAAAATAAATGTAATATTTAGCTTTATATATTATTCAACCGAAATAATAGTTTTTAATAAAACAATTATATTTCATTATTAATTTAATGATTAATCCATTCAAAAAAATGTAACCTCGTGATAAAAAAATTATTCCAAATAAATTATATTTTATTAAATAAAATAAATATTTATTTTTATTTAATTTATTTGTTAACAAAAATAAAAAAAAATTATTTTTTAGAATATAATATTTATGAATCATATAAAAACATTACTATATTTTTTTAACTTTTTTATTAATCTAATTTATTTATATAAAATTATTATATATTATATTTAATATTCGGTTATTATTATTCATTCCACAATTTTTAATTTCTAGTTATTAACAACCATGTTAAATTTTAATATAAATATTATATTTTGGTTTTTTAATATTTAGTGTTTCATGTAACACATTATATCAAAAAATATATTTTAATTAAAACACAAAAATTCATAAAATCATGGTTTGTTACATTATAATCCCATTAAAATGAATTTACCCTTGAAATGTCATTAATATGTTACAAAATGGAGATACATCTTCGTCATTACATCCTCGTGTTTTGACATAACATCATCAGACTACTGGTTTCTCTACAAAACAATGAAAATTTATGTGGTCTTATTTCATAAATATTTCTCTGTAATATCTATAAACGCCAATGCTTGTTCCAAAAAAAATATCATTCTATAGTGGTATGACCTCTGAGCTAAGTAAAATTGAAATTTCTATTATGTAATTCCTTTGTTGAAATAAAAAATCACATTATTGACTTTAAATATGATCAATGGAAGAATAATATGATATGATATCATCTTGATAAAATAATAAATATTAAAGGTAATGATATAAATAGGGTTTATTTTTCCTTAGTGAATAACATAACCATATTTCTTGTATAAATACATAAAAACTAATTTTCACCAACATAATAGATTATATCATGCTTGTAATTATTAGAAAAACATTTCTTTTAAATTTGTGACTCTCTTGTGTTTTTTCTAATGGATGTAAAATTTTCTACAATTTTTTATAATATATTTCTTACAAATGGATTTCTTTTTCTTGCATAATTCCATCATCTTGAACCTCTAAACATAATTTCATATATAGTTTCCTAAGGTTACATCTGAATAATATAGTGAAATATAATGTTGTATGAAAAATCTACAAAAAGAATGAGTCAATACCAACCACCATTGAAATCCATTGAAAAAGATATCAGAAAATCATATAGAGTTTGAATTTTTCTCTCAAAATAGACATTTGTTTGAGGATGATACATTGTGTTGAAATCAAAATCATCTTTCAATATTTTCAATGACTTCACCATATAATTAATTTATACCTCACATCCCAATAATACAGAATAGAATTTTCTAATCCATGCATCCCTATCACTTTCTTAGTTTAACTCATTGAGACTGGATCCAAAGCTAATTATTCCTTAATAGTGATTAAGTGTGATGAATTTTTAAGTCAATCCACTACAACCAATATAGAATTGTTCTATATCGATGTATTTGTGAGTCCGATGAAGAAAATTTGTGGTGATGTTTCCTCATTTCTATTCATGTTTTAACTATTTATGTAACATCTCCTTATAGTTTGTTCTCTTATAGTAAACATACATACATAAAAACAATGAGATAAATACATTTTGATATTTTTATTTATTTCATCCCAAAAAAAACAGTATCAACTATCCATAAATTTTTTTACTTCCAGGATAAGTAGATAAATACGAACTACGACCCTCCTCTATAAAATCCTTTATTATATTTTCTATAGGTGGAACACATACATATTTCATGAAAATTATCATTCTATAACAATCAAGGTTATACATATGAATATATCTCACCTTATTCAAATGTTATGTATCACATATTTATGCCCCATAAATCTTCACTTGTGTAGTTGATTGGACATTAATTTGGGAAAGACATAATTTTTCCCCTTCCATTATGATTTCTAGATCCATCCATTGAGTATCTTGAAATAATAGGATATTTTTTTATCCTTATCATGTATAATATAGCATGATACATTCGAATCAAAGAATTAAACATGTTTTTCAAACTACTATGGTGGTAATGTATTGAGTAGTCATAAAATTTAATTATCACAAACTATGTCATCTCATGACTGGCCAACTACTTATTTTTGAATAGATACTTTAAATAATTTTTATAAGTATATATATCACACTTTTCACCATAATAATAATTCCTCAATGTCACTAATGGATAAAATGTTTCATCTAAATCAAAATAACAAGTTTGGTAATTTTTATCACGAACCTACAATTTTTTAATTTTTAATCTATTATCATTTAATTTAGAATATGAAAAAATACAAACCCATTAATTGATGAATAAATAATAATTACAACACCTTATGTACTATAGGGTAATGTAATTAAAAGTGAATAAACTAATAATGTCTTCATTTACATGTAAAATTTCTGGAATTCTAGTGTCCAAATACACTCGGATCCATTGAAATATAACATTTTCTATTGACAATATTGTTGTTTGAAATTATCTAAAATGCATAAATAATATCTATCCAAACCAATAAAATAATGGATCTAATACACTCTTGTAAATATAGCCTAAAATTAAATATCATTCATCTTTATTTCATCCACTTATATACCCTTTCTTGAGATTATATAACCCAAATGTAAAACCAATTGTGTCCAAAATTTACACCTTGTACATTTCTCATAATATGTATCCTTATTAAGAGTATTTAGTAAATTTATAATGTGATATTCATGCTCTTATTTTCTGTTTAAATAGATAATAATATCATTTAGAAATACCTCGACAAACCTATCAAGGTAATCTTTAAAGACACTATTAATTAACTCCATGAATTTAGTAGAAAAATTAGTAAGTCCAAATGGAATCACTATATACACATCATTTACATAACAAGTATGGAATGTATACTTGGTCATATCTCCCTTATTTAACCTACATTGTTGATATAAAAATTGAAGGTTAGTCTTAGAAAATTATTGTTATCAACGAAGTTGATCGAATAAGGCATGAGTACTAGGTAGAGGATACATGTTATTGATTTCGATCTAATTAAACTCATGATAATAAATTTTAATTATGATCATTCAATAATTATTTTGAAAAAGATAATGTTTTTAACCTTAGATGACACACATGGATGAATGAATACCTATACAATATTGTCGTAGACATTCCTCTTCTTTTCATACAACTCAATTAGGGCCATTCAATATTGTGTCATTGAAAATTATATGGAACTAGGTATGAGTTCTATTGAAACCACATATTCACGGTTTAATGGATGACTAAGAAACACTTCTATAAATATATAAAAAAACATTTTAATAACAGGATTATTATTAATGTTTAATTCATCTACAACAATCTGTGATACACATCCTTTTCTAATCTGAATAAAAACTCATAAAATGGATATCATTTCTATCAGAAGTACATATTTCTCATCATATAGATATACAATAATAATTTTGTTTAGAAGATAAAACATGAATAAAATTATTTGAAAATTATTTTGGAATTTATGTATATAATTTTAATCCATTCCTATGACAACATAAAGATAAAAAAGATGATAGAAACAAATATTTGTAGGAATAAAATTACAAAAAACATCAATTAGTGATGAATCATATACATGAGATGCGATCATCATACCATTGTGGAATTTTAATGATAATTTTATGTCTATTCATGTGGGTGGAATAATGATACACTTATAGAATTTTAATTATATAAAATAATGGGTATATCCATAGTCAACTAATACATTATAAGTTCTAGAGTGGATGGATTGTGTACCTTGAACCAAATAATTATCTCACACATCATTAGAAATTGTGACTTCATGATATATCTCATTATCCCTTGACATAAGAGGTTATTGATGTCAATCATCATCATTAACCTTATATTTTGGAACTAGTTATAATAGATCTCATTCTCCATTTAATTGATAAATAGGATTGTGGTTGGTGGATTCTATGGATATTTCTCTATATTTACACAATTATTTTTCTTCTTCCTATCACATTAGTTTTACTTTTCCTAATGAAATTCCCTTCGACACCTACAAAAGAAGATATTCCCCTTAAGAAAAATATTAATGTGTTTCTTGACACACAAAGATAATGAAGTAAATATCATCATATTCTATCCTTTGTTATTATTGTTTCCCTTATACTCTATATTTAATTTCTTATTAAAACATTATAATTTATGGGTAACTCTAATATCCATTTCTACAATGAGATAACGTTGAAAGTTTTATTAATTTCTAATGAAGTCCATTATCGACGAAACCCTTAAAAGTCTTGGTTTTAATACATTAATGAATTGGAAACCATTAATTTCTTGTCATATAATAATTCTAGAAGTGCACCTCGAAATTATGGTAAAAATTTACACATATGTACCAATGGATTCATCACCCTTCTCCATTAGCTCAACAAATTGAAATTTCATTTTTCATACAAAAAATAAAAGAAAAATACTTATTAAAAACAAACAGTTAAATTCATCCCACTACATGGAGTCGAGTTCTTTTTTTTCACAGATTCTATATAAGATTCCACTTTTGATCTGCATATCCTTCAAAATGAAGGAGAGAAAAAATAAAATTTTCATGTTCGGAAATAGGATAATGAAAAATATCATTTTATTAATATTTATTCAATATTTAGAAGCTATATGATTAGTGTAAGCAGTAAAATATGCTGGGTATTTCTTCATGATAGACTCATAAAAATATTCTACCATCTTTTTTTGTTTGGATGATTAAAATTATTTGATACATGAGACGTTAAATGAGAATAACCGTAACATTTTGAATTAAAACTCCTATAAAATTAATTTTCCAACGAGGACAATAATTTTAATTCCCATTTAATTCTCCAATAACATGGATCCTTCGCAATATAGAGATCAAAAAAAACCAAAATGCATAGTGTGGAAACATTATTCATATATGGGAAACATATAGTAATGAAAAATGAGTTATATAATTTCGAAATCGTGAAACAGTATTTTAAATCCATTCCACCTAACATTTATAGAAGGATATTAATAGACATAATATTTTTTATTAATTCATGATTGTTAATAGTGGATATTTAAATTAACAAAAGAATATTCCTTAGACCTTTCAATGTATGCGCACAATACAACTAATTTTCTTGTACAAGGTAATGGTCAAGTCATTCGCAAAAATATTATTTTGTAGTTTCTACCCATTGGAACATCTGTAATCAATCAATGATTACATGTAGTATCAATATAGGGATCTATTTCCAGGTTAGCCACATAATATATTCCTTTCAAAAACATTAGTATGTTATAATATACATAGGATTATAAAAATGGTTTTCACTAGAGTTCTATCATCCTAGTTTCCCAATGATAACTAGACATATTCTCAGATAAAAACAGTAATAAAACTAGCTTTTAATTTATTTATATTATATATTTTTCATGTAAATTCCTTATATTACAAAAACACATGCCTAATGATAATAATGTTATAGTTCCTTTATAAACATGGACACATAAACAACTGCCCCATTGGTGAAATACACCATATCCCACTATGTTCTTCATAACATGTACCTTTTAATAAAAAATTATATAAAATAATGTTCCTCAAAAACTAGGGAAAACATGAATAAGATAGGGTGGTCTAAGATGCCAAGTAATTGTGAAAAAGGACATTTTTAAATATAACAAGAGTAAAAGTGTATTATCACATGATAATAACATTTTAAAACCAAACCTTTCATATCAATGATATAAAACATGGGTCATGGAATAATGATTCAAAGTTTGTATGAGTTTAATAATATTAAAATTGAATTACATGATCTATGAGATGATAATAATGTAATGATACAAGGAATTCTGATATATTCATAATTATTGAAAATTAGTTCCATCGTAATTATGGATCATTTCCATGTATATCATGGTTAAATGATTTCACTCTACAAAACATTGCATTAGTCGTGGTTTACTCCATAGAATATCATTTGGGAATAATTCCTATAGTTTATTGGGGTCAATCCCAATTGAATTCTTATTTATCTCATGAGATTTCAATATTTACCCAACATAGTGGATATTGATATAGGTCCGACATGTCACATAATTAAATTCCGTCAAATATCTTCCAAATTATAATAATGCATTCATCATTTTAGAACCCACGAAATGAAGTTGGTTTCAATATTATCACATTATAGAATAAATTATGGAACATACCTTTATTTCATATACATTTCATCATAAAATAACACATGTAAAATATATTCTTTCATAAACATCTCTTTATGGGAATCATAAAAAATCCCCAAAAATAATAATGATTGTACAACTATATTATATCTCTAGTGTAACATAATTATCGAATTTTTTTCATTGATGATTATAAAATCTATAAAAAATAATTAAAACAATATTGAGTAAAATGTGCATTACATTTTGAAAACAAATATTTAAATTCAAAAAAACAAAATATTAAAGGGAAAAATATTTTAAAATTACCCAGGGAACGTTTGATGGAATCATTGAAACAATTATTCATAATTTTGGTGAACATTTTTATTTATTCCAAACAATTTAAAAAAATATTCCATTTTATATTTTTAATAAAATTCAATGACACATTATTTCAATAATTAAAATTAGATTTATTTTAAATTTTTCTTGAATTTTTAATCAAGATTATAAAAATAATTAATAAATCTTATGGTATTTATAGAAAAAAATTAATTTTTTTAAAAACATTAATATGGAGGAATAATCATACTTGACATAAGAGAGAAATAAAGAATATTTTTTATGAAAATAATTCATTAGAACTGTGGAGTATGTATATAGAGAAAAATGATGGAAAAATGTATTCTCATGAAATAACTATAATATAACAATATTATTGAATTTATGGAGATAGGGATCACAAAATTTCATCATTTCTATCCTATTCATAAATAACCATGATAATATTGAGATTATTGAAATAAATAATTACAACAGTGGTATATTTTAAATTGTAAGAACCATTAAATTTTAACATCAAATTAGACCATAAATATAATTAAAATAATTATATTCATTGTATAAAATTTCAAAGGGATGTATACATATCTCATAAAAGGAGATAGGTTAATTATAGATATTACATCCTAATGGAAGAAATATGAGGCAAAAAAATTCTTTAGGCCCCGACACCATTATACATGTTGAAACCTTATATATAATAAATATAATTTATGTATACATAAACATATGAACAATATTGATAATAATAAATCCATATATTATTTATTTATTATTTTTTATTACCATTTTATCTATAATTCCCTGCTAAATTGCAATTTGGGTCATGTAATCTTTTTTCATGTATTTTTTGGTTTCTAATTTTTTATCTTTTTACATTGATTATGATTTTACCATCCCAAAATGTTAATAATGATATAAATAACATATATACTATGTAAATTATAATTTATATTCATACATAAGATATAGTTATATAAAACTAAATATATCCTTTATTAAGACAGTAGGTCGTACGTGCGCATTAACGTTGATTCCATTTATTAACATATGAAACAAAAATAAATTAATGAATATTTTACCATTAAGGACAAAAAATTTATTTAATATATATAACCTATAAATACTATTTTTTATCCTTAATACCTTTCAAAAAAATTGTTCATGAAAAATGAATCACATAACTTCAGGAGCTCGTATTTCACGGTATACATGAACAATATTATCATATATGAAGGAATAAAATGTAAGAAGGTAAAATATGAGATAATAATTAAATAAGTATTATCATATATTAAATATCATATATATATATATTATATAAATCATTATATCCATCTGTTACAAAAGGTGTTGGAAAATGAATATCATCGATTTGTGAGGTGGTAGTCAATAATAGACATGATAAATGGTTATGTTTCCAATTTGAGGGAGGAGGATATGGATTTAGTTCATGAGAAGAAAATATAATATTTTTAATCTATTTAATATAATAAGGTTATTATATCATAATTTTTATTAATATATTAATTATGTTTTAGAATAATCAATATAAAACACTTGGTTAAGGACTTTAGATCATCTTTAAACAATTTCTTTTCGATTGTTCCAAAATCAATACAAGGATGAATTTTTAGCCACAAAATTGGTATAGGATGAGTGATGGAAATTAAATATGTTATTTGGGTCGCTATTGGCTGATTTAATGGTTTTCTTATGTGTGAAATCGAGAGGATATGGGTGATATTTTATAACTATAGGTGATGAAAAACATTGAATTTTTTAAAATAATGAATTCCATCTATTTTTTTGCATGCCACTAGGATCTAAAATGAACTATATTTTCAAAAAATAGAATATATGAACTATAAATAAGACCATAAAATAGTTATTATAAATGTTTTGGGTCATTTATAACCCTTATATTTTTTGTTCCTCCCTTGGTAACCCAGTTTTTACCATAATTGTGATAATTAATTTTAACAATTTTTTTATTGCTCATTATGATAATAATTAAGTTGATATTTTTATATAAAATTAATTATTCTGATATCAAATATATAATTATTTATTATAAAATCTATTAATATAATTGGAAATATTTAATTCAAAAATGAAACCCACAGACATGACGAAAAAATGGTTATTCAAAGAGAAAAGATTCAAAAAGATAAATAAAACATTATATAACAATTAATGTTGAAAATGATTATAATGAGATGTATTGGTTTAATATTTATATTATATAAACAATTTCACTGTTAAAATAATTTATTAAAATAAATAAATCTTATAAATTAATTAAATAATATGGATATTTTTAATAGATACCAATATTATTCATTATTCAATTACTTGTCCAAAAATTAATTACTCTTTTATAAATATTTTTCCTCTATTTATGAACACTATACAAATTATTTAATATCATGTAATTACTTTTCATAATTCCAATATTAATTTCTATTTAGTAAAGACCATCTTAAATATTAATATAAACAGTTTATCATGGTTTATTAGGGCTCGATGTAATTGGATACGCAAGCTACAGACGAAAACTAAAATTCATTAAAAGGAAAAAATATTTCATAAAATCTCATGGTGTTACAATAATAATTTGTTGAAACCAATATTCAAAAAAACTCTTTATATCAGTTGGTAAAATCATATACACTAATATTGAAAACATCCAAGTGTTAAAATCCCTGATTAATATACGCCAAAAAACAGAAATGGGTTAATTAAATTCAATTATATACTTTTACTTAAATAAATCCTATAAATAAATATAAAACACCATGAATTTTTTGTTTCACTTGAAATTACATGTGACACAATCCAAAAAATAATTGAAAATACCAAAACACTATCAGAACATCTATTTAAATACCTAAATATTTCATTATAAATCTAAAAACTAAGGATCCCTTTGATATATTTAATAAAAAAAGATATCCCTCATAAAATTAAATCACATTTTCAACATGTTTTTAAATTTTGAAACTAATTTCATTGATGTGAAATTCATGTAGAATACGATTTTACAATCAAATCATTCTTAAAAATAATTCATATATACAGTAATAAATAACTCTAATATTATAAAATCCAAATAAAGTAATTGTTTATAAATTAAAATATTGATTTTTTAGATACCCTAACTTAAATCAATAGAAACGAAATCATAATGTGTGACCTTCGTAGAAATGGGTCCAAAAATAAAAGGAAAACCCTATAATCCCTAAAAACCCAAACCTGAATTTTGGGTCATTATAAAACCCCAGTACTTTCCATAGACTCTCATGGTATCATGAAATGTGAAAGAATAAAAAATAAATCGGGTTTAGAGGTTATGAAATGAGGGAAATAGGTGGACAAATAAGAATACATGACATTTTATCCTAAACATCAATAACAACAATGATTAAAATCGGAGGAGTATGACAAAATACTTTGTGTAGATAGTTATTTTGTATGAGATATGGATCCAACCATAGGATTATGTGAATGAAAATATAGATAAGAAATCATGAGAGGAGGATATATATAGGGTCACCTATGAGGATAATGTGTCGGTATGATGAGGGGGAGTGAGGCAATTGCAGGGTGGCATGATAACAGTGACATCCTTTATAGGGGTGTAAGAGTTTCACATGATAAGGCTGAGATGGAGAATAATATTATGTATGGATATTGTAAAAAGATAAAAAAAAGTAACGTAAAAACAAAATATTTATTTTACGAGAAAATAGAATACTTTACAAAAAAGGGTTTCAATACCATGGGGTAATTTTTTGGAAGTCATTGGAATGTGAACAAACACTTCACATGATAACTCCTTGAATCCAACACTATTTGATGAGGCATGTGATAACCATTTCAAATATATCTACATAATGATAAAAAAATATTATGGTCTCATAATGTCTTAATAAGAAACTACGCTAACCATGAGGCCTTGAATATCATTAATATTTTAAAACAATAAATGCAATAAAAGTTATACAACTATAAATTTAACAATGATATATATAAATATATATATTATTTTTTAACATTTTGTGTTTCATCCAAAATAAATAGAAATTTTCTTTCATCTAATGATAATTAATTTATGTTTCTAGGGTAAGAATATTAGTAGAATATGTTACTTTTACATGGAAAGAATATATTGAAAATTCTTATGATTCCATTATTTATATTATTTCCACATTATTCTGACTCTATCGTCATATAATATCATCTCTTTTATGTAATTACCCTAAATTAGGCATCACATTATCTAGATTTTTTATATAAGAATATATTTTTTAGAATACCTAAAAGTGGTTTAGGTTTAGAGTTATAGATAAATATGCAATCAGAGTTATGTAAATAAAATATTACATCACCATGTGGAAACATCGACTTAGTATCAATTTTTTCAACAAAAGTCATTTATGATATAAAATGATTTTTTATGAAACATCTTAAATATATTCATCATGGTTGTATAATATTCCCTAATAATCCATAAAACCCCATGAAGAATATTTTAAAACGTGGGATAGACTGAAAAAACTCATTAAGGGATTTAAAAAAAATAATGAAACTTTTTCTTCCATGAATAATTATAAAAAATATCCATATTATAAATAAACATTTGGATAAAAATTAAATATTTTCTTCCCTAATAAATAAACATCGCTTCAAAATGTTTCTTATAAAAAAATTTAAAAGGAATTTTAAATGAATAATAAAAATCATAATTTCCTTTTTGAAATCATTAAAAACATAAGAAATCATTGCCACAATGATGTACTTGTCACCCTTAAGAAGTATAAAATAAATTCTTTTAAACATAATATCATTATATAACCTTTTTATTTAATGATATTTCTATAAAAAAATTTACATTAAAAATTAAATCAGGCATGTAACATGTGAAATAATTTTATGTATGAAAACATAAAATGGAAATACTAATATAGTAAACATCTATAATTCCCCATAGAACCCAATGTACAAGAGGGATAAAACTGACCCACCTTTACATGTTTTATAATAGAACAACCAATAATTCTTTAAATAAGTAGACACATGGAAATAGTTAATAATGGAACCACCCATAGTCCATAGTATTTTTCAAGAACCATAATAAAACCATAAATTAAGAATTATTTCACTTTTGTCGTCATACTAAAAAAATATGATTTACACACATATAAAAATATTTCCAGATACTAAAGTTTACATTTTCTATAATAATGTTTTGAAAAAAATTTGAAAAATGGAAAACCAATATTTTAATTTAGTAAATAATTTAATATTTTAAAGGATTAAAAAAATAAAATAATTGTTATGTTGGTGAGAAAAAAACTTGTTTATGCCCAATTTTTTAAAATAAACAATTACTTCTTCCATTTTATCAAAACATTCTGTATAAGATATGTAAAAATTCCCATAAATAAAATTTTATTACAAAGGATAAATTAAAATAAAATTCCCTTTATATTATCTTTATTTCAATATAAATGCATCCATAATTCTATTTTAATAATATTGATAGGGAATATAATGATTTTCCAAAAAACATTAAAACCTATAAAACAGTAGTTTTAACATAATGTGTCTCTTATTTTGAGTCCAAACCATCACGTTTGATATTTTTTCTTTTGAATATTAAAATTAATATAATTTTTAAATTTCATAGAAAATTTTCTCAATATATTTATTTCATTTAATATGTTATAATAAGTCAGTTATTCATTTATTCTCTCATCAAACATTTTTGATGATATTCAGTTCATATATCCAAAATGACATCAAAATATTGACTATAGAAAAAGTGGTCATTTTTCCATAAAATAATGTAAAATAATAATTCAAAACTTATTATATTAATGAATATGTTACAATTTAGAATTCTACTGTAAATAATGGTTATAAAAAGTGACTGTTAAAATCATGATGATGGTTTGTTATTGGATTTCATGAGTAATGTGTACATTCTTCAAATATGGCCATGGAATGAAGTAATGAGTCATTTTAACATTACATAATTATAATTATATCAAAATGTAATATTATGAATATAAATAATCTATTATATATCATCAATATTATGTGGTGAAGAAGTATGAATCACATCACTTCATGGAGGTCGTAGTCCACATGTACGCATGAATAACGTAACCATTTTTTCAATGAATTTATAAGTAAGATGATATATGATATTTTACTTACCTTTAATGATAAATATGTAATTAATAGCATATATATATATGAATTAAATCCATCACCATAAATATCTATTAAATGTAGTGATAGAAAAGGAATTACCATAGTTTGCACGGCAGTAGTACGTCGTACACACGAACATTGATTCCACTTCCAATTTAATAGAAGGGGGAGGATATAGGTTAATAAATTATCATAATAAAATATCATTATATGGTATGTAAAACTGATTTTATTTTATAATGGTTAAATAAAAATGTATGGAGGAGGAAGAATTACAAAAACTAAAATATTTGTTCGAAATCAATATATCTTCTTCAGGAAACCTTATTCTCATTACACATTAATCACTCTACAGTTTTTATTAATCCCAAAACAATAAATATATAATGTGGGGAGGGATTTTATATATATATATTTTAAAATGTTTATTATGATCCAAAATTCATTTTAGGAGTGGATAAACCATGATAGGAGGATCCCATTTATATAATAGTGGTGGATTACACTTGTAATTACATAAAGAATTAAATTACCGAATATAAATTTACATCAATAAAATAGATAAAAAATATATAATAATATTATATTATGATTATGAATCTAAAAAATATAATCCAATGAAATTTTGAAAATTTTATACAACTTTACCCTTATCTTTTGGTTTTAACACCCCATTAATGCTTTTGACAATTAATGTGGTACCAATGTTTTTACCCTAAAGGTGTCAATAATGTTACTATAAAATAGAAATAATATCAAAATGGAACATGGTTAATAAAATAAACCATGTACCATTCATTTCACTATATATAATATTTATTGTATTTTTAAATCATTCTATAAAATATTTTTTATTATATAATATCCTTAATGATAATTTTGGAAATATTCATTCTATTTGATTCATTATACATAATGGTAGAATATGAATTTGAGTTTAATATTTTAACATATCTATAATTTGGTTTATTTATCTATAATATTAGTGTAAAATATTATATTACCAAAAAAATATTATATTTTTTTAAGATCATTTTCTTGATTTTTCTAGTATTTTCACATTCACTATATATGTGTTGCATATGGAAATAGGGATGATATTTCATCACAAAAAATTAGAAATATGTTACCACTATAAAACATCACATATCATTAAAAATAGATTTTTATTAATTATCATATGTTTTTTATCCTTGACACTTAATATTATAAAAAATAAATAATTCAAGTGAAGTTTTTGGATTTAACATTTTTATAAATGTTGTAAACATCATTATAATAGAAAAGTTAAAAAATGAAAAATGTAAACCTTAATGGATTTAATTCTACCTCATATTAAAACATATTCCCCCAAATGATAATAACCAATAATTAAATTTGTCTAAATGAATCTATAAACCTTCAATTTAATCAATACCAATAAAAACATTTCACCAAAATTAAAGGCATTCTTCCCTAAATAATACATCACAATAAATCTTAGGGAAACATATACCACAATAAAAGAAAACTCCTCCCAATATATCATTAGTAACATAAGAATCCCATAAAAAACAAAATAAGTTGGTGTCCTTCATTTAACATATGATAAAACATAAATTTATAAACCCTTAATGGAATCTGTAACATATATGTTAATTTCATCGTAAAACATCATATTCTCAAATTTTATCTAATCCTTTTCATTGATACCAACTGTAACAAAAAAAATTAAATATCAAATAATCTTGTTTCTTTAAAATAGAATTCACTTAATATCATTCTTAAATATAAACCATGTTTATGGCTTTATAGAATTAGGTCATCCAACTAACATAAATTAATTTCACATTACAAACTGTACGCTTAAAGTTAGTATTCATCTTCCCCAAAAGAAATAGTTTTATGATATATAACATTTTCATTTCTTTTCACCTTTTTACAATATTATTCATGACTACATCCTTATCCTAAAAAATCATTAAATAACTATAAAAAAAATTCATAATAAAGAATTATCACATTATATTTAATAAGGGACTTAGAAAAGATAAAAAATCATCGTAGTCTGTCAATACATATAAATATATTCTAATTTTAAATTATTATTTTTATAATAAATGAGTACTTTTATTACCCAATAAATTAACATCTGTACTAAAATATTATTAAATAAATTTCATAAAATATATTAATGGAAAACAAATACTCGTAATTATTTCATTGTAATCATTATGAATTAAAGAAAAGTTTTTCAAAAAGTTGTACTTGTAACACTTATTATGTATAAAATAAAATACCTTAAAAACTCACATTATAATTATTTATTATATTATGTTACTTCTATAAAAAAATAGAAAGAAAAAATAAATCAAAAGGTAAATGAACACATTATTTTCCATATCAATCATCTAAATGTAATAACTAATATTGTAAACATTCGTAATTGATTAGATAACCCAATGCATTGGAGGACTATAACAGACCCAAACAGACTTTGTTTATAATGAAATTACCCATACATTGTTAATAATTTGACCTCCAATAAATTTTTCATAATGGAACAACCCATCATCAACATAAATTTCCAATAACCCTTGAATAATAAAAAACATGAAATATTGAATTATCAAATTCATACCCAATAAAGATATTATTTTCACCCATATAAAAAATATTTAAAGATAATGAAATATCCATTTTATTTAAAACACATTTGAGAAAAAAACAAAACATCATATATGAGGGGTTTTATATGAATAAATAATATAATATTTTAAATCAATTAAAACGTATGAAAACATATATAGATGACTAAATATATTATTATGTAGTATAAATTAAAATAAATCATTCCTTTTTTTGCCAAAATTTAATGTATAAAATACATAAAAATATTCCATTTGAAATTAAATGATAGAAAGTAAAAGTTCCCTATAATTTCCATTATAATCCATTTTTCCAATATAAATTTATCCAATATTTAATTTTAGAAATATGAACATCGATGAAAATGATTTACAAAAAAAAATTAAAATATTTAAAATTATTTTTAAAAAATAATGTGTCCCTTAACTAGAGACTAGATCATCATGTCATTCTTTTATATTATATAGTATTAAATATAATCTAATAATTTTCTTCACATAAAAATTTTTCAAGATATTTATTCCCTTTATCATGTTATAACAAATTATTTCATCCAATAGGAATACATCATATGTATGGTAATATTAATCTCATATGTCCATAATGACTCTATTAGGTTTAATATGGTCAAATATTTCATAATTCCATAATATCTAGAATAATATTAATGAAATAATTATGATTTTAAAATATCATTTACAACATAAAACACAAAAATGTATTATATTTACTAAAAATTAGTTTATTACAATTATGGGGGCGGCAGGTCATACGTATGCATGAGTAACATTTAAAATATTCAATGATCATCATGTAAAGAAGGTATGTGTTATATTATATTTCTATATTTATAATTATATAATTTATATAATATTTTATATTTAATGAAAATTATATATATCATTTATATTATGAAGTGATTAAAAAGAAATCAATACTCTTCATGGAGGTGGTAGTCTACAAGTATAGACGAATGATGCTATCATTTTTAAGTGAATAATATTGTAATAAAATATTTAATATATTAATTATATATGATGATAAACATTACATGAATATCACACACACACACAGTTATATATATATATATATATTATCTTTCATAATTAATATCTCTTAAATTAGTTGATGTAAAATGAATTACATTGGTTCGTGAGGCGGTAGTCTGTCATATACATGATTGACTAGTTTACATCTCTTTTGATAGAATAGAGGATATATATACTTCATTACATTATCATAATAACATATCATTATTTCTTAAATACCGGGGTTATTATATTATAATTTTTAATAACAATTTACGGAGTAAGAACAATTAATAAAACTAAAACATTATGTTATAATTTATATCTATTGATTGGAGAACCTCATTTTTGCACATTCGACACTCTATGGTTGGTATTATTCCTAAAATTGGAAATCTAGAATTTGGGGAGGGGCTATAAAAATGAATTTATGTAGTTTTTTTTATTCTAAATGAAATTTATTTCAAAATAAAAGTGGATATGTGGTTATCTTTTATAATTTAGGGGAGAGGCACTCTGGTAATTACATAATGTATTAAATTAATATTAATTTATTTTCAGGGAAAAATAGATCTATAACCACATATTCAAAAAGTAGGATGAGAATATCTCTAAATAAACATTTCTAATAAAATGTGGACCATTATATATATATATTTCATAATGTAGTAAATCATATTCTTACGACCCAATTTAATGGATATGTTATAACTATTAAAGATAAAATACTAATATTTAATTATTCTTATAATCTCATTATTGAATGTAGTATATAGTATAAAAAATTATTTTATTTTAAAATCATAATTTATATGCTGAATGTTAGATTAAATGTGAATAAATATGATCATACTCTTCTATGATAATATCTTATGTTTCTTGATCCAAGTGATTGATTCATTATTTTCATTGTTCCTTTATAGGGATTTATTATCCTACCCTATTGTTTTATATATGTTTGTAGGATATAATTTATAGTAATATAAGTTCTATAGTATTTAGGATAGAATTATTAAGATTGAATAAAACATATTACAATTTTTTCTTATGTATAATGTATATAATTCCATAAGACAATTGAACTATACATTTATATGAATTTTTATGGATTTATATGTTAAAAATAATGTAAGAATATGTGTATAAAACTCATGTTATATTAGTTGGTATTATATTATAGTATATTTATTTTTGGGGATTAGGTTATAGAATCTAACAGGAAATATGTGATGAACAACATTAGAAGCAACCTAAAAATTGACAATTTTTTGATATATTTTTCATTTATAAGTATTGTTTCAGTGTTCACAGTTTTCCCATGTATATGATTAATAATGTGAATATTCTCATTCATAACATTGCTTTGTTTTCAGAAATGGACTCAAATAGGAGAAACTATATGAATAACTAAGGTTATGGATAATAAAATTATTTCCCAAATGATATGCATAATCTTATGAAAATGTGAGTTGAGAAACTCATGCTGGTACATGCCCAACATGCTTAATTTAGGAATAATAGAATGAATTGAATGAAACTCCCTCTTTCTCCAATGAGTGAAATTTTTTTCTTAATAAATATATATGAAATTGACCTCTTTAATTTAGGGACATTTTGATCCAATAATGACATAAAAATGGATTAATTCTTTAGAAAATATATTTTACTTCCTGTATTAAAAAAAGTTAATTCCAAATTTATCATATATAACTCACGTGGAAAAGATGATCATTGGAGGAAACATATAAATAATACAAAATCCACGTAAAAAATTAAATTAATAAATTATAAATAATTCATGATAATATTGTATAATATGATTTTTCCCTGAACTCTCTGTTATTAAATGGGTAGGGAGGTCAATAGTGTCGTGAAACGAAAGTATGAATCAATTGGGTAATATGAAGAAAACAATACATAGTTTAAAGGAAAAAAATTTATCTTTAATAATTATTTATAATGTTGACCACTTCATTTGTTAACCATAGAATTCTCTGTGCAAATAATTAGTAATTTAATACACTAGAAATGATGATGTAATATTATGATGACCCAAAAATTTGAGATTGATTTATTGATTATCAATGCTCTCGCTATAATATGGGATAAAAGAAGATTATGTCATATAATATTAAGTTTTTGATAGATAAATATCCTCTTTTGATGAAAATTCATATACCATAACGTCATAAGTGTGGGAAAAATCATCCAAGAATGTACTTTAATGGAATAAGGAGTTGTCTCATGTGTAAAAATATGGAGATTTAGGCTATTAATTATTGAATTAAAATGATAAAACCAAATAATGTAACATAATAATAGAAGGGTTTGATCCATCATCTACCTATGGTCCAATTTTGTTACTATAATGATGATAGAAATTTTGTAACTCAATTTATGAAGATAAGTTTCTTCATGGATAACCGATGAAAATGACCTCAAATGCTAGGAGATAATAGTTGATGTTTTTATCACTACAAATGAGGGGATAATGAAAATGAAGTGGTGAAGGAAATTTTTTTACATTCAATATTATCAAATTTCTATTAATTTATTATTTAAAAAATTAATTTTATAATGGATTTTTAGATGAAATATTAAAACACCACCTGAAGACATGGAGATTATGTTTTTAGTGAAAACAGTAAAGGGTGAAGTTATTTCATCTTCTATATATAATTCTTCCCCAATTAATATTTTTTAGAATAATACCACTAGAAAAATTAGGGTATTCATTAAATTTTATATCAATTTTCTACAATGAATGGATTAGATTCCTCTATATTGGTACACTATCAACTAATAAGAGAATGAAATCACTTTTTATATCCAAAAAACATCTTCGTATTCTATATATGTATAGGATTAATGATGAATAACATTTGGATGATCCTTTGAAAGAAAAAATATATGTTATTATAATTACAAATAATATCCTGATTAAATTATTTATAAAAAGGAGAGTATCATCCTTGAATATATTTATGATGTATTGAAATATATAGATGTATTACATGAAGACTTCAATAGTTTTACTCTAGATCGAGAGTTTGAGTTCGTTATTGAAATGTTACACAATTCTAGACACATATTACAGATTCCATGTAGAATGTACAATATATAAATATAACAATAAACTAATAAATTGAAGGAGAATTAAGAAAGAGAATTCATATTCCCATGTGCTTCATAATGGGGGTTTTTAGTCCCAATTTTTATGATGAAGGATGTGTGAAAATATCTCTTTGTTAGTCATTATGTACTCAATAGGATCAAGATAAGGAAAAACTATCATTTTCCATTGATTGATGTCTTTTTTATCCAACTACATGATTCGTAGTATATCTACAAAGAGGATTCTTCATTGATGTATCATGAATTCAAATTGGGAAAGGATTAAAAAACTAAGAATTCATTTAATACATATTGTAGAAATTATGAGTTCATATTAATTCTATTTCGACTATGAATTGCATAATTAATTTTACAAGACATAGTTATTAGTGTCTTTATATATTATCTCAAAAACATTATTGGGATATTTTTTCTGATATTCTGATATTCTCATATATCAAGCAGGATTGAGGGGATAATTTTTTAATATAAAATAGTCTTTGAAGAATAATTTGTTATATGAATATTAATGTAATGGTGACAATTAGATAGTGAAATTTTTTGTATTAGGGAATTTTATCACATGAATTGGTAAATATATGGATTTATCAAACACAATAAGGAAAAAAGAATTTTAATGTCTAACATATCTAATAGAGATGTGTAGTATACATTTATTATATGTGTAATATTTTGATTTATGGGGAACTAGTCACTGTTTTCAAAACCACTATACTATTATCATAGATGTGTGTGTAGTTTTTCATCCTTATTTAATGATAAAATAGATTCCATGAATATGAAAATAGGCTGATTATTGAAAATATAATGGTAGTTCTCTCATGCGGGTAAGTATTTGTTATATAAAATAATATATTATTGAATTGATTGGGTTTGTAGACATGATTACTGATAATCTAATAGCATATTCCCCAAGAATTCTTCTGTATTTAGAGAATAAATATCTGAAATAACATTCAAATTAAACTATTACAATCATCACATTGACTAATTAGAAATAATATCAATATAAAGAGATGTGTAGCGTATATATATATATCATAGGAGAATAAATTATGTATTTATTCTGATAATGAGAAAATTAATCTGATGATTATATCATCATAGAAAATTTATTAATTTATAATATTCAGTATATAGAAAAAATTCAACAAAATATTTCCATTATGAGGATTGGAAAGGATACACAAAAAAATAAATGTTATTTTTAAACATGTGAATAATAAATTAAGGTAAAAATCATACATTGAATATATGATAACTCAATAGTCAATTAATGTGAACATTAATATATATCATATGAATTTTATAGAGATAGAAATTAATGATGATGAAATATACCCTCAAGATAAAATTAAAATAAATATGGAGGTTTGTGATCTGGGAAAGGATTATGCATACCATTTAACCTTGAGAAAAATAATGATTCGTTATATGATGCTCAAAGAGTAAATTTTGGCATCCCCCATGGGATCAAAATGTTTGTTGAGATCTCTAGAATATCTTCTTATGAGATAATATAAATAATAGGTAACTAAATATATACTTATGTGAATTGTGTAAAAACAACCATACATATAAATGAAAAATTATATCGGGATAATGATAATTTTACACATAACTACACAAAAAATTGGGTATATAACCAAGGATTTTTTCCGGGTTATTGTGAAAATATCAAAATAAAATAATGACATGTGGAGTACAATATATCATATTAAAATGAATCATCACTTCATATTCAGTATGTATGAATTATCACACGATTTAATGGAAATGACATAAATATTTGGTATGGAGAGTCTTTGTTCAACAACACTAATTATAATATACAATTTAGATATGAGGTTGACCTAAACATTTTGGAAATGAATTTAATATTCCTGGAACAAACAGTTGAACATTAATGTGACCTATCTCCCCTAGACAATTATACAATCATTATGAACTATCCAGCCACTTTAGGGTATCATGGTAGCCTTATTTATATAATATTAAGGTGGCATCAATGAATATCTCCCTTTGTTCATGTTCACATAAATCCATAGCTTCCAAATGGAATTTCTTATGGAATATTATGAATCCCTCTATAGATTGAAATATATAACTCAAAATATCTTGGATGATGATGGATAATAATGTTTTATAGGATAGTAAATATTAAATTAAATGTAATATACATTTAGAGACATTAAAAAACACATAAAATCCTCATGAAGTTGGTAGAACTACTATACATAAAATTATTAATGAGTCCTATAGTTTTATGTTAGAGATAATGTAGTCATTTAGGTATCAAAATGAAAGAGACTATTGATGTTAGATGTAAATGACACTATATGTCTCATATATTGTTGGATCCTTTGAAATTCATCAACACATCAAAGTTGTGTCCAATAAAAAATCACCCCACCAATCTTGTATCAATAATAAGACGTGATTTACATATCCCTATTAAGGAAGGACATACCGAATCCATCACATATTCAAAATTAATAAGTGATAAAATGGTGGGTGATCTATTTTTTGAGAATTATTCAGTGATGATATTTTACAATATGTTGAAGATTGTTTTTTAAAAGTAAAACCCAATTTGATAAAGTACTTTGAAGAAACTACATTTATGTACATGAATCATGGGAAGGTGAGTCAGAAATGAAATAAAACATCCCCAATCATATTTATTTACTTTTTGAAATGATATTTCAATTATGATATTTCTAATGGGGGAATAATTTAATAGACATTACATTTAAATATGATATTTTTCATCCAAATAAATCATATTTTATAAAGTAATATAAAACAATTTCACTAAAAAATAGTAAAAAATTGTTATAATATTTTTAAGCATTACCTTTAGAGGATAAATATACCCAATAAAAGTAAAAATAATACAGTGGGTAAATAAACATAATAAATTACAATAAATTGAATAAGAAAATGTGAATTACCTTTTTCTCCATTTATAATAATCCATGAAAACAACACAGTAAAATGAAAATGAATAATATTATTGTAATGAACTTTTTTTAAAATAAAAATTATAACCTTGATAGAAATTGAAGTGAATATTGAATGAAGGATATATAATGTATATATTGGAAATAAAAAATCCATATAAGCATAGGAAAAATGATCATTGGAATAATAACTAGAAAATTGGTAATTTCAATAAAATTGTATGAGATTAAAATATATTGTTGGACTCTTAACATAATAATTTGGTGTCTTATGAAATAAAAAAAAATATTTTTTATAATAATTGAATTAAATAAAAATAAAAAATATGATAATTTAATTTTTTCACACAAAGAAACAAAAAATTGAAAAATCATAATATCTATTAAAAATAAAATAAAATAATAAGTTAAATTTAAAATTTTGAAATGCAATTTACTTTTTAGAAAATTATTTTAAAAAAACAAACAAGAATTTTTTGATATAAATATAATTTATTTAAATCAAATGTAGTATTTTAATGGTCGTTAAATAAATTATAGGATAAATTTCAGTTTTTTAAATAAATAAGGATTATAAATAAATAATAAATTTATAATTTTTTGATATTATTTAGATAAAATGGATGTCATATTTTGAATCATCACATTAATATTTAGTTAATTCAATTTTTTTTCATATATAATAAAATATAGGGTGAATAATAAAATGTTCTATTTAGTAATATTTTATAAAAATCATTTTTTTTATATTTATATATGATAGATTCAAATTATAACATCGAATATAATATTAATTCCCAACCCATTTACTATTTAATATCTAAAATTATTAGTAATTAATGATATTATATTTAATCTAATATTTTTTTCTAAGACATCCATATCCTCCCCTTATAAATAAATCCCTATACAACCCATTAACATTCACATTAAATATAGCTTTCTATATGAAAACGTGGACTAAATTCATCCAAAACTCAATTATACTCCATCTATAAGATTTAGCCTCATCAAAAAATATTTACTTCAGCACATGTAGTGTATCAATGGAGGACATCCATATGAAGACGTAATTATATCTTCCATAAACATTTAGGTCATTTTTATCATCCACCGACTCCATATCTATTTTAGTGATCGTAATGTACATAAATTAGAATCAATCACATATATATAAATTTTTTTATATTAATTTAATGACCATTATTTGACATCCCCTAGTTTTTTTAAAAAATAAATAATTTTACAATACGATGGTCGGTTCACCATCTCCCACAATGATTTGTTTCATTAATTATCCCCATCTTCATGTATAGTTATTCTAATAATCTTATTTTTAAAATATGATATGAATAGGTATATTATATTTTTAATCCAATTATAAAATGTATAAATAAACATAAAAATAAAAAAACCCAATTATGATCATCATGGTTAAAAAACCATAGAAATAAAATTACAATTAAATAGTAATGCTTATATATAATAAACATTGATCATTTTTAAGATTATTTTTCATATAAATCCATTAAATATTAAATAAAATCATGAATTCCATAACAATAAAAAAATAGACTTATAAAACCATTTTAAAATAACTTCAATCACTATTAATAGACTGATGTAACCATGGAACCTTAAAACAAAAATTTATAGATAGCGAACATGATAAAAATTTCCCATTAAAATGATTATAATCGAAAAAAATATATTTAAAATATTCATGAAAATTTTTTGAAGCATGAAAATAGATGAAATAATTTGTATAATTAGGATGATAGACTCATGTCCCAAATAAGTCTAGAATATACGTGAGGGAACTAACAAAATAGACTTCTTTCATTTGGGAAACATAGTCTCTCCCTTTACATAAATTTATACCTCTATTTTCTTATAAACTACATATTTTTTATTATATATAAGTGTCTATACATATATACCTAGTTTATTTTCATATTTTATTCATCAGAAATACATGATTGGGAATATCCTTTTTTATTCTTTTCTTGATTGTAATACATTATTAATAGAAGTTTTATATTCCTTATCTGATTACATATAAAACTCTATTAAACTATTTTATATTTCATGATTTCAAACAAAAATATCTATTTTATAAGAAAATATTATTATTTTTTATTTCTGATTTCAGGATATCATTATATTCATTCATTCATTAAGGTTTTATCACTCATTTCCTAAAACATGGTTAATGAGGGTAATTTTTATTCATACTTGTAGAATAATTTTTTATTGATATATCTTCTCTCAAAAAATATATAAATGTAATATATTTTATTTTAATTTTGAATATATTAAATCTTGTAATACCTTCTTTTATTATAAGTAGTTTTGATATATCACTTATTAATGCTTCAGGGTATGATTTTTTAAACCATATCATTCTCATTCTTTTTCTCAATATGATGATGTATATATGACCTACTTTAATTATATGTAACATAAATTAATATTAATATAATGATATAATTAGTGGTACAGAAATTATATATCCCCCAAATTCTTATAGTAATGTTTTATCTAATAGATATACCTTGTATAGTGTATGTGAAATAAACCCATGGAACTATATATTTTTTCTTGGTAGTAATCCATGAAAAGAAATTATGATGTCTATTTTTCTATTGCTTATGATTCCTTGATCTTATTATATATTGAACTTTATATCATGCTTTCATTTGATTATATATTGTTTATATCTACTATGATATTTTATATGCCTCTTTCTAAATATGTTTTACATTATTGGAAAGATTGTTCCCTTTCATGGAATTATAGGCTCACCCTTTTCTTTAATGTATGTATCTAGGGTATTAATTATAGTAATATAATTTCTATATAATTTATTGTAACATTATAAATATTGTTATAAAGTTGATTTAATTAGTTATTAAGTTGGTATATCACATATGTATTCTCCAAAAAGAATTGTTCCCAATATTTCTATGGTTTATTTTGTGGATATTTATGTTAAAAATAATATAATTATATGAATATGAGACTTTTGTCTTTTTATTTTCTATATGATATTTATGTCATTTTTTATCGATTATGTGACATAAAATAATCTGTAATATATAATGAAGAACCTATATTGAAACCATGAAATTCATTATTGATGATATACATTCCTTTTATAATCAATTCCATTTAATTTCATATTTTTCACTATTTTAAAATTAACAATTTGAATATTATCAACCTTAATATTCTATTCCTGTTATAAATATATTGAAATGGGAGAAAATATATCAATAACCTATGAGAAGGTAAAAATATTTTTCTTGTGAATAATGTTTATAATATTATGGGAATGGGAGTAAAGATCATTGTTATGATGCATTAACAACAACCTCTTATTTTGAATAATAACATGATTCACAAGGAAAAAATCGTTATCCTTAGAGATAAAAAATATTGTTTGAGTAATTTATATGAAATGGACTCCATCATTTAGGGATCTTATAACTACCAAATCCTAGATTAATGGATTTATTTCATAGAAAAGATATTATATATGCAATAATTCTTAGATAAATATAATGATATATTTATCATCAATTATATAGAGGGGGAACTTTATTAGAGGGGGAAATTAATTAAAAAATATTGAAATTATGTAATATATGGAATTAAGGAACTCAAATAAATTCAATAAAATATTATCCACAAAATATTTTCCAGGTACTATCTATCATAAAATATATTGGGACCTCCTTGGAATCATGAAATGAGATGTTTAAAAAACTGGTATATATGTAGAAAACGTCCAACGTGAGGAAAATTATGATCATTGGGTGGTCATTGGCACAAATATTATGGTTCAAATTCTCATTAGTAGCCTATAACCGAATACCTAAAATTCATTATCAATTAGACAAATATAAAACAATAGGAAAACATGTTTTTTCCTTTATGTTTGATATGGGTGTTAGTTATTTTTAATTGAGAGATGCATATGGAGATAAAATGAGTAGATTTGAGTTTAATTATAGAGGAATTGTGGATAAATATATTGGATAGAGTAAAATTCAATGAACTATAGGTGAAATTTCTTGGAAGAAAAATCAGATAAACATCATTATAGGAAAAAGAAAATGAATCATTTGTAGAAATTAGGTAGATTGATCTAACGGATATTGAAGGGTGTGGAATAAGAAAACTAATATAACGGATGAAGGTAATGTTATAATAAATCTGCCACCTATGTTCCAATGTTTCCAATTCAATGTATATTTACATAATTTATGTCATTGTACAATGATAAGGTTTATGTAGGATAATTGATGAAAATGGAATCCCAAAATATGAGATCACATAATGACCCTGACCCTAGTAGTCAAGAGTTGGTGGTTACTTTTATACATTGAAATTAGACAAAATTAATCTCATCCCAAAATAATGAATAATTTGTTTTCCTTAGTAAATAAGATACATATATGAGTCTCTCATTACATTTTAATACAAAAATTACTAAATATTTTTTTGAATATCATTATTCCCTCTAACATATAATTTCATATCACTTGTCGTACACTTCTTAGATTCAAGGTAAAGGAAAAAATGGTTGATATTATATGATCAGAATAAGTTATGTAACGGGGAATCCATCATGAATCAATATTCATGATTAAAAGTAATATTAAAGAATAAAACCGAAATTCTACTTAAATAATTTAACTATCTTGATTGGATAAGGAATAATCAATATAAAAATGTAAATAATAGAATAATATTTTAATTAAATCAAAAATTGATAATGAAATGAATCTATAAATAACACCACTGTGGAAATATCAGGAATAATAATTACTAAATTATAAATGAATTAAATTCATAATTATTAGGTATAATAATCTTATGTATCATTATAACATTACATTTATGACTTTCACAAGGGTGTTTAAAAATAATGGGTCATTATATAATGTAGCCCCATTTAACTATTGATATTCAACTAATTTATATCATTAGACTAAAAATGCATCAAGGACCTATCTAGAATCAGTAGAAACCCATTTCATCATGCCCAAATATTTACTTATATATCGATTGATGAATTTAATCCATGAATAATGTTAATTGTCATTAGATATATGTATTGAATAAAGACTAATATTTTATAATTATTTACCAATATATTAAAATGACCATAAATATATAACAAAATATGTAGAAACCAAATGTATATTATGAAAAAAATATCAATTTTAAATACAATGTATATATAGGTGAAATTAATTCTCTAATTATCCCATTAAAGAGAATAATTTTGGAAAATGTTATCAAATACAAAATTATGAATCAATAAATAGAATTTCAATACATTACCTATTCAAAATTATAAAAAAATCAATAAAAATAATATTAATGGAATTAATAAAACAAAACCACTATAGATTATATGTAAAAAATGGATTGTTGTTGTTGATGAATATAAAATCCATAAAAATGAAATTAAAAACATTATTGAGGAAAATGCCTTTTCTAAATAAAAAATATTTTTAAAATTAAGAGATAAGATAATATTTTACAAATAATATACCTTGAATATAACCTTTGATCATATAAAGGAATATTTTAATCATTGAGTTTCCATGGTTGTGGGAAATTCCCTACATTATATACATGTTAAAAAATTATTCCTTTAAAATTTGTAGTTAATGCCAATCTCGGATTTTTCCGATAAGAAGATGAAGACTCCATTCAAAAATTTTGAAATTTAAAAACTTGGTAATAATATAATAAAAAGTCATCTAGATATTTCTAAGAACATTTTTCATGTTTTGAAAATCATGTTTTTGGAAGAAAAATGATTTTCGACCGAAGAGATAAATGAAGTATGATTATTTTAAAAAATATTCATCAAACATTTCTGTAAAAAAGAGTTAAAAAATATAAATACTTGATGATGGATATATCAATACCAAGAGTAGAAGAAATGTAATGTTCTTTAATTGATAATTATAAAACAATTTTTTTTCAATGAAAATTCAATCATAAACAATCACAATAATAATGATATTATAATGTAAATCCTTACAAAGATTATAACATTGAGGCTATAATTAAATAATGAATAAATTATGTGTATCCATTTAATATTCACATAAAATAATTCGAAATGAAACATAATATAGTAAATATAAGGAATGTGTAATATACCCCAATCAACAAAATTTGAATTATAAAATTCATCACATCATTGAAATATTTCAATTAAATATAATTGAATAATTAAAATTGAAATATATTATATCATGAATTATTAATAAATGAAGATATTACATGTAAAAGGGGAAGTATACATGCCATATTAAATATATTAGGTGCATAACATTACAATATTACTCGCTAAAGGGAAATTGAGATGAAGTCCATTACCTCATACTTACATTTGGTTCAACATGCAACAGAATCTATTATAATTTTGTAAATAATGTTATTAATTTATATCATATGCATATTTTTATTTATAATATCCCATATGATACTCTTATAAAATTTAAAAACTATTTCAAAATAATAATCCAATTGTTTTCATTGTTTTGGGTGTTAATTTCCTAGTTTTCTAATGCGTTTCTTGTCATTAAATATCAAGTTATTATGATTAAATTATAGAAAAATCTTTAAAATATTTATAATAATGTTATAAACATCGTATTTAATTATTAGATTCATTTTTATAGTCATTATTAAAGTTTTTAAATAAAAACATTATCGCAATAGTACATTGAAACTATGTGTCATACGTACGCAGAACTGACCATATCATTACCATAATGATTAAAATATAAATAATTGGATGGTATATTAATTTTAAATAACGAATAACCTGGTATATATATAACATATATCCATTAAAATTATCTTTAATTATTTTTCATGTAAATAATATTTGAAAAACGAATCACATTGCTTTTGGAGATAGTAGTATGTCTTACAAACAAGCAACGTCATTTTATTTTAAATGGAAAGAAATTTAAGAAGGAAAATATGATATTTTTAAAAAATAAGTTTAATAATATTTGTAATATTATACATATATATTAAATTAATTATTATATAAATTTTTGGCATGATTTTATAGAATATTATTTTCATTGGTTTGAAAGGAGGCAGACTGTCGTACACAAGATCAATGATTTTGATTACCGATTGATGGAGGAGAATGTGGATAAATATTATTCCATATAATTAATACATTATTATTATATTTTACATACTATTTTTAATATATTTTATGTTATTATACAAAATTTATCATTTAATGTTTAAAATTAAAATGAAGGATATTTGTTAAGACAATTATGTTCTCATAGAGAATCATTTTTTGAATCATTTTTTAATGACCCTTGGTTCCGTCTTTTAGAAAGACCATAATCTCTATAATGTGGATAATGATTTTGGGTTAATATTATGGTTGTTTTTTTATTAAAAATTACTTCAATGTTTTCATGAAGTGACATGATAGAGTGTATTTTTTAAGAGTGGGGAGAATAAAAAAGATTTTTTAAAAAGTATAATGTGTTCTCATATTAATTCACATGTCAAAGGGATAAAAAATGGAAATTATTAAACTTTATAAGAATTATGGTCAAAATATGGCCACAAATTTAGTGTTGTGTATGTTTTATGTAATTTTAACTCTTATCGTCATACTTTAACTCTAAATAAACCGGTTTTCACCTTAACATCAACATTTTTTTAATGTTTTTACCATTCATTATTGCAAAAAATTATGTTAAAAAAATGTTATATTAAAAATTATTCTTTTTCCAAATTATTATTACATTTAACAAAATTTAACGCATAAAATTTTCATAATTCAATTTAAATTATCCCGACACACACGTTGAAAACCGATTTGTACAAAGAAAACATTCATAAGTTTAAAAACTTTTTTTTATTAATATTTCCAATAAAATTGATTAAAATAACCTAAATTGTAGTAATAATTATTATTATAATATTTTTGATATATATTTTCTTTTTAATTTACTTTTTAATAAAATGGTAAATGAATAATCATTAAACAAAAAGGTAGTTTTTAACAAAAATCATTATTTATCATTGTTCAACAAAAAATGACACATTACCAAAACAATCCAAAAATTCATTCTAAGATAATTTTGACCTTATTGTTTAAAAAAAGATGTTAATTTGTACTAATATATTTAATAAAAAGTGGTAAAAATATATATTAAAATATATCTTCAAAACCTGATGAAACCTCTATTTAGAAAAATAAAATATTTCGGAAAACATTTTGTTTCTTTCAAATGATTTTTATTTTTATTTATGTCAATAGATAACTAATTAACATGGTTAAACTATATATTTTAACAAATTAGTTATTATTATTTATAACCACTAAAATAATAACTAGGGAATAACTGCGATGATTAAATAATAATAATTAAATAGAGAATTGTTTTTTGATTAAACATAATGTTTCAGGCATCGAGAACATTGGAATAGATTAAAATTGATTAAAAAAGAAATATTTAATAAAATAAAATAGATTGAAATTAATATAAAATCCAATTTTCATGTTTAATATACACTATCATACCTGACATTCTTTTTTTAAAATCGCAGGTTTTTACATTCTACCCTCCTTAAAAAATTCCATCCAAGAAAATTATTCATGATATCACTAATAAATAAATTTACATTTTAATATGCCATTTTTCAAACCCACATCAGAAAAAGGGTTATTAAAATATCCTCATAAAAAAGGGAAGGTTATGTTTAATGGTCAACTAGAATAACACATACTATGATTACAAATAAGAAAACAGTATTGGAAGGTAAAGATATAGAAATGAAATAAAAACACAAATACTTATAGAGATTATTCTAGGTAATTGATCCTAAGAATGTGAATTTGAAAAATAAATTTATGGAAATCAAATCCATAAAATGTTATGATATGAAAAGACCATAAGTTAATTATAATTGATGTTACATGGATGAATGTTTTTTGAAAACATAATTTTTATATTGGTTTATAATTCTTTTATTATATTGAATAAGGAAATAATAAAATATACTTACATTAGACCTTTCTACTTCATAGCCACAATTTTATCTTTTATTTTTCATTTTATAAACTTATACATTATCTCTTACTATATGAAATTAATATCCATGAATGAATTTTTTATTCTTGAATCACTAAAGGTAAATGTTAAATGATCATCAAATCCATAAAATAATGTGAATTTATTCCATATATCTCTAATTTATTTTCCAAAACTGATATGGTTTTCATAAGTTATCCAATATAATACTTTAATTTATAATATTCAATAGTAACACAACTTGATCAATATTATTATTAATCCATCAACTATTTTAATAAAAAAATCAAAAATTAATCAGAACATCTTATAGGATAGTGGTATGCATAGAATAGTAGTCACCCATTACTTATGGGATCAATCCTAAAAGGATTGTCAAATATTAGGGGGTTTCACCCATCATTTCTGATGTTTATTTTCTAAAACAATGTTAATATAATATCTATAAAGCTCCAAAATTTTGATGACCAATAATTACTATGAAATTAAAGATAATATAAATAGTAATTTTTCCCAAAAAAAATAAACTTAATCGCATAAAAACTAAGGCCATTCTTCCTTAAATAATCAATTCTAAGAAACATATAGCAAAATAATCAGTTTTATTTCCATAAATGTCTCCCAAATATACTTTATTATTTGAATAATCCCATAATATTATACCTTAAAAGTGTTGTTGATAAAATTGAGCATTTGATAAATTTTATTCTTATAAAAACCTAATGGTATCGATAATATTCTGTTCATGAAGGAATATATGCATCTAAAATTTAACAAAATATTATGATGCTTCATGATTCTTATAAAAAAATCCTCTTGTAATATATATCAATAACATAACTATTGATTCCTATATACATAATACTTTTACATTTTTTTCAACATCGGTCCTTCTTTATTATACGGTTAACCTTTATAAATGGGAGTTGACTTAAATAATGGCCAGGTTCCCCATATTTATGTGAACAAACAAGAAATGGATCCCCAAAATAAAATTTCTATCTATCCATCACAATATAAATTTTTTTCATTATAAATTTCATACATTTTACCTTCTATTAAAAATATAAAAAAATTCCCATTCATTTTAGACAACACATTTCTAACAAGAATGAATTTCAACATACATTACTCTATATATTTTTCAAATTATCTCTTAGTTGATTTAAACCTTCTCTAATTTTTTGTGTTCAATAGTTGGTTAAGGTACAAGTTGTTAAATTTTTTTCAAGAAAACTTATTAGGAATAATCCAAATATAATTCAGTCTACTCATCACCCTATTTTGCTACTAATAGTCACCACATTGTATTTCATATTCAATGTTAACAAGATTCCTTCAGGTTTCAGCCATTGAATAAAATTAAATAGAATATCTGGGTTAATAAGTATATTAGTGGGAAACCACATAATCTTAATTTATCACTTATTGTACTTTTAAATAAAAACTCCTCCTCTTAAATATTTGACACCTCAGGTTTAAAGATGTTCATCTATACTCACTATCTAATAAAATTCTTCAAATTGTTTTTTAAATAAATTTATATTTTACCTATGAATATTCAATGGATGTGTTAATATAGGATCATTGAATGTCTTATTTTCATATACTATCTAACACTCGATTTAATCACAATGGAATTGTTTTTAGATGGGTTACACTATGTCACATCTATTCTAAATCAATGTCTAATTGTAGTGTCAAGATATTAATCTGCTTCTAGAAAAAACCACATAATCTCTTCCATATAAAACAATTTGGATGTTCTTCTATACTTAACCCCAATATTTATCATAGGGGGTTTCCATAATATATGTCTTCTAAAATCTAGATCCCCTGGATTTTACTAAACATCTTCTGATAATAACTATAAACACCCTAACCTGAGTAGCCTAGAGTTTAATGTTACCTTAAAACCTTGGAATATTATATAAGTGATCACATCCTAAAAGAATAAATAGTTTAGAATGGTAGGGAAACTAGATGCATACATTATCCTTATACTATTTTTTATAACAAATAAATATATTTTTCTAGAATATCATTATTATCTTTATAATATTCGGGAATATCATTCATAGTATAATATCTGGATTCAAGGGAAATGAAAAAAAATTAAGGGTGAGATCAGATTCTTTGTAACAGTTATATAAAGATAATGACTTCATAATTCAATAGGAATAATCAACATGGAATGCTATATAACATATCACATATATTGATTAAGTTATTTGACTATAATAATCAGATAAGGTATAATCAATATAAAAATGTAAACAAATAAATACAAATTCTATTTAATCAATTAACTGATAATAAAATACATTAAGGGTTAATATTATTTTTAAGATATCATAGATAATAATAAATGAATTATTAATCATGTAAATTCATAATTATTATATTTCATGATCTCAATCATCATGATATCTATATTTCATGAAAATTCATAATATAGTTTATAACTGAATGGTTGTTATACCCCAGAAACCCATTTAATTATGGCTAGACAACTAATTTTTTTCATGTGACTATAGATGCATTGAGTGTTAATCTAAAAACATACCCACCCACATCATCATGTCCAAATCATTACTCATATATTTATGAATTTTTTAAATTCATTAATAATGTGGGTAATCAATAAATATTCATAATTAGTAAAGAATAAACATTTATAAATATTCCCCTAGTCATTAAATTAAATTTTAATGTAGAACATCTCATGTAGAAATATTATAATAATTGTGAAAAAAATCTATGATAAATAATATTGATATTTAGGGTAATTTTAATGTTGAGTGATCATATGAATCTAATTATTTAAATGTAAATTTAATTACTATAAAAGAATAATGAAAGGGAATTTTAACACATTCTTTGGTAAAAATGACCATAAAACATCTATATAAAGATTAATTATGGAACCAATAAATATACATTTTGATTTATAGGAAAAGTGAATGTCTATTTTCATTGATGAAAAAATACTTGATAAATTTCATTACAAATGTTCTTCAGGAAAATATTTTTTTATATTGAGAATAATTTTAAATAAATAAATTTCGACAATATTATTAAAATAATTTTAATTAATAATAGACATTATTAAATATAAAGTAATATCAAAAACATATATTTCCTAGGATGATAGGACATTTCATACAAGTTGTTCACATTAAAAAATGATTTAATTCTCATTTTTTATAAAATCCAAGAATTTTTTCATTGGAAAATGAAAAGAATAATAATTTCAAAAAAATAAAAATTTAATATCATGTGAAATAATATCTTTAAAATTTCTTTTTAAATTTCAAAAATAATATTCAAAATCATTTATTGAAAAAAATTATTGGCTGAAAAAATGTTTTCCATCGATGATATGAATGAAGCCTTTTTCTTTTAAAAAATATTCTAAAACAATTAATGTACAAATTAGTGAACAAATGGTACTATTACATGAAAATATCATTATTAACTATTGGAGAACAAAATAAAATGGTTTTATTAGATTATAATATGATAATTTTCTTCAATGGAAATGAAATAGCAAAAAATATCTATAAAAATAAAATTATTAAACAACCATTTACAATTATAGTACATTTGATGTCATAATCGTACAATTAATTCATTAAATGTAACAAATATAAATCAACATAAATAATGTTTATATTCAACCTAATATGTTCTGATTTCATTAAACACATAATCATATAATATCAAATATAAATAATATTTTATATAACCCAATGAAAATAAATTCAAATTTGGAGGTCATTACCAATTGGTAACTTTTAATTAAAATCACCTATAATAATTCAAATTAAAAGTTAAAATACCATGAATTATTACTTTTTTATGATATTACATTTCTAATGGTTATAATATATTCCATATAAAAAATTACTTTTCCAATATTACATTAATTTTAATTAAGGTAAATAGAGATTAATACCCTATCATCACACTTATTTTTGTTTGAATGTTCATTAAGAAACATTTAATGGCTTTAATCATGTTATTAATTTATAACAGAACCATATATATTTTTATACTTCCATATATTATAATCTTATAAAATTCTACCACTTTTTTGTAAATAATATTTTATTATTTTCATTGTTTAGGGTATTAATTGTCATGTTTTCTTTTGCGTGTTTTGTTGTAACTTATTTGGTTTTTTTAAATAGTAAATAAATCCATAATATATATGATGATAATAATGTTAGTTATATAATTTTTACTCACTATATTAACAAATATACATATAATTTTAGGATAAATAAGGAGAATGAAATTTATCTTTTAGTGGAGATAGTAGGCCGTATGTACGCTTGAGTGACGATATCACTCCCATAATGAGTGAAAGGGTAAGAAATTCATTAGTTTGTATTAAAATATTGATTCAATATTATTTCTTATATATCAAATATAATAATTGAATCTATTCTTAATAATTTCATTGCAAAGCGTAAGTGAAAAATAATTTACATCGTTTTGTGAGGTGGTAGTCTACAATATACAAAAGAAACATAATCTTATATTAAATAATATGGAAAGTAACAAGATACGTGTGATATTATAGTTAAGTTAGCATAATAAGATCATAAATATATGTATATATCAAATAAATCCATCATTATATAATGTTGGAGTAGTGTTCATGGAAAACGATTTACATTGGTTTGTGATGTAGTAAAACTCAATACACACAATTGACGATCTCATGTTCCATTTGATTGATTATAAAATAGAAAAATATTATTACATAAAAATATTACAAATAATTATATTGGATAAAATATTTTTTTTATTGTATGTTTTAGGGAATAATTGAAAGTGAAAATAGAACAAATAAAACCAATAATCTTTGTTAAGGAAATTATCTACTTTTAGAGAAACAACTTTTGGACCTCCAATTAAAGAACCTATGATTTGTATTTTAGAAAAAATAGCACCTGTATAATTTTGATAATTATTTTTTAAATAGATTTTTATAGGTTTTATTCAATAATAAGGTTTTCATTGGTGAGAATATATGAGGGGAGGGGGTGTCCTTCTATATGTGGGGGAGAGGACACACATTTAATTTTTGAAATGAGTAAAGTGTACAATGTCATAAAAATTATATAAAGATGAAAAATGGTACATACTTTAAACAATTTGTATATAAGGTATAAATATGTTCATATAATGAGTTTTAGACATGTTTAAAATTTTTTAAACCCTTATCATTCTAGTTTAATTCATTAGTAAACATGTTTTCACCTTATTTGTGGTAATTAATTTTTACTATTTTTACAATTCATTATAGTCAAAAATTAAGATGATAATATTTGAAAATTTAACATTTTGTTATTCTAGATATGGAATCTATTTTTAAAAAAATAATTTACAGATGTGGTATAGTCCAATTTATAATTAAACTCACACACTTTGAAGAAATGGATTTTCTAAAGAAAAATATTCTAATGATAAAAATGTTTGTAAAATAAAATTTTCCATATAATTAATTAAAATAACATCAATTTTATTAATTATTTTATTATTTTACAATTTTTATATTATATCATTTATAGTCAAATTGGGACTTTTAATATCTTTAATGAATAATTAGTATTTTTTTCTATCCATTGAAAAGTGAATCTTTTTTGAAATAATCCAAAAAATATCACCGTAAGATAATTTTAAAATGAATAAATAAAAATTTATTTCATTTAATCAATTAAATTTTATATATGTGATAAAGAATAATTTTAAAATTGATTCACTAAATTTGACACAACCTATTTTAGGAAAAACAGTTTTTCATAAAAAAAAAATTCATTTAATTATTATTTTAATTTATAATAAATATATAAATTTTGAAAATTTTGAAAAAAATATATATTTTATGTAATTATTTATTCTTATTAATAACCACCAACTTAATGTTTTGGTTTTTATTGTCGCACATTAAATAATAATATTCTAATAGAGTATTGTGTTTTATTTAAACCAGGTGTTGCATGCATCAATTAATATTTATGATATCGAATAATTTGAAAAAATAATTATTTCAAAAATAATATGGGTTTTAAATTTTATTCTATGAATCGTGACTCATTTCATATACTCTATTTAACCCAATTTATTTCGTTTAAAATATAATGATTTTACATATCAAGGATTATCTTATGTTCTCACTATCATATATGTGGATCCCAAAAATGAGGCTCTGATAGATAAATATGTAATTCATTAATGAATATCTAATTTTAAATTTTAATATGGTTATATGAACTCTTTATATTGGAAATTATGTGTCAAAATATTATGAAAACACATCATGATATGTATTTTGAGTTATCGTTAAGACACCAAGTTGTGAAATTATTTATTTCTTGTACATAGCTCTTAATCAATTAAAAATTGTTTGATAAATTTCCAAAAAACACATCTTATACTCCCTTTGTAGGATGTAAATTATATAGTATGAAGGGATATACTATCTTTATATCGATCCAATGTCTACTAAAGTTTGAAGGATACAACTTTTAATTTCCCATAGCATCCTCAAATAGTATACATGTATAGGGGAAATGATTTATCTCAATTAGAATATTGTTCTTAAATTGTGGATATTTTTTCTGTAAAAGTAATCATATCTATCGCATATTATTATTTCAAAATACAGGATCATCCTTGAATACACTCCCATTACAAAGGAGTATATTGAAGTATTCTACTACGATTTTCCTAGTATTATTATTGGTTTAAAAGTTCAATTCTATATTGAACTTATAACCAAATATCTATAAACAAAAAAGAGACCCTTTATAATGTCACATGATGAACTACAAGAACTAGAAAAGAAATTGAAAAATAATCTAGATGATGGTTTCATATGCCCATGTTCTTTATCATTGATTAAATTGGTCCACTTATTCATGAAAAATGATGGGTGAATGAATCTATATTATCACGACCCATCCTCGGGGCCTGTGCCATGACTACCCCAAGCACGACTTCCATAGGCCAGGGGCTGGGGACTATCACCTAAGGCATAAATTCCGATAAAAAGGGAAGTCATTACCTTTATAAAATTAATGAAACACAACAGAGTACTCAACAAAAGAAAGCACTAAGTAATAATGAATAAAAATGTAAGTGATGAAATGAAAGGGGCAGGAAATACAATCCCAACAGTAAGTACAGTACCATTGAAAAGCTATTACAACTACATTAAAGTAAAACATCAACCACTATGTTGTCCTCTGGGAATCCCACATGATGGGTGGGTACAGATGGACTCCTCATCACCTCAGGTCTAGCCGATCGTTCTGTGTACTTCACGCCAAGTGGTCCACCTTCGAGTACCATCCAGCTCCACAAGCCTCCACCTCGATCAGTGTTTTCTGTCCTCTGTATCCAACACAACGTAGTGCGGGCATAGATCGTGTAGGGGTGAGTATACGATACACATTAGGGACCCCGAGTGTAACATCCCAGGTAAATGAAGAATAAGATTTTTTTATATTTATTAATATTTGTGAATTAAATATTAATTTTATCTTAAAAGGGGTTGCTATGTTCAATAGCGTACTTGATATGCACCAACGGGTTTCTTTTGAAACATACGCTACACACTAATAATATAATAATATTATTTTAAACGGTAGTTAAATCCTAGCCGTTGTATTGGCGGGAATGAACAAAACTAACTATAATAAGATTATACATGTATTTATATTTATCCAATAAAAGATAGAGGCTTAATATATGAATGAATATAATTTCAAACATAATTTACTTTAAAAGGCCGATTTACAACCTTTTAATGGAGAACCCTTTTTAAATCTAGTTTTGGCCACATTAATAAAGTATAATTGACCAAATAAAATCCTTCATTATAATGGGGACATCAATATTTACTTTGTGCAATTTTTTGGAATTTTTCCACTAAAGTTCATTTTTAATGAATATTGAAAAATATTGTATTTTAATTCAAAAGTTATTTTTAATCTAATTTATATATAAGGTTAGATTGTATTTTTAATTGGTTTTAATGTGAAATTAAAATATATTTTTACCATTTAATCCAATTTTGGTTATTGTAATTAATTTCACTTTGAAATTGGACATAAACAAGTATCAATATTTTGATAGTTATTGTTTCTTAAACCAGGCAATTTGTTTTAACAATGGGAATTAATTTTTAAATTAATTAATGCCACTTTTATGATTTGAAATTGGAAAAATATAAATCATTTTTGAATTTGAAATATCAAATATATCTTAGGATTAATTTTTGGTATTTTTCTGAAAAACGTCAATTTTTTATGAATAGTGACACCACTTAGTGGTAGTTAAAAAAACTGAATTTTTCATTTAAATGGAATTTTACCACTTCTGTGAATTAAATTTCAAAAATACGACATACATGGTTGTTATCAAGAAGTAAAATGTGGTTCATTAAGATGAAAATAATTTTTTATGAATAGCAACTTTTGACTTTTATTTACCGCAGTTAAAGGTAAATAGGGTAATTTAAGGTTAAATGAATATTATAATAATTCCAAATTATCTTAAAACATGTTCTAACCTTATTGGATGAGTCATGTCCGACCATGGGCATCATTGGGTCGATTTTGGGACCCCTTTCAGCCACTTGGGAGTGATAATGACAATTTAGATTAATTAACATAAAGTAAAGGCAAAAACGAAAAAAGCAAATATCTTTTATTAAATTAATTTCTAGAAGGGGTTATATAAATTATATTTTCAAATATAAATATTCATTGGAAATATAAATATATTTACTACATCATGGTATTTTTTTATAATTTTTAGACATTAAATAAATTAAATTATTAATGACACAATAATGATGTAGTATTTTTACCTCATTAAAAAATGATTTAAATAAATAAGATTACAATGATTACAATGTTTTCCAAAACCTTTCCAATTCCTATTTGATGATTTTATTTAGAATATGGGTCATCTTATATTTGACTATAATGATATTTGGACCACTAGAAACCTAATATCATTAATAAAATAATAGGTTCACACTTTCCTAAAGAGCCCCTCCCCCCTATAAAAGGAGACCACTTATATGCAATTCCTCACACCTCCCAAGCCATTTGGCTCAGCCAAACTCTGCACAATTAGGATCCCTACATCCCTATCCTCCTCCAAAAAGCCTTACCTTAGGCATAAAGAACTTCAATAATTCCATTGGTTCAAACCAAATAGAGTTAACCAAATTAAAGGTAACAATTTCTCTTAAATTGTTTTATTTTATTTTACTTCTCCAACCCCTAAAATCTTTTTATTTCTTTCATTTGTAACAAAAACAGTATCCTCAATATACTAGGACGTTTTTATAAGAATTATTAGAACTACAGTTACACAAATCTTCATATAATGGATGGAGAACATAATGTTTCTGTTGATATCAAACTAACGCCTCACGAAACGATGATTGTTCAATTACATCTTACCACCTCTCATGGTGGCCATTATGATGGAACTGTATTTATATATGATATATATTATTTTTATGATTTCCTTATTCTTCTGTACTTCCCATTTATATTAAGCCTTTATGGTTTTCTTAGTGGGTAAAAATGATAATCTTATTTGAGAAAGTGCGGACTATCGGCCCCTCAAAGTGATGTGACTCGTTAATGCCTTATGTGGGATGTATAAAGTATGAATTTAATGATATTATATATTATATTATACTGTAATTATAATATAACCATGTATCATAATGTTTTAATTCCATTATATTAAGAAATAGAAGTGAAAGTAGCGTTCATGGGTACGTACGACTTACCGTCTCCATGAACGGTGAATTTCATTTTTTACCTCTAAATGTTATTTACTATTATAAAAACATGTATATACTAGATATATATTATATATATGATATCAAAATCATGAATATAATTTTTTATATAATTAAATGTTGACCACATGGACAACTTGTAAATATAAGGTGTTCATTTTGACTCAAGTACCAAATATTGACAAAATGAACGTTATTATCTAAAATGATTACATAATCTTTATAACATTGTAATAAGTGATATAAAAGGAAAAATAAAATTGAAAAAGTTTCTTAAGAAAGTATAAATTATCTTTAGTTTATTATTCAGGAGAGTAAAGAACGATCGAGTCAAGATGGACATTAGGTAAGGGATCTGACCTCTCTCTTTCTTTTCAAGTACTCTCTTTTATGTCATTTCATTTATGCTCCATGTTCTTATGTTGGAGGATGTTATTTTATATTCACCATACTGTAATTTGTATTTTTATATGATGAGAGACCCCCTCTTACTCTCATCAATTCATTTTAACAATTTTTAAGTGGTGCTGTTAGGCTGTGGAATTTTTGTAAGGGATTTTCTTATCTCACTTTTAATTTCGTGAGATTTCCATTATTCGCCACTTATTTATTACATGTTGTGTAATGTGTACTTCCATTGGTATATATTACCATTATTATCTTTATATTCATGGTATCTTGTGATTCATTTTTTGGTTATTAACTTTTGGTCATACAATTCAATTTGAATACAATGAAGTAAGTGGTTTTCATCTCACTTTTTATTCCTGTGAAATTCATGCTATATTGGCCACTACTTTCTTTTGTGTGGAATATTTACTGCCCCTAAATGTACTATTTTTGTAATATACTCTCATTTATGAGTATTTACATATTCAGTGTATTATCCTTCTTTCATGGGGAATATGTTTTGTAAGTTACCAAATCGGTAAGGGACATCATCTCAATCTACTTTCATTGAGGCATTTTTAGTTTAATACATGACTTTCTTTTATATGATGTATAAAACCCTTTGACTTTTACTTCTATTCAAAAGTAATATTTTTGCTATGAATCATTTTACTAAATGAAAAAAATTAATTTTTCTTTAACATAAGCGGTGACAAAGACCTTTCCGCCGCCGCGAGTATTATTTGATCTTTGGATTGTTTAACAAGATGGAATGTTTTTAAAAGGAAAAATAAATACCAAATACTCTTTTTATGTATTTTGGTATTGAAAATGATTTTGAGAAAGGATTTATTATTTCAATATCTTGAAATGTTATTTCATTATTGTAATGTGGAAATGTTATCTTTCCTTTATTCTTATGTTTTGTGTTAAGATCATGTTATAGTTCTTGGGAATTATTTATGTATACGGGTGGTTCCGTGATAAAACTAGGGTAGGTGAGTCCGAGATAGCTCTCCAATGCATTGGGTAACGTGATGGAGGTAAACGTGAATGTTTCTCCTAATAGATTTAGGGAATATATTGTGATGGGTATTCCAAAGTAACTCCCTAATGTAGCTGTGATAGCTACAATGTAAGTATGGTATGGATGCCGCAAGTTACCTTTTATGATTTATGATTTCTATGTGTCTTTCCTAAATCTTATTATTTCATGAAGTAATTAAAAGAGTTCATGTTTTGTATGTATTTATAAACAAATGTTTTCATTCACTATTTTATAACCCTTACAGAGCCTTTTATACTCATCCCACGTTTTGAAATGTTTTTCACATGACTTAAAGATGACTAGGGTCAAGGATGGGATCAAGGAAAAGCCATGCTCTCTTTAACATGGAAGTAGAAATGAATTTGTTTTCAAGAGTATTTATTTTATGAAAAAAGTGGATTCTGGGTAGAAGTGCCTACTTTGTAATATTTTGAGATGTAATAGTTATGTCCTAAATCTCTAAACCTCTAAACCTGAAAATATCTTCAATGTGAAATATTAATTTAATTCAATATTATGTAATTATTAAGGCCGGGTCCTTATAGTTGGTATCAAAGGTCAGTTTAGAAAACATTAGGGATTAGGAGTTTTTGATAGACATATGGTTAGTCCATATATCTATTATTTCAGTTAAAACCTTGATTTATAAATTTTTTTCATGTCAAGTAAAGTCAATTACGAATGAAAGTAGAAGGATATCAAATGACATTCCTCTATCTTCCTGATGACATGCTTGGAATAATTATTGCAAAGTCATGTTGGGATGATTTTGAATCTTTTTCTAGCATAAAACTCACTTGCAAGTAGTTGTTTGAGATATCAAACACCACTAATATACCTCGTTATCATCGTGGATCATGTGTTGTATTTAGAGAAATATTATTTTCAAAATATTCTAATATTTTCAAGAAAGGTAAATATTATCAAGGTATTTTCAAATATTTTACCTTATCACAAGAATTAGATGCATATTATGATTTTAATAATGGTGATGAGGAAGGAGACCCTTTCTCAACCTATTTATATTTTCTTTTAAAATATAGTCTCTCAGTACATACTTATGGTATTTTAAAAGTACCAATAATAGAAAGTATCAAGTCAAATTCTATCTGACTATATTATAGAAATCACATTTTATCAGATGTTTTGGAATTATATGTCATACATGATTATTTTCCAATACTATTTTTCTGTGAACACCCATATGACCCATGTTGTATAAGGTGTATTTGTATGGAGGAAGAAAATGATTTTGACGGATCTTTAAACCATTGTTGTAATGCATGGGACTTCTACCTAAGTGAACAAGATGACGATGAAACCGATTGGACGCCATGATCAAGGTATGCTGTTATTCATTTTGGGAATCAATTTATTTTATCTTATGGTGGTGAAATAAGACTTCAAGAATTAAGATGTTGTGATCGTAATGAATTTGGATAAAAATGAGAGGTAAAAAAAATAATTTAGGTTAAAACATGTTAGGGTTATTTTTGAGTTTTATAAAAAGGAAAAATCGTAGGATGGGTGACAACTTGTTGCATCTGGAAAGGCTGCAGGAATCGAACCCACAACCGATGGGCGACAAGGGTGTATCACCTACCACTAGCCTACGTGATGTCCCTGGTTAGTTTGACTAATTATTTTTAGTTAGATGATTTTATGAATCAAGAGTAAGTTGATTTTGGGTTCTCTATGGAAATTATTATCCTATCATGGAGGATATGTGATTAGGTTAATTACTTTTCAATATGAGACTTCAAGATAAACTGATGTTATTTGGAGATAAATGATAATTTGTACCGTGGATGATTATGTGATTAAATCCATAAAATATTTGGGTTCTAATATTTTTTTGGTTTAATTTGAATAATTTTATGGACAAATTGTTTATCGAATTGTCTTCGTTGAACATTGGGTTTGGTTAGGGAAATTTTGGAAATTAAGAGTAGTTTTTCTTTATGTAAAAGTTTATCTTTTTTGGGGATTGTCTGATCCTATACTAAACGTTTTGGTTTTAGTTAATATTTAAATTCATGGTAAATATATAGTTCATATTTTGTGGATTATGTGATTCTCTCGAAGTTGGTTATAACGTACTTAATGTGAAAAAAAGTCATTCTAAATATTCATTGTTTTGAAAAATATGAGTTTGTGTTAGAAATCTAGTAAAAGAGGAATGTATACATTAAAAGTAAGTATATTTCCTTATTTTTTTGGTTTGTCTCATTAATAAATTCCTCAAAAAAAAGTAACTTTAAAAAATAACATTTTCCGTTAAATTTTCCTACTGGGAAATCAAAGACTGTTAAACCAATCACAAGTTTGTGATTTTCTGGTTGTTAACTTTCTCATAAACATGTTTTCTATCACTCTCCATCAGAACATGAGGATTTGATTTCTCCTCCATATCCATGTTTTCATGGAATCCTAGTATCTGTTGTCTCTGTTAACCTTTTTACTTCTCTTCAATTATTTTAAAGTGATAGATTTATTCACTCTCTTTCCGATGTGGGGCTTTTAATGATGTTTCCAAGCCCAGTTTTAAAATTGTGAGGACGCAATTCCCAAAATGGGGGAAGGATGTAACATCCCAGGTAAATGAAGAATAATATTTTTTTATATTTATTAATATTTGTGAATTAAATATTAATTTTACCTTAAAGGGGGTTTCTATGTTCGATAGCGTACCCGATACACAACAACGGGTTTCTTTGGAAGCTTATGTTGCACACTAATAATATAATATTATTATTTTAAACAGTAGTAAACTCCTAGACGTTTTATTGGTGGTAATGAACATAACTAACTATTATATGATTATACATGTATTTATATTTATCAAATAAAAGTTAGAGGCTTAATATACGAATGAATCTAATTTTAAGCATAATTTACTTTAAAAGGCCGATTACCGCCTTTTAATGGCGAATCCTTTTTAAATATAGTTTTGGTCACTTTAATACATTCTAATTGACCAAATAAAATCCTTCTTTAGAATGGGGACATCAAAATTTACTTTGTGCAATTTTCTGGAATTATTCCGATAAAGTTCATTTTTAATGAACAATGAAAAATATTGTATTTTAATTCAAAACTGCTTTTTAATCTAATTTATTTATATGGTTAGATTATCTTTTTAATTGGTTTTAAAGTGAAATTAAAATATATTTTTACCATTTAATCCAATTTTTGTCATTGGAATTAATTTTACTTTGAAATTGGATATAAACAAGAATCAATCTTTTGATAGTTATTGTTTATTAAAATCATGTTGTTTGTTTTAACAACGGGAATTAATTTTCAAATTAATTAATTCTACTTCAATGTTTTGAAATTGGAAAAATAGACATAATTTTTGAATTCGGAATATAAAATATAGCTTAGGCTGAATTTTTGGTATTTTTCTGAAAAACTTCAATTTTTGATGAATACTGACAGCACTTAGTGGTAGTTAAAAAAACATACCTTTTCATTTAAATGTAATTATACCACTTCTGTGAATTGAATTTCAAATATCCGAAATACGTGGTTGTTATAATGAAGTAAAATGTGGTTTATTAAGATGAAAATAATTTTTGGTGAATAGTAATTGTTGACTTTTATTTACCACAGTTAAAGGTAAATAGGATAATTCAAGGTTAAAAGAATATTATAATAATTCAAAACTACCTTAACACTTGTCATAACCTTATTGGATGAGTCATGGCCGACCATGGTCATCTTTTTGTCGATTTTGGGACCCCTTTCAGCCACTTGGGAGTGATAATGACAATTTAGTTTAATTAACTTAAAGTAAAGACAAAAAAGAAAAAAGAAAATATCTTTTAGTAAATTAATTTTTAGAAGGGGATATATAAATTATATTTCCTACTATAAATATTTATTGTAAAGATAAAGTGATTTCCTACATCATTGTATTTTTTTTATAATTTTTACACATCAAATAAATTAAATTATTTATGATACAATAATGATGTAGTATTTACCTCATTAATAAATGATTTAAATAAATAAGATTATAATGATTAAAATATTATCCAAAACCTTTCCAATTCCTATTGGATTATTTTATATCGAATATGAGTCATCTTATCTTCGACTATTATTATTTTTGGATTGTTAGAAACTGAATATCATTATATAATAAAATAATAGTTTCACACTTTCCTAAAGAGCCCCTCCTCTCCCTTATAAAAAAGACCACTTCTATGCAATTACTCACACCTCTCAAGCCATTTGGATCGAACAAACTCTGCCCATTTAGGATCCCTACATCCCTATCCTCCTCCTAAAAGCCTTACCTTAGGAAGACGGCACTTCAAGAAGTCCTTTGGTTCAAACCAAAGGGAGTAACCCAAATTAAAGGTAACAGTTTCTCTTAAATTGTTTTCATTAATTTTACTTCTAAAACCCCTAAACTCTTTTTATTTCTTTCATTTATAACTAAACCAGTATCCTCAATATACTAGGATGTTTTTATAAGAAGGATTCGAACTACACTTACACACACCTCCATCTAATGGATGAAGAACATAATGTTTCTGTGGATGGGAAACTAACGCCTCACGAAACGATGATTGTTCAATTACATCTTACTACCTCTCATGATGGACATTATGAGAGAAATGTATTTATATATGATATATATTATGTTTATTATTTCCTATTCTTCTGTAATATCCTTTTATATTATGCCTTTATGGTTTCTATAGTGGGTAAATATGATAATCTCATTTGAGGAAGTGCGGACTACCGCCCCCTCAAAGTGATGTGACTCGTTAATGCCTAATGTGGGATATTTAAAGGATGGAGTTAATGATATTATAATTTATATTATACTGGAATTATAATATAACTATGTATCATTATGTTTTAATTCCATTAAATTAAAATATAGAAATTAAAGTACCGTTCATGCGTACGTTCGGCTTACCGTCTCCATGAACGGTGCATTTCATTTCCTACATTTAAATGTTCTGTACTATTATAAAAACATGCATATAATGGATATATATAATATATATGATATCCAATTCATGATTAGCATTTTGGGTATAATGAAGTTTTGACCACATGGACTACTTGTAAATATAAGGTGTTCATTTTGACTCAAGTACCAAATATCGACAAAATGAACGTTATTAACTTAAATGATTAAATAATGTTTATAACATGGTAATAAGTGATATAAAAGGAATAATAAACTTGAAAAAGGTTCTTAAGAAAGTATAAATTAATTTTACTATATTATTCAGGAGATTAAATAATGATCGAGCCAAGTTGGACACGAGGTAAGGGATCAGACCTCTCTCTTTCTTTTCAAGTACTATCTTTTATGTCATTTCATTTATGCTCCATTTTCATATGATGGAGGATGTTATTTTATATTCACCATACTTTAATTGGTTTTTTTATATGATGAGATACCCCCTCTTACTCTCATCAATTCATTTTAACAATTTTTATGTGGAGCCATTAGACTGCCAAATTTTTGTAAGGGATTTTCTTATCTCACTTTTAATTCCGTGAGATTTCCATTGTTCACCACTTATTTATTACGTGTGGTGTAATGTGTACTTCCATTTATATATATTACCATGATTATCTTTATATTCACGGTATCTTGTGATTCATTTTGTGTTTATTAACTTTTAGTCATACGATTCAATTTGAATATAATGAAGTAAAGGGTTTTCATCTCACTTTTTATTCCCATGAGATTCATGATATATTGGCCACTATTTCCTTTTGTGTGGAATATGTAATTCCCCTGATTGTACTATTTCTGTAATATAATCTCATATATGAGTATTTACATAATCATTGGATGATCCTTCTTTCATGGGGCATATGTTTTGTAAGTTACCAAATCGGTAAGGGACTTCGTCTCAATCTCCATTCATTGAGGAATTTTTAGTTTTATACGTGACATTATTTTATATGATGTATAAAACCCTTTGAATTTTACTTATATTCAAAAGGAATCATTTCTCTATGAAGCATTTTACTAAACGACAAAAAATAATGTTTCTTTAACGTAAGCAGTGACAACGACCATTCCACCGCCGCGAGTATTATTTGATCTTTGGCTTCCTTAACAAGACAGAATGTTTTTAAAAGGAAAAATAAATACCAAATACTCTTTTTACGTATTTTGGTATTGAAAATGATTTTGAGAATGGATTTATTATTTCAATATATTGAAATGATATTTTATTATTGTAATGTGGAAATGTTATCTTTCATTTATGCATATGTTATGTGTTAAGATCATTTTATGGTTCTTGGGAATTATTTACGTATACGGGTGGTTCCGTGATAAACCTAGGGAGGGTGATCCCGAGATATCTCTCCAATTCATTGGGTAACCTGAAGGAGGTAAACGTGAATGTTTCCCCTTTGAGAATTAGGTAATATACTATAATGGGTATTCCAAAGTAACTCCCTATGTAGTTTTGACAGCTAAAATGTAAGTATGGTATGGATGCTGCAAGTTACCTTTATGATTTATGATTTCTATGTGTCTTTCATAAATCTTATGATTTTATGAGGTAAGTAAAAGAGTTCATGTTTTGTATGTGTTTATGAAAAAATGTTTTCATTCACTGTTTTATAACCCTTACTGATCCTTTTATGATCATCCCATGTTTTGAAATGCTTTTCACAGTACATAAAGATGAATAGGGTCAAGGATGGGATCAAGGAAAAGCCATGTTCTATTTAACATGGAATTAGACATGAATTCTTTTTTCAAGAGTTTTAATTTTATGAAAAAAGTGGATTCTGGGTAGAAGTGCCAACTTTGTAATATTTTGAGATGTAATAGTTATGTCTTAAATCTATAAAACTCTAAACTTTAAAAAATCCTCAATGTGAATTATTGATTTAATTAAATATTACATAATGATTAAGGACCGGGTCCTTCTACCAAGACCCCCGAACGTCTCCCAGAATACACGATGGATAAACCACAGAAAAAAGATACAATCAAAAAGTATCAACCAAATCAACTTAGGTATATGCCCATACATATACCTAGGTTGTCAATCACAGTTCGAATCCAACCCTCAAGCCCAAGCACAACTAGTCCACACGGGAAATCAAGTCAATCCAATCGATTATAATGATTGTATGTCAAGACTCAGCCCACACATGTATACATATTTTGAATAGCGATAAAAACGATCATATATAGTAACTGATTCATCTAAATTGTCAGACCCACATAGGATACTAGACCAGCTAAGCAATCGGACCCAAATAAGATACTAGACCACATACTCTGTCAGACCCACTCAGGATACTAGTACAGAATTCAAACTATCATAAAACATAATATACAAGTAAAATAGTCATCGTTATTGAAACCACTGAGAATCCTAGTATAGTTTTCGTCATCGTCGAACTGAAAGAGGCTTCCAGTACGGTAGTCATCCCAGTCGCATCCGTCTCTAGGGTTCCCGCACATAGCACGATCAATTCCGGGAGGGTCCGCTCCTCGATCCAAGGGGGTCGATACATCAAATATCACGAAGACAAGAGTTGTTGGATCCCGATGTTCTGTCTCATCAAAATGAACCCAACGCGATAGACGGTGCATCAATCTGACGCTCTGTCTATTGGATTTTCTATTTTGGGGGCCTGGTTGGAATTTTGCTCATTCCAAACTCTGCCATTTTCCAAATTCGACCAAAACGCAATTAGAGTATTGCAAAAGGATGGTCTCGTCCCAAGGATCCCGGTGCCTTAGATGTCATGTTGATCAGATGCGCGGTCTTAATGTTATTTACATTTATGTGAAACGGTCCTGACCCTTGAAACCCAGTGGGCTGGTGGGTCGGTCCGACCTGGTTCATCGGGTCCAACTGAGAGGGGTTTTGCCTGGCCCGACGGGGCATGGCCTGGCCTGGTGGGATGCGGCCTGGCTCGTCGTGGCAAGGCCCGACCCAACATGGCGCAGCCTAGCCCAGATTGGTGTGGCCTGGTCTAGCGTGGTGCGGCCCTGTTTCCCGAATAGGCGACGTCGAGCGGTGCCGCCCCTCCTGTCTGACAGGCCAAAACCAGCCAGTCTTCTCGAAATAAGTGGCCCGCATAGCCGGAAAACGGTTCATTTGCAACGCGGCACCAGTGGGTGTCATGGCCTCCTTTAACCTAGCTGGCAGGCAGGTGGCTGGTTCGCCGCCAAAGCAGCCCTTGGAGCAATGGCCACAGTTCTTTGCAGCACGGCGCCAAGGGGGGGCCGCAGTTCTCCATCCCGACCGGCTATGACCTGCTGGTTCTTCTTTGGCTGAGCGGCCCAAGGATGCGGGTTGTGGTTCATCTCTTCACGGCCACCACACGGGCGTTGCTTCCTCCGGTCGCCACTACCTCCTGTTCCTCTCGCCAAAATAAATATTCAAGTACCATCAGAGGGTCGTCGGTCCATGTCCGTTTGGCACGTGCCCTCCGCGTTAGGTGATATCAATTGGATGAATACAAAATAAGAATTCTCCAAGGACGGAATATAATTTCATTTACATAAAATTATATCAAACCCCTTACCTCGTAATTGAGGTTTGTTCATCGAGAAGCCATGGAAGACAAGCATCGATGTATTCGGGTGTCACGGAATACGGCGTTGCAGAGAACGATGTCGTTCCGTCAATGCTGGAAGTCTTTATCATAGACGGAGTTCCTCATCAGTGGTGTCTTCTCCCATGATGCAGAGGAAGAAGAAAAGATGAAGGAAATCCTCATGATCTTGTTCTGGTTGAAAATAAAAGTGGAGAGAAAATGCTTCCCGTTCTTCGAGTCATGGAGCGTTCTTCGCGGAGCGGAACACTTCCTTCTAATTCTCAAGAGGATTCCCCAACGACAGAATTTTCATGGAAAATATTATAAAAGATACCCAACATTAATAGAATTTCTATGCAGTTAAAATTTATTCAAATGAATTAAAAGATTAATTAAATGTGGCCTTTAATTAATCCATGTTGTTGGAATTAATTAAGAGGAGGTGAAGAGTTTAAAAATTCAATAGAAATGAGGTGGATAGTTCACATTAAAATAGGGGAGTTGTCAACTTAAATGATAGAGAGTTAATAGGGAGTTTAAGGAATGTTAAAGGGTTAGGGGCTCGTTTGAGCCCTACCTCACATTATCCTCTCATGGGAGGTTATTTGGGTGTGGGCCCCACCTTTAACTTCCCCTTGTTTAAAATAAACACCAAATATAAATAAAACGGTGTACAACAATTTAATTTTATTTATTATAAATCCCAAAAAAAATTAACTTCTCCTCCTGAGCAAATAAAATTGCGGTAAAGGTCCCCCTAAGTGAATAATGATGCTACGAGTTCATCAGTACCCTTAGATTTCAATTCTGAGCACCAGTTCAAATGATATAAAGTCATGTATGTACGTTTATTGAAGGTACACAAACAAAACTTCAGAAATTGATTCCAGGCACACCGGGCCACATAATTAGGTGCTTTCAAAAACCACAGACTCGTAAAATTCCTATTAATTTAAGAAAAAATTTCATGGAAATTTCTGGGTATTTACATTACTCCCACCTCAGGCCTTTACATCCCCGTAAAGCTACAACACACACTAGTGAAACAAATGTTGGTACTGAGAAAGCATATGAGCCTCCCGCTCCCATTTTTTCTCCTCGAGGTTCTCGTTATGCCAGCGAATGTTCACCAGAGGAATCGACCATCCATATAGCACCCGCTCCTGTCGATCATTGATCTCCATAAGCTCCTCTGTGAATGTCTCCCCGTCATCAATATCCAGCTTCCCATGGTTGATGATGTGGAATGGGTCATGCATGTATCTCCTCAGCTGAGATACATGGAAGACGTCATGCACCCGGGGAAACTGAGGTGGAAGGGCTAGGCGGTAAGCCACCTCTCCTTCTCTAATGTGGACCTAGGATGGTCCGATAAAGCACAGAGATAACATACCGCCGCAGCCAAATCTTTATTGACCTCGTCTCGGTGAGACTAATATAAAAATGTGGTCCCCATTCTCGAACAACAGTGGTCTCCAACTCCTATCATCATAAGATTTCTGTCTGCTCTGTGTAGTATTTATCCGCTCCTGGATAATCTTCACCTTCTCTATCGTAGCCAGAACCATCTCTAGTCTTACAAGTGCTGACTCGCCTGGGTCAGTCTAGCACAGAGTTGATCTGAAAGGTCAGTCATAAAATTCCTCGTAAGGTGCCATCCCGATGGTGGAGTGGTAGCTATTGTTGTATGCAAACTCAACCAAAGGTATATGATCCTCCCAGGTGCGACCAATGTCAAGAAAACACGCACTGATCATGTCATCATCATTCTGAATTGTCCTCTTAGTCTAGTCGTCCGTCTGAGGATGGAAGGCGGTGCTCAAACGTAGAAGCTTCCCAAAAGCCTTCTGTAACCCCTTCCATAACCGGTAAGTGAATCGATCATCTCAATCAGAAACGATAGACGTTGGCACACCATGAAACCATACGATATCTTGAATGTAGAGGCGTCCCAAGCTCTCTACTGAGCCCTGCTCTCTGATCTGTAGGAAGTGGGCCGACATGGTGAGTCAGTCTATGATCACCCAGATAGAGTCGGGTCATCTGGATGTATGTGGAAGCCCCATCATGAAATCCATAGATATCCCATCCCACTTCCACTCTAGTACCTCTAAGGGCTATACCAAGCCTACTGGTACGTACTTCTCAGCCTTCACTTGCTGACTAGTGAGGTATTATGATACAAACTCTTCTATATCCTTTTTCATACCCAGCCACCAGTGTTGTCATCTATGTTCCTGATACATCTTCACCACTCCTAGATGTACCATTAGAGGGGATGTGTGAAACTCCTTCAGCACATCCTCTTGTTGTTCAACTGGTACCATAGTATGTCCCTAGAAGTGGATGACATGCTCCCCTCCTTCAGAAAATCCATTAGGAGCCTGACTTGTGGATATCAAAGCACGTCATGTCTCGCAGTCAATGTCCCCATGCACTGCCTCCCTGACTCACTGAAGAAGTGGAGGAGTGACTGTAAGAGACAGAAGAAAGTCTGCCCCATCTATATCACCAAAGGATATCTGCAACGCGTCTAGATGCTATGTCGCCTCTCCTAGATGCTGAATGCACGCTTTTTTTCTAAGAGAATAAGCTACAATGTCCCCCTTTCCCATGATTATAGATTACCTCAAAGTCATGGTCATGGATGAACTTGATCCATCGCCGTTGTCTTAGGTTCATGTCCTTCTGCGAGAATATGTACCTGAGACTCTTTTGGTCAGAGTAGACTGTAAAGCGCTCACCCATAAAATAGTGCCACCACATCTTCAAGGCAAAGGCAACTGATACTAACTACATGTCATGGGTTTTGTAGTTCTTCTCATGTTGTCTCAACTACCGTGAACCATATGTGATCACCGCTCTCTCCTGCATCAGGACAGACCCGGGTCCGGTCCCTGATGTGTCGTACTAATGTACCTACCCAACACCCTCCTCATGTAGCCTCAAGATGGGTGCACTGGTCAATATCTTCCTTAGCTCTTGAAAGATCTGTTGATATATATATGACAACATTATGGTTTTCCCCTTCTTCATTAACGCTGAATGAGGTGATTCAACTCTGGAGAAGTTTGGCACAAATCTCTTATAGTACTGAGCCAGGCCTAGGAAACTCCTCACCTCCTTCACGCTCCTGGGTGGCTCCCAAGAATGTACAGCATCGATCTTTGCTAGATCCAATGAAACTCATGCCTCTGAGATTACGTGTCCTAGGAAGTGAACCTCTCGAATCCAGAATGGGTACTTCGAAATCTTACCATAAATCTGGTTCCCTTGGAGTGTGTCTAGTACTACCAGCAAATGGAAGGTGTGCACCTCCTCAGTAGTCGAGTAAATTAGAATGTCATTGATTAAAACTACGTCAAATTGATTAAGGTAGGGCGGGAAGATCCTATTCATGAGACTCATGAACACTTCTGGAACGTTGGATACGCCGACGGGCATAACCAAGAACTCAGAGTGGCCATACCGACACCTAAAGGCCATCTTCACCACATCCTCATCTCGAACTCTAAGATGGTGATAGCCTGACTCGATGTCTATCTTTGAGAACCATCGTGCTCCCTTAAGCTAATAAAAGAGGTCATAAATCCTCAGGAGTGGGTACTTCTTCTTCACAATCACCTGATTTAGGCGAAGGTAGTCATAACACAAACACAATCTCCCATCCGCCTTCTTGGAGAACAAAATCGGAGAAACCTTGGGTGAAACACTGGGTCAGATAAATCCCTTTCCCCGCAAGTCCTCAAGCTATACCCTCAACTCATGAAGCTCGGCGAGAGCCATCTGATATGCAGGAGTAGATATCAGTGTTGTCCTAGGGTACATGTCTATGTATAAGTCAACCTCTCTATGAGGAGGTAGTTCAGGGATGTCGTCAGAAAAAATGTCTGAATACAGATCCACCACAATAAGAAAAAATCGTACTCCGCACATCAACCGCTCTGAGGATGAGACTAGATATCTTATGTGTGATTGACTTCCATCTCCTCTGCGAAATTCCATCCTGCACTACAAAGGCTCCCTTCTCGCCAGTGAAGGTGAACCTGGTCCCATCCGTGTGGACACACCACACTTTGCGCATAATACAGTCAATCTGAGCATGGGCTGTAGATAACCAGTCCATACCCAACATGACGTCGTAAGGCCTCGACGCTGCTACAAAAAAATACCAGCTGAAAATCTTGTCTCTTAGAGTAAGCTCACACTACCGACACAGTGTGTAATCATCAAGTATTCTCCTATAAGAGTCTCTAGCCATAAATATCATGCCAAAGACTCCATTGGAATCTCTGAGATCTGAACAAGGGAAATGAAAATAAAAGAATTAATCACAGCTCTGTCTATAAGTACTACAACATGGGTGTTGTAGACACAGATAGTACCTCGAATTATCTCAGGTGCACCGTGGTCATAGGCCTCGACTGCCTGAAGCTGAGCCTGCCTCTTTCTGTCAGCTCCCTGTGGTCGAGATGGTCCTCCTGGTTGTGGTGGTGGTAGATCCTCGGAATGTCATCCACCACCCGCTACTCTGCCAGCTCCTCTGCCATATCCGCCTACTCCCGGTGGACCACCACAGTCAAACCTCTTCCTCTACCTGTTAGGTCTCTCTATGGTCTTCTGCCCATCTGCATGGCAGGTCAGGCAGTCTCGAGGCATGTGACCCTACCCGTCGCATGCCTAGCACTGCATGCTCCTCATATAGTCGGCTCTAATTCGGTGCCCCGCACAATTGAACCTGTATGCTAAGGCCTCCCACCAAATGGATTAGTCTTAGTGTACCTCTATATCAACTTTCTACTGCCTGGTGTAGAATACTCCGCTACGTGTTGCCCGGCGTTGGGTCTCGATACTGATGTTGTCTCATAAAGAAAGCTCTCCACAAGAAGGGCTCTCTCCAGCGCTCCCACATGCGTCAGAATTCTGAAGAAGATCATCGAAGCCCTGATCTCATGTATGATTCCATGCTCAAAGGTCTAGTCCTTGAGGAACAGGTCGTGTACCATATCCATGGAGTAGCGTGAGAAGTATGTGAACCTCCCTGAGCACTGATCTACTATCAAGCTGCCCTTCTGTAGATGAAGTAACTCCTAAATCCATACCACATGGAGGGTTGCTAGAATAAACTCTGAGCGGAAGAGACTCTCGAAGTCTATCCATAGTAAAGATTCCTCTTCATGCACCTAGATCATCAACCTCCATCATCTACCTACTGCGGCGTTCAGGAGACTCGTAGCAAGGATCTCCATATGGTCGGCTCGTGTCCCTACAAATCTGAAAACTCTATTTACAGCCTCCAACCAATCCTTAGCTGACTGTGGGTCCGTCTCTCCCCAACACCTGGGCGGCCTCTGGAACTAGAACTCGTGAAACCCACTCAGGTGGTGAGAACTCTCTGATTCTAGGGATAGTGGTATCAGTGGCCCAGCGGGTAGTGGTACCGCTGGTGCCTCCGCTGTGATGGGGCCTTACACCAAGGCCTCGTCACTCGGTGGGATACCATCTCTTACATAACTCGGAACCCTAGCTGGAAGCCTTCATGGAGCCATCCTGAAAAGAAACATGTGTGCCACGGTCAAAACTGTATACCTGGTGAGATGACACAATGTAATCAAAAAGAAAACTTTTCAAGGGAAACACACATGAAATCAATGTTTTTGTGCACTGAGTCGGATATCCGAGGTCAGGGTCTTGGTGTATGGATACGTCGACTGCCGCACCAACACTGGGCTCACTGGACTAAAAACCACACTCAATACTCCTAACACTCTTTCTTCATAGTAAGATAGATCATAGTCCTATGTTCTGCGGTAGAACCAACTCCTCTAATACTAATTTATCATGACCCATCCTCGGGGCTCATGTCGTGACTACCCCAAGACCGCCTTCCATAGGCCAGGGGTTGGCAACTAGCACCTATGGCATAAATCATGATAAAAATGAAAGGCATTGCCTTTATTAAAGTAAACAAACACAATAGAGTATGCAACAGAAGAATGCACTAAGTAATACTGAATACAAAAGTATGTGCTGAAAGATAAGGGGCTAATAATACAATCCCAACATTAAGTCAAGTACAACTGAAAAGCGAGTACAACAGTAGTAATGTAAAACAACAACCACTAAGTCATCCTCTGGAAATCCCACCTGAAGGGTGGTTACAGATGGCCTCCTCAGCACCTTGGGTCTGGTCGTCCGCTCCGTGTATGTCACACCAAGTGGTCCACCACCGGGTACCGTCCAGCTCCACATGCCTCCACCTTGATCATTGATTTCTGTCGTCTTCATCCAACACAACGTAGTGCGGGCATAGACAGTGCAGGGGTGAATATATGATACTCAGTAGAGAACCTGAGACCCTGGAAGGTCTCCCAGAATCAAAGAAGGATAAACTAAAGAATAAAGATACAATCACGAAGTATCAACCAACTCTACTTAGGTATATACCCTTACATATACCTATGTTATCAATCACAGTTCGACACCGACTCTCAATCCCAAGAACAACCCAGTCTACACAGGGGAGAAAGTAAATCACATATATGATAATGACTGAAAGTCAAGACTCAGTTCACACATGTATACATATTTTGTATAGAGATAGAGATGATGAGATGTAGTCACTAATTTATCTAAGCTGTCGGACCCACGTAGGATACTAGACCAGCTAAGCTGTCAGACCCAGGAAGGATACTAGACCAGCTACTTTGTCGGACCCACTCAGGATACTAGTACTTAAGTCAAACTATCAGACCCACTTGGGATACAAGTATCGTAGTCATAGTTGTCTAACCCATGGAGGATTTCAATACAGTTGTTTTCATCGTCGAACCCACGGAGGATTCCAGCACAGTAGTCGTCGCAGTCACAACCAGCACTAGGGTTCTAGCACACAACAAGCTCGATTCTGGGACGGTCCGCTCCACTAGCCATGGGGGTCGATACATTGACTATCAAAAAGTCAAGAGTTTATGTATCACGTAGTTCTGTCTCGTCAAAATGAACATGACGTGACAGATGACACATCAATCAGACACCCTATATGAGAGATATTGGTTTTCAGTTCCAGGAGGCCGGTTGGAATTACCCTCATTCTAAACCTGGATGTTTTCTAATGTTGACCAAAACTAACTTTGAGTATCTCCAAAGGAATAACTCGTCATGAGGATCCCAGTGTCGCAGATGGCGCATCGACCAAACACATCTTCTTAATGTTATTCACATTTAAGTGAAACGGGCTCGGCCTGTCAAGCCCAATGGGCAGGCGGGTCGGCCCGACCAGGTTCGGCGGGTCGGACCCAGAAGGGGGTCGGCCCGGCGCGTTGTGGCGTGGCCTGACCCAGTGTGGCGTGGCCCGGTGGGATGAGCGGTGTTGGGGGGTGCGGCCCCACGGTTTCTTGAACCGGCTGCGCCGAGCGGTGTCGCCCCTCCAGTCCGGCCGACCAAAGTTGGCCGGTCTTCCTGGCACGAGCATCCCACATTGTTGGGCCACGGTTCATCCACATCGTGTTACGAGTGGGTGTCGCGGCCTCCTTTAACCCGGCTGGTAGGCGGCCGAACTGTTCATTGCCGAAGCGGCCCGCTGTTCTCCAGGCCGGCCAGCTACAACCGGCCAGTTCTTCATTGGCCTAGCAGCCCAAATATGTTTGTCGTGGTTCTTCCCATCATGGACAACACACGTCCGACTCTTCCTATTGTCACCACTTCCTCCCATTGTCGCTGCCAAAATAAATATTCAATTACCATCTAAGGGTCATTGGGCTTTGTTAATTCGGCATGTGCCCTCTACGTTTGGCGATATCAATTGGTTGAAGACAAAACAAGAATTCACCAAGGATGAAATATAATTTCATTCACTTAATATTATATCAAACCCCCTACTTCATAATTGAGGTTCATTTTTCGATGATCCACTAAAGACGAGCATCGCGGTAGTCAGGCATCGTGAAAGACGGCGTTGCGGAGAATGGTTATGTATCGACAAAATTGGAATTCATTGTTGTAGATGTCATTACACGCAAGTGGTGTATTCTCCATTGATGCGGAAGAAGAAGAAAGGATTAAGGCATTCCTCACGATCTTGTTCCAGTTGAAAAGAAAATAGGAGAGAAAAATCTTTATGTTCTTCAAGTCATGGATCGTTCTTCGCAAAGAGGAACACTTCCTTCTAATTATCCAAGGGTTTTCCCACCAAAATACTTTCCATGGAAAGTATTATAAAAGCTACCGAGAATTAAAAGTACTTCCATGCAATTCAAATTGATTCAAATGAACTCAATGATTAATTAAATGTGGCATTTAATTAATCCTAGATATTGGAATTAATTAAGAGGAGGTGAAGAGTTTAAAAATTCAAAAGAGATGATGTAGAGCGTTCACATTAAAATAGGGGAGTTGTCAAATTAAATAAAGGGGAGTTAATGGGTATTTTAATGAATGTTAAGGTGTTAGGGGCTCATGTGGGCCCCACATCACATTATCTTCTCATGGGAGGTTATGTGGGTGTGGGCCACAACTCTGAATTCCCCTTGTAGTAAATAAACTCCAAATATAAATAAAATTGTGTACAACAAATTTATTTAATTTATTATAAATTCAAAAAAATTAACTTCTCCTCTTGAGAAAACGAAACTATGGAAATAGTCCCCTTAAGCGAATTTTGATGTTGAGTGTTCATAGATGCCCTAAAATTTCAATTCTGAGCACCGGTTAAAAAGATAGAAAAACTCAAACGTACGTTTACTGAACGTAGTCAAACAAAACTTCAAAAATTTATTCTGGGCACACCGAGTCTCAGAATTAGGTACTGTTAGAAACCACAGACTCATAAAATTCCAAATTATTGAAAAAAAAATTCCTTGAAATTTCGGGGACTTTACATATATAATGAATATCAAGAACTCATTTAGATCATGATAATGAATAAATATCCATATCCATATATTGATGTATTTATATATGAAATATAAAGGGATTAATACCTCACTAAATTGTATCTTCTATCCAGATATCATAATTTTATAGTGAGGATGGTGGATATTCTTTAGACTATATATCATATAATGGATGGACACTATGTATTCATGTTGATCACTTTTTGACTCACAAATTCTCAATAAAGTGTAATAGTCATAATTAATTGAGAATTTTTATATTACCAATACATGTTTGTGGTTGTAATTATATATTATATTCAAAATTACTAAAAATTCATCAACAAAACTAATGATAATTTCTAAAACTAGATATGAACATTGAGATTGAGAATATATATATGATATGTAATGTTATAATGGGGTTTTCATGAAAAATATTCATTATTGGAAAATGATATCGCCAACATAGGGATATATTGGGATCATTTAAAAAACAATGTTATTTTTTAATGTTCAAACCATTTATATAATAGATACCTCATTGTTTACTCTAATTATATAGGTACTACCTATGTTTTATGAATAACATTACAAGATTAAAAAAAAAATCCTTGTAAAATCATAAGGCTGTCATTATTTTCATGAATGATAATTTTTAATAAAGATTCAAGGATTAGAAAAATATGATATTAACTACAACTATAATAACACTTCCTTAAAGTGGAGATGGATTTATGGTATATGTGGTTACATCAAATACGATCTTGGGGTGTTTACTCATACAGAATGATTATGTAATACCATATAACTCAAGAAAGATGAATTTTCATTATGAAAATTATCCAATTCATCATTTAGAGTTTACAATAGTATAATTCTTATAGAACATTTATAATAATTATATATATATAGTGATTTTTGGAAAATATATGTGTTATAATATCTTTAAGGTTAAATTATAATAAATTGTTCTCAACATACTTCAATGAAGATTATTAGATTTGACCATGGACTATGAATGCTCATTCCATTACCGTCCAGGGAAACTGAAAAATGTGTTTGACTCTATAATTATAAAAGATTCATTAATAATTTAGATGTTGAGGATTTAGTGTTATCTATTCTTCTATGAAATGTAAATAATAAACATGGGAATATAAATGAAGGAATAACATCCTAACATATATATATAATTACTCAATAGTCTATTCTAGGGAATATTTTGAAATTCCCTAGAGGAGATATAGAGAAAAAAATATGGATTAAATTAGTATATTGGAAGAATCAAATTTCCAAAACAAATAAAGAAGCATTTGTGGGATTTGGGACATGTAAATTCACATCCTCAGATCATGAGAAAATGAAATATGTAACTCCCTATGATTTTGTGAGTTATTTTTTTAGAATTTATTTAACTTTTTGTTAATTTTTATTTCACATGACACTGAAAATATTTCATTATATACATATATATATTAAAAAAATTCAAACATTCCTTTCACACACAATACCTATTGGGAATTCACAATAAGAAATACCAACTTGGATTGTACTCCTACCAACTTTGACTTGGTGTAGGATACACATAACACATAGTTTCTATGATAAATATTTATATTTTTATAAATAATTAATTAAATGATATAATTATAACCTAACCATTAAAAATAGTTATATGAATATTTATAACTACGTTCCAAATATTTTATATAATTTTTTTAATTAAATATTTCTTATTGATAATGAAAGATATGATTTTTGGTATAGTCATCCAATGATTAAAAACATCATTTTATCAAATGGAATGATTCTAATAATGAATGTAATTTTAAAATCATATTGAAATTTAATTTAATAAAATAAAAATCATTTTTTAATTCATATTTTCAAAATATATATTAGATTATTTTTTTGTATTTTTCTACCAAACTTAATTTTTTATGAATAGTGAAAATACTACATTTTAATTAATAACTGCTTTTTTCTCATAAATTATTATTGATAAATGATATTTTAAATATATTTTGAGGTAAAATTAGGTAATTATTACATATATTAATAAAATATAATTTATTAGAATCAATTTCACTTTGAAACTGAATATAAAATCTTAATAAAATTTTGATCTTTTTCAAACAGTAAAACCTCGTTATTTCACCCCATTTGGAAGATTAGAAAAAATATTAATTTTTATAATTTGGTGAATTGAATTTCATAATTCTAACATATAAAATTTCATTCAGTATAACATTTAGATTCTAATATGTCCATTATAATTTTTTACCAAATGGATTTGTAAAAGTGATTAAAATTAATCAGAATAGTTAACACCAAATTAAGCTTAATTATGGACTATTCCTTAAAATAAAGGGTCCAAATGACCTATAAAATTTTAAAAAATCCATTGTATGCCCATATTTATCTCATAAACCTTCCATTATTTTGTTTTTTTTTGTATTGGTTTTAATTGTTTTAAGGAAATATCATGTATACACATAACTTGTTTTTTGAAATTCCGAATGAGTCCTATTCTTTCCCTTTAAATGGCCACCATCACTCACCATTCCTCAAAAAAATCAAAAAATTTATGTTCATCCATGATCTTTCCAGTTAGTCTCCCAAAAATTCTATATTTTACCTTGATTCCTTCCTTTAAAAAAAATCTTCTGAAGGAATCATTTTTTCACAAACCAAAAGGACATACCCGATGAAGAGGTAACATCTTCTCCCAAAAAACTTTCCTTTATTTCCCTTCCACACCCCTCCACTATATTTATTCCATTACTAGGTAAAAAAAACATGTATATTCTATATAATATGATGTTTTTATGAAAATTTTATGAACGATACTTACACACACCTCCATCTAATAGATGTCGAACATATTGTTTCTTTGTACGATGAAATTATGCCTCTCAAAATAATGATAATTCATTTGTAAATTACAAAAAATCATGCTATCCATTATAATGGAAAATATGTTTATATATGTAAGATATTTTATTTAATATTTATTTTGCGTCCTTTATTCCATTTACTACACACATCATTTTTACATTCCATTTGGTGTTAATATGATAATCTCGTTTGGGGATGTGTGGACTACCACCCACACAATGTTATTTGATTCATTCGCACGACACATGGAATGTATTAAGGATGGGTTTAATGAAAATAAATAATATATATGATATATTAATACTACATGAATAATGATATATATATATAATTTACACAAATTATTTTAATAAGACAATAATGAGGGAAAAAATGTTCATGTGTATGTACGGTTTACCATATCCATGAATGGTGTATTTAAATTCATTAATCTTTATGATAAAAATTATTTTAATATAAATATATTGTATATACATGATATTTATATTATTTTCTACATTCTATAATCCTGATATATTTATATGAACCTACTACAAAACAAATTAAGACACATGCGAAGAACAAAGCGAAATTAACGAAACTGAAACTTAACATAAGATCTTTAAAAATCATGTAATATGAGGTCATAATAGAACCATATATATTAATATATATAATAAATTGAATATTTAAATGATTTCTAACAAACATATATTTATTGTACATGAATCTTGTATGATTATGGAGATCTTCAAGATACAAGGTAAGGGGATTTCATCTCACCTTTAATTTCAATGTCAAACAAGTTATGTTCTCCACTATTAACATTTTTTGGTGCATGTAATGCCAGTGATTATATTATATGTATATTGTATTTCAAATTATGGTTATTCAGAGGTCCATTATTTGATCTTTCTTAAATGGGGTTTAATTTTCATACGGTACTCAATCAGTTTAATGTTTTCTCTCAATTTTCCTTCATTGAGACTCATATTTTGTTATAAACATAAACTATTTTTAAGGGGTATATATTTTAATTTTTCCTGAAATATCATGAATCTCAATTTTATATGATATTATATGATTCATTTAATTTAATTTACTTGTATGGAGTGTATGATCCTATGATACCAAGTTATAAGAGTGTTTTTATAGAATCTCATAGCTTTTCAAAATTGTTTATACTTATGCTCCCTTTGATGAAATTTTATGACAATTTCCTCTAGAATCTCCATGGGATTCCTTATCCTCTATTATTTCATGATTCAAATTTTTATTGGTACCATATTCTAATATTTGATACATAATATATTTAAGAATTTGTTTTTAGGAAAGCCTGACATTACCCTTTCATCGGTAAAAAATATGTGTTTTCTAAAAAGGGATTCCAAGATTATTATACCATTAAAATATAATATATAATATTCAAAGTTACTCTTTTTTCTTTTACCAATATATTAAAGGGAATCTTATTGTCTCTTTCTAAATAAGGAATTTTTTTTTGACATCATACGACATGTATGGATTTAATCACCATTATTTCCTCAAAGATCCATTTTCTTTTTTCAAAGGTTAATATTTAATAAAATGTTTTTAAAATATATTTTCAATTAAAATGGTTTTCAGAAAATATTCTAGCATATTTTATTAGTGTTCATGAAAAATGGTTATCTAAATGTTTTCAATCTTATTTTATATATTTTATAGTAGAGTTTTATTAAACACATTTTGAAGACTCCTTTAATGGTTTTAAAGTGTTTTCAATGAATAATGTTTTTAATCTGTGTTGATAGTTACATTAACAATTTTCAACGAAAAAGGATCTCAATATTATTTCAAGTATTATTTATATATTTTGAAATTTATTTACAAAGAAAATGGTTTTAAAAAGTTTTTATATTATAAAAATAATTTTTCACAGAAGAATGGATATTTTAATCTAGAAATACATTCAAATAAATTTCAAAATTGTTTTTCAACTAATATGATATCCTTTACTGTTAATCATACCTTTATGCAGAATTTAATCAATGTTTATATTCATATTCTTTCTCTGGATGGATTATGCATTGATGGAATGGTGATATGAATCCCATTTCTCTTTCACTGGTTATATTCTTTTGAAACCTGCTTATTTTCACGAGTAATATTATTTAATGAAATAATTTTGAAACATGTCACTTCCTACATGTTATGATATGTTTACATGTTTATGATACCCATTTCAATTAATGGGATATTCTATGTTATTTATGATTTTTTGGTACATGTATGTATAATTTCATTTTTTTATGGGTGGAACCTATATATCCTTCCAATACATTGGTATATGCCTTTCAAATACACTATACCTAGTTTTAGTGTTTATGTATTCATCATTCCAAATCAAATATACCAACTACGGTCTTTGGGTGTCTGTTTGTATAATTTTTACGAATTCCAAAAAAGTTATGTAATGTCAATGTTTCAAAAGTGAGGGTCTCTATAGTTTGTATCAAAAAAAAATGTATAGTTATACATTTGAAACTAGGATTTGAAAGATGTAGTGATATCCCTAGGTATAGTTATAATGAAATTTCTAGGGATGTCTCTAAGAATAATAAAAAAGGTTAGATAATGATTTTGAAAATTTCCTAGAATTTATGTTGTGAATAAAGTGAGTTGTACAAAATATGTATCAAAATTAGATAATTTTTATCCATCCAATTCATTGGGCATCTAATTTTATAATGTTTATGAATTATGAAAAAATTATGTAACGTTAATCTTTGAAAACTAGTATCATAAAAAACGTATAGTTATCCTTTATAAAATAGGATGAGAAAGATGTAGTGATAGCCCTAGGTATAGTTATAATACTTTGTCTAGGGATGTCTCTAAGAATAAGCATAAGGATTATATAATGTTAACCAAAATTTTCAGGAATTTATGTAAAGGATAGAGTGAGTTGTATATAATTAATATATACTGGTTTGGATACTACAGGTTGATGTGGATTTGGAACAGTTGTACAAAGGGGTGATAGTACTAACAAGATTATCTAAGCATGACTCGGGGTAAAATGGTACGTGACAATAGGCCTTACTACATACCTGATTAAACACTAGCGGATGGATATGCATTAGGAATTCACAAAAACATCACAATACATCATGAATGATATAGATATAGGTTATCGATAAATAAACTTGTTAAAACCTATTGTGTCAAGGATTATGGAATGTGTCATGATTTTGAAAAACTATAAGCAATTATTTTCCTGGATATGTTGTTTTCTTCTATGATAAGTAATTATCACACTATGTTTCATGTTTTAGTCAATATCTAGAACTGAACAAAACTGGATTAATTTTGAATGTGATGGACGATTTAATGATGAGTAGTCAAGTCGGATGATGACTAAAATGAAAGATATTGTGATAATGCCTAATTAGTTTCCACAGAACATGATTAACAATATTTAACAAAACCAATACTCTTCACTCACTAAGGAAGAGAATGAAATAGTCTTCTGGTATTTCAGGTAATTGAGACTGTGATGGAATGATTATTCAGTATCCTTTATTTGAAGAGTGTGGAAAAAATAAACTACTTGAATTTATTACTGAGACAAGATGGTTTTTTGATAGTTTAATATTAGAAAACAAAGTAAGGGACTGCACGGGAAAAATAAATAGTTCAGTTAATGAAATTGATGTGAATTTTGGCCTCCCTAAGTCATCATCAAAGGTTATGTGTTTAAAATGTGGATAAAATGGTCATTATGAAACCCAATGACAGAATATTAATGTTCTCGAATATAAATAGTAGGGTGGTGTGAGTAATGGTTTTATTGTGGATGATAATGAAACTAAAAGAAAAATGTGAAAGGAAAGATGTATTTTTATTAATAGATTAAGGATAAAGTAATAAAAGAATTTATGTATTCAAATTCAAAAGTTATGAATGATGAAATATGAACTTATAGTGTTATGTATATTTTTCACATCATATTTAAAATGTAATATTGAATTTTCCCAATGGACCGGTGAATTGATTTAATGTCAGGTTGATTTTTCTACTAAGGGAAGGTAACCATTAATATTTTCATTATTACACGGTAATTCATTATCGATAATGATACATGGGATAACAATAAGTAAATTAGTAGGAATTTATTACCTTATAACTATGTAAGGACTTATTTAGAGGTGGTTTATTCTACCATTAATAATTTTTATAATATTAATGGATATAAGTTAAAGATCTAAGACACTTTGGACTGAGGAAGCATGTGTGTTTTCTAAAAGGATTTATATTAATTCTGGTTGTTACCAAGTTTCAAGAAAATATATGATGAGTGTATTTTCATGTTTCGAATGTGAAAAACTTGATCTAATTTGTGATATATAGGTGAATTAATGTTTATCTGATTTTGTGACTCTTTTTCTAATGTTTTGTATTTTTCATATTTGAGACGGGTTATAAGGTTAACTATTCAGGAAACATTTATTTTAATATTCAGAGGAAGTATTTGTGCACAGAGATTGTGTTGAAAACCTTATTTAATAGGATAATTCACCATTAACATTAGTTCAATGATTTCCATATTATATATTTTTTTTCATTTTTTTAGAGAAGGACATCATGTATGATGGGTGATAACCATCATGTCTGGAAAGTCTGCAGGTCTTGACCCCATGACCGAAGGACGATAAGGGTTTCATAGATAAAGATAACCAATTCTATATCGTGGTTAATGTATAATTGTTTTCTTAATATTTATGATGAACCAGTATTGTTACATTATATGATTATGTAGGATGGCTTTGAAAAGATAAATAGTTATACTTTTTCATTCTTGGAAGGACCCTAAGATCTGTTAAATGTGCATTTTAGTTCTTATGCATCAAAGTTAATTTACAGACATTCCTTCCATGAGGTAATGGATGTATTCATAATTTTTCAAAACAATTCCCAAGAATGATATTTTGATTATAGAATTTCATCATGAATTACTAAAAATTTTGAAAATTATCAACAAACTTGTTGTCCTAAAACTTTATTTTTCATTTAGTTGATTGCCTTTTAAGTCATAAAATATTTAAAACGTTAAGGCCCTCAAAATTCCTTTTGTCATTCAATTTTTTTGATTTATTACCTTATTAAATCCTTATAAATATTTACACATTTCATAAATTTCCAATATTCACTCCCTACCAATGTTATTCTATGTGGAACCGAGTTATATGTAACTTTTTGTAATAGTAATGGTTCAAAAATTCCCCTTTTATGGGATGTTTTAGTATCCATTTTTATGATGTGGGTTTATATTATTGAAAATTTCTTGTATTAATCCTTTTATAAATGAGGGAAATTTTGAGAGAGAAATTTATTTTATGGGGGGTAGAATGTATCACCCCAATATTTTATGAATTATTTTTTACAAATTAATTTATCTTTTAGTTATTTATCAGTTTATGTTACATTAGAAGTAGTTCGTTATATATAAATATATATATAAATATATATATATATATGAAACACAAGGTCAAACATTCCATTCAAAAAAAATATCGACTGGTCTTGTGCTATATGGAATACCAACTTGGCTTGCACTCCAAGGAACAACGAATTGGCGAATTATGCACACAACGTTTAGTTTCTATGATGATAATTGATATATATATATATATATATTAAAATGATATAATTATAACCTAATCGTAAAACATATTTATATGACTAGTAATAACTAATTTTCATATTTTTTTATAATATAATTATATAAATAAAACATATTGATAATGAAATAAGTAATATTTGGTAAATTCCTTCTATGTTTAAAAACATCATTTTCTCGAATAAACCCATTCTTATAATGAATGCAATTTTAGAAATATTTTGAAATTTAATTCCATAATATAAACATCATTTTGGAATTCATAATGTCAAAATTATCATAGGATTAATATTAGGTATTTTTTTAGTAACACTGTTTTTTATAAATAGTGATAAATACTGATTTTTAATTAGAAACGACCTTTTTGTATAATTAATTATTACATATAAATGATATTATAAATAATTTTTAAGAAATAATTAGATAATTATTAAATCTATTAATACAATTTAATTCATTAAAATCTATTTCACTTTGTAATTGAATATAAAATCATAAAAACAGTTAATCCTTTTCCTACTCTAAAACCTAGTTATTTCGTCCCATCTATGGGATTTGAAATAATCATAATTTTTCTTATTTTTTGAATTAAATAAAAAAATTCCTAGATAACCCAATTTATCAATCTATTATTTAGATTCTAATAATACCTTGTTATTAATTTGACAAAAATGATTAGTAAAAGTGATAAAATTAATAACATTAGGTAAGACCAAAGTATGCTTAATTACGGACTAAACCATAAAATTAAGGGCCCAAATGAGGAAAAAAGATGTTCAGAACCCATTTTATTTCCATATATAGGGAACTAACCTTTTATTATTTCGTTTCTTTTGTTTGGTATGACTTTTTTTAGGTAAGAGCATCTGCACACCGAATAATATACTAGAAATTCCAAATGATTCCCTTTCCTTCCTAATAAAAGGATACCACCTATACTCATTTGTCACACATATAAAACCATTTATTTTTGTCCATGATATTCCAATGTATCCTAAAACCAATACTACCTTCTATATTGAGGCCTATTATTAGGAAGAAATATTTTCAAGGAATCACTAGACACAAAACAAAAAGAGTTACCTGGTGAAGAGGCAACGTCTTCTCTCAGACTCATTTCCTTCATTTCCATTCATCACCCCCTCCACTCTCTTAATTACATTATTTTGTAACAAATATAATAATTATACATGGATGTTTTTATATAAATTTTAGGACCTAAACATTCACAAACCTCCATCTAATGGATGTTGAATGTACAATTTCTGTGTACAATGAACCACTCCCTCACAAAATGATGATTTTTCATTTCTCTTTTACCACAAATAATGGTGTCCATTATGATTGAATGTCAATTTATATATTTAATATATTATTTTTAATATTTATTTAAACTAACTTATTACATTTAATACACACAACACATTACTTTCCATTTTTTGTCAATACGATAATCTCGTTTAGGGATGTGTTGACTATTACCCCATCAAAGCGATGTGATTCGTTCACACACCACATGGAATTTATTAAGGATGCGTTTAGTTGTAATATATGATATATATGAAATATTAATTATAATGGAATTTATATATAACTATATATATACATATATATATGTACATATTTCATTCATATACATTCATTGAATATGACAATAATTCTGAAAACAACGTTCTTGCATACGTACGACTTACTGCCTCCATGAATGGTGTATTCCATTTGATTATTATTTATGCAATAAATTACTTTACTATAAACATACTTTATGTTGATGATATTTATATTATGTTATATATTCTATAATCATTTTATAAGTATATGGACTGACGATATAACATATTAAGATATGTGCAAAGAACAAATCGAATATTACCTGAAGTGAAACATTATCATAGGACTTCTATCCAGAGGGTAATACAAGGTCATAATAAAACCATATTTTTTAATAGATATAAAAATATTCTGATATAAAATACTTATAATAAACATATATTTATTATACCAGAATCTTGTCATGTATAGAGAGATTCAATATAAAGGTAATGGGATTTCATCTCACCATTAATTTTCATGAGATGGATGTTATGTTCACAACTCATTAATATTTTGAAGTGTATGCAATGAACATGATTGTATTTTATTTATAATATAAATTAATTTAAGGGTATTCCCATGTCTATTTTATTATCCTTTTTTCATAGTGTTTAATTTTCCAACGTTGACAAATTGATAAAAAGTTTCATCTCTTTTTTTCATTCTTTGAGACAGATGTTTTGTTATTCACCTAAAAACTTTTTAGGTGAATAAATTTCCGTTTTTTATGAAATATCTTGAATATAAATATTTTCAATATATTTTATTCTTCATTTTAATTTACATTCCATACATTTAGATTATGATCCCACGATACAATGTTACAGTAGTTTATTGAGATAATCTCATTACTTTTCGAGATTGTTTATGTTTATTCTCCCATTGATAAAATCCTATGATACATCTCTCAAGAATACTCTTGAGTTTCCTTATCCTCTATTACATTAGTATATAATCATTTATTGTTACCATATTATTCTCTTTAGAACATTATATAGTTATGAAATTGTTTTTAGGAAAGCCTTATAATACCCATTCTTCGGTATCAAATCTATGTTTTTTTTTGAAAATGGAATCAACGTATATTATACCATTATCATATAATATTTAAACATAATTTTTAAACTTATTTTATTTTACATATATATTCAAGGGAATATTAATGAAACTTTTTAGACAAGTCCCTTATCTTTATGGGTTTACATAAATTTCATTACTTTCTCCTACGTGATTCTTTCATGGATTATGTCCTTTACATCATTTTTATTCATGTCTTATGAACATCCATGAAATTTTTCATGATCCATGTATACGATCATTGATATGTAGGGTATGATATTATATATTAATGATCACACTCTCATAACCTTATTCTCATGTTTAAACTTACATGTCTCGCTTGTTTACACTAACTGATCATTTGATCTCACCCCTTTTTATGTCTCCTTCCCTAGGTTTTGAAGATATGTACTTTGTTTAATGGGTCTAAGAATGGTTATTGTATAGAAGAACCTAGTGATAGATAATTTTTCTCCCATATGTATTAGTGTTTATGTTTCCATTTTTTCAAAGGCAATATACCCACTATGGTCTTTTGGTGTCTGATTTTATAATGTTTATGTATTCTGAAAAAGTTATGTAATGTTTATTTTTGAAAAGTGAGGGTTCCTATTAATGAGCTATAAAATGATGATAAAAGGTAAAAAATTATATCATCCCAATAATCTCAATTTTTATTTTGATCTCTAAAATCACATTATCAGTAAAATATGAAGAAGGTCATTATTTTATATTAATCAATGTTCTCATTGGGAAAACCAGTTCAGTTTTAAAGGAAATGGTCTATACGGGTTATTCATTTTTTTCTATACATGTGAAAATGGGATAACATAACCATATATTTTTTTATTGGTCTTTCGATGAAATCAGAAAAAAAAATGGTATATTAGTTGTAGTCGATTAGTTTATAAAGGCTTTTTACATCATCACCATTACAAATGATGTATCATTCAGTGAACATGAAATTGTATTCATCCTAGATGTGGTGAGGATTTATTTAAAACCAATATATATTTCCACTGATTGAGATAAAAACTTCACCAAAATGTCCTAGATTTTTTTTCACATGAAAATGTCAAATAGCTGAACATCTTAATTTTGTATCACTCAAAGACTAATTTATAATATGAAAAAACTATCTCAAAACATGAGGTCTTGTTGGACACATTCTCTCTGGTCTTCAAAGGAGGGTGGAAAAAATAACTCCCTTTTTATACTTTTCAAACAGAATTAAATTCAACTCAAATATTAATATAGATTCTATATAGATTTCTAAGAGAATAAAAGTGAAACTCTAAAAATGTGGAAAAAATTTAGATAATATAATTTTTTATGAAACAATATTGAAATATAAAATATAAGTAAATATTAAATACATTCAGAAACACATTAAATCAATAAATATTTGATATTTTATCTATTCTAACCATCAATGAAATGATCTAATGATTGAAGTTGGTGAAGTTTTATTACATCAAATATAACCATGGAATAGATTCATGATTTTTGGGATAATGAAAAATATAATTCCATGATAAATTTACCCCATTTAGAATCATGATTTCATCATAACTATGTCCTATCAACTATAAATCCAACAAAACATTAATCAATTTCTTTATGTTTTCAATTTATCCATATTAAGCAAGCACATAATGAATCTTTATGTCCAAAAGGGGATTAGATGCCCGATGAGGGGGTGAATCAGGGTATGGATATTCATTTTGAAATTATTCTTGCCCTAGAAGATCTTGACCACTTTATTTTAAGGTTCACATTATTTGAACTTATGTGATTTTTTTAAAATATATCTATTATTCTTTATCTAATGATGAAACTTTGAATGTAATGCAACAAATAAATCTCCCTGAATAAGATATTTTTACTTGGATCACCATGACTAGGCTATAAACAAGGGGAAAATAATGGAAATGTGCTGATTGTAACAAATCAACTAAGTCTCACTTCTAAAATGATGGTTTGGTCTAGATCATGTCTATTACCCTACTCACATCCTTTACAATAATTAGGGTCACCTCACTAATAAACAATCATTCACTACCTCTATCTCTTTTTCTATCTGACTACTGGTAGAAAGTGGAACCGTCTTCCGGTTCCTCTGCTCACTACTCATAGAAGGTATTAAGCTACTGTTTCTGGAAATGTAGTTACCTTAAATAAAACTATTTAACGCATCCTCTCCTCTATATAGATGCTCTGTTGAGGACAAACATTCACCCACTGATGAATACCACTACACAACATATTTATTGAGAAAATTATATCATTCATGGAACTTTTGGTTGTCTTGTACACAAATTTAAATCCGTGATCTCAACATTTATTATTTTTCTCAAAAATAAATCTTGCACCCAACTAACTTCTAATGTAAAAATCCCTTCTTATTTGCAACTCCCTTTTTATGTAATTCTTGTGCAATTTAGATCCTTGATATTCACTAATGACTGAGCTACACAAATGAAAGGGGTAGCTATCTATTTATAGGCATGACCAACCCTGCACGTAAGATCATGACGTGTCTTCTTATGTGCACGTTATATACCTCCTAATTGTGTGAAACAATTTTTTTTTCACATTGAGAACATAACTCACATTTTTATATTTCAAATCATCTTTATTTTTCAGAAGACAACAAATGAAATATCATGAAAAAACCAAACATTTGTCTGCTTCGTTCCATTGAAATATTTTGATATTATGATCTATGTTATCCACTAATGAGAAAAACTTATATTGACAATCAATAATTCTTAAAAAATTATTTTCCAAAAAACACCTTTCTTCATTCCCCATGTTTTAGACCCAAATATTTGGGAATCATTTGGAAAAGTTGCCACCTTATATATAATATTTTTTTAATGCCTCCAAAGAGTCCATTATTTTTCTTAGATATTTTTCTACATAGATAGTCAAATATTTATTTGGAAATACAAAAAATATCATAGAAATATTCTTTCTCAACATACACAATAAACCTAAATATGATTCAGTGTTACCTAGAAGTATTTTTACCAAAAACTCCATCCTAGGTTCTAATTCCAAATAAGGAATAATTGGTGCATGATCCATATTTTTATGAATACCATATTGAGGTTTTATAATATAGATACAATTTTATACACTATATGAAAACTCACTATATTATAGTGCTTTGGATAAACCATAATTTAGAGGAGGCAATATATGAACTTGAGGAAGCAGATAAACAGTAGTACCTGAACCGATTATTAGCATAAAGAGTAAAGTTAAATTTAGAGGATAAGGCTTCTGTATATGTTGTTATAAAATTATGGATTCTTTTATATATGAATTTTACAATAATTGTTTTTATATTTATGAAAATAATATAAATCACATGCATCAGAAATTAAAAAAATACATTATTATATTAATTTATAATGTAACAATGTGATTATAAAAATATTTATTTTATTTTTATAGTTATTAAATGATATAATAAATAAAAAAACAATTAAAATAACAAGAATGTTAAATTATAGATCACTTTAGTCTCTTATGATAATAACACCCATGAAAAACACTGTAAATAATAAAGACAGATTTAGTAAGGTATTAATTTTTTTAAAAAATAATAACATTATCTTTAGAGAAATTGGATTGAATAATGAATTTATAAAATAAGAGTTATTTATAGGTAGTTTGAAACCTATATAGTGGATTAAAATATGATCATTTTAATAGTAACCTGATTGTGTGTAATAGAAACCAAAAATATTGAATAGATATTGGACAGTATGATTAATAAAAAAAATATTTGATTCATAGAAAATAATTAATGATGGAAACTATTTGATAATATAATTTAATATAATTTATAAATACAATAAAATAATATTTTGGCATAAATTTATCATACATTTTATAGATAAATAATATTATTAATTCAATTAAAACAAAATTTTTAGTTCAATTTGTAAATTTTATTTAAAAGTTTGTTTTCATAAAATGTTTTTATCAAATACTATATCTCTTTTATATAAATTTAAATAAATTTTTTTTAAATAATAAGTAATATTTATCAGGGTTATAATTTCAATATTTTCATAAACATTAGTTAATTTAATGAACTATATATTTTATTTAGAAAATAATTTTATCAATTTTAGAAAATTATTCTGGTAAATTTTATGTCTTATATAGATTCAGTACATAAAAATGTATTATGGTTTTGTTTTGTTATTAGTAATAAAAAAAATAAGAGGTGAATTGAAAAATATCATATTAATAAAATATTTTTTATAATAGTTTATATGATTGATATATTTGAATTTTTAGATGTTTTTTAATCATTTTAATTAATAATTAAAGTTTGAATAACATTCCCATTGTTGTTTAATCACATGATAGATCACTACTTAATTTTCTGTTATTTCTTTCTAATATTTTATTTCAAAACATTTCATGCATCCCCTAATAAGTTCCACCGATATTTCAATACAAAATAAAAAATACCCCTACCAAAAATATTCCCAAATTGATCCTTCAATTTCTCTTTAACATTCAAGAAGTTGATTTCTCATAAAAATACCATTCCCATAGCCTATGTAGTGTGATAATATATGCCATATAAATGAATAGGTAAATATCCTAAAATAAATATTTTATGTTTTTTCCACAAATACCTCCAAATATATTATAGCCATCCTAATATAATGTAAATAGGATCATTGGTAGACCAAAATTTTATTTTTTAAAGTAATAACAATTATCAAATTTCATCTTATTTATTCTAAAATAGAATCCTTGTAAATATTGTGGTAATTTCCCCACCATGATAAACGAGGCAATTCATTATTCATTAGTGCTTTATTGAATATTTTTAATAAAATTTTTATGGTTATATATGAGAGAAATAATTATATTATTTGTTTTTTAAAATTAGGATTTTTTGGAGAAACATAATAATTTATTAAAAAAAATTAAATTTACCACAGGATAGAAAAATCATCTAATTGAAGTAGGAATCAAGAAATAATAATTTTACACCATAAAATATTATTATTTCAAAAGATATATGATATTTATTTTCTATGAAACATACAAAAATTCATGAACTAAATACTTTTGATATAATTACCCAATCTTTTTAAATGTTAAATGTTATCTAAAAATGAGTGGTATATTATTTTAAACTCAGCAAAATTATATCTCAATAATAATGAAGTGATTATAATTTAACATTTTACCATCAAATTTTAACCATCATATGACCATTATTTAATATAATAATTTGAATCTATATTGGTGATAACTAATTTAACGTTATAATTAGTGTTTCTAAGTATAAATTTTTAAAGGAAAATTGATACACAAAAGAGAGATGATGGCCTCAAATAGTAGATTCATGTCATAAGATGTTCATTTTTTAGATCTTGGGAGGGTGGTATCATCAATAGGGTTATCCCATTACCAAGACAAATTTGGACCTCAGTAAGTGAATCTTGAATGAAATTCCCTACGTGAGAAATTCAAGACTGTGTAAATTACATCTTGGGAGATTTTATCCGAGCCATCCTATGAATATATCACTATCGTTCACATTACCATTATGTCATATTCATGTGTTATAATGGGTTATGTGATGAATCCTTAGTTATATAAATTATATTTACATTGTATAAATACTTTTTTATTCCTTCTATTCGGTTTTATGAATATTTCATCTTAATAAAATTGAGATAGAATTAGATACAATGATCTTTCAATCAAAAAATGTGTTTTATAGAAAAGATTTAAATATCTATTATAATATAAAATTTTATGACGGAAACTTACTTTTAATAAAATTTTGTGATTGAAATACTCTTATTTAAATATAATTTAATAAATAATTTCATTTTTTATAAGTGTTTGAAATTTTTCTATGCATTTTAAATCTACAATTATTATTAATAAATAATGATATTGTGTATTTAGAGCATATAATTCTCATATTTAGATAATTTTAAAGATAAAATAATTTTTATCTTTTAATCATTATGTATAAATTATTTTAAGGTCAATTTATTATAATTTTCTAATATACATAATTTATTTGTGTATAGTTTACAAATATATTGATGTTTCTGGTATAATTAATGACATCATAAATATGTCATAATGATTTAATAATTAAATAAAAATAATAAAAAGACAATAAATATGTAATTTTATTAATATCAAGTATTTTAATATTTTTTAATCAATTTCAAAATATATAATTTACATTCCGAACTATAAAATATAAATTTTAATGCTACAAATTTTATTTTGGGAAAATTTAAATTTTCATTAAAAAAATAAGTAATATAAAATGATGAATAAAATAATGCTGATTAAAATGATAAAATATAAGTGCCAAATGTCTAATACCATTGAGAAATAAGATGGTAAATCCCGTTGTTTTTTATTTAAAACTATATAGGTGTCAAACGCTTTATTTATAAAATAATAAACAAACCCTACATTCTTGCTATAAATACCAAAACATTTCACTTTTTACATTCAATCCCAATTTTCCCTCTATTAATATATGATATGTTTACCTTCAAAGAAGTCCTACCATGTTTTTGCCAATCCCCCAGGGTCCCGATCATCAGGATTTAGGAACTACTCTTCAATGTAAGGGAAATATCCACATCTCTTTTAGTTCGAGTTTGTTTTTATGTGGTATATATTTATAATTTCAATAATAAGGTATTCTATATAGTTTAAATTATCCCATTATTTTATTAAAATTATATTATTAATTGGGGTCCCATTTCCTATATCTTTTTATAATTTTATAAAACTTTGTTTTTACCCGTTAAGCTGTTGATTTTTCTTCTAATTATTTCTCTCTTCTCTTAAAAAATTTTCCTTTATTTTTTTATGTGAATACCAATACCTTTATATTTTCCAGAAATATCCACCGAGTTGTTAAAATTAATTTTCTATTAATTTATGGAAATATATAAAACCCTAATTCCCTTTTTGTGGGTTATAAGTGTCATAATGTTATTACCATTAGACATTTTTTAAAAATATTAATACTTATATAAAACCTATTTCTTTTATTATATTTAGGTCATGTATGAAATATATTATTAAGATATACATGGATCACATTAATTAAGAAATGTTAATTATTCACTATTATAGCACTTTAATTAATTGGGTAATGAATTTAATATCGAAAGATGATATGTTTTGAGATACATTAGAGAATAACCCTGGTAATTTTTATGACACCTCTGTGACAAACCTAAGAGATATGCTTATGAATGTATCATTAAAATTTTGTAGCCAAATTTCCATGATATGATTCAAATTATTTTTTTATTATATTCCTATTTCTCATTTACTCGTTCCATTATGATATTCTTCATGTTCTTATTTAAATTTCTTATGGTCACCTGTAAATTTTCTCCCTTACATTCTTTTACTGGGCCATATACACACCCATTATTCTGATGAATTTTGAAAGGTTATTAGATGTATTAAATTTACTTAGGATGAATCATTGATGAACCAATTCATGTGTATTTGTAGAATGTTTTATTTTTTCATGTATTATGTACCTTTTATATAAGAAACCAAAATTTAAAAGATCATTTTCTTTGTACCACGTAATGAAAATTCTATGTAATAAAAAGAAGGGATGTAATAGTAGGTATCAAAGGACGCTTTATTTATTTGTGCAAATTATGATATTAAAATATTATTTTGTACTATATAGAGATGTTTAAATATAAGAAAACGTAATATAATTTTGGTGATGTGTTATGTTAGTGTCTTCAAAACATAAAAATACCTTTACTAATCTGAACAAGTGGATATTTCTTTTGAATGTATGTATCTTTTAGTAAAACCGAAAAACCCTACTTTGAGATAGACTTGAATGTGAACTACTGTCCAAAAATCAATCTTTATTTACTCTTGGTTTAACACATTCTAGGGATATGTTTAGTTAATAAAAATATTCTTACAAACTGTAATGAATGATGTATATAAAATTTAATTATTTCTAAAGAATAACATTTTTAATAATGATGTTTTAAGAAATAAATTTACATTAGAATTTTAAATTCATTTAAATAAATTTTTTCCCATTATGGTTATATTATATTATAAAAGGGTGGAAAATAGGAGGGACCATGTAAATGGTGAGTGCAATGGACCATGCACTGACAGCCCTCCGATGGAATGTGGAACAGAAAAAATCAAGAGAATGTGAATAAATTGATTCAAGTTATGAGAAATAAATTTTTATCCGGAGAGATAAAGCAATGGACATGAATGGAACTAATTTCCATTGAGTCATTTACGTATCAAAAATCACCTTCATTCAGTGGATCTACTGACCCATTGGTTGATGAATAATGGATAAGATCTACAAAAAATATCTTTTTTATTTTATCTTTCACAAAATAAGAGAAATTAAATATAAATATTAACCTTTTAGACGGAGAATATTTTCATAGGAGGATAGTGGCTAAATATATTAAGACAATATGGTTGATTGAAGATTTTGAGTGGGAAGAGTCCTTGGGAACTCTTGTCAAAAAACAGTTTCCTCAGTTCTTTGTGAGCGATAATGGAGAATGAATTACTAGAGGTAAAGAATAAGAAAAATGAATTTTTAGGAAGCGATGTTGAACTCTTACATGATGAGATAATTTTTTTTATAGAAACAATCATTGAACATCTCTTTTTTAATAGATGATAGAAATGGTTTATTCCATCCCAAAAAACGTAAAATATTGCACGTGTTGGTAGTAGTACTCTGCTGACAACAATTGAGGGGACATAGAGATCGGTGTTTTTGACAATGTTTTTATTTGAATTTCACCTTCAAAGAGAGCCATGTGGTTTGGGAAGAAAGGTAATCTGATCCAAAACTACATTTGACCCATGAAATCCTTAATCTTATTGGAGCAGTGGTCTATCGGTTATCACTTCCACCAATTCTATATAATGTTCATAATGTATTCCATATATCTCTGTTGAGGAAGTATATACCTGACCCTACACATCTATTAAATCTTGAGGCGGTAGAACTGGAAAAAGAATTATCTTATAAAGAGAAGTATGTGGTCATCTTGTATGGTAGAGACAATGTTTTACACAATAAGACTACCCACCTAATCAATGTGTTGTGGATAAAGCATAAATATGAAGAAGCAGTGTGGGAACTAGTGGACAAAATGAGGCAGAAGTACCCAAACCGTTCCTCAATCAAGGGAACATGTTTAAATTTTTGGGAATAAATTTTTTATGGTGGATGAATGAAATGACCCAAACATTTAAAATAATAATTCTTTCATGAAAATGTCTGTTATATTATTGTGTACGCAACAAAACACTATCTTTGTAATAATGAAGTCAGTATAATTTGAATATTGACAATATGGGTTTGAATGCTGAATTATTTTTGGTAAATTTTTCTCTTTGATCAATACTCCAATTGGAAACAATAATTTTGATAATAATTTATACTTTATAATTATTGTTTATAAGTAAAATTTGACAGTGGATAATTGATACATAAAAGAGAGACAAAGACCTCAACCAGTAGATTCATTCCATATGAATCCCAATTTTAAGATCCTGATAGGGAGGTATCATCACTAGGGATAACCCTTCTATAATCTCTATCCAAGAATAAACAAGGGAATCTTGAACGAAATAGCCTATGAGAGAATTTCATGTTACTGTAAATTAACTATTAAGCATTGTTAACCATGTCGCCCCATGAAACTATAACCATTTATAACCTTTCCCTAAGGTAAAATGCGGGTTTTATAAGGTGTTATTTATATAGGTCGTAGTTAAATAAATTTTATTTCAATTTTATAAATAAATTATTATCCTATCAACATTGTTTTAAGAATGTTATTTCTTAATTAAATTGAGATAGAATTTGATAAATTTATTTTTTAGAAAAAAATTTACTTTCTAGAAAATATATAAATTTTTTTTAAAAATAAATATATTATGAATAATATTTATTTTAGTAAAATATTATGATAAAAAAACTCCTAATTAAATATTAATGATAAAATAATTTTATTTTATCTTGTGCTCTAATGTTTACTATGCATTTTCAATACCCTTTAATTTCTAATAAATTAGTATTTTTTTGTATATCAATTTATAATTATCATACTTATAGATATTTTCTAATATAATAAATATAATTTTTTAAATTATCTTGTCTATATTAATTTATGTGAATTTTATAAAATACATTATTTATCAGTAATAATAATAATACACATTGAGTTTTTTGTATGATTAATGAAATCTAATTCCTGTCAGAATAATATAATAATTAATTAAAAATAGTCCAAGTCAAGAAATATGTTAGTTTATTAAAATAATTTATATAAATATATTTTAAACAACTTCCAAATATATTGTTAATTTCCACTTCCAAAATGGAAACATTAACATTAAAAATGCTATTTTGTGAAAAAAATTATTTTCCTTGAAAAATAAGTAATATAAATTTATCTTATACTCTTGTGGATAAAAATAAAATAAATTTTTTCCCATGTGTCCAATAGAATTGAAAAATATTATGGTATCGAACATTTATTTTCATTTACCACAACCAAGGTTTCCAATGACTTTATTTAGAAATTAATTGAAAAATACCACACTTTTTCTAAAAACACACGTCCATTTATCCATATTCATTCCCTCCCAATTGTTACTCAATGAATATATGAAATTTTTTCCTCCAAATGATTCCTACTAAGGTGTAATCTAGCCCCTAATTTACATATCCTTTTCTTTTAGTGACTACAATTTATGTTAAGGAAAATATCCACTTTTATTTTCATTTTAGTTTCTTGTTAATGTGGTATGTCATTAGAATTTCTATAAATGTTCATGTGTAAAATTTAATTTATCCCTTTATTATATTAGGCATATTTTATGAATGGGAGACCCATTCCCTTTTTGTTTTTATCATTTTCTAAAACCATGTATTATACTTGTTATTCTCCCAATTTTACTTCTCAAATTTATATCTTCCCTTCATGATATTCCCTTCAATTTTCTTTATGTGAAGACCAAAAGAAATATACTTTCTAGGGGAATTGACTAATTTGTAAAAATGATTTATTTTATTCATATATTTCCATATATAAAACCCCCATTCACTTTATTTGTGTCATAAATGACATTAAGATCTTATCTTTAGGCATTTATTTTAAAATGCCACATTTTTTATCTAAAACCTATTAAATTTATTCTTCATAGGGTATTTTAGAAATATTATATATTTATATATGTGGATAATATTAATTAATAAAAATTTATTATTTTCCATTATATCATTCATATGGATTGGGAAATTAATTTAATCTCCTAAAATAACATGTTTTATGATACATTGTAGAATATACTCAGTAATTTTTATGACACCATAGTGAAAAAATGTGGTGATATTCATATGAATGTATCATATAATATTTTTATCCATACAAAAATTATATGATTCAATTAATTTTTGTTATCATATTTTCCTATCTTTTTCTCAATCTTTTATGATATTCTTCATGTTCATATTGAAATTTCTTATGGTGATATGTTAACTATTTCTCTTTCATTCTCTTAATGGGCCGTATGCATTCCCATTACTTTAATATATGTTCCCAAGTTATGAGATATTGTTAATGTAATTTCATTGAACCTTTTAAAATTCTTTTAGGAGGATTTATGATTGTTTTTTATTATCATGTATTATGTAACTTTTTTAAAAGAAACTAAACATTAATTGATCAGATATTTTATACGATGTAACAAAAACATTGTTAAATAAATTCAAGGATTTAATTGGTATAAGTTATAGAATTATTTTAATATAATATCCATCATTCTCAATAAACTAATGTGATATTGGAATAATGAAAAACAATATCCTTTATATGATATCCTAAACATAATGTCATAATAAAATGAGTATAAGCTATCATAATGGAATAGTAATAAATAAAACATTTAGGAAAATGATCAGAATATACTACTTCATAATATATGTTTTATTATTCAGATGGTTCACTGAATGTACCAAAACATTCTCAACCGCAGTTAAGGGAACACCCAAAAAACCATCTTTTTCATTTGGGATGCTATTCAACTCCATTTATGTCTTTTCGTCTCCTTCTAATCTTCAAATTTATTACATATATTATCTATATATGCGCTCTTATAAAAATATTTTGTTTATTTCTCATTTATTATCTAGGTAAATATATATGGTTTTCATGTTTTTGGATTTATTTTCATTTATTAATACCTTAATAAATAGAATATTTCTTTGTCTTATTTTCCTTCATGTAAAACCCTATTAATTTATTTTACCATTAATGATATTCCAAAATAGTATCGATTTTACTATTAACTATTTTAGTTCATTAAAATTTTAAAAGATAATGTCATTCACTTATGTTACTTAATGGTTCTTTTAGTCACTTCTTAATCCATCATTTAAGATGTCCATTTATATACGCACTTACCCACTCCTAATTTTAGAATATTCCATCAATTGAAATCCATCTTTAGTACCAATGATTATTTATTCAATTAGGCATATCCAAAAAAATATAGTTACTCTTAATGTTCGGAATATTTTTCAAATTACATTTGGTAATGCATGAATACAAGATTATGTAAAACATATATTTCTCATTTTTTTCTCATTAGTAATAATTATAAAAGATTTATATACATTATGTGGAACTCTTGGAAATTTACATATTCAGATATTATCGGAATTTCTATAATTATTAAAATATAAAATGAATAATGTAATTTTTATCTCATGATATTCCATTATTGGTGAGGGTACTATAATGTCATCAAACTATAATATTTTTTTAATTGAAAATGATCCCTTATTTATATTTATTATGTCTCTCTATATGTTTTTTCATAATTAATACAATTGGATTATATTTTAATATTATCTACATCATGGAATGATTCTATGTGATTATATATTATCTTTCACTTCTAGGAAATTATGTTATGCCTCATGATTCATCTATTTTACATAATTATTATGTTTTTTACATTACTCTATTTTATAATCTCACACATTTTTTTGTATCTCCCTAGGGTATCCTATAATGTAAAATATGTTTAATTGGATTTAGAATAGAAAATATTATGATTTAAATGAATATTATGTAATTAATTGTTATGATGATGTATCATGTATCGAAAATCCCAGATATAGTACATCTAAAATTACATGTTTTATTTTATATTTTTTTATATTAAAAAACATTTAATAATATTTATTTGATTATTATTTTATATAATGAATGACTATATGATGTTTGAAATTGGTTGACAATGTTGGAGATAAGTTTTGTTAAATTTCATTTCTATAAAAAATTTATATAAAAATTTATTCGTAACATGATTTGATTAATTTAACAATCCACAATTGGTTACTAAATATTTTCTTAAAATATATATATATATATATATATATTATTTTAAATAACTGGAACTAATATTTTGGATTTTTTGTTTCATTATATGGATTTTCAAGCTGCATTGATTCTCTTAAAGTACCATTACCCTAAAATGGTTAGTTTTGGGTATGATATGCCTTTTATTGGGTTCTAGTGATTAGTTTTGTGGTGTGGTATTTTTAAATAATGAGTGGAATCAATTTTTAAGAGTACCTAAATGGGGTTATGATGTTTGTGATTTTATATTAGGCTAGTGACATGTGACTCAAGTGGATATAGTTGGGAGGATTTAAGAGGTGGGATATAGAATTTTTCTCTAAGATGAAATGTTGTAGGTGGTTATTTTCTAGGATAGTTATACCGTACATTACTTAAGGAATGGTGATATGATTTTTATCCTTCTAATTGATTAAAAAATGTAGTTGTTATGTGTGTTATAGATTATATAAAATGGTTCAAATTATGATAATGGATACCTTGATAGTTGCATAAATTTTTTTCAAAATGATTGACAAGTCCAATATTTGGGGTTTGTTTTTTGTAAAGTCATCATCATGAAGGTGATAAAATTGGAATATTAGTTATCTCTTTGTGGGATATTCATTAGTTTTTCAGGATTTTTAATGTGTATATGTTTGACATATGGATTCATTTTTTGAATCAAAATTCATTTTATGATTGGTTTGATCGTATTAATAAAACAATAATATTGAAATATATGTGGTCCATGGTGGGATAAATAGTGACATCATACATCAATTTTGAAGAATAATATTTTGGAATGATATTGGGTATTTTACTATACATGGTTATTGATCCCTGAGATCATGGTTGAAGGACTCATTGAGGATAAATAGATATTTCCCTAAAAATTACTATTATTTAGTGTATTGGAGTTAATGATAACTAAATTATAGTTAGTTTTATTCAAAAAATCATGTTTTATTAGTGAATATCGTTAATGTGTATTTCTATAGTGAAGATTCCCAAGAAGTTTGAATATTGTGAATATATGAAACATCTAATAGTGGGTTCATTATGAGAGAGTCATTGGTGTATTTATTTTCTTATTTGGGTAATACAACCATGTACATAGAGGATTTCAAGATGTAGGTGATGGGTTGTTAGGTGAGCCCACAATGGGAATGATTTAATGGGTGGAAATAATTACTCATCAATAGTTACTAGAATTTTAGCATCAGGTCATAGGTTCCCTATAGATTGTGATGTTATATAACTCAATATATTCATTGGAATGTTATATATTGTATACATGGGTTTTTTATATGATTTTATATTAGTCCCATGGGTGATTCTTATGAACAATTATTTTTTTGGGTGTGATTTACCTCGAAAAGAAAACTAATGGTAGACTAGGTTAAGAGATAGATATCTAGGATGGAATGAAATCGGTGATTCTAAATGTCGTATTTTTGGGATATAGATTTTGGGTTTACCTCATGAATGGATCATATGGTTAAAATTAATGTGGTATAATGGAACTCAAGGAATGTTTCTTCAATAAGACTATGTAATGGATATTCATTTGGTGTGCATAATTTTAAAAAAACAATTTAGTGACCATCGCATTAGTTGAGTTGATGTCTATATATGAGTTGTGAATATAAAGGGAATATAAGAGGTATTTATGAACTTAGGTGTATATTATAATGGTGGAATTTTAATTCAAATTTAGTTCTAGGTTATACCAAATATGAAAATTCATTTAACTTGGTTAGTAAAACCAATGAATTAAATATTATATGAATAATATGTTTTGGTTAAGGTGATGTATGTAACTCATGTGTTTCATGATTACTTTCAAGTGGATGAATTTTTTTTATATAATTTTTTGTCATGGTAGTAGCTTTTTCATTTTATATAAGTATATATATTGAACCAAAAATGGTTTATCTCCCTTTATAAGATTTGGAAATGTAATTTTGGAATTTAATAATCTATTAAGTTGAAAAATAATGAATTTAAATATTTATACTTTTATTTTCCCTAGAAATAACATTGGGTTACATCTGGAGGTTGTGTAGTAGTGTCATATCTATTATAAATTTGGTACAAGTTGTGGGATGACATTTTTAGGGTCAAATCTAAAGCCTCCAATTATTATAGCCACTTATTGGATATGTGAACCCCTATATTTGAGATATTTCCATGACCTAGATCATTCTTGGTCGGGGAATTTATGGTTATAATTTATTTTGAGAATCAGGAGTCTAGGGAGTTTTATTATTGGATACAACTAGGTACATTTTTAAGTCAAAGATAAACATGAAATATTTTTTTTATAAAATATTGTGCCTTAGAATAATCCTCAGGAATTTAGGAAAGGCCATTGTCGTTTTTCATGGATTGGGGTGAGAATTTTTGTGTTTCTGTTATATCATATAAAAAATTTGGAGTTTTAGTATAGAGTATTTATTTATGAGATATAATATAGATGATGGTGGATATTTCATTCCATAATGGGTTTTTTGTACTATAGTGAAATTTTTCACTTTGAAATGTGGGACTATAATATTATGGTGATACTCTTGACAGGAAGTATTGGGATATAACATAATAAATCACACAATAATTATTACTCTAATTGAAGAACTTATTTTTGACCACCTACGAAATTTAATGATGGACCACTACAAGTAATTTTTTGATTTTGATCAATATATTATAATGATCTATGATTTCTCTCTATGGCCACACAACCACAACTATTGTGACCCGACCCCAGTAATCCCAAAGCTAGTGTCTAATACATTTAAAATGGAATGATTACATGGATTACAATACTTAAGGATCAATGAGTTTAGTAGTATTTGAAAACCAGATACATACATGAGTCTTGTATTAAAAATGATTACATTAATTACAACATATTTTTTTTCAAGTATAACATTATTCCCACATAAGATATCATTTCATATCATTATAATTTCACTTCCTAGATACCTGGGGAATGGAATAAAATAAGGGTGACATAATAATATCAATAAGGGTTATGTATAATGGAAAAAATATTGATTTAATTATAATGATCAATATTGAATGATAAATAACTGAACACATATTACATATAATCAAAAAACAGATTTGGTTTGGGAAAACAACATGGGAAGGTATATAACTAAAAAAACATCCCATTTAAAAAAAGATAAGAAATAATTAATATTTAAAGGTAATGAACATAACACGCATTACATGAAATTAATAAATTTATATTTGGAATGCATCCATAGATAATGTCGTAGAAAAAAAGCTCATTGAAAACAATAATAAATTTATTCTTAATAAAGGTCATTTTTAATTTTTTGACTTCATGATTCCTAAGAAAATAATACATTTCCAATAATGAATATCTTCAAGATTGATAAAATAATACTAGGTGAAAACATATTAGCTTAGCATAGCAAGTCAATTCATGCCATGAGTCTATTGAAGCAGCATGGGTCTAATATTAACTAGTCCCCAACCTCTATCATTTATGTCCAAATCATCCATCATATATCAAATAATATATTCAATTAATGAAAAATAAGTACTAACATCATATATATATACTGATTAAAATATAAATATTATTAAATATTACCCCAATTAATCAAATAATATTCAACTCAAACACCGTAAGTTGTAATGGTACAAGATTTTTGCAATAAACATATACATAGTAAATTATATGGATATTTATGTGAAATATAATATCTACTGATCATATGGAATTGAATATTTCTAGGAAAAAAATAATATAGGTGTTTATTTTAAATAAAATACGTTGTTGAATAAATCAAAAACTATCTAGAGGAATAATACGGATTTTATCAATAAAACATATCCAATGTAAAGTAAGGATAAAGGGTAGTTGTCCCTGATGAATAGATATACCATAAACTCAACCATAAATATGATTTACATTTAAAAAATAATTTTTAGAATCATTTTTATTTTAATATCACTTTTAAAGATATCATTAAAAATATGTTCTAAAAATATAAAAGGAATATTCACTAAAATTACGGTGGGTAAATTTTGATTTGTCGTACAAGGTAAAAAGAAACTTTCTTTTACAATGTAAGAAGAATAGAAAATTAAATTTTTTGGAAAGAGAACCAAATATTAATTTGAATAAATTTTAAAAATAATGGATAAAAGGGTATTTATTTAATTATTTTAAAAATGAAAGAAACTTTTTTTGAAAACAATTTTAGAAAACATGTTTTTGAGAGAAAATTGGTTTTCGACTAAAGAGAGAACTGAAGTCATGTTTTTAGAAAACATATTTTAAAACATTTCATGTAAAAGAGAGTAAAAATTGGTACTATGAATTAAAAATGAACATGAATAACTTTTTTATAAAATAATTAATGGGTTTAGGAACAATTTTCATAAAAATTATTTTAAAATAATTTTTTAAATAAGAATGCTCAAATAGATTGATTTTGGGAAATAAACCATTAAAATGATCAAAAAAAATGAAGTGAGAATTAATAAATGAATGTGTTATGTGTATAAAATGTATATAATCATATAAGAAGTGGAAATAAATCAATATCTAAAAAATTAATTATACGCATAATTATGTAAAATATTAATGCCAATGAGAAATTAATATAAACCAATGATAAGAATCAGGTTATAAAATTCATTACAACTTGATAAATTTTAATTCAAATATACATAAATGAATAAATATAAATTGAATGTCCAAATACCACGAAATAGTAATAGTTAATTAAATTTCACATCAAATGGGTGCTATATATAACATATAAAAGAAACTAACTCCATGACATTACAATCTTCCTCAACGAAATGAAATTGAGGTGAAACCCCATACCATGGATTTCCTTTAGGGTAAACTTCATTTATCCTAATATATAATGGTTTTAATAATTTAAATAAAATATTATACAAAGATATTCATATTTATAATATCTTATATGACAATTTTATGATAACTTGTAACTCATTTGTTAATAATTATTCAAAATTTTCATTATTTCATGTGTTAATTCCCTAGTTTTTCATGTGTGTTTTGATTTGTTATTTTTTTCTTCTTAAATTAATCATTATATCGTTGTCAAAAATATTTAAACCATGATTTTAATATGATATATATTTATTATATATTTATTTAAATTAATCCATAAAATTTGGATATAATAAATACAATTCTTCATTCATTTGGATGGTAAGTCATATGTATTCATGAACACAACATCCATATTGCTTTTGAATTTAAATGACTGAAAAGTATGTGATATATATGTATATTATAATAAAATTATAGTATATATGTAATACTTATCAGATATGTATTTTAGAATTATCCTCAATACATTCCATTATATGTGTAATGCATCATATCATTTTGAAGAAGTGGTAGCCCACACATCCACCAACGATGATATCATATTAGCAAGAAATTGAGTTCATGAAAGAATGTATTATATAAATAATAAATAATAAATAATAATAATAATAATTAAATTTTAAATATAATAAATATAATATTTATACAATAAATACATCATTATATCCTATATTTAACATCACTTAATTGAAGAACGAATAACCTCAGTTCATGAGGTGGTAGACTACTATACCCAGGAATAATGATTGTGTATCCCAATTGATGGATGTGTGTGTGATTGTAGGTCAAAACATTGAAAAAAAATCCCATTATATTTAATATTATGCGAGTATTATAACGTAATGGTATAAATATTATTGAATGGGTGGAGAAGTAATTTAAACAAAACTGATCACTGAAAAACGTTACCTCTTATTCGGGTAACACATTTTGGTTTGTACAAAATACTTATTTGGATTTATTTATTAAAAATATTGGTTTCTGGGATGAAGATAGTGAAATTTTGAGCTTATTGGGTGTGGTTTTCTAAGATCCAATGTGATTTTTTGGTGTGATGATGTTAGGGGGTGAGTTCCCTTTTATGGTGGAGGAGTGAAATTCTTGTAAATATAAAAAAGTAAACATTATTTGAAGGTATACCATACATTTTGTGCCTCAAATAATTTTATATTTTAAATTAAATTGTGTGTATAGTCTAAATATTATCATTAAATAAGTTTTCACATATTTCTAGTTCATTTGGGACTTTATGTAAAAGGTTTAGTCTCTTGTTAGGATTAATTTTACATTAATTATTGTAATTTATTTTAAATAAAATTGCTTATATTTTTTTTTTCAGAAACTAAGTTATACATACTATAAATAATAAATAGATAAAATTCTAAATAAAGAGTCTGTTTATAAAAATTCAAATCACATAATTGGAAGAAATTAATTTAAAATTAATCCCACTAATGGGAGAACAAAGTGGGTTTTTAATGTAAAAAAGTTTAAAAGATTGAAATGTTTTTATTTATAATTTAAATTCTAATCGATAAATATTATATAAATTTCATTAATTGATTTATAATTTATATAATTTTTTTTCAAAAAAATATAATTTATTATTATATATTATATTGATAAAGAGTTAGTTTTTAATAAAAATTCTGTATTTTTTCACCATTCAGCAAAAAATCATCTCTATAAAATAAAAAAAATACACACTAAGATAATTTTAAACATAAAATTTCAAAAATTATGATCTTTTTTACATTTAAAATTTTCAAATTTTAGTTTTAAAATAGGTGTTCCATTAATAGTGAAAAAATTTGCTTTAGAGACATATAGAATTTTATGCACAAAATATTGTTTGTTGTTATCCTATAAATATAAAATCAATTATATGAATACAATAAATATTATATTGAATATATAAAATATAAATGTAATTAATATAATTCTTTAACAGTAAATAAATTAATTTTTTATGATGAAAACACTTTTTTTAGCAAAAAATTACCATTATATGCAATTGGTTTAAATTTTAATTTATAATAAACTGATTAAAAAAGGATTCATTTTATAGTTGTGTAAACCATATATTTTAATAAGTTAATTAATCCATTTAATAATTTTCAATTTAAGGGATATGTTATATTTTGTTATCTTAAATTATCAGATTAATAGTATTCTTTAAAATGTTGTCTAACGTGTAATAAATGCTATGGAATAATGTATTTGTCACATATTACACAAGCTAACTAATAGTTACATTCACTACAAGCTATATAATATATTGGATATATATAAATATTATATATATTATAATATCTTGAGATATTATAATCCCTTGCACACTTGGGGTTTCATTTCATACACACTATTGAATAAAATATTCCCACTTTATAATTTTAGGGTGTTAAATTATACCCACCTCTATTTAGATGCATCCTCTCAATTTCTGATTGATCTCAGTAATCTAGTTTTTGATATTTCAAAATTAAATTGTTTAAAAAAAATAATATTAAAATATTTTATAAATAAACCTATTAATATGAGACAATGAGAAGTAAAAATGTCTCATGGAATATCATATAACTAGAATTCCACATAGAATATTATTAGTGTAATGTTACAATATTGGATGGAAGGAGACACATAAATAATTATAAGTATTTTTTGAGTTAATTGAACAAAAACATGCGAGTGATAAATAAAATGTTGAGGGCCTAGAATCTCCAAATCTGGGATGATTTAAAATATATTCAATTTGAAAAAAATTAAATTATTAGGATAACATTTTTGTTTTGTGATATTTTTCCTAATATTGAGGAATTCCTTTATTATCCATGATTATAAAGAAATATACTTAATTGATACATTTAATTTTTATAAGAACAATTTAAAATTTTGATTTTTCTTCGATCAAATTATTGTTCATCTCTTACAGGATAAAATTTATATCATAAAGTGATCAATTTTTATTCTTAAACAATAAAATTTACATTTTATAGATTACTATATCTATAAAAAAAAGTGATTAAATTTGTCTATAACTATATTCCAATATAAAAATGGTTATTAAATTATTATCTTATCCTAAAAATTGATATAAATATTTCATCATTAACACTTATACATCATAGTTCTTATTTAATAGAAACAAGAAATTAACCAAGACATCACATAGGTTAGTGGTTCATGCGAAAATCTTATCACCTTTCAGTCTTGGGTTCATGTACCACCACCTTTTCTTGATTTTAAGGGTCATCACATGGCATATGGGATCTCCTTTTTCTAAAGCAATATTAATATGATTTCCAAAATATCGGGGAAATCATTGAAATTTAATAATTAAATATCTTTAAACTAATTATTTCAATAAAACCCAAATAAATAAATACTTCATTATTTTATTTATATATTGGTTCTTCCTTATTCTAGATAGTATCCAATAGAATAAGGAATTGACTCAGGTAACACCCAGGGTACCCATATTTATGAAAATGATCAATAAATGGATCGATAGAATGATATGTATTTCGTTTCATCAAACTCTTCATTTTTCTTTAGAAATTGTCTTCATTATTTCTTCTTTCTTACACATAATGAATTTCCACAATCCATTGAGAAACACTCATGTGTGTCACATTCATTACTTTTTTCATGATGGAAATAAATACACTTTATTCCATGATCTCCACCACTTAATCTCTTAGAAAAATCCATCCCTCTCTTCTTTAGTGAGTTCATGAGTTGTTTAAGGTATATATTTTGAACCATACTTTATAAAAAATGATTAGGCTTAAAAATGATAACTTTTACTACAATCAACACCTCATTTAGTTCCCCATTTTTACCACCATGTCAATAATGTTCAATGATAAAATGAATCCATTTTATTACATCATTCGAAGAAAACAAAACAACAGTGTGAAAAACAGTTATCATAGTGGAAAAATCATATAATCATTTTTTCGGTGTCTATATCTTGAAAAACAATTTTTATCTTATAATACAGAGGTATATAGATGGTCATTTAAAATCATTATCTATTCAAATTGTTGATAATTGACTGTAAATAAAATTTATATTATCCTAAAAATATACCCTAGGAGTGGAAAACCAGGTGTACAGTAAGGCTATTTTTTCATGTAACATGTTATGCTTGAGTCAGGAACAACACACCTTTTCGGAGTTGTTACCCCTAGGTAAATTTTTACAAATCCACATCAACATACATTATCAATAGATATATTTTTTTCTATGAAAACCATATAATCTTTACTTAACCAAAATTTTATGTTGTTATATTATGATTATCCTCAAATTATAACTTCTGATTATGTTCCATAAAATATTTTTTTCTAAATATTGATCCCGAGGATTCTGATAAACATCCATTGATAATAACTATAGTGACCCAAACCTACTAATAATAGATTCGGTGTCTACTAATATGAAATTGGTGTGATTATAAAGAATCAAATACTAATGGAATGAAGAGTTTAGTAGTCTTTGTAAATGATATACATACATGAGTCTTGTATTACAAATTAATAAACTAATTATAGTATATTTTGTTTATTTCATGGTTAAATGTATTCCAATATATAAAATACATACATATATTTCATATTTCACTTACGGGAATCCTATAGAAAAGAAATAAAATTATAATTAGCTCAAATTATTAGATAGGTTTAGGTACAGACAAAACAATAATGAATTAGTGAGATTAATCAATATGATCAGGTATATAACTGACACATATGTGTTGTAATAACTAAAATGGGATGGAGGGAACAACAAATATGGAAAGGTAAATAACTAAACACACATAAAATTTAAAATTACTAGTCAATGAAAAATTAATATTGGACATTATATAATTGAACACACATTCTGATAAATAAATAAACTAAGAATGAAAATTCATGCATAGGTAATGTAAATGAAAATATATCATGGATAATAAAAATATAACCATTCAAAATAAATGAAATTAATAATTATTAGACATAATGTTTTTAATTAACATGATACCATTACTATAAATGTTAATCCTCTAGATCGTTTAAAACATATTGGGTGAAAACCCAATAGCCTACTCTAGTTAACAGATTTGTCGCTTGAGACTACCAATGGATCAAGGGGCATTATTTAACTACTCCACAACCAATGTCTTGCATATCCAAACCCTTCGAAATATATAAAATATTAGATTTAATTAATGAACAATATGCCTTATAATTAAATATTTTTATTGTGTAAATGGTACAGATTTAAAAATATTTCCACAATTAATCAAATAATATTCAAAGTAAACATTGTATATAAAAATAGTATATTTTTTGAACAATAAAAATATCCATGATCAATAATAAGGATATTTAGGTGAAATTTAATGTCTAATGACTATATAGAATAGAATATTTCACAAAGACTAAAAAAATAATCAAGGTAACATATTTCAATAAAATCCTTGATCAAAGAAATTATAAACCATCGGGAGGGAGAATAATAATGGTATCAATAAAATATATCCCAATTAGAATAAGGATAAATGTTTTTTGTCATTAATTAATATAAATAAATAAGAAAACAAATCCTTTTTATTTTGAAAAAAATATTGTAAATCTAATTTCATTAGAAAAATTTTAAAAACCTTTTTTTTAATAATCACTGATAAATTTCAATGGAATCATCAAATAAAGGACATAGGCTAATTTTTTGCATGTCACACAAGGTAAAAATAACATTCCTTTTAGATGGTAAAAGTGTAGAAAAGTGCCTTGTTTTAAAGGAGATAAGAATTTTCATTTCAAAAAATTTCTAAAATAAAAAAAGGGGTAAAAATTTCAAAAAAAAATTATTTTTAAATGGATAAAAAAATTAAATCATTTTCATAAAATATAGATTTGACAAAAAAAATTTGTTTCTGATGAAAGATAGAAATGAATTTCGTCTTTCTTATAAAATTAAAAATCATTTTGAGTCCAAAAGGGTGTAAAATTTTTCTATTAATTTAAAAGGGTTATAAATAACCACATAAGAATAAAATTAAATTATTTATTAAATAACGATCATATAAATTCCTTCAATGAAATTTTGGGAATAAGCAATCTAGAATATAAATAAATTGTGAAATAAACTCTTAAAATGATCATAACATTGTGGTGAGAAATAATAAATGAATATATTATGTGTATAAAATTTGAATTAACATGTGGTAATTTTCAACACATAAAGAGATTTTCATTTTCATAAATAATCATATAATATCAATCGCAATGAATAAGCAATATAACAAAATTAAAAGGAATCATGTTATGATATTCTTTTCCAATTGGTGTCTTTTAATTTAAATTGACTTAAGTGAAATAATTACAATTTAAACATAACATATAATTAATATTGATTTCTTCTTGATATTACACATCAAAGGGGTGTTATATACACTATATAATAGAAACTATGTGCATAACATTACAATATTCTTCAATGAAATGAAATTGACATGAAATCCCTTACCTGGTTTTTCATTTTGGATGAGAATCAATTAACAAAATTTATAATTGACTTAATAATTTAAATAAGTTATAAATCAAACACTATAATATTTATAGTATCATATATTATCTTCTAACAATATCTTTTTACTCATTTGTTAGTAATCATGTATTACTTTAACTATTTGGGGTTTAAATTTCACAGTTTTTTTATGTTTTGACTAGATATTTTTGTTCTTCTTAAGTATTACCTGATTTAATAGTAAAAAATATGTAAACCATGATTTAAATATATTATGTAATAAGTTTATATTTATTTATAATAATACATAAAATTTGGGGACCAAAATTTAGATGCAGCATTCATAGGGATTGTAGGTTGTATGTACACATGAACGCTACTTCCACAATCATGTTATTCTGAATAGAATAAAAAAATTATTATATAAATTTATATTATAATTAAATTATCATATTAATGATATATATATCACATTTTTTTATTAAAATAACCATTATTATATTTCATGTAATGTGTCAATTAATCACACCCAATTAGGAGGTGGCAACCCACACATCTACAAACGACATTTTCATATTTCCAAAAAAAAGGTTAATCCTGATTGTGTATGTCATATAAAAATTCCAAAATCATAAATAAAATATATATTTCAGAACTATAAAATATAACCTATAAATATATCATTATATAAAACCATTAATGGTGGTAATTAGATGAATTAATGACCTCGGTTCGTGATGTTGAAGTTCTCATTACACATGAAGGATGATTGTGTATTCTATTTTATGGAAGTATGTTTGAGTGTTTTTAATAACCTGGAAATAAAACCATAAAATCATATATAATATTGAATTGAAATTATGTAATATTGATAAAAAATTAATATAATTGGTGATGTAAATAATACAAAAGTTCTCGTTGACGAACATTGCTGCTTATTTGGGTAAATCCTTTTTGTTTATAAAAAAAGACTTACGTTGTATGATATCATACTAAAGTGAATCTTCTAGGATTAGGGTATGGATTTTGGGAGGTTATTTGGGAAGGGTTTTGATGATCCAAATGGATTGAGAGTTTTGAAAAATATAACATTATTTATCCATATTATAATATGATATAAATGATTACATAAAACTAGTTTTATATATTAGTCGGTTTTATTTTTTTACTTAAGATAAAGGATTAGTCAGTTGTTAAGCATAATTTTACCATAATTGTTGTAATTAATTTATTTTGAATTAGCTAATATTTATTGTCAGAAACTAGTTTAAACATGATATAAATAATTAATTAATATTATTATAAAAAACAAATTCCATTTTTCCAAATTACAATCACCTAATTAGTAGAAATTATTTCAGAATCATTCATGTGGATGGGGTGACATGACATGTTTTTTAACTAAAAATGTACAAAATATTGAATGATTTTTATATCAAATTTCAATGTATAATTGATTCATAATTAATAAATTGGATTAATTTATATATAACTTATCTAATATATAATTAAACCCAATTTATTATCTAATTAATCACTATAAATTTTATAGGAAAAAATTTATATTTAATTTAAAATTATTTATTTTTCACTATAGTAATATGTCCCTCAGAACATTCAGATGAGCTCATAAGGGGCTCCACTCCAATAGGGTTCCCACTATTGCATACTTCCTCTACAAAATCCTAGGTCAGTTGCATCTCCTCTATTAGGTACTTTTGATTGGGGATCTAATGGGGTGTGGTTTCTATTTCAATGGCAATGTCGTGCGACTTTGTAGGGTTGACCATCTCAGTTATTCTCATCCTTTGTGGACATGTATTTACACCCCAGCCTTCGAGTTGGATAGGGATTATAACACCCCGAGATTTTATGATATATATTATTTTAAATTTATTTGATCTTATATTATACACTACACTAATATTAGATTGTACTATACGCAACATCGCATTAGCTTGCAGTATATGCAACACTATTCATGGCTTGTATTACACACAATCACGACCTACCTCGATAGCGTGTGTAGTACGCAATATCAGGTTTCACTAAACAATGATATATTTTTATAATATTATTATGGAATAGCCGTTATGAATAGTATTAACTATATTTTTAATTTTATAACATTATTATTCATCTTACACATTTTCTATAATATGGTATAAGAACAAAATAATTTTTTCATGTAACATATTTATTTTACAAAAAATGCAGTTTTCCCGCCTTTTGATGGTGCACCCACCTCAAATCTTGTTTTTGAAAATTATATAATTTCAATTTGACAAAATAAAATTCTTTTTTTAATAATGATATAAAAATTTACTTTGGATAAATTTTTCATATTATTCTGATAACATTCATATTTTAATGAATAGTAAAAACATGCTATATTTTAATTAAAAACAACGTTTTTCGTCACAATAATTTTAAATCGTTAGATTATATTTTTAATTGGTTTTAAAGAGTAATTATAATATATTTTAACCATTTAATCCAATATTGTTCATTGGAATTAATTATACTTTGAAATTGGATATAAACAAGTATCAATCTTTTGATAATTTTTGTTTCTTAAAAACATGCTATTTGTTTTTTATAACGGGAATTAATTCTAAAATTAATTAATTCCACTTCTATGTTTTGAATTTGGAAAAATAGACCTCAATTATGAATTCGGAATATCAAATAATTCTTAGGATGAATTTTTGGTATTTTTCTGAAAAACATCAATTTTCGATGAATTATAAAACTACTTAGTGGAAGTTAAAAAAACTGAAATTTTCATTTAAATGAAATTTTTCCACTTCTGTGAATTGAATTTCGAAAATATGAGAGGCACGGTTAATATCAAGGACTAAAATTTGGTTCAATGAGATGAAAATAATTTTTGGTGAATAGTAACTTTTTACTTTTATTTACCACGGTTAAAAATAATAGGGTAATTAAGGGTAAAAATGATATTATTATTACCCTAACGCATGTCCTAATTCTATTGGATAAGTTAAATTAGACCAAAAACAACCTTCGGAATAAAATATGACCATTTAGGCCCACTTGGATTAGATTAGGACATTTAATATTATTTTATTTAAAGAATAGTTAAAATAGTTAAAATAAAAGTTTAATAACTAAATGATTTTTAATATAGGGTTATACATAAAATAAATTCGAATATATATATTCATTAGAAATATAAAAATATTTCCTACATAATGGTATTTTATTTATAATTTTTAGAAATTAAATAAGTTAATTTATTTATGACACAATGATGATACAATAATTATCTCATTAATGAAATATTGACATAATTCATGTTATAAATACTCAAACAAATGTAATTTGGGAATTTTTCTGAATTACACTAATTTTATAGGTTAAGATGACATGTTATTGTTGATTTAATTAAATTTTTTCGATCTAATCATTCTGTTATGATTTTCACAAAAATCAATTACCAAATAGTGTCAAAATTGACATAAAATAGTTTTTAAAATATATATTATATTATTAATTCTTATTTTATTTCTAAAAATATATGAATCAGAAAAATGACATAGATAAGGTTATATATATTAAAAATAAAAATCATGGGGTTCTTTTGGCTTTTTATAGTAGGTTTATTAACTTTATAGTGTAACAAAACAAGAAGACACGATAAAAGTAAAATTATTTAACATAAAGTTAAATCTAAATGATAAAGTTAAAATAGAAACCTAAACTTGTATAACATCTATTGGATGAGAAGATTTCTACCCATACCCTCCTTATCTTAGAAATAAATCAATAAGGATCTATTAAGAACCGAATATGACTTTATAATAAAATAATATTTTATGTTTTCCTAAGGTGACCCTCTCCTCCCTTATATAAGGGCACCTCCTCCCTCTCTTCCTAACAACACTTTGAGCCTTAAAAATCTTCCAACCCCTGAAAATTTCTCTTCTCCACTTCCCTAAAACCATCATACAGGTCCTGGTCTTCGTCAAAGACCATCTTTAGTGCTCTAAGAGGAGGTTAAGAAGAGGCGCATCAAAGAATAGTTAATGTTTGTTATCGATTATTTCAACATTGTTTATTCTTATACTTATTCTTCTTTAGTTGTTTCATTATGAAGTAATAACATTAGTATCACTCATATACTGATATTTTATTATAAGTATGAAACAACCCGATTTCACCATCTATCCATCCTATGGAAAATGAAATCATCGTGCGTGCGTACGTATGGAATACCGTCTCCACGTTGTGGTGTAATATGTTTTCTACCACCACCTTACTTTGATAGGTAAAATGGTTTCAATAAATAACCATATATTATTATTGAAAAGTGATATTGATTTTGATATATTATACATACACTTCAATACAATTCCACGATCATTGGAATGATATCATCGCTCGTGCGTACGTGCGGACTACCGTCTCCACGACGGGATGAGATTCATTCTCCATGTTAACCATTCATGAATGATTATATAGTATATATAATAAGTAATAATGAAATATATGACATAATAATGATAATGTATTTATGTATATATGTAGTTATGTCATCTACTAAATTCCATTCAATTCAATAACGAAACAAAAACAGTGTTCATGCGTACGTACGGCCTACCGTCTCCATGAACGGTGTATTTAATTCCATTTATCAATAGATCATATATATGTATATGATGAGTATATATTACATATAAATCGTGTTTTAAATTATGTAATTAAGTAAATCAGGATATAAGTAATAATATCAAGAACAACAAGTACAAACATGTAAGTTAAATAAAACGATTTTACCCAAAACACTGCTTTAACATGGAACTTACAAAAGAACGGGTAATATAAAGTCTTAAGTGAACCATATATGATATCATAATAATGAATATTATTCTTTAATAATTTAATTACATTATTTAAATCATTATACAGGAGGTTCGGATACGTACGAAGCATATTGGACTAAAGGTAAGGGATAACCTTTCCAATCTCGTTCGTATCCGATATTGTTTATTGGTAAGTATTTGCTAGGGTGATTGTTATCATCCAAGTCCATGTTTTATAAAAGTATTTTTATGTTGGTTTAATGTCATTTTTACCCATTTTATCTTTTACTACATGGTATCTAAGGAATCTTTTTTTTGTTTACATTACGAGGTACTTTTTGACTTTTCTGACAAAAGTACGAGAAGAATGTTATTTTTAACTTATACGTCATGAAAGGATTTTTACGGTTTTATAAAGCCTTATTTTAATGAAGATTCCTCCAAAAGATATCATGACTATTTTAAAAAAAAATATTTTAAAATTGTATGACATTTTTTGAAAAGAATATGATTTTGAAGATGAAAGGATATTTTACTCAATAATTAATTTCAAGTGTTTTCTCAAAACCATTTTTCATCTAAGATGACATTATTTTATATGTGTATATTTCAAGTATAATGTCTCTATTATTTACATGGTTTCAATTTTGTTATTATGAAATGATATCCATTTTTTATAATGATTATGTGATGATGGGATGATGTTTATGAATCCCATTTTATTTATTGGGTTATTATAAATGATGTATGTTTATTTTGTGGCACAAGTAATAATGATTTCATTATGATATGGGTGGGACCTATATATCCCTCAATTGCATTGGGTGAAGATTTATATGTCATGATATAGACATGGATGGAATGGTAATTTCATTTGGATCAGTAATACAGGACTGGAACGAGGAGTGAACTCGATTCAGAAAGGGACATTGTCCACTAAGATGGTCTTGGCACCAATTCCATGGCTACAATGGAAATCATATCATCTGCATAATGTTTTTCCATAATTACAAGTTTTTTTTAAAATCTATTTTATCATAATTTATGTTATATTTTGATCTATGCCTTACATACTACCATGTTTTTTCTCATTGGACAATATTTCGATTTTTAAGCATTATGTAAATGTTTTTATGTTCAAATGTATATGGTTTGTTTTATTTTCTCCATGCTTACCCTTACTGAGCATTTACGCTCACCCTTTTTATGTTTTCATTTACCCAGGATATAAAGAATGATTTTTGGTACGAAAAAAAGGGGAAGATCATTATGGGAGATGTTGAAGATCTTTCACCACAATTAGAAGATTGTGTTCCAAGTTTCCAAAGACACTAAACTATTACGGTCCTTATGTGTATATTTTTGTTATGTACTATGTATTCCGCAAAAGTAATGTAAATTATATGTACGTCAAGCTTTGGGTCTCTATAGTTGGTATCAGGGGAATGGTTTAGTTTTCCTTTTGAAACTAGGATGCGAAAACTTTAGTGAAATCCCTGGAGACATTTATAAGGTAAGTATAGGGATGTCCCTAAGGTTAAGGATTCATATAGGTTATAGTCATAGAATTGCGCAAAAGATCTTAGAATTAATCCTATGATGTTAGATATTGAAGGTACTCCCCCTTTATTATGTTGTTTTCCCTAGCATGGTATTTGTCTCTCACACTATTATTTTTGGGTTTTAGACGATGGTTATAACCAGAAGGAACCATGTTGATCAATGTAATGGACAAAGCAATGATTTTACTCCTAACAAAACCAATGTAATCGGAGATGGAGTGCACAATATTATTTCTATACTTACACGATCTATGAATTATTCTGGACTTCAAAATGAGAAGATAAAGATGTAACATTCTTTTGAATCCTTCATGAGGCAGCGTCCACCTTCATTCAGCAGGACTTTTGATCCCCTAGTGGTTGAATAATGGATCAGTACCAATGAAAAGATATTTTAATTTCTTCAATTTTTTGACCATGATAAAGCCATCTTAGAAGAATATCGATTGGAAGGTGATGTTGATCAATGGTGGAATCTTATCAAGAACACGAGGCAAAGAGATGAAATTCAGTCCATGGAATGGGACGAGATCAAGAACATGTTTTTCAGTAAGTACTTACCTTGTATTATTCTAACAAAGATAGAAAAGGAGTTTCTTGAGCTTAAGCAGAAAGATGATGAATCTGTTGGTATATATGATGAAAATTTTACAAGACTTTCAAGGTATGCATCTGGCATTATCATCCTACCTGAAAGTAAAGTTGATTTATTTTTCAGTGGCATTAAACCAAGACTTTGAAGGGAATTAGCTATAAGAGACTTTAGTATCTATGAAGAAATTGTGCATTGTGTTATCAAGGTAGAACTAGAGGTTGGTGTAACATATCCATCTCATCGTTTTGACAATAAACGAATGATGGAGTTCAAAGGGAAATATCAGAAAAATGGTGAAAAGAATATGAATGTTTCTTTATGCTCAATGTGTGGAAAGAAGCATTGTGGAGATTTCATAAAAGGTACTAGAAAATGTTTTATGTGTGGAAAATAATGTCATCGAGAAGTTGATTTTCGAAGTAATGGGAAAAAGGTTGCTAATGATGTGAATAGAGAAAAGACTACAGAGAACTCTCCACCAACACTTCAATGCGTCAAGTGGAAGGAAATGGGGCATTATGCTAATAAATTTCTTAATCCACGGGTTAATGATGATCTACGTGAGCAACCTATTAAGGAAAAGGATAAAGGGATGTCTCATGTGATCACTATTTGTGATTTTGAGTATGAAAATGATGTTGTGTAATGATTAAGTGTTTATGTAATGGGATTTTAAAATATTATCATGGAATCTAATTTATGGTATTGTAGAATTTTGGAATATATATGTATTGGTTTTCAATAATTATATTGTATTGGTAACCATGAAAAAGTGATTGAAATATTTCTGGAAAGTATATGAAATTCCTATAATGAAGGGATGAGGAGAAAATAATATGATAGTAATCATGAGCTCATGACTAAAATACGGACAAAGTGATATCATGGTTTGAGTAAATAGAAATTTTGGGATTTTGGTACGTGGAAAGAGCTAACTTTTGATAGAAGTCATGTTTTCATTAAGGTTAAATGGGTATTCATTTTTTTAAGAGAATACATGATTAAGGTATTTACATGATTGGAATGTGATCAACAAGATATATTGGGGATAAATGATGGTATTCACATGCTCAGTAGATGACATTTCTAGTAATTTTTTTCTTTATTCTACAATCTTGCATAATAGTATTTTGGATAAGCCTAAAGATTTGAAATGGATTATGTTGAAATTAAGTTAGTTTAAGTATAGAACTGTTTTTTATATTTTCGAAGGAATGCCATAATGATGTAATTTTAGAAAAAAGACAACCTGGAAGACAGGTGACAACCCATTGCATCGGACAAGGCTGTGGGAATCGAACCCACAACCGAAGTGCGACTGGATTTTATCACATACCATTGGCCTACAAGAAGTCCCTGGTTTGTAGAAACTAGTTTTATTTTATTATGTGGTATGATATATGAAGTATAAGTTCATTTTTGGAATTGTATATGATTAATATCACCATAGAAGGACTTATGTATATTTGATAACTTTTTCTAACCTTTTGTTTGAAACAGATGGAATGAACCATCATTCAATCACATGATCTTCTATCACTTCATGAATGACCAATTCAACTTCTTTTCATTAAGAGATGAAGTCGAAATTGTCCCAAGGAATGACCAACAGAGAGACTCTACCAAAATCAAGAACGTATTTATTCTAATGAAAATTCCTTCAACTTTTGGGAAATGATCTTAAAAACCAATAATGTTGTCCTAGCCCTCTTTTATCTGATTAATCAGATGGTACCATAGATCATCACAAATTTATGGCTTTGTGATTAATGGATTTTTCATAGCCATGTTCTCTACCACTATCCATCAAAACATTATGGTTATATTTTTCTTCCATATCCATATTTTCACCTATGTTCTCCCATATGGAAACCCAGTGATGAGTTAGTTTGGGTAATCGTTACATTTTATACTTTAGTTTTTAAAATTAAATTTTAGTATGCCTTTTTAGGATGTGGGTTTCTATGAATAGTAAATGATTTATAACCCCGATGAATTTTGAGGACAAAATTAATTTTAAGGGGGGTTGAATGCAACACCTGGAGATTTTATGAGATATGTTATTTTTAATTTCATTGATATTTTATTATACACTACACTAAGATTAGCTTGTACTGTACGCAACACCGCATTAGCTTGTAGTATATGCAACACTATTCTTGGCTTGTATTACACACAATCGCGACCTACCACGATAGTGTGTGTAGTACGCAATACCGAGTTTTACTAAATAATGATATATTGTTATAATATTATTTTGGACTAGCCGTTATGAATTTTATTTACTGTATTAAAATGGTTATAACATTATTATTCATCTTACACATTTTCTAGAATATGGTATGATAAGAAATTAAATTTTTCGTGTAAAATATTTATTTTTCAAAAATAGCAGTTTTCCAGCCTTTTGATGGTGCACCAAACTTAAATCTTGTTTTTTACATGTATATATGTTAAATATGACAAAATAAAATTCTTCTTTGGAATCAGGATATAAAAATTTACATTGGATAAATTTTTCATATTATTCTGATAAAATTCATATTTTAATGAATAGTAAAAAACGCTATATTTTAATTAAAAAAAACTTTTTTCATCGCAATAATTTAAATTGTTAGATTATATTTTTAATTAGTTTAAAAGTGTAATTAGAATTAATTTCAATTTGAAATTGGATAAAAACAAGTATCAATCTTTTGATAGTTTGTGTTTCTTAAAAACACACTATTTGTTTTGATAACGAGAATTAATTTTAAAATTAATTAATGCCACTTCTAAGTTTTGAATTTGAAAAAATAGACATCAATTTTTAATTCGGAATATAAAATAATTCTTAGGCTTAATTTTTGGTATTTTTCTGAAAAACTTCAATTTTCGATGAATAGTGAAACCACTTAGTGGTAGTTAAAAAACTGACTTTTTCATTTAAATGAAATTTTACCACTTCTGTGAATTGAATTTCGAAAATTTGAGAGACACAGTTAATATCAAGGATTAAAATGTGCTTCAATGAGATGAATATAATTTTTGGTGAATAGTAACTTTTTACTTTTATTTACCACGGTTATAAGTGAATAGGGTAATTAAGGGTAAAAATGATATTATAATTACCCTAACACAGGTGGTAATTCAATTGGATAAGTGTAATTCGACCAAAAACAACCTTAGGAATAAAATATGACCATTTAGGCCCACATGGAATATATTAGGAAATTTAATATTATTTTATTTAAAGAATAGTTAAAATAGTTAAAATCAATGTTTAATGACTAAAACATTTTTAATATAGGGATATACATAAGATAAATTAGACTATAAATATTCATTAGAAATATAAAAAGATTTCATACATAATGGTATTTTATTTATAATTTTTAGACATTATATATTAAAATTTATTTATGACACAACGATGATGCAGTAATTATCCCATTAATGAAATATTGACATAATTGATGTTATAAATACTAAAATAATTGTAATTTGAGCCTTTTTATGAATTACAATAATTTTATAGGTTAATATGACATGTTATTATTTATTTAATTATCTTTTTTCGAACTAATCATTCTGTTATGATTTTCACAAAAATCAATTACCAAATAGTGTCAAAATTGACATAAAATAGTTTTTAAAACAAATATTATATTATTAATTGTTATTTTATTAATAAAATTCTAATGTTTATCCAAATTACTTATATAAATAATATATATTAATAATTAACAACTTGGGGTTCTATTGGATTGTTATAGTAAGTTTATTAACCTTATAGTGTAAGAAAACAAGAAGACATGGTAAAAGTAAAATTATTTATCTTAAAGTTAAATCTAAATGATAAGATTAAAATAGAAAACTAGACTTGTATAAATTCTATTGTATTAGAGGATTTCTACCCATATTCCACATTATCTTATAAATAAATCAATTTTGAGCTATTAAAAACTAAATATGACTTTATAATAAAATAATATTTTAAGTTTTCTTAAGGTGCCCCTCTCCTCTCTTATACAGGGGCACCTCCTCCCTCTCTTCCTCACACCACTTTGAGCCTTCATGCTCGGCCAAAACCTACCAATTTCACTTCTCCACTTCCCTAGAAACATCCTAGACTTCCTGGTCTTCTTCAAAGACCATCAATAGTTATATAATAGGAGGTTAAGAAGAGGCGCTTCAAAGAAGAAGTAATGTCCGTTATTGATTCATTCAACATTAATTATTTTTTTACTTCTTCTTATTTAGTTGTATCATTATGAAGTAATAACATAAGTATCATTAATATACCGATATGTTATTATAAGTATGAAAAAACTCTATTTCACCATCTATCCATCCTATGGAAAACGAAATCACCGCGCGTGCGTACATACGGAATACCGTCTCCACGCTGTGGGGTAATCTATTTTCGACATCCACCATACATGGATGGGTAAAATGGTGTAAATAAATAACCATATATAATTATTAAAAAGTTATAATGATTATTAAATATTATACATACACTTAAATACAATTCCACGATCATGGGAATGATATGATCGCTCGTGCGTACATAAGGACTACCATCTCCACAACGTGATGAGATTCATTATCCATGTTAACCATTCATTAATGATTATAAAGTATATATAATAAGTAATAATGAAATATATGACATAATAACGATACTATATTTATGTATATATATATATGTATGTCATCTACTTAATTCTAATCAATTCAATAATGAAACGAAAACAACGTTCATGCGTACGTATGACCTACCATCTCCATGAACGGTGTATTTCATTCCATTTATCGATCTATCAAATATTTGTATATTATGAATATATATTACATATAAATCATGATTTAAATTTTGGAATTATGTAAATCAGGATATAAGTAATAATATCAAGAACAACAAGTCGAGACATGTACGATAAATAAAACGATTTTACCCAAAACGCTGCTTTCACATGGAACATTCAAAAGAATTGGTAATATAATGTCATAAGTGAACCATTTATGATATCATAACAATGATTATGAATTTTTAATAAGTCAATGACATTATTTAAATCATTATATAAGAGGTTCATATACGTACGAAGCATATCGGACCTAAGGTAATGGATAACCTTTCCAATTTTGTTCTTATCCGAGATTGTTTATTCGTAACTATTTGCTAGGGTTATTGTAATCATCAAAGTCCATGTTTTCTAAAAGTGTTTTTATGTAGGTTTAATTTCCATTTTACCCATTTTTTATTTTACTACATGGTATGTAAGGAATCTTTCTTTTGTTTACGTTATGAGGTACTTTTTTACTTTTCCGACAAAAGTACGAGAAGAATGTTATTTTTAACTTATACGACATGAAAGGATTTTTACGGTTTTATAAAGCCTTATTTTCATGAAGCTTCCTCCAAACAATTTCATGACTATTTTCAAGAAAATCCTTTTCTTTTAAAATTACATGACATTTTGTGAAAAGAAAATGATTTTGAAGATGAAAGGTTATTTTCCTCAAGAATTCATTTCAAGTGTTATATGAAAACCATTTTTCATCTAAAATTACATTATTTCATATGTGTGTGTTTCAAAAATAATTTATCTATGATTTACATGGTTTCAATTTTCTTATTATGAAATGATATCCATTTTATTTATATGGATTATGTGATGAAAGGATGATGTTTATGAAACCCATTTTATTTATTGGGTTATTATGAATGATGTATGTTTATTTTGTGGCACAAGTAAGAATGATTTCATTATAAGATTGGTGGGACCTATATCTACCTCCAATGCATTGGGAAAAGATTTTTATCTCATGAGATAGACATGGTTGGAACAGTAATTTCATTTGGTTCAGTAATACAGGACTGGAACGAGGAGTGAACTCGATTAAGAAAGGGACTTTGTCCACTAAGATAGCCTTGGCAGCAATGCCTTGGCTGCTATGGAAATCATATCATGTGCTTAATGTTTTTCCACAATTACAAGTTTTATTTACAAGCTATTTTATCATGATTTATGTTCTCTTTTGATCTATGCCTTACGTACTTCCATGTTTTATGTCATTGCACAAGATTTTGAAGTTTAAACATTATGTACATGTTTTTATGTTCAAATTTATATGGATTGTTTTATTTTCCCATTTCGTACCCTTACTAAGAATTTGGGCTCACCCTTTTTATTTTTTCTTTTACCCAGGATATAAAGAAAGGTTTTAGGTAAGAAAAAAAGGGGAAGATCATTATGGGAGATGTTGACGATATTTCACCACGATCAGAAGATTACGTCTCATGTTTCCAAAGACACTAAACTATTACGGTCCTTGTGTGTCTTTTTTTGTTATGTATTAAGTATACCACAAATGTAATGTAAATTCTATGTACGTCATGCTTTGGGTCTCTATAGTTGGAATCATAGGAAAGAATTATTTATCCTTTGGAAACTAGGATGCAAAAACTTTAGTGAAATCCTTAGAGATATTTCTATCATATGTTTACGGATGTCCCTAAAGTTAAGGTCACATATAGGTTATAGTCCTAGAATTTCACTAACGATCTTAGAATTAAACCTAATATGTTATATATTAAAGTTACTCCCCATTTATTATATTGTTTTCCCTAGCATGGTATTTTCCACTCACACTATTTTTTTTGGGTTTTAGACGATGGATGGAACCCGAAGAAATTGTGTTGATCAATGTAATGGAAAATGCAATGATTTTCCTCCTGACCAAACCAATGTCATAGGAGTTGGACTGAACAATATTATTTCTATACATACACAAGATATGAATAATTATGGACATCAAAATTAGTAGAGAAAGGAGCAACATTTTGTTGAATCCTTCACGAGGTAGCGTCCACCTTCTTTTAGCAGGTCATCTGATCCCTTAGTTGATGAACAATGGATCAGTACCACTTAAAAGATATTTTCAGTTCTACATTGTTTTGAGCATGATATTGTCATCTTAGCAGTATATCATTTGGAAGGTGATGCTGACCAATGGTGGAATCTTATCAAGCATACGAGGCAAAGAGATGAAATTGAGTCCATTGAATGGGATGAGTTCAAGAACATGTTTTTCAGTTAGTACTCCCCTTGTATTCTTGTAACAATGATGGAAAAGGAGTTTCATGGGCCTAAGCTAAAGGATGATGAATCTGTTGGTATATACGAAGCGAATTTTACAAGACATGCAAGCTATGCATCTGGCTTTATCATCCAAACTGAAAGTAAAGTTGATCGATATTTCAGTGGCTTAAAACCAAGTCTTTGAACGGAATTAGCTATAAGAGACTTTAGTATCTATAAAGAAATTGGGAGTTCTGCTATCAAGGTATAACTGGAAGTTGGTGTATCTTATACATCTCATGGTTTTGAAAAGAAACAAAAGATGGAGTTCAAGGAGAAATCTCAGAACAATGGTGAAAGGAAGATGAATGTTTCTTTATGCTCAATGTGTGGAAAGAAACATGGTGAAGATGAAAAAAAAGGTACTAAAAATGTTTTATGTGTGGAAAATAATGTCATCGAGCTGTTGATTGTGGAAGTAATGGGAAAAACGTTGCTAATGATGTGAATAGAGAAAAGACTACAGAGAACTCTCCACCAACACTTCAATGCTTCAAGTGAAAGGATATGGGGCATTTTTCTAATAAATTCCCTAATCCACAGGTTAATGATTTTCAACGTGATCAACCTATTAAGGCAAAGGATAAAGGGAAGTCTCATGCGATCACTATTTGTGATGTTGAGTATAAAAATGTTGTTTTGTAATGATTTAGTGTTTATGTAATGGGATTTTAAAATAGTATCATGGAATCTCATTTATGGTATTGTAGAATTTAGGAATATATATGTATTGGTTTTCAATAATTATATGGTACTGGTAACCATGAAAAAGTTATTGAAATATTTTTGGAATGCAGATGAACTACACATAATGAAGGGATTAGGAGAAAATTATATGATAGTAATCATGAAATCATGACTAAAATAAGGACAAAGTGATATCATGGTTTGGGTATATAGAAATTTTGGGTTTTTGGTATGTGGAAAGAGTTTACTTTTGACAGCATTCATGTTTTCACTAAGGTTAAATGGGTATTCATTTTTTTCAAAAAAATTACATGATTAATGTATTCACATGATTGGAATGTCATCAACAAGATATATCAGGAATAAATGATGGTATTCACATGCTCGGTAGATGACATTTCTAGTAATTGTTTTATTTATACTATAAGATTGGATAAAAGTATTTTGGATAAGACTAAAGATTTGAAGTGGATTATGTTGGACATATGTTAGTTTAAGGATATAACTGTTTTCGATATTATCAACGGAATGTCATAATGATGTAATTTTAGAAAAAGGAAAACCAGTAGGACATGCAACAACCCATCGCGTCAGACAAGGCTATGGAAATCGAACCCACAACCGAAGTGCGACTGGCCTTTATCACATACCACTGGCCTATATGAAGTCTATGGTTAGTAGAAACACGTTTTATTTTATTAAGCGGTATGAAATATGAAGTATAAGTTCATTTTTTGAATCGTATATGATTAACCTCACCATAGATGGGCATATGTATATTTGATAACTTTTTCTAACCTTTTGTTTGAAACAGATGGAATGACCAATCATTCTATCACATGATCTTCTAACACTTCACGAATGAAAAATTCGACTTCATTTCATTAATAGATGAAGTAGAAATTGTCCAAGTAACGACCAACGGTGATACTCTACCAAAATCAAGAACGTATTTCTTCTAATTCCAATTTCTTCAACATTAGGGAAATGATATTGAAATACAAAAATGTTTTCCTAGTGCTCTTATATATGATTAATCAAACGGTAACTTAGATCATCACAAATTTATGGCTTTGGGATTGATGGCTTTTTCATATCCATGTTCTCTACCACGATCTATCAGAACTTGATGGTTAGATTTTTCTTCCATATCCATATTTTCACCTATAATATCCTATATGGAAACCTGGTGATGAGTTACATTGGGTAATCATTCTATTTACTACTTTATTTTTTAAAAATATGTTTTAGAATTCCTTTTTAGGATGTGGGTTTCTATGAATAGTAAATGATTTATAACCCTGACGAATTTCGAGGAGGAAACTCATTTTAAGGGGGGTATAATGTAACACCCTGAGATTTTATGAGATATATTATTTTTAATTTCATGGATCCTCTATTATACACTACACCAATATTAGCTTTTAATATATGAAACACCGCATTATCTTGCCGTATATGCAACACTATTCTTCGCTGGTATTACACACAATCGCGACCTACCTCGAATGCGTGTGTAGTACGCAATACCGGGTTTCACTAAACAATGATATATTGTCCTAATATTATTATGGACTAGCCATTATGAATAATATTAACTATATTTCGAATTTTATAAAATTATTATTCATCTTACACATTTTCTGGAATATGGTATGAGAACAAAATAAATTTTTCGTATAAAATATTTATTTTCAAAAAATTGCAGTTTTCCCGCCTTTTGATGTCACTCCCACCTTAAATATTGTTTTTCACATGTATATAAGTTCAAATTTACAAAATAAAATTATTATATGGAATCAGGATATACAAATTTACTTTGGATAAAATTTTCATATTATTCTAATGACATTCATATTTTAATGAATAGTAAAAACACGCTATATTTAAATTAAAAACAATTTTTTTCATCCCAATAATTTAAATGGTTAGATTAACTTATTAGTTGGTTTTAAAGTGTAATTAGAATAAATTTTCACCATTTAATCCAATGTTTTTCATTGTAATTAATTTCACTTTGAAATTGGATATAAACAACTATTATTCTTTTGATAGTTTTTGTTTCTTAAAAACACGCTATTTGTTTTGATAATGGAAATTAATTTTAAAATTAATTACTGCCACTTTTATGTTTTGATTTTGGAAAGATATATATCAATTTTTAATTCAGAATATCAAATTATTCTTAGGCTGGATTTTTGGAATTTTTCTAAAAAATGTCAATTTTCGATGAATAGTGAAACCACTTAGTGGTAGGTTAAAAAACTGACGTTTTCATTTAAATGAAATTTTACCACTTCAATGAATTTAATATTGAAAATCCGAGAGACACGGTTAATATCAAGGACTAAAATGTGGTTCAATGAGATGAAAATAATTTTTTCTGAATAGTAACTATTTACTTTTATTTACCACGTTTAGAAGTAAATAGGGTAATTAAGTGTAAAAATGATGTTATTATTACCCTAAAACATGTCCTAATTCTATTGAATAAGTTTAATTCGACCAAAAACAACCTTAGGAAAAAAATGGCCATTTAGGCTCACATGGATTATATTAATACATTTAATATTATTTTATTTCAAGAATATATAAAATAGTTAAAATCAATGTTTAATAACTAAAACATAATTAATATAGGGTTATACATACGATAAATTAGACTATAAGTATTCATTAGAAATAAATAAAGATTTCCTACATAATGGTATTTTATTTATAATTTTTAGACATTACATAATATAATTTATTTATGACACAATGATGATGTAGTAATTACCTCATTAATGAAATATTGACATAATTGAGGTTATAAATACACAAATAAATGTAATTTGAGCATTTTTATGAATTACACTAATTTAATAGGTTAATATGACATGTTAGTATTTATTTAACTATCTTTTTTCGAACTAATAATTCTGTTGTGATTTTCAAAAAAATCAATTACCAAATAGTGTCAAAATTTACAAAAAATAGTTTTTAAAAAAAATATTATATTATTAATTGTTATTTTATTCCTAAAAATCTATGGTTCGGCCAAGTGACTTTGATTTGGTTTAATATATTAATAATAAACAACTTGGGGTTCTTTTGGCTTGTTATGGTAAGTTTATTAACCTTATAGTGTAAGAAAACAAGAAGACACGGTAAAAGTAAAATTATTTAACTTTAAGTTAAATCTAAATGATAAGGTAAAAATAGAGACCTAAAATTGTCTAAATTCTATTGTAAGAGATTATTTAGACCCATAACCACCATATCTTCTAAATAAATCAATTTTGAGCTATTAAAAACCGAATATGACTTTATAATAAAATAATATTTTATGTTTTCCTAAGGTTCCCCTCTCCTCCCTTATAAAAGAGCACCTACTCTCTCTCTCTCTTCCTCACACCACATTGAGCCTTCAAGATCTGAAAAACCCTACCATGTTATCTTCTCCACTTCCCTAGAAACATACTAGAGGTCCTGGTCTTCTTCAATGATAATCTTTAGTGCCCTAAGAGGAGGTTAAGAAGAGGCGCTTCAAAGAAGAGGTAATGTCTGTTATCGGTTCATTCAACTTTATTTCTTCTTCTACTTCTTCTTCATTAGTTTTTTCATTTTGAAGTAATAACATAAGTATCACTCATATACTGATATTTTATTATAAATATGAAACAGCCCTATTTGACCTTCTATCCATCTTAGGGAAAATGAAATCTCCACGTGTGCGTACGTACAGAATACCGTCTCCACGCCGTGGTGTAATCTGTTTTCGACCACCACCATAATTGGATAGGTATAATGGTTTAAATAAATAAATAAATATTATTATTGAAAAGTGATATTGATTCTGAAATATTATAAATACAATTAAATACAATTCCATGATCATGGGAATGATATCATCACTCGTGCATACTTACGGACTACCGTCTCTACGACGTGATGAGATTCATTCTCCATGTTAACCATTCAGGAATGATTATAAAGTATATATAATAAGTAACAATGAAATAAATGACATAATAATGATACTTTATTTATGTATATAAATTTGTATGTCATCTACTTAATTCCATTCAATTCAATAAGGAAACGAAAACAGCGTTCATGCGTTTGTACGACCTACTGTCTCCATGAATGGTGTATTTCATTCCATTTATCGATCTATCATATATATGTATATGCTGAATATATATTACATATAAATCGTGATTTACATTATTTGAATAAGTAAATCAGGATATATTTAATAATATCAAGAACAACAAGTCCAAACATGTTCGATAAATAAAATGATTTTACCCAAAACATTGCTTTAACATGGAACTTACAAAATAACGGCTAATATAAAGACATAAGTGAACCATATATGATATCATAAAAATGAATATGATTATGTAATAAGTAAATGTCATTATTTAAATCATTATAAAATAGGTTTGGATACGTACGAAGCATATCGGACCTAAGGTAAGTGATAACCTTTCCAATCTCGTTCTTATCTGAGATTTCTTATTCGTAAGTATTTGCTGGGGTTATTGTTATCATCCAAGTTCATCTTTTCTAAAATAATTTTTATGTAGTTTTATTGTCCTTTTTACCCATTTTGTCTTTTACTACATGGTATGTAAGGAATATTTCTTTGGTTTACATTACGAGGTACTTTTTTGACTTTTCCGACAAAAGTACGAGAAGAATGTTATTTTTAGCTTATACGACATGAAATGATTTTTATGGTTTTATAAAGCCTTATTTTCATGACGCTTCCCCAAAAATATTTCATGACTATTTTCAACAAAATCTTTTTCATTTAAAATTTCATGACATTTTGTGAAATGAAAATGATTTTGAAGATGAAAAGATATTTTCCTCAAGAATTAATTTCATGTGTTTTATCAAAACCATTTTTCATCTAAGATGACATTATTTCTTATCTTTATGTTTCAAGTATAATGTCTCTATGATTTACATGGTTTAAATTTTCTTATTATGAAATGATATCCATTTCTTTTATTTGGATTATGTGATGATGGGATGATATTTATGAAACACATTTTATGTATTTGGTTATTATAAATGATATATGTTTATTTTGTTGAAAAAGTAAGAATGATTTCATTATGAGATGGGTGGGACCTATATATACCCACAATGTATTGGGTAAAGATTTATATCTCATGAGATAGACATGGCCGGAAGGGTAAGTTAATCCGGTTCAGTAATACAGGACTGGAATGAGGAGTGAACTCGATTCAGAAAGGGACTTTCTCCACTAATATGGTCTTGGAAGCAATGCCTTGGCTACAATGGAAAACTTATCAGTTGATTAATGTTTTTCCACAAATATAAGTTTTATTTACAAGTTATTTTATCATGATTGATGTTCAATTTTTATCTATGCCTTAAGTGCTTCCATGTTTTATGTCATTTCACAAGATTTTGATGTCTAAACATTATGTACATGTTTTTATGTTCAAATGTATATGGTTTGTTTTATTTTCTCCATGATTACCCTTAATCGGCATTTGAGATCACCGTTTTTATGTTTTCTTTTCCCCAGGATATAAAGAAAGGTTTTAGATAAGAAAAAAGGGGAAGACCATTATGGAGATGTTGAAGATCTTTAACCACTATTAGAAGATTATGTTCCACTTTTCCATAGACAATAAAATATTTGGCCCTTGTGTGTCTATTTTTGTTATGTACTAAGTATTACACAAAAGTAATGTAATGTCTATGTACGTCAATCATTGGGTCTCTATAGGGATTCCCATGGAGGCGTGGTGATGGCCTAGTGGACGAGTTTCTAGGTTCTATGGTATGAGTATTCCACCTTATTTCTGTATCGGTTTGGATGTGTTTGGAAGATTATTGTGGTCTCCATGTGTGGTATTGAAGGCGGCGACAGGATTGCAGGTCTGTCTTGCGACAGGGTCTTCATCCCACGAATTTTGGTAACTGTGACGGTTTTTAACATTTATTTTCAATATGATTTAGATTTGGATATGAAGAGCCTTTGATGTGTTAAAGACAAATGATGTCTCGTGGTATCGATGTCATCGGGTTGCCCTGCCCTAGATCTTTCTGGTTCCACTCAATATAAGGGTGGCTAATAGGTTCAGTGTGGTGAGGCTTTATACAGTTATATTTCATGATGTATGGATATTATATGGATTTTTTGTTGTGGTTTAGTGAAGGATCCTATATTTATGGTATGATTTTCATGGGGCTATGATTTTGGTTTTGGCCTTGGTAGCCCAGGGTTCAAGGGATTCTACAACCAGATTGTCTACAAGAGGTTTCTCCAGATGAAGTTCAGGGAATGGATTTTTCACTATACTATTTTTATCCAAAATTAGATGTTTCTGTGGTTATGTTTATTTCTATTAGTACCAAGACCATTCACTTTTTCATGGGACATCTAGCCGAGCAGCGATGAGATGGTGGAAGTGAAACTAAATGTTTTTTGATATCGGGATGGGATTTTCTCTTATAGCGTCGGTTGTTTTTTTTTAACTTGGTCATTTAGACCATTGGCGCTTAGTTTTTTAGTCACCAATTTCATGATGGGTTCCCCCTCATCCTTTAAATGGGACTATCATTATAAAAAATTTATTTTTCAATTAGTATTGTCTACTATGTTAAAAAATTAACTTTTTAAAAAATACCAAAAAATCACCCTCAGATCATTTTAAAGTTATTTTTTGAAAAAAATAATTATTTTATCATATAAATTTTTAAAAATTTTGAAATTTATTGTTTCAAATAGGTACACAATAAAAACGTGGAAAATATACCTTTAGAAAAATATAGATATTTTTGTGTAAAAATGTCGTTGTACTTGTCTTATGCCTATAAATTCTATTAGATGACTACCAAAAATATATTTTTAAATATATTATATATAAATATAATTAATTTAATTCACATATAGTAATTATTTTAATTTATTATGATATAACACGTTTGTGATCAATTTTTTTTATTGGATTGGTTTTTATTTTCATTTCGAATAAATTGTTTATTAATGAATTCATTTTATATTTTTGTAAACCCGAAATTTTTATAATATATTTAATACTATTCATAGCCTCCAATTTAATGTCTATGTTATATATTATTATATTAAATAATAATATTAATTTTATATGGTAAAAATATTTCTTGCATGTAATGCTAGTTATCGAAGAAATTCATTGTTTCATTTATTGAAAGCCAACTCGGTGTTTCCAAAATTGAAAAATATTTCATATATTTAATTAATTTAAAATAATATATATTATAATGCTTCAAAATATTGTATTACATTATGAAATCTCTATTGAATCTCATACAAACTATTGAATATAATGTTCTTACATTAGAATTTTAGGCATTAAAAAATCCTCGATGTTCCATCGTTATCTTATTTTTGGCCCCTCCAACTTCACTAACTAGACTCATGAATGGAAATAACATGATAAAATAAAAATCCATATACAAAATAAATTTTTTCTTACAGATATTGAGGTAATCATTAGGATATATCTCTCTCAATTTCATTCATTTTACTATTCATTTGGAATAAATATTATTCAAGATCCAGTTTTTATTATTATTTAATTATAGGATAATGGGATAAAATAAATAATTTATAATGTCTAAGATAAATATTATATAAATGATTTATTTGTTACCATTAATAATTAATTATATGAATTTAAATGTATATACATTGTATATTCATTCCTTGGGTTTATATGATTGATGATTCTAGGAAGGGGCATTGTGTGTTCAGAAATGAGTAGTGGGCATTGGTAAATACTTATAAGAGTGAGTTGGTCATGATTCACTTTATAAAAAAATTTAATACACCCATAAATTTAAACAAAAAATTTAAATATAGTTTAGTTTCATTTGTTATACCCCAACACTGGGTTTTCAAATGGGATTAGTTTCGACAAAAAGAGGATTATTTTTAGTTAGTAATAGGAATGTACTAAAAAGGGGTTTTCCATCAAGGGATAGAAAAGTTACTATTCTGGAATAGGTATTTTTTGGGAAGTGATATTGGAATATTCTTTGTTTTTTTACTCTCATTGAGTGAGTGCAGTTTAATATTATAAATGAATATTTTGACCCATATAATGTTGTTTGTTTTGGATCTACCTTTTCATTGTCCTGTGAAAGAGTTTAATAAATTAATTAAATGGATCCTAGTGTAAAATAATGGTTTTACATGGAATTAGGGATTATCTGGTGCACTGGGATCTATTAATATGACATTTTTTTATGAAATGTATATAGACCATATCTATATGTATTTTTAGTCCTGTATTATGTTTCAATGGATATTCCTTTTGTTTGTTTAATTATTCACTATAATTTTGATTCCCTAGGGTTTGTTATTGGGGTAATGTGAAGATTTATTACATAGATTGGTATTGTAGTGTTCCTTAGAGCACTGTATAATTATTATAATGTTGTTGATGCACATAAGGGGTGTTCTAGTTTTGTATGTGATGGTTTTAATGTACATTCATGTGGCCCTATGTGGTAGTATATCGGCCAAATTGATAAATATTAATTTATCTTCTTATAACCTAACAGTTGGACTTTTGGTTCGAATACTTCCCGAGGGACTAAAATTATCATTAGTATTACATGACTAATGTTTATGTTAGTATTTATTTGAAAAGTGATTTTTGTAATTTTAGGCTTTTTTTGTTTTGATGACTTATCCTATAAATGGGTTGAGGTTATTGATCTACCGATAGACGACTGATATAGTATAAGCTATGTATTTTATGTATTTTTTATGTTCATATCCTGAAATTGTAGTACAACTACAATTTATGAGTTTATTATATGGAGACCATAGAATCAATGTGTACAGTTACACCCCATAAGAGAGAATATATTAATTATTACTATAAGATTATAAAAATAGTGATATGATCCCTAAATATTAGGATATGTGTGTCAAGATATGTTTCACCCATCTTAGTACAGTTATTTTATATTGTTTCATATATGATGAGGTATATCTGGATATGAAATTTAATTTGAACCACAAAATTGGGGGGTTGATATTACAAAACCTATGATCTCATTATACCAATTTTCTAGAAACATCACAACAAAAATATCCCAAATCAATCTTTATACACATGATTCCCCATATGATTATCCAAGGTTTCTTCTATATTCATAAGTAATGCTATGGGAGGATCCTTAACCCACTATATTCCCACATCTCACTATTAAGGTATTTTCATTTGCATTTTAAAATGGTGACAACCATTATCAAATTCCCATAAATATTTATAAATTACAGCCTCGATAAGAAGATCGAAATATGCCTTATATTTTTGGGGATCATTGTCGGAGGATCCCCGACCAGATTTATTAATAGGGATATCCATGACAGAATATCTAATCACTCAATGTGTGTGGTTTTGGTTATTCTCCACCATCCCACAAGGTTATGAAATTTTTTTGAGACTATTAATATAACATAACCTGCATTTGATAAAGTATGTGGGGTTTGTTCCATTGTTTTCTAGAAAGTACCTAATGATGTAATGTGATTTTTTATGATCTAAATTATAACATGTTTTATTTTTATATATTTCTATTTACACTAAATAATATAATTCAAATTCTTGATTCATTTGTCAAAGATTACTTTTTTGTAGGATCATAGAATATACTAATACATGATTGAGTTTTAAGACCATCATATTTGACATTTTAGTAGTGGGTTATACCAGGGATATACATGGAATTGTCAAGAAAAGTTATGGTAAAAAGGAAAAAATAGGGACATGTAGATTTTGGTTATGTCTCATTCATTTTATTCTATAGATAATTTTATATGTGATCTGACCTATGGGAAAACCTTGATATATATATATCCTTATCATTAGTAAAAATGTTTTATGAAATGTAAGTGTTGATTTTTTATTGATTTATGGTTCATTATTTTAAACAGGTATACCAATTTTAATGTTTTTTATATTTTATTCTATTATTGAAATATTATTTTATTTCACTCTATCATGAGTACAGTCTCTCACATTACTGATAGACGCTTTCTACTAGTAATGAAATCTCATATATAGAGAGGCACGCCTGAGGTTAGGATGAACCCCAAACACAATCATTGATTAGGTATAATAAATCCATGAATTGAAATGAACCTTAAAAAAATATGTTCTTAAAAATAAATTTTTAAAAACAAACATCATTTTAATTTTTTTAATCATATTAACTAAGAATTTATATACATATTCATCATGAAATATTTTCTTATGAATTTTTCTATTTGAATATTAATTACTTGTATAATGGAATATTATGAATACTAATTGATAAAAATATGTTTAAATAAATTCTATTTTTTCTCTAATCATAATTATTATCATACAAATAGTTTCATTTGATAACTTGGTCACTTTGATTAATGAAAATATAGTATTATAATTTTTTAAATGGTACTTTTTATTTATTTATCTAGTTTTTAAAATTGTGATTTACCATATGAAGAGAGGGGGTAATTTAAGGGGTTTGTGTGTGTCTATAGTAATAACCCTTCCCATCACAATTTTTAAGGTTTCTCTTTAACAATTTTCATGTTTTATCATGAAATTCTTATTTTTATATAATGAATTCCATTAAGTTATTGTTCTTATATGTTTTATTATTGACTCTTGAATTAATTTCTATCATGATGGTATTACCCCTATGTTTGATGAAATGAACTATCTTATAGTATGTTTCCACCACCATGAGTTCAATAATTCTTCATATTTGTTGGTTTCATATTTTATGGAATTTTTATTCCTGAAATTATACTTACTTATTAAGTTTGGGGGTTTTTCAGTTGATTATTTGTCAATACAGTACATTATTGGGGATTATTGGGTGTAGATTTCATGAATCATTATTTAAACTAAAAAACCCCTCTATGTGACACCTCAAAATCTATTCATTTTATTACCTTTAAATAAGTAAAATTGCTTGATAGATTCCCCACACACAACACCAGACATATATGGAGTTGTTATATATTATAATATAAATATGAAATTAAAGTATGGCCATTAAAATCTAATCTATGAATTAATATGTGTTAATTAGAGTAAACTATTTATAAAATATAAGTATAATGAAAATAATGAAAATCGTTATTATGAATGAAATTAATTTCCTTTAATTTTATTTAGTAATAAGATCATTTATCAATTTAAAAAATATTGTTCTATAAAAATTCCTTTGTGTGATATTAATTTCTATTTCATGTAAAATAGTAGTAATGATGAGTTTTTGATGTTTATAATATTGATAATCCAGTTTAGTTTCTAAATTATATTATGTAATAATATTAATAGATAATACATTAAATTCCTTTTCCAATTTTTTTTATATTTTCTAATTTCATTCAAAAATATAATTTATAAATTTTGGAATTATAAATTAATAAAAATTAACACCTTTTTTAATTTCTCTAATGAAAAATCAAAAAATATTATTATTTTATTTTTTAATAAATACATTGGTTTTATTTAAATCTAATACATGTCAAAAAACAAGAAATTTGAATGAATTTAACTATATACATGAATAATATAAAACATTAAAATACTATTCTCGTCAAAAAATATGAATATAAAGAATGAATATATTCAATTTAATATAATTTTTTGGAAAATAAATCCGATTTTTATCATTTTTTGAACTAAATTTAAATTCTCATTTAATTTATTAAAATATTTTTATTTGTTAGACTAAATTTTTTATTTCAGGGTACATTAAATTTAGGAATACCGTAAAAAGCTCGTACCTTTTATTTTCTTTATATTGAATCCATTTATATCATTGAAAAAAGTTATCCATCATAATTTTGACTTATATATACATAAATATATATGGAAATATTAAAAAGTATATTTCTCAAAAAACTATTTTTACCAGATTATGTTTTCTTATTTTAAAATTTATTTTTCAAAATGATATAAAATTCATATGATAAAACGACTATTAAATTTTAAATTATATGTAAAAAATATTTAAAAGATCAATAATAATCATTTCCATTAATATAAATTAAAATATTAGAAGTTTAATTTCCATGGAAAAACTAAAATAGATTAATATATACATGTTAAAAAAATCTATAAAACAATAAAATTTGTCCTTAAAAGTAGAGAATGATTTCTATTTTGAAGGAAATTTTTTTTCCTCACCTATTTTATCCATTTTTTTACAATTTTAACTTGAATTATATCCCTAAATTATTGTATATGAATGTGTTACTCCCAAAACAACCTTCTATATTACTTATAAAAGAGTATCCATCACACAAATTCAATAATACCATATCATATAAAGTATTTCTAGAATAACAAACACATTTCTCTTCATAGAACCATATCATACATTATAAATATTATTTTTCCAATTACTTAGCTTAAGGGCTTCATTTCTAATTCGACATCCAAGGAAAACTCAAGTCCCCTATGAGAGAATTATCAACTACTTAGTTTTTCGTCATAATTAAATTTTTTAAAATTTTTTATAAACATAATAATTTTAGAATACAATTTTCATTTAAATAATTTAATTTTAATGTGTAAATTATGTTATAATTTTTTTCTATATCATATCCATTAATAAAATCACCACTCTTGCATTGTTCGGACTACCACCTGCTTGACGTAAAATGATTCATTTTCCATCACCACATTACATGGTTGGATTAGTATATAGATCAAATTATAATAAAATTTCTATTATTTCGTTAATTTATTTTTAGAATATAATTTAATCACATATTAAGTTTATGAGAAAAAAATAAAAACATTTATATAACTGTTTATATATGTGTTCTAAGAGGATAATATTTTATTCAAGTTATGTAATGTTTTAATATTAATTAATTTTATTGATAAATATAAAAATTTATGATATATCAATCAAATAAACCCTAAAAAATATAATTATGATTCTTATATAATAAGATTACAAAACACACCTCATATACATTAATTAAATAAATATATGTTAATTTTTGGATTAATTTAACCACTTAGTTGTGCAATAATATTGATTTATATCATGAATAAATATGGGAATATAATAGCAAGTATAATAAGTTATAATTTTTTGAATAATTACTTTTCTATTTCTAGAGATTTTATATCAATATATAATTCATTAATTATGAAACCAAACATCATGTTTCAATTTATTTAGTTTGTTTCTATGTTGTTGGGTTTTTTGGTAACTCAATTTCCATTCATTTTTTTGTGATCATTCTTCAAAGAAATTTCATATATCTTAGGTATATTCAACCATATTTTTGAGTTATATGCTGTTATCTCATTATCTTCTGGGGATATACATTCGTACCACCCAAAACCATTGATAAATATTACTAACTTCCTATGTTATGTAATTTCTATAGTTATTTACATTTTCTATCTGAATGAATTTTGATCCTATTATTCCAGTATTGACTTAGTCTTATACCCAATACTCTAAATGGTCTTAAGATAAATTATTTTATAATTTAAATTGAATTATATTCTATTATAATTTATTTTATTCTATTAACGTTGAGAAATATTTTGGAATTCAATATATAGTTATTTAATTATTAATTATTGTTGGAATGTTTACTATATATTTCACAACCATCCAGTATCACAATCTGGATGGATTGTGCTCATTTTATCCATATATTATTCATGGTAAATATATTTGAATTCGTTGATTACTATTGAGAAATAATTAATGTTGATTATGTATTTAATTACCATATTTATAATTATATAAGCACCACTATTTGTTGAGTAACATGTACCTATGGATATGATATAAAAGGTCATTATGAATATTTATCTTAATGAATTTGATATAATTAGGTTATAGGTAGAGCCCAAAATTTAATATCCCCTCAACGCAGTAAAATGTCTCATGGGATAAAATAATCTTTCATATTTTGTGTATTCCATCCCAATTCAACAAGATTTCCTAACTATGGTATCGATTAAAGGTAGTGTGTCTTGACACAATGCCATAAAAATAGGTTTATAGTGTTTCGAATTATGAATTCCAAAAGTGTGAGAAAAATATTATTGATATCTATATACTCATTTTTTTCATGGATATAGAATCTCCTTATATAATTTTTACCATGGATTCATTTTCATTACCTACAACTGTAATCATACTTTGGCCATGATTATACCATTAATGGTTGTTATATTCTTCCCTTATTATCATTTTATTACTCAACATTCTTGTATTTACATTCCTTGAGTTTTGATGAAATTTATTACACATGAAATGTTTAAATAAATGGAATTCACAGAATAATTTATGAGAGATATATAAATTCTATAATGAATTAAGTAGTTTCTTATATAAATAATGAATAGATTCCATATTTTAATATTCCATATGATATTTCTTAATTTAAATAATTCCCTAAATCTATAAATATAAAAATAACATTTTTGTATAATAGATAAACATATTTGTATAATAGATAAAAATATTTTATTCTAATTTTAATTAGGGACCGTTATATCATGTTATCACAACTCGTATCAAAGAATGTACTTAAAGTATGAATTTATGGAATCAGATATAGTTTTTTGAGACTGGGGTTACATGGTCATCAATTAGGAAAAGGTGCAGATAAAATTGAGGTTTATAATTTTTTTAGGATATTTATTTTTATGAAAATTTATGGTTTCTCGGAAGAGATAATCCTTAATGACCACTATTGTATTTAATGTAAAAGATACCTTTCCAATTTTAATTAAGGATTAGAATAATAATCATATGTAAAACACACAAGAATAAATTTATGTTTTGAATAACATTTTTTTTAAGTATGATTATGTGGTTTTTCATAGAAAATATAAACAATGTATACTTGAAATTGAATGTGGTTATTGAAAATATTAACCTATGAGTAATCACTAAGAAATGGGTTTGTTACATATTGACTCAATTATCATTATGATTCTTGATTAATGGGCCTAGGAATTCAAACATAGGGATAATATCCTTGGGGTTAATCCTTGGTTAATCATATTAGCATTATGACCACGAAAAATTATATAAGAATGATGATAACTAATTTTGTAAGAAAAAATAACTGAAAGATTACAATAGATAATAGTTTATTGAAAAAATATTCTTTGGTTGATTTGAGAGTATTGTATGTTAAATTTTTTTTATAATGGAATAACTAGTTAAATAAATTTTCTTGTCTATGTACTTTTAATAATATCATAACCATTATTTTTTTATTATTTGGTTAGAACTAGAGCACGGAAAATAAACAATGATCAGAATGTAACAATAATATATAATTTCTAATAAATAAATTGACTATAAAAATGGGTTGGAATCATGTTATATTCCTAATATTATGGAAAATTTTTATTTGTCGTCTTACTTAATGTAGTGAGATAGGTATTTTCTTGAAACTCTTTTTTATATTCAATAGTGAGTGATGTTTATCAATGGTATTCTGGTATATCATAAAATATATGAGGACATGGTGGAACATTTATGAATTAATCTTATATAATTTTACATAAATGGTATGAAAACATAAAATCAATTGTATTAATTACCTTGACAAGTGACTTTATTATAAGTTTATATTTTGGGGATAAAAATTGGACAACACATGATTGAGGAATGTATAACTCTGAAGGATAATATATAAATTATGATGAGATAATAATGGGATGTTTTTTTTCAATATGTTTGTTAGAAAATAATTGGAAATGATTGGGTTTGTAATCATTTCATCAAATTTTTGGTTAATTATATCACATTTTTTGATTTCCATATATAGTGACTGTTGTGTGAGCTTATGAAATATTGATTAGTAATGGTTGAGGGTTAAATTATAATTTAATTTATATAGGAATATTAAATCATGTTGTGGTTTAATGTCTTAGAGAAAAAAATAGTTTATAGGAATAGTATGTTATACGCAGTATATATATACATAGGTATAGGATTTTATGAATGAATAATATTTATGGATAAATGAATAGTTACATTTTAAGAGTATTCATTTCAATGAATATTGGGTTTATAAAATTATAAGCATGATCATGGAAATTTTGGATCTCCATTATAAGAATAAGTTTTATATTTATGAGAGATACCAACTGATAGTTACCTAGGATTAACCAATAATTATTCATGTTAAACTGAGACTATTATAGGTTGAACTGTCTCTGATTCGAGTTCAATTGTATTAACTATAATAAAACATGATAGTTTTATAAAAGGATAGATAATGATTTTAAATATTCATAATTTTAATTATGATAAATACTCTATAATTATCATCACTCGTGCTGACTCTCCTAATTTTAGTAATGGATTAATCCTAAAAGTACAAAGCTAAAAATACACTCAATAGAAATGAAAAAAAAATTACTCCAATGAACAACTTAATGGACTAAAGTACATAGCAAGAAATGTTTTCATTATTATAAATTAGCTAATATTAATTATTATTAAAAACATAAAAATAGTTTATATCTCTTAATCATCAAATATTAGGAGGATTTTAATTTATATAAATTCTAGTGACCATGATGATGACAGAAAAATGATTTATTTTCCTAAATGTAAAAAATGTGGGATGAATCATGAAATTTTTTACTTAATAAATCATTTAAATTCTATATTGGGGATATTACGGTCATTAAACTATGAATTTTAAGGTAAAGAGAGAACCTCCAAAAACATATTACTTCAGTTGTACGAAAATTTGGAAGTATGCAACTACTTTTCCCAATATAAGGGACAAAAAAGGTGATAGTCACCAGTAACCAAGTGAATAGGGAAAAAACTATTTAATTAATAATATTTTATATTATAAATAGTTTTTTCTTTTTACATTCATGTGTCTTGTCTCATGTAAGACTTATCCAATTAGTGGATGTTGATTTGTAAATAAAAACCCCTAGTGAAATGATTATCATAAATTCATTTACATATTTGAGGGATGTTATGACTTATTGATGAAATATTATTCCATTAATATAATTCCAAGCTAAAATGTGAATGGTTTATCTCTCATTATAATGTGTTTAAAATAATTTTTCATCTCATTCCACCTCCTAAAAAGGAAATGAACATCTAGAGGAATATTCCTAACAATGTCTTCCCTATACAAATTTATGTTATATTATGCGTAAAATTTTAAGGAAATAATATATTTATGGTGGGGTAATTTATCACCATGAAATTTTAATATATAATTATCTTAATTAATACAATAGTGTTCGATAATTAGATCCCCATATAACATTAAAAGTAAATTTAAAAATGGTATATTTTAATAAAAACATAAACAATATGTATGATCATTCATACATAGACTTCCAATTAGTGAGAATCAATAGACATAACCAATATATGAAATAAATTTAGAAAAAATAAAGGAATCCTTTAAAAGATTAAATATAAATTAGTTTACTTAAAATGGAACATATGTTAATTTATTGTTTACATTTTTTTTCTAAAAAAATAATTTCAATAAGATATGAATTTCTATTTAAATAATAATATGGTTAATGATAAATTATTTTTTAATGTTAATAATGGGTTAAAATCGATTTTGTTTTTAAATTATATGATCTAAAAATAATATTAGTTAATATTTCAAATGGTCATTTTCTATTAAAAAAAAATTTAATTATATTTTTTGATAATTTTAATAAAATTAATTTACAAATATTGTAATTTTAATTTAATAAAATATAAATAAAGTTTTTCAATACTCATATATTATTTGAATAAGTATGAATTTTTTAGTTTTTAAGGTTGGTTTTTAGGTGAAAAATATGATTCCCACAAAACATGTAATTCTAATGACATTATTGATATACTGAATGATCTACAAGATTATAAAACCTTTAAGTTGATCAAATTATAATATATGAAATATAATTATTACTTTTAATATATTAATTGAGATTAAAAATCATATTTCCATTGTTTTTTTAACAAAATTCAATGGTTATTTTAATAAGAAAACTTAATTTATATCTTTTTATTAATCTATTTATCTTTATGGGAGAGTTAATTTTTTGCATCCCATGAATGCCTCATATCCTTTATTAATTTATTAATAAATTAATTTATGTAATTAAAATTATATTTTATGATAATAGTGTTATATATATATATTTAATGATTAAAATTTTATTTCAATAAAAATGGTTTATATAAAAGTATTCATATTTAAATTAAAATTAAATTTCTCGACTACAAAATTTTTTTGAAAAAATTATTTTAAAATTTGAAATTATATTATTCATATTTTATAATTATAAAATCATAATATTCTATTTAATTTTATTAACTAATTATATGAATTTTTTATAAATTAAAAGTAAATTAGGTTTAAAATTAAAACATAAAACAAAAAGCCATAAAATAAATCATATATTCACAAAACAGATTGGTTGTGGTGAGTCTCCCCAAAATAGTTTTCCTCTCCTATTTTATCCATTTTTTCCAAAATCAATTAAATAGTAACACTACTTTATTGAAATTGTACGGTTTACTCAATAAACTACCCCTCACTCGACTTATAAAAGGGTAAACATTCGAGAACATCAATTCTTACATCTCCATGGAAATAACAATTGAAAATATTTCACCATTATACAACTATAATAGTATCCAATGTTCAAAATCTTATGTAAACCACTATTCTACCTAAGAATTACATTAATAATGGAACATCATAGGAAAACTCATTCCCCAAATGTGATTATTATCAATTAATAATTTTTTTATTCATAATTGTCCACTTTCTAGTTTATTCTAGGAATATTAATATAATAAGGCCCCAACCTTAAACATTACTTAATATTGAATTAAATCAATAATTCACTTTGAAGATTTTTTTAGGTTTAGAGTTTAAGAGAATTAGGACATAACTATTACATCTAAAAAGTTTACAAAGTAGACACTTCTACATAGTTTCATTTTTTTACAAAACATGAACTCTTGAAAAAAAGGATTCATGTCAAGTTCTATGTTAAAGACGGCTTGACTAATCGTTTATCCCATCCATGACCCTATTCCACATTATGTCCTATGAAAAACATTTCAAAAAAAAACATGGGATTAGCATAAAAAGCTCAGTAAGGGATACACAAAGAAGGAAAACTGTTACTTTTTCAAAACAATAAGTAAAACCTGAATACTTTATCAAAGTAATACTTTTCACCTTTATAAAGTAGTAAAAAATATTCATTGAATAAAATATCATTACTTACCCTTTTTAACCAAAATATTACAATAAAACCCATATAAAGAACACATAACATATAAAGGTATCTTGGGACATAAACATAATTAAATGGAATAACCATACAGTCGACTTCCACACATATCACTTAATGGAATATCCATACGGCTGACTTCCAAACATAATGCATTGGAGGTTATAACGTAACCACCCATCCTAGTTTTCACGGAACCACCCGTCATATGGTTTACCACGTAAAAACCCGTCAAATGTCCAATTACCATTATAAAATCATAAGACATAAAACAAATATAATGGAAGGAAAACATTTCCACATTTCGATCACAATATATCACTTAAATATATTGACCTAAAAAATACATTATAAAAACCATTTTCAATTCCAAAATACATAAAAGAGTATATGGAATTTATTTCATTTTAAAAACATTATAGCTTGTTGAGGAAGCAAAAGACCAAATAATACGCACGGTGGCGGAAAAGGTCATTGTCACTGAGTACGTTAAAAGAAACATTCTTTTTTTTTTGTTTAGTAAAACGCTTCGTAGAAAGAGATTCCTTTTGTATAAAATTAAAAGTAAAAGGGTTTTATACACCGTATAAAAGAAAGTTGTGTATAAAAAAAATATGCCTCAGTAAAAGGAGATTTAGACGAAGTCCCTTAACTCTTGTCCAATGTGACTTGATTGCTCTTTAATCACATGAATAATAAACAAAAGTTAATTTATACATTCATAAAAACATTTTTTAGGCTTATTATTTCATTTATATCACTTATTTCCATGTTATAAACATTATGTAATCACTTAAGTTAATAATGTTCGTTTTGTCGATATTTGGTACTTATGTTAAAAATGGACTTCTTACAATTACATGTTGTTCATGTGGTCAAAGGTTCATTATATCCAGAATAAAATTAATTTTTTTGATAGCATATATATAATATATATCCAGAATATACATGTATTTATAATAGTATATAAAATTTAGAGGTAATAAATGAAATGCACTGTTCATGGAGACGGTAAGCCGTACGTGTGCATGTACACTACTTTAATTTCTATTTCGTATTTAATGGAGTGAAATCATAATTATATAAAGTTATATTATAATTCCAGTATAATATCTTATATAATATCATTAACTCCATCCTTTATACATCCCACATATGGCATTAACAAATCAAATCACTTTGAGGGGGAGGTAGTCCGGAATTTCTAAAATGAAATTATCGTGTTTACCCATAATGGAAACCATAAAGGAATCCCACAAATGAAAAATACAGAAGTATAATGAAAAAATAAAAATAATATATATCATATATAAATAGAGTGACATCTTAATGGCCACCATTAAATGTGTTAAAATAATATCGAACAATCATCATTTCGTGAGACAGAAATTCACCAACCACAGAAACAGTATGTTCTTTAACCATTAGATGGATGTGCGTGTAAGTTTAGCTAGAATAATTATCATTAAAACATACTTGTATATTGAATATACTGGTTTTGTTAAAAATGAATCTAATAGAAAGATTTTAGGGGGTGGAGAAAAAAATAAATCAAAAGTGCACAAGTGAAGACATTACCTTTAAATTGGGTAACTCCCTTTGGTTTCAACCAAAATGGTTTCATGAAGAGTTTCCTACCTACGGTAAGGATTCTAGGTTGAGGAGAGGGATGTGGAGAGATAAAAGGATAAGATCCTGGCCGAGCCAATGGCTTGAGATGTGTGGGTAAGGTGGTAGAGGTGGGGGCCTTTTATAAGAGGAGAGGAGGGGCACTCTTGGAAAGTTATAAAATGTTACTTTATTATAAAATGATTTTCAGTGATTAAAGGTCCCACAATTATATATTTCTAGGATAAAATGATAAGGGTTATAAATCTACCCATACAATATATTGTTGAAAAGTGTAGTTCTTATATTTTACATTATCTACTCTTTTTATTTAAATCGTTAAATAATGAGGTAATCGCTGCATCATCATGGTGTCATAAATAATTTAATTTATTTAATGTCTACAAGATATAAACAAATAATATGATGTAGGAAATAGTTTTATCTTTCCAAAGAATATTTATAGTCAAAATTATGACTTGTATAACCCCATGTAAAAATTGTATTAGTAAAACAATACATGTTTGTGACATTTTATTTTAACTTTAAATAAAAAGTTATTAATGTCATTTTCATATCCAAGTGGCTCCATGGGGTCCCCAAGTAAAACCATGGATTTTTTTGGTCATCCATGACACATTTAATAAGGGTAAAACATGTGTCAAGGTAATTTCAAATTATTATAACATTATTTGTACCTTAAATTACACTAATTACCTTTAATCGCGATTAATAAAACATAAAAGTTACTCTTCACCAAAAAATTATTTTAATCCCATTGAACAGAATTTAACTTTCTAATGACAACCATGTATGTCGGATTTTTTAAATTCAATTCACAAAAGTGGTAATGTTTCATTAAAATGAAAAATCTATTTTTTAACTACCACTTAGTGGTTTCACTATTCGTCAAAATTTGATGTTTTCAAAAAAAATACCAAACATTCACCCTAAGATATATTTGATATTACGAATTAAAAAATGATGACTATTTTACAAAATTTAAAACATATAAGTTTCATTAAATAATTTAATAATTAATTCCTATTGTCAAAACAAATAGTGTGTTTTTTTGAAATAATATATATCAAATGATTGACACTAGTTTATGTCCAATTTCAAAGTGAAATTAATTTCAATGACCACCATTGGATTAAATGGTAAAAATGTATTCTAATTTCACTTTAAAACCAATTCAATAGATAATCCATTCATATAAATAAATGTTATTTAAAATAATTTTTGAATTAAAATACAACATTTTTCACTTATTCATTAAAAAATGAACTTTATCAGAAAAATACCAACAAATTACACAAATATATTTTGATGTCCCGATTATAAAGAAGAATTTTATTTGGTACATTAGAATGTTTATGAGTGACCAAAACTATATTTAAAGATGGTTCGCCATCAAAATTTGATAAGTCGACCTTTTAGTGAATATTAGAGTATCTATGCATAAAATTGAATTCTTTTCTTATTTTAAGCCTTTATCTTTTGTTGGATAAATTTAATAACATTTAAAAAACATATATAATCATATTTTTGTTATTTCTATTCATTCCCGCCAATATAATGGCTACGTGTTATCTACCATATAAAATAATATTATTATACTACTAGTGTGCAACGTAAGATTTCAAAAAAACCATTTGTTTCATATCAGGTACACTATTGAACATAGAAACCCCGTTAAAGTAAAATTAATATTTAATTACCAAATATTAATAAATATGAAAATGTATTATTCTTTATTTACCTTGGATGTTACATCCTTCCACCCTTTTGGGAATTTAGTCCCCTCAATTTTATCCACTTATCAAAATAAGTGGGGGTATTTATCCTTCATAGCATTTTCAGATTCCCACGTTGCCTCTTAAACCATATGGTTTTTCCACAAAACCATTACCTGGTGAAATATCTTATTACACAACACTTTCACTCTATGGTCAAGAATCTAGACTTTTTGTTCTTTATAAGGGATATTCTCCTCCAACTAAACTACCTCTGGGCTCAAAACATGAGATGGATCTGCCATATACTTTCTCAACATCGAATCATGAAAAACATTGTGTACCTGAGATAAACTCGGAGGTAAAGCCACTCGGTAATCAACTGATCCAACTCTCTCCAAGATTTCATATGGTCCAATGAACCTTGGACTCAACTTTACTTTCTTATAAAATAGCATCACACTTTTTCGTGGCGAAACATTGAGAAAGACATGATCACCTAACTCAAAAGATAGATCCTTCCTCTGATTATCGGCATAACTTTTCTGTCTTCTTTGAGCTGTTCTCATGTGTTTCTGAATGAAATGAACTTTTTCTGCCATCTCTTCTACCAATTCTGGTCCCATCAGCTTCCTTTCACCCACTTCATCCCAAAAATATGGAGTTCGACACCGCTTTCCATATAAGGCTTCAAACCGATCCATCAGTATACTGGAATGAAAACTGTTATTATATAAAAAGTCAACCAAAGAATGATGTTGGTCCCAACTTCCCTGATAATCCAACGAACATGCACGTAACATATCCTCCAAATTCTAAATTGTTCATTCTGACTGCCCATCTGACTGAGGATGAAAATTTGTACTAAAATTTAATTCAGTACCCAACGACTTACGAAGGCCTCTCCAAAAGTTAGAAGTAAACATGGGATCATGATCAGATACAATGGAGGGGGGAACTCCATGCAACCTGACTATATCTTTAAGATACAATCTAGAAAGTTGATTTAGGGATAATTTATCTCGAATAGGAAGGAAATGAGAATATTTAGTCAATCGATCGACTATAACTCATATTTCATTATTACCCCGAGATGTCTTTGGTAATCGCAAAATGAAGTCCATGGATAAATTTTCCCATTTCCACTCTGGCACTGGTAATGACTGTAGCATCCCCATCGGTAACTACCACTCTACATTAACCTACTGAAAATTCAAACACTTCACATTAAAATCGGAAATATCTCTTTTCATTCCATCCCACCAATAATAGTCCCACAGATCTCTGTACATATTAGTACTTCCAGGATGAACTGAAAACGAGGAACTATGTGCCTTACATAACAACTCATTCATCAACTGTGAATCACAATGTACACATAATCACTTCCAAAACCTCAAAGCACTATCATTATCAATGTTAAATTCAGGAAACATACCCTTCTGAACCAGCTCTACCTTTTTCTGCAACCCACTATCATTCTTCTAGGATTGCTTAATTTTTTCTGATAGAGATGATCTCACTGACACCTGAAATAAAATAGAAGAACTTCCTACACCAACAACTCATATTCCAATGCTCATCAAATTAAAAACCAAAGGATCTCATTCAAAACGTTGCATGGTTAATGAAGCATTACTTTTTCGACTAAAAGCATCATCCACTTTATCTGATTTTGCCGGATGGTAATGAATTGTACAATCATAATCATTGATTAATTCTAGCCGTATCCTATGTCTCATGTGAAATTGTTTTTTTAGAGAATATATACTTTAAACTTTTTTGATCGGTATATATTTCACACATTACTCCATACAAATGATGCATCCATATTTTTAGAGAAAAAACAATAGCACCTAATTCCAAACCATGTGTAGGGTAATTTAACTCATGAGTTTTCAATTGACGTGAAGCATATGAAATTACCTGACCATTCTGAATAAGGAAAAAACCAAGTCCCTGCAACAAATCATCACTGTAGATAACAAACTCACCATTCCTGGAAGGAAGTATCAAAATTGGAGCATTCACCAATATTTTTTTCAACTCCTGAAAATGATCATCACATTCTTTTTTCAAGATAAACTTGACACCCATCCGAGTTAGCTTAGTCATTGGACTAGATAACCATTAAAAAGTTTCAACACAACTTCGGTAGAAAACTGGCAAACCAGAAAAAATACAGATCTCGGTTACATTTGTGGGTCTTGGACATTCTTCAATAACTTTTGTTTTAGCAGGATCAACAGTTATGCCATTTTTTGAAACAATGTGACCAATAAATGAAATTTGTTGTTACCAAAACTCACACTTTCTGAATATTCCATACAGTTTTTTTCTTTAAAAGTATGAAAGATAACCCTTAAAGGAATTTCATTCTCCTATTTATTTTTAGAAAAAAAATATCATCAATGAAAACAACCACAAAATTATCCAAGAACTCATAGAAAATTCTATTCATAAGGTCCATGAATACATGAGGTGCATTGGTTAACCCCAAAGGCATAACTACATTTTCATAATGGCAATATCTAGTACGAAATGCAGTCTTCGGAATGTCTGCTTATTTTACTTTAAACTGATGGTACCCCGACCTCAAGTCAATCTTCAAAAAATACTGAGCTCCCTGGAGATGATAAAACCAATCATCGATATGAGGAAAATGATACCTTTTCTTAAAAGTGATGTTATTCAAGGCTCTATAATCAATGAAAAGTCTCATTGAACCATATTTAGTTTTAACAAACAGGATAGGAGCACCCCATGGTGATGTGCTAGGTCGAATGATACCTTTATCTAATAACTCCTACAATTTCTTCTTTAACTCTAAAAGTTAAACATGAGCCATTTGATAAGGGGGTTTTGAAATTGGCTTAGAATCAGGAACTAAGTTAATAGTAAATTCAACTTCCAGATCATGAATAATACCAGGAAACTCAACAGGAAAAACATCAGGATACTCATTTACCACTAGAACATCATTAATCTGAACAGTTTCATTATTTTCAAAAATATGTGCAATGTAACATTCATTTACATCATTTACTAGTTTATAAACTTCCTGATATGTTATCAAAAGAAAGAGTTCATTATTGTACAAAAAATGAAAATAATTCTGAAAAGAATCCATTTTAGCTTTGTAGTAAATCTTAGCATGATAAATAGAAATCCAATCCATGCCCAAAATAACATAAAACTCTACTAGAGGCAAAACAATATGGTTTTCAGGTATATTCGTTCCACACACAAGGATAGGAAGGTTCGTATAATTTCTTTTTGTCTCAAAATTTCCTCCGAGTGTTTTTACCATAAGTTCAGGATTCATATCTTGAGATGGAATCCCCAATTTACTAGAAAACTACTCAGAAATGAAATAATGTGTAGACCCTGAATCAAACAACACATTGGCATAATCTGAACAATCAAACAGTGTACCTGATACTACTTCAATCGATGGCCCAACATCTGCTGAAGTAGTTGCAAAGGATTTCACCACCCCTTTCTGCTTGTAGTCTGGATTCTTTCCCTCATTTGAGTTCTTCGTTAGACGTTAATTCTCATAATGACCCATTTCAATACACTTAAAACATCTTGCCGATGGCTTTTCATTGCCTCATTGATCATCTTCCTTACAGTTACGAGCAATATGACCAGACTTACCACACCGAATTAAATTTCCAGACTTGGATAAACATTCTCAAGGATGCATTTTACTACACTTCTCACAGAATAGATATTTTTTTTTCTTACCTTCTTGATTCTTTGGTGAATTCTTCCCCTATACCTGCCAATTGGACCTCTTATTCTGTTGTTTGTCAAAGAACACCTGATAATCGGAAAACTCTATTTCCACCTTCTCCGCACATCAAACAAGTTTTTCATAACTTTTGAACTCACGAGAAGCTAAAGCCCTTATATACTTTGTCTTTAACCCTAAGTAAAAAAGGATGATTTTACTATCAATATCTCGTATAAAATTTGGAGCATACCTTGCTAGTCGAGTGAAATTTGCTTCATAAGCAGCCACTGAGTCATCCTCCTGCCTCAATTCCAGGAATAGTTTTTCAATCCTAAGTCGAACTACCTTAGGAATGAATTTCTCAAGAAATATGCCTTTGAATTCTTCGTAGTGAAGATCATAAATCTTATCACTATCCCTGATATTTTTCATCATCGACCACCACTGATCAGCTTCAACCTCAAACGGTAAACAATAAGACTATCCTTTTGATGTTCTGAACACCCCATGACATCAAAAATCTTCTCCAGTGCTTTAATCCACCCTTCAGCTAGCACAGGGTCAGATGATCCTCTGAATGATACAGGTTGTTGCCTCATGAAATGTTCCACCACTGACATGCTCCTATGCGGTTGATCTAGCTGATCTCGTTCATGGATACCACCACCATTTATAGCCAACATCAAGTGTGCCATCACTGCAACAAATTGTTCAGTTCCAATTCCGACCATCTCAAGTTTCTGATTTGGAAGGTTGTCTTCCTCCTGATGTTGTCCAAACATATCTGCCTTGTTTCCTCTCCGAAAAAAAATTATGAACATAGAAATATCTTAGGTGAAGCAACATGGTAATATTTAAATTCTATATCATTTCAATCATACAATAACAAAACTTATAAATTTAACAATTTTCTAACTCCTAAATTTTTCTAAACCAACCTTTGATAAAAACTATAAGGCCCCGACCTTAATCATTACTTAATATTAAATTAAATGAATAATTTACATTGACGATATTTTCAGGTTTAGAGTTTTAGAAAATTAGTACATAACTATTACATCTCAAAAGTTTACAAAGTAGACACTTCTACATAGTTTCTTTTTTTTACAGAACATGAACTCTTGAAAAAAAGAGTCATGTCAAGTTCCATGTTTAAGATAGCATGACTTTCCTTGATCTCATACTTGACACTATTCCACATTATGTCATGTGAAAAACATTTCAAAAAAAAATTGGGATGAACATAAAAAGCTTAGAAAGGGATACACAAAGAAGGAAAACTGTTAGTTTTTCAAAACAACAAGTAAACCATGAATACATTAACAAAGTAATAATTTTCACCTTTATAAAGTACTAAAAACTCTTCACTAAATAAAATATCATTACTTACCCTTTTGTAACCAAAATATTACCATAAAACCCATATATAGAACACATAACATATAAAGTATTTTGGGACATAAACATACTTAAATAGAATAACCATACGGTCGACATCCACACATATCACTTAATGGAATAGCATTACGGCTGACTTCCATACCCAATTCATTGGAGGTTATAACGTAACCACCCATCCTGGTATTTACGGCACCACCCATCATATGGTTTATCACGTAACCACCCGTCAAATGTCCACGTACCATTATAAAATCATAACACAAAAACAAATATAATGGAAGGAAAACATTTCGACATTTCGATCACAATATATCACTTAAATATATTGACACTACAAATCCATTATAAAAACCATTTTCAATACTAAAATACATAAAAGATTATATGGTATTTATTTCATTTTAAAAACATTATGGCTTGTTGAGGAAGCCAAAGAGAAAATAATACTCGCGGTGGCGGAAAAGGACATTGTCACAGCGTACATTAAAAGAAACATTCCTTTTTGTTGTTTAGTAAAACGATTCATAGAAAGAGATTCTATTTTTATAAAATTAAAAGTAAAAGGGGTTTATACACCGTATAAAAGAATGTTATGTATAAAACAAAATATTCATCAATGAATGGAGATTGAGACGAAGTCCCTTACCTCATGTCTGATGTGACTCGATTGCTATTTAATATCTTGAATAATAAACTAAAGTTAATTTATACTTTCTTAAGAACCTTTTTCAAGTTTATTATTCAATTTATATCACATATTTCCATTTTATAAACATTATGTAATCATTTAAGTTAATAATGTTTGTTTTGTCGATATTTTGTACTTATGTCAAAAATGGACTTCTTACAATTACTTGTTGTTCATGTGGTAAAAGGTTCATTATATCCAGAATGAAATTCATGATTTTTATATCATATATATCATATATATCCAGCATATACAAGTATTTATAATAGTACATAACATTTAGAGGTAAGAAATGAAATGCACCATTAATGGAGACGGTAAGTCGTACGTACGCATGAACGCTACATTCATTCCTATTTCATATTTAATGGAGTGAAATCATAATTATATAAAGTTATATTATAATTCCAGTATAATATCATATATAATATCATTAACTCCATCCTTTATACGTCCCACATATGGCATTAACGAATCAAATCACTTTGAGGGGTCGTAGTCTGCACTTCCTAAATTAAAATTATCGTGTTTACCCATAATGGAAACCATAAAGGTATGAAACAAATAAAAAATACAGAAGCATAAGGAAAACATAAACATAATATATATAATATATAAATATAGTGACATATTAATGGCCACAATTAAAGGTGTTAAAATAAGATTAAACAATCATCATTTCGTGAGGCAGAAATTCGCCAACCACAGAAATAGTATGTTCTTTAACCATTAGATAGAGGTTTGGGTAAGTTTTGCTAGAATAAGTCTCATAAAAACATCCTAGTATATTGAAGATACTGTTTTTGTTACAATAGAAAGTAATAGAAATAGTTTAGGGGGTTGGAGAAGAAAAATAAAACAAAAGTGCACAAGTGAAGACATTACCTTTAAATAGAGTAACTCCCTTTGGTTTGAACCAAAAGGGTTTCTTGAAGAGATTCCTGCCTAAGGTAAGGCATATATAATAAGGATAGGGATTAGTAGAGATAAAAGGTTCAGATCTTGGCCGAGCCAATGGCTTCAGAGGTGTGGGTAAGGTGGTAGAGGTGGGGTCCTTTTATAATAGTAGAGGAGGGGCACTCTTGGAATGTTATAAAATGTTACTTTATTATAACATTATTTCCAAACAATAAAGGTCCCACAATTATATATTTCGAGTATAAGATGATACGGTTTCTAAATCTACCCATAAAATAGTTTTTTGACAAGTGTAGGTCTTAGATTTTACATTATCATTTCATTTTATTTAAATCGTTAAATAATGAGGTAATCGCTGCATCATCATGGTGTCATATATAATTTAATTTGTTTAATGTCTAAAAATTATAAAACAATTACCATCATGTAGGAAATCTTTTTAGATTTCTAATGAATATTTATAGTCAAAATTATGACTTTCATAACCCAGTGTAAAAATTGTTTTAGTAAAACAATACATGTTTGTAACATTTTATTTTAACTTTAAATAAAAAGTCATTAATGTCATTTTCTTATCCAACTGGCTCCATGGGGTCCCCAAGTTGACCCATCGATTTTTTTGGTCGGCCATGAAACATCCAATAAAGGTAGGACATGTGTCAGGGTAATTTGAAATTATTATAACATTATTTTTACCTTAACTTACACTATTTACATTTAATCGCAATTAATTAAACTTCAAAGATACTATTCAACAAAAAAATATTTTAATCCCATTGAAACACATTATAATTCTTAATTAAACCCATGTATGTCATATTTTTGAAATTCAATTCACAAAAGTGGTAATGTTTCATTAAAACGAAAAATCAGTTTTTATCTACCACATAGTGGTTTCACTGTTCATCAAAATTCGATGTTTTTCAGAAAAATACCAAAAATTCAACCTATGCTATATTTGATAATCCAAATTCAAAAATGATGTCTATTTTAAAAAATTAAAAACATATAATTTGCATTAATTAATTTAATAATTAATTTCTATTGTCAAAACTAATAGCGTGTTTTTATGAAACAATATATATCAAAAGATTTACACTAGTTTAAGTCCAATTTCAAAGTGAAATTAATTCCAATGACCACCATTGGATATAATGATAAAAATGTATTATAATTTAAATTTAAAACCAATTCAAAATATAATACAATCATATAAATATATTTGATTAAAAAGAGGTTTTGAATTAAAATACAACATTTTTCACGTATTCATTAAAAAATGAACTTTATAAAAAATACCAAAAATTTACACAAAGTAAATTTTGATGTCCAGATTCTAAAGAAAAATTTTATTTGGTCCAATATAATGTATAAGAGTGACCAAAACTATATTTAATTAGGTTTCCCCATCAAAAGCCGATAAGTCGACCTTTTATTGAATATTAGAGTATATATGCCTAAAATTGAATTCTTTTCTTATTTTAAGCCTTTATATTTTATTGGATAAATGTAAAAACATTTGAAAAACATATATAATGATATTTTAATTATTTCTATTCATTCCCACCAATAAAATTTATACGTTTTATCTACCATTTAAAATAATATTATTATATTACTAGTGTGTAATGTATGATTTCAAATAAAATCTATGTTGCGTATCGGGTATGCTATCGATCATAGCCACCCCTTTAAAGTAAAATTAATAATTAATTCCCAAATATTAATAAATTTTAAAATGTATTATTCCTTATTTACCTAGGATGATACAAATATATTATATTTTTATCATTTATATACATTAATATAACTATATTAATTTTATTATAATTGTTTTTTCATTTACCTAATCTATTAAGAAAGGTGAAATCATCGTTCATGCATTGTGAATACTATAAACTCCATGATTTAACGTCTTTTGTTTTTCATCACCACCTTACCAGGAAGGATATAAGGATGATTCAAAAAGGTTTATATGATTTTTATTCTATAATTAATATTCCAGTATGAATTTCTTTATGATTTTAATTATATTATCAATAAATAAATGTTGATAATTTAATCATCTAAAATATTCCAAGCTATTAATATTTCATTAAATCAATATAAATTTTTCAAATCTATTACATATTTTTACAAATACTTAAATCTTGATATATAACACTAAAAAGCACTAGAAAATTATAATTCTTCTGTTATAATCATATTTAAACAGACCCACTGCATAATAATTACTTATATCAAGGTATGTTCGTGTTTGGGTCTCTTTAAAACCAAATTGAATAGTACAAAAAATTTAAATCATGAAATACTATAGGAAAATTATTATAATAATAATATGACATACATCATTAAATAACCATTTATGTTTGTTGTAAATCCCTGACCCCAGTTACCCAAAGTCAGTGGATTATTTTAATATGTTGTCATGATTACATGGAATAATGTCACGAATGACCGATCAGTTTAGCAGTCTTGTAAAATAGATTACATACATGATCATTACATTAGACATTAGAAAAGAAAAAACAACATAATAATCCTTTTTAGAACATCATTAATTCCCTAGCATAACCCTGCTTAACAATCCTAATACTCTTCTTGAAATCCTGGGAAAATGAAACATAAGAAAGGGGTTAGCTCAAATGCTCAGAAAGGCTAAGAAATATAGTGGAAGATAACATAATAATTAGTCATGGTGAATAATTGAAAACACACCCCTTTACAAATAATAATCATTAACACTTTATGGAAGGAATATGAGAAGAGTAAATAATTACATAATAAAAAATAGTCATGGATATTATACAATTAGAATAACCACATTAGCCATCAATCATATTTTCATAATTAGGGAATGTATAATGCCAGACTTTCTAAAACATCATGTCAAGCCCTCGGCCCAGACGTCTAAAAATGATTTAGGCCTCAGCCAAAACCAGATATCAAATTTAGGATGTCCTTGGCCAATTCCATGTCAAATTGTCTCATGAGACATACCGATGCATCGAGGATCTATAGCGGGCTCTACCCGTCACTTACTAAGCCCAATACATTCCTCATATGAAAAGGTTGAAATATAACATAAACATTCTTATTAAAACTAGCATACGAAATGTCAATACATTAACCATAAACCATGAATAGGATAAAAATAACACATACAGAGTCAAACATATCCAAAAACCTTAAATAAAATACGGAATATTTGTATCATAATAAATCAACCTCAAAAAAGTGTAAAATTTATCAAAGGATTTTGACATAGATGAAATAAAAACTATTTGAGAGAAATGTATCTTTCTATTTTGAAATCATTTAAGAGTCACATAATTATAACATAAATCATTTATTCTAAAAATATTCTTATAATATTGTATGGGAAGCTTAGACAACATTATAATGGCAAAAAATATCTACACCCACCGTATAAGTTAAAAATACATTCATACCTTAATTTTGTCGAAGAGGTTATAAAGTACCTTGTTTGGAAAATGACGGAATGATTCCTTTCAAAACATATAAGGTCAAATATGATTATAAATGACATTAACAGATAGGGTATTAAATATTAAAAACGTTTTGAAATAAATTTTTAAGAAAACATAGATGGTGATGATAATGAGGTCCCAGTATATACTCACGTATAAACAATCTCAGATAAAAAAGAAATTGTGACATTAACCCTTACCTAGCACATTACATTGGCCGAGGGTGTGTTTAAACTTCTATATTATGACCATAGTGTGTTACTAAATTATTCTATACCTATATTAATATTTATGACAGCATAAATTATTCATTTATGACTTTATACTTCCGATTTAATAATAATTTCCATGTTAAATTAACATTTCGGGTAAAAATCGATTTCATTATCGTACGTGTTTTATCTTTTTATTCTTGATTGTAACACTTATATCAGGATTTAAATACCTAATGAATATAAAAAAGGATTTATATATCATATATATTTAGAATATAAATATGTATAAAAGACATATATATGAAATGAAAAACACTGTTTAGGGAGATGGTAGGTCGTACGTACGCATAAACGTTGTTTCGGTTTTCATATCATATTGAATGAAACTAAGTGAATAAGATATATGTAATTACATAAATATATATATATATATATATATATCCAGTATCATTATTATGTCATATATTACATACTTATTAATGATATAGACATTTTTATAACCATTGTTGAATGGTGAACGTGGAAATGAATCTCATCGCGTTGTAGAGACGGTAATCTGTACGTACGTACAAGTGACAGCATCATTATATTGATGGAGAAATAATATGTAATTAGATGGTATATCATATATAAATAATACATAACATGTTATATTTAATATTTACATAAATTATACTAATTATAATACCCATCCAAATAATGAAGTGTTTGAATAACAAACTACACCACGACCTGGAGACTGTAATCCTTACGTACGCATGTATAGTGAATTTTTCATTTATAGGATGGATAGTATAATGAATATGGTTGTACCATTTTTTAATAAAATCATAGAATATATAATATACTGTAGTTATTATTATAGAAAAGAAACAACAAATAAAGTGGAAGTGAAAGGAATAAATAACTTAAAATAGGTGATGAAATATTTACCTCTTCTTTAGGTTCTTCCATTTGATTTGATCAAAAGGGATTATTAGGATGGATTATTGGCCAAAGTAAAGCCACTATGATGAAGGGATAAATGTTGGTAGGATATTTGGTCAGGGTTTGGCCGAGACAAAAGGCTTTGGAGGTGTCAAATTTAGAGAAGTGGAAGTTACCTTTTATTAGAGAGGTGAGGGTCACTTTAGGAAAAGCATGAAATATAATTGTATAATTAAATCATTTTCGATTTATAATTGCTCAAAAATTATTTATTTAAATGATAAAGTGGGGATTTGTTGAAAAAATCTCAACCGATATGTTTCAGACAGGTTAAGGTCATCATATTAACCTTATCCTTTAGATTTAACTCTTAGTTAAATAGTTTTACATTTACCATGTCTCTTTGTATTTTTATATTATATGGTTAATAAACATACCTATAACCATCCAATAGAACCCCATGTGGCTATATTATGAATATATATAACCTTATCTAAGTCCTTTGGCCGATCCTTAGATTTTTAGGAATATTATATCAATAAATAATATAATATTTGTTATGAAAACTCAATTATGTCAATTTTGACACTATTTAGTATTTGATTATTTTGAAAGTCATAAAAACTTTATCACTTTGAATAAAATTTATTTATCCAAACCTAACATGTCTTATTAACATATAAAAATATTTTAATTCATCAGAAGTCTCAATTTTCATTTATTTGGATATTTATATTATCATTTATTTTAATATTTCATTAATAAGGTAATTACTGTATCATTATTGTGTAATAAATAAATTATATTTTTTAAGGTTTAAAAATTATAAACAGATTACCATTATGTTGGAAATATTTTTATCTTTCCAGAGAATATTTATAGTTGAATTTATATTGTGTGTAACCATATATTAGAAATGGTATAGTTATTAAACATTGAATTTAACTCTTTTAACTCTTCTTTAAATAAAATAATAATAAATGTCCTAATCTAATCCAAGTGGACCAAAGAGGATCTTATTTTATTCCTATGATTTTTTGGTCGATTTCTAATTATCCAATAGAATTATGACATGTGTTATGGTAATTATGATATCATTGTTACCCATAATTACCCTATTTACTTTTAACAGTGGTAAATAAAAGTCAAAAGTGACTATTCACGAAAATTATTTTCATCTAATTTAACCACATTTTACTTTTTGATATTAACGGTGTCTCTTGAATTTTTGAAATTCAACTCACTGAATTTGTAAAATTATGTTTTCTGCAAATTTTCAAATGCTTCTAGGAGGTGGGTAAAATACGGTAAAACTTCGATAAAATTGTATATATAAGAATTTATTATAAAATGACTCCAATGAATTAAGTTGAATATATATATTTACTACATATCTATTTTGACATAAAATAAATTAAAATATCATAACCAATTATTTAAATAAAAACTTCGGTTTTAAATAATAACGCAGTGCTTTTCACTATTCATAAAAAATTTATGGTTTTCAGAAAAATACAAAAAAATTACCCTAATATAAATTTGATATTAAAAATTAAAATATGAATTCTATTTTACCAAATTCATAACATAGAATATTAACTTTTTAATTTAAAATTAATTCACCTTTTCAAAACCAAAAGGCGTGTTTTTAAAAAGAAAAACTATCAAAAGATTCACATGTGTTTATGTCAAATTTAAATGTGAAATTACTTATAATGACCAAAACATTATTAAATGATAAAAATATAATATTATTATACTTCAAAACCATTCAAATGCATAATTTGTCACTATAAATAATTTCTATTAAAAATGTTTTTTCAAATTAAAACATAGTATTTTCATTATTCATCAAAATATGAATATAATCAGAAAAGTACGAAAAATTTATCCAAAATAAATTTTTATGTCCCTATTCTAATGAAGAATTTAATTTCATTAAATTATATATATATAAGTGTCAAATATTGGTTTTAAAAAAGTTTCACTATTTAAAGAAGGTAAAATTGCAATTTTTTTAAAAATATTTATTTTATCTGAAAAAAAGAATTTGTTCTTATATTATGTATAAGAAACACATAATATGGTTGTTAACATTATATAGATTAAATAAGATTCAAAATGCAGTTAATATTATTCATAACCTCTTTTTGAACGGCTACTTTGTAAAGATGTGGTGTGCTCGAACTCGGTGTTGAATGTAGCACAAGACATTAAATTACTTTAATGAGATAATGTACTATTAAATCTCATGGTGTTACACTCTCCCATCATTCAATAAATTGCATCCTATCAATTTGAAATTGTTCTTTAAAAATAAATGTCAAATATAGAAAAATACCTTTGTGGAAAACCCACATCAAAAACTGTGTTAATAAAATTTAGACTTAATAAGAGAGAAAAAAATGAAAAAGTCACCACCGAAATAAGATATAGATTAGAAGATCATTGGTGTAAATTAGAGATGCATAATTGGAGGGAAAACGTAAATATTTATAGGGAGTGATTGAGGTCATAAATCACAAAAAAGTGTAAAATTGAGGGCCTCAAAGTCATCAATCTATGATAATTTAAAATATCTTTAGTTCAACAAAACATAAGTTATTAGGATAACACATTTTTGTTTTTAATATCCCTTCTATAATGTTTTAAAATTAATTTATTCATTGACTAAGAGGAAAAAAATATAGTTGATGAGGAGAGTTTCTTCCTCCAACTAATTCCTACCACAAATTCGTCTTTCACTCAAAAGATATTAGAATTGAAAAATATTCAATTTATCCTAATCATATGGGATTCCCAAAATAATGAATTTATAATTCATTTGTCAGACTATTTTAGGGAAAACTACATTATACAAACTAGGACATCAAGTAGGCCGGTGGTAGGTGATGCACCCTTTTCACCCTTCGTTTGGAGGTTCAAGTCTCGCGGCCTTGCCAGACGTGACGGGTTGTCGCCCGACCTCTGGGTTATCCATTTTATAATAATAAAAATGTAATATTAAGAAGTTTTTAAACCATAATAATAGTATCCAATGTTAAACATAATCCATTCCAACCTTTATTCTTATTGAAAATACTTTTTTCTGAATTGACAGTCCAAAATTTATATGGAAGTTAAACACAATGTGGATTCTTTTTTCCACATAATAACGTGTGAATAACATCATCATGTATTCTTTTAAAAAACAGTAACACCATAAATATCCATATTTTTTACATTCATGCTCCCTTATTCATTATAGAATACTAGATATACTCCTTATGTCCAAAATGTTGTAATATCCAACAATGATGGAATAAACAAATCATTATTCAGTTCCAAAGATGTCAATAATATGAAATATAATTTATCCAAATCAATCATATCTTATTCCAAAATCACTACCTCAGTATCAGGACCATATTGCATTTTTATCATTCCTTCAACCATATATTTTCCAAAAAATTTAACTTTCTATTGAGTCACTTTTCATGGTACGACAGAATCTCAAATCCTTAATGAAATATTATTTCAATATAATCCTTATATAATATAAAATTATTATAACTAGTACATAGTTTATACAATAATAAAATGACATAATTCATTAATATCATCATAGTAACACTAGTGATTACTCTTCAACTATGGTAATATCCTAACTTGATTATTATCCAACAACATCATAAGTGGTATACTCTGATTATTTGGATGTTGATTCGCGTAGTGTCAAAACACCTTGCAGATGAAGCATTGTACGTTTAAATCCTTTTTCACACCCTTACAATCGCATATTTGGTGTCCGTTTTCTCCACACTTATGACAAACTCTCATTCCCTTTAATCAGTTACCAAGGTGATTCTTTCCGTAGTTATCACATATGGTAAAATCTTTTTTTCCCATATTCCATTTATCTATATTTCTCTCTACCATAATTTTCTTCTCTTGCATCCCTTTAAAGCAATAGGACTCCGAGAATTAATTAATTATCTTCTTACCACATGATACTCTTTCTTCAATTGATGAAAATACATGGGATACTATTTCCATTTTAAATGATGGCTTAATACTATGAGAGATATGATCCTTCTTAATCTCCGGAACATGCGTATTGTTCAAATTCTCATTACTTCTACATGGAGCCATTTATAAACAATGGTATACACAAGGATATTTTATGAATTGCAATGAATAATAACAAAATTTTAAAATACCTAATGTAAATTGAAAATATTATAAATATAATCTATAATAATAAAATGTTTTATTTCTGGAAATATTTACTCTTAAATCCTTCATAATGGATTGTAATGAAAAAGTGATTTATCTTAAGAATATCCCCTAGGAGTGTCGTAACCAAGAGTGCAGCAAGGCCCATTTTCATGCCCCGGTTTCTGTTCAATTCTCCCTCAAAGTAGTGTTTTTGGGTTTTACCCCTATGTGCATCTGTGCCAGAGCCGCCTCTACTTGCTTGTATCCAGACAAGGATGTACTGTTTAGAAAACTCACAAAATTTCTACAATACCAAGATTTTAGGATATTCTTCTATACTAATCCTCAAAGACTATCTTAGGGTAACATTCTATGATCCTAGTTTCTCGAAATATAGTTTCCAATTTTTTTGCTAAACTTCCTCTGATGCGAACTGTAACACCCCAACCCTAGTTTCCCAGAGTCAGTGCATTATTTTAATACATTGGCATGATTACAAGGAATCCATTCCAGAAAGACCGATCAGTTTAGAAATCATGGAAAATTGATTACATACATGAACATTACATTACACATTATAAAATAAAACATAACATAATGATCCTTTGAGAACATCATTAATCCCCTTTCTTAACCATGTATATCAATATTAATACACTTCTTCGAATCCAGGGAAATGAAACATAAGAAAGGGTGAGTTCAAACACTCAGTAAGGTTAAGAAATACAGCAGAAGATGACATAAAAATTAGGCATAGTGAATAATTAAAAACACATTCCTTTAAAAATAATAATCATGATCAAATTATGGTAGAAATATGAGATGAGTAAATAATTCCATAATAAAACATACTCATGTGTATTATACTAGTCGAATAACCACATTAAAAATCAATTATATTTTCATATTGCATGAATGTATAATGCCAGACATTCTGAATCATCATTTCAATGCCTCAGACAAGACATCTAAAAATGATTTAGGCCTCAGCCAAAACCATATATCAAATTGGGAAAGGCCTTGGGAAATTAAATGTCTAATTTTCTCATGAGACCTATCTATTCATCAAGGATCTTTAGCGGGCTCAACCCATCACTTACTAAGTCAAATACATTCCTCATTTAGTAAGGTTGATATATAACATAAAAATTCGTAATAAAACTAGCTTACAAAATGTCAATATGTTAACCATAAAACATGAATGGAATACAAATAGAACATCTACAGTTAGACATATCACAAAATATTAAATAAAATATGGAATATTTTAATCATAATAAATCAACTTCAAAAAAATGTCAAATATATCAAAGGATGTTGACATAGATGAAATCAAAATTATTTGAGTAAAATATCTCTTTCTATTTTGAAATCATTTAAGAGTCACATAATAATAAAAGAAAACATTTATTTTTAAAATATTCATATAATCTTGTAAGGGAAACTTTGACGATGTGATGACGACGGAAAATATCCACACCCATTGTATAATTTAAAAAAGACATTCTTACCTTAATTTTGTTGAAGAGGTTATAAAGTATCTTGTTTGGAATATAGCGAAAAGATTCATTTCAAAACATATAAGGTCAAATAAGGGTATAAATGACATTAAATAATATTTTATTAAATAGTAAAAAAATTAGAAATACATTTTTATGAAAACAATGATGTGGATGATAAAGGGGTCACAGTAGATACTCACGTATAAACAACCTCAGATAATAATGAAATTGTGAAATTAACCCTCACCTTGCACTTTATTTTTGTCAAAGGTATGCTTATCCTCATGTATAATGATCATAGTATGTTATGAAATTACACCGAAACCATATTAATTTTTATGATATCATACATGATTCATTTATGACTTTATACCACCCATTTAATAATAATTTCCATGTAAAATTAACATTTCGGGTAATAATCGCTTTCTTTATCGTACGTGTTTTAACATTTTACTGTTGATTGTATCACATAGATCATGATTTAAATAATTATAGATTAAAAAATTGATTTATATATCATATATATTTTGATTATAAATATTTATAATAGACATATATATGAAATGGAAAACATCATTTACAGAGATGGTAGGCCGTAAGTACGCATAAATGTTGTTTCCGTTTTCATATCATATTGAACGGAACTAAGTGAATAAGATATATGTAAGTACATAAATATAAATATATATATATATATCCAGTAGAATTATAATTTCATAAATTATATAATTATTAATGATATATATATATAATCATCGTTGAATGGCGAACGTGGAAATGAATCTCATCTCGTTTTGGAGACAGTAATCTGTAGGTACGCACGAGCGACAATATAATTATATTGATGGTGAAATCGTATGTAATTGGATGGTATATCATATATACAGAATAATTAATATGTTATTTTTATTATTTACTTCAATTATACTAATTATTATACCCATTAAAATAATGAAGTGTTTGAATAAAAAACACCCTAATGTGGAGATGGTAATCCGTACCTACGCATGTATGGTGAAATTTTCATTTAAAGGATGTATAAAATAATGAATATGGTTTAATAAGTTTTATATTAATATCATAATATATAGAATATACTGGATTTATTATTTTATAATGGAAACAACAATGAAATCGGAAGTGTATGAAGAAAATAACTTTAAAGAGGTGATGAAATATTTACCTCCTCTTAAGGTTCTTTATTTTGATTTGATCAAAAGGGTTCCCTAGGTTGGCTTTCTAACCAACTTAATGCTTCTAGGATGAAGGGAGGAAAGTTGGGAGGATATTTGGGTAGGGTTTTTCAGAACCAAAATGCTTTAAAGGTGTGAAATTAAGAGAAGGGGAAGTGCCCTTTTATAAAAGAGGTGAGTGTCACATTAAGGAATGTTTGAAATATTATTTTACTTACTGATATTAACTGTGTCTCTTGTATTTTTTGAAATTTAACTCACATAAGTAGTTATATTAGGTTTTATGCAAACTTCCAAATTCTCATAGTGGGTGGGTAAAAGACGGTAAAAGTTTGAGAAAATTATATATATATATGTATATAAACAAATAATAAAATGACTCTAATTAATTACATTTAACATATGTAGGTACTATGTATCTATTTTTACCTAAAATAAAATAAATTAAAATAACTAATTATTTAACGAAAAATTCAGTTTTAAATAATAACGCAGTGTTTTTCACTATTCATTAAAAATTGAAATTTTTCAGAAAAATACCAAATATTTAACCTAAGATAATTTTGATATTATGAATTCAAAATTGATTTAAATTTTACAAAATCCAAAACACAAAAGTTTAATTTATTAATTTAAAATTAATTCTCGTTGTCAAAACCAAAAAGCGGTTTTTATAAAGTAAAGACTATCAAAAGATTGACATGTGTTTATGTCAAATTTAAATTTAAAATTACTTATAATGACCAAAATTGTGTTAAATGATAAAAATATTATCTAATTATATTTCAAAACCATTCAATTTCAAAATTTATTAATATAAATTATTTTGATTAAAAAATTTATTTTCAATTAAAACATAGTATTTTCACTATTCATCAAAATATGAAAGTTACATAAAAGTACAAAACATTATCCAAACTTAATTATTATTTCCTTCTTCTAAAAAAATTTAATTTCATTATATTGAATATATAATAGTTGAAAATTTTGGTTTTAAAAATGTTCTCCATTAAAAGGCGGTAAAATTACATTTTTTGAAAAATATGTATTTTATCTGAAAAATGAATTTGTTCTTATATTATGTCTAAAAAACACTTAATATGTATGTTAAAATTATATATAGTATATAAGATTCAAAATTTCTTTAATACTATTCATAACCACTTTTTGAACGGCTAGTTTGGAAAGATGTGTTGCACCTGAACTTGGTATTGCGTGTAGCGCAAGCCATTAAATTACATTAATGAGATAACATTCTATGAAATCATTTGGTTTTACAATTTTTTTTTGATGTTATATAAATATTTGATAGAATAATTAATAAACAATATTTTCATCAACCTGATTCACTAGGACATGCAGTTTATCGATTCCATATTCAAGTATAAATACTAATACAATTATGAAACATGTTTCAAAAATCATGAATAATTTTAAATAATTTATTATAGTAACATTAAATATTTATTAATGAATTTTTTTTGTAAATAATGAATAGGTGAAACCCTATTTAGAATATTGAATAAATTTCCAGAACTATTTATAGATGATGAGAATATATTTTAAATTTAATATATATAATTTCTATTTAAGAATAATATAAATGAAAATTAATATTAATAAGTTTTATTATTTAATAATATTGATGAATTTTTATATAATATTATAAAGTGCTTTCACTTTATAAAAAAACCAGAGGTAAGGGATTTCATATCAACTACGTATCATTTGATATATGATGGGTATTATATACCTAATATAATTTATGTTGTTTATATAATTCATATTTGGAATATAATATCATGAATTGTTTTTAATAATGATATTTTAAGATCACTTATAAGAAAATTATTTCAATGGGTTTTGAAAAAAAATTACACAATTTTTAAGGGTTTTGTTCATCTTGGTTTGGGTACTTTTAGACATAATTATTTTTTTGGACCATGTTTTCTTTGAATGGTGTTATCATAGGAAAATGATATATTAATATCATAATATTTTTTTCCATGGGATTGATTAGTAAAATCACATTCCCTTATTCATGTATATTCTAATTTAGTTGTTTCTAAAATATTGAGGAATTTTTTTAACTCGACATTCATTAATTGAGTTATGATCATATTTTGAACAAATTTCACATAATATGGTTATATTATTCTCTTGGATTATATAATGTGTCATTTTATATTTTTTTGGAATATAAATTTAGTTCATAGAATCCATTTGGTTATTATTCCTCATATCAGGGGTTGTGTCCTTTTTTCACCATTCACAGTTTCCCTCTAGATTAATTATGATCATGTTATTATAGTATTTCATTATCTGTATCTCATTGCTATATGCATTTTGGAAATCACAATTTATATAATTCTAAATGTATGATGTTCACCTAATAATTATATTATTATATTTTCGTGGGTAAATTATATACTATTCCAATTTAAGTTATTTTAATACAGACCATTATAATAATATTTACTGTGTATTGTTTAACCATCCACCTTCTCCATGTAGATTGGTTGTGATGAAGTTATACCTTTATTTTAAATGTGGAAAGGTATTAAAACTATTTTATATTAATTACTAATAACATTGGTTTATTATGTATTACTAATTATACTGATAACTTCTTTTTATTTAGTGGTTACTTAAATACTTGTATAATAATTCATCATGGCTCTTATAGAGAATTAATCTAAAAAATAGGGTGACAGGTGGATCAGGAAGTATATTACCCCTTAAAGAATCAATAAGTTTTATAAGACAAATAAATCATTCTTATTTTATGTATGCATTCTTTATTCATTTGTATTTCTTGACTATGGTTTACAAAAAACAGTAAAGTGTCTTGGAATATGGTCATGACATCTTGTTTATGATGTATGCCATTGCTATCTCCATTCTTATAAGATCAATTTTATTAATATCAATGCTTTTATTTATTTTAATGGATAAAAAATTCTCTATCTTTCATGTTGTCTATGGAATCATCCTTTTTAGGCATTCCTTCAATAAAATTTATGTCGTTTTTATTTAATTGTTTCTTTTGTAATATGATTGCACTACTATGCCTTTTAACTCAACCCCTTTCATATAATTAAATTCCCTATTATATGATGAAAATTAATAAAAGTGAAATTTTTATTAGTATAGAATGTGTACAATAATTTTTTTAATGTTATAAAATTATAATGAATTATGTTTTTATATATATACATTGAAAATGATTCCTTGTCGCTATAAAAATAATCATTACTAGTTCATGAAATGTCCAAATTCATTAAAATAATAAATATAAAAATATCATTATGATGTAATAGAAATAATGATTTGGTTTTATTTTTTATTATGGATTGATATATCACATATTTTAGAGATTTCATAGATGATATAATGTAATGTACTTCATAATGACACTAGATCAGGGAGTGTGAGTATGGGGGACCACACATTGAGTCTTGTAATTGGATTAATGAGTCAAAGAATCATTCATTGAAGGATTATTATGATTTCAATAATCATTGATTAGATTTAATATTTAAAAGTGTTCGATGTCTTGGTGATGAAATGGTGTTAAAACCCTCTAATTTCTAATATTAATGATTTTATACTTCTTGAAGGAGTTATCAACATTGTTCAAGATACTGATTCGGTTGATCAACAGTGATATTCTAGTAGTTTGTGATGTAATTATTCATTATTTTTTTAATACATAACATTTCTTTTCAATAAAAGTCATTTTGATTATTGTTTGGAGATATTACAGTTGATCATAGGTTTCATGATGGACCAACTGAGACCCTTCCTAGGATTGCAATATGTCTTCTGTGACACCCCATGACCAACTCTAATGGTCCAGGGGATATGAAAAATAGATTATTATAAATATAAATTAAATGAGAGGCCTTACATTAATTTCTATGTACGTATATATAAAAAAATATCCAATAAATATTGTATATATTTAATAATAAATTGAAATTCCAAGAGTGTAAACCACATGTGAAGATACCTCTCATAAATACATAGAAGTATACAATCCATGATATAAAAATATATAATGGTGTAAAAACCCAACATAAAAATAGTTTTTAACCACATTTCAACAAGAAAAATAGAATTACATAAGACATTAATTCTCAAAATCTATATGGTTGACCACCGAACATGGTTTCCTCCATGAATCGCTAGGCTCTACCAAAATCATCATTGGTCTACTATTCATTTGAATTGGACATAACACATGAGAAAAATTTTCATGGAGGGGTGAGAATATACAAACCTAGTGGGATTCATTTAAAACAATAAAAGGGTGAAATAGAAATTGAAAAAGTATTATAATCCCAATAAGGAAGATTGTTATGTGAAATAGAAATGATAATATCAATGAAACCCAAGTGATAGTGAAAGGGGATCTCTATTTTTATACAAAACTAAAAATGTTGAGTAATCCAAAATGTTTTAAAGGATCATATATGTTTCCAAAAATCTTGTTAAATCTAACAATAATCCAATTTAATTGGATATATTATTTCTACTATACTCCAAAAATGTTGTATTACTAACTCCCATGGGGTACTTGATCGTCACTTGAGCTTTATGAAGGGGGAGTAGAAACCCGTAAATAGATACCTATGACCAATTTTTTATATGGGAGTACCAACTTGTCTACTGTAAGGTTTATGGGGGACCTATTCACTAGTTATATTGGGGAGTACCAAATATGTTATCTCTCTGATTATTAATAATGATACTACCACTAACCATGCATTTCTAGAATAAATGTCACATTAATAACACCTTAATTTGTATCTTTAATTTCAAAATAAATGGATATCTACAAGTTTTTCATGGGATTCTAATTATGATACAATACTAATGGTCCTAAATCTGATACTTAGAGAACATGATGTGAAATTTAGAAGTCATTGGGAAAAATCACACAGTGCATATAAGGTATAAATTGTGTGTCGTGTCTAACACGACAATCCCCATGACATCGTTCCTATTCCCTTGTACATTTAAATTTTCTATGAATATGTAAACAATACATGTTTGGATTCTATATCCATGCCCAATTACATGGATATTCCCATATTTTCTAGTCATTCCCATGTTTCAGGCGGTGTCTATGACTATGTACTCTTGGGAATCATGTTGAACTGCCATCACGTGGTCACATGGTTTGTGGGGGTCAAACACGGAATGTGGTTAAAAAAACATAATCCCTAGGCTCCAAAACTAGGGGAATACATGAAATATTTCTTGAACTATATGTCATTTATTTCATGATTTTCCAAAAACAAAAGAACATGTAACACATATTTTCTCTATATCCTCTGCCACTGGATTGACAATAAAATCTATTGAGAAGCTCATATATTGAGATTTTCGAGCCACAACCACCATCAGTGTCCGGATTCTTACCACTAGAACTACATGTGATTCATCACCATCATATTTTTCCACCATATAGGATCTCTCTTGGCTGAAGACCCCTAATCCAATCTCGAATACATGTCAATAACACCAGAATCCCATATCACATCATTATTTAGATGTAAAATTATAAACTATTACTCATTCACACATACATCATGAATATAGGGGATCAATAACACTCAAATCTATCTCATTAATGTCAATATAAAACCCCATTTACTAAGAGTAAAAAACATGAATAGTGGGTGCCAAATAAAGAACAAAGGTCACCATTGGATCCTGGCCATTGACCATGAATTGTTCAATACCAAGGTGTGAAAATTACAAATAAAACACAGAAAAATGCTTTGGTTCATGAATTGACAAAAATAAATAGGCTCATAGAAGAATATAAATCACATTGATTAAAATGAACTAAAATCATTTATAAAAATTTAATTATTTTAGGATATAAATATATTATATATTGTTTCCAAATTAGATATATGATCTATCACTGATCAATAACAGGTCTATTCCATTATCATTGATAAGATCATGGAAAATAATTTTCAAAGAAAAATACTTTTGAAAAACCATCACATGTCATAAATATTTTTTTGTTTGTCAATGGATCCCCTCTTTAGGTTTAATAATATCATATGGTTATATAGATATACATGGGGATCTTCTATAATGAGGTTAATAATGACTGTGTTTAGTTTTTTTCCATTAATTTTAATTAACTAAATTGGGAAATTAATTAAATTACTCACTTATTATGGATAATATAAATTTAAACCTAATATCGATCATAATTATGTAACACATAGGGTACACCACACATTCTATATATAAATTTGGACTCAGATTTACTATATATGATTATGATTAATGGGAAAAAAATTAATGAGTATGATACTTGCACATTCATTAATATATTTAATTATATTTCAATGTATTATTTTGGGGGTCTTATGACAAATAAACATAGAATTTACTCAATGGAAAAATCTTGGGATATATATAAAAAAATTATCATAAATATGTAAACTAAATTAATTTTTTTACATTATCCTATCCTCTCATGATATTTACACTAAAAAGAACATGTTATATGAAATGGTGGGGTGGGTATAGGGTCCACATCTAGATCTCATTATCACAAGATATATTTTTCATATTTCCATGCTTCCAAAGAACTTGAACAAAAGGGATTGTTTTCCTATTCAAGGACCTCACTGGATGGACCTCAATCACCGCTAGGTATTCTGAGAAGGTATATCAATCCTTGATGTCCAACTCTCCCCATACAATAATATTTGTCTATCCATGCATGTATATCCTCTAAAAAACACATATAAGACCTCATACACTCAGGTTTACTATGGGTGAAATTGAATGTGGTATGCATCATCTCGAACCCACCATATGATCTAGATCGTCCTGATGAACCTCAAGGATATCCAAGTTTTAAAAAAAATCCCCATAAACCATATTATTCGGAGACCATTAGGAAACAATTATGTCCCTTATCAAACTCAAAAGTCCTATAGAGTGTGTATTCATAATATTTCCTTAGGCTTTGATTTTTTCTCATACACTTTTTAATCTCTTGAACCTTTTCTAAAATTTCTTATGCTATATCTGGCCCACCATGAGATGTCTCTCCAATCTCATTCCAAAACACTACTGACCTACAATGCCTCCTGTGTATGGAATAGAAAGTTGAAATTTTTATTTTAGAGTTATATCTATTATTATAAGTTATATTAAAAAATATTATGTGATCCGATTAGCTCTATTTGAATTCCAATAGAATGTATCTCCATATATCCCCAAACACCAGGATGGTCTAGTCAGTCTTTCCATCCATCATTGGTTGAAACACTATGATCATCTAGAACTAGGTCTCAAAATCCTCATGTAAAACCCGATAAAACCATGACATAAACCCACAATCATTTTTGAATAATAAATTAATATATACAAAATGATTTAAAAAGATCTCATGCATATATAACATCTACAAAATCTCAAAAGATCTCGAGTCCCTGATAGAAAGAATCTGTGTAGACATAGTGTGCCAGAAAATAATTACACAAATAGTATCATAACCACTCTATTCATGTGGAATCCCCATCATAAAGTACATATATATTATTTATCACTTCTATTTTGGGATCTCTATAGGATGATTTAACAAAGATGGAACTTCCTTTTTTGGTGTTTACCAGATAACATTTGAGGCGTCGAGAGAAAACACAGCAGCACACCACCTTATTATATCCTCCAAGACCCCAATTTAAGGTCCATGTTTATCATTTCCACACCAAAATGTACTAAAAATGGGTAACTATGAAATTCCATTAACAAACCCTCAAAAAAATTACTGGAACCATCGAACGTCCCTAAAAAATGATTTCATGCTCTCCTCCATCAAAAAAACAATCTGGATAATCTCTAAATGAAATCTAGTCACATAGAACATCATTTTTGATGTATCAAAACTGATCATCTCTCACACACTTATATAAGGGATTAGTCACCACTATCAACTAAAGATAAGTTTCACCCCTCTTCTTTACCAAGGTTAGTTATAATTAAGATAAATAGTCAGATGCCTCCTCTTCCAACAAGGATTGGGACTGCCTGCAATTGAAATTATCCACCATGTGACCCATCTATAATGTATGGAATATCCCAAACCCGTGACCCTATAATAAATTCATCCAATGTCTCTACCTTGGGTTATGATCTCAATAACAGTATATGTACCAATAATTTGGAACTCTAAATAAATGATGTAATGAATGACCAAAATAAAATTCATCCACATATGTTAGGTGTATATTACCCCTGTTATAGCTATATTGTGGGTTGCATAATTTCTCTTTTAGGGTTTTATAATCATCAACCCATAAATGATAAATTTATTCTATAGAATTAATATACAACCCAGTCAAAGTCAGAAGGCATAAAAAATCCCACAATCTTTCAGCACTCATTTGGTAGTCTCAATAGAGGAGCACTAGTCAACCTCAACCCCAACTCCCCATAGGCTCTCAGACATTTCACTATCCATGAAACTATTGTCCCCTAAATTTTAAGGTATAAAAAGGATATGTTTTCCTATTCATCTCTCCCATGATGCATATATAGTAACTGAAAACAATAAAATAATTCACTTTCAATACGATCTAGGGTTAACTTCAAGAAATTATTACATAAACCATCAATGGATCTATATCTAAATAATCCTCAGAGTTAAAATTACCCAGAGTGTGACCACTATGGAAGAAAAATCACACGTTGAGATCTTACCACAATTCAAGTACTCATGGAGTAACTCTAGACCCACCTTTAAATGGCCTGGATTCTACTCCTATGAAACAAATAATAATTTAAGTTTATAAATGAAGAAGAAAAATAATTTTTCCATGTATGGTTAGGTGATCTAGTTCAAATGTTCCATGAACATAGTGTGGACATTTTCACACTGGAAGAAAAAACCCTTAACACATAGTTTCTATAGTGACATTGAAATAGTATCATCAAAATATAATCCTTGTAAATCCTAAATTTATTGTAGATGGACCTGAGGTTGATCATTGAAAAAAATCATCAAACATTTCAATAGGTGGATTTGTTCATCAATTCTTATAATTTAGTGCATATTGTTGATCAATAACTAATTCTGGTGATTATTTTTAACACCATGAACTAAAAAGGTATCCTATTTTATCATGGACCAAACAATATCCTCCAAGGGAACACACTGGAAATGATAATACGCTTCTCTCAAAGGTCCCCCAAATACTCCCTAAGATCAAAGAGCATATTGGAGACCATCTAATATTACTTAGAATATATTCTTACTATCCCATGGATAATGATGAAGAAAAATTCAATCCCCTGAATATGAGGTTGTCCCGGGGAATTCATGATAAGGAATAATATATAATCTACCACTAACACCAGTACCCAAATGCTTGAAGAGGCCGATGAACCAAGAGAAAAACACGATAATTTATGTGTGATGAGATTTATATTCTTTCATTCATGATCCAATTTCTTAGAAATAATATCTGATTCATATAATAAGTACAATTTAATAACATATTTATGATGTAATCTAACTCCACTAAAATGAATGTTGATCTCTGAACATATCACATAAAAGTATTCCACAAAAAATATGATTTAATAATGTCTTATCATAATGGACAAAATTTCCCAAAATATAAAATGATCACCATGTTCCAACTAGCACTATCAATAGATGTGTGATATAAAATAATTTATCCCTATAAAAACATTAAGAAATAGCTACTAGGGTGAAAAGTCAACTAGAATCTCTACCTCTCATATGATGGATATAGAGATAGAGCTATGTATTGTGGATTTTTTTTAGTAATGGTTAATGAATAGAAAACAATAAAATTGTACCTCAAATCATCCCATGATATGCCTAGTCACATAACTCTATAACTTGAAACTACCCATTCCCAGTACCACTAGCCCTCTGAGCCTAGAATGAGCCACCAAGTTGTGGTTGTGGATCTAAATGGTTTTTCCATCCATCACTTGTAACTCCTTAACCTAGAGCCCCACCTACTCCTAAACCAAGACTACCTCCCGATGTTTCACCCTCACCATGTCATGGATATCCCTATTTAGGTAACTTCCTCGATCATGGAAGTCCATACAATACCAAACCATAATATATAGAATGATGTTTCAACCAATAATTATACAAGGGACTACTCATGAGATTATCATAGTATGTACCCTCTCTTCTAGGACTATATCCCCTACAAAATCCGAACACATTAGACTCGGGTATTTGAGTCTAGATATGGGAATGTATCAGGAACCAAGACCATTATGTATGATTTATGCTAGATGCTAAAATTAATTACACTAATGATGAGCATTGCAGGCTCCATCCACCCAGCATACCTCTACTTGGAAGCTCTCTATATTTAGATCTCACATCATCCCTCCAATATAAATGGGAATATATATTGATCCCATATTATCATGGATTCATATGTGAGGGAACTTCTCAAAAATCCATTCATGATATTATCCATATCAAACCATATAAATGGTGACATTTTTTATGTTAGTTAAACTCATGGTATACTTAGTAACAAACGTCTCAACTAGTTTTACATCAAGATGAAACATAATACACAATGATTTTATGAAAGATTGATAATACACATCATCAAATAGTTATTGGATGAATGACCATGGGTGTTTCCCCTAATCATGAGTTTGGGTGATAATACCCTAAAATTGTGATACTCCTCCATGAAGAAGGACAGATGAAAGCGTATCTTTCAAACTGTATTGGGTTTATCCAATCCAAAAAATCATGGATATCAACCTTCAGACAATCCACCATATCCTAAGGGTCTGGCTCACCATGATACCACACATCTCTATATCAATATAAATCATGTAACTCATGAAGACATTGTTCATCACCATACAATTATACTAGTATTATTGACTACTCAAATGGAGGTGGAACTGCTCTATGATCATTTGGAGTAAACGACTCCTGAGTGTGTCCCTCAAATGATGCATCATCACTCTACAGAGCATCATCATGATCCTATATTATTATCCTTCTTGGATTTCATCGTAAAGGCATCTTATATTTTAACAGGGAAAAAAAATTTCATATGAGAATATATATATATGGGGAGTTTACTCAATAAGAAAATGAATGTAAAAAATACCAAATTCTTTTTAATCCATGAACCATTTTTTACATTACAATAAATTTCTTTGTATTCCGAGTCACGGTCGTGGTAATCAGAGTCATGCTGCATGGATAGGTTAGCTAACACGGTAATAGTGTGTTCCCGATATAGAGAACCAAGCATGAGACACCCTAATATCAATATACAATTTTATGAAACGAATACACACATCAAGGTCAATATCTAAACACTTCATTGGGGGAAATAACAGATTTGATACCACTCTTTCACAAAACGACCAATCAAGGACCATCTTAGGAAAGAAGTAATAATATTGTGACACCTTATGGTTGCCTCCAAAATACTAGAGGAAAGAAACAATCACTGTGTTGGAACATAAAAGAAATTTGGGTCTTCATCCTAATATAACTATATGAACCCACACAAAAACCTCTAAAAAATAGTAGAGAGATATTGGAATAATCTAAAACATATATAGTTCAAACCATGCATAAAATAATATATTGAAAGACATTAAAGTATAATAGAGAGATAAAAAATTTATAAATTATAAAATACATGTCTAATCATAAAAGTGGCCCAACCTAAAAATGGTCGGATAATTGAAACACTAATGGAAACATAGCTCACAATATATAATGATGACCATATAAAACGAACAGTTCCATGAACTTCTATAATCCAATTAAATCACTATTGATCTCCATTTCATCTATATAAGACAAAACAGGTGAAGAAATTACCAATACTGGGGTAATTATATTAATACCTAGTAGGACACCATAAAAATGAGAAGGAGGAGAATAAATTTTTTCTAAATAACTCATAATATAATAGGGTAAATTGAAAAGATAAATATATTCTCAAATAGTACCATGATATAGAAAATGGTAATAAACATCTCCACACCTAGAAATGAATTTTATGTCACCATAAAACTCCAACAAAGTCGATCTCAAATTCAAAAAATCATGTGACATATCACAATAATCTGAGTAGAGGGGCTCACTCCCAATTATTTTCCCCTATATCTAAGAGAAAAGTAATTACTATAGAGGAATTACTAAATACCTGAGATTGATGATTGCGGAGTAACTATCCAACAATAGAGTTCCTACATAAAACTATAGTATGGGGAGCACTGAATCAACCATTTTAAAGATTATATTGGACATGTTCCACAAAAAGATATTGGAGTAAAACCTTTATGTCTCTCTAATGGTCAAACACACTCACTTCAACAATCTAGGATTTATTGAATGAATAATATCACTAGTAAATCCTTGTTTCAAATCAAAAAACTCTAAAAGTTAGGCCACCATTCTGTTTTATGTGAAAAAATGCTCATTATAGGATACTCACATTCCAAAATTGATATCTCCATAACATATATATATATATATATATTTATTATCAATATGAAAAATAAGACTATGTATGTAGTATTCATGACATGTCTTGGATGTCTTGGTTTTTCACATGTATTCCATCCCGTACCTGTGTACTTTAGTCCACATCCCTTTACATTGATCGTTCTTGTGTACATTGGCCAGGTCATTATACCATGGACCTATTTGAGTATATTGTAGTTCCAATGAAATTTTTCTGTTCTTGTGTATTTTTCATTTCTACAATGATATACTTATGGGGATCTTTTCAAGCCAAAAATAATGAATCACACACCTTGTATGGGTCATACATGTCGTGTGATATTTAACACCACCAAAAACTATTGATGATTTAGCTAGAGGACTACATAGTGTGTGGTTAGGTACTACTTTATTTGTTTTTAATACATTATAAGAACCATAGAACACTTCATTCATCTCATAAATGCCTCTATTGCAGCTAAATTTGTCTCAAAATCCATTGAGGATCTTGAATCATGAGTTTAATGGGCCTAAAACATTAATGGAGTCTATTCTTTCTAAAATAACAATTTTTATGTCATTTATGTCATACGATGTCTCCATATTTCCTCACATATGTATAGAAACATATTACTGGTCACAATACATGAAACCAACAACTGAATTGCACATCAATTCATGGTCTTATCACAAAAAATGAATCACCATATCATTCATGCGTCAACTATGATTCATCTAGTTTGTTCTCCAATGAATCTAACATAGAAATGTCGAATCGTGAACCTATAGAGAAATGGTTATGAAAGAAAAGATCAATGGTGGAAAATGAAAAAAAAGGACATCATTATCTGATTTGATCCTATTCAATTACCATGAATTGATGAATAAAATTGGGTGTGAATCACAACTGAAATAAATATTAAAACTTTGGTTTAATATTAAATAATATACCCAAGGCTAAAAGGAAGAACCTAAACCATAAAAAGTAAGAAAATCTAAAATACATGCTAAATAATTAAACAAAATATTGAAAACATCCATGATATAACATTCCTTACAACATGATTGGATCGAATAATAAAGAATAATGGGTTTGTGTTGTTTTTTGTGGTGGTATATAGGACCATTGTTGGTGTAGAAAACCCCTTTGCAAAACGATCCACAATCTAATATCTGTTGTTGATCATTATAATCTATTCTTATTTTCTTCTATAATCTCACATTATTATGTGTAAATACATATGTGTTTCCCATAGATTGGATAATAATGATGGTTTACTGGGTTTTTGGCCAAGAATGTATGTTAACTAATTAATTAAAATATATACATATTGCACCTTCAAACAGTCTCCATCATCTCAAATCCCAATACTTTCTTCCATTCTACCAAACCTATGCAAATCTCTGTGATCAAGAAACAATCATAGTCTCGGATTTATTTATTATGTCCCAATAAATCGGATAATAGTTATTTATAAATGATGTGATTATGTACTTTTTTATATATTAATTTTTATAACATATTTATTTAGGTGTCCCGAAACACTCAAACACTGCTCAAAATCCAAAACTATAGATTGGTCTAAAGACTACACTGAAATACCAATGTTGTCTAATGCGCCTTTAAAAGTGTCTCCCTTTATCCATGATTAAAAATCACTGATAAACCAGGAACTTTATAAAATGTAATAAAAGTGATGTTAATGGTAGTCCTTTATTAGTGCAATATTTGCACTGATAAAGGGTATCCTTTATTATCTCTATCTAATTCACTAATATATGGGTCCTTTATGAGTTCTATTTTAGGAACTGATAACATGATGCAAATATTGGTTCTAGAAATTTCACTAATGAAGTACATCCAACTGTAATATATTTTTGATATTACAACACATTATATTGTTAAAAACATCCAAAATATACATCAAGTAGTATAAGATATAGGATATGAAAAAATAATAATTTAATTAAAATAAAAATTACCTCATAAATAAAAAATATATTTTATTAACCTTATAAATATTGTTCATTATAATTTAATTACCATGTACAGTTTATCATAAAAAATCAAAAACACATTCTTTTATTATCATTGGAAACTGACCCCCTATAAAAAACACAATCTTGGTATCAATTTCGAAACAAACCACCAAAACTCAAGATGAAGAATCCATCTATATATGAAATAAAAATATTACTATAGTTATATAATAAAGAAAAAAATTAATCATAAATATTTAACAATACATTATAAAAAGTTGGATTTTAAACTAATGTTGAACACTTTTTGTCATACCAGGATCACCACATATTATATTGAGGTTTGAATGAATCCAACATGTCACAAATGACAAATTGATTTTCCTCTTAACGAATCAAAAAAATCTGAATATTTTCTCTTAGTTTTTTTTGTCTTTCTTTTACTAAAATGCCAATTTTAATTAAAAAATACACTTGGATTCTCATCGGCAACACCAGGTATAAAATTGGGATTTTAATGATTTAAACACATCAAAAATGGTATATGGATCATTTTCCTAATCAATAAAAATAATAAAAATATTCCAGATTAGTTTGGAGCATTCCACTTCTTTTTTTAGAAAAAATATCATTTTAAACTAAAAATGAAATGTTGAGTCATATTAGTCGCATCGTGTGTCATTTTGATGTGAGACTGATTTTTACATGTCAAAAAATGACGCACATTAGGTTTTCTGTTTAAAAATCATTTTTATTGAGTGTATTACATTTTGATCTAAAATTTAAACATATCAACAATATAAAATAGAAAATGGTGATTTAGATCATCAAAAAAAAGAAAATAAATGTTCCTGATTTAACCTTTGATTGTTAAGGAATATTAACAATCCATAACTCTAAACATTTATTTGTCCCATTCATAGAAAATTTGATGAATGATATGTTGGTTGAGGATCATTTTTAATCATTCTATAATCATCATTGAAGAAAAAATAAGTACAAATACATGAAAGACTATTTCTGGTGGGAGTACATGAAAACAAATATTGTAAAATATAATTCTCAGTGTTTGGATAATCAAAAATTTACTTCTAAGAGACATATGTCTATGGGGATGTTACTAAAATTAACTATACCAAAATAGAAATGAAAGAAAATGTCCATGAATATTATCATTGGAATCCCCCAAAAGATCTAATGACTATAATACTATATGGTTTATACTCTACCACAATACAAAGTCATCACACATTATTACGATGCGAAAATACTTCCCACTTGATCATATTTAAATAATATACATTAAATAAGTGGTAAAATTTCATGTAATATCACTTTCAATCATATTTTATTGATACTTGATGATTAACTTATGGTTTTGGAATATTCTTTTGTATGCTCTAGATAAATAGTTCAGATTGATTAAGGCATATCACCCTTAAACATAAGGTCTTACAGGGGGAATTATTCAAAGAAAATAAGATATATTAGGATTTTTTATATGGATTTTAAAATATTTTGATATCAACACTATCCTCTAGTATAGTTTTTGTAAAATAATATCTTTTCCTCAATAATTCAAATTGATCCTTATAGATACATCTTTTTAACAAAGTGGATAATCCCAATGTGATAGGATGATGTTGGAGAAGGAAATATATTTATCCCTGAGAAACCTAATGTAATTGATGTGGAAATGGGAATTATTCAACATAAAATCAATGCAGCGTAGAGTTGATAGAATAGTTATGATTATAATCATTTATGTGATTTGAAATTTAATGTTGGTGATGTTTCTTTTAATACATACGTGGAAAATGGTTATGATATCTTGGAAAAATGGTATTTTGAGCCATTGATATATTGGAATATTCAATATGGTTGTTTGATTATGGTTTATATGTTTTCACATAACACTTTAAACAAACATCACTCATGTTCATATCATGTTCCATGTATCTCTACTAAGAAATTATATACCTAATCTATCACATGTACTAAATTACTAGCCCTAACACTGATGTACATTATTTTATATGGGAAATAATGATTAAATATATTATATTGAAGAGATAAAGTGTCAGATAACAATATTAATCCACCAGATAATGTTCAATGGAGTGATTGAAAATTTGAAGAAGCTATCTTGGAACCTGAAGATGTAAAAAAACTAAAATATCCTCATGTTATTGTATCATAGTTTTGAATATTTTGTGGAAAATTCGTATTAATGTGGGTAGAATGTACCACCTTGAAGTTTTATGAAATATTTATGTTTAAATAATTTTAATTCATCAATTCCTTGTGTAACATGAAATAATGAGTCCTTATTAATCGTGTAAAATTATTAAAATATTAAATGTCAATTATCTCCTTCCCATTATGTTGTTGGGAATGAAAATTAATAAATAAATTAGGAAAAATATATGGTCTACAAACATATAAATTTAATTCATCAGTTATAAAATGAGTAGAAATAAAAAATTATTATTATTTTAAAATAACAGTGATGTTGTTTTTGTTAAATTGTTTTCATGAATGAATTGTATTTTTATATTAATAAATTCAATTAATTATTATAGGTGAAGGTTTTTTGTTAAATTTATATATTATTTAAAATTTTATATTTTTTAACATTAAATAAACTTCTTTCATTATATAGGATATGAATAAATCATATTTTCGTGGATTAAAATGCATTTTTTCTAAAAATATTTTTTATCACATTTTTCTTTCATACATTAAAATTAATTTCTTTAATTTATAGGTATTGACTTAGGTATACAAGTTACATAATTTGAATCAGGATAGTAATGTTTGTTAATTACAACCCATTTATATTTGTTCAATATTAATAATTGATGTGTGAACATGAATGATGGAAATAAAGGCTTAAGGTAAGGGATTTACGGCTCACTTTTATTTTAGAGGGGTATATTACATATTCAGAAATTTTTTATTTTTTCAGGTTTATATACCACCCATGAATGGATTTTATGATCATTTTCATGAAACATATGATATGTACATAACATTATAGGCTTAATTCTTCAATGGGGATTATGATTCAAAATTTACCAAAGTGGTAAGGGTTTTATTACACAATCTCACCAAAATTTGAGATACTTTCTGTTTAATTCCCTATTAGGGAATATTATTATTCCATATCAATGTTTTTTAAAAATGCCTTAATGAATCCTCTTATTTATATTCTCATATGGCTTTTTAAATTATTTCACCCATGATTTACTTGGAACAAAACGGTTTGAAAGGAATCTTTTAATTATTTTACAATCTAAGAACATTGTGAATTTTTCTACAAAAATATGAATGTATTTTTTTTATTTTAACTTATACAGCATGAGTGGAATTTTTCACCATCATGATACATCAATGATTTTAATAATTTATTATATTTTTACAAAGATTCATTCAATTTATTTTTATTTTTTATTAAATTCATAATATATATATATTTATATAACCAGTTTATAAATTTTGAAATTTATTTTCTTCAAGAATGATGTAATGATATCTTAATGGTATCAATATCCATTAATTTCAAAATCCATTGATTCAAAATATGATTTAATGGGGTTATGATCCAAATATATTACACTTATTCATTATATAGATATGATATGATTATGGTGAAACGTGTTTTTGAAACCTATTTAGAGGTGTTATGATATAATGAAGTGTTTATGAAACCCATTTCTATTCATTGGGATAGATATGATGAATATTATATTATCCCATGGAACAGAAATATATGATTTCAATTATGATATATTAGGGACCTATATATCTCTAATATTCATTAGATAATGTATTATATTTGATGAGATAGTTATTGGAAACATATTGTCTTTTTTTATTCATTATGGGGAATATGTTGACAAGTTTAATCCAAAATGGTAAACAACTATCGATTCCTAATGTAAGTATATTATAATTTAACCAATATATATTGAATTATTTCTATACTTATTATGGTTCCACACACATTTATGAATTCAACATATCTTTCATGTTTGAATTTTGATGGGTGACCATTCATATGGTTCATGTCATTTAAAATTCTATGATTTTATTCCATAACTCATGTTTATGAACATTAGTATATTGAGGATGATTTTTGAATTTTATGTTTATGATATCATAAATTAATGACTATTTTATGGTTTGACATGATCATCAATTATTATCTCCCATGTTTTCTCTTTTTAATTATCTGATATTACACTATTCGTATTTTTATTTTCCCAAGGTTTAAATTTTTTTTTCTATTAGGGTAAGGATATAAAGAGTATTCTAAAGGAGTATATTTATGGGATATATTAGATATCAATCATAAAATAATACAATTGTATTGTTTTCCTCAAAATAAACAGTGAAATCACATTTCTGGTGTAGATCATATTATTATGTATTGAATATTAACATAATATAGATTTAATACTTATGTAAGAAATATATGGTTTCATATAAAGATTCACAAGTTCCTATCATTATAATAGAAAAATATGAGCATTTCTAGCATAGTTATTCCCATTATACTGAGATGAAAAATCATTATGGGATGTCCATTCCCAATAATCACCCATGGGAGGACCTTCATGTGGGAAATTTGATTCACCATCATGGAGAGGACCACCACATCATCCATTTTCATTATTGTGGGGATTACCTATGAAACAACTACTCTGGGGAGGATCTCTGGGGTTATTAGAATATATTTCATGGGAAGGGACATAATGGGTTTTATTTATTATTAATATATAATGGGAGAACCCCTACACCAATTGATTTTCATATTGTGGGGAAGGCCACCCAGAATGAAATCATGGAGAGAACCTCTAGATTTGCCGATATTGGCACTACATTGAGAAACTCCATGGAAATATCTTCCATATCCTGTTGAAGAGGAACTAGAATATTCTCTTGAATCTATTGAGAAATGATGAAAAGCAAAAATAATATCCACATTAATGAGGAAAAATGATATAATAATGTTCATGGACATCTTATTTCCCATGGTAAGTTGTTCATATAGAATATTTCCATCTGGTGACTAGGGTCGGAACCTTGAATTTAATCAGGGTCATGTAAAATGGATTTTTACCTTCTTGAGTGGGAAATCTTCTTCTAAACTCATGGTTTACCATTGTAATATATAAATTATATTCTAAATAGAGAGTGTTAATAAGATCCTAATAATCTACTTTTATGAAAATATTCTAATTTGTTACTTATATTTTAGTTGGTGTTTGGATACAGCCATACTTTTTTACTGTTCTAAAAATATAAAAAATGGCCACCTGGGTTAGAGTAGGCATATGATACAGATCCTTTTTCTTTTCTATAATATATTGATGAGTCTCATTTAGGTCTAGGGGAGTTGTAATATGAGTCATCACTAAATATTTTTTTAAAAATTGAATATTTTGATGAGATAATATAGAGTAATTAGGGTTGTGATCCTTTTTTTGGGACAATTTTTAGATAAGCTGATGAAAATTATCGGAGTGAACAATGAACATGGAGTTCTACTTGCTCACATGTTGTAAATTCTTGTGTGGTAAAGGGAATATGAGCCTTCTCCTTGACATTGAGATTCATTCACCCTCTATGAGTCATCATATTGGCTGATATACAATGTGCCCCTTTGGTTCAGGTCTCTTGCGATATTTCCTAGGTGATATCCTTAAAATATTTTTGAGGATTTGGCATATCAGAATTCTTTTAATGATTATGGATACAATGTTCTCTCCTAGGAAAAAATTCTGAACTAGTGAGGACGTGGCTGATACCCTTCATTGGAGAAGTATGGTATGTATAATCATGATCTGTGGATATATTCCCAAAATAGATGAACATGGTAGTATATTCCATGCCATTCTTCATGAGCCAATGTTTATATGACATTCATTGAGGTTTTTTCACTTGTAATAATTCATGTGTCTCCTCAAATTTTTTGACAAAGAGTTATAATAGTACTCATTAAAAAGGTATTCACATCCTCATGTTGTAGATTTTCCGGTGGGGATAGAATCCTTTTATGTAATTTTGAAATGAGAATCATTGTATTAAGTAATTTATCTTCCACGGTAATCATAAATTGTCATATGAATTATATGATGTCTTGATTTTGAATTTTCTATATTTATATGGGTTTTACTAAAAGAGAAACATATAAACAATAATCCCATTAATACAAAATGACATGAAAAATATCATCATCAACTATTCTATTTAATATTTACAAAATTAAAATCATTTTTATAATTCATTTTGTGGTGTACCATACACCCATAATTTTTTTGTTGGTTTTGAACTACAATATAAGTGTTAGAGGTCATTAGGACTTCACAAGTGACACATTGGGTTCTTCATTTTTTAAAGGACGGTTGGTTGGGATCTTCTCAATAATTTAGGGCTAATTATTTTCTACATAGAGGATCCATGATAGATTTAAGACATGTTTTTGAATCCTTACTTGTAATAATTTTATTACAAGATACCCCATGCTATACATCGAACAATATTGGGGATCTTACTAGTTGATTGATTTAATATTCAATGGTTTTAATTTCAAATAACCTGCCACACATAAACTAATCATTATCCATTGAGATTATAGGTGATTTAGATTATCATTTCAACACATTAAAGGGGATTCTTCTAAAACCCTGTGATATGAATCCTAGCCTATATTAATTGAAACAATTAAATGGAACACATCATAACTATCATGTTTATGTGACACCGACCAAGATGGTTCATCTTAAGGACATGTGTCTATGAAAATATGATGTTCAATTTAAGTTCATGAGTCCAGGACATGTGATGCATTGAGATTGAACCATATAAAGGAATCATAAATAACCTTTTATATAAACATCAAATCCCATATGCATAACATTACAAACTCAGAAGCCATAAAAAGGTTCCCTATTCCCAGTGGGTAGCATTTTCTTAAGAACATCACCCCAACTTCTAGATGATTTCGACTAGAAGTGAGGGCCTAGGGAGTGTCCTTGTTGAGACTATACCCTCATGGCCATACTGTAACACAGAACAAAATAAATATTATTCATTAGTAAAAAAACAACATGATGACAAATAATAAATAATCAAGAAAAATATATATAAATAAATCCATAATCAATCTCATATACATATGGTGATACATGTATCTAGAAATCATCCCAAATAGGTACATGTAAATACAGTACATAACATTTATCAAAAAAGTCCCAAATACAAAAAAAATCAATCTTTGAATAGCATCGTGAGCCTAATCTCAGTCCAATTCTCCCAGTCACTAAAACATGGTACAAAAACAACCCTCAAACTATGGGTGTTTTCCCCTATCTCTATCAAAATCATAATAGTCTAATCTTTTACCAAATGACAGACCAAACATGTAGTGAGAAACATTCATTGCAGGTAACCACCCAAATATCAATGAATTTCATGAATTTACATCATAAAAATATAATAGTGTGTAGGCAAACAAAAAAAATAGTAAATGAAAGTGTTAATTGCCTTGGAATTTAAACTATTACATGATAGTGAAACCAAAATTGCCTCTCATGGATTCTTAAAAAATATGGTCAACCCCCTCTAAAAAGGCAGTTATAAACAATGCATAAATAATTAACATGACCGTTGCATTCATCCAAACATGTCATGTCAACCAAGTCCTTAGAATACAAACTAATGTGTTAAACAACCATGACCACGTCATACAACCAAGCATATCACATAACCCATGGTTGTCCTATATAATCATCGTGTCATACCATGTAAGGCCAAATCCATGTTATAGAGGGCCAAGGTATCCTCATCAAGTCATAAGAGAATCATGGTGGATGCTTGTTTAGGAACTATCTAGATTCCTAGGAAAATGTGAACCAATCATATCCTCCATCAGTCCATTAAAACTAGATCCATGGGTTGGAAAGGCACAAGGAATCCTACAATATCAAGACCCAAGGAGAATACTATATCATAGGCATTCACTACCATTTCAAGATCCATGGATTAATATCTAAGTAATATAAGGAATCATTAGTCATTTAATACTAGTAATGAATCCATGCCATATGAGTCTACCCACTCATATAACCATTCACATTCCTTTTCATCTCAAGAGTATACCCACTCATATATCATAGTTAAAATTAATATTAAACTAATGATTATCCCCACACATTGTACACAATTCACATATAAACATTTCACATGATTTTAGCTGCTTATTTCCATATTTTACAAATACACCATTTATACATTTCAAGATCAGTATAATCACATTACTAAGAATCACATGAAAGAGAAGGAAGACCATATCTTAAAAATTCATTAGATTTCTTTTATTTATGTATGTTATTCCTCATACAAATAATTCTCATGAAACCATCCTTATAGTGGTTCAGTAAATAGAAACTACTAGGTGAAAACATGCTACACACCAGGGTTGGACTTCAATCATGGAGAAAACCACCAACTCTTTAACAAGGAACATACATGGAACCATAATGGGTCTAATTCCTTCTAACTCAATTAATCATTTAAATTTTGGAGACATACTGAAATTTTTTGGGGGAATATTAATCACTAGAACAAATGAAATTTGGGAAAATATTCTTCCACCTTAATGGCGTCATCAACAGAAATAAGAATGATGAATGTCTAAAACATAGTTGAGTTCTCAACGATGTAGAACCAACAAGATGTTAAGAACATGAATCACATATCGAATGGATATCCAAGATCAAATCATGTATTAGTCTCTTAAGGAGTCTCTCAAATTGTGAAATTATAGTCGATTGAAGGAAATATAGAAATAGGATTATATTATATTGAAATTTGATATAAAATTCTATAATTAATCAAAAAAAAAAGGGTTTTCATAGTTTAGGTGTATGATTCGATGTAGGGAATGGGCACCAAAATGTTTTCCTCACATGATTTGACTAACCCTGAAAAACCACACAATAACCCACTATCAAAAAATTTAGAGGTTGTTGCATGGTCATACAACCCAACATCCTTGGTTTGGTCTAACTGTGTGGCTTTCCCCTTCTCTCTGCACACAATATATATAGTTTGTTAAAATGTGTGTCCTTCCCTGCAGAGTTTACAGAAACCATGTTCTAGGATTATTTCAAACTATAATATTGGGTTATTGGCTCTGAGAAATCCCTGGACACCCTCGATAAAAATGTTACCTTTAAGAGTAAACACATTAGGAGGTATTTAAACATTTAAACCAACAAAATATTTCTACGTATTTTGAAAACTATGTTCTTAAAATATTATACCCTTAATGAAATTATTCCCCAAATTTCCCTCTATTGGGTGGTCAAGATTCATTAGAGAACAACTTCGAACAATGAGAACATATGTTGGTCTCCCGCTCCCATGACATTTCCAATTAATGATTGTGCTTTCATATCAACCTTACTATTGGAAAAGTCCTTCCATATAGAATATTCAGTATCCTATCAACAATAATAATCAGATGTTCCTCAATAGACACATCCACCTATATCTCCACATTTTTATGATGAAAATATTTATATTTTTCCGAGTGATAGTGATGAAACTGAGCTATGTTGAAGGCATTGTGTATGAATCAATACCTATGGAGTAACTAAAATGGATAGGCTACCCATGAAACTTACATAGAATCACAAATGGCCCATCATATCATGGTGAAATCATACCATCTCTCTTAATTATTTTATGTCCCAGCCTTGGTGAATAACATAAGAAAAACCTATCCCTGACCTCAAACACTAGTGGTCATCTATGGTTATTATCTTATGACATTTTTTCGAGATTTTTCAGCATCTATATACTTCTGAATCAACTACACTAGTTCATAATTATTCTACAAGATGTTTCATCAAAATTCAATACAAATAAAGGTATTAAAAATATGCATAATAAAATGCATGATGATAATTAAACATTGTACGGTATGCTTCATGGCCTATTAATCATATTAGGCATATGATGATTTATTTAATACATTTCTCTCATTTCATAGGGCTTAGGTGAATGGAATATCATCTCAATCATATCAATAGTAATTTAATAAAGAAATTTCATCACCCGATGGTGAATTCATATAAATAATAAAAGTAATAATCAATAATAAAAATTTTCTATATTTGGTAGTTTGGTTTTTCATCATACACATTTAGATACGTCCATGAATATAGTAAAATCCAAATTCCTCACCCCCTAGTATCCTTTTTAATACAATAATATAATGAAAAAGTAAAACAAAGGATTTAACATAAATTTTTAACTCCCTAAACAAGTATTCCATGGAAAAGTGCCCTGAGCCCAATGGGTCACATGGCCTCAATCACATCTCCCCTAAGACCATAGTATGCTGACTAGCACTGAGGGCCTTAGGTGTGTCCATAGAGAATATATTCCGACAACACTAGATTTTAATACAATAGATAATAAATAACAGTCAATAGAGGTAATTGAAATAACAAGAATATATCTGATAAACAAGTATGGGATGAATATATAAATAAATCTACAAGAAATATATTATATAGATACTGATACATGTCTTTATAAGTCTGAAAATAATAGTAACATAGAAATAAATTTAATACATGTATCCAATAACATGAAAATACCAAAAAAAAGTGATATCTCTAAATATCATCATGAGCCTCATCTCAGCTTCGTTGTCTGCTTATCCAAATAATAGAATAAAATCAACACTAGAACTTTGGGTTATTTCCTTATCTATACTTATATTAAAATATCAATTTTAGGTACCCATGGTGGACTAGATAGGGTGTCAAAAATAATCCCATTAGGTAACCACATAAGGATCTATACAAGTTCTGGATGTGCAACATAACAGGCTAACAATGTGTCGGTAAATAGATAAAAAGTAAATATAAGTGAATATTCCCATTGAATGAAAACTGTTGCAGTAATGTGATACCAAATTACACTTTTAATGATCCATATAAAATATATTCATGATCCTTTAAAATTTTAGAAATAAACAATTCATAAATAACTAACATGAAGTTTCCATTCACACAAACAAGTCATGAAAACCACAGACTAGTCTTACGAATTTATGTTTATAAAACCCATGGCCTTCCTGTATAACCATGAATATCACATAACCCATGGTTGTTCCATAAAATCAATTCTTCAAAATAATGATGTTTTGGATGTATGGTTTATATAACCAATTCATCCTCATTGAGTCCCACAAGCATATTGGTGGATACTTAGTTAGGCACTGGTTGGAGTCCTAGGAGCATTTGAACTAAACGAATCCTACATTCATCAAAGAAAGATGGTTCTAGGTGGTAGAAAGGCCCCTGGAATCCCACAAAATCAACAAACAACGTTAATACTCTATTTGAGGCATCCACTTCTATGTTAACATCCAATGAGTAACATCTAATGCATCTATAGAATCATTTTTTATTTCATACCATTAATCTATTCCTACCATATGAGTCTACCAACTCATATGAACATTCACATTCAATTTTATCTCATGAGTTTACCCATTGAGATATCACAATTCAAATTTAAATGCAACTAATGAGTATGCCAGCTAATTGTTCACAATTCACATCTAAAAAAACCAAATGAGTTTTACAAATCATTTTACAATTTATATTGCATTTACATTATATAATTGAAGAAAAAGGGGTGTCAAATTCTAATCTGTAATGGTTCATTCTCTATTAACTGAAATATGAACTCAGTTTATCAATCCACTGAAAAAAATATCACAATATTAGGTACATCTATAACAAATCATGTCACAATAGTATAGAAAAAAGTCATTTCATCTTATATAGCATCGCATATTGAAATGCATGTGATTACTAAAAAGTGCATAAAATTATACATGACATGGAAGACCCTCATTTCATTGGTTTGAATAAAAATAAAACCCATTATCATGTCAATAATAACATAATGATACCGTTTTTATCCACCTTTGAAATCAATTCAACTTTAATAGACAACATGCATAATATAAAAGACTCATTGGGGGATATTTGGTAATTTCATGTATCCAATTAGAATCGCCTGGGCAACCACCATTTCTAAATACTAATTCTTTCCTATCCCATTCTATTATCACCAAATATTGAGTGAAACCTTAAATTATTTCACTGATATCAATTTGAAAAGTCCCAACCCGGGGTCCACGTAACATGTTCTTCTATCCAATGGGCCGCATGGCCTCATGCGTGCCACCCATTATGATAGAGGCTTCCAACTAAAAGAGATGGTGTAAATGTAGTATTTCGGGGAGGCTACACACTCATGTTAGACTATCAAATGATATAAAATAGATAAAAATCATCAATGAAGAAATATATGAACATACATACTCAATAAACTAAAAACTCATAAATAGATAGCTGAATAAATAAATAGGAAAAGATATAAACTGATCAACGAAATATAATATCCCAATGCCACAATGTCAGTTTCACTACATGATGCATGGCATGATGGTATTAAAAAATGCCGATAAGGGAAAATTAATACAATCATTATGTACAAAATTACAAAAAATACAACAAGGGAAAAAATTCTACCCAATAATCTCAAGCACATGATCGATCCTATTATTCAATGTTCAAAATATAAATATGTATATCTACAACTTGAAGCATGGTTCTTTCACATATCAATATATTCAGTCGAATTGTCATCTCTAATAACAGCAGTAGCCCGAGTAGTGTGTGAGATAATATTCTTTGATGACCACCAGCAATGGTGTCTACATGTAATCTAAGTAGTTCTCGTAACAGAAAATTTTATATGTATATTAAGAATAGATAAACAAACCCGAAATAAATACCCAACCCACTCAGGATCCTATAGGAAACATGTAGGGGTTACCTTCTTTAACTCATGTAAGGAATGGACTCTCAATGGTCGCTATATATATAGTATTAATAAAATATATAAATTGTTTAGTTATGAATTTCATTCACCTATATGAACCATTAATGAGTGGACATATGTGTTAATATTTATAGAATACTATTCTAACTAGACCGGGGTGTAACTTAGACGTCCATGACAAGACTAATGTTTCTATAAGCTCATTCTATAGGTTATATTACCTACATCCAAACAAGGGCATCAGCCGTCATGAGAAAACACCCTGGATGGTGAGTGATCCATCATGTCAACACTCTAATAATGGATTTTAGTGCCTCATCCCAAAAACCATATAGTATAATTGGTGTGAGACACCATGAAAAAAATGTCATATGTAAGGGACCAATATTTTTTACCATTACCAATTGATACCTTACCATCATTCAATAGCCTATATATGGGGACAATCCTAATTATAATATAAGGGGTGAGGAAAAAACTCTCATTAAACATATATAAAAATCTATTATATATGTAAAATATTCCTAATAATATTTATAATATATCTCATGATGTAAATCTTATCATATTCTTCATTAGTTAGGTTCAATTCCAGTCAATGTAATTTATTCATTTAAGGTGTGGATTTAATCATATGTATACCTTTCCACATAATCCATTTAATAAATCATAAATAAATGATTCATCATACCACAATTATAAGGAATTACATTTAAAAAAAATTAATTTAGAGATGGAAAAACATTATGCATTGACGACTCCACTTAATCAACCCATCCAATTTACCTAAACATGGAAAATTCATTTATAAGGATCAATGGTTCTTTAAAAATGTGTCAAGGCCATTAAGAGAATATCTTATATGGGTAATTCCAAGAATAGGTTGAACAACCACATAGGAATCACCCTTGGTTCAATCAAGCATTCTTCTTATAATGGATTATAAAATAAAAATATAAACTGAATGCTTAGGATGTGAATCGTACATGTACAAATTTAACAAAAATGGGTGTTTAACGTAACACACAATAGATAATAGAATCTCATTTATTCAATTCAATATAAGAAAATAAATTCACCACATAAAAACCCATACCATGATCTATTTTGCACAAAAGTTTAATAACATCGATCAAGACATTATAATTACATTCAATTAATTTAAAAGGGGGAAATCCATCTTTATTATTCCCTTAAATATAGTTCAATCCATTATATTTACTAAATCCTAGTAATTCAAATATATATATCAAAGGGGGAAACTAAATGTATCAGGTTTAATCATGGAAATTTCCTTAATAGATAACTATAAATATAAGAGGTCCAAACACTAATGAGGTCCACTGGGGTTTATTTAATTATCATGTTGAAAGTGAAATTACATTTAAAACTAAGACTAATGAACAAAGGAGTATTTTCACATTGAAGCAATTGACATGAAATAGCTAATTTCACGTGGAACACCCTTGGGGTGACCATATAATGTGTGTAAGACCTATGAACCAATACAAAAAGATCATTTGGTGCAGAATAAGATGAAATTGACAGTTTGAAATGAAGTAATCAATTAAAAGGATACTCTCTGTAAAATCCAGCGTGTAGCACAGTGTCTTAACAATGAATCATTAGAACTCAACGGGGAAATGACGTGACCACATACTTCATTGTTGTATATGAATCCTCCCATGATATAAGCATCTGATTCAATGAATTTAAGAATATATTTTACAAACATTCAAATTTCATGGACATAAAGAAACATATATTGTACCTAAATATCATGATGCATCAAAAGATAAACATTGATAGGATAAAATATACAAAGATATCATACCTTGAAAAGTCCAATTATTTTTTATGGAACTTGATTTGTACTTCAGATGAAGAAGTTACATGGAAGCCTTGGTTGGGATGATTTTGGGATAACGGGAGATATGAACCAAGAATGGTCATTATAGGAAAATGAAGGAAAATAAAAATGGATTAAAGGTAAAATGAGGGTAAAATATAATATCACCCCAATAACCCGGTCACACAGTTTTGTCACAAAGTTTGGCCAAACCATGTGCCAACCATGCATCTCCCATTTCTTAGGAATCCCACCTTACACTACTGTTCCAAATGGTTTGCTAACCCTATTACAATGGTATGTTTAATAGTTTTTAGGTACTAGATATGTGGATCTAACAATGAGGGTCATTGTAATGGTTTGGGAAAACTGTGTAGAGCCCTGGTGGGGTACATCATCTCCCCTCTGTAGCTGTATTGTTTTTTTGGGCCTCATGGTTTTATAAAAATCATATTCCCTATTCAGAGAATCAAAAAATTATATCACAAGAATCAAATATCCCAAAACTCAAAAAACCCAAGTTTTCCTTTATGTCATCAACCAAGTATAGAAAAACAAATTGATGTGTTACAACTCTCAGAACTATATTGAAAATCTCAGTTTGTAAAAGCGAAAATCCAGTAAAAACAAAATTTGACATTTCTTTGGATTCTCCTCAGATTCAAAAACTGGTAGTCGTTAAAATATATTATGGGATATTATAGTTTATGAATATTTGAAAATACCATACCATGTAATTCTATTACACATTTTACGTATATGTGTGTTGAAAATGGTGAGTCAATAGAATATTAAGATGACATATGCAAAGGTGGCCCTTTTTATTTTGTCCTATATATTAGTAACTAGAAAATACGAGATGTTATTGATCCCTATAGATTATGGAATAATTATCATATGGTTTCCTAGGGAATAAATCCTTGTGAGGATGAATACTCTTAGAGGATATTACTAGTTGGGTAGGATTTTGGAGATTATGTATGTGTTTCTCCTATATAAATACATGTCTTATTAATGATTCATGTAGATAAAATAATTACAGTTGTCATTATGAGAGCTTATACATAGTAGTATGTATATATCTTACAAAGTAGTAGGAAGAATACATGTAGATATTTTTTACATGATGGTTGGAGATGTACAAACTTAAAGGAGACATAGATGAAGGCGGATTTTAGGTGAATGTATATGATGAGAGGCCTAGTTATGGATTTCTAACTTTTTGAATGGAATCGAAATTCTCATTGGAGAATAAAAATGATATGTTGTGTTATACAAGAAATTATATATGAATAATATGTGATAAGAGTGGATTCCATTATATCCACATTGTAGGGACTCTCATTATCAAGGGAAAAAATATTTGAATTACCCTAAGGAACCCATTAATATGGAAGGAAAGCATAAGATAGATCCATTATCAAATGAATATATGATCGATGGGGTGTGAAATGATGTTAATGGACCAATCATATATCTAAAGATTCTATGGAGTAGTCTACACTATAATGTCATTTTCATGGAATTGATGTTGGTGAAAGGAGGATGAATTCTTTTGGTTTATTTCTGCCTAGATAGATGACCTATGTTAGAATAAGGGTCATAAAGGAGGATGTATTACCCATTAATTGGCTACTTCATGAAATTACCCACTATAGGTAAAATATTTCATAGTTTTGGACAATTTGGAAGATGATAAAAAGAAAAATAAGAATCATATACTTTATATAAAATTAGTGTTCAACATTAATTCTAATGGTTTTTTAGAGGCTTTATTTCAAAAGGGTGCTCAAAAATGGTTTCACATTACTGGATCACTAAGAATGTGTCTCCTATGATTCCATAACGAAGGATTTATGGGAATATCCCTATGTGGTTTATAAATGGGGGATGAATTAACATGAATCTCTTTCATAATGTTATTCCCATTTTATTATTTTTGTAAAGCTCAATGTTTAATCGACGTTTTATTGAAATACTATCATATATGAAATGAAATTTTAGTCATTTGATATTATCTAATAATTTTATACAATGAAGTTGAATTGAATATTCCTAAAATTCACTAATGTGTATCCAATGTATCTATGGTATGTTAAAAATCATCAGATGTATATCCCCTTGATGTGCATCCTAGGTTATTACAGGATATATTTTCTAACCACCTTCCTATAATATGAGTTCCAATAATTCACGTCTGATCATATATATTCCTCATCTCTTAAAATAAATTACATCCCATGATAGAAAGTTATATTCTTCATAATGATGTTACATGAGCCTCAAGATATGAAGATGTTTTACAATTTTGTGGAATCACTGCCTCACCACTACAAAAAATTATTTTCCATGATGAATTTACAAATTATGTAATTATTATATTCGTAATAATTGTAAATGAAACAATAAAATTGAGTAATTTATTTTATTATAATGGGTTACCATGATTTGAATAATTAATGTGACCATAAGAAATTATGATACAAATAGATGTAAATCATTACTGACTATTGGTTTTATTTTTAGATATATTCTATTTACCAATTTTTACTCAAATCATATTTCAATAAGAGATCAATCATTTCCAAGGCATCAAAGTTCATATAAATACAATTCCTTCAAAAACATATTGTGAAATCCTTTCCAACCCAGTACCGTTATTCATGAAACATTAACTTTTTCTCCATCCCACATTCCCAATATGAGATATCTAAATCCCTTAGTTAATACTAAATATTTTTTCACATCATACAACTACATAGTGGACACAAAATTCTTACCACCTCTACCAAATATACAACCCCATAGTTGAATTATCCTAACCATATGTGAGATTTACTACCATGTTAACTAAAAATTGTAGGGATTAAACTTTCATTCTCATAGACTAGACTAATGAAAAATAAATCTAGGATATTTCTGTAAAAAAAATTCTAAGAGACCTATTCATCCCACCATAAAAAACCATCATCGTCACCACTAATAATAAATTTCATTGGAGTGATTCTATATTTCTTATCTCAAACTTCATGACCTACTTTAAGCCTACGAGACACTATGTCATGAAATTTCACAACATTGGGATCTTTTGGTACCTATAATTTTTATCTAATCCTGAATCCTCCCTGATGGCACATACAATCACGGATAAATAGTATACGATTATGTATTATAGAGACCAAATACATTTATATAAAAGTTATATTGCAAAATATATTCAACATTCATCATCAACCAAAACTATATCAAGACATTCCAGGATGTATATATACCATTCCCCTATCTCATCTATAATGAGTATTCAATTAATTATTAATAATTTTTTTAATTAACCAATTAATTCGAAGGAAAAAAATTCAAAAATTCAATTTCTCACCATGATATTCCAAGACTGCGATAAATGATGTGTGTGAGGTTAATGACATACCCCTTAACTCTTATATGATAAATTCCTCATCATACAACACCCAATAATTGTTTATTTTATTAAAATAAACTAAAAATCCTAAAATATTACAAGATTATAATACCTTAACATAATTGTAATACATGGTGTACGTTCATCACTCTCTGATACACTATATTCATTACAATAAAATACCCATATATCATGATGATATTTTCATAAATTAGTTGATCCATCCCTAAAAACATACACCAAATAAACAATAAATTAGAAAAAAAATAATGAACAATAAAAAAGGAAGGTTGGGATGTATATACCCCAAAATGTTTGTGAATAATAATCATATGTCACAAAGGATTAAATGGAAATGCCATAAAAGAGGAAAACTATTTTCCCCCTTTCTATTTCATTATGTGGTGGATAAAGTCCCTTATGTGATTTCCAAGTAAATGGGTTTGGAATTTTAAATTTGGACTGAACTTTGAAAATCTCCCAAAAACTAACTAGTTACTCAGTCATGCACTATAGGGTATGTGGTGAGGCACTATGCACCAGTTCAACTTTGGGTGTCACAACCCCACTACCTCAAATACTAGTAACATAATGAATCCCAACTAGGAACCTGATTGTATGTGTAGAAATGATGCATATCAAAACAATAATCATCCTTATATAGAGGACTAGGTTCTCTTCCTAGGACACTCAAAAACCCACAGATACATCTAAAAATCACAACCTATTAATGTTTAAAATATTCTATATCTAATAAAATATTATAATTAACCAAAAATACCTACTAAAGAATGAAAAATTCAAAATTTCATTGGAAAAAACAACCAATAAATTCATGGGTTGTTATTATCTCCACACTATATGGATTCTAATCTAAAAGACAAATTCAAAAGTGTCGGAAACACTAAAATCCATTGACTCAAATATAAAACGTCCAAATATTTCTACATTTAAATTTGACCATATAAATTAAAACAAACCATACCAAAAACCTAGATAAAATAACAATTTCAATAAATTCCTTGTATGGTCATCACTAAATAAGAGCTATATCATTGAAATAAACCCTATGTGGTTTTAAACTCACCACATAAAACTACATCAAAAAAACAAATATTTCCTCCTAATGAAAACATTTATAATGAATTATTGAACTCACATGTTTAATGATCCATCATGTCATTCAAACATGGCATTCAACTACTCGTGACATCCAAGAATCATATCAGGCATCCACACTTATGTTATAACTAAAAACATGGATTAATTTAATTTATAAATCCTAAATCCAAAATAAATTTATCATCATACTCAACCTATGATCATATATGTAACCCCAATCATAATCATCCTCAAACTGCATCAAATTTAATATAATTTCCAACTCTAATACCAATACATCAAATAATATTTTATCCAAATCAAAAATCTAATATCCCCAAAGGAACTAGTTAAAAACATCTCTAAATGTACATATTTACCCCAATATTCTTTCAACTATCTTCCAATTGGGCCTACAATATCAATTACCCTTCCAACTTGATGGTCATTGCCCAACAACTGATATGATTCTCCCCTTAATAGATGCATAATTATATTCATCCAATTAAACAAGCATGTCTGATTATCATTTCCCATCCTCATTCCATTTCTAATTTAATGACTATAAATGAGTTTCGTTCTCATACTCATTCTCTTGAATAACGAATATGATATCAATCCATCTATGGTTATTACCTAAATATAATGATTTACATTCATAAAAATTCAACCACAATGAGGATTAATCACTCCAATAGAGAATTGTACACCCACACAAATTGAATTCACTCCCACCCATGTGAAAATAATTAATCCATTACTCCCTATTTAAAGATCTTGACATGTTTTTTAATCAAACATGTTTCACTCCTCTTGATCCACAGACATACCATCTTTGAAATAACCTACCAAAGACCATTATTGGATTGACCACACCATAAAACATTTATCAATAACACGTTTCTAATCATTATAAAGATGAAACTCTATAATTTTTCATCAAAACCCCATGCTACGAATTCCAAAAAAGTTACACTGAATCCATAGATCTTCAAACTATAACCAAATTGAGAAATCCTTCAATCATTACTATTCATGATCAACGTGTGATTTTAACGAATACAAATAATATTGTCATGTGTTTTTACTAGGCCTATAGGGACTGAGGGGTTCTCAAAACCATCATTAAAACATTTATTAATCACTCCAGGTATCATATAACAAAAAAAACTATCAATAGACCAATACCCAAATTGAATAAAAAACACTTGAACTAAAGAAGAACCACAAATAATCAATGTGAAACTATCATGACAAAAAAGAAGGTTTCCCAAACATTTACACCAAAAATCATTTAAGTATTACCAATAATGTGTAAACCTATAAGTAAACATGTCTTAGGTTAATTTACTCCATCTATATTTATCTTATCTGGAACAAAAAATAGTATACACCTTCATATCACTAAATCAAAAAACAGTACAAATGAATGCAAGTCTCGCATCACAACAAACCATAGTACTTGTTCCTCTACAATTTCCCATGATTCCAAAAAATGATAAATATAAAATCCCAAAATGAATCTCAGTGGTTACCTTCTAATTAAAGGAAGGAATCTAACTCTATAAAGGTATTACACAAGTTCAACCAACATCGGGATGTCAATGTAATATCACAAATCCTCCCCCATTTATATACACTTCCTTGAAAAAAATATTAAGAATTACCTCCACATATCCCACTAAAATCATGGTTTAATATTGTAAGGTTGGTAATGAAACTAATCCTTCCTTTTGAACAATACCACAATACAAAAAGAACATAATATCATTCAAATAAAATACAACATGACATACCACATGCAAATCGTCACTCTATCCGAGGAACCAATTTGTCAAAAAAAGTAATACCCAGTAAGTACCAATTTTCAAGAAATGTCACATGTATCACTATACCACCATGTAATTGAACGATGAATCCACCAACACTTATATATTACCAATGTAGTAAGATACCATATTATAATGATAAGTGAACATCCCACCACATGGTCCACAAGGTTTATAATCAAGGAATTATCAATTCTCGGGTTATGTGTAATCCCTTAAACATGATATATTAGCAAAGATTATATATATATGTTTTTTTAAAATTTTATATAACAAAACCATAAAATTGTTACAAAATTAAATTACATAAAAGTACTTGAATATCTTGTGAATCCTATATTCCTAGTATATTGAATGGACAAATGTAACATTTCAACGTGATCCATACTCCACATTAAATTATATTGAACCATTAGATATATATAGTATAAAATCACATTTAATAGAAAGTCCCCCTTTATCAATTTCTAAAACTATTTTCTTACATGAAATTGTATATTTTAATTAATTACCCATCCCATGAACAATAATTATCCTTTATAAATAATAGTTCATTATCGAAATTGATTTATTAATTATGATCATATCTCCCAATTTTATTGAAATCAATGTTATTATATATCTCAATAACACAACTCTACATATATCACAAAAAATCAATGAATACCATGTGAGTATATATGTAGAAAATATATCTCCCAATGGTGCAAAAAAATTTGATAGATAATATCTTAGAATATAAAGTAAAAATAATATATTTTAATTTTAATAATATTTTAGTTAATGTAGTACCATCAATAATTCCATTTATAATATCATGATAGAAATGAAAAAGGAATATATTATTATTTCTAAAATTTATAAATAATTATGAAAAAATTAGAATTTTATTTAAGGATGTCAAGTTTTTATTAATGGATGAATAATAACATATATCCAAAACATAGAGATCATATAAAATCATTATATGTGGGATTATAACATTATGTAATTTGTGATAAAACTAAAACACACTTGTATTAAATGAAATTGTATAAATATTTTATAGGTCATCCATGGATAACATAAAAAATGATTTCTGAGAGGGGATTACTTATCTCGTGACAATTTCCACCTCTTACATAAATACACTAATTCGAATCAATAATTAATGATAATTTAGTTACACAAACATAACATATAATTTTTTTTCATATTCTAAACTGAACTAAAAATCATTGATACTCAATTAAATGAAATACCATGATATTATGTTAATATCCATTAAATGATCAATCCTTACAACAAATATAGGGGTAGATATTATTATATCCTATTTTTCTATCAAAATCCAAACTAAAAGGTCTATAATAAAATTATTATGTCCATGAACAATGAAATATTCACATTTCTAATTATTTATGTAATATTATTTTCAATGAATTTCTAGAATAATTTATAAATTCCTTTATAGAACATTTTGATAAAAATACATATTATAATCAAATATTGAATTTTATTAATCAATTTTTGTACATGAAAATTAATTGTATAATTAATCTATAATGGAGAATAAAAATTCCAATGAAAAATTTATATTCCATCAATGATACACTATTAATAAAATTTTAAGTTACCATATTGAAAACTGTAAGAAACCATAAGTTTGTTTTAATCTATTATTTCAAAAGTCTAACATTTGTTTCATAATGAATAAAGTCTACATCATCCACCACCATGAAAAAGTCAAAAATATTCTTATATATTTATAAATTTGGTTCATTAGTACCCTAGGGGTTTAAAATATTATCATAATGGAAAATTAATATATATTACAGAGACTCAACCCAAAAAATAATATTAGTCTTAATCATCCCACAAAATATATAGAGATTCTAGTTTTATGTAAGGAATAGAGAGACATGTAATGAACTCTATTTTAAAAAATGAATCATTGATCTCTTGTTTAAAAAATAATTTCTCAAGTGAATATATATTTTTAATCATCTCAACAAATTCATTCAATGTATTTATTTTGGAAGAATACTTATTAACCATCCATTAAATACCCTCAAAATATAGTTATTTCAATTTATTATCATATGAATTCAATGAATTCTTTTTAATTTTATTTTTCATAAATAGATCTTGAATTAGATACATTTATGACTAGAAAATTTAATTTAATAAAAGTTTTTTATAAAAGATTCATCTTTTTATCATAAAAAATGATAAGAATCTCAAACAATTTTAATGAAAAATGTATAAAATTTTAAGGAGATATTTACATTAATATATTTAATAAAATATAAATTATTTGGATTATTATCATAGACTCGTTAGAGAAAAACATTACCACGACATTTATAAAAATATAACACCATTTTTTGTTAACTAACTCATTATTTGACATACTCAATTGGTGATATAATATTTTTTTATGTTAAACTTGCTATTAAATATAGGTGTGGAAGAATTCTCATAATCATTGAATAAAATTTAAATGTTAATTAATTATTTCTTCTTCATTATATTTACCTCATTATAATAATCAATGTCATTGATAACAACTAAAAAATTAATGTTATTAATGTTATAAATCACAAACACATGAGATAAATTTCAAAAATATATATATATATATACTTCACTCGTAAAAACATTTTTTAATTATAACTATTTCAATTTTAGTGAAAATAATTTTTAATATAAATAATAGCTTTACAAAATTCTCATTGTAGATGAGAAATAATTCTTCAAAATTAGTTTTACCTTCATTACAATGTTTAAGAATACATATGTTCTTATAAAAAAGAAAATTATTACAAGATTTTATTATTTATTTATTATAAATATAGTTAATAATATCAATATAATTTAATGTGTTTATATATTCTAAAACAACCATGTGATATGGTCTATGTTTCTTAATGTTAATTTTATATTATATAACCATGGAGGGGAAAATGACCCTGTAAAGTACCGTAAATTTCAAGGGAATATTTTTTTCTATATTTTCTTTGGGTTTTTATGAGTACACAGTTTTTGACGGTACCTGATTCCAAGGATCGGTGTTCCCAGAATCAATTTCCAAAATTTAGCTCAAGTACGTTCAGTGAACGAACGAGTAGGTTTTTTCTAACTTTTGAACCGGTGCTCGGAATCGAAATCCGAGGGCACAGATGAAACTACAGCGCCAGTTTTTGCTGAAGGAGATTTTCTCTGGAGTTGCATTTTCTCAGGAGGTGATGTTAAAAATGAAGTGGTTTAATTAAAGAGTGAAATAAAAAGAATGTTACAATTTTATTTCTACTCTATGTAATTATAACCTACGTGTGGATGTTGAGGGGGGACCCACTAAATCCTAACTCCTCTTGATAGGATATTATTGAGGTGGGACCCACACGAGCCCCACCTTTTCAAATTCCTCTAACCTCTCTTAAAGTTGGAAAACCCCCCATTATTTTATAACTCACCCACTCTCCCTCTTTAATACAAGTCAACCCCTCATGTTTATGAGGAACCTTCCCTCCCTCTCTTTAATTAAATGCCAACGTGTTTAATTAATGAGGAACCTTCCCCCTTTTTTTTAATGTTCCAGTATAGCGGATTAATTGGGAGGGGCCCTATGTCATAAATTCCCCTTTTATTACATGTGTGCCAATGACCAACCCATCACACCTATTTAAAGGAGGCTAGGGGGAGGAGTTCTGGATGGCTTCTTCAAGCGGCAGAATGCTAGTAGCGAAGCATGATGCCCAGCACATGGAGAGTTTTCCTCTTCCTCCAACGAAGAACGAAGAACACTGATGCCACCCTCGGCTTCATCCTTCCTGACATTGACGGAATGACACCCATCTACCACAACGCAGTCTACCACGACGCCGTCTACCGTGACGCCATCTACCGCGACGCCGACGAATGCCTTCTTCGAGGTAGAGGTTTAAAGTTCAAATTTAATTGATTAAATTTGTGCTCGCTTGACGATGTTAATTTATTTCGCCCACCTGTTATCAAATTAACTGGACGTGGTCAGACCACATGAACACGGTCGTTCCTCCTCCCCCTTTGTTGATGTTCTTCATTTCAGTTTAGGATGAAGGTGGCGTGGAGCAACAACACCGCGCGGGGATGGGGAATTTCACCGCGGCAAAGGAGTGGGGCGCAGTCGCGCCGCGCCGTTGAGGCTAAAGGGGGACGCGGCCGGAGCGGGGCCGTGATGGAGAAGCGCGGCACTGTCGTGCCGGGCCGGTCGTACAAGGCTGTGGCGGTGCAAGGAGGGGTGGCCGGGACTGGCGGCACTTCAGAGGGGTGGGACGGTGGGGTCCCGCGGCGGCAGCACCGGCCGGCCAGCCAGGTCGGCCATTTATGAAGAACCGGGGGTCGTAACCCCCCGCTTCCCAAGAGGTGGGCCCCCCTCATGGGGGTCATTTATTCAATAAAGGGGGGGAAGTGCCCCCTCCGCATCACGCTCTTCCAAACCGCCGAGCCGCTGGCAATGCGGGTCGCGCCCATGTCAGGACGGATCGGGCCACTCGCGTCATGCTCGGCCGCGCCAGCGGGGCCGGGCCGCGCGGGCTCGACCTGGCCGCGTGGGCTGGGCCGGGCCGGGACACTCCCTAGAGGTCCGGACATGGACCCGGGTCGGGTCGACCCGGCACAGGCCGACCCAGGGGGTCTTGGGCCGGGTCGGTCCGGGCCAGAAACCCCCTAAAATCAGACAGCTTCGTTCAAACGCCTGTAACATGGGCTACAGACCTCTGATCGACACATCGTCAGATGCGATGTGATCCTTGGATCGAGCCAGTATTTTCAATATTTTACAATCAAGGTTTCAGAGAACTTTGGGTATGGTCGGGTAGGTTTGAACACGAAACCAACCGGGCCTTCAGAGCGGAAACGCTTATAACATGAACTCTGGACGTCCGATAGACATGCCTTCAACTTTGATGGATTCGTCTTAGTGAGATGGTTCTTTTTTCTTACTCCTATAGAGGTTTGGATGCAGTTGGGTTTCGGTCGGGTTGGTTTTGACATAAAAACCAAATGGTCCCCTTGGACGAAAAAGCCAATAACTCTCAGACTGGGCATCCGATTGACGCGTCATTTGTCATGTTGAGTTCTTATTGGCGAGATGTAACTTTGGGATACATAAAATCCAGACTTTGTGTCAGTTAATGTATCGAACACCCTTGGGTCGTGGAGTGGACCCTCCCGGAATGAGCGTGATGTGAGCGGGAAACCTAGAGCTGGCTGCGACTGCCACGACTTCCGTACTCAAATCCTCCGTGGGTTCGATGGTGAAGACTTTCGTACTTGAATACTTCATTGGTTCGACGGTGAAGACTTTCGTACTGGAATCCTACGTGGGTTCGATGACGATGTCAACCATACGGGAATCCTCCATGGGTTTGACGACGATGATAACCGTACTGGAATCCTCCGTGGGTTCGGCAGTGAAAACTAAGGTACTTGTATCCTACGTGGGTCTGATAGTATTGACCTCTGTTGTAGTATCCTACATGGGTCTGACAGAGTAGCTGGACTACTATCTTACGTGGGTCCGACAGCTTAGCTAGTCTAGTATCCAACGTGGGTCCCAGCTAGATGAATCAGTAACTTCATATGATCATCTCTTTTGCTTTCCAAATGATTTATACTTGTGTGAGTTTATTCTTGACGTTCAATTATTATCATTGATGTGATTGACTTGCATTCCTGTGTGGACTGGGTTGTGATTTCCTATGTGAACTGGGTTATACTTTCCAGTGTGGATCGAGTTATTCTTTCCTGTGTGGATTGGGTTGCACATGGGCTTGTGAGTTGGAGCATAACTGGAATTGATGACTTAGGTATATGTATGGGAATATAACTAAGTGGAGACGGTTGATACTTCGTGTTTTGTATCTTTTATATGGTTTATACTTTGTGGATTTCGGGAGACCTTCGGGGGTCTCGGGGTCCCTACTGAGTAGCGTATACTCACCCCTGCACGGGCTCTACTCGCACTACATTGTGTTGGTTACAGACGACGGACAGTGTTGATCGTGGTTGAGTCTTGAGGAACGGGACTATACCTGGAGGTGGAATTCCCGACGAGTCAGTACCTAGAGGTGGACATCACGATGAGTCAGTACCTAGAGGTGGACCTCACGACGAGTCAGTACCTAGAGGTGGACCTCATGACGAGTCAATACCCGGAGGTGGACGTCACGACGAGACGGTACCCGGAGGTGACAGACGGACGTGGAGAGAAGAGGTGGCCATCTGTACCTACCCTTCTAGTGGGAACCCAGAGGATGATCTAAGAGCAGCTCCACACCTTCCAGCTATTGTACTTTCGTTCAGTTGTAGCTTTACTTTTCAGTTGGGTTTGTATTCTGGCCCAGTTTTCTCAGCACTTTCTTTTTTACTTAGTGTTGCTTCAACTTATACTCAGTGATGTTTGTTTACTTTTATAAAGGCAATTACTTCCCTTTTTATGGGGATTTACGCCCTTGGTGCTAGTTTCTAGCCCCTGGCCTATGGGAGGCGGGCTTGGGGTAGTCATGGAAAGGGCCCTGAGGAGGGGTCGTGACAAATTTGTATCAGAGGAGTTCGGTTCTACCACATAACTCAGGACTCTAATCTTTCTTCTTTGTGAATCAATAATGTTAAGTAGTATTGAGTGTGGTTATCAGTATAGGGTGTCCAGTGTTGGTGCAGCGGCCGATGTATCCATACAATAGGACCCTGACTTCTGATTTCCAACTCAGTGCATGAAAACATTGATTTCATTTGTGTTTCAAAATATTTCTTTGTGATTAATTTGTGTCATCTCACCAAGTATACTATATTGATTGTGGCGCACCTGTCTATTTTTAGGATGGCCCCATGATGGAAGCCAGCTAGGGTTCCGAGATTTTTGAGAGACGATATCCCACTGAGCGATGAGGCCTCAGTGTAGGGCTCTTTTTCAGCAGAGGCAGCAGCGGTACCTCTACCCGACGAGCCACTGATTCCATCAGCCCCAACCATTGTGGGTGAACTTCTCCATAGTGCACTGCATGAGTTTCAGAATCAAGGACCGCCTAGGTTCCACGTGGAGATGGACCCTCAGGCAGCCAAGGATTGGCTGGAGGCTGTTTTTCGAGTTTTCAGGTTAGCGCGGACACCAGCTGACCTCATGGTGATCCTTGCAGTGAGTCTCCTGCATGCGGCAGCAGGAAGATGGTGGATCCTGATGCTCCAGGTTCATGATGTGGAATCTTTACATTGGACGGACTTCGAGAGACTCTTCCGCTCGGAGTTCGTTTCAGCCACCCTCCGTGCGGTGCACATTCAGTAGTTGCTACAGCTACCGCAGGGCAGCATGACCGTCGCCCAGTACTCGGCGAGGTTTACTGATCTCTCACGCTACTCCACAGATACGGTACGGGACCAATTCATCAGGTCCCAGACCTTCAAGCAGGGATTGAGGCATGATATCATGGATTTGATGATCTCTCTCAACATTCCGACACAGGCGGGGGTGTTGGAGAGAGACCTTCTAGTGGAGAGTTTTCTCACCGAGAAGTCACCAGCAGTGAGACCCTCCGCAGGACGACCCGCAGCAGAGTCTTCTGCAGCTGGCAGTAGAAAGATCATGCAGAGGACCAAGCAGGCTAGATCATCAGATGAGCAATCTCAAGAAACATGTTCAGTTGTGCGAGGCACTCGGAATAGAGCCAGCTATACGAGGATCAGGTTGTGCTATGCATGCAGTGGGCAGGGTCACATGGCTCGTGACTACCCGACCCGCCCTGCAGATGAGCAGCAGGGAGTAGAGGGACCTCCCAGGCAGAGGTTCGACCGTGGCGGTCCGTAGGGAGCAGGCGGATGAGGCAGAAGGGCTGACCGAGTAGCGGGTGGTGGGAGACGCTTTGAGGCCCTACCACTACCAACACCCCGACCACAGTGAATGGGTGGACATGGGAGAGCTCAGCTTTAGGCAGTTGAGACTTACGACCATGGAGCTCCGGGAGCTGATGGAAAAGGGCAGGACTACCTCCATACATGGAGACTTTTGTTCATGTTTCTTCTATCTTTGTTGATGTTTTGTTTTTGGATGTCTTGTGTCTTTGTACCTTGAGCTACAGTAATAAAAGTCACTTGTTCTTGTGACATTTTGTTCCCTATCCTATTTATGTATTTGATACTAAGAGTTTTCGGTTTAAAACTGTTGACTTTACCCTCAATTTTGAGATACCTACTGGAGGAGACCCAGTGACCACACAATGATGCCGACAGTGTGACTCAACCCTTGGAGGCGAGAATAACGGTTTGATATCTTGGTAGTAGCATCAAGGCCTTACGACTTTATTCGTAGTATGGATTAGTATCATTCATTTTTGGATTGAATATATTAGTAAAATAATGTGGTTCATCCAGGGGTTGAGTCCGGATTTCCCTTTTCGGCAGAGAAGAAATCTTAGCAGCTCTTGTAGAATTAGAGAAGGTTCAGGTCATCCAGGAGCAGATGAGGACAGCTCAGTGCCGACCGGAGACAGAGACTACTAGAGTCTGAGGATGGTGACCATGTTTTCTTATGGGTCTCACCTTGACATGGATTATAGAGATTTGGCCGAGGCGGTAAGGTATCGTCGTGCTTCATCGGACCCTTCTAGGTCCTCAACAAGGTAGGCGAGGAGGTTTACCACTTGACCTATCCACCTCAGTTGCACCAAGTGCACAAAGACTTCCACTTATCTCAGCTGAGGAGATACGTGCTTGATCCGACGCATATCATCGACCATGGGGAGATGAACATCGATGATGGGGCGACTATTGCGGTTGTCCCTGTGGAGATCGAGGATCGACTGGAGCGGGTCCTACGTGGATGGTTGATTCCTCTAGTGTGGATCAGGTGGCAGCACGAGGACCTCTAGGAGAGCACTTGGGAGCAGGAGGATCAGATGTGTGCTCAGTACCCTCTTATGTTTCCCTAGTTTGTGTTATAGCTCTATGGGGACGTAAAGCCCAGAGGTGGGAGTAATTTAAAGTCCCATAAATTTCAAGGAAGTATTTTTTTTCTATTTTTTTTTTGGATTTTACGAGTACACAGTTTCTGACGGTACCTGATTCCAAGGCCCGGTGTGCCCGGAATCAATTTCCAAAGTTTAGCTTGGGTACGTTCAGTGAACGAATGAGTGTGTTTTTTCTAACTTTTGAACCAGTGCTCGGAATCGAAATATGAGGGCACCGATGAAATCGCAGCGCCAGTTTTTGCTAAAGGAGATTTTCTCTAGAGTTGTGTTTGCTCAGGAGGTGATGTTAAAAATGAAGAGGTTTAATTAAAGGGTGAAATAAAATACGTGTTGCAATTTTATTTCTACTCTGTGTAATTATAACCTACTTGTGGAAGTTGAGGTGGGACCCACTAAATACTAACTCCTCTTGATAGGATATTAGTGAGGTGGGCCCCACACGAGCCCTACCTTTTCAAATTCCTCTAACCTCTCTTAAAGTTGGTGAACCCCCCCCCCCCCCCCCTTAATTTGTAACTCACCCACTCTCCCTCTTTAATACATGCCAACCCTTCATGTTTATGAGGAACCTTCCCTCCATCTCTTTAATAAAATGGAAACGTGTTTAATTAATGAGGAACCTTCCTCATTTTTTTTAATGTTCCACCGCAACGGATTAATTTGGTGGGGCCCTATGTCATAAATTCCACATTTATGACTTTCATGCCAATGACCAACCCATCAATCCTATTTAAAGGAGTATAGGGGAGGAGTTCTGGATGGCTTCTTCAAGCGGCCGAATGCTAGCAGAAAAGCACAACACCCAGCACTTGGAGAGTTTTCCTCTTCCTCCAACGAAGAATGAAGAATGTCAACGCCACCCTCAGCTTCATCCATACTGACGTTAACGGAATGACACCATTCTATCGTGATGTAGTCTACTGCGACGTCGTCTACCGCAACGCTGACGAACTCCTTCTTCGAGGTAGGGGTTTAAAGTTCAAATTTAATGGATTAAATTTGTGCTCACTTGACGATGTTGATTTATTTCGGCCACCTGTTATCAAATTAACGGGAGGAGGTCAGACCTCACAAACATGGCCATTCCTCCTCCTCCTTTGTTGATGTTATTCATTACGGTTTGGGACGAAGGCGGCGTGGTGCAACAACACCGCGCGGGGATGAGGAATTTCACCGCGTCAAAGGTGTGTGGTGTCGTCATGCCGCGCCGTTGAGGGCGAAGGGGGCCGCGGCCGGAGCGGGGCCGCGGCAGAGGGGCGTGGCGCCGTCGCCCCGCGCTGGTCGTACAAGGATGTTTCGGTGCATGGAGGTGTGACCAGGACCACCGGCCACCGACACTTTGGATGGGAAGGAATGCGGGGTCCCGCTGTGGCAGCACCGGCCGGCCAGCCGCGCCGGCCGTTTCGGAAGAATTGGTGGTCGTAACCCCCAGCTCTCCAAGAGGTGGGGCCCCCTAATGGGGGTTGTTTATTTAATAAATGAGGGGAAGTTCCCCCTCCTCATCCCACTCAGCCAAATGACCGAGCTGCTGGCCATGCGGGATGCGCCAGCGTCAAGCCAGACCGGCCACACCGGGTCGGGCCGCCCGCGCCGGGCTGGGGCGCCCGCGTCGGGACGGGCTGCGCCGGTCAGGCCAGGCCACACCATTCGGGTCGGGCTGCGCCCCAGTGGGCCAAACCCAGACCTGGGTCGGGGCGAATTAGTACAGTCCGACCCATGGGGTCTTGGGACGGGTCGATTCGGGCCCAAAACCCCCCAAAATCGGACAACTTCGTTCAAACGCCTGTAACATGGGCTACAAACCTCCGATCGACACACCGTCAGATGTGATGCGATAATTGGATCGACATGGTAGTTTTAGTATATTAATCTCTTGGTTTGGTGAACTTTGGGTATGGCCGGGTTGGTTCGAACACGAAACCAACCGGGCCTTCGAAGCCGAAACGCTTATAACATGATCTTCGGACATCCGATTGACGTGCCGTCGACTTTGATGGATTCCTCTTAGTGAGACAGTTTTTTTTGCTTAATGTGCTTGATGTTTGGATGCGGTTGGAGTATGGTCGGGTCAGTTTGGACCTAAAAATCAAACTGGTCCCTCTGACAAAAAAGCCAATAACTCTCAGACTGGGCGTCCTATTGACGCGCCGTATGTCACATTGAGTTCCTATTGGTGAGACGGAACATTGTGATACATAAACTCCAGACTTCATGTCAGTTGATTTATCGACCCCTTTGGCTCGTGGAATGGACTCTCTCGGAATGTGCATGGTGTGTGCGGGAACCCTGGAGCTGGCTGCGACTACAACGACTTCCATACTGAAATCCTCTGTGGGTTCTACAGTAAAAAATTCCGTACTGGATTCCTCCGTGGGTTTGATGGTGAAGACTTTCGTACTGGAATCCTCTGTGGGATCAATGATGATGACAACCGTACTAGAATCCTCCCTGGGTTCGACGAAGATGACAACCATACTGGAATCCTCCATGGGTTCGACGACGATGACAACCGTACTCGAATCCTCAGTGGGTTCGGCGGTGACGACTATTGTACTTGTATCCTACGTGGGTCTGACAGTATTGACCTCTACTGTAGTATCCTATGAGGGTCTAACAAATTAACTGGACTAGTATCCTACGTGGGTCCGACAGCTTAGCTGGTCTAGTATCCTATGTGGGTCCCAGCTAGATGAATCAGTAAATTCATATGATCATCTTTTTTGCTTTACAAATGATGTATACCTGTGTGAGTAGAGTCTTGACTTTCAATCATTATCATTGATGTTATTGACTTGATTTCCAGTGTGGACTCAGTTGTGTTTTCCTATGTGGATTGGGTTGTACTTTCCTGTGTGGATTGTGTTAGGATTTCCTATGTGGACTGGGTTGCACTTGGGCTCGTGAGTTGGAGCAGAACTGGAATTGATGACTTAGGTATATGTATGGGAATATACCTAAGTGGAGACGGTTGATACTTCTTGTTTTTTATATTGTTTATGGTTTATCCTTTCTGGATATCGGGAGACCTCTGGGGGTCTCGGGGTCCCTACTAAGTAGCATATACTCACCCCTGCACGGGCTATGCTCGCACTACGTTAAGTTGGTTGCAGACAACGGAAAACGCTGATCGTGGTTGAGGCATGAGGAGCGGGACTATACCTGGAGGTGGACTTAACGACGATTAAGTACATAGAGGTGGACCTCACGATGAGTCACTACATAGGGTGGACATTACGATGAGTCAGTACCCGGAAGTGGACTTCACGACGAGACGGTACCCGGAGCTGACAGACGGACGTGGAGAGCTGAGGTGGCCATCTGTACCTACCCATCAGGTGGGAACTCGGAGGATGATCTAGGAGTAGCTCGACACCTTCCAGTTGTAGTACTTTCATTCAGTGCTTTACTTTTCAGTTGGGTTTGTATTCTGGCCCATATTTTTTTCAGCACATTCTTTTGTACATAGAGTTTCTTCTGCTTATACTCTATGGTGTTTGATTACTTTTATAAAATAAATGCCTTCCCTTTTTATTGTGATTTACGCCTTTGGTGCTAGTCTCCACCCCCTGGCCTATGGAAGGTGGGCTTGGGGTAGTCATGTCACGGGGCCCGAGGACGGGTCGTGACAGACCCCTTTATATTCCACGTTTTTTCCTAGAATAAAAAAATACTCTTAAAATTAATTTAGTATTAATTTTTATTATTCATCATTATTAAATATTTAAGACGAACTAAATTTCTATCATTATTATCTAATAAATACATAGGGTTAATTTTGATAAAATAAAAACTTCTTATAAATAAATATTATATAAATGCTCTTGAATGTTTAATGTATCTCCAAAGAAACTCACCCTATAATATGTAGGATCACTATAATTGGAGATTAAATATGTAAAAACATTCTTTCAACATACTTAATATTTATCCTTAGTCATGTAATACTTATAAACATCTAGAAATATTATTTTATACACTCATTCATGAAATGGGGAACAAAAACATAAGAAAGAGGTTATATCAAATGCTAAATAACAATAAAAAGTATAGATAAAATAAAATATCATAAGTGAGTATAAGATGAAAATTTGGGTATGATAAAATATTAATGGTATATAATCATAACATAAGTAAAATTCCTGGAGATTCTTTCAAGAAACCTGAGAGGGGGATGAATCGGGTATTGAAATTTAGTAGCTGTTCAAAATTTTACATTGACTATTTAATAAAATTTGGGTTATGAAACTATAATATTGTTTAAAAAATTTGTATATAGTATTTTCCATCCAAGAAATAAACCCCACATTTATTAATGGAAGCACGTAAAATATACATTAGTTGTTTTTAATATGTTGGCTCAAAGGACTACTATTTTCTATTATTGGTCATTTTTCGTTGTCATGGTTTATCCAATATAATTAATCTCTCACTACAAATTTTTATTTTTATCAAACATACATTGATTCGAAATATGCATAAAAGATTCAACCTATCATGGGAATACTTCATATAAACGTCCCAATACATTCACAATGTCACACTATGATCTCCCTGGATAACCAGAGTTCAATGAATGTGATATATTCACACTATTTATATACATGTTTTATATATCAATCCATTTTAGATGTCTATCACTAGTGAACAAAAGAATGTATGAAAATATATAGATTGAACTCCTTCCACATCATCTATGTTTTCTTATAGTGTCATAGTTTCTTCATGGCCAATTTATGAAACTCGGTCTCCTCCTTCCACTAAATTACATAGATTTTGAAAATCTGGTCACCTATTATTGTCATCACAACTTGAAGTAATTAGATCTTAAATAATATAAAATCTCATCATTATCTTAGTGGATTAACACTAATTATTAAAACATACAAAAAACCTCATTCTCAAGGGTGTTTCTATTTATTTTTATTATCACTACATCAACAATGTGATCTTATCACATCCTGATGGTCAACTCAATCTTCACCCTTCATCAATGAATCCAAAGAGATATTGAATTTTGTTCAGTATTGGATCTTTCATCTTCACTTGGTATAGTATTTATTTATTCATATCTCCCAACTCTCATTATTCTGAAAAGTCACAAACTACTCATTTCATTCCACCATTTAAATTTTATTCATAGTTCACCGGAATACAGTTTTCACTATTTTAATATAATAAATATCTATTTATAATTGATGTCCAAAAAAAATAATTCACATTTACAAACCTTTTCACATATTTTATATTTTCTCAAAATCATACATTTCCCTTTTTTATCCCTAAAAATGAGTCATTTTAAAATATAGGTTTTCCCTTAATCATTCATTATTCATCATTTTCCACAAATAGTAGTTTTTATATAACATTCTTGATATAGTCCTAACTCTCTAATCATAGTCTTCTAAAAATATTTCCATTAAAATACATACCCTAAAAAAGAATCTGTGTGGTATTTAAATAATATAAAAACATTATTTGTATCAAAACTCAATATTAATCTTCTTAATTATATGTTTGAGACTCAAATTCACTATTTGTTAGAATCACACATATTCATTTAAAACTGAACTCATAACCTTCAGTCTTTAATGATCTAGGATAATTTATATATAATATAGTATCACATGAATTCTATGAAATATTTGTTCATTTTCAGATTTCCCAAATATAGAATTTTGGATTCATGGTTAATATATTTCTTAACAATTCAACAGAATTTTTCCACATAAAAAAATTTGCATTAATTACATTATTTTGTTATTTTTAGAAGAAAATTAAGTCATCAACATAATCATAACATTTAAATTCACATATTTGTTTATTCATTATTTACATTATTCATAAATAATTATTTACCTAGAAATAACTCTCAGTCACATCTTATTCGAATATTTCTTTAACCGTCCTTTGATCATGAATCATAAAAGATTAATGAATTCTTTAAACATGTTATAATAGATCTGGAATATTCTCAAATGAATTTCAAATTTAGAATATAAATTCATGAAACAATATATTTAATTCAACAAAAATCTAGATTTCAAGTATTATATATATATATATATTGGATCTCCTATATATGATGCTTATAAATATCAAAAAATGATGATTATGAAGATATTATCCATGTTTGAGATGATTAAATTAGTGCTTATGTATTACCTCAAAAATTTTAACATTAGTGTATTCTGCTCACAGAGTAGAATTCATGGTTATACCAACTAGTATGGGTGTTATGAAATTAAATATTTTTTTTATATAGAAACTACACGTTGAGTATGCACAACTCAAATCTAAGAGAACTAATGTGTGTTAAGTATTTATCCTCTTTCCTAGAATCTTTTGAATATATTCCATGTTGAGAGATCGTACATTATCCATGTTATATATACTAACCATAAAAAGATGAATCATGAGGATATTTACTTGTATACATTTATCCCTTTCTCACATTATTATTCCAGTGAAAAAATAGAATTCCCAACAAAATGGTTATTTTAATAATTCTATATCTGATCTTACCATGATTAATAGTCTTGAAAATATATTTAATTGTCATCCTCCTTATGGAACAGTTGATGTCATATAGATACCACTATTTATGAGATAGATAAAATATAATATATATGGATCATCAAAAGGAAACACATATCATTCTAGATATGTTGTATTTCATTAGAAATCGCAATGGTAATGTAATGACATTCCACTACATTCTATGTGGTATCATTTTATCTCGTGAAACTAAAATATTTAGTATAATTAATATGGTTGAAATTTTAAAACAATGAAGCAACATCAATTTGTCGATTCAATGTGACTACACGTCTATTGAGTAAACCGTCCAAAAGGTCAATATTCATATCTTATGGAAGATAATGGTTAGGTGGATCAATTTAAAGTATTCAATTTTTCCAATGAATTATATCATCACACATGCATATCATGAAGAAATCTACTTGGTTGCAGTGATTGCAAATTAATAGGTGACTTCTTCTGAGTTTACCTGACCTACTGATGTACCTGATGGGATTTTATCTTTCATTAAATGTTATTATTTTAAGAAAAATTGTTTTATACTTCTCTCAATTAGGTTTTATTTATATCGGAGGCTTTTCTATTTGATAATGTTCTCCTATCTGGTTATCTCTATTGTCAGTCTCCTATAACGGTTCTTTTGCTATTCTAATAGAAGGTTGTGTGATGTGGCAGCCCTCAGCCACCCTATCCTTCTCTGGCCTCAGGTTCCTCTGTACCTCTATGAGTCAAAACTATTGTGGTAGTTACGTTGTAGCTATGTGTATGTAGTCTAGTAGATGATGAGTTTCCATGCACAACTAGAGACAGTTCACTTTTGGTTTTCCTATTCATCGGTAATGGTAGTGTTTGGAACCCTAGAATTCTCAAATCCTTATTCTGATCATTAATTCCTCAGTGATAAATCCAGTCAGATCTGGTGGGGTGGTATCTATGAGGTTTTCTGATTTTTGGTGCGGTGGTTGTTGGGGCTCTAGGCATGACCTATTTATTGTAAATAGGATTACATTATGTCATATCTGCTCGATATTTATTCTTCAAAGCTATTAGTGAAGGTATTTGTGGTATTTTTTTGAGTGATTTTTTATGATTTCTCAGTGAATCTGTTTTGGTTCAAGTATTTAAATTTCTTGTGTGTCATTGGATTCTACGTCGATAATGATGAAAATGGTTAAGAGATGGTGATTTTTTTATTTGGATTGTTATATTTGAAGTTGTTTGTGATTGTGAATATGTTGTTTTTGTGGGCATAGAGGTAGTGGTTTCAGCGACAGGGAGGAGGGGTCTAGTGGGGGGGGGTTCTTGATGGTGTAGTCAATGAGGATGGGTTGTTGGGTGCATTAGTCTTTATCTCAAGGACGTCTCACAGTTGGGCGTGCCGAGGCAATGACTTTTTGATTTTCCTAAAAATCACTATTTTGGAGGCATAGGGTTGTGGCATCTCTTTAAATTTGAATTTTGAATCTATCCCGACAAGTATATGATCTTTGGGATATTTTTCTTTAGTTTTCGTTCTGTTTTATTGAGTTATTTGAAATTTTCTGGTTTCAACATAGGAATAAAGGGGTTTAAAAAAAATTGATTCAGAGAAGTATTTTAAATGAAGGATTATTTCCCTCTTCATTTTAACAACACAACTTCTTCGGTTTTATATTTGACTTTCATGATTGAAGGATGAACACACATGTTTCTTAATATTGATCCTTTATTATGTTATCTATCATTATACATGGGATGTCCAAATGTAGAATACATGTGTGATTTTAGAAAAGAATCAATGTTATGAAAAGAATATCATCAAAATTGTACCCATATAAAATCCATCTCTTTGGGACTATTTAAATTTATATTCATAAATTTAAATAAACAGGCATTCACTTACACAAAACCCATAAAAACATTAAAGTGAATTTTCATTGGAACCCCTTTTTGAAATAGGGTCACTCCAGCATTATCAATTGATTAATCATAATAAATGTAGTCATTTAGAGAGATAAAATTATACACCTACAAATCATTTTTCTATTGATATTTATATTATTAGTTTGAAAAACAAAATCAATGACATTTTTTTCATTCAATAAATTGATAACTCACCTCCCGATGGGATTCATTTTGTTAATAAAAATGGTTTTCTTTGTACTATAGAATTTTAAATTGTTATTGATACATGTTAATGTATGATATGAATTTAAAATGGATTTTTCTTGAAATTATAGTATAAAATTAGGGTTTTAATACATCTATCTTTAGTTTTAATTCCCTCTCCAAATCACAACTACTAAAATTTGTCAATTAGGCGCATCTTAAACTACTCTTATATTATAGAACTAAGGTTGAGGCCCCTTCGTAAACCAAACCACACTTTTCCTTGTACCAATAATGTGTCTGATCCTCAACATTATTTATTCCATTATAATTTTTTCAATTATGATTAGCATGGGGTAGCATGGTTTTCATTTTCTTTTCAAATTTATTCATTGATTAAATGTAATTATTTTCTTCAAATAAAAATGAAAATTAAAATATTATATGATTTATAATACTTCTAATATTCTTATAGATTATTTTCCCCTATTATTTATATGTCATTATGTAGAAGGTCAACCATCGACATTAGTATGAAAACCCTTTTCACAAATACATTTTTTTTATTCAGAGATAATTTTTATCTCTCGAAATATCTTTAAATATTATTTATAATAATAATACAATTAATGAATGTTTTTAGTGTATATCCAACTAGATATTATCTTCTAAAACCCTCTTATATAGACCTCATGTTACTCATTTTGGGCAACAAGTTTATATCATCATCAGTAATTTTATCCACTATCAAAATCATCTCTGAAATTCACTGATTTATTGTAATTATTATTTGATACCACTATTACAAATCATGATCATATTGTCTATTTTAAAATTACCAATGATGTTTACATTTACATTATAATAGAATCACTTTATTCTAGTTAGTGTGAAATCATTATCATCCTTCATTACTATATTCATGGGAAGAACATTTTCATTAGCTTTATTCGGTATTTTTGTTTCCAAAAGAAGGCCTTTCTTGGTTTGATACCTACATACACTGAAATTGACTCCTATTATCATTCGTATAGATAAATTTTATTCGTTATAGTTTATATATCTTTATCAAAAAAAATATAATGTTTTAATACATTTATATATATTATTTTAAAAAATAACATTCTTATATGATCTATGTCAAAGACGAATAAGTAACATCAATGTTTTATCACTAATATCCATTTATCAAAGAATTATAACCCCTGTATGAGTTTACAAAATCTTTCAACACAGTATGTACATATTCATTAACTTTTAATAACATTAAAAGTGGGCTAAACCCCTCTTCATTTTCCATGTAATGTCTGTTTGACTGGATTTTTCTTATTGAGTGTCATGAAATTTTTTGGTTCTTTCATTAATATTCTAGTACTAATTGTTTTAATTGGTCCAATTAAGATATATAAAATCCATTATTTATGCTTTGGTGGATTTTTTAGAATATTTATAGACCCACATTTTTATATATTTCAATTTTTGGTGATCAGTTACAGATAAAATATTTTCAATGCCAATATATTCCACTAAGCAGTGGGACACATTATTACATGACAATGGATGGGAGTAGACTCCCCATTTTTACATTATTTCAATAAAATTAGTATAAATAATATTTTAGGGAAACAATATATTATACTTCAATGATTTTACTTTAATCCCCATTTTCATTGGAGGATTTCTGATTAGTAGATTCCATATTTGTAAGTATTGCTTCAAGATTTATGCATTTTATTTTAATAGAATATTTTTCAGTATCACATCCATTAATCTTTATCTCCTAATTTCAATTCATATTCGGAATGTTTTCATTATGTATCTTGGATGTCACATGGGGTAATCATTCATGTTCTTTCACCTTCATCTATTCCAAATAAATATATTCAACTTTAATATTGACTATGATTCTATATTTCTTCTTAAATGTAGGGATTGCTTAAATAATTTTTTTAATAAATACTTCTCAATAACGTATTTTTTCAAGTCTTAAATATATTGAACATACCCTTATTTAATAGGTGGGACTATTTGATCATTTTATCTGACTAATATGGTGAGGGTGATGCATATGACAACCTCTTCAGCAGATGTCTTTCCCATATCATCATCTAATTTTTGAATATGTGATTTTCCATTCAACAATCCTTTGATATGAGATAATATATTTGAAATATATTTATCTATAAATTTATTAATTTATCCTTTTATTTTATTATAAAAAACCCGAAGTGATTTATCCCAAAGTGCCTCCTCTTCATAAATACTTTTTTTCATTGGATGAATAATTTCCATCAGATTCAGCAAGATAACAGTGAATTATGAGTTTCCATTTTTTTTAAATAAACTTTCCATTTAATGTTTACCCCCATATGGTTATAAACCTAAATTAATTATAAATAATGAATGATTTATTTTTCTATAACTGATATATCAACACCACATGGAATTTAAGAAAACATGTAAATGATGGATGTGGTATTTTTAAAAGTATTATCTCAAACCTATACACTATTAAATTATTGGATATTATCCATCATTATGATTTATATACTATTATCTATCTCTGAATATAATTTTCTATTCGTATCACTCCATCAAAGAGTCTTACTTTGTATTCCCATTCATACTTCTCATTAGAATTAATTATAATAGATTCTACTAATTAGTTCAAAATTTTATTATCAATGAAAAAGTAATCCAACAAACGATATGAAAATAGGATCCGTAGTAACGATACACCCGTATTTAGGGAGTACTAAAATAACGTTTCTTGAGAGAATATTATTCTAGTAGATTCACCCCCCTTAGTTGTAAGAGATCTCTTTATATGATTACAATATATCCTCTCTTGATGTTTCACAATTGAAGCATGAAATTATACGACTTTGTTTCCGTCACTTTATGTGTTTCAAACATTTATATGAAAATTAATGATAACCTTTCACATTTTTAGGAAATATGAGATTGATCAATGAATATTACATTTTCCATGAAGGGAGTAGTATAACCTCACACTCCAATTACCCTATACACCCAAAATTCCTATAGGTTCTACAAGTTTAACACATGTCTGTGTTTTTGTTGTATTTTGATCTCTTTTTGATGTATATCAACTATCTAAATAGATGTATCTCTAAATTCATAGAGAGATATCATTAAAACTCAATAGAAATGTATTTATATTTTACTGGTTCTTTTGAAATAATATTATAACAAACCCAACCCTATTAACCTATATTTTATTGTCTCCACATTACATTGATGATTATAAACATGGGGTTAAATCCCAAAGTAATGATCATTTTTGTAGTCTTGTAGAGCTAGATATATACATGATACCCATTTTAAATTGGGGATAAAATATAAATCATTTTACTGAAAAATTATCATCACTCTTGAAATCATTTAATGAACTCTTATATATACCATAACTAAAGGAAACAAAATAAGGGTGAGAAAAAAAAATTAGTACGAATTAATTAGAAAAATTTATGTAATGAGTAATTAATAAATAATATATATGTAAAGGTAAATAATTGAAAAAAATATTAAATCAGTAACATGACTATTATAATTGGATATGGAATAATAAATATTGAATGGTAACTAATTTCATGAACATTTCATTTATCCAGTATCGTATGTAAAAAATTCATCCATCGATTATATCAATGAAATAATATCTTTGAAAACTACATTTTAATTATTATGGCATCTCGCACCCAGGTTCCCCTCTGAAGTGCCTTGATGATGCTGTGACACATGTCCAGAATCACATATCCTTAAACTCAAAAGGATGTCGACTTGCAGTGAGGGCCTAGAGTATTAATACTGGGTAACTATGTTGTCATTACCAGAGTGTAGCACAATAGATGAAATTAAAAGTAGATAAATAAAGAGATTATTATAAATTGAAGGCACAACAGAGCAGACAAAAATAATAAATAACTAAAGAATTAGATCATAATATAATACAAATTACAATGAATTTCATTTTCAAAAAAGATAAAAATAGGATATAAAGAAGAGGAAATACATTATATACAAAATAATAAACACAATAGATAAACTTCCAAATCCAACTAATATATAGATTTGTCATATTCTACCTAACTGCATCCTAATGTAAGAAAGCAATCAAGTGTCCACAGTATGGTGCTTCCATTTTTCAACACATGTATTTGTGTAATCTTCCGAGGATCCAATGGAAGCACAGATAGGCTGTGAGATGAATCAAAATGGCCCACCAACATCAGAATCTAAAATGTTTAGTTCATTTAATATAAGCTAATACATTGTTCCAACATACATATATAAATGTAATGTGGGGAAGTAACATAAATAACCATGACCCTGATTCATCCTCAACTAGTGTCTTCAATTATAACAATTTAATATATTAATTTTGTTCTAGTTTATATATGTATTTCGTGTGAGGTATAACTGAAACACATATCATGAAAAGATAATAATATCAATGAAGAATCTATGATATAATAATGAATCATATAATGATGATAATAATGAAATGTATCCAATGTAATAACCAATGAATCTGTGACCTTAGGGGTCTAGCCAGCTCTGGTAATAAACTATAATATGGATAAATGGGAAATAGTGTAATACAATGGGAATCACCAAATGCATTCCACAATAATAATTCTACCCATGTCAAATGAATTCGTCCATGGTAAAATGGGATAAGTAGGGATCAGGCCCAACGAGGATAATTATTAAACCACATTTCCATACACATCAAGTTATATCCAAAGAGAGTTTCTAAGAAATCATATATAGATAATAGATGGATCTAATAGTGTTATATTAGTCATGAACAATTAGCCAGTGATTAGGTTCCATGGTGGCTATCACCATTGGAAACTGGGATCCTCGAGTTAGAATGGAATCCACAAATGATCAAAGAATTACCTTGGGAATTCAAGGCTAGCTCGTGCCAAAACACATTGATTATAATTCCAATTTCTATATATAATATGGACTGTAGACTATATTATTTAATTAATTAATGTCATGTTACCATCATTCCTTTTAACTTGTTATATCATTCAGTCAATTTCCTTTAATTAGTGTGACAAGGCAAATATGGCCATGAACCCATTTATTAATTCATATTAAACACATTAAAATTCATTAGGTCCACTAAAATTTCATTCACAAGAATAGAATGGATTTCTACAAACATGAAATAATGTCTCTCAAATATATTTTGTAATGACCAGGAATTTATATGTGAAATTTTTTCTTAAAGACATGGTAATTTTACGAGTCTACAAAAATTGACGGTGCGTCATTCTGAGGCCTAGTGTGCCTAGAATCAATTTATGAATTTTTTTAGGCTACGTTCCCTAAATGTTATAGTGGGTTATTGACAAATTCTGAACCGGTGCTCGGAAATGAAATCTGAGGGAACTGTTGAACTCGTAGCACCGGTATTCGTTTTCGAAGACTTTCACCTTGATGGGATATGGTCTGGAATAAAATATAGTTTTCTGTTTTATGTGGGAATAATAAAATAAAATAAATGCATGTCTTATTTTATTTTATTTGTAATAACAATCGTGTGGAAGTTGGAGGTGGGAATCACCACACCTTAACCTCCCATGAGAGGTTATGGTGGTGCATCCCTCACGATCGTAACATCCTAACCATGTTTATTGTGGTGGGGACCACCCAGGATTTAAACCCCCTTGAAACTCTCCATTAATGGAGAAACCCTAAAAATTATATTAAGTGCAGGAGAGCCACTTCAACTGCCTTAAAACTTAATGTGCATTTTCCTCCTCGTTAATTAATTATTTCAACACTTCGAATTAATTTATTAAAACATTTTAATATTATGCCAATAATTTAATAGGATATCATAATTTTTTATTTTTGGCTTGGCATTTTTCAACATTGTGGAACATTGGATAGGAGAAAGATTGGGGAGAAAAACTCTAGCCAAAAAAGAAAAAATAACACATTCTTCCAACAAAGAATGCAGGCGAGGAGCATCTTCGACCGTCTTCCCGAGAACCTCATTTGACGTGGGACGTCTTCGACTAAAATGATTTGTCTTCTTCCCCGCGACTCTGTTGATGAACGACTAACAAGGTAGGGGTGTTCTTGATCGATCAACATTATACTTGTTCCTCGTATTTTGTTTTATTCCTCTTGAACCACTTGCTATCAAACTAATTCGATGGAACCGAGACAAACTAACATGGGCCAAATTCACTACCGTACATCTTGTGGTTTGTTCTATGTGCTCTTCTTGGGTGGTGAACAGTGGATTGTTGTGGGTTAGTTGTGTGATATATCAATACCCAAATGAAGACCCAACATCAAGACGACCTAGCGAGGTGCGATGGCGATAGCGAGTGACGTAACAGACCTAATAGAGTAATACCATTTTAGACCGTTCTTTGATAGGGTGAATCAAAAAATGTTTTTGAAGCTAATTGGGGGACCGAAATTCCGTTGATGACTTCGGAACATCGGGGTGACCAAGAGTCTGCAGTTTCGTGATGACCAGACTATTAGAATGAAGAACAATCATCACAGGAGGCGCGCTGACCATAAGCGTCGTTTCTAGAAAATTCTGGAATACACGACATGTACTTCCGAAGAACACGCTATGTAGTATGAGCATACTACGGCTAAGGTTTTGGGTGACAGATGAAAATCACATGTCGTGTGACCCTGGTCAAAAGGAGAGTACTCTTCACACAGCTTGGAAAAGGCGGCTTCACGAGACTCGGTGTGTATCCCAGAGATACCCAAACTTGGGGTGAAGTACACGGGCATCTACTCGACCACACAGCCAGACATGGACAGTTTCATGGGCTACCTCATGTATAAGATACTTGGCTTGGGGAAAAATTGGTTGAGGTGCTGTATGGGCACATGGACAGCATACACAGAGCCGACTTCAGTTTCTATAGACATGACGTGTAACCATACAACACGTTGTGTACTTACATTTCTACACGATCAGTCAAACGAAAAGGGCCGTTGTACACGGGCAGTACTCGTGGTCTGTGGACAAGGTGTGTGACCATACCACATTCTGTGTACTTACTTTTCTATATGACCAGTGTCACCACACGGGCCGTTGTACACGGGAAGTACTCGAGGTCTGACGACACGGTGTGTACCTTATTCCAACACGTCATGCACTTTTGGTAAATTGCATGGTCATCTCGTCCTCTATGTCTTGGACATTTATTGTTTTGTTTTTACCTCTATGACATGGTAGGACAGTTGAGATACTCCTTCTTGGGTCTTCGTGGATGTTGATGTATAGACACTTGGCATGAGGAGCAGACCATCCCAGAATCAAGTGTTCTTGTGCGGGAACCCTGTGGATGGATGAATTGTGATAAAGGGATCCTACGTGGTTTCGATAGGACTGAAAACTGTTCCAGGATACTACATTGGTTAGAAATCTCTGACTACTGTTCCAGGATCTTACGTGGGTTCGACATCTCTTATTACTGTTCCAGAATCCTACGTGGGTTTGACAGCTCGGATTACTTTACTAGGATCCTATGTGGGTTCGACAGAGTAGATGATCAGTTGCTACATCTAATAATCTCTATATATATACATAAGTTGAATACATGTGTGAGCTGAGTCAGTAACTTTTGTGTTTACCTCATGATTGAGGTGGATTACTTGATAACATAGGAATATGTATGGGCATATACCTAAGTGGGTTTATCTGAGGATTCCATACTTTGTGGTTTAACCTTGTTGGATTTTGTGAGACCATGAGGGTCTCAGGGTCCCTACTTAGTATCGTTATACTCACCCCTTCAGAGGATATTCCTACACCACGTTGTGTTGGATGCAGATGAAAGATAGCGCTGATCCAGGCGGAGATTATGAGGACTGGATGGTAACTAGAGGTGGACCTTACGATGAGTCGGTACAGGGAGGACACTGACAGATGTGGAGTGATGAGGAGGATATGTGTAACTAACCATATGGTATAACCTTGGAGGATAACCCATTGGATTTTTTACTATTTCCTCAATTGTACTTGTACTTTCCATTTACTATACTTTCGAGTTGGGCTTGTATTATAGCCCCTTTTTACTTTCTGTACTCAGTTGTTGGTTATACAATTTACTCGTGTTCGTATCAACTGTGTGTGTTTCTAGGTTATAAATGCAATGCCTTCCTAGTTTTAGGGAATTATGCCTTTGGTGCTTTCCACCAGCTCCTGGCCTATGAAAGGTGGTCTTGGGGTAGTCACAGTATGGGCCCATGGGGGATGAGTCATGAAAAATTGGTACCAGAGGAGTTGGTTCTACCACTGAACTTGGACTCTGATCCTTTCTGTGAAGAAATAGTTTTAAGGGTACTGAGTGAGGTTTTTAGTTCAGGGAGTCTTGTGTTGGTGTGGCGTCCTATGTATCCATACACCAGGATCCTGACTTCTGATTTCTGACTCAGTGCACGAAAACACTGATTGTGTGTGTGTTTTCAAAAATTTTCTTTGAGTCAGCTCACTAGGTGTAACTTATTGATTGTGGAACACCTGTTTCTTTTACGGATAGCCCCACGCATAGAGCCTGACAGGGTTCTCGGATTTGTACAATATGGTAGCCCACCAATCGACGAGGCCTTGGTGCAGGGTCCTATCACAGCGGAGGCACCAGTGGTGCCATTTCCCGTTGGGCCACTGATGCCACCAGCCCCAACAGCAGAGAGTGCACACCACCTGAGCGTGTTGCATGAGGTCTAGCGCCAGAGGCCTCCCTGGTTTAGGGGTGAGAGGGACCCTCAGGTAGCCAAGGATTGGCTGGAGGCTGTAGTGAGAGTAATCAGACTGGTAGGGACACCATACGACCTTATGGTGATTTTTGGAGTGAGTCTCCTTCAAGAAGCAATAGGAAGATGGTGGATCCTGATGCTCCAGGTGCCTGACAAGGAGACACTTCTATGGGTAGACCTTGAGATCCTATTTCGGGATAATTTTTTCCCAGCCACCCCTATACAGGCTATGCCCGCACCACGTTGTGTTGGATGCAGACGACGGACAGCGCTGACGAAGGCCGAGTGTTTGAGGACTGGACGACACCTAAAGGTGTACCTCACGACGAGTCAGTATCCAGAGGTGGACTTCACAACGATTCATTACATGGAGGAGATTGGTGAGCGAGAGCATTGATGAGGCTATCTGCCCCAACCATTTCGGTAGGATCCGAGGTGGACGACCCAGGAGCTGCTTCTATTTTCCAGTTGTTTGTCTTTTCTGTTATACTTTCGTTCAGTTGTAGCTGTAGTCAGTGATGTTCACCGACCTATCATGCTAGTCCACAGATATGGTGCGAGAACCATTATTCAGGGTCCAGAACATCGAGCAGGGGCTCAAGAGAGAGATCTGGTCTTCGATGATCTATCTCATCATCCCGACGGAGGCGGAGGTGTTGGAGTGAACCCTCTTAGTGGATAGTTTCCTTGCTGAGTAGTCACCTGCAGCGAGACCCACCACCGGGAATCACGTAGTGGAGTCTTTTGCAGCTGGCCGCAGACATATGTAACATAGATCTAAGCGGACCAGGCCATTCAATGGACGACCTCAGGATACGGGTTCAGTGGTGTGGGGTAAACATGACATAGCCAGTCATACGAGGAGCATGCAGTGCTACGCATGAAACGGGATAGTTCACATGGATTGAGACTATCTAAATTTCCATACAGATGATCAGCGGATAGTTGAGGGACCTCCCAGAAAGTGGAAAAGTTTTGACCACAGTTTTCCTCGGGGAGTTGGCAGACTCGGAAGAGGAGCTAGCCGAGCAGCATGTGGTGGAAGATAGTTTGATTTCTTGGCACCACCACCAACAGGAGGACCAACCCGACTACATGGAGTAGGTGGACAGGAAAGAGCATAGCTCTAGTAAACTGGGTCTTACGTACATGGTTTTGCGTATATGATTCGATGTAGGATATGTGTCTAATATACCGTAGCTACAGTTCTTATAGACACAAGTTCCATTCAATCTTTCATTTCCACTACCCTCGTTCGGAGCATAGAGATTACGAAGGAACCATTGGCTTGATCCTTTTGTCTAGAGACTATTACTGGAGTAGATTCAATGATTACGCACTGGTGTCGGCAGTGTTAGCTTACTCTAGGAGGCGAGATCTTCGGCTGGGATCTCCTAGTAGTGGCATTGAGGCCTTATGACGCCATCTGGGGAATGGACAAGTTATCTATAGTCCATGCTCAAATTGACTGTATTAGGGGAAATGTATGGTTTGTCTGCATGGATGGGACCTGGTTTACCTTCACCAGTGAGAAGGGAGCGTTTTCAGCACATGATATACTTACTCAGAGGAGGGTGCAGCCGATCACTCTTCAGTTGGCCTGCCTTAACCTTAGAGCAGTTCATTTAGAGAGTCTGATCTATCCTGTAGTGGAGGACCAGTATGCGGATGTCTTCCCTGATGATGACCCTGGACTACCTCCTCACAGAGAGGTAGACTTTTACATAGACTAGTACCCCAGGAAAAACCGATATCTACACCAGCATATCGGATGGCTCCCACAGAGCTTCACGAGCTACAAGTACAACTATAGGACATGCAGGGGACAGGATTCATCCGGCCCAGTGTTTCACCTTGGGCAGCCCTGATTCTGTTCGCCAAGAAGGAAGATGGGAGCATGAGGCATTGTGTCGACTACCTTCGCCTAAACCAGGTGACCATGAGGAATAAGTTCCCACTCCTGAGGATTGAAAACCACTTTGATCATTTGAAGGGAGCATGGTGGTTCTCGAAGATATTTCTCATATCATGATATCACCATCTCAGAGTTTGAGATGAGGATGTACAGAAGACGACATTCATATGTCGGAACATCCACTACGAGTTCTTGGTTATGTCTTTTAGCGTAACCAATGCCCCAGCAGTGTTCATGGGACTCATGAACAAGATCTTTTAGCCATAACTTGATCCTTTTTTCGTAGTCTTCATGGGAAAATTTTTGATCTACTCAACTACTGAGGAGGAGCACGCCTATCATTTTCAGATAGTACTAGACACACTCCGAGCGAACCAGCTTTATGGTAAGCTCTCGAAGTGCCAGTTTTGGATATGAGAGGTTCACTTTTTGGGAAATGTATTCTCGGAGGCTAGAGTTTCAATATATCCAGCGATGATTGAGGTGGTACATGATTGGGATCCACCATGTACTGTGATAGAGGTATAAAGCTTCCTGGGTTTGGCTGGTTACTACCGGAGGTTCATATGAGAATTTTCCAGTGTTTCAGCACCACTATCACCGTTGATGAAGAAGGGGAATCCCTTTGTGTGGTTGGAGAGATGACACCAGAACTTTCAAGAGTTGAGTTAGAGGCTGACTAGTGCCCCCATCTTGAGGCTTCCAGTGAAATTCATTGGGTACATAGTCTACTATGACTCATCAGGGACTAGACTTGGATGTGTCATGATGTAGGAGTGCATAATGATCGCATATGGTTCTCGATAGGTGAGATAGCATGAGAATAACTATGCTACCAGTGAACTAGAGTTAGCAGTAGTGGTATTCGCCTTGAAGATGTAGTGACACTATCTAATGGGTGAATGTTTTACTGTGTACTCTGATTATAAGAGTCTCAGGTATATCTTCTTCCAGAAGGACGTGAACCTGAGACAACGATGTTGGCTTGAGTTCCTCCATGACTATGACTTCGAGATAGTCTATACCCATGTAAAAGTGAACGTTGTTGTAGATGCACTCAGTTGGAGGTCTGGAATACAACTGTTCGGAGAGGCGACAGAGTAGCTGGCTTCTTTACATATATCTTTTGTGGATAGATATGGAGCAACATTCCTTTTGTATCTTACGGTTAGTCCACCACTTCTCCAGTGAGTCAGGGAAGCTTAGCCTGGGGACGCTGACTGCAAGACATGACATTCTTAGAAATCCCTAGCGCAAGCATTTGATGGATTTTCCGAAGGTGGGGAGAACATTATTCTCTTCATAGGACGTACTATGGCACCAGTGTCACTTCAGGAGGAAGTGTTGAGGGAGTTTCCCACATCACCTCTAGTGGTACATCTAAGAGTGGAGATGATGTACCAGGATCTTAAAACGACAGCACTGGTGGCCAGGTATGAAGAAGGAAGTAGCAGAGCTTGTCTCTCGATGCCTCACTTGTCAACAGGTGAAGGTGGAGCATCAGGTACCAGCAGGCTTGGTTCAGCCTTTAGAGGTACCACAGTGGAAGTGGTTTTGGATATCCATGGACTTTGTGATAGGACATCCACGTACATCCAGGGGACATGACTTGGTTTGGGTGATCCTTGACCGACTCACCATGTTGGCCAACTTCCTACAGATCAGAGGGCATGGTTCAGTAGAGAGCATGGGATGCCTCTATGTGCATTAGATTGTGAGGCTACATAGAGTACCCTATTCTATTGTCTTCGACCGTGACTCACTTTTTACATCCTGAATATAGAAGGGGTTGCAGGAAACTTTCAAGATGCAGCTTCGTTTGAGTACTGCCTTCCATCGTCAAGTGTATGGTTAGATCGAGCAGACCATTCAGACCCTCGAGGAAATGTTGTGTGCTTGTGTCCTCTACTTCAGTCGCAGTTGGGATGATCAATTAACTTTTTTTAATTTTTCATACTACATATGATAACACTCCCCCATTGGGAAGGAACCTTTCAAGGCATTGTACGGGCGACCATGCATATCACCTTTGTGATAGACTAACCCCGAGGAGTTAGTAATATTGGGACCAGAGATTGTATGAGCTACCACAAAAAAGGTGTAGAGCATCCAGGAGTAGATGAAGACTACACAGAGAAAATAGAATTCATATGCAGACAGAAGAAAGAGACATCTAGAGTTGTAGGATGGCGACCATGTCTTTCTACGGGTCTCGCCTCGATGAGGGTTATAGATATTTGGCTGAGGCGGAAAGATATATCATCATTTCATCGGACCTTGTCAGTTCCTCAAAAGAGTTGGCAAGGTGGAATAACCCTTAGCTCTTCCACCTCAGTTACACTGGGTGCATGATGTCTTCCACGTATCCAAGCTGAGGAGATACATGCATGACCCTTCTCACATCATCGTCCATGGAGAGCTGGACATCAATGATGGGGAGAATTTTACATAGGTTCTAGTAAAGATTTAGGATCGATAGGAGCATGTCCTATGTAGACAGTCGATACCTCTGGTGCTCGTTTGCTGGAAGCATGGAAACCTCCAAGAGAGAACATGGGAGCGGGAGCCTCAGATGTTTGCTCAGTACCCCCACTTGTTTCCTTAGTAATGAGTTGTGGATTATGGGGACGTAGAGCCCTAAGGTGGGGAGAATGTAATGAAAGAGAATTTTCATGGAAATTTTTTTCTTAAATACATGGGTTTTTACAAGTCTACGATAATTGATGGCGCATGATTTTGACACCTGGTGTTCTCGGAATCAATTTCAGATGTTTTTTTCCGGTACGTTCACAAAACGTATGAACGAGTTTTTTATAACATTAGAATCGGTGCTCGGAATTGAAATATAAGGGTATCATTGAACCCGCAGTGCCAGTATTCACTTATAAAGACATTCTCCTCGACGACAGATGGTTGGGAATAAAAGATTATTTTTGGGTTTTACTTGGGAATCATTAAATAAAATAAAATAATCTCTTATTTTATTTTATTTTTTATAACCACCATGTGGAAGTTGTATGTTGGGACCACCACACCTTAACCTCCCATAAGAGGTTATGGTGTTGGGGCCCACCTGAACCTAACCTCCTCTTCATATTTATTGTGGTCGGGACCACTAGGGATTTAAACCCCCTTTAAACTCCCCATTAATGGAGAAACCCTCAAATTTCCATTAAGTATAGGGAAGCCTCTTCAACTCCCCTAACACATAATGTGCCTTATCCACCACATTAATTAATTGAACCGATGCATCCAATTACTTAATTAAAACATTTGAATATTATGCCAATATTTTAATAGGATATCATATTCAATTTTTTTTTGGTTAGGCATTTTTCAACTTGGTGAAACTTTGGAGAGGAGAGAGCATGGGGAGAAAAGCTCTCACCATCGAAGAATGAAGAATGTTGTCTTCCAACAAAGAATTTTGGTGTGAAGCGTCTTTGACTTTCTTCCCCGGAACCTCCATCGACCTGGGATGTCTTCGACTAAGACGATCTGTCTTCTACCCCATGACTCTGTCAATGAACAAAGAACAAGGTAGGGGTGTGCTTCATTGATAAAAAATATACTTTTTCCTCATATGTTATTTTATTCCACTTTAACTGATTTTTATTAAAAAAATGCAGAGGAACCGGGCCAAAGTTACACAGCCTGAATTCTCCACTGTACTTCTTTTGGTGTGTTCTACGTGTTCTCCATGTGTGATGAACAATGGATCATTGTGGTTTCTTTGTGATATGAAACAATCCCAAAATTAAAACCAAACATCACGACGACATAGAGGAGGTGTGACAATGATAGTGGGTGACAGAACACACCAGATTGAGGAATACTATTCTTTGACCATTCTTCGGGCGGGTGAATCAAAACGTGTTTTTGGAGTGGATTGGAGGCCTGAAAAAACCAGTGATGACATCAGAACATCGGGGAGACCTACAATCTATTGTTTCGTGACAATCAGACCATCAAAATGAAGAACAGACATCTTGGGAGGCGCACTGGCCAGAAGCACCATTTCTGGAAAATTCCCGAATACACGGTGTGGACTTTCGAATAACACGTCGTGTAGTATGGGCATATTGTGGCTTGGGTTTAGAGTGTCAGACGCGCATCACACACCATGTGACACCGGTCACACGACGAGTACTCTTCACACAGCTTGGAAGAGGAGGCTTCGTGGGACTCAGTGTGTATATTGTGGATACACATACACGGGGTGAAGTATACGAGCATGTACTCCACCACGCAGCCAGGCAGGGCCAGTTTCACTAGCTACCCCGTGCACAAGATACCTGGGTTGGAAAAATATGGGTTCAAGCCTTGTACAAGCACATGGTCAGTGTAAACGGATCCGACCACAGTTTTTGTAGACACGACATGTAACCATACAACACACCATGTACTTAATTATCTACACGATTAGTCTCACGACATGGGTCATTTCACACCGGCAGTAACTGAGGTCTGTGGACATGGTGTGTAACCATACCACAGGATGTATACATACTTCTCTACATGTCCAGCCTCTCGATACGGTTCATTGTACATGGGCAGTACCCTAGGTCTAACGACACGACGCGTACCTTATTCCAGCATGACGTGTACTTTTTGGTAAATGGCTTGTTCATCTCGTCCCCTGTGTCTTGGAGACATATTGTTTGGTTTTTCCCTCATTGACATGGAATGACCTTTCAGATACTCCTTCATGGGACCATGTTTCAGTTGATGTATTGACACTTGGGTTGAGGAGTGGACCCTTGAGGAATCAAGCATGCTTATGCGGGAACCTGTGGTAGGATACATTGTGATAAAGGGATCCTACACGGGCTTGACAGGATTGACTACTGTTCAAGGATCCTACGTGGGTTCGACAGCTCCAACTAATATTCCAAGATCCTACATGGGTTCGACAGCTCTGATTATTATTCTGTGATCTTACGTGGGATCGACAGCTCTGATTATTGTACCAGGATCCTACATGGGTTTGAAAAAGTAGACGATACAGTGGCTACAACTAACCATCTCTATCTTTATACATAAGTTGAATACCTATGTGAGCTGAGTATGTTACTTTTGTTTTTACCTCATGATTTAGATGGATTACATGATAAATTAGGTACATGTATGGGAATATACCTAAGTGGAGTTATCTATTGATTACATACTTTGTGGTTTAACCTTGTTGGATTTTGTGGGACCTTGAGGGTCTCGAGGTCCCAACTGAGTATCATTATACTCACCCCTGCATGGGATATGCCTGCAACTTGTTGTGTTGGATGCCGAAAACGAACATCACAGATCGAGGTTGAGAGTATCAAGACAGTACGGTACCCTAGGTGGACCATATGAAGAGTCGGTACATAGAGAAGACTGATGGTCATGGAGTGATGAGGAGTATATCTATACTTACCCTTCTAGTAGGAACCTCGGAGGATGAACCAGTGTTTGTTTTCCTATTTCATTAGTTGTACTTGTACTTTCCGTTTCCTGTACTTTCCAGTTGGGCCTGTATTCTGGCCCCTTTTTACTTTCTATACTCACTTGTTGGTGATATAGTTTACTCGTTTTTGTATCAGTTATGTGTGATTACAGGTTATAAAGTCAATGCCTTCCCAATTTTAGGGAATTATTCCTTTGTTTCTAGTTTCAATCCCATGGTCAAGGGAAGGTGGGCTTGGGGTAGTCACGACACGGGCCACTAGGGGACATGTCATGACATATTTAATTAATAAGTGTCATATATGTAATATTTTATCCAATTGTATTTCATATTTATTTATCAAGATGAAGTGCTTACCTTAGGAGGTCAAGAGATAAAAATGCATGTGATACATTTAAAAATTCATTGATTTAATTTAGAACATACATTTGTCTAGGTCAAGTCAAGGTACACCATAACGATGGTGTAGATGTGAATAACAAGAATCAAAAAGAAAAATTATTGAAAACACCCTACTTGGTTTTGTTGGAGTTGAGGATGTATTCTAAAACGGTGGATAACATATTTAAGAATAGTCTTTGAAAATTTGTTCTTGTGACTATAATAATGTTTCATGAATTTAATTCATGAATACTAATGAAATCATCTAACACACTCTATAGAAATTTATAAAATAATGATTCATGATGGAGGAGTTATAGAAAACCTACCTCATACTCATATGACTATCCTCATCTACTAGAATCCTCTAGTTTTAACTATATTAGAATAAATACAATTAATGGATAAATTCCCTAAAAATATAGAATATGAGACTACATCAAAATATCATCATCATTTTAAAGAAATACAATGATTTACTAAAAATTAATCGAGATATTACCTTGATGGATCCAATCAGACAAACTGTTCTATACTCATGTGTATGATCGAGAAGTTATTGAAGAGTCTAAAATTTGTTGGAGGAGAGCATAAAAGAGCAGAAAACCCCAATGAATGATAGAATAATAAAGATAATAAAGAACATGGTTGATTTAATAGCTTTTTAATGTAATTTTATTAATTTCACTGTAAACATGGGTCACACAATTTATCTTCACATTTTTCTAAAATGTGCACCAACCATTCACTATATAAGGTTCTATTGGGGAACCTTCACTATTAGGAAACATGTTCAGTGAAACCATTTTCCAACTTTGTTAATCACCATGGATAAAAACTATAGAAATTTAACCCGCTAATGTGGTCCCTAGAGGAATGTAAGAGAAAACTATGAACCCTACTTCACCCCACGATCCATCCCCATATGTTTGGAAGAGATCATTTGTTTTGGGACACATGGGGTCTACGAACGGTGAGGCCTTGTGTGTTTCTCCATCGGTTGGTGTTATGAGATCTGAAAAAGACCCAAAAAACCTCGAGACCTTTATAACAGTATTAGAAATTCTTATTATGTCCATAATAAATAATTAGAGAAAAATAAATAGGATCTATACCAGATATTAAAATTTTGGTTCTTACATTATTCCCTCATTAAAAGAACTCATCCCCGTGTTCAGCTTTCAATGGAAGTGCATCATTGTCTGAGAAAAACTCTTCATCACTAGGCATGTACATTGGTATCCTGCTCCCATGTCTCATCCATTACATGACTGTTCTCCCATAGAAACATTACTAAAGGGTTAGACTTTCTTCAAAGAGCCTTCATGACCCCATAAGAAATTAAAAGAAATGACTTTAATGACACATCATCACTATCTCAACTTCATCGAGATCAAAATTATGTTTTGGGTCGACATGATACCTATGAATCATTGAAATGTGAATGATGTCATGTATAACATGGTACCACTAAGGTAAAAGAAACTGATAGGCTTCAAACTCGTCCCTATATAGAATCTCAAATGGACCAAATAATGAGGTGATACATTCACTTTATTATGTATTCATATATTCCCATTCTTGGGAAACACCCATAAAAAACATACTCCCTGTCCGTGGACTATAGTGTTCATCGAAGTTTACCAGCATAAACATTATCTATATATTGAGAGTTTGAAATATCTATTTTGATCATTTAAAAATATTATGAATTATCCAATAGGAGACGAGGACCAAATACTACTGCATCTATTTCCTCTAACTAGCACTGTGGTGAATAGAATAGCCTATAAAACAATTCCTCAAAAAGAGGCATCTTAATTGTCTCTAGAAATATAATATTATTGAAGAAATAAATAAGATGGATATGATTCTCCCCTAAACATTAAAAATCAAGGATTCATTCTCTGATCATTTCCACTAAAACATGTATCATATGTTCTGAATGAAAATTGATATGATAGTGACAATAGGTGCCTAGTAGAACTTGTGTACCCATAGCCTTTTGAAACCCCTCCTATAACCTCAATAATAAATTGGAATCCCTATATAAAATGATAGTACATGTGAAAATGTTTAGTAGTATTATGTAACATAAAAAGTGTGGTACTTTTATAGAGATGACCTGCCTCAGATAAGAAGAAAGTGTTGTACTTTTATCAGTTTGACAATGATAACCTATATTGAAATGCTACCTCGAGTTGACCTCAGTAATCCGAAAGAAATGTCCATATAAATATATTACTATTTGCATTATGGGACATGATTTTATTGTAACAATATTTTAGGCTGCTTGTGCTCTTCCTTCACTTTTCGGAACACCACATCACAAAACCTGTTATTTCATGTTTCTTCCTAGGACAAAAATAATGGCATCATATGTCTAAATACTTCTTGGATATGAAAGTATGAATTGACCACTGAGAATTATAGGAATCATTTATAAATTCCCTTATCAAATCATTAGGAACCTAGAAACATCCATTATTCTATATGATTTAATCTCTTTCAATGGAAAAATCCTGAGGCAGGTCATCTCTATAAATACTATCATTGAGAACCACACATTCAGGATCTGAATTTTTTTATCATTACCCTATCATTGAGTTCATAGGTAACATTAAAGGATGAGGGGAAAGACTAATCATTAGTATTAAAAAAACTAGATGTAGCCCAGAAAATATATCCATTAGATTCCATTCATAAATGGATTCTCATATTTCTTTGGCCTGAGATCTCCAAATCAGGGCATCTTCTATGGAATTTCCTTTCCTAGTCATACAGGACAGATCAATATTAAACTACTAAAGATATTAGACACATAATTTTTATATGATAATCTTGTAAAATTGTGTAACTATATATTTTAGGATCTTATGTTCAACATAAAACACAACAAAACCATCTGAATGACAGTGACTCCAAAAATGTAAGGCCTAGAAAACTAATGTTAGTTAAAGGTTGTGTGATGGGTCATTTATCTCATGATGTATCAACTTTTGAGATTCGAATGCATTGAATCATTCCTCCTATATAAATACTATTCCTAGGCAGGTTCTTGATACATCACCTAACACTGTAAAAATGATTCCATACTCTGGATGATTTAGAATAGGTTCCAAGAAAAGCCTCACTTTCAGATTCTGTAATCCTTTCTCATATGATAATTACCACATTAAATTAACACCCTTCTTTGTAAGACAAGTCATAGGTGATGAATGATGTGAGATTACATGTATGAAACACTATTAATATCCCGGAAACCCCCCAAAATAAACTCCATTTATCAAACATGTTTTTTGGATTCTCCCAGGAAACCACTGCACTTTCATTCTCAAGGTCAATATATACTCTTGAATCGAAGATAATATTATCCATGAAGTTGAATTAATCAATCCAAAAGTGGAACATATAATGTTTGAAAAAGTTATGATGCTCTATCAGTGTAATAATCAGGATATTAAGGATATTTTCAGTGAACCTACATGTGTGAGAATAAACCATGATGTTTTCCACAAAAACCATGAAAAAATAATCCATATATGGATTAAAAATCCTAATCCTCGAATCCTTGTAAATGGAAGTTGTGCTCGTACGACCGAAATTCATACCAATATAGTAATACCTACCATACCTGTGATGGAATTTTTTCATGGTATGTCTGATGGCATGACATTTCACCTGATGATAGATCGATCTCTCGTCAATCATAAGAAAATAACCCACACATTAGAGATAGTCTATGATAGCATCTATTCAAGGTAGTGGATACTAGTTCATGACTATAAGAAGGTTCAACTATATAAAATCCAAGAATAAATGATGGGACTCATCTTACTTTTTTGAAAAATGAATGGTTGATCCCGAGGAGCATGTCCGAGGATCTATGAAACCATTAACCTCTAAATCATCCATAATCCTCAAAAGATTTAGGTCCTTAGTAGATGACATTCTTTATAATGAAATGGAAACTATATCTACTCCTGGATTAAGCCCAATTATAAAATCTACCTCTATCATAGAAGTTAATCAAAAAAATCATTGTGAAATACGTCCATGAAAATATTTTCTATGGAAGTAAATTCATCCTAATGTAATCCCAAATCCTCTATGATGAGACTGAAAATCTGGTTGTCCACTCCACCAAGCCCATGATTTGTTGTTCCACCTTTACTATCCAAAAAATCCATCTCACACATGTGTAGATAAGTTATTCCCTTTAGTGATTCCAATGACACCATGAATAAATATTTATCTATAAAGGTGTGTTTCCAAACCAATCAATCCATCCCATGAATTTAATTGAAGCATGTTATCATGAGAACAAAAAGGTTCCACAAGAAATAATTATTTACTACCTCATGGGGAACCCCCTGAATTGGAGTATGACCTCTAACAATACAACCAACATTGTATCCATCTTCATTACACCAATGTAATAATGCATTTCCATCTAAATACATTCCATGATAGAAAATAATATCAAGGAGTGTGAATCACCTATATCAAATAATATAGATACTATAATGGATTATACTAAAATAGTACCTTTACTCTAGATAGTATTCCACTATGGTCCTTTGATATTGAATCATTTTCATGAAACTAAAGTGATCTCAAACCCTACCATACTTCTGAACGTCCCCAATCATGACCGCTCATCTTTCATTGCTGACAATTTGAAGTCAGGTTAATGCATCCATCACCTCCGTTTTAGCTATTCTAGATGATGCTACAGAAACTATACACCCAAAACATTATTAAATAGCCTACTAATGAAATTGGAGTTGGTGAAGATCCTATTCCACATTATGTTGATGGAATTTTTTGAAAAAAATATTTGAGGTTACCTCATACAGTCACAAGCATGGTACTCCTATGGTTCTCCATCACACTGAGGATTCAGATTCCAATTTCATTCCAATTGATGGAATACAACAAAAATAACAGTATGGGTTCTTTGGTTGTCATTTTACTAATGAGAAACTTAAATGGAATTCTTCCTGTTACTTGAAGAAATATTGGACTTCCCCAGAACTAATCTTTTATTCCTTGTACTATCACCTTTCCTTTGGTTGTGCTCTGTTATAATTTCTGGATTGACTATATCAAAAAAGCATTCTAGGGGATATTCATGTGACTAGGTGTTTGTAGAATATATGATCCCATTCTCAAATCATGTAACATGTAGAATATTATCACCATAGAAGAGGTAGAAACCAATGTAACTCATTAAAATGCACTGAAAAATCCATGACTGACAATGCACCCTACTCGCAATAATTAAATCACCTAGATCTATTAGCTCTCAGTTTCTAAAGAATGAATTCATCATTAAAGGTAATTTGAAAATCATACCATATAATTTCATGTTGATAACCATCCTATGTAACCTCATCCCACCAGTGGCTATCTAAATCACAAGATATGTAAGTAAAAATATTGACCTTCCACTCACGATGAATCTCAGGAAGCTCCATAATAGAAAGGTTGGCCTCCAAGAAGGTCTATACTGCCTGTGACCTGTCATCCCCTAAAAAGGGTGTAGGATGTTATAGCTGGAACTCCCATGTCAGATCAGCCAACATAGGTGTAATTTTGGTATCACCTTGCATGAACATCATTAGATTCTAGGAAAATCTCAAAAAGGTGAGATTCATGTCCTTGGATAAGTAAAACAGTCATAGCCCCAAGTGGAACTCTTGGCGGTATGACTGGAGGCTCAGGGCCTACCACATGTGGATCGTAGTTCTCTCCACCTTCCTAGATCACGAAATGAGAACATCAAGGTGTCATTAGTTTATAAATTACAATCACAGAGCTCAGAAAAAATATTAATCAGATAAATAACATTAGATAAAGAAAAACAAAAGGAAAAGACCTCAGTACCCATGGTAGACAACCACATATACCCACGTATATGTCCATGTATTTATATGTAATATTATTTAAATTATTAGGGGCTTATACACCTTATCATTATAATCGACATACATTTAATATCATTTTAATGGCTCGACGTGGTTAACTACCCATTCCAACCCACGAGGTCTCATACACCTCATGAGTGGAAACTTGAAGTCACTCAATCACAGCCAAAAAATAGCATAGGACTAATATATAAAAAAATGAATCACACAAAAATCATTGTCAATTAATAAATTATAGAATTCAAATTATTCTATATTTCATGAAAATACACATTGCATGTACATTATTGGTGACAACAATGATGAATATAATAGTGATCCTATCCCTCATTACATCCGGACAATAATGAATTGAAATATTGATGAAAAATAATTTTATTAACAACCACATATATTGAGTTTCACCAAATGGTGATGTTATAATAACTTTAATAGGAAGAAACATAAAAATTATTATTATTCAAGAAACTCTTCATTTATCTTGAACATGAGTTGTCTACACCCAAGAATGACGTATAACCATGTTCCAATGCACTCATAATCTCCAGTCTATTGTCTCCAAATGGTAAACTATGAAATTAATGGTATGGATACCACTTTTCATGTCTTGGATTCTAGTGCCACTCAGAAGTGCACCAAGCTCGTTGGGACACACAGCCTCATGTGCATCTCCTCGGATTCCAGAGGGTACTGACTAGACCTAAGAGACTAGGGTGTGTCAATTGGAAGATTATTCCCTCATTTATAGAGTCTAGAAAAGTGTTTAATGTAGTAATAGGTATATATTTGAAGCAGTATTAATAGAAGTTTGACAAGGATGAGACAAAAATAATATATAATCGATGATACACAAAATAAGAGAAAAAATATAATAGAAAATTTTGTGTACAAAAAATCTAAAAACCACGATAAATTCTAGAATGACATGCATGTTATAAAAAAGAAAAATAATAATCTAATTAACAATCCAAGCTACCAAGGATATAACTCAATCATATCTTATCGAGCTCTATCCTAATCCAAGAAATAAATAAAGTGTCTAAAGAGGGAGACTTACCTTTATTAGCATCTAAATACATTTAATATTATTAGGTTACAATGGATTCTCATATAGGTTCTACGATAAATATTAGTAGGCCACCCCTAAAGGAGTCTTTAACATCCTCTCTATGTAAAATAAACTAAAATGGTGTTCTATCATGAATATATAAAAGTAAAGAGGTATAGTAACATGAATACCCAAATACCTACTTCAGCCCCAACTGTTGTACGGATATATAACCATATAAATTGTTAATTTTTTTATTTCATATATGTAACTAACATGAGGTAAAAATAACATTTAAATCCTAAAATAATAATAACAATAATAATTATGTAACCATGATAAAAAAATGAACCATAATATGATTATAATAATGAACGGGATCCAAGGTAATAACATCAGAATCCTTAACCTCTATGGTCAATCAAACATAGGAAATATAGTATATCCTAAATAAATTTCTAAGAGTTTAATCCATGTGGAATCACTCAAGGCATTCCCCAAATATAATTCAAACTGATTCCAAGGAATTCATAAAAAATAAAAGGGGATAAGTACTGATTGGGCGTGGTGGGTGTATCCATTTCCCCACATGTCCATAGACATTAGGCTAGATATAAGGATCATATCCAAGGAATCCAATAAATATAATGGAGGAATCATATGGTGTCATATCATGAATCCACAAGTAGACAATTATTGGGTTCCAAGGTGGGTCTCTCCCTTGGAAACCAGTATCCTTGAATCAGAATGGTGTCGATGAGTGCTCAATTAATTACCTCAACAATGAAAGGATTGGTCGAATCTAAAAACTCTTATATTAAGTTCAATGTTCATATACAATAATAACCGTTTACTAGATTCATTAACTAATCAACTCATTGTTACAATCATTCCATTCATCAAGCCATATGGCTCGAACTATTTTTTAGTGTGACTAGTCTAATAGGGAAATGAAACCATATTTTAGTTCATATAAGTCATATTAAAATTAATTAGGTTCAATCTAATTTCTACCATTATAATGGAAAGGTGTGATATAGATGTGAAACCATGTTTCTCAATTACATTTAATTATGTGAAGTCATATATATAACATACATAACAATTCAATTTAAAATTTATTAATCAAGTTGAATAACGTACATTATGATGTCATGCTCTCATAATAAACGTAACACATTTACCAATTAATTGATTTAATTTAACACTTAGTTTATCAAGGTCATGTCAAGGCACACAAATATTGGCTTATATAGGCTTAACAAGCAACTAAAATCATAATAATGGAAAAAACCTACTTGGAGTTGTTAGCATTGTGTATGTAACCTCTAAAAATGGAAAATGTATTTAAAAGCTGTCTTAGAACAAATTTTTAATGATTATAATCAGGAATAATAATTAATTTCATACTCTAGATGATTAAAGTGTACACACTTTATAAAAAAACATAATTTGATGAAAAGTGAGGGGTGGGCTACAAACCACCTACCAGATACTCGTATATCTCCTTATCCAGCATCAACCTCTAGTTTAACTTGTATTGGAAGAGATATCAAGAAAATAATTATTTTAATATAAGTAAATTAATCCTTCATCTAAATATACTTTTGAGGGGAAAGCAGAATGTCGAAAAAGTTAAAATAGAATCAAGATCATATTAGTGATAATCCAATGAGGCAAACATTTCTTGAATCAGGCATCGAATCAATAAGTTATAGAAAATCCTAACATTGTGTGGATGAGAGATAAAAATATGGTAAAACCCCACAACACACTGAAATAATATAGATAATATAGGGGATGGATTTTTAATAGTTTTTAGGAAATTTTAATAATTTTACCAAAAAAATCAGGGGTCTCACGGTTTGACCACATGGTTGGAAAAACCTTGTGACAACAGTGTGTCATCTTTTTAATAAAGAGAACCCAAATGGTTAGGATATGTAGTTAGGGAAATTTCACACTGATCATGTGAATCAACTATGCTAAAAATTAAATATATTTCACATGAATTTTTGGCCCCTACTATATTGTTAGGTGAAATGGTTCACCCTGGTTCACCCCATTGTCTATCATTGAATAGTTAGGAGAGACTGTGTGGGCTGGGTAGCATGATTTCAATTGATCCTGCTACCTAGTGTTTTTCTCCATGAGTCTTGGGTCTAAGCGATGATCAATCCCCAGATACACTCGATAGCTTTATAACCTCATTATGCAGACATATTTTGTTCAAAAAAATAATTGTACCAAATTGAAAAGGATCCATACCTAAAATAAAAAAGGGTTCATTCAATTATTAATGAAGGAAAATAATTAATTATGGATTTCATTATCTCATACATAATTTTATATATAATTTAAAAAACATTTAGTATATAATTTAAAATAATGGGTAAAACATCTAAATTTTATCAAACTGATTTGTCACATAATTTCTACTGTTTCATCGAGGGGATATATAATTTCAAGCCCCAACTGTCAATTAATTTCCAAATTAATCCATATCTATCAATTTATTTATTTATTATATGAAAAATATTACATGTAAAAAATATACTTATTTATTAGAAAATAAACATTAAAAAAAAATTTCCCAAGTTTATTAGGTATCATTCAATGTAAAAGCTATACGTACGTATAATATAAGGTTTAGTAAACAGTCATATCCATTATGAATATAATATGGATATTCCATTGTAATTTAATTTATAATGAAGGATAATCATTAAAAATTTATTTTATCATTATAAATTTAACAATCAAAAAATTCTTCAAGAGAGGGGAGGTGACCATCAGTTCATCAGGAATGAGGGTTTTTGATATAAAATTGTGTCCTTTTGAATAATTATGCAAATAAAAGTTTAATATTTAAGTACGTTTTAATAAAATAATTTTCATTTAAAAACAATTGAATACATCTATAGTAATTAATTGTTTTTAAAATAGTTATAGTGGTATGGAAGTATGTTATAACCAGATATATTAAAAAAAATTCCTTTGGTTTTTTCTGGAAAAACTCCTTTTTAAAAACCGTATAAATATTACACTAAAATGATTTTTAAAATTATTGGATAAATTTAAATGTTCTTAATAAATCATTTTACCAATTATATTATTTTTTTGAAACAATTATAAAATACCTAGACAATGAAGAAAAATATAACTTATTTAAAGAGGAATAAAATAAGGGTTTCTTTTAGAAATTTATTTTCTTGATAAATTTACTAAATGGATGAAAATATAGAATGAAATATTGAATATAAATAATGATCCATCTGATGATAAATTTATTAAATCTTATGAAGGATAAATTATATGATTCCTACAAAGGTAACAAATAAAATACCAAAAGATAGCGATGTTGTAAAATATATTCTTATCACTTCAGTAACATTTAAATTGTTACCCCTTGAAAAAATATATTTTAATTGAATCATTAAATATCTTTAATAAATATTTATTCACGATAATGAAATAATATGGGTATTCTATGAACAATATAAAATTTAATATGTGTATATTAACAAATATTCCTCCAAGGAATGGAAATTGAGATCAAGTCCATGTACTCATGATTCCCATTTGTTGAACATTCTCTAAAGTCATGAAAAATGATTTTAAGAATGATATTAATTTATATTAGAATGAAATTCATTTTTATAATATCACATTTTATTCTATTATAATATATTTACACATATTCATTAATAATCATCATTTTTATTTCTACTTCCCATACTCTTTTCCTTATTTTTCTGTGAATGTTTTTTCATGAATGTTCATGATATTTTTTATAAAATATAGTTACATAATCCCCAAAATTTTATTAAATTTATATATATTATATTTCTTAAGAATATATATTATTAGAGAAATTTGTTTTTTTATCATGGAAAATAAATCATTTCAGTACGTGGATATTTTAGGTTTTATATACGCTCGAGCGACAATATCATTGCCATTAATGGGTGAAAGCGTAAAGAGGTGGGTGAAATATTAATTTTATAGATTCAAAAAATTTTATTAATTATTAAATTTATTCATTTATTCCATAATTTAAATTATCCATATGATTCAATAATGGAAAACAAATTAGATCAGTTTGTTGGGAGGTACTCATTCTTACAGATGAGGGGTCACATAGTTAATCATTTTATTAAGAATGAGGTAGATTATTATTATTCAATCAATATAATAACATCCCAATATATGGGTTTTTTTAATACCAATGGATTTTATGAAAAAATATTTTCAATTAATTTTAATCATTTCATTATTTTTAATTACATGAAGAACCAAATTTATCGTTCATTTCCCTCAATATTCACTTTATATTGTGTTACACGAAACATAAAGTTTAAAATAAATATGCCATACTGTTAAAATTTTATTATAAAATATGACATTTATATATCATCCATTAGAATGGTGGTAGTTAATTTTATTATCTAAATTATCGAAATATATGATTTACATATAATAAATTATTTGGTGACTAGTGATTTAGAAATAAAAATAAAAACTATTTGGAAATAAAATGATATTTTCTAAATACTAGTTCTATTAAAAAAATAATATTTTTTCTTGAAAAATCATAGTAACCAGATTTGGTGAATAATTTAATTAAAATTATATATTATATATTCAGTCTAATATTTAACTTCCATCTTGTGTGTTTTCTTCACAATAGATAACAATAAATGAAATTTAACACTTAAATATCAATTTTCCTCAAAAAAATATTTTTATCATTTTTTCACAATTAGATAAAAATTATTTTTTTTTCAATTATAAAAAATTTATATGATAATATAATATTATTTTTGAAAAAAAAAATTAAAATTATGTTAGGGTGAATATTTGATAATTTTTCGAGAATAAAAATTTCTGGATGAATAATGAAAAATACATTATTTTATAAATCATTGTCATTTATTTTAAATAATTTTAAAAAATAATTTTTTTAATAAGGTTTTAAATGTAAAATTATTTAATTTATATATCTATTAGACTTTTTTAGGTCATTTTAATTTATTTTATATTTATGTTTTAAATAAAAATTTTTTTAAGAATTTAAACATTTTTTCTTTGGAAAACATATTTCTCATCACGTCTATGTAATTAATTTTAAATTATATTTTGAAACATATATTATTAGAATATTGAAAATTTGATTCCATAATATTAATCAAAATAATTTATATTTTCTAATCATTTAAATTTAATTTTTTACAAAAAAGTATTATAAAAACATTTAAAAATAACTATCATGGTTAAGGTAAAAATGGATTTATCAAGGGTTGGCTAAAATAAAAAGGGTTAAAAATAGTCCAAAACATGTCCAAAAATAAATGGTTGTACAAATATTGAACTAAAATATTCTATTTTAATAATGGTAAATTTTCATCCATTTCACAAGGAAAAATTTTGGGTACAATGTTTTCTTTTAAAAATTACATGTGTGAAACTCACCTAACTGGTAAATGACCACCCCTTATTCTATCCTCTTCAAAAATTAAAAAAAAACTTGTTTTAAACATTCCCTACACAAGTAAATTCTTTAATTACCAATTATCTTACAAGAAGACATATTTTTCTTTGAAATCCAACCTAGGTATGCTTTTGGTGCAATCCAAAACATGTTTCCCAAAGTAGAGGTAACGTCCCTAACAAAGAATTTTATTTTATTTCATCCTACACCCCGTTAAATTCGTTTTAAAAACTTTTTATAGAATAAACTTATCATCTTAAATATAATTATGTGTTACTATGATAAATTATTAACCTGAATCCTTCTTCTATTTCATCAAATTTGTTATGAAATCACTATTTATGTGTATAGAGAACAACCACATAGCAAACTGTTGTTATACATTTTCTACAACCCCATTTAAAATATGTATAAATGATTTATTTGATGTTTATATATGATATTTATGATATTATGTTACCTCTAGAATAATAACAACGCATCAAAATTCATACCTACAAACTCATTGGGGAAAAATAATGTCACTCGTGTGTACAGAAGGCTACCGCCTCACAAACCAATTTGAGGTATTTTTCATTTATATTTTATTTTTATGGTAATAAGTATATATTTAAAAAATATATAATATAATGGTAACATATTTAAACTTCTAAAAATTATTATATCATATATACCACATCACATTCCATTTTGTGAGAGTTTGTTAACTTCTTTTATGAGTACAATGTACTATCACCTCATAATGTGATGCGATTTTTTCATTCATCACATTAATGAAAATTAGAATTGGTTTTAATGAAAATGTGTGATATTAATGATATAAAAATTATTCTATAGGAGTAATATAAAATTTAACTTTTTCCATTTCATTCCTTCAGGAATATAAAAACATTTTTAATACGTACGTATGACCTACCATCTCCATGAATGGTGTATTTCATTATATATATATATATATTTATGGATTAATATAAATACATATATACTGATTATATAGTATATTTATATCAAATTCAAAATTTCATAGATTAACATACCTCGATCAATGTAATCTGACCATAAATAATATATCAAAATATTAATGAAAAACAAACCAGTTTTTACCCCAATCATGATTTAAACAAGTAATTGATTACAAAATGGCAATAAAATGTCATAATTAAATAATATATTTTATGAAAAATATATTTAGGTTTATGTAATAATTTTCTTTAAATTTATATTAATAATAAAGAAATTTTGAATGTGTTTGTAAGAGGTTGAGACTTTTGGTAAGGGATTTCTAGTCTCTCTTTTACTTATGGGAGACATGAAACTTCACTACACGTTTCATTTGTGTCGAATGTGTACATAAACATTGAAAAGTAAACTCATTAATCTATTTTTTAATTATATTATTCATTTTCATATTATTTTATTATTTATTAGGGATTATGATAAAAATGTTTACTAATGCGGTTAGAGATTTTCATCTAATGTTTATTTTCGGTTAGACACAAGTCATATTCAACATGTGTTTATTTTATATCATGCATAAAATTACAAAAAAGTTATTTTAGGACACCAATCATTAAATTTATCTGGATTTATATATCCATTTTAGGATCTCTCTTTAATGGGGTCTACTATTCTAATAATACAAAAGTGGTAAGATATTTTTGTCTCAAATTCCCTTCTTGGAGTCCTAATTTATGTAATGCAAATTTTCTCTTCTATGAAGTGTAAAAACTGAATATTTAAAAAATTTAATATTTTAATTAATTCATTGATTTAAATTTCATGTTATATTTAATTTTATTATTTCATGGGGACTATGATTCAATGTTGTCAAATTGGTATGTGTTGTATGTTAAAATCCCATCATTTATCGAGATTATTTATGATTATATATCTAAAGATAAAATATAATGATCTATCTCCCATCAGAATAATTGCTTTTATTCTCCAATGGTTATATTTGGATATTACATGTTTCCCTTAATTTTCTTCTCTTTTTGTAGTCAAGATTTTAAATTATTCTGTTTAATAAAAATAATCATTATTTCTCTCATCGGCTAAAAAACAAATTTATTTTAAAAAAAATATTTCATAATCTTTATCTGGAAATATTTTTCAAAATCATTAAATGATTTATTAAAAAAAATTTATCCATGATTTACTTATATAGAAATTTTAATGAATCTTTATGTATTTTTTCAAAAACATCAGGTTTAGATATTCCCAAAATTTGATATGAATCTGTATTTAACATGTATGGAATGAACGAGATTTCCCACTACCATGAATATTATTTTCATTCAAGTTTGAAATATATTTATTCATTTTTATGTTAAAATATTCCTTTTTTGGAAAAATTATTTTTTTTATTAAAATATTTTCTCAAAGAAGAAGTAATATTCACTTTAAAAAATGTTTTAATTCTTTCTTAGAGAATCATTTGTGTAAATTCTTCATATTTTTAGAGAAATGGATTTTTAAATTTTTTTTTATATTTTAAAACTTATTTTTCAAATTGGAAAGTATATTTTCCTCATAAAATGTTTTAAACCATTTTTAAATATTACTACATATATTTTCTTGGTTTTTTCAGATAAATCGATTTTGAAAAAATTTTATGTTTTAAAAATATCCATTCAAATAGGATAGTATATTTTATTTGAGAAATATTGTTAATGTTTTTTAAATATAATTTTATTTCTATGATGAAACACATTGATGTTAACTATGAATTACTAGTGACTTTATCCACTAATAAATTTTTTATCCCTTAATGGTTTATTTTTATAATGGCACTCTGGTTATCAAACCAGTTTCTCTTTCATGGGTTATACAGTTTGAACATTCTTCAAAAACCCTCTAATTTTTACAAATAATTGTATGGTGAAATAACGAAATGGTTATGAAACTTTTCACTTTCCCATAGGTTATGATATGTTTAAAAGCCTATGAAACCCATTTCACATAATTAGTTTTTAAATGATGAATGTTTTATAATACTGTGGTAGAAATATCAAGGATTTTTATTATGTGATAAGTAAGACCAATCTATCACTCCACTACATTGTCTAAAGATTGTTATATTATGAGAATAGAATACTAGACATGAGAGTGATCCTGGGTTAGTAAGGGGATTTGACTGCTCTGATGGATGAGGGAGTTAATACTAACTATTATGATGATTTTTGGAATGAACCCATTCCAATATTATAGTAATATCAATTATCATTTACATATAAAGATATTATTTTCCATTATTATGTGTATTCTAAAATTCAATTTCTTTTGTTAATGTTATGATAACATTGATCATTTTATTTGATTTATTTATGATTTATTCTCTATAAATTATTAATTTTATGATGTGACTCTAGATTTGGTTTTTTGATATGAATGGTATGGTTTTGGAATGTTATTATCATCTTCTCAAAACCTTTTTATCATTTTCTAATTCTTTATTTTACCTCTCTTACTATTATTGAGAATATAATATCACCCTTTCTAATATTATCTTTCTATGTGTTATTAAAAAAGTTTGTAGGTAGGGTATGTTTATGAAGAGTGATAAATATGGGGATATTTGTGAAAAATGTTAATGATATTTAACTAATTACCAAGATAGTGTACCTAGTCTTTATGGAATCTAAACCATTAAAGTCCTCAGGTGTTTGTTTGTAAAATGTAATTAATATTCATCTAAAATATATAATATACACATATGAATGTTTTAGGATATCATTATTTTGTATAAAAAATGATTAATTAAATATTTGAATCTATAATTATTAAACTATAGTGATATCCCTTGTGAAAAGTTTAATAATATATATATGGATTAGACATAGTATATGATAATGTCCTGGTCTTTTGGTAAATGATAGAGCATATGGTTTCCATGAAATTACATCCCTTCCTAGAAAAACAATTTATGTGGCAATGGATCATATTTACCTAGGGTTATTAGTTAAGAAATATTTACATTTATCCTCAAATAATTATTACTTGGCACAAGGCAGTGGTCCTTTTAGCACATCTAGTTTGACACTCGAGGGGGATATGCTTGAAATTAACAAACTCCTTATAAGCCATCATGATGTTTTTAAATAGATGGTGACTATGAAAGAAATAGGATAAAACTAAGATGTAATAGACTAAAAATAATTTTTTTTTGGATGTAGAAATCTTATAACTAATTTCTCATGATCATGTTGTTTTCACTAATCATAATGTTGCTCACACTATACCCTTTGGTTTTAGTCAATGGATTGTACTAGAGGGAATCATTTTAAAATTGAATGTGAAGAAAAATATGGTGACTATGGTAATTAAAATATGATAATGACTTGAGATAATGATGTTTTTATTATTACTAATCGTGTATTATGATATATGATTGTAAACATGAATTTTTTTGATATTCTTAAAGTGTCAAATAATAAGATGATAAAAATTCATTTTAATGTCCTGTATTTTCTTCGTATTATTTTTAAATATTATATGGAATTAATATGAGACCAACCTTTTTAAGGAATTTGATTCTATGGCCAAGAGTCCCAGAAATAAATGTTTAAAATAAATTAAAAACATTTAAAATAGCACAAGAAAGTTTTTTTCATGAAAAACTGTAATAAAATTTAAATGGTTGTCAAAATTAGAAATATGAGGTCACCATTGCATTTAGAGAAATGAATTTACCTTAGGTGGGGCCTATCATCGATCGGTGTGGGTCTCCTGCACAAATTGATTTTTTGGACATTTAATATAAATAAAATAAATTATTTATTTATTTTATTATTAATATTTTAATTACGCAGTGGAATGTTTTTTTTTAGAAACAACCAGGAGCCCATGGTTTGGATCATAACCCTGGAAAACTCCCTGGAAATCCTCTAGGTCATTAGAGAGGAGCCACCACCTACGAGAATTCTAAAAAAAATTCTGATGAACGATCAACTCATGTGTCATTGCGTAGCAAGGTTAGAGGATATCTACGACGATGGTAGCAGATCCCCACTTCATCGACGTTCGAGGTAGTGGTTTTTATTTCAATTGTATTTTCCCTGTTCATTGATTTAATGATGAACACAGATCAACCCATGAATAGGTTCATCCGTAGTTCGGTCGTTCATGTGGGAGGGTTTAGTTTTTCGGAATTTGGGGATGATTACGGTTGTAATTATTCTTTTTTTAAACATGATCATTATAATGTGAGTGCATCAAGGTTGTATCAAACAAAGGATGTGGTCCATTCCTCAGTTTTCTATTTTTTATTTTTTCCACCAATGATGTTCTTTATTCTTCGTGGGTATATGAATGAAGGATCATTGTATATTCTTTTTGTAGTGAAGTGATATAAAATAAGAGATCTGGAATCATGAATGCCCAGAAGAGGTGCAACGAGGATAGGGGTGGATGAATCTACATGGTTCGAAGGTTATTCTTCTTCAATCGTTCGTCATTTGGATAAACAAAACAGGTTTTTGAAGCCCATAGGACAACCAAAACATACCGAATCAGTGTTTCTATGATGGGATGAGCCATGATCTATATTTTTTATTCCTTTGATCAGCAATATTGAAGGATTTAAGTTCACTAAAGGCTTGTTGATGATGAAAAGTGATTCTGGAAAATCGCGTAGAACACTGTGTGTTCTCCAAAGAACATGACATGTGGGGTCAGCCTAGTAACAGCTAGGTTTACACAATAAAAAAAGTGATGACATGGAATGTGAACCCTATCACATAGAATGTGTGTTCTTATGTGGGACTCAGTGTGTATCTTGGATGATACACGGACAAAGGTTGAGTACACGTTTTGTACTTCACCACATGGCTAGACTAAGCCAGTTAAGAAGGTTACCCCATGTAATGGTACACGGCTCGGTAGACATAGGTTGTAGCTGTGTATGGGAAGATGGCCATCGTACATGGAGAGGCCCCCAGATATTAGGTCATGAAATGTTATATATATACATGTTTTTTATATGTTTTCTACATGACATACACCTTTTGAAATGGGGTGTTGTACACAAAAAATACTTGGGGTCATAGATCACTATGTCATACCCTTATACTCATTGTGTACTTTCTTGTACATGGATTTATATTTATGTCCACCATACCTTGGAAAATATTAATTTTTATAAGTTTCCCCTTTTATAATTCCCCTAATGGTCATGTATATTTTCCATCCAAAGAAGTAAGATCTCTTTAGTAGGACATTCTGAACAAGGCAGGCATCCCTTTCAGGATGACCAAAGAAGGATCCTCTATCCATTATTTTATGTGGATAGATATAGGTATCAGTGTGACCAATCATATAGGAAATCGACCATTTATATATCAGGTGAATCCAAATGAGTCGTGGTATACGCTAAGGCCCTAAAACTATCCTTATCTATGTATCGTGATCTTTTCACGCTCAGCAGTGTGTCCTCCCAGAATGAGTGTATACATTCTCTATTTAAATATATCATTTCATATATATATATATGTCTTGACAATCCTTGATGAATATTACTAATAGAACATACTTCATCATAGTTATCACACTCATCGTTTGAGTCCACCCGGATGAGTGCTTTGTGGAATCTTTGTTCTAAATCCCTATTGTGGTTATGCATGTCATTTTTACTTACCTCAAAACTACGGGTCTCCATTTCAAGTATATCTGGATATGATTATCTTGTTAAATGTTTTTTAGAAATAAACTGTGTATATATTATTGATCAATTACTTTGGGTATTTATTTGTGGTTTTCAAGATCTCCTACAAAGTATAGTTATAGTCACCCCTGAATAGTTTTTCCCTACAAATGTCGTGTCTTGCGGGGATGAGAGACCTTTTGATGGGGTCCCAGAATGTCTAGGACTGGAATGAGATTTTTGATATTCAGATTTGTGGACCTGTTCCAATGGCGTCCAGTAGAAGTCCCAGTATATTTCTTGTTTAAATATTAGACTATTTAGTTGAAAACTCATTCTTATAATAATATTGTATTCAATCTTATTTACCTTATTTTTTACTCTATTGGTTGGGTTTAGTTGTATTCATTCATTTTGTTCCTTAATGTTTTTTACATATCTGCATTTGCGGGATTGGAGATGTGTGAGTGTGTGTAGTTACATCAAAAATGACTCCCATGTTAGTAATATATCTAATTGCTGATAGTCACTATCCTCTAGCCTATTGGAGGTGGGATTGGGGAGTTACCGCTCGGGCCCTACTGGGATAGGTCCCGACAATGTGGTATTAGAGGTGGTCAGTTCCACCATAAGGACAATGTGTATGAGAGTTTTTGTTTGGGGAAATAGGGATAAGTGTTTCTATATCGTCTTTCAGTCTTGGGACTCTGGTGTTGGTGGGGGTGGCAAATGTATTTATACACCTATACTATGATAACCTACTTTTTAACTTGGTACATGAGAACATTGGTTTCATGGAAACAATAATGTTACACGCATACTATAGGAAGGGGTTGTGGATTTTATATACATATTTAATAATATATATAGATATAATCATTGACCATGGAACATTTGGATTCATTATATGATGCATTCGCGATTCATACCATCTATGATTCCGTAACTAGTTCACGAGGATTACCCCCTTAGTGAAAAGGCTTCGATTCTGTGCCTAGTTCCCTAAGAATTACCTCTATGTGGTTCACCTATTATACCACCACCATTGTAGTGGCACGTAGAACCTACTGTACTAGAAGATGATGAGCACATGATGAGTGCCCTCCATGAGTTTCATAGAACGAGACCCCTCAGGTTCTGAGGGGATCCTGACAATTAGGAGGCTATGGAATGGAATGAGGCGGTGACGAATGTGTTCCATGTATTGAGGAAACCAGAAAGTAAATGGTGATTCTAGGATGGATCCTTCTTCAAGGTTTGGTGGGGATATGTTGGAGTTTGACCATTCAGACTCAAACCGAGATGAATCTTTCCTATATGGAGTTTTATTGACTCATTAGGGAAAAGTTATATCCGGTAATATAGAGAGATATACATATCCATGAGCTTCTTAAGCTCCAATAGGGAATCTTGATGATGAATGACTATTAATTATGGGTTAAAAACCTTTCAAGGTACTCTATGGACATGTTCAGGGACCAGTACTTTAAGGCTTGGACCTTTGAGTGAGGTGTAAGATGGGACATTTGAGCTAGCATCGTTCTTCTCTGAATTTAGACTTATTTTGGAGTTCTCAAGTAGGCTTTAGTGGTTGATTTGTTCATGGATGAGTAGAGACATCCAATGATGGTCTGTAGTATGAAGACATGTGTAGAGACCTCGGTATCAGGGAGTCTACCTCATGAACAAAGATCATGATGTGGGAGATGTCATAGTAGGACCCATGATAGGGGATTTGCTGTCCAGGGCTCTCAGGCTTGATCTAGTCAGCCTAGGGAATGGTGATGCTAATCAAGAGACGATAGAGTCCATCTTTCTAGAGAATATCCTACTCATCAAGAAGCTGATATGGAAATTATGGATGTACCACCAAGGAATACAGAGATAGTGAAGTCGGTAGACCCTCTATCAGTGGACGTGGCGGAGGAGTACGGAGAGATTCAGGAGGTGGAAGATGTTTTTACATACTTCCTCTACCACCCCCATTTGGTCCGCACCGGAATCAAGGATCTAGAGGATAGGGGTGCGAGTAGCTACATGTTGTCGAGGGGTATGATCTAGGAACACCAAGGATTATCAAAGGTACCATCTATGTCATTTCTACCTTATCTTTCATACTTACAGACAATGGAGTCAAACAATATTTCCTCTCCAAATTTCTTGTGTTAAACATTGAGATTTTGGTAGAGTTGTTTACTCAACCCTTACTCTTATAGACTCATATGGGAGGAGAGTTAATGATCAAACATCTTAGTCGACTGTGTGGTATAACCCTTGGATGTGTATGTTTTCGACAGAACCTCTTTGTGGTAGCATCAAGGCCTTACGATGTCATTCACGATATGGATTGGTTATATTCAGTCCATGCCATGATTGACTGTTTTAAGGGATGGGTGGGGTGTGCCCACAGTGATGAGATGAGATTTTCCTTTTTGGGGGGAAAGGAAACCTAGGAAGCACCGAATGGGATCACACATAGGATAGTTCATCATATCACTCATGTGTTGGCTAGAAATACCCTCAGATTTGCAGAATTTATAAGCTTTCAATTCTCAGTAGTAGTGGTGGAGTATTAGGATGTATTCCCAAATGATATTCTAGGGTTACCTCCCAACTAGGAGACCCACTTCTACATCAACATACACCCCGAGACGGCATTTATAGCCTCACCATTATATTGGATGGCTCATGTGGGGCTGTGTGAGCTGAAGGTGCTAATAGATGATTCGTAGAGGAAGAGCTTCATAAGAACTAGTGTTTCACCCTAGGCATCCCCAGTTTTGTTTTCCAAGAAGGTATATGGTAGTTTTAGGTTGTTTTTATATTACTAGCACCTGAACTAGGTGACAATGAAATATAAGTATCCTCTAATTACTATTGATGAATTTTTAGATCAACTGAAAGGGGAACTATGGTTCTCGAAGGTTAACCTTCAATCGTATTATCATCAACATTGATTACGAGATCGAGATGTTCCCAAAATAGCTTTTAGATGTTACTATCGTAACAATGATTACATGGTGATGCCTTTCATCATGACGAATGACCCCATAGTGTTCATAAGACTCATGAACTGATTCTTACATCTATAATTAGAGTTGTTCATAGTAGTCTTCATCGATGACAACCTTGTGTACTCGGCATCAGTTGAAGAGAACACAAGACACCTGCAGATGGACCTAGAAACACATAGAGATCACTATCATTCTAGGAATCTCTCAAAGAGTCAGTTCATGATTCAAGAGGTCCACCTTCTTGGATGTGTTATCTTAGAATATGGACTAGTGGTCGACCAGGTCATTGTCTAGGAAATGTTTTCTGGGAACCACCGAAGACCGTGATAGAGGTATATAGATTCCATGGTATGGAAGAATATTACCATATATCAATTCCTAACCTCTTCTGAATATCATCCCCGATTAAATATTTGACCCGAAATGGACAACCTTTCATGTGGATAGAGGAGCGCCAGCTGTCTTTTTAGTAGTTGAGTCAAAGTTTGATGAGCACTGCGATCTTGAGATTTCCATAGTAGAGTGGCAAGCACATTGTTTTCTATGGAACATTAGAGAACATATTTGGATATGTAATGATGTATAATAAGGTAGTGATTTCTTATGGTTCCTCCACCAGATATCGCATGAAAAAATATATATCATCCATGATCTTGAGTTTTAAGTGGTAGTCTTCATGTAGAAGATGTGGTGAATCTACATGATGGGAAAAAAATTTATCATCTATTCTGACCACAGGAGATTCATGTGCATCTTATTGCAGATAGATATGAATCTAAGGTAGAGGTGATGGCTGGAGTTCCTTCGGTATTATGAAATCGACATCATTTGTACTCTTAGAAACATGAACATTGTGGCTGATGCGCTCAATTTTATATTGAGTTCTTAGCTACTGAGCGAGGTGTCATAGCATTTGGCCTCGCTACAATTATCTATAATGGATGGAGATGATGTGTCTTACCTTCAGTCTATAGTTGTAAATCCTCCACTCATATAGAGAGTGTAGGAGTCACAATTTGGATATGTTGACTGTGATGCTTTACTTGTTCATTTATCCATAGGATAGGATCCTAATAGATATTTTCAAGGTGATGAGCATTTCGTCCTTTTTAGAGGATGTACAATTGTACTAGTGGAATTTTGGGAGGAGGTTATAAGAGAGTTTCATACATCCCCCTTGGTGGAACTTCATAGAGTTGAGAGAATGTACCATGACCTCTGATGCCAGTTCTGGTGGATAATGATTATGAAGGCAGTAGTAGAGTTATTTTCTTGATACCTTAGAAGCTAGTTGGTGAATACTGAGCACCAGGTTTTAGCATGATTACCTAACCCTTTAGAAGCGATGGAATGGAAGTGGGATAGAATATCTATGGACATTGTGATAGGTTTTCCACAAATTTCCAAGGGAAAATATTCCATCTGGGTGATCACTGACCACCTCACAATGTCATCCCACATCCTAGATATGAGAGAGGAGAGTTCAATTGAGATCTTGGTACTCCTTTACATGCATGAGATTGTTCAAATTCATGGAATCCCCTTGAAGATAATCTCGGATCATGATTCTCATTTTATATTCCAGTTTAGAAAGGGATTACAAGAGGTAGATGAGTATAATATACACTTTAGCGCAACATTCTATCTCCATACAGATGTTCAGATGGAGAGAACTATTCATGTTCTTGGGGATATGTTGTGGGTCTGTATCATGAAATTTTGTAACTGTTGGGAGAACCACCTTCTATTTCATGAGTTTTCGTACAACAAGAGATAAGGTTCCTCCATCATTATGTCAGCATTCGAGGCTTTATATGGGAGACCCAACCGGTCACCGATTTGTCAGACTAACCCAAGAAAGTCAGTATTTTTTGGTCCAGAGATGGTTTTAGCTACCAGCAAGAATGTTAAGATCAAACAAGAGTGGATGAATAATGAAAAAAGCTAGAAGAAGTATTATGCATCCAAACGACGGAAACCACTAGAGTTCGATGCGGGAGACTATGTCTCCCTCAGGACTCACCTCGATGAGGTTTTTATAAATTTGGGTCTGAGAGGAAAATAGCCTCTGATGGTTATCGACCATTTTAGATTCTACTAGAGATAGTGAGGTGGCGTATCACCTAACTCTACCACCATAGTTTACATGGGTACGTTATCTCTTCCACGTGTCACAGTTGAGAAGGTAGATGCAAGATCTGTCACACTTCATCACTTGGGGAGAGCTAGACCTCAAGGGTGGAGCGACCTACACAGAGTTCCTAGGGGAGATCTAGGATTTGCAGGATAGTATTATTTGTGGGTGTGTTCTTCCCATAGTTATTGTGTAGTGGTAGAACTGGAATCTAAAAGAGAGCATGTGGGAGCAGGAGGTTCAGATTCATGCACAATACCCATATATTTTTTAATAGCCTTTTTATTTCTCAATTCAGGGATGTGAAGACCAATGGTGGGGACAATGTAACATCATTGATTTTCTATGTATTATTTTTAAATATTATATTTAATTTATTCGAGACCAATCTTTGCAATGGTATGTGATTCGGAGGCTCTGAGTACCTAGATTAAATGATTGAAATAATTTAAAAACATTTGAAATATAGTTCATGAGGGGTGTTCATTAAATTGTGGAATGACTTTCAAATGGGTTCCTAGATCAAAAATATGATGGAAATATTGTGTTCAAATAGAGACCTTAAAATTTGTGAGGCCAAACATCGACTACAATGGGTCGACTAAAAAATTTAACATTTTTTCTTTTAAATGAATATAAAATAAAATAATGGTTTATTTTATTATTAATTTATTAATGATGTAGCAATTTGTTTAATGGTTTTAAGTAACAACGTTCCCAGGGTTTGGCTCAAAACCCTATAAAACTCCATTCAAATCCTATTGAGTTTTAGAGAGTATCCACCCCATTGGAGAATTCTCAATGAATGGTGAAAAATAAACAACTAGTGCATCATTGCACTGTATGGTCAGACGATCTCATCGACTACTACAGTGGAACCAATATTCAACAACGGTCGAGGTAGGGGCCTTTTTTTAATTGTATTTTTACCCGTTATCCGATTTATTAATGAAAGTGGATCAACCCATAAAAACATTGATTTATGATTCGGTCGTTCAAATGAGAGGGTTTGATTTGAGGGAATTTTTGGATGATTATTATTATAATTATTATAGTTTGTGGAATTTATCCTTCTGATGAGAACAGATCAAGGCCATAACAAACAATAGATGAGGTTGGTTCCTTACTTTCCTATTTTGAGTTTCTTCCCCCAATCACAATAATTGTTCATTGCGGGTATATTAATTAAGGATCATTGCAAATTCAATTTTTGCACAATGATCCAAAATTGGAGATCCAAATTATGACAACCCAATGGGGGTGCAATGATGATGGCGGTAGTGAAATCAGTATGGTTCAGAAGAAATCATTCGTTGAATGTTCTTCATGGGGATGATCGAAATGTGTTTTAAGAGCCGATCAGACACCCATAATATAAATAATTGGAATTTCTATGAGGGGACAACCAACGATCTTCAGTTATGAGGAATTTTGATTGCCGTATAGAAGGATCAATGATCACCCAAGGCACACCAACAAAGAACGGTGATTATGGAAAATTTCATAAAACAAGACATGTTTTCCAAATAACATGACATGTGGGTCCTTACGTGGTACTCGCCATGTATCTCAGATGATACACAGATACACAGTGGAGTATATTGATTGTACTCTACCACATGACCAGACCAAGACAGTTACATAGGTTACCCCATGTACTGGTACAATGGTCAGCAGACACAAGTTGATGTCATGTACGGGCACATGGAGAGAATAGACGGTGCGGCCCCCATATTTTAGGACATGTTTTGTTACTCTTCTACACACCATGTATATATTTTAACATGACATTCTAATTTTGACATGGTTTTTTTGTACATGGGTAGTACCCATGGTCATAGGAAACAACATGTGATCCTTCTACATGTCGTGTACTTTATTGTACATGGCTTAATCTCGTTGTCCACCATACCATGGAATAGTTTCTTCTGGGTTATCTCCCCATTTACTCATTCCAATGAATGTCAGGGATCATTTCCATCTACATGAGTATGATACCTTCAGATGGAATTTCTGGATAATGCATTAATCTCCTTCGAGAGTTCCAAAGTGGGTTCCTCTATCCATTATTTACCCAAGGAACAATCAGGTATCTGCATGACGAATCCTATAGGGATTAGATTGTTTTTCTTATCAGGCGAATCTATATGATTCATGGTATACACTAAGGCCCTGGTAGTGATCCTAATACATGTATCATGTTCTTTTCCCACTCATGATTGTGTTCTCATTGAATGAGTGTATTTTTTCTATCTTTAGGACTATCAGTACATATATCTCTCTCGTGAAACTTCCTAATAAACAATAAATCCCATAAGGATTTAATCAGAGTTATCACGCTCATGGGGTGAGTTATCCTAGATGTTTTCTTTGTGTAATCATCTTAATGAATCCATAGCATGGGTATGCTGATTGTTGTGACATACCACTATGCTACGGGTCTATATTTCAAGTATATCTGGATATGTTTCATGTTTTTATATGTTCTGTAGATATATATTGTGTAGAAATGACTGTAACGTTAATTTTTGTATTTAAATGTGGGTTTTGTGGACTCCCACTAAGTATTGTTATACTCCCCCCTTTATAGGCTTTTCTCACATGTGTCTTTCCTTGTAAAGATGAGTGACCTTTTGACGGAGTCCAGGGCAGACCAAGATCGAACGGAGATTTGATAGTTCCAATGAGGTCGAGGTGTTCATATAGCTTCTAGTAGAAGTCCACATACCATTCTTGTTTTCAGGTTTGACTTTGTAGATGTAGACTCTTTCTTTTTGAGCGCTTTTATTCTGGCCCAGTTACATTGCACACTTTACATTCTATTGTACTCTGTTATATGGGTTTAGTTGCCTTATTTTATTTTTTTCCTTAGGGTTTTTTAAATTTCAGTATTTTTGGAATTGGATATGATTTCAAGTGTACAGGTATATAGGAAATGACTCCAATGCTAGTAATATTCCTACTCGGTACTCGTATCTATCCCCTAGATTATTGGAGGTAGGCATAGGGTGTCGCGGCACGGGCCCCCATGGGGTGGGATGTTACAGAGTTGTATCTGAGTTGTTTGTTTCTAATTTAAAGAACAAGATTATATGTGTTTTCGTTTTTGGGAAATAGTGATAACTGTTTAGAGTTTTCTTTTTAGGTCGGGGACTCCAGTGTTCCTGTAGGCAGCCAAAGTATCCACAGAATAAGACTTTGATAACATTCTTTTTTACTCAGTACATGAGAACACATGTTGCTGGGAAACAATAATTTAACATGAATAATATTGAAATGGGTTATGAATTACAGGTCCTTTATGAGTCATCTCTCTAGATATACTAATTGACCATGGTACATCTAGATTCATTACAGGATTCCTCTAAGACACATATCATCTAGGATTCAGAAACTCGATCATGAGAATGACCACCGTAGTGAAAAGGCATTGATTTCAGGGTCAGTTCCCCAGCCATTGCCACTAGGTGGTGCACCTACTATAATAGCACTGGTGGAGCAGCATATGATACCTATAGTATCTGAAGAAGATAAGATTAGGGTAATAATTCTTTGGAAGTTTCATAGACATAGACCCATATGGTTCTGAGGGAATCCTAACCCTATGGCAGCTAAGGAATAGCTTGAGGTAGTGACCAAAGTCTTATTTCTAGTGAGGAAACCAACAGACCAGATGGTGATCGTATGAGCTATACTTATTCATTGGATTGTAGGGAAATAGTAGAGTTTGACTATGTATACTCATGATGAGATGACTCTTTTATGGATGGATTTCGAGGGAATCATTAAGGAGGATTTATATCGAGTTACACTAAGGGAAGTATTTATCTAGGAGCTTCATCAGCTCCAACAGGGCAATTTGACAGTGGCTGACTATTCATCAAGGTTTACCAACCTCACTACGTACATAATGTAGATGGTCATGTGTTATTACTTCATATATCAAACATTCGAGTGAGTTTTATGAAGGTAAATCCGATCTTTCCTCATGCCTCTTGGCATTTCCACTTATTCTAGAGTGATTGAGTGAGATTTAGTGTTCAAGAGCTTCTTAGTTGAGTAGTGATAGCCAGTGGTAGTATGCATTAGGCGGACCGGTGTAGAGACCTCATATGTATGGATCTAACATCAAGAACATTGTTCGAGACCTGGGAGACATCTCATGAGGACTCATGACATATGATCTATAGTCTAAGGCTCTAAAGATGTATCCAGACAGCCTAGGTAAATGTGATAATACTCATAAAATTTCCAAGGACATCTCTCTAGAGACCCTCTAACCCGTCGAGCTATGGACAGGGACACGATGGATAAACCACCGAGGCATGGGCATAGAGTGTGTTGGGTAGACTCTCCAAGAAGAGGATGTGTTATAGGAGAATGGAGATCTGTAGGGGGTGGAAGTCATTTTGACATACTTACACCACCACCCCTAGTAGATCTGAACTAGGCTTAGGCAGCTTTGGGACATGGGTATGGGAAGCTACAAGTGGTTGGTTTGTATGACCAAGGAACTCCGGGGATGTTCTAAGGCACCATCTGTTTCTTTTATACCTTAGTTTCCATACATATAGACATAGGTTGTAACACCCCAAGATTTTATGAAACATATTATTTTTAATTTCATTAATTTCTTGTGTTCTCGACTTGTCTTGCATTACACGCAAGCGCGACCTTCCACGATAGCGTGTGTTGTACGTAATACCGAGTTTCGCTAAACAACGATATGCTATTAAAATATTATTAAAACTACCCTTTATGAAGAGTAATACCCACTTTTTGAAATTTCATAAATTTCATTTTTGAAAATGGACTTCATTTTTGGATTCAGAATATCGAAATTAGCCTAGGGTGAAATTTTGGTATTTTTCTGAAAACATTCAATTTTTGATAAATAGTGAAAACAATGGGTTACTATTTAAAATTTTACTTTTTATTTAAGTAATTATTTATTTTATTTAAATTTATTTTAGGTCAAAATTGATACATAATACCTATATAATTTTATTTTAATTCGTTGGAGTAATTTTATAATAATTTTAGATATATAAAAATTTCATTGAACTTATCATCGTCTTTTACCCACCTCCTAAGAGAATTTTCAAATTTACATAAAACGAAATTTTACCGCTTTTGTGAATGGAATATCATAAATCAGAGAGACACGGTTGATTTCAGAAAGTAATATATGGTTCAATGAGTTGAAAATAATTTTTGGTGAATAGTAACTTTTTACTTTTTTTAACCACGGTAAAAGTAAATAGGGTAATTAAGGGTAAATAAGATATTATTATTACCCTAAAACATGTCCTAATTATATTGTATTAGTGTAATTCGTCCAAAAACAAACCTAGTAATAAAATATGACCATTTAGGCCCACTTGGATTAGACTAGGACATTTATTTTTAATTTATTTAAAGAAGGGTTAATATAGTTAAAATCAAAGTTTAATAAGTAAATAATTTTTAAGATAGGTATATACATAAGATAAATTCGACTATAAGTATTCATTAAAAAGATAAAAAAGAAATCCTACATAATGGTATTTTATTTTAAATTTTTAGACATTAAATAATTTAATTTATTTATGACACAAAGATGATTTAGTAATTATATTATTAATGAAACATTGACATAATTGATGTTATAAATACCCAAATAAATGTAATTTGAGACTTTTTATGAATTACACTAATTTTATAAGTTAATATGACATTTTAGTATTGATTTTATTAACTTTTTTAGAACTAATCATTCTGTTATGATTTTCACAAAAATCAATTACTAAATAGTGTCAAAATTGACATAAAATAGTTTTTTTTTAAAATATTATATTATTAATTGTTATTTTATTCCTAAAAATATAAGGGCCGGCCAAATTGATTACATATGGTTATATATATTAATAATAAACAACTTGGGGTTCGTTTGGATTCTTATAGTATGTTTATTAACCTTATAGTGTAAGAACACAAAAAGACAAGGTAAAAGTAAAATTATCTAACTTAATGATAAATCTAAATGATAATGTTAAAATAGTAAACTAAACTTGTCCAAATTATATTTTATGATATTATTTAGACCCCTCCCCACCTTATATTCAAAATATATCAATTTGTAGATATTTAAAACCGAATATGGCTTTATAATAAAATAATACTTTTTGTTTATCCAAAGGTGCCCCTGTCCTCCCTTATAAAAGGGAACCTCCTCCTTCTCTTCCTCAAACCACTTTCAGCCTTCCAGCTAGGCCAAAAACTTCAAATTTCACCTCTCCACTTCCCTAGAGACATCCTAGAGGTCTTGGTCTTCTTCAACGATCAATTTTAGTGCCCTAAAAGGAGGTCTCAATGAAGCACTTCAAAGAAGAGATAATGTCTGTTACCTATTCTTTAAACTTTATTTCTTCTTCCACTTCTTCTTCATTAGTTGTTTAATTATGAAGTAATAACATCAGTATCACTAATATACTGATATGTTATTATAAGTATGAAACAACCCTATTTCACCATCTATCCATCCTACAGAAAATGAAATCACCACGTGTGCGTACGTACGGAATACTGACTCCACGCCGTGGTGTAATCTATTTTCCACCACCACCATACATGGATGTGTATAATGGTGTATATAATGAATATATATGATTATTTTAAAGTGATATTGATTATGAAATATTATACATACACTCCAATACAATTCCATGATCATGGGAATGATATCATTGCTCATGTGTACGTACGGAATACCATCTCCATGATGTGATGCGACTCGTTCTACATGATTTTCATTACATAATTATTACATAAATTAATTGAGTGAATAAATATGATATATATTACAATAATACCATTATTGAAATTAGTTATCTATAACCTAAAATAAGAAAAAGAATTTATTCGACAAAACACACATAAGAACAAAAAGCAATAAACACCGGAATAACAAGTAACAATGAAATATTACTAATAAGAAGCTAAGAATATGACCATATATGATATCATAACAATGAGTTTGATTCTGGAATAAGTCAATGAAATTATTTAAATCATTATACAGGAGGTTCGGACACGTACGAAGCAAATTAGACCTAAGGTAAGGAAAATATCACAATCTCATTTTTATCCGAGATTGTTTATAATTTGGAATTTATTGGGGTGTATTTTATCATCCACATCCATGTTTTCTCAATATGAAATATTATTTCCATACAAATACAATTGTTTAAATCCAATTTTACCCATCGGTTATTTTTTATTAAAATATATGAAAGGAATATTTTGTCATTTTTCGTACGAGGTACTTTTTGACTTTTCCGACCAAAGTACGAGAAGAATGTTTTTTTCAACATATACAGCATGAATGGATTTTTAAAACATTATTTCCAAGAATATTCCTTTACATGTTTTCAGGATTATTCTTAATAAACTTCTTTTAGTTTATAATTATATGACATGTTATGAAAGGAAAAGTGTTTTTGAAGTAGAAAGGATATTTTCTTCAAGAATGGAGTTCAAGTGTTTTATCAAAATTATTTTCCAACTAAGATAATAAAGGGTTATGTTTCTATCCCTATTATTACATTGATTTGATTATGTTGTGATGTAATTTTTTTTACAAATTCCTTTATCTTATATGAATTGTTTTATGATGTCACGATGTTTAAGATTCCCATTTTTATTACATGGGTTATGCTATGATGTATGGTTTATGATTTTGTGGAAAAAAAATAATGGTATCATTATGAGATGGGTGGGACCTATATCTCCCTCCAATGCATTGGGTAAAGATTTTATATCTCATGAGATAGACATGGGTGGAATGGCAGGTTAAACCGGGTCAGTGAAACAGGACTGAAACGAGGAATGAACTCAGTTCAGAAATGGACTTTGTCCACTAAGATAGTCTTGGAAATGAGTCTTGACTAATAAGAAATGATTATCTATTATTATGTGTGCATTACACAAAGAATCATGTTTTAAGTTATTATTATTACATTTCACTACCATTCTTTATCCCATGTTTTGAAATTATGATCTCTTTTGGAGGGTATGATTTCCAAATTGTTATGTTCTTTTGATTATGATGTGATTGATATTTATTTTCATTACCCTTACTGAGCATTTGATCTCACCCTTTTATGTTTTCATTTCCCCAGGATATAAAGAAAGGTTTTAGGTAAAAAAAAGGGAAGATCTTTATGGGAGATGTTGAAGATCTTTCACTACGATTAGAAGATTATATTCCAAGTTTCTAAAGACACTAAACTATTACGGTCCTTATGTGTGTGTTTTTGTAATGTACTAAGAATTATGCAAAAGTAATGTAATGTCCTTGTACATCAAACTTAGGGACTCTACAGTTGGTATAAATTGAAAGGTTTAGTCAACCATTGGAAACTAGGATGCGAGAAATATAGTGAGATCCCTAGAGATATTTCTAAGGTATGTCTAGGGATGTCCCTCGGGTTAAGTATACGTTATAGTCCTAGAATTGCGCTAACCATCTTAGAAGTAAACCTAAGATGTTAGATATTGATGGAACTCCCTCTTTATTATGTTGTTTTCCCTAGTGTGATATTTTCCTCTCACACTATTCTTTTTGGGTTTTAGATGATGGCTGGATCCCGAAGGAACCGTATTGATCAATGTATTGGACGATGCAATGATTTTTCTCCTGAACAAACCAACGTTATGGGAGATGGATTGCAAAATATTATTTCTATACTTACACAATCTATGAATCATTCTGGACTTCCAAATGAGCAGTGAAGGGAAGAATAATCTATTGAGTCCTTCATGAGGCAACACCCAACTTCTTTCAGTGGGTCTTACGATCCACTTGTTTCTAAACAATGGATCAGTACCACTGAAAAGATATTTTCAGTTCTTTAATTTTCTAAACATGATAAAGTCATATTACCAGTATATCGTTTGGAAGATGATGCTGATCAATGGTGGAATATTATCAAGAATAAGAGGCCAAGAGATGAAATTGAGTCCATGGAATGGGACGAGTTCAAGAAATTATTTTTCAATAAGTACTTCCCTCGTATTCATCGAACAAAGATGGAGAAGGAGTTTCTTGAACTATAGAAAAAGGATGATGAATCTGTTGGTATATACAAAGCGAATTTTACAAGGCTTGCAAAGTATGAATCTGGCTTTATCATCCAACCTGAAAGTAAAGTTGATAGATTCTTCAATGTCTTAAAACCAAATCTTCAAATGGAATTAGCTATATGAGACATCAGTAGCTATGATGAAGTGGTGCGTTGTGCTATTAAGGTAGAAATAGATGTTGGGGTTACATATCCATCTCATGGTTTTGACAAGAAACGAATGATGGAGTTCAAGGATAAATCTCAGAATAATGGTTAAAAGAAAATGATTGTTTCCTTATGCTCAAAGTGTGGAAAGAAGCATGGTTGAGATTGTCATAAAGGGACTAGAAAATTTTTTAAGTGTGGAAGAGAATGTCATCGAGCAGCTGAGAGTCAAAGTAATGGAAAAAGGGTTGCTAATGGTGTGAATAAAGAAAAGACTGCAGAGAACACACCAACAACACTTCAATGCTTCAAGTGCAATGAAATGGGGCATTATTCTAATCAATTCCCTAATCCAAGGGTTAATGATGATCGACATGAGAAACCACTTAAGGCAAAGGACAAAGGGAAGTCACATGTGATCACTATTGGTGATTTTTAATATGACAATGATGTGGTGGAATGATTAAGTGTTTATGTAATGGGATTCCAAAATAATGTTGTATATAGTATCGTGGAATATTTGAATATTTATGTATTGGTCTATTGTTGTTTTCAATAATTTTATGGTACCGCTAACCGTGTAAAGTGATTGAGATATTTTTGGTAAGCAGATGATATGCACATAATGAAGGGATAAGAACATAATGAGATGTTTTATTGTATTCATGAGTTCATGATTGATATAAGGACTTAGTGATATCATGTTTTGAGTATAAAGAATTTTTAGGATTTTGGTTTGTGGAAGGTGTCAACTTTTAACTGCATTCATGTTTTCACTATGGTTCAATGGCTATTCATTCTTCAAGAGAATACATGATTAAGGTATTCACATATCTTATGATATATGGGGGATAAATGATGGCATTCACGTGATTGTTATGTAATATTTCAAGTAATCATTTTCTTTATACTATGAGCTTGGACCAAAGTATTTTAGATAAGGGTAATGATTGGAATGGATTATGTTGGACATAATTTAGTATTGTTTAAGGATATAACTTTTTTCAATATTATTGATGGGATGTTATAGTAATATAGCTTTAGAAAAAGGACAACCTGCGGGACGGGCGACATCCCATCGCGTCAGACAAGGATGTGGGAATCGAACCAACAACCGAAGTGCGACTGGCCTTTATCGCTTACCACTAGCCTACAGGAAGTCCTTGGTTAGTAGAAACTATTTTTATTTTATTACGCGGTATGATATATGAAGTATAAGTTCATTCTTTGAATCGTATACGATTAACCTCACCGTTGATGGAATTATGTATATTTGATAACTTTTACTAACCTTTTTTTTTGAAACAGATGGAATGACCCATCATTCTATCACATTATCTATTAGAACTTCATGAATAACAAATTCAACTTCATTTCTTTAAGAGATGAAGTGTAAATTGCTCAAGGCACAAAAAACAGTGAGATTGTACCAAAATAAAGTAAGTATTTATTCTAATTCAAATTCTTCAGCTTTAGGGAAATGATCTTGAATACCAAAAATTTTGTCCTAGTGCCCTTATATGCGATGAATAATATGGTACCCTAGATCATCACAAATTTATGGCTTTGTGATTGTTGGATTTTTCATAGCCATTTTCTCTACCACTCTCCATTAGAACATGACGGTTAGATTTATCTTCCATATCCATATTTCCACCTATGTTCTCTTATGTGGAAACCCAGTGATTAGTTTATTTGTGTAACTGTTATGTTTCATACTTTAGTTTTTAAAGCCATGTTTTGGTATTCCTTTTTACGATGTGGGTTTCTATTAAGGAAAATTTCGAGTAGTAAACAATTTATAACCCCGACAGATTTCGAGGGAGAAATTCATTTTAAGGGGGGTAGAATGTAACACCCCCAGATTTTACGAAAAATATTATTTTTTAATTTCATTAATGTCTTGTGTTCCTGACTTGTCTTGCATTACATGCAAGTGCGACCTTCCACGATAGTGTGTGTTGTACGCAATACTGAGTTTCGCTAAACAATGATATGCTATTAAAATATTATTAAAACTAACCTTTATGAATAGTAATACCCACTTTTTGATATTTTATAAATTTTATTTCGGATAATGGACTTCATTTTTGGATTCGAAATATCGAAATAAGCATAGGGTAAAATTTTGGTATTTTTCTGAAAACATTCAAATTTTAGTGAAAACATTGGGTTTCTATTTAAAAACCGACTTTTTATTTAAATAATTATTTATTTTATTTAAATTTATTTTAGGTCAAAATTGATACATAATACCTATATAAGTTCAGTGTAATTCATTGGAATAATTTTATAATAATTTTAGATATATAAAAATTTAATTGAACTTTTCACCGTCTTTTGCCCACCTCCTAGGAGAATTTGCAAATTTACATAAAACTTAATTTTACCACTTTTAATAATGGAAATTTAAAAAACTGAGATACATAGTTGATTTCAGTAAGTAAAATGTGGTTCAATGAGATTAAAATAATTTTTGGTGAATATTAACTTTTTACCATTTTTTTACCACGGTTAAAAGTAAATAGGGTAATTAAGGGTAGAAATGATATTATTATTACCCTAAAACATGTCCTAATTCTATTTGATAAGTGTAATTCGACCAAAAACAACCATATGAATAAAATATTCCCATTTAGGCCCACATGGATTAGATTAGGACATTTATTATTAATTTAATTAAAGAAGGGTTAAAATAGTTAAAATCAAAGTTTAATAAGTAAATAATTTTTAAAATAGAGTTATACATAAGATAAATTCGACTATAAATATTAATTATAAAAAAAACAATATTTCATAAATAATTTTATTTTATTTTTAATTTTTATATATTATATAATTTAATTTATATATGACACAAAGATGATGCAGTAATTATCTTATTAATGAAATGTTGACATAATTGATGATATAAATACCCAAATAAATGTAATTTGAGACTTTTTATGAATTAAACTAATTTTATACGTTAATATGACATGTTATTATTGATTTAATTAACTTTTTTCAATCTAATCATTCTGTTATAATTTTCACAAAAATCAATAACTAAATAGTGTCAAAATTGACATAAAATAGTTTTTAAAACAAATATTATATTATTAATTGTTATTTTATTCCTAAAAATATAAGGATCGGCCAAATGACTTACATAAGGTTATATATATTAATAATAAACAACTTGGGTTTCGTTTGGCTTCTTATTGTACGTTTATTAACATAATAGTGTAAGAACACAAAAAGACACAGTAAAAGTAAAATTATCTAACTTAAAGTTAAATCTATGAGATAAGGTTAAAATAGTAAACTAAACATGTCCAAATTCTATTGGATGAGATTAATTCGACCCATCCCCACTTTAGAATCGAAATAAATCAATTTGTAGCTAATTAAAACCGAATATGGCTTTATAATAATATAATATTTTTTGTTTTTTCAAAGGTGCCCCTCTCCTCCCTTATAAAAGGTAACCTCCTCCCTCTCTTACTCACACCACTTTGAGCCTTAATGCTCGTGAAACCCCTGACAATTTCTTCTCTCCACTTCCCTAGATACATCCTATAGGTCCTGGTCTTTTTTAAAGACCAATTTTAGTGCCCTTAAAGGGGGTCTCAAAGAAGTGCTTCAATGAAGAGGTAATGTCTGTTACTGATTCTTTCAACTTTATTTCTTCTTCCACTTCTTCTTCTTTAGTTGTTTCATTATGAAGTAATAACAACAGTATCACTCATATACTAATATGTTATTATAAGTATGAAACAACCCTATTTCACCATCTATCCATCCTACGGAAAACGAAATCACCGCACGTGCGTACGTACAGAATATCGTCTCCACGCCGTGGTGTAATCTATTTTAAACCACCTCCTTACTTGGAAGGGTATAATGGTGTAAGAATGAATATATATTATTATTTTAATGTGATATTGAATCTAAAATAGTATACATACACTCCAATTCAATTCCACGATCATGGGAATGATATCATTGCTCGTGCGTACGTACGGAATACCGTCTCCACGATGTGATGTGACTCGTTCTACGTGATTTTCATTAAATAATTATTATGTAAATGAATTAAGTGGATAAATATGATATATATTCCACTAATAAAATTATGAAATGTGGTATCTATAACCTAAAAGAAGAATAAGAATTTATTCTACAAGACACGCATAAGAACAAAAAGCAATAAACACCCGAATAACAAGTAACAACGAAATATTACTAATAAGAAGCAAATAATACGACCATATATGATATCATAACAATGAGTATGATTCTGTAATAATTCAATGACATTATTTAAATAATTATACAATAGTTTCAGACACTAACGAAGCAAATCAGACCTAAGGTATGGGAAATATCACAATCTCATTTTTATCCGAGATTGTTTATACTTTGGAATTTACTGGGGTGTATTTTATCATCCACATCCATGTTTCCTCTATATTTAATATTATTTCAATCCACCTACAATTTTTTAAATCTAATTTTACCCTTCTGTGAGTTTTTATTAAAGATATGAAAGTAATCTTCTGTCATTTTTCGTATGAGGTACTTTTTGACTTTTCCGACAAAAGTACGAGAAGACTATTTTTTAACATATACGGCATGAATGGATTTTTAAAACATTATTTACAAGAAGCTCCCTTAACATGTTTTCAAGTTTATTTTTAATTAACTTCTTTTAGTTTATAATTTTTTGACATGTTACGAAAGTAAAAGTCTTTTTGAAGTAGAAGGGATATTTTCCTCAAGAATGGAGTTCAAGTGTTTTATAAAAATTATTTTCCATCTAAGATAACAATGGTTTATGTTTCTATCCCTATTATTACATTGAATTCATTATGTTGTGATGGAATTATTTTTATTAATTCCTTTATCTTATATGAATTGTTTTTTGATGTCATGATGTTTAAGATTCCCATTTTTATTACATTGGTAATGCTATGATGTATGGTTTATGATTTTGTGGCACACCTAAGAATGGTATCATTATGAGATGGGTGGGACATATATCTCTATCCAATGAATTGGGTAAATATTTTATACCTCATGAGATAGACATGGCTGGAACGGCAGGTTAAACCGGTTCAGTGAAACAAGACTGAAACGAGGAATGAACTCGGTTCAAAAATGGACTTTGTCCACTAAGATAGTCTTGGCAATGAGTCTTGACTAATAAGAAATGATTCTCTATGATTATTTGTGTATTCCACAAAGCTTCATGTTTTATGTTATGATTATTACATTTCACTACCATGATTTATCCCATGTTATGAAATTATGATATCTTTTTGGAGGATAAGATTTCAGAATTTTTATGTTCTTATGAATATTATGTGATTGATATTTATTTTGTTTACCCTTACTATGAATTTCATCTCACCCTTTTATGTTTTCTTTTCCCCGGGATATAAAGAAAGGTTTTAGGAAAGAAAAAAAAGGGAAGATATTTATGGGAGATGTTTAAGATCTTTCACCACGATTAGAAGATTATATTCTGAGTATCCAAAGACACTCAACTATTTAGGTCCTGATGTGTGTGTTTTTTTAATGTACTAAGCATTCCGAAAAAGTAATGTAATGTCCATGTACGTCAAGCTTAGGGTCTCTACAGTTGGTATTAGATGAATGGTTTATTCAACCTTTGGAAACTAGGATGCGTGACCTTTAGTGAGATCCCTAGAGATATTTCTAAGGTATGTCTAGGGATGTCCCTAAGGTTAAGTATACGTTATAGTCCTAGAATTTCTCTATCAATATTATAATTAAACCTAAGATGTTAGATATTGATGGTCCTCCCCCTTTATTATGTTTTTTTTTTCTAACGTTATTTTTGCCTCTCACACTATTCTTTTTGGGTTTTAGACGATGGATGGAACCCGATGGAACCGTATTGATCAATGTAATGGATGATGCAATGATTTTCCTCCTGAACAAACCAACATTATGGGAGATGGAGTGAAAAATCTTATTTCTATACTTACACAAGATATGAATCATTCTGGAATTCCAAATGAGCAGATAAGGGATCAATATTCTATTGAGTCCTTCATGAGGCAACGCCCACCTTCTTTTAGTGGGTCTTCTGATCCACTTGTTGCTGAACAATGGATTAGTACCACTGAAAAGATATTTTCAGTTCATCAATGTTCTGAACATGATAATGTCATCTTAGCAGAATATCGTTTGGAAGGTGATGATGATCAATGGTGGAATCTTATAATGAATACGAGGCCAAGAGATAAAACTGAGTCCATGGAATGGTATGAGATCAATAACTTATTTTTCAATAAGTACTTCCCTCGTATTCTTCGAACAAAGATGGAGAAGGAGTTTCTTGAACTAAAGCAAAAGGGTGATGAATCTGTTGGTATATACGAAGCGAATTTTACAAGGATTGAAAGGTATTCATCTGGCTTTATCATCCAACCTGAAAGTAAAGATGATCGATTCTTCAGTGGCTTAAAACCAAATATTCGAAGGGCATTAGGTATAAGAGACTTCAGTAGCTATGAAGAAGTTGTGCGCTATGCTATTAAGGCAGAAACAGAAGTTGGTGTTACATATCCATCTCATGGTTTTGACAAGAAAAAAAAGATAGAGTTCAAGGTGAAATCTCAGAATAATGTTGAAAAGAAAATGAATGTTTCCTTATGATCAAAGTGTGGAAAGAAGCATGGTGGATATTTTCTTAAAGGGACTAAAAAATGTTTTACGTGTGGAAAATAAGGTCATCGAGAAACTGAGTGTTGATGTAATGGAAAAAGGGTTGCTAATGGTGTGAAAAAAGAAAAGATTGTAGAGAACGCACCAACAACTCTTCAATGCTTCAAGTGAAATGAAATGGCGCATTATGCTAAACAATGCCCTAATCCAAGGGTTAATGATGATCGACATGAGGAACCACTTAAGGAAAAGGACAAAGGGTAGTCACATGAAATCACTATTGGCGATGTTGAATATGAAAACGATGTGGTGGAATGATTAAGTGTTTATGTAATGGGATTCCAAAATAATGTTGTATATAGTATCGTGGAATATTGTAATATTTATTTATTGGTCTATTGTGGTTTTCATTAATTTTATGGTACCGGTAACCATGGAATGTGATTGAGATATTTTTGGTAACAAGATGATATTCGCATAATGAAGGGATAAGAATATAATGAGATGTTTGATTTTATTCATGATCTCATGATTGATATAAGGACTAAGGGATATCTTGGTCTGACTATAAAGAATTTTGAGGATTTTGGTTTGGGGAAAGTGTTAACTTTTAACTGCATTCATTTTTTCACTTTGGTTCAATGGTTATTCATTCTTCAAGAGAATACATGATTAAGGCATTCACATATCTTATGATATATGGGGGATAAATGATGGAATTCACGTGATTGTTATTTGACATTTCAAGTAATTATTTTCTTTACACTATGAGCTTGGACCGAAGTATTTTATATAATCCTAAAGATTGGAATGGATTATGTTGGACATAAGTTTTTATTGTTTAAGGATAGAACTTTTTTCGATATTATTGATGGGATGTTATAGTAATATAGCTTTATAAAAAGGAAAACCTACAGGACGAGCGACAACCCACCGCGTCGGACAAGGCTGTGGGAATCGAACCCACAACCAAAGTGCGACTGGCCTTTATCGCCTACCATTGTCCTACAGGAAGTCCCTGATTAGTATAAACTAGTTTTATTTTATTACGCGGTATAATAGATGAAGTATATGTTCATTCTTGGAATCATATACGATTAACCTCACCATAGATGGACTTATGTGTATTTGATAACTTTTGCTAACCTTTTGTTTGAAATAGACGGAATGACCCATCATTCTATCACATGATCTATTTACACTTCATGAATAACAAATTCAACTTCATTTTGTTAATAAATGATGTGGAAATTGCTCAAAGCATGAAAAACAGTGAGATTGTACCAAAATAAAGTAAGAATTTATTCTAATTCTAATTCTTCATCTTCAGGGAAATGATCTTGAAAACAAAATTTGTCGTCCTAGTGCCCTTATTTCCGATGAATTAGATGGTACCCTAGATCATAACAAATTTATGGCTTTGTGATTGTTTGATTTTTCATAGCCATGTTCTCTACCACTCTCCATCATGACATGATAGTTAGATTTCTCTTCTATATCCATATTTTCACATATGTTCTCCTATGTGGAAATCCAGTGATTAGTTAATTTGGGTAACCGTTACGTTTCATACTTTAGTTTTTAAATCCATGTTTTGGTATTCCTTTTTACGATGTGGGTTTCTATTAAAGAAACATTCGAGTAGTAAACCATTTATAACCCTGATGAATTTCGATGGTGAAATTCATTTTAAGGGGGGTAGAACGTAACACCCCAAGATTTTACGAAAAATATTATTTTTTAATTTCATTAATGTCTTGTGTTCCTAACTTTTCTTGCATTACACGCAAGTGCGACCTTCAACGATAGCGTGTGTTGTACGCAATACCGAGTTTCGCTAAACAACGATTTGCTATTAAAATGTTATTAAAACTAGCCATTATGAATAGTAATACCAACCTTTTGAAATTTTGTAAATTTTATTTTTGAAAATGGACTTTATTTTTGGATTCAGAATATCGAAATTAGCATAGGGTGACATTTTGGTATTTTTCTGAAAACATTCAATTTTTGATGAATAGTGAAAACAATGGGTAACTATTTAAAAACCGACTTTTTATTTAAATAATTATTTATTTTATTTAAATTTATTTTAAGTAAAAATTGATACATAATACCTATTTAAGTTCAATTTAATTCATTGGAGTAATTTTATAATAATTTCAGATATATAAAAGTTTCATTAAACTTTTCACCGTCTTTTACCCACCCCCTAGGAGAATTTGCAAATTTACATAAACTTAATTTTTCCACTTTTGTGAAGGAATTTCAAAAATATGAGAGACACGGTTGATGTCAGTAAAGAATATGTGGTTCAATGAGATGAAATTTTTTTGGTGAATAGTAACTTTTTACTTTTTTTACCACGGTTAAAAGTAAATAGGGTAATTAAGGGTAAAAATGATATTATTATTACTCTAACACATGTACTAATTCTATTTGATAAGTGTAATTCGACCAAAAACAACCTTAGGAATAAAATATGACCATTTAGTCCCGCTTTGATTAGATTAGGACATTTATTATTAATTTATTTAAAGAAGGGTTAAAGTAGTTAAAATCAAAGTTTAATAAGTGAATCATTTTTAATATAGGGTTATACATAAGATAAATTCGACTAATAATATTAATGAGAAAGATAAAAATATTTCCTACATAATGGTATTTTATTTTTAATTTTTAGACATTAAATAATTAAATTTATTTATGACACAAAGATGATGCAGTAATTATCTTATTAATGAAATATTGACATAATTGATGTTATAAATACTCAAATAAATGTAATTAGAGACTTTTTATGAATTAAAATAATTTTATAGGTTAATATGTCATGTTATTATTGATTTAATTTACTTTTTTAGAACTAATCATTCTGTTAAGATTTTCACAAAAATCAATTACTAAATAGTGTCAAAATTGACATAAAATAGTTTTTAAAACAAATATTATATTATTAATTGTTATTTTATTCCTAAAAATCTAAGTATCGACAAAATTACTTAGATAAGGATATATATATTAATAATAAACAACTTGGGGTTAGTTTGGCTTCTTATAGAAAGTTTATTAACCTTATAGTGTAACAATACAAAAAGACATGGTAAAAGTAAAATTATCTATCTTAAAGTTAAATCTAAATGATAAGGTTAAAATAGTAAACTAAACTTGTCCAAATTCTATTGTATGAGAGTATTTTTACCCATACACACCTTAGCTTCGAAATAAATCAATTTGGAGCTACTTAAAACCGAATATGGCATTATAATAAAATAATATATTTAGTTTTTTCAAATGTTCCCCTCTCCTCCCTTATAAAAGGGAACCTCATCCCTCTCTTCCTAACACCACATTGAGCCTTCAATCTCGGCCAACCCCTGCCAATTCCTTCTATCCACTTCCCTAGAGACATCCTAGAGGTCCTGGTCTTCTTTGAAGACAAATGTTAGTGCCCTAAAAGGAGGTCTCAAAGAAGCGATTCAAAGAAGAGGTAATGTCTGTTACCAATTCATTCAACTCTATTTCTTCTTCCACTTATTCTTCTTTAGTTGTTTCATTATGAAGTAATAACATCAGTATCACTCATATATTGATATGTAATTATAATTAGGAAACAACCTTATTTCACAATCTATCCATTCTACAGAAAATGAAATCACCGCGCGTGTGTACGTACGGAATACCGTCTCCACGCCGTGGTGTAATCTATTTTCCACCACCACCTTACTTGGATGGGTATAATGGTGTAAATAATGAATATATATGATTTTTTTAACGTGATATTGATTCATAAATAGTATACATACACTCCAATACAATTCCACGATCATGGGAACACTATCATCGCTCGTGCGTACGTACGGAATACCGTCTCCACGATGTGATGCGACTCGTTCTACATGATTTTCATTAAATAATTATGACATAAATGAATTGAGTGAATGAATATGATATATATTACACTAATACCATTCTGTAAATGAGGTATCTATAACATAAAAGAAGAATAATAATTTATTTGGCAAAACACACATAAGAAAAAAAAGCAATAAACACATGAATAACAAGTAACAATGATATAGTACTAATAAGAAGCTAAGAATATGAAAATATATGATATCATAACAATGAGTATGATTCTGTAATAAGTCAATGACATTATTTAAATCATTATACAAGAGGTTCGGACTCATACGAAGCAAATCAGACCTAAGGTATGAGAAATATCACAATCTCATTTTTATCTGAGATTGTTTATACTTTGGAATTTACTAGGGTCTATTTTATCATCCACATACATGTTTCGTCAAAATGTAATATTATTTCCATCCACCTTCAATTATTTAAATCTAATTTTACCCTTCGGTGAGTATTTAGTATAAGATATGAAAGGAATCTTTAGTCGTTTTTCGTAGGAGGTACTTTTTGACTTTTCCGAAAAAAGTATGAGAAGAATGTTTTTTAACTTATACAGCATGAATGGATTTTTAAAAAATTATTTCCAAGAAGCTTCCTTTACATGTTTTCAGGTTTATTTTTAATCAACTTCTTTTATTTTAGAATTTTATGACATGTTAAGAAAGGAAAAGTTTTTTTGAAGTAGAAAGGATATTTTCCTCAAGAATGGAGTTCAAGAGTTTTATCAAAACTATTTTCCATCTAAGATAATAAAGGGTTCTGTTTCTATCCCTATTATTAAATTGATTTGATTATGTTGTGATGGAATTCTTTTTATGAATTCATTTATCTTATATGAATTGTTTTATGATGTCACGATGTTTAAGATTCCCATTTTTATTACATGGGTTATGCTATGATGTATGGTTTATGATTTTGTGGAACACATAAGAATGGTATCATTATGAGATGGGTGGGCCCTATACCCCCCTCTAATGCATTGGGAAACGATTTTATATCTCATGAGATAGACGTGGCTAGAATGGCAGGTTAAACCGGTTCAGTGAAATAGGACTGAAACGAGGAATGAACTCGGTTCAGAAATGGACTTTGTACACTAAGATAGTTTTGGCAATGAGTCTTGACTAATAATAAATAATTCTCAATGATTATGTGTGTATTCCACAAAGCTTCATGTTTTATGTTATGATTATTACATTTCACTACCATGATAAATCCCATGTTATGAAATTATGATCTCTTTTGCAGGGTAAAATTTCCAAATTGTTATGTTCTTTTGAATATGATGTGATTGATATTTCTTTTGTTTACCCTTACTGATCATTTGAGCTCACCCTTTTATGTTTTCTTTTCCCCATGATATAAAGAAAGTTTTTAGGTAAGAAAAAAAGGGAAGATATTTATGGGAGATGTTGAAGATCATTCACAACGATTAGAAGATTATATTCCAAGTTTCCACAGACACTAAACTATTACGGTCCTTATGTGTGTGTTTTTGTAATGTACTAAGCATTCCGAAATAGTAATGTAATGTCCATGTACGTCAAGCTTAGGCTCTCTACCTAGGTTCCAATCATTATTTCATCTCCCAATGTCACGTGTATATCCTTGAGATTTTGGTTGATCCGTTGACTTGACCATTACGTTTAGAGACACATATAAGAGGATACTCGATGATCACCCATATTTGATAATAGTGGGATATTACCCTTGGATTAGAGAGATTCAGTTGTAACCTCTTAGTTGTAGTGTTGAGGCCATATGGCGTCATTCTCAGTATGGATTGGTTATCTTTGTTTCATACATAGATAGACTACTTTAGGTGAAGGGGTAGTGTGTTGGCAGTGATGGGATGAGTTTTTCCTTTGTTGGTGAAAGGAATCCCAAGTATCATAGAATGGGGTAATGCACAGGATGGTGCAACTGATCACTCATGTGTTGGATAGCCTTACCCTCGGAGGAGTAGATGTTATGAGATTTCAATTCCCTAAAATTGTGGAAGTTTAAGATGAATTCGTTTTAGAAGATGTTCCAGGGGTACCTCCTCTTTGGCATATCAACTTCTACATTAATATACACCCATGGAAGGCACTGATATCCTCAACAACATATCAGATGGCTCTTGTGGAGCTCATCAATCTAAGGGTTTATCTAGACAATTTGTAGAGTAAGGGCTTCATAAGACCTAGTGTTTCACCCTAGGTGGCCACTATTTTTTTACAACAAATATATATGGGAGTTTGAGGTTGTGTGTGGATTACTGGTGCCTAAACTATGGAACTATTAAGAACAAGTACCAACTACCAAGGATCGACAACCTCTTCGATCATCTAAGAAGGGAATAGTGGTTCTCGAAGGATGACCTTCAATTAGGATATCCTTAGCTTCATTAATGTGGCAAGGATGTGCCAAATAGGTATTTCAGATGCTACTACTATCACTACGAGTACATGGTGATGCCTTTCGGAGTGATGAACGCCCCCATAGTATTCATGGGAATCAGGAATTGGGTCTTCTAGCCATACATTTAATGAGTTGTAGTAGTATTCATCTATGAAATCATTGTGTACTCGACATTAGTGTATGAGAATTCAAGACACCTACAGATGGTCCTGGACGTATTGCGATAGAATAAGATTTATGGAAGGATCTTGAAGTTCTAGATCCGGATTTAGGATACCCACATTCTAGGACATGTTATCTTATCATATGGAGTCGTGGGGGACCTAGCCAAAGTTGAGGCAGTGTTATCATGGGATCCACCTAAGAGTTTGACGGAGGTGTGGAGCTTCCTTGGGTTGGTAGGATATTACTTGAGATTCAATCCTAACTTCTCCCAGATAGCATCATAAATGATTTCTTTGACCAAAATCGACAAAAATTCATGTGTATGGAGAGGTTCTAGTAGAACTTTTAGAAATTGTGAAAGATATTTATGAGATCCCCGACCATGAGATTTGCAGAGGAGGGTGTCGTGTATATAATTTTCTATGGAACATAAGGGACCATAATTATATTTTTCTGATGCATACACAAGCTGTGTTTTCTTATGGTTTGCACCAGTTGAGGCCACATGAGTAGAAGTACAAGACTCATGATCTTTATTAGGTAGAAATAGATTTCAAGTTGAATATTGGGCGATACTACCTGAAGGGAGAGTGTTTTATCATATATTCTAAGCAGACTATGCTCATGTACATATTATCATGGAATGATATGAATATGAGGCATAGGTTATTGCTGGAATTCATCCAGGATTATGACTTCGATATTGTCTATACACCTAAAAATGGGAACTTTGTGGTTGATTCTCTATGTCAGAGACTAAGTTTCCAGTTGCTGAGAAAGCTGTTGAAGTAGTTGGCCTCGCTATAATTATCCTTCATGGATGAAGATAATGTATCATACCTTCAGTTTAATGTTGGTACCCCTCCACTCATACAAATATTTAGGTAGGAACATCTAGGGGATGTCGAATGTGATTCATTACGTGCTTATTTTTCCATATGAAAAGCTTCTGATGGATATTCACAAGGTGGGAAAGAGGTCTTCCTTTTCAGGGGATGAAAATTTGTACCACTTCTATTGTGGGAGGATTTTTTTTGGTATTTTCATACATCCCCCTTGGCAGTATAACCTAGAGTGGGTAAAATTTAAAAGGACCTCCGAATTATGTTTTGGTAAACTGGGATAAAAACGAGAGTAGTAGAGTTCATTTCTCTGTGCCTTATGTGTTAGCTAGTGAATGGTGAGAACCATGTTCTAGTGAGGTTAGATCATAGATGGATGTACCAGAATATGTGTGCGGGGGAATATTGGTGGATATACTGAAGGGGTTTCCAGAATTATTCAGGGGAAATGATTCCATCTGGGTGGTCGATGGGCGACTACCATGTTCGACCACATCCTAGTTATCAGGGATGAGAGTTAAATAGAGAAATCGGTATGCCACTATGTGTAGGAGATTATTCAGCTTCATGGAATCCCCTAGACAGTAGTCTCCGATTGTGATACATGTTTCACATTCTGGTTGGGGAATGGATTTCACAAGGTGTTTGGGACTTAGATATGGTTGAGAACATCATTCCATCCACATAAAGATGGCCAGGCTAAGAGAACCATTCAGGTTATGGAATATATGTTGCAGACATTTATCTTTTATTTTGTTCATAGTTTGAAGGACTAACAACCATTAGTAGAGTTTTTGTACAATAATTTCTACCACTCCACCATTTGTATAGAACCATTTTAGAGTTATATAGGAGACCCTGTTGGTCACCATATTGCTGGAACAGCCTAGGAGAGTCTACACTCATGGTTCAGAGTTGGTACGAGCTACCACAAAGATGGTGCAGATCATCCAAGAGAAGATGAATACTTCACAGATCCATCAAAATCCTTATTCTAATAGGCGAAGGAGACCTCTTTAGATTTATGGGGGAGACCATATCTTCCTCTGGGTCACACCTAGAAGAGGGTTTGATAGATTTTGGTTAGGGTGGAATGTTGCATCAATGGTTCATCAACCATTTTTATATACTACGTATAGTTGGTGAGGTGACATACCACCTAGATCTATCCTCATAGTTCAACAAATTACATAATGTCTTCAGTATGTCATAGATGAGGAGGTATGTGCATGATCAATCACTTTTCATTGTCTGGGGAGAGCTGGACATCAAGGATAGAGTGTCCTTCCTAGATTACCTAGTGGAGATTGAGGATCGACTGGAGTGGATCCTTCATAGTAAAGTGATTCCGTTGGTTCATATCTAGTGGAAACACATGAATCATCAAGAGGGGACATGGTAGTGGGAGGATAATATTCGTGCATAGTACACGCAACTTTTTCTTGTAGCTTTTAGTTTATGATTTTTGTGGACATAAAGTCCTAATAAGGGGAGAATATAATGACTTGTATTTTTGTGTATTATTTTTAAATATTATATGAAATTAATTTTGAGACCAATATTTTCAATGGAGTGTGATTCCAAGGCCTAGAGTGCATATAATAAATGTTTGAAATAAATTAAGAGTTTTTAAAATAGTGTGTGCAACTGGTTTTCTTGAAAATTCGGAATAATGGTTAAACGGGTATCCGAATTAGGAATCTAAGGGCACCATTTCATTCAAATAAGTGACCTTACATTAGGCGAGGCCTAACATCAACCAGTGTGGGTCAGCTATAAATTTTAATTTGTTTGGAAAATTAATGGAAATGAAATAAATTAATGATATATTTTATTTTTATTTCCCTCATGACATACAATGATTTTTATGGTTTTAAATAACCATGATCTTATGGTTAGGCTCATAACCCTCGAATGATCCCCAAAAATCCTCTAGAGAATTGTAAAGGAGCCACCGCCTTGGGTAGCTCTCGAAGAATGTGGATGAATGATCAACTCATGCATCATTGCACAAAAAGGTCTGAGGATCACATCGATTATGGAATCAGATCCAATCTCCATCAAGGATCAATGTAGGTGTTGTTATTTTGATTGTACTTTCAATGAATCTTTGATTTAATGATGAAAATAGATCCGCCCACAAATATGTTGACCCGAGGATCAACTGTTCCTATGGGAGGGTTTTATTTGCAGTAATTTAGGGATGATTATGATTATAACTGTTCTATTTTCTTAACATGATACATAGAACTGTATTACATCTAGGAAATGACAAACAATAGATTATGTTAGTTCCTTAGTTTTCTATTTTTTGTTCTTTCCCCCAATTGAATTCTTCATTCTTCCCAAATATATGAAGGAAGGATCATTGCACATTTTTTGGGGAACAATGTTATGAAATTGGAGATCTAGAATCATGATGACCCAGCAATGGTGTGATGACGATAGAAATGGACGAATCTATATGGTTTAGATGAAATATTTCTTCGACTTTTGTTTATGTGGATGATCTAAATGAGTTTACATAGCTGATCAGACCGACGAAACTTACCGAATCCACGTTTCAATAACGGGATGAACCATGATAATTCATTTTGATACATATGGATAGTTGACTATAATGATCTAAGATCACCTAATGGATACTGGTGAAGAACATTGATTATAGAAAATCACATAGAACACAATGTGTTCTCCATTGAACATGGTGTGTGGGGTTGACCTAGTAATGATGAGGGTTCTGTATTATAGAAATAAATGAAATGTCATGTGACCCCTATCAAATGAAATATGGGTTATTATGTATTTCTCTTAATTTATCTCATATGATACACAGACACAGGGTGGATTACATGGAATGTTCTCCACCGCACAACAAGACCAGGCCAGTTATGTGGGTTACCCCGTGTACTGGTACAAGGTTCCGCAGACACGGGTTGAATTCATATACGAGAACATGTCCAGTGTTCATGGAGCATCCTCAGATAGTATGACATGATTTTTTACTCTTCTACACATTTTTAATATATTTTCTAGAAAAAATTGCCTATTTGATAGGGGCCATTGTATGGTGATTGTACCCAGGGTTAGAGGACATAGTGTGTGACCCTTAAAAAAGTCGTTTATATTCATGTAAATTGAATTATCTATTTTTCTACCATAACATGGACATGTTTTGAGTGTGTTAGTGAACCCAGTTCCCATTCCCCTAATGTTTAGGTATCATTTCCATACATCAGAGTTTGTTTCATTCAGAAGGACATTCTTGATAGAGCAGGAATCCCCTTCTAGAGGCCCAAAGTAGGATCCTCTATCCATTCATGGCCCTAGGTAGAGTGAGGTATCAATTTCACCAATCCTATAGGATGTTGATCCTCAACATAGTAGGTGAATCCAGATAAGTCATGGTATATGCTAAGTCCCTAGTTTTGATCCTCATTCATGTATCATGAAATTTTAAAAGTCAGTAGTGTGTTCTCTTGGAATGATTGTATATGTTCTCTCATCAGTTCTATCAGTGAATCTATCTATCTTGTGAAACTTATAAATGAGCATTAATTCTCGAACGAACATCATCGGAGCTATCACACCTATGGAGTGAGTTATCCTTGGTGAGTGCTTTATTGAATATTCATACTGAATCCCTAGAATTGGTATGCGGGTCCTTGTGAATTACCTATAAACTATGGGTATGAGATTCATGTATATCTACATATGTTTCTCTTGTTATATTTTTTTTAAACATATACTATGTAAATATGACTTTACATATGCTTTTCGTATTTCTTTTTGGTTTTTTGGTCTCCTACTGAGTATTGTTATACTCACTCATGCACAAGATTTTCCTACACATGTCCTGTCTTCTATAGATGAGAGAACTTTTGATGGTGTCCAGGGCAGACCCAAACCAAAAAAATATTTTTGAGTTCCAGACTGGTCGAGGTATTCTATGGCTTCCAGTAGCAGTCCCAGTATTGTTATTGTTTACAGGTTGGACATTGTAGTTGCAATCTCTTTCTTTTTGTGGGCTAGTATTCTATCCCATTTAATTTCTTCACTTTACTTTTTATTGTACTCTTTTTGTTGTGTTTAGATGTATGCATAAATTTGGATACATAGTGGATTTTAGATTTCATAATTTTTGGTCTTTGAGATGTGTGAGTGTATACAAGTATATATGAAATGACCCCCATGTTAGTAATATGCCTACTCTGTTCTAGTCACCGACCCTTGTCCCAGTGGAGGCGGGCTTGGGAAGTAACTACATGAAAACCAATAGGAGGGTCGTGAATTTTATGAATGTTTGTGTGGTAATGAATACAATAAAAATTAAATTCAAATTAAAACATGTTAAGAAGGATAATTGAATGACCAAGAATAATAACTCAAACAAAGGGGAAGATGGTATCTATGTGAAAATGTTTGTAATAGAGTGACAAATTGTTCAGGAGTTCAATGTATTAAGTGTGAGGAACCTAGAAATTATTCAATTCAATACGCCGACCAAATAATTAACTTATAGACCAATGAAGGACCTATTCTAGGTCAATCATTATTGTGGAATGATTTATGTCTCTATCAATTTTGATTCAAGGACTATGTTGTATAATTATTTTCTAATGATATTTTGGTTTTCGGAATCATGAAACATCTAACAATTGCGTTAATTTAGGAAGAAAGTATTTTCCATATAGGATTAATATATGAGTTTTGGATACCATCATGGGTTTATGTTTGACTGTATGTTAAAATTCATTGATACTTCTTCTCTGTGATGATAGTTCATCAAGATTAATGTTATTTAATGATATATTTACAGAAATAATAACCTGTATAATTTTATATGGCTTAGTGTTAATTTTACTTTATGAAGAATAAATCTATAGTATATTTTCATATTATTAAAGGTATTGGTAACATTTAGTGTTTATCTCATCTTTGATATTGAGGTTAATAAAAGATGTAGTATATCCACATATGAAGTATTCATATTTCATTTCTATCATAAAATCATAATATTTAGATCTAATTGAAATTATATATATAAAGGAAGTGGTAAAATTTCATGGAGTAACAAATGCAATTTTCTATGATTGGGGTCTCATGTAATTCTTGATTTATTTGTGTGGTATTTTTTAAGCACTTGAAATATAGTTAAGTTTCAGAATTGGGTATCATTTTAAAAAATATCGTTAGTCAGAGAGAAAAAATCAACCCCTAAAAAATATGCTAAGATATAATTCAATGTATTTAAATTGTTGTTTTGATTAACACATTCCTACAGTTTATTTTTCTTATATCAATAGCCTTCCCTCGAGTATTAAGATTGCTCCTTCGAAAGCCCTTTTTGAAAATAAGTTTATATCTCCATTGTATTGTAATGAATATGTGGATAGAATTTAATTTGGTCCAGAGATAACTAATGAAATTCTAGATAATTATAGATCCATTTAGCACCCCATCAAGGAAACTAAAAGTTGAAAAAATGATATATCAGAAATCCCAAGTGTGATCTAGAATTTCAACTTAGTGAGAGGTTATTTCTAGGAATTTCTGCGTGGAATAATGTAATGAGATTTGGAAGGAAGGGTAAATTAATAAATAATTATAATGGTACATTAAAAATTATTGGTTGTATCATGACTATAGAATATAGTTTGAAAATTATACTAAACCTATATCATGTTGATGATTTCCTATATGTATCTCTCCTGAGTATGTACATACATAATACATCACATGTACAAAAATTAGAGGTCACATGACTGGAGCATGATCATTCATATGAGGAAATAACGAAATATATTATATATAAAATAGAGTTATTTCTATAAAACAAGTCCACTCATATAGTAAAAGTTTTTTAAATAAATTAATAGCTTGAGGCAGTTATGTGGTACTTGTGGATGTATTGAGGAAAACGTATTCTCATTTATTGATTCCAAGGTTAGGAATTTGGAGGGGAAATTCATTTTATATTGGGGTGTATTGTATCATCATAATATTTTTTGAAATATATATTTTGAAATAAAATTATCCTTTTCGATATTTTGGGATACAATAATCATCGATTTTATCTTACGTTACATGTAACACTGAGTTTTGGTTGTGGTACACCCAACACCGAGTTTAAAGATAAATTAAAATACTATTATAATATTATTATTTACAAGGATAATTTATTCCAATTCATTGAAATATATGGATATAATATGATTAAAATAATCATAGAAATATATTTTTTATATATAAAGAATTATTTGGTGACCAATTAATTTGATATGAAAAGAAACAAAATTTTGAAATAAAGGAAATATTATCTATAAATAAAAATTTATTCAGAAAAATAAATTTTACACTAATAAATTTAAAAACTCAGTATTGGTAAATTATTGTAGTGAAATTTATAAATTATATTTTCAATATTATGTTTTACAATCATCCTATATGTTATCTAGACAAGAGATAAGAATAATTATTTTTTACGATTAATTTTATGTTTTTCTAAAAAGTAGTTTTTATCCTTTTGTAGAGTTATTTTAAAAAAATTGACATCTTGAAAATTTATTTTAAAATGAAATTAGGTTTTTAAATCTACATTTCATTATTTTCATTGAGTGAATTTTGATAATTTGCTGAGAAGATAAATAATTCGATTAATAGGAGAAAATATGAATTTTTATTTTGTTGTGGTATTTCTTTTTAAGAATTTGAAAACAACAAAATTATTTTATTATGGTTTTAAATTTAACATTATTTAAATAATTTATATATTAGTTCAATTTTGGTAATTTGAATCTATTTCGTATTGAATATTTATGTAAAAACATTTTCTAATTTCAAAATATTTTTTTGGAAAACTTTTTTATCATCACATATATGAGATTTTTCTTTATTTAAATACTCCCACGTTGGTGAATTGAATATTTAAAAATGGATTAAATATTTGAAATAAAAAATTTTAATTTATAAAAAAATTTAACTTTCTTTACCAAAATATAAAAAAAATAGTAAAAATTAATTCTTGTGGTTTAGGTAAAATGGGTTTACCAGAGGTTAAAAATTATTTGGTTTTTAAATTGATCCAAAACATTTGTAAAACATATATTATTGAAATATTCATACCTTATCCCCTATTTTATTGATAATGGTAAATTGTTTATAATTCATTAATGTTAAAAATGCGGGTACAACTTTTTAATTTCATAAATTAAAATATTAAAACACACATCACTTATAAATTCCACCCTCTATGATTTCCTCTTCCCACATGAAATCCCATTGGGATCTAAATATAACCTCAAAAATTAATTCCATAGCCTCCATCTATTTTAATATAATTCATAGTTAGGTAAAAAATCCAACCTAACAAGGATTTTAGTGGAATTCAATAGATATTGTCTAAAAAAGATGTCGCATATCTAACCGAGAATTTTATTTTATTTCATCCTCCACCTATATAAATTAGTATTAAAAAATTATGATATAATAGCTTCAATTTATTCCAAATAAATATATTTTATTATTTTAATTCAATATCCAAAATACTTATATCTTTCCATCAAATTGGGTACAAAATCACCATTCGTGTGTACGGCGGAATATCGTCTCATCAACAGATGTTATTGGTTTTCCATCACTACCATTAAAGGATGGATATAATTATATATTTAATTCATATATATGATATTTATGATATTATTATACCCATTTAATTATAACACCATGTATATATTATTAACTAAAAACCCATTGGAAAAGAACAACATCGCTCATATGTATGGTAGACTACCGCCTCACAAACCGATGTGATGATTTTTTTCATTTCACTTTCAGTTTGATGGAAATAAGTATAGAGTGAATAAATATATAATATATTGGTAAAATATTTTTACTTAAATAATTTTGATATCACATATATCTCCATATGTTCTATTTCAGGGGAATACGATAATGTCTCTCGTGTGTATGGCGTATTACTACCATATTAAGTGATGTGATTCCATCAAACATAACATGGAAGGTAATAAATATATATTTAATGGAAATATCATATATATTAGATATTAAAATATTTCAACAATTTTTATATAGTATTATCCTTTCATTATTTTATATCATTAAGAAAATTGAAACAACATTTATGCATACGTACGACATATCGTCTCCATGAATGGTGTATTTCATTTATATCTATGACTTTTATGGATTACAATGAATACATATATATACTGAATATATATTTTATTAATATCATTTTTTAAAAAAAAATTAGTTGATGAAGCCATCATTATAGTAATAGGAATAGAAATAAAAAATCCAAACATGCACGAAAAACAACACAGTTCTTTCCCGACATGTGATTTTAACATAGGATTGATAAAAAACGGGAAATAAAAGGATATATTTAAATACTATATTTCATTATATATATAAATTATTATGGTTTTATGTTATATTCATAATATAATAATATTTATTTTATATTATTTTTGAACAATTATGATGTAATTAGAGACATAATGTGAGGTATTTCATTTCTCTCTTTTGTTTCTCGGAGACATGCGATAATTCTCCATTCATTTCTTTTGTATGAAATATATACCACCCCGTTGATATTTTATGTCAGTATTATTGTTATTTTAATGATATGTGATGTCTCATTTAATGATACACTTTATTAGGACTTATGATCCAAAATATTTGTAATGTGATAAGGGATATTAGTCTCACTTTTATTTTCAGTAAGACATAATCCATATTCACCACACGTTTATTTTATATGGTTTATATAATTTACCTGAAAATATTTCATTATTATTATCATTATCATTTTTAATATATACATATCAAAATTATGATATCTCTTTAAAGCGGTTTAATGTTCAAAAATTACCACAATGTTAAGGTATTTTTTTCTCAAATTGCATTATTGGAGACCTAAGATATGTTATGCATCTATATTTTTCATTAAGATGTATATAATTACCCTTTGACAATTTTTAACATAAATACCACTAATTTCTTGATATTATATATTTCCATTATTTTTAATTTTTTATGGGAGTTGTGATTCATGTTTAACAAATTGGATGGAGTTTTATTTTACAATATCACCTTTCATCAGGATTTTTTATGATTTTGCATCCAATAATGATATTATAGGAACTTTCTCTAGTAAAAATCATTTCATTTATTATCATATATTATTTCAAGAGAATAAATTTTCCCTAAATTTTTCTCTCTTTATGTACTCAATATTTCAAATTAATATTTTATAAAAAATCATCATTATTTATCACTTTGATCAAAAGAACATTTTTCTCCTTAAACAATGTATTCTAAAAAAGTTTTTTATTTTTTTAAAATTATTAAAATTGATTATGGAGTTAATTTATCCCCATGTTTTACATTTTATAAGAAAATGGTTGCAATATTCATTTCATTTTCCAAAAAAATTCTTATTTTAATTTTATTTAAAATGACAATGAAATCATTATTTTTTCTTGTACAACTTGAATGAAATTTCCTACCATTATGAATATTATTTCATTTGAAATATCCATCAAAAAATTTAATGTTTAAATTCAATGAAATTTTTTTGGGAATTTTTTTTATTTTTAAACTTTTTTATAGGAGATTGAATATTTTCCTCATGAAATATATTAAATGATTTTAAATTTCTTTTTATATGTATTTAAGGATAATTTAAATGAATATTATTTTAAAAAATGTTTTAAAACGATTTTTTTCAAATTAGAATGGTTATTTTTATCATGAAAAGTATTAAATAATTTTTAAATATTAGTTTATAATTTTTCAAGATTACATTATATAAAAATTATTTGATTTTATATAATTTTTTAAAAAGTTCATTTCATAGAGAAAATAGTAATTTCTATATGAAATATTATAAATAGTATTTAAAAATTATTTCCCATCTATGATGACATCGATTAAGGATACCTTTTCCTAACAAAGGATATGATACAAGGATTCAATTATTATTATTTCTCGAAATAGTTTATTATTGTGATGGGATTATATTTTTAGAAACATGTTTCTCTTCCATAAGTTATACCCTGAGAAAATTATTATGAAACCAGATTCATTTGATGGGTTTTACTATGTTTAAATGATGAAATTACTATAATTGTTTATTTTATTATCTTATATTATTATATGATATAATGTTCATGAAACCCATTTAATTTCTTGGGTCATGATATTATAAATTATTTATGATATAGTGGTATAAATATTGTTTATTTTCATTTTAAAACTAGTGGGACCATTATCACCCTCTAATTCATTGGTAAATGATTTATATCTCATGGGAAAGAGAGAACTGGAATGTGGTGTGAACCTTGTTAAAAATGGAATTTTTCCACTACAATAGTCTTAGGAGAGAATCATTACTACTATAATGTACTATGGAGTGATCTCATTCTACTATTATTGTTTTGATGATGATACATGACTAAAAATAAAGGCTCACTATTACATAAGAATATGATCTTTGATATTAATGGAATGGTTTTCATATTTTATACACCCATTATCATACCCATAAGAAGATTTTATGATTATATATCTTCTTTTCATTACCTTTTCATCGAATTTTATATCAACCATTATTATTTTTCTATTACTGAGTTTATGATGAAATGTTTTAATTACTGTATGAATATAAAGATAAATCAATGGGAATATATTTTTCATAAACATTAATGATCATTCACTAAATAAGAATATTGAGTACCTATACTCTAAAAGGAACTAAACCATTATAATCCACATGAATTAGTTTTTTTAAATGTAATGAATATTCATCTAAAATATGGAATATCAATTTATGAAAATAGCAGGCTAACTATGTTCGATATACTTGTAACTCTTAAGAAATAATAGAATGTGGTAAAATAATATATATATATATATATATAAGAGATTTATTATGATTATTACCTTGTCATATAGAATCCTCCATTGGATCACGTTTTAAAGAAAATAGGGTAAGTATTTTAGGATGAAAATACTAGAATATGGAATCAGTATTTGGGGAGATATTTTTCCTGGTTTTTTTAGCCAACTATATTAAGAGTTTTGAATAATCTAGAGGATATACCTCCCTTTTATAATTGTGGACTGATATTTCTATAAACATAAAAAACTATTCAATAATGGAATATCATTATCTCCCTGAATGACTAAAAAATTTATAACTAATTGATTTTTAGGAAATTTGTGGTTTTTATGAAACGCCCAAAAATACATTGAAACACATTTTAAACATGTTACTCGCTTATCCTATACATTTACATAGTTATACCATTTTAGTTTTTAATATGGTAACTAGTTTTTTATCTTAGTTATTTAATACACTAATACTAAAATAAAATGAACCTTATTGTATAATATTTATCCATTGATTATAAATAAGAAATTTGGATTATCAAATAATAATTCAATAAGTGTGGTTTATTAATATTAAAACAAGACCTTGTGACGTTTAATACCTAATTTTAACCTTAATTAAATTAACTTGTTTTGAATGCTTTTAATAACCATTATTAATGAAAATTTAGTTGAATTTTTTACCACATATATATTATTATTATTTGGAATATTTAATTAGTTTTATAAAATGCAATTCACCTGTGTTCTAAAATTTAATTTGAATCCCCACAAATTGTGATAAAACTATTTTTCAAGATATACATTTTTCATTTTTAAGATGATCTTATAATTACTGTATTACTATTAATCATAATAATTAGTACTGAAATTGATATAGTGAGATATATAATTTATAATTATCATTTAAATCCATTATATATATGGATTATTTTATTTAACTAAAAATTTTAGACATTTATCCTTTTAAAACAAAATAGTTCCCTGAAAAATATTTTTTTTCTAGAAATTGAATATTTTACCTCCAAATAGTTATATATTTATTTATATTAAATTAATAGATATTAAATTATTATTTATAAATATTAATACATATTATTATAGAGAAAATTTATAACAGTTAACAAAAATATTCCTTCATAAAATATTATTTCTAATAGAAAATATCAAAAAAGTTATATGATAATTTATCAATATAAGATCAAAATTAAGATTCATCATGTAAAAATGGGATGTTTTTAGAGGAAATAATTTAATGTGCATTGTGTTATATTTTTATTAAAATATAATTTTATCCTATTTCAATTTTGGATTTTGTGATACGTTCTTCCCTCCTATAAAATTTTTATCCTCAAAATTTGTAGGAATTTTACATTATAAAAAATGTACAGAATTATTAATGATAACATCTTCTAGTTTCTATATTTTAGACAGAATATTATGATTTATAAAAAGAAAATTTACCAGTATAATCATCTAATTCCTCAAATATTTCTCTCTAGTATCAATAATCTAGATACTCTTATCAATTTATGATAGATCGTGTTTAAATCCTATTTCTTATGACGTGGTAAAATGTGTTTGATCTAGCATGTACATTTTTTAAAATTATATATTGAAAAAATTATGTAATTTAGATAGTCTTGGTGGTTTTTACAATTACGAAGTATCAATTCCAAATATTTCAAAATTTTTAGTGGGAACTATGTACCTGGGGCTTAGTTTCCCCTTGTTACTAAAACCTACGACACCCATCCATGAATATACATTCTAGAAAATTTGATTTACAACTTTTAATTCTAGATTATTCCCCAAATTACGTACATATCCCATTATCAAACATTTTGAAACTCTAATATAAGCTTGAATAATAGTTTTTTATATCCTCAACATTTTCTAATCCTACATTTTTTCATTTCAATAACATCATCATGTCAAGTTGTAGTACGACCTCTATTTCAATAAAAAATTTATTCATCTTCATTTTAATACATGAATTTAAAATATTATTATTATAGAACTATAAAAAGGTAAATATTAATCCTTAATACATAAAATGTTATCAGATCACATCCTCAACTTAATATCAAATTTATTAATAGTCCTTTAGTTAGACTTATCTATTTTAAGATGGTATGAACTTATCAATTGAAACATAGTATTTAGAGATTTATGAAGACTCATCAAAAATATTGATGTAAAATGTGGATCATCATCAAAGATAATTGAATTTTTGGAACCATAATGTCCTAATAATTTATTAATATAGAGCCTTCTAAGGCACTCAATAGGAAAATAATTTTTTTATATTAATAAATGTTCAAATTTGGTTAAGAGACTAACAACTGTCCATATTTCATTATTTTTTTGGTGTCTTTGATAGACATGTGAAACTCTTATAGTTATTACCTCCAATTTACAAATAGGAATACAAATATCTTACAGTAATCCTCTAGGATTGTCTCTCATCCTTCACATGTTGTAAAATTAGACATATAGACACATAATCATTCACTTCCCACTTCATTTTATCCCACAAAAAATGTTCCCTAAAATCTCTATATATCTTGATTCGACTAGGATTTATGGAAAAATTTGATCTATGACAAAAATATCAAAATCCATATTTAGATCTTGTATTGATGGAACAAAAAATCATTTCTTAAATTTTAAAATGGCATCTTCACAAATGAAGTATTCCATATTCCCATCCCTCATAAATGTAATTTCATTATGATAATATTTATTGTGATACTAAGAAATTTTTATCTTCTGAAATATAAATGGTTTCAAAAATTTTTGAAAAAATGAGTGATATCTCATATTCTTCAAAAATTTTGATAACCATAATTGATTTATACAAGATCATAGGATCTCTACCGGTCCTCATTTGGGTTATAACTCAATGATCATTCCTACACAATGAATTGTCTACTTTATTTTCCTTCCCTTGTTGGTAGTTTATTGACAAATTATATCCTTGAATATCTACATCCATATACATTTCTTTATGTAAAGATATTTTATGAAAGGATTCATTTTAGGATCTTTTGGTCTATTAATATTTCAAATCGTTCACTATAAATATAATGACTCTATATCATAAAAGAAAACATAAGAGATTATATATCTAGATCAGGGATTAATATGTCTTATTCATGATTATTTAACTACCTTGATGAATATGAAATAACATTATAATTTTCAGAAAGGAGAATGCCATTTACCTTTTTCAACACATCACTACATCTCACAGGACCATGATTTTATTTTCATAGAATAAATATGAGAGAGTTCATAAATATTATATTATATACTTTGAATCATTCTTCACGCTACATTTTCTATTTGAAATTAACCACTTTGAGTATATTCTTATATTACCGGTTATCTAATAAATAAAAATTATATAATAATCTTCGAGAGAAACCTAAAAAACAAATTAAACTATGTTCTTCATTTATGTTTTTTGTGTAGGTTATTCCATGTCTACCATTTTCATTATTAGGATAACTAAAATTTTACCCTTGGAGACAATATATCCATGAAAGGAAAATTATTGAAGTCTTAATTCTCACTTTCTAATTTCCCATATAACTCATTTCTTGTAAAAGACTCAATTATGATATTCATGTGATTATAATTATATATATAGTTTTTATAATACACAATGATAAAATAAATTAAAACAATAACAAAATTATAATGATATTTCATAAATAATATTATCTTTATATCCATAAGGACATAGGGTTCATTATTAAATCCAATTGGAATTACTATATATCAAAAATTTACATGCCTCATTTAAAAAGGTGTATCAAGAATGACTTCATTCATTAGTAATTATTGATGATACCCATATAGAAAGTCAATATTGTAAAAATATTGAGCTCCATGAAGTTGATCAAATAAGTAATCAATGTAAGGAAAATTATACATTCTCTTTATCATAATATTATTTATTTCCCTATAATCAACTCACAATTTAATTGATCCATATTTATTCTTAATAAAAATGGGGCTTACCATGGTGAAATAGTAAGAAGAATAAATCCCTCTTCATATAACTCCTCTAGTTGTTTCATTCACTCCACTAACACCACAATTGATTATTTATAAGGAATATCTAATATAGGACTTTCATCGAATATTTAATAAATGGAAATCTAAAATTTACACTCAAGTTTATACACTATAAATTAATATGTAAATAAATTAATGTATTCCTATTCCAAAGTAATATCTTAAATTTGAAGATTAGTTATTCAATATGTTGATTGTGTTTGATATTCCTCAAATGAATCTCATCCAGAAGATATACAAGGGGAGGATCGCTACATGAATCATATGATGATGTCTCCACTTAAGAAATAAGGAATTACACCTCTTTATCAAGAATCACAACTTCATTATAACTATAGTAAATCTTTGAATCATTTTTTGAAATATATCTCATTCCATGGATTATATCAAATTAAACAATATTTATTATAATAATGTAAAAAACAGTAAATCTTTATATTTTGAAATAGGGTCTTTCAGACACCTCGATGTTATAGTGAGACATCCACTAGTAGTATTGTCTAGAAACTCCCTTCTTAATGTGCATGGTAAGTATCTAATTTTCTTGAATAAATGGAAGATTAAAAATAAATACACAAATTAAATAAATCAATGGTTAAATTTATGGTTATGAATAAAGTACCTCCCAACATATCAATGTGTATATCCAAATTATATATAGTAAACATATAGGCTTCTCCTTCTCCCCTCATCCTCTTATATGGTATATTCTCATGATGACTTGGCAATTTGTTTATTTAATTCACCATTTATTTAATGTTGAAGAAATTTATTGTAGTGGTAACTTTCAAACCCTTTCATTCAAGAGCTAGATGTCCCTTATATATTAACTAGTATAAATCTTTCATGCCTATCAAGAATTTTCCAATATCTTTCATTATTCACTTTTCTCATAACAAAAAAATCATCATCATTTTCATCATTGATGTACTCCCTTTTTCATGGGGTTACTATGGCAACTTATTCTATTTATTCCACTTGAATATATATGATCTATATAATCGCATCTATATCTTGTTGTAACATAATCTATTTAATATTCTATTAAAATGTTTGAGAAACCATTTTCCTATGAAGACTTGTTTTAATTCCTTAAAATAAATGATCAATCTTGAAATCCATATTTCTTATATATGTCCAAATATACATGGATATGCTTTTGAATGTATCCTCATAAAACAAAACTAATTCTTATTCCCATTAGTCTATTATAGTGAAAAATCACATCATTTCAATCCATTATCATGAGGGACATTTTAGTGGAGTAATGCCTTATTAAAATATATCTATTCATCTATTATATTTCATCATTGAAGTTAGTATTCTCGATCAATGGCCATAATTTACCTGCATCACAGATGATATAATAAACTTCTATTATAATCTATTATTTTTTATCACATCCAAAGGATAAAAATAATTTTTCATGGGAAAAAATCCATAGCTCAGCTACTTTGGTATTATTACTCTCATGTATTATAGGGGATTATTTCACATTATGTGATCCAATATATGATAATCACATGGTAGAAAAAAAATTTCTCTCAATTCAAGAATAGTAATATTTCATTACATAATTATTATCGTCTAATATAGTCATGATTAGTTAGGTTTCAATGTGAACTATATTTTATTGCATGGAAATGAAATATCTATATTGGACATGAGTATTGATAAAAAAACTTCTTTAATGTTCTATTTTTAAACAATGTAAAATATTTATTTAGTGCTAAAAATTATTAATTTTAAATCATAATGTGTAATTATAAAATATGGTAAAATAGATAATATAATAAAAATTTTATTATTTTTTATTATTAGAATATTGAAAATTTTTTATTTACAAACATAAATATTTATCAAGTCATTCACAGTGTTTTTTAATTATAATTTTTGTTATCACAAGAATATCAAACAAAATTTTCAAACTTGGTGCATAGTATGTGATATATTCATGAACATGGTTATTATGATGTCAATTCCCATTGCATACTATTCATTGTTTTTACCCCTAGTTACAACTATTATATAACTATGTCTACTTGTAGTATCTTTATAGAGATATATTAAGAAAAAAACCACAAAATATGTTCTTTATAAAAATATTTGGAGGTTTTTCTATAAATTTAATCATGCACTTCAATATTTTTATGTCCTTGATATTTTTTTAATATTTAATCAAGTTCCCAAGTACAATAATAAAATTCCTCCGATACTAACAATACCATCCTTGACTCTGGTAACCTAAATTTGCAGGTTTCATTATTATATTAGTGTTATGATAAAGGTAGTAAAATACCAAAATACTGATGAATTATGTAGTCTTTAAGCGCTATATACAAATAATAATACAATTTTACATTATGTATAAAATATAAATAATATTATTGGAAACATTAAAAATCTATGAACTCATTCAAAAAAACTCTTCTTCTTATACTACGGTTAAGATAAAAAATAAGGGTGATCTCAAATAATAAATCTGGGTTATGTAATATAAAAATGATAATTATTCAGTAAGGGATAATAAATATGGAAATGTAAATAATTGAGAATTCATGAAATTTAGTTATCAATATGATAATAACATATGGACTGAAAATATTCGTCCCTGGACTAGGTGGTGCACGATGACCACCCTCTCTGCGCCACCCCCGTCGGGGGGGGGGGGGGGGGCATCCCTTCCGCATTAGAGAAGCTCCCCCTTTTATTTTGTTATCAACCCCTATTTTCTTACCTTGGTTCTCCATAATTTTTATTATCCCTTAGGTCCTGGACCTTCTCGATGGCTACCCTATACTCGCGATTTCTATCGCAGAATTTACTGATGCTTCAACACTCTATGATCAAACAATGGTGTCTCTATAGTGATTTGGGTATGTTTTTTTGAACTCCCTTCTCCTTTGTAGAATCCCTCTATAATTCGTATCCTTGTGAATATGGTTTGGAGATACATGTGAGTAGACTCAAGAATGAGCTCCATATTCCATACTATATCCCCATGGATTTTTGTCGATGTTTACGTTTCTAGACCTCCAGTAAAAATTTTTTGGATTACAATAAGAGAATAATTTTGGTGGATGCAGCAGGTGGTGTTCTAATCCGAGGTGAACTTCTATTCATGGTGTTCTCGCCTTGGGAACTTCCCCACTCATGCTGATGCGGAAGGAGGGGTCAACATGGAAGTATTGAAGGGCCTGATTCTACCCCCTTTTTTTACTCCTCAATATTTGTATCATGTGGATGCTACTAACATACAATAGACTTAATTAGGCCTATCAAAAGAATTGGTGGGGGATGGAATTGTCTCTCAAAGTGAAGATAAGGTGGTTCGTAGTGTGAGCTCGGTTGAAATGTCTCATAAGCAACACATGATACTACCTCCAGAGCCTACAGTAATTGATATCTTCAATATATTGAGAGGATATAGAAGGCCCCCTGGAGCGAAAGTAGGAACTATAAAAATATAGCAATGGTGTATATGCATACCACGAGGGATCCGACTCACATGGCCTCAGATGGGTCATACACTTGAAATACTATGGGGGGCCAATGTCCTACACCTATGCCATGGATGTGTGCGAAGGCAGTTGAATAATCCCTAGAGGGGGGATTCCACCAATAGGCGTGGGGACTTCCAAGGTTGTTATGGAGTGGGAGGCGCCGAGGCACATCACATATCATCCGATTAAAAAATAGATCACCAAGAGAAATTTGGCCAATCTCAATTTGAACAAAAATTTTGATAAACAAGTTGTTGAAGGAGGGGATGAATATAACAACACTTGTCCCTCAGAAGTCGAGACTAATGGAGAATGACCATTATCTAAAATATGAGAGTATGGTATTGGCCTGCACAACCTGATGTGGAAGAAGGGGAATAAATAGAACAGTAACCCTGAAAGTTGCATTGTCACCAAGAATCTGAAATCAATGGGATGAAGAGACTACTTGTATCTTCATAGGCAGATGGAGACATGGTCATCCAAGAAAGTTATTAATCCTAAAGAATAGGAACCCCATCCAATGGTAGAAGGGGATTTTTCATAGGCTGAGGGAACCACGACTGGTGGAAACGTGCGTCAAAAAGTAGGCCAAAATGGTTCCCCAAAGCAACAGGAGGAGGGGTATGTTGAATTTTTTGAGTCTCCTCAAGCTGATGCAATTGAGATGATTGTGGTTCAAAATGGGATGATTCCTCTTCAATTAAGGGATGTTTGGTTAGTGGAGATGGTTGTGCACGCTACTGAACAATGGCTAGAGGAAGGGACTCCTGATGGTAGTCAACGATAGGAATATGCATCTATTGACCCCAATATGGAACTTCTCATGCATTCATAGGAAGGGATGTTGGAGGACATATGGATAGTTAAGGCATAAAAGGAAGAGGTTAATCAAATGATGGAAATAATGATACAAGTGGTAGTTTCTAGGGAGCAAGGTGATTGGATAGAGAAGCAAGACTGTATATTGATTAGAGTGTTTAACATAGGGGAGAGTAGAAAAAAAGAGTACATTCACACATGTGATTATCTAGAATAGCACTAAGAAGACGTCTTAAAAGATGACCTACACATCCAAGTAAATTCTATATCATAGAAATTATGTAGGGAAATTGAGTCTAAATGGATTAATATTTTCTTTGATAAGTTTTTAGTTTCTTTTACTCCCTGACGATGTATGTTGTGGGGGTTCTCACTTCCCCCATGAAAGTGTTTTAATACTAAAAAAGATACATTGGAAGAAACATAGAAATAATAGTTAGATATGTGACAATCAATATTGAATGTAACTTACTGGAAAAAACATTCTAGTTATTAAATAATGTGAGAAAAAAATGAATATGAGGATAATATCAATGAAATTATATAATGGATAATTATAAATACCATATCAATAAAATATAATGGTTAATTTTGGACATCAAGTTATAAAACATCATGATATTTATACCACCAATACATTTCACAAGGAATTTTAAATCAATGGGTCAAAATCGATTTATTTTGGCCAACTGATTTTTCTCATGAGACCTACAAATACATCATAGAGATATATAATTATTGGCCCAAAATATCCCATCATGTCCAAAGTAGTCATCATAAATTGAATTATTGATTAAATTCATTGAAAGTATTATATATCTATAAATATTTGTTTTGATAAATGAATAAAATATATTAATATAATTCCATTTAATAAAATAAATTTCAATGTAAACACTATATATATGAAAATTATAATGTTTGGGAAATACTAACACCCATGAAACAAATGTTATTGATACATAATAGAAGGTTAATTTCCATTGAATATTGATCATAAAAAAAGTAATTTTCGAAAATTAAATATATTAATCACATAAATAATTTAGAGATTGTTGGTGATCATCATTTCATTGGTAATATATATTTCTGAAATAAAGTCATGTACATTTTAAAAAAATGGATTTGAAGTGAAATATAAATATAAATGTTCATAAAATAGATTTATATCCAAAACCACTGAATATGTGTATAATAAGATACAATTTTTAAACTAATTATGATAAAGGGGATGTCTATTATCATATTATACCTTAATAAAAATTATTATTGACTTTTTGTTGAAAATTACCCTTTTGAAAAACATTAGAAATGATCCTTTATATCCAATTTAAAATTTCGAGGATATTTGTAAAAAAAATTACATATAATGTTACTATTTTAAATGAATTTTGTAATAAAAATTGAAAAACCTTGAAATAGAAGATTAATATATCTGATTTCAGGAGAAATCATTTTTTAAACATTATGTAACTAATTATTCGATTCAATAAACAACTAGAGAAAATGTGGGATTCCAATATGTTAAATTTTTAATTATCCAATGTATGATAAATATAATTAGTTATTATGAATGATAAATGATAAGATTCCTTTAATGAGAATAAAACAACTCCTATAAAAAAGTGAGATTGTAAAATATATTGTTAACTATTTGGAAACATTAATGTTATTACACCATGGACTAATAAACATAAATCGAAACATTAAACATAATTAATAAATATATATTCAATATAAATACATAAATAGTTTAGTTTATATACCATATAAATGTGAATATGTGCATATTAACAAACATGTCTTAATAGAATGAAAATTTAGATAAAATCTATTACCTTAGGTGTCCCTTGAGGTAAATGTTCTCTAAAATACATTAAAATGGCTTTATGAAGTTTATTCTTTTATTAATGATTCGTATTCATGTTTATAATAACAAATATTATTATATTATGTCTTCTTACCACATTTTCATTAAAAATATTTTTTTATTAATTTTTTGGTTGTTAATTGCCTTGTATTATCATTATTTTTTTTCTCATTACAGTTATATTTTTATTAATATGTTATATTTAAAAAGTCTCTAAAACAATATTACTGTTATAAATACCATACATAGTAATTATATCAAAAATGATAACTATTTGTTCAAATTGGACATGGAAAATGAATCGCATATGTTTATGGAGGTAGTAGGTCGTATGTTTACACAAGTGACCATATCACTCTCTTAATGGGTGAAAGGGTAAAGAAGTAGATGACATATTAATTTTATAGAATAAATTTTACATCATAGTCATTAAATAAACTACTTATTTCCATCATTATGACTATCCATGTGAGTGGTAAACGGAAGAAAAAATACATCAATTCATGAAATAGGTAGTCTGTTGTACAATAGTACGATGACATTATTTCCAATTTTAAGGAGAAAGAGAATGATAAATGTTATTCAATAAACGTAATAACATGTCTGTAAATTGAGGTAATTGGTGGTATAATATTTTATGTTTTAATATATTAAGGAATTTGGTCAAATATGAAATAAAAAATAAAGATATACATAAACATGATTACCTTCTATTAGAGATTCATCATTTGGATCTCTTCTTAATGAATGAAGGGTTGGAAACCTAGGAATACTATTACATCTATAATATGGATAAGGGTATTAGGGGAATATTCTTAAATTTTTTTGTTAGGAAATGTAACGACCCGAATCCGAAGCCACATAATTGGTGCCCCATACGCGGTTCGCCACATGACCTCAAGTGCGTTTCCCCAAACACCAGAGGCTGCCAAATAGCAGCGAGGGCCTTGGTGAGTCTATGGGGAAACTATTCCCTCATTTGGTAAAATATACACAGGAAGAATAAACATAAACAATAGCCGAAGCAGTAAACATCATAAAACAACTGAACTATGAGTCGAAGCAATGCCTGATGTAATAATGATGCGGAATGGTACATGTATCTATGGAAAGCAGTAAACAAAACAACGTGCTGAAATACAACTGAAACCAAAGTACTAAACGTAAACAGCAACTCCAGCAGCATCGCGAGCCAAAGCCCGATCCCATGATCTACAACTCCAACTAGCTATCAAGTACCTCAGGTAGAAGGGCCAGAATCTCTATCTACACCTACAACCATATAATCTATTTAGGACGAATGGAAGGACCCAAACAGGGTGTGCGAATAATCCCAGTAAGCAACCACCACAAGATTTTTTCCCTACAGTCAGTGAGTAATATAGAAAAATTAAAGGAAAATAAGTACAGTAATGGACTAATAGTACATCAGTAAAAAATCATAACAATTATAATTCACATTCATTTAATTAAACAGCCAGGAAAAACTCGAAAAGCTTTCTATTCCAAGGTAAATCATGTAACAACAAAAATATCCCAGAAGACTACCTAAACACAAGCAGTGCAAAACCCAAGCTTGTTCTTTGGCTTGGTGGAATTGTCACAACCAACCATCAAAATTCACACTAACCCTATGGGTGGCACAAACTAGAATACCCCTATAGTCCAGTAATCAAACAAGGCACAAACACTATGGGAACCTCACATGTCAATTCCCATATGGTCTTGCAAGGATTGCTATAGAATCTCTAAGGAAGAACATATGTCTAATTCCTCCTCTGGTCTCGATGCTAGTGTAAACTAAGAACACTCTTGGGTAGCACAAATTCCTATTCCCATAGGTCCTACGTACAAAACTAATACCAAAAGACCCTCTAGGGAAGCACTTAATCGCATATTCCCTCTTTGATCTCCCAAACCAGGTTCTCACAGCCCTGAGCAGTCCAGTCGTGCGTAATTGACTGTCAGCATCCCTAATTAAGTTCAACGAATACATGGATAAAATCTACAATGCATCAAAATCATTTAAACAGTAGGCAACATACGCAAACAGTTATAACAAGTAAACTATCAATTGCAATAGGGTTTGCCTCACAGGAAAACGGTGTCGAATGTCAATAAATATACAAGCAGGGAGAAACCACATGTGGGGTGATCCTCAAACATGTAACCAAGAATATATTAGCTACAATTAATCATAATCTTACAAGAAGTCTAGGGAAATTAAATAATTGGGTAAAAATATTCTACCCGGGATACCATATACATGGGTATCCGGCACTTTTGCAACCAAAACACAAAGAACATCAATGTAGGGCAACAAACCACCTACCTTAATCCTTGAAGATCGATATAATTGAACCTCAGTCCATGAATTTGACTATAACAGAGTAGATCTGAAAAAACATCTAAAACATTCAACCTCAGATAACTCACACGAGAGGAAAATTGGGAAATGAGGCTAAAGAAGAATCAAGAACTCACCGCTGTAATTCTTCTGCAATCGATGGAGTTTGATTCGGACAACCGGTGATAGATCAGTGGCTCGGAGAAGAATCGGCCTCCTTGGATGCTATGGATGAAATTTGGCAGAGAAGAAGACGTTTATGTGTATTAGGAGCTACCCCAGTGTTGATTCAATAAGGTTTTCCTTTTGACTATTCCATTTTTTCTTGTTTTGAAAATCACAAACACCTAATCTTTAAGGAAATTTCTTTTATAAGGAAAATTTATTTTATAAGGAAATTCATTTTTAAAAGGAAGATCGCTTTTGTAAGAAAAATTATCCTTATCATATTTTTATCCATATATTTCTTATGTATAAGATTCAGATTCATTTTTATATTCTCGGAATCATTTGAAACTTTGATATGAAGCATTCTGTTTTAGGTTCCGAATTCTGGATGAGAACTGTAATAAAGTTCTACTCCGAATTCTGGATACGAATTCTCATTACGAATTCTGATGATGAATTCTCATTACAAATTCTGATGACGAATTCTCATTACGAATTCTGATGAAGAATTCTCATTACAAATTCTATTGACGAATTCTCATTCCAAATTCTCATTCTGAATTCTCCTATTAAACAGAATCTGATCATCTTTGTTTTATACACTCCGAATTTATTTAGACTCTGAAAATTTATTTTCACACTCTGAACCTTTGAGTTAGACATTAAACGATTTTTTACTATCTGTTTCACTTGTTCTGTTATAAAAAGATGTCGTCTATTCTGTTATAAACTAACTATTGGTTAAGTTACACGTGTACAGGTCCCTCTGACTTTTAAAGAAAATATGACCCTTGGAAAGGAGGTCGACCTTGCCTATAAATAGGAGCTCATTTGGAAGAGATAAAAGAGAACTTCTTTGAAATTGTTCTTACATGCTGTTGAAGTGATTTATATAGAGAGAGGCTCTTAATAACTCTCAAATCATTATGAGAATCTGAATTTTGGTGATTACATTTGAGGACTTATGGGGATTGGAAGACAGAGGTGACGACTACCTTGATGTTCGAGGGTTTCCTTGTTGAGGAAGACAGAGGTTGCCAACTACCTTGAAGTTGAGGGCTTGCGGGGATAGTAAGACATAGATTTTGATCTTCATATCAAGGGCTTACCCTGGTGTGGGTAAGACAGACTTGCTTGAATGTATAAATCAAGGGACCTTTATCCAATGTTTTTGGATACCCTTCTCTTTGGGTTAAAAGGCTTATATCTTGTCACTTGTAGTTTTACTACTTGTTTGTTTCCACTGCTTATTGTATTGTAAGGAAAGTATAACCTTCTTATATTTCCTTACACTTGTACTTTGATAAGTTTAGATTCTACGGGCTTTAAGGTAGAATCTCATATTGTAATCTTTAGTTAAGTTTCAATTTCTGGATTCGTATTTCTAGAACCTACTTTCGGAATCCCTTTCCATTTTTAAGCAAGTACATAGAACTTGAAGTTTATAACTTCATTCCTTATTCCTATTTTTCATTTGGTGTTAGAGGTGTTGTGAATTTTCTTAGTTTAACTTTGTTAAACTTAGCACTTTCCTTATCTAAGGAAAACATAGTTATATGTAACCAATATTAAAGGTTCCAAAATAATTTTTAAAGTATACAATTCACCCCCCCCCCTTTTGTATATTGAGCATCTTCATCATTATTTCGATCCTAAAATTGGTATTAGAGGTTGGAAACCTCATACTCTATACCAATCCTACATTTGGTATCAGATCTTGTCTCTGAAATACTTGTAATCACGTATAAGTTTTTCTTGCTCACTTTATCATTCTGAACTTTCTCATTCCAAACTTTTTCATTCTGAATTTTGTCATTCCGAACTTTATGATTAAGAACTTTTTCTTCTAACAAGTTTGTGTGCCGAAGGTTATTTTAAGTATGGCAGGAGACAATGTTGGTTCCATTGATAATCTACATCCTACAAGACCACCAATCATTGATTGTAATGACTATGAATAATAGAGAGATTGAATGAAGACTTTTGTTATCAATACTGGAGTGGAAAACATTTTTATGCTTACTAGAGATTATAAAATTCCTGATATGGCAGTTAGATCTTTTACTAACCTAGAAAAGCAAGAGTGTCAACTCAATTATAAGGTACGCAATACCTTACTTTTTTCAATGACTAGAAATATATATAGCCAAATTTATTCTTATAAAGTAGCTAATTGTATCTGGAAGAAGTTAGAGGTTACACACTTTGGAACTTCTAAAGTGATTGAGAATAGGAGAGCTATTCTTAGAGCTAAATATCATGGATTCAATTTTCCTTATGGTGAACCAATTTGTAAAGTCAAACAGAGGTTCATGACTATAGTAAATATCTTACAGTGTATGGGAGAAAAAGGTTTAGAAGATGAAGAACTTGTGGATAAGATAATTGATATTATGCACAATGAGTGGGAATCCAAAAGAACTCCTATAGATGAGAACAGGAAGGTCACTCTAATTTCTCTTGATGAGTAATTTGGAACTCTTCTCCAACATGAAACTAGAATAAAGAGGGATGCTGAAAACATCAAAATGAAGAATGGGAATGGTACTGTTGCTTTTACAACAACATCAAATCATATGAAAGCTAAGACTCCTGAGAGAGTAACCAGATCCAAGTCAAAGAAGATGGCTGTTCAATCCGAATCTCGTGAGATTGATGTATCTAAAAATGAATTAGAAAATCTTTCTCGAAAGATGAACAAGATAGCTGGTCAGAGAAATTTCCAATCCAAGTATAAGAAAAAGGACAGGAAAGATAGGAAAGATGGAGAAGTCACATGTTATGAATGCAAGAGAGCTGGAAATGTTAGAGCAGATTTCCCTTTTCTCAAAAAGAACGAACGGAAAGAATGGAATTCATACAGGAACAGAAAGAAGTATTATCAAGACAAAGCTAAAAATATTATGAAAGCTAGTGATACCTGGAGTGCCAGTGGTGGTGACTCTTCAGATGAATCTTATGATTATGTATCTTTTGGACAAAAGAATCTTGGTCTTATAGCTAGATTACTTATTGACAATCATTACATTATGGCTAAGGTATGAAGTGCTGAATCATTGACCAATGTTTCTTTAAATTATAAGGATAGTATGTATTATAATTCTTATGATGAAGAATCCTCTTCTGATAAAGAAAATACTTTACCTACCTATGAATAAGTCTCTAGGTTTGCTGAACATCTTGATATTGAGAACTATAAAGTCGACAATAATCTTGATAAGGCAAGCTCTAGGAATTCTATTCTTATGAAAGAAATATCAGATCTTTCTAAGGATCTTGATAGAAAAAATTATGATTTTGAAAGTATTATAAAAAATCATGAAGAAGTATGTTCTATGAAGAACAAACTTTCTAAAGAATTAGAAAAAGTAATTTCTACGAAAATTGTTTTCGAGCCTAGATCTAGTTCTAAATCTGGCGATTTTTAAGAAAAAAACTTGGTTATCAAACTCAAGTCTGAAATCTGTTCCTTAAAGAAGTTCTTATCAAACATTACCCATGGTAAGGAAAATTTTGATAAAATGTATTCCCAAATACGACCTTTAAGAAAAAAATCCAGATTTGGTTATACCCATGCAAAACCAATTTTCATTAACAATTATTTTGTTCCTCAAAGTGCCCCATTTTATACCAAGTGTCAATGTGGTGGTCACTGGGCAAAGAATTGTTCCTTAAACAAAACCCAATCATTAGGATTTCAAAAATCATTCTTTTCTAAGAAGATGTGGGTACCTAAAATTTTGTTATCTGGAAATCTCGGATCCAAACAAGGTTGGATTCCGAAAGTCTAATTCTTTTCTCGATTTCAGGAAAATAAAGTGAGTACCAGCAGTAACACATGGTACATGGATAGTGGATGTTCCCGTCACATGACTGGTAACAAAAGCTATTATGAAAAGATTATCAAAATGAAAGGAGGAAAGGTAACATTCTGAGACAATGATAAGGGAGAGATTTTTGGTATTGGTAATATTGTTCTTCTATGAAAAACCTTGATTTCATATGTTCTTTTTGTTAAGGGTCTTAAGCACAACCTCATTAGAATAAGTCGGTTATGTGATGAAGGATATCTTGTGAATTTTAGGAATGATAAGTTCTTACTTCACAATTCATGGAAGAATTTATTCTCTCAGCCAATAAATTTTAGAATGTTTACACCTTAAATTTATAAGACCTTAGGAGCCAAGATTTACCTTGACTAAGTGCAATGGAAGATCATTTCTGGCTTTGGCATAGAAGACTAGGTCATTTCAACCTTAGAAACTTATGTAAACTCTCTAAGAAGAAACAAGTTAAGAATCTACCGGTGCTTAGATTTGATTCTTCTAATGTTTTTGATCCCTGTCAATATTGAATGAAACATAAATCTCGTTTTAAATCAATAAGTGAAGTCTCAAAAACTAATGCATTACAGTTAGTGCACATGGATCGTTTTGGTCCAACAAAAACTGGATGTATTGGAGGTAAATACTATGTGTTTGTTCTAGTTGATGATTACACTAGATTTACTTGGGTTTATTTTCTAGCAAAGAATTCTGAATCTTTTTCTTATTTCAAAAGTTTTAGAGCTGAAGTTAAAAATGAGAAAACCCTTCCATTGAAAACTATTCATAGTGATCATGGAGGAGAATTTCAAAATTCTGATTTTGATACTTTTTGTAGTAGAAAAGGTATTACTCACAATTTCTTAGCACATAGAACTCCTCAGCAGAATGGTGTAGTTGAGAGAAGAAATAGAATTCTTCAAGAGATAACTAGAACCATGTTGAGTGAATATTATATAGCTAGACATTTCTGGTCTGAAGCTGTAAGTACTGGTTCTTATACTATAAATCGAGTTTTGATTAGACCTTTTCATAATAAAACACCTTATCAGTTATGGAATGGTAGAAAACCAAGACTATCATAATTCAAGGTCTTTGGTTGAAAAGTATTAATTTTGAATACTAAATATAACCTACATAAATTCCCACCAAAATCTGATGAAGGAATTTTCTTAGGTTATTCCACAAATTCTAATACTTATAGTGTTTTTAATAAAAATACTTGTACTGTTTAAGAAACAGTGCATGTAAAAATTGATGAGTCTGATCCTTTTGTTTTTAAACAATCCCAGTCTACATCCTCAGATGTGTTTTCAAAAACTGATTATCAACCTTTGATAAAAGATCCTTCTGATAAGGAAAATGTTCTAGAAGATACTTCTAAAACATTTACCCTAGAAGACTTTCTACCCTATGTTGATGAACAAGCTTTTCAAAACCCAAATCAGGTGTTTCTCAAGAATCATCCCAGTGATAGTATAATTGTTGATATAAATCAACCAGTAAGGTCTATAAGTTCCATAAGAAATGAAGTAGAACATCTAGAATTTCATTGCCAATTAGAACCAAAAAGCACTGATGAAGATTTAGGTGATAATGATTGGATCAAAGCCATGCAAGATGAACTAAATGAATTCGAAAGGAATAACGTCCGGACTTTGGTTGAAAGACCAAAGGAAACTTCTGTTATTGGAGAGAAATGGGTTTTCAGAAATAAATGTGATGAAAATGGAGTCATAGTAAGAAATAAAGCTAGACTTGTTGCTAAAGGTTATAATCAGCAAGAGGGAATAGACTATGAAGAAAACCTATGCTCCAGTACCTAGACTTGAATATATCCATATTCTACTTGCCTTTGCAGCTTTCGTTAATTTCAAACATTTTAAAATGGATGTGAAATGTGCTTTTCTTAACGGTTATGTTCAAGAGGAAGTTTTTGTTGATCAACCTCCTGGCTTTGAAGATACAAAACATCCTGATCATGTTTTTAGACATACCAAAGCTCTGTATTGTCTTAAACAAGCCCCACGAGCATGCTATGATAGACTCAAAAGATTTTTGCTTCAAAATAACTATGTTATGGGAAATTCAGATCCAACCCTTTTTATAATGAAATATAAGAAAAATGATTTGATTGTTCAAATTTATATTGATGACCACATATTTGTTCAACTCATCAATATTTAACCGACTCTTTTTCAAGTCTAATGAAATCTAAGTTTCAAATGAGTATGATGGATGAGTTAACTTTTTTCCTTGGTTTTCAAATTTCTCAAAAACCAGTAGGAACCTACATATCTCAACATAATTATATTAAAGATATTCTCAAAAAGTATGGTTATGACAACACTAAGAGTATAAGTACTCCCATTGGTACCTCAAACCCTTTAGATCTTGATGAAGCTGGGAAACCAGTAGATCAAACATCTTTTAGAGGTATGAGAGGAAGTTTACTTTACATAATAGCTAGTCGACCATACTTAATGTTTTCAGTATTCTTATGTGTAGGATATCAATCCAATCACAAGGAATCTCACATAAAGGTAGTAAAAATAATTTTTCGCTACCTTAAGGGAACCATGGATCTAGGATTATTTTATAATTCTGGAAACGATTTTGTTCTAAAAATCAATTCTGATGCTGACTATGGTGGATGTAGACTGGATAAAAAGAGTACATCCGAAACTTGTCATTTCATAGGAGATTCATTAGTTTCTTGGTCTTGAATGAAGCAACATTTTGTAGCACTTTCCACTGCTGAAGCCGAATATGTAGCAGCTGAAAGTTGTTGTGCTCAAGTTTTGTGGATGCAACACACACTCACAGACTATGGCTTGAGTTTTTCTAAAACTCAAATTTTGTGTGATAACACAACTACCATTTCCCTATGTAACAATCTTGCACATAACTCTCATGAAAATCACATTGATATTAGGAATCACTTTGTGAGGGATCACACACTAAAATGAGATATTATTCTTCAGTTTATCGGAATGCAAGATCAACTTGCTGATATTTTCACAAAATCTTTGCCTTCTAATAGATTTGAATACATTAAACAAGAGTTAGGAATGATAATCGTAAGGTAATATTTATTTATTAACTTTCTATTGAAAAAGTATCCTTATAGTAATAAACTCCTTTTCATAGGAGGAGTACATTTGATTGTTAGAGTAACTAATTATTTTTTTTCCAAAGTTATATTTTTTCAAACATTTAGGAACTAAATTTCTGGAATGGAATTTCTGTAACAAAAATTTTCCAGAATGGATATTTTCGTATATAAAACTTCTGGAATAGAAATTTTTGTATTGAAAACTTCCGGAATGGACAATTTCGTACTGGTGTTTCTGTAACGAAATTTTCATACCAATACTCTCTTAATGAGCTTTTCGTTTTCAAACTTTTGTAATGAAATTTTCTTGCTGAAAATCTTGTAATGTTTTCTTTTCTTTGTTGAGTTTATCGTAGTGAGTTTTGCGAACTGTGTCTTTTCATAATATTAATGTAATTTTTCTTCAAAAAGAATATTAACCATTAAGAATAATTCTCCTAAGCCAATCCGAAAGGTATGATTTCCTTACTCACGTTTTCGTAATCATACTTTACTTGCTGGTATTTTCTTATATTTTTTTCGGATTATAGTTTTCTTAAATCCTTGTTTTAATAAAAAAACTCAAAAGATCGGATTCAAGTTTTCTTGAGAATTGGATTTCAACCATCAAATCTGATATCAGCATGTTACAACCGTTCGATCAACCGAGGAAGATGAATCGTATTTTCGTTGCCTATATAATGGGGACCCAAATGGTCATCCCACATCGGTTTTTTCGAGCTCTAGCATCCCAAAGCTCTGCCTCTCTGTTTTAAGGCCGTTCCGATCTTCAGTTAACTCCATTCCGAATTTCTCAGAAGTCTTTAGATCTGAATGTCTGTGGAAGTAGGTTCTCAAGAAATGTATTATTCTAAACCAATTTCCAAGTATTTAGTATATAGAGAAAGGTTGGTTCATCCTGATTTATTCAACAAGTATGATTCTATTATATCCAAGAATATAATGCTTAACGGATGGGAAGATGTTTCTGTGTCCAATCCCAGAAATCAAGATGAAGTTTATTCATATTTTCTCATATAGTTCTATGATACAGTTTCCTTCCTTATGGAAGATGGTAGGGAGAAGTTTTCATTTAAGTCTTATGGAAAGACATATAAGCTTTTGTATGCCAAGGTAGCCAGCTTGGTAGGGCTGAACAATGAAGGAGAACCCGAGTTCATATCTCATGTTTTTCCGGATTCAAAGGGATTATTAGACAATGAAAAGGCATTGGAAACTCTCGGACTCGCGGATGACAAGGCTCTGAAGATTTCTACACTGTCTATGAATTTTCGGATTCTAGAATTATTGGTACAAGGCCTTATCATACCGAGAAAGGGTGAAAAAGATTGTCTGATGTATAGAAAGATCTATATCCTAGATTTTTTGATAAATCTGAGGAAGTTTAATCTGATGAAACACATTCTTATTACCATTGATAATGTTAAGAAAGGGAATCTGACAGCTCAGATTATAATGTTTCCAGCAATTATCTCGAAGCTAATAGTTTGGTGCCCTGAGTCTATCAAGGAGTTTTGAAAGTCTAAGCCAAGAGTTTGCAAGATTATGTTGGTGAGTGATGGTACCCTCAAAAGGATGGATGTAGCCTTCGACAAGAAGACTGGTCAGTTTATTGATTTACCTGTTCAAGAAGAAGTGGTTCCGAAAGTTGGTTAACCTGAATCCTCTAAGCCAGTGAGGAAGTGAAAGTTGAAAGAAGTTGAAGTTGAAGCAGGGAATCCAAAATCTAAGGATGTACATTCCACACCTCCAAAACCAAAGAAGAAGAAAGCTTACCCTGATGAAGAAGTTTTTATGTTGAGGGAAATCCAAGAGAAAAGAGTGCAAGGGGAGCCTCAGTTTGGCTTGGATCCAGCGGAGGCTAAGGCCTTTAAGGAAAGAACAGCAGATTAGCTAGAAAAAACAAGTTAAAGAAAATAAGCTTAAGAAGAAGATGTCTGAAGCTGAGGTAGTTCAGACTTTATTAATGTTTACTAAGATGGCCTCTGAAAACATTCCTGTTACGAGATCTTTATCTTTGGAATCTCTACCTAATACTTCAAGAAGAAACTTGGTCACTCTGGAAGAGGCAGTCTCTAAGCCTATTGAGGAAATTGATAATATTGAACAAGTGGAAGAAAAAGAAGCGGTTGCTGAAGGTAGTGGTGAAACCGGAGATGTTTTGATGCAAGTAGATGATTATAAGGGGACACCTTCGGAACATTTGTCACTCCGAACTTCAGAAGCTGAATCATCGAAGTTAGTCACTCCAGGGAAGGATGAGGAGGAAGGAGAACAAGAAGTATCCTATCAAGCAGAGTAAGAACTACTTCTACCTGATGTTTCTCAAATAGAGAAAATAGAGGATGTCGCTCAAAAAGATGTTGATGATGAAGACAATGTTGTTCAAGTTTCTGATAGTGAACAGAAGACTCCAGAATAGCAATCCATTCCGAAAAAGGACAAGGGAAAAAAAAATTTTTTGATACCCAGAGCTCAGTGGTTTTAAAGATAAGGGAAGTTGGTGATTCTTCTAAGAAGAAGGGTGAGCATTTTGAGGAAGAAAATTCTCCAAGAAAAGTCTCGGATTTGGAGTCATCTTTGTTGGGGCATGATTTTGTTGTTTAGTCATCAAAGAAGTTGGTGGGTACTATTCCGATTTTTTCATGTATTTATTTATGATTCCAGATGCTCCAACGTGCTTTGAATCAGAAAACGGACTTTGTATCCATGGTGATGGACACATGTGTTGAGATTGAGGCTCAGTTAAAAACTTTCTTTGTTGTCTATGAAGCCCACAAAAGATCTTTCAAGAGGATTACTAGTTGGTCGAGGAAGACTATTGAAGAGATGAGGCTCTTTGATGAATTCCAATATAATGTTAAGGATGAATTTGAGATAGAAGACATGAAGATTAATGAACTTACTTCATCCTTTGAAGAAAAGCTGACAGATGAAAAGAATTTACAGATTCAAGAAGTCAGAGATCTAAATGGGAAGCTGAATTCTGTTTCTCAAAACTGGAAGTATGAAAGGGATCATCGGATTGAGTTTGAAGAGAAGTTTTCAAAGCAAGAACAAATCTTGAAGTCTCAGGAAGAAAAGCTTCAAGCCCAGGAAGAAAATATTGAAGCTCAAAATGCAATAATTATTGCGTTAGAGAAGCAAGCCGAGGAAGATCATAAAGACTTGAAGAAGATAAAGACTATTCTCAAGGGTCTCATGGGGAAGGAAAAAGATCCAAAATAGACAAATACGATCCTTTTTAGTATCTTAACTTCCTTGTTGTTGAACTTTCAAACATAATGAAAATTGTGCTTGTTCATTCCTTTTGTTGTTGTTACTAATTTTTCAGGTACATTGTTATATTTTCTATTCCCTCAAATTATTTTTGAAAATCACAAAGGGGGAGAAGGAAAAGAACCCTAATAAAGGTGGAAAATGAAAAATAATCTGAACAAAGGGTGAGAAAGAAAAAGAACTCTAATAGAGTTTATCTAAGGGTGGATTTTCATTAAAGAAGACATTCTTATTCTTAATGAAATATCATTATGGAAATCTAGAATACGATCCTTAGATTTTCAATGCCTAATGGGGAGTTAGTCGTATTCATTAACATCCATAAGCAAAGGGAGATAAGCCTTAATGTTTTTCTTTCTTCTTAGACTTTCTTTTTCATAAGGATGTTTGTGCTTTCCAAAAAGGGGGTGATTAATGAGCCAATAAGGTTTTCCTTATGACTTTTCCATTCCTTTTGTTTTGAAAATCACAAACACCTTATCTTTAAGGAAAATTGCTTTTATAAGGAAAATTCCTTTAATAAGGATAGTCATTTTTAAAAGGAAGATCGCTTTTGTTAGATAAATTATCCTTATCATATTTTCGTCCATATATTTCTTATGTATAAGATTCAGATTCATTTCTATATTCTCAGAATCATTTGAAACATTGATATGAAGCATTCTGTTTTAGGTTCCATATTCTGGATGAGAAATGTAATAAAGTTCTACTCCAAATTTTTGATACGAATTCTCATTACGAATTCTGATGACGAATTCTCATTATGAATTCGGATGAAAAATTCTCATTACGAATTCTGATGACAAATTCTCATTACGAATTCTTTTGATGAATACTCATTGTGAATTCTCATTCCGAATTCACAAATTAAACAGAATCAGATCATCTTTGTTTTATACACTCCGAATTTATTTAGACTCTGAAAAATTATTTTTACACTCTGATCCTTCACTCCGATCTTTTGAGTTAGACTTTAAACGATGTCATAATTTCTGTTTCACTTGTTTTTTTATAAAACGATGTCGTCTATTTTGTTATAACCTAACCGTTGGTTAAGTTACACGTGTACAAGTCCCTCCGACTTTTAAGAAAAATGTGACCATTGGAAAGGAGGTCGACCTTGCCTATAAATAGGAGCTCATTTGAAAGATCCAAAAGAGAACTTCTTTGACATTGTTCTTACATGCTGTTGAAGTGATTTTTAGAGAGAGAGGCTCTTATTAACTCTCAAAGCTTCATGTGAATCTGAATGTTGGTGATTACATTCGAGGAATTCCGGGGATAGGAAGACAGAGGTGCCAACTACGTTGATGTTCAAGGGCTTCCTTGCTGAGGAACACAGAGGTTGTAAACTACCTTGAAGTTGAGGGATTGCGGGGATAACAAGATAGTGATTCTGATCTTAATATCGAGGGCTTACCCTAGTGTGGGTAAGACAGACTTGCTTGAAAGTATAAATCAAGGGACCTTTATCCAAGGTTGTTGGATACCCTTCTCTTTGTGTTAACAGACTTATATCTTGTTACTTCTAGTTTACTAATTGTTTGTTTCCGCTGAATATTGTATTGTAAGGAACGTATAACTTTATTATATTTCCTTATACTTGTACTTTGATAAGTTTAGATTCTATACGCTTTAATTTAGAATCTCATATTGTAATCGTTAGTTATGTTTCAATTTCTGGATTCATATTTCTGGAACCTACTTTCGGAATCTCTTTCCAGTTTTAAGCAACTACATATAACTTGAAGTTTATAACTTCATTCCTTATTCCTATTTTTCATTTGGTGTTAGAGGTGTTGTTAATTTTCTTAGTTTAACTTTGTTAAAGTTAGAACTTTCTTTATCTAAGGAAAACTTAGTTATCCGTAACCAACTTTATAGGTTCCAAAGTAATTTTTAATGTTTACAATTCACCCCCCCCCCCCTTGTATATTGAGCATCTACATCATTATTTCGATCCTAGAATTGGTTTCAGAGGTTGTAAACCTCATAATCTATACCAATCCTACACCCGGTCCGATTAGTGAAATAGAAAAGAAATTAAACAACGTGTAGTGGGTTTTTCCATACTCCACCAAAATCGTCCTCTGCATCACCCCTACACACCATGTGTGTGGCCCGAACACGACCAACACATGGGTTTGAGCGGGAAAAGATTACACGGCGTGTACTTCATAAAATTTCCAGAAAATCCATTTTTCTATAAAACTCTGGAAAAAGGAAAAACATACCTGAAACGAAGATCCAAGTTCATACAAACTTCCCCCCTCAAAGAAATTTGTCCCCGAATTTCCCAAACATGTCGTAGAAGAAGAAACCTCCAACAACTCTGGCTGATGTGATCACATATCAGCTTCCCTTTCCTATGTCTCGTCCTGTATACGGTCGTACTGCCATAGCACTAATACCAGAGGAACAGACCGGCCACATAATACCTTTTCACTATGATCAACAATCCTGATAATATGCTCCTCGAAAGATACATACTACTACATCTCAATCTCTTCAAGTTGAAAAACATGAGACGGGTCTGAGAAATACCGTCGAAGCTGAGAAACATGAAAGACGTCGTGCATGGCCTGGTACCTCTGAGGTAACTGCAACCTGTAAGCAACCCACCCGACTTTCTCCAGAATCTCAAATGGCCCAACGTATCTTGGTGATATTTTCCCCTATCTCCTAGTCCTCTTATGTCCCAACCTCGGGGTGAGACACATGAAAACCTGGTCTCTAACATTGAACTCCAAAGGTCGTCACCTCTAATCAGCATAAGACTTCTGCCAAGACTGTGCAGTCGCCATTCTCTTCCGAATCTACTCTATCTGCTCTGAGGTCTCCTGAACAAGACGAGGTCCCAGCTAAGCTACCTCTCCTACCTCCATCTAGCTTAAAGGAGATCGACATGGCCTACCATTCAAAGCCTCGTAACCTGAATACTATTGTTATAGGTGAACTCCACCAGAGGTATATGCTTCTCCCATGTACCCCCAAAGTCTAGAATGCATGCTCAGAGAATATCCTCAAGCACCTGGATCGTACGCTCAGACTGGCCATCAGTCTGGGGATGGTACGATGTACTCAAAAGTACATGTGTACCCAAAGCCATCTATAGCCCCTGCTAGATGTGTGAAGTAAAATGTGCATCTCTGTCTGAAACAATGGAGTGTGGAACTCCATACAGACATAAAATCTCTCGGATGTACAACCGTCCGAGCTCATTAACATGGAAGGTCTCCTTGATCGGCAAGAAGTGTGAATCCATCATGAGCCTATCCACTACAACACAAACTGAATCATTTCATAGAGAGGATCTCGGTAACCCTATCACGAAGTCCATTGCGACATCATTCCATTTCCACTCAGGGATGGGTAGCTACTATAAAATCCATTTCGGTCACTGATGCACTGCCTTCACCTGCTGACAAGTGGTATAACACATAACAAAACCAGCCACATCCTTCGTCATAACTGGCCACCAATACTGATAGTGTAAGTCTCAGTACATCTTGGTGACACCAGGATGAACTGCCCATGGTGAAGCATGAAACTCCTGCCTCAGCTCCTCACATATGTCTGTTGAAACCCGTACGAGGCCATGAAAACATAGCACCTCATCATTTCCCACAGTCCACCCTGGAGTATGGTCTCCATATGACACACCCTCCCATAAGACTAGGCCTTCTGGGTCTAATAGCTTCCTCATTCGAACTCGATCTAAAAGAGTAGAGGTAACAGCTACAGAAGAAAGAACTGTCTGTACCTATCGGTCGTGCACCTCCAAATGCATCTCACAGAACAGAGCCATAAGTTTCCACTCACTGCTGGCCTCCTGAACTGCCTGTTACTGAGTCTTCTTGCTCAGTGCGTCAGCCACAACATTACCTTTCCCAGGCGTATAAGCAAGCTCGAAGTCGAAAGACATTAGGTACTCGACCAACCTCCATTTTCTCTGATTCATGGAACTCTGCGTGAAGATATACCTAAGGCACTTGTAGTCAGTATATACCACAATGTTTTCTCCCATGAGATAGTGCATCCAACAATGCAAATCATGAACAACTGTAGACAACTCCAGGTCGTATGTAGGATAGTTCTTCTCATGGGGCCTCAACTGCCGAGATCCGTATGCAACATCAAAATCCTCTTGCATAAGTACTAATTCAAGCCTGATGCCGGAGGCATCACAGAAAAATGTATAACTCTTGCCCAGCTCTGGAAGAACTAGAATCGGTGCTGAAGTCAATCTCCCCTTCAGCTCCTGGAAGGCTAAATCAAAATCTTCTGACCAAACGTACTTCACATCATTCATATTTATGACTGTCAACGGCGCTACTAGGCAAGAGAATCCCTGTATAAATCTCCTATAATAACCAAATAGTCCCAAGAATCTCTGTACCTTGATGACATTTTTCGGCTGCTCCCGGGTAACTACTGCTCTCACCTTCTCTAGGTCTAATGATAGTCTTATCTCTGAGATGACATGGCACTGGAAGTGAATCTCGTCCATCCAGAAGTGGCACTTTGAGAGCTTAGCATATAACAGATGCTCTATTAGTGTACTCAATAGGATATCAAAATTGGTAGCATGGTCGTGTCGAGTGTGAGAGTACACCAAGATATCATCCACAAAGACAACAATGAAACAATGAAATTATGGATGGAAAACTCTGTTCATCAGCAACATGAAAACTGATGGCACATCAGTGATACCAAACGACATAACTAGATACTCATATAGACCATAACTAATTCAGAAAGTTGTGAGAGGTATATCAAATTTCTTGACCCGCAACTGATGATAGTTGGATCTCATGTCGATCTTCGAGAACACCCTGGCTCCTCGAAGCTGATAAAAACGATCATCAATTCTTGGAAATGGATATCGGTTCTTGACCGTCAACTGGATCATCTTTCGATAGTCCACAGAATGCTGTATGGTACCATCTTTCTTCTTCGCAAACAACACATGCAAACCCCAAGGGGAAGTACTAGTTTGGATTAAACCCTTCACCTGAAACTTCTCCAACTGCATCTTGAGTTCTTGCAACTCAGGTATAGCTATCCTATATAGAGGTATGGAAACTAGTGCTACTCTTGGCACAACCTCAATAGATAAGTCTACCTCACGCTCCGGAGGAAACCCTGAAAAGTATTCTAGAAAGACATATGGAAAATGGTCAACTATCCGAGGGAAGTCCATCTGAGAAGTCCCCTGATCATCCAGATATAAACTAGCCATCTGGGTTGTAACACTACCCAACCCATGATGCTCTGGTCCAACTCTGCTTGCCTAGATATCCCATTCTCCCTTGTGAAGAAAACACCCGCCCTATGGTGTTGTGAAACTCACCATGTGGCAATAACAATCGACAAAGGCCGGAAAAACTACTTCCCAGTCCATTTTGAGAATGACATCATAACCCGTCATCTCAAGGACATAAAGATCCCATAAGATTTGACACCCACCAACCTCAAGGGGGCACTCCTTGCACTAACGCACACTAGTAGTTCTATGTCCCAAAGGAGTGTCGAGGGCAAAATTTTCCTCATAAGTAAAGACAATAAGTCTAAGTCTCTCCACAGTGTGCATAGAAATAAAGATATGAGAATCTCCCGTATCAAAAAGTACAGAGGAGAAAACTGAGGAAACTATGATCAAACCTCGAACTGTGGAAGGTCCAGAATCATGTTCCTGATTAATCTGCTATACCGCAAATGTCTATCCAGTACTGCGGCCCTGTGTAGCAGCCTGATATCCCTGAGATGATCCTCTCTGAGCCTGACCACTACATCCACGACCTCTCCCCTGCCCTGAACATCCTGAATAACTCCATCCCCCAGTCTTCTATGGAACTAGTAACCCTTCTCCCGTACGAGGAGTGGAAACAGATCCTCTTTCACTAGCTGATGGAAGAAGAACCTTTCAAAAACACTAGAGATGACTCATCTTTCCGCAAGATCGAAACTCCACAATGTCTCTCGGGCACTGTGGATTCGTATGCCCGCTCTTTCCACATTTATATCACACCACCTGGTTGCCAGAAGGAAGATCCCGCCGACCTGAATAAATACCTCGCTTCCTCGAGTCACCTCGAGTAGAATCTCAGTGGCCCTTCCTGCTGTCAGTATGAAATGAATCAGCCTTGGATGATGAACTTCCCTGGTCAACAGCTCTAGTCTCCCTCAGTTTTCATTCAGTGATCAACTCCTGGTTGACTATTAGGGTAATAAATGTGAACTGTAAGACGTTCACCTGCAATCTGGTCTCTAGTTTGAGGCCTTCCTCAAGATTCCGTGCCAAAAACAGCTCGTCATTTCCTAGAACGGGATTGAATCACTGTAACTCAGTGAAATAGGAGGAATACTCCATAGCCGAAAGAGTACCCTCCTATAGGTTCATGAACTCTCTGTCTCTGTTGGCCCTCAACGTCTCTAGATAGAATTAGTCATAGAACGTACGCTAGAACTCATCCTAATCCATAGTCCGTTGGTGCCCTGCCTACGAAACTACATCCCACCATATCTTGGAGGAATCTCATAGCATGTATGTCCCGAGCGTCACCCTTCTGTCTGGGGGTGTCTCCGGATTCTCGAAGATGTAAAGCATGGTTTCTAGTCATGACTATGCAGCATGAGGTCCTCCATCCCCTGTAAAAGTGGGAGGATACTACTGCTGAAAAACTCGTGTAAGCTCTGCATAGACGGGGTATTATGCTGAGCTCCCTGGAAGGTCTGCATGAATCTCATGAAACCCTCTCTAAACTAAGCATCGGCACCAGTGTCTGGAGTCACTGCAGGTGCCATGTCCGGAATGATCGGTGAAACTAATGGTAGTCCCTGGTCTGCTGTATCAGGCGTACAATCACTACATGGTTCTTAATGTGCAATGGGAGGACGTCATGGTGCCATAGCCCTGAAAGGTCAAAAGAACACCTTAGAATTAAAACTAACAAAGACAGAAAACACAATATTACAAAACGGAAACAGAATAGAGAAACACTTAAGTATTAAAAAGTAGACTACACGGTGGGTATTTAAACTACATGGCGTTTTTTCTATGCCTTCCATATGGGAGTATAACTTTGAACCCATTGGCCGTGTAACATCCCAGACTACATGGAGTGTACATGAACTCCACTCCCCTACCCGAGTCACTTTACATGGCTAACCTACACGTTCCTACTAATACTAAACTACATGGCATGTTAACTAAAGACACGGCGTGTACTAGACAGGTTTCATGGACCCATGTAGCAGTTACACGGCTGGCTAAACGGCTGACCCCTACACGGCGTGTTCCAAACAAACACAGTTTGTATAAGAATAGATAACAATTACCTGTGTTGTTCGTGACACGGCTGGGTACCTAAAAGAAAACTACACTGCGTGTTCATACAAAACATGGCGTGTACTACCTGAGATCCCCCGACCCGTGTTGTTAGTGACACGGACGGGTACACGGTTGACCACTACATGGCGTGTACTTAAACTACATTGTGTATTCCCCAGATACTTTCTGGCACCCCATGTCTCTGTTCACATAGTTAGTAACACGGTTTATAAACTACATGGCATGTATGAATAATTTACATGCCATGTATTCGGGGTTTTTCCGGGCAGTATCTCAGAAATTGTACTGAACGCCATAAACACTGAAAAAACTGCCATCTATGTGCCAAATTTTGATTCGTGGGGGCCCGTACTCTCCGCGAATCAAAGCATGGAAACATAACAATGCATATAACAATGAAAACAGCATAAAAATCTAATGTTCCACCAATTTACAATCCTCAAGGGTCCATAACACCTCTAAGACAAGAGCTTGGCACCCATGCTACATAGGCTGTAAAATAAACAATACTCTATCAGCACAACATGTATGTCTATCATAGTAACTATCACAATATCATGCATAAGTTTTCACGACAACTATCACAACGTCATGAAATTATAATGAACCTTATATGACATGGTAAAATGAATGACATGTGATTTCATACCCAGTGCCTATATAATGCATTAGATGGCACAGCCACATCTCATCGGGTTGCAACAAAATAGAACCACAGTCATATAAACTGTAACAGCACAAAACATGTGTATCACCCAATAGTGAAATATAATAGACTGTAACACTTGCAAAAAACTGAAAATTGCAATTACGAGGTAATATAGCTTTTCCATGTACACGTGTTAATTACTCCCAGGCACAGTTAAGTAATAAATTCCCATTTCTTCCTATCCCTATATATTGTTTCAATACCATAAGGAAATAGAAAAGAAAGAAAAGCTCCTTTGATACCACATTGTAATGACCCGAATCCAGAGCCACATAACTGGTGCCCCATACCCAGTTCACCACATGACCTCAAGCGCATTTCCCCAAATGCCCGAGGCTGACGACAAGCAACGAGGGCCTTGGTGAGTCTGTGGGGAAACTATTCCTCCATTTGGTAAAATATACAGCAGAAGAATAAACATAAACAATAGGGGAAGTAGTAAATAGCATCAAACAAATGAACTAAGAGTCAAAGCAATTCCTGTTATAATAATGATGCAAAATGGTACATGTATCTTTCGAATGTAGTAAACAATACATCGTGATGAAATAAAACTACAACCAAAGTACTAAAATTAAACAACAACTCCAGCAGCATTGCGAGCCAAAGCCCGATCCCGTGCTCTCCAGCTCCAACCAGCTATCATGTACCTGAAGTTGAAGGGCCATAGTCCCTATCTACACCTACAACCATATAAGATGTTTGGGCTAAATGGATAGACCCAAACATTGCGTGAGAATAATCCCAGAAGGTAACCACCACAAGCTTTGTGCCCTAATTTTAGTGAGTAATATAGAACAAGTAATGGAAAATAAGCACAATAATGGACTAAGAGTACAACAGTAAATAATCATACAAATTACCATTCCCATTCATTTAATTAAACAACCAGGAAAAACTAGAAAAATGTCCTCTTCCAAGGTAAAGCAAGTAACACAGCAGGTATCTCAAATGACTACCTAAACACAAGCAGTGCGAAACCCAAGCTTGTTATTTGGCTTGGCGGACTCGTCACAACCAACCATCAAAATTCACACTAACCCTCTGGGTGGCTCAAACTAGTAGACCCCTATAGTCCAGTAATCAAACAAGGCACAAACACTCTGGGAATCTCTCACGTCAATTCCCCTATGGTCTTGCAACGACAGCTACAGACTCTCTGAGGAAAAACATACATCTCATTCCCCACGTGATCTCGATGCGTGTGTAAACTAAGAACACTCTTGGGAAGAACAATGTCCTATTCTCCTAGGTACTTCATACAAAACTAAAACCAACAGACCCTCTAGGGAAGCACTTAATCATATATTCCCTCTTTGATCTCCCGCACCAGGTTCTCACAGCCCTGAGCAGTCGAGTCATGCGTAATCGACTGTCAGTAGCCCAAAGTAAGTTCATAAACTACTTGGATAAAAGCTACCATGAATCAAAAGCATTTAAACAGTAGCTAAAACATGCAAATAATTATAACAACTAAACTAGAAATTGCAATAGGGCTTGCCTCACTGGAAAATGATGCCGAATGATAATAAATAGCCAAACAAGGAGAAACCACCCATGGGGTGATCCTCAAACAGGGAACCAAGAATATATTATCAGCAATTAATCATAAGCTGACAATAAATCTAGGGAAAATAAACAATAGGATTAAAATCCTCAACCCGGGAAACCCGATACATGGGTATCAGACACTTTTCCAACAAAAACTCAACAAACATCTACGTAGGGAAAAAAACCACCTACCTCTATCCTAGAAGATCGATATACTTGAACCTCAGCCCCTGAATCGGCCTAAAATGCAGTAGATCTGCAAAAAAATCTAAAACGTTCAACCTCAGATAACTCACATGAGAGGAAGAATCAGGAAACAAGGAAAAAGAAGAACCAAGAACTCACCATTGTGATTCTTCTTCAATCGACGGAGTATGACTCAGACAACCGGCGATGGATCGGTGGATCGGAGAAGAATCGTCCTCCTTGAACGCTCTGGATAGAATTAGGCGGAGAAGAATATGTTTATGAGCATTAGGCGTGACCCCGGTCTGATTAATGAAATAAAAAATAAAGTAAACAGCGTGTACTTTTAAAGTACATGGCGTGTAGTGGGTTTTTCCGTACTCCGCCAAAATCGGCCTCCATGTCACCCCTACACACCATTTGTGTGGCCCGGACATGGCCATCCCATGGCATCGAGTGGGAGAAGAGTACACGGCGTGTACTTCAAAAAATTTCCAGAAACACCATTTTTCTCTAAAACACCATAAAAAGGAAAAACATACCTGAAACGGACATCCGGGTTCCTACAGGAAATATTTCTTAATAGGGTTCAATAAATGAGGGTATGTAGTACCCTTTTATTACTGAGAAGGAGTGTAATTTTTCTAATTACCCAATATTATTCAATAATGGGATGTCACACTCACCCCATATGCTTGAAAAGTTGACAAATAATATATTCATTTAAATTTAAGTTCTATACATACCAACAAGATAATGAAATAAGCATTTTTATGTTATAATAATCTTTTATCATATATGTTTTTTTTACTTTTACCAATTTAGTTTTCACCACGGTAACTAGTTTTATAAACTAGATAAATAATCCATTAAGAATAAAATATACATAATATTTTGAGATAATTTTTACCTAAATATTACAAATATGAAAATGAACATATCCCAAAAGATTATATATTGGTGAAATTTTAATTTTTAGAACAGCGCATGTGATGCATCAAACATATTTTAAATTGTAATAGTCGTAATTAATTTTTAATGTCATTACTAATAATTTGGAAATAATATTAAGATAATTTTATTACCTTTTATTAATTATTCTTATTAAAAATATGTAATCCATTTTATCCAACTCAAGTCAAACAATCAGAAGAAATATTATTAAAAATAAGCATGTAAATCTTCTCGAAAAATAGTTTTCAATATATGCATCATTAATGTATAAGATGATCAAATATTAAATACATGAATTTTAATTATCCTTATATAGATATAAAATAATATAGTTATATATATAATCTATAATTTTAAATTAGATCATTAATCATTAAATATTTTGTTATTTAGTTAAAATGGATAGACATCATGCCTTTCAAAAAAAATATATATTTTTTTTAAAAAATATCAATAATACTTATTTTTACCTCCAAATGATCCAATTTTTTTTCTATAAATTTATATTTAATAAATATTAAATTAAACTTTATTTTTAAAATTGTTATAAATAAATAGTGTAATATTTAATCAATAAATTTTAAATTAATAAAAGATATTATTTTTATAGGAATATATCAATAATTCATTCTAGGCTTATCTTGACCATGTAGGTTCAAAATTAATATTTGACCTATAAAACAATAATATTGTTTCCTTAAATAATTATGAGTAATTTTTATTATTATATTAATTAAATTAAATGTGCACCTACTACAATTGATTAAACCAGGTTAGAAATACATTCAACTTAGTATCTACTCTCAACTCATCTATAGAGATCATCAAAACCAACTCACTTTTTTTATCAACACAACATGATCTCCTATTAATGTCACAATTTCAAAATCATCTCATATTCGAAAACACCCAACCATAATAACTATAAAAATAAATTATCAAAGGTCTCCCTAATTTTGTATGTTATTCTTCTTATAACTTCCTCATCACACTGATCAAAACTCAGAGTGATGATCATCTCCTTCTTCTTATTTCTACATGGATACCCATGTGATAGTTCCTTTAGTTTAGTTTTATATCATTGTTATTCATCACTGATATGACTCATAACTTCTTATCCATTTCCACTCTGTATTCAATATATTCTCATAATACTCATCTCTTCCCTTGATTTTTATATTTATGTTATTGACAATTAAAATTCATTATATTATAATATACAAAACTATTCATTAATTTTATTTCCCACGACCTCATTCAAATTTTCTCTCACTATTTTATTTACAGGGTATTTTATCCCAAAATATTACTTTTATTTTTTATCGAAAACCATTTTATTATTTATAATAATAGGATTTCCCATTATTTTTTATTCATTCATTTTTGTTCCCAGCAGTTCTTATAGATCCATCATTATATAGGCACAACTCTCTTCTAATTATAATCTCAAAATAGTTCAATTGAAATCTAATGCTTCAAAAAAAAATTATTAATGATATATTTAATTTCAATAGAATATTAAATATTATCACATATGCATATTATTGTTTAAAATAAATAATCTCAAAATCATGATATCAACTTTTTAAAATCACACAACTATATTTCACACTCAACCTTTTAATTTAAATCACAAATAATCAAAGATAATTAAAATAATAAAGAGAATACCACACTTCTTCATGTTTATCTCTTCATTTCTGAATTTGAAAGATCATGAATCTCATATTCATAGATAATTTATTTAATGAACAAATATCATTCATTATTCTCTATTGAAAAAAATTCATGCATATTAAATCACACAAATTTGTGATATTTAGAACAACTTCAAATCTTCCCCATCACCATCACATTTATATTCCCATATTTGGAAAATATATAATTTCTATCATTCATGTTTTATGATTATGTCTGAAATAACCCATTTTATTATATTATATAAATATTTACAAGATTAATATTGAAAAATGGCTCATCATGGTTTCATTATATTACAAACATGTTGAAATAAATGATGCATCATCAAAAATGAATTTTATCATTAAATAATAAATGTTGGAATAAATATATTTTTGTATCTATGAATCTAGAAATTCTATTTGTATTAATTTATATAAAGACAAGTTCTTCTACAAGTATTTATTATAAATCATTTAAACTGTTTATTATATATAAAACAACCATGGCTCTGTAGATAAAACTCCAGATTATGCAGTTCCTCATCCTTTCCAACTTTAGTGTATAACATTTATGTAACGTAATTAATCCATATGAATAAAAATATAATGGTTTTGCAATGAAAGATAATATGTACACATACACTAGTTGTTTTTAATTCATAACTCAGATTATTTATATATAGTAATATATAATTTATAATTAGGTCATTGGCCTCAATGATGATGCATAAATTGAGGTCAAGACCTAACCAAGTTTCAATCATAAACATTGAAATATATAATTCTTATAATTTATGTTCTCAGTCATATCATGTCCATTTCGATCACTTCATGTTATTAATGGGAATTTCTATGGCATTTTACAATTAATTTTATCAATTTCTTATAAAACATGTAAAATATATGTAGTAAAACTATAATATTTCCATAAAATTCACCATACATGAATTTAACCTTAAAAATATGTCTTCCAAACCTTCATACTTTAATTTACTCATAATGAAATATATTTTTTGAATTATTTTTTACAATATGAAGGTTTTTCCCTAGCATCAAATATCCAATTTTCCATTAAAACCTATTTGAACATCATTAATTACAAAATTAGCTAGCTATATTAATCAAATATCAATTCATTATTTTCTATAAAATAGCTTGAAACAGTATTCCCATTGGATAATCCTTGTATTTTAAATGAGTTACAAATATATCAATCATTTTATGTAATAAGCCTACTCACATTCCAACCAATAATTCCAAAACTGATTACCAGTATTGGTAAATTCTTTTGTATATCTAATGAATGGTGCATTTTATTTTCATTCATAAGATAGGGGATATGTACATCATCAACTATAAATTATATGTATTGTAAATAACCATTTTATAGCATTGAATAAAAAAAATAAAACGAATAGCTTCAAAATCTATTTGGTTATGTAATATGATAGTCATACCTAATAAAATATACAGTATAAAACATTTTTCAAAACATAAGACTCTTATAATATCATATTAAATGATTCGGAGTAGTGTGTACAAATTATTCAATAATTATGAAATATTAATGTTGAATTACATAAGATTATAGTATTGAAATAATAATAATAATAATAATAATAATAATAAAATATTTCATGGTCAATAATAATAAAAAATTAGCCTATCTTTTTATTATAATTATTATTATTTCAATACTATAATATTATGTAATTCAACATTAATATTTCATAATTATTTAATAATTTTTAAACACTACATTGAATCTATTAATATGATATTATAAGAGGCTAATGTTTGGAAAAATGTTTTATGTTGTATATTATATTATGTATGATTATCATGTTACCTAACCAACTATATTTTGAAACTATTAGTTTTATTTTTTTAATAAATGTTATAAAATGGTTATTTACAATGCATATAATATATAGATTATGAAGTATATATCCACTATCTTATGAATGAAAATCATATGCACAATTCATTAGATCTACAATGGGATTTACCAATACTGGTTATCAGTTTTTGAATTTTTGGTTGGAATGCAAGTAGGATTATTACATAAAATGATTGATAAAGTTGGTACTCATTGAAAAGACAAGTATTATTCAGTGGGTATATCGATTCAATCTATTTTATGGAAAATAAGTAATTGAAATTTGTTGAATATAGCTACCAAAAGTTGTAATTAATGATTTTCAAATAGGTCAAAATCGAAAAATGGATATTTGATGCTAGGTAGAAACCTTCCTATTGTCATAAATTATTCAAAAAACATATTTCATTATTAATAAATAAAAGTATGATGGTTTGGAAGACATATTTTTAAGGTTAAATTCATGTGAGGTGAATCATATGGAAATATTATAGTTTGGATAACTATATTTTAAATATTTTATAGGGAATAAAGATAATTAATTTTAAAATTCCAATGAAATTCCCATTAATAACATCAAGTGACTGAAATGGACATGATATGAGTGAGAACATGAATTATAAGAATTATATATTTTAATGATTATGATTGAAACTTGGTTTGGTCTTGACCTCAATTTATGCATTATCATTGAGACCAATGACCTAATTATAAATTATATATTACTACATATAAATAATCTGAGTTATGAATTAAAATCAACTAGTGTGTGTGTAAATATTATCCTTCATTACATAACCATCATATTTTTATTCATAAGGATGAATTACGTTACATAATCGTTATAAACTCTAGGTGGAAAGGATGAGTTACTGCATAATCATGAGTTTTATCTATAGTGATATGGGTGTTTTATATATAATAATCAGTTTAAATTATTTATAATAAATACTTGTAGAAGAAAAGGTCTTTATATAAATTAATACAAATAGAATTTTTAGATTAATTGATACAAAAATATATTTAGTAAAAAATTTATGATTTAATGTTTACATTCTTTTTAGATGATGTATCATTAATTTCAACATGTTTTTAGTATAATGAAACCATGATGATCCATTTTTCAATATTAATCTTGTAAATATTTATAAAATATAACAAAATGGGTTATTTTAGACATAATCATAAAACATGAATGATATAAATTACATATTTGTCATATATGGGAATATAAATGTGAAAGTGATGTGGAATATTTGAAGTTGTTCTAAATATCACAAAATTGTGTGATTTAATACGCGGGAATTTTTTTCAATAGATAATAAAGAATGATATTTTTTTTAAATAAATTAACTATGAATACGAGATTCTTGATCTCTAAAATTTAGAAATGAAGAGATAAACATGAAGAATCATGATATTTTCTTTATTATTTTAATTATCTCAGATCATCTGTGATTTAACCTAAAATGTTGAGTGTGAAATATAGTTGTTATATTCTAGAAATTTGATATCATGATATGGAGATTATTTATTTTGAAGAATAATATGGAGATGTGATAATATTTAATCTTCTACTAAAATTGAATATATCACTAATAAATGTTTTCTGAAGCCTTAGATTTCAATTAAACTATTTTGAGATTATAATTAGAAGAGAGTTGTGCCTATATAATGTTGGCTCTATATGAACTGATGGGAACAAAAATGGATGAATAGAAAAATAACTGGAATTCCTATTATTATAAACAAGAAAATGGTTTTAGATAAAAAAAATAAAAGTAATATTTTGGGATAAAATACCCTGTAAATAAAACAGTGAGAGAAAATTTTATTGAGGTCACGGAAAATAATATTAATGAATAGTTTGTAATGTTATAATATAATGAATTTTAGTTGTGGGTAACCTATATAAAAAAATCAAGGGAAGAGATGAGTATTATGATAATATATTGAATACAAAGTGGAAATGGCTAACATGTTCTGAGTCATATCAACAATGAATAACAATAATATAAAACTAATCTAAAGGAACTATCACGTGGGTATCCATGTAGAAATTAGAATAACAAGATGATCATCACTCTAAGATTTGATCAGTGTGATGAGGATGTGATAGGAAGAATAACAATGAAAATTAGAGAGACCATTGATAAGTGGATTTTAAAGTTATTATGGTCTGGCCTTTTAGATTATGAGGAGATGTTGAAATTGTGACGTTAATAAGATATAATGTTTTGTTGATAAATAAAGGTGAGTTGTTTTTGAAGATCTCTATAGATGAGTTGAGATTAGATACTAAGTTGAACGTATTTCTAACTTGATTTAATCAATTATAGTATGTGCGCAATATATTTAATTAATATCAAAATAAAAATTACATATAATTATCTCAGGAAACAATATTAATATTTTAGAGGGAAAATATTAATTCTGAACCTACATGATCAAGATAATCCTAGAATGAGTTATTGATATATTCCAATAAAAATAATATCCATTATTAATTTATAATTTATTGATTAACATTACACGATTTATTTATAACAACTTTAAAAATAATTATTAATTTAATTTTATAAATTATACATTTATAGAAATAAAAATTTGATCATTTGGAGGTAAAAATCAGTATTATATATATATTTTTTTAAAAAAAAATCTATATTTTTGAAAAGGCATGATGTCTATCTATTTTACTTAAATAACATAATATTTAATGATGAATGATCTAATTTAAAATTTTGTATTATATATATAACTATATTATTTTATATCAATATAAGGATTATAATAAGTCATGTATTTATATTTGATTATATTATAAATGAATGATGAAGATATTGAAAACTATTTTTCGAGATGATTTACCTGATTATTTTTCATAATATTTTTTTCCAATTGTTTGAATTGAATCGGATAAATTTAATTACATATTTTTAATAATAGTAATTAAGATAATGTAATAAAATGATCTTAATATTCTTTCCCAATTATTAGTAATGATTTTAAAAATTCATTACTGTTGTTATAGTTTAAATGTGGTTAATGCATCACATGTGCTATTCTTAACATTAAAATTTCACAAATATGTAATTTTTTGGGATAAGTTGAATTTCGTATTTATAATATTTAGGTAAAAATTATCTCATAATATTATGATTATTTTATTCTTAATGTATTAATTAACTAGTTTATAAAACTAGTTACTGTTGTGAAGAAAATGTTGGTAAAAGTAAGAAAACATATATGATAAAAGAGTAATATAACATAAAAATGATTATTTCATTGTATTGTTTGTGTGTATAGAACTTAAATTTAAATGAATATATTATTTATCAACATTTCAAGAACATGGGGTGAGAGTGACATCCAATTATTGAATAATATTGGGTAATTAGGAGAATTACACTCATCCCCGATTATAAAACAGTACTCTATACCCTCATTTATTGAAACCTATGAAGACATTTTTCATAACATAAAACATTAAAAATATTCCCGCAATACCCTTATCTATATTATAGATGTAATAGTATTCCCATGACTCTAACCCTTCATTCATTAAGAAGAGATTGAAATGATGACTCTCTAATAAGAAGGTAATCATGATAATGTGGATCTTTATTTTTTATTTCATATTTTACCAAATTCATTAATATATAAAAACATAATATATTATACCACCAATACCCTCAATTTACTAATATGATATTATGTTGATTGAATAATATTCATAATTCTCTTTTTCATTAAATTTGGAAATAATTTAATTGCTCTTGTGTAAAACAGAATAAATATTTCATGAATCGATGTAATTTTTATTTCATTTAGACCATTAATAACCATCTATTTCACATGACCATTCTCATTTATGATAACCACCCACAACATATAAACTTTTGGACTTGGTATAACCTCCCCTAACCCATGAAATTTTAGACTTAATTTGACCAACTATGTTCTATATGTATATAATTATATATAAAACATGTCCTAATTCATTAGGTGGATACAACAGATTAACTCATCGGGTAATGGAAACCATACATTTGAAAACATCCATAATCTCATCATATGTTAATTTACCTATAATAAATAAGCATTTTTCAAATTATTTCCAAAAAGAAATAATTACAATAAATAAGTAGAATGATAGTGGACAATAATTGTATAAATATCCCCAGATAAGCAAATAAAAAATAAAGGATGCTGAAATTTATAAAAATCATTTATAAGAGTATTATAATATTGGTAAAAAACATGGAGAAATATCATTTAATTTTGATGACATATATTTAAATGAAAATAATTTTTAAAATAATAGTAATGAAAATTACATTGAGAAGCAATGAAAACATAGAGAAGAATTGTCAGAAATAAAATTTATTATTAAGATAGTAAAATGAATTCATACAAATAATACTATAAATGGATTTCTTTTATACATTTGTTAGGGAAGTAAAAAAATAGATAATAACCCATGTTGAAAACATAAAAAAATATTTATTTCATGTTTTAAAATGAAAATAATGTATAAAAAATGACATATTATAACACAAATGTATAGTGAATAATATCAATAAATTATTATAACGAACCTTGTTCAAAAGAGGATGATTCCCACCAAGAAAAGATAATATATGGTTGAATCCACTTACAAGCATCGATTCAATCAAATTGATTAGTCTAGTTATGTGAAATAGTTAGAAGACAAGTAAAAACAATAAATAACCACATGAGATTAAAATTTATGGGTTTTAGACAAATAACATACAATTTTATCGAATATAAATTTTTCCATAAAATATATCAATTTGAAATAAATTCTTGAACTAAAAGATTATGGGATTGTTAACATTTGAATTAAAATTCTAGGAATTATTTTACATTATATGGAGTTTTAAAACCCTTAAATTTCATGATTATATTTTTTAAATACACCAATAGTAAGATTTATGTAATATTGGAAATAAAAAAAATTCAAGTAGTGCACAAATCTAAATTATTGAAAATTGAGATGAGAAACCATTACTTCGGGTGACTGCTACTCTAGTTTCACTGATCCTCTTCTAGGGCCTGCTCGATGTGAAATTGGATACTCCATGGTCTTTGTGGCCTGAAGGCACTGAGCCATGAAGGCCTTTGATGACCCGAAGGCCCTTTAGACCTATTACCCCAAACCGGTGGCCCGAAGGCCCAAATCGAATGAATTGTTCTGGCTGTTACAGTGCTGAACATTTCCTGCTATAAGTGACTACTACTCTTGTTACTCTAATCCACATTTGGGTTCTGCTCTGTGTGAACTGGCCTAATCCATGGTCTTTGTGGCCCGAAGGCCCTATGGCCCGAAGGCCATTGATAACCCGAAGGCCCTTGAGACCCTTATGCCCAAATAGGTGGCCCAAAGGCCCAAATTGAGTGTTTATAATTTTGATTATTTCATAACTTTTTTATAGTGGAGAAGTCAATATTCATTTATAATAGTTATCCAATCCTTTAATCCCATATAATTACATGATTTTAATTTAAATATCCATTAAAAAAACTAATATTTAAAGGACTAGTATTATTGGAATACTAGGTATATAAAACATCTACATTAAAATTGAACAACATTATTTTATACATTATTAACTTATAATTTCTTCTAATCTCCTAAAACTACATGGGGTAACCTGGGTAATACATAGAAAATTAGTTATCTAAAAATATCATTATGTTAATATACATGATAAGGAATCATGAAATGTGATTTAAAGATATAATATAATATAATAAATTAGAAGGACTATGAGTAATAACATGGAATCATAACAAATCAAATTGGTATTAAAAAATGTTAGAAACATATGAAATGAGGAATCAAAAAAATAGAATAGGCATAGGTCATGGAAAAATACCAATAAATCATTACAAGGTGCATATAGTCTTATAGTGGATAAACTCTTCTCCCATATCCCATAAGTAATGGAATATGTGACAAAACCATTACTGAATTGATTGAAGCTCTTATTGGGAACACCCATTATAACATATTCATGATTAATTTTTCCAATAAAGGAATCAATGAAAATGAATAATCATAATAATTTCCCATTGAATGAAATGGGTTCTATAATCATTCCTCATATATTATGCAAAGGAGACGTCAAAATGAATTAATTTGGAAAATAAACACAAGGAAAGTATTACCACATAAATTAAAGGATGAATAATATTGGTTTTTATGGACCTATATATAATTTATAAGTATTACAAAACTTAAATGTGAGATATTGATATTTGGAGAGATAAATATCACAACTTAATAAAAAAGGGTGGGTTGGGGAGATCAATTACATAATATATAAAAATGTACCAAAATATTTAAGAAAACTTTTTCCAGTAAACTAAACCTAAAAACATGTAACAGAAACATCAATGCATTGATGTGCTAAGATGGTGGAAAATTATTTTCATTAGAAATAATTTAAAAGAAAAACACCATTAACTTTATTGAAAAAAATTAAAACAATACCTATTTTTAAAAATGATAAGAATATTTCATTTAATTCCCTTTAAAAAAATCAAAAATGGGTAAAATTTATTTTGACATGATGCCTATAAATATTAAACAACATTCTTGAAAAAAAATTGAATACAAAAATATTTTATAGTTCATACATACACGTAATTAATGTTTCCATTTTTCAACGATTATTATCAACATATGGTGAGTAATAAATTTTCATCGAAAAATATTTATTATATAATAATATTTTTTGAAATAAAATTATGTGTACCATCCATGTGACTCATTGATGAAAAACTAATAACGTCGTTTATTGGTGGTGTTAATCTGTACTTACGCACGAACGATGTTATCATTTTTCAATGAATGTAAATGTAAAAAATATATGTTATATTAATTTCAAAATTAATAAATATTTTATGAATATCAACAATATACATTAAATCCATCACTATAAATATTCATGAGTGGTGGTGATGAAAAAATAATTACATTGGTATTCTAGGTGGTAGTCAGCCATACTAAAGAATGATAGTTTCATTTTAATTTTTATGGAATAAGATATAGATGTATGTTATGAAATTAATATAATAATATATTTCTTTATAGAAGAAAATGATCTTATTACATAGCCATGTTTTAATATTACTATAAATATGTAAATGATGATATAAAATGACATCACTTGGTATAAATCAATACATTTTCATTAGAAAACCCCTTCAGGGTTGTACATAAATCCTTCATGGATTGGATTTCATATCAATAAATATCCTAGAGGACATGTTGTTAGAAACCAGTTCTTACTTGGAGGTACTATTTATTTTCTTCATGTTCCTTTGAGTTGTTTTTGATGAAATAAGGGAAAACTATACAATTACTAGATTCATACTTTCCCACAACCGGACATAGGGTTACACACTGTGTACTCCTACATACACACTGTGTAGGGTGGCCATGTATGATGGGAATTCATAGTTCCTAGTCATTTCATCATGGAAAAGAGAAAAAAACTACATGCCATGTACATCTTAGTACACACCATGTTGTCCGGTCATCATGCCATGGAGCGGGTTTCGGTGGAATTAAGATGCCAAATGAATAGTTAAATGACATACACAATATGTGTATTGGATTACATGATGTCTGTTTTATTTTTTATCTCTTAAAACAGGTAATAGGTTTTTTCTTCTGTCATTTGGATAGAGGGCTCTCTGGGTGGACGAACAAGAGGGGATATGATTGATTTCTTCTCTCGTTTCATTTTTTGGAATCCAATTCAAACACCGTCCGATCTGTTGGAATCCTCTCGGTGAGAGATCAATTACTCTTGAGTCATTATTAGTGTTTTTTTGTTCTTGACTGAGTTATTTATGTCTTATTGAATACCTTATTTTGTAGATTTATACTTTTCTATATTGAATTTGATGTCGAGGTTGGACGAGGAGAGTCATACTATAACGAGGTTGGTGGTCTTATGGCTCTCGTTAATTGTCGAGATGTTTATATGTGTTGTTGTGTCAAGAAAAAAATAGGGTATTTCCTTGAAATTAAATTGATTTTAGTTGTTACATATTGTTGATCTGCTAATTAATTTAATGAATTTAATGGATGTTTGGATTTTTTCTTATTAAAGGCCACCCTGTGGGTGCGTTTCCCTTGAAAAAATATTGTTTAGCTGTTTTGGTCGGGGATGTCTATAAGAATGCCTTAGTTCCATTTTTAGGGTTGTTTAAAATGAACATGTTTATTAAATGGAATTCAAATTATGATATAATTGTATGTGTTTTTATTATGTCTTAGGGATTGTGTCTTCCCATCTGACCATGTTTTGGTTTTTCTTGTTATGTTATTTGGAATGTAATATTGAATTTTAATGATTAAATGGTAAATAACATTAGGTGATACATGGGTTCAGTTTATATCACTATGAATGGACTCACAGAACTATTTTATCATGCACCTTGGGTGACACATTGGTTCAACATAGAACAATGTGGACAGACTTGAGCGGCTTTTGATTTATATGTCATTAGTGATATATGACCTCCCTAGTAGGACTTCCGAGAACAGACTATATTGACATGATCTTTTTCTAAACCATGGGTGACACATGGGTTTAGCCTAGAATGCCATGGTTGAACTCTAGATACCTGTTTGTATCTTTCATTAGTGACAGATGTCCTCCCAAGTAGCACTTCCAATTTCGGACTAAACAAACATTAACTTATACCAACGTCTATAGTGATACTTAGGGAACCCATGTAGGACCACTGAAAACATACATGCATGATTTTGTAAGAAATTGATCCTAGATTGATACTTGAATTCCATACTAGGAATCTCATGAATATATTCAGGTTATATTTACACAATTGAATTGAATGAATTGTGACATGTCTATCAAGACAAATCACAAGCTTGGATTCAGTATTAACTTACTTGCATGGATGTTCTTCTGAGACTGTTGTTTGGATTTAATTTTCTGTGGGGAATGTCGGGCTTAGGATGCATTATGATAAATAAATAATTTTGTTTATTGGTTTTATAATTAAATCCATAAATAAATGTTAATACTTTTAGGATTTTTTTACTTTTGAGTACTTCTTAGATTACTCCATGTCCATTGTACACTACTACTAAATATAATCACTGGCGGATTGGAATAGACCATAGGTGGTTGACTACTAAGATTTATTTCTCACACCATTATTGGGTTATATTTTTGGGCCCAAACATACTATGTGTATACAGGTGTTGATATGGTAAAGGACCCTTTTATATGTACTTGATTGCTGCTTAAGAGCAGGAAAGCATAGGGCCAAGATAAGGCTTCTAATGCTATTGTGTTTCATTTTGTGTTATTCTACTTTGGAATTGTATTTTTTTGTTGTAGTGTATTCTATTTTCAATATTTTCTTCAAACATGTGACATGATGCATAATTTTTAGGTTAAATTATTTTCGGTTATCTATATCTTTCTTTATTACATTTGTTACTTCAGTTGCATGTTGTTAACCGCTTCCTCTATTGCTATTATTTAATCCACTTGTTACACTCTACCAATGAGGGAACAGTTTCCCCACTATCACAACCTAGTCCCTCGCTACTAATCATCATCCTCTGGTGTTTTGGGATATTTTCTTTAGGTAATGTGACCAATTGGGTTTGGGGCACCCTTGGACGATACCCGGAACTGGGGCATTACAATGTGGTACTAAAGGATTTATTTTTCAGTTTCCTTTACTGTTTAGAGAAATTAGAAAGGGATATGAAGTATATGGAAATTTGTTAACATGATGTTCCTGAGAGTAGCTACACCGTCTATGAGTAAAATCAAAATTCCCTAATATTAGATTGTTCTTTTTTATTTGGATCTATTATAGTTGATTCTATTTCACCGTTGGGTGATTCACTAGTTTTGTGCGGTTATAATTGGTATTATTGGGGTTCTATTTTTTGTAACTCAATGATATGAGGTTATGCCATATCCTGAATCATATACGTACTTGTTAGAAATCACATGCAATGAATACTCGTCATACCATTTAGGAAGCATTACTTGTGGCATGTTTTTGTGATAGATGTTGTGCAAGAGATGCATATAGTAGTGATAGTACCTTGATAATTAAGTCTGTTGTTGTGGTAGTTGTATTGGTATGTGATATGGTTCGAATTGGATGGGTTCCAAACATTGATCACTAAGGTGAATGGGCCCTATAGGATTAAAATTGAGTAGATCAATTTTCAGATTTTTGAGTAGAATTGTATTGTGATATGTTATTCTTGGGTTCCAAAGATTGATTCTCAGGGAGTATGGCCCCTCACGGATCATAATATGGCATACCACTAGATGGTATTTCTATAGAAAAGGGGTTTTATGTGATATTTGGAGTTTCTTTCCTAAATTCCCTAGTATACACCGTGTGTAGTTTAACTTAAAACTTCGTGTGTTCTACCAATTCGGGGAAGATAGTGTTCCATGTATTAATATGAACATGTCATGTACCATATGTACAAGTCGATTGGTTAGAGACTGTGTGTCCAGTTGTGTGATAAGGAACATGGGGTGATGGGTTTCCCAAGTACACAGTTCTGTACTTTTGGTAAAGGCCTTGTGGGCACACTCCAGAAGAACCTATGCAGACTTGGCCATGTGGGAGTACATGGATAGTAGAGAGACATTGGTACACACCATATACCCATCTAACATGTTATTTAAATTGGGTTGAAATATGACTATGTAGGAATAGAACACTACCTTGTAAGAGTTTATGGGAATATTTTATGTATACATTCTACACTCCATGTAGTCCTTTTTTGTCTAACATTGAGGGTATTTTCCTATTTCATTTTGGCACTCCTAAATGGAAAACCATGAAAATTAGCTCAAACTGAGATGTCTGCATGACTATGCTATGTCATTAAACCATGAAAACCTTGATCTATACACAAGGAAAGTGGAGATGATCATACCACATAGGTGGTAGGACATGGGCAGCCAGAAGATCCTCCATACATTCTAGTAATGGAACCATAATTTATATCAAATGCAAGTGCAGATGCACAGTTTCATGAAGGCTTTATCAGTTTTATAAAAACTTTTCAAGGAGAATTGTAGCTAGCCATGTCTATGTAAGAGCTGACATGTGTGTTCCACCAGCATCATCCACCTACTTTCTCAGAGGATGGTAGACCACATGCTATGAAATCATGGATAAAGGCCATTATTTCAATATTTAAGACCTTAGAGACACCTCATGAAAGGAGGTCCAAACTCGTGACATATATGTTATGGGATTCTTCCGTGAGATGGTGGGATGTAATCGGTCAGGCAGGGTATCATTAGGATATGACATTGAAAGACTTTCAGGTATCCTTCTATAATTATTATATTCCTAAGATGATGAGGGCTGACCGAAATCAGGATTTCAGGCAACTGGTGCTGGGCACACTATAAGTTATTGACTATTCTGCCCAGTTCATTGAGCATCAATGTTTTGCACCAACTATAGTGGTTGATGATATATCGAAAGACATATGGTTCTAGGATTTTATTTGGCTTCATATCCTATCATAGGTGAACGCCTTTAGGTTTCCATCTGTCTATGATATTGTGAATCAGAAGCTGTTCACTGAGAACAATCTCGAATAAGCTAAGGGTGCGGGCCAGGGAGGTTCGACACCGATTTCTGGTACTGTCTCAAATAGAAAGAAGAAGCTTCATCTAGAGTTATCCCACAGTGGTTGTAGAAATAAAAAACATTCTTACGGTAATCAGGTGCAGTACTACCAGTGTGGTAGGCTATGGAATATGATGCCTCCTCGCATGAAGGACTCAATTTAGTGACGAGATTGCGGCAAGGTGAGTCATCTACAACGCTTCTGAGGGATTATTCCACCAGTGAATAATGAGAGAGGTTTAGCATCATCTTCATATTCAGAAGAAGGGTCTATAAATTATCCTTAGACACGTAAATAGTGTATGTTGGGGTGTTCAGGTCGAGTTGGTGGTCATGGTCGTGGTATCCAGTCCTAAGGATCTCAGCGATAGCAGGACATGTCAGCTCAGAGTATCCAGGTGGTGTCAAAGGGCCACTGTATATGGAAAACATATGCAGTGAAACAGACCCAACAAGAGTAGGATTCCAAACCTTCTACTATCAGAGGTACTATTCTAGTTTCCTCTATTTTATCATTTTCACTTTTCGATGAAGGTTCTACACATAGTTTCATAACAGTATATATTTCGGAGATCTTTGGGCTCTATATCTTTACATCTAATGATGTTATAACGCTAGACACTTCGTTAGGGATAATAATGGTAGGTTTGAATCAGTTTAGGGATTTCCTCCTTATGGTTGGTGGGTGATACTTTTTATAGTATCTCTATGTGTTGGATATGATAGGCATTGATGTTATACAAAAAATGGACTATTTATCCTCTTTTAAAGACTTTGATGATTTCTATCATTGTAGTGTGAGTTTCACATCACTAGGGGTGGATTGTTTCTACACAAGGTCAAATGGGATGTTCAGGTGAGCAGATCTAACCCAAGCATCATAGATTGGAGGGATGATAGACTATATTGTGAGTTTATATTTGGAGGACCAGGGAAAATGTATCTCTGATTTCCATCAAGTGGTTGATCATTTCAGGGATATTTTACTAGAAGATTACTCAATCTTACCACTAATAAGAGTAGATGAGTTCACTATCGATCTAGTGAAAGTAACTGCACTAGTATCTATTCATCCTTGCATGATGGCTATGCTGGGGTTTCAATAGATTAAGCGGAAATTGGAAGATCTTGAAGATAAGGGTTTTATCTGACCTAGTATTTCTACTTGGGTTTTTCCTTTCCATTTCACGTAGAATGTGGATGGAACCCTCAGACTATGTGTGGACTACCAAAAACATAAAAAGTTGATAGTTAAGAACTATTATCCCTTTCCTTGGATAGATGACAAGTTTGATTAGCTTCAAGTAGTATGAGTGTTCTAGAAGATTACCATAATTCTAGGATATCATTAGGTATGTGTTCGACCTTCAAACAAACCTGATACAACCTTTAGTTGTATTTATGGCTTATATTAGTATCTGGTTATCCATTTTGGTCTCACAAATGTCCCAGAAATTTTAATGATGCTCATGAACTGAGTGTTCTATCCTTAACTAGATTATTTTGTGGTGTTTTTTGTGAACAACATCTTATTGTATTCTCAAAATCGACACGTCCATGTCAAACACATTGAGATTATATTTAATACACTATGAAATAATCAGTTATATGATAATTTTGAAAAATTCCGCTTCTGGATAGATCAGATTCACTTCCTGGGTCACATCATCTTAGAGATAGGATTACTAGTGGACAAGGATATGGTTAGAGAAGTACTTACCTTGGAGACGCCTAAGAACATTTTTATGTGAGGGGTTTCTTGTATATATCTGGTTTTGAAAAGCATTTCATACAGGACTTCTCATGCTTAACAACACGTTTGATGGGATTGACTAAGAAGAGTGTGATGTTTGTTTGGACAAGTTCTTGTGAGACATCCTTTCTGTAGTAAAAAGGGAATTTGAATTCAGTGCATATATTGTTATTTCCTGAGTTGGGAAATAGTTTCACTATATACATTTAAACATTAGGTATCGGCCTGGGAGCAGTGTATGTTGGGGGCATCGAGTTATTGTGTACTGATCCTGGTAGTTGAGGCCACATGATTGGAATTACATGATGCTTGACCTCGAGTTTGTTTCAGTTGATCATGCTTTGCGATGGTGGAGACATTTTTTATTGGGAGAGAAATTTTTGGTTACATAGACCACAAAAGTCTCAAATAAATATATACTCTGTGTGAATTGAATTTGAGATAGTGAAGGTGGGTGAAATAGCTTTAGTCATTAGACATTGATCTTTCTAATACACCTGGGAAAGCTAATATAGTGGATGGTGGACTGAAATGGAGGACCCAGATACAGGTAGTGTAGGTGGTCGGTGTTGAGTGGTAGCTTATGGCATTATTCTTTGAGATGAATTTTGAGGTGCATGACCAAAACGTTCAGAATGTCTTTTCAAATTTGTTTGTTACTTCTACGTTTCTGGAAAGAGTGAGGATGAGGTAGCTACCAGATTCTGAAGGCCCAGTTCTATGGGAGAGTGTGGCACGTGATGCCCCTCCTCTTGGTTAGACAATATTAAATGATGAGATCATTTGAATGAATGGATGAGTTTGGGTTCTTGTGGACATACTTGTGGGGATGAAGTTGGATTTTCATTCCTCTATATGGGTAGTGAATACCGGTGCCACCCATATGTATCGGGATTTACATCATCAGTATTGATGGACAGGCATGAAGAGTGACGGAGTTGGTTATGTAATGAGTTGCTCCGCCTTTCGGAAGGTGCTGGAAAAACATCAAATACCAGCAGGTCCTTTATAGCCGCTACCCATTCCTTAGTAGAAATGGAATGAAAATGCAATTGATTTTGTTATGCATTTATTGAGGTCACCTCGAGGAAATGATGTCCTATGGGTTTTTTTATTGGATCATGATGGTTTCACATTTCTTGTTGATCAACAAGACCTTCATTATTGATGAACATTGGAGATTGTAAATCCCTGAGATTGTATGATTTCAAAAGGTCCCACATTATATGGTTTCAGATAGGGACTCCCGGTTTACTTCTCGTTTCTGGAAAGGGCTGCATAGGGTTTTAGGTACACAGGTTCTTCTAAGCATAGCTTACCACCCCCGGATAGATGACCAGTCAGAGTTCACGGTTGAGATGCTGGAGGATATGATTTGGGAATATGTTCTAGATTTAGGGTTCTCATGGGAGAGACACATACCCCTGGTTGAGTATTCCTATAATAATAGATTCTATGCTACTATTAAGATGGCTCCATATGAGGCTTTTTATGGTAGACCATTCCCATCACCCCTTTGTTTGTTGGAGGTAGGAGAGCAGTTATTAGAGGACCTTGACTTATCAAGGAGACCACTGAGCATGTTCAGTTGATTCAAGAGTAGATGGATATAGAATAGTCTCTTCAATAATCATATGTCGGTCTCTAGAGATGAATTTGGGAGTTCGTGGTCGGGGATCGAGTTTTCCTTCATGTAGCACAATGGTTGGGAAACAAGGGGATTAAGAGACAAGTTAATCATTCAAAAATTTACATAGGTCCATTTGAGATTCTGGATAGAGTTGGGATGCTTTCCTATCAGTTACAGTTACCTCAATGGTATCGATCCATGCATGATGTCTTCCATGTATCTCAGCTACACCGCTATCACGCATACCCATCTCACATTTTCATCCTGAGGAAGTTGAGCTTTATGTTGATGAATCCATTGAGAATTATCTGATTGGGATAGTTGATAGGATCATGAATGTTCTCTGAGGCCATTTAGTTCCCCTTGTACAACTTCTTGGAAGAATGGCCAAGTACAGGACGAGACATGGGAGAGGGAGGTCGACGTACGTGCTCAGTGTCCGGAGTTATTCTCTTTTATTTCTTCACCACCATTAGATGGAAAATTAGGGGATAGATTTCTTTTATGGGGGATATTTGTAAGAACTCGGTTCATACTTGGAGGTACAATTTCTTTTCTTCTTGTTCCATTGAGTTTTTTTGAGGAAACAAGGGAAAACTAGACATGTACGAGAATCATACTATCTCACGGCCAGAAATAGGGTTACACAATATGTACTCCTACATACACATCATGTAGGTTGGCCTTTCATGATGTGTATATATGGTTTGTAGTCATCTCCACACGGAATAGAAGAAAAACCATCAAAACACCTTGTACAACCTAGTACACACTGTGTAGTCATGTCAAAAGGCCATGTAAATGAAGTTGGTGGAATTCATCCTCCAAATGAAATATTATATGTTATACACACTATGTATATGGTTTTACATGATGATTGTTTTCTGTTTTTCACTTAAAACAGGTATTTTCCTTGTTCTTCTTCTATTTGAATAGAAGGCTCACTAAGTGGATGAACATGCATATCCCAGACTGATTTATTCTCCTGTTTCATTGTCCGAAAGAAAATCGAACATCATCAGATCTGTTGGAATTTTCCTGATGAGTGATTTATAACACTTGAGCCATTCTTGATGATCTATTTTTTCTAGGATAGTTATGTTCTAGTGGATATCCTTGTTTTTTAGATCAATACAATCCTAGATTGAATTTGATGTTGAGGATAGATGAGGAGATTCATACTTCGATGATGTAGTTGGTCTTGTGCCTCTCATTAATTTTCAAGAAGTTTATATGTGTCGTTCGGACATGAGCTTATTATTAGGGTGTCACCTTGAAATGAGATTATTCCTTGTTATTACCTAACATTGATCTGGTATTTAATTCAATGAATTTAAAGAATGTTTATCTCGATTTTTTTCATTAGCAGCGAACCCACAGGTGCATTTTCCTCGGATAAATATTGTTTAGCCATTTTGGAAGAGGAGGTGTTTAAGCATGCCTTCATTCCCTTTTAGGGTTATTTAAAATGAACTTGGTTGTAAAATGGAATTTTGATTGTGATCTAATTCTTAGTGTTATGATTATAGTTTAGGGATTTTGTATACCCCTTTTCCCATGTTGTGGTTTTTCTTATAAATGGAGGTTTGAATTTTTTAGTTAATTTTAATGATTAAATGGTAAATAGAATTGGATGATACATGGGTTCAGATTAGAACACCATGAATGGAATTTCCTGGATATTTTACCTTTCACCTTGGGTGACACATGGGTTCAAATTGGAACACCCTGGATGGACTCGAGAGGCTTTAGATATATATTTAAATAGTATACTTGGGATCCCAATATGTCTGCTGAGAATGATCTTGATTGACATGATCTTTTACTACAGCTTGGGTGACACATGGGTTCATCATAGAATACCATGGAAGGACTTGAGAGAACATTTTTATATGTCATTAGTGAAATTTGGGCTCCCTATTTGGAACACCATGTATGAACTAAACTGACATGAACTTATAAAAACATATGGAGTGATAATCAATGCTCCCATGTAGGACCACTAAGAACATACTCATAGGATGTTAATGTAATTGCACCCGGAGTGATACTTGAATTCCATCTTAGGAATCTCAAGAAAGGACTCATGTTATATTTAAAAAATTGAATGTAATGAATTGTAATATATCTACCAAACAAAATCACAAGATTAGATTCAGTCTTCACTTACTTGTTTAGAATGTCTTCTGAGACTACTGTTGTGCTTACAATGATGCAGGGAATGTCGGGCTTAGGCTAAATTCTGAGACATAAATACTTCAAGAAATTGAATTTCTAATGAACATTGTAATTGAATTCCAGTAATTGTAGGATTGATTAATTTTGAGTAATTCTTAGTTTACTACATTTCGTTTGTACATTAATACTTAATATACTCAATGACAGATTGGAACAGACCTTATGTGGTTGCATACTAGGATTTATTTATCACACCCTATTTCGGTCATGTTTTTTGTCCAAAAAAGACAATATTTTTATAGTTGTTGATTGGGGAAAAGGCCCTTTTATAGGTACTTGATTACTTCTTAGGATCAGGATAGCATGGGACTATGCCAAGGCAAGTGATGGTATTGAGTTACATTTTTCTTTCCATACATTATTATTGTATTTAATTTGATTGTAGTGTATCATTTATTCAATGTTTTCATAGAACATGTGACAAGCTGCATCATTTTTATTTTACATTCTTTTGGGTTATCTTTATCATTCAGTCTTCCATTGGTTACTTCTTTTTAATGTTTTTAAATACTTATGCTATCGTTATTATTTACTCTTATGTGTTACTCTATTATAATGAGGGAATAGTATACCCAATATCAGACCCTAGTCCCTCACATATAGTGAGATGCTTATAGTGTTTATGGATATGTGCATGATGTTATGTGACCTACCGGGTTAGGGGCACCATTGGGATGCACCCATATTGGGGGAGTAACATTTGATGAGTGATGTAAGGATTGGATTTAGGTTGGTATTTCATGAACTAAATTGTTTTTTACGTATGAATAAAATGGGAGATGGGATTCCCTTTTATAAGAGATGGGATGGACACTCTTTGAATTACATAAATTATTTAATTAATGTAAATTAATTTTTGTAAAAAACTAAAAACAAAAATAATTCATATAAAGGATAAGGAAAAGCCTATATACAATCATAATATAATATTTTCACATGTTTGGATTATTTTTTAACCATTATCTATTATTTTTTACACTCATTAACCCTTCTTAATAGTTACCATGGTTTGGTTGTTTTAACTCTTATGGGTAAATATAATTATTTAATAGTAAAATTTTCACATAAATTGATATTGGTTAATATTCTAAGTAATATTATTATAAATTTTCTACAATAATATTTTTTGTAGTTTTAAATAAATTAATAAAATATTATTTCACATAATTTGTAATTAATTCTATTTTCACACAATTTATTTAATTTTATTTTAAAAACATGAAGAATATGATGGATTTATGATATGAATATTTAAACCATTAAAAAATATATTATATTTTCCAAAAAACATGGATGAATGATAATTTATTCAAATTATATTTCATTTATTATTTTAGGAATCATTTAAAATATTTATCAACTATTTGAATAAATAATGTGTTAGTGTTGAATAAACATTTATGGTAGTAATATAAAATCTATTAATTAGAAATAAATTACCATGATGAAAAAATTAAATTTATTTTAAAAATACCCTCTAAAAAGGAAAATATCATCTATTACTCCCTATATTGAATATTTAAAACATAATACAATAAAGAAAAAGATATATTTATCTTTTCCTTACAAAAATAATATAAAAGAAAAAATCAAGGAAATACAGAAATTAATTTCATTATTATCAATATTTTTACAGAAATGGTCGATTTTCATTCATTGTATTGGATAAATATTAGTATTATTTTTAGTCTTTATCATATTTCTTATCACATTAATTACTTGATTTACCCATATTGTGGTGATGATAATTTATAATGGTTACTATTCAATCTGACCATAAATAAAGGGAGATAAATACAAAAAATTATACCTCATGATTCCAAATATAAAATCCAAATTTCAATATTAATTTCTGGAAGTGGTGGAAATTAATATGATATGAAAATTATAAATGCAATGGAAAAACGTTTTTTTTTCAGAAAAAGGACAACCAAGATAAAAGAATGTATTTTTAACATATTAAAATATAAAAATTATTTCAATGAAAAAAATTGATTACCAATAATATAATAGTAAAAATTTTACTTTTAAAACAATTAAAAAAAACTATCATTCTAAATTATTGAATTAAAATTATCACTTTTAATTACAAAATTTATTCTTCACTATTCAATGGAAAATCAATCCCTTAAATGAAATAAAAAAAATTAATTCAAATATAATTTTTTCTTAATGATTTCAAAAATTAAATCATTTATATCAAAGAAAATATCAAAAATTTATTTGAAAAAATTATAATATTCTTTCATAAATATAAATAATACAATATTTTGGAATAAAGCATATATTTAAATAATAAGATCACTTTAGTCAAAATTAAGTTATTATTTACTATGATTTTGTTAATATATTTATTTTGAGAAATACCTTTGTATATATTTATTATATAATTTAATCCCATTTATACATTCAAATATAATAGATGAATTATAAAGGTCATATGAGAACAATACCATTCCCTAGATCATCTAGGTTTATTATTGAATGACATATATGCTATCAACCATAAATTTAATTTTAAAAACACATTTATGTGTTATTTCATTGTGCCACAATAGAAAATTATATCCTTAAAATTAGAACATGGTCTTTCTAGAAACGGTTTTGACATTTGAAAATAGCTTTGTTGAAATTCCACGTTATTAAATTATTAACTAAACATTCTCTTCAATAGTGGTAAATGTAAATATGATGTTAACCTAGAATAACATTTAACTAGGATTCAAAATATGATAACATTCGTGGAAAGTTGAAATATGGACATAGAGGATAAATTTGGTGTCTAAATAATGATGTATATTGATAATGATCATCTATAACAATAATGTTATTGATCAAAATAAAGTAAATGAGAATAAATAAATGAGGATTCAAAAAGACCATTGATTCATCATAAATAGAGGTAATAGGAAACAAAATTCTATTTAATTTCATTATATGTGGGGAATTTATTTACCATATATATTGAGAACAAAAAAATAAACATTCTTAAAAATTATAAATTCATACTTTAATCTATTTCCACCCCAATTTCATATTTTTCTCCAAAAAATTAGAAATAAGATGAATTTTTTAATCTTAAGGTAATAAAATAAACATTTAAGAAAAAAATAATTCAAATAATTATAAAAACCATTCATATTATTTCTATAATAAAACTAAAACATAAATGCATTTCACACGGGAAGATAATTCACTAAAATAGTAAACCATAATAAAAAAAATTAAAATATTAAAATCCATATCCAGGACAATAACACCCAAATATCCACAAATATTTATCCCTAAAATTCATTAAAATACTCCCAACCATGTTGATAACTCCAAAATTATAAAGGATTTAATCACATATTGTTCTAATATTACTTTATAGTTTATCACTAATAAACATTAGTCACTCCTAAGGTTATTCACTAAAAATTTAATTTTTCCTAAGCATATAATAACAAAAATTTTCTCAAAGTTTCTATAAATAACATGTTTACCTATAAAATAAAAAAAATTGAAATATAATTAAAATTTTATTCATAAAATTAAATACTATAAAATTATTCTTACTATAATCAAATTAGTTCAAAAAATAGTGCAATTCTTCTCAAATATCATTAATCATATAATCATCGAATGGATTCCCAATCCTACATTTATTTATAGGATAAAATATATGTTCAAAAGATAATTTTTATATTAAAACCCATTTATGTAAAAAATATATTAAATTCTATATAGAACATCAGATACCCAGTGGAAGGTTTTTCATCCTTGTCACCATCCAGTTGATGGTTCATGTTATACGGCCTTACCAAATATGATAGGTTGTCTCCCAGCCTTTGGGGTGGTCTTTTCTACTAAGAAAAAATAATATAATTCTATGAAAATCTAAAAAATAGTTATATACATCCTTAAAATGAAATATCATTTTTATTAAATAGGCATTCATGTAAACACTATGGACTACATAAAAATCAACATAATAAAATGTCAACCAAAAATATCATTAGTCTACGTAAATTTTCAACACATAATAACTCATTGGGTGTATATGTTTTTCAAAATATGATCAATATAAAACATATAAATAATTTTTGTTTCTATAAATCCTTATTTAACATCACATTAAGTTATATTTTCTTAGAAAAATTATCAGAATCCTATGATGTTCTATTATACTTATAAGGAGAATATCATTAATATAACACTTCAACAACATAATTCATGAATCCAAATATTTAAAAAACAAATAGATTCAATTCATTTATAGGCATATAATATGTCCGTTGATTTTTTATGAAAAAAAACCTAGAATAAGGGATTTGACTTGGATAATTCCCACATTCCACACCTATAATACACTAAAATATTAGTGGTACCTTAGTATAAATTTTATATCCCTCCATTGAAATATACAAATTTACTTTAAAGGTACTTGTTATATGACATTACTTTACAAATATAAATCATCTTATCATTACTTTAATAAATTTCCATGAGTTCTTCTTCAAAATGTAGTTGACATATAGAAAACCAAATTTTCTTCCTTCTATGCACATACTGAAACATCTTTTTCCTTTTATTAATTGTTTCTATAATTTAAAATAAATTGATATTGTCAATGATATTATGAGATATATATTTATATGTGGTCATAATTATTATACTTCCATCTCCTATTTTATATATTTTTTGCTGAGTGTAATCCTTCTATTGTCTGTCACATTCATCCATACTGTGATTTCTCTTCATTTTATCCATTACATAATACCAAAAGTATTGTGTGAGTAATAATACTAATAATGAGAAACCATATGACAATAAAAAATATTTCATATGATGTGTAAATTATGAAACAGTTATTTCAAACTATAACAACTTATAACTAACATAAGATATTCATGGTAATCATGCATCAATCATTCTTAACATTTCATAATGAAATTGTGAGTTGTATAATCATATCCCCATGTAGTTTCAAACCAGTTTTACTGTAAGATCACACTCACCATGAAACAAAACTATTAATGAGATATTCTTGAAAATATGTTTTTATGTCATTACACCTATCATTATATATACAAAAAAATTCCAATTATAAAATCCTGATAGAGTTGAATTTGAGTGGAAACCAGTTTATCTAAACTTACTGAAAAATTAAAATATTGTATTATAGTTAGACTAATCCCTATTATTCTCTCAAAATTATTTTATTTTTAATCAACATAAATAAACAGTCATTTCGTTGATACAAACTAAAGATACCCTATCCTTTTTATAGATATTGTTACAAGATTTTTAGCATAAATAACCTTTAAATAGAAAATAAGGATTGAAAGGACGAGTATCTTATGAATACAATGTATATATTACATAATCATATAAATAAAAAATAATTTAAACACTATAATGAAATACAAAACCTCTTTTATCCCAGAAATTAGATTTGGATTCCCTAGGTAAAACAGATGAGACTAGAATCGTAGAATGGGAATTCGCCTGAGAGGAAGAATAATGTGATTCAAAAGATTATTATTATATCAGAATATATAAGGATCATGAGAAATAACATGGGGGATAAATTAATGAACATGATAACACAAGATCATGGAAACATTCTAAATTTGGAAAAAAACCTAGATAATTACACAAGTATATGTCAAGGCTAATATCAAAGATAACATCACATAGTAGATAGAGTCCCATAGAGTATCAGTATTAATCTCTTATTCAATAAATAATCTCTAATGAGACAAAATATTTACCAAAAACATTGATGAAATATTTTTGTGGAACAATAATAATATGTTCATTATAGTTTTCCCTGCAAAATTAGTTATTTGTAAGGCATAATCATGTAACATAAACATGGAAAACAATTTCTTGAATAATCTTTCCTCCTTTCAAAACCAATGGATATTTTATAAATATATAGTTTATAAAATGATTATAAGGCATGCATTACCACTTAATGTAAGGCTTCAAAATATAGGTTTATATGATAGAGAAATATATAATGAATTTATAACCATTCCATAGTAATAATGTTATTGAGAAAGTGATTTAGGGGTATAAATATAATAATCCAAAGAAAAAAGGAGGCTTAGAGAGGTCCCTTACTTATAAACTAAAAAATCATCAATATTGAGGAAACGTTTTCACCGAAAAGAACCTTTAAAATAGTTAAATGAATATTTATAGAATTAAATAGTCATGATAATAGGGAATTATGTTCAATCATTATAAGTAAATTTAATACAATCCATTCATAGCATTCAAAATAAAGTATAATTCACCATATGTAACACCCCAAGAATTTACAAATATATTTATTATATAATGCATAAATCATTAAGTCTCTAAAAAAACCACTTTCTTACGACCTACCCATGTAAACATAATTTTGTAACTTCAATGATGAGAATTTTGAAAATCTAACATACACATTTGTGATCAGTAGGTTATTTGGAGTCCGATAAGAAAACATATTTTTCGTTGAATAGAATCCTAACCTTATGAATAGTAATATGAATAGTAATATGAATAGTAATATGACCCTTATGAATATTAAATAATAATATTATTTCACTTTCTTAAGGCAACAATATAATGATATCTTAATTAGTTTTTCAATGTGAAATAAAACTAGTTGCACATTAAGATTGTTATTTTTCGAATAAACTATGAGCTTATATTAAAATAAAATTATTAATATTTAGAAAAATATTTTTGAAAAATGGATTTCACTTTTGAATTCTACACGTCGATAAATTGTAGGCGTGTATTTTTTTGATTTTTCTGGAATTCTAGAATTTTTGCTGAATAGTGAAATACGATAAAATACCGTATATACAAATTATCAGTTAAATACAGTATTCATGTCATCACAAGAGATACAAGTCCACTTGGTTCGAACTCACAAGATATTATTACTACTTTGGGTCACTTTCATTGATATTATTCATAGTCTTGATAAAATTATTATAATAATGATTAAAATAATCTAAAATACCTCCCCTCCTCCACTATAAATAGCACCCGCACTCCCCTCTTACTACCACACCTCTCAGGCCTTGATCATTGTCTAAATTATGCCAAATTCACTCCCCAATCATCTTCCCAACGTCCTAGATCTGCTGGACTCACCAAAAGTCCAAAACTAAATCCTTTAAGGAGGATCTCAAGGAGAAGAGATCAAGAGGTAAACAACCTCTTTTATTTTCTTTCTTTTCTTTCATTTTACGTTATTCTCTTCCTTTCCCTTTTTCTTGTGTTAGGATATTTCAATAAATATTCACCCATACTATTCATATAATGTATTAATGATGAGATTTTTCATTCCTCTGATCAAACTATTTTTTACGAAATCTTAAGAGACATCATTAGGCTGCTGAATTTTCGTGAGAAATTCAGCAAGTTTTATTTCATTTTAAAATTTCTTTATTTTCTTCTTCTTTCCTAACCTCATCTATCCAAATGATCATTATAACTCTAGTAAAATCTATATACTTGATTTATTTCATGTGAATTGAAGAGCCATCAGAAATATTCTTACTCCCTCCCTTTTATTTTATAAACAAAATCTACGTCCATGATATTCTGATTTATAACCTTCATGGACGGCGAAGATAATCACGATCATGAAGATAATCATGGTCATGAGGTTTTGAAGATTTGTTATTCATCTTCTTCTTCATTAATGGTCATGAAACCATAATCATGGTTGAACCAGACTATAATATTTTTTTTATAACCTAATAAATATTTAGGAACCAGAATATGTACATATAATTAAGTTATATGAAAAAACTAGTTCATAATAATTCAAGTACCGCAGAATAATTGAAGTGGTTGTCATCTAATGATTCAACCTCATTCCATTTAACCAAATGATATAAATGGACATTAACAATTCCGTATGTTCAAAAATAATATTTAATTTCAATTCTAGATATTTACATCCATTCAACAGCATTACATAAAAGCAAGTGAATCGAATATGAATATCAAGAAAAAAAACACCCTGAAACGACAGAATTCAATATAATAACTTCTATATAAAAACATAAATGAATTAAACAGAATAATGATAAACTAAATATATTTCTATTATTCTTTGAAATAATTTATTGATATGTATAATTTCACATTCCATGAACTTAATTTCAAGAGGAGAACACATTCAGATTTAAGGTAAGGGTTTCGTCATCTCACTTCCATTTTCATGAGATTTTCCATATTCACTACGAATAATTTTTTATGGTGTATGTATACTGACCATTTATTTCAAATATCATTAATATATTTATCTACATGGTATTAAATCTATAATATTTATATTATTAATTTTTTGGGCATACGATTTGTTTGATTACAAAGTGGTAAGGCTTTTTCACCCGAACTTCCAATTTCATTCTGGTTACTTTCATTATCTAAATACCTCAATGAAATTCTTATGTATTGTTATGTACTCCTCATATATTATATGTGAGTATCATATATATGTTTACAAAATATAAACATTCGTTATTTTATGGATAGTTACATTTTTTAGAATGAACATTCAAAATTGTTTCCAAAATATAAGCCTGAATCAAGGGAATTTCTCCAATTCATATCTATTTACAAGGGCACTCTATAATCTATTTTTAGAAACCATTATATTTCTAAAAATTCTAATTTTATTATGAAAATACTATCTTACTTCACTTTTGGTTTTATACAAAGATTTTCCAAAATTACTCTTCTTTTCAAAATAAAAGAGTATTTATCTCAATATTGATTAATGATTTTATAAGGGTATTTTCGTTCAATGATCTTATTGATCCAATGGTATTATTGGGTTTAATCATTTATGAAGTCATATATTATATTTTATTTATTGGTTTATGACTAAATTTATGGTGGATGATCTATCCTAAAACCATTCATCATTTTATTCTGAATGGTTAGTGTTTATGTTCAATAATTGGTGAATGTTAGTTTCATTTCATATGATAGTTTCAATATGAATTTATATGTTGTTTATGTTTATCCCTGATCATATGAGTAATGAATTGGACTTATTATGTGCTAGGTGGGTCCTGATATATCCCCTCGATGCATCGGTAGATCTCATGATACAAACTATGGTCTTGGCCCGAGGTGTTGAAAAAATTATTTATTTTATGGTCCTAGGAAGACGCTTCGAAGGTATGGTTATGATGTCCTCCATATGAACATACGACATTATGATGCTAGTATTTGAAGTTCATGTTGATATTAGACTAGTAGAATACCCTTGATTATGTTTAATTATGGAATTATTTATTTAGCTCATATTCCTGCCATAATATGTTTCCAGATTATTATTAAAGGCATGTGTTTTCAATTATTCCCCATTTCTAATGTTTATATTATCTTCCGCAGTATTACTTACTATTACTGAGCATTTGAGCTCACCCCTTTCTTATTATTCATTTTCTAATGACATGAAGAATTAATTTATGAATGACTTACAAGCATGATCAAGGAAACATGATGACCCTAGTGGAATAAATTAGTGTTGTTTTTCCTTTCCACATGTAATGTTAAACATATGTATGTATCTTGTTTCCAATAACACTAATCTACTTGGTCCTTCAATATTTTTAAACCTTGTATGTATGCCAACTTAATCAAATAAGGCACCTACTTTGGGAAACTAGGGTCGGGTCCTTACAGTTGGTATAAGATAAAGTTTAGTAGAATACTTGGAAACTAGAAAACGTAGAATTAGGGAAGAGTCCCTAAGTTAGTCTTTGAGGATATGAATACAATAAATTCCTGGTATTTTGGTAGTGAATAGATTATTTGGATCTTTCCACCAATAAATCCCTGTCTGGATACGAGTAGATAGAGACGGCTCTGGCACAGATGTATCTATGGGTAAAACCTGAAAACACTGCTTTGAGCTAGACTCGAATAGGAACTGGTACACGACAACGGGCCTTGCTGCCCTGTTGGTTATGACACTCTTGGGGGATATTCTTAGGATAATTAATATTTTTTTACATGTCATTATAAGGGAGTTAATGTATATTTTCCTCATTCAATTAGGTTTGAATAACTATGGAAACAAGAACTAAACAATTAAAAACATTCTTGAACAATACTAAGAGATATGTTTTCTTAATTTTCAGATGTAAAATGAAGGTATAAGTCTTTTTTCCCTTCCCATGGAAATCCTCGAGACTATAATCATGAAGTCATGTATGGAACAGTATGAACCATTTGGAAACCTCCGACTATCATGCAAGCTTCTTTACAAAGTGTCGAATAACTCAAATTCCCTTCGAATATTATGAGGATCGGATGTTGTGTATAACCAAATGGAAAATGCACTGTTCGAGAATTATAAAAAGAAAGGGAAGTTGTATGAGGGACTCTTCTTGACATTCACCCTGAATAAGAAATGGTTGGCCTGAATGGCTTTCGGAGAAGCTGTAAAGGAGCTGAACTTCGGTGCATTTTTTATGAACCAAATCCTATGTTTTTGCATGCTTGGGGACCTTTGTGATGTTGAATCATTCATGTAATCCTTCAAATATGATGTGGTTCAATGTATCTTTAGGGAAAAATCCTAGAGGATGTCATAGAACATGATGTAACTCGTTCCTATCTATGGAAAACCAACTGTATCAAATAGGATCTTGGGTTTAACCATGATCTAAATTGTCGAGAGTGTATTTAGGAAGATGAGACCCACGAGCATTGTGAATCCATAGGTGTAGAGTTGAATAGTACCTTCCTCCTTAGGCGGTTGAGGTAGAGGGATATCACCAAGGATGTCAGGAAGTCTGTACTAATGTTTTGTGAAAGGGATCAAGAGATTGTGTAATTTTTGGAGTTTTATAAATCATGTCTAAATGAATTGTGTTGTATTCTCTTTTTTGATATTTTTTTATATAAAACAATAACTTGGTTTAAAATTGACTTTCCATAATGAATGTTGATTTACTAAAACTTTTCAGATAGAAGATGAGTCAACCAACCAATATTTTATCACTACCTACTGAGTTTTTAGAGACTATAATTGTCAAGACATCCTCCAAAAACGAAAACCCTTATGCCAACATGCGTCTGACTTGTAAACTACTCCATTGGGTTTCAAATCGTCCAAACATTCACCATCTTTACCATGGAAGAAATTTGGTATATTACCGTATTGAATATGCACAATTGGATGCATATAGGAAAATAGGTAAGTATCATGAAGCTCTTTTTCTATGATTCACTCTGGATGATAACTACCGAGTTGTGGGTAAATTTATAGAAGCTGCTTTGTATGGTGACCATCGAGCGACCTACCTATTTTAGATACTGAGTTTTAGTGTGTACAAAGATCTTTACGACATCAATATCTTCATTAATGATGTGGTGCATGGGAATTATAGGGATTTAGTTCACACTAAAATTTCTGACCTCCACACATCACATGCCTCTCTATGGAAGCCTCGGTTCTTTAAGCACAGATTAGACCCTAGTAGTCTAGAGTGTGTCTAGGATAAGGAAATAGAGCAGCTGAATACTACCTTAGAAATTCACCTGAGGTCGTTAGCACCCTAGCATCAGTGGTGTTCTCGGTAAAGGGGCTTTGGGAGAAATGTGTTTCTAGTGTTACATATGGTTCTAGGTTAGTGAAATATTTGATCTAGTTTGTGGATTCATGTATTGGGGTACTCAAAAAACTATTAGCCCAGTTTTACTTTTTGAACCAGTGGTTATATAAGAATATAGAATTTTGTCTCTTCTTTTTGTTATCCTTTCATCATTTATACTTTTGAATGAGTATCACTAAGTGAAGTTTTATAAAAAAAAATCGGATTGATGGACAAACCCATATGTTATCTCTTCCTGTGGAGATCCTGGAGATCATTGCAATCAAAACCTGTGAAGAAGAGTACCTAACTCTAGGAAACATGCGTAAAACATGTAAACAACTATATGAAGTGACACACAGTCTGGACATTCTCCACACCTGTCAAGGGAATTCTTCAATTTACTACAGCCTAGCCATGGCACAATTGGTGAGTACATGCGAAGAGGAAAATACCACAAATGGTTTTTCCTATGTTTCACCCTAGGATGGAACTATACTGTAAGGTTTTGTTTTCAAGAGGCTGCTTTGGAGGGAAAACATTGTGCATCTTACATCTATCAACTGCTTAGTTTTATCCTGTACAAAAATATCTACGACTTAGATGTCCTCAGTCAAGACATATTTCTGAAAGTTCTTCGTATGTTGGTCCTTTCAGACATTTCCAAACATTGCACTGTTTGAGCCTCCCTCTGGAAGCCCGAGTGTTCGATGCAAGAGTTAAACCCCTTCTGTCTGAGGTGTGTCTGGGTTAGAGAACTAGAGGAGTTGAGCAACAATTTGTATTTTCCGCTGAATGCACATGAGGATCCTCTACAATGGGAGATGTGGTAAGAAAGTCCGAGATCATTCTTTTGTGGTTATGAATTGAATTGCGAGGACACAATTATTCGAAGAAGGGAATAATGTAACACCCCATGAATTTAAAAATATATTTATTATAGAATTCATAAATCATTATGTCTCTACCAACACTAATTTTTTACAACCTACCCATGTAAACATATATTTGTAACTTCAATGATGAGAATTTCGAAAATCTGTCATACACAGTTGTGATCAGTAAGTATTTGGAGTCCAATAAGAAAAACATAATTTTTGGTGAATAGTAACCTACACTTATAAATAGTAACATGAATAGTAATATGACCCTTATGAATAGTAAATAATATTATTATTTCATTTTCTTATGCCAACAAGATAGTGATATCTTTATTAGTTTTTCAATGAGAAATAAAACTAGATGCACATTAAGATTGTTATTTTTCAAATTAACTATGTCCTTATTTAAAAATTAAATTAATAATATTTAAAAAATTATTTTTGAAAAATGGATTTCACTTTTGAATTCTACATGTCGAAAAATGTTAGGTTGGAAGTTTTGGGATTTTTCTGAAATTCTGGAATTTTTGATGAATAGTGAAATACGATAAAATATCGTATATACAAATTATTAGTTAAATATACTATTCATGACATCACCAGTGATTCAAGGCCACTTATTCCTAACTCACATGATATTATTACTATTTAGGGTCACTTTCATTGAGATTATTCATAGTCTTGATGAAAATATTATAATAATGATTAAAATAATCTAAAATACCTCCCCTCCTCCACTATAAATACCACCCTCACTCCCCTATTCCTCCCACACCTCTAAAGCCTGGAGTATTGTCTAAATTTTTCCAAATTACCTCCCCAATCCTCTTCCCCACGTCTTAGAGCTTCTGATATCACCAAAAGAACAAAACCAAAGCCCTTAAGGAGGATCTCAAGGAGAAGAGATCAAGAGGTAAACAACCTCTTTTATTTTCTTTCCTTTCTTTCATTTTAAGTTATTCTATTCCATTCCCTTTATCATTTTTTGGTATATTTCAATAAATATTGCACCTTACTGTCCATATTATATATTAATGATTATATATTTCATTCCTCTAACCAAACTATTTTTATGAAATTTTTAGAGACGACGTTAGGCTGCCGAATTTTCGGGAGAAATTTAACATGTTTTCTTTCATTTTAAGATTCCTTTAATTTCTTCTTCTTTCCTGACATTCATTATCCAAATGATCATGATAACTCAATTAAAATATTTATACTGGATTTATATCATGTTATTTGAAGAAACATCATAAATATTCTTACTCCCACCATTTTATTTTATAAACAAAATCGACGTCCATGAGGTTCCGATTTATAACCTTCGTGGATGACGAAGTTTCATTCTTCATCTTCTTCTTCATTACTAGTCATGAAACCATATTCGTGGTTGAACCAGACAATAATATATGATTTATAACATAATTAATATTCAGGAACCATAATATGTACATATAATTAAGTTATATGAAAAAACTAGGTCATAATAATCCAAGTACCACCGAATAATCAAAGTGGTTGTCATCTAATGATTCAACCTCATTCCATGTAACCAAATGATATAAATGGACATTAAAAATTTTCTATGTTCATATATAATAATTAATTTAAATTATGGAGCTTTACATCCATTCAACTTCATTACTTAAAAGAAAGTGAACCGAATATGTAAATCAAGAAAAAAAACACCCAGAAACGACAAAATTCAATATAATAATTTATATATAATAACCTAAATGAACTAAAAAGAATTATGATAAAATAAATAAATTAATATTAGGTTCTGAGATATGTTATTGATATTTATAATTTCACATTCCATGACCTTATGTTCAAGAGGATAACTCATTCAGATTTAATGTAAGGGTTTCTTCATCTCACTTCCATTTTCGTGAGATTTTCCATATTCACTAAAAATAATTTATTATGGTGTATGTATACTGATCATTGATTTAAAATATCATTAATATATTTATATTCATTGTATTAAATCTATAATATTTATATTATTAATTTTTGGGGCATATGAATTGTTTGATTACAAAGTGGTAAGGGTTTTTCACCAGAACTTCCAGTTTCATTCGGGTTAATATCATTGTGTAAATACCACAATGAGATTCTTATGTATTTTTATGTACTCATCATATATTCTGTGTCAGTATCATATATTTTTTTACAAACCAGAACCCTTCCATATTTTATGGATAGTTACATGTTTTAAATGAAACATTTAAAATTGTTTCCAAAATAGAAGCCAGATTCAAGGGAATTTCTCTAATTCATATATATTTACAAGGGAACTCTATAATAGGATATTTAAAGGATGTGATAGTGGGAGTACAAGGAATAATTTTTTTAGTAGACTCTTATGTACTATCTAGAGAAGAGGATAAATTACAAAGACACTCACCCAACATTTTGGAGAGATAATTCATGAAAATTACAAAACTATCCATAAATGTACATGAAGGTAAAAAATCAAAGGATAATAGATAATGAAAGGTGGAAATTGATATAATTAAAACTAAGAACCACACTATAATAAACCATTATATATTTTAAATTTTATATAATTAAGGAATTGATTCCATATAAGATTCATGTAATATTATATAATTCATTCCCATGGGAGATCAATTTTCTATAATATCATGAAGGAAATAAGAAAAATAAAAAATCTGGATTTTCATCCAAATTTTAAAGAAAAAATTATTTCAGATTTCGCTGATAAATTGATGGAATAGACATACATGATTCCATTTATATATAAAATTCATGTTTCATAAGTTGGGAATTTTAATTCAATATAATATGTAAAAAATCCAAACAAATATGAATTAAAACCTCTCCCATATCATTTAAAACATTTATAACATATTTAAGAAGGAAAATTGATAATTGTAATGGATAGAAACATATCCAAAAACAAATATAAAACATTTTTTAAATTTAAAAGAAAAAAAACACATATAAAGAATCATTAGATACATCCAAATAATTAGTCTACAAATATTCTCAAAACATATATTAATATAAGGGGATTCCTAAACTATTAGGAATTCTAAAAGGAGGATAAATACACTCAGTATGATGGTAGTCAAAATGAATATTGAGATATTGATGGCAGAAAACATCATTTAACCAATCTCAGATTCATAGTTGGTCATCCCAATACATGTTTTCTTAATGGAAAATGTTCTATCCAATTTCAAAAATGAAAAAAATGAATTGATTACCGTGATATTGAAAAGTAATTGGATAGAGTGTATCATAAATAGAAATATAAATCATGTTACCCGAAAGACTATTTTCACATCACATATGTTTATCAAATAATCTAACGGATTGGAGGGAAAACCTGAAAAAATTTCTTGGATAGATTTTTAAGATACTTTCATGTACCAATTTCTCTAGATGTCCCAAAAAAGATGAACATCACTTGTCCATTTGTGAAATTTATGTATTAGAGGATTCCATTTTACCTATGAAATTTCCTATGTACATTTCAAATATTCCTAGTAAGAATATTCTCATATAGTATTGAGGATTGTATGGAGGTATTACTTGAATAATTAATTGTTTTTAGTGATTTTGTATCATTAATTTAGGGATTTAGAAAAAGCATTGAAAACATGACTTGAGAAAAATATAATATTTAAAATTGAAAATTTTATTTCATGGTAATTAAAGGAATTTTATAGAGCACAAAATATCATAAAATGTAATCGATGAGGATAAATATATATTTGAAGTATTAAATTTCTTAACATATCCTACTTATGTAAAATACATTCAATATCTCTTCAATCGATGTTGACTTATATTTATTATAAATCAAGTATTTAATTAATATGTATCTCCTAAATTTTATATTTCTCTCAAAAGAATATGACTATAATTTTATTGTTGATTATACAAAGGCATTCAATGATATTATTAAAAAATTATTTATCAAACTAAAACTAAAACACCCAAATTGGAAGAACCTATTTGAACTATTTTTTGATTAACTAAACAAATTTGTGGGATAAATCATTTCCCAAATAATTTAAGGAAAATTATAGGTCATAAAGTATGCCTCAAGAACCTTGGATTTCACTCAACCTAATTACAAAACTATGGAAGAACATTTCCTCATTTTGGATTCTTTATTGGATAATTTTATGTCATATTTACATGGTGATAAAATGGTATTATTATAAATAATTAAAAACATTGATATTTAATGATGATGGATAACAACAAGAAAATGTTTGTGTAACACCACGACTGGGGTTCTTGGGTAATTTTATTATTTTGTTACCTTTATATATTTTTTGGGGGTTAAAATTCAGTCCACGATTAATTTCGTTGAGTTATATTAAAAATTCCTTTTTTTGGTGTTGACATCATCTAGTGCACGGGTGGAGTGATGTTTGTATGTCATGTGTGTTCACCCAGGAAACTACGCACCCATCCGTTTTTGAAATATAAAAATAAATAAATTTTGTAATTAAAAAACATTAATTATAGTCACTTAAAATATTTATTATCGTTAAGAATTTTATTATTATTAAAATTATATGAATACCATATTTTTTTTATTTTATCATTATGGTGATTATTAATTATTATCGTTATTATTATTATTATTATTATATTATAATTTTCTTTAATTTTTTTAGGGTTCTCCGATGGCTCCCCTTTTCTTCTCTCCAATTAGCACCTCCCCTCCCTTCTTTACGTAGCGAGGACCCGACCCACACCTGTACGGGTTGATCCAGGGCACCAAGACACTGCCTCCACCTCTAGAGCAGTGAACCCCGCTTCAGCCCTCGTCCTCTCCTACTTATCCCAAGGCAGAAGCCCAACACATTCCTCTCACCATTTCCCTGCCCCTTTTTCAGCACACATCAAGTGTGCACCCCTAATCTACCTAGACACAACCCCATATCCCTAATTTGTAGCCACCCCAGTGCCTCCACCCTCTCCTAGTCGGCCGACCTCTACCTCCATTGTCTCCTCGCAACACGGCGTTGCCTATTCCCCACTATAGGCTGTGTCTTCTAGCGATACCAATAGCCAGTAGCATCCCATCCCTCCCACTACCCCTCTCTCAAACAGCATACACTGTACTGGAACCACCTATGCCGGTCATGGCCCTCCTCCATCCAATACACACCTATCCATTTTCTCTGGTTCTAACCAACATCTCCTTCACACTTCTGGTAACCCTTTTCTATTCTTCCTTTATTTCGGATGTGGGTTTTAATTTTTTTAAGGGATGATTTGGGGGTTTAGGGTTTCTCATCTTAGGTTTGGTGTTTTGAGACCCTTAGGAAGCGGTTTCTGAGTGCGTGTTTTCATCATGCCTTGGTTCTGAGGAAGTCCTCCCCTGGAATTTACCTTTTTATTTTATAATTCATTCTTTCATGATATTTGAACCTTTTTTACATTAATTATTTTTATGTTTGATCCTTTAAATAATTATATGGTGTGTTAAATTATATTATATATCATGTTTTATATTAAATTTCCATGTTTTGATAAAATTATGCACATTTCATGTCTGATAAAATGTTCATTGAAATTTTTCACAAGATTCGTAATATTCTAAACACGATTCAATGACTGAAATAATGATAATCCATGAAAATGGTTTTTAGTTTTTGCCTTGTATTAAATAGAATTTTTTTTGCGGAATATTTCATGACATGGATACAATCTTATATTTTTAAAATACTCAGTTGGATTTTATTGTTTATGTGTTATTTAAAAAATGAATTCTTTTGATTTATAAATATGGATTCATCATGAGAAATGTTGTTTCTAGGTTCCATACATGGTTTCCGAAATGGTTTGGGATTTAAAAAGCAATGAGTTTTGGTTTTCAAGGTATTTTGGTGTCTATTCATCCCATTATAAAAAATGGATCTGTATATTGATATATGTGTTTTTAAGTGATTTAAATGGTTTCAAATTAAATGTATGAATAGTTGTATCTTTTAAATTAGTTTCATGTGAAATGTTATATTGTTACCCGATTAATGTTTTCCTATAAAGTGGGTTTTTTTTTGACTATGCAAAAAATATGTACTGAAGAATGGTAATAAAATATTTTTTACTAGAAATGGTTTGATTAACACCACTTTAGAAAAGTGTTATCATTTTGAGATAATGGTTTGCTGGTGAATAACTAAATGCCCGTTCGGCCATTTCTTGAAATCAGTGAAAAGTGTTTTTTATGATAACCCTTGTTGGGTCTTTCTCATGCCTTGATTGCATGCAATGGGAAGGTGGTATTTGTTTGGGGATTCTCATGATCCATTGTTAGGGATCTCTAGTTGGAACCCTTTATAATTTTTTTAAGGCATGATAATAGTCCCAATGGAGATTTGTGTTGAGACCTGTTGTGAATTATTATTATTATATATGATGTGAATGGATGTTCAGTTGGCATTGGTTGGCTCACACATTTTTAAATACTTATGACATTGGAATCTGGAATATTGAGAAAATATTCTATGAATGATTTCTGCACTGGTAAGTTATGGTATTGATTAGTGTCCCATAGTAGGTGAATGTATTAGGTTTATTGCAATTGGATTTTCCCTCGGCCTTCCTAGGAAATGATGACAGTCCATTTTTATAATTTTGATATCATCATGTGTGACATGTCAATGAGGATGACATCTAATATATTGGTGTCTCATGGATTATTGTGAATCTCTTAGGCTCACCCATATCTTTTGGATTTCAGTTTCATGCAATGATTAGTATGGTGCTTGCATGTATATCCATATTTCCCTTGTTCTATGATTATTTTTGTACATTTTTGTGTATTTTTTTCATGTAAAGTAGTGATATGGTTTTGATTGGGTTTCAATAAATGGTTTTCAAATGAATGTTTTTTTCCTCTTTGTAAGAATATGAAAATATAAACATCACATTCCATTTTAAAATTTCATTGACCCAAATGAAAAGAATCCAGATTTGAAAATGGTAAAGGGAAATGTCTCATACTATTCTTTAAAGTAATGTATTTAGAAAAAACCAATTTTTTTATAAATTTTAGTTCAAACATTAAATGTAGTTTCATTTAATTTAATTGTAGTGCATTGAGAAATAGATATTGGGCTAGCCTATGGAGTTTAAATACTCATGACTATAGTTCTTTTTTGTTTTTAGTTCTTGTGTAGGCTCCAGCTTGGATGCACTCACCTTGGGCGATGATTGATCGTTGATTTGGGGAGTGACCCATGGTGTCACATGGAGATAGTGTTTTCCTGTTCAGTTAGTTTTTATTTCCTTCAGTTCTTGTTTAGTTGTTTTGTTTTGTTATTTATTTCGAGATGATCGTAATTATTTCCACTTATTTTATTTATTTTAATTGGGATAAATCATTCCCTTTTATCTCTGTTGATTCACTGGTGCTTGTCACCAGCCTAGGAGGATCAAGAATGCCTCTCTACCCTTGCCGCAGATGGACTTGGGGAAATGGTTCAGGGTCAACCAGGGTTTGTTCTTGAGAAAATGGTATCAGAGCAAGTCGGATCTTATAAAAACTTTATTTTCATAGTTCCCTTAGTTCTATTTGGGAATGTTAGGGTAGAATGAGTTTGATTTTTTGGACTAGAGGGGTAGGTTTGTGAAGAGAGATTCGAACTCTTGGTCGTTCTGATCCGTATGTTTTCATGGGAATTCTATTTTAATTTGTTTTATTTGGTTTTTAGAGTAATTTTTTATATTCAGATATGAAAAAGGTAATTGGGATAATAGTCCTCATTAGCAGCATGGCCTGGAAATCCAGGTGGATCTAGGGATAGGTTTTTAAAAGGCTCTTTCATTCGATGACATGTTCGGCATACGACCACCAACCATATGGTAAAGCCACCCACTGATACTAGTTCCCTTTATGAGTTGTTTATAGTCTCTATTTACTTTTTAATGTTAATTTAATCATAAAAAGTAGTGTTGAAAAAAATGGTTGTTTTAAATGACATGTCTAATATGTGGATTGTTTTAAAGGAAATGGGATGAATTATTTGTTTTTGGAAAATGAATTTTTTTCTATATTGGTTTTCATATGGTTTCTCACATGCATTGTGTTATGTTGGAATATGAATGGATGTCTTGTGTGATGGATGGATGCCTGAGGTGGCATAAAAACATATATGTGATTGAGACTCTAAAGAATGTCAATGGAGAGTGTTTTACCAACCAAACTTGTTTTTAATTAATGATGTATTCCGAATGGAACATTTTGATGTTATAATATCATGGTTTATTTTTTTTAGATATTTTCGCCTATACGTCATTTTATCATGATGGTTTTCTTTATTGAGTTGACCTTTATTGGGTTCATGACCTTTCATGTCCAGCGGTTCTCCCCTTGAAACTTCTATGGGTGATCATATTGTGGTTGATCAACCTAAGGATGTTATTCATGAGATAAGGAAGCTAGTTCAACCTCTATTTGAATGGTCAAGAATACCATTCCATAGTGGAAGAATGGATACAAAATATGGAAAGGGACTTTATCCTAATTCTGATTCCCATGTCATTAAATGTCATGATTATAACCGTCATGCTTGAAGGTTCACAATCAATGTGGTGGATGTCAGGGTCTCGAAATTAGCCATGCCAAAAGTTGACTTGGGATTTTTTTCAAAGGTTTCTTCATTCTAGAGTATTTCTCTAAGAAAGAAAGGGTGATAAAGAGGTTGGTGATTTTTTTCTGCATCAAGGTGATGGATATGTGTTACAGTATTTCAAGTGCTTTTTGGAGCTAGTCCCTTATGATTCTGGGTATTCTGTAGATGAGTCTATGATGACTCTGCATTTCTAGGTGGGCCTCCATCCTGGTCTGCAATTAAATGTGTCAGCTTCCAACTTAACATCATTTTCCTTTGTGGAAAGGTAATCTATTCATGTTGAAGCTATGTTTACAGGAGTGCATGAGGTACTCCTCCCTCCTTCAATTCTAAGGATCTGTTGGGAAAATTCTATCAAGAAGATGAGTAAGCGATCAAAAGTTAATGGAGTAGGTTATGGAATCAAAAGACCTCGAGATATTTCATTAACCTCTTCATATAAAGAGATCCTCATGTGATATCAGTGTGTAATGTTAGGTCACAATAGTTCATTATGCCCATGTAATCCTAATCCCTTTCATGCATTTGGAAGTTTGGGTCACTTACAACAATTCTGTCGAGTCATCGCAAGAAGGGTCATGGAGGATGTTCTTAGGGGTGAAGTGTTATTCTGATTTTGTTTAATGTTTATTGTGTAATTTTTCTCTCAGTGTCAGGTATCTTTTCGAATGGTTGAAGTACGGACTGTGTTTTTTTTTTGTAATTTATGGGAATTTTTTGGTTCTTTTGATGAATACTATTTTTCAATACCATTGTGGATTTCATTTCAAAATTCTATCATTTCATCTATAAAATCAAACAATGTACATTTCTTATTAGGATTATCATAACCTTATTTCAAGGAAGGAGATGCTTAGACCCTCAGAGCTCTAGCCAAAAGGCCTTAGAGTGAAGAAAGCACATAGTCAGGATCCCCTAATAGTTTTAAAAAGCTTGGTGAAGGTTGTTCCACTATCGTACGGTGAGACAATTTTATCGTTTATGTTTTGGTTTCTCTGTCATTATAAATTTTATATTGTCTCAAAGATCACGATGGACTTATCTCTCATGAAATGTAACTAATTGTGCCATTTGGATGTGTGATTTTGATCATTGTCCTTGTGTGTACCATCCATGTGAATCAGGTGAGGAAATAGTATTTATTCATACATAGGTAAAAAGGGTGTTGATGGTTTAAATGATCATGTTGTATTACATTTATCTGTGGGAAGGCCAGGTCTGGGTAAGATTTGGATTTCTATTTGGCCGCATTTAGGTTTTTTCTTATGTTGTGGAGACCCATAATGAGTCTCTTTGGATTTTCTCTTAAGTTTTTATCAGATTCTAGTTGAGTTATTATGGGCGGGAGTCCATTCAGGCCTCCCGTTTCCTAGTGATCTATTTTGGGCATGTGGTTGAGTCTCATATTTGTTCTATTGAATGTCCTTGGATTAAGAGGTTGGATCGTGTTTATGTGGAATCCTTAGGTGTTTACCGATCATTTGGATAGTGTTGTGGCCTTTCGGGTGCGGAAAGCTTTATGGTGGGGAGTAATGTCACACCCCGACCCATGTATTTGAGTTATTTTATTATTTTCATACCTTTAAATATTTTTGGAGGTTCAAGTTTTTAATTTCTCTGTGTTATATTAAAAATTATGCTTTTTGGTGTTTACGTCGTCAGGTGCACTACTGGAGTGTAATTTGGATGTTGTGTGGCTTCGCCCAAGAAACTAGGCAACCTTCTATTTTTTGAAAAAAAAAATAATTTTTCTAATTAAAAAAAACATGATCTGTTTTCATTTGAAATTTATATTATCTTTAAGAATTTTATTATTATTTAAATGATATGAATACCTATATTATTTTTATTTTAACGTTGTTATGACTATTAATTTATGTTATTTTTCTTATTTTTATTATTTTATATTTTAATTGTAGTTTTTTTAGGGTTCCTGGCTAGGTCCTCTTTCCGACTCACCAATTAGTGCCTCCCCACCCTTCTTTATGATGTGAGAACCCGACCACAACATGTGTGGTGAAATCCAATGCACCTAGAAACCACCACCACCTCTATAGTGGAAAACCCCGCTCCGACCCTTAGTCACTCGTGCTTCTCCCAACGTAGTTGCCCAATGCCTTCCCCTCAACACACCTCTTCCCCTTCCACAGTGTGTAACCAGTGTGCACCCCTCCTATTCTCAGTCACAACCCCATCTCCATCATCTGCAACATACCTGATGCTGCCACCCTCTCCTAGTCGGCCAACTGTGGCCTCCAGCAGCTCATCCCAGCTCGACAGTGCATATTCCCCCATTATTGTTGTTTTTTCCAGTGATCCCCAAAGCCAGCGACAACCCCCTCCTCTGGCTACCCCTCTCCCAACCAACATGCACTACACCCACGCTACCCATGCCGGTCAAATCCTCCACTGGCCAGTGCACACTATGTCATTCAGTCTGGTTCCGACCAGAATCTTCTTCACACTTCTAGAATCACGTTTCATCTTTTTCCCTTGATTTTGATGGGGGTTTTATTTTGTAATTATTGTTTTTTTTGTTAAGGGTTGTTCACCATATTTTTGGTGTTTCGAGACCCTTTGGAAGCGGTTTCCGATTTTTCGTTGTCGTCACACCTTGTTTTTGATGTAGCCCACCCCTTACACATACCTTTTAAATTTAAGATTCATATTTTCATGATATTTTCAACTTTTATACAATCTGAATTGTATTTTTTATCATTTTAATAATTTAATGGTTTAAAATTATAGTATATACAATGTTTCGTGTTAAATTACCTTTTTTGTTAAAAGTGTGCACATTTAATGTCTGACAAATTTTTCATTCACACATGATTATTAATAATTTAAACATTATTCAAACACTGAAATAATGTTAAGGCATTCAAATGGTGTTTATATTTTTCATTTTATTAAATAGAAATTTTATTGGAGAATATTTCATGTCTTTTGAATTTTTTATATTTTTAAAATACCCTGATGGATTTTATAGGTTATGAGAAAATAAAAAAAATACTGATATATATTCATAAAGATGGAGGCATCATGAAAAATGATGTTTTTTGGTTCCTTACATGGTTTCAAAAATAGTTGGGGATATATAATGTAATGATTTTTTATTTCAAGGTGTTTTGGTGTGTTTGAACTTCTTTATAAAAAAATGCATGTGTATATCGATAAATGTGGTTTTTAAGTGATTTAAATGGTTTCAAATTAAAAGAAATAATAGTTTTGTCTTTTAAGCTGTTTTGGTGTGAAATGATATATTGTGATATGGTTAACATTATCATGTAAAGTGGGTTTGATTTGACTATGTAAAGGAACTGTTTTTAAGAATGGTTATATTTGTTTTTGATTGGAAATAGTGTGCTTAACACCACTTTCTAAAAGTGTTTTCATTTTAAGATAATGTATAGTTTGGTAAATGTTTATGGGACTATTTGGATATTTTGAGAAATTAATGAAAGGTTTTTATTATGAAAAACCTTATTTATTGTTTCTCAGGACTCGATTGCATGAAACTGGTGGAAGGTCCTTGTTGAGGGATTCTCAGGATCCATTTGTTATGGTTCACCAGTTAGAACCCTTTGTAATTTTTTTATTTAAAGGCATGAGAATGGTATTAGGAGAGACACAGGGTGAGACCAGTTGTGCATTATTATTTTATATACTATGATTTGATGCTCGGATGGAATGGGTTGGATCACCCCTTTTTTAAATATGTGATAGATGGTAATTTGGAATATTGAGAGAATATTATAACAATGATTGATGCACTGGTAGTTTATGGTACTTACCAATGGCCCATAATAGGTGGCTGTATTGGGATTATTGGTATGGTATTTTCCCTTATCCTACATGAGAAAGAATGAACAATCATTTTGAGTGTTCTGATTTCATCTTGTGTGACATGTCAATAAAGATGAGGTATCATGTATTGGTTTCATCTATTTTATTCATGATCTCCTAGGTTCACACATGTCTTTTTTATTTCAGTTGCTTGTAGTGATGAATATGGTTCTCATATGTATTTCTATATTTCCCTTGTTGGGTGATTGATATTGGGAATTTTTGTGTATTGTTTTTCATGGAAAGCGGTGATCTAGTTTTTTTGGGTTTCTATAAATGTATTTCAAGTGAATGTGTTTTATCCTCTTTGTTTGAATATGAAAATGTAAACATCACCTTCCATTTGAAAATGTCATTAACACTAACTAAATTATTCTTGATTTAAAATTAGTTAAGGGAAATGGTTCGTACTTTTCTTTTATATAAATTATTTAGAATTTTTTTATAAATTGTACTTTAAACATGAAATTGTGTTTATTTTATTTTAAAAGTAGTGCATTGGTAAATAGATATCGGAGTAGACAAACAGAGTTTTAATACTGAAACCTACAATTCTTTTATTTAATTCTTGTGCAGGATTTATATTTGGTGTGGTTTCCTTGGGATGTGCTTGATCGTTATGTTGGGTAGTGACCAGTGGGGTCATATGGAGATACTGTTTTCCCATTTGGTTAGTCTTTTTTTCCTTTAGTTATTGATTATTTGTTTGGTTTTGTTATTTATTTTGACCTGATATTCATTATTTCACCTTCTTTTATTTATTTTCATTTGGATAAATCATTCCATTTTGCTCCATGTTGATGCCTTGGCACTTTTTTCCAACCCTGGAGGATTGAGAATGCCTCTCAGGCCTTTCCATGGATCAACTCGAGTGACTAGTTCAGGGTCATCCCAGGTTGGATCATGATTGTTGGTATCATGGATATTTCTCTTTTAGAAGCTGAACCTAGATATAGCTGACAAAAAGTGACATGAAAATCAGGTGTTGCGTAACCTTATCAAACATCCCAATATTATTGAAATATAAATTGAATAACTAAACCCATTCGATAATAACAACCCAAGAGAAAAACATTACAACATGGATATTGATTTACCATGTCATGATACCATATTAAATTATTTGGCCACATCTCAGGTACCATCTCACACTAACTCTCATCAATAATCAAAACTCATATAGCATTCTAGATTCTATAATTAGTTAGATATATTTTCGTAGAAAATTTATAATGATGAAGTCATAAAAATTTTCTTATTGGAATGTGAAATATAATATACATTTTATAAATCTGAAAACTCTTCTTTTGGAGGCCACATTGGATACTAATGAATCGCCATAAATGTCTTTATATCAAGAATTTTTTTCCCAAACATGATTATTTATGAATAAGAGTATAGTATAAAACAACATATGTGTAAATTTTCAAGGAATATATATAAAATAAAATAAATGACTCAAAAATAAATATTTTTTTTTGATATCATTAAGGTATTGGTGATTTATTTTATGGGACCATTTTCTATATATATTTTTAATTATTACAAATTACATACTACTAGTTATATCTCTAAATGGGAAGATACGAATGAAAAAAGGCATATTATGATATTTTGAATGAGATATTGTCATGTATAACAACTTTTGAAGGTTTGGAGTTACAAGAGACATCATAAGTAACCAATATACTCATTTGGTAAAAAGATTTATGGAGTTTATTATTGAAAATTATAGTGAAATTCATAAGAAATAAACATCCTACAATCCTCAATTAAAAATCCAAGATAAATTATCTACCTGGGAGATTAAAGATACCATGTAGAATTGGTTAAACCCAAATAGAAGTATTGGATCAAAAGGATTGATTTAATATTATTAGAATACATAACTGCTAATAAGAAACCCCTAGGTATAAGCCTATAAAATTTGATTTGTGGGAAAATATGACATTTTTTTGTGGAGTCTGAGCACAAAACATTTTGGTATATAAAAATATGAATTTAATTTTTTTTTTGTTCTAAAAAAAAGAGACAAAATAAATTATAAGAGATTTAATAAATAAAAAAATAGTATTTAGGTAATTTTATAATTTATATATAGATAATACAAGAGGAACATGAAAAATTGATTCATTAAAAGTGTTTTTATTTAGTTGATCATTAACTTATCTAGAATTATATATTGATATTAATTTTATGCTAATATACATTCTTTCTAGGAAGGACCATTTATTGTTACACATATCAATCACTTTTTTCCTTTTATATTAAGAAACAATAACATGGTAACTTGATTACTATTAATGTGAAAAGGCTAAAAGGATCCATGAGAGTATAACTCAAGAACATGTAGAGGATATCAAACATCTCCAACCCATCTACTAATCACTTATTATATGGTTTGGTGAGACAACGATGTTTTCCAAAGACTAACCTATGAGGAAATTGATGTATTTTAGTTTTATTATAATATAGGAATTCAAAACATATTCACATATATATATACCCCTTTTAGATTTAATGAAATATCTCTCACACTTGAATGTGTTGTTTTCATGGTTCCATCATAGAAGAAAGTCTAAAACTAGAACTGAAACAACAAGGACGATATAGGTATGAAGATATATAATAATATAGAGTTCCATAATTCATTCTATAGCTTTTAAACACTGTACATTTTTTGTTGAAAATTTTACTTCAGATAGGAAATTTGGTCATTTACATAAAACAATAAATTGAATTCCCATGCTTTGAATTTAAGCATTAATTGACTTAATAGGGAGACATGTGTTTCTTTTGAACCATATGATGTGATGATTTTTATTTTAGCATTAATGGGATTAAATTTTTATGGTTCATAATATAATGTATATAGTAAACAGAGGGTTCTAAATTGATAACTCATAATGTAAGGGATCTAGGTAATTCATACTGATATAATTTCCCAATAATTTTTAAAATAATGAATTTCTGAAAATAATGTGTTTTTATTTGATATTATTATTCATTCCACGAGTTGTCATCCAAAATTAAATGTTCCACTACAAATAATATTTTTTACAAATTAAATTAAATTATTTCATGATAATATTTCTTGAGTTATCTTAGGGAATGTCGCCTACTAGTACCTTCATTAGAGCTTGTAAATAATATTATTAAAAAATTAACATGATTATGGAATTTTAATTGGAAAGATCATATCCTTGAGTCCAGCATAAAAATTAATCCATATCTATACCATATATTTCATTAATGACCTTGCTTGAAATGAGCCACATTTCAATCCATTTATATCCATTCATACATTCCTCTTAGTATTTTTCATGATATTCTAATGTTGATGTGTGGTTGTGAGGAATTCATGGTTATAGGGATGAAATATATTGTAATTAAAAATTGTGGGGGATCTACTTTAGGTTTTTTGAAAAGCTAATTGACTCATTTTTGTACTTTATTCATTGTACTTACCAAGAAAACAATTTAAATTAAAGTGATGTGACTAGGAAAAATAAAAATTCACAATTTATAGACCTATTATTTTATCATGTCTGGTTAGTTAGTATATATGAAATATATCCCACGAATGAATATTGAAGAAAAATATGAATAATAGTTGTAAAAAGGAAATCATGTATAAATATATAGAAAATTCACCAAGGTGTGATTAATTCATTATTTTTTTGATTAGAAATAACATTGTAGTGATCTTGGGGATGTTTTTATTTTGTTTTTTATGGTAGTACTTAATTGAGATTTTAAAATTGATTTCATGATTTACACTCTATTGATTAACCTCGTATTTGAGCCATAATATTTTTATCATCACTAACTACCAACATTAACCCTTAGATTCATTATAACCATTATTAAAAATACCTCTAGATTTCCAGTGGGTTTTTTTAAAAGTGAATAATGGAATTTCATTGAAGGATTATGGAAAAAAATTTGTACTCATGGTATATGTATAAATCTACATGAATGTTAATCATTAGGGATGAGAGTAAAGATTCAATGTAAGCTGTATCATGACTTGGCATGTTTAATAATAATAAATTGAGAGTATTGAAGTAATGAAAGGGTAATTTTCAAAAAAAACTAATAGAGGGAATTTAAAGAACTTATATTGATTAATAATTTTAAAAACAAAAATTCAATTTTTATGTTCTCTTTGGAACATGAACATTTTGTTTCAAAGTATTTCAATTTATTTTTATTGATTTAATATTAACAGGTTGGTAGATTTGGTTAATTATTTTAAATGTTGATATTAAATCCCTGTTGAAAATAATTTTTTAAGTGTGGGGGTATTTGATGCACTGATTTTATCATGAAAAATAAAAATACCTTGGAACTCTCTGGGAGGGGATAGGTGAATCAGAGTATCAATATTTTCTCCAAATTAGATAGATCATGTACCCATGTTGGGATGATCTTTTTAAACTTTTCTAATGGAATCAAGTAAGTATCTACGAACCATATATAGAAAGATAAATACAAAAAAGAAGTTTTACATGGTTCAACACTTAGGGATAGTCTAATGAGAATATGTTGAAAGTGTGGCAATTGTGCATGACTCCCATATTATTCCCTAATTATATGGGATGAAAATTTATCATAAGTGGTCACTATATTATTAAAACATTTCCTTTCCAAGATTTTCTGGGATAGCACACATTCTCCATTGATTCACTTGCATCGACTCCACATTTCTCAAAGATTTAGTAGAATACTTTTCCATATTTTGAACTAGAAGGTATATTCCCTATGAGGTCACATAAATGTGATGAATTGAATAATATAGATCCACTTAAGATGCTTCAATACATTAAAAAAAACAATCCCAATTTTCATGTGTTCTGGCATAAGTATCTTTCATGAAAACCCATTTTTTTAAACACCATTTTTGTTTCAAAGAGTATTCAAAATTATAAAATATACACATATTCATAAAACACCCAAAATTCATGTTACTCGGAAAATTTATAAAAACTCATAAAAATCATGGGAATATAAATATTTAAAAAAACTATGTCAATGAAATTACATAACATAAATTATATATAATCTATTATTTTCTTGAAACATGGGTTCATATAAAGTTAATAATTTTCATAAGAATTATCTTCAACTAAAACCATAACTGAATTATATCAATCATCCATTATTGAACTCTTTTTTTATACCTATATGACGAGTGGCCTCCACTTTATTATCATTTCCTTCAATTAATGAAACATTCAATATCACAACCTCTATTTGACAAAACTATTCATTCATGTTTGGGAAACTCCCTTTATTTTCAAAAAGTTCATGGAAATATTCATATCATGAAACATCTCATAAATGTGTTAATTACAAGATTTCTTTTCACTTCACTCATCCGTATTGAAACATTATTTCATAAATCTAAAAATATTCATGAGACAAAGCATTATAGAATCCCATTACATTTCCATATTTACATGAAATTATTATGGAAATATGAAATTTAAGAAATCATTTTTGTTCCTCTAAATTTTGGACCCCCAAATTTGAAAACCACTATGAAATTATTCCACATTAAACTCAAAATCCACTTTCACTATAAGAGAAATATTCTTGAAAACACATCTTTAAACCCCTTGTTTTTTGACAATAAACACAAAATAAATTCTATTTCTTGTTATGAAAACTATTGTTCTAATAATATCCCCCATTGGAATTATTGGATATCCGTAGAAAAATTAAACAATTCCACAATCTCAAACAAGAAACCTGATTATATTGAAATAACTCATTCATCACTCTAATTCTATGTGACAAAATCATGGTGTAGAAAAAAAGTGTTTCCAGAGATAAATTCATGCCATTAGAGACCATTTTACTATCCTAAAAACATGTATTTCAAGCCAATAATCCATTTAATTCCACCCATTCTCCCCCTTTATAAATAAACCCAATGAAACAATATTTTTTCTTTAGTTCTCAAAACCAAAACCCCTAGATCGTATCTTCTCCAAATATCTTCATCAAATCCTCAAAAATATTTATAAAGGTAACAAATATGGGGATTGGGGTTAAATAGTAACCATCTCTTTCAATTGTATGTGAATGAACATAAAGGTTCAATCGATGATTCTGAAACATTTTTTCTACTAATGGAATAGTCAGGATTTCATCCACCTAAATGTTATATCCAACAATATACATTTTAATGACACCTTTTTCAACTTTTTCATTAATAATTTGAGGTCGTATCCTAATATTTTAGATATAATAGTGATAAAATAGATTTTTTGGGAGCATGATAACACACTTATTCTAATAGTGTATGACCATCATTTGGGTCATGTCATAAATAATATCAGTAAGTTGTTTCTATATGCACAATTATTGAGTGCATGAATTTTTTACATTGTTATACTCTTCATCATTTATTCAAAAAGAAGTGATTTTTTGTTTCTTACTCAACATGGACACACATTTTTTACAATGAATAATGAATCTCCAATTGTTTACTTTCGATCCACCACATATCATGCCCATCCAATATTGGAAAATATAGATAATTCAATATCCATGTTGGCTAAAAAATTTTCCAAAATATTAGATCTCCCGGAATATACCTCATAATTATTTTAACTAATTAAATATTCCCTTTCATTGTAATAACTTGTAACCAAGGTGATAAACGTGTATCAATGAAAAAAATGTTTCAATCAAATATAATAACATTATAATGATCCACCTAAATAGGTTGGGATCTAAATATTTCACATCATATTCTTTCCTTGTGTTTTTTCGATGATATTAGATCTTCTGTTTGAGTAGATTTATTAATGTTGAATTTATTCATAAGATCTATTACATAATGATCCTTATAAATAAATTTGTGGAACTCATTTTTAATCTCGTATATCTCCAAAAATTATGTAAGATCATTAATAATGTAAAATTCAAATTGTTATTTAATATGATTAAAAAAATATTCCAATGACCTATGCCTTCTTATAGAAAATATAACATCATCCACATACACATGAACAATAAATTAATCTTATAGAATATTATTAATGTAAATACTATGTTTCAAACAACCTCTTTTAAATTGAATATTATTTAGATAAGAATCTAGTAGGCAATGCCAAGATCATTGGGCCTTTTTTAGACCATAAAGAACATTATTTATTCTAAAAACCCTTTTTATCACATCCAATTAGAAATCCCACATTCTTTCAATGTAAAATTATTATTTAAGAACATTATTAAATAATTTCGTCTAGACATCCATATAATAATCTCTATATCATATTTGGATTCTAGTTTCTATGAAGATACTAAAAAACTCTAGTAATGATATTGTATCAAAATTTTCTTCGATGACAGTGCCTTAAATATGTGAAATGCTTTTACACATAATGAATTCCTCATTTATGATCTCATTTACTATCTAATAAAATTTTATTTTCGAGATCGACATTGTTCCTATCTCATTTCGATTTTATCATCTATTAAAAGAATTCAAGGTCAAGATTTTTGTAAATCTCATCAAATTTTTCATTAATTTACTTTACCCATGATTCATCCTTCATTAATTCATTAAATTAATTTCGTTCTAAAATTGGTAAGTGAGAATAATGTTCTTCATTCCAAATTATCCTTATATGTGTTATAATAGCAAAAAAATGTTTTTTAACTGATCATATTTTTATTTTCTATTTCTTCTGTGAGGTTCAGATTGAGTTTTTCCATAACGGTTCCCTCTTCTGATTATAATTAAGAATAATAATAATATTTATATCCATTAATGTTTTGAATTCCATCCACAGTTTTAGTATTTGAATATGGACCTTTTCTACTTTCATTTTAATCATTAATCATATCAATATATGATCTCTTTGTGTTATTCATACTTTTATCCTCACTAATCATGACATAATTACTCTCCAAAAGATTTTCAATGATAATGATTGTATCATTTATAGGCTTTACTCTTCATTGGGTATACATGGAATATTTCTCAATCTATAGAATCACCATATTTTTCTTTATTTATTTAATTTTTTAGATGAAACATTTACATCAATAAAATATAGTGGGGGATTATTTCGATAACATATCTCATATTCAATCTAATTCCCTATTAGACTCTTCCATGTATGATTTTGAGTGTACACATCCACTTGAACATCCTCTTTCGAGTAATTATGACAAACACAATTTTTATCAACATAATTTTTTCCATATTATTCATAATTGAAATAATGCATTCAATGACCCCATTTTGTTAGGGTGTTCTAACTGAAGACACTTTATTCTTGATCCCATTTTTAGGTAATTTTCAAATTCAATGGATTCGAATTTCTCTCCATTTTGAGAAAAAATATCTTGATTATGTAGCCATAATTTTTTAAAATCATTATAAATATGTCTTTATACGGTCAATAACTTCATGTTTACGCTGCATAAATATCACACATGCAATAATAATATAATCATCAAAAAAATAATTATGTACCTATATCATTATATTCAACCGACATTCATTTGACTGCACACATATTTGTGAAATAGGTCATGACTATTTAATTAAATTTTTTTCTAGGGCCAAAAAGAATTTTGGACGATATTTCCTGGCTTGGAATGATCACATATCTTTTCTCGATCATGCTTCATATTGAGAATTTCTAAAACAACCCTCAGTTTAAATATGTTTTCCATGCTCTATTGATTAATTGTCCCTTACCATTATTTCCATAAGTGTTTTCCTCTTCAATTGTTATGAATCCATTTTTCATTACTATCTAACTATTATAAATTTCCATTTCTCCTCCTCTTATTCATGATATAATTACATGTATTTCCTTTGATAGATTACCCTTTCTGATTAAATCTTACAATCATTCCTAAATCACAAATTCAGCTCACCCTCAAAAATTTGTGATGGTATCCTTATGGATAGAAAACATCAGTTATCATTAGCTAGTCCATTTATAATTTTTAATTATATTTACCTTGATCATCAAGTCTCTATTATTGCCAAATATCATTTTTCCATCAATCATTTCCTTAATATTTTCCAAAAAAATACTTCCTATCATGTGGGATTATCATCCACATTCATGAAATATGGTTTTACTGATCTTTATAACATTGAGAGAGATCTAGGATAGGATTGAATTCACAATCCATTTATTTTACATCCTTGAGATACCTGATTGAGTAGAGTTGTAAGTTTCCATATCCAATCTAAATTAAATATTCACGGTTGAATCATACTCAAGTTATTATTCTAGAATTGATAATTATTTTCAAGGATAATTCTTCTTCATTTGCTAGTATTTACTTTTATTTTAGTTTTGTAGTAATGGATTACACCACTCCTAAACCGTGTAATCAATATATTTATGGACAAAATAAGAATATATAAAATATTATATATATAAATTATTTATTTTCGGTGATGATGAATATGTTCTAATCTACATTTTTGACTACCATGTGCTTCGATTTCAGATAACTCCTTACCTCTTCAAAGTAATAAATTGTGTGGCCCAAAAAGCTACAAAATTGACATTTCATAAGTGAACATATATTGTCACATAAAATTCATCACATATAACCTTATTTTTTATAGTTTTTTAATGAAATTTCATATGTAGATAATTAAAAATTATGGTCCTCTCTATTCCTTATTTGGTTTTGAAGTTTCTTATGTTAGGACTTCCACCAAATTTGTAATATGTCCAACATTCTAATTCCCTTTGTTTTAGATCATCTCGTTTCCATCCATTGATGTTTCTATATCATATATAGTTCCACTTATACACAAATATTTTGATATATATATTTATTCAATGATTTTAATACTCATTAGGAACATTTTTTAACTATTTCAAAAATCATTGCATCTGATAACAATCCAAAAGTTAATTTACACTTCATTTTCCCCAATTTTGATTTAGTTTCCAATTTTCTCCTAAAATGAATGAATTATTCTTCTTCAAGTCCATAAAATATCCTATAACATTCTTATAATATCAATGTAGGTTCATTGATAAATTTTTATTGCTCCTCAATCCTTTGTTTAAACTCCACAAACTCTTCCTAGAATTCAAGATTTGTCAAATAATATCGTGCCTTTACTTATAGTAGATAAATTTCCACATCAACCTGATCTACATACTCTAATGACTCTTTCTAAAAAAGATCTAATATTTCATCCTTTATTTATTTGAATTTCATTCTCATAATGTCCACCCTCATGATACACATTGATATTGAAAAAACCTTTTTATTAATTGTTTCATCCATCATATATTCTACATTTTCAATTATAGGTATCATGGAATCTTTATCACAATATTTAAAAACATGTTATATATCCTCTAAAATGTTTTTATCATATTTAATTTATTTAAAAATGAATATATTCCACTGTAATTTCATTATTCATATAAAGTCACCCATTTTTTTGAACCCCCTATATGGTCTCTACATAATTTCTTCTTCACTTTCTAAATCATTAAATTTCCTTGATCACAAATCATCAATGTTCCCTATTATAATTATCAAACACTTATCGAATTGATAGAAAAATTGAACCGACATGTCACATGGTATGGGAAAATCAGGTTAATAAATACCATTACTCCAGAAAGTAATTAATGTCCTCATGTGACCAATAGTCACCTCCATACCAACTTAGACCACAAGAAACCACAACAAGAAAGCTATCATGATACAAGATGATATTTCCATCACCTTAATCTTGAAATAAATCATATAAAAACACCCAACAGTACAAGTAGGATGTGAGACAAAGCCCAAAATGATACCACCACCGTTTCTATATAGGGAATATTATTAACAATTCAACAATTCTATATTTTAGAAAAACACTTTTACAAATAAAGTGAAAAAATAAATCCATTTTTAAATCATTTTAATTTTTTTGATAAAATCCATTCATATTCTATAACATTAAATATTTAAGTAGAAGTGATAAAAATGAGAGCTCATATCCATGAATCAAGAGTTACACATGTAAACACATACCCAGGATACAACCTATCATGCGATGCTATGTGAAACAACCTCATATGTAATAACATTTTCAAAAAAAATCCATGATAAATAAATCATGTGACAAAAAAATAATCATAAAATACAAAAAATAACCTATTATTGTGATCTAGACTATGGGAAAATTCAAACTACACACTCTAAAGAATACAATAATTTTATTGTTTCTAGATGATAATTATTTATGCCAATAGATATATCAAAATGTTACCTCTTATTGGTGAAACACACACTATGGCTACCAAGGTCTATACCATGATGTACCTAAGGTTCTAGATGTTCATGTTCTCTATTTTAATTCAAAAACAGGCTCCCAGTTTTATAAAACACTATCAAATCCATAAAAATCCACATTATAGTGTGAAAACCCATTTTTAAATTAACAAAATCTATTTTTTTGGAGAAATAACTTTATGAAATAATTCTCCTTTACATGAAAACATTTCACAAAAATTATCTCTTCCATTTAATGATAATATTGAAGTAATTAGTCATGAATAATAAATATTTCATCAAATTAAACAATTTTAGGGAAATATCTACCTGAACAATGCAAAAACCAAGATGTTATTTGAAAATTTATATTAGAAACCAAGAGAACTACCATTATAATAAAAGGAATGAATATAATCTAAAAATGATTGATATAAAATCATATCTGATTGGAAAACCATAGCCTGACCACAACTGCAACCAAAACCAAAGAAGAACCAAGAGGATTACATACCCATAGAGAATAAAACCAACCATGGTTGAGATTAATTGTAGAATTAAGAGATCCAAATAGAAAGAATACACCCAAAATCCCCTAGGTAGCTCTCTAGAACAAGTAAAGCGAGGGTGTATAATAATAAAATCTTTAATAACCCACACAAAACATTAATATCCTTACAAGAGATTATTATATGTATTTTAACCCACTTACACATCATGTATTTCATGAGTCTTTGATATTACAAAATACCCATCTTCATTTTATTAATAAATGTATTTTTTTATATTACATGGAGCGTACATATTACATGGAGTGTATACCATTCATGTCCTATATCCTTTTTGTGTCTTCTTCCCTGCATCCATTTTATGGAATTCACTTCACATACATGGTGTGTAAGTTCACAGATGAGAAGAAAACATCAGGTTTAAGCAAAAAAATCAGTAATTTCATAAATTCTATATTATCGGTATTCTCCAAATTCCTTCATACCATTAATCAACCAATAAAAATGTGAATAAAGGTAATAACAAGACTGACTAAATTGTAATTTTCTATTAGATTATCCCCAAAATAAATTGGTTCTTCCCCTATATAGCCCTCAGTATCCTAGATCCCCAAAATGTGAAGGCTGGTAATTCCTCATCAACAACTCCTTCTTCAATATCTCGCAGATATCTTATCTTCACATCGACATCACATGGACTAGGGGTCATTTTACCACCTAGTACCCTATTTAGGATATCCATAATTTGAACAGGAAGATGAACTAAATTGGTACCGGTCTCAACATCAATTTACTCCTATATAATGACACAGTAGGGATCTGGTACTTACCTCCTCAACTGGGAAAGATTAAACAAATCATGGATGAATATGAATCCATAAGGAATGTAAAACTGAAAGGACACCCTCCCATTCATCCAATGATATCAAAGGGTCCCAAAATCCTCATTTCTCACATACCCTTCTTAAACAATAAGCAATGTACCATTAGAGTAAGAACATTGATAAAGACTCAATCACCACCCTCATTCTCCAACGACTATTATTATTGGTCCAAATAGAATATATAATGAATTTATGATATAATAAAATTCCTATGGATCAACTGAACCATCTTTATTGTCTGCTGAACAACACCCATCTCAATCAAGGACCACTCTCCCTACTAATCAAACTACAAGGGAGATCTACATGGCCTCCCATACAAGGCCTCATTGGGAGATATCCTCCTTGAATCCTAACAACTATTGTTATAGGAATATAAATCCAAATGTAAATTATTTTCCCAATATTGTCCAATCTCATGTATATAATGATAGATAATATCCCCGAAAATAGGGAAATACCACTCTTTTTTCAATCCATATATGATTGATAAGCTAAGAATAAATTAATTTGGAAATACATTTCCTCCTATACACTATTCAAAAACCGGAATATGTGCTTTATACTTCTTTTATAAGCAACTGAAGAGGGAACCCCATGACCTCTCACAATCTATCGGACATACAAGTCCCCAAGACTCTCTACTTTTATCACCTTGTTGATTTGAAAGAAATGAATATATTTTTTGATATGGTTAATGTTAAAACAAATTGAATACTTCAATTACTGTTTCAGAAGAAAAAAACATTGAAATCCATGAAAACAACACCCCACATTTATATCTTAATTCTTATGGGATGTAATAACAATGCATGCATTTAGTGTTCCACCTTAAGTATCAGACATGTAAGACATCACAAAAAAGAATTTGTTATTGACCATCTCATTCATTTTTGTAATACTAATGCCTAAAACCATGATACATCTTTGTATCCCTAGGTATTAAAGACAAAAACTAATGTTTTCCACTACCCAATAACTCATTTCTCAAGGAAAAGTGAACAAACAACCTGTGATGGAAGAAAAAATCTCCACTAGGGGACCAAGAGCAAAAAACTGAGGTCTCCCTAATATAAATTCTTTCACTAAATAAATCGCACTCAATTTCATCCACCTCATCGATATGAAAATCCTCATATAAATACGAGTAATCCTTCCTCAAAACCAATAACACATATCCAACAATATCTTAAACATATAATATTATCTTAACAAAAAAACTCTTCGAATACCATTCCTCAATCGATTCCTTCCGGTTTATATCAGTAACATTCTTCTCAATGCATCTTCAACCATTATTTATTTACCATGGGTATAATAAATATCAAAAACAAATGTACGAGGATACTCCACCCATAATCTTTATCCAAAATCAAGATCCCTCTGAATAATAATATATTTCTATCCATTTTTATTAGAATATATCTTAAATATCTCTCCATAGATATAGTGATTCCATATATTCAGGGCATGAATAATAAAATAAAACTGAATATCATGGGTAGGTTAGTTCTTCTCTTGAGGGAATAAATGGTGAGAGACATAAGGCACGACATGTTTCCCCTGCATCCAGACACATTCTGAAACCGTATGAAAAGAATCATAGAAAAAATCATTAACTGACCCCGATTCTAAAGTAATCCAAACTATTGATGAAGTAACATGAACCATAAATCCCAAAAAATATCTCTAACATGATTCATTTCATTAAAAAATTACAGCCTTATGAGTTAACCTTTTCAAAAATTATTTGAGACTAGAGGAGTCCAAAAAATCATCTATAGTAACTAGCCTAACCTAAGAATATCTAGATCTCAAACACATTTATGGGATTTTCTTGGGATATAACTTATTGTACCATTTTAGGATCTAATGAGTAAACCATATTGGATATCACATTCACAGAATACATTAATTCCTAGATCAAAAACTCTCTTTTGGAGAGCTTAATTTATACATTATGTTCTCTCAATTTTCAAATAATGGTATCCATCTTTTCCACATGATCCTCCTAGAACTTATAGTTCACCAAAATATCATCTCCAAACATGAAAACAAAACATTTCAAAAATCGATGAATTATTTATTTCATCTAATCCATAAACACCACACTATAATTAGTGAGATCGAATGGAATAACCATAAACTCAAAATTACCATATCATGTCATAAAATATATCTTAGGAATAGACTCTTCTCGAACAATCATATGGTGATACCAAAATTTCTAGTCAATCTTTTAAAAAGAAGGAGACCCTCTAAAATGATCAAATGGATCATAAATCCTTAGAAATTGATATTTATTCTTAACAGCCACAAATTTCAAAAATCACTAATGAATACAAATTCCAAGGCTCATGTCTTCCTTCTTTTAAAATAGGATTGGTAAATCCAATGGTGAAACATTAGGATGGAAAAATCCATTGGCCACAAGGTCCTCATTCTTGACCTTCTGTTCAAATAACATACTAGGTTATGTAGGGTATGTTGACATAGATACGTGCATCATACTAGTGATCATGTCTACAGTAAATCTGACCACTCTCTGTTGTGGGAACCCTGATAATTCAACCAGAAATACCTCAGGGTACTCATAAAAGACTATAAGAATTTGAACACCTAATTAAGGCTCGAATGCATCATGAATCATATCTAATATCTGATTCATGATTACCTTGATATAATGAACAACAATCCCCACCCTTCCCGATCTAGAGTCCCACTCACCCTGAAAAAACTAGATTGAAAACATCTTAATATTAGAACTATGATCGTTAATGATAATAGTAATTATAGTCATTAACAGTGATCATCCAAACCATGTTAATAATTAAGTTTAATATATCATAATAATTCACTATGAAGTCCCACTCTACGTCAAATTCACCTAACGTCACCAGACATAGGGGGCATCATAACTGTTGTCCGTTGTTCATTCCCAAAGGAATGAAAACATAAAAAATTAAATGAATAAGTTCCCAACACAATTCTGACTTGTAATATAACATTGATGATATAAAATAATGATTATCACCCACATCATCAAAACCAGAACCATAGAAGTTGATATTAAAACAGTATCTCTAACAGTTTCTAGACCTACTTCATATTCATCTGATGAATAATCCACTACATAAATATATCTAGAATTTTCCACATATATCTCTCCCTTGACTGGAATATTAGACCCATCACCCTTGGAAGATTCTACATGAACCATAGAACCCTTGGATTGAGTGGGCACTTTTATACTTCCCTCTGATACATTAATCAAAAATCGTTGTAAATAGGACAATTATCCACAAAAATGACAAATATTATCTTCCTCTACACCATTAGGCATGTAATGAACACTCCTTTCACCCATGTATAAAAAAACGCGATGTTACCATGTTATTTCCCCTGAGACTGGACCTATGGATAATATACAACTCTTTCTCTTATTTTTCTAGCTAGAAGGTACACATGAATAACCACTGAAGAATCATAATATCCATCGAAAATTTTTTCCATACATTCCTACATAATTAAAATCCTACTTATCAACAACCTCAAAAATGTTTTCAAGGAACAAAAGTCTCAACATCAAATAAATATCAGATTTCATTCCTAACTCAAACCACTGATCCTTAAGGTCCTTATTAGTGAAAATATTTGACGATAGTTGAAATAAATTGGTAAAATAAGTAGAGTACTCCATAAATATAAACTCCTCCTACACCATTGTTAGAAATTCTAGGGTCTTTTTCAAATTAAATGTATTAGGATAAATGTACTAGTTCAATATTTTTTTGAAAGATTCCCAGGTAAGATCCTCATGAAATATAACTTCCACAATACATCCCCACTATCTCCTTCATATTCCATCAGGTATATATGGTGTAAACCCCACCTTATAGTTTTCATATGTCTTCAAAAAGTATTATATCCTCTCATTCCAATCAATAAACTCCTTGGAATCCTCAGGTCCATTATATCCAAGAATGGCGGGTGGATTCTTATTGGTAAATTCTATGTCCAGATCCAATATGCATATTCGGTTCCCAAAACCCAAATGACCCAGAGTCTAAATATCGATGACAAAATTTACTAAGAATTTAGGATCTACTGTAGGATTAACTTGAATAACCTATCTCATAGCTTCCACTCTAGGATTTTGACGATCTCTTCTTAAAGTCATTGTCTAATAAAAAAGAAAAAAATCAGTCTTACGAAATTTAAAAATCATAGGACCTTATTCTAGTATTGAGTGAAAAGAATTGAAAATTTATGTATTTAATATATCCATGAAAATATTTTAAAAAATTATAAATAATTTATTTAAAATAAAAATACAATTTAGCTCATTAAATTGACCTCAAACTCCATGACTCAAAACAAGTAAAATTCATTAGCACCCATGGTAACTCGGTTTCAGTCATGGATTTGAGCTGGATAGACCCCTTTTCCACACCTACTATCCAAATTATGAAGGTCGTAACTTAATTCTACACAAGACACAAAACCAAACTCATGATGTACTAACACACTTCATTATAAGAATCCCCACTGATACAAAAATTGTAATAATCCAACCCTGGTTAACTAGAAAATTCACGTGGACCAGACTGTCACATGATATTGGTAAAATATGATAATAAAAACCAGTCATGAGTATTAGAAAAATGCGGCATGAATCCAATATATGATGCAGAAATAGACAAGATACCAAAAATAATATAATATCTCAATCATACTGGTTAAACAAAAAATTATTTCATATCCTTATGTAACTAATAGTCACTACTAGACTAACCCAAACTGAAAGAAACAACAACCAGAGAATACACTATTGTATAGGTTGTTATTCTCTTTATATGGATCTTGCAATACAACTAATACAAATTCCAAAATTCACAAGTAGCGTGTCAACAAAATCCAGTAAAAACCCAACATAGTTTATAAACATGTTTTATAATCAATAATGAAACAGCTATTCAATTTAAAACAAATATGTTTTATTAAAAATTTAATAAAATAAATCCATTTGTAAATCATTTTTATTTTGTTCTTATAAAATCATATCATAATATATAACCAAAATTATTAAAATTATAAGTGAAAATAAACTGGAAGGAATACCTTTTCATCAATAGGTACAAAAATACACACATATCCATGAAACAACATATCATGTGAATATACATGTTAAAACCTCAAATATAAAAACTAGTGAGAAACAAAGCATGATACAACAATTATGTGATAAACAACCAATCATAAAAATTGAAAAAGAACTAGATATTGGACTTTATCATGTGGAACAATGCACACAAAACACTTAGAACCCAAAACATGCATATGTTAGATCCAAAATATTTCAAGTCCTACTAGTAAATATAACAAAAATTTACCTTTTAGTGGTGAACACATACTAAGGATACCCATTTCTATCTCCCGATGGACCAAAGGTTTCCAATGTGAGTTTTTTAAAATTTAATTCAAACCCATGGTAAAAATATTTTTAAATCACATCCAATTCAATGATAATTTTCTTATGTGTTTGCAAGTCCATTAAGAAATAAATTAAATACGTTTTCCAAAAAACCATTTTTAAAAAATAGATTATAAAACAATTAAAACAATTTTCACATCTAATCAATGAATATCCAAATATGATTTATCAGGAATGATGTAAAATTCATCAAATTAACCCATTTTATAAAAATACCTATCTCAACACGGTAAAAACCCAACTGATTTCATAAAAGCTGATCAGAATCTATGGTAACGGACTTCAAATGACAAGGTATGCCATGATTATGAAAGGGATTGATAGAAAACTCTATTCATTCACAAAACCACAAACAAACAATTGCTACAACCAAAACCAAATAAAATACAAGAGGATTACATTCCTTAGGAGAAGAAAACCAATCCCAATAGTGACCAAATGACGTGTGTAGCAATAAAAATAGAAAGGATTCACCCAAAATCACTTATGGATCACTCTAGGTCGAGCAATCGGGCACTGGAGATGAATTAAAGAATTAAACACCCACATATCACTCTAAAATAAAGACTCCGAACTATTACTCGATGTGTTACCAACTTCCACATTTTGTATTCCAAATCTCTCAAATAAACTAGAAAAACCCATCATCATTTTTTTAAAAACAATATTTTCCCATTAAATAAAATGTCTATATTAAAAATTGTGTAAAGAATTCACTCCATGTATTCAGTTCAGCAATTATTCCTGGAATTCATTACATGGTATGTACTTCACTAAGGAAACATGTAATTTCCCAATGAGTAGAAATAAATGCATGTCTAAAAATAATTCCAACAAATCCTTGATATCATAATCACATGTCTCCTCGAAATTCATTAACATCATTAATTGAATGATAAAAAAGGAAAACAAAGACAATGGTAAAAAAATTCATGACTTAATTTTTACAGTACATTGCATGTACATTACTACACCAAAAACAATCCAAAGTAATCTTTATTTCATAACATTATTTTCCACTCATGAATCTCCTAGAAAAAGATGAATAAGCTCCTTATAAACATCTTACCCGTCATAAATAACAATTTTAAATTTCATTTGTTCATTTTTTTGAATTCGATTTCATTTCTTACTAGAATTATTGTACCTTTATGTTGACTATCGTTTTATAATTCACTAGACTTGTAAGAAATTTTTAATAGAAATTTCAGAAAAATATATTTCATCAAGGGATAGAAATTTTGGATTTTATAGTGATGAAAGCTTTATTAATATTTTCTTCAAAATTCCAATATATTTAATTTATTCCCTAGTTATATGAATTGATCCATAAACTTCAGTAATGCAATTCAAGAAACTATATTTATCATCATCTGGATGCATTTTAAGATCATCAAACTGATTATGGAAAACATAATGTTTGGTCTATTTCACATTATTATCACCTTCATATATATTTACAAGTTTCTACCACATGGACTTTTATATAGTGAAAATCATCACCTTAAAAATATTTGATCAAATTGTTATGTCGTAAGGTAATTTTGAGATTTGGAATCTACGCTGATAATTTTCATGTCTTTTTCATTCATAGAAAGACCGGTCACATCACTAAAATGAATCCCCTGAATTGTGTAATAGACAACAACACTACCATGATATTTTAGAAGGTATATCACTATATTATTAAAAATATATAATTTTCATTGATAAAAATTGTACCTCCCCTTACACTCACTAAATTCTCCATAAATACTAAATTGAGGTCATGTTTAACACCAAAAACCTCCCATTGATGCCACTTGTAATACCATAGGACATCCTGAGTGGGGTAGGGTGAATCAGGGTGTCTACATTTTCATTGAATGAGATATATATTTTCCACTCATGTGTAGGAATATATTAATCTTGTCTAATGGAATCATGAAATTATCAAAGCCCTATATGCACAAGTAGTTACATGATAAATTTTTTTAATTCATTCACCACTAAGGGTAGTCCAAGGAGTATGGGATGAAAATATGTTTTTTCTACCTGAATACACATAGCTTCACTAGATAGTATGCGATAAAATTTTGACCATACATGACCACTCCATGGTTGGAAAAATATAAAATAAATTTATGTATATCACGTTTTCTCCCTTATATCACTTCTATCAACTCCCCTTACTCACTACTATGTGTAAAGCCTCTCAATGTTTGTCAACATTAAGGACACTTCTATATTCGATCACATGAAGGTAATGTTTTACATCATGTAGGGACAAATGTTATTCTAAAATATATTCCACAAACTTTTTACATATTGCAGTATGTTTGAATATGTATTTTTAAAACACAACCTTCATGAATCCACTTTTTGTTTCAAATAACTATCATCATTCAAAATATTGCACACTATTATGAATAACCTATCTAATGTATAAATCCTATCATTCAAAAATATAATAATAATTTTCTAACACTCAACATTCTTGAAAATATGTTAATAAAATTCCTTAGCATTGATTATTTTAAACCACAGTTTGTGTGAAACATGAGGTTCTCATAAATTTCCATACTCAAGTATTTATTACATTTTTGTAAAACCACTATGAAATTAGAGAGACCATCACTTCTATAAAATATTTTGGATACTATATGATGAGTTTTCACTTATTTATAGACATTTCATTCCACTCATTAAACTTTCATTCTCACCACTTACTTTTCACAAAACCTTTCTTTCAGGTTCTCAACACTTCATTTCTTCACATAACATCTTGTGAAACTTTCACTCGGGGACCACCCTTGCTTCCAAAAAAAGTTAAATAATTTCCAATGGTCATTTAATTCTGTATGAAAAATATCACCATGAAATTCATTGATAATTTAAAATATCCGAAATTTAAATTGATTAGTTAATTTTAAAGAAGATAAATAAAATTGATAGTTTATAATGTTTTTTAATTGTTAATGCCTATGAGATTTGGATATGTTTTTTAATATTATCATGTTTAAATAATATTTCTATCTTTTATAGATCTCAACCAACGGATCCACTAGCCACATATAAATACCATGATATTGTAGTTTTCCAAGAACCCTCATTAGACCCCACTATGTGACAATAGGGATTGATCCATGTAAGGAGGAGCCCATGCAATGCTTGGGATAAGGGTAACATGGGTTGGGAATGTCGGTGAAATCTATAATTCATGTATGAAATGTGTATGTGGGAGATAAACTCCACAGTAGGCTTCTATTCTAGGTATTTAATGAGACTTTTTATTAATTTGAATTAAAACTTTCATGATTATGATGTGGGACTCCAGAGGTGTGGGTACTATCCCTCATAACAAAAATGATGTCATATCACACATAAGATTCTAGCCCCCATCCCTCGGTCATTTCACTCTATACACTTCTTTCACTCTACCTAGATACCACTACATACATTCACTAGATAATTCCATTTCCACCACCTACAATGATCTATCTCAAGATTGTTTCCACTTTAGAGGTCCTAAAACACAACAGATTACCTATGGGACCTCAAGAAACTAGTGTGAACTCATTTTCAAATAATAATATACTTGGTTGTTACAAGCACTCAATTAGACCATTTTTAATGTAAAATCGTGTATATGAAAAACCAATTAACATATATGAACAATTTCAAACACATTTTTTGTAGTGGGACTATGGGGATGATTGAGATGAATTGTTGGAAAGTACATGTAACTTAGAACCAGTTATTCCATTCATGGAATAATAGCTACCATGAAAAAGATACCATCACTTGAAATTAAGTTATACTACTGTTTATGATGTTACATGATACTAAAGTGGAGAGTATACCATCACTACATGAAGCGGTATATGAGCTACCATCATGTGAGCTACCATAATTTGAGGAACCACCATACCATATATAACTTATAAAGAGTGATAAAATGTCAGAGGAGGAATGGAAATCGTCATGTGACCTAATATCACAAGATACTATCATGTGATAAACCATCACGCAATATAATATCTCTTAATGATAAACCATTATATAGTATTAAATATTGTAGTGCATTAGAGGGGTAGATTATCTTCCATCACTAAATGGATTTGTATCAAAATGTGTTATAATTACATTGAGTTTCTTCAATCAAGAAGAACCATGGATACTCTCATGGGTAGAAATCCTATATAATGGAGGATATTGATATGGTTTTTATATGATTTTTAAGTCCTAAGAGAGATTCATCCATGGAAAAGATAGTTTCATTGTAGCTATAATAAATAAAACCATCCATGAATGAAACTGAACCATGGATGGAGACAACACTATGGAGATGTTTCTAATGGTCATGTACAAAAACTACAATGTGATCCTTGTAGAGAAATTGATATGTGATCATATTACACTAAAATGGAAACATGAATAGGAATAAATACAGAAATTCATTATTATGTAAAAATAAAATTACACATGGAAAATATGGGTCGACGTCTGTAATAAAAACATACTAAAATTATAGAAATGGATATTTGGGGATGTAATTTCCCTATCAGTTCTCAACTAATGTTGAAGGAGTTCTCTATGTTGAATTGATGAAAGGGTATGCCTTGAAATTTAATGCCCAAAATATACCAGTCGAGATATTAGTCAAATAAAAACGGAAAATCTAACTGAGATTTAAAAATACACTAATTATGATAAAATAGGGAAACTACATCCTATATAAATATAGTTTGTTGTTAAACACAGAATGGATGAATGGATTGTTGGATGACATGATAACAACTAATGTTTCTCTATGAATTATGATTCATTTATTTTTCCTCTATTTTTATATCATAACAATTTATACCCCTCACATCCCCATGATTTCTTATTTAATATAGGGGTATAATCCTTGAGTGGAAGGTAGTATTGGAGGTGGGGTCATTTTATTTCTTGAGTATAAGAAAATTATTATAATTACTCATTCTCATTTAATTATTAATTTTTTAGAATATATTTATTTCAGAATTAATTTGGAACATATATATTTGATCTTGAATTTTAATTGTTACATTGATTAAGAGATGTTTTCACCATTTGACTAAATTTGATTCATGTTGACCGATTAGTTTAGAATTAACCAAATATCAATTAGTTAATGCTAAACCAATGAGGATGAAACAATTTCCATTCTTGGTTTCCAATGAATTTAAATTTCATATTGGGTATTTCCAAGTTTTTACATTGGGGAATCATGGTGGATTTCACACAATTGAAGGTGAATATTCCAAAAAATAAAATTGTGATGAAAATTTTCATCATCAATATACTAAATCAAGGGAGAAAAATAATGAATGATTATATCTCTTTTCATAAAACAATTTGAAAAATATAAGGGATTCATCTATAAGAAGAGTATGATTGCATTACAAAGGTTAATCTAATCCAACACAAACTAAATAATATTTAAATTTTGATTTTTAAAAATACTTATTTATCGATTTATGGTCTTTAAATATTGACAAGTTATTTAATTTTTCAATGTGACAACTAGATTAAATTAACGGTATTTAGACACAACTTTGATTAATACTAACACAAAATTGCATAGGGAAAATTAATAGATTTTCCACTCCACGGGAATACATGTTTAATATTATAGTCATATAATTGTAATATAAAACTGTTGAAAGTGATGAAATAATTTTTAATGTGACATGATAATTTAAATGTAGCATATGATAAATAATATAGTTAGACAATATTTTTTGAGTAATTTTTTTTGGGTTTCATATTATTTACATAGAATTTATTTAAATTCTATATTTTTTTTATTTTATTCAGTAACACATATAAATTTTAAAAATTATTTTATATATAATATCATATCGAATATAAACACTGAGTTAAATTAACTATAATATAAAATTAAAATATTAATATTTGGTCATGGCTGGTATTAGATAGCCATTAAATTAAAAGGTATGAATAATATTCATAGGAATATAAATATATATATATATATAATTTTCTTATTCCATATAAATTTATTTTCAAACTATTAATATATAATCTCTCAATTTTAATAAATATATTTTATTCTATAAATAATTATTCCTTCAAGGATGAATTTTATTTACTATTCTGAAAAAATAATAAATAATTTTTGAAAAATTTATAAATCATGGGTTTTAAAAATAAGCCTAATTTTTATTATTATCATATAGATATTAACCTAGGTTTAAATTTTCATGTATTTCATAAATCATTTATCGACTAGTGAAAAATACAGAATTTTTGTAAAACTATTAAATTTTTTTTAATATTTAATGTATCATAAATGTACCACTATTATTTAAACTATTTTTAAAATTATAATAAAATTATTTTATTATATTTAATCCAATAAATTATATTTAATTCATATTTATAATGGATTTAAATATAAATATATTTTTATGCATAAAAAACACATCACTCTGAAAACAATTTTAACATGCATAGTGTTTCCCCTTTTTGAAAAGTCAAAAAAACTATAATAAGGAAATTTTTAAATTAAATTTATATATTATATATCTATAATTATTAATTTTAGTTCATTTAATTATGATTAATTTTTATATAGTTGTTATAAGATCATCAGATCTTTGAAAAATGAAATTTTATTTTAACTAGTTTTTTCAACACGCCTTTGGGTTTTACATTAATATAAATTATTCCAATTCTCTAAATTTAATTTTCTAAAATTAATTCCAGATTTTTAATCATTATAATTAATAATATGTTTCTTTCTAATTTTTTTAAAAATAAATAGTAAAAAATTTTAAAATTTAGTTACAATGGTTGAAATAATAATTTGGTAAAAGTGGGTAACTATTGAGGTGTAGAGGATAACATTTATAAACAATTTTTATTAATTTTATAGGTGTGTTTCATACTTTTATATATTTTATTCCATTTATTTTTATATTTTGGAGGCACTTTACCAGAGTGTCACAACCCATTGTTGAATATATTGTGTTATTTACAACCCTCCCATATAAAAGATCACCCCTCCAAACTAATTCCACACAGTAAAACCCCATTTTTAAGAATTAAATACCCTAATACATTATTTAATTACCTCCCCACATGTTCTGGGAATTATTTTTACCAAAAATAAAATTTAGTGAGGCTTTAGATATAATTTTAAAGAGGTGGTATGAAAATTAGTAACCTTCTTATCCGAGAATATTTGTTTTATTTATTCATCCACCTCCTTCAAATATTAATCAATATTAATGAAAAAAATATCATATACTATGATATTACATATTTAATTGCATATCATATGTCTATATCCACATACATCAAATGGGAAATGAAATAGTTGATCATGTGTAAGGCGGATTACCACATCGCGAACCGTTGCAATTATTTTTACTCATCGCCTCAAAAGGATATTCATGATGATAGATGTATGTCATATATATAATATTCATGCGATTTTATTCATTATTTTAATATAATATGTCATCGTATTTCTTACCTTACCATTCGTTGAAAATTATAGCGATGTATGTGTGTACGAGTGACTAATGCCTTGCGAAGTGATGTGATTCATATTTAAGTTACCATATCACATATATGGAATATATAAAAGTATTTAAATAAATAATATGATATTATTTATATTATAATACTTGTTAAATTCATAAATAAACCTTGACTTATTTCCATCATAATTTTTGAAAAGTGGATATGTTACTCATCAGTACGTACAGTCAATCGTCTCCATTATAATAGCGTAGTTCAATGTTTATAACCACATTACATGGTTGGTTTTGATATTATAACTTATTTATAGAAATTAAAATTATTTCATGATTTTTATTCTAGATATTAGGGTATAATTAACCCTTTTTCAATATAAAAACATTGAAGTTGTTTTGAAATTATGATCCAACTGTCCACAAAACAACCTAAGTGGACATAACTGATTACGTAATTAAACATGGTATTAAATAAATGAAGAAATTTTTTATTTATATGAAATTATATTTTTAAAATTGTGTTGGTGACAAAAAATTTATATATTTTTATTATATATACAACACATAAATGGAAAATATTAGACTTTAGTTAAGGATTTATCCACAAAAAATCCTACTTTGAGACACATGTTATTTTATGAATGTAATTTCATATGAATGATGTATATAATTCCCATTTAAATATTTACCATGAATAATTCATATATGATGTTATTTTAGGTTAAAATTAATCTACTTCAGTCATGTTAAGTTGTTATTCAAAATTCAGTAAAGCGGTAATGGTTAATGTTTGGGTCAATTTTGGATCGGGGTTACTTATTCAAAAACAAATTTTGGATATTATATTATCATTTATTATTAAAACATTTTCAAATTATCATCATTTTTTTATTAACTCATTTTTTCCATTAATAATACCATTTCCCAATCTTTAGAACATAAATTTTGATAAATTTATTTAATGAAAATATGACTTCATTTCTTTCATTAGTCGAAATCCATTTCACATCCATCACTATGATTTGTTTAATTTTCCTTAAATAATGTATCTAAAATTATCCATAATATTTATTAATGAATTTTTTTAAAATATTTAGTTCTTTACAAAATGAGTTGAAACTAATATTCTTTCATTTTTTATAATGAATATTTTTAGCCATTTTATGATAGTGTTAAATAATTTTTTTAATTATTTAAAAGATATAGAAATAATCTCCATCATGTCCACTCAACACTTCAAATATTATTTTATAATTATCCTTGTTTCTTATTGAATATAATTTTTTCAATAATTTTTTGATTTTATATATATTTAAATAACTCTTTTTGTGTGAAATGGGTATTTTTCTAAATAAATATTCCTTTTGGGATTTATATACATTTTCATCAATGATGAAAAGCCTTGATGTTATCAATTTCATCAAAATTATATAAATATTTATCTCAAAAATTTAGCTATATTTTTCTCACTAGAAATGATGGGGTAATACATTATTTATATCCATATCTCAAATTCTACCATTATATAATTTATTTTTATTATGAAATGAGAAAACAATTTGAAACCCATTTTCATTATTTGGGTAATTATTATTTTTTGTTTTATGATTTATTTCCTTTTGTAGCACACATAATTCATAATGATGTTATGACGGGTTTATCCATATGGAGTCGGTGAGCTACATATATCTAATATGATAGTTACCAATAGATAGATCTCCAAAGATTTGGGTAATGTTTTAGTCTCATGAGATTCCACGTATGAGATTAGGTTGTAAACCAAATCCATTATGTGTCATTTTCCACCATGTGATATTATCTAGCTATATATTCTTTAATAATGTTTATTTCATCTTGTATGTTGTTTCTACATTTCATATTACTCCTTGATCTTAATATACAATGTCTTTTATATTATTCTCACATGTGATTACTCATGTGACTTCTCTTTTTATAGTATCATCTTATTCTACAGACTCGTATGTTATATTTTTTTATCATTTCATACCCTTACTAAGATATTTAGCTCAACCATTTTTTCTACGTGTTCCACAAGTTATCCTTGGACATTTTCGGGGATTGAAATGATTTAGGGGCTCATTATGGATATTAAAATATAGTATATTTATTTTAGTCTTACTTCGATGGGTTTTGAACCTATTCTTCCAAAGACTATGAGCCTCAATATCAATACGTTGTAATTAATAGATGTTTATATTAAAAATATATTAATTATATGTGTAAAAGTATTGGTTCAATATAGTTGTTATTAGAAAAAAACTAGATTCCATTTATAAACTATGATGATAGAATTTTTGTGAGATCCTCGGGAAAATGTCTAAGGATTATTCTAAATGTTGGAAAACTTCATAGAATTTTTGAGAAGATTAGAGGTTGTGGTTTATAATAATTTACTTCCATTTATAGATACTAAAAGTTGGTGTGGCTATATCAAAGCTGTATCAAGGGGTCATAACCCTACAATGGGCGCTATAAGATGGTCCCAATCCCCACCTAGTTCCAGATAATGGGACTTGCTACACAACTAGATTGACACTCAAATGGGATATTTGTGAAAAAATTACTAAATTGTTATGAACCATTATGATGAACATGAAAAAAATTTAATGTTAGAAAACATAATAGAAAATGTTTCCATGGAAGACATCGATTAAAACCTGTAGACTCATAAAATTAGATATAATTATCTATTTCATGTTAGTCCTTCTAGGTTTAGAAGATTCTCATTTTGTATCATAATGAATTATAATTATGTTTCATTAATTATTATTAGTTAATTATGGTAAATAATAGAAATAATTATGATAAACAATGTGATGGGAAATGTAATAATATTTCTAATGATATTCCTAACCTAATGGGAAGGATAGTTAAACGTCTTGTAAGTATTCTACATGAGGTCACTCGTATTAATATGGAAAACTAAAAAATATTTGAATTCAGAAACTCATAAAAGAAAATAAGGATGTTGTCTCATGAAAACATAATTTTTAAAGTAGATAAATAAAATAAGACTTGATTTCCTACATACCAAAAACGTGGGAATATTCCCCATGTTGATTTTCTTAAAGAAACTAGAATATGTTTTAATATTGAGAAAGGTGGACACGAATTAGGTAATAACATAAGGAATACAATGTGTATGGAAAATATGACATAGGGAAATAATGATGAACCTAAGGCAATATTAATAGTAAAATTTTATAGATGTTATGAACACATTTATTACTTAGGTAAATTATTAAATATAAGGATTAATTTGTAAGAGGATATTTAATGAAAATAAATGAATTTGAATGATTGAATTGTTTATGTTTTGGAATATGAGAATCATACAATTGATGTGTTTTTATTAACAGCGTCATCAAACATATAAGGATTGTTCTAAAATAGTTTTCTTTTATAGATTAGAAATAATATATTGACTGGTACTAATGAACTATTATATTTATTTAATTTTAAAACAAAATTTTATGGAAAAAACATATGATTTAGTAAAAGATTAAATTTTATACATCCATTACCTTGAGGTAATTATGATCAATTAAGACTATTTGATTTTGTGAAAAATAAAAATTTATTTATAATAATTTAGTTGTTACAAATATATTTGATGATTAATGGTATTTTTAGGATGTTTATCATATTTTTGGTAGTGTTATAATTATTATATATATATGGTTTTATAAATAAAGTGTACACTGAATTATGGGAAACTACCCATTGTATATAGAAAGGCTACGAGGAATTAACCCCAAAAATGATGATAATGGTACATACCCTATCCTGGGAATATATAATGTACTGGTTAGTGTGATATTTTTTTATTTAAACAATGTGGTTTATAAATATTATTTTGTGTTTTAGAAATATATTATCGAATAATTTCTTCTTGAATTATTATGAATTTTATGTGATTAATAATTTTTGGGAAATTTTTCATTGTGTTGAGATATGTATAACTTATATGATTAACATTAAATATTATTTTTTAAAAAATTATATTGTTTTTTTATTTATTTATGTTGATGTCTATCATATAACCTTTCAGGTTAAAATTATCATTATTGTAGAGATTATTGGGGTTAATTATGATATATGATTATTTAGTTAATAATTGATCATTGTTAATCCATTTTTTTTATTTTTGAAGTCTCAAATATAATTAATTCTTTTTCATTTTCAGAATTATCTAAATTTTTTTAAAAAAATTGTTTTAATAAGGATATAATACTTTCTTGTTACTAATTTATGCATATTTTGATCCTTTATAAGATAATTTTATAGATTTAGGCATAAAATTTTTAGATTGAAAATTCATTATTTTGAAAAATAGATCTGATTATGGTGAAATTATATTATAAAAATGATATTATAGTTTTCAATTAAGTATATTTATATATTTTCATATTTTAAATGGAAAAAATGTCCCTTAACTTTTGGGAACAGACCTTGAAATAAAAAAAATCATAACTAATAAATAAATTGACTCTTCCCTCATTAAAATAATTGTATAACATTATCTTATAAATGGATATTTATTTAAATTCAATGTTATCCCTTCCAAAAAAATGTGCTTCTATGTGTAAACCCAGTTATGTGATGACTGTTGTATTTACCTTTCCATATATGTCAGTGGAACTTTTATTAACCCATTTTACTATGCCGGTTTTCTATAATATAATATTTTAATTTCAATCCCTTTATTACAAATCAATGTACTAGTTGATAGTATTCAATTTATTTAAGGGGGTGTAATGTTACACAAAGATTATTTGAAAAACACTACATTTTATAGTTTATTCAACACACAACACTGAGTTTAAACAAACAGATATATGTTTTTAAAAAATTATTATTTAAACGTGATAGATATAGACTAGACACTATATTTGAGAGGGTTAATATTGTTAAATTATTAATGAAATATTTAAAAAATAACTTGAGAATAAATATTAATTAATATTTTTAATAAATAATAACCCTACATTAATTGATATATTTTATACCATAAAATCTGTTTCCTTCAAAAATGATATTTTGGAGAAAATACTATTATTATTTTTTTAAAATATTTAAAATATTATTTTATAAAATAAAAAACATTTATTAAATATTGAAATCGATATTATACTTGTGAGAAAATGTGGGATCTATTAAAAAAAATTCGAAGTTTTAGTAAATATTGAAAAATATTTATTTTTTAAAAAATATCCCTTATTATAAAAATATTAATTAATTTAAAAATATAAATATTAAATAAATATGATTAAAAATATGTTAAGTATTATTTAGTTGTATTTAATCCAATTAAATTATTTTGAATCACTGTTATACTAGATTTTAGTATAAGATCATTTTTAGGTGTCAAAAAACATTTTTCTAAAAAAAAATTTAATGTACATAATGATTATCCATTTTAATTGATTAAGAAACAACTAATTAATAATGATTTAAATTAAATTTATATATTATTTATCTATAAATATAATTGAAATTTATTTAATTAGTTTCAGTTGTCATGTATTTTTTATAATATTGCCTTCTGTTTGGAAAATGGACATTTTGAAAACCTTATTTTAACACATTTTTGGGTTTTAATTTTAATTAAAATATTCAATTATGTGAATTATATTTGATAAAATAGATTTAATATTTAGAATATAAATAATTAAGAATAAATAATATGTTCAACATAATTATTTCTCCTTTTGAATAGTAAAAAAAATTATTCACTATATTAGAAAATTTATAAGGGTAAAACTGTGTAACCATAGAGGTACAAAGGATTATATTTTTACAACATGTAAAATTTATTGTTAGTGGATTAGATTGGAGTTATATATCATACAATACATTATTTTTATATTATTGAGGAAAATGGATTGAGGGTGACTTCCCATTATTGAATAGTCATGTGTATTTACAAGAATGTCACTCCTCTTCCCTTGTAAAAGAAAGCCCCCTCATATCTCCATTACCCAAATAAGAAAATAATTACATAAGATATTCCTAGAAAATATCACTTCCTTATTTCTCTAATAATTTCTTTGAGGCCTTATTGTGACCAAAAATCCAATATTGGGAGGCATTAAGTATATTCATAAATTGATGGATGGAAGAAGATGTAACATTCATATCTATGTATCTTTTTTTATTTATTCATCCACTGAATTAGGATGTTAGTAAATCATGATAATATAATAAAATCATTAAATAATATATAATTTATTTTTATAAGTATAATGTAATAATCTAAGTCTATTTCCACTTCCATCAAAAGGGAAACGAAACCATTATTCGTGTTTATGGAGAACTACTGCACCGCAAGACGATTTAATTTGTTTTCTATCATCACCTCCTTCATATATTGATTTTGATAAATTTAATTATTTTATCCTAAATAATTGAAATATTAATGATTATATATTTTTAGTATATCATATAATTTAATACCTTACAATCCATTGAAAAGTATAACATTGTTCGTGTGTACATTTGACTACAACCTCACTAAGTGATGTTATTCATTTTTTTGTACCGCATCACATAGATGGTATATAGTAGTATATTTAACGTGATAATACTATATTTATTATATTATAATCCAGATTTTATTATTAAATAACAATTCTCTTATTTATATACAGATCTCATAAAAATTTAAATGTTACCCATGCACGTGTATAGTCTACCGTCTTCACAATTTTAATGTAGTTTATTATTCATAACCATTTTCAATGGATTGTTTTATAATTGTAATTGAGTTATAAAAATGGAAATTATGTCATTATTATTATACAATATATTATTTAACATTAAACTTATGACCATGGTAATCACACCAATGTTGTTTTGAAATTGTGAACCAAGCATCCTCAAAACACCTAATGTGGGCATAATTGATTATGAAATTAAAAATGTCATTTAAATTAATGAATTAAATGTTTTAATTATACGGTAAAATGACTATAAAATTTTATTATTAAAATAAATAATTTATTTATGTTTATTATATAAGTTATATAATACATGTACAAAAAATTTAGTCTCAAGGTACTGTTTTAATTGCTAAACATTCTTCTTTTAGTCACATGTTCTTTTATAAACTATATTTATTTCAAATGGTGTATTTACTTCCCATTTAAATATTATATCATTAATCACTATAATTCATTTTATTTTATGTTAAAATTTTTCTACAATATTAAATGGATATTATGATTTAAATGTTACCAAAGAGGTAAGGGTTTACATTTAAATCTAATATTTATAAGGATTGTTTGTGCTTTAAATTATTTTGTATGAAATTATTTCATCAGTTTGTAATAAAAACATTTCAAATATGTATATTATGTTTATTTTGGAATTATTTATGTAATAGTACATTTTCCTCTCTTTTTTGCCTTAAAAATAATGTGAAATTTTTATTTGAAATATCCGACTTGACTTCTCTCTTCGGTCAAAAATCATTTCTCTTATATGACCATATTTATAATTAATTATTTTAAAAAATGATTTTAACATTCTGATAAGTATTTTTTAAATCCATCTTAATTTATTTTTGAACTTTTGTAGAATTTTGTTAAGGAAATCCTTTTTTTATTTTCTAAATGAGGCACTTTTTAACAATTTATGATAGTGTATACTAATGTTTTATAACATATATCACATGTAGAGAATTACCCATCATCGCGACCAAAAAATATTTGAATATTATGTTATAATATCCCATTTTTCTTCATATTGATAATGTTTTATATAATATTTTGGAATTTAAATATATTGTGGAAAATATGATTTAATGTGAAATTGTTAATTTTTTCATTAAATATACCATGTTATCCTTTAAATAAATTTTCATCAACAATGAAAACCATTTGTGTTATAAATTGGTTATTTCTTTTTTATTAATGTCTCTCAGATATATGCATATAATATTCTACCTAATATTGATGGGGGTAAACAATTCCCTATGTTAATTCCATAAATTCCTCCAAAAACATTTATTTCCATTTTTATAGGAGGCTATATTACAAAACTTGATTTATTTTGATGGGTGGTCCTTATGTTGTTATATATCATTGATTTCATTTTTTGACACAAATAAATTACTAAAATGTTATTATGGTTGCACTCATATTGCATCATGTGATATTGATATAATTTGTATGACTAGTTTACAAAAATAGTGCTCTAATGAATTGTGTAATGTTTGATCCTCCGGAAATGTCAAGTATTGGATTATTTGGTAAACCAAATAAAATATTGTGAATTTTCCACCATATGTTATTGTTTAGAATGTTACCCTTGACTCATATTTTTTCATGTAATATGTTACTACAATATTTCATAATATTATATGATCTTATGATACAACAATTTTTATGTTATTCTCCACTATGATTAGTTATGTGACATTTATTTAATTATATAATGTTATAATTTTATCTCACATATCATGTTTCCTTATCATTTTATTCCCTTATTTGAATTTGTATCTCACCCCTATTGTATATGTATTCCCCAAGTTATCGTAGATAGTTTTAGGTGATTGAAAGTATCTATGAGCTCATTATGGATAATGAAATAATTATGTTTAATTTTAGTTTCACAATAATGTATTATGAACATAGTCTTTTAAAGATTCTAGGAATCATGATCGTTGGGTTGTAATTAGTAGTTTTTATGTTAACAATCATGTAATAATTTATATAAAAGGATTGGGTGATTGTATTTTATACATTAATGTTTTATGAGGTAATTTTTGATAATAATGAATGAAAATTATCTAAATAAAAATAATAATATTTTGGACTCATTATTTATAGAAATATATCCTATCATATTAATGGTTTTGGGAATGATAGAATTTTCTGGATAACGAATTTTCCATTGTTTAAATTTAATTTTTAAGGTGTTCCCATGGAGTACGATATAATGGGGATTTAATTTGAATGGAATTTCCCTAAATAATTAATTCATACAAAATTCAATGAAATGTGTGGTCTTGGGTAGCATATTAATGATTTTATTTCAGTTTTATTTAAATAGATCTAAGATAAATTAAAAAATTTACATCTATATTAAATTATCTTAAATTTTGCTATAAAATGTTCACAAATATTATTATATTTGTTATATTATAAATGTATTAAAATTATACAATTTACCATGTTTTTTATAATTATAATTTTATAAATTTCAATATTTCTTATAACTATATTCATATAAATTTATTAGAATTCATATATTTATATAAATTAAAAAATAATAATTATATTTATAGAAACTTATATTAATATTCATACAAAAATTTTATAATGATTATGTATTTAATTTAAAAATAAATTTATAAAAATTATATTTTATCATATACTAATTTTAGTGCTATTATAGTTTATAATAAATATAATTATCCTTATAAATAAAATTTATTTATTATTAATCAAAGTAAATAATATATTTCAAAAACTAATATCACAAAATAATGTAGAAATATAATTTCATTTAATAACCATTTTGATAACCCATGAAATTTTTTATGAAATGTTTTATTTGTTTTCAAATAAGATCAACAATCATTGAAAGTTGTTGAGAATCATTTTTATAAATTAAAAATTTATATAATTATATTTTTAATTAATTTGAATGGCTGAGGATATTTAGTGTGTTGTTCTAAATCCTATATAAAAAAATTAGGACAATATTTTTTGGATAATTTAGTAAGGTGTTTTATATAAGAGTTATTTCAAATAGTTTCACTATGATGTGTGGCATCTTTCAGATGGTAAATAATGTTTTATTACTAATACCAATGATATTCAATTTCTTCAAATATATATATATATATTGTAATTAAATTAAAAATTTAAATAATAGGAATACCAACATGGTGATGCATGTGATATACGTAGAATAAGGAATAACAAAAAGTAAACATGTAATAGTTACTAAGTAATGCGTAGATTTTATAGATAGAGATTCGGTAAAACATTGGACCTAATACGAAATTTAGGGTATTATGGTATATATGTTTGATATGAACATCTATATATAATAATCTATTGAGAATACATTAGAGCCTTATAATTATATTAAATATATACATAAGCATGTATAATATATTTATACTCACATAATTGATTAGTAAGATATTTTATTTCTTACTTATGTTTTATCATTTTAAAAAATGTGGTAATTCTAAAGAATTATATAAGATGATGCATTGAAAACACTCAATCCATAAATTTAAGGACACAATGATTTTTTTATTCAAACTAAGATTATTTTAGGAAGAAGGTTGTTCAACAGAGAATATGGTTGTGCCACAATCATGCAGACTGGTAGAGAATAGGATAAAATTAATTCAAATCACATTGGGAATTTAGTGATAAATAATATAGGGGACCACTAAAATATTTTCCTGTATTTTCAAATATTATTACGTAAAAATATTTATTGGTGTCAAAGATTTATAAATTACATATATAATCTCTTGGATAGAATAAATTTATAAATATTGGTATTTATTGATTTTCAATACCAAGGATTGAGGAGAAACCCATATGAAAAATTGAGAATTAAAATCCCTTGAGGGTCAGGAAAAAATATATTTTATCTTTTAGTGGAATAAAATCATGGGAAAAATATATTTGAAATTTATATGGAGAAATTATTCATTAATTTTATGATTAAAAACATTCCTATAATATCAATAATTGTTTATTATTGAGAAATTCATGAAGTCAACTATAATTATAAAATAAAATAAGATGACATGATTTGATGTATGAAACAAATTTAATATATTGATTGAGAGTTATTGATGGAATAAGATAATGATATTCAGTTCTAGACTAGTGATCTATTATATCGACCTATATATTCTAGCGTGTGAAAATGTAGATGAAAAAGATACATGGACATTGTTGATATTTCATAATGATTAAATAAGATCTTTTATTTTTGTTGGAATATACTAGATCATGATATTTATTTTCTAGTTAGTGGTATGAATTATTGTTATGAACATGTGTGTACCTATATGAAGGAAATTTGAGAGTCTTGGTTCTTGGGGGATAATAATTGTAGTCTCTGTCATTATTAGTGATAAATATGGTTTACAAACTGAACCAAACAAAATAAGGACCTAATCAAATTATGTAGAGGAAGTCTCTTAAAAGTAATATGCTCTCTATTTCACATTATTTAAATTATCAATACAAATTATGGATTATTGTCTTAAGTGAATAAATTTCTTTCCACATATTTCTTTATTGAGTTTTACATCACCCCATTCTATGAAAACATAGTTTGAAAGTTATAAAACAATTATAAATTACATGAAAAATACTATTGGACCTTTAAAATCAAAAAATATATATATTTCTATGATATTTGAGGCTTTAGTCTAATAGTCAGTTGTATTTGTTTTTTAAGGGTGTATAAACATTCTATCACATGTGCTCGCATTCCATAAATATATGACTATTTTTATCCAAAAGACACACTTTCTAAATATAGAATATGTTGATACTTTATAATTTTATCTAGAATAATAATTAGATTATAATAATGTCACCTCATTGTCATAGATTCAATGTGAATATCATTTTTAAATACTACCATAAATTTGATGAGCGAGTCTATAAAATCTATATTCATCAAATCCATTAAATCTTTTTGTGAATTAATAATTCCAAAGGGAATCACTATGAGCATTTAGTTTTTATACCTTGTATAGATGGATGTATTTTAAATATCATCCTTATTTTAATTTAATTTATGATATACATAATCAATATCAACCTTTTAGAAGTATTTATATACATAATACTGATTGATTAGGTAGTCAATACTTCGTCATTGATACATGTTCTTTATAGTTCAATTGTTGAGATCTTGATAATTTTTACACAACCACATTGTTCCATATATTTTATTAAAAATTACCCCTATAGTACTCCCATAGAGATTCAAAAGGCCACATAAACCCATTTATCAAAATAAATTTTACCAATTTCTTTAACTCCTCCAGTTCGATCAGGGCCATCCTATGGGGGAATGTTGATATTGGAGTTTATCAAGGTATGAGTTTTATTAAAAACTATTCCTTAAAATATAGATAATCTATGTGAAACTCTATATGAAATACTTCAACGTATTTCATCACAAAGATAATTTTCTCATGTTTGATATTTTCCAATTAATAACCTATTTAGAAAAGTTTTTCTTCTTTAGAGGGTACCAAGACCCACACCATTAAGAGGTTATTGGATGTTGGTTCACGATCTTCCATGAAATTATATAGGAGAATAATATTGTTTGGAATAATGAAATAGATTTACCTTTCTCAACAGCTTATGTGAGCTCTATATAATGAGTTCTAATTTACACCTAGTAAAACATCAAATTCCCCTGAGGGAAAGATTATGATCTTCCCTTGAATAATATTACTATAGAATATAATTAAATAAGTTTCCAACACATGGGATGCATTGATCTCACAACCAGGCGTTTTGATAGATATATATACTTCATGGTATTGTGTTATGTATTTAATTGTTCTATAAAATTTTTATGATATTAATGAATTCATAAAACCATAATCAATTAATAGAGTTTATATTCAAGATTGAAGAATAATTTTACATTATATGACTTCATTTTCACATACCACATCAAATATACTGATGTCATAATCATTCACTTTATGTATTCACTTTAGGGTTTTCTAATGCGATTACCTACAATGACATGTGGTTTAATGCACTGGTTTTCATAGTTTCCTTATTCCCTACAGTTGAAACATCAAACCACAGGTGGTTCCTTCCATCCTGCTATTAAGTTTTTAATATTATTCATGTATCCATGACATTAATGATATTGGGGGGCCTTATCAATGGAACATAAATTATTTACATATCCCTCAGATGAAATTCCCATGATGATTCATCCATCATTTTTATCATGTGAGTGGTTTTTTATTTCTTCCTCCTTTGTTACTCGATCTTCTAGATTGAATTTAAAACATTAATTTCATATCAACATAACCATTACACCATTATATAAACCATATATATACTTTAAAATAATATAATACGACTTATTTGTAAAAAAAAGTCTCATATTGATTCATCCATCGAAAGCTATGGTTTTAAGACACTAAAGAATCTTATTGATTCAATGTTTTCATTTAAAAAAACCTTAGGTGTATCTGGAAAACCTTATGAAGGATTCCTCAAAAGTCATGATACAATATCCATACATTTTCTTAAACTCTAAAGATTTCCTCTCCTTAAGTATAAAAATATATAAAGGGAAATAATTATTAACAAATAATATCTTACATTTATCCTACTCCAATTATTCTATTAAATCCTTTAGCTTTGCATTCTTTATCAATTCCCACCATTTATTAGGCCCTCCATTAAAATGATAGAAATCCTAGGAAAATTTCTCCTCCCAAGAAAAATAGATACTAGAAAAACATTCTCCATTGAGTTATCCCACAATTCTATAACAATTGTATTGGAGGATCTCTAAATGTTCAGGGGTCATTGCCACATAAAAGACAACAATGATAGTAACTCATTTAGGGTTTTTTGTTTAGATTACACATGAATTAGGTTAGTATTCATATCCTAAGTCAACTAGGTAATAATCTCTATGTAGTTTTGAAATCCAACTTCAATAGAAATGGGGATTTTATTTAGAGAACTATCGCATTGTCCATCAAAAGGTTTTTTGGGCTAGTTTCTCCTAGTTTCCATAATTAACTAATATATAATAGGTTTGAACAAACTTCAGTCATCAAATATTGATTAAATAATTTATTTTTATGAACAAATTATCTATTGAGTCTTATATTATGCTCTCCATATATTTATCCATTTTCTAAAATTATTCTTATTGGATAATATAATTTAATAATATTCTGACATTTGGAGGATAAATTACATTAACTTTTTATCCTTCAAATTTGTTGGTATAATGATTAGGATTAACTGAAAAAACTCCCATAGGATTTTCAATCTATATGTGTTTCATGGCCTATTTTCATGAACCAGTTCATGACTGATTCAATGAAAAATAAACCCATTTTGGCGTTATTACCCTTTGGTATAACTATAGTAGATCGAAATTAACTTGTTACGTCCATAAAGGTATTTAATTTATCAAATACCACGTTCTCGTGTACATTAAAAAACATTGGATCTATACCTGTATATAGACTTATCCATATGGTTTTCAATAATTTTTTCTAATAATAATTCCAAAATTTAATAAATTATTCCTCTGATATTGTCTATCGTGAGTGAAATTTTTTTACATAACTATAATTCATTTCTAATATAAAAATAATAATAATACATACAAGGACCAAAAAGATTTGTATCATGGGAAAATTAGTCTCACAAATCACACGGACATAATAAAAAATAAAAATTATTTAAATAATCCATCTTGGTTTTCCCAAAATATCTCACATTATCCTTCACACATCTAATAATATGAAGATATAAACAATTGAAATGGTTGAACGTAAATCCTAGTAAGAGGAGGAATGACATGTGGGAATATAGAACATGAGCTAGTTGTACATGGGTGAGAATAATTAACATCATCATATCATACAAATTTGTTCATAATTGTATATCTATGGGGAAAATTGGATTCGTTAACATAATGTGGAATTTAAATAATAATTCAACAATTGTAAATAATTAAAATACCAAACATATTTTTTGGACGAATATATCATGATGTACATACATAACATATGTTCATAAATCTAAACATCATAAATGTGAAAAAATATAGCATAAGACTCACACCTAATAAACACAAAAACATCATATATGTTATATTATCCAATGAATATGATGGTTATATAATTCAAGTCTAACTCATAACATCATTAAATGATCATAACCATGAACGTCAGATAGAATGAGAATTATCATAGCCCTGAAATAAACCAATTCAAGTGAATGGGTTTCAAAAATTCATCGTAAATAATACTTTCATGAATAAAATTTTCAATTCACAATTAAATAAAGGAAAATATATTTTATTATAGAGGATCATTTTTCTTTATGTTAGAATCAACTTAAGATGAGTCAATGAAATGTGTTTTAAGTTAATTTATTTTTGAAAAATCATTTTAAATGGATTGTAAAACATTTAAAAAATTATAGAAACATGTATATACAAGTAATTAAAATGAAAAAATTAGGGTAATAAAATTTCAAGTATATTATAAGGATATCCATATAGAAAATAATTTGAAATATGTGATATGCCAAAAATAAATAATTAGTTTTGAGAATCTCTATATCTAAAATCATTCTTTATTTATTTTATTTTTCACCTCTTCAAAAATAAACATTGTCTTAGAAACAAAGAACATGATGTATAATTTATATATATATATATATTAATATATATAAATTATAACCATTGGGTTTTTTATTAACTATACTTGTAATATTTTAAATATTTTGATATTATACATTCTATAAAAATATCCCATTTTGTTTCGATTTCACTATGTATGTTCTATGTCATTTAAAATTAATTATAATCAATTAAATAATATTAAAATACATATATTTTTACTTTTATGTATCCTAAAAATTTATTATAAGAATCCGTAATTTTGGTGTTAAAATATGTATTGGAAATGTCTCCAATGATGGTTAACTAACCATTATGGAACCTTATCTAGAGAATTAGAAAGATAAGTATGGAATATCAATATTTCAAATATATTATTTTATTAAGTATATATTTGTTAATATAAAGATAAAATAATTTATAATTGATATTAAATGATTATATATATATATAATGGGAATCCAAGAGAGGAATGTGAGAAGAGGTGTTAAAAACATACTTTTTTCTCATTGTTACATGTAACACCCCAATATTTTAGAGTAAGGATGTTGTATTCGATATTATGTATGAAAAAAAGCCCCAAGAATGTGAAGGAACTTATTTTTTTGAGAATTTATAATATATTTTCTATTTTAATACATTATATATATTTTATAGATTTCAATATACGCTTCAATGAGTTTTCATTTTTTAAACGCAACAACGAGTTTTTCAACGGCTTTCATTACATGCAAGACCCAATTTTACTTAACTATAATATAATATTATAATATGATAATTTAATGTAATAATATATTAACTAGACTTTATGAATATTATTATATAACTTATGTTAATTTATTTTTTTATGTAAATATAAAAAGAATTCATGGGCTACTAATTTATGAGAAATGAAAATAATAACCAATTGGATATAGAAAAATATATATTGATTTTTATGCATCTATAGGAGTATTATATAAATAAAAAAATTTAATTAAAATTGATTAATTATTTTACTAAAAAATATATTTTTTATATTCAGTCATATATTTTTAATATTCATCCATTAGGAATTATAGGCCTAAGATTATAACAACTTATTAGTTATACATAAAATACTACATTTTTATAATGGAAAATTTACCGCCTTTTATTAGAGAACCCATTTTAAATTTTAATATTAACATATATATAGATTTAATATTTCAAAATTAATTTAGTTTTTTAAATTCAAACATCAAAATTTGTATAGATTTTATTTTTGTTAATTTTATGTGCAGTTTCGTTATTTGTAAATATTAAATAATTACAAATTTTAATTCCAAACTATTTTACATATAATTTATTTATATAGATAAATTGAATACATAAATGCTTCTAAAGTTAAATTATATCACATTTTTATCAATTAAACCAATTTAGTTCATTGGTAAAAAATAACATTGATATCGATTGTAAAAACTTATCAACCTTTTGGATGATTTTACTTTAAAAACATGCATTCTCGTCCTAACTGAGATATAATTTTTAAATTAATTTCATACACTTATGTGATTAGAATTTTTAAAATTCAATCACATATTAGGAATCATGATAATTTCAAATTTATAATATTAATAACTTTTTCTAACCAAAATTATTAGTGAAACTAATTAAGATTAATTTTAATTATTAAAGTGAAATTAAGGTTTATACAGGACTAAACCATTGACTTAATGTCCCAAATGACCAATCCACTTGTCCAATACCCATTTTATGGACATAATTCCTCAAATAACCTTCATATATTTATTTGTTTTTGTTTTTGAATACATTGTTTAGGTAAAAACGTGGTTACACATAACTTATTTTAAAAAAACTAAGTGATTCTTTTTCCTTCATTATAAAAGCCCACCACATATCCCCATTCCTCACACCTACCAACCCACATGCGATCAAAAAATATCTCCCCATATAGATTCCAAAAATCCCTCCAATATACCTTTGAGACTCCCCTTGGAAATAAATATTTACAAGGAATCCCATTATTATAATCCAAAAAAAGGTACCCGATTTTTAATGTATCGCTTTCCTACTATCTCTTTTTTAATTTACATTTCTACCACATAAAAAATTCATTTTCTATGTAAATATAATATAAAAAATATAAAATAATATAAATTTATTTTGTTTTTTCATTTTTTATACCTAAACTAACACACACTTCTATCAAATGGATAACGACCAGACTGTTTGTCTGTACGGTGACCTACAACCTCATGAAACGATGATTGTTCATTTTTCCTCTACCAACATTTATGGTTGGACATTACGATAAAATCAATATTTATATATGTTATATATTATATTTTTTATATTTTTTTTACATATTTAATAATTTTATTAAAAATAAACTTAATTTTTTCTAGTTTTTTTAGTGCGATAACATCATTCGAGAAAGTATGGACTATCGCCCCCTCAATATGATGTGATTTATTCACTTTATACATGGAATTTATTGAAAATAATTATATTGAAAATATATGAAAATATTAAATCATTGTGTTATTTTATTTAAAATATAAATTTATATACATATCTTATAATTTTTATTCATTTTTTATGACAAATAAAATATAGTAGCATCCATACATATATACGGCCTAGCATCTATATGAATGATACATTTAATTTATTACCTCCAAATATTATATATTATTATAAATACATATATAATAAATATATATTATAATTAATTTATGGTTTAAACTTTTTATATGATGAAATCATGACATAATAGATAGGAAAAACAATTTATAATCCTAAAACCAAATCCTAAAAACTAGGCAATTAACCCCTGAAATAGTGAAATTATTGAATTTTTCTGAACAAACTAGAAATTGATATTTTAAGAAAAGAATATATGGAATTATAAAAATGATTATGGTTATGATATTAGTTATTCACATATTTTATACCAATATAATGGATTCTAAAGACCACAGACCAAAAGGTAAGGATAAGGTAATGGAATTTTTACTCAATTTACATTTCATTGGGGCTTATTTGTTATTATGAACCAATTCAATTTTATTTGGTGTATGCAATACCATTTTTGTGATATATCATGAATACCAATATTCACATGATAATATTAGTTTAATTTAATATCCCAAATTTTTCAAGATTATGATTCTCATTTTTCAATGTGGTATGTTATACTTTGGAATGTTTGATGTTTATTCTCCTAAAGATTGTTATTAATGATTATTTTTGCAATCTCACTTCCTTTTGTGATTGTTAACATTATATTGAATCAATAAATTTATTGTAATCATTTTCCATTAGAAATTTACTTGAATTTAAATATTTTCATATAATTGATATTAGTATTTCATGAACCATATACCATTTTACATATGGTGACTACTTTGATACTTATTTTATTATTTTATGGAAATATTGATAATTCCATATTATTTATTCAATATGGAAATTTTATAAGTCATATTATTTATATAGACATTTAATTATGAGTAATTATTTGGAATTTAAAATATGGTAGGAGCGCATACATTATATATCTTTGTGATGCATCGCTAGGTTCTCATGACAAAAATAATTTGGAAAAATTAAACAGGTTTCTATCTGTAGTGTTAAACCATATTGTGAGATGTGTTTATGGTATACATTTTTATGCTCCACAAACATGATGTCGGATAAGAAATAATTGACCACCTTTAGTTAAATTTATTATTCATCCATAAATTTTTCATCAACATTTCTATGGATACGTTTCACCTTCAATTCAATGAATAAATGGAATGAGTTTCAGTTTATTACCTTTCTATATTAATTTTTCATCTTTTAGTCATTTAGTGGAATGTTTTTTTAGTTAATACCTTTATATGTTTATTTGTTCTCACAGATTATTTATTTCATAAACTTTACTTACCCTTACTAATAATTTGATCTCACCCTTATAACATTTCTTTCCAAAAGTTATGAAGAAGAAATCGTTGAATAAGAGTTCATGGAGGCTGTTTATTTCATTTTATTGTGTAGAATGTTCTATTTTGTTTTCCTAATGTATTATGGGTATCCTGTATGTAATATGTATTTCTAACACTGCTAAACTGATCAGTCCATCATTATTTTTTCCATTTAATCATTCCAATGTAATAAGATAATACGCCAGATCTGGGCTGATGGGGTCAATGCATTACAGTTGGTACTAGATAAATTTCACCTAAAACATGGAAACTAGATTTAGAAAAAATAGATTTGAGAATATAACCCTAAGATAGAATTTCATGATAATTATAGATGAACATTCTATAATTATGGTAAGGTAGATATTATGTGGGTATTATGAGTAATGCATCCTAGTCTGGATACTACATGTAGACGTGGTTCTAGCCGATATGTACCAAGAAGTATTTACTCTAACAAGGTATTCTAGGCCGGACTCAGGGAAGCCTAATAAATGACAATTGGCCTTAAATCCCATTGGGTTTTAGACTTCTATGGGAGAATATTTGAATAATTCATATTTTATTTACCTACCATTATTATGATTTAAAAGTAAGGATCTCCCCAATGTAATAAATATTTATGATTCCAGTATTTAAGATTCATATATTAATGTTATGCGAAATACCATATATAGAGTTATATAAATTTCATAATTTTAGGAGATAATATAGTATATGGAAGTGTATTTAGAAATGTATCTAATAAGAAAGAATTGTATTAATACTCATGGAAAATGTTGCAGAATCCCTACTAAGAAACTCAATGAAGCGGTATTACAACTGAGAAATTTATGGATATATTTTGGAAGCATAGTTAGGTTATGTTAAATATAATTACTCTAATAGAGGATATTATTCAACATAGGGAATATCTTATTCCAGATTAATTTATATGATAGAATCCCCATTTGTTTTTTGGGACTACAAATCAAATTTTATTTGAGAAATGGATTAAGTACCTGAAGAATATATTTACGTCCATGGAATGAAAAAAAGTAAAAGGATTCACTTGTGGTCTATTGTCTCTAAGGTGATGTTGATCGATGGTGGTCTTTGATCCAAAATAAAATGGAGGGTGATGGAATAGAAATGATGTCATAAAAATTATTAAGAAGACATTATTTGATAAATACATGAATCATGATCAACAAATTGAGATGAGGTGGAAGTTTTTATCATAAATCCTAATGAAGAAGAAAGTGTTTTGGATAATGAAGATACCTTTTAAAGGTTATCAATGTATTCTATAGATTATATACATAACACGGATTACAAGATTGACCACATATTTGAATATCTCAAGCCAAATATTTAAAGGATGTTGGTTTTTATGAATTTATCATCATAGGAAGAGAATGTTTCCTAGGCCATCAAAAAAGGGAAATAATTCTTGAGATCTTATGTCTTCAAGAGAAACCAAGAGCACATGATGTATTCTAAACACCAAGAAAAATGGAATGAGTTAAATAAGATTAATGAAAGGATGTATTTTTAATTTGATATATCTATGGAATGATTCATCTAGTTAAATGATTGAACCTATTGCGAATTTTTTATAAATGTGGAGAAAAGGGTTACTAGAAAAAATAAAAAACAATGAAGTATAAAATTGATATTCAGTGTTATAACTGTAAGAAAATGGGTTACTATGCAAATGAGTCCCTCAAACATCAAGAGAATATACCTCTAAAAAAGTTAAGGGTTCATCATCAAGTATATTTTTTTGACCAAACCGAAGTGGATTGATTTATTTATTTCTATATTTTTCTCTGGTAAATATGTGTGAAAAGTTTTTTTTATTTTATCATTATATAATTTATGAAATTTGTAATGGTTATACTATAATACATTTTTGTTAAGGATTTTAGAATCATATGATAAATGGTACCAAGAAAATATTTTATGTAGAAATATATTCAGTTTAGAAAACAAATGATTCACGGAAATTAAACCCTTAATATTTTTCTTGATGTTGAGATAATGAAGAATAAATAAATGATTTGATAAATTTTTACTACCATGGAACTGATTAACGACTAGTCTACGAGTGTTATATGCTATAATTAATTGATTTTATTTCACCTTTGGATTTGGTGAATATATCCAATAACATGTATCTTACTTATGGAAAATTTAATAATTCTTGTTTCCAATTAGTTTATATGGTGATTCTAGTTATTACCATATTTTAAGAGTATACAATATGGATTTATTCACATTTTTGAAATGTAAATTTTTTGAGCTGCTTCATATTGATCAAAAGTCAATGAAAATTTTATTTGGAAATTCATTGAACATCTTTATAATGTGTTGAATCGTAATATTTTTGACAGTTTACCAATTTAGGAAATGGATAAAAATTCTTCTTTGGATATGGTTTTATAGATTTTAATATTACACCACTATGTAATAATTTTTTTTATAATGCATGATGTAGAAATATTTTATGCATAGGCTAAAAGTTAACATTGTTCATATAGAAACATACCAAGTATGTATATTTACATATATTCTGATATATTGAAATAATAACACAACTATAGGAAATATTATATTCAAAAGAAAAATGTCTTCCTAGTACTTTTGTATTCGATGAATTAATGGACCCATAGATCATCATGAATTTAGGGATTTTTAATTGTTAATTTTCTCCTAACCATTTTCTCTAGAATTCTCCATCTTAACATTATTGTTTTATTTTTTTCATATCTATGTTTTCATTTCCTACGTATGTTTTTTGGCTAAGGAACATATTTTTGGAAACATTTTAATTTATTTTATCTCTTATTTATAATTTGTTTTATTGAACCAATTAATAATGTGGGTTTATTAAAAAACATAATTTTCAAATATTAATACCTTGATTACTAAAATCAAGTTCTTATTGTGAGGCTGAAATTTCATTAAGGTAGGTAGAATGTAGCACCTGGAAAATTTAGAGTAATAATTTTGAATTCGGATTCATATATGGCACGCAACATGAAGAATGTAAGGTAATATAATATCCTAATAATTTATAATACTAGTACTCCGCCTGTGCGATGCACGACACTATAAAATAATTCATATTATTAATTATAGATTACTATTTATAAAACATAATAGTTTATTATCTATCTTCTTAAGAGTACTATTTTTAATAGTTTCAAAGAAACAGTAATATTTAATGTATTTTACTCACAAATTAGTGGTAAATAATTTTGAATTATATGTGAATCTATTAAGAATACATCAATATAAAATGATAAATTAAAATACATCAATTGTAATGTGAAACACTTTTGAATAGTCAAGGGTGGAAACCCGAATTCAATATAAACTGCATTCAGGAAAACAATATTTCATACTATGAAAGACAATGTTCTAGAAAAGTTACATAAGGAATAGTTTATCTAATAAAAAATATGAGATGTGCTGAGGAATCATTATAATACAAAAAAAATTGTCGTCCACAAATAGAGATATTGTGATGTTTAGACATGGATTAATTTTCTAGCAAGTTGAAGATGTTCCCAATGCATTTTCATCTTTGCGTCACTAATATAAGATTGGTTGGAATATTCCTTATCCAACACATCATAAGAGTACCTGAATATGAAGAATAATAATACAATAGAAGAATATTACAAAATATACAACATAAGTATACAACATCAGAATTCCTGAATATGAATAATAAGTATTAATGTCACCTAAAAATAGACATGAATGAAATATCCAACCTACCCACCCCCTACCCCTCCCCTCCCCTCCCCCCTGCCAAACCATTTCCCCCAATAGCCCCTTCCCCCTGCCATAACCCAGCCCTACCCCTCCCGTCCCCCTGGCCAACCTCTTCCCCCAACAGCCCCCTCCCCACTGGCCCTCATCCTCCCCTCCCCTCCCCCCTGCCCAACCTTTTCCCCCAGTACCCCCTCCCCCTGCCATCTTCCTCTCCTTCCTTCCATCCCCTCCCCTCCAACCCGCCTAGCCCCTACCCCTCCCCTCCCCTCCCCCTGCCCAACCTTTTCCCCCCAAAATCCCCCTCCCCCTGCCATAACCCTCCCCTCCCCACCCCACCCCTCCATCCTGCCCAGCCCCTTCCCCTCCACTCCCCTCCCCCCTTCCCAATCTATTCCCCCAGAAGCCCCCTCCCCAGTGCCCTCCCCTCCCTCCCCTCCCCTCCCTCCAGCCCAAAAGATGCAGAAAAAATGATACATAACCTAAAAATTGAAGCAAAAATGCATAAAAATATAGGAAAATGAAGGGAAAATGAAGAACAAAAAAAATGAAAAAACCTAAAAAAATATTGAAGTCATTTATGGACTACTTCGGGCTCACACCTTCCCAACCATACTCTTCTTATTCATTACACTACCATTTTCTCATGACCTTCCACTTTACAGGGTTTGGAAATGAAGTTTCAAAGAGGGGGATGATGCGAAACACGTACGCACAGAAAAGTAGAAATCTTCATTGGCACTAGAATCTTTGTACATACTAATTATAGTAATCATTAAACGAATATACGTACCTGTATGGAATAAAAGATAGAACTGTTTGAAAAAAATCATTGTGAAAAAATTAGAAAAAAATTATGAACCTATTAACCCTATTATAATAAAAAAAATACATAATAAAATAATGAAATACCATAAGCCATGGGTGTTACATGTTCACTCGCCTATTGATGAGGTGTTCAGTACCAAATCCATATATTCAGATTTTAACATAATGGATATTGAAAAATATATTTTTTAAATTAGTATAAAACACAGTGAATATAAAACACCGTGAATGTAAAACACTCAAATCATAAATGAAATAGTATATATGGAAACACTATCCTAAGGAATGACAGGCTTATCAAAATGAATAGTATCCATGTAAATAATAGAATAGTCAAAATAACTTAAGCCAAGGGTGTTACATCCTATCATCGATTCCCTTTTCGGATGCATTAATAATCTACATTCAGGGCTTTTAAAGGAAGTTTCAAAGAGGGGAGATGATAAGAAACACATATTCACAGAAAAACAGAAATCTTCATTGGCTCTAGTAACTCTATACATACTCAAGATAGTAATCATTAACATAATCTACGTACCTGTATCGAATAAAACATGGACATGTTTGAAAAAAAAACATTGTGAATAAATTCGAAAAAAATATGAACCTATTAACCCTCTTATAATAGAAAAATACATCATAAAACAGTTACAAACCTTAAGCCATGGGTGTTACATGTTCACTCAATTGTTGATGGAATGAACATGAATAAAATATCCAAACTGAATATGTATAATAAGTATTAATGTCACTGAGAAATAGACATGAATGAAATATCCCACATGCCCAGCCCCCTGCCCCTCCCCACCCCTCCCCCCTGCCCAACCGTTTCCCTCAGCAACTCCTCCCCCCTGCCATAACCCAGCCCTACCCTTCCCCTCCCCTCCCCCTGCCCAACCTCTTCCCCCTGTAGGCCCCTCCCCACTGGCCTCATCCTCCCCTCCCCCCTGCCCAACCTTTTCCCTCAGCACCCCTTCCCCCCTGCCATCTTCCTCCCCTACCCTCCCCTCCCCTCCCCTCTAACCTTCCCAGCCCCCTGCCCCTCCCCTCCCCTCCCCCCTGCCCAACCTTTTCCCCCAGTAGCCCCCTCCTGCTGCCATAACCCATCCCTGCCCCACCCCTCCCCTCCCCCCATGCGCATCCTCTTCCCCAGTAGCCCCTCCCCCCTGGCCTCATCCTCCCCTCCCCTCACCTTCCCCTGCCCAACCCTTTCCCTCCAGCACCCCCCTCCCCCTTCCATCTTCCTCCCCTCCCCTCCCCTCCAACCTACCCAGCCCCTTGCCCCTCCCCTCCCCTCCCCCCTGCCCAACCTTTTCCCCCAGTAGCCCCTCCCCCCAGTCATAACCCTCCCCTCCTCTCCCCAACCCTCTAACCTGCACAGCCCCTACCCCTCCCCTCCCCTCCCCTCCCCCTACCCAAAAGATGCAGAAAAAAATGATGCAGAACCTAAAAATAAAGAAAAAATGCAAAAAAAATGTAGGAAAAATGAAGAAAAAAGAAATGCAGAACCCAAATAAATCTTGAAGTCATTCATGGACTACTCTGGGCTCACACCTTCATAGCCATACACGTCTTATTCAATACACTACCATGTTATCATGGCCTTCCACTTTACAGGGATTAGATAGGAAGTTTCAAAGAGGGGAGATGATGAAGAACATGTACGCACAAAAAAGAAGAAATATTCATTAGCTCTAGAAACTTTGTACATACTCATGATAGTAATCATTAACAAAATCTACGTACCTGTATGGAATAAAAGATGGAGCTGTTTGAAAAAAAACATTGTGAACAAATTAGAAAGGAATATGAACCTATTAACCCTCTTATAATAAAAAAATACATAATAAAATAGTTAAATACCATAAGCCATGGGTGTTACATGTTCACTCACCTGTTTATGAGATTTTTAGTACCAAATCCATAGATTCAGATTTTAACATAATGGATCTCGGAACATATTTTTTTAAATAGTATAAAACACAGTGAATGAAAAACACCATGAATATAAGACACTCATATCATAAATGAAATAGTATGTATGGAAACACTGACCTAAGGAATTAAAGGCTTCTCTAAATGAACAGTATTCAAGTAAATAACAGACCAGTCAGAATAACATAAGCCAAGTGTGTTACATCCTATCATCGATTCAATTTTCTGGTGCATTAATGTTCTACATTCAGGGATTCAAAAGGAAGTTTCAAAGAGGGGAGATGATGTGAAACACATACGTACAGAAAAACAAAAATCTTCATTGGATCTAGTAACTCTATACATACTCATGATAGTAATCATTAAAAGAATATACGTACCTTTATGGAATAAAATATGGACCTATTTGAAAAAAACATTTTGAACAAACTAGAAAAAAATATGATCCTATTAACCCTCTTATAATAGAAAAATACATCATAAAACAGTGACATACCTTAAGACATGGGTGTACATGTTCCCTCACATGTTGATGAAATGGACATGAATAAAATATCCAACCTGAATATGACAAATAAGTATTAATGTCACCGAGAAATGGAAATGAATGAAATATCCAATCTGCCCAGCCCCCAGCCCCTCCCCTCCCCTCCCCCCTTCCCAACCTTTTCCTCCACCAGCCCCCTCCCCCCTTCCATTACCCATCCCTGCCCCTCCCCTCCCCTCACCCCTGCCCAACCTCTTCCCCTAGCAGCCCCCTCCCCCTGGCCTCATCCTCCCCTCCCCTCCCTTCCCCCTGCCCAACCTTTTCCCCAAGCACCCCATCCCCCTACCATCATCCTCCCCTTACCTCCCCTCCCCTCCCCTCCAACATGCCCATCCGCCTGCCCCTCCCCTCCCCTCCCCCTCTACCTGACCTCTTCCACAAGCAGCCCCTCCCCCTGGCCTCATCCTCCCCTCCCATCCCCTCTCCCCCTTCCCAACCTTTTCCCCCAACACCCCCTACACCCTTCCACCTTCCTCCCCTCCCCTCCCCTCCCCTCCAACTTGCCCAGCCCCTGCCCCTCCCCTCCCCTCCCCCCTGCCCAACCTTTTCCCCCAGCAGCCCCCTCCCCCTGCCATAACCATCCCCTCCCCACCCCTCCAATATGACCAGCCCCTACACCTCCCATCCCCTCCCCCTTCCTAATCTTTTCCCCCCAGCAGCCCCCTCCCCACTCCCCTCCCCTACCCTCCCCTCCCCTCTCTCGGTGCCCAAAAGATGTAGAAAAAATGATGCCAAACCTAAAAATGCAGCAAAAATGCAGAAAAATTGCACGAAAAATAAAGGAAAAATGAAGAAAAAAATGCATAACCTAAAATATTAAATGTTACATTACCAACATCATCAAGATTGAAACAGAACCAAAAAAACTTGTTCATCAATGAAAAACCACCTCCTAAAATTCATTGAATCAACTTAGGGAAAACCATACAAAGAGAAAAACAAATATAAGTTTACATGAGATAAAAAACATGTTTATGTGCACTCACATGAATAATCCTTTTAAAACACTCAAACTCGTCCCATTAAGATGTATTATTATCATAATGAAACAAAACTATTCCAATGTTTTATGAGAAATACATGAAATGTGTCTTCAATTATACATACAATAAGTGTAGAAAAAAAATTTAAAAATGACATTGGTAATAGCACTGATCTTTTTAACTATTTCATCAACATTATAATCATAAAGCGATACATGATTTTGTGAACTGAAAAGAAGATCAATGCTATTTCCAATGTGGTATTCCAATAAGATTCTACATCTTGATATCACAAAACTAAACTGAAAAGAAGATGTCATATGGAATAAGGGTTACGTTCTATAGTCGGAGGCAGTGAGCCGATAATAAATGACGGCATACCTAATGTTCAAAGTAGATGCAGAATGAAATAAGGGTTGTAATGAATGGAGAAATCCAGAAATATCTATTTATGACTAATAAGGAAACAATTTCACATAAAGAAAAATTCAAAACCCTGAAATGAAAAAAAGAAAAAATACTGTTAAAATAATGTTATGTTTTTGATGTAGAATAGAAAAAGTCAAAACTCAAACCATCCTTCATCCTTTATGCTTAGAATGCATGTGTATATAATGGGAAAACCTGAAAAAAATAATATCTATTCATGAATTCTTTATAAAAAACTCATTTAAAATTATTAAATTCACTATGATAACATGACACATGTTCATTTAGGATGCCTTTCCGATGAGCATTCGGTTTTCATAGATGAAACACTTATGGGAACGCTGACATAAACTTGAGAAACCACAATATGCTATGATGGTTGTGAGTTGAAGGCCTATTTGTGTAAACAAATAATTCCTGCATAAATGATGAAATCCACACAGAAGATGCATAAAGAGAATTTCCTAATTCAAACTGAAAAAATGATAAAATCCAACAATAATGTGATGGTATTCGTAATTGGTGAAGTGATTATGGGCTGAGCCAATCATGTATAGTTATAGAAAAATAAATTCAAGTGGGATTGATGCACTAGCGTAGAATACCTGAGTAATTTCACAGGGCGTATTCACATAAGTATACAAAAATTAAAAGAAGATTGAAATCCATTGAAATCTATGGTCGCTCTTATACAATCGAAGGAGGAGGAGGAGGATCCAGATGTTGAGCAGATGGAGGAGGAGGCAGAGAAGCCGGAGGCACTGAGGTTTATTACAGAGGAAGAGGGGGAAGACGGAGGAGGCATGAAACCTAGGTTTAGAATAAAGAACTGCAAGCCGTGGTAGATGGAGGAGAACAAACGTTCGAAGATGAAGCAAAATAAATGGATGCGAGGGGAGTAAATTATTTTTTGTGGTAAATCTAGAATAGACGAATCACAGATGGAGAGGAGAATTGGGAATGGGAGGAGATGGCGACTGATAGAGACAGGGAGTAGGCAGAGAAGAAGATGAGGATTTAGGAGTGCGAAGCATGGGTAGCAAAAGGGAGGTGATGGGGTGACTGGGTTCCGAAGGTAGTAACGGAGAACTATGATCGGGGAAGCCGGAGATTCGGAGAACTGAAACCCGAAATGGAAGGAATGAAATGTCGAGGGAAGGAAGCAAGCGGAATGTTGGGTGGTTGAGGAAATTTTCACGGAAAGACGTATTTGAGAGACTTGGAAGGGTGTAGAGGTTACACATCAGCTTGGAGGAAGCCAAGTTTAGTATAGATAATAGATATTTACCATTTGAATAATTTAAATATATTTTATAGCTTTCACAATAAGAAACAATTAGTTAGTGTATGCTATATTAAACAATGAGTTTCTTCAATGGGTATTGTTACAGACAAGACCATGTTTTACCGAACAATGAAATATTATTAAAATATTATTATTTAATTTTAAAAAATATGTTCATAAATTATGAATATTATAAACTAAATTATGATACTTTTTGGTTTATGTAAATATAAAATGAATTCTTGGGATACCAATTAATGAAAAACTAATATAAGAACTAATTTGGTATAATATATAAATATAGGTTTCCAGAGGAGTTTAATCTTAATAAAAATAAATAATTACATTTATTTAATGATTTTAATGAAATATATATGTTTTATATTCAATAAAATATTTTTAATATTCATCCATTAGGTTTTATAGTTATTAGATAAGAACAAACTCTATTTTACACATAAAAACCTATATTTTTATAAAGGTAATTTTACCACCTTTTAATAGAAACACTATATTAAACATTTAATTTCACAGTTTTATTTAATAAATATGTCAAAATAAACATCATTATTGAATGAAAAGCATTAACATTTTGTTAGTTATATTTTTTGGTAATTTTCCATGAAGGTTCATTTTTTAGTGAATAGGTAAAAATACTGAATTCTAATTCGAAACATCTATTCCATATATTTTATTTATAGGGTTAAATGAAATTGTTAATTGATTTAAAGTAAAATTATATCAAATTTATAAAAATTAAACCAATTAATGTCATTGTGATCAATTGTACATTAATATTTTATGTACAAACTTATCAAACTTTTGGACATTTTTACATTAAAAACCCGCATTTGTGTCCCACAAATGGGGTGAATTTTAAATTTATTTCTTCCACTTATGTTATTAAAATTTAGAAAAATAGATTAAATATTTTTAATTAGAATAATTTATAGTTTATAACAATACAATATTTCTTTCTAAAAAAATATTAGTTTATGTAATTAAAATTAATTACAATTATTAATGTAAAATTATGCTTAATACAAGACAAAACCTTTAACAGATGGGGTCAAATGACCTAGAAACATATAGAAAACCCATTTTATATACCTAATTCATCCATAAACCTTCCATTATTGAGTTTTTTTGGTTTTTTACAACATTTTTTAAGTAAAAACGTCTGTTCACTTTTCATCTTTACAAAATTACTGAGTCCTTTTATACCCTTACAAATGTCTACCACATCTCCCCATTAATCACACCTCTAAAACCACTTCAGTTCACCCAATATCTGCCAATATATATTTCCAAAATCTCTCCCCTATACCTTGAACAAATCCACTGGTCAGAAATCCTTCCATGTAATCCCATTGGTATAAACCAAAACAAGTTACCTGATATTTAAGGTAATGCCTTCCAACGATCTCTTTTCATTCATTTAATTTTCCACCACTTCTAATCATCTTCTTCCATCTTCATATAACACAAACATTGTCTTAAAAAATCTATGATTGGTTTTTATTATAGTTTTTATGTACACTAACACACACTTCTATCTAATCGGTAACAAATATATTGTCTCTATGTATGGTGAACTACCGACTCACGAAACGCTGATTCTTCATGTTTTATCTACCAACATTAATTATTGACCATTATGATGGACACCTTATTTATATATTTTATATATTATATTTATTATGTATTTAATCTTCTTCAATACTTATTTAACACATAAATTTATTACTTTCTATTTTTCATTAATACGATAACATCGTTCGAGGAGGTGTGGACTATCACACCCTCAATGAGATCTGATTCATTCATGTTATACATGGAACGTGTTAAGGATAATTCTGTTGAACGTACATGAAATAGTTTGGATAAATATGGTTCCTCAATTATAATATATATTTATATGAACATCATAAACTTTTCATTAGTTTTATATTAAAAAAAATTAATGTAGTGTTCATGGGTACATACGATATACGGTCTCCATGAATGGTACATTTAGTTTCTTTTCTCCAAAATTTATAGATTATTCAAAATACATATAGAATAAAAATATAAAATAATTAATCCATTTTTTACATAATGGATATTATCAAATAATTATATAATTAATAGGAACAACAATTGACAGGTAAAATACCTATATGAGAAAACTAGGCATTAATCCTACAAAATAGTTATATTAATTAATATTTGTCAACAAATAGCTAATGAGATGTTTTATGAAGTTAACATATGGTATTATAAACAATACTATGGTTATTATATAAGTTAGTAACATATTTTAATCCACTATATTGTATTATTAATACCATTAAACAAAAAGTAAGGATAAGGTAAGTGAATATAGTCTCAATTTAAATTTCATTGAGACTTATTTGTTGTTATATGGTAATTCACATTTATTTGATGATTGTAATTGATTTTTTATATTTTTTCATGAAGACCATTATTCTCATGATTTTATAAGTTTAAATTAATTTTATACATTTATTGAGATTATGATTAAAATGTTTCCATGTGCTATGGGAAACATTGTAATGATTATAGATTAATCTCCTCAAGATTATTCTTAATTATTGTCTTCTCAATATCACTTCCCTTCGTGATTGTTAAACATATCATAAAACAATAACATTATTATAATAATTTTTCAATGAAAATTTACTTGAATATCCATAGTCTCAGATAATGGATATTAGAATTTCCTAAACCATATACCATTTTACATACGATGTCAATTTTGACGTTTACTTGATTATTTTAGGGAAATATTGATAACTATGTATTCATTATTCAATTAGGATATTTGATAAAGAATATTTTTTCTATAAAATATTAATTATAAGGATTTATTTGGATAGTAAATTATGTGAGGAGCCCATTTTTTATATATCTCCTTGATTAATCGAAATGTTATCATGAGACAAATAATTTAGCCACACTTAACAGGTTTCTATCTATTGTATTAAATCATCATGTGAAATGTCTTGAGGGTATAAGTTTTCATTTGACTAATATAATATGTACATTAAGAAATAATTTCCTTCATATAGTTATTGTTATTAATCATACATTATATTTTGTGTAAACATATCAATGGATATATTTCAATTTCAGTTCATTGATTAAATGTCATGAGTTTTAGTTTCTTACCCTGATGTATGGATTTTTCCTTATCTAGATATTGAAAGGGATGTGTTTCCAGTTAATCCCTTTCCATGATTATTTATTCTAAAAGATTAATTATTTCATATTATTTAATTTCCCTTATTGAGTATTTCGTCTCATGTTTGTTATGTTTTATTCCCCATGTTATGAAGAAAAAATCTTTGATTAAGCATTCATGGATGCTGTTTATTTCAGATTATTATGTAAAATGTTTAATTTTGTTTTCAGAATTTATTATGGTTATTATGTATGTAATTTTTCTTTCTAAGACTTCTAAAATATTTTTTTCTTTAGTATTTTTATTTTTTATAAAGAAGAAATTGTTATAAGATAATGTACTGAATTCAAGATTTTGGGGTGGGGGCGTTTCGTTACATATCTTATGTGGCACTAAAAACCTTTTATTCATGGGTTAAATTATTCTAGAACATACATAATGATTATTAGTGTCTTAAGAGATATTATTTGACATAATATTTTCCTTTGGTATCTGTTGGAATATTTTTTCTCCAAGGGAGTGAGAGTGGTCATTTTTTCTTAACAAGAGGTGTATTATTAAGATATAATATTGAATAAAATATTATACCAAATTAAAAATTATAATAGACATATTTTTTACATTATGAATTATATTTTAATTAAATAACATGTTTTTAAGACATTAAAATAGATTATAATAGAAATTTATTTGTTTAATTGAATGTAAAGTTAAAAAAATTAAAAAATTTAGTTTAATCGAATAATTTTTATTTTGGTATTTGGAAAATAACTTTTTAACTTTTTATATTATGTTCATTATTTCTAAATTAGTCATTGATACTATTTATTAATTTCGTTTATAATTAACAAATTTAATATTGATTACATCATTATTCCATCATCATTATATCTTAAATATTGTTGTATTTAAAAAATAGTATTTCTTGTAGTCATATTAAAATTTAATTATATCAGAAAATTATGAAAAGTCCCCATCATAAAATTTTGATGTACTAATTCTTAAGGTGAAATTCATTTTAAAAAGTTAATTTTCTAACATTTTTAAATTTAAATTTCAACCTCGATATTTTTATTCTTATGAATGACAATATAATAATATTTTTAAAAAATAATATTATATTTTCATTTAATTTCTAATCCATATATTTATTTTTTTCATTATATTATAAATATTTTATTAAACTAATCGATATAAAATTAATATATTAAATTTTATTTTTTGGCGGAATTATTGTTCCATCTCTCATGTTACTATTCGTAATGTTCGGGTTATTATTATGAATTTTCATGTTATGATTCCATCATACAAATTAATATTATTTTCATATAAACTCTAGTATATACATCTTCATTCTTTTATTGAAACTCGCTATAATTTCTCCCATGGTTCTATATTTTCATTTTCTTAGATATCGATTGGTTTACTAATATTTTGTATCTTTTATATAGTGTTTTTTAGGGTAGTAATTATTCTATTATATTGGAAGGATCTATATTTTCTGATTCTACTTTTTTATTTTCTATTATTTTTAAAATTTTAATGTTTTTCATTTTCAAAGGATTAGTGGATTACTAATGTAACAACCTCAATTAATGAAATAATGTTTTTTTTCTCTTTTTATTTCATGTGTGTATATTAAATTTTATTATATAACTATCCTTTATTGAAAAACCTATAACTAATAAACTCAAGGTAGTTTCCTCAAAATTTCCAAAACAAAATTTTTTAGGTTTTTCCAAAAAAAAATTATAGTGTATTGTAAAAATGCCGATTTTGATAAAAAACCCATAATAATATAATATTGAATTTAATTTTTAAGAAACCAATTATATATATAATATAAATTTAATAATTAATATAAATCATTTACAAATACTATTTTTAATTTATATAAAACTTTTCTACTATTTTTAAAACTCATGTAATATTTTTCTTGAAATGAAATTTTTACATGCTTATAATAAAAATTAGAATTTATCACTTTTTAAAATTAATTATTTCAAAATTAATCCCCTCATATCAATATGTTATTCTAAGGCCCGCACATGTAAGGATTTCTTTAATAGAAGATCAAGTATCCAACATAATTATTAACTTCTTCGTAATATTTTCAACTTGTTATTTATCTTCAAAATATGTTTTATACATAAAAATATAATGATATTATTATCATTAGTATACTTATATTTTATTATATTTATTTAAAAACTATTCTTAATTACTCGCAATCTGTTAATGAAAACAAAAAATTATGTTTTTCTGTGGTGTGGACTACTCCATCAACATTGTGACACCATCAATTTTTAATTACCTATAGTAATATTTAATATAGAGGATGTAATAAGTGAAAAAATATTTGATATATATTTTAACTATGATTATTAAATTTCAGTATTATCATTTACCCTTGTTTAGTCTCATTCATTAAGAAGTGGAAACATTAATTGTGTGTACATATGGATTACCACCACCACAAGAAATGAGATTTATATTTCATCCCCACCCATCATTGAGGTACTTTATAATATATTTAAAAAGTAAAAATTATTTAAAAACATTATTAATTTGTTTATATTTTGAAAATATTTTATAACTCTTTCTAAAATTTTCAATATATATAAGGATATCTGGAAACTCTTATCAAACAACCTCTACTATATATATAGAAATTAAAAATATATTATTAATAAATAGAAAATGAGACTTAAATGGCATTGGAACATGAAATATTAGTGAATCAGAAACCTATTTCAGTATTTAATAATAATAACTTTTTTATTCATAATTTTAATGATTCCATAACAATGAATCAAGCACTCAATGTTATGTATCTTTCGTAGAAACTTTGTTACATTTATGTTATGAATTCTCTTTCCTTTTCTTCCTTGTATGAAATATTCTTTAAATATCCCTCCTATGTTATTCTATATGTTATACATACATATATAACTTCTTTAAAATAATTTTCATTGTTAGGTTTATATATATTTTTAGTTCCCCTCATAAATCCATATTTTAACTAAGTTCAATTTATAGGAACATTCCAATTTCATGTGTTTAGATAATAATAACCACATAAAATGTTTTTTAAAAAGAATATAATTTAAAATTACTAATTATGTTATCTATAATAGTCATGGTTAAATTATTGATATATAAATAATAATAATAACCTTCCTTCATGAAAAATATCCTTAAATGTCTTCATAGAGAGAAACTAATGTGATTCTTTTTAATCTTTATTCTCATGGATCTTTCATATAAATTTTTTAAATTTCAACTATGTGTTCAAAATCTATGTCCCTAATCCATTTTGAAAGTTCAAAATGATTTAATTGATTATTATATTTTAAATACTTATGATTTATCCCTTTTATATTCATGATTTAATATGTTTGAACCCATGTTATTATCATTGGTTTGATTATGATTAGTATTTATATATTGATTCTTTTCATTATGTGTATTTTATGATTTTCATTATGTTATAGGTTTTAATATAGTTATTTAAGCATCTAATTAATTGGTAAATATTTATAACTCGTAAGATATTTTTTATGGGGTTAGTGAGTGATACTTTTAGACCATGGAACATGGAACACATTGTTTATAGGTGTGGGGTGTGAACACAATTCATCTTGTGACATTCTCCACATTATTATATTTGACTTGGGAGTGACACTTGAATCTTATTTATGATGTAAATAATTATGTTTTTGTAACATATTCTAAGATTCAAATATCTTATAATGTAATTATTTCTGACATTTTAACATTGTTATTATCATATTCATTACAGAATAATGGTATTACCATTTACTCTCTTGTTCTGCTTTGTTACCATGTTTATTCTCTTGTGGGAATTTCTAGCTCAACAAATTATAGATGTATTTTCCTCAGGATGTCCTATAATGTTTTAGAATATATATGATTAACAAACTACTTATGTACAGAATAAATCATTTCATTTTAATTAATATTTATAAATTGGATAGTTATATTAAATATTAAAATATTTAGTAATTTTTAATTTTAAATGGAATGGCTTTTAATTACTCTCTTTTCAAAAAACAATTTATCATAATGTGTAATTTTTAAGTTATGCAATTTTAATTTAAATCAATAAATTTTATTTTTTAAGTCATCATATCAAAATTATCTAATCGTGAAATTATGGGATTTTTCAGAAAATATTGATTTATCAGTGAATAGTGAACATACCAATTTTTTTACAATGTCATTTATTTTTAATAAATTAAATATATTAAATATACCTGTTAGGTTTTTAATATGATTTAATGGTAAATAATTTTTATTTATTTTCATTTAATACAATTATTTTTAGATTAATCGCATTCAAATTTTCTTTTTTTTATTTGTTTGGTTTTTGGTTTAAAACAGGTTTTTCTAAATACTCATTAATAATGCATAATTTTTATACATTTTTTAATTAACAAAACCCCTAATGAGGAAATATTTAATTTAAATGTATTTATTATATTTTAAAAAATACTAAATTAAATTCATATATTTATTATTAATATCCCAATTGATAATATAAAATACTATTATGCATGAAAAACACATTTATTGAAAACCCACTTTTCCATCACATATGCTAGTTGTATTTAAAATTAAATTATACTGCCTATATGAATTGAATTTTTTAAAAAAAATCCATATTTTTAATCATAGTATATTATATTATCTAATAATGTCAAATTAGGTTTTTCTCATAACGATTACTGAAAATAGAAAACATCATTTACTATGGCAAGGGAAAAGACTAATTTGCTAAGGGGATAAATTAAAATGATAATGGTTTGAATGACATATTTTTTTTGGTAAAATATTTTTTCATGAATTATATATACCTTGTCGTTATTAAGTCCAAATAATTCTATACTTTTCACCTTGTGGAATTAAAAATTCAAGGGTATCTGTTTTTCTTTTCAACAATTGCAAGTGTGCCAGTCCCCACAATTACAAAATGCCATCCCCTCTCTTCTACACATCACACATTAATCATATTTTTAATTAGAAATTACATTTATAAATTCCTTACATACATAACTACGCATATAATAGAGAATATTTTTTTATCATAAATCCATCATATGAAGACTCCTGGAGATAACATATTGAGGTTGTCTAAAGAATATTTATCATGAATAAAAGAGGATTCTTATTTTATTTCATCCCCCAAATCCTTATAAAATTCGAATATTTGGGTAATTTAATAGAAAAAATTCGTTTTATATAAATAGATTTTATTGGGATAATTGAATTAACTCTATTAATTTCCACTTTCATGTGATTGGAAAAGAAACTATCTTTTGTGCGTATGAAGGAAAAACTCCTCACGAACCGATGTAATTGATTTATAATCATCACCTCTCATAGATCATTATAATAATTTATTTAATGTTAATATATTATATTTAAAACATATTTATACTTCTTGAATTTTGGAATCATATATACCTTCTTGATATTAATTTCATGGGGGACACGATGACATCTCTTGTGTGTACGGTGAACTACTGCCTCGCGAACTGATGTGATTCGTTTGTCAATAAATCTTTACATGGAAGGTAATAAGGATAATGTTATTGATCATATGGAAAATATATGACATAATTATTATATTAATAAATTATTTATCATTATAAAAATATAATATATAATTTTATTTGTTACACTAAAAAATGAAAACTTCATTCATGTGTCTGTGTGGATAACCACATTTACACTGTAATGTTATTAATTTTTCATCTCCAAATCACATTGATGATGTATATAAGTTTAATTAAATAATTAAATTTTTTATTATTAGATTATAATTCCAGCAAGAAAAAAGAATACTTATGTTCCTTCCTTGTTAATCATAAAAATAAGGAAATTTCACTCATGTGTTTGTACAGACCACCATCTCCATGATCATTATTTAATAAATTTTTCATAACCATATATCATGATTGGTTTTTAATGTATATATTAATTATAATAATAATAATTTTTTCATTATTTTTTATAGAGATATTTAAATTTGAAACTCTTTTACCATACTCAACCTACTAAAGTAATGTTTGAAACATAAGTCAAATACCTTCAAAACAACCAAAGTGGCCTTAAAGGTATAACTAATGTTTCATAGAATAGTAAGAGATAAAATAAAATTAAAATTTATCTTAAAATAGGTACCTACGAAAGTAAATAATTTATTTAAAATAATTTTCTAGGAAGAAAATGAGGATACGTTGTGAGTTGGGCTCATGTTAAGGGATATTCGTTTAGAAAAATATTCTTTTAAAGGTAAATTTTTAACACTTTTTATTTCATGTAAATATTTTTATATAAAATTATTTATGTTTTAATATGTAAAAAAATGGTTTATAAACAAAATTTTATATCCCTTTTTATATAATTTTAATAGTTTTCAAAATGAATATTTTTAAGTCTTCTATATGGACTATATTTATTGAAAGTATAAAAGAAAGTTATATTTTACCATATATGGAAACAATGGATTTTTCCATCACCATAACCATAATTTGATTTTTGGAATCCTTCAAAATATTTCATTTTTTATTAAAATAAGACCCACTTTCCATTTTTCAATATATTTTGGTATTGAGAATGTGTTTCTAAAAATTTAATAGAATTTCAATATCCAAAATAATTTTTCATATGTGTTCAAAAGTGTATTTAAAATGGATTTATGATGAAAAGGTATAATAATTTTTTATTGATATGTTACTTAAGAATAATATGAAAAATTGGTGAGCTTTATATATATTATATGATTTGTTGATCCCCTTTATAACTCACAGGTCAGATTGATTTAGCTTATAGGAAGGGTTTAACGAATTATACTTTATGAAAACTGTGTGATCTAGATATAACATACAAAAATCATGATATCCTCTTTAGGCCAAAAATTTATTGGGTTATAATTATGTTCAATTTTAAATTTCATTGGATCTCAGAAGCATGGTTATTCCAATTTCAAGTGTTTCAAGATATTTTTATTAATATAATTCTCTATGTATTCCAATGGGTTTTTTCTTCAATGGGTTTTAATCATTTTAAATGGGAATTTTTTCTGGTTTTTTTTATATGGAATCATTTTATTTTATATTATAAAATGGCATAACATATAATGGTAATCACTACATGTTTTTTCATGTTTTTATTTTAACTAATTTATTTCTTCTTTATATATCCATTACAGATAATTTTCTATCAATCCAACGTTTTAAAATGTTGATTCAATGATTTTATGGATATCTAAGAATAAGGAACATGTCAAGTTGAAAGCCAATAGTATTTTCCCTAAAATGAAATCATGATTTATTTTTTTGGATTTATATTTTGGGGAAAATTTATACTATGATAAGTGTAAAATTAGATTATATATGTGTTTTTTTAAGGCTTATGAACTAACTCCAAAAAACTCTAAAGATAAATGATCATTACAAATGTATGAGAGTGAATTATAGTAAAAAGTTACTAGAATATATAATTTTTTAATTATGGATCATTATATATAACATCAAAATATATTTTGATAACTTTAGAGGTTTGGATAATTTTTACATTGTTCCCTTCAAATATTTTAAGATATATTTATTTTGAAATGATATAACATGTGAATGTTACCATGTTTCTACATTGAAACAACTTATATTCAGAATGTGTTTCTATATGGAAAATAATAAAATTGTTAGAGGAAGTCACCAAGAGATAAATATTCTTAAAAAACTGAATCATGAGGTGATTGGAATTGGAACATATTATATTTGTGTTGTAATGGCTCGGTTTATGTAGTCTATTAATGATGGTGGTATCTATTCTAGGGAGTAGTGGGATAAATCACAAATCAAAATTTCAATAGTATATCATTTAATGATACAAAATCCCACATCATTCAGTGGATCATCTGACCATGTGGAAACTGAAGGATGGAACAATGCTCATGGAAAAATTATTAAATAATAGGGTAGTTCAGAACACATATGTTAGATCCTATCATTTATCATTCTAAAGGTGAAGGTGATCAACTTTGGTATTTGGTTAAGAATTAATAAGAGAAATATCATCTTGTTTATTTTTAATGGGAAACATTTAGGAATATTTTTCTAGAAAAATAATTCTATGATATTTTTTAGATAATGTTAGAGGAAATAATTTCTGAATTGAGGAATATATATTATGATTATGTATCCATGTATGAGGAAAACATCCCGAAATTTTATATAGATGTGTTGGATATTATTCAAGCCACTAATAGTTGTGTTAATTGGTTTCAATAAATAATAAAACCATTAATACAAAGTGTTTTTTATTTATAATAATTTAAAGGTTATGATAATTTTTTTCATTATGATAAGAATGTAAGGATAGAGTTTCGTGAAACTTGTGTTTCTCAAAAGAAAAATAATTATAAATAGTCAATGTGGAAACATGTATGGAAGAAACAAACAAAATATTATATATATGTAATATTCAAACATGATCCGAGTACAATAAAATAGTTTTTATGTAATTTTTGTTATGATCATGATGTTTTTACCAGTGTGGTATGTTTTGTCCCAGGTAGAATGACCACAATGAAAAGGGAACTAAAAAATCCAATAAGGCGATAAAAAATATCTAGTTAATGGTGATATTTTTTTATCTATAATGACTTAGTATATTACGATAATGTTTATATGAAGATACATACTCAGGGTGGAATTAATCATGTTAAAAAATAAAATGGTGTTGAATAATCAATTTCTACTACCATAGTTGATTTACGGGCATCTAGTGAAGGGGTGACATGTATGATACATGTTTATTCAAACTATAACAACAAAATTTTTGACTTGGTATATTTAATTTTATTAATTTCATATAATTTTCTTAGAAAATTTAAATATCACCACAAGAAAAGAAGATAAAAAAATGGGTGATAACTTCGGATAGATTTATTATAGAAATAATGGTTTATACAGACTTTATTATTATTATTATTATTGGGAAATTCCTTCCTGAAAATATAATTTAACTATCTTTGGTGTAGTTTTATGTTATTCATTTTAAAGACTAGATTTATATTTATCATTCTAATATATATTGGAGATCCAATAATTATTCAATGAACTCATACCTTTGATAACATACCAAGAAACTAAAACAATTGTTAGAGATAGCATTGGACTTTACCTACCTCTTGTTACTAAAATGAGGAAAACATTATAAATTATTGATTTCTAAATATTAAATGAATAGATTGATATATTTTCTACAAACAGACCTAGGGTTTTTTTAATTCAGTAGGATGATTTTGTTGTTCAATTAGTTCCTTGTGATAAGACTGTTTATAAACCCATGTATCAAATGTAAAGTAAAACTTCATTAATTAAATATTTAATATAAAAAATTTCATGATAATGTTTTGTTCATCATTTCTCTTAAACAATGGGTGTTTCTATTTTGTTTTTTAAAAATAAAGACATTTAAATCCAAATTTCCATTGATTAAGAACATTTGAATAACATTACTATTAAGAACATGTATCATTTTCCTCATATAGATGATTATGTTTATCACCTCTAGGGTGATCATTCTTTTTAGAAGGTTCAAATGTAGTCTACGTGACATCAACTTGTAACGTCCCGGTTCTAAAAGCCACCCAGAGGCACCCCATACCCGGTTGGTCACATGGCCTCAAGCACATTTCCTCAAACGCCAGAGGCTTCCGACTAGAAGAGAGGGCCTTAGGTGTGATAGTGGGGAAACTATGCCCTCATTAAAAGAGTACACAACGGATGTAAAAAAAGTAGACAATAGTGTAACCAGTAAAAATCCAACAACAATAAACAGTGGAAGACTAATACAATCAACAACTAGAGAACACATGTATATATGAAATGATGCATGATACATATGTCTAGGAAAGAAACCAAACAAGTCACAATGTTGAATACAATAATAAACCAAAGTACAAAAGAAAGAAAAATAAGAAACTCCCCAACATCGTAAGCCTCATCTTGGTCACATTCTCTCCTACTCCAAAGCAATTACGTACCAGATGTCGAAAGGCGCTTTTCCTTGACTATACCTGCAACAACATAGTCTGTTTGGGCCCAAAAGCATGACCCAAACAAGGTGTGATACTAAATCCTAGTAGGAAACCACCCAAGGATCTGTGCCTAATAGTCCGTGAGCATATGGTAGGTAATGTTATAGTAATAAGTAAACAGTAATAGTAAACATCATGCAGCAAACAGTAAGCAGTAACAGGATGATATACAACAGTAATCATTCCACAGAACAATAAGTAGTAGAGAAGAAAACAGCTATCCACAATAGGAACCCCTTTGGGAGGTACTCACATCCAACCCCTTTGGTCCTATCCAAGAAGTACCAAAAACCCTCTAGGTAGTTCACTCAGCCTAACCACTTTGTTTTGGTCATATGAAATTATAATACTCTCTGGGGAAGCTCACTTAATCAATTCCCCTTATAGTCTAGGGTAGTCATGGACTCTCTGAGGAAAATCATGTGGTCTAACCCTCTTATTGTAACATCCGAGGTAAATAAAGAATACGACATTTTCATATTTATTAATATTTTTGAATTAAATATTAATTCTACTTTAAAGGGGTTTCTATGTTCGATAGTGTAACTGATACGAAACAATGAGTTTCTTGGTAATCTTACGTAGCACACTAGTAAAATAATAATATTATTTTAAATGGTATTTAACACGTAGACGTTATATTGGCGGGAATGTATATAAATAAATAATATATGATTATATATGTTTGTTAAATGTTTTTACATTTATCCAATTAAAGATAAAGGCTTCAAATAAGTAAAGAATTCAATTTTAGGCATAGATACTCTAATATTCACTAAAAGGTCGATTTATAGTCTTTTGATGGAGAAACCTCATTTAAAATAGTTTTGGTCACTCTTATACATTTTATTTGACCAAATAAAATCCTTCTTTAGAAATGAGACATTAAAATTTACTTTGTGTGTGTATTTGTTATTTTTCCAATAAAGTTCATTTTTAATGAATAAGTGAAAAAATTTGTATTTTAGTAAAAAACATCATTTTAATCTAAATTATTCATATGATTAGATTATATTTTTAATTGGTATTAAAGTTAAATTATGATATATTTTTACCATTTAATCTAATGGTGGTCATTGAAATTAATTTCACTTTGAAATTGGACTTAAATAAGTGTCAATATTTTGATATATATTGTTTCTTAAAAACACACAATTTATTTTGACAACAGGAATTAATTATTAAATTAATTAATTCAACATATATGTTTTGAATTTTTTAAAATATAAATCATTTTTTTATTCTGAATATCAGATATATATTTGGGTGAATTTTTGGTATTTTTCTGAAAAACTTCAATTTTTTCTGAATAGTGAAACCACTAAGTGGTAGTTAAAAAACTGATTTTTCGTTTAAATGAAACTTTACCACTTCTGTGAATTGAATTTCAAAAATATTACATACATGGTTTTAATTAGTATGTAAAATGTGGTTCAATGGGATGAAAATATTTTTTTGGTGAATAATAAATTTTAAGTTTTATTAGTCGCGATTAAAGGTAATTACTGTAATTTTAGGTCAAAATATTGTTATAATAATATGAAATCACCTTGAAGCATGTACTAAACATATTTAATGAGTCATGGACGACCATGAAAATCCATGGGTCAATTTGTGGGACCCCATGGATCCACTTGGGTATGATAAAGACATTAATACCTTTTATTTAAAGTAAAAATGAAAATGTCATAAACATGTATTGTTTTACTAAATAAATTTTCACATGGGATATTTGATTGATATATTTGACTATAAATATTAATTATAAATTTAAAAATATTTCTTACAACATGGTATTTTTTTAAATTTTTATACATCAAATGAATAAAATTATTTTTGACACAATGTTGATGCAGTGTTTACGTCATTAATGAATGATTTAAATAAATAAGAAGATGATGTTTAAAATAATATATAACACTTTTCCAATTATTATTTGATGATTTTATTTCAAAAATGGGAAACCTTATCTTAGACTTTAATAATTTTTTTACCTTTAGAAACTGAATATAATTATATAATAAATTAATATTTTCATGCTTTCCAAAAGAGCCCCTCCTCTCCCTTATAAAAGACCCCACTTTCTACCCATTACTCACACCTATCAAGCCCTATAGATCGTCCATACTCTACTAAAATAAGCTCCCAAGATCCCTTTATTCATCCTAGAATAATTACCTTAGGTAGAAAGATCTTTAAGAAACACTTTTGGTTCAAACCAAGGGGAGTTACCCAATTTAAAGGTAATGTCTTCTCATGTGTTCTTTGGTTTTATTTTGCATCTCTAACCCCCTAATATATTTTTTATTCCTTTATTTTTTAACAAAACCAGTATCATAAATATACTAGGATTTTTTTATGAGAAGGATTTGAGATACACTTACACACCCCTCCGTCTAATGGTTAAATAACATACAGTTTCTGTGGATGGCGAATTACTACCTCACAAAATGATGATTGCTCAATCTTCTCTTAACACCTTTCATGGTAGCCATTATGATGTCACTTTATTTATATATGATACATATTATGTTTAGGTTTTCATTATGCCTCTATATTTTTCATTTAGGCCATACATTTATTGTTTCCATAATGGATAAGCGTGATAATTTCATTTTTGGAAGTGCGGACTACCGCCCCCTCAAAGTGATTTGAATAGTTAATTACAAATGTGAGATGTTTAAAGGATGGAGTTAATAATATTATATATGATATTATACTGGAATTATAATGTACCTTTATACCTTTTTGATTTCATTCCATTAAATACAAAATACAAATGAAAGTAGTGTTCATGCTTACGAATGGCTTACCGTCTCCATGAACGGTGCATTTATTTTCTTACCTATAAATGATATGTACTATTATAAATACATGTATATTCTGGATATATATTATATATATGATATCCAAGTCATGAATATCATTCTGGATATAATTAACCCTTGACCACATGAATAAAATGTGATTGTAAAGTGTCCATTTTTGACTCTCAAGTACAAAATATCGACAAAATGACTGTTATTAACTTAAATTATTACATAATGTTTATAAAATGGAAATAAGTGATATAAAATGAACAATAAACTTGAAAAAGTTTATTACAAAACTAAAAATTATTTTTAGTTTATTATTCAGGATATTAAAGAACGATCGAGTCACGTCAGACACGAGGTAAGGGACTTCATCTCAATCTTCTTTCATTGAGGAATATTTTGTTCTAATACAAGACATTCTTTTATACGCTGTATAAAAACATTTTAACTTTCATTTAATTCAAATGGAATCTTTTTCTATAAATATTTCTACTAAACTACAAAAAGTAATATTTCTTTTAACCTACGCAGTGACAACGACCTTTTCTGCCACCGCGAGTACTACTTGATCTTTGGCTTCCTTAACAAGACGAAATGTTTTTAAAAGAAAATAAATACCATCTAAAATTTTATGTATTTTGGTACTGAAAATGGTTTTTATAATGGATTTTTTATGTCAATATATTTAAGTTATATATTGTGATTGAAATTTGGAAATGTTTTCTTTCCATTATATTTGTTTTATGTCTTATGATTTTATAATGGTACTAGGAAATTTGACGGGTGGTTACGTGATAAATCAAATGAAGGGTAGTTCTATGTATACCAGGACAAGAGGATACATTATAACCTCCAATGCATTGGGTATGGAAGTTGGCCATATGGCTATTACATTTATTGATATGTGTGGAAGTTGACCGTATGGTTATTCCATTTAAGTATGTTTATGTCCTAAGTTACCTTTATATGTTATGTGTCCTATATATGGGTTTTATGGAAATATTTTAGTTACAGAAGGGTAAGTAATGATCTTTTATTCAGTGAAGAGTATTTACTACTTAATAAAGATGAAAAGTATTACTTATGTTAATGTATTCATGGTTTACTTTTTGTTTTGAAAAACAAACAGTTTGATTTTTTTTGTATCCCTTACTGAGGTTTTAATGCTCATCCCATGTTTTTGAAATGTTTTTCAGAGGAAATAATGTAGAACAGGGTCATGGATGGGATCATGGAAAAGTCATGTTGTTATTAACATGGAACGAGACATGACTCTTTTTTTCAAGAGTTCATGTTTTAAAAAAAAATGGAAACTATGTAGAAGTGTCTTTATTTTAATCTTTTGAGGGGTAATAGTTATTTCCTAATTCTCTAAAACTCTAAACCTGAATTGATCCCGAATGTGAATTATTTTTTTAATTCAATATTAAGTAATGTTTTAAGGCTGGGTCCTTATAGTTGGTATCGAAGATCGGTTTATTCAACATTAGGATTTAGAAAATTGTTAAATTCATGTACAGAAATTAATTTATGCTATGATTGAAATGATATAGAATTTAAAGATTACCAGGTTTGTTTTCCTAAGTTATATCTATGTTCAGAATGGTTTTCTATAGAGGAAGTAGGGTAGCTATGTTGGGACGACATCAGGAGGAAGACAACCTTCCAAATCAGCAGCCTAAGATGGTATGAATAGGAACTGAACAGTTTGTTGCAGTGATGGAACAGTTGACTCAGGCAATAAATGGTGGTGGTATCCATGAACGAGATAAGCCAGATCAACTACAGAGGAACATGTCAGTGGTGGAAGATTTTATCAGGCAACATCCCCCGTCATTCAGAGTATCATCTGACCAAGTGCTAGCAGAAGGGTGGATTGAAGAACTAGAGACGATTTTTGATGTCATGGATTGTTCAGAACATCAAAATGGTTAGTCTTGTTGTTTGCCATTTTGAAGGTGAAGCTGATCAGTGGTGGTCGATGGTGAAAAATATCAAGGATTGTGAGGATATTGATGATCTTCACAGGGATGAATTCAAAGGTACGTTTCTTGAGAAATATTTTACTAAGGTGGTTCGTATTAGGATGGAAACAAAATTCCTAGAATTAAAGCAGGAGGATCACTCAGCGGCTGCTTATGATGCAAATTTCACTCGACTGGAAAGGTATGCTCCAAATTTCATATGAGATCTTGAGAGTAAAACCAGCCATTTTTACTCAGGGTTAAGGACAAATTATCGAAGGGCTTTAGCTTCTCGTGAGATTAAAAGTAATGAAAAACTTGTTCGATGTGTGGAGAAGTTGGAAATAGATTTTTCCGTTGATCAGGTGTTATTTGACAAACAACATAATAAGAGGTCCAATTGGAAGGAAAATGGAAAAAATTCAACAAAGAAGCCAGGAGGTAAGAAAAAAAATATACATCCTGTGATAAGTGTGGTAAAATGCTTCTTGGAGAATGTTTATCGATGTCGGGAAAGTTCTTATGGTGTGGTAAGTCTGGTAATATTGCTTATAACTGTAAGGAAGACGATCAACCAGGCAATGAAAAGCCAACGGTAAGATGTTTTAAGTGTAATGAAATTGGTCATTATGCAAATGAGTGTATAAGGAAGAACTCAACTGAGGGAAAATAGCCAGACTACAAACAGGAAGGGGTGGTGAAATCCTTTTAAACTACTTCAGCAGATGTTGGTCCATCGAATGAAGTAGTATCAGGTACACTATTTGTTTGTTCAGATTATGCCAATGTGTTGTTTGATTCAGGGTCTACATATTATTTCATTTCTAAGAAGTTTTCTAGTAAATTGGGAATTCCATCTCAAGATATGAATCCAAAACTTATGGTAAAAAAACCCGAAGGAAACATTGAGACAAAAAGAAATTATAATAAACTTCTTATCCTTGTGTGCGGAAAGAATCTTCTGGGAAACCGTATTGTTTTGACTGTAGTAGAGTTTGATGTTATTTTGGTCATGGATTGGATTTCTGTTTATCATGCTAAGATTGATTGCAGAGCTAAAATGGTTTCTTTTCAGAAATATTTTTAGTTTTGGTACAAGAATGAACCCTTTCTTTTTGTAACATATCAGGATGTTGAGAAACTAGTAAAATATAGAAATGAATGTTACCATGAACATATTTTTTAAAACAAAGGAACTGTTCATATTAATGATGTGCCATTGTGAAATGAGTGTCTTGATGTTTTTCCTGTTTAGTTTTCTGGTATTATACAAGATCGGGAAGTTGAATTTACTGTTGGCTTGGTTCTTGATTCTAATCCAATTTCAAAACACCCTTATCGAATGGCTCAATTTGAACTTTTAGAGATAAAGAAGCAATTACAGGAGTTATTAGATAAAGGTTTCATTCGACCTAGAACATCACCATGGGGTTATCCTATCTTCTTTGTTAAAAAGAAAGATGGTTCAATAAGACTTTGCATTGATTATAGAGAATTGAATAAAATCACTGTTAAGAACAGGTATCCTATTCCTCATATCGATGATTTATTTGATCATCTCCTGGAAGCTCAGTATTTTTTTAAGATTTACGTGTGCTCGGGGTACCATCATATGAAAGTAAAAGAAGAAGACGTTCCGAAGACTGGGTTTTGTATTAGATATGTCCATTATGAATTTGTAGTTATTCCATTTGGGTTAACCAATTCACCTATGTTATTCATGGATCTAATGAATAGAATTTTCCATGAGTTCTCGGATATGTTTTTGGTTGTGTTCATTGATGATATTTTGGTTTTTTCAAAAAGTAAAGATGATAATGAAATTCATTTAAGGTTAATCTTACAAACCTCAAAAGAAAATAAACTATATGGAAAACTCTGCAAGTGTGATTTTTGGTTACATCAAATGTCGTTCTTTGGTCACATTGATTCAAAAAATGGAATAACTGTTGATCCTACTAAAACAAAAGTTGTTGAAGAATGGCCAAGACCCACAAATCTAACTGAGATATGTAGTTTTCTTATTTTTTCAGGTTATTATCGGAGTTTTGTTGAAATTTTTTCACGGTTATCTAGTCCAATGACTAAGTTAACATGAAAAGGTGATATGTTAATCTGGACAAAATAATGTGATGATTGTTTTCTGAAATTGAAAACAAGATTGGTGAATGCTCCAGTTTGGGAACTTCCTTCCAGAAATGGTGAGTTTGTTATCTACATTGATGCTTAGTTGAAGGGACTTGGTTTTGTCCTTATGAAGAATGATTAGGTAATTGGTTATACTTCACGTCAGTTGAAAACTCATGAGTTAAATTACCCTATAGATGATTTGGAATTAGCTGTTGTTGTTTTTTCTCTAAAAATTTAGAGGAATCATTTGTTTGGAGTAAAGACTAAAATATATACTGATCACAAAATTTTAATGTATATATTCACTCAAAAATAATTGAACATGATATAGAGGAGATGGCTTGAATTAATCAAGGATTATGTTTGTACAATTCATTAACATCTGAGAAAAGAAAATAATGTGGCTGATTCTTTGAGTCGAAAAAATAATGCTTCATTAACCATGCTACGTGTGGAACAAGATCCTTTGGTTTTTGATTTGATGAACTTTGGCATAGAAGTTGTTGGGTTAGGAAGTTCTTCTTTTTTGTTTCAGGTGTCCGTGAGATCATCACTATCAGACAGAATTAAGCAAGCGTAGAAGAAAGACAATGGGTTTCTAAAAAAGGTAGAGCTGGTTCAAAAGGGTATGTTTCCTGAATTTAACATTGATAATGATTGTGTTTTGAGGTTTGGGAAGAGATTATGTGTTACTTGTGATTCACAGTTGAAGAATGAGTTGTTATGTGAGGCTCAAAGTTCCCCATTTTCAGTTCATCCTAGCAGTACTATGATTACAGAGATCTGCGGGAGTATTACTGATGGGATGGGATGAAAAGAGAGATTGCTGATTTTACTGTGAAGTGTTTGACTTATTAGCAGGTTAAAGCAGAGCAGCGGTTACCAAAATGGATGATTCAGCCTTTAACGGTGCTATAGTGGAAGTGGGAAAATATATCAATGGACTTTGTTGTGGGATTACCAAATACATCTCATGGTAATAATGCAATCTGGATTATTGTTGATCGATTGAATAAATTTACTCATTTATTTCCTATTTGAGATACTTTCTCTCTAGATCATCTTTCTTGATTATATCGTAAATAGATAGCCAGGTTACATGGAGTTCCCTCTCTATTGTATCTGATCGTGATGCCACGATTACTTATAACTTTTGGAAAGGCCTTCAGATGTCGTTGTGTAATGAATTAAATTTTAGTACTGTTTTTCATCCTCAATCAGATGGGTAGTCAGAACGAACAATTCAGACCATGGAGGATATGTTACGTTCTTGAATGATAGATTATCATGGATGTTTGGACCAACATCTTTCCTTGGTTGAATTCTCAAATAACAACTGTTTTAATTCTAGTATATAGATGGATCCATTTGAGGCATTATATGGTAAATGATGTCGAACTCCATCTTTTTGGGATGAAGTAGGGAAAAGGAATTTAATGGGACTAGAATTGGTAGAAGAGATGGTAGAGAAAGTTCATTTGATTAAGAAGCACATGAGAACAGCTCAGAGCCGAGAGAATAGTTATACAGATAACTGGAGGAAGGATCTTTCTTTGGAGGTAGGTGATCTTTTCTTTCTCAATGTTTCTCCATGGAAAAGTGTGATGCGTTCTTGCAATAAGGGAATGTTGATACTTAGGTTAATTAGACCTTATGAAATCCAAGAGAAAGTTGGATCAATTTCATATAGAGTGGCATTAGATCCAATTTTATCCCAGGTACACAATGTTTTTCATGTTTCAATGTTGAGAAAGTATATGCCAGATCTATCTCATGTTTTGAGCCCATAGGTATTTCAGTTGGAAAATAATCTCTCTTATGAAGATCAACCAGTCTAGATTATTGACTGAAGAGAGAAATTGTTTCAAAATAAGGTAATTTATTAGTTGGTGGTTTTATGGAAAAACCATATTGTTGATGAGGCAACGTGGGAATCTGAAAATTCTATGAGGGATAAATACCCCCACTTATTTTGATAAGTGAATAAAATTGCGAGGACGTAATTCCCAAAGGGGGGGAAGGATGTAACATCCCTGGTAAATAAAGAATAATACATTTTCATATTTATTAATATTTTTGAATTAAAAAATAATTTTACTTTAAAGGGGTTGATATGTTCGATATCGTACCTAATACGCAACAACAAGTTTCTTTGAAATATTACGTTGCACACTAGTAATATAATAATATTATTTTAAATGGTAGTTAAAACGTAGCTGTTGAGTTAGCGATAATGAATAGATATAACTAAAATATTATTATATATGTTTTTTAAATGTTTTCTCATTTAACTAATAAAATATAAATCCTTAAAATAAGTAAAGAATTCAACTTTAGGCATAGATACTCTAATATTCACTAAAAGGTTGATTTATCGCCTTTTGATGGAGAACCCTCTTTAAAAATAGTTTTGGTCACTCTTATGAATTCTATTGGACCAAATAAAATACTTCAATAAAATTGGGACATCAAAATTTATATTTTTTTGTTTTTTTTTATTTTTCCGATAAAGTTCATTTTTAATGAAAAAGTGAAAAATGATGTATTTTAGTTCAAAACCTCATTTTAATATAATTTATTTATATTATTAGATTATCTTTTGAATTGGTTTTAAAAAGAAATTATAATTCATTTTTACTATTTAATCCAATGGTGGTCATTAGAATTAATTTCACTTTGAAATTGTACTTAAACATGTGTCAATCATTTGATAGATATTGTTTCTTAAACACACGCTATTTGTTTTGACAACTTGAATTAAATATTAAATTAATTAATGCAGTTTATATTTTTTTAATTTTGTAAAATATAAATCATTTTTTAATTCAGAATATCAAATATAGCTTAGGGTGAATTTATGGTATTTTTCTGAAAACATCATTTTTTGATGAATAGTGAAACCACTACGTTGTAGTAAAAAACTAATTTTTCATTTAAAGGAAAATTTACCACTTCATTGAATTGAATTTCAAAAATCCTACAAACATGGTTGTCATTATTAAGTAAAATTTGTTTTAATGGGATGAAAATAGTTTTTGGTGAATAGTAACTTTTAAGTTTTATTAATCGCGATTAAGGGTAATAAGTGTAATTTAAGGTAAAAATAATGTTATAATAATATTCAATCACCTTGACACATGTCCTACACTTATTTTATAAGTCATTTACGACCATTTCAATCCATTAGTAAATTTTTGGGACCCCATGGAGCCACTTGGGTAAGATAATTACATTAATACCTTTTATTTAAAGTAAAAATAAAAATGTCACAAACATGTATTTTTTTACTTAATCAGTTTTTTCATGGGTTTATATAATTTATATATTTGACTATAAATATTCATTAGAAAGTTAAAAATATTTCTTACATCATGATAATTTTTTTATAATTTTTAGACATCAAATGAATAAAATTATTTATGACACAACGATGATGCAGGGTTTAAGTCATTAATGAATTATTTAATGAAATAAGAAGATAATGTTTAAAATAATATCCAAAACTTGTCCAATTCTTATTGGATTATTTTATTTCAAACATGGGAAACCTTATATTCTACTTTAATAATTTTTGGACATCTATTAACTGAAAATTATTATATAATAAAATGATAGTTTCATGCCTTCCAAAAGATCCCCTCCTCCCCCTTATAAAAAGACCCAACATCCTACCCATTTCTCACACTTCTCAAGACCTTTGTATCGTCCAAACTCTACTAAAATATGCTCCAAAGATCCCTTTCTTCATCCTATAATCCTTAACCTAGGAAGAAATCTCTTCAAGAAACCCTTTTGATTCAAACCAAGGGGAGTTACCTGATTTAAAGGTAATGTCTTCTCATTTGTTCTTTTGTATTATTTTGCTTCTCCAACCACCTAAAATATTTTTTTCCTTTATTTTGTAACAAAAAAATTATCTTGAATATACTAGGATTTTATTATTAGAAGTATTATAGATACACTTACACACACCTTCGTTTAATGGTTAAAGAACGTACTGTTTCTCTGGATGGCGAATTACTACCTCACGAAACGATGATTGTTCAATCTTCTCTTAACACCTTTCATGGTTGCCATTATGATGTCATTGTATTTATATATGATATATATTATCTTTATGTTTTTATTATGCCTCTGTATTTTTCATTTACAACATACCATTATGGTTTCCATAATGGATAAACGTGATAATTTAATTTTTGGAAGTGCAGACTACCGCCCCCTCAAAGTTATTTGAATCTTTAATGCCATATGTGGGATGTATAAAGGATGGATTTAATAATATTATAAATGATATTATACTAGAATTATAATGTACCTTTATATCATTGTGATTTCATTCCATTAAATATTAAATATAAATGAAATTAGCGTTCATGCGTACTTACGGTTTACCGTCTCCATGAACGGTGCATTTCATTTATTACCTCTATATGTTATGTACTATTATAAATACATGTATATTCTGGATATATATGATATATATAATATCCAAATCCTGAATATCATTCTGTATATAATGAACCTTTGACCACATGAACAACATGTAATTGTAAGAAGTCCATTTTTTACTCAAGTACCAAATATCGACAAAACGACCTTTATTAACTTAAATGATTACATAATGTTTATAACATGGAAATAAATGATATAAAAAGAAAAATAAACTTGAAAAAGGTTCTTAATAAAGTAGAAATTAAATTTAGTTTGTTATTCAAGAGATGAAATAACAATCGTGTGATGTCGGACATGAGGTAAGGGACTTCGTCTCAATCTCCTTTCAGTGAGGCATATTTTGTTCTATTACAAGACATTATTTTATATTCGGTATGAACACCTTTGAATTTTCATTTCATTCAAAGGGAATCTTTTTCTATTAAGAGTTTTACTAAATTAAAAAAAATGAATTTTTCTTTTAACGTACGCGGTGACAATGACCTTTTCTGCCACCGCGAGTACTACATGATCATTGGTTCCATAACAAGCCATAATGTTTTTAAAAGAAAATAAATTCCACCTAATATTTTATGTATTTTGGTATTGAAAATGGTTTTGATAATGGATTTTTTATGAAAATATATTTAAGTGATATATTGTGATTGAAATTTGGAAATGTTTTCTCTCCATTATATTTGTTTTATGTCTTATGATTTTATAATGGTACTTGGACATTTGATGGGTGGTTACGTGATAAACCAAATGACGGGTGGTGTCGTGAATACCTGGATGGTTGGTTACGTTATAACCTCCAATGCATTGGGTATGGAATTCAGCTGTATGGCTATTCCATTTAGTGATATTTGTTGAAGTTTACCATATGGTAATTCCATTTACGTTTGTTTATGTATCAAGTTACCTTTATATGTTATGTGTTCATTATATGGGTTTATGGTAATATTTTGGCTACAAAAGGGTAAGTAATGATATTTTATTCAGTCAAGAGTATTTACTACTTCATAAAGGTGAAAAGTATTACTTATGTTAATGTATTCATGGTTTACTTGTTGTTTTGAAAAACTAACAGTTTTCATTCATTATGTACCCCTTACTAAGATTTTAATGCTCACCCCAAGTTTTTGAAAAAAATCTCACAGGACATAATATGGAATATGTTCAAGGATGGGGTTAATAAAAATTCATGTTTTCATTAATATGGAACTAGACATGACTCTTTTTTTCAAGAGTTCATGTTTTGTAAAAAAAAATGGAAACTCTGTAAAATTTTATACTTTGTAATCTTTTGAGATGTAATAGATATGTCCTAATTCAATAAAACTCTAAACCTCAAAGGATCCTCAATGTGAATTATTCTTTTAATTCAAGATTATGTAATTTCATAATGTTGGGTCCTTATACATATATCCCCAAGGTCTAGAAACTCTATGAGGAAGCTCTCTCGGTCAATTCCTCCTATAGTCTCAGGTATATCACAGACTCTCTAAGGAACCTCACTCAGTCAATTCCTTCTCTAGCTTGGAATGGTTTTAAAGAAATTCAATGAAAGTAAAGACTCTTTAAGGAAGCTCACTTAGTCTACCCTCCTGTAGTCTATAATATCCATGACTCTCTAGGAATATCACTCGATCTTTCCCCTATAGTCTATAATGTCTAAGACTCTCTGAGGAAGCTCACTCTGTCTACCCTCCTATAGTCTATAATATCGAAGACTCTGAGGGAAGCTCACTCGGTCTATAATTTATAGTATATAGCACCAGTTTCTCACGGTCCTGTGCCAGTTAGTGCATAATAATGCTATAAGTCCAAAGTACACATAAAGAGCTACTTGGATAAACAGACTACAACAAAAAAAACTATGTCAAGAATATCATTCCATCCTACAGTCACAAGGTGTGGAAAATAGGTATAACAGCCAAAGGATAACAATACCCCAAGGTCGTAACAAGAACAAGTCGTGGGAAAAATATCCAAGCACATCAATTATCCACAAACATGATCAAATTACCTCTACAAAATCATACAAGCATTGTAGGAAAAACAACAGGGTTAAAAAGGTAAACACGCAACACCTCATTCACGGGTATTGGTGGAATTTTCATATAAAACTCAAATAAATCTAAATTTAAGGCCCAAACCACCTACCTCTATTATAGTAGATCAATATAATTTGACAATGAGGCTTGATTCTCCTTATAACGACTAATATCTACAAAAACACAAAAAATGTTTAACCCAAGATATCTTGAGAGAGAGGGAAAATGATGGAATGAGACGCAAGAAGAAGGAAGAGATCACCACTATATTTACAACACAATCAAAGGTGATTGATTCGGTAAACAGACGGATGCTCAGGGGTTCGGAGGGTCTTCGCGGCCATACGGGTCACTCTCGGTTGAGGAACCTGGAGAAGAAGGTGTGTTCGTCGATTAGAAGGGACCCCATTCCGTTTAATGAAAAAAGAAACTACACGGTGTGTACTTATGTGGTACACTACGTGTACTTGTCCTTTCCATACTCCTCTTTAAGCGGCCTCCACATCGCCCCTACGCACCGTGTGTGTGGCTCGGACACGGCCAGCACATGGCCTGGAGCTGCATCAAATTACATGACGTGTACTTATAAAGTACATGGCGTGAATGTCAAAAATTTCTAGATTTTCTTATTTTTCTCAAAAATGACCAGAAAAGGAAAAAACATACATGAAATAAAGATCCATGTTCTTAAAAACTTCCCCCCTTAAATAAATTTGTCCCCGAATTTCTCTAGCGAGGCGTAGAAGAAGAAACCCCGAACAGCTTCGGCCACTACGATCGTACATCGGCCTCCCTCTCCTAGGTCTCGACCAGTACTTGCTCGTGCTGCCATAGCACCCATACCAGAGGAACATACCGGCCATGGAGAACCTTAATATTATGCTTGAAAATCCATATTGGATGCTCCTCAAATGATGCATCTGTTTCAAGTTCAACCTAATCAGGTTGAAAGACATGAGACGGTTCTAAAAAGTATCATCGGAGCTGAGAGAGGTGGAAGACGTCGTGCATAGACCGGTACCTCTAAGGTAACTGAAATCGATAGGCAACCTCCCTAAATCTCTCTAACACCTCAAACGGCCCGACATACTGCGTTGAAAGCATACCCTGTCTCTAAATCCTCTTTTGTCCCAACCTCAGTGCAACACACAGGAAATTCTGATCCCCGACCTCAAACACTAGTGGTCTTATCTGTTGATCAGCGTAAGACTTCTGTCAAGACTGTGTTGTAGAAATCCTATTCTAAATCAACTATATCTACTCTGAGGTATCCTGAACAAGATGAGGTCCTAGAAAAGTTACTCCTCCTACCTCTAACCAGCACAAAGGTGATCGGCATGGCCTACCGTACAATGGCTCGTAAGGTTCCATCTGAATAGTTTTCTGAAAACTGTTTTTATAGGCAAACTCCACAAGAGGAATATGCTTCTCCCAAGAACTGCCAATGTCTATAATGCAAGATCGGAGCATATCCTCAAGCACCTGAATCATACGCTCGGACTCGACATCTGTCTGGGGATGGTATGTTGTACTCAAAAGTACTTATGTACCAAAATCCTTCTGTAGCCACTTCTAGAACCAAGAAGTAAAACGCACATCCCTGTCTAAAAAAATGGAGTGTGGAAATCCATGTAGACGTATAATCTCTCGGATGTACAATTGTCCCAGCTCTTCAACACTGAAGGTGTCCTTGATCGGCAAGAAGTGAGCAACCTTCATAAGCCTATCGAGGACAACCCAAACAACATCGCTCCCTCGAGGTGACCTTGGTAGCCCATTCATGAAGTCCATTGCGACATCGTTCCACTTCCACTCATGGATGTGTAACTGCTGTAAAATCTTTTCTAGTCGTTGATGATCTTCTTTCACCTGCTGAAAAGTAGAACATCTCATGACGAAATCAGCAACATCTCTCCTCATACCTGGCCACCAGTACTGGTGGTGTAGATCACGATACATCTTGGTGACGCTAGGATGAACTACCCAAACAGAAGAATAAAAATATTGCATCAGGTCCTCGCGTATGTTTACTAGAACCCATACGCATCCCTGGAAATGAAATATCTCATCCTCTCCCACTGTCCATCTAGGAAGAGGATCGTCTCCTGACACACTCTGACGAAGGTCTAGGCCATCTGAGTCTGGTAGTTGTCTCATCCATACCTGATAGAGAAGAGTAGATTTAACAACTATAGATGAAAGAAAAGTCTTCCCATGTTTGTCATGAACCTCCAAATTCATCTCAGAGAATAGAACCATAAGCTTCCACTCACTACTGGCCTCCTGAACTACCTGAATCTGTGTTCTCCTGCTTAACACATCAGCCACTATGTTTCCCTTTCCAGGCGTATAGGCAGGATCAATGTCGAAGGATTGAAGATACTCGACCCACCTACATTGACTCAGATTCAGATCATGCTGAGTGAAGATGTACTTGAGACGCTTGTGGAAGGTGAAAACCACAAAGTTCTCTCCCATAATGTAATGTCTCCAACAGCGTAAGGCATGAACAACATCTGCCAACTCCAGATCGTGCGTCGAGTAGTTCCTCTCGTGCAACCTCAACTACCGAGACCCATACGCAACAACTCCATATACCTGAATAAGCACAACTCCCAATCCAACACATGATGCATCACAGTAAATTGTATACCTCTTTCCCAGATCTGGAAAGACTAGTATCGGTGTTGACGTCAATATCACTTTCAGCTCCTGAAAGGCTGAATCATGGGAATCTGACCATAACAACATCGCACCCTTCTTGGTCAGACCTATCAATGGTGCTGCAAGGCATGAAAAGTTTTGTATGAAATTTCTGTAGTATCCAGCTAGCCCTAGAAAAATATGCACCTCAAAGACATTCTTCGGCTGCTCCCAGAAAACTACAAGTCTCACATTCTATGGTTCTACTGATACTTCTATCTCTGAGATAACGTGACCCATGAAGTGAATCTGATCCATCCAAAAGTGTCATTTTGAGAGCTTATCATATAACTGATGCTCTCTCAGTGTACATAGAAATATCTCAAGGTGGGTAGCATGGTCCTTTCGAGTGTGATAGTACACCAAGATGTTGTCTATGAAAACCACCATAAAGGAATCCAATTATAGATAGAACACTCCGTTTATCAGTGCCATAAAAACTACTGGCGCATTCGTGAGACCAAACGGCATGACCGTATAATCTTATAGACCATACCTTCTCTTAAAGGATTTAAGAGGTATATATTATGGTGTAACAGGAAAATGATGATAATCGGACCTCAAATCGATCTTCAAGAACACCCAGGATCCTCGAAGATGATCAGAAAGGTCATCGATCCTCCACAATTGATATCGGTTCTTGACCATCAAATGGTTCAGCTGCCGATAATCCACACAAATCCTAAGGGTGTCATCTTCCTTCTTCACAAGGAAGAAAGGAGAACCCCAATGAGAAGTACTGGGTCGAATGAAACCATTTTCTTGCAACTCCTCTAACTGCCTCTTGAGCCCCTGAAACTCATGTGTAGCCATCATATAAGGAGGAATGGAAACTGGTGCCGCTCCTGGAACGAGCTCAATCAAGAATTATACCTCACGCTTCGGAGGCAAACCTGGAATGTCCTCTTGGATGAAATCCCTGAAATGATCCACCACTAGAGGAAATTCTCACTGCGAAGTCTCCTAGTCATCTAGAAAAAGACTTGAAATCTGGGTTGTAACTCCTCCTAGCCTAGGATGCTCTGGTCCATTCTACCCACCTAGAAATCCCACTCACCTCTATGATGAATAGCTCCACCTTCTAGTGAAACAAAACTCACCATGTGGTGATAACAATTGATGACTTCATGGTAGGGAAATAACCAGTCCATACCGAGAATGACATCATAGCATGTCATCTCTAGGATATAGAGGTTCCATAAGAAGTGACACCCTAAAACCCTAAGAGGGAACTCTATGCACTGACATAAGCTAGATTTCCTTGTTCCGAACAGTGTATCGAGAGTCAACATGTCAGAAGATGTAAATATACAGAGCCTAAGGATCTCCAATAAAGCAACATAGATAAAGCTAGGCGAATCACCAGTATTGAAAATAGATGAAGATAAAACTGAGGCTACTAAGATCATACCTCGAACTGTAGAAGTTCCGGGATCCTGCTCTTGATATGTCTACACCACGGAGAATGTATGGCCTGTACCGCGGCCCAACACCTGTAGCTAACCACTATGAGCTGATCCACTCTATTGTCATTGGTAACCTAGTGACTGACCACCACGGTTGCGACCTCAACCTTGGCCCAAACGGCCGGAAGAACTCTAGTTCCCGGAATAGTGAAAACTGGTGATATATCTCCTGAACATGGGGTGATAGAAGAACCCCTACCACCATCTGTAGGCGAGAAGATATGACAAATATTCTGAAGATGGCCCATCTCGCCGGAAGATCGGCACTCCATCGGGTCTATCTGGCACTGAGGCCTAGTATTCCCACTCCTACGACACTGGTAGCATACTACCTGGCTTCCTGAAGATGCATTCTGTCTACCCTGATCTCCTCGAGAAGACTCCCTACGACACTTCCTGCTATCAGTAGGAGGAGCACTGACTCTGGATGTCGAACCTACATGGCTCACTGCTCCAAAATATCTCAGATTGCGCTCAGTGATCAGCACCTGGTTAACGATAGAGGATATCAAAGTCAACCTAAAAATGTTCACCTATGAAAAGATCTCATGCATGAGAACATCCTCAAACTTTTTATCAAGGAACAACTCATCACCTTTTGGAATCGACGTGAAGTGCTGAAGCTCCGTATGACGAGACGTGTACTCTGTAACAGAAAAAGTACCCTTCTCGGGACTCATAAAAACCCAGGCTCGGTCGGCCCACAATGTCTCCGGATAAAATTAATCGTAGAAGATGTGTCGGAACTCATCCCAAGTCATACTCTATTGGCACCTAGAGTGTGATATCACCTCCCACCACCACATAGCGGTGTCTCGGAGCATATACGTGGAAAGATTTACCCTTTTCTTAGGTTATATCTCCAAGTGCTCGAAGATCGTCAGCGTGGCCTCTAGCCATGACTCTGCATCCTGGGGTACTCCATCCCCTGAGAACGTAGGAGGATGCAGCTACTGGAAAACCCGCTTCAACTCAGCCATAGATGGGGTAGGAGGTGGTGCTGCCTCAAAGGTATGCTTCATTCTCAGGAAGTCCTCCCTGAACTGTGCATCGGTGCCTGCAACAGGTATAACTACTGGTGCCAAGGCTGGAACAACAGGAGGATCTGTAGGAGGATCTGTAAGAGAATCTGTAGTAGATTCCTGATCAGCCATATCCGATGTCTGATCACCATCTGGAAGATGATGTACCACCAAAGGACGTCTCGGAGGCATCGCTCTGAAAGATCAAACTCACACCTTAGATTAGAATTATCAATGACTGAGAACACAAGAGTAAAAAACAGGAACAGAAGGACAGAACAAACATGTTCTACAAAAAATTACTATACGGCATGTATAAAACTACACAACATGCCTTCTTAATCTAGACAAATGGGTGTGCACTTCTTCCACGGTTGGTCGAGTAACACCCCAGACTACACGACATGTTGTCCCCACACATGGCGTGTACTTGAACTTCATTCCCCATCCTGATTCTCCATACACGGCTAGCCCACACGGTTCTCTCAACCCTATACTACACGGCTTTTTCACTGAGGACACAGCATGTACCAAATAAGGTTTCAGTAGCCCTTGTTGTTAGTTACATGGCCGGATACACGACTGACCCTTACACGACGTGTTCCAAACAAACACGGCATGTATATGGGAGATAACATCGTCCTCTGTTGTTCGTTACACAACCGAGTATTTAGAGCGAGGATACACGACATGTTCATACCCAACACGGCATGGCCTAAATGGGCTTCCCCGACCTGTGTTGTTAGTGACACAGCCGGGTACACGGCTCACTACTACACAGCGGGTAACTACCATACACAACGTGTTCCTGAAATCATTTTCACCACCCTGTGTTTCTGCTCACACAGTCAGTGACATGGTTTAACACTACAAGGCATGTAGTCAAGTACACACTATTTATTCTGGGTTTTTCTGGGCAGTAGCTCAGAAACTGCACCAAAACCTAGAAAACACTGAAAAAATTCATGGAGGTGGAAAATTTCGATCTGGGAGGGCCCATACTCCCCGCGAATGAAAGCATGGAATCTCCCACATGTCATATACAAGGGAATTAAGTCAATGATCCACCAAACACTGATTTATGAGGGCCCATAACACCTCGAGAATCAAAATTTTGCGTTCATTTAGTAAAGGTACGATACAAACAAATTTTCTATTAAAATTCAAGGATTCTATCAAACCTCTATCACAATAGCATGCAAAATCTACATAATGTCTATCACAACAACATGAAATCGCTAATGCACCCTTGATGGCATGGAAAGAATGCATGGCATGTGATTTCTAACAGGTGGATATATGATTCATGAGATGGCATACCCTCATCTCATCGGGTGAAGACAGAAATAGAACCACAATAGCACAACAATAACAACACAAGGCAAGTGAATCACTCTCTGTGAAATCATATCAACTGTAAATTCTCAAAACCAGAAAACTGCAATAAACAAGGTAGATTGGATTTTCCCTGTACAGGGGTTAGCTACTCCTGGGTATAGCTTATTAACAAGTACTGAATTCATCCTATCCCTGGCTAAAAGCTCCAAATAATAAATCAAGAGAAAAGAATCCCTCTGATACCACTTTTTAATGTCCCAGTTCCGGAAGCCACCTTGAGGCGCCCCGTACCCAGTTCGTCACATTGCCTCAAGCACATTTCCCCAAACTCCAGAGGTTGTCGACTATCAGTGAGGGCCTTGGGTGTAATAGTGGGGAAACTATGTCCTCATTGGAAGAGTACTCAATGGATATAAACAAAGGAGATAATAGTAGAAGCAGTAAATATCCAAAAAAAGTAAACATTGGAAGACTAAAACAATAATCAACTAGAGCACACATGTATTTATGAAATCATTAACGATACAGTAGTCTAGGAAAGAAGCCAAACAAGCCACAATGTTGAATATAATACTAAACCAAAGTACAAAAGAAAGAAAAATAAAAAACTCCTCAATATCGCAAGCCTTGGCTTGCTCCCATGCTCCCCTGGTCCAACGAAATAAAGTTCCAGAAGTCGAATGGAGATTTCCCTTGTAAATACATGAAATAACATAGTCTATTTGGGCCCAAAATCATGACCCAAATAGGGTGTGAGACTAAATCGTAGTAGGAACCCACCTGAAGATCTGTGCTTAATAGTCCATGAGCATATGGCAGGCAATAGTACAGTATTTAGTAAATAGTAATAGTAAATAGCAGGCAGCAAAGAGTAAGAAGTAATAGGAAGATATACAACAGTAATCAATCCACGGAACAAAAAGTAGTAGAGAAGGAAACAGTTAACCACAACAGGAACCCCTTTGGGAAGTACTCACAGCCGACCCCTCTGGTCCTATCCAAGAAGTACCAACAACCCTCTGGGTAGTGAACTCAGCCTAACCCCTCTGGTTTGGTCATACGAAATTATAAGACTCTCTGGGGAAGCTCGCTCGGTCAATTCCACTTATAATCTAGGTTAGTCAGGGACTCTCTGAGGAAGATCACGCAGTCTAACCCTCTTGTAACCCAAGGAATAGAATATCCTTGAGGAATCTAGCACGGTCAATTCCTCTTATAGTCTCAGGTCTATCACAAACTCTCAAAGGAAGCTCACTCAGTTAATTCCTTCTCTATCCTGGAATGTTTATAAAGATATTCAAACAAAGTAAAGACTCACTGAGGAAGCTCACTCAGTATACCCTCCTGTAGTCTATAATATCCAAGACTCTATGGGATGCTCACTTGGTCTATCCCCTGTAGTCTATAATATCTAAGACTCTCTAAGGAAGCTCACTTGTTCTACCCTCCTGTAGTCTATAATATCCAATACTCTCTGGGAAGCTCACTTAGTCTATCCCTTATAGTCTATAGAACCAAGTTCTCACGGTCATGTGCCAGTCTGTGCATAATAATGCTATAAGGCCAAAGTAGACCTAAAGAGCTACTTGGCTAACCAGTCTGCAACAAAACAAGCATATCACGAATATCATTCCATCCTAAAGTCACAAGGAATGGAAAATAGGTATAACGGCCAAAGGCTAACAAGACCCCAATGTCGTAACAATAACTAGGCATGGGAAAAACAGCCGAGCATAGCAATTATCCACAAAAATGTTCAAATTACCTCTACACAAGCATACAAGCATGGCAGAAAAAAAACCTCATAAAGGTAAACACGCAACACCCCGTTCATGCGTATTGGTGGAATTTTCACATAAAACTCAAATATTTATAAAGGTAAGGCACAAACCAACTACCTCGATGCTAGGAGATCTATATACATTTACTATGAGGCTTGATTCTCCTTAGAACGGCGTATATCTATGAAAACGAACAAAACATTCAACCCAAGATATCTTGAAAAAGAGGGAAAATAATGGAATGAGACTCAAGAAGAAGGAAGACCTCACAACAGCGGTTCCAACGCAATCAACGACGGTCAATTCAGCAAACAGACGGAGGCTCGGGGGGGCTCAGAAGGTGTTTGCGGCCATATGGGTCACTCTCGGTCGAGGAACCTGGAGACGAAGGTGTTTTCATTGATTAGGTGCGACCCCAGTCCGTTTAATGAAAACAAGAAACTACACAGTGTGTACTTCTCAAGTACACGGTGTGTACTTGGCCTCTCTGTACTCCACTTTAAGCAGTTTCCACATCGCCCCTACACACCGTGTGTGTGGCCCGGACACGGCCAGTACACAGCCTGACACTGCATCAAAGAACACAGCGTGTACTTATAAAGTACATGGAATGTACTTCAAAAACATCTAGATTTTCCTCTTTTTCTAAAAAACGACCAGAAAAGGAAAAACATACCTAAAATGAAGATCTTGATTCTTACACTACTGATGGTAAAAATGGTTGAAATTTTGAATAATGTTTTCAAAATTATACATAAATTATGAGTTTATAGTTATTCCCCATGGTTTGTATATTTTTTATTGGTCCATGTCAGTTGTAACCTCATGACTTAAATTACCATACACATTAACTAGAAATAGATACTCTAGCTTCAACTTTAAAAATTTAGATTCATAATTTTAATGGAGTAAAATTTTAAATATGAACATAAATGAAAAACTAATTATATATTCCCTGAAAAATAATTGTGTATGAGGTAGTGATGTTTTGCAGGAACTGATCAAGGATCATGGCTAAATGATTTAATATCATTTAAAAAGTGAAACAATGTGGTTGATTCTTTGAATATTGGAAAATGATACCTTTAACATGTTTACATTTGGAACACAAACCCTTTTTTAATTATTTGATGATTTTGTTTCCTAAAATTTGTGGATGAAGATATATCCTCTATTTTGTTTTAGGCTTCAATGTGATCTACATTTTCAAAAATAATTAAACTTGTTCAGTGGAAGGATCATAATTTACAAGAAAAATTTATTATCCATTATTAAGGGAATGTTTACTAAGTTTAATTTTATTGAAAAAGTTATAATAATAATTGGGAAAAACTATGTGTGAATTGTGATTTCTAGTTGATGAGAGAGTAGTTGAGTGAAGCTCATAGTTCCATGTTTTCCATTAATCATGGAAGTATATATATGTACTATGATCTCTAGGTGAATTATTAGTGGTATGGTATGAATCAATATATTTCTACCTTTACCGTTAAATATATTACTTGTATGGATATTAAAAAAGAAGTGAAATTATCAATGGTAATGATTTAACATTTTCATTTTCTAGAGTGTAAATGGGAAAATATGTCAACTAATTTCATGGTGGTATTTCCATCGAAATCTCGAGGTGAAAATTGGATTTGTTATAATGTTGATCAATTAATTAAATTTTCCCATTTACTAATCATTTCAGAAAAATTATCACTACATTAACTATATCATAATTATGTTAAGTATATAGTCAGGTTACATAGATTTCCAATATCCATTGTTTCTAACTATGATCCTTGATCAACCTCTAATTTCGGGAAATCAATTCAAATGTAGTTGGGTACTTAATTAAGTTTTAGTAAAACAATTCTCCCACAAATTGATGGTGAATATATTTGGATTATTTAGACAATGGTATATATTCATCATTTTTTCAATGTATTACAACATATGTTGATATCAACATATTTATTTGGTTGAATTTTCTTATAATAACAGTTTCCTTCAAATATATATATAGAAAAAATGGAAAGTGGTGTCAGATTCCATATTTTTAGGATGATGTAGGAGAAAGGACGTTTATTGGACTATATTTGGTAAATAAAATGGTTGATAAGGTGAAATTTATTCATAAACATATGAGGATGGCTAAATGTTAGAGGACAATTTAAGTGCATAACTGAATGAAAGATCATTATTTTGAGTTGGGTGACCATGTTTTTTATAAATTATCTCCATGGAAATGTTTTATTCATTTTAGTAAAAAGGTTAAGTGAATTGAATAGTGTATTGGACTGTATGAAATCATGGATAATGTTGTTTTAGATTCCTATATAGTTTCTTTGCCTCTGATTTTATTCCAGGTACACAATGTATTTCATGTTTCAATGTTATGGATGTATATGTAAGATTTATCTCCTATTTGACCCCTGATGTTTTTTAGTTGGAAGATAACCATTATTGTGAGGAAGAACATTTTCATATAATTTACTACTGTAGAAATTATTTTGGAACATGTTAATTTATCATGTTTTGGTATTGTGGAGTAACTATATGTTTTAAGAGGCAACATGGAAACCTGAATGTTCTATGAGGGAATGATATCCTCACTTTTATATTACGAAAAATAAAATTATGAGGGTGAAAATTAAAAATTGGGGAAGAATGTAAATATCTAGTTAATTATAGAATATATCATTTTTATGTTTATTAAAATTTATGATTAAGATAATTATTCTTGTAAAAAAATATTAATTAATTTTGTAAATTAAAAGGGAATAGATTTAATTAAACTCATTCTTGATAAGGATTTATTTATTAGTTTTATTTTTAAATAATATAATTTTAATTTAAAAAAATCATTTCATTTTTTAATTAATAATATATAAATTAACTTAGAGTGAAATTTTGTGATATTTAAGAAAATATGTATTTTTCAATGAATAGTAAGAAAATACCGATTCTTGGAAAAATGTCATTTATTTCAAATAATTTAAGTAATTTTAATGTCCCCATTAATTTTTTCAGTATGATATAAAATAAAATAATTTTTATTTGTTTATATTTATAATAATTAATTTTATTTTAATTATATTTATATTATATTTTGGAATAGATTTTTTGGGTTTAAAATGGGTTTTTTGAAAAACTGTTTTAATGTGCAAAATTTTTCTCCATTTTAATTATTTGAAAAAATGACAATTAAACACTGATTTAAATAAAATTATCAGTTTATATATCATAAAATATTAACTTAAATTAATGAAATGGATATTAAAAGTTATATTTGTAATATAGAATCGTTATATACATAAAAAATACATTTTTCAAAAAACCTCATTTTCATCATGTTTGTGGGTTTTATTTCAAATTAAATTATGGAACTTATATAAAATAAATTTGGTAGAATGGACTAAATATTTGGAATAATAATTATTTAAATTATCTAAAATTTTAATATTAATTTAGAATTAATTAATAGTAAAATATTGTAAAAATGTTTTACCGTGGTTAAGTAAAAAACACATATACTTGGGCCTAAACTAAACAAATAAGGGTTAAATAGACATAATATTTTCTATAATATATTTTATAGGGAATTTTCGACCATATAATATTTTATTATCCGTAATGGTCCATTTTGAAACCTTTCTTCATTTTAAAAATGTGTGTCACTTTTTCTTCTCAAAACTTATAGGAATGCCAGTCACCACACTTATAAAAGGCAACCACTCTCCTCTCCTCTTGACACCTTAAACCCATTTTCGTTCATCCAATTCCTTACCAAATACTATCATGACTCTCATAACCATATATTATTGTCTCTAGTTTAATTTTATATCCATAATAATATTTTTTGTGTTAACATATGTAAGTTTTCTAGAAAAGTGGTATAGTTCATAACTAAGTGTTTTTATTTTATTTCTTTTCCCACATCCTTTAAAACATATTTTATTTTTATTATATATTAAAAAAAATAACATATTTTATTATTTTATTATGGTAATTTTCATAGGAAATATATGTCACATTCCATGAAATTTGAAATTAAACCATCCTCCGTGCATACGGTGGATTATTCCCTCGTGAACTGATGTAATTTATTTCTCATTATTTCATCTGAATTATTAATATAAATATATATTATAATAATATAAATTATATTCTTAATATAATTAAAATTTTATTATTTATTATATCAAATATATATTATTAATTTCTATTCCATGGGGGATATGATAATGTTTCTAGTGTGTACGGTGGACTTCCGCCATGCGATGCAATGTGATTATTCTTTCGTTAACACTTCATATATATGGTAATAACGATATATTTAATAAATATATGTGTTATATGTTAAGTAATTATTATATTAATGAAATATTTATCATTATTAAAAGATAATATATCATTTTTATTCTTACACTGTAAATTTATATTGTAGTGCCTGAGTGTGTTTGGACAACAACATTTACTATGCGGTGTAATTCTTTTTTCATCACCAAATCACATAGATGATATATATTTATATAAATTTTCATATATAAATATGTAACATTTTATCTATTATATTATGATAATTATTTATTGATAAAATTAATATTATTTATTTCCATAATGATCATCAAAAAAATTGGAAGTGTTAGTCTTGTGTACGAATTACCAACCATCTCCATGATCGTAACTTAGTCCATTTTTCAAAACCAATATTAATGAATTACATTACAAGTATATATTATCTATATAAATGATTTTTCTCGTGATTATTATTTTTGTTTAAATAATGAAATCATTGACCTAATTTAACCTACCAATGTCATTTTTTACACATAAAAATAATATCATCATAACTTCCAAAGAAAAAATAAATGATTAACTAATTATGTATATCATGGAAACATAAAAAATAAAATTAATAATAAAATTTATAAAGGATCTTAATAAAGTAAATAATTAAGTTATGTTTTTTAGGTTGATAGATAACATTCATGATGAGTCATACTCGAGGATTAGGACTCTGTTTGAAAGAATCATCTTTTAAAGGTTCGTTTTTTATAAAAAATTCCTTCCATGTAGATTTTGTTAATATAATTTTATATAATCTTTTATATCTAAATGAAATTTTTATCCCATTTTAATTTAATTATATGTTTTTCAAAATGAATATTTTTTCATGTTTAACACATAATGTATAATAAAAATACAAAAAATAATTTTCTATTTTAACATATAGAGAAGAAAAGTATTCACGACACCATAAATATTTTTTAATATTTATATTGCTTTAAAGTATTTCATTTTTTATTGTAATAAAAAACATATTTCCATTTTTCAAATTATTTTAGTTTTTAAAATTTTTAAAAAAAAATTAAAATAACTTTCAATATCACAAAGGTTCTTCATATGTGTTAATAGATTTTTTTAAAGTGTTTTATGATAAATATGTTTAAACATGAAATGTTTGATTCATGATATGGTAGATGATCATTATATGAAATTTGTTTCATCTCATTATAGCTTATACGATACTTTTAACCACATTATAGAACACAGGAAAGCCTATTGTAGCGTATACATAGGGTTGTGCCACATTATTCCTCATGTGAAACGGGTGAGCCTGATATAGCCTATGCAAATGGAAATCCCTATTATAGATATTCAATGAATTGGGTAATGATTATTTTTTTCGAATAATTATATTTTTAATGAGAAATTTTTTTATTTAAATTACGTGTTTTGATATTTTTTATGACTATTTATTTTCTGTTTCATAAAATGTATCTTATCTGAATTATTTGGATTTAGATTTTTTTACGAAACAATTTTGTGTGATTTTGATTGTAAAATATTTTTCATAATAGGTTCAAGGATCATAAAAGATAATGGTAAATGTTAGATGGATTTTCATTTATTTCCCTAGACTAATATATTTCTTCCTTTTATATCTGTTACTAATCATTTTTTTTCTTATCTCACATTTTCAGGTTATTCTCATATGGTTTAAAGATGGTCAAGAAAAAAAAATAAGTAAATTAGGATGTATTGAATATTTTTTATCAAAAGAAAGAATTGTTTTTTAAATTGTTTTATATTGCTAAAAAATGGTTACAAATGATAATTTTCCACATTAAAAATATATGGGTCAATTATTTATGATTTATGGATAAAATGTTTACAAATATATTCATATAATATCTTGGGGAATGTATGAAAGTGAATTATAGTTTGAAGTCACTATAATATATAATGTTTAATGTGAGGTCATCACAAGTGATAGTTAGGATCACTATATAGATTTTTTATTAAGGATACTGTTTGTTTGTTTAAGATGATTCATTTTATGTCTAGTCTTATAAATAAAATGGACCTATAAATCCTCGACTTTTATTTTTTAAAAATATGTGTGAAAATTTATGAAATAATATGTCTTTAATTCCTGGTTCACAATATAGACATTGTAATATAACGAGATTAGTATAATTATTTTATAATAGTTTTATTTTTTAACTTGAACTACTTTTATTTAATCCATTCCATCAACTTAGAAAACATTTAACATTAACTGTGTGTTTTGAGGACTTCACCCTCCATAGTGTAATGCTCTTTATCTTAATTTTAATTCCATATATGAAAAAATTAAAATATTATTACACAAACTAAAACACTAAATAAAATAATTATTATTATATAATAATTATATTATACTCTTCTGTAACCATACTCATGATTCATTATAGAGTGTATTCTATCAAGGTTTATTTAACCACCGATATAAATAATTCTAGAGAAAATTATCATAAATAACAATGGAAATGTAAATATTAAAATTATTATAATTTGATAAAAACAATTTATGGATATATAATTTTTTTATTCATTATTTATGAAATTAGAAAACAGTATGTTTTATTGAAAAAGGAACTAAAATAAGTGATTCAATTCAAATATCATGGTAAATAATAAAGAATCTATATGAAATAAAATTATTATAATAAAAATGGTTAAATATAGATATTGAAGGTCACTATGAAGATACATGAAAAAAATTCTATTATTATTCTATTGTTTAAGAGTATGTGGAGTGAAAATCGGGAACAAGGTAAGGTTTTACCAACATTTTAAATCCAATGATAGATAATTTATATTGTACTCTGTGTTTTTTATTGAATGGTGTATCTAATACCCATTTAATATAATTTTTATCAGGGTTCCCTAGTTATTCATGGTATTTATTATTTCATTATAACTCAAATCCTTCAATGTGTTTTGAATCAAATTATTCGTATATTAAAAATGTTAGTGATAACTTAGTTATATTACATTGAGTTACAATCTTATAGAACTATATTGTTCCATGTTTGATTAATTACACCTAATGAATAATTATTTACATTATTCTAATTTTATGTTGTTTTATAGTTATTTCTTATAACCCCATTATCAAATGATTCTTACCCCAATGATTATGTTACATGACATTGTTTCATTGATTCAATTTTTATTTATTAAGACAAATTTATTGTTATAGTCCAATTTAATTCCCTAATGTGTTTATACTAACAATTTTTTATATTATACCATGAAATATATATTATTCATGTTATTTATATTTAAATTTCATATTATTCTTTTTTCAAGGATTTGGATCCCAATTTTACAAAATCTGTATATTTGTTTCCAATATCATTTTAAAATCAGTATCTTTAAAATATAATAACCCATTTAATGGATTTTAATTTTTGTTTCATTGATATATTATAAAAAATTTATTCCACTATGATTCTCCTAGGTAGGAATTATTTGATATTTACATTATTTTAAAATGAATGTTTCTATTGATCATAAAGATATGAATGTGGAAGATGATCACACATGTGGTGAGAATAAATGGACTAATGAGAACTCGACAGTCTATTCTTTTTATCATGTGAATGATACATTGCATTTAGCTTATATCATGTCAGGTTGTCCATTTTTTTCTTTGGTAAGATACAAATAGTTTTGGGGGTTTAATGTTTTCCACAACCTTGAACATTGGGGTCACTATTCATGTTTACCTTTTGTAGAAACTCGCAAGGGTTCCCAGATCCATAATTAGGTATAAACCTTATTTCTAAGGCTATGAGGCCAATTATAGTTTTAGACCCAATGCCACATTGAAACTCACATTGGACTATAGGATGCTAGTTCAGGCTAATCACTCTCTTTGGGTGTTGTTGCCTACTCCATGACTCACTTATTTATTTATGATATGTTTGAGAATCCCATTCTAATCGTGATACCGGACCAGTTACCCAAATAAATTCATCCAAGTTTAAAACAGTTTCTATATGAACTAGGATATTTTTGTTTCTACATATGTATATATCTGGGCATCTTTCTCCATTTTTTTAAAATAGAAGCTTTTTATATATTTAATCTATATAACGAAGATCTTTCAAAATTTATACCATGTACGAAGGATATTAATTTATCAATAATTGGATTTGGTCATTATGAGGCAACCTAAATTACTTATTTATAAGAGGAATAAAACCCTGCATTGTTTATTAAACCTATGTAGCTTAACTTCGTGTGAAATAGTCATATAAGAGGGAACATAAGCACTAAGTACCAGAGCTCGAGCCTCGAAGAGGAATCCTATATATCCGAGTTATACCTAGAATCAATGTCAATGTATTTTGATCACAACCTTGGGACATAACCTGAGGTGTATTACTTTGTATGAGGTATTCATATCATGCCACAGATCATGGAATAAATAATGATGTTCCCCTATCTGATGGAGATTCATGATATGAATGATATGACCATTTTCAACTCCATAATCCCATGTGACCCATACTGGGTGTGAGAAATATGGGATAGAATGTAATTAGTCTCACATTATATGGATTCATGAATTATGTGTTGGGATATATTTTTGTATGTTTAATATGGTTCTTAATCCTTAGTAAGGCATCATACGTATCCCATTTTTTATAAGAATCAAATTTATTGCAATTTAGATTGTTTCTCAGTCTGCTAATGGATGAGGAAGTAGGATTATCCCAAGAAAGTGATTAGGTCCAAATGGTTGAAATCTCAGTTACATGGGGGGTAATTTAACCAAAATGGATATTTATTTAATCTTGTGTCTTATAAATTATCATAAAAATCTTGTTTATTACATGAATCAGAGTTCTCAAAGTTCTGTTACAGCATAACACATTGATGGATTTGAGGTAAATGAGGACATTATCGAAGGCTACATTTAAAATGATGCTTGTGAATGAACCGACTCCTAAATCCCTAATGGATGGGGTGGTATGATCATCCCATGGGAATGATTGGGTCCTGATGGATGAAATAATGGATACATGAGGGGACTTAGACTAAAGTGTAATCCCATTTGATCTCAACCCTCCAAAATGTGTCCTATGTGTCTAGGTTATTTATAGTTATCATAGTTCTAGAAGTTCAGTGAATCATAGTTTACACACTATGGATTCCCATATAATGGAGCATATCACAATATTCCACATATCGGGGCCTACACAATAGGGTTAACTTCTATGAATTTTATGAACATTGCAACTCCCAATGTTCTTGTGATCTATGAACATTGTGATAAACAAGGGATGGAAAGTAAAAAATATCACTACAAGTGGATATGAGAAATATTTGATAGCAAATCACTTCATATGTTTAATATGGTTATATGAACTCATGAGGAATCCTATATATTTCAGTTCTTGTAAGAGTTAGGGTTCTCAAAGTTTAGTTTGAATGCAGATTACACAATATGGTTTCCCAGGTATGGGTACATGTTATATCATGCCACATATTTGGGAATATACATTGTGGATTCCCTAGTATTTAGGGTATTTCATATCATGTCGATGACCAAGGATTACATATTTATGTTTCTCTTGAATAGAGGCTGGACAAATTTATCTTTTACTGGGGCTCCTTCTTTCACTAGCCTAGTTGTTCATCTGGCATGCTTGATTGTCTTCCAGACATGCTTGGTTGTCTTCATGACACGTCAGAGGTTGTATGGACATGTCTATTTGTATTGAAATCAAGTATTAATAAAATCTCATGATCTAGTGGTCTTTTTTATGGGATATAACATAATCAGAATTACATGTTTGATAGACATTAACTGATCAAGGTTAACTTTTCTGAAGGATATCGCAAGACCTGTATGGTTTGTCCTAGTGTCGTTTCAATATCTCAATTGATATAATTGGAGGTTTTCACATAATATAAACGCATTATATTTAAACACTGACACTACATAACTATTGTAGAAAAAAACATTGCACAAATAGATGCAAGAAGACTATACTAGCATAGTGCCTTTGGAAACATATAATACATAAAAACTGATACATATGTGAGATACATTATCGTTCACTGTGTTATTCTTGACTGGAACCCTTCTTGTAAACCTCAAACATAATACATATCTTCACAACCTAGAGAAGGAAACATAAAAATTGGTGGCCTCAAATGCTTAGTAAGGGTAGTCAAGGGAGACATGTAAGCATTAACATAGAATAAGGGTATGATAATTTGATCATGAAAATAGAATATCATACCCTTCATATCAAATATCATATACATGAATAATGGCATAAATATTAGTAGTTTATAACAAATGAACAAAATGATGAAAAGAACATAATACTTGAAATAATAATATAAGAGTAAGAAATTGAATTATGGAAAAAACATAGCATATAATTATTTCTATATTAGCCAAGGAATTGCTAACAAGACCATCATAATAGTATGGGTTCACTCTCCTAACAATCATAGTAATACGATATCACTCCTCATACAGTCTTAGTAGTCATGTTTCACTCCCATGGCCATAATAGTAGTCATGGTTCACTCCCATGATTATCTTAGTTTATACCATGAGATATAAAACATTACATAATGCATTGGAAGGAGATATAAGTCCTACCAATCCCATAAATAAATCAAACAAACATGTTCCAAAAGATCATAAATAATTATATCATAACCCAAGAAATAAAATGGGAATCGTAAACATGTAGACATTTAATAACATATTGAAAGATACTAGATTCATAATCATTTCATTATAAGAAAAACTTGTGAAAAGAATCATGTTTAAAAATTGTGCATCCCATGAAAGAGATATGGTCTTCATAAGAATCATACCATCAAATAAATAATCCATCCATAGAAACAATATGAATGGAAACATTGAATAATTTCCACACAAAGTCATTAATAACACTAATGAATTTTATCGTATAAGTAAAATAAAATTTAATGATCTTTTAAAAAATTTCTTGAGAAAAATATTCTTTTTTATTTGAAAAAAATATTATTTTAACATACAACTATTTGAAACCCTTTTTCTTTGAAAATAGAATTGAAACCCTATAAAAGAATCATTGAAAACTATTAATAAATTTTATAATCATTTTTCATTGAAAATTATCTTCAAGGATATTTTGAAATCATTTTGAAAACATTTTAAAAAATATGGTTTTTAAATAAAATATATTTCCAAACGAAGAGAGAGACAATCCGATTTTACATAAAAACATTATATTGAGTGCCAAATAGTGGGAAAATGGTACTAAAAATATAGGAAATCATGATTAAATTGAGGAGAATGAATATCATGAATATTATTGAGATATGGATCATATGATTTAATCTAGGGAAGCATAAACCTAAATAATCCCGGAAAGCCAAGAGATTATCTTAATAAACTCTTATAACTTGGTAACATGGGAAACTACTCTCCGTGTAAAAAAATGAAATTACCTAAAGCTTAAGATATCATTAAAATAACTATATTCATGATATAACATGTGAAACATAAGTATATTAACCTTGATAAAAGAGTTTATGTGAATAAAAAAACATGAGTCTCAAAGAAGTCAAATTGAGACAAACTGTTTTACTGATTTGGTAACTTTTGACATATAAACCCCATGAAATATTATTAATAAAATTGGTATGTGAATACCCAAAAAATTAATTAAAATATACATTTAATACAATCATGTTATTTAAAATCACAAAACAAAAGGAATGTTTGGAAAACATAGCTTGTATCTCATAGATATTAAAAGTGAGATGAAATCCCCTTACCTTCTATCTTGACTCTCCAAACACATACAACATTCCTATATAGTAAATATAAGTATATTATAATTATTTTATAGAATAATATTTTTATATATACTACCATATATGTTTTTATTATGATCTAATTTTACCTACTTGTTAACGATCATATGTTAATGATTCACGAGTGGTAAAATTCTCTTTGTTCTTCGCAAATGTCTTAATTTTTTACATCATTGATCCTTACACATATATCATGATTATAGAATTTAAACCATGATATAAATATCTTGTATAAAAATTATATGTGTAACATAATAATCTATACAATACAGTATTATGAAATGTAATACAACGTTCATGGGGACGATAAGTTGTACGTATGCATGAATGTTGTTTCTGTCTTTATTGTCATATTGAAAGAAAGTAAATGACATATGTTTATATATGTATGTATAAATATTTATAATTTATCCGGTAGAATTAATATTTAAAATATATCATATATGTTTACTATACCCATCTTTAATATATTCCATGTGGTTTGTGGACGAATCACTTCACTTTTAGGGGGTGGTAGTCTCCACTTCCTCAAATGAAGTTATCATATTATCAAAAAATAGAATGTAAATAGATGTGTATTTTTAAAGTAATAAATAATAATAAATATATAGTAAATATATTATATGAATTATATAAATATTTTTTTTATCATATTGGAAACCATGAATTTTGGTAAATGAAAAATGAACAATCATCATTTCGTGAGGCAATAACTTGTCGTACAGAGAATCAGTATGTTCGATATCCATTAGATGGATGTGTGTGTAAGTGTAGGTAAAACTATTATAATAAAAACATTATATTATATTGATAATACTTATTTTTTCAAAAAAATGGAATATATTTAGTTTATGGTATGGCGAAAGTATATTAAGGAAAAGAGCTTGAGAGAAGTTGGTACCTCTTAATTGGGTAACTCCTTTTGGTTTATGCCAAAAAAGATTTCTTAAGAAGATTTATACCCAAAGGGAGGATTCAAAATCAAAGATAATAGTTTTGGGAGGATACTTGGGATGATATCATGAAAAACCTAATATGGTTTATATGTGTGAGTAATGGGTAGAGGTTGTGTCTTTTATAGGCAAGGAAAAAAGTTACTATGAATTTTTAGAAACAAGTTAGGTGTGAACATGTTCTTAACTATAAAAAGTTTTAACAAACCAAAAAATTTATAATTTAATATTTATTGACTAAATATGGACATAAAAATGTTTTTGACAAGTTTATAGATCATTTGGGCCTTTATTTATAAGGATTAATCCCTAATTATGCTTAAATTGTCAATATCTTTTGTGATTAATTTTACTCACTTTTGCTAATAATTTTTAAAAAAAATTAACGTGGAAATTTTAAAATATAAATAATATACTGAATAAAATGTTGTAGGTCATATTTTTTAAATTCAATTCAATGAAATGGAAAATTTAATATTAGGAAAATCCTGTAGAAGGGACGAAATAATGGGGTTTCAATGTATGAAAATGTTTAAAAGCTTGTTAAGATTTTATATTTAATATCAAATAGAAATTAATTCAAATGAATTAAATTTTATTAATAGATGTAATTTTTGTCTAATTTATCCTTAAACCATATTTATAATATAATTTATCATTAATAATTAATTAGACAAAAAAGCAATTTTTAACTAAAAATCTGATTTTTTTACTATTCATCAAAAATTGAAGTCCCTCAAAAAAATCCCCATGTTTTACCCTAAGATAATTTTGAAATTATGAATTAAAAATGGATTTTATTTTATCAAATTCATTATATAAATGTTTCTAATATTAATTTCATTGTTATAAGATGTTCATTCGAATAAAAAAATGTTTTTAAACATTGAAGGACTATACCAAAAATCTTATCATTGATTATCAATATGTTTTATTTATTTAGAAAAAATTTAGAAAGTATTAATTTTAATTTATATATATATATATATATGTATATTTTATATGGTGTAGTTAAATACTTTAAATTATATGAAAAAAGTGACGTTTAGTATAAACTCTATTTAGCATGTATCTTACGCCAAGTCGGTGTTGCGTGTAACATATGCCAAGTCAATGTTGCATGTAACGTGAACCAAATTAGTGTTGCATGTAATGGTAATAATTGACATTGTGTATTGAAATATATAAAAGTTAAATTTAATTTATTCTAAGAAAATAGTAGGTCTATAAAAACAAGGGGTGTTTCATTCTACCACCTTAATATGAATTTTTCCCTCAAAATTCATCAGTCAGTTAAAAAAATGAGGATAATTATACTTCATCATATCCTCAAGTTCCCACATAGCTTCCTCTAACTGTTGATTATTTTAGAAATCATTGACCATGTGAGTGTTCTTGCTTCATATAACCTTTTCTGAACGGTTCAAAATTTCATCAGGTTGTTCCTTGTATGAAATATCATACTCTCGTGGTATGACCTATGAGTTCAGTACATTTGAAGGGTCAGGTATGTACTTCCTCAGGAGATATACATGGAAAACATCATGGACTTGAGATTTATTTGGAGGAAGTTCCAAGTGATAGGATATTGCCCCGATATGATCAATAATTTCAATGGGTCTGATATAACATGTAATTAGTTTCCCGTTCATCCCAAATATCATAACTTCCTTCCAATGTGATATTTGAAGAAAAAAAATTCACCAATATCAAATTCTAGATCACACTGATAGTTTTCAACATAACTTATCTTCCATATTTGAGCTACATTGATATGTTTATGAACGGTTCTAACCTTCTCGACCATTTATTCAATGAACTTAATTCATACTAGATTTCTTTTCCCAACCTCATCCCAACACATTGGTGATATACATTTATTCCTATAAAGTTCTTCATATGGTTCCATCTGAATTCTTGAGTGAAAGATATTGTTGTATGTAAACTCAACTAGAGTAAGGTTTTTATCCCAATCACATATTAAATCTAGAGAAAATGATATCAATATAACCTCTAGAGTTTGAATTGTAACATCATATTGGCCATATGTTTGAGTATGATAAGTAGTGTTGAAACTCAATTCTGTATCATGTGATTTCTGGAGACTTTTCCAGAATATTGGGGTAAACCTCGGATCCTAATCTAGTACAATATAATGTGGTACTCCATGCATCCTTACCACTTACTTAATGTATATTCTGGTAAGATTTCCAAGATGTAAATTTTATCTAATGGAAATATAGTGTGCTAACATAGTATGGAGATCAACTCCAACCCATATATAATTAAATTCATTTGAGGTTTTGGGTAGTCCAATGATAAAATCCATAGTGATGTTCTCCCATTTCCATTATGTAATGGGTAATGTATGAAACATCCCTTTAGACTTTTTTCTATCATCCATAACTTTTTGGAGAACCCAACACTGAGATACAAACATTGTGATATCTTATTTCATGTCATCCCACAAAAAGTATTCTTTCAAGTCCCTATAAAATTTAATAATTTCAGGATGAATAAATAATGACGAACTATGAGCTTCCTCTAACAGCTCCTTTAAATCTATCATGGGAGGAACACATAAATGGTTCTTGTACCTTATAATTCCATCCTGATCATGGTTAAACTCAGGATCATTTCTAACCTTCTTTTGTAGTTCTTCATCTTCCTCCAGTGCCTCCTTAATAATCACTTGGATAGAGGGATGAAATGTAACTGGATAAAGATAATATATTTCCTTTTCATTCATGATTTCTAGATTCATCATTTTTAAATCCAAAAATATTCGATCATTTGTGATCCTCATCAAAGATAAGCTATCGTTATCTTTTCGACTCAAATCATCGCCCACCTTGTTCCCTTTCCCAGGGTGGTAATGTATTGAGAAATAATAATCCTCTATCAACTCTAACCTTATTCTATAGAACATGTTCAACTCATTCTACGTGAATATATATTTTAGGCTTTTTTGTTTGGTATGTGTGTCACACTTTTTTCCATAAAGATAATGCCTCCATATCATTAATAGAAAAAATTACTACTGCTGACTCCAAATCATGAGTTTGGTAATGTTTCTCAGGAATCTCCAACCTTCATGAGACATAGGCCCAACCCATGTTTTTTTCATAAGAACACGTCTCAATCCCTTCTTGGATGCATCACTATAAATTACAAACCCTTATCCACTACATGGTAATGTAAGAATATGTGTACTGACCAACCTTCTTTTCTGTTCCTTGAAATTTATCTCACATTCATCTTTCCATAGGAACTAAACACCCTTCCGAGTTAAAATGGTTAGAGGATTATAAATTCGAGAGAAATTCTCCAAAAACTATCTATAGTATCTAGCTAAACCCTGAATTCTACGGCTCTCAGTCAGTGTGGTTGGTCTAGGACAGCTTTCCATAGCTTATGTCATTGATGGATCTACTCATATTCTATCTGTTGAGATTAAGTGACCCAAAAATAAAACAGTTTTCATCCGAATTTCAAACTGTGTAAATTTTTCATATAAATTATCTTTCGTTTGGGTCTTTTATATATTTATCAAGTGATTTTGATTCTCTTTTTTTCACTTTTAATATATAATAATATCATCTATAAATACTAACACAAACTATTCGAATAAATTATGAAATAATCTATACAATAAATCCATGAAGACAGTAAGAAAATTATTAAGACCAGAAGGCATCACAATATATTCATACTAACAATACCTTGTACGGAATGTCGTCATTGCTATATCCTCTTGGTTAACCCTCAATTAATTATATCTATAATGATGTTCAATCTTCAAAAATTATTGAGCTCCACATATTTGACCCAACAAGTAATCAATACAGGGAAGAGGATAATTGTTCTTGATTGTGATAGTGTTCAACTCCTAATAATCAATGTTGAGTCACATTGATCAATATTTCTTGTTCAAAAAAACAACCAATTCACACCAAGGTGACACACATGGCCGAACGAACTACTTATCAAGAATTTCATGGAGTTTCTTCTTTAGTTCATACAACTTGATCGGGGATATTTTATATGGATTCTTTGATATTAGTGTGGACCAAGTTATATGTTTTACTAAGAAATCAACTCCAAATTTTTGGTGGAAAGAAAGGATACTCTTCCATAAATACATCCACCAAAATTCTGACTAAAAGGCAGATCATCGAGGCAGTTCTTCTCCCAACCAATTTGAGATAAAAACCCCCTTTTAAAGGGACTTAATTCCCATTAAATGGATGTAATCTCAATAATATGTTCATTATTATCATCACATTTATGGATGATCATAGCAGGGATAGAAATATTGAACGCAACTTTCATTACTTGAATATTTATGTTGTCTTTAGGTAGATAAAGGCATTCCATGCCTTGGATGGAATAAAATTTGACCAAAATAACAATGAAAAGATTTATATGTATCACATTACAAAAAACATCAACCTAAGAGGAATCATAATCATGGGATTCAATCATCATACCATTAGGGGTTTTCACCGCTAATTCCCCCACTAATTGTTTTAGAAGATCTTAAAACCCTTATAAAATTATTCCGATTTGAATGGGTTGGTAGATACAGAATCAAATATGACATTATAAATTCTAGAGTACATGATAAGTGTAACTTTATTCATTTTATTATTGCACACCTCATCAGATATATCGATTTCATGATATTTTCATTATCCCTTGAGTTAAGAGGTTTTTGAAAATGATCATAATCACCAACCCTTAAGGTTGGGTTGTTGTTAGCATAATTCATTTTTTCCTTACACTTGTAGATCCAAATGGTGGGAGGTGTATTCTGTATAGATCTATATCCATTAGAATTTTCATCCAACTTCTTCCCATCACCTCGATAGCCAATCGACTAATGGATTTATTTTTTCACATAAAACATTTGTTAGACCCCTTACATAATTTCCTCATGGATTATTAAAACACTTATAGAATAAATGAATGTTCATCTTCTTTACTCTATTGTTTTTATAGTTTCCATTAAGCTCAATATTCCTCTTATTTTCAAATCTATGAGATTGATACATGAAACCTAGTTCCATTTAAAACTTTATTTCACAATGAACAATCTCTTCATTGCTACTAAAGTCTCTTACGGCCAATTCCCTTTTGATACTTGGGTTTAATCCACCAAAGAACCTTTAATATTTACTTTTGGGTTGGTTGATAATTCCTAAAGCTTACCTTGCAAGTCTTGTGAAATTATCCTTGTATGTACCAATGGACTAATCATTCCATTACTTAAACACAAGTATCTCTTTCTCCATCTTGTTATAACTAATTTGAGGAAATTACTTATTGCAAAATAAGTTCTTTAACTCTTCCCAAACCATGGATTCAATATCACCATGTTTACTTGTATTCTTGATTATAGTCTAACATTGATCTATTTTGTATTCTAACCAATAAATATCCAGAATTAATATCTCATGCTTAGAAAATTGATGAATATATAATATCCTTTTTGTTTCACTTATCCATTGTTCAGAAACAAGTGTATCAAGAGGCCCTTTGAACGAAGGTTTACATTACCTCATGAAAGACTGAACAGAATATTGTTCCCTCCATTTCTCATTTGGAAGTTTACCAAGATTCATTGATTGAGAAAGCTGTGTGAGCATAGAAACAAGGTTTTTCATTCCATCTCCCATATAATTTGGTTTATCAAGAGGAGAATCATTGTATTATCCACTGCAGTCCCCATTAACAGAGTTCATTCGGGTTCCTCCCATTGACTAAATAACCATAGAGTAAGAAATAGTTATCATAATGATGAACCACATAATCATGAAAAAATAACTTGTAGTATTTCTAAATTATGAAACTTTCCTTAATCCATGACACCTATGGTTTTTCATATTTTATTTATATGAAACATATATTTAAATCACTCACAATGGTTTGGGAAGAGTTTTAGAATTCCAAATGCATATCCCTCAGGAGTTCCAAACCAGTGTGCATCATGGCCCATTGTCATGTACCAGATTACCCCGAGTCAGGACCTGAATATCTTTTAAAAGTAGTTACCCCTAGTTAAATTTTTTCTAGATCCACATCCAATTGTATTATACAAAATTGGATTCTATTTCTAGTAAGTCACCCACTCTATCCCTCTCTAAAATTCTAAGACAATTTCATATACCTTAACTCAACCACATACTTATCCTTAGATATGTCCATAGTGTTTTCACCAAGGTTTTCTCATTCTAGTTTAAAAATTTTGACTAAACATATTTTTTGATACCAAAAATATAGACCTTCACAGTTCAAAGATTAACATTACATAACTTTTGGATAAAACACAAAACATTACACAAAAAAACGTAATATGATCATGCTAGTCGAGTTCCTTTGAAGACATGGAATATATAAACACCTATACATATGTGAGAAATGTTATCTACAACTAGATTATCCTTAACTATAACCCTTCTTAGATACCTCTATCATAATACATATCTTCACAACATAGGTATGAAAACATAAAAAGGGATGATCTCAAATTCTTAGTTAGGGTAAACAAACGAGACTTTTAAGAATAAACATGAGCATAATGGTATGAGAATTTGATCTTGAAAAGTGAATATCATTCCCATAATATCAAGGATCATATATATGAATCATGTAATAAAGATTGGAAATTAATAAGACATGAATAGAAAGGATTCAAAGGACATAATCCATGAAATAATAACGTAGGAGTAAGATATGGAATTGGGGAATACACATAAGCATATAATGGTTTCCATTGTAGCCAACGAATTCTTCCAAGGCCATCTTAGTAGTATGGGTTCACTCCCCATACCATAATATTAGAATGAGTTTACTCCTCATACCAGATTAGTAGTCCTGTTTCACTCTCATTTCCATCATATTTCTCAAGGTTCACTCCCAATAGAATCTTATTTTATCTCATGAGATATAAATAAATACACAATGCATTGGAGGGAGATATAGGTCCCACCCTTCACATAAATAAATAATAAATATAAGTCCCACAAGATCATAAATAATCATATCCTAACCCGTGAAATGAAATGGGTATCATAAACATGTAAACATATCATAACATATGGAAAGAGAAAGGTTTCATAATCATTTCATCATAACCAAAACCCATGAAAATAAGCGGGTTTCAAAATAATATAGCTCGTGAAAAAGATATGGGCTTAATAATAATCATGACATAAAAAATCATTAAAATAAATAATATGAATAGAAACATTTAATAATTTTCCCATTAATTCATGAGTTACACCATGGATTTTATCATCGAAGGAAAATAATTTTCAATGTTCTTTTAAAACATTTCTTCTGGAAAATATTTGTTCATATTTGAAAAATGTATATTATAATATAAACCCATTTGAATATATTTTTGTTTGAAAATAAAATTAAAAACATATAATGCAATATTTGAAAACAATAAAACATTTTTAAAATCTTTTTTCCTTGAAAATGGCCTTCAGGGATATTTTGTAAAAAATTCGAAAAAATATTGAAGACATGGTTTTTGAATAAAATAGATTTCCTACCAAAGTAAGAGACATCCATATTTTACATAAAAACCATATCTTTAGTATCAATGAGTAGAAAATGGGACTAAAAATAAAAGAAAACCATGATTATACATATCATAAGTATACTAAAAATTATTCTTGATATGTGGATCATAATATTTCATCATAATAAGCATAATATTAAACAATCCGAGAAAGAGAGAATATATCTCAATAATCTCTTATAACTCGGTAACAAGGGATCACACTCTCCATGTAAGAAAATAAAATTAAATAAAGCATAAGATATCATGAAAATACATAGATTAATTATAATAGGTGAAATGTAATTATATACATCTATAAATAATAGTTTATCTACATAACAAAATTTGATTCTCAAAGAAGGAAAATTGAGACAATTTGTTTTACTAATTTTGTAACTTTTGAAGGCTAATCCCCATGAAATAAGGATTATAAAATTGGAATGTGAATACCCAAAAATTTAAGTAAAATATAAATATAATAAAATAATTGTAATTACATACACCAAAAAAATGGGAAGAGTGGCGAACTTGTCTTGTATCTCACAGAAATTAAAAGTGAGATCAAATACCCTTACCTTGTGTCTTCACTCTCTCCGTACTCATAAATGATTCATGTATAATAAATATAATTTTATTATACATATTTTACTGAATAATATTCGTATACATAATACCATATATGGTTTTATTATGACATTATATTACCTTCATGTTAATGATCTTATATTAAATATTCACTTCGGGTAAAATTCCATTTTTTCTTCTCAAATGCCTTAATTTTTTACATCCTTGGCCCTTATACATAAATCATGATTCCAGAATTTAAACCATGATATAAATATCATGTATATACATTATGTTTTTTTTAAAATAAACTATATAATATAGGACTAAAAAATGGAATACAATGTTCATGGATACGGTAAGTCGTATGTAATAATGAACGTTGTTTCCGTCTTTATTGTCGTATTGGAAGAAAGTATGTAAATGAGATATGTATCTATGTGTATGTATATATATGTATAATTATTCCAGTATAACTAATTTATCATATATAACATATACGTTCATTATAACCATCCTTAATACAATCCATGTGGTTTGTGAACGAATAACATCGTTTTGAGGGGTCGGTAGTCTACACATCCTCAAAAAATATTATCATATTAACACCAAATAGAAAGTAAAGAGATGTGCTTTTTAAAAGGAATGAAGAAGAATAAATACATATTAAATATAATATATGACATATATAAATATATTTCTCATAATAATGCCCACCATGATTGGTGATAAATGAATAATTAACAATCATCATTTGGTGAGGCAGCAACTCACCATACACAGAAATAACATATTTGATATCCATTAGATGGAGGTATTTTTAAGTTCAGTATTAACCCTTACAATCATAAAATACTATTATATTGAGTATACTGGTATTTTTACACAATAATAGAATAATTTCGGTGGAGGTGTGGATAATGAAAATAAAGTAAAGGAGCTTGAGAGAAGATGTTACTTCTTAATCAGGTAACTCCTTTTGTTTTATTCAAAAATTCTTCCTTGAGAAGCTTTCAGCCCAAATGGAGGAATCAAGGAATAGGTGAGGTTATTTGGGAGGCTAAATTAGTAGATCATGGAATAACATAAAAGGTTTTATAGGTGTGAGTAATAGGTAGAGGTGGAAACCTTTTATAGGTATGGACAATGACACACATGGACTTTTTAGAAACAAGTTAGGTGTGAACATATTATTACATAAAAAATAAAGAAACAAATTAAACTCGATAAATGAAGGTGTGTGAAATAAATAAGGACATAAAATTTTTTTTCATAGGTTTCTAGGACACTTGGACCCTTAATTTTAAGGTTTAGTCAATAATTATTCTAAATTTGGCATTAACTAATGTGATTAATATTAATCACATTCACTATCCTTTTTTGTCAACAAATAACATCATATTATTAGACTCTAAATATTAAACATAATACAATGGTGTAGTTAGTTTATTAGAAATTCAATTCACAGAAGGAGTAAAATAAATATTAGTGTTAATCCCGTAGGCGGGACAAAATAATGGGGATTTAAAGTTGGAAAATATTTAAAAGTTTGTTAATATTTTATATTTAGTTTCAAATTAAAATTTATTATAATGAAATAAATCTCATTAATATATGTAATATTCATATAATTTTACCTTAAAACACATTTATAATATCATTTATCATTAAAAAATAATTAGAACTAATAAATTTCTTAAATAACAAACACTATTTTTTACTATTCATCAAAAAAAGATGTTTCTCAAGAAAAATAAAAAACAAATCACCATAATATAATTTCTACATTATAAATTCAAATACTAAGTTTATTTTATGAAAAACAAGTTTATAAATGTGTCTATAATTACATTAATTATTAGAATAAGATCAATCTAGAAAACAATGTTTTTAATCATAGATGTACATTACCAAAAATCATATCTTTAATTATCAATATATCTTATTTATATGAAACAATTGTAGAAGATATTAATATTCAAATAGATATTTTTAATTTCTAGTTTATAATTAACACCTTAAAATTTTAAAAAATCGTATGTTTCATAGAAACATAGTGTTTCGTATATTGTATGCCAAATTAGTGTGGGGTGTAACGTATGAAAATTAGGTGTTGCATATAATATACAAAAAGTAAGTTATTTTTGTAAAATCAATATTTTACATATTGTATTGAATCATATAAGTTATAATTTTAATTTATTCGACGAAAAAATATGTCCATAAAAACTTAGTGTGTTACACACATGATCTCAACTAACATGATTGGAGGGGTTTGAGAGACATAGATGGCATGCTTAGATAGTGTTTCATTTTCTGGATAATGTTTCATGGTCCCATTGTGATGGCCAATTTACATTCTCGGAGTGTGTCACATAACCTATATCACATGTATGGAGGACATCTCAAGACCTATTTGATACACCCTGGCTCCATCGCATAATTTGGGTGACCTATCTAAGGGCATCACAATATCTGGATGTTGAGCCTAGAGTAATCGTTTAGACTCATATGAATAACTCATAGGTAATAAAGTGACTTTCATGATGATTTTAGAGGACATTTAAGGATACAAATGGTATGTAAAGTGAGTGTCTCGTGATTTGGGTGAGATATCTGAGTGTTTTCGCATGATCCTCCCATAAGAATTTTCCATTTTTAGTCTTTTATTCAAGATATTGTTACATATGTGCCTTGTATTTTTTCATTTTCAGCTTATTTAGGTCATGAGTGACTCATTAGATAAATGGGATGTATTAAAAATAATATTTTCATCATTCCAGAAGTTATTTATGTGGTATTTAGTGATCATTTGAAGTGTCTATTGAGGTCGTGTGATATGCTAAGTCATTCCACTGATTTTTACATGGCATAAGACCTTGCGATCACAATATCATCCACTCTGAGATGTCCACTCTGATGCGAAATTATTTTAGTGAATGCATACAAGGATGAAATTTTTTGTTTTAATGCTGGGGATTTATATACCTTAACACCTCAATTTTATGACACTTTTGTCTCTGTGTATTGTAGAAATCTATGATGGAATCGGTGGAGTGATTCGGTGTTACACACTTTGTGAAATCAGGTTGTGGGTGTTGAATGATTTTAAGTTATAGTAGTATTATCTAGTCAATTCCATGTTTATTGGATTTTATTCCATCAAAGTTATCTTTCTTAGTCATGTTGAAATACTATTTTTCTTTTACGATGTAAGGAAAACATGTCTAAGGACCTTCCCGAGATCACGATGACTGTCTGAAATGCTTTCTCCTGATATGAGATTCTTTTTCTAGGGCCTGCTGAAAAACAAAGGTATATCGTTATAGGGCCTTCATGAGATCAAATTGACTTTTTAATAGCGACTTTGTGTGATCAATGGTGTTCAATTGATGTGTATAACTCCATTCGTATAAGAAAATCATATCTTCCCCTATTAATAAGATCCTAACATTTCACTTTTTATTTCTTTTATTATTTTAAAATGGTTGGGGATCTTGAGAATCATCATGCACATTGTTAAATAAAATCATTCAACCCATTGGGGATGCGACTTGTGACCAAAAAATGGGCATGTGGTGATGCACGATTATTATCATTGGAAAACCTCTTGTTTATATTTGGAGTCTAAGGGGTGCATGACTGCCTAGACATGATGAACCCCTTCACTTGATGAGGGTGACATTTTCATCGGGCTCTTACACAATAAGGCTGGCTTGTAAATAGTGCTTATTTGGTGTTCGGAAAACATCCTAGGAACATCTCAGAAATTTTATCATTGTGAAGGGCTCCCCCCCCCCCCCCGCCCACACACACTTCAAAATTTTTATCCTTATTTTACTAGAATTTTTCAATGGATCGTCATGTGCCCACTGGTTGATAATTATCATGACATGGGGGAGATCATCTGGAAATCATCATGTGATTAAGGAGTGTCTCAGCAACCTATGAATGAAAATGGGGGATTTTCAAGGGGATCCAGAATAATATTTGAGCATACTATGTTCTGTATGTGACCATTCAAATGAACTTCTAATGGTCATAAGATCATGGGTCATGTTGTAGGTTATGAGATCAGCGCATATTAGCACCATTTTATTCCATTACATTATAGGGATTATAAAACCTTTTTTGGGTATTTATTACATTATAAATATTTTATAATCATTTGGAAGGTAAAAAAAATTCTCTCTCCTCCCCTTATGTGAAACATCCACGGGGATAAGGTATCGATTGTGACATAATTAAACGCATGTCTGATGATTTGGTGTTATCTACAATTAGTGTCTTGTGTAATGATTGTTCATCTTGGAGAAATTTGGTATTATTTGCATGTCCCAATAAGTAGGGAAACATAGAGAGGCTCATTTAATGGTTATCCAACTCTTAGAGATCTTGTGATCTCCCTTCGTCATTAAACCTCTTTGTAGGACCTTTCCTTAAGAACCAATCGTGAGATACATCTATAATATTGGTTCTTGAGAACATCTTCTCTTCACATTCTTTTCCTATAAATAGATCTAAATAATCAAAAAAATCATCTTTTTTAATTGAATGAAATAAGGATATACTACTAAAATTTTTTATTTAAATGTTTTCTTGGATCTTCTGGCCTGATCACATGACCACTTAATCTATTATTTCGAAAGAGTTACCATTTCAAGGTCACATGGTCAAAAGTATTATTATTATATTTTCATTTTCACGATTTTTGTGTGTGTATGTGGTCCAAAAGATATTCATAGACTAGGTGTTTTTTGAGTCCTATGTGTGATTCATGATTCCACTTATCATTCATGCGATGGGAATAAGGTTGTCATAATTTTGATTTTATTTTGAAAATATTTCACTTCTTTGACATATATTTTGTGTTTTTATGTAGATGGCTTCCATCATCCACCATAATTCCTCTACTAAAGCTAACTAGGGGGTATTATTTCTCAGAATTAAAATTATGACCCTGAATATCTTCTTCATTTTTCTAGTGAGGATGTGAAAAGTATTCTTCCATCTGAGCTATAGAATTATCCTTTATCGCACATTCTTTGTATTTATGGGGTTGTCCTGCTGGATGAAATTGTCATCCCTTCACTGCACTATAATCATCCATCTTTCAAGTTGTAAACATCCCTTGATTTCTTTCAGAGGAAATTTTATAAGAAAATAAAAATTTTCATTGCACTATCTCATGGGTTGTCTTATATTCTAGTAAACTCTCATTTGGGTCCTGATGGTTGTGACTTTTCCCACCAGCTAATTCCATAGAGATATTTGATAATATTTTTCTCTTCATTGAACGTTTTAGGTGGTTGTTGGATCTTGAAATAAGATTCCCAGTCTAGTGGTTACTTCTATGATGAATGGGAATAGTTATTCTGGGTTAGGCATTGTTCCATAGAGTTTTCCGACCAACATTACGCTCTCCATATCAATAAATATTTATGCATTTTCGAATTCATCATTTATCTACCTTATGATCTTCTCATAGAATTGGACAGTTTTTGGTTCCCTATCACCAACTCATTTCATATGTCCCATAGAGAGATATGAATCATCCCTCTGGAAACCTATCAAATGGGTGGGATATCCCCTCATGGGGAGATGTGTGATGAGTTCCCTCATACTATAGATTAATGGGATGATTCTTCACAAAATCATGTTTTATAAAGGTATATTCTCATCATCATGAAGGAGAATTTAATGAATGATATGATTATACACACACACATATTTTTCAAATACTGGATCGATGTTTTCCATTATCACAAGACAGCTAGGCCGGTAGCTATTCTTCCTCATTCGTGCCTGTCTTTGTAGGTCTATGAATGCACTAGTTCATACAAGGCCATCATGAATGTCGGATATCATACCGCATGGGGATACCATGTGTGGCCCAAAATATCCTCGAGCCTTATACTAGAAGGCTTTGTGGTCATGATATATATTGGATCGATTCTCCCAAATGGGGATACATGTTCAGTAATCTTGGGAGATACATTGGTGATGGCCACATGGCTCAAATAGGGATATCCTCTAAATATGGAGGTGCTGAGTCTTTCACACCATTACCAACTCTTAGGCCATATTTATTAGGGGATCATCCCTTTTAGGATAATTATACCATTCTTTATTTTATTTGGCTAGATACGGGTGCATTTTAACTACTAAGGATACTATAATACCATCAGGATCCCTAGTTTCTTATTTCATTCCAATTTACTGAACATATTCATGGTTGAGTTAATTTCTTTAAGACCAATAGTGGTTTCCAATGTGTTGAGATGACTTGATTTATTTTATTTCCTCTTTTATTCTGCACTAGTCGGTCCAATTATTATAAATGGTGGTGGAACTCTTAACAAAATTTCATATAATAATTCCATTCATGGAAGCGTTCTTGTAGAGAGGGGGATGAGATGATAATTTGTGAGTTGTATAAACCTTATCGGTTCCCTCTCTATATTGGTGTCGTCCAAAGGGTCTCCCTTGTCCCTTCAGCCATCATATGGGGGGAGAGACATACTAGGACCATCTTTATGTTCTAGATGATATTGGAACGTGGATACAGTAATATCAAGATCTTACTTAATCCTATTGGAACCTGTGTAATATTATTATGTGACTTTGACAAGGCTTGGTTGGAGGCATGTTTGGGTGGAGTGTTGAACATCCTAGTCTATCAAGTGGAAAACATTTTTCCACACCTACCCTTTATCTGTAACAGTTATGGAGTCAACTCAAGACATGGGAGAGTCTTTGATGATGTTTTCATATCCTAGTGATGACCACCCAACTAATGGGGAAGAATATCTCAGGGAAGAAAACCCTTCGGCATAAGAAATGGATTATGTTCACATTGTGTGAAAAAGATATATTGGGATTTCTCTAATGCACCTTAATTACCTCAGCCATTTATTCCCCATTTTGAAATTCCATCATCAGATGCCACAAGAACATATACATGATGTAGGATAATTTGGATTTAGATTTATACCATAGTTACTGATATTCCTCTATGAATATTTTAGGACCAAGAGGAACATCTTCATTATCTATTTCATGATTTATAGTGGGGGATATTTGACCATTAACCATTGTATGAAATCATGTGGCAAACCATCATGAGACAAAAAGAATTATCTACCAAGGAGATGGTCTTGTGTGATCTTGGTGATGGTAATTCCTCATAATAATTAGTGAAATAATCTTTAGAGTCATTAGAAAAGAGTTTCCTTTTTATATCCGTGATGCATGCCAGAATGTATGTCTTACCCTTGAAGATATATATATATATATATGAGGATATATTATCTCACTCAAAGTATTCACTTTTGATTTCATCATAATAATTAGCAACCTCAAATAAAAGTGTTGTATATATTTCAACTCTAATCGATACCCTTATTTCTATGGTGGAAGAAGATAAAGTTGGGTGAGTGGCCCTTCATTATTCAATAGACACTTCTCACCAGACTCTTGACGACTTTTCCAGAACATTTGATCAAATATTATTTTATTTTGATCATTGATGTATTTTTTTTATTGAACCATTGGAGGGACTCTAAAATGTGGAGATCCCTCCTCATGTATGCTATTAGTGAAAAACTCTTTGGAACTATCAATGTTCTTTTCTTGTATTCTTTAATTCATATGTTTCATTATATTTCATTGATCCAATGTTACATGAATATTAAATGATAAAAATATGCTCCATAATATCAACTAAACCTGATTTAATATATTTGAATGTTCAAATTCAATCAGATTATTATCAAGAAATGCTCACGAATACCCCCAAACATATGATTCCCTACTGATGTTTCTGCTATTGTGTTCTTGAGACTACATGATGAAAAAATGGATAATATGGGAAGAATATACATCAAGGATGGAGAGTGATCTATATTATTTTGAATCCAATGGACATAGAGAAAAATAATAATTTTTTAAAAGTCTATATAGTGGTATTTTCTATAATTGTATCATTTTCATTCTAACAGAATAAATAATTATTGTGTTGTAGTTTACGGGATTTTTACATGGACCTCTTATTTTTGTTGTGTATGACCTTTTATATAATACCTTCAATTGTTTTAGTTTATGGTCTTTTATATCATACCTTCTATCACTGTCGTTTGGGTTATTTTTTCTCAAATCATCAGATGCCATGATATTTGAACTCTTCTTACCATAAAATTACTAATGATTATAGTATATGGTGTTGAAATTATTGGTAATACCCAAAAGACCCTTGGTTTATGAGTTATTCTAGATGGTTTCCATTTCTCAAAAGTATTTTGGTTCTCGTTGTGTAAGGAGGATATTCCTATGGTTTATAGGTCTAATCCCTTCATGCATCGACATCATGTTCAGTCATAGATTCCCTAAAATTTTCCAAGGTCCGTTGATGATTTACGGTTATAGAATTAGTAGTGGGAAAATTACTAGGGATGCTAAGTACACCTAGATATATTTAATATGAGTATTTTAAATCATTTGTCTAGGATATTGAATTTATTAATAATTTAATGGGGCATACATATTGTTGGTGACCCAAAACATCTGAAGATTTTGATTTCCACTATGGTGTCACCATGGCTCGCAAGGATTGGAGTTTCGTTCCAATAAAAAAGAGATACCTATAATTGATAGGTAAAATTCTTTATGCATAAATCCATATAGAGTTCATGAATGGTCAATTAGAGTTGATCTCCACTCTTTTTTAAAGACTGTGAAAGATTTGAGAAGACTTAAAATTCTATTCAATGTTGTGGGGTATATGGAAGACAACTATCCAAAAAGGGTTTGGCACACTAGGGTAGTTTAGATTCATAATGGGTACCTTATTCCCTACACAATGAAGTCCTGAGTCACATGGTTTGGGACATCAAGGGTTTTGGGAAAAGAGTGTTGTGTTTAATCATTGATATAGAGTTTAATAAATGGTGATGCAACATTTAGGATGCTGAATCTAATTTAATAATTTGTTTATGGGGACCATAAATCATGCTCATGGAATATCTAGGTTAACTGTATACAGGATCCAGTGGGTACAGGCCAACCATTTTTAATGGAGTAAGCCTCAAACATTTCAATTGGTGAGGAAAATAACTAATAGATTTAAAGGGATACATCCTAGGATATGATGGTCTATTCGGAGGAGTCGATCCATGTTATTAGTTTTCTATGGGGATGATCCATGAGAATAGACTACCACGGTCCATGGAGTTCCATGATATGCATATAGACTCAGATTAATGCTTTTTTCAGCTCATAATTCAAAGGCATGAAGGTGGTTTATCATAATTATAATATTAAAATAGGTTATGAGAACCCTAAAAGTTGCATCACTGCATAATGAACAAGTTATAATGGGGAGGATATGTGACAAACCACTAATTTTAATTTTTTCTAGACTAGGGGGTCCAACAAGCATAGTTTTGATTTTACTAGGGCTAAAAATTAGGTTCTATAAACTTTATGCCTTATTTATTTCCTAAACTATATTGATGAAAAGTTTATCCAGCATATACAACACTCTATCTCAAGTCATCCTTTTTTTCAACCTGAAATGTTTTTCCTATTTCACTAGGAGTTTTGAATCATGATATTTGAATCATCACAGGATAAAGGTTTAAGGTCATACAGCTTTGACCAAAGTGAATACAGTTTAACTTCATGATGTATATGGACCTTATATGATGGGGATGTTACAAAATAGTCGATTTAGGATACCCAATGTTAAGATTAATTCCAACATACATTTGAGCATGATATAAACATGTTGTATGTCATCTCTCATGATTCTAAAATCATGATTAATGATATGGGAAGATTGTGTTGGGGTGTCCAAGACCCCCAAGGGATCCTAGTTCTACAATAATGATCTGGGACTCAAAAGGATTAGAAATACCTTCATATCAGGCCAACATTTCTATGGAAGGTTGTTCAAATCCCTTATTCATTAACAGACATTTCGACTTGATATATCTATTTTCCATCCCATGGGCCATGAATGGTTTTCAACAACCCGAGGTTCTCACGAAATTATTTGTGATTTATGGAATGAGGGTCATAAAAGATGAAGGAACCACCCCGTTATATGGTTGACTAGGGTTGGGCCCCTATTGTCCTTATAGAAGGAATAATAATAGGTGGTGTCTTTTATATTTTAATAGAATGTAATGGGGATGTATTTTTTGGGAAATTTTAGTGCCTTTTAACCATAAATTTTCCTTGATGTTTATCATATTTTGTTGACGAAATATTTTCTTCCTTATAGATTATCATTATTCAGTATGGTTGTAGGAACAGAAATAAAAATGTATACAAGATTTTCTACTTTCACAAAGAACCATACAAAGATCTGACTCATATGTAGGAAAAAATGAGCAAATATGACTCGACCATTTTGTATATGGGGGTGAATTTGTTTCTTAGTTATTATATATGGAACCTGGATTGGAGATTCTGGCATCACCTTGTATCTTGTGATAGTAGGAATCAATCCACACATAGTAATTAAATAGGATTCTCTCTAAGTTGGTCTAACCTGAATGTAGATGGGAATATTATTACAATTGATTATTGTAGCTATATAGGTATTTATGATTTTTTTTAACTACATATGATTTTATATTATTAATCCAGACACACATAGTTCATTAATGGGAAACACTCTACACATCTCTAACATGTATGTTTAATGGAGAATTATTCCCATTGATTATATTAGGTAGACCAATGATTGAAGATCCAGACGTCACTATATATCATATAATGGAAGGAATCAATCCATACATAGTTGTTCGGAAACCATGTAGTTTAATTTCATGTGGAAATTATGTAAGGTTGGGCCCAATGAATGAAGCTATCTGTATCATTATGTATCATGTGGTGACATAATTCGTGAAACACGTAGTTCTTTAGAATGATCCCTACATAGGTCTAAACCATACATATATACGGAGGATTTTTTGTTTATTGGTTAGAGCTAAGCCCATTTATGGGAATATGGGAATCACTATGTATCCTCTGAGGGAATGAATCAAGTCACACATAGTTCTAAAGAATCCATTCATTTTTACATCATGTGGAAAGGCCATAGTAACATGATTACCCTATCAAGAGAAAATATGCCTTGGTTTTTGTAGGTAATCCTATAACAAAGATCCTAAGCTCGTGTGAGCTACGATCGGTGTGAGAAACAGAGAATGGAAAACAATTCTCACCAGATGGAAGCAATGGGAGAAAGGGAATGGGAATTTTGTATCATATGGTGTATAATCCAAGAAACCCTATGTATCTAAATGGAATGAGAATCAAATTTCTCATAGATCATGAAACTCGTGTAGTCTAATGTCATGTGGCATGTACATCAATCCTGAATTTATACATCATTCGGTAAGGATGTGGGTGACTCAATATGAAGGAGGAATAATGTTGTGATGGGCCCACGAATTGAGGTTTCTTCATCCTTGTGAACCATGTGAAGGGAGGAATCATGCTACACATAATTCTTGATAACCGTTTAGTTTAGCTTCATGCTAAAATGACATCCTCTGTGTAGAATAATCTCTTGGGGTTTGGATGATAGTCACTCGACATTAATGAACATAAATCACTTGGGTATGCATGAAATTTAATGTCATTTATTGTGGTGGTTCTCCATATAGTTTGATTTTACATGACTAGGACATGCTTTGTATAGTTTGATACCATGTGGTCTCGACATGAGATGATTTGATGTTCAAAATCATGAAACATGAACAGCATTCGTACAGTTTTGCAGCATGTTAATAAAAAGTGATAGGAAGTATAGTTTAAATTATTACTAAGAGGACATGATATTATTTATGGATGTTATGAAAAGTATTTCTTAAGAAACCTATCATTGGTGTGGGGGTTACATGATCCCCATCCATCATGTCGGGTGAGTTAGATCTATTTTTTTTAGACCATATGTATAACATATGGTATATCCCATTTTTGTTCTATATTAGGAGGTTTCTTACCTATTATCATGGGGGATCTGAGGAATAACCCCAATTCACCTTGAAGGAATGAGTGTATGTGTAGTTTTTTAATGATAGGCTGTGTGATCTAATTCAGATGGACTTCAAGGTCGATCAATGTAGGCAACCTATTCTCATCGAGCTTCTCCTTATCATCTAGAAACATTTTTATTTCTCATTATCTAAGAGTTTTATGCAAATGAATATTCAATGAAAAGAATGATGGTATTCTATGGGTAAAAAAACCTCAGGCTGATACACCAATTAATGTGGTGTTGCATGTGTGGTAGTACATGTGGTGGCATGGTAGGCCCATAAATAATTGAAGATCCTGTTTGGCCATGAATTTTTTTCCTTATTCACCATCACATGGAGTATATTTGAAATATTATTATTGCAGTCCTTATTTATCCCATTTTCTATAATAATAAATTTTCATGAGGGATTAGACTTGATGGTGTACTCCCGGTATATTTTCTTCAACACAGATGAATAAGAGTTTTTGTCATTGTCTGCCTGTATCAGGTGGGGGTATCTTAACCTAATGATGATCTGGTAGTTAATGAAGTTGATGATATTCTTCTTCTTGACTTCAATAAGGGGTACCTAATCATCATATTTGGAGTATGTGTAGGTTTAATAAGGATGTACATGAACTACATAGCTGTGCCTATAGAATAAGGTCATGCAAAATATATTCCCCATACCAAAAATGGCATGGAATATTTATCCATATATAGTAATTCCAGTGGTTGATGAATGATTTTTTCGTGGATCAGAAATTCATTAATTTTTCCGGTGATTTCTCCACAATCATGTATGATTATTTACTTGTGGTGACCTGACCTCCTGATTGGGTGGGAGAGCCATGTCTCAGACTGATGAATGACATAGGAGCCCGCATGGACTTCTCCCATAACATTGGGAATCTATCTTTATGTTTTTTATTTGGGGAAGATTCCATCTAAACCTCACTTGTAGAGGGATTTCTTCTCATTTGGAATATCTCATAGGGTAAAGTTTGCTTCTCAACGTTGAATCTATTCCCTTATGACTAAGTTTATCTTGATGATCCATTCTTGTATATAACTAATTATGGCCTCTATCCATCCAGTGGTGGATATCGGTTCATCAGGATCTGTGGCCCTATCAACCTATTTTATTTCCTCCATATCATAAATGATGATATATAAGACCATTCTTTGATGAATGATTTGGATGATTTCTTCCCACTGATTAGGGTCTTCCATGACTATGGATACATTATCCAATTCAACAACATGTTTATTTTGTGATCGGGGAACATTATATAGCATGGCATCAAAGGATAATTCATCCATTAATCCCCTAACATAGCTGATGTGAGAGGAAAATTGTTCCTTTTTAGTGGAGTATTTTCCAATGATTGTCTTTATCACTAGATTTGAATCCACCATGATATTCAAGTAGGCTATTGGCAGTTATTGGGATAGTTACAATATAGTGATGGGGGCTTGGTATTCAGCCTCTTTATTTGTGCATCCTTTTGATAGGGAGAAAGAGGAGGTAACAATTTATTTGTATGGAGAAAGAAAATGAAACCCCTAGTCCATCTAAGTAGATATTTGTATTAGATATAATTCTTCCAAAAGGAAATCAGGAGGATCAATTGAAATACATCTCCCATGTTCGGGTAGTTTGATAGGAATAGAGAACATCCTTGTTCGTAATCTGATTATTCACTGGTGTACATTCATGGGTGGAATGTACCAGGAGGAAATTTGCTAAGAACTACCCATTCAAATACTTCTTTGATAAAATAGGATGTAATAATATTGAACAATAACCACCCATTAGTCCATGTTTCTAGTTTTTATGGGACAAAAATTGATATACCTTTGTGGATAAATACTAGTGGCTAAATGAACCTCATGGTGCTGTAATTAATTCCTTAGACAATACACTAAAAAGATGTTTGTGGGGAAGCTCTTCTCTACATCTGAGTATTGAGTCTTAATACATTGTATTGTTCGAATAAGGTTATAAATACTCTTCTCATTTCCCACATCATTCATCTATTCAATGATATCTCCAAGTGATTATTTGATGGTTCCCAAATTTAAGATAAGTGTATATCCTTCCACCAGTGGAACCTGGAATAGTGGGTGAAATAGATATTATTTAAGACTCTCAAAGGCTTCTTGGCAGTCATCTTTCGATTTAAATGTGATAACCTTCTTCATTATAATGGTGAAGGGGAGTTGTTTATCAACCAGGTTGGATATGAAATTCTGAATGTAAGTGATGTTCCCTTATAACCCTCTCAATACATTGAGATTTATGGGGGTGAAATTTTTAGGATACAAATAGTCTTTTTTGGTTGATCCTCGATTCCATGGTGGATTACCAAATATATAAAGATCTTAATTTATGTGACCCCAAAAGTAAATTTCAGTGGATACATCTTTAGACTATATTTTCATATCTTTTTTAAGACTATTTGAAGATTTTATAAGTGATTAGACTATATTTTCATATCTTGTCGAAGACTATTTGATGATTTTTTAAGTGATCACATCACTATAGAAACTTAACCTCATGGTATTCAACAAAACACTCCACTATTCATCCTAGAAATGGAATAATGATATGATCTATGGATTTTTAATATATAGAACCATCTTGATTTAATCCAAAGTGAATCACATTATAAAAAAATATCTCCAAAGGTGATATGAAGGCAATGGATTCATCATTTTCAAGGGCCACATTTAACTTCATTTACCATGAATAACAATCCATAGAGGAAAGGAATTGGATTAAATTAGTTACATTGATCATAAGTCATGTGATATACAATGGGAAATTTTGCTTTTGAACATTTCAATTTTCGTCTCTGATATCGACATAAACCTTATTCTGAACAATCTTTTTCTTGATAGGGATGGTGTTAGTGAACCATATTAGGTATTTCACTTCTTTTAAATAGTTGGATTTCATCAATTTTTCAACATCTACATCTACGTTGGTCTCATGGGATGTGTTCACTCTCTTATATACCTTATTCAATGCGATATGATCATTTGGTAAGACAAGATGGTGAGTATACACATCTAGATTAAGGGTGGGAATTTTTTTATAATTCCAAGGGAACACATATCAATGTTTTATGGAAAATGAAATATACAACTATAGATTGTCGAGATGAATTGTTCAATAATTAGGGTAGGCCACACGATTTCTTCTATTTTGTGATTTACTTACCTAATTTCATCAATGATGGTGGAGATTCCATCCTCAAATGCAGAAGAGGTTTCTATGATGTCATCCTATTCTTCTTCAACCTTTGATTCCACAAATTAATTTTCATATGAAGCTAGTAATCTGGGGGAATATCTATTACTATCAAAATAAGAGAGTCTATGGAACGATTCATTTTCATTCCTTTATTCTAGGATCATTGATGATAGATTTTGGATCTAATTTTCTTTTACATTGTCACCGAAAACAGATAGATATTGGTAATCCTTGAAAAAGTATACTATCTCAGCTATATTTATGGGTTGAGCATAATAACTATCGGGAATACTCTATAGATAATGATGGAGTTCTGTAATATGTTGATAGATATACCCTGTATATCATTATCCAACACAGGTTCTTTCCTTCCATTTTGTGGGAACCCACCACATAATATGTGGTTTCAGATGTCTCAAAGGGGGGCCTGTCACCATATAGTCTGTTAGCCTTTCCATAGAAGCGTTATTTCAAACATTGATTGAATTTTGAGGGCTCTACCTGTAGAGACCCGAAGCTTGACGTACATGAACATTACACTACTTTTGCGGAATACTTAGTACATAACAAAAACACACACACAAGGATCGTAATAGTTTAGTGTCTTTGGAAACTCGGAATAAAATCTTCTAATCGTGGTGAAAGATCTTCAACATCTCCCATAAAGATCTTCCTTTTTTTTACCTAAAACCTTTCTTTACATCCTGGGGAAAAGAAAAAATAAAAGGGTGAGCTCAAATGCTCAGTAAGGGTAAACAAAAGAAATATCAATCACATCATATTCATAAGAACATAACATTTTGGAAATCATAACCTACAAAAGAGAGCATAATTTCATAACATGGGATAAATCATGGTAGTGAAATGTAATCACAATAATCATAACTTAAAACATGAAACTTTTTGGCATTCACACATAATCATAGAGAATCATTTCTTGTTAGTCAAGACTCATTGCCAAGACTATCTTAGTGGACAAAGTCCCTTTCTGAATCGAGTAACCCTCGTTTCAGTCCTGTTTCACTGAACCGGTATAACCTACCATTCCAGCCATGTCTATCTCATGAGATATAAAATCTTTACCCAATGCATTGGAGGGAGATATAGGTCCCACCCATCTTATAATGAATCCTTTCTTATGTGTGCCACATAATCATAAATCATACATCATCGCATAACACATGTAACAAAAACATCATGACATCATAAAACAAATCATATAAGGTAAATGACTTCATAAAAATAATTCCCTCACAACATAATAAAATCAATGTAATAATTGGGATAAAAACAGAACCCTTTATTATCTTAGATGGAAAATAATTTTGATAAAACACTTGAACTCCATTCTTGAGGAAAATGTCCTTTCTTCTTCATAAACCCTTTTCTTTTCTTAACATGTCATACAATTATAAACTAAAACAAGTTGATTAAAAATAAACTTGAAAACATGTAAAGGAATATTCTTGAAAATAATTTTTTAAGAATCCATTCATGCCATATAAGTTAAAAAAAACATTCTTCGTACTTTTTTCGGAAAAGTCAAAAAGTACCTCGTACGAAAAAACAACAAAAGATTCCTTTCATATTCTTTACTAAAAACTCACTAAAGGGTAAAATTGGATTTAAACTATAGTAAGTGGATGGAAAAAATATTACATATTGAGGTAACATGGATGTGGATGATAAAATACACCTCAGTAAACACCAAAGTATAAACAATCTTGGATAAAAATGAGATTGTGATATTTCCCTTACCTTAGGTCCGACTTGCTTTGTAAGTGTCCGAACCTCCTGTATAATGATTTAAATCATGTTATTGACTTATTCCAGAATCATATTCATTGTTATTATATCATATATGGTCCACTTATGACTTTATATTACCTGTTCTTTTGTATATTCATGTTAAAGTAGCGTTTTGGGTAAAATCATCTCATTTGTCGTTCATGTTTTTAACTTGTAATTATTAATATGATTACTTGGATCATGATTACTTATATCCAGAATGTAAAACATGATTTATATATAATATATATTCAGAATATATATATATATATATATATATATATCGATAAATGGAATGAAATACACCGTTCATGGAGACGGTAGTCCGTACGTACGCATGAACGCTGTTTTCATTTCCTTGTTGAAGTGAATGGAATTAAGTAGATGACATAAATATAAATTTACATAAATCCAGTATCATTATTATTTCATATATTTCGTTAGTACTTATTATATATACTTTATAATCATTCATGAATGGTTAATCATTGAGAATGAATCTCATCGCATCGTGGAGACGGTAGTCCGTACGTACGCACGAGCGATGATATCATTCCCATGGTCGTGGAATTGTGTTGAAGTGTATGTATACTATTTCAGTATCAATATCACTTTATAATAATCATATATAGTTACTTATTAAACCATTATACCCATCCAATTAAGGTGGTGGCGGAAAATAGATTACACCACGGCGTGGAGACGGTATTCCGTACGTACGCACGCGTGGTGATTTATTTTACCGTAGGATGGATAGATGGTGAAATAGGGTTGTTTCATACTTATAATAACATATCAGTATATGAGTGATACTGATGTTATTACTTCATAATGAAACAACCTAAGAATAAGAAGTGGAAGAAGAAATAAAGATGAAAGAATTGGTAACGGTAATTACCTCTTCTTTGAAGCGCCTCTTTGAATCCTCCACTTAGGGAACTAAGATTGGTCTTTGAAGAAGACCAGGAACTCTAGGATTATTCTAGGGAATTGGAGAAGAGATTTTGTCAGGGGTTGGCCGAGCATGAGTGCTCCAATTGGTGTGAGGAGGAGGGGGAGGAGATGTCCTTTTATAAGGGAGGAGAGGGGCACCTTAGGAATACCTCAAAATATTATTTTATATTAAAGTCAAAATCGGTTTATAATGGTTCCAAAGGGTCTTATTTCGCAGCTAAAGTGGGGATGGGTCGAAATCCTATCAACCAATAAGATTTAGACAAGTTTAGGGTTTTATTTTAACCTTATCAATTATATTTAACTCTAAGTTAAATAATTTAACTTTTACCGTGTCTTTTTGTTTTCTTTCACTATATGGTTAATACACTTACTATAACATGCCAAAAGAACCCCAAATTTATTATTATTATTATATATATCATTATCTAAGTCATTTGGCCGAACATTAGATTTTTAGGAATAAAATAACAATTAATAATATAATATTTGATTTAAAAACTATTTTGTGTCAATTTTGACACTATTTGATATATGATTTTTCTGAAAGTCATAACAGAATTATATGTTCAAACCAAGTTGATTAAATCAACACTAATATATCATAGTAACCTAGAAAATTATTGTAATTCATAAAAAGTCTCAAATTACATTCATTTGAGCATTTATAACATCAATTATGTTAATATTTCCTTAAAAGGGTAATTACAGCATCATCGTTGTGTCATAAATAAATTAATTTATTTAAAGTTTAAAAATTATAAATAAAATATCATTATGTAAGAAATATTTTTAGCTTTATAATGAATATTTATAGTCGAATTTATCTTATGTATAACCCCATATTAAAAATGTTTTAGTTATTAAACATTGATTTTAACTATTTTAACTATTCATTAAATAAATTAATAATAAATGTCATAATCTAATCCAAGTGGACCTAAATGGTCATATTATATTCATAAGGTTGTTTTTGGTCGAATTACACTTATCCAATAGAATTAGTACATGTGCTAGGGTAATAGTAATATCATATTTACCCTTAGTTACCCTATTTACTATTAACCGTGGTAAAAAAAAATAAAAAGTTACTATTCACCAAAAATTATTTTCATCTCATTGAAACAAATTTTAGTCCTTGATATTAACCGTGTCTGTCGGATTTTTGAAATTCCATTCACAGAAGCGGTAAAATTAAGTTTTATGCAAAATCCAGTTTTTAACCTACCACTTAGTGGTTTCACTATTCATCGAAAATTGAAAGTTTTCAGAAAAATACCAAAAATTAGGCCTAAGCTATATTTGATATTATGAACTCCAAAATGATGTCTATTTTACCAAATTCAAAACATATCAGTTGCATTAACTAATTTAAAAATTAATTCTCGTCGTCAAAACAAATAGCGTGTTTTTAAGAGATAATAACTATCAAAAGATTGACACTAGTTTATAACTGGTTTAAATGTGAAATTACATCCAATGACCAACATTGTATTAAATTGTAAAAATATATTCTAAATATACTTTAAAACCACTCAAATTAATAATTTATCACTATTAATTATTTCTATTAAAAAAGTTGTTTTTAATTAAAATTTAGTAATTTTCACTATTCATCAGAATATGAAAGTTATCCGAAAAGTACCAAAATTTCACCCTAAGCTAATTTCGATATTACGAATCCAAAAATGAATTCCATTTTGAAAAATAAAATTTACAAAATTTTAAAAATTGGTTATTACTATTAATAACGGCTAGTTTTAATAATAACTTAATAGCATATCGTTGTTTAGCGAAACTCGGTGTTGCGTACAACACACGCTATCGTGGAAGGTCGCGATTGCGTATAATTCAAGCCAGTTCAGAGATGTGTATTGTGAAAGATCCTTTTGGTGTAGCGTATAACACAAGACATTAATAAAATATTTTTCATAAAATCTCAGGCTGTTACATTCTACCCCCCTTAAAATGAATTTCGCCCTCGAAATTCGTCGGGGTTATAAATGGTTTACTATTCGAAAGTTTCTTTAATAGAAACCCACATCGTAAAAAGGAATAACAAAACTTGGCTTTAAAAACTGATGTATGAAATGTAACGATTACCCAAATAAACTAATCACTGGGTTTCCACATAGGTGAAAATATGGATATGGAAGAGAAATCTAACCATCATGTTCTGATGGAGAGTGGTAGAGAACATGGCTATGGAAAATCCAGTAATCACAAATCCATAAATTTGTGACGATCTAAGGTACCATCTGATTCATCAGGTATAAGATCACTAGGATAACATTTTTGGTTTTCAAGATCATTTCTCTAAAGTTGATAATTTGAATTAGAATAAATACTTTCTTTATTTTGGTACAATCTCACTGTTGTTCATGCCTTGAACAATTTCCATTTCATCTCTTAAATAAATGAAGTTGAATTTGTTATTCGTGAAGTGTTAGAAGATCATGTGATAGAATGACGGGTCATTCCATCTGTCTCAAACAAAAGGTTAGAAAAAATTATATACATAAGTCGATCTATAGTGAGATAAAGCATATATGGTTCCTAAAATGAACTTATACTTCATATATCATACTGCTTAATATAATAAAACTAGTTTCTACTAAACAGGGACTTCCTGTAGGCCATTGGTAGGCGATAAAGGTCAGTCGCACTTCGGTTGTGGGTTCGATTCCCACAGCCTTGTCCGACGCGATGGGCTGTCGCCCGTCCTGCAGGTTTTCCTTTTTCTAAAACTACATTACTATAACATCCCATCAATAATATCGAATAAAAAAAACTTCTATCCTTAAACAATACTCACTTATGTCCAACATAATCCATTTCAATCTTTAGGCTTATCCATAATACTGCAGTCCACTCTCATAACATAGTGAAAACGATTACCAGAGATTTAATACCATCGTTGATCCCCATACATCATAAGATATGTTTTGTTGGTCACATTCCAAACATTCAAAGTCATTAATCATGTATTCTCTTGAATACCTTAGTGAAAACATGAATTCAGTTTAAAGTTAATACTTTCCACATACCAAAATCCTCAAAATTCTATAAACTCAAACCATGATATCACTTAGTCCTAATATCAATCATGAGCTCATGAATACTATTAAACATTTCATTTTCTTGCATATCATCTTATTTCCAAAAAATATCTCAATCACTTTGAATACCACATCAATAAATATTGCAATACTCAATGATACAACATTATTTTGGAATCCCATTACATAAACACTTAATCATTCCACCACATTGTTGTCAAATTCAACATCGCCAATAGTGATCACATGTGACTTCCCTTTATCCTTTGCCTTAAGTGGTTTCTCATGTCGATCATCACTAACCCTTGGATTAGGGCATTTATTAGCATAATGCCCCATTTCCTTGCACTTGAATCATTGAAATGTTGGTGGTGCGTTCTCTGCAGTGTTTCCTTTATTCACATCATTAGAAACCCTTTTCCATTACTTCGACACTCAGCTGCTCGATGACCTTCTTTTCCACACTTAAAACATTTTCTAGTCCCTTTAAGACAATCTCCACCTTGCTTCTTTCCACACTTTGTGCATAAGGAAAATTCATCTTCTTTTCACCATTATTCTGAGATTTCTCCTTGAACTCCATCTTTCGTTTCTTGTCAAAACCATGAGATGGATATGTAACACCAACTTCCATTTCTACCTTGATAGCACAACGCACAATTTCTTCATAGCTACTGAAGTCTCTTATAGTTAATTCCCTTCGAAGACTTGGTTTTAAGCCACTGAAAAATCGATCAACTTTACTTTCAGGTTGGATGATAATGCCAGATGCATACCTTCAAGTCTTGTAAAATTCGCTTCGTACATACCAAAAGATTCATCATCATTTTTCTTTAGTTCAAGAAACTCCTTCTCCATCTTTGTTCGAAGAATACGAGGGAAGTACTTATTGAAAAATAAGTTCTTGAACTCTTCCCATTCCATGGACTCAATTTCATATCTTTGCCTCGTATTCTTGATAAGATTCCACCATTGATCAGCTTCACCTTCCAAATGATATACTGCTAAGATGACTTTATCATGCTCAGAGCATTGAAGAACTGAAAATATCTTTTCAGTGGTACTGATCCATTGTTCAGCAACAAGTGGATCAAAAGACCCACTGAAAGAAGGTGGACGTTGCCTCATGAAGGACTCAATAGAATATTGTTCCCTTCTATTCTCATTTGAATGTCCAGAATGATTCATAGCTTTTGTAAGTATAGCAATAAGATTTTGCACTCCATCTCCCATAACATTTGTTTGTTCAGGAGGACAATCATTGCATTGTCCATTGCATTGATCAACACGGTTCCTTCGGGTTCCAACCATCGTCTAAAACCCAAAAAGAATAGTGTGAGAGGCAAAAATCATGCTAGGGAAAACAACATAATAAAGGGGAATTACCTTCAATATCTAACATCTTAGGTTTAATTCTATGATCGTTCGCATAGTTCTAGTACTATAACCTATACTTATACTTAACCTTAGGGACATCCCTAGACATACCGTAGAAATATCTCTAGGGATCTCACTAACGTTTTCGCATCCTAGTTTCCAAAGGTTGACTAAACCTTTCCTCTGATACCAACTGTAGAGACCCGAAGCTTGACGTACATGAACATTACATTACTTTTGCAGAATACTTAGTACATAACAAAAACACACACACAAGGATCGTAATAGTTTAGTGTCTTTGGAAACTCTGAATAAAATCTTCTAATCGTGGTGAAAGATCTTCAACATCTCCCATAAAGATCTTCCTTTTTTTTACCCAAAACCTTTCTTTATATCCTGGGGAAAAGAAAACATAAAAGGGTGAGCTCAAATGCTCAGTAAGGGTAAACAAAAGAAATATCAATCACATCGTATTCATAAGAACATAACATTTTGGAAATCATAACCTGCAAAAGAGATAATAATTTCATAACATGGGATAAATCATGGTAGTGAAATGTAATCACAATAATCATAACTTAAAACATGAAACTTTGTGGCATTCACATATAATCATAGAGAATCATTTCTTGTTAGTCAAGACTCATTTCCAAGACTATCTTAGTGGACAAAGTCCCTTTCTAAATCGAGTAACCCTCGTTTCAGTCCTGTTTCACTGAACCGGTATAACCTACCATTCCAGCCATGTCTATCTCATGAGATATAAAATCATTACCCAATGCATTGGAGGGAGATATAGGTCCCACCCATCTTATAATGAATCCTTTCTTATGTATGCCACATAATCATAAATCATACATCATCGCATAACATATGTAACAAAAAAATCACGACAACATAAAACAAATCATATAAGGTAAATGACTTCATAAAAATAATTCCCTCACAACATAATCAAATCAATGTAATAATTGGGATAAAAACAAAACCCTTTATTATCTTAGATGGAAAATAATTTTGATAAAACACTAAAACTCTATTCTTGAGGAAAATATCCTTTCTTCTTCATAAACACTTTTCTTTTCTTAACATGTCATACAATTATAAACTAAAAGAAGTTGATTAAAAATAAATTTGAAAACTTGTAAAGGAATCTTCTTGGAAATAATGTTTTAAGAATCCATTCATGCCGTATAAGTTAAAAAAACATTCTTCGTACTTTTGTCGGAAAAGTCAAAAAGTACCTCGTACGAAAAAACGACAAAAGATTCCTTTCATATTCTTTACTAAAAACTCACTAAAGGGTAAAATTGGATTTAAACTATAGTAAGTGGATGGAAAAAATATTACATATTGAGGGAACATGGATGTGGATGATAAAATACACCCCAGTAAATACCAAAGTATAAACAATCTCGGATAAAAATGAGATTGTGATATTTCCCTTACCTTAGGTCCAACTTGCTTTGTAAGTGTCCGAACCTCCTGTATAATGATTTAAATCATGTTATTGACTTATTCCAGAATCATATTCATTGTTATTATATCATATATGGTCCACTTATGACTTTATATTACCTGTTCTTTTGTAAATTCATGTTAAAGTAGCGTTTTGGGTAAAATCGTCTCATTTGTCGTTCGTGTTTTTAACTTGTAATTATTAATATGATTACTTGGATCATGATTACTTATATCCAGAATGTAAAACATGATTGATATATAATATATATTCAGAATATATATATATATATATATATATATATATAATATCGATAAATGGAATGAAATACACCGTTCATGGAGACGGTAGTCCGTACGTACGCATGAACGCTGTATTCATTTTCTTATTGAAGTGAATGGAATTAAGTAGATGACATAAATATAAATTTACATAAATCCAGTATCATTATTATGTCATATATTTCATCAGTACTTATTATATATACTTTATAATCATTCATGAATGGTTAATCATTGAGAATGAATCTCATCGCGTCGTGGAGACGGTAGTCCGTACGTACGCACGAGCGATGATATCATTCCCATGGTCGTGGAATTGTGTTGAAGTGTATGTATACTATTTCAGTATCAATATCACTTTATAATAATCATATATAGTTACTCATTAAACCATTATACCCATCCAATTAAGGTGGTGGCGGAAAATAGATTACACCACGGCGTGGAGACGGTATTCCGTACGTACGCACGCGCGGTGATTTATTTTTCCATAGGATGGATAGATGGTGAAATAGGGGTGTTTCATACTTATAATAACATATAAGTATATGAGTGATACTGATGTTATTACTTCATAATGAAACAACCTATGAATAAGAAGTGGAAGAAGAAATAAAGATGAAAGAATTGGTAACGGTAATTACCTCTTCTTTGAAGCGCCTCTTTGAATCCTCCACTTAGGGAACTAAGATTGGTCTTTGAAGAAGACTAGGACCACTAGGATTATTCTAGGGAAGTGGAGAAGAGATTTTGTCAGGGGTTGGCCGAGCTTGAGTGCTCAAATTGGTGTGAGGAGGAGGGGGATGAGGTGTCCTTTTATAAGGGAGGAGAGGGGCACCTTAGGAATACCTCAAAATATTATTTTATATTAAAGTCAAAATCGGTTTATAATGGTTCAAAGGGTCTTATTTCGGAGCTAAAGTGGGGATGGGTCGAAATCCTATAAACCAATAATATTTAGACAAGTTTAGGGTATTATGTTAACCTTATCAATTAGATTTAACTCTAAGTTAAATAATTTAACTTTTACCGTGTCTTTTTGTTTTCTTTCACTATATGGTTAATACACTTACTATAACATGCCAAAAGAACCCCAAATTGTTTATTATTAATATATATATCATTAGCTAAGTCATTTGTCCGAACATTAGATTTTTAGGAATAAAATAACAATTAATAATATAATATTTGATTTAAAAACTATTTTGTGTCAATTTTAACACTATTTGATATATGATTTTTCTGAAAGTCATAACAGAATTATATGTTCGAACCAAGTTGATTAAATCAACACTAATATATCATAGTAACCTATAAAATTATTGGAATTCATAAAAAGTCTCAAATTACATTCATTTGATCATTTATAACATCGATTATGTTAATATTTCCTTAAAAGGGTAATTATTGCATCATCGTTGTGTCATAAATAAATTAATTTATTTAAAGTTTAAAAATTATAAATAAAATATCATTATGTAAGAAATCTTTTTAGCTTTATAATGAATATTTATAGTCGAATTTATCTTATGTATAACCCCATATTAAAAATGTTTTAGTTATTAAACTTTGATTTTAACTATTTTAACTATTCATTAAATAAATTAATAATAAATGTCATAATCTAATCCAAGTGGACCTAAATGGTCATATTATATTCATAAGGTTGTTTTTGGTCGAATTACACTTATCCAATAGAATTAGGACATGTGTTAGGGTAATAGTAATATCATATTTACCCTTAGTTACCCTATTTACTATTAACCGTGGTAAAAAAAAATAAAAAGTTACTATTCACCAAAAAATTATTTTCATCTCATTGAAACACATTTTAGTCCTTGATATTAACCGTGTCTGTCGGATTTTTGAAATTCCATTCACAGAAGCGGTAAAATTAAGTTTTATGCAAAATTCAGTTTTTAATCTACCACTTAGTGGTTTCACTATTCATCGAAAATTGAAAGTTTTCAGAAAAATACCAAAAATTAGGCCTAAGCTATATTTGATATTATGAACTCAAAAATGATGTCTATTTTACCAAATTCAAAACATATCAGTTGCATTAACTAATTTAAAAATTAATTCTCGTCGTCAAAACAAATAGCGTGTTTTTAAGAGATAATAACTATCAAAAGATTGACACTAGTTTATAACTGGTTTAAATGTGAAATTACATCCAATGACCAACATTGTATTAAATTGTAAAAATATATTCTAAATATACTTTAAAACCACTCAAATTACTAATTTATCACTATTAATTATTTCTATTAAAAAAGTTGTTTTTAATTAAAATTTAGTAATTTTCACTATTCATCAGAATATGAAAGTTATCCGAAAAGTACCAAAATTTCACCATAAGCTAATTTCGATATTACGAATCCAAAAATGAATTCCATTTTGAAAAATAAAATTTACAAAATTTTAAAAATTGGTTATTACTATTAATAACGGCTAGTTTTAATAATATCTTAATAGCATATCGTTGTTTAGCGAAACTCGGTGTTGCGTACAACACACGCTATCGTGGAAGGTCGCGATTGCGTATAATTCAAGCCAGTTCAGAGATGTGTATTGTGAAAGATCCTTTTGGTGTAGCGTATAACACAAGACATTAATAAAATATTTTTCATAAAATCTCAGGCTGTTACATTCTACCCCCCTTAAAATGAATTTCGCCCTCGAAATTCGTCGGGGTTATAAATGGTTTACTATTCGAAAGTTTCTTTAATAGAAACCCACATCGTAAAAAGGAATAACAAAACTTGGCATTAAAAACTAAAGTATGAAATGTAACGATTACCCAAATAAACTAATCACTGGGTTTCCACATAGGTGAAAATATGGATATGGAAGAGAAATCTAACCATCATGTTCTGATGGAGAGTGGTAGAGAACATGGCTATAGAAAATCCAGTAATCACAAATCCATAAATTTGTGACGATCTAAGGTACCATCTGATTCATCAGGTATAAGATCACTAGGACAACATTTTTGGTTTTCAAGATCATTTCTCTAAAGTTGAAAATTTGAATTAGAATAAATACTTTCTTTATTTTGGTACAATCTCACTGTCGTTCATGCCTTGAACAATTTCCATTTCATCTCTTAAATAAATGAAGTTGAATTTGTTATTTGGGAAGTGTTAGAAGATCATGTGATAGAATGACGGGTCATTCCATCTGTCTCAAACAAAAGGTTAGCAAAAATTATATACATAAGTCGATCTATAGTGAGATAAAGCATATATGGTTCCTAAAATGGACTTATACTTCATATATCATACTTCTTAATATAATAAAACTAGTTTCTACTAAACAGGGACTTCCTGTAGTCCAGTGGTAGGCGATAAAGGCCAGTCGCACTTCGGTTGTGGGTTCGATTCCCACAGCCTTGTCCGACGCGATGGGCTGTCGCCCGTCCTGCAGGTTGTCCATTTTCTAAAACTACATTACTATAACATCCCATCAATAATATCGAATAAAAAAACTTCTATCCTTAAACAATACTCACTTATGTCCAACATAATCCATTTCAATCTTTATGCTTATCCATAATACTGTAGTCCACTCTCATAACATAGTGAAAACGATTACCAGAGATTTAATACCATCGTTGATCCCCATACATCATAAGATTTGTTTTGTTGGTCACATTCCAAACATTCAAAGTCCTTAATCATGTATTCTCTTGAATACCTTAGTGAAAACATGAATGCAGTTAAAAGTTAACACTTTCCACATACCAAAATCCTCAAAATTCTATAAACTCAAACCATGATATCACTTAGTCCTTATATCAATCATGAGCTCATGAATACTATTAAACATTTCATTTTCTTGCATATCATCTTATTTCCAAAAAATATCTCAATCACTTTGAATACCACATCAATAAATATTGCAATACTCAATGATACAACATTATTTTGGAATCCCATTACATAAACACTTAATCATTCCACCACATTGTTGTCATATTCAACATCGCCAATAGTGATCGCATGTGACTTCCCTTTATCCTTTGCCTTAAGTGGTTGCTCATGTCGATCATCACTAACCCTTGGATTAGGGCATTTATTAGAATAATGCCCCATTTCCTTGCACTTGAAGCATTGAAATGTTGGTGGTGCGTTCTCTGCAGTGTTTGCTTTATTCACATCATTAGAAACCCTTTTTCCATTACTTCGACACTCAGCTGCTCGATGACCTTCTTTTCCACACTTAAAACATTTTATAGTCCCTTTAAGACAATCTCCACCATGCTTCTTTCTACACTTTTTGCATAAGGAAAAATTCATCTTCTTTTCACCATTATTCTGAGATTTCTCCTTGAACTCCATCTTTCGTTTCTTGTCAGAACCATGAGATGGATATGTAACACCAACTTCCATTTCTACCTTGATAGCACAACGCACAATTTCTTCATAGCTACTGAAGTCTCTTATAGCTAATGCCCTTCAAAGACTTGGTTTTAAGCCACTGAAAAATCGATCAACTTTACTATCAGGTTGGATGATAATGCCAGATGCATACCTTCAAGTCTTGTAAAATTCGCTTCGTATATACCAACAGATTCATCATCTTTTTGCTTTAGTTCAAGAAACTTCTTATCCATCTTTGTTCGAAGAATACGAGGGAAGTACTTATTGAAAAATAAGTTCTTGAACTCGTCCCATTCCATGGACTCAATTTCATCTCTTTGCCTCATATTCTTGATAAGATTCCACCATTGATCAGCTTCACCTTCCAAACGATATACTGCTAAGATGACTTTATCATGCTCAGAACATTGAAGAACTGAAAATATATTTTCAGTGGTACTGATCCATTGTTCAGCAACAAGTGGATCAGAAGACCCACTGAAAGAAGGTGGACGTTGCCTCATGAAGGACTCAATAGAATATTGTTCCCTTTTCTGCTCATTTGGAAGTCCAGAATGATTCATAGCTTGTGTAAGTATAGCAATAAGATTTTTCACTCCATCTCCCATAACATTTGTTTGTTCAGGAGGACAATCATTGCATTTTCCATTGCATTGATCAACACGGTTCCTTCGGGTTCCAACCATCGTCTAAAACCCAAAAAGAATAGTGTGAGAGGAAAAAATCATGCAAGGGAAAACAACATAATAAAGGGGAATTACCTTCAATATCTAACATCTTAGGTTTAATTCTATGATCGTTAGCGTAGTTCTAGTACTATAACCTATACTTATACTTATCCTTAGGGACATCCCTAGACATACCGTAGAAATATCTCTAGGGATCTCACTAACGTTTTCGCATCCTAGTTTCTAAAGGTTGACTAAACCCTTCCTCTGATACCAACTGTAGAGACCCGAAGCATGACGTACATGAACATTACATTACTTTTACGGAATACTTAGTACATAACGAAAACACACACACAAGGATCGTAATAGTTTAGTGTCTTTGTAAACTCGGAATAAAATCTTCTAATCGTGGTGAAATATCTTCAGCATCTCCCATAAAGATCTTCCTTTTTTTACCTAAAACCTTTCATTATATCCTGGGGAAAAGAAAACATAAAAGGGTGAGCTCAAATGCTCAGTAAGGGTAAACAAAAGAAATATCAATCACATCGTATTCATAAGAACATAACATTTTGGAAATCATAACCTGCAAAAGAGAGAATAATTTCATAACATGGGATAAATCATGGCAGTGAAATGTAATCACAATAATCATAACTTAAAACATGAAACTTTGTGGCATTCACATATAATCATAAAGAATCATTTCTTGTTAGTCAAGACTCATTGCCAAGACTATCTTAGTGGACAAAGTCCCTTTCTAAATCGAGTAACCCTCGTTTCAGTCATGTTTCACTGAACCGGTATAACCTACCATTCCAGCCATGTCTATCTCATGAGATATAAAATCTTTACCCAATGCATTGGAGGGAGATATAGGTCCCACCCATCTTATAATGAATCCTTTCTTATGTATGCCACATACTCATAAATCATACATCATCTCATAACACATGTAACAAAAACATCATGACATCATAAAACAAATCATATAAGGTAAATGACTTCATAAAAATAATTCCCTCACAACATAATCAAATCAATGTAATAATTGGGATAAAAACAGAACCCTTTATTATCTTAGATGGAAAATAATTTTGATAAAACACTAAAACTCCATTTTTGAGGAAAATATCATTTCTTCTTCATAAACACTTTTCTTTTTTTAACATGTCATACAATTATAAACTAAAAGAAGTTTATTAAAAATAAACTTGAAAACTTGTAAAGGAATCTTCTTGAAAATAATGTTTTAAGAATCCATTCATGCCGTATAAGTTAAAAAAAAACATTCTTCGTACTTTTGTCGGAAAAGTCAAAAAGTACCTCGTACGAAAAAACGACGAAAGATTCCTTTCATATTATTTACTAAGAACTCTCTAAAGGGTAAAATTGGATTTAAACTATAGTAAGTGGATGGAAAAAATATTACATATTTAGGGAACATGGATGTGGATGATAAAATACACCTCAGTAAATACCAAAGTATAAACAATCTCGGATAAAAATGAGATTGTGATATTTCCCTTACCTTAGGTCCGACTTGCGTTGTAAGTGTCCGAACCTCCTGTATAATGATTTAAATCATGTTATTGACTTATTCCAGAATCATATTCATTGTTATTATATCATATATGGTCCACTTATGACTTTATATTACCTGTTCTTTTGTAAATTCATGTTAAAGTAGCGTTTTGGGTAAAATCGTCTCATTTGTCGTTCGTGTTTTTAACTTGTAATTATTAATATGATTACTTGGATCATGATTACTTATATCCAGAATGTAAAACATGATTTATATATAATATATATTCAGAATATATATATATATATATAATATCGATAAATGGAATGAAATACACCGTTCATGGAGACGGTAGTCTGTACGTACGCATGAACGCTGTTTTCATTTTCTTATTGAAGTGAATGGAATTAAGTAGATGACATACATATAAATTTACATAAATCCAGTATCATTATTATGTCATATATTTCATCAGTACTTATTATATATACTTTATAATCATTCATGAATGGTTATTCATTGAGAATGAATCTCATCGCGTCGTGGAGACGGTAGTCCGTACGTACGCACGAGCGATGATATCATTCCCATGGTCGTGGAATTGTGTTGAAGTGTATGTATACTATTTCAGTATCAATATCACTTTATAATAATCATATATAGTTACTCATTAAACCATTATACCCATCCAATTAAGGTGGTGGCGGAAAATAGATTACACCACGGCGTGGAGACGGCATTCCGTACGTACGCACACGCGGTGATTTCTTTTTCCGTAGGATGGATAGATGGTGAAATAGGGTTGTTTCATACTTATAATAACATATAAGTATATGAGTTATACTGATGTTATTACTTCATAATGAAACAACCTATGAATAAGAAGTGGAAGAAGAAATAAAGATGAAAGAATTGGTAACGGTAATTACCTCTTCTTTGAAGCGCCTCTTTGAATCCTCCACTTAGGGAACTAAGATTGGTCTTTGAAGAAGACTAGGACCACTAGGATTATTCTAGGGAAGTGGAAAAGATATTTTTTCAGGGGTTGGCCGAGCTTGAGTGCTCAAATTGGTGTGAGGAGGAGGGGGAGGAGGTGTCCTTTTATAAGGGAGGAGAGGGGCACCTTAGGAATACCTCAAAATATTATTTTATATTAAAGTCAAAATCAGTTTATAATGGTTCCAAAAAGTCTTATTTCGGAGCTAAAGTGGGGATGGGTCGAAATCCTATCAACCAATAATATTTAGACAAGTTTAGGGTATTATTTTAACCTTATCAATTAGATTTAACTCTAAGTTAAATAATTTAACTTTTACCGTGTCTTTTTGTTTTCTTTCACTATATGGTTAATACACTTACTATAACATGCCAAAAGAACCCCAAATTGTTTATTATTAATATATATATCATTATCTAAGTCATTTTGCCGAACCTTAGATTTTTAGGAATAAAATAACAATTAATAATATAATATTTGATTTAAAAACTATTTTGTGTCAATTTTTACACTACTTGATATATGATTTTTCTGAAAGTCATAACAGAATTATATGTTCGAAACAAATTGATTAAATCAACACTAATATATCATAGTAACCTAGAAAATTAGTTTAATTCATAAAAAGTCTCAAATTACATTCATTTGAGCATTTATAACTTCAATTATGTTAAAATTTCCTTAAAAGGGTAATTACTGCATCATCGTTGTGTCATAAATTAATTAATTTATTTAAAGTTTAAAAATTATAAATAAAATATCATTATGTAAGAAATATTTTTATCTTTCTAATGAATATTTATAGTCGAATTTATCTTATGTATAAACCCATATTAAAAATGTTTTAGTTATTAAACTTTGATTTTAACTATTTTAACTATTCATTAAATAAATTAATAATAAATGTCATAATCTAATCCAAGTAGACCTAAATGGTCATATTATATTCATAAGGTTGTTTTTGGTCGAATTACACTTATCCAATAGAATTAGGACATGTGTTAGGGTAATAGTAATATCATATTTACCCTTAGTTACCCTATTTACTATTAACCGTGGTAAAAAAAATAAAAAGTTACTATTCACCAAAAATTATTTTCATCTCATTGAACCACATTTTAGTCCTTGATATTAACCGTGTCTGTCGGAGTTTTGAAATTCCATTCACAGACGCGGTAAAATTAAGTTTTATGCAAAATTCAGTTTTTAACCTACCACTTAGTGGTTTCACTATTCATCGAAAATTGAAAGTTTTCAGAAAAATACCAAAAATTAGGCCTAAGCTATATTTGATATTATGAACTCAAAAATGATGTCTATTTTACCAAATTCAAAACATATCAGTTGCATTAACTAATTTAAAAATTAATTCTCGTCGTCAAAACAAATAGCGTGTTTTTAAGAGATAATAACTATCAAAAGATTGACACTAGTTTATAACTGGTTTAAATGTGAAATTACATCCAATGACCAACATTGTATTAAATTGTAAAAATATATTCTAAATATACTTTAAAACCACTAAAATTAATAATTTATCACTATTAATTATTTCGATTAAAAAAGTTGTTTTTAATTAAAATTTAGTAATTTTCACTATTCATCATAATATGAAAGTTATCCGAAAAGTACCAAAATTTCACCCTAAGCTAATTTTGATATTACGAATCCAAAAATGAATTCCATTTTGAAAAATAAAATTTACAAAATTTCAAAAAGTAGTTATTACTATTCATAACGGCTAGTTTAAATAATATCTTAATAGCATATCGTTGTTTAGCGAAACTCGGTGTTGCGTACAACACACGCTATCGTGGAAGGTCGCGATTGCGTATAATTCAAGCCAGTTCAGAGATGTGTATTGTGAAATCTCCTTTTGGTGTAGCGTATAACACAAGACATTAATAAAATATTTTTCATAAAAACTCGGGCTGTTACACTACCACATGAATATGGATCCGAGGCCAGCTGAATAGAACATTATATGAGATTTCCTACTAGATTACCATGAACTCAGCATCCTATGTGAGTTTCAAAAAGTGAGTTTCATGCTTGATCTCCTTAAGAGGACTTTTCCCATGCTTATCATACCATTTTATGTTCGTATTTATAAGAGAGAAATTTCCTTCTCTATATCCCAAAACATGAACGGTACATATCAATATGAGTTTGATCCTAAAACAATTATCAATCAGATCCATTTGGGGTTCGACATTATCAAGTATTCATGATACATAGTGGTGTAAAATGTTTCTTAAGATGACTTCTTCATAATCATAATCTGTGAACGAGATAACAACATGACATTCTGATGACATGGTATCCACTTGATAAATCTCAACTAAAGTGACTTTGATATTGAATTCTTGGGGGCTTTGGAGGGATTAAACAAGTTCCTTCTTGATTTCTTTTGAAATATGAATCACATACAAGGTTGATATCTTAGATTAGGAAACTGAAAACTATTTCAGAATATCATAATTTTGTGCCAGAGTTAAGAGAACCCCTATGTGGGTTTTCTCCCTGTTGTGTGGATTATAAGCCGAGAAATATATGGTAAATGGGTCTAGTGCTTGTGAAGTGATAAAGGGAGAATCTACTTTCATTGGAATAGGTCATGGTGTCCTTCCATGTTGTCTAGGATGGTCAGATAATCACAACACTCATAGACTGTCGTGTAAGAAAATTGGATGAGGAATACAACTGGAGTGTTTCGTGAAACCTACATGTCATTATTGGGAATACTAGAGTGATTTTATAGGGGTATCAGCTACATATATATATCCTTTAAGGTAATTTGATTAAATTATTGGTTTCTACCACACCCATGTTGTTCCCTGTATCCTTAGTTCTAATGCATACGGGTTATAGTTCCATAATAAATTGTAGGGAACTCATACTCAGAGGAACATTCATCATAACAAAACTTTTCTTCCTAGTGTATAATTTTCATAGAACCTTGGACAATATATTCTTCTAATGAGGGTTCTATTTTATGTGTTGATTCTCATACATCGGATGTTGTAGGTATAAAATATGAATGAGTTAGGGCCTTTGTTAGAAAATAATAAGACTCTTCCCCTTCTGTTTCTCCCCATGTATGATGTAATTATCCATATTCAGGAGGCATATTTGATTACACCTACCTGTTTGGAGTGAAATTTATGTGTCTACGAAGATATTCTCTCATGTTGGTGTGATCTTGGTCAACTATTACTCAATTCATCCATTTGCTGAAATTCAACCAACGCATAACTAGGACATCCTACCAATAACCTTATTCTTCTAATTAGAAAATGGTTATGTAGATCACTTATGATGGGGAGTTATAAAAAATCACAATTCCATAATCAATCATGCTCTGGTTGACATATTTGAAGATGAAGAATTCTGGGATGTTGTGATCCAACCTTCTGTGAAAAAGGAAATTAGTTTGGATGATGGTTGAGGTTGACCTCATTAGGACTCTAGCGCTTTGGAAGCTTGATAAGGTTATGTTCCATGGATATAAGGAAATAATCAGGGACATAACCATTTCATTAGGAGTACACATTAATCATAAATTAATAAAATCTCATGTGACCCTGATCTCTTATTGATTATGGATGAGGGAGATTTCATATTTTTTACCGCTCGATATGAGGTTATGAGATGTTAGGGAGATACCTAGGTTCTTGATTTGGAACTGATGATGGTTTGGAGTAAAATATATATTTTATTCCATGTCATGAATTTTACCATGTTCATGAATGTGTGATTAGATACTTATCATGGGATTAATGAATTTCTTCTTCCAAAAATTGTGTCATTTATAAGAACTCACAAAACCAATGGGGATACTTTATTAAGGTCAGAGATGTATGCAACTCATCCCAAGAATTTCAATAATCTATTTAAAATTAATTTCTACTCTGATAGTGAGATTTTGAGTGAATAGGATAAAGACTTCCATCTAGATATGAAGTCATACACCCTATAATTTTCAAAATCCATGTAGTTAATTAGGTCGAAATAATTTTCCCATCAGCATGGAGATGAACTGGTAATGTAAATGATCACGATGGTCTTCTTATCCTGAAACTAATCATGTTGGATGATTTTTTTACCAAACAAAGGTTGGCCCTGCTAGTTTTTGTACAAAACATCTCAGATTTTTGACCTCATGTTGATCATGATGTCCCACCACTAGATCACATCAGGATACAAAATGTGTGAGATGTTGCTCTCGGTCTCCCATGCCATCAAAAGTGGGGAAGGCTAGATTTCATAAATTTGGGGGAGGTAAATATGAATGCACAAATTTTGTAAATGGATTTCACTATAGTTTCACAAGTGATTGTCAACCTTCCATGTATTCCATTTGAGTATGCAGGGACTAAATGGTGTTTTGAAATATTAATGGTACTGTTGTTTGAGCCACCTCCCATCTATATGGGATTGAGAAAGGCTTTATGAGGTGCCTTTATTTTCTTCTCCCTCTAATTCTCAATTCATACAAAGAGAGAATGATTACCCTGATGAGGGATAGGTAGTCACTCTAACTGGGGAGTGTCATGATCATTTTCAACATCCTCGTTTATATAGACCAGATTCCTAGATCCAGAGTTAGCCTAATGCTCATATGTATCTATTACAGAAAGATCAACTATGGGAGGAATAATTTTATTCTCTTCTAAAAGATGATACCCAGTGGGAATGTTACCCATGAATTTATCCTATATGATTTATCTATATGTTCAAAATCCATTCTCATATCATGAAAAGTTTTCCTCCATTGATGGATTTTTGTTTCTCCTAGTTGTTGATTGGGATGTAGCCATGCCATTGGGTTTATCTATAGAATTTTTCTACCTAATAGGTAGAAACACTATATTTAGAGGTTCCATATTTTGGAGTTATATCTAGTTCTGGTTACATGAAATTTTCGTGGGTGTATCGAGGAACTCCTCTCATGGAATTTTTTCTGCATTTTTTCCCCCTTCATCTATGTATTGATCCAAAATATCTTTTGTGTTGACTGTGACAACATTTAAATATGTTTATCAGGAAATGGTAGTTTTCCAATTACATTCAATGAAATTTGATGATTTTGTACTTCCCTATTTAGGGAAATTTCATTCAACCCTATAAATTTTGGAGCATTTCAGTTAGGGACCCCGAAAGGGTTTGATTACCTTCACCGTATTCTCACCCAGTCATGGTCTTTGAATAATGAAACTGAGGGAGATTTATTTTGTTCTTGATTAATGTTACTCAAATAGAATAGGTTCATCTTTTTGTGGGTGGAATGGATGGAATTATATCTTTTGAAATTTTCCTCCCAACACTGAGAAGACTGATTCCATTTATGGGGATGATGGTAATGAAAATTCCCCTTAGTCCTACAATATGGGGATTATTTAGGTCCACCATTATCATTGGTCAATCCTTTTGTTTAGGATTCAATGATTATAGTAAAGAATTTTATGATTCTTGGTAAGTAAACTGACGTATAAATTCCCCCATTTTAGTGTCCGTTGGTTGATCTTAAACATCGTTGATTTTCCCATGTCCCACATGGGGTATAATGATTATCGTCATGATGATTGTGATATAAATTCCCCTAGCATAGAGGGCTGATATTTTCTTCTAGATGGTACTGATATGTCATAAATCCTCTTGAAATTTTACATTCCTAAGGGTAGAGATGGTGTTAGATATTCCCCCATCCTGGTGGGGTAGGTTCTATCATGTAAGGATGATATGATAGCTATTATTGAAAATTTTATGATGTCGTGATACTATTCTCATGTACGATATAGTTGCAATGGTATCCCAGGACGGGAGTTAGTTTCTCAGATAATTTTTTGAGTTGGTCACAATTGCAGCCTCTGTGTATTAAATGATTATATTGTTTCGAGGGTCCGAGTTCTAAGATCTATTTGTTTTCCTCTCCCTCCATTTTTGATGTCCTGACACCACTGAAGCTGGAAAATTATGTAATAGTGACTGACTTCCTAGAATGTTACCTAGTCCCCTAATTTCTATGGATGGTATGACATTACAGTACCCCATATATAAGGTGTTTTATTGTTCAGGAAACATAGTGAAGTGCTGAAATACCCCTAAATTCCACATTACGATTCTCATTGAATAACAAAATATCTTGCGTTGTACAAAACGTCGAGTTCCAACACACCATGACCAATCAAACTAGCCGTTATTAATATTGATACCCACTTTTTAAAATTTTATAAATTTCATTTTTCCAAATGGACTCTATTATTTTATTTGGAATATCAAAATTAGATTAGGGTGAATTTTTTGTATTTTTATGAAAACATAAATTTTTTATGAATAGGGAAAAACACTACTTTACTGTTTAAAACCAACTTTTTATTTAAATAATTTGTTTTCTTATTTAAATTTTTTAGGTGAAAATAGATACATAATACCTATATATGTTCAATGAAATTCATTGGATTCATTTTATAAAAAGATTAGATATATAAAATTTTATTGAACTTTTTAACGTCTTTTACCCCCTTCTAGGAACATTTGCAAATTTGTATAAAACATAATTGAACCACTTATGTGAATTTAATTTCAAAAATCCAATATACATGGTTGATATCAGTAAGTAAAATGTGGTTCAATAAGATGAAAATAATTTTTGCTGAATAGTAATTTTTGAATTTTATTTTACCACGGTTAGAAGTAAATAATGTAATTAAAGGTAAAAATGATATTATAATTACCCTAACACGTTTCCTAATTTAGTTGGATAAGTTTATTTCAACAAAAATAAACATTTGGAATAAAATATTGTCATTTTGGTCTACATGGATTAGATTCAAACATTTATTCTTATTTTATTTAAATAAGAGTAAAAAGTGTTATATTCAATGTTTAATAAATAAAAAAGTTTTAATATAAGGTTATATAAAAAATAATTTCAACAATAAATATTAATTATAAAGATAAAAAGATTTCCTACATAATGGTATTTTATTTATAATTTTTTAGACAATACATATTTAAATTTATTTATGACACAATGATGAGGTTGTAATAACATTATTATTGAAATATTAAAATAATTGATATTATAAATATTAATATAATTGTAAATTGAGAGTTTTAATGTATTCCAAGAATTTTCTAGGTTAATATGACATGTTAGGGTTGACTAAATAAATTGTTTCGAATTAATAGAGTTCTTATGAAATTCAAAAAAACCAATTACTAAATAGTGCCAAAATTGAAATAAATGATTTTAAAAAAAAAATTCAATATTATTAATTGATATAATATTCCTAAAAATCTAAGGTTCAGAAAAAGAACATTATTAAGGTTAGATATATGAATAATGAACCACTTTGGGTTATCTAGTATTTTTATAGTAAGTTTATTAACCATTTATTATAATATTACCAGATTATGTGGTAAAAGTTAAACTATTTAAATAAGAGGTAATTCTAAAGGAGAAGGTTAATATGGGGACCTAAACCTGTCTAAACCGATTGGCTGATTGGTTTTCATCTCATCCCCAAAATTTTCTTGTAATAAATTCTTTTTGGAGATTTTATAAACTGAATATGATTGTATAATAAAATAATATTTCAAACATTTCCTAAAGTGACCCTCACCTCTCTTATAAAAAGCTTCTTCCCCTTCTCTCAAAATCACATCTCCAAATACATTTCACTCATCCAAACCCTAATAAAATATCCCCTCCATTACCCTCAATTAAAGTGAGATGCCTTACTTTGATCAGAATCTAACCTAAGGATACCTTTTGATGAAATCAAAATGAAGCTCCCAAAGAAGTGGTAATAATTTCATCACCTCTTTCAAAGTTCTTTTATTCTTCCACTTCCTCATTATTCCATGTTTCTATACCAAAATAATAACTCCAGTACCTTATTATTACTATTATGTTGTTATATATATTATACAACTGTATTCATTATCATAGCCATCCTATGAATGACAATGTCACCAAACTTGTGTACGTATGGCTTACTATCTTCATGTTGTGGTGTAGTTTGTTATTCAACACTTCGTTATTTGGATGGGTATAATAATGAGTATAATTGATAAAAATAATAAATATAAAATTTTAATTATTCTTTATATATGATGCACCAACCAATTAAATATGATTTCACCATCAATAAAATGATATTGTCCCTCGTGCGTACGAATGGATTACCGTCTCCACAAATGCGATGAGATTCATTCCCCATCGTAATCATTCCAGAATAATTTTCATTTCATGATTAATTTTTTTTATGAACTTAATATCATCCATGATATGAATCAAATACATAATATTCATAAAAAACATGAATTACTTAACTAATCATATAAAATAATACGAATCATTTAACACCCGAAACAATGATACTACAGAAATATTATTAAAAAAGACATATTAGAATATCATATATGATTTAATATTTATGTATGTGGTTCTTATATAATTTAATAACAATTATTTAACTATTATACAATAGGTTAACGTATCCTCGATCAAGGAATAGTACAAGTTATGGGTTAATTTTACAATCTCTTTATTATCTGATATTATTAATACGTAAGAATCTATCGGGACCTCTTTATCATCCACATCTGTGTTTCTTAAAAATTTATTTGAAAATTTTTTTACTAATTCCTGGACTATGTTTTAAATTCATTTATACCATTGTTTTACTTTTTATAAAAAAATTATAAATGAATCTTTTTGTATTTTTCCAAACAAGGTTCTTTACGACATTTTCGTAAAAATTAAGTAAAGAATGTTTTTTTAACTTATACATCGAGTGTGGTTATTTTCCACCATTATAAAACCGTTGAAGCTTCCCTTACAAGCTTATAAAAATATTTTCAAAATAAATGTTTTCTTTTATAATTATGTGACTTTTAAATGATTTCAAAAGATAAATAGATATTTCTCTCAAATAGTTTTGATTTCATCTATGTCAAATACTTTAATAGATTTTACACATGTTTGAAGTAGTTTTATTATGATACAATATTTTATATTTTATTGATGGTTTTGTGATATGTTTGGTTGTGGATATATTATTTTGATTCCATTCTTGTCTTATGGTTAATGTATTAACATTTTGTATTCTAGTTTTAATAAGAATGTTTATGTTATGTTTCAACCTTTTCATATGAGGAATACATTGGACTTAGTAGGTGATGGGTGGAGTCCTATATAGCTCCTCGATGTATTGGTAGGTGTCATGAGACAAACTAGTGTCTTAGCTCAAGGACTTAAAAAAATCTTATTTGTTGTCTTGGACAGAGGCCTTGACTGTGTGGTTATGATGTCTAGCTTTATGCATTACATTATAATGAAATTAGCTATTGATGTTACATGTGATTATTAGACTAGTATAATATCTATGTGAATAAGAAAATCAAATTATTTATATTTATATTTTCCATATTATAAGGATGTTTATGTTTAAAAGGCTTTTGTTTTAGTCATAAAAATTTCCTTAAAAGATTAGTCTTATTTATGAATGTTTCCACTATATTGTTATCCTTACTGAGCGTTTGAGCTCACCCCTTTATATATTTTATGTATTCTAGTATTTGAAGAGGTATATTATAACCGAACTATAGGGATAGGCTAAGGGATATGAGTGTGATCAAATGGGGAAAAATGTTGTTGTTTTTTTATTTCATGATATAATGTAAAACTTATGTATGCATCTTGTACTTCTAAGACTACTAAACTACTCAGTCTTTCAAGACATGATATCTTGTGATCAGGCCAATGTTATTTAATAATGCACTGACTTTGGGTAACTAGGTTTGGGGTGTTACATTTGGTATCAGAGGAAGATTTGTAAAAACCATGGAAACTAGATTTACAAACACTCTTATTAGAGAGTGTTTCACTAAGATAGGATAAGTATAGAAGAACTTCCAAAAAATAGTAATGTAGAGATTTTGTGTATTTTTCAAAAAATACATCCATGTCTGGATACGAGTTGGCAGAGGTGGATCTTGTAGAGATATACCTAGGAGTGAATACTTAGACAAGGAGTTTTGGGCTTGACCAGGGGTATCCTAATACATGACAATGGGCCTTGAAACACTATTGGTTATGACACTACTAGGGTATATACTTAGGATAATTCACATTTTCATTAAAAATTATTATAAAGGATTTATGAGTAAATACCTCCTCAAGAAAACATTTTTTTATGACTATGGATTATATTCATAAACTATTCTATTTATGTTAGGTATTTTACTAGTTTGGAATTATTTATTGTGATTCATAAAATAATCTAGTGTATACCATTGTTTAGAAATGGAGCTTAGTGAATAAAATGGAAACCGTATGCATGCACGTAATCTATATAGAAATTTCCCTCCTACTAAATATAATTATAATGTAGCTAGTCATATAACTTGGGCTGAACAACTTATAACCATACTGAGATAAGTTTCTCAGGTTATGAATAATAACCTTACCCATATAGATCACCCTGATCAACAATGTAGAGGATCAATGGTAGACCTCTTCATGATTCCACAAACACCAACATTCAATGGGTCTAAAAATCCATTTATAGCTGAGCAGTGGATAAGTTCCTTAGGGGAAAAATTTCATGCTTTGGGAAGTATAAAAATGGAAGAAGATGTCGTGGAAGTTTATTGCCTCACGGGAGATGGATATCAATGGTGTTCATTAATAAAAAACACAAAAAAGGATAAAGAAGAATGAAATATGGAATGGTGGGAGTTTAAATAACTTTTATTAGAAAAATAATTCCCTCTTGACCATCGAGAAGATATGGAAAGACAATTTATGTGTCTAAGGAAAAAGGAGGATGAGACTTTCCCAAATAATGAGGCTCACTTTAAAATGTTATCAAGGCATGTAGTAGATTATATAGGTAAACGAGGCTTAAAATTGATCGACTCTTTGATAGATTAAAACGATTTCTCCATCGACCATTAGTCTCATGATCCTTCTCATTGTACGAAGATACTCTCTCATGCTCTATCAAGACAGAAAAGGAATTCTCTAAGTCTTTCCATGTTAATGAAAACAAAGAGAAGAAAAGATCTATTAAATACTCTTTAAATGGAAATAAGGGGAACAATGGAGAAGTTGAATTTGTATCCTGCAGTAAATGTGGGAAGAAACACCCCAGTACTTTCTTGACGGGAATGAGAGTTTGTTACAAGTGTGGTGAAAAGGCCACCAAGTTCGTGGTTGCAAGGGAGAGAAATGGGTTGTCAATATTGAATGCAAAAAAAATTTAGAAATGGGGAATTATGCAAATTAATGTCCTATGTTCCGAGTAAACATACATTGGAAAATGCCAAGGTAGAAAGTCCAAGCTTATGTGACCACTAATGCTGAGGTTGAAGCTCCAAATGATGTGGTGGTAGGTAATTTAATGGTATACTCAAATTTAGCCAATGATTTATTTAATTCTGGATTATTGCATTGTTTCATATCTTCCCAGTTTTCAATGAAAATTGGATATTTCCCATTTGATTTAACAAGGGAGTTTTACGTCAAAAATCCTAAGAGAAGTATCATTGTAATAATGTTTTGTTAATCGGTTACCATTATGTCATATAAACATTCATTATCGTCTAATCTCATCACCATACCCATGATTGAAGTTGATATAATCCTTGGTATGGATTGGATTTCAGACCATGCTGTGAACATTTATTGTTAGAAGAATGAGGTTACAATTTTCGATGATGACAAGGAGTAACTTATCTTTAGAACAAAAATGTCACCAACTGATTCTTATCTAGATCCACCCCTCTAGCTATACTAAATTCAATTGTTGTGGAGGAAGAGAATGAAATAAATATGGGTGAGGAAATGCATTTACAAATAGAAGATGCACCTATTGTGCAAGAATATGTTGATGTGTTTCTAGATGATTTACTTGGACATCCTCCAGAATGAGAAATTTATTTTTCCATTGATTTAATTCTGGGTTCAAGACACATATCAAAGACCCCATATAGAATTGAAAATATGAAATTAGTGGAACGAAAAAACTACTATAGGAATAGAGTAATAAAGGTTTTATTCTCCCTAGTGTTTCTCCATGGGGATCCCATGTTCCTTTTGTGAAGAAGAAAGGTGGATCTATGAGGTTTTACATTGACTATTGGGAGATCAATGATATAATAATAAATAAAAAGTGTCCCCTTCCTCACAGTGGTTATTTATTCAACCAACAACATGGATCTCAATATTATTCAATGATTGACTTTTGATCTGGATATCATCCACTGTGTGTGAAGAAGGAAGACATTCTGAAGACAAAATTTCATACCAGGTATGGGCATTACAAGTTAACAGTAATGCTTTTTGAACTTCCTAATGAACCCTATATCTTCATGGATCTAATGAATAGAGTTTTCAAGGAATTAATTGATGAAATTTTAGTGGTATTTATTAATGATATCATGGTTTACTCCAAAAGATACGAAGATCCTGAAAATAACTTGCGCACTATTCTAATGACACTTATAAGAAATGAATTATATGGGATGTTTAGAAAGTGTGAATTCTTGATTCAAGAAAATTATTTTATTGACCATATAGTCTCTATGGATGGAATCTTTATTTATCTTACTAAGACAAGAGCAATACAAGAATTTCCAGCACAGACAAGTATAACTGAGGTAAGTAGTTTTATTGGTTTAGCTGGTTATTATCTGTGTTTCGTCTAAGATTTTTCTTGGTTGGATAACCCATTAACCAAGATCACATGTAATGGGTTGAATTTAATTGGAAAAAATAGTGTGAATAATGTTTTAAAAAACTGAAAATTAGATTTTTTTCCATTCTATTATCTTGACTCTACCATTGGGTAATGATGGGTTTGTTATTTATAGTGATGCTTGAAAGAACGGACTGGGTAGTATCCTTATCCAGAATTATAGGGTTATTTCCTATGAATCATGATAGCTAAAAATTCATGAACAGAACTATCCCACTCATGATCTTGAGTTAGCAGATGTAAAATTTTCCTTGAAGATATGGAGACATTATCTTTATGGCATAAAACGTGAGATATATACCGATCACAAGATTTTGAAGTATGGTTTCTCACAGAAAGAACTCAACATGAAGAAAAGATGATGGCTTAAATAACTCAAGTATTACGATTGAACTATACAATACCACTCGGGGAAGGAAAATAAGGTGGTAGATGCTTTGAGCAGAAAAGATCAGGTATTTTTTAACAAGATTAAAATTGAAAGGGATCCTATGTTCATGGATCCAGTAATTATAGATATGGGAATAATCATAGAAGGTGAAACATCAATAATTTTTCAAATGGTTTCCAAACCATCGTTACTAGAAAGGTTAAAAAGTTCTCATACTTATGATGAGGAGTTTCAAAATAAAATTAAAGCTATGAACGATTAGAGATTGATCATCTTCGTATATGAAGATGGGATTTCGAAATTTTGGAAGAGGCTTTATGTTCCAGACATACCTGATCTAAAAAGGAATTGTTGGATTATGATCATACATCCAAAATCTCTATACCCCTGGTAGAACTAAGATGTATTGGTATTTGAAGGAACATTTTTTTTGGGACAACATGAAGAGGGAGATTTCTGATTATGTGTCATGATGTATGGTTTTTCAACATGTTAAGGCTGTAAGAAAACATTCTATAGGAGTCATGAAACCTCTTCCCATACCTGAGTGGAAATGGGATGATATTATTTTGGAATTTTTCATGGGGATACCAAATACTCCTTGAAGGAATGATGCAATATGGGTCATTTTTGATCATCATACCAATCCATCACATTTTCTTATTATAAATGAATATTTACCACTTGAATGTTTAGAAAGACTATATATTAATTAAGTTGTAAGACTTCCTGGTGTACTCTATTGATTGTTCATGATTGTGATCCCATTTTACATCTAGTTTCTGGAAAAGTCTTCAGAATTCCATAAAAACTGAACTTCCTTTGAGCATTGCCTACCACACTCTTAGTGATGGACATTCAGAATGTTCTATTCAAACCATAGAAGACATGCTGAGATCTTGATCACATGAATTTCAAGGTATGTGGGATCAATATTTAACTATGGTAGAATTTTCCTATAATAATATATTTCTTTTAAGTATTCAGATGGAACCGTATGAAGTGTTATATGGAAAGAGATGTCATAGACTAGCTTGTTGGGATGATGCTGGTAAAATAAAACTTTTAGGCCTCAAAATTTTTTAGGAAACAATATAAAAGGTAAATATTATCCAAACCCACAATAAATAAGCTTAATGTAGGAAAAATAGCTATGTCGATAACCGAATGACGGTTTTGTAATTTTAAGTAGGGGATCATGTTTTCTTGAAGGTATCTTCATGGAAGGGTGTTATATGATTTGGAATTAAGGGTAAATTGAGTCTCAAGTGCATCAGGACATTTGAAATTATAGAAAAAATTGTATTTGTAGCTTACCGTTTGGAAATACCACCATGTATCTCCAAAGTTCATGATGTGTTCCACGTATCACTGTTCAGAAAATACGTGTCTGGCCAAATGTATGTATATACCTAAGAATAAATAGAACTGGAACTGGATCTATCTTATTGGTAAGATCCTATTAGGATTCTTGGAACAAGAGAACATGTGTTAAAAAACTAGACGACTTGTCTGGTAAAGGTTCTATGGAGAAACCATAAGATGGAAGAGGCAAAGTGGGAACCCGAGGAACATATGATGAAGAACCACCTGAATATATTTATGCAGTATTATTCCAGAAATTTCGAGGACGAAATTATTTTAAGGATGGATTAATGTAACATTCCAAGCATTCATTGTAGTCTTTTCTTTGAATAATACAATAGCATGCGTTGTACGCAACATCAAGTTTCAGTACACCACGACCAATCAAACTAGCCTTTATGAATAGTAATACCCAATTTTTAAAATTTTTTAGATTTTTTTTTCAAAATGGACATAATTTATTGATTGAGAATATCAAAATAAACTTCAGGTGAAATTTTTGTATTTTTTTAAAACGATCATTTTTTGATAAATAGTGAAAAACACTACGTTATTTTTTAAAACAATATTTTATTTAAATAATTAGTTATTTTATTTAAATTTATTTTAGGTCAAAATAGTTACATAGTAACTATATATATTCAATGTAATTCATTAGAGTGATTTTTATTAAGATTAGATATATAAAATTTTATTGAATTGTTTAACGTCTTTTACTAACCTTCTATGGACATTTGAAGATTTTCATAAAAAATAATTTTACTACTTCTGTTAATTGAGTTTAAAAAATACAGGAGACTTAGATGACATTAGTAATTAAAGTGTGGTTCAATATGATGAAAATATTTTTTGGTGAATAGTAACTTTAGAATTTTATTTACCATAGTTAAAAGTAAATAGGGTAATAAAAGGTAAAAATGAAATTATAATTTCCCTAACACATGTCCTAATTCTATTGGAGAAGTGTATTTAAACAAAAATCAACCTCAGTCTTAAAATATGATCCTTTTGATTCACTTGGATTAGATTAGGACATTTATTATTATTTTATTTAAATAAAAGTTAAAAGTGTTATATTCCAAGTTTAATAACTAATCCATTTTCAATATAGTGTCAAGAATAATATAAATTTGACTATAAATAGTAATTAGAAATATAAAAATATTTCCTACATAATCGTATTTCATTTATAATTTTTAAACATTAAATAATTAAATTTATTTATGACACAATAATGATTCAGAAATTACCTTATTATTAAATGATTAAAATAATTTATATAATAAATATTAATATAATTGTAAATTGAGACTTTTTAGGTATTCCACGAATTTTCTAGGTCAATATGACATGTTAGGGTTGAATAAATATATTTTTTTTAAGTGATAATGTTTTTATGACTTTCACAAAAACCAAATACTAAATAGTGCCCAAATTGACATAAATGAGTTTTTTAAAAAAATACTATATTATTAATTGATATAATTTTTATAAAAATATAAGGATAAGATAAATGACATAGATATGGTTATATGAATATTAATAATTATCCACTTGGGGTTCTCTTGTCTTTTTATAGTATGATTATGATCCATTTATTATAATAAATCAAGAATACAAGGTAAAAATTAAATTATTTATCTAAGCATTAAATATATAAGATAAGGTTTATATGGTGACCTAGACATATATAAAACCTATTGGTTGAGTGTATTTTGACCCATCTTGACATTATATGTGAAATAAATCCTTTTTTATCCATTATAAAATTAATATTACTGTATAATAAAATAATATTTCAAACTTTTCCTAAAGTGACCCTCACATCTCTTATAAAAGGGTACATCCCCTTCTCTCAAAATCACAGATCTAGTGCCATCTGTATCAGCCAAAACGGGCTAAAATATCCCCCCAACTACCATTACATAAACTAATAGGCCTTACTTTGATCAGAATCCAATCTAAGGAGCCCTTTTGATCAAATCAAAAGGAAGCCCCTGAAGAAGAAGTGATAATTTCATCACCTCTTTCAAAGTTCTTTTCTTCTTCCACTTCCTATTTATTTGTTGTTTCCATAAAAAATAATAACTCTAGTAACATATAGTTATTTTGATCATATTATAAATATTTTACACCAATATTCAATATTATATCCATACTACGAATGACAAAGTCACCATACTTGCGTACATACGGCTTAATGTCTCTACGTCGTTGTGTAGTTTGTAATCAACACATAATTATATGGATGGGTATAATAATGATTATAATTGAGTAAATAATAAATATATAATTTTAATGATTATGTATATATGATTTACCATCCAATTACATTTTATTTCATTATTAATAGAATGATATTTTCGTTTGTGCATACGAACGGATTACAGTCTCCACGAACGCGATAGATTCATTCCCCATCATAATCATTCAAGAATAATTTTCATTTTATTATTAAAAATAATATTTAATAAGTTAATATAATCCTGGATATGATTCAAATATATCCTATCCATAACAAACATGACTTACTTAATAAGGCATATAAAGGAAAATGAATCAGTTACCACCCGAAACAATGATACTACTGAAATATGATTAACAATGAAATATTATATGATCATATATGATATCATATTTATTTATATTGTTATTTTATAATTTAAAAACAAATATTTAACTATTATAAAGGAAGTTAATGTACCTTCGGTCAGGGAAAAGTAAAATTTAAGGGTTAATTTTACAATCTCTTTATTATCTGATGTTGTTAATAAGTTAGTATCTATTGGGACATCTTTATCATCCACATCCATGTTTCTTAAAAATGTATTTCAAAACATTTTTACTATTTCATAGACTATGGTTTAAAGTCATTTATACCCTTGTTTAAATTTTTATAAAATTTTTATAAATGAATCCTTCCATCATTTTCCAAAAACTTCCTTTAAGACCTTTTCCACAAAATTAAGGAAAGATTGTTTTTTTAACTTATACGGATAGTGCGGATATTTTTTTCCTTTTTAACACCTTTGAAACCTCCCTTTCATGTTTATAATAATATTTTCAAAATAAATGTTTTATATTATAATAATGTGTCTTTTAAATGATTTCAAAAAATAAATTTCTATTTCTGTCAAAAAAATTTGACTTCATCTATGTCAATATACTTTGATGGAATTTACACTTGTTTAAAGATGATTCATTATGATAAAATCTTCCATATTGTATTGAAGGTTTTATGATATGTTTTACTATTGATGTTTTATTTTCATACCACTCATGGTTTATAGTTATTGTATTATAATTTTTTATGTTGGTTTTAATACGAATGTTTATCTTATGTTTCAACCTTTTTATATGAGAAATTTGTTGGACTTAGTAAGTTACGAGTGGAGCCCACTATAACTTCTCAATGCATCAGTAGTTCTCATGAGAAAACTAGTGCCTTGGCATAAGGCCGTAAAAAATATTACATGTAGTCTTTGTATGAATCCCTGACTATGTGGTTATGATGTCCGAAATTATGCATTCCATCATTATGAAATTAGCTATTGATATTACATGTTATTATTAGACTAGTATAATATCCATGTGAATAAGTAAATTGAATTAAATTAATTTTTATTTTGCATATTATGTTGATGTTTATATTTAAAAACCTTGTGTATTAGTCTTATACATTTCCATAAAAAATTTCATACTTATAAAAGGTTCCACTATATTGTTATCCTTGTTGAGGATCTGAGCTCTCCCCTTTCTATGTTTTATTTTTAACAGGATGTGAAGAAGTATCTTATGACTGGCCTATAGGGATAGGCTAAGGGATATGAGTGTGATCAAAGGGGGAAAAATGTTGATTTTTTACAAGATATAATGTAAAACTTATGTATGTATCTAGTACTTCCAAGACTACTAAACTAATAATTCTTTCGAGACTTGATCACTTATGATAATTCCAATGTTATGTAATAATGCACTAACTCTGGGTAACTATGGATGGGTCATTACAAGTTCAATGCTCCATATATCACCCATCCTTGGATACGTATTCCTATGGATACTCTAGAAAATGGATGAATAATATTTTTAATGATGTGGAAAAAACACTACACTGGAGTTTATCATGTTCCTCCATTCTTGGGCTCTGAGATATGGAAAATATTACTATTTCTGGATGATGATAGAGTGTATTGATCGTCTGATGGTGACACTCGTATCTTGGATATGGGAGATGTAAAGCCTTCAGTCACTGATGAGTAGACCACATATTTTGGCATGGATAATGCATGAACTCCTTCTCTAACTCATCTGATCTCTCATATTTAGAAATAGAAAGGGGACAAGACATGTTGGGAATGTTTCTTATATCCAACTCCCTCCATATATCATTATAGGATTCCTATTCATCATACCTTCATTCCTTCATTAATTAATACACCAAAATGTGCTTTTTTGGGGTCATCTATCACAGTGGAGTGTTGCTGGATGTTGATGGAGAACTATATATGATTGACCTTGATGTTTTCATAACCTATCTATCTAAAGGTGTCTGAGTTTTAATAACCTCTCTATATGGAGGTTTATAGGAAATGGAATGGTTTCCTTTTCTATGGTACATATCACCATAAGTAGGTTGACTATGACGGATGTCTAGAATATATTCCTTGTGATCCATCCCCACACTACCATGAAGAGAACTAATGAGGTAATTTTTTCTTCTTCTTTTGATAGAGATTCAAAAAACCCATGGGGTTTTAGGAATGTGTATTAAATAACCTCAAGGAAATTTTTATTGAAAATATTAGGAATATGAGTCTAATTATGCATCATTGTAGGAATGTATTGATCTATCTATTGAAATTGTAAATGGATATGACCCTATTGTATGATTGATGCTAGATTATATTGATAATCATCTAGTATTATAGGAATGTGAGCCCGCTACTGATAAATTTCTAAAATATTTGAAAGATTTTCTTTATCATTGGAATGAATATTAGGCTAATTTTAGTCATGTGTCATTCTAGGAATTTGAGTCTTCTTTGATTAATATGCTTCTCTCACTTGGTGATCCTCGGTTAGAGCGGGAATATTATCCCAACCTAAATATTCGTTCCTTGTGTGAATATGGTGATGGGACTTCAGAATGGGAGAAGTGATATGAGCCTCCTATTGTAAATCCTAAAAAACGATGATGATGTAGTCCTTCATTAGTGGAAGTAGGGAAAAAAGAATAGATTTTGTGATGGGATGGAATATAAAATATAGAATCATTTAGTTGAATATGAGCCTTCATCAAGGCATGTTCCACTCTCACCTAGTGACCATTAGCCAAAATGAGGATATGATCTTGATCATCAACCTTTTCTGTGTGACTCTTTTCTTCTTCAACATGAATATTATATTGTACTATGGTATGTTCTATACCAAACCATGAATTTCCTACATATAAATTACATCACTATTGAAGAATACATAATACATTACCTGAATAAATGCTCAAATACTGTATTATTTTAGTGCTTTGGGAACATGGAAACATAAACACGTGTACATAATTGAGAAAATTAGTGACTAATGGATAATATAGAAATAACATATGGAACTGTGGCCTACACATAAGAATATAAAAATGATTTCCATAGTATTTTTGGCATCACTGTCATGTCCATATTGGCAGTATGGGTTCACTTATAATACCATATTTGTAGTCATGGTACACTCCCATATCCATCTAACTAATATGATTTCAATCCACATACCATCTTGGAATCCCAGGTTTACTCCCACGGCCATATTAGTAGTCAATGATCACTCCCAAGACCATCATAGATTATCTCATGAGATATAAATCTTTACTCAATGCAATGGAGGAGATATTGGTCCCACCTATCTTCTAATTAATTCATTCATACATATTCAACAATATCATGAACAATCATATAATAACCAATGAAATAAAATGTGTATCATAAACATGTAATGATATTATAAGATATGGATAAGTGACATGTTTCATAATCATTTCATCATAATAAAAACCTATGATAATAAGAGGGTTTCTTAAACACCATTCTATCGAAACAAGATCCTTCATAGAAATAATATGAATCGTATTCTTAAACTATAATAATGTATGTCATCTTAGATGGGATTGGATTTTGAATAATCTCATGGCAAATAAAATTTCATTAAAAATCACTTCGTAAAACATAAAACATTTTCAAAACCATTTCCATTGAAACAACTTTTAGAACATATAATAGAATAAAAATTCACTTAAAATAGTTCATGAAGAAAATATTCTTTCTTCATTGGAATTTTTTTATTAAGTCAAAATACAATGCAATTTTAAAAAAATTATTTTAAAACAACCTTATAATGTTGTAAATAATGATCCAAGTAATTATGGAATAATTTAATAATAAAAGTCTATTCATTCTATATAATTTACAAAATAGTCTTCTCATTCTTTTTCTAGACAAGTCAAAAAAGTACCTCATTAGGATAAGGAAAATAGTTCCTTCAAATTTTTTTAATAAAAAGTCATAAATTATTAAAAATTAAATTTAACAATTTTAGAAAAAAAATCAGAATATTTGGGAATAAATTTTTAAGAAACATGGAATTCGATGATATATATTTCCCAGTAGATACTTAGGTATAAACAATTTCGATAATAATGTGATTGTGGAATTAACCCTTACAAATTTATAATTAGTAGAAACATTTTCCCCATAAAAGGAAATATATAATATGGATATGAAAATACCATAATCTTATTGTTAAAACTCCCAATACATTCATTTGAAGTACACACATCTCATAGAAGAATCAATTTTTGTATGAGGCATGTGTCTCATAGAAGTAAATGTGAGACAAAAATCCCTTACCCGAGGTCGGATTACTTCTGAATGTGTTGGAAACTCATGTATACTAGTTTAAAATATATTATTTACATATATAAGAGTAATAATAAGATTTATTTTATCATATATGATTCATTTATGACATTATATTACCCATTTATTAACAATTCCATGTTAAAGCAATATTTCTGGTAATAACTACTTTGTTTATCGTATGTATTTTGACTTTTTATTCTTGATCCTATAACATAGATCATTATTTACTTACCTCAAAAATAAAAATTATTATTTATATATCATATATATTTAGTATATATATATAAGATAGAAATATGAAATGTAATACATTGTTCATGGAGAGGTAATCCATACGTACGCCTTAACGGTGTTTCCATTTTTATATCATACTGAATGGAAGAAGTTAAATGAAATATATGTGTATATATATATATTATTAAATTGTAATTATTATTTCATATATTTAATATTTATTCATTGTGTAAATTTTTATAATCATTATTTAAATTTTTAACGTGGAAGAGGATTCTCATTACGGCGTAGAGTCGTCAGGTCGTACATATTAACATGAGACGATATCATTATCTTAATGGTAAAAGGGTAAGGAATTGGATGGTATAATAAATTTTCAGAATCAATATCATGTTATATTAATTATTTACATTCATTATATCAATCAATATTCTAATCCAAATAGAGTTCTGATGAACAATATATTACACCATGGCATGGTGATGGTAATCTGTATGTACGCATGCCTGGTACATTCATTTTTCGTAGGAAGAATAAAATGAGGAATATGGTTATCCCATAAAATTAATAAAATCTCATCATATGTTTTATATTTCAGTTATTAATTTAAAATTTAATCAACAAATGAAATATGGATTATAATAAGCATCAATTTTGGAAGAGTCTTTAAGGAGATTACATCTTCTTCGATGATCTCCTTCTAGATCACCTACCAGGGACACTAAATTTGGCATTTTGAGAGAACTCAAACCAATAGAGTAATACAAGGTAATTATAAAAGTTAATTGGTTAGGTTTTGGTCGATCTTGAAGGCTCAATGTGATGTGAAGAAGTGGGGGAGGAGGTTCCCTTTAATAATTGAGTAGATAAACCCATTAACATTTACAATGACAACATCCATTTATAATCTTTAGGTTAAATATATTTACAAGAAAATTCAAAAATAACCCCAAATATATTATTGAAGAAATTTTTAACCTTATTATACTTTTTTGGATGAATTCTAGGTTTTTATTAATTTTATATCATTTAATAAAATATTATATTTTTCAAAGTATCATTAATGTCAATTTTGATAATATTAAATATTTGTCTTTTCAAGAATATCATATTAACATGATAACTTCAAAAAAACACCTCTAATATCTCACTAATATGTTAAAATAAAATATAAAAAATATTGGTTGAAATTAATTATGGTCATTTATATTTTTTTATATATTTAATATCATTTATTTGATATTTTTATTAATTAAACAATTACTACATCATCATTATGCATGCCAAAAACTAAAATATTTCTTCTATAAAAATTAAAAATAAATTATCACGATTAAGATACATTTAATAGAATTAAAACTAATATTTATAGTCCAATTTATCTTCTATATATCCATATATTAAAAATTATATACTTTATAAAATTATGAGTGTGACATTTTCAACTTATCATTAAATAAAATACAAGAACGGTCATATTCATACCCAACAGGCATAAAAAAGTAATAATTTCATCTTAAGGTTGATTTTGGTAGAAACAAACTATTACAATTAAATTAAGACAATCAATTAAGCTAATATTAATATATTATAACATTATATATACAGTTAATTACCTGATTTACCCTTAACTGTTGTAAATAAGAATTTACTAAATTTATTATCTATAATATCCAAAAAAAAATTAATATGATCCTATTAGGATCTAAATATCATATCTATTACAACCATGTATGTTTTTTTTTGAAATTAAATCCACATAAGTGGTAAAATATGTTTAATGTTAATTTCGTAGTTGTAGTAAGACGGTGGGTAAAAATAATGTTCAAAAGTTCAATACATTTTTAGATCTAATTTAATTATAAAATTTATTACAATGAAAAAAATTGATTAATATATTTATAATTTAACTACTATGACTTTAATATTAAATTAAAAAATTATTTAATAAAGGTAGTTTTTACTACACTGCAATATTTTTAACTCTTCAATAAAAAATTAAACTTCTAAAAAAAATAAAAAAATTCACACTAAGTTAATTTTTAAATTTTTTATTAAAAATGATGCATATTTAATCAAATTTCCGTTTAAGGATATTCTAAAATTAACTTTTTTATTTTCACAGAAGGGCATAAAATCATTTCCTTTAAGAAAATAGTTTTTGTAAATATATAAAGACGTTACTAAAAATTATACCTTTCATTATAAATATGTTTCATTTATGTAAAAACAAGTAAAATTTAGTTATTAATATTTTTATTTTTATTTTTAATTACTAGGTTATAACTATATCATTTAAATAATTATAATTACAAAATTTTGTTTCACATAAACTCAGTGAAGTGTGTAATGCAAGCAATGTCGGTGTAGCATGTAGCGCATGCTTAACTTGGTGTTTCGTATATTGAAATAATAAATTAGTGATTTTATATAATAAAAATATCTATATTAAGTATTGTGTGAAGTGAGAATATCATGAAAAATATATTAATTCAGAAAAATAATAATTCAAGAAATTTCGTGCTATTGTATTCTACCCTCCTTAAAATGAATTTCTCCCTTGAAATTCATCCAAGTTATCAATTGTTTAAAACTTGAAATTTTCTCACATAGAAAACTACTTCTTAAAAATGAATACTAAAACTTTAAATTTAAAAGGGAAATTTTAAAACATTACAGTTTTCCAATGTAACTCATAACATGGTTTCCACATAGGATAGAATAATTGGGAAGTGAAAACATGGACCTGGAAGAGAAATATATCTATCATGTTCTGATGGGGAGAAATAGAGAAATGTTTTTTGGTAAAGTAAACAGATAAAAAGGATTAAATTTGTGATGATCTAAGGGACCATTTGATTCATCAAAAATAAGGTACTATTAAAATATTTTTTGTTTAAAGATATATTCTGTAGAGTGGAATTATTTTCATGATAATAAATATTTATTTGATTTCATGAAAACATCACCATTTTTGGTTCATTGATCAATTTTCATTCCATCTCTTATACTAATAAATGAAATTAATTTTTTCATTCTTAAATCATTATCATATCATGAGATTTGTAAATAAAATGATATGTCATTATATTTGTATTTATAAAAACAAAAGAGGTTAGCACAAGTTAAAAAATTTGAAAAAATCCATATATGGTGAGCTAATACTTTAATCTCTAAAACATCAAACAATTTAATAAATAGTTACCTTTATATTCCTTCAAAAAGAATAAAATCCAAATCATTCTCAAGGAAGTCACTGAATTAAAAAATTAAACTTATCCTTAATACCCTATAAACATTATGTTTTTATTAATTTTACAAACCACACATGTAAATACCATAATCATATATTCACATGAAACATGAAAATAACCTAAATTACCTTAAAACCATAGTGAAAACTTGCATGTTTTCAAAAATTAACTATTTCCTCATAACATAAATCATATAATTATATAAACTCTATACACGATATCATAAACCATATTTTCATCTTATCATCCCCATGGTCATCAATACTATCACAATTATAATTGTATGTCTCTTTATCAAATTATCATAAAAGGATTCTCATATTAACGGTTATACTTCACATAATCATGTGTTTTCAAAAAATATCACCTTACCACCTCAATCATCTTTCATGGTTATGGGTACCATTGGAAATATTCTCTAAAATCATTATGTAAAAACACTAGTGGACAAATAAAAATATATTTCATTATTCAATAATATCAAAAAAGTAGTTTTGTAACATTATTCTGGAATTCCATTACAAAAATACCCCCAACAATCCACAACTTTTGGCCATACTGTAAATCCCCGACCGTAGTTACCCAGAGTTAGTGCATTATTACATAACATTGGCATGATCACAAAAGATTAGGTATCGAAATACCGATTAGTTTAGTATCCTTAGAAACACTAGATATATTCATAAGTCTTACATTACATAAAAAAATGAAAACAACAATAACAACATGTCTCCACACTTATATCCCCTTATACTATCCCTACAGGTCATTCATAAAATACTTCTTCAGGTATTGGGAAAAATAAAACATAGAAAGGGGTGAGCTCAAATTCCCAGTAAGGATAACAATATAGAGGAAACATTCATATATATGAATAAACATTTAAGTCAATGTATAACTAAAACAAAAGCCTCATAAACACGAACTTCAGCATAATATGGAAATAATAAAATAAAATAATTCCATTTACATATTCAAATGGATATTCTACTCGTCGAATAATCCCATTCAATATCAATAACCACTTTCATAATGATTGAATGCATAATGTCATACTATCATAACCACATAGTCATGGCCTTGTGCCAAGACAACAAATAAGATTTTTCAAAGGCCTTGTGCCAAGACACTAGTTTTTCTCATGAGACCTACAGATGCATCGAAGAGCTATAGAGGGCTTCACCTGTCACTTACAATGTCCAATGTATTCCCATATGAAAAGGGATAAACATAACATAAGCATTCGTATTAAAACTAGCATACAAAATGTAAATACATTATCCATAAACCATGATTGTTATAAAAATATCACATCAACAGTCAAACATATCTCAGAACCATCAATTCAATATGGAAGTTTTGTATCATAATATATCAACTTCAAATAAGCTTAAAATCCATCAAAGTATATTGACATAGATGAAATCAAAACTATTTCAGAAAAATATATCTCTTTTTTTTGAAATCATTTAAATTTCACATAATTATAAAAGAAAAAATTTACATTAAATGTATTCTTATAAGTTTTTAAGGGAAGCTTTGTCGATTTTATAATGGTAGAAAATAGCTTCACCCACCGTATAAGTTAAAAAAGGCATTCTTACCTTAATTTTGTCGAAAAGGATAAAAAGGAAATTATTTGGAAAATGACTAAAAGATTCCTTTACAAACATATTATAAAAAGTAAAACAAGTTTATAAATAACTTTAACCCATATTCATTAAAATAGTAGTAATGTTTTGAAATACATTTTTAATAAACCTGGATGTGGATGATAAAGAGGTCCTAGTAGATTATTACATATAAACAACCTCAGATAATGAAGAGATTGTGAAATAAACCATTACCTTGTACTTTTCCTTCTTGAGGGTAGGTTAACCTCCTTTATAATGGTGAAATAATTTTTATTAAATAATTCTGAAATCATATACATTAATATCATATCATATATGATCTTTTAACATTTCTTTGTTAATAATATCTTTGTATTATTGTTGTTTCCGGTGTTAACTGATTCGTTTTCCTTTATATACTTTGTTATGTAAGTCGTTTTTGATATGGATAGGTTGTATCTTATTCAAATACAGAATTATATTAAGTCCTTAAACAATATTTTTAACCATTAAATGAAAATTATTTCTGAATGGATATGATGGAGAATTAATCTCATCGCGTTCGTGGAGATGGTAGTCCGTACGTACGCACGAGCGACAATATCAATTTGTGATATTAAAATAATATATAATTGGGTGGTGTATCATATATACAGAATAATTATCATGTTATATTAATTATTTTCATGAATTACATATCATTATTATACCCATCCAAATAATAATGTATTGAATAACAATTACACCACGACATGGAGACGGTAAGTCGTACGTATGCACGTATGGTGACATGTCATTCAAGGGATAGATAGAATACTGAATATTATTGTACCATATTTATAATAACATCACATTATATATTAGATAATGGAGTAATTATTTTATAATGGAAATAAAAAATAATGAAGAAGTTGAAGAAGAAAAGAACATGAAAGTGGGTGGAGGAAACATTACCCCTTATTCGGGTTCTTCCTTTTCATTTGATCAAAAGGACTCATTAGGTTGGCTTTATGATAAAACTAATACCTCTAGGTTGAAGTTAGAGATGTTTAGAGAATATTTGTGGAGGTTTTGGCCCGGCCAAAAGGCTTTGAAGGTGTGAATTAGAGAAAAGGGGGAGTGCCCTTTTATAAGAGGGGTGAGAGGCACCTTAGAAAATGCTAGAAATATTATTTTATAATAAATTCATATTCGGTTTCTAATGGCTCCAAAGTGAATTATTCCAAGGATAAGGTAGGGATGTGTCGAAAACCACCCAACCAATAGTTTTTATACATGTTTGGGTCACTATATAAACCTTATCTTTTAGTTTTAACTCTTAGTTAATTAGTTTCACATTTACCATGTCTCTTTGTATTTTTATATTATAAGGTTAATAAACATACTATATACATCCAAGAGAACCCCAAGTGGTTCATTAATGATACACCTATCATTATATAAGTATCTTGGCCGATCCTCAGATTTTTAAGAATTGAATATCAATTAATAATATAATATATTTTTTTTAAACTCTTTTTTGTCAATTTTGAGACTATTTGGTATTTGATCATAACAGCATGATTACATCCAAAAAAATTAATTAAATCAATAATAACATGTCATATTAACCTATAAAATTAGTGGAATTCATAAAAAGTCTCAAATTTCATTTATTTTGATATTTATAATATCAATTATTTTATTATTTCATTAATTATGTAATTATTACATCACCATTGTGTCTTAAATAAATTAAATTATATAATATCTAAAAGTTATAAATAATATACCATTATATAGGAAATATTTTTTTCTCTCTAATTAAAATTTTTAATTGAATTTATCTTTTGTATAACCATATATTAAAAATGTTTTAGTAATTAAACTTTGATTTTAACTCTTTTAAGTCTTCTTTAAATTAAATAATAATAAATGTCCTAATTTAATCCATGTGGACCTAAGTGATAATATTTTATTCCTATTGTTTTTCTTGGTTTATATACACTTGTCCAATATAATTAGGAAATGTGTTAGGGTAATATTAATATCATTTTTTCCCTTAATTACCCGATTTACTTTTAATTGTGGAAAATATAAGTAAAAAGTTACTATTCACCAAAAATTATTTTTGTCTTATTGAACCACATTTTACTCCCTGAAATTAACTGTGTCTCTCGGGTTTTCGAAATTCCAATCACAGAAGTTGTAAAATTAAGTTTTACGTGAATTTTCAAATTCTCATAGGAGGTGGGAAAAAGATGGTGAATAGTTCAATAAAATTTTTATATATCTAAAATTATTCTAAACATACTCCAACAAATTACATTGAACTTATATAGGTATTATGTATCTATTTTGACCTTAATTAAATTTAAATAAAATAAATAATTATTTAAATAAAATTTGTTTTTAAACTATAACTTAGTGTTTATTTACTATTCATAAAAAATTGAATGTTTTCAAAAAAAATACCAAAAATTTACCCTAGCCTAATTTATATATTCTGAATCAAAATATGAAGTCCATTTTGAAAGATAAAATTAATAAAATTTCAAAAAATGGTTATTACTATTCATAACGGCTAGTTTTATTGGTTGTGATGTGTGTTAGAACTCGAAGTTGTGTAAAACACACGTTATTGTATTATTCAAAGAGAATCGTACCCTAGAAGCATGGGGTGTTACATTCTCCCCTCTATCAAATAATTTCGTCCTCAAAATTTCTAGAATATTACCGCATAAATAGACTCGGGTTATTCTTCATCATATCTTCCTCGGGTACCCACGTTTCCTTTTCCATTTTATAGTTCCTACAATGAACTTTTACAAGATGAGACGTTCAGTTTTTCAGCACTTGTTATCTGGTATCAAGAATCGTGATGGGACCTTCGCAATAAGACAGATCGGGATCCAGTTCTAATTCCTTATAGGTGAGTAAATGCGTTGGGTCAGGCTTGTATTTTCCCAATATTGATACATGGAACACATCTTGAACTTTGAAGAGATTTGGAAACATTTCAAACGGTAAGCTACAACCCCAATTCGTTCTATAATTTCTAATGGTCCGATGTACCTGGGTCTCAATTTATGTATCTTACAAAAACTTTTGACACCCTTACATGGAGATACCTTCATGAAAACAAGATCTCCTACCTGAAATTCCAAATCCTTCCTTCGTTTATCAGCATAGCACTTCTTCCAACCTTGATCTTCTTTGATGTGGTTTTGGATTACATTCACCTTTTACATTGTTTCCCATACTAGTTCTGGGCCTACGAGTTTTCGTTCACCAACGTCATCCAAACAGGTTGGTGTGCGACATCTCTTTCTGTATAACACCTCATATGGTGCCATCTGAATACTTGAATGAAATCTATTATTATAGTAAAATTCTACAATAAGAAAATATTGATACCACATACCCATAAAGTCAAGTGAGAATGTTCTCAACATTTCTTATAAGGATTGAATAGTCTATTCTTATTGTCCATCTGTTTGAGGGTGGTAAGCAGTGCTCAAAAGAAGTTTAGTATCTAGAGATTTTTGAAGACTTTTCCAGAATATTGATGTAAAACAGGGATCATGATACGAAACAATTGATAGGGTTACTCCATGAAGTCTCAGAACATTATTAATATATAGTCTTATTAGACGTTCAAGTGGTGAATCTTCCCTTATATCAAGAAAATGTGCTAACATGGTAAGAAGATCAACATTGAACCATATTGCATCATACCTTCTAGGAGTCTTTCGTGGTCCCATGACAAAGTCCATCATGATATTATCCCATTTCCACTCAGGTATTGGAAGAGGTTTCAATGCTTTATCAGGCTGTTGCCTTCCATCTTTCACTTGTTTACAAACCATACATCTTGACACAAAATAAGCAATCTCCCTCTTCATGTTGTCCTAGAAAAAAGTTCCCTTTAAATCCCTAAACATTTTGGTGCTCCCAGGCTGTATAGAGAAATTGGAACTATGAGAATCGTCCAACAATTCCCTCTTTAGATCAAGTATATTGGGAACACAAAGTCTCTTCCAAAAATTCAATATTTCATCTTCATACACAAAGTCACTCAATCTCCCATCATTCATAGCTTTAATCTTCTTTTGAAATTCTTTATCATCGGTTTGATAACTTTTAATCCTTTCTAGTAAAGATGGTTTGGCAACCATTTGAAAAAGAATTGATGTTTCACCTTCCATGGTTATTCCCATGTCCTTTTTCACTAGATCCATGACAATATGATCCCTTTCAATTCTCATATTGATCAAAACTCCACGATCTTTTCTGCTCAAAGAATATTCCACCTTATTTTCCCTCCATGGGTGGTAGTGTATTGTGCAATCATAATCCTTGAGTAATTCAAGCCATCTCTTTTACCTCATGTTGAGTTCTTTTTGTGAGAAAATATACTTCAAACTCTTGTGATTATTATAAATATCACATTTTTTACCATAAAGGTAGTGTCTCCATACCATCGAAGCAAAGATCACAGCTACTAACTCAAGATCATGAGTAGTATAGTTTTTCTCATTAATTTTCAACTTTCGTTATGCATAGGAAATAACCCTATCATTCTGCATAAGGACACAACCAAGTCTTTTCTTCGATGCAACACTAGAAATAATCAACCCATCATTCCCCAATGGTAGAGTCAATATAAGAGAATTGAAAAATATTATCTTTAGTTCCTCCAAACATTATTCACAATCTTTTTTGAAAACAAATTTAACCGCTTTACTTTTGAGCTTTGTTAATGGGTTAGCCAACCAGGAAAAAATCTGGACGAAACGTCGATAATAACCTGCTAAACCAATAAAACTATGTACCTTAGTTATACTCGTCGGTACTGGAAATTCTTGGATTTATCTTATCTTAGAAGTATCAATGAAAATTCCATCCTTATAGACAATATGGACAAGAAATGAAATCTCCTGAATCCAAAATTCACACTTGCTAAACTTCCAATATAATTCATGTCTTCTCAGAGTCTTCAATATAATGCGCAAATGATTATCATGATCTTCATAGCATCTTGTGTATACCAAGATATCATCAATAAATACCACTACAAAGTCATCAAGGTATACCTTGAAAACTATGTTCATTAGATCCCTGAAAATAGAGGGTGCATTAGTCAGCCCTAAGGATTTACTGTAAATTCGTAATACCCATACCTGGTTCGAAATATTATCATCGGAATGTCTTCCTTATTCACACACAACTGATGGTATCCAGATCAAAGGTAAATCTTTGAAAAGTATTGATCTTAATGCAGTTGGTCAAATAAATCATCAATACAAGGTAGGGGATACTTGTTCTTTATTGTTATATCATTGATCTCCCTGTAGTCGATACATAACCTCATAGATCCATCATTTTTCTTAAAAAAAGGACAACGGGTCCCCATGGAGAAACACTAGGGTTAATAAATCCCTATTAATCAATTCCTCTAGTAGTTTCTTTAGTTACACTAATTCCACAGTTTCCATTCTATAAGGGGTCTTCGATATAGGCCTTGATCAAGATATTAATTCAATGGAAAACACAAGTTCTCATTCTGGAGGATATCTAGGTAAATCGTCTAGAAAAGAATCAACATATTCATTCACAATAGGCACATCTTCTATTTGGACATTCCTTTCCTCACCCACAGTTATTTCATTCTCTTCCTCCCCATAAATTGAATTTAGTTGAGCTACTAGGGGTGGATCTAGATAAGAATTAGGTGGTGATGATTCTACACTAAAGATAAGGTGTTCCTTGTCATCATCATAAAAAACGTAACCTCCTTCTTCTTACAATAAAACATCGCATCATAGTCCGAAATCCAATCCACACTAATGATTATATTAAACTTAGTCATAGGTTTGATGATGAGATATGCAGATAAAGAACATTTATGTTCTCTAGTGGGAACTGATTCACAGAACATTGTAGCAATGATACTTCCCTTAAGACTTTTAACTGACAACTCCCTTGTTAAATTAAATTGGAAATATCTAATTTTCATAGAAAATAGGGAAGATATGAAATAATGCGATTATCCAGAATCAAATAATGCAATATCTAAACTTGAGGAAACCATTAAATTACTTTCCACCATATCTTTCGGAGCTTCTACCTCAGCAGTAGTGATAGCATAAGATTCGCCTTGATCCCTTCGCCTTTTCTGAGGTATGATCCCCTGACACTTATGATATTCATTTGCATAATGTCCCATATCCCTGCAATTGTAGCATTGAACATCGGTAGCTTCATTCTTCCACTTGCAATCATGTGCTTGGTGGCCTTTTTCACCACACATGTAACAGACTCACATTCCCTTCAAGAATGTACTACGGTGTTTCTTCCCACATTTACTGCAGGATGGATATTCAACTATTCCCTTATTCCCCTTATTTCCATTCCCAGTGTGATCAGAAGATCTCTTCTTCTCTTTCATTTCCTTAAAGTCGTATGACTTAGAAAATTCATTTTCTGTCTTGATAGCACATGAGACAATGTCTTCGTGCGATGACAAGGATTGTGAAACTAATTATCAAAGAAGAAATGGTTTTAAACCATAAAAGAAATGATCAATATTACTCCTCATTTTATGTATATAATCTGCTACATGCCTAGCTAACCAAGTAAAGTTAGCTTCATACTTTTCGACATTCTCATCCTCCTTTTGTCTCAGACTTAGAAATTTCCATTCTATATCTGCTTGATGGTCGTGAGGAAAGTATTTTTCCAAGAAAATATCATTAAATTCCCTCCATTATATATTTGATACTTCATCATCTTCTTTTGTATTTTGATTCAATGACCACCTTTGATCAACATCTCCAGTGAGGTGGTAAACTGCCATGACAACTTTTTCCCTTTCACTACTCCCCAAGGCCTGAAGTATTTTCTCTAGGGAACTTATCCATTGCTCAGCTACCAATGGATTTGTAATCTCATTTAATGTTGGTGGATGTTGCCTCATGAAGCGATCTAACATTGATCATCCATGCTTCAGATCAGTGTGCTCCATACAGGTAAGGTTATTATTCATAACCTGAGTGATTTGTTCCAATATAGTGATAAGCTGATCAGCACCAGTTGCATCACCTGCTCCACTATAATTATCTTGAGTAGGTGGGAAATCCCTACATGGAGTGTGTGCATTGATACAGTTTCTATTTTTTACACTAGGTTCCATTTCTAAACAATGGCATAAACTATATCAGTTTATGAATCAAAATCCATAATTCCGAACATGTAAAACACTTAACATAAATTGAACAGTTTGTGGATATAATCCATAATCATAAAAATGTTTTTTTTAGGAAGTATATACTCATAAACCCTTCATAATGGTTTGTAATTAAAATGAGAATTATCCTAAGAATATCCCTCGGTAGTGTCATAACCAAGAGTGCAGCAAGGCCCATTCTCGTGAACCAGTTCCCGTTCAATTCTAGCTCAAAGTGGTGTTTTTATGTTTTACCCCTAGGTAAATTTGTGCCAGAGCCACCTCTAACGGCTCGAATATAGACAGGGATGTACTGCTCGGAAAGCTCACAAAATCTCTACAATACCAAAATTCTAGGAATTTCTTCTATACTAATCCTCATAGTCTATCTTAGGGCTATGTTCTCTAATCAGAGTTTATCTAAATCTTACTTCAATGGTTTGTACTAAACATCCTCTGATACCAACTATAACTCCCCAACCCTAGTTACCCAGATTCAGTTCATTATAACATAACATTGGCATGATGACAAAATATCATGTATTGAAAGACCGATCAGTATAGTAGACTTGGAAACACTAGATATATTCATTAGTCTTACATTACATAATAAAATAAAAACTACAACAACAACTTGTCTCTACACTCATAACCCCTTATACTATCCCTACAAGTCATTCATAAAATACTTCTTCACATCCTAGAAAAAGTAAAACATAGATAGGGGTGAGCTCAAATGCCCAGTAAGTATAACAATATAGCAGAAACTTTCATAATTAAGAATAAACATTTAAGGCATTGTATAACTAAATCAAAAGCATTTTAAACATGAACTTCAGCATAATATGGAAAAAATAAAATTAAATAATTCCATTTACTTATTCACATTAATATTATACTAGTCGAATAATCACATGAAATATTAGTAACCACTTTCATAATGATGGAATGCATAATTCCAGACAATCATAACCACATAGTCAACGCCTTGTGCCAAGACTACAAAAATGATTTTGTCAAGGGCTTGTGCCAAGACACTTGTTTGTCTAATGAGACCTACCGATGCATCAAGGAGATATAGCGGGCTCCACCCATCACTTACTAAGTCCAATGAATACCCATATGAAAGGGTTTAAACATAACATAAACATTCGTATTAAAACTAGCATACAAAATGTAAATACTTTATCCATAAACCATGATTGGTACAAAAATGACACATCCATAGTAAAACATATCACAAAACCTTCAATACAATATGGAAGTTTTGTATCATAATATATCAACTTCAAATAAGCTTAAAATCCATCAATGGATGTTGACATAGATGAAATCAAAACTATTTGAGAGAAATATCTCTTTTTTAAATCATTTAAAGGTCACAATTTTATCAAAGAAAACATTTACTTTAAAAATATTCTTATATGCTTGTGAGGGAATCTTCGGTGATTTTATAATGGTAGAAAATAGCAGCACCGACCGTATAAGTTAAAAAATACATTCTTACCTTAATTTTGTCAAAAAGGTTAAAAAAGACCTCGTTTGGAAAATGACAAAAAGATTCCTTTATAAATGTATTATAAAAATTCAAACAAGAGTATAAATAACTTTAACCCATATTCTATAAAATAGTAAGAATTTTTGAAGTACATTTTTAAGAAACACGGATGTGGATGATAAAGAGGTCTCAGAAGATAATTACCTACAAACAACCTTGGATAATGACGAGATTGTAAAATAAACCCTTACCATGTTATTTTCCTTGGATGAGGGTAGGTTATCCTCCTGTATAATGATGAAATAATTTCTATTGAATTATTAAAGAATCATATACATTAATATGATATCATATATAATCTTTTAACATTGCTTTGTTAGTAACATATTTGTATTATCATTGTTTCGGGTGTTAACTGATTCATTTTCCTTTATATACTTTGTTATATAATCCGTTTTTGTTATGGATAGTATGCATCTTATTCATATCCCGAATTATATTAAGTCTTTAAAAATTATTTTTAACCATTAAATGAAGATTATTCTTGAATGGATATGAAGGAGAATGAATCTCATCGTGTTCGTGGAGATGGTAGTCCGTACGTACACATGAACGACAATATCATTATTTTGATATTAAAATAATATATAATTGGGTGGTGTATCATATATACAGAATAATTATCATATTATATTTATTATTTACTTGAATTACATATCATTATTATACCCATACAAATAATAATGTATTGAATAACAATTACACCACGACGTGGAGACGGTAAGTCGTACGTACACGCGTATGGTGACATGTCATTCAAGGGATGGATATAATACTGAATGTGGTTATATCATATTTATAATAAAATCACAGTAAATAATAGATATTGTAGTTATTATTTTATAATGTTAATAACAAAGAGAGAAAAAGGTGAAGAAGAAAGGAACTTGAAAGAGGGTGGTGAAAACATTATCTCTTTTTCGGGTTCTTCCTTTTGATTTGATCAAAAGGGCACCTTAGGTTGGCTTTATAATCAAAATAAGGCCTCTAGGATGAAGTGAGAGAAGTTAGAATAATATTTGTCCAGGGTTTGACCGAACCAATAGGCTTTTAAGGTTTGAATTAGAGAGAAGGGTGAGTGCCCTTTTATAATAGGGGTGAGGGGCACCTTAGGAATGGATAGAAATATTATTTTATAATAATTTCATATTAGGTTTCTAATGGCTCCAAAGTGACTTATTTTGAGTCTAAGGTGGGGATGGGTCGAAAACCACCCTAAAAATAGGTTTTAGATAGGTTTGGGTCACTATATTAACCTTATCTTTTAGTTTTAACTCTTAGTTAATTAGTTTCACATTCACCATCTCTATTTGTATTTTTATATTATATGGTTAATAAACATAATATATAAATCCAAGAGAACCCCAAGTGGTTTTTTAATGATACAACTATCATTATATAAGTCTCTTGGATGAAAATTATATTTTTAGGAATTGAATGTCAATTAATAATATAATAATTGATTTAAGAACTCCTCTAGGTCAATTTTGACACTATTTGGAATTTTATCATAAAAACATGATTACTTCGAATAAACTTAATTAAATAAATACTAACATGTCATATTAACCTATAAAATTATTGAAGTCTAAAATTACATTTATTTTGATATTTATAATATCAATTGTTTTATTATTTCATTAATTAGATAATTACAACATCACCATTGTGTCATAAAAAAATTAAATTATTTAATGTCTAAAAATTATAAATAAAATACCATTATGTAGGAAATCCTTTTATCTTTCTAATTAATATTTATAATTAAATTTATCTTATATATAACCCTATATTAATAATGTTATAGTAATTAAACTTTGATTTTAAAACTTTTAACTCTTCTTTAAATTAAATAATAATAAATGTCCTAATCTAATCCAGGCGGACCTAAATGATAATATTTTATTTATATGGTTGTTTTTGGTCTAGAGAAACTTTTCCAATAGAATTATGACATGTTTTAAGGTCATATTAACATTATTTTTACCATTAATTACTCTATTTACTTTTAACCGTGGTTAATAAAAGCAAAAAGTTACTATTCACAAAAAAATCATTTTATCTTATTGAACCACATTTTACTCCTTGATATTAACCGTGTCTCTCTGATTTTTTAAATTCCACTCACAGAAGCGGTAAAATAATGTTTTACGTGAATTTACAAATTCTCCTAGGAGGTGGGTAAAAGACGGTGAAAAGTTCAATAAAATTTTTATATATCTAAAATTATTCTAAACTAACTCCTAATAATTACATTGAACTTATATAGGTATTATGTATTTATTTTTAACTTAATTAAATTTACATAAAATAACTAATTATTTAAATAAAAATTCGTTTTTAAACTATAACTGAGTGTTTTTTCACTATTCATCAAAAATTGAATGTTTTCAGAAAAAAACCAAAAAATCACCCTAGGATAATTTCGATATTCCGAATCCAAATATGAAGTCCATTTTGAATGATAAAATTTATAAAATTTAAAAAATTGGGTATTACTATTCATAACAGCTAGTTTGATTGGTTGTGGTGTTTGTTAGAACTCGAAGTTGTGTACAACACACGCTATTGCATTATTCAAAGAGAAGCCTATCGTAGAAGCTTGAGGTGTTACACATACTCCACATAACCAGTAGTGATATCATGAGATTTACCTTTGTCTTTATCTTTATGAGCTTGTGGACGTCAATCATAATCATTAACCCTTAGATTTGGGCCCTGATTAGCATAATCCCCATTTTCATTACACTTAATGAATTGAAGTTGGGGGCATGGTCATTTTGTGTAGCGTTCCTTCTATTTACATATTTATATAAATTTTTTCCATAACTTAATACAATCAAATACATGTTAACCTTCTTTCCCACTCATAAAACATCTTCCAATCACCTTAAGACAATTTTTTCATGTTTCTTTTCACACATTGTGCATAAAAAATCTAATTTTCTTTTCTCCGTGGTTTTTATATTTTTCTTTGATATCCACCATATGTTTCTTTTCAACATGATGAGATTGATATGTCACACTAACCTTCATTTCCACCTTGACTACAAAACACACAACCTCTTCATAACTTGTAAAGTCTCATAAGGACAATGCCCTTCTGAGATGTGGTTTTAAGACCCTAGAAAAACTATCAAGTAACTTTTGGGTCGGATGATAATACCAGAAGTGTTGGCCCATAGATACTATTGAACACTATCTAAAACAATAATGGTTTAAATTATCACAAATAATGTCATATATTATCATATATCATATCTTATGTTAGATTCTATATTATGTCAAATCATTATCGTGAATATCATATCATTTAAATCGTATAACTATTTATGTGTGTTTAAGTCTAAACATGTTTATAATTGATAATCAATGTGTAGTTATGAGGATTTCCATTCTATGAAATTGTTGAATTTTAAGAGAGACAAAACATGTAACAACCCTAAATTTTAAATAAATATTGTTTCCTAATTTTATGTGTTATTTTATTTTACATTTATACTCAACAAAAATGTTTCATTTGGTAACATGAGTATAATTAAAATGATACTATTGGGTTTTGACTGTTATTTGACCATTGGACAATATGACCGCTGGAAACTAAATGTTTTGACTATTGTCTCTAAATACAAGAAATCTTGGATAATTAATATAGAATGAAGATTCGATGGCCTCACCCAGTAGTCTTGGACCGATCGAATCCCATCTTACAGAACATGGGAAAGAGGTAGCACCACTGGGCTTTGATCTGGACCAAACCCAAGCTGAACTTCATCGTATAAAGCTAGAACGGGATCGCATTCACGAGAAGTTCAAACTGATAGAAATTACTACTCGTGCGATGTTGGCCGAGCCTCCCTCGTATTCTCTCACCTTAGCACACCTTACACTTAGGTCCTATGCTGGTGTGATAAGGGGCTATGTAAGGATACCGTAACTGTCTTGTGTAATCCTTTGTTTTAAATAAAAATTTCGATTTCTTTTATGAATTTTCAAATGACCGGATAAATATAGTATGCATATTTTTTATGAATTTTAGAAAAAGGATATTTTAAATATTTTTATTTAAACCCCAAATAATTAAAAATGTGTAATGATTTTCAAAAAATGGTCTTCTACAATTATGTTCAGTACGAAATTTAGAGTCTAATAAGATCAACTTTATTTTTGATGAATAGTTAATTATGAATAGTGATTTCATGATTAGGATTAATAATGTGTCCAAATGGATTAGTAATCTCACTTAAAGAAAGTATTAAAATAAACTAGACACTTTGATTAAGTAATGTGATTCAATAAAATGGTTAAATAACGGTTTCATAAATTATTATTCAAGTATTAGTTTTTTTGGATGAATAGTGTTTTTAAATTAAAATTTTAATTAAAAATATATAGAAAATTATTTTTAAAAAATGGACTTCATTTTTGAACTCAGAGCATCGATATTATGTTAAGGTAATTTTTTGGGATTTTTCTGAAAAAAATAAATTTTCGATGAATAGTGTTTTTTAATTAAAAATTTATTTAAAAATATTTAGAAATTTTTTTTTATAAAATGGATTTCATTTTTGAAATAAGAGCATTGATATTTGGTTAGGGTGAAATTTTGAGATTATTCTGAGAAAGTTGAATTTTCGATGAATAGTGAAAATACAGTTTTTAAGTTACGGGTGTTTAATGACATCATTAAATGATGTATTAAGTATGTAATCAATATGTTCGACTTATGAATAGTAATATAAGGTATTAGGTGTCCCAAGTGGCCAATACCATGGGCAAACACCATGGGCAAGACCATGGTTTTTCCAAAACCACTAATGAGGTGTCCCTTGGCCATTAATGCCTTGTCCCCTCACTTTCCCTATAAATACCAAGATGTCCTCTCATCCATTCGACTCCCCACTCTCCCCCAACGATGTTCTGATCTCCTTTCCTCCCATGGAGTCCTCCCAAGGTGCTCCCAAGCCCTCAAGGTCCAAACCTTTGAGTTTTAAGAGTTACGTTTTAAGGTAAGGGATCCGACCTCTCTCTTTAATTTCAAGTAATCTCTTTTATGTCATTCCTTTTATGCTCCATGTTCTTATGTTGGAGGATGTTATTTTATACTCCTCTTACAGACCTTTTCATGTTCATATAATGATAGATCCCCTCTTAATATCATTATTTCGTTTTATGAAGTTTTAAGTGGCGCCGTTAGGCTGCCGAAATATTTGTAACGGATTCTTTCTCCCTTCTTATTTTTTAAGATCTATTTTCATGTAAAGTATTTCAAGTTCATTTTTATTATGTTGGGGTATGATCTCTAAATTTATCATACGGATCTTTTATGTTAATATGATGAGATACCCCATTTGATCTCTTCAATTCAGTATTTTGAAGTTTTAAGTGGTGCCGTTAGGCTGCCGAATTTTTAAGTGGTTCTTCACCCTTCTCGTTTTGAAGTTCTACATTCATGTCAATTCTTTCAAGTTCCTTTTTTTTATGTTGGGGTATGATCTCTATTTCTATCATACTGTACTCTTATGTTCATATGATGAGAGACCCCATTTGATCTCTTCAATTCAGTATTTTGAAATTTTAAGTGGCGACGTTAGGCTGCCGAAGTTTTTAGCGAATTCTTTCACCCTTCACATTCTTTTCAAAATTTCACTTTCATGTAAAGTCTTTCAAGTTCCTTTTTAATTATGTTGGGGAATTACATCTATATCTATCATACTGAACTCTTATTTTCACATTATTAGAGACCCTATTTGATCTTTTCAAATCATTTTGTTTGAAGTTTAAGTAACGTCGTTAGGCTGCCGAACTTTCATAAGAGAAATCTAATTTTTGTCTTCCTTCCATGTTTTTCATTTCAAATTGTATGTCCTTGAAATTTTATTACCATGATCATGTATCCTTCTTATTCTGTCCATATACTGTTTTATGGCTCATTTATGAATGTTTGACCCATTTTCCATCTCTTTTTAATGTCTTCTAAAACCTCGTAACATAGCTGTTATGCTGCAGAATTTCCGTCTCAAAATGTCTCTCTCTTTTTCTAAAGTTCTTTTATATTATTAAGTGAATACTCAAAGCTCTTTCTTATAAAGGGATATTAAAATATATACCAAAATGTTCTATTTTAAATTATGGTATTTACATACATGAGACCCACCTTCCTTTTCTGTGGGTTTTAAGGTGACGTAAAGATCATGTCTTTAAAGCAGTTTTTAAAATGTTATGATTACGAAATGAAACCCATTTATTTTGTGCTATATGGGTTATTTATGAAATGTTTGATGATGATATATGTGGATCACGTGATAATAAAGGCAAATTTAAGGGTGCGCCCTGATAGCACTCCAATGCATTGGGTAATGATGTAACCACTAGAGATTACAATTTTCACGATACCTTGGTGAATAACCTTGGTAATTTTGAAATGACACCTTGGGGATGGACCTTGGTGATATGTTCATGATTGTATATGTTAAATGATGTAGCCACATCTTCATGTTATGAAAAAGTTTTATCTTTATTATGATATTCCTCATGATTTCATTTTCATGCCTTAAAGTTCTTTTCATGATTTTATTGATGTATCTCAAGTTCATATGTAAAATGTTTCACTTGTTTCCCTTGTTGGGCCTTCTGCTCACCCTTCCTTTTGATGTGTGTCCCCAGGTTATGAGATGCAGTAATGAGCCTAGGGTGAACATGAGGAGAATCCTTTCAAGTGTTTAAGAAGAATGTTTTTTTTGTTTCATGTTTTATGTTTCTTGTTTCCAAGACACTAAACCTTAAAGATCCTCAGTTCTGTGTAATGGAATGAAAGTTATGTTATAAAAAGACGAGATGCTATAAAACATCTAAAATTTTCAAAGTATGTGTCATTGGAACTGATATGCAGATAAATCACCATTAGACATAGGACTTACTGATATATAGATCAACCAAGCATATTTCCTAAGTATGTGAAGCTAACACCATTGGAAAGACTCACTGTTGTAAATGACACCGACACAAATGACCTACCATTTCATGGTTCAACCGATGCAAGGAATCCCCGTTGATATGAGTCATAGATAGTTCATCTATAAAACAGATAAAATAATACAATGATAGGAGGAGACACTGACACCCAGAGTCACTGATGCGGATGGAAAGGACTGACTGATACAGAGAATCACCAATGGTAAAAGACTATTGCAAATAACTCACCAATTCTTAGTACTCACCGATAGTCGTAAAAACTGTTTTTTAATTTATTAATTCAAATTTATATCTAACAGTAATATTTTGACAAATTAATGTTTCTGATATTTTTTTATGTTGTCTGTTGGACTTGCGGGAGACATTATGAGGTACAATGAGATGATGCACATTGAATGTACATTATATCTGTCATCCCTCAAAAATAATAAAGATATTAAAAAGAAATAAGATCAACAAAAATATATAGATCCATGTGGTGCGTGCCTATGAGAGATATACTTAAGAACATTAACCTTCATGAAACTATTGTGAACTCAAAAATAAAATAACATGTGATTCAATCTCAATCAATATGAACACCCAATTGAATTCTCAATTCAAAAATTCAATGAAGGAGAATAACATACCTGCACAACAACACTTGTAGCTGGAAGATAAAATACGACACTTTTTTCTGTGTCAAATTGCAGAAGAGGACTCAAGATTCACTCTCACTACATTTGAGGAGTCCATAGACGATTCTCAAGACACATAGATCATTCTAAATCCCTTCTAAAAATTATTTTCACTATTATGTAAATATTTACATAACTTCAGAGTGGTGTGTTTGCATGTATGTTACCCACATGCTGAGTTCTGTTCAGAACTATAGGATAAATCATATTCTCAATATCACACCATTTTTATCCACTTCTATCCCACGTAGAACTGTAGAAGAAGTCATGTATGAAATGTCTTTTATTTTAACACGAATAACTATCGTATAGGTAAAGTGTGACAAGGACAGCCCTTTGTACTATTGTGAACCCCAATCTAGGGGGTAGATCAAAATATTTATTAATTTAATCTACTTAGTGTAGGTGATCACCAATTGGAGAGGACTAAGTCTTAACATGAGACTAGAACTTCTTGTTTATTTCATTTGTTTTTACAATTTAGTTTTACCCTTTTTTTATAACATATTTCATAAAACTAAATTTAACTCTAATAGTTTTTTTAGAATGTGTTTATAACTATTTTGAACTAGTAGGTTAGATTCAATAGTTATATTTATCTTTAGATTAATATAGCTGAGAAATAATCAGTATTTTAAGAAATTAATTGAACATTCAAGACACTTATTAACACGCTAAAAACAGACATAGAATAAATTTTTTTATTTGGAGAATTTTTAAAGAACCAAATTCAAATAGAAATTTTTATATATACTCAGTTCACCCTAGCACTTGAGTACTCTACTCCAACCAAAATTTGGTATCAATGGAATGTTTTTTTTTTAAATCCACGGTTTTCAAATCATTTTCAAATATTTTCAACAGTGATTTTAGAAGTATTTCAAAGATCGTAAAATTTATGTTCTTTCCAAATTATTATCTCTTTAAAATATTTTCCAAATTTTATTATGGATAATATACTAGAAGTTTATTCTACCAACAAACCACCATTATTTAATGGAACAAATTATGTATAATGAAAAATTATAATGAAAATGTATTTTGAATGCATGGGTTTTGAAATTTGTCCTTCAATTATAGATGAGAATAAGATTCATAATACTTCTAGAACTACTTGGTATGACCCAAATAACATTTATTATAACAATAACTGTAATTCCATGAATTAATTATATTTCTCTTTAAGAGATGAGTAATTCAACATAGTTTCTGCATGTAAAATATCCCATGAAATTTGGGATACTTTGTTTGTTTCACAAGAAGGAACATCTAGTGGTAAGGAAATGAGACTTGACAAATATACTATTAAATATGTTTAATTTAAGATAAATCATGATTATCCAATTTCTGACATGAATCTCGGGTTTAATGAAATAGTGAACACTATGATCTCTTTGGGAAGAGATGTTATTGACAAATAGTAAGTGATGATTATTCTCAGATGCATACCTAATAGACGAAGAGGAACTTCTGTCTCTATTAGAGAATCGTGTCACATTATAAAATTACCTATCAAAGAACTCATTGGAAAATTGATGACGTATGAGGAAGAGTTGAAAGTAAACAAAGAGGATAAGGTTGGATCTATGAGATAATATGTAGCCTTTTGGACTACTACCTCCAAGAATAAGGAAAACGAGAAGGTGCTAGTATCTATTTAATTCTCTGGTACTGATGAATCAACATCAGATAGGGATGGAGCATTGGATCTTCTAGCTGGAAGATTGAATAAATTCTATAGAAAGAAGAAGATTTTCATGAAGACCCATTATATGGAAAATATGATAACAAGGGCTATTAGAAGGACTGAAAATGAAATGAAAAATAAAAGGATATTTCCTACTATGAATGTAAAAGTAGATGACATGTCAAAGATGACTGTCCAAAGTTGAAATAAAAAAAATAAGTAGGAAAATAACTATAAAAGTATAAGAAAACTATGAAGACCACTTAGAGTACTTATGAGGATAGATCCAGTGAATTGAAAACATATCATGATGAGAAAGATAACATGGAAAATATGTGTTTTATGACAAACACATATGAGGTATCCTTATATTCACCTGCACACAACTCATATTATTCTAAAAATGAATGTGTGTCTAAGAATATCAAAAGTGATGATCTATTTTAATAATTTTACATGCTAGAAGATACTTTTAATGAACTAAAATATAAATATAAATATTTAAGGAGACAATATGATCTCCCTATAAATATTAATTATAAAATTACTACTAAAAAAGAGAATAATTCTCAATTGCACGAGTGAAACAATGAGTTAAAATGTCAAATGAACAATTGAATTAATATATAGAATAGTTTTCAAATTGAAAAAATTCTCTTAGTCAAAAACATGGTAAACAAATATCTCATAAGAAAACTTCTTGAATATGATATCAGTCCAAGACAAAGGGATTTATCAGGAACACACTTTATGACTAAATCTTGAAAATCTACTTCTTTATTCAAAAATCATAATTTTACTACATGTTCAGGATCTAAAAATTCTTATACTGTATCTTTTTTTCAGGACTATAAAATTTTTGTTTTTAAAATACATTACAATCTACATATAGGAATCCCAAATGAAAATTTTTGGTTCCTAGAGACTTTATTACTAATGTTTCGTCACCCAAAAAAATATGGGTACCAAAGTCTTTTCTTGGATGAATTTCTTCCGAAGGTAAACTACCTAAAGGGCTCTTGAAAGATTCAATGGTACTTTGACAATGGATTTTCAAGACATATGAAAGGAGACCACTCAAGTATCAAGAACCTAATAAAATTTGATATTGGATATGTCGCATTTGGTGACAATGCTAAAGGAAAAATATTGGGCTTAGGCCATATTGGTAACTCTAACTCATTTTTAATTTCTAAAGTACTTTTTATTGGTCGATTAAAGTATAATTTAGTTAGTATTTCACAATTATCTGTTGATGGATTTCATGCTATGCTTGAAAATGAAGCTTTTCATGTTTTTAACTCTAAAAATGAATTTCAATTTTCTTCTTTTAGAACTGAAAATGTATATTCTATTAACATATATTCGTTGGTTTGTAAAAAAAATTCTTATTTAAGTGACTTTCATAAATATTCTTGGATTTCAAATAGGAGACTAGGACATTGTATTGTACACTCTATTATAAATTTTAATAGAAAAATTATTAGTCAACAATCTACCCAAACTTGTGTTTCCAAATGATAATGTCTATAATCCTTGTGAAAAATAGAAACAAAAAAAGATATCTTTCAAATCAAAGAAAGATGTTTCAGCTTCTCAATATTTAGAGATGGCTCACATATGTATTTTTTGGACTATCATGAGTTTTTAGATTGAATGGGAAGCATTATGTCTATGTTATGGTGGATAACTATTGTAGGTATACTTTGACTTATTTCTTACCTCACAAGGGTGTATCATGTACATAATTTTACATGTATGCTAAAATAGGGGAAAATCTAAGTGGACTTAGAATAGAATCCTTAATAAGTGACCATGGATGTGAGTTTGAAAATCAGGATTTTGAATCCTTTTGCTCGCACAATGGATATAGTCATACCCTCTCTGCCACCAGCACACATTAAGAAAATGGAGTTGTGGAAATAAGAAATATAACCATATAAAAATTAGACTGAACTATAATTAAATGATATGATCTAACTGTTTACTTTTGGGATGAGGATATAAATACAGAATGTTTCATAATTAATATTGTCTAAATTAGAACCATCCTCAAGAATACTCCTTATGAGTTATAGAGAAATAGAAACCCCAAAGTTAGTTATTTAAATGTTTATTGTTGCAAGGTTATTATCCTTAATAAAAAGGATAATCGGGATAAATTCGCATTCAAGAGTGAGGATGGAATATTCCTAGGTTACTCATCCTCTAGTAAATCTTATTCATTTCTAAATAAAAGAACAATGTGTGTGGAAGAATCTGTGCATGTAAAATATTATGAAACAGATCAAGACGAACCTAAGATATCTCTAGACATCATTTATGTTGATATGTCAAACCTAGACATAAATTAAAAGTCATATAATCCTTCTGTCAAGATATATTTTAAATAAAATTGTTCTAGAAATTCTTCAGAATCTAAACATGATGAACTCAAACATATTGATGACCCTAAAGTTACTAGTCCCTCCTTTTCTAGAACAACTAGAACTCTTAAGAACCATCCTTTAGATGATGTTGTTGGATACCTATATAAAGGGACACATGCAACATATTCTCTTAGAAATCAAGTTAAACATCAAGCCTTCTAGTCACACCATGAACTTACAAACATCAATGATATAATTAAATATTAATTTTGGGTGCTGGATATGCAAGAAGAACATAATCAATTTGAAAGAAATAATGTTTGGAAACTTTTGGATAGACCCAAATACACCTTGAACATAGGATCTTAGTGGGTGTTAAAAATTAATGTAGATGAAACTTGTAATATTTTTAGAAACAATGATAGAATATTTGAACAAGGTTATAGTCAAGAAGAGGGAATTGAATATGAAGAAACCTTTGTTCCTGTTTCTAGACTTGAAGTCATCAGAATCCTGCTTTTCTATGCTTCCCATCTTAATTTCAAACTGTAGCAAATGGATGTTAAGAGTAAATTCATAAATGGCTATATAGTTGAGGCTATGTTTGTTGAACAACCTCATGGTTTCAAAACCCCTCATTTTCAAAATCATGTTATCGAATTAAAAAAGAATTATATGGTTTAAAACATTCTCCAAGATCTTGGTATGATATATAAAGTAGTTTTCTTATTTCCAAAGGTTTTAAAAAAGGAATTGATGATCCTTCTCTTTTTATAAAGATATTATAATGATGCTTTAGTAGTTCAAATATTTTTTGATGATATTATTTTTGGATATTCAAGAAAATATTTATTTATTGAGTTTTAAAAAATGGTGAAAAATAAATTTGAAATGAGTTTAATGGGAGAACACAAATTCTTTCTCGGATTTCAAATTTTCCAAAATAAATAAGGTATCATTTTAAATCAAAGTAAATATACAAAATAACAGTTAAATATATTTGGATTTCATATAATTAAAATTAGTGACACTCCCATGAGTACAACATGTTAGTTGGATCTTGATGAAGATGGTAAATCTGTTTATCAAACCAATTACAGATTAATTATTGGAAGATTTCTCTACTTGACTGCTAGTAGGAAATAAATAATGTTTAGTGTGTATATATGTACCTGTTTTCAAGATAACCCCAAAGAATATCACATAAATGATGTTAAAAGAATTTTCAAATACCTCAAATATACTACCAATTTACGATTGTTTTAACCTAATGGATAATAATTTTATGTAGTGAGTTATTCTGATGCTAATTTTGGTGGATGCATGTTAGACAAAAAGAGAACCCCTATGACATGCCACTTTTTGGGAAATTATTTTTTTTCATTGTGTAATAAGAAACAAAATTATTTTTCATTATCTACTACCGAAGCCGAATACGTAGCAACTGGTAGCTGTTGTGCACAAATTTTTTGGATGGACCACACTCTTCTAGACTATTGATATCAGTTCAGACATGTACCTATAAAATGTGAAAAACTCTAGTTCTATTAACATTTCTAAGAACCATGTTTCTCATTCTAGAACAAAATATATTTATGTAATACATCACTTTTTGAGAGATCATTATCAAAAAGATGATATCACTTTTGAATTTATGGGCACTGAATATTAGCCTACTGATATATTCATTATGCCATTGAACTTTGAAAAAATAACATACATCATACATGAGTTTGGAATGATCAGTCAGTAAGACATTTTGTTTTCCTTTACATTAATATTTTTATGAAGTTTTCATTTCTATGTTGTTGTCATGCTGACACCATTGTCATGCTAAAACTATTGTCATGATGACTCTTTTTTCAGGCTAACATTGCTGTCATGCAAGCATCGTTGTCATGTGGACACCGTTGTCATGCTGAAACCATTGTCATGTTGACATCGTTTTCATCCTGACATTGTTAGTGTTTTGAGAAGTCAATCAAGATGACACTTATGACTCATTACTTTCTAAACATTTTATGTTTTTATTAAAAAGGAACTTTTTCCTTAATTCCAGTTAACCTGGGTCATGATTTCCTAACTTTAAAATTTTCAAATCCCTAAATGATATATATTTGAATCGATCCACTACACTCCCTTTACCACTACTCTCTCTCTCTCTTGGCCATAGCACTTTTTATTTACTCCCAAAATTTAACATTTTTACCTCTAAAATTAACTAATAATAATGGTGTGAGTGAAGAAATCTCTTGAAAAGGGTGATCCTCATGAATCCAAGAAACAAAAGCAGGAATTGAAAAATCCTTTAAGTCTTGTGAATCCTAGTCTAGTAAATCATGCTATAAAATTAGAGAAGATTGTTTTAGTGGAATTGATCTTGGAGATAAAGTCTTTTTTGTTTAATGCTATGAAATATCAAGTACAGTTGGAATGGTTTTTAAACAATGATAGAGTCTTTTACTTGAAGTTGATATATGAATTCTATATGAATTTAGAACTTCTTCTAGAAATTAGTGATTTTAAATGGGTGAAATTAATTGTGGAAGGGAAGTGAATCTCTTTCACTTCAAGAAATTGGGATGAATGTATTAAGGTACCTCATGAAGGAAGTATTGATGATTACCAAGGTACTTATCCTCTTAAAATTGAATTATTTTGATATGATACAGAACTAAAATATGTAACTAGAAATGAAGAGCACAAGATACCCATTGACATAGAATTAAATGGTGAGTGAATAATTTTATTAATGTTCATTTAGTACCTAATTTGTCCAAGAAAAAGTGATTTTTCTTCTCTCCAGTATCAGGATGTATATTTTGTTTATTTTCTTCAGAAAAGAGTTAAATGGAATCTGTGTACATATCAGATGGTTCCCATCAAAGAGATGATAAAACCCAGTTGTAAGTAATTTTTTTTTCTATTCTAGAATGATTTCAGTTATACTGAAGGATAAAGGTTTTGTAAATTATGATGAGGATGTGGTATTCGGTGAATGCAGTGGAATCTTCTCACGATCTGACATCTTTAAAAGAATGAAGATTAATTGGAACCCATGGAAGAAGGAATGGGTCAGTGATGAAGATATATTGTATGATATGTTCAATCACATAGATAATATAGTTAGACCAAGGGATTTAGTGGATCTTGGCCTTAGTCCAGATGAAAAAGTAACCTATTCTTTAAATGAGGAAGATGATCATGATACTCCTATTAGAGATTTGGGATCACTAGATTACGATCTAAGTGACCAAAACACTAATAGACCAAAAAAATTGTCTCTATTGGGCCTTAATGTCCACCTTTGTACTTACCCTCTCATGAACATATTCTCAAATCCACTAGTAGTGAAGAAATCGAAGATAAAAAAGTATAGAGTATGTCATTGAATCCAATGAAGAAGCGGATGAAGAAGAAAAATATGGTAGTGGTGAAAGTGGATCAAAATCAGGAAGGGAACAGGAATATGATCAAGATGATGATGAAGTATGAGATGAGAAGAAAGAAGATGGTGATAATGAATAGATAAGTGAAGGTGAGAGTGATAGTGACTCTGGTTATCCTTGTGAAAATTCATATGTTGTGAGAAGGGAAGTTGTTGAACCTAAAACTGTTGTAGCTATTGAGGGTGTTGTTTATGAAGAAAATGTTCCTCCAGATAAACTAGATTCACAAGATGTTTATACTATGAAAATAAATCTTCTTATGAAAAATCAACCTATGAAGGAATCCTTGAATGAGGGGGAGAAATATGCCCAAAGAGCTGACACATTAGGGGGCTCAAGGACCAGTTGATCAAGCTGATGAAGAGAATCATACTATAAGAGTATGACTTTATACTATTACTCCTCTAGATTCTTATATTCTTGCTAAATGGATAAGGAATCATAGTTATATAGCCTTGAGATTGGTTTATGATGATTGTAATGACTAATATGTTTCCCTTTCTATAAAGGAACATGTGGATGAGACCACTTCTAGTGGCTATGTCTATAAAGATGATTTTGAACAATTCATGAAATATATTTGTGCCTCCATAAGACACTCAGTGAGATCTAAAATGAGGTATGATATTGATGAATCTAGGAGAGAGAGTACTGATCTGACTGATATTTTAAAAGCAATTCGGTCAATGGTTACTGGTGAAGTGAATGACGATTCTTTTAGTTCTACTTTGGCCTCAACTAGTCTATCTCAAGATGATGTTGCTTCAGTTTCAAAAATGGTCATAAAGGAAATTCATCCAAAGCTATCCACAATTGTAGAGACAGTTATGAAAAGTAATACTAATATCAGAAATGGTATAAAGAAGATGAAAACTAAGATCAGTTCCTTGACCAAAGTGTATAGGAATATAATGGAAACATTCATTAAAAGAACTGAGAACCTTGTTTCTTATTTTAATGCACTTGATTTTTTCAAGATAATAAATGAAGATCAGGATCATACCTCCTCTGCTCTTGATTCAACCTCTGCTCCTCCTACCCAGTCTTCACAATCTTCAGTTCTTTATACAATAATTTTTGTATTGAAAGAGGAGCTGTAAGATTTGATTGCAAGTGTGGACAACGTTGAGGATAATTCAGATAAAGTGAATTATCATGTGAATGATTATACGAGGAGTGCTTCACACACTTAGGAAGAGATGACAAAAATGATTTATGATTTTTTTCTCCAAACTCATCACAAGTAATAAAATGAATAGTCTCTTTAATAATTTGTCCAAAAATCATACTCTTCCACCAATGACCAAGGCCTTTAAGGATTAGCTTTAGAATATTAACGAATTTACTCATTTATTGGACAAGATTATAGAAAACAAAGATACTTTTTAAATGGATATGAAATATGGTGGGTAGATAATTGAATATTTCATTATGTTGTTAAAACTATATCATCATGTACAATGTGAAGCCATTATCGTACCTCCTACAGCACCACTTGGCACTGCTGGTTCAGTGCCTGCTCACCCTTAGATGTATGTTTCTTATGCAGTATCTAATATCAGACCAGTCAACACAGAAACTGTTTAGCCTCAGATTCTTTCTCACCATAGACTTGCTCTTTCCACAATAGTTCTTGAAGATGTCCCTTATACTCCTCTCAAAATCCATTCAGACGCTCCTACTTCTCATCCTAACCCTCCTGATCAACCTTCCATTGATCCTTATGATAAGGGGAAGAATCCCCTTGATCCTACCCTATAGTGTGTAGTGATTCTTATTTGATAGGGTTGAGTCCTTGTTTCTTTTCTTTTCAGTGTACTATGTTTAAAAATTCTATTTCATTTTTTCTAATTTACTATTTTTTGTGTTCTTTCCCCCTACCAAATTTTCCTAATCCCAAAAGGGGGAGAATTTTCATAAGAAATTGGGATATTAAGAAGTATTAAAATTGGGATACCATTATTCAACCTTACTATATTTTTAGGCTTCTTGGATAAATTATTTTAATCTTTTCTATGATAAATTGTTAATTGTTTAAGTGTAATCATTTTCTTGTGGTACTAAATAATTCAATGATTTGTGAATATCAAAAGGGGGACATTGTGGGCCCATATATACTATTCACCACTATCTATAACTATAAAGGTTTTAATTGACTCAAACATGTTATATATTGACATTTATATTATCTTATGTTAGATCCTATATTATTTTGAACCATTATCGTGAATATCATATCATTTCAATCATATAACAATTTATATTTGATAAAGTCTAAACAAGCTTATAACTGATTATCTATGATTAATTATGTGGATTAACATTATATGAATTTTTTGAATTGTAATATAAGCATAACATCTAAAATAGTCTTAGTATGAGCCACTAGCATCGATAGGAAGATGACTCACTTTCAGACATTTGACTTACTAACAGACAGATCAAACAGGCATATGTTCTATGTATATAAAGATGACATTGTTGGAAAGAGTCATCGTTGGAAATGACACCCACATAGATGACCTACCATCTCATGGTTCAACTTATTCCAGGACTCTCCTTTGATATTATTCAATGGTAGTTCATATATACCACTGATAGAAGAACACACTGATAGAAAGATACACTAACACCGAGAGTCGTCGATACTGAAGGAAATGACTCTCCAATATAGAGATTCACCGATGATGACAGATCGATGAAAACAACAGACCAATACATATGACTCACTAAAAGTAATAAATACTATTTTTAATTTATTAATTCTAATTTAAATATAAAGGTCATATATAGACAAATTAATGTTTCTGAAATTATTTAATGTTGACTTTTGGACTTTTGGAAAGTAGTACGAGTACGATGAGCCGATGCACGTGGAATGTACATGCTATCTGTCACCCCTAGAAAGTAAAAAGGATTTTAAAAATAATTATGATTGATATAAAAATTATATAGGTGTGTGGTGAATGCTTGAGAGAAATATATCCAAGAACATCAACTATCATGCAACAAATTTGAACTCAAGAATAGAAGAACACACAATGAAATCTCAATCAATCTGAACACTGAATTGACAACTCCCATTTGCAATTAAATGAAGGAGAATAACATGCCTTCTCAACCACACCTATAGATGGAATCCAAAATTCGTAACTCTATTTCTATATAAAATTCTATAATAGGACTCGAACATCAATCACACTACATCTGAAGAGTCCAGAGCTGATTCTCAAGACACAAAGATTATTCTAAATCCCATCTAATAATTATTTTACCAATTTTGTGCATTTTTAAATAAATTTTGAGTAGTGTGTATATCTCTCTATTACAAATACCGAGTCCTATGAATAGCTAGAAGATAATTGATATCCTCAATCTCACACTATTTTTATCCACTTGTACCCCACGTAGAACTGTGGAGGAGGCCATGTGTGAATGGTTTTCTATTTTCCCATGAATAACTATGGTATAGGTTATGTGTGGAATGAAAAGCCTTTGATACTTTTATGAACCCCAATCCAGGGTGCGGATCAAAGTGTTTATTAATTTAAACTACTTAGGGACCGGTGATCACCAATTTGATAGGACGATATTGCATCTTGATACTTAACCTCTTGTTTATTTCCCTTGTGTTTACCATTTACTTTTACTTTGTTTTATCACATATTTCATAAAACAATATTGAACTATAAAAGTTAGACTATAAAGTGTTTATAACTATTTAGACGAATAGGTTAGTTTCAAAAGTTATATTGATCTTTACATTAATGTTTCTGAGAAAAAATCAATCATTTAATAAATTAATTGAATATTCATGACTCATATAAAATCACTACAAACTGACATATATTATATTTTTATTTTGGGTAATTTTAAAAGAACCAAATTTTAACAGAAATATTTATGGATACTACGTTCACCCTCCCCACCCCCCTCTTGAGTACTCTACTATGACCAATAAGAAGTCTGCCACACATGTCTAGTAAAATTAGGCTTGTAGGTACTGATAGATTCATCAACCATTTTCTTCAAATTAGGGATCACGTTCTCAATATTCATATAAAGAATGCGAGGAATGTAATTATTGAGCAATATGTTCTGGATCTCGTCCTAGTCCAATGATTCAATTTCATCATGCTTCCATGTATTCTTTTTTAGAGTCCACCATTGTTCTGCATCACCTTCCAACTGATAAACTTTCAGAACTATTTTGTCATGTTCTAAACACCAGAGAATAGAGAATATATTTTCATTGGAATTGATTGAGTGTTCAAAAACAAGTGGATCCAAAGACCCACTAAAATTAAGTTGATGTTTCCTCACGAAGGGCTCGATAGAATGTTGTTCATTTATCTAATAATTTGGAAGTTCAGCATGATTCATTGCTTGGGTATCTATAGAAATAATATTTTGGTTTCATGATACGAAAACATTTGGTTGTTCAGGAGTACAATCATTTCATTTTCTACTGCATTCATCATTAACATGGCTTTTTCAGGTTCCATACATTGACTAAAACCCGAAAGCATATTTTTAGAAATATTTATCAGGGTGAAAAACAATATAATAGAAAAAACTATTTATATGATGTATAAGATATGACACCTTCCTTAATATATGATACCATAGTATTATCCTATGTCATTGAGAGACTACCTATTTTCACATCCTTTAGGTTGGATTATAAGGCGTTTGTGATTTCCATAAATATATATATATATATATATCTATATATATATATATATATCCCATGGGAGTTTATAATAGGGTATTCAGAAAGGCTCATTGTCATGTACCAGGTTACACTCAAGTGAGGACTGATGTACCTTATCATATCTTTTACCCCTAGGTACATCTATTCCAGATCTAAATCCACCAATGGTTTCCAAACATGGATGTAATGCTAGGAAACCACTCTTTTTATCCTTTACCAAAATTTCTGGATATTTTCTTAAACATCAACGCATCCATAGACTTATCCTTAAAGACACCACTATACATATCCATAGAAATACCCTCAGGTATATTGCTAAATTTATCTCATCCTAGTTTCCAACTTTTGATTAAAACTTCTCGCTAATAATAACTATAACTACACATTCTTTTTATACATAGAAATTACATCACTTTTATGGAATACTTGATACATTACATAAAAACATGCCCAAAGACTATTTTATTTTACTACCTTCGGAAACATGGAAACATAGAAACTGGTACATAACTGATCTACATTATCTCCCACTAGGTTCATTTTTACTAGAACCCTTATTAAACACATAAAACATAATACATGTCTTTATAATCTTGTAGAAAGGAAATATATAAATGGTTGAACTCAGATGCTCAATAAGGGTAAAAAATAAAGATATTTTAAAATAATCATGTGAATAAGGGTATTAGAAAATGATCATGAAAATAGAAGATCATACCCTATATATTAAAGATAATAAATATAAATCATGTAATAAAGATTCATAGTTCATAAGACATGAATAATAAGTAATTAAAGAACATGATCCATGAAAGCATAACATAGTAATAAAACATGGAAATGTGCAAGACACATAAGAATATAATAATAATTTCCATTGTAGTCTATTCAACGCTTAAAATTCAATCATGGTAGTATGGGTTCACTTCCCATACCATTTTGGTAGTCATGTTTCACTCCCATGGACATCATACTAGTATGAGTTCACTCCACAAACCATCTTGGTAGACATCGTTTACTTCCCTTTCCATCTTAGTAGTAAATAATCACTCCCCATACCATATTAATTTATCTCATGAGATATAAATCATTACTCAATGAATTGGAGGAAGATATAGGTCCCACCCATCTTATAATTAAATCGTACAAACATGTGCTACAAGATCATAAACAATCATATCATAAACGATTAGATGAAACATGTACCTTAAAAAATTTAATCATATCATAATATTTGGAAAAGTGTCATGTTTTATAATCACTTCAAAAAACGAATATCCCAGGAAAAGAAGAAATTTTCATAAACATCATTCTATCAAAACATTAACCATTCGAAGAATGAATATGAATGTTATTCCTGAACTGTAACATAGTATGTCATCTTTAATGGGGATGGAATTTTAAATACCACATGGAACAAAATGTTTCCTTAAAAATAAATTTTTAAAACCTAAAACATTTTCAAAACCTATTTCTTTGAAAACATGTTGAATACATATAAAGGAATCATTACAAATCATTTAAAACATTTCTTGAGTAAAATATTCATTCTTTGTTGAAGCTGTTTTCTTTTTATAAAACTCCGTACAATTTCAAAAAAAATTAATCAAAAATTATATTTTATGATTGTAATGGAATCATCATGGATTTAAGGAATCATGAAATAATAAAAATATTTTCATTCTGTATATGATAAAATACATTTTTATTGTACTTTTTTCGGAAATGTAAAAAACCTCCTTCGAAAAATGAAAAAAGATTACTTTATTACAGTTTAATAAAATTTCATGCATGGGTATAAATAACTTTAGATAATTTTATAAGAACATTAAAAATATTTTTCAATACATTTTTTATAAAAATAAACAGGTAAGATAAATATTTTCAAAAAATACTTATGTATAATCAATCCCAATAATAATGAGAAAGTGGAAATAACGCTGAAAATTTTATAATCAGTAGCATCATATTCCCCATGAAGGAAAATAAATTATATGTATATTAAAATACCATAATCTTATGTTTAATATTAATAAAATACAGTCATTGTTATTATATACATCATTTAGAAGAAACAAGTATTGTATAAGGCATGTGTCTTACAAAAGTAATGGTGAGACAAAATTATCTTACCTTAGGTTTGATTCCCTCTGTATGTGCATGAAAGTCCATTTATATTGGGTTTAAATATATTAATATCTTATAAAAAATAATAATAATATTTTTTATTTCATATATTATTCAATAAAGACTTTATATTACCCATTTGTAAAAAATTCCACGATAAAGCAATGTTTCATGAAATAACTGCTTTATTTATCATATGTGTTTTAACTTATTATTATTGATAATATTAATTAGATACTGATTTAATTAATTCTATAATTTAAATTATTATTTATATATCAATTTTATTTAGTATGTGCATATATATATAGAAGATATTTTTATGAAATTTAATACATTGTTCTTGAAGATGGTAAGTCGTACGTACGCATGGATGTTGTTTCCATTTTCTTATAGTACTGAGTTAAAGAGTGTAAATGAAATATATGTGTATATATATATCATTATATTATAATTATTATATCATATATTTCATATTTATTCCTTATATACATTTTTATAATCATTCTGGAAATGGTCAACATGGAAGATTAATCTCATCATGTCGTAGAGATTGTAGGTCATATGTATGCATCAGCAACGATATCGTTCTTTAAATGGTAAAAGTGTGAAGAATTGGATGGTATATTAATTATTATGAATAAATATCATGTCACACTTATTATTTATATCCGTTGTATCCATTAATATACCCATCAAAATAAAGTGGGGGATTACACGACAACGTGAAGACGGTATGTTGTATGTAAAAACATGTTGTACTTTTATTTTTCATAGGATGAATAAATGGTGGAATATGGTGGTTAAATGACCATAATAATATCTCATAATATAGAAGATAATGGATTGATTACTCTATAAGAGAATCAATATATTAGTAGTACATAGAAGAAGAACTATTTTTGAAATAGTCGGTAAGGAGATTACCTCTTCTTTAATGGTCTCTATCTAGATCTCCCATTATAGACACTAGAGTTGGTCTTTTCAGAAGAAAAACCCACTATAATTTAACTGTGCCATTTTATGTAGTATTTTTAAAGTATTTGGTTGATATTTGTGTCTTAATGGGATTTGGATAAGTGAGAGAAGAAGTTCCCTTTTATAATTGAGGTGAGGGGTACTTTTCAAAACTCTTAAAATATTATATTAATAAAAATTTATATTAAATTTAAAATAGATATAAATATAACTATTTATAAGATAAGATAAATATTAGTATAAATACTCTCAAATTATGATTTTTAGACTTGTTTAGGTCAGAATTTCATCCTTATCATTTAGCATTAACACTTAGTTAAACCCTTTATCTTTTTCCATGAAAACTTGGATGTTTACAATATAGGGATAAAATAATTACTATTAAATGAAAAAAGAACCTCGAATGGGTCATTGATAAAAAATTTAAACATATTCTAATTAATTATATAAATTATATATTTTATGAATTTTAGATCATTTAATAAAATATTATTTATTTTAATTTATGATTTATTTCAATTTTGATACGATTCATTATTTATATTTTTAAAATTATCATATTAACATGATAACATCTATAAAACATATAATATCTCAATAATATGTCATGGTTATTTATAAAACTCATAGATGTCATTAATTATGTTAAATTATTTTTATTTTAATATCTTTAATGTCATTTATTTGATATTTCCATTAATTAAACAATCAATACATCATAGTTATGGAAACCATTAATTAAATTATTTATTCCATAAAAATATAAAATAAATTATCATGATGAAATTAAATTTATAATATTTAAAATTAATACTTATTACATCTATTTATATCATTTTTTATGAAATTCAATCAATAAAAGAAAAAAAAATCTGTTTAAAGATAATCATGCGTACATGGAGAGATGGAAGGTAAAAAGAACATTCTAATGATCAATAACCATTTTAAATCAAATCAATATATAAAAATGATTAAAATGACCTAAATTGGATAAATATATATATATATATATAATTAATCTATTTTAAAATAAATTTAATATTTATTTAAATTAATATAATTTTTTTATTGTAATGTAGTATTTTTCACTATTCGTAAAAAATGAAACTTCTCTGAAAAAGACTAAAAATTATCCCTAAATTAATTTTTACATTATGAATTGAAAAATGATTTTTATTTTATCCAATTAAACATCTAATAGTGACTAAAATTAATTGTATTATTATTCATTGAAGGACCTAAATAAGTAGTTTCTTTATGAAAATTTTATTTATAAACATATAAAACCATTAACAAAAAGTATACATTTTGTTATAAATATTTGATATTTATGTTATAAAATTTAATATTTAGATATTCGTATTAAAATTACTATTTTTAATGGTTATTTTATAACTATCTCATCTAAATAATAATAATAACACATTGTTGTTTCGTAGAGATGCTATATTGCATGTAATACAAGACAAGTCATATTTTCATGTAGTGCATGCTGAAATTGGAGTTTTGTATGATGTAATCCAAACATCGTTATTTTATATAATAATAAAAATCTATAATCAGTGTTTTTTATGTAAAAATATCAACGATATTAAATAAATCTTGAAAAATACATATTCACAAAATCTCGAGGTGTTACATGTTCCTCCCTCACTTGGTGACCCTAGACTAGAATGGGTATTTGGGCTTGATACTAGACCATTATAGTATCTCAATGTTATTTTTTGATAGGTATATGATCCTATCTTGATGAATTTTTCACTCTCACCATGTGATCCCTAGTAGAAAAGGGAATCATAGCCTAGTCCAGCACCTCATCCTTTACTGAAATATGACGATATTCCTCCTAGATAGGATAAAGAATATGTGCTTTTTCTAGAGAAACCACTTGTTTATACTAAATAGAGTTATTTGATGTCATGGATGTAGGGATAGATATATGAAAATATCCTAATTTTAGTACTGGATTCATAATATGTTGTCGGACTTATTCATTGGTTTGTAAGATGTAATAACACTTCATCAAATTTTGTGCATGGATGTAAGCATGTACATTTTCTATCTCCACTATACACTTATAGATATCTCTAATTCATGTGATAATATTATAACACCTGTATCATTATTGTTATACAAGAATATTTCAATGGGATTCATGTTGGGGATAGGGATATATGCCTCTCCCATGCCTACTAGAGGAATATAACTGCTAACCTGCTCCGAGTGATTAGGGATATGAGCCTACTTTATGTATCTTTCTAGAATATGATAGTATATATCATCAGGAGTCATATATGATCCCACTAATGATATCTAGACGCTTCAATGCCCTTTGTGTCTTCCTTGTTTCCTGTGCATCGGTATCAGAGGTGGAAATCTTTGTGGTGGTACCGTTAGAAAGTGACTAAAGGGTACCAACAGGATCGCACTGATGATGATAGATGACTGGATCCCTCATAACAGGACCCCATACTATAAGGCAGCTGTATTTTAATCCTTAGTCATCCTTCATTAGATTATAAAGTTCATCATTGTTGTGTTTTGAGGAAAATCATCTGAAGCGGTTGACGGTGGCAACGAGTTCCATTATCTTTATTGATGCTTTCTTTGGTTGATTTGGACTCATCTATTGTAGTACTTATAGATCCTCATGGGCCATCTCAATAGTTAGAATCATACCATGTTGATTATTCCCATAAAATTTCATTCTTTACCTTAATCTAAATATGTTAGTTGGGTGATATCATTATAAGGCTTATATGGCTTGCAATTGCATCAGATTTCCCAAAGCCGTTGTTGGATGAAGACATGTATGGTCATGGTGTTATTTATCAGTGCATTATTTATATTCATAAAGAAAAAAAGGAAAAATGAAACTGATTATTGAATCATTTTAGGCATGATATGTTTTCAATCATATATTCATCGGTGACATAATTTCCTTTTATTCATGATCTGGCGTTTCTGATCATGTAGAATTATCAAATCAACGATGTACTGATTTCATAAGAACCCTGAAGGAAGAGGTTTATCAATAAGATTTTTGTCAAGGAATGTCCCCACATATGATAAAACAATAATTATTTAATTAGAATGTTTCTCATTGGGTACACTATTTTTTGTTTTGATAAGAAACACATTGATGTTAATGGTGATCACCCGTATGGTGAGAATAATTTATCTAATTAGAACTGGGTAGTTCATTATTTTTTTATTGTGAATGAGATACCAAAGTTGGATGAATTCACATCATGTTGTATATTTTTTCTACAGGAAATATAAAATTGATTTTACGATATTCAATATTTATCACAATCATTAACGTCGGTTTCACCATTTTTCATTGGGAAAAGATGTGGAAGGGTTTTATTATAGTTTAATTGTGGGGATTTCAATGCCTCGCTCAATCTATAACATCATTTTTACCATTTTATTAATCTTACATAGAAATTACCAATGGTTCCCATGTCAATAACTGATTATGGACCTTCTTTCTAAAGGGAGGTGGTCTTTTGGGGTTTCAAACCCAACAATGCTTAGGTTATCACATTGGTTGAGAGGATGGGAGTTCTGGATCATCACACCTTTTTGGGGGGCATTTTTTCCTACTACGAGAATAAATTATTTATTTAAGATATGTTTTTTAAATCATTTTGAGAAGTCCATACGGGACTAGTTGCCCCTATGATAATAACATTATTCAGACAGTATATCGATATGAATGAATATGTGAATATCACGACTTCTCCATAATTATCAAATTTATTTGTGATAGTTTTGTTTAAAACAATGTTTCAAAACACTTGATTTTACTTTCATCTAAGGATGTGGTTCTTGTCTTGGAGGTGGGATTGAACACTTATGAGGCATCCAACTTATCTTTTATAAAAGTAATCATAACCCATGTTGTTAGTCTATCTTAGTTTATGTTCGTCTGACCAAACTAATCCATGTGGTTTAACATCATATGGTAAGAAACATAAATATCAAGGTCAGGCCACAAAGAGGATACCTAGGTATCCTTTTGAGATATAAATTATATTCTATATAGTTCTTGTAGTGGGTGTATGCATTGTAAAAGATATGACAATAGGGGCCCATGGCTGGACTTATACATACAATGCTTCCCTAGATTCTCTCACTGGGAGAATGACCTATTGAGTAAAGAAAATATGCAATCATAATTAAATCCCAATGATGGGACCAAACTGTAACACACCAATATTTTATGGTATGTATCTTTAATAATTTAATTCCATCAACAACATTGGTATCACCGAATAGAAAACTTAAACCAATAATGATACACTATTAAATATCATTATTTTAAAATGATTCTTATAACCGAGCAATTAAATTTGTAGAAATTAATAGTAATAATGAAATTTAAATATTATATATTTAATAAAATGTTTTTACATACATCCAAATTATTTTATAGTCATAAGATAATAATGATTCCAATTTTAAGCAATAAAAGGTAATATTTTCCAAAATGTTTTTTTATCACATTTTAGTGGGTGAATTTTTTATAACTAAATTTGGACTCTATTAAAATTTATTATAAAAAATAAAAAACATTTTTATAATATTAATTCAAAATTATCTTTTGATAAAATATTTTTAATTTTCTGAAAATATTTATTTTACAGTGAATAGTGGAGATCCTAAAATCTATAAGACATTAATTTTTGTTATATTTGTAGTATATTTATTATTTTAAAAGTACACTCACCTATGATAGTTTAATAATATTTATTCATTTTATAAATAAAAATATGGTATATTTATATCATTGAATAATTAAATAATGGTTTTGAAAATGATAAATTAAGTGTTTGAATTTTTTTGATACATAAATTTTATTTTAAATTTTATAATTAATATAATGATTTAAAATAAGATTTATTTTCCAAAAGTAAATTATTAAATTAATATTTTTTTGTCTTCTGATTATTATATAATTTTATTATACAACGATGAATTTTTCAAAGTTTCATAAAAACATTTATATTATTAAAATAGGTATTTTTTGTGTAATGGATGGTTTTATATAACAATTAAAATTTATCATAATTGGAAAATTATTTTCATAAAATGGAGTTCATTTTATAATTATAAAATTCAAAATACGGTTTGGGAGAATTTTTGGGATTTTCGGAAATAGTTGAATTTTTGGTGAATAGTAAAATACAGTAATTTTGGATATAAAAATATAAGTTAAATAATATGTACCATGATTAATTTATAATTTAATATCTATAATATTTAAATATACTTCATTTTTAAAATATTGGGTGATAATTATCAAACTATTCATATTCTGGTCCCAAAATAATAAAAAACTTGAATAAAATATTCAAAAAATACCACTTTCATCCACTATAAATACCACCCCTCACCAGCCCTTCTCTTCATACCTCCAAAGCCTTGAATATTTCCTAATTTTTAACCATTTCCTCTCCAAATAATCTCTCCCTCATACTAGTCTTTTTTTTTCACCAGATCACTATTTCAATTTTCTTTAAGGAGTTTCTCAATGTGAAGAATTCAAGAGATAAAAATTCCCTTTCTTTCTTTAAATTTCCCTTTAATTTCATTTCCTTTCTTATCCTTCACTTATCTAATCTGTACAAACATGAATGATAACACCAGTATATTATATATAATTTATTTCTATTATTATAATGGGATATCCACCAAAAATTCTCTTATCTTCCCCTTCTGTTCAAAAAATGAGAATATCGTCTGTGAGGTGACGATTTACCACCTTCGTGGATGATAACATTCAATTATTCAATTACCCTTGGACGTATTATCATGAAACCATTTATATGGTTAAACCAGATTATATTATATATTTTTTAGATTATTTAATCTTATAAACCTTTTAATGTACATAATATTAACTAATGAAAAAAAAAATTCAATGATCAAAGGATGGCCAATATAATATAAAGGATTATCACTGACATCTTTTCTAATGATTCAGCCTCACCCCAAATAACAAAATGAATAATTTAAACTTTTTATATTTTTTATGGTAAATGATAAAATATAATTTCAATTTTTTATAACTATAACAATTTTACAAGATCTTTCATACATGTATACAATTTTACTAAGCATTAAAACAAATGAAAAGAACACTCCCAAATAAAGTAATTGAATATTATAACTCATCAAAAAGATCATACATGAACATAATAAAATTTTATTAAATAAAATACAAGTTTAATAGTTTCTATATTAAATTATTAATAAATATAATTCTATTATATAGGGCATTAAGTACAATTTGAGATCACTTTTGAACATTAGGTAAAGGTTTTCTCATCTCACTATTACTTTTGTGACATATGCCTTATTCACCAATATTTATTTTTTGTGTTGTTTCAATACATCCCATTCATGTATAGTGTAATTAATATAGTTATATTCATGTTATTAAATGTCTTATTTCATGACCGTTATCTTCTCGACGCATATGGTTTGATAGTTTCTCAAGTGGTAAGGGACTCTACCCAATTCGCTATTTTTTCATCCAGGTTATGTTATCTATCACCTACACCAACGTAATTGGTGTTTATTCATATATACATTTTTTACGTTTATTTTATATTTTCCAAACTCATTTTCCAAAATCATTTCATGTTCTTTTAGGTTAAATACATGTTTTATAAGGTTTTCCTTTTCAATTTTTCTCGATAAGAAATCCTGGTTAAATGGAAATTCACAATTTCATAGCCACATTCATGTGAAATGCATAATGTATTTTAATCCTACATTATTTTTCTAATATTTATTATTTTATAATGGAAAACTACCTTTGTTCATTTATTCTTTTATATAAAATATTTTTCCTTTTCTGATTTAAATTCACATTATTATTTGGTTTAAACCACACTAAAATGTTTAATATTTAAAGATTCTTAAACACTATTTTACATTTGTTTCACTTTATTTGAACAAAATTTATTACTAAAACATAATTTAATTTCATTTCCCATTTATTTTTTCAGATATAAATTTTTAAAATCTTATTTTTATCAAAAAAATAATAATGATTTTCCAAAATAAATGTTTTTTCAATGAAAAATGGTATTTCTATAAAGAGTTTCTCATTGATTTTATTAGAGAACATTCAACTATGACTGTGATTAGAATATTTCAATATGGTATGGGGAACTTTGATTTAAGGACATATTTTTAATATATATATATAAGGAATTCATTGGACTTATTTAGTGATAGGAGGGGCCCATTACAGCCCCTTGATGCATCAGGAGGTCTCATTTGACAAAGTAAAACAAGTTTTTGTTGATGCCTAACCTATTATGTAAACATATTGGTCGAAGAATTGATGGTATTATTAGGATGTATAAAATTATAATGTCCCAAATTTTGATATGAGTAATTGATAAATCATGTGGTTCTTAAACTTATAGATTGTCCATGGTTATGTTTCATGAGACTATTTTTATGCCATTATTTATTCATCTTTTATTCCTATCCTATTTTGCTAAATTATGTTTTATTATAATGCATTTTAGTTATTAACCTTTCCTTATTTTTATGTTTGTTATTTTTTATACTATTTTTCTTTCCCTTATTGCTCTTTTGAGATCATCCCTTTGTTATATTTTATTTCTCCCCATGATCTGAAGATGTATATTATGAATGGATTGTAGGGATAATCTAGAAGTTTTCATTTTTTCCAAGAAATTTTATATGTTTTATTACAATTAAGGGTTTAATTTAAAAAATATTTTTTATCAGGTTTTCCAAAACTAATATACTATTCAGTCCTTCGGGATGTGAACAATTTTTTTATTGTACCAATGTAATGGATTAAAGCTCTGGCTCCACACTACAAGGGTCGGGGGATCTATAGTTGGTATCAGATCATGTTTAGTAGAAACAAGAAAACTAGGTTTAGAAAATTTTGATTATGGAATATAACCCTATGATATACTTTGAGGATAATAATAAAATAACATCCAAGAGATTTTTAAGGTTTATATAATTAGTTTCATTCTAGTGATATGTCCTTTCCTAGATTCAACAAGTGGACATTGTTCTGGAATAGATGTACATAGTGTAACAACTCGGATAAGGTTCATCCGGCCTGACACAACGTAACCTGGTACACGACAACATGCCTTACTAACTACTTGGTTTCAAAATCCTATGGGATATGATTAGGATAATTCAAATTCTCTTTACAACCCATTCTGAGGGATTTAATAGTAAATATGATCCCAAAGAATCCATGTTTTTTATGACAATGGATACACATAAAATTTTCAATTTTTTTTTTATGTATTTCACTAGACTTTCGATTATACATTATGTATCATAATGTTATAATCTAATCTAGTGTATTCCATTTTTAATAAATGGAAACAAAGAGAAGGAATGGGAACGCCCTCAATGCACACAATTCAAAGTGTAATATTGATCATTTCTTCGATGGTTTTAAGCCCGTATTTTAAAGGGATGTAGTATCCAAAATATTCTCATTATATGAGGAAATAATATCATGTTTTAAAAATATATAGAAATAATTATCCATGTGATATGTCTTCAAAGGTAGGAAATTGGAGAATAGGAAAGTTATGAAATATATTAATAAAGGGAAGAATATAAATAAGTATTTTCTAACATGTGATAATTGTCGATGGAAACACCTTGGTGTATGCTTAAGAAGAAAAGGAACTCAATTCATGTTTTGAGAAAAATACCACCATGCCCATGATTTTAATGGAAGGAAATAATTTTCCAACTTTCAGAACTTGAAATGTAATGATATGGGACACAACACATATCATTGTCTCAAGTATCAAAGGAATATACACAAAAGGAGTAAAATACATCATGGTCAAGATTATGATACTACTATTGATGAAGTGTAATGATTAATATGCTTGTTTTGGATTAAATAAATATTTATTTTGATTATTTTATCAATAATTATTTCTTTATAAGAATAATGAGATATATAAGGATTGTACTATATTACTTCTTATTTATGGAATGGGAATCCCTTAAAGAATAGCCCTAGTAATAAAGAGAAAAAATTTTGTTATAAGTTGGTCTTATTTTAAACACATGAAATAAGAAACAAACCATAATTATGTTATTTATGTTGAGAGAATAATAAATATATTGTCACAATACTATATTAGTGACCATGAAGGTGGTTACTGATTTAATGTTTTATGTTATACTAGAATTGTTGTATAATTTGGGTTAAGGAATATGTTCAACAACATGAGATTTGTTTGTTGTAATCAAGCATACTTCGTAAAATTTTAAAGGATATTTATCTATTCCTATATTTGGTATGTATAAATAAATCGAAATTATATTTTGAATCTTATGTTATGTTTATTTTTGGAATTTAGTGACCTTATAATGTTTTGGTAGTTGAATATAGACATACATGTTTTAGATGAGTCTAATGATTAACTACTTGTGGAATGTATCAAGTTGAACATTGGAAGTTATTGTTCATTAATGATATATGAAAACCTTTTTGGTTTCAGTAAACATTTAATGGTTGAACAAATGACTTAAGTACCATATGATTTGTTGAAATTCATTTTGGCATAGAAAATTCATATTGAACTTTCTTTTCTAGGAGAAATGGATGATTTAAAAATAGATCAAAGCACAACCAAAGGATGAAATTATTTTTATGACATAGAAATAAATAAAGTATGTATATTTGATTAGGTGCTTATATGAATATTAAAATAATCCCTCAACTATAGGAAAACAATTTTGGAATAAAAACGTTATTCATTTACTTTTTTTCGGAGAAATCAATGGGCTTTTATCTGATCACAAGATTTAGGGTTTTGAAATGGTTAACATTTTAATGATAATTTTATAAATCACTCTCCATAATAACATGGGGATTAAATAACACCCCAATATATTATGTTATGTATCTTTTTAAATTTAATTTCTTAAAATCACATGTTTCACACAACACCAAGTTTTAACTAACAATGATATACAAATAAATATCATTATTTTAAAAAAACCATTATAACATAACCGTTAAAGTGGAGGGAATGAATATAATTAGTGAAAAATATATTATATATTTATTCATGTTTTGTTACATTAATAAAAATAATTTTCTAATCATATGATAAGAATAAATCCAATTTTACTCATTAAACGACTATATTTTTCTAAAGATAGTTTTACCACCTCTTAATGGACAACTTATTTTAAAACTAAATTTTTAAAATATTAAAAATTATTTTAAAAAAAAGGATAAATTTTTAAAATTGGGTTTTCAAAAATATATTCGGGTAAAATCTAGCTATTTTTCAAAAAATCATTATTTTATATGGAATAGCGAAAAATTATAATTTCAATAATACTATAATTTTTGTTATATTAATAATTTGTTGTTGATTTGAACTGTATCCTAACCTATGAAAGGGTAAATAAAATTTAAGTATCTTATAATTTGAAAATGGTATATTTATATCAAGGAATAAGTAAGTAAATTTTTTAAAAATTATAAAGTAAGGGTTAGTATTTTTTGTAAAACAAAAACATTTATTTACAATTTTATAATTAATATAGTGATTTATAAAAAAATTATTTTAAAAAAATATATTAATAAATAAATATTTATTATGATTATTATAAGATAATTTTCTGAGGCCATAATGATTTTTTTAGTGTATCATAAAATACATTTTTAATATTAAAATCAATATTTTTCGATAAATGATGAATTTAATTAAATATGTATTTTCTCAAAAATTGTAAAATTTCAAAAAATTGTGTTCATTTTTTAATTCTACACATCAATAATTGTTTAGTGTGCTTTTTTTTATTTTTTTGAAATACAATAATTTTTTGTCAATAGTAAAATATGGTAATTTATGGTATAAATGCATTATAAGATAAATATAATATTGCTTGTGTCAGTTCTGATGTAATCAAAAAAATCTATAAATTTACCTAATTATTATAATATATTTTTTAATAATGATGAATCTAGTCATAGTATTGAAGAAAAATAATAAACAAGTAAATAAATTATTCAATAAACACCCCTCTCTTCCACTATAAATATCACCCCTCACCACCACTTCTCCTCACACCTCCAAAGCCTTGAAGCACATCCAATTTCATCCCATTTCATCTCCCGAAACTATATATGAAGACTTGGTATTTTTGGTATCAACAAAAGAACATTTGAAAGTTATTTTATGGATTTTTTAAAGGAGAACAATTCTTGAGGTAAAAAATGCCATTTCATTCATTTAATTTTCTTTCAGTTTGTTTTATTTTTTTATCATCTCCTTAACTACTCCTTCCGAAAATGCATGAAAACTCTAGTATCGTATATATACTATAATTGTTTTATGATAATGGTACATCCACTATTAATTATCTTATCTTCCACTATTTTCTAAAAATTAAAACATCATTCTTGAAGTGCGGATTCACTGAATTTGTGGAAAATGAGCTTTCATGTTCAACTCCACATTAATGGATGGTCATGAAACCATTATTATTGTCAAACCAGATTATAGTATATTATTTACATCTTATTTAATGATATGTAACCGGTATATATAAATAATATTGATCAATGAAACAGAAAAACATTGTGATGATCAAAGAACGGCCAAAATAATCTAAACGATTATCACTAACATCTTATCTAACGATTTATCCTCACACCAAATAAACAAATGATTTATGTATCCATTTAATATTATAGATCTTAATTATTAAAATATAATTTCAATTTTATATAACTACTCCAATTTTACATGAACATTCCTACATGTATACAAGTGAACTGATCAGGAAAACCAATGAAAAAAACACTCATGAATGATGAAAATAAATATCATAACTCATAAAAAATACCATAAATGACCCTAATAAAATTTTAATAAATAAAATAAATGTTTAATAGATTCTGAATTTAATTATTAATTAATTTAATTTAATTATTTATGTCATTAATTACAAGTGCAGAACACTTTTAGACAAAAGGTTAGGGTTTTATAATCTAACTTTTATTTCTCTCATATATGCCTTATTCACCTCTATTTATTATGTTTATTGTATGTATAATTCCAATTAGTCTATAATATCAGTAATATGTTTATCTTAGTGGTATTAAATTTCTTATATTGTGACCACTAATTTCATAGGTGGTATGGTTCGATTGTTTGCAAAGTGGTAATGGATTTTACCACAATATCAATTTTTCCATCGGGTTATGCTATCTCTCTATTTTTACCGAAATTTAATTCTTATTTATTTCTATAAAATATTCTACATTGTGGATATATGTTCCAAAATAAATTATCTAGATAATTTCATCTTTATTTTATGAGATACACATGTTTTATAAGGTTTTACTTTTCAATTCCACATGATAAGAAATCCCGGTTAAAGGGAACTTCCAAATTTTATACCTATTTTCAAGTGAACACCATAATATGTTTTAAGAATAATTTATTTTTATAACATCACTAACATAATAATGAATAAATAAATTGGATTTTTTATTTTTTATATTAAATAATTTCCCTTTTCATATTTAAATTCACTTTATTATATTCCTTAAATTGCACTAAAATGTTTCATCTATAAAGTTTCTAAAACACACTTTTTACATGTTTTAACATAATTTGGATATCATTTATGCCTCAAATCTAATTTAATTTTCTTTAAATTTAATTTTATATTATATACATATTTAAAATATTTTTTTTGAGAAATAAAAAAAATTTTCCAAAAGAACTCTTCTTTTCAATGGAAAAGGTTATCTTTCGAAATAATTTATCAATTATTTTATTAGATTACTTTTATCTATGATTATGATTAATATTTTTAAAATTGGTAAGAGACACATTGATTTAAATATATCATTACATTATACATATGAAGAATTCATTAAACATAGTAAGTAATTTAAGAGGCCTATTATAGCCCCTCCATGCATCGGTAGGTCTAATTACACAAACTTGAATGAGTTTTGGCTAAGGCCTTACCCATTGTATAGAATTATTGGTCTAGTTGTTGATTGTAATGCCCCGACCCCAGTTACCTAGGTTTGGTGCATTATTACATAACATTGGCTTGATCACAAAAAAGATCAAATCTCAAAAGACCGATTGGATTAGTAGCCTTGGAAACACTAGATATATTCATAAGTCTTACATTACATCATAAAGTGAAAAACTACTACAACAACATATTGTATCCATATTCCGCACTCATATCCCCACATAATATCCCTGCAGGTCATTCATAATTTACTTCTTCACGTCCTGGGAAAAATAAAACATAGAAAAGGGGTGATCTCAAATGCCCAGTAAAGATAACAATATAGCGGAACCTTTCATAAATAAGAATAAACATTTAAGGAAATGTATAACTAAAAAAGCCTTTTAAACTTGAAATTTAACATAGTATGGAAAAAGTAAATTGTAATAATTCCATTTACTTATAAAGATTGATATTCTACTAATCGAATAATCACATTCAATATCAGTAACCACTTTCATAATGATGGAATGCATAATGCCAGAACATCATAACCACATAGGCAAGGCCTCGTGCCAAGACTACAAATAATATTTTTCCAAGGCCTTGTTCCAAGACACTGGATTGTCTCATGAGACCTAACGATTCATCAAGGAGCTATAGCTGGCTCCACCCGTCACATATTAAGTCTAATTCATTCCCATATGAAAAGGTTTAAACATAACATACAAATTCGTCTTAAAACTAGCATACGAAACGTCAATACTTTCACCATAAACTATGAATGGTAAAAAATAGCACATCCGAAGTCAAACATATCACAAAACCTTCAATTAAATATAGACGTTTTGTATCATAATAAATCAACATCAAATAAGCGTAAAATCCATCAAAGGATGTTGACATAGAAGAAATCAAAACTCTTTTTAGGGAAATATCTCTTTCTATTTTGAAATAATTTAAGAGTCATATATTTATAAAATAAAACATTTTCTTTTAAAATATTCTTATAAGCTTGTAAGGTAAGCTTCGACAATTTTATAACGGCGGAAAATAACCGCACCCACCTTATAAGTTAAAAAACATTCTTACCTTAATTCTATCGAAAAGGTTAAAAAGAACCTTGTTTGGAAAACGACAGAAAGATTCCTTTGTAATATTATTATAAATAGTAAAAAAAGGGTATAAATGACATTAACCCATATTATGTAAAATAGTATTAATGTTTTGAAAAACATTTTTAAGAAACATGGATGTGGATGATAAAGGGATCCCAATAGATTATTACGTATAAACAACCTCGGATAATGAAACGTTTGCGAGATAAACCCTTACCTTGTACTTTTACTTAGTTTGGGTAGGTTAACCTCCTGTATAATAGTGAAATAATTGTTATTAAATTATACAAGAATCATATACATTCATATGATTTCATATATGATCTTTTAACATTGCTTTGTTAATAATATCTTAGTATTATCGTCGTTTCGGGTGTTCACTTACTTGTTTTCTTTTATATGTTTTGTTACATAAGCCATGTTTGTAATGGATAGGTTGTAAATTATTCATATCCATAATGATATCAAGTCCTTAAACATTCTTTTTAAATCATCAAATGATAATTATACTTGAATGGATACGATGGAGAATGAATCTCATCGCGTTCGTGGAGACGGTAGTCTATACGTACGCACGAGCGACAATATCATTATTTTTATATTAAAATAATATATAAATGGATGGTATATCATATATAAAGAATAATTAAATGTTATATTTATTATTTACATGAGTTACACATCATTAATATACCCATCCAACTAATAATATATTGAATAACAATCACACCACGGCGTGGAGATGGTAAGCCGTACGTACGCACGTATGGTGACATGTTATTCAAAGGGTAGATAAAATACTGAATATGGTTGTACCATATTTATAATAACATCTCAGTATATATATGATACTGGATTTATTATTTTATAATGGTAATAACAAAGGAAGAAGAAGTGGAAAAAGAAAGGCACTTGGAAAAGGGTGGTGAAATCATTACCTCTTCTTCGGGTTCTTCCTTTTGATTTGATCAAAAGGGATCATTAGGATGGCTTTCTGATCAAACTAAGGCCTCTAGTTTGTAGTGAGGAAAGTTGGGAGAGTATTTGGGCAGAGTTTGGCCAAACCAAAAGGCTTTGAAGGTGTGAAGAAATGAGAAGGGGGAGTGCCCTTTTATAAGAAGGGTGAGGGGCACCTTTGGAAAAGCTAGAAATATTAATTTATAATAAATTAATATTCGGTTTATAATGGCTCAAAAGTTGATTATTTAACATTTAAGGTTGTTATAGGTCAAAACCCATTCAACCAATAGAATTTAGACAGGTATGGGTTACTATATTAACCTTATCTTTAAGTATTAACTCTTAGTTAATTAGTTTGACATTTACCATGTCACTTTGTATGTTATATTATATAGTTAATAAACATAATATATACATCCAACAGACCCCCAAGTGGTCCATTAATGATAAAAATATCATTATATAAGTCTCTTAGACGAAACATAGATTTTTAAGAATTTAATATCAATTAATAATATAATATTTGTTTTAAAAACTCTTTTATGTCAATTTTTACACTATTCAATAGTTGATTTTTGTGAAACTCATAATAGAATTATTACTTTGGAAAACGTAAATTAAATCAATTATAATATTTCATATTATCCTAGAAAATTAGGTTAATTCATTAAAAGTCTCAAATTATATTTATTTGGTTATTTATAATATCAATTAATTTAAATTTTCACTATTATGTTAATTACTGCATCATCATTGTGTCATAAGTAAATTATAATATGTAATCTTTAAAAATAATAAATAAAATATAATTATTTAGGAAATCGTTTTAGCTTTCTAATGAATATTTATAGTCTAAAATCCAACATATATACACTATGTAAAAATTGTTTTTCTAAAAGATATATGCTTGTGTCATTTTGGTATTCATTTTAACTTAATTAAAATAAAGTGTCCCTATCACTTACAAGTGGCTCCATGGGGTCCCAAAATCGACCCAAAGATTACTATGGTCGAACATATATCAACCAATAAGTCTAGGACATGTTTTAGGGGAAATTATTATTATTATAATATTATTTCTTAACCCTTATTTACCGGATTTACCCTTAACTGTGGTAAATAAAATATTTACCGAAATAATTATTCAAAATGTCTAAAAATAAAAGTTACCTATTTACACAATTTGATAATCCTGATTCCAAATATGGAATCTATTTTTACAAATTCAAAACACAGAAGTGGCAGAAATTAATTTAAAATTAATTCCCGTTGTTAAAACAAAAAGCGTTTTTTAAGAGATAATAACTATCAAAAGATTGACACTTGTTTATGTCCGGTTTAATTGTAAAATTATGTCCAATGACCAAAATTGTATTAAATGGTAAAAATATATTCTAAATATACTTTAAAACCACTAAAATTCATAGTTTATCATTATTAATTATTTTTATTAAAAAAGTTGTTTTTAATTAAAATTTAGTAATTTTCACTATTCATCAAAATATTATAGTTATCCGAAAAGTACCAAAATTTCACCTTAGGCTATATTCAATATTTAGAATCCAAAAATGAAGGCCATTTTAAAAAATAAATTATATATAATTTCAAAAAGTAGGTATTACAATTCACAATGGCTAGTTTGATTGGTTATGGTGTGTTAGAACTCGGTGTTGCGTACAACACACGCTATCACATTATTCAAAGAGAAGTGTACCGTGGAATCTTGGGGTGTTACATTCTCCCCTCATTCAAATAATTTCATCCTCGAAATTTCTATAATATTATTGCATTAAAAAAACCCGGGTGGTTCTTCATCATAAGTTCCTCGGGTTCCCACGTTGCCTCTTCCATCTTATAGTTTCTCCACAAAACTTTTACCAGACGCGTCGTCCGGTTTCTCAGTACTTGTTCTCTTATATCAAAAATCCTGACGGGATCTTCACAATAAGACAGATTGGGTTCCAGTTCTAATTCTTGATAGGTGAGTACATGCGTTGGGTCAGACATGTATTTCCCCAATAGAGATACATGGAACACATCGTGAACTTTGGAGAGACTTGGAGGCATTTCCAATCGGTAAGCTACAGCCCCAATTCGTTCAAGAATTTCGAAAGTTCTGATTACCTGGGACTCAATTTACCTTTCTTACAAAAATGTATGAATCCCTTCCATGGAGATGCCTTCAGGAAAACATGATCACCGACTTGAAATTCCAAATCCTTCCTTCGATTATCAGCATGGCTCTTCTGCCTACTTTGAGATGCTTTGATGTGATTTTGGATTACCTTCACCTTTTCCATCATTTCCTCCACCAGTTCTAGACCTACAAGTTTTCTTTCACCAATGTCATCCCAACAGGTTTGTGTGCGACATCTCTTTCCGTATAACGCTTCATATGGTGCCATCTGAATACTCGAATGGAAACTATTGTTATAGGAAAATTCTAACAGAGGTAAATACTAATCCCACATACCCCGAAAGTCAAGTGAGCAAGATCTCAACATGTCTTCTAAGGTTTGAATAGTCCATTATGATTGTCCATCTATCTGAGGGTGGTAGGCAGTGCTCAAATGATGTTCAGTGTCTAGGGATTTCAGAAGGCTTTTCCAGAATCATGAAGTAAAATGGGGATCACGATCTGAAACAATCGATAGAGGTACTCCATGAAGTCTCACAACTTCATTAATATATATTCTTTCTAGACGTTCCATGGGTAGATCTTCTCTTATAGAAAAAAATGTGCTGACTTGATAAGACTATCAACAATAACCCATATTGCATCGTTCCTTCTAGGAGTCTTTGGTAGCCCCATGACAAAGTTCATCTTAATATTGTCCCATTCCCACTCCGGTATGGGAAGAGGTTGCATGACTCCTCCAGGGTGTTTCCTTCCAGCTTTCACTTGTTGAAAAACCATACATCTTGACACAAAATCAGAAATCTCCCTATACATATTGTCCCACCAAAAATGTTCCTTCAAATCTCTATACATTTTGGTGCTCCTAGGGTGTATAGATAAATTGGAACTATGATCATCATCCAACAATTCCCTTTTTATATCAAGTATATCGGGAACACAAATCCTCTTCCCGAATTTCAAAATTCCATTTTCATACACAAAATCTCTCAATCTCCCATCATTCACAGCTTTAATCTTCTTTTGAAATTCTCCATCATTAGTCTGAGAACTCTTAATCCTTTCTAGTAAAGATGGTTTGGCAACCATTTGAAAAAACATTGATGTTTCACCATCCCTGTTTATCCCCATGTCCATATTCACTAGATCCATGAAAATTGGATCCCTTTCAATTCTCATATTGTTCAAAACTCCATGGTCTTTTCTGCTCAAATCATCTGCCACCTTGTTTGCCTTCCCCGGGTGGTAGTGTACCGTGCAATCATAATCCTTGAGTAATTCAAGCCATCTCCATTGCCTCATGTTGAGTTATTTTTGTGAGAAAATATACTTCAAACTCTTGTGATCAGTATAAATCTCACATTTTTCACCATAGAGGTAGTGCCTCCATATATTCAAAGAAAATATCACAGCTGCTAACTCAAGATCATGAGTAGAATAGTTTTGTTCATGAATTTTCAACTGTCGTGATGCATAGGCAATAACCCTATCATTCTTCATAAGGACACAATCAAGTCCTTTCTTCGACGCATCACTATAAATAACGAACCCATCATTCCCTGATGGTAGAGTAAATATAATAGAATTTACTAATCTTCTCTTCAGTTCTTCGAAACATTCATCACACTCTTTTTTCCAAACAAATTTAACCCCTTTATGTGTGAGCTTCGTTAATGGGTTAGCCAGTCGGGCAAAATTCTGGACGAAACGTCGATAATAACCTGCCAAAACAATAAAACTACGTACCTCAGTTATACTCGTAGGTGTTGGAAATTCTTGGATTGCCTTGGTATTAGAAGGATCAACAGAGATTACATCTTTAGAGACAATATGGCTAAGAAAAGAAATCTCCTGAAGCCAGAATTCACACTTGCTAAACATCCCATATAATTCATGCCTTCTCAGAGTCTTCAAGATAATGCGCAAGTGATTTTCATGATCTTCGTAGCTTTTTGAGTATACCAAGATATCATTAATAAATACCACCACAAATTCATCGAGATATTCCTTGAAAACTCTATTCATCATATACATGAATACAGAGGGTGCATTAGTCAATCCAAAAGGCATTACTGTAAACTCATAATGCATGTACCTGGTTCGAAATGCTGTCTTCGGAATGTCTTCCTTCTTCACACACAACTGATGGTATCCAGATCGAAGGTCAATCTTTGAAAAGTATTGAGCTCCATGTAGTTGTTCAAATAAATCATCAATGTGAGGTAGGGGATACTTGTTCTTTATCATTATAGCATTGATCTCCCTGTAGTCAATACATAACCTCATAGATCCATCTTTATTTTTAACAAAATGAACAGGGTCTCCCCATGGAGAAACACTAGGGCGAGTAAATCCTTTATTACTCAATTACTCTAGTTGTTTCTTTAGTTCGACTAATTCTACAGTGGACACTCTATAAGGGTTCTTCTATATAGGCCTTGATCCAAGAATTAAATCAATGGAAAACTCAACTTCTCGTTCTAGAGGATGTCCAGGTAAATCTTCCGGAAATATATCTACATATTCTTTCACAACAGGTTCATATTCTATTTGAACATTCCTTTCCTCACCCATAGTCATTTCATTCTCTTTCTCCCCAATAATTGAATTTAGTTGAGCTATTGGGGGTGGATCTAGATAAGAATTAGGTGGTAACGATTCTGCACTAAAGATAAGGTGTTCTTTATCATCATCATCAAGAATCGTAACCTCATTCTTCTTACAATAAATATTTGCATCATATTTCGAAAGCCAATCCATACTGAGGATTATATAAAACTAAATCATAGGTATGACGATGACATCAGCAGATAAAGAACATTTATGTTCTCTAATGGGGACTGATTTACAAAACATTGTTGCAATGATACTTCCTTTAGGAGTTTTAACTGACAACTCCCTTATTAAATTAAATTGGAAATATCTAATTTTCCTAGAAAACTAGGAAGATACGAAACAATGCGATGATCCACAATCAAATAATGCATTTTCTAAACTTGAGGAAACCATTAAATTACCTGCAACCACGTCTTTCGAAGCTTCTACCTCAGTAGTAGTGATAGCATAAGCTTGGCCTTGATCCCTTGGTCTTTTCTAAGGTAAGTTCTCCTGACGCTTAGGACATTCATTTGTATAATGTCCCATATCCCTGCAATTGTAGCACTGAACATTGGTAGCTTCCATCTTCCCCTTGCAATCACGAGCTTGGTGGCCTTTTCCACCACACTTGTAACAGAATCCCATTCCCTTCAAGCAAGTACCGGGGTGTTTCTTCCCACATTTACCACAGGATGGATATTTAACCTTTACCTTCTTCCCCTTATTTCCATTCCCAGATTGATCAGCAGATCTCTTCTTCTCTTGTTTTGCTTTAAAGTCATAAGACTTAGAGAATGCCTTTTCAGTCTTGATAGCACATGAGACAATGTCTTCGTATGACGGGAAGGATTGTGAGACCAATGCTTGACAGAGAAATGGTTTTAACCCATCAAAGAAACGATCAATCATACTTCTTGTGTTACGTATATAATCTCCATCATACCTTGCTAACCTTGTAAAGTTAGCCTCATACTTTGCGACATTATCATCCTCCTTCTGTCTCAGACTCAGAAATTGCCTTTCCATATCTGCTCGATGGCCGCGAGGAAAGTATTTTTCTAAAAACATATCATTGAACTCCCTCCATCCCATATTTTATACTTCATCATCTTCCTTCATGTTTTGAATCAATGACCACCATTGATCAGCATCTCCAGTGAGGCGGTAAACTACCATGATAAATTTTTCCGTTTCACTACTCCCCAAAGCCTGAAATATTTTCTCTAGGGAATTTATCCATTGCTCAGCTACTAAGGTATTTGTACTCTCATTGAACGTTGGTGGTTTTTGCCTCATGAATCGATCTAAAATTGATCCTCCATGCTGCGGATCAGGGAGCTCTATACGAGTAAGGTTAGTATTCATAACATGAGTTAGTTGTCCCAATATGGTGATTAGTTGATCGGCACTAGTCGCATCACCAGCTCCACTATAATTATCTTGAGCAGGAGGGAAATCCCTACATGGATTGCATGCATTTATACGGTTTCCATTTCTTCCTCTAGGAACCATTTAGAAAAAATGGAAAAAACTAGATCAGTTTATGAATCAAAATACATAATCCCATACTTATAAATCACTTATCATAAATTGAACTATTTATGGATATAATACATAATCATAAGAATGTTTTCTTTGTGGAAGTATATACTCATAAACCATTCATAATGACTTGTAATGAAAATGAGAGTTATTCTAAGCATATCCCTCGGGAGTGTCGTAACCAAGAGTGCAGCAAGGCCCGTTGTTGTGCACCATTTCCCGTTCGAGTCTAGCTCAAAGCGGTGTTTTTAGGTTTTACCCCAAGGTACATCTGTGCTAGAGCCGCCTCTACCTGATCGTATCCAGACAGAGATGTATTGCTCAGAAAACTCCCAAAATCTCTACAATAACAAAATTCTAGGAAGTTCTTCTATACTAATCCTCAAAGTTCATCTTAGGTCTACGTGCTCTAATCAGAGTTTATCTAAATCTAGCTTCCAAGGTTTTTACTAAACATCCTCTGATACCAACTGTAACGCTCCGACCCCAGTTACCTAGAGTCGATGCATTATTAAATAACATTTTCATGATCACAAGAAAGATCAAATCTCGAAAGACCGATTGGTTTAGTATCCTTAGAAACACTAGATATATTCATAAGTGTTACATTACATCATAAAGTGAAAAACTACTAAAACATCATATTGTCTCCATATTCCACACTCATATCCCCACATAATATCCCTGCAAGTCATTCATAATTTACTTCTTCACTTCCTGGGAAAAATAAAACACAGAAAAGGGGTGAGCTCAAATTCCCAGTAAGGATAACAATAGAGCAGAAACTTTAATAAATAAGAATAAACATTTAAGTCAATGTATAAATAAAACAAAATCCTTTTAAACTTGAACTTCAACATAGTATGGAAAAATTAAAATGAAATAATGCCATTTAATTATTCACATGGATATTCTACTAATCTAATAATCACATGCAATATCAATAACCACTTTCATAATGATGGAAGGCATAATGCCAGACTATCATAACCACATAGCCAAGGCCTCGTTCCAAGACTACAAATAATATTTTTCCAAGGCCTTGTGCCAAGACACTAGTTTGTCTCATGAGACCTACCGATGCATCGAGGAGCTATAGCGGGCTTCACCCATACATATTAAGTCCAATGCATTCCCATAGGAAAAGGTTTAAACATAACATACACATTCGTATTAAAACTAGCATACGAAATGTCAATAATTTCACCATAAACAATGAATGGTATAAAAATAGCACATCCACAGTCAAACATATCACAAAACCTTCAATACAATATAGAAGTTTTGCATCGTATTAAATCAACATCAAATAAGCATAAAATCCATCAAAGGATGTTGACATAGATGAGATTAAAACTCTTTTTAGAGAAATATCTCTTTCTATTTTGAAATCACTTAAGAGTAATAAATTTATAAAATAAAAAATTTTATTTGAAAATATTCTTATAATATTTTAAGGTAATCTTCGACAATTTTATAACGGTGGAAAATAACTGCACCCGCCATATAAGTTAAAAAACATTCTTACCTTAATTCTGTCAAAAAGGTTAAAAATCAACTTGTTTGGAAAATGACCGAAAGATTCCTTTATAAAACTATTATAAAAAGTCAAAAAAGGGTATAAATGACATTAACCCATATTCTGTAAAATAGTATAAATGTTTTGAAATTTTTTTATGAAACATGGATGTGGATGATAAAGAGATCACAGTATATTATTACGTATAAACAACCTCGGATAATGAAAAGATTTCGAAATAAACCCTTACCTTGTACATTTCATTGGTTGGGGTAGGTTAACCTCCTGTATAATAGTGAAATAATTGTTATTAAATTAAACAAGAATCATATACATTCATATGATTTCATATATTATCTTTTAACATTGCTTTGTTATTAATATTGTTGTATTATCGTCGTTTCGGGTGTTAACTTACTCATTTTATTTTATATGTTTTGTTACATAAGCCATTTTTTTCATGGATAGTTTGTATATTATTCATATCCAGCATGACATAAATTCCTAAAACATTATTTTTAAATCATCAAATGATAATTATACTTGAATGGATATGATGGAGAATGAATCTCATCGCGTTCGTGGAGACGGTAGTCCGTACGTACGCACGAGCAACAATATCATTCTTTTGATATTAAAATAATATATAAATGGATGGTATATCATATATACACAATAATTAACATGTTATATTTATTATTTATATGACTTACACATCATTATTATACCCATCCAAATAATAATATATTGAATAACAATTACACCACGATGTGGAGACGGTAAGTCGTACGTACGCGCGTATGGTGACATGTTATTCAAAGGGTGGATATAATACTGAATATGGTTGTACCATATTTATAATAACATCTTAGTATATATATGATACTGGATTTATTATTTTATAATGGTAATAACAAAGGATGAATAAGTGGAAGAATAAAGGAACTTGGAAAAGGGTTGTGATATCATTACCTCTTCTTCGGGTTCTTACTTTTGATTTGATCAAAAGGGATCCTTAGGATGGCTTTCTGATCAAACTAAGGCCTCTAGGTTGTAGTGAGGGTTGATGGGCGAGTATTTGGGCAGAGTTTGGCCGAACCAAAAGGATTTTAAGGTGTGAAGAAATGAGAAGGGGGAGTGCCTTTTTTATAAGAGGGGTGAGGGGCACCTTCGGAAAAGATAGAAATATTAATTTATAATAAATTCATATTCGGTTTATAATGGCTCGAAAGTTGATTATTTAAATTTTAAGGTGGGGATAGGTCAAAAACTATTCAACCAATATAATTTAGATAGGTTTGGGTTACTATATTAACCTTATCTTTAAGTATTAACTCTTAGTTAATTAGTTTGACATTTACCATGTCACTTTTTATTTTTTTATTATATAGTTAATAAACATACTATATACATCCATCCGACCCCCAAGTGGTCCATTAATGATACATGTATCATGATATAAGTCTCTTGGCCGAACCTTAGATTTTTAAGAATTTAATATCAATTAATAATATAATATTTGTTTTAAAAACGCTTTTATGTCAATTTTGACACTATTCAATAGTTGATTTTTGTGAAAATCGTAATTGAATTATTACTTTTTAAAAATTCAATTAAATCAATACTAATATGTCATATTATCCTATAAAATTATTTTAATTCCTTAAAAGTCTGAAATTATATTTATTTGGGTATTTATAATATCAATTATTTTAAATTTTCACTATTATGTTAATTACTGCATCATCATTGTGTAATAAATAAATTAACTTATTTAATCTCTAAAAATTATAAATAAAATATCATTATGTAGGAAATATTTATAGATTTATAATGAATATTTATATTCTAAAATCCAACATATATAACCTTATGTAAAAATTATTTTTCTAAAAGATATATGCTTGCGTCATTTTTGTATTCATTTTAACATTATTAAAATAAAGTGTCCCTATCAACTACAAGTGGCTCCATGGGGTCCCAAAATCGACCCAAAGATGCCTATGGCCGAAAATGTATCAACAAATAAGGCTAATAAACATTTTAGGGTAATTTAGTATTATTATGAAATTATTTTTTAACCCTTATTTACCGGATTTACCTTTAACCATGGTAAATAAAATATTTACCGAATTAATTATTCAAAATGTCTAAAAATAAAAGTTACCTATTTACACAATTTGAACATCATGATTCCAAATATGGAATCCATTATTCCAAATTCAAAACACATAAGTGGCAGAAATTAATTTAAAATTAATTCCCGTTGTTAAAACAAAAAGTGTGTTTTTAAGAGATAATAACAGTCAAAAGATTGGCACTTGTTTATGTCCGGTTTAATTGTAAAATTATGTCCAATGACCAACATTTTATTAAATGGTAAAAATATATTCTAAATATACTTTAAAACCACTCAAATTCATAATTTATCACTATTAATTATTTTTATTAAAAAAGTTGTTTTTAATTAAAATTTATTAATTTTCACTATTCATCAAAATATTAACGTTATCCGAAAAGTACAAAATTTCACCTTAGGCTAAATTCGATATTACGAATCCAAAAATGAAGACCATTTTAAAAAATAAAATATATATAATTTCAAAAATTAGGTATTACTATTCATAACTGCTAGTTTGATTGGTTATGGTGTGTTAGAACTCGGTGTTGCGTACAAAACACGCTATCACATTATTCAAAGAGAAGCATACTGTGGAATCTTGGGGTGTTATATTTATTGTATGTTTATGATTTCCATCATTATTCATTCCCTCATTATAATATTTTTAATTGATAAAGCATCTGATTATTCAACTTGTATAATATTCATAGTTAATTTTCATGTGATTATTTATATGGAAATATTTATTCATATATTATTCCTACCAAATTATTCTTAGGATTATGTTTTATTTGCTTGTGTTTTAGTTATTCACTTTTATTTATTATGTATTCTTATGATAGTTTCCAATGTTTCGTTTACCCTTAGAGAGCATCTAATCTCACCCCTTTATTATGTTTTATTTTTCCACAAGATGTGAATATATTTATTATAAATTAATTGAAAGCATAATCATGGAGTTATTGATGTTTCCAATAGAGTAAAAAAATTCCTTTCATGTTGAAATTTAAATATTGTTTTTGTATCGGGTTTTCCAAAACTACAAAACTATTTGGGCCTTTGGGATGGAAACACATGTTCATAGTACCAATGTAATAAATTAAGGCACCGACTTTAGGATTTGGGGTTGGGGACATTACACACACTATGGGAATTCTAATCATGTTATTGATACAATAATAATTAGTCACTAAGCCTATGTGAGAAATTTTTTGTGTTAGAAATTAGAGATAGAATAAAATGAGACACATTTCATGAGAGGATATAGAAATAGGGCGAACACCTCAATGTTTCCCATTGAGATGTAGGATTACCCATCTCTTGGAGTATATAGTATTGAGAATGGGCCTTAGTATGAAATCCTATAGATCATGTTTTATAATAGATATCAAATTCATCGTAGTTCAATTCCCCCTAACCCACTGATGGGTTTGAGGTAATTTGAATTCAGGTTTGAGGCATACATTTAAAATGATTCACCTATATAATCCCAATTTTCATCTAATGGTGGGAGAGGATGTATGGTAGACTAATGGGAGATTGAGAGGCTTAAACCCAGGTGGATTCCCATTGGATCTTGGGCCTTAGAAAGGAATCCTATGTATCCTATTTATATAAGAAAACAGAGTTCTCATTGTTAATTTTTCTTCTAAATATGATGATGGATGAGGTATAATATTCATACCATGGGAATTATTGGGTTCTGATGGTTCAGATATTAGATACAAGAGAGTAATTACACTAAACTAGATTTCATTTGGATCTACGGCCTTAAGAAGTCATCCTTTGTCTCCTGGTTATTTAGGAATCAGAGTTAACATAATCTGGTTCACCTCTGACTCACTGATGGGTTTAGGTGGGTGATAACTCTCTAATACATTATGGTAATACCTATTGTTTTAGGAATTAAAGGGTCTTATCTAGGATGGATTACATTTTTCATACCCATTATCAATATTTTGATAGATATAGAGAGACAGAGATCATGAAAGGTTTATCTGAGAGCATGACACTGGTGTATTCACATGAGTGTGTAACCCAGTCACACTAAGTATACATCCCTTTTTAATTTAGAGTGTGAACAAATTTTATTGTCCTTTTTCCACATGGTTGATTTTTAATGTGTTTGTTTTATGAAGTGGACATGTCTTAGGGGATGTTCCCAACATTCCTTGGTTACCTAGTAGACATGTCTTGATTGTCTTCCTAACTTTTTTATTGTGTCAGTATTCCTTGTAAGACACAGTAAATGGACTTTGGATAAAATGTTCAATATGAATAACATGATCAATTGAATTCTCATGGATGTCTTCATATAATCATAGTGGACATGTCTGAGATTTGTTACATGATTAAAGAGGATGTGTCTAAGATGATTCACATAATCAAAGTGGAAACATCCAATATATTTTTCATGCACATGTCTGGGGTCTTCTTCATGAAAAGTATGACCTGTACATAGTATTTTACATGATCCACTAATTTTTCTTGGATGTATTCTTATGATTAAAGAGGATATTTATAAGGTGATTTTCATAATCAAAGTGTATGTTTCTGCATATTGTCACATGATCAACCTGAATTGTCCTTAGTTTATTAAATTGAAATGATGATATTTAAATTTTCTATTTCATGAAAATGAATACATGTTAATAAGCTATCATATGATTATCTTGGATTATCCTCCTGTTGTCAAATAGAAATAGAAACATTTCAATCAGCAATCGCATAAGAAACTAGAATTATCCAAGGCATGTATTTTAATTTAACTGACTTGTCCATGCCTTCCCAAAGAAATTATGAGATCAATGAAGAATATTGTGACCAAGTGATGATTATTTAATCCCATGTAGGGGTATTCAAAAAAAATTATACCTTTACCTTTCTCGAATGTTGATGATGTATATCAAAAGGGATCAAACATTTGACCAAATATATATTATCATTATGTAACGGGAGTACTTGTTTAGTATGTTCAATCCCCATTTTCACCAACTAGGTTCTATAAAACAAGTAGATGGAATTCCCTTGAGTTCTCATATAGGTAAAATCCATGTAAAAGTTGATAGGATCACCTTACGATGGAACCACATGATGATTTCACATTCATGAGTCTCATGACCTTTATTGGGTCTTACGAGAGGTTCTTCCAATATATTAAAACATGGGATGCATAGAAGAGGGTATGTATCTATGTTTATACATATGTAAAGTCAACCTATATTTTGATGGTTGTTCTCGTATTTACATCGCACAATGCCCGAACTCATGCTACCTGCATGACCTTCATAAAGTCTTGTTATGGGATTTTGTTTATGTGTAGTGGCTTCACATAAATGTGGTCACATGCATGGATGAAGGAACAAATTTAATTATGAGGATGAGTTCATGTTATATAGTAAAAATGGCCTTAGTATTGTATTTTCATGGTAGGGTATTTACAAGATTTGTGTTAATTTATGAAGAGGGGTTGAATATTATAGTCGTGATATCTCATACATAGATTAAAGCCACTTGAGACCTTTGTTTAATTAAGGGGGAATTCAGAAGGGGGGATTTCATTTTGAGGAAATAATGCCCAGGTGTGGAAACCCACATGATTAAGGATTCATATGAGGATCTCTTGTTATAGAGGGATCACATCTATCTCCCTTATTAATGTGATTCACATGCCTTTAGAGTGATCTTAATATGAGGATCTTTCGCCATGATAAGTAATTATGGGGGGTTTTTATTCTAATGTATCCTTGTCGAGGACTACCGGAATTAATTTCAAGATAGAGGGGTCTATGCATCATGATATTTTTGGTTTGAATCTCCTCGGGAATATGCTTGATGGCACTAATATAGGTTCTCCACATGTTCTAGGGTCGGGACTATAAGTATGATCAATGGTTTTATAATAACCGTTCTATTTATTACAAAATAATAAATTATTTATTACATATTATTACTCTTAATAAAAATTGGTTGTTGAATATTTATAGGGACTTTGGGAATTAGGTACATTACATAACAATTTAAATATGGAAAATATCATCTTTATTGAAAACTTCCTTAACATTCCCTCACTTAAAACTGCATGGGATAACCTTGGAACTTAAATAAGAAATGGGTGATCTGTAAATCCAAGTAAGGGAATAGATGTGGTATAACATAATACATATTATAAAGTAGTAATATCAATGGGGAATAAAAGGAGTTAGAATCATAAATAGGAATAATAAGGCATGATATAGAATGATAATGATAACTTGTGAAATGTCAAAACAACTTATAACATTGGATCATAAACATAGGACAAGGATAACTACCAAGAAATCATGATGGGCCAAGTCCTTGAAAGGAATCAATATTACTCCCTATCCAAAAATTATGTGTCATGAGACTAAAAATTACCTAATTCATTTGAATTATATATAATTTTGATCGCACACGTCACTTTTATTTTGATCTAATTCTTAAGTGTTCCCCACATATCATACAATATGAATGAATTCATCATAATTTTTTATTACACTATCAAAGAGTGTATAATACATACATGTAAGTCCCATGTGAGATAGGTGTAAGTGTATAAAGTTTAATATTCTTTATAGGATATGGGTATGGTATTCACTACACAATTGTTTTTCCATGATAAATTGTAGTGATATTTCCGCAGCATAACAACGTCACATAAAAATCCATAAAATGGTTTTATGATATCTAAAGATGTCTATAATAATTTTTACATAAATTGGATAGTATGTGGAAATGTAATAGCATATACCATAATAAATAATTGAAAATAAAAGGTGTAAGGTAAATAAAATACTATAATATATAATAGAAAAGAAAATATCCCTTACTTGAGTGTGTGACTTCAAAAGCATGGGAGGAGTTTCTTGAAAGCATGGGAGAACTATAGGAGGACTCTAGAGAGGGGCGAGAAGAGTTTAAACTATATCCAAATTGTTTTGGTGAAGATAAATTGGTAATTTGGTGGGATTATATAGAAACTGAGTGGGGATTATTTATTATTTCTGAAACATTGGTTTTTGACTCTAAATAATAAAATAACCAAAACAAAAAACCATCCAATGGGGTATTCCCATGGTTTATTCCAAATGATAGTGGTTTTAATTATTTTATTAGTTCATTTTCCTAAAATAATTAAATAATATTCTTGATTATGTGTAAGTGAGTCATACTCTAAAAGAAATGTTTTTAATGTCTTAAAATATATTAATGTTTTTGGAGGATTCATAATGGCTGTATAAAATTAATTAAATAAATTTAAAATCTAATGATTTTAAAGATAAAACAATTATTTTTTGATGGATACATTTTATAGTATTATTATATTACATTTGGATTATTATGATGTCATAATACATAAAGTATATTCATATAGTATTTAAATTTTCCAAAAAAATTTGACTATTTTAGAAAATTATGAAAAATTCCCCATTGGATAATTTTGATGTTATGATTCCAAAAATAATATTAATTTTATATAAATAATTTTATAAATATTTGAATTTTCACTTTTAGAATAAAATCTACATTTATTAAGAGATGTTGAGATTTTTTGACAAGAATTATTCCCAAACCAATTTAAAAATTACATTTTACTTAATAGAAGTTATATTATTATTTTAATAAATGTTATTTATGTATAATATTGTATTGAAATATTATTTATTTCAAAATTTTATTAATTAATCAAAAAAATTCCTTATTTTTATTTTAATATTACCCAAAAATTAATGTTTATATTTTATTGTATCAAAATAAAAATAATATATTAATTATTATATATGATATAGTGTACATAATCATATTTTGTGGTTCTCAAATCATATACCTTTAATACACCATCAAACATCCTAATATTAAGTTTAATGTTGATGAGATTTTAATGGGGTGGTTTGGAAAACATGATCTAGGGTGTGATCTAGATGAGATTCAATTTCTCTCATAAATGGTTTCACTCATGATTAAGATGTTGGATCTCATCATGTACTTACTAAAGGGAAAATACAAGTTATTCAGTCTCCCTCGGAAGCTCTAATAATATTTCTTCATACGATACAATCCTAACAGTTGAGGTTATCACTTCCCTTTTCTATGTCAATTGAATTTGTAAAACCCCTATATTTATATTTGACCATGTGATCAGTGTTCAACAGTTATATTAGCAATGAGATTGATATTTAACGGTCATTTAGATCAAATATAAATATAATAAAACAAAATAAGTGCATGTGTTTTCTATAATAATATTACAAAATAAGTCATTAAAATTAATCACAAGAAACATTTTATTTATAACTTTTCAGGTCGTTTCAATATTCACTCCTTAAGAAATTTATCCCTAGAAATTTTCATTTACCACAATAAAAATAAAGGTATCTCTGTTTCATCAACTCCTCGAGTTCCCATGTTACATTTTCATTATTGTGATTTCTCCACACTCTTTTTAAAATATCATATTATTATTTAATATAACAAGTTATATATGATATAAGGTCATCACCATCTACTCATCATAGGGAAAAACATTCTCCAATGATACCATCATTGGATTGAGTACATGTGAGGTGTTGGGTATGTACTTTCACAATATGGATACATGGAATACATAATTTACATGAGACATGTTTGGTGGGAGTTCATGTAGGTAGTCCACGGATCCAATGCAATCAAGGATATCAAAGGGGTCGATGTATCTTGGACTAATATTTCCCTTCAACCCCAATCTCATTAATTTATTCGATGGATATACGTGGAGGAATACCATGTCACAAACATAAATATCTAGTTATCATTGATTATTGACATCATAGATCTTCTATAGACTTTATGAAACATTAATGTGCTCCGGAAAGGCTGTTACATTTTCCACCATTTTCCCGACCATTTCAAGACCTGACTGTTTTCGTTCCCCAACATCATCCCATAATGTAAAAGTTCTACACATATTTATCTAATGTGATTCATAGGGATACATTTGGATGATTGAGTGGAAATTGTTATTGTAATATAAATACACCCATGTAATATGTTGGTATCATCCTCATTTTATGTCAATTGATCATTCTGTCAATATCTCTTTGAGTGTCAAAATAATCAACTCAGATTGGACATAAATTTAAGGTTCATAAGTCATGTTGATTTTCAACTTAATTTTTAGATCATGTTGATAAATTGTACATAACATGGATGTGAATATCATATCTAAACCAAATATAATTGAATGTAGGTACTCCATGTATCCCCACAACTTATCTAATGTATATCCATGAAAGATGATTCAATGATTTGTTATCTCGAATCACAATGAAGTGGGTAGTATTTTTATGATGATACACTACAACCCCAATAGTATTGTTTACCCTAGATGTCTTCAGAGGTCCAGAGATAAATTCTAGGGTGTGGTTTTCCTATTTACATGTTGGTATGGGTAATGGATTTATCATCCCCTTGTACTTTTTATTTTCTTCTTTCACTTTATGACATAGAATTCATTTTGATTTGTATTTTATGATGTATTTCTTCATATTTTCTCTCCAATAGTGTTCTTGGATATCTCAATACATTTTTTTGCTACATGGTTTGATAGAGAAGGTTGAGCTATGTTCATCATTCAACAACACCTTCTTTAACTCGGGATTTGATGGTACACATAGTCTTGACTAAAATCTCACAAATCCTTATTCATTAACATTTAACTAAAAGGGTTTCACTTTCCTTATATATTAATCTTTATTCTCAATTTCTACATCATTTCATTGAGAATCTTTTAAACTATCTCAAACATATGTTTAGTTAATCATTATTGAAAGGATTGATGATATCCTTTACTTTATGATTATCATGTCCATGCTTTTAAAATTTTATTATATTATATCTTTCATAATTCACATAAATTATAGAATTTTTGGATAGTATCTAATTAGATTTTATTCCATTATATTAGATTCCATAGGATGGTAGTGAATTTTGCAGTCATAGTCCTTGATCATCTATATCCGTATTTTTTGGATCATGTTAAGATCTTACATTATGAATCTATACTTGAGGCTTTTGTGATTCATATATATTTTACCCTTTGCCCCAAAATTATAATGCCTCTATATTCTTAAAGAAAATATCACAAAAAACTACTCCATATCATGCATTGGGTAGTTCTGTTTGTTAAATTTTAACTGCCTTGAAGTATATGCTATGGCTTTTTCATTCTTCATTAACACACAGCCCGGGCCCTTCTTCAAAGTGTCACTAAACACCATGAAAAGTTCTTTAATTTTGGGTTCTGTTATCAAAGTTGTAGTGATAAGACTAGTTTTTATCTCTTTTAAGATCTATTAACATTCATCATTCAAAGAAAACATGACTCCCCTCTATGTTATCTTGTATAACGGTTTTTACCATCGTGATAAATTTCTCGGAAATCAATGATAATACCAATATAAACTAATGAAAATATAGGTGTCTTTCCAAAATATCATCATCATCCATCTTTCAATTGATACATTCTTTGAAGGTTCTATATACATCACATTTCATGTGATGATATTACCTAAAAATAATACATCATTCAATGATTACTCACATTTGTTGTACCTAGCATAAACCTTATCTGTTTTCGAGGTCCTTATCATAGTTCTCAGATGCTCCTCAAGCTCCTTCATGGTTTTATAGTGTATTATAATATCTTTTATAATTTATACAATAAATTTTTCAAGGTAATCTATAAATTCTATATTCATCATGTACGTGAATATTATTAGAGAATTAGTGATTCTAAATGGAATTTCTATGAATTTATAGTTCATGTACCCCGTAGAAAAAGTATTCCTAGGGTTATCCTCTTTCTTCATGAAATCTTGGCAATATCCCGAATAGATATCCACCTTGGAGAGGTATTTTTTTCACATCGCTAATCTAATAAGACATAAATCTATGGTAGAGGAACTTTTTCATTATCATGATCTTTTTGAGCTCACGATAATCAATGAAAAGGCGCATTGGAATGTCCTTCTTCTTGATGAAGAAAACTGGTGCACCCCATGATGAACCACATGGGAATATGAACCCCTTATCTAGATTATCATATAATTGTTTATTTATCTCATCATGTTTAAAAAAATATATTCTATAATGATTATTGGATAATAGTAATTCTCAAGGTATAAGATAAATTTGAAATTCAACCTCTCGTCTAAGAGGAAGACACATAAATTCCTCAGGAAACACATCATTATATTACCTCACAGTATTTATGTCCTTAAAGATAGTTATTTACATAAAATAAATAATTTTATCTTGATATTATTCATCACAAGGAGATAATTTCCATGGTCAAGATGCTTGTTCAAAATAAGATTCATTCTCCTCCTTAGACTTGTACAGAATCAGGGTGTCATTTTGTAATATATAGAGTGATTTACTTCTCCTTGATATTTTTTGGCTCTATAGAGAGAATAAAATCTATAGAAAAATTTGAATAAAATTAAAAAAAAAGTAGTATGAAAGGTTTTTTTGGAATTTTATACCACAAATATTGATAGGGGAGGTGTTATATACTTTGGAAGAAATAATTCCCCTTGTTTTTGGTTTAAGTGATAGATTTCCTTGCATGATTTGTTTTAGTGTTTGAATAGTTCTACTACTATTTCATGATATGAATGAATTTTTTGAACCATAATCAAAAAGTACATTATTGTAAAAGAATTAAAAACTAGCATACATTCCTCTACATAATTTTTTGGATACACCTCAGAGGTTGTGATGGAAAAATCTCTCCCTTTCTACAGTGGAGACTGTTGGTTGTCTCCAAGAAACCTCATCTTAGTGAATTTTTTTGTAAATTTACATGGTTACTTTTAGTAGATGCATTGGAAAATACACTAAAAAATTATTGGAGAATTCCCTTTTTCCACCACATTAGTGGGTTTCTCTTATCGGTAACCCTTATCTAAGTGTCCTTCCATCCTGCACCTATTTCATTTCCTCGCAACCCTTATACAATTTTCGGTGTACTTATTTCATCACCATTGACAAGTGAGATGTTGAAATTTATTATTATCATTTTATTTCTCCATTGAACCACTAGAAATAAAATCCAATTTTTTCTTCTTATCAATGTGATACCCTTTAGGTTCACTGATCACCATTTTTAATTTTAGGGCACATCGAACAATTATCTCATGGCTATAAAAAGATGGGATACCTACAGAATATCGTAGACTTGGTTTTATCCCAAAAAAAATATGGTCAACCTTGAATTCAGGGGTAAAGACAAATATGGAGGTGTATCAGTCTTTCATGTGAATTTTGAAATGTACGACCTGGTAGGTTTGTTGACTTTTTTTAATGAGAAAGAGATACCTTTAAATTTTATGATGGAGAGTGTGAGGAAAATATTTATTAAAAAACCTTTTATATAATTCCTTCCTCACCATTGCATTGATCTCTTCTTTAGGATTCATGTTTTGGATCAATTTCTACCACTGATCAGATTCTCCCTCATATGACAAACATCCAGTAGAACATTCTCTTATTCAGAATAATGAAGGATGTATAAGATATTATCAAAAGATTTTATCTGTTGTTCCATGATTAATGGATCATTTGATCCATTGAATGTTGGAGGCTTTTACCTAACAAATGACTTAATTTCATCTTGATATTTAATATGGGAATTTGGCAGCACCTCCTGATCTAGGTTTCTATCCAAAACCTCATTCATCTAAGAGTGTATAATCACAATGTTTGTGACTACCACTCCCATCAAGTTTGGAATCTCATTGGGGAAGTCATCAAATTTTCCATCACACTGATTTTTTATAATGATCTAATTATTTTACCAAATCATATACCCCAATAGTTTCATACTACATGTGAAGTCAGGCTCGTTGTTGTGTACCATGTTACACTGATTCAGGCTTGACACACCTTGTTGGAGTTGTTATCCCTATGTACATTTTTTCTAGAACCACATCCACTTGTTGTATTCAGACAGGGATGTATTTTCTTGACAAACTAATAAATCAATAATTACCAAAATTTAGATATTTTTTATTATAAATAGCCATATCCCTAAGTCTTTTTTCTAGATTTTTCTAATACAAATCCCAAATATAAATATTCTTTTTCTTTTGATATCATCCAAAACAAATCAACTATTTATTACACATTAATATATGATTTCATACATATGATTACACATAATCAAACTTGGAAAATAAATAATTCTAATACCATGGTGAATTAGGTAAATTAAATTACAATTTAAAATAGGAAAAACATCATCATTGTTGAAAACATCCTTATCATTCTCACACTTAAAATATCATGGGATAACCTGGGGACATACATACGAAAGGGGTCAAATATAAATCCCAATAAGGGAATATTCTTGGAATAATTTAATATATGATAGAAAATAGACTTATAAATGGGTAATATAATTAGTGAGTAATCGTAAACAAGAAGAATAAAGCATGATACATCATGATAATCATAAGATGGGAAATGTTGCCACAACTTAAAGCACTCCATCATAAACATAGGTCAAGGATAACTTCCAAGACATCATTATAGAAAATTTCTCATAATTTAATTAGGTTTACACTATGTCCCAACATGAAATATCGTGAGACTAAACATGACCAAATGCATTGGAGTGATATATAATATTGGGTTCACCCGTCACATTCAATTCATTCTCATGCTTATGTGTTCCACATATATCATACAACATGGATTTATTCATCATAATATTTTATTTAACAATTAAGGAGTTTTGTATACATAATTTCAAGACCCATTTCAAATAGGAATATATTTATAAAGGTTAATACCATTGATATTAAATGGTTATGGTACTCACTATACAATTATTTTGGCATTAAAAATCATGGGGAAATTTCGGTAGCATAACAGTGTTTCTTAAAAATTAAATAAATTGGTTAATGAGAGTGAAATGGGTATATCGCCATTTATAAATTTTTTGGAATGTAAGGGGGGTATAGAATAACATTTCTCATCATAAGGAAATGAAGATAAAATACATAAGGTAAAGTTATTACTTGAATAAATAACAGAAAGGAAAAGATCCCATATTTGAATGTGTGACTACAAATGCATAAGAGGAGCTTGTTGAGAGCATAGGGGAACCTGGGGGAGTCTAGAGAGGTTAGGGAAGATTAATGATGTTCTCAATAGATTTTTAGTGAAGAAAAATGGGGTCATCTGTGTGTTTATATTGGGAATGGTTGGGGGTTTCTTTATTATTTCTCAAACATAGGTTTTGGACTCTGTATAATAAAATAACAAAACATCAAACATTCCCATGGTTTATTATAATTTATTCTTCCAAATGGGATTGGTTTTCATTTTTTTAATGTTATAGGCCTAAATTAAAAAAAATAATACCATTCCTTATCTTGAAGTGAGTCTACTCTTAAAGAAATGTTTTTAATGTCTGAATTTATAGTATTGGTTTTGGAGGATTAATAATGCCCATATAAAATTAATAAAATAAAATTATAATCTCACTATTCTAAATAAAAATCATAGGTTTTGTTGGGTAATCATTTTATTGTATTTATCACATCACTTTTGGGTAATTATTATGTCATAATGCACAGATTATATTTATATGGTATTTAATTATTACTCAAAAATCCCACTATCTTAGAAAATAATGAAAAAATAACTATTGGATAATTTATACATTATGATTCCAAAAATGATATTAATTTTATTAAATTAATTTTCCAAATATGTGAATTTTTACTTTCAAAATCAAATCAACATTTATTATGAAATTATTTATTTTTTTATAATGAAACTTTTCGAACCCCTATAAAAATTACATTTGACTTAATAAAAATTATATGATCATTATAAAAGACATTATTTTTCTATCGTATTTTATTAAAATATTAATTGTTTCAAATATACATTAATTTATCAAAATAAATTCCATAATTTGATATGAATATTGGAAAAAAAGTTTGTATTTTGTCGTATGAAAATAAAAAACATTTATAAAGTAACAATAGTATGATGAAAATATATTAATTATTAAAAATGAAATATTATTAAAAAATAAAATTGTAAGGTACTTGATTAATATCCCTTTAATAAACCAAAAAATCCCTAAGAGTAAAGTGCATAATGGTGATATTTTCAGGGGTGGTTCGATGAACATGGTTTCGGTCGTGATCTCAATGATTTTGAAATTTTCTTGTAAATGGTTCCTATCATTTTTAAGTTTTTGGATATCATCATGGGGTTGGTAAAGGAAAAAGTACAGTGATTCTATCTCCCTCAAAATCGTTGATATACAGGTTTCATAAGGTATGACCCTATTGGTTGAGTCCATCACATCCTTTGTTTGTGTAAATTAGATTTGTGAAAACCCAATATTTATACTAACCATGTGATCACTATTGAATGTATATAATTTCCATGATAATGATACATAATCTCTATTTATATCCAGTAATATAACAAAACCAAATAGGTTTATATTTTTTTATAACCATTTTACATAATAATGCATTTAATTAAATCACAAGGGGAATTTTATTTATAACTATTCGTGTAGTTATAGGACCTACATAGTGATTTCATGAAACCAACGGGGTCTCAAGAGATCTTTTGAATAACCCATATGAACCAATAATCGCATGATGTTAAACTCATCATGTGATCATATTAACTACAAGAGATCGTATAGAAGGTTCTTGAGATCCCCTAATGAGGTTCTCTGGGGATGATCAATGTCATGTTCTATTCCTCTTTTATCCATCTCATATTCCCCCTATCCACTCTCTAGAATGTGTTTTTATGGGGATTAGGGGTGTTTATAGGATTGTTTTGGCCAAATATCCTTTTAATATTCATGTTTATGGTGTCTCTTGTGATGTATTTGGTGGTCAACACTTCGTATGAAAAGAATCATGTGATCATAGGATGTCATATCACAATGGTATGTTAGATACTCTCCAGGGCCTCACATGATCATATTTATAAGCTTTCATTAAACCTATAGATTTATAGTTTAAATCCTCTTCAAATATTAATATTATAATATAAATACATAAAATAAAAGATACAATAGGATCTTTCATCTCTTTTATTCATGTAAAATGAAAGATATTAGTATTGCTTCCCATGTTCACCACCACCCTAACAACATGACATTTCTGGTAACCTACATGTATTCATGTGAAATTCAATACTAAACTCATGCGGTGACTATAGTATCATCATGGAAGGGAATTAATTCAATTTTCATGCATGCCGAGTGAATCCACATGCATGGATTTGATACGTCAAGGATGGTCATTTTTCTAGAGCTTTATCATTGGAGATTTCCATCCATAGTGATCGTTATGTCATCATGTGAGAGATATTGGGGGTTCCTATCAATTTTCGAACTAGGGGTGTCCATGAGAACATTAGTTGGTTGAATATTAAAGACAATCACATGATGAAATAAAACAATGTAGAGTTCTTGAATTGAACAATAGATGTCATTTCTATATCTTTTTAAGTGTAGGAATAGTGCTTCCGCCTCTCCATCCCACATCGAACTGGTGGTTGTTCGATGATAAATTAATTACTAAATCTGTGATAGAATCCCCTAAATACGATAGTGGGTTCAAAAACCGCAATACATGAACCATACCTCACTAAACGTTCCCTCCAATTGTGTGCCCACTTATTCAAACCCGCACACACATGTGCGCACACCATGTGCGCCATGATCTCCTAATCTCTCGCCACATTGATGGTTAGATGGATGGCTCTCTGGGTGCGATTAAGAATACTTCTACAAGTGCTTAGGTTCATCTAATTAGTTTATTGGTTTATCAGACCTATTTTTGGGCAAGGGGGATTTCAAAAATACATGGAATAAATTCTTTGAATTATATTATTATGTAAAATGAATATAATGGGAAAAAATTATATTCACTAAAAGAAAATCTCAATCCTAAGCATATTCTTCAATAATTCATTTTCTAATTACTTCATGCATATTTTATCAATGTTTTATATTGTCTTCAAATTTCTCCAATATTCAATGGAAAAGTGAATATCACACAATTATCAGTGTCAAAAATGTTTTATAATCTTTTCTAATGATGTATTTTTAAAAAAAATTATATTCAAAATTTAAAATTGGAATTTTGTTTGTTCCTCATATTTAACTATCAAATAAAATTTATTTTGGATATCAATATATTTATGTTGAAAAATGAAAATTTTCATTTTAAACAAACTTCAATATCATTTAAAATGTTTTAAAAGGAAGTCATTGTAATGTTTTTTTTGTATCTTTAATTTTTGATACTAGAATATCCTTTAGGATTTTCTTACGAATAGATCATTCCACCACCAATTTTATTTTATATAAATGTTTATCTCAGTGATTTTATGTTTTTCAGAAGAAATTAATTCCTTATTTTTTTATTATATAATCATTTTAAAATTATTTAAAATTATCATGTATATATATTATTCCAAAGTGATGTATCTAAAACACATAAAAAGTGTTTTTCAGCTAAGTCATTAACCCTTGACATATATTTTGACTGATCATATATATAATTCAATTTTAACCAACCAACATCTATCACTGGATATGTTATTTAATTAAATTCCATTTTAGAGGAATGATTAATCCATGAATTTTTCTTACCTAATCATCCATGATTTATAAATATGTGTTTTACTCTAATGAGTTCATCATATAAAACAATATATTTATTTTAATATTATTGATGAGTGTTCACCTTGATTCCATGGATCTATTTATTCAGGGAAATTATTCACTTAACCATATACCTTTTGTATGTATAGTGTAAATTCGATATTCTATATAATATTAATTGAATGTTATTTACCTGTAATGCCACGTGATGTCGTTATATGAAAAAATATATATAATTGAATTATCATGTTACGATTATTGATATAATTATGAATGGTTTCATTATGTTATTCAATATGAATATAAAACCCATTATATTCACATGACTATTTATGATGTTATCATTAAAAAAAATTATTCCATGGGTTATCTCTAAAATTGAGAATGAATGATTTAAATTGTGACACATTTGTATTGATGATTGATGGTTGGGATCATATACCACCCACTAATTAATTAGTAATGACTTTATATCTCATGAGATATTTATTTATTATTACATTCCTTTCATGAAATTGAAGACATTGATCATGTGTCTCATGGGGAAAATGTTTTCCTATACTAATATTAGTGACATATTTGAAATATTTCAAGGATTTGAGCATATCCCTATGACTATGTTACACTCTCAAATTTCATATTTCTTGACTTGTTATTCTAGCTTTTTTTATGTAATGTATTATGTTTAGAAAGTAATTATTATATGATTCACAGTATATACCCTTTTTTATAACTTTTTTAAGTGTCCAAACTATACACACATTCATATATTATATGAAAATTTTATATTTGGATGTCATCACTTATGATTACAATTACTGAGATGTTTACCTCACCCCTTCCTTATGTTTCCATTTCCCAAAGTGATAATGAATTGTATTACATAAGATGTGTTTAGAAGTGTATCTATTTTAAATAATTTTCATTATAGTTCTTACTCATGTTATGGAACATGTAGTTTCTTATATAGTAGAGATAATGATAATCAGATACAAGGTAAAATGGTTCTGGTAGATAAATCCTTGTGGTAACACTCTAGAACTCTAAATCATAAATGGTAATTGGAAAACAAATGTCTCACTATTTATGAATGATCATTTATTTAAGGATGTGTATCAAATATAAGGTGTAATATATACTGTTTTTAGCACTGGATCAAGGAGTGATGGTCTAGGGAGACACAAAATTTATGACTTGGGTCAAGAATGATATGATTTTTCTCATGAGTCAGACAAATCCTAGGGACTATTAGTATATGATATGGATTTATTTTGTTAATTTCATGGGTGCATGGGTTTAATACATGAAAATTGTTTGGTGAGGGTTATATATTTTATTATGTCTCTCGTGATCATTGATTTCTACACATTATATATGTTTTAAAATATAAATGTGAAAAAAAAAATATTTTCGATTTAGTGGATTGTATGTGATGTATTAGAATTTTTTTACTTAATTGATATAATCACTCTGTTAATATGATCCTTTATAAGTTTTCAGTAATTTTTTACCATTATATAGGTAAGGGGAAGGCCTTAAAAATTACTATTAGAGAACCATGAGGTTGTAGTATTTTCATTTGGATTTTGAGCTGGGATATAATAGTTGAGTTGGTTATAGTGCCGCAAATGTGTGTTGATTTCTCATTGTATCTTTGGGTTTTTTATTAGATATACTTATTATTGTCTATTTATGGTGATTATTATAATAATGATTATGATTTATAATTTAATTGGATTATTATTGTGTATTATATATTGTATCATGTTTCATTTATTGTTTTGTTATTTTTTTACTATTTGTTTTGTTTTATGAAGAATCACCCCCACATTGTTTGGTAAATCCCTTTCCATTTCTTGCTGTCCTTTTGTTTCATGTGGAGAAAATTTAGTGTTAGTGTATTTTCTCTCATATCTAAGGAAATTTACGACACTGAGATATTGCACACACTATGATAAGTATGATATTTATATTATATATATTATTTACTATTGGATAAATAATATTTCTTCAGTGGTATGTAATATTCATTAGATGGAAATTCGGAAAAGTATCATAGCTAGAATGGTATATAGGATATTCTATATTATATGTAAGTAATAAAAATTCCTGAAAAATGTTTTCTTGATAATACATAAGATCCACATGAATATATAAAATATATTTTTATGGTAATCTATGATATTTGAGCTCACCAATGTGATATGTGTGATATTTTATTTCCCACAAATGTTTTATTAGTTTCACCATTGTGTGAGTTATAGAGAATATTATTAAAATATGTCTTACTAATCATTAAGACATAAATATAAAGATATTTAGTGGTATGATTTTTGATTCAAGGTTAGATTCAATAAGGTATAAGGTTTTGACATTGAGAAGATGGTCATGTCACAATCATGCAGTCCAATAGAGAAGAAAAAAATAATTAACCGCGTTTTGAGGGGAATTGTATGGGAATTAATTAAGAATAACACTAACTAAATAATTTCAAATTTCAAATAAAAATAATCAAAAATCTATCATTTTGATAATAGAAATAGAAATTAGTGGAAGAATATGTTAAAAAGTTAAAATGAGTGAATATGGGTATCTAAGGAATTTCAATGTTGAGTGGATTATGAACTCAACCTATCAAGACGTTTTATTTCTTTGAGGATATGAATTTTAAGAGAAATTAACCCTAAATCAACCATCCTTCTCAAAATTATATTTCAATAAATTTGTATAAATTTTCTAATCGTATTTATATAAATTTATTTATATTTTTAAATTCACATAAATTCATATTTTTTACAAATATACCTATACATATATAATATAATGATAACATTTAAAATATGTATATATAAATTTATAGAATGAATAATTTATTATATATTAATTTATATTTTATTATACGTTATAATATATATATATATATATAATTTTTTTTATTATCCATCTAAAAATTAATATATATTAAAAATAAACACAATAAAATAATGTATATTTATTATTTTAAAATTTTAATTACAATAATAAAAATTCTATTTATATATATTTTATAAACAATGTCATTTATATTTAATATATAAAAAATTAAATATAAATTACAATTAATATTATAAATATAAAAAAATAAATACAAATATATTTATAGTAAAAAATTTATCAAAACTATTAAAATATTTATTAATCTAATAAATATAAAATTATCAAGAAAATTATAGTGTTAATGATGTTAATATTTATATTTGTAATACAAGTGAATGTAAAAAATATTATTTATAATTATCTACCAATTAAAATATATTATATTTTCCATATTAATATAATTATATACATAAAAATTATAAATTATATATTTTATTTATAAGATTATTTTTTAATATTATATATATAAATTTACATATATAATATATTTTAAATTAATATATTTTTAAAAATATGACATAAAAATTTAGTACAGTGTTAACTGTCATGACCCCCTCCCTACAAAGATATCTATCCTAGGATGGAAATGAAGAAAGTTAGATAATGACCCCTGAGTCCCACCTCCAATAGGTCTTAGGGTGGCTACTAGCACCAAGTGTATTGAATATCACAAAAAATGGGAGGCATTAGCCTTTTCGGAAAACAAGAAATAGAGAAAAGATAGTTCATCCCAAAATAACTCAAGTCATATATTCAAAATAAAACCAAAATCCATACCACATGTATGTTTAAAATAAGATTTTTATAAGTGAAATAAAACTCCAAACTAAGAACCAAAAAAATGATGAATAATTAACTTATCAACTATCAAGATCTGATCTAGTAACGTCCAGCACGGTATATAAAGTCCTCTTAGAAAGTTGAAAGTAGTTTCATATATGTATGGTGAGTATATAGATATACACTGTTGGAAAACCAAAGAATCTCTTGAAAAAAAATGATAGGGAACATACTAATGTCCCTGTGAGAAAATAGTATGACCAAATAACACCTAACAATGTATACTATTTATCGCATCCTCACCAAGCCACACTCATGAGTAACGCAAGTCAAGTAAACTAATATATTAATTGCTTAAATGATTTGTGTACCCCGCACTACTTTGCAATAGTTTAAATGCTCTTTCTTAATAGAAAACATCCTCACACTCCCACCTCTTCCAAAAGAACCATGTCACAACCAACCCTCACACAAGGTGCCCACAACCACACCTCATCCCATCACCTAGTCTATGAACCACATCACATCCCATCTATCCCTCAAAAAACACCACATTATCCAACACAACAGAACACCCCACATACCATATAATAACACAATTTCATATTTAATGAGGCGTCCCTTATTAAATTTCAATTTTTAATTCAATGGTTTTCACGATACATGGGTAATCTTGGAGAATCCATTTGATAGCCAAGTGTACATTATTTAAAATTTTCCATATAAAAGCATTAAACTGAAATCAACCAACATGAAACATGTTTACTGAACAACCAAGAGCCACCAAAAGCCACTATTTTCAAAATTGTGTTTAGCTCGTATACTTCACAACATCAAAATAACGTCAAATAATGAAAAAGAAACATCTGAATCAGACCCCTCAACCCCTTTCAGTTCATTTACCTTTTTATTATCATTTATTAGTGTGTAAAAACTATGATCTGCAGGAGAAAAATGCATATCCATCCCATTTGATGCACTATCAAAGTGAAATGAAGGAAAACCCCTACCGTGGAGATTATTTTTAACACATCAATGCATCATAGGGAGAAGATGAATTCCCGCAAGCGACAGACACACCACTAGAAATGTGGATCAACATATTTCACACCAAAATATTATAAAATGCTACACAAAAATTCATCTACACCTAAACTGTACAATGAAAGTGATTCCTATGGAAAGAAAAGGAGGGAAAATATAAGAAAGAGGAGAAAACTGACCATAGATCAATTACATATCGCCAACAAACAACCGCCAGGATTGATAGAATAGGGAGGGAGGAGTGGGGCTTGAAGGACTCCAGGGGGTGCACAGGGTTCATCTTGAAAAATATAAAAACAAAAACACATTCGAATGAATAATGGTTAAACTATAAATAATTATTAAAACTTCACATGATCGGGGTATTACATGACATGTAATACCCTTTCATAAAATCTAATACCTAAGGATCGTTTTCTACTGAAAAACACATCGCCTCTCAATATAATTTTATTTTTCAAACCTCAAAATATTACACATCGTGAAACAAATCTTCACACTATCTAAAATTGCATCAGGTAATTATAACTCCAAGGAATGATGTTATGTAGAGTTTCATGTTGTTTGTTATAGTTGCATGGAGTGAAATCCTACTTTTTACAGCCTTTAGCAACTGAACTCCTCCAAAATCCCTATGAGCATCCTCTAAACACTTCAAAAAACACAAACTCACAAATAAAGGAATTGGGGGGACATAGACCATTATATTAGATATAATGATTATCTCCCTTGATAATCCAAAACCAATCCTAAAAGAAAGAGGGGTCCAAACAACCACCCTACGAGATTCCTCTCAAGGATCATGCTTTACTTGAAATGCCGCTAACAACCAAAAACATTAATGTTCGAAAAAAACCACCCTATGTTTCCTGAAATTTAATGTGAAAGCCCCCACAACTATGAACACATCCCCAAATATATACTACCATTTGTTATCATGTCAACTCAAACATCCACAAAACACACCACTCATGTACAAACACACCGTTTGAACATATGAATATGGGAATTTGATTCTCTTTGTCAAGATACTATCTTCTCTAAGAGACATTGACTCTCCCACATGGGTTTAATCACATAAAAATTAATGTGTCATCATTAGGAATCAGTTCCTATCCATTCCACACAATAGGACATTATCACACAGTGCACCGCACATATCACCGCAAAGGGAAAACATGTTATCTTATATAAAATAAGGTTCAAGAATTTAAAAAAAAAATGAACAAGGTAAAGATCAAAACAACACTTGGTATTGGGCATGAATATTTATCTCTCACTCCCATGTACTCTCATCTATCCCAATAATCCACCACAACATGTAAACTAATGGAAGAGTCCTTCCACACAACACCTTCTCTTAATGATTCTCAATCTGCAATGGACACTCCAAAAAAATCTTGTGATTCTAAATATATATCTCTCTCTAGTCAAGTACATGTGATTAATTATGAAGATGCCAATGAAGTTGAGAGACATGGAAAAAATCATGGATCCTCTCCAACTATGGTGTAAATTCCAATTGGTATGCCTCCTCACCAACTTTCCCCAACACCTCAAAGGGTCTAATGAACCTAGGAGAAAGTTTACTCCCTCTACCAAACATCGGTTTCCCACACTGAGGGGACACCTTCAAGAACACATGGTCTCCAACCTCAAACTAGAAGGACCTCCTTCTATAATTATCATATAACTTCTACCATTCCTGCGCTACTTTCATTCTCTAATGAATGAGATTAACCTTCTCTATCATGTTCTACACTACCTCGGGACCAATAAAAGATATCTCCCCATCCTTCATCTACCACAATAGAGAACAACATGCTCTTCCATACATATCTTAAAATGGATCCACACTATTGTAAGAGTTTTATCTATTGTTATAAAAAAACTCTACCAAGGGTATGTTTTAAACCCAACATCCACCAATTTCCATGATGCATGCTTGCATTATATCTTCCAGTGTCTGGATATACTTTTCTTTCTACCCATATGTTTGAGGGTGAAAGGTAGTTATGAGGTGTAATTGGGTGCCAAAATCATGATGCAATCCCCTACAGACATGTGAGTTAAATAAAATTTCTTAATAATATATAGAGAACCTCTTAACTCCATGAAAATACACCACCTGATCTATATACCACTTAGTGAAATCATCGGTTGCGCCTGACAACTTAATCACTGAGAAGTGTGCCAATTTTGTAAACTGATCAAGCACTGCCTAGATAGAATTTTATCCTCCCTAAGACCTAGGTAAAACTATTTTGAAATCCATTGATATTTCATCCCACTTCCACTCAATTAAATCCAAAGGATTCAACAAGCCACCAGGAACATTGTGCTCAACCTTCACCTGTTGGAAAACTATGCACCATAAAATAGACTCCGCTAATTCCCATTTCATCCTGATCCAATAAAATTTCATTTGCATGCAACGGTACATTTTATAAACTCCTAGGTGAGCCTCTAATGTTTATCTCTATAACTCATGAAGGAAACCATTACACATCACTATTAGAGAAAAAAACTTTCTATGAAACAAAATCTGGTTCGGATCATCCATCAACCTTCCCATCAGAGCATCACTATGGACTACATTATTGTGAAACACCTCTGATGTTGAGTCTCCCCACTGAGTATCCTAAACGTACTATATTAGAGGATACTATACTATCATCTGAAACAAACAACCACTACCACCTTCGACTATTACATATAAGTGTAGGACTTCAAACTCTTCCACCGCATTCCAAGCATCCTTAGACTCTTGAACAACCTCCTTATACAACATCCTACTCTAGGCATCAACCACAACATTTCCCTTTCATGAGGTGTAGGAGATATCAAAATCATTTTCCTAAAGAAAATACATCCACCTCAACATTCTCATATTTATATCTTCCTGGGAAAACATAAAAATCAAAATCTTTTAATCTATGATGACCCCAATGATCCCCTCAATGAGGTAATTTCACCACAACTTCTTTAGAAACACAACCGCTGCAAGCCCCAAATCATGGGTGGAATATTTACAATCATGGGGATATAACATCCTATACCCATTAAATATTACTTCCAATTTCTTTATCAATACGCATCCCAATCCCATAAGGGAGGCATCAAAAAACACCTCAAACATTACCCTTCCTCATGCAACTGAATAACTAGGGAAATAACCAACATCCCCTTCCGGTAGTCAAACGCTTATTGACACTACTCAATCCACACTAAATCTTGGTATTTTATTGTAAATGTTATTAAATAATCTATAACTCTAGAGATATTTGGCACAATCCTCTAATAATAGCCTACAAGGCCTTGAAAATTATGATCCTCTACCACTTTCTTGGGTACCTCCCAACAAATAACTACTTTTAATTTTAATCGGTCCACTTCCACGCCATATTTTGATACCACATGCCTGAGAAAATTCATAACTTGGGTTCATAACTTACACTTGGAAGACTTTCCATAGAGCTCGTGGCGTCGAGGAACCTACAAGATAGTTTTAATATGATCAGTAAGTTCCTCCCCTAAGTTTGGGTTGATTAAGATTTCATATATGAACACGATGATGAACTGGGCTAGGAAATAATGGAAAATGGAGTTCATAAGTCAGATGAAAATGGAAGGTGGGTTCGTAACACCGAAGTACTTGACAATGAACTCATAGTTCCCATACCTACACCTGAATGTAGTCTTTAGGATATCTCCCTATTCAACCTTTACTAGTTGTATCCAAAACATAGTTTAATATTAGAAAACAATATTTTCTCTCTCATCTTGTAGAAAATAGTGTCTATCCTTGGTAGAGGGTAACGGTTCTTGACTGTCACCTTATATAACCTTAGGTAGTCTATGGATAACCTCATACTACCATCCGCCTTCTTTACAAACAACACTAGATCACCCCATAATGCCTCCATGGGCCAGATAAATCCATTATTCAATAGATCATTTCGTTGAATCCTCAACTCCTAAAACATAATAGGTTCGATCATATATGGAATCATAGATATCAGAGAAGCATCAAGTTATTGGTATATCCAGAACTCAACATTACGTCAAGGAGGTAGTATCACAACCTCATGAGGAAAAATATCTAGGACCTCACCAAAACCTCTGGAAACCTTCACCATCCCAACGTCTACTGATTCCTATAATAGCATATCCAGTAAGGAATGAATATGCTCTACAAACCGACTTCCCCCCAGAAAATAATGCCCTCCAACAAAAAACCACACATTGGCCATCCATATCTAAAAACATGACAATCATACAAAAGATGTCGATAATGGAATGCACGGAATACAACCAGTTGATGTCGAGAATGACATCATATGGCTCCATCTATAGCAAGGAAAGATCCACATGGGTCTGATGTGGCCACATCATCAGTCTACATCCCTATAACACTTCAAAAATGTTAGTCTAAACTCCAACTAGAGTACTCAACACCAGGGTCATGATAAGCCTCAATGTTTCTATCCCTAGAGCATCAGATTGAGTTAGTGAAAAAAAATGAGTGTGAATCTCCCGAATCAAAAAAATCAGAATAAATGGTACAAAACAAATAGATTGTACCGATAAATATCTCAGGTCTTGCTGAAACTCTCACCTATGTGGTGTGAAACTGACCACGCTCAGCTTCTCTACCCCTCTACTGGAGACCACCTCCACAACCATACTCGGGTCAAGGTCCAAGAGGTACATACCGGGGTCATCTTATACCTACTGCATCTCTCCTCAATAGAGAATGTGCCTATTTTTCTTTTTTTTTAAACCTCCTCATTGGAAACTACTGTTGAGACTGACACAGCACCTTTCCACCTCCATCATACTAAGCTTGAATGGTCGTCGGACACTAATTCTAAATATGGTTTCATACTCTATAGAAGAAACACCTCATCCCCAATCCCATTGAAAAGGAATGGGGACTCGATGTTTGAAAACAAATTTTCTAGGGTCGACTCCCTATCGGTCGAAGGCACAATGATCCTAGGACCTGAGACCTTCCACCGGTAACCCTACCTCTCAATGAACCCAGCAGGCTCCCCTCTCTTAGTAAACCTCCTTGAGAATTTATATGCTCAATCACCCCCACCTTTTTTGGACCTCTAGAAACATTGATAACGTAAAGGGAGTAACAACATAATGTATCAAATGACATGGTGACTTCTCTAAATATCTTGTATGAGACACCTCATCTGGAGAGACATTTTGGGGAAAATAAATGTGATCCTTGAACATAATACCCATATCCCATTACAACATAGACCTCTTCTAGAGGGAGAGTAGTTCTTGACTCTTCTCATCCTTCATGGTCGATGAAAGATATTATACAATGAATTATTTCTCAAATTCATCCCACATAACATCATCATCCTCCCTCTCCCATAGGTATAGTGTCCACCAATAACACACAACCCATCACATCTGACTGACCACAAAAGGAACCCAATACTCTATCAGGGCCCAGATCAAGCGGAATGTGATCTCAAGATCCTTGAGATAGCTCTCTATCTCCATGTCTAAAACACTACCATAATACTCTCCCAAAGCATATCTCTAGAAATAAATTAATGTTCCCTATCATTTTTCATCCTAGTTAAATAGATCAACCCTTCTCTGATCATCAATATCAACCTACTAAGACTTAGAAAGCTAAGCTACAAGAGGACTATGACTGGGTTCCATAGCTGAAATTTAAACAAGGAATTACTAATCCTGAATTGTGTGGAATGTGATTTAAGATTCATTTTATCTCATTTATTATCATTCATTACTAATTTCCCAAACACCCAATTTAGATAAGAATGCAAGTTGTTAGAATTCATGTACCTTTACTTGGGTCTCTATCCTAAAATAGGTGTAGACTCACATGGTCATTCGGTAGGATTAGATTCTTTTCATCATATCCTAGTTGGCCTAAAACATTACGTCCAAACCAGTATTCCATGGACTATGTCACAAACCAATATCGGCTGACACAATTTCAATACTAACTCATGCAATATTTATTTTCCTTAACTGCAAACTCCATCCTATCTCTCAACTTTCATCTATAAAACCATTCTATCACCACCCCTCCCACCAAAGATACCCCTCTTAGACTATAAATGAAGTAAGGGAAATAATGACCCCTACTCCCACCTCCTGTAGGCCCCGGTGTGGTGACTAGCACTAAGGGTATACAATCTCAGAAAAAATGTTATGTGTTTCCCTTTTTAAGAAAACTATATTAGAAAATTAGATGGTTCATCCCAAAACAACTCCAAGGCATATATATGAATATAAGAAAACCAAAATATATCCCACATGTATGTTTAAAATAAAACTGTTACAAGTGAAATAAAACTACAAATTAATTTTCAAAATCAAGCTAAAGTAGTGACTCAAGAATTGTCAAGATCTGAGCTAGTAAGGTCAAGCATAGTCCGTGAATTCATATTGGAAACATGAAACCATTTTTATATATGTAGGGTGAGTATGTAGATATAACCAGTAAGAAAATCAAGGTCTCTCATTCACATGTGAAAGGGGACATACTAATTCCCCTATGAGAAAATAGAATAACCAAACAACACCTGATAAGGTATACTAGACATCCCATCATCACCAAGGCATGGTTACCAAGTAACGCAAGTCATGTAAACTAATATATAAATATCGTCATCAATTTAGGTACCCCTTACCTCTTCTCACTGGTTTATCCACTCTTTCATAATGAAAAATATTCTATTGATCTGATATCTTTCAAAAGGACCACGTCATAACCCGCTCACACACACCTCGGCCCCACAACCACACCTCATCCTATCTCTTGGGATACAAGCATCATCACATCCCATTTTTTCCCACTCACACTACCACACTATCCCACACAGAACATTACACCACATACCAAATAATAACACAATTCCAAATTTAACGATATATTCCTTATTTAATTCCACTTGTTAATTCAGGGATTTTCCTAAAACTTGGTAATCCAAGGAAATACATTTGTTATCCAAGTGTACATGATTTAAAAAATTTGTGTATAGAAGTGTTAAAAAGAAATGAACCAACATGAATATTTTTTAATGTGAACCCAAGGACCAACAATGGACATGATTTTTAGTAGGGAGTTTAGCCTATATAGTTCATAACATCACAATAACATCAAAGCTATAAAAAGAAACATGTAGATTGGATACCTCTATCGAATTAAATTTATTTACCCAGTTCATGACTTTGATTTTTTTGGCACAACTATGATCCATAAAAAAATATATCCCTACCAAATGATGAAAAATAAAATAGAAAAGAATGAAATTCCTACCTTGAACAGGCCTTTGAACTCTTCTGTGCACCGTAGGGTGAAGAATAATGCCTACAAGTCACAACCACACCACTAGAAACACAGATCAACCTATTCAAAAAAAATATTATCAAAATACCTGCCAAAGATCTATATCAAGTCAACAGTTACTAGGTCAGTGAATCACAGTGAAAGAACAAGAGTAACCCTATGAGAAAAGGGAGAAAATCACCACATATCGATCATGTATCACTAAAAAACAACCATCGAGATTGATAGATCAAGGATGGAAGAGTATGGATCGATAGAATCCTTGAGGATCGTTAGATTTTTTTGAAATGATAAGAAAATAAAATCATGGGGGAATTAATAATGGTTTGGTCAAAAATAATTATTAAAACAACATATGATAAGGTTATTACATGATGATTAATACCCTTTCACATCGTGTAATACCTAGGGTTTAGTTCCCACTAAAAACTCATCACCCCTAAATTTTATTTTATTTTTCAAACCCTGAAATATTAAATGTATTGAAACTCTTCTTCATGCTATGTAAAATTTCTACACATCATGAGATCACTAAGGAAATCCGTAAAGTAGAGTTTCACACCGTGTAATATTGTTACGTGGTGTGAAATACCCCTTTTTGAGCCTTTAGAAACTGAACAACTCCAAAATCCTTCTGAGCCTCTTCTGAAATCTTACAACCACCAAAACACACAATGTAACTGATTGGGAGGACACATAACATTTAATTATGTTATATATTCAAATAAATTTATACATTTTTTAACCATAATTATATAAATATATATTTTATAACAAATTTTGAAGATGTTCCTTATTTTTATTATTAAATTAAAAAATCATTTTTATCTTGGTAGAGGGTGGCCCATTACATAGCCAGTAATTGCATAGGTAGAGATGTCTTTTTGTGAAAAGAGACTCATAGGCCCCCAAAAAATGGTGTAAAATATCTTGCCCCAGATAAGGACAAGTCATATATATTTTCCTTTTCACTATGTTAGTTTCTCATAATCATCTTCAGTGACCATAAGGTTTCCTGCAACCAACACTTTTATCTGAACATCGATGTGCATCAGTCGCCAATGGATGACATCGACGATCGACCACTACGACCATCGACCAGCCATCGTGTGACATCCATTATCACCTTGTTCAACTATAAATGTACTTATTTCATGAAGGACCCTCCTTCTATCATACATGTCATCAAATCTATGGATAAATCCATGACCCTACAACTCTGGGATCCAACCCACGACTTTGGATTGTGTGGCCGGTGTATGTTCCCCTTGAATGGGAACCTGTTTTCATTTATATAAATTTATATTAATATATATATATAACTTATTAAATGATAATATATTAATTATTAATATAAATTTATATAAATTATTAATTAATATATTATAATTTATATTATATTAAAATTTATGGTCACAATAATTATAATTAAATAAAAAATAATATCTAATTTAAATATCCAAAATTGAATTATATTTACCAGTATATCATTTATGTAATGATAACTATAATATAAATTTGAATTAGAATATATAAATCTATAACATGTTTAAATATATATATATATATACAAATATAAATTCATATAAATATAGTTAAGAATCTAAATACAAATTTCATGTAATGAAAAATATAATTTAGTTGTAAATAATAATATAATAATTAATAAAAATAAAAATATATTTATATAAATATAAATTAATATAAAAATAATTAAATTTTACATTTTATAATTTATATAATTATAAAAAAAAATTAAATTGGTATATAATTAATTTCAGACTAAATACAAATATAATTTCATATTGTTTATAATTTAAATTATAATATAATAAATATAGTTATGAAAAATATTCATTTAAATTTTCTTATAATTTTATATTTATTATAATTTTATACGTCTAAAATTTTATACTTTTTAAAAATTTGTAATTTTAAATTTATAATTAAATAAATTATTAAATGTATTGTTGCTTACTACAGTGGATAGGGAGAAAACTTGTAATCAAGGAAAAAAAATTTGTGGATGACGAGTGTTTTTCGCTTGCTACCCATAATAAAGCATGTCTACATAAATTCTTTTTAGGAAATGAACTAGAAATCTATGAGGATGATGGTACAGAGGATGCAGCAGGAAACCTAGTGTTTGGTGATATACTGGGTGGGAGGGATTAATATGTCTCCACGGTCTCATCAAATTCTGATCTGGGTAAAATATTATGTTCTATGTGTAAAATATGTCCATGAGTAGGTGTTTTCTCCATGAATAATTTGGTGTCATTAATGAGAAAAGAAGTATCCCACAGGATAACTCTTGATTTCTATTAAATAATGTATCTATAGAAGATCATTTTGATACTAAATCTCATATTGAGGATGATGGTTTGTTGAGTTTTCATGAGCATGACATCACCTGGAAGGCTCCAATGCAGTTGAATTGTAAAATATTTGGGGTGTCTCCTTGTGAAGGGCTAGAAAACATAAAAGGATTTGGCTGAATGGTCTTTGGAAATTTAGTGTCACTACTGCATTTATTTTAATTCTTTCCTTCACATTCTATGTCTTTTGAACTTTCTCTTTCTTAATAAATTAATGGGACCAATGGTTTCAAACCATGTTATGCCCCATTTGGAGTATATATATCCTATTATGAGGTTCCATAGTGTTATATCCCACCCTTAACTTCTTGGGGGTTATGTGTTAAATTCTAGTTGATTAGTATTTGATCATATCATTTTTTCATATAAAAATAAATCCCATAATTGATTAAATATCAATTCCACAACAATTTTTTGTTTATTTGGTAATATAAATACAATATTTATAAAATTTTACCTATTTTAATTCTCTTAAAATTTATTTTTAAAATTATAAATAAATTGTTTTACATTAAAAATATAATTTTGAAATATGTAATTTTTAAATTATAAAATTTAATCCCACATATGCTTAGTTTCTTATTAACACAAAATTTATAATATATTTTAATTATTTATTTGTTATAAATTTAAACTTTTCTTTGACATAATATTCTCGTAATGTTTAAATTTTTCCAACCAAAAGTGTTTTCTTAATTATGTATTTAGAATCTCGATTATGATTAATATGAACATAATTTTGTAAAACCTGTTTTTAAAAATTAAAATAATTAAACATCAATTATATAATTGTTTTGAAATAATAATTAATATAAATATAATAACTCAGATAAAATATAAATAATATTTATCCTATGTAAATTGTATTTCAATTAATTATTTTCTTTTATTTTTCAAAATTCAAATTATTATAATTAAAACATGAATGTGGAAAACATATTCTTATGTTTAATAATTTACATGTTGAAATTACTTATGGTTCATGTTTTGTATTTTTCTAGAAAAATTTGGATTTTATATGCATGATGAAAAATGAAATTTTTATGAATAACATATATTTTATGAAATCATAAATATATAAATATTTCAAAAACTTTTATAAAACATTTTTCATGAAATGAAATATAATTTTTTAGAAAAATAATGATTTTAAAAAAATAATTTTTAATTTATAAAACTATATCGGATATTAAAAATCATAAATTATATTTTATTATAATAAAATACTTTTTTTACTTCATTATAATGAATCAAATATTTCAATGATTAGTTTTTGTTTTGGGGGTGTTAAAATGTTAATTGGAACTCCATTTATAAAAGTTGGACTAATAAATGTCATATAAATTATCAATATTCATATTATGTGGTATAAATAAAAAAATGAAATTAATTTATTCTAAAATATCCCAATCCATTGGATATATGGGAACCACTATTGAATTCATTTATTCTTTCTTGAAGAACGTTTTACATAGCCAGATCTCGGTTGAATACCACTCTATACTCCCTTATACAAGACCATACGACTCTTATCTATCCAAAATATCCTCCTCTGAAGGACATAAACTGAACACAAAGGAGGTGGTGTAAAGAAAAAATTAGAAGTCCCCAAGTCTCTCTCTCCATTTTATTTTAATATTTTTATCATAAAACTCATTTAAAATGCCAGATATTTTACTATCATTAATCTATTCTCATTGAATTGACATCATTTTTCTTGATTATTGATGAGGGTTACTCATTCCTTCGAATCAAACAAATTTCATAAGTCATTATTATATATAAATATGTGTTTTAAAATATATATCTTCTCATTTTCATTCTCCTATTACCACTTATATTTTATAAGTAATCATTAAATGTAGTTAAAAATTATTTTATTATTTCTATAATTTTTTTATATTCTTATAATTTTTACTATGTTTCCCTTTTTATAAAACATTGTTAAGAAAACATTATTCATTATGGTTGTTTTACGCTGCCAAAGTGAATAATGGTGATTTATTTTCACATTTTAATTTTTTATCTATTTTTAGAAGATATTTCATAATTTAATATGACATTAAAAATAATGCAATGTCATGTTTTTATACTATTGTGATAAAAGAATAAAAAATATTAATGATATTAATACTAAATAATCATATCATTAAAAATGAAAGATATTTTAGGAAGATTAATTGAATTATTTTTATTTAATAAACTTTTTAAATCCCTTAATTTTACAATAACCTGAGCACTATAAAATTAAAATTATAGATAATATAATGTCATCTAATAATGAAGTTCAATAGTTATTCTTATAATAATGAATCTTTGAGACTATGATCCAAAAAACCTAAAATTAACTAATGTAAGAATAATTAATCTAATAATGTAATAATACATGGAAAAACTGAAATAAATGGAATAATAAGGTTAACTAATTATTAAAGTGATTATGGAAAAAAATTAATATAATTTTATATTTTAAGATATATAAAGAGCATATAAAATACAATGGTTCTTAAGGTAAGTGTTTCCTTCCATATTCCTTATTCAATCCATTTTTTTAAATATATAGTCTATATTCACCTCTAGGTAATATTACCCATGGGTTGAAACCATACCTAGTTCGTTTGTCACTTATATTTGAGTAATAGTTTACATGTCACAAATCATATTGTTTTAAGGGGTATCTCTCACTCTTTACCATTTTTTGGATTATGTTATCAATACCCTTGTTTTCTATCACTATTGAATTATTTTATTATTCCATGTTTATATTCATTATGATATGGATTTATTCCATAATTTTTCTTATATTTATATATTTTTCTTATTATTTACATAGCCATATACTCTTTCCAATATATGGAGTAAATGTTGTATATTTACTAATACTAATTGAATGGTTTTTTCATATAATTTTATTCCACTTATTTGACATGGAAAATATTTAAAAACCATACAACCATTATTTCAATATGAATAATTATTCATTATGTGTCCATGATTTTTTAAAATTTTTCTTAGGAAACATTTTTTTTTATTGTGTAACCATTTATTTTTCTTATATGATTAATGCATCGATACTCATATTTGAAAGGAATAAATTAAAATTATCTTCCCCATGATTTATTGGATGGTCTCATGAGTCAATATACCTTGGGTATTCTGACCATTCCTAAGATTTTATGTGTAATTTCATGGATGATGTATTGATTTTATGGTTACAATATTTGACATTATGTAATCCAAAATTAAAAATTTCATATAATTATCCTTATGATTATCTATTTGTATTCTTATTGATATGATATGTTATTTTCTCTAATATATTAGAAACATATTTTTATCTATACATTACATATAATGAGTTTTGTGATTATATCTTATTGTATTACACTATGAAAAACACCTAACAAGTCATCTGACTTTACCCTTTATTATTACCCATTTCACTTTGAAATAATAATGAATTCTTATGTGATTAATATTGAAGAAATTGAGGAATAATAATAGTTAATGTGTTTTTATTAAGTAATTTTTTCGTAACTTGCTGATGATATATGTATCTAGTCTCTTAAGACTATGAATATTTTTATTCTGGAAGGCTCTAATGTAATAAAAAACTATTTACTTTTTGTATTGAATTTCAGTTTGTTGTATATTGAATCACAATGTATTTAATAAAAATCTTTGAAACTCTCTTTATATGAAAAGTGTAAAAAAATGATAAAATAATAAATATTTATTTTAATATTTATAGAATGGATAGAATAATTCATATTAATTTATAATAAATAAGTATGAATTATATTATATGATTCATAATTTATAGTGTTATATAATTAAATACATTAACTTTGGATGACATGAATAGATAAAGGTGACGGTAATATATGAGTGAATTATTGACACTTTTTGAGAGACAACTGGATATATATATATGAAGAGAAAATATATCATAACCATGAATTCACATAGAGACGCAATAATTACATGATGATCATTATTTAAATGTTTTATTTTTTCATTCATTATATCATGTGGGTTCTTATAAAACACTTCAATTTATATTGACTATGATTCAAGGTAATTCCCTTATATGTTTCTATTATTGATAAAAATAGATCACCACTATGGATATAGGAGAGAAAAGGATATAAAAAAGAATGTAGTTATACTTATTTTTGATATTACTCATTAACAGAATTTTTTACGTCATTTATATTCTATATAGAGTGATTACTAGAAACAATTCAATGTCTATAATAATAGTGCTTGTGTTTATAGAATAAAAACACCTCATCACTAATTCAATCCCCAACTCAGTGTGGTTCATTATTTTATGTTATCATAGAAACTAGAAATACCCAGGGTTTTCTTGAAAAATATCACTTGGTAATTAAATCCATGGAGCATGAAAATAACGTTAATAATAAAGGTATTACATAATTCTATTGTAAATACATTCATATATTGATATAAAATAATTATATTTTATAGTCTCTATCATATACACTATGTTATTTTCTATTTTAATATATGTGTTATTGTGATAAAAGATACCACTACATTATCTAATTATGATAATAAAATTTTGAATCTAATAAGAAAACAAGGAATTAATTGTTTTCATCATTATATAATAGTGATGTAACTAATGGTTAAGTATTAAAAAAATTTATGGAAATCTAGGGAAAAAATTATAACATGTATGAATGAGACAATATAGTAATGTAAGAAAAATTAGAACTACGTAGAAACCATTTTGATGATGTGAGAACGCCTGAAGATTAATATACTAATGAATTATTTTCTAGAGTAAAAATGATAATCACTAACATTAGAATATAAATAGAAACACTATAAGACTCTAAATCGGTGATGAAACTTATGAGAATTATTTTATAAAATAATGATCCCAATACCTCATCTCTTGAAGATAGAAAGATTCATGATTTCATAATTAATTAGATTCAAAAAAACATGAATCATATGAGATGAGAAGAGGATATATTTTTAAAATCATGGTAAAGAATTTTATATATAATTTAATTATAGAATTAAAAAATCTGAGGATTTATGAAGATAATGAAGCCCTAATATAGATGAGAAAATATAAGTCTATAATGGTAGTCTCTCTTTACTATCAGGAAACGTAGAATATGAATGGGTAAAAATCAATGTATTTTAGATATAAAATTTTTAGATTTTATAAAATTAAACAAATATCTACTAACGTTCCATTGAGAATTAAAAAGATTATGGTGATGGTGATGTGCCTAATAGAATCATAAAAGAAGAGAGTATATCAAAATAATTCATACTTCATCAAAAGGGAATAAGAATATGTCATCCAAATTATGTATATGGAATTAATTATCATTTGTAGAAGATTCCTATGATAATTAGGAGAGCGGTAGGGGTGACTATGGTTTTAAAGAATCTACCCAATAGCTTTTTAGGGATATAAAATATAATGAAAATATTTCATTAGTCGATAATACCGAATTTAATATGTATTTTTTTACAAAATAAATTAATTTAACCAATGAATAAACAATGTTATTAGTGATAAAAATTTTCCTTATAAATAATAGACATCTAAAGGGTGAGAATTAATATTTCAAGGAAAACCATAATGAAGGAAAACTAATATAGAATGAGAGAGTTAATCTTATTACGGAATCTAAATGGATAATTTTTAAAAATAATGAAATAATAATGGTCATTGATGATATTACTTCTATAAAACGTTTTATAGATGAAGTGAATGGAAATATTAAGATGAATATTGTTGATCCTAAAAAATACTTAAACAAACTCTTTTTCAATTACTGTAAAAATTCTATAGGAATTAGTTAATATTCGAATTTATCTGAGTAGAAAATAAAGGATATTGAACATTATAATGAGTTCTTAAATAAAATAATTCTAATCACGTCTTATAAAAAAAGACATATATATGATTAATGACTTACCAATTTTTAATAATTTCAAATATAGATCATTTTTATGTGTGAGCTAATTAATAGAATGAATTTTTCTCAACAAAATAATCTAAATGGAAGTAAAATAATTCTCAAATATGGATGGGGATTTTAAACAAAATTTATTTAAACCATAAATATTAAAATAATAATGAATAAATATAGATTTTTGAATTAAAATATGTTGTCTCAATAAGGTTTCCTTATGAATTTTCCATTCCTTCATGTTTTGAAAATCACAAACACTCTATCTTAAGGCATATTTCTTTTCCCTTAATATTTTTCTTAATAAAGAAAAAATTTCCTTCCTTGAGGAAAATTTAGCCTTACCTTGTTTTCATTGTTCATGTCATAATTGCTATAACCGTAACTCATTTTATATATAAGTATAAAATTAGGGTTTCTATCTAAAACCTCGGAATATTATAAATACATAGATATATAGAATTCGGTTTTCAAGATCTGAATTCAGGTTCCGAATTCTCGAAATTCAGACTCCGATCTTTCGGAATTCAAACTTTGAATTCTCTGAATTCAGACTCCAAACATTCTGATTTCAGACTCCGAATTCATTGAATTTAGACTCTGAACTTTCTAAGTTCAGAATTTGAATTCTCTTAATTCAGACTCCAAACATTCTGAGTTCAGAATCCAAATTCTCTGAATTCATACTCCCGATTCTTATGAATTCAGACTTCAAATTCTCTAAATTCAAACTCCGAATCCTTATGAATTCAGAATCCAAATTTTATTGAAATTTAGATTCTGAAATTATATAGAATTCAGGTTTATAATTCTTTTTAAATACAGAATCTGAATATTCATGTATTATAGACACTGAATTATTTTTTGATTATACTCCAATTTTTTTCATTTTACTCCAAAAAATGAATTTGGCTATGAAACCATATTTTTCATACTCTTGTTTGAGTTATAAAATGATGTCTTGTATTCTCTTTCTAACTAACTATTATTTGAGTGACAGGGGTACTGGTCCCTCCGAAATTCAAGAAAAAATATGATTATTGGAGGACGGAGCCGAACATTGAAGATGTGGCTATAAATAGGAGATCATTTGAACAAGCTCAAACACATTGATCAATCCAAATATTACATACTGCTGAAGAGATTTCTAGAGAGAGAGACAATATTTCTTATTGTGTACTGAACATCTTTTTTAGAATTGATTCATGTATCTTTGAATGTTGTTGAGTACATTAAAGGGCTTTCAGGGATATAAATACATAGGTGTCGACTCCCTAGATGTTGAGGGCTTGCGGGGATAGCAAGATAGACTCCGATATTCATATCGAGGTCTTACCCTGGTGTATATAATATAGAACTTATTATAAGTATAAATCAATGGACCTTTATGAAATGTTGTCTTATACCCTACTCTTTTGGGTTAAAATATTTACTACTTGTTACTTGTATTGTTTCAAGTTTTCCGTAGTATTTTTGTTGTTATGGAAAGTATAACTATCTTATACTTTCTAATACTTGTACTCTGATTAGTAAGATTATATACCCTTTAATGTAGAATCTCTATCTCTGTAATCTTTTATTATGTTTCATTTCTGAGACCTTATTTTTGGAATCAATCATGGTTATAGAACTAAGAGGTCTGGTCAATTTCCCTTGTTTAACATTGTTAAATAATAAAAAGTTGTATATAACCATTAATAGTTCAAAAGGAATTTTTAATGTATAAAATTCAACCCCCTCTTGTATATTGAGAATCTACATCATTATTTTGATCCTAAAATTGGTATCAGAGGAGGTTTTTGAAATACCTATATTCACATATAAGTTTTCTTGCTCATTTTTTTCATTGTTCTATATTTTCCTTGCTTAGGATATATATTTTATCCTCTTTTAAAAACTTTTACTACTAAAAAGTTTGTGTGAAAGTTTTTTTAGATGGTAGGAATGAATTTGGGTTTAATTGATAATCTGAATCCTACTAGACAACCTATATATAATGGGAATGATTATTAATATTGGAGAGATTGTAAGAATACTTTTTCATTAATACTAGAGTAAACAACTTAGTTATGCTTACTGGAGATTACAACATTTCAGATAAGGAAGTCAGAACATTCACTAATCAACAGAAGTCATAATATAAACTAAACTATGAGGTATGCAATACATTGTTGTCTCCCATGACCAGGAATATATATAGCCATATTTCATCTTGTGAAGCTTCGAATTGAATTTGGATGAATCTTGAAGTAACTCATGTTAGAACGTCCATAGTTATTGAAACTAGAATAGCTATTATTATAGCTGAGTACCATGGTTTTTTATTTCCTTATGGAGAACCAATATGTAAGGTACAAGAGATAATTATGTCTATTGTCATCAACTTACAATCCATGGGTGAAAAAGGCCTGGATGATGAGGCACATGTAGACAATATTATAGACATCATGCCTAATGAGTTGGAATCTAATAGGATAGCTATGAATGAGAATAGGAAAGTCTCACAGATTACCCTTGATGAGATTTTTGGAACACTTATTCAACATGAAACTAGAATAAAGAGATATTATGACAATGTTATGAAAAATAATGGTAATTGAAGTGTTTATTTTACAACTACTTCAAATCATATAAAGTTCAAGACTCTTGAGAGAGTTATGAGATCTAAATCTAAGAAGGTCACTGTTTTATCTGAATCAAGTGAAAGTGAAAATTCAGAGAATGAAGTTGATAATCCTACTTGAAGGATGAACAAGATAGTTGGGAAGAAAGACTTTCAATATGGATACAAGGAGACAGAAAGGATAAGAAAGACTCTGAAGACACATGTTATGAATGCAAAAGAGCTGGACATATAAGGCCAGATTATCATATGCTTAAGAGAAAAGATAGAAAGTAAAATCATTCTAAGAGGATTATAAATAAATACTATAAGGACAAATCTAAGAATTTTTTGAAATATAATGACACTTGGAGTTCCAGTGTTGGAGGTTCTTATGATTAATCCTCAGATTACGAATCTTATGGAAAGAAGAATCTTAGTCTGATAGCTGGACTACCTATTGAAAATCATTGTCTAATGGATAAGGTACACATTGTTGAATCCATCACCAGGGTATCATTGAATGAAAATTATAGTGATGATAAATATTATAACTCTATAGATGAATAATATTCTTCTTATGAAGATAATACTTTACCTACTTATGAATAAGTTTCTATGTTTGCTAAACTTCTTAAAAATGAAAAATTTAAACTCAAGAAAATGATTGATAAGGAAAACTCTAGAAATACTATTATTACTAAAGAGATATCATATCTTTATAAAGATCTTAGTAAGTAAATTTTTTATTTTTAATGTATTTAAAAAAACCTTGATGAAGTTAATTTTGAAAAGGATAAACATTTTAAGGATCTAGAAAAAGTAATTTCTAAGAAAAATGTTTTTGAGCCTAACTCTAGTACTAAAACTGATGTTTTTTAGGGTAATAACTTAGTTATTAGACTAATTTCATAAATATTTTCCTTGAGGAAGTGTTTGTCATACTCTACCTTAGGTATGGAAAACATTGATAATATGTATTCCCAAATTCGACCTCTAAGGAATAATTTTGGTTTTGTTCATACTAGTTCAAAACTGATTTTTAATAACAATTATTTTTTTCCTCAATGTTCTCCTTTCTGCACTAAATGTTAGTGTGGTGGGAATTTGGCACAAAATTTTTCCTTAAACCAAACTTAGTCTTCAAGTTTTCATAAACATTATTTTCCAAAGAAAATGTGGATTCCTAAAATTTTTCTTTCTAAAGTTTCCGGATCCAAGAAAGTTTGGGTTCTGATAGTCTAACTCACTTATTTTCAAGAAGTTAATGATAGTACCAATAACAATACATCGTACATGGATAGTGGATGATCCCAACATATGACTGGTAATAAATACTTCTATGAAAATATTATCAAGATGAAATGAGTAAATGTATCTTTCGGAGATAATTCTAAGGGAGAAATTATTGGTATAGGTAACATCGTTATTCTTGGAAAACATTGATTTCAAATGTTTTATTTGTTAAGGGTATTAATAAAAACATATTTAGAATAATTAAATTATGTGATGAAGTTTACCTTGTGAATTTTAGGAATGAAAAGTTCTTAGTACACAATTCCAAGGAAGAGTTTATTCTTTCTGCCAATAGGCAAGAGAACGTTTACACATTAAACTTAGAAGATATTAGAAGCCAAGACCTACCTTTCCTTAGTGCATTGGAAGATCATTCTTGGTTGTGGAATATATGGTTAAGACACTATAACCTTAGGGACCTATGTAAACTCTTTAAGAAAATAATACTTAAGGATCTACTAGAGCTTAGATTTGAATCATCAAAATTTTGTGATCCTTGTCAATATTACAAGAAACATAAATCAAGTTTTAAATCAGTCAGTGAAGTCTCAACTACAAATTTATTATAGTTAGTGCATATGGATCATTTTTGTCCAACAAAAACTAGATGCATTGGAAGAAAATATTATGTATTTTTTTAGTTGATGATTACACTAGATTTACATGGGTCAATTTTCTAGCAAAGAAATATGATGATTTTTCTTATTTCCAAACATTTAGATCCCAAGTTAAAAATAAAAAAACTTCCTTTGATAACTATTCATAGCGATCATGGATGAGAATTCAAAATTATGATTTTGAAATATTTTGTATTAGAAAAGGCATTACTCATAACTTCTCAGCACCCAAAACACCTCAACAAAATGGTGGTGTTGAATGAAGAAATAGAATTATTCAAGAGATTACAAGAACCATGTTGAGTGAATATTCTGTAGCCAATCATTTTTGGGATGAAGCTGTAATTACTACTTGTTATACTATAAATCGTGTTTTAGTTAGAGGTTTTCTTAATAAAACTCTTTATGAGTTATTGAATGATAGAAAATCATGACTTTACCACTTCAAGGTTTTTGGTTGTATGGTATTTATTCTGAATACTAAAGATAATTTACACAAATTCTCACAAAACTCAGATGAAGGAATTTTCTTAGGATACTCCACAACTTTTAAGGATTATAGAGTTTTCATTAAAATTACTTGTACTACTGAAGAAACAGTACATGTCAAATTTGATGAAACTGATCCATTTTCTTTTAAACAACATCAACTTACATCTTCGAATGTGTTTTCAAAAATGGATTATCAACCCTCGTTAGAATATCCTTCTGATAATGAAAATGTTCAAGAAGGTATTTCTGAAGCATTTACCCCAGACGATTTCTTACCCTACATTGATGAATAGGATTTACAAAACCCAAATCAGTTGTTTCATTAGAATCATCCCAGTGATAGTATCATTGGTGACGTGAATCAACCTGTAAGGACTAGAAGTTCCTTAAGGAATTAAGGAGAACATCTAGCATTATTTTCCCAATTAGAACTAAAAATCATTGATGAAGCTTTAGATGGTGGTGATTGGATAAAATATATGCAAGATGAGCTAAATGAATTCAAAAGTAATAAAGTCTGGACCATGGTTGAAAGTCCTAAGGAAACATCTGTTATTGGATTAAAATGGGTCTTCAAAAATAAATGTGATGAAAATGGAATCATAGTAAGAAATAAAGCTATATTGGTTGCTAAAGGCTATAATAAACAACAAAGAATGGATTATGAATAAACCTATGCTTCAGTGGGTAGACATGAATCTATTCATTTTCTACTTGCCTTTGTAGAATTCTTCCATTTCAAACATTTTCAAATGGATGTTAAATGTTCTTTCCTTAATGGTTACGTTCAAGAGGATGTTTTTGTTGAACTCCCTCCTGGTTTTGAAGATACAAAACATCCTGAACATGTTCTCAAACTTACCAAAGCTTTGTATGGATTCAAAACAAGCCCCCCGAGCTTTGTATGATATACTTACAGGATTTTTGCTTCAAAATAATTATGTTAAGGGAAATGCAGATCCAACCCTTTTTATAGAGAAAGATAAGAAAAATGTTTTAATTGTTCAAATTTATGTTGATTACATTATATTTGGTTCAACTCACCAATATTTAACAGATTCCTTTGCGAATCTAATGAAATATGAGTTTGAAATGAGTATGATGACTGGGTTAACATTTTTCCTAGGTTTTCATATTTCTCAATAACCAGAAAGAATCTATATATCCCAACATATGTATATTAAAGATATTCTTAAAAAGTGTGGTTATGACAACACTAAGACTATAAATACTCCCATTGGTACCTCAAGTTCACTTGATCCTGAAAAAGATACCAAACCAGTAGATCAAACATCTTTTAGAGGATTGATAGGAAGTCTAATTTAGATGACAGCTAGTCATATAGACATAATTCTTTTAGTATGATCATGTGCAAGAAATCAATCCAATCATAAGGAATCTCTTTTCAAGTATGTGAAAAGGGTTTTTTTGCTACTTAAAGGGAACCATGGATCTAGGACTCTATTATACTTCAGGAAGTGATTTTGTTTTAAAATGTTTTTTGGATGCTGAATGTAGTGGATGTAGAATGGATATGAAAAGTAAATTCAAAACATCTAATTTCGTAGGAGATTCATTAGTTTCTTGGTAATTCAAAAAACAACACTTAGTAGCACTTTCCACTGCTGAAGTTGAATATGTAAAAGCAGGAAGTTGTTTTTCTGAAGTGTTGTGGATGCAACACACACTCACATATTATGGTATGAGTTTTACCAAAACACAAATTTTTTTGTGATAATACTATAGCCATTTCCCTAAGTAAAAACCATGCACATCACTCTCGTGAAAAATACATAGATATTAAGCATCACTTTCTTAGGGATCACACACAAAAAGGAGATATCATTCTTTAATTTATCAGAAGAAAAGATCAACTTGCTGATGTTTTCTCAAAATCATTATCATCTGATAGATTTAAATACATTAAATAGAATTTAGGAATGATAATAATAAAATAATCTTCCTTGTTAACTTCTTTTTGAAACCAATCTTCTTGCAGTACGGAACTCCATTTCAAAGGATGAGTACATTTTTTTAGGTTTTAAAAAAATTTCATAGTCTAAATTTTTTTTGTAGTCTTATGATTTTTCATAGTCTAAAAAGTTTTCATAGTCTAAAAATTTTTCATAGTCTAAAATTTTTTCTTAGTCTAAATTTTTTATGTAGTTTAAAGATTTATCAATGTTTTAAAAAAATTTGTAGTCTAAAAGTATCCGTAGTCTAAATTTTTTATCATCCTAAATTGTTATTAGTTTAAGATTTTTGTAATGAATATTTTTATACTAATGATTTTCATAATGAATAATTTTGTACTTACAATTTTCAAAATGAATAATTTCATACATAAAATTTTTTAAATGAAGATTTTTGTAATTATAATTTTCGTAATGGAATTTTTTATATTTCGAATTTTCATAATGAATATTTTTGTACTTACAATTTTTGTAATAGAGATTTTCGTACTTAAAATTTTCGTAATGAGGATTTTCTTACTTAAAATTTTTTTAATGAGGATTTTCGTACATAAAATTATCGTAATGAATATTTTCATACATATAATTCTCATAATGATGTTTTTTGTACATAAAATTTTCATAATAAATATTTTCGTAACTAAAATTTTCCTAAGGGAGATTTTCATAATAAAAATTTTTGTAATGGCGTTTTTTGTATTTAAAATTTTTGTAATAGAAATCCTCGTTGTAAAATCTTTCGTAGTCAAAATTGTTTGAAATATAAAGTTCTTCAAGAAGAATTTTCCACAATACGAATAGTATTTCTAAGAATTCTAAAGGTATGTTTCCCTTCTTAAATTTTTGTAATCATCTTTTACATTTTGGTATTTTCATTCGTTTTTAAATTTTTCCTATTCTATTTTTCCTCAAATCTGAATGTTATCCTTAAAAATCCTAAAAAGATCAGAATCTATCAAAATTCGTCCTCAGTCATATTTTTAGCCTTTAGATCTCGATAGAAGGTTTTTCAACCATTGGATTGAGTCTAGAAGTTGAACTGTCCCCTCAAACGCATATATAAAGGACCCCCTGATGGTTGTCCCACATAGATATCAAAGGTTGTGCGTGCTGAAGCTCTGTCCCTCTTACATAAGCTCGTTCTGAACTTCTCAGATCATCCTTACTTCTAAATTTTTGTTGAAGTCTCTTCCTAAAAAGAAATGTCGATTGTCAATCTAATCTCATAATGGTAGATATATAGAGAAAGGTTAGTTGATGCAAAGTTTTATTCCAAATATGACTATATAGTTTCCAGGAATATCAAACTCAATGGCTGGGAGAGTGTATGTATTTCACAACCAGAAGCTTAGGATTTGTTATATCCGGAGATGTTAGTAGAGTTTTATGAGTTAGTAACATTCATTAAGGAATAAGGCAGGAGTAATTTTTCATTCAAGTGCTATAGGAAGACATATTCACTTTCCTACACCAAGGTTGCAAGCTTGGTTGGTATTCATTATGAAGGGGAAGCTGAGTTCTCTACTCCCAAACTACCTTATGTTCAAGGATGTTTTAGTAAGGAAAAATTCATGTCTTGTCTTGGTCTCTCAGAAGTAAGGACTCTGAATATTCTTCACCTGTCTATAAACATTCAGATTCTTGAATTGTGGGTTCACGTATTGATTATTCTAAGAAAAGGTTATAAGGATACTATAAATAAGAGTGATATCTATATTTTGGATTTCATGTTGAATATATGGAAGATAAATTTGGTTAAGTACATTATGATTACGATTGATAATATCAAGAATGGGAATTTGAAATCTCAAATTATTATGTATAAATCCATTATGTCAATGATTATTGTTTGTTGTTTAAAATCATTCAAAATTCCTTGCAGTTCTACGTCAAGGAATTTCAATTTCATATTATTGAGTGATGATACTTTGAGAAGGATGAAAATTGGTTTTTCCAATGAAATCCAAAGAATTATATGATTTTAATGAAGAGGAAGTTGAAAATCTTTCAAATAAATTAAAGGTGGATAAAACCTCTAAAAAGGGTGGAAGGAAGAGGAAGGTCAAGGAAGTATAAGAGAATGAAAAAATCCCAATGGCTATTAAAATTTAGCCAGTACCCCTAAAGCCAAAGAAACAAAAACCATATCCTGATGAAGTAGAATCAAATTGGAGAGATGATAAGAAAAATTATAAAGAAGTTGAGCCTAAGTTTGGAATGGACCCTACTGAGGCAAAATCATTGAAGGAAAAGGTAATTGAAGAGAATGAGAGGCAAGAGAAAGAGAAGAAGAAGAATAAAGGGTTGTCTAAGGTAGAGATATTCTAATCACTTTTGAAGGCTTCTGAGAAAGCATCTGAGAATATTCTGGTACCCGAATCCTTTCTAATAGAACCTTTATAAGAGAATCCATGAAATATGTTTGTGAATCCAGAAAAAGTACGTGAAAAAACAAATAGAAGAAGAATAAGGCATTGGTGATACTAACAACATGATAAATCCAGTTGATGATTTTCATGATAAAGATAGTCCTTCTGAAAAATTATCATTCTGAACCTCTGAATCCAAGTCTTCAAAACATTCTAACCCATGGAAAGATGATAATAGTGAAGATGAAATGAAAATAAATTCTGAAGAAGAAAGCTCCAACCATGATTTCATTCAGCCATAGGATGATGATGCAAGAGCTCAGAAGGAAGAGGTAGATGAAGATAAAATTGTGCAACTATCAGATAGTGAACACAAATCACCCAATAAAGAAGAATTCATTCTAAAATCTGATAAGGGGAATAATTTGGTTTTTGATACACCTAGAAAAGTAGTGGTGAAGAATAAAGAAGTAGGTGCTTCATCAAAGAAGAAACTTATTGAGTTAGAAAAAGAAACATGACCAAGAAAAATCTATGATTCAGAATCATCCTCTCTTGGACATGATTTTGTAGTCCAGTCTTTGAAAAAGCTTATTAGAACTATCTCTCTATTTCCAATCATAGACTCCAGATGCCAGATGCATTAGAATACCTTAAATAAAAAAAATTGAATTCAATATCCATGGTGATGGATAAGTGGGTCAAACATTAGGCTGATTTCAAAAACATTTTTATAAACTACAATTGCCAAAAAATATATTTCAAGAAGATGACTAGATGGGAAAAGAAAATTGGGGAAGACATGAAAATTCTTGTTGATTTTCTAGATAATTTCAAAGATTCCTTTGAAACTGAAGATGGTAAGTTCAAAGATCTCACCAAGTATTTTGATGAAAATCTATTTCTTGAAGAAAATACTCGAAAGCAAGAAGTGAAAGATCTGAATGGAAAATTATATTTAGTTGTTCAGAGTCGGAAAAGAGAAAGGGATCTTGGAACTGAGATAGAAGAGAAGCTAGTTAATCAAGAATAAGTTTTAAAGGGTTAGGAATAATTTCTTAAGTCATAGGAAGTAATAATCAAAGCCATAGAGAAGAAACCTGAAGATCAGTATCAACTTCTCAAACGTGCAGAGGAGGATCACAAGGTGCTCAAGAAGTTGAAAACCATAGTGAAAAAGATGATGTTGAAGGAGAAGGAAGGATAATCTTGTTCAATTTTGATATTTTGTTGTATTTCTTCCTTGTATAAATTTTTCCAATACTAATGAAATTTTTGTTTGCTCATCTTTTGGTTGTTTAGTACTAATATTTCAGGTACCATGCTTCCTTTTTCATTCTCTATATTCCTTTTTAAAAATCACAACTAGGTAGAAGGTAATGTTAAAAAAATAATACTAAGTAAAGATGAAATTTCCCTAAGGGGGAGTTCATCTAAGGGGGAGTTATTATCCAAAAAGATTTGCATATGCAATAAAATTCTAAGTCTCAATCCAAAAATCCAAAATAAAATCCTTAGTGTTTCCAAAGCCTAAAGGGTAGTTAGTCATATTCCTCATTAACAATGTGTTATGAGAGATATGTTTTATTTTTAATGTCCTAATAAAATATTTTCTAAGTCCTTATATTCTTTTTCCTAAGGCTATTTTTGCTTTCCAAAAAGGGGGATATTGTTGATTCAATAAGGTTTCCTTATGACTTTTCCATTACTTCATGTATTTAAAATCATAAACATTATATGTTAATGGAAATATCTTTTCCCCTAAAATATATCTTAATAAGGAAAATTTTCCTTCCTCAAGGAAAATTTTTCCTTACCTTGTTTTCATTGTTCATGTCATAATTTTTCTAAACCTAACTCATTTTATTTCTATGTATAAAATTTTATTTCTTATATAAACCCACATAATATTAGAAATATTTAGATATAGAGAATTTTGTTTTTAGGATCTGTATTTAAATTTTGAATTCTCTGAATTTAGACTCCGAACATTCTCAGTTCGGACTCTGAATTCCTAGAATTCAGACTCTTAATTCTCTAAATTTATACTCAGAACATTCTGAGTCAAGACTCTGAATTATATGAATTCAGACTCCAAATTCTTATGAATTCCATCTCTAAATTCTCTGAATTCAGACTCCAAGTTTTGTTGAAATTTAGATTCTGGAATTCTATAGAATTTAGGTTTTGAATTCTTTTGAAGAAAAATCCAAATATTCATGTATTATAGTCACCAAATGGTTTTTTGGTTAGACTTTGAACTTTTATTTTTCCTTTTACTATGATAAATGAATTTGGCTAAGAAACCATATTTTACTTACTCTTGTTTGACTTATAAAATAATATCGTGCATTAAATTTTTTAACCAACCATTATTGGAGTGACACGTGTACAGGTCCTTCCAAAATTCAAGGAAAAATATGACCAATGGGGGAGGGATCCAACCATTGAAGATGTGCCTATAAATAAAATCTCATTTGAACAAGCTCAAACACATTGATCAATCTAGATATTAAATTCTGTAGAAGTGAATTCTAGAGAGAGAGACTATATTCCTTTGTACGTACTGAACATCATGTTCAGAATTTCTTCGTGCGACTCCAAATGTTGTTGAGTACATTCGAGGTCTTCCGAGCATAGGAAGACAGAGGTGCGACTACCTTGAAGTTGAGGGCTTGTGGGGATAGCATGATAGACTCCGATATTCGTATCGAGGTCTTACCCTGGTGTGGGTAAGATAGACTTTCATGAAAGTATAAATCAATGGACCTTTATCCAAGGTTGTTGGATACCATACTATTTGGGTTAAAAGATTTACAACTTATTACTTGTATTATTTCATGTTTTCCACTGCATTTTTGTTTTTATGGAAAGTATAACTCTCTTATATATTCTTATACTTGTACTCTGATTAGTAAGATTCTATATGATTTAAGGTAGAATCTTTATCTTCATAAACGTTTCTTTAGTTTCATTTCTGAAACCATATTTCCATAGTCAAGCATGTTTGTATAACTAATAGTACTTGTGAATTTACCTTATTTAACATTTTCAAACAATAGAAGGTTGTATATCAACTTTAATAGTTCCAAAGAAATTTTTAAAGTATACAATTCACCCCCACTGGTATATTGAGCATCTACATCATTATTTAAATCCTACAATATCATCGATAACCAAAAAATGAAGATGGATAGATACCCTGTAAGAGCATAATATTTTTTAAAAATACAAATTTAAATGTTATTTATAATGTTATGGTTTGTCCACATAGGTTTTATGTATTTTGTTTCAATATGTATCCACTAGGGAAACGGATAGATCCTGAACCAGTGGGAAAAAACACCAAAAATACATGACATGTTTAAAAGAATGTTGAGTTGAAAAACATATTTCAAAAATTAAAAGAATATTATAGAAGATATGGTCAAAATGGAAAAAATTTAGAGGATTTCCTTCCTATTATTCTAGATGAATTAATAATAAATTTCAAATTATATAATAATGAAGAGACTAATGAATCTATATAAAATTTATATTTTTTTAGTTTCATATTGTGAATGAAAGACTACGATTCCATGCTCTATGAATAGTGGCTACTCATGTCATATTATAGGTGATTTGAAAAAATGTAAAAGTTTTAAAAGAATGAATTTAGAGTTTTTACCTTTGGAAATGATATCTTTTTAAAGAGAAATTCTGTTTGATTAGAAAATATTCTATAAAATTAATTGATTATAAAAAATTCAATTTGGTGATGTGGTGAAACATAAAATATTGAGTGTTTCAAAACATGTTAACGATTGAAATGAGGTGATATTTAAAAATAATTATTTCTTCATGAATATAATTAAATATTCTGTAGTATTTTCAAAGAGGGTGAGAAATGATTGTAACTTATTTTATATTAGAGAGGAAAAATAAAACTCTTATATGACCATGAAATATGAAAAAATCTTTTCGTATTGAAAAGATGATATTTTTTGAAAAAACATTTAATGATAAGGGTTATTAAATATGAGGTAGTGAAAAATATTAAATCCTTAAATAATTACACATACACCACTCACAAAATATGTAAAATTTTGAAGATGGTAAATTAAATTCAGAAAGGGATTGAAATTAAATTTTGAATCCCACCAGAGTTGGTTTAATCCATTATTTATGGGTCCATCAGAAATAATTTAGCAAGAAAAAATAAGTGCATCATCCAATTAATTTATGAAATTACAATATTGAATTTATTTATTTTTATGCCTCATAAATCAAAATAATTGAGGATGTTAAAATATTTTAGAGACTAGATGAGAGTAAAATTTCTCATTCTCTTGAAATGTTATGATCTAAAAAATAGAGTGAATATGATAATATAATTCCATATAATATCATGATAAACATTGAATAATATTTTTTTTCATTTCACTATAATGTTTTTAATGAGTATTGGAAACGAAAAAAGAGCATTGTTATTGGTGCTAATACCATACTCACTAGTCATGATACCATATTATTTCTACTAGGAAATCCATTACAACTGCTAGAATAATTTAAAATAGATATTTTTATCGAAGGAATTTAGACATGAATCTGTATGAAATCTGGTTCGAAATAGGAATATTTTAAACACTTGAAAGAGATAAAGTGTCAATGATTGGTTTAATGGAAAGTGGAAATGTTTTCGGAAATTTGACATGAATAGTGGAGATAATATATTATTTAGATACACACAAAATACTTGTTTTTATTGATACTAAAACATGAAATATGGGAATATGGTTGATTGGGATGATGTGATATTCAATGAGAATGATGTTTATATCATAAAATCGATTATAAATATTGACAAGAATGATAAAATCAATGTTGATCCCACTCTAAAAGATAATGAAAATGTGAAAATACATATATATGATGTATATTATACTAATTAAAGTGATGAGGTTGTTAGTTTGATGATTATTGGAGATAATGGTTGAATAAGAAAGAATATTTATAATGAAAGCATCATTACATATAAAAATTAAGAGGTATAAAATAAAAAAAATAAAATTATATTTTCACAGAACTCCTTTTAAGATGATGTACAAATAAATGTTGTTAATTATTTATAGAACAATGATTTAATTGAATTTAAAAATTAAAACAAAAATATTATTAGAAATAGTTCAAAATAGAGATTATAAATAGACATGAAGAGAAAAATATCATTGTATAAAAATGGGGTTTCTTGGAATAAAATAAATGAAAATGAGTGTTTGTAAGAAATAAATCCATATTGGTATTTAAGAGAAATTCTAAGGATGAAGGATTGGATTTTGATGAACAATTTTTCCATATATCTACATATGAGACTATTAATATATTTCAAATCATTACTATAAAAATAAACAAAAAAATAAATAAATAGATATGAAGTCTTCTTTTTGAATGCTGAGTTAAATTGGAAAGTGTAAATTTATCATTGTGTGTGGGGGGGGGGGGTTATTGGTATTTAATATGGGATAAAGATATGAATATATAATTAGGAACCCTATGGGAATAAATGATACCAAATTACTTGGTATTTTATGTTAGATGATTATTTAAAAAGCATGAAATTAAAAAAGGAATAGTGGATGAAATCATGGATTTGTGGAAGAAAAAAACTACATCACTCGTTATGATTGGATATGTTTATGATATTATATCTTCAAATAATGAAGAAAAAATGTGTGATGATTTTTCTACAAAAATAAATAATATATTTCAGACATCCTTATGTGGTTATATGATATTATTATTGGGTTTATAATTTATCAAAACTAGTTTTCATGTGATTATCCCTTAAGGAAAGTATGTCATAGGGATCCTAAAATGATTTCTTCAAGATTATTCAATTGGTTTTCTATACCATTTTTAGTGTGCATGAAATTGATTAATGATTATTAAGAAAAATCATTGAATTATAGAGATTTTATGAAATTTATGGGTAGTATCTTATATATGAATAAATTAAGGATATATATTATCATTTCAGTAATAAATTATGAAATGTAAAATGTCATTAATTTTTTTTATAATTAGAGGAATTATAAATAATTGTTACATATTCCAAGAATACATCCAAATAAGGTATTTTTTAGGAGAATATAGCATAGCTTCAAATGAAAATCATTATCAAGTCCAAGCAGACTAGTCTTATCAATGACTATGTAAAGATATAGTGTAAAATTATTTATTAGGGTAAGATTCATATAATTTTTTAAAAAGAATACTCCCCCTTACATTAATCTCCATGGAGGAATATTATATCATTTCATCATTGGAAGCTACACTAATAATGTGGATACACACTCAACATATATAAAATGTATGTTTTGTCTATGTATTAATGGGTTATTAGATGTTAAATCAAAATCATTATAAACATATTCAAGAATCAATTTCCTCATTCCAAATCAAAAAACATAAAAAATAAATATAATGTTAGGTCCACTGGGCTGAATACCCTGAGAAGGGGGGTGAATCAGGGTATGACTAATTAAAAATTAAAGCCCCTTCTGATCTTGTTTCGTTGTTAAGAAAAACACTCTTCTCTCTCTTTTCTACTGCACAATATAAATAGAAAGTAAAGAAATAACAGGACACAACAATTTTACTTGGTTCACCGCTAAGGGCTACGTCCAAGGAGCATACGCCGACAGGTTGCCGGTCGTACCAAGTCCACTAAACTTCACTAGCTGTGGATTAAAATGTTCGGGCTAGATAACATCTATGCCCAGGCTCACTGCCTATACAATGTTTAGGGTCAGCTCACTGCTTTCCCAAGGGTCACTCCTTGTTTCTATCTCTCTGGCTCACTGCCGGTGGAGAGGATCACCTTCTTCCTCTTCCTAAGCTCACTGCTCTGTGAAGGGATTCACTCAAAGTTTATAGACATGTAGGTCTCCTCATTTGCATGAATACATGCATCCTTAAGTGTTGATGGATTCTCTTTTATAGTCCAACTTTCATCCACTGATGAATACCACTTTGCCTCTGAACACTGGGAAATTCCTTTGGGAAACACCTTCCCAAAGCACCCTACTTCGCGAAGCTCCCAATTTCGCGAAGCTCAAACAAGCCTTCGCGAAGCTCCTGCCTTTTCGCGAAGCTCTCTCGCGAAGCACTCTCGCGAAGCATTCTCGCGATGCACAGACCTTCGCAATTCTTAGGCCGTCGCGAAGCTCCTGCCTCTCCGTGAAGCTCACTGAGCCAACGCAGGGCACACGCCTTTCGCGGAGCTAGAATAGCCACCGCGATGCTCCCCATTCACGAAGCACACTGCCTTCGCAAACCACCTCTGTGAACCGAGAGAAATGGATTTTCTCTGAAAATTCTCTCTACTTCTCTCGAGGGGGTCGGCCTCTATTTATAGGCAATTCCACCGACCCTCGTCCCTTCCGCGCGAAGTCAACTCCACGTCATCTCAAATCGCGAAGCTCCAAAGATTCCTCCGGAATTCTGTCCAAATCGCGAAGCACCACGGCAATTTGCCGTTCGCGAAGCGTGACGTAGTCACGAAGAATCACCGTCAATATACCTTCGCGACTTCACCACGAAGCTCCCTCGTGAAGACCAACATTCCTTCTCTCCTTCGTCGCGAATCTCCTTCGCAAAGCCCTTCACCTCCGCGATGCGCTTCAGCCTCTGCCGTTCGCGAAACTTGACGTAATCGCGAAGCATCACCGCCTCCATTCTTCTGGTCTTCGCGATTTCCAAACCATGCATCCTATCTTCGCGAAATTCATGCCTTTTCCATATTAAATTATGATCTTCATGGAAATCCTATTTTCGCAATGCTCACCAAACTCCAAATTTTGGACCCCAAAAATTTGGCAATCACTGGGAAACGGCGCCACCTTGTACTGCTCTTTTGTACCGCCTCCAGATCATCCTTTCCTTTGTCATCATTCTTTGTCATCCAGGATTGTCAACAAATTCTCAGGAACTCGACAAATATCTATGAATACCTGCTTTTTCAACAAACACAATCAACCCAAAAAATACTGCAAAGTTACCTTGAAAGATTTTTTCCCAACAATCTCCCCCTTTGGGTTTGTTGACAACTCTTCACAACTCTTCTCAGAAAGATTTTCTGCACGTTGATACCTCACTGAGTCTTCTTCCAGTTGCTACCACCATTCGCCTCTTGCGATTCTGATAGTGTTCAAGGATTCCCTTAACACGTACTCTAATCCCCCATGAGTAATGCTCGGCCTGAGAAACAAGAGTAGTATGAAAAGTTCATCAATAAATCACTTCATGTCAGACCCCAATTATCGATTCCACCCTGATACCAATACTTAAATTGATACTAATTGTTGAACCACCCTGATAACAATTGGTGAATTCGTAAGTTGATACCAATTTTTTATAGCTGGAAACTGTCTCACACCATTCCAACACCACTGTTCTGCTTTTATCACGATCCTCAGCTGTCATGATTTCTATTCTTTGATCGATCACTTCTAGCATCATCAGATTTGATACACTCCCCCTTTCTCATTTCTCCCCTTATCTGGCTGCTCCACTGGTCAGCTTCTCCCCGTATCATTCATTATTTGTCAAATCTCCACACTATATCCCCTTTTTACAATCACTATTTTCTCCCCCTTTGTCAACGAAGCCAAAAGTCACTCTTTTGTAGTCTGTAACATAGTAGAGAACACATATCAGCACAGTAGGGAAAAACACATCATACCTCGGGGAGAGGGGGGTGGGGGTCCCACATCCACACTATTTCATGTGCGGGGAATCGACTGAACTCCCAGATCAAGTCGATGCCTCTCAAAAGCTTCCTTGGGTAAGGCCTTTGTCAGAATGTCTGCAACCTGTAGCTATGTAGGCACGTACTCCAACTTCATGATTCCCTACTCAACTTTCTCCTTGATAAAATGATACTTAATCTCAATGTGCTTTGTCCTTGAATGATGGACGAGATTTTTGCTAAGATTTATAGCACTTGATTTGTCTCACTTGATTCCAATCGAAGACTTCACTTCAACTCCCATATCTTCAAGCTGCTGCTTCATCCACAATAACTGTGTGCATGCTTGAGTGGCCGCAATATACTCATCTCTAGCAGTGCTCAATGAAATGAAATCTTTCTTCTTTCTAAGCCATGAAATACACAATCCTCCAAGATAGGAAGCACCACCTGACGTTGATTTCCTATCATCCACTGAACCGGCCCAGTCTACATCAGTATAGCTCAATAACTCTGTATGAGATTTATCAGTATATGTCAAGCCGAAATCCACTGTTCCCTAGATATAACGAAGTATTCTTTTAACTGAAAGCATGTGTATTTCCTTGGGATTGCTCTGATATTTCTCTATTGGCATGTGGCGAAAACAATATCAGACCTTGTTGCAGTCATGTACAACAAACTTCTAATAATTTGCCTGTATTCTGTGATATTTACTGCCTTTCCATCTTTATCATTCGATAATTTCATCCGGGTGGGAACTGGAGTCTTCATCTCCTTGGAATTATCCATTCCAAACCTTCTTAAAACCTCCTTGGAATATTTGGATTGAGAAATAAAAGTTTCATTCCTTCCTTGTGTCACCTGTAGACCAAGGAAAAATGTTATCTCTCCAATCATTGTCATTTCAAACTCATTTTTCATGAATTCGAAAAACTGTCTTCACTGAGATTCATCTGATCCACCAAAGATTATGTCATTGAAATAAACTAGAACTATCATCCTTTTATTACTGTTGTTGCTTAAATAAATATTGTAATCAACTCCTCCACGCTGGGAACCAAGATTCTTCAAGTACTGATCAAGCCTTGAGTACCATGCCGTTGGTGCTTGTTTCATCCCATACAACGCCTTCTTCAGCCTGCAAACATTGTTCTCATCCTCATGAATGAGAAAACCATCTGGCTGCTCAATATACACCTCCTATTCCAGAACACCATTCAAGAATACAGATTTGACATCCATCTGGAACACTTTGAACTTCCTTTTAACTGCGATGTCTAGGAATAATCTTATTGTCTCCAACCATGCAACGGGTGAAAATGTCTCATAAACATCTATTCCCTCGATCTGGGAGTACCCCTTGCACACTAGATGTGCTTTGTTCTGAATCACTGTGCCATCTTCATTCATCTTGTTGCCATAGACCCATTTGGTCCCAATGACATTCTTGTCTGCTGGCCTCGAAACAATCTCCCATGTCTGGTTCTTCTCAATTTGATCAAGCTCTTCATTCATATCCTGAACCCAGTTTTCATCTTTAGCTGCATCGAAGAAACATTTCGGCTCCACCTGAGATAAAAATGATGTTTGCTGTAATGATTTCATTCTTCAAGTCTGAACTGGAGCTGTCTGATCACCAATGATATTTTTCCTATCAATTTCAGCTCGAATCTTTGGCTTCCTTGTAGATACAGACTTGACACTTTCTTGTTCATCATCAGTATCTTCTTCTGAGTCAGCCTCTTCCACTTCTACTCCCCCTATGTTTCTTACCTCATCATCACTTTCATCCAGAAACTGTTCACCGGGTCGTTGAGCAGTCTGTTCATTTTCGACTATAGTGACATCATTGCTCTCAAAAAATTTTCCCAGCCTCTTGTTGAAGCATTTATATGCTTTTATTTTCCCTGAATACCCAAGGAATATCCATTCATCTCCTCGTGCCTCAAACTTCTTTTGATATTCATTGTTGATAATGAAACACTTACTTCCAATGATTAGAAAGTATTTCAACGTTGGCTTCTTTTAGTACCACAGTTCATACGGAGTCTTCCCTTGCTACGGACATAACAGGGACCTGTTTGAAACATAGACCGATGTCAAAACTACTTCCTTCCAAAATTTCTCTGATAGGTCCTTATCAATAAGCATTGTTCTGGCCAGGTTGTTGATGATCTGATTTCTCCTTTCAACCACTCCATTCTGTTGGGGAGTTATTCCTGATGAAACTTGATGCCTTATCCCATATTTCTCGAGATAGTTTTCAACCTGACTGTTTGTAAATTCCGTACCATTATCAGTACGAAACTTCAGAATTTTCTTCCCAATCATCTTTTCCAATTCCCTCCTGTACTGCTTTATACAACTGAACACCTCTGTCTTATGGGTTATGATGAATACCCAGGCCATTCTAATATAGTCATCAATGTAATGAACATAGTACCTTTTCCCATCTATAGCTCGTGGTGAGATAGGTCCACATACATCAGCATGCACCAATTCGAGCACTCCAGTTGCTTTTTGTTCCTTTGGCCTGTATGTCTTCCTGATGATCTTCCCTTGTTGACAAGCATCACACGTATGAGTTCGATCACGTGATAGTTTGGGAAGGTCTGTAGCAGCATCACACTTTACCAGATCTTCCATATATGGTTGACATAGATGACCAAGTCGCTTATGCCACAGCTGATTTTCTTCTTCTATGGATAAAAGGCATGAATCTTCTTCCCCACCTACCAGATAAAGATTCCCCTTTGTTCGTTTTCCCTGTAGAATGACTATTCCATCTTTTCCTTTAACAATACCCATCTTCTTGGTAAATAGGATAGAGTGCCCAGAGTCGCATAGTTGACTCACGCTAAGCAAATTATGACTAAGACCCTCTACCACCAAGACATCAGTATGTCTCATTTCATTTCCCCCAAACTTGGATTTTCCTGAGCCAACAATCTTCAGGCCTTCATCATTTCCAAATTTGACAACTCCTTCTTTGTCATACATTATGCCTGTTACCAGATCCTTGTCGCCTGTCATGTGGGATGTGAAACCACTATCAAGGATCCACACACAAGAACGCTCTGATGCTTTAAGGGAAATTTCAGAAACTACGGCCTTCTCAATTTTCTTCTTCCTGGTCCATACTTTTTCATTCATACTCAGCATGGATTGAGGCTTCTGTTCTTTCTCATAGTATGATGGACTAGCTTCATCTTGCAAAACTGAAAATCTGTTTTGAACTTTTAATTCACTTGTCGGTTTACTGATCTGCTACATGAGAACATTTTGATTCTGGTTTGGCACATTTTTCTAAATGGTCGGAGTGCAGTACCTAGCCATGTGTCAAAATCCTCCGCACCAAAAACAGTGTCCTTCAAAATATGTTCTGGAAAATCGTTCTCTGTTTGGATTCCATCTCTGTTCTTGTTCCCTTCGATATCTTTTGGCTATGGAACACACATACTGTGAATGTCTCATCTTTCCACAACAATAACACCTGATATAAGGTGCATTCCTTCGTGTTACTTCAGCACTATGAGTTTCCCCTTGGGATCTCTGAGTATTCTGATTCTTCTTTGTGCTCAAATTCACTTTCAATCTCAGGACAGGTTGTTGTGGTCTAACTTCAACTGCCATAGATTTCTGTTTCTGATTAAGCCAAGAATCAGCCTTAACTTCTGAGTTCAATTGCTGCTTCTTTCCTGCTGAACTACTAGACTCTTCTTTCTTCTTTTCAGTCTTCGTAACGACCTGATTTCCCAAAAATGTGTTGGGATTCAAAGGTTTTTCCTGGTCTTTAACTTTTCTCTGCAGACCGACAACTTCCTCTTCAAGCTCTTCAATACGCTTGACATGATCTTTCACTTTTCGACTCAAGCAATAGATCTCCCTTTTCTGCTCTTCAATCTTGAGCTTATGCTCATCAACCTTTTCTGTGCACTCTGTCCTGGAAGACTTAAGATTTTCAATTTCTTTCTCAAGATTAGACTTATCTTCTTCTTGTTGTTGCATGTAGAGTTTGGCATCACGTACTATCTTGTTGGATTTCATTGTTTCTGCTCGCCAAACATCTATCTCTTCAAGAGCTGCTTCTAATTCAACTTCCATGTCAACTCTCCCTTCAATTTCTTCTTCTTCTTCATCAGTTTCGGTTTCTTTCATTTCTAGAGCACTACTGGCAATAGCCACCATCGCATTTTGTCCACGATCTTTGTAGTTTTCTATCTCTTCAACTTATTCACCCTCAGACGTAGCTGAACAGTCTATTTCTTGTGAAATAATATTCTTCTTCTTAAAGAAATTTCTCTTGAACTGCTTCTTCCCTTTCACATAGGCTGATGATTTTTTCATGGGAATCTCAACTTCATCTTCATCGCTTTCTTCTTGAAACTTTTTGGGGCATCTTGCAGTAATATGACCAACCTTTCCGCATCGGAAGCATGCTAGTGGAAGTTTCCCTTTAAACTTTCCTTTTCCTCTTTGCAGATTTGAAGAAAGGAACGACATCACCTCATCTGACTCTTCTTCCTCCTGATAATCTTCAATAGTGAGCCTCTTCATGGCCTTAAATGCCACCTCTTTGGATTTCCCCTTTTCCACAGCATCGTTGTCATCATTTCTCATTTCATATGCAATAAGAGTGTTGTGTAGGTTATCCAATGTTAGCTCTTTCAGATCTTTATCTTCCAAAATAGAAACTTTCATATTGAACCGAGGTGGATGATTTCTCAAGATGCGCTTTACGATTTTAATGTCTTCGATAATCTCACCATGGCCTCGCATGTCTTCTACCACAGCATTTACCATGTCAAAGAATGCATCAACAGACTCATTCGGGTTCATTCTCAGATCTTCATACTTGTTCCACAACACTTGCAGCGTGGCCTCTCTGACTTTTGTATCCCCTTCATAAATATTCAAAAGCTTTTCCCACATGGCATGTGATGTTTTGCATGACATCACCTTTGTATATATGGGATTGGAAAGAGATCCCCCTAAGGTATTAATTTCTTTGGAGTCATCATCCAACTCTTTATACTCCGCTTCTGATAATTCACCTCTAGTAATATCAGTTGTGATACCATGCATAGCTGCTGAAAACACATCCATTCCCAAAGATCGGAAATAATGTTGCTTTCAATTCTTCCATATCTAAAAATTACATCCGTCAAAGATTGGAATCCCTCTATGATTAGTGACCTCTATTGAGAGAAGAACTAATATCAACCTTTCCCTCTGATACCACTTTTTAGGTCCACTGGGCTGAAAACCCTGAGAGAGGGGGTGAATCAGGGTATGACTATTTAAAAATTAAAGCCCGTTCTGATATTTTTTCGCTGTTAAGAAAAAAACTCTTCTCTCTCTTTCCTGCTGCACAATATAAATAGAAAGTAAATCAAGAACATGACACATCAATTTTACTTGGTTCACCGCTAAGGGGTACGTCCAAGGTGCATACGCCGACAGGTTGCCGGTCATACCAAGTCCACTAAACTTCACTAGATGTGGATTACATTGTTTGGGCTAGATCACTTCTATGCCCAGGCTCACTGCCTATACAATGTTTAGGTTCATCTCACTGCTTTCCCAAAGTTGACTCCTTGTTTCTCTCTCTCTGGCTCACTGCCGGTGGAGAGGATCACCTTCTTCCTCTTCCTAAGCTCACTACTCTGTGAAGGGAATCACTCACTGTTTATAGACCTGTAGGTATCTTCATTTGCATGAATACATGCATCCTTAAGTGTTTATGGATGCTCTATTATAGTCCAACTTTCATCCACTGATGTATACCACTTTGCCTCTAAAAACAGGGCAATTCCTTTTGGAAACACCTTCGCAAAGCACCCTACTTTGCGAAGCTCCCAATTTCGCGAAGCTCAAACAAGCCTTCGCGAAGCTCCTGCCTTTTCGCGAAGCTCTCTCGCAAAGCACTCTCGCGATTCACAGACCTTGGCAATGCTTAGGCCGTCGTGTAGCTCCTACCTCTCCGCAAAGCTCACTGAGCCAACGCGGGGCACACGCCTTTCACGGAGCTAGAATTGCCGCTGCGAAGCTCCCCTTTCGCAAAGCACACTTCCTTCGCGAACCACCTCTGCGAACCGAGAGCAATGGATTTTCTCTGAAAATTATCTCTACTTCTCTTGAAGAGGTTGGCCTCTATTTATAGGAGATTCCACCGACCCTCATCCCTTCCGCGAGAAGTCAACGCCAAGTCATATCAAATCACAAAGCTCCAAAGATTCCGCCAGAATTCTGTCCAAATCGCAAAGCACCGCGGTAATTTTCCGATCGCAAACCTTGACGTAGTCGTGAAGTATCACCGTCAACATACCTTCGCGACTTCGTGGCGAAGCTCCCTCACGAAGCCCAACATTCCTTCGCGCCTTCGTCGCGAAGGTCCTTCGCAAAGCCCTTCATCGCCGCGATGCGCTTCAGCCTCTGCCGTTCGCGAAACTTGACGTAATCGCGAAGCATCACCACCTCCATTCTTCTGGTTTTCGCGATTTCCAAACCATGAATCCTATCTTCGCGAAATTAATTCCTTTTCCATATTAAATTATGATCTTCATGGAAATCCTATTTTCGCAATGCTCACCAAACTCCAAATTTTGGACCCCAAAAATTTGGCAATCACTGGGAAACGGCGCCACCTTGTACTGCTCTTTTGTACCGCCTCCAGATCGTCCTTTCCTTTGTCATCGTTCTTTGTCAACCAGGATTGTCAACAAATACTCAGGAACTCGACAAATATCCATGAATACCTACTTTGTCAGCAAACACAATCAACCCAAAAAATACTGCAAAGTTACCTTGAAATATTTTTTCCCAACATATAATTTCTGGATATATGAAGTTTGGAAAGAAACGTTGACGTTCGAATTTTTTCTTTCTATGAATCAAGATGTTGATAAACTCACAAACCTATCCCCACTTTGAATTATGATAATCGATGATAGTTTATGAGTTTGAAATTGATTCAATAATAAAAATGAATCACTTTTTGATATTTTTCCCTTTCTATTGATATATTCATTGAATTAATGTGGGAGAAATAAGATACATGGTGAAGAATATTCTTATGCATTAATGTTATAATATTTTTTTAAGATGAATTTATTAAAAACTTCATGTAATCTACTTATAAATTTCTTGAAATATTGATTAATAGTTTTAATCACATGATAAATTTGGTTAGGTATGGATTTCAGGTCATAGTTAACCTCCCATTATTTCATCATTAGACAGGATGACATTGAAATAGAGTTTATTTATTCGTGAAAGATTATTTTGAGATGAATGTCTTCTGCAACAATTAAAATTCTTATTATTTTTAATGTAAAAATGGGTATAAATTTAATTTTATAATTCATGTTTTTGAGAATTTTACTATTAATAAGTGAGAGGATTTAGGGGTATAATTTACTTTTAGACGAGAAAAGAAATTTCATTCCAAGTTACGAGGATTCCCTAATTCAAGTGAACAATGTTACATACTAAAAAATTCGTTTTATCATCAATTATTTGTGGTATTCATGAAACAAATTGGTGGATATTATTTTCCCCTAATAAGAAAATGAGTTTGTATTCATTTTTAATACTTGTGAGGTTCTCAAGGGGTTGTAATGAATAGTTTTTTATTTTTTTACATTAAGAGTGAAAGTTTATATATGATAATCGGATTATAGAGTCAATAAATATTATATTCAATAGTTCAAGAGTTTAGATGAAAGGGATGAGTAATGTGGGTAAGAGATTGAAATTCCACGTGATTGATGAAGATTTCCTAGAATGTGGAAATTGAATAATCCATTGGAAATTTGGTGAGATGCAACTTGGAGTTTCTATAAAGAATGAATTAGGATATGGTTCTAGTGGATACATATCAAGGATGGTCTAACAAATGCACATCAGTGGTATTTGGAATATTCCTTTTTTCATTTTCATTAAAATAAGTTATTACACAAAATTAGTTAGTTTTTGATGTTATGAACCTTCATACCCATTTTTTTAGTATAAACATGATTCCAACGATTTGTTTAGATGATGATTGAGAGATGAAATTATGTTGAGTTTAGAAAAGTGTTGATTTAATTACTAATTGATTGAATCATTCTTAATTTAGAAAATTTATTAAGCTGATACTGAGAAAGTTTTTAGAAAAAAAATATAAATATCCAGGAAGATTCTTTTTACGTTTCATATACATTGGTAATTATGTTGATAATATTTATAAAGAATTGATAAATCACTAAATTATTTGATTCTTTTTTAAAGTATTTTATGTGGATAATGATGTTTAGAGATGGGTGAAGTTGGATGAATTGATGTTTAAATAATATGGGGTGAAAGACATTGAAATTATTGAAAAACAATGTGTTCTATATGAGTAATCATGATTTTATTTTATTTACATAATATTAAATCATTTTCTACATATGAGTAACTCTGAGAATCTAATGGCTACCTAATAAAAACTATAATACATTTTTAAGTGTATAATAATAATATAAATATATGGTACATTAACATATAAAGATTGAATGTTTATGTTTCATAGTTCCATGAAACATATGTTCTAGTTTTAAAAATCACTGCTTCCGAGTGTTTTTCATTGGATTTATTCATGTAACCGTAAAGACCCAAAAGTTCTTTATCCAAAATGAGACATACATTCCAAAGGCAGGTGTATGTTACGTTTGAACTTTACGATACTTAATATCATTCCATGGTCGAGATGATGGGAGGTCACACTCATCTCACCCTTTTGGGATAAAATATTGTCTACTACGAGACTCTCATTATAAATTTAATATATTTTCTTGAATCCTTATTAATTTTCCAAGTATACCAAAATTTTACATTGGAATTTTCAATCACTTATTAACATGTGTAAAATTTAGAATCATCTATATGTAATCTAGGTTCTTCATTAATGGAGATATCCATATCTATTTGAGGTTCCACATCAATGTAATCCTCTCATATACTACTTAGAGATACTTTTAATCATCATTATGATGATACGGGTTTCTAATCCACTCACTGGGGAACTCTAGAATTCATTGTCATCGAGGGAGACGAAGGTTGGCTTTAATATTGGGAATGTACCCATAAATGGTTTACCTATGTATCTTGGTGAAATGAATCAGAACCTTCAAAGACGGTTTCCACTTGATGGGACACATCATACCTTTTAAGGTCATTATATAAGGAGATCTAAGAAAAAGATTCTTCTTTAATGTTTATTGTGGGAAAAATTCCTAATAATACCAAGGAAAATGGAAAGAATATGGGTTTCCAAGTAAGATTATACCATTTTGGGAATATGGCCCAAGGAGAACAGGGTTGATTTGAAGTGTTGGGTTTGAACATCATAGAGGATTCCTACGTATCCCATTTGGATGGAACTCAAATCCCACCTAATTCAATGAGTCTCATTGGAGAATATAGTCCTTTGAGAGAAATGTGTTTGGGATTATGTCCTTCAAAGGATTCATTGATGATTTGGGTGCTTAATTTGGGGATTATTTCCAAATAGGGTGCCCAGATTAGGGGAATTATTCTTGGATTCCTGGAGAGGATATCCAGTGAACTCGGGCCCTCAGAAGGATTCCTACGTATCACAATTATTATAGGAATTAGAGTTCTCATAGTTCATAAATTTTTTGAAATGTTGTGATCATGAAAAAAATCTAATCACGCATGAGCCACGATCAGTGTGAGAAATAAGTGGATTTTAAAAATTCAAAAAAGGCACCCACACTTTTCCTCCTCTGATGGTGGAAGAGGGCGCGCCTATGGTAGCCAGGGTGGATGAGTTTTAGTTGACCAGAGAAGAGGGTGAGGTGAAGAACCTTCCCTCTATTAAATTAACCTTGGATAAGTGTCCAATGAAAGGAAAGAGTGAAGGTGAAGGAAGTAGAGATGAGAGATACTACAACATCTTACATGAAATGATAGGGGATTATACTAGGATTCCTACCCTCGTGGACCTCAGTAGGGGAGAGAAATTTCTCTTTTTTTTGCCTAGAAAAGAAAGTGTGAACTATACCATCCCTACGAGAGACCTGAGGTTCCAAGTTTTTGAGATGAGAAGGGTAGGTCAGAACCCAGACCCTAATTCTCCAAACAAGGAACTTCCTAGCATGGTTCATGGGAAAATGGTCCATGTGACTATGGATATAAAAACCCACAAACACCCCCTCAATCCTAACCCCATTGTGAAACAAATGTGGGAATCCTATGACTGCGGATATACAATCCCAAATTAGAGACATGCATATTTGGCATTCCCAAAGTATTGATAAGTTAGGAGATTTTGGTGGAGGTCTCAATAGAATACCTTTCATAAAAGGGATCCAATGATGAAGAAGCCTTTACATGAATGTCTTTGAGGAGGGATTGATGGCTTGTAGACAAAAGAGAGTGGGTGAATCAAATAGGGGAACCCAAGTAAGTACGGGCATAAAAGTATGGGAACTCAAGTCTCTTTGGGGGACCTGATGTTCACTTGAGCAATGAAAAACCTAGATGATAAAACATGGATGATACTTAACTCAATCCTTCATGAGTATTCACATGTATTCCAAGAAGTGGGGTGCTCAAGTCCCTGTGAAATTAATAGGTGGCATGCAAGTTTTTCTGATTTAAGGAGTTTGGGAACTTTAGGCGTGCACGTATTATGGATTTCAAAAACTAAATGGACTTAATTCCAATGATCCTCATTCAAAGCCACCCCTATGAGTGTTAAATAAGTACCATTAATGTTTCTGAAGACTTGGTAAAAGCACTAGGGAGGCCATAGTAGAAATTGGGCCTCAGTGAAAGTTGTCCATACAAATGAAAGCCCCAATAGTCTATTTATATGCCAAAATAGGACCCTGGGAGAAATGAAATTTGGGGTGCAAGTTGGTCGTGCTCCAGATGCAGGTGTGAAAGTTGGTTGCACACTGGTGGATCCTTTTTCTGACTATGGAAATCCAAAGCTCATGCCTTTACAAATCATGATATCATTCATCTTTTTTCTACTCTTTTTTCTAATAAATTTTCCTTTCTCATTTTTTAGAATTTGTGACATAACAGAGTGTCAACATAATCTCCCCCTTAAATTTGGATTTGGAATGAAAACAAGATCCAATTCTAAGGTAAAGTAATGAATAAGAGAAATTACGGTATTGGGGAGCACAAGTTTTATGTGCACCAGGAAACTAGTCACGTATGTTGGTAGTGAACAAGATCCTGTTGTGCAGGGTTACTCGCATCGCTTAGATATAGAATCTTCACTTCTGTGAAAATTATCCTAACTTCCATAATTTTAGATCTCGGTGTGCAAGCTCTTTCTTACTCAGATGCTTCTGTTTAGTAACCCTTCTTCCATATTCTTTCTATTTGTGTGCTATAACTGGGGCGTCACACTTGCGCGCCAATTTTTAGACTTACGTGCCTTAATGTCTTTGTCGATTTTTCTCAATTCATTTCTCAAAATATAAAAAATGATAATACATTAAAGTTGATTTTTGACCATTATGTAGGTTCAATGGATCCCAAAAAAATGTGAACCGCTGATGAACTATCCATTGAGAGGATTGATGACTTGATTAAAGTTTTTAGTCATGACTACTATGATTTATGTGACAACACACTTTTAGAATTGGAAAAATATCTGAATAAATATCACTTCAACTTTCCCAGAAGAATTTATTTTCCTATATATAGATATGGTCATCTGCGTGAAGTCAATATTATGAAACCAATGAACTATGTCCCACTATCTTGGTTTCAAGATTATACATACTTCTAATTTTCCAACATTTCTTCTGTGGGTTCATTTTTTAATGTTGGGACATAAAAAAAATCATATATCATGCATCACAACCTGTGTGCTTCATATTTTAAAGCTCACACACCCAAGATTCAACCACACCATTATTCGCCCATCTTTTGAAATTCTCAAATAGATCGTTCCAAAGGCTGGAAGAAAATTTAGGATTTCCACCCGAGAGGAGGTGTAAAACCTTCTTGGATGTGGGCATATTAGATGCGCAATACATGTGAAGAATTTACAGATGACTTAAAAGGTGTTGGGATTTATGAGGCTTTCTGGGATGGGAAAACCTATGTGTATATGAATGATGATTTTGTACCATAGTTATTAAGCTGATGGAGCCCAGAAACTACCTCCTTTTATTTAACACATGGAGAAGTGTGCATTATCTTGTGGTATCTCTACAATATTTCTAGATCTACAGTCCTTGGAGATATGTTCGACGAGTTTATTACCCCCAAGGTGACATGTAATGACTCAGAGAAGACACCAGGTTTTGTTCGTGAGTTGATGAATATATTAAACAAACTCCAGAACATGAAACCAGTAAGTCCCACACAAGACGGGATATTCATCCAGAGAAATGGATGGAAATATTTTTGGTGAAGAAGGAGGAATAGGGTACCACTTACACTCATCTGACCAGCTATCCAAAGGCAGAGAAAAGTGGTATATATGACATTTTTTGGACAATATTGGACAAAGGAGAGTTTAAAAAGTGGGGATATGAATTCATTTCAAAGATTCCTATGAAGACACGTTTGGCAGGTTTCCTGGCCATGTGGCACTGGGTGTACATGTTACCAGTTTGAGATCCCAATGGAGGTGTGAGGCCAATAAATTTTTTTTCTGTGGCCAAGATGTATTAGAGAAGGATGGTTGGGTTGGCCACTCCTATATTGAAAATTATTTATAAGATATTACTGCATATTTAAAGGGGTAAGTCACTTTTTATAATAGCAGGACCATTCCAGGTGTTATGGGGATGGATCGCTACTCACTTCAGAACTTATACTGTACAAAGTAGGGTATAGGACATTGGATGTTATTTTCGACCATCTGTTTAGGATTTATATGGTATTTTACCCTTTTCTTTGAATGATTATGATATCAAGGGAAGGTTGTGTATGTTTAAGAATTTCATTTATTTCATTATTTGAATCCTCCTATGGGGTGATTCGTTCATAGTGGGATGGCTAGTTCAAAGCTAATGAAATACTTGTTAGCTTGTCGGGATGGCATATTAGCTACCAATATTGACAGAGAAATCATATGTGAGGAATATTCTCCAAATATATTTGTGTAACAATTCATATATCTGCAACAAAATACTGTATCCCCCCTTGTATGTCAGGTTAGAAAAACATCTGATGGTTTCCTGACAACTATGGTTGCTTAAATATGTGTAGAAGACTAAGGAAATATTTAATTTACCTGTCAGTGATGTAGTAAGAAAATTAACTATTTAGTATGCTGAAAACTAGGTCGCATCTTACACTGAAGGGGTATTAAACCATGTTTTCCTTCGAGTGGGGGTGAAATGAAGTAGTGGGAGGGAACCCCTTCAATTGGAAGGTAATTATTCTTTATCAGGGTATGACTCAGTAGAGTATCAGGGTGGATGTGGTGAGGCTCTAAATTCACCAAAGCATCCATGTTTTAGATATAATACACCTACTAGAGTAAAGAGAGCCACCACAACAATACCTACTGAGGTTGTACTGAGGAGATCTAGTATCCATCATTTTGAAGGGCGACGAGTCCCATTTTCTCATCCTCCATCTGTGACTACTGGAGTTGGAAAGAAACACAAATCCATGGTTTTCGGATCCTCTTCACAACCCTCTAGAATGTACACTGAATATTTACGACCAGAGGCTATTTAATCATGGAAAAGTTTATATTGTCATGCTAAATCCAGATTGATGGATCTATGTGAAGGGATGCATATTCCAGGAGTTTGGGATCCATGAGCCTCTTCTGATATTCTATTTAAGGACAATCCCAATGAAGTGATAACTTATATTTGAGAGCTGGAAATTGTCATAAATGCTACCAATTAATCAATTCCCACCATGAAGCGGGTGAAGGAAATGATTGATTGTGGTACCACTAAAGGGATTGGTCCTTAATTAGATGGATAATGGATTGATTTTTTAGATCCGGAATATGAATGTTTCCTTTTAATCTCACAATCTCTTCTGATTTGCAATTTAAACTTAGTAAATGCCTTGTTACTTCGGCATAATATCATCTTAATTTGAATTTTGTTAAAGGAAAATCAACTAAAGTTCCGTCGCCACAATATAGCCCTAGTGGAACTCCTCTTGGAGCTACTATATCACCCCATGAACTGGGAGAAATATATTCAGGCCAACAGGCCATGGAGGATGGGATGGAAAGGGTATTGTCATCTCAAATACCTGTCTTTAGAGATGATGATGGAAGTCCCCTAAAGAAGCCAAAGAAACAAAATAATCAAAGAAAGAAAGCCATGGATAAACGATTTCTTAATAAAGGTAGGCATTTTGGATAATTAGATATTTCATCCGTATTCAAGAAAATGTGTTTAGTCTTCATGGAATTTCAGGGGCTTCTTATATTTCTTCATTAAAAGAAAATACTGATAATATTCAAGGAACAATCAAGGGTGTTGCTGAACAAGAACAAATTCTTGCTAACCTGGTAGTTCTTGAAGAGGCATTGAGGTCAAAGGAACCAATGTCTACTCCCAGAACTACTCATTATATGGATATCAAAAGAGAGGAGGACTATAGTAAATCAACGATTCTTTATAAGAAATAAAATGTAACAACAAGTGACTTGCATCTTATGGGACTTTAGGTTCATCACATGCACTAGAACATCTAGAAACAACTGATGCTGACCCCACAACTATTACTGAAGAAGCTATTCAAGGTAAAAGGTTGTCAGAGGAAAGTTGTGAAGTAAACATGCCAAGTAATCCCATGGCTGACACTAAACTGGGATCTAGGATATTATTGGATGATTTGATAAACCGTGGAATGTCTTTTGAATAAGTATTAGAACATGTTAATATACCAAATTCATTAGAAGATTTTGATGTTCCTTTTATAGAATAAACTAGACATTAGTTTTCATTATTCATCCTATTAATCTTATTAGGATTAAATTTCTAGCCATGGTTGGTTGAAATATGCAGTTCCATCTAAATAAACTACTTTTGTGAGAATTATTGAAGGATGTATTGACATTAATGCTGATCCTATCAATAAAGAGACATTGGCTCGGGTGAATATTGACATGGTAGAACCTCCTCAGAATAATTTCTAGAATCTTGAGCCAATTAAAGAGATCATTCCCCACCCAGATACATCAATAAAATTTTCTAAAACTAAAAATATTAGGGAGGATTCTTTTCAAGTTGCTAACCTACTGTTAGGTAATAGATACTGATATTTTGATTTTACTCTCTCTTTTTTTATCCATTGAATCTAACCATAAAAATAATCCTTAATTTACCATATAGGGATGTCAACATCGTTGGCTAGGTCTAGAGGGGAAGCCTCTGCCTCAGCTAAAACAGTATTATAAGGTGAAGAAGCCATCATTAAGGAAGGATAAGAACATGATACTTCTTTAAGATCATTAATCCCAGAATATGTCCCTCCTTATGACAATGACTCTGAATCATACCTAGAACTAAAAAAGGACATCTTTCTTTCATGTTTATGTTATTAATATTTTCATGACTTATTATATACTCCCTTTACTTATTTTATATTAAATGTGCATAATGTGTGTGAAATATTAATGTTTTAATACTAAGTATAGTTTTTGAGCATTTTTAGAAGTAGTCCAATTAATTCAGTTTACTATTTTATTTATAAATCTCAACCTAATTATCCAAATTGGGTGGTTTTTGTTTTTATGATTCCTAATTCAATATAAAATATTTCATTATAAGGGATCATGGGCCAATTATTCCATTTGAAGGATCACATTTACCACACAAGATAACATACAGAATCTGTGAAGATACTGGACCAGTCATTAAGATTGAATTACTAGGCTCAATATAAAAGTTATAATTCCTTAATTCTCCCCAAAGGTTCGGGGGAAAATGTAAGGGGTATTTTCTAAAAACTTCAAGGCCCAAATCCAAAAAAAATCCCAAAATATGCATTGAAGTCCATCCCACTATTTTGGCCGAGAAATAAAATCAGTACAATTTTCAGGACATATCTCATGATGTAAGCATCCAATCAAACTGAGGATTTTCAGTGTGAAAGAGGAGATTTGGGCGGTAGAAATTGTTGAAAAAATATGTTGGTTTTGACGGCATATTCTTACTCAAAAACCCTTTCAAATTTTGGTCCTCAAAAAGATTGGATTGGAATGGACAGATTAAATTTGTTTAATAAAATGGCCATAACTTTGGCTACATAGGTCTAAATGACTCCAATTTTGAGGGAGGTCGGAAAACATTATTATATACATATTTGAAGAAGTATATTTCTCTAGATTAGGCTGTTTGAATATCCAAATTGGCGATGTAAGTGGAGGGACCGATTGGGAATGCAAACAGTCCAGTCCTTGGGCTATAAATACTCTCCCCTTATCTCCTTGAGAGGGGTTGGAATTTTAGAAGAGAGGAGATCATATTTTCATGACCAAAGCCTTTCCAAAGGCTTGGGAGGACCTTCCATACTCAATTTTTTACTTGAGAGACCTTTCCTCCTCTCTTTGTTTTCATTTACTTTTATGTTCTTCATTGTTGTAATTTTTTAATTCCTTTCTTTTGTAATTATGTTTTAATGAAAATTCCTTCTTTAATATCTCTTATTCTCATACACATTCTATAGTTTAATATTAATGTTATTAAAATATGTTAAATTCAGTAGAATCTCGTTCCCTTGTTTTGCTTCCCCATTCTATCGGATATCTGTTTTTAATTCTCATCATCATTCATGTGTGTGTGTGTTTGGCGCACAAATATTTTCTTATCCCTTTATTTATCTAATCTTCTTAATTTATCATCATAATCATTAAAACCATATTAGTAATAATTTTAATAGCTGAGTAAATCTTTAATAGGTTTGTGTTATAATTTAGGTTTGTTAATTGATTGAGAGCTTCTTCTCGACGAATATTCTTTAAATTAACATTGTGTGTGTTGGACTTAACATGTCATGGATTAATTACTAGTTTTGTTAAACATATGGATTCCATGGATTATTGGAACTATAAATGCACTACAACAATCAATTACATATTGAGATTATAATCCTAGTTAATTTAAGGCTTGGATTAAAGCCTTAACACTTAGGAATTCCAATCAACGTCAACTTATGACATTGGTGTTAATTCAATGCAATATAAAGCAAAGCTCAAGGATATCACACGCTTAACTACCTAATGATGAATCCAACCCAATATTTATCATATTATTAAATCAATATTAATCCATCAATCATTTAAATTATGCTCTGTAAACAACCCCCCCCCCAATCTAAATACAATCAACTAAAACATAATACTATTACAATGTATCGTCATTGAGGATTCGAATCGAGTCATGTTATACACATTAGCAGAGCACCGGAACATTGACCGTTATATAGGCGACAATAGGTCATGCCTTTCAAATGGCTTAATTTCTAGGGGAAGGTTCTTTAATTAGTCATTAGTTTCTGTTTATGTTAATAAAAAACCAAAAAAACAAAATTTAAAAAAAAATTAAAAAAACACAAAGAAAAACACATATTCCCATAAAAATCATAAACGGAAAAAATACAATGAAAATTCCATCTTCCTCTTTCTTTAAAAATCTCTATTAATGCCCCGTAGCCTCATAAACAATCCCTCAGATTTGTTTAACCCTGAAATTGAGCGAACACTTTTCCAACTCAGGAGGAACATAAGAGATAATCAAATAATTCAAGAACCAGTCCTTGTCCAACCAGTTGAATTAGAAATGGCCAATCCTAAGGAACAAACCCTTAATGAACGTGATGCCTCTAATATGAATTACCAACCTCTTGGTATTCGATATTTAAACATAGAGGCTGAATTCAAACTCAAATCAGGTTTTATTCATCATCATCCTCATTTCCACGGGCTAGCCGGTGAGGATCCACATATTCCCCTTTAAGAGTTCCACGTGGTGTCCTCTACTATGAAGCCTCGAGGGGTTTATGAGGAACAAATCAAACTTTGAGCATTACCTTTCTACCTTGACGACACTGCTATGTCATGGCTTTACTACATTCCTCCTGGTTCCATAACCACATGGTTTTATATGAAGTAAATCTTCTTAGAGAAATTATTTTCAGCTTCTCGTACTGCTTCTATCCGAAAGGAAATAAGTGGTATCCATCAGTTCCCAAGTGAATCACTCGATCAATATTGGGAGAGGATCAGAAATCTTGTTTCAACCTGCCCACACCACCAAATATCTAACCAACTCTTGATCTAATACTTCTATGAGGGGTTATTGGCAATGGAGTGAACTCTCATTGATGTCGCAAGTGGTGGTTCTCTTGTTGATAAAACTACTGCAGCAGCAAGAGATCTCATAAGTAACATGGCTGCAAACACACAACAATTATATACTCGAGCACAAGCTCAAGTCAAACAAGCCCAGGATAATCAATCAATTGAGCCGAACAAGATGATCGAGTGGATGGGTGAACTTACAGGTATTGTGCGACCACTAGTTATGGCATCCAAATCCCCAACCTCATCATCTCCACAATCACTATTTCCTGGACATATCAAAAACTATGGAATCTACAAATCTCCATCTCATCCAACAGTCACATGTCCACAAATTCAAGAGGGTCAATCTGATTCATCTAGACCAATGGATCTCAATGCATCATATGCTCAGCAGAACACAACCCCTCAACTATCAGGTCAGTTTGTTAGAAACTTCATCCAACCTCACATTGAGCCCTTCTCTTATTCCTATAACCAATTCCTTGGGTATAGTAATCCCATATATCATCCCCCTCAATTCCCTTCTCAAAACCCAAATCAGTTTTCATACGGTCAAGGTGTTGGTAACTTCCAACAACCTTACCCTTTTGTTACTCAACCACAAATAATCAATCCTCCTCCTAGATTCCACTATCCTAGTGTGCCTTCCCAATTCGCAATCCAATAAAATCGCTTTCCCAAGAACCAAAATCAATGTAATCCCAATTCGGGACAAGCCTCTTCTTCTAAGCAACCATGGGAAAGTGAAGTGGAAGATCTTGCCTCCTTCACCCGTTCAAGCCTCAAGAACATTGAAACAAAAATTGGTCAACTAGCATCCCACCTTAGTTAGCAACAACCATCTAATTCACCCCAACATCCAGCTTAACCATTACCCAACCCCAAGGGTAATGTAAGTGAAATTGCACTTAGATTGGGAAAGAAAATTTCTATGCATCAAGATAATTCCTCTAACCCTCCTTTGAATGTTGACCTAGAAAATGAAAAAGAAAAAGGAAATTGAAAAGGAATCTGAATCCATTCCCTCACCTCCTTCCATTCCACTTAGGAATACAATTCCTTTTCCACAAGCTGTCTCTAACCAAAGAAGTCATTTGAACCTAATCCTAAAATGCTCAACATGTTTAGACGTGTTGAAGTCAACATTCCTCTCTTCGGTGCCATCAAAAAAATTCCAAATATGCCAAGTTTCTTAAGGAATTGTGCAACCACAAGAGGCAACTTAGGACTTTCTAAAATGTTTCAACCCAAGATTCCATACCCATTACGTTCAAATATCTAGGGACCTTTACAGTTCCATTCCAAATTGGAAGTTACAACTTTAATGATACACTCATAGACTTAGGAGCCTCAATTAATGTAATGCCCAAATCCATATTCTACAACCTTGGTCTAGGTCCCTTACATCCAATGGGTTTTGTTATTCAATTAGCCAATCGTAGCACATCCAGTCCTAAGGGAATAATTGAGGATGTCCTTTTTCATGTGAATGATCTTATCTTCCCTGTTGATTTCTATGTCATTAACATGGAAGGTGAGACAAACTCTTATTGATCTCCTCTAATTCTAGGAAGATCATTCCTCATGACTGTGAGAACCAAGATTGATGTCCATTCAGGAATCTTATCCATGGAATTCGGTTACCAAATGGTCAAGTTCAACATTTTCCCAACCATGCGATACCCATCGGAGGATCACTCTTCATTCTCAATCCATGCTTCTAAAGATACTTTTGAGAGTCAATTGAACCCCATTCCATCATTTTCTTCCTATTCAAATGACAAAAGATCTTGTAAAATTTGATCCATGATTAACCAAGTCATAAATGGTGAAGTTGATGTGGACCTATCATTCATAGACTCCATTAATCTAGAGGATCTTGAAAACTCTCTTGAATCCCACATCAATTCTGATCTCTACCGCTCCACCTTGGACAGTATTAAGGAAAATGAATCTGAAGCAACTGAAGTGCCTTCCTCTATTATTGAGTTGTCTAACCCACAAATAAAATATGAGACTGATCTAAAACCTCTTCCTGAACACCTGAAATATGCATTCCTTTTCAATGATCACACTTATCCTGTCATTATCTCTTCTTCACTTACCGAAACTGAGGAGTGCAAACTTTTCCAAGTGTTAGAGGAAAACAAAAAGGCCTTAGGGTGGACCCTAGATGACATACCAGAAATCAACCCTTCTCTTTGAATACATTACATCCATCTTGACGAATCATCCAAACCAATTAGACAACCACACACAAGACTCAATCCACTCATACTTGAGGTAGTTAGGGAAGAGATCACCAAGCTTCTTCAAGCTGGTATTATCTACCCAATTTCTGATAGTGAATGGGTTAGTCCCATTTAAGTTGTACCTAATAAGGGTGGGATAACTATTGTCACAAATGAACATGGAGAGGTAGTCACGACTCGAGTGAAAAACAAATGTCATGTGTGCATCGACTATAGGAAATTGAATCTTAAAATAAGAAAAGATCACTACCCTCTTCCATTCCTTGATCAACTACTAGAAAGATTAGCCGAAGAGTCACACTATTGCTTTCTTGATGGATACAACGGCTATTTACAAATCCCAATCGCACCTCAGGACCATGAAAAGACTACTGTCACATGCCCCTTTGGAACATATTCAAATAGGAGAATGCCTTTTGGCCTTTTTAATACTCTTGCAACATTCCAGAGGTGTATGATGAGTATCATTTCTGAATTCATTGAACACTGCATGGAAGTTTTCATGGATGACTTTACCATTTATGGTGAGTCATTTGAATCGTGCTAGAATTCACTCTCTCTAGTCCTTCAAAAGTGTGTCAAGTGTATCTTTGTTTTAATTTTTTAAAAATTTCACTTCATGGTTGAAAATGGGATTGTTCTAGGACACATAGTTTCAAAAGATGGTGTTGAAGTTGATCCTACCAAAATTGAAGTGATCCAATCACTTCCTGAACACAAATTTGTTTGAGACATCCGTTCATTCCTCGGTCATGTTGGTTTCTTGTAAAACCCCATGATTTTACGAAAAATATTCTTTTTAATTTCATTAATTTCTTGTGTTGTACTCTACACCAAAAGGAGCTTTCACAACACTCATCCCTGACATGGCTTGTTATACACACAAGCTTGACCTTCCACGATAGTGTGTGTTGTACGCAATACCGAGTTTCGCTAAACAATGATATGCTATTAAAATATTATTAAAACTAGCCGTTATGAATAGTAATACCCACTTTTTGAAATGTTATAAATTTTATTTTTGAAAATAGACTTCATTTTTGGATTCTGAAAATCGAAATTAGCCTAGGGTGAAATTTTGGTATTTTTCTGAAAACTTTCAATTTTTGATGAATAGTGAAAACATTGAGTTACTATTTAAAAACCGACTTTTTATTTAAATAATTATTTATTTTATTTAAATTTATTTTAGTTCAATATTGACACATAATAACTATATAAATTCAATGTAATTCACTGGATTCATTTTATAATAAATTTGGATATATAAAAATTTTATTGAACTTTTGACCGTCTTTTACCCACCTCCCAGAAGAATTTTTAAATTTACATAAAACATAATTTTACTACTTTTGTGAAAGAAATTTCAAAAATCTTAGAGACATGGTTGATGTCAGTAAGAAAAATATGGTTCAATGAGATGAAAATAATTTTTGGTGAATAGTAACTGTTTTACTTTTATTTACCACGGTTAAAAGTAAATATGGTAATTAAGGGTAAAAATGATATTATTATTACCCTAAAACATGTCCTAATTCTATTTGATAAGTTTAATTTGACCAAAAACAACCTTAGGAATAAAATATGACCATTTAGGCCCACATGGATTAGATTAGGACATTTATTATTAATTTATTTAAAGAAGGATTAAAATAGTTAAAATCAATGTTTAATAAGTAAATAATTTTTAATATAGGGTTATACATAAGTTAAATTCGACTATAAATATTCATTATAAATATAAACATTTTTCCTACATAATGATATTTTATTTGTAATTTTTAGACTTTAAATAATTAAATTTATTTATGACACAATGATGATGTAGTAATTATCTTATTAATGAAATATTGACATAATTGATGTTATAAATACCCAAATAAATGTAATTTCAGACTTTTTATAAATTCAAATAATTTTCTATGTTAATATGGCATGTTAGTGTTGATTTAATTAAATTATTTCGAACTAATCATTCTGTTATGATTTTCAAAAAAATCAATTACCAAATAGTGTCAAAATTGACATAAAATAGTTTTTAAAACAAATATTATATTATTAATTGTTATTATATTCCTAAAAATCTAAGGTTCTGCCAAATGACTTATATAAGGTTATATATATTAATAATAAATAAACTTGGGGTTCGTTTTTCTTGTTATAGTATGTTTATTAACCTTATAGTGTAAGAACACAAAAAGACACAGTAAAAGTAAAATTATCTATCATAAAGTTAAATCTAAATGATATGGTTAAAATATTATCCTAAACTTGAATAAATTCTATTATATGGTATGATTTGGACACATCCCCAACTTAATTATAAATAAATCAATTTGGAGCTATTGAAAACCGAATATGACTTTATAATAAAATAATAGTTTTAGTTTTTCCAAAGGTGCCCCTCTCCTCCCATATAAAAGGGAACCTCCTCCTTCTCTTCCTCACACCAATTTGAGCTTTTAATCTAGGCCAAACCCTGACCATTTCCCTTATCAACTTCCATAGAAAAATCCTAGAGGTTCTGGTCATCTTCAAAGACCAATTTTAGTACCATAAGAGTAGGATTCAAAGAGGCGTATCAAAGAAGAGGCAATATCCGTTACCGATTCTTTCAATTTTCTTTCTTCTTCAACTTCTTCTTCTTTAGTTATTTCATTATGAAGTAATAACATCAATATCACTCATATACTGATAATTTATGGTAAGTATGAAACAACCACATTTCACCATCTATCCATCTTATGGAAAATGAAATCACCGCGCGTGCGTACGTACGGAATACCGTCTCCACGTCGTGGTGTAATCTATTTTCCACCACCACCTTACTTGAATGGGTATAATGGTGAAAGTAATGAATATATATATGATTATTGTAAAGTGATATTGATTTTTTAATATTATACATACACTTTAATACAATTCGACGATCATGGGAATGATATCATCGCTCGTGCGTACTTACAGAATACTGTCTCCACGACGCGATGAGATTCACTCTCCATGATAACCATTCAAGAAAGATTATAAAGTATATATTATAAGTAATCATAAAATATATGACATAATAATGCTACTGGATTTATGTATATATATATTTATGTCATCTACTTAATTTCATTCAATTCAATAATGAAACGAAAACTGCATTCATGCGTACGTACGGCCTACCGTCTCCATGAACGGTGTATTTCATTCCATTTATCAATATATTATATATATGTATATTATGAATATATATTATATATAAATCATGTTTTATATTCTGGTATTAAGTAATCCTGATCTAAGTAATCATATAAATAATTACAAGTCAAAACACGGATGACAAATGAAACGATTTTACCCAAAACACTCTTTAACATGGAATTTACAAAAGAACGGGTAATATAAAGTCATAAGTGAACCATATATTATATAATAACAATGAATATGATTCGTTAATAAGTCAATGACATTATTTAAATCATTATATAGGAGGTTTGGATAGGTACGAAGCATATCAGACCTAAGGTAAGGGAAAATCTCGCAATCTCGATTTTTATCCGAGATTGCTTATTCGTAAGTATTTACTGGGGTTATTTATATCATCCAAGTCAATGTTTTATAAAAGTGTTTTCATGTATGTTTATCGTCCTTTTCACCAATTTTTGACTTTTACTACTTGGTATGTAAGGAATCTTTCTTTTGTTTACGTTACGAGGTACTATTTTGACTTTTCTGACAAAAGTACGAGGAGACTGTTATTTTTAACTTATATGGCATGAACGGATTTTTACAGTTTCATAACGCCTAATTTTTATGAAGATTACTCTTCATTATTTTATGACTATTTTCAAAAAAATACTTTTATTTTAAAAATGCATGGAAATTTTTGAAAAGAAAATGATTTTGACGAAGAAAGGATATTTTCCTCAAGAATTCATTTCAAATGTTTTATCAAAACCATTTTCCATCTAAGATGACATTATTTGATATGTGTAGGTTTCATGTTTAATGTCTCTATGAATTACATGGTTCATTTTTCTTATGATTAAATGTCTATTTTTTATATGGATTATGAAATGATGGGATGATGTTTATGAAACCCATTTTATTTTATGGGTTATGATGAATGTTTTAAGTTTATATTGTGGCACAAATAAGACTATAAGATGGGTGGGACCTATATATACCTTCAATGAATTGGGTAAAGATCTATATCTCATGAGATAGACATGGCTGGAAGGGCAAGTTAAACCGGTTCAGTAATACAGAACTGGAACGAGGAGTGAACTCGATTCAGAAAGGGACTTTTTCCACTAAGATAATCTTGGCAGCAATGCCTTGGATAATATGGAAATCATATCGTGTGCTTAATGGTTGCCACAATTACATGTTTTATTCCCATGTTATTTTATCATTCTTATTGTTTCTTTATTATTTATTCCATACGTACTTCCATGTTTTATGTCATTGCTCAAGCTTTTTATGTTTAAACATTATGTTCGTGTTTTTAAGTTCAAGTGTATATGGTATGTTTTATTTTATACGTGCTTACCCTTACTGAGCATTTGAACTCACCCTTTTTATTTTTTCTTTTCCCTAGAATATAGAGAAAGGTTTTAGGTAAGAAAAAAAGGGGGAAGATCTTTATGGGAGATGTTGAAGGTCTTTTATCATGATTAAAATATTACGTTCCATGTTTCCAAAGACACTAAACTATTACGGTCCTTGTGTGTCTGTTTTTGTTATGTATTATTTATTCCGCAAAAGTAATGTAATGTTCATGTACGTCAATCTTCGGGTCTCTACAATTGGTATCAAGGGAAAGGTTTAGTCAACCTTTGGAAACTAGGATGCGAGAGCTTTTGTTAGATCCCTAGAGATATTTCTAAGGTATGTCTAGGGATGTCCCTAAGGTTATGTATGAGTATAGGTTATAGTCATAGAATTATGGTAACGATCTTAGAATTAAACCTAAGATGTTATATGTTGAGGGTAATCCCCCTTTATTATGTTTTTTCCCCTAGCATGATTTTTTCCTCTCACGCTGTTCTTTTTGGGTTTTAGACGATGGATGGAACCTAAAGGAACCGTGTTGATCAATGCAATGGAAAATGAAATGATTGTCCTCTTGAACAAACAAATGTTATGGGAGATGGGGTGAAAAATCTTATTTCTATACTTACACAAGCTATGAATCATTCTGGACTTCCAAATGAGAAGAGAAGGGAACAATATTCTATTGAGTCCTTTATGAGGCAACGTCCACCTTCTTTCAGTGGGTCTTCTGATCCACTTGTTGCTGAAAAATGGATCAGTAACACTGAAAAAATATTTTCAGTTCTTCAATGTTATGAACATGATAATGTCATCATATCAATATATCATTTGGAAGGTGAAGTTGATCAATGGTGGAATCTTATCAAGAATACGAGGCCAAGAGATGAAATTGAGTCCATGGAATGGGATGAGTTCAAGAACTTATTTTTCAATAAGTACTTCCCTCGTATTCTTAGAACAAAGATGGAGAAGGAGTTTCTTAAACTAAATCAAAAGGATGATGAATCTGTTGGTGTATACGAAGCAAATTTTACAAGGCTTGCAAAGTATGCATCTGGCTTTATCATCCAATCTGAAAGTAAAGTTGATCGATTCTTCAGTGGCCTAAAACCAAATCTTGGAAGGGAATTAGCTATAATGGACTTTAGTAGTTATGAAGAAATTGTGCGGTGTGATATCAAGGTAGAAATGGATGTTGGTGTTACTTATCCATCTCATAGTTTTGACAAGAAATGAAAGATGGAGTTCAAAGAGAAATCTCAAAATAATGGTGAAAAGAAGATGAATGTTTCCTTATGCTCAAAGTGTGGAAAAATCATGGTGGAGATTGTCTTAAAGGGACTAAAAAATGTTTTAAGTGTGGAAAAGAAGGTCATCGAGTAGCTGAGTGTCGAAGTAATGGAAAAAGGGTTTATAATGATGTGAATAAAGAAAATACTACAGAGAACGCACCACCAACACTTCAATGCATCAAGGGAAAGGAAATGGGGTATTATGCTATTAAATGCCCTGATCCAAGGGTTAGTGATGATTGACATGAGAAACTACTTAAGGCAACGGACAAAGGGAAGTCACATGCGATCACCATTGGCGATGTTGAATATGACAATGATGTGGTGGAATGATTAAGTGTTTATGTAATGGGATTCCAAAATAATGTTGTATATAGTATCGTGGAATATTGGAATATTTATGTATTGGTCAATTGTGGTTTTCAATAATTTTATGGTACCGGTAACCATGGAAAGTGAATGAGATATTTTTGGAAAAAATATGATATGCGCATAATGAAGGGATACAAAGAAAATGAAATGTTTGATAGTATTCATAAGCTCATGACTGATATAAGGAAATATTTATATCATGGTTTGAGGTTTTGGTATGTGAAAAGAGTTAACTTTTGACAGAACTCATGTTTTCACTAAGATTCAATGGGTATTCATTTTCAAGAGAATACATGATTAAAGCCTTCGAATGTTTGGAATGTGACCAACAAGACATGTCTCATGATATATGGGGATCAACGATGGTATTAACATGCTTGTTATATGAACTCTTTGGTAATAGTTTTCACTATAATATGAGATTGGACAATAGTATTTTGGATAAGCCTAAATATTGGAAATGATTATGTTGGAGATAAGTTATTATTGTTTAAGGATATAAATTTTTTCGATGTTATTGATGGAATTTTATAGTAATGTAGTTTTAGAAAAAGGACAACCTGCAGGACGGGTGATAGCCCATCACGTCGGACAATGCTGTGGGAATTGAACCCACAACCGAAGTGTGACTGGCCTTTATCGCCTACCACTGGCCTACAGGAAGTCCCTGTTTAGTAGAAACTATTTTTATTAGATTAAGTAGTATGATATATGAAGTATAAGTCCATTTTAGGAACCATAGATCGACTTATGTATATTTAATAACTTTTCTAACCTTTTGTTTGAGATAGATGGAATGACGCATCATTCTATCACAAGATTTTATAACACTTCATGAATAACAAATTCAACTTCATTTATTTAAAAGATGAAGTGGAAATTGTTCAAGGCACGAAAAATAGTGAGATTGTACAAAAATAAAGTAAGTATTTATTCTAATTCAATTTCTTCAACTTTAGGGAAATGTTATTGAAAACCAAAAATGTTGACCTAGTTTCCTTATATCCGATTAATCAGATGGTACCCTAGATCATCACCAATCTATGGCTTTGTGATTTTTGGCTTTTTTATATCCATGTTCTCTACCACTCTCCATCAGAACATGATGGTTAGATTTCTATTCCATATCCATATTTTCACCTATGTTCTCCTATGTGGAAACCCAGTGATTAGTTAATTTGGGTAACCGTTACATTTAATACTTTAGTTTTTAAAGCCAAGTTTTGGTATTCCTTTTTACGATGTGGGTTTCTATTAAAGAAACTTTCGAGTAGTAAACAATTTATAACCCCGACGAATTTCGAGGGCGAAATACATTTTAAGGGGGGTAGAATGTAACACCCCAAGGTTTTATGAAAAATATTCTTTTTAATTTCATTAATGTCTTGTGTTGTACGCTACAACAAAAGGATCTTGCACAACATCAATATCTGACTTGGCTAGCAATACACGCAAGCGCGACCTTCCATGATAGCGTGTGTTGTACGCAATATCGAGTTTCACTAAACAACGATATGCTATTAAAATATTATTAAAACTAGCCGTTATGAATAGTAATACCCAATTTTTGAAATTTTATAAATTTAATTTTTGAAAATGGACTTCATTTTTGGATTTAGAATATCGAATTTATCCTAGGGTGAAATTTTGGTATTTTTCTGAAAATTTCAATTTTTGATGAATAGTGAAAACACTGAGTTACTATTTAAAAACGGACTTTTTATTTAGATAATTATTTATTTTATTTAAATTTATTTTAAGTCAAAATTGACACATAATACCTATATAAGTTCAATGTAATTCATTGAAGTCATTTTATAATAAATTTAGATACAAAAAAATTTTATTGAACTTTTGACCGTCTTTTACCCACCTCCTAGGAGAATTTGCAAATTAACATAAAAATTAATTTTACTGATTTTGTGAAAGGAATTTCAGAAATCATAGAGACACGGTTGATGTCAGTAAGTAAAATGTGGTTCAATGAAATGAATTTTTTTTGGTGAATAGTAACTTTTTACTTTTATTTACCACGGTTAAAAGTAAATAGGGTAATTAAAGGTAAAAATAATATTATTATTACCCTAACACATGTCCTAATTCAATTGGATAAGTGTAATTCGACCAAAAACAACCTTAGTAATAAAATATGACCATTTAGGCCCACTTGGATTAGAATAGGACATTTATTATTAATTTATTTAAAGAAGGGTTAAAATAGTTAAAATCAAAGTTTAATAATTAAATCATTTTTAATATAGGGTTATACATAAGATAAATTCAACTATAAATATTCATTAGAAATATAAAACTATTTAATACATAATTATATTTTATTTGTAATTTTTAGACTTTAAATAATTTCATTTATTTATGACACAATGATGATGCAGTAATTATCTTATTAATGAAATATTGACATAATTGATGTTATAAATACCCAAATAATTGTAATTTGAGACTTTTGAAAATTAAAATAATTTTATATGTTAATATGACATGTTAGTTTCGATGTAATTAACTTTTTTCGAACTAATCATTCTGTTATGATTTTCACAAAAATCAATTACCAAATACTGTCAAAATTGACATAAAATAGTTTTTAAAACAAATATTATATTATTAATTGTTATTATATTCTTAAAAATCAAAGGTTCTTCCAAATTACATAGATAAGGTTATATATATTAATAATAAACATCTTGGGGTTAGTTTGGCTTGTTATTGTATGTTTATTAACCTTATAGTGTAAGAACACAAAAAGACATGGTAAAAGTAAAATTATCTATCTTAAAGTTAAATCTAAATGATAAGGTTAAAATAAGAACCTAAACTTGTATAAATTATATTGGATGAGATTATTACTAACTATCCCCAACTTATCTTATAAATAAATCAATTTGGAGCTATTTAAAACTGAATATGAATTTATAAGAAAATAATATTTTTAGTATTTCCAAAGGTGCCCCTCTCCTCACTTATAAAAGGGCACCTCCTCCCTCTCTTCCTCACACCAATTTGAGTCTTTAAGCTCGGCCAAAATCTGCCCATTTCCCTTATAAACTTCCCTATCATTATCCTAGAGGTCCGGGTCTTCTTCAAAGGCCAATTTTAGTACCATAAGTGGAGGATTCCAAGAGGCGTATCAAAGAAGATGTAATATCTGTTACCGATTCTTTTATTTTTCTTTCTTCTTCAACATATTTTTCATTAGTTGGTTCATTATGAAGTAATAACATCAGTATCACTCATATACTGATATGTTATTTTAAGTATTAAACAACCATATTTCACCATCTATCCATCCTATGGAAAATTAAATCACCATGCGTGCGTACGTGCAGAATATCGTCTCCACGTCGTGGTGTAATCTATTTTCCACCACCACCTTACTTGGATGGGTATAATTGTGAAATTAATGAATATATATGATTATTTTAAAGTGATATTGATTTTGTAATATTATACATACACTTTAATACAATTCGACGATCATGGGAATGATATCATCGCTCGTGCGTATGTACGGAATACCGTCTCCACGACGTGATGAGATTCACTCTCCAGGACAACCATTCATGAATGATCATAAAGTATATATTATATGTTATCATAAAATATATGACATAATAATTATACTGTATTTATGTATATATATATTTATTTCATCTACTTAATTCCATTCAATTCAATAAGGAAACGAAAACAGCGTTCATGCGTACGTACGACCTACCATCTCCCTGAATGGTGTATTTCTTTCCATTTATCGATCTATTATATATATGTATATAATGAATATATATTATATATAAATCATGTTTTATATTTTGGAATTAAGTAAACATGATCTATGTAATCATATGAATAATTACAAGTCAAAACACGGACGACAAATGAAACGATCTTACCCAACACACTCTTTAACATGGAATTTACAAAAGAACGGGAAATATAAAGTCATAAGTGATACATATATGATATAATAACAATGAATATGATTATTTGATAAGTCAATGACGTAATTTAAATCATTATACAGGAGGTTTGGATATGTACGAAGCATATCGGACCTAAGGTAAGGGAAAATCTCGCAATCTAAATTTTTATCCAATATTGCTTATTCGTAAGTACTTACTAGGGTTATTTATATCATCCAAGTCCATGTTTTATAAAAGTGTTTTCATGTATTTTTAATGTCCTTTTTACCCATTTTTGAATTTTACTACTTGGTATGTAAGGAATATTTCTTTTGTTTACATTACGAGGTACATTTTTGACTTTTCCGGCAAAAGTACGAGGAGAATGTTATTTTTAACTTATACGGCGTCAATGGATTTTTACAGTTTCATAACGCCTCATTTTCACGAAGCTTACTCTACATTATTTTATGACTATTTTCAACAAAATACTTTTATTTTAAAAATGCATTTTATTTTTGGAAAAGAAAATGATTTTGACGAAGAAAGGATATTATCCTCAAGAATTCCTTTCAAATGTTTTATCAAAACCATTTTCCATCTAAGATGACATTATTTGATATGTGTATGTTTCAAGTTTAATGTCTCTATGATTTACATGGTTCACTTTTCTTATGATGAAATGTCCATTTGTTTTATATGGATTATGAAATTATGGGATGATGTTTATGAAACCCATTTTATTCTATGGGTTATGATGTATGTTTTCAGTTTATTTTGTGGCACAAGTAAGAATATGAGATGGGTGGGACCTATATCTCCCTCCAAGGCATTGGGTAAAGATTTATATCTCATGAGATAGACATGGCTGGAACGAAAAGTTAAACTGGTTCAGTAATACAAGACTGGAACGAGTAGTGAACTCAATTCAGAAAGGGAATTTGTCGACTAAGATGGTCTTGGCAGTAATGCCTTGGCTAATATGGAAATCATATCATGTGCTTAATGTTTTCCACAATTACATGTTTTATTCCCATGATATTTTATCATTCTTATTGTTTCTTTATGATCTATGACATACGTACGTCCATGTTTTATGTCATTGCTCAAGCGTTTGATGTTTAAACATTATGTTCATGTTTTTAAGTTCAAGTGTATAAGGTATGTTTTATTTTATCCATGATTACCCTTACTGAGCATTTGAGCTCACCCTGTTTATGTTTTCTTTTCCCCAGGATATAAATAAAGGTGTTAGGTAAGAAAAAAAGGGGGAGATATTTATGGTAGATGTTGAAGATCTTTCACCATGATTAGAATATTACGTTCCAGGTTTCCAAAGACACTAAACTATTACGGTCCTTGTGTGTCTATTTTTTTATGTATTAAGTATTCCGAAAAAGTAATGTAATGTTCGTGTACATCATGATTTGGGTCTCTACATTTATATCGGAGATTCATCCATAACATCAGTATTATTTCCCTCCCACTCACTCGGTTACTACAAAATGATGTCACTTTCCATTTCTATGTGTTTGGAAAGAGATCCTTCATTGAACTCAAAACTGCTCTCACATCTGCCCTGATAATCCAACCCCCAGATTGGTCCTTACTCTTTGAATTGATGTATGATGCTTCTGATAGATCCGTTGGTGATTTTCTTGGTCAAAGAGGAGAAAAAAATCCTCATGTCATTTATTATTCCTCAAAAACATTGGATGAAACTCAATATTACTACACTGTCACTGAAAAGGAACTTTTAGCAGTGGGTTTTTCCTTAGATAAATTCTGGCCCTATCTCTTAGGTTCCAAAATCATCATCTTCACAGATCATTCTACTATAATGTTCTTACTCAAGAAAAGTGGTTCCAAACCAAGGCTAAAAAGATGGATTCTAATCCTCCAAGAGTTTTACCTTGAAATCAAAGATAGACTAGGAAAATAAAACCATGTGGCTGATCACTTGAGTAGAATTTCTAATTCTTCTCATTCTAAAATCATCGATCCTAAATTCTCCACTAAGAACCTTTCATCTCTCACTCCAAAAATACCATGGTATACCCCAATTGTAAATTACATGTTTTCTGGTGTTTTACCTGAAAATTTTTCAAAAGAACCAAAAATAAAGTTGAAAAGTGATTCAAAACACTATTTCTGGGAAGAAAATTAACTTTGGAAAACTGGGGTAGACATTGTAATTAGGAGATGTGTTGACGAAGATGAGCATTCCTCCATTTTAGAATTTTGTCACTCAATGCCTGGTGGTGGCCACTTTGGACCACAAAGGACCTCCTGAAAGGTCCCGGACTCTAGATTCTTCTGACCATCACTCTTCAAGGACACACATGAGTTCTTTCAATCATGTCCCACTTGCCAAAAGTTCGGCACAATTTCAAAGAAAAATGAAATGCCCAAAAATCCTTTAATTTTCTGTCAGATCTTAAATGTTTGGGGTATTGATTTCATGGGACCATTTCCCCCTTCCAATGGATTTTCATACATTCTTCTTGCAGTTGATTATGTTTCTAGGTGGGCCGAGGCCAAACCCACTAGAAAGGACGATTCACATACTTTTAGTGAGTTCTTAAAGACACACATCTTCCACAGATTTGGCATGCCTTGTGCCTTGATCAGTGACTTAGGAACCCACTTTTGTAATAAAACCATGGAATCTCTTTTGGAAAAGAATGGGTTTGTACATAAAAAATCAAATGAATATCACCCCCAAACAAATTGCATGGTTGAAATTTCTAATAGAGAAGTGAAAAAAGTGCTTGAGAGAATTGTAAAACCCACCTGAAAAGAATGGCCTGAAAGACTTGGTGAAGCACTTTGGGCTTATCGAACTGCCTATAAAACACCTATTGGGATGTATCCTTTTAGTCTAGTTTTGGTTAAATCATGTCATTTTCCAGTTGAAATCCAACATAAGTCTTTTTGGGCAGTGAAAACCTATAATTTTGATTGTGAAAAATCTGGTGAAGAAAGATTGTTGCAATTGGCTGAACTGGAGGAGCTTCGACTTGATTCATATGAGAACTCTAATCTGTACAAATAAAAGGATAAGTCACTTCATGATAAACAGATACTGAGAAAGGTATTCCATGAAGGTGATAAGGTAATTATCTTTATTTATCGATTTTGGCTTCACCTGGGTAAAATTACTTCTTGTTGGGAAGGTCCTTTTATTGTTTATCATGTTTACCCATTTGGTGAAGTTCAAGTCCAGAACTCCACTTCAAAAAGGAAATTCACGGTTAATGGAAATCTGTTAAAGAATCACCATGCGAGGACACAAAATCCTAGATCAACATTAACTTACACTTGATCACCAACTTCTCTAGTCGACCTAACACTAGATGGAGATAGAGACCTGCAAAATCCAAACCAGGGGCACCAATTTCCCTTTAACTCTCTCTATTCCTCTCCCTACCTCTTTCTTCTTCTTCCTCTCTCTTTCATTTTTTTACCACTTTCTTTTTCAAACCCGTTATTTTTCTATTTATATTTTGTGTGAGTTTTTCTTTATTAAAAACTAAAAAAATATCTAAAAAAACAAAAACAAAAGATAATCATAACAAAAAATATATAAAAATTAAGAGTCATGCTTACTCACAATCAATTTTTAAAAATTTTCCAACCTTTTTGGGGAGTCAACAGGAATGTTTTCATCTCAAAAAATTTCTATTTTCATCATGAATTTGGATAAAGAATTTTGAGTCAAAATTAACAAATTTTGAGTGCTCATTTTTTGATTTGGAAAATGATTTTCCGAAACCGTGAGGAACAACATTTTCTTTCATGCCACAGCCACCTATGGACATATTTTCAAAATTTCTGTTTTCACCCCCATTTGTGAGTCTTGAGAATGTGGACCTTTGAGCTGAATTTCCTACTTTACTGTGCATTAATATTATAGAGGAATTTTTCTAAACCACATGAGAATTATAATAGCCAAATAGCCTCCCATTAAACATAAATTTATCCTCCTTTTGAAAGCCCCTATGAGCCTATAAAAACCTTTTATTTGATAGCCACATTACAAGACCAATACCTTTTCCCACACAATATCAATATGGATTTTCTTTGCATAATTTATTTAAAATTTAATTGTGGGGGGGAATGGATTTCATTTTGGGTACCCTTTTTTGATATCACAATATTAGCTTATGCTTGAGGGAAAGCATCATTTTAAGTGTGGGAGAGAGGTAGATGTTGTCATTCAGTGAGTTTTGGGAATGTATGTATTTTTATGAAATCTTGTACAAATAATTTTGCAAAGTGTTCAAAAAAAATCCAAAAAATCAAAAAAAATCAAAAACAATGAAAATAAGAATGGGTTCTGTCTTGGGTATGTCAGAAATAAAAATTTCTCAGCCTTTGATCTTATTATAACTATTACAATTAGTGTCTTCAGGAGATTAATAATGGGTTGGGATATGAGTGTGATATCTTTTCGAAGTTTAAATTTCTAAAAAACAAATAAAAAAAGGAAAAGAAAAAAAAGAACACTTGTATTGTATTCTTATTGGGAGAAGTTTTGTTTTTTGTAAATATTAAATCATCTCATTACCTTCATATTTTATTCCTCTATTGTGTCTTTTGTCACACATTCATTCCCTTGTAAATATGTGTTTTCATTTCCTTCCATGTTTTATTTCAAAAAAAATGTGCATTTCTTTTTCTATGTTGGTGGTTTAACCCTCATCTTCTCTCTCTTAGACATTCTATTCCTACCATGCAATAGCCATAGAAAAACCCCTTAAAAATACCTCTTGATTCTTGTGCACTTTGGATAGGGATTAGAAGCTGAGAGCTCTTTTCAAACACTAAGATTTTCACTTTTGGTTGGTAAATGAGTGAACCTCGAAAAATGAATTTTATCATCTTGAGAGGTGTGAGTTTGGAGTGTCCAAATATTCCATTTCTAAATTTTAGAATGAAAAAATGAATTATTTTTGTAACATTGATTCTGTAAAAACTTGTGGTGGAATTCAAAATGGATGAGTAAAATAGTCTAAACCTCTCCTGATTGGAGAAAACCAAATTTTCATATTGGTTAGAGGGTGAAAATGATTTTTTCATGTTTTTAAATTTGTTGCACATGAGGACATGAACAAGACTAACATTGGGGGATTTGATGTTATTAATATTTTCATGGCTTATTATATACTCCCTTTACTGATTTTATATGAAATGTGCATTATCTGTGTAAAATATTAATGTTTTAATAATAAGTATAATTTTTGAGCATTTTTAGAAGTATGGCAATTGAGTCAGTTTACTATTTTATTTATAAATCTCACCCTAATGATCCAAAGTGTGCGGTTCTTGTTTTTTTGGATTCCTAATTCGATATAAAATATTTCAATAGAAGGGATCATGGGCCAATTATTCCATTTGAAGGATCACATTTACCACACAAGATGACCTACAAAATCTACGAAGAAACAGGACCAGTCATTAATATTGAATTACTGGGCTCAATTTAGAAGTTAAAATTCCTTCATTCTTCACAAAGGTTCATGGGAAAATGTAAGGAGTATTGGATAAATATTTCAAGGCCCAGATCTAAAAACTATGGTCCCAAAATATGCATTGAAGTCCAGCCCACTATTTTGGCCGAGAAATAAAATCAGTATAGTATTCATGACATATCTCATGATGTAAGCATCCAATAAAGCTAAGAGTTTTCAGTGTGAAATAGAAGATTTGGACGGCTGACTTTATTGAATAAATCATTTGGTTTTGAAGGTATCTTCCTATTTAAAAACCCTTTCACATTTTGGATATCAAAAATATTGGATTGAGAAGGACAGATTGAATTTGTTTAATCAACCGGCCATAACATTGGCTACATAGGTCCCAATTACTCCAAATTCTGAGAGAGGTTGTCCAACATTATTATCTACAACTTTTAGTAAGGATATTTCTCGAGATTAGGCTGTCTGAATAGCCAACATGGAGATGAATGTGGAGGGACAGATTGGGAATGCAAACAGTCCACTCCTTGGGCTATAAATACTCTCCCCTTCTCTCCTTGAGAGGGGTTGGTATTTCAGAATAGAGGAGATCATATTGGAACTAAAATGCCTTGCTAAATTCTTGGTATGACCTTACATAATCATGTTTTTACTTGAGAGACCTTTCCTCCTCTCTTTGTTTTCATTTACTTTTATGTTCTTCATTGTTGTAATTTTGTAAGTCCATTATTTTGTAATTATGTTTTAATGAAAATTTCTTCTTAAATATCTCTTATTCTCATCCACCATTTTAAGTTTAATATTAATGATTTTAAAATAGTTTAAATTCAGTTTAATCCCCTTCCCTTAATTGGCTTCCTCATTCAATCGAAAATCCATTTTTAATTCTCATCATCGTTCATGTTTGTGTGTTCGGAGCACAAATGTTTTCTTATCCCTTTATTTATCTTATCTTCTTAATTTATCATCATAATAATTAAAACCAGATTATTAATCATTTTTATGGATGAGTAAATATTTAATTGGGGTGAGTTATAATTTAGGTATGTTATGTTATTGAGAGCTTTTCCTTGACGAATATTCTTTAAATTAACATTGTGTATGTTGGACTTAACATGTCATGGATTAATGACATGTTTTTTTTAACATATGGATTCCATGAATTATTGGAACCATAAAAAAACTAACACAATCATGTACTGATTGATATTATAATCCTAGTTACGTTAAGTCTTGGGTTAAAGCCTGGACAGTTAGGAATTCCAATCAACGTCAACTTGTGACATGGGTGTTAATTCAATGAAATATAAAGCAAAGATCAAGGATATCACAAGATTAACTACCTAATGATGAACTCATCCCAATATTTATAAAATTATTAAATAAATCTTAGTCAATCAATAATTTCAATTAAGCTCTACAAACAAACCCCCTCCAATCAAAATACAATCAACTAAAAACAAAAGACTATTACAAAGTATCATCGTTGAGGATTCGACCCGAGTGTTGCTATACACATTAGCAGAGCACCAGAACATTGACCGATCGATAGGTGATAATAGGACATTCGTTTCACATGTCAAAAAGCATGGAGGAATATATGGAAGATAGTAACTAAAATTCCCCTTGAGGAACTGTCTTAAAAAATTCCACAAATTTCATCTCTTTTTATCCCACTGGGATTTGGAAGTTTTTAATAATGTGAAATTCATATCACAATGAAAGAGATTTTCTGAAAGAGGGAGAATGAGCAGATGCTTTGGCAAGACATGATAAAATATAAACTATTGATCAACACTGAAGAATTCCAAGAAGGATTTTCCCAAGATAAGGCTAATCATACTGCAAAGTTGTAGGAACTGAAGTAGAAGATTAAAGAGGAATACTGTCTAGAAACTGCGACTTCAACAGGAAATAGATATCATCACAAGAGAGCTTGTCCAGCTTCAAAACTTACTAAGAGATGTCCAGAAGTTTGGTTCAAATGCCATTGCAGATGCTAAAGAATCACTCTGTCATGCTGAAGTGAACAAATACTGTTAGATAAATGAACATCAATGGGTAGCTGATGGGGCTCAAGGAGTTGTTAACCAAATGAGAAGTTATGTAGAAATCCTTTATTGATTTCTAACAAAAGAGATACTTTTATATGTGGATGTTCCTATGTGAAATTTTTCTTATAAATGAAAATAATTTCATCTTCAATCATCTGGGTTTTCATCCTTCCTAAATTCATTGTTTTTACCTTATACAAATGGGACTATTAATTGTCATTTTATTTTATCAATGGTCATATATACAACCCCACAAACTTTGTATATTTTTACTTTTTACTACTCAATATTACCTAAATCATAAAAAATGTACACTTAGTGAGTTGGGAATCGCCTGTTTTTCATGTTTCCCTTTGCGGGTTCCCAATATGGTAAGTACCACGTCTCATGTTGTTGGTAGTTTAGAGTCATGCACATTGTAATGTAAAGGGATAATGTTTAAGGTTGAATAGATTTGACAATAAATATTAAAATTAGATCCCAAATAAAACACAGTGGGTGAGAATTGCTCCATTATTTTTTTAAATATTTCCAAGTGGAATCTTGAGCAGTGATTTTTTTGGTCACCAAATATAAAACTTGTATAAGAATAAGTTAATTCTCTTCCAAGAATGAATTTACCATTATTTGAAAAATACGTTGTGGGAATTGTGTTATGAATGTCTAACTAGGTCATATGTTACCTTGTCAAATAGCAGTGACTTTTAACTTACATGGATGTTATGTAGTTAACTTATTCAAGGACACCAAATGGAATGTACTACATACTTAGTAAAAATAGATCTTAGGAATTTAGCATTTTATTGTTGATAGACAACTTAAAATAAGATTTGGGTGACTCAAGACCAAAATGGGTGGTTTTTTCAATGATTGAAATTTTAATATTAAAAGGTTATCTATTCCAACATATGTCATGACTTGTGAAACCATTTCTATAAAAATTTGGTGTATGGGGAATGGTTCAAATTTATCAGAAAGGATAATTTTTTATATTATACTATGCATATTTATGTCATATAGTGAGGACATTTTACTTGCAGTTTGAAGTCATGGAGTGAAGACATTGTACCTTGCATTTTTAAGTCATGCAGTGAGGAAATGATGTGGCTTTAATTTAAGGTCTTTATCTTTAAAAAATGGTAAGAAACTCTCCTAATTTCTTGATAATTTTTTTGGAAACATATTATCATATTCAGGTATGTAAGGGAAAATTGTAAACTATGATTTGGGAATTTCTAGATCTGAAGAATAATATGGGAAAAGTGTTAAAGCCATTAGAGAAAGTCTTTTCCAAGAAAGAAGTTACCATTACTTGAAAACCCCGTTATGGGGGTTGTATTATGCAGGGAAAACAAGGGAATATGTTGCATAGTAAAATAGTATCATCTTTTAACTAGCATGTCTAATATGTAGGCAACATACACAAGGACACATAAGGGAACGTACTGCATAGTCAGGAAAAAGAAATCTTAGATGTTCAACATTCTATTACTAAAATCCTAAGAAAGTTTATAGAGATTCATATTTTCCAAAGGATAGAGTTTGGATTATGATGAAATGTAACTGGACATGGAGAGGGTATTTCAAATCATGATATCCAAAGAATTGGTGGAATAGGATTTCTACAAAGGTATGACCCAAACGTAAGATGTATGGTGTCTCTAAGTTTAGTCCATATGGCTAGGATCCGAAAGGGAAATATTATATGATATGTGGCCAAGTGATCCAAGGTTATTTCATATTGATTGAACACATGGAGAGAGAGAGATGTTTAAATCATGGTCTTGAATACTTTCAGATCAAGATAATGGTAATGGGACAAATATACATGACTGACTATTTTAAAATATAGATTCTTGTAAATTTTCATAAGAGTTTGAAAGGGACAAACCAACTATAACCAATATTGAAATTACCATCATTTGAAAACCCTGTTTTTGTGGGTGTATAATGTGGGGACAACTAGGACATATGCTGCATAGCCAAATAGTGTAATCTTTTGACTGACTGATCCATTATATAGGCAACTTATTCAAGGCCACTTAAGGACATGTACTCCATTATTAGAAAAAAGAGATCTCATATATTAGAAACACTATCACCAGAAACCATAAGAAAGATTATGATGATCTAAAAATATTCATGATTAAGAGTGTGAAATTTTGGGGTTAATGCCTAATGCATATGAGAAATATTTGAATCAATATTGGCCAGGAGTTTTAATTCCATTACATTGATCTGATTCATATGTAATGTGGGAAAATTCTTGTTTCCTTGGTTGGTTTTATGTGGAGAGAACATAGAATAAAAAAACCTCCTAAATATTTTTTTATTATATATAGGAGAGGGGGAAAACAAATTCCCCCATGACTGGTACTATGATTTAATGAATAATCCTCACTACATATCTCAATGGGTTGAGAATCAAGCCATAAGTAGTTCTTAAAAGGATCATGTAGTTTATCAGTATGCGGCGAGGACGTCTATTGTGGATTTTAAGGTCATGCAGCCATAACGATTGATAACCACAAAAGGGATTTAGACAACTTATTTATATGAAGAATCATTTTACTTAATTCATAATCCTACATGATCTTTGCTCGATGTGAGAAACAAGGAGCAGCAACAGTTTTGTTTGTAACACAAAGGTGAAAGAAGTTAAGAATATGGGTATTATTATTTTGTGATGGTTGGGCCAGAGCATAGGACTCGGGCTCCCTACGTATCTTGTTATAGAAATAATCAAGAAAAATGTAGTTATTAGATTTCAATGTAGTTTAACTTCATGCGGTTAGGATGAAGATGAACCGATGTGAAAAGAAAGACATGTTGTAGCTGGACCAAAGAATAAAACCCAAATGCCACTACGTGTCTTACTGGGGAGAAAGAATCAAAACATTCTTTATTCTTTAATATTACCTATTCAGGTTTGATTCTTATCTAAGGAATAAATTGATTTTTTATATCATGGTTGGGCCTAATATTGGAGATCTAGGCGTCTCTAAGTATCTCATATAGATGAGAGTCAAGCTGTACATAGTTCTTGAAACAATCATTTCCCACAACAATTGAGTTTCTTATGGGAGACGGGGGATTTTGACATGTTTTGGGAGAACCGTTAAACATAAGACACAGCATGGTATAAATATCAAACCATGTATCTTTAGGGAACTCTATTTATAAATCTGATTCATATATAGAAGGAGAAAAGGATATAAATATAATGTAGTTGCAGCTGGTCCCATGATTGAAGATCCAGACGTCTCTACATATCTCAAATAGATGAGAATGAAGACAAATGTAGTTTTTGATATGATGTCCCTATGCACATCTGATTTAGTCATAGGGGAAAAAGGGACTCATATTTCACTAAGGTGTTGCAATGATATCAATGATTATTGCATATGGAAGCTCCAAACGTCAAGTAGAGAAGACATTAATCGTACACATTAATGTTGTGTAACGATGTGAAATGATTTCATCCAGTTTGACATCATGTGATAAGGAAAATGATGCTACACATTTTATCATCATTCACCATGGACACTTATGGTTGTTAGGCAGTTTAACATCTTGAAACACGGACCTTGGGCTACACAGTTTTATGTCATGTAGTGAGGATATTGTACTGTGTAGTTTTATTTCATGCAGTGAGAACATTGTACTGTGCAGTTTTAAGTCATGCGGTGAGGACATTGTACTGTGCAGTTTTAAGTCTTGCAGTGAGGACATTGTACTGTGCATTTTTAAGTCATGTAGTAAGGAAATTGTACTGTGCAGTTTTTAGTCATGCAGTGATGACATTTTTCAATTACACAAAGTATTTCATCAAGAATCCTGCATCGATTGGAGTTATAATAAGCTTTCCATCCATTAAGATTAGTGAATAAGATCCATTTGAGTAGAACTTATGTATGGAATTAGGTCCTTCCCACATTGGATCAGGATTTGGAGGTTTATTTCCTTGTATCATCGGAGTCTTGAGGACCAATACCAATTCTCCTAGAAGATATGAACAAAGGTTAACTTTCTTGTTAACGGCTCGTGCTATTCTGTTTTGATAGAATTCTAAATGATGAAAAGTATGAAATCTTTTTTCGTCTAATCATTCCATCTAATAAAACCATTTCTGAGATTTATCATTGGTAGAAAATTGATCACATATTGCAATTCTGTGTGAAGGAAATTGAATTTCAATTAGAAAAACTGCTTATGTTCTGTACACCAATGAATAAGGGGTTTTCTGGGTTATAGTATGGGTGGTAGTCTGGTAAGCCAATAATCCATTCAAATGTTTATTTTGGACAATGTATCTTATCTCTATCCACCATGTTCTAAAGTATTTTTAAAGGGTCTTATTTAAGGCCTCCATTTTTCCATTGGACGCCGCATGATAACGAGATGGAAGGTTGCATTTGATATAGTGATCCTAATATAACTTCATTATCTCAACATAGTGAAAATTGGTTCCATTTTCCATCAATATAGTATGAGGGACACCAAATCTGGTGATGATGTTAGTTTTGACAAAACTAACAATTCTTTTGGATTCGATTTCTTTGACAGTTAGTGAATCTGCTCATTTGGATAATACATTAGTAGTAGTAAGAATATACATGAACTGGTTAGTCATACCTTGGGGATAAGGCCCTACTACAACCATTCCCCTTGTGGAAAATGGGCAGGATTATTTAGATCTATGTAACAAGTCTAGTGTTTTATGTATGAAGTTGACATTCACTTGTCAGGGATGACATTTCTTAGTAAAATATGTGCAATCTTGTGTCATTGATGGCCAAAACTATCCAATCCTTATGATTTGATCATAAATCCTATTCCCAGACTGGTGACCACCACAAGCTCCTAAATTAGCATCTCTCAGGATAGCTTTAGTTTCTTTTCCATCAATACACCTGAAGAGGATTCTATCAAATCCTCATTTTTAGAGGATCTTCTAGTGTTATAGACTATCATAAAGAGTAAAATTGGTCTCTCATCATTAGATTTGTTCTTTTTTAGACCCATCTAGTGTAAGTACTCCATTTTTATGGTATTCCATTATAGTTGTTCCACATCCCATGGTATGACCATATGGATCAAAAATAGGGATAATTTCATTAATTTCCTCAATTCTAGTTTGAACAAAAGGTGAGACCACATGATGATGGGATATATTGATGATTGTCTCATCCAGATTTGGATCTACCAAGGTTGTAGCTGCATTATCCAGTGAATCATCTTGGTAATTTTGTGATCGCAACACGTAATACAATTTTGTCTCTGAGGAAAATTCATCCATTAACTCTCTGATATAATCACACAAAGTGATTAACTCTTATTTTCTTATGTAATAATACCCATTGATTCTTTTTGATAACCAAATCTGAATCACCTTTCAAGTTCATGTGGTTCACTTGTACCTGATGTGCCAATTCCAAACTAGAAATGAGAGCTTGATATTCTGCCTCATTGTTGGTTCTGGCTTCTGACTGTATGAAGGAATAAGGAAACACTACCTTTTATGGGGAGATAATTACAATTCATAACCCAACTCTTTTGAGTTTTGGGTTTTCCATTCTATTCTCTATTTGACTTATGGAGGCACCATCAAATTAAATTTCCCATTTTGGGGAATTATCTTGAATAGAGAATACCTCTTCATTACTAAGTTCAGTATTTAATGATGTATCTTCCGCAGATGGGTGTTCATCAAGGAAGTTGGCCAAATGTTTTCCTTTTATTGCCTTCTGAGGCATAAACTAGATATCAAAATGTTGTAAAATAATTTTCCACCATTCCAGATTCCCTATAATCATATGATGACTGAGAATAAATTTGAGTAGGTTATTGAGAGAAACTAATTGGACCTCATGATGTTGCAGGTAGTGCCTCAATTTCTGAGCTGCAAATATTAATGTCATGCATCACTTTTTAATAATTGAATACTAAGTTTCTACATCAATCATAGTTCAACTAAGATAGTAAAATGTTTTTTCATTCCTATCATTATCCTTTTCTGTAAGGAAACCACCCAACGATTGTTCTAAACAAGTCGCATAGACAATAAGTGGTCTTCCATAAATAGGTGGCATTAATACTAGTGGACTAAAGAGATATTTCTTGAGGGTATCAAATTCTTCTTGGAAGTCTTCAGTCCATTGATAGGTGAATCCCTTCTTCACTATTTTGGTCAAGGAAAAAAACATGCATACCAAATTAATGATATGGTGACGAATATAGGATAAGATTGCTTGGAGTCTTCTTAATAATATAAAATTTCTAGGAGGTGACATGCCAAGGATTGATTTTATTTTTATCAGGATCATATTTGATACCATGATTAAGTACAACGAAGCTAAGGAACTTCCATGAGGTTACCCTGAAAGAACATTTCAAAGGGTTCATCTTCAAATTGTGTTACTGAAGTTTACTGAATTTGGTCTCTAGATCATCCAAGTGATCTGGAAATTGTTTGGATTTAAACACAAAATCATCAACATAAAATTTGACAAATTTCCCTAATAAGGGTTTGAAGATATGGAGCATATCACATTGAAATGTTTCACCTTCATTCATTAAGGCAAAGGGTATTTCCCAATAGAAAACACACCTTGTGGGGATCTAATGTCTGTATATTCTTAAACTGCTTGGGATATGTGGATTTTTTATATCTAGAGTAACCATCCATAAAGTAAAGTTATTTATATCCATCTGTTGCATCAATTAAAATCTCTATGATCGGAACTAGAAATTCATCTTTAGGAGAATGCTGATTAATATCTCTGAAATCAATGAAAACTCTAATTTTACCGTTCTTCTTTTTCACGAGGAAAATGTTGTCCAGCAATTTGGGATATTTAACCACCCTGAAAAAGTTATCCTTTATAATATAGTCATCATAAACTTCAATATTAGAGGCATGATTTGGGTGTGTTCTTCTTGCTTCCTTCTTGAATTTTTGATGTTCTTCTGGAAAACCCAAAGGATGGGTAGCTATATCGGCATTATGTCCAGAAATTTTTGTATAATTCTAAAAAAATATGTCGCAATGTTGGTTTAGAAATGAGGTATGTGTATCTTCATCTTCAAGAGTAATGTACTCACTAATTAGAGTGGGTCATGGATCTTCTTTTTTACCTAGATTTATTTATTTGAGCTGATCCACAATGGTAGAGACACCATCCTCAAATACTGTAGGAGGATCCCTTTGATATTTCTCATTATTTTCATTATGTGTTACTAGTTCTCTTTCAACTTTCTTAGTAGATGATGAATTATAACATCTAGAGTTAGGGTAGGAGTCAGTATTTAAACATCCTGAAGAAGAGGCCACCATTTCTGACCCTACTTATGATTAAGGGTCTTCCTGGGGTAATAAATATGAGATGATGGATTGGGAATCAAAATACTTATCTTCCATTGGTATTAATACAACTTATTCTAATATGATTAACTAAGTAGAGGATTTCTGAAGTTTAGTGGATGAAATAAATACGTCTTCATTTAATATTTCACCACTTCTTGGTGAATCAATAATCTCTCCCATGCTCTCAGGCTTGATTTCCGCAATTGACATTATGGAAGTTACTAGACGAATGATTGGATTTTGGATTACCATTTCCATTTGATTGATATGTAACACATAATATGTACTCAAATGTATGAATGGATTTGTAGGGATCATTTCTAATCCATTTAGAGCATTGATTCCAGTTACCTCTTTTATCATGGACTTTATTCCCTTCGTGTGATAAAATTATACCTCAATCCATTGATATTTACTTGTCTATAATGGATCCTTGTCACCATAAATTGTCCCAATTTGAACATTGAAATAGTACTTGAGACATTGGTGGAATGACGAATGTATGGACACATGATGATGTAGACAAGGCCTTCCAATCAGAATGTTGAAGGTTGTGTCTTGACGAACAACCATGAAATCTGAATTAGACACAAGATCCCCAAACTGAGTTATGAGTGTAATCTTGCCCATAGGTTCTTGATCGTTCTTGTCATATCTTTGGAACATTAACGTATAAGGAGATAATTCATATTCAGTGAGGCATAATTGACAAAGTGTATGAATGAGAGTGATATTAACTCCACATCCATTTTCAATAAAGGCTCGTTGTATGTCTATGTCATTGACCCTACTTGATAGATATAAGGGACAGATATTGTAACACCCCAAGATTTTATGAACATTATTCTTTTTAATTTTCTTAATGTCTTGTGGTGTAAGCTACACCAAAATAATCTTACACAACACTCATCCTTGACTTGCCTTTCATTACACGCAATCACGACCTTCCTCGATAGCGTGTGTAGTACGCAATACCGAGTTTCACTAAACAACGATATGCTATTAAAATGTTATTAAAACTAGCCGTTATGAATTGTAATAACCACTTTTTGAAATTTTGAAAATTTTATTTTCAAAATGGACTTCATTTTTGGATTTGGAATATCGAAATTATCTTAGGGTAAAATTTTGGTACTTTTCGGCTAACTTTCATTTTCTGATGAATAGTGAATTACTAAATATTAATTAAAAACAACCTTTTTAATAGAAATAATTAATAGTGATAAATTATTAATTTGAGTGGTTTTAAAGTATATTTAGAATATATTTTTACAATTTAATACAATGTTGGACATTTGATATAATTTCACAATTAAACCAGACATAAACAAGTGTCAATCTTTTGATAGTTATTATCTCTTAAGAACACGATATTTGTTTTGACGACGGGAATTAATTTTAAATTAATTAATGCAACTGATATGTTTTGAATTTGGTAAAATAGACATCATTTTTTAGTTCATAATATCAAATATAGCTTAGGCCTAATTTTTGGTATTTTTTTAGAAACTTTCATTTTTTGATGAATAGTGAAACCACTAAGTGGTAGTTAAAAAAATGAATTTTTCATAAAACATAATTTTACCGCTTCTGTGAGTGGAATTTCAAAAATCCAAGAGACACGGTTGATGTCATTAAGTAAAATGTGGTTCAATGAGATGAAAATAATTTTTGGTGAATAGTAACTTTTTACTTTTTTTACCACGATTAAAAGTAAATAGGGTAATTAAGGGTAAAAATGATATTATTATTACCCTAAAACATGTCCTAATTCTATTGGATAAGTGTAATTAGACCCAAAACAACCTTAGGAATAAAATATGACCATTTAGGCCCACTTGGATTAGATTATGACATATATTATTAATTTATTTAAAGAAGGGTTAAAACAGTTAAAATCAATGTTTAATAACTAAATAATTTTTAATATAGGGTTATACATAATCTAAATTCGACTATAAATATGAATTAGAAATCTAAAACGATTTACTACATAAGTATATTTTATTATTAATTTTTAGACATTAAAAATGTTAATTTATTTATGACACAAAGATGATGCTGTAATTATATTATTAATGAAATATTGACATAATTGATGTTATAAATACCCAAATAAATGTAATTTTAGACTTTTTATGAATTAAAATTATTTTATAGGTTAATATGAAATGTTATTATTTATTTAATTAACGTTTTTCGAACTAATCATTCTGTTATGATTTTCATAAAAATCAATTACAAAATAGTGTCAAAATTGACATAAAATAGTTTTTAAAACAAATATTATATTATTAATTTTTATTTTATTCCTAAAAATCTAAGGATCGACCAAATGACTTAGATAAGGATATATATATTAATAATAAACAACTTGGGGTTCGTTTCCCTTGTTATAGTAAATTTATTAACCTTATAGTGTAAGAACATAAAAAGACAGGGTAAAAGTAAAATTATCTATCTTAAAGTTATATATAAATGATAAGGTTAAAATAGGAACCTAAACTTGTCTAAATTCTATTCGATGAGAGGATTTCTACCCATACCCACCTTAGCTTCGAAATAAATCAATTTAGAGCTATTTAAAACCGAATTTGGATTTATAATAAAATAATATTTTTTTGTTTTTCCAAAAGAGCCCATCTCCTCCCTTATAAAAGAGCACATCCTCCCTCTCTTACTCACACCACTTTGAGCCTTCAAGTTCAGCCAAACCCTGAGAAATTATCTTCTCCACTTCCCTAGAAACATCCTAGAGTTCCTGGTCTTCTTCAAAGACCAATTTTAATGCCCTAAGAGCAGGACTCAAAGAGGCGCTTCAAAGAAGAGGTAATGTCTGTTACAAATTCTTTCAACTTTATTTCTTCTTCCAATTATTCTTCTTAGGTTGATTCATTAGGAAGTAATAACATAAATATCACTAATATACTAATATGTTATTATAAGTATGAAACAACCCTATTTCACTATCTATCTATCCTACAGAAAACAAAATCATCGCGCGTGCGTACGTTCGGAATACCGTCTCTACGCCGTGGTGTAATCTATTTTCCACCACCACCTTACTTGGATGGGTATAATGGTGTAAATAATAACTATATATGATTATTGTAAATTGATATTGATTCTGAAATAGTATACATGCACTCCAATACAATTCCACGATCATGAGAACGATATCATCGCTCGTGCGTACGTACGGACTACCATCTCCACGACGTGATGAGATTCATTCTCCACGTTAACCATTCATGAATGATTATAAAGTATATATAATAAGTAATCATAAAATATATGACATAATAATGATACCGGATTTATGTGTATATATATGTATGTCATCTACTTAATTCCATTCAACTCAATAAGGAAACGAAAATACTGTTCATGCGTACGTACGGCCTACCGTCTCCATGAACGGTGTATTTATTTCCATTTACTGATCTATTATATATATGTATATTCTGAATATATATTATATATAAATCATGATTTATATTATGGAATTAAGTAATCATGATCTAAGTAATCATATGAATAATTACAAGTCAAAACACGGACCACAAATGAAACGATTTTACCCAAAACGCTTTTTAACATGGAATTTACAAAAGAACGGGTAAAATAAAGTCATAAGTGAACCAAATATGATATCATAACAATGCGTATGCTTCTGGAAGAAGTCAATGACATTATTTAAATCATTATACAGGAGGTTCAGACACTTATGAAGTAAATCGGACCTAAGGTAAGGGAAAATATCTCAATCTCATTTTTATCCGAGATTGTTTATACTTTGGTATTTACTGGGGTGTAATTTATCATCCACATCCATGTTGCCTCAATATCTAATCTTATTTCTATCCACCTAAAATTTTTTAAATACATTTTTACCCTTTGGTGAGTTTTTAGTAAAAGATATGAAAGGAATATTTTGTCGTTGTTCGTACGAGGTACTTTTTGACTTTTCCGACAAAAGTTCAAGAAGAATGTTTTTTAACTTATACGGCATGAATGTATTTTTAAAACATTATTTCCAAGAAGCTTACTTTATAATTTTTCATGTTTATTTTTAATCAACTTCTTTTAGTTAGAATTTAATGACATGTTAAGAAAGGAAAAGTGTTTTTGAAGTTGAAAGGATATTTTCCTCAAGAATGGAGTTCAAGTGTTTTATCAAAATTATTTTCCATATAAGATAATATATGGTTCTGTTTCAATCCCTATTTTTACATTGATTTTATTAGGTTGTGATGGAATTATTTTTATGAATTCCTTTATCTTATATGAATTGTTTTATAATGTCACGATGTTTAAGAATCCCATTTTTATTACATGGGTTATACTATGATGCATGGTATATGATTTTGTAGAACACATAAGAATCGTATCATTATGAGATGGGTGGGACCTATATCTCCATCCAATGCATTGGGTAAATATTTTATATCTCATGAGATAGACATGGATAGAACGGCAGGTTAAACCGGTTCAGTGAAACAGGACTGAAACGAGGAGTGAACTCGGTTCAGAAATGGACTTTTTCCACTAAAATAGTCTTGGGAATGAGTCTTGACTAATAAGAAATGATTCTCTATGATTATGTGTGTATGCCACAAAGTTTCATGTTTTATGTTATGATTATTGGGATAACATTTCACTACTATGATTTATCCCATGTTATGATATTATGATCTCTTTTGTAGGTTAAGATTTCAAAAAATTTATGTTCTTATGAATATGATGTGATTGATATTTCTTTTGTTTACCCTTAATGAGCATTTGAGCTCACCCTTTTATGTTTTCTTTTCCCCAGGATATAAATAATGGTTTTAGGTAAAAAAAATGAGGATCTTTATGGGAGATGTTTAAGATCTTTCACTGTGATTAGAATATTATATTCCGAGTTTCCAAAGACACTAAACTATTAAGGTCCTTGTGTGTGTGTTTTTGTTATGTAATAAGTATTCCGCAAAAGTAATGTAATGTCCAAGTACGTTAAGCTTCGGGTCTCTACAGATATTACCTTGTACAACAACATCTTTATCTTCATGCGTAAAAGATAAAACTACATGAAATTATACTGGATCATTCTCCATATGGTAAACCTCAGCAGCAGAAACTTTGGCTTCGAACTCTAGAAGACTTGACAAAGCCTCAATAAGTGATTCTCGAAGAACTTTTGACACATTCAATGTAACATCCCAGGTAAATAAAGAATAAATAATTTTCATAATTATTAATATTTACGAATTAAATATTAATTTTATTTTAACGGGGTTTCTATGTTCGATAGCGTTCCCGATACGCAACGATGAGTTTCTTTGAAACTTACGTAGCACACTAGTAATAAAATAATATTATTTTAAATGTTAGTTAACAAGTAGCTGTTGTACTGGAAGGAATGGATAGAAATAACTAAAATATGATTAGATATGTTTTTAAATGTTTATACATTTACACAATAAAAGATAAAGGCTTAAAATACGGAAAGAGTTCAATTTTAGGGCATATATACTCTAATTTTCACTAAAGGTTCACTTATCACCTTTTGACAGAGAACCATCATTAAATATAGTTTTGATCACTCTTATACTTTATTTTGGACCAAATATAACTCTTCTTTAGAATCGGGACATCAAAATTTACTTTGTGTAAATTTTTGGTACCTTTCTGATAACGTTCATTTTTTTATGAATAGTGTAAAATGTTGTATTTTAATTCAAAACCTCTTTTTAATATAATTTATTTATATGATTAGATTATTATTTTAATTGGTTTTAAAGTTAAATTAGAAAATATTTTTACCAGTTAATCCAATGGTGGTCATTGGAATCAATTTCACTTTGAAATTAGACTTAAACTGGTGTCAATCTTTTGATACTTATTGTTTCGCAAAAACACGCTATTTTTCATGACAGCGGGAATTAATTATTAAATTAATTAATTTGACTTATATGTTTTGAATTTTGTAAAATGGACTTCATTTTTGAATTCGGAATATCAAATATAGCTTAGGGTGAATTTTTTGTAATTTTCTGAAAAACTTCAATTTTTGATGAATAGTGAAACCACTAAGTGGTAATCAAGCAAACTGATTTTTCAGTTAAATGAAATTTTACCACTAATGTGTATTGAATTTTGAAAATCCGACATACATGGTTGTCATTAAGAAGTAAAATTTGGTTTAATGAGATTAAAATAATTTTTTGGTGAATAGTAATTTTTTTCATTAATCGCGATTAGAGGTAATTAGTGTAGTTTAAAGTAAAAATGGTATTATAAGAATGTGAAAACACCATGACACTTGTCCTACACCTATTGGGTGAGTCATGGACGACCAAGACAAGCCATGGGCCAACTTGGGGACCCCATGGATCCAGTTTAGTTGGAAAATGACATTAATATATTTTTATTTAATGTTAAAGTGAAAATGACACTAACATAAGTTGTTTTACTAAAACAATTTTTAAGTAGGGTTATACAAGTCCAAATTTTGATTATAAATAGTCATTGGAAAGAAAAAAAGATTTCCTAAATCATAGTATTTTTTTTATAATTTTTAGACATTAAATAAATTAAATTATATATGATATAATAATGATGCAGCGATGACATCATTATTTGACGATTTAAATAAAATGGAATGATAATGAAAAACCTAAACCCTACACATGGCCAAAACCAATTGGATGAGTGGATTTCGAACCCTTATCACCATATCCACGAATTATATCAATGTGGGACCTTTTAAAACCTAAAAACATTTTCAAATAAAGTAATATTTCATTACTTTCCAAAAGTGCCCCTCCTCTCCTCTTATAAAAGGCCCCCACCTCTACCTATTTTCACACACTTCTCAAGCCTTTGGATCGGCCAAACCCTGCCCAATTACTCTCTCCACATCCCTCTCCTCATCCTAGAGGATTCCCTTTAGGAAGAATCCTTTCAAAGGAAGCCTTTAGGCTCAAATCAAAAGGGAGTTGCACTTTTAAAGGTAATTCATTCTCTCTTGTTCATTTGTTTTATTTTGCTTCTCCAACCCTCTAAACTCTTTTTATTTTCTTATTTTGTAACAAAAAAAGTATATTCAATATACTAGGATGTTGTTATAATATTTATTTCAGCTACACTCTCCCACAACTACATCAAATGGTTAAAGAACATACGGTTTCTGTGGATGGCGAAATTCTGCCTCCCGAAACGATGATTGTTCAATACTCATTTAACACCTTCAAGGGTGGCCATTATGATGTCACTATTTTTATATATGATATATAATATGTTTATGTTTTCTTTAAGCTTCTTTATTTTTCATTTTTGGCATACCATTATGGTTTCCATTATGGGTAAACACGATATCTTCATTTAAGGAAGTGCGGACTACCGCCCCCTAAAAGTGATGTGATTTGTTAATGCCATATGTGGGACGTGTAAAGGATGGATTTAAAGTTATTATAAATGATGTTATAATGGAATTATAATATACCTCTATATCATTATTATTTCTTTCCATTAAAGTATGAGATAGAAATGAAAGTAGCGTTCATGCGTACGTACGGCTTACCGTCTCCATGAACGGTGCATTTCATTTCTTATCCCCAAATGTAATGTACTATTAAAATTACATGTATATAATGTATATATATAATTAATGATATATCTAAATTATGAATATAATTCTTCAATTAAAATATACATAACTCTCATTTAGTTTTAATTCCACTAATATGACAAAGAAATGAAAGTAGCGTTCATGCGTACGTACGGCTTACCGTCTCCATGAACGGTGGATTTCATTTCTCACCTCTAAATGATTATGTAATATTATAAATACATGTATATTATAGATATATATGATACATATTATATCCAAATCTGGAATTTCATTCTGGATATAAAGAACTTTTGACCACATGAACAACATGTAATTGTAAGAAGTCAACTTTCGACTTAAGAACCAAATATTGACAAAACAAACATTATTAACTTAAATGGATACATAATGTTTATAACATGGAAATAAGTGATATAAAAAGAATAATGAACTTTAAAAAGGTTCTTAATCAAGTATAAATTAACTCAAGTTTATTATTCAGGACGTTAAAGAACGATCGAGTCAAGTCGGACCCAAGGTAAGGGATTTCATCTCAATCTCCTTTTATTGAGGCATATTTCGTTTTATACACAACTTTCTTTTATACGGTGTATAAACTCATTTGACTTTTACTTTTATACAAAAGGAATCTTTTTCTACGAAGCGTTTTACTAAATGACAAAAAGGAATGTTTTTTTTACGTACGCGGTGACAACGACCTTTTCCGCCGCCGTGAGTATTATTTGATCTTTGGATTTCTCAACAAGCCGTAATGTTTTTAGAATAAAATAAATACCATATACTCTTTTATGTATTTTGGTATTGAAAATGGTTTTGAAAAAGGATTCTATTATGTCAATATATTTATGATATATTGTGATTGAAATGTGGAAATGTTATCATTCCTTTATATTGGTTTTATGTTTTATGATTTTATTCTGGTACTTGGACATTTTAACGGGTGGTTACGTTATAAACCATATGATGGGTGGTGCCGTGAATACCAGGACGGGTGGTTACGTTATAACCTCCAATGCATTGGGTATGGAAGTCGGCCGTATGGCTATTCCATTACGTATGTATGGACATTGGCCGTATGGCTATTCCATTAAGTGTTATGTGTGGAAGTCAACCGTATGGTTATTCCACTTAAGTATGTTTATGTCCCAAGTTACCTTTATATATTCTATGTGTTCTTTATATGGGTTTTAGGGTAATCCTTTAGTTACAGAAAGGTAAGTAATGATACCTTATTCAGTGAAGATTTTTTTTACTACTTCATGAAGGTGAAGGTATTACTTTGATATAGTATACATGGTTTACTTGATGTTTGAAAAACTAACAGTTTTCATTCTCTTTGTATCCCTTACTGAGCTTTTTATGCTCACCCCAAGTATTTCGAAATGTTTTTCACAGGACTTAAAGTGGAATAAGGTCAAGGATGGGATCAAGGGAATTTCATGCTATCTAAAACATGGAATCTAGACATCTTTCTTTTTAAGAGTTTTTATTTTATGGAGACTTAGTAGAAGTGTCTACTTTGTAATCTTTTAAGATGTAATAGTTATGTTCTAATTCTCTAAAACTCTAAACCTGAAAAGATCCTCAATGTGAATTATTCATTTAATTCAATATTAAGTAAGGTTTAAGGTTAGGGCCTTATAGTTGGTATCATAGGTCGGTTTAGACAACTATAGGAGTTAGAAAAGTGTTAAATTATAATATAATTGAAATGATATAGCATTTATGGATTTCCATGTTGCTTCGCCTAAGATATTTCTGTGTTCAGAATGGTTTTCCGCAAAGGAAACAAAGCATCTATGTTGGGACGACATCAGGAGGAAGATAACCTTCCAAATCAGCAACCTGAGATGGTCGGAATCGGAACTGAATAGTTTGTTGCAGTGATGGCACAGTTGACTCAGGCTATAAATGGTGGTGGTATCCATGCACGAGATCAGCCAGATCAACCGCAGAGGAACATGTCAGTGGTGGAACATTTCATGAGGCAACATCCCCCATCATTCAGAGGATCATCTGACCCTGTGCAAGCTGAAGGGTGGATTAAAGCACTGGAGAAGATTTTTGATGTCATGGGGTGTTCAGAACATCAAAAGGTTAGTCTTGCTGTTTACCGTTTTGAAGGTGAAGCTGATCAGTGGTGGTCGATGGTGAAAAATATAAGGGATAGTGATGAGATTGAGGATCTTCACTGGGACGAATTCAAAGGTATGTTTCTTGAGAAATATTTTCCTAAGGTGGTTCATCTTAGGATGGAAAAACAGTTCCTAGAATTGAGGCAGGAGGATGATTCAGTGGCTGCTTATGAAGAAAGTTCACTCGATTGGCAAGGTATGCTCCAAACTTCATACGAGATCTTGATAGTAAAATAAACCATTTTTACTCAGGGTTAAAGCCAAAGTATCGAAGGGCTTTAGCATCTCGTGAGTTCAAAAGTTATGAAAAACTTGTTCGATGTGCGGAGAAGGTGGAAATGGAGTTTGTCGATGATCAGGTGTTCTATGACAAACAACAGAATAAGAGATCAAGTTGGCAGGAAAATGGGAAGAATTCATCAAAGAAGCAAGGAGGTAAGAAAACCAAATATCCATCCTGTGAGAAGTGTGGTAAAATGCATCCTGGGGAATGTTTATCCAAGTCTGGTAAGTGCATTCGGTGTGGTAAGTCTGGTCATATTGCTCGTAACTGTAAGGAAGATGATCAAGCAGGAAATGAAAATCCAACGGTAAGATGTTTTAAGTGTAATGAAATGGGTCATTATGCAAACGAGTGTCCAACGAAGAACTCAACTGGGGGAATGCAGCTAGACTACAAGCAGAAAGGGGTGGTGAAATCCTTTTCAACAACTTCAGCAGATGTTGGGCCATCGAATGAAGTGGTATTAGCTCTAGGGAGCTTAGTATTTTTCAAAGATTGACTTGAGGTCGGGGTACCATCAGTTGAAAGTAAAAGAAGCAGACGTTCCGAAGACTGCGTTCCGTACTAGATATGGCCATTATGAATTTGTAGTTATGCCTTTTGGGTTAACCAATGCACCAGCTGTATTCATGGACCTTATGAATAAAATTTTCCATGAGTTCTTGGATATGTTTGTGTTTGTGTTTTGAGGTTTGTGAAGAGGTTATGTGTGCCTTGTGATTCACAGTTGAAGAATGAGTTGTTATGTGAGGCTCATAGTTCCCTGTTTTCAGTTCATCCTGGCAGTACTAAGATGTACAATGATCTGCGGGAGTATTACTGGTGGGATGGAATGAAAAGAGACATTTCTGATTTTACTGTGAAGTGTTTGACATGTCAACAGGTTAAATCAGAGCAGCAGTTACCGAAAGGGATGCTTCAGCCTTTACCAGTGCCAGAGTGGAAATGGGAAAACATATCCATGGACTTTGTTGTGGGATTACCGAAGACATATCGAGGTAATAATGAAATCTGGGTTATTGTTGATCGCTTGACCAAATCTTCTCATTTCCATTCTATAAGAGATACTTTCTCTCTTGATCAACTTTCCCTTCTGTATCTTAAAGAGATAGTCAGGTTACATGGAGTTCCTCTCTCCATTATATCTGATCGTGATCCCATGTTTACTTCTAAATTTTGGAAAGGCCTTCAGAAGTCGTTGGGTACTGAATTAAATTTTAATACAGATTTTCATCCTCAATCAGATGGGCAGTCAGAACGAACAATTCAGACATTGGAGGATATGCTACGAGCTTGTTTGATGGATTATCAGGGAAGTTGGGACCAACATATTTCTTTGGTTGAATTTTCTTATAATAACAGTTTTCATTATAGTATACAGATGGCACCATTTGAGGCATTATATAGGAAGTGGTGTCGAACTCCAGCATTTTGGGATGAAGTGGGTGAAAGGAAACTGATGGGACCAGAATTGGTAGAATAGATGACAGAAAAAGTTCAGTTGATTCAGAAGCACATGAGAACAGCTCAGAGCAGGCCGAAGAGTTATGCGGATAACCGGAGGAAGGATCTATCTTTCGAGGTAGGTGATCATGTTTTTCTCAAGGTTTCTCATTGGAAAAGTGTGACAAGATTTGGTAAGAAAGGAAAGTTGAGTCCAAGGTTCGTTGGACCATACGAAATTCTGGAAAGAGTTGGATCAGTTGCATACCGAGTGTCTTTACCTCCGAGTTTATCTCAGGTACACAATGTTTTTCATGTTTCAATTTTGAGGAAGTATATGCCAGATCCATCTCATGTTTTGAGTCCAGAGGTAGTTCAGCTGGAAGAGAACCTATCTTATGAGGAACAACCGGTCCAGATTCTTGACCACAGGGAGTAGGTGTTACGGAATAATTTGATTCATCAGTTAAAGGTTTTTTGGAAAAACCATGTGATTGAAGAGGCAACGTGGGAATCTGAAAATGCAATGAGGGATAAATACCCCCACTTATTTTGATAAGTGAATAAAATTGCGAGGATGCAATTCCCAAAAGGGGGGAAGGATGTAACATCCCAGGTAAATAAAGAATAAATAATTTTCATAATTATTAATATTTACGAATTAAATATTAATTTTATTTTAAAGGGGTTTCTATGTTAGATAGCGTACCCGATACGCAACGATGAGTTTCTTTGAAACTTACGTAGCACAATAGTAATAAAATAATATTATTTTAAATGGTAGTTAACAAGTAGCCGTTGTACTGGCGGGAATGGATAGAAATAACTAAAATATGATTAGATATGTTATTAAATGTTTATACATTTACACAATAAATGATAAAGGCTTAAAATACGGAAAGAGTTCAATTTTAGGGCATATATACTCTAATTTTCACTAAAGGTTCACTTATCACCTTTTGACGGAGAACCATCATTAAATATATTTTTGATCACTCTTATACTTTATTTTGGACCAAATATAACTCTTCTTTAGAATCGGGACATCAAAATTTACTTTGTGTAAATTTTTGGTACCTTTCTGATAACGTTCATTTTTTTATGAATAGTGTAAAATGTTGTATTTTAATTCAAAACCTCTTTTTAATCTAATTTATTTATATGATTAGATTATTATTTTAATTTGTTTTAAAGTGAAATTAGAAAATATTTTTACCAGTTAATCCAATGGTGGTCATTGGAATCAATTTCACTTTGAAATTGGACTTAAACTGGTGTCAATCTTTTGATACTTATTGTTTCGCAAAAACACGCTATTTGTCATGACAGCGGGAATTAATTATTAAATTAATTAATTTGACTTATATGTTTTGAATTTTGTAAAATGGACTTCATTTTTGAATTTGGAATATCAAATATATCTTAGGGTGAATATTTGGTAATTTTCTGAAAAACTTCAATTTTTGATGAATAATGAAAACCACTAAGTGGTAATCAAGCAAACTGATTTTTCAGTTAAATGAAAGTTTACCACTAATGTGTATTGAATTTTGAAAATCCGACATACATGGTTTTCATTAAGAAGTAAAATGTTGTTTAATGAGATTAAAATAATTTTTTGGTGAATAGTAAATTTTTTTCATTAATCGCGATTAGAGGTAATTAGTGTAGTTTAAGGTAAAAATGGTATTATAATAATGTGAAAACACCATGACACTTGTCCTACACCTATTGGGTGAGTCATGGCCGACCAAGACAAGCCATGGGCCAACTTGGGGACCCCATGGAGCCACTTTAGTTGGAAAATGACATTAATATATTTTTATTTAATGTTAAAGTGAAAATGACACTAACATAAGTTGTTTTAATAAAACAATTTTTATGTAGGGTTATACAAGTACAAATTTTGATTATAAATAGTCATTGGAAAGAAAAAAAGATTTCCTACATCATAGTATTTCATTTATAATTTTTAGACATTAAATAAATTAAATTATATATGACATAATAATGATGCAGCGATGACATCATTATTTGACGATTTAAATAAAATGGAAAGATAATGAAAAATCTAAAACCTACACATGGCAAAAACCAATTGGATGAGTGGATTTCGAACCCTTATCACCTTATACACGAATTATATCAATGTGGGACCTTTTAAAACCGAAACACATTTTCAAATAAAGTAATATTTCTTTATTTTCCAAAAGTGCCCCTCCTCTCCTCTTATAAAAGGCCCCCACCTCTACCTCTTTTCACACACTTATCAAGCCTTTGGCTCGGCCAACCCCTGCCCAATTACTCTCTCCACATCCCTCTCCTAATCCTAGAGGATTCCCTTTGGGAATAATCCTTTCAAAGGAATCCTTTAGGCTCAAATCAAAAGGGAGTTGCACTTTTAATGGTAATTCATTCTCTCTTGTTCATTTGTTTTATTTTGCTTCTCCAACCCTCTAAACTCTTTTTATTTACTTATTTTGTAACAACAAAAGTATCTTCAATATACTAGGTTGTTTTTATAATATTTATTTGAGCTACACTCTCACACAACTACATCAAATGGTTAAAGAACATACGGTTTCTGTGGATGGCGAAATTCTGCCTCCCGAAACGATGATTGTTCAATACTCATTTAACACCTTCAAGGGTGGCCATTATGATGTCACTATTTTTATATATGATATATAATATGTTTATGTTTTCTTTAAGCTTCTGTATTTTTCATTTTTGGCATACCTTTATGGTCTCCATTATGGGTAAACACGATATCTTCATTTAAGGAAGTGCGGACTACCGCCCCCTAAAAGTGATGTGATTCGTTAATGCCATATGTGGGATGTGTAAAGGATGGATTTAAAGTTATTATATATGATGTTATACTGGAATTATAATATACCTCTATATCATTATTTTTTCGTTCCATTAAAGTATGAGATAGAAATGAAAGTAGCGTTCATGCGTACGTACGGCTTACCGTCTCCATGAACGGTGCATTTCATTTCTTATCCCCAAATGTAATGTACTATTAAAATTACATGTATATAATGTATATATATAATTAATGATATATCTAAATGATTAATATAATTCTGGAATTAAAATATACATACCACTCATTTAGTTTTAATTCCACTAATATGACAAAGAAATGAAAGTAGCGTTCATGCGTACGTACGGCTTACCGTCTCCATGAACGGTGGATTTCATTTCTTACCTCTAAATGATTATATAATATTATAAATACATGTATATGCTAGATATATATGATACATATTATATCCAAATCGGGGATTTCATTCTGGATATAAAGAACTTTTGACCACATGAACAACATGTAATTGTAAGAAGTCAACTTTCGACTTAAGAACCAAATATTGACAAAACAAACATTATTAACTTAAATGGTTACATAATGTTTATAACATGGCAATAAGTGATATTAAAATAATAATGAACTTTAAAAAGGTTCTTAATCAACTATAAATTAACTCAAGTTTATTATTCAGGACGTTAAAGAACGATCGAGTCAAGTCGGACCCAAGGTAAGGGATTTCGTCTCAATCTCCTTTCATTGAGGCATATTTCATTTTATACACAACTTTATTTTATACGGTGTATAAACTCATTTGAATTTTACTTTTATACAAAAGGAATCTTTTTCTACGAAGCGTTTTACTAAATGACAAAAAGGAATGTTTTTTTTACGTACGCGGTGACAACGACCTTTTCCGCCGCCGCGAGTATTATTTGATATTTGGCTTTCTCAACAAGCCGTAATGTTTTTAGAATAAAATAAATACCATATACTCTTTTATGTATTTTGGTATTGAAAATGGTTTTGAAAAAGGATTCTATTATGTCAATATATTTATGATAAATTGTGATTGAAATGTGGAAATGTTATCATTCCTTTATATTGGTTTTATGTTTTATGATTTTATTCTGGTACATGGACATTTTAACGGGTGGTTACGTTATAAACCATATGACGGGTGGTGCCGTGAATACCAGGACGGGTGGTTACGTTATAACCTCCAATGCATTGGGTATGGAAGTCGGCCGTATGGCTATTCCATTAAGTATGTATGGAAATTGTCCGTATGGCTATTCCATTAAGTGATATGTGTGGAAGTCAACCGTATGGTTATTCCACTTAAGTATGTTTATGTCCCAAGTTACCTTTATATATTCTATGTGTTCTTTATATGGGTTTTATGGTAATCCTTTGGTTACAGAAAGGTAAGTAATGATACTTTATTCAGTGAAGATTTTTTTTACTACTTCATGAAGGTGAAGGTATTACTTTGATATAGTATACATGGTTTACTTGATGTTTGAAAAACTAATAGTTTTCATTCTCTTTGTATCCCTTACTGAGCTTTTTATGCTCACCCCAAGTTTTTCGAAATGTTTTTCACAGGACTTAAAGTGGAATATGGTCAAGGATGGGATCAAGGGAATTTCATGCTATCTAAAACATGGAATCTAGACATCTTTCTTTTTAAGAGTTTTTATTTTATGGAGACTTAGTAGAAGTGTCTACTTTGTAATCTTTTAAGATGTAATAGTTATGTTCTAATTCTTTAAAACTCTAAACCTGAAAATATCCTCAATGTGAATTATTCATTTAATTCAACATTAAGTAAGGTTTAAGGCTGGGGCCTTATATTCAATGCATCCAAAATTGACAACTTTGATGGTACATGGGCTAGATTTTTCAAAACATCATACTTTTGGTCCAGAGGTCTGTGTTTACCAGAATGGAGATGTTGTTTTGTAGGTTCCTTGGAAGTTGATGCTTCTAATATAGATGTACCCCGTGTCAGAGCAGAAACTAGAAATACTCTTTTCTTGGGTAGAGTAGACTGACTAGGTCTATCGTTTTTCTGAGAAGAATATGGTGTGACCTCTAATCGGTCCCCCAAAATAATCATTTCACCATCGAAATTGTCATTAATAGAAGAATATCTTTGTTCTTGTTGTGCTCGTCGAAGGGTTATACCACGAGTTTCTGCTGCATATACAGTTTGATCAGAGGTAGAGTAAAAATAGTGGCTTCTAGAATACCCATGTCTTCCCCTATATCCTCAACCTTGGCCTCTTCCACTAGTTACTTAGTTAGGTACAAAGAACATAGGGTCATTATAATAGAAATCCCTATTGGAATAGGTATCTATTTAGTGAATCACAATTACATAACCAAATACCAATTCTTCATCTGATGAAGGTTTTTCTTGACTGGTAAGTTCTGGTTGTGTCGTTTGGTGGGGCAGTGCCTGTTTTTTTGAAACAGATGGTGTGAAATCTTCTAGATTCGAATAATACTTTGGCCTTTACACAATCTTACCTTCTTCTGACTACTCTTTATCCTTCTAATCATGTCTCTTCTTTAAGGATTGACCTTTTTATAATGGTGGTTTTTATTTGGAGAAAGTAGCATAAGACACAATTAGTTGATTTAACTATGTTCTTAAAATGGCATGATTTTGGATGATCATTTTTTGGGTTATCTAATAATCATATTTCAGTGCATTTTTACTTTTGACTTCTTTCCAATCACCTTCATTCTCTAGATGAGTAGCAGCAACACATGCTACTTGGTCTGAAGAACTTTAAATTTTTAATTTTCTAGAGTCTACCATTATTTGCATGAGGACCTTGAAATCGAAACACTCCAAAATGAGATGCCCCAACATCTTTTGAAAGGGATAATAATTTGGACGATCCTCGTCACCTTCTTTTTTTGGTTTCTTCAGCCTTGGAAACTGAAAAAAAATATTTTCCAGAACTGAGATAAAGTAACCAGGAACTTGTTCTTTTTGGAAAGAATAAAATTTGTTTGTTAACTCCTCATATGGTTTTTTCAATTTAACTATTTGAACATATTGATGAGGAGGTTGTCTCTGATGATGCTCGGGAGGTGAAGACCTTCTGATATGATGATGGTTTTGATTTGTATGTGGAAATAGGTGCTTGCTTATGTGTAACTGTATCACCCTCTTATTTCCCTTTTCTCCTTCCCAAAGCTGATGGGATTACATGAGTTTTAGATTTAGTTTCAATAATGGAATATATTATCTATTGAGAGATTGAAGACATGTCTTGAAACCCTCATGTGTATTTCATTGGTATCAGTGGTGTGCGTAACTCATCATGTATATTTTCCACACAAATTGGCAGAAACTCTTCTTGAGGGAGTCAAATATTTAAGTAATATGTTAATCCTTTCCATTAAGCAATGAAATATAAAACTCATTCATTCTCATTTTTTTCAATTTGAAAGATATTTTTTTTTCTTTGGTATATTTGAGCATAATTGAAGAACTACTTTCTGATGGATATCTTCCAATCCAGTAATTGATCGAGATTCTGAACATGTATACCATACAAAAGCTGGTCCATTTAATGACTATACAAAACACCTAATCTTTACTAATTCTTGTTATTGAGGAGTTCCCATCCTGGGATCACAATGAGAAACAAAATGTGTTAAGTGTTGTTCTGGATCACTCGAACCATTAATGATTGGGAATGTGGTATTCAAAAAATTTGATGGCAGAGGGATCGGATCCACCCACTCATGGTGAGCTTTCTTTTCCGGCTGAACTAGTTCTCGTTGTTCTTCAATAGATTACAATCAAGTTTTTAATGCCTCAATTGTGATCATAATCATTTGGAGAATATCTAGATGATTTGGGACATATATAGGTATAGTAGATGGAGCATGAAATGGTGCAAGGACCAGCAAAACCACTGGTGGTGATGCTGGTATTTTCCTTGGATAACCCATGAGAAATGGCCTATAAGTATGTGTTTTATCCTGCCCTGGTTTTGTACCCAATGGAAGGAATTCATCATCTGCATATATAGTTACCTCGAATCCTCTTTGCTATGGAGCTCGTACCGAATGTACAATTTGAGGATCTTCTTTAGGGAGTATGTCTAGCAGAAATACTGATTCAAAGTAACTCTGTATTAGGTCTTTTCAACACTTTCATCTCCTCTTTTTTCTGTGGAAGACTTTCTTCAAGAGAATGAGATTGACCTTCTCCAATGGAAGAGTGATATGTAATCTAACTTCTACCTTTCCCCTTGTAAAATTCCTTTCGTAGGGGTGGGAGTTGGTTATTTGAGGGATACCAAGATTCTAGGTATGCCTCTGATTTCGGTTATGCAAATATTCATCATTTTCATCATTATCTACCATATTATGGATAATAACTTCATCTTCTGATTACCTTGAGCTAAAATCATTTTCTAGAGGATCATCTATAATGGTGTTAATTAAATTTACTGACGCATAATGCATTGATGGAATTTTGTTAGTATCGTTGTTGGATTGTCTCCTTATATATCTTCCATGAGATAATGTTCTCATATATGCTAAACCAGTGAATTGTTTGGAGAATAGTTACCCAAAGAGAATCCATGGATAGTTCAATTTTTCACACTCTTTGTGGCTTCTTCCCTAATAAAGAGATAAACTTACTTCCATTGAAGAGGAGATTTCAGATGAAAAAGATCCCCTAGCCCTAAAAGATGGGTTTGTTCATGTTTTTTCTATTCAAAACTTTTGAACATTGTTTGTTGAATTCAAAGGTTGAATTAGACAAGACCCAAACCTTGTAGGATGGGGTGGATCACGAACTACTGTAGATGATATTTTATCAGTTTCCCTTCTAATTTTGTAAATTCTGTTTCAGACATTAGTTGAGTGCATTATCTGACCACCACTCAAATCACCTATTTCAGAATATTGTTGTGTTATTTCAGACATTTGCGTCATCTGATGGCTAAAATCATCTAATTGGGAGGCCTTATTGAGATTCTCAAATGATTAATGAAAATGAATCTCCATTAATTTCTTTCTTTGGTTCTTGATTTGATGAGAGCTAGTTAAGGCATGTTCTTGAGTGTACATTTGATTACATACAAAATCTGTTGATTGTATCCGGTTGTGGGAAATAACATTACATGAGACCACTTATGTTAGGATTTGCTGATTCTAGATTGAATTGAAATAAAATTCTCTATCTACACTCAATCCTCTGATACAAACACTAGATGGGGTGTCAGAAATTAACTAGTGTATCCTCTTTCGAGCATTGAGGCATTCACATTAAAGGGTTATCTACTGCTTTTCAACCATTGGATTTCGGGAAACTGAGACAAATGCCAAGTAAATTTCGAATTGCAACCCTTCTATTACCTTTACATGATTTTGATATTCATTATATGGTAATACATTGGTTTTCAAATGTTGAAGATTATTCTGTAAGTTATGGAAGACCTCATTAATGCAATCTTCTGCCATCAATTCTGGAATATAATATTGAGAATTTTCCAAAGTCTATAACGTTACTTGTATTTATCCTTTAGCCAATTTTTTCCCACGTTTAACATATATTTATCATATTTCATTAGATTTGTATCCACTTGGTCTGAAAAAAGTGAACTCTTCTCAATTGTTTTATTAAATATAATGTAATCAGTTGCTTTCTCCTCTATTATATTGGAAGAAAAATGACTCAAGGGAGGTTCAGAGAATGATTGTTCCCTTAATATTTCTTCTAGTTGAGAAATTATTTCACCTATTAAGGGAAATTCATCAGACTATATTTTCCTTATATTGGAATGTGCCTCAAGATAAGTGGGTTTTCTCATTTCTACATTTCCAATTATATAATTATTTTGACATTTCGAAACACTACTATGGAAATCACTTTTCTGATGAATTATAACATGAGGAGGACCACCATGGTGGATTACAGCAAGGGATAAATCCTCTTTCTCCTTGGTCATTAGTCCACACAGATTGTTTCCAAGGATCTCATCTAGAGATAGGCTCTCTAGATTGACCGAAGTTTCATGAAGCAAGCCTTCATGAAGAAGTGCCTAATGGGGAACTTCAGAATTACTGCTACTCCCATAATTTAGTAATGAGAGGGTAGGATCTTGAGCTAAAACAGATAAATGTCTGTGGGATTCAAGAACTCCGGCATTAAGAGGATCCAAATTGTAGCTTGACTCTTTATTTTCCAATTTTTTTGGAGATATTTCTTCTTGGATTCTCTCTTAAACTTAGTTGGGGCCACTTTCTAGGAGAAGTGATTATCATGGGCAGGTGTATGTGCCTGCCTTAGAGTGGTTACCCGAACGGGCCAATTACCTCCAATTGGAAAGGGTGTATGTTCCTGATCTAGTTGTCTGTATGATATGGGGGAGTATGCCCAATGACCCTCTGGAACTTGAATAGAGGTATGTATCTGCTCCGGGATGTCATGCTGATGTGTCATCCTTGGTGTGGGTACAGATTTATGTGTATCTTCCCCCGATACTACTGATGTTGTTGTTATGATATCCTAGCATGCTTCCAGAATATGGGAAGGAAGTTTTTTCTGCCTTTCACAATTGATAAGATGTGTTTGGTGACTTCAGTAGCCAGAACGGTAATATATGTCCCTCTAGAGTAGGTTTATGTACCTTCTCTTGTCCTAATTTTACTGTCAATTGGTATTGACAGTACTCATGTACGGGGGAAGAGAGTTGAGTCTACCCCATATTTGTCGTCGGAGATTTCCGAATGACTTCTCCAGGTGTGGCCAAACGAGACTGTTGGAAGGATTGATGAATGTAGGAAGGTATATGTTCCTTATGATTCATTTCCATCAAGAAAGGTTGAAGAACTTACATCAGTAATGACATAAGATACATCTAGAAGAATTGGTGATTGTAAGTAGGTGTATGTTCCTTCGGGTTATTTTCAGTCAATCAAGGTTCATGAACATCCTTCAATACTAACAAATGAGACTATTGGAATAATTGGTGATTGTAAGCAGGTGTATGTTCCTATTTACAAATTACCACCACATTTGAATGGTGGGAATCATTAAATATAGTCAGATGCGCCAGCTAACTGGATGATAATTTGTAAATAGGTGTATGTGTCTATTCATGGTACTCAACTGGATTTTCCTATCGGTATTGGCATGTTGCTGCAAGATGAGTGTGTTGGGAAGTGGAATTAGGACTCAAAGGTGTATGTTCCTGATCATTGTTCACCATCAATATAGGTTTATGGACTTCTCTATAGGGGGAGAGGTAAGAACCTTCTCCTTTTTGACAGAATATTTTCCTTGGCAGTTCATCTTTCACGCCCGAGTCTAAGGGACATGGGCCGAATGTCTAGAGGCAACACCCCCATCATATTGGGTGTTCACTAACACACGATTCAGCTGGCGGTGATGGTTGGTGGGAACCCTCGGGAAGGACCCCTACATCATTGAATTCAGGACTTGAGTGACCTCTTGATCTACCTCCCTTTAGTACCGAAGGGACCAGTTGTTACATTCTGGGTATAAGGTCCTGAAACGGTTGAAGATTGTGGATGGCACCGTCTGCGTCTTGATCATCGATCATCGTTGGACAGACGATCAAGTATTTTTATGGACCAAGAGCGCCTGCCAAGAAACCTCTAAGGTTGGGATTTTACCGTGTTGACGGTAATCCTTTACCAGCACATTGGTGGACCAATGTTAAAGATGATGGTTGGGTGATGGTTTCCTTCCCATGGATGAGGATCCAACTTGCACAATGGTCAGTAATTTCATAGAGGACGTCTTGAAAAAATCCATTTTGGACATAAGTGAGTTCTTAAAAAAAATTTAAGACAATAATAAACTTCATTAAACCGATGTATTTTAGAAGGATACATGTGTGATTGATTCCATTGTTTGGTATTCCTTTATCAATTGATAGGTTCCTGACAGCTTGGTAACATTATTAACATTGTTAAGGATTCATATCAGGTTCTCCATTTTTGATTCCCAGTTCTTTGAAACATGTGTTCTAGTTTTAAGAATCACTGCTTCTAGGTGGTTTCTATTAGATTTATTCCTGGAACCGGAAACACCCAACAGTTCTTTATCCAAAAAGGGACCTACTTTCCAATGGAATGAATTCATTGAATTTGAACTTTACGAAACATACTAATGTTCATTGGTTGAGAGGATTGGAGGTTGGACTCATCACCACCTTTTGGGGGGAAATATTATCTACTCCGGGACTCGCTTTAAAAATTTAAGATATTTTCATGAATCCTTATTAATTTTCCAATTATAACATAAGATTCACTTGGAGTTTTCAATCACTTATTAACAAGTGTAAAATTTTTAATTAACTCTATGTATGTGAGGTTCTTTATTAATAGAGATATTCATTTGTATTAGTGGTTCTCCATCAATGGTACCCTCTAATATACTAGTTGGAAATTCATTTAATCATTGTTATGATGGTACTATTTTTTAAGCCACTCAGTGGGGCACCCTAGAATTTATTGTCATCTAGGGAGATGAAGGTTTGCTGCAATATTGGGATTTTACCCATAAAATGGGCTACCATTGTATCCTTGTGAAAGGAATCATAACCCTCGTAGTTTAGTGCTGCTTAATGGGACACATCAAAGATTTTAAGTTTTTGTTATAAGGACCTCCAAGAGAAATTTTATTAGTCAATGTTTGGTGTGGACTTATGCCTAAGAATCCCACGTAACTTTGAAATAATATGGGTTTCCAAGTAATATTATACCATGTCAGGAATATGGTCCAAGGAGAACATGGTTTATTTGATGTGTTCAGTTTGAACCACAAGCAGGCTTCCTACGTATCTCATTTGGATAGGAATCAAAGCCTTTGTAGTTTAATGAGTCTCATAAGAGAGTATATTCCTTTGAAATAAATGAGATTGTTCTTACTTCCTAAAAAGTATTCCTTTATTATTTGGGGGATTAATTTAGGGATTATTCCTAAAGAGGGTACCCAGATTAGGGGAATTAGGGTTGGATTCTTGAAGAGGATATCTAGTGAGCTCGGGACATAAGAAGGCTTCCTATGTATCCTATTTATGATAGGAATCATAGTTATCACAGTTCATTAATTTGTGAAAATGATGTGATCATGACAAATATCTAGGCCCATGTGATTCGTGATCAGTGTGATAAACAAGAGGATGTCAAAGATTCAACAAAGGCACCCACATTTTTCATCCTCCATTGGTGGAAGAGGGCGCTCCTATGGTGGCGAGGGTGGATGATGTCAAGTCAACCCATGAAGAGGGCAAGGAAATGAACCTTCCCTCTCTTCAATTTACAATGGACAAGGGTCCAATTAAAGGAAGGAGTAAAGTTGAAGGAAGTAAAGAGGAGCAAGACTGAAACCTCGTATTTTAAAGGTTAGTGTATTACACTAGGATAGCTTCCCTCATTAATCTCGGTAGGGGAGGGAGATTTCTCTTTTTATTTCATGGAAAAGAAAGTGTGAACCATACCTTCTCTACCAGAGAACTGAGGTTCCGTGTTTTAGAGATGATAAGGGGAGTTTAGAACCCAAACCATAATTCTCCAAAATGGGAACATCCCAACACTATTCCTATGAGAAAGGTCCATGTGACTTCTGATATATAAATCCACACACACTCAATAAATATTAACCCCATTGTGAAACAAATGAAGGAATCCTCTGACAGTTTAAATACAAACCCAAAAAAGAGACACATAGATATGCCTTTCTAAAAAAATTGATAAGTCAAGAGGTTTAGGTTTAGATCTCAACATAACCCCTTTTTAACAAGGGGTATAATGAGTAATAATAGTTTCCATGAATGGATTTGAGGAGTTCATGATGGCTTATATACAAGAGAGAGTAGATGAATCAAAAATGTGTGGCCAAGTAGGAACTGGCGCACATGTATGGGTGCGCAAGTAGTCTTGGGTTACCTGATGTTTACTTAAGAGACAAAAAACCTGGATGATAATACTTGGAAAAGACTTGAATCAAGCCTTCAAGAGTATTTAGATGTATTCCCAGAAGCTGGGTCCTCATGTTTATGTGAATGGAATAGGTGTTGTGCAAGTGTTTCTGATTTAGGGAGGTTAGGCACTTTAGGTGTGCAAGTGTTATGGATTTAAAACACTAAAAGAAATTAATTCCTATGATCCTCCTTCAAATCCTCTGCTCTACGTGTTAAAGAAATACCTTGAATATTTCAGAAGACATAGGTGATGTAGAGACTTGAAGCTTGACGTACATGGAAATTACATTAATTTTGTGGAATACTTAGTACATAACTAAAACATACACACAAGGACCGTAATAGTTTAGTGTCGTTGGAAACTCGGAATATAATCTTCTAATCGTGGTGAAAGATCATCAACATCTCCCATAAAGATCTTCCACATTTTTTTCTTACCTAAAACCATTCTTTATATCCTGGGGAAAAGATAACATAAAAGGGGTGAGCTCAAATTCCCAATAAGGGTAAACATAGAGAACATCAAACAATCCATAAACATTTGAAAGCAAAAACATGAACAAAAAATATAAACATCAAAATCTTGAGCAAAGACATGAATCATGGAAGTACGTAAGGAATATATCATAAGGGAACATCAATCATGATAAAATAGCATGGGAATAAAACATGTAATTGTGGAAACCATTAAGCACATGTTATGATTTCCATTGTAGCCAAGGCATTGCTTCCAAGATCATCTTAGTGGACAAAGTCCCTTTCCGAATCGAGTGAACTCCTCGTTTCAGTCCTGTAACACTAAACCGGATTAACTTACCGTTCTAGCCATGTCTATCTCATGAGATATAAAATCTTTACCCAATTAATTGGAGGGAGATATAGGTCCCACCCATCTCATATTGAAATCATTCTTACTTGTGCCACAAAATAAACATAAAACATTCATCATAACCCAATGAATAAAATGGGTTTCCTGAACATCATCCCATAATAACATAATCCATATAACAAAATGGATATAATTTCATCATAAGAGAACTAAAACCATGTAAATCATAGAGACATTATACATGAAACATACACATATGAAATAAATTCATCTTGGATGGAAAATGGTTTTGATAAAACACTTGAAATGAATTCTTGAGGAAATATATCTTTTCTTATTTAAAATCATTTTCTTTTCAAAAAATGCCATGCAACTTTAAAATAAAATGGTTTTGTTGAAAATAATCATGAAATCTTGTATAGGAAGCTTCATGAAAATGAGGCCTTATGAAACCATAAAAATTTGTTCACACCGTATAAGTAAAAAATAACATTCTCCTCATACTTTTGTCGGAAAAGACAAAAAGTAACTTGTAGTGTAAATAAAAGAAAGATTCCTTCCATACCATCGGGTAAAAGTTAAAATCGGTAAAAAAGACTTTAAACTTACATGAAAAAACTTTTATAAAACAACGACATGGATGACTGAAATAACCCCGGAAAATACTTACAAATAAGCAATCTCGGATAAAAATGAGATTTTCAAAATTATCCCTTACCTTAGGTCCGATATGCTTCGTACGTATCCAAACCTCCTGTATAATGATTTAAATAATTTCATTGACTTATTAAAGAATCATATTCATTGTTATGATATCATATATGTTTCACTTATGACTTTATCTTACCCGTTCTTTTGTAAATTCCATGTTAAAGCAGCGTTTTGGGTAAAATCATTTCATTTATCGTATGTGTTTCGACTTGTCGTTCTTGATAATAATACTTATATCCTGATTTACATAATTCCAGAATGTAAAACATGATTTATATATAATATATATTCATCATATACATATATATATTATATATCGATAAATGGAATTAAATACACCGTTCATGGAGACGGTAGGCCGTACGTACGCATGAATGCTGTTTTCGTTTCCTTATTGAATTTAATGAAGCTAAATAGATGGAATAAATATATATATACATAATTCCAGTATAATTATTATTTAATATATTTCATTATTATTCATTATATAAACTTTATCGTCATTCATGTATGGTTAACATGGAGAATGAATCTCATCGCGTCATGGAGATGGTAGTCTGTATGTACGCAAGAGCGATGATATCATTCCCATAATTATTGAATAGAATTGGAGTGGATGGTATAATATATCAGAATCAGTATTATTTTATAATAAGCATATATATTTATTATTTACACCATTATACCCATCCATGTGAGGTGTTGGTGGAAAAACAGATTTCACCACAGCATGGAGACGGTATTTAGTACGTACGCACGTGTGGTGATTTCATTTTCCGTAGGATGGATAAATGGTGAAATAGGGTTGTTTCATAATTATAATGAAATATCATTATATTATTGATACTGATGTTATTACTTCATAATAAAACAACTAAATAAGAAGAAGTGGAAGAATAAATAAAGTTCAAAGAATCGGTAATGAATATTTCCTCTTCTTTGAAGTGCCTCTTTGAGACCTCCTCTTAGGGCACTAAAATTGGTCATTTAAGAAGACCAGGACCTCTAGGATGTTTCTAGGGAAGTGGGAAAGTAAAATGTTCAGGGGTTTGCTGAGATTGAAAGCTCAAATTGCTGTGAGGAGGAGAGGGAGGAGGTTCCTTTTATAAGGGAGGAGAGGGGCACCTTTTGAATAACGAAAAATATTATTTTATTATAAAGTCATATTCGGGTTTTAGTAGCTCAAAATTGAGTTATTTCGAAGCTAAGGTGGGTATGGGTATAAATACTCTCATAAAATAGAATTTATAAAAGTTTAGGTATCTATTTTAATCTTATCATTTAGATTTAACTTTATGTTAGATAATTTAATTGTTACCATGTCTTCTTGTTTTCTTACACATTAAGGTTAATAAACAAACTATAACAAGAAAAAAGAACCCAAAGTTGTTTATTATTAATATATATAACCTTATATAAGTCATTTGGCCTAACCATAGATTTTTAGGAATAAAATAACAATTAATAATATAATATTTGTTTTAAAAACTATTTTATGCCAATTTTGACACAATTTGGTAATTGATTTTTTGTGAAAATCATAACAGAATGTTTAGTTCGAAAAAAGTTAATTAAATCAATACTAACATGTCATATTAACCTAGAAAATTAGTGTAATTAATTAAAAGTCTCAAATTACATTTATTTGGGTATTTATAACATCAACTATTTCAATATTTTATTAATAAGATAATTACTGCATCATCTTTCTGTCATAAATAAATTAAATTATTTAATGTCTAAAAATTAAAAATAAACTACCATTATGTAGGAAATAGTTTTAGATTTATAATGAATATTTATAGTCGAATTTATCTCAATTAAAACCCTATATTAAATATTATTTACTTATTAAACATTGATTTTAACTATTTTAACACTTCTTTAAATAAATTAATAATAAATGTCCTAATCTAATCCAAGTGGGCCTAAATGGCCATATTTTATTCCTATGGTTGTTTTTGGTCGAATTAAACTTATCCAATAGAATTAGGACATGTGTTAGGGTAATAATAATATCATTTTTACTCTTAATTACCCTATTTACTTTTAACCGTGGTAAATAAAAGTAAAAGTTTACTATTCACCAAAAAATATTTTCCTCTCATTGAACCACATTTTACATACTGAAATCATTTTTGTCTCTCGGGTTTTTGAAATTCCATTCACAAAAGCGGTAAAATTAGGTTTTATGTAAACTTGCAAATTCTCCTAGGAGATAGGTAAAGGACGGTCAAAAGTTCAATAAAAGTTTTATATATCTAAAATTATTATAAAATGACTCCAATGAATTACATTGAACATATATAGGTATTATGTATCAATTTTTACCTAAAATAAATTTAAATAAAATAAATAATTATTTAAATAAAAAGTCGGTTTTTGAATAGTAACAAAGTGTTTTCACTATTCATCAAAAATTGAAAGTTTTCAGAAAAATACCAAATCTTCACCCTAGGCTAATTTCGATATTATGAATCCAAAAATGAAGTCCATTTTGAAAGATAATATTTATAAAATTTCAAAAAGTGGGTATTACTATTCATAACGGCTAGTTTATACAACATATCGTTGATTAGCGAAACTCGGTATTGTGTACAACACACGCTATCGTGGAAGGTCGCGATTGCGTGTAATGCAAGCCAAGTCAGGGATGCATGTTGTGAAAGCTCCTTTTGGTGTAGCGTACAACACAAGATACTAATAAAATTAAAAAGAATATTTTTCATAAAATCTCGGGGTGTTACATTCTACCCCCCTTAAAATGAATTTCGCCCTCAAAATTCATTGGGGTTATAAATGGTTTACTAATCAAAAGTTTCTTTAATAGAAACCCACATTGTAAAAAGGAATACCAAAACTTGGCTTTAAAAACTAATGTATGAAACATAACGGTTACCCAAATTAACTAATCGCTGGGTTTCCTCATAGGTGAACATAGGTGAAAATATCGATATGGAAGAGAAATCTAACCATCTTGTTCTGATGGAGAGTGGTAGAGAACATGGATATGGAGAATCCTTCAATCACAAATCCATAGAATTGTGATGATCTAAGGTACCATCTGATTCATCGGATATAAGGGAACTAGGACAACATTTTTGGTTTTCAAGATCATTTCCCTAAAGTTGATGAATTAAAAGCAATACTTACATGATTTTTGAACAATTTCACTATTGTTTGTGAATTGAACAATTTCCACTTCATACCTTAAATAAATGAAGTTGAATTTGTTACTCATGATGTGTTAGTAGATTATGTGATAGAATGATGGGTCATTCCATCTATTTCAAAGAAAAGGTTAGAAAAAGTTATCAAATATACATAAGTCCATCTATGGTGAGGTTAATCATATACGATTCCAAAAATGAACTTATACTTCATCAATCATGCTGCTTAATAAAATAAAACTAGTTTCTACTAACTAGGGACTTCCTGTAGGCCATTAGTATGCGATAAAGGCCAGTCGCACTTCGGTTGTGGGTTCGATTCCCACAGCCTTATCCGACGCGATGGGATGTTGCCCATCCTGCAGGTTGTCCTTTTTCGAAAACTACATTACTATAACATCTCATCAATAATATCGAAAAAGTCTATATCCTTAAATAATACTATCTTATGTCCAACATAATTCATTCCAATCTTTAGGCTTATCCATAATATTCCAGCCCATTGTCATATTATAGTGAAAACGATTACCATAGATTTCATATAACAAGCATGTTAATATCATCGTTGATCCCCATATATCATAAGATATGTCTTGTTGGTCACATTTCAAACATTCTAAGGCCTTAATCATGTATTCTCTTGATGAATGAATACCCATTGAACCTTAGTGAAAACATGAATGTTGTTAAATTTTAACACTTTCCACATAAAAAAATTCCAAAAATTCTATATACTCAAACCATAATATCACTTTGTCCTTATATCAGTCATGAGCTCATGATTACTATCATATTATTTTCTCCTTATCCCTTCATTATGGGCATTTCATCTACTTTCCAAAAATATTTCAATCACTTTTTCATGGTTACCAGTACCATATAATTATTGAAAACCAATACATAGATATTCCAAAAGTCCAAAATACCATAAACGAGATTCCATGATACTATTTTTGAAATCCCATTACATAAACACTTAATCATTACAAAACTTCATTTTCATACTCAACATCACAAATAGTGATCACATGAAACTTCCCTTTATCCTTTCCCTTAAGAGGTTTCTCACGTTGATCATCATTAACCCGTGGATTAGGGTATTTATTTTCATAATGCCCCATTTCCTTGCACTTGAATAATTGAAGTGTTATTGGATAGTTCTCTATAGTCTTTTCTCTATTCACATCAATAGAAACCTTTTTCCCATTACTTCGACAATCAACTGCTCTATGACCTTCTTTTACACACATAAAACATGTTCCAGTACCTTTTTGGCAATCTCCACCATGCTTCTTTCCACACTTTGAGCATAAAGAAACATTCATCTTCTTTTCACCATTGTTCTGAGATTTCTCCTTGAACTCCATCTTTCGTTTCTTGTCAAAACCATGAGATGGATATGTTACAACAACTTCCAGTTCTTCCTTGATATCACAACGCACAATTTCTTCATAGCTACTAAAATCTCTTATAGCTAATTCCCTTCGAATATTTGGTTTTAAGCCACTGAAGAATCGATCAACATTACTTTATTGTTGGATGATAAAGCCATATGCATACCTTGCAAGCCTTGTAAAATTCGCTTTGTATATACCAACAGATTCATCATCCTTTTTCTTTAGTTCAAGAAACTCCTTCTCCATCTTTGTACGAAGAATACAAGAGAAGTACTTATTGAAAAATAAGTTCTTGAACATGTCCCATTCCATGGACTCAATTTCATCTCATGGCCTTGTATTCTTGATAAGATTCCACCATTGATCAGCTTCACCTTCTAAATGATATACTGCTAAGATAACTTTATCATGTTTAGAGCATTGATGAAATGAAAATATCTTTTCAGTGGTACTGATCCATTGTTTAGAAACAAGTGGATCAGAAGACCCAGTGAAAGAAGGTGGACGTTTCTTCATGAAGGACTCAATAGAATATTGTTCCCTTCTCTTCTCATTTGGAAGTCCAGAATAATTCATAGCTTGTGTAAGTATAGAAATAAGATTTTTCACTCCTTCTCCCATAACATTGGTTTGTTCAAGAGGAAAATCATTGCATTGTCCATTACATTGATCAACACGGTTCCTTCGGGTTCCATCCATCGTCTAAAACCCAAAAAAGAATAGTGTGAGAGGCAAAAATCATGCTAGGGAAAACAACATAATAAAGGGGGAGTACCATCAATATCTAACATCTTAGGATAAATTCTGAGATTGTTACCATTGTTCTAGTATTATATCCTATACATATACTTATCCTTAGAGACATCCCTAGACATAACTTAGAAATATCTCTAGGGATCTCACTAATGTTTTCGCATCCTAATTTACAAAGGTTGACTAAACCTTTCCTCTGATACCAACTGTAGAGACCTGAAGCTTGACGTACATGGAAATTACATTAATTTTGCGGAATACTTAGTACATAACAAAACATACACACATGGACCGTAATAGTTTAGTGTCTTTGGAAACTTTAAATATAATCTTCTAATCGTGTTGACAGATCTTCAACATCTTCCATAAAGATCTTCCCCCTTTTTTCTTACCTAAAACCTTTATTTATATCCTGGGGAAAAGAAAACCTAAAAGGGGTGAGCTCAAATTCCCAGTAAGGGTAAACATAGAGAACATAAAACAATCCATAAAAATTTGAATGCAAAAACAAGAACATAAAATCTAAACATCAAAATCTTGAGCAAAGACATGAATCTTGGAAGCACGTAAGGCATATATCATAAGGGAACATCAATCATGATATAATTGCATGGAAATAAAACATGTAATGGTGGAAACCATTAAGCACATGTTATGATTTCCATAGTAGCCAAGGCATTACTGCCAAGACCATCTTATTGGACAAAGTCCCTTTCTGAATGGAGTTCACTCCTCGTTTCAGTCCTATAAAACTGAACTAGATTAACATACAATTCTGGAGATGTCTATCTCATGAGATATAAAATCTTTACCCAATTAATTGGAGGGAGATATAGGTCCCACCCATCTCATATTTAAATCATTCTTACTTGTGCCACAAAATAAACATAAATCATTCATCATAACCCAAAGAATAAAATGGGTTTCATGAACATCATCCAATCATAACATAATACATATAAAACAAATGGATATAATTTCATCATAAGAGAAGTAAAACCATGTAAATCATAGAGACATTATACTTGAAACATACACATATGAAATAATTTCATCTTGGATGGAAAATGGTTTTGATAAAACACTTGAAATGAATTCTTGAGGAAAATATTCTTTCTTCTTTAAAATCATTTTCTTTTCACAAAATGCCATGCAATTTTAAAAGAAAAGAGTTTTGAAGAAAATAGTCATCAAATCTTGTATAGGAAGCTTCATGAAAATGAGGCCTTATGAAACTGTAAAAATCCGTTCACGCCGTATAAGTTAAAAATAACATTCTACTCGTACTTTTTTCGGAAAAGTAAAAAAGTACCTTATAGTGTAAATAAAAGAAAGATTCATTCCATACCATTGGGTAAAAGTAAAAATGGGTAAAAAGGACATTAAACATACATGAAAACACTTTTATAAAACATGGACATGGACGATTGCAATAACCCCAGTAAATACTCACAAATAAGCAATCTCGGATAAAAATGAGATTTTCAAAATTATCCCTTACCTTAGGTCTGATATGCTTCGTACGTATCCAAACCTCCTTTATAATGATTTAAATAATTTCATTGACATATTACAGAATCATATTCATTGTTAAGATATCATATATGTTTCACTTATGACTTTATATTACCCGTTCTTTTGTAAATTCAATGTTAAAGCAGCGTTTCGGGTAAAATCATTTCATTTATCGTATGTGTTTCGACTTTTCATTCAGGATATTAATACTTATATCCTGATTTACATAATTCCTGAATGGAAAAAATGATTTATATATAATATATTTTCATCATATACATATATATATTATAGATCGATAAAAGGAATGAAACACACCATTCATGGAGACAGTAGGTCGTACGTACGCATGAACACTGTTTTCGTTTCCTTATTGAATTGAATGAAACTAAATAGATGAGCTACATATATATATATATATACATAAATCCAGTAGCATTATTATTTCATATATTTCATTATTATTCATTATATAAACTTTATGATCATTCATGTATGGTTAACATGGAGAATAAATCTCATCGCGTCGTGGAGACGGTAGTCCGTACGTACGCACGAGGAATGATATCATTCCCATAATTATTTAATAGAATTGGAGTGGATGGTATAATATATCAGAATCAGTATTATGTTATAATAACCATATATAGTAATTATTTACACCATTATACCCATCCATGTGAGGTGTTGGTGGAAAAATAGATTTCACCACGGCGTGGAGACGGTATTCCGTACGTACGCACGCACGGTGATTTCGTTTTCCGTAGGATGGATAAATGGTGAAATAGGGTTGTTTCATACGTATAATAACATATCAGTATATGAGTGATACTGATGTTATTACTTCATAATGAAACAACTAAATAAGAAGAAGTGGAATAAGAAATAAAGTTGAATGAATGAGTAACGAACATTACCTCTTCTTTGAAGAGCCTCTTTGAGACCTCCTCTTAGGGCACTAAAATTGGTCTTTGAAGAAGAACAGGACCTCAAGGATGTTTCTAGGGAAGTGGGGAAGTTAAATGGGTAGGTGTTGGCTGAGAATGAAGGCCCAAATTGGTGTGAGGAGGAGAGGGAGGAGGTGCCCTTTTATAAGGGAGGAGAGGTGCACCTTTTGAATAACTAAAAATATTATTTTATTATAAAGTCATATTCAGTTTTCAATAGCTCCAAATTGAGTTATTTCGAAGCTATGGTGGGGATGGGTCGAAATCCTCTCATCCAATAGAATTTAGGCAAGTTTAGGTATCTATTTTAACCTTATCATTTAGATTTAACTTTAAGTTAGATAATTTAACTTTTAGCGTGTCTTCTTGTTTTCTTACACTGTATGGTTAATAAACTTACTATAACAAGACAAACGAACCCCCAGATGTTTATTATTAATATATATAACCTTATTTAAGTCATTCGGACGAACATTATATTTTTAGGAATAAAATAATAATTAATAATAAAATATTTGTTTTAAAAACTATTTTATGTCAATTTTCACACTATTTGGTAATTGATTTTCTATGAAAATCATAACAGAATGATTAGTTCAGAAAAAGTTAATTAAATCAATACTAACATGTTATATTAACCTATAAAATTAGTGTAATTCATAAAAAGTCGCAACTTACATTTATTTGGGTATTTATAACATCAATTATGTCAATAATTTATTAATAAGATAATTACTGCATCATCATTGTGTCATAAATAAATTAAATTGTTTAATGTCTAAAAATTACAAATAAAATACCATTATGATGGAAATAGTTTTATATTTATAATGAATATTTATAGTAGAATTTATCTCAGGTATAACCCTATATTAAAAATTATTTAATTATTAAACATTGATTTTAACTATTTTATCCCTTCATTAAATAAATTAATAATAAATGCCCTAATCTAATTCAAGTGGGCCTAAATGGTCATATTTTATTCCTATGGTTGTTTTTGGTCGAATTACACTTATCCAATAGAATTAGGACAAGTGTTAGGGTAATAATAATATCATTTTTACTCTTAATTACCCTATTTACTTTTAACCGTGGTAAATAAAAGTGAAAAGTTACTATTCACCAAAAATTATTTTCATCTCATTGAACCAAATTTTACTTACTAACATCAATCGTGTCTCTCAGATTTTTGAAATTCTATTCACAAAAGCAGTAAAATTAAGTTTTATGTAAATTTGCAAATTCTCCTAGGAGGTGGGTAAAAGACGGTGAAAAGTTCAATAAAATTTTTATATATCTAAAATTATTATAAAATGACTCCAATGAATTACATTGAACATATATAGGTATTATGTATCAATTTTTACCTAAAATAAATTTAAATAAAATAAATAATTATTTAAATAAAAAGTCGGTTTTTGAATAGTAACCAAGTGTTTTCACTATTCATCAAAAATTGAATGTTTTCAGAAAAATACCAAAAATTCACCCTAGGCTAATTTCGATATTCTGAATCCAAAAATGAAGTCCATTTTGAAAGATAAAATTTATAAAATTTCAAAAAGTGGGTATTACTATTCATAACAGCTAGTTTATACATCATATCGTTGTTTAGCGAAACTCAGTATTGTGTACAACACACGCTATCGTGGAAGGTCGTGGTTGCGTGTAATGCAAGCCAAGTCAGGGATGCATGTTGTGCGAGCTCCTTTTGTCGTAGCGTACAACACAAGATATTAATCAAATTAAAAAGAATATTTTTCATAAAATCTCGTGGTGTTACAAGTGAAGCACTATGGAGACCAAAGCAGCAATTGGGATTTAGGTTAAATTCTTCTGTACAAATGATTGCCCCAAGGCTCTATTTATAGGAAAAAATAGGACCTTGTTCTAAATGTATTTGGGCGCTCAAGTATGTTGTGGACCATATGGAGGAGCACAAGTAGATTTCACATTGACGGCCCCATGGCCCGACTAGGGAGATTCAAATCTCATGCCTTTTCAAATCTTGATTTTCATCATGCGTTTTCGCCTCTTTTTTCTATGGAATTTACCTTAGTCATTTTTTAGACACTGTACGGAATAGAGTGTCAACGGTTTAATAAGATTAATATCAGTTCTTTTAATCATAAATTAAGGCTACATATATGTAACTCATAGAGAATAGAACATGTGTAAAAATAGCATAGTGAAATGAAAGATACGAATGATTATCCTAAATTTACTAGAGTTTAAACTGAATAACTAATAAAAAATAAGATTTCATTCTTTTTATATTAACAATTTGGTGTCAAAGCCTATTTATAAGTATTTTAGTTATTAGAAAGGCTGCATAAGTGTAAATTAATGTCACATAATTTTTATTTAGTTGAATCAAGATTTATTTTAATCATGTATTTAGGATATTTGTGGGAATTAATAGGATAAAATCATGAGTTTTGATATTATTATATCTTTGATTTTTTAATAGATAAAAATTATGAGATATTTATGTTAATTTATAAATAAGATCAAAGTTATATTATTTTATTATTTTCTATAGTGATTTGGATATCAAAACATTTATTTATTTTTGTGATTCATGCTACGATGTCTATGATTTCTAACGTAGAATATTAAACCCAGAAGATTCAAAATATATAATAATACATGGGAAAGTGAGAACTACGATATGGATTCATTCCACAGTGTTATGTTGTGAGAAGTTTTAGTTCTAGTATAATGTGATGAAAGATTTAAAAATGTTGTAGCTAAATCCATGGACCTAAATGATATTACTACATGTGGTAATACATTCCACAAAAAATATGATAGTATTAGAAGCTAAAATGAATGAAATATTGAAATTTAAGGATAAATAAAATGAGATATTTTGGAATATTATTTCAGGCCATATAAAGATATTAATAAAGGAAACATTGTACCCTATTTTTGAATACCAAAGAAATGATATTCTCATGAATAAGATGTTCTGTCGTTTTCATATATGAATATCACATTATCAATTGTAATAGTGTAATAATATTTCATATTATGTTAAATATCCACTTTATTAATGATATGTTAAAAATGTGATTAAATTTTTAATAAGATACAAATGGTTGAGTGTTTGGATGCGCTCCCATTATAATATTACAAGTCACCAGAAATAAAATAATAGAGAGGTAGAAGAGTTTATGAAATTGGTGGTTAACTTATCCTAAATATTTTATCATCATAATAGAATATGAATAACAAAAAAGGAAGAATAAAAAGGGTGTTTTATTGGAAATATCATAAATTTATTATAATTTTCATAGAAGATTAATTATTTTTCCCCTTATTTAGAGAAAGATTACTACTGAAGAGGAAGAAGTAAAAGTGTTCTTCTACAGAATCTTTCATTTATGGGTTGGTCAATCTAAATATTGAGATAATGAGACTATATATGATTTAATAATTATTTATAATCAGGATTTAAAATTCTTATAGCTAAGAATGATGATCTATTAGTACTCTTAGATAAGTGGGGTTGATTTTTGTGGATATTATTTAAAAAAGGAGGTATAACATCTATTTAAATATGAGGGACAAAATAATAAAAATTTGAATGAGACTCTAATATAATATGGATATTTATATGTGGTTAAGGATGATACCTTTCTAATGTGCATTCACATTATGATATTTGGGTTTCACCTGTGTCTTAGACTCAGCCTAAAAAACAATAATTAAGATACCCACATCAGATGGAATCTATATAAAAATAATATCTTTTTCATCTCTTTACTTTATGGAATATATAATATATGATTTTTTTGATTGATATATTCATGATCCATATATATTAATAGGTTTATATAATTTAATAGCATAATGATAAAATAGCTCTCTAAAACATTGACTACAATTATCCACCCCTCCCCTATAAAATAGTTCTCTAAAACATTGACCATAATTTGTAATGAATTAATTATTTGGAGAAGTCAGATGTGGTTGGTGAACTATTTCATTAATTAGAGACAATATCACATTGTAATGACTATGGTTGTGTGATAAAGTATCTTATATAAAGAACATAACACTATAATTATTGAATTCACACCACAAGGAGATCTTATGTTAGTTATAAATATAAATTAAAGGATCCATCCATGATAAAATTAAAACCTTTTGATATTTGAGTTCTAATTTAGATTAAGACATCTGGTTGGATCTTGTTGTCAAACTGATATCAAACAGAAATGTATAGGCTATAGAATTTCACTATTACATTTATTTTTGTAGGAATATTTATTCACACAATAAATTTGTAATATTACATGATTTTTAATTAATTCTATATTAAACAATAGATAGTTTAAAGAAATAACATTATGTTTAGCATTGTATATGACACACAACACTGAGCCAAAATGAACTGGGAATTATATTTTGTAAATATTTCTATTATTAAAAAGATAATGAATTGGTAGGTATATATATGATTAAATTAATTATGATATATATATATAAGTACCTACTCAATCAAATTTTATTAATATATTTTGTACCGACCCCGACCATAGTAGCCTTGAGTCAATGTCTCCTTTCTTACATTGGAATACGAGAGAAGGAATCACATCCTAAAGAACCTTATAGATTATTTTTCTTGGTAAAAAAGATATATACTTGGGACTTTCATTATAATTGAATAAAAAAATTGAAACATACTTTTTCCAGGAATATATATATTCCATTTGAATATCTTTACATGTCAATCATATTACACTTCATGGATTCCTGGGAAAATAAAAAAAAATAAGGGTTATCTTCAATATTCAGTAAGGGTTATGTATAACAGAATATATCATGATTAAATAAAAATATTCAATATGGAAATGTAAATTATTCAAAACAAATTCCATTTAAATTAGTAGACTCTTGTGGAATAGTAATTCAGAATCTATATGGTAATGTAAATTACTAAAAATGCATCTTATTTAATAAATAACTGAGAATTAAATGAATCTATTGATAATATCATAGAGAAAATTTCATGTATAATATTAATTAAACAATTAATATAGGTAATTATTAATTATTGGACTCGATGATCTTAGGAATCATGATATGTCTATCATAAAGACCTTGCACAAGATGGTTTAAAACTACAAGTAGAAAAGTATTTAATGGTAGCTTAACTTGTTTGTCTCATGATACCTACTGATGCATCAAGGGGATATATTATATTGGATCCACCCATAATAGTAGTTCCAAAGAATTCCTAATATATAAAATAATTTTTTTAAATTTAAACTGAAATTTTATTATAATAATGTTATTGTTTCAAGATAAATTTAACAATCACAACAAGGTTTTGATATTGCACAATACCTTTACCACTGGGTATGTTTCATGTCAAATCTTCTTATATGAAATGATTCAAATTGAAACATGAAATTAATTGAATATTTAATTAATCATGATATTGCATGTAAATTTTTTAGTGTATATATCATATAAATGTGAATCGTTTCATAATAACAAATAAGTCCCACCAAAATGTAAATTGATACGAAATCCCATACCTCACACTTCTTTTTGGTTGAACACAAATTGAATTCATGTATAGTGGTTTTAAACATGTTATTAACTTATTCTAGAATAATAATAATATTTATAAGATCATATATGGTCCTCTTATACAATTTTGACACATGTTTTTAATAGGATTTAATTATTTTCATTGTTTAAGGTGTTAATCGCCTTATTTTCTCATACCTACATTCTTATGAAAGTTTCATATATTGTCAATATTATATAGTTCCATAATATCAATAATAATAATCATGAAATATTTTTCATATATTTACATAAATTTTAATGTTAAAACTAATCAGGAATTATGGTTCTCAAAAATGACATTTCTTACGATCATGGAGACGGTAGGTTGTATATACATAAGAGTAACACTTCTATATAATATCTATCATTATGGAAATGTGTTAAGTGATATTTTAACTTTTAAATATTGACAATAATATCAAAAATAACATATTATATTCTTATATAAATAATATATGTTCCGTGGTTATAAAAATAGATTTATATCATTTCGTGAAGACGGTAGTCCACACATACACAACTAATCTTATCATCTTTACAAGAGTAAACAAGAAATAAAGTGAATGATATATATATATTATCATTTAATAATTATATCACATATTTTTATTAATATTATCTTTATCACCTTTCATGTGAAGCATTAGTGAAAGAAGAATCACATCACTTCACGAGGTGGTAGTCTGCCATACACACGAGCGGTGTTGTTTTATATCCTATGGAATAGAATGTAAAAAAGATATATATAATATTGTGAATAAATACATATAACTATGTGATAAATATAATATTTAAATAATTTATATCCATAAATATACCCATCCTTGATTGGTGGAATAGAAAAATGAACAACATCGGTTCGCAAGGTGGTAGTATGTTGTACACACGAATGATAATTTAGAAAAACATTTTAGGGAATAAGAGATGGTTTTAGTTCATTAAATTATTATAAAAAATAATATAATATGGAATATAATGATTTTTTATATTAGCATGGTATAATAAAAATTGAAGGAGGTGGAGAAAGAAGTAAAACAAAAAATGCCTTATTATAAAAATTACCTCTTCTTTGGGTATGCTCATTAGAATTGCAAAAAATCATTCCTATAATGGATTTTTGAAACAAAATAAGGCATATAGGATGATGGAAGGTATTTTTGGAAGTTATTTAATCTATATTTCAAGAGAAATATGGCATGAGATGTGGGAATAAGTGGGGAGAGTGTCATTTTATTATTAAGGAGGAGTGAAATTCTTTTACAAATGAAAAAGTATTCACTATTAAAAGGTCAATATTACATCTAGGGGATCCTTTATGGATAATGAATGTGGATGATGAATACTATGGTCGGGACAGACCTCCAAATCACAATAAAACAAATGTTTTAAACATTTTGTTCCTTAACTCCTTTGATTCCTTATTTTTTACATTTCGGTTTTTCATTATGGTAACTAGTTTTCTAACCTAAGTAATATTTTATTTAAGAAAAAATAAAATGATCCTTAATTTATAATATAGAACAAATTATTCTGAATAATAAATCCAATTTATAAAACAAAAATTCTATGTGCGGTGAAAATTAATTTTATCACAAACGCATGTAATATGAAAAAACCTCTTCTAACCTTATCCACACTGGCCACGATTTTTTTCTATTTAACTATCTATATAGTCATTATAAAATAATTATTGTTCTATTATTGGAACCTATTGAATATTTATTAAAATTTATAAATAAATTTGTAGAATATAGAATTTTCTAGTAATTTTAAATCATTTAATAAAATACAATTAATCACAAAAATTTTTAATGTAAACTTTGAAATTATTCATTTATGTTGAATTTAAAAATTTTAAAAAAATATTAAATACTAAAATATTGTTTTAAAAAATATTTCACAAAATATATTCATAAAATAAAATAATATAATACAATAATTCATTCAATTTACATCACCTTTATTATTTTTACTATCAGTTGTTTTATTTTTTTTAATGAAATAATTAATCTATTGGCATTTCTTAAGCATTTTAAGTAACTAATTCATCCCAAAAATTTAAAGATAAATTTTTATGATAATAAAAATAAATATATTTAATGATAATATGGATAAATTAATAAATTTTTTTATCCTTATTCAAAAGTATTATATATATTAAAATCATTAATATTACCTTTTTTTATTCTCTTTACATAACATATTATATGGTTTATATTGAAGGGAATGTTTCAATAAATTTCCATATTTAATATAATTTGATTGATATGTTAAAAATAAACAAATTAAATTAAATTTAGATAATATTTTAGGTCATTTTTACTCTTATCATTTTTGGTTCCCCCCCTAATAAATCAATTTTTACAATAAATGTAGTAATTAATTTTTACAACATTCACTATTAATTTTTATAAAAAAAATAATCTTTCCATATTGGAAATTATAAATAATTCTAAAAAAAATTAAACCAATTATAAAAAATAAATTCAAATAAGGGGGAAATTTTAATTTAAAATTAATACAATGTATGTGTTAAGAAAGTGAGTTTTTAAAGTGAAAATGATTAAAGGTTTGTAAAGTTTATATATCAAAATTCTATATAAAAATATTGAAAATTACCAAAATTGGTTTAATTGATGTATAAATGAACTAAATTTAAATCAAAATAAAATAAATATGTATTTTAATAGTATAAATTATTTAGACTAAATTAAAATTTTCAATAAATATTCAGTATTTTTCGCTATTCATCAAAAATGTACCTTTTCATAAAAATTCCAAAACGTCAACCAAATGTAATTTTGATATTTTTATTTAAACAATTATGATTATTTTTACTCATAGATTTTCTAAAATTGAAAAAAAAATTAATTTTAAAGTATGTTCATAATGAAAGATTCATCATTATTTGAGAAAAATACAGTTTTTCAGAAGCATATCATTTTTCTTTCAAATAGTCCTTATTTTAATTATATTATTTATACCACTAAGAATCATGTGTGAAATATATATTCTAATAATTTCATTAATCATGGTTAGAAACTCAACTATAATGGATAGATGATTATTTTCATTTTAAATATTATTATTTATTATTATATTATTGTTCAGTAAAACTCTGTCTTTCATATAACACATTATATAGAAGAAACTAATTGTTACATGTATTATAATTTATCAAAGAAATTAAATTTATTATAAAAGAAATATATTTAAAAGGATTGGGTTATTATATTATATTCTAGTCTTTCTATTTCATTTTATATACACTATTTAATAGAATTATCTTCTGTTAAAATATTAGGGCATTACATTATCCCAAACATAAATAAATCGAACCCAGTCAATTTAATCTTGTTCTAAAAATAAAGGGTTTAATGTTTTAAAATTAATTTTTTTCAGAACCCAAATCATAAAAAGTGTTAATAAATTATCCTCCTAATAATAAAATATGGGTACTATAAAGATCATATGGAATAAGAAATAATTTTATTCTACAAATGGTATATTGGTGGAAAGTAAATATATAGACATAGATAAAAATAAAAAATAATTATAAAAAGTTATTGAGGTCACTGATCACAAAAAAGTGAATGATAAAAATATACTTAAGGGATACAAAACAATAAATATATAATGATTTAAAATACTACCTGATTCATTTAAAATGAATGTAATTGGATAACATTATTATTTCGAGATCCTTTTCCTAATGTTGAGGAATTCGTTGATTATATAAAAATATAACGAAATATTATTACTTGATAAAATTATTTTTTATAATAAAAATTCCATCATATGGATGTGCTTCAATAAATTTCCAATTAATCCCTTACTTCATGAAATGAACATCCAAAAACCTATTTTTTTCAAAAGAACTAAAAATCACTTTGAACAGATTGTAAGATATATAAAAGAGTGAATTGTTTTTCTATCTATCTCTAATTATTCTCAAAAACCAATATGGTTAGAAAATGGTGTCCTATATAATAAATTCATTTCTAAAACACAAAATTAACTCCACATTTAAATCATTAATATTTATATTTTAAATCATTTAACTAATGATACATTAACTAGGGCATTGTGTAGGCTAGTGGTAGGTATTAAACTCTTTCAGTCCTTCATTTGTGGCTTTCGGCACCACTACCTTGCCGAATGAGAATAGTTTTCACACAGTATTAATCATGCCCTTTTTATAATAATATATTAATATAATTTCAATAATTTTATCAAAATATTATGATGGACATCATTGAAATAAAATAAATCGTTAGATGACATTTTAATATGGTTTTCAATACAACCTTTTATTACAATGTCCAATTTTAACTCACCAAAATTTTATCAAAGGAATTTATCTTTTTATAATTATATTATATAGAATAAGTAACATAAATCCATATATAAAACACAATAAAAACTTTATTGATGAAGAATGAATGAAATAAGTGGTATTTAAATATATTAATGAACCCATATCAATGAAATAGTAACATGACCATTATAATAGTAATTTAACTATTAGGAATAATAATCAAGCCAATAGAGTGGTGACCTCACCTATTAAAGTATAAATAAAATTTAGGAATATTATTAATGAAAATATAATATATTTATATCATTTAATATGTAAATAGGTTTCTCTAAAATGATAAATTAATTATTTGTATTTTTGTGAAACACAATTATTTATTTAAAATTTTATAATGAATATAATGATTTTAATGAAAACTTTTTTTCATAAAATAGATTAATAAATTAATAGTTTGTTTTATTATGATTATAAGATAATTTTATGAGGCCTAAATTAATTTTTCAAAGCATTATAAAAACAGATAAAATATTAAAATCTGTATGTTTCGAGTAAATGAAAATATTATTTTAAAATTAAATTTTTCATTAATATAATATAATTTTAAAAGGATTAATTTCATTTTTTAAATATATAAATTGAATAATTTTTAGAGTGAATTTTTTAGATTTTTCTAAAATAGTTGAATTTTTTGTGAATCGTGAAATATGGTAATTTACGGTATTATACATTATAAGTTAAATACACTATTTCATGAATCATTTCTGATTTAAGCACCATAATATTGAACTATTATTCTTTCATTACCCTTCTGTTTCATTATAATCAAAACTATTCATAATCATGATCAAAAATAATAAAATAATGAATAAAATAATCAAAAAACACCCTTCTCCTCCACTATAAATACCACCCCTCAACACCTCATGTCCTCACACACATAAAGCATTGAATCCTGTCAAATTTCTAAAAATTAAATTTCCTAAACCTATCCCCCAAGTTCTTTTATATTATTTATCACCCAACATACCATTTCAAGGTTTCTTAAAGAGGTTCTCATGGATAATAATTCAAGATGTAAGATCCCCTTTTATTCTTTTAATTTTCTTCTAATTTAATTTCTTTTCTTTTCTTAAAATTCCCTCACCTACCCTTATACATCTTTCACACTAACTCTAGTATCGTATAAATACTATAATTTTGTTATGTTAATATAATATCCATCATCAAACCTTTATCCTATCTCTTTTATTCTTAAAATAAACACATTGTTTGTGATGTGTCAATTTACCACCATCATAGATGATGCATTTTAATTTCCACTTTCAAGTATGGTCATGAAGCAATATTTATTATTTAGGCGGACTATAAATATTTTATTAAAACATATTAATTTTTTTAGAACTAGTATATATACAAAATATTAATTAATATAACAAAACTAGTGTGTGATGATCGGAGAAACACCAAAATAATCTAAACTATTAACATTAACATTTTATCTAATAAATCATCCTTATATGTTGAAAAAATGATATATAATACCATTAAATCTCATGTAAGTTCATTAATAACATATAAATTCATTTTTTAAAACTATTCCTATTTTACATGATCTTTCATACTGATATTCAAATGAACAAATCATGGGAACAATGGAAGAGAACATTTCCAAATGAAGAGATTAAATTTTATAACTCAAAAAAAATTCCATGAATGAACATAATAAAATTATACAAAATAAAATTTAATTTTAAGATATTATAAATTAAATTATTAATGAACCCAATTTCATTATTCAAGACATTAATTTCATGTTTAGAACACATTCGGATATAAGTTAAGGGTTTTCTCATATCACTCTTATTACAAAGGGATATGCCTTATTCACCACAATTTATTATGTGTGGTGTATTTACAATATCTATTGATTTATCAAATCATGGATCTCTTTATATTCAATGTATTAAATGTTTAATTTTATGATCATTAATTTTATGGGCCATATGATTCGATTATCTCCAAAGTGGGGAGGTATTCTCCCCGAACCTCGATTTTTCATTCGGGTTACACTTTCTCTCTCTTTACCACAATTTAATTCTTCATTATGTTTATATAGTTCTTCAAAATTATGTTTTTATTTCCAAAAAAATATATAAATATCATTTCATCCTTATTTTATGGGTAAATACATGTTTTACAAGGTTTTCATTACAATTCCTCTCGATAAACATGCCTAATTTAGTGGTACTTCCCAATTTATCATTCATCTTCAACTAAAATCCATATTATTTATTAAGAAACCAATATTTTTCTAAAATAAATAATTTTATCTTAAAAACCATCTTAGTTCATGTCACAACCCATCCTCGGGGCTCATGTTGTGACTACCCCCAAGCCCGCCTTCCATAGGCCAGGGCTAGAGACTAGCACTAAGGCGTAAATCCCGGTAAAAAGGGAAGGCATTGCCTTTGTAAAGTAAACAAACACCATAGAGCAAGCAAGAAGTAGAAGTAAACACTAAGTAAAAACTGAATACAACAGTAAGTGCGAAAAAGTAAGTGGGCCAGAATACAAACCCAAACTGAACGTAAAGTACAACTGGAAAGGGGAAACATCAACGGAAAAGTAAAGCCACATCATTGAACCGTCCACTAAAAGTCCCACAAGAAGGGTGAGTACAGATAGCCTCCACAGCTCCTCGGGTCCAGCCGTCCGCTCCGAGTACGTCTTTCCCAGTGGTCAACCTCCTGGTACCGTCCTGCTCCGCAAGCCTCAACCATGATCAGCGTTGTCCGTCATCTGCAACCAACACAACGTAGTGTGGGCATAGCCCGTGCAGGGGTGAGTATAAGATACTCAGTAGGGACCCCGAGACCCCTGAAGGTCTCCCAGAATCCACAAAGGAAAGATACAATCACGAATTAACATTCGACACTACATTGGTATATGGCCATACATATACCTAAGTATTCAAATCTCGTTCGGCTCCAACATCCGAGCCCATGTACAACCCAGTCCACACAAGAAGAAAAACGTAAATCCACACAGGATAGCACAACACAATCCACATAGGAAAGCAAAACAGGATTCAGCTCACACAGGTATACTTCTTTGAATGACGATAGAGATGATCAGATATAGCCACTGCTTTATCTAAGTCGTCGGACCCACAAAGGATCGATAGGTACTAACAGCCGCAATAACCCTCAAAGGATCTAACCCACACAGGATCGATAGGTAACTAACCCCCGCAATGACCCACAAAGGATCTAACCCACACAAGATCGATAGGTAACTAACCCCCGCAATGACCCACACAGGATCGGACCGACACAAGATCTGTAGGTGATGGCCCACACAGGACCGATGAGCGCTGACCCATATAGGATCGGACCCACACAAGATCTGTAGCACTGATCCACGTAGGATAACTAAGTTTTGTAGTCATCATCGTCGAATCCACTGAGGATCTCTGCACAGTCGTCGTCGTCGTCGCAGTCGCAACCAGCTCTAGGGTTCCCGCACACAGCAAGCTCGTTCAGGAGGGTCCTCTCCGCGAGCCGAGAGGCTGATATATCAACTGACACATAGTCCATAGTTGATGTATCCAAAAGTTACGTATCGTCAATAGAAACTCAATGCCACAGACGGCGCGTCAATGGGACGCCCGGTCTGAGAGTTATTGGCTTTTTCGTCCGAGGGGCCCGGTTGGTTTTTAAGTCAAAACCAACCCGACCGTACTCCAAATACGTCCAAAACTTAGGCAGAGTAAGCCAAAAGATCTGTCTCACATAGAGGAATCAATCAAAGTCAATGGTACGTCAATCGGACGTCCGGAGCTCAAGTTATAAGTGTTTCCGCTCCGAGGGCCCGGTTGGTTTCGTGTACGAACCAACCTGGACAAACCCAAGGTACTCCGAAACCTTTAGTATGATATACCAAAATGACCATCTCGATCCAAGGATCACATCGGCGCTAACGGCGCGTCAATCGGAGTTTGTAGCCCAAGATATGGGAAAAAGACCGAAAGGGGTCTGAAAACGGGGGGGATCTGGGCCCGGACCGACCCGACCAGACCCCCCCTGGGTCGGCCCAAACCGGGTCGACCTGAACCGGGTCAGGGTCTGGCCCAGCTGTACGCGACCCGGTACAGCCGGCGCGGCCTGGCCCGGCCTGGGTCTGACCCGGCTGGCGCTGGCTGGGTGGCCAGTGGGTCGGCTCGACCATTACAGTCGAGCGACGCGGGATGGAGGCGCGCTGCCCCCACGTGAAGGAGTCGCGGCCCTGCGTGGAGCTGCCCTTGCTAGCGGACATGGCCGGCTTCCGTGTCTCGTCCACCTCTGGTTCTGCGCTGTCGCTTGACCGCACCCTTCCGTCGGGGCTTCAGCTGCGGCGGCTCCTCCCAGCGGCGCGCCGGGCGCCGCAGACACCTGCCGTCGGCACCGCCGTGCCAGCGAGGCATGCCGGCGGGCTGCTCCGTGGACCACCAGATGAGTTCTAGTGGTCGGAAATGCATTTCGTCTTCGCCGTTGTCCCTCCTGTGGCCCGTCCTTCACTGCGAGGACCTCACATCGCCCGTGCGGCTTGTTTTGAAGTCCTCCGCTGTTCCGCACACCAAGAACGAAAAGGTCGGTGGGTTCGGACTTGTTCGTTGGTCCGCACCCACCGTGTTAGCAGTTTTAAAATTCTCACAACAATCATTTAAACAAACCATGGATATAATCACATAGATTAAAAATAACATAACCCCTACCTCAACGTTGTCCTCGAACGTGAGTTCGTCGTGGAATTAACCGTCGCGGAATATGAGAATCGTCGCTTCGCGAAAGGGGGGTGTCGCTGTCGTCGCGGTACATAGCATTGTGTAGACAGACTCTGAGGATTAAAATCACACAGATTTATGATGCACCAATAGAAACCATGTCTAGGATAGATTTCAAAATGAATTAAGAGAACCGCAATCCCCTACCTCAATCAGTTGTTGATTGAAGATTGTCGCAAGGAAGGAATGTCACGGAAGAAACGTCACGGAAGGAGAATCGTCGGCGTCACGGTACACGACGTCGCGTCGTCGATCTCTGAGGGTTCGGCGTTCTTTGTCGCCCTTCGTTGAAGGCCGGTGTTCTTCGCGTTCTTCGCATTCTTTGCATTCTTCACGAAGAAGGATGAATATCTTCAACCATTAGAGTTTCTCCAAATCCTCTCAACAAGAAACCCATCAACAAAAAAGTGTTGGTCTTATTTTATTTCCAGGCCAACAATTTGATATTCAAAGATAAGAAACGAACAATTAATTCGAAGAATTAATTGTAACAATTTAACTACCCAATTTAATGGGGTGTTTCTTAACTAGAAAAATGCACGTTTGACTTTCATTAAAGAGGGGGTTGCGGGTACGTTACTTAGGAGGGAAGAAACAGTGGGGCTCATGCGGGCCCCACCTAAAAAATATCCTACCAAGTGGGTAAGATATTTTTGGGTTCCACCCTATCCGGTTAACATAGATAAAGTGTCTTTAAGTGGCTTTAAGTGAGATAAAAAAAATTGTTGCACCACTTTTATTTTATTTCTTAACTTAACCCCAAAAATTAAAAACCACACCCGAGCAAACGCAACTCCGGAAAAGGTGTTTCTAAGAAAAAATCGGTGCTGCTATTCCATCGGTGCCCTTGGAATTTGATTCCGAGCACCGGTTCAAAAGTTATAAAACCCCGCTCATTTGTTCACTAAACGTACACGAGCTAAACTTCAGAAAAAGATTTCGGGCATACCGGGCCTCGGAATCAGGTGCCGTCAGAAACTGCGTTTTTTTAAAATTACAAAAAAAATTAAGAAAAAAATTTCATTGAATTTTACGGGTCTTTACATCACTCCCACCTCAGGGATTTACATCCCCGTAAAGATACATCATAAACTAGGGAAACAAATGTGGGTATTGAGCACGCATCTGAGCCTCCCGCTCCCAAGTGCTCTCCTAGAGGTTCTCGTGCTACCATTTGATGCGCACTAGAGGAATCGATCGTCCACGTAGGACCCGCTCCTGTCGATACTCGATCTCCACAGGGATCTACGAAAATGTCACCCCATCATCAATTTCAATCTACCCATGGTCAATGATTTGCCTCAGGTCGTGCACGTATCTTCTCAGCTGAGATATGTGGGAGACGTCGTGCACCCGGTGCAACTGAGGTGGTAAGGCCAGGAGATAAGCCACCTCTCCAATCCTGCTAAGGACCTTGAACGGTCCGATGAAGCATGGAGACAACTTTCTTCCTCGGCCAAATCTCCGTAATCCACGTCGAGGTGAGACACGCAGGAATACGTGGTCACCATCCTCAAACTCTAGTGGCCTCTGCCTCCTGTCAGCAAAGGACTTCTGCCGGCTCTGAGCTGTCCTCATCCGCTCCTGGATGACCTGGACCTTCTCTGTCATGGCCAGGACTATCTCCGCTCCCACAAGTGCTGACTCCCCAGGGTCTGTCCAGCACAAAGGAGATCTGCAAGGTCGGTCGTACAACACCTCGTAAGGTGCCATCCCGATGGTGGAGTGGTAGCCGTTGTTGTACGCAAACTCCACCAAGGGTAGGTGGTCCTCCCAACAGTGACCAAAGTCGAGGACACATGCGCGAAGCATGTCCTCTATAGTATGTATGGTCCTCTCTGCCTGACCATCTGTCTGAGGGTGAAAGGCGGTGCTCAGAAGTAGTTGCATCCCGAACGCCTCCTGCAACCCCTTCCAAAGCTGGGAAGTAAATTGAGAATCTCGATCAGAGACAATAGATGATGGAACACCGTGAAGCCATACAATCTCCTGAACATAGAGGCATCCCAAGCTGTCCACTGAGCCCTGCTCTCTAATGGGTAAGAAGTGATCCGACTTGGCGAGTCAGTCGACAATCACCCAAATGGAGTCGTGACCTCTGGAAGTGCGTGATGTCCAGTCACAAAGCCTATAGATATCCCGTCCCACTTCCACTCCGGGACCTCCAAGGGCTGTACCAAGCCTGCTGGTACCTTATGCTCTGCCTTCACCTGCTGGCAGGTGAGGCATCGAGAAACAAACTCTACCACATCCTTCTTCATGCCCGGCCACCAGTGATGTCGTCTGAGTTCTTGGTACATCTTCGCCACTCCAGGATTTACCGCTAAGGGAGAAGTGTGAAACTCTCTCAGTACATCCTCTCGCAAATCAACTGGTACCAAGGTACGTCCTCTGAAAAGGAAGTCGTTCTCTCCTCCTACAGATAATCCATCAGGTTCATGTCCTGAGGATATCTGCGCACGCCACGTCTCACAATCGGCGTCCCCATGTTGTGCCTCTCTGACCCACTGTAGTAGTGGAGGGGTGACTTTGAGAGAATGAAGGATGGATGCTCTATCTCTATCCATGAAGGATATCTTCAAAGCGGCTAGCTGCTCTATCGCCTCCTCAAGTAGCTGAATGCCCGTCCTCCTGCTGAGAGCATCGGCTACCACGTTCCCCTTCCCAGGAGTATAGACTATCTCAAAGTCATAGTCCTGGAGGAACTCGAGCCATCGTCGATGTCTCAGGTTCAGGTCCTTCTGAGATAAGACGTACATGAGACTCTGATGGTCAAAAAAGACTGTAAAGCGCTCACCCATCAGGTAGTGTCACCATGTCTTCAGAGCGAAGACCACTACTGCTAACTCCATGTCATGGGTAGCGTAGTTCTACTCATGCAGCCTCAAATGATGTGATCGATAGGCGATCACCACCTGCTCCTACATCAAGACACATCTGATTCTGGTCCCTGATGCATCGCATTAGACTACGTACCCTACTCCCTCCTCCGGCAACCTCAAGATAGGTGCGCTGGTCAATCTCTACCTCAGCTCCTGGAAGCTCTGCTCACATCTCTCTGACCACACAAAGGGTTTCCCCTTCTTCGTCAAAGTAGAGAGTGGTTCCGAAACTCTGGAAAGTCTGGCACAAATCTCTGATAGTATCCAGCTAGTCCCAAGAAACTCTACACCTCTGTCACGCTCCTCGGTGGCTCCCAACTTAGCACTGCTTCAATCTTCATAGGATCCACCACAACTCCCACCTCAGAGATGAAATGCCCTAAGAAGAGGACCTCACGTAACTAGAACTGACACATAGAGAGATTTCCATAAAGATGGTGCTCTCAGAGTGTGTCTAGTACAACCCGTAAGTGTTAGGCATGCTCCTCCTCAGTCATCGAGTAAATCAGAATGTCGTCGATGAAGACCACGACAAATCGATTGATGTATGGCTGAAAGATCTTGTTTATAAGGCCCATGAACACTTCTGGAGCATTGGTTATGCCGAATGGCATAACCAAGAACTCGTAGTGGCCATACCGACATCTGAAGGCCGTCTTCTAAACGTCCTCATCCCGAACGCTGAGCTGATGATATCCTGACCTGAGGTCTATCATAGAGAACCACCGTGCTCCCTTGAGCTGATCAAAGAGGTCATCAATCCTCGGTAGCAGATACTTAATCCTCACTGTCACCTAGTTCAGGCGACGATAGTCAACACAAAGTCGCAAGCTCTCTTCCACCTTCTTGGCGAACAATATCGGGGAAGCCCATGGTGTAACACTGGGTCGGATGAATCCCTTTCCCTGCAAGTCCTCCAACTGTACCCGTAGCTCTCGAAGCTCGGCGGGAGCCATCCAATATGCTGTAGTGGATATCTGGGCTGTCCCGGGGTACAAATCTATATAGAAGTCTACCTCTCTGTGAGGAGGTAGTCCTGGAACATCGTCAAGAAAGGCGTCCGCATACTGATCCACCACTGTAGGAAAACTAGGACTCTGCATTTCAACTGCTCCTAGGATGAGGCTAGACAAATGATGAGTGATGGGTTGTCCTCTCCTCTGCAGAAGTCCGTCCTGTGCTGTGAAGGCTCCCTTCTCTCCGGTGAAGGTGAACCTACTCCCGTCGGTGCGTACACATCGCACCTTGTTCCTAATACAGTCGATCTGAGCGTGGACAGTAGATAACCAATCCATGCCCAAGATGACGTCGTAAGGCCTCGACGTAGCTACAAAAAGATCACATCCGAAGCTCTCACCTCCTAGAGTAATCTCATAGTGCCGGCACCAGTGCGTAATCGTTGAGTCTGCTCCTGTAGGAGTCTCTAGCTGTAAGGATCGAGCCAGCGGCTCTGTCGGAATCTTCGAGCTCAGAACAAGGGCAGTGTCTATGAAAGAATGACTCGCTCCTGTGTCTATAAGAACTGCAGAAAGGGTGGAATAGACACAGATAGTACCACGAATCATCTCGGGCGCTCCGTGGTCGTAGGCCTCCGCTAGCTAGAGTTGTGCTTGTCTCTGCCCGCCAGCTCCCTGTGGTTGGGGTGGACCTCCTGGTGGTGGTAGTGGAAGAGCCTCAAAGCATCGCCCACCACCTACTTCTCGGCTAGCTCCACTGCCTCGTCCGCCGACTCCCTGTGGACCACCACGGTCGACCCTCTACCTCTACTTGGGTGGCCCCTCAACCATCTACTGCACCTCTGCACGGCGGGTCGGGCAGTCACGAGCCATGTGGCCCTACCCCCCACATGCGTAGCACTGCCTGCCTCTCGAAAGACTGGCTCTGCGCTGTGTGCCCCGCACTGCTGAGCCAGTGTCCTGAGGTCATATTCCTGAAGGTCTGGTCTGCCTGGAACCATGAGTCATTTGTCGGCTGCCTGCTACAGAAGACTACTACATTTCGCCCCACGGTAGGTCTCGCTGCTGAAGAAGGCTCATCAAGGAAGCTCTCGATCAAAAGGGCTCGCTCCAGTACTCCTTCCGGAGTCGAAATGCTGAGGGAGATCAGTGATGCCCTAATCTCATGCCTCAATCCCTACTCAAAAGTCGGGGCTCAGAAGAATGGGTCTCATACCATGTCTGTCAAGTAGCGCGAGAGATCGGTAAATCTCTCCGAGTACTGGGCGACTGTCAAGCTGCCATGTTGTAGCTGTAGAATCTCCTGGATTTGCACTACACGGAGGGTGGCTGGGACAAAATCTGAGCGGAATAGGCTCTCAAAGTCCGTACAGAGGAGAGATACCTCATCGTGCACCTGGAGCATCAAGCTCATCCATCTGCCTGCTGCCGCGTGCGGTAGGCTCGCTGCGAGGATCACCATGAGGTCTGCTGGTGTCGTCACTAACCTGAAAACCCGTACGACTGCCTCCAGCCAGTCCTCGGCTGCCTGGGGATCCATCTCCCCGTGGAACCTGGGCGGTCGCTAGCACTGGAACTCGTGCAGTCCACTAAGGCAACGTGCATCGTCAGTGGCTGGGGCTGGAAGCATCGGCTGTTCGGTGGGTAAAGGTATCGCTGGTGCCTCTGCTGTCAAAGGGCCATGTACCGAAGCCTCGTCGCTCGGCGGGCTGTCGTCATGCACAACTCTCGGAACCCTAGCTGACTGCCATCGTGTGGCCATCCTGAAAAGAAACAGGTGCGCCACGGTCAGAACAGTATACCTGGTGAGCTGACATAAAGTAATCACAAAGAAAACTTGAAACACACATGCAATCAATGTTTTCGTGCATTAAGTCGGAAATCAGAAGTCAGGGTCCTTGTGTACGGATACGTCGGCCGACGCACCATCATTGGACTCCCTGGACTGATAACCACACTCAATACTCTTAACAGTATTTCTTCACATAGAAAAGACCAGAGTCCTGAGATCCACGGTAGAACCGAACTCCTCTGATACCAATTTGTCACGACCCGTCCTCGGGGCCCGTTCCGTGACTACCCCTAAGACCTCCTTCCATAGGCCAGGGGATGGAGACTGGCACCAAGGTGTAAATCCCGGTAAAAATGGAAGGCATTTCCTTTTTAATGTAAACAAACACCACAGAGAAAGCATGTAGTAGAAGTAAACACTAAGTAAAAACTGAATACAACATTAAGTGTGAAAAAGTAAGTGGACCAGAATACAAACCCAAACTGAAAGTAATGTACAACTGGAAAGGGAAAATAGCAACTGAAAAGTAACACCGCAACGTCGAACCGTCCACTGGAAGTCCCATCTGAAGGGTGAGTACAGATAGCCTCCACAGCTCCTCGGGTCCAGTCGTCCGCTCCGATTACATCTCGCCCAGTGGTCCACCTCCAGGTACCGTCCTGCTCCACAAGCCTCAACCACGATCAGCGTTGTCCATCGTCTATAACCAACACAACTTAGTGTGGGCATATACCGTGTAGGGGTTAGTATAAGATACTCAGTAGGGACCCCGAGACCCCCGAAGGTCTCCCAGAATCCACAAATGAAAGATACCATCACGAAGTAACATTCGACACTTCTTAGGTATATGCCCATACATATACCTAAGTCATCAATTCTCGTTTGGCTCCGACATCCAAGCCCAAGTACAACCCATTCCACACAGGATAGCACAACACAATCCACATAGGAACGCAAAACAGGATTAAGCTCACACAGTTATACTTCCTCGAATGAAGATAGAGATGATCATATATAGCCACTGATTCATCTAAGTCGTTGGACCCACAAAATATCGATAGGTACTAACCCCCGCAATGACCAACAAAGGATCTGACCCACAAAAGATCGATAGGTAACTAACCCCTGCAATGACCCACAAAGGATCTGACCCACACAGGATCGATAGGTAACTAACCCCGGCAATGACCCACACAAGATCGGACCCACAAAGGATATGTAGGCGCTGGCCCACACAGGACCGCTAAACGCTGACCCACACATAATCGGACCCACACAGGATCTGTAGCACTGATCCACGTAGGATCGCTGAGTGCTGTAGTCGTCTCCGTCGAATCCACTGAGGATCTCTGCACAGTCGCCATCGTCATCGCAGTCGCATCCTGCTCTAGGGTTCCCGCACACAGCAAGCTCGTTCGGGAGGGTCCGCTCCACGAGTTGAGAGGCTGAAACATCAACTATCACATAGTCCATAGTTGATGTATCCAAAAGTTCCGTATCGTCAACAGGAACTCAACGCCACAGACGGCGCGACAATCGGACACCCTATCTAAGAGTTATTGGCTTTTTCGTCCCAGGAGCCCGGTTGGTTTTTAAGTCAAAACCAACCCGACCATACTCCACCTAGATCCAAACCTCGGGCGGAGTAAGCCAAAAGATCAATACCACATAGAGGAATCCATCAAAGTCGACAGTACGTCAATCGAACGTCCGGAGCACAAGTTATGAGTGTTTCTACTCCTAGGGCCCGGTTGGTTTCGTGTATGAACCAACCCGGACGAACCCACAGTACTCTGAAACCTTGAGTTCCATATACCAAAATGACTTTCATGATCCACGGATCACATCTGCGCTGACGGTGCGTCAATCGGAGGTCTGTAGCCCAAGATATGGGCAAAAGACCGAAAGGGGTCCGAAAACGGGGGGTTCTGGGCCCGGACCGACCCGACCCAACCCCCCTTGGGTCGGCCCGAACTGGGTCGACCCGACCCAGGTCTGGGTCTGGCCCGGCTGGGCGTGACCCGGCCCGGGTGGCTCGGCGTGGCCCGGCCTGGGCGCGACCAAGTTGGTGCTGGCCGGGTGGCCAGCGGGTCAGCTCGGCCATTACGGCCGAGCGACGTGGGCTGGGGGCGCGCTACCCCCGCGTGAAGGAGCCGCAACCCCATGTGGGGCCTCCCTTGCCAGCGGATGCAGCCGGCTGCCACGTCCCATCCCCCTCCGGTCCCGCGCGGTCGCGGTACCGCACCCTACCGCCGCGACTTCATCCGCGGCGACTCCTCCCGGCGGCGCGCCGGCGGGCTGCTCTACGGACCACCAGACGAGTTCCGGTGGTCAGAAATGCGTGTCGTCTTTGCCAATGGACCTCTCGGGGCCCGTCCTTCGCTTCGAGGACCTCACATCGCCCGTTCGGCTTGTTTTGACGTCTTCCTCTGTTCCGCACACCAAGAACGAAAAGGGTGGTGGGTTTGGACTTTTTCCTTGGTCCGCACCCACCGCGTTAGTGGTTTTAAAAGACTCACAATAATCATTTAAAAAAACCGCAGATATAGTCACATATATTAAAAAGAACAAAACCTCTACCTCAATTTTTTCATCAAATGTGAGTTCGTCGCAGAATTAACCGTCACGGAAGAAGAGGATCATCACGTCGCGGAAGGGGGGTTCCGCTGTTGTCGCAGTACACGGCGTTGCGTAGACAAACTCCGAGGATTAAAATCACACAGATTTAAGATGCACCAAAAGAAACCATGTCGAGGATATAATTCACAAATAATTAAAAGAACCGCAATCCCCTACCTCAATCGGTTGTTGATCGAAGATTGTCGTGGGGAAGGAACATCTTGGAAGAAACGTCGCGGAAGGAGAATCATTGGTGTCACGTCATTGATCTCCAAGGGTTCGGCATTCTTCGTCGCCCTTCATCGAAGGTCGGTGTTCTTCGCGTTCTTTGTGTTCTTCGTGTTCTTCGCGTTTTTCGCGAAAAAGGATGAAGATCTTCATGCTTTAGAGTTTCTCCAAATCCTCTCATCAAGAAACCCCTCAACAAAAAAGTGTTGGTATTATTTTATTCCCATGCCAACGATTTGAAATTCAAAGATAAGAAACTGACAATTAATTAGAAGAATTAATTGTAACAATTTAACTGCCCAATTTAATGAGGCGTTTCTTAACCAGAAAAACACACGGTTGACTTTTATTAAAGAAGGTGTTGCGGGTGGGTTACTTAGGAGGGAAGAAACGGTGAGGCTCGTGTGGGCCCCACCTCACAAATATCCTACCAAGTTGGTAGGATATTTTTGGGTTCCACCCTATCCACTTAACTTAGCTTAAGTGGATTTATGTGGCTTTATGTGAGATAAAATAAAGTGTTGCACCACTTTTATTTTATTTCTTAACTTAACCCCAAAAATTAAAAACCACACCCGAGCAAATGCAACTCTGGAAAAGGAGTTTCTAAGCAAAAATCGGCGCTGCGATTCCATCGTTGCCCTCGGAATTTGATTCCTAGCACCGGTTCAAAAGTTAGAAAACCTCGCTCGTTCATTCACTGAACGTACCCGAGCTAAACATCGGAAAAAGATTCCAGTCATACCGGGCATCGGAATCAGGTGCCGTCAGAAACTGCGTTTTCGTAAAATTACAAAGAAAATTAAGAAAAACATTTACTTGAACTTTGCGGGTCTTTACAGTTCATTTATAGTTTTATTTAATCAATTATACCTTTTTCTACTTTAAATACCCATTTATATTATCACTTAAACAACAGTAATGTGGCTCATTTATAAAGTTAATGAAACACTCATTTACATGTCTTCACTTATATTTCAAAATTTCTATATGAATATTATTTTATTATTTATCAAATATAATTTCATTCCCCTTTTTTCTGGGATATACATGTTTACAATTTTATTTCTTGGAAAATACAAACGATTTTCCAAAAAAACACTTCTTTCGAAAGTAAAAACATTTATTTCTATCAAAAAAATTTCAAAGATTATGTTAGAATATTTTCATCTATTTCAACACCCAATTTTGAATCCAATTATTTAATGAGATTTATCTTTTATTTTATGATCTGTTGTATTTTATTGAATGTTTTATAATTATTTATAGGGATGTACTATCCTGATACCATTCACTATATTACTTTGGATGGTTTATGATTATGTGAATTGTTTGGAGAATGGTATTAATATTTCATATTATATGTTAAATATGAATTTATATGTTTATTATGTTCCACCCATTTCATATGAAGAATTTATTAGACTCAGTAAGTTATCGGATATACCCGTTTTAGCACCTAGATGCATTGGTAGGTCTCCTGAGACAATCTAGATTATGTTTTTACCAATTTATGTATGGTTTCTTGGCTGAATCCTTGATGATATGTTTATGATGTTCAGAATTATGAATTCCCTAATAATAATCCTAGTAGTTTATAGCCAATGGTATTTTTCGACTAGTATAATATCCATTGTTAAGTCACTATTTCATGTGATTATTTATCACTTTATTTAATCATTTTTTGTTCCAAAAAAATTGTGCTCAAGATTGTGTTTTAATAGAATATGTTTTTATTTACTCACCATTAATTATTGTTTATATTTATTTATGAAAACGTTTTTTTGTATTTCTGACCCATACTAAGAATCAAATATCACCACTTTAATATATTTTATTTTCTCCCATGACGTAAATATATACATTATGAATGAATTTTAGTGTTAATTTTGGATTTTATGCGTGTCTCAAATAAAATTTCTATGTTGTATTTACTAAAAATATGTAATGTAACAATTATGGTTTTATCTGGTTTTCCAAATCAACTAAACTATTTAGTCCATTGGGATGTGAATTATTATTCATTATACCAACATAATAAAATAATGTACTGGTGTAGGTCCACTAGGGTCGGGGTCTTTACAACTGGTATCAAAGAAATTTTAATAGAAACTATGTAAACTAGATTTTGGAATATATCAGATATATTGTGTGCCATTGTTATAAATAGAACCCAGTGGAAGGAATTAAAACTGTATCAAGGAGCCTATCCCATGAAGTGATTTCCAGCCTATGCAAGATAATAATGTAGGAGCTGGAGATTCAACTAAGGATGAACAACTTATAACTATATTGGTCCAACTAACTTAGGTGAAAAAAAATAACCTTACTTGTACGGAGAAGCCTGATCCACAATGTGGTGTAATAATATTAGATCTCTCTATGGGAATGAATCCTTTATTATTCAATGAGGCTACAACCCCATTTTTAGCCGACCAATGGATATGTTTCCTAGAGAAGGTATTTCTCACCTTATGATGTAAGGAAATGAAGAAGGTTATCATTGAATTCTATCATCTCTTATGAGATGTGGATCAATGGTGTTTATTTATTCAAAAAAACATAGACAAATAGAAAATTACAAGAATTTAATGGAAGGATTTTAAGGAATCTTTCTTGGAAAAATATTTTTCTAGAGAAAAAATATCAGATATGGAGAGACAATTCTTTATTATGAGATATAAAGAGTATGAAAATTTCACTAAGTATGATGAAAATTTTAAAAGTATATAGAGATACTTCATGAACTATATATTTAACTGAAAGAGTAAGATTGACCGTTTCTTTTATGTGTTTAAAAAAAATCCTTATATGGTCACAACTCACCCAAAAATTCTCATAATATGAGAATATAAAATTGTTTACTAAGAAAAAAATAAAAGAATTATCCAAGGAATTCGGTTATGAAGGTAAAAAATAGAGGAATATGATAGAATATAAAAAAACGGATAAGTAGAAGAAATGATAGAATGTTCTTTACACCTGTGATAATTGAGAAATGAAACACCACGATAAGGGAATGGCAGTTTGATATAATTGTAGAGTGAAATGACACTTGGCTTGTGATTTAAAGGGATGTATAGAAGCATCCCACATCCAATGATTCAACTGAAAAAAGATGTGGCACTACACGAATGAATTTTCCAAGAGTCAAGGTAATATAGATCTAAATAAGAAAAGAGGTCAAGGAAAATATTTTGTTGTTACTATAGTTAAAGTGGATTAATTAGTTAATTTTTGTTTTTTGAATCAATAATTATGTTGTGTGATTATGGTTATAAGAATCATCAAATAAATAATAATTGTACTGCAATAATTATTATTTAATTAATTGGAAGCATGTGATGAATAGAACCAGTAATAAAAAGAATTGATTCTATTGTAAGTTGATCTTCTTGAAACATGTGAATTGGTAAAGATAACCCTGAATATTTGATTAATGCTGAGATAATAATAAATTTATTTTTATGAGATACAATTGTTGACTATAAAGGTGGTTAAGTGATTTGATGGTTTATATTATAGAAAATTATTAGATGTTTGGATTTAATGAATATATTCAACAACTTGATATATTATTATGGGATTAATTCATTTTTATAACGTTTTAAAGGTGATTATGATATTCACATATTTTTAATGTGTTATTAAGAGGTTCATTATTTATGTAAATCTTATGTTAATTTGATTTTGGAAACTATGTGGCCTTACTTCTATATTGTTGGTCTTTGAATTTGGGAAAACCTTTTTTTTGAGTCTTATGGATAAAAACATATAGAATGTATTAACAATATTTTTTATTAAGAGTAAATTATGATTTATCAACTTAGAAAATATTTTATAACTATTTTTGTTATAGTAATCATTTAAAGGTTTAAGGAATGACTTGTGGATCTTATGATTAAGAGAAGGACATGAAGAATAAAATTTTTCCTTGATTATCTATCTCGAGATTTAAGAAATGAATTGGAGATAGAAATAAGCACAACCAAAGGATGAGACTATAACATATAAATGAATCAAGTAATTTTATTTTCTCAAGTGCTTCTATGTATAGTAAAATAATCTCTCCACTCCATGAAAAGTATTTTGGAAAAAATATGTTATACATTTTATTTTCGTACTAACAAATCAACGGTATTTTAAATACTAAAAAATTTATAGTTTTCTTATGGTTAAATTTTTAATGACCATGATTTCCTTCACTATCCATTAGAACTTGAAAGTTTTATTTCACTTCCATGTCTAGGATTTCACTTCCACTAATGTTATCATTTTCAAATGCCAAATTTTATGGTGACCATCAAATTTCCCTTTCACTTTTTTAAATAGGATATTTTATAAATACTTTTTACAATTGGGGGTTTCCACAAAGGAATTTTAAATTGATAACTCCATTATTACCAATCACATTTTTAAATTGTGCGGAAGAAATTTATTGAAGGAGGGGAGAATGTAATGATCCAAAATTTTTATCAATAGAATTTCATTTATTATAATTATGATATATTGTATAATCCCAAAAAATCACATATAGAACACAATGAAAAAATTATAAATAATTAATTAATTAAATAAGAAGTGTTTATAGAAATTAAGGAACCAATAACGAGGGAATAGTTTTGTAACCTTTGGAATAGTAAAATGACCATTAGGAATAGTAACTTGGCCAATATAATTGTAACATGACCTATTAATGTATGAACAAAATTTATCTATTTTAATACTGAAAATATAATATATCTATATCATGGAATAAGTAAATAAATGTTTTAAAAATGATACATTGAGTGTTGGTATTTTTTGAAACATAAATATTTAATTATAATTTTATTCTTAATATAATAATTTAAAAGATATTTTATTTTAATAAAATGGATTCATAAATCAATACTTTGTTTTCTTACGATTATAATATAACTTTGTGATACCTTAATGATTTTTAAAAGTCTCATTAAAAGAGTTATAAAATTAAAATCAATATTTTCTATGTAAAGGATTTTTTTAATTAAAATTTATATTTCTCAAAATTAGAGAATATTTTTCATAAAATGGAGTTCATTTATTATTTATACACATTGAAAAATAGAGAGGGTGATTTTTTGGTATTTTTATAAAATATTTGAGTTGTTGGTGGATAGATAAATATGTTAATTATGGTATATATAAATTATAAGTTAAATAAACTATTTATTGATTCATGGATGATGTAAGAACCATAATATGTAACTCTTCTTCTCCCCTTGCTATATTTAGGAATGGTAATCATAAATATTTATATTCATGATCCAAAATGATAAACTAATGACTAAAATTATAAAAAAACACCCATATCCTCAACTATAAATACCACCCCTCTCCACCTATTCTCCTTAAACCTCTAAAGAATTGAAGTTCAATCTCATGACCTAGGTTGCACACACTAGTGTCCCAGGATGAACTACCACATGACCTCAAGTGTGCCTCCTATTACGATAGAGGCTACCAACTACCAACAAAGGTCTGGTAAGTTGATCATGGGGATATTATACCAACTTTTTTTAGAGTAATAAACCAATGGAAATAAATATAAAATAGAGGATAACTATATAATCAGGAAAAATACCAACATCTCAAGGTAACCAAATCCAAAAATAAAATATCTAGCTAAAGAACAAAAAAATCCATGCTAAAGTTAATTTTAATTGTAAAAAATGAAAAATTACTATAAAGACACAAATGAAACCAAAGTGGGACTTGAAACGTGCCTTATTCCCTCACCCATGCTCCATTCTCCAATCAAAAATCTAATTGAGGGCCTTTTATTTTATCCTGGGTAGATATAATAAATTTTCATTGCGTACCGACTAGGAAGCCCGAGTAGGGTGTGAGTATAACTCATTAGTCCACAAAAAACATTGATTAAAAAAATCCATTCAATAATAGTGTATGCAGTTGTATATATAAATAAATATAATTCATAAATAATCATTTCATCACATTATTAAATTATCTCTATTTAATCACATAAACCCTTGGGTTCCCGTGGACACCCAAACCTCAATACCTGCCTCATTTCGTGCTGAAGTCTGATCTATCCCTAATGGATTTAACATTTTAATTTTCATGTTATTATTCATACTAATTGGAAATAAGTCTATGTTACCATTTAACATTTAATTAAACACATTGAAATGAGCATGTTTCTATTCATAAAAATGTTTGAATGTTCATGTTACCATTCACCATTTAATAACACATAATTGAATGTTCATGTTACCATTTAGAATAACCATGTTTCCATTCACCATTTAATAACACATAATTGAATGATCATGTTACCATTCATGATACTTGGAAAAATTTACATTTTACCTTTCACGAGTTAATAACATATAATAAACAATATTAAACATATCTCATCCACCATTAATTAATTAATCAATTAATTAATCATACTCACTTATTCAATATCTCATAATTAATCTACCTTTAATTATATCATCTCACGACATATATATATCATAATTAATACACCATTAATTATCATAAATCATATAACCTTATACCATATAATTAATTCATCAATTTTTTATCTCAAACCAATTATCTTAGTATCTCATAATTAATCCATGGATTAATTATCAAAATCACCAATCAGTAAATCTCATGATTAATCCTATAATTAATTACCTAATTGGACCACCCCTAAAGATCATAATTAATTCCCCAATTAATAATATATATGGTAATTTCCTTAATCTCTTGATTAACTGCTCAAATAATCATCAATTTCATCCACAAAAATCATTTAATCAAATGGACATATTAACAAACTGATTTAGGAAATAAATTTTGATATAATGATAGAAATATTAAAACATGAATACACATATAAAATTTCTCACTAATGGAATTTAATATTATACAACCTACAACAATTCATGGAAGAATATTCTCTCAATGTAAATTCCCAAAAATTATGCGACACAATGACATTAAACTAGATCCAAAACACAAAAACCTAACTCAATATTAAATAAAATCAGGTTCTTGTAAACCTAGAGAAAGATTTATATTAAAATATCCAGATCTCACCAAAAATATATATTTATATTAAATATAGTGGATTTCATTGTAGAAAAAAAGTGGGAAGAATTGGGGACGAATGGGGGGAAAAAGGGAGAAGAATTCACTTATTGGGAGAGAAGTGGCCTTCGATCCGGGCCTCAATTCACGATGAACGGTATTCATAAGGGCCTACAATTCATCTAAAGATATCCAAAAACGTGAAATATCTCCTATGGCTTATTTTTTTGGAAAAATTGATGAGTTATAGGGGTTTAAGGGAACTAAAAACTAATTTTTGGGCCACTTTAAAAAATCTTGCCCTGTTTTCCCTAACCATGCACCAATCATACGCCTATTGTTTTAGAGGTAAATGGTTTATATTTTTTTGGAAACATGGTTTTTCAAACTATTTTCCATCCATGAGAACACTCACTCTCTGGGGTTTCATGGTTTTCAGGGAATGACCACGTGGTTTTCTCTAACTGTGCGCAAACCGTGCACGTACCCTTTTTCTTTCATTTTTCTCAAAATTCACCCAATCAAACACTAAGTCACGAACCAAATGAATAGTACTAAAAATTATACATAATATTAGTTGTAAAAAATTATAATAAAACTCCAATAAAATTTAGGATCTTACAATCTCTCTAGTTTATAAAAACTCATCCTCGAGATGAACACGCAAGTTTCCATAAGATTCCAACTAAAAAAGATCAGGACTATAAGACCACATATTTTAATCCCTTTCCATTTTTCCTCTAATACATTTCTATGTTTCCATAATACATGAATGATCATCATGGTGTTTCCCTACACCACCATCTCACTGTGATTCAACCCACGTATCAGATGCTCCTCAAAGGATGCATCTACTTGAAGATCAACATCATACACATCAATCACATGCGAAGGGTTGGGGTGATATTTTTGTAGTTGTGACACATATACTACATCATGCATAGTGTTGTATTTATGTTGGAGAGATAATCAGTATCTCACTAGCATGATTCTCTTCACAACCTCAAACAGTCCAACAAACCTGGGGGCCAACTTTCCCTATCTTCATATCCTGTGATGACCCAACCTACGATACACACAAAAGAATACATAATCACCATCTATAATCTCTAGGGGTCATATACATAATTCAGTAATTGACTTTTCGGAACATTGAGCTATGGCCACACATTTCCAATCCAGCTGAACCAACTCTGAAGAATCTTGCAAAAGACTCAGTCCCAACAACTATGACTCGCCTACCTCAATTCAGTATAGCAGTGATCTATATAGCCTACCATAAATATCCTCATATGGTTCCATATATATATATATTTCTTTGATAAAATTATCTATAATAAAACTCCTCTAAATCCAACTACTTCTCCGAAGATCACCTGAAGTTAAGAACATTTTCCCATATCATATCCTCATGAACATGTATAGTATGTTCTAACTTACCGTTTTCTATAGATGTAAATCCATAATCAATAAAAAAATTACTGAGTTCCTTCTACAGGCCCATAAAAAATAATGATGTGAATCAAGATAAACTATTATAAACTATAGTCTGAGGCATCCCGTACAGACAAACTATCTCTTGAAGATAAAAATTTCTCAGCTACTCCACTGAAAAAGTATCCCATATATGAACGAAATGTGAAATGTTCACTAGTCGATCAGAAAAAGATAGTGTAATTCTTTCTAAGTGTATTAATTATATCGACCACAACTTCCATGGACACATCATCCCACATACATTCTGTAATGTCCAATGTTATTAGAAAACCACCATATCGTTGATGCTCAGCCTTCACCTACAAACAGTTGAAACATTTTATCATGGACCCTGCTATCTCCTTTTTAATTCCTAGCCACAAAAACAATTGTTGTAGGTCATGGTACATTTTGGTTACCCCTGGATGTAACTCCCACATTGTGGAATGAAATTTTGGCATGAAATCCTCTTGCACTATCATTGGAACAACAACACAATTTTTAATGTAGATAATCATTTCCTCATCTATTCTCAAATCGGATGGTGAATCCCCACCTTTAAGACATTCCCTTGGGTCCAAACACTTCAAATCCTCATATTCTCTGCATTTAATCTAGGAAAAAATTCTAGAATCCACTAAAACTAATAACATAGTCATATCCTCCAAACTCTGGCGAAACACCACGTACATCTGAGCCACTATGTTGATCATCTTCCACTCAAGACTAAACTCATGATCTTCATGAGACATTGTTTTCCTAATAAAAGAGTCAGCCACGTTGTTTCTTTTACTGGATGTATATTCTAGATCAATATCAAATAAATACATATAATATACTCACCTCCACTTCTAGATATTCAAATCTTTCTACAAGAGGATGTATCTCATGTTTTTGTGATGAGTATACTTTATAAAATTCTCACCAAATAGTTAGTGCTTCCAACACTTCATAGCATCATCCATTCCTTCTAACATGAGGTTGTGTGTATGGAAGTTGTGTTCATTTAGCCTCAACTTCTAAGAACCATACCACAATTTGGTCTTCTAGCATTAATACTTTTCCAAGTTCAATCAGAGAAGTATCACAATACACCGTATACTCCTCAACTGGTTCATGTAGGACCACGTTTGGTGTTAATTCTAAGCGATTATTTATCTCTTAGAGAGAATTCTCATGTGATTCCTACCATTCAAACATTGTCCCCTTCTTTGTCAAGCCCGATAGTGGAACTTACAATTGGGAAAAGTACTATATTAATCATTTATAATATCCAGCTACCCCTAGAAAGCAACAAATATAGAATATGTTATTGGGATTCTCCCAAGAAACCACTGCATAAACATTCTCTAGGTCCACTTACACACCTTCATCCAATATTATGTATCCCATAAGTGTAACTGATCAATCCAAAATTTGAACTTATATATATATATAAGCTTTTCTGATGCTCCTTAGTGAACTCAACGTGATGTTAAGATGTTGGGAATGATCTTTAAGATCCTTGAAGTAAAACACGATTCCTTCTATGAACGCTAACACAAACTGATCCATGTACATAATTTTTTCTTCAAGTCCATACACATTTCTAGTGTGTTATTCAACTCAAAAAAATTAAAAGTAATTCATATAGGCCATACATTCTTTTAATAATAGTGTTCTGTATATCATAATTCTGAAATCTCTACTGATGATACCCTGATATCAAGTCAATCTTCAAGAACACACATTATCCCCTCAACTATTCAATTAAATCATCGATACAAGTAAAAGGATAGTAGTTGGTCCCAATAATCTTATTCAACATACGGCAATCAACATATAATTTCAAACACTAAACATTATACTTTATAAACAACACAGGTGATCCCCAAGGTAGCATCCATGGATGGATAAATTCCTTATCCACAAACTCTTCCAACTAAAACTTGAGCTCATAAACCTTTGTCGGTGCCATTCTATTTTGTTGAATACATACTAGATCAACTGCCGACATGATCTAAATAGTGAATTTCGAATATCTATTTAGGGGAATCCCTATGAAGTCTTCAGGAAATACATCATAAAATAGTTCCACTATTGGTGGAAATAAAACTTTCTTAAAACCCTCATCGTCTAATAATAGACTAGAAACCTCAGCTGTGATCTCTCCCAGTTGCGGAGTCAGTGGCCCTACTCGATTTTTCTGGACATCCCACTCTCCCCGATTTATGTAATGGTCACCCTTTGAATATAAAAACGGAAACCTCATGAGGTAATGATAATTGTGGTATCGGTATACACATTTCCATTCCAGACCCATGATTAGGTTGAATCCTACCATGTCAAGAATATAGAGATACTAGAGAAAATGATGGTCCCCGATCCCTAGAGAACATATTGTGAACATATATATGTCTACAGAATGCTCACCAAGAAGTGTATCTATAATCATTACCCCACCCACAAACTCCACCGTAAGGGTCAAATCATTAACAATATTAGATAATATAAATGAATGAGTGGAACCAATGTCAAATAAAGAACTAGAAAATGCAGAATCTACAAGAATTGTTCCTCTCACTGTCGATGGCCCCGCCTCGCAATCCACAAGTGTAGGATGCACAAAATGAAAAATTCCTTTAACTCTTCTTTGGGTTTTTTTATAACTCACTTCAGGTTCCCCACACTACTGATATGGGAACTCTTTCCCAGAATCACCATGTCCACTACCTCTGCCCCCTCATCATGTATTACTATAGCTTCCTGACTCATATGGTAAAGATGATCCCTTTCCCGCACCCTTGTTCTATCTAGATCCTCCATCATGAACCTTCTTCCATGGGTTCCTATAGAACCTCTATAGAAGGCCCATCATTCCGCATTCTCATAAATCCATGAGGATAGGGAAGAATTATTGTAACAATGTACGGACCTACCACACTAGTGAAAGGCCAGTCGAGTAAGTTCCTATGAAACATATCCCTCTTTTTATATACTCTAATTCCCACTACTCTGACCAACATTATCATAGTGATGTTTCTAGATCTCAGAAGCCATACCCTGTGATCATCTAGCTGAAAACATCTATCATACACTTTATGCTTCCCTCATGTTCCTCTTATCTATGAGATCATGACACTGCACCTCATAAAACTTCATAAATCGAAAGAGTTTGACTTGGGACTTAATATTACACATAATCCAATCCTAAAAAACTCATGTCATAGTTGTCAGATCTACTTCCAATGCTAGAGATAAGTGTTGTAGGTTTGTAAAGCATATCGAATAGTCCATCATGGAAATTATCTCATTAGTCAATATCATGAATTTAGCTACTCTTTATTACATTAGTGTTTCTAGATAAAATTTCTCTTCAAACATCCCTAAGAAGACGTTCCACATAATACTATCAGCCTATTCAATTAGTGAAAAAATGTCCCACTAGTTCTTCACTGATCTTAATTGAATATATGAATCCAACTTGACCCACTTCTTAGCATTAGTCTCTAAGTTCTAAAGTATTGTCTCGATGGACTAAACACTGAACTCATCTCCTTTAGGCCCACCCTCTCTAATAAACATCAGAGGGTGATGCAACTGAAACACTATTTTTTATGTCATGCATACTCTTCAAAACCCTCGCTGGGTCTCTTTCCATGAACTGTATAAATTGAGTGAAGATATCTTAGAACTACTCCCCTGCTTCCTCACCTGGAACTACCGATGCCTTGGGTTCTAGTGCTGGATGACCATCTCCAACCATCTCCTCATATCGTCCTCTCTACAAGTGTCACTGTAGTGTAAAAAAACTACAATTAAAAAAATGAAAATTAGGATATAGTTTACAGCATTAACACATTTATATAATAGGAAAATCACAACAAGTCATAACAAGTATTTTCCCCATGTATTGGCACACATTCAAAACTGAGGAATTATCACTACACATAACCATCCCTACTTTTATGTCTTGGTTATCTAAGGGAATTCTCATTTTTTCAATTTTCATGTTTATACACCCATTTATTATCATCATTTTATAGTTCCCAAATTATTGTTAGGAACCATTTTAATATCAATTTAATAAAATTTAGTGGACATAATTTAAGTTCAAAAACATACCCAAAACCGATTTTCTGTGTGTGCCCAAAATGATGTATGTCACAAAATAATCCTGATTGTCTTGAATGATGAATGCAGACTCAACTCTCATGTCATTATAGCCATGAGTTAGTTCTCATAAAATCTCAAAAACAATAATATCATCACACAAAAATTGCATCACCCAAGGTGAAATAATATTCAATTGTAATAATAATAATAACAATCCCACCCCAAGTAATTGGGTTGTCCTCCATGCATGGGTTTACAACTCCCATAAACATGCTCATAACCAAGCCATGAATATTCTTAGTCTAACATATATATTTCCCAAATAGTAAGGAAAATGATTAATAAAATAATATTGGAGCTCTAATACCACTTTTTAACATCCCACACTGGGTGTTATGCACCAGTGCCCCATTCTGGACCCCCACATGACCTCAAACATACCTCATCATATGCTAGAGACCATCAACTAGAAGCAAGGGTTTGGTAATTCAATCATGGGGATATTATACCCTCTTTTATCAGAGTAATAACCCAATTAAAATAATTAAAAAATATCATAGTCTTATATAATCACAAAAAATACCAATATCTCAAGATAATAAATCTAGGAAATACAATATCCAACTGAAGAAGAAAACATTCAATGCTAAAGTAATTGTCTAGTGTGTAAAATAAAAACTGAAAATAAATACCTCAATGAATCTAAAATGGGTCCCGAACCATGTCCAGTTCTCTCACCCAATCTCCATTCCCCAATCCAAAATCTTACTCAAGGCATTTTTCCTTAACCTATCTTACAATATTAATGTATGTGTGGGTACCGACCCGGAATCCCGAGTATGGTAGGAGTAAAACTCAGTAGCCCACAACCTACGATATCTAAAAAAAATGTCAGTAATAGTGTATGTAGATATATAAATAAATAAATATAATGAATAAATAAATAGTTTTTACATTATAAAATATTCACTATTTATCCATATAAATCCCTAGGTTACTGAGGACACACAAACGTCACTACCTTCTTCATCCCATGTTAGACTCCGATCTATCCCCAAGTGATTTAAAATTATAATTTCCATGTTAACATTTTGAATACTTGTCTGAATATCCATGTAACCATTCGCCATTTAATTAGAAACATTTGAATGATTATCTTACCATTCATAAAACTTGGCCGAATTTCCATGTTACCATTCACCATTTAATAAAACATAATTGAGTTGGAATGTTACCATTAATAATAATTCTCTTAATTATCATGTTACCATTCACCATTTAATAACACATACTTGAATGGTCATGTCACCATTCATAATACTTTTAAAAAATTTCTATCTTACCATTCACCAGTTAATGACACATAATAAAAATATCATAATATTACACATATCTCATCCACCATTAACTATTTCATCAATTAATTAATCATACTCACTAATTAAATATCTCACAATTAATATACCATTAATTATCTTATATCATGTAATTAATATCTCAAAATTAATTTTCCATTAAATATCTTAAATCAAATATATTTATATCTCATAATTAATGTTGGACTGAAATAATAAATGGAGATACTAATTGTAGTATCTAATGATATAGATTCTCAATACACAAGAGGGGGTGAATTTTAAACTTTAAAAAATTCCTTTGGATTTTTTAAAGATGGTGAAGTTTAACGAAGTTAAACAAAGTAATTCACAAAACCTCTAGTTCTACACACTTTCTTGATTCCTGAAATATGATTCTGAGAATGTAATTCCGAAAAAGTGATTCGGTAAATGAAACTTTCACAAAAGTTTACAAATAAAAATATTCTACCTTAATGTTTATAGAATCTAACTATATCTGAGTACAAGTTTAAAGAAGTATTAGATAGTTATACATTCCACAACAAACAAAAAATGTAGCAGAAAACTTGAAACAAACAAGTAACATGTAGTAATATTTTATCCCAAAGAGTAGGGTATCCAACAAACATGGATAAAGGTCCCTTGATTTATACATTCAAGAAAGTATGTGTTACCCACACCAGGGTAAGCCCTTGATATGAAGATCGGAGTCTGTCTGGCTATCCCTGAAAGCCCTCAACTTCAAGGTATTCGACACCTCTGTCTTCCTCAGTAAGGAATTCCTCGAACATTAAGGTAGTCGACATCTATGTCTTCCTATCCCCGGAAGCCCTTGAATGTACTCTACAACATTCAAATTCACACGACGAAAATATAAACAATAAGTTCAATATGCACAAATCTTGAGAGTCTCTCTTTAGAAATCACTTCAACAGCATGTAATCTCTAAATTCATAGAATAGGTCATCCAAAAGTTGTGAGATTTTTAAAATGAGCTCCTATTTATAAGCACAACACCAACAATTGGCTCCCTTCTCCAATGGTCATATTTTTCCTTGAATTTTGGAGGGACCTGTACATGTGTCACTCAAAAAGTGGTTAGTTAGAAACAAAATGTACAACATAGTTTCATAACAATATCAAAGATGAGAAAAATATCGTTTCTTAATCAAAACCAATTTTTCGGAGCCTAAGAAAAAAATATTCAGAGTCTATATTACAGGATATCTAGATTCTGTTTATTAGGTAATTCGTAGTCAGAACTCATAGGAATACATAACCTGAATTCAGTGTCAGAACTCAGAAGAATTCGTTACAAGAATTTAGAGTCATAATTAATAAGAGTTCGTAAAAAAATTTGGAGTCTGAATTCATAAGAATTCAATTTCAAAATTAGGAGTCTGAATTCATAAGAATCGTTTTTCAAAATTTGGAGTCTGAATTCATAAGAACTTGGAGTCAGTACTCAAAAGAGTTCGAAGTCTGAATTCAGAGAACTGGGAGTTAGAACTCAGAAGAGTTCAGAGGCTGAATTCTGAGAACTCAGAGTCAGAACTAAAAAGAGTTTGGAGTCTGAATTCAGAGAACTCAGAGTCAGAAACTAGAAGAGTTTGGAGTCTAAATTCAATGAACTCGGAGTCTGAACTCAGAAGATTTTAGAGTCTGAATTCATAGAACTCATAGTCAGAACTTAGATGTGTTCGGAGTCTAAATTTAGAGAACTCGGAGTCAGAACTGATAAGAGTTCGTAACAAGAATTCTTAGAATTCGAGTCCTAAAACAGAATGCTTCATATCTATGTAATTATAGGATTCCAAGTTTTTGGATACAAACCGAATATTACATTTAGAAAAATTATGATATGAACAATGAAAACTTGGTAAGGATAAATTTTCCTTATGAATGCAAAATAGGATTAGGAGAAAATTTTCCTTGAGGAAGGAATGATTTCCCTAAGGATGGAATATTTCCCTTATCAATATAAAATTCATTTTTCCTTAAAATAGGTGTTTGTGATTTTCAAAACATGAAGGAATGAAAAAATCATAAGGAAACCTTATTGAGTCAACAATCTCCCCCTTTTTGGAAAGCACAAACATCCTTACAGAAAATAATATAAGGACTTTGAATAAAACTTATCTCCCTTTACTTATGAATCAAAGTGAATACGACTACCAGTGGATTAAATAACACCATTAATTAGCTTTAAGAATATGATTAAATACCATAAACTAAGAAAACATTTAAAATGAGTGACATCTCATTTAAAACCAATATAAGGAATTCATAAGTACCAAATGTTTGATGGTTTGTGATCTTAATACACCCATATATTTCAAAGTATTTAATATATGCCTTATCATCTTTATCCTAACATAATCTCAATAAATTACTCACCAATGTAGACTCTAGGGAATTTTATTATTCTTATAAAGTCTATTTTCACTTATAGTAACCCATTATGTGTCTAGAAACTATGTTTGAAACATGATCCCTTATATGAATTAGTCATCAATAACCAATGGTGTCAACACACACATCACATCGACCACTCATGGATTATTAGGTTCTAATTAACCTTATATATTGATGAAGAAAAATTCAATTTAGTTTTAGGGAATATATAAAAAATTTATGTTTCATTAATTTCATTAGAGACATGAAAAAATAAGAAAAAGCCATCAGGAAAGAATAGAGCCACTTACTAGGGACTAGTAGTTCCCTTCATTTTGATGACAATTAGCTGATTCAACATCAAATGAGTGAAATAAAAAAACCATGTAAAATTTAAATATTATGGTAAAACTATTGATACATGGTTCGAGAATGAAGAAAACAATGAGTAGATAAAAGGGAGAGGAAGAGTTACACATCCAAGTCCCCTGTATATGAAAATATGAATGAGATAAATGAAATCAAATAAGGGGAGAAATGACATAGAAATGAGATGCAAGGGTTTAATTCTTTTTATCTCATAAAATAGGGTAAAAATATTTTTTTTTAAATTTAAATACATACAAATAAAAAAATTATGATGAAAACCCTACCTAGGAACCACTGGAACATTGTTGGGAACAAACAAAACACCACAATGTAACCACTATATTTTTGTTTTTGAGAATAAGAATCTACTTCCCACCCAATTGGATTCTTCTGACAATTGTACTCAACACCAACACACCAATGGGTAATATGATGGCTATAATAACCTAGTCTTAATGTGCATATAAATTACATCACATTTGAATAATACTTAAAACATTACAAAAATAGATACCCAAAGACTATATTAGTCTAGTGCATTTGGAAATAATAAAACATGAACATTGGTACATAAGTGAGCTACATTATCCCCCAATAGGTTCTTCTTTACCAAAACCCTTCTTAGACACATCATATATAATACATATATTCATAATATGCGGAAGGATACATAAAAAGGGTGAGCTCAGATGATCAGTAATAGTAAATAAGGGATAAATGTAAGCATAAACATAAGTATAGAAGTATGAGAACATGATCCAAATATTATAAGATCATACCACTTATATCAAAGATATTAAACATGAATCATGGAATAAATCTTTATATTTCATAAGACATGAATGATAAGTAAATAAAGAATACAATTCATGAAAGCATAACATAGGAATACAACATGGAAATTTAAAAAATACATAAGCATATAATATTATTTCCATAGTACTCAATGCATCACTTCCAAGGACATATTAGTAGTATGGGTTCACTATCCATACCATATAGGTAGTCATGGTTCACTCCCATTCCCATATTAGTAGCATTAGATCACTCCTCATACCATCTTGGTAGTCATAGTTCACTTCAATGGCCATCTTAGTAGTCAAGGTTCACTCCCAAGACCATCTTAGTCTATCTCATGAGATATCAATATTTAACCAATACATTGTATGGAGATATAGGTCCCACACATTTCATAATCAAATCATATATACATGTTCCAAAAAATCATAAACAATCATATCATATCCCATGAAATGAAATGGGCATCATAAACATGAAATCATACCTTAACCTGTGGAAAAAGAATTATTTTTCCTAATCATAGACATATAACCTATGAAGAGAAGGGGGTTAAATAAAACTAATGCCATAAATACATAAAAATTTGAGATAAATAATATGAATGGAACCTTTACATAATTTCCTTGAAAGGCATGAGTAACACCAATGGATGTCATACTAGATGATAAATAATTCTAAAAGATCATTTAAAAACACTTAATGATGAAATTATCCATTATCCTTTGAAAAATTATTCTTAAAAAATAAAACCATTTGCAATTTTTTTATGAAAATAAAATTTAAAACATATAAATGATGCATTGGAATCATTTTTTGAGCCTTTTTCTTTTGGAAGCTTTTATAGGATCTTGAAAACCTGTTGAAAAACATTTTTCTTGAGAACTTATAGAAGAATCTTTAAAACCTTTTGAAACACAAACACCATTAAATAAAGATCATATAAGGTATATGTAAATAAAAATTAATTTAATAATAATAATCATAGAATATATTCATGAGTAGTATATAAACAATGAAAAATAAAATAGTCGTGAACATTGCATGAATATCACAGATATAAAAAGTGCGATGAAATTCCCTTACCCCGTGTCTCGACTCTCTTCGTACTCGTACAATATTATTGTATAATAAATTTACGTAAATTATAAATATTTTATATAATAATATTATTATATATAATACCATATATGGTTTTATTATAACCTTATATTACTTTCTTTTTAACAATTCTACGTTAAGGATTAACTTCGGGTAATATCTTCTTTGTTCTTCACATGTGCATTAATTTGTTATCTCTTTGGTCCTTATACTTTTATCACAATTTCCAGAATGTAAAAAATGATATAAATAACATTTGTATTTATTATATGTGTATTATAATAATCTATAAGATAAATAAGTACAAAATTTAATACACTGTTCGTGGAGACGGTAGGCCATACATACGCATGATCGTTGTTTCCGTTTTAATATCTTATTGGAAGAAAGAGAGTAAATGGAATATAAGTATATATATAAAAATCTATATAGAAATATTCTAGTAGAATTATTATATCATATATATCATATAAATTTACTAACATATCCTTAATAAATTCCATGTAGTGTGTGGATGAATCACATCACTTTGAGGGGTAGTAGTCCAAACTTCCTCAAATGAAATTATCGTATTTACACAAAATTAAATGTATAAATATATGAGTTATAAAATAATTAAATACACTTACCTAAATTATAAATTTCATAAATATTATAAAAATAGAGTGTTCATCATAATTTCCACCATGAAAGGTGGTAAAGGAAGAATGAATAATCATCGTTTTGTGAGACGATACTTCTCCGTACACATAAACATTATGTTCATTACCCATTAGATGGAAGTATGTGTATGTGTGGATATAAATATTATCATAAGAACATATTATTATATTTAGGATACAAGTTTCTTTTCTATAATAATGGAATAAGGAGAGTGGTAGGGATGGGTTATGAAAATAATTTAAAGGAGCTTGAGAGGATATGTTACCTATTCTTTGGGTAAATCCTTTTGGTTTTTACCAAATGACTTCCTTGCATTGATTTATATACAATTAAAGGATTCAAAGATTAAGGAGGGATTTGGGGGACCTGTTTTGTCATATTTTTTTGATCCAAAATGGCTTGAGAAGTGTGAGAAAGTGGGAGGAGGGGAGGCCTTTTATAGTGGAGGAGGGGTGACACTCTTGTAAATTTTAGAAAAGGGGAACCCCACCGAAATTTTTTTATTGAAAGTGGATATAATTGTAAGAACCCAAATTTTTAGAACTGGTCAAAATCGTGAACCTGTTTGAAATATTTGACTTGTTTCTGGGTTAAACTTTTAAAGTTGGGGAGGTCGTGCAGGTGCGCACAGTTGGCGCACGGTTTGAATAAACTGTGCGGGCAAGCCGTGTGAAGTCTCTAAGTGATACAGTGGGCTCCGGATGGGCAGTGCATGGTTTGTCAAACCGTGTGGGCAGGTAGTACGAAGTCCCAGGGAGAGACAGTGGCAACCACACGGTTGGCGTATGGTTTTCCAAACCGTGCGGCAACTTAAAGTTAGGGTTTTTATGTCCCATGCCACTCGAGATTTCCTATGTCTATCTCATTCTTCCTCCCACTCATGGATCACGTGGGAGTTCGGATTTTCTGAGGTCAGGGGAGCTCCTTAGATCGTTTTCGAGGCAAATTGAAGGGTTTTCATGGTGGATCGAAGACGGTTCTTCTCAGGTAAGTATCTTCTCTTGGTTCCTCTTTGGTTTCCTCTAGGTTTTCTTTTCCCTCTCTCTTAGTTTCTTAGATCTACAAGGGTTGTATATAGATCTTGGGTTGTGTTTCCTTGGTGTGTTAAAGGTTGAGCTTGTTTATGTTAGGGAAGGGTTTTTAGGCGATTTCAAGGAGACGTTCACTGGGTTGGAGTGCATTTGGGTGAAGGGTTTATTTAACCAAACCCTAAAGGCAGGTGGTGCATATCTTCTTATGTTTCCTTGCAGACCTTTGGGTGGGGTGGCTTAAAGTGCATATTTTGATATTTTGAGAGAGACCCTAATTTATCTGTTATTGCATATGAAGTTGTTTATTAGACCTATGGTATACCGTTGGGTATGCCCTTTGTCCTGTTTTGGTTGAGCACGGTCAGGCGAGAGACCATTGCTCATATGGGGAATTTTGGCCAGGGTTTCCAAAATGGTAATAATTGAATTTTATTAGTTTAAACTGTTAGTTTTAGTTATTTAAACTGTGATATATATTGTTGGAGACCTTATAAACTTCAATGCTAGTATGGGACAACACTTTCTTAGTATAATCCATCTTTTTAGATGGTTTATTCTATTATATGCTCTGTTTAAATGCATTTTATATGTAAATGTTGAATTTCATATGCTGGAAACTTTGGGTTGTGATGGGCATGGTCCGGATTACTTTTGGTGGTTTTGACAGCGGGATTGGGTGTCATGAACATCGGCTTGAGGCAGTATGATTGTCAGGTTGGTCTTGGCCTGGGGATACATTGGGTGGTTTTAACCATGAGATTTGGCATCATGGACGTCGGCTTGGGCAGGATGACTGTCAAGTTGGGCATGGCCCGGGATACTGGGATGGCGAGGCCATCAAACTTGAGCGGCATGGTCGCAGGGACACGAGGTGTCAGATTTGTGGTGGCTTAGGTACTATTTTGGTGATTACCGCTCACCCGGAACTTTGATTAGTGTACACACAATGATACTCTTTGATGAGGTGGTTTTGACCACTCGTGTGGGTAGAGTCCCCCATAGATGCGGTTTAGGTACTTTTTTTGGGGGTGCTTGTTGTAGGAATCCACGTGGAAGGTGAGGAGACTTCAGGGGATAGCATTGAGGCTATCGGGTTAGGGGCTGAGGCTCGCCGTTATTTGAGGGTAGGTATTGATGTCCCTATGGTTATTTATTTGAGGGAGGATATCTCAGTCCCTCTAGTTACTTTATTTGAGGGTATACATCACTGTCCCTCCAGCTATTTATTTTAAGACATGCATCGTTGATCCTCCGGGTTACATTTGGGCGTGCTTTCGTAACGTCGTTGATTGAGACATGAGGTGCCAGGAGGCACATGGTGTTGGGTTTCTAATTCATGGGCATGCCTTCGGGACGTCGGTACTTGAGACACGAGGTGTCAGGAGGCACTTACTGCCGGGTTACACGACAGAGATTTCGACGTTGGCCGAAGCAGGTGACACTCCATGGTGGCCGCTGAGTACCATTGGAGTTTGTGTTTATTTGTGATTTGTACTGTTTATTGTTTTCCTTATAAATCGATGTCTGTTTAAAAAAATATATTAGGTACGCACCGTTGGGTGGTATCCTACTGAGATTTGTCTCACACCCTGCATGGTCCCTTCAGGACGCGTGTAGAGTTTATGGATTTACGTGCAGGAAAGAGGCCAGCTTCAGGAGCTGGGCTATATTAGCTATTGAATAAAGATGGTATGGACCTTGAGGCCTTTCCTAGCTGGTGCTTATCTTGTTTTGTTTCCTTTTCTGTATTAGCATGCTTATTTGTTATGTAGCCATAGTTGGTTATCCCTTGGAGAATTGTTATATATATAAATACATGTATGACATGTTTAGGATTCATGTTTGTTGATCAGTGCTAGTTACAAGTAGTTTTCAACATGCTGTTGTGTTTTCTTTCCACTGCTGTTGTTATATTTATTGCTTCCGCTGTATATTAATATTGAATGTGCTTCCGCTCTGCGGGTCTAGTTCGAGTTTGTTGAGTCATTTGTTCTACTGCATCATTATTATTATACTCAGACCAGTACCATTATTATTCTCCAAGAGGGTATATCCTCCCCACTATACCTATAATACCTTCGCTGCTAGTCAGCAGCCTTTGGCATTTGGGGAGGTGCACCTATGGTAGTAACACCCGACCTTTTTAGCACTGTTCAGGTGTCTGCTTGGGTCCGGGTCATTAAAAAGTGGTATCAGAGGAGTTCTTGACAGGGATTTAGTAGCAGTGTTTTGCTGGATACTAATGAGATTGAGACTTCTCTATTTCTTTCTTCTGGTTTTACCATTTGGTATATGCTTGACTAGAGATATGTTGTTATTGGAACTGGGTTCCTAGCTTGTGTTTGGGGGCCTCCAGCACCAGTTACGAGGGATGGACTAAGTTACCTTTGGTGGGAATTATTGTTTTCCTTTTTCTCAGATTACATTTTATATGATTTCCACCTCGGTGGCTCACTTAGTTTGTGATGTTATTGATTGTGATATGTGAACCATGACCCGGTGCGGAAAGGGAGAATTGGACCTTGGGCCGGTATGGTGAGGCTTGTTTTTTGGCTTTTGATAGGCACATTTATAGGGTATTTCAATTTCATAATTGTACATATGCTTTGTGATGTGATAATACCATGTGATTAATATCAATTTCTATTCTTTATATGCTTTGGAATGTGAATATGTGAAATTAATGAAAGAATTTATTCTCTGTTTCAATGTGTTATACCATGCCTTGTATATTTTTAAAATTGCATGTGGTAGTATATTTGGGTCTGACTCTTGTACGAGCAGGAAGGTACTATGGTTGAAGTGATTTTGATCACCAGGATTGGGAGAATCGGTCGTTGGTTTGAGGAAACATTGGTTGTCGGGACGGGCATGGCTTGAGGTAATTTTGATACATGGCTCTGTTAAGGGAGGGTAAGGAGGCCACAAGGCCGGGATGCCATGGGCATGGGTTGCGGTGGGGGAGAGTAAGGGTAGTAGTTATGCACTGCCTTTTTATACTTTCCTTGTCTGCATTGAATATATATTGTTATATGTATATATATGAGATTTCTGACCATTTATGGTATTCAGTGGGTTCCTCCTATATGGATCAGATGGAGCATTAGAAGAGTGAGGATACAGTGTCGCAGGTGCAAGATCACATTCAGGATTCAGTACAGGAAGAGCATGAGCCGTAGGTACAGGATTAGGGATAGGATAAGGTCCAGGATCTAGTGTCGGCAAGACAACAACCGGTTTTGGCAGCGTTCGGACCATGGCTGGATGAGAAGCTCCGAGCTAGCTTGGTACGTGTTTTTCAGGGGATCGACAAAGGTGAATAGGGTATAAAGCCTTCTATCGAATATATGATGTGTGAGTTACAGTTGCAACATCCACAACTTTTTCAGGGTGAGGGTGGTCCACAAGAAGTTCAGAACTGGATAGAGATTTTGTTGATGATCTTCTAGTAGCTCGAGATGCCTCTAGGGCAGAGGGTCAAGCTAGAAATGTACATGTTGAGAGGACCAGAAAATCACTGGTGGGATGTGTAGGTTTAGGATTGTAGGCATGAGGGAATAGAATGGAATGAATTTGAGGATAGGTTATTTGAGAACTTTTACCCAGAGACACTAAGGGCAGAGAGAGCTTGGGAGTTCTTGAGCCTTCAGCAGGGAGAGATGTCTGTCATGGACTACACACCTACTTTCACTGAGTTGTCTCTCTTTGCACCTGGTATGGTAAGCGATGATGCGGAAAAGGTGAGATGCTTCAAGGATGGATTACAACACGCCATTTGGATCCTGGTAAATATCTTCAGGATGGGTTCATTCTTAGAGGCAGTGAACCAGGTGCTCATAGTATAGGTAAATCAGAGGTATAATCCCCAAGTTGGCTAGGGAATAGCATCAGGTGACGGTTTGGACAGCAGGTTGCGAGGACGGGATGAGTTCCAGTAGGGCAGTCAGGACAAGGACTTAGCAATACCACCTCGTAGTAGTTAAACAGTGGTTTTTTTCAGTGTGGGCAGCTAGGACATGTTCGGACTCAGTGTGATAGGCCTCCAAATGAGTGACAAGAATGTAGTCAGGTCGGGTATCTGGAGAGGTTCTGCAGGCATCCTTCTCAGAAAGCTGGCAGACAGGGACCAGGACAGACTATAGTATCTAGAGTTGGTTTGGGTTCAGTGCTAGGAGAGGGTATCTGAATTTCAACTGCATGTGGAGGAAGGGACATTGATAGTAGGATCCAGCTGAGGGGTTAGTGGCCGGTGGCTAGAGAATCACCGCAGTGAGGTTAGGCATCAGGCAGTCGTACTTCAGGCCAGGTGCACGTCATGGAGCTGCCAGAGGCTGAGCAGGCTGGTGAGCCAATGAAAGTTATAGGTACACCATGGGTGCGGCCGTGATTCCCTTATTCTCTTTTGGCATGACCTGTAGAGGCATGTCTGTTTTGAGTTCACAGGGTGCACATGATTTATGTGGACTAACTAGATGCTGGTAAGTGGGATTAGCACCATCTCAGGTGCATGATATATTTATATAAATATATATATATGTGTGTGTGTGTGTGTATGAGGTGCCATGGGCATCGGGGTATCGAGGATGCGGGTTACTTGAGCTGTCATGGGCATCAGAGCATCGAGGATGCAGGTTACTTGAGATGACGTGGGCATCAGGGCATCGATGATGCGGGTTACTTGAGGTGCCTTGGGCATCGGGGCATCAAGGATGTGGGTTACATGAGGTTCCTTGGCCATCAGGGCATCGAGGATGCAGGTTACTGGAGGTGCCTTGGGCATCGGGGCATCGAGGATGTGGGATATGTGAGGTGCTAGGCACAAGGTTCATTTTGGGCATCCATGTGATGCAGGACCTCATGGAGGCGGACACCGATGCAGTGCGGGATGCGTTTGGGTGTCGGAAATGACACAAGGGGTGCCAATGAGGCATAGGGGTGATGATGTGTCACGAGAGGACCTTGAGTCTGGAAAACAGGTTAGTGAACCTTTGTTTGTTTTGAGTTTTGTCGAGTCGAGACTGAGTTAGGTGATTCTTAAGGTGGGGAGCACCTTGAAGAATTTGGCCAGAACCTTTGAGACCGGGGAAGTCCGAGTTACTTTGATTGGGGTGGTATGATCGGTTCCATCTCTGTGTTTTGTTTGATAGCTCGGGGATGAGATATGTTAAGGTGGGGAGTTTGTAAGAACCCAGGTTTTTAGAAAGGGTCAAAATCCTGAACCTGTTTGAAATTTTTGACTTGTTTCTGGGTTAAAATTTTAATGTTGGGGAGGTCGTGCAGGTGCACACGGTTAGCGCATGGTCTGAATAAACCATGCAGGAAAGCCATGTGAAGTCTCTGGGTGAGATAGTGGGCTCTGCACGGGCGGCGTATGGTTTGTCAAACCATGCGGGGAGGTAGTGCAACGTCCCATGGAGAGACAGTGGCAACAACACGGTTGTTTCACGGTTTTCCGAACCGTGTGGGGTAACTATGAGACCACTTAAAGTTAGTGTTTTTAAGTCTCGGGCCACTCAGGATTTTCTATTTATCTCTCATTCTTCCTCCCACTCGTGGCTCATGTGGGAGTTCCAATTTTCTGTGGTTGGGGGAGCTCCTTGGCTCGTTTTGGAGGCAAATCGAAGGGGTTTCTTAGTTGATCGAAGTCGGTTCTTCTCAGGTAAGTCTCTTCTCTTGGTTCCTCTTTGGTTTTCTCTAGGTTTTCTTTTCCCTCTCCATTAGCTTCTTATATCTACAAGGGTTTCATGTAGATCTAGGTTTGTGTTGCCTTTGTGTGTTAAAGGTTGAGCTCTTTGATGTTAGGGAAGGGGTTTTTAGGTAATTTTGAGGAGGCGTTCACCGGGTTGGATTGTGTTTGGGAGAAGGATTGATTCCTCCAAACCCTAAAGGTAGGTGGTGCATATCTTCTTTTGTGTATTTGCAAACCTTTGGGTGGCGCGGCTTAAAGCGTGTATTTTGGTATTTTGAGAGATACCCTAATTTATCTATTATTGAATATTATATTTTTTATTAGACCTATGGGATACCTTTTGGTATTCCCACTGTCCTGTTTTGGTTGAGCAGGGCCCGGTGAGAGACTGTTTCACATATGGGGCATTTTGGCCAGGGTTTCCAAAATGGCAATACTTGAATTGTATTGGTTTAAACTGTTAGGTTTAGTTATTTAAACCGTGATATTAATTATTGGAGAACTTAGAAACTTCAGTGCTTGTATGGGAAAACACTTGCTTAGTGTCATCCATCTGTTTATATGGTTTCGCCTTTTATGTGTTCTGTTTAAATGAGTTTTATATGGAAATATTGAATTGCATATGCTGGAACCTTTGGGTTGTGATGGGCATGGTCCTAGTTACTTTGGGTGGTTTTGACCACGGTATTGGCCGTCATGAACGTCAGCTTGATGCAGTATGACTATCAGTTTGGGCATGGCCTGTGGTTACTTTGGGTGTTTTTGACCATGGGATATGGTGTCATGGATGTCGGCTTGATGCAGGATGACTGTCAAGTTAGGCATGGCCCGGGTTACTAGGATGGAGAGGCCATCAGACATTGAGCGGTATGGTCATAGGGACACGAGGTGTCAGATATGTGGTGTCTTAGGTACTATTTTGGTGATTACCTCTCACCCAAAATTTTGAGTAGTGTGCACACAGAGATACTCCGTGATGATGTGATTTTGACCACTCGTGTGGGTAGAGGCCCCAATAGATGTGGTTTAGGTACTTTGGGTTAGGTGTGCTTTTCGTAGGAATCCACATGGAAGGTGAGGAGCCTTTAGGGGATAGCATTGAGGCTATCATGTTGGGGGTCGAGGGTCGTCGTGATTTGAGGGCAGGTATCGCTATCCCTCCGGTTATTTTTTTGAGGGAGGATATCATCTTACCTATGGTTACTTTATTTTAGGGAAGACATCACAGTCCCTTCAGCTATTTATTTGAGGAAAGGCATCGCTGTTCCTCTGGGTTACTTTTGGGCGTTCCTTCGGGATATTAGTGCTTGAGACACGAGGTGTCAGGAGGCACATGGTTTCGAGTTTCTACATCTTGGGCGTGCCTTTGGGACATCGGTACTTGACACATGAGGTGTCAGGAGGCACATGGTTCCAGATTACATGACAGAGATTCCGGCGTTGGCCAGAGTAGGTGACACTCCATGGTGGTTATTGAGCACCAGTGGAGTTTGTGTTTATTTTTGCATCATAATGTTTATTTTTTTCCTTATAAATTCTTGTCTATCTAAACACTAATATTAGGTACGTACCATTGGGTGGTATCCTACAGAGATATGTCTCACACCCTGTACTGGCCCTTCGGGATGCGTGAAAACTTTATGGATTTACGTGTAGGAATGAGGCTAGCATCAGGATCTGGGTTGTATTAGCTATTGCATGGAGATGGTATGGACCATGAGTTCTTTCCTAGCTGGAGTTTATCTTTTTCGTTTCCTTTCCTGTATTAGTATACTTATTTGTTATGTAGCCGCATTTGGTTAGCCATTGGCACCTTTTTTATATATATAAATACACGTATGACCTGTTTTGGATGCATATTTGTTGATCAGTGCTAGATACAAGTGGTGTTCAGCATGCTGTTGTGTTTACCTTTTGCTTCTTTTGTTATATGTATTGCTTCCGCTGTTTATCGATATTAAATGTGCTTACACTCTGTGGGTCTGGTTTGAGTCTAGTGAGTCATTTTTTCAGCTGCATCATTATTATTATACTCGCACCAGTACCATTATTATCCTCCGAGTGGGTATAGCCTCCCCACTATACCAATAAGACCATCGCTGCAAGTCGGAAGACTTTGGCATTCGGGGAGGTGCACCTAAGGTAGTAACACCAGACACGTTTAGCACTGTTCGGGTGGCTGATTGGGTCCGGGTCATTACAATAATAATAGAAATAATAAGAGAAAATAGGGTATAGGGTCTAAATATGGCCATAAAATTGATTTTTTTTACTATTTTATTGGTGTTTTTGGGCCTTAAGGTTATGGTTATTTTATTACTAAGCTTAATATAACCTTAATCGTTGTAATTAATTTTAATTACAATCACTAATGTTTTTGTTAAAAAACTAAGTTAACCGTATAATAAATTATAAATTATGCAGATTCAAGATATGGAATTAATTTTTAAAAATTATAAACACATAAGTGGAATAAAATAATTTAAATATAATCCCACATATGGGATGACAATGCTGTTTTTTAATGTAAAAAAATCAAAAAAATTCTATGTTTTTATAGTCAATTTCGAAGATAAATTGATTAAAATGGCATAAATTGGATTGATTGATAAAAATTTAATCTAATTAAAAATTAAAACCATCTTAATATCAAATTTAACTATATAAATATATTATATTTCAAAATAGTTTTGAAGTAAAATTCAGTATTTTTAACTATTCATTAAAAAATAAAACTTCACAGAAAATACCAAAAATTAACCCTAAACTAATTTTTATGATTTTATTTCAAATTTGAATTTTATTTTGACATATAATATTTATAAATATGACAAAATTTATATTTAATATTTTTTCTCCATTAAAAGGCGGTAAAATTACCTGAATAAAAAAAATTAGGTTTTAGGTATTAAATTGGGATTTTTATTATCTTATGCCTATCGAATTATTGGATAGATATAAAAAATATTTTATTAAATATATAATATATATATATATTAAATTAATATATTTCTCTAATTGTTATTAATTTATTTTATTAGGATAAAACAGCTTTGTGAGCATAAATGTAATTTTCTATAAAAATATTACCTTTATATTCAATTTGTTCATTGTAACTAATGATCTAAATTTATATTTCTATAAACCATAGGTTTTCATAAGTTATTTATTACTATTAATAACCCATAAATAACAACTAGTTTATGTCTTAATATATAATATTTTAATAATATATTTTTGTTTGGTAAAACTCAGTGTTGCATGTAATGTACACCAAGTCGGTGTTGTGTGAAAGGAATGATTGACTTACTGTATTGAAAAACATCCATTAAAATTAATTCATTTGATATAAAGAGAAAAAAAGGTCTATAAAAACTTGGGGTGCAACATTCTACACCCTTTAAAATGAATTTTTCCCTCAAAATTCATCATTCTGATATAAAAAAATGAGGATAATATAGGTTTCGGGCATAGTAGAAGTGTGTGATGGGTGGTGGACAACTTTAATTTTTTCCAAAATCAATTATCAATCCTAGATCTATATAACGATGAATATCGTGATACATGGAATTGATTCAAATAAATATAAAAATAATAATTTTGCGGGAACTAAGAGAGAGGATATCAACACATATTTTTTATAATTAATTTAATTAGATAGTGAATTAAATCTATGGAATTATTTCTTTATTGATTAGTCTGGAGACAAATCAATGGTGTACCATCATTGAGTTGTGGAAACCAAGTGTAGATTTACTCTAGTGGTGATCCACACGTGTTTTAGGAATCTCTAGACGTCGCTGAAGGATTCTCCAGGTGCTGGCATGGAGGATCCTTGGGCTCATGTCATCCACCTTGATCACCTTGAGAATCGCTTCCAATGTGTTCTCCTTGATCCGATGGAGGGGGATTCCTCACCGTTCTTGGGAGCATTCTTGGTGAAAGAGAGATCTTTAGGCTTGATAGGATTCTCTAAGATCTTTTATGCACAACTGAATCTGGTCTTGAAGAAATAACATAATTGGGTATATATATTGATAGGGTTAAAATAAAATAATTTCACAAGTGCCTATAATATTAATTTAATTTTAGAAAAACCCATGTCAAATAATAAAAGTAATATCATCATTTATCCACATGAGATGAACTTTCGAATTATAATTAAATTTTATTTAATTAAATAATGTTCAACATTATCATTTCTCACTAGACCATTAATGTCACAACCCCCTGCCCACAAAGTTTACCACTCCTGGGCCGAAAATGTGAGAAGGCAGATAATTACCCCCGAGCCTCGCCTCTAGTAGTCCCTAGGTTGGCGACTAGCACTGAGGATATAGTAAAGAGAAATATGGGAGGAAGTACCCTCTAATAGAACAGATGTGGATGAGAAAGATAAGATAGACACCAACTAACTCCATCTCAGACTGAAATATAAATGAAATCCCAAGTACACATATGTAATGTCATGCAAAACCACTAAAACTGAATGTGGAAAACTGAAAGTACCCAAAAGAAAGTAAAAACAACAGCAACAACGAAGCCCAAACAACTCCTGCAACCCCAAGCTAGTAGAAACCATCCTGATTTTCAACCTGCTCGAAGTGACCTAAAAATATGTTTATATAAACATAAGGTGAGATTAACAGTATACTTAGTAGGATCCTCCCCGAAGCCTCTCTTGCAATAGTATAGAAAGCATGATAAAGTACAGTGAACAACAAGTGAAACTAACTCGTCACCTAAAAAGAAATACTATGTTCCCAACCTCACTATGGCTACTCTCACCAAGTAATGCATAAAAGAGTATATAATATAATAAATAATATCAAGGGTACCCCTCTACTACTTCCCCACTATTTTTTCGCTTCACCCCAATGTCGCACGTCCTAAGAATCTCCCTCCAAAAAGTCTTTCTCGTAGACACCTGGGTGAATCACCACAACATGCACCTCATGAAACAAAACAACCGCATCCACGTAAGAAAAGTATCATGGTAGTTTCTGGGAGCCACCACAGCTTGTATAATGTGTATCATACGTCGGGTATTATACCTCAAGCCATTACAGCCCATACACCGAGTAAGTATCCTCAAGACATCACAGCCTATTCATGTAACACCTATAGTAGTCCATAGAAAACTATATCTAGAATATATGTGTGTGAATAACCACAAGACATTAAATCCCTCTACACATATATATGGGGAAAACTAATTTATGTTCCTACCATCACAAGTAACTACCAAGAGAAGAGAGCGGGGTCAAAGGGGGTAGTGAGCCATCCATCCTCCCACCGGGATGTTGGGGAAAACACCCCCTAGGGCTCAGAATTCCTATGGTGTCAGGTGACCTAACTGACAGAGAGGAGTAGCGTATAGAAACAAAAAAATTACAGAATATACTATATCTCACAACCACACTATGGGAATAACCTATTCTTAGACTCAACTGAATCTAAAGTCTCTCAGACTCCCGACTACCACTTCTAAGACTATGTGTCCTATAATCACACAACCATTTAAAGAGCTTTATTGCATTACTTAACTCCCTTTTTATCAGTTCCACTTTAAATTAATTAATTACTTAAACATTAATTAACCATTAAAAATTCCACATTAAATTTCATTAGCATCACACCCAAAGTCCACCGTCCCTTTAAAATTGTATCCTTAGCATTGCATCCCAGCAAGATCCAACCCCATGGGTTAACATCATTTATTCAATTATTTATTTATAGCACTACTTTCCCATATTCCTAGGAATTCTACAAAAAAAATTCTATGCAAGTAAACATAAGGGGGATCAACACAGTGAGTATATGAACTACCTTTTTAGTATTTTCTGCCTATAGAAAGAGCGTTGACCCATCCTCCATTGAGAAGCTAAAAACAGAAAGCATGTGGCATACCCCAGGCATCTTCACCCCTTTTAGAAGAAGGGTAAGAATGACTAGCTGCCTTGAGAAGTGGGGAAAAAAAAGAAGATAAACAACCAATAAGAATTAGTAAGAATCTAAACATTCACATCCATTCCATTTATCATCCCTAAACAATAGGCCTCCATGCCTCCACATATCACAACAGCCATCCAGGTTCACATCACAACACAAGAAGCAAGAAAACAAGCATCATATCAATTCGGCTATTTTCCCATAAACAAGGAAGAGGGTAACTCAAAACCCTACAAGGAATTATATTTTATCAAACAACCAGTTGTTTAATCCATCTTGGATTAACCGATTTATTATTTGTAGGTTCCAAATTTTCAAAACCTAACCAGAAAGCTATCACAAATAATTAATCATTCTTAATGCACCAATTTGATTAACATCAAATTGCGACAAGAAGAACTAGATTCATTTACATGACTCTTTATAATTATCAAAACTATTATCAATTAATTTTGGCTTTACGTTCTTTACCAATTTCCATCAATAATGAAAATCTAAACAAAGAAAACATAGATATCACACTATCTAGAAAAACAAGAGGTAATAACATGCGATCGATATCAATTTATTTATCTGGTTCAGATATTTATTATGTCAATTCCACTGTGATCTAGTGGGGAAAAACATCCTAACTATATAGTTGCATGTAAAATAAAAGAGAATAAACTAATCCCGTACCTCAAATGGTTCTTTTCATTCTTTATACAAGAACGATCCACCCAAAGGATCATGATTTCTTCCTCCCGTGACAATTGTATCCACCCAAGGATGTCGCAGTACGACCGCACTAACTGAAACCCAAGAAAACTCTATTAGAAGTATGGATATCACATACCATAACATGGAAAGGAGAAACAAAAAGGATATGAACTAAAATGAATGATGATAAAACATACCTTATATCGATGAAGGATTGACACATGCGGCTTGCACCAAAACAGAGGGTGCATATGCAACAGTAAGAAACATCATGGGGAAACGATTTGAGGATTAAGGTTCGATCACACCGCTCCTATGGGTAGAAGGAAAGGTTTGATCATCTCACACCAGGGAAAACGAAGGGAGAACAAGGGAGGAAGATATCTCATCCCTTTAGAAGATTTAATAGAGCTGGAGTTTACGATACACTCGATTTTCCATTAAATGTAGATTGCATTAAACCACACAGTTCTACTAAGTAAAGTCATCTAAGGACTTAAGGAATTTAATATAGGAGTTATGAGATTTGATTTGGTCTTAAATCTCTTAAACCAAGGCCATGAATGCATTTTACATCAATGAAAATGTCAAAAGGGTGAAACTGTAGGAATCTAGAAACACTGTTCACAATCCTGGAAACATCGTACACCTACCGATCCTGAAAACACTGTACATGAAATGACTCAACAATCCTAGACTCACCAATCCTAGAGATATTGTTCACAGAAAGACTCAGTGATCTGGGACTCACCAATCCTAGACTCACTGATCCAGGAAACACTGTTCACAAAATGACTCAACGATCTTGGAAACACTATTCACAGAATGACACCCTGATCCTGGACTCACCGATCCTGGAAACACTTTTCACAGAATGAATCACTGATCATGGACTCATGGATCCTGGACTGACCAATCCTGGAAAAAATATTCACAGAATGACTCACTGATCCTGCACTCACCGATCCTAGAAACAGTATTCACAGAATGACTCACTAATCCTTGACTCACTGATCGGATGGTACTGTTCACATAACAACAGACTGATCTGATGGTACTATTCATAGAATGATAGACGGATCTGATGGTACTATTCACATAATAACAGACCAATCTGATGGTACACTTCATTGAATGACAGATCGATCCGATGGAACTGTTCACATCAGTCTCACTGATGGTACTTTTCACATCGGTCTCACCGATGGAACTGTTCACATCAGTCTCATGGATGGAACTGTTCACATCGGTCTCACAGATTGAACTGTTCACATCATTTTCAACTATTTAACCATTCACATTGGTCTCACTGATGGAACCGTTCACACAAGTCTCACCGATGGAATAGTTCACATCGGTCACACCGATGGAACCGTTCACATGGGTCTCACTGATAGTACCGTTCACAACGGTGTCATCGATGGAACTCTTCACATCAGTCTCACCGATGGAACCTTTCACATCGGTCTCACCGATGGAATTGTTCACATTGGTCTCACCGATGGAACTATTTTTAGAATTGAAAAAATTGGAAAAGTGTTGGGGATAAGTCACCTCCACTACCAGAACACCTCAAACACTATATTTTCGCACAGTAATTTACTAGAGAGGTCAGGTCCATTACCTCAGATACCTCTCAAAACATTATCATCATTGAGAATTCAAACCAACCTAAAAGGGAATAGAAATGAAGTCTGAACAACCACCCATCGAGATACCTCTCAAAATATTGCAAGCAACAAGATGAAACCAAAGGAAGCCATCTTATAAACACGAAAGGTCTATAACCACAAAGGGACATCGTTACATGTAAAGAGTTAAAAATCAAAAAACTTGGGGTCTTGAGCACGTATCTATGACTCACGTTCCCAGGTACTCTTCTCCATGCCACCCTGTGGCCACAAGACATGAACCAAGGGGATAGAATGCCCACACAACACCTTCTCTTTATGTTCTGGGATCTCTACAGGTCTATCCTCAAAGGTCGCATCATCATCAACATTGATCTATCCACAATAGATGACATGGGTGATATCATGAAGATAACGACAGAGCTGTGATACATGGAAAACATCATGTATCTAGATCATCTGTGGGGGAAGTTCTACTCGATACGCCACAACTCTAACATGAGCCAAAACAATGAAAGGCCCAACAAACTGAGGAGAAAGCTTACTCGCATGACCAAACCATCGCTGCCCACGATGGGGAGTCACCTTAAAAAACATGTGATCCCCAACATCAACCTCTAAGGGTCTCCTCCTTTGATCTTCATATGATTTCTGATGATCCTGCATTGTCTTCATCCTCTCACAAATCACCTGAACCATCTCTGTTGTATTGTACACTAGTTTTGGTCCGAGAATTGTTGACTCTCCGACCCCAGTCCAGCACAACATAGAACGGAAAGGCCATCCATACAAGGATTCAAACGGAACCATACCAATGGTGGAGTGAAAACTATTATTGTAAGAGAACTCCACCAATGGTAAGTTCCTCATCCATGAATCTCCAAAATCTAGGACACAAGAGTGTAACATGTCTTCAAGAGTCTGGATGGTCCGCTCTATCTGACCATCCGTCTGAGGATGAAATGCAGTGTTAAGGCGTATCTAAGAACCAAAATAATGTTGGAGACCTCTCCAAACCCTAGAGGGAAAATGAGGATCTCAATCGAAAATGATCTTCCTTGGGACTCCATGAATTCTCACCACCACCTCCAGATACTTCCTCGACAAAACTTCCACTGTGCTTGACTCGTTGATTGCTATGAAGTGGGCTGATTTTGTTAAAGAATCCACTACCACTGAAATAACATTATGTCCTCCCTGATCTCGAGGTAAAATAGTAACAAAGTGCATTGATATTTCCTCCCACTTCCATTGAGGAACATATAACGGCCGGAGTAGACCACTAGGAACACGGTGTTCATCCTTTTCCTTCTAGAAGACCAAACATCGAGACACAAACTCCGCTACCACATGATTCATCCCAGGACACCAAAACTGGCTCCTCAACGCTTGGTATATCTTTGTCACGCCATGATGTACTGCTAAATGAGAACTATGGAACTCTTTGAGAACCGTCTCACACATCATCAAAGGAACAAATATCCTCCATGATACAACACTCGGTGTTGTTCATCCTCAGACCAACTATTAGGGTCCTTGCCACAAACAACTCAGTCTCTCTAGACCTCTACCTCTATATCCCCCAACTGGGACTCTTCCACCTTCTACACCAGATATGACTAAAACATCATCTAAAAAAGACAACCTTTGCCCCACAATTCTCCCATATCAATATGTAATGCTGACTGTTCTTCCATTACTCTCCAAGAGTAACTATATTTATGTACTACATCACTACATGACTTCCAACTCAGCGCATCAGCTACAAAATTCCCCTTTCTAGGTGTATATGATATTTTGAAGTCATATTCCTGTAAGAACTCCATACACTGATGCTGTCGTAAATTCAAGTCACACTGGGAGAAAACATACCTCAAACTCTTATGAGTGGTGAAAACCACAAAGAACTCATCAATGAGGTAATTTATCTACAATTTTAGAGAAAACACCACAGATTCCAATTCAATATCATGGGTGGCATAGTTACGTTCATGGGGACGCAATTTCCGAGACCCATAAGAAACAACTAATCTCTACTACATCAGAACACATCCTACCCCCAGATATGAAGCATCACAGAAAACATATAACTGAACTACCTCTACTGGAAGACAAAGAACATGAGCACATACTAACTGCTCCTCTAGTTACTCGAATGCTTAATAACTCTGATCAGTCCATAAGAATGCCTTATCCTTCTTGTTCAAAGCTGTTAGAGGAGTCACAAATCGATAAGAATCAGCTATGAACATCCTATAGTAGCCTACGAGACCAAGGAAACTTCGCACCTCTGAAACTGTCTTGGGGGTTTCCCAATACACAACTACTTCTATCATTGATGGATCCATAGCTACTCCCTGCTGGGACACAACATTCCCCATGAAACATACTTCTTGAGCCAAAAAATCACACAACAACAACTTCCCAAATAGCTGATGTTGACGAAGAACTCCCAAAATGGCATGTAGATTCTCTGCATTCTCCTCCTCAAATGTGGAGTACATAAGGATTTCATTGATGAAAACCACCATGAACTTGTCCAAGAACTCATGGAACATAGCGTTCATCAATCCCATGAACATAAATACATCATTTTTCATGCTGAATGGCATTACAAAAAACTCATAATGCCCATGATGACAATAGAAAGTAGTCTTCGGGATATCCTCATCCTTCACACGCATATGATGATATTCTGACCGCAATTCAATCTTTGAGAACCAAATTTCACCATTCAGTTGATCGAATATATCATCAATACATGGAAGATGATTGCGATTATTCACTATCACTTTGTTTAAGCGACGAAAATCCACAGATAACCGCAAACTTCCATCAGCCTTTTTCACGAATAAAACTGGTGTGCCCCACGGTGACACACTCGGCCAAACAAAACCGCACTGTAACATACCATAAAGCTATATACATAGCTCTTGTAACTCCGAAGGGGCCATCCTATATGGAGACATAGAGATAGGAGATGCTCCTGGTTGTAGCTCGATACCAAACTCAATCTCTCATCGAGGGGGTAATGCTTCAACCTCTTCTGGAAAGAAATCAGGGAACTCTTCTACGACCCTAGGAAACAACAACTACTGAACCACTGAATAACTCATCATTATCTCAACCATCATGAATGATAAGGACGAAACACGCCTCTAGACCATTTGAGGGTCTTGCTCGCCAATGAACTCCGCTGGATTTCCACCCGTATCGATGTAAACAACCTACCTCCTGAAGAGATCCATGATAGCTTACACCGAATACAACTAATCCATTCATAGGATGACATAATATGGTTTTATTCATAAAAATAGTAAATATCCCCCTGAGCGGTGCTACCCCAACACTACCTCACATTCACTACAAACATCAAACAAGTCAGCTCGGCCTCCAGCTGGCGTAGTCAACGCCAAGGGCACTGGAAGCCTCTCAAACTAATGTCCCAAAGTATGGACAAGGTTAGGTGATATGAAGGAGTGTGTCACTCCTAAATCAAACAAGGCATCCACCAAGGTAGAAAACAAGAAAAGGGTACCTCGAACAACGTCTGGCTCTCCTAGAGATGGAAATGCTAAAGCATGAAGCTGACCGTGACCTCCTCCACGACTACTCTGACCCTGATGACGACCACCACTATGGTTGTGCTATACTCTCTGAGGACGGGGAGCATCACAGGGCTGTCATCTACCTAACCCATCTACCACCTGCTGTTCTAAAGCTAGGGAAACCTGATGGTGCTACCTCATTTGGAACTGCCTCAATGGAGGAACCTGGAGCGGATCACCTAGTGCATGATGACTGCTCTGAAAGGTCAATCACTCTCACTACTAATGATCTCAACCACCACAATAAAAACAAGCACCTGATCCCTTGGAATAGGACTGAGAGCTAATAGCCCCGGAGAAAGAGGATTCTGAGGGCGGGGACATACCCCTAGCCAAACGGAAACACTTCTTCCCTGAAAACCGGTAACCCCAGAATGCAGCTCTTCTTCGTGAGGAATCATGAAGACTCCCCTCTCATGATTATCTAGTTCTGTCCAATGTACTCTCTATGACCTATGCCCTCACCTGCACCTCAAGATATGTCTTCATCATAAATGGGGTGACCTGGTGCTGGATCTCTGGATGCAAAGGCTCCTCAAAATGCCTCGTCCTGGCCTCCTCATCTGGAAATAGGTCTAAAGTATACCGTAAAAGGTTACTGAAATGGATTACAAACTCTCCCACACTGGACCTCCCCTGTCTAAGGGTAAGAAGCTCTTGGAAACTAGATGCCTTTGTGGTCAAGGAAATAAACTCGACTCTAAACTATTCTCAGAACTCCTCCCATGAGATCGCTAACTCGTCACAATCCCTGAGGAATAAGATCCACCACTACCTCATTTCTCCATGAAGCATCATCACAACCAAGGACACCCATTGCTCCTTTCGAGCACGGATCAAACATAAGCCTATCTAGACCTCCTACAACTAGTATTTAGAGACTACATCTGAAATGAAGCCCTCATACTTCTACAGAATCTGGCACTGAAACTCTCGTAGTTTTTTTATCCAAGTGTAGTCATCGTCAACCTCTACCCTACGACGATCTGCTGGAACATCATGATTACATCTTCTATGTGATCCTAAGGAGGACGTAGACCTAGGGCCATACATGTAAAATAACAATAAATTATAGATCCTAAACCTAGAATATAGAAGAATCAACATTAATTAATTAATTGTTTTCTTTTATTCATTTTAGGTTACCCTTACCCAAGGTCTACCCATTCAAACACAGGCATAAGGAAGAATGATGAAAGATCATTTCCTAGGTCTCTACCCTGTAACTAGTATCACCTCGTTTTGTAGCCATTATGAACATAAAGGTCCATATATAAGATCATATGGGGCCCTAAACGCCTATGTCTCAGCCGGTCTCCATTGTTTACATAACTTTCTAAACTTCACTGACATTGTTTCCCTACCAACCCATGCAACCTCACCTATGCCTAACTCGAAACTCCATCTTATCCCTCCACCATTCCTCTAACACCACTCTGTAATAACCCCCTCCCCACAAAGTGTACCCCTCATGGGCCGTCAACATGATAAGGGAGATAATGACCCCCAAGTCCCGCATCCAGTAGGCCCCAGGTTGGCGACTAGCACTGAGGGTATAGTAAACACACAGATATGAGGCATTACCCACTAAGAGACCACATGTCGAATAGAAAGATAATATAGACACCAAACAACTCCAACTCAGACTGAAATATAAAAGAAATACCAATTACAAATATGTAATTTCCTGAAAAACTACAACAAATGAAAGGGGAAAACTACATGTACCCAAAAGAAAGTAAAAACAACAGCACCCATGTAGCCCAAACAACTCCTACAACCCCAAGATAGTAGAAACTGACCTGATCTCCCACCTGCTCCAAGTGACCTAAATAACAGTTTATATAAACATAGGGTGAGTATAACAGTTTACTCAGTAGGATCCTCCCTAAATCCTTTCATGCAACAGTAATGAAAGCATGCTAAAGAATAGGGAAAAACAAGTGTTACTAACTCATTATCTAAAAAGGCATACTTTTTTCCCAACCTTACCATGGATACTCACACCAAGTAATGAATACACGAGAATATAATATAATAAATAATATCAAGGGTACCCCACTACTAATTCCCCACTGGTTTTCCGCTTTTCCCGAACATCGTACGTTCCAAGAATCTCTCTCTAAAAAGGCTTTCCCACATACACTTGGGCGAAGCACACCAATATGCACCTCGTGTAACAAAACCACCACATCCACATAAGAAAAGTGATCGGGTAGTTTCTAAGAGCCAACACAGCTAGCATAATGTGTATCATACATCAGGTATTATACCTCAAGCCATTACAACCCATACACCGGGTAAGTATCCTCAAGACACCACATCCTATACATGTTACACCTATAGTAGTCCATAGGAAAATATATCCAGAATATATGTGTGTGAATAACCACAATCCATTATAGCCCTCTACACACATATATTGGGACAACTAACCGATGTGCCTATAAGAACAAGTAATTACCTAGAGAAGAGAGTGGGGCCAAAGGGTGTAGTCAACCATCCATCCTCCAACCAGGAAGATATGGAAAACACCCCTAGAGCTCAGAATCCCTTGGGTGTCATTTTACCTAACTGACAGGGCACAGCAGAGTATAAAAATACAAAAAGTACAGAATATACTATATCTCACAACCACACTCTAGGCATAACCTAGTCTTAGAATCAACTGCAGCTAATATCTCTCAGACTCCCGATTGGCACTTCTAAGACTAGGTATCCTATAAGCACCCAACCATTTAAAGAGCTTTATTACATTACTTCATTCCATTTTATAAGTTCCACTTTACATTAATTAATTATTTAAACATTAATTAACCATTAATAATTCTACATTAAATCTCATTAGCATTACACCCAATTTCCTCTATCCCTTTAAAATTGCAACCTCAACATTGCGTCCCAGCAAGCTCCAACCCCATGGGTTAACATCATTTATTAAATTATTTATTTATATCATTACATTCCCATATTCCCAAGAATTCTAGAAAAACATTATATGCTCCTAAAAACAGGGGGGCTCAACACGGTGAGTATATGAACTACCCGTCGAGTCTTTGCAGCCTATAGAAAGAGCATAGACACATCCTCCCTTGAGAAGCTAAACACGAAAGGCATGTGGCATACCACACGTGTCTTCCCCCATTTCAAAAGAAGGGAAAGAAATACCAGCTTCCTTGAGTAGTGGGGAATGTAAAGTAGATAAAAAACCAATAAGAATTGGTATGAATTTAAACATTCACATCCAACCCATTTCATCATCTCAGGTGTCCTCCCTGACACCCATATGCATAAACTGATGCATCTCACCACTCTAGGTGTCAACTGTTGCCACAACCAGCAGGCCTCTATGCCCCAACATATCACAACCTCCATCTAGGATCACATCACAACACAAGCCGTAGGAAAACAAACATCATATCAATTGGGATCTTAGCCCGTAAACAAGAAAGTGTGTAACCCATAACCCTACAAGGAATTATCTTTGGTCAGACAACAAGTTCTTTAATCCATCGTTGATTAACCTATCTATTATTCGTAGTTTCCAAATTTGGGAAACCTAACTAGTAAGCTATCAAAAATAATTAAACATACTTACTGCACCAATTTGATTAACATCAAATTACAGCAATAAGAACTAGATTCATTTACATGCCACTTTATCTTTATCCAAACAATTATCGATTAATTCAGGCTTTAATTTCTTTACCAATTCCCATCAAGAACGAAAATCTAAACAAAAAAAGCATATATATCACACTATCTAGCAAAACAAGAGGCAATAACATGTGATCAATATTAATTTATTTGTTCGGTTGAAATATTAATTATGTCAATTCCATTGTGATCTAGTGGGATAGACATACAAACTATATAGTTTCATGTAAAAGAAAAGAGAAGCCAAGAATCCCCTACCTCAAACAGTTCTTGTCATTCTTTATACGAGAACAATCAACTCAAAGGATCATGATTGCCTCATCATATGACAACTGTATCCACTTGAGGATGTCGCAGTACGACCACACCAACCGAAACCCAAGAAAAATCCATTTGAAGTATATAGATCACATACCATAATAGGGAAAGGAGAAATAGAAGGAGATGAACCCAAATGAATGACGATTAAACATACCTTATATCGATGAAGAATCGACACTTGCTGCTTGCAGCAAAACAGGGGGTGAACATGCAGTAGTAAGAAACATCAAGGGGAAATGATCCAAGGATTAAGGTTCGATCACACATCTCCTATGGGAAGAAGAAACAGTTCGTACGTCTCTCACTAGGGAACAGGAAGGTAGAACAAGGGAGGAATATATCTCATCCCATTATAAGATTTAACTGAGCAGCAGTTTAAGATATGTTGGATTTTCCATTAAATGAAGATCACATTAAACCACATAGTTTGACCAAGTAAAGGAATCTCAGGACTTAGGAAAATTAATGTAAGAGTTACGAGATTTGATTTGTCCTTAATTCCCGTAAATCAAGGCCATGAATGCATTTTACGTCAATGAATATGTCAAATGGGTGAACTGTAGGAAGCTGGAAACACTATTCACGATTCTAGAAACACTGTACACCTACCGATCCTGGAAATACTGTACACAAAATTACTCACCGATCCTGGACTCACAAATCCTAGAAACACTGTTAAAAGAATGACTCACTGATCTGGGACTCACGGATCCTGGAAACACTATTCACAAAATGACACCCTAATCCTGGACCCACCAATCTGATGGTACTGTTTACAGAACCACAGACAGATCTAATGGTACTTTTCACAGAATGACAGAATGATCTGATGGTACTATTCACAGAACGACTCACCGATCCGATGGTACTATTCACAGAACGACAAACTGATCTGATGTTACTATTCACAGAATGACAGACCGATCTGATGGTACTGTTCATAGAATGACAGACCGATCTGATGGAACTGTTCACATTGGTCTCACTAATTGAACTATTCACATTAGTCTCACCGATGGAACTATTCACATTAGTCTCTTCAATGGAACTCTTCACATTGATCTCACCGATGGAACTGTTCACATCGGTCTCACTGATGGAACAGTTCACATTGGTATCCCTGATGGAACCGTTCACATCGCTCTCACTGATGGAACGCTTCACATTGGTCTCTCTGATGGAACTGTTCACATCAGTCTCACCGATGGAACTATTCACATCAGTCTCACCAATGGAACTATTTAAAGAATTGTAAAAATTGGGAGGTGTTGGGGATAAGTCACCTCAACCACCCGAACACCTCAAACACTAGATTTTCGCATAGGAATAAACCAGAGAGTTCAAGGCCATTACAATTAAACTCGTTCTGCCATTCCTCCAAAATATTTATCGAGCCTGGAATAATGTCTATTTATTTATTAAATAAATATCACTTCATTATTCTCAAATAAATAAATAAATATTATATTTACTAAACAAGAAATAAATATTTATATACAATCAAGCATATATGAGTAATTATTAAACCATGTATAGGAATAATATTTATTCAACCTATTAAATAATAAATAATAATATATTATTTAACATAGATTTTGGACACACTTACTGTGTGACCCTCTAGGCCTCTTTCTAAGTGGCATTTGGAGAAGTATCCTAAAGTACAAGGTTAACATGTAGAAACATGCCAATTCACCCATAGAGAAAGAAGTTAATGCTGCAATGACATGTCACCTCATACGAATGCTTACTGTATAATATAATCCCTTTATCACAATATCTCTAATTGAGCAGGTTGTGTGCCAGTTCCATCAACCTATATGCTCTATATCTCTTTATTTGATTCTATAGACATAGAACATGCCCATAGAACATGCCCATAGAACACCATGGCCATGGATTTATTTAAGTTATATCATTTATATCAAAGGGAATGAGATATTAACTTCTATTAAATAATAGAAGATATAAATCCTTTCTCACATTATTCATTAATGAAATATTACTCATAACGCACCCAACGTATCCTACCTCACCGCAAACATCTGTCATCATAGTTTTCATCAATACATCTAAGTGAATAAATCATAATACTCTATAATAATAATAACTTCTAAGTACTAATACACACATCCAAAGATAGGAACATCCAATGCCATATATAACTGTGGATTTTCTACCAGTGGGTCTCATTATCATAATATTCTACTAAATATTACCAAGGGCGTACACCATGAAAAGGTTACTCAAAGTCCTATGAGTCTCAACACATGATAGCATGTATCATTTGTGTCCCTAAAATGATATCATCCATCTATAGAACATATATTCATGAATAGTGTTATAACACTTCCTGGTTCTCATCATATCGGGGAACTGCTATGAACTTTTTGTGCGACATCTACTCTTAGGACGTTATCACATACTATGTCACAAATATGAATAATGATGATGTGATAAGTGGTTTATTTACATTCAAAACAATGAATACATGTTTTTTATAAATGTAACGGACCAAGTTTTTCTAAAAATAAATAGAAATCCATGAAACTTTTTTTAAGTAGATATTTATAACTAGCCTTTAAAACATAATTTTTCCACTTCTATGTTTTGAATTTCAAGAAACTGTCATCTACAATTGTGTTCAGTATGTTATTTCGAGTCTTTAGGAACCAACTTGTTTTTTGGTGAATAGTGAAATACCCTTACGAATAGTAATATGAATAGTAATATGATTCTAATGAATAGTAAATTTTATTATTATTTTAATTTATTAAGGCTTTAATATAATAACATCTTGGTTAATTTTTCATTGTGATATAGAAGTGGTTATAGAATTAGAATTGATAATTTTTGAATTAAGTATTATTTTATTTAAACATGAAATTAACAATTTTTAGAAAATTATTTTCAAAAAATGGATTTCATTTTTGAATTCTACACATTGAAAAATGGTTAAGGTAATTTTTTGGGTTTTTTTTTAAATCTTTATTTTTCGGTGAATAATGAAATACGATAAAATACCGTATAATCAAATTATCAGTAAAATACAATATTTATGACATCATAAGTGATGCAAGGCCACTTGGTTCGAACTCACATGCCATTATTACAACTTTAGGTCACATGAACTAATACTATTCATACTCTTGGAAAAAAAATATTATAATAATGATTAAAATAATGAAAAATACCCCCTCTCCTCCACTATAAATGCCACCCTCACTCTTCTCTTCTTCCCACACCTCTAGTGCCTTGTTCCATTCCTAAGTTCTTCCCAATACTCCTCCCAATTCTCTTACCCACGTCCTAGAGATGATGGTCTCACGAAAAGACCAAAATAGAAGCCCTTAAAAGGATCTCAAGGATAATAGATCAAGAGGTAAACATCCTCTTTTATTTATTTTCATTCATTTTATGTTATTCTCTTTCTTTAATTTGGGTTATGTTGTGATATTTCATTCCATATACCCCTTTCTATCCTTATTATATATGAGAGATAAGATATCCCCTTTCTCTCATCAAACAAATTTTTTATGAAATTTTAAAAGACGTCGTTAGGCTGCAGAATTTTCGTGAGAAATTTCTCCAGTTTACTTTTATTTAAAGAATCATTTCTTTCTTCTTCTTTCATCACCTCCTCTTATCCAAGAGGCACGTAAGATCTAGAATCTTTAATATTGTGGATTTTCTAATGTTCATGGGAAATTAATCATCAATATTATTCTCTTCCTCCACTCGTTCATGGAAATAAAAACATTGTCCCTGATGTGTCGAATTACCGACATTGTGGACGATGTGATTTTAATTTTCATTAATTCTTTCAATTCTGGTTATGAAAAAAATTTATGGTTGAACCAAGTTATAATATATGTATTATATCTCATCCATGGTTATGGAATTAATTTTAACAAATGGTTTTAATTTATAAAACAAAATGAGGTTGTCATTATCAAAGAACCACTAAAATGATCTAAATGAACATCATTAATGTTTTAACTTATGAATCATCCTCATGTAAGAACTCAAAATGATAAATGGTATAATTTATATTACTATATATATGTAAATACCACTCCATACCAATTCTGGAGGTTCACTTCCAATCAATAACAACATCCATCATGAACCAATCATGGAAAACATGTAAAGAACTCACCCAAAAACAGTGCAAGGAGAAAAATACTAACAATTAAAGGGTTAAATGATTTGATGAAATGATCATATAAGATGTTATCAACTTTAAAATATTTCTTTAAAATAATAATAACACTCTTTTAACCATTATACAGGATATTTAATCAAGTTTGAAGTAAGACAGCCCGAGGTAAGGGAATTCTTAACACGATTTCCATTCTTTGGGTTAACCTTCTACTTCATTATTTATGTGCTATTTGAATTTGTTTGTGTTATGGTGTATATTTTTATTATGTTTTTATGTGTATTTACAGAATATATACATACTCCATCCACTCTTTTAAGTCTCTCTTCAATTGCATGATATATATAAGGGTCTTTTCTTCAAAAATCCTCTTTTTAAATTTGGTTTACGAAATTCCAATGTAATGTTTTTGTGGACTTATTGCTGATGTATAATTACTTTTTGGTTCATGGGAATTATTTATGATAAATTTTGGGACCTATCTCTCCCTAAAATTCAATGGGTATGAGTAAGTTTGAGGTCGTCCATATGGTTACTCCAAGTGTAACTGCGATGGTTAAACAAAGTAAGGTTGTCGTGAGGGTTACAGTTTATAAGGTAGCCAAGAATTATTACAAGATTATGTAAGTAATTCCCAAGATAAATTTGTGATTATATTTATGTTTTCATGTTTTCTGTGGATCTTTTTTAAATTTCATGTTACATAAAGTAAGTATATATGGTTGACAAGAATGTCTTTTGAAAATACATTCTTATGTTACAAGTACTCAGGGACTAATGTGATATTTCCCTATTTCCCATCACATATTGAGATTTTGGGCTCATCCAAAGTTTCTAAATGATTTTCACAGGTTGATGGATGTGTAATAAAAGGAATTAAGCCATGTTAAATGTTGAATAATTGTCAAGAATCCTTTTTATGTTTTAATGTTTTATATTTTGAAAAAAATGGAATCTATTTTTATGGTATCCACTCTATAATAATGTGTAATGTTATGAATGTATTGTCTTAATTCTCTAATGATCTAAACATAACAATATCCTCAATGTAAAATGAAGTGTTTTCTTGAATAATTCAATATTATGTATGTAATAAGGTCAGGTCCTTATAGTTTGTATCTGAGGATGGTTTAGATAAATTTAGGGGTTAGGGTGATGTTAATAGAATAACATAAATTATTTTCACTCTATGTTTAATTTGAAATGTTATAGCATTCAAAGATTACCATGTTGCTTCATCTAAGACATGTTTGTTCAGAATGGTTGTCCGCAGAAGGAATTGGGATGCTGAAGAGGATATGCACCGACAAAATGACATCCTTCCGGAACTATAACCCGAAATAGTGGGGATTGGAACCAAGTAGTTTGTGACAGTAATGGATCAGCTAACATAGGAAATAAATGTTGGTGGAATCCATACAAGAGAACCAATAGAGGTTCCAAAACAGAACATGATGGTAGTGGAACATTTTATGAGACAACATCCTCATGCATTCAATGGATCTTCTGACCCAGTAGCAGCTGAAGGATGGATCAAATCCCTTGAAAAGATATTTGATGTTATGGTATGTTTAGACAATCAAAAGGTAAGTCTTGTAATTTATCATTTTGAAGGAGAATATGATCAGTGGTGTTCAATGGTAAGGAATATCAGGGGTAGAGAGGATTTTTATGCCTTAGATTGAGATGAATTTAAAATACATTTCTTTGAAAAATATTTTCCTAAGATGGTGTGACTTAGAATGGAGAATAAATTCCTTGAATTGAAATAGAAGGAGGAAGATTCAGTGGCTGTGTATGAAGTGAACTTCACACGACTGGCAAGGTATGCTCCAAATCTTATTCTGGATCCTAATAAGAAAATAAACCGCTTTTACTTAGGATTGAAGCCATGGTATCGAATGGCATTGGCCTCTCGTGAATTAAAAAGTTATGTGAAACTTGTTCGATTTGATGAGAGGGTAGAGATGGAGTTTGTTGATGATCACATGAATTTTGAAAAAAAAAGAGAAGAAGAGGACTAGTTGGAAAGTAATAGGTAATAATCAACCAATGAAATATGATGGTAAGAAAATCCAATTTCCAGTTTGTGAAAAGTGTGGCAAGAAACACCCTGGGGAATGTCTTAGAAAAACTGGGAAGTGTTTTAAATGTGGTAAGTTTAGACATATGGTCTGAGATTGCAATGAAAATGATCCTAATAATAATCCTAAAAAGGAGACTGTAATGATTTTTAAATGTAGTGAGATGGGTCATTATGAAAATTCCTTCCTAAAGAGAGATATGAATGATGAAAAGAAGCTAGACTACATGTAGAAAGGTTTAGTGAGATCCTTTGTGACTACGTTAGCATATGTCTGGCCATCCAATGAAGTTGTATCAGGTACATTGTTTGTTCACTCAGATTTTTCTAGAGTTTTGTTTGATACGGGGTCTACACATTCCTTCATCTCTGAGAAATTTTCTAGTAAATTGGAAATATCACCTCAAAAAATGAGACCCGAACTTGTTGTTAAAACACCAAGGGGAAATGTTATAGCAATGAAAAATTATAAGAATCTTTCTTTTGTGGTCTGTTGAAATACTTTACATGAAAACCTTGCAGTGTTACCCTTTGTCGAGTTTGATGTTATTCTGGGGATGGATTGGATTTATGATTATCATGCTAAGATTTACTATAGAGCTAAAGAAGTTGTTTTTTAGAAAGATTTTTAGTTTGTATGCAAGAATTAACCCATAAAATTGATAACATATCTAGAAGCTTAGAAACTATTAAAAGATAGAAATGAATGTTATCTTGATCATATTGTTGAAAACATGGGAACTATTCAAATTAATTATTTTCCAGAGGTAAATGAATACCTAGATGTTTTTTCTGATGAGTTACCCGATGTAATACCAGATCGAGAAGTAAAATTCACAATTGACTTAGTTCCTGATGCTAAGACAATTTCAAAACCCCCTTATCGTATGTCTCCAATAGAACTTCTTGAATTAAAAAATCAATTGTAGGATTTTCTTGACAAAGGCTTCATTCATCCTAGAACATCCCCATGGGAAGCTCCTGTTTTGTTTGTTAAAAGGAAAGATGGTTCCATGAGACTTTTCATTGATTAAGGGCTTTGAATAACATAACTATTAAAAAAGTATCATTTGCCGCATATCGATTTTTTCATTGATTAGATCTAGGGATCTAAGTAATTTTACAATATTGACTTGAGATCCGGATACCATCAGCTGAAGGTGAAAGAGGATTACCACTACCACAAAAATAGTTTTTCGCAGCGCCCCCCTTTATCAGCGCTTTTGTTAGCGCTGATAAAAGAACCCCCTTTATCAGCCCTTGCTTAGTAGCACTGATAAAGGGGGGCCTTTATCAGCGCTTTTTTTAGCGCTGATAAAGGGTCGGATTCAAAAAAAATTAAAAAAATATTAATATATAAATATAGTTATATTGTTATATAAATATAATATATAATTTTTAAATATATTTTAGATAAGTGTAAATGTACATTTACACTTATTATACTTAATATTTAATATATTTAGTTAAAATGACATCTTAAAAAATTAAAAAAATATTTTTAATTAATATTTTGATAATCATTATGGAGTAATAGTCATTTAATAACAATTTGAGGACTAAAAAAATAAAAAAAATTAAAAAAAGATCCAAAATATGTTGAAAACACAACTCAAACTTCAAACGGCCATAACTTTTGATCCGGGTGTCCGTTTGAGCTCTACCACATATCACATCGAAGCCTGTGACGATCTCTACATCGCTGTGACTCAGGGGGTCTCTAGTAAAGCATTTTTCGAGGCCAAAAGTGGCCCAGAAGGCCCCCAAAACTGAGTTTTTTGTCGGGGTACTCAGATTTTTTTAACATTTTGTGGATTTTCAAACTCGTTTAAGGGGGTATTATTGGATTTTCTTAGTGGAGACTAAATTTATTCCAAAGTATTACATTCATATTGATATTATGTCTTTTAAATTTCATCCTTTTTTATAATGAACTGTTATTTATAATCAAATATATAACTATATGTACATATTTTTTATATATTCGCGCCTAAAAATTAAAATTTTTTAATAAATAATTAAACATATTTACATATAAAAGATATTAGCTTTATCTAAATAAAAACTAATATCCATTTTATTTAAAATACCAATATATGAATATTTATATACCTATATATTAATCTAACTATATATATATATATATTAATCTAATAACTATATATATATATTAATATAACTACATATATATATATTAGTATTACTATAAATATATATATTAATATCACCATAAATATATATATTAATATCACTATATATATATTAATATAACTATATAAATATATATTCATATAACTATATATATGTTAATATAACTATATATATGTTAATATAACTATATATATGTTAATATAACTATATAAATGTTAATATAACTATATATATGTTAATATAACTATATATTAATATAAATATATATTACTATACGAATAAATATAACTAAATATATATATATATATAGATATATATTAATACCACTATATATATATATATATTAATATTACTATATATATTATAATATAACTATATATATATATATTATAATATGACTATATATATATATTAATATAAATATATATTACTATACGAATAAATATAACTATACGAATAAATATAACTAAATAACTATATATATATATATATCATGAATTGGAAAGCAAATAAAAATAGAGTATTGCTAAGGGCTTAGGCGCGCAGGGGGGAGGTCTCGAGTTAAAATCCTGGTGGAGGCAGGGGTGCGCGCGCATGGGGAATTTTGGAGAAAGCGCTATTAAAGGGTGGAGGGGGGTGCGTGGGGTGTGTGGGTGTTTTATAGGGGCCGAAAAGCACTGTAAAAGGGGGGGGGTTCAAGTGCTATAAAAGCCCCCCCGATTGGCAGTATTTTTTAAATTTTTTAAAAAAAAATTAACTTTTATCAGCGCTTTTTTAAAAGCACTGACAAACGAGTCCTTTATCAGCGCTAAAACGAGAGCGCTGATAAAGGAAGCACTGATAAAGGGGACCCCCCCCCCTTTATCTACGCTGGCATTATCAGCGCTTTTCTAGCACTGATAAAGGTCATGTTTGTAGTAGTGTACATCCTGAAAACATCCTTTCATACTAGATATGGGAATTATGAATTTGTTGTTATGCCATCTGGATTAACTAATGCACCTGATGTATTCATGAATCTTATGAATAGATTATTTCATGAGTTCTTGGATAAGTTTGTTATTTTATTTATTGATGACATTATGGTATTTTCTAAAAATAAATAGGAGCATGAAAAAAATATAAGGGTTGTTTTAAAAACTGTAAAAGAAAAGAAACTGTATGGAAAATTCCGCAACTATGATTTTTGGTTGCAACAGTTTTATTTTCTTGGGAACATTGTAAATAAGGATGGAATAATAGTTGATCCTGCTAAAACAAAATTGGTTGATGAATGACCAAGACCCACAAATGTTATAGAGATTCGTAGTTGTCTTGGATTATTTGGTTATTACTGACGTTTTGTTAAGAACTTTTCTCGGTTATCTAGCTTGATAAATAAGTTAACACAGAAAGGGGTTAAATTGGCATGGAAAGAGGAATGTGATGGTTGTTTTCTGGAACTAAAGAATAGATTGGTGAATGATCTAGTTTTGGTCTTACCTTCCCGAAATAGTGAGTTTTTCATGTACATTGATGCTTCTTTGATGGGACTTGGTTGTGTTTTAATGCAGAATGATCAGGTAACTGCCTATGCATCAAGAAAACTTAAACCTCATGAGATAAATTATCTCACACATGATTTGGAATTGGAAACTATGGTTTTTTCCTTGAAAATATGGTGGCATCATTTATACGGAACCAAATGTCAAATATATACTAACCATAAAAGTCTGAAGTATATATTCACTCAGAAGAAATTAAACATGAGGCCGAGAAGATGGATAGAACTAATAAAGGATTATGACTTCATGATCAATTACCATCTTGGAAAGGCAATAAAAGTGGCAGATTCCTTAAGTCGGAAACATCATGGATCATTAACCATGCTATCTTTGGAATATGGTACATTGATTAATGAATTGATGAATTTTGTCTTAGAAGTTATTGGAGCAGGGAATACTCTTGTTTTATTTTAGGTTTCAGTGCAGTCTTCGTTGTTAAACAGAATTAAGAAAGCGTAGAAAAAAGACTGTGAGCTACATAAAAAGGTATAATTGGTTAAAATGGGTAATTTTCCAGAATTTAATCTTGATAAAGATTGTGTTTTAAGATTTGGTAAAAGGTTGTGTGTGACTTTTGATTCCCAGTTATATAATGAATTGTTGTTTGAAGCTTATATTTCCCCATTTCCAGTTCATTCTAGAAGTACTATGATGTATAGAGACCATCTGGAGTATTACTGGTGGGATGGAATGAAAAGAGATATTACTGATTTTACCATGAGATGTTTGACATGTCAACAGGTTAAAGTAGAGCGGCAGTTACAGAAGCGGAGGCCTCATCCTTTTCCTGTTCCAGAGTGGAAATAGGAGAATGTATCAATGGACTTTGTGGTGGTACTACCAAAGAATTATCGAGTTAATAATGTGATTTGGGTTATTGTTGATCGGATGACAAAATCTGCACATTTTATTTCTATTTAAGATAAAATTCCTTTAGATCATATTTCTCTATTGTACCTCAAAGAGATTGTCAGGTTACATGGAGTTATTCTTTCCATTGTACCTGACCAAGATCCCAGGTTCACTTATAACTTTTGGAAGGGACTTCAGAAGGCATTGGGAAAAGAGTTAAATTTCAGTACAGCTTTTCATCCTCAATCAGATGAGTAGTCATAAAGAATGATTCAAACATTAGAGGATATGATTCGAGATTGTTCATTGGACTATCAGCGAATTTGGGATCCGCATCTTTCTTTACTTGAGTTTTCTTATAATAATTGTTTTCTTTCCAGTATTCAGATGGAACCTTTTGAGGCCTTGTATAGGAAGCTGTGTTGGACTCCAGCATTTTGGGATGATGTCGGTGAAAGAAAGTTGATGGGGCCATAACTTGTAGAAGAAGTGGATGTGAAAGTGAGGATGAACAAGCAGTGCATGAGGAAAACTCAGAGTAGGAAGAAAATTTATGCAGATAACAGAAGGAAAGACTTCTCTTTTGAGGTAGGTGACCTTGTTTTCCTTAAAATCTCTCCTTGGAAAAGTGTGATGTGTTTCGGTATAAAAGGGAATCTAAGTCCATAGTTCATCGATCCTTTTAAAATCTTGGAGAAAGTTGGAATAGTTGCATACCACATAGCTTTGCCTCCATGTTTGTTTCAGGTACACAATGTTTTTCATGTTTTGATGTTGAGAAAGTATGTGCCAGATTCATCACATGTCTTGAGCCTAGAAGTAGTTGAGCTGGAAGAGAACCTTTCTTATAAAGAGAAACCAATTCAAATTCTTGATCGATGGGAACTGGTATTGCGGAATAAGGTAATCCACCAGGTAAAGGTTTTGTGGAGAAACCACATGGTTGAAGAAGGAACATGGGAGTCTAAAAATTCTATGAGGGAAAAGTAATCTCTATTGTTTAATAAGTAAATAAAATTACAAGGACACAATTTCTAGAAGGTGGGGATAATGTAACACCCCAAGTTTTTCTAAAAATAAATTGAAATACATGTAACTTTTTTTAGGTAGATATTTATAACTATCCTTTAAAACAAAATTTTTCCACTTCTATGTTTTGAATTTCAAGAAACTGTCATCTACAATTGTGTTCAGTATGTTATTTAGAGTCCTTAAGAACCAATATGTTTTATTAGTGAATAGTGAAATACCCTTACAAATAGTAATATGAATAGTCATATGACCCTAATGAATCGTAAATTTTATTATTATTTTATTTTCATAAGGCTTTAAGATAATAACATTTTGGTTAATTTTTCATCGTGAAATAGAAGTAGTTATAGAATTAGAATTGTTAATTTTTGAGTTAAGTATGATTTTATTTAAAAAATAAATTAATAATATTTAGAAAATTATTTTCAAAAAATGGATTCCATTTTTGAATTATACACATCGAAAAATGTTTAGGGTAAATTTTTTGGTTTTTTCTGAAATTATTGATTTTTTGGTGAATAGTGAAATACGATAAAATACTGTATAATCAAATTATCAGTAAAAATACACTATTTATGACATCATAATTGAGTCAAGGCTTATTGGTTCTAATTCACATTCCATTATCACTATTTTAGGTCACATTAACTAAGACTATTCATAATCTTGAAAAAAAATTATAATAATGATTAAAATAATGAAAAATCCCCCTCTCCTCCACTATAAATACCACTCTCACTCTTCTCTTCATCACACACCTCTAAAGCCTTGTTACATGCCTATGTTCTACCAAATACTCCTCCCAATTATCTTCCCCACGTCATAGAGCTTATGGTATAACCAAAACACCAAAACTGATGCCCTTAAGAAGGATCTCAAGGAGAAGAGATCAAGCGGTAAATATTATCTTTTATTTCTTTTCATTATTTTTATGTTATTCTCTTCCTTTAAGTTGGGTTATGTTGGGATATTTTATTCCATATACCCCCTTACTATCCATATTATGTATGAGTGATGAGATATCCCCTTTCTCTTAAAAAATTATTTTTTTATGAAATTATAAGAGACATCATTTGGCTGCCGAATTCTCGTGAGAAATTTGTCAAGTTTTCTTTTATTTCACGATTCTTTTCTTACTTATTATTTTCTAACCTCCTATTAACCAAGAGGCATGGATTCTCTAGAATATTTTATATTCTGGATGTTCTCATGTTCATTGGAAATTCATCATCAATCTTATTCTCTTCCCCCACTTGTTCATGGAATTAAAAACAGTGTCTGTGATGTGTCGAATTACCGACATCATGGACGATGTGATTTAAATTTGCTTTAATTATTTCAAGTATCGTTATGAAACTATTTTTATGTTTGAACCAAGTTATAATATATGTATTATATCTCATCCATGGTTATGTAATTCATTTTAACACATGGTTTTAATTTATAAAACGAAATGAGGTTGTTATTTTCAAAGAACCACTAAAAAGATCTAAACGAACATCATTAATGTTTTAACATATGAATCATCCTCATGTAATAATTCAAAATTATAAATGGTAAAATTTATGTTACTGTATATATGTAAATACTACTCCATTCCAATTCTAGATTTTTACTTCCAATCAACAAGAGCATCCATCATGACTCAATCATGGAAATCATGTAAAGAACTCACCCAAAAACAGTGCAAGGAGCAGAATACTAACAATTAAAGGGTGAAATGATGTAATGAAATGATCATATAAGATGTTATAGACATGAAAATATTTCTTTAAAATACTAATAACACTATTTTATCCATTTTACGTGAATTTTATACAGGTTTGAAGTAAGACAAGCCTAAGGTAAGGGAATTTTTAACCCGATTTCCATTATTTGGGTTAACCTTCTACTTCGTTATTTATGTGTTATTTAAATTTGTTTGTGTGATGGGTTATGTTTATATTATGTATTATTATGTGTATTTATATTATATATACATACTACATCCACTCTATTAATTTTATCTTCAATTGTATGATATTTATAAGGGGCTTTTCTTCAAAAATCATCTTTTTAAATTTGGTTTACGAAATTCCAATGTAATGTTTTTATAGAATTATTCATGTTGTATGATTATGTTTTGGTTCTTGGGAATTATTTATAATTATGGTTGGGACCTATATATACCTCCAATTCATTTTGTATGATTAAGTTTGTGGTCAGCCATATGGTTACTCCAAGTGTAATTGTGATGGTAACACAAAGTAAGGTAGCCGTGAGGGTTACAGATTTTATGGTAGACAAGAATGGTTACAAGATTATGTATGTAATTCCCAAGATACCTTTATGATTAAATTTATGTTCTCATGTTTTGTGTGGATATTGTGTAAATTTCATGTTACACAAATTAAGTATATATGGGTGACAAGAATGTCTTTTGAAAATACTTTCTTACGTTATGAGTATTCATGGACTAATGTGATCTTTCCTTATTTCCCATCCCTTACTGAGATTTTTTTATCATATGAAGTTTTTAAATGTTTTTCACAGGTTAATGGATGTGTAAGACAAGGAATGAAGCCATGTTAAATGTTGAATAATTTTCAAGGAGTCTTGTTTGTGTTTTAATGATTTATATTTTGAAAAAATTGGAAACTGTTTGTATGGTATCCACTCTGTAATAATGTGTAATGTTATAAATGTATTGTATTAATTCTCTAATGCTATAAACATGAAAATATCCTCAATGTAAAAGGAATTAATTTCTTGAAAAAATTTAATATTATGTATGTAATAAGGTTTTGGTCCTTATAAGAAGGTACCAAGAAGTTGGTTATAGGGAACTAAATCCAACAGACACCCACTTTCACTAGAGCCAACTACTAATAACATTCAGTCCACTAGCTCTCACACAATACTCAGACTTCTACTAAGATAGGCATTTAGTCAATGGTTTTTTCACATTCTCTTCTATGGGGACTCTTCTTACTACAACTTCACCTCTCTGATAAAAATATATCAAGAGGTGATACTTATGAACTATATACTTTGTTTGTTGGTGTCACCTTGTCTGGCTTACAAGATCCACCACTATAGTATTATCACAATATAGTGTGTTGAGGTATTTACTACTAGGTAACATATAAATCTCTTTAAAAATGTTTTGAATCCAAAAGGCTTCCTTGGATGCATTAGAAGATTCTATATACTCACCTTCCGCTGTAAAATCAGTGACAACTAGCTGATTTGTAATCTTACAACTCACATCTATGCTGCTGAGATAGAAAACATATCTTGATTGTGGCTTCAGATCATTCAAACCTATCTGAAAACTATAATCAGTATAACCTCTGAAAACTATCTCCTAGTCTCCTCCATATACCAAGAACATATCCTTAGTTCTTCTTAGATACTTAAGGATAGCCTTAAGAGCAGTCCAATACTGTTCTCCCAGATCTTGTTGATATCTTCTTACCATGCTCAGTGTATAGGAAACATCAAGTCTAGTAAATAACATGGCATACCTGATTGATCCTATCGCTGAATCTTTTGATATCTTACTTACACTCTCTTTCTCTTGTTGTGTATGGGGACACATTTTATTAGAAATATTTAAACCATGTGAAATTGGAACCAATACCCTCTTGGATTGTTCCATAATAAATCTATTTAGTATCTTTTCAACATATGTACTTTTAATTATTCCAAGAAACTTCTTGGATCTATCACGAATGATATTGATCCCTAGAATATAGGATACCTCTCCTAATTCCTTCATGGAGAAACACTTGTTTAACTAATACTTAATAGATTGTAAGAATGTTATTTCATTTTCCATAAGTAATATTTCATAAAAATATACTACTAGGATAACGACCACATTCCCATTAAACCTTTTGTAAACACACTGTTCACAGTCACTCTTAATGAAACCAAATTCTTTTATGGATTCTTCGAATCTAATGTGTTGTGACCTAGATGTTTTCTCTAATCTATAAATGAATCTATACAACTTAAAAATCCTTTTAGAATCTTCTGGAGTCACAAACCCTTCGGGTTGTTTCGTATATACATCTTCAAAAAGGTTCCCGTTAAGGAATAAAGTTTTTACATCTATATGCCAAATCTCATAGTCATGGTATATGACAACCCTTCTTTTTATTTCACAATTAAACATAATTTATTAAATAAAATTCAAATGATACAACTTATAATATCCAGAGGTCTAGTGTCTTTGGTGCTTAGGATCATTACATAACAACTTAAAACTTTAAATACAACATCTTTATTGAAAACTTCTTTTACATGACCACTACATTCCCTCATACTTAGCATTGCATGGGATAACTTGAGGAAATGCATAAGAAAAGGGTGGGCTATAAATCCCAATAAGGGAATAATCATGGAATAACATGAGTAATACAATACCTGTTAGAAAATAAGAATATAAATAGAGTAAAAGAGAAGAATAAACATAAAGGAATGATAAAGAATGATAATCGTAACATGGAAATGTGGAAACAACACTTAACATGGAATTAGCATGAGCCAAGATTCATTGCACATGGAGCATGATTAAACAATCATTGCACATGGAGCATTTGTAAAACCTCATTTCACTTGAATTAGAATAAGTAAACACCCATTGCACATGACGTATCATGATACCATACTTTACCCAATGCATTGGAGCGCTATAAGGGCACACTCTTCTTAAACATTTCATTCCATGCCTAAGTGGGAAACATGGATCATAAAACATTGAATCATTCAACATAATATTTTATTCCACGATAAACAAATGTGTAATACATACATGAAAATCATTAAACAATAAGTAATTGTTCATAAAGGTGAATACCCTTGATAGAGAAATGGGCATGGTATTCACTACACAATGACTTTGGCTTGGAAAAGCACAGTGCAATTTCGGTAGCATAACGGCGTGACATAAGAACTCATAAAAATGGTTTATGAGAGAGAATGTGGCATCTCATAATATTTAGATGAAATGTACAGTTAGGGGGTCATATAGATACATGTTCCAACAAATTTAATGGAATTTAAATTCATGATACAAAATAATGACTTGAATGTAATTGAGGAGAGAGAAATTCCTTTCATAATTTCAGTATAGTAAAGGGTGTACATGAGAGGAATTTAATGAGAGATAAAGGGATCTAAAATTATTAAAACATAAATAGAGAAGTATTGGGTAGGTTTGAAACCATACCCCAACATTTATAATTGAAATTAAAAGGTCATAACAACATTAAGAAAATTGGACAAAAATGAGAAAGGAAGAAAAAACCCTTACTTGGATGTGTGCTTCCAAAGGCTTGAGAGAGGCTTGGGAGAGCCTTATTAGGAGCTTTGGGCACCTTGGGAGGATTATAGATAGAGGAGGGAAGAGGTTGGACGAACTCAAAAGGATTTTATTGATGATAAAATGGGATCTTGGGTGGGTTTATATAGGAAAGGTGACTGAATTCTTTATTATTTAGGTTTGGGACACCTCACATTAAACTAATCAAAACCAAAAACCAGCCCATGGTTTTTGCCCATGGTTTTGGTAAAAGGGAAGTGGAAAACAATATTTTATAATGCCAAAGTCCAAACTTCTAAAAATAATGGCGTTGCTTATGTGGAGGTGAGTCACACTCCCAAGGAATACAATTTAAAATACAAAATGATTAATAAGTCTTGAAGGGTCCACTAATGATTTTTTAAATAAACAAAACAAACAAAAAATTACATTATTTTCTTGGTAACACATTTATTGGCAGAAAATAAAGTTTATACTATTTTATTACATCACTATTGGTTCATTATGATGTTATAAAAACACATTATATATTTAAACAGTATTAATGTTTTACCCAAAAATTTTACTGTCTCATAAAATTATGAATAATTCACTGTTGGATAATTTCGACGACCTGATTCCAGAAATAATATTCATTTTATCTAAATAATTTTCTAAATATGTTAATTTTAACTTTTAAAATAAAAACCGTCATTTATAAAAAATTCATGGGTTTTGACAAAAATGGCATTCAAACCATAATAAAAATTACAATTGCATTCATAAAATTATACGATCATTTATATTTAATAAAAATTAATTTAATAATAATATTAATATTATTTTATTAAAATATTATTTAATTTAAAAATAAATTAATTCATCAAAATAGATTTCTTAGTTGAACATTAACTAAAAATAATCTTTGATCTTTAAAAACTATTTACAAGGTAACAATAATAAAATGAAAGTATATTCATTATTATATAAAAAATAATGTACATAACCATATTTCTAAGGTCTTTTCAGATAACCCCTTATAACACCCACATATGACCGAAGCATAAGGTGTGTGATGGTGACAGACGCTAGGGGTGGCTCAGATAATGTTTCTCGAGTGGTAATATCTATCAATTTCTACTTCTCTTGTAGGCCGTCCCACTTGAGCTTAACATATTCAATATCGACTTGGGCTTCGTCAAGAGTGAAGCCTAATAATGCCACCTCCCTTCCGAGATTTGAAAAATGGGCTTCGTATGGGTCACATCTACTGGATGAGGCCATCGCTTCCTTTTTCTAAGTAAATTGGATTTGTTCAAGCCCTATATGTATACTAATCATGTGATCCATTTTCAACGACTATATTAGAAACGGTCACAATTATTAACAGTATTTTAAAATCCAAAAACATAAAACCAAATAAGTTGACATTTTATATAAAAATTTCACATAAAGAGACATTTAATTATATCAATAGGGATTTCCATTAATGAAAGTTTGGGTCGTTACAATCTTCCCCACTTAGAAAAATTACACCCTCTAAATTTTCATTTCCCACACTAAAACAGATGTGGGTAACTCTGCTTCATCATTTCCTTTGATTCCCACGTTGCTTCTTCAAACTCCTGGTTTTTCCACAATACCTTGATGAGGGCCATTGTCTTATTTCGTAGAACTTTTTCTCTACGATCTAATATCTTCACTGGTTGCTCCACATAAGAAAGATCATCCTATAACTATACCTCCTCTGATGATAGTACATGTGAAGAGTCTGGTATGTACTTCCTTAAGAGGGATACATGAAAGTCCTCAGGTACTTTGGCCATGGCAGGTAAATGTGCTAGTCGATAGGCCACAACCCCAACACAATCAAGAATCTCGAAGCGGAAAATGTACCTTCGACTTAACTTCCCTTTTTTTGCAAACCTCACGACCTTATTCCATGGAGATATGCATAGAAATACCATGTCTCCAACTTTAAACTCAAGGTCGCATCGATGGTTATCTGCATAAGTCTTCTATCGACTCTGGGTTGCCTTGATATCCAGCTGAATGGTTTTTACCTTCTCCACCATTTCTTTGACCATTTCTAGACCAAGCAGCTTACGCTTACCAACCTCATCCCAACATGCCAGTGTTCTGCACCATTTCCCATAAAGGGCTTCATATGGTGTCATTTGGATGCTTGAGTGGAAACTGTTATTATAAAAGAACTCAACCAGAATAATATGTTGATCTGATCCTCCTTTAAAGTCCATTGAGCACTCTATCAATATGTCCTCAAGTGTTTTGATAGTCCTCTTGGATTGGCCATCAGTTTGAGGATGATAGGTCGTACTGAAGTTCAGTTCAGTATTTAGAGCATGTTGAAGAATCTTCCAAAACATTGAGGTGAATCTTGGATCTCGATCAGACATAATAGACAGTGGTACTCCCTGCAGCCTTACCACTTCCATGATATATATCTGTTCTAGTTGATCCAATGATAAATCCTCCTGATTAGCAATGAAGTGTGCATCCTTTGTAAGATAATCCACTATAACCCAGATTTCATTGTTTCCTTTGCGTGTCTTCAAAAGTTTGGTGGCGAAGTCCATGGTGATTTCTCCTATTTTCATCCTGGTATGGGAAATGGTTGCATCATCCCCTTAGACTTCTGCCTCCCTGCCTTCACTTGCTGACACTCCATGAACATTGATGTATATTCAGAGATCTCCTTCTTCATATTATCCCACCAATAATGCTCTCATAGATCTCGATACATCTTTGTGTTTCCTGGGTGAATAGGGAAATTTGAATTATGTGAATCATCCAAAAGTTCCTTCTTCAGCTCTAGACTTGATGGAACACAGTCATTTCACAAATCTCATAATTCTTTCTTCATTAACATTAAACTCCAAGGATTTCCATTTTTTGATAGCATCCACTTTCTCCTGAATTCCCACATCATCTTTTTTAGAATCTTTTAACCTTTCCAAAAGAGGAGGTTGAGCAATAATTTGTGAAAGAATTGATGATGTTCCCTTCTTTATGATTCCCATGTCAATCTTTATCAAAACTAAGAATATTGGGTCTCTCTCAATTCTCATCAATGATAGAATTGCTGGTTCCTTTCTACTTAGAGAATCTACCACCTTGATCGCTTTTCCAGGGTGGTAATGGATTGAGCAGTCATAGTCTTTGATCATCTCTAACCATCTTCATTGGCACATGTTAAACTCTTTTTGTGTGAATATATACTTGAGGCTTTTGTGGTCTGTATATATTTCACACTTCTCCCCAAAGAGATAATTCCACCAACTTTTAAAAGCAAAGATAACTGCAGCCAACTCGAGGTCATGTGTTGGATAGTTCTCTTCATGAACATTCAATTGCCTCGAAGCATAAGAAATGGATTTTTCTTTTTTCATCCACACATATCCCAGGCCCTTCTTCGAAGCATCACAAAATTCCACAAAAAGTTATCCACTTTTGGGTAAAGTGAGAACGGGCGTAGTGATAACCCTCTTATTTAACTCTTTGATGCTTTCTTCGCATTCATCACTCCATGAAAACTTTACTCTCTTTCGAGTTAGCTTGGTAAGAGGATTGGAAAATTGTGAGAAATTTCTCACAAATATTCTATAATATATAGCTAACCCCAAGAATCTATGGATATTTGTTACCGATGTTGGCCTTGACCATCCCTCAATTGCATCTGTTTGTGAGGGATCCACATATATTCCATTTCTTGTGATGATATGGCCTAAGAATGAGACCTCTTTCAACCAGAACTCACACTTGCAATACTTTTCATATAGCTTCTCCTTCCACAAGGTCTATAGTACAGTTCTTAGATGCTCCCCATGATCCTCATTGGTTTTGGATTATATCATAATATCATCTATAAAGACTACCACAAATTTGTTGAGGTAATATCTAAATACTCTATTCATCAAGTCCATGAAGATTGTTGGATAATTAGTGAGTCCAAAAGCCATTACTATGAATTCATAGTGCCCATATATTGTTCGAAAAGCTGTCTTGGGGATATCTTCCTTCTTCACCCTAACATAATAATATCCCGATTGCAAATCCACCTTGGAAAAGTATTGTGCACCACAAATCTGATCAAACAAGTCATAAATTAGTGGGAGAGGATACTTGTTCTTTATCGTGATTTTTTTAAGCTCACAATAATCGATGAAAAGGTGCATTGAATCATCATTCTTCTTGATGAAGAGGACTAGTTCACCTCAAGGTGAGTCACTTGGGCATATAGACCCTTTATCCATATTCTCTGGTAGTTGTTTCTTCAGCTCCTCAAGCTCCACAACAGCCATTCTATACAGAGTCTTGGATATTGGAAACACCCCAGGTATAAGATCAATTGGGAATTCAACATCTCTTCTAGGAGGAAGACCATGAAATTATTCAGGAAACACTTCAGCAAATTCCCTCACAATAGGCATGTCGTATGGGATGGTTCCCTCCTTAGACTCAATCATCTGAGCCAGATACCTATGCTCATAGGGCAGTAATATCCACACATGAGATGACGGAGCTGAAGAATAATCTTCTTCCTCCTTTCACTTGTAAATAATCGAGGGTTGATTCTTCCCATGGAGAGTGATTTCACTCTCACGGCAATTTATGTTGGTTCTATATAAGGAAAACCAATCCAGGCCAAGAATTGCATCAAATTCTACCAGAGGTAGTATGAAGAGGTTCGCCGAGAAGTTTAATCCATAGATTATGACAGGGGAGGAGTTATATTCATGGGATGTAAAGGTTTTCCCATTTTCCTTACTCACCAACGTCTTCACTTCCATGATTTGTGTTGTTGCTGGGATTTTTCTACAAATCTTTCAAGATATAAAAGAATGCAGAGAACCTCAAAAAGTATGTTCTCTATTCTTGAATGAATAACTAGAGTACCTATCACCTCTTTGTTGTTGGGGTTCACTTCAGTAGTAGTGATGGAAAAATCTCTCCCTTGCTACCTTGGAGGTTGTTGGTTGACTTTTAAAAACCTTGGCTTAGGGAACTGATTTGAAAGATGACCTGGTTCGTTGCAGTTGTATCAATGAACAACATGTTGAGATTCAAACGGAGCGTTCCTCTCCTCTACTGTAGCTGTGGGTTTTTCTTGTCGGTAGATTATAGCTAGGCTCACTTATCTTCCACACCTAATGAATTTCCACTTCCCCTTCAGGCAATTTACGGGGTGCTTCTTTCTGCACCATTGGAAAGTGGGGTGCTGGATATTCTTAGCACAGTTGGATTTATCCATTGAACTACCAGCATTGAAGTCCACCTTATTCTTCTTATCCCCATGATACCCCTGAGATTCCATGATCTCCATTTCAACCATGAGGAAACATCAGACAATTTCCTCATAGTTTTCGAAGTCATGAATTGTCAGCGCTTTCTGCAGGCTAGGTTTCAACCCACCAAAGAAGTGGCTAACCTTGGATTCGGTGGTAATGACAAATCAAAAAGCGTATCATGCAAGCCATTGGGAGTTTGCATCGTATGCTCCAACAGATTCATCATCTTTTTTCATGATGTCAAGGAAGTCCCTTTCCATCTTAAACTGGAGGGTGCATGTGAAATATTTATCGAAAAACATCTTCCGGAAATCCGTCCATTCCAACACTTAGATCTCCTCCTCAGGCATCGTATTTTTTATCAACGTCCACCATTGATCAGATTCACCTTCCATACGATAAGAATCCAGGGGAACCTTCTCTTTTTTAGAACATTGAAAGATGTAGAAGATCATTTTAATGGAGTTGATCCATTGTTCAGCGATTTAGGGATATGATAATCCATTAAAATTAGGAGGCCTTTGTCTCATGAAGTTTCGATAGAGACTTGTTCTTTCTTAGGAGGGTTTGAACATTCCTCCTTACCCATGTTTCTATTCAATGCTTGAGTTAGCTGATAGAGAAGCTATTGAGTCAATAAGGTTTTCCTTATGAATTTTCCATTCCTTCTTGTTTTGAAAATCACAAACACCTTATACTTAAGAAAATGTATGTTTTACCTCCATAAGGAAAATTTACTTCCTTAAGGAAATTTACCCTAACCTAAATTTTATTATACATATAAATATTATTATTAAGGTCAAATACCATATTCTTAACCAAAATCCCAGAATCATATAAAGTAAATATTTGGAGCAATCTGTTTTTAGGATCTGAATTCTGGACTCTTAACTTTCTTAAACAGTTCGACTCCGAACTCTTAAGAAGTTCGACTCCGAACTCTTAAACAGTTCGACTCCTAACTCTTAAGATGTTTGACTCCGAACTCTTAAGTAGTTCGACTCCAAACACTTATGAAGTTCGACTCCGAACTCTTAAGAAGTTCAGCTCCGAACTCTTAAATAGTTCGACTCTGAACTCTTAAGAAGTTAGACTCCGAACTCTTAAGAAGTTTGACTCCGAACTCTTATGAAGTTCGACTCTGAACTCTAATGAATTTCGACTCCGAACTATTAAGTAGTTCAAATCCAAACTCTTAAGCAGTTCGACTCCGAACACTTAAACCATTCGACTCCGAACTCTGCAAGTTCAAATTCCAATCTCTGGTGAAACCAGACTCCGAATTCCTATAAAACAGAATCTGAACATTTCTTACTATAGACTCCAAATAATTGATTATCTTTTACTTACATATGCTTAATTTTAAAACGATTTCATGCATTCAGTTATACATGGTTTGTTATAAAACGATGTCATCTATTCTATTTCTAATTAACCGTTGGTTGAGTTACACGTGTATAGGTCCCTCTGAATTTCATGGAAAAAATGACCGTTGGAAGAGGGAGCCAACCGTGGGAATTTTTCCTATAAATATGAGCTCATATGAAAGAGCTCAAAAGAAGAAAGAAGTTGATCAATCTAGAGACCACACACTATTAAGGTGATTTCTACAGAGAGAAGCTTTTCATGCCTTGTTTGTACTGAACCGCCCGTTCATATTTCTTTGTGCGACTCTGAATGTTGGTGATTACATTCAAGGACTTCCGGGGATAGGAAGACATAGGTTCCTACTACATTGAAGTTTGAGGGATTCCTAGCTGAGGAAGACAGAGGTTTCATCTACCTTGAAGTTGTGGTCTTGCGGGGATAACAAGAAAGACATTCCGCTCTTCGTATCGAGGGCTTACCCTGGTCTGGGTAAGACAGACTTTCTTGAAAGTATAAATCAATAGACCTTTATCCAATGTTGATGGATACCCTTCTTTTTGAGTTAAAAGACTTATATCTTGTTACTTGTAGTTTTACTACTAATGTTTCCGTTGCATATTGTATTGTAAGGAAAGTATAAACTTCTTATATTTCCTTACACTTGTACCCTGATAAGTTTAGATTCTATACGCTTTAAGGAAGAATCTCATATTGTAAACCTTAGTTCCAATTCTACAATTGGTGATTCGAGGTGTTGTGAATTTTCTTAGTTTAACTTTGTTAAACATAGAATTTTCCTTATCTAAGGAAAACATAGTTATTAGTAACCAACTTTAATGGTTCCAAAGGAATTTTTAAAGTGTACAATTCACCCCCCCCCCTCTTGTGTATTGAGCATCTACATCGTTATTTCGATCCTACAGAAGAATGACAATGTTTGTGATTCCCACTCCCATTGGATTGGGCATCTCATTAGTACAGTCATCACATTGATCTTCGCATCGGTTCTTATCCCGAGTCTTCCTATTATCATCCATTGGCTGGAATAAAAGGAAAGTTAGTGGTAACACATAATGGGAAATTCAAGGATGAAGCAGATGACTTTTAAATAACTTTTAATTCCTTAACATATGAATCTATTGAATTCAGTCTATGTTATCCATGATCTACTTTCTAACGTATATTCTAAGGGAATATTTATTTTCCCTTAATAATGGTTCATTCTAATCTTGTGAATTTACCAAAGAATATCCCATGGTAGTGTCATAACCCAGAGTGAAGCAAGAACCATTTTCATGCACCAGTTCTCATTTTAGTCTAGCTCAAAGCGGTGTTTTCAGGTTTTACCCCTAGGATACATTTGTGTTAGAGACGCCTCTACCTACTCGTATCCTGACAGGGATGTATTTTCTTGATAAACCACTTACTCAATACTCAACAAAACTAAGTGATGTTTATATTATACTTAGTCTTGTCTCTAAGGCATCATTAGGGTTTTCTAATTCTAATCCCATAAATAACTAAACCTATCCTCTGATACTAACTATGACAACCATGATTTTTATTTCACAATTAAACATAATTTATTACATAAACTTCATTTGATACAACATAGAAGATCAAGAGGTATGGTGTCTTTGGGGATTAAGATCATTAAATAACAACATAAAACATGAAACACAAAATCTTTATTTAAAACTTCCTTTACATGACCACTACATTCCCTCGTACTTAGCATTGCATGAGATAACCTGAGGACATGCATAAGAAAAGGGTGAGCTATAAAGCCCAGTAAGGGAATAATCATGGAATAACATGAAAAATACAATACATGTTATAGAATAGGCATATGAATAGATCACAATAGAAGTATAAACATAATGGCATGATAAATCATGATAATAATAACATGGAAATGTGGCAATAACACTTAACATGGAATTAACATGGGCCAAGGCTCATTGCACATATAGAATGAGTAAACCCTCATTGCACATGGATCATGAGTAAAACATCATTTCACTTGAATTAGAATGAGTAAACACCAATTTCACTTGACATATCATGATACTATACTTTACCCAATGCATTGGAGTGCTATAAGGGCACACCCTTCTTAAACATTTCATTTCAAGCATAAGTGTGCCACATGGATCATAAAACATTGAATCATTCAACATAATCTTTTTATTCCATGATAAAATAATGTGGAATACATACATTAGACTCTTTAAACAATAAGTAAATGTGCATAAAGGTGAATACCCTTGATAGAGAAATGGGAATGGTATTCACTACATAATGACTTTGGTATGGAAAAGTGCGGTGCAATTTTGGCAGCATAAAGGCGTGGCACAAGAACTCATAAAAATGGTTGATGAGAGAGAAAGGGGAATCTCATTATATTTACATGACATGGATAGTAATGGGGTAATATAGATACATGTCCCAAAAAATTTAATGGAATTTTGATTCATGACACAAAATAATTGCTTGAATGTAAATGAGGAGAGAGAAATTCCTTTCGGAATTTCGGCATAGTAATGGGTGTATATGGGATGTATTTAATGATTGAGAATGTAACACCCCAAGCTTCCACGATACGCTTCTCTTTCAATAATTCAATAGCTTGCATTGTATGCAAGTTCGAGATTCTAACACACTACGACCAATCAAAGTAGCAGTTATGAATAGTAATACCCACTTTTTGAATTATAAAAATTTTTAATTTCAAAATGGTCTTCATTTTTTGATTCTTAATATAAAAATTATCCTATTTTAAATTTTTTGTATCTTTCGAAGAACTTCCATTTTTTGATGAATAGTGAAAATACTAAACTTTAATTAAAAACAACTTTTTTAATAAAAATAATTTATAGTGATAAATTATACTATTGAGTGATTTTAAATTATAATTAGAATATATTTCTACCATTTTATCCAATTATGGTCATTATAATTAATTTCACTTTGAAATTGGACATAAACAATTTTCAATCTTTTGATAAATATTGTTTCTTAAAAACACGTTATTTTTTTGACAGGAGGGATTAACTATATAATTTATTAATGACACATCTATGTTTTGAATTTGGTAAAATGGACATAATTTTTGAATTTGGAATATCAAATATAGAATAGGTTAAATTTTTAGTATTTTTCTGATAATGTTCATTTTTAATGAATAGTGAAAATGTTGTATTTTAATTCAAAACTGCCTTTTCATCCAATTTATTTATATAGTTATATTATCATTTTAATTGGTTTTAAAGTATAATTGAATTATTTTTTATCACTTAATACAATGTTTTTCATTGGAAGTAATTTCACTTTTCAATAGGATGTAAAAACAAGTCAAGCTTTTGATAGATTTTACTTCTTAAAAACCCATCTTTGGTTTTGACAATGGGAATTATTTTTAAATTAATTACTGTGATTTATGTGTTTGTAATTTGGTAAAATAGATTTCATATTTGGAATTATAAGTTCCAAATTATGTAACTAAGACTCTTGTTTTTGGACATTAGGAATAGTAATGATGGGAATTATCTTTAATTAACATGATTAATTAGTAATCGGGTAGTTAAGGGTAATAAAATAATATCATAAAAATAAAAAATGACCCCAAGATGTGTCCTAATGCTATTGGAGGTGGAATGGTCGACCATGGTATTCCTTGTGCCAACATAGGGACCCCATGGAATCACTTTTGTGTGATAGTGACTTTTTATCATATTATTTTTAAAGAAAGGAAAATATAACCAAACTATGTAACACCTAAGTAAAACAATTTTAATTTTGTTTAAAAAAATGATCTTTTAGACTATAAATAGTAATTGGAAATATAAAATGATTTCCTAAATTATGATATTTTATTTAGAATTTTTATACATTAAATAAATAAAATTATTTATGACACCATGATGATGCAGCCATTACCTCATTAATGAACTATTTAAATGAAATGAAAAGATAAGGTAAAATCTTAGACATAAACTTGTCTAAAACTTATTTTATTGGTGTATTTCGAACCCTTTTCCCTTTATCCTCGAAATATATCATTATGGGACATCTAAAATCCGAAAATCATTTCATAATAAAGTAAAATTTCATGACTTTCCAAGAGTGCCCCTCTTCTCCTCTTATAAAAGGCCCCCACCTCTACCACATTATTTACACCTTCAAAGCCATTTATCTTGACCAAACGCTACCCAAATACTCTCTAAACGTCCCTATATTACTACTAGAAGCCTCAATTTGGGCAGAAGTCTTCCCAAGGAATCCTTTGGCTCAAATAAAAAAGAGTTACCTGATATTAAGGTAATGTCTTCTCTTATGTTATTTTGTGTTATTTTTATTCTCCAACCCCTTAAACCCTTTTTATTCTTTTATTTTGTAACAAAAACAGTATATTAAATATACTAGGATGTTGTTATGAGAATTATTTGATTTAAACTTACACACACCTTCGTCTAATGGTTAAAGAACATACTCTTTCTGTGGGTGGAGAATTACTGCATCACGAAACGACGATTGTTAAATATTATTTTAACACCATTCACGGTGGCCTTTAATATTTCACTATATTTATATATGATATATATGATATTTATTTTTTCCTTATGCTTCAGTATTTTTCATTTATGGCATACCTTTATGGTTTGAATTATCGGTAAACACGATAATTTCATTTGAGGAAGTGCGGACTACCGCCCCCTCAAAGTGATTTGAATCGTTAATGCCATATGTGGGATGTATAAAGGATGTATTTAATGATATTATATATGATATTATACGATAATTATAATATAATGTTATTTCATTATGATTTCACTCTATTAAATATGAAATAGAAATGAAAGTAGTGTTTATGCGTACGTACAGCTTACCGTCTCCATGAATGGTGCATTTCATTTCTTACCTCTAAATGTTATGTAATATCATAAATGCATGTATATACTGGATATATATGATATATATGGTATCAATATAATTAATATAATTCTAGAGATAATGGATATTTTACCACATGAAAAAATTTTAATTATAATAATTTTATTGTTGACTCATGTACCAAAGATTGACAAAACGACTATTATTAACTTAAATGACTACATAATTTTCATAACATAGTAATAAGTGATATAAAAGGAATAATAAACTTTAAAAAGGTTCATAAGTAAGTATAGATTAACTCTAGTTTAGTATTCATGAGATTAAATAATGATAGAGTCAAGTCGGACACGAGGTAAGGGACTTCGTCTCAATCTCTTTTCATTGAGGCATATTTTGTTTCATACACAACATTATTTTATATGGTGTATAAACACCTTTGACTTTTAATTTTATTAAAAAGGAATCTTTTTATATGAAGAGTTTTTACTAAATGAAAAAAGGAATGTTTTGTCCTATATTTGCGGCGATAATGTCTTCTCCGCTGTCATGACCATTATTTGAGTTTCGGCTTCCTATAAAAGCCATAACATTTTTAAATGAAAAATAAATACCATGTTTTAATTTTCTTTTATTTTGGTATTGAAAATGGTTTTGATAGTGTTTTGATTATATCAATGTGTTTTATTGATATCTTGTGATTAAAATGTGGAAATGTTATATTTCTTTTATGCATGTTTTATGTGATAAGATTATGTTATGGTTCTTGGTCATTGTTTATGATATGTTTAAACCTTTTCATATAAGGAATGTATTGGACTTAGTAAGAGACGGGTAGAACCCACTATAGCTCCTTGATGCATCGGTAGGTCTCATCAGACAAACTAGTGTTTTGCATAAGGCCTTGAAAAAATCTTATTTGTAGTCTTGGCATAAAGCCTTGACTATGTGGTTATGATAGTATGGCATTATGAATTCCAACATTATGAAAATGGTTATTGATATTGAATGAGATTATTTGACTAGTAGAATATCCATGTGAATAAGTAAATGGAATTATTTAAATTTTTCTTCACCCTATTATATTTAAGTTTAAGTTTAAAAGGATTTTGTTTTAGTTATACATTTCCTTAAATGTTTATGTTTATTTATGAATGTTTTTTTATATTATTATCCTAAATGAGCATCTGAGCTCACCCCTTTCAATGTTTTATTTTTTCCAGGATGTGAAGAAGTATTTTATGAATGACCTGTAGGGATAGTTTGAGGGGATATGATTGTGGTCTATGAAGACATGATGTGTTGTAGTTTTTTTCACTTTATGAAGTAATTTGAGACTTATGAATATATATAGTGTTTCTAAGGCTACTAAACTAATCGGTCATTCTAAACTTGATCTTTTGTGATCATGCCAATGTTATGTAATAATGCATCGACTCTGGGTAACTGGGGTCGGGCTGTTATAGATAAAAGGGTCTCAAATAATTCAAAAATAAAGAGGGATGTATGGGTAGATGAGAAACCATACCCCATCATTTATAATGAAATTGAAAGGGTATAACAACATTAATAAAATTGGACTAAAACGAGAAAGGAAGAAAAACCCCTTACATGGAAGTGTGCTTCCAAAGGCTTGAGAGAGGCTTGAGAGTGAATTATTGGGATCTTGTGGCACCTTGGAAGGATTCTAGAGAGAGGAGGGAAGAGTTTGGAAGAACTCCAATGGAATTCAGTGATGAAAATGTGGGATCTTGGGTGGGTTTATATAGGAAAGGTGAGGAAATTCATTATTATTTAGGTTTGGGACACCTCACATTAAACTAATCCAAACCACAAACCAGCCCATGGTTTTTGCCCATGATTTTTGGAAAAGGGAAGTGGAAAAAATATTTTATAAGTCCATAGTCTGAACTTCTTAAAATAATAGTGTTGCTTATGTGTAGGTGAGTCACACTCCCAAGGAAAATAATTGAAAAAGACAAGATGTTTGATAAGCCTTGAAGGTTCCACTAACGCTTTGTAAAATAAATCAAAAAAACCCTAAATTACATTATTTTAATGGTAACACATATATTTTCCCGACATAAAGTTTATATTATTTTACTACGTCACTATTGGGTCATGATGATTTCATACAAGACATTATATATTTAAACGGTATTAAATTTTTACCCAAAAATTTGACTGTCTCATAAAATTATGAAAAATTCACCATTGGATAATTTTGATGGCCTGATTCCAGAAATAATATTCATTTTATCTAAATAATTTTAGAAATATGTTAATGTTCACTTTTAAAATAGAAACTGACATTTATCGAAAATTCATTAGTTTTGACAAAAATGGTTTTCAAACCTTAATAAAAATTACAATTTCATTCATAAAATTATACGATCATTTATATTTAATAAAAATTAATTTCATAATAAAAATAATATTTTATTAAAATATTATTTAAATAAAAAATCCATTAATTCATTAAAATAGATTTCTTAGTTGAGCTTAAACTAAAAATACTATTTTAGATTTAAAAACTATTTACAAGGTAACAATAATAAAATGAAAGTATATTCATTATTATATACAAAAATAATTTACATAAACATAGTGCTATGGTCTTGTTACATAACCCCTTATAACACTCGCATAATACCGAAGAGTAAGGTGTGAGATGGTGACAGACTCTTGGGGTGGCTCGGATAACATCCACTTCTCTCGTAGACGGTCCCACTCGAGCATAACATATTCGAGCTCGGATTGGGCTTGGTCAAGAGCGAATCCCAATAATGCCACCTCCTTTCTAAGCTCTTCAAATGGGATTCGTATGGGTCATGTCTATTGTATGAGGCCATCGAATCCTTTGTCTGAGTAAATTGGATTTGTTAAAGCCCTATATTTATACTAATCATGTGATCACTGTTCATTGACTATATTAGCAACGGTCACAATTCTTAATAGTATTTTAAAATCCAAAAACATAAAACCAAAGAAGTTGACATTTTATATAAACATTTTACATAAAGATACATTTAATAAGATCAAGAGGGATTTCCGTTAATGAAATTTTGGGTTGTTACATGATAAGTAGCTATAAAAATTATAATTTTAATGAATTTAACCATGGAAACTAGTGAAAAGGTTTTATCATAGTCAATTCCTTGATGTTGTTTAATCCCTTTAGCCACTAGCCTTACATTATAGGTACTTACTTTACCTTCCATGTCCATTTTCTCTTGAATACCCATTTGAAACTGACATATTTTACATCAACTAGTGTATCGACCAAAACCCAAACATGGTTTTGATAAATGGAATACATATTAGAATTCATAGCTTCTATCCATCTTGTAACTTATGACCTCTTTACTGCTTCCTTATAGGAGAAAGTTTTATCATTGTCAACCAATAATGAATCACCATATTTGGTGAATAGAAAAGAATATCTCTATGGTTCTCTTACCTCTCTAACACATATACATAGTACTTGTGTTTTAATAACTACTTCTTCCATGGGGACCTATAGAATCTGTTCTTGTACTAACTCTTGTGTATCTTGAGCATCAATTTCATTGAAGTCAATCTTTCTCCCACTATCCTTTTTTAGGATGTGCTCCCTCTCTTGAAATAGAACTTTTTTGGTGATAATCACTTTATTTTCTAAGTTTTTATATAGGTAACATCCCTTTGTTTCCTTTATATACCCTATAAAGATACACCTCATGCCTCGGGGTGCTAGTTTGTTTCATGATAAGGCCTTGAAAAATGCATTTCAACCCCATACATTTGTATTCGATAAAATGGGATTCTTTTCACTCCATAATTCAAATATAATTCTATTGTATGATTTATTTGGTACTTGGTTTAATGTCTATGTTGTAGTTTGTAATACATATCCCCAAAAGAATAATGGAATATCTTCATGACTCATCATTGACCTTACCATGTCTAACCATTCCACTGTCCTGTATAAGGTTGAGATATTTGAGATAGAATCACAAACTCCTATTGAAATTTGAAAAACACTTGGTTAAGATATTCACCACCTTGATCTGATCAAATCTAATTTATCTTATGACCAATTTGATTCTCTACTTCATTCTTGAATTCCTTGAATTTCACAAAGGACTCTATTTTATACCTCATCAAGTATATATAACCATATTTACTCAATTTATCAGTAAATTTTTTGAAGTAATAATATCCACATATAGATTATACTAAAAATGGTCCACACATTTCAATGTGTACTAATCCTAGAAGTTCTGTGGACCTTTCACCCTTCCCACTGAATGGTGGTTTGGTTATTTTTCCTTGTAAACAAGCATGACATATATCGATTGGTTTTAGCTTGAAGAGTCAAAATAGCCATCTTAATAGATCTTTATCAAATTATTCTCATTTACAAGACCAAGACAGTGATGACACAACTAGTTGTAATATGAGTCATGTGAACATGATGTTTTATTGATTTATGAAACTTAGTTTTTGTACATTAATACATAAAGAACATAATTTAAATGTTCCATACCATAAAATATGTTTTCCTTATAAAAGAAACAACTTTTATTTCCAAATTTGAAAATAAACCCATCAATATCGTATCATGACACATAAATATTTTTTTGGTAACTGTAAGTACATAATAAAAATATTTTAAAACCAAAATCATTCCCATTGGAAATGAAAGGTGGTAGTCACCAATGGCTAGGGCAGCCAACCTTGCTCCATTGGATGATCGTAGATCTACCTATCCTCTAGAAATATTTCAAAATCTACTTGGTCCATGTATTTGGATACAAATGTGAGCACCAAAAGATGTATCTAATACCCAATGGGTAGAAATTGAAGGAATACACTCCATAATGTACACACCTTTATCTTCCCCTTGCCTATGGGAGCAGTTCCTCTTCCAATGGCCCGACTTATCATATGAAAAACACACTGCCTCCTTTTCCTTTTCCTTCCTCTAAATATTCTCTTTCTTGGTAGGATGGTGCTCGAGAGGTTTATATTGTTTATAAATCTTGGTCCCCTTTTCCTTTTCCTTCCTTTTCTTTTTCACCATAAGGACCTCAGGTTTATCATTCACCATGTCCTTATACACTTAGAGAATCAAGGTCTTAAGTTCCAAAAGACTCTTCTCATTATTTTTTAAATTATAATTCACAATAAAGCTGGAGAAGGTCTTGGGAAGTAATGAAAGTATGAGATTTGTACACAACTCATTTGGTAATTTAATCCCTAAGATGTCCAGGAATTCAATGTAGCCAACAATCTAGACTACATGAGGCCTAGATGGTGCAAACTCTCCAAGATTAGTTGTGAACAAATAATTTGGGATCTTGTACCTATCTTGTCTCGCCTTCTCTTGATAGAGATCTTTAAAGTTGGACATCATGCTATAGGAATCCATATCCTCATGTTGCTTTAAAAAATCATTGGACATGGATGATATCATAAAGTACTGAACATCCATAACATCATTTATATGTTTCCTATAGAGAAATATTTCTTCATCACTTTCATCATTCCTAGGTGCAACCGTTCGAGGTTCTTCCAGCAGATACAATTTTCTTTCATGGTGAAGGATAATGCATAGGCGCCTTTTCCACTCTTGGAAACTTGTTCTAGTGAGTTTGTTTTCCTTCTCAAGTATGGATAACAATGATAGGTTTGATGTCATTTTATTTCTATTTATAAAAAATATGATAAGAATAATTTTTGTACTTTATCTGATAAAATTTAGGCAAGTAAATAAATGTTATATTTATAAGTCTCCCAATATTTTATCAAAACCCAATATACCTAACAATTGGCTTCATAATATCATAGTTCTTAGATTTTCTAATGGAAATGGTCCATTTTACCCTTCTCATTACCCAAACATTGGTTGGTCACGAAAATCATATGGTTTTAGGTAGGAATTCCAAATGCCAACTTAATTAACTCATAGTTTTTGGATTTGTTGAGTGGACTCCCCAATCCTGAAATCATTAATTATATTTCCTCAACCTTTGCCTCTTAGTTACACCATGTCTTAATTTGGAAATCAACCCTTAATTTGAACCAATTTAAGTAAACCTAAAACCTTATGTTATAATTACCCGATAATTGAAAGGACCCCAACTTTGGTTGGTTAAGCACTTTGAACTGTGGTTCAATTCCATCCTAAGTAATAGAAGGCTATACATACATAATATTTTATTGATGGATTTATCCTTTTAGGCGTAAATTTACAATATTTTTCCTTATCACATGCTTATTAATGTTAAGTGGGATCACTTTAGTGATTAACCGTGTCTAAGATAATATTTACACATAAGACAATTTATTTTAGTTCCATCTTGAATGCTTATTAATTCATTAATTATGTGTTCTCTTAAATACATCCATAATGAAATAACCATTCAAATTATATAAATAAAATAAAGGGCATGAACATGAGCATATACTAATGGTTAATTTATCTAGTGGTTTATAAGATAGTCGTTGACCTAGGGGAGAAACACCTTGAACCAATTGAGGTTTATGTTTATAGCTTTCAACCTGTCCACCTTTGTATCTCCTTAGATTGTTTTCTCCTCAGCTCCACACTTGAACCATGTCCACTAGCTTGGGATCTCCATCTATAACATATGATTTTTACTCACATGCAAGTGATGGGAAAGGGGGTTTCCATAAAAGAAACCATGGAGAAGTAGGCCCTATATAATAGTGAGGATAGAAGGCACGCAGGCTAGAAGATTTAAATTAATAAAAAATTAAATGAAACCAATCACATACAAAAGTTCTGGTCTAGCTCATGATCATCCACATGCATGCAAAAATTTACACATTTAATAAAACAATCATTAAATTCTTAATCATTATTATGTAAGATAAATCGCGCTCGAATCGATTAATTATTATCTATAATAATTAAATTTTTTAATCTTAATTATTATCTTAATTTGTTTGATATTATCAGACATTATAATTTTAGAAAAATTAAATAAATTCATTTAAAATTAACTTTGTACATAACTTGTACCATGGAGGTAAAATAGTGAATACCTGTCAAATTCTACCTAACATGTACTATAATCGTATACTATTTTACTCTTGTGCCATATAGCATACATGACTTATAATATACTCTCATGAAGTGTAATTCACATAATATTAAATGAACTACACAATTTTTTGGTCATGTGTTATGGTTAAGTTCATGTATATTAACAACTTGTAATACAACTCATACATGATATGCAGATCTGAACAGCACACATATATTAATTAAACATTTAATATTTATGTATATTAAAAACTATCACATTGTGTGTACAATATTTACCAGCACACGCAAGTACATGTCTCAACATTTACATAGTAAAATAAATAAATTTTAAATATACGTAACTGGTATAAGTACATGGTGTGTAGATCCGATCTACATGGAATGTATATCATTCACCATTTATCCGAGGTACATTCCTAGGGACTCAGTTTGTGAAATATACCTAAGAGATTTTGGAGTACACAACATGTCCAATGTGACACATGTTGTGTTGACATTGTGTTACACGGTCACCGGTTGGGTAGGACATGTATGAAATATAGGACCCATCTCTAATCCGAAGGGATTACATGTCGTGTCCAAGGGGTCACACAACGTGTAGTCCGTCTAACCATGAACAATTTAATTTTGGTCAACTCATAGTGAATTAATGGTGTAATTGATACGGTAATTAATGCATAATCTCAAATTGATTTCTAAATTAATATTGATTTGTTGAACGTGATTACATGATGTGTAACTCTTGTTACATGGCATGTATCCTTGTGTTTTCTGTCTAAAACCCTTAGCACCTCTATATTAGTTCCTTAGTTTTATTTTAATCATAAAATAAAACACCTCTATTATATCTATAAGAAATGAATGAGGGATAAGTATATCTTGTAATTTATATTAAAAGAACTATTAAACTTTAATTTAAAATCTAAATTACAAATTCATAAATTACCAATAATTTTTAATTAATTATAAATAATAATGTTCCCCATATGATACCACTTATAGGTTTTGGGAACAACATAAGCCTGATATGGGTGGTGCCCAGCATTAATTTTTTCCATAATCAATGATCAATCTGAGATCAATATGACTATGAATGTTGTGATCCCTAGAATTGAGTCAAAGAAATATATAAATAATAATTTCACTAGAACCAAGAGAGAGGAGATCAACACACATTGTTTATAATTAATTTAATCAGATAAATAATTGCCTCAGAGGAATTATTTATTAATTGATACATTCAATGATAGATCTATGGTGTATCTTCATTGTGTTGTAGAAACCAAGTGTATATTTCCTCTTGAATTGATCCACATGTGTTCCACGAATCTCCAAACATCGCTGAAGGAGTCTTTGGGTGCTAGCACGGAAGATCCTTGCACTTATTCCATCCGTCTCGATCGCCTCAAGAATCGATTCCATAGCATTATCCATGATCCGATGGAGGATGATTTCCTGCCATTCTTGGGAGCATTCTTGGATAAATGGATCTCTCTATTCTTGAGAAAATTCTCCATGATTTATTGTGTACAACTGAATTAGGTCTTGAGAAAATTACATAATTGAGTATTTATATTTCTAGTGTTAAAATAAAATAATTTCCCAAGTTCTGTTATTATTTATTTAATCCTATAAAAACCCCATGCCAAATATTAATAGTAATATTATTATTTATCTACATGCGTTGAACTTGAAAATTATAATTAAATATTATTTAATTAAATAATATTTAATATTATCATTTCTATCCAGACCATTAAACTCAGTCTTCCATTCCTCCACGATATTTATTGGGTCTTGAATAATGTCTATTTTTTTATTAAATAAATATCATTTCATTATTAACTAATAAATAAATAAATATTATATTTACTAAATATAAAAAATATATGTATATGTTGTCGACCATACATGAATAATTATTAAAACATGTACAGGAGTAATATTTATTTAACATGTTATATAATAAATAATAATATATTACTTAATTGAGATTCTGGATACACTTAGTATGTGACCCTCTAGGCCTCTTTCTAAGTGGCATTTGGCGAAGAAGCCTAAAGTCCAAGGTTAGCAACTAGCAACACATCAAGGCACCCATAGAGAAAAAAGTTAATTCCACAATTAAATGTTACCTCATACAAATTCATACTAAGTAATATAATTCCTTTATAAGAATATCTCTAATCGAGTAGGTTTAATGACAGTTCCATCAACCTATGTGCTTGATATCTCTTTCTTTGTTTTTATGGAAATAGAACATTCATATAGAACACCATGGCTATGGATTTATTTATGATATATAATTTCCATCCAAGGGTCTGAGATATTAACTTATGTTATAGAATAAAAGTGAGAAATCCTTCCTAACATTATTCATTAATGTAATATTACTTGTGATGCACCCAACGTATCCTACCTCACCCCAAAGATATGTCATCATGGTTTCATCAATACATCTATGTGCATAACTCATAATAATCATTAATTCTAATCTGAAATTCTAATTACCAATACACACATCCACAAATAGGAACATCCAATGACACATATAAATGTGGATTTCCTACAAGCGGGTCTTGTTCTCATAATATCCTACTGGATATTATTAAGGGAGTACACCATGAGATGGTGCCTCAAAGTAATTTGAGTCTCCAACCTTGCTAGCATGTATCATTTGCGTCCTTCAAATGATATCATCTATTAATAGAAAATATATTCATGAATAGAATCATAGCACTTCTAGGTTCTCATAATAGTAGGGACTACAATGACCTTTTCGTGTGACAGCTACTCTTAGGATATTATCACATACTATGTCACATAGAAGAACAATCATGATGTGATAAGTTGTTTATTAACATTAAAAATAGTGAATACATGGTTATCATAAAGTAAAAGGAAGTTGGTTCTAGGGAACAAACTCCAATAGATAATTTTGCTTCATCATATCTACAAGTTCCCATGTAACACCCTATAACTAGTGATTTATCCACAAACCTTTGACCATGTGAGTGGTTTGGTTTCATATAACTTTCTAAGTATGACCTATAATTTCAATTGGTTGTTCCTTGTAAGAAATATCCTGCTCCAGCGGTATGGCCTCTGAGTTCAGTATATGTGAAGGGTCAGGTATGTACTTCCTCAAGAGAGATACATGGAACACATCATGAACTTGAGAGAGATTTAATGGAACTACCAAATGATAGGATACCATCCCGATACAATCAAGAATATCAAAGGGATCAATATACATAGGTATTAGTTTCCATTTCTTCCTAAATCTCATAACCTTCTTCTTGGGAGAGATTCTTATGAACACATTTTCACCAACTTTTAATTATTGATCACGCTGATGGTTATCAATATAAATTTTCTTCCAAATTCGAGCTGTATTGATATTCTTCTGAATAGTTATATCCTTCTTGACCATTTATTCAACGATCTTAGGTCCTAATACCTTTCTTTCCTAAACTTCATCCCAGCACATTGGAGCTCTATATTTATTCCTATAGCAGGATTCATAAGGTTCCATCTGAATTCTTGAGTGAAAGATATTCTTGTAAGAAAAATCTACTAAAGGAGGGTGTTGATACCAAACACCTTTAAATTATAACGAACAAGATCTCAATATATCCTCTAGGGTTTTAGTTATTCTTTTGGATTGACCATTTGTATGAGGATGATGAGAAGTACTAAAAATTAATTTTGTATGAAGTGCTTGTTGAAGACTTCACAAGAATTTTGAGGTAAACTTCAGATCCTGATTAGATATAATAGAATTTGGTATTCCTTGTATCATTAACACTTCCTTATTAAATATCCTAGAGAGTTTATCTAGATATAAATGTTTTCTCTTAACAATTAAGTATATTGACTTAGTAAGGTGATTGACTACCACCCATATAGCGTTAAATCCTTTATAGGTTTTGGGTAGTCCAACGACAAAATACATAGTGATGTTCTCCCATTTCCATTCTGGTATGGGTAATGGATTCAACATACCTCTAGAATTTTTTCTTATATCCTTAACTTTATACCATACCAAGAACTAAGATTCAAACTCTACGATAACTCTCTTAATGCCATCCCACCATAAATATTATTTCAAATACCCATACATCTTAATTCTTCTAGGATGAATAGAGAATGAAGATCTATGATCTTCCTCTAATATCCACTTCTTCAAATATAGTGTCGAAGGAACACACACACGGTTCCTAAACATTTTCATTCTATCCAGATCAAGGTTAAACTTAGGAATATTTCTAACTTGCTTTTGTATATCTACATTTTTGGAATCCTTCCTTTTTAATACATAACGTTTCATTACATTTTATATACATAGGATCTTTAAAGACAAGTGTCTTCAAAATCAAGAACAAAAAAACATGAATAAAACATAAAACATTCTTCTAAACCTCTTATAGGGATTCTTCATTGGTTCATCCTACGTACAACTACTGCATCTCATATCCTGGAGACATACATCAAAGTAAAGGGTGAGCAGAAGGCCCAGTAAGGGTAAATAAGAAAATCAAGGTACTTGTGATATCAATAAGAACCATAATACAACATAAAGACATGAGAAATGGAAGTATAAGCATATCATAATGAAAAGAACTTGAATACAACATAAAGACATGAGAAATGGAACTATAGGCATATCATAATGAAAAGAACTTGAATACAACATAAAGATATGAGCAATGGATGTATATGAATATCATAATGAAAAAAACATGAAACATAACTTGAATATGTGGCTACAAAATTTCATTTATACATTCATGAACATATCTCCATGGTCCATAGGTGTCATAAAAATTACCATGGTTGTTCACAAAGGTATCGTGAAAATTTTCATCTCTAGAGATTAAATCTTTACCCAATGAATTGGAGCACTATCAAGACACACCCTTAATATATCTTTACTTACATGTGATCTACATATATCATAATAAAACATTTCATAAATAACCCACAGAGAAAAAAATGAATGGGTTTCATTTCAAATTCGTGGCGTTTTAAAACCTCTTAAAAAGAAGATCGTAATATCATTTATAACGCATGGAAAGGGAGTGAGTGTTATATATATGTCAATTCCAGAATCAAATATCTCATCTTTATATATTTTTAAACACTCATAGAAATGAAATAGGTCTGGGTATTCACATAAATAAACAAGGGGATTTCTTGAGAGAAAGAGATATAAATTTTGAGGCGAATTTTATGCAGCATAATGGCTATAAAACATGGTTTTAGAAAACATTGGAAAGAGAGGGGACAAGGGTCACCCCCTAAAAAATAATTCATAATACAGTATGGGTACTGAATAAGATCATGGTATTGATATTTTAATGACATACCACATGAAAAAGAAACATGAAAGAAAATAGAAGATGCGATATCTTTTACGAGAAATTCAGCAGCATAACAGCGTCACATAAAAATTCAGAAAACAAATTGATGAGAGAATAAAGGGTCTCTCATAATTTTGACATGAAATGGACAGTAATAAGAACATATAATAACATACCCTCAACATAAATATATAGAAAATATAATACACAACATAAAGGAAGTCATGACTTAAAAGAGGAGGGTAAAAGAATCCCTTACCTTGAAAAGTAACTTCAAAAGCTTGAAGTTCAGGACCATTGGAGGCTTGAGGAAACCTTGGGGGGACTCCTTGGGAGGTAAATATATCAAAACATTATTGGGGGGGATTTGTAAATGAAATGAATGAGGTAAAGGCTTGGTATTTATAGGAGAAGTGTGGGGACAAAGCAGTAATTGCCAAGGGACACCTCATCGGTGGTATTGGCAAAACCATGGGCTTTCCCATGGTATATTCCCATGATATTGGCCACATGGGAAACCTTATACCTTATAATACTATTCATAAGTCGACCAGAATTATTTCATAATGATTACATTCTTAATGATGTCATTAAACACCCAAAACACAAAAACTGTATTTTCACTATTCATCAAAAATTCAACTTTCTCAGAAAAATCCCAAAATTTCACATTAAGCAAATATCAATGCTCTGATTTCAAAAATAAACACCATTTTATGAAAATAATTTTCTAAATATTTTTAATTTAATTTTTAAATAAAAAAAACTATTACCTAAAAATTCTACTATTTTAGAAAAATCCCAAAAATTCCCCTTAACCAAATATCGATGCTCTAATTTCAAAAATGAAATCCATTTTATGAAAATAATTTTTTAAATATTTTTAATTTAATTTTTAAATAAAAACACTATTCACCTAAAAAAACTAATACTTAACAAATAATTTCTGAAACTGTTATTTACCTATTTTATTGAATCACATTACTTAATCAAGGTTCCTAAATTATATTAATACTTTCTTAAGTGAAGTTACTTAATCCATTTATTCACATTACTAATCATAAGCATAAAATCACTATTCATAATTTAAAATTCACCAATAATTATGTTGATCTTATTAGACACTAAATTTCATACTAAACACAGTTGTAGAAGACCATTTTTTGAAAATCATTACACATTTTTAATTATTTAAGGTTTACATAAATATTTAAAAATTTCCTTTTTCTATAATTCATCAATAATATGAACACTATATTTATCCAAAAATTTGAAAATTCACAAACTTCACCATAATAAGACATCACAATTTTTATTTAAATTAAAGGATTACACATGGCAGTTACGGTCTTGTTACATAACCCCTTTTAACACCAGCATAGGACCTAAGAGTAAGGTGTGCTAGGGTGATAGAATCCTGAGGCGGCTTGGCAAACATTGCCCGAGTAGTGATTTCTATCAGCTTGAACTTCTCATGAAGGAGATTCGGTTCCAGATTCACACGATGAAGTTCGGCTTGGGTTTGGCCCAGAGCAAAGCCCAAAGGTGCTACCTCCTTCCCGAGTTCTGTCAGATGGGCTTCGATCGGGCCGAGACTACTGGATGGAGCCATTAAATCTTTTTTCTATATTAATTAAACGAGATCACGTGTATTTATAGACAATAATCACAACATTTAGTTTCCAACGGTCATATTGACCAACGACCATATAACAGTCGAAACCCAATGGTCTTATTTTAATTATACTCATTTTATTAAATGAAATAGTTCTGTTGAGTATAAAATAAAACATCCCACAAAGTTAGGAAAAAAATTATTCAAAATTTCAGGTCGTTATAATCTCCCCCCCCTAAGAAATTGCATCCTCACAATTTTAAAATAGGTCATCAAAATTTCGTTGAAAGTCCCACATTGGAAAAAGAGTCAGTAAAACTATTACTTTAAAAGAAAGAAAGGGAAGTACAAAGGTCACACGAGTTAACCCATACTAGGATTACATGTAGGAAAGCATGGATATGGAAGAGAAAACAAAGGGTCAAGTTCTAATGGAGAGTGATAGAAAACATGATTATTAGAAAATTAACCACAAGAAGATCAAAAACATAAGATGTGTCAAACAGTCTTTGATTACCCAGTTAGAAACATAAACCAACAACGTTTTTGTTTTACATTCCTTTTCATAATTTTGAGGAATTTATTTACTACATATAATTAAAATATAAGGATATATACTTACCTTCAAGTAGAGTTTCATCCCTTAGTAAGTTTCCACCAAGACTAATCTTTTATCCAAACAATGAGCGTTCAAAAATACTTGGTCTCATCAAAATCACAAGAATCATCTTCTAGAGAATCACATAATCCACAAAATAATAACTATATTTTCCCCTTATCATTATTCATCAACTAAAACTAGAATGGTTCGTACAAGATCATATAATCCACACAAAGGATAATTCTTTATAAAATGAAATATGACTATTAATATCCAAAATTAAACAAAAGTACTCAAAGTTCCAGAAAGACCATTTAATACACAACAATCCTTAAAATTCATCAGAATAATCCAAACTAAGATTGGAACCCAAAACTCAGAAGGATTTAATCACATAGTCTTCCCCAATTTATCTTAACATTTATCTCCAAATAACATTGACTACTATTAATGTCTCATACTAAAGTGTAATTAATCTATTCACATATTCTCTATGATAGGTTCATCATTTTCCATAAAAAACCCAAATCACCATATGTCAACAATAAATACATAAATTCTTACAAAAAAAATTCAACCATTCCTCCTCAATTTAAATCATGTAGTATTTTATTTCCCTTAGGCATATAGTACTGCAAAAGAGAAAACATTGTCCAAAATAACCTTTATCATTTAATCACCAAATCATTTTTCTATACAAAGGATATCCATTTGATAAAGCATAAGCTTCCAAAATAAACTTATTCTTGATCCATAAAAAATAGCAGGTGCATTAGCCAGTCTGATGGGAATAACAAAAAACTCATAATGCATATGTCTTGATTGCAAGGCAGTTTTTGGAATATCATAATTCTTCACACTCAATTGATGATAACCAAAATGAAGATCAATATTAGAGAAGAATTGAGTCCCATAAAGTTGGTCAAATAAGTCATCAATTCTTGGACGAGAGTATTTGTTATTCACTGTGATTCCATTCAGTTCTCTATAATCAAGGCATAACTGCATTGATCCATCCATATTCTTCACAAAGAGAACTGGTGCTCCCCAAGGAGACACACTTGGTTGGATAAACCCATCTCTAAAATATCTCTGATTTATTTCTTTAATTCCTCTAGCTCCACATTTTCCATCCTATAGGGGGTCTTTGACATCGGATGAGATCCAGGTACGAGTTCAATGGAGAACTCTACCTCTCTTTCTGGGAGAGGTCTAGGTAATTCCTCATGATATATATCAATGTATTCCTAGAAAATGGGGACATTTTCTAAAAGAATAAATCATTCATGATAAACTTATATCATTTACAAATATTTTAACTAAAAAGGATTATATATCTTAAAACTTCAAGCTTAGACAATTAAATGATTCTATAATTCCTTCATAATGAATCATAAAAATGTTGAGATTAACAAAACATATCCCCCAGGAGTGTTGTATCCAAGAGTGCAGTAAGGCCTGTTGTTGTGTACCAGCTCCTGTTCCAGTCTAGCTCAAAGAGGTGTTTTTAGGTTTTACCCATATGTACATCTGTGCTAGATCCACCTCTACCTTCTCATATCCAGACAAGGATGTATTTTCATTCCATACCACTTTCTCAATACTCACCAAAATACCAATAAGATTTCCTATATTTAAACATTTATATAGGGTTCTTCCTAAAGTTTTCATATCCTAATTTCAATAAATATCTAAACTATCCTTTGATACCAACTATGGCATACCGCCTTTTTAATACATAAATTTTCATTACATTTAACATACAGAGGATCTTTAAAGTCTAGTGTCTTGGAAATCAGGAACAAAAAAACGTGAATAGAACATAAACAATTCTTCTAAACCACTTGTAGGGATTCATCATAGGTTCATCCTATGTACAACTATTGCATCTCATATCCTAGAGACATACATCAACGGAAAGGGTGAGCAGAAGGACCAGTAAGGGTAAACAGGGAATAAATGTACTTGTGATATCAATAAGAACTTGAATACAACATAAAGACATGAGGAATGGATGTATAGGCATATTAAAATGAAAATAACATGAATAGAACATAAAGACATGAGCAATGGAAGTATAGGAATATCATAATGAAATGAACTTGAATACAACATAAAGACATGAGAAATGTAAGTATAGGAATATCATAATGAAAAGAACTTCAAACATAACTTGAATATGTGGCTACAACATTTCATTTATACATTCATTAACATATCACCAAGGTCCATCCCCAAGGTTTCATAAAAATTGCCATGGTTATTCACCAAGGTATCTTGAAACTTGTCATCTCTATAGATTAAATCAATACCAAATGCATTGGAGCGCTATCAGGGCACACCCTTAATATGTCTTTACTTACATGTGATCCACATAGATCATAATAAAACATTTCATAAATAACCCATAGAGAATAAAGGGAAGGGGTTTCATTTCAAAATCGTGACGTTTTAAAAGCTCTTAAAAAAGATCATTATATCATTTATAACCCATGAAAAGGGAGTGAGGGTTATATGTATGTCAATACTAGAATAAAATATCTCGTCTTTATATATTTATGAAGACCCATAGAAATTAAATAGTTCGGGTTATTCACATAAATAAACAAGGGGATTTCTTGAGAGAAAGAGATTGAAATTTTGAGGCAAAATTTTTGCAGTAAAACGACTATATAACATGGTTTTAGAAAACATTGGAAAGAGAAGGGACAAGGTTCACCCACTCATAAATAAATCATAATACATTATAGGTAATGAATAAGATCATGGTACAAATATTTTAATGACATACCACATGAAATGGAAACATGAAAGAAAAGAGAAGATGGAATTTCTTTTACAAGAAATTCAATAGCCTAATGGCGTCAAATAAAAATTCAGAAAACAAATTTATTAGAGAAGAAAGGGTCTCTCATCATTTGGACATGAAATGGACAGTAATAAGAACATATAACAATATACCCTCAACATAAAGTGATGGAAAATTTAAGACACAACATAAAGGAAGTCATAACTTAAAAGAGGATGGTGAAAGAATCCCTTACCTTGAAGAGTAACTTTGAATGATTGAAGTTCGAGACCTTGGGAGGCTTGAGGGAACCTTGGGAGAACTCTTTGGGAGGTAAAGAGACTAGAACTATGTTGGGGAGGATTTGGAAATGAAATGAATGAGGGAAAGTCTTGGTATTTATAGAGGAAGTGAGGGGACAAAGCATTAATTGCAAAGGGACACCCCATCGGTGGTATTGGAAAAAACATGGGCTTGCCCATGGTATTGGCCACTTGGGACAACTCATACCTTGTCTTACTATTCATAAGTTGACCAGAATTATTTAAGAATTAATACATCCTTAATGATGTCATTAAACACCCGAAACTCAATAACTGTATTTTCACTATTCACTGAAAATTCAACTTTCTCAGAAAAATCCAAAAATTTCACCTTAACCAAATATCGATGCTCTGATTTCAAAAATGAACTCCATTTTATGAAAATAATTTCATAAATATTTTTAATTTTATTTTTAAATAAAAACACTATTCACTGGAAATTCAACTGTTTTAGAAAAATCCCAAAAATTCACCTTAACCAAATATTGATGCTCTAATTTCAAAAATGAACTCCATTTTATGAAAATAATTTTCTAAATATTTTTAATTTTATTTTTAAATAAAAAAAACTATTCACCTGAAAAAACTAATACTTAACCAATAATTTCTGAAATAGTTATTTACCTGTTTTATTGAATCACATTACTTAATCAAGGGGCCTAAATTATATTAATACTTTCTTACGTGAAGTTACTTCATCCATTTGGTCAAATTACTAATCATAAGCATAAAATCACTATTCATAATTTACTATTCACCAAAAATTAAGTTGATCTTATTAGAGTCTAAATTTTATACTGAACACATCTGTAGAAGACCATTTTTTGAAAATCATTACACATTTATAATTATTTAAGGTTTACATAAATATTTTAAAATATCCTTTTTTCTAAAATTCATCAGTAATCTGCATACTATATTTATCCGGACATTTGAAAAATCACAAACTTCACCATAAGAAGGCATCACCATTTTTATTTAAATCAAAGGATTACACAAGGAAGTTATGGTCACATTATATAACACCTTATAACACCAGCATAGGACCAAAGTGTAAGGTGTGCTAGGGTGATGGAATCTTGGGGTGGCTCCACCAACATTGCTTGAGTGGTAATTTCTATCAGCTTGAACTTCTCATGAAGGCAATTCTGTTCCAGCTTCACACGATGAAGTTCAGGTTGGTTTTGGTCCAGAGCAAAGCCCAAAGGTGCTACCTCATTCCCGAGTTCCGTCCGATGGGCTTCGATCAGCCCGAGACTACTGGATGGGTCCACCGAATCTTCTTTCTATATTAATTAATCAAGATCACTTGTATTTATAGAAAATAATCATAACACTTAGTTTCCAATGGTCATGTAACAGTGAAAACCCAATGGTCGTATTTTAATTATACTCATTTTATTAAATAAAATAGTTTTGTTGAGTAAAATAAAACAACGCACAAAGTTAAGAAGCAAAATTTATTCAAAATTTTGGGTCATTAAAATCTTCCCCCCATAAGAAATTTTGTCCACACAATTTTGAAATTGAGAATGCAAATTTCGTTGAAAGTCCCACATCGGAAAAAGAGTTAGTAAAACTATTACATTAAAAGAAATAAAGGGAAGTAGAAAGGTCACCTGAGTTAACCCATACTATGATTCCTTGTTGTAAAGCATGGATATGGAAGAGAAAAAGAAGGTCCAAGTTCTGATGGAGAGTCATAGAAAACATGATTAGGAGAAAATTAACCCCAAGAAGATCAAAAAATTAATATGTGTTAAACGGTCTTTGATTACCCAGTAGGAAACGTAAACCAACAACATTTTTTTTTACATTGCTTTTTATAATTTTGAGGAATTTATTTACTACATAAAATAAAAACATAAGGAAATATACTTACCTTTAAGCAGTGTTTTATCCATTAATAAGTTTCCACCTAGACTATTCTTTTCTCCAAACATTGAGCATTCAAAAAGACCTGGTCTCATCAAAATCACAAGAATCATCTTCTTGAGAATAACATAATCCACAAAATAATAACTATATTTTTCCCTTATCTTTAGTCATCAACTAAAACTAAAATCGTTAGTACGAGATCATATAATCCACAAAAATGATAATTATTTATAAAAATAAATGTGATTATTAATATCCAAAATTCAAAAAAAGCACCCAAAGTTCCAGAAAGACCATTCAATACACATGCATCCTTAAAATTCTTCAGAATAATCCAAACTAATATCGGAACCCAAAACTCTGAAGGATTTAATCACACAGTCTTCCCCAATTTATCTTAACATTTATCTCCAAATAACATCGACTACTATTAAAGTCTCATACTAAAGTATAATTAACCTATTCACATATTTTCTATGATAGGTTCATCATTTTCCAGAAATAACCCAAAACACCATATGTCAACAATAAATACATAAATTCATACAAAAAAATTCAACCATTCCTCCTCAATTTAAATCTTGTAGTATTTTATTTCCCTTAGGAATATATTACTTCAAAAGAGAAAACATTGTCCAAAATAACTTTTATCATTTAATCACCAAATCATTTTCCTATACAAAGGATATCCATTTCATAAAATATAAGTTTCCAAAATCAACTTATTCTTGATCAATAAAAAATAGCAGGTGCATTAGTTAGTCCGAAGGGCATAACAAAAAAACTCATAATGCCCATATCTTGATTGGAAGTCAGTATTTGGAATATCATAATTCTTTACACTCAACTGATGATAACCAGAACGAAGATCAATCTTAGAGAATAATTGATTCCCACGAAGTTAGTAAAATAAGTCATCAATTCTTGGAAGAGAGTATTTTTTCTTCACTGTGATCCCATTTAGTTCTCTATAATCAATGTATAGCTCCATCAATCCATCCTTCTTCTTCACAAAGAGAACCAGTGCTCCCCAAAAAGGCACACTTGGTTATATAAACCCATTCTCAAAAGGATCTCGGATTTGTTTCTTTAATTCCTTTAGCTCCACATTTTCCCTACTATAGGGTGTCTTTGACATCAGATGAGATCCAGATACGAGTTCAATGGAGAACTCTACCTCTCTTTCTAGGGAGGTCTGGGTAACTCCTCAGGAAATACGATAACGTATTCTTATACAATGGGGACATTTTCTAAAAGAATTAATCCTTCGTGAGAAACTTATTTCATTTAAGAATCTTCTGACTAAAAAGGATTTTATATCTTAAAACTTCATGCTTAGACAATTACATTTTTTTATAATTCCTTCATAATGATTCATAAAAATATTGAGATTAAACAAACATATCCCCTGGGAGTGTCGTAACCAAGAGTGCAGCAAGGCCCATTGTCGTGTACCAATTCCCATTCGAGTCTAGATCAAAGAGGTGTTTTCGGGTTTTACCCCTATGTACATCTGTGACAGAGTCACCTCTACCTACTTGTATCCAGACAAGGATGTATTTTCTTGATAAACCACTTACTCAATACTCACCAAAATACCAGGAAGATTTCCTATATTTGAACTTTTCTATAGGTTTCTTCCTAAAGATTCCATATCCTAATTTCCATAAATAACTAAACTATTATTTGATACCAACTATGGAATCCTTCCTTTTTAATACTTAACTTTTCATTAAATTTTAAATACAGAGGATCTTTAAAGTCTATTGTCTTGGAAATCAACAACAAAAAAACTTGAATACAACATAAAACATTCTTCTACACCACTTGTAGGGATTCATCATAGGTTCATCCTAGGTACAACTACTGCATCTCATATCCTGGAGACATACATCAACGGAAAGGGTTAGCAGAAGGCCCATTAAGGGTAAACAAGGGAATCAATGTACTTGTGATATCAATAAGAACTTGAATACAACATAAAGACATGAGAAATGGAATTATTGTCATATCATAATGAAAAGAACTTGAATATAACATAAATACATGAGCAATGGAAGTATATGCATATCATAATGAAATGAACTTGAATACAGCATAAAGACATGAGAAACAGAAGTATAAGAATATCATAATGAAAAGAACATGAAACATAGCTTGAATATCTGGCTAAAACATTTTATTTATACATTCATGAACATATCACCAAGGTCTATCCCCAAGGTTTCATAAAAATTACCATGGTTATTCACCAAGGTATCTTGAAACTTGTCATCTCTAGAGATTAAATCATTACCCAATGAAATGGAGCGCTATCAAGGTGCACCCTTAATACGTATTTACTTACATGTGATCCACATATATCATAATAAAAAATTTCATAAATAACCCATATAGAATAAAAGGAATGGGTTTCATTTCAAAATCGTGACATTTTAAAAGCTCTTAAAAATAAGATCATTATATCATTTATGACCCATGGAAAGGGAGTGAGGGTTATATGCATGTCAATTCCAGAATAAAATATCTCATCGTTATATATTTATGAACACCCATAGAAATGAAATAGGTCTGGTTATTCACATAAATAAACAAGGGGATTTCTTGAGAGAAATAGATATAAATTTTGAGGAGAAATTTCTGCTGCATAAGGTCTATATAACATGGTTTTAGAAAACATTGGAAAGAGAATAGACAAGGGTCACCCACTCATAAATAATTAATAATACAGTATGGGTAATGAATAAGATCATGGTATTGATATTTTAATTACATACCACATGAAAAGGAAACATGAAAGAAACGAGAAGATATAATTTTTTTACGAGAAATTCAACAGCCTAACGACGTCACATAAAAATTCAGAAAACAAATTGATGAGAAAAAAAAGGGTCTCTCATCATTTGGAAATGAAATGGAAAGTAATAAGAACATATAATAACACACCCTAAACATAATGATATGGAAAATATAAGACACAACATAAAGGAAATCATGACTTAAAAGAGGAGGGTGAAAGAATCCATTACCTTGAAGAGTAACATCAAATGATTGATGTTTGGGACCTTGAGAGGCTTAAGGGAAACTTGGGAGGACTCCTTGGTAGGTATAGAGACCATAACTTCGTTGGGGAGGATTTGGAAATGAAATTAATGAGGGAAAGGCTAGGTATTTATAGGAGAAGTGAGGGGACAAAGCATTAATTTCCAAGGGACGCCTCATTGGTGGTATTGGAAAAAACCATGGGATTTCCCATGTTATTTGCACATGGTATTGGCCACATGGGACACCTCATACCTTATATTACTATTCATAATTTGACCAGAATTATTTCATAATTATTACATCCTTAATGTTGTCATTAAACACCCGAACCTCAAAAACTGTACTTTCACTATTCACTGAAAATTTTACTTTCTCAGAAAAATCCAAAAATTTCACCTTAACCAAATATCGATGCTCTGACTTCAAAAATGTACTCCATTTTATGAAAATATTTTTATAAGTATTTTTAATTTAATATTTAAATAAAAACACTATTCACTTAAAATTCAACTGCATTAGAAAAATCCCAATAAATCACCTTAACCAAACATCGATGCTCTGATTTCAAAAATGAACTCCATTTTATGAAAATAATTTTATAAAAAATTTTAATTTAATTTTTAAATAAAAATACTATTCACCTGAAAAAACTAATACTTAACCAATAATTTTTGAAATGGTAATTTACCTATTTTATTGAATCACATTACTTAATCAATGTGCCTAAATTATAGTAATACATTCTTAAGTAAAGTTACTTAATTTATTTGGTCACATTACTAATCATAGGAATAAAATCACTATTTATAATTTAAAAATTAACCAAAAATTATGTTGATATTATTAGACTCTAAATTTCATACTGAACACAACTATATAATACCATTTTTGGAAAATCATTACACATTTTTAATTATTTAAGGTTTACAAAACTATTTTAAAATAAAATTTTTCTAAAATTCATCAATAATATGGATACTATATTTATCAGGACATTTGAAAATTAACAAACATCACCATAAGAAGAGATCAAAAGTTTTATTTAAATCAAATGATTACACAAGGAAGTTACGGTCTCGTTACATAACCCCTTATAATACCAGCATAGGACCTAAGAGTAAGGTGTGCTAGGGTGATAGAATCTTGGGGCGGCTCGGCCCACATTGCCCGAGTAGTGGTTTCTATCATCTTGAACTTCTCGTGAAGGTGATTCTATTCCAGCTTCACATGATGATGTTCGGCTTGGGTTTGTTCCAGAGCAAATCCCAAAGGTGCTACCTCCTTCCAGAGTTCTGTCAGATGGGCTTCGATCGGCCTGAGACTACTGGATGGGGCCATTAAATCTTCTTTTTATATTAATTAATCAAGATCACTTGTATTTATATATAATAATCACAACATTTAGTTTCCAATGGTCATATTGATTAACGGTTATATAACAGTCAAAACCCAATGGTCTTATTTTAATTATACCCATTTTATTAAATGAAATAGTTTTGCTGGGTATAAAATAAAACAACACACAAAGTTAGGAAAAAAATTTATTCAAAATATCGGGTCATTACATACATCTTCCTCATGCACCTCCTTAATATTCACTTGGATAGTGGGTTGAACATTAATTAGATAAAGATAAGATTTTTCCCCTTAATTCATTATTTCTACATCCATCCTTTTAAAATCCAAAAATATTGGATCTTTTTTTATCCTCATCATGGATAAGATATCACAATCCTTTCGACTTAAATCATCAGCCACCGTGATCGTTTTCGCCGGGTGGTAATGTATTTATCAGTCATAATCCTTTATCACCTCCAACAATATTTTTTGGCACATGTTCAACTCCTTTTGTGAGAATATATATTTTAGATTTTTATGATTATTATATATATCACACTTTTCTCCATAACTATAATTCTTCCAAATCCATAATAAAAAAATTACCGCAACAAACTCCAAATCATGATTTGGGTAATTTTTCTCATAAATCTTAAACTGTCATGAGACATAGGCTATAACCATTCTATTCTACATAATATCACTTCCTAATACCTTATTGGAGGTATCGGTGTAGATTACAAATCCCTCTCCACTACTAAGTAATGTAATAACAAGTGAGATGACCAACCATTTATTAATTTCCTTGAAATTTTACTCACATTCATCTATCTAGAGGAACTTGAAACCTTTCGAAGTTAACTTTTTCATAGGATTATATATTTGTGAGAAATTTACCCAAAACTTCAATAATATAAAGCTAAACCAAGAAATATATGGATCTCAATCATCATGGTTGGTCAAGGCCAGCATTAAACAACCTTAACACTTTGTAAATTTTTCATATATTTTGTCATTTATTAGGGTCTTTAGTATAGTTCTCAAGTGGTATTCATGCTATTTCTTACACTTTTAATAGATAAGAATATCATATATAAAGACTACCACAAAATGATCAAGATAATCTCTAAAACTCTATTCATTAAATCCCTGAAGATAGAATGATAATTAGTAAGACCAAAAGGCATTAATATATATTCCTATTTTTTGTAACTTCAAAAGAATGTTTTATTGGGTATATCATCATTCTTGAACCACAATTGATGATATACAGAATGAAGTTCAATCATGGAAAAGTATTGAGCTCTACGAATTTTACCAAACAAGTCATCAATATAGGGAATATGATACTTGTTATATATTATTATATTTTTCATCTCCCAATAATCAATGTAGTGTTTCATTTATCCATCTTTCCTTTTCAAAACAATAATTGGTGCACCCTAAGGTGATACACTTGGACGAACGAATCCCTTGTGAAGGTTTTTTTGGAGTTTCCTCTCCAATTCCTGCAACCGAATCATGGAAATTCTATAGGGAGTCTTCGAAATTGGTGTGGAACTTGGTATGAGTTCTATTGAGAACTAAACTTCATGATTTGGTGAAAAGATAAAAAAACTTTCAGAATGATATCCAAAAATTCTCGGACAATGGGAATATCATTGTTGTCAATTATCTCCACCAAACATTTGAGATAAAAAACTATTCTGAATGTGACTTAACACCCATACACTAGATGGAATCACTATAGGAAGTTCATAATTATCATCATATTGATGGAAGATCATAATAGGGTTTGAAATATCAAATGAAACTTCCCTTTGTTGATAATTAATGTTGGATTTATCTATAGAAATCCAATCCATGACTAAGATGACTTTAAATTCAACCAAAAGAAGAATGACGAAATTTATAGAAAAGAAATTCCAAAAAATGTTTACTAGAGAGGAATCACAGACTTGAGATACAATCATCGTACCATTATGTGGTTCCACTACTAATTCCATATCTAATAATGTTTGTAGAATCTTAACACCCTTAGTAAATTAATTATATATTATAGATTTGGTATATCTATAATTAAATAAGACATTAGAAGTTTTAGAGGGGATATTAAGTGTACCTTTCACCACGCCGTTATCTCATCCATCATCAGAAATAGATGTTTCCTGAGATTTACCCTTGTCCCTCTACATAAGTGGTTTCTAACAATGATCATCATCACCAAACCATGGGTATGGGAACTAGTTTGTATAATGACCATTCTCCTTAAACTTTTAGCATTGAAGTGTGTGAGGTTCATTCTATGCCACTTTTTCTCTATTCACATCACAAGATAACTTCTTCCTATCACTGTAGAAATAAAATTTGTAATGGCCTTACCTTCCACACTTAGAAAAATTATTTGATGCATTAAAGATATTTCCTCCATGATTCTTCCCACACTTATAGAATAATGGAAATCTCATCTTCTTCTCTTCAAGGGTTTTAGAGTTTCTTGTAAACCCCGTATTTCTTTTCTGGTCATAACCATGGGATTGATATGTGAATCTAACCTCCATTTCAACCATGATTGCACAACACACAATTTATTCTTAGCTACTAAAATCTCTTATAGTCAATTATCTTATGAGACTTTTCTTTAAGCCAATAAAGAACCCATTAAATTTACTTTAACGTTAGATGATAATTCCTAAAGCGTATTTCTCCAACTTTTTCAAAGAATCTGAGGAAAGTAATTATTAAAAAACAAGTTCTTGAAGTTGTCAAAATATATGTATTCAATTTTATATTACTTACATGTATTCTTAATTAGATTACACCATTGGTCTACTTCACCTTCTATCCTATAGAAAACCAAAATGAATTTCTCATGCTTCCAACAAGAGAGAATGGAAAATATCTTTTTAGTAGTACTAATCCATTGTTAAAAAAAGTGGATCAGAAGAGCCTCTGATAGAATGTGAGTGTCTCCTCATGAAAGACTCAATATAATGTTGTTCCATCCTTTTCTCATTTGGAAGTCCACCATGATTCATAGCTTGAGAAATCTATGTGAGCATAGAAATAACATTTTCATTCCAGAACCCATAGCATTCAGTTTTTCAATAGGATAATTGTTGCATTATTCATCAAAACAAACATTAACGTGGTTCCTTAGAGTTACAACCCTTGACTAAAACCAAAAGCATTGAGTAAGAAAAAGTTATCATAATAAGGAACCACATAATTATTAAAAGTCACTTATAGTGTGCCTATGTTATGAAACATTCCTTAATAAATGACACCTTAGGTTTATACTAGGTTATTCATAGATAAATTATATTTAAATCCTTTATGATGGTTTATGAAGAGTTTTTGAATTACCAAAGCATATACCCTAGGCGTTTCAAACCAGGTGCATTGTGAGGCCCATTGAAATGTACTAGGTTACCCTGAGTTAGGCTCGAGACATCTTTTCATAGTTTTTACTCCTAGGTAAATCTATTCCAGAACCACTTTCACTTGTAGTATCCAAACACGGACGTATTTCTAGTAAACCACTAACTCTATCCTTTACCAAAATTCTAGGAAAGTTTCCTATATTTATCCTTATCATTAGACTTATCCTTAGTACTTAGACTTCTCACAATGGTTTTCTCATCCTATCTTCCAAAATATAACTAAAACCTTACTCTGATACCAACTATAAAAACCCAATCTTAAGGTACATAGACATCACATCACATTATAGGAATGCATAAAACATTTCAAAAACCAACACCTCAAGACCACATTAGTCAAGTTCCTTAAGAAACATGGAAACATGAAAACCGGTACATAAGTGAGCTACATTATCTCCCACTAGGTTCTTCTTGACTAGAATCCCTCTTAGACACATCATACTTAATAAATATCTGCATAACATAGGGGAGGAAACATAAAAAAGGGTTAGCTCAAATGATTAGTAACGGTAAACAAGATATAAATGTAATCTTAAACATGATTATAGAAGTATTAGAATGTGATAAAATTATTATAAGATCATACACTTCATATAAAATGTTACAAAATTTTATCATGGAATAAAGATTGATAGTTCATAAGACATGAATCATAAAGAAATAATGAACAGAAGCCATGAAATCATAACATAGGAATAAAACATAGAATTTTGGGAAAATATGCACAGATTATGATTTCCATAGTAGTCAAGGCATTGCTTCCAAGTCCATATTAGTAGCATTGATTCACTCCCCATACCATCTTGGCAGTTATGGTTTACTCTCATGGCCATGTTAGCAGTAAAGGCTTACTTTCAAGACCATATTAGTATATCTAATGAGATATAAATATTTATTCAATGCATTAGGGGGAGATATAGGTCACACCCATATCATACTAAAATCATACATTCATGTGGAAAAAAATCATAAAAATCATATTATAACCCATGACATGAAATGGGTTTCATAAACATGAAATCATACCTTAACCTATGGAGAAAGAAATAGGTTTCATAATCATTGATATATAACCCATGACAAGAAGTGGGTTTCAGAAACATAATTTCAACAATACATAAACCATTCATAGAAAAAATGTGAACCTTTATATCATTTTATGGAAATTCATCAGAATCACCAATGGATGTCATATTAAATGGGAAATAATTTTGAAAGATCTTTTAAAAAACTTCATGAGGAAGTTATAATTTATCATTTGAAAAATGAATCTTAAAATTTAAAACATTTTGAATTTTTTTCATTAAAATAAACCTGAAAACATATAAAAGAATAAATGGAAATATTTTTAAAGACTTTTTACTTTGAAAACATGTTGAGGATCTTGAAAACCTTTTGAAAACCGTTTTTCTTGAGAACTTATAAAAGACTCTTAGAACCCATTTGAAACATAAACCCCATTAAAGAAGGATCCTATAAGAGGTATGTAAATACCCATACATTTAATAATAATAATTATATAATACATTCATGAGTATTATATACACCATGAAAAATAAAATAGTGGTGAACATGGAATGCATCTCACATATATAAATAGTGAGATTAAATTCTCTTACCTTGTGTCTTGAATCTATTCATACTCATACAAGTGTCCTATATAATAAATTTAAGTTTATTATAAATATTTTACAGAAGAATATTCTTATATATAATACCATATATGGTTTTATTATGATCATATATTACCTACTTGTTAACAATTATATGCTAAAATTTCACTTCGGGTAATATCATATTTGTTCTTTGTATGCATCTTAATTTTATATATCTTCGGTCATTATAATTATATAATGATTTACAAAATTTAAATAGTCATATAAAATTCATTTATATTCATTATATTTTTATTATAATAATCTATAGGATATAGAAGTATGAAATGGAATATACCATTCATGGAGACGGCAGGTCTTATATATGCATGAATGTTGTCTTCATTTTAGTTTCATATTGAATGAAAGAGAGTAAATAAAATATAATTATATATATTTATATGTATATATATCATTATTAATTTATCATGATTATATCATATATATCATATATGTTCACTAAACACATCCTTAATACATTCCATGTAGTGTGTGAACGAATCACACCACTTTGAGGGGGCAGTAGTCCACACTTCTTGAAACGATATTATCGTATTTAAAAAAGATGAAAAGTATAAAGATATGTGTTCTAAAAAATTAAAGAGGATTAAATACATTATAAATATCATAAATATTATATAAAAACATATTTTTCATCATAATTTCCACCATGATAGGCGGTAAAGGAAGAATGAACAGTCATCGTTTTGTGAGGCAGTATTACGTCGTACAAATAAATACTATGTTCCTTACCCATTAGATGGAATTTTGTGTATGTGTAGGTATAAATATTAGAATAAAAACATATCAGTATATTCAGGATAGTATTTTTTTTGTATAATAATGGAATAATTAGAGTGGAGGCGATGGAGAATGAAAATAAGATAAAGGAGTTTAAGGGAGTATGTTACCTCTTCTTTGGGAAAATCATTTTGGTTTTCACCAAAGGAATTCCTTGGATTGATTTTTTACCAAAGTGAGGATTTACAGAGTAAGGGATGGATTTTGGGGAGATATTTGGTAAGAGTTTTTTCGATCCAAATGTGTTGAGAGGTGTGAGGAAGTGAGAGGATAGGAGGCCTTTTACAGTAGAGGAGGAGTGGTATTCTTGTAAATTTTGGAAAAGGGAAACCCCACCGACGTGTTTTTTGAAAGTGGATACAATAATAGACCAATTTATAAAAATGGGACGGTAGGGTATAAATATTTCTAGAAAATGGATTTTGGAAAAGTGAATAGGTCGTTTTGAGCCTTAATGTTGTGGTTTAGTCCCTTATTAAGCTTTATTTCACATTAATCATTGTAATTAATTTTAATTACTTTTACTAATATTATTGGTAAAAAACGAATTTGAACTTCTTATAAATTATAAATTATGATTATTACAAATACGGAATATTTTTTTCCAAATTAAAATAAAAAAAGTGGTAGAAAATAATTTAAATATAATCACATAGATTGGACGATAATGCGAGGTTTTAAAGTTAAAATGTTCTAAAGTGTTCTTTTCTTTTATAGTCAATTTCAATGTGATTTAAATGAATGAAATTTGATTTATAGATAAAAATTAATATAATTAATCTTTATAAACAAATTAAAATATAATTCCATTATTCAAATTAAATAGATGAAAAACTATTTGTTAAATAAAATTCAGTATTTTTAACCGTTCATTAAAAAATAAAACGTCAAAGACTAATACAAAAAATTCACCATGACCAAATTTTTTATGATTATATATCAAAGATGAAGTTTATTTTGACATATAATATTTTTAAAAGTTCAAAATTTTGGATTTTAAATAGGTTCTCCATTAAAAGGTGGTAAAATTGCCTTAATAAAAATATTGGGTTTTATGTGTTAAATTTTATTTGTTCTTATCTTATGCCTGTCAAATCTATTGGATGGTTATAAAAAATATTTTATTTAATATATAATATATATTTTACATTAATATATATCACTAATTGTAATTTGTTTAATTTATTAGGATAAAAAAGCTTTGTGAGCATAGAAATATTTTTCTATAAAAATATTTCCTTTATATTCAATTGGTTCATTGTAACTAATGAATTCATTTTATATTTCTGTAAAACATAGTTTTTCAGAAGTTAGTTAGTAATATTAATAACCAATAACATAAAATATAGGTTAAATCATAATATATAATATTTTAATAATATATTGTTATTTGGTAAAACTCAATGTTGCATGTATTGTACACCATGTTAGTGCTGTGTGAAAGGAATGTTTGAATAGTGCATTGGAAAACATCAATAAAAATTAATTAATTCATGATAAAGAGAAAAAAAATAGGTTAATAAAAACTCATGGTGTTACAGTGGCTCCCCACAAGACTTATGGGGGGTAATATAGAAATTTTTATATTTCTTTTTCTTTGAATCCATTCTCTGAAACATGGAACCAAGCTACCATGAAACCCTTTGATAACCAAAAAATGAAAAAATATAGTAGTTTAAACATAATATAGATTGAAAACATACCTTTTATAGGATAATAATTTTACAAAATCATTCCCTATTTAATATCCCATCCCCAAGATGCATCGTCAATCATCATCAAACCTCCTTGGTGAAAATCTCCAGCCATTGAGCTCACATATCATAATCCCACTCCCATATATTCTCTTAGATATTCCCATGCTACCACTAAACCCTTATAAGTGGAAACTACTTCCCTTGAAGAGACATGCCATTTTTATCCACTATCCATGTAGATCTCACCACAAATGATGCATCTTGATTTAACTTTAACAATATTGATGCTGATCACAAGATACAGACTAGTATGATATCCTTAAAGATGTGATACATGAAATATATAATGTATGGATCTATATATGTGATGAAGTGTTAATTGATGCACAATGGAACCAATCCTCTTAATAAACTTAAATTGCCCCATTAAATAGGTAACCAACTTCCTATAGCATCAATTACGATAGTGTTATAACTTAGATGACACTTTCTGGAATACCTTCTCACCCACCTCAAACTCTAGTAGATAACATATTTGGTCGACAAATGATCTATTATTAATTTGATAACATTCTAACCTCTTCTTGGTCAATAAAATATTCACTGATATATCTTATTTAAGGCACGTTCTAAAAATCTCTTACTCTCCTACATCTAGTTAGCATTGAGTTGATCGACACATCCTTACATATAATGTCTTAAAAGGAACCATCTAAATTAGATTATGATAACTATTACTATTGGAAATCAATTTAAGCACTAGAATATTCTCCCATGATCACCTAAAATAAAGGAAACAGACTTGAAACATGTCATCCAAAATTTGGATAAAAGTCTTTGACTATCCATTTTACTGAGGATGGTAGGAAATGTTTAAATTCACCTGAATTTGATGTTCCATTTGCATCCCTTACTACAAGAAAAAATGGATAGTCAATGCATTTTATCCCAATTTTGGATGACAAGTTTCAAGTCCGTTTCCTTTATTTTAGGTGATCGTGGGAGAATATTCTAGTGCTTAAATTGATTTCCAATAGTAATAGTTATCATAATCTAATTTATATGGTGCCTTTTGAGACATTATATGAAAGTTCTCCCGAACATATATCCTTCCCAACCCATCGAAAATATTGGTCTTCCAAAATTATAGGAAAGGTGACAACTTCATCAATTCATCCATAATAAACCAAATCACATCACTAATGAAAGATAGACTTAGTAAAAATATCATGAACTCCATGATCACATCATCCAAATTCCACTTTAGAAAGGGTAACGACTAAATAAGACACGTGGGTCACTGATGCTCAAAAATTACCCATTTATAATTGAATCATTCATGAAATGAACCCCACCAATGTCCTTATTAATCCTAATGCACCAATTATAACACCAAATATCATGATTAATATTGGTAATTCCTTGGTGAATTTTTCATCTCGAGTCATATAAATTCCATATCATCCTCTCACACATACCAGTAGGTACTATGAAAATCCCCCAAACCAAAAAACTACATCAACAATAATGGAACACTCTTGTGTAGAAAACCTAACATATAAATTATCCTTCATCACCAAACCATTCAAGTTAGATTACTAAATCTCATTCACTCTCTAAAGGAGTAAGTAAATAAAATCCAATGATGATAGGATATCTTTGACTTGATACCAATGAACAATAAAAAAATCACAATAATGATGCTCATCACTTACTACTCACTACATACCAATTACAGAGGGGCTTCTTACTCATTGAATATAAAATAATTTTCCCCTTCCCAGGGGTAACCACCATCAAAAAGTTATATTTATATAGGTACTCAACCCACCCCCTCACATCAAAAAATTTTATTTTCTATTACGACACATTTTCGATAGACTTATGTAAGTTGATAATTGTGGTCAAATTTTTTTATTTATGATAGGTTTTTGTGACATCCCAGAAGTCCGTTGTAAATACTTTTGGTTTTATTGAATGAATGATGGTAGGTAAGGATTATTTTTTAAAATTTTTAGAATTTCCTCAAAGATGTTTTCACGGTAAAGATTATTTGTGATAGACTATCAAGTCCTCCATGAAGAGTTTATTGGTAGAATCATTCCAGACAGAGTCTTTATGTCACAAATATTTTTTGGATAAGTTAGAACTTTTTTATAAAGGTAATATATTTTGAAATAAATTTAGTTCATTCAAAATAGCTATTGAAAATAGTAATTTTAGTCACAAAAAATTATAAAAAATTGGTGAAATGGAAATTTATTTTCCACTGATCTTCCATTTCCAATAATGAGTCAAAACCCACATTATAATAACAACACCTCCCACAAATTTTCATTTGATTATACACTCTTAGACTCTCTCAATACTATCTAAAACTCTTCAAATTATTTTATAATAGATTTTTTGGTTAAAAATATAATTTTTTTACAGTCAAAACATAAGTCATATATTATATTTTATAATTTTTTCAAAAATAGTTATTGCTTTTTTTGTTACAGAATTTGTTGCATAATTTGTTTGATTAATATTTAATTGTATTTCCATTCTATATTATTTATTATATTTCAAATCATGTTGTCAATTATTTAATGTAATAGAATATATACTATAAAATATATTTAACTTTATAAAAATATTAATAATATTATTAAATATTAAACTAAAATTTTATTTGTTTAATAATAATATTATTATTATTATGAATTATAATATAAAAATACACCTGATTATAAAAAATAATAAACAATAGTTAATAAAAATAATATGTAAAAAACATTAAAAAAAGTCATTAGTAGTAATAATTGGTTATAATTATGAAAAATTATTAACAATTAGTAAAAATTACTAATTATTTGTAAAAAATAGTAAAATTTAATGATAAATAGTTATAATTGGTAATGTTTGGAAATAATGAATAATAAATTTTATTAATTAATAAAATTTAGTAAAAAATAGTATAAATAGTAATGATCTGTAATAAATCATGATAAATAGTAATAAATAGTAACAAATAGTAATAAATAATAATAATTTTTTATAATTTCTAATAATTAGTGATAATCAGTGATAATTAGTAATAATTAATTTTTTTGTAATAATTAGTAATAATTATTAATAATTTGAAATTACATATAATAATTAGAAGTTTTTTTTAATAATTTTTAATAATCAGTAATAAATGTTTTTGGAAATGATGATTAATAATGAGTAATAATTTGTAATAATTTATAATAATTTCAAATAATTAGTAATAATTTATATTAATAATTATTAATTAGTAATAAATTATAATAATTAAATATAATTTGTATCAATTTGTCCTAAATAGTAATAATTAGTATTAGTTTGTAATAATTAGTAATAATTATTAAAAAAAATTAGTAATATTTAATAATTCGAAATAATGTTGAATAATTAATAATCTATTTTAATATTTACTAATAGTTTTTAAGAATTTAAATTGATTTTTAGTAATTAGTTATAATTATTAATAATGACAAATAATTACTATTAATTACTAATAATTACTAATAATTAGTAATAATTACTAATAATTAATGATAATTATTAATAATGAGTAATATTATTTGACTGTTTTTGGGTATCTACTTTTCTTATATCCCTCTATGCATACCTACCCAATTATTCTATTAAATCAGATTAATCATAGCTAATATTTATTATAAATTGATCATATTTTATTCCTCAACAATTCTCTTTTATCAGATTAATTTTAATAAATAAATCTTATGAATTAATAATATTTTATTCCTTAATTGATGTTATTGTATTTTTTTCACTCTATAATTTTTCAATACTTCAGAGATAATTCCACATCAATTATTCATTTCTATCAAATTAATTATACCCAATATTTTTTATGATTTACTAAAATTTTATTTCTCCATTATTCACGTCTATCTAACTAATAATATATAATATTTCTTATGAATTTCTCATGTTCTATTCCTTATTAATCATTATATATGTTTTTTTTGGTCCTTAATTTTCTAATTTCCCTCACATCAACCCTCTTTAACTTTTCCTTTCTATCAGATTAATTATAACCATTATTTCTTTTATATTCCTAATATTTTATTCCCATATTATTCTCTTCTGTCAAATTAATCATAAGATATATTTTTATGAATTTTTTTACTAAATTTATATTTATATATTAGAGATAATTACTAATAATTAGTGAAAATCTGTAATAATTATTAATAATTATAAAAAATAAAAATATTAAGTAAAAAATTCTGTTAATTAGTAATAGTTAGTGATAATTAGTGATAATTAGTAAGAATTAGAAAGAGTTACTATTAGTTCGTAATACAATGTATTAATAGACATAATTAGTTTTAATTATTTTTAATTATTTTTAATTAGTAGAATTTAGTATTAACAATTTAATCTTACTTTTAATTAGTGTTAATCATTTTATTTAAGATTTCAATTACTATTTATTTTTTATAAGACTATTGATACAGGCTGCATATAGTAATTTTTATTATGAGATCATGATTAGATAAATCAACTTTGAAATACAATATTTTCTAGTATAAGTTTTATCTATATTATTTGTGTTGAATCTTTTCTATCATTTCTTCACGAAATTCAGAATTTTTTTTTCAAAAGGACATATAGGTGACCATGTAAGCAATGTCATATTAGGATATTTGGAACATTTGAAAAATTTTGGGTTAATCTATTTCATTTTTGTTTTTGGAAAGATTATATTTTTCAGTATCAACACGGTTAACACAATTCAAAAAAAGATACAATTTTTTTAGTTCCAGATCGATGATAATTTCAAACATTTGTACATGTGGTTTCATTTGTATCATTTTAGAAAAAATAATCTGATAATGATATTCTAAATATAAAAATTTTAAACTTATCAATTTTATTAGTAATTGATATCTACCATTGTGTCTATATATCTCGAATGGATGTTAATAAAATATGAAGCTGTTATAATATTTATAGCTAATAAATTTCATTTTTGGATATATAAAATTCATTTCCATAAAATAATTTCATTGCGTAAATAATTTTTTATTGAGGAGAATAAATTCACTATAAATTTATTTTAAAATTAGAAGTCGGTCCATAATTTGGGTATTAGTTATCAGAATATCCATGCATGTTTAAATGAGTACATCATATATTAAGGTGACTATGACCCATTAGATAATTTTCTATACATGTGAACAATCAAGGTATAAAGAGTTACAAAAAATAATTTTTTAGATTTTTTCATACTAAGTTGTTGAGATATTTTTCTCTTAAACCAAGACTAAACAATCTATTTATATATCACAATTCAACAACATTTGGTCTTTCTAGTAATGGTTTTTACCCATTTGGTGATTTTCATAATCAATATTATTGTTGGCTTATTTTCATAAATCTATACATATTACTTCCTTAAATGTTGATAAATGTACCATAAATCTATTTGATATTACTAATTCTAGGACATCCAAAGAATAATTTTGATTTTTATTTAAATACACTAATAGTTTAGTTAAACGTATTATGCATTGTTGGTGTAATAACATATGACGTATTTGCAAAAAATAATATAAAAGTCAAACAATAATTAATTTTGATAATCAGTAACTTTCCAGCACATTCCATGTTATCTAGAAGTATTAAACATAATTTAAAATCATGTTAGTACAAAATGAGTTACAAAAAAAATAATTTATTCTTTCTAATTAAATAAATCAATTTTTTTTGACATTAATCATTGATTTATTCCTACAGGCCATCCTTTTTTAAGTAATATAATTAGTTTTAAAAAATATTTAATTAAAATCAAGGGATATTAGGTAGTACTCTTAGGTATTCATGTAAATTCTATAATCTATTCATTACCTCCTATTACCTTTGGACCAAATATACATAAAAAACAAGTGGATTTGGGAGAGACCACAATTGGATAAAGTGGAATATTTTTTAGGACCTATATATTTTCCTGATTTATTAGTCTATCACTAGTTAGATTAATTTTATATTTTGAAGAACTATTTTTATTACATATGTTATAATTTTTTGGACACACCCAGTAAGACTAAAGACACTTTATTAAAATATTAATTGTAACATCCCAAGTAAATAATGAATAATAGATATTTTTATCTATGTCTATTAATGAATTAGATAGTGTTTTAGAGGCTTAAAATGAAAATAAATCCAATCTTAAGCATGAAATACACTAATATTCTTAACAGATTGTTTTACTGCCTTCTAATAGAAAACCATTTTTAAAACTATCTTTATAAAATTTTATAATCTATGTTTTTCAAAATAAACTTATTCTTTATGATTGGGAGATCAAAATTTACTTTGTGTGAATTTTTGGTATTTTTATGATAATGTTCATTTTTTTTTAATGAATAGTGAAAAATGTTGTATTTTAATTCAAAACCTATTTTTAATATAATTTATTTATATTATTAGATTATCTTTTGAATTGGTTTTAAATTGAAATTAGAATATATTTTTACCATTTAATCCAATAGTGGTCGTTGTAATTAATTTCACTTTGAAATTGGACTTAAACTAGTGTCAATCTTTTGATACTTATTATTTCATAAAAACACGCTATTTTCTCTGACAACGGGAATTAATTACTAAATTAATTAATGAAACTTATATGTTTTGAATTTTTTAAAATAGACATCATTTTTGAATTCGGAATATCAAATATAGATTAGGGTGAATTTTTATTAATTTTCTGAAAAACATCAATTTTTGATGAATAGTGAAATCACTAAGTGGTACTTATAAAAACTGATTTTACGTTTAAATGAAATTTTTCCATCTTTGTGTTTTGAATTTCAAAAATCAGACATACATGATTGTCATTAAGAAGTAAAATTTGGTTCAATGGGATTAAAATAATTTTTTGGTGAATAGTAACTTATTAAGTTTTTAATCGCGATTAGAGGTAATTAGTGTAGTTTAAGGTAAAAATAATGTTTTAATAATATGATATGAGCTTGACACATGTCCTACCCTCATTTAATGTGTCATGGACGAAAAGGAAAATCCATGGGTCAACTTGGGGACCCCATGGAGCCACTTTGGTAGGGAAATGACATAAATAACTTTTTATTTAATGTAAAAGTAAAAATGACACAACCATGAGATGTTTTACTAAAACATTTTTTACATGGGGTTATACAAATCATATTTTTGACTATAAATATTAATTAGAAATATAAAAAGATTTCCTACATCATGATAGTTTTTTATAATTTTTAGTCATTAAATATATTAAATTATTTTTGACATCATGATGATGCAGCGATTACCTCATTAATAAAGGATTTGAATAAAATGAAAAGATATTGTAAAATATATGACCCTATACATGTCCAAAACCTATTGGGTGGGTATATTTATAACCCTTATCACCTTATCCTAGAATTATATCAATTTGGGACCTTTTAAATCCGAAACTCATCTTAAAATAAAGGAACATTTCTTTACTTTCCAAGAGTGCCCCTCCTCTCCTCTTATAAAAGGCCCCCACCTCTACCACATTACCCACACTTCCAAAGCCTTTGGCTCGGCCAAAAACTGCCCATTTTGTCTCTCCAAATCCCTCTCTTACTCCTTGAAGCCTCACGTTGGGCAGAAGTCTTCCCAAGGAAGCCTTTGAGCTCAAACCAAAGGGAGTTACTGGATTTTAAGGTAATGTATTCACTTGAGTCATTTTGTTTTATTTTTCTTCTCCAACACCCTAAACTCTTTTTATTCATTTATTTTTTAAGAACACCAGTATCTTACATATACGAGGATGTTGTTATAATAAGTATTAGAGCTACACATACACACACCTACATCTAATGGTTAAAGAACATACTGTTTCCGTGGATGGCGAATTTCTGCCACCTGAAATGATGATTGTTCAACATTCTTTTAAAACCATCAAAGGTGGCCATTAATATGACAATATATTTATATATGATATATAATATTTTTATGTTTTCCTTAAGCTTCTGTATTTTTCATTTTGGGATTATCTTTATGGTTTCCATTATGGGTAAATGTGATATCTTCATTTAAGGAAGTGCGGACTACCGCCCCCTCAAAGTGATTTGATTCGTTAAATACCATATGTGGGACGTATAAAGGATGGAGTTATGATATTATATATGATATTAAACTGAAATTATAATATACCTTTATATCATTATGATTAAATTCTACAAAATATGAAATAGAAATGAAAGTAGCGTTCATGCGTACGTACGGCTTACCGTCTCCATGAACGGTGCATTTCATTTATTACCTCTAAATGATTACGTAATATTATAAATTCATGTATATAATGGATATATATGATATATATGATATATACATCATTATTATAGCTCTGGATATAATGGATACATGAACAAAAATTTAATTATAAAGAGCATATTTTGACTAAAGTACCAATGATCGTTAAAATGACCGTTATTAACTAAAATAATTACATAGTGTTCATGACATGGTAATAAGTGATATAAAAGGAATAATGAACTTGAAAAAGGTTCTTAAGAAATTAGAAATTAACTGAAGGTTATTATTCAGCACATTTATGAAGGATCGAGTCAAGTCAGACCCGATGTATGGGACTTCATCTCAATCTCCTTTGGTTGAGGCATATTCTGTTTTATACACAACCTTCTTTTATACGGTGTATAAACCCCTTTGACTTTTACATTTATTCAAAAGTAAACTTTTTTATACGAATCATTTACTAAACGCCAAAAGGGAATGTTTTTTTGTACTTATACGGTGACAACAACTTCCCCGCCGTCGTGACCATTATTTGAGTTTCGGCTTCCTCTACAAGCCATACCTTCTTTTTAAAAGAAAAATAAATACCATGTTTTACTTTTATTTTATTTTGGTATTGAAAATGGTTTTCATAATTTATTTATATCAATGTGTTTTATTGATATCTTGTGATTGAGAGGTGGAAATCTTATGTTTCCTTTATGCATGTTTTATGTGATACGATTATGTTATGGTTATTAGGCATTGTTATGAAGACGGGTGGTTCCGTGATAAAATAAGGGCAGGTGAGCCCGATATAGCTCTCCAATGCATTGGGTAATGCAAAAGAGTGAAACCTTAAGGTTTATCCAAAGAGATTTAGGGAATATACTATGATGGGTATTCCAAACTTAACCAAGAGGGTTACTCCCTACGTAAGAATGTTATGAATGCCTCAAGTTACCTTTATGTATTTTTATTTTCTATGATTTATTCATGATTTGATGAGGTATGTTAAAGTGATTATGTTTTATGGGTAAAGTATGATTTCATTCTAATGTATATATGAACTCATGTTTCCTTTCCGTATTTTTATAACCCATACTGAGCTTTTTATGCTCATCCCAAGTTTTTTTGAAATGTTTTTCACTGATCAAGGGTAAGGTACATGATATGATGACAGTGTCATGGATGTGTCAAGAAAGAATCCGTGTTTTATTTTAAATATGTTTCCATTGATGGGAAAAATGAATACTATCTTTATGTAACCACTTTGTTTAAATGTGGAATGTTGTGAAAGTTTTATGATCTAATTCTCTAAAACTCTAAACCTGAAAAGATCCTCAATGTATAATCTTGTAATAACTCAAGATTAAGTATGGTTTAAGGCTGGGGCCTTATATTTGGAATCATAGGTCGGTTTAGATAACTTTAGGAGTTAGAATTCTACTAAATGATTATCCAAAAATATTTTTTTTGGTCAAATAGAAATGATATAGCATTTTAAGATTACCATGTTGCTTCATCTAAGACACGTTTGTTCAGAATGGTTTTCCGCATAGGAAACAAGGAAGCGGTGCTTGGAAAGCATACATAAGGAAATAATCTTCCGAATCAGAATCCTGAGATGGTCGGAATTGGAACTAAATAGTTTGTTGCAGTAATGGCACAGTTGACTCAAGAGATAAATGGTGGTGGTATCTATGCATGAGATCATCCAGATCAACCGCAGAGGAACTTCTCAGTGGTGGAACATTTCATGAGGCAACATCCCCCATCATTTAGAGGATCATCTGACCCTGTGCTAGCTGAAGGGTGGATTAAAGCACTGGAGAAGATCTTCGATGTCGTGGGGTGTTCGGACAATCAAAAGGTTAGTCTTTCTATTTACCGTTTGGAGGGTGAAGCAGATCAGTGGTGGTCTATGGTTAGAAATATTAGGGACGCTGATAAGATTGATGCTCTCGACTGGTATAAATTAAAAGGTATGTTTCTTGAGAAGTATTTTCCTAAGGATGTTCGACTTAGGATGGAAAATCAATTCCTGGAATTGAGGAAAGAGGAAGACTTCATGGCTGCCTATGAAAAAAGGTTCACTCGATTGGCAAGGTATGCTCCAAATTTTATCCGAGACCTTGATAGTAAAATCAATCGTTTTTACTCAGGATTAAAGCCAAAATATCGAAGGGCATTAGATTATCGTGAGTTTAAAAGTTATGAAAAGCTTGTCTGATGTGCTGAGAAGGTGGAAATGGAGTTTTCCGATGATCAAGTGTTTTATAACAACCAGCAGAAGAAGAGACCGAGGTGGCAGGAGAAAGGAAATAATTCTTCAAAAAGGTCTGACGGTAAAAAAACTAAGTTTCCAGTTTGTGATAAATGTGGTAAAAGGCATGCTGGGGAATGTCTTATGAATTTTTGAAAGTGCTACCGATGCGGTAAGATGGGACATAAGGCTCGTGATTTCACTGAAAAGGATCAGGGTGATGGTAAGACCAAATTTTATTTACAGTTAGTGAAATTTTTTAACTGCAATGGGATGGGTCACTATGAAAATGAGTGTCCGACAAAGATCTTGAGTGATGGGAAGCAGTTAGACTATAAGCAGAAAGGGGTGGTGAAATCCTTTGCTACTACTTCAGCAGATGTCGGGCCGTCAAATGAAGTTGTATCAGGTACTTTGTTTGTTTTTTCAGATTATTCCAGTGTGTTGTTTGATTCGGGGTCTACACATTCTTTCATCTCTAAAACCTTTTCTAGTAAAATGGGAATACCATCTCAAGAAATGACTCCTGAACTTGTGGTAAAAACACCTGGGGGAAATGTTGAGGAAAAAATAATTTATAAGAATCTTCCTATCCTTATCTGTGGAAAGAACCTACTTGCAAACCTTATTGTTTTACCTCTAGTAGAGTTTAATGTTATCCTGGGTATGGATTGGCTCTCTATTTACCATGCTAAGATTGATTGTAGAGCTAAAGAAGTTTGTTTTCAGAAGGACATTCAGTTTTTGTACAAGAATGAACCCTTACTGTTGATAACATATCAAGAGGCCGAGAAACTTGTAAAAGATGGAAATGAATGTTACATTGCACACATCATTGAAAATAAAGGAACTGTTCAGATTAATGATGTGCCAGTGGTAAATGAGTATCCTGATGTTTTTCCTGATGAGTTTCCTGGAATAATACCAGATCGGGAAGTTGAGTTTACCGTTGACTTAGTTCCTGATGTTAAGCCTATTTCAAAACCCCATTATAGAATGGCTCAAATTTAACTTTTAGAGTTGAAGGATAAATTGCAAGATTTATTAGAGAAAGGTTTCATTCGACCTAGCACATCACCATGGGGTGATTCTGTTTTATTTGTTAAAAAGAATGATGGTTCTATGATACTTTTCATTGAATATAGAGCCTTGAATAACATCACTATTAAGAACAAATATCGTTTTCCTCATATCGATGATTTGTTTGATCAGCTCCAGGGAGCACAGTATTTTTCAAATATTGACCTGAGATCGGGGTACCATTAGTTGAAGGTAAAGGAAGCAGAAGTTCCGAAGACTGCGTTTCGTACAAGATATGGCCATTATGAATTTGTAGTAATGCCTTTTGGGCTAACCAATGCACCTGCTGTATTCATGGACTTAATGAATAGAATTTTCCATGAGTTCTTGGATAAGTTTGTGGTTGTTTTCATTGATGATATTTCGGTTTTTTCTAAAATTAAAGAGGAGCATGAAAGACATTTAAGGGTTATTTTGAGAACCTTGAAAGAAAATAAATTGTATGGAAAATTAAGAAAGTGTGAGTTTTGGTTGCAACAAATTTCTTTCCTTGGTCATATTGTTTCTAAAGATGGGATAACTGTTGATCCTGCAAAAAAATGGTTGTTGAAGAATGGGCAAGACCCACAAATGTAACTGAGATTCGTATCTTCCTTGGTTTGGTAGGCTATTACCGAAGGTTTGTTAGAAATTTTTCACGGTTATCTAGTCCAATGACTAAGCTAACTTAGAAGGGTGTTAAGTTTATCTGGAAAAAAGAATGTGATGATTGTTTTTAGGAGTTGAAAAAAAGATTGGTGAATTCTCCAGTTTTGGCACTTCCTTCCAGGAATGGTGAGTTTGTTATATACAGTGATGCTTCATTGAAAGGACCTAATTGCGTCCTAATGCAGAATGATCAGGTAATTGCTTATGGTTCACGACAGTTGAAAACTCATGAGGTAAATTAACCTACACATGATTTGGAATTAGCTGCTGTTATTTTCACTTTAAAAAGTTGGAGGCATCATTTGTATGGAGTAAAGTGTGAAATATATACTGATCACAAAAGTTTAAAGTATATATTAACTCATAAAGAATTGAACATGAGATAGAGGAGATGGCTAGAATTAATCAATGATTATGATTGTACAATTCATTACTATCCAGGAAAAGCAAATAAAGTGGTTGATGCTTTGAGTCAAAAAAGTAATGCTTCATTAATAATGTTGTGTTTGGAACGTGATCCTTTGGTTAAGGATTTGATGAACTTTGGCATAGAAGTTTTTGGTGCAAGATGTTATTTTGTTTTATTCCAGGTATCAGTGAAATCTTCTCTATCAGACAGAATCAAGGAAGCACAGAAGGAAGACAGTGGGTTTCAGAAAAAGGTAGAGCTGGTTTAGAAAGGTATGTTGCCTGAATTCAACATTGATAATGATTTTGTTTTGAGATTTGGGAAGAGATTGTTTGTGCCTTGTGATTCACAATTGAAGAGAGAGTTGTTATGTGAAGCTCATAGTTCTCCATTTTCAGTTCATCCGGGCAGTACTAAGATGTACATAGATCTGTGGGAGTATTACTGGTGGGATGGAATGAAAAGAGATATTGATGATTTTACTATGAAGTGTTTGACTTGTCAGCAGGTTAAATCAGAGCGGCAGTTACCGAAAGGGATGCTTCAGCCTTTACCAGTGCTAGAGTGGAAATGGGAGAATATATCCATGGACTTTATTGTGGGATTACCGAAGACATCTCGAGGTAATAATGCAATCTGGGTTATTGTTGATCGCTTGACTAAATCTACTCATTTCCTTCCTATTCGAGATACTTTTTCCCTAGATCAACTTTCTCGTTTTTATCTTAAATAGATAGTCAGGTTACATTGAGTTCTTCTCTCCATTGTATCTGACCGTCATCTCAGGTTCACTACTAACTTTTGGAAAGTCCTTCAGAAGTCGTTGGGAACTGAATTAAATTTTAGTACATCTTTTCATCATCAATCATATGGGCAGTTAGAACGAACAATTCAGACCTTGGAGGATATTCTATGAGCTTGTTTGATGGGTTATCAGGGAAGTTGGGACCAACATCGTTCTTTGGTTGAATTTTCATATAATAATATTTTTCATTCCAGTATACAGATGGCACCATTTGAGGTGTTATATGGTAAATGGTGTCGAACACCAGCTTTTTGGGATGAAGTTGGTGAAAGGAATCTGATAGGACCGGAATTGGTAGAAGAGATGGAAAAAAAAGTTCAGCTGATACAGAAACACATGAGAACAGCTCAGAGCAGGCAGAATAGTTATGCGGACAATAGGAAGAAGGAAATATCTTTTTAGGTAGGTGATCACGTTTTTCTCAAAGTATCACCATGGAAAAGTGTGATGCGATTTGGTAAGAAAGGAAATCTGAGTCCAAGTTTCATTTGACCATATGAAATTCTGGATAGAGTTGGATCAGTTGCTTACCGAGTGGCTTTACCTCTGATTTTATCTTAAGTACACAATGTTTTTCATGTTTCGATGTTGAGAAAGTATATTCCAGATCCATCCCATGTTTTGAGTCCAGAGGTAGTCCAGATAGAAGAGAACCTATCTTATGAGGAACAAATGGTCCAGATTCTTGACCACAGGGAGAAAGTGTTATGGAATAAGGTGATTCATCAGGTAAAGGCTTTGGGGAAAAACCACATGATTGAAGAGGCAACATGGGAATCTTAAAATGCGATGAGGGATAAATACCCCCACTTATTCAATAAGTAAATAAATTACAGGGACGCAATTTTCTAAAGGGGGGAAGGCTGTAACATCCCAAGTAAGTAATGAATAATAGATATTTTTATCTATGTCTATTAATTAATTAGATGGTGTTTTAGAGGCTTAAAATGAAAATAAATCCAATCTTAAGCATGGAATACACTAATATTTTTAAAAGATTGTCATAATGCCTTTTAATGGAAAACCATTTTTAAAACTATATTTTGAAAATTTTATAAGCTATGTTTTTCAAAATAAACTTATTCTTTATGATTGGGACATCAAAATTTACTTTGTGTGAATTTTTGGTATTTTTCCGATAAAGTTCATTTTTAATGAATAGTGAAAATTGTTGTATTTTAATTCAAAACCACTTTTTAATATAATTTATTTATATGATTATATTTTCTTTTGAACTGGTTTTAAAGTGAAATTATAATATATTTTTACCATTTAATCCAATAGTGGTCATTGGAATTAATTTCACTTTGAAATTGGACTTAAACTAGTGTCAATCTTTTGATACTTATTGTTTCATAAAAACACGCTATTTGCTCTGACAGTGGGAATTAATTATTAAATAAATTAATGAAACTTATATGTTTTGAATTTTTTAAAATAGAAATCATTTTTGATTTCAGAATATCAAATATAGATTAGGGTTAATTTTTGGTAATTTTCTGAAAAACATCAATTTTTGATGAATAGTGAAATCACTAAGTGGTACTTATAAAAACTGATTTTCCATTTAAATGATATTTTTCCATATTTGTGTTTTTAATTTCAAAAATCCGACATACATGGTAGTCATTAAGAATTAAAATGTGGTTTAATGGGATTAAAATAATTTTTTGGTGAATATTAACTTATTAAGTTTTTAATCGCGATTAGAGGTAATTAGTGTAGTTTAAGGTAAAAATAATGTTTTAATAATATGAGATGAGCTTTACACATGTCCTAGCCTCATTGAATGTGTCATGGCAGACCTAGAAAATCCATGGGTCAACTTGGGGTCCCCATGCAGCCACTTTTTTGGGAAATGACATAAATAACTTTTTATTTAATGTAAAAGTAAATATGACACAAACATGAGATGTTTTACTAAAACAATTTTTACATGGGTTATATAAGTCAGATTTTTGACTAATAATATTCATTATAAATATAAAAATATTTCCTACATCATTATATTTTTTTAAAATTTTTATTCATTAAATATATAAAATTATTTATGACATCATGATGATGCAGCTATTACCTCATTAATAAAGGATTTAAATAAAATGAAAATATAATGTAAAATCGATGACCTACACATTTCCAAACCCTATTGTGTTGGTATATTTTGAACCCTTATCACCTTATCCTCGAATTATATCAATTTGGGACCTTTTTAATCCGAAATTCATTTTAAACTAAAGGAACATTTCTTTACTTTTCAAGAGTGCCCCTCCCCTCCTCTTATAAAAGGCCCCCACCTCTACCACCTTACCCACACTTCCAAAGCCTTTGGTTCGGCCAACCCCTACCCATTTTGTCTCTACACATCACTCTATTACTCCTTGAAGCCTCACTTTGGGCATAAGTCTTCCCAAGGAAGCCTTTCAGCTAAAACCAAAGGGAGTTACCCGATTTTAAGGTAATGTATTCACTTGAATCCTTTTGTTTTATTTTGCTTCTCCAACCCCCTAAACTCTTTTTATTTATTTTTTTAACAACACAAGTATATTCCATATACTAGGATGTTTTTATAATAAGTATTCGAGCTTCAATTACACACACCTACATCTAATGGTTAAAGAACATACTATTTTCGTGGATGGCGAATTTCTGCCTCCCGAAACGATGATTGTTCAACATTCTTTTAACACCTTAAAAGGTGGCCATTAAGATGACACTATATTTATATATGATATATAATATTTTTATGTTTTCCTTAAGCTTCTGTATTTTTCATTTCGGGAATACCTTTATGGTTTACATTTTGGGTAAACGCGATATCTTCATTTAATAAAGTGCAGACTACCGCCCCCTCAAAGTGATTTGATTCGTTAAATATCATATGTGGGACGTATAAAGGATAGAGTTATGATATTATATATGATATTACACTGGAATTATAATATACCTTTATATCATTATGATTCCATTCTATAAAATACAAAATAGAAATAAATGTAGCGTTCATGCGTACGTACGGCTTACCGTCTCCATGAACGGTGCATTTCATTTCATACCTCTAAATGATTATGTAATATTATAAATTAATGTATATACTAGATATATATGATATATATTATATATAAATCATGATTATAACTCTGGATATAATGGATACATGAACAAATTGTAATTATAAAGATCATATTTTGACTCATGTACCAATGATCGTTGAAACGACCGTTATTAACTAAAATAATTACATAGTGTTCATCACATGGTAATAAGTGATATAAAAGGAATAATGAACTTGAAAAAGGTTATTAAGAAAGTATAAATTAACTCAAGTTTATTATTCAGGACATTAAAGAATGATCGAGTCAAGTTGGACTCGAGGTATGGGACTTCGTCTAAGTATCCTTTCATTGAGGCATATTCTGTTTTATACACAACCTTATTTTATACGGTGTATAAACCCATTTTAATTTTACGTTTATTCAAAAGGAATCTCTTTTATATAAAGCATTTACTAAACGACAAAAGGGAATGTTTTTTCGTACGTATGCGGTGACAATGACTTCTCCGCCGCCGTGACCATTATTTGAGTTTCGGCTTCCTCTACAAGACATACCTTCTTTTTAAAAGAAAAATAAATACCATGTTTTACTTTTCTTTTATTTTGGTATTGAAACTGATTTTCATAATTTTTTTATATCAATGTGTTGTATTGATATCTTGTGATTGAAAAGTGGAGATGTTATGTTTCCTTTATGCATGTTTTATGTGATACGATTATGTTATGGTTCTTGGGCATTGTTATGAAGACAGGTGGTTCCGTGATAAACTACGGGCGGGTGAGCCCGATATAGCTCTTCAATGCATTGGGTAATGCGAAAAGAGTGAAACGTTAATGTTTCTCTGAAGCGATTTAGGGAATATACTGTGATGGGTATTCCAAACATAACCAAGAGGGTTACTCTCTATGTAAAAATGTTATGAATGCCTCAAGTTACCTTTATGTCTTATGATTTTCTATGATTTATTCATGATTTGATGAGGTATGTCAAAGTGCTTATGTTTTATGGGTAAAGTATTATTTCATTCTTATGTATATATGAACTCATGTTTCCTTTCCATATTTTTATAACCCATACTGATCTTTTTATGCTAATCCCATGTTTTTTTGAAATGTTTTTCACAAGTCAAGGGAAAGGTACATGATATGATGATAGTGTCAAGGAAGTGTCAAGAAAGAATCCATGTTTTATTTTAAATATGTTTCCGTTGATGGGAAAAATGAATACTATCTTTATGTAACCACTTTGTTTAAATGTGGAATGTAGTGCATGTTTTATGATCTAATTCTCTAAAACTCTAAACCTGAAAAGATCTTCAATGTGTAATATTGTAATAACTCAAGATTAAGTAAGGTTTAAGGCTGGGGCCTTCCAGTAATATCGTTCCAAAATTTTCTACAATCCAAAAATGTATTTATTTAAAAATGAAATATCATAAAGGACAATGAATCCAAAAGCATATTATGCATTTTCTAAATAAATTCATTTATTATTTATGTATTAGATTTTATATATGTGGTTAAAATATTTATATACCTTTAATTCGGATAAATTTTTCCAAAATTGTTTTAATATTGGATTAAAAAGTAACGATTGTCATGTCATAGAAGAAATATTACATTAAATTTTTCTTAGAGAGTTATTGAATTCTTCAATTTGGGATATTTTAATATAAATATAATATTTTATCTGATATTTTTTTGGTGAAAAATGACTTCAATGCATTGAGTATGATATATAATTATGTTATTCTAATTTTATGTAAATGGAAATAAAATTCAGCTAGATTTCTTCGATTCAATGGATTATTTAATATTATTTTTCTCATAGGAATAAAATTATGGAGGGATGGTACTTTTGAAATGGATATACCTAATATAGAGATGCATGAAAAAAGTGAATAAGGTGGTATGATTCAAATAATTAGTTGAAAGGTTAATTAAAAAGGCTTTTTTATAGGAGGTAATCTTAATTTTATTCCCTTCATATTTTCAATATTAATATCATTCAAAACACAATCCAATGAGTCACAATGTGGTAAATTCTGATGATTTAGTTGATCATTAATATTCTATATTTAATCCTCTTGATCATGGTTTAGTAGTGTTCATGAATGTTGAATTTTCATATAAAGAATGACAAATATATCATATATATGTCCTTCTCAATTGTGAAGAAAGAACATGATTTTTTTTGTATTTGAAATATTGAAATTTTTTATATTTTTTATAATTAAATTTTAATTTATTCTTTTATACATTATATAATGATAATATAATAAATTACCAAAATTTACACTAGTTACTCTTGAAGAACATCAGAAGCATAATTTTCACATTTTTTATCAAAGACTAGTAATTAAAATTATTTATTGTCAAACATATGGAATTATTTTAATATTTTACATAGAATTAATCCTTTTTCAATTTTATATTATATAAAATTCCAGAAATATAATTGGTAATTGATTTTGTATACCGATTGAACGACCATCAAAATTGGTTAAATATTATAATGTGTATGTGGTTAATGTATTTCAATTTCGTACATTCATAGACAATAAATAAAAAAATAAATGAATAATGATGTTTGTTTGCAATTTCCTAATCATAAATAATGTAAAGTTTAAGTTTATTTAAAACAATATGAAGTAATTGAGTTATGTTATCTGGTATATATTTACATAATAATGTTTAAGTTTCATTGGTTTGATACCGATCAATAGTTGAATATTCATCCATAACATAGTATTGTTTATAGTAAATATATTTTTATCCAATGAACCATTCATACTGGCACAATAAGAACATGTTTTTTATTATTAAAATTATTATGTTAATTTCAGAGATTTAACTAACTGTTAGAAGGACTAAAAAATGGGATTTAATTAAAATTAGTTGATGAAAAATGAATACGACTCTACGAAGAGAAAAATAATTAAATTTCTATAGAGACATCTAGAAATACACCTTTTAATCAATATATGTATATATATATATGATAAAATATTATAGTTAAGGGATGATAGTTTTTATAATGGTGATGATTTAACAAATGAATTTGAAATATAAAGGGATGATGAAATGAAGAACTTATGAAACTGATGATGATGATGAGGAGGAAAAATAATTAATTGAAACTAATTAATTATAAGATGAAGATAGATAATGATGAAATTAAATTCTGGTTATAGAAATATTTAATATATATTATTTTTTTCAAAAATAGTTATGTGTTTTTATGCTTAATATTTGATATCTGTATTAACAATTATTTACAAGTAAAAATATTTTTTTCTTTATTTTTGTTGGCATGAGACGATGTAGTTGATTTATTTCTTCACTCATATATGTTGAGCATCTGGATGGTTATCTTGATTATATATCATCCAATGTGAGAGTTTCATCCCCTTCACCATCAACTAAGAGGGGTTTCATCTTAGAGAGGTTGATTATTCAAGACACAATCCTCAAGGAATATTAATTTACTGATTTTGATACATTATTTGCAAGGAGTGTTCAATTGTGTAAATTTTTAAATTTTCATTAGTTTATATAATTTATAATTTTTTTATTATCAAATATATTTTTTAGATTTTTTCACATAAAGTGTTTGAGAATGCATGTGTGATTCTATGAATATATGTTTCTTATCCATGGGTGTCATTCAATCAGACTCCCAATGATGTTCAAAATTTCATGTCTGATCACTATATAGTATGTCAATAAAGATATATTTTTTGAAAATTTATTTAATTAATAACATACTATTATTAATTATTTATTTGGTGTGCAGTCTCTAGTCAGTGATAAATGTATGATTTTAAATATGAAAGGCATGTAAATTTTGTATGCATGAGAATTTTCATCATTTTTTATATAAGAATAGAAAGAGAGAAATGGAGAGTGCATTATATATAGTTTTTATTAGTATTTATTATATTGTAGATCTACTTAAATCTCAAGAAAAACAATACATTATGTTTTTCTGGGTTCATTGATAAAAATTCCAAACATATCACATGCCCCTAGAAATGCACATTATCGATAAAAAATGACGCTTCAATATCTTAGCATGTAGTTGATTCCCCATTAGTGAACTTTGATCAATATCCAAATGGTGATCATGATCCACACATAACTAGGAGAACACACGAATTTGATTGATGAATATAACTATGAACAAGTCTATATAAGGATGGAATAACCTATTCATAAGGGATATAAAATATATTGTATGTATATGAACCAAAAAACATCATAAGAAACTCATATTAGTCAATCCTATTTGTAAAATTTGTATATAAAATATTTGAATCCCTTATCCTCAATTAGTGGTATGATAACCATAAATCCAGCTTCAGGTACCACCTTCCTCTCCTCTATTAATCATACTTATTATCCCCATGATAAAGGTTATACCAGTCCTTAATAATCCTTGTGTTGAGCATCTAGTAATCCACCTATAAGATAATCTATTCACATACCTTCATGATAGTAACATAGGACTACTCTAATGGGTCATTCTTAGGTGAATTAATCCATTCGTCTCTATTCCCTCAATATGATCGTTCAACTCTAGAAGTTATAATAGATTAATCCTATGCGATTGAAATGATATGTCTCCCTTAAATGGACAAGAACACAATATGACACTAAAGTGTAAGTATAGATAAATAACTATGGAATACACCATGAAATATATCAATGATATAAGGAAAAACATAATGGGATGTAAATATTCAATGTTAAATATGATACCATTGAGAGGGGTTGGGGGTAAATCAGTTGTACCGGACTTTTTACAAATTATACTTCTAAAATTTATCCCTTGTTTAATGTTAATGTTGTGATTCACTCTCTTGAGTCACTTATTCAATCATATGTAAAAATTATATATAGAAGTATCACACATGATCTTTTTATAAATATGATACATGATGTGGAAGAATATTCTTTATTATGATCAACATTTGATTTAACCATATGTTTTATTATCATAATAATTTTTAGTGATTATAAATTCTAAAGGACATGTTGATTGTGTATACACTCTATTATTTCTCACTTTAACCACTTTACAATTCTATATATTGTGAAAACAGCTTCTCTATCTTGACTTAGTTTAGGAAAATCCCTCACATAAATTTCTTAGATATTTTTCTCAGGTTATTTTAAATAATGTGGCCAACTATTTCGTGCTAATTATGATTTTATTCTGTATCACTAATATAACAGAAATTATTGGGATAAGTAATCTAAAATAAATTTACACTAGTGTTATATCATATTGGTATGATTATCCCATCATCATCTCTTTTAATGGGATATGTTTTAATCATTAATATCACCTAATTACCTTCATCACATAATTAAATCACACTCAATAAGTTATGTTTGATCCCATCAACAAATAGAACCTCTTTTGATTTTATTATTTTAGGTTAAATCATAGATAACCCAAATCCCTATATTTTTAACGAATGTTCACTTATGAAAGTGAAATAATGACCATGATGTTCTTTAATTCATGACAAATATTTGTATCGCTAATAATGTTTGTTGAGAAACCATTATCATGGATACAATACCTTCTCCCATTTTTAACCGTTAAAGCTTTATAAAAAATCAATAATTCTTATATATTATATAAATTTGATGCCTTATTTCCATTTAAAATATATTGACATTTCCCTATAATACTATTCATACACAAATTTATAATCACCTTATTTTTTCACACTATAAAAAAATTAACCAAGATACTCCAATCTATTTTTGATAGGAACACCTGCTCATCTTCTATATTCAGATTTCTTTAAACTAGATGTGTTTTTATTTATATTAGTGTACCCCTCCATAAAATATAGTATTATTTGATTATAAGGGAGAGAATTTTTATACTAGAAAAATTAGGATTTATATCAATAGGAACCAAAAAACATTAAATAAACCTTGTAGTTAGATCTTCCATACAAATGTTCAGTTTGTCATGAAAAATCCTCATTTTATTTTAGTTAAAAATCGACCTTATTTTTAAAATGTTTTGATGATCCATTCATATTTTTATCATTCCCCACCATCAAAACTGTAGTAAAATTCCTCTATTTCATTCCCCCAAATATGTTTTTCCTACAATTTTTTATGGTTCTTGTAATATTAGACTATATAGATTTAAAATTATCAGATTTAATAGGTTCATATTTTACCTCTTCTAATATACAAGGCTTATAAATATTTTATGATGACTCAACCCTTTACTCTGTAGATTTTTTAAAGTAAAACTTCATTTTGACAAGGGTTATTTAAGATTTAAAACATTTTGATTCAGACTAACTATGTTTTCATACATTGGTAGCTAGTTTCATATATGATCCTTTTATAATTCTCTCATACTCAACAAATTTATCTTTGAGAGGTTTTATATCATCAATATACTCATTTTCAATGTTGAGAGACTCACCTACAACTTTAATTAGACGTCTAACTTAATTCATGAATTTTTTAACTTTCTTCTTGAGTTTAGTATTACTTTCTAAATAGTCTTCTAGATTTTTTCCTCAACACATAAATCACGAAGTATCAACTTATATCTCCTTCACAATTAGGGATTTTTTTTCATTTAAACCCGCTCAATAGAGTTTTTTTCTATCAAATTTATCATATGAATCACAACGCGAAGAAGATATATCCTCTTCTACATTTCTCAAAATTATATTATTCTTTTTTATTAATGTTTTATTATTTTTCATTTAGAAAATTTCTCATATAGTTTAGAATATTTCGATTTTGACATCTGTTGTGGTTTTTTATTCTCCATCATCATGTGAATCTATAGAATTATTATTCTTAGAAACGTATAGGAAAAAGTGAACAATTAAATCATATATAAAACATATTAGTGTAAAATTTCCTTTTTTTAACTTGTCTACTTTTGTGATTTTTGGAAATTAGAGCCATGATTTTGTTGTTATTTTCATGACACTAATCATCCTCATCATAATAACATAGGTATAAAATATTTATTCCTCCTAGATCTTTATCTTGTTCAATTTTTTTAATCCTTTTATTATTTTTTCATTTTATTTAATTCTTGTGTTTTTCTAATCTCATAATTTAGGATTTTATTTTAGAGCTTCTCAAAATATACATCATGAATTTATAATAAATTTAAGATCATTTGGTCAAATTTATCAAGAGAGTTTATCATTAATATTTTGACTATTGTTGAATCAACCCACTTTCCCTAAAATAATCTAATATTAATAAATTTCTCATTTAACCTTGTGAAATATTCATCAAAATTATCATTTTTAACCATTTTTATATCTTAAAAAATTCCCCACATATTATCAATTTTTTTCTATAATATTGATGTTTCCTTCATATATGTTTTCAAATTTATCCCACATTTCCTTTGATTAATGTTTCCCCATATTCTTATTGAACACATTTTCAATCAAAATTTATAGTATAAGATTTTTTATTTCCCATCTGTATCAATATCCCACATGTTTGAAAATTTTATAGCACCATCAACTATAATTTGTGGATATCCCTTAGTAGAAACATCACATGCATCAGGTACTAGTGATAACAGATATGGTAGCTTATGAATCTTCCTCCCACAATTTGTTTCCATCAGAAAGGGAAAAAATCAACTATTAAATTAATTTTGATTATCCATAATAGAATATTAATGAGTATAATATCATGGGAACCTAGTTAGATCGAATACAACTTTAAGATCCCAATTCTAATAGGATACCACTAATGGGGAGTGTAGTTCAGTGGTAACAGTCATTTTAAAAATTCTTGTAATGTAATTTTACCCTTGTGATATTTAAATTTTAGGATCCACTCTCTTCAGTAACTTACCCACCCATATTTAAAAATAATAAATAGATGTATTACACGTCAAAATTTAATTGGTTTTGGCCTCAATTTGAAATATTATTCATTATAGTGATCAATATTTGGTTGAACCACTTATTTTATTATCAATATTATTTTTATTGTTTACAAATTAATATAATTAGAACAAAATTACCAAGTAGGTTTTATCCATTTCAGTTTATGAGTATGTTTTATTCATTTCCCAAAATAATCTTCATAGATTTATTTAGACGGGAACCACTAGTAGAAAAGAGTTTTTTATTTTATATTTTTTTGAATCTAGTCTTATAATAGTCATAAGATATTTGTAAAACCAAATATGTATCTTATTTATTAATGATTTCAAGTGTAAGATTTATAATAGTTAAACACTAGTAGATTGAACTTCCTCTCACTGTTCTATAGAATAATCATCTCATGCATGAGGGTATTTAGGGATGGGATGAGTTTCTTCAATCATTGTAATAGGTGAGCATATTCACAGTATCAAGAATTTATTTCCTAAGCCTATTAAAAAGATCATAGATGCACTGTATGTAAATCTCCATTAAACTCAATTCATTAAATAAATATGATTTTATGTGTAGATACGTATTTGCTTCTATACATTATTATTGAATGCTTTTCCATCATCATTTTTAGTATTTAAAAAATATTAAATTCCAAAGAAAATCATTTCCCTAATATTCAGTATTTAAAATCTTCTATATCTTTGGTATCTATATATAAATTAATTTTAATCTTGTCAATGATCTATAAATCCTCCTGAAGACTTTATCATAAATTCTTGAGATTTTTTTTATGTTTTTGGTTTCATATTCTCCACAAAGTACATGAAACTTGAGTTTTTTCCAAGTCTACATGAATCAAAAAAAAACTGACATGAATTACAACATAAAGGTGACCCATCTTTTTGAATACATAATCATTTCAACAAAAATGCTTACTATTTTGATATAATTTCCAAAGACTACCAATTTAGAAACCATTATATTTAGTATTCCAATTAAAAAAGTTACCAAAAAAATTCCAAGGACATGATGCACATAATAGGGATCTTCAAGTATTATGGTCTTATAAAAAAATTCATCAGGGGAGGGATATAATGTATTAAACATAAAAGTTTCTCTTAGGTGGTATTCTCTTATAAAATTCACAGAAAAAGACTGTAGAGAATACACCACAATGCGGTTCAATGTATTCCTCCCATTTTATATGAACCTAATTTATTCAAAACATTTATGGTTCCTATTCAATATAAATCAATGTTCATATGGTTCACTATGTTGTATATTTCGAAGAAGGTCAGTTTTTGTAAATCATATAATTTATTCTCCTCTCCATTAGAAATAAATTATGGAAACTCTACATTTCACGAATAAGGATTATCAAAATTCTATATGTCTTTAGGTCATAGGGGTTCTCCATCATTGTCATCAGTGCTCATCCCTTTTCCAAATACCAAGAAAACATTAATTTCATATGAAATTCTAATATATATTAAAATATTCAAGTCATTTTACAAAAACAACTGATTTTATTCAAAAAAAAATTGGTAATTTCTTACGAAACTGATGGTAAATTCAAGGCTTAATTTGTTTTCAAGTTCTGGCTCAAGAATTTTGTAATTAATCATAAATTTTTCAAGACAGATAAAAATTATCAATAAATCAAAAATAATTATCATATAGGATTTAAAAGAATAAAATTATTTAAAAAATATAATGGAACATTCGTGTGTCTACACATCCATCAAAGAAACACTAGATAAATAGGATGTAATCACCCCTAACTACTACTGGTGAGTTTTGAATGAACTTCATAGAAATACCACATTCCAACTTAGGTTTAAAAATCAACCTCTTAATATTTTAATGATATGCATCATGTGTGATAAATAATGTGTAAATGAATCCTTCTCAGTAATCACATCAAAACCACACTTATCAAACAAAAAGAAGTATCCAAGAATATAGCATACACTAATCACTATAGAACACTCCTAACATCTCTCAATACCCTTCGCCCACACCCCAAAGGTGTATCAACAGACAATACCCCATACAGACACCCCACAAATATCCCTATATAACTAAATAAATGAACATATAAGAATGATTTTGTTGCACCCATATTAAATATGATAATTTATATAGTTGATTATAAAATGATAATACCTCAAACTCTAGATAGATCCCTACCATATTAAATAGGATCCTCTATGATGGTATGAATTTAGTATAATTCCCAATACTAATATCCCATCTCTTGAATCCCCTAAGGGACATCACCTTACCAACACCTTTTCCCAAAAATTTGAGAACAATAAACTATTTTATGGCCTGAATACCTAGAGGATCACCATTATTTTGGTCGTTATTATGATCCAAAAAAATCTAATTTTTTTCCATATAAGTTCCATTCCCGAGAATTGACCTTTGTGAGATTCCATGAAACCATTGTAGTATCTATAACTCTCCCCTAGAGTTAAAATATATTATATTTCTATCATAATTAGATTAGATGTGGAATTTTAGGATGTTTTCTAAATGCACGATTAAGGATTACCCTATCTAATGATGTAAAACCCCATTATATGGATTTTTTATCATCAACATAGAATGAATAGAAAATAATCCATTTCAAACCCCGTGAAAACTTAATCCCATCATGGGAAAAGAATCATAATTCCTTGATGATTTATTATACATATTATGGGATTTATTAAAAATAATTGATTCATGGACACTAAGAAAACTGTAAAGGAAATATATATTTAACTGAGGTAGAACATAATCCCTCCGACTACCCTCCAAATTATTGACTCAGGAACTCTCATCACCATCATATATTATTTAAAATATTATCACATAGATAAATTGGTAGACATAATACAATACTAATATTCTCTTTATACTAGTTACAAGACACCCCCATAAAAATAAAGTACCCAAAGACCATTATTTTCATCATGGTTTAAAGCCCATAAAATCATGATATCAATTTATATCATAAATGGTAATAAAGGGGATTAAATTACCCCATTATATTTCAATTTAAAAAATTCATTAACATTATTAGGCTAAATATACTTACTTAATAATGTTATAAAAGAGCATAATCCCTGTGGAATGATGAAAATATTTGATAAATTAAGGAACCCCAACCTACAAAAAGCATTTTAATCTGTTATAAAAAGTCGAAGCAACATGGAGGCCACTAATGAGAAAAAAAATTAAGAAGAACAACATTACCATCCTAGAAAACAACAACCACATCGTTATACTATCAAACCAACACCAAAATTGTAGATTTCTATTGACACCAACCCTTACCAAATTAATAATTGGAAGGAAAATAAGGGTTTGATAATACGGAAACTCATCAAACCACCATGGATTGATCAACAAAGGTTGATGATGAATGATACTAAAATTGGGAAAAATTCCTCATTAGGATGCACCTGAGTAGCTCAAGAAATTATATAATGATTGGAAATGTGATAGGGTTTTTGGGGATTTTAGTTTTTATAGGTGGGTTGCAATAAATAAGAATATAGTGCATCTGAGTCTCTATGTATTAGTAATTTCTGAAAAAATAGTAGGCCATGAAACATTGAAAGGACTATGCCACATTATTATTGGTCAAAGGTACATCCAATGATTGCGGCTATCTCCATGTTGTAGGTCTAATAAAATAGTTGAATGGACCATGACACAACCAGGGGAACCGTGCTATAGAACCCATTAACTATAAGGGGCTTACGCCATAGCCCAACTCCATGGAATAATGTCCTTAAAATCGATACAACCCAACTAAATCTCACTATAGGAATTCACATTATAGTCGGGTCTCCATTCCAAAACTCTAAATCCAAATATCATGATACATATTGGTAATTACTAGGTGAATTTTTCATCTCGAGTCATATAAATTCCATATCATCCCCTCACACATACCAGTAGGTACTATGAAAATCCCCCAAACCAAAATGACTACATCAATAATAATGCAACACTCTTGTGTAGAAAACCTAACATATAAATTATCCTTCATCACCAAACCATTCAAGTTCGATTACTAAATCTCATTCACTCTCTCAAGGAGTAAGGAAATGAAATCCAATGATGATAGGATATCTTTGACTTGATACCAATGAAAAATAATAAAAATCACAATAATGAGGCTCATCACATACTACTCACTACATACCAATTACAAAGGGGATTCTTACACATTGAATATAAAATAATTTTCCCCTTCCCAGGGGTAACCACCATCAAAAATTTATATGTATATAGTACTCGACCCACCCCCTCACATCAAAAATTTTGATTTTCTATGAAGACACATTTTCGATAGACTTATGTGAGTAGATAATTGTGGTCAAATTGTTTTATTTATGAATGGTTTTTGTTACATCCTAGAAGTCTAGTGTAAATACTTTTGGTTCTATTGAATGAATGATGGTAGGTACGGATTATTTTTTAAAAAATTTACAATTTCCTTACACATGTTATCAAGGTAAAGATTATTTGTGATAGACTATCAAGTCCTTGAATAGTTTATTGGTAGGATCATTCCTGACAAAGTCTTTATGTCACAAATATTTTTTGGATAAGCTAGAAATATTTTTTATAAAGGTAATATATTTTGAAAGAAATTCAATTCATTCAAAATAGCTCTTTAAAATAGTAATTCTAGTCACAAAAACTCATAAAAAATTGGTGAAATGGAAAATTATTTTCCACTGATCTTCCATTTCCAATAACGAGTCAACAAACCCCACTATAATAAGAACACCTCCCCCAAATTTTTAATTGCATCTGCCCTCCTAAACTCTCAAAACCTTTCAATCCAATCTAAAAAGGATTAAATTATATTATAATAGATTTTTTGGTTGCAAATATACTTTTTTTATTGTTAAAACAAAAGTAATAATTTCTTTTTTATAATTTTTTCAAAAATAGTTATTGATTTTTTTTGTTATAGAATTTGTTAGCTAATTTGTGTGATTAGTCTTTAATTGTATTTCCATTCTGTATTATTTATTATAATTCAACTCATGTTTTCATTTATTTAATTTAATAGAATATTAACAATAAAAAATATTGACCATTATAAAAATACTAATAATATCATTAAATGTTAAGCTAAAATTTTATTTATTTAATATTATTATTATTATTATTATGAATTATAACATAAAAATACACCTGATTATAAAAAATAATAAAAAATAGTTAATAAAAATAAAAATAATATGTAAAAACATAAAAAAAAAATAAGTCATGATTACTAATAATTGGTTATAATTATGAAAAAATATTAATAATTAGTAAAAATTACTAATTATTTGTAAAAAAGAGTAAAATATAATGATAAGTAGTAATAATTGGTAATTTTTGGAAATAATGAATAATTAATTTTATTAATTAATAAAATTTAGTAAAAAATAGTATAAATAGTAATGATTTGTAATAAATAATGATAAATAGTAATAAATAGTAACAAATGGTAATAAATAGTAATATTTTTTTTTTATAATTTGCAATAATTAGTGATAATTAGTGATAATTAGTATTAATTAATTAATTTAGTAATAATTAGTAATAATTATTAATAATTTGAAATTACATGTAATAATTAGTTGCATTTTTTAATATTTTTTAATAATCAGAAATAATTTATTTTTTTGAAATAATTTGTAATAATGAGTAATAATTTGTAATAATTTATAATAATTTCAAATAATTTGTAATAATTTGTATTAATAATTATTAATTAGTAATAAATAAATATAATTAAATATAATTACTATTAATTTGTAATAAACAGTAATAGTTAGTGTTAGTTTGTAATTATTAGTAATAATTAAAAAACATTTAGTAATATTTAATAATTACAAATATTGTTGAATAATTAATAATCAATTTTAATATTTACTAATAGTTTTTAAAAATTTGAATTTATTTGTAATGATTAGTTATTATTATTAATAATGAAAAATAATTACTAATAATTACTAATAATTACTAATAATTACTAATAATTACTAATAATTACTAATAATTACTAATAATTACTAATAATTACTAATAATTAGTAATAATAAGTAATATTATTTGAGTGTTTTTGGGTCTTTAATTTTATTATATCCCTCTGGGCATACCTAAACAATTATTCTATTAAATCAGATTAATCATAACCAATATTTATTATAAATTGATCATATTTTATTCCTCAACTATTCTCTTCTATCAAATTAATTTTAATAAATAATTCTTACAAATTAGTCATATTTTATTCCTTAATTATTGTTATTGTATTTTTTTCACTCTTTAATTTTCTGATATTTCTTAGATAATCCCACATCAATTATTTATTTCTATCAGATTAATCGTACCCAATATTTTTTATGATTTACTCAAATTTTATTTCTCTATTATTCACTTCTATCTAATTAATAATATATAATATTTCATATGAATTTCATGTGTTCTATTCCTTATTAATCATTGTATATGTTTTTTGTAGTCCTTAATTTTTTAATTTCCCTCACATCAACCCTCATTAACTTTTCATTTCTATCATATTAATTATAACCGTTATTTCTTTTATATTCCTAATATTTTATACCACTATTATTCTATTCTATCAGATTAATTATAAGATATATTTTTATGAATTTTCTACTATATTTATATTTATATATTAGGGATAATTATTAATAATTAGTGAAAATTAGAAATAATTAGAGATAATTAGTAATAATTAAAAAAATAAAAAAATATAGTAAAAATTTGTATTAATTAGTAATAGTTAGTGATAATTAGTGATAATTAGTAAGAATTAGTCAGAGTTACTATTAGCTCGTAATACAGAGTGTTAATAGATATAATTATTTTTAAATAGTTTTAATTATTATTAATTAGTAGTATTTAGTATTAATAATTTGAACTTACATTTAATTAGTGTTAATCAATTTATTTATTATTCGAATTACTATTAATTTTTTATAAGGCTATGGATCCAGGATGCATATAGTACTTTTTATTATGAGATCATGATTAAATAAATCAACATTGAAATATAATATTTTCTAGTATAAATCATGTCTATATTATTTTTTTGAAACTTTTGTATCATTTCTTCATGAAATTCAGAATTTTTTTTGAAAAGGACATATAGGTGACCATGTAAGCAATGTGATATTGGGATATTTGGAAAATTTTAAAAAATTTGGGTTTATCTATTGAATTTTTTGTTTTCGGAAAGATTATATTTTTTAGTATCAACATGGTTAACACATTTCATACAAAGATATAATTTTTTTTGTTCCAGATCAGTGACAATTTCAAACATTTATACATGTGGTTTCATTTCTATCATTTTAGAAAATAGAATCTGGGAATGATATTCTAAATTTCAAATTTTAAACATATCAATTTTATGAGTAATTGATATCTACCATTGTTTCTTTATATCTCGAATGAATGTTAATAAAATTTGAAGCTGTTATAATATTTATAGCTATTAAATTTGATTTTTGAATATATAAAAGTCATTTCCATAAAATATTTTCATTGCATAAAAAAAATTTTATTGAGGATAATACATTTACTATAAATTTATTTGAAAAGTATAAGTTCGTCCATAATATGGGTATTAGTTATCAGAAAATCCATGATTGTTCAAATGAGTACATCATATATTAAGGTGACCATGACTCATTAGTTAATTTTTATACATGTGAACAATCAAGGTATAAAGAGTTACAACAAATATTTTGTATATTTTTTCATACTAAATTATTGAGGTATTTTTCACTTACACATGGACAAACCAATCTATTTATGTATCACAACGCAACCACATTTGGTCTTTCCAGTAATGGTTTCTACCCATTTGGGGATTTTCATAATCAATATTATTGTTGTCTTATTTTCATAAATCTATCCATATTACTTCCTTAGATTTTGATAAATGTACCATAAATCTATTTGATATTACTAATTCCAGGACATCCAAAAAATAATTTTGATGTTTATTTAAATCCACTAATAGATGATATGCATTGTTGGTGTAATAACATATGGTGTAGTTGCAAAAATTAATTTAAAAATTAAATCATAATTAATTTTGATAATCAGTAACTTTCCACCATATTCCCTGTTATCTATAAAGATTACACATAATATAAAATCATTTTAGTACAAAATGAGTTACACAAAATCATTTATTCTTTCCAATTGAATAAATCTTTGTTTTTTACATTCATCAATGATTTATTCCTATAGGTCATCCTTTTTTAAGGAATATAAATAGTTTTACAAAAGATTTAATTAAAATCAAGGGATCTTAGGTAGTACTCTTATGTATTCATGTAAAGTCTATAACCTATTCATTTCCACTTATTACCTTTGGACCAACTGTACATAAAAAACAAGTGGATTTGGGAAAGACCACAATTGGATAAAGTGGATTATTTTTTAGGACCTATATATTTTCCCGATTTATTGGTATATCACAAGTTAGATTACTTTTATATTTTGGAGAACTATTTTTATTACATATGTTATAATTTTTTGACACGCCCAGTTAGACTAAATACACTTTAATAACATAGTAATATCATTCCAAAATTTACTGCAATCCAAAAATGTATTTATTTAAAAATGAAATATCATAAATGACAATTAATCCGAAAGAATATAATGCATTTTCTAAAGATATTAATTTATTATTTATATATTAGATTTTATATTTGAGGTTAACATATTTCTATACCATTAATTTGGATAAATATTTCCAAAATTATTATAATATTTGATTAAAAAGTAACGATTGTCATGTCATAGAGAAAATATTACATTAAATTGGTCATAAAGAGTTATTGAATTCTTGAATTTGGGATGTTTTAATAGAAATATAATAATTTATGGGATATTTTTTTGGTGAAAATGACTGTTATGCATTGAGTATGATAAATAATTATGTTATTCTAATTTTATGTAAATAAAAATAAAAATCAACTAGATTTCTTCGATTCAATGGAACATTTAATATTATTTTTCTCATATGAATCAAATTATGGAGGGATGGTACTTTTGAAATGGATATACCTAATTTACAAATTCATGAGAAAAATGAATAAGGTGGTATGCTTCAATGAATTAGTTTAAAGGTTAATTAAAAAAGGCTTTTTTTATAGGAGGGAATCTCAATTTTATTCCCTTCTTATTTTCAATATGAATATCATTCAAAGCACAATCCAATGAGACAAAATGTGGTAAATTATGATGATTTAGTCAATCATTAATCTTCTATATTTAATAATCTTGATCATGGTTTTATTATTTTTCATGAATGTTAAATTTTAAATAAAGAATGACACAGATATCATATATATGTCTTTCTCAATTTTGAAGAAAAAACATGATTTTTTCTTTATGTTCTATATTGAAATTTTTTATATTTTTTAAAATTATATTTTAATTTATTATTTAATAGATTATATATTGATAAAATGAAGAAAATTCCTAAAAATTACACTTGCTACTCTTGAAGATCATCAGCGTCATAATTTATACATTTTTTTTCAAATACTTGTAATTTAAATTGTTTATTGTCAAACATATGGAATTATTTTATTATTTTACAAAGAATTAATTATTTTTTAATTTCCCATTATATAAAATCCAAAAAATATAATTGGTAGTTGATTTGGTATTCTGATAAACCAACCATCAAATTTTTTAAAATATTATAATGTGTATGTGGTTAATGTATTTCAATTTCATACATTCATAGACAATGAATAAAAAAATCAATGAATAATGGTGTTTGTTTGAAATGTTCTAATTATAAATAATGTAAAGTTTAATTATAGGTCATACAAGATGATGTAATTTAGTTTTATTATCTGTTATATATTTACATAACAATGTTTAAGTTTCATTGGTTTGATACTGATCAATGGTCGAATATTCATCCATGACATAGAATTGTTTATAGTAAATATAGTTTTATCCAATTAACCATTCATACTGGCACAATAAGAACATAATTTATATTATTAAAATTATGATGTTAATTTTATATATTCAACTAACTAGTATAATGACATAAAAAATGAGATCCCATGAAAATTATTTGATGAAAAATGAATGCGACTCTACGAAGAGAAAGATATTTAAATTTCCCTAGAGACATCTAGAAATACAACTTTTAATCAAATATATATGTAACATCCTAGGTAAATAAAGAGTATTAATTTTTCATATTTATCCATATTTTTTAATACAATTTAAATATTAATTTAAAAGGAATGCTATGCTCGATGGCGTACCCAATATGCAACAATGAGTTTCTTTGGAATCTTACGTTGCACTCTAATAATAAAATAATATCATTTTAAATGTTAGTTAACGCCTAGATGTTGTAATGGCTAGAATGAACAGAACTAACTAAAAAATGATTATATATTTTTTTCAAATATTTTTACATTTTTTCAATAAATTTTAGAGGCTTAAAATGGGAATGAATCCAATTTTAAGCATAAATCTTCTAATATTCGTTAAAAGGACGATTAACCTCCTTTTGATGGTGAACCTTTTTTAATATACTTTTAAAGATTCTATATGTAATATTTGACAAAATAAAAATCCATATTTAGAATCTGGACATCAGAATTTACTTTTTTAAAATTTTTGTTATTTTTTCCGATAAAGATCAGTTTTAGTGAAAATGTTGTATTTTAATTAAAAACCTCTTTTTAATAAAATTTATTTACATGATTATATCATCTTTTGAACTGGTTTTAAAGTGAAATTATAATATATTATTACCATTTAATCCAATGGTGGTCATTAGAATTAATTTCACTTTGAAATTGGACTTAAACTAGTGTCAAACTTTTAATAGATATTGTTTCTTAAAAACACGCTATTTGTTTTGACAGTGGGAATTAATTATTAAATTAATTAATGAAACTTTTATGTTTTGATTTTTTTGAAATAGACAAAATTTTTTAATTCAGAATATCAAATATAGCTTAGGGTGATTTTTTGGTATTTTTCTGTAAAATATCAATTTTTGATGAATAGTGAAACCACTAAGTGGTAGTTAAAAAACTGATTTTTCATTTAAATGAAACTTTACCACTAATGTGTTCTGAATTTAAAAAATAAGACATACATGGTTTTCATTAGGATGTAAAATTTGGTTCAATAGGATTAAAATAATTTTTTGGTGAATAGTAACTTTTATGTTTTATTAATCGTGATTAAAGATAATTAGTGTAATTTAAGGTAAAGATAATGTTATAATAATTTGAAATGACCTTGACACATGTCCTACCTTTATTAGATGAGTCATGGCCGACCAAGACAATTCATGGGTCAACATGGGGACCCCATTGAGCCACTTCTATAGGAAAGTGACATTAATAACTTTTTTTAAAGTTAAAATAAAAATGTCACAAACATGTATTATTTTACTAAAACAAATTTTTCATGGGGTTATACAAGTCATATTTTTGAATATAAATATCCATTAAAAAGATAAAATTATTTCCTACATCATAGTATTTTTTCTATAATTTTTAAACATTAAATAAATTAATTTATTTATGACACCATGATGATGTAATAATTACCTCATTAATAAACGATTTAAATTTAATGAGAAGATAAGGTAAAATATAAGACTTAAACTTGTCAAAAACCTAACGTATGGGTGGATTAAGAACCCTTGTCACATTAGCCTCTAAATATATAATTTTTTGACCTTTAATATCCGAAAATCATTTTATAATAATGTAATATTTCAAGACATTCCAAGAGTTCCCCTCCTCCCTCTTATAAAAGGCCCCCACCTCTACCCCTTTACCCACACCTCTCAAGCCTTTGGCTCGACCAAAATCTACTCATTTTATCTCTACAAATCCCTCTCTTCATCCTAGGAGCCATAACGTTGGCAGAAAGCTCTTCATGAAACCCTTTTGGTTCAAACCAAGAGGAGTTACTCAATTTAAAGGTAATGTATTCACTTGTGTTCTTTTGTTTTATTTTGCTTCTCCAACCCCCTAAACACTGTTTATTCCTTTATTTTGTTAAAAAATCATTATCTTAAATATACTAAGATTTTTTTATGTGACTTATTTGTGCTATACTTACACACAAATCCTCCTAACGGTTAAAGAACATACTTTTTCTGTGGACGACGAATTACTGTCTCACGAAACGATGATTGTTCAATATTCTATTAACACCTTTCATGGTGGCCATTATGATGTCACTGTATTTTATATATGATATTTATGGTATTTATGTTTTCTATATGCTTCTGTTTTTTATATTTAAAACATACCCTTATGCTTTGCATGTTGTGCAAATGTCACAATTTCATACGAGGAAGTGTGGACTACAGCCCCCTCAAGTAATGTGACTCGTTCATGAAATGCATGGAATGTATAAAGAATGAAATTAATGAACATATGTTACCTATATAACATATATATTATACTGGAATTATAATATATATATCTCTCATTTATTTTTAATTCCATTAATGTTCCAAAGCAATGAAAGTAGTGTTCATGCATACATACGGACTACCGTCTCCATGAACGGTGCATTTCATTTCTTTTTATCTCCAAATATTATGGAATAAGTATAAAACGAATATATACTGGATATATATAATATTTAAATCATTAATACTATTCTGATATGATGTACATACAACTACATTGACAATGCTTTTCAAACAAGATCATTTTTTACTCATGTACCAATTATCGACAAAACGTATGATACGAACTCACATAATTAACAAATTATAATAACCTGATAATATATGATATTAATTTAATAATAAAATGTAAATTATGTCCTTAAGAAACTATAAATTTACCAAATTTTGTTATTCGGGAATATACAAAAATGAACAAGACAAGTCGGACTTGAGGTAAGGGATCTTACCTCTCTCTTTCTTTTTAAGTACTCTCTTTTATGTCATTTCATTTAAGCTCATCTTTCGTATGTTTAGGGATGTTCTTTTATATTCCACATTATGTAATTTTTATTTTCATATTATGAGAGACCCTATTTGATCTCATAAATCCATTTTTGGATGTTTTAAGTGGCATCATTATGTTGCCGAGTTTTCGTAAGGGATTTTTCATCTCACTTTTATTCTAGTGGGATTTATGCTACATTTTCCACCATTTCCTTTGAGTGGTATATGTACTTCCATAATTATACTCTTTGTGTAATATAATTCCGTTTATGAGTATTTACATCAATGTTTTATAGTCCTTCTTTCATGGGGTGTACGTTTCGAAAGGTACCCAAGTCGGTAAGGGAACCTTTCACCCTCATATTTTTAAAAGACTTATTTTTGTTTTTTTTTAATTTCACCTTCTTATATGAGGATATGATCTTATATATCCTTATTACTGTAAATTTTATGTCCAAGTGATGAGATACCATTTTTTCTCTCATGAACTAATTTTCTGAATTTTAAAGTGACACCATTAGGTTGTCGAATTTTACCAAAGGAACTTCTTAACCCAATTTCGATTTCTTTGGGTTCAACTTGTAGTTATTTTATATGTCAACCTATGAATATGTGTGAATTACCTCTGGTTGTTTTACACATAATATCCACTTATATTGGGTGTATTTATGTTTTTCACACATAATCATGAGATTTATTTATCCTTAATTTAATGATACCTTCTTTATAAGGGATTTCATCTCATTTTACATTTCTATTGAGACTTAATTGTTGTTATGCCCAAATTAACTCTTATATGGTGTATATAATGTCCTTTGGAATATTATATCATGAATACCTTTATTCACATGATATTATAAAGTTCTGATTAAATTTTATTCCTCAATTATTGTATTCAAGTGTCTCTCATTTTGTTAAAAACCATTTAACTAAAATATTGTTTTAAATGTTTTAATGATTTATTCTTATAAATATTTCTCATTAATATCCATGTTTTAAAAATGGTTTTAAGGATTTATTTATATAAATATTAATGGTTTAAAATGTTAAAATCTTCAAAGTGGTATGGGACACTTCGATTCAAAAATATCTTTATTAAATGTTTTCAAAGGTTTTGAAAATGGGTTTTAGAAGGGATTCATTATTTCAATATCTTAAAATGTTATATTGTTAATGAAATGTGGGAATTTTATCTTTACATTATGTTTATGTTATGTGTTATGATTATGTTCTGGTTCTTGGGAATTTTTTATGAATACGGGTGGTTTCGTGATAAACTAAGGGCGGGTGAGCCTGATATAGCTCTCCAATGAATTGGGTAACGTGAAGGGGTTAAACGTTAAGGTTTCTCCGATTAGATTTAGGGAATGTACTATAATGGGTATTCCAAACGTAAAAATTAGGGTTACTCCCTTCGTAATAATGTTATAAATGCCTCAATTTACCTTTATGTATTATGATTTCTATGAGTTATCCTTAAATATTATGATTTCATGAGGTATGTTAACGTGATTATGTTTTATGAGTAATGTATGATTTCATTGATTCTTATGTATACATGTACTAATAATTCCTTTCTGTATTTATATATCCCTTACTGAGCTTTTTATGCACATCCGAAGTTTTTTGAAATCAGTTTTACATGTCAAGGGAAAGGTACATGATATGATGATAGTGTCAAGGAATTGTCAAGAAAGAATCCATGTTTTATTTTAAATATGTTTCCGTTGATGGGATAAAATGAATATTATCTTTTATGTAACCACTTTTTTTAAAAGTGGAATGTAATGCATGATTTATGATCTAATTCTCTATAAATCTAAAATTGAAAAAGATCCTCAATGTGTATTATTGAAATAACTCAAGATTAAGAAATGTTTAAGGCCACATCCTTATAGTTGGTATCAAAGGTCGGTTTATATAACTTTAGAGGTTAGAGTGTTGTTTAAGAATAAGTGACATGTTGTGTATAACCACAATGGTTATTATATTAGATAGAGTCATTGTTATTTTTGAATGTTGGAATGAGTTTGAGATAACACAGATAAGTGGATTTTAGTGTTTATCTTCCTCTTTAGTACACGATGATTTTGTTGATATAATCACAATGACCTTTTTGGTTTTAGTAAATGGATTGATCTAGTAGGAACCAAAGTGACAATGGGTTTGAAGGAAACTATGGTGGTTCTCTGATTAAGAGACTGTATGAAATGTGGGATTCAATGAGAAATCTCGTAGTTATTCTAAACCAACTATCATGAGTCATGATTAGCCACTTGAACCTTGGTGAGTTCTCTAATGCATCTTTTATGATAGAACCAACTCGATGTGGAAGTTCAGGTAATAATTATAAAGGTAACCATTAGGGTTTATATGATCCTTACTTTTGTGGTAGTTATGGATTACTATATGTTATGATGGAAAATGAAAGGCATGAGATAAACTTGAGGTTAAAATATGTTATGATTATTTTTGAAGATTTTATCTCATTTTTGGGAAAGTTTTAAGAATTATATAGTTTTGGAAAAAATACAACATGTAGAGCGTGTGACAACCTGTCGCGTCGGACGAAGCTATAGGAATCAAACACACAACCAAAGTGCGACTGGTATTTATCACCTACCACTAGACTACGTGAAGTCCCTGGTCAGTTCGACTAATTCTTTTTAGATAGATTATCTTATGAATCTAGAATAAGATTATTTTGGGTTATCTATGGAAATTATTAACCAATCATAGAGGATATGTGATTAGGTTAATTACTTTTAAATATGATACTTTAAGAGTAACAGAAGTTATTTGGAGATAAATCTTAATTTGTACCTTGGAAGACTATGTGATTATATCCATCAAATATTTGGGTTTCAATCTTAGTTTTGTTTACTTTGAAGAATTTATTGGACAAATTGTTTATTGAATGGTCTTCGTTGAACTTTGGATTTTTTTGGACAAATTTTGGAGATTAAGAATAAATTTTCTTTTTTATATAGAATTATCCATTTGTGGATTATCTGATCTTGTTCTAACAATTTTTTTTTGGTTTTGGTCTAAAGAAATGGGAAATATATAGTTCTCTTTTGTGGATTAGGTGATTCTCTAGAAGTTGATTATAGCTCTCTTAATATGAGAAAGTCATCCAAAATACTCGTCTTTTGGAGAAAATATGAGTTTGTGTAAGAAATATAGTAGGAGATGAGAGTCTACACGACAAGTAAGTATGTTTCCTTATTATTTAGTTAGGCTCGTAAATAAATTCATCAATGAAACTTAACTTAAAAAAATTATTTCTATTAACTTTTCCTGCTGGGAAATCAAATATCGTTTAACCCATCACTAGTTTGTGATTTTCTAGTGGTTAACTTTCTCCTAAACATATTTTCTATAACGCTCCCTCAGAACATGACCCTTTGTTTTTTCTTCCATATCTATATTTTCCTACATTTAATCCAAGTATGGGTTAACTCATGTGACCTTTTTACTTCCCTTTCTTTATTTTAAAGTGATAGTTTAATTTACTCCTTTTCTGATGTGGGGCTTTCAATGAATTTTCCAAGCCCAATTTTAAAAATTGTGAGGACACAATTCCCAAAAGGGGGAAGATTTAACATCTCAAGTAAATAAATAATATTACTTTTTTATATTTATCCATATTTGTGAACAAAATGTTAATATTAATTTAAAGGGAATGTTATGCTCGATGGCGTACCCAATACGCAACAATGAGTATCTTTGAAATCTTACATTGCAGTCTAATAATAAAATAATATTATTTTAAATGGTAGTTAACGCCAATCCATTGTAATGGCGGGAATGAACATAAATAACTAAAAAATGATTATATATGTTTGTCAAATATTTTTAATTATTTCCAATAAATGTTAGAGGCTTAAAATGCGAATGAATCCAATTTTAAGCATAAATATTCTAATATTCATGAAATGGTCGATTAACCGCCTTTTGATAGAAAACCTTTTTTAAATATACTTTTGAAGATTTTATATGTTATATTTTCCAAAATAAAATCATTCTTTAGAATATGGACATCAAAATTTACTTTGTGTAAATTTTTGTTATTTTTCGGATAAATATTAGTTTTAGTGAAAATATTGTATTTTAATTCAAAATCTCTTTTTAATATATTTTATTTATATGATTAGATCATCTTTTGAATAGGTTTTAAAGTGAAATTATAATATACTTTTACCATTTAATCCAATGGTGGTCATTGTAATTAATTTCACTTTGAAATTGGACTTAAACTAGTGTTAATCTTTTAATAGATATTATTTATTAAAAACACGCTATTTGTTTTGACAGCAGGAATTAATTATTAAATTAATTAATTAAACATTTATGTTTTGAATTTTTTAAAATAGACTTCATTTTGGTATTCGGAATATCAAATGTAGCTTAGGGTGAATTTTTGGTATTTTTCTGAAAAACTTCAATTTTTAATAAATAGTGAAACCACCAAGTGGTAGTTAAAAAATTTATTTTTCGTTTAAATTAAACTTTACCACTTCCGTGTTTTGAATTTAAAAATTCCTAAAAACATGGTTGTCATTAGGATATAAAATTTGGTTCAATGGGATTAAAATAATTTTTTGGTGAATAGTAACTTTTAAGTTTTATTAATTGCGATTAAAGGTAATTAGTGTAATTTAATGTAAAGATAATGTTATAATAATATAAAATGACATGGAAACATGTCCTACCCTTATTTTATGAGTCATGGACAACAAAAAAATCCATGGGTAAACTTGGGGACCCCATGGAGCCACTTTGGTAGGAAAATGGCATTAATAACTTTTTATTTAAAGTTAAAATAAAAATGTCACAAACATGTATTGTTTTACTAAAATAATTTTTACATGGGGTTATAAAAGTCATATTTTTTACTGTAAATTTCCATTAGAAGGATAAAAATATTTCCTACATCATAGTATTTTTTTTTATAATTTTTAGACATTAAATAAATTAATTTATTTATAACACCATGATGATGCCACGATTACCTCATTAATAAACGATTTAACTTAAATGAGACGATAAGGTAAAATCTAATACTTACACTTGTAAAAAACCTATTTTATGGGTGGATTTAGAACCCTTATCACCTTATCCTAGAAATATATAATTTTGGGACCTTTAATATCCAAAAATCATTTTTTAATACAGTAACTTTTCATGATATTTCAAGAGTGCCCCTCCTCCCTCTTATAAAAGGCCCCAACCTCTACCCCCTTAACCACACCTCTCAAGCCTTTGGCTCGACCAAACTCTGTGCATTTTATCTCTCCAAATATCTCTATTCATCCTAATATCCTTAACTTTGGCAGAAAGCTCTTTAAGAAACCCTTTTGGTTCAAACCAAGAGGAGTTACCCGATTTAATGGTAATGTCTTCACTTGTGTTCTTTTGTTTTATTTTGCTTCTCCAACCCCCTAAACTCTATTTATTCTTTTACTTTGTAACAAAAACAGTATCTTTAATATACTAGGATGTTTTTATGTGTATGATTCATTCTACACTTACACACACCTCCACCTAATGGTTAAAGAACATACTTTTTCTGTGGATGGAGAATTTCTGCCTCATGAAGCAATGATTGTTCAATCTTCTCTTAACACCTTTCATGGTGGACATTATGAAGTAACTGTATTTTATATATGATATATATGGTATTTATGTTTTCTATAAGATTCTGTATTTTATATTTAAAACATACCCTTATGATTTTCATGTTGTGAAAATGCGATAATTTCATACGAGGAAGTATGGAATACCTCCCCCTCTAGTGATGTGACTCGTTCAAGAAATACATGGAATGTATAAAGAATTAAATTAATGAACATATGTGACCTATATAACATATATATTATACTTGAATTATAATATATATATACATCTCATTTATTTTTAATTTCATTAATGTGCCAAAACAAGGAATGTAGCATTCATGCGTACATACGACCTACCGTCTCCATGAATGGTGCATTTCATTTCTTTGTATCTCCAAATATTATGGAATAAGTATAAAACGAATATATACTGGATATATATCATATTTAAATAATTAATATTGTTTTTTATATTATTTACATACAACTACATTGACAATGCTTTTCAAACAAGATCATTTTTGACTCGTGTACCGAACATCATCATAATGTATGATATGAACTCACATAATTAAATAATTATTATAACATGATAATATATGATATTAATTGAATAGTAATTTTTAAAGTATTTCCTTATGAAATTATAAATTGACCAAAGTTTATTATTCAAAAATAAATAGAAATGAACAAGACAAGTCGGACTTGAGGTAAGGGATCCTACCTCTCTCTTTCTTTTTAAATACTCTCTTTTATGTCATTTCATATAATCTCATGTTTATTATGTTTGGGGATGTCATTTTATATTCCAAATTCTGTAATTTTTATGTTCATATTATTAGAGACCCTATTTTATCTCATAAATTCATTTTTGGATGTTTTAAGTGGCGTCGTTAGGCTGCCGAGTTTTCGTAAGGGATTTTTCATCTCACTTTTATTATCATGGGATTTTTGCTACATTTTCCACCATTTCCATTGATTGGTGTATGTACTGCTCATTATTCTACTATTTTTGTAATATAATTATGTTTATTAGTATTTACATCAATTTTTTATATACCTTCTTTCATGGGGTGTACGTTTCGAAAGATACCCAAGTCGGTAAGGGAACCTTTCACCCTCCTATTTTTAAAAGACTTCTTTTTGTTTTTTTTTAATTTCACCTTATTATGTTGGGATATGATCTTATATATCTTTATTTCTATAAATTTTATGTCAAAGTTATGAGATACCATTTTCTATCTCATCAACTAATTTTATGAATTTTAAGGTGATGTCGTTAGGCTGTCAAATTTTACCAAAGGAACTTCTTAACCAAATTTTTATTTCTTTGGGTTCAACTTGTAGTTATTGAATATGTCATACTATGAATATGTGTGAATTACCTTTGGTTGTTTTATACTTAATATCCACTTATATTGGGTTTATTTATATTTTTTATACATAATTATGAGATTCATTTATCCTTAATTTAAGGATTCCTTCTTTATAAGGTATTTCATATCATTGTTCATTTCTATTGAGGCTTCAATGTTGTTATGCACCAATTCACTCTTATATGGTTTCTATACTATCCTTTGGAATATTATATCATGAATCCCTTTATTCTCATGATATTATAAAGTTCTGATTAAATTTTATTCTTCAATTATTGTATTCAAGTGTCTCTCATTTTGTTAAAAACCCTTTAACTAAAATATCGTTCTAAATGTTTTAATGATTTATTCTTTTAAATATTTCTCATTAATATCCATGTTTTAAAAATGGTTTTAAGGATTTATTTATATGGATATTAATGTTTTAAAATGTTAAAAACATAAAAGTGGTATGGAACCCTTTGATTCAAAAATCCCTTTATTAAATGTTTTAAATGGTTTTGAAAATGGTTTTTAGAATGGATTCATTATTTCAATATCTTAAAATGTTATATTGTTATTGCAATGTGGGAATGTTATCTTTCCTTTGTGCTTAAGTTATGTGCAATGATTATGTTATATTTCTTGGTAATTGTTTATCAAGATGGGTGGTTCCGTGATAAACTAAGGGCGGGTGAGCCCAATATAGCTCTACAATGCATTGGGTAACGCAAAGGGGTTAAATGTTATGGTTTCTACGAAGAGATTTAGGGAATATACTGTGATGGGTATTCCAAATGTAACCATGAGGGTTACTCCCTACATAATAATGTTATGAATGCCTCAAGTTACCTTTATGTCTTATGATTTCTATGAGTTATTCTTAAATCTTATGATTTCATGAAGTATGTTGACGTGCTTATGTTTTATGAGTAATGTATGATTTCATTGATTCTTATGTATACATGTACTAATGTTTCCTTTTTGTATTTCTATATCCCTTACTGAGCTTTTTATGCACATCCTGTGTTTTTTGAGATGTTTTTTACAGGTACATGATATGATGATAGTGTCAAAGAAGTGTCAAGAAAGAATCCATGTTTTATTTTAAATATTTTTCCGTTGATGGGAAAAAATGAATACTATATTTTATGTAACCACTTTCATTAAATGTGGAATGTAATGCATGATTTATGATCTAATACTCTAAAACTCTAAACCTGAAAAGATCCTCAATGTGTATTCCTGAAATAACTCAAGATTATGTAAGGTTTAAGGTCAAGTCCTTATAATATATATATATATATATATTTATAATAAAATATTATAGTTAAGGGATGATAGTTTTGATAATTGTGATGATGTAACAAATGAATTTCAAATATAAAGGGATGATGAAATGATGAACTTATGAAACTGATGATGATGATGAGGAAAAATAAGTAATTGAAACAAATGAATTAAGAGATTAAGATAGATAATGATGAAATTAAATTCTGTTTATAGCCATATTTAATATATATTATTTTTTTTCAAAAATAGTTATGTGTTTTTATATTCGATATTTGATATCTGTATTAACAATTTTTTATAGGTAACAATCGTTTTTTCTTTGTTTTTGAAGGCATGAGAAGATGTAGTTGAGTTCTTTATTCAATCATATATGTTGAGAATCATAATGGTAATCTTGATTATAAATCATCTAATGTGAGAGTTGCATCCCCTTCACCTTCAACTGAGAGTGGTTTCATCTTAGAGAGGATGATGATTCAAGACACTATCTTCAAGAAATATTAATTTATTGATTTTTATCCATTATTTTCGAGGGGTGTTCAATTGTGTAATTTTTTTAGTTTTTGTTAATTTATATACTTTATAATTTTTTAATTATCAAATATTTTTTGTAGATTTGTTCATATATAGTGTTTGGGAATGCATGTATAATTCGATAAAATTATGTTTCTTATCCATGGGTGTCATTCAATCAGACTCTCAATGATGTTCAAAATTTCATATTTGATAAGTAGATAGTACGTAAATAAAGATTTAATTTTTTAACATATATTTAATTAATAACATGCTATTATTAATTATTTATTTGGTGCATAGTCTCCAATAAGTGATAAACGTATGATTTTCAATATAGAAGGCATGGACAATTTGTATGAATGAGAATTTTCATCATTTTTTATATAAGAATAGAAAGAGAAGAATGGAGAGTGCATTATCTATAGTTTTTTATCAGTATTTCTTAAATTTTAGATCTACTTACATCTCAATAAAAATAAAACATCATGCTTATCTGGGTTCATAGATACAAATGCCAAAATTATCACATGCCCCTAATAATGAACATTATCAGTAAAAAAAATTATAGTTCAATATCATAGCCTGTAGTTGATGCCCCCTTAATGAACACAGATCAATATCCAAATGGTGATAAAGCTCCACACATAACTAGGAGTACAGAAGAATTTCATTGATGAATATAAATATGACCAAGTCTATATAAGGATGGAATAACCTATTCAAAAAGGATATAAAATCTATTGTATTTTTATCAACCAAAACAACATCATAAGAAACTCATATATGTCAATCCTATTTTTAAAATTAGTATATAGAATATTCGAATCCCTTACCCTCAATTGGTGGTATGATAACCACAAATCCAGCTTCAGGTACCACCTTCCTCCCCTCTGTTAATCAAACTTATTATCCGCATGATGAAGGTTATACCAATCCTTAATAATCATTGTGTTCAGCATCTAGTAATCCACATATAAGAGATTCGATTCACATACCTTAATGTTAGTAACATAGGACTACTCTCTTGAGTCACTTCCTCAATCATATATACATATTATATATATAATCAGCACACATGATCTTTTTATATATACGATACATGACGTGGAAGAATATTCTTTATTATGATCAACCTTGGATTAAACCATATGTTTTATTATCAAAATAATTTTTAGTGATTATAAATTCTAAAGGACATGTTGATTGTTTATACACTATTTTATTTCTCACTTTAACTGATTTACCATTATATATATTGTGAAAACATTATCTCTATCATGACATAGTTTAGGAAAATCTCTCACATAAATTTCCATTGATATTTTTCTCAAGTTCTTTTAAATAATATGGCCAATTATTTTGTGCTAACGATGATTTTCTTCTGTGTCACAAAGATAATAAGAATTATTGGCATTAGTAATCTAAAATAAATTTCAAATAGTGTTATATAATTTTGGGATGATTCTCCCATAATCATCTCTTTTAATGTGACATGTTCTCATCTTTAATATCACCTAATTACCTTCATCTCATAATTGACCTACACTCAATAAGTTATATTTGATCCCATCAACAAATAGAACCTATTTTGATTTTATTATTTTAAGTTAAATCATTGATGAACCAAATCTCTATATTTTTAATGAATGTTCACTTATGAAAGTGAAAGAATGACCATAATTTTCTTCAATTCATGAAAAATATTTGTATCTCTAAGAATGTGTGATGAGAAACCATTATAAAGGATACAATAGCTCCTCCCATTTTTAACCATTAAAGCTTTATAAAAATCAATATTTTTTCTATATTATATAATTTTGATGACTTATTTGCCATTAAAATATATTGATATTTCCCTATAAGAATATTCATTCACTATATTTTATAATCACCTTATTTTTTACACCTTAAAAAAATTTATTCAAGATACTCAAATCTATTTTTGATAAGAACACCTACTCATTTTAGTGTATCTCTCTATAAAATATAGGATTATTTGATTCCATGGGAGAGAATTATTATAATATATTAAATAGGATTTATATCAATATGAACCAAAAAACCTTAAATAAACCTTGTAGTTAGATCTTCAATACAACTGCTGAGTTTGTCTTGGAAAATCCTCATTTTATTTTAGTCAAAAATTGACCTTCTGTTTAAAATGTTGTGAAGATACATTAATATTTTTATGAGTCACCGCCATTGGAACTATAGTAAACTTCCTATATTTCATTACCCCAAATATGTTTTCCTAGAATTTCATATGGTTCTTGTAAAATTAGACTATATAGATTTCAATTTTTCAGATTTAATGGGTTCATATTTTACCTCAGCTAATATAAAAGGCTTATAAATATTTTATGATGACTCAACCCTTTATTAAGTAGATTTTTAAAAGTAAAAAATCATTTTGAAAAGGATTATCTTAGATTTAAAAAAAATTGATTCATACTGACTATGTTTTTATACATTGGTAGCTAGTTTCCTCTATGATCCTTTTATAATTCTCTCATACTCAACAAATTTGACTTTGAGAGGTTTTATATCATCAAATTACTCATTATATTTGTTGAGAAACTCACCTACAACATTAATTAGATGGATAACTTAATTCATGAATTTTTTAAATTTCTTCTTGAGTTTGGTGTTACTTTCAAATCAGTCTTCTAGTTGTTTCCTCAGTATATAAATCACAAAGTCTCGATTTCCTTCTCCTTCTCCACAATTAGATCTATTTTTTAAGATTTAAAACTCATCTATAATGTTTTTTTTCCATAAAATTCCTCATATGAATCACAACCTGAAGAAGATCTATCCTCTTGTACATTTCTCAAAATTATATTATTCTTTTTTATTAATGTTTTTTTTCATTTAGACAATTTCCCATATATTTAAAATATTTTTTATTTTGACATCCACTGTGGTTTTTTATTCTCCATCATCATATGAATCTATAAAATTATTATTCTTAGAAAAGCATATGAAAAAATGAAAAATGAAATCATATATGAAACATATTAGTGTTAGATTTTCTTTTTTTAACTTGACTACTTTTGAGATTTTTGGATATAAGAGCCATGATTTTGTTGTCATTTTCATAACACTCATCATCATTATCAGAATAAATTAGGTATCAAATATCTATTCCTTGTAGATCCTTATCTTGTTAAATTTTCAGAAATCCATTTATTATTTTTCAATTTTATTTAATTCTTTTATTTTTATAATCTCATAATTTAGGATTGTATTTTATAGCTCCTCAAAAGATACATTATTAATTTATTCTAAATGTAAGATCAATTGTTCAAATTTATCAAGGGATTTTATCATTAATATTATGACTATTTTTGAATCAACCCATTTTCCCTAAAATAATCTAATATTAATAAATTTCTCATTTAACATTGTCAAATATTCATCATTTTCATTATTTTCATCTATTTTTATATCTCAACAAATTCCCTACATATTATAAATTTTTCTTCTTTGATCATGATGTTTCCTTCATATATGTTTTCCAATTTATCCCACATTTCCTTTGATTTATGTTTCTTTATATTCTTATTGTATACTTTTTCAATCAAATTTGATAGTATAATATATTTTATTTCCAATATATATCAATATCCCATATGTTTAAAAAAATTATAGCACCATCACCTCTAATTTTTGGTTATCCCTTAGTGGAAACATCACATACATCAAGTACTCGTGATAAAAGATATGGTAGCTTCTGAATCTTCTTCCCATTAATTTTTTTTCCATCAGATAGGGAAAAATAAAATATTAAATTAATTTTGATTATCCATAATAGAATATTAATGAGTATAATATCATGGGACCCTAGTTAGATCAAATACAATGTTAAGATCCCATGTCTAATAGGATACCACCGATGGGGGGTGTGGTACCGTGGAAACAGTCATTTTGAAAATCAATGTAGTGTAATTTCACCCTTATGGTATATTAATTTTAGGATCCACTCTCTTGGGTAACATAATCAACCATATTTAAAAATAATAAATAGATGTATTACACATCAAACTTTTATTTCTTTTGGCCTCAATTTGAAATACTATTCATTATAGTGATCAACCTTTTGTTGAACCACTTATTTTGTTAAGAATATAATTTTTTTTACCAATTATTATAATTAGATCAAAATTACCAAGTAGGTTTTATCTATATTACATTATGAGAAGGTGTTATCCATTTCCTAAAAGAATCTTCCTGGATTTATTTAGACCGCAACCACTAGTATAAAAGAAGTTTTAATTTTTTATTTTTTTTGAATCTAGTATTATAATAGTCATAAGTTATTTGTAAACCCAAATATGGATCTTATTTATGAATGATTTCGAGTGAAAGATTTATAATAGTTATACACCAGTAGATTGATATTCCTCTCACTGTTCTACAGAATAATAATATCTTTCATGAGGGTATTCACAGATGGGTTGAATTTCTTCTATCTTTGTAATAGGTGAGAATATTCACAGTATCAAAAATTTCTCTCCTAAACTTATTAAAAAGATCATAGATGCACTGTATGTCAATATCTATTAATCCCGATTCGTTAAATAAATATGATTTTATGTGTATATGAGTATTAGCTTCTTTAAAATATTATTTAATGCATTTCCATTATCATTTACTGTATTTTAAAAATATCAAATTCCATAAAAAATAATTTCCCTAATATTCAGTATTTAAAATCTCCTATATATTTGGTCTCTATATATAAATTAAGTTGAATCTTATAAATGATGTTTAAAATACTCTTGAAGACTTGAACACAAATTATTGTGATTTTTTTATATTTTTAGTTTCATATTCTCCACAATGTACATGAAATTTGAGTTTGTTCCAAGTCTAGATGAATCACACAGAAACCTGACATGAATTACAACATAAAGGTGACCCATCATTTTCAAAACGTAATCATTTCAACTAAAATTATTATTATTTTGATATAGTTTCCAAAGACTTCCAGTTTAGAAACCATGATATTTAGCATTCCAATTAAAAAATTTACCATAGAAATTCAAATGACATGGTTCACATAATGGTTATCTTCAAGCATTAGGGGCTTATAAAAATATTCATCAGGGGAGGTATATAATATAGTAAAAATAAATTTTTGTCATAGGTGGTCTTCTCTTATAAAATTCCTAGAAAAAGACCATAGAGAATACACCACAATGCGGTTCAATGTATTCCTCCCATTTTATATGAACCAAATTTATTAACAACATAGATGGTTACTATTCAGTATAAATAAATGTTTATATGGTTCACTGGGATGTATATTTCAAAGAAGGTTAGTTTTTGTAAATCATATAATTTATTCTCCTCTCCATTTGAAATAAATTCTGGAAACTCTACATTTCACCAAAAAGGATTATCAAAATTCTATATGTCTTGAGGTCATAGAGGTTCTCCATCAATGTCATCAGTGCTCATCCCTTTTCCAAATACCAAGAAAACATGAATTTCATATGAAATTATAATCTATATTAAAATATTCGAGTCATTTTAAAAAACCACCTGATTTTATTCAAAAAATTTGGTGATTTCATACGAAACTGATGGTAACTTCAAGGATTCATAATTTTTCTAGTTCTAGATCAAGAATTTTGTAATTAATCATAAATTTTTCAAGACAGATAAAAATTATCAATAAATCTAAAAAAAATATCATATAGGATTTGGAAGAATAAAATTCTTTAAAAAATATAATGGAATGTTATTGTGTCTATGCATCCATCAATGAAACACTAGATAAATAGGATGTAATCACCCCTAACTACTACTGGTGGGTATTGAACGAAATTCATAGAAATCCCACATTCCATCTTTGGTTTAAAAATAAAACTCTTAATATTTTAATGATACACATCAGTGTTAGAAATAAATCTGTGATCAATGATGTGTAAATGAATCCTTCTCAGTAATCACAACAAAAACACACTTATCAAACACGAAGAAGTACCCAATAATATAGCATAGAGTAATCACCATAGAACACTCCTAACATCTCTCAATGCCCTTTGTCCATACCCCAAGGGTGTATCAATAGACAATACCCCATACGGACACCCACAAATATCCCTATATAACTAAATAGTTGAACATATAAGAATGATTTTGATGCACCCATATTAAATATTTTAATTTATATGGTTGATTGAAAAATTATAAAACCACAAACTCTAGATAGATCCCTACCATATTAAATAGGATCCTCTATAATGGTATTAATTTAGTATAATTCTCAATACTAATATCCCATCTCTTGACTCCACTAAGGGACATCACCTTACTAACACCATTTCCCCTTAATTTGAGAACAATAAACTATTTTATGGCCTGAATATCTAGAGGATCACCATTATTTTGGTCTTTATAATAATCCTAAAAAATCTAATTTTTTTCCATATAAGATCTATTCCCAAGAATTGACCATTGTGAGGTTCCATAAAACCTTTGTAGTATCTATAACTCCCCCTAGAGTTAAAATCAGTTATATTTCAATCATAATTAGATTAGATATGGCCATTTCGGATGTTTTCAAAATGCACGATTAAGGAATACCCTCTCTAATGATGTAAAAAACCCATTATTTGGATTTTTTTCATCAACTTGGAATGAATTGAAAATATTCCATTTCACACCTCATGAAAACTTTATTGCATCATGGGAAAAGAATAATAATTACTTGATGATTTATTATACATATTATGGGATTTATTAATAATAATTAATTCATGGACACTAAGAAAACTGTAAAGAAAATATATATTTAACTAAGGTAGAACAAAATCCCTCCGACCACCCTCAAAATTATTTACTCTGGCACTCTCATCACCATCATATATAGGTAAAAACCTAATCAAATCCATAAAGGTATAGACATAATACAATACTAATATTCCCCTTACACTAGTTACATGACAACCCCCTAAAAAATAAATTACCCAAAAACCATTATTTTCATCATGGTTTAAAGCCCACACAATCATGATATCAATTTATATCATAAATGGTAAAAAATGGAATTAAATTAACCCCCACCCCCCCCCATAAAATTTCAATTTAAAAAATTCATTAACATTATTAGGCTTCATATACTACCTTGGTAATGATAAAAAATAGAATTAACCCTCTAGCATGATGCAAATATTTAATAAATTAAGGATCCCCAACCTAAAAAATGCATTTTAATCTATTGTACAAAGTCGAAGAAACATGGATTCCACTAATCAGAACAAAAATTAAAAGGAACAACATTACCATCCTATAAAACAGCAACCACATCATTATACTATCAAACCAACACCAAATTTGAAGATTTATATAGACACCAACCCTTACCAAATTAAGAATTGTAAGGAAAATATGGGTTTGATAAAATAAAAACTCATCAAACCCCCATAGATTGATCAACCCAGGTTGATGATAAAGGATAATAAAATAGGGAAAAAATTCCTCATTTGGATGCACCTAAGTATCTCAAGAAATGATATAATGATTGGAAATGTGATCGGGTTTGATTGAATTTTAGGTTTTATAGGTGGGTTGCAATAAATAAGAATATAGTGCATCTGAGTCTCTATGTAGTAGTAATTTATTAAAAAATAGTAGACCATGAAACATTGAAAAGGAATATGCCACATTATTGTTGGTCAAAGGTACATCCAATGATTGCATCTATCTCTATGTTGCAGATCCAATAAAATAGGTGAAGGGACCATAACATAACAAGGTGAACCACGCTATAGAACCCAATAACTATAAGGGGGTCACACCATAGCCCAACTCCATGGAATAGAGGCCTTAAAATAAATACAACCCCACTAAAACTCACTATATTACTTTGTATTATAGTCAGTTCACTATGCCAAAACTATAATGAAATTGGAAGAACCATAATAATTAATCCCTGAACTGCAACATCATAATTAGATACTCTATAGTGATAATTACTTCCCATAATATTTTATTTACTTTTATTCAATGTATGTAAACCAACGAAACCATGTTAATGCAAAATGAAATATAAAATCAAATTATTTTACTCTTGAGAAACTAAATATTATGGTATTTGGAATGAACAATCTTGTTTCTATGATCACGAAACTGTCTCAGGATATGAATCATGCTAAGCTTTAAAATGAGAAAAGGATAGAACAACATTCTATTGAGTTCTTTATAAGGAAATAACCACATTATTTTAGTGGTTCCCACAATCCATAAGTTTTTTATCAATAAGTCAGTACCATTGATAATATATTATTCTTTCCCCAGTGTTCAGAGCATGAAAAATTCATTATTTGTATTTATCATTTTAAAGGTTAACTAGATCAGTAGTTGAATTATGTAAATAACATGAGGGAACATGAAAATATTGACTCTATGGAGTGGTATGAGGTTATGTGATTATTTTTCAATTAAAACATTCCTCATATTCTTCATAAAATGTTTTACAAGGAGTTACATAAGATGAAGTATAAGGATGATGAATTTGTTACTACTTATAATGAATTTTCTCTAAAGACCTGTGAAGCAAACTTTTGGTCTTATTGTCCAATATAAAATCATGTTTTATCAATTTTTGGTGGTATAAAACCAATTCTTATAATTATATTAGTTATAAGATAGTTTAGTAGCTAAGGAGAAATCATTCAACATGCACTCAAGGTGGAAATGAAAAATGGAGATTCTAACCATTCCCATGGCTTTGATTGGAAAAGGAAGTTTGTGTCTCATGAAAACTAGAATAAATAACAAGGTGGAAAGAAATTAAAGGCATAAAAAATCCAAAAATGTGGGAAGAAATATCATGTGAACTCCATGAATGCAACATGGAAGTTCATTAAATGTATAATGGTTGGTTATAAATTTCATGAATGTTGATATTTAATGAGTGGTCTAGTTAATTCCATGGAAGAGAAGAAGACACCCAATAACACCCCACCCATGTTCCAATGATTCAAATGAATTGGGTATAGGAATTATTCTAACTAGTGCTCTAATATGATGGTTAAGGGAAATGATCAACGTTAGTAACCTCATAAGTTGGGAGATAATTGGAAATATCATTCCATCACTATTTTTGATGAGGGGTATGATAACGATGTTCTATATGGTATAGATAACATCCACTCTAGAAATAATAATGTATTATTTCATTATATATTTACCAACTAATTTATATATGAGGAATATTATTAGGGAATCATAATACCTACTCAATTATTAGATTTTGATTTATATGTGAACACCCCTAATGATATGAAGATCACATCTCAAGACTATGATTCTTATCAGATTGATGTTAGTGGGAGTGTTCTTCCATTAAGACTCAATATTATTCATATAGTTTAATTTGATGTTATATTTGGCATGGATTTTATTTCTCTATGTAAATCCTGCATCCATTAATGAGGTAGGGATTTTACGTTTGATATTTCAAACCAACCCATGATCTTATATTGGTGTGATGATAAATATGAACATTCAAAAGAGATCACATCAATTGTATGGGTCTTTATTCCCATTAAAATGGATATTTTTCTCAAATGGTTAGTGAGACACTAAACATTGATAATATTATTATTTTGAACGATTTTATTGATATATTTTTAGAAGAGTTTCCTAGTAATCTAATGAATAGGTAAGTTGAATTCTCAATAGAACTCATCCCTGTTTCCACACCTATATAAAAGAATCTCTATAAAATGGCCATGATTGAGATCCAGTAATTAATGGATAAACTCTAGGATAACCTTAGAAAATGATTCATTTAGTAAAGTGTGTCACCATTGGGGGCACCAATTCCTTGTTTTATGAAGATGGATGCATCAATATGACTTTGAATTTATTATTGGGAGAAAAATAATATCTTGATAAGGAACAGGTATCATTAACCGTATATTGATTAATTGTTTAAAAAATTACATAAAGGTTGTTAATTTACTAAGTATAACCTTGTTTTGGATATCATAAATTGATGGTCGTGGAGGAGGATTTACCTAAGACAACATTTCATAAAAGGTATGGAAACTATGATTATATATTTATTCCATTAAATATTAATAATTCCCCCTCTATTTTCATACATTTAATTAATATAATCTTTATATATTACCTTGATCAGTTTGTGGTAGTCTTTATAAATGATATTCTTATCTAATCAAGGATCAAGGAAGATAATGAAGATCACTTGAGAATTTTGTTGATGACCTTAAAAATGATAAAATGTATGAAAAAATTAATGTGTGAAAATTTTGGATACAAAAGTTTTAATTTTAGGATCATATAATCTCATGTGATGTTACATCAGTGGATCAATCAAAGATAAAGGCTAATAAACAATGTCGTAGACCAACCACGGTGACTGATATAAGATTATTTTTTGGATTGGATGTATATTATCGATAGTTATTAGATAATTTTAGAATAAAATATAATCAACTCACCATGTTATCTCATAATGTATAAAAGTTCCACTGGATAAATGTATACAAAGAAAATTTTAAGGAACTACAGAGAAGATGAGAAAATTAACAAATTATTACATTTTATAGTAGTATAAAAGGGGTTTCAATCTATATTCATGCATCCAATAAGGTATTAATATGATTTATCGTGTTTAATTAAATGGTTATTGATTATGACTCTTTAAAATTGATGGTTCATGAGAAAAATTAACCTACTAATGATTTGGAGTTAGCTATTTAAATTTATGCATTAAAGATATAGAGGAATTATCTTTATAGATAAAAATGTGATATATATAATGATAAAAAAAAATTGGTGTGTATATTCACAAATAATATGTTGAATATGTTCTAGATACTATGGTTAGAGATGATTAAATATTATAATTTCTCGATACATTACCATAGTAGGAAAGTGAACAAGGTGGTCGATGATTTGAGTTGAAATGATCATTCTAGATTATCTATAATGAAGATTATAAAAGATCTAATATTTATGGATTTAAAAATAGATCATGAAATATAAAACAAAGGGGATACATATTATCTTTCTAAAATAATTGTTCAACAATATACTCAAGTGAAGATAAGGGAGGCATAAAAGATGATATGGAGCTGGAAAAGATGGTGAGAAATGTTCTTGCGTTCAAACTTGATTGTGATGAAATTATAAGATTCAATAATTGTGTATATATTCCACCCATTCTAGATATTTATGGCTTTTTAGAAGAGGATCATAGATCTTATGTATCTATTCATCATGGAATTAAAAAAATGTAAAGATATTTGAAATAGTATTTATGGTGGGATGCCATGAAGATATATATCACAAAATTTGTATCAGATTCATGGTATATTAGAAAGTTATGGTTGAGAGAAAAAAATACTAAGGGGTTATTAAAACCACTAACCATACCATAATAGAAATGAGGAAACATCACCATGGATTTTTTCATTAGACTCCCAAAAAAATATAAAGGAAAAAATGTTAAATGGGTTATAATCAATTTCATTACAAAGTCAAAAACTTCATCACTATCCGAGAATATTTCCCTCTTGATCATATTTTTAGAATATATAATATGGAAGTGGTAATATTTTATGGAGTGATATATTATATTGTATCCAACCCAAAATCATGGTTTACCTTACTGTTTTTTAGAAGTCTTCAGCATGATTTGAATATTGAGTCGAGTTTTATCACTACATATCATCCTTGGACAGATGTTCATTATAAGACAATAAATCTAACCCTATAGTATATGTTGAAATCTTTTTTTATAGATTTAATTTGTGGATTATATTAACACCTTCCTTTGGTTCAGTTTCAATACAACAATAGACTTCAAATGAAGATTTAGATTAATCCCTATGAAACCAACTATGGAAACAAATGTTGAGCTCCTACATAATGGGGCAAAGTTAGAGAATATAATCTATTGGTACCTTAGGTAGCTAAAGAAATTTAAGATATGGTTAGATTCATTCAAAAAAAATAAGGGTAGTACATAGTCCAAATGAAATTTATGATGATAGTAGACAATATGATTTGCAATTTGATGTTGGTGACAATTTGTTTCTATGAATTTATCCCTGGAAGAAGGTATTGAGATTTAGAAATAATGGAAAACTATTCCCCAGGTATATCAGTCCATTATAAATTATTGATCATATTAGGATGGTAGTATATTGATTGGGACTTCCACTTATCCTCCCCCTCGGTCCACAATGTGTTCCACATAACTTTCCAAATGAAGTATATACATAATTATTCACATATACTGAACTCATAGGTCATACCGCCGGTGCATGATAATTCTTATGAGGAACAACCATTTTATATTTTAGATATTATATAAAATGTTCTATGAAAAAGAACCACTCACCTGGTCAATATTTTGTAGTGAAACTACTTTCTTAAGGACGCTAAATGGGAACCAAAGGATGTAATGAGGTAAAAGTATGCTCAAATTTTTTGAATGTTATTGAATTTTGAGGGATAAATTAATTTTAATGTGGGTTTAATGTTTCACCCAAATATTTTATGATTTTTTCCATATAAATGTATTTCCTTTGATACCATGTGTTACAAAAAAACATTGGGTTTTAATAAACCATGATATATTATTAATATTATTATTTTAATATTATCATCATTGCCTAGTAATTAAAACTCATAGAAATAATATAAATAAACCACATTTTAAATTTTAGGAATAATGTTTTTATATAAAAAAACTTGATAAAAAATAAATTTTCAGTAAAGTCTATATGTTTTAAAAATAAAATTTTCTCAAAAAATAATTTTATTACATTTTAAAAAAATGTTTTTATTACATTTTAAAAAAATAAAAAAGTAATTTTTTTCAAAAAACAAACATTATTTTTAAAATCTACATTCTAAGATTATCTTTTAATGAATATTTGATAATTTTATGAAAAAATTAATTTTTTAATGAATATTTAAAAAATATCGATTTTCATTAAAAACTGAATTGTTATTTAAATCATTTACAATATATATGTTTTAAAATATTATTTTAAAAGATAAATTATTTAAAATATATATTTATTAATCCAATTTGGGTAATTGTAATCAATTTCACATTACATTTTTATGTTAAAACATTCTATATTTATGAAGAATTTATTTTTGGAAAACCGCTTGTTCATCGTGTATATGGGTTTAATTTTAAATAAATGTTTATCAAATATATAAATGAAAGTTGGAAAAATGGATCCCATATTTATAATAATAATAATTAACATTATATTATAAGTTCAGCTTATTTTTTTTCAAATTAAAGAGTAAAAACTGGAAAAATTAATTACCATTGTTATGGTTAAAACAGGAATAACGGAGGTTAAACTAATAATATAAGGTGTAGAATGACATATAAAGTTTTAAAAATACAATTTTATGGAAATTTACTAGATCTTATCTCATTTATTGTTTGAAAATGATCCATTTTGGAGCCTTGTGTCTTGTTTTAAATTGTAGTACACATTTTTTATTCCAAAAATTATATGTTTGTCCTCCCCCACACTTATAAAAGGCCACACCCTTTCTACTCCACTTAAAATTTAAAAAATTCATTTTTTTCTGAAATCACTACCAAAATAAATTCTTTAAATATATATCCATTTCTTATATTCCTTTTTTTTATTATGAACCCCTTTTAATAATGTATTTAGTATAAACCTAATGGGGTTTCTCGAAAAAGAGGTATAGTCCTTAAACATATGTTTACATTTTATTTATTATATAACACCTTAAGATCATATTAAAAATTAATTAATAATCACATAATTGTCTATAATATATTTAGATTTTATTATGTAGAGGGAATTACCTATTTCTATCTTCTCTTCCATTAAGTGGGAGACGAAACTGTTGATCTTGTGTGTGATGGACTACCACCTCATGATCTGATTTTGTTTGTTTTCCATAACCACATTTAAATGATATATATAATGAAAGATTTAATGTATTTATATCATATTTATTACCTAATTATACTTATATAATTATATTATCATATATAACCTCTTATATTTCATTTTGTGGGAATAAGATAACATCGCTCTTGTGAACGGTGGACTGCCGCCTCAAAAATCGATGTGATTCATTTTTCACATATGATTTACATGGAATATAATAAGGAAATATTTAATGAAAATAATAATTATATATGAAATAAAAATAATTTTTCAAAGTTAATATATTATTTACTTTTCATTCATTTCATCTATCGAGGAAATGGAAACAATATTCCTGTGTACATATGGAAAACTATCTCCATGAATGGTGAAAATCATTTTCTAACTCTAAAATTAATGGAATGATATAAATAAATATATACTGAAAATAAAAGAAATTTATATCTTGGTTAAAATTCTGGAGAATATAGAACAATGATCAATATTTATTAAATGAAAATACCAAACCAAAACATACATGAAAAACAAAGCAGTTCTTATCCAAAACATGATTTTATGTAAGAATTGTTAATAAATGGGTAATACAAGGTTATAAGTAAATAATATATCTTAGGATATATATATATATATATATGTTTCATTAATATATGTACAATATACTTATTTTTATCATACATGATGTTATGATGTGTATGAAGGATTCTGAGACTTAAGGTTCAGAATTTTTGTCTCACTATTATTTCTATGGGACACATTCCTTGTACCCCACTTGTGTAATTAGTGTGGTATATATACTACCCATGAATGTATTTTATAATCCTTATAATGGTAATTATGTGATATAAATATCCATTTAATGACCTTCCATTCATGGGAGTTTTGATTCAAAACACACCAAACTGTTAATGGTTTAATGTTACAATCACATAGTTTATCAGGATTGATTATAATACGCTTCCAATGATGAGATCATAAGATATAACTATCCTGGAACTCATTTCAATTATTATCATCTGGTTATTTCTATATAATGAGTATTTTTCATTCTATTTCCTCTCTTTTTGTACTCAAGTTTCCATAATAATTTTTAAGGAAAAATCAATTTTTTTTTCTCACTTCGGTCAAAAACATTTTTCCTTCAATGTCCATGTTTTATAAAAATGTTGAAAAAAACGTTCTAAATATTCTCCAAAAATTTATTAAAGAAATTTTAAATCATGTTTGAATTTTTTCAAAAAAAAATTAAAAGGTATATTCTTATCGTTTTCTAAATATGGAACTTTTCTATTTTTACCAAATATGTAAATGGATTCATTATTTTAACATGAAAAAATTGAATTTTATTACCTATCAACATTAATACTATGTGATTTAATTATTTTATTACAATTTTCCAGGGTTATTTTCAAATAAAATTATTTCTTTAACATTTCATAATTTTTTAGATTTTAAAGAAATTTTTTCAATATGGAAAGCATATTTTCTTAAAGAATGTTTTAATGAAATTTTATGGAATTTATATTCATCAATGACAACAACATTTGGTGTTGCCTATATTTTACTAGTTATATGATTTAATTTTATGATCATTATTCTTTATTTTTTTGTTTCAATATTATAATAAATTGATGGGATGATTATGAGATCTATTTTCTTTCAATAGATTAATTTATGATATAATGGTTGTGAAACCCTTATATTTTCATGGGTTCTAATATAATGAATGATTTATGATCTTATAGCACACATTTTTATTATTTTCATTATGTTATTTGTGGGATTTATATCTCCCTCTAAGGAATTGAATAAACTATTATCTCTCATGATATAAATAGGGGAATATTGTTGATGTTCTTGATCTACTATGGGACACAGGTCGATTTGAATGATCCTTTATGGGAAATATGTGATGATTCCTGATCTGTTATATTATGGGAAACATGTGTTGATTCTATATTAGTTTTGATTTTATGGTCTCAGATGTTAAAATTGAAATATGAAATGGTTTCTATACTTATGATAGTTCCACCCTTATCTGAAATGAAATTGTAGCTCACGATTGATTTACAATTTTTTCTCACTATTATTGTTTTTATATTTTGATATGATAATATTTTATGAAATGGATCATGTTCATGATCCATGATAGATTGGGTAAGAACATTGTAAGTTATATTAATAATCTCATACACTTATTCTTATCTTATGATTTCACATAATCATCAATTGATATCTTCTATTTTTACCCCTATAGAGCATTAGAGATCACCCATTTATTATATTTCCTTCCCCTAGGATATAAATAATTTTTTATTTAAGGTATGTCTATGAAGAGTACTAAATAGGATGATATTTATAGGAGATGTTTATGCTCTTCTATAAAATATGATTATTGTGTAACTTGTCTCCATAGACACTAAACCTTTAAGATCCTTCGTCCGGTTTTTAAACAAATTATTGAATATTAATTTATTAAAAACTAATATCCATGTATGAAAAGGATTATTAATTATATCCTTGCACATAGATGTTTGGTTGGTAGATGGTTGAGGTTTATTATTTTAGAAAGAAGTGTAGTATTCACTGATGTGGTCGATGGAGGAGTTTTAGTGGGGATACATAGAGTTATTGGTGTTGGGTGATAATGTTTTCCATGATGATTATTTATATGGATGGTCATAAGATGGACAGAACATGATTTTTCTATATGGGAGGAGGTTTTTTAGGTGTAAATGAATGAGGGAGTAACCTGTGAGTTTCATATATCACCTTTTACAAAACACACATGAATTTATAAGATATACAATGGCATGAGGATAAATTTTTGTTTACCTGAGATGAAATGGGAGGTGGAAGATTTTGTGACTCAATGTTCATTCTTATACTAAGTAAAGGTAGAACACTATGTTCCTAGTAGTCTGTTACTTTGCTTGGATATTACTTAGTCTAAGTTGGGAAACAAATAGATTTACTTAATAATAGTTTTACCATTAGATTGTGGAGGTTTCGATTCATTCTGGGAAATCTTAGATCAATTTATATAATTGGCTCACTTCATAGTAATCATATAATCGAGCATCATGGATGTTTTGGAGAGGAGTATTATGGATGATGTTATGTGTCTTCAAAGATTCAAAATTTCTATTATCTCAGATCGAGATTCTTATTTTACCTCACATGTATGGTGGGGATTAAAACATGATTTTTGGAACTCAATTATGACTTAACACTAATTTCAACCCTCAGAAATATTGGAAGATGGATAAGACCATCCAAACGCTTAAGGATATTTTTTGGGCATGTATCTTGGACTTTGGAATACCATGGGAAAATAATGTATAATTGGTTGATTTTTATTATAAAAACTTCTATAATTCATCAATTGGGATATCCATGTTATAATATTTTTATGGGAGTTAATGTAATTCTATATTGTATTGGGTCGTGGTTAGGGAGTAATCTGTTCTCAGTCCTGATGCATTTCATAACATGATAGAGAACATTCAAGTTTTTCATGAGAGGATAAAGATGGTGCAGGACCATTTGTTGTCCTATACCAGTTTCAGGAGGAGCATAATAGAGTTCAATGTTGGAGATCATGTTTTATTGAGTGTCTCCCCTCGACATGGGTAGCAAAGGATTGATAGGGGGAGTAAGCTCTCACCCCATTTTTTGTGTCATTTGACGTGTTGGGGAACTTTGGGAAGGTGGATTATTAGTTGGATCTCCCAACGCAATTGTACCATATTCATAAGAAATTCCAAGCCTCTCAACTCCATTAATATATTCATGATGATTTTCATATCATAGACTAGGGAGAGATGACTATCGAGGATGATTTGATGTTTGTGGTGTGTCCAGTAAAGATCCAAGATCATCAGATTAAGGATTGGAGTGGAAGAACCATTCATATGGTTTGTGTACTACGGAGGAATTTTAACATATATGACTGTACATGGATTATAAATATATTCATTCTCAATACCCTTATTTTTTTGAGTTTTCTAATTTTCTTCATTACATTATGTTGTGATTTTAAATCTTGTTGGTTTATGAGATGTGTTTATTTCTTGATAATGTGGTTCATGTTAAATATTTCAACATATAGAGTGGGAAAACATAATTCCTAATGAAGACATGTTTCGTATGATATTTTTGATAACATGTGTGTAAGTTAGTGCTACAGAAATAAGATAATATATTGATTTATAAGGAGTAAATCCTTGATTTTTTACTCAAGGTAGTCATATGTGTTGTTTATAGTAGTTTTTTGTTTTGGTTTGGTGGAGGTATAAATGATGGAGCATATGGTAAAGTGAAAGATGGGTTTCTTGTGGGTGGTAGGATGGTGTGGTATTGTGGTTGTGAGGGATGTTGGTGAATGTTATTGATTGGTTTTGGAGTGTTTGTTTTATGTCATTTCTCTTCTATAATAACATCCATGAGTGGTATCTCACAGTTTATCTTTTTGGGATTTTTTGATATTTTGTTATATTTTTATTTTCAATTCTCAAGGATGATAATAGTTTGATAGGTATCTTATATAAAGGTCATGGTCTAATAACTTGTTACATTGGGGGAATTCTGTTGGTGGAGGTTTCGAGAGGATGTTTCGAGTAGGGTTAATGGTGATGTAGTGTATCTACTGAATAGAGTTATTCAGTGTGGAGAATGGGGCTACACCATAAGTATTTCTACTATATTTTTGAGAGGTCATATGTGATGTAGGATATGATTAAATGTGGTTGGTTGTACTAGAAAATGTATCAAAATAGTGATGTGCAAAGAGGTTTTGGTGTGGAGGTGGGTTTTATAGTGAAGTGGAAATGGAATAGGGGTTTTGGATACAACGTCAAGTCTCGAGGGTGAGTTTAGGTGGTTCTACCAATTTCAGTGTAGCTACATGATAAATTTGTGATGTAGTGTAGCCTTCTTATTATAATATGTGTTATTAATTGTGGTGAATTTGTCTATGTCGCAATCCCTTCCATATATTATCATATCAATGGAATGGAGTTAGTCGCAATTCTTAAAGGATTCACTGAATAGCAAGTGGTAATGTGGTCCTTCCCTTTGTATTTACACCCATTTCTTTTTTTTAGTAATTTCATGATGTGGTGTGTGAGGCTAAACTATGGTCTTATATTTCTCATACTACTGATAAATTAAAAAATCTCATCAAACCATATATTTCTCATGGAGTTTCTCTCATTTATTGGGTTACCCAAGTTCATCCCAAGGGTATTGTTTCATCCCCCTTTTAGTGGAATTGAATCCTATCCTTGAGGTGTCGATCATTAGTGTTTTTATGTAAGTTTAATTATTTATCTTCCTTGTTTCCCCCTTATTATCTATATGGGGAAAGTATAACTTCAAGAAACTAGTATATATGTGTTTGTGGGTAAGGGAATGATGTGGTCATTATGTTCTTGGATGGTAATGGTGTTCTCCATTGTTTTAGTGCTTGATAGTGTCCTTCCACTTGAATCAAATTTGTCTAGTGAATTAGAAATCTTCATTTGAGATATTAAGTACTTCCTTTATCTTATAGATTTATCATGAGGGAAGATTTTTGTTCAAGTATATATTTTGGATTATAGTATTTATTATCATAAAAATGAAAATGAATAATTTTAATTTAAATTGAAATGGAAGGGGAATGAAAAATAAGTTTTATATATTTTGATATTATTTGATATTGAGATTTTATGAGTTTAATGCCTTATATAAAATTGTGGTCTTTGGAGGTTTTTTTTAATCGTGATTGATTTTATTATGGAACAATAATGTGTAATTTTTTGATATCACTTTAAATTAAATTTTCTAAAAATTTAAATTCACCTAATAAATTTTTTGCACATAGAAATTATGGATTGTGGGAGAATTAAATTGAAATAAAGAAGTGTTGATGATGGATATAAACATGTTAAATATGTTAAATTATATGGAATGAAATTTTATGTGTGTTTTTATTGTGTGGAGGTGAGTGTGCGGTTTTATTGTGTGGAGGTAATGTGTGGTTGCGATATGTAGTGGTGATGAGATGTCATGTCACAAACTTTGTCTCCTCGGGCGAGGTATGATTGATGGAATGGTCTCTATGGATGAGATGCGATGGACCAGGTGTATGTTGGTGAGATTTGATGGTAAGTGATGTGATAGAAAAGGTTTCTATCGGTAATATGCGAGGTGATGTGATGTGATAGCCCAGGTGTCTTCAGGCAGGTTTCTAAATGGAAGATATGGGATCCCCATGACATATGACGTTGGGGTGTGAGAGAAAAATAATAATGGAAAATCAGTGTGTGGTACCCTTTTATTGATCTTTTTCTTATTATATTACTTTATATGGATGTGATATTTGGTGAGCATTCCATGGTGTGGGTTTTATTGGTTATTTGACATTTTTATGTGTTTTGGTTATATAGTTTTCTCATTAGTGTATTAATATAAACTTTTTACATGTTTATATGAGAACATGGGTATGATCCTATTTAGTATAATTTTATGATCACCCAATGTATATAAAAACTATTTCTCAAGTTTCTAAGAGGAATATTTGGACTATTCTAGACATTATCAACTCAGACCATTAGAGCTATTATTGAGATGTTGCAATAAGTCTTTCTTTGGGGAATTTATTTGGATATTTTTTGTTTTTTCATTATTCGTACATTATGGGATGTTTTTTGATAATTTATTTTATATTATGTCATTTATTTTATTTATCATTGATATACTATCTCCAAATAAAATATTTTTATAGGGATAAAATATTCCATATCTGTTATTCGTATATCCTTAGTGCTAGTCACTAACCCGGGCCTAATTAAAGGCGGAACTCAAGTGTCATTATCCTTTTTCATTCATTTCTAGCATAGGAGGGGAACGTTTAGATAGATGGGGTCATGAAATTTAATTATATAACTTATTTAAATAGTTACAATCGAGGTGATGTTCTTCTATGCAAAACATAAGGATAATGATTATGTATTCATGGTATTCTTATTTACTTACATTTTTTTCATCCTCCAGTTTCTATAATGTAGTTTCATAATATATAGACGTGTATCTTGTATTTTAATGTTTATCTTAATAAAATAAATAAAAATTTGTTTTAAATTTGTTTTTTATGTCGTATAAGGTCATCAAAAAATTATTAAAATGAAAAAATAAACAATAAATTCAATTGGTGTTACGTTCACATTCTATATCATTCTATATTCACAAATATTATCCTCTCATTATTTCTTTCCAAATATTCTTTAAAATAACTATTTTTATCTATAAAAACATGTCTCATAAATTTATTATGTATATCCTTTTAATAAGCCTTCAAATATCTCATTAACCACCTATTACGGTGATTGTTTTCTTCAACATGATCTTCCACAACAGAACATGGTGAAATACTGAAATCACTATAATAATACAATCATAATATATATAATTTATAACCATGGAATAACAATTTTCCAAGTTAAAATCCCAATGAAATGGTTAATACCACACCCACTTTCCTATTTTCGCTGCAACTCCTAAAACCCTAATGCTAAACACGGCTTCCAAAATACCTATCATGAACCTACCTATGTTTAAAAATAATTATTTCAATGTATAATTACATCATACATGTAATTGGACGCAATATATCCATATTTCGATTAACTATTATCATTGTAATAGCATTATAAACCATATTTTTATCATCATAAATAAAACATAATAAATTTAATTCCCTCTTTCTCATTTTGGTGACTTTTAAAATATCTTATGAAAATTATCACATAGTTTACATATACTAGGAATTTTTAAAATTCTAACATGAATGAGATTCATTAGGTCTTTGACCACATTGAGTAAAATAATCACCATTTCCCATAGTTAATATTCATAATTGAAATGAACTCAACCATGAAATATCCAACAAGACTGTTACAAACTAAAATTATTCTTGTGTCAAATATAATATAAAATGCCAACAACATATCTCAAATGTATGTTTCTAGATTCACTACAACATATCTAATCTCACAAAAATGATATACCATATTCTGGGGAGTTTTTTCTTCACCAATTCTACAACAACTTTGATCTTTTTTATATGTTTAATAAAGAACATCCAATTTTCAGTAAAACCAACATATTAAAACCTATGGCTTGAAAATTTAGTGTATTTTATACCATGGTTTTAATGATTTATCATTCACCAAGTGATTCCTCATTCACCATTGACATTGGGATGGTGATGGATTTTCTACCTGATTCTCATGTGATAGTGATACATTGTTCACCTAGTGACACTAAATTGTGATAAGTTATTCACCCTGACTATTATAAATGGAGTGATGTCATTCATTTTAAAGGTGTTTTTGAACCATAGCTATGTTTTCCAATTATGAAATTTACTAAAGTAGGTATGCAAACATATGGTTTGTTGGAAAAACACAATGGTTTAATAAGTTTATTTATTTACATGATGTATCATCAGTTTATATTAAACATGAACCAATATATATGGGACTTATTAGGGAAACTTTTAGTGGAGGCCAACCATGTTGTAACCACAAAAAACATGGGAGTCATAGTAACTAAGTAGAATATATGTTTCATGGACCATGTAAAGGCAAGGTCCCTACTTCATAAAGTGGTTAATATGGGATGTAGAGTTGGTATTTCGATACAAGTTCATGTTTGGAATCGAGACAAATTTTTGGGAAAACTCTTTTTCATTAGCTTACTTTTGGATGTAGTTGTATACATATACATATGTGATATACTTTTTTATTATTGTATGGATTAAGATAAAAATAAAAAAGTTTATTTTGATACAACATGGTTATCATCTTTACATTTTTCTAGAATTTCGATTTTTTTCAATATTTTTCTGTTATTATATAGGGATGATGGTTTCAGGATATTTATTTCCTTTGGTTTTAAAGGTTATATTTACAAGTGGGTATATTTTACCCACTTTTTATATGTTGACCCTAAATATTAATCATCTTCCTCCATCATTAGAGGATGCGCACTTCAGGATCATATGTTTGGTCATAGTAGAAGTCACCAGACTAGGGATGCTAAAAAGTTGTATTAGAACCTCATTTTTCTTTTGTCTTATTATTTGAGATATAATATACTTTTTTTGGATATAGTTAAAAAAACATTATGGATCATATACATGGGATTATCAAAGCCATGTAAAATAGATGTCCAATTTACAAAATAGATGATTTTTTGGGATTTTTTATTATAGTTTTTTTATCATGCCAAAAAGTATTCCATGCGGTTAGGGATTCATGCTTTATATTTTTAATCTTATCTTTAGGTGGAAAGAGTTATGTGTTCATGAATCAGTTTTGGAACATTGGGTACACATGAAACTTGTATACCTTCATGTGATATATATTCTAGTAAATATACATGGCTAGATCTTTTAATTTATCAATAAAAACAAATATATTTCATTTTTAAAAATAATTTCTTGGTGGAACTATACTATATTTACCCATGATTTCCAACTATTAATTTCTTAATCTATGACAATTATGTGATCCTACTTAAGATTTTACCCAAACAGGGAGTGGGTAGGTTATGCTCGACTCTATCTAGAATTTATGAAATCCTTGTATAATTATAATACCCCATGAATTTACTATGAATGTTTCATTTAAATAAAAATCGTGTCTGATAAATTGTTTAATACACAACCCAAAATAAAATGCTATAAATTATCTTGAAATTTAATAATAAAGTTCAAGATAAACATTAATACATTATGAAAATCATATATGAAATACCATTAAGAGTACTACAAGTGGAATAATTCCATGTGTAAATCAAAATACCACATATATTTAATCCTTTCCCTCACTGTTTTCATTGAACATAATCACCCAAACTGAAACTTTGGGAAAATGAAAAAATTATATATATAATATATTTGATGAGGTAGAACTAAATAAATAGAATTAATGATTTTAGTAATGTATATAAATCTATATATAGGAATGAAACCAAATCATTATACATATAGTTATTAGGAATATGGTTATTAGATATATAGATGTTAGATGTATGGTCATTGGATATATCATCATTGGGTATATAAAGTAGTTATATTGTTCAATTTAAAATTATATCGCTAAAAAATAATAGATAATTCATAAAATCAAAAAAAATATTATATTTAATTATTATATTTTATTATAAAATTTTTTTGTATGCATGACATATTATTATTATTAAATAATAATTTGATGTATTCATTAAATTCAATAAAAAAATTTAAGACCACTTTAATTATAAGTCTAAATTGTTAAAAGTTGGATAATTAAATTTAATAGGATGTGCTTAAAATTATTTAATTTTATAAAGTAATATATTTCAAGGAAATAGTTTTTATGTTTTGTTAATATTTACCTTAATATAATATATTAATATTCTTTTAATAATGAATATAATATAATTATTCAATTAATAAAACAATATATTAAGAAATATTTAATTTTAAATTGATATGAAATATATTAATAACACATAAAGTAGAAAAAAATTATTTTAAAAATTATTTTCTATATGTTTCTACTTTTCATTTAAAAGTTAAATTTACCATTTTTAGAGATTTATTTTGATTAAAGATAGTAAAAATTTAATATGACCACATATAAATTATTAAATATTGTTATTTTAATTTTTTAGAAGAAAAATAATTTACCGAGGTAAAAATTGAGTTACCACAATAAAGGTAAAATGACATAAAAATGGGTAATACTAAGAGGAAATGGAAAAAATGTCATGAAACCTATATTTAAAAGATTATACTAGAGAATTATCTAAAAAAAATAGTTCAAATCCATTATTTTCTTTCTTTTATCAACATTACTTTTAAAATGGCAACCTAATAGCATTTAAAATGAATATTTTTGGAAATGCCACTCAGTACTCACATATAAACGGACCTCCTACTACTCAAAAAAGACTCCATAAATTGTATTCCATCTTAATTATCATCACATTTTTTCTCTAAAAAATACCTTTAAGTCATTTTTTAGCTTATGGTTCCAATAAGTAATCCTAAATCATTCATTATGAATGAACCCATATCAAGGAGAGAATTTATCACATATGTATCTATGATATTCACTTACTTTTAGAATTACCTTATCATATCCATTCCTAATATATCTAATCCGATAGTATAATGATATTATATTTACATCATTATATTACTTATAAAATTATACAACTATTATAAAACTATATTCTCTCACTCATTCTTTAGTACAACATATTCTAGTTTGGATCAGTTCATCCAACTATAAGAGTGATTCTAACCCAAAATCACCATTTTCACCAAAAATAAGTAAAAAGACATTAATAATGATAGATATTATATTATGGGGTAACATATTTCATTAATATGGTTTAACAAGGATTAAATATAAATGAATGGGTATAATAAAGTAACTCACGATTGTTGTTAAATTACACAAAAAAAGTTAGTCATAGATTCCATTCTTGCAAACCATATACATACATTACATGTAATGAAAATGGGACTACATAAATTATTTATTTCCAATGAATCAAATAAATTTAATAATTTTGTAATGATTAACCTTGTAACAATTAATGAGGACTAACATCTCTATTACAAAAATGTACAAAATGATCAAACTAACAAATGTTGATGATTAAAATAAATAACAACTAACAAATATATATGTGATTAATGATTATAAATTAACACTATAGTTGGTAATATATATGAATAAGGTATGAAATATGTGATTAATAATTTTATTTTTAATAAAAATGTGGTTAAATTCCTTTCATGTAATTCTAGAGATAAATTAAGGGGTTTTCCAATCTTATTTAGAATTAAAGATTGTTATAACTAAAACTATATATAGGGGAACTGTATGATATTTATATATATAACTAAATCTATTTTATTCTCATAAAATTTTCTATGAGTTTTATATATCCTCATTCCATGTGAATTCCCTTTTTTTCAAAATTTTTATGAAGCGATGCAAGCGAGAGACATTGACCTTACATATTCTTTTCAACCAGGAATCTTTATCTTCCATGTTGATGTTATTTATTTTGTTTTATGGATGTCCTTATCTCATAATATATGATTTAATAAGTTATTTTTCTGTGTACATGGATTTCTTTAAAAAATAAATATTATTTTAATTATTTCAACAAGGTTGTTTTCTGCCAAGGATGACTCACTTTACAAATGTGTGAAAAGAATCATCATTTTTAATTATTTCCACATGAATTAATTTTACCTCTTCTTCAACCATTTTTCATAATTAATCATCCTCTTAATGTTTTCATTGTTTTTAAAATAAAATTACATTCCCATTTTTTATAATTTCATGGTTTATAATATTAGTTATCAAAAGAAAATGATATTTATACATATTTTTCAAAGATATTTTCTAATACTATTATAAAATATTTTTTCATATATGTTAAAATCCTTTAATATATTTTATGATTTACTAGGGATATGATCTAATTATAAAACCCACATTAATTATCTGGATGGATTATGGTCATGTTATAATAGTATTTTCATGATACTCATTTCTTTTCACAGGTTAATTAATCTATGATTGAATTATTATTATTTTCATTATCATTTGGAACATATATCTATAGTTTATAAAACTTTTACTAGTGGATCTATTATATAATTGAAATTCATAGTATAATATTTTATATCTCATCAGATTTAGATATTATAATGTTGGATATGAAAATTTCCTAAATTTAACTAATACAAGTGGTTAGCATAACTATACTATTTTTTTGAGATGGTGGTTAGCCTAATAAATATTGATATGAATGTCTTAGTGGATAGAAATATCAAATGTATTGATTTATATCTTATGTTTACACCAAATTATTATGTAATTCAATGTACCTATGTTATATTCCCATATCTTTGATTATTGAATCAAATCCCAACTATTTTATAAGTCATGTATTATATTATGCTAATAAATTTATGCCATTTCTCAAGTTTTATGATCTATATTTTATTATGTGTGAATATCATATATTATGACCATGTAATTTGATTATATTATAATAAAAAATAATTATATTATTCTAACTTATGATATTTGATCAATATCTTTAATGTTTACCCTTATTGATCATTAATGCGTACCCTTTTTTATGTATTTATTTATTATGTAATGATGAATAATATTATGTATGATTTCTCTAAAAGGTTATTATGTGAGAAGTGTTTTTATTGGAGATATTATTGTTTTTTAAAATAATTTATATTTGTGTATAATCTATAATGGAACTATAAAATTATGTTTTCGGATGTGATTTATAGTGATATATAATTGATATTTATATAAAATGATGTAATAAGTATCTATGAAATTATTGGTTCTCACTAGATGGTATAATTAAAAATCTTAGTTATTTTAGTGTATTAAGATATGAACAATAAAATGATATGATAAAAAACATACTATTAACTAAAAGTAATATAATATGAACCCAAACAGTAATAAGTTGAAATGATAGTGCCATAATTTAGGACATATTAGAAAATATTTTCATTATCTTATGATTTTTTATATGATTATTATTTCTTAATACACATATTAAAATTTTGGTTTTAGTAATTGAATTAATGGTTTAATATAATTAAGAATATGAGATGGGATGAAGAAATAAGATCTATGGAATGGGAGGAGTTTAGAAAAATTTTCCTTACCACATATTTTTATAAAACTATTTATACAAAAATAGAGAGAGATTTCCCAGAGTGGAAATAATTATAGGATGGATCCAATGGTAAATATGATTCTAAATCCACAATACATGTGAGGTAGACCTCTAGTTTTATGATTAAATATAAAATAAAAATCTATTATTTCATTACTGTATTAAAAATAAGTATTACAAAAGTCATTGAACAAAAGTAAACATAATATCTATAAAGATTTCCTTTCATGCGATGTCTAGGTAGAGAAGGAAATTGAAGACTCCTATTATTCTCAGGGGTTTTGGTGTAAGAAGATAATAATGTACTTTCAAGGAAACTGAATTAACAAAACCCATAAAAAAATAAAAATTAATATTATTTCATGTAGAAAATTTCTCAATAATCATGAAGAGAATTTTCTAAAAGTAATAGGTAAATTATTCATGTTTTTGAAGAGGATTCCATGAAGCCCATAATACTAATTTGATATAAAGAGTCCAACTAATGTATTGGATGGATATAGGTATCAACTGAATACACCGACAATATTCATATGCTTAAATTATAAAGAGTATAAGGATTATTCCATCAAGTGAACCAAAATAAGGGATAATAATAAAATTAAACATAAAAAACCCATTAAACCAATGGAGAATGGGAAAACTATGCAGTCACAACTACTGAAGTAGTTCATGAAAATGGAGTGATCAAAGAAACATTCATCATCCACTCAAGAACTAAAAATATTTCACTTTATTCTAGTTCTACACACTATTTTATATTTATAATGTTTTATAACAGAATATAATCACTTCCCCTACAACTAGATATTGAGTTATTAGTGAAAAATATTAATGGTATGATTATTTCATCCCATTTATACAACTCTTCATTGACAGAAGTTTGTTTGAATGTTTTTTTAAAATCATAATATTCTTCCATTGTTCAATTTTTTCATGATATTGGGAATGGAATAACCCTATATATATTAATCCCACATCAATTTATATGACAAGATAATACCAATTTAAATCATGAAACATCCCATGGTGATATATTGATGAAATCAAAAATAATAACTTAATATATATAATTCTTCCACTACATGGGCATTAATACACAATAAAAAGGGGTATTTAGGTCAAATTATTAGGTAAAATATTGATATTTTTGTTATTTTTGATTTGAATAAATCTGTAAACATATATATAGAAGAGTTTAACAGTCCTCCATTGTATTGTGAGGTTGAGTTTTCAATAGAACACATAACTTATATAATTCCTATCTCAAATAATCTATATATAATAACCCTTATTGAGTTATAGTTATTAAAGAATCATCACCAAGAGAATATGTGTACGGGATTTATAATATAATGTTCTTCACTATGGAATTAACAAGTCCTCTTTGTTAAGAATAAAGAGATATAAATGAATCTCTATATAGATTATCATGAACTTAATAAGATTATGATCAATAATAGGTATCATATACCCTATAATGATGAATTTTTCAATCAACTATGATGGGATAAACACATTACCAAGATTTTAATTTATTCTATATATCATATATTAAGGTTCAAAAGGGAGGATATATCAAAGATAAATTTTTTGTAAAATATACGGGAACAATATATTCTTAGTGATTCCATTCAGACACATAGATTACTTTTCTCTCTTCAAGGATCTAATGAAAAAAATTATTTCTTTAATAAAATTTTGATAGTTTCTATTGATTATATTGTCATATATTTTAATATCAAGGAATGATATTAAAATAATTTTATTATTGTGATAAATTTATCTAAGAATAGGGTAATTATATGCCAATTTTTGGAAGTGGACAATTCAGTTGATAAAGGTATCATTCTTGGGGCATGTAATCACAGGAGAGGATATATTTAAGGATCCTTTAATGATTACGGTGATTAAGGAATGAAACTAACCAAAAAATATAATTTATATCTATATATTCCATTAGTATTTTGGATACTATAGAGTCTCTGGGATAAATTTTTCTAAACTGTCAAATTTAAACATTATTACCTCATAAGATAATCAAGTACCAATATCCAGAAAAATACGAAGAAAATTCAGTGAGATTAAGAGAATGTTGGTCACTACACCTATACTCAAATTACCATATATTTTAAAATGGATTATCATATACAATGATGCATTAAATAATGCATTGTGATGTTTCCTAATGCATAATTAAATGTTTCTAGCTTATTTCTCATGTCAGTTAATGATCCATGAAAAAAGTTACCCAACAGATGATTTAAGGATAGGAGTGATAATATTATAATTGATGATATGGGGTCATTTTCTATATTGTGAAAAGTATGAAAAAATAACTATCAAAATAGATTAATTTCTACATTCAAACAAATGTTATTTTAACATTCACCAAAGGATATTGGGTAGAGTTTTAAAAGACTATGAATGGTCAATACATTACAAATTATGGATTGAAAATGTGAGCCCAACTCGTCAAATACCCCGAGAGAGGAGGGCCTGAATTAAGGAATGGAACATTAAAAAAATCCCTAAGGATACTGTTTCATCATTAAAAAATACTCTATTATCTATATCATCATTGTATCATTGAATAAATAAGAATTTAAGCATGAAAAAGAAATAAATATTTTACTTTCATTACCCTCACTAGGATACAACCAAGGATCATACCAAATAAATGTGTTTATGTACCAAATCCACTAATTTTCAATACTATTATAAGGTTCATAACTAACCTACAATCCCTCCTAGAATAAATTTTTTTATAAATTGAATTCTCATTTATCTATCTCGCTACTGAATTGAACACACTTCTCCAACACTTGAATATTCTGAAAACTAGTTCTATGTTTATTCACACTTGTGTGTGTCTTTATGTTATTCGTTCACCAAATAGACGATGAAAATCATTACACAATACTTTTCCTACTAGAAATTATGACCCCTTCACATTACACCTTCATGAGTACCCATCGTGTGACCCCTTTTTAGGAACCTTATGAAAGACCTGTTGGTTAGACCCCTTTTATAAACCTCCTTTTGTTCATGTGAATCACACGACTCTAGCATGAGAACCTATTTCGGTTACACAGATCATGAACCACCAACTGGTGTTCCTACGAGTGAAACACCCATAACATTTCTCCCTTTGAAATATTCATTCAAGATACCCCTTATTAAGAACTATCTAAAAAAACTTTCTCAAGAATTTATTCTATTTATACACATCACATGACTCCATCACAAGACCTTGTTCTTCTCATGTGAAATATTATCCTTCAAAACAAAAAACATAAGAAAATTCTGTTACCTTTTAACAATGTTTAATGTTATTTAAAGTCATAAAACAACTTCTTTAACTCCATAATTCATTGTTATCCATCTATTTCATTGCCTCCAAAATTATCATTATACTCTTAATGTGATCAATTCTAGCATATATAATCAATATCCATGAAATGTGAAATATCACGTGTCCTTACATATTGGTCAGCATGATTTTCTTCTAGTGCTACACATAATCCCATCATGAGGTCAATTGATATTCATGTGATGGTTAACAACATTGTCTTCTAGTAATTAATGTGATCCCATCATGAGATGAAATGACAATATTACATGATTTATATGATCACAGGATGAGATCCAAAAACAATCTTGTGGTCACATGATTTTGAGAAACCATGAGATGTATCTTTCATTTCCATAAGATCTTTCATTATAACTTTTAATAACTGCATTCTGAGATCCCCTAAAAATCATAATGTGCATCCAACTGTATCATGTGATCTCAACATAAGATCCTCTAATACCCACATAGATCTTCTGATGCAATTTAAAGATCTCCTTTATATCCCACGATCAAAAGTGAGACATGTCCACCTTATCCAGATTGACAAACTCATTCTAATCCTTTAGCACATAAACACTTATTCAGGATCCTCTAACACTTATGTTTTCCATGTAATCCCTTAGGATATTTTCACACTGTGTGATCATTTAGGACATTCACTCTCCTCATGATCCTTCTAAACATTAATTCTAACTCTTCATGCCTCTATTGACAACCAAACTTCATCAAAAACATTAAACATTGAAAAAATGCAATCAACAAAAAATCAAAACCAAGAAGGATTTATTCCTACAATATCCACCACTTGGATTGTTGAAAATACGTTATAACTTCATGAACCAACATATTGAAAAATCTTGCAGAGGTGAAAAAAATTCCCTTTGTAAACCACAAATAGCGATCAAGGACTTCCCTAACACATTATATAATCATACATAAGTCAATATTGATGTGATAAAAAATGGTAACATGCAAATTTAATTGATGAATAACATTTTTATCATTCCTTCCACTATAAACCTTCTCAATACCAAAACATATAGCAAGTTCATCCCTCCAGATCACTTATTAACTAACATATATCAACTTATTGCATCATGATCCCAAAGGAAACTGCTTTTAATGATTCTTCTTCATTGATTTAATAGATTTAGAATCTATATATTTTTGAAAATCTCTTTTTTATACTCCCCCTATCAACTTCTCCCCCCATCTTGATCAATAAATTTTCTCCCATATTGAAAATAACCCAACGATCATCCCTTTGTGGTTTGAAACATGGAAAAGAGCACAGATAAACATATTAGTGAAAGACAAACTATACCTTGGGGAGAGGTGGTCCGACATACAAACAGTTCATGTACGGGGAGTCAAATAAACTAAAATAGCTAGTTAATGCCATTCAAACACTACTTTTGGTAAGTCCTTAATTAGGATGTCTACAACCTGTAGTTCAAGGGGAATATACTCTAGTTTTATAAGGCCATGATCCACTTTTTCCTTGATAAAAATATATTAGATTTCAATATTATTTATCTTTGAGTAATGTACATTATTTTTTATAATATTTATATAACTTGAATTATCAAAATGGATTTTTATTAGAGACATCACTTCAACTCCTATATCATCAAGATGCTACTTAATTAATAGTAAATGCATGTAGGCTTGAGAACCTATTACATTAATGGTGATAAATAAAATTAATTCTTGATTATTGGGTAGACATGAATATATATAATCCTGCAAGATAGAATGATCCACCTAATGTTGAATTCTAATAATCTATTCTACTGGACGAATCTGCATCTATAAAACCCAATAACTCTTGCTGATATTTTTTATTTGATAGTAAACCAAAATACAACATGATTTCGAGATAAAAAATTACTCATTCCAGTTCAAGTAATTGGATTTCTTTGGGATTACATTGATACTATGCTAATTTCATGTGGAAAAAACATTATTAGGTTATTTTTTTCAAGTAATATATAATACCAATGATATCTCTATATTCTATGATATTTCCTACATTATCTTCACCATCCATTGAAAATTTAATTTGTGTAGAAACTACAGTTTTAATTTCATTGGAATTTTCCATTTCAAATACTCTTTGAACAGTCATGGAATATTTTTTATTTAAAATAAATATCCCATGTCTTTTTCATGTACATATAAACTAGGGAAAAATGTATTCTAACCAATCATAGACATTTCAAATTTTCATTTCATGAATTTTAAAAATTGTTTGCACTATGATTCAATCGATCCACTAAATATTATTTCATTAATATATACCAGTACCATCATCCTTCGATAAATCCCATTATTGACATAGAGAATATAATCAACACCACCTTGATGGAACCCAATATTTGTTAAATACTGATCAAGTCATTAATATCATGATCTTGGTGTCTACTTCAAACCATAGAGTTCCTTATTTAACCCACAAAAATTGTTATCTTCTTACAAAATATAAAAACCTTCTGGATATTCAATATGATCTTTTTTCTTCTAGATTTCCATTCAAAAATCATGACTTAATATCCATATGTAAGACAATGAATTTCATTTACATTATAATGGAAAAGAATAATCGGATTGTCTCCAACCTTGGAATCGGTGAGAATTTTTCATGAAAATTAATACCCTCTATTTTGGAGTATCCCTTGACCACTAATGATGATTTGTATCAAATTATTTTTAGCTCTATTCATCTTGTTATGGAAAACACATTTTATCCCAATTAAATTCTTACCCATTAGCCTAGAAACAATATACCATGTCTGATTATTTTATATTTGGTCAAGTTATTCATTCATTTTCTAAACCCAATTAAAATCCCTTGAATCTTATTCAAAAAATCTTGGCTCGACCAATGACATGAAAGATTCTTGATGAATTTTCTTTGTCCTCCTTATTTGAACAGGTGTTGTATGATCACCAATTTTGTTTTGAAAATAAATTTCATATTGATTATTTAGTTTTAATGAATATATATGTCTATATTAATCATTCTCATCATCTAAATCATATTTTGAATCCACCATTGGTACTCACACTCCCCTTGAGCTTCTCACCACTTAATCACAATCCTCCTGAGACTATTTATGGATTTTTTAAGGTTATTCTGATTTCGACAACTACAAAATTATTTCCCTCTAAATCATTTCCTATCCACTTATTGAAGAATTAATATGGTTCTCTTTTTCCAGAGTAACCAATAAATATCCCTTCATCTCCATGAGTTTCAAACTCCTTGTTTCTTCTTATTTTGAATGAAAAAATTACTTTTTTAGACCCATAAATACATCAATATCGGCTACTTTACATGTCAAAACTTGTATAGAGAATTTTATTTCTATTAATATAATGAGGATCTGTTAAATTTAAATACCTATGTCAAGACTACTTCTTTCAAAACATTCTCACGATAAAATTTCTCAATAATCATTATTCTATACATGTTTTTGATAATTTTATTTCATCTATAAAACATTGTATTATATTGTGGTGTTTTTATATCTGATAATAGTTTCCTTATTCCATGTTTCTAAATATAATCCTCCACTTGTACATCTGTGAACTCTATTTCATTACCAGTTAGTAAATTCAGGATCTTTTAACCTAGTATCTATTTAATATCCCTCTGATAATTGTTTTATAAAACCAAACACCATATACATGATGGTAGTAATTGAAAACCATTCCATTTTTCCAAAATCGTCAATGAAAAGGATATAATATCTCTTCACATCAAAAGTTAATTGTGAAATATGTACACATATATCAATATACACTAGCTTAGGAACTCTTGTTGACCATAGATCATTCACATTATATGACTTTTGAGTAATTTTATGCTATTTTAAATCATCTCATGTATGATATTGATCACAAGATAACTTAGGGAGACCTCGAGAAATAATTCATTTCACCAAATCTTATAAGGAATTTTTTCTTAGATGAACAATAATATTGTGCCACAATCTGTTATATTATTCATTGTATATAAAGAACATGATTTCTTCTCCAATAACATGGTAGCCATTCCCTTTTTAATTCTATCCTTGAAATAGAAAATACACAACCATTTACCTTGATGATACATAACTTCTTGGAAAACATTATATCATATCCTAAGTCACACAAATGATTGAAACTTAGTAGGTTGTGATTATGAACTTTAGTAACCATGCCTCCAACATGTATCATGAATTTTCCCCCAAACATGGATTTTCCCAAGAATATAATCATCTGGACTTCTTCATTTCAAAATCATACAACACCTTTCTTATTATAGTTCATTAATATCAACATATTAATATTTCCTATCATATAGAATGTTCATCCACTATCAATGATCCTTATTCTAGTGTGATATGATGCTTCGAAATTAACCTCTACATCTGCAACCTGATCAACTATTTTCTTTCACATCTATGACTTTGACACCATACTTAATTATGGATGATATTGTTGATCTTCCACAAAAAATAGTGGTACAACCTCATATTATAACGATATAAATTTATTTTTAATTATGATTACATTCAACTATCCCTTGACCTACTACAAAAAACCACTTTGTGTTTTCTTCAGTATATTCATCTACATTCGATGAGGAATATCTGGCCATAAGTATGAATCATCTAAACCAAAAATAATGACCATAAATGAATTCATAGAATATTGAACAATATTTAGATACCTCTATTTATATTATACTAAAAGAAACTTTTTATTGATAGAATATCCATATTGATAATAACCCATAATTATATAACAATAACACTTGATATTGGGTATATTATTGTGTATAAATTCTTCATCATGGATTACCCCTTGAGATCTGTGTATATTATTATTCTAATTCATACCCAAATCAATCTTCGTCCTCATAGTAGGGTCTTATAGTCTCACATCAACCATTATTTTTATCTTTTTGAAATGAATTTATACCCCATTATATTCATTTTGATGTGTCATTTTCTTCTCCAAACATTCCTTTGACTTTTTTACAGGACCTCTGAACTATAATTTTCATTTTTTAGTTTTCCTATGATACTTTATTTCCTGATATCATATTTGGGTTTAAGAGTTTCTCATTATCTTTTACCATTTATAATATAAAAACAACTTCCCCCTCATGTTATTAAATACATTTGACTCTATATTTTATTATGTTAATCAGACAATTGATAATCTTGGTGTGTTCTTCAGCCTTGAGATTTAACTCCATGACTTTGTCTAAGTTATCTTACTTCTCTGATCTAATATTTTTTAATTTTATCCTTCAGGTCAGACTTCTCTTCTTCCTTATACTACATATATAGTTAAATATCATAAATAAACCTATTGGATTTTTTTTCTATTCAATTTTCTATCTCCTCAAGTATATCCTTTAATTAAACCTAGAGGTCAATAGTTCATTTTAATTTTCCATAATCATTGTGTAATTCTTCCATTTTTTTGAATTTCTCACAACATCCACCATCACTCTTTCTCAATAATCCTTATAGACTTCCATCTCTTCAATGTTATATTCTTATAAACTATCATTTTGTTTGGAAAAAAATTAATATTTCAAAATATATTTCACATAGTATTTTTCCAAACTTTCACACTATTAGAGGACTTTTTATTGGGAGTTTCATCATCATCATTTTCTTCATCATAAAATTTCTTTGGACACATTTTTTAAATTTTTCCAACCGTTTTGCAATGAAATCATGCAAGAGTAAGGTTACCTTTAAACTTTCATGTGCCCATTATTTGTTTTGAGTAAAATATGACATATATCAAACAAAAATATATTCTTTATAAAGATCTTCTATTGTGATATTATTTATGGATTTGAATTCCACATATTTAGACATTAATTTTTTCAAAAAATCTCTATCATCATTTCTCAGCTTGTATGTGACAAGATTACTATGTCATCCTTATAATGTAATATATTTTATATCATTATCATCCATTATAAAAATATTTATAATAGACTGAGGTTGAATTATACTCATGATGTTCTTAATGATATTTACATATTTGAGAAATTCTTTGAGACCATGAAAGTATTCTACGGCAATATTCACCCTATAAAATAATGCATCTAAAAACTAATTGGGTTGAATTTTAAGGTCCTCATATTTGTTACACAGATGCAATAATTTATCTTTATAGAATTTTGAATTCCATTCAAATATATTTAGTTAATTTTCTCACATGTGATGTTTTAACTTAAATGAAATTACCATTGAGTATATTTTGTTATATAATGTTCTTTATAAGTAATTGATTCCTCTAGAATCAACATGAAATTCTATTTTGTATTCTTTGGATAATTCTCCATTATCCACATTAGCCAAAATACCATGCATTCCAACTATAGAAACATCTATGCCTAATTATTGAATTTAGTGAAGAATTTTATTCTTCCATTACTGAAAATTGTTTCTATTTAATATTAGAATCTCATTGTGATTAAAAAAATTCATTAATTTTTCTAAGAGAGAAAATTTGAATATATCCATTAGATATGATATAAATTGTTAGCCTCACTCGATTAAATACCCTGAGAGGAGGGGGTAAATTATGCTATGAAAGATTAAAACAAATATCCACCTAGATATTGTTTCTTCATTAAACAAAACTCCCATCTCTATCTCTTTTATGTAGACCATAATAAAGGAAAATTAAAAATTTCATTTTTATTCATTTACTTGTTTCACCCTCACCAGGCCATGTCTAAGGAAAATAAAAGGAAATATGTTGATGTACCAAACCCACTAAATCACACTACTATTACAAGTTTTAAAGTGGACTCACTATCCCTCATGGATTGAAACCATTCAAAAATTGAATTATAACTTCTCTCTCTATAAAAAATTGAATGCACTACTCCTCCAATAGAATCTTATAAAAATTAGTTTTAAGTTGATTCATACTTGTGTCTGTCTTTATGATCTTAGTTTTTCCAATATATAAAAACCCCTATTATGTTAGACTTTTTTCTTTGAGTATGTGACCCGTATATAAGACCCCATTGTAAGAACCCTCCTTGTGACCCCTTTATTAGAACTCTATGTGAGACCCTTTTGTGATACATCATCATAGAACTGTATTCATTTCATGTGAATCACATTACTCTAATCTCATACCCTATTATGGTTACATGGATCGTATGTCACCAACTAGGCTGACTATGGTAGAAACACCAAGAACATATCTAACTTTTCAAGATATCATCACAAGGAAACTTCATGAGACCTCTCCATGATATCATTTTTCATCACCTTCTTATATTTACATGGATCACGTGACTTTAAAACAAGAGAATATTCTTCCCATGATTAATAATTTTCATTATATCAAAACATAAATTTTTTTGATATCATCTTAAGGATGGGTTTGGGGAATTTATAAGTATAAATGATCTTCTATAACTATAAAAATTAATGTTATCCATCGATTCCACCACCTCATAAGTTTGTATTATAAATTCACATGATTAGTTCTAGAATTCATAATCATCCTCCATGAAAAGTCCTATGTTGTGTGTATATTTTACTTGGAAAACATGATTGTCTTCAAAAACATAACATGATTGAAATTTTGAGATAAATTAACAATCATGTGGTGGTAAACAAAATTTTATTACAATGCTTCGCATGATCCCATCATGATATCCAAGGAAAATCATACACGCTTTGCATAATCACTTCATCATATCCAAAGACAATCATGTTGTCACAAGATTACGAGTGACAATAAGATATCTATATCATTTTCAATCTCTCTATATTTATGTTCTTAACCTGAATCCTTTGCATGATCCCTTATAAGTCAGGTGGGTTCTTCAATTTCATCACATGATCTGATTGTGAGATACTTTTATACACATGTTCATCATGTTATGTAATCAATTGAAATCCTTCAACTCTAATGATCGCAATTGATACATGTCCACCTTGTATAGAAAAAATACTTTGTACGATCCCATAGGAATTATTCACTTCTTTGTGATCCTTTGGAACTTATGAACTCTAGGTGATCCTTTAAGACATTTACACTCCTTTTGATTCTTTAGGACATTCATGATAACTATTCAAACCTCCTTTGATAACCATCCTTCACCATCAACGTCAAACATTGTCAAAATACCCAATCACCCCAAAAGCACCATCAAAAGTGATTTTTCCAATAGAAATCAAGGTGGATAATGATATCATCATGAAGAACTGTCTTACCTTGTATATGATAATATATGAATAATACCAAATACTCATGGATTTGCAATATAAGGACCATGAAATCATGAGGGAAGATAATAAATCAATTATTTATTAAATAAATTCCCATCCATCCTTCCATGTAATGATCCAGGAGGTAGAAAAGAGTGATATGGTTTTGTAGAAGAGGGTATAAAATATTCAAAAGTTCAACTTTTAAATTAAAGGAATCATAAGATCTTGAAAAAGAATATATGTTCTATCAATACCATTTTTGTAGAAAGAATATTTAGATATTGCACACTAATCATAATTATTTATCCATCGTAGAAGCATAATGTTGTATATAGATTTCACAAATCATTTCTAGAGGGATATTATTAATTCAAAGATTATAGAGTATGTATCTCAATTCTTGGTATGACAGAAAGTTATGGAGAAATGATATAAGTCTAAGGGGATGATTAAACCATTACCTATTACTATATAGAAATGTGATAAAATCACCATGTATTTCATTATAGGTATTCTTAATAAATATAAAGGTACTAATCCATTTTATTTGTTATTTATTTCATTATGAAGTCAAAAAATTTAATCTTTATTTGAGATGGTTTATTTTTCAATCAAAATGCAAAGATATACATAAGGGAAGTGAAAATATTCGTGGAGTACTATTCACAATTTCTTCTGATCAAGATGTAAGGTTTATCTTGATGATCTCGAGAATTCTTCAACAAGTATTAGATATAGAGTTGATATTTAACATTTCTTATCATCCTTAGACTAATGGACAATACTAAATGTTCATTTAAACATTATAGGATATGATGAGATCCCCATTAATTAATTTCAAAGGAAGTTTGGATCCACACCTTCAAATGTTTGAGTTATTTTATGATATATATTTTCTTTATAACATTCAAATGGAACCTTATGAGGATTTTTATAGTAAAAATTATAAAACATGAATAAGTTAGGATAAATTTAGAGATCATAAACTAATGGGAACTAATCTTTACCATGATATGTTGGAGAAGATTCAAACTATTCAATGGTACAATACAACTTTAAAGAGTTGGAAGAAGAGATATGATGATAATTTTCAATGAAATATAGATTTTGATGTTGAGTAAAAGGTATTCATTCAATGGTATCAATGGAATAAGAATATGAAATTCAAGAATATGGTCAAGTTGATCCCTAGACACATTAGCTTATCTGAAATCCTTAACCATATGGGGTTTATGAATTTCCATCTTACAATTCCATTGAACCTCTCTCAAGTGTATAATGTGTTCCACATGTCACTTTTAAAGGAGTAGATATATGACCCTTAAGATATACTAAATTCATAAGTAGCATAACTAGAACATAAACTCTATTTTGGGTAACAACTTGTATAAATCATGGATTATAGAGATAAAATAATATAAACATTTCCACTCGCATGGTTAATGTTTAATGGAGGAATAATAAGTTTTAGTATAAAATATGGAAACATAATGATTTAATTTGATAGACGTTCTCTCGTTTAATTTCAATAGAGTAACAAAATTTCAAGGGATAAAATATATTAATGGAATAGAATGTAACACTCAGTAATTTAACTATGTTTTTTTGTTAAATAAAATATTTATTAAATACATTGTTTCACACACAACACAAAACATAAACTAAATGTGATGTATTTTTTTGATATAAAATACTTCAGTAGAATGTAAAAATTAACACATTAACAAAATGTAAAATTAAATAACACTAATAAAACTAGAATAGGTATAAATACGAAAGAAAGTAAAAACACCGAGAACATTTAATCACTCTCCACAAAAATTTCATTGAAGATCATAACCTCAATTGAAACTATAGATATAAGGAAATAAATTATAAATTTAATAAAAATGTTTATAAATAATTAAATGAATATAATGAGTATTTTTTGTAATATACTTAGGGATATATACAGGAATAAAATATAACTAGTATATATATGGTTCTTGAAAATATAGCCATTTGATATATAGTTATTGAATATATGGTTGTTGGTTATATACATTAGGTAATATGTATGATTGAAAATAGTGAAATTCACTAATAATAGATTAGTCTATAATATAATAAAAATAAAATATTTCATTGCGATATTTCATTATAAAGTTATTTTCTATGTGTTAAATATTATTATTTTTATTACTATCCATGTTTCATTTTATGTATTTATCAAGTTTAGAGAAAAATTTTTATAACAATTGATTTATAAAATTAAAATATTATAAGATGAATAATTAACTTTAATAGTATCGTTTAAAAATATTTTTGTTAAAAATTATATTTTCCAAAGAAACATTTTTTAAGTATTGTGTATTTTTACCATAATAATTAAATTGATCACTTTTTTATAATGAATGTAATATAATGATTCAATTAAAAAAATACATTAACACTCATTTAAATGGATATTGATATAAAATAATATGAAGAAAATATAAATTTTTTAAACATTAGTTTTATATAAAAATATTTTTATATATATTTAGTGTCTTCATTTTAATTTTAAATATCCCAAATTTAGAAATTGAATTAGTTTAAAAGTTGTAAAGAAATTTAATTATCACATAAAAATTAGGTGAGGATGTTAATTTTAATTTTTTCATAAAAATAACTTACCAAGGTAAAAAATGAGTTACCATGATAAAGGTAAAACATGGTAAAATGGGGTTAAACTATGTAAAAAAGGAAAAAATATCATAAAACCCAATATATAAATTTTTGGATGTGGTCTGTCTTAGAAAAAAATTAACGAATCTTCATTATTGTCAAAATTGTATCCTATTTCATTATCATGAGTTGACTCCCATGTGAAAGCCATTTATTAATGAACTATGTAATTCCTACATCAGGCCCACTAAAGGTGTTGTTCCTGGATATTATGTATACCTTAAATGGGATATTGTTTTTAGTGTTAATAGGTGGATTAAATTGAGATTGAATTATAGAATCCATTAAAAGGATATCAATGGTGAAATCTATTGATATTTGTCTATGCGTATTTTTCTTAATGATTGGAAATGATTTGAGATGGATGGAGAGGATTTTAATAAAATGGATCAAGTTTTTTCAAATTTATAAATTTAGTATAAAATTTAAGTCTTCGTACCTATCTATAAATATTTTTTTATTATTCATAAATCATTGGTTGAGTGTAAAACTTTATGTCAATCGTATGTCTAATGCACAAGACTTCATGCCCAATCAAATTTCATTTATCTCATCAAAATTATTTGAAAAATAATAATAATATGACATTATAATACTAGAAAAACTATAAAATTCCTTGAATGAACATATTTGTTACTAAATAAAAGTATTTTACATGCTGAACATAACTATCAAGGCTTAGCGTACGACTTCTATACTTAGAAAAAATTTCAGAAAGCTACATGATTAAAAATTCAATGTTTCTATATTTAATTATATTGTTAATGGGATGATGATTAAGATGGTTTTCAATGATAAAAAACAACATGATACATGTGTAGAGTCCTTGTTTTTTCCTTCTAAAACATTAAAATATATTAAGATGTATTTTTTGAATCCATATTCCAATACTACACAAGATTATAAGATTTTATGGTCCCATAATTGATATTATAATGATATTAAATATATGAATATCATGTGAGTGTAGTTTTTTGAACTAAGTTTTTCTATCCCAAATATAGTCTCCAATCAAATATCTGAGATTTCAGTGGAATTAGGAACTTGTATTTTTCTGTAGGTGTGACCTAAATATGGTCACCACTGAATATTTGGATGAGGTATACTTTATTGGAAATGTTATGTAAATTAATTAGTTAAATTATTAATTTAATTGAATTAATACAAATAACTAAGTTTCTCTTATATAATTTCTCCTATGGATATTCTCTATGGTTATCCACATAACATTGGTGGTGGGTTTTATATGATATTTATAGATTTATTTGATGACGAATCGTAATTAGATGACGAACGTTGATCAAATTGAGGTGGATCAATAGACAACTAATGTAGTGGGGTCCCAACATCATTGGTGAACATGTTTTACACCAACAATTAATCCACAATTGAGTTAGGGTTTATCAATTTCAGTTTCTAGACTTAATTACAAGGTTGAGAATCAATTTTCTCTTCTATTTATTTTATTTTTGAAATAATACCCTTCGCATGATCTCATATGATTAAATTAAATTAATGGATCAATTTATTCTTTATTTACCTAGCTAAAACCCATGGTTTCCCTAATATTGTGATCATTGGATAAGAAATATTGACCAATGATGGTTATACCTTTATTCATGTTCATTCCACCCACATTTTTATGGTTCTTTGCAGATGGCCTATAGGGTCGTAGTTTAGAAATATAATATAGGTTTCAAGCATGATCGAGACCCCAAATTCATTATGGATTGGTGAATGATGACCAGGAAGATGAATTCTGGATGAATCAAGGTGATTTGTAGGATTCATGGGATGCCTTCATGAATCCGAGATTTTGGAGTGATAATGGGAGTGAGCAGCAGCTTCTGAAGAGACCATCGAGTGTACGACTGGCTGGAATCTGACCACTGAAAATGGACCGAGAGAGAAAAACCCTAGATCCCCACTCCATAGAGATATTTGAGGAAGAATCGGGTAAAATTTGTAGTAGGAAAGGTGGATCAAGAATCTTTATGAGAAATTTGTAATTTCTAGGTAAAATTAAATTACACTCCATGTATTGTAGAAGAATAAATGGAAGTTTCTTCAAATTCTGTGATAGCTAGGATTTTTTGGTGACTTAAGTATCTCACACCATGTGGCTAAGCTCAAATTATATGTGACCGTCCCTAGGAATCCAAACTATGTTCTAGCTACACATTCATGAGACCATAAGTGGGAGGACACACCATGTACTCTAGGAGTACATGGGAAAGGGCCAAACCCAAGAATGAATCGATACCTGAGCATGGCCCAGTACACTTCCAGGTATATGGACCAAACCCAATGAACAATAACATTGAAGGAGACCATGGACATGCCCCAGGTGAATGATACATGTTGTGTGGCCCCCCTTACATTCCATGTATGGAGACATGACTTATGATCCATGTTCATAAAATAACATAGATAGGAAGAAGAGCATGACCACACATCATGTCGTTCCCATACGTGTCGTGTACCCACTTTTTGATAAAGACCTTTTGTATCCCCTTCATGTGAACTCAAAATGTTTTCTATGAGTATCCTATCCTTAGTAGTTTTCTGAGTAGAATTTTGTGATAGCCTTAATTGTGGATTTTGAGATATGATATAGAATTTTTTAAGACCGATGATTATTTAGGTGATGCTTGGCGATTGTAGTGATCAAGAATTATCATTAGAGAGAGATATGGTTAGAAACCCCCTATTAAATTAGGGCATTGGTCCACTATACTCCTTACACAAGTTTTAGTTGAAACCCCCTATGGAAATAGGGTGCGTGTCCACTACCCAATGAGTGGACTCTCCTATGGTAATATATTGTGGGAACTTCATATATAGAGTGGTATCCCCATACCATGATATAGAATAGGTCCTCTATTTATACTTACTGAGTTGGACCCACTATGTTACTAGGATGAGGGTCCTCATTTCTTTGAGTAGAACCACCCCAACAAAAAAGGTCATCGGTCTTATAATAATACCTTCCAAGTGGAACCCCAACTATACTAGGGAGTGGGTTCTTTATACATTGTGTGGAATCCCCTTGTTGGAGAAGGGATCATGTCCTTTATACTTAATCTAATTGAATAACCATATCACACTAGGGAGTGGGTCCTATTTCATTTTTAGAATACTCCCCATCAGTCTGTAGAGAAGTGGTTTGGTGTAGGCCCTCCTCATCAATTCTTAGAAAAAACACACAAGATGTTGTGAATTGATGATGCTCCATTAGAGTTGTAGGATGAATCATTATCTTAGGCTAAGCTATGAGATAGAGATTTCCCTTTATCTATCATATAGGTTTCTTTTATGAGAATATATATATATGTATTTTGGTTTTTATTCCCTTTTTATTTGGGTTGAGATGACTACTACTATCATATCTCTTTATTTATCCCCTATGGTTTTTAGGGATTCATATTGGTTATGTTTATACTCTATCCTACGTGGTATTTTTTTAAAATTGTCATGTCTTATGATGATGATGAACAGATCGATGGTGATTTGAGTGGAGAATAGGGATACTAGGGAGCACATACCATATGTGATGGTTGGTATTGGATATTAGCATATGATATCTCTTAGCCACTTTCCATTAAAGTTTTTGTTTGGTAGGTACATCATTTCTAGTTGAGCATATATTTTCACCTTTTAGAAATTGGTTTTTTCTCTTGTTCTCTGATTGTATTATTTAGAGGTTTTTTCATGCATGGTTTTACTCTAGATGTTACCACCCTTTTATTATTCCTCTACATTGTTGCATGGATATGGTTGTATGCATGTGTTCAGGTACGCTAGGAAAAGGCATCCCATTTATGTTATTCATTATCAACACATTTATCCAACCCTTGTACTATTGTGGCATGATTGGTATTGAGGAGGCATGAACTTCCATGGAAAAGGTAGTCCCTAGGGGTTTAGGTAAATAAAAAATGTCATAGATATATATAATTGATTGGTGATGATAATCATATTCATTCAAGGATGATCAAATTAGGAGGTGTTTTAGAGAATTTAAATGTTGTTTACATGGAGTTATTCTAGAATTTATTGAGAAAGATATTTATTGATGTTAACGTTATTCCTATTTGATATAAATATATTGATGTATTATAATCCATGATCCAAGGTGTCTTGAATAAAATAAACACACAAAAATAATTAATTGGAAATAAAATCATTCTTAAGTTTTTTTATTGGTTATTAAAATTTAAAATGAGGAAAATAGAAAGATTCTCTTGTAGGGACATTATAATTTAAAAATCCTAAGGAATTGAGATTCATGATTGATTTGAAGACGAAAATTCAAAATAAAATATCATATACATGTATTGATTATTTTAATTTATTCAGTATTATTCATAGAAGAAGTCATGATATGAGAAGTTAGTATAGGCTAAGAATTTAATTTTGTTTTCAATTGATAAATCCAAGGATATAATATTATATAAATGAATGGTCGAAGAATATGACGAATTGTACATAAGAACTTCTATCTGTTACAAAAAATAAAGATTAATTTAGGAATTTTTGTATGATTTATCTGAAACCAATAAAAATGATTTAATCTATAGTTTTAATTTGAGTATTTGAGAGTTTGAGAAGATAAGATTATGAGATCTCAATGATGTAAGAGAACTCTGGAGTAGTTTCTTTTGGATGAGAAAAAAATAGAAAGAAATATAAATGAAACAACAAAAACACTCCTATCATTATACAAGATACAACTATAGGAGGAAAAAATAAATTTGAGATCATGGGAACACACAGGTAAGAAAATTTTTATGATGAATTCAATGAGACGGTGGGCATGAAATTAGATTGGGATATTTTTTAATTATATATTTTGGAACAAATTCCTATTTAACTTTATATTAATGATGAGAGATACTAAGATATTATTGTTTTTGAAATAGGGAAATGAAGAGCTATTATATTATGCTATGAAATTTTTGAAGAATTATCTAGAAGAGAAAAATAAATAATTATCCAACTCGGTGTAGAGGAGTAATATCATTTGGGTATCAAAGTTAGGAAAATATGATTAGATTCATGTGAATTCCCTGGGTTATATAGTTTATGAGGAATAAAACATAAAGAGTGTAAAATATTTTTTCAATGTATTCTATAAGTGTCGTCAATCATTTGAATAATATTTGGATTATTTAGGCTTGAAGATCACACGATATTAAAGATTGAGTGAGAAAACATGGTGAATAGGTTCTGAATATTTTTGAATTTTATATTGAAGTATAGTTTGATAAATAATTATTTCTTGAAGATATATTGGGATTTAAATAATATAATATTGATTTGAATTAGATCTATTTATTTGGAATAGAGGAATTATGTGATCTTTTGGTGATCTACTTCAAAGAATGGCTTCGAACCAATACTTTCATATATATGGTGGGACTCTATAGAACCTATGTGAATAAAATAATGATGTATGACGAAATAATATATAATAAAGAGTGAAATTGGGATAATATTATGAGATAAAATTATATTGAAAATAATTCTGTGAGTTTAAATTTTAATGAGAAGGAGTTGGAACTATTAAATATTTAAATTGTTAATCTTGAATCATCCCAAGATTCTAAAAATAGTAGTAATTCCACATATGTTTCTGAGAAGAGTGTTCCCCCAAGAGGGTCTCATACTAGTGTAAAAGAGTGTATGGGTTCTATTGAAGATGATTTGACTTATAACTATTAGAGAAAGGTCACCCAATATCCTAACGTAGTTTCTTGAAAAAAATATTTTGTAACCAACATTGTGGGACATAAGATAAAATAAATAAATATATAGGTGGAAAAAATTCTTGAAAACCCCATAAAAACATCAATAATGTATTTGATAATATATATAATTTTTATCCCTACAATGGGTTTTCACAAAAATGATGAAATGTTTACAAAATTTTTAATCATATAAATATATAATATCCAAAAAACCTAGTAAAAAAGATAAAATAAAGATGTTTGTAGGGAAATTTTGGTGCAGTTATAAGTTTTGACGCAAGGATATGGAATTATAAAATAAAATACCGGTGTGTTAAAATGATATAAGACCATAATAATGGGGGAATAATGTTGAAATAAATGTAAACTATACCGGTTAATAGATGGGAGCATAGAAAATGGAGAATATATCTCATAAGAATATATTTATTTATCATAAAATATTTTGTGAGATGTGAAATATTTTCATTAATTCTTATGAGAAATTTTAGTATAACACTACAATCTATTACTCACATAATAGAGATAGGAAAGGATTTCCACATATTGAGGACCTAGTATATAAGTTACCTTTGTAAAGGAATATTATGAAGAATGAAACTTCCATGAAGAATCCAAATATTGAAAATATGTTAACCAAGGGTGGATGCTCATAGATGAGAGGGATTGTGTATGGAAGGTGTAATATAAATAGACACACTAAAAACAAGTGCATAGCTATTATACCAAAAAAGAACGATATGAATAAGAAAAAGGGGGAAATTTCAATACCCCTTAAATTACAAAACTAATGTAAATAATAGGTCCATTCAAGTTATAAAAAAATTTAATATACCAAATGATATAATATTCATATGGACATAAGATTTCAATGAGGCAAGGATGTTTTTTCTTGAATCATAAAATAAAATCACTTTGAATTATCAAGTATAGAAGCCCATTCCAGTTAAGATGAATTCTCATAACAAGAAAAAAACCATGCCTCCAAAAGGGGAACAAAATTAGAAAAAACAATTGATGCAAGAATAATAATGAAAGGACACCTTAGAGATTCAAAGAAATTTTCAAATGTGTTGATGAATAAGTCACTACCTTATTTCTATACTGAAATAGGTGATGAAGTCTACATCAATCCCATGTTTTGATGACTTTTCTTTAATGATAGAATCAATTTTGAATTTATAAGAATGTCAATCCACAATAGATTAGGATTTCTCTTTGTATTAGTTTCATTTGACATAATTATTTCATGGAGAAATTTATAAAAGAGAATTGATAAATAATAACAATAGGAAGAATCCCTTCAGAGGGAACTATTTATGAAATAAAAAACTCTATAAATTTACTATATTCTAAAAAAATTAAAAACCGTGAGAACCGAATAATTATAGAAGTGTGAGGTATAGAATTAGACATCCTTTCATAGTTCTAGTAAATAATTTTTCTATTTTTTATTGGGAGTATTTTTCTAATAAAAATGGAAATTTTTTTTATTTTAGTTGGTCATTATGATTTGATTTGTGAAGATTATTTGATGATTGGTTTTTATTAAAATTCTGACAGGTAAAACCCTTTAGGATTGAAAATATGTGTTGAAACTATATTGGTAATTGTAATGGAAAACTTTAGTGACCAAGTTATTAATTATTTTATCCTATAATAGTATTTCCCATTTAGATTTAGAATGATTGGTTGATGGATCATCACTGTGAAATCTATGATTCCAAGCAACATTTATGATATTGGATAATCATGAGGATAAAATGATAGTATTTTAAGCTGATGAGAGAACCCTTACATTCAAGGGAATAATCATTTCTATCCCTTTATATTTATTTTTAGTAAGTGGAAGTGGAAAAGAAAATATCTTTTAGACATTTTCATGTATCATATGAGTATTCAAATTGAAATATTCATAAAAATTCCATTGAAAGGAAACTCAAGTTCTCTTTTGATTGTGTTTATATTTGTTTTCAATATGTATTTCAACTGTTATCATAGATAAATGGGTGATGTATTGTAGTATCAACCCATATGCATTATAGAGACGCCACCCAAATTTAATTATAAATGAAAACTATTGTCAATTTTATTTTATTGGAAATTTAATGGGAGTCCCATATAATAAAAAATAATTTTAGACAAGATAGATACCATGGAACATATGGATGGTTCTATTCTATTGGAATCCCCAAAATCTGAAATTTATATGAGCTGGTTATGAGGTGAAATAAATTTATTATTGAAGTATATAATATTTATATGAGACTCACTGAAAGTAAAATTGTTGGATATAGTGTACAACTTTAATGTGATATTATTATAAGTAATAATAGTTGGATTAAATAAAATGATTATTCGGATGATATATTTTAAATATTGTCAGGTACAAAGCTACTGATATCTATATTGGTGGATTTTTACGATGATTGGAAATTATTTAATATGGATGGAGATGATTCAAAAAATTTCTTGGTCAATATTTCTAAATTCTAGAAATTTGGTGTAAAATATAAGGCTTTGTCACTGATCATAAATCATTAAAGTGATAATAATAATCCTTTGGAAAAAATATATATATATAAATTCTTATAGGGATTGATAGTAAGACTTCATGCTAGATTATATTTCATTGAGCTCATACGTATCAGGAAAAAACATCAATGTATGACTTTGGAATAACAATAAAAATGGAAATGGCATATAATTTAAAGAATTGTTATTGAACATAAGTATTTTATTTACTAAGAATATGTCGATGAGCAGAGCCTATCGATTCAACACTATGTAAAAAATTTAGAAATATATAAGATGAAAAACACAAAGTTTCTATATTCAATTTCGATGTGAGTGAGATGATTCTTATAATGGGTTTGAATGATAAAATCATTACAAGATACATGAAACACATGCTTGAAAATAATATTTAATGATATTCAAAGATATTCAAGGAATTTCAAGGATAATGTTAATTTGGATCATTTGAATATTTTTTTACATGAAGATATTAATTTTTGTAAGAATGGTATTTTTTAATGTTATTCCTAATTAATATAAATATCATGATGCTATTATAATACATGTCCCAATATGGTATTATGTGAATCAAATCACATGGTAAATTTATTAGAAACAAATTCTACATGAATTTATTGTTGCAGTTTTCTCAAAATATGAAATGAAGAAAATATATGCTTCTAATGTTTAGCTGTTATATTCTAAACGTAAAAAAAGAGGAATGATTAATACTTTATAAACATAAAATAATTCAAGCAGATATACTTTATAAATGTGCATATAATTTTAGTGTTATAAGTATTATTCATTATATAGCTCAAGATACATGATGTTAGACTATTCCATAAATTTTAATGTTGTACTCTTAATGTATCCATGGATAAAATGACATATCTATAGAAGGTAGAATAAAAGGGTGAATTTTAGGGTTTGTTTTTTTGTATTACTGATAGTGAATATTGAGTCATTTAGAATCATTATTTGTTATATGATTTATCTATAACCATGACAAATGATTCAAGAATTGGAATTAATTTGGGTATTTTATAGTTTTAAAAGTGAAGATACGGATACCTCTGGGTTTATAGAATACTCTATAATTTTTTGTTGAGAAAAAAATGGTAACGCAATTAGAATGAAAATTAGAAGTCACTCAGGTCTTTATATAAACGAAAATGGTTGGAGGAAAACAAATATAAAGTTAATCGGAATACCCATATAAGAAAATATTGATGAGTAATTAAATGAGATAATGTGTATTGAATTAGATGGGTATATTTTATATTTATAAATGTTTGACCTAATTTCTAGTGAAATTTGTATAAAATTAATAATATACTGAGAGAATATATTGTTCAAATTAGAGAAATGATTTCTATGGTGTTGTGTTGTGTGATGTTTTAAAAAAATATGAAACAATGAGTAAAGTCATGAGATTTTGTTGAGGAGTATGATTAGTTGGGTATCAAAGATAATGTAGGAAGAATATGTTCATTCAACAGCCATGTTTATAGAAGTTTCAAAAGAAAAAATGGAGAGTGAAACTGGTCTTCTGTAAATTTAATTTTTTTATTGGTGTTAAGCATTAGAAAAGAATGATGATTTTATAATTTTGAATATCATGGGGGAATAAATATTTACTAAGGAAACCATGTAATAATGTTATGAAGAAATATAAAGATAAATTGGAAGTGGAGACCGATTTGAAAATATTTCATGAAGATCTAATGAAATTAAATGTATATACCATTATGTTTAAGAAGATTTGATTCATTTTTGTAGTATTATCTTGTGATTTATATGTGATCTACATCAAAAAAGTATTTTAAAGATTCAATTTTATATACATGGTGGGACTCAATAGAATATTTTAGACTTATGTTATACAAGGAGAGAATAGTTCAACTCTGTGAATATAGTGTAATGTTATTGAAAGATGTCTTATGGGAAGCAGAAACGTATTGGTAAAGTGAAACTTTAGTAGTAAAGTTTTATGAAACACCACCCATTATAATCAACGTCAGGTCATTTTTGAGAACCCTTGACTTGGGTGAACAACCAATCAAGGTAAGAAGTATGTATTTATACAAAACCATTTTAAAAAAAATTCAAATTTACTTATTTACTTGTATTTCATGCGGTTGATGATTTCTAGGTTAAAAAAAGAGATCCATATATACTAACTGGAAACACAAGTAAAATTAAAAATGACTTTCTTGGTAATGTAGAATATGTTAAAAAATAGAAAACTATAGATTCATCCCCACTCTTAAGTTTCTACATAGATCCTAAGGATAATATAAAAATTAATAAATAATTTTATAATATTGATTCCACAACCATGAAAAATATATGAACAAGGAACATGTTATAAAAGAATAGGGATCAAAATCACCATTACAAAACATTTATGAAAAAAATTAAAATTCCTAAAATACAACGGTGAAAATAATCAAAAATTAACTTATATATGTGTAATGAATGATTATAATGGAATAGTATAGAGACACCCCATACTCTCACATATGTATCCTATGATAAACATAGATAATTTTATATATATCACACTAGTTACAACCAACTCTAATGAAAAAAATTAATGCCTCTATGAACTATATAAATATCCATCAAAACCCATAGATAAAATATTCATTTAATACAAAATGATTCTCCATAAATGTAACTATCCTATACGCATCAATTTTATTTAAATATCATATAAAATTGGGATACATAAGAATGGTTTAGCTTAGATACTTAGTAATGGGGAAATCATAATCAATGAGAAATAAAAAATCAATTTTCTTGATCATCTAAAAAGAAATATAACTTTTGGTTAACATTAACATTTTTTTCTACCAATGTATAACCTTCATAATTTCTCTGAAATATTTCTATTTAAATAATTTTATTTTTTTAATAGATTTCATTACAGGTAACACTGATTTTAGACAAACAGTGATACACTATTAAAATATTAATATTTAATATGATATTTATCGCGTAACTATTATATTGGAGATTATAAAAAATACTAACTAAATTATGAAAATTGTATGGAAATATATTTATAAAATAAATACATTGTTTATCAATTGATTATTCATCAAAATATAAATAATTTTAAAGAAGAAAAATATTTTTCTCAAAAGTTGTTCTTTATGCACGTAATGTATTCTTTTATTTATAAATTAAATTAATCACTACTGGTTAATTATTTTAATTTAATTTATATATATTTTAATAAATAAAATGTTTTAAAATTTCAATAATTATTTTTCTAGGAATAGGATAATAATAAATCTATTCTTGTTGTTAAAAATGTATTATTTTTATAAAAGTAGTTTTTATCTAATTTTGTGCACCTAATTTAAAATTAATTTCTAGAAATGTAATAAAATTAATTTGATAAAATTGATTCCAAATTTATAATTAGGACATTCATATTTGGTAAATATTCCCTATTTATTTTTGGTCAATATGAATTTTAACCTTAAAAAATTTTATAACCATTGTAGAGTAAATCAGGTTAGTCTAGATTGAAAATAAGTGATGAGGACATTATTTTTCATTATAATTATTATTGGGTGAATATAATTCCAAAATTATCATCTTATTCTTCAAATTAATTAGTTTAATGGACACATGTCCATTGAAATTATTTATATATAATTTAAATCATAGAAAGTTACAAAATGTTACTCTCTTTGTTTTAAATATGTCACATGTGTCCATATAGGGACAAAAGTATGTAATGAATAAAGATAGGTATTAATGTTTAGCTTAATTGAATTATTTTCGTGATATTTTTTAATATTTTATTAATTATATAATGACCTTAATTTCTTATAAAACACTAATACAATATTACCCAATTTAATATATAAATATAAGAAATGATTTTCAAAATATTAAAAGTGATATAATTTGAATGAATTAATGTTTCCCAATAATAATATATATCTATAGAAAATATATGGGTGGTTTTGAAGAATTATATTCTATTTCCCCCTTTTTCTATATATTTAATGATTAATTAAATTAATAGTGTCAAATTTGATAATAATGATATCTTATCAAAGTAATATCTTACTAAATTATTTACAAAACATAAAAACCTTTAAATGATAATAATTTGATATTATATAGACTAGAATAATATAAATTGAAATTTTATGGGCTGTTATTCACCTTATATCTAAAAAATTACAAACCTATAATATGGAAAATCTTGTGACCATTATTGAAATTAAAATTATTAGAATGAGTTTTAATCAAAATTATAATTCTTAATATTACACCTTAACCTATTTAAACAGCGTTGGATGTTAGGATTACAACCTTATATTATCCTGTAAATGAATACATTTCCATTTGGAGGAATATGGATAGATAATGAGTTTATTATAATTTAATTTTTGAGAAATTCTAAAAGTGCCCCTAACAACAATTATAAAAGGGATTCTCCTTCCATATTTTCTCAAACCACTTTTATCCTTGTATATCAACCAAAAAATTAAAAATTACCTTATAAAAATACCTATAAAATTCTAGATGTTCTATTACTTCCAAAAGACTAACCCCTGATCATTTTATACAATATATAAAGGAATCATTTTAAAGAAGTGGTAATCACCTTACCTCGTCACTATATTTTATACTCTTATATACCTCCTATTAATATTTGGTATGTCTCATAAAATAATAAATTTGGTGTCCAAAATATTCAAATGTTTTATCTTTATTATTCAAACACCATTATAAACCCACTTTCCCATCAAATGAGGAGTAAAAGTATTTCTTGTGTGTACACACAACTTATGGTCTCCATGTAGAGATGTAATTTATTTTTCATCACCTTCTTTGATGGATTCTTATTATGATTTTTTTAATTTTTATATTTTATATTTATTAAATAATTATAATTCTAAAATTATAATTTCACATCCACCTACTTACCATCCAATCCTTCGGAAACTTTAACATTATTCAGGCATATATGTGGACTACCAACTCCATGAAGTGATGCGACTCATTTTTCATATATATTTTAATTGAATAATAATGAAGTTGAATTTGATAAATAAATATGATATATATGAAATAATAATGTTCTTGGTTAGGTGAACTAATATCTATCTTATTCTGTTCCATTCATCAAAAAATGAAAATAATGATCATGATTATGTATATCCAACTATATCCATTAACGATGTATTTAGTTTTTATATATTTAATATTTATGAATGAATATAAATTTGAATATAATGAATATATATGATATATATACCATTATTAATATTATGGATATGATGGAACCGGGATTAAAGTACAAAGAATTGAACTAAAAAACTAAAATACTCATGATATACAAATGATTTAACACCAAAAAATAAAAAATTTAATAATAAATTATTGAAAAAACGTGGTTTTGAGAGGTCTTAATGGAATAACAAATGAAATCGGTTTGTATGGCAGTAGTCCGTCGTAAACATGAATGATGATTTCATAACCTATTTGATTGATGTAGAGATGGTTATTAGTCAGTTCATTATTATAACAACATCCCATTATATGGATGCTAATTAATATATTATATCATTTTGGATTAATAAAAAATTAAGGAGGAAGATAAAAAAATAAAATAGATATGCTCATTGAAGAACATTACCACTTCCTTAGGTATCCTCTTTATGTTTTCACTAAATCCTACCTATATTAGATTTATTATTAATATATGCATTCTTTGATTATGGGAAATAATTTTATAATAATTTTGGTAGGTATTGGCACAGTCAAATTGTTTTATAGGTGTGAATAAGTGAGGGGAGTGAGTTACCTTTTATAGTTTAGGAGTGTAATTTTTGTAAATATCTAGAAGTATTCACTATTGGGAGGTCTCTCTTGTCCCAAGTTTCTCCAAAATTGTTAATTAATGGTTTTAGGGGATGATATGGTCAATAAAACATCCACTAGATAATGAAACACATGATTTAAACATTATTTCCCTGAACCTCAAAGTTTCCCAACTTTTACCATTTCTGTTTTTTACCACGGTAACTAGTTTTCTAACGTTGGTAATTCATCCTTTTAGAATAAAATAAAATGATATTTATTATATAGTTTGAACCTAATTATTATAAATATTGAATTTAATTAATCAGATAAAAATAATTTTTGTATTGAAAATTAAGTTTAACATAAGTGCATTTAAATGCAAAAACACCGTTTAAACCTCAAGAATAATGACATAGTTTTTACTTTTTAAGGGTCAATATAATAACTATAAAAGAAACATTGGTCTATTAATGAACCATAGTTTATATTTTTATAAAATTAAATAACACTTTTTATATTATGGTAATATTCATAATTTTTAATCATTATTAAAATATCATTTATTATAAAATAACATTAATGTAAATTTTGAAATTGGTCATTTAATTTGAATTTTAAAAAATATAGACAATGATGAAATTCAAATATATTGTGTTATAACCTATTTAAAATTATATATACATCTAAAAATTAATGGAACATAATATTTTATTCAATTTACATCAATTTTAATATTCTTAGGTTCATTTATTTTATTTTATTATTAACTAAAAAAATAAGGCATTGGAATTTATTAATAAATTTTTAGTAAATACTTCATCTATCAAAATTATATATAAATTATTTGGATAAGAATAGTAATTTATATTTCAATATAATATCCATATCCAAACTTATGTTTTTTCCCATGCCAATTATTTGTAGATATTAAAAGAAAGTAAGGTTCCTTTTTTGTTTTTTTCCTTACCTAGCTTATTATACATGTCATATCCAAAGGAATGTGGAATGAAACATCCATATTTTATATAATTTACAATAAAATCTCTAAAAAACTTATAAAAAAAAATTAATATAAATTTAATGTCATGTTAAATATTACATTTTTAGTTTAACCACCTATAAATTAGTTTTTACCTTAACCATGATAAATAATTTTTTACCATTTGTACTATTAATTTTGGTAACAAATTAGTTTCACCTTTTTTAAAATTATAAATAATTCTGATTAAAAATATGGAATTCATTTTTTAAAATTATATTAACATAAGTGGAAAATTTTAATTTAGAATTACTCCACTGATGTTTTCAGAAATCAAGTTTTTAAATAGAAAATGTTCCAAAGTTTACAATGTTTTTATATACACATTCAATATGAAAATTATTTCAATGACCTAAATTGTATTAATATATATATATATATATATTTAATTTTAATAATTATTTTTTAAAACCAAATTAAAATATTATTTGAATTTATAAGTAATTTTAATGAAAATATTGTTTTCAATTAAAATTCAGTGTTTTTCACTATTCATCAAAAAATAAATCATTTATAAAAAATATAAAAAATTCACCCGAAAATAATTTTTGTTTTCCAATTGAAAAAATGAATCATATTTTTTCAAATAAATCTTCTAAAATAGGTTCAAATTAATTTGAAATTATGAGTGCAAGGTGCGATTAAACAACCTTTTAGAAAAATAATGTTTTTTAGTTAACATTTCTTTTTTCTTAAATTGATTATTATTTTATTACTAATAAATATATAACTAATAAACACTAATAAAATAAAAATTTTCAAAATTTAATTAATCCTATTCATATTTGACATTCAAATTTCTATGAGGTTAATTTCAAATTAAATTATAATATTAAATGTATTTTGTAATTCAATAAAACTAGGGATTGCGTGTAACACAAGCTATTGAAAAAAAACTCATTATTTCATGTTTCATAAGATATATAATAAATTAAATTTATTCTAAAAGAAATATTTTTTAAAGACTTTGTGGGTTATATTCTCCTCTAATCTTAGTTTTGTGTGTAACATACACAATTGAACATAATTTTTTTTTAAATATCAAGGTGTTACATCCTCACCCACTTTAATAAATTGTGTCTAAGATATTTGAACTTTATTTTGGTAATAAAAGTATGGTAAAATGAAAATAATTTTATTGGTAACCCCTTTGTAAAAATAGGAAAAAAACAGCCTCTTAATAAGAGATAAATGGAAGTACAAAGGTCATATGGAATAACACATAGTAAGGTTTCCAAATATGAGAACATAAGTGGGAAAGGAAGAAAAGTTAAAATGACTATAGAGAGCAATTGAGGTAATTGATCACAATAAAATGAAATATAAATGGAATGTTAAGGGCCTCAAAACCATAAATCTGTGATGAACTAAAATAAAATTAGTCCCTAAAATTTTAGGCACTAGGATAACATTTTTTTCAATATCTTTGTCTTAAAGTTGAATACTTATCTTAGCATCTAGAAGAAGATAATATATAAATATAATTACTTGATTAGTATAATTTCATCCTTTAATATACTTTCACCACTATATCATATTTTTATCTAAATTATGTGTGTTCAGGATGAATTTTTAATGATAGAATCACTAAAATAAAATTTTAAAGGTCCACATAATCTGCAAAAGCATAACAAGATATTCTTCTTATATTTAAATATTAACAAAAACCAAAAGGGTTATAACATAGTTGGATAATTTATAAATTATTAAAACATCATGAATTAATATCCAAATATCAATAGTAATACCCAAAGTTCAATACAAATCATTCCATAAATTGCAAGCCATAATATTTTCAAGCATTTCATGACTAACTTCAAAACCCATATATGAGAAGGATTTTATCATATATTCTTCCAAGATAAATCAACTATTATTCCTCAAATAAAATCCCATATATTTATAAAAAAACATAATGTTTTCATGGAAAAAATTCATACTATGTATGAAATCATATATTCTAGTGGTATATAATGAACTAGGATTTTGATAAATGGATATTGCATCATTTTTTCGAAATAATTAACACACTATACAAACAAATGCCCAAATTCTGTACTAGTCTAGTGCCTTTGGAAACATGGAAACAAAATCATTATGTACATAATTGACCTTCATTCTCTCCCACTATGTTCTTATAGTCCATAAACCTTCTTAGATACATCAAATATAATACATATCTTCATAACTTGGGGGAAAAGGAAACATAAAACTAGGTGAGGTCAGATGCTCAGTAAGGGTAAACAAGGGAGACATATAAACATAATCATGAGAATAAGGGTATGAGAATATGACCATGAAAATAGAATATTCTACCCTATATTTCAATGATCATAAAAAATAATCATGACATAAATATTAGCAGTTCATAATACATAAATCATATGAAATAAATAACATTATCCCCAAAATCATAACATATGAATAAGACATGAATTTTTTGGTAGAAACATAATCATATAAAAGTATTTCAATAGTAGTCATGACATTGCTTCCAAGTTCATATTAGTAGTATGGGTTCACTCATTATACCAAATTGGTAGTCAAGGTTTACTCCCATGACCATATTAGTATTCAAGGCTCACTCCCAAGACCACCTTAGCAGACAAAGTCCTTTACTGAACCGAGTTCACTCCCTGTTTGAGCCATTTCTATCTCATGAGATATAAATATTTACCCAATTCATTGGAGGGAGATACAGGTCCCACCCATTTCATAATGAAATCATACATATGTATTCCAAAAGAACATAAATCATTAATTATATTAGAACCCATGGAATGAAATGGGTTTCATAAACATCATTCAATAAGAACACAACCGATAGAAAATAAATGAGTTTCATAAATATAATTCCCTCATAAGAATAAAAAATTATTAGAGTGAATATAAATGGAATCAATGGATAATATCACAAGTAAAACATAAGTGACATCAAATAATTTTATATTAGATGGAAAATAATTTTGAACGATTACATGAAATAGTTCTTGAGGAAAATATCATTTCTTCTTGAAAAAACACTTTCATTTCATAAAATGACTTAAAATTTTAAAAGAAAAATTTTAATTTGAAAATAAACTTATAATATTGTAAGGAAATCATAAAAAAAATTAAGGCTTCATGATAGTAGAAAATTCAATTCATTCCATAAAAGTTAAAAAAAATTTCTTTTGTACTTTTGTCGGAAAAGTAAAAAATTACCTCATTTTGAAAATGTCAATAAGATTCCATTCAAACCATTTTGTAAAAAGTCAATAATGGGTAAAAATGACTTCAAACATCCATTGTATAATCTTAATTTATTTTTTGAAAACATTTTTATAATACATGTATGTGGAAGATAAATATTCCCCAATGGAGACTTAAAATGAAACAATCCCAAATACTAATGACATTGTGAAATAAATACTAATCACTTTATAATTAGTATAATTGTGTACCACACAAAAGAAATAAATTTATATGGATATGAAAACACCATAATCTTATTGATAATACTCATAAACGACATTCATGGGTAGTATATACACCATGTAGAAGAAAAAAGTTATGTATAAGTCATGTGTCCTAAATAAATAAAAGTGAGACATAATTCCATACTACGTGAGTAACTTTTGATTTTTGATCCCCATGAAAGAATAACATCAATTTAAAAATTTTAATATCATTTAATAAATAAAATTAATTATATAACACATCATAGGTTATTATATACACCACACAGAAGAAATAAGTGGTGAATATTGTATGTATATCACAGAAATAAAAAGTGAGATGAAATTCCCTTACCTTAAGTCTCAACTTCAATCGCATAAGTTAAAAACTATGGTATAATAAATATAAGATTATTATACATCTACTAAAAAATAATATTCATATAATTAATACCATATATGATTTACTTATGACTTTATATTACTCACTTATTAAAAATTTCTTGTTTAATGTTATGTATCAAGTAATAACCACATTATTTTTCATTCATGGGTTGACTTATTATCCATTTTACTTTTACATAGATAATAATTTATTTATATATAGAATGATAATAATGATCTAAATATCATATATATATATAGTAATTTTATATGTATTCATGGTGATTCATAATAGTTGGAGATAAAAAATAAAATACACCATTCATGGAGATAATAGGACGTAAGTACGAATGAACACTATTTTTATTTTCTGTTCATGTTATAAGAAAGGAAATTATATGATATATTATCATATAAGAATCATTTTTATGTTATATGTAACATATATATTCAAAAAAATCATCCTTATTACCATCCAAGTGAAATATAAGTGAATAACGAATCGCACCGCATCGCGGAGATGGTAAGTTATACGTACACATGAGCGACATTATCATTTTCCAAAAATATAAGATCTTAAAAAAGTAAAAACGATATTATCATTATAAAATAATAATTTTATAATAAAAATCATATATAAACATTAAACCCATCCAAATTCCCTTTAATCAATGATGGTGATGGAAAATGAACTGTATCGCCACTTGGAGACGGTAAGTCGTATGCATGCACGAGCGATTATTTCATTTTTTATAGTAAAGGAGATTTATAGTTGTGTTTTAATAATAAAAATAAGAATTAATCATATTAATGATTCAAAATTTATTATTTTATTACATATATCATATAATTATAGGAGTTATAGAGGACCAGAAAAAGAGTGTTATCGGTTAGAGAGATTACCACTTTTTCAGAATGGATCCTTTAGATCTCCTCTAAAAGATTCTAGAGTTGGTCCGTTGAGAAAAACATGACCTATATAATGTTTTTAGGTATTTTTAGAAGATAATTTGGAATATTTTTGTTGAGATAGAAGGCTCAATATATTGAAATTAGGTGAGGTAGGATATGTACTTTTATAATTATGGTGAGGGGTGCTTTCGAAGTATCTAAAAATATTAATTTATAATAAAGTCAAACTCAATAAAAATACCTAAAAATGAAATTTATTCGAAGATAATTTTAAATAGGGTTTTAATATAATCATACAATAAATTTTAGATAGGTTTTATTGTAATTTTAATCCTAATATTTTTTATTAACCCTTAGTTAACATATTATAATTTTATCTATGGTTACAAAGATTTTAATGTTTAGAGGATTTAATTTTTAGATATAAATTTTCAATTAGACCATAAATTTTCATTTTATGATATTTTCAAACATATATAATATCCTTGTACTTATTTAATATTTTTATAATTTTTAAATAATTTAATAAAATATTACTTTCATGAAATATCATTAGGGTTAATTTTCACACTATTAATGTTTTTTTTATTTTATTAAATATCATAAAAATATGATATATTTGAACTAAATATGTTAAATCATCTCAAAAAACGTATAATTATTACAAAAAAATCATCTATTATATAAATTATATCAAATTGTATTTATTTTAATAGTTTGAATATCATTTATTTGGTTTTTCTATTAATTAAATGATTACTGCAACATCATTGTATATGCCTTTAAGGTATTTATTTATTTCCTAAAAATTAAAAATAAATTACCATTATAAATAAAAACATTTTACCTTTCATATTACTTTTTATACACTAATTTATCTTCTTTATAAACCTATATTAAAATGGTATAGTTATTAAAGTATGAGTATGATATCTTTAACTCTTCATTAAATAAAATATAATAAATGTCATACTGTCACCCACTTTGTTTAAAAAATGTTATAATTTTGGCCCAAGAATGATTTTGATCGAAACCAACCCATCCAATGAAATTTGGACAAATTTTAGGATAATTTTATAGTCTTTATAATATTATGGTTACCCATAATTAAATAATTTACCCCTAACTATGGTAATTAAAATATTACTAAATTTAATATTCATATTAATAAAAATTAAATAAACCTAATTACCTAATTTGGACCCAATTATTCAAAATATGGAATCAATTTTAAAAAATTTATAACATTGAAGTTGTAGAAATTAATTTAAAATTAATCACATTGACGGGGTGAGAAAACGGGTTTCTAAAGTTTAAACAAGCAAAAGATTGAAAGGTTTTTATATCTAAATTAAATTTAAAGTTGATTCCAATGACCTAAATTGGATTTAATTATAAAAAAATAATATATTTATAGTTTAAAACCAATAAAAAATATAATTACAAACTATAGATTATTTTGATGAAAAAATTTGTTTTAGATTAAAAATTAGTATTTTTCACTATTCAACTAAATATGAAACTTATCAAAAAACAACCAAAAATTTAACCAAAGTAAATTTTTATATTCTTATTTAAAATTAGAATATTAATTTTTCAAATATTATGAATAAATGTGTCAAAAATTGGATTAAAATGGGTTCTCCATTAAAAGGAGATAAAATTAACCTTTTGAAAAATATATGGTTTTAAGCATAAAATTTGGTGGGTTTTATCTTATACCTATAAAATCTATTTTATGAATATTAAAAATATTTTATTAAATATATAAAATATATATTTCATTAATATCATTCACTAATTATAATTAATTTAATTTATTAATACAAAATGACTTTGGGAGCATAAAAATAAAACTATTCCCTTTATAATCAATTGGTATATATTTTCATATGTAATTAATTGGTAACCGATGAATTCATATTATAAACCTTATATTTTAATAGGTTAGTTAATATAATTCATAACTTCTAATTTAATGACTAGTTTATATCTTATTATATTAAATAATATTATTTTAACAATATACTATTGTCCGGTAAAACTCTGTCTTGTGTGAAATTAAAGTTGTCAAAGGAACATTGTGTTGTGTGTAACATAATCCAAGTATAGTGTTGCGTATACCGCAAGATTATCTGTAATGTCTCAAAATATACATATAATTTTTTTAATTATATGGAATTATTTCGAGACCGTGAAATCTGACGGTATGGGATTCCAAGGCCCCGAGTTCCTAGAATGATCTGTTGAAGTTTTGTTAAACTTTAAATAGCGCACTTAAGAAATTTTCATAAAAAAGAATAATAACTCTTAAACGGTTTCTCAGATCAGAAATCGGAGGGAACCTTTGCACTTAGGATGGCAGGTTTACCCTAGGTGCGACTTAAGTTTTGTCGGTGCGGGCCTCCTGTGAGAAAACACAAAAATGGCATAACCGTAAATAAAATAATTAAATAAAATTATTTTATTTTTCAAATGCTTGTAAATCAAAAACAGTAACTTAGATTGAAAATCCAAGACCACCACTGAACTTGTGAGGGTATGATTTCCTTAGGCTGATACTAACATTGGACAACGCAGACCACCAGTGAAAGTTAGTTTTTGACTATAAATAAAATAATTAAGTGAAAATTATTTTATTGTAAAATCCATAACTTCTAAATGCTAACTCAGATTGAAAATATTAGGGTATTGTTGGGTTCGTTTGGGAGTGCTATCCTTAGGCAGATACTAACATCGGCTGACACGGGTTGAGGGTGAGCGTAATTAATTTGTTGAACTTTTTTTCAGGTACATTCAGTAAATTCGAGAGTGGAATTTTCTATCTTTTGAACCATTGCATGGATTAAAAATCTGAGAGCACCATTGAATCTGTAGCACTGGGATTTTCTTAAGGGAGGCTTTACTTTGACCGAGAAGGTCTGGAAAAAAAGTTATGTTTTGTGACATTTTAAAAAAAATAAAAGGAAATAATTTTATTAATTTATTTCATATCCTCTAATGGACAAGCAAAGGGGTGGGCATAAGGATGTGTCAAGCCAATAAATGAAATGACCTACCAACCCTACATAACAATGTCATTGGGGAATTATGAAGCTTCCTAATTTATGAGCCCCATTAAATTCCAATGTCATTACTTACCCTCCCCCTCTCTTATATATATGCATCTTGGGTAGGGGTATCGACACAGCTTTGCCAAGAAACGAAGTGTTGAAGGAGTTTTGTGATGACGAACCCTTAGAAGACGGATTTCATCCTTGCATGAGGTGACAAGTGACACCAAACCACGAATAGAAGGATGACGTGCGAGTGCTGTCATTGGGAACCAGTTGCGAAAAAGAAGAACACAATCTGTCTTCAAGCCACAGATTCTCTCCAATGGTATTCGAGGAAGGGGTTATTTCGTTTGTGCATTTTTGTTTCCCTCTTCCCCATTCTTGAAATTATACGATGAATGTGGGTCAACCGACTAATGGGTTGACACGCGATTCATTCGTCTTTACAGGTGGTTGTTGTAGGGAATCTTGTGGGGTTTATCTTGTTGTTTAATTCAGTTGTTATTAAATCCTTAACCCCCCTCGTGTTATGAGATAACGCAGAGGGAGCAGGCCAAACGAACCCATCCAGAACCCTCTCCTATATTTTTTACATCCTTGTGCCTCCATGGAAGACTGATAGCGCGATGACAGTGGCTGGCTACGTGGTGGATAGCGTGTTAATTCAAGACCCAAGAGGAGTTCATGGCATGAAGCCATGATGGTCATTAGAGCAGCCGTCACTGGCTGACTATAGTGGGGTCGCGGTGCGACGTCATGCACCGCCGATGAACAAGGAGGGCTGCGACTCATCAGCCGCGGCGATCGGAGGAGAGGTCGGCCGGCACACCGGCCGGCCATGATGGAGCTGACAAAGCGGGGGTGGGGAATGCCCCCAACGGTGCGCCCACACGGCAGCAAGGTCGCAGCCTGCGATGACCGTGGTAGGAGCAGGGGGCCGCAGGTCCAACCGGCGACCAGTGGATGGGGTGCGTGCTAACGGCATGCCCGGCAGCAAGACTACGACCCATCTGCTGCGGCGCGGAGGACCCACGGTGCCACATGGAGCCGCATAACGTCAACCCTCGTGGGTTAACCCGATGACGTGGATCCATGCCACGTCTGCCCTACCCGAACACTCTGCATCTGGGTGTCTCTGGCGGCCCACGCCGCGAGGCAAGTGGCACCACCGGGTCGACCCAGCATCCTAACCCGTGGCCTAGAAGGGTCGGGTCGGGCCCAGCTGGTCGGGTTAACCCGGGTCGATTTTGACCCAAGTCATCCTGAATTGACCCAGGTCGGTCCATTTCATCCCATGCTGAACTGGGTCAGGCCGGTCCGACCGAGGCAGACCAGACCCGGACCCAGTACCGTTTTGTTACACAAAACGAGCCCTAACTTCTAAATCAGATGTCTGATTGATGAATTGTATGTGGCGTTAGGATCCTTACAACAGGACGGTCCATTTTTAGGCACTCCACCTTAGTTTTGGAGAAAGTTTGGGCACGGCTGGGTTGGATCGTATACGAATCCAACCGGGCCCTCGGCACTAAAACGCTCGTATCTCACAAACTGTGCATCTGATTGATGAGCCGTTTGCATCTTTGGGACTCTCTCAAAGAGATTGATCTTTTGGATTACTTTGTGGTGACTTCCATGGATGTAAATATGCGGTGAGTGTCCTGAGGAGTTTTTCTCCCAATAAGACTATGTATATAACCCTACGGTTAGATGATACCTGAAGACTAATCGACGATTGGCCCAGTGGGAAGCGGCTCTGTGTGACCCAGCAGACCCATAGTGGGAGCAGCTCTGTGTGACCTAGTAGACCCATGGTTCTCTACAAGAGGAGTACCTCAGTTCGACTAAGGTTTGAAGTGACTTTGTGTGACCCGGCATGCCCACAGTGGGAAGCATCTCTGTGTGACCCAGCATGCCCATGGTACCCATCAGGGATGGGTACCACAGCTATTCAAGGTTAGTGAGAAGTGGCTCTGTGTGACCTAGAATTGCCATTGTACTCAATAGAGGAGGAGTTCTCTAGTAGCTGAGAAGTTCTATGATATGATAACACTTCTATCCTTGACCTAAAGTGTTACCTGGTGTGAGAGGACTTATGTTGTGTACATTTTCTTTGTGTTATCTTCATGGTGATACATGTGTGTTAATTTTACCTTCGTGGTAATCTCTTCATGGTGTCACCTATGTGGTAGTTCTAGCTTCGTGGTGTTACGTTTTTGGTATACTTCCCTCATGTATGAAATTAGTATATCTCGATAACTTAGGTATATGTATGGGCATATTCCTATTTAGAGTCGATGTCTTGATTTATGGTTTTTACCTGTGGAACTATAAGAGACCTATGGGGTCTCAAGGTCCTTACGGAGTATCGTTATACTCACCCTTGCACGGGCTTCACCCACACCTTATTGTGTCATGTGCAGATGATGTACAACATTGATCGAGGCTGAGGGATCCAGGACTAGATGGTGCTCGGAGTTGGACCATTTGGAATGACATGATGCATGGACTACTGATCATGAGTTGTACCTACCCTTTATGTAGGATCCTTGGTGGATGATCCAAGAGCTATTTTTCAACTTCCAGTTGTTTTGTACTTTTTAGTTTTACTTTTACTTTTCCAGTTGGTCTTGTATTCTGGCCCCTTTTCTTTCAGTATAATTTTACTACAACAGTTTACTTAGTGGTTACTTTTTGTGTGTTCTACTATATGTGTTTGTACAGGTTTGAAGGAAATACCTTCCCATTTTAGGGATTCAACTTTCTGGTGCAAGTCACCAACCCCTGGCCTATGGAAGGTGGGCTTGGGGTAGTCATGACACGGGCCCCGGGGGACGTGTTGTGATATAATCCATGTGTTTTATGTTGTTAAATATTTACTTGGTGTTGCATATAATGAAAGAAAAACATTGTGTTATTCATATAAAAAGTTATATTCAGTTTTCTGTGAAGTGATTTTTTTGAAAAGGTTAAATTAATTTGAACAAATATTCCCCAAAATATCATGGTGAAAAATTATACCCCTTAAAATTCATTTATCCCTATAAAATTTTCTAGGATATCAAAGGTTTAATACGTGAATGTTCCTTTTAGAGAAACAAACATTATAAAAATGAATTCTAAAATTTCCATTTGAAAAAGGAAACCTGAAAGATTAACAGTTACCAAAAGTAACTAATAAGTGGTTTTTCACATAAGATAACATATTTGTAAAGTGAAAACATAGAAATGGATGACAAATAAATCTATCAAGTTCTGATGGAGAGTGATAGAGGATATGGTTAGGAGAAATTTAACAATCACAATCCCATAAATATGTGATGATCTAAGGTACCATTTGATTCATCGAAAGTGAAGGTACTCGAATAAATTTTATGGTTTCATGATCCTTTACATATAGTTGAATAATTTTCATGAGAATATATACTTAATTGATTTAAACACAATCTTACCTTTTGTTTCACCTTGATCAATTTCTACTTCATCACTTTTCCATGAAATGAAAGTGAATTTTTATGTCTTAAAGAACTAATAGATCACAAGAATAATAAATAGAATGACAGGTCATTCCATTTATCTTTATAAAAACAAAAAGGTTATCATAAGTAATCCAATATGAATAAATCCTCATATAGTTAGATATTACATTAATCTCACAGACTACATCTGATGTTTAACTTAAGCCCTTCTATAAATGGAGAACCTTGAAACTATTATAGAAGAATAAAATAAAAAATATTATAAAGAATTTCATGAAATCAGATTAACATTGATCCTCCATCTATCATAATGAAACTCTTGTTTTTCACATTCAAAACATGTGAATACCCTCATTGTATATTCTCTTGAAACATAGTAACAGCTTGAATTACCATAAATCCTTTTCAAAAACATGAATTCCTCCTTATTGAAAAGATCAATGAATATATTCATTAAATATAATAAGTTTTAAACTTCATCCATGATGACATAGACTAATTTTTCAAAAAATGATCAATTCGATCTATGGTCATTTATAATATCCAATTTACGTTATCTAAATCAATCTCATCTTTATCTAAGATAAACACAATTTTCTAAAAAACTTGATAAAATTACGGGTTACCTTAACTTAATCAAAATATAAATTTTTTATGTCTTCATCACCATTTAACATATCATTTTCAATCCTTATGAAAAACTCATACTGAAAATAATTATATATTTTAGGATTTTTATAACATGATCTTTGAATTCTAAAACATATACACTTAAATCATCTAACTTTATTCCTGAACCATTACTTAGGCTTCATCATCTTATTCCTTAACTTCTATTTCATAAAATGTGAAATATGAATAATTTATTATGGTTCATTAGCACCAATATAATCATGCTTTTTAAATTTAATGTAAACAATACTGGAAGAACATCCCATAACTTTCACATGTCATTTTTTGTCTCTTTACCTTCAGCATTGTAACCAATACATGTAGACCTTACTGATTCTATTAATGAGATTTACACTTATAAAAACATAACCATACTTTCCACATATGAAACATTCAATTTTAATCAAGTTCATTCTAGTTTCCACTATTGATTAAAACCAAAAAACATATGGTGAGAAACACTTATCATAGCAGGAAACCACATACTCAGGAAAAATTAATTATAGGATGACTAAATCATGAAACCTACTTTATAATCTATGAAACCTTAGGTTTAACCTTGGTTATTCATAGTAATATTATACTAAAATCCATCATGATGGTTTGTAAATAGTTTGTGAATTTCTAAAGTATATCCCATGTGAGTGTCTAATTAGGTGTGTAGCATGGATCCTTGTTGAATATCGGGTTACGCTCAAGTCATGCCTGATGCATCCTTTAGAATTTTCTTCCCATAGGTATATCTATTCCAAAGCCACATCCACTTTTAGTATTTGGATAGGGATATAATGCTAGTAAACCAATCACTCTATCCTTTACCAAAATTTTAGGAAATTTTTCTAAATATTAACTCATCCTTATACTTATCCTTAAAGACACCCCTAGAAACATCATTAGAAACACCCTTACAGATCTCAGTAAAGATTTATTGTCCTAGTTTCCAAAGGATAAATACAATTTTTCTAGGATACCAACTGTAAAGACCCATGATTTTCATACATGTATATTATATCTTTCTTTCAGAATACTTAATACATTACATAAACACATGCCTAAAGATCATACTAGTATATTTCATTTGGATACATGAAAACGTAATCTTTGGTACATAATTGATCTAAATTATCTCCCAATAGATTTTTCTTGACTATAAACTTTCTTAGATACATCAAACATAATATATATCTTCATAACATGGGGGAAAGGAAACATAAAAAAGAGTGAGAATGAATTTTCATTAAGGATAACCATGGGAGACATGTAAACATAATCATGAGCATAAGGGTATGAGAACATGGTCACAAAAATATAATATTATACCATTCATATGATTGATCATAAACAGAAATCATATCATAAATATTGACAGTTCATTATTCATAAATCATCAATAAATAAAGAACATAATCCCTGAAATCATAACATAGGAATAAGACATGCAATTTTTGGTAGACACATAAATATATAAAATTATTTCCATATTAGTCAAAGCATCATATCCAAGGAAATATTAGTAGTATGGGTTCCCTCCCCATACCATCTTTCTAGTCATGGTTTACCCCCATGACTATCTTAGTAGTCAAGGTTCACTCCCAGGACCGTCTTAGCAGACAAAGTCCTTTAATGAACTGAGTTTACTCCCCATTCTAGCCATGTCTATCTCATGAGATATAAATATTTACCCAATGAATTTTATGGAGATATAGTTCCCACCAATATCATAATTATAACATACATATTCATGCCATATGAACATAAATCATTCATTATATCATAACAGATGAAATGAAATGGGTTTCATAAAAATCATTCAATCATAACATAACCCATGTAAAGGAAATGAGTTTCATAAATATCATTCCATTATAAACATAAACCATTCTTAGAATGAATAAGAATGATATCATTGAATCATATGTATAGTAAAACACAAATAACATCAAATAATTTTCTCTTAGATGTAAAATAATATTGAGTTATTTTTTGAAATAATTCTTGAGAAAAATATCCTTTTTTCTTGAAAAACACCTTCTTTTCTTAAAATTCCATGTAAATTTGGAAGAAAACTTTTCATTTAAAAATTAACTTGTAACCTTGTAATAGAAGCTTCAAATAATTAATTATTATTGATTAAGGAAAATTCTATTAATGTCATATAATTATAAAAACACTTCTTTCATACTTTTTTTGAAAAAGTAAAAAATTACATCATTTGGAAAATGCAAAAAAGATTCCTTTCAACCCATTTAGTAAAAAGATGAGAATAGGTAAAAATGAAATTAAAAATCTATAGGATAATATTAAAAAAAATTGAAAACATTTTTATAAAATATTGTTGTGGAAGATAAATATTCCCCAATAGAGACTTAAAATGAAACAATCCCAAATATTGATGAGATTGTGAAATAAATACTCATCACTTTATAATAAGTAGAATAATATTCCCCATGGAACAAATATAATTATATGGAAATTAAAATAACATTATCTTCTGGGTATGGCTCATAAAAAAGATTCATAGGAAGTATATACACTATGTAAAAGAAACAATTAGTGAATAAGTCATGTGTTTCACAAAAATAAAAGTGATACATAATTCCTTACTACATGTGTAGATCGTGAATTTTAATCCACATGAAATAATATCCTCAATTTAAATTTCTTAATATCATTAAATATATTAAATTAATGATATAACATGTTATAGGTCAGTTTATACACCACAAAAAATAAATGAGTTGTGAATATGATATGCATCTCATGAAAATAATAAGTGAGATGAAATTTCTATACCTTAAGTTTTGACTTCCTTCACACACATTAAAATATCCTATATAATAAATATAAGTTTATTATACATCTTAAATAGAACCATATTCATATATTTAATACCATATATTATTTACTTATGACTTTATATTACTCTCTTATTAACAATTTGATGTTTAAAGTTATGACTTGGGTAATAACCACTTTGTTTTTCATTCATGTTTTGACTTATTATCCTTAGTCATCTTACATAGATCATAATTTCATAATCTATAGAATGGTATTAATGATATAAATAATATAAATATATATATATATATATATATTATATTTATTCATGGTGATTCATAATAGTTGGAGATAGAAAATAAAATACATCGTTTATGGAGACGGAAGACCATGCGTACGCGTGGACACTATTTTCATTTCCTTGTCGGGTTTAAAGAAAAGAAATTATAGGATATTTTAAAATTAAATAATCATTTTATTTCATATATAATATATATTTTCATAAAATTCATCCTTAATACAATCCATGTTAAATATAGGTTAATAACAAATCACATTGCATTAGGGAGATTGTAAGTCATATGTACGCATGAGAGACATTATCATTTTCCCAAAATATTAGAGGGTAAAAATGTTAAAATGGTATTATTATTAAATAAGTATAATAATATCATAAATATAATATATAATCATTAAACCCATCATAGTTAATTTTTATTAAATATGGTGAAGGAAAATGAATTTGACCTATACATGGAGATGGTAACCTTTAAGTATTCATGAGAAATACTTTAATTTTTTTGTATGATGAGAAAAGAGTCTATATAGTTGTGTTTTAATAATCATAATAACATTTTAGAATATTTATTATGATTATTTTATTATTTTATGAAATATTTCATAGATTTAGTGGAGTTATAGAGGAGTAGAAAAGAAGAGTGATAAGTTAGAGTGATTACCTCTTTTTCAGAACGGCTCCATTAGATCTCCTATAAAATATAATACAGTTGGTCGTTTGGGAAGAAAAAAACCTCTAGAATGTGGATATGGATGTTTATAAGATATTTTTTTTTTGATTTTGTTCTAGATATAATTCTCATTATAATGAATGTTTTGAAGGAGGTGGTTTCCTTTTATAATGATGGTGTGGGGTGATTTTAAAATCTCGAAAAATGTTAATTTATAATAAATTGAAACTCAATAAAAATACCACAAAAATGAAATTTATTTGAATATATTATGATATAGGGTTGTAATATCATAATAAAATAAATTTTATATAGGATTTATGGTAATTTTAAACCTTATATTTTTTATTAACCCTCAGTTAAACTATATTAATTTCAGCAATGGTAGCAATGTTTTTAATGTTAATAGGATGTATTGTTTACATATAAATTGTAAATAGGAGAATAAATGTTAAATTTATGATATTTTTTTAGCAAATATCATATCCTTTTTCTTATTTAATATTTTTTATGATTTTTAAATAATTTCATAAAATTTTAATTTCATAAATTATCATTAGTGTCAATTTGGACACTATTCATTATTTGTATTTTTTAAAAAATATTAAAACAACATGATCTCTTCAAACCAACTATATTAAATAATATCTAATATGAAAAATTCTTCTATAATATTTTTGGATGATAATAATTATATAAAAATATATTTATTTTAATATTTTTAATATCATTAAATTGGTATTTTTATTAATTAAACGATTACTACATCAACATTATATATGACTTTAAGTTATTTATTTACTTCCTAAAAATTTAAAAATAATTTCCATGAAAAATAATAACATTTTATATTTAAAATTACTATTTATAGTCAAATTTATCTTATTTATAACCCTATATTAAAATTTTTATAATTACTAAAATTTGAGTATGACATCTTTAACTCTTATTTAAATAAAATATAATAAATGACATACTATCACTGAAGTGGATTCCCAAAGGTTATCATTTCATCCTAAGGATTATTTTGGTCGAAATCAACCCATCCCATGAAATTTGGACAAGTGTTAGGGTAATTGTATAGTATTTATAATATTATTTTTACCCATAATTACTTGATTTACCCTTAACAGTGGTAATTAAAATATTACTCAATTTAATATTCATATGTCGAAAAATAAAATAAACCTATTTGAATAATTTGGAAAAAATGATTCCAAATATGGAATCCATTTTTAAGAATTCATAACATAGAAGTTTCAATAAAAAAAATTTAAATTAATCTAGTTGATGGGATAAAGAAAAAAAGTTATCAACGTTTAAACATGAAAAAGATTTAAATTTATATCTAAATTAAATTTAAAATTTATTCCAATGACCTAAATTTAATGAGATGATAAAAATTAATATATTTATACTTTAAAACCAATATAAAATATAATTTAATACTATAAATTATTTGGATGAAAGAATTTGTTTTCAATTAAAAATTAGTATTTTTATCTGTTCATCAAAACGGGAAACTTACCATAAAAATACCATAAATTCAACCAAAGTAAATTTTTTCATTCCAATTTAAAAAAAGAAGTTTAATTTTTCAAATATAATATATAAATGTGTCAAAATTGGATATAAAATGGGTTCTCTATTAAAAAAAAGATAAAATCACGCTTTTGAAAAATATATGTTTTTATGCATAAAAATGTGTGGGTTTTTCTCTTTGGCATATAAAATCTATTTTATGAATATCAAAAATATTTTATTTAATATATGAAAAATAAATTTATATAATATCATTCACTAATTGTAATTAATTTAATTTATTAACACAAAATGTCTTTTGGAGAATAAAAATAAAACTATTTCCTTTATAATCAATTTGTATATATTTTCATATCTAATTAATTGGTAACCAATTAATTCATACTATAAACCCTATATTTTTAAAAGTTAGTTAATATTATTCATAACCACTAATTTAACTATCACAACTCGACCCTAGCTGGGGCTCGAGTCGTAACTACCCAAAGCCCACCTCCACAGTCTAAGGGCAGTGACAAGCACCAAAGGCACAACTAAACTCAGGGGGGCTTTTGCCTAAAACTTGTACATACGAATGCAGAAAACTCAATGAAAAAGTGCATATGAAAATTAGAAAAATTAAAAACTGCAATAAAGTAAAATGAACATTATTGAACCTCTAGATGGTATAAGAGTATGATAGTTTCAACTGAAAAGTAAAGGGAAAAATACACGCGCAAACTAGAAACCTATCCCAACCTAAAGGAATTTGAAAAAGAGTAACAGCTGAGAGATTCCCGCTTTTGTATCCCAACTCTGACCAATGTACACGGTAAACTTAGCTTTTATCCCTAAGATCCTATGAGATCACGATGGAACTCTCTTCCATTTGCAAAAGACATGACACGTGTTGGAAAAACCCATGAATGGGTGAGTATATACATACCCAGTAGAACACACTGAAAAGGTGAAGGGGGAGCAGTAAGAGATACAACTGAAGAGAAGCAGTATAGAGAACAAGGTACAGTAAAATATAATGGAAAGAGTACAAATCAAACAAAAAAAAGAGTGAAAGTAGACTTATCCAAACACAACGTTCTTGAAATAGAGAGGAGATAAACTCTTTGTCGAGTTTTTTTCTACCTATTTCAAAAGATTTAACCCATATCACCATGAAAATATAGATATGGAAAGCACGTGGCATACCCTGTGCATCTTTACCTCTCATAGAAGGAGAGTAACCAAGACCCAAGGAGTGGGTAATGTAACAGGATATATATATACATATATATATATATATATATGCTCATTCAAAGAATCCAAAATGAGAGAGTAAGGAGATATTCATGTCACAACTCAGCCCAAGAAAGTGAGTATCCTATATTTCCAAGGTAAAATCATCTACGATGCCCAACACCTTATGCGTTTGCCTGGGAGACACAATTCAAAGGGGCTCAAATCACTATGCCATTATACTATCTACTTTGGGCAGCACTGAATCACCCACACAGTTTTTAAATTGAATCAAAAGAGCACATCTTGATGGGGAAAGTGAACCTCTTTTATGTGAGTTTGAAGGTAAGTCCAACCAAACCTCGTCACTATGTCGCACAGTCAAGGGTATTCTTTCGTAGAATCTGAGGAACACCACTACCTAGCTCAACTGGAGGTTACCACTCGGGTAAGTTACCAGAGAATACCACTGCCCAGAAACTACTAGAAGGTAATCCCGGAGAGTCATCAAGGATGCACCACCAGCCAACCCAGCTAGAGGGTTATGTTGAGAAGATAATCGGGGAACACTACTACCTATCCCAACTGGATAGTAAGCCCCGAACATTAAGGAACTCAACTACCTAGATCATATGGGAGGGTAACTCAAAAATATCATCTGGGAATGTCATTTACTAGTACTACTGAAGGGTAAGCCCAGAACATTCATCAGGGAATGCCATTGTCTAGTCCAACTGAAGGGTAAGCCTGGTATTGCTCTGGTAAACCTGTCTGATCACTATTATCAATGGGTGTCACCTCTGCACATTCCAAACCAGGAATATTCATGTCGTAACTCGAAATCCACTTCTAAGGTAACCATTACAATCTAAATGAAAATAACTCCATATAGGCATCTCATGGGCAAAAATATAAGTTCAAATGAAGGAGATATGGATGTTTAATGATCACTCAAAACAACACAAAAGTGAATGGTGTGTGAGGGACCCACTCGGTGTGTGGTCCTTCTCCAATTCCTAGACATGTCTCTGGCTGGTACATGGGTCCCACCCCATGTATTATAACACTCCATGTAGGTGGAATACATGTCGTGTCCTACCTATTTTGGACTGAGACTGTGTCTACTGGTCATGTCCGTGTACTCAGACCCCATGCCTGTGTACTAAGGTACATGATGTGTTGGTCCACATGGGATGATGTTCTTGTGGAATACCCATGTAGTCAACACATGGCATGTGACTGGCCGTGTGATCCTTCACACATCTTATTCACAAGGGAAGGGGGTTACACTATGTGTCATGGGGAGTCTACAATATGTCCACTTTAACATCCGTAAAACCCTAGCACCACCACTGAGGGAGTATACATGTTGTGTATTTCTTCATTGTACATGGTGTGTAGTTGGGTTTTTTTAGGAAAACTTTGGGTTTCTTAAATTTAGACCCTCACTTTTAAATCTTCTACAACTACCGACAAGGATTCCAGATTCTTCCTAGAAATCTCTAGATCCTGCTGGAGAACATGGATTCCCATTGCCATTCATTGTGAATCATCCTCGTTCGGAAACAAGGGTTTCGATGGACCTTCCACACAACAATGTGAATTCGATCCTCATATGATTGAAATGAAACCTTTATATTCTTAATCCTTGTGTTGTTCTATTTTAGGATCTATTACTTACTTGCAAATACGTCACCATTTTTCTATTCCATCTTGAATTCAGGCACCCAATCGAGCTCAGGTCCCCATAAATTGCTGATCCGGGAAGTGTGGGGTTCTGCCGATGAAGAATGTGAATAATTGGGGAGGGAAAGGCACAAAATTGAAGGTTTGGATCATTGGAAAATAATTATTGGCCATTAGATCAAGAACTAGAATCTAGGTAAGATGAACAATTGATGACATTATATTTTCAACAATCATGTAGGTAAAAGGGGGAACAGATTGAAGAATTAATTGATAATATGCTCAAAGTTTAATCAAATCTGTAAAAACACAAAATATGAGTCCTACCTGTATTAGATCAATCATTGTTGATGAAGAATGCATTTTCCGAGATCCCTTTCATTTGTAATGCTTCAATCCGACGAGATCCAACGTTCCTTTGTCATTCCTCATTCATTGTTCACCAATAGAAAAGGGAGGAAAGGTGGAATTGTTGTAAAATCCATGGATTATGAAGAAAACCTATAAAATATATATAATGAGATACTTATATATTCTCAATACGGTTAAGTTACATTTAATTAATTAAATAAATCAGTTTATTTAATCAATTAAACACATCACTAATGAGCAAGGTGTTGGGATGTCTTGCACTAACTTGTTTTTTGTCGCTTCTAGGGGAAACACCACGTCCCGGACCCAAATATGGTCATATATTTCTGATTCGATTTACCATTTGAGAGATATAACTTTTTATTAAATTAACCATTCTTGAGAAATATAAAATATCTTTAATATTTTTATAAGATTAATTCTGGGCATACCGAGACTCAGAATCACATGTTGTCTATGCACTTGGATTTGGAAAAATATTTAGAAATATTTCAAAGTCTTCTAATGAAAAAACCAGGTCTCTACATCATTACCTCCTTCAATATTTTCATCCCCAGAAAGTAAATCTAAATAAAAAATTGTGGATATTGAGCCCATATCTGGATCACCCATTCCCAAGAACTTTCTTGCACATTTTAATGCTGCCAAAACACTTGAACCAGAGGGATGGTTCGTCCTCATAAGGTCGGTTCCTATCAGTTATTGATCCCCACTGGGTTCTCCCAAAGGTTTGATCCTCCTCGATGTCTATCTCACACCAATCAATGATGTGTGTGGGGTCCTGGACTTATCTACTCAACTGCAGAACATGAAAAAAATTCATGCACCCTCTCCAACTGTGGGGGTAAGGCGAGGCAATAGGCAACCTCACATATCTACTACATAATCTCACCACCTAATGAACCTTGGGGATAAATTTCCTCCCTGGTTGGACCTATGCATTCCACATCACGGGGATACTATCAAGAAGATTTGTTCTCCCTGCTCGAACTCCAAGGTCCTACAATGGCGATCTACATGGGATTCTTGTCTTCTATGACCCGTCTTCATCTATTCATGGATGACCTGTAATTTCTTTGCGGTAGCCTGTACCAACTTTGGTCCCATAAGAGATAAATCCCTAATCCTTGGCTAGGACAAGGGTTACCTGTAGGGTCTCCTATATAAGTCCTCAAAAGGTTCCACATTGATGGTGGAGTGATAGATGTTGTTTTACACAAACTCCACCAAAGGTAGGTGATCCTCCAAACTCTGGATGAAATCTAACATGCATTCCCTCATCATATCCTCTAGAACCTAGATAGAGTAATCGGTCTTCTTGTTATTTTTGGGGTGAACGGAAGTACACCTCTAAAACAAGGCCAAGAATGCCTCTTGCAGTCCTCTCTACAATCGTGACATAAGCCGCATGTCACAATCAAAGATAATCATCAACGATAACCTATGAAAGATAATGATCTCCCATACATATAGTTTCCCCAAAATCTCCACCTAACTCTACTCCCTGATAGTAAGTAAGTGCGCTAACTTCATGAGTCTCTCTAATATCATCCAGATGGCATTATGGCCTCTCACTATTCACAGAATACCTATCATGATGTCCATGGATATTCTGTCCCATTTCCACTATGAAATCTCAAGAGGCTGCAAAAAACTCACTAGAACCCAGTGCTCAGCCTTCACCTATAGATAGGTAAGGCATCATGATATGAACTCAGCTATACTTAGTTTCATGCTAGACCTCCAAAACTACCGCTGAATATCCCTATACATCTCCCCCACACTAGGATGTACAACTAAAGGTAAAGTGTGGAACATCCACATCACCTCTTCCCGCATTGTGATTGAAACCATTGTTCTCCCTTAGAACAAGATTCCATGATTCCATCCTTCAAAATATCCATATGGTGCATCGCCTATGGATATCTAGTCACAAAAAACATTACAGTCAATGTCTCCTAGTTTAGACTCTTTCACACGCTTAATGAGCGAAGGATTCAACACCATTTACTACAGGGAAATTTTACCCTCAAGCTTCATTAGGGTCTGCAGCAGGGAATCTAACAGCTCTGAACCATCCCACACTAGGAAAGCCTGGGACTTCCTGATAAGGGAATATACTACAAAATTTTCCTTACCTATATTATAGACTATCTTGAAATCTCAGTCTTATAAGAAATCCAACCAGCGTCGCTACCTTAGGTTCATGTCTCTCTAGGTTAAGACGTAACTGAGACTCTAGTGGTCTGAGTAATCCGAAAAGATATCTACTAAAAGGTAGTTCCTTCACATCCTCAATGTGAAGACTACCAATTCTACCTTTAGATCATGACTCACAAAGTTCTTTTCAAGGGTTATTAACTACCTCGACACATATGCAATAACTGCTTGTCATTGCATCTGTACGCAACTGAGCCCATCCCATGAGGCGTCACAATACTCCATAAACTCAACTCATTATTCTGGTATTCTCAAAATTAGGGTGATTTTCAAAATATGCATCAAATCCTAGAATGACTTCTGGCACTACTGAAACTAGGTAAACAACTTTCCCTCCCATGTCAGAGAGGTCAAAGGGGCTGAGATCCAAGAGAAATCATCCACAAATCTCTTGTAGTACCCTACCAAGACAAGAATAGTCCTCACCTCTGAAACATTCTTGGGTGGCTCCCAAAAAAGAACTGCAATGATATATTCTAGATCCATAGCTAAACCATGTTCAGAAAAAACATGCCTTAGAAACTGAACCTTCTATATGCATAACTATAATTTAGAGAGATTACTATAAAGATGGTTCTCTTGAAGTAAATCAAGAAGCCTTCTCAAGTTATTTTCATGTTCTTCCTCTATTTTAGAGTAGACGAGTATGTCTTTGATAAAGACAATGAAAATCTAGTCCAATTATGACTATAATATCTGGTTCATTAAAGCCATGAAAATGGTAGGGGCATTTATCACAACAAAGGGAATCACTAGGAACACATAGTGTCCATAGAGACACATAAAATCTAACTTCAGAATATCAGCCTCAAGAACCCACATCTAGCAGTAAAAAGACCTGAGATCGATCTCTAAAAACCATATCATGTCTCACAACTGATCAAAGAGGTCGTCAATCCTCGACAAGGGGTATTTGTTCTTCATCATGGCATGGTTCAGGCAAGGACAATCCACGCAAAGCCATAATCTCTCATCTTCCTTCTTCACTAACTAAGCCGGAGCCCCCCCCAGAGGGGACACAGTGGGTCTAATGAAACATTTACCACAAAGGTTATCTAGTTGCAACCTCATCTTCTAGATCTTGATGGGTTCCATCTGATATGTCGTAGAAGATATCAGGGTAGTCCCTGGTTGCAAGTCGATGAAAAACTACAAATCTTTCCTAAAAGTTTGTCCTAGAACTTCTTCAGAAAATACGTCCATATAATCCTTCACAAATAAAGGAATCCACACACCTAAAGAGTCTACTTCTCCAAGGGTCATACTTTATGGTTGATGGGTAATACGTTGTAACATCTTTCTCACATAACCCGCTCATCCTTCTATGAGGTCTCTCTCACCGAAGAAGGATATCCTCATCCCATCAATGTGTAGGCATCTAAATAGTCTACAGTGATATTCAATATAGTCTTGATCGATGGAAAGCCAGTCCATACCCAATATAATGTCATAGGGTTCCATTGTGATGACCAATTGGTCCCATGTGAACCTCTCTCCTCCAAGAGATAGCTTGCACTTCCGACAAATGAAAGATATAGAGGAATTGTTCCATGTATGAACCTTAAGTCATAGATGATCTTTTATCATCTCTTCTAGGAGATCCAACTCATGAAACAAGATCCAAGATATAAAATAATGGATATCACCTATGTCTACTAATACTAAGGCAATAATTTAATAAACACAGATTGTACCTCGAATCACCACGTCTATTGTTGGATCATAGACATCCAAAACCTACAGCTATCTGCGGCCCTGGCTACCAGCTCTCTGAGCCTAACATGGGCCACTTGGTGGTTGTTGTCAAAGGAACTCATAGTTTCTTCCCCTACCTATAGCTCCTACTTCTCCTCTACTAGATCTTCCTCCTTGGGGACCACCTTGTCTCTTCATGGGAGATCCCTAGTCACAATAATTCCTCTGCTGTGGCGGTCGGTCTGGTACCTACCTGGGATGATCAGTGCGCTTGGTCGGGTAGTCCCATACCATGTGACCTCTCCCACCACATTTATAACAACATACTTATCTAGGTTTCCCAAGAGCTCTACACTAAGCCTATATGGTACGACCATGTCCTTGAGTCTACTCATGGAAGGGTCTCTTTTTCCGAGGTCTTTGAAATCTACTTACTCCTGCAGATGACTTAGACCTATCACGCAAAGTGCTAAATACAACTATCTGATGACCATATGTCAGGAAGCTCTTTGAAAAAAGTTCTTGCTCCAGCACCCTGGCATAGGTGGGGATGTACAAGGTCACTACTCTACCATGAATCTATATACATAGTCTCTACTCTAACTTTCGTGCTTGGAAGTATCTATATATGATCAAGTCGAGAGAATAGTGTGTATGTTTTATGTACCTCTCTGTGTACTCTTCTACTATCATCCCTCCCTTAGGAAGCTCCAAAATATCTTGTATTTGAATGAAACATAAGTAGGAGGGGTAGTACTCCTCATGAAAAAACTTCTAGAAGTCATCCAATGAGAGTGTCAACTCATTGTGGATCTGAGTAACTAAGCTCTACCAGCGCCCAATTCCCCCATGGAAAAGATTGATAGCCAAATCCACCACCTGATCCATTAATTTTCGAACAAGATAAAAGATGTAGACCACCAACTCCTTCCAATCCTTTGATTCCTAAGGATCTAGTTCACCATGAAACCTCAACGGTCTCTAACGCTGGAACTTGCAGAGTGCACGCAACCTATTCCTATCCTTAGCCTGCACTGTTGGGACTTTCTTCTACTCAATAGGTGGGGTACTACTACCGACCCAATAGGAGTAAGTGGATTATATGATAGACCCTGAACTGATTCCTCATCACTCATATGGTCATTATCACGAACCATAGTTGGTATCATAGCTGGATGTCATCACAGAGGCATCCTGAAAGTTATCAAGGAGTATCGTGGTTAGATGAGCACACATATATATCAACGAAATGGGGGATATAACTCAAGAAGTATATTCAAAGACTCAATCCTATATTATTCATGTAACATTTTTTCCTAGAAAAAATGTCTCTGGGTGTTGATTTGACAAACAGTTAATCAAGGTCCAAGTGAATGGATATGTAAACCGCCGGTACCATCACTGGGCTACCTAGACTGAGAGCCACTCTTGAGAAACATCAACACTATTTTCCTAAATCCCAACCAATACTTTTTAGCGAATTTCTGAAAAATATCCCAAGTGACCAACCAACTTTGATAACACTCTATCACAAACCGACCCAATCTGGGGATTGAGCCACAACTTCCCCAAGTCCGCCTCCACAGGCTAGGGGGTGGCGACAAGCACTGAAGGCAAAACTATACTTGGGGAGGCCTTTGGATAAAACCTGTATAGACACAAACATTTATCAAACTCAATGAAAAAGTACATAGTAAAAGTATAAAATGTGAAAACTGCAATAAAGTAAAATGAACATGCATGAACCTCTAGACAGTACAATATTACAATAGTGTCAACTAAAAAGTAAAGGAAAAAACAAATTCCCAAACCAGAAACCTATCCCAACCTAAAAGAAACTAAAAAAGAGGAAGAAATGAGAGAGACCTACTCCTGTATCCCAACTCCAACCACATTATGTGGTCCAATTATCATGTATCCCTTATCTCCTCTGAGATCATGATCGACCTATCTACCATCTGCAAAAGACATGACAAGTGTTTGGAAAGTCCCATGCAGGGGTGAGTATATAATTAACCAGTAGAACACCCCGAAAATGTAAATGGGGGAGCAGTAAAAGATACAACTGAAGAGAAGAAGTAGAGATAACAAGGTACAATAAAATATAATGTAAATATTACAAATCAACCCAATAAGAGAGTGAAAGTACACTCATCTGAACACAAGGGGCTTGAAATGGTGAGGAGATAAAGTCCTCATCGAGTCTTTTCTATATATATCTAGAGAGTATACCCATACAAATATAAGAATCTAGAAATAGAAAGCATGTGGAATACCCAGCATGGATTCATATCTCCTATAAGGAGAGTAACCAAGACCCAAAGAGTGGGTAATGTAATAGGATTGATATATATTCTCAGTCAAAGAAGCCCAAACGAGTGAGTAAGGGGATCTTTATCTCATAGACTAGCCCAAGAAAGGGAGTTTCCAAAAATTACAAGGTAAAATAATCTAGGATTCCCAAAACATCATGCGTCTTCCCATGAGACACAATTTAAAAGGGATCAAATCTCTACTCCTTGATACTATCAACATTGTGCAGAACTAGCTCGCCTGCATGAATTTTAAGTCGCATTATAAGAGTTAGTCTTAGTGGGGGAAGATCCCATCTTTCCCATGAGTCCGAAGGTAAGTCAAACCATGCCTCTTAAGTTTTCTTCATATTTAAGGGTATTCTATATTAGACTATGAGGAAGACAACTTCCCAGACTTGCTAAAAAGTACCACTTGGGGAATTCACTGGGGAACACCACTGCCCAGACACTACTAGAGGGTAAGCCCAGTGATTCATCTAGGAAACACCACTACCTAGAACAGCTAGAGGGTAAGAGAAAAATTTCAAGGAACTCCAATATTCAGATCCTACTAGAGGGTAAGATTAGAAGATCATCAGAGAACTTCACTAACCAGTATTATTGGAGCTTAATCACAGAACTTCTATAGGGGAACGCCACTGCCTAGCCCAGCTAGAGGGTATTCTTGGTACTGCATTACAAAAACTATCCAATCATTGTCATCATATGGTTTTTCCAATTTGTTTTCTAAACCCGTAACAATCATGTTGTAACTCAAAAGATGCTTCCAAGGTAACCATCACGTTCTATCTGAAAACACACACATGATAGGCATCTCACGATCTAAAATATAAGTTCAAACAAAGGAGATAAATGAGTTTAAATATTTCTCAGAAGATCCCAAAAGAGAACGATGTGTGAGGTATCCACACGACATGCGGTCCTTCTCTACTTCCTAGTTGTGTCTCTGGTTGGTACACGAGTCCCACACCATGTAGTAGAACACATCGTGTAGGTGGACTACACATCTTGTCCTAACTATCCAGGACTGGGACCATGTTTTCTGGATTATTCATGTAATCAGACCCCATTTCCATGTACTCAGGTATACAGTGTGTTGGTCCACATTGGATGATATCCATGTAGACAACCCGTGTAGTTGGAACATGCCGTGTTCTTAGCCATGTGGTCCTTCACACGGCTTATTCACACATGAAGGGGGTTACACAATGTGTCAAGAGGAGTATATGTTTTTCCCTCCTCAACTTCCCAAAAACCCTAGCACCGGCACTGAGGGAGGATACACGCTATGTGTTCTTTCTTTTTACATGGTGTGTAGTCATGTTTTCCCATAAAAAACTAGGGTTTATTTTATTTTGACTAATTTTTTCAAATATAATCTAACTATGTCCAAGGATTCTTGATTCTACTCTAAAATCTCTATATCTGGATTGACAATGCGGATTTCTATTACTATTTTCTTGAATCATCTTCATTCAAAAACGAGGGATTGGATGGATCTTTCGTACACTGCTGTGACTTCGATCCTTATCGGATTGAAACAAAACCTTAAAATTCTTCATCCTTGCATTGTCTCATTTCTGTATCTATGCCTTGCTCACAAATCAATCACCATTTCACAAATTCTTCCCAAATCCAGGCGCTCGATAGAGCTCAGGTCACCCAAAAATTGTCGATTCGAGAATCGTAGGGTTCCACCGATGAAGAACATGAATAATTGTTGATGGAAAGGAACATAAGTGAAGGTTTGGATCATTTTCCCTGAGTTATTGGACAAACGATCAATAATGGGAATTTGGGTTAGATGAAAAATTAATGAACAATATATTTTCAACAAGCAGGGTGGTGTAAGGGGGCACAAATTGAAGAAATAATTGACAACATGCTCAAAGTTTAATTATAGGAATAAAAAAGAGTCCTACCTAGATTGGATCAAGAACTATTAATGAATAATGCTTTCTCCAAGATTTGTTTCTTTTGTCGAACTTCCATCCACCTATATCCAATGTCACATCGTCATTCTTCATTCTTCATTCTCCAATACAAAGGAGAGGAAATATGGAATCATTGGAAAAGAATAGGATTATGAAGAAACCCTAGAAAATATCTACAGTGAGATAATTATAGATTATAACTAAGGTTAAATGAAATTTAACTAATTAAATAAATAAGTTTATTTAATCAATTAAACACACCGTCAATGGGTGAGGGGTTAGGATGTCCCACACTAACTTATTTTATGTCACGCCTAAGGGAAACACCATGTCCTGGACCCAACCGTGGTATCAAATTTATGACCCGATCAAATGTTTGAGAGATATCCCAATTAATTTAATTAACTATTCATGCACAATATTAAATATCATTAATATTATAATAAGAATAATTTTATGCAACCGGGATTGGAAATGCACATTGTCTCAATGCCTAGATCTGGAAAAATATTTAGAAATATTTCAAATTCATACAAGGAAAAAACTGGTTCCCTACATTAACAGCTAGATTATATCCTATTATATTAAATAATAATATTTTAATAATATACTATTGTTCGGTAAGACTAGATCTTGTGTGTAATGAAAGATACCAAAATAACTCTGCATTGTATGTAACATAAGAAAAGGAAACTATTGTGTAAACTACATGATATTCCAAGTGTTGTGCGTAGTGAAATCTCAACTTGGTGTTGTGTATAATGCAATCCAAATAAAGTTTTTTTAATATAACAAAAGATATATTCTGTATTGTGTGAAATTAAAAATATCAAAAAGGATAAATTAATTCATAAAAAAAATTCAAAAAATATCATGGTGTTACATGGTAGTTGATACACCCTTATTGCCCTTCGATTGTGGGTTAAAGCCTCAGGGCCTTACCAAATGTTATGGGTTGTCACCGGGCCTTTGATTTGTTATTTTTTTTCTTTAAACCTGAAAAAATAATACCTCCATAAATAACACTTCATATTGATCATAGGTGTAAAAAAATATCCAAACCCAATAAAATGTCTACCAAAATTTCATAAATAACCTCAAAATATAAACTAATTAAAACTCTAAAATGTGGTGTCTACGAATTTGAACTTATGATCAACCTTAATATTATAAACATATCATGGTATCCATAAAACTTAAGATAACATCACCTAAAAAATACTAATCTAAAAATTTATCTAAAACATTCCTTTGATATAAACTATGACATCCCAAAACCCGCACTCCCAGATCCAGTGTTGAAATCATAATCTTTACATTTCTAAATTTGATGATGATAATTGTGGCCCAATTCTTTCCATCTAAACCATAAAAAAAGAAAAGGAAATATTGGATTAGTTATATTCTCATTGACCTTTTAGGTTTATAGTTTTATATAATTCGTAAAAAATAATACATAAATAATTACCCCTGTCGTAAAATGATAATTTCTCTCACTTATCACATATTTTCTAATTTCACATTAGGTCATCATAATCATCCATATAAAATACCATCTAGACATAAATCATTAAACCTCATACTTTACAACCTAGGGAACAGGGAAAATAAGAATAGTGAGCTCAAATGCTCTATAAGGGTTAATATAAGCATTAACAATTGAATTTCAATTATCATAAGAAGATCATAAGGGTATGATGACATAATCAAATTACATGAGTATAATATAAGAGAATTTATACCCATGAATACCTGTATCATCAAATATAAAAACATTGAATATGAATTTAATAAATGAAATAGTCATAAGAATCAATAATCATTAGTCCTGTGATATCAATCTTGATAAAATGAAACATCATAAACCAATAGAATGAATATAAAATATGTGTTGGTATATTGGGACATAATTTTCATAGAACACTTACAAAACTCTTACAGAACCCTCACAATTTGAATAAACACAATTAAAACCTCTAATATAATTCTATAAAGAACATAATAATTTCATAATGTATTAGAATTCTATCTGGGAACACCCATTTTATAAGCTATAAAAGGATCACCAAGTGATATCTAGGTGTACCCATCATATATAATGTACAAGAAGAAAAACATGAATAAATCACATAGAGATTTCATCATAAAACTCATATAAGAAATAACTATTCTTCAATAAGCCTATTAAATCATGGAAAAGAAATGGGTTTCATGTAAACCTCCATGAAACATGATTAACCTATGGAAAATAAATTCATTCTATAATAATCACTTTGATACAAGATTAACCCATGGAAAAGAAACGGGTTCCATAAAAATATATTGGTAACAATCTTAATCCATCCATATAAATAATGGGGATGGTATCATTACATAATATTTGCAGATCATCATTAGTAAAAAAATGGTTTGTAGATTTTAATTAAAGTAAATAACATCAAAATACCATTAAAAAAATTTAATAAAAATATAACATTCATTTTCAAATCACTTTTAAAAACATACAAATTCAAAAAACATTGTAAAAAATTCTATTTTAAAATAACCTTGGAAACATATAAAAGATTTTTTAAAAATAATTTTAAGCATTTATTGAGGAAAATATTATTGACTCTTGATAAAAACTTTTTTAAAATAGACATAATCTTGGAAATCCTTTTCTTTGAATATATTTTTTAAAAACTATGAATTTCTAGAATATTATAAAAATATTATTAAAAAATATCCTTGTAAAATTTTAGTTGAAGATTCAAAGAAATTTATTTCATGATGGAGGGTAATTAAATACATGTTGTATAAGTTAAAAAGAACTTTCCTTTTTCACTATTAAATTTTTAGAAAATCTCCTTTTTCAGAAAGCATTAAGAAGATTCCATTCACATTTTCAGTAAAAACCAAATGGGAATTGTTTGGAGAATGACTTGAGGATTCATTTTAATTTTTTATAAGATAAAACATGGTAAAAAATGTAATTTTTTAATCCATGGAATTAAAAAAATTATTTCTTAATTTTTTTTAGAAAACATTGTTTTGGAAATAAAACAGATTTCCAACTGAAGAGAAAAATAAGGTCAAGTTTCCTTAAAAAATTCAATTATTTTATGTAAAAAAGAGTAAAAATTGTACTATTACTTATACATATCATTAATTACCAGAGGATAAGATAATTTATGAGCTTCATGTGATATGTATCATAATATATCATCCTTTAAAGCATAATCATAAACAATCTTGATAAATGACGATATTTTAACCTAAGACTCTTACCATTGGTGTAAAATTGAATTATACTCCCCATGAAACAATAATATTTAATAAAACATATAATATAATTAAAATAAGGATATTAATGATATAAAATGTCAAATTTTTTATATTAACACCTCATAAAAGAATATAGGTGTGAAACATAACATACATCTCAAAGAAGAAAAATTTAGACAAAAACCCCTACTACTTTGGTAAGATTGAAACCATAAAACCAATGAAATAGAGATTATAAAATGGATATTTTAATCCCAATAAATATAATAATAAGAATAATAAAATAAATTCCTGGAAAATATATAAACTACACAATAAAATAAGTGGTGAATATGTAATTTATATCACATAAATAAAAATGTGATGAGAAAACCCTTACATCGAGTTCGATTCATCATACTTGTTCTTTATAAACCTGAATAATAAACATATGTTAATTATTAACTTGTATAATTAAATTTTTTAAGTTTAATATTCCTTTTATTTAACTTATTACCATATTATATATGATTACCTATTCAATTTGGTTTACGTCGGTTGTTTTGACCATATTTGGATTATGTTCCAAAAATGATATTTTTAGGTTGAATATGGTAGAAGAGTTCATTATATAAACATATAAATAATAATTATCATTTAATAATTATCATATTTATACAACAATTATACATAAAAACAATCATGAAATATGGTTATTAAAAATGGTCTAAGTTACAATCATGGAGATGGGAAGTCGTGCATACAAATAAATAACGTTTCAATTTTTCAATGATCATTATAGAAAGAATGTAAGTAATATATAATATTTACAAAATGATAATAATATAATATATATCTTGTGATATGATTATATATATCATATATGAGGTGTGGTGATGAAAATAGAATCACGTTGATTCATAAAGGTGGTGGTCTACACATAAATGAACGATGTTATCATCTTTAAGTAAGTGGATAGGTAAGAAATAAAATGATATATATTACAATTTAAGAAATATAACTATGTAATTAATATCATTATTATTTCTTTTATATCACATATAATCATTAAATTTATTCTTATCACCTTCCAAGTTAAGCGTTTTTGAAAGACAAATCACATCACTTCGCGAGGCGGTAGTCCTCCGTACACACGAGAAACATCATCTTATACCCTACATAATGGAATGTAAAGAAATATATATATGAAATAACTAATAAATAAATATAAATAATTTATAAATATCATATATATAATTTATATCCATCATCATACCCAACCATGAAATGTTGTAACAAAAGAACGAAAGTCATTGGTTCCTGTGGCGGTACTCCATCGTACACACGAACAATGATTTTGTAACTCATTTGATGGAAGTGGAGATGGTTATTGGTCATGAAATTATTATAAAAATAATAAATTATATTTAATATAATTATTTTATTATATAAATTTGTTTTAATTATAATTTAAGTCGGTGTATTCTGAAATAAAATAAAGACGCTCGTTGAAGAACATTACCTCTTCTTCAGGTATCCTCTTTGGTTTGCACCAACTCCTACCTATGAAATATTAATTAAAAAAATAATTATTATATGAATATGGGATGGATATTTTTAAGTTTTTTTTGGTATTGGGTGAGAAAAATAACTTAAAATATGTTACTCGGTGATCGTATTGAGTGCCCTTGTATAATTTATGAGGAGTGGAATTTTTGTAAATACCCAAAAGTATTCACTATTGGGAGGTCTCTATTACCCCAAGTGAACAAAAAGTTAATAATTAAATGTTTTTTTGGATTATATGTTCTATTCACACCACCACCAAATAGTAAAATACATGATTTAAACATTTTGTTTCTTTATCTTTTTATTATCACTACATTTACCATTTGGATTTTTAACCATGGTAACTAAATTTCTAACCCAGGTAATTTAAACATTAAGAATAAAATAATATGATCCTTATTAGATAATTTATACCCACTAATTGTAATTATTCTATCTAAATTATCAAATAAAAATCCCATGTTTGTTGAAAAATAATTTTTACACAAGCGCATGTAACTTGTAAAAACATCGTTTTAACATTAATAATGATAACAATGTTTTTAATATTTAGGGGTCAATATAATCACTATATGTAAGAACATAAATCTTCATTTCAGTTATGGATCTTAATTTCAGGTTTCTTTTGAGGAAAACAAAAAAAAATTAGAATTTTTTAAGTACATGCCATGTCTTTATGAGTACACGTCGTGTACCTGGGTACCACGTACAGCTGCGTACTTGCTATTTAATGGCTGAGTACATGGCCATGTAGGTGACCTGATAGACAGATTAAGGCAGGTTGTAACACCCCAAGCTTCTATGGTATGCTTCTCTTTGAATAATACAATAGCATGTGTTGTACACAACTTCAAGTACTAACACACACCACAACCAATCAAACTAGCCATTATGAATAGTAATACCCTATTTTTAAAATTTTATAAATTTTATCTTTGAAAATGGACTTCATAGTTGGATTTGGAATATCAAAATTAGCCTAGGGTAAATTTTTAGTATTTTTCTGAAAACTTTCAATTTTTGATGAATAGTGAAAAAACACTGAGTTATAGTTTAAAAACGAATTTTTATTTAAATAAATATTTATTTTATTTAAATTTAATTAAGGTAAAAATAGATAAATAATACCTATATAATTTCAATGTAATTCATTGGAGTCAGTTTAAAATAATTTTAGATATATAAAAATTGTATTGAACTTTTCACCGTCTTTTACCCATCTCCTAAGAAAATTTGGAAATTCATGTAAAAATTAATTTTTCAACTTCTGTGAGTGTAATTTTGAAAATCTGAGAGACACGGTTAATATTAAAGATTAAAATTTGGTTCAATAAGATAAAAATAATTTTTGGTGAATAGTATATTTTTACTTTTATTTACCACGGTTAAAAGTAAATAGGGTAATTTAGGGTAAAAATGATATTAATATTACCCTAAAAATGTCCTAATTATATTGGAAAAGTTTATCTCGACCAAAAACAACCATAGGAATAAAATATTATCATTTAGTTCCACTTGGATGAGATTAGGACATTTATTATTATTTAATTTAAAGAAGAGTTAAAAGAGTTAAAATAAAAGTTTAATTACTAAAACATTTTTCATATAGGGTTATACATAAGATAAATTAAATTAAAAATATTAATTAGAAAATTAAAAAGATTTATTACATAATAGTATTTTATTTATAATTTTTAGACATTAAATAATTTAATTTACTTATGACATAATGGTGATGTGGTAATTACCTAATTAATGAAATGATAAAATAATTGATATTATAATTATAAAAATAAATGTAATTTGAGACTTTTTATGAATTAAAATTATTTTATAGGTTAATATGACATGTTATTATTGATTTAATTAATTTATTTCTAAGTAATCATGCTGTTATGATTTTCACAAAAATCAAATACCAAATAGTGTCAAAATTGACATAAAAGAGTATTTTAAATATAAATTATATTATTAATTGATATTCAATTCCTAAAAATATAAGTTTCGGCAAAGAGACTTATATAATTATAGTTTTATCATTAAGGAACAAATTGGGGTTATCTTGGATGTATATAGTAAGTTTATTAACCATATAATATAAAAATACAAAGAGACATGGTAAATGTGAAACTAATTAACTAAGAGTTAAAACTAAATGATATGGTTAATATAGTGATCCAAAACTATCTAGAACCCATTGGTTGGGTGGTTTTCGACCCATACCCACCTTAGACTCGAAATAAGTCACTTTGGAGCCATTAGAAACCGAATATGAATTTATTATAAAATAATATTTCTAGATTTTCTTAAGGTGCCCCTCACCCCTCTTATAAATGGGCACTCCCCCTTCTCTCTAATTCACACATTCAAAGCCTTTTGGCTCGTCCAAACCCTGACCAAATATTCTCTCAACTTCCCACACTTTAACCTAGAGGTCTTATTTTGATCATAAATCAAACCTAAGGATCCATTTTGATCAAATCAAAAGGAAGAACCCGAAGAAGAGGTAATGTTTTCACCACCCTCTTTCAAGTTCTTTTCTTCTTCAACTTCTTCTTTCGTTGTTATTTACATTCTAAAATAATAACTCCAGTATCTAATATATATTGTGGTGTTATTATTAATATGGTACAACAATATTCAGTATTCTATCCATCCCTTTAATTACATGTCACCATACATGTGTACCTACGGCTTACCATCTCCACGTCGTGGTGTAATTGTTATTCAATACATTATTATTTGGATGGGTATAATAATGATATATAATTCATGTAAATAATAAATATAACATGATAATTATTATATATATATATATATGATACACCACCCAATTATACATTATTTTAATATCAAAAAATGATATTGTCGCTCATGCGTACGTACGGACTACCGTCTCCATGAACGCGATGAAATTAATTCCCCATCGTATCCATTCAAGAATAATTTTCATTTAATGGTTAAAAATAATGTTTAAAGACTTAATATAATTCTGGATATGAATAAGATACAACCTATCCATAACAAACAAGTCTTACTTAACAAATTATATAAAGAAAAACGAATCAGTTAACACCCGAAACAGCGATAATACAAAGATATTTCTAACAAAGCAATGTTAAAAGATCATATATGATATGATATTAATGTTTATGATTATTGAATAATTTAATAACAATTATTTCACCATTATACATGATTTTAAACTACCCTCAACCAAGGAATAGTACAAGGTAAGGTTTTATTTTACAATCTCTTCATTATCCGAGGTTATTTATACGTAATTACTTACTGGGACCTCATTATCACCCACATCCATGTTTCTTAAAAATGTATTTCAAAAAATTATTACTATTTTATATAATGTTGGTTAAAGTTATTTATACACTTTTTTGACTTTTTATAAGATGTTTGTAAAGGAATCTTTCCGTCATTTTCCATACACAGTCCTTTTTAACCTTTTCAACAAAATTAATGTATATAACGACCCATACTTTACATACATTGTTATTACTTTAGAATTGAAGCATGCTTATTACATCATATAACAAAACCAGAAAAGGACCATATAGGTATAGTGTATTAAGAAACTGGGAAACATAAATAACTGGTTCATAAAGCGTCTACACTGTCTCCCATTTATTTCATCATAACTATAGTCCCTATCCTACTTAATAACCTTCTTCTTGAACTGGGGAAATAAAACATACAAAAGGGTGAGCTCAAATAATCAGTAAGGGTAAACAAAAAAAATATCAATCACATCATATACATAAGAACATAACTTTTGGAAATCTTAACCTGCAAAAGAAATCATAATCTCATAACATGGGAAAAATCATAGCAGTAAAATGTAATCCCAATAATCAAAAATTAAAACATGAAACTTTGTGGAATACACACATAATCATATAGAATCATTTCTTATTAGTCAAGGCTCATTGCCAAGACTATCTTAGTAGACAAAGTCCATTTCTGAACTGAGTTCATTCCTTGTTTCAGTCATGTTCCACTGAACCGGTTTAACCTGCCGTTCTAGCCATGTCTATCTCATGAGATATAAAATCTTTACCCAATGCATTGTAGGGAGATATAGGTCCCACCCATCTCATAATGATACCATTATTATGTGTGCCACAAAATCATAAACCATACATCATAGCATAACCCATGTAATAAAAATGGGATCTTAAACATCATGACATCATAAAACAATTCATATAAGATAAAGGAATTCATAAAAATATTTCCATCACAACATAATCAAATCCATGTAATAATAGGGATAGAAACAGAACCCTATATTATCTTAGATGGAAAATAATTTTGATAAAACACTTGAACTCCATTCTTGAGGAAAATATCCTTTCTACTTCAAAAACACTTTTCCTTTCTTAACATGTTATACAATTCTAAACTAAAATAATTTGATTAAAAATAAACTTTAAAACATGGAAAGGAAGCTTCTTGGAAATAATGTTTTCAAAATCCATTCATGTTGTATAAGTTAAAAAAACATTCTTCTTGTACTTTTGTCGGAAAAGTCAAAAAGTACCTCGTACGAAAAAAGAAAAAAGATTCCTTTCATATATTTTACTAAAAACTAACCGAAGGGTAAAATTGGATTTAAAAAATTGTAGGTGTATAGAAATTAAATTAAATATTGAGGAAACATGGATGTGGATGATAAAATACACCCCAGTAAATACCGAAGTATAAACAATCTCGGATAAAAATGAGATTGTGATATTTTCCATTACCTTAGGTCTGATTTGCTTCGTAAGTTTCTGAACCTCTTGTTTAATGATTTAAATAATGTTATTGACTTATTCCAGAATCATACTGATTTTTATGATATCATATATGGTCATATTATTAGCTTCTTATTAGTAATATTTCATTACTACTTGTTTATTCGGGTGTTTATTACTTTTTGTTATTATGCGTGTTTTGTCGAATAAATTCTTATAATTCTTTTTGGTTTATAGATACCTCATTTCCATAATGGTATTAGTGTAATATATATCATATTTATTCACTCAATTCATTTATATAATCATTACGCAATGAAGATCATGTATAACGAGTCGCATCACATCGTGGAGACGGTATTTCGTACGTACGCACGAGCGATGATATCGTTCCCATGATCGTGGAATTGTATGGGAATGTATGTATACTATTTCAGAATCAATATCACTTTATAATATTCATATATAGTCATTATTTACACCATTATACCCATCCAAATAAGGTGGCGGTGGAAAATATATTACACCACGGCGTGGAGACGGTATTCCGTACGTATGCACGTGCGGTGATTTCGTTTTCCGTAGGATGGATTGATGGTGAAATAGGGTTGTTTCATAAATATAATAACATATCAGTATATGAGTGATACTTATGTTATTACTTCATAATGAAACAACTAATGAAGAAGAAGTGTAAGAAGAAATAAAGTTGAAAGAATTGGTAATCGGACATTACCTCTTCTTTGAAGCGCCTCTTTGAGATCTCCATTTAGGGCACTAAAATTGGTCTTTAAAGAGGACCAGGACCTCTAGGATGTCTCTAAGTAAGTGGATAGGAGAAATTGGCAGGGTTTGTCCGATATTGAAGGCTCAAAGTGGTTTAAGGAATAGGGGAGGAGGTGCCCTCTTATAAGGGAGGAGAGGGGAACCTTTGGAATAACTAAAACTATTATTTTATTATAAAGTAAAATTCGGTTTTAAATAGCTCCAAATTGATTTATTTAGAATATAAGGTGGGGATGGGTCGAAATCCTCTCATCAAGTAGAATTTAGACAAGTTTAGGTTCCTATTTTAACCTTATCATTTATATTTAACATTAAGTAAAATAATTTTACTTTTATCGTGTCTTCTTGTGTTCTTACACTATAAGGTTAATAAACATACTATAGGCAGCCAAACGAACCCCAAGTTGTTTATTATTAATATATATAACCTTATATAAGTCATTTGTCTGAACCTTATATATTTAGGAATAAAATAACAATTACTAATATAATATTTGTTTTAAAAACTATTTTATGTCAATTTTGACACTATTTAGTAATTGATTTTTTTGAAAATCGTAACTGAATTATTAGTTTAGAAAAAGTTAATTAAATCAATACTAACATGTCATATTAACCTATAAAATCAGTGTAATTAATAAAAAGTCTCAAATTATATTTATTTGGATATTTATAACATCAATTATGTCAATATTTCATTAATAAGATAATTACTGCATCATCATTGTGTCATAAATAAATTAAATTATTTAAAGTCTAAAAATTACAAATAAAATATAATTATGTAGGAAATCTTTTTAGATTTCTAATAAATATTTATAGTCAAATTTATCTTATGTATAACGCTATATTAAAAATGATATACTTATTAAGCATTGATTTTAGCTATTTTAACCCTTCTTTAAATAAATTAATAATAATTGTCCTAATCTAATCCATGTGAGCCTAAATGATCATATGTTATTCCTAAGGTTGTTTTTTGTCGAATTACACTTATCCAATAGAATTAAGACATGTGTTAGGGTAATAATAATATCATGTTTACCCTTAATTACCCTATTTAATTTTAACCGTGGTAAATAAAAGTAAAAAGTTACTATTCACCAAAAATTATTTTCATCTCATTGAACCACATTTTGAGTTTATTCTTAAATTCCTACAACTCAATTGGGTCCATTCTATAAGGTGTCTTTGAAATAGGCAAAGCACCCGATACGAGTTATATTGAAAACTCAACTTCACGATTTGGTGGAAGACCCGGTAATTCCTCCGGAAAGACGAAATCAACTATGTCTCTAGGATTTTTTTGATTCCACTCACAGAAGATGTAAAATTAAGTTTTATAGAAAATTCAGTTTTTTCACTACCACTTAGTGGTTTCACTATTCACCAAAAATTGAAAGTTTTCAGAAAAATACCAAAATTTCACCCTAGGATAATTTCGATATTCCGAATCCAAAAATGAAGTCCATTTTGAAAAATAAAATTTATAAAATTTAAAAAAGTGGTTATTACTATTAATAACTACTATTTTTAATAATATTTTAATAGCATATTGTTGTTTAGTGAAACTCGGTATTGCGTACGATGCAAGCTATCGAAAAAGGTTGTGATTGCATGTAAAGAAAGCCAAGAAAGTGATGTGTGTAGTGAAAGATTACTTTGATAACATAAAAACAAAATATTTCTCATAAAAGTCTCGAGTGTTACATTCTACCCCCCTTAAAATGAATTTCACCCTCGAAATTCGTCACTTTGTAACAAACAGATGAGGATACCTCTCCCTCATCATATCCTCAAGCTCCCATGTAGCTTCTTCTAATTGGTGGTTCCACCATAAAACTTTCACCAAGCGAGTGGTCTTGTTTCGTAGGACTTTTTCACTACGATCTATAATCTATAACGGTTGTTCTTCATAAGAAAGATCTTTCTCCAGCGGTACAACTTCTGAGCTGAGTACATGTGAAGGATCAGGTATGTACATTCTCATGAGAGATACATGGAACACATCGTGAACTTGAGAGAGATTCGGTGGAATCACCAATCGGTAAGCTACCTTCCCAACACGATCTAGTATTTCGAAAGGACCGATATACCTAGGGCTCAACTTTCCCTTCTTTCCAAATCTCATTACTCTCTTCCAAGGAGATATTCTTAAGAACACTTTATCACCCACTTCAAACTCTGTATCTTTTCTTCGGTTGTCGACATAACTTTTCTGTCGACTCTGAGCTGCTCTTATGTGTTGTTGAATAGATCTGACCTTTTCTGCCATCTCATCAACAAGATCAGGTCCTAATAGCTTTCTTTCCCTAACTTCATCCCAGCAAGTTGGAGTCCTTCATTTCTTTCCATAGAGAGCTTCATAAGGAGCCATCTGAATACTGGAGTGAAAGCTATTATTATAAGAAAATTCCACCAAAGGTAGGTGTTGATCCCAACTACCTTTGAAATCCATAGAGCAAGCTCTCAACATATCTTTTAGAGTTTGAATTTTTCTCTCAGACTGATCGTCTGTTTGAGGATGATAAGAAGTGATGAAACTCAACTCTGTATCCAGAGTATGCTGAAGACTTCTCCAGAACATTGAGGTAAACCTCGGATCCCGATTAGATATAATAGAATGTGGTACTCCATGCAATATTACCACTTCCTTCACATATATCCTAGCAAGCTGATCCAGAGAGAAATACTCTATAATAGCGATGAAGTGTGCAGACTTTGTATGACGATCAACTATGACCCAGATAGCATTATTTCCTTTGGATATTTTAGGAAGTCCGGTGACAAAGTCCATAGTGATGTTTTCCCATTTCCATTCGGGTATAGGTAATGGTTGTAACATCCCCTTAGACTTTTGTCTCTCAGCTTTAACTTGCTGGAAAACCAAGCATCAAGAGACATATTTATCAACATCTATTTTCATGCCATCCCACCATAAGTACTCATTCGGGTCCCTATACATCTTCGTGCTTCCAGGATGAATAGAGAATGAAGAACTATGAGCCTCATCCAGCAGCTCCTTCTTGAATTCGGGGATGGGAGGAACACAAACCCGATTCCGGAACTTTATTATCCCATCACAATCAAGGTTGAATTCAGGAACATTTCTCACCTTCTTTTGTAACTCGACATCTTCTTTCTGTGCCTATTTAATCTTCAAATATATATATGGTTGAACATTCATTTGATAAAGATACGTTTTCCCCCCTTCCATTATAATTTCAACATCCATCCTTTGAAAATCCATAAATATTGGATCTTTTGTGATCCTCGTCATGGATAAACTGGCATGGTCTTGTCGACATAATGCATCTGCCACCTTGTTTGCTTTCCCAGGGTGGTAATGGATAGAGCATCTGTAATCCTTAATCAGCTCTAACCATCTTCTTTGGCGCATATTCAGCTCCTTTTGTGTGAAAATATACTTTACAATTTTATGATCAGTATAAATGTCACACCTTTCTCCATAAAGATAATGCCTCCAAATCTTTAATGCGAAGATTACCATAGCTAACTCTAAATCATGAGTTGGGTAATGTTGCTCATGTATTTTCAACTGTTGTGAGGCATAAGCTATCACCATATCATTTTGCATAAGAACACACCCCAATCCCTTCTTGGATGCATCACTGTAGATCAAAAACCTTTCTCCAGTACAAGGCAGTGTGCGCACAGGTGCACTGGATAACCTTCTCTTCAACTCCTTGAAATTCTCTTCACATTCCTCCGTCCAGACAAACTTAGCTCCTTTCCGAGTAAACTTAGTGAGTGGATTAGATAATCGTGAAAAAGATTTCACAAAACGTCGATAATATCCAGCCAAACCAAGAAAACATCGGATCTTAGTCATTATTGTTGGTCTCTACCATCTTTTGATAACCTCTGTTTTTGTTGGATCCACAGATATCCCCTCTTTTGAGATTATGTGACCCAAAAATGAAACTTTTTGAAGCCAAAATTCACACTTGGTAAATTTGGCATAAAGCTTCTCCTTCCTCAGGGTCTTCAATATAATTCTCAATTGATCTTCATGTTCTTCCTTGCTCTTTGAATATACCAGAATATAGTCTATAAAGACTACCACAAACTGATCAAGATAGTCTCTAAAGACTCTATTCATCAGATCCATGAAGATAGAAGGGGCATTAGTAAGACCAAATGGCATCACTATAAATTCATAGTGTCCATACCTTGTACGGAAAGCCGTCTTTGTTATATCCTCCCTTTTGACCCTTAATTGATGATACCCTGAACGAAGATCAATCTTGGAAAAGTATTGAGCTCCGCGTAGTTGGTCAAATATGTCATCAATGCGTTGGAGAGGATATTTGTTCTTGATAGTGATCTTGTTAAGTTCTCAAAAATCAATGCAGAGTCTCATTGATCCATCTTTCTTCTTAACAAACAGAACAGGTGCTCCCCAAGGTGACGCACTAGGGCGTATGAACCCCTTATCAAGATTTTCTTGGAGTTGCTTCTTCAATTCATGAAACTCAATTGGGGCCATTCTATAAGGTGTCTTTGAAATAGTCAAAGCACCCGGTACGAGTTCTATTGAAAACTCAACATCACGATTTGGTGGAAGACCCGGTAATTCCTCCGGAAAGACATCGTCAAACTCCCGTACAATGGGAATATTCTTAATCATGAGTTTCTCACCAACCATTTGAGATAAATAACCTTCATTTAGTGGAATCAAGACCATTAGATGGAAGAAATTTCCACTGGAAGGTTATGTTCATCCTTGGATTGATAGACGATCATAGATTGATCTGGAATATGAAATGTGACTTCCCTTATTTGGCAATTGATATGAGCTCCATATAAAGAAAGCCAATCCATGCCAATAATCACATAAAATTCCACTATAGGAAGGATCACAAGATTTGCAGGAAGCACTTTTCCACAAACTTCGATCGGAGAAGAATTATAAACTTTTGATGTGAATGTTGTGCCATTAGGGGTTGTCACAGCTAACTCAACATCTAATTGTTGAGGTAATACGGTGATATCCTTAGAAAATTCTTCAGAAATAAAGGAGTGGGTGGATCCAGAATCAAATAAAACATTTTCTACTTTAGAGTGGATGGTAAGTGTACCTTTCACCACATCGTTATCATACTCCACATCGCTGATAGAAATTGCATGTGACATTCCTTTATCTTTAGCCTTAAGATTTTGTTGACGTCGACCATCATCATCAACCCTTGGATTTGGGCATTGATTGGCATAATGCCCCATCTACTTGCACTTAAAACATTGAAGTGTAGTAGGTTAATTCTTCGTATCCCTTCCTTTGTTTGAATCATTAGACATCTTCTTCCCATTATTGGGGCATTAAAATGCCATATGACCTTCCTTTCCTCATTTGAAACATTTACTTGTCCCTTTAAGACAACTCCCTCCATGTTTCTTTCCACACTTTGAGAATAAGGGAAAGCTCATCTTCTTTTCAGTGTGCTCTTTAGATTTTCCTTTGAATTCCATTATCCTATTCTTATAAAACCCATATGAATGATGGGTTACTCCAATCTCCATCTCTAATTTGAGAGCACATCGAACAATTCCCTCATATCTATTGAAATCCCTTATGGATAACGCCCTTCGAAGACTTGGTTTGAAGCCACTAAAGAATCGATCGATCTTACTCTCAGGTTGGATAATAATACTAGAAGCGTACCTTGCAAGTCTTGTAAAATTTTCTTCATAGGTACCAACAGATTCATCATCCTTTTGCTTAAGTTCAAGAAACTCCTTCTCCATCTTTGTTTGGAGAATACGAGGGAAGTACTTGTTGAAAAATAAGTTCTTGAACTCGTCCCATTCCATGGACTCAATTTCATCCCTTTACCTCGTATTCTTAATAATATTCCACCATTGATCAGCATCACCTTCCAAACGATACACTTCTAAGATGACTTTATCATGTTCAGAACATTGAAGAACCGAAAATATCTTTTCAGTAGTACTAATCCATTGTTCAGCAACTAATGGATTAGTAGACCCGCTGAATGAAGGTGGACGTTGCCTCATGAAAGATTCAACAGAATGTTGCTCCTTCCTTTGCTCGTTTGTAAGTATTGCATGATTCATAGCATGAGAAAGTTGTGTGAGCATGGCTACAAAATTTTTCATTCCATCTCTCATAACGTTTGGTTTCTTAGGGGGACAATCATTTCATTGCCCGTCGCATTCCGCATTAACACGGTTCCTTCGGGTTCCAGCCATTGACTAAAACCAAGAAGAATAGTTTGAGCAACACTAATTATAATAGGAAAACCACATAATCAAGAATAAAATTTCACACTTAAGGTCTTATCCTAGGTTATTCATGGCCATTTCTAAAACACTAAGATTGTGTTCTATGCTTAGACTTATCCTTAGGGTTTTTACTAAGGCTGTCACATCCTAGTTTCCAAAGGTTGACTATACCTTTCCTCTGATACCAACTATAACGACCCATACTTTACATACATTGTTATTACTTCATAATTAAAGAACACTTATTACAACATATAACAAAACCAGGAAAGGACCGTATAGGTATAGTGTCTTTAGAAACTGGGAAACATAAACAACTGGTTCATAAAGCGTCTACATTGTCTCCCATTTATTTCATCATAACTATAGTCCCTTTTGGAATATCTTACTTAATAACCTTATTCCTGACCTGGGGAAATAAAACATTCAAAAGGGTGAGCTCAAATGCTCAGTAAGGTTAAACAAAATAAATATCAATCACATCATATACATAAGAACATAACTTTTGGAAATCTTAACCTACAAAAAAATCATAATCTCATAACATGGGATAAATCATAGTAGTGAAATGTAATTCCAATAATCATAACTTAAAACATGAAACATTGTGGCGTACACACATAATCTGTCACGACCCGTCCTCAGGGCCCGTGCCGTGACTACCCCAAGCCCGCCTTCCATAGGCCAGGGGCTGGCGACTAGCACCAAAGGCGTAAAATCCCGATAACTGGGAAGGCATTGCCTTTATAAAAGAAAACAAGCACCACAGAGTACAAGCGGAAGTAAAACACTAAGTACAAAGAAGAGCTGAAAAGTAAAAAGGGGCCGGAAATACAAGCCCAACTGTAAAGTACAACTCGAAAGGGAAAACAGCAACTGAAAAGTAAAGCTGCTACGCTGAGATGTCCACAGGAAATCCCACCTGAAGGGTGGGTACAGATAGCTCCTCTGCTCCTCGGGTCCCACCATCCGCTCCGAGTATGTCCCACCCAGTGGTCTGCCTCTAGGATCCGCCTCGTCGTATAGTCCACCTCCAGGTACCGTCCAGTCCTCGAACACTCGGCCTCTGTCAGCACTGTCCGTCGTCTGCAACCAACACAACGAGGTGCGGGCATAGCCCGTGCAGGGGTGAGTATAACGATACTCAGTAGGGACCCCGAGACCCTCAAGGTCTCACTAAAACCAACAAGGATAAACACAAGAAGATCTCAACAGATAAATTCTACTTAGGTATATGCCCATACATATACCTAAGTTATCAAGTAACCCATCTCAATCATGAGGAAACACAAGGATTGTGAAAACGACGGATAACCACTACTCGGGTATATGCCCATACATATACCAAAGTTAGCAAGTGACCCATCTCAATCATGAGGTAAACACAAGGTCAAAAGTCTCAGCTCAAACCAGGATTTTCATTATCGAAACCGTAACTGCTGAAGAGCTCCGTCTCTAGAGTGTACAGTGGTCCTGTCACGACTCCGAGGCCGCCGCTCACTAACCTAAGACTGCTGAAGTACTCCTCCTGTCGAGTACTGCAGGTCTGCTGCCAACTACCAGGCGCTCCGTCCGCTGAGGGTCTGCTGCCAAATACCGGGCGCTACCCAGATAGCCTACTGAGGTACTCCTCCTGTCGAGTACCGCGGGTCTGCTGCCAACTACCAGGCGCTCCGTCCGCCGTGGGTCTGCCGCCAAATACCGGGCGCTCCGTCCACTGGGCTAGTCGACTCACTCCAAGTCGAGTCGGTCAAGCAGTCGTCAGGTCTCAGCCGGCTACACGGTCTCCGTACTCTGCACGCTCGTCTCCGGGAGGGTCCGCTCCACGAGCTACTGGTCGATACTCCAAGTATCACAAAGTCCCGCAAAGAAGTATCTCAAAAGTCCGTCTCGTCACAGGGGTCTCAACGCAACAGACGGCGCGTCGATCGGACGCCCGGTCTGTGAGTTATGAGCCTTTTCGTCCCAGGGGCCCGGTTGGATTCGAGAGCGAAACCAATTCCGGCCGTATCTCAACTGTACCCCGAACTCCCATAGGGTAAACTCAAAGGGACCGTTACTCAACGTAACCACCAACGCCGCTGACGGCTCGTCAAGCGGACGTCCTGTCTGTAAGATATCAGCTTTCCCGATCCAGGGGCCCGGTTGGATTTCGAGTACAATCCAACCCGGCCATACTCCGACTGTATCCAAAACTCGGGCGGAGTATGTCAAAAGTTCCGTCTCATCAAGAGGAAGTCAATGAAACAGACGGCGCGTCAATCGGACGCCCGGTCTGTGAGTTATTGGCATTTTCGTCTCCGGGGCCCGGTTGGTTTTTAAGGCAAAACCAATCCGACCGTACTCCACCTGCGTCCAAACCTCAGGCGGAGTATGCCAAAAGATCTAACTCACTAAAAGGAACACAACGCGACTGACGGCGCGTCAATCGGACGTTCGTGGCTCAAGATATGAGCGTTTCCGCTCCGAAGGCCCGGTTGGTTTCGTGAACGAACCAACCCGGCCGAACTCAAAGTAATCCGAAACCTTGAGTGCGATATACCGAAACGACCGTCTCGATCCAAGGATCGCGTTGCCGCTGACGGTTCGTCGATCGGAGGTCCGAGGCTCAAGTTATGAGCAAAAAACCAAATCCGGTTCGAAACGGGGGGTCCGGGTCCGGGCCGACCCGGCCCGACCCCCCCTGGGCGGCGCGGTGGCCGGCGGCGGCGGCCGGCGGCGGCGGACGGCGGCGGCGCGGCGGCCGGCGGCGACGCGGCGGCGGGCCGCGGTGGCGGCGGCGGCGGCGCTTGGCGCCGCACGGGGTGGCAGCACGCGGGGCTCAGCCCCGCGGTTCCTTCAAAAAAAACGGCGCGGCGACTGCCGCGCCCCTGTTTGAAACCGCCCCACGAGGGGCCGGTTTATTTAAGAGAGCCAGGGGGGCCGGCTGCCCCCCTCCTTCAAGAACCCCCCCCCCCCTTTAAGAGGGGGGTTTTTAAGGGAAAGCCGGGGAATTAATTTCCCCGGTTTTTAAGTTATCCGGCCGGCCAGCTGGCCGGCCGGTTTTCTCAAACGGGACCGGAATTTCCGGTCCCCTTCTTCGGCTTCCGACGCCGGCGGCCCGGCCGCCGGTCTTCCCTTCCGCCGCGGCCCGGAACCGGCCGTGGTCTCCTCGTCCCGCCGCGGCCCGGAACCGGCCACGGCGTTCGTCATCCGGCGCGGTGCGACGGCACCGCGCCCCTTTCGCCGTGCCATGAATCCTTCCAACGCGGCGCGACGGCGTCGCGTTCTTGAAGATTTTTCCTTGACGTAGTGTGACGGCGCCGCGTAAATTATTTGTACGATCATCCGCGTGGTGCGACGGCACCACGCCACTTGCTTCCACCCGCATGAATAAACATGAACGATGGAGGGGGGGGTTCGGCCGTGTTCGTGCGGTCCGGCCCCCCTCACGTTATAATAATAACGCAACTTAAAACATTCAAAAGTCTCATGTTTGACATGCGAAGTCCATGATCAAGAAATGGAATAAATTAACAAAAATCAACAACCCCTACCTCGGGTTTAAGATTCGAAGATTCTTCTACGTTCCGCGGAAGACGACGTCGCGGAGGTCGGGCGACGCGGTCGTCGTTCGTCAAATTCAACGACGAAGAGGCGCGTCCGAAGAGGCACGTCGTTGGCGAATCATTGTACGCCGACGAAGGTTGTCCGAGGAAGGTGCGGTGTTCTCTCTCGTTGACACTGAAGACGAAGAAGAGCGGAGCGGCGTTCTTCGTCGGAACTTGAGCGTTCTACGTCAAGTCTCGAGGAAAGTCAAATAATAAAGGAAACAACAAACTCAAGAACCCCTACCTCGATAATCACACGTTGACGTAGTCGTGGAATATCGGTGTCGATCCCTTTGACGTCGGAGGAAGAGTCGTTGTCGATGGCGTTCGTCGCGGAAAACCGTCGCGGAAGAGATGACGCAGAAGTAGTACGTCGCGTCGCGGATACGGCGTCGCAGATGGATCGTGTTCTTCGGCGGAGAAGTTCTTCGTTGAAGAACGACGTTCTTCGCGTTCTTCGTTGAGTTGAAGAAGAAAGAAAAGCCCTCAACCACTTCAAGATGGCTAAGAGTTCTAACCAAACAAAATAAGACAAAGTCTTATTTAATTCACAAAAGAATTTCAAAGGTTTGAAATTCAAAATGGCTAACTCCAAAATTAACTCACTTATTTAATATACAAGAGTTGTATAATTAAAAAGAAGTTAAGTTATCAAGCCATTAAGAGGGAGAGTGGGGAGTTGAAAAGGTGGGGGTTCGTGTGGGCCCCACCACTCTTAATCCTCTCAAGGGAGGTTAAGTGGGTGTGGGTCCCACTTCCAACCTCCTTTGAGAGGTTTTAAGAAGTTATAAATAAAATTTGTCTTACACAATTTTATTTAACTTAACTGAAAAACCCAAAAACTAACTTCCAACTCGCAACAAACGCAACTCCCGAAAAGGTCTCTTTAAACGAAAATCGGCGCTGCGAGTTCATCGGTGCCCTCGGATTTCAATTCCGAGCACCGGATCAAAAGTTAGGAATTCCCGCTCGTTCGTTCACTGAACGTACCCGAGCCAAACTTCGGAAATTAATTCCGGGCACTCCGGGCCTCGGAATCAGCTACCGTCTGAAACCGCGTTCTTGTAAAATTCTAAAGAAAATTAAGAAAAAAATTTCCTTGAATTTTACGGGTCTTTACATTACTCCCACCTCAGGGCTTTACGTCCCCGTAAAGCTACATCTAAAACTAGGGAAACAAAAGAGGGTACTGAGCACACATCTGAGCCTCCCGCTCCCATGTGATCTCCTGGAGATTCCCGTGCCGCCATCTGTTGCGCACAAGAGGAATCGATCGCCCATGTAGGACCCGCTCCTGTCGGTCCTCTATCTCCACCGGGACCTCCGTAAAAGTCACCCCATCGTCAACGTCAAGCTTCCCATGGTCAAAGATGTGCGTCGGGTCGTGCACGTATCTCCTCAGCTGAGACACGTGGAAGACGTCGTGCACCCGGTGCAACTGAGGTGGTAGAGCCAGGCGATAAGCCACCTCACCAACCCTGCTGAGGACCTGGAAGGGTCCGATGAAGCGCGGAGATAACTTGTCGCCTCGGCCAAATCTCCGAATACCACGTCGAGGTGAGATCCGCAAGAAGACGTGGTCGCCATCCTCGAACTCTAGTGGCCTCCGCCTCCTGTCAGCGTATGACTTCTGCCGGCTCTGTGCTGTCCTCATCCGCTCCTGGATGACATGGACCTCTTCTGACGTGGCCCGGACCATCTCTGGTCTCATAAGAGCTGCGATATTTCTTCTTTGCCGATAAGAGAAACCTGGTCTCATCCCCTGGATGAACCACATTCTTTGCCTAAAACAGTCAATCCTAACATGGATGATACTAATCCATACCAAGGATGACGTCGTAAGGCCTCGACGCTACTACTAAGAGATCCAACCGTTACTCTCACCTCCAAGGGTTGAGTCACACTGTCGGAATCAGTGTGTGGTAACTGGTCTCCTCTAGTAGATGTCTCACAAGTGAGGGTCAAGTCAACAGTCAACTGGAACCTCTTAGTAACATCACAAAAGAGGACAGGAATGAAAACATCACAAAGGTATGCGTCTTTTATTATTGCAGCTCATAAAACAAGACGCTACACAAAAGCAACATCAACATGGAACTAGAAGTATAAAAGACGTATCCACTAGTTCCTCCCCTGTCCACCTGCTCCCAGAGCTCCAGCATTTGTCGCTGCCTCAACCTCGGTGGCTCCCTTCAAGCCTGCGGATCGAGGAGTCGGACAGTCACGTGCCAGGTGACCCTTTCCGCGGCATGAGTAACACAACCTGCTCCTTGCACGGCTAGCTCTGTTCCCACTCCGGGTGCCCTGCACCACCGGTCCTAAAACCCGAGATCGCCCAACTGCTGGTCTGGTCCTCCTGGACCTCTGCATCATCTGTCTACTACCCACAGATGACTCGGCTTCTGATCAAAAAACACGAGGCAAAGGCAGAATCTCCTGTACACGCTCGGGGTGTAGAGATACTGGCACAAACTCCACCCTGAAGAAGGTCTCGAAGTCTTCCCATGCGAAGTTCATCTCATCGCAAAACTGAAACAAGTGGCTCCACAACCTACCTGCTGCTGCGTGTAGTAGGCTCGCAGCGAGGATCACCATGAGGTCTGCTGGTGTCCTCACTAGCCTAAACACTCGTACCACTGCCTCCAGCCAGTCCTCTGCAGCCTGGGGGTCCGTCTCCCCGCGAAACCTGGGCGGTCGCTGGCGCTGAAACTCATGCAGTGCGCTGAGGCGACGTGCATCGTCAGCGGCTGCTGCTGGAAGCATCGGGGGCTCGGCGGGTAGAGCTACCGCCGGTGCCACTGCTGACAAAGGGCCCCGCACCGAGGCCTCGTCGCTCGGTGGACTGTCGTCACATTCGATTCTCGGAACCCTAGCTGGCTGCCGTCGTGGGGCCATCCTGAAAGAAACAACGTAACACGATCAAACAATTATACCTGGTGAGCTGACCTGGTTTGAGCTGTTTTAAGGGGAAAAACTTTTGAAAACACACACGCAATCAGTGTTTTCGTGCACAAAGTCGGAAATCAGTTGTCAGGGTCCTGGTGTATGGATACGTCGGCCGCCCGCACCAACACTGGACTCCCTGAACTGAAAACCACACTCGGTACCCTTAACACTATTGCTTCACAGAAAGAAAGATCAGAGTCTGCGGTAGAACCGACCACCTCTGATACCAATTTGTCACGACCCGTCCTCGGGGCCCGTGCCGTGACTACCCCAAGCCCGCCTTCCATAGGCCAGGGGCTGGCGACTAGCACCAAAGGCGTAAAATCCCGATAACTGGGAAGGCATTGCCTTTATAAAAGAAAACAAGCACCACAGAGTACAAGCGGAAGTAAAACACTAAGTACAAAGAAGAGCTGAAAAGTAAAAAGGGGCCGGAAATACAATCCCAACTGTAAAGTACAACTCGAAAGGGAAAACAGCAACTGAAAAGTAAAGCTGCTACGCTGAGATGTCCACAGGAAATCCCACCTGAAGGGTGGGTACAGATAGCTCCTCTGCTCCTCGGGTCCCGCCATCCGCTCCGAGTATGTCCCACCCAGTGGTCTGCCTCTAGGATCCGCCTTGTCGTATAGTCCACCTCCAGGTACCGTCCAGTCCTCGAACACTCGGCCTCTGTCAGCACTGTCCGTCGTCTGCAACCAACACAACGAGGTGCGGGCATAGCCCGTGCAGGGGTGAGTATAACGATACTCAGTAGGGACCCCGAGACCCTCAAGGTCTCACTAAAACCAACAAGGATAAACACAAGAAGATCTCAACAGATAAATTCTACTTAGGTATATGCCCATACATATACCTAAGTTATCAAGTAACCCATCTCAATCATGAGGAAACACAAGGATTGTGAAAACGACGGATAACCACTACTCGGGTATATGCCCATACATATACCAAAGTTAGCAAGTGACCCATCTCAATCATGAGGTAAACACAAGGTCAAAAGTCTCAGCTCAAACCAAGATTTTCATTATCGAAACTGTAACTGCTGAAGAGCTCCGTCTCTAGAGTGTACAGTGGTCCTGTCACGACTCCGAGGCCGCCGCTCACTAACCTAAGACTGCTGAAGTACTCCTCCTGTCGAGTACTGCGGGTCTGCTGCCAACTACCAGGCGCTCCGTCCGCTGAGGGTCTGCTGCCAAATACCGGGCGCTACCCAGATAGCCTACTGAGGTACTCCTCCTGTCGAGTACCGCGGGTCTGCTGCCAACTACCAGGCGCTCCGTCCGCCGTGGGTCTGCCGCCAAATACCGGGTGCTCCGTCCACTGGGCTAGTCGACTCACTCCAAGTCGAGTCGGTCAAGCAGTCGTCAGGTCTCAGCCGGCTACACGGTCTCCGTACTCTGCACGCTCGTCTCCGGGAGGGTCCGCTCCACGAGCTACTGGTCGATACTCCAAGTATCACAAAGTCCCGCAAAGAAGTATCTCAAAAGTCCGTCTCGTCACAGGGGTCTCAACGCAACAGACGGCGCGTCGATCGGACGCCCGGTCTGTGAGTTATGAGCCTTTTCGTCCCAGGGGCCCGGTTGGTTTCGAGAGCGAAACCAATTCCGGCCGTATCTCAACTGTACCCCGAACTCCCATAGGGTAAACTCAAAGGGACCGTTACTCAACGTAACCACCAACGCCGCTGACGGCTCGTCAAGCGGACGTCCTGTCTGTAAGATATCAGCTTTCCCGATCCAGGGGCCCGGTTGGATTTCGAGTACAATCCAACCCGGCCATACTCCGACTGTATCCAAAACTCGGGCGGAGTATGTCAAAAGTTCCGTCTCATCAAGAGGAAGTCAATGAAACAGACGGCGCGTCAATCGGACGCCCGGTCTGTGAGTTATTGGCATTTTCGTCTCCGGGGCCCGGTTGGTTTTTAAGGCAAAACCAATCCGACCGTACTCCACCTGCGTCCAAACCTCGGGCGGAGTATGCCAAAAGATCTAACTCACTAAAAGGAACACAACGCGACTGACGGCGCGTCAATCGGACGTTCGTGGCTCAAGATATGAGCGTTTCCGCTCCGAAGGCCCGGTTGGTTTCGTGAACGAACCAACCCGGCCGAACTCAAAGTAATCCGAAACCTTGAGTGAGATATACCGAAACGACCGTCTCGATCCAAGGATCGCGTTGCCGCTGACGGTTCGTCGATCGGAGGTCCGAGGCTCAAGTTATGAGCGAAAAACCAAATCTGGTTCGAAACGGGGGGTCCGGGTCCGGGCCGACCCGGCCCGACCCCCCCTGGGCGGCGCGGTGGCCGGCGGCGGCGGCCGGCGGCGGCGGACGGCGGCGGCGCGGCGGCCGGCGGCGGGCCGCGGTGGCGGCGGCGGCGGGCCGCGGTGGCGGCGGCGGCGGGCCGCGGCGGCGGCGCTTGGCGCCGCACGGGGTGGCAGCACGCGGGGCTCAGCCCCGCGGTTCCTTCAAAAAAAACGGCGCGGCAACTGCCGCGCCCCTGTTTGAAACCGCCCCACGAGGGGCCGGTTTATTTAAGAGAGCCAGGGGGGCCGGCTGCCCCCCTCCTTCAAGAACCGCCCCCCCTTTAAGAGGGGGGTTTTTAAGGGAAAGCCGGGGAATTAATTTCCCCGGTTTTTAAGTTATCCGGCCGGCCAGCTGGCCGGCCGGTTTTCTCAAACGGGACCGGAATTTCCGGTCCCCTTCTTCGGCTTCCGACGCCGGCGGCCCGGCCGCCGGTCTTCCCTTCCGCCGCGGCCCGGAACCGGCCGTGGTCTCCTCGTCCCGCCGCGGCCCGGAACCGGCCGCGGCGTTCGTCATCCGGCGCGGTGCGACGGCACCGCGCCCCTTTCGCCGTGCCATGAATCCTTCCAACGCGGCGCGACGGCGTCGCGTTCTTGAAGATTTTTCCTTGACGTAGTGCGACGGCGCCGCGTAAATTATTTGTACGATCATCCGCGTGGTGCGACGGCACCACGCCACTTGCTTCCACCCGCATGAATAAACATGAACGATGGAGGGGGGGGTTCGGCCGTGTTCGTGCGGTCCGGCCCCCCTCACGTTATAATAATAACGCAACTTAAAACAGTCAAAAGTCTCATGTTTGACATGCGAAGTCCATGATCAAGAAATGGAATAAATTAACAAAAATCAACAACCCCTACCTCGGGTTTAAGATTCGAAGATTCTTCTACGTTCCGCGGAAGACGACGTCGCGGAGGTCGGGCGACGCGGTCGTCGTTCGTCAAATTCAACGACGAAGAGGCGCGTCCGAAGAGGCACGTCGTTGGCGAATCATTGTACGCCGACGAAGGTTGTCCGAGGAAGGTGCGGTGTTCTCTCTCGTTGACACCGAAGACGAAGAAGAGCGGAGCGGAGTTCGTCGTCGGAACTTGAGCGTTCTACGTCAAGTCTCGAGGAAAGTCAAATAATAAAGGAAACAACAAACTCAAGAACCCCTACCTCGATAATCACACGTTGACGTAGTCGTGGAATATCGGTGTCGATCCCTTTGACGTCGGAGGAAGAGTCGTTGTCGATGGCGTTCGTCGCGGAAAACCGTCGCGGAAGAGATGACGCAGAAGTAGTACGTCGCGTCGCGGATACGGCGTCGCAGATGGATCGTGTTCTTCGGCGGAGAAGTTCTTCGTTGAAGAACGACGTTCTTCGCGTTCTTCGTTGAGTTGAAGAAGAAAGAAAAGCCCTCAACCACTTCAAGATGGCTAAGAGTTCTAACCAAACAAAATAAGACAAAGTCTTATTTAATTCACAAAAGAATTTCAAAGGTTTGAAATTCAAAATGGCTAACTCCAAAATTAACTCACTTATTTAATATACAAGAGTTGTATAATTAAAAAGAAGTTAAGTTATCAAGCCATTAAGAGGGAGAGTGGGGAGTTGAAAAGGTGGGGGTTCGTGTGGGCCCCACCACTCTTAATCCACCCAAGGGAGGTTAAGTGGGTGTGGGTCCCACTTCCAACCTCCTTTGAGAGGTTTTAAGAAGTTATAAATAAAATTTGTCTTACACAATTTTATTTAACTTAACTGAAAAACCCAAAAACTAACTTCCAACTCGCAACAAACGCAACTCCCGAAAAGGTCTCTTTAAACGAAAATCGGCGCTGCGAGTTCATCGGTGCCCTCGGATTTCAATTCCGAGCACCGGATCAAAAGTTAGGAATTCCCGCTCGTTCGTTCACTGAACGTACCCGAGCCAAACTTCGGAAATTAATTCCGGGCACTCCGGGCCTCGGAATCAGCTACCATCTGAAACCGCGTTCTTGTAAAATTCTAAAGAAAATTAAGAAAAAATTTTCCTTCAATTTTACGGGTCTTTACATAATCATAGAGGATCATTTATTATTATTCAAGGCTCATTTCCAAGACTATCTTAGTAGACAAATTCCATTTCTGAACCGAGTTCATTCCTCATTTCAGTCCTGTTTCACTGAACCGGTTTAACCTTCCGTTCCATCCATGTCTATCTCATTAGATATAAAATCTTTACCCAATGAATTGGAGGGAGATATAGGTCCCACCCATCTCATAATGATACCATTCTTATGTGTTCCACAAAACCATAAACCATACATCATAGCATAACCCATGTAATAAAAATGGTAATCTTAAACATCGTGACATCATAAAACAATTCATATAAGATAAAGGAATTCATAAAAATATTTCCATCACAACATAATCAAATCCATGTAATAATAGGGATATAAATAGTACCCTATATTATATTAGATAGAAAATTATTTTGATAAAACACTTTAACTCCATTCTTGAGGAAAATATCCTTTCTACTTCAAAAACACTTTTCCTTTCTTAACATGTCATACAATTCTAAACTAAAATAAGTTGATTAAAAATAAACTTGAAAACGTGTAAAGGAAGATTCTTGGAAATAATGTTTTAAAAATCCATTCATGCTGTATAAGTTAAAAAAACATTCTTCTTGTACTTTTGTCGGAAAAGTCAAAAAGTACCTCGTACGAAAAATGACAAAAGATTCCTTTCATATATTTTACTAAAAACTCACCAAAGGGTAAAATTGGATTTAAAAATTGTATGTGTATGGAAATAAAATTACATATTGAGAAAACGTGGATGTGTATGATAAAATACACCCCAGTAAATACTAATGTATAAACAATCTTGGATAAAAATGAGATTTTGATATTTTCCCTTACCTTAGGTCCGATTTGCTTCATAAGTATCCGAACCTCCTGTATAATGATTTAAATAATTTTATTGACTTATTCCAGAATAATAGTTGTTTTTATGATATCATATATGTTCATATTCTTAGCCTCTTATTAGTAATATTTCATTACTACTTGTTTATTCGGATGTTTATTACTTTCTGTTCTTATGCGTGTTTTGTCAAAATAAATTCTTATAATTATTTTTAGGTTATAGATACATCATTTCCAGAATGTTATTAGTGTAATATATATCATATTTATTCACTCAATTAATTTATATAATCATTATGCAATGAAGATCATGTAGAACGAATCGCATCAAATCGTGGAGACGGTATTCCGTACGTACACCCGAGCAATGATATCGTTCCCATGATCGTGGAATTGTATTGGAGTGTATGTATACTATTTCAGAATCAATATCACTTTATAATAGTCATATATAGTAATTATTTACACCATTATACCCATCCAAGTAAGGTGGTGGTGGAAAATAGATTACACCGCGGCGTGGAGACGGTATTCCGTACGTACGCACGCGTGGTGATTTCGTTTTCCGTAGGATGGATAGATTGTGAAATAGGGTTGTTTCATACTTATAATAACATATCAGTATATTATTGATACTGATGTTGTTACTTCAGAATGAAACAACTAAAGAATAAGAAGTGGAAGAAGAAATAAAGTTGAAAGAATTGGTAATCGGACACTACCTCTTCTTTGAAGTGCCTCTTTGAGATCTCCTTTTATGGCACTAAAATTGGTCTTTGAAGAAGACCAGGACCTCTATGTTGTCTCTAGGGAAGTGGAGAAGAGAAATTGGCAGGGTTTGGCAGAGCTTGAAGGCTCAAGGTGGTGTGAGGAAGAGGGGGAGGAGGTTCCCTTTTATAAGGAAGGAGAGGGGCACCTTTGGAATAACTAAAACTATTATTTTATTATAAAGTCAAATTCGGTTTTAAATAGCTCCAAATTGATTTATATTGAAGCTAAGGTAGGGATGTGTCAAATTCCTCTCATCCAATAGAATTTAGACAAGTTTAGGTTCCTATTTTAACCTTATCATTTAGATTTAACATTAAGTAAAATAATTTTACTTTTACCGTTTCTTCTTGTGTTCTTACACTATAAGGTTAATAAACTTACTATAAGCAGACAAACAAACCCCAAGTTGTTTATTATTAATATATATAACCTTATATAAGTCATTTGGCTGAACCATAGATTTTTAAAAATAAAATAACAATTACTAATATAATATTTGTTTTAAAAACTATTTTATGTCAATTTTGACACAATTTAGTAATTGATTTTTTTGAAAATCATAACAGAATTATTAGTTAGAAAAAAGTTAATTAAATCAATAATAACATGTCATATTAACCTAGAAAATTAGTTTATTTCATAAAAAGTCTCAAATTATATTTATTTGGGTATTTATAACATCAATTATGTCAATATTTCATTAATAAGATAATTACTACATCATCTTTGTGTCATAAATAAATTAAATTATTGAAATTCTAAAAATTACAAATAAAATATCATTATGTATGAAATATTTTTAGATTTATAATGAATATTTATAGTCGAATTTATCTTATGTATAACCACATATTAAAAATGATATACTTATTAAACTTTGATTTTAACTATTTTAACACTTCATTAAATAAAATAATAATAAATGTCTTAATCTAATCCAAGTGGGCCTAAATGGTCATATTTTATTCCTAAGGTTGTTTCTGGTCCAATTAAACTTATCCAATAGAATTAAGACAGGTGTTAGGGTAATAATAATATCATTTTTACCCTTAATTACCCTATTTACTTTTAACCGTGGAAAATAAAAGTAAAAAGTTACTATTCACCAAAAATTATTTTCATCTCATTGAACCATATTTTACTTACTGACATCAACCGTGTGTCTCGGATTTTTGATATTCCACTCACATAAGCGGGAAAATTCAGTTTTATGAAAAATTCAGTTTTTTAACTACCACTTAGTGGTTTCACTATTCATTACAAATTGAAAGTTTTCAGAAAAATACCAAAATTTCACCCTAGGCTAATTTTGATATTCTGAATCCAAAATGAATCCATTTTGAAAAACAAAATTTATAAAATTTCAAAAAGTGGTTATTACTATTCATAACGGCTAGTTTTAATAATATTTTAATAGCATATCGTTGTTTATTGACACTCGGTATTGCGTACGACGCAAACTATCGAGGAAGGTCGTGATTGCATGTAAAGAAAGCCAAGAAAGTGATGTGTATAGTGAAAGATTCCTTTGATAACATAAAAACAAAATATTTCTCATAAAAGTCTAGGGTGCTACAATGTAAGAATGCCTTTTTTAACTTATACGGCGGGTGCGGCTATTTTCTACCGTTAGAAAATCGCCAAAGCTTCCCTTACAATCTTAAAAGAATATTTTCAAAGTAAATTTTTTCTTTTATAATTATGTGACTTTTAAATTATTTAAAAAAAAGAGATATTTCTCTCAAATAGTTTTTATTTCATCTATGTCAACATCATTTGATGGATTTTAAGCTTATTTGAAGTTGATATATTATGATACAAAACGTCAATATTGTTTTGAAGGTTTTGTGATTTGTTTCAATGTGGATGTGTTATTTTTATACCAATCATGGTTTATGGATAATGTATTTACATTTCTTATGCTAGTTTTAATGTGAATTCTTATGTTATGTTTAATCCTTTTCATATGGGGATGCATTGGACTTAGTAAGTGACATGTGGAGCCCGCTATAGCTCCTCGATGCATCGGTAGGTCTCATGAGACAAACTAGTGTCTTGGCATAAGGCCTTTAAAAAATCTTATTTGTAGTCTTGGCACAATGCCTTGACTATGTGGTTATGATGGTCTGGAATTATGCATTCCATCATTATGAAAGTGGTTATTGATATTGCATGTGATTATTCGACTAGTAGAATATCCATGTGAATATGTAAATGGAATTATTTCATTTTATTTTTTCCATATTATTCTGAAGTTTGTGTATAAAAGGCTTTTGTTTTAGTTATACATTTCCTTAAATGTTTATGCTTATTTATGAAAGTATCGTCTATATTGTTATCCTTACTGGGAATTTGATCTCACCCCTTTCCATGTTTTATTTTTTCCAGGATGTAAAGAAGTATTTTATGAATGACATGTAGGGATAGTATAAGGGGATATGAGTGTGGAGACAAGTTTTTGTTGTAGTTTTCATTTTATGATGTAATGTAAGACTTATTAATATATCTAGTGTTTCAAAGGCTACTAAACTAATCGGTCTTTCAAGTCATGATATTTTGTGATCATGCCAGTGTTATGTAATAATGCACTGACTCTGGGTAACTAGGGTCGGGGCGTTACACAGGGGTTGGTTAAGGCTACTACATGGTGTGTACCTTTAATAAACACACCATGTAGTTTTCTTTTTATTTGATAAATCAGAGAGGGGTCATGTCTCATGTCCAGAACTTATTTCTTCTACCCATGGTTTGTACAGGAGAGAGAAAAAATGACCGATGAACTTAAGACCCCTCTCTATTCTCTGTCTAAACTCTGATTGAGACATTATAAGGTGAGTTGGAATCCCACCAGTGATTTCTCAAAACCCCTAGAGAATTTATTCCTAATTATTCATCTCTGGTGAGTTATTAAATATTGGGAATTTGCATCCTTTGTAGATCTATTCCATTTTAGGCCGATTCAAGGGCCTAAATTCAAGAGTAATGATTATACGACATCAAGGTAGGTGGTTTGTTCCTTTCATTTTTCATCTTTGAATTTTATGTGCTAAAAGTTTCGTATACCCACATTTGGGGTATTGCGTGTTTTGAAATTAAAACTTGTGTATTACTTGTTATGGTATAGTTGATTGATAAAAGGTTAGTTATATATGTGTAAGGTTAAATACCTTGGTTAAGGGACACCCCATGGGTGAGTTTCCCTTGTTTGACCATTTATGGCCACTTGGTCTAGGTTTCCTATTAGGATTGCCTTTTTCCATGACTTATTTTGTTAGGATGGAGTTACTAATTATATGAGATGCATGTGATATGCATTGTGAAAGTTTGACCAAAAGGGAATTTGACTGTGAGAGCTTCCTGAGGTAGGGTCATTTATGTATGTTTTACGGTTGTGTGACCAAAGGGCACTGACTGTGAGAGCTGCTAGGTTGTCGTCGAACTTGGGATTTAGACTATGAGAGCATTCCCAGGTAGTTGTTTATAATTTATTGAAAGTATGTTATACCCTAGTAAATTGACCGTGAGAGCTTCAAGGTGGTTGTTATATTTTATTGATGCTATGTTGACCAAGGGACATTGATCGTGAGAGATACCCAGGTGGTTGTTTGTAAATGATATTGCTAAGTTAGACCAAAGGGGTTAGACTGTGACAGCTTCCCATAGGGTCATTATTAAATTATTATTGTTATGTTAGACCAGGGGGATTAGACTGTGAGAACTGTCCCAAAGGGTCATGATTGAATAATTGAATGATTATGACGAGTCTTCCAAGCCAAATTAAAAGCTTAGACTCGATATTACTTGATTGTTAGATGGTCTTCTAAGACATCTGTGTTTACTATCATATAAGGGATACATAGATTAGGCTATATCCCAAGTTTTACATGATTCAACCATGGAATAATTAATGTTAAATGAATGTAATTTGAAAACTATAGGATTGTTTACTTTAGTGTGCTTCCATATTTGTTGCTTCATTTATACATATTTTCTTCTATATATATTCACTGACAGTTAGGCACAGATGTTTTTGTGTTTTCCTACTGGGATTATTTTCACACCCACTTTGGGTCATGATTTTGGACCCAACGGATTATATGGTTGCATGTATAGATAAGGGAAATATCCCTTCTTCATCAGGTACTTTATTGTAGTTTGAGCTGTTGAGCATGTGACCAAGTTGAGGCTTGCGATTCTATTGGATTTTACCTCTTTTAAATACTTTCGTTCCAGTATTGTGTTTCCTACATTATGACTTATTTGGCTGGTTTCCTAGACACATGTGACATGCATCATTATATATATGCTCTAGTTGTTATATTTATGTCAGTCTTCTATTGTTTACTTCTATTGTATGATATTACTACATCTGTTACGGTTTACTATTTGTTTTCAACTGTTCATACTCTGCCAAAGAGGGTATAGTTTCCCCATTATCAGACATTGACCCTCACTGCTAGTCAATTGCCTCTGGTGTTTTTTGAAATCTGCATGAGGTCATGTGGTCAACCGGGTTCGACACACCTTTGGATGGCACCCGGATCCGGGACGTTACAAAGTGGTATTATAGGAGGTTTATTTTCTACTTTGTCTTACTATTTAGATCCTATAGATAGGGATAGGAAGGAATAGGTAGTTGGTAATAATTTATGCCTAGTAGTAGCTAACCCGTGTATAAGGAAAATCCAATTTACCATGAAAATTACAATTTTTATGGATTTGCAATTGTCACAGTTGATTTTATTTCACTATTGGGTGAAACACTTGTTTTTTTCTATTATTGTCGATATCATTGCTATTATATTTATGTTTCAACTCGATGATATGAGGGTATTCCATCTCATTAATCATATAGGAAATTGATAGAGATCACATGTCATGCATTTTTTCATGCCATTTAGGTTGAATTACTGATTGCATGTTGTTGTGATAGATGTTCTTCTAGATATGAATGCTGTTGTGATAGAAGATATAATAGAAATACCTTCTATTTTTTATATGGTATTGCAATATGTAAAGTTTCATTTGGATGGATTCCATGCTTTGGTTCATAAGGTGTTATGGGCAATCTTGGATTCGAATTTTGTGGATCATGTTGATCTTTAATTAAATTCTATCAAGTTATGATATGAATAAGGATTCCAAACATTTATTTGAAGGGAGTATGGGATCTCAAAGGTCAAAATTTTTCATTCATTGGAAAATTATTAAGTTTTTAGGGGTTCTGTATAAGTTTTCAAGGTATTACTATCCGAAAACCTAGACAACATGACATGTGATTTTATGAACACACGCCATGTGTTCTTCTGTTCTGGAAGAAACAACTTTTTTTAAGTACATGTTGTGTAAAACATGTACACACCATGTAGTTGTTGACTTTGTGACTGACTGTGTGAGCAGAGACATTGAGTTGATAAACCTTTGGTAGAACACTCTGTGTACTAGGATTACACACTGTGCTATAAGAGACTATGTATCCGGCTGTGTGACTAACAACACAGGTGGATGAAATTTGGGTGGTACACACCATGTCTAGCTTGTACATGCCGTGTGGAAATCAACCATATATCTGGACATGTGACTAATGACATGGGTGGATGGAACATAAGTAGTACACACTGTGTCTAGGATGAACATGTTGTTTAGTGTTACACTAGGAGAGAACCATGTAGTCCTAGTCATGTAGAAGAATATGGGTAGGAAGAAAAAAATTCAAGAACACGGCGTGTCGAAGGATAAACACATCGTGTGTATGGGGTGTTAAACGACCAAGTTAGCAGAGGTACACACCCATGTTAAATCTTAAGGGAACATTCCATGTAGTGGTTCTACATGTCGTTTATCCCTATTTTGTAAAACTTGAATGCTTTTATTCTCCTATTCCATTGTTTCACTTCTAAGTTGTTGTCCTAGATAATCATTAACTAAGGTGTGCACTTGACCTTGTGGATTCATGCCACCAATATGTACTCTACTTGTACGCAAGGTACATGGCGATGACCAGACACTCGAAATGGTAGATCAGAGACTACCAGAAGATCCTTTTATCATAATTGTTTTGGAACTAGCTATTATACTGGACACATGTGATGATGCATAGTCCCGTGAAGGATTTATGAGGATGATGCATACTTTTCAAGAAGCACCAAATCCTGCCCCGATTATGGCGGTGTTGACGAGGGTGTTCCAGCAGTAACATCCTCCCACTTTTTCATGGGATGAAGGGCCATAGGTTGCAGAGTCAATGTTGGAGTCCATGCTTTCTATATTCGAGCATCTGGAGATACCTCCTTAGAGGAGGGTGAAGATAGTGATGTACATGCTACATGATTCTGCCAAGAGATGGTGGTATGTTTTCTCACAGGTGTGACATCATCAGGATATGGATTGGGAAGATTTTTAGATGACAATCTATGATTACTTCTACCCCGAGACATTGAGGGCTGACCGAGCCTGGGAGTTCTTGCACTTGGAGCAGCACGCTCTTTGAGTGATGGACTATTTTTCTCATTTTACATAGCTTCAATGTTTTGTACCTGTTTTGGGAGGTGATGGGTTATATTTGGGTAGGAGATTTTTGGATGGTCTCAGGTATTAAATTATATCTTAGGTGAATGTTTTTAGGCTTACTTTGGTGACTGCTATAATCACTACAAAATAATTAAATTTTCCCAACAAGGGTATATCTATTGGTAAATGTTCTTTTTCTATTGGTAAAACGTTTTACCAACAAAAATTGTCATGTCACTAAAATGTTGGTAAAAACTCTATCCCTAAATGTTATTGGGATAGATAAAATCGTAATTTTCAATTATAATAATACCAATAGATGTTATATGTGTTGGTAAAAATGTTTAGCAACAGGTTTCTATAAAAAAATTATCTGATGGTAATATTATTATCAACTTTCATTAATAATACAAATAATAAATATTTGTTTGTAATTTATATTTCAAATAAGATATTATGTTTCGGTATTGTTTCAATATTTATTTCTAAAATTTCATATTATATTGATTAATTTATCATATATAATAAACCTATTTTAATTATCAAGTAGAAGAATATTTTCACACATGTTCAAACTTAGAAAAATATTAATCATATTAATAATAAAATTTAATACAATATGAATCAATACATAGTTATGTTGATTGATAAATAAAAAGATCATAAAAAACATAAAAACCCAAAATCAACCACCACACCCCCACCCCAACCCCCGCCACCCCCATCACCACCCCCCAAATGGAAAAATTGCATGTTGTCTCTAGACTCCAATCCTCCATCACCCATCATTGTAGAAGTATAGTTACTACCACCGAAGATCTTTCACCACCCCCCATTTAGATCATTAGACGAAACAAACCATATCAGATATAATACCAGTGAGTAACCTCAAGTTGTTATTCCACACCCTTCAGCTCTAAGATCTACCTCGCAAACAACCAAAGAGCATACCCTCAAATTAGTACAACATATCTATATGAATTGAAACAAAAAATGAAGGTATAAAAAATGATCGGCATAGAATGATCATTTTTCATTCAACATACCTATTGACATCTCAACAAATCAAGTCGCCTCCAGTACCAGTGAGGAACCTCATGTCACTATTATGCCACAAGCTTCACCATCATGATCTACACCTCAAAACCAAATAGTGTGCCCACAAATTAATGAAAAATATCTATATGAATTAAAAAAAATAAAAGAAAAGAAAATAAAAAAAATCATATGCATAGAATGTGAACTTTGATTCATCATATCTGTTGAAAAATCAACAAATAAAGTCACCTCCAGTGCTAGTGAGGAACCTCAAGTCGATGTTATGCCACACCATTTAGCTCTAAGATCTACACCACACACAACCAAAGAGAATACCAAAATATCCATGAAAAATATGTACATGAATTGAAACTAAAATAAATATAAATGAAAGTATAAAAAATGAAGTGAAGGTGAAAGACCTAATAAGCATGAAAACATTATAGAAAATTTTGATTTTACTAATTGAAAGTGTTTTTCAAGCTGGTGGATACAAGAATAAACATATATTTATCATGATTTCCATAATGAAACTTACCATAAGAACATAAAAATACCTGGATATGTAGTACTGTTGAGAGTTCATTTCAACTGAAATCGCCATCACATGGACCCAAAAATCTTCCCCTATGATTTCTCATATAGAGGATTCAACATGGACCTATGAACTTGGAACTATAACAACACCTTCATGCCCAGTTTCCACACTAAGCTGATGTGCATTTGATAATACTGTTACAAATAGATGTTGGCCATCCGGTGACCCAACGGTCCCTACTAAACCTGAGGATTAGACCTGGAATAAGAACCAACCAGGGAGGAAGCATATAAGTTACCCCTATATGTTCAAATGATGTTGTTGGCCATAAACTGTTGGCTAATACGAATTGTCTTGGACAAGTAATGTATGTGAAATCAGTTTGGAAGGGTAAATTTATTGAATCCCCAACAGACTAAACATTTCATGAAGATCTTGAAACCTCTTAGCATTCATCATGAGTTTCTTATCAGTAATATGACAGTCCAGAACCTCTAGTGTGTTGCAATTGACATTGCACAAGTCACAGATGTAAAATCTTTTACAACAGTATCAATTATAAAGAACATAAAACACATGATTCTAATGGTATGTAACATGTAATTCATAAATAAATTAGAATTTAAAAATAAATTATGTTAAAGTATAGAGAGAAAAAAAGAAAAATCCAACCAGTGAATAAATTGAACATTCCTATCAATTTTCATTGAGGTGAAACCCAAAAAATATCAGAATATGTTGATAGGTAGAGTCCACAGTCAACTACTAGAAGAATTATTTGATTCCTACACCACATCAAACACACATAAATACAATTAAACATTATTGAGAATTTACACCACAAATACATGACTAGTAATGCAGAATAGTATTAATATGGTATTAATACAGAATATTCTACTGTGATATTAAAAATATAGAATAGTCTACCAAGCACAAAGTACATGAATAGTTGTTTCATGTCAAAATCTAAAATAGGATAGATGTTCGGACCATCAAAGTAAGTTTTACAGTAAGAGAAGCTAAAAAAACTAAACAATTGATTTTAATTTGTTTATGTGTGTGTGGATTCTAAGGTATTCATGTGTCATTACCCAAAGAGAATATATAAAAATAAAATGATGTTATGCATCTAGTGGATTACACCTTGGTGATTTTCATTTAAGACAATCATTCTCTCCAATTGATGGATTGTGTCAAAAGCACCATGAATATTATGTAATTCATGTTTGAGACCATTCAATTCCAAAAGGAATCCTTCTTTAGAATTACTTTCAATAGCTTGAACAAGGTTATCATAACTCTCTTGTGATGAGAACCAATGCATGGTGTGCTTCCTAAGTTAGATTCAACACTCATCCATTTAATGAAAACGCATAACTGGTTTATCTAGGGTTTAGTTCATCTCTCTAAGGGGAACTTGAATAGATATGTAGAAGATAGGAATCATTCTAACAATAAAAATGGTACTGACTGTCATTTTTTGATAGTTGATCAATCCAAACTGATGGTTGACTAATCCCTCGTTCTGCAGGGAGAGGACCATGTCTAGGAGCTATTGTTTGAGAGTATCAGGGGATTCTATTAATGTGATGGATGATGATTAAGATAAAATTACAGATCACATTATATAGATTACTGAAAGGATAAATAAGTAAAAAAGAAGAAGATGAATTACTCATGATCAATTAAGGATGATGATGGGTCACATCTGGCTTTCATTACTCTCCCCCCTAAAGACTCTTTAGTGTAGTATGCAATGATATTAAAATTAGAAAACATTCTACTATGATATTAATGCAGAATTCATTACTATAATAATCCAGTGTTGTCTTATTTAGCATAACCAATAAAGAAGATCAAAATAATATGATATTAAAAATATAGTTTTCATGGATTATAATAAGCTATGAGGGAAATAAAGAACTGAAAAAATTAAATCTACCAACAACATGACTATTTATTTGAAAAGATAATGGAATTTATGGTCATACCTTTGAAGTGAATCTGATATGTAATATCAAAATACTACTAAGTGAAACTTATGTTTCTTCTAGTGATGCTTGAAACAGTTCAAGTGATGCACAATAACAACAAGACAATCTTTAGCTACATAGATTCTCTGGTAGCATCAACATCATTAAAACTTATTCCAACTATAAATTTTGGACCAACTAGATAAAAACCCTCTACAAATAATAATATATCATTACCACCAACAAAACATCATAGAGAACCACAATAAAAAAGTGTGATCAATCAAAATAGAACCAAAAAATGAATAAACAAGAACAACAACTTTTTTAACATGAGGGAATGGAAGCCTTACATTGGTGCCTAGATGGTGAGTATGGGTTTGTTAAACCACCACCATGATTTGTATTAGGTACAGAAGGTTGAACTGGTCTAAGTCCAATGGGATGAGACTAGGTTTCAAGGGTAAGTGATTAAATACCATTTATGGTGCTTTTTTTACCATTTTTTAATTTTATAATTCTCCCATAATTAGTAGTTTTCCACCTCACAACACTATAATTTGGAAAATTATCAGGTAAAAGTGTTTCCTTATGAAAAAATACACAATCATCCAAGCATGAAAAAAAAAATTATTATAACTATTCTGGTGCTTTCTTTACTAATAAGTAGAACATGGGTTAGTTTTCCAACCCATTCCACTAAAAAATTTATTTAATAAAGTGAAGTATATAGTGAAAACATGAGGTGTAATGTGGTTACACCATAAAGGAAATTAGAGAGATAACAAACAAACTGACATGAAACACATATTAGAGGATATACTCGAAAAAGCTGTTAATTCATGTTTCTGGTCAGGCCATCCCTGGATGCTGCTCTGACCTCCCATGGTAGTGACCCATGAGTCTTCCAATGTATAATGTGAACTCTAACTCTCCAAATGATTATTCATTTCCATCTTCATCATAATTTCATTACATCCTAGCTGATCCTCAAGTATATAAGAGCCAGTATTTATGGTAACTAAAAAATGATAAGAATATAGTTATCATCAACAGAAGCATCACCTCTTTCATTTGATACCTTTAGTTGGGGTATGAAAAATATCTTTCGGGTGCTTGTGAGAAGGAGAGACATGGTACTTTTTCAGGTCTCCATCTGTATATTGTAAAATATTCTCTAAAATACCCACAGACTTTTCCATTACACTAAAAAAATATTTTAACTGCGTTAGCAGTGGAAATAGAGAAGAAATCCCTCTAATAATAGAACAAGGATTCCAAAAAAATTCAAAATTAGTATCTAGTTCAAATAAATCATCATACAAAACCTGAGACTTCAACACAAACCAATATAAAATTAGTAACTAGCCCAAAAAACATCACTGAACCATAGCCACACTGATATCACGCAATCCCTTACTGAGGTTTCAAATGAAATATCAAGGAATAAATCAACTACTCTTAGATATTCTTGATATTTTCTTAACATCACCCAACTCTTATCATTAAATATATTCATTAAAAATGTTTATACATACTATTCAATTTTCAACCATTAAATGCAGTAAATTATAATTTTATTACAAAATCATATTAAAATTTAATATATATTATAAAATTAATTAACATGGAAACTATAACTATAAACATTATATCATATAAAGAAAGAAACTAAAATTGAATATTAATTTTTCATTTATTTCATCATTTTTTAGGGAAATGGAAAAAATTTATAACTTAGATAAAAATTACCTTTGTGCAGTAGAAGATAAAGCTAAAGAGGGATACAATAAAGGAATATTTATTGAAATCATGAAGAGAATATAATATGAACTAAAGGAAAAATGATCTGAGATAATGATAAAGAGATTAATGGGAAGTGACAAGCGAGTAACAAAAATAAGGGAATTTACAGTTTCCATGGTACCTTGAAGCAATGAAATATATTGGATTTTGTGTCATAGGAATGTACTTGGAAAATATTCTGGATCACAAGGAGATTTTTCGGGTGTGGGAATGGATTAGAGGTGGAGCTATGAATCCAAGACGGCGTGGGGCGGAATGATTAGGGTCAGGGATGCATTGGCATCTCCAGTCGAACTATAGGTGATAGAATTTTTCAAATTAAAATTTAATAAATAAAATATCAAATATCAAATATCATTTAATATTTTAAATTAGAAATATACTAGGTATTTGTATGGGTGATTTAAAATTGTAAAATAAAAATTATTAATAGAATATTATTACTTAATTGATTGTTATGTTTTTATTTATTAAATTTAAATAATTGATTTTTTGAATTTATTTTGATTATATTTAATTATGTTTACTAAATTTAAATATAAAAATTAAATTTTCATGTATATATTGGGTATCAAGGATATATGGAAATATATCAAATACCGTAATGATTTAAATTATTCTATATAAAGTGTATTTAAATTATTATTAATTGAAGAACTTTGAAAATTGTAAACACTATTAGTAGTTGGATAAAATTTAAAATTGATATCAATTAATGGGACATTTTTAATATAACCCCAGCAAATGGATATTGAATTTGGTCATAAATATAATAATTTGTATAAAAAAATTGGTTTCTATTGATTGGTTATTGATACAATATTTGTTTCTATTGAATAAGTTGTTATAAAAAACTTATTAAGGTCAACATATTTTTTGTTGATAGTTATTATTAATAAATGATTTATGTGTTAGTAAAAAAAATTTGGTATTTATATGATAAAACAATGGATATAATTGTTGGTAAAAGATTCTTTAGTATCAAACCATCAATATCAACAGAAGTATCTATTGGTAAAAAACTGTTGGTAGTCAAAATTAATACTAATAAAACGTAATATCTGTTGGAATTACTCGTTTTTACAAACATATATATTATCTGTCATTTATTTTCTGTTGGAAAAAGTCAAATATTTTGTAGTAAGTAAACTAACCACTCATTACTGAGCACAATCTAAGGGATTTAGGAGCTGTGATCTAGGGAGGTTCAACATCTAGGGTTGGTACTCCTTCAGCACATAGCAGGAAGCACTGATGGGATATTTCAAGCAATGTTTCTTCAGGTAACCAGGTGGTACAATACCAGTGTGGGAAGAGTGGGAATATGAGACCACATTACCTGAAGGACCCTGTTGAGAACTGATCTTTGGGAAAGATGGGCCATCTTCATCATTTTTGTAGGAATTTATCACCAAGAGTGAGTGAGAGTGGATCTTTTAGGACTCCACATTCAGGAGTAGGACCACCAGTTTTTCATCAGTTAGGGAACTGAAGTTTGTTAGACTATTTAGGTTGTGTAGGTGGTCGCAATCATGGTAGTCGGGCAGCAGGTTTTTAGCAACAGTAGGGTTGATCAGCTCATGGTAGCCAAGCAGGGTCGCATGGTCATGGTAAAGGTCAAACTTTTGCGATGGAATAGACCAATTAGTAGTAGGATCCTGGGACCTCTACGGTTAGAGTTATGATTCTATTTTCCCCAGTTTTAGCTTCTTTACATTTTAATACAGGGGATTCCCATAGTTTTATATATGTTTCAATTGCGGAGAGCCTTGGGCTCTGTATCTTTACTTCTGAGGATATTATGATTCTAGACACTCCTTTGGTTATTAGGACAGCTTGTCTAGGTTAGTTAAAGGTGTGACCTCTTGAGGTTGGCGGATGTCACTTCTTATGGGACCCTTATGTCTTAAAGATTAAAGGCTTTTATGTCATTCTCATAATGGACTGGTTAGTCTCCTTTTAGGCCTTTTTTGACTTCTATCACTATAGGGTGGGCCTTTTCTACATAAGGGAGAATGGGATGTCTAGGAGAGAAGAGAGGGACCCGATCATCTTGGGTTGGGAGGAATTACATCCCATATTGCTATTTTATATCTAAATGACTAGGGGACGTCACAAAATAGACTTTCATACAGTGGTGTATTGTTTCGAAGATTTATTTCCAGAAAACTTTTCAGGTTTACCTCTAGATAGGGAGGTATATTTCTGTATTGATCTTGTTCTGGGAGCAGCACCAGTTTCCATCACTTCTTATAGGATGGATACACTAGAGTTATAGGAGCTCAAGAAGCAGTTAGAGGAGTTGAAGGAGAAGGGTTTCATCTAAACCAATACTTCTCCTTGGGGTTCGCCTATCCTTTTTTCCAAGAATGTGGACAGTACCCTCAGAAATTTTTTGGATTATTGGAAGATGAATCAGTTCATAGTCATGAACCGATATCCCTTCTTGAGGATTAATGATCTATTTGATCAACTTCTAGGATCACGGGTGTTCTCGAAGATTGACTTGAGATCTGATTATCATCAGTTGTGCATTAGATCATCATATATACCTATTACATCCTTTTAGAGTAGGTATGGTCTATATGAGTATTTAGTTATGCTTTTTGGTCTCACAAATGCATCAAAAGTTTTCATGGAACTGATGAATGAAGTGTTCCATCCTTACATGGATTCTTTTGTGGTATTTTCATGGATGATATCTTGTTGTGCAGTCACACTCGACATGACCATGCCATCCATATTGATATCATATTGAGTACACTAAGATAGAATCAATTATATGCTATGCTCTCAAAATGATACTTCTAGAAGGACCAGATTCACTTCTTGGGTCATGTCATCTTAGAGACAAGAGTATCTATATACCCAGAGAAACTGAGAGTAGTAGTTTTCTAGGAGCAGCCAAAGAATTTTTTTGAGGTATAGATTCTTCTAGGGATGGATGGTTACTAAAGATTCCTTTTTAAGACTTTTTACACTTAGCAGCGCCACTGACGGGCCTGAGTAAGAATGGTGCAAAGTACTTGTGGAAAGATTCCTACGGTTCAGCCTTTGAGAAGCTGAAAAGGAGATTAACTTTTTCACTGATACAAATTTTTCCAGAGCTGGGAAAGAGATACAATGTCTATTGTGATGCATTAGGTATCGGGCTGGGAGAGTGCTTATGTAGAGGAAGGAGTCGTCGCATACGATTCTCAGTAGTTGAGGCCACATTAAAGGATTACCCAATGCAGGATCTCAAGTTGGCTACAATTGTGCATGATTTTCATTGTTAGAGATATTATCTTTTAGGAGATAATTTTTTGTTATACACTAACCACAAAAGAATTAAGTATATATTTACTCAGCATGACCTGAATTTGAGACAGTGAAGGTGGGTTGAGTACCTTTAATCTTTTGAATTTGAGCTTGCCTACATGCCTAGGAAAGGCAGCGCAGTGACTGATGCATTGAGCAGGAGATCTCAGATATAGGCAGTTCAGGAGGCCAGTAGTGAGTGGAAGCTGATAGCTATATTCTATGAAATTCATTTGGAGGTGCACAATAATCAGGGGCATACGTTTCTTTCTTCTGTATCTATTACCTCTACTCTCCTAGATCAAGTGCGAATGAGGTAGATATCGGATTTTGAAGGCCTATTCCTATGGAAGAGTGTATTAGGTGAGGACCCTAATCCTAGATGGACCATAGGCAAGGATGAGGTTTTTTATTTTCATGGGAATGTATGGGTGTCATCAGACATATGGAAGGTGATTTTTCAAGTTTTTCATGCCTCAGTATGGGCAGTTCATCTTAGTGTCACCAAGATGTATTGATATCTACATCATTAGTATTGGTGGCCAGGCATGAAGTGTGATGTTGCTGGTTTTAATATGAGGTTTTTCACCTGTCAGAAGGTATATGTGGAGCATTAGTGACCAACATAGATTTTACATTAGTTACCCATTCTGGAGTGGAAGTGGAATGATGTTTCGATGGATTTTGTGATAGGAATAATGAGGTCTCCTCTAGGGAATGACGCAGTTTTAGTTGTTATCAACGGGCTCACGAAGGTTGAACACTTCCTGCCAATTACAGAAACCTTTAGTTTTTATGATCTTGAAAAGTTGTAAATCCAATATATTGTACATTTTCATGGGGTTTTTCAATTTATCATTTCATAAAGGTATGCCTGGTTTTCTTCTCATGTCTGGAAGGAACTACAGAGGTCTATGGGTACATAGGTACTTCTAAGTACAATTTACCATCCCCATAAATATTTCATGTTCGAGCGCACAATTCTGGTTTTGGAGGACATGATTAGACCATGAGTTATGGATTTAGGGGGTTCCTGGGAGAGACACATACCCCTACTAGAGTTTTCCTACAATAATAGTTTTCAAGAAATTATTCAGATGACACTTTATGAGTCTTTGTATGGTAGGAGATGCCGATCACCCCTATGTTAGCTGGAAGTATGAGAGGTAGCTATAATGGTACCTTGTCTTGTACAGGAGATCACTGAGTAGGTGGAGTTGATTTATAAGTGGAAGGATTCTGCAAAATATCTCCAAAAATATTAGGTTGATCGACAGAGACGAACTTTGGAGTTTGACGTTGGAGATCAGGTTTTCTTATGTGTCACACCAATGTTGGGACACATGAGTATTAGGAGACAGGGGAATCTTTCACCAAGATACATCAGACCGTTTGAGTTTTTAGAGAGATTCGGGCTGGTTTCTTATTAGTTTTAGTCACCTCAAAGGTACTGGGATGGGCACGACGTCTTCTATTTTTCTCATCTACGATGTTAATTTTCAGACTCGTCTCGTGTTTTTCAACCTGAGGAGGTTGAGTTGGAGGTGGATGAATCTTTTGAGGAGAACCCTATTTGGATTGTGGGTCACAAAACGAAGGTTATCCATGGTCGGTTTGTTCCTCTGGTATGGGTGCTATGACATCATGGGCGAGTATAGAATGAGACTTGGGAGAGGGAGGCTGATGTACGATCACAGTGGCTGGAGTTGTTCGTAGATTCTTCTTCACCACCCATGGAAGGGAAATTCGGGGATGAATTTTTTTGGTGGGGAGAGTTTGTAAAAACCCAAATATTCATTTCAGGTATGGATCTCAATTTTAGGTTTCTTTTGAGAAAAAAAGAAAAAATGAGAATTTTATAAGTACATGTCGTGTACTTATGAGTACACACCTTATACCTAGGTACCACATACAAATGGACATTATCCGTGTAATGTCCATGTACATGGCCGTGTAGGTGACTTGGAAGACCACTTAAGGCGGTGGCTGGTTATAGAAACTACATGACATATACCATTAATGAAAACTCCATGTAGTTTTCTTTTTATTTGATAAATTGGAGCGGGGTCGCGTCTCATGTCCAAAACTTATTTATTCTACCTATGGTTCATACACAAGATCAATCGAATGGCCAAAAAACTTTATAACCCTCCCAATTCTCCATCCAACCTCTGATTGAGACGTCATCAGGTGTGTTGGAATCACATCAATGAGTTCTCAAAATCCCTATAGCCCTTCTTCTGGATTCCTCCTCTCTCGTGAGTTATTCAAGGTTTGGAGGTTTTTATCCTTTTGTAGATCTACACTATTTTAGGTCGATTCAAGGTAAAACGTTCAATAGTATTGATTGAATTTCATCAAGGTAGGTCATTTGTTCCATTAGTTGTTTGAATTTGAATTATATGTGCTAAAATTGTCGTATACCCATGTTTGATGCATTGCGTGTTTTGAAATTATACCCGGTTTATTACCTGTTATGGTTTAGTTGATTGATAAATGGGTAGTTTTATATGCATGAGGTTAAATACCTTGGTTATATGACACCCCATGGGTGCATTTTTCTTGTTTGTTCATTTCTGGCTACTTGTTCTAGGATTCCTGTTAGGGTTTCCCTGTTTTCCATGCCTTGTTTTGTTAGGATGGAGTTACTGATTGTATGAGATTCCCGTGATATGAATTGTGAACGTTTTTCCATATGGGAATTTGAATGTGAGATATTCCAGAGGTAGGGTCATTTATGTATGTTTTACTATTGTGTGACCAAAGGGAATTGACCGTGAGAGCTCCCAAGTCATCATCGACCCAGGGGTTTAGACTGTGGGAGCTTTCCTAGGTGGTTGTTTATAATTTTTTGATAGTATGTTGGATCCTAGGTCATTGACTGTGAGAGATTCTAAGTGGTTGTTATATTTTATTGATTCTATGTTGACCAAGGAGCGTTGACTGTGAGATCTTCCCAGGTGGTGTTTTTAAATGATAGTGGTAAGTTATACCAAAGGGGTAACACCATGAGAGCTCCGAGAGGGTTGTTATTAAATGGATATTGTTATGTTAGAACATCAGGATTAGACTATGAGAACTATCCCAAACGGTCGTGATTGAATAATTTAATGATTTTGATGAGTCTTCTAATCCATAGAACAATATTGGACTTGGTCTTACTTGATTGATAGATTGTATTCTGAGATGTCTGTTTCAACTATCACCAAGGGGATATGGAGCTTAGGCTAGATCCTAAGGTTTATATGAATCTATAGTGTAATAATGAATGTTAAATGAATGTAACTGAAAAGTATAGTACTGTTTACTTTTGAGTACTTCATATTTTATTACTTCATTTATGAATATTTCCTCCTATATATATTCACTTATAGTTAGGCATAGATCTTTTGGTGGTTGCCTACCGGGATTCGTCTCACACCCACTTTGGGTCATTATTTTAGACAGAAAAGATTATAGGGTTGTAGGTATAGATAAGGGAGTGTTCCTTTATTCATCATGTATTTTATTTCCATTTGAGCTGGAGAGGATGTGACCAAGATGAGGATTGAGATGCTGTTGGAGTTTACCGATTTTTTCTAATTTGGTTTTAGTATTGTGTTTCCAGCATTGTGACTTGTTTGGATTCTTTTTTAGACACATGTGAAATTAATCATTATATATATGCTCAAGTTGTTATATTATTGTTAGTCTTATGCTTTTTACTGCTGTTATATGATATTACTACTTCTGCTACTGTTTACTATTTGTTTTCCACTGTTAATACTCTTCCAATGAGGGCATAGTTTCCCATTATCACGACTTGGCCCTCGCTTCTCGTTGGAATCCACTGGTCTTTAGTGAAATTCCCTTGAGGTCATGTGACCACCCAGGTTCGGGGCACCTTTGGATGGCACCCAGATACAGGATGTTACACATTAAAATAAAAAATGTTCAAAGAATTTATTTTATTTTATATTTTTATATATTTAAAAATCACTTTTTATAATTTTCTGTTTTTAGTAAATTTAAATCATTTAAAAATATCTCATTTATTATAAAATAACATTAATGTCAACTATGACATTATTCACTTAGTTTAAATTTAAAAATATCAATACAATAATGTAATTAGAATATATATTATTAACAACTATGTGACATGATATATTAATATAAAAAATTAATTTAATATAATAATTCATTCAATTTAATTCAATTTAAATATTTTTAGTATCATTTATTTTATTTAATTATGAACTAAATAATTCCTACATTGGAATTTATTAAGCATTTTAAGTAATTATTTCATCTCTAAAGATTAAAGATAAATTATTATTATAATAAATAATACATTTTATTTCGAAATAATATATATAACCAAACCCTTGTTTTTTCCCTTCCCAAATCTTTAGAGATATTAAAATCAAGGATTGTATGTTTTTTTATTTTTTTTTAACTTAACATATTATATGGGTCATATTCAAAGGTAAGTGGTAATAATTTGACATATTTTAGATAATTTAATGGAAAGGGTATAAATAAACTATGAATAATAATTTAATATAATATTTTAGGTCATTTTCACTCTTATCATTTTGGTTTAATTGCTGATAAATTAGTATTTACCCTAACCCTAGTCAATACTTTTTTATAGTTCTTACTATTCATTTCGGTCAAGAATTAATTTTACCTTATTATAAATTATAAATAATTCTAACTCAAAATATGGAATCCATTTTTTAAAATAATTTTCACATAAGTGGAATATTTTAATTTAAAATTAATCTCACTGGCGTGATGAAAATGCTGGTTTTTAACGAGAAAATGTTCATAAGTTTACAATGCTTTTATATTATAATTAAATATGAAAATTATTAAAATGACCTAAATTGGATTAATTTTTATATAATGGTACTAAAATTACATTAAATAAAATTTTTCATTATAAATAATTTAAACGAATAGAAAGTTTTCAATTAAAATTCTCGATTTTTCACAATTTTTCAAAAATTGAATCATTTCCTAAAAATTGATCCTAAGATAAATTTGGTATTGAATTTTAATAAATTAAGTTAATTTATTAATATAAATATTTATAAAATTGGTATAAATTAATTTTAAATAATGTGTCCATGGCATGACTAAATCGTCTTTTAAACAAATTATGTTTACAGAAAACATTTCTTTTTCTTTTAAAACGATTCCTATATTATTACTAATCAATAAATAACTATTAAAATTGTATAAATTAAATATTTTAATGAGTTATTTAATCCTATTTATACCCTATATTCCAATGTATTGGAGTTAAATTTCATATTAAATAATAATATTAACAGTGTATTGTTGCATAATAAAACTCGATCTTGTGTGTAACATGAGCTATTGAAAAAAAATCATTTTCTCATTTTTCATAATATATTAAAAAAATTAAATTCATTATAAAGGAAATATATCTTAATGTCTCGGGGTGTTATATTCTCTTTTAATCTGGGAATTTAATGTCATATATGTTATTGCATATAATTTTCTTCTTCTAAAATATCAGGGTGTCACAAAAATAATGTTCATTCCATGGGTTATACTTTGATGAAATGTTTATGAAAACCACATATTTTTTTGGGTTATAATATGATTAAATATATATTAAAATATTTTATTTTCCTGGATAATGATATTATTAATTATTGATGATCTTTTGGAACTAATATATTTTATTTTCATTATGTGATTAGTGGGACCTATATCTCTCTCTAATGTATTGTGTAATGATAAATATTTCTTAAGATAAACAGAAATAGAATAGAGAGTGAACTCAGTTTAGTAAGGTTAATTTTCCATTACGATAGTCTTTGGAGTGAACCTTGACTATGGTGATGGGTTAGGGAGTGAACCCATTAAATGATGATAGTGTTGGAAAAGATCCTTGACTACTAATGAAATTATTTTTTATGCATATTTTTATGACAGAAATCCATGTTTTATGAAAATTTCATTCTCTTAATACTCATATTTTTTAATTACTTTATGATTAATATCTTTTGAAATATTATTCTTCATCCCATTACTTAATATTACAATTTTTGTTTTGAAGGGTATCGTTCTCAAATGTGAATATCATGTTCTTATTCCATTTTTTTCATGTTATGCCTATATGACTATTGCTATCACCCTTATTTACCCTTAATGAGAATTAGACCTCACCCTTTCTTATGTTTCATTTCATGAGGATATGAAGATGGTTATTTTTTATTATATCTCTAAGAATGGTGATAGTTATGAAGATATAATTATGATATTATTTAGAAATTATATGAACATGTTTTTTTGTTAAAGTATCCAATGGAATTAGAGCTACACAATTCGAGCATGGATCATTATGTTATGTAATGTATATTTAAACATTAAGATTTAATATATATGCATGACAAGTATGGGTCATTATATTTGGTATCAGAGAAAGGTTTAGTTATATTTTGAAAATATGATGATAAAATTGTAGTAATAACTCTATGTATAAGTATATGTATAGGATAAAATTTTAATGTTTTTATAATGATCATGAATTTCCTTAGTTAAATATATAGAATCATAGAATAATGTGGAATGATTTGGATATATAATAAATTATTTCTCATGATTATGTGGTTTTATACAATGATTATTGTTTCTCACACTATGATTTTCTGTTTTAGCCTATGTCTAGAACATAAAGAATTCATGTTAATGAAAAATGTGATTGATAATGAAATGATTTTACTCATCTGAAACAAAATGTTTTCTGAGATAGAATAAAAAATCATGTTTCTATACTCACATAATATTCTCATGTTATGAATCAAACTGATCTTCCAAATGAGAAAAAAAGGGGAAATGTTTTTTGAGCCCTTCATGAAGAAATTTACAGCTTCTTTCAGACGATCCACTGATTTACTAGCCACAGTGAAATGGATCAATACCATTGAAAACATATTTTCTATTCCACAGTGTTCAAAACATGAGAAACTTATTCTAGATATTTATAATTTGGAAGGAAATAAATATCAGTGGTGGATTCTTATTAAGAACACAAGAGAACAAGTATAATTTGAATCTATAATGTGAGATTACATTAGAAGCTTATTTTTTAATAGGTAATTTTCTTGTAGTATTTATAGAAAATAGAGACTTTTTCTCGTCAGTTAAAGTAGAACGATGATGAATCTATTGGTACATATGAGATAAATTTCACAATACATGTAAGGAATAATTATGGTATTATCATCCAACCTAAATGTAAGATTTATTGATTCTTCAGTGGAATAAAACAAAGTCTTAGAATGATGTTATACTTTAGGGAATTCAGTATATATAAAGAAATTGTTTTATTTTATTTCAATGTGTTGATAGAGATTAGAGTCACCCATCAATCTCATAGTTTTTATATGAAAAGAAAAATTAAATTCAAAGTAAATTTTAAAAACCATAGAGAAAATAATGTGATCTTTCCTTTATGATTGAATTGTGGAAGGAAACATGGGGTAAATTTACACGAGGGAAATGGTAAATATTTCAAGTGTGGAATGGATGGTCATTAGGAAATTGAATTTCGAAGTGATAAGAATAAGATAGATAATGATTTTAATAGAGAGAAAGATTCAAAAAAATCACCACACACACTCCTATTTTTTAAATGTAAGGAGTATGGTGATTATTCTAACAAGTTCCAAAATTTTAATGTCAATTTTAATAATCAACATCAAAAACCTATTATTTCTAGAGAAAAATAGAAATCTCATATGATTAATATTTTTAAGGAGGGATATGATAGAAACATGAAAAAAGGTGCACTTACCATCCACTCTAGACCCATTAATGTCTTATTTGATTATAGATATACCCACTCTTTTATATAAAAATACTTTTATAAGGGTATTATAGTACCAAAACATAAAATTTGATGTTGATTTAGTAGTAAAAACCCCAAATGTTATGACAATTGCATCCCAAGTATATGATTCTTCTCTGGTTGAAGGTTGTAATAATGTGTTTCCTAAAAAAATATTTAATTCTTCATCAAGTGTAATTTTATGTTTCTTTGGGAGATGGTTGAATTTAATTTAAAAAAAAATACCATTGAAAATTTTAAAGAATAGATGTTATATTTATATTCTAAACCAACCTATGATCCACTATTAGTATGATGGAAAAAACGAACATCCAAAAGAAGTTACATCAATCCTATGTGTCATGATTCCTATAAAATAGGGGAATTTGTCTCAAATGGTTGGTAGAAACTCAAAATTGATGATTGACCTATTATGATAGAGTATATTGATGTCATTATGAAAGTGGTTTCTTGTCTTCCACCAAGTCATGAAGTTCATTTTTCAATAGAAATAATATATAGTTTTATATCTATTTCCATTACTCCATATAGAATGTCCCTAATAGAGTTTCAAGATTTGAAGAAGAAAATCAAGGAAAATACTAATATGAGATTTACTCAGCCTTGTGTGTCACCTTGGGGTGCACCTATTTTCATTGATAAGAATAAATATGGATAATTGTGTCTTTTCAATGATTATTGAGAACTAAATAGGATCACTATGAAAATAAATTATTCTCTACCCTGTATTGATGACTTGTTTGATCAATTTCATAGAGATCAATTCATTTCCATGATTGATCTTTATTATGGATATCCTCAATTTAGGGTCATGAAGGAGGATATACTAAAGATATAAATATATAAAATGTATGAAAGCTATGAATTTATAGTGATTCCATTTAGTCTAACTAAATCCCCCACTATCGTGAGGGAATTAATAAATAATCTCTGTTGAGATTACCCTAATCAGTTTTTGGTTTTTTTATAAATAATATAATTTATTTTTTAAAAGTGAAAAGAAGAACAGGAAGATGAATTGAGAATTTTTCTGAAGACCTTAAGGAAAGAGAATATTTATGAAAAATTTACCACATGTCAATTTTTTATTCATAAATATCCATTCTTGTGTTATATAATTTTAGGTGAGGGTATATTTGAATACCCTTAAAATATAGAATTTATTGAACGTTGGATCATACTAACCACTGTAAATGAGATCCATAGTTTTCATGGCTTGGATAAATATTATCATTGATTATTAAAGACTTTTTCACAGCTATTGAATCCATTAACAAAGTTATCTTGGAATGAAGTAAAGTTTCTTTGGATGAATGAAAGCGAGGAATGTTTTAGGGAACTAATGGGATGTCTAGTCAGTGAACCTATGCTTACACTACCTTTTAGTTGATAAGGGTTTTTAATCTATAGTGATGCATCAAATAAAATATTGAGATGCTTATTAATTCATAAAAATATCATTATAGTATATTCATTAGGATAATTGATGGTCCATGAGAAAAAATACCCCACTAATGATTTAAAGTTATTTTCAGCAATGCTTTCATTAATGATATGGAGGCATCATATCTAAAAAGAACCATATGAAATATATACTAATCATAAAATCTTAAAGTATATATTCACATAGAAATAGTTTAATATGAAACTGAGGTGATTGTCAGATATGATTAATGATTATGACTGATCAATACATTATCACCCTGGGTAAGAAAATAGAGTGAAAGTTGATCTGATTTTCAATAATTATGATAAGTATAATGAGGATCATAAAAGATACAATATTTATGGTCATATAAATTATGGATCTAAAAATCATAAATGGGATAAATCATAACATTCTCAAATGAGTGTTTAACCATATATCCAAGTGAAGATTAAAGCAACATAAAATAAAGATATAGAGATTTCAAAGAATGTGAGAAATGTTCGTGAATTAAATATTGATTATTGTGGAATTAGATAGTTTAGTAACCATGTATATTTCCCTTCAATACCAAATTTTAATATTTAATTTATGTATAAAGAGCATATTTATTCATTCTATATCCATACTAGAAGTAAAATAATGTATAGATATTTGAAAGAGTATTTCTAATGGTATTTCATGAAGAGAAATATTGATGAGTTTATATCTTCATGCTTGGTATGTAAGAAATTTAATGATGAGATATACAATTCTAGGGGTATGTTACATACATTACCAAAAACAGAAAAGAAATGGGAAAAAATAACAATGTATTTTTTTGTTACAATCCCCAAAATATCTAATTGGAATTTTTTAATTTTATTTGTAGTTGTCCTTATTATGAATTAAACACACTTCATTTCAAAAAGATAAGATTTCTATGCTGATCAACATACTCAGTTATACATTAAATAAGTGGTATGATTTCATGTTGTACCACTATCAATTATATCTCAATGGGATCCAAGGATTACCTAGATGTTTGGGAGAAGTCCTTAGAAGGCTCTGGATAAAGTTTTGAGTTTGAAAACTTCATATCATCCTCATAAAAATGGTACACCTGAGTAGAATATTAAAACACTAGAATACATGTTGATATATTTCTCTATGGATTTCAAATTTGGTTGATATAAACACCTTATTTTATTGGAATATTCATAGAACATTAAATTCCATTCTTGCATTCAGATGGATCCTTATAAATACTTATATGGTAATACGTGTAAAAATAAATCATTAAAAAATAAAATAGAATAAATAACTATATTAGGACCTAATATAATAGAAAAGATTGTAGACATTTTTTGATCAATTCAACATCATATAAGTGCATCTCAAAATCGATAAAAAAAATTATGCCGATAATATTTAGAAGGACGTAGAGTATGATGTTTGTTATACAGTATTACTACAAATATCTCCATAGAATAGGGTGAAAATATTTACAAATAATTTAAATCTAATCCCTTGGAATATTAATCCTTTTGAAATTATTGATTTAATTGAGATTTTATCTTATCAAATGGAACTTCCACTGAATCTCTCTAATGTTAAGGATTTGTTTTATTTATCTATCATGGGGATGTACATACCTAATCCTTCACATTTACTAAACTCAGAGGTAAAACAATTGGATAAAGATATTTCTTATGAAGAAAAACCGTTAGATATTTTGGACCATAGCGAGAAGTTCTAAAAAAACAGCACTCACTTTCTTAATGTTTTGTGGAAATGCCACCAATTTGAGGAATCTATGTGGGAAACTAAGGATGTAGTGATGCAGAAGTATCAATATTTATTTCTATCAGAGTGCTGAATTATGATGATTAAATTCATTTTAAAGTTGGTTTAATTTAACACCCTAATAATTTTTTTAAAATATATAAGTTTAAGTAATTTTATTTCTTCTAAAACTTACAATACACACAAGAGAGATCTTTAATGAACAACGATATACTATTAAAATATTATTATTCCAAATAAATGTTGTTATATAATTATTGTATTGGTTGGTATGAATGAGACTAACTAAATTATGAACAATTTATGTTTATATATGTAAACATCTAATTAATATGTTATTAATTTATTATAAATGAAAAATTAAATTCATTTGAAAGAAAATCAAATATTTTTATGAAATATTGTTTTTAATCTCAAAATGGTTTTTATATTAATAAATTATATTTATCAGAATTTTTAAATTATTTTAATGAAATTCATATATTATTTACTTGGTCAAATTTATTTAACATTCAAAAAATTATTTTTATAGGATAAGAATAAATGGAGTTTTATGCTTAAAAATTAATTTTTTATAAAAACAAGTTCTTATCACATTTTTCGTAAATAAATTTAAATTAAATTTTTCATATTTTATATATGTAATTTGATTAAATTTATTCAATATTTATAATTAGGATTTTTATATTCAGTAAATAGGGCTCTTTTAATTTTGATCAATATGAATTTTAATAGTGGTTAAATATAAAAACTCATTAAATAGTACATCGAGTTACTCTAGATAACAAATAAGTAATAAGGCCTTAATTTTTCAATGTATATCTTATTGGATGAATTGAATTCAACCCTTTTAACATTAGTCTCTAAATAAATTAGTTTTATGGAAACTGTATCTTGAAAATTATTTATATATTATTTAAAGAAAATACAGTTATAAAACGTCACTCTCTTCATTTTTGATTTGTCTTATGTGTCCACATAGGGTAAAATGTAAGTTATAAACAAATATAAGTGTTTATTTTGATCTTAATAAAATTATTTTTATGATAGATTTTTTTAAAAAAAATTAAATTATATAATGACCTTAATTTTGTATGTAACACTAGTGTATTATTTCTTCATTTAGTAAAAAAATAATATATGATTTTAAAATATTAAAAGCGATATAATTTGAGTGATTTAATGTGAAACAAAATTCAACATGGATATGATATATTATGGAGGTTTTAAACTATTATATTATAATTCCTCTATTTCCCTTATATATTTAAATTTAAATTAGATTAATAGTGTCAAAATTGACAATAATGATATTTTATAAAAATAATATTTTATTAAATTATTTAAAAGTCATACAAATATTTGTTTAAAAAAATTTGATATTATATTCTATATGATATAATAATTTTTCCATTTATTGACCAATTTTTACCTTATTTAAAAATTATAACTCATTAATATTGAAAAATGTTTCGCTATAGTTAAAATAAAAAATGGTTAAGTAAGGGTTAATTAAAATGATAAGGTTTAAAATTGCAAAAAAAATATATCTAAATTATATTTATTGATGGTATTATGACCCTATATTACATTATATTTGAATCCATTTCTATTATAAGAATATTTCTTTAGAATAAATTTATTATAATTTAAACTTTTGAGAAATTCCAAAAGTGCTCCCTCACCACAATTATAAAAGGGTAGCTCCCCCTCACTTCTTCAAAACAAATTTACCATTATATATTATAGTTTATCTATGAATATACATTATAAAATTCCATTTCCACATTCTAGAGGTTCTGTTATTACCAAAATCCCAACCCTATAAACCTTTATATGAGATTTAATGGTGCCGTTTGAAAGAAGATGCAATCACCTTACCCCACCAATTTTTTTTCTTCTCTTCACTACCACATCTAAATAAATGTTATCTATAAAAAAAATTCATTATCATAAATATTCTAAAAAATTTATTATGATTATTAAACACCATTGTAAACCCTCTTTCCCATCAAACTAGAAGTGACTCTATGGCTCCTACAAACATATAACTTATCGACTCCACATAACGACACAATTCATATTTCATCACTATATTTTATGGATGTGTATTTTAATTGGTATATTTTTTATATATTATATGTATAAAATAATTATACTTATTTAATTATACTTTCAAATATAACTAATTACCATCCAATCCTTTGGTAAATGATAATGTCATTTGTGGGTACGTGTGGACTACTACCACTACAAAGTGGTATAAATCATTTTTCATTTAAATTTTAATTGTATGGTAATGATGATGAATTTTATAAATAAATATTATATATATGGTATAATAATTACCACTTAGAGTTGAATTGAAAATATTCTTTCTTTTATTCCATCTATTGAAAAATGAAAACAACATTTATGTGTATGTATGGCCTACCGTCTCCATTAACAGTGTAAGTAACTTTTCGATCCCAAAATTTTATGAATGATAATAAATATGTATATAATGATTATATATTATATTTATATCATTATTAAAATTATTAAATTATCTAACCAAGATATATGTAAATTTACTAGAATCAATGAACTACAATACTCAAGATAAACAACAACATTAATAGCCGTAAATAACAATTTTAATAAAATATTATTGAAAAAAGGGGGTGTTGAAATATTTTAAAGGGATAATATATTATTTTATAAGTATGAAAATGAATATGATATGGAATAATAATAAATATATATTTTTTATATAGAAGGATAGAGTTCTTTATATGAAAGGTGAACTTGAGGTTAGGGTTTTATGCTACAAACTCATTGTTTATCGGGATTATTTATGAATAAGTTTCCAATTATAATATTTTATGATATATCTCAAAATAATCAAATTAATTTTATTTTAATCTATTTATTTCTTTAAAATAAATTTTTTTCTTTTCATTTGAATCTCAATAGACCGTAAATATGTTTTTAAGGAAAATCGACATCACTTCTCTCTTCTTTTAAAAACCAATTTTTTCTTCCATATCCATTATTATAAAAATAATTTGAAGAAAGTTTTTAATATTATTATGTGATTTTTTAAAGTAATTTTTACCCACGTTTTGTTTTTTAAAAATGGTTTGTATGTAATCTTTTTGTTATTTTCCAAATGAGGACCCTGTGACTTTTTCAACAAAATTATGGAAGGAATATTTTTTTAAATAATGTGGAATAAATAGAATTTACCGCCATCATGATGCCTAAATAATTTTATGATTCATTTAAAAGTTTAAAATATTATTTTTAAATAAAATATTTTTTTATTATGTTTATTTATATATATATATATAAGTGGTTTTCAAATTGGAAAGACTATTTTTTCCAGAGAATGTTCTTGGTTATTTTCCAAAATCATTTTCCATCTAAGATACCATAATTTGATGTTACCTAAGATATAATAGGGTTATAATATAATTATTATGAATACATGATCTTAATAAAACTCTTTTTCTTTACATGGGTTATGAAATAACAAAATGTTTATGAAACATATTTTTTTCAGGGGTTCCGATATGATGAAATGTTTATGAAATCCATTTCTTTTCCTGGGTTCTAATGTGATTAATGATTTTTGATCCTGTGGAAAAAAATGTATTATTTTAATTATGTGATAAGTGGTACCTATATATATCCCTCCCATGCATTGGGTAAATTTTGATAACTCATGATATAAACATGATGGGAATGGGGAGTGAACCCAGTTTAGTAAGGGGCTTATTCCACTATGATAGTCTTGGGAGTGAACCTTGAATACTATGATAGTTTTGGGAGTGAACCCATTCTACTATGATACTCTTGGTAAAGAAAATTTATTACTAAATAATATTTTTATATTCTTATGTGTATTCAACAATTCCATGTTTTATGCCATTGTTATACACTAATAGATAATGATACTTAATTACTTTATGACTCATGTTTTATGTACTATGTAATGTTATGAAATGACTCAATATTATTATCTATGATATTCAGGGTATGGTTTTTAAATTTTATATTCATATTATCGTACCCTTTTTCTCATATTATGAGTATATGATAATTGATATGTCCATTGTTTATCCTTACTAAGCATAAAAGATCACCTTTTCTCATTTTTCCTTTATCTAGGTTATGAAGAAAAGTAGTATTTATGATGTAACACCCCAAGATTCTTCAAATAAATTTAATATTGAAATCAGGAAACACTAAACCTCTAAAAACACAACTTTTTTATAACATAGCTAGTAAACAGAATTTTACCACCTATCTGATTTGAATTTCAAGAAACTGATATACATGGTTGCGTTCAGTAGGATATTTAGAGTCTGATAAGACAAACATAATTTTTCATGAATATTAATAACCATGTAATATTATGGTTGTTTAGTAATAATATAAAAATTATATTCTGTACAACCATTCTCATTTTACATGTTTATCCTTACATGAATATGAGTAAACCGATCATGAAAACTAAGGAAACAAACGCTCCCAAACAATAAAATTGAGTCTCTTAACACATCAAAAGTCCATGAATAACCCTAATAAGGTTATAATAACTCAATTACATGAATAGGAGGTTATTTAATTATTAATTTATGAACCTAAATTTTATTATTCTGGTCGTTAAGATCAAGTGAAGAACACCTTTAGATTTAAGGTAAGGGTTTTCCACCCGAACCACCATTTTCAGTTGGGTTAATTTTCTAATCAACATACCTCAATTAATAAATATTTATTCATATGTAATCTTAATATATTATGTTATAGTGTTATATGTATGTGTACCAATCATAATACTACTTTCATTTATGTGTAGTTATATGTTATAAGAGGATCTTTCAAAAATTCTTCCTAAAATACAATCCCGACTCAATGTAATTTTTCAAATTCATACCTATTTTCAAGGGCACTATTTAATTTGTTTTTAGAAAACATTATCTTTATAAAATCACTTATTTTATTTTGATAATATTATCTTACTTTAGTTCTGGTTTTATACAAATTCTTTTTCAAAAGAACTTTTCTTTTCAAAATAAAAGAGTATTTATCCCAAGAATTACTTGATGATTTTATAAGAGCATCTTCATTTTTTTCAACACTATTGTTAAATCCTATTTATTATTGGGATTAAAATTTTATTTTAACATCTACCATATTTAATTGAATGGTTTATTATTATTCTGATTATGGATTTTCTATCTTAAAACCAGTCTCCAATTTACTTTGAATGGTTAGTGTTTATGCTTAATGTTCAGGGAATGTTTTTTACATTTCATATGTTAGTTTCAATATCAATGTATATGTCATTTATTTTTATCCCCATTCATATGAGGGATTAATTGGACTTATTATGTGATGGGTGGGGCCCTATATAGCCCTTTTATCCATCAGTAGGTCTCATGAGACAAATAGATATAGACTTGGCGAAGGCCTTGCCCATTTTTAGATATGGTTTTGGATGAGGCCTTAATCATTTTAAATTTATCGGAAGAGGCCTTGAAGGTATGTTTCAGAATGTCTGAAATATTAATTTACCTCATTATGAAGCTATAAATTCATATTTCATGAGTTTATTCAACTAGTATAATACCCATGATTATGTTTTGTTATGGAAATATTTTCTCATCTCATATTCCTACCATATTAGTTTCAAATTTATTTTTAAATCCATTTGTTTTCAATTATTCACCATGGGTAATGTTTATGTTATCTTATATTATAATGTTTACCCTTACTTATCATCCTAGCTCACCCATTCTTATGTTTCATTTTTCCTAAGACATGAATAGATATATTAGGATTAACTTGCAGGGATAAACATAGAGTGGTTGATGTTACCAATGGAACTTATTTGTTGTTTTACATTTCAAGTTGTAATGTTGAACTTATGTATGAATCTTGCATTACAAATATGTGAAAATATTCATTCCTTTAATATGTTACTTTCTTGTAATCATGCCAATGTAATGTAATATGGTACCAACTTTGGGAAACTAGGGTTAGGTCTTTACAGTTGGTATCAAATGAAGTTTAGAAAAAAAACTTGGAAATTAGATTTATAAAATGTATATTAGAGAAAAAATTCCACATATAGTCTTTGAGGATAAACATACAAGAAAATCTTGGTATTTTTGTAAGGAAGGATCTTTCTAGAAAATATATCCCTGTCTGGATACTACAAGTGGATGTGGTTCTGGAAAATATGTACCTAAGAGTGAAAACTCTGACAAGGAGTTTCGGGATTGACATGGGGTATCCTGGAGCACGACAATGAGACTTACTACACACCTATTTTGACACTCCAATGGGATATTCTTAGGATAATTCAAATTTTCTTTATAAGCCATTATGAAGGATTAAAGTGATAATTTTCACTTAAAGAAACCATGTTTATGATTACGGGATTATTTATGTTTACGTTGAGATTATAAATTATGATTCATAACCTAATTTAGTGTATGCCATTATTTAAAAATGGAACCTAGTGGAAGTAATGGAAACCACATGAACGCACGTGTCCCATGCAGGGATTTACCTCTAATTAAAGATAATGATTTTGGATCTGATGTTGTGACTGGGGTTGAACAACTTAAAACTATACCGGGACAACTTACTCCGGTTATGAACAATAACCTTACCCATATAGAGCATCCAGATCCATAATGTGGAGGAGATATGCTAGACCACTTTATGTGACAATAGCCTCAATCATTTAATTATACTATAAACCCATTTTTAGCAGAGAAGTGGATAAGTTCATTAGATAATATATTTCTCACTATGGGATGCAATGAAAGAGAGAAATTTGTTATGTAAATTTATCATTTATCAAGATATTAAGATAAATGGTGGTATTTAATTAAAAACACAAAGGGTGAGGAAGAAACTGAATAAATAGAATTGAGGGATTTTAAAGAAATCTTCTTAGGAAAATACTTCCCTTGAGAACAATGAGCATATATAGAAAGGATTTTTCTAAATCTGAGGAAAAAGGAGGATAAGAATGTTGAAAAGTATAAAGCTAACTTCAAAAGGTTAGTAATAAATTCCATAGACTACGTAAATAATCAAAGGATCAATATTGATCAATTATTTGATGTTTTAAAACCATTACCCCAAAGGTCCCTAGTCTCCCAAAGTTTCTCATCATATGAAGATATAGTGTAAAGTGTTATCAAGATAGAAAAAGAGTTCTATAAGTATTTTGACTATAAAATAAATCAAGAGAAGAAGAGGGATGCTAAAAACTCTGGTAAATGATGTAAGAAAATGGAGAATAGGGAAGATTTGACATTACACCTTGTGATAATTGTCGAAGGAAACACCCTGGTTCCAAATTAAAAGGAAAAGGGGTGTGCTAAAAGTGTGGGAAAAGTCTACTAATATAGAGATTGCAAGGGGAAGAAATAATATAATATTATTCAATGGTATAATTTTATGGATATGGGACAATATGCTAATTATTGTCCAAAGTGTCAAGGAAACGTGCCACAAAAAAGGCCAAGGGATAAAGGAAAATATTATCCGATAAAAATTGCTGATATTGAAGTTCTTAATGACATAGTGGAATGTACCTTAATCATTTCCTCAAACACAGCCAAATCTTTATTTGATTCTAGATCATTGTATTATTTCACATATTCCTAGTTTACAATGAAAATTAGATATTTTAAACTTGATTTAATAAGGTATTTGTCAGTCAAAACTCTTAAGGGACGTATCATTGCAACAAAGTTGTGTCAGTCAGTCCCCATTATGAAATATAAACGTGATTTTTCTGATGATTTTATTATCATACCCATGATTGACTTTGATATATTCCTTGGAATGGATTGGATTTCAAACCATGATACTAAAATATTTTGCAAGAATAAGGAGGTTACAATTTTTGAGGATGATGTGGAATCCCTAATCTTTACGGCAAAAACATCACCATTTGATTCCAATCTAGATCCACCCCTAGTAGCTCTACTGAATTAAACTATTAGAGATGAAGGGAATTCTATATCTATGGGTGAGGAAATTAATGTTCAAGTAGAGGATATACCTATTTTTCAAGAATATGTTGATGTGTTTCTAGAGGATTTACCTGGACATCCTCTAGAGTAGTAAATTTAGTTTTCCATTTATTTTATTCCTGGTTCGAGGCCTATATCAAATGCTCTTTATAGAATGGCCACTGTGTAATTAGTGGAACTGAATAAACAACTATAGGAATTGAGTGATAAAGGATTTACTTTCCCTAGTGTTTCACAATGGGGATCCCCTGTTCTTTTTTTTAAGAAAAAAGATATATCTATGAGGTTTTGTATTGACTATAGAGATATTAATTCAATAAAAATAAAGAACAAGTATCCCCTACCTCACATTGATGATTTATTTGATAAACTTCATGGAGCCCAATATTTTCAAAGATTAAAATTTGATCTGGATATCATCAGTTACATGTGAGGAAAGAAGATATTCCAAAGACAACATTTTGAAAAAGGTATGGGAATTACATGGTTAAAGTAATGCCTTTTGGACTAAATAATGCACCCTCAGTTTTCATGGATATAGTGAATATAGTTTTCAAGTAATATCTTAATGACTTTTTGGTTGTATTTATCGATGATATCTTGGTATACTATAAAAGCTAAGAATATCATGAAAATCACTTATGCATTATTCTAAATAATCTTAAAAGAAATGAAATATATAGGAAGTTTATCAAGGGTGAATTTTGGATTCAATCAGTTTCCTTTCTTGGAAACATTGTCTCTAAGGATGGAATATCTATTGATCCTGAGAATACACTAGCTATGAAAGAATAAACTACTCCAAAAAACATAAATGAGGTAAATAGTTTTATTGGTTTAGTAGGTTTTTATCAGTTTTTTGTTCAAAACTTTCCCCGTTTAGCAAACCCAATGACCAAACCTTCACGTAAAGGGATTAAGTTCGTATTGAAAAAAATAATGTGAGGATTATTTCTAAGAATTAAAGAGGATATTAGTTAATACAGTGATCCTAAATCTACCATCGGGGAATGATGGGTTTGTGATATATAGTGATGCTTCAAATAATGAACATGGTTGTGTCCTTATTCATAATGATGTAGTTATTGCCTATGCATCAAGGTAGTTATAAATTCAAGAACAAAGCTATCCTACTCATGATCTAGAGTTAATAGAGGTAGCCTTTTCTCTAAAGATAATAAGACCCTATCTCTATGGTGAAAATTTGAGATATATATGGATTATAAGAGTCTAAAATATATCTTCTCATAGAAAGAACTCAAAATGTGGAAAATAAAATTGATCGAACTACTAATGGATTATGATTGTTCCATACACTACCACCCAGGAAAGTAAAACAGGGTAGCTGATGCATTGAGCAGGAAAGATCATGTATTTCTCAACAAAATGAGGATTGATAAGGATCATTTGTACAAAGAACTAGTGAGGATGGATAGGGAAATTATCAAAGAAGGTGAAACATCACTACTTTTTCAAATGGTTTCCCAACCATCTTTATTAGAAATAATTAAAGATTCATAGTCTGATGACGAGAATATTCAAAAGAAAATTAATGCTGTGAAAGTTGAGAAGTTGGTTGACTTCACGTGTGAAGATAGAATTCTGAAATTTGAGAAAAGGCTATGTGTTCCCTATCTACCTAAGATGAAAATGGATTTATTGGATAATTCTCATATCTTAATTTTCTCTATACATCCTGGTAGAACTAAGATGTATAGATATTTGAAGGAACATTTTTGGTGGGACAACATGAAGAGGGAAATTGATGATTATGTATCAAGATGTTTAGTCTGTTAATAAGTAATGGCCAAACGACAACATCTTAGAGGATTTTTTAAACCTATACCTTTTATTAAATGGAAATGGGATGACATAACCATGGATTTTTTTACTAGATTACCCCAAAATCAGAGAAATAATAAAGAAATATTGGTAATTGTTTATCGAATTATGAAATGGGAACTTTTATTTGATATAAGGGGTGATTTACCATTGGAGTGCCTAACATGAATCTATATCAATGAATTTATGAGACTTCATGGACAACATCTCTCAATTATTTTTTATTATGATCCACGATTTCCATCAAAATTATGAAATAGTATTCAGAAATCATTGGATACTGAGATTCATTTGAGTACTGCTTATCACCCACAAACTAATGGGAAATCAGAAAGGACTATCCAAACCTTAGAGGACATGTTGAGATCATTTTCACTTGATTTTCATGATATGTGGTATCAATATTTACATTTAGTGGAGTTTTCCTACAATAGTAATTTACATTTAAGTATTCAAAAGGAACCATATGAAGCATTGTAGGGAAAAAGATGTCATACACCAACTTGTTGGGATGAAGTTAGAGAAAGGAAGCTTGGGGGGCCAGAGCTTGTGGAGGAAACAACAGTGAAAGTAAATACTATTCAAGGCCATATCAGAGTATCTCAAAACAAACAAAATCTATGCAGATAATCGAAGGAAGGATTTTAAATTTCAAGTGGGAGATCATGTTTTCTTAAATGTATATCTATGGAAGGGTGTTATAAGATTTGGGAAGAAAGCGAAACTGGGCCCTAGGTACATAGGCTCTTTTGAAATTCTAGAGAGAATTGGAGATGTTTCATATCATTTGGCTATGCCACCTAGCTTTTCTAAAGTACATAATGTGTTCCATGTATCATTGCTGAGAATGTACATGCCAGACCCAACACATATCCTCACTTATGAAGGTATAGAATCGGAACCTGACCTATCATACTATGAAGAGCCTATATGAATTATGGACACTAAAGAACAAGTGTTGAAGAATCATATGACTATATTTGTAAGTATACTTTGGAAAAATAATAAAATCAAAGAGGCAACATGGGAGTCTGAGGAGCTTGTGATGAAGAACTACTGAAATCTCATTATGAGGTAACATTATTGTAATTTATAGGACAATTTTTTTGTAAGGAGGAGATACTTTAACACCCCAAGATTCCAAAAATAAATTTAATATTGAATGTATGAAACATTAAGTCTATAAAAACACTAATTTGTTATAACATATCCAGTAAAAATAATTTTACCACCTCTGTCATTTGAATTTTGTGAAACTGACGTACATGGTTGTGTTCAGTAGGATATTTAGAGTCTGATGAGACAAAAATAATTTTTATGAATAGTAGAATACCCTTATGAATAGTAACATACCCTTATGAATAGTAATGTTACTCTTATGAATAGTTATGAATAGTAAATCATACAAAAAAATAGAAACTTCACCCATGACTGTATAAATACAATTTAGACATCTTATAAGTGAAAAAACGATCATAGTATAAGTATTGGTATTTTTCTATGTCATAAATATTTTAATTAAAATTTTGTGATTAATTTATTAATTTAAAATGGAAGATTATTTTCATAAAATGTAATCAAAAATTTTGTACTTTATTGTCTTATGGTTATAGGATATTTTATTGGACCTTGATTAATTTCTCAAGGTGTTGTAAAACGATTTATAATTTTAAAGTTGTTTTTTTGGAATAAATTATGATTTTATATAAAAATTAAATTAAAAATATTTAGAATATTATTTTCAATAAATGGATTTCATTTTTTAATTCTACATAAATACTTCATTTTTTCGTGAATTGTAAAAATACAGTTTTTGAGTTTTTGGTATATTTAATGACATCATAATGATGTAATAATTAATATAAAACACTGGTAGAATTTTTTATAGTAAAATATTATATGAGTTGTTCAATGTGGATAATTCCGTAGGAAAATACCATGGGCAAGCCAATAGTTTTTTATAAACCACTAATGAGGTGTCCTTTGAAATTAATAAAAAAACTCCCTCTCATTTACTATAAATACCCACTCATTTCTTCATTTTATTTTAATCCAAGCTCATAATCCTAGAATCTCTAGTAGTTTTACAATCCTAGGAGTCCTCCCAAGGTTTCCTCAAGCTCCCAAGGTCTCAACCATCATGTTTTAGGAGTTACTCTACAAGGTAAGGGAATCTACCACTCTTCTCTTTTTCAAGATTTCATTTTATGTTATTCTTTTTAATTTAAATTGTATTATGTTGGGATATGTCATTAAATATCCCCCTTACTATAAATATTATTTAATAATTATGTCATACCCCTTTTTCTCTCATAAAAATATTTTATGAAATTTTAAGCCACACTGTTAGGCTACCGTATTTTCATAAGGGGTCACTCAACTTTTCTTTTATTTTCAAGTTCCTTTATTTTATTTCTCTTTCCACGCCTCATTTCATCAAAATGTTTTTATGAATCCATTACCTTAAATTTACAATAAATATTTAATGATAAATGAATATTTATCCATCATCTATCCTTTCCCTTTCTTTTATATGAGAAATGAAAAAACTATCTGAGATGTGTTGTTTTCTCACATTCAAGGACGGAAGGTTTTCAATTTCTATTACCGCCATCAATTCTTGTCACAAAACCATTTTGATGGTTTAAAAACACTATAATATATATATTATAAATTATTTAAGGTTTTTAAATCCTTTTGTACACATTATATTAATTAATAAATCAAAATGAGTTTGTTGTGAAAAAAAACACCAATTAACCCAAACAATTGTATTTAAAGTTCTATATAATGATTCATATTCACTCCCAATAACCAATTTTTTTATAACCATGTAATATTATGATTGATCACTAATAACATACAACTTATATTCTATACAACCATTGTTATTCTACATGGTTATCCTTAAATGAATATAAGTAAAACGATCATGAAAACCAATGGAGAGAACGCTCTCAAATAATGGAATTGAATCTCCTAACCCATAAAAAGGCCATGAATGAACATAATAAGGTTATAATAAATCAATTAGATGTATTTGATGTTATTTAATCATTAATTTATGAACCTAAATTTTATTATTCATGTCATTAAGATCAAGTGAAGAACACCTTCAGACTTAAGGTAAGGGTTTTCTACATGAACCTCCATTTTCATTTAGGTTACTTTTATTATATACTTAACTCAATTAAATTCTTATTTATTTATATGTAATCCTCATATATTATTTTATAATGATCTATGTATGTGTACCAACCATAACTCTACTTTTATTTATGGAGAGTTATATGTTATAAGAGGATCTTTAAAAAATTATTTCCGAAATACAAGCCCAACTCAAGGGAATTTTTCAAATTCTTACCTATTTTCAAGAGAACTATATTATATTTTTTAGCAGCCATTATCTTTCTAAAATAAATTTTTTTATTGTAAAAATAATATCTTACTTCAGTTCTGGTTTTATAAAAAGTATTTTCCAAAAATAACTCTTCTTTTCAAAATAAAAGAGTATTTATCTCAATAATTAGTCGATGATTTTGTAAGAGTATCTTCATATGTTTCAAAACTCTTTTTGAATCTTATTTATTATTGTGATTAATATTTTATGATATCATATACCAAATTTAATTGAATTGTTTATGATTATTTTGACTATGGATGTGCTATCTTAAAACCATTCACCAATTTACTCTGAATGGTTAGTGTTTATACTTAATGTTTAGGGAAGGTTATTTACATTTCATATGATTGTTTCAATATGAATGTATATGTTGATTATGTTTATCTCTATTTATTTGACAAATGTATTAGACATATTATATAATTTTTGGTTCCCTCTATAGCCCCTCGATGCATCGATCCATTTTTAGATATAGTTTTGGCCAAGACCATAATCATTTTTAGATGTGTTGGATGAGGCATTGATAGTATGTTTCAAAATGTCCTGTATATGCATTTCCCTCATTATGAAGATATAAATTCCTATTTCATGAGGTTATTCGACTAGTATGATATCCATGATTATGTTTTATTATGGAAATATTTACACATCTTATATTCCTACCATATTTTTCTCAAGTTTATTTTTAAAGAAATGTGTTTTCAATTATTCACCATGCCTAATGTTTATGTTATCTTTCACTGTAATTTTTACCGTTACTGATAATTTGAGGTCACCCATTATTATGTTTCATTTTTACTAGGACATGAAGAGGTATACTATGATTAACTTTCATGGATAAACTTAGAGTGGTGGAGGTTCCTTGTGGAACTTATTTGTTATTTTGAATTTCAATTTGTAATGTTGAACTTATGTATGTATATGTATTTAAAAATCTATTAAACTATTCCTTCCTTCAAGATGCCAATTTCTTGAAATCATTTCAATGTAATGTAATAAAGAACGATCTCCAAGAAACTAGGGTCGGTTCTTTATATATAATATCTTTAAGAAGGGTTCTAGTGATGAATAAATAAGTGGGAGATGATGTAGAAATGTTCTCAACCAGTTAATTAGGTGTAAAAGTTTCAAAATTCACTAGACCTACAAGATTCTAGAATGGATCATTATGTTATGTATTGATTTTTCATGTGTTAATATATAATATCTATATATGAAAAATATTTTTTCATTATAACCAAGGTATTATAAACATTTCATATCTTGAGATTAATTATTTTCCCAATGAGTTGATCTCTATCAGGGAACAGACATGATATGACCAATTTCATGTGTGAAATATAGTGAAAAAAAATATAGATCCATCAATAATCATGAAATGTAAAACCCATTGGAAATTAAACTAGTATCCAAATAAATTTGGTAAAATTTTATGAAAATATCATTTAATCAAGATAATGAATTATGAGGGATTAACACTATATAGGATAAATGGTATACAGTTTAGTCAATAATATACCTAGTCAATCGATGAATAAGTTTCTTACTGAATACCCTTAAATCATAAAAACAATACAATATTACCCACAAGGTAAATGTATTGGATGCAAAGATATGAAAAACCAAAGATAATGTAATGAAAATTTAGTGAAGGATCATTCTTCATTGAGAGTTTATTTCCACTATACCACTTATAAAATAGGAATTTAGAAATTATAAAGAATTATATAATCCCTCATAAATATTGTTAATGATAGATAACTTAATCATCATTTAAAAAAGGAGAGGTAAATAACACTATTCAATTAATTAATGTGACCACCTAGGTGAATATATAACATTAAACATTAGAAACAATAGTATATTCATAATGTTATGGGTAGTTCCAAAGTAAATAATACGTTATCAAGTAGTAGGTGAAGATAACTTTATGGTATAGTGATATCAATTGAAAGTGAATCTAAAACCATATATTAAAATCCTATATTATGTCTTATAAAGAACATTTGAATTATCCAAAGAATATCCTATTGGGATTGTCAATACAGGTGTGCAGTTAGGCATCTTTTCCATGTACCAGGTGACGATTGAGTTAGTACACACTCTAAACATTTTGTGGTTATTATCCCTAGGTACATATATTTCATAGTCTTTATCCACTTGTTTATATCCATATAGGAATATCATTACTAGGAAACCAACTCACATTTTACAAAATTAAGGATGGTATTATACCTATGAAAAAGTTTGTACATTATAATAGATAATATTATAATGAGATGGAATGTTTTTATCTCCTTGATAATAGAATAATAAAATTATAAAAAATGAAAAATAAAATTTCCCATTAAAATGAAAAGGAATTTAAAAAAATCACAATAATATTTGAATAAGGGGTTTAGTACCCTTACGAATAATAAAAAATCAATAAAAGGCTATATTGAGAGGGAATAAAATAACTCTCGTTAATAAAGAATGTTTTAAAATAATAATTTTGGATAAAAAGAATGAATCTAAATGAAAAATATTTTAAAAATACATTATAATGAATGTATTGTACATGAAAAGGAAACATGTGGATTGATAAAATCCTTACTTCTCTTGACATTTGAAGCATAAATATTATCCTTTGAGAAAAAACCCCCTTCAAGATTAAAGATAGGAATAGAAGATACTCCTTGATAGAATTATGACAAGACAAACCTTAATTTTTTTTTGGGAGAATGAGAATATGGTTCTATATTTATACTTTATGAGGGAGGCATTTAAGTTTTAAAATATTTATTATTTTTTATTAAGACTAATACCTATTTGGTTTGATTAATTTAAATGAATTTTGTAGATAATTAATTATGAAAAGGTTTGGTAATTTTTTCAAAACCATTAACCACCTATTTTATGGTGAAATTTTAAGTATTTTATGCCATTACTTTTTAATTTAAACATTTTATCTTATTTTACCTTTAGTAGGGTAACACGTTTTTTTACCACAATTACTTATTTTTGTGGGTAAAAATGAATTAAACCATATAATATAATATATAACACCTTATTTCAAATATAAAATCCATTTTAATACATTAAATTTATATATATAAAAATTTTATTAACAAAATAATAATTTTATAAAGTATGAAAACAATTTTAAAAAATATATAATTTATTTTCCAAAATATCAAACATAGTTTTACAAATAAAATGTAATATTTTTTGTATAATTAAATTAATCCATAATTTTTTTATCAATATAAATTATTCATAATTTTTTAGTTTATGATCATATAATTAATAGGTTGTAAATGCTATAGATTTTTTTTAAATCGTATTTTCACTATTAACCAATAAATCAACTTCTTTAGAAAAATCCTAAAAATTGACCTTAATATAAATTTGACACTCAGATTCAAAAAATGGTTTCCATTTTATAAAATTTAATTTTTAATATTTAGAAAAATAAATTTTAAATAAAATTATATAATACATGGGAAAATATTTTATGTAAAAAAATTATTATTTATTTTTAAAAAATTGATTAAATTTATGTTTTTTGTTATCTTTTAATTGTTACATGATGGATAATTACTCATTAGTACTTGTAAAAATTTTAAATTTTATGAAATGAAACTTTAAATTAAGTGGAATTTATCTTTTAAATAAAAAATCATGAAAACAAGTTTTAGTTTAATAACCATTTTACATCATTTTAAGAATATTATATCAATGACCAGTTTATTTTTCTGTGAAATATATTACCAATATTTAATATACTTCTTATGATTATAAGAAACTATTAATTAGATATTTTAAAAAAATTATTTATGTTTAATAATTTTTATTATGAAACATGTTTCTTAACATTTGAAAAGGTAAATTTTTGAAAATAATAAAACATATACCCAAATTATAGTAAAAATAATTTAGAAATGAATTGAAATATAATATAATTTAAATGAATGATAATGAATTATTTTATTGTGAAAATAATATATAATCGTTATCTTATAATGAAGTTCTTTATATGAAAATATAACTACTATTAAAATTAATGTGTATATAAAAGGAATATTGAATATAATAAAATGGATTTTATAAAACAATTATAGTAAATAAAGTTTCTTTATATTTGATAAATATAAAAATAATAAATTTCATAAATAAATATTTCATTATAATAAAAAATAAATGAACTTTATATTTTCATATATAATTTAAAAAAACCCAAAAAAAATATTCATTTGAAATATATGATGTTACATTCTACCCTCTTGAATAAATTGTGCTCCCAAAATTTTACAAATTTTAATTACTTATTAAAATAAAATCTTAACGTAAATGATATAAAAGGAAGGGTAACATTATATATACCTATAATATTTTAATCACATTTGGTCATATTACTCTTTGTGAACATAGTTATCTATAGAATTTTTTATCTATGTAAGTCTATATACCCAAACATTCCAAATCCAAATTCCAAAAAATTCCCAAACTCTAGTTGGATACCAACTGAGATACCCCAAACATGTAATTAGGGAATTGATGCTGATCATACATAACTTCACTAATATCAAAATATTTATGACTAACTCCCTACACATAATGTTCAATGTCTTTGATAACAAGGTACATATCCATCAAAACCCATAGTACAATACCAATTTCATCCAAAATGATTCTCCACACATGTAACCATCCTATAAATATGCCTAGGATTTAAATCCCTAGGTAAATGGGGAAACCTAAGAAAGTTTGAGATCATATTCCAAGTAAGGAGTAAATAATTACCAAGGATAAATAAAACATTTATATAATTTATCATGTGAGATAAAATAAATGATTTTAGACATGAGTTATAAATAGATATCATTAATTATAAGGTTCATATATCATCACATGGGATCATGGAATAAATAAATTATATAACAATTTATTTAATCAATATAATTTAATATCAATATAAAAAAGATAAATGCATAATTATATAACTAAGGTTCATCACAAGGATGTTCTAAAATAAATTACAATCATTGTTAACCAAGGTATCATAAAACATTACAAAGGCATGATGACAAATTAATATAAACATTTAATATCAAGAGATTAATTAATTTCAAAATTCATTGAAATTATATCAGGTTATACCATTCATATACCAAAATCCATGTGTTTCACCTAAAAAATAAACATAAATCCATAAATAATCATGACATGAAAAAAACCCATTGGAAATTAAACTGGTGTCAAATAAATTTGGTAACATTCTAGGTAAATAACCTTCAATCAATATGTTTAATTATTAATTAATTATTCCATATAAGATAATTAGTATAATTTTTTTAATAATTTAACCAATAAATCAATCAATATGTATCTAGGTTAAAAATTGTAAATCATAAAAATAATACTATGGTAACCACAAGGTAAAGACTTTGGTTTAAATGTTATTCATAATCGATGATAATGAAAGATAAAGGTAGTGATATACCATTATCCATGGAGATGTTATTTCCACCATAAAATTTGTACATTGGGACATGTAAATAGAGGAGAAAGGTAGGATACATAATAAAAATGGTGAGTGATAGATAACATATTCATTAGCTAAAAAATGATTGATAAATAACACATTTCAATGGATTAATGGGGTTATGATGGTGAATATCCAACAACCAAATTTAGAAACTATATCATATTCACAATGTTATTGGTAGTACCCCAATTGACGAAATATAATGAAGTAGTGGTGGAGGATAATTTCATGAAATATGTATTTAATTTAAAACTAAATCTTAATCCACACCTTATAATTTTTCATTATAGCTCATAAAGAGAATGTTAATTATCCAAAGAATATCCCCTTAGAGTTTCAAACTAGGTATGGAACTTGGTATCATTATCATGTACCAAGTGATGATTGTGATAATACCCAATCATCCATTTTTTAGGTTATTAGACCAAGGTACATCTGTTACATATCCTGCACACAATATTTTTATTCAAATGAAGATATCATTCCTTGAAAAATCAAAAACACTTTCCAAAAATTCAGGATGGTTTTATAGTTAATGTAATGTTTGATCATTATAATAACTATTAGAATAATGATAGGGAATGGTGGTATATCATTGATGTTATAATAATGAAATTATAATAATGACTAATAATAATATTCACCATTTAAATAAATTTTAATGTAAAAGTCTTGAAAAAATAAGGTTAGGAGGGGTTATGAACGTTTACATCAACATATTAACATGTCGGGAAAAATCTATAATGATATGGAATAAATAAAATCTCATAGTTTTTTTAAATATAAAATATAATACCGTTGATTAAAATAATGGAATTAAATAAACATAATTTAAAACACATTATAAAAAAATTATTATACTTGAGAAGGAAAGAGGAGGATTGGGGAAACCCTTACCTTTCTTGAGATTTTGAGCTTATATCCAACTCTTAGAACAAAAAATAAATCAATATTAAAGGGAAATAAATATAAGAGAAATCTTGAGACATATATTATGAGAAAATTTATATTTCTTTATGGGAGAATGAGAAGTGGGGTGGTAATTTATAAATAATGAGGTAGGTATTTAAGTGTTAAAATATTAATTATTTTTTTATAAAGAATGACAACATATTGGGGCACTAATATCAAATAATTTGGATGATAATTATAATTAAAAGATTAATTATGGTTAGGAAGAAACTAAATCAGCTATCTTATGGTGTGAGTATTTGGTATGTTATTCCCTTCCCTTTTCATTTTATCCTTTTATAATATTTTGGATCTTTTTAGGTAACACACTTTTCACCACTATAAAATAGTTTTTTTCCTAAAATAAAAAATTATTTTGTAAAATAATTTGAATATTTTCATTCAAAATCTTAAATAAATTTCAATAAATTGTATTAATAAATTTAATAAAAATTGAATCTATAATAATAACTGTATAATTGAAAAAACTATTTTTAGAAAAGATATAATTTATGTGCCTAAATATCAAACATACTTTTTTATTTTTAACATAATATTTTTAATTTAATTATATTAATAAAAGAATACATTTTTTTCAACAAAAATACTTCATTAACTTTTATATCATGATTAGGTTGTTAATGTTATGATATTATTTAAAATATTTTTTCCAATATTTATCCTAAAATAAACTCAGAAAAATCCCCAAAAAATAACCCTAAGTTAAATTTTATTTTTTGATTCAAAAAATGAGTTCCAAAATATCATATTTAATATCTAATATTTATAAATTTTACTTTCAAATAAAATAAAATCATATATGGAAAGACATTTATTAAAAAATAGGACTATTTCTTTTGTAAAATGTTAGTAAATTTATCTTTATTATTACCACAAAATTATTACATGATTAATAATTATAATAAATACATGTATAATATTTAAATTTTACGAAATTAATCTTCAAATGAAGTAAATTTTTTCTTCTAAATACATAATTGAGAAGACAATTTTTAGTGGAGTAACCTTTATATATCCTTATTAAAAGGTTATGCCAAATACCATTTTAATTTTCTGGAAAAAATATTATAAAGTGTTAATAAAATTTTTTATGATTTTAAACTATTAATTAATTTTTAAGAAAAAAATTCCGTCCATAATTTCATTTTAATGTGTATCATGTTACTAATCGCTTAAAAAGAGTAGTTTTTTAAGTAATAAAACATGTACGAAAATTATGATAAAACCCATTTATAATATAAATGACATAAATTATAATTAAAATTCATAAAAATGTATTCATTTAGTGGTAAAAAATATTTAATCATTCCCTTATAATGACTTAATTAAAATGAGAATAAAATTATTAATAAAAGTAAAATAAATAATTTAAAAGTATCATGAATATATTAATAGATATTTTAAAAAATCTTTATAAAACATATATATTATAGTTTAAGAATATATAAGTAATTATATACATAAATATATCATTATAAATACAAATAATGAAATTTATTTAGCATTTACATACATAATTAAAAAATCTAAAAAATCATTCGAAATATTGGATGTTTCTTTTTTCCCCCTTAAATAATTTGTATCCATTCAATTTTACACATTGATAAAAACCTATTATATAAAAATGTTCAAAAAAATGATTTTTATAGAAAAGAAACATTACAAATTCCAAGAATATGTTAATCCCATGGGGTCATACTAGTTATGATTAACAGAATACTTTATATAAAATTTAAACTATCAAAGGCTCTATACCAAAACATTACGAATCCTAATTCCAAAAAACAACCAAAATTTTCTATGATACTAACTGAGATTCTCTTAAACCATACATACAAATCCAATGCTAAACATACATACCATTACATATATCGCAAGGGTTACATTCAACTCCCAATATCAAAATTTTGGTGACTTTCAGAACCAAGTTCATATTCATATAGACTCATAGCACATTACCAATTTCATCCACAATGATTCTCAACACATGTAACCCCCCCCCCCCATAAATAAACCTTCGATTTAAATCCCTAAGGAAATAGAAAACAAAAGAAATGTTGATATTAGATGCTTAGTATAGGGAAAATCATAATCAATGGGAAATAAAAAATTGATATTATTGATCAAGAGGGAAGAAATATAACATTGAATTCATGAGTCATAACATGATAACATAAATAAATAGGATCATATATCATCACATGGAAACATTTCATAATGGAAACTATATAATAAGTCATAGAATTAAAATAATGCAAAAAAAATTAAATTGATACATTCATAAGAGTATCACCAAGGTTCATCACCAAGGTTTCATAGAACTTATTACTATGGTTATTCACTATGTAATTATAAATCATTTCCATGATGTGTTGCTAATATATCATCAAACTTTGATCACAATTGATTAATTATTCACATAATTAATTAGAGTTATATCAAGTCACATACTCTATATGAAAAAATTGATGTGTGAATAATATATAAAAACATACATAAATCTTTGAAAATTACTTACATGATAAACCCATTGATATTAAACTGCTATAAAATTGATTTATATAACATTATAGGTAAATAAACTTTAGTAAATATAATTAATTATAAGGTATTTACACCATATAGGATAAATTGTATATGTATTATTCAAAAAAATCCTTAATCAATCGTATAATAGGTATCTAGATGAAAATTTTTTTATTAAAAAAATAATACAAGGGTATCCATAAGGGAATGGAATTGGACAAAAATTAATGCATAGCTTATGATAATGCAAGGAAAATAAAATGATTGATCATTCACTATAGTGAATTCATCTACACCATACTAAATTCATATAAGAACATGGACATGGTGGATAAAGGAATAATCAATGATAAATATAAGGAGTGATTGAAACATAATCATCAGTTACAAAATGAGTAGGTAAAACCCCATTTTACTGGATTAATGTGGATATTTAGGTGCGTATCCAATAATAAACATTAAAATATATATGATATTACCAATTCTATAGGGAGTAATCTAATCAGGTAAATTTAGTAAAGTAGTAGAGTATAGAAATTTTAGGGAATATGGATATCAATTGAATGTGAATCTCAATAAAAATATCATCATACATTATTATGGATCAAGAAAACAATGTGAATTATCCAAGGCATATACCCAAGGTTTATTAAACAAGGGGTGTAGTTAGACCTCTTTTTCACTCATAATGTGATGATTGAGTTAATTCCAAATCCAAATTTTTTGAGTTTTAACCCCTAAGAACATATATTCAAAAATTTGTATCAACTTCTTTGTATCTAGATAGATATTTCAATGCTTGTAAACCCAAACACACTTTAACAAAATTTATGATTATTTTATAGCTATAATAATGTTTGATCAGTACAATGTCTCATGGTATATGGAGATAAAATGGTGGAATCTCATTGATAATAAAATAATGTAATATTTAAAATGAAATACAATAAAATTTCTTATTTAATTGGGTAGTAATTTAGATGATTTTCAAAAATAATGATATATGTGTTTAATAAACCTTAAATCAATATAGTAACATATTAGGATAATTCTATATTGATAATAAATAATTAAAATCTCATTAACAAGATAAAAAATTCAAGTTTATAGGATGGAAAAAATCATGGAAATATATGAAAATGAATTTAAATATTTATTGTAACAAAAGAATTTTACTGGAAATGGAAATAGGTGGATTAAGCAAACCCTTACTTCCCTTGAGCATCTCAGCCTAGAGATGACCCATTGAATGAAAAAAATTATTTAATACTGGAAAAAGGTAAATAAAAAATACTCGTTGAGAGAGATATGATAAGTTAACATGAAATTTTTTTATGGTATAATGAGAAGAGGGTATCGGTATCTATACTTGAAGATGGATCTATTTAATGGTTAAAATTGTGATTATATTGTTAAGGCTTATCCCTTTTGGGGGCATTAATTTTAATGAATTTGGTCGATGTTTAATGATGATAAGGTTTTGTAATGTTATTAAATACCTTAGAATCTAATTTAATGGTGATATTTTATGTTATTTTATGTCATTTCATTTTAATTTTATCCTTTTTCCTTATTTTACATTTAGTGGGGTAACTTAATTTTTACAACGGTAAATTATTTTTGTGCCTAAAACCAATATATACATTATTACTTAATTTTTAACATCTTACTTTAAATCTGAAATCCATTTATATAACCTAGTTTCTAAATTTTATAAAAAATAATTCAATTATAGTAAACATAGGATGCATAAAAATAGACTTTAGAAAAGATGTAATTTATGTTCCAAAATATCAAACCTGGGTTTCTAGATATTATGTAATATTTCTAATTGAATTATATTAATCCATAAATAAATTTTCTATCAATAAAATGTCTTCATTATTTTTTAGGTTATGATCACTTAATTATTTTGTCATAAATGGTTCTATATTTTTTAAAAACAATATTTCAATATTCGCCCAAATTTTAACTTTTTCAAAAAAATCACAAAAATACACCCTAATATAAATTAGATGCGGTGATTCTAAAAATTATTTTCATTTTATCAAATTAAATTTAAAAAATTTATAAACATTACATTTTAGTAAAATCATATAAAACATGGAAAAGTAATTTATTCAATAAAATGACTTATTCTGTTGTTATAAGTGATTACATTTATCTTTATAATTACCTCTTAGTTATGAAATTATTGATAAATAATCTTTAATATATGTAAGATATTTAAATTTAATGAAATTATTCTTCAAATTATATGAAATTTACATTCTAAATAAAAAAATCAAGAAAATGAGTTTTAACGAAATAACCTTCATATAACATTGTTACAGGGCAATAGTGATGACCATAGTACTTTTCTAAAAACATTATTTAAAGAAATGAAAAAACTCTTATGATGATAATAAACAATTTATTATATCATCAAAATTAACATAATACATATTTAATAATTATTTATTATTATGAAAATTATTACTTACCATTTTAAAAAGGAAATTTATAGTTTAATGAAGAACATATAGATATTATGATAAAAACCATTCAGATATTTAATGACATATAATATAATAAAAATTCCTGATAAGTTATTATTTTTATGTAAAAGTTATATATAACCAATAGATTATAATGGAATAATTACCATGAAAATAAATAATATTAACAAAAAAAATGTATATATGTAAAAAAGAAACATGAATATAGTGAAATAAGTTCTATAAAACCATTATAATAAATTAAAATATATTATAATTGAAAAATATATAAGAAAACAATTGAGGATGTAAATATATCACTATAAAAAAACAATGAAATGAATTTATCATTTACAAATTAAATTTAAAAAAAACATTCAAAAATATTAATAGGAAAGAAGGGATCTTTCAGTATAAAAGATAACAGGTAAAAATAAGGTTCATAAATATGGTACTATTTTTTTATTATGGTGTTTAAATCACATCTGTGTAAATTTTGTGTAAAGGTAAGGGTTTTATTTACAATATCATTTGGGATCTGATACTGTTATGACTAAGTATCATTATGGGAAAATTATATGATAGTACTCTCTAAAAGAACCTATATTATTAATATTATAGGGGTTTTCTTGATTTTTACCAATACTCAAACCATTTTAATTTCCCTTTGGTTCATAATTCACTAAATGTGATTCTTGCAAGTGTGACTGACCTTATCTCTTCTTTTTATTTTAGAATCATTTCTTCCATGTACCCATTATTTATTTTTTATAAATTTTATTATATTTTATTTATTGATATATTATAAGTTTTCAGTTTAATTGAATATCTTTATAATATTAATATTTTTTTAATTCTTTTAATGCAATTTATTTCCATTAACTTTTTCTCTCTTTACAAAAGTGTGAAAAAATTACTCTTTTTCATTTATTTCTCCACGAATTATTTTTCCAAATTTTATAAAAAATATTTCTAATGATTCAACCCTACATGTTATTTTCCAAATAAATATCTTTTCCCATAATTTTTTGATTTTTTTTAAATTAATATTTATCAAAATTAAAGTTTATTTAATATTTTATTCACTGAAAATTTATAATGATCTTATTAAATATGTTTCCATCAATGTAAATATACTTTAATGATTCTTATGTTTTATGTGGGATAAGATCTAATAATAACACACACCATCTTTATCTTTATTTATTCTTATCATGTTATTATATTGTATTCATGATACTAATTTTTTTCGTTGGTTAATTAAGCTATATTGGAATTATAAATGCTTTCACCATCACATGGAACATGTATATATGTTTCTTCACTATTTTTTGGGTCTTTCTGTTATATCCCTCTAAGGAATTGGGTAATGGATTATATATCTTGTTATAAGTATGGGAAATAATGGTTATTCCAAGTCCACTATGTTATGGGATACACATGGTTATCCCAATTACGCGATGTTAGGGGATGGTGGTTAGTACCTCCCATCATGATGAAAATATCTTTTTGGTCATCCTTAAAATATTTTATAATATCTATGATTATGTTCGATCCATATTAAAATATTATAGAATGTATATATGTCATGTTCTGGTTGTTCATGATTATTTAATAATATCTCTACTCTCCTATGAATCATGTCTTATCTAATGTAAAAAAAATTATTCCTAACTCATGATTTGTGATCTATGTATAATTGGATATGTTTCCATTATGTTTGAGTACATTCCTTTATTATATTCTTGTACACATATAATTATCTTATGATCACATATAATTTTAAATTTATATCTATTTTTAACCCTTATTAATCATTTCAAACCAACCTTTTTTATTTATTCATTCCCCAAGTTATAAAGAATAATATTATGAAAAATGTTCCTAAAAAGGTATCATGTGAGAAGAATATTTTTGGGAGATATTTATAATGTTTTGAAATAAGTTTGTTATGATTCTAATATCAAAATAAAATAAATAAAATTATATAATGGGGTGTAATTTATTATAATATTTAATGGATATTCAAGTAAAATTATGTAATAAATATGTTTTAAATACTTGGACACCTCAATAATATCATGTAGATTTATGGCAGATTGACATGATTTTTTTATTTCTTACCCTATAGTATGAAATATTGATATGTGATAGAGAAGTATTTTATGAAATTTTCTTATTATTATAGTGATATATTACCACATCAACCTCTCATTTCATTCTAGGAGGATAAGGAAGAGCATACCCCACTTATATTGATGATAGATAAATATTTTTTGTTTCTTTTTATATTAGATTAGAATCTCAGAGGGGTTTTTCTTCATGTCTTGAAATTTATGGGACATGAGGCACTATGGGTCAAACTGACCTTGTTTGATATTACCATTTAGTTCCATCTATAGTATCAACTGGTGTTTGTTAGTGAGTTTAGATTGTATAATTTTGTGTTTTAAATGGAGTTTATCCAAAAAATATGTTATCATTTTGAGATACCCCCTGATTTGAGGTAAAATAATTGAGGCTACATACATTAAGGACTAATGATACTCTACTAGGGGAATTCTAGACAAGACATATCAAATATAGGGATATCATAGAATAACCTCTTACCCTATTTTTTCATGAATTTCACCCCAAGACTCTCAGTAATGGTAGAGATGTGGAGCTTATGAATAAAGTTGGATAATGGTATTTCAGTGATGTATTTTACCACCAACATCACAAAACTTATTTTATTTTCTGAAACACTAGTTGTTGACAAGAATGCTTGGGTATTGTGTTTTAAGGATATCTCCAGTCACTCTATTCGATCCTATGTGAATATAATTTTATTGGCATCCTTATTAGAGGTCATTAATATTGACCTAATTATAGAGGAAAAAGTGAGGGTATATTTTTGGGGCACTATAATTATTCTAATGGATTCTAGAGATGGTTTTTGAGAAGTAATAATCTTAGGTTTATGGAGTCTATATATAGAGGGAACCACCTTTAATCATTGGTATATTTCATATGAAATCCATAATAGATTATATTTTTTATAATATGGTTGAATATAAATAATTCATATATTCTTTATTTTTGAGTTTTTTTGGTATTGTTATAATGTATCCATATAGGGTGATATCTATTGATAAACCATATATGGTGTGAGCATTGGGTATCTTATTATTTCCCAAGAGTTATAAAATAATAAGTGGATATATTATTTTATATGAATTATTTATTTTAGTGATTAAAATTTTTTTTATGTGATAATTTTGATGGATTGGTAAACTTGATATATAGATTACTTCTACTAGTACCACCTGCACTACAATAAAATCGACTGATAGCAACATTTTCATTATTTCAAGGTGGTTTAAACCACCACAAAATGGTTCTATGATGGTTTCCAAAATATATTACTAATGTTGGAATAGAAATTAAACTCATGTTAGTTCAATCCATTTAGCGACTATTTCTGGGAACCATCATTGAAAATTTATTTCAGAGTGGTGTTTATTTTGTTTTAGTGGTCGCTTCCTCTCAAAAAACTTGTCGAAGATATAGAGATGGTTTAAACCACCGCTTTCCAATCACTATTTTTTTGTAGGGGAATCCGCCACTAAAACCAGAAAACAAATGCTAAAACAAATTTCAACCATATATATTGGTGATTTAAACCACCTATAAAAAATAATTTTTTATATATAATAGTGCTTTAAACTGCAACTATATATTTCTTTTCAAAATAATACTACTGCAGAATCTAAAACCCTTTGAACATCCAAACAAAAAACATATATATGAAACTATAAAAAACAAAATAATAAGGAAAATAATAATAAAATAATAACAATAATAATTACTAGAACAAAATACACAGATATTACAATCTACATGTATTGATAATAAGATTCATATTAATAAATCTATGGATATAGGAAATAAATATCTACAACATGTAGTGGGATTACATTATGAATAAACCATGTAAAAACACATATGGAATTCTAAATACATTATATTCATGAACCATAATTTAATTAATAGTTAAACTATTAGTGGTCTATCTCACTTAATCTAAAATAGAAGTTTGATGACCAAAGTTATAAAAGTTTTAAAATAATGAATTAGTATTTTTTGAAAAATGGATCACACCTAATTTACCCCACACCCATATTTTTCTACATGATCCTTTTAGGACTCCCATTGGTATCATATCCAAGGGTTCTTCAAGTTGGACCTACTGTATATTTCACTTTTTCTACTTGAATATATGAAATTTTTATTAATATGGTTGATGAAGTTCCCTATATTGATCAATCAGGATATATCCCATTTAGAATAGATTAGGAATTTTCCACAATGTATTTACTAAATATTGATTATAAAAAGTCTATAATATATATAAATAGATCAATTAATAAAAATAAAAAAATATTTAGATTAATGTAATCAAAAAGGTAAGGTTTTACATTTTTCAAATTAGTTGATTATGAGACCTCTACTTTTTCATGTACAAGTAGGGAGAAATATGGATATGTGAAATATGTTAATGGAATGTAGATCGAGGTTTGGGAATAAAAGAATAAAATATATAGTGATGTTATAAAATATTTATTTGAGTTCTTATTGGAGTTTTTATTCTAAAAAATCATATCTAGTAGATGATGCAAAAGAAGTGAAAGTGAAAATACCTGACAAGTTGAAAAAATGAAACATTTTAATCAAGGTGATCAATTAAATGGAGTAATATTTACAAATAAGTGAGAGAAAAATTTTATGACCATTAAGAAAATTAATAATTATATATTTATGAGGGATAAAGTGTTAGATAAATCATTGAGGATATAATAAAAGTTGTGTCTGAAGCCACAGTTTATTTGGAGAAAGGATCTACATTACATAGAAAATTAGGCAACAAACAATGTAGGGAGGTACTCAAAGAGACACGAACCTGAGACCTCAATTATACCCATAAGGGAAGTTACCAATAAGATGCACCTTGGGGGAAAATCACTAAGGAGATAATATACACTATAGAAGAAATTCCAAAACCTTCTATTAGTGTCATGAAATTTCAATAACGTACCATATCCAACAGGATAAATAAAATTAACAATTATTTAAATAAAAAAAGATGGTTTATGAGTGAATTAAAATATTGAAGGATGATTAGGATAAAAGACAATAAGTTATTCTTAATAAAATAAAATTAGTTTTATGTACATAAGGATGTATGTAAAACTAATAAATCTAGTTTCAATAAATTTTTATTCTTAAAAATCTAGTTGAGAATAAAATTTCTCCCACCTAGGTGTCTAAGATGTTTTTATCTCAAAATTGAATCATTTTGGTGTTAAATAGAGAATGATATCATATATCAATTAATTCACTATAATATCATATAAAAATAAACCCCACAACTATTTCCCCATAAATTTTCATATTTAAAATAAAAACATGCACTAATGTGGGAAAAATAGTGGTAAATTCAATTGTAAGTCAATCAGGGAGGTGAGTATTCGGTCGAAAATAATTCCCCAAAAAGGATCTTAAATGTTTTTCTCTACAACCATATATCAGCCAAGGTGTTAACCTTGAAAAAATTCATGGAAAAGATAAGTGTATATAATAATTGTAATGTGTTAGGACTGTCAGTGATTCTCATATACGGATATTGAATATTAGAAAAACCTATCAGCCTATAGAGACTATAGGTGTCCTAAAAGGGAAAAAACAAAAAAAAGTCAATAAAAATCTATTTTACTAATGATGAATTCAAAAAATAGGATAAATATATCAATAAAGAAAAAAATTGAATCATTAGGAAAATTATTTTATTATTTGAAAAAATATGGGAACTACTATAAAGAGTGTTAATGTATATCAAATCAACATAACACTCTTATATGTTGAATTATTTTCCATTATAGAGTGTCCAAAATCAAAGTCAAAGTGGTGATTCTATAATAAAAAACTTCCAATGATATCAGCGAAGAAGTGTTCACCCAAGAAGGCTATGAATAAATATCATAATGATATCTAACCTATAAGGAAAACATGATTTTACAATATAAATAAAGGATAAAAAATTAACCATTTCATGAATTTAACACATTTTAAATCAATTAGGACCAAACTGGAATTGATAAAACAATACACTAAAGAGATAGATATCTATATCAGATAATAGATTTTCTTGAATTTGCTAATTCTGATGAAAATTATATTTTAGGATTCTAGATCTATTTTTTATGTTCATATAATCATGGATCGGATAATAATGATTCAATATATTTTGGATAAAGACTATGTTGATGATATTTTTTTTAAACACCATGTGTTTTCATGAGTAATGAGAATGAAAATATTTCAATGATTAAAATATTCATTAAATTTTTGACAACTAATATACTAACTCATTGCGCCATAGGGAAAACCCATATGTAAGATTAATCATAATTGTTTTTTCCCAAACATAAGGTTTTATGCATAGCTACACATAGCCATATAAAATCCATTTATTATAAAAAGACCTCTGAAAAATAGTTGTTAAATTAAAAAACTCATTAAAATTTAAAATACGTATAATTATATCATATTTAATATACGAGTATCATGTAGGTGTCACTATTCATAATCTATATAATATTCAAGGGAATAAATAATAAGGTGAACTTTATAATAAAACATAAAAAATGAACCCAACATATAGATTTTCATGCAATGCAAGGGAAATATAGATATCCTTACCAGAAACCACCACATGGTTTCTAAATCACCACATTAGTTTTATCTTGCCCTAATTTTTTTACCCATTTCTTTAAATCCAAAGTGAAAACTAATCACTACCCGATGAACTTTTATCGACACCATATCTATCTTCGTATCCACTCCCTGCTACCAGGACCTAAATTATAATTATGTTGAAAATTAAATAGTGAATTATATTTTAATTTAAACATAAAACCAATGAAATATTATGTACTAAATGATTTTTAAGTTGTGTGATTTACCTTCTCACTACCATCCATCAAGAAAATATCACCAGGGATAGATCCATTTATCTTCTAATATAATTCAATTAATAGTTTCTGTAGAGTAATGACATTTTTATCTTGCATAATTATAAGTGTCCCATATTATTGAATTGTCATTTTCATTTCATAAAAATTTCTCTAACCATATCTAGGTTGGGAGTAATTACGACTAGGGTTATATGCTACTACAATCCCTGGTGGCCTTCCAAATACCTCTGATGGTAATGGTCCCAAACCCATCCCACACATGCATCTAGGATTATCCTCCCAAAGGACTTGACTAACAGGATCGTCTTAGGAGACTGAGAAGGACTACTCAATATTGGCATCGAATAGTTATTTACTTTTTACCTATAAATAAAATATTAGTAATATTTTAAGAAATACAGATTAATATAGTGAAAAATAAAAATAATTTATTACAATGAAAAAGTAATTCATAACCCAACTTATTTTGTGGGCTCATTAATATAACTACCATCATATTTCACATTAACATCCAACCAATGTTTTTTTAGAGAGACTTGGTGCCCTAAATTCTTTGACTACATTATACAAGGTAAAATCCAGAATTTAATATGTGAAACAAATAAGTTTATCTTATAGATATTTAAACTAATGAAAATATTACCAGTGTCGGTCTATTTTTGGAAAAAACTATCTAACTTGGTAGTCTGGGGGATGATTTTTTAGCTTGACAAGATGCATATTTTCTTGAAACATCATGAAATAAATTACATTTAAATTAATATTAATGTATGAAATATCATATTCTCATCTTATACATGTAAATATGTAATATTATATTAATATAATAATATATATTTCAATATCATGTTCTTCTCTTGATGAAGAATATAAATAAAAACCCTTCATTGCTCTATAGGTACCCCTTAGGGAACCTTATCATACAACTGTTGAGTGTTCATTGAAGAATCGTTGAATTCATTCCATAACATCCATTTAAAATAATTCTATTTCTTACCCAAATTTTTCAATGTCCACTTCTTGCACTAACATCTACAACAGTAAAGTGGAATAACATCTATATAAAGAGATTTATTTTTTAAAATATTAAAATTCTATAGAATAATGACATTAAATTACACTATAATGTATAATAATTACCTTTATTTTAGAATCAAAGACTTTATTTTTTCTAAAATTGAGGAATATGGCTCCAATTAGAATAGGTAATGGGAAGGGTAACTAGCTCTACTGTCAGCTGGACTAGAACTTATATAAATAATACCATGACATCATCTGCGGGGACTCCATAATAGTCAAATGGGAAAACTTTCTTTATTCCACTTATATTCCATTCATCGTAACTATTACTGTTTTATCTCCATAGTAACATTGTTTGACTCATTTATGAAAAAAATTGTTATAATATAAAAAATTGCAATAACTTTATTCACATTGAAATGTGTACCTATATTTGTCACCCTCCAGTATCATTATAAAGAAACAAGAGTGATGACATTACTGATGAACCTACTGAATGGGTAGGTACTGACTTAGATTCTGAGGGGATAGAGAAGGAGGGTGTACCTGAAGCTAATGGAATAGAGTGTGTGAGAGATGTTGAAGGGGGAAGAAGAAGCATGTATTAGATGCTACAGGGATGGTGATAGATAGACCATCATTTGTTGGTGTGGTTGAGGGAAAATCAATTGATAGTCGACTAGGATTAGAAAAATGATTCTTCATTTTCATTCCTATAATTAGATAAAATCAAATTAACTTTAGAACATATAATTCAAAAAAAAGGAAAAAAATTAAAAATGATAAAAGATGCACAAAACTGAAAAACATAATATATATAGATATGATAATGAATGACTGCATATATAACATAAGTTGTTGATAAATTAATGGATGACTATTCATACAATAATTTTTTTTCTTTAATCATGTTATTGTTCTACTCCATCATTTCTTCATCTACTTCGTCCACCCTTACAAGACTAATATTTTCAATATCCTGATGTAAAAATAAGTTCGTTTATTACTGTTAATGAGATTAAATGTTAGTTGAAAAACCTTCCACTTCATCACCCATATCATAAAAGTAACTTTAATTTGTGTGAACAACTACATTCCACCCTTCATCTACAAAATCTTCCACGAAATACACCATTTTTTCGATGAGAAGATATACAGATCTTGTAATTCACGGTAACTAACATCCATTATGCAAGAGATTTTCTCATAAGTAAATTTCAAGGAATATATCTTCATACCCCAAGTAATATCAACCCACTTGAATTTTAATAAAACAACTAAAAAATTCATGTGGTTGATTAATTTTATAACATGATTCAAGTTTACATTTTTTCCAAATTTAGAAAATGTAAATATATGACTATTCTATTTTTCAAACCCTTTTCCTGATCACCTTTATTAAATTTAAACCCATTTACATTTTAAGCATCAAATTTTTTAGTTTTTTAGAGGAACTTGATCCAAAAACATCAAATCATATGACAACTTAGCCCAAGTATCCATTTTCTTGATCTATAAAAAGTAATATACATTATTATATTTACAAAATATGTGTCAAATTAATATCCATATTGATTTCAATATCTATTATCTTACACAACATAAAAACCATTCTTCTATCTCTTTATTAAAAACATTTGTTATATATTTCTTTTTTTATGTTCAACCTCTCATACGTCTCTTTTTTATATCATAATCTCTTTAATAAATGGAACTACAAGTTCACAATTCAACGTCACATATCTATGTGGATATAATAATTTCATTTATGTCAGTGTAACATTTTAAATCCTCGTAATTGATTGGAAAATAGTAGGAAATATTTTTGATTTCCCATGTAGTTGAGATTCAGATGATGTGTCGTCAACCCATCCAACTCGATGGGATATTGTCTCAATATCATCCATGTATCTAAGAAAAAAGGTAAGAAACTTCTATACTAAATAACAGTCATAAATAGATCCTTCAGGTCGAGCATTATTTTCCATGCATGATTTCAAATGGACAATATACATTTGAAATAAAATAAATGAAACATAATCATGCATTTAATGAAGTGAAAAAAATTACATAATTTTAAAAACATATAAATAAAGAACCTCTCAATTGGACACATCAATCGATATTGTGAATGGCCTTTTAATTTAGTTTCCTTGACCAAATGCACAGTTAAATGTATCATGACATTAAAAATTAAGGAGGATAGATCACCTCCACTACATAAAGTTTCAATACCAATCTCTCCTTAAGGTTTTCTGGATCAGTTAGTTGTAGAGTTTTCTGACATAATTTTATAAATAATGTGAAAAAATAGAGTAAAATTGCATTAAATTTTTAGGTAATAATGTACACAATGCCAATGGTTGTAACAACTGTAACAAAATATGTGAATCATGGATTTTAAATCCATGTATCCAATGATTTTTTTAATTCAACACCCCTTGATATGTTACTTTAAAACTCATTGGATACCATCCCATGCTTTAAAAATAAAATAAATTGAATATTAATCCGTATTTTTAATTAAAAAATTGACAGAGAATACATTCTATTCTTATATGGCCAGAGATCATGCTTTATATTCATTTTTTTATGTCCTTCTGAGAATTAAGTTGGTCCTTTGATTTTCTATTCTAATTAAGAAATGTGAAGACCAAATTGTAAAAAAATTCATATCAGTATGCATTACATAAATATTATAATGTAAAAAAAATAAATTTCTAATAAAAAAATTTGAATAATATTCTATTTTCTTCCATTATTGCATTCTGGTTTCACTTGACGATGAACTTTGAACTCGTTTCCTACCTAAATTCAAATGATACTCCTTACCAAAATTTGATTCAACATTCTTAGGTTGTTCTAATATTTCAGAACCTATAAATAGATTAACTTGGTCTATGATCAATAGAACCATTGAATTCTGACTTGTTCAACCGAAATCTATGAGACTCATTGAGAAATATTTGATGTCATAATATATACAATTTTTTACTATAAGGTAGTCATTCAGGATCAAAAAAATTAAAAAATAAGGCAATACAAACCCATGTAAGTGTTCCAACAAGATAAGTTCCCATGTCCAATGAATCCACTAATGGTCCACATTAGAGAAGTATGCATTTTGAACATGGTTATAGAAGATGAATCATATGTCTCAACACCATTTCTCTATAACTCATGTAATTATTCAATTAGGGTTTAAAATTATACATTAATGTAATTTACAAACACGTGTTTTCAAAGAATAATCATTGAATAGATGAGATATATTTGTCGAATACACATCCAAAAAGGTAGATTTTAAGGGATCAAAACAATTGGAAAATTTATATAACTTGTGCTCAAAGTACCAAATGGGTTTAATCCATCGACAACCTATCCCAATCACACATTCCAAGGATCAGTTGAGAAATCCAAATGTAATGAATCAAATGTATTCCATGATTTTTAATCTACTGGATGTCACATTAACCCATCATTGTTATTTTCTATATAATTTGAACTCATGTGGTCGATCATTTTTTATTGGATGAATAATATTTTCTATCAAGGATTCATTGAGAAGTAATGAAAAATGCTTCAAGCATGCTATTTTTCTTCTTCTTCATAGTAGTATTCTGATTCAGACTTCACACATCATTCATTGACTACTATATAGAAGGAGAAATGTTTTTGAAATCTTTTCTACTAGAATCCCCCCCCCCCAATAAATCTTGAAATCATTGGGAAAGTCATGTATTATTATATAATTTAGATCAAGATTGTTTACATATTTTTTCATATCATAAAAAGACCGAGGGATCATAGATTCAGGAAATGAATAGTGAAACAATATCAATATCATAGACACCATCTTATTTGTAATTCTTCATAGTCATATGATATTAACCAACATCAATAGAAAATAAAAATTTGAATATTTAAAGCATAAAACATAAAACTCTTGATTTCCATCATCAACTAAATCATGAAACACATTTGTCTACTATGTGAATTTCTCTCTTACATTAGTCTCTAAAGAATCAAGAGGAGGATCCAATGATATGTTACAATCTTCATCTAGTTGTCCTTTATCCCAAAAAAATCACATTTCATGTTACTATTTATAGCACCCTCAACTGGTTGTTATGATATGTTTTGATTTTGATTTTTTTCTCTTGCAATTCTAAAATAAACATTTATAAGGTTTTGTATTTCATTATCAATTTTCAATGAAGTTGGGAGCTCATTCTGTTGATTGACATTAGTGCTCAAAATATCTGTAACGTATGATTATCCATACCAAATCCCAACCAAATGTTGAGTAAGAAATTGATTCAATATCAAGTTTTCATAAAATTCATGTCTTTTAAACCATCCTCTAAATTTACATTTAGGACATGGACATATTAATTTACCATATATAGATCAATTTAAATTTGAAAAATGAAAAAACAATGTCAAGACCTTATCATACTGATAGGTATTCCTCGGTAACGTTATCCATCTTTTATTCATATATATGAAAGTATGCCTACTAAAACACATAAGTATTAATAAATTGTAAAATAGAAAAATGGAATTGAAAAAAACACAACCCAAGTAGTTATAAGAAAATTATTATAGGTAATAAAAAAGTCAAAGTAAAAAAAAAGGAAATCAATCATGGATGGTATTATGTAAAATAAGAGTAAGATAAAAACCATACGATCATTAAGAAAAAAAATTCAAATTTTCATTGAAAATAATTTATCAAACTACACATTGAAACAAACTTAGAAATACAAATATCTCCATAAAATAGCTTTTAAAATAAAGACACTCCTCTTTAAAGGAAGTCATCAGATGTCACAGACCCATTTTTCAATGATATAATATGCTATATATTTGAGTATGAAAAAAATATGAAAATGCATTTATATTTTTTAGATAGATTAAAGAAAATAAAAAATCCATTTACAATTAATTTTAAAAATAAAGATAATTTTACACAGTCAAATAAATAAATCAAAGAATAAAAAATAACTGTTAAACATCATTTAAATACACTCATGGTCTTAATAAGACAATATAGTACTTTACTCACACATAACCATATCGCTAGGGTATGATGAAATCCAATTGGCACACCCCAACATACTCTTCCATGGTTGATACAAGAGGGTTTTCTTGGTTGATATGACTAAAACATAGAAGGAAAACAAGAAAATCAAAAATAGATATCCATGTGACTCCATAAGTCACCATATGACCTTATAACTATGAAAAATATATGGGTATCCAAAAGTTAAACAAGAACTTGATGATGAAGCTGAAATGATAATGATATGTACGAGAATGAACCTTAGTATGAATTACTAAGATAAGACACATCCTTTTTATTACATTTATATAAAATATCTAACTCATTTTGACTAGAAATAAAATTTTTAAATATTATTTGTTTCATTTATTTATAATAAACAGTCACAATTCGTATCCATTTTTATTTAAAAATGTTCCATTTAAAAGGTGTATTTTAAAACATTTTCAAAATAGTATTAATTTAAAATACCTATGTTAAATATTTAAAAAAATAGTTATGAACCATTTCAAAACATTTGACCATAAATTTGAAAGTAAAACACTAGATATTTTTAGAAGGTTGAAGCAGTAGATACTGATTATAATCGTAAAAAAAATAATTTCTACAATGACGTTGTAAAATAAAGAAAATTTTTGAATTAACCAACTATCATAAAATAATAGAAATACAAACCATATCATAAATTCAAGTGCTAGTGATTATGGGAGTTCCTACAATCATAGGGGAATGTATATAATATAGTAAACATGTTTCATCGTATCTTCGTGTTTGATGAAATCTGACCAACCTAATGATAAGTACTACGTTACCTAGCCCAATTGAGGTAAAAAATCTCAAATAATGGAATATTCATACTGAGGATCACTAGTGAGACCATCATCCTAAACTAGTACAACATATGCCTTAAGAATTTCCACTAGATACTCTCTATTCCCATGTTATATAAATTGGGGATAATTCAATATGTTGTAACAAAAAAAATATAAAAATGGATACATGTTATACAAAAGATGAATCGTAATAAAGTATCACCTCTGAGAATCCCTCTTATGAATATCCCCTTACCCAAAAAATTATAAATGTATCTTATACTAGGGATTCTCTCATCTATTTAAAATAATTCAGGTTAGGAGTATATTCCAAGTGTTATTTCATTAAGAAAAATAATTATCCCAAGTGTAAAATGTGTCTCGTAACTAATCACTAATGAACCAAGACCACCTTTTTGAATTTTAGAGCATTTGGAAACCCATTTAAAAAAATTTATTTGTAATATAAAGTTTAATACAGTTGGAAACCAACTTCAAACTGAAGGAGAACTTTTTAGAAATTTGAATATAGGATAAAAATAACCTGGAAAAAAAATTACACACCCTTTAAATAACTAATAATAAGTCATGAGGTCAAACTGTAAACCTGGGGTTGATCCAAATTGAAGCAAAACAAAACTAAGAGGAGGATAACTAGAAGAAAATGAATCATCAATGATCACCACCGAGGGTGAGGGCCAGTGGGGCTCAAGCACTGGCGAGGGAGAGGGTTCATAGGGCTCAAGGGAAAACAATGTGCCAAAAGTTACCAACAATGGTTGGGGGGGCTTGGGGGAAATAGGTGTTCTGGTGTGGGGTGAAATGATCGGAGTTCCGATGAGGGGGGAAATGTCGTGACAATGAGGGAAAAGGGTTAGTGCTGCTTAGGGGAGAGTGGAGGTTGCGGTGGGGGACAGGGGAGATGTGGGGTGGGGGGATCACGAGAGATGGGGAGAAAGCGTCTTTTTTTTAAAATAAATTGATAAAATTTTATTCATTTTTTTAAAAACCACCTCTAAAATATGATTTTGGTTTAGTTCTATTTCTATATCATACATCCTAAGAAGGTGATTATCATGCAAATGTTAGTAAATTGAATCTTTAAGTAGGTTTTTTAAAACATTTCTATAATATTAATGATATATTTCAAACATTTTAATCATGAGAATCATATAAATGAGATAAAAAATTAATCATTAATATAAGTCATGGATCAATACTAATATATTAAAATATAATATTATAGGAAGCCTAATCACATACCATTTATTGTATCTCCTAATATGTACACATTATATAATTCTTTGGGAGTGCTATATAATTCTTGGCCCAACCATCACATCATAATATTTTATAAATATGTATTCTACTAATAAAATAAATCATGCATCAAGAAAATAATAATAATGTAAAAGGTAACATAACAATATAAAATTGAATAATCAAATGTTGAATCTAATTATATACCAATAATATAAGATATTAGATAATATTGTATGTCCTCTAATATGTAAAAGTGTAAATGTCATAATGAATGGGATCAAAGTGAAATATGAAACATAATAAAAAGTGTATTAATATATTTTATAAATAATTGACTTTTTAAAAATTTAAAAACTAAATTATATGACTTATAATGTGAATATAGGTATATAAATCCTCAAAACTATAAAATTAGAGGGATATAAATGGTATAAAAAATATGAAATTTAAAATAATAATATTTACACTATAGTATTTATACAAGAATATAAAAGTAATGTTGAGGAGTTTCCCTTATGAACCTCATATAGTTAACCATAATTAAATTGTTACAAAGGAATTAAAATAAAGTGTACATACCATATAAATTAATTGAGAATTAATAAAATAAAAATAAGGATGACTGAATATAGAAAAAATGATATAAATGTGGAAGATTTTTATAGAGTGAGAATAAGATAAAACAAAAGAATGTGATAAAGGAAATTTTTTCTTTACTACGAGTAACAATTAGCTTTTGATGCCCATATAACATCATTAACAGCTATTATAAAAAAAAATGGAATTCAATTTTGGTATTTTTTAATAATTCATGTAGAGAATATTTCAAATTTATCAAAAAATAATACTGTACTATTTTCGTGGATTTTGGAGGAATCTCGTATATGTTTTGGTCTACATGATATAAATCAAATTGAAGTGAAGTCACCAATTCTACAAAGAAGAACCTCATGATATTAGATTTTCTCAATGTTTTTTAGTGCATCATTTTTTGTGTTGAATAGGTTCTTGTGTCATGAAAAATTATGGACATAATGCATTATTTTTTTGCAGGATTAAAATAAATCATTATCATAATAAATGTTTAAATATAATGTTACAATATGAATTTAACTTTTAATTATCCAAAATATTACCATGATGGATCATGGGATAAGAATTTCAAAATGAAGTGAAGTTAGAAAAAATGGATAGCATCTCATACAGACAAATCTATGCGAGTCCACAACCTGAGGTTCCGAATAAGCCAATTTTGAGATAATGCACAACTCATTTTGAATTCACCCAATTTTATGATCTAGTGGCCTATAAATACCATTATACATTCCACTTTAAATGATTTCAGGATTTTAGAAGAAGTAGTAGAATCTAATGTCAAATTAACATAATTTACGCACCTCCAGTGAGAATTATCGAAGAAATTTCCATATAATTCTCTAGGTAAGAAATTTTTATATGAATTGGCATGTGTAATCCCATAAAACATTAAAAAATTATTTATAATATTTAACATAACTCCATTCCATTATGATAAAACATTGTCTAATGAATAAAATTATTATACAGGACAAGGGTTCACAAAGAACGTATCTTTCATTATATCTCTATCAAAATATCCGATTAATTTCAACCTTAGTGAATAAAAAGTATTTGAGAGGTGATGGAATATTCGACCCACATCATCCCAATATGGATTCATTCATAAAAACTCCAAATGAAAAATATGAAATGTTTTTATTAATCTGCTTTCCCTTTACATTTATCAATATTCAGGAAAAATTCATATAATCCATATGTATATCCTTTTTTATATAGAAGAGTTGTTTGGTCAAGAAATGATTAAACCCTACATGTATCATTATTTTTTCCATGAATGATCTTGACAATAAAATTGTGTAAACATGTTTCTACCATTTCATAATCTAAGAATCATTAATATATGACATTAAAACTCATGGACTAGTCCTTTCACAAGACCATAAATTGTGTGACTCAAGCTACATGGGTTTTGATTCCAGTTATAGTATGGTATCTTGGAATTATCCTTGAGGTTCAATGCCAACAACAATTTATTCCCATATCACCCATAGAGGTGGTATCTCCCATATTTTACAACCACCCTAGAGATAACTAAACCTCCCCAAGAATCCCTACTAGACCTTAAATAGTTATAATACACCCTTGACATTAAATTATGTGTTCCATCCTAGTGGAATTTGAATCTATACGCAAAATTTCTTATAAGATGAGAATTATAATAACAATAGAAATGTCTCACTCTTCCTTATGTGATTAACCCAATATTCCTTATGTGATGAGAACTGGATGTACCTTCGATACTTATGTGATTAGAATAATATTACTAATGTGATGATAATATAATGACCCATCCATTCTTACGTAATGGGCATAAAATTTCATATTCGATGAGAATAGGTTGATCCATCATTCTGTTTCAGAAAAGAATATGATTACCTTCTGGATTAACATGTGGAAAACATATGATCATAATTTCTTATGAGATATAAATAATATATTATTTCTTATGTGATAAACATAAGACACCTCCATAGACAAACTTGAGGATAATACCTAAAAATTAATTCTTATGTGATGAGCATAAGATGACCCATATGTCATTTTGTGATGTGCATAAAATTACATAATATCTTGACATGAGTAAGATAAATAAATATTATATTACCTATTTAAAACCATAGATCAATCCATCCTTTACTTATGTGATGATAAAATATTTCATCATTCCTAAAAATGAGTAAGATACCACATGGTTCAATATTCCCATAACACTAATCCTCTTCAACCATAATGTATTCACCTTTCTAAGGTATAATATGAAGTAATTAAAAAATTTCCAAAAAGGTATAACATTAAAGGGATTCAAAATAATCTCATAACTATATAGGGGAGTCATGTATTAGAAAATAATATCTGTAGTTTCATAATATTAACTCCCGTCCTCTCATTATAATGAAAGGTGCCTTCATCAGCACCCGTGTTGTGATAGGAAACCCATGTCTCAAATTTTTAAATTTGGTACCCAGATTTCTACCATCCGATACATTTCTGAATCATCTCAATGGAAATTATAAAAGAAGTGGTAAACCTGATGTGAAGAATTTGTAACTAAATATTGATTATACAATTAATTTATAGTGACATATATCACTAACTAATGTGGTAAACATGATATCAATAACCTCTCAATAAAAAGTGTACTAATGAGTAAAATAAGACATAAAGAATCTCCAGCAATAGTTTTCAATGAAATATTAATCCATTCGATTTTAATAATGATATTATGTGTAATATTGGGCTTCACTATAATAAATCATCTATTCAATATTATATTCACCTCCTACCAAATACCAACCACTAGGTGTTCCTGGAAAGGTTCCCCTGACATTACTAACATTTGTAGAGGAAAGAGTGGTTACCAAGATTCTATTGACTTCCACAGATGCCCATATGTGGAGATTCCATACACTTAGTCCCAAATAGGGTCTCGTATAATTCCCACAACACCCATGAATCCTCACCCTTTTACAATATATGTCCTAAAACTGAGTTTCATAAATTTAATTATCATTCACTTTGATAAGGAAGGAATCATACCCTTCCTTTAGATGTCTTAATATAATCATGAATCCATAACACCATGAAAACATCCATAAAAATAGTTACTCCATAGTTGGAAATCACCTTCTATCAATGTTACCAATCACATCAATAGTTTTTTAGGTGAGATTCAACATCACCTTCCCCTATATAGAGGATGTAGGTGATGTTCAATGTGGACCAGCTACTGATTCAAATTAAGAGTTTCTATGGAGGGTTCTCACCCACTTAGATAACCATTAGTTCACGACAACCAATCCTATAACCAAACATGTTAGGAATACTATCATTCTATCCACTCTCACTATAACAACATGGGTCCCATAATAAGGGAAGACCATTGATCATTCTCTGTGACATGATGCTCCTAAAACTATTTTCAATCCTTTATCGATCATCATATTTCCCTCCATACAATCTACCTTATAAAGAAAACATATTTTTAGATTATAATAGAGACACTAGCTGAAAATCAGGCATGCCGGGTGGACTCACCTAGAAACTAACACCAATAAAATAAAACAAGTGGGTCCCCCTTGGGATGAATAAGTGTACCTACCTAAAAATACTCTAAAGGGTGGAGTGACTAAAATTCCTTATGATTTTCCTCCCTATGACACAAATAAAAATTCCTGTGGAATGTCTCCCCATGATAATGAGAATCCCAAGATTTAGGAACATCCCCAATAGTTCCATAGCACAAACATGGGAAATCAACATTGAATGACCCTTGACCATTAAAATTACTAGAAAAATGAGTATTTTGATTAAATATTCATGCCCCTTATACAAATTCCCATTATGTAATGGGAATTAAGACTATAAATTCTTATTTTTAAGGTTGAAGTTGATATGATCATGAATAACCTCCATACGTACTTTAATATATGGATATATTTTCTTCCTTTCATAGACATTCATTGATGTGATTCCTAATTCCATAAACATATTATCCCTATTAGTATACAATATATAGAGGTAAAAAATAGTATTAAACCTAGTTTTTTGTATTATTAGATATATCTTATAGATCCATAATAATTTAGTAATTTAATTAATTCAAAAGGTCTCTCCACCCTTCACTTATAAAATGGAACCTCCCTGATTTTATTCCTAACACGTTTTAAGAGCTATAATTTGGACAATTATAAGACAATACTCTCCCAAAAATCACACACCATGTCCTATATTTATTAGTCTCAAGAAAAGACCAAACCTAGAAGGATTAAGGTGTATGTCAAATAGGTTATCTGAGAAGAAGGTATAAGTTGTAACTAATCTACTTCAGGTTTGTTTATTTTTCAACCTCCATCAAATATTCTATAACCATCATATAATAACAAAATGTGTATCTTAAAAATACTAAAATTTTATTAATATTATAGTATAACACCTTTAAATATCTATTTCCATCTTATGGGAAATGAAAACATCACTTGTGTACACGTTTGGATTACCACTTCTACAAAGAGATGTCAATATGTTTTCATGAATACCTCACAAATATAGTTATAATTATGAATTTAATTAAATTTTATTATATAAATTAAATAATTATAAACCTATAAACATAACATATCTTCTATTTTATTACCTTTCCATCCATTAAAATTCGATAATGTCATTTTTTAGTAAATGTTGATTACCACCTCTATGGAGGTATGTGATTCATTTTTCATGTACAATATTCATAGAAAGTTATAAAATTGTATTTAATACATAAAATTGATAACCATGTCATTATTATGAAATTAGATATAACATAATATTGACAACATTGACGAATTTCTACATACAAGAGTCAATTTGGACATATGAGTTGAATGTCCTCAAAACATCTGACGTGAATATAGCTAATTATGTATATAAATAAATCATGGTAATAAATGATAAAAATGGATAATGATAATTTATTTCCCATGGTAAAAGATATTAGAAAATTAAATAAATAAAATAGTGTTATTATTTTTTTGTTAACGAATGTTCAAAGTATGAATATATTTAAGGTACTGGACCTTACATTAAAAATCCCCTTTCAATGTTTCCCTTTGAACACTTTTTATTCAATTTAAATGTTATTTTAAATGTTTCAAGATAAATATATTTTTTATTAAATGGGTTTAAAAGGTAATTTTACCATATTTTATTTTATTTTTAGTGGTTTAATAAGGTATCTTTTTAACGTTTTCTGTATCCGTGACTTTTGTACCTTTTTTTACAAAAGTGTAAAATAATGATTTTATTAAACATTAATTTCAGGAATTTAATTTTACACCATATTGAATTTTAATTTATTTAATGATTAATTTACAAGTTTCCTATATTATTTTCAAATTAAATCATTTACATAATATTTATAGAAATTTTCATTTATCTTATTTTTAAAATGAAAGGGATATTTCTATCTATTTTATGTGAAAAGGGAAAGCACATTGCTTATGGGTTTAGATAGTGTTTTTTAATGTATTTATGATGAACTGGTGAAATAAAAAAATATTTAATTCATGATATTATATTTGAAAATTGTAGACAATGATGAGAAAACCTGATACATCTTACAAGATGAGTGATCTTGAAACAACATATATGATAGGTGATCCTGATATAGCTCTCTAATACATTGGGTAATGTTTATTTTATTCAATGGAATGAAACATAGAGTTTTTTAGGGATTTTTCTAATATGTATTTTACTATGATCTAGTTATTTATGACACTTAGTTATTTCTATGAGTTTTAATGGTTTTCTTTGAGAAATAGTGTGTATTCCATATGGATATGATTTATTTCACAACCTATAAGAATAATGTAAAAAATGTATTCATCTTATGGAATTTAATTTTTTTTCATTGGAATAATTTATTTCATTCCTTTATATCCATTAATGTTGTTTATTAAGCCTACATAGTGTATTTATTTTTTTTTAAAGGTTTAAGGACATATAGGAACTAAGAAGAAGTAAATTAGAATTTCATGAAAATTCATTATATATAGAAGAATTATTTAATTATAAAAATTTATATTCTATAAAAAATTAATACTAAGAAGAAGTATCCACTATTCAATATATCGGTTTGTTACGTAAGATTTATAATCGAATTTTATGAAACATTCAAATGTAAAGATCCCAAAAATGTAATAATGTGAATTATTTCCATAAAACTAAATATTATGTAATATTTTAATATAAAGTCCATATATTTGATTTCAAACAAAAAATTTAGATAATTTTTTTTGTCCTGGATAATATCAAAAGAACACCCTTAAGATTTTCTATCTTATATTTTTATTGAAATGATATTTTATTTCAATACTACAATATTTCTTCATCTAATAAATGTATCTCTGAAATGGATTTCTAAAAGAGGAAATATGGAATATGAAGTAGTAAGGTATCATGAGGAAAATATCCTTCCAAATTAGTTTCCTATAATAGTTGTAATTGGAACTGGGAATTTTTTTGTAGTGATGAATCAATTGACATAGGATAAAAATAGTGCTGGAAACCATGTTAAAGGGAAACTAGATTTACCATAGAGAAACATGTTAATATTTCATCATTTAAAAAAATAACCACTATATTTTTATAAAACCTTAAATCCAATGGTAGATAAATAATAGATTAATTCTCAATAAATGATAATCAAATTCGTGGTATTTTCCAAATTATTAAAAGGAAACTCCTTCTATTTATCATTTTGAAGGTGAATCTAATCGATGGTAGTCATTGATTAAGAATACTAGAGAGACGGGGGATTAATGTCATGGAACCTGATACATTTAATAATATTTTTCAAGATAAATATTTCAAAAAGGACTTTTGAATCATAATGGAGAAAAAATTATTGGAAGTTAGTAAAAATGGGGAGGAATTAGTAGCTTCATATAAAGAAATTTTTTCAAGAATATCTAGGTATGAAAAAAATTGTATTCAGGATATTTAATGTAAAATTAATATATTATACTTAGGATTGAAATGAATTTTATAATGAGAATTGAAATCATATGAATTTAAATGTTATGAAAATATTATTCATTGTTCTGATAAATCTGAGATGAAGTTTTCTGACACTAATGTACCACATGATGATAATATAAAGAAGAAATTAAGGTATTAAGAAATGTATAATAATTCAACTAAAAAATATGGAGGTAATCCCACATCATGTTCCCTATGTGGTAAAAAAATTATGGAATATTTGAGAAGATCTGGAAGGTGTTACCAGTGTGGTATGTTTGGTTATATGTCTCATGAATATAAAGAAAATTTTCAAGATAAATTGTTGAATATGGTAGCATACATCCAACTAGTGATGATATTCTATAATTGTAATTATTTGTGGAACTATGATAATGTGTGTATAAAGATTATTACTCATGGTGAAAATCACTTATATTAAATGAAAAAAGGTTTTTCAAAATCTTTTTATACTTCTATAGTTGAATTTTGGAAGTCTAATTATGTGGTGAAAAAATGTTATTTTTTTATTCAAATTATGATGATTCCATATTTGTTTATTTATATTCACATTGATTAATTTCTAAAAAAAATTAAAATAAAACTAGAATATCACCTCAAAAAAATCAAGATATAACATTTTGGAAAAATCCCTGTGGAAGTATTAATTATAAAAATATTTATTGTAATCGTTATATTATTATAAATGGGATATATTTTCCTATAATTCTTATTAAACTATCTATTGTAGAGTTTTATATTATTCTAGGTATGGAATGGATTTAATTTTATCATTCTATGATATATTTCATAGATATAAATGTTATATTCAATGATTTAATACCTTTGATTACGTATCAAGAAGCTACTAAATTTAATAACATGGTAGTTAAAGTTATCTATAACATTTCATTCAAAAAATAAAATTCAAATTGGTGATGCTCCAACTTTAAATGAATATATGGATGTTTTTCTTAACTATTTTCATGGTATTATTCAAGATATAGTGGTTGAGTTTATTATTTACATAGTTCTAGATTCTAAGATAATTTCAAAACCCCCTTATTTAATAGACCAAGAATAACTTTTAGAATTAAAAATTTAGTTTTAGGAGTTTATTTAAATTTTTTCCATTAATATAAGAATATCCCCATGGGCTCTCCTATTTTTTTAAAAAATAATTGTTGTTTAATGTGGATTTTATTTGTTTATAGATCATGAATAACATCACTATTAAGAAAAAGTATCCTTTTTCTTATATCAAATATTATTTTGATCATATCTAGTAAGATTTTTTTTGAATATTTATCTCAGGTAAGGGTATGATTAGTTGAAGGGGATGGTGGATGATATTTCAAAGATAGAATTTGGAACTAGATATGGGCATTATGATTATTTTTCTTATTCCATTTGGGTTGTCTAATTCATATTCTATATTCATATATCTTATGAATGAAGTTCTCAATGACTATTTGGATATGTTTAAGGTTATGTTAATTGATGATATGTCAGTGTATTCTAAATTTCTTGAGAATCAATAATGAAACTTAATGATTTTTTGGTAAATAATAGTATAAATTAATTTATATAAAAAATTTAATAAATTATAACATTGGATGAAATAAATTTCTATCACCATGATTATTGTTTCTATAGATGACATAACTATTGACTCGGCTAAAATTTAAGTGGTTAACGGATGAATAATACTTAAAAATGGAACATATTTTAATAGTTTTCTTATATTAGTGGGTTAGTACATGCATTTTATTAAAATATTTTCTATGTGATCTTAACCACTAAATATATTAACATGGAAAGGAGTTATATTCATTGGAAAAATAGTGTGATGAATGTTTCCAAAAACTGAAAAGAAAATTGATGAAATCTATTGTTTTCATCCTACTATTTAGAAATGGTGATTTTGTTATTTTGAATGATTATTCTTTGAACAGACATGGTTGTGTTCTAATGAAAAATGTTTAGGTAACTTATTATGTTTCACATAAATTTAGACCTCATGAGTTAAAATCTACTACCCATTATTTAGAACCATCTGGTGTGGTTTTTTACTATAAAAATATAGAGAAACAATTTACTTGTATTAAAGTGTGAAATTTATATCGATCATAAAATTTTAATGTAAATATTCATATAGATAAAGTTGATAATGAGGATGATAAGATGAATTTAACTGATAAAGGATTTGGATTACATGATTCAATACTATCCATGAATAAAAATAATGTAACCAGTGCTTTGGGTTGAAATTATATTGCATGATTAACCTTATATAATTATAACATGGAACATTGGTAAATTATTTAATGAATGATGACATAAAAAAATATTCATCAAATTCATTTTTTAGGTTTTCATGTAGTCATATTGGAAATATAAAATTAATAAAGTTCATATTAAAGACCATGATTTTCAAATAAAGATGGAAATATTAAAGAAACATAATCTTCCTAAATATAAGAATGGAAAAGAATGTTTTTTGATATTTTGATAAAGTTTGCATGTTTTATCTATCTCCCAGTAGAAAAAATAATTATTGAGTGAAGATCACAAAAATTATTTTTCAATTCATCGTGATAATACTAAGATCTAGAAAGTCCTTCTAGAGTATTACTATGGGTATTGAATAAACAAATATATTATTGAGATTAAAATGATATGTTTAACTTTTCAATAGGTTACCACCGAATGAAAAATTATATAAGGGATGATTAATCATTTTCTAGTTCTAAAGTGGAAATGAGAAAATATATCTATGTATTCCATAGTTGTATTTTCAAAGACATGTCATGGTAATAATGTGAATTGGGTTATTATTTATTGATTAACTAAATTTTTACATTTCTATCCTTTTTGAGATATTATATCTTTAAATAATATTTATCAACTATACCTAAAGGATATAGTAAGGTATTAGAGAATTATTCACTCTATATTAATTGATCATAATCTGAATTTTAGTTCTTATTTTTAGGAAGGCCTTCATATGTCTTTGGGTACTGATTAAAATTTTAGTATATCTTTTCATCCAAAAACCGATGGATAGTCATATTTAATTTTTAAGAATTTAAAATAAATTCAGTGAGTATATTCAATCAACTATCAAGGAATTTGGGATTAATATATTTCATTAGTTGATTTTTTTATAATAACTGTTTTCATTATAGTAGAAATATGGAACCTTTTTTGGAATTGTATTGAAAGTGGTGTCAAAATTTATATTTTTTTGGATGAATTTGGTTAATTTATGTTTTTGGGAACATAGTTGGAAAAATTGATTGATAAAAACGAAAATTTGATTTACCTACATATGATTATGGTTTAGAGGAGGAAAAAAAGTTCTATAGATTATAAGGGGAAGGATATTTCATAGAGGTGATCATGTTTTTCTTGATATAATTCTATATAAAAAGTCTTATGTGTTTTGGTAAAAGGGAATGTTATCTTAATGTTTCATTTGAACATATGAAATTATATAAAATAGGGGATCATTTTTTTACCCTGTGTTATTTCTATTATGTTATTCCCAAGTACATTATTTGTTTCATTTTTCATTATTAATTAAATATGAACCAAATACATCTCGTGTTTTCATAGTTGAGGTAGTTTAGTTGGATGATAGTCTTTCATATGAAGAAAACCCATTTCTTATTCTTGCTCATAGAGATAATATTTTGTTGAATATGGTGATTTATGAGGTTTAGGGTTTTTTTAAAACCCATATGATTGAAGAAGAAACAAGGGAATCATAAAATGTTATGAAATAAAAATATTAACACTTATTTATATAGTGAATAAAATTATGACAGAATGATTTCTAAAAGGCGACAAGAATGTGAAAACGAAATTAATATTAAATCAATTTCATATCTTATTAACATCTAATAATTATTTTTCATATAGTTATATTATTTTCAATAATGTTAAGTATATTTTCAAAAAATAGAAATTGTTTTATTCTTAGTAAATCAATTTACTTGTATTATATGGTTTTATTTAAAAAATTAAATTCTAAATTTTATAATTTTAAATTGAAAAAATGAAAATTATATGTGAAATAGACATATTTAAATTATCTTAGGGTGAAATTTTGGAATTTTTTATTAAATCTGCATTTTCAGTGAACAAAGAAAAATATCGATTTCTGTAAAACTATAATTATTTTTTATTTAATTGAGTAATTAAAAGTCCCCATTATGATTTTAATTTGACCATAAATTATCAAAATACAAATTTTTTATTAATAATTTAATTAATTATATATTAATAATTATTATACATGATTTTGGAATAGTTTTATTTTTTTATTTAAAGATACATTTTTGTAAATATTACTTTTTATTATATTTTTCATTTTAATCTTAAATAAATTTTTTCCACCATTAGAAATTGATGTAAAAAAAATTTATTCCATAATTTTAATCATAATTTTAATTTATGTTAAATATTATGAATTTTTCATTATTAATTATAACCATAGTAACTATTTTTCACATAAGTATAGGTAAAAAGGTCAAACAAAGTCAAATCTTTAGGATAACCTCTAAAACATCCTTAAAAGAAGTATTTTTTTATTGGATACATGTGTTTATACTATAATCATCCATGCCTTGAATATATGGGAATTCATTTATACTTTCCTTTTATAATGACCATAATATGATTTTAAGTCATGAATAAAAACAAAATGTCACTTTCTTTGTTTTAATATCTCTAATATTTTGAAAAAAGGATAAAAATTGTTAATGTTTAGTTATAAATTTTTAATTGAAATTTTAATGAATTTTTTTCATAATGGTAATGTTTTTAAATTTTTATGGTTGGAATAATCATCTTATGTTCTTATGTAACACCGATGTAATGCTCATTCTAGTAACAGAAAAATCAATTAAATGATTATTAAAAGTATTAAAAATTATAAAAATAGGATTAATTATTATGTTACATAAATTTTTTAAATAAATATAATATATGATTAATGTTGTAATGGTTTATATTCAAGTTCCATTAGTATCATGATGTAATTAATGTAAAATAATGTGAATAGTCTCAAAAATGACTTTAATGGTATATTATGTAAAATAATATTTTTAATCATTTAAAATTAAAAAACATAATATCTTTATCCAAGATAATGGGTTATTTTATATAATATAAACAATTTTTCACTTGTGGACCACTTTTCCTTTTATATTTACTTTCTTGGCTCATATAGCGTAAAGGCATTTTTATTAATGTAATTTAAAAAAGGGTCAATAAGGGTAGGAGTTAAAACTAATAGATAAAGTTGAAACAACCACCTAAATTTTTCAAAATTTTATTATATGATATATTTTTGAACCATCCTAATCATATATTGGAAATATTTTAATTTTTTTCTAATGAATCATAAAATTACTTTATATTAATTAAATATTTTAAGTAATTTTAAGGGTGCCCATACCTTCACATATAAAGGAACACCTCCTATCCTATCATACTTACACATTGTAATCACTCATGTTAAGAAAATATCGTACAATGTCTCTTCCCAACATCAATCCCCAAATCCATGATATCCTGGTATCACCAAAAGTCCAATCCAATAAGGCTTATGGTGTAAGAAAAATAGGTTATCAGAGGAGAAGGTATACATCCAAACGAACCCATTTCAAGTTTATTTCATCTTTTACCTCCATAAAAGTTATTTAAATATACTGAAATAAAAATATAAGAATATTTAACATATAAAAATTCTATTAATATTATGTTAGACCCATTTTTAATATTTTTTCTATCATATAGAAATGATAATATTGCTTGTGTGTACGTGTGGATTACCACATCCATGAAGAATAATGATTTATTTTTCATAAACAACACATAAGGATGGTTATATATTGGTTTAAATTAATATAAACAATATTCATGTAATTATTATAATCCTATAAATATAATATATAATCGATTTTTTTACTATTCTATCAATGATAAATTAAAAACATCGTTTGTGCATACGTGTGGACTACCACCTCTAAAAGGAAATTTGATTTATTTTTCATGTGATCCAATCATATATGTTTTGAAAATTTTATTTTATGTATTAAAATGAAAATAATTTCATGATTAATATTCTATAGATGATGTAATAATGAAACCTTTTACCATAGTCATCCTTCTAGTTTCATTTTTGACATATGAGCTGAATATTCTCAAAATGTCTGATGTAAACTTAAATGACTATATAACTCAATAAAACATGATCATAAGTTGTATAAAAGGTATAATGATAATGGAATGACTATTATTATTAGTGAATGTAAATAAATAATATTATTTTATTATTTAGGAGTTAATGAATGTACGATACTTGATTGTATTTAAGGTAAGGGACATTATTTAATTATTTTAAAGATTCTATATTAACTCATTTTCTTCCATGTACATGTTCTATTAAATGTTTCCATAAAATTATTACTTATTCATAAATGGTTTATAAAATTAATTTTCAAACATATTTTACTTTCTATAATTTTTTTATAAAGGAGTATTTATAATTTATTTTATACGGGTCACTTTTTACTCATTTTACTAAAGTATAAAAGAATGTTCTACTTTAACAATAATTTAATGGATTAAATATCATGAAGTTAGAAATTTTTATTTCTTTAAATATTCCTTTAAGGGTTTCTATTTTAATTTTCAAATAAAATTAATTGTAAAATATTTTGGGTTATTTTACATTATAAATATTTTTTAAAAGAAAGGTATATTTCTCCCTATTTATTATAATAAAATAAAAAGTAATTTACTTATGTGTTAAAAGATATATTTTTAAGGTATTTATGAATAAAATGTGTATTATTTTAAAAAAAAATATTCATGATATGGTATTTCATCCTTATAAATGATTACAGGTGTGGTCGATACAACTAATGAGACAAGTGGTCCCCATACAACTTATATGATATGTTAACCGAATATATCTCTCTAATTTATTGGGTAATTTTCCTTGTATTAAAATAAAATAATGAGGGAGTTAATGATGTTAGATTTTCCTATGGATTTAACTGGTCTCTAGTTATTTCTAACATGATTAAACATAACTTATGAATATTAGTATCTATGTTTCCTATAAGGGTTTCTATTCTTTTGTTATGGGGTTTAAAGTTTTTTTTTGAGAAAAAAAATTTATTTTCTATGTGGATATTATTTCTTGTATATGGTCAATGAGTAATTTGGAAATGGTAAAAAAATTAGGTTTTTTCATTTTTCACTGGACTGATGGATTTTTTCCTTTATATCCCTTAATAACCTTTTACTTCTCTTACTATATTTTTAAATGTTTTTTATAGTGCTTAAGTATGAGTAAGAATAAAGAAGAGGTCAGGTTGAATGTCATAAATATTTATATGAAAAATAATCATGTATCAGTTTAAAAGTATTATATTGAGGGAAAATGGATATTTAGTTTTTCTATACATTTTTTAACATAAGAGTTTATTGTGTTGGAGATGTGACATAATTCTCTAAAATGTTAAAAAAATAATATCCTTGAATGTATAAAATGGAATCCTTATAAAAAAATTCAATATTATGTAATGTTTTAAGGATGGTTTATTATAATACTTATTTAAATAGTTATTCATAATGGTATACGAAGAGTTGTGACATGATAGGGAGACAACATGGTATTGATTGGGGATTATACATTGAGCTACCTAAGTCTTTCTCATATGAAATATAAATAAATTTAAGGATTAAAACTATATTTTATAACACTTTTATAAAATAAATAAGGGTGATTTAAGTCTTAAAAATGTCTCTTATCACATAGATGGTTCAAAGGGATTAAATATGATAGGAAAGAAGTTTGTTGTGTCAAATAGAGTTTGACTAATGAATATGGATCATGAATATGTGGATACCATGTTCCATTATATATCACATATTTTTCATTCCCAATGATGGAATCAAATTTTATTGTTTAATAGAGTTGTCATGCATTTTCGAAGTTTCAGGAAACCATGTATTATTTCAGGAATTGATCTCTTACATGAAAGATATTGTTCCCTGAAGAGTGTTATTATAGATAGTATCAATCATTAACCAATAGATAAAAAGGATATAATTTATTAATTAATAGAAAATTTATCACCTATAAGATTCCCTGATAATTCCTATAGTCAGGAAAAAGGGAGGCATGAAAATTGAGTCTATTTAAGATGATAATATTTCACATCCTTATAAAATACAAAAAACAATATTTTTTGAGCTTATGGTTATTTTTTGACCAAAGAATCACTAAAGTGGGTGACTCATGGAAGAGTATTGTGTGAAAATAAACTTATATTGAAATTAAATTATGTTTTAGATTCATAACATAAGTTGCATGATAGTATAGACATTTCATCTGATTTACCTTTCGTTGGTTGTTCTTTATCATTTATTTTTTTGGAAAATTTTTTAGATTTAATAAATTCCTCCCCTCGGAATTGGGTCTAAAAAGGGTGTAGAGGATCCAATTCCTGAGTGGATGTTGAATCCTGGATTTTTTCTGATTATCTCTCACACAACTAAGGGAGTTGTATAGTCAACTCATTATATATAAATATGAATGTGGACCTCATAGGGGGCCATAAAACCTTCATCAAAATTGAGTCAACACTCTCCTTTTTTTGAAATCTTCTTTTCTTTAGGGTCTTAAAAAATATCCTTATTTTTTCACCTAATCAATTTACACAATGACATTTTCATAATAGAATTTTCCATAAATTAGGATTTAATAATTTTATATAGAACACAATTTTGAAAAGATAACATATGAGATAAAAACCCTTATAGTAAAATCATACTTTGTAAAATATCATCAATGTCACTAACACATTTCCATTGCTTCAATATTTTCTCATGATACTGCTACACTAAAGGAAAAAATAAGAGAGAACCTCACTACTTATTGAATAGAATGATTTCAACCATAAAAAATGATGACATCTAACCTAATAAGTCTAGAAAAAAAAGACTACCTAATATCCCAAATTCTTTCATCGTATGGGTTTTAGAATTATTGATCACTTAATCTTCCTAAAAATTAGCATTGAGTTGCCTAAAAAAAGTTATGAACTCTACAAAACTCATCTAGTGGAACATATCTACTGTCATATACTTATTTAAATACCCAAAAAAATTGGCCTATGGATTATGGAATATATTTTTTTGTTTAATGGAAAAAATCCTTATAATGAAACCTATTCTTTATAGTGCATCAATATCTATCTACCCAATACAACTAATAAAAAATAGAGCTAGACTAAAGAGTATTACACGAACCATGGAGTAAATATCATGATTGAATGGGAATATGAATGTTCGGCCAAATACACCTTCAAGAAAAATATATATTTATTTCATGGGATTATGATTTAATATGTGAGGTGGATATCATAATTCAATTCCTACCTCCACCTAGAATGTATATTGTACCTATAGCGAAGGAGGTCTATAAAGACAAATAAATTCCACCAACATCATGATAAATTCAAGATCTATCTGTAGGATATCCAAAAGATATAAGGGATCCCCATACTCAATTAAATTTACAATGAATTTCTTTTAGTGACGAATTATTTTGAGGGTGTATGGTAAACTCTATCTCTAGAGATAGTGTTGCTACATGCACAAAGGGACACTAAGTAGATATATTGATACCTTTACTTATACACTTTAATTATAATGTCATTAATGGTATTACTAGAAATTAATATGGTGTGAATAGTGGTATATCCAAATCAATTCCTTAGACATTAAACACATGGAATGATCATGTCCAAATAGTTTTTCTTTGAAAAATCATAGTACACAGAGTGGGGAAACAATGGGAATAATAAAAATAACCTATAGGTGAGGTTGTGATGATTCCATGAGACATTAATCTATGTATTTTATCTTTTAGTAATGTATTCCTACATATGTTTTACTAAAGGAAAAAGTTTCATGGTAGTGTAGCTGGTGTGTTGAAGTGGTGTCAACGTTTTTATCTTTGTGTAGAAAAAGATCTCTAACCTAATAGGGAATATTATTTGAAGGCATATTTCAATATTCATATATGTTACATTAAAAATATTTTATTGGAGATCAGTTATGAAAATTTGGGAGGGGTTTGAGTTTCTGAATCTCAACAACCCAATAAAATTTCCCACATACCAATACAGTCGAACATATTCGGGTTGTGGCCTCTAAACGTTGAAAGAACAGGTTAGTTTCAATGGAAATTTTTATTGATTAATTCAAATTTCTAACATTATAAACTTGACTAGGGTGATCATAGATAAAGATAGTGGCATCATGGAGGAGAATTCATACTTTCAAACCCTCAAAAATAGGGTGATGATTACATGAATTTATGGAAATATCATATATAAGCCCTACACCTTATACCCATTTTCATTTTAATTAAACTAACTCTATCCAATAATTCCAAGGATATAAAACAATAATTTTAGGGAGAATAATCAAATGATTTTCCAAAAATATTTGATATTTGTTGGACCATGGGTGAAAACATGTTGGGATTACATTACCAATAATTAGTTCCCTCAATGTCCTATATTAGGATTACACCTAGTGTTAGACATTGATTCATCAAAGGGTGATGTTGAGGAAATCAGTTACATCGATAGATAAACTAGTGTAATTTTGGAAGTGGTATAATGTAAAAAAAAATCTTAGGGATTTTCATCGTCTATTTATGATAATTTTTTAATTAAATATCTATTGAGGGACATCGGGGGGGCAAAGGTGTGCATAGTCATGACTCTTGCTTTCCCATAGAAGATAGTTTGGGATAATGATTAATGTTCTAAAACTTCTATGTGTACTCTTACAATGGATATAGGGACTAAAAAATTTAATTATATAAATACATTTCTTGATTCCTTGAAAAACTAGGATGAGTTGCGGTTATATTTAACATGATGTAGACAGGAGTAAGATTTAAAAAAAATAAGTCTCCTTCCTAATATCATGTATTCTAGGGATATGTTTTTTTTTACATAAAATATATCATCACTAATATATATTACATAGAGGATATTGTTCACTATCATTTCTATTGAGGTATCTTCACTATCCATATGATGATAACATTGAAATGGTGTTTTAAAAAATGATCGAGAGATATCATGAAACTCGTAAAGGTGGATCAGATGGATTATATAGATGAAGACTCTAAATGATGTGAAATAGACAAAAAGGAGACCCTAATGGAGGGTGAGGATGACACATTAGTTGAGGAATTAGGATAAAACTCATTAAAATATGTTACTCTTAAATCTTATAAAATCAATGGAATAATTTTGATAACCAAAGTAATGATATTTTTTCTACCATACACATTGGTCAGATAGTGGGGATAATCTTGAGCATTACTTGAAGTATGTATGAAGATGGGTGGACCATGAGATTCCAAGTGGATTAGAAGTAATAGTGGTATTATAGAGGTCCCTTTCCATCCAAGTGGTTCATAAATTTCTACATCCTAGTGCCTTGTTGGAACCTCTAGTCGCCAAAAAGGTGTAATAATCTCATACTACAGGGATTAGAAAGAAAAAAAACCCTCTTCCCTATGAATATTTTCAAGCACTCGATATTGAATCTCTTTATATTTCCATTATATTCCTATGATGACCACTAATTTTCCCACCAATGTTGAGGGGTCCCTAGAAGAAGAGTTAGACTTTAGTGCCTTGGGCTTCAGTCTATTGTCTGGTGAGGTAGTTGATCTGATCATGGTCTTGGGGAAACCATATTTTTAGGATAGGTGTATGATAAACTCACAACTATTATTATGGTAGGTAAGTATTCATTCTTGAAGTCTAACTAGTTTTTTGTTGTTTAAATAGAATTTTCTAATGTATTAACATTATTTTTAGTACTCTACATTATAGGGGAGAAGGATTTTAGTGTTCAGATTAGTTAGGATAATTTTTTCACTAAATCAATAAATGGTGAGGAGTACTAGAAACCCAAAGCAAAAAATTCTCAAGATGGTGAGATGGATAGAACATTGGTGGAAATATTTAGACTTAAAGACACTAATCACTCCAAAATATACATTATTTATATTAGATATTGGGGTTCTATGTGTGGAAATGAAAACTGATGACACCAATACTCATCTACCTTAAATCCTAGCCAAATAGAGCTGGTAGATTACTATCTATCTCCATTAATCGATCAGTTTTCAAAGAAAAAATATACCCAAATGATAAATAGAAATTTATGCGACAGATGACAGAGGAAAACTAGGTGATCTTGGGAAATTTTGGGGAAATCATTTGGGGCCACATCACCCACACAGTGGTGGGTCAAATAGGAAACCCTATGGGAATACTCCACCATTGGATGGTAAACCTGTGTGCTAGTTGGGTTCCCTATCATGAACTATTTATATTGACTCATGAAATTCTAGATAATATGGGGAAAATAAATGAACTGATACTCGAATTTTATAAAGTTGTATCTATTTATTATGTTGGGAATTTCATACAAACAATTAAATAAGACATTTTTTGGAAAAAAATGGGAGATCAATATATATAGATCCAGACATTAATGGAGGGGGAGGTAGTCTATTTTCTATAATCATAGTTAACAAAAACTTAATTCATGTTGGGCCAAGTGAATTATGACATGGTAGAATATAATGAGTATAAATTATAGCTATAATTTTAGGTGAACTAGGTGAACCCAAAGGAGGATGCTAAAATAGAGGATCTAACAAGTTAATTATATACTCTTGAATCCTCTTGGTATACTTTTTTTATCCTTAACTAGATATTGGATTGAGAACTACCATACGACCTCATATAGATAAGTATAGGATCCATTATATATAATCCCCTCCTTATTTTCTCCCCATTGATAAAATTGCAATTTGATTGAAATATATGTGTCAAATTTCAATGCATGTCAACTACCTTAATGTAATAATCAATAAAAAAAACCTACAGGAATCATGATTGGTATGAGAAACGACATATAATATGAGATACTTTATATTATATGAGAGTGTTAAATAAGGGTCAACTGGTTGGGTTTGGAGTTCTTCATTGACTATTTCGATGGAACCCATAATGACGGGGAATTAGGTTGAGTGCAATTTCAAATGATTGATTCACCATATGAATGTTAAAACACACATAAGGGAGTAACACATTGTGTTTTGTAATTACATATAAGAAAATTAAATCTAGATAAAAATAAATTGGGGCACTATGTTTTTGAATTGAAGGATGAATAGGGTAGATAGGCTGAGTGTAAATATCAAGAGTGTAACATCCCCGGTAAATAAAGAATATGACATTTTCATATTTATTAATATTTGTGAATAAAATATTAATATTACTTTAAAGGGGATGATATGTTTGATGGCGTACCCAATACGCAACAACGAGTTTCTTTGAAATCTTACATTGTACACTAATAATATAATAATATTATTTTAAATGGTAGTTAACGCCTAACCGTTGTAATGGAGGGAATTAACAGAACTAACTACAAAATGATTATATATGTTTGTTAAATATTTTTTACATTTAGCCAATAAATGTTGGAGTCTTAAAAAGTGAATGAATCTAATTTTAAGCATAAATATTCTAATATTCTTTAAAAGGTTGATTAACCACCTTTTGATGGAGAACCCTTTTTAAATCTACTTTTTTTCACTTTTATATGTTATATTTGAAAAAATAAAATCCTTCTTTAGAATTGGAACATCAAAATTTACTTTTTTTAAACTTTTGTTATTTTTCCGATAAAGTTTATTTTTTAATGAATAGTGAAAATGCTGTATTTTAATTCAAAACATCATTTTAATATAATTTATTTATATAGTTAGATTATCTTATTAATTTATTTTAAAGTTTAATTAGAATTTATTTTTACCATTTAATTCAATGGTGGTCATTTAAATTAATTTAACTTTTAAATTGGACATAAACAAGTGTCAATATTTTGATAGATATTGTTTCTTAAAAACACGATATTTGTTTTGAAAACGGGAATTAATTATAAAATTAATTAATACAACTCATATACTTTGAATTTTTTAAAATAGACATCATTTTTTATTTTGGAATATCAAATATAGCTTAGGCTGTTTTTTTGGTATTTTTCTGAAAAAACCTCAATTTTCTATGAATAGTGAAACCACTAAGTGGTAGTTAAAAAACTGACTTTTTCATTTAAACGAAATTTTATCGCTTCTTTGAATTGAATTTCAAAAATCCGACATACATGGTTGTCGTTATTAAGTAGAATTTGGTTCAATGGGATGAAAATAAATTTTGGTGAATAGTGACTTTTGAGTTTTATTAACTGCGATTAAAGGTAATTAGGGTAATTTAAGGTAAAAATAATGTTTTAATAATATTAAATTTCCTTGACACATGTCCTAACCTTATTGGATGAGTCATGGACGACCAAGAAAATACATGGGTCAATTTGGGGACCCCATGGAGCCACTTTGGTATGATAATGACATTAATAAATTTTTATTTAAAGTAAAAATAAAAATGTCACAAACATGTATTATTTTACAAAAACAATTTTTACATGGAGTTATATAAGTTATATTTTTTACTATAAATATTCATTAGAAATCTAAAAATATTTCCTACATCATGGTAATTTTTTTATAATTTTTAGACATCAAATAAATAAAATTATTACGACACAATGATGATGTAGTGTTTACGTCATTAATGAATGACTTAAATAAAAAAGAAGATAAAATAATATCCAAAACTTGTACAATTCTTATTTTATGATTTTATTTCAAACATGGGACACCTTATCTTTGACTGTAATGATTTTTGGACCTTTATAAACCGAAATTCATTTTATAATAAAATATTAGTTTCATGCATTCCAAAAGAGCCCCTCCTCTCCCTTATAAAAAGACCCCACTTCCTACCCATTTATCACACTTCTCAAGCCCTTTGGCTCGTCCAGAATCTACCCAAATAATCTCCCAAGATTCCTCTCTTCGTCCTAGAAGCCTAAACTGAGTCATAATGCACTTCAAGAAACACTTTTGGTTCAAACCAAGGGGAGTTACCTGATTTTAAGGTAATGTCTTCTCTTATGTTCTTTTGTTTTATTCTGCTTCTCCAAACCCCTAAACTCATTTTATTCCTTTATTTTGTAACAAAAACCATATATTAAATATACTAGGATTTTTTTATGATAATTATTCTAGATAAACTTACATACACCTCCATCTAATGAGTGAAGAACATATTGTTTCTGTGGACAGCAAACTATTGCCTCACGAAACGATGATTGTTCAATTATCTCCTACCGCCTCTCATAGTTTCCATTAGGATGTCTCTATATTAATATATGATATATATTGTGTTTATATTTTCCTTATTCTTCTCTATTTTTTATTTATGTCATACTTTTATGGTTTCCATATTGGATAAATGCGAGAATTTCATTTTAGGAAGTGCGGACTACCACCCCCTCAAAGTTATATGACTCGTTCATGCCATACGTGGAACATATAAAGTATATAATTTATGAACTTATGTAACATATATGAAATAAATTTTATACTAAAATTATAATATACTAATGAATAATTATGTTTTCATTTCATTAAAATATGAAATAGAAAGGAATGTAGAGTTCATGCGTACGTACGGCTTACCGTCTCCATGAACGGTGCATTTCATTTTTTATATCCAAATGTTATATAATATTAAAAATATATATATATACTGGATATATATGATATATATGACATCTAAATTATGAATATCATTGTAGATATAATATACTCTTGACCACATGGACAGTTTATAATTATAACAAGTTCATTTTTTACTCAAGTTCCAAACATCGACAAAATGTCCATTATGAACTCAAATAATTAAATAATTGTTATAGAAAGGTAATAAGTGATATAAAAGGAATAATAAATGTGAAAAATATTCTTATGAAATTATAAATTAATTTAAGTTTTTCATTCAAGAAGAACAAGGAACATACGAGCGAGTGAAGTCGGACACGTGGTAAGGGATTTCTTATCTCGCTTTTAATTCCGTGAGATTTCCATTTTTCGTCACTTATTTATCGCATGTGGTGTATTGTGTTCTTACATTTGATATATATTATCATGATTCTATTTATATTCATGGTATTTTGTGATTTATTTGGTGCTTATTATCTTTTGTTCATATGGCTCGATTTACTACAATGAGGTAAGGGGTTTTATCTCACTTTTTATTCCAGTGAGATTCGTGATATATTGGTCACTATATCCTTTGAGTGGTGTATGTACTTCAAATTAATATAATCTTTTTTTAATATAATTTCATGCATGGGTATTTACATCAACATTTTATGGTCCCTCTATCATGGGGTGTATGTTTCGTACGTTACGAAATCGGTAAGGTAACCCTTCACCATCCACTTTTTAAAAGGCTTCTTTTTGTTATATCTTTTAATTCGCATATTCTTATGGTGGGATATTTTATTCTATATCCTTATTTCTGTAAATTTTATGTTCAATTGATGAGATACCCTTTTTTCTCTCATCAACTCTTTTTTCTAAATTTTAAAGTGACGTCGTTTGGTTATTGAATTTTTGCAAGGGAACTTCTTAACCCAATTTCAATTCTTTGGGTTAAACCTCTACTTCTTGATTATGTCATGCTATGAATATGTGTGGATGACCTCTAATTTTTTTACACTTAATATCCACTTATATTAGGTGTATTTATATTTTTCAAACATTATTACTTAATTGATTTATCCTTAATCTAAGTATACCATCTGTGTATGGGACTTAATCTCAATCTCTTTTCGTTGAGGAATATTTTCATTTATACACAACTTTCATTTATACGGTGTATAAACCCCTTTGACTTTTACTTTTATTCAAAAGGAATATTTTTTCTATGAAGAGTTTTACTTAACGACACAAAGTATGTTTTTTTAACGTACACGGTGAGAACGACCTTTCTGTCGTTGTGAGTATTATTTGATCTTTGGATTTCTCAACAAGTCATAATGTTTTAAAATAAAATAAATATCATATACACTTTTACTTATTTTTGGTATTGTAAATGGTTTTGATAAAGAATTTTTTATGTCAATATATTTAAATTATATATTGAGATTGAAATGTGAAGATGTTATCATTCTTTTATATTGGTTTTATGTGTTATGATTTTATAATGGTACTTGGATATTTGACGGGTGGTTACGTGACAGACCAAATGACGGGTGGTTCCGTGAAAACCAGGATGGGTGGTTATGTTATAACCTCCAATGCACTGGGTATGGAATTCGGTCGTATGGCTATTCCATTTAGTGATGAGTGTGTAAGTTGGCCGTATGGTCATTCCATTTAATTATGTTTATGCCCCAGGTTACCTTTATATGCTATATGTTCTTTATATGGGTTTTATGTTTATCTTTTGGTTAAAAAGGGTAAGTAATTATCTTTTATTTAATGGAGAGTATTTACTACATCATAAAGGTGAAAATTATTACTTATGATTAAGTATTCATTGTTTACTTGTTGTATTGAAAAGCTAACAGTTTCCTTCTTTGTGTATCCCTTACTGAGATTTTTATGCTCATCCTATGTTTTTGAAATGTTTTCAACAGGACTTAAAGATAAATGGGGTCAAGGATGGGATCAAGGAGAGACATGCTATCTAAAACATGGAACTATACATGTTTCTTTTTAAGATTTTTTATTTAATGAAAAAAATGGAAACTGAGTAGAAGTGTCTACTTTGTAATCTTTTGAGATGTATTATGTATGTCCTAATTCTCTAAAACTCTAAACCAAAAAAGATCCTAAATGTTAATTATTCATTTAATTCAAGATTATGTAATGTTTTAAGGCCGAGTCCTTATAGTTGGTATCAAAGGTCGGTTTATATAACTTTAGAGGTTAGGGTATTCGTTAAGCATAAGTGACATTACAATAGTGGTTAGGATTTCAGAAAGGGTCATAGTTTTTTAAGATAAATTGAATGAGTTTAAGATAACATGAATAATTATATCATAGTATTATATGATGATTTTACTGATATACTCACACTGACCATTTTGGTTTTAGTAAATGGTTGAATCTAGACGGCACCAAAGTAACAGTGGATGTGAAGAAAAATGTGATTATTTTCTGAACGAGAAACCGAATGATATGGGAGCTGCAATGATAACCCTTGTTGTTATTATCAACCAATTATCTGGAGTCATGATTAACCACCTAAACCTTAGTGATTTTTATAAGGAATCATATTTGTGAGAAATAAATCCCTATGAAATTTCAGGTAATAATCATAAAGGTAAGTGTGTTCAAAAACCTATGTGTCAAAGATTTGGAAAGAAACACCTAGGAAAATGTTTCAAAGGGATAGAAATATGCTATAGATGTGGAAATGAAGGTCATAAAGCAAGAACCTGCCATGGAAAAATGAAGAATCTAGTTGAATCTAGGAAAGGAAAAGAAGTTATTTCTAAGAGATTAATTGAATGTTTCAAATGTGGGGTGCATGGTCATTATGAAAACACATGTCATACAAAGATGTTTCATGAATGGGATCACCAAGATCGCATAAATATTTTTTTACCAATACCTAATTCCATTCTGATTGAGGATGAAGGAACTAACAATGACCAATGAAAGGTATGGATTATTTCTTATCATATGCTTTCATATTATTGAATCTTAGGATATCATTGATGCTTTTGTTTATAGGAAGAAGTATTTCAGAATAAGTTGGAAAGGAATGGTTAATGGATCATGAAGAATGTTGAATGAGTAAGAAGTCAACATATAAGGGATTAAAGAGTTATGGTAGATTTTAGGATAGTGAAATGCTTAAAATCATTAAGGGTCTTTTGATGTTGGGATTACATTAGAAAAAATTTTATAGTATGTGTAACCCTGAATTTTGATATATGAAAATTTTATTCCAGGAATAATTATCTTTTCTTTGGTGGATATAGTTATAAAGAACCATTTGGGTTTATATGATCCTTCAATTTGAGGAAATTATAGGTTAATAAATTTTGGGATGCAAAATGAAAGTTATTAGATAACCTTCGTTGTTAAATTATGTTATTTTTGATGAATTTATCTCTTTTTGGGAATTTTATAAAATTATATAGTTTTTGAAAAGGGACAACACACAGACTGTGTGACAACCCGTCGCGTCAGACGAAGCTGTGGGAATAAAACCCACAACCAAAGTGCGACTGGTATTTATCACCTACCACTGGACTACGTGAAGTCCCTATTTAGTTTGACTAATTATTTTTAGTTAGATGATTTTATGAATGAAGAATAAATTGATTTTGGGTTACCTATGGAAATGATAAACCTATCAGGAAGGATATGTGATTTGGTTAATTACTTTTCAGTATGAGACTTTTAGAGTAGCTGATGTTATTTGGAGATAAATGTTAAGATGTATCATGGGAGAATATGTGATAAAATTCTTCTGAGTTTTGGGATTCGATCATAGTTTTAATTAAATTGAAGAATTTTATGGACAACCATTTATTGAATGGTCTTTTATGAACTTTTGGTTTTGTTAGACAAATTTTGGAGATTAAGAGTAGTTTTTCTTTTTATAAACATTATCATTTTGGGGATTATCTGATCTTGTACTAACCATTTAGGTTTTAGTTAAGGTCTAAAGACATGGAAAATATATATTTCATCTTTTTTGGATTTTTTGATTCTCTATAAGTTTATTATAGTGCTTTTAATGTGAGAAAGTCATCCTAAATACTCATCGTTTGGAGAAAATATGAGTTTGTGTAAGAAATCTAGTAAAAGATTAAAGTCCACATGACAAGTAAGTATGTTTTCTTATTTTTTAGTTAATCCCATGAATAAATTTCTCAATGAAAAGTAACTTAAAACAAAAACATTGTCTATTAACTTTTCCTAATGGGGAATAAAATACCATTTAACCCATCACAATTTTGTGGTTTTCTTGTTGTTAACTATCTCTTAATAATGTTTTCTATCGCTCTGCATCAGAACGTGACCCTTAGTATCTCTTCCATATCCATGTTTTCAAGGAATCCTAGTATTGGTTATCTCAAGTGACCATTGTACTTCTCTTTCTTTCTTTTAAATTTATTGTTTTATTGACTCCTTTTCCGATGTGGGGCTTTCAATAAAGTTTACAAGCCCAATTTTAATATTTTGAGGACATAATTCCCAAAAGGGGGAAGGATGTAACATCCCAGATAAATAATGAATATGAAATTTTCATATTTATTAATATTTTTGAATAAAATATTAATATTACTTTAAAGGGGATTCTATGTTTGATGGCATACCCAATATGCAACAACGAGTTTCTTTCAAATATTACGTTGCACACTAATAATATAATAATATTATTTTAAATGGAAGTTAACACTTAGCCGTTGTAATGGCGGGAATTAACAGAATTAAATAAAAAATGATTATATATGTTTTTTAAATAATTTTTACATTTATCCAATAAATGTTGGAGGCTTAAAATGCGAATGAATCCAATTTTAAGCATAAATATTCTAATATTCATTAAAAAGTCAATTAACCGCCTTTTAATGGTGAAACCTTTTTAAATATACTTTTTGTCACTTTTATATGTTTTATTTGGAAAAATATAATCCTTCTTTAGAATGATGACATCAAAATTTACTTTGTGTAAACGTTTGTTATTTTTCCGATAAAGTTCATTTTTAATGAATAGTGAAAAATGCTGTATTTTAATTCAAAACCTCCTTTTAATCTAATAAATTAAAATGGTTATATTATATTTTTAATTGGTTTTAAAGTGTAATTATAATATATTTTTACCATTTAATTCAATGGCAGTCATTGGAATTACTTTCACTTTGAAATTGGACATAAACAAGTGTCAATCTTTTGATAGATATTGTTTCTTAAAAACACACTATTTGTTTTGAAAATGGTAATTAATTATAAAATAAATTAATGAAACTTATATATTTGGAGTTTTTTAAAGCTGACATCATTTTTGAATTTGGAATATCAAATATATCTTAGGCATAATTTTTAGTATTTTTCTGAAAAACTTCAATTTTCGATGAATAGTGAAACCACTAAGTGGTAGTTAAAAAACTGATTTTTATCATTTAAATGATATTTTACCACTTCTTTGAATTGAATTTAAAAAATCCGAAATACATGGTTGTTATTAGTAAGTAAAATTTGGTTCAATGGGATAAAAATATTTTTTGGTGAATAGTAACTTTTGAGTTTTATTTACCACGATTAAAGGTAATTAGGGTAATTTAAGGAAAAAATAATGTAATGATAATATGAAATTACCTTGACACATGTCCTAACCTTATTGGATGATTCATGTCTGACCAAGACAATCCATGCGTCAATTTGGGGACCCCATGGAGCCACCTGGGAATGATAATGACATTAATAACTTTCTATTTAAAGTAAAAATAAAACTTTCACAAACATATGTTGTTTTACTAAAACAATTTTTACATGGGGTTATATAAATTATATTTTTGACTATAAATTTTAATTATAAAGATAAAAATATTTCCTACATCATGTTAATTTTTCCTACAATGATGATGCAGTGTTTACGTCATTAATGAATAATTTAAATAAATAAGAAGATAATTTTTTAAATAATATCCAGGACTTGTCCAATTATTTTTGGATGATTTTATTTAGAACATGGGACACCTTATCTTTTACTGTAATTATTTCTTGACCTTTAGAAACTGAAATTTATTTTATAATAAAATATTAGTTCCATGCTTTCCAAAAGAGCCCCTCATATCCCTTATAAAAAGACCTTACTTCCTACCCCTTTCTCAGACTTCTCAAGCCCTTTGTATCATCCAAACTCTACTCAAATAATCTCCCAAGATTCCTATCTTCATCCTAGAAGCCTTACCTTAGGAAAAAATCACTTTAAGAAACCCTTTTTGTTCAAACCAAAGGGAGTTACCCGATTTAAAGGTAATGTCTTCTCTTATGTTCTTTTGTTTTATTCTGCTTCTCCAAACCCCTAAACTCTTCTTATTCCTTTATTTTGTAACAACAGCAGTATCTTAAATATACTAGGATTTTGTTATGAGAAATATTCTAGATACACTTACACACACCTCCATCTAATGAGTGAAGAACATACTGTTTCTGTGGACGGCGAACTACTGCCTCACGATACGATGATTGTTCAATTATATCCTACCGCCTCTCATGGTGGCCATTAAGATGTCACTGTATTTATATATGATATATATTATGTTTATTTTTTCCTTATTCTTATTTATTTTTCATTTATGGCATACCTTAATGTTTTCTATAATAGTTAAACACGATAATTTCATTTTAGGAAGTGCGGACTATCGCCCCCTCAAAGTGATATGACTCGTCCATGCCAAACGTGGAACGTATAAAGGATATAATTTATGAACTTATGTAACATATATAAAATATATATTATACTTAAATTATAATATACCTATGAATCACTATGTTTTCATTTCATTAAAATATGAAATAGAAATGAAAGTAGCGTTCATGCGAACGTACGGCTTACTCTCTCCATGAACAGTGCATTTCATTTGTTATCTTCAAATGTTATGTACTCTTATAAATACATATATATACTGGATATATAGGATATATATGACATATAAATGATGAATATAATTCTAGAGATAATGGACTCTTGACCACATGGACAGTTTATAATTATAACAAGTTCATTTTTGACTCAAGTTCTGAACATCGACAAAATGTCCATTATGAACTCAAATAATTAAATAATTGTTATAAAAAGGTAATAAGTGATATAAAATGAATAATAAACATGAAAAATATTATAAATCAATTAGAAATTAATTTAAGTTTATCATTCCGGAATAACAAGGAACATATGAGTGAGTCAAGTCGGACACATGGTAAGGGATTTCTTATCTCGCTTTTAATTCCGTGAGATTTCCATTGTTCACCACTTATTTATTGTGTGTGGTGTATTGTGTACTTCCATTTGATATATATTATCATGATTCTATTTATATTTATGGTATTCTGTTATTTATTTGGCTTTAATTATCTTTTGTACATACGAATCGATTTATTACAATGAGGTCAGGGGTTTTATCTCACTTTTTATTCCCGTGATATTCATGATATATTGGTCACTATATCCTTTGAGTGGTGTATGTACTACCCATTATTCTACTCTTTGTGTAATATACTTTCATGTATGGTTATTTACATCAACATTTTCTGATCCCTCTTTCATGGGGTGTATGTTTCGTAAGTTACCAAATCGATAAGGGACCTTTCACCCTCCTCTTTTTTAAAAGGATTCTTTTTGTTAATTCTTTTAATTCACATATTCTTATATTGGGATATTTTCTTATATATCCTTATTTCTGTAAATTTTATGTCCAACTGATGACATACCCTTTTTTATCTCATAAACACTTTTTTATGAATTTTAAAGTGACGTCGTTAGGTTATCGAATTTTTGCAAGGGAAATTCTTAACCCAATTTCAATTATTTGGGTTAAACCTATATTTCTTGATTATGTCATTCTATGAATATTTCTGTATGAACTCTGATTTTTTTAAAATTAATATCCACTTATATTGGGTGTATTTATATTTTTCACTCATAATTACGTAATTGATTCATCCTTAATCTAATGATATCGTCTTTGTAAGGGACTTCATCTCAATCTCTTTTTGTTGAGGCATATTTTCAGTTATAAACAACTTTATTTTATACGGTTTATAAACCCATTTTACTTTTACTTTTATTCAAAAGGAATACTTTCTCTACAAATCATTTTACTAAACAAAAAAAGTATTTTTTTTAACGTACGCGGTGACAACGACCTTTCCACCGCCGTTAGTGTTATTTGATCTTTGGCTTACTCAACAAGCCGTAATGTTTTAAAAGAAAATAAATACCATATACTCTTTTACATATTTTAGTATGGAAAAATTGTTTTGATAAAGTATTCTTTTATGTAAATATATATAAATGATATATTGTGATTGAAATGTGTAAATGTTATCATTCCTTTATATTGGTTTTATGTGTTATGATTTTATAATGGTACTAGAAAATTTGACGGGTGGTTACGTGATGAACCAAATGACGGGTGGTGCCGTGAAAACCAGGACGAGTGGTTACGTTATAACCTTTAATTCATTGGGTAAGGAAGTCGGTTGTATGGCTATTCCATTTAGTGATGAGTGTGGAAGTCGACCATATGGTTATTCCATTTAAGTATATTTCTATCCCAAGTTACCTTTATATGTTATGTGTTCTTTATATGGGTTTTGTGGTTATATTTTTGTTACAAAAGGGTAAGTAATGGTATTTTATTCAGTGAAGAGTATTTAATACTTCATAAAGGTGAAAAGTATTACATATGATTAAGTATTCATGGTTTACCTGTTGTATAGAAAAGCTAACAGTTTATTTCTTTGTGTATCCCTTACTGAGCTTTTTATGCTCATCCCAAGCTTTTGAAATGTTTTCTACAGGACTTAAAGATGAATAGGGTCAAGGATGGGATCAAGGAAAGACATTCTATCTAAAACATGGAACTTTACATGTTTATTTTTAAGAGTTTTTATTTTATGAAAAAAAATATAAACTGAGTAGAAGTGTCTACTTTGTAATCTTTTGAGATGTAATAGTTATGTCCTAATTCTATAAAACTCTAAACCTGAAAAGATCCTTAATGTGAATTATTAATTTAATTCAATATTATGTAATGTTTTAAGGCCGGGTCCTTATAAAGAGATTATCTTAGAGGTAGGATCCACTATTGTAATGGTCAAAATAAAGTTAAAAACTTATTTAAACTACTAGAATACTATCCAAAATGTTAGATATATCACATTGTTTCAGAGAATGTTTCCTCTGAGATTTTTTCCCAATATTGGATTTGATCTTAGAGCATAGAATTTCAGTTGTTACTATAAGCCGAGGAGAGTCCATTTGGAACTAAAAGTATGATTTTGAGTAAAATTAAAGGATAAAATTTATATTATTAGAGAGATATAGAGGCTCAAGAAGAGTACCAACACTCTTGGTTTATATATCCTCTCATTTGGAATATTGATGGGGTATAGAAAATAGAGAGAGGTAATGCGTGGAAGTGTGATTCTGGGTCTGCACAAAATTACAACACCATGAGAGATATACAAATAGGGTTTAATAATGATATTGGAAGGATAAAAATGATATATCCATGGTTTTATAGTTTAAGGTCATATATCATAGTCTATGGGACTGTATTTTAAGGCCATATATCTAGGATTATGGGGTACTAGAAATTGGATTTTTATAGCTTAGACCATGGGGTGGTATAAATTATGATTTTACAATATATATAATGATTTGGGTAGTTATTATAGAAATATGGGTGAGTTAAAAATTATGTTAATTAATAGACCAATGACAATATAGATAAACCAAAGGATGAATTCATACAGTTTAGAGTCACAATTCTTAGAACATTATTCTTAGTTTAAGGTCCTCGAACTCAGACCAGGGTTAGATACTAGTTTACTCTTTCATTTCTGAGACCATGTGGGTCCTCAATTTTAAGATCATATAACATATACCATGGGGAAATTCCAAATTTTTTACCATGAAGCACTTACTATTGTGGTTTTATTGATATATTCTACAATGAAATAGGTAAAACATAATCATGGGGTGAATTGGGATCCTAATGAAAATATATAAAATTACTAGTAAAGGTTCACACTATTTAATGCCTTGACACATAAATCAACAGGATTGAAGCTTGAGGTTGTAGAAAAAAGACAAAATAATGGATAATATTTTTTAATCATATATCTTAAATCGTATCTTTATATGCAAACTCTACCTTAGTTCCACACAGGAAAAGGTTAATAGATAATGGGGGACCTACACAACAAGATGAGATGGGGTGACATTATAGTTATGGGTGAGATCAAGAATTATTATATATAAAATACAATATATCCCATAGAATTGGAATTAGGAAACATCTAGATATTAAGTTGAATCATCTTCAAAAATATAGATCAATCATAGGAAATAAGTGGAAAATTTTTGGTTACCCAAGTGAGAAAGATAAGACCAAAACCTATTGTAAATTGTTAAAATTATCATCATTTAGAGAAGAATTGGGGATGGAGATAGATTCAATGTCTTAGACTAAGAATAGAAATACAAGTATCATAACATATCCCATGAAATGGGAAATAATCCACCTGTAAGTTCAAGAAAGAACCTTGTATATTGATATGCCCTATAAACTAGAATAGGTATGATAGAATCATTTGGATTCTTCAAATTTCAAGGGGTATGACATAAGTCAATGAAATGGACTAAAAATCAGGATGTAATGAAGTTATAATTTGTAATTAGGTCTAAGATACAAAATCTGGATTCCACTACAGATCCCATGGAATTGGTATAAAATAATAAGTAGTTCATAGGGGTTGTGAGTTAGGTGATCAACACCAAAATATGGGAATGGTAGAAAAAAAACACCAAAAATGGATTTATTCTTAGGTTAGGACCAAATAATGACATAGTTTAGATTCATGTGATTGAGATGGTTCCATGTTGTATAATGTCATCTTAAAATGATGATAACCATTCAGTTTAATTTCATACATTTAGGATCTTTCCAATGTTGTTTAACATAATAAGATAGGGTTTTCTTGTTATGTTTCATAATGTCTTGTAGCTATGGAAAATGTGGTATGTGCAGTTTAACATCATCCTACAAGGATGATATGCTATGCATTTTGAATTCAAAAAACATAAAATAATGCGGGATACCAAATTCTAACTATGATGTCTCACAATTATGTTAATGAATGGATAACTCAAAACCTATAATACCACATGAACCATGATTGGTGTGTTAGACAATGGGAAATATAGTATCCATTATATTTCATGATAGTGAACAATAGGGGTGGATGAGTTAATTTCATAATGTCACATAAACCATTTCAACCATTCACATGAAAATTTGTTGTATCAGATGTATTTGATTATAAAAGATATATTATCCCTATAAAAATTTATAGATTCATGTGTGGGAATAATTTAACCCCTTGTGATATTAAAATAAAAACAATGTTTGATAGAGTATACGACACACAACACTGTGCCTAAAAGAACCGTGAAATATTATAATCTAAACTTGACCAAAATTACCTTTATGTTAAATTAGAAGGTATGAGTAGGATTTATATATTTATAAAATATATAATGTTACTCTTTAATATATATTTACTGATAAATTATTAGTAAATAATCAATTATCTTTTTAGTAAAACCATTATATTCTTCAAGAAATATATTTTCTCCATGAATTTTGTTTATTTCTTATTGTAAGGAAATATAATAATTAATTTATAAATACATTAAGAAATACATTTTCAAAATTTAACATCATTTTTAAAATTATCATGTCAAATTTATCTAATAGTGAAATTTTATGATTTTTCAGAAAATATTGAATTTTCAATGAATAGTGAAGATACCATTTTTTTGTAAAACCAACTCATCTTTTCAATAAATTAAGTAATTAAAAAGATTAATTATGATTTTAATTTAGTTTTAAGGTAAAATATTTATTCCTTAGTTAAATTTAATCCAATTAATTACATTTTAATCATATTTATACAAGTTGTTTGTATAAGTTTAAATTTAGGCTTAAAATACATTTTTCTATAAATGGTTTTCATGTGAATAATGTTTCTATGATTTAATGACTTAAAATAACCACAAATAACCAATTATTTAAATTGATTTTATATTTAATAAATCAATATATATTAATTTACAATTATATAATTATTATTACTATTCATATAGTTAATATAAGATCTTTATGCTTGAAAAATACATTTCTTGAAAAAAATATTTTTTAACACATTTTTCATTTCGATTTTATAAAATTTATTTCCTCCACATATTAAAATTTAATTTTATAAAGTGTATTACATATTTTTAATCAACATGACTAATATTTTTTTAATAATATCAACTTAATTTATGGTCATAATTAATTGTAAAAATAATAAAAAATAATTACTTGGACTAAGGTTATGATGAGTTTATTGAGGGGGGGAAACAACAATATGGATAATATTTCAAATTAAACATGTATAAATAAAATTTTTGGACCGTATTTCAACCTTATACTATCCCAAATTAGAATATATGGCCTTTTGGAATCACTTCACTTTGGGATTACTTTATCATTTATTATTCTTTTATAAAATTTTAAAGTGGGTTAAATCCCCCACTTATAAAGGGACACAACCTATACTCATCTATACACACTTAAAGAGACATTAGGTTCTTCCAATAATTTATATAATTTCATCCTTAACCCTAAAAATTTTCTATAGGCATTTATTTTATCAAAAACCCAAACTAGGGATACATTTGATGTTAACATTAATTGGTTGTCTAAAGATGAGGTATAACTTTTATCAAACATTTTTTTCATTCTTATATCACTTACTTAAAAATTTATTCAACCCTAATGATATAATAAAATCATTATATACCATATATTTAGATATTTTTTTGTGTAAATTTCATACCATATATCCCTTTCCACTTCAATCAAATGGGAAACAAACTCGCCATTCGTGTGTATAGCGGACTACTACCCCATAAACCAATGTAATTCATCTTCCACATCCAAATAATATGGATCATTGTAATAATGGTTTCAATATATATAGGTATGATATTATTTATATATTTATAATTATTGAAAGATAATATATCATTTAAATCCTTACCTTTCTATTTAATGAAAATGATATCATCATTTGTGTGTCTGTATGGACTCCAACTGCTATGAGGTGTTGTGGTTATTTCTTCATCACCAAATAAAATGGATGATATATATAAGTATATTTAAGGTTATATTATTATATTTATTATATAATTATCATTCTATAAAGATAAAATAATAGTTACCTTTTTTATGATAATTGAAAAATGGAAATGTTACTAATGCGTATGTATGACCTATTATCCCTATGATTGTAAAATATTCTTTTTTCATAACCATATATCATGATTTTATTTTTAAATTTTAATTATAAATATAAATTCTAATTTATTAGTTATTAATATCATAGATAGGATGAAATAATAATCTCTTTCCCAGTAATAATCTTAAGTGATTTTAGACATATGAGTTGAACATCGTCAAAACGTCTGACCTGAACCAAAATGATTTAGTAATTGAATATATTATTATAATAAAAAGTAAATAAATAAATAATAAACCATAAAATTTTTCTTAATCATGTGAATTATTATAATAGATTTATAATTCATGAAGATAAATAATGGACATGATGAATCGAGATCAAGGTAAGAGATTTTATAACTTAATTTATTATCATTGGGATAAATTACATCTTTATTATCTTTGATATTATAATATGTTGTGTCTGATTAAATTTTATTATTTTATGTTTTATACCCAAATTTTTTATATGGATTTAAATTTTAGTTGTATAATAACTTCTTTGATTTATTCTCACATCAATGATACTATTTTTTGAATGGATTTCACTATAATTTTCCTTTATTGAGGATTATTTTAATGTTAAATTGATAATTTCATTTATATGGGGTATATGTTTCCCCTATTAAATATTATATCCTAAATCACTCATACTTCATGGTGTTTTAAGTTATAATTCATTTTACTTCATCTGGGAGTATTCGATCCAAATGTTATGAAAGCTGTTAAATATTTATGTTGCAATATAATTTCTTTTCAATATTTATTATGTTCAAGGTTTCTTTAGGGTAACTAAAAAAATTATTTTCCTAAAGAAAATAAATTTTATTCCATATGGGAAAGAATTTTTAATTCTTGTTTTGATCCCATTTTATCCCTTTTTGAATGAAGAGACATTATGAAATTCGTTTGTGAGTAATATCGATCATTTATCTTCTTTTAGATTTATAATATTTCCCTTAAATGTCTATATTTTCTTTAAAATATTTTAGATAATTATTTTAATATTATATAATAATTTATTAAATAAATATTTATTAATATTTTATTTCTTTACAAAAAATTTTCATTGGAATCATTCTATCATTTTCCAAATAAGGTACATTATGACTTTTTCAAATAAATGTGGAAGAAATGTTATTTTAACATATATGACATAAATAAAATTTCCCACCATCAAGAACACAGAACTCTTTGAATCATCCTTTAAATTTTTTCATTTTTTTAAATAATATTTTTTTGTAATTTTTTTGAAATTTATATTTTTTTAATGAAGTAATTTCAAAGTGAAGGTTGTGTTTCTATAAAAAAATATTAAATCTGGTCATTTAAAAATAAATTCATCCTTAAATAAAACTTTTATATTATGGATTGATTATAAATTCTCTATATATGTCTCTTAAAAATATATCTATATCATTATCCCTTCCTTTGTTGGGTAAAAAAATTCCTTATATTTATTTATCAAATTCCTTAATTAGGATTTTACTTTGATTGTGATATGAGGAAGGATAGTGAAACCCATTTTTCATTCCATTTTCCATTTTCTTATGCCTTATTATTGATTTCCTCCTTATATAACACATAATCATGAACATGTTATGATATATAATCCTACATGAAACTCTAATGAATTAGGAAATGTTTTTTCCTCATGAGAAATTATATATGTGATTGGGAACTAAACCTAATCAATTAGGGAACTTTGTATACCATGAGATATTGTCTTGGCAGTTAACCTTAAATATTTTTTCTGTCATGTTATATGTTACTGCCACATTTTCTATGATTCTATGATCTTATAATACCATATTAATTTTTTTATTATTTGATCTGATTACTTAAGAGACTTCACTTTTATGATATCATTTTACACCTTTGACTCACATGATATGTTTCATTATCATGTTTATTCCCTTACAGGTTCATTTAGATCACACATTTTTTATGTATTCCCAATGTTATCGTATTATGTTTTAGATGCTAAAACGGACTTATAATCTTATTATGGAGAATAAAATATGTTAGTCGTGTTTTATCTCCCTTTCAATGAATTATGTACTTAATCAAACAAAGACACAAGGTCTCACGATATTTGGGTTATAATTAATGGATTTTTATATTAAAAAACATGTAAAAACATGTGTAAATGTATTAAATCTATATAAATTTTAAAATAGTAATGTCTAGTTATTTTTGGGGTTTATGATTATAGATATTTATTTAAAACCAAAGTAATAAGTCCAAATATAGAATAATATCTTAATACTTAGGTAAAGATGAGATTATGTGGTTTACCTAGACCATGGAAGGACCTAATTTATATAAAATAATGTGTTGAATTTATTTATTGATTTATATATTGTGATTTGATCATTATTTTATTGAAGTACTTTTATAAATGATTTTGTGATTATAAGAATCATGAAATACTTATAGATTTTGTTATTTTTTGGAAACATATATGATGTTATTTTGGATTCATTATGATTGAATTTAATTTTACAAATGAAAATAAAATATTAATAGGGAATATATATTTTGGTATGAGACATTAATAGTGATTTATTTTCATTGGATTTAAATGTAAAATTTATCTTGGATGAATATTTGATCAATTCATTAAAATATTTGGTTTAATAATTTGTTGGGAATATTTTTAATCATTTTAAGGCTAGTTATCAAATTATATAAGTTGAATATTTTGTGTTATTTTTTAGCCTTTAAATATTTATATTTTAATTCATCGTTTGAAGGTTTATTTATTTTGGGAATTATCCTTCCATGTGATAGCCATTGTAGATTTTTTTTAATCTCTAATGATAGGTGGAATAGATTTTTATTGTTTTTTTTTTGAATTATGCATATAGTTAAAATTTTATTTTAGTTCCACAAGATTAAAAAAAATCATCTTGAATAATAATCATTTGGAGAAAGATGATATTTTTATAGAATTTGAATAAATGATTAAATTATACTTTTCATATATGTATATATTAATTTTGATATTAATCTAGATGGAAAGTAATTATCAAACTCTATTAAAATGATCTGGAAATGAAAATTTTATCATGTTACCTTTATTTCATAAGAATCTATGGTCTTTATCACACCTCTAGGGGTTATGGTTTTTGGGTCATTAACTTTATGATGAACAATCAATTTATAATGATAAATGATCATTATTATACTCTATCATTGTTTGGGCATCGAGAATTTCTTCCATATATATATTTTGACTTCCCATGAATGTTTTATTACTTATAGTTATATTTATGTGTTATTCAAGATGACATCTATTCATCCCTTTCTATTTTATCATGTTTAGGTTTTATTAACCATTTTTACGATGTGTGATTTCAATAAAGGTTTTTTAGATGGAGAATATTTGGTTAAGGATATCAAGTTCAAATTGTAAGGTTTCAATTTATTAGAGTTTAAATTAATGTGAAACCCAATTATTTTAAATATATATATATATTTGATAGCATATAAGAAAAGAAACACGGAATCTAGACAAACAATGAAATATTATTATTTAAATATGATAGTTATAACATTACCATTATATTATATGGTATGAATAGGGTAAAATGCCCTATGAAATATATATAAATATAATACTAAATATAACATTATTGGTATGTTCTTATTAAATAATAATTCTCTTTTTAATAGACATTTTACTCTTCAAAAATTACGTTTTCCTTCAGAATGTTTTTTACTTTTTTCTAGATAATAAAAAAATTAATTTATATAAAATTTCAAAAATTTATTTGATTAAAGTAATAACATTTTTTTTATTATAATTTTAAAATTAACTATGGGTGATATATTTTGTTTGTTTTTTTTGAAAAATATTAATTTTTTAGTCAATAGTGAGAAATACAATTTATTTTTGAAACACACATTTTTTCAACAAATTGATTAATATAAAAGTAACATAATTAAATTAATTTTATTGATAAGTAGAATAAGTAATATTTATTTATATTTAATATAATTAATTTCATTTGAATCATCTTTATAATTGAATTTAGTAAAAGTTTTTTAGGATTAAAAAGGAATTTTACAGAAACGTATTTTTAAATGCATAATGTTTGTCAATTTTAATAACTTAAATAACCCATAATAAGGAATAATTTAGATGATATTTATATATTATAAATATATACATATGAATTAAAATTCATGTAATTATTATTTCTATTCATATAGTTAATATAATATCATTTTATGCTTAAAAAATATATTTCTAAAATACCTTATTCAAACACACTTCACAAGTTTATATTTTTTTGAAATTAAATTACGAAGTTTATGGGAATTAAATTTTATAAAAATGGTAACATATTTTTAATTAGAAGAATTAATATTTTTTAATAAGTTGAACTTAATTTTTGGTCAGAGTGAATAGTAAAAACAGTAAAAATAAATTACTATGGTTAAAGTTAGAACGGGTTTACCAGGAGATTAAAAAAATATAAAATGGTATGTTTTCCAATTAAACATGTCTAAACCCTAATTTATGGAAAAATATTGACCTTATAATATACATCCTTCAAATATATAGAAATTATGAAGCATTTGGCTTGGGAATGACTTTATATTTTTCTATTTTTCGGGAAATTTTAAAGTCAGATCCCTCCCCCACTTATAATAGGACGTCCACTCTCCTATCCTCTCTATGGTTAAAGTGACTTTTAGTTTAGCCAATAACTTACCAAATTACTTTATTACTCCCTCTTATATTTCATCGATTCCATGGTTTGATCACAAAACAAAGCTATAGATTCTTTTGGTGTAAATCTTACAATGTTATCTGAAGAAGAGGTATAGTTCTTAATCTAGAAATTTTTATTTATTTCTTATTAAACAATATTAAAATATTATTAAACCATGAATATTTAATAAAATCAGTATCTCCCAGACATGGTTGTGTTTTAATGTTAATTTCTGACCTTATATCCACCTCCTCTTCCATTTTATGGAAAACAAAACAGTTGTTCATGTGTACAAAGGACTATCACCTTGCAAATAGATTCAAATCATTTTCCCTCATCACCTCTTAATACATGATGAAATGATATATTTAATGTATATATATATGATATTATTGAAATATTTATCATTATTAAAAGTCTATATATAGTTTAATTTCTTAACGTTTTTTAATATAAAAATGATAACATTGTTTGTGATTATGTGTGGACTACAACCTCTACTAATTAATGTGATTTATTCCTCATCTACACATAACATAGTTTAGGTATATAATTTTATTTAAGGAAATAATATGGTATTTATGATATAATTATAATTTTGGGAAGATAAAATAACTCTTAAATTCTTTACATCATGACTGATGATAAATAGAAATGTTATTCATACATACGTACAACTGATTTTTTCCATGATTGTAACATAGTTAATTTTTCACAACCATATTTATTGATTGATTTAAAAAATTTAGTTGATGTTTATAAATTATAATTTTATCCTGATATTTATTCTTTATATTATTAGAAATTAATCTCTTTGATATTATTCAACATTCCATAGGGATTTATGACATATTCACCGACCATCGTCAAAATGTCTGACATGATCCAAAATGATTAACCAGTTGAATGTTACATGATAGTTAAAAAATAAAAGAAATAAATAAATTTAATTTCTTTATTATTTATGAAAATAATTAAAATATGTTAATTATTCAGGAGGATAAATAATGCATGTCATGAAATAGACTTGAGGTTAGTGAATTTATAAATCAATTTCTATTTATTGGGTTTAATCAATTTTTAATAGTATTTAATATAATAGGATCATGTTTTTGATGAATTATGATTGTTTTATGTCGTATTTAAAATTAGTTTATTTTAATTTAATACTAAAAAACATAATAACTTCATCAATGTTTCTCACATCAGTGAAACAATATTTGGAAAGGAATTTGTCACAATTTCCCTTCATTGAGGCATATTTTAATGTTATTTTCATAATTTATTTTAAATGATTTATAGGATACCCCTTTTAAATTTTATATCATCAATACTTCATACCTCATTATATTTTATGATACAATTCATTTTACTTCATCTAAGGGAATTTGATCCAAATGTTAACGAAGTGGTAAAGGTTATATTTTATGATCTACTTTCTATTAAAGAATGTCTTTGTGAATGGTTGATTTGGAGGAAATAATAGAAAACTATTTTATTTGACCTTGTAATATCCTATTTTTTGAACCTATTATGAAATAATAAATTGATATTAGTTTTTAACTTAGGGGATAGGATAAATTGTAAACCGAGCATCAGAATGTAATTTCAATAGTTAGTACACATAGAATTATTGTTTTATAAGTGGAATGAGACCCATAAGGAGGGTTATAGGTCTTTGGATTGTCCCAATGGTTCATCATCAGAAATGGATGTTTTGAAAATGGTAAAAATTTAACATGGTTAGTGCGTAGTTCATACTCACCATGTAACAAAACCACACAACCATTTTTATTAGGGGACATGGTTTGATTAACCATTCAAGATGGCCCTAAAAACCATAAAAATGGTTCATAGGTATTAATAGATTAACATGTTTGGAAAATGGTTCATTTTACTTTTTTATAAAATAATGTGTTTTATTATTTCTCGGGACTATAAGCTCCATATGGTTGGAACTCATTTTATAAACTGTGCGAGAAAATAATACAATATTGAGGTGATTTCTGAAGTGGAACCCCACGGTTGTTGTATAGTTTTCTTAACCATGTGGACTAACCACGTACCTATTAAGAAAAGAAAAAATTACCATCCCTTCCACCTAAAATGGGTTTTATCCCATTTCTACTCACACTTCTTCCAATAGCCCTCAACAAGCACCCTCTTCTTCTCCTCTTCCATGGGATGATTCCCAATCAATCATAGTATGATTCATGTGTCTTCACTCATAATGGAATCTTAGAGGCAAGGAATATACTAATATTACCTTCTTTATCTATTTCATTTTCCCTTAGAAATGATATTTTTGTGTGAGTTAATATTTTCTATTTTAGTGTATTCTTATATTTTTGAGATTTCTCCCATTTAGGCTCAATTTAAAGGTTAGTGATGGATGAAAGAAGCATAATAAGTTTGAAGATGATGGTCTATATGCCTTTACCTTAAGTTTGTGATGTCTAAAAAACATTGTTTTTGTTTCACATCAGATTCTTTGTGTGGTAATTCTTAAACATTAAATTAATTTAATTAAATTGTCACTACTTTGAATTGGTTATCCTTGATGGTTTTCTACCTCAATAGAAACCACCCATTAGGGAGTGTTTTTTTAATTAATATGATTATAATAATCTAAAATCACTTTAAATAACCTTTTAGATGTGTATAATTATCCCTCCTAAAAGATATGATTATATTGATTTAAAATATATTTTATGAAAACCCAGCCTCCATCTTATACTATAAAAATCTTTTATGGGAATTTTTTTATCTATTGAAAAAGGAATCATTACAAGCATATATTTTAAATGTGATATGGATTTTTGATTTTATTTTTATCATTCCCTTTTTACCAAACCACCCTCTATGGTTGGATTGATTTGTTAATGGTGATGGACCAGTTTAAATGAATTAAAAGGAAAATGAATTGTAAGAACATGTAATTTCACCCTTATAGAAATTTGAATTCCATTAAAGAATAAGTAAGATTAGATGAATTTAAAAATTATTTAAATAGACCCTATTGAACTTGGGAATTGTTTTACATATATGATGTCTTGAACTAGCCCAAATATCTTAGTACCCTGATACCTGAGTCAGTACTAACATAGGCCAAAGGGCGTTCCCAATCCCCATGGGTTGGAAAATATCAAAAAAAAAATAACACATGAATAATGAGGGAACTATTTTTACCAAAAAATAATGAATGATAAATAGTATAAGTCATTATTCTCAACATACCAAAGGGAGAATGTACCAGAATAAAATAGGTTAAACAATACTCTAATGATACATCACTAAAAAACATTATGACATCCATGATAAGACTCAAATATAAACTCATGAAACAAGTGCATCACCACTCCACTAGTCACCTCCGTCACTCTAGGTCTCAAGGATGAAGATCATTCCCAGCCTCTAAGTGTCTCCTTCCCCTTGTTCAGACTTGGAATATGAAACTCTATAAACACCTGAATGAAAAGGTACAACATGAGCTATAGATATACGTAAGTCCTTGCCAATTTTTCTGTAATAAATTCAATAAAAATTAAACACAGTACGATTACATTTTTAATAGAACAATTCATGGCATGAAATTTACATATTTTCAAAAGTATATGCTTTCAATTGAAAAATATGGAAGATATATACAAACATTCTTAAATGAAAATCTTATATAGAAATATTATATATTTTTTTTTGAATTAATAAAATAGATTTATAAATAATGGGAATCGAATCATAAAATTAGGTAAATTATATTAACAAGTATCAATCCCAATTGTATGTTAATACTTATAAATTTTAATGTCACACTACTCATAAGTGATCTCTATTCAATGTGTGCACAAGTCCCAAAACTCAGGCTATCGAGACTCAACTCCCTATCAGGGATATAATTCTTGATGTATTATGTTTCTGTCAGTTTTTTAATGATCAATAAAGGGCCTGAAATAAGATCCTAGAACGTTGGAAAAAATTACCACTAACTATACAAGATTATATGTGATTTATTTAATCAATTAATCAATCAATCATGTAAAAATTAGTTATATTAGATCAGTTCAAAATATAATTACCCTGTTTCATTTCTCAATAATCCTTTCTCAATTCAAAACCAAATCATATGTTTTCATTAATTAATCTTCATTTCAAATCATCTTAAAATTTAATACATTTATCTTAAGGTTTAACTTCAGATAATTTCATCAAATAAATTTTCAAATCAAGTAATCATTTTAGTAAAATCCATCCAACAATTCAGATTCCATTTAAATTGGAGGTTATCACAATATCATTTCCTTTTAAAAATAAAAAATCAATTATCTCAAATACATATTTTTAAAACATTTAGATACTTATTTTAAATGAATCTAGAAATTTAAGGAATTCAAGTATTAGGAAAAAATATAGAACCACCTATATTTGACCAATGATCAAAATATCAAACACCCAAAATGGGAACTCTAATAGAGATTTTTAGGCACATCCAGAGGATAATCAATAAACATCATCTATAAAAACACAGATATAATCCATCATCAACATGTGGATTCATCACACTCAAATGATAGATGAGAAGAAAAGTGGGAAAACCAAAATTAAGAGAAAACACTTATAGGAGTAGAATATAATACTTCCATTAGAGATCTAATCAGAGAAGAAAAAATTTAGGAGGATTTAAATAGCCTATAGAGAGCCTTCATGAGACAAAAGTTCAATTGAATGTTGAGAATTATAAAATTAAATAAGAAAAAATACATAGTGAATTTATTTAATGAAAAAAATAGACCATGCCATAGCCCCCATGGGCACAATATAGAACGGCTGAAAAAAACCAAACACAAAAACAACCTCCTTACTCCATGCCACATCAACCCTCAGTCAATTAGTATACTAAAAATACATCATATCCCACACATATAACCACTTCTTCTAGTGTACATCTATTACATATAACAAGAACCATGCTAGAGATACACCCAAATATAAAGTATCAATGAAATGCACCAACTAGGAATCAAGAGCGTAGCTATGCTAAAATTGGGAGTAACACAACCTAATAGTGTCAAATTACCATATACCACATCTTGATGGTTCCCATTGAAGCTTGGACACTCAACTCCATAGCCCATATTACATTGCATAGATCCAAGATGACACATTTATACCTAGGATACATTAATCCAATACAAATATACATCTATAAAAAATATTTCATTTTCCCCCAAGAAATTATATTCATCAAGAAACATCCCAAAATGTACCCAAAAAATGGGAAAAAAGAGTTAAAAAGTACATGAAATAAGGTAACATGATTTTACAACATCCCCACCAGAAAAATTTATTTCCCTAGAATTCATTCAATAAGTTCCCATATTAAAAAGATGTGTCCAATGATCCGACACAAGTGACTAATTCTTCCATGACTCGTGTGAATCAGAACAATTCTTTCATAGAACACTGAAAGAGTTATCATATTACCATGAAGAACCTTTTTATTTGAATCAAAAATCCAAACTACATGCTCATTCAAGGACAAAGCCGCCTAAAAATAATGATATTCCAAGCTCAAGGCTAATAAATATAATTTTTAAGATTTGATTCATGAAACATGTTTTGGATTGAAATCCAGGGTGGTGTAATTACCAAGATGTTGGAAAATTTACCCACTTTCTTATTAATATCAAAAGGAATCAGAAAACTCAATGCAATATTTCCATGTTTTTCAAGTCATTAGTGACCCAACCAAGGTGAAAATATCAATAAAACCCAATCACTAACAAAAACATATAAAAATCATGGATGAGAACTAAATTAGGATTTTTAAAAGATTAGTGACATCAATAGTCTTTGATGAATCAATAGAATCTATGACATCCTCCCCCGAACTAGCCTCGGTCCATCCAAGGAACTTTCACCAATTTTCTACCAACACAACAAAGATCTATAAGGTATGTCATAAAATACTTCTAAAAGATCAATTCTTATTGAATATTGATAACTATTATTGTAGGTGAACTCATCCAATCTATAGGGATATCCTAAGATGTACTAGGGTAAAAAGCATAAGAATGAATCATATCCACAAAATGTTTTATAGATCGCTCTATCTATCTACCTATATATGGATGATATTCCATGATCAAATGTAATTGGGATCCCATGGCCTACTAAAGGACTCTACTGAAATGAGAAGTGAATTATGTGTCCCTATCAAGAAATATAGTAGATATAACTCCATTCAAACATATAATCCCTTGAATTCATACACATCCTAGGAAATCAACATTGGTTGTATCTCAAATGGGTATAAATTGAGTTGATTTGGTCATCCTATTAATCACAACCCATATTGCATTATCCCTTTGAAGGGTACCTAGAAACATATCAATGTATTCTATATAAATATTTCTCAATATTTATAGTAGCACTAGATGATTTTGAAGAAAACCTAAAGGTGTATAATTTTTGACTTCTCCTTGTTTGCAGTTGCAAAAATGTAAGACAATGCTAGTAATATATCATCTCATACATGGACACCATAATTTTGACATCCAGTTACCTTCTTTCAATTATTTATCATCTCTATTTTCATTTTCTTATTTATTTTGTTGCGTATTGGGAATCTATAGGATAGAGATAGTTTTATGTGGAAATTGGCCTAATTTAAAGGGAAGTATGTTTTTTAAAATTAGTGGATTTTGTGTATAAATGTTGAAAATGATTAAGAAGATGTCCTTTGGTGTCTTGGTTGAACCGAGGGGGATTTTTATAAGTGTTTCCATAGATTTTTTCTCAAAAAATATTTCATGTCATGAAAGGGGTACACAAAGTGAATTTGTTAATAGGGAAATACAATGAACTGGTTTAGAGCATGAAATGTTTATATGTCATGAAACTCATTCACATCGTGAAAAGGTCTATCAATGTAATTTCTAATCTGATTTGATAGTTTTGAAATATAATTATTTTTTTGGTTTCTTTATTTTTAACCAAGGATTCACATCTTCTAATGTGAATGAATGATACATTTTATGCACTAAACGTTTAATTTTATTTTATTTTCAAACTCGACTTCCCCTATCAAAAAAAGGACATCTACTAGGAATTTTTTGGGATTTATTATTTTTCTAGATTTTTTATTTTAATGATTAATATTTTTAGTGGTCTTGTTGCGTCTCTATATGTATGTGATATTTCTTCTTCTTCATTATCAATTGACTCAATAGCACTATTGTTCTATGTTTTCAGATCTTTTGATCATATGGTTTCGATTCTATTGATCATTTCTAGATCCATTGTGAGATCTTACTCGGTAGTCTGACCGTTGTTTTTATTGTGATGTGATGTATATGTTTCTAAAGGTATGTGTTTTGTTATCCTCATAAACTACTATTTTTCTTATGAAATTGGTTCTAAGATGTAGGGATTGATTCTAGGGCCTCTGTTGTTGTCATTGCATTCTTTTTTGATGGTGGATCCCGTTGCTGGAACATGCGACCCATGTTCTTGGTAACCGGTTCCATCTTTATCCCATTTTGGACTAACTTTATTTATATGGTTGGGAAATTGTTTCAAAAATTAATTGGAATGATCAATTTTTTTTGTTTTTGGAAATATGTTTTTTGTAAAAGGGGGGTTTTCCCTTGTTTTGGTAAAAGAAAACATATTCTAAAATACTTATGAAATAGATTTATGATATATATTTTAAAAAATAGATTTGATGAAATGGTTTTGGAAAATGTAGCACATGGAAGCCTTGGGTACTTAGGTGGAATCTATAGCAATAGGCTTCATCTTTTAACACTATCGGGGGATTCACTGCCCATTTTTCTAGGGACTTGTTAGGCCAGTTGGGAGGTCCTATTGATGGGGTGTTCATATACACTCTAGATTCAATAAATACATCTATAGACTTTATGTGTACAATTGTGCATGTTTGGCATATGTATTCTATCTAGCCAAAACTATTGTAATCTTTGTTTTTATGTTACATGTGTTTTGGTTTTTAATACTTTTGATTTGATATGATATGTGACACATGTATTTCTTTGTCATATGTGATATTATTTGAAACTATTTTACCCAGATTATTTGAAACTATAGAAAATGTGTAAATATGTGACCATGATTTTGATATAAAAACTATTTAATCGATTATCATTCCATGTTTTCTATAAATTTAAACATCTTTGGATTGTTGTACAGATTATTTATATGGAACAACTTATTGGGGTCCTACTAAGCCTATTTAGATCACACCCTATGCACCCCTTTAACAGTATATAGACCTTTTTATTTCTTTCGATGCAAGTAAAATAATGGATCCATAGTAAGTTAGTATGGTTTCTGTAAGCTTTGTATGGGTAACTAGTGGTGATATGGTGGTAGTTTTCCCATTCTATCACATGGAATTTCTATTTTGGTTTTTGGTTTCTTTATTGATTTATTTTTATCTTGAATACTTTTTAGATACCTTTTATTTGTTTAACTTAAATTATTTCCCATTTCCTATAGAATATATTTCTTCTTTACTCTTCTACTATTTCCTCAATTTATATATATATATGTGTGTGTGTGTGTGTGTGTGTGTGTTATTTTTTCTTCTGGTTGGGAGAAATAATTATCAAATGTTATTATCATTCCCCACATGCTAGTCTCCAGCCCCTAGGGATTGGGAATTCCCTTAGGGAATATGGTGATTTTGGTCAGATAAAAGTTTGAGTGAGTATCTGAGTCAGTTTCATCACATTTTTGTATCAGAGAGAAGTTATACACAGTTTTGGGAAGTTAGTAGAGAAGATAGATTTTTTTGGACTTTAGGGGTTGGTTGTGGTGACTTCCTTGATATATCTTTCCATGATGAGACTAAATTTACCATGGGTTGTTTGGATGTGTGTATCCTTTTTAGAGTTATTGATCTTAATTATGATTTTTTTTCTTCTAGAGTTATGGTTTCAACTGATATTATCCTAATTTCTGATCATTTCTTTTGTTTTAGTGTATAGAGGTATTCTTCCAAGACATCTTCCATATGTTCTTCATGAGGGTGCAACTGATTGTCCTCAAGGGAATCTGCCTCTATATCATAATATTGTCGAGTTTATCATGTGGAAAATTTATGTTATAGAATAAAATGTAACATAAGTTTATAACACAATTGTTATGGTAAATCCAGGAGTTGTAGGAGAAAGGGGTCGATCATGGGAGTTCTTATGCGAGAATCCACCATCTATTAAGGGTATGAACAAACCAAAAGAGTTGGAAGACTGAATGGAAAATATTTATCATGTCATTAAATTCTCAGATACACCTACGAATATCAAGGTGATGTGCATGGAAGTCAGACTCTAGGGTCACCACAAACGATGGTGGGATTCCATATTATAGGTTTATAGACATGTGATCCTAGACTGGAATGGTTTTAAGACCCACTTATTCAGTAATTTTTTTCCAGATTCACTGATTATGGTGTAGTATCTTGTGTTCCTCTCCTTATAGTAGGGAGATCATTTGGTGTCGGCATACACCGATTGCTTTTTGAAGCAGGTTAATTTTTACTAAAGTTGGTAAAGAATGACCAGATGAAGGATCTGAAGTGACTACATGTTTTATGAAAATATATTAAATCATTGGTATTTATGATGAATATTTATATATTTGTGGAGAGATTAGAAATAGTAATGATGGAAGATATGTATATGAAAGGTAACATCATTTATTATGCCCCAAATCCTCTACCCAGTGGTACGTCGGGGAGGAAGACAAAGAGAAATGATCATTGCAAGAGTGGTTTGGGGTGGTTCTTATAACCTTCAACTTTATTTATTTCTATTAGTTTACCCCTAAATTTCTATCACTGTGGAATTTTTTGGCACACTCAGAATTCTTTTTCTGCACATTTGATGATGTGTAATAGTTATAGATACTATGGTAATCTACAGTGTTTATTTCAGGCTATATATACATCTCATTATGGTCATGGATCATCATATTTAAAGGCTACTATGGTGAAGTAATATGCTTCAAAGACTATTGGTCTCCCGCAATAATCCTCAGGATTGATGAACCCTCATGAAGTGGAAGTGTTTTCATTGGTGGTTTATTCGAGTCCATAGATAGTGAGAGGTACCATATTTATTTCATTTTTAATAGGGGATAATTTATTTAATATAATTACAACCCACTCATTTTTATCATCACATTTTGTAAGTTTGCATAAATTTTAAACGGAACTCATGACCATTTTTATTTAGTTAAAAACACCTCTCAGAAAGAGCAATGAGCACCAATTTTAGTATTCTTCTTGTTCATTGTCAAAATCCAATGTAGTGTTTGTTTGAGATTTACTCATTTTCAATATGGATATTTTTGATGTCATCATCAATATGGATTGAATTTTTACTCATCATGATATGGTTTTGTGTTATCAATAGTTTGGTTTTTTCTTTACTACCAACGGGAGCACTCATGTGTTTTTAGGGAAATTGGTATCCAACATCTAGTAATGTTGGTCCTTCTCACCCAGTGCTCTGGGGTTTTTTTTTCTACTGTTGTTGTTGAGCATGAAGATGTATCTTTTTTTTTTCCATTTTTTTGGATATTTTCATAAAATTTTATAATATGATTTCTTTAGTATTACTCTAGATAGGTATTTAGATTTTATGATTGATCTAGTTCTTGGTATGGAGTCGGTATTGATAACCTCTTATCATATGGAACCAGAAGAGTTAAAAGAGCTAAAGATTTAGTTTGATGATATGATGGAGAATTTTTTAGTTCCCCATTATATTTCACCTTTGGCATCCCTTGTTCTCTTTTCCAAGAAGGCATATAGTTTACTCCAATCATGTGAGTACTACCAAATGTTGAACGTGGTTGTATTTAATAATATATATCATTTTATCTATGTGGATGATTTTTTTGACATGTTAAATGGGGAGAATTTATTTTCAAATATTGATCTTTGGTTGGGTTATCATAAGCTCAAATTTTGGGAGTCTAATATACTAGAGATGGATTTTAGTAGTAGGTATAGCCATTAGTAATTTCTTCTAATATATTTTTCCCAAACTAATGCCTCTACAATTTTCATGGATTTGATGAACAAGATATTTCAGTACTATCTGGATACTTTTTTGGTAGTTTTTATGGATGATATTTTAGTTTATTCATGATAATATCACAACCATAAAAAACAATTTTTTTTTGTTTTTAAAATATTTATAATCCACTATTTTTTTGAAAATATTTCAAAATGATGTTTATAGATCCTAGAAGTGATGTTATTTGGGCATGTAATTTTATTAGAATGGATTATCAGTTTATCTAGAGAAGGTGAAGGTTTTATTATGATTATAATATCCACAAATAATCATTGTGTTTTGGAGATTCCTTGTCCTTTCTGGATTCTACCCATGGTTTCATCAAGAATTTATCAAAGTTTGCATAACCTTTGAATACTCTTACCCGAAAAGGTGTGAAATTCATATGGGATAAAGATTTAAAATCTAATTTCAACAAGATGAATTGGGTTATATCCTAATATTCTATTTTGTTCTTATGTTTTCTTGTTATGGTCTATATGGTTTTCAATGATGCTTCTAGTTCTGGTCTTTATTGGATTCTTATGTAGGATGATAATCTAGTGTCTTACTATAAAGACCTAGACTTAAAAAATTAAATAATTTTGAGTTTTAGTCAATACGTTACTTTGTTTTAAATTTAGGATCTTTTCAGTTTTATATATTTAGATAATCATAACATAATACATACATAACAAACCACATTCATATAAAGAGGATACTGCTAACACAATATCAATTTTTTTCCAAAATATAGTTTTTTGTAAAAAAAAATTAAACCTGATTTCTTTGAAAAATATTCAAAACATTCAACATGACTTACTCCTTTATTTTACCCATCCTTATACCCTATGATTTTTTTAAAAACATGGGATGAGTATAAGAATAGCAGTAAGGGACATAAAGAATGAAAATCATTAGTCTAGTGAAAGCATGAAAACCCATTAAAACCCATTTCCTGAAAACTCATAAGAGTGAATAGAAAAATCACGCAGTATCCTTAGGAAATATTTACCATATCACTAATTCATTCACCATTACAAATGGAATAACCTTTTGATCGACTTCCATCTTCGGAGTACCAAATACATTGGAGAGCTATAATGGGTCTCACCCGTCATATCTTGAGCTATAATGGGGCTCAAACCATCATATATTGAGCTATAAAAGGGATAATCCCATAATATAATGATATATAATTGGATAAACCCATAAAAAATATTATATATGTATCATATCATGAATAAAACCCTTAATAACTCATTTAAAACCATGATAAAAACACATTCAATGACCAACATACAATTTTTTTTATAAAATTCACTTTTAAAAATATAAAATTATGCACATAATAATGAAATAATATTCATAAAAAATAAAAATTAAAACCTATAATGTAAAAAAAATTGTAATAAAACATCATGAATTATGTAGAAATCTCTCATGACATATAAAAAAAATCTTTTTAAATTTCATAAAAAGATACATTTAAAAGGATTTTAAATGTAATGTTCCTTACCTCTAGTTCAAAGTCCATAAAAAGTTTTCAATTATTCTGTATAATGGATTTAAAAGTGTTATTAATTTATTACATAAATATTATATTATTTATAATAACTTACATGATCTTATTATAACATTTTCCACTCATTTATTAATAATATTTTGTTATTTCCATTGTTTCAGGTGTGTTCTTTTCATGGTTTCCAAGGTCGATTTATTTTGGACTTCCTTGTCAAGTACAAATAATAGTAAAAAATTGAGAACATATATATATATATTTAGGTCATTTAGCCAATTACATGTGAACTGAAACTTTCTATGATTTCATTAAAAGGGAAACAAAATTTCTGCATCCACGAAGGCAGTGAATTGACACACCATTGATGATGATTTCTTTAAATAAGAATAAAAGGAGAAAATGCGAGATTTTACGATGAGTATAACAAAAAAACTATAGTATATATATGATATTGGAGTTATCACTAAACATTATATAGGAGGTGAAGATAATTTATAAGTGAGAAAGAATTTAAAAGATAAAAACAATGAATTTACCTCTAGAAAATTTCTATTTGAGAACCTCTTTAAGGCTCCTAGTAGTTGTATTTTTGTAAGACTAGAAAAACTAGAATGTGAAAAGGGATAAGGATAATGTAATTTGGTAGAATATAGTTAATAAATATGGAAAAAGGAGATGAATATTTATGAAGGAAGGATCCTCCTTTTATAATTGAGGTGAGAGAAAAGTTAGGAATTTCTTAAAATATTAAAATATAAAATGTTTAATATAGGGTTAAAGACTTTAAAAAGGCCTAAATATCACATTATATCATGTTTTAAAATGAATATTGTCATTTTTTCATTTTTTCAAGATTCCTGGGTTTTTTTAAATATTTAAATTAAATATTATATTCATGAAAAATATGTTTTTTAAAATTAAACATAACTCATAATTAAGACTTTAAACACATAAAAAAAAGTTTCAAATTTGAATATTTTTTTATTATATCAGATAAACATCATATTAATCTATGTAATTCATTAATTATCATAAAAATATCAAATTATATTTATTTCATAATTTTTAATATCATCACTTTGATTTATTCATTAATTAAATAATTATTGCGTCAAAATTGATGAATCCATTAATTAATTTATTTATTTCACAACAATTAAAAAAAATTACGCAGAAAATAAATTTCATATATTTAAATAAAATATTTATGTCCAGAAAAATCTATAGGAAAACCATACATTGAAATCTTATACTAATAAAAAACTATAATGTGACAACTTGACTTCCTTTTGAAAGAAGATATTATAATGGCCTTAAATTGGTTCATGTGGGACCCAAATGTCCCCAAATCGAATAAAAAATAGATATTTTCCAAAACATACATATCCAAGTAATATTATATAGTTTTTGGGTCAATTTAGTGTTCTTATAAATTTAATTAATACGTTTTATTTATTGTTTTCTTCTTCTTTCACAAGTATTGCATCAGCACTACATAGGCATTAAAGATAATTATTTAATTTATAAAAATTTAAAAATAAATTAATTCATAAAATAAGTTAATTACATTAAAAATAAAATTATATATTCATTCATTATGTATATTCACTAATATGCATGCCAAGATAACTTCATAATTTTTTAATTTGTATTTTCATTCCTTGCACAAGCATTGCACTAACATTTGGATAAGAATTATGTAATATAACTCGAAAATTAGAAATTAATAGATAAAAAATTAAATTATATATAATAATTAATAAAAGTGTCTTGAAAATAATTTTTTTGTCATTCAATTATATTTATAAGGAACCAAATTTTACATTTCCAATGATACGCAAGAACTACGTTAACAATAATAATAATTTTTATACTTATCATGAAATAAATTATGTCATAAATTTTCTGAATTATTTATAAACAATATTATTGGTATGAAATATTAATTTAGTTATTCAATAAATTTTATAAATTTTATATCCAAATTATGACTTCATTATTTAACAAAAAATACCATATTTAAAAAAACTATATTTTTTACTATTCACCAAAAATTAACCTTTATAAAAAATTATCAAAAATTCATAATAAGAAAATTTCTTCACAATGGATCCAAAAATGGAATTAGTTTTTTCAAATTAAAAATATATAATTAAAAATAATTATTTTTAAATTAACCATATAATAAATTATTTATTTAATAATTACTTAACACAATTAATATAAATATTTAATTCAAGAATACTAATAAATATTATTCTATAAATACATGGGTTATTAAACTCTCCCCCACCCTTTTTTGAAACTCCTTCATCATGATTTTGTTCAATTATTAAACAATTGAGGATAATTTTCCCTTGTATCATTTTTAGATTCACGTGTTGCTTCTTCAACCATGTGGTTTCTTCACAAAACATTAACCTGGTGAATTAACTTATTCCAAAATACTTTCTCTATACAATCAAGAATATGAATATGATTTTTCTCACAATAAATTTTTTATTCTAGATGAACTAATTATGGGCTCAAAACATGATATGGATCTAACACATAGTTTCTTAACATTGAAAAATGAAAAACAATTTGTACCTAATATAAACTCGGAGGCAAGGCTACTTAGTAGGAAATTGGTTCTACTTTTTACAAAATTTGATAAGGTCCGATGAACCAAGGACTTAAATTTTCTTTCTTACCAAAACACATAACACATTTCCATGGGTAATCTTTGATAAATTCAAGATCACCTACCTCGAAAGAAAGACCCTTCCTCCAGTTATCCGTATAATGTTTTGGCCTGATCTGAGTTGTCCTCATGTGTCACTGAATCAAATAAACTTTATCTACCACTTGATCTACCAATTATGGTCCCATAAACATCCTTTCACCTACTTCATCCTAAAATTATGGAGTTCAACACCACTTTCCGTATAATTACTTAAAATATTTCACTTGTATATTGGAATAAAAACTGTTATTATAAGAAAACTCAACTAAAGAAAGATGTTGATCTCTAAATCCCCATTAATTAATTGTACAATCTTGAAGTGTGTCCTCTAATGTATGAATTTTTCTCTTTGAATTTCCATCATATTGAGGATTAAAGGATGTGCTTAAATTTAATTCAGTTACCAACGACTTCTGAAAGCCTTTTCAAAATTTAGAAGTCAACCAGGGATCACAGCCAGATACAATGGAGAGAGGCACTCCACGTAACCAGAATATTTCATTTAAATACAATAAAGAAAGTTGATATAGAGATAGAGTGTCTCAATTAGGAATAGAATTATAATATTTAGTCAAAAAATCAATAATAACGCAAATCGTATTGTTTCCTTGAGAAGTATTTAGTAGTCCCACCACGAAATCTATGGATATATTTTACCATTTCTACTCTGTAACTAGAAAAGGATGAAGCATACCCATCATTAACTGACTTTATGATTTATCCTATTTACATTCCAAACTTTTCATGGTAAAATCCATAATATATCTTTTCATTCCATCCCACTAGTAATACTCCTCAAGGTTTCTATACATCTTATTAATGCTGGGGTGGATTGAAAACAGAGAATTATGAACATCACATAACAACTATTTCTTCAACTATGAATCAAAATTCACATGTAATCTCTTAAAAAATATCAAAACACCATATATTTCAATTTTAAGTTAATACATCTTACCCATTTTAACCAATTCTACATTTTTCTATCACTCAAAATATTACTTTTAAGATTTCTTAATTCTGTCCGAGAGAGACGACTGCACTGACACCTTAAAGAAAACAGAGGAGTTTCACGCACCAACAACTTAAAAACCTAAATTCATCAAATCATTAACCAAGGGGTCCTATTCCAAATGTAACATGGATAATATAGAATTACTCTTCCAACTCAATACATCAGACACTTTGTTTGTTTTTCCAGAATGGTAATGAATCGTGCAATCATAATACTTGATTTGTTTGATCCATCTTATCTATTTCATGTACAATTATTTCTAAGTGAATATATATTTTAAAATTTTATGATTAGTATATATTTCCCATTTTACTCCATAAAAATGATCCCGCAAAATATTTAATTAAAAAACAAAATCAACTAATTCCATGTCATGTGGGGGGGGGTAATTTAACTTATGAGGTTTCAACTAACATGAAGTGTAATATATTACCTAATAATTTTGCATTAGGACACAACCATATCGTTTCAACAAAACATCCCTATAGATGAAAAATTCACTATTTTTGGAATGGAGGTCCAAAACTGGAGCATTCGCCAATATTATATTAAATTCCTAAAAACAATCATCACATTATTTTTTTTAGATAAACTTATCACCATTTCAAATTAGCATATTCATTGGGAAATATAACTGTGAAATGTTTTAAATAAAGCATCAGTAATAGCCTACCAAACCAAGGAAACTATGAATATTGGTTATATTTGTGATTACTGACCATTCATAAAAAAACTTAATTTTAATAGGATAAAAAATTATTCAATATTTAGAAAAAATGAGACCAAAGAAATAATTTTTTTGAAACCAAAATTCACACATTCTGAATTTTCCATACAATTTATTTTCTTCTAAGGTTTTCAAAACAACCCTTAGATGTCTTTCATAATCCTATTTACTTTTATAATATACCAAAATGTAATTAATAAACTCAACCATAATCATATCCAAGAACTCATGGAATATCCTATTTATAAGATCCATGAATACATCAGGTGCATTAGTTAACCCAGAAGACATAACTAAAAATTTATAATTCCAATATCTAGTATAAAACACATTCTTCGGAATGTATGATTCATTTACATTCAACTAATGGTACCCCAAACTCAGTTCAACCTTTGAAAAATAATGTTCTCCCTAGACCTGATCAAAAAAATCATCGATATGAGGAAAATGATACTTTTTATTAATAGTGATGTTATTAAAGGATATATAATCAATTCAAATTCTCAATGAACTATTTTTCTTTCTAAAAAAAAATACAAGATAACCCCATAGTGAAATAAACCTTTATCTAATAATTCATGCAACTGATTTTTCAATTATTCAATTTCTACTTGAGACATTTGATAAGCGGGTTTTGAAATTGGATTATCCTTAGTAACTAATTCAATAGTAAACTCAATTTATTGATCAAGAACAACACCTATAAAATCATCAGGAAAACATCAAGATACACATTTACCACTGGCACATCATTAATATAAATAGTTATGTTATTTTTAAAAATATACGGTAGATAACTTTAATTTTTATATTTCAACAGTTTCTCAGCTTCATGATATTCTATCAATGTTATGGGTTAATTGTTGTACAAAAACTAAAATTCATTCTGGAAAGAAACTTCTTTATCTCTAAAATCAATCCTATCATGGTAAATAGAAATCTAATCCTTACCTAGGATAACATAAAACTCTACTAAAGAAAAAACAACAAGTTTTTAAGGTGAAATACTTATTTAGACAATGACATGAATATTCTTTAAATTTTATTTTCGTTTTATATTTTCTCAAGCTATTTTCTCCATATGTTTTGGATTTATTTATTGAGGTTCTATAAAATTTCCCAAAAATGAATGAATGTGTTGACCCTGAATCAAAAAACACATTCACATATTTTGTAACAATAAGAAATATAACCAATACCACTACATTTGATGGCTCAAAATCTTGTGAATAAGTTAAAAATGATTTTACCACACCCTCATGTTTCCAATATTAATGATTTCATACTCGAGTAACTCGATTTGGACACACAATAGAAAAATGACCCATATTTTTATAGTTAAGTCATCTTACCATCAGATTCTCTTCATTCCCATGAACATTTTCCTTGCACTCATGAGCCATGTGTCCATAAATTCCACATCAGTATAACTTCCCAAATTTTACAAGACATTCTCCATGATTATTTTTACCTCACTTTTCACAAGAAGGTGATTTGATTTTCTTACCTCCAAATTTCTTTTATGAATTCATCCCCAAAGGATTCCCACCTGATCGCTTCTTATTATTATCATCACAAGGAACATATGTGAAGTCAAAGCTCTTTGTAAACCTGGTTTCATTCCTAAGTAAACCCGATTAATTTTTTTATCAGTGTCTTGAAAAAAATCTGGTATATACTAGGATAATATTGGGAAGTTTTATTTATATACAGCTATAAGGTCTTTATATTTTTACCTCAATTATATAATTTTTTCTATTTGGATTCAAACAACCATTGGGAAATATTTTTTAAGGAAAATTTCATTGAATGTTTCCCATTCCATGGAATCATGATCGTGTTTATCTTCTTAACCAAATACCACCATAAATCAGCTTCACCTTCAAAATGATAAATTGTAAGGGTTGCCTTTTTTATGTTCTAGACGTACCATGAAATCAAATATCATTTCCAAACCATTGATCCATCCTTCAGCTACCACCAGGTTAGATGATCCATCGAAAAATGGGGGATTCTTCCTCATGAAATAATCTACAAAAGAAATGTTACATCTTGGTAGATCTATTACTCTATAAAATTAATACCACCACCATTAATTTATTGAGTCAATTGGGCCATTATTATCATAAATAATTGGTTCCAATTCCCACCATTCAAGGATGCAGATTTAGAAAGATATGAACCTCTCAGTGCCTTCCTACTTTATATTCCTTGTTTTTTCTACATATTACCATTCGAAATAGAAATTTATTAAATGAATAAACATTTTAACCTTTAAATGCTATATCATTTTAAATTAACCATTATGTAAAAATTCATTTATGGTATTCTATTAACATAATCTAACCCCTAAGGTTATCTAAACAATCCTATGATACCAACTATAAAGACCTAACCCTAAATAATTAAATAATATTAGGTTTTAGATAAGAATATACTTTATCTCACATTGATAATATATTTAGGTTTATAAATTTAGATAATTATAAAATAATACATACATAACAAACCAAATTCATACAAATAGTACACTACTAGAACAGTATCTATTTTTTAAAAATATAAAACTTTTAAAAATAAAATAACAGTTATTGGAAAAACATTGAAAACATGCAACACGACTTCCTCATTTATTTTACCCATCCATATAACCCGTTAAAAACATTTAAAAACGAGTTATGAGAACAAAAATCTCAGTATGTCACATAAATAAAGAAAATTGTTAGCCTTGAAAAAACATGAAAATAGATTAAAAATCTTTTTCAATTAACTCTTATATGATGCATAAAGAATAAAATATATGAATAAGGTAGATCATCCATCTTCTCTTTAATGTGAACAACAAGATATAAGAAAAATTTTCAAAATAATGAATACATTATTTTATGGTATAAAGTTTATAGTCCTATTCATGCTTATTCCATTGATGACATTCCAAATCTACTCCCAGGTGACCAGTATAGACTCCCTGTATTTTTCATCCACCTTACAAGATTGAGTAGAATTATTTACATTATAAAATAGATATATTTATTTTTTTTATCATGATATAATTATATATCCTCTTTCAACTATCATTTATACAGGAAATGGTACTCATAGGGAACATGATAATACTGTTTCCTAAGTACATCCAATTTCTTTTTAGCAGCTTTCTTGACAATGGGGTTACTGGTTCTTTAACTTTTTTAATACATTCTTGTTTTTTAGGAATCCATGACATGAACTTCTAATACATGTCACCTACATTTTTTAGATTTAACAAACTCATTGATTCATTTTTAGTAAACCCTTCTTTGGAAACCATTCCACATTTTTCACTTGGATTTCTAACACCATTCCAATCATACTATATATTTAATAAAATGACAAATTTTTTATTGGTTTCCAATTTCTACCTTATTTCATGAATTTAATTTATATATTTATTATATCCATGATTTGACCTTTATTACCATAATATAATCATCTTGTCCATATTGGGTTGATATCTATTTTATCCTTCTTCATTGACTTTTTTCTATCAATTTGTTCCACACTTTTCATCTTATGATTTTCCTCCTGGTAAGACTTCCTATTTTAATTCACCAAGATTCTTCTCATTTTTGGATTTATTTTTTAATTTTTATAATATAGAGAATGAGTTGGTGGATAACAAAACTCCTCCCTTAAATGGTTACTTTTTTTGGAAAATTTACAAATATTTTTAATGGATACAATATTATTCTCTAAGAAAAGATTCCTTCTATTTTCTGACATCTACAATTAACTAGTAGATTTTTTCATAGATTTATCTTGGTTGTAGAGACCCGAAGCTTGATGTACATGGAAATTACATTAATTTTGAGTAATATCTAATACATAACAAAAACAGACACACAAGTATCGTAATAGTTTAGTGTCTTTGTAAACTTGCAATATAAACTTCTAATCATGTTGAAAGATCTTCAAAATCTCCCATAACGATCCTCCCCTTTTTGTTTCCTTACCTAAAACCTTTCTTTTAATCCTGGGGAAAAAAGAAAACATAAAAAGGGTGAGCTCAAATGCTCAGTAAGGGTAATCATGGAAAAAATAAAACAAACCATATACATTTGAACTTAAAAACATGAACATAATATTTAAACATCAAAATCTTGAGCAATGACATAAAACATGGCAGTACGTAAGGCATAGATCATAATAGAACATCAATCATGAAAAAATAGCTTTGTAATAAAACTTGTAATTGTGGAAAAACATTAAGCACATGATATGATTTCCACGGTAGCCAAGGCATTGCTTCCAAGACCATCTTAGTGGACAAAGTCCCTTTCTGAATCGTGTTCATTCCTCGTTTCAGTCCTGTAACACTGAACTGGATTAACATACCATTCCATCCATGTCTATCTCATGAGATATAAATCTTTCCCCAATTCATTGGAGGGAAATATAGGTCCCACCCATCTCATAATGAAATCATTCTTACTTGTGCCACAAAATAAACATACATCATTCATAATAACCCAAAGAATAAAATGGGTTTCATAAGCATCATCCCATCATCACATAATCCATATAAAAGAAATGGATATCATTTCATAATAAGAAAAGTGAATCCATGTATATCATATAGACTTTATACTTGAAACATACACATATGAAATAATGTTATCTTAGATGTAAAATGGTTTTGATAAAACACTTGAAATGAATTCTTGAGGAAAATATCCTTTCTTCTTCAAAATCAATTTCTTTTCACAAAACATCATGAAATTTTAAAAGAAAAATATTTTTTTGAAAATATTTATGAAATCTTTTGGAGGAAGCTTCATGAAAATAAGGATTTATAAAACCGTAAAAATCCGTTCGTGTCATATAATTTAAAAATAACATTCTTCTCGTACTTTTTCCGGAACAGTCAAAAAAGTACATTGTAACATAAACAAAAGAAAAATTCCTTACATAAAAGTAAAAAATGGTTAAAAAGTACATTAAACAAACATGAAAACACTTTTATAAAAAAAGGACATGGATGATAGAAATAACCCCAGTAAATACTTAAGAATAAGAAATATTGGATAAAAATGAGATTTGAAAATTATCCATTACCTTAGGTCTGATATGCTTTGTATGGATCTGAACCTCCTGTATAATTATTTAAATAATGTCATTGACTTATTACATAATCATATTCATTGTTATGATATCATATATGTTTCACTTATGACTTTATATTACCCGTTCTTTTGTAAATTCCATGTTAAAGTAGTGTTTTGGGTAAAATCATTTCATTTATCGTATGTGTTTCGACTTGTCATTTCTTGATATTATTACTTATATCCTGATTTACATAATTACATAATGTAAAAAATGATTTATATATAATATATATTCCTCATATACATATATATTATATATCGATAAAAGGAATGAAATACACCATTCATGGAGACGGTAGGCCGTATGTACGCATGAACGTTGTTTTCGTTTCCTTATTGAATTGAATGAAACAAAATAGAAGACATGCATATATATATACATAAATCCAGTAGAATTATTATTTCATATATTTCATTATTATTCATTATATAAACTTTATGATCATTCATGTATGGTTAATCATGGAGAAGGAATCTCATCGCGTCGTGGAGACGGTAGTCCGTACGTACGCACGAGCGATGATATCGTTCCCATAATTATAGAATTTTAGTGGATGGTATAATATATCAGAATCTGTATGATGTTATAATAACCATATATAGTTATTCTTTACACCATTATACACATCCATGTAAGGTGTTGGTGGAAAAACATATTACACCACGGTGTCGATACGGTATTCCGTACGTACGCACGCGCGGTGATTTTGTTTTCCGTAGGATGGATAGAAGGTGAAATAGGTTTGTTTCATTTTTATAATAACATATCAGTATATGAGAGATACTGATGTTATTACTTCATAATGAAACAACTAAATAAGAAGAAGTTGAAGATGAAATAAAATTGAAAGAATCGGTAACGGATATTACCTCTTCTTTGACACACCTCTTTGAATCCTCCTCTTAGGGTACTAAAATTGGTCTTTGAAGAATACCAGGACCTATAGGACGTTGCTAGGAAAGTTGATAAGGGAAATTTTCAGGGTTTGGCCGAGCTTAAAGGTTCAAATTGGTGTGGGGAGGAGAGGGAGGAGGTGCCCTTTTATAAGGGAGGAGAGGGGCACCTTTGGAAATCATAAAAATATTAATTTATAATAAATCTAACAGAAACTTAAACACCTCCAAAAATGACTCATATTAGAATATTAGATGATATAGGGTTTTAATATCATCAACAAATAAAATTTAGACATGTTAGGAATTTATTTTAAACATTATCAACTTGATTTATCCTTATTTAATCAACTTAATTTTATTTGTGGTAATAACATTCTAAATTTTAAATTATAACAAATAATTACTTATTTGTTGTGAATTTTCCATAATTAGGAACTTTATAACATTTTCTACAATTTAAATTTAATTTTATAATTTTTAAATTTTTTTGTGATTTTTAAATAATTTTATAATATGTTTTTTTTTATAAAATAACAAGTGTCAATTTTGAAACTATTCATTTATTTGAATTTAAATAAAATATATACAGAAGATATGTTCAAAATAAAAGGTTTAATAGATTAATAAATGGTCATATGTATCTAGAAAATTAGTGGAGAACATTAAATAGTTCATATAATATTTATTTTATTATTTTTAAAACCATTTATTTGGTTTGTCTCTTAATAAAATAATTACTACATCATTTTTGTATAATTATTTAATATACTTATTTTTGCATAAAAATTAAAAATAAAATCCCATGATAAATATAAATTTATTACCTCTCACAATAATAATTTTACTCGAATTTATCATCATAAAATAACAACATGTAAATTTTTATCTTTATTAAATTATGAAGGTGACAACTTTAGAATCATTTAAAATAAAATATTATAAGTGTCATAATCGCCATAATAAGGATCCAAATGGTTAAAAATTCTTCCAGTGGATTATTAGGGTTTATATATACACTACTAATAGTTTTTGTTCAGATTTTTGGCCTTTTGATATGTATTACTATTTCAATAATAACTATATTATTGATTTTTCACTAAATAAATAATTTCTGATTCATTAATGTATAAGATAATAAGGTAATTAAATAACTCTTAAAAATTACAAATAAATTACCATGATAAAGAAAAAAAATTATCTTTCAAATTAGTATTTATAAATGAATTTATACTCTTTATAAACGTGTATTAAAAATACTTTAATTATTAAAGTTGAGTGAGACATATTTCACTTTCCTTTAAATAAAATAAACTAAAGGTATTAATCACCTCCAAGTGGGTTCTAATGGATTCCATTTCAACCCAAATATGACTTAGGACGAAAGATAATCATCCAATTGTATTAATACAAGTGTTACGGTAACTTTATAATATTATATTTACCCTTAATTACCCGATTTACCTTTTACTATGGTAAATAAAATTTACCGTAGTTACTATTCATAATGCCCAAAAATAAAAAGTAGTCTATTAATATAATTTGGACCCACTGATTAAAAATATGGAATCCATTTTTCCAAATTCAATACACATAAGTTTCCAAAATTAAATTAAAATTAATCTCGTTGATGAAAGAAAACGGGTTTTTGTTTAAAACATTGTAAAAGATTGAATTTATTTAACCTATGAATTCAATGTAAAATCAATGATAATGACATAAATTATATTAAATGGTAAAAATATATTCTATTTATACTTTAAAACCATTCAATTTTATAATTTAACCACATAAATTATTACAATGAAAAAATTTGTTTTTAATTAAAATATAGCGTGTTTATACTATTCATTAAAATATGAAAGTTATCAGAATAATATGAAAATTTTATCCAAGGTAAAATTTTATATCCTTATTCCAGAGAATAATTTTATTTTTTAAAATTGAACTTATATACATGTCAAAAAATAGATTTAAAGTGGGTGCGCCATCAAAAGGCGGCAAAACTGCATTTTTTGAAAAACACTTATTTTACCCGAAAAAATTATTTTGTTCTTATACCATGTTCTATAAAATGTGTAAGATGAATAATAATGTTATAAAATTAAAAATTTATTTAATACTATTCATAACGGCTAGTTCATAATAATATTATAATAATATATCGTTGTTTAGTAAAACCAGGTATTGCGTACAACACACGCTATCGTGGAAGGTCACGATTGCGTGTAATGCAAGCCAAATCCGGGATGCGTGTTGTGCATGCTCCTATTGGTGTAGCGTACAACACAAGACATTAATAAAATTAAAAAGAATATTTTTCATAAAATCTCGGGGTGTTACATTCTACACCCCTTAAAATGAATTTCGACCTTGAAATTCATTGGGGTTAAAAATCGTTTACTATTCATAGAAACCCACATCGTAAAAAGAAATACTAAAACTTAATTTTAAAAACTAAAGTATGAAACATAATGATTACCTAAAGTAACTCGTCATTGGGTTTCCATATAGGAGAACATAGGTGAAAATATGTATATGGAAGAGAAATCTAAACATCAAGTATTGACGGAGAGTGGTAGAGAACATGGCTATGATAAAGCCAACAATCACAAAGCCATAGATTTGTGATGATCTAAGGTACCATCTGATTCGTTGGATATAAGATCACTAGGACAACATTTTTGGTTTTCAATATCATTTCCCTAAAGATGAAAATTTTGAATTAGAAGAAATACTTGCTTGATTTTGGTACAATCTCACTGTTGTTCGTGATTTGAACAATTTCCACTTCATCTCTTAAAGAAATGAAGTTTAATTTGTTATTCGTGAAGTGCTAACAGATCATGTGATAGAATGATGGGTCATTCCATATGTTTCAAACAAAAGTTTAGAAAAATTTATCAAATATACATAAGTCCATCTATGGTGTGTTTAATCATATATGATTCCAAAAATGGACATATACTTCATCTATCATGCCACTTAATAAAATAAAACTAGTTTCTACTAACCAGGGACTTCCTGTAGGCCAGTGGTAGATGATAAAGGTCAGTTGCACTTACAGTTGTGGGTTTGATTCCCACAGCCTTGTCTGACTCGATGGGTTGTCGGCCATCCTGCAGGTTGTCCTTTTTCTATAACATCCCATCAATAATATCGAAAAAATTTCTATCCTTAAACAATACTAACTTATGTACAATATAATCCATTCCAATATTTAGGCTTATCTAAAATACTTTGGTCCAAGCTCATAGTATAAAGAAAACAATTACTAGAAAGTTTATCTACCAAGAATGTGAATACAAGCATTTATCCCACATATATCATAAGATATATCTTGTTGGTTGCATTCCAAACACATGAATACCTTAGTCATATATTCTCTTGAAACATAAATTACCATGAAACCTTAGTGAAAACATGAATACTATCAAAATGTAACTCTTTCCACATACCAAAATCCCAAAAAATCTATATAATCAAACCATAATATCACTTAGTCCTTATATCAGTCATGATCTCATGAATACAATCAAACATCTCATTATCTTCTTAACCCTTCATTATGCGCATATCATCTACTTTCCAAAAATATCTGAATAACCTTTCATGGTTTCCGGTACCATATACTTTCAAATACTTTAGGAAAAACAATAGTGTAAGAATCCTTAGATGATTCTTCATTCCATAGTACCATTAACTCTACAACATAACTCTTGATAAATATACAATCATTCCACTACCTTCTTAAACAACTGACTGAGCTTCAACACTTTTTTCATATCATATATCATTTGTAGTCTCCTCATCATCATCCACATAAATACTACCCATATGACCATGCTGATTCTCTTCATGATATTTTCCCTTAGGGAATTGGTTTTCTTAATGCTCGTACATTCCACATTTAAAACATTTAACCATTTTTAATTTCTTAGAAATACCATTATCCATGTTCATGGTGTTAACTAAAACATTTCCTTTGCAATTACTGGCTTTGTGTCCTTCTTTTCCACACCCAAGGCATCTTCCCGTTCCTTTGAAACATTCTCCCTGATGCCTCTTCCCACATGATTTAAATCAGAAAAATTGAACTTTTTTTCCTCTATGATCATCATGAAACTCCATCTTTCTCTTATTATCTAAGTCGGGAAATTTACCAAAGTTGAGATTATTGATCATATTATGAGATTTCTGATTAGGAATAATAACGATGTTTGGACTTCCAAATCCCGTTTCATTTGGTTTCTCATGAATAATATCATTCCATTTTCCTTCATATCCTCTATTATCGTGATTCTTTCTATTTCCAGCCATTTTCTAAAACCCAAAAAGAATAGTGTGAGAGGAAAAAATCTTTCTAGGGAAAACAACATAGTAAAGGGGGAGTACCCACAATATCTAACATCTTAGGTTAAATTCTAAGATCATTACCATAGTTTTAAGACTATATCCTATACTTATAATTATCCTTAGGGACATCCCTAGACATACCTTATAAATATCTCTAGGGATCTCACTAACATTTTCACATCCTAGTTTCCAAAGGTTAACTAAACCTTTCCTCTGATACCAACCGTAGAAACCCTAAGCTTGATGTACATGGACATTACATTACTTTTTCGGAATATATAATACATAACAAAAATAGACACACAAGGACCGTAATATTTTAGTGTCTTTAGAAACTTGGAATATAAACTTCCAATCATGTTAAAAGATCTTCAACATCTCCCATAACGATCCTCCCATTTTTGTTTCCTTACCTAAAACCTTTATTTTAATCCTGTGGGAAAAAGGAAAACATAAAAAGGGTGAGCTAAAATGCTCAGTAAGGGTAATCATGGAGAAAATAAAACAAACCACATACATTTGAACTTAAAAACATGAACATAATATTTAAACATCAAAATCTTAAGCAATGACATAAAACATGGCAGTATGTAAGGCATATATCATAATAGAACATCAATCATGACAAAATATCTTGGGAATAAAATTTTTAATTGTGGCAAAACATTAATCACATGATATTATTTCCATGGTAGCCAAGGCATTGCTGCGAAGACCATCTTAGTGGACAAAGTCCCTTTCTGAATCGAGTTTACTCCTCGTTTCAGTCCTGTAACACTAAACCGGATTAACATACCGTTCCAGCCATGTCTATATCATGAGATATAAATCTTTACCCAATGAATTAGAGGGAGATATAGGTCCCACCCATCTCATAATGAAATCATTCTTACTTGTGCCACAAAATAAACATACATCATTCATAATAACCCAACGAATAAAATGGGTTTCATAAACATCATCTCATCATCACATAATCCATATGAAAGAAATGGATATCATTTCATAATAAGAAAAGTGAATCCATGTAAATCATAGAGACTTTATACTTGAAACATACACATATGAAATAATTTTATCTTAGATGTAAAATGGTTTTGATAAAACACTTGAAATGAATTCTTGAGGAAAATATCCTTTCTTATTCAAAATCAATTTCTTTTCACAAAACATCATGCAATTTTAAAAGAAAAATATTTTTTTGAAAATAGTTATGAAATCTTTTTCAGGAAGATTCATGAAAATAAGGCTTTATAAAACCGTAAAAATCCATTCGTGTCGTATAAGTTAAAAAAACATTCTTCTCGTACTTTTGTCTGAAAAGTCAAAAAAGTACCTTGTAATGTAAACAAAAGAAAAATTCCTTACATAAAAGTCAAAAATGGGTAAAAAGGACATTAAACATACATGAAAACACTTTTATAAAACATGGACATGGATGATAGAAATAACCCCAGTAAATACTTATGAATAAACAATCTCGGATAAAAATGAGATTTCCAAAAGTATCCCTTACCTTAGGTCTGATATGCTTCGTATGGATCCGAACCTCCTGTATAATGATTTAAATAATTTCATTGACTTATTAAATAATCATATTCATTGTTATTATATCATATATTTTTCACTTATGACTTTATATTACCCGTTCTTTTGTAAATTCCATGTTAAAGTAGCGTTTTGGGTAAAATCATTTCATTTATCGTATGTGTTTCAACTTGTCATTTCTTGATATTATTACTTATATCCTGATTTACATAATTACAGAATGTAAAAAATTATTTATATATAATATATATTAATCATATAGAAATATATTATAGATCGATAAAATGAATGAAATACACCGTTCATGGAGACGGTAGGTCGTACATACGCATGAACGCTATTTTCGTTTCCTTATTGAATTGAATGAAACTAAATATTTGAAATAAATATATATATATAAACAAATCCCGTAGAATTATTATTTCATATGTTTAATTATTATTCATTATATAAACTTTATGATCATTCATGTATATTTAATCATGGAGAAGGAATCTCATCGCATCGTGGAGACGGTAGTCCGTACGTACGCACGAGCGATGATATCATTCCCATAATTATAGAATTGTAGTGGATGGTATAATATATCAGAATCAGTATGATTTCATAATAACCATATATAGTTATTCTTTACACCATTATACCCATCCATGTAAGGTGTTGGTGGAAAAATAGATTACACCACGGCGTGGAGACGGTATTCTGTACGTACGCACGTGCGGTGATTTTGTTTTCTGTAGGATGGATAGAAGGTTAAATAGGGTTGTTTCATATTCATAATAACATATCAGTATATTAGGGATACTTATGTTATTACTTCATAATGAAACAACTAAAGAAGAAGAAGTTGAAGAAGAAAGAAAATTGAAAGAATCAGTAACGGATATTACCTCTTCTTTGACACGCCTCTTTGAATCCTCCTCTTAGGGTACTAAAATTGGTCTTTGAAGAATACCATGACCTATAGTACGTTGATAGGAAAGTTTATAAGGGAAATGGTCAGGGTTTGGCCGAGCTTAAAGGCTCAAATTGGTGTGAGGAAGAGAGGGAGGAGGTGCCCTTTTATAAGGGGGGAGAGGGGAACCTTTGGAAATCATAAAAATATTAATTTATAATAAATCTAACCCCACTTAAAAACCTCCAAAAATGACACATATTAGAATATTAGATGATATAGGGTTTTAATATCATCAACCAATAAAATTTAGACATTTTAGGAATTTATTTTAAACATTATCAACTTGATTTATCCTTATTTAATCAATTTAATTTTATTTGTGGTATTAACATTATAAATTTTAAATTATAACAAATAATTACTTATTTGTTGTTAATTTTACATAATTGGATACTTTATAACATTTTATACCATATAAATTTAAGTTTATAATTTTTAAATATTTTTGGGATTTTTAAACAATTTTATAATATGTTATTTTTATAAAATAACAATAGTGTCAATTTTGACACTATTCATTTATTTGAATTTAAATAAAATATATACAGAATATATGTTGAAACTAAAAGCTTTAATAGATTAATAAAAGTTCATATGTTTCTATAAAATTAGTTTATAACATTAAATAGTTTATATAATATTTATTTTATTATTTTTAAAACCATTTATTTGGTTTATCACTTAATAAAATAATTACTACAGCATTTTTGTATAATTATTTAATATACTTATTTGTTGCATAAAAATTAAAAATAAAATCCTATGATAAATATAAATCAATTAACTTTCACAAAAATACTTTTACTCAAATTTATCATCCTAAAATAACAACATGTAACTTGTTATCTTTATTAAATTATGAAGGTGACAACTTTGGAATCATTTAAAATAAAATATTATAAGTGTCATAATCGCCTTAATAAGGATCCAAATGGTCCAAACATCGGCCAGTGGATTATTAGGGTTTATATATACACTAATAATAAGTTTTTTTCAGATTTTTGGGCCTTTTGATATGTATTACTATTTCAATAATAACTATATTATTGATTTTTCACTAAATAAATAATTTCTGCAACATTAATGTATAAGATAATATGGTAATTAAATAACTCTTAAAAATTACAAATAAATTACCATGATAAATAAAAACATTTTATATTTAAAATGAGTATTTATAACTGAATTTATATTCTGAATAAACTTGTATTAAAAATACTTTAATTATTAAAGTTGAGTGAGGCATATTTCACTTTCCTTTAAATAAAATAAACTAAAGGTCTTAATCACCTCCAAGTGGGTTATAATGGATTCCATTTCGACTCAAATATGACTTAGGACGAAATATAATCATCCAATTGTATTAATACAAGTGTTAGGGTAATTTTATAATATTATATTTACCCTAAATTACCCAATTTACCTTTTACTATGGTAAATAAAATTTACCGTAGTTACTATTCATAATGCCCAAAAATAAAAAGTAGTCTATTAATATAATTTGGACCCACTGATTAAAAATATGGAATCCATTTTTCCAAATTCAATACACATAAGTTGCAGAAATTAAATTAAAATTAATCCCATTGTCGAAAGAAAACGGTTTTTTGTTTAAAACATTGCAAAAGATTTAATTTATTTAACCTATGAATTCAATGTAAAATCAATGATAATGACATACATTATATTAAATGGTAAAAATATATTCTATTTATAATTTAAAACCATTCAATATTATAATTTAACCACATAAATTATTACGATGAAAAAATTTGTTTTCAATTAAAATATAGCATGTTTATACTATTCATTAAAATATGAAAGTTATCAGACTAATATGAAAATTTTATCCAAGGTAAAATTTTATATCCTTATTACAAAGAATAATTTTATTTTGTAAAATTGAACTTATAAACATGTAAAAAAATAGATTTAAAGTGGGTGTGCCATCAAAAGGCGGAAAAATTACATTTTTTTTAAAATACTTATTTTACCCGAAAAATTTATTTTGTTCTTATACCATGTTCTAGAAAATGTGTAAGATGAATAATAATGTTATAAAATTCAAATTTTAGTTAATAATATTCATAACGGCTAGTTCATAATAATATTATAATAATATATCGTTGTTTAGTAAAACCCGGTAATGTGTACAACGCAGGCTATCGTGGAAGGTCATGATTGCGTGTAATGCAAGCCAAGTCAGGGATGCGTGTTGTGCAAGCTCCTTTTGTTGTAGCGTACAAAACAAGACATTAATGAAATTAAAAAGAATATTTTTAATAAAACCTTGGGGTGTTACATTGGTCCCCCTTTTCATTAATTCTTATATAGTCTACATATGTTGACATATATTTTCTAATATTCAATTTCCCTATTCCCAAACCTATACCAACACTTGCATTTATCAACTAATATCTTTCATATGAATATGGGTAAATATGTATAGATTTTTATACTGGTATTGTTGGGTTAAATTCTCATATTATTAATATCTGTATTGAGGGATAATTTTTTGGTGATGACTAAATTCCCCTTGGCAATGTGGTGAATTTATTGAGATTTTTATCAATCCATATTGTAATTATTTTTAATTTAAATATGTATATTTCATTGGAATCAATTTTGTACAAGAATACTCAAATGTGTTATGGGATAAATTTTTTAATGATCATTACGTGTAGGATTATCTATATGATATCAAGCTCACTGATTTTCCATTTTTTAGTAATATAAGAATAAATACTCATTTTTGATGTTTTATGGTAGTAATCTTTTTATATGATTGTTGGGATGTTTTAGGCTCTTATATAACCATATTATTCAATTTCACTTCCATCTCATGAAAACAAATTTGAGAAAATTATTCTAATCCTTAGATATTATCATCCCATCTTTCCACACCTCCTTCAGCTATCCAATTTTATCCCCATGAATTTGAATTTTCATCAACAAATAACTTTCTTATTCTTTTATTAGTATTTCATTATCTTCTAGTTGTGAAGTAATAACATCCATGGTGACTTTATGAATCATATCCAATACATGGAAAACTTCCATGGCTAAATTTTCAAACACTTAATTCTCAAAAATAATTATTTATATTTCTTTATTCAAGGTAATTATTTCACTTCAAATCTGAGTAGACTTTTCCTTAAATTCAATAATAATTTTGAGTGTGTTTCATTTTTAGAATTTGTTAAACAACGCCACTTCCATAGTATCAAAAACAATCTTTGTCAGTGATTTTTCACCATATAGTCCCTTGATGAATGTAAATATATAATATGTGACGTCAATTTGTATTTTCCAAAAACACTCACTATCCTAAAAGTTGTGGTCCTCAATCGAATGTACACAACTAGACATATCATTTCATGTATTTGTATTAATAGAGGAATAATCATTAATAGATTCATTACAGTAGTCAATATCAAGTAGTGGTGATTACTTATTTATCTTTGAATATTTTTTGGACTCATTTTATTCAATTTTTTATGAGCCTTATTAAAATGAACCAAATTAGTTTTGATAGAGTTGGGATATAGTTTTTCCATCTAAGTCACTTCCTAAAATATTTCAAATTTTTACATAATTACAAATACCATAGGATATAATCTTCAGATACAATTAGGAGGAACCTTATATCTGATATAAATATAGAGTCCCATTGGATATATGTAAATAAATTCTAGGGTGTGTGTGTGATCTTGTGTGGTCCAATATTTAACAAATAAAAAATATTATTCTATCATTTTATGCATTTGTTTTTTAATACTATGATAGTGGTTAAATAAAATGGACCATTATTTGTTTAACATACCATACATCAACATGAAATAAATATAATTAAGTAAATATGGAACATGATCTATTACAATTTTTGTCTGCAATATGAGCCTTCTCATTACTTTACATCTTTATAATATAAGTCCAATGACTTTAAGTAATACTAATTATTATCATGTTTATAGTTGTTTTGGGTTGTTTTTATGCTAACTCACTCTAATTATTTTTCATTTGTAGAAATGTTCAAAATATTACACATGTGAATAAATTTTTTGCATCCCAAATATTCAAATTATGATGGGATCCCAGAATATTCTATTTTTTTCCAAATCCACTTAAAGTTAATACCTAAATCTATCAACTATGTCACTACATAAAAAATATGACCTCCTTAATCAATAGTAGAGACTTAAAATACCTTTAAATATTTTTGACTAAAGCAATATATTTTCGGGTTGTTTTTTAATATAAAAATTTTCCTAGTTTTGTTAAAATATATTTTTTTTCATTCCTCTCAAATAATTATTCATGAATAAAGTGATAAGAAATTTTCCCTAGAAATTTACATTCTATAGAACACTCATAATCTTTTCTATAGATTAGCACATTGAACCACATGACTACATTTTCTTATTCCGTGCAACACTGAATAATACTGAAACTTATCTTTTTCTCGTTTTCTAGTTTAATTTAATAGGTTCATTTTAGAATATCATTATTTTAAAATTATTATATACAGATTAGGTTCATCTTTTCCACAATAGTATTAGGTTATTTCTACTCCCTCAAGAGAAATTATTCTCTTAAAATACTATAGTAATTTTTTTTCTTTGAGTGTTTCTAGTTTTAATGGATTCACTTAGCAGGAGACACTATCAAAAAATCATGAAATACCTTATCATCTATTTAATTTTTATATCCTTTATTTCCACAACCTTTTTGAAGTAACATTAAATTGTGAGTATATTTAAAATTTATAAAAATATAAATATTTTATGTATAGTGTAAAATATAATATATTTCATGTTCTCCATTTTTATTTTTTACAGCAACATGCCATGTGGGACTATTTCCCATATCATCCTTTTAATATTTTATACTCAATGAGAATTTTACAAATACAGTTGATTTTTTTCCTAAAATATTTTCACTTTGATGTAAAATTCTTCCATGAATCTATAATTGACTAATTTTCTCTTTTATTCCGTTAAATATTTCAATGTATAATCAAATACATTTCATCATGGGATGTATAAAATACAACAACAAAAACACTATGGTTCTTCACATGTTTGGTTTGAGAGCTTTGATAATAAACCTGAAAATAATGCAGTTTAGTATATATACAAATGTTGTATATATGATTCAACTCATCTTTTCATTCATGAATTAGAAATAATTTTTTCATATTAAACCCTTTATAGAATAGGTTGATTATTGACCAGAATTAATCTACATTATTCTTGAAAACACAATAAAATTGTCTCAAAAAATTTAATTTTGAAGATGTTCGTCCTTATATTGATCTTTTTCTCTATTAAATTGAAGATAAAAGTATACTTCTAGGATCTTGGTTTTTAAAATAATTATGATGTTTTAAAAAATATTAAATAAAATTTTAATTATAAATTTTTTTCCTTCAATGGAATATGAATTTGGAATTATGAATTTTAGACCGAAGAAATATTATTATTTATATATGTACGAATATCATTTACATAGATAAATTCATATGTGGATTCATAAAAATCATATTATAATTTAAATATCTTATAAGAAAATAAAATAAATTACAAAACTAGAAAATTTCTAACAAAGGATTCATATTTAATATGTGATTCTATATTATGGAAAACATATGAGTCTTACACACTTCTAAAAAATAGCATCTGTCGTACTTGAATGTTTTAAATGAAGTGAAAAAGGAATATTCATATCATAAGTCTTATGAAACTCTAAAAATTATTTTAGTTAGAAGCCATACATGTTGATAAATATCAAGCAGGTTACGTAATGAAATTCTTACACAACATAAAATATCTTACATGAGCATCCAAATATCATATACTGTATGATATCATATTTTGGAATTTTATTCATTAAACCTAAATTAATCAAATGTATTTAAATGATTAAAACTAATTTTAGGATTTCTAAAATACATCAAATCACTTAATAAGAGTTCAAAAATAATTCATGGGAGTATTAAAATAATTAATTAGCTATTTAATTTACATCCTAGGTCCTTTATAGTATATAAATAATCAAAATAGTGTATTTAAATATGTATATTCAGACTAAAAATTCCATCTTTAAACTCAAAAAATATTAACCATCATCCAAGTGAGATTTATTAATAAATTTCATATATAAATTAATAATATCCAAAAGATGATTTCTACCACATCTAAGGTAGTTTCTCTACTACATTGAACCTATTTAAAACCACTTAAATGAATTCTTATAAAACAAATCCTATGATTTTCAATTAAACTGACATCTCTCTCACTTCATATATCATATTTTTACTATGAGATATATGTAACTCAACATTGACACTAATTATATACAAAGAAACAATATATTCAATCATTTGATTTTTGAGATTACTATTGAGTCGATATAGCTTGGTATTTAAGGAAAGAAACATCCTTACCTAGAATTCATGTATCCCTACTATATTTTCCTTAGTTAAAATAATATTTTCATTGTTACATTAATGATAAAATTAATTTACAACAAATATATTCATGTAAATACTCTATCTATACCATTGGGTGACATCTCCCTTGAATGAATATATTAACAATAAATTTTATTGAAAATAAATAAAACTTCAACATTGGAAAATTCAAATAATTTTAAGAAATATATAGAAGATAAGGATATAGTTTACAAGGGATTTATAAATTCTACTATTAATATTGATCAACTGAATCTGATTTCATAATTATTAAGTGTAAGATAAAGGAAATTATAATATAATGTGGTTTCCTATTCTATAAAGAATGAGTATATTTTTTTCTTCAAATGAACATATATAATTAAATTTAATATATAATTTTATCATATATTTTAGGGTAGTCCCTAGTTGTAAAAATCATATTACAGTTTTGTTTGATAATTGTATAAGATTAGTTCTTTCCAATATTCCCAAGTCAAACTAGTGGATAAATAATTTAATCCGTTAGTATCATAAATTAGTATAACATATTTATTAGGATGAATTATCATTTATAATAGTGACCATATAGTGTATTAAAGAGGGAACACTTCATAAATTCATTGTACAATAGAATAATGAATATCATGTGAAAGATATCTTATTGAATATTTTTTTCTTGGATATAGTAAAAGCAGGATGATGCTAGTGTTTTGTCTCAAGAAACAACTTAATTATTCCCTCTAAACTACTAATGTGGTTCTATATGGACATGACCATCTCAATTACACGACTTAAAGAAAACATTACAATATAAATTATTCAGATGAACTTTTAGGCTTATTATTTTAGAGAATTCAGAAAAATCATTTACTAACATAACCTATATCTTTTTTTAACCAATGTAAATTTTTCCAACAATTTGATCAACTACTTAAGCCATAAAAGGTCTTTAACAAATCCAAAACAATTTCCATAGATGATAAACTTTTAGAAATATCATAAATATTACATTTTTTATATCATGTGTAAATTTTAATATAAGAAGGGTGTTGGAAAAGATTCATAGTAAGGGTAATCATAAGTGTTAACAATTAATGTTCTTTATTGATAATAATTTGACCATAAAGGTATCATCCATAAAAATAAAAAAAATTATTCCCAACAAATCATAGATCATAAATCAAGGGAAAACACATGTCATACTATAACAAATTAGTCAAAATTGTTGATTAATTTGTCAATATATATGAGATATGATAACATAACATTAGGATAACATATAAATTTGAAAAAAAACTACCTTAGGGAAAAATAAAATTTTTGAGTCACAAACATGAACCCGAATTTACATGAAACCATACTTTTACCCATGTATACATCACCTTCATGAGTCAGATACTCACACACAAACTTAAGAGATGATATAATTTTACTCACATATACATACCTCATGAGATTCCAACTTTTATTGAATACATTAGAAGGATATATTGGTCCCCAACCCCCATTCATTCAAACATTTTTATTCTATGCGAAATCTATCATCAATCTTGTAAAAAATTTGCCACAAAAAATTGGTTTCATTTTATTTTAAAATGGAGTCACATAACTAAATCATTTATAATTCCATCAATAATCGTAGAATATTAAAACCATGGAAAATAAATAGTTATACAAAGATAATCAATATGTTTCTTAGAAAATAATATCCAGTAAATATAATAAATCACAAGCTATTTACATTGTATAGAAAAAGTGTATATATTTTACACAATTATTTCAACAATCAAATGGTGTTTTGCATCTAGTGGAACACGTTTCAATCAAATAAAGGAAAAATATATAGTTTTTATATAGGAATGTAATCAGAATAAAATCATAAAACATTCAATGACTAGGAAAGACAAAGGAATAAAATGATTTTCACTGGATTAACCTCAAAAAATAATATAAAGAAATTTAGATTGTGATTTAGGAAAGTAATATTAAATGAAATAAATCATTTTGAAATAATGTTGAAAATTTATGTGAAACCATAAATTAGTTTTTTTAGTTTATTTTTATATTTTCATAAAATAAGAATTTATGCGTCACATTTCCTAGATCATTTCTCAAATGTTAATTGAAAAATGTGGAAAACATTTTTTTGAAAATAATATTCCATAATAAATCATTTAAAATATATTAATATTATCGAAATAAATGTGGACTAGATTATAGAAAAACATATTTTTAAATTATTGAAAATAAATTTTAATATTTTTCTTTACCTTTGTTAAAGACCCACATCATAAAAAGAGATAAAAAACAACCATTTTAACATATAATAAATAAAATATAAAGGTTACTTCTTATAATAAATTATTTTATTTCAAAAATTAAAGGATAAAATTTGTGGGATGGAAAATATGGATAATGTGGGAAACCATCATTGAAGTGGATATAAAGTATTCTCAACAATGGTGAACTTTTAAAGAAAACAATTTATCAATTTAAAAGACAATAATTTAATTATAATTTTCTTCTATAGATGAATAGTAACTACCATGGAGTAAAATAATTAAGTGGAAGAAACTAATCCTAGAAGAAAAATGTTCAAGAAGAGCCATTTAAACTCAATTAAGGGATATGAGTTAACAAAAACCCTTACAACATAGTATAATTTGAATTTAAATACACTTGAATAGAGAATTCAATATGGCTCTTTAAACCCCAATAGATACATGAATATTGTAAAAATGAAATAATTTGGTTGTGATCATGCCATATTAATGATATCATCACACATAATATGAATTGTGTCTTGAGAAATTAAACCGGAGAGAAAGAATCTCTTATATTGTTTTCATGCTTAGTCAAATTTTCTATAAACTCCTAAAAAACAATATTATCATTATATTATATTTAATAACTATCACAAACCGAATCTGGTCACCGCCAAAACCGGCACCCGACCCGTGGAAAGTTCTGAAGGGAGTTCTTGATCCCCACGGGCTGGCACAAGTGCCTGGGTATCAAAAACTAAAAATTGGGAATGATTTACCCGAGTTTGTATACTTACAACAAGAAATGAATCCAAGAAATAAAATCTGGATTTTTCAAACCAAAACGTCATTTACAGAAATTCAGAACTGAATTTTACAATTTTAAACAATGTATTAAGACAATTAAAAAGGTAAAAACTCATGAAATGACAGCCCAAGAACCTCCACATGGAAAGAGGAACCACCCTCAAGCCATCTCCACGACACTGCATCACAATGGACTGCTAAAACCCCGAACTAATGGCATAAAACCTGTACCCAAACCTGTGACACAAAATAAGAAAGTATACTTACACCCAAAGGTGTAAGTAGGGTGTGAGAAAAATCCCAATAGGACACCACCACTAAGAGATTCCATGTGATAAACATTTCATGAAAAAAATCATTGCAAGTTTTGTAAATAAGAAATGCTTGTTACAATTTTCTAAAGGATGAAATAATAAATGAAAATAGTTTTCATGTGGGCTAATTTTAAAGGACCAACAATTTTAAAATAAATAAAAAAGCTACTGAATTTTCCAGCCAACAATACCTTATACCGACAGTAAGTATAAAGGATCTAATGAGCACAAGTAATAGGAAATAACCCCTAGGCACTAGCTAGTTGTGGGTCCCAGGTACCTCGTATCTTGGTGAGAGTAACCACAAAAAATATATATGTTATCGTGCACGAGCCACTAGTAGGGATCATACCCATAACCTAGTGGTCCCCAATCATCATAATCATAGTTTAGTTAGAGTTGTAAGCGTCAATCTTGTTAAGTGAAACTGAGTCCAAACCCCACGGATCCAATATCATACTAGTACACGTCCACCCACCTAGGTACTCGGGTTTTCCATTTGTGCTCAAACAAGTTCAACAATCCAAGAAATATAGTTTTCACATAAAAATATCACTTACACATAACACATTAACCAAACAACCCCATGTACATCACACAAGTCAGAAATTCCCCTTTTCATTCAAATGCATTTTTGAAATCAAACTCACGCCAAAATTGCCTACAACACTTTTCACATTTCTTTAACACTTACGCAAATCATTTAAACAATTTTATAAAACCATTACAAGATATTAAACCCACATAACTGACCACACACATGTCACATAATACCCTTCTCACCTTCACAATTCATTTTATCAATAAACTCACATGAAACACCCCACACCCGTGTTTCGCACACAAAACACAATTTAGTAAAAAATTTCGGCAATTTATAAAACATTCTAAAAATGTTAGACATCTCAAATCACCACTTTACCATTCAAAAACCCACATTAGGTGAACACACTCACCCAAACAGTAAATATACATCCTTTTCCAACTTTATTTAACCAAATAAAACATTTTCAAATTTTATAAAACAAACCCAAGAGGTATAATCATTGTTTGTACACTAAACTCATTTCAAAACCCTCATTCAAGACCAAAATCATACCAATACAAATCCAAAACAGAATATTCATCCCTAAAACAATTATTAAACCACCCTCAAGTGTTATAAAATACATCAAATAATACCACAAATATACACATGAAAAACACACATTTTCATAGATCACCTTCAGGAAGTACAACACGGTTTTACACATTAAACTCATTCAAAAACCTATTTTCAATTCCCATATGACAATAAGAAATTAACAAACCATAATTGGCAGCCCCTTTAAAGACTAATAAATCACTTTCATATGTTGTAAACTAAACCCAAAAATTACCCCAAGAGTCACACATGAAAAGTACCAAATTTCAAACTAAAATGCTACTAAAAATTAAATGTTTAACCAAATACATCAAAAACAATTTTCACACCAAACAAAACATATTATAAACATGATAAATTAATAAAACAAGCAGTCTAACTCATCATAAAATGGTTACACATGGAATCACCTACCCTTTTGAGTCGAAACCCTCAAAACATGGTGCGAAAGATTAAGCGCACCACCGCTGCACCACAAGAAATATAAATCCTGACGTAAACCACAAATATTGACCCAAAAGACACAACATCAGACCTTAGGATCTAATCCCAGCTTCTGGATATTAGGAACTTCAAGAAAGAGGAAATAAAACTAAATGAGGATGGAAGGAACAGAGATGGAATTCCCTTACTTGAAAATCATGAGTAAATCGGCCCCAATCAACCAATATTTGAATCTTGAAGTACCGAAAACTGGAATTTCGGATTGAAGGATTTAAATTAGGTCATTTGGGGACTGAAAAGGGGTAAAAAGGGTGAAAATTAAAAGACTTATGAAAGAATCAACTTACCTTCTCAAATCTGGACGATTTGATTAACCCTAAGCAATTCATCCCTAAATCGTGATTCCTAAGAGCTCCAAAGTGGTGGTAAATATTATGGGGGCACGTATGGGTGTAATGGGATTGTGGGAGACTTGGAATCACAGAAAAATACTTAATATTTAATATGTTATTAAATAAATAAAATTAATTTTTAAAATTGGATATGGGATTCCGAGAAGGCCCAATCCCTTAAATAAAAACCAAACTAAACATTGGTTATGGATTTATAAAAGCTCAAAATTTTAATTTTGTTGTTAATATATCAAGGGAGGACATTTAAGAGTTGGAATGAGTGAAAAATATTAAAAAATAAAAAATTATAAAAGAAACAAAATTTATTTTTAAATCTGGAATTGGGCTCACAGTTTGGCCCCATTCATGAAAACTCACCTATTCTACATAAAACCTTTTGGAAACCCCTAAAACAAAGAATTAATGGAAATTAAGATAAAAATGCATTTAAAATATTCTATTTATATGACAATTCTCCCCCACCAAGAAAACTTTCCGCCTCGGAAAGTCACAATAAGGCCAAAGCAACGACCAAACCCAACTGAAAACCAAGAGGTACTCCCTTGCCAGGTTTCTCCCCCAAAGGCCAAAACACCTCCAGTGATCAATGAAGGAATGAATACTCTCAACAACCAAACATACACCAATTTCTAGAAACAATCAATCATATTGAGTTTTTATCTCAGATTAAAACTCCTCAAACACAATCTGAATAATACTGAATCAATTTACCCAAATAAACAACAACACCGAACAAGGTTGCATGTACCCTACTATAACTAGACCATTGGGCACTCTCCAATATCAATGTTTACCCAAGGAAGATGTAGGTAGTTAGATATCTCTGAATGATAATACCTACTTCCCAGACAATACCAATGAAAAATATGAGTTACTCGTATGAAGAGACACAAATGGTCTCCCCACCATAAGAGACAACTTAAATTTTTTTTTCCCGAGGCAAAATGAAGACACTAATAGGGGGAGGCCGAAACAGACTCCCTAGTACAAGGGGTATACATCCATTATAAATTTACAAAATAATATGCATGATACCCATGTTGGGTCTTCCCACCATAATAACCAACCATCTTAACCAGCCGACGTGGACTGACATGAAAAGACCCCAAAATTAAGGAGTTGGGAGGGTCGCACGATTAGTCTACACAGTTCGGAAAACTGTGCGATAACTATGTGGATCCTTATATCTGCATGGTTATTTATTTTTTTTGTTCATGGTTAAAACTAACCATGTGAAAACCTCGTGCTCAACTTGTCTAGACAAATTTCCAACCATTCTCCAAAGACTCAAAGGAAACCAAAGGGGGAGGGAATAACATTGTGTGATGACATGGGTACAAGACCCTCCACTTATTTCCACCGAACGGGAACAACAGAAGAAATATGATGACACCATAGGTTTAAACTCTTCCTATCTTTCATACTGAGTATAGGACTTTGTACAAGGGTTTAAACAACACTGGGGTTTCACCTGACTACGCGCCAGCTTCTCTCTGGGACCTATGGATAGAGCTCAAAATATTGAAGCATCTTTGGCCTCGCAGTTAGGATGTGGAAACCCCTATATGGAAATTATTCTTTCGATTCCACAAACAACTACACCGCATACCACGATGGGTTCATCAAGACATAACACACTCCATAACTCACTTTACCAAAACCAGATATTTCACTAAAATAAGGGATCAGAAGATGCACACACATCGCACCTTGTTTCTTTGGGTGAGAAACAACATAAGGGAAGGACATGTATAAAAACCTTACTCTAAGATAAGGGATTTTATGTTTTTCCCAAGGGATACATACTCCCAACATAACATAGAACCTCTGAGGATTGTGTGACCTTCACCTTTACAGTCAAAAGAGCACACAACATCACAATGTGTCACCGAACATGACCCTTGCGATTGATAGAAACAATACATGGAACATGACCATATTCCAAGTCCCTAAATAATAGACAAGTCCAAAAAGTGGACACAATATCCTATCATGACCAAAATATCAAAATTGGTGGTTTAATAATAACTCTTGCTTCAACGAAACTATGATGAACCCAAAGGCCCTCTTAGACACCATCATGACACTCATCCACACTAACAACCAAAGAACCCTTCCACCTTTGATGAATCGTGAAACTTAAGAAACTAAGGTTTCTTTCAACATTCCATAAGCACATTACCACTACAAGAGGATCCAAAAATCAATGAAATGAATGGGTGTAGACACAATCAACAATGATCGATAAAATATTCCTTATATTGATCAACTGGAGGATTTTCCAATGGTGAAACAATACGGGTTGCACTTCAGTTGTGAATTAACCCTTAATGGGGGCGTACCTTATCCAATGAGAGAATCCAATGACCCAACCAAGATCTTTCATTGGTCAAAACGTGCCACAAACCAGATCCAAACACATGAAGGGATCCACCATAAAGGTATCCCAAAACATTTTTCAAAAGAGACCACTAACCGTCCCTACAACACAGCTTACCGACCAAACACAAACCCAAAACACAGTTCAAATAGAAGGGGTTCTTGGACTCAAGACATCCCACAACATCAACATTTTCAAAAACCCATAATACAAACCATACCAAAATATTCATCAAGACATAATTTTTTTCTTTAAAATCAATTCTTTAAAAAAAATGGATTAGCAGTAAGCTTATCCACCAATGGTACCCCATGGGCCTCACACATGCATGTTTTTGTGCCACACCGGGAACCCTCCTCATATCTGTCCTTCCACTCATCTAGTCATTCCATAAACCATCCATCATCCCATATAACCCCATGCATGTGGTCACTCAAGGAAATACCAAATGTTAAAACAAATATTCTTTCCACTTTTCAAAACCAAAACGGCCAACCAACACATCCTTTTTCTCAAAACTGCTAACCAAGAGATCCAAATCCCAATTCAAATATTACTAAAATTTTCATAAAGACACAACCATTTATACAAGAACTCAATTTCATGTTATTCACATCAATTTTATAACATATCATCATAACAAAACACCCTCTGATAATTTAGAAAACTCTATTGGAAACACTTTTTCAAAACCAACTTCAGTATAGTTTCTCCTTTCAAAAGAGGTGTACGCACACCATATTCCATTTCAAAATAATTCTGAATATTCAGTTCCACTATTTCATAAATCAAACCATTCCATACTTATTTCAAAATAATTTCACAAAAACTTTACACTTCTTAAAACCAAGTCACTTTAAAACCAAAGATCCAAGATTTCAAAACTAAAGAACACAAGACAATGCGAGAAGAAACTAGTTTCAGTGGGTGACTTGGACATATGGTTTGCATCCATATTCCAATCACTTCACTTTCATAGAGAGTGTTCCTGGTAATATCCCCAGCTCCACATGGCTTGCCAGGCCCTGCGAGCTTACTGAGACCATTAACCCAACTCTCTTTTCATTTCCACTAATCATCATTAAACCAAGAAAAACAAAGGACTCTAAAAGGTCCAGACTTCCCCTGGAGACTTGAATCCCATAATGAGGTGTGGTGATCATCCACACTACTCATAACAGAAATTCCAAGTCCCAAAAATCCTAACTCTAGACTATCTTGATTGTTCCACAAATAACATGACCCAAAGAGAGAGAACCTGGTTCTGATACTATTTTGCCACGAACTGAATCTGGTCGCCACCAAAACTGGCACCCAGCCTGACCCGTGGCAAGTCCCGAAGGGCGTTCCCGATCCCCATGGGCTGGCACAAGTGCCTGGGTATCAAAAACTGAAAATTGGGAGAGATTTACCTGAGTTTGTATACTTACAACAAGAAATTAATCCAAGAAATCAAATCTGGATTTTTCAAACCAAAACATCATTTACTAAAATTCAGAACTGAATTTCACAATTTTAAACAATGTATGAAGACCATTAAAAAGGTACAAACTCATTAAATGACATCCCAAGAACCTCCACATGGAAAGAGGAACCACCCTCAAGCCATCTCCACGACACTGCATCACGATGGACTGCTAAAACCCCAAACTAATGGCATAAAACCTGTACCCAAACCTGTGACACAAAATAAGAAAGTCTACTTACACCCAAAGGTGAAAGTAGGGTGTGAGCGAAATCCCAATAGGATACCACCGCTAAGAGATTCCATGTGATAAACATTTCATGACAGAAAGCATTGCATGATTTGTAAATAAGAAATGCTTGTTACAATTTTCTAAAGGATGCAATAATAAATGAAAACAGTATTCATGTGGGATAATTTTAAAGGACTAACAATTTTAAAATAAACAACGAAGTTACTTAATTTTCCAGCCAACAATACCGTATAACGACGGTAAGTATAAAGGATCTAATGAGCACAAGTAATAGGAAATAACCCCTAGGCACTAGCTAGTTGTGGGTCCCAGGTACCTCGTATCTCAGTGAGAGTAACCACAAAAAATATATATGTTCTCATGCATGATCCACTAGTAGGTATCATACCCATAACCTAGTGGTCCCCAATCATCATCATCATAGTTTATTTATAGTTGTAAGATTAAATCTTTCTAAGTGAAACTGAGGCCAAACCCCACGGATCCACTAGCATACTAGTACACGTCCACCCACCTAGATACCCGGGTTTTTCCTTTGTTCTCAAACAAGTTCAACAATCCATGAAATATAGTTTTCACATGAAAATATCACTTACACATCACACATTAACCAAACAGCCCCATGTACATCACACAAGTCAGAAATTCCACTTTTCATTAAAATTCATTTTGAAATCAAACTCACGCCAAAATTTCCTACAACACTTTTCACATTTCTTTAACACTTCCGTAAATCCTTTAAACAATTTTATAAAACCATTACAAGATATTAAACCCACATAAAATCCCACAAACATGTCACATAATACGCTTCTCACCTTCACAATTCATTTTATCAATAAACTCACACGAAACACCCCACACTCGTGTTTCGCACACAAAACACAATTTAGTAAAACATTTCGGCAATTTATAAAACATTCTAAAAATGTTAGACGTCTCAAATAACCACTTTACCATTCAAAAACCCACATTAGGTGAACACACTCACCCAAAAAGTACATATACATCCTCTTCCAACTTTTTTTAACCAAATAAAACATTTTTAATTTTTATAAAACAAACCCAAGAGGTATACTCATTGTTTGCACACTAAACCCATTTCAAAACCCTCATTCAAGGCCAAAATCATACCAATACCAATCCAAAACAGAATTTTCAGCCCTAAAAAAATTATTAAACCACCCCCAAGTGTTATAAAAATACATCAAATAATACAACAAAGATACACATGAAAAACACACATTTTCATAAATCACCTTCAAGAAGTACAACACGGTTTTACACATTAAACACATTCAAAAACCTCTTTTCAATATCCATGTGACAATAAGGAATTAACAAACTATAATTGGAAGCCCCTTTCAAGAATAATAAATCACTTTCATATGTTATAAACTAAACCCAAACATTACCCCAAGAGTCACACATGAAAAGTACCCAATTTCAAGCTAAAATGCAACTAAAAATTAAATGTTTAACCAAATCCATAAAAAACAGTTTTCACACCACACAAAACAGATTATAAACATGCTAAATTAATAAACCAAGCAAGCTAACTCATCATAAAATTGTTACACATGGAATCACCTACCCTTTTTAGTCGAAACCCTCAAAACTTGGTGCGAAAGATTAAGCGCACCACCGCTGCACCACAAGAAATATAAATCCAGACCTAAACCACAAATATTGACCCAAAAGACATAAAATCATACCTTAGGATCAAACCCCAGCTTCTGGATATTAGGAACTTCAAGAAAGTGGAAATAAAACTAAAAGAGGATGGAAGGAACCCATAAGGAATTCCCTTACTTGAAAAATCATGAGGAAATCGGCCTCAATACAACAATATATGAATCTTGAAGTACCCAAAACTGGTATGGAGGATTGAAGGATTTTAATTAGGTATTTTGGGGACCCAAATGGGGTAAAAAGGACGAAAAATAAAAGACTTATGAAAGAATCAACTTACCTTCTCAAATCTGGATGATTTGATGAACCCTAAGATATTAGTCCCTAAATAGAGATTCCTATGAGCTCCAAAGTGGTGGGAAAGATGCTAGGGGCTCGGCTGGGTGTAATGGGATCGTGGGAGACTTGGAATCACCGAAATATACCTAATATTGAATATGTTATTAAATAAATAAAATTAATTTTTAAAACTGGACATCGGCTTCCGGGCAGGCCCAATCCCTTAAATAAAAACCAAACTAAACATTGGTTATTGATTTCCAAAAGCTCCAAATTTTAATTGTGGTGTTAATATATCAGGGGAGGACATTTATGAGTTGGAATTAGTGAAAAATAATAAAAAAAAGAAAAATTTATAAATGAAACATAATTTATTTTTAAATCTGGAATTGGGCTCACAGTTTGGCCCAATTCATAAAAACTCGCCTATTCTACATAAAACCATTTGGAAACCCCCAAAACAAAGCATTAATGGAAATTAAGATAAAAATACATTTAAAATATGCTAGGTATATGAAAATAACCTTATAATTAAATATTTAATTCTATATAATTCACTTATTTCAATTTATGGAAAAATATATTTGTTAATTATGTCTTATATTTTCTATCAGGTGTTAGTAACTTTAGTGGTTTTTTGAACGCTTTACAATATCAATTTCATTTCCCATTCATTGATAAAAGTTCTTTTCCTATATAATTAAATTTACTATAATATATAACTTATATTAATTTACAAATCTCTTATCTTATTCAATAAATGTTTTACTTATTTCTTATGAAAGTGGAATTAGTGTCCAGTTATTTTGGTAATTTTAGTAATTGAATATGAAATTTTAATAATAAGTTAAATACATAATATACTTCCCAAAATCATAATAAACTATTATTAAATTATTATAATTTTATTATTCATGTTCTATATTTATTAATGATATAGTTGTATAACATCATTCATGTTGGTGGTTAGATAGTCCCAAACATGAACATACCATAATTCATTAGCTGAGCAGGATAAGAAAATTATTATTATGAATAATATACTTATTATATAATAATAAATATTATATCGATATTTTTTATGGTTTTTAATCATATTTTCTGAAATATCGATAGAGAGTAAAAATATAGATTAAAAAAGGAAACTTTTTGGTGGTGGGATTCCATACATAACATATTTCATGTATTCGTTTCTGAACCAATGATAGGGAATTAAAGTGGATTATCATTTATCCCATAATAATCATAAATATACTATTTATCTCAATTTTAATCTTTAATTGTATTCTTATAAAAAGTGATGATAAGCGGTGGTGAAAATGGAAGATGTCATTTCATAGGGGAGGGAGTTTGCAAAAATATATGATCAATGCTTGTTGTTTTTTTAATAGGATGAAATGTAATAAATAATTGTTGTCTTAAATGTTTTTCATTTTTTTTAAATATAGGAGGGAATACTCTCTATTTTTTATTAAACTGGGAAACACCACTTTTTTTCATGGAATAGGTAGCTCATTACATGAACCTTATGCCTAGTGGACATTAATGCCAATAACACCATAGACCATAGGCCCAAGACCCATATGTTTCATACCAATTTGAATTATTATTTTTCATGATTTTTATATATAAATATAAAATATGATTTATTTTTTAAAAATTTTATATTTTAATTCCATTATTATCATGATTCCAATAAATTAAAAAAATGTGATTAGTTCTGAAAATGACTTTATTGGTATATTATGTAAAAAAATACTTTATTTAATTATTAAAGAATAATAAATATATTATATTCAACCATGTTAATGGGATATGGTTTATCATACCATCCATGATAAACTTATGGGTCATATTCCATGTAATATTATCTATCAATACTCTTAGAGATTGAAACAATTAATATCATGGTAATCATGAAAAGTGTTAATACAGGTTAAAAGTAAAACATAATAGTGAAAAAGTAAACTAAAATTCTGAACACATACCAATAATATATTATAATTATGTAATTTTTTTCCAATTTATCATGAAAATTAATTTATAATAATTTAGTAATTTAATTAATTCAAAAGGGTTCTCCTCCCTTCACTTATAAAATATAACCTCCTCTATTTTAATCCTAACACCTTTTAAGAACTATAATTTGGCCAATCACAAGACAAGAATCTCCCAAAAATCAATCCACATTTCCTATAGTTATTAGTCTAAAAAAAGACCAAACCTATAAGGATTAAGGTGTATGTCAAAGAGGTTATCTGAGAAGGAGGTATAATTTGTAATTGATCTCTTTCGGGTTTGTTTATTTTTCAACCTCCATCAAATATTCTATAACCATTATATAATAAAAAAAATGTGTATCTTAAAAATACTAAAATTTTATTATGATTACGGTATAACTCCTTTAAATCTCCATTTGCATCTTATGGGAAATGAAAACATCACATGCTTGCACATGTGGATTACCACTTCCATGAAGAGATGTGAATCCATATTCTTGAACGCCTCAAAAATATAGTTATAATTATGGGTTTAATTAATATTTATTATATAAATTATATGATTATAACTCTATAAACATAACATATCTTCAATTTTATTACCTTTACATCCATTGAAAATTGATAATGTCATTTGTTTTTACATGTGGATTACCACCTCTACAAAGACATGTGATTCATTTTTCATGTACACTATTCGTACATAGTTATGAAATTGTATTTAATACATAAAATTGATAACCATGTCATTATTATGACTTTAGATATGACATAATATTGACAACTTTGACCAATTTCTATATACCAGAGTCAATTTGAACATATGAGTTCAATGTCCTCAAAACATCTGATGTAAACTTAGCTAATTATGTATCTAAATAAATCAAATTAATAAATGATAAAAATGGATACTTATAGTTTATTTACATTGATAAATGATTTTATGAAATCAAATAAATAAAATAGTGTTATTATTGTGGTGTTAATGAATGTTCTATGTATGAAAATATTTAAGGTAGTCGACCTTCCTTTAAAAATCCTCTTTTAAAGTTTACCTTTTAACACTTTTAATTTCATTTAAATGTTATTTTAAATGTTTCAAGATAAATACATTTTTTATTAAATGGGTTTAAAAGTTAATTTTACCATATTTTATTTTATTTATAGTTGTTTAATAAGGTATCATTTTAACATTTTTTTTATCAGTCACTTTTGAACCTTTTTTTACAAAAGTGTAAAATATTTATTTTAGTAAACATATATTTCATGAATGTATTTTTACACCATATTGAATTTTAATTGATTTAATGATTAATTTACAAGTTTCCTATATTCTTTTCAAATTAAATCATTTCTATAATATTTTTAGAAATTTCCATTTTTAATATTTTTCAACGGAAAGGGTTATTTCTATTAATTTTTATCTGAAAAGGTAAAGAACTTTTCTTATGAGTTTAGAAAGTGGTTTTCAATGTATTTGTGTTGAAATGGTGAAAGAAAAAAATATTTAATTCAGGATATTATATTTGATAATTTTATATTATGATGAGAAAACCTGATACATCTTACAAGATGAGTGATCTTGAAACAACATATATGACGGGTGAGCCCGATATAGCTCTCTAATACATTGGGTAATGTTTATTGTATTCAATGGAATGAAAAATAGACTTTACTAGGATCTAGTTATTTATGAAACTTAATTCTTTCTATGAGTTTTAATTGTTTTCTTTGAAAAAAAAAATGTTTTCCATGTGGATATGATTTATTTCATAACCTAGAAGAATAATGTAAAAATGTATTCATTTTTTGGAATTTAATGTTTTTCATTGGAATAATTGATTTCATTCCTTTATATCCATCAATGTTATTTTTTGTGCCCATACAATATATTTATATGTTTTTAAATTGCTTAAGGACATGTAGGAACTAATAATAAGTCAAGTATAATGTCATGAAGATTAATTATGAATAGAAGAATTATTTAATTTTAACAATTTATATTCTAAAAAATGAATACTAAGAGGAAGTATACATTTTTCAATATATCAGTTTGTTATGTAAGATTTATGATTGAATTTTATGAAACTTTCAACCTTAAAGATCCCCAAAATGTAATATTGCGTATTCTTGTCAAAAAACCAAATATTATGTAATGTTTTAATATAAATTCATTATATTTGATTTCAAAAAGAACAATTTGGATAAAAAAATTTGGCCTGGATAATATCAAAAGAACACCCTTAATAGATTCTATCCTATGGATTTATTGAAATGATATTTTATTTAAATACTATAATATTTCTTCATCTAATCAATGTATCTCTAAAATAAATTTCAAGAAGATGAAATAGGTAATATGAAGTAGGAAGGTATCATGAGGAAAATATCCTTCCAAATTAGTTTCTGATAATAGTTTGAATTGGAACTCAACATTTTGTTGTAGTGATAACTCAATTGATATAGGATAAAAATAGTGTTGGCATCTATGTTAAAGAAAAACTAGATTTACCATAGAGGAAAATTTTAACATTTCATCATTTAAAAAAACAACCACCTGATATAGATAAATCCTTAGATCCAATGGTATAAAAATAATGGATTAATTCTCAATAAATGATTATTGAATTCCTGGTATTTTCTAATTGTTAAAAAGAAAGTCCTTCCATTTATTATTTTGAAGGAAAATCTAATCGATGGTAGTCATTTATTATGAATACTAGATAGAGAGGGGGTATTAATTCCATGGAACATGATACATTAAATAATCTTTTCCAAGAAAAAGATTTCAATAATAATTTTTGAATCAAAATGGAGAATTTTTTTTTGGAATTTAGGAAAAAGGGGGAGGACTTAGTAGCCTCATATCACGAAATTTATTCAAGAATGGATACGCATGCACCAAATTTTATTCAAGATATTTAATGTAAAATTAATAGATTGTACTTAGTATGTAAACAAATTTTAAAATTAGAATTGGAATCATGTGAATTTAAATGTTATGAAAACATTATTCATTATTCTGAGAAATTTGAGATGATGTTTTCTGACACTAATGTAACACATGATGATAATATTAAGAATAAATTAAGGTATTAACAAATGTATAATAATTACACTAAAAAATATGGAGGTAATCCCCCATCATGTTCCCTACATGGTAAAAAAATTAGGAAATGTTTGACAGGATCTGGAAGGTTTTACAAGTGTGGTATGTTTGGCTATGTGTCTCACGAATATAAAGAAATGTTTCAGGATACATTGATGAATATGGTATCATACATCCAACTAGTGGTGATATTATTTAATTTTAATTATTTGGGGAACTATGATAATGTGCATATAAAGTTTGTTACTCATGGTGAAAATGGTATATATCTAAACAAAAAAGGTTTTTCAAAATCATTTTATACTTCTACAGTTGAAGTTGGAAAGTCTAATGATGTGGTGGAAGGAATGTTATTTTTTTATTCAAAGTATGTTGATTCCTTATTTGATTATTGATATTCCCATTGATTAATTTCTAAAACAAAATAAAATAAAACTGGAATATCACATCATAAAAATAGGATATAACTTTTTTGGAAAAATCCTGGTGTAGGTATTATTAATACTAATATTTACAGGAATCTTTATATTATTATCAGTGGGATGGATTTTCATAAAATTCATATTGAACTATTTATAGTATAGTTTTATATTATTCTAGGTATTGAAAGGATTTTAGTTTATCATTATATGATATATTTTAGAGCTATAAATGCTATATTCAATGATTTAATACCTTTTATTACATATCAAGAGGCTACAAAATTTAATAATATGGTAGTTAAATTTATTTTGAATATGTCATTCAAAAAAATCAAATTGGTGATATTCCAACATTAAATGAATATATGGATGTTTTTCCTAATTATTTTCATGGTATTATTCAAGATCGAGTGTTTGAGTTTACTATTTACTTAGTTCAAGATGCTAAGATAATTTAAAAACCATCTTATTTAATGGGCCAAGAAGATCTTTTAGAATTTCAAATTCAGTTTTAGGAGTTTATTCAATTTTTTCCATTAATCTAATAACATCCCCATGGGTTCTCCTATTTTTTTTAAAAATAATTGTTGTTGAATGTGGATTTTATTTGTTTATAGTGCATTAATAACATCACTATTAAGAAATGTATCCTTTTCCTTATATAAAATATTATTTTGATTATATCTAGTAAGATTTTTTTTAAGATTGATCTCAGGTCAGGGTATCATCAGTTGAAGGGGATGGTGGATGATATTTCGAAGATAAAATTTGGAACTAGATATGGGCATTATGATTATTTTGGTTATTCCATTTGGGTTTTCTAATGCACATTCTATATTCATATATCTTAAGAATAATGTTTTTCATGACAATTTGGACATGTTTAAGGTTGTGTTAATTGATGATATGTTGGTGTATTCTAAAATTCTAGAAAATCAACAATTAAACTTAATGTTTTTTTTTTGAAACAAGAATATAAAATAATTTATATAAAAAATTTAATAAATTATAATTTTGGTTTAAATAAATATCTTTCATCAGGATTATTGTTTCTATAGATGACATAAATCTTGAATCGACTAAAATTTAAGTGGTTAAAAGATGAAGAATACTTAAAAATTACACATTTATAAATAGTTTTCTTGTATTAGTGGGTTAGTACATGCATTTTATTAAAATATTTTCTATATTATCTTGACCAGTAAATATATTAACACGGAAAGGAGTTATATTCATTGGAAAAAGAGTGTGATGAATGTTTCCAAAAACTGAAAATAAAATGGGTGAAAGCTATTGTTTTCATCCTACCATTTAAAAATGGGGATTTTGTCATTTTGAATGATTATTATTTAAACAGACATGTTTGTGTTCTAATGAATAATGTTAAGGTAAATTATTATTCTTCACATCAATTGAGACCTCATGAGTTAAAATATACTACCCCAGATTTGGAACCATCTGGTCTGGTTTTTTACTATAAAAATATGGAGAAACAATTTACATGGATTAAAGTGTTAAATTTATATCGATAATAAAATTTTAAATTATATATTCACATATATAGAGTTGATAATGAGGAAAGTAAGATGAATAGAACTGATAATGGATTATGATTACATGATTCAATTCTATCCATGAAAAAAAAATAATGTAACCAGTGCTTTGGGTTGAAATTATAATGCATGATTAAACATCATAGATTTAGAACATGTTACATTGGTAAATTATTTAATGAATGATGAACTAATTTTTTTCTATTCATAAAATTCATTTCTTTAGGTTTTCATGTAGTAATATTTGAAATATAGAATTAATAAATCTCACATTGAAGACTGTGATTTTCAAATAAATGTGGAAATGATGAAGAAACATAAACTGCCTAAAAATAAGAATGGTAAAGAATGTGCTTTAATATTTTTTTAATGTTTTCACTTATTATCTATCTCCTAGTATAAAAAATAATTATTGAGTGTAGCTCACAATAAAAATTTTTCTATTCATCACAATAGTACTAAGATCTACAAATACCTTCAAGTGTATTACTAGGGTATGAAATAAACAAATATACTATTGAGATTAAAATGAAATGTTTAAATTTTCAATAGGTTAACACCAAATGAAAAATTATGAAAGGGATTATTCATCATTTTCCAGTGCCAAAGTGGAAATGAGAAAATATATCTATGTATTTCAAAGTGGTATTTTCAATGACATTTCAAGGTAATAATGTGAATTGGGTTATTATTGATTGATTAACTAAATTTTCACATTTCCATCCTATTTGAGATATTATATCTTTAAATAATATTTATCAAATATATCTAAAGGATATAGTAAGGTCTTAGATAAATCTTCACTCCATATTAATTAATCATGATCCCAATTTTACTTCTAATTTTCAGAAAGGCCTTCATTTGTCTTTTGGTACTGATTAAAATTTTTGTATATCTTTTCATCTAAAAACCGATGAATAGTCATATTTAATTTTTAATATTTTCTAATAAATTAATTGAGTATATTAAATAAACTATCAGGTAATTTGGGATCTATATATTTCATTAGTTGATTTTTTTATAATAACAGTTTTCATTCTAGTAGACATATGGAACCTTTTGGGAATTATAGTGAAAGTGCTGTCAGAATTTATATTTTTTCCATGAATTTAGTTAATTTATGTTTTGGGAACATATTTAGTAAAAGTAATTGATAAAAATGAAAATTTTATTTAGCTACATATGATGATGGTTTAGAGGAGGAAAAAAAGTTCTATAGATTACCAGGGGAAGGATATTTCATTCAAGGGAGGTGATCATGTTTTTCTTTATATAATTCCACGTAAAAGTCTTATGTGTTTTGATAAAAGGGAATATTATCTCAATGTTTCATTTGAACATATGAAATTATATAGAACATGGGATAATTTTCTTACACTGTGTTATTTCCATTATGTTTTTCTTAAGTACATTATTTGTTTCATTTTTCATTATTAATTAAATATGATCCAAATACATCTCATGTTTTAATCATTGAGGTAGTTTAGTTGGATTATAGTATTTCATATGAAGAAAATTCATTTCTTATTTTTGATCATAGAGATTTTTTTTTGAATATGGTGATTTATCAGGTTATGTTTTTTTTTGGAAAAACCATATGATCGAAGAAGAAACAAGGGAATCATAAAATGTTATGAAATAAAAATATTAACACTTGTTTATATAGTGAATAAAATTACAAGGGAATGATTTCTAAAAGGGGATGGGAATATGAAAAATCAATTAATATTAAATCAATTTCATACCTTATTAATATCTGACAATTATATTTCATATAGTTATATTATTTTCAAGAATATTAAGTATCTTTTCAAAAAAATAGAAATTGTTTTATTCTTATAATATCAATTTAATTGTATTATATGGTTTTATTTAAAATATTAAATTCTAAATTTTATAATTTTAAATTGAAAAAATGAAATTTATTTTTGAAATTGACATATTTAAATTATCTTAGGTTGAAAGTTTTGAATTTTTCTTTAAAGATGTGTTTTCAGTGAATAGAGAAAAATATCGATTTTTGAAAATCTATAATTAGTTTTTATTTAATAGAGTAATGAAAAATCCCCATTAGGGTTTAAATTTGACCATAAATTATCAAAATCCACCGTTTTATTAATTATTTAATTAATTATATATTAATAATTATTATACAAGATTTTGGTATAGTTTAATTTTTAATTTAAAGAGACATTTTTGTAAATATTTCCATTTATTTCATTTTTCATTTTAATCTTAAATTAATTTTTTCCACCCTTATAAATTTATGTAAAATAATTTTTTCCATATTTTTAATCATAATTTATATTTATGTTAAATATTATGAATTTTTTCATTATTAATAGTAACTATAGTAACTATTCTTCACATTAGTAAAGGTAAAAAAGGTAAAATAAAGTCAAATCATTGGGATAAGCCCTATAAATATCCTTAAAAGAATTTTTTTTTATAAGATAAGTGTGTTTCTTCCATAATTATCCATGGTTCGAAAATATAAGAATTAATTTTCACTTTCCTTTTACAATGACCTTAATATGATTTTATGTCATGAATAAAAACAAAATGTCACTTTCTTTGTTTTAATATCTATAATATTTTGAAAAAAGGATAAAAAAATTTATTTTTTACTTATAAATTTTTATTTGAAATGATAATGAATTTGTTTTATAATGGTTTTTTTTTTGAAATTTTTATGGTTGGAATAATCATCTTATGTTCCTATGTATCACTGATGTAATGCCCATTCTAGTAACCAAAAAATCAAGTAAATGATTATTAAAAGTATTAAAAGTTATAAAAGTGGGATGAATTATTATGTTACATGATTTTTTTAAAAAAATATAATATATTATTAATGTTTTATTGCTTTATATTCAAATTCCATTAGTATCATGATGTAATTAATGTCAAATAATGTGAATAGTCTCAAAAATTACTTTAATGGTATGTTATATAAAATAATATTATTTAATAATTTAAAATTAAAAAAAAATTATATTTATCCAAGATAATGGGTTTTTTTATATAATATAAAAAAATTTACTTATGGACCAATTTTATTTTTATAGTGACTATCCTAACTCATACAGAGTAAAAATATTTTTATCACTGTAATTTAAAAAAGGGTCAATAAGGGTGGGGGTTAAAACTAATAGATAAGGTTGAACAACCACCTAAATTTTTCTAAATTTTGTAATATGATATATTTTTTAACCATCCTCATCATATATTGGAAATATTTTAATTTTTTTTCTTATAAACAAAAAAATTACTTTATAATAATTTAATATTTTATGTAATTTTAAGGGCGCCCCTACCTTCACATATAAAGGCACACCTCCTATCCAATAATACTTACACATTTTATCACTAATGTTAAGACGATATCTTACAATGTCTCTTACAAACATCATTCCCCACATCCTAGATATCATGGTATCACCAAAAGTCTAATCCAATAAGGCTTATGGTGTAAGCCAAAGAGGTTATTAGAGGAGAAGGTATACGTCCAAACGAACCCATTTCAAGTTTATTTCTTCTTTTACCTCCTAAAGTTTTTTTAAATATGATGAAATGAAAACATAAGAATATTTAATATATACAAATTCTATTAATATTATGTTACACCCATTTTTCATCTTTTTTTCCATTATATGGAAATGAAAATATTGCTTGTGTGTACGTGTTGATTACCACATCCGTGAAGAATCATGATTCATTTTTCATAACCAACACATAAGTATGGTTATATAATGGTTTAAATTAATATATATAATATTCATTTATTTATTACTCTCTTATAAATAAAATAGAAAATCTATTTTCTTACCATTCTATCAAGGAAAAATTAATAACATCGTTTGTGCATACGTGTGGACTGCTACCTCTACAAGGAAATGTGATTTATTTTTCATGTGATCCAATCATATATGGTTTGAAAATTTTATTTCATTTATTAAAATGAAAATAACTTCATGATTAATTTTCTATATATGATGTAATAATGAAACCTTTTACCATAGGCAGCCTTCTAGTTTTATTTTTGATATATGAGCTGAATATTCTCAAAATGTCTGATGTAAACTCAAATGACTATGTAACTAAATAAAACATGGTCATAAGTTGTATAAAATGTATAATGATAATGGAATGAATATTATTTTTTATGAATTTAAATAAATAATATTATTTTATTATTCAGGAGATAAAGAATGTACGACACTTGATTGTATTTAAGGTAAGGGACATTCTTTTATTTTTTTAAAGATTCTATATAAACTCATTTTCTTAAATGTACATGTTCTCCTAAATTTTTCCATAAAATTATTACATATTCATAAATGGTTTCTAAAATTCATTTTCAACCATATTTTACTTTCTATAATTTTTTATAAAAAAATATTTCTAATTTATTTTACACAGGTCACTTTTTACTCATTTTTCAAAAGTATAAAATAATATTCTCCATTATCAATAATGAAATAGATTAAATATCATGAAGTTAGGAATTTTTATTCCTTAAGTATTCACTTACGTGTTTCTATTTTTATTTTCAAATTAAATCAATTGTAAAATATTTCGGTTATTTTACATTATAAATATTTTTTAAAAGAAAGGTATATTTCTCCCTATTTTTTATGAGAAAAAGGAAAGTAATTTACTTCTATGTTAAAAGAGATATTTTTAAGGGATTTATGAATAAAATGTGTATAATTTTAAAAAAATATTCATCATATGGTATTTTGGAATTATAACTTATTATAGGTGAGGCTAATACAACTTATGAGACAGGTGGTCCCCATACAGCTTATATGATAGGTTAACCGAATATATCTCTCTAATATATTGGGTAATTTTTCTTGTCTAATAATAAAATAATGAGGTAGTTTACCATGTTAGTTTTTACTATGGACTTAACTGGTCTCAAGTTATTTCTAACATGTTTGAACATGGGTTATGTATATTATTATCTATGTTTCCTATAAGGGTTTCTATTCTGTTTCTATGGGTTTTAAAGTTTTTATTTGAGAAAAAAAGTGTATTTTCTATATGGATATGATTTCTTTTATATGGTCAATGAGTAATGTGGAAATGGTAAAAAAATTATGGTTTTTTATTTTTCACTGGACTATTGTATTTTTTTCTCTTTATATCCCTTACTGACCTTTTATTTCTCTTACTATAATTTTACACATTTTTCATAGTTTTTAAGGATGAGTATGAATAGAGAAGAGCTCAGGTTTAATGTCATAAATATTTATATGAAAAATAATCATGTCTCATTTTAAAAGTATTATATTGAGGGAAAATGGATATTTAGTTTTTCTATCCATTTTTTTATATAAGAGTTTGTTGTGTAAGAGATATGAAATAATTCCCTGAAATGTTAAAAAATTAATGTCCTCAAATGTATAAAATAGAATAATTATCAAATAAATTCAATATTATATAATTTTTTAAGGATGGTTCATTATAATACTTATCTAAATAGTTTTACATAATGGTATACAAAGAATTGTGACATGGTAGGGAGACAAAAATGGATTGAGTGGGGATTATATCATGGGCTACCTAGATCTTTCTTAGATGTAGTATAAATACATTTTAGGATTAAAAATATATTTTATAACCCTTTCATGAATAAAACAAGGGTGATTTGGGGATTACAAATTTCTCTCGGCACAAAGATGCCTCATAGGGATTAAATATGATAGGAAAGAAGTCTATTATTTCAAATAGAGTTTGACTAATGAATATGGATCGTGAAGATGTAAATACCATATTCCATTATACATGACATATTTTTTATTCCCAATGGTGGAATCATATTCGTTTGTTTAATAGAGTTATCATGCATTTTAGTAGTTTCATGAAACCATGTATTATTTCAGGCATTGAGATCTTACATGAAGGATATTGATCACTAAAGAGTGTTCTGATAGGTAGTATAAAACATTAACCAATACATTAAAAGGATTTAATTTTTTAATTAATATAAAATTTATCACCTATAGGAGTCCATTATAGTTCCTTTGGTCAATAAAATAGGATTCATTAAAATTGAGTCTATGAAAGATGATAAGATTTCACATCCTTATAAAATACAAATTTTTTTGAGATTAGGGTTATTTGTCGACAAAAAATCACTAAAGTGGTTGAATCATGGAATATTATTGTGTGAAAATAAACTTGGATTGAAATTTTCTTATGTTATTTACACACAACATAGTTTTCATTATTATATAGACATTTCATCCAATTTACCTTCTGTTGGTTTTTCTTTATCATTGATATTATTGGACAAATGTTTTTAGAGTTAATAAATTTCACCCCTCAAAATTGGGTCTAACAAGGGTATAGAGGATCTAATTAATGAGTTCATGTTGAATCCTGGATAATTCCTCATTAACTCTCACACAACTAAGGGAGTTGTATAGTCAACTCATTACATATAAATATGAATGGGGACCTCATAGGGTACCATAAAACCTTCATCAAAATTGAATCAACAGTCTCCTTTTTTTGAAATCTTATTTTCTTTAGATCCTTACAAAATGTCCTTACCTTTTTCACCTAATAAATTTACCCAAATGACATTTTCATAATATCGTTTTTCATAAATTGGGATTTAATAATTTTACGCAGAACACGAGTTGAGAAGAAGTCATACAAGATAAAAAACCTTATAGTCAAATAATACATTGGAAAATATCTTCAATGTAACTAAAACATTGTCATGGCTATAATATTTTCTCATGATACTGTTATACTAAGGGAAAAAATTATAGATAACCTCATTATTTGATGAATAGAATGATTTCAACCATCAAAAAAGATGTCATCCAACCTAATATGGATATAAAAATAAGACTACCTAATATCCCAAATACTTTCGTCCTATGGGTTTGGAATTATTGATCACTTAATAGCCCCATAAATCAGTTTCAATTCCCCTAAAAATAAGTTATGAACTCTACACAACTCATCCAGTATGACATATCTACTATCATATACTTAGTTAAATAGAAAAAAAAATTGTATATGGATTATGGAATATTTTTTAGTTGTTTAATGGAAAAAATCCGTATAATGAAACTTATTCATTATAGTGCATTAACATCCATCTACCTAATACAACTAATAATAAATAGGGATAGACCAAGGAGTAGTACATGAACCATGGAGGAAACATCATGAATGAATGGGAATATGAATGTTTGGTCTAATACACCTTCAAGAAATATATATTTTTATTTCAGGGGATTAGGATTTAATAGGTGGGTGGATATCATAATTCAATTCCTACCACCAACTAGAATGTATATTGTACCTATAGCAATGGTGGTCTATAGAAAGAAATACATTCCAACTACATCACAATAAGTTCAAGATCTATTTGTAGGATATAAAAAATATATAAGCCATCCCCATACTAAATTAAATTTACGATGAATTTATTTTAGTAGTGAATTCTTTGGTGGGCGTAGGGTAATCTCTATCTCCAGATATGGTGTTCCTACATGCACGAAGGGACACGAAGTAGATAAATTGATACCTTTACTTATAAAAATCAATTATAATGTCATTAATGATATTACTAGAAATGAATATGGTGAGAACAGTGGGATATCCAAAACAATTCCCAAGACATTAAACACATGGAATAATGAGGTCCAAATAGTTTTTCTTTGAAAAGGGATAGTACACAGAGTGGAGAAACTATAGGACTAATAAAAATAACCTATAGGTGAGTATGGGAGGATTCATAGATACATTAATCTATTTATGTTATCTTTTAGTCATGGATTCCAACATAGGTTTTACTAAAGTAACAATTTTCATGGTAGTGTAGCTGGTATGTTAATGTGGTGTCAATGTGTTTGTCTTGGTGTAGAAAATGATCTTTGACCTAATAGGGAACATAATTTGGAGGTATATTCCAATATTCATATATGTTACATTAAAATTATTTTATAGGAGATTTTTATAAACTTTGGTGAGGGGTTTGAGTTTTCAAATCTCATCAACCCAATAAAATTTCCCACATACCAATACAGTCGAACATATTCGGGTTGTGGCCTCTAAACGTTGAAAGAACAGGTTAATTTCAATGGAAAATTTTATTGAGTGATTAAAATTTATAACATCAGAAACCTAACTAGGTTGATCATAGATGAAGACAATGGAATCATTAAGTATACTTCATACTTTAAAACCCTCAACAACATGGTGATGATTACATGAATTTAATGAAATATCATATATAATCCCTACACCTTATACCAGTTTTCATGTTAATTAAACTAACTCTAGTCGATCATTCCAAATATATACACCAATGATTTTAGTGAGAATAATATCATGATTTTCCAAAAAAAATTGATATTTGTTGGCCCATGAGGGAAAACATGTCAGGATTACATTACCAATAATTAGTTCCCCCAATGTCCTGTATCAGGATTACACCCAGTGTTATATATTGATTCGTCAACGGGTGATGATGAGGAAATAAGTTCCATAGATAGATAAACCAGTGTAATTATGGAAGTGGAATAATGGAAAAAATACTCTTAGGTATGTTCATCACCCATGTATGATAATTTTTTTAATTAAATAGCTACATAGAGACATCAAGGGGGACTCAAAGGTGTGCATAGTCATGCCACATGGTTTCCCAAAGAAGAGAGTTTGGGATAATGATTAAGGTTATAAAAAATATATGTATACTCTTAGAATGGATATAGGTACTAAAAGAAATTAATTATATCAACACATTTCTTGATTCCTTGAAAAACTAGGATGAGTTGCGGTTATACTTAACATGATGTAGATGGGGGTAAGCTTTAGAAAAACATAAGACACCTTCCTGATATCATGAATTCTAGGGATATGTGTTTTTTCCCATAAAATATATCATCACATATAAGAATTACATAGAGGATATAGTGAACTATCATTTATATTGAGGTATCTTTACTAGCCATATGATGATAACATTGAAATGGAGTTTTAAAAAATGATTGAGAGATATCATGAAACTCGTAAAGGAGGATTAGATGGATTATATAGATGAAGACTCTAAATGATGTGACATTGACTAAAAGGATACCCTAATGGAAGATGAGGATGACACATTAGTTGAAGATTTAGGATAAAACTCATTAAAATAGGTTACTCCTAAATCCTGTAAAATCCATGGAATAATTTTGATAACCAATGTAATGATATTTTTTTCTACCATACATTGTGGTTTGATAGTGTGGATAATCCTGATCATTCCTTGGAGTATGTATGAATATGGGTGCACTATAAGCTTCCAAGTGGATAAGATGTAAGAGTGGTATTAGATAGGTCCCTTTCAATCTAATTGGTTCATAAATTTCTACCTCCCATTGCATTGATGGAACCTCTAGTCACTGAAAAGGTGTAATAACCTCATACTATAAAGATTAGAAAGAAAAAACAAACACAATTCCTTATTAATATTTTCAAGAACTCGGTATTGAATCTATTTATATTTTTATTTTAGTTGTATGATGACCACTAATTTTCCAACTAATGTTGAGGGGTCCCTAGTAGTGGAGTTATACACAAGCGCCTTAGGATTCAATCTGTTGGGTGGTGAGGTAGATGATCTCATCATGGTTCTTGGGGAAACTATATTTTTAGGATAGGTGTATGATAAAATCAAAACTATTATTAGGGTAGGTAATCATTCATTACATAAGTCTAACTAGTTTTTTGTTGTTTCAATAGAATTATCTGGTGTTTTAACATTATTTGTAGTATTCTACATCATAGGGGAGAAGGATCTTAGCGTTCCAATTGGTTAGGAAAATTTTTACACTAATCTAATTGATGGTGAGGAGGACTAAGAACCCAAAGCAGAAAATTCTCATGATGGTGAGCTGGTTAGAACATTGGTAAAAATATTTAGACTTGAAGACACTGATCACTCTTAAATATACATTCTTTATATCAGATATCGGGGTTCCTTGTGTGGAAATGAAAACCGAGGACACCAACACTCATCTTCCTTAAATAATAACCAAATAGATCTTGTAGATGTATATATATCTCCATTAATAAAGCTGTTTTCATTGAAAAAATATACCCAAATGATAAATAGAAATTTATTTGATTGATGATAGAGGAGAACTGGGTGATCAAGGGAAGTGTGAGTAAAATAATTTCGGGACACATCACCCACACAATGGCGGGTAAAATGGGAAACCATATGGGAACACTCCACCATTGGATGGTAAACCTATGGGCTGGTTGGGATTCCTATACTGAATTATTTATATTAACTCATGAAATTCTAGCTAAGAAGGATACAATAAATGAACTGATTCTTGAATGTTATAGAGTTGGGTCTATGTATTATGTAGTGAATTCCATACCAATGATTAAATAGGACATTTCTTGAAAAATGGGGGATCATTAGATATATATCCAGACTCTAATGGAAGGGGGGTCTATTTTCTATAGACATAGTTAATAAAAAATGAATTCTTGTTGGACCAAGTGAATTATGAAATGGTGGAGTATAATGATTATAAAGTATAGTTAAAATTTTAGTTGAACTAGGTAAACCCAAAGTAGGATGCTGATATAGAGGATCTACCTAGTTAATTTTATACTGTTGAATCCTCTCAGTAGAGTTTGGTTATCCTTAAATAGCTATTGGATTTAGAACTACCATTGGACCATATATACATAAGGATAGGCTCCATTATATATAATTCAATCCTTAATTTCTCCCAAATGATAAAATTACAATTTTATTTAACTATATGTGTCAAATTTAGATGCATATCATCTACCTTAAAGTGATAATCAATAAAAATAATAAATCCTACATGAATCATGATTGGCATGAGAAACAAGGGGGTAGATAAGATGAGTGTGAATATCGAGAGATTATCTTAGAGGTACGATCCACTATCGTAATGGTCAAAATAAGGTTAAAAAACTTGTTTAAAACTACTAGAAGATTGTCCAAAATGTTTTATATATCACATTGTTTCAGAGAATGTTTCCTTTGATATTTTTTCCTTATATTGGAGTTGATCTTAGAGTGTGGAATTTTGGTTGTTACTATAAGCATAGGAGATTCCATTTGGAAATGAATGTTTGACTGTGAGTAAAATTAAAGTATAAAATTTATATTTTTGGAGAGATAGAGAGGCTCAAGAAGAGTCCCAACACTCTAGGTTTATATATCCACTCATTTGGAATATTGATGGGGTATAGAAAATAGAGAGAGGTAATGTATGGAAGTATGATTCTAGATCTTCAAATAATTCCAACACCATGAGAGATACATGAATAGGGTTTAATCATGATATTGGAAGGATAACAATGATATATCCATGGTTTTATAGTTTAAAGTAATGTATCATAGACTATGGGACTGTATTTTGAGTCCATACATCTTGGATTATGGGTTATTGGAAATTGGATTCATACAGCTTTAACCATGGGGGTGGTATAAATTTTGATTGTACAACATATATAATGATTTGGGAAGTTAATATAGCAATATGGGTGAGGTAAAAATTAGGTTTATTGAGACCAATGATAATATAGATAAACCAAAGGATGAATTCATACAATTTAGGTTCACGATTCATAGAACATTGTTCTTAGTTTAAGGTCCTAGAACTCAGACCATGGTAGGATACTAGTTTATTCTTGCATTTCTCATACCATGGGGGTGCTGGATTTTAAGACCATATAACAAAGACCATGGTGAAATTCCAAATTTTTTATAATGAAACACTTACTATTGTGGATCTCTTGATATATTCTACAATTCAATAGATAAAATTTAATCATGGGGTGAATTGGGATCCTAATGAAAATATATAAAATTACTAGTAAAGGTTCACAACATTTAATGTCTTGACACAAAAATCAATGGGATTAAAGCATGAGGTTGTAAAAAAATAATGGATACTAATTTTTAATCATATATATTAAACTGTATCATTATATGAAACCTTTATATTAGTTCCGCATAGGAAAAGGTAAATAGATAATGGGGGACCTACACAAAAAGATGAGATGGGGTGACATAATAGTTATGGTTGAGATCAAGAATTATTATATAGAAAATACTAATATCCTAATAATTGGAATTAGGAAAAATTTAGATCTTAAGTTGAATCATCTACACAAATATAGATCAAGCATAAGAAATAAGTGGAAAATGATTAGTTACCTCCGGCAGAGAGAGAAGACCAAAACCTATTTTTAATTTTTAAAAGTATCATCATTTAGAGATGAATGGGGTATGGAGATGGAATTAATTTCTTGTACTAGGAAAATAAATACAATTATAAAAACATATCCCATGAAATGGGAAATAATCCACCCGTAAGTTCAAAAAAGAACCCTCTACATTGATCTGGCCTATACACTATAAGAGGTATGAATGAATCATTTGGATTCTAGAAAGATTAAGGGGTATGACATAAGTCTATAAAATGGGCTAAAAACCAGGATATAATGAAATTATAATTTGTAATTAGTCCTAAGATATAGAATCTTAATTCCACTACACATCCCATAGAATTGGTATAAAGAAATAAATAGTTCATCAGGGTTGTGCGTTAGGTGATCTCAACACCAAAATAAGGGCATGGTAGAAGAAAAAAACCACTAAAATGGATTTATTATTAGGTTAGGACCAAATAATCACCTAGTTTAGATTCATGTGATTGAGATGGTTCCATGTTGTATAATGTCATGTCAGAAGGATGATAACCATTCAGTTTAATTTCATACATTCAAGATGTTTCCCTTTTTGTTTAACATCATAAGAGAGGGTTTTCTGGTTATGTTTCTTAATGTCTTGTAGCAAGGTAAAATGTGGTATGTGCAGTTTAACATCATCCTACAAGGATGATATGCTATGCATTTTGAATTAAAAAAACATAAACTAAGGTGGGATACCAACTTTTAACTATGATGTCTCGCAATAATGTTAATGAAAAGATAATTCAAAATCTCTAATACCACATGAACCTCATTGGTGTGTTAAACAATGGCTAATATAATATCCATTATATTTGATGAGAGTGAACAATAAGGGTGGACGATTTAATCTCATAATGTCACATCAAGCATTGTAACCATTCACATAAAAATGTGTGGTATCAGATATATTTGATTATAAAAGATAGATTAACCCTATAAACATTTATAGATTCATGTGGGGGAATAATTAACACCTTGTGATATTAAATTAAAAACAATGTTTGATAGATTATACGACACGCAACACTGTGCCTAAATGAACCGTGAAATATTATTATTTAAACTTGACCAAAATAACCTTTATGTTAAATTAGAAGGTATGAGAAGGATTGATATATTTATAAAATATATAATTTTCCTCCTTAATATATATTTGTTGATAAATTATTAGTGAATAATCAATAATATATTTAGTAAAGTCATTATATTCTTCGAAAAATACATTTTCTTCATGAATGATTTTTATTTCTTATTGTATGGAAATATATAATTTAATTTATAAAAAAATTAGGAAATGTATTTTATAAATTTTACATCATTTTTAAAATAATCATGTCAAATTTATCTAATAGTGAAATTTAAATATTTTTCAGAAAATATTGATTTTTTGATGAATAGTGAAAATACTATTTTTTTGTAAAACCAACTCATCTTTTCAATAAATTAATTAATTAAAAAGATTAATTATTATTTGAAGTTAATTTTAAGGTAAAATAATTATTCCTTAGTTACAGTTAATCCAATTAATTGCATTTTAATTATATTTATACTGGTTTTTTGTATAAATTTAGGTTTTGGCTTAAAATGAATTTTTCATTAAATGGTTTTCATGTGAATAATGTTTATAAAATTTAATGAAAAAAAATAACCCCAAATAACCAATTATTTAAATTAATTTTATATTTAATAAATCAATATATATTAATTTACATTTATAAAATCATTATTACTTTTCCTAGAGTTAATATAAGATCATCTTATATTTTAAAAATAAATATCTTGAAAAAATATTTTTCAACACATTTTTCATGTTCATTTTTTTAAATTTATTTCCTCCAATTATTATAATTTAATTTGATAAAATGTATTAAATATTTTTAATCAACATAACTAATATTTGTTTAATAATGTGAACTTAATTTATGGTCATAATTAATTGTGAAAATAATAAAAATTAATTACTTGGACTAAGGTTAGGATGAGTTAACTAAGGGGGTGAAAACAATATTATGGATAGTATATATAATTGAACTTTTATAAAAAAACTTTCTGGACCATATTTTAACCTTATACTATCCCACATCAGAATATATGGCATTTTGGAATCATTTCACTTTGGAATTACTTTATCATTTTGTATTCTTTTATAAACTTTTAAAGTGGGTTCCATCCCCCACTTATAAAGGGAACCACCTATACTCATATATACACACTTAAAGAGACATTAGGTTCTTCCAATAATTTATATAATTCCATCCTTACCCCTACCAAATTTCTAGAGGCCTTTATTTTATAGAAAATCCAAACTAGGGATACATTTGTTGTTAACATTAAGTGGTTGTCTAAAGAAGAGGTATAATTTTTATCAAACATTTTTTTCATTCTTATATCACTTCCTTAAAAATTTATTCAACAATTATGATATAATAAAATAATTATATACCATATATTTAGATATTTATTTTGTAAATTTCAAACCATATGTCCCTTTCCACTTCTATCAAATGGGATACAAACTTGTCATTCTTGTGTATAGCGGACTACAACCCCATAAACCAATGTAATTCATATTCCATATCCAAATACTATGGATCCTTGAAATGATGTTTTTAATATATATATATATACATATTATATTATTTAAATATTTATAACTATTAAAAGATAATATATCATTTAAATTATTACCTTTCTATTCAATGAAAATGATATCATCATTTGTGTGTTTGTGTGGACTCCAACCGCTTTGAGGTGTTGTGGTTATTTCTTCATCACCAAATAACATGGATGATATATATAAGTATATTTAATGTTATATTACTATATGTATGATATAATTATCATTGTATAAATATAAAATAATATTTTCTTTTTTTCAAGATAATTGAAAAATGGAAATGTTACTCATGTGTACATACAACCTACTATCTCTATGATTTTAATATGTTGTTTTTTCATAACCATATATCATTATTTTCATTTTAAAATTTAATTATAAATATAAATATAAATTTATTAATTTTTAATATTCTGGATAATATTAAATAATAATCTCTTTCACCATAGTAATCTTTCTTATGTGATTTTAGACATATGAGTTGAACATCATCAAAACGTCCAACTGGATCCAAAATGATATAGTAATTGAATATAGTGTTATAATAAATAAAATAAAATAAATAATAAACCATAAACTTTTTCTTAATCAAGTGAATAATTATAATAGCTTTATTATTCATGAAGATAAAGAATGCACATGACGAATCGACATCAAGGTATGAGATTTTATAACTTAATTTCTTATCATTATGTTAAATTAATTCTTTATCTTATTCAATATTCTAAGATGTTGTGTATAATTAAATTTTATTATTTTATGTTTTATATCCATTTTTATGGGTTTAAATTTTACTTGTATAATAACCTAGTTGATTTATTCTCGCATCAATGATACTATATTTGTAATGTATTTCACCACAATTTTCCTTCATTGATGCATATTTTAATGTTACATTTATAATTTCATTTATATGGGGTATATGTTTCCCCTATTAAATATTATATCATAAATCACTCATACATCATGGTGTTTTAAGTTATAATTCATTTTACTTCATTCGATAGGATTTGATCCAAATGTTATCAAAGCTGTTAAATCATTATGTTGCGATATAATTTCTTTTCAATATTAATTATGTTCAAGGTTACTTTAGGGTAAATAAAAAAATTATTTTCAAGAAGAAAATCAGTTTTATTCTCATATGGGAAACAATTTTTTATTCTTGTTTGGATCCCATTTTATCCATTATTTAATGAAGAAACATTATGAAATTTGTTTGTGAGTAATATCAATCCTTTCACTTCTTTTAGATTTTTAATCTTCCTCTTACATTTCTTTATTTTTTTAAAAATATTTTCGGTAATTCTTTGAATATTATATAATTATTTGTTGAAGAAAAATTTATTAATATTTTATTCGTTTACAAATATTTTTCATAGGATTATTTCTATCATTTTACAAATAAGGTACATTATGGCTTTTCAAATAAATGTGGAAGAAATTTTATTTTAACATATAGGACATGAATAAAATTTATTACCATCATGAACACATAACTCTTTGAATCGTCATTTAAATTTTTCCATTTTTTTAAATAATTTTTTTCTGTAATATTTTTGAAATTTATAGTTTTTAATGAAGTTATTTCAAAGTGAACGTTGTATTTCCATAAAAAAATATTAAATCTTGTCATTTAAGAATGTTTTCATCTTAAAATACAACTTTGATATTATGGATTGATTATATATTCTCTATATATGTCTCCTAAATATATATATATATATATATCATTATACCTTCATTTTATGGGTAAATAAATTCTTTAGATTTATTTACCTAATTTATTCATTAGGATGTTTACATTGATTGTGATATGAGGCAAGATTGTGAAACCCATTTTTCTTTCCATGTGTCATTTTCTTATGCATTATGATTTATTTCCTCCTTGTAGATCACATAATTATGAACATGTTAGGATATATAATCCTAGATGGAACCCTAATGAATTAGGAAATGTTTTTTCCACCTGATAAATTATATATGTGACAAGGAAGTAAACCTAATCATTTTTGGAACTTTGTACACCATGAGATATTGTCTTCGCAGTTACACTTAACTCTTTTTTATGACATGTTATATGTTACTACCACATTTTCTATTCTATGATATTATAATACCATATTATTTTTGTTATTATTTGATGTGATTACTCAAGAGACTTTACTTTTATGATATCATTTTACACCATTAAATCATACGATATGTTTCATTATCATGTTTATTCCCTTACTGGTTCTTTTAGCTCACTCATTTTTTTTGTATTCCCCATGTTATCATATTATGTTTTAGAAGATAAAATGGATTTATAATCTAATTATGGAGAATAAAATTTGTTATTCATGTTTTAGCTCCCTTTAAATGAATTATGTACTGAATCATCCAAAGAGACTAGGCCTCATGATATTTGGGTTGTAATTAATAGATTTTTATATTAAAAATCATGTAAAAACATATGTAAAAGTATTAAATCTATATAAATTTTAAAATAGTAATGTCTAGTTATTTTTTGGGGTTTATGATAATAGATATTTATTTAAAACCAAGGTAATAAGTCCAAATATAGAATTATATCTTAATGCTTACGTAAAGATGATATTATGTGGTTTACAAAGACCAAGGAATGACCTAATTTATATAAAATAATGTTATGAATGGATTTATTTATTTATATATTGTGATTTTATAATTATGTTGTTGAAGTATTTTTATAAACGATGTTGTTATTATAAGAATCATGAAATACTTATATATTTTGTTAGTTTTTGGAAACATATATGATGTTACTGTGGATCCATTATAATTGATGTTAATTTTACAAATGAAAATCACATATTCATAGATAATATATATTTTTGTATGAGACATTAATAGTTATTTATTTTCATTGGATTTAAATGTAAAATATATCTTAGATTAATATTTGATCAATTATTTCAAATATTTGGTTTAATCATTTGTTGGGAATATTTTTATCAATTTAAGGTTAGTTATTTATCAAATTATATAAGTTGAATAATTTTTGTTATTTTTGAGACATTAAAGATTAATGTTTCATTTCATCATTTGAATATTTATTTATTTTGGGAATTATCTTTCTATGTGATAACCATTAGGGAATTTTTTTAATCTCTAATGATAGGTGGAATATATTCTTATCATTTTTTTGGAATTATGCGAATAGTTAAAAGTATATTTTAGTGACACAATATTAAAAAAATCATCTTGAATAATAATCATTTGGAGAAAGATGATATTGTTGTAGAATTTGATTAAATGATTAAATTCTAATTTTCATATATGTATATATTACTTTTGATATTAATCTAGATAGAAAGTAATTATCCAACTCTAGGAAAATTATATTGAAATGAAAATGTTATCATATTATGTTTATTTCCTAAGAATCTATGGTCTTTATCACACCTCTATGGTTTCTGGTTTTTTGGTCATTAAACTTATGATAATAAATAAATTTATAATGATAAATGATCATTGTTACACGTTATCATTGTTTGGGCATCAAGAATTTCTTCCATATATATATATTTTGACTTCCCACTAATGGTTTATTACTTGTTATCATATTTATGTGTTATTCAAGATGACATCCATACTTCCCTTTCTATTTTATCAAGTTGAGGTTTTATTAACCATTTTCACGATGTGCGATATCAATAAATGTTCTTTTAGATGGAGAATATGTGATTAATGATATCATGTTAAAATTGTAAGGTTTCAATTTATTAAAGTTGAAATGAATGTGAAACCAAGTGATTTTAAAAATAAAACTATATTTGATGGCATATAATAAAAGCAACACAGAGTCTAAATGAACAATGAAATATTATTTTTTAAATATGATAGTTATAACATTATCGTTATATTATATGGTATGAATAGGGTTAAATACCCTATGAAATATATATAAATAGCTTACTAAATATAACTTTATTGGTACGTTCTTATTAAATAATCATTCAATTTTTATTAGACATTTTACTCTTCAAAAAATATATTTTCTTACAAAATTATTTTTTACTGATTTTTTAAAAAATAATATAATTAATTTATATAAAATTTAGAAAATTTATTTGAAAAAAATAATTTCATTTTTATAATTATAATTATAAAATTAAATATGGGTGATATATTTGTATTTTTTGAAAAATATTAATTTTTTAGTCAATAGTGAGAAATACAATTTGATTTTCAAACACTCACTTTTTTCAAATAATTGATTAATATAAAAGTAACATAATGAAATTAATTTTATTTCTAAGTAGACTAAGAAATATTTAGTTATATTTAATATAATTAATTTCATTTGAATCGTCTTTATACTGGATTTTAGTGAAAGTTTTTTAGGATTAAAAAGGCATTTTTCAGAAAAATATTTTTAAATTCATAATGTTTGTAAATTTTAATTATCATAAATAACATATAATAAGGAATAATTTAAATTATATGTATATATTATAAATATATACATATGAATTAAAATTCATGTAATTATTATTTCTATTCATATTGTTAATATAAGATCATATTATGCTTGAAAATATATTTCTAAAAAACCTTATTCAAACACACTTCACTAGTTCCTATTTTTTGAAATTAAATTATAAAGGTTATGTGAATTAAATTTTATAAAAAGGGTAGAAAATTTTGAATTATAATAATTAATATTATTTAATAATTTGAACTTAATTTTTGGTCATAGTGAATTGTAAAAACAGTAAAAATAAATTACTATGGTTAAAGTTAGAACGAGTTTACTAGGTGATTTAAAAATATAAAATGGTAGTTTTTCTAATTAAACATGTCTAAAACCTATTTTATGGAAATATATCAACCTTATAATATACATCCTTCAAATATATAGAAATTTTGAAGCATTTGGCCTGGGAATGACTTTATCTTTTTCTATATTTTAGGAAATTTTAAAGTCAGATCCCTCCCCCACTTATAAAAGGACATCCACTCTCCTCTCCTATCCATAGTTAAATAAACTTTTGGTTTAGAATATACCTTAACAAATTACTTTATTACTCTATATTATATTTCATCAATTCCTTGGTTTGATCATGAGACCAACCTACAGAATATTTTGGTGTAAATATTACGATGTTATATAAAGAAGAGGTATAGTTCTTAATCAATAATTTTTTATTTATTTCTTATTAAACCATATTAAAATATTATTAATCCATGATTATTTAATAAAATCAGTATCTACCACACACAGTTTTGTTTCTATGTTAATTTTAGACCCTATACCCACCTCCTCTTCTATTGTATGGAAAACAAAACTGTTGTTCATGTGTACAAAGGACTATCACCTCGCAAATAAATGCAAATCATTTTACACCATCACCTATTACTACTTGATGAAATAATGTATTTAATGTATATATATGAAATTCGTGAAATATTGATCATTATTAAAAGTCAATATATAATTTAATTTCTTACATTTTATTAATATAAAAATGATATCATTGTTTGTGAGTATGTGTGGACTACAACATCCATGAAGTAATGTTATTTCTTCCCCATCGCCACATAACATAGTTGAGGTATATAAGTATATTTAAAGAAATAATATGGTATTTATGATATAATTATCATTTTGGAAGATACAATGACACTTAAATTATTTACATCATGATTTATGATAACTTGAAATGTTACTCATACTTACGTACAAGTGATTGTCTCCATGATTGTAACATAGTTAATTTTTCACAACCATCTTTGTTGATTGATTTAAAAAGATTAGTTTATGTTTATAAATTATAAATTTATCATGATCATTATTCTTTATATTATTAAATATAAATCTTCTTGATCTTAGTCAACATTACATAGTGATTTAAGACATACGCGCCAAACATCTTCAAAACATCTGACATGATCCAAAATGATTAAGGAGTTGAATGTTACATGATAATTAAAAAATAAAAGATATAAAAAACTTTAATTTATTTTTTTTTATAAAAATAATTAACATATGTTTATTATTCAGGAAGATAAATAATGCATGTGATGAAACATACTTGAGGTTAGTGATTTTATAAATCAATTTCTTTTAATTGTGTATAATTAATTTTTAATTGTATTTGATATAATAAAAATAATGTTTGTGATGAATTATGAATATTTTATGTTGTATTTACAATTAGTTTATTTTAATTTACTATTAAAGAACATAATAACTTCATCAATGTTTCTCACTTTAGTGAAATAATATTTGGAAAGGATTTCGTCATAGTTTCCCTTCATTGAGGCATATTTTCAGGTAAATTTCTGAATTTATTTTAAATGATTTACAGGATACCACTTTTACATTTTATATCATAAATACTACATACCTCATGATATTTTATGTTATAATTCATTTTACTTTATCTAAGGTAATTTTATTGAAACATTAACGGAGTGGTAAAGGTTATATTTTATAATCTACTTTCTATTAAAGAATGTTTTTCTGCATGGTTGATTTTGGGGAAATAATAGAAAACTATTTTATTGGACCATGTAATATCATGTGTTTTGAACCTATTAGGAAATACTAATGTGATTTTAGTTTTTAACTTAGGGGATAGGCTAAATTGTAAATCGTGCATCAGAAGGTAATTTAATAGTTAGAACATATAAAAGTATTGTTTTATAAGTGGAATGAGACCCATAGGGTGGATTATAGGTTTTTGGATTGTCCCAATGGTTCATCACCTAAAATGGATGTTTTGAAAATGGTAAAAAATTAACATGGTTAGTGCACAGTTCATACTCACCATGTAACAAAACCACACAACCGGTTTTATTAAGGGACATGGTTCGGTTAACCATTCAAGATGGCCCTAATAACCATAAAAAATGGTGCATAGGTATTAATAGATACACATGGTTGGAACATGGTTTGATTTAATTTTTTAAAAAACTAGGTGGTGAAAAATTTCTTGGTTCTATTAGCTCCACATGGTTGGAACTCATTTTGTAAACTGTGTGAGAAAATCATACAATATTGAGGTGATTTCTAAAGTGGAAACCCATGGTTGTTGTATAGTTTTCCTAACAATGGGGACTAACCAAATACCTCTTAAAAAAGAAAACATTATCATCCATTCCACCTTAAATGGGGTTTTACCCCATTTCTACTCTCACTTCTTCCAATAGCCCTCAACATGCACCCTCTCCCTCTTCTCTTCCATGGGATGATTCCTATTCGATCATAGTATGATTAATGTGTCTTTATTCACAATGGAATCTTAGAGGTAATTATTAGAATAATATTACCTTATTTACCTATTTACTTTTCCCTTTGAAATACTATTTTTGTGTGAGATAATTTTTTCTATTTTAGTGTATTCTTATATTTTTTTGATTTCTCCCATTTATGATAAATTTAAAGGTTGATTACGAATAAAAGAAGCCTAATAATAATGAGGATGATGGTATATATGCCTTTACCTTAAGGCTATGATGTCTAAAAAACGTGTTTTTTGTTTCGCATCAGATTCTTTGGGTTCAAATTACTAAATATTAAATTAATTAGAATTAATTGTCACTACCTTGAATTGGTTATCCTCAGTAGTTTTCTACCTCAAAACAAACCACCCATTAGGGTGTGTTTTTTTAAATTAATATGATTATCATTATCTACATTCACATTATATCATCTTTTTATGTGTGTATAATTATCCCTTAAAGAATAGATGGTTATATTGAATTAAAATAAATTGTCAGACTACCAAGCCTCCATATTATAATAAAACAACCTTTGTTGGGAATTAATTTATCTATTGAAAAAGGAATCATTACAAGAATATATTTGAAATGTGATATGGATTGTTGATTTCATTTTTATCATTCCCTTTTTACCGAACCACAATCTATGATGGTATTGATTTGTTAATAGTGATGGACTAGTTTAAATGAATGAAATGGAAAATGAATGGTAAGAACATGTCATTTCACCCTTATTGAAATATGAAGTACACCAAAGAATAAGCAAGATTATATGAATTTGAAAATTATTTAAATATACCCTACGGAACTTGGGAAGGGTTTGACATATATGATGTCTTGAAATATCCCAAATATCCTAGTACCTTGATACATGAGTCAGCACTAACATAGGCCGAAGGGTGTTCCCAATCCCCATGGGTTGGAAACTTTCACAAAAAATAACACATGAATTATGAGGGAACTATTTTTACCAAAACAAATAGTTAATAATAAACAATACAAGTCATTATTATCAACACACCAAAGGGAGAAAGTACCAGAATAAAATAAGTTAAATAATACCCTAATGAAACATCACTAAAAAACACTACAACATCCATGATAATACTCAAAGATAAACGCATGAAACAAGTGGATCACCACTCCACCAGTCACCTTCATACTCTAGGTCCCAAGGATCAAGATCATTCCCAACCTCTTAGTGGCACCTTCCCCTTGTTCATACTTCACGTATGAAACTCTACAAACACATGAATTCATAGTTAAGGTGTGAGCTATAGATCTAAGTAAAGTCTTGCCAATTTTTCTATAATCAATTCAATAACAATTAAAAAAATTTTGATTACATTTTTAATAAAACAAGTCATGCATTAAATTTACATATTTTCAAAAGTACATGCTTTCAATTGAAAAATATGGAAGATATATACAAACATTCTTAAGTGAACATCTTATATAGAAAATACATATATATATATATATATATAATTTTGAATGAATAAAATATATTTATAAATAATGGGAATTGAATCCTCAAATTAGGAAAATTATATTAACAAGTATCAATCCCAATTGTACATTAATATCTATAAATTTTAATTCCACACTACTCATCAATGATCTCTGGTCAATGTGTGCACAAGTCCCAAAACTCAGGCTGTCAAGACTCAACTCCCTATCAGGGATATAATTATTGATGTTGTATGTTTATGTCAGTTTTTAATGATCAATAAAGGGCTAGAAATAAGATCCTATAATGTTGGACAAAATTACCACTAACTATACAAGATTACATGTGATTAATTTAATCAATTAATCAATCGATCATGTAAAAATTAATTATCTTAGATCAGTTCAAAACACAATTACCCTATTTCATTTCTCAATATTCCTTTCTCAATTCAAAACCAAATAATATGTTTTCATTAATTTATTTTCATTTCAAATCATCTTAATATTTAATAAATTTATATCAAGGTTTAACTTTAAATAATTTAATCAAATAAATTTTCAAATCGTGCAATCATTTTACTAAAATCCAGCCAACAATTCAAATAACATTAAAATTAGAGGTTATCAAAATTTCATTTCCATATAAAAATAAAACATTAATTAGATCAAACACATGTTTTTAAAACATTTAGATACTTATTTTAAATCAATCTAGAAATTTAAGGAATTCACGTATAGCGGAAAAATATAAAACCACCTATATTTGACCAATGATCAAAATATCAAACACCAAAAATGGGAACGCCAATGAAGATTTTAAGGGAAATAAAGAGGAAATTCAATAAACACTATCTATAAAAAGACAGATATAATCCATCAACAAAATGGGGATTCATCACACTCCAAGGATAGAAGAGAAGAAAATTGTGATAACCAAAATTAAGAGATAAAACTTATCGAAGAGGAATCAAATACTTCCATTAGAGATCTAATCAGAGAAGAAAGAATTTTGAAGGAGTTAAATAGCCTCTAGGGGGACTTTATGAGAATAAAAGATCAACTGAATGTTGAGCAGAACAAAAGGAAATAAGAAACAAGACCCAATGAATTTATGTAATGAAAAAACATAGACCATGCCATAACCCCCATGGCCACAACATAGAACGAATGAAAAAACAAAACAATGACACAACCTTCTCAATCCATGCAACATCAACCCTCAGAAAACTAGTATACTAAAAATATTTCATAGGACACACATAGATCCTCTTCTTCTTGGGTACATCTATGACATATAACAAGAACTGTGCCACAGATATGCCCAAATATGAAGTATCAACGAAATTCACCAACCAGGTCTCCAGAGCGTAGCTATGATAAAATTGGGACTATAATAACAAAATAGTGTCAAAATCCCATATACCATAGCCTAATGGTTCTCAGTGAAGATTTGACACTCTACGCCATAGCTCAAATTGCATTGCATAGATCCAAGATGACACATTTATACCTAGGATACATTTATCCAATAGAAATATATATCTACGAAAATTATTTCATTTTCTATCCAGAAATGATATTCATTAAAAAATGTCCCAAAACATACCCAAAAAATGGAAAAAAAGAGTCAAAAAGTACACAAAATATGGTAACCTGATGTTATAACATCCCCAACAGAAAACTTTATTTCCCTAGAATTACATACAATATTTTTCCATATCATGAATACATGTCCAATGATCCCACACCAGTGCCTCATGCTCCCACAGATCAGGTGAATTAGAATAATACTTTCATAGAACACTGAAAAGGTATCATCTTACCATGAATAACCTTTGTATTTGAATCAAAAATCCAAATTGGATGCTCATTCAAGGAAAAATCAGCCTAAAAATAATGATATTCCATTATCAAGGCTCATAAATATACTTTTGAAGATTTGATACATGCAACACATTATGGATTGAAGTCTTGGGTGGTGGAAGTACCAATATGTAAAAACATTTACCCACTTTCCTAGTAATATCAAAAGGAACCAGAAACCTCAACGTAATATTTCCATTTTTTCCAAGTCATTAGTGGCCCAACCAAGGTGAAACTCTCAATAAAACCCAATCACTAACCAAAAATTAAAAAAATCATTGATGATGACTAAATTAGGATTTCTACCATATTAGTGACATTAATAGTCTTTGATGAATCAATAGAATCTATGGAATTCTACCCCGAACTATCCTCATTCCATCCAGGGAACATTCACCAATTTTTTTACCAACACAACAGAGATCTATAAGGTATATCATACAAGACTTATAAATGTTCCATTTTAATAGAATATTGATAACTATTATTATAGGTGAACTCAACCATCCCGTAGGGTCATCCTAAGATGTACTAGGGTAAAAAACATAAGAATGAAGCATATCCTCCAGATTTTTTATAACTCACTCTATCTGTCTGTCTATATATGGATGATATTCCATGCTCAAATGTACATGGGATCCCATGGCCTCTTAGAGGACTCTCCTAAAATTATAAGTAAAATATGTATCCCTATAAATAAATATAGTATATAGAACTCCACTCAAACATATAATCCCTTGAATACATACACATCCTATAAAATCAACATTGGTAGTATCTCAAATGGGTATAAAGTGAGTTGATTTTCTCATCCTATTGATCACCACCAATATCACATTCTCCCATCGAGGGGTACCCAGAAACATATCAATGTAGTCTATATAAACCTCTCTCAATATTCATGGTAGCACTAGAAGATGTTGATGAAACCCAAAGGTATCTAATTTTTGACATCTCTTTATTTTCAGTTGTAAAAATGTAAGAAAATGCCATTAATATATCATATCATACATGGACACCATAATTTTAACATCCAGTTACCTTATTTCAAAAATTTCTTATCACTATTTTTGTTTTCTTATTTATTTGGTTTCATTTTGTGAATCTCTAGGATGAAGATTGTTTTATTTGGAAATTGTCATAATGTATGGGAGTGTATGTTTGTCGAAATTAGTGGATTTTGTGTATAAATGTGAAAAATGATTAAGAAGATGTCCTTTGGGGTCTTGGTTGAACCTAGGGGGATTTTTATAAGTGTTTCCATAGAATTTTTCTGGGAAAATATTTCATGTCTTGGAAGGGTTACTTACTTGAATTCGTTGATAGGATGATACAATGAACTAGTTTAGAGCATGAAATTTTTAAATGTCATGAAACTCATTCACATCATGAAAAGGTCTATCGAAGTTATTTTTAATTTGATTTTATTTTTTTTATCATATAATTCTTTTTTGGTTTTTTTATTTTTAACCAAGGATTCACATCTTCAAATGTGCATGAACGGTACATTTTAAGCACTCAAGGTCTAATTTTATTTTATTTTGAAACTCAACCACCCCTCTTGAAAAAAGGATATCTACCTAGAAATTTTTGGGATCTATTATTTTTCCAGATTGTTTCTTTTAATGATTAATCCTTTTAGTGGTTTTTTTATCTCTCTAGGTATGTGATATTTATTCTTCTACATTATTATTGGACTCAATAGCAGTATTAATCTATTTTTTCAGATCTATTGATATTATGGTGTTGATTCTCTTGATCATTTCTAAATCCATTATGTGATATTTCTCAGTAGTCTAACTGTTGTTTTGGTTGTAGTGTGATGTCAATGTTTCTTGAGGTATGTGTTGTGTTATCCTCTTCAATTACTATTTTTCTTGTGGAATTGATTCTGAGATGTAAGGATTGATTCTAGGGACTCTATTGTTTTCTTTGAATTCTTTTTTGATGGTGGATCCCATTGCTGGCATGTGAGACCCAAGATCTAGGTACGTTGTTCTATATTTATCCCATTTTGGATTAACTTTATTTATATGGTTGTGAAATTGTTTCAAAAAATAATTGGAATGATGGATTTTTGTGTTTTTGGAAATAAGTTTTTGGTAAAATGGGGGTTTTCCCTTGTTTTGGTAAAAGAAAACATATTATAAAATTATTATGAAATAGATTTCAAATAATGGTTTTGATGAAATGTTTTTGGAAAATGTAGCACATGGAAGCCTTGGGTACTTAGGTGGAAGCTGTAGAAATAAGCTTTATCTGTTAATATTATTGAGGGGATTCACTACCCATTTTTCTAGGGACTTGTTGGGAATGTTGGGAGGTCCACTTGATTGGGTGTTCCTATACTCTCTATATTTAATGATTATGGCTATATACATGATGTGTACATTTGTGTATGTTTATACAGAAGTGTTCTAGCTTGCCTAAACTATTGTAATCCTTGTGTTGAAGTTTCATGTGTTTTGGATTTTAATACTTTGGATATGATATGATATGTGATACATTTATTTCTTTGACTGACTTGATATATGTGATATTATTTGAAACTATTTTACCTAGATTATTTGAAAGTGTAGAAAATGTCAAAATATGGGACTATGATTTTGATATAAAATCTATTTAATCGAATATAATTCCATGTTTTCTATAAATTTAAACATCTTTGAACTATTGTACATATTATTGATATGGAACCACTCATTGGGATCCTACTGATCCTATTTAGATCACACCCTATGAACCCCTTTAGTAGTATATAGACCTTGTTATTTCTTTTTATGCAAGGAAAGGAATAGAGACATAGTAAGGTAGTAAGGTTTTTGTAAGCTGTGTATGGGTAAATGGTGGTGAGATGGTGGTATTTTTCCCATTCTATCACATGGAATTTCTATTTTGGTTTTAGGTTTCCTTTGTGGATTTATTTTTATACTGAATACTTTTTAAATACTTTTGAGTTGTTTAACTTATCATATTTCCCATTTTCTATAACATATATTTGTTGTTTACTCTTCTACTATTTCTTCAATTTATGTATATATATATTTTTTGTAATTTTTTCATCTGGTTGGGAGAATTAATTTCCACATGTTATTATCATTCCCCATGTGCTAGTATCCAGCCCATGGGGATTGGGAATTACCTTATGTAATGTGGTGATTTAGGTCAGATAAAAGTTTGAGAGAGTATCTGAGTCAGTTTCATCATAGTTTGGTATCAAAGGGAAGTTATACCTAGTTTTTGGAAGTTTTTAGATTAGAGATTGGATTTTTTGGACTTTAGGGGTTAGTTGTGGTGACTTTCTTGATAGATCTTTCCATGATGAGATTGAATTTACCATGGGTTGTTTGGATGTGTGTATCCTTTATAGAGTTATTTATATTAATCTTAGTTTTTTTTCTAGAGTTATGGTTTCAACTGATATTATACTATTTTTTTATCATTTCTTTTATTTTTATGTGTAGAGGTATGCTTCCAAGACATCTTCCATATGTTCCTCATGAGGGTGTGACTAATTATCCTCAAAAGAATCTTCCTCTAGATCATAATATTATCGAGTATATCATGTGGAAAATTTATGTTGTAGAATAAAATGTACCATAAGTTTATAACATAATTGATGCAGTAAATCCAAGAGTTATAGGAGAAAGGGATAGATCATGGGAGTTCTTATGCCAGAATCCACCATTTATTGAGGGTATGAACAAACCTAAAGAGTTTGAAGACTAGATGGAAAAGATTGATCAAGTCATCAAATTATCTGATACACCTACGAATATCAAGGCGATGTGAAGGGAAGTCAGACTCGAGGGTCACCACAAACGATGGTGGGATTCCATGTTATAGGTTTATAGACGTGTGGTCCTAGGCTGGAACAGTTTTAATACCCACTTATTCAATCAATTTTTTCCAGAGTCATTGATGATTGTGTAGTATCTATGGTTCCTTTCCTTACAGTAGGGAGATCATTTGGTGTCGGCATACACTGATTTATTTTTGGAGCAGGTTCATTTTTCGTAAAGTTAGTAAAGAATGAATAGAAAAAGGATCAAAAGTGACTACATGTTTAATGATAAGATATTAAATCAGATGTATTTATAATGAATATGTATACCTTTATGGAGAGAGTAGACACGGTAATGATGGAATAGATGGATATAAAATTTAAGTTCATTTATTATACCCCAAATCCTCTACCTAGTGGTGTGTTGGGGAGGAAGGTAAATAGAAATGATCATTATATGAGTGATTTCGGGGGGTTATCATAACCTTCAACTCTTGTTATTTAATGTAGTGTACCCCTAACATTATATCACTTTAGAATGTTTGGTCACACCTAGAATTCTTTTTCTGCACTTTTGAAGATGTGTAACAGTTATGGATATTATGTTCATCGACAATGGTTATTTAGGGCTATATATACACTTCATTATGGGAAAGGATCAACATATTTAAAGGCTACTATGGTGAAGTCATATGCTTCAAGGACTATTGGGATCCCGAAATATTCCTCTGGAGTGATGCACCCTCATGAAGTCGAAGTGTTTTCATTGGTGGTAGATTTAAGTCCATCGATAGTGAAAGGGACTGTATTTATTTCATTTTAAATAGGGGATAATTTATTTAATATAATTACATCCCACTCATTTATATCATCACATTTTGTAAGTATTCTTAAAATTTAAATATTACTCTTTTCCATTGTTATGTAGTTATAAAAACCTCTTAGAAATAAGAATGAGCATAGGTTTTAGTGTCCTTGTTCATTGTCAAAATCCAATGTAGTGTTAATTTGAGATTTCCTCATTTTCAATATGGATATTTTTGATGTCATCATAAAGATGGATTGGATTTTCACTGATCATGATATGGTTTTGTATTATCATTAGTGTGGTTTTTTTCTTCACTACCGATGGGATCACTCTAGTGTTTTCAGGGAAATTGAGATGCAACATCTGGTCTCGTTGCTCCTTCTCGCCCAGTGTTCTATAGTTTTTTTCTACTTTTGTAGTTGTTAATGACGCTGCTTCTTTTTTTGCTGGTTTCAACACTATTTTTTGATATCTTCATGAAAATTTCCAATATGATTTCTCTAGTATTACTCCAGATAGGTAGTTAGAGTTTATGATTGATCTAGTTCTTAGTATGGAGCCAGTATCAATAACCTCTTATCATATGGCACCAACATAGTAGAAATAGCTCAAGATTTAGTTTTATGATCTAATGGATAATGTTTTAGTTCCCCATTATATTTCACCTTTGTCATCCCCTATTCTCTTTTACAAGATGGTAGATGGTTCACTCAAATCATGTGAGTACTACCGAAAGTTGAACCTAGTAGTAGTTAAGAATATATATCATTTCCCCAATGTGGATGATTTGTTTGACCAGTTAAATGGGGAGAAGTTATTTTCAAAGATTGATCTTTGTTTTTGTTTTCATAAGATCAAATTTTGGGAGTATAATATAATGAAGATGGATTTCCGGATTAGGTATAGCCATTAGGAATGTCTTGTGATATATTTCTCTCCAACTGATGCCTCTATAGTTTTCATGGTTTTGATGAACTAGATATTTTAGTACTATCTCGACACTTTTTTTGGTAGTGTTTTTGGATGATATTTTAGTTTATTCGAGATCAGATCACAAGCATATAAAAAAATTTGTTTTTGAAATCCATAGAATCCACTATTGGTATGAAAATATTTCAAAATGACGTTTATAGATCCGAGAAGTGATGTTCTTTGGGCACAAAATTTATGAGCATGGATTATCAGTTTATCTTGATAAGGTGAAGGTTTTATTACTATTGTAATATCCAGAAAACATAATTGTGATTTGGAGCTTCCTTTTCCTTTCCGTATTCTACTGATGGTTTCATCAATAATTTATCAAAGTTTGTGTGACCTTTGAATACTCTTACCCGGAAAGGTGTGAAATTCATATAGGATAAACATTTACAATGTATTTTCAACAAGATGAATTGAATTATATCATCATATTCTATTTTTTCTTACCTTATCTTGTTATGGAGTATATGGTTTTCTATGATGCTTCTTGTGATAGTCTATATTGGATTTTTAAGTAGGATGATAATGTGGTGGCTTACTATAAAGACCTAGATATAAAAAATTATATAATTTTTAGTTTTAGTCAAGATGTTACTTTTATTTTAAATTTAGGATATTTTCAGTTTTATTGATTTAGGTAATTATAACATAATACATACATAACATACCACATTCATACAAAGAGCATACTATTAAAACAATATCCAATTTTTTTTCCAAAATATATTTTTTTAAAATATTAAACACGATTTCTTTGAAAAATATTCAAAACATTCAACTTGACTTACTTATTTCAATTAACCATCCTTAAACCCTGTAAAAAACTTATAAAAACCTGGGATAAGTTGAAAAATTGTAGTAAGGTAAATAAAGAAAGAAAACAAGTAGTTTAGTGAAAACATGAAAACCCATTAAAACCCATTTCTTGAAAACTCATAAGAATGAATAGAAAAATCTTACAGTATACTTGGTAAATATTTACCATATCACTCTTCAATTAACCATTACAAATAGAATAACCTTTTGATTGAATTCCATCTTCAGAGTACCGAATGCATTGGAGGGCAATAATGGGTCTCACCCGTCATATCTTGAGCTATAATGGGGCTCAAACCGTCATATCTTGAGCTATAATATGGATCAACTCATCATATAATGAGATATAATATGATCAACCCATAATAAATAGTATATATAGAATATATCATAAATAAAACCCCTGAAAACTCATTTAAACCAATAAGAAAAACACATTCAAAGACCAACATACTATTTTTCATAAAAATCACTTTTAAAAATATAAAAATCATGCACATAATAAGGAAATAATATTCTTAAAAAATAACGATGAAAACTGATAATTTAATCATGATAGTAATAAAACATCATGAATGATGGATAAATCTCTCATGTTGTATAAAAAAATCTTTTTAAATTTTGTAAAAAGAGACATTTAAAAAGATTTTAAAAGGAATGTTCCTTAACTATAGTTCAAAATCATTAAAAAGTGTTCAAATATCTTGTATAATTATTTTAAGAGTGTTATTAATTTATTACCTAAATAATATCATCTTTATAATAACTTATATGATCTTTTTATAACATTTTCCATTCTTTTATTAATAATATTTTGTTATTTCCATTGTTTCAAGTGTGTTATTTTCATGGTTTCTAAGGTCAATTTATTATGGACTTCCTTATCCAGAATAAATAATAGTACAAAATTTAGAACATATATATATTTAGTTCATTTAAATAATTAAATTTGAACTGAAACATTCCATGATTCCGTTAAAATGGAAACAAAAATTCAGCATCCAAAAAGGCAGTAAATTGACACACCATGGACAATGATTTATTTATTTAAGAATAAAAGGAGAAAATGAGAGATTTTATGATGAATATAACATAAAAACAAAAAAAAATAGTATATATATGATATTGGATTTATCATGAAACATTAGATAGAAGGAGAATATAACTTACAATTTAGAATGAATTTAAAAGATAAAAACAAGGAATTTACCTCTTGAAATTTTCTCTTTGAGAACCTCCTTAAGGCTCTTAGAAGTGGTATTTTTCTAAGAATAGAATAAAAAAATATTTAAAGGAATGAGGATAAGGTAATTTGGTAGAATGGATTTGAGAAATATGGAACTAGGTGATGAATATTTGTAAAGAAAAGGATCCTCTTATAATTAAGGTGAGGATAAAATTAAGAATTACTTAAAATATTAAAATATAATTTGTTTAATATAGGGTTAAAGACTTTAAAAAGGTCTAAATAACACATTATAAAAAATTTAATTGGAATATTATCATTTTTTCATTTTTTGAAGATTATTTAGTTTTTTAAATATTTTACTTAAATATTATATTCATGAAAAATATGTTTTGTCAAATTAAACATTATTCATAATTAATACCTTAAACACATCAAAAAAAGTTTCAAATTTGAATATTTTTTATTATATCATATAAACATAATATTAATCTAGGTAATCAATTTATTATCTTAAAAATATCAAATTATATTTATTTTATAATTTTTAATAACATTAATTTGATTTATTCATTAATTAAATAATTATTGCATCAAAATTGTTGAAGCCATTAATTTATTTATTTATTTCATAACAATAAAAAATAAAATTTTATATAGAAAATACATTTCTTATATTTAAATAAACTATTTATCTCCAAAAATATATATAGGAAAACCATACATAAAAATCTTATGCTAATAAAAATTTATAATGTGACAACTTGACTTCTTTTTGAAATAAGATATTATAAAGGCCTTAAATTGGTTCATGTGGGTCCAAAATGTCCTCAAATCGAATAAAAAATAGATATTGTCTATAAGATACACATACAAGTAAATTTATATTTATTTTGGGTCAATTAAGTGCTCTTATAAATTTAATCAATACATTTTATTTATTAGTTTCTTTTTCTTGCACAAGAATTGCATCATCACTTCAAAAGCATTAAAGATAATTATTTCATTTATAAAAATTTAAAAATAAATTAATATCATAAAAATTATTTAATTACATTAAAAAAAATTATAAATTTGTTCATTATGTATATTCACTAATATACATGTCAAGATAGCTTCGTAAAGTTTTTAATTTTTATTTTATTTCCTTGCGTAAGCATTGCAATGACATTTGGATAATAATTATGTAATATAAATCTAAAATTAGAAATCAATAGATAAAAACATAAATTATATATAAAAATTAATAAAATTTTCCTGAAAATAATTTTTTTTTCATTCAATTATTATTTATAAGGAACTAAATTTGACATTTCTAATGATGTACAGGCAATATGTCGACAATAAAAATAATTATTATACTTATCATGGAATAAATTATTTCATAAATGTTCGGAATTATTTATATACAATGTTATTGTTATAAAATCTTAATTTAGTAATTCAATAAATTTAATTAATTTTATATCCAAATTATGACTTCATTATGTCACAAAAATTAAAATATTTTAAAAAACTATTTTTTACTATTCACCAAAAATTAACCTTTATAAAAAAATTATCAAACATTCCTAATAAGACAATTTCTTCATGATGGATCAAAAAATAGAATTGGTTTTTTCTAATTAACATTATATAATTGAAAAATTAATTTTTTCAAAAAAACAATCATATAATAAATTATTTATTTTAATAATTACTTAACACAATGAATATAACTATTTAATTCAAGAATACTAATAAATATTATTCTATGAATACATGGGTGGTTAAATTATCCCCCACCATTTTTTGAATTTTTTTCCTCATAATTTTATTCAATTATTAAACAAATGGGTATACCTTTCCTTCGTATCGTTTTTAGATTCTCACATTGCTTCTTCAGCCAATTTCATCAAAAACATTAACCTAGTGAATTACCTTATTCTAAAATACTTGATCTATCTAGTCAAGAATATGAATATTATTTTCTACATAATAAAGTTTTTATTCTAGATGAACTAATTCTGGGTTGAAAACATGAGATGGATCTGGCACATAGTTTCTTAACATTTAAAAATGAAAAACATTGGGTACCTGATATAAACATGGAAGAAAGGCTGCTTAGTAGGAAATTTGTCCAACATTTTCCAAAATTTTATAAGATCTAAAGAACCAAGGACTTAACTTTCTTTTCTTACCAAAATACATAACACTTTTCCATATGTAATCCTTGATAAAGACATGATCGCCTACCTTTAAAGAAAGACCCTTCCTCCAATTATCCGTATAATTTTTCGGCCTGCTCTGAGTTATCCTCATGTATCACTGAATAAAATAAACTTTCTCCAACACTTGATCTACCAATTATTGTCCCATCAACTTTCTTCACCTACTTCATCCCAATATTATAGAGTTCAACACCACTTTCCATGTAATTCCTTAAAATCTTTCACTTGTATATTGAAATGAAAATTATAATTATAAGAAAACTCGACAAACTAAAGATTTTGATCCCTAATTCCCTGTTAATTAATTGTACATGCTTGAAGTGTATCCTCTAATGTATAAATTGTTCTCTTTGAATTTTCATCATATTGATGATCAATGTATGTGCTTAAATTTAATTCAGTAACCAATAACTTTTGATGGCCTTTTTAAAAGTTAGAAGTCAACTAGGGGTCACAACCATATACAATGGAGAGAGGCACTCCATATAACCTAAATATTTCCTTTAAATAAAATCTAGAATGATGATATTGATATATAGTGTCTCAAATATGAAGAAAATTATAAGAATTAGTTAAACAATCAATAATAATGCAAATCGTATTGTCACCTCGAAAATTATCTAGTAGTACCACCATGAAATCCATGGATATATTTTCCCATTTCCACTCTGGAACTAGCAAAGGATGAAGCATACACTTCAGGAACTAACCTTGTGCTTTAGACTATTTACATTAGAAACTTTATATTGTAAAATTAGTAATATCTCTTTTCATTATATCCCACCAGTAATACTCCTGAAGGTTTCTATAAATCTTATTAATGGGGGGTGGACTAAAAATAAAGAATTATGAACTTCACATAACCACTATTTGTTCAACTGTGAATCACAAGGCACACATAATCTCTTACCAAATCTCAAAACACAATCTATTTCATTGTTAAGTTCATCCAACTTACCCGTTTTAACCAATTCTACATTTTTTTGTCACTTAAAATCTTCCTTTTGTACTTTCTTAATTCTGTACGAGAGACATGAATACACTGACACCTGAAACAAAACAGAGGAATTTCATGCTCCAACAACATACAAACCTAAATTCTTCAAATCATTAACCAAGGGTTCATGTTTTAAATGTATCATGGTTAATGTATAATTACTCTTCCAACTCAATGCATCAGACACTTTGTTTTTTTTCAGATGGTAATGAATCGTGCAATCATAATACTTGATTTGTTCGAGCCATCTTATTTGTTTCATATATAATTATTTATAAGTGAATATATATTTTAACATTTTATGATCAGTATATATTTCCCATTTTACTCCATAAAAATGATGCCCCAAAATATTTAATGAAAAAAAACATCAGCTAATTCCATGACATGTGTGGGGTAATTTAACTTAGGAGGTTTCAACTTACATGAAGCGTAAGATATTACATAATAATTTTTCATTAAGACACAAGCATGTCGTTTCAACAAAACATCCCTATATATGAAAAATTCACCATTTCTATAAGGGAGGCCCAAAACTGGAGCATTCACCAATATTCTATTAAATTACTAAAAACAATTATCACATTATTTTTTCCAGATGAACTTAACAGAATTTCAAGTTAGCATAGTCCATGGGCTAGATAACTATGAAATGTTTTCAACAAAGCATCAGTAATAGCCTGTCAAACCAATGAAACTATGAATCTCAATTATATTTGTGGTTATTGACCATTCATAAAAAACATTCCTTTTAATATGATAAAAAATTATTCAATATTTAGAAAAAATGTGGCGAACGAAATAAATTTTTTGAAACCAAAATTCACACATACTAAATTTTCCATATTTTTTCTTTTATTTTAAGGTTTTAAAAACAACCCTCAGATGTCTTTTATGATCCTGTTTACTTTTATAATATACCAAAATTCAATTAATTAACTCAACCATAAGAATATCCAAGAACTCATGGAATATCCTATTTATAAGATCCAATAATACATCAGGTGCATTAGTTAACCCAAACGACATAACTAAAATTTTATAATTCCCATATCTAGTAAGAAACACAGTCTTCAGAATGTATGCTTCTTTTACTTTCAACTAATGGTACCCCGAACTCAGGTCAACCTTTGAAAAAATAATGTGCTCCCCGGACCTGATCAAAAAAATCATCGATATGAGGAAAATGATACTTGTTATTAATAGTGTTGTTATTTAAGGATCTATAATCAATTCAAATTCTCAATGAACCATTTTTTTATTAAAAAATATAGGATAACCCCATGGTGAAGTTCTTGGTCAAATGAAACCTTTATATAATAATTCATGCAACTATTTTTTCAATTATAGAATTTCTACTTGAGACATTTGATAAGGGGGTTTTGAAATTGTATTAGCCTTAGTAACTAATTCAATAGTAAACTCAATTTATTGATCAGGAACAACACCTATAAAATCATAAGGAAAAACATCAAGATACTCATTTACCACTGGCACATCATTAATCTAAACAGTAATGTTATTTTCAAAAAATTATGGAAGATAACTTTAATTTTTATATTTCAATAGTTTATCAGCTTCAGGATATTCTATCAATGATATGGGTTCATTCTTGTACACAAACTAAAAATCTTTCTAGAAAGAAACTTCTTTATCACTACAATGAATCTTAGAATGGTAAAAAGAAATCCAATATTTTCCTAGGATGACTTCAAACTCCAAAAAAGGAAAAAAATAATGTTTTTAGGTAAAGTCCTTCTTCAAAAAATGACATGAATATTCTTAGAATTTTATTTTTGTTTTATATTTCCTCAAGCTGTTTTCTCCATATGTTTTGGATTTATTTATTGGGTTCTATAAAATTTTCCAAAAATGAATGAATGTGTAGACCCTGAATCAAAAATAAATTGGAATATTCTATAACATTACGAAATTATACCTGATACCACTTTGTTTGATGGATCAAAATCTTCTTAATTAGTTTCAAATGATTTTTCCACACCCTTTTATTTCCAATATTACTAATTTTCTACTCGAGTAACTCGATTTGACAACACATTAGAAAAATGAACCATCATCTTATAGTTAAATCATATTACGATCATCTTCCCTTCATTATTCTTAACATTTTTATTTCACTCATGAGACATTTTTCTAAACTTTACACATGAAAAGAACTTTCCAAAACATACGATAAATTCTCCATGATTCTTTTTACCACACTTTTCACAAGAAGGATATTTGATTTTCTTACCTCCAAATTTATTTGATGAATTCTCCCCCGAAGTTTTCCCACCAGATCACTTCTTATTATTGTAATCACAAGGAACAAATGTGTTAGAAAACTCAATTTTGACTATTTCAAACCAACAAACAACTTTTTCATAGATTTTAAATTCCATGAATCCAAATCTCTTTGTAAACCTGGTTTCAATCCCAAGTAAAAGCGACTAATGTTTCTATCAGTGTCTTGAACAAAATCTGGTATATACCAGGATAATCTTTTGAATTTTTCTTTATATACAACTACGAGGTATTCACCTTTTTACCTCAATTCTATAATTTTTTCCATTCAGAGTCGAATAACCATTGGGAAATATTTTTTTCAGGAAAATTTCATTAAATGTTTTCCATTCCATGGAATCATGATCTTCTTTATCTTCATATCAAAATACCACCATAAATCATCTTCACCTTGAAAATGATAAATTTTAAGGGTTACATTTTTTATGTTCTAAACATCTCATGACATCAAATATTATTTCCAAACCACTGATCCATCCTTTAGCTACCACCAAGCCAGATGACCCATCAAAAGATGGGGGATGTTTCCTCATGAAATAATACACAAAATAAATGTTACATCTTGGTAGATCTATTACTCTATAGCATGAATACCTCCACCATTTATTTCCTAAGTCAACCGATCCACTTCTATCACAAACTACTTGGTTCCAATTCACAGCATTCAAGGATGCAGATTCAGAAAGATATGAACCTCTTGGTGCCTTCCAAATTCAGATTCCCTGTTTCTTCTACAGATTACCATTTGAAATAGAAATTTCTTAGATGAAGAATCACAGAAACCTTTAAATACTATATCATTTTAAATTAACCATTAATTAAAAATTCATTTATTCTATTCTATTAATATAATATGAACCCCTAAGGTTATCTAAAAAATCATATAATACCAACTATAAGGATCGAACCTTAAAACACTAAATAATATTAAGTTTTAGATAAGAATTTACTTTATTTCACATTAATAATATCTTCATGTTTATAAATATAGACAATTAGGACATAATACATACATAAAGAACCATATTCATACAAATAGTATACTACTAAAATAGTATCTATTTTTTCAAAAATACAAAAATTTTAAAAACAAAACAAAAATTCTTGGAAAAACATTGAAAAAATTCAATATGTCTTCCTCCTTTATCTTACTCATCTATATAAGCTGTTAAAAACATTTAAAAACATGGTATGAGCACAAAAATCTTAGTATGGCACATAAATAAAGAAAACTGTTATCCTAGTGAAAACATGAAAACCCATTAAAACCCCTTTTCTTGAAAACTCATAAGCATGCATAGAAAGACCATGCAGTAGCCTTGGGAAATATTTACCATATTACTCTTTAAATCTCCCTTAAAATGGAATAACCTTTCGGTCAACTTCAATCATTGAAGTACCTAATGTTTTAGAGAGCTATGATAGGGCTCACCCATCATATCATGATTTATAATGGGGCTCAACCCATCATATATTCAGATATAATGGGTCTAAACCCATAATATCTTAATATATAATGGTATAAAACCCTAATAATCAATTTACATGGAACATTTATTGAATAAAACCCATGATAACTCATTTAAATCCACGAGAAAAATACATTCAGATATCAATATACCATTTTCTTGTAAAAATAACTTTTAAAAATATAAAAAGTGTGTACATAATAATAAAATATTATTCTTAAAAATAACTATGAAAACCTAAAAAGGAAGCATAATAGTAATAAAATTTCATGAAAGTGGGAGAAATTTCTCATCATATATAAAAATTAATCATTCTAAATTTGATAAAAAGAAATAATTAAAAGGATTTTAAAAGGAAATTCCCTTACCTCTAGTTCGAAATCATTTAAAATGTTCAAACCTACTGTATAATGATTTACAGAGAGTAATTAATTTATTAAAGTACTTTAATCATGTTTATAATACCTTACATGATTTCATTATAATATTTTCCACTCATTTATTAATAATATTTTGTTATTTCTATTGTTTCGACTGTGTTCTTTTTATGGTTTCCAAGTGAATTTATTATGGAATTCTTTGTGAAAATGAAAAAATAATAAAAAAGTGGGAATATTTATATATATAGTTCATTTAAACAATTACATGTGAAATAAAACTTCACATGATTTCAGTAAATGAGAAAAAAAATTATCATCTATGAAGGCGGCGAATTGACACACCGTGGATGATTATTTCATTATTTAAGAATAATATGAGAAAATGAGAGATTTTATGATGAATATACCATAAACACAACAAAATTAATATGTATATATATATGATACTCTATTTATTATGAAACATTGGATAGTAGGTGAATATAAGGTAGAAGTGGGAAAGAATTTAAAAGAGAAAAAGAAGGAATTTACTTCATGAAAATTTCTCCTTGAGAACCTCCTTAAGGATCTTGTATGTAGTATTTTTTTGAGATAAGAAGCACTATAATGTGTAAATGGATAGGGAGAAGGGAATATTTCAGAATATAGTTGAAAAATAAGGCTCAGAGTGATGAATATTTGTGAAGTATGGAGCCTCATTTTATAATTGAGGTGAGGGGAAAAGTAGGAATTACTTAAAATATTAATTATAATTAGTATAATATAGGGTTAAAGACATTAAAATGGAATAAAACTCATATTATATATTATTTTTGAAGGAATATTATTATTTTTGGCATTTTTCAAAATATTTTAGGTTTTAAAATAATTTAATTGAATATTATATTCATGAAAAATAATGTTTGTCAAAGTAAACACTAATCATATTTAAGACTTTAAACACATCAAAACATAGTTTAAAATTGAAATAATTTTTTTTATTATATCATATAAATATCATATTCATCTATGAAATTCATGAATTATCTTAAAAATATAATTTTATTTATTTTATTATTTTTAATATTATTAATTTGAAGTATTCATTAATTAAATAATTACATGTCATAATTTTTAAATCCATTAAGGTATTTATTTATTCCCTAAAAATTTTAAAACTATTAATTATGAATATAAATCTCTTAGCATTCAATATACTATTTATTTCTAAAAAATTATACTAGAAATGTAACTCCCCGATGTTTTATAAATAAATTTAATATTCAATGACTAAAACACTGAGTCTCTAAAAAACACAAATTTTTTCTAACCTAGAAATTAAACATTATTTTTCCACCTCTATGATTTTAATTTCAAAAAACTGATATACATGGTTGCGTTCAGTAATATATTTAGAGTCTGATAGGATCAACATACATTTTTGGTGAATAGTAATATACCCTTATGAATAATAATGTACCCTTATGAACAGTAGTGTACCCTTATGAATAGAAATATGATCCTTAGAAATAGTAACCTCACCAATGAAAGTATAAATAAAAGTTAGACACCTTATAAATGAAATAGAGTATTTTAGAATTTAATAATTAAGTGTTGGTATTTTTATGAGTAATAAATATTTAATTAGAATTATTAAATTATTAAATTTATTTAAAATAAAATAATTTTTCATAAAATTTATTCTTAAATAAATATTTTTTTGTCCTATTATTTTAGAATAATTTTACTAGGCCTCAGATAAATTTTGAAATAATTATAAAATCAGTTTTAAATTTAAAATATGTATTTTTCAAGTAAACAATTAATTTATTTAAAAATTAAAATTTTCTTATTTAGAAAATTATTTTGAGAAAATTTAGTTCAATTTTTTAATTCTACACATTGAAAAATCGTTAGGGTTAATTTTTGGGATTTTTTCTGAAAAACATGAATTTTTGGTGAATAGTATAATATGGTAATTTATAGTATTAATACATTATAATGTAAATACACTGTTACTTGAATCATGGTTCATTTAAGAAAACTTGGTTAAAACTAAAATTATCTTATTACTATTTATGGTCATAAGAATCAACAATATTGGTTGTATTTGAAAAAATATTGAAATAATGATTAAAATAATGGGAAACCCCTCTTCTCCTCCTCTATAAAACCACCGCTCACTCTGTCTTCTCTTCACTACTATAAAACCTTGTCAATTGTATAAATTCTAATAAAATCTCCCCCTAAGTTCATACCCATGTCCAAAATATCTTTTTTCTCTTCAAAATACCAAATCCTCTCCCCTAAACCGGCTCTCACGGAAGACAAATTCAAGAGGTAAATTCAACTTTTCATTTATTTTATTTTCGTTCAAGTTACTTTATTTCTTTTTATTTCATCAACTCCTTTACTGAAAATGTTATTATAAATCCAATAACTTAAATAGAATCTATTTTTTATAGTAGAATAATTCATCATCATCTCTCCTTTCCCATCCTTTTATACTAGAAATGGAAACACCATCCAAGACGTATTAATTTATCACATTCAAGGATGATGAGTTTTCAACTTCTATTACCATCTTCAATTATGGTCATGAAAGCATTTTTATGGTTGAAAAAAATAATAATATATGTAATATATCTTATTTATTTTCTGGAATCATTTTGTACACATGAAATTAATTTATAAAATAAAATGAGTTTGTGGTGATCGAAAACCCCCAAATTAATCCAAGTGTTTATCATTAAAATTTTATCCAATGATTCATCCTCACAAAAAGTAAAAAAATGACTTATATGATAATTTTAAATTATTAATGTACATTAATAACATATAAAATAAATTCTTTAATTTAATTCTCATTTTACAATAACTCCCATACAAGCAAACCGATCATGAAAACTCATGAAAAGAACACTCACAAAAGATGATATTGAATCTATTAAATAATAAAAATGACTGTAAATGAACTTAATAAAAACATAATAAGTAAAATAAACCTCTAATAGGTTCTAAATTAAGTATTTAATATGTCTAATTTCATATTCCATGACCATTAGTTCAATAGTGGAACATATTCGAACATAAGGTAAAGGTTTTCTATCCGAACCTCCATTTTCATTCAGGTTACTCTTATTCTCTTCTTACGTCAATGAAATTATTATTTATTTTTATGTAATCCTCATAGATAATGTGTGAATGATCTACATATTTGTAACAATAAAAATCCTTCTTTATTTTATGGGTATATATATATTTTAAAAGGATCTTTCAAAAATTCTTCCCAAAATTCAAGACCGATTCAAAGGAATTTCTCAAATGCTTACCTATTTTAAAAGGAACTCTATAATATATTTTTAGAAAAAATTATTTTTATAAAATCAGTGTTTTTATTATGAAAAAATACCTTAATTAACTTCTGGTTTTATAAAAAAAATCAAAAAGAACTATTCTTTTCAAATTAAAAGCCTATTTATCTCAAGAATTACTTGATGATTTTATAAGAGTTTTACACCTATTTCAACAGTCTCGTTGATTATTAGGTTCAATTGAATTTAATATTTTATGATATTATCTACCATATTTTATTTAATGGTTTGTGATTTGTTTGAATGTGTATGTTCTATCTTGATACCATTTACCATATTATTTTGAATGGTTACAGTTTATGTTTAATGATTGGGGAAAGATATTTACATTTCATATGTTACATTCTATTTAAATGTATATGATGTGTATGTTTATACCCATTTATATCAGGAATGCATTGGACTTATTACGTGATGGGTGGGTCCCACTATATCCCCTCTATTCATCAGTAGGTCTCATGAGACAAACTAGTGACTTGGCATAAGGCCTTGACAGAATGCTTATTATGGTCTTGGAACGATGCATTGATGGTGTGATTATGATGTCTGAAATTATGTATTCCTTCATTATGAAACTAGAGATTGATAGACCATGTGATTATTCAACCAGTAGAATATCCATGGTTATGTTTTATGGAATTATTAAATCAGTTTTTTCCCTACCATATTATGCTCAAGTATATTTTTAAAGCCATGAATTTTTAGTTATTCATCATGCCTCATGATTATGTTTATAATTTCTTCCTCGGTATTATTTACCCTTACTGTTCATCTAATCTCATCCCTTTCACATGTTTTATTTTCCCCAGGTTGTGAAGAAGTATTTTATAAATGACCTGTAAGGATAATCTAAAAGATTATGTGTGATTTAAAAGAAGTTGATATGTTGTATTTTCCTTTCAGGTTCTAATGTTGAACTCATGTGTGTATCTAGTTTTCCAAAACAACAAAACTATTTGTTCCATTAGGATACGTCTTTCTTAAAATCAGGCCAATGTGATAAAATAAGGCACTAGATCCAGGAAATTGGGGTCAGATACTTACTGTTGGTAAAAGAGGATGTTTAGTAGAAAACATGGAAACTAGATTTTGAAAACATAGATTAGGGAACCAAACAATAAGAATGTATTTGTAGATAAACATACAAGAACATCTTAGAATTTTGGAAAGGAATAATCTATGTGGATATTTCAAGAAACACATCCCTATCTTGATACTAAAAGTGGATTTGGTTCTAGCACAGATGTACCTAAGAGTAACAACTCTGAAAAATAGTTTCAGGCTTGATCAGGGTATCCTGTTGCATGACAACAATCCTTACTGTGCACTTGGTTTGACACTCCCATGGGATATTCTTAAGATAATTAACATTTTCTTTACAAACCATTATGAAGGAATTAAATTTAATTTTTTCCTCAGTCAAACCATGTTTATTATTATGAGATTAGCTTTGTATAGGATTTCAATTTATGTTAAGTATTTTTCTATGTTGAGATTATACATTTTGAGTCATAACCTAATCTCATGTATGCCATTATTTAGAGATGGCATGTAGTAGAAGAAATCAAAACTGCATGAACACGTGTATCCTATGTAGGGATTTCCATTTGACTAAAGATAATGATTCTCGATCTAGTTCTAAGCCTAGTGCTGAGCAACTTATAACTATATTGGGATAGTTGACTCAGGTTATGAATAATAACCTCACCCTTATGAAGCATCCAGATTCACAACCTGGAGAAGCTATGTTAGATCAATTTATGTGGCAAAAACCTCTATCATTAAATGGGAATACAAACCCATTCATAGCGAAGCAGTGGATAAGTTCTTTAGAGAAGATATTTATCACTTTAGGATGTAACGAAAGAGAGAAGGTTGTCATGGAAGTTTATCATCTATCAGGGGATACAGATCAGTGTCCATAATTAATTAAATATAAAAAGGAGGAGGAAGAAATAGATGAAATGGAATGGGGGTATTTTAAGGAAATATTATTACATGTCCCTTGAGAACAGAGGGAAGATATGGAAATGTAGTTTCTGAATCTAAGTAAAAAATTAGATGGTAATATTGAAATGTATGAAGCTAACTTCACAAGGTCAACAAGACATGTGGTGGAATACATACGTAATCCAAGGAGAAAGATTGTTCAATTATTTTATGGTTTCAAACCATTACTCCAAAGGTCACTAGTCCCCCAAATATTCTCATAATACAAAGATATAGACTCATGTGATATCTATATGGAAAAGGAATTCTCTAAGTATTACAACTTTAAAGGAAAACTAGAGAAGAAGAGGGAGGTTGAAAACTATGGAAAAGGAAATAAGGAAGTGAGGAAGAAGGGAATATTTCACTTCCCACCCTATGATATTTGTGGGAAGAAACACCCTGGTACTTTCCTGAAGGGTATGAGTGTTTGTTACATGTTTAGATAAAAGGGTCACCACTCCCTTTATTTCAAGGGGAATAAAGAAGCTACCAATTTTTTATGCTACAATTTCAAGGATATGGGTTATTATGCAAATTATTTTCCTAATTATCAAGGGAAAATTACCTAAAGAAGTCCAAGGGAGAAAGGCCAAGCTTATGTTATCATGACTACTGAGGTTAAAGTTCCTAATGATGTGGTGTCATGTACTTTAATCATTTCAAAAAACTTAGCCAATGCTTTATTTGAGTCTAGATCATTTCATTCTTTTATATATTTTCAATTTTCCAAGAAAATTAGATATTTTCAATTTTATTTAATAAAGGAGTGCTCAGTCAAAACTCTTAAGGGAAGTATCATTGTAAAAAAGGTGTTTCAAGCATTCCCCATTATGGAATATGAATGTGATTTATCTGTTGATTTTATCATCATACCCATGATTAACTTTGATATAATCTGTGGTATGGATTAGATTTCAAATTATGATGAGAAAATATATTGCATGAAGAAGAAAGTTAAATTTTTTGAGAATGATATAGAATCCCTTATCTTTAGGGGAGAAACATCACTATATGATTCTCATCTAGATCTACCCTTAGTAGATTTACTGAATTCAATTGATGGGGAGGAAGAGAAAATAATACCTATGTGCAAGGAAAGAAATGTTCAAATTGAGGATGTACCTATTGTGCATGAATACATTGAGTATTATATTGATTTATTTCATGGTTTAAGGCCTATATCAAAGACTCATTATAGAATGGAGCTTGTGTAATTTGTGGAACTGGAGAAATAACTAGAGGAGTTGAGTAATAATGGGTTTACTCTCCCTAGTTTTTCTCTATGGTTTGATTCTATTCTTTTCGTTAAGAAAAGATATGGATTTTTGAGGTTATGCATTGACTACAGGGAGATCAATTCTATTATAATAAAGAATAAGTATCCTCTTCCTCGCATTGATGATTGATTTGATCAACTTCATGGACCCTAATATTTTCAAAGATTGACCTTCGATCTGGATATCTTTAGTTGTGTGTGAGGAAAGAAGATGTTCAAAAGACAACATTTAATACTAGTTATGGGCATTATGAGTTTACAGTAATGCTTTTTGGACTAACCAATTCACCCTCTATTTTCATATATCTAATGAATATATTTTCCAAGGATTATCTTGATGAATTTTTTGTGGTATTTATTGATGATATCTTGGTATACACCAAAATCTACAAAGAACATGACAATCACTTCTGAATTATTCTAAAGACTCTTAGAAGAATTTAATTATATGGGAAGTTTAGAAAGTGTGAATTTTGGATTCAACTAGTTTCTTTTCTTGGATATATTGTCCCTAAGGATGTGATATAAATTTATCCTATGAAGACAATGTTTGTTCAAGAATGACCTACACCAATAAACATAACTATGGAATGTAGTTTTATTGTATTAGCATTTTATTATCAACATTTTATTCATAAATTTTCTCAATTATCCAACCCATTAACCAAGTTTACTTGTAAAGGGTTTAAGTTTGTATGGAAAAAAGCATGTGAGGAATATTTCGAAGAATTAAAGAAGAGACCAATGAATTATCCGATGTTAACTCTACAATCGGGGAATGATGACATTTTTATCTATAGTGATGCATCAATTAAAGGAATCGGTTGTGTCCTTATGCAGAATGATAGAGTTATTTCATGTTCATCGTGGAAGTTAAAAATTCACGAACAAAACTATCTAACTCATGATCTTGAGTTAGCAATTGTAATATTTTCTCTGAAGATATGAATATATTATCTCTATGGTGAAAGATGTGATATATATAAAGATCATTAGAGCTTGAAATATATATTCTCATAGAAATAAATCAACAAGAGGCAAAGACAATGGCTCTAACTTCTAAAGTATTATGATTATTCCATACACTACCACCCAGGAAAAGAAAATAAGGCAACTGATGCATTGAGAAAGAAGGATAATGGAGTTTTAAGCAAAATGTGATTTGAAAGGGATCCTATATTCATGGATCTAGTAAGTATGGACATGGGAATTATCAAAGATAGTGAAAAATCATTAGTTTTTTAATTGGTTCCCCAACCATCTTTATTGTAAATAATTTTAAGTTCTCGGCCTGATTATAAGAATCATCAAAATAAAATTAATTCTAAACCAAAACATCCTAGAGGTTTCATGAAACACCTACCTATTACTATATAGAAAAGTTATGGCATAACCATGGATTTTATCACTGGATTACCTAAAACTCCAAGAAATAATTATTCAATATGGGTAATTGTAAATCAACATACAAAATATACACATTTCCTCACTGTAAGGGATAATTTTCCATTAGATCTCCTTGCACAACCCTATATCAATTATGTTGTAAGACTTCATGGAGAACCACTCTCAAATGTGTTTTATTGTGATCCATGATTCACATTAAAATTATGGAAAAGTAATCAAAATATTTGGATACTGAGCTACTATGGAGTACTAATCACACCCTCAAACTGACGGGAAATCTGAAAGGATGATCCGAAAATTATAAGACATGTTGAGGTTGTGCTCACTTGATTTTCAAGGAATGTAAAATCAGTATTTAAATTTTCTGGAGTTTTCTTAAAATAATATTTTGCATTCAAGTATTCAAATGGCACCATATAAAGCATTTTATGGAAAGATATGTCCTACACCAACATGTTGGGATGAAGTTAGTGAAAGAATGCTTGTGGACACAGAGCATGTAGAGGAAACAATAGCAAAGGTAAATACTATTCAAACCCATATCAAAGCATCTCAAAGTAGACACAAGATCTATACTAATAATGAAAGGAAGGATTTGGAATTTTAAGTTGGAGATCATGTTTTCTTGAAAGTATGTTCTTGGAAGGGTGTTATAAGATTTGGGAAGAAAGGGAAACTGATCCCTAGATATATTGCCCCTTTTGAAATTATGGGGAGAATTGGAGTTGTGGAATATAATTTGGATATGATTCCTAGAAAATATAAATAATAAAATGTGTTCTATGTCTCATTATTGAGAATGTACATGCCAGACCCAACACATGACTTCATTTTTGAATGTATAGAATTGTAACTTTACTTATATTATTGTGATGATCCTATCCGGATTCTAGACACTAAGGAAAACATGTTGAGTAATTGGATGAAATTATAGGTAAAGGTACTTTGAAAAAATCATAAAATTGAAGAATCAACATGGGATCCTGAGGAGCTTAGGATGAAGAACTATGCAAATCTTTTAATGAGGAAACATTCTGGAATTTCGAGGAAGAAATTTTCATATAGTGGGGGGAGAATGTAACACCCCAAGGTTTTATAAATAAATTTAATATTGAATGCATGAAACAATGGGTCTCTAAAAAACACCACTTTGTTCTAACCTAGAAATTAAACATAAATTTTCCACCTCTGTGATTTGAAATTCAAAAAATTGAAATACATTATTCCGTTTAGTAAGATATTAGAGTCTGATAGGATCAATACACATTTTTGGTGAATTGTAATGTAACCTTATGAATAGTAATGTAAACTTATGAATATTAATGTACCCTTATGATTAGTAATATAATCCTTATGAATAATAACATCTCCCATGAAAATATTAATAAAAATTAGACACATTAAAAATGAAATAGAGTATTTTAGAAATTAGTAACTAAGTGTTGGTATTATTTTGAGTAATAACTATTTAATTATAATTTTTAAATTAATAAATTTATTTAAAATAAAAAACATTTTCATAAAATTTATTCTTTAATAAATATTTTTTTTCCTATGATTTTAGGATAATTATATGAAACATTAGTTAAATTTCAAAAGTATTAAAAAATTGGTTTTAAATTTAAAATATGTATTTTTCAAGTAAATAATGATTTTATATAAAAATTATTTTCCCCTTATTTAAAATATTATTTTAATAATATGAAGTTCCTTTTTGAATTATATACATTGAAAATGGTTAGGGTGATTTTTTTTGGGATTTTTCTGAAAAACTTGATTTTTTGGTGAATAGTAAAACACAGTAATTTACGATATAAATACATTGTAGGATAAATACACTATTACTTGATTCATAGATGATTTAAGAAGACTAGGTTTGAACTAAAATTCACTTATTACTGTTTCTGGTCACAATAATTGACACTATTGGGTGTCTTTGGCAAAATAATAAAATAATTATTAAAATAATGGGAAAAACCTTCTCTCCTCCACTATAGAAACCACCCTCACTTCCTATTATATTCACTCCACTAAATCCTTGTACCATGTCAATATTCTGATAAAATCACATCCCAAGTACCTCCCCACATCAAAAATCCATTGGAAACTTTAAAATACCAAATCCGTTCTCATAAAGAGGCTCTCAAGGAAGATAAATTCAAGAGGTAAATTCCTCTTTTCTTTTCTTTTATTTTCTTTCAAGTTCTTTTATTTATTTTTATTTCCTCACCTAATTTTCTCAAAATGTTATGATAACTCCATTACCTTACATGTATTATAATTTCGTTATTATAATGGAATAATTAATCATCAGCTCTCATCTTCCATCCTTTTATACTAGAAATGAAAATACCATCAAAGATATGTTAATTTATCGCATTCAAGGATGGAAACTTTTCAACTTCAATTAATATCTTCAATTATAGTTTTGAAACCATTTTTATGGTTTAAAAAATCATAATATATGTAAAATATCTTATGTAATTCTCTATAATCATTTTTACACATGGTATTTATTTATAAAACAAAATGAGTTTGTGGTGATCGAAAAACCACCAAATTAATCTAAACATTTATCCTTAAACTTTTATCTAAGGATTATTCCTCACCCAAATTAACCAAAGGACTTATATAATAATTTAACCTTATGAATTAAAATAAATAAAATATAACAACAATTTTGTAATTCAATTCTAATTTTACATTAACTCCCATACAAGAGCATCGATCATGAAAACTAATGAAATGAGCACTCACAAAAGATGATATTGAATATCTTAAACCATAAAACAACCATAAATGAACCTACTAAAATTATACTCGAAAAAATACATGTATAATAGTTAATTAATTAATTAAAAAATTTAGTTTCATATTCCTTGACCTTAATTTCAAGAGCGGAACACATTCAAACATAAGGGAAGGGTTTTCTACCCAAACCTCCATTTTCATTCGGGTACTCTTATTCTCCACTTACCTCAATGAAATTATTATTTATTTTTATGTACTCTTAATAAATTATTTTTTAGTGTTATATATATTTATACCAATAAAATTACTTCTTTATTTTATTGGGAGTTACATATTTTAAAAGAATCTTTCAAAAGTTCTTTATGAAATATATGTCAGATTCAAGGGAAATTCTCGAATTCTTACCTATTTTCAAGAGAACTCTATAATATGTTTTCAGAAAAATTTATTTTTATAAAATAAGAGTTTTTATTATGAATAACTAAGTTTATTCACTTCTGGTTTTATACAATTATTTTTCCAATAGAACTCTTCTTTTCAATGTAAAAGAGTATTTATCTCAATAATTTCTCAGTGATTTTATAAGTGTATTTTCACCAATTTCAACACCCTTGTTGATTATTATGTTTAATTGGGATAAATCTTTTATGATATAATATAACATATTTTATTCAATGGTTTATTATTAGTTTGACTATAGATGTGCTATCTGGATACCATTCACCATATTACTTTGAATGGTTAGTGTTTATGTTTAATTATTTGGGAAAGCTATTTACATATCATATGTTTATTTCAATATGAATGTATATGTTGTTTATGTTTATAACCATTCATATTAGGATTGAATTTGAATTGTAATTTGAGTTGTGTGGCCCTATATAGACCCTATATGTAGCGGTATGTCCCATGATAAAAACTAGTGTCTTGGAACAAGGCCTTGACAGAATGCTTATTACGGTCTTAGCATGAGGCCTTGACGGTGTGATTATGATGTCCGACATTATGCATTCCCTCCTTATGAAACTAGATATTGATAGTCCATGAGATTATTCGACTATTATAATATCCATGGTTATGTTTTATGGAATTATTTAATCAATTTTTATTCTTTCAATATTATGCTCGAGTATATTTCTAAAGGAATGGATTTCCTGTTATTCATTATGCCTAGTGTTTATGTTTATAATTTCTTCCAATGTATTATTTACCTTTAATGATCATCTGATATCACCCCTTTCACATGTTTCCTTTTCCCTAGGTTTTTAATAATTATTTTTTGAGTGACTTTCAAGGATAATATAAGAGATTGTGTGTGATTCAAAATAAGTTGATATGTTTTATTTTCCTTTCATGTTGTAATTTTGAACTTATGTATGTATCTGGTTTTCCAAAACTATTAAACTATTAATTAATTTGGGATACAAAATTCATGTAATCATTCCAATTTAATCAAATAATGCATTGGATCCGGGAAACTAGGTTCAAGTCCTTACAAGAAAACTATACATTAAAATATTATACCAAAAAAAAACTATAATGTGACAACTTGTCTTCCTTTTGAAATAAAATATTATAAATGTCTTAAAGTGATTCATGTGGTCCCAAAACGTCCCTAAATCAAATAAAAAAATATATTTTCAAAAAATTACTCATCCAATTAAATTTATATAGTTTAGGTGTCAATTAAGTATTCTTATAAATTTAATTAAAACATTTTATTTATTTTATTCCTCTTCTTGCACATGCATTTCATCAACATTGCATAAGAACTAAAGATAAATATTTCATTTCCTAAAATTTAAAAATATATTGTTATAATAAAAATAAGTTAATTAGGTTCAAAATAAAATTATAAATTCATTAATAATGTATATTCACCAATATACATGTCAAGAAAACATTGTAAATATGTTATTTTGTCTTTTCGTGCCTTGAGAAAGCATTACACATGAATTTGGATAATACTTTTGTTATATAACTCCAAAATTATAAATTAATAGATAAAAAATCAATAATACATAATAATTAATAAAATAGTTCTTAAAATAATTTTTTGGCACTCAATTATTATTTTTAAGGAACCAAATTTGACATTTCCAATGCTGTGTTGGCACTATGTGGGCACTGACAATAATTTTTACACTTATCATGAAATAAATTATAACATACATAATATGAATTATTTCTATAAAATATTAATCTTATAAAATAAGAATTTATTTATTCAATAAATTTAATAAATTATAAATCATAATTATGACTTCATGATGTCACAAAAAATTACCACATTTAAAATGAATAGTATTTTTTACTATTCACAAAAAAATTAATCATTTTCAGAAAATTCTAAAAAATTATTAAGAAGATAATTTATTTATAATTAATCGAAAAAATGATTTTTTTTAAAATGAAATTTCTATAATTGAATAATTAATTTTTAAATAAATAACCATATAATAAGTTATTTATTTTAAGAATTACTTAACATTATGAATATAACTATTTAATTAAAGAATATTAATAATTGTTATTATATAAATACATGGTATATTACACTTATGACCAAAAAATGATTTGATCGCATGAGAAGAATGACCCCTTGCATTACATAAAACTATATGCTATTATGAATAAACTTAAATTTTAGAAGAACTATTTTTTTGGGATAGTTTCATGATATTTTCTAAATATAGGTGTATGAGCTATATATATTCTCAAAATATTTTAATTTCAGATATAGGTGGTGTGTGTAATACCTTTTTATGTTTTAATTTTACATCACATACATCCCAGGGAAGGGGAATTTCATTGTAAATGTTTCCAGTAAAAAATTACCATCACAAGCTACTATAAAATCAAAGTATGAGTGAAACCTGGTAGGGGAACTTCGTTCTGTTTCACCTTGATTCTAATGAGGGTATTTTATGTATGATTATGACTATTGTTTAGTTATAATCATCTCTCTGAGAGGATATTCTACTATATTATTAGAAGGATGATGAAAATCTAAAAATTGGTGAAACCCTATATGTTGGGGAGACTATTTTTTATTAGTCCCTCTCTTTAGATGATATTATCTTTCACAGGGATCTGTTTGCTATCATAGAATCTTTGATGATATCAATTTATTTTTTATATCATATTTATTCATGGAAAATTCATTTGAGAATAATGAAAATGTATTATGACATGAGACACTGATTCTGGTGGTCAGGTATGAAGCATGACATTGCAGATTATGTGTCTTGTAGTTACACCTGTGAACATATAAAGAGAAAGCATCTAAAAATTTCTTGTCTTATCTATAATTATCTAGTTCTAGTTTGGAAATGGGATTATGTGTCCTTGGAATTTTTTGTTGGATTACCGTATACCCTTCGAGGTAGAAATGTTTTCTTAGTGGTGACTGAATAATTGAGAATGTCAGCTCACTTCATTCTGATTAGGGACACCAATAAAGATGAATACTTGGGAATCCTATATGTGAAGGAGGTTATGAGGTTACACATGGTTCCCTTTTTCATTTTCTTACATAGGGATCCAGGGTTTACCTCCTGGTTCTAGAAGATTCTCCTTTAAGGAATTGTATGGTTTCCTGGGAAGGTCACATCTTTATTGGACATAGGTGGGTGAGGCCTCTCTTATAGGACCAATTTTTATTTAGGAGATGTCTTTGAAGATTTGAGATAAACATAAACATCTAGTTATAACTCAGAGTTAAAAAAATTGTGTGCGGATAGATTGTCTCTTCCTTTTGTGTTTTCATTGGTGATTGGGTTTTGTAGAATGTTTCTATTCAGTTGGGTCACAACTAGCATAGAAAAGAGGGAATGTTGGATCCGAGATAAATTAGACAATTTGAGTCCACTAACCATCTTGGGAAGTTTTATTATAGGTTTTAATTTCTAGTTTAGTTGATGGATATTCGTGATATTTTCCACATATCTCATCTTAGGAAGTACCACCCTGATCCCTCCCAAGTTTTGAGCTGGGAAAAAGTTGATTTGGAGCCTGATATTTTTTTTTAGAGTAACTAGTGGAGATAGTTAAGTCTCATGTAAAATTCATTCATGGGATGTTTATTCTATGAGTCAGATTATTATAATGAGATAGATTAAATTCTCATGAGACATGGGAACATGATTCATTGATGAGGGAGTATTGATCCCACCTTTTTTCAGACACCATTCTTCTACATGACTTCCCTGGGAAAGAAAGTCTTATGTTGAGTATTTTTTAACATTCCACTACCTTCATTCAGGTATTTCTAATATATAATTTCATTTACCTCTTTATTTGTATGTGTTTTGTGTCTCCCATGTACATAGAGTGTTTTTTAGAGAAAATGGACTAAATTTTAGGGAGGTATGTTTGTTGGAATTGATGGAGCATGGGTATAAATGTGAAAATGTATTAAAAGAATTTCCATTAGGGTATAGGTTTACTGGGGGGAGGGTCTAAGTGTTTTTGTGGAATCTTCCTGATGAAATATATCACATCATGAAAGGGTTAAATAAAGTGAATCAGTTGTTGGACTGATACCATGAACTGATTTAGAGAATGAATTGTAAATACCTCATGAAACTAGTTCTCATTGTGAAAAGTTCAATCATAATTAACTTTAATCCAAGTAAATGTGTTTGTGTATTATATTCCTTACATAGATTTCATGTCATGAACCCAGGATTCAGATAGTATAATTTGTGTGGACAATATATTTTAGGCACATCATGTATGATTTTATTTTCATTCGACTGCAGCCTCCACTACCCAAACCTAGGAGATCTCCCACTAAATTTTTGGGATCTCTCCTCCTTTAGAATCATTTTTTAGTGATTTATATTCATTTTTGTTTCATTATATCTCTCTAGTAAATTTACCATTCTACTTCTTCATTTTTTTGGTCTAATCAGTTCTACTACACTATATTTTCAGATCCATTGATTGTGTGGTGTTGATTATATTAACACTTTCAAGATCTATTGTGTGATATTCCTATGTAGGCTGACGTTTGTGTTTTTTATGGTGAAACATGTGTGTTTTTTATGTTATGTGTTTATTATCTTCTCCACCGACATTTTTTGTTGCCAAATTGATTCTAAGATGTAAGGATTCATTTTAGGTCATCCTTCATTGTCTTTTCAATCTTCTTTATTGGTGGATCCCACTATGGGCATGTGTAATTTGAATTTGAGGTAACTAGTTCCATATCTAGCATATGTTGGATGACCTTTATTGATTAAATTTTATAAAAAAAATTATAAATGAATTGGCATGTATTAATTGTGTGTGTGGAAATGATTTTTTTTGTGAAAAGTTGTTTGTACCCTTATTTGGTAAAATATTTATTTTCAATAAATTTTAAAATGGATATAGGAAATTATTTTCAATTCATGGTTTTGATGAAATGGTTTGGAAAATTCACCACATTGGAAGCCTTGGGTTCTTCGGTGGATGGTGTATCAATAATACTTTTCCTTTAATATTGTTGGGGGTTCACTCATGGGGTTTTCCTCTTTTCTTTAGGCCAATTATTCTAGGTTCATTCTTGACATGCTGGGAGGTTCACTATATGGGGTGTTCATATGCTCTCAATATTTGATGAATATGTCTAGAAACTTGATTCACATGATTTTATACGTTTGGTTATAAGTTTTATAAATGGATTTACCTATTTTGATCCTCGGTGTGATATTAATTGTTCCCTGGTTTATACTAATTTTAATATGATATGATATGTGATACCTGATTTTATTTTACTTATTTTATATATGTGATATTATTTAAAACTAATTTACCTATATTATTTAGAACTATGGAAAATGGGGGAAATATTTTACCATGCTTTTGATATAAGAACTGTTTAAATGATTATAACAACATGTTTTTTTAAGATCTTCATGTTCATATTGTTGTAAAGATACTTGATATAGAACAACTTAGTGGGATACTACTAATCATATTTATATCATACCCATCTCACCCCTTTGTTGACGTGTATACCTTGTTATTTATTTTTTTGAAAGGAAAGGAAAGGTGTTGTAGTGATGAAGTGTGGATTATGTTAGTTGTTTTTAGGTAGCTGAAGCTGAAATGGAAAGAGTTTTCCCATGATATCACATGGATTATCTATTTTGGATTTAATTTTCTTTTTATATTATACTTGCATCTTGGATACTATTTAGTTGTTTTTAGTAGTTTCACTTTCTATGTTTCCCTTTTTCAATGCAATATATTTAGTTTTTATTCTTATGTTGTTTTGTATTGTTATGTATATATACATATATTTTATGTTGTCTACTTAAGGTTAGTATAGATCATTACTTATCATTTTATTTGATGTATGGTTGCTAATAAACATCCCTTGGGGATCATGTACACCCTTTAGGTATGTGATGGTTCAGGTCGGGTACTATTTTTAGAGGGTACATGGATGGAGTTCTTCATAAGAATAATTACTATAGATCATAGAACATATTTATGGTTCTATGGTGTAAAAACCACTATGGACTATGTATGTCCTCATATTAAATCTTTTATCACTATAAAGGAAACAAAAAACTAGTTCTAGAGACATATAATACCCTCTTAATTGATGAACCATTCACCAATGTTCTCTGCACTATAAATACAGTCTCTAATGTTGTAGAATTCATCATAAAACTACTTCTCCCTAAGAATCATCTCAACAAGAGAGGAGGTCAAGTGATTTCATGCCAAAACATCCTCAGAATAATCCTCCCAAACTCCCTAATGGAACTAAGAAAAGATATGCATCAAATTCCACTCTTATAATGATTATATAATGGCCTTAGTTAGAAGTTTCGTGCACAAATCATCTGCAATGACATTCCACATCCATGGGTGTAGGAATTGTAGAAATCAAAATTCTATAGTTACTTAACCCAATGACTCAATCATAGTTTCAAATATTTTTAATAGAATATATAAATAAAGATTTTGGTTTTATAAAAGATGGTAAACCTCTCAACAAATAGATAATTCCCCCAAATCTTAAGTGCATGAATACATAACACGAGTTCATGATCATGGGTTATATAACACTTATCATGTGAACTAAGATGCCTAGAACCATAGGCTTCCACATGATCACCCTATAAAAGGACACAACACAAACCCAAAACCGATGCATCATAGAATGCCACATAGCCCTACCTAGCCTCGGTAAGAGTCAACATTAGACAAAGGTTAAAACATGATTCATATCCACAAAATATATATGACATTTCTCATCCCAAACAAAATTCACTCCATTTTGAGAGAGGGAGGTCAATTGATAATCTATCTTTTATAAATGTATGATGAATATATAGTAATATCCTAACAATCCCAAAAATCTCTCAATTTCAAAAACAATGCGATATTTCTCCCATGTCATAACATCTTTCACCTTCACAAGATCAACTGAAATACCATGTTTTGAGATCATGCGTCCCCAGAATATCACTTCCCAAACCCATAAATTACATTATGAAAACTCCACCTCACTTACTTTTGGGAATCAAGAAATATTATAAGGAAAGAACATTATAAAACATGATGAAAACTAAAAATATATAATCACTAAATGGATCATACTCTAAGTCAAAATAAAACACCAATATTACCCTACCTAAATCTAGAAAATATGGTCTGTCTCGACTCATACTTGGGTCCCATTCTACCAGAATAACATGTGACACCCCATCAGGTATAGTAAAGGAGACCCACCAAAGGAATCAATCAATCCAAGATTTACGAGGAATCAAAAAATCCATCCTAAAAATGAAATCTAGAGATTTTTTGTTAAGATCCAGGAAACTCTATGTATGGCCAATCACCAAAAAATATAAAATAGAATGAAGACCCCCAAACCCTACGCTATATTTGTTCTGAGGGGTGTAGTAATACCCATAACATATGAAAGAATCATCATAGAAAGATTCAGAAAATTTACAACTCATGTCTATATAAAACAATGAGATACATTGGTATAAATTAAAAACTTCACTGATTATAAATCCATATTGATGGTAGATTTTACTATTGTGGGACCTACATTAGATTCATCTGGAGGATCTTCCACTATGTGAGGAATCTTCATTCTAGATGATTTTAGCTAGAATACCTTACTATTAAAGAATCTTATTTCACAGAAGTAATTTTTTTAGATGATCTCATAACACTGAGTTGATTAGAAAATAAATTTTAGTACTTCTATAGGTGTCTTGAGTGACCACGTGAACTATAGATCTTGGGTGCCTCAGTGCAAACCCATTTTGAATACTCAACCTTGCCACGCTAGAAGAAAGTAAAAGGGAATCTTCCAAGAACTGAAATATATCTCTCTGACTCATGATATCTAAAACCACTATGGGACTCATCTTTATTCCTCTTTCCATTAATATAGCCCATATAACTTCTAGTGGGAGAAAAAGGAACTCCCTTTAACCCTAACATACCGACCATGTCTAAATCAACCATTAATGCTATATCCATCACATCATCATAAAAAGTGGGATTCTGTAAGTAAACATGAATTTAGATATTTGGGAAGAGACAATATTAAACTATCAATCCCTCATCTTCACATTGGATAAAACCTTTGGATAAAAATAAAAAATCTTAGCAAAACTATTCGCATACGATGTTATGGTCCTGTCTCCCTACTGTATGTTGTGAAATTCCATGGATTTTTTCATGATCATAAAATCTTGATATAAATAATTACTAAAAATAACTTTAATTAATTTCCAATATAATACATCATGATTCTTCTTTATCATCATCATATCCCACCACCTATTGTCAGGCCCCTTATACCTGACAGTGTGACACTATACTTTAATAGTATCCAGAATTTCCAACACCTCAAATGTAGTTCAATCATTTTCAACCAATCCTTATCCTATTAAAGAACTTTTGATCCATGTAACATAGGTGGTTTTTTAAGGATAAAATCTTGAAAATGTGATATTGACTCATCTTTTCAAGCTTCCATAATTAGAGCTTTATTGAGAACATGTTTCATTGAATATACTAAATATTTAATAGCATACACTACTATATCCACATTAATCAGTTCAAAAATAGGTTTCTCATATTGTGGTTAAATATTATATTCCTTTAATGGATTACTCATACACTTCACAGAGCTATAATACTACACAATATCCACATAAAACACTAAAAGCATCAATAAGGATATAATAATCATAAAATCAAAAAAATCACAAGAATATCAATTCCATTAGGCCAAAATCAAGATTGGTATTACAATATACCAAGATGAAAATCATGGATAATTATAGAAAACATATCAAAACATTCATGAAGACACTTCTCCCCAAACACTAATGGTGGCATAAGGCTTTTTACAGTGAGAACATTCCATGAATTTTCTCAAAAATACCTCTTATGTCCCGTAAATAATACATCCTTTATATTATGATAACCCACTATGTAATGAAATTAAAGAAATATTGGAAACATTCACCTTTGATCCCACTAGTTCATAAAAAATCCAAGATACCATGTACCATGATACTCAATCTTTCACTGAAATTGACAGAATGGCATTCCTATCCTCCATTGTTCAGTGAATAGAACCTTCCTTCACACATGAATAATGACAGAATTATTTGATACAAAAAATAGTAGACACTAAAAAATACATGTTAGTATTCTCTAAAATCTAAAATAATTAATTATTAAATGATGACAATTAAAATAGTACCAAAATGATACATCGATAATAAAAGACCATGTTATCCAATGTGAGGCTCAAATATAAACCCATGGCATAAGTAGATCACATCTATACTGGTCACCTCCATTAATCTGGGTCTCAAAGATCAAGAACATCCACCACCTCCAAGTGGATTTTTCCCCTTTCTCAGACATAGAATATGAAAATCTACAAACAACCAAAGGAAAAGGAAGGGTGTGAGATATAAATCCCAATAGGGTCTCACCAAGCATTCCTTAATAAACATTATAACAATTAAACCACTCATTTTTACATTTTTAATATAAAAATTCATGGTGCGTAATTTTCATATTTTCAACAAATAAATTATTTCAATTTAGTAATAGAGAAGATATATCAAAATAGGATTGAATGAATAGTTTATATAAATAAATTAAATTAAATCATTTGGTATGAATAAAATGTTTTATAAATCAGTGGAAGATAATAATAAAACTAGGTTTATCATAGAAATATCTATCTAGATCTATAGTACGTTAGTTTTTGGTAATAGGATCCTCACACTACTCATTAGTGATCTTGGATCAATGTGTGCACACATCCATGTACATAGTCCTTCGGGACTCAACTCCCTATCAGGGGAAAAAACCATGCAGCAATTTTTTAATTTTGGTGTTGTAATCATCAAACTAGTTCTAAAGGGACATATCCTAACATGCTTATTCTATTTACTACTAACTACCTAGTATTACATGAGATTATTTCAATCAATGAATCAACCATGTTAAAATAAATCATATCATTTAAGTAAAAAATAAAGTTACCCATATTATGTTTTCAAGATTCTTTTCAAATTTTAAAAAATGTCATAGGTTTTCATCAATTCAAGAAACTTTTAAATCAAATTTCAATTTAAGAAATTTATATTTGGTTTCAATATCAAATAATTTCATCAAATAAATTTCAAAATCAATCTATCATTCATCTCAAATAAACCCAAAAAATTCAAATTCCATTTCAATTATGATCTTTTTTCTCATTTTCTATTCCTTTTCAAAATAAAACATCAATCACCTCAAATATGGGTTTTCAAATCATGTAAAAATACTTTTCAAATCAATCAAGAAATTTAAATATTTCAACTTTAGGGAAAAAAATAAGAAAAAAATACCTTTAATCAATAATAATATGATCAAATTCATGAAATTGGGATTCCAATGATGAATTAATGGTGATGAAGATCAAGAGAAACTCATATAAACACCATAAAAAATCACATATTTGATCTATCATAAAAAGGGGGATCCATCACTCTCAAACGATAGAAGACAATAAAACATAGAAAATAAAAATAAGGAGAGATCAATTACCATAGGGAAATCAAAAGCTTCCTTTTATTCCTTTATCCAATAAGAAAGGAGTTTAGTGGAGTCAACATGCCTTTTGGGAGCCTTCAAGAGAAAAAAGTTCTAATGATAGTATATTAAGATAAAATTAAATATAAAATAGGGAATAAGGAAATTATGTTTGTAAAAGAACATAGCACACTGGAATTCACATGGTCACGATACATAAAGGATTAAAAAAATCATACCATGATGTAACCTCCTTAGACAATGTCGTAACCACCCCTAGAAAATTGACCACCTAAAACAGGGCACAAACCTCACCCAGAACCTCTACACCAAGTTTAAATCTTTAATACGAAATAGGAACGATGCCATAGATATTCCAAAATATTTGGTATCACCAAAATTAAAAAAACAAGTCTCTATGAAATTGAAATCCCTCCATGGTACTGCTATACTAAAATTGGAAATAGCTCTGAAAAATAGTTTAATGTTCCCCTACACCACAACCTGGTGGTCCATGACACAGATTGACCTCTCCATGTTTCATCCCATATATCATGGTCAAACTCTCTACATAAAAATTTATACTTGGGATTAATTAATAAAAAATACATACATCCACAAACATTTGTTCATTTCCCCTAATAAAAACTATCCAACCACAAATGGCATGAAACTCACCCACAAAATCAAAGAAAAATAAGTGTCAATAAACACCCAGAAGAAGGTAAAAAAAATTACATATGAAATTTTAAATTGTAATGATATGGGTACACTCTTATTGACCCCTATTTATCATTGAATGCGGGGATATACTACTGAAATGTTTAATGGCATGCTTAAATAATGAATAGTTGTGGGTGTTCCCCATGGACTATGTTTAGTTATTAAAGGAAATGTGACTATCTATTTGTTTACCTTGAGTGTCTCTTAGATTCAAATATAAAATTCCTTAGATGAGGTCATAAGGCACTTTAAACTTAATTAATTATAAATGGATAAGTGGTTTTGGCCTTAATGCTCATCACCATTCATTTGTAATTATTAGGTATGATTTTCCTCTTTAATATTTGAATTTATCAGACAAGGTGTTCTTTATTATAATTATTAGATCTTACTGGACATGATGTTCCTAATAATAAATATTTGAAATTATGGGCATGGTACCCCATATTTTTACTTACTAAATTGTCTGTCATGGAACCCAAAAACATTACTTATTATACTGTCAGGCATAGTTATCTTATCAATACATCAAATAAAACATGTTGAACAGGGAAAACCTTTTCATAATTATTACTATTATTGTTATTTTAATGGTTGTTCATGGTACCCCTTATTAGTTACTATGAATTTTTGGATATGATTCCCATTGTCAATTTGATTAGATTTTTAGATTGATTCCCCTTATTTATACCTGAAATAAATTATATTAACATTGAATATGGATTCCTTGTTTATCTACGATGGGTCCCAATTGCTTTTATGTAAAAGTTTGTGTGAAGAGAAATTCCATCTTAGGACAATGAAGGTGGTATTGGATGGGTATCTCATGAGGAACCTGGTATGATATAGTCTTTATATTTAAAAACATCTTTTATCATACATGTAAACTATAAAATTTTATATCCATAAATAGGATTTTCATTATATGTAGTTGGTGTTGGCCTACTATGTTTTACTCACACCTTTTTTTGGTTGTCATTTGGTACTTTGAAATATCTCTTGGTTGGAGGATATTTTATTAGATTGTTCTTTCTTGCTGCTACTCTCTATGGAGTAGGATTTGACATGGATACGTGGTTCAGGAATGTACTCAATCTTTTTAAAAGAGTTGGTAATTTTGATTAATATATACCTTTTCTTTATAGACCAGTTGTATGTATTATGTTCTATATAATTACTACTTTTATTATAACTCATAATGTTCAGGAATTGTTGGTTTGTATTCAAAATTCGATAGTATAACATTACTTATCATTAATTATTATTTTCCAAAACATCACATATATTATACTTTAGTTGTATTTGGTATCAAACCAGAGGGTATAGTCTCCCCAGGCTCCACCATTAGACCCCTGCTTATAGTTCTCATCCTCTAATGTATGGGGAGGAGTGTTGTTGTCATATGGATAACGTGATCAGGGAACCAGATTTGTAGCTCTTGGGATGAGACATGAAAAAATTATATCAGAGCCCATTTCTCTTTTTCTTACTATTTTGGCCAAGTAGATATGAGACTAGGAATGGGTTATCAAATGGTATATTTCTTTTTTCTAGATCTAATTAACCCATTATCAAGGGAAATATCATTTTTACAGGGATGATACTATTGTTTATGTTGTTTGACATTACAAATTATTTTTATTTCACCTTAGGTGATTATTGTATTATCATTATATTACTGATTTTTTAGATTTACTATTTAGAATGGTATGTTAGGAGATGAGGTGGGTTCAGGCATCATTTCATGCACATAGGATTGACATGACATTATCATGCTTATCAGTATACCTTGATTATGTGATTATATATCATGTTTCTCTATACATCATGATTGTCTGATTAATTACCATGCTTACCTATATACCAAAATTATGTGATTTATTATGATGTTTACTGTTATTGTCGACTGATGTGATAAATTAATTTTTATAGTTATTATGAATTATTGGTTAAATAAATTATCAACATCAACCTAAATTGTGTCTTCCCATATGGCTTGATGATGGTATTCTATCTGACCATCCTGATATCTAGTAAATAAATTAAATGAATTTAAATTAGTAAATGAATTAACATAAATGTAAACATTAAAATTAAAAGAAATATTCTAATTTCTAATGAGTTAAAATTATTTATTATAGATATCAGTTAAATTTTCTTTCAATCAAAACTTGTAAAGGCTGTATACCTTCTTAATTTAGGAATGGTGACCTATATAATTGAATCCTTATGTGGTTCACTCGACCCTTAATGGTGAGTTTCTCCATTATATGATTATATAGTGAACCCATAAGGGTGTATCTAATTATAAACTAATCATCTGTTATTAGGTTTCACTTAAATGGTATTCCAATCATAATTTATATAGTGATGACTACATAAATTGGGAATGTATAACTAAATAACTGAATCTATGTTGGCTTGAGGGGGCTCTAATAGGTCACCTTTATCTTTATATTCCTCTGTACATAACACCATGGGGGGATTATTGTGATAAATAAAGTTGGTTATATGAATATTCAAAAGCCACATATACGATGTTTCATATAATTTTATAGTAGAATATTAATTTTTTGATCCACCTTATTTGATAAAATATATTTTTTTTATTTTGAGATTTATTTTTAGGAGGCGTTAACTAATTAAAGTGAAAATTAAAACCTAAAATGTTTTTTTATATATAGTTTGGAATTGAAATGTTATTTAACTATGGTAGTTGTGTGATTTATGAATAAATGAAATGTTTTATTAAATAAATTAAGAGATAATTTTCCTAAATTTATATAGTATGTTAGTTAAATGGAGTGGTTTGTAAATATTCTCTATAACCGGTTCTTGAAATTTCATATATCATATCCACTTAAATGTTATGATAAATAAGAATTAATTAAAATGTAGGAATTAAAATATTTTGGTAATGCTAATAACGATGGGCCCTAATGTAAGGGTAAGTTCTATTGATACTTAGAGTTTCTTTTAATTGAATCTTGTATGTTACCCATGGATACTAGTGCATTTTCAATTGTTTTGTACATAAATGATATTTAGTATACATTAGTTTCATTTTATACATATTTATAATTTAAAATATAATGCATCATGTTAAAATTAGGGTCTAGTATGGTTGAGGATTCACCCCTAGATATATGAAATTGGTAAATTTTTTAGGTGTGTTTCTATGCACATTATGTACTATCCATTTGGCCATTGAGTCTGGTAGGCTCATTGATAAACAAAACGATAGCATGGGTGGGTGGATGTTTATTTGGTAATGTGAAGATCAAGGGTTATTTCTATATGTGGATACCTAGTGAGTTTCATATATATATCACTTCACAATGATATCATAACCCTCAAGGGAGTAGTTCCTTACGAGGAAGATCAATGAAAATCATGCCAAGGTAGCCTGAAGATTAGAAGGTGGTTCCATAATTTTTATGATGACAGGTTCAACCGTCACAGGTCAATGATATCCTTACCTACTTCTAGATATAACTATTAAGAGATAGTTTTTATTATCATTATATTCTCTGTAATAGAATCCATTTAGTGGTACATGCTTATCATTCAAGAGACCTTACGACTAGTCGGATGGACATTGTGGCCCTATTTTTTGAATATGATCAATATAATAAGATGTAAGATCTAAAATAATTTATTTTTAACTAAATTATAATCAATTATTTGGATTTTTTTATCTAGTGGAACTTATGAGAGAGTTTTTACATGATTTAAATATGCCTTTATAGGTGGCTGGATTGGTTTTATGCTCTTTTAGAGAATGATACATGGAAGGTGCTCAAGTTTCTATTTTTGGCATGATTTTCCCTTGATTTTTTCTTTAAATAACCCTCAAGTTATTTCTTATTGAGACTACTTTTGAAGGGTAAGAATATTTGTGTTCCTATATATATTGACCAGTGGTGGTGCGATTGTCACTTTATATTTTGAAATTATTTCATGAGATCGACCATTGTTCACTAAATCATGGAATTAGTGTTGTGCTTGATTTTGAAGAGGATATCTAAGTGATATCCTAGCATGTTAAAAAGAAAAATTCCATGTAGAATGGCCAGTTTGGCCTTGTTTATGGATGGATCATGAAATAATGAGTCATATCTTGAACTAAGTGTTTTGGTATTATAGACATCATGTGTATGATTAGTTTATTTATAACAATATACGCATGGTAAATAGTAAATATGAAATGTTGTTGAGTAGTGGGGATTGGTCCATGGATTTAAAGTTTCAAATTTTTTGTATATGGGCATTGCGACCAAGGGATTTAGGTAAATTAAGGTTTTGTTATAAGGAGGGCTATCATTGAAAAGAACTGGGTACCTTGAGATGGTTTACCCATGGGTGGAACTTGAAATGAATTTTCAGGTGATGTGGTGTCAAGTGTTGTTTAAATAAGGGATGAAATGTTTAACATGATCTTAGCTTGGGGAGAGAAATACAATTCTATTGATGAGATCTTTACATACTCATAGTTATTAGGTGATCACACCCCATATCCTTATATCATCCATGTATGTTGGGAAAGCATAAATTTTATGCTAATACAGCTAAATATATTTCTTTTCTTGACTTATGAAATCCTTGATATTTATTATTAAGTAGAAGTTCAAGATAATATAGATGGTGGTGAAGGAATTACTGGTTTTTTAAGGGTGGTAACCATCATTGTAATTTGAAACATGATTAACAACTTTCTAACCATTCTTTAGAAGTTGGAGTGGGTGATGGGTGATGTATATGTTATAAATCATAAGTGAGATTATTTTTATCTTGGAAAACTATCATGTATGAGAAGGGATGGTGAATCCATTATAGTAATCTGAAAATTATTTCATTGGTATGATGGAAAGGACTCTTCTAATGTAACACCCCAGGTAAATGAAGAATATGAAATTTTTATATTTATCCATATTTTTTGAATAAAATGTTAATATTAATTTAAAGGGAACTCTATGCTCTATGGCGTACCCAATACGCAACAACGTGTTTCTTGGAAATCGTACGTTGCACTCTAATAATAAAATAATATTATTTTAAATGGTAGTTAACACTTATCTGTTGTAATGGAGGGAATGAATATAACTAACTAGAAAATGATTATATATGTTTTTAAAATATTTCTACTTTTATCCAATAAATGTTAGAGGCTTAAAATGCGAATGAATCAAATTTTAAGCGTAAATATTATAATATTCTTTAAAAGGTAGATTAACCGCCTTTTGAGGGTTAACCCTTTTCAAATACACTTGTTGACAATTTTATATGTTATATTGGACCAAATAAAATCTTTCTTTAGAATCGGGATATCAAAATTTACTTTGTGTAGGATTTTATAATGTTTTTGATAAAGTCCATTTTTAATGAATTAGTGAAAAATGTTGTATTTTAATTCAAAGCCTCTTTTTAATCTAATTTATTTATATGATTATATCGTCTTTTGAATTGTTTTTAAAGTGAAATTATAATATATTTTTACCATTTAATCCAATGGAGGTCATTGGAATTAATTTCACTTTGAAATTGGACCTAAACTAGTGTCAATATTTTAATAGATATTGTTTCTTAAAAACATGCTATTTGTTTTGACAGAGGAAATTAATTATTAAATTAATTAATGCAACTTATATGTTTTTAATTTTTTAAAATATCCATCATTTTTGAATTTGAAATATCAAATATATCTTAGGGTAAATATTTGGTATTTTTCTGAAAAACTTCAATTTTTGATGAATAATGAAACCACTAAGTGGTAGTTAAAAAACTAATTTTTCATTTAAACAAAACTTTACCACTTATGTGATTTGAATTTAAAAAATAAGATATACATGGTTGTCATTAGGATTTAAAATGTGGTACAATGGGATTAAAATAATTTTTTGGTGAATAGTAACTTTTGAGTTTTGTTAATCGCAATTAGAGGTAATTAGTGTAATTTAAGATAAAAATGATATTATAAACATATAAAAATATCTTGACACATGTCCTAACCTTATTGATTAGGTCATTTCCGATGAAGACAATCCATGGGTCAATTTTTGGGACCCCATGGAGCCACTTGGGTAAGATAATGACATTAATACCTTTTATTTAAAGTAAAAATAAAAATATCACAAACATGTATTATTTTACCAAAACAATTTTTAAATGAGGTTATATAAGTTATATTTTTTACTATAAATAATCATTAGATATATAAAAATATTTCCTATGACATGGTAATTTTTTATAATTTTTAGACATCAAAAATAAAAAATTATTTATGACAAAATGATGATGCAATGTTTACGTCATTAATGAATGATTTAACTAAATAAGAAAGGAATGTTTAAAATAATATCAAAAACTTGTCCAATTCGTATTGGATGATTTTATTTAGAACATTTACCACCTTATCTTATACTTTAATGATTTTTTGAGATTTATAAACAGAAGTTCATTTTATAATAAAATAATAGTTTCAAGATTTCCAAAAGAGCCCCTCTTCTCCCTTATAAAAAGACCCCACTTCCTACCCATTTCTCACACTTCTCAAGACATTTGGCTCGAACAACCTCTACTAAAATAATCTCCCAATATCCCTCTATTCATCCTAGAAGACTTACCTTAGGCAGGAAGCTCTTCAAGAAACCCTTTTGGTTCAAACCAAGAGGAGTTACCCAATTTAAAGGTAATGTTCTCTCTTATGTTATTTTGTTTTATTTTTCTTCTCCAACCCCATAAACTCTTTTTATTTATTTATTTTGTAATGAAAACAGTATATAAAATACACTAGGATGTTTTTATGAGATGTATTCGATCTAAACATACACACACCTCCGTCTAATGGTTAAAGAACATACTATTTCCGTGGATGGCGAATTACTGCCTCACAAAACGATGATTGTTCTATCTTCTCCTACCACCTATCATGGTGGACATTATGATGGCACTATATTTATTTATGATATATATTATATTTATTTTCCTCTATATTCTTCTGTATTTTACATTTAAAACACATCTTTTTGCTTTGCATGTTGTGCAAATGCGATAATTTCATTTGAGGAAGTTTGGACTACCGCCCCCTCAAGTGATGTGACTCGTTAATGCAATACATGGAATGTGTAAAGAATGAAATTAATGAACTTATGTGAACTATATAACATATATATTATAATGGAATTATAATATATATATATATATATATCTCATTTAGTTTTAATTCCATTAAATACGAAATAGAAATGAAAGTAGCGTTCATGCGTACGTACGGCTTACTGTCTCCATGAACGGTGAATTTCATTTCTTACCTTTAAATGTTATGTAATATTATAAATGAAAGTATATACTAGATATATATGATATATATGATATCTACATAATGAATATTATTCTGGATATAATGGATATTTTACCACATGAACAACTTGTAATTATAAGAAGTTTATTTTTTGACTCAAGTACCAATGATCGACAAAACGACCATTATAAACTTAAATAATTACATAATGTTCATAACATGGTAATAAGTGATATAAAAGGAATAATTAACTTGAAAAAGTTTATTAATTAGGTAGAAATTAACTCTAGTTTATTATTCAGGAATATAAATAAACGAACAAGACAAGTCGGACTTGAGGTAAGGGATCCTACCTCTCTTTTTCTTTTTAAGTACTCTCTTTTATGTCATTTATTTTAAGCTCCTCTTTCTTATGTTGTGGGATGTTTTTTTATATTCCTATTATTGTATATTTTATTTTCATATGATTATAGACCCTATTTGATCTCATCAATCCATTTTTTGGAAGTTTTAAGTGGCGTTGTTAGGCTGCCGAGTTTTCATAAAGGATTTTTATCTCACTTTGTGTTCCCGTGAGATTCATGCTACATTTCCCACTATTTCCTTTTTTGTGGTGTATTTAATTCCCATAATTTTATTCTTTTTGTGATATAAATTAATTTATGGGTATTTAAATCTTTACTATTTGACCCTTCTTTCATGGGGTGTACGTTTCGAAAGTTACCCAAATCGGTAAGGGAACCTTTCACCCTCCTCTTTTTAAAAGACTTCTTTTGTTATGTCTTTTAATTTACACCTTATTATGTTGGGATATTTTTTTCTATATCCTTATTGATGTAAATTTTATGTCCATGTAATGAGATACCATTTTCTCTCTCATCAAATCATTTTCTGAATTTTAAAGTGACGTTGTTAGGCTGTCGAATTTTTTCAAGGGAACTTCTTAACTCAATTTCAATTATTTGAGTTAAACTAGTACTCCTTGAATATATCATTATATGAATATGTGTGAATGAATATGGTTGTTTTACACTTAATATCCACTTATATTGGGTGTATCTTTATTTTTCACACATAAGTATGTAATTGATTTATCCTTAATCTAAGGATACCGTCTTTATAAGGGACTTCATCTCAATCATTTTTTATTGAGGATTCCTTTGATTTATACACGACTTCATTTTATATGTTGTATAAACCCCTTTTGACTTTTCATTTCATTCAAAGGGAATCTTTTCTCTACGAATCGTTTTACTAAATGACAAGAAGTATGTTTCTTTTTTACATACGCGGTGACAACGACCTTTCCGCCACAAGTATTATTTAATCTTTGGCTTCCTTAACAAGCCATAATGTTTTTAAAAAAGGAAAAAATAAATACCTTATACACTTTTATGTATTTTGGTAAATAAAATGGTTTTGATGATGTTTGGATTATATCAATGTGTTGTATTGATATCTTTGATTGAAATGTGGAAATGTTATGTTTACTTTATACATGTTTTATGTGATACGATTATGTTATGGTTCTTGGGAATTGTTTATGAATTCGGGTGGTTCTGTGATAAACTAAGGGCGGGTGATCCCGAGATATATCTACAATTCATTGGGTAACGTGAAGGAGTTAAACGCTAAGGTTTCTCCAAAGAGATTTAGGGAATATACTGTGGTGGGTATTCCAAACGTAACCATGAGGGTTGCTCCCTACGTAAGAATGTTATGAATTCCTCAAGTTACCTTTATGTCTTATGATTTCTATGAGTTATTCATAAATATTCTTATTTCATGAGGCATGTTAAATGATTATGTTTTATGAGTAAAGTATGTTTTCATTGATTCTTATGTACCCATGGACTAATGTTTCCTTTCTATATTTTTATATCCTTTACTGAGCTTTTTATGCTCATCCCAAGTTTTTGAAATGTTTTCCACAGGACTTAAAGTGGAATAGGGTCAAGGATGGAATCAAGGAAATTTTTTTCTGTCTAGAACATGGAAATATACATGACTCTTTTGTTCAAGCATTTTTTTTGTGAAAAAATGGAAACTGAGTAGATGTGTCTACTTTGTAATCTTTGAGATGTAATAGTTATGTCCTAATTCTCTAAAACTCTAAACCTGAAAAGATCCTCAATGTGAATTATTCATTTAATTCAATATTAAGTAATGTTATAAGGCCAGGTCCTTATAGTTGGTATCAAAGGTCGTTTTAGATAATTTTAGAGGTTAGGATATTCTTTAAGCATAAGTGACATTACCATAATGGCTAGGATTTTAAAAAGAGTCATATTTTTTAGATAAAGTGAATAAGTAAATATATCTTAGTGTTTTTCTTCATCATTAAAACATGATAATTTCATTGATATACTCACACTGACATTTTTTTGGTTTTAGTAAATGGATGGATCTAGCAGGCACCAAAATGAAAATGGGTTTAAAGGAAGCTATGGTGGATCCCTGATTAAGAGACTGGATGAAATGGGGGATTCAATGACAAATCTCATGGTTATTCTAAACCAACTATCAAGAGTCATGATCAACTACTTGAACCTTGGTGAGTTATCTAATGCATCATGTACGAGAGAACCAAATCGATGTGGAAGTTCAGGTAATAATTATAAAGGTAACCATTAGGGTTTAAATGATCCTTACTTTTGAGGTAATTATGGGTTATTATATGTTATGATGGAATATGAACGACATGAGATAAAATTGAGGTTAAATTATGTTATGGTTATTTTTGAATATTTTATCACTTTTTGTGGAATGTTATAAGAATTATGTAGTTTTTGAAAAAGGACAACACATAGACCGTGTGACAACCTGTCGCGTCGGACGAAGCTGCGGGAATCGAACCCACAACCAAAGTGCGACTGGTATTTATCGCCTACCAATGGACTATGTGAAGTACCTGGTTAGTTTGACTAATTCTTTTAAGTTATATGATCTTATGAATCTAGAATAAGTTGATTTTGGGTTATCTATGGAAATTATAAACCTATCATGGAGGATATGTGATTAGGTTAATTACTTTTCAGTATGATACTTTAAGAGTAAATGATGATTGGAGATAAATGTTAAGGTTTGTCTTGGAAGACTATGTGATTAAATCCTTCAAATATTTGGGTTTTAATCTTAGTTTGTTTACTTTGAAGAATTTTATGGATGGATGTTTATTGAATGGTCTTTATTGAACTTTGGTTATTGTTTGAAAAAAATTAGATATTAAGATTAGATTTTTTTAAGGATTATCCTTTTTGTGTATTATCTGATCTTGTACTAACCTTTTTGGTTTTGTTTTTGGTTAATTTCTAAAGAAATGGGAAATATATAGTTCTCTTTTTTGGATTAGGTGATTCTCAAGAAGTTGATTATAGTACTCTTAATGTGAACAAGTCTTCTTAAATACTCATCTTTTGAAGAAAATATGAGTTTGTGTAAGAAATCTAGTAAAAGTTTAAAGTCTACATGACAAGTAAGTATGTTTCTTTATGATTTAGTTAAGCTCATAAATAAATTCCTCAATGAAAAGTAACTTAATACTAAAATGTTGTCTGCTAACTTTTCCTACTGGGGAATCAAATACCGTTTAACCCATCACAAGTTAGTGATTTTCTGGTGGTTAACTTTCTCCTAAACATGTTTTCTATCACTCTCTCTCAGAACATGACCCTTTTTTCTTCCATATCCATGTTTTCCTACATGGAATCCTAGTATGGGTTAACTCGGGTGACCTCTGTACTTCTCTTTCTTTCTTTTAAAGTGATAGGTTTGCTGACTCTTTTTCTGATGTGGGACTTTCAATGAAGTTTCCGAGCCCAATTTTTTAAAATTGTGAGGACGCAATTCCCAAAAAGGGGGGAAGGATGTAACACCCCAGGTAAATAAATAATATGAAATTTTAATATTTATCTATATTTTTTGAATAAAATGTTAATATTAATTTAAAGGGAATGCTATGCTCGATGGAATACCCAATACGCAACAACGAGTTTCTTGGAAATCTTACATTGCACTCTAATAATAAAATAATATTATTTTAAATGGTAGTTAACGCCTAACCATTGTAATGGCAGGAATTAATAGAACTAACAAAAAAATGATAATATATGTTTGTCTAATTTTTTACTTTTATCCAATAAATTTTAGAGGCTTAAAATGAAAATGAATCCAATTTTAAGCGTAAATATTCTAATATTCTTTAAAAGGTTGATTAACCACCTTTTGATAGTGAACCCTTTTTAAATCCACTTGTTGAAAATTTTATATTTTATATTGGACCAAATAAAATCCTTCTTTATAATCAGGATATCAAAATTTAATTTGTGTAGTTTTTTGTTATTTTTTTGATAAAGTCCATTTTTAATGAATTAGTGAAAAATGTTGTATTTTAATTCAAAAACCCTTTTTAATCTAATTTATTTATATTATTAGATCATATTTTGAATTGGTTTTAAAGTGAAATTAGAATATATTTTTACCATTTAATCCAATGGTGGTCATTGGAATTAATTTCACTTTGAAATTGGACTTAAACTAGTGTCAATCTTTTAATAGATATTGTTTCTTAAAAGCACACTATTTGTTTTGACAACGGGAATTAATTATTAAATTAATTAATGAAACATATATGTTTTGAATTTTTTAAAATAGCCATCATTTTTTAATTCGGAATATCAAATATAGATTAGGGTGAATTTTTGGAATTTTTCTAAAAAACTTCAATTTTTGATTAATAGTGAAACCACTAAGTGGTAGTTAAAAAACAAATTTTTTGTTTAAACAAAACTTTACCACTTATGTGATTTGAATTTCAAAAATCCTACATACATGGTTGTCATTAGGATGTAAAATTTGGTTCAATGGGATTAAAATAATTTTTGGTGAATAGTAACTTTTGAGTTTTGTTAACCGCGATTAGAGGTAATTAGTGTAATTTAAGATAAAAATGATATTATAAACATATAAAAATATTTTGACACATGTCTTAACTTTATTGGATAGTTCATTTACGACCAAGACAGTCCATGGGTCAATTTATGGGACCCCATGGAGCCACTTGGGTAAGATAATGACATTAATACCTTTTATTTAAAGTAAAAATAAAAATATCACAAACATGTACTATTTTAGTAAAACAATTTTTACATGAGGTTATATAAGTTATATTTTGGACTATAAATACTAATTAAAAATATAAAACAATTTCCTACAAAATTGTAATTTTTTATAATTTTAAGACATCAAAAATAAAAAATTATTTATGACACAATGATGATGTAGTGTTTACGTCATTAATGAAGGATATAAGTAAATAAGAAAATAATTTTTAAAATAATATCCAAAACTTTTCCAATTATTATTGGATGATTTTATTTCGAACATGGACCACCTTATATTCTACTTTAATGATTTTTGGATCTTTATAAACCAAATTTCATTTTATAATAAAATAATAGTTTCAAGATTTCCAAAAGAGTCCCTCCTCTCCCTTATAAAAAGACCCCACTTCCTATCCATTTCTCACACTTCTAAAGCCCTTTGGCTCAGCCAAAATATAATCAAATAATATCCCAATATCCCTATCTTCATCCTAGAATCCTTACCTTAGGCAGGAAGCTCTTCAAGAAACCCTTTTGGTTCAAACTAAGAGGAGTTACCCGATTTAAAGGTAATGTTCTCTCTTATGTTCATTTGTTTTATTTTTCTTCTCCAACCCACTAAACTCTTTTTATTCCTTTATTTTGTACTGACACCAGTATCTTGAATATACTAGGATGTTTTTATGAGAATTATTAGAGCTACACTTACACACACCTCCGTCTAATGGTTAAAGAACATATTGTTTCCGTGGATGGTGAATTACTCCCTCACGAAACGATGATTGTTCTATCTTCTCCTACCACCTCTCATGGTGTCCATTATGATGGAAAAATATTTATTTATAATATATATTATATTTATTTTCCTCTCTATACTTCTGTATTTTAAATTTAAAACACACCTTTATTATTTTCATGTTGTGCAAATGCGATAATTTCATTTGAGGAAGTGTGGACTACCGCCCCCTCAAGTGATGTGACTCTTTCATGAAATACATGGAATTTGTAAAGAATGAAATTAATGAACTTATTTGAACTATATAACATATCTATTATAATGTAATTATAATATATATATATATCTCATTTATTTTAAATTCCATTAAATACGAAATAGAAATGAAAGTAGCGTTCATGCGTACGTACGGCTTACCGTCTCCATGAACGGTGCATTTCATTTCTTACCTTTAAATGTTATGTAATATTATAAATGCAAGTATATACTGGATATATATTATATATATGATATCTACATCATGAATATAATTCTATATATAATGGATATTTTACCACATGAACAACTTGTAATTATAAGAAGTTTATTTTTTGACTCAAGTACCAATGATTGACAAAACGACCGTTATAAACTTAAATAATTACATAATGTTAATAACATGGTAATAAGTGATATAAAAGTAATAATGAACTTGAAAAAGGTTCTCAATCAGGTATAAATTAACTCTAGTTTATTATTCAGGAATATAAAGAAACGAACAAGAAAAGTCAGACTTGAGGTAAGGGATCCTACCTCTCTCTTTGTTTTTAAGTACTCTCTTTTATGTCATTTCTTTTAATCTCCTATTTCTTATGTTGAGGGATGTTCTTTTATATTCCTATTAATGTATATTTTATGTTAATATAATAAGAGACACTATTTGATCTCATCAATCCATTTTTTGGAAGTTTTAAGTGGCGTCGTTAGGCTGCTGAGTTTTCGTAAGTTATTTTTATCTCACTTTGTGTTCCCGTGAGATTCATGCTACATTTGACACTATTTCCTTTTTTGTGGTGTATGTACTTTCTATAATTTTATTCTTTTTGTGATATAAATTAATTTATGGGTATTTAAATCTTCACTGTATGACCCTTCTTTCATGGGGTGTACGTTTCGAAAGTTACCCAAATCGGTAAGGGAACCTTTCACCCTCCTCTTTTTAAAAGACTTCTTTTGTTATGTCTTTTAATTTACACATTATTATGTTGGGATATGTTATTATATATCCCTATTGATGTAAATTTTATGTCCAAGTAATGATATACCATTTTATCTCACATCAAATCATTTTCTGAATTTTAAAGTGACATTGTTAGGCTGTCGAATTTTTCAAGGGAACCTCTTAACTAAATTTCAGTTCTTTGGGTTAAACTAGTACTCCTTGAATATATCATTATATGAATATTTGTGAATTAATCTGGTTGTTTTACACTTAATATCCACTTATATTGGGTGTATCTTTATTTTTCACATATAAGTATGTAATTGATTTGTCCTTAATCTAAGGATACCGTCTTTATAAGGGACTTCGTCTCAATCTCCTTTTATTGAGGATTCATTTGATTTATACATGAATTTCTTTTATAAGGTGTATAAAACCCTTTTGAATTTTCATTTCATTCAAAGGTAATCTTTTCTCAATGAATAATTTTACTAAACGACAAGAAGTATGTTTCTTTTTTTCATACGCTGTGACAACAACCTTTCCGCCGCGAGTATTATTTAATATTTGGCTTCCATAACAAGCCATAATGTTTTTAAAAAAGTAAAAATAAATACCATATACACTTTTATGTATTTTGGTTTTTAAAATGGTTTTGATAATATTTGGATTATATCAATTTGTTGTGTTGATATCTTTGATTGAAATGTAGAAATGTTATGTTTCCTTTATACATGTTTTATGTGATACGATTATGTTATAATTCTTGGGAATTTTTTATGAATTCGGGTGGTTCTGTGATAAACTAAGGGCGGGTGAGCCTGAGATAGATCTCCAATGCATTGGGTAACATGAAGGAGTTAAATGATAAGGTCTCTCTGAAGAGATTTAGGGAATATACTGTGGTGGGTATTCCGAACGTAACCATGAGGGTTTCTCCCTACGTAAGAATGTTATGAATGCCTCAAGTTACCTTTATGTATTGTGATTTATATGAGTTATTCATAAATCTTATGATTTCATGAGGTATGTTAAATTCTTATGTTTTATGAGTAAAGTATGTTTTAACTGATTCTTATGTACCCATGGACTAATGTTTCCTTTCCATATTTTTATATCCTTTACTGATCTTTTTATGCTCATACCAAGTTTTTGAAAAGTTTTATACATGAATTAAAGTGGAATAGGGTCAAGGATGGAATCAAGGAAATGTCGTGTTGTCTAGAACATGGAACTATACATGACTCTTTTTTCCAAGAATTTTTATTTTGTGAAAAAAAAAATGGAAACTGAGTAGATGTGTCTACTTTGTAATATTTGAGATGTAATATTTATGTCCTAATTCTCTAAAACTCTAAAACTAAAATAGTCCTCAATGGGAATTATTCATTTAATTCAATATTAAGTAATGTTATAAGGCTGGTTCCTTATACCTAAGGTAGCGAACGGAATTTTAATTACTAGTAAGTGAACAACATGTAACATGGGATGTGGGAACATGAGATCGGTTGTTGGATGATCATTTGTCTCTTTGATGCCATTGGATCATGGAAACATGTACAACCAGATTTCATAGTAAATGCTAGAAACATGATCCTTGAATTCCATGAAATATATTATCCATTTTATTCTTTACTATATTCAGGTACAAAGATCTCTATATTAAGAATTGATTTTCTTGAGTGACACTTGGATTCCCAAGTCGGAATTCCATAGAAGGAATCATAAAGACCATCTAATTAATTGACTCAACCTTCAGGTTAGATACCATATTTGGTCTCAAAAAATGATTTTGATGTGTAGATGTCTGATATATGTATCAATGTTTCAATTGAAAATTCAGAATTACAGACCATATTTGATGAGATCATTGGAAAATATTAGTATTATTTTGAAGTTACCCCTTATTTATAGTCATTATCAATGTATGATAAGAGTATAAAGATCCAAAGTTTTTTGATTTAGTGAACATCAGTGATTATACTGGGGAATAGAGAATGTATTGTCCAAATGATTCTTTATCCTAAATAAGTAACTAGCACTTGGGTAAAGGTTTTAGTGATATTTCTAAGAAAAATTTCTATACTCTTTAAAAATTTATTTTGGGATCAGTTTTTAGTGACTCAACGGATTTCAGAGCTGAGAATTTTTTTTAAGTTTCCTCTAAATGTCTTTAAACTTGAGTTATCTCAAAAAAAATTAATGTGTTCGGTAAGTAACTGCATCATACATGTCATGTATTGATATGAATTTAATATAATGGTTTGTGGGGATTTTCATGGAAAAGGATGCATGAATATGCTAGTTAAGTCAATTAGAGTTCGACTATTTTGATTAAATCATGTAAAGAAGGTAGTATCCTTTTATAGGATCATTTTTATCAAGTAATACTCATTCCAGTTTTGTCTTTATGATGGTTATGGCATGTTTTTTAATGTAATTTTAACAGTGGGAGTACCATGGATTTCTATTTTCCATTAAATAATATAACTAATTTTATAGAGTACCATATACTACAAGATGAATAAGAAGATGGAATGATCATGTATCAAGTAATATGGGATGAAGTAAGAACCTTATTAAGTGTTTATTTTAATGATACAAGTGATGGATTATGTTTTTGACAGCTTAATTTCAAAATTTAAAAAGTACTTCTTGGAGGTTTGTTCAACATTGAAAATGAAACGTGGCCCTTTTTGAAATATTTCATGACCCGAGTATACCAGTTGATGTTTTTCTATTCCCCAAGGATTCATAGGGATGGAATTTTCTTTGTTGGGGATGTAACACCCCAAGCTTCCATGGTACGCTCCTCTTTGAATAATAGAGCAGCGTGTGTTGTACGCAACCTCGAGTTCTAACACACCGCGAACAATAAGAGTAGCAGTTATGAATAGTAATAACCACTTTTTGAAATTATATATATTTTACATTTAAAAATGGACTTCGTTTTTGGATTCGTAATATCGAAATTAGCCTATGTTGAATTTTTGGTATTTTTCTGAGAACTTCCAATTTTTTATGAATAGTGAAAAATACTTAAAAACAACTTTTTTTAATAAAAATAATTTATAGTGATAACATATACTATTGAGTGGTTTTAAAGTATAATTAGAATATATTTTTACTATTTTATCCAATGGTGGTCATTATAATTAATTTAACATTGAAATTGGATATAAACAATTGTCAATCTTTTGATATATATTGTTTCTTAAAAACACGCTATTTGTTGTGACAACGGGAATTAATTATAAAATTAATTAATGCAACTTATATGTTTGTAATTTTGTAAAATAGACATCATTTTTGAATTTGGAATATCAATTATAGCTTAGGGTGAAATTTTGGCATTGTTCTGAAAAACTTCAATTTTTGATGAATAGTGAAACCACTAAGTGGTAGTTAAATAACTGATTTTTTTCCATTTAAATGAAATATTACCACTTCTGTGATTTGATTTTCAAAAATCTGACATACATGGTTGTCATTAGGAAGTAAAATGTGGTTCAATGGTATTAAAATAATTTTTGGTGAATAGTAACTTTTAAGTTTAATTAATCGCGATTAAAGGTAATTAGTGAAATTTAAGGTAAAAATGGTATTATAAAAATATTAAATGAACTTTACACTTGTCCTACCTCTATTTTATGAGTCATGTCTGACCAAGACAATACATGGGTCAACTTGGGGACCCCATGGAGCCACTTTGGTAGGAAAATGACATTAAAAACTTTTATTTAATGTTAAAATAAAAATGCCACAAACATGAGTTGTTTTAATAAAACAATTTTTAAATGGGGTTATACAAGTCATATTTTCGACTATAAATATTAATTAGAAAGCTAAAAAAATTTAATACATCATGATATTTTTTTTTATAATTTTTAGACATTAATAAATTAAACTTTTTATGACACAATGATGATACAGCGATTACCTCATTAATTAACGATTTAAATAAAATGAAAAGATAATGTAAAATCCAAGGCCTACACTTGTCACAAACCTATTTCATAAGTATATTTAGAACCCTTATCACCTTATACTTTAAATATATCATTTTGGGACCTTTAGAATCCGAAAAGCATTTCATAATAAAGTAACATTTCAATCTTTCCAAGAGTGCCCCTCCACTCCACTTATAAAAGGCCCCCACCACTACCACCTTACTCAAACTTTCAAAGCCTTTTGTCTCGGCCAAACTTTGCCCAAATACTCTCCCAACATCCCACCCTTACTCCTAAAAGCCTCACTTTGGGAATAATTCTTCCCAATGAAGCTTTGGCTCAAATCAAAAGAGTTACCCGATTTTAAGGTAATGTCTTCGCTTATATTATTTTGTTTTATTTTGCTTATCCAACCCCCTAAACTATTTTTATTCATTTATTTTGTAATAACACCAGTATCCTCAATATACTAGTATGTTTTTATAAGAAGTATTATAGCTACACTTACACACACCTACATCTAATGGTTAAAGAACATACTGTTTCTGTGGATGGAGAATTTCTGCCTGACGAAATGATGATTGTTCAACACTCATATAACACCTTCAAAGGTGGCCATTAAGATGTCACTATATTTATAAATAATATATAATATGTTTATGTTTTACTTAAGGTTCTGTGTTTTTAATTTATGACATACCATTATTGTTTCCATTATGGGTAAACGCGATATTTTCATTTTAGGAAGTGCAGACTACCGCCCCCTCAAAGTGATTTGAATCGTTAATGCCATATGTGGGATGTATAAAGGATGGAGTAAATGGTATTATATATGATATTATACTGGAATTATAATATACCTTTATATAATTATTATTTCATTAAATATGAAATAGAAATGAAAGTAGCATTCATGCGTACGTACGGCTTACCGTCTCCATGAACGGTGCATTTCATTTCTTACCTCTAAACGTTATAGAATATTATAAATTCATGTATATACTTGATATATATGAGATATATGATATCTATATAATGAATATAATTCTGAATATAATGGATATTTCACCACATGAACAACTTGTAATTATAAGAATTTTATTTTTGACTCAAGTACCAACGATCGACAAAATGACCGTTATTAACTTAAATAATTACATAATGTTCATAACATGGTAATAAGTGATATAAAAGGAATAAAAATTTGAAAAGGTTCTTATTAAATTATAAATTAACTCTAGTTTATTATTCAGGAGGTTAAAGAACGATCGAGTCAAGACAGGACGCAAGGTAAGGGAACTTCTTAACCCAATTTCTATTCTTTGGGTTAATCTCCTGCTTTCAAATTATGTCATGATATTATTATGTCCTATCTTGTATTTTTACTTTATTTAGGTGTACTTATAGTGAATACACATAATAGATCTACATTATTTAAAAAAATGATCTTTGTAAGGGTCTTCGTCTCAATCTACTTTCATTGAGGCATATTTTGTTTTATACACAACTTTCTTTTATACAGTGTATAAACCCCTTTGACTTTGACTTTTATTCAAAAAGGAATCTTTTTTTACAAAGCCTTTTACTAAAATACAAAAGGAATGTTTTTGTCTTACGTATGCGGTGACAACGACTTCTCCACCGTCGTGACCATTATTTTTGTTTCGGCTTCCTCTACAAGCCACAACTTTTTTTAAATGAAAAATAAATACAAAGTTTTAAATTTCTTTTATTTTGGTATTGAAAATGGTTTTGAAAGTGTTTTTATTATATCAGTGTGTTGTATTGATATCTTTTGATTTAAGTGTGGAAATTTTATGTTTTATTTATGCATGTTTTATGTGATACAATTATGTAATGGTTTATGATATGTTTAAACCTGTTCATATGAGGAATGCATTGGACTTAATAAGTGACGGGTGGAGCCCGCTATAGCTCCTCGATGCATCGGTAGGTCTCATGAGACAAACTAGTGTCTTGGAACGAGGCCTTGACAAAATCTTATTTGTGGTCTTGGCACGAGGCCTTGGCTACGTGGTTATGATAGTCTGGAATTATGCATTCCATCATTATGAAAGTGATTATTGATATTTCATGTGATTATTCGACTAATAGAATATCCATGTGAGTAATTAAATTGCATTATTTCATTTTAATTTTGCCATATTATTCTAAAGTTCAAGTTTAAAAGTCTTTTGTTTTATTTATACATTGCCTTAAATGTTAATGTTTATTTATGAAAGCTTCCGCAATATTGTTATCCTTACTGTGCATCTGAGCTCACCCCTTTCAATGTTTTAATATTTTCCAGGATGTGAAGAATTATTTTATGAATGACCTGCAGGGATAGTCAGAAGAGGGTATGAGTGTGGACTATGGAGACTTTGTTATTGTAGTTTTTCACTTTATGATGTAATGTAACATTTATGAATGTATCTAGTGTTTCCAAGGCTACTAAACTAATCGGTCTTTCGAGACTTGATCTTTTGGGATCATGACAATGTTACGAAGTAACGCACCGAATCTGGGTAGCTGAGTTTGGGGTGTTACAGTTGGTATTAGAGGCAGTTTAGTACTAACCTTGGAAGCTATATTTAGATAAACTCTGATTAGAGCACATAGCACAAAGATAGACTTTGAGGATTAGTATAGAAGAACTTCCTAGAATTTTGTTGTTGTAGAGATTTTGTGAGTTTTCCAAGAAATACATTCCTTTCTGGATATGAGCAGGTAGAGGCAGCTCTGGCACAGATGTACCTAGGGGTAAAACACGAAAACACCGCTTTGAGCTAGACTCGAACGGGAACTGGTGCACGAAAACGGGTCTTGCTGCACTCTTGGTTATGACACTCCCGGGGGATATGCTTAGGATAATTCTCATTTTCTTTACAAAACACTATGAAGGGTTATGAGTATATACTTCCTCAAAGAAAACTTTTTTTATTATTATGGATTATATCCATAAATAGTTCAATTTATGTTAAGTATTTTACAAGTATGGAATTATGTATTTTGATTCATAAACTAACCTAGTTTATGCCATTGTTTAGAAATGGTGCCTAGTGGAAGGAATGGAAACCGTATCAATGCACACACTCCTTGTAGGGATTTCCCTCCTGCTCAAGATAATTATTGTGGAGTTGGAGATACAACTGGTGCTGATCAACTTATTACCGTACTGGGACAACTCACCCAGGTTATTAATAATAACCTTACTCGTATGGAGCACCCTGATCCGCAACATGGAGGATCAATGTTAGACCGCTTCCTGAGGAAACAACCACCAACATTTAATGGGGGTAAAAATACATTAGTATCTGAGCAATGGATAAACTCCTTAGAGAAAATATTCCACGCCTTGGGGAGTAGCGAAAGGGAGAAGGTTGTCATGGCAGTCTACCGCCTCACTGGAGATGTCGATCAATGGTGGTCATTGATTCAAAATACAAAGGAAGATGAAGAAGTATCAAGTATGGAATGGAGAGAGTTCAAAGATATTTTTTTAGAAAAATATTTTCCACATGACCATCGAGCAGATATGGAAAAAAAATTTCTGAGTCTGAGACAAAAGGAGGATGAGAATGTCGCAAAGTATGAGGCTAACTTTACAAGGTTAGCTAGGCATGCAGTAGATTATATACGTAACCCAAGAAGTAAGATTTATCATTTATTTGATGGGTTAAAACCATTTCTCCATAGAGCATTAGTCTCACAAACCTTCTCATCGTATGAAGATATTGTCTCATGTACTATCAAGACAGAAAAGAAATTCTCTAAATCTTATGACAATAAAGTAAAGAAAGAGAAGAAGAGAAATGTGGAACAAGAGACAGATAAAGGGGAAAAGGGAAAGAAGGATTTTCCATTATGTGATAATTGTGGGAAGAATCACCCTGGTACTTTCCTAAAAGGAATGGGAGTTTGTTATAAATGTGGAGAAAAAGGTCACCAGGCGCGTGATTGCAAGGGAAAGGAAGAGGCTATCAATTTTGAATGCTACAATTGTAGAGAAATGGGTCATTATGAAAATGAACGTCCTAAGAGTCAGGGAAACTTACCTCATAAAAGGACAAGGGATCAAGGACAATATTATAATATTACTACAGTAGAAGTGGAATAATTAATGTATTGGTGCTTTTGGACTCAAGGATTATATTCTTGTTATAAGGATAATGTGATATATATATAAGGATTGTACTACAGTACTTGTTTTTTTTCATTGAGGTTTTAATATGATGAAGGTAATTATATTTTTAGTATGTGACAATAAGAGAAACTTTACTTTGTTTGGGGAATCTGATAAATTGATTTTGGAATTAAGAGACCTTTTAGAGAAAGTTCGGATAGAGGTATTTTGGATAACTATAAATGTTGGGTTGGATTAAGTTGAACTTTGAATAGTATTGTTTAAGGTTAAAACATTTCTGAAGATTATTTTTGGAATATTATAATACAATATTTTTAGGAAAAGGTCAACCTGCAGGGTGGGGCATAACCCGTCGCGTTGGATAAAGCTGCAGGAATAGAACCCACAACCATAGTGCAAAAGACCTTTATTACCTACCACTAGCCTACAGGAAGTCCCTGGTTATTACAAAATAGTTTTACTAATCTAAATGGTATGTGTTAATATTTGGAACCTTATACAATTAGGATAAATAGAATATTTTTGAGTTCTATTACCTTTTAGAGTGAAAGATGGGTTTGTGGTAAAAAAAATTAAAGAATGAAAGTCTACATGACAAGTATGTATATTCCCTTACGTTCTTAGTAAATCTCCTAAATAAATTCATCAACTTTATAAAAGGTAACTTAAAACAAAAACATTGACGGTTAGCTTTTCCAACTGGGGATTCAATGACCGTTTAACCAATCACAAGTTTGTGATTTTCTTATAGTTAACTTTATCCTAATACAGTTTTCTACAACTCTCCATCAGACCTTGATGGTTTGTTTTTCTTCCATATCCATATTTTCATAGAATCCTATTATGGGCTATCTCAGGTGACCTTTGTACTTATCTTTCTTTCTTTTAAAGTTATATTTTTATTAACCTTATTTCTGATGTGGGTTTTCTACAAAGTTACTTTCTATTTTCAACCTATTATTTTCAAAGAAAAATTTCAAATTGCGAGGACGCAATTTATTGAAGTAGAGGAGAATGTAACACCCCAAGCTTCTATGGTACGTTCCTCTTTGAATAATAGAGCAGCGTGTGTTGTACGCAACCTCGAGTTCTAACACACCGCGACCAATAAAAGTAGCAGTTATGAATAGTAATAACCACTTTTTGAAATTATAAATATTTTACATTTCAAAATGGACTTCATTTTTGTATTCGTAATATCGAAATTAGCCTATGTTGAATTTATGATATTTTTCTGAGAACTTCCAATTTTTTATGAATAGTGAAAATAATTAAAAACAACTTTTTTTTAATAAAAATAATTTATAGTGATAACATATACTATTGAGTGGTTTTAAAGTATAATTAGAATATATTTTTACTATTTTATCCAATGGTGGTCATTATAATTAATTTAACATTGAAATTGGACATAAACAATTGTCAATCTTTTGATATATATTGTTTCTTAAAAACACGTTATTTGTTGTGATAGCGGGAATTAATTATAAAATTAATTAATGCAACTTATATGTTTGTAATTTTGTAAAATAGACATCATTTTTGAATTTGGAATATCAATTATAGCTTAGGGTGAAATTTTGGCATTGTTCTGAAAAACTTCAATTTTTTATGAATAGTGAAACCACTAAGTGGTAGTTAAATAACTGATTTTTTTTCATTTAAATGAAATATTACCAATTATGTGATTTGATTTTCAAAAATCCGACATACATGGTTTTCATTAGGAAGTAAAATGTGGTTCAATGGGATTAAAATAATTTTTGGTGAATAGTAACTTTTAAGTTTAATTAATCCCGATTAAAGGTAATTAGTGAAATTTAAGGTAAAAATGGTATTATAAAAATATGAAATGACCTTTAAACTTATCCTACCTCTATTGGATGAGTCATTTCCGACAAATACAATACATGGGTAAACTTGGGGACCCCATGGAGCCACTTTGGTATCAAAATGACATTAAAAACTTTTATTTAATGTTAAAATAAAAATGTCACAAACGTGAGTTGTTTTACTAAAACAATTTTTGAATGGGGTTATACAAGTCATATTTTAGACTATAAATATTAATTAGAAAGATAAAAAAATTCCCTACATCATGATATTTTTTTTATAATTTTTAGACATTAAATAAATTAAACTGTTTATGACACAATGATGATGCATCGATTACCTCATTAATTAACGATTTAAATAAAATGAAAAGATAATGTAAAATCCAAGGCTTACACTTGTCACAAACCTATTGGATGAGTCTATTTCGAACCCTTATCACCTTATCCTAGAAATATATCATTGTGGGACCTTTATAATCCGAAAAGCATTTCATAATAAAGTAACATTTCAATCTTTCCAAGAGTGCCCCTCCTCTCCACTTATAAAAGGCCCCCACCACTACCACATTACTCACACTTTCAAAGCCTTTTGTCTAGGCCAAACTCTGCCCAAATACTCTCCCAACATCCCACCCTTACTCCTAGAAGCCTCAATTTGGGAAGAATTCTTCCCAAGGAAGCCTTTGGCTCAAATCAAAAGAGTTACCCGATTTTAAGGTAATGTCTTCGCTTATGTTATTTTGTTTTATTTTGCTTATCCAACCCCCTAAACTCTTTTTATTCATTTATTTTGTAATAACACCAGTATCCTCAATATACTATGATGTTGTTATAAGAATTATTAGAGCTACACTTACACACACCTACATCTAATGGTTAAAGAACATACTGTTTCTGTGGATGGCGAATTTCTGCCTCACGAAATGATGATTGTTCAACACTCATATAACACCTTCAAAGGTGTCCATTAAGATGTCACTATATTTAAAAATAATATATAATATGTTTATGTTTTAATTAAGGTTATGTATTTTTCATTTATGACATACCTTTATTTTTTCCATTATGGGTAAACGCGATATTTTCATTTTAGGAAGTGCAGACTACCGCCCCCTCAAAGTGATTTGAATCGTTAATTCCATATGTGGGATGTATGAAAGATGAAGTAAATGATATTATATATGATATTATACTGGAATTATAATATACATTTATATCATTATTATTTCATTAAATACGAAATAGAAATGAAAGTAGCGTTCATGCGTACGTACAACTTACCGTCTCCATGAACGGTGCATTTCATTTCTTACCTCTAAAAATTATGGAATATTATAAATGCATGTATATACTGGATATATATTAGATATATGATATCTATATCATGAATATAATTCTGGATATAATGGATATTTCACCACATGAACAACTTGTAATTATAAGAAGTTTATTTTTGACTCAAGTACCAATGATTGACAAAACGACCGTTATTAACTTAAATAATTACATAATGTTCATAACATGGTAATAAGTGATATAAAAGGAATAAAAAACTTGAAAAAGGTTCTTAAGAAATTATAAATTAACTCTAGTTTATTATTCATGAGGTTAAAGAACGGTCGACTCAAGACAGGACGCAAGGTAAGGGAACTTCTTAACCCAATTTCTATTCTTTGGGTTAATCTCCTACTTTCAAATTATGTCATGATATTATTATGTCCTATATTATATTCATACTTTATTTATGTGTACTTATAGTTAATACACATAATAGATCTACTTTATTTAAAAAAAATGATCTTTGTAAGGGTATTCGTCTCAATCTCCTTTCATTGAGGCATATTTTTTAATACACAACTTTCTTTTATACAGTGTATAAACCCCTTTGACTTTGACTTTTATTCAAAAAGGAATCTTTTTTTACAAAGAGTTTTACTAAAAGACAAAAGGAATGTTTTTGTCTTACGTATGCGGTAAAAAATACTTCTCCGCCGCCGTGACCATTATTTTTGTTTCAGCTTCCTCTACAAGCCATAACTTTTTTTCAATGAAAAATAAATACAAAGTTTTAACTTTCTTTTATTTTGGTATTGAAAATGGTTTTGAAAGTGTTTTTATTATATTAGTGTGTTGTATTGATATCTTTTTATTGAAGTGTGGAAATGTTATGTTTCCTTTATGCATGTTTTATATGATACAATTATGTTATGGTTTATGATATGTTTAAACATGTTCATATGAGGAATGCATTGGACTTAATAAGTGATGGGTGGAGACCGCTATAGCTCCTCGATGCATCGGTAGGTCTCATGAGACAAACTAGTGTCTTGGCACGAGGCCTTGACAAAATCTTATTTTTGGTCTTGGCACGAGGCCTTGGCTACGTGGTTATGATCGTCTGGCATTATCCATTCCATCATTATGAAATTTGTTATTGATATTTCATGTGATTATTCGATTAGTAGAATATCCATGTGAGTAAGTAAATGGCATTATTTCATTTTACTTTTTCCATATTATTCTAAAGTTCAAGTTTGAAAGGCTTTTGTTTTAGTTATAGATTGCCTTAAATGTTAATGTTTATTTACAAAAGCTTCCACAATATTGTTATCCTTACTGAGCATCTGAGCTCACCCCTTTCAATGTTTTAATATTTTCCAGGATGTGAAGAAGTATTTTATGAATGACCTGCAGGGATAGTCAGAAGAGGATATGAGTGTGGACTATGGAGACTTTGTTATTGTAGTTTTTCACTTTATGATGTAATGCAACATTTATGGATGTATCTAGTGTTTCCAAGGCTACTAAACTAATCGGTCTTTCGAGACTTGATCTTTTGTGATCATGCCAATGTTACAAAGTAACGCACCGACTCTGGGTAGCTGGGGTTGGGGCGTTACAGGGGAGGTTGTAAGATCCATTATTTTGAACTCGTTTATAATTTCCAATATAATTTGTGTCTTTTATTAGTGGATAAGATTAATTTTAAACTGAGCTTCAAAAGGTGATTATGAGAGTTATAACAATTAAATGTGTAATTTTGGAAGTGTAATGAGTCATAGAGGGATGATTATTGGTTTTGGAAGGGTCACAATGGTGCGTGGACCATAATGTATTTTTTTAAAAGTAAGCTGAAGGTAAACGATTGGCACATGGTTAATACTAACTATATGAAATGAACATACTAGATATTTTTTTAATGGAAACAATTTGGTTAAACATACATGTTGTGTGAGAAATTCATGAAAAATAGCGCGGAGGTGCTAAGACACACACATGTCTGGCACACCATTTGTTAAATCTTGTAGGGTAAGAGTTATTGGAGGTAGTATTTATGCATGGTTTGAGCATGGTTTGTTAACCATGAGAGAAAATAGGGAATATTAGATGTGAATTATACTATGTAATCACACGGTTTTCCTAACTATGTGACCTAACTATGCTCCTATAAAAAAGGGGAAATTTTTCTGTTTCTCCCTCCAACCTTAAATGTGTTTTTACTCCATTTTCATAATGAATTATATGGGTATCCTTCAAGACATTCCCTATCCCTCTTATCATTAATGGAATGATTCCCCTTTTATCATGGTCTCATTCAAGTGTCATTCATATTTTTGGAAGCCTAAAGGTAAGGCTAATAATACTCTTACTTTAATTATCAATCCCCCCCCTAGAAATTCTATTGTTTTGTGTGCTAATATGGCATATTTTAGTGTATTATTTTGATTATTATAATTTATCTCATTTAGGATTGAATCCATTCCTGATAATGGATGCTTGAAGTATCCGAAGCATGAGTTGGGTGGTCTATATGCCTTTCCCTAATGGTTGTATCCTTTATAATTAGTGTTCAAGTATCACGCAACAGATTATCCTTGTGTTTCTTCCTCAATGTTAAATTAATTTAAATAAATTATTATCACCTTGAACTGGTTTCTCTTTAGACCTAGTTCTATCATTGGAGCATATCTACCTCAATGAAAACCACCCCTTAGGGTGTGTTATTTTTTTTTATTATTATTATTATTCTCTTCTGACACTATAAATCGGCATTTGAGGTCTGTTGAGTTTCACCTCAAGGAAAATATGAATAAATTGTATTAAATGAAATTTTATAACTGTCATGCCTACATTGTATAATAAAAACTCATTCAAGGTTCTATGCCTGATCTATTAAAAAGTGATCACTAAATGGAGATATTTTAAATGTGATATGGATTTAATAAAACATTTTAATAAATAATATTTTAACAAATACCACTCTAAGGTGGGGTTGACATGTTAATGGTGATGGAAATGTTTAAATTAATGAAATGGAAAATGTATGGTAAGACATTATCATTTGTCCCTTTTTGAATTGTTAATTATGCCCTGGACTAAATGGGATTAAATAATTTTCAAATTTCATAAATATCTAACTTGTATCTTAGTAAGGGTTTGACATATTTGAACTACTAAATTATAATGATATGGATATACTCTTTTTAACCCATGTTTATCAATGATTGTGGGATAATTCATTGAAATGTTAAAATGTTTGTCGAAATTTTGAATTGGTATGGGTATTCCCCATGTACTATATTTAGTTATTAAAGGAAACATTCTTATATATTTGTTTCCTTGAGTGTCACGTGGATTCTAATATGGAATTACATGGATGTGCTCATAAGTAACTTTAATATAAACGAATTACATATGGATAAGAGGGGTTTCACATGGTGCTCATCATCGCTCAATTATAATTGTTGGGAACAACATTCATCTTTATTATTTCTATTTATTGGACATGATTTTCATTATAGATATTATTAAATATTTTTGGGAATGAAATTCAATATAATTAATTTTATAAATTAATGGGAAGGGCTCTCCCTATCAATAGAAAATGAATTTTTGGGAATGGTGGACCATAACATTACTTATTGAATTATTATAAAAGTCCCCCTTATCATTACTACTGATTGAAAATGTTGTACATGATAGTTTTTTCATCATTATTATTGTTAATGTTAGTTAAATTGTTAGCCCTGGAACCCCTTATCAATTACTGGGAAATTTTATACATAACTCCCAATCACCCTTGGTTTAGATGTTTGGATTGGTTCCCCCTTTTAGATATGAAATCCATTATTTTTAACATTGAACATGGATTCCCTAGTTATATACCATGGTTTTAAATTCTATTAATGTAAATTTTAATGTTTAGAGACATTCCTACTTAGGACAGAACAATTTCTATCAGACGGGTACCTCATGAGGAACATGATCCAACATAGTCTATTTATTCTACCAATTCAGTTATTATACCAACAAACTATATCAATTTATACTCACAGACTAGTTTTTCATTAGATTCCATTGGTGGTGGCCTACTGAGTTTTACTCACACCCTATTTGGTCACCATTTCGTATTTGGATAGATATCTTGGTTGTAGGATATGATCTTTGATTGATCTCGACTACTATTACTCTTTATGGACTAGGATATTACATGGATTTTGTGGTCAGGAATTTACTTAGGCTACCTATAGGGGTTGGGTTTTTTTATATTCCTTGTATCTATTGAGAATTTTTATGTATTACATATTATGGGATGAATTATTCTAATATGACTCAACATGTTCATTCATGGTTGTTTTGTATTTGGAATCATCTAGTTTATCCTTATTTATGAGTTATTATTATTTTCCACTATATATATTTTATTATTCTTCTAATATATTTATTATTGATACATAGGGTATAGTCTTTCCCCTATACCACCATTAGATCCTTAATGTTAGTGGGTTTCCTTTACCGTACAAGGAGGCATGCTTAAGGTCATGTGGAAAACTAGATCAGGTCAATAGATTAGTAGATCACATGAAGGTAAATGAACAAACCAACCTATTTTCTTTCCCACTGGTCAAAAATGTGGTTTTCATGTTTGATTTCCATTTCCTCCCATTTAAAAAAAATGAAACATCAAGAAAGTTAATTATAAGTAATACTGATCCCACATCTTCTTTTAAATATCGAATATTTATCTTCCATGAGCATATTTTCCATAAAATATTTTTATGAATGATTTCAATATTCTATAATTATTTCTTAAGGAAATTTTGACCCATTTTTTATTTTTTTACAAAATGGTTTAAAATGAATCATTCTATCATCTTCAAAAAGGTACTTTTTGACTTCATTTACAAATGGGAGAATGGAATGTTTTCTTTTAACATATATGACATGAACATAATTTTCTTTAGTTATGACCCATAACATACCACCCCACCTCATTATATTTGGAATAGGAAGAGATTCTACTAGCCTTAGGTTATATCACAAGGACATCAATGGGGGCCACAAAATGCTAATGACTTCATGAATTTTGGGGGATGATTTCCCTTTTTAGAGATAAAGCTCCCAATAAACCATAAAAAACATATGGTCTTATAAATTCTGAATGCCCAAAAAAATAGCCAAATATATACCCAACCTTAAACAACAATATTAGATTAACAATGGAAACAAAAGAAAATTATCAAAATATAAAAACTAACTCAAAGACCTAAAAAACCAAAAGACATAATTCTATGAAATCACTTCCAATATCCAATATACAACTCCACCTGTAATACCCATGGAATCAAGAAGATTCACTAGATAAATATGATAGCTTCCCTTTAGTTGTGTCCAGATAGATGACATTTGTAAACACACTGATGTTCCCAATCATGGGTGAGTATAAACTCAGTAGTGTTTCTTCGAATACTTAATAATTCACACCACTAGGAAAAGAACTAGAAATTATGTTTTATATAAAATAGTTTAAATAATTTAAAATATTTTATATCGAGTCAAAATCAGTTCCAAGTAAAATAATAAACCAAGACTTTAAAAAATTTATCCTTGATTTGGAATACCCATTCCATTTCTCCACACACACACACACATGCATTCAAGATGATAGTTCTATACTTCATATAGGTCTCTTATCCATCCACTAGTCCATAACTATGTGTCCAAATCCTTGTTCCCCATAGGACATGCCTCATATATAAGGTCACATCCTTATAGCCTATTGGTTCACACCCCTTATCCATGGTTACATCAAAAGAAATGAACTCACTCCAACCATGTATGAAAATTCCAATTCCCATCCAATTAACATAAAAAATCATTTAATGATAAATATACATAAAAAACATGTGTTCATAAAAAGAAATACATAATTTTAAAATCATCATTATAAATTTATCACCAAAGTCATAAAAACACAATCTAATTTCCCATGATTCACAATAACATTACCCCAAGAGGTTTTCATTAAGAATCACACATGAATTTCACAAAAACTTCAATAAAATAATTTAATCAAAACTAATACTTCATGTACTTTGTCATATAGAGATGATATAGATTCCTCCTACCTCTAAATAGTATGTGAAATCGATGAAGGATGCTATAAAACTCTAGATGTGTTCTTAGATCTTCATCCCTTCAATAGATTCAATAATATATCATCATGATTCCAATAAATGAAAATAGATTTACCAATAATAAAAAATATATATGGTTCTAGAAGATAATATAAGAAAAAACACATTGATAATGGGGACAAACAAGTACTTACAGATGATTCCAGATCACCAACATGATTTGATTCACTAAAAAGTCACTTTAAAAATGAACGTAATCGTATATTAAGCCTTATGAGGTAGAATAATTTCATATCCTAGAGAATTAGAAAACTAATGAGGCTTATAGGGCTTAATTTGGATTAGATCCAATATTTTTAGAGTTCTAATAATGTGTCGCATGGTTAAGACACATAGTCTAGAAAGCGATGCATTAACTAAGTGACACTACGCTCTGATGGCCACCCCACACAAGGTCTGATCATATGGTTAGACAAACCACGCACCAAAAACACATTTAACTATGTTTCACTTTGTATAGTTTTCCCTAGGTATTTGAAAATTTTCCAAAAACTATGCCTCAACCATGATCCTTCCTTGTTACACCCAAAACATGTTTCGTGTTTTTCTAGTGGTGTCACATTTTTTCTACTATCCATTCACAAACCACGAACCTATAGAAATAGATCCAAAACTTGTTTAATCTACTCAAAAACAACCCTAACATAACCTTGTATTTTACAATATCAAAAATACAAAAAAATAAGGGAAAATAAATTGAATATGGGGCGCTAAATTCTCCCCACCATTGGTATTTCCATCCACATAATGTAAAAAATTAGAGATTTCCTTCAAAAGTGAGGGTCAATGCTCGAACATTTCCTTTTCAAACTCCTACATCACATCCTAAATATAACCATTTTTCCATACCACATTTAATAAATTGATGTTTTTCCCATGCAAGAGCCTATTTGGAAAATAAAAAATATTCACTAGTATATGAATCAATATAAATTATAGTTTAAAACCAATATTGTCCCACAAAATGACATTGATAGGATATGGTTGGTACTTATTCAATTGATATACATGAAACACCCTACACATATAACTGAATATTCATGGTAGCACTAACTAATAATACAAATCACTGACACATTAAAATATCTCTAAAGGGACAATGTATCATGGTGGAAATATTCCATTCTTATTGAAACAACATTGTTCATACCTTGGAGAGACTCTCAAGAAATTAAGTTCAACTACCTCTAATAATATCAGTCATATAAAATGACCTGCATATGATTATGGAACACTCTAATCCATCACCATACTTTTTCTAATCATTTTAATTTTATCTATTTTTATCTTGTATAAGGATGGATACAAATGGTATTGTATAATCTATTTTAAACTAATAAAGTAAAGAATGATAAAAGGAAGACAAACAATGATTCAAAAGTATCCATATGTATCGAGGATAGGAAATTACTATTATATGATAACTCCACTAATGGTATATTCTCCTCCAATGAGGCACCAAAATCAATTACAAAATCCCTAATAATTTCCTCATTTTTTTGGATTATCCTTTTATATTTTCCATCATTTGAGGATAATAATATGTATTGATAATTTACCGAGTTATAGGGTCATACCATAAGGATTTCTAAGAATGAGATGTAATAATGGGGTGTAATTAACATATATTCAAGAGTGAGATTTTAGAAATATTTAAAATTTTACAAATGTGTTTTTTGGAAGATCCTTCCACTATACTAGTTTCAAAAATAGTGATAAAGTGGTCTTAATTTTTGAGATGATCCACTATCACCCATATTAAATTGTGTTTCATAAACATCCATGGTAGGCTTATCACAAAATCAATTTCTATCTTCTCCAATTTTTAGTGGGGTATAAGTAAATATTACAGCATATCATCTTTCCCATTTTTCTTTTCTCTAACTTACTCATTGCAGAGGAATCTCAAAAAAAAATTAATCCACTCTTCTCTTCACACTTTCCCAACATAACTGTTCTTCAATCGCTATATACATGTTATGTATTCCCAAATGGATACCCCATATAGAATTTTGATGTAAATTAATATTTCATTATAGATAAGACAAAGGTACAACCATTTGATCTATAAACTATAATACTAAACTCTCATCCATTTTCCACCCCTTAATGGTATCCCTACCATAGAGTTTTCAACTCAAATTCAAACACTCAGGATCAGAGATCTAATCATCTTTCACCTTCTCAACCAAAACATGAACAAAAGGAACTAGGAATAATGATACCACTTTACGTTGTCCATCACACTCCAGATTCATATCTTCTATAAATAATATTAGCTACCAGTAATCTGAAGATTATTTAGTTAACTAATTATATGACTTCCTGTATAATTCATCTTACATAGAGTTTCTTTTAGACTATGTACAGATCAAGTTGATGTAAAATATTTTATGATATTTTATCCAGATTTGTTTCTTTAGATTCATATATAATTTCAATAAAATTATATTTAAGATTTTATGATATGTATAGACTTTAAATTTCTCACTAAAAATATTGTGATGCCACGTATTAAAGGAATGAACAACAGTAGCCAAATCCAAATCATGTGTACGGTAGTTGTTATCAATGTAAAAAATAATAATTATATCAATGGAAATTAACTTCTTATAATTATTTCAGATAGTATAAATCACATAAAATCACATTAAGAACACAATATAAACCTTATAAATGAATAATGAATTAAATAAGAGGTATTTCTAGAAGTAAAGGAAGTTATATTGATGAAATAGTAGCTTGACCTTTGGAGTAGTAATATGACCCTTATGAATAGTAAAATGATCAATAGAATTGTAACCTCAACCATGAAAGTATAAATAAAATTTAGGCATCTCATAAATTAAAATATGATATAATAATATCATAGTATATGTAAATAAATGTTTTAAAAATTATTAATTAAGTGTAAGTATTTTTGTAGGTCATAAATATTTAATTACAATTTTATGATTCATTTAACAACTTACTTGAAAATTAATTTTCATAAAATGTATTCATAAATTAATATCTTGTGGTATTATTATTTTATTATAATTTTAAGAGACCTTAATAAATTTTTCAAAGTGCTATAAAATTACTTATAATTTTAAAATTAGTATTTTCCATGTAAATGAAGATTTTAATAAAAAATTGAATTTCTCTTATTAATATTTTTTTCATAAAATAGATTTAATATTTTTATTCTACATATCAAAAAAAAATAGGGTTAATTTCTAAGATTTTTCTAAAATACTTGCATTTTTGGTGAATAGTAAAATTCGATAATTTATGATAAAAGCTAAATACATGAATTAGGCAGTCATATATGATGTATGGCTATTGTAAACCTAGAATATAAACTTAAACTTCATTATTTTAATATTTTTTGTGATAATGATGAAACTATTCATATTCTTGAGGAAAAATAATAAACTAATGAATTATATAAAGAGAAAACACCCCTCTCTTCCACTATAAATACCACCCCTCAACACCTCTTCTCCTCACAACTCTCAAGATTTCATACTTGTCCAAATTATACTCAAATATATTACCAATAAAATCCACAATATATAGGATACTCTGGAATAATCAAGAGACCATAACCTTTTCCCTACAGAGGTTCTCAAGGAGGGGAAATTCAAGAGGTAAATCCCTCTTTGTTTTTGTTTAATTTCTTTTCAAGTTATCTTATTTTATTATTTTATGCACACCTCCACTCATTTAAATGGAATTATAACTCAATTAATTTAAATATAATGAAATTTTATTATGATAATGAATTAATCCATCATAAATCCCCCTCTTCACTCCCTTTTATTCTAAAAATGAAAACATCACCTATGAGGTGTTGTTTTATCGCATTCAAGGATGAAAAATGTTCATTTTCCTTAACCACATTAAAGGAATGTCATAAAACCATTATAATGGATGAAAAATAATTTAAAATTTATATTATAACCCTTTTTATCTTATGGAAGTAACATATTTACATAATACTAGATGATAAAATAAAACGAGTTCATTTTGATAAAAACCCATCGTAATAATCTAAACGATTATCACTGATGTCTTATCTAATGATTCGTCCTAATAACATAGAAATAAGTGGTATATATAACCATTTATGAATATTTATGATCATTAATAACCTATAATTTCAATTCTAGGGGATTTTATTCATTTAACATGATTTTCCATACATGTATACAAGTAACCAGTCATGAAAACCAAGGAAACAAACACTCCAAAATGGTGAAATTATATCTTATAATGCATAAAAAAGGACATAAATAATCTTAATAAAATTTTATTAAATCAAATAATTGTATAAAAGGTTCTAAATTAGTTATTTAATTTATTTAATATGATTTTTTCAGGACATTAAGATCAGGTGAAGATCTGTTGCAGAAATAATGTAAGGGATTCTTTCCGAACCTCCATTTTTTCCTTCAGGCTACGATTTATCTCTCTTAACCACAATCTAATTATTCTTTATTTTTATTTAGTTATTATATATTCTTTTTATTATGTATCCAAATAATATCATCCTTCTTTTATGAGGAAATGCATGTTTTATAAAGGGCCCCATCTTAATTCTCCCTGATAAGAAAACCTAAATCAAGGGACCTTCTCGATTTTTACCTATTTTTAAGTTCTCTACATAATATTATTTAATTGATAGTTTTTTTTTTCTAAAATCAATGATTTAATTATAAAAAACTATCTTTTTTCTTTTCTGATATTATACAAACAATTATTTCTTATTCTTTTTAAATAATCTTAAATATTTTCCCTAAACCGCACTAAAATGGTTCATTTCTAATGTTTCTTAAACACTTTTTTTACACATATTCACTTCAGTTTGACCTAAATTATCATAATCCTTTCCTATTTTCCATTATTAATGTCCACATATGATTTCAATAATTTCTTCCCTAGACACTATTATTTTATTCCCTTGTGTTATTCCTTTTGATATGATTATGATACCAATTATTTCCATGGGAAACCCTTATGTTTGTGTTTGATTCTTTATGTATGATTATTCCTATGGAATACATATTAATTAACATGTCATTATGGGTGCACCCAGATATCCATAGGATACATTGGGTAATTTTTATTCTCATGATAATTCATCTTGGGATAAAGAGTGAACTTGATTTATTTATGGGACTTTGACGACCATGACTTGGTAGCTAGAATTGAATCATGTTTATTTCATGTTATAGTTTGTTTCCACATTTCTATGATGTCATGTTAATATATTACCATGTTATACATGTTATTATTCCTTATTTTTATTCATGTTTCATGCCCTTATGTCATCATGTTATGCCTTCTAACCCATGTTCTTTGTTTTATTCTAATTATTATTCCCTTACTAGTATTTTTAGATTATATCTATTGTTTATGTATTACCAAGGTTATATAATGCCAATATAAGGGCTCAATGAAGTTATGAGCTCATTATGAATATCAAATAAAATTCGTTTTTATTTTTATTTCATGATGTTTAATTACGGACCTAATCTCCAAGTCACTATAATTTTCGATCCTTTGTTTTCAATGTGATGCTTAATTATTCTTAAAATCATGTAACATTATGAGTAAAAGGATAGTGTCTCTATAGTTGGTATCAGAGAAAAATTTTATTTATTTTTGGAATTAGGATTACAAAACTTTAGAAAAAACCTTAGGTATAATACCAATTATAATAAAACATCCCTAAATTTTGCTAAGTGTAGATTAAGTAGATTATCAGTAAAATATATCCATTTCTAGATACGAGAAGTGGAAATGGTTCTGGATTAGATGTACCTAGGGGTAATAACTTAGAAAATTTGTCACGGGCATAACTTTGGGTAACATAGTACATGATAATGGTCCATACTATATACCTAGATTTACACTCTATGGGGATATGATTTGGTAAATTCATACTCATTATGAACCATTATAAATGAAAAAAAGTGCAGATAAGAGTATATGTTAGGAAATAGATCTTGGATATCCTTGTTTGAATCCTAGGAATCACAAGTTAGGAAATACTTTTCCTTTACAATATCATCCTTTTATGCTCAAATAGTTTTTTTAAATTCTTATAAGATAAGTATTAAATCTATCTAATTGAACTTTATTTTTCTTAGTTAATGGATGGAAATATAAGGTCATGTGAAAACAATAAATGTTATAGTCAATGTGATGATTTCTCTAATGAAATTCCTGATGTGATTGGAATGAGTACACAAAACATTATGAGAGTATTTTCTTATCTAAATCAAGTTATAAATAATAACTTGAATCATTAGAAACACCCTCATTATCCTAAGAAAGAGAAATTTGTTTTTGAAAACTTCATGTGGAAAAGGCCTCCCATGTTTAGTGGATCTTCTGATCCCTTACTCTAACAAAAAATGGATTAACTCCATTGAGAATATATTATTTGTCATCTAGTGCTTAGAAGAATCTAAATTTGTTCTTTCACTCTATAGTTTCAATGGAGAAGCTAATTGGTGGTGGACATTAATTAAGAAAACAAATTCTGAATATGAAATTGATTACATGGAATGGGAGGAATTCAAGAAAATATATTTCAATAAATATTTTCCCCAAACCTTCCATCTCATGATGGAAAGGGTATTCCTAGGATTGAAGAATAATGAAGATGAGTCTATCTAGGGGTAGGAGTAAAAATTTACAAGGCTTGAAATATACACCCCCTACCTTTGTCCTGAACACCGAAATCATAGTGGATCACTTATTCAGAGGACTAAAGTTGAGTATATGAAAATAGTTGTCAATTCAAGACTTCAATAGTTATTAAGAGATTTTCCATTGTTCCCTTAAGGTTAAAATGGAGATCAGAGACTCTCAATGGTCTCATGGGATTGGTGAATAAAAGAGGGAAATATATTTCAGTATGGGTGGATCAATATATAAATCCCATGATGGAAATAAGGCTCAAAATCCTACTTGTCAAATGTTTTGGAGTATAAATCTAGGAAACTGCTTAAGGGGAACCCAAATATACTTCAAATGTGGAATAGAGGGGAATATGAATAATAAACAGTGAAGAGATATAAATAATACCACTAATGTGGAATAATAAAGGATAGTTTAGATCACCAATAAACCTATAGTTTAGTGTTTCAAAAGCAATGAACATTGGAATTATGAAATCCATTTCCCTAAGTTTAGGGTTTTTTGAGGCAATCAAAAAAAAATCTCCAAGGAAGAAAGGAAGGGAATATACTATCATGACTTATAAGGTAGATCCCAAAAAAGGATGTAGTAAAAATTATACATGTTATTAATTAAAGAATAGTGAGCTTTAATATTTGATTCTTTTTCTACAAATTCTTTCATTTCTTGCATGTTTAGTAGAACTACTCAATAACCACCTAGAAATTTGGAGGTTGAGTTATCTGTGAGAATTGTAAATGGGGAAATTATTGCATCCAAAATTTAAAACTCCTCCCTGATTAATGTTTGGGGAATTATCCTCATAGAAAAACTTTTCAAACTCTCTTTGGTAGAGTTATATGACCTATTGGTCATGAATTAACTAACTTTATATAAATCCAACATCATTTATTAAGAAAGGAATATCACTCATCACATCTCGAAGCATCCTCCAAAAATGTACAGTTTTAAGGAGGAAGATGAATCCTTTTAAGAGTCATCATAGCAATTATGCATATTTTTTACTTATGAGAAAGCATATCTATCTCAAATGATCTATAGAGAGGAGAGAATTACGATCAAAGACATGCCCACTATAAGGGACTACACTGATGTATTCCCTAAATAATTTCATAGTATTCCTTCTAATTGAGAGGTTGAAATTTTAATTTATCTAATTCCTAGATCTCAACAAATATCAATCCATCTTATTAGATGGCCACCATTGATCTAGAATAACCAAACTAAGTAGTTATAAGAGAATCTAGAAAAGTATTTTATACACTCAATTGATTTACCACGGGGTTCACCAGTCCTCTTCATTAAGAAGAAGTATAGATCAATAAAACTCATCATTGATGATCGGAGCTCAAAAAATCATGATAATGAAAAAATATCCCCTTCCACAGATAGATTACATGATTGATCAGCTACGTGGGGCCGTTTTTTCTCTAACGTGGAGCTTCGTCCAGGATATCACCAATTAAAGGTGAGGAAGGAATATATTCCCAATAATTACTTTTTAATTAGCTATAGAAACTATGATTTCATAGTGACTCCTCACATAATCACTAATGTTTCCAAAAAAACATGTATTTGATTAATAGATTCTTTAGAGGTTACCTTGATAGATTTGTGGTAGTATTTATTGATAATATTTCAGTAAACTCTAAGAGAAATGGGGAACATGAGGATAATTTAAATACTATGATTAATAATCTATGAAGGGATAAACTATATGAAAAGTATAGAAAATCTGAGTTCTAGATTGAGGAAGTATCAATAATGGGGAATTTTTTTACCAGAAAAAGGATACATAAATACCCTTCTAAGAAAAATGAAATCGAAGAGTAGCCCATGCCAATGTCGGTAATGGTTATTCATAGTTTCCTTATTCTAGATGGGTATTATCATAAATTTTTGAATAAATTATCAAAATTTTCAAACCCACTAACCAAGCTTACTCAGAAGGGAGAAAAGTTAATCTAGACCAGTGAATGTGAAGACTACTTTACCGAGTTCAAAAAGAGGATTATCACTACACTAGTGCTAACAATTACATTAAGTGGGGAAATATTTATGGTGTCAAATGATTCCTCAAAGAAGGGATTTGTATGTATACTAATTAAAAATTATAAAGTGATATCCTATGCCTAAAGTAAGTTTAAAATTCATTATAATAACTATCCCAAACATGATATGGAGTTGGCAGTTGTGATCTTTGCATTGAAAATCTGGCGGAATTATCTTTATGGAGAGAAGTATGAGATATATATTAATAAAAAGAGTATAAAATATATATTCACATAGAATTATATTAATATGTTCCAGTGAATATGCTTAGAGCTCATAAAGTACTATGACTTCTTGATCCACTACCATCCTGGTGAGGAAAATAAAGAGGTGAATGCTCTAAGTAGAAAGGATCCTTTAACTTTAAAATTGATAAGAATTAAGAAGGATCCAATCTTCTTAGACTTGAAAAGGTTGTATATGGGAATCATTAAGTAAGGAATATAATTAATAATTTATCAAATTATTTATCAACCATCAATTATGGAGAAAATAACTGATGATCAAAGAAATGATTTGGAAATTTTTAAAAAGGTGGAAGCTATAGGAAAGGAGAAATCCTCAGAATTAAAAATTGAAGAGAAATAAGTTGGAAGATTTTTTAAAATACTATTTGTACCTTCTAATATAGAGATAAATAAGGATAATATAAATTATGCTCATATCTTAACCTTTTCTACACACCTTGGGAGCACAAAGATGTATCGAGATATCTGGGAGAAATTTTGGTGGGACAATATGAAAAAGGAGATCGTTGAATATACATTAATGTTCTTAGTATGTCAGAAAGTGAAGACTGAAAGAAAAAAGTATAAAGGTATGATGAAACCATTACCCATACCAAAATGTAAGTGGTAAAACATCACCATGGACTTTTTAACTAAACTTAAAAGATATCCAGGGGAAACAATAATATATGGGTTATTGTGGATCATCTTACAAAGAAATATCACTTTTTACAATTTTAAAGGAATTCTCACTAGATAAAATTTCATGGATATATATCAAATAAGCGGTAAGTATACATGAATTACTAAAATAAACTATATATGATTGATATCCAATATTAACCTCTATGTTTAGGAAAAATCTTCAACATTCTCTAAGTGAACTATTCTGAAACTAGAAGACATGTTGATAGTGTGGTCTATGGACTTAAAAGAAGGATGGGACCAACATCCACCACTGGTTGAACTCTCCTAAAATAATAGTTTCTACTCAATCATCCAAATGTCTTCATATTAAGTCTTTTATGGAAGGTATGTAGAATATTAGCATACTAGAATTAAGTCGGTGAACATAAGATATTGAGAATTTAAATGGTTGAATAAATGGTAGAGAAGGTGAAAACCATTCACCAACACATCAATAAATCCCAAAGATGAAAAAATGTTATGTATAAAATCATCAATTACCCTAGGAGTTTAAGGTTGGAGTCATGGTATTCCTCTATATATATCCACAAAATAAGATTTTGAGATTTGGGAAGAAATGAAAGATGAGTCCTTGGTACATCCTCCCCTTTGAGATTCTTGATTGTGTTGAAGATTTGGACTTTCAACTTTCACTTCTACCAAAAATTTCTCAAGTATATAATTTATTCCACATATACCTCTTCATAAAGTACATACCATAACCCTAATGTGTACTAAATTTTGTGGTGGTACAATTGAAGAATGCTATCTCTTATGAGGAGAAACCATTAAAGATATTGGATCATAGAGATAGATTTCTATGCAATAAGAACACTCAGAAGGTAAAAGTACTATGGAAGAACCATAAGTATGAAGAGGAAACATGGTAACCAAAGGAAGTGATAAAGAAGAAGTACCCATACCTATTTTCAATATAGAATATAAAACGAAATTTCGAGGGAAAAATTTCATAAGGGGGAAAGAATGTAACGACCCTAAATTCTATCAATGGAAATTCCCATCTTATAATTATTTCATATAGTATAAATCACATAAAATCACATTAAGAACACAATAAAAAATTTATAAATGATTAATTAATTAAATAAGAGGTGTTTCTAAAAATCAAGGAATTATACTGATGAAATAGTAACTTGACCTTTGAAATTATAATATGACTCTTATGAATAGTAAATAAGCTAATATGATAGTAACCTCTACCATGAAGTTATAAATAATATCTAGGAATCTTATAAATGAAAATATGATATAATTATATCATAGTATAAGTAAATAATTTTAAAAAAATTATTAATTAAGTCTAGGTATTTTGAAAGTCATAAATATTTAATTTCAATTTTATGATTAATTTAATAATTAAAAAAATTATTTTCCAAAAAATTATTCATAAATTAATATTTTGTTTTATTATTATTTTAATACAGTTTTTGGAGACCTTAATTAATTTTTCAAAGTGTTATAAAATCACTTATGATTTTAAGATCTGTATTTTCTAAGTAAATTATGATTTTCATTAAAAATTAAATTTCTCATATTTAGAAAATTATTTCCAAAAAATGGAGTTCATTTTTTAACCCATACATTTTTTATATGTATTCCCCTGATTATCCTATGCTAATATCAGGTCTCCATATAGTTATAAAAACATTATGAAGACTAAATAAAAGATTTTTTTTGATTTCCTGATGTCTAATTATGTACCTAATCTCCTAGACATCGGACTTTAGGATCCTTGGAAAGCAATTTTATGTTTAATTATTATTAAAATCATTTAAGGATATGGTTACTTTAATCAAGAATCCATAATTGTCATGAACTATACTCAACAACATGATTTCCTTGTATAAGAATACTTCCCAATGTTGATCTTGATGCATCAAAATAGACCACATAACTCTCATAGTTCCAGTAATTTCAGTATGGATTTTGATGAATAGATTACCTTAATCTATTGGATAGATTTTTGGAATTTATCATTGCATTGGAATGAAATTACATTACTTTTCTAAGCATTCATTGGTTAATATAGTCATGAAGAATCACAAAAAAATGTCAATAGTATCATATTAAGATAAGGAAAATATATATCTCAAATACATTCTTTAGAGGTTTCTAAGATGTCACAACTTCTATATTTTCATGATCCACTAAAACTCCTTTCTGAAAAATTACATGATGCAGGGAATTTACTTCTTGAATCCAAAAAAATCCACTTTGAAAAATTGGAATATAGACTATTCTCTCAAAAGATACTAAACACTATATTCAGGGTTTCCTCATGATAATATTTAGTCCTAGAATACACCAAAATATCATCAATCAACACCACTAAAAACGAATCCATATACAAATGAACTATTTGATTCATTAATTCCATAAATAATTTTGGTGCATTCTCAAGACCAAAAGGCATAACCACATACTCATAATGTCCAAATCTATACCTGAAGTCTGTTTTTGGACTATCAATCTTTTAGACTTGTAGTTATTGATACCATGAACATAATTAAATTTTTGGGAACCTATGTTCTCTACTCAATTGATTTACCTTCTCATCTATTCCAGGAATAGGATATCAATTCATTATTTTAAACTGGATAATCTTATAATAATCCACATAATTTCTAAGAGTTGCATCCACCTTATTTACAAAAAATTAGTTCTTCCCATAGATATGTGCTTAGTAGAATAAACACATTAATTTTCATTAATTCAATCTAGATCTTAAATTCCCTTAGTTATGTTGGTTCTATATGAAATGATGGAATTGAAATAAAAGTGGTCCTCATTAGGTTATCAATCATAAACTCCACATCTATTTTGGGTGAAAATTCAAATAAAAGTTCTTGAAAAATTTCAAGTAATTGGAAAACAATGTTTGGAAAATCACTATTTATGTTGTCATCCATAGATACCAAGATAAGTGTTGTTAACTGATAATATATGGTCCCAACCTCTAGTGATTAAATTCCTAAAGTAAGTGATTTACATACCAATCTCCTCTAAAGAGATGGAGTATGCCATCTATATATGTGAAACTCACCTTTCAATCATAATAGTGGATAAATTCCTTGAATGATGTTAAACAATCCATACCCAAAATCAAGTCATATATGTCCTTATTAAGGAAAAATAAATCCCAAAACAACTCGTCCCTAATGATACTCTTGTATCAAACAAAGAAATCAAAATGGTATAATTCAAAATAATCATACTTATCACCATCGAAGGGCCTGATTAATAATACATGATCACTTTCTCACCTCTTTTCAATTTCTTACTCATTATACTTTTCTCATTGTTACCCTATTGATATTTCATAGGTTTAGGAGTCATGATGTTCCTAGAATCACCATGGATTTATCAGTTATGATAATGAGAGTTATTCTACTGACCTGTCTAGTGAAATCATCCAATGTTTTAGAAACATTGGAGGTGTCTCTTGCACTAGTCCTTGGAGCACTACAAAAATAATATTAAATATGTCTTATATGACTGTAGTTGTAAAAATATATTGGAGCTTCTATACAATCTCAATTCATAATCTTTAAAGAACCACATTGAAAAAACTAGGAATACTATTTTTTTGGGATGAATGTTTACTGATCTTGTTGTTTGATTCTAAGGTTTCCCACCACTCTAGAAGTATTTTTTACTCTTTCTATTATTCCTAGAAATTGGAGTTCCCACATTTTGTAACGATCTAAAAATTCATAAATGAAAATTCCTCTTGGTCTATTTACATGTCTTCTTAAGGTTATGTAAAACTTATGAACTTATATGGTTTTATGTTTTGAATTTTAAAATACCATTAAGAATTGTGATTGTTGCTAATATAACTATTGAACAGTGATCACATGATTAATATAAATATAGGGATTTAACAAATCAAATTTACTTATAAAAAGGAAGATGTAGCATCATCCAATAGATTTTCCCCATAAAAATCCCATTTGTCGGAGATTAGAAAGGAGGTGGTGTCACTGTGCTTTGATCTTGACCAAGCCCAAGCCAAGATTGAATACGTTAATCTTGAGAAGAACTGCCTATAGGAGAAGTGGAAGTTGATAGTGATTACCACCCAAGCAATGTTATATGAGCCACCCCAGGAGTCTATCACCATCACACACCTTACCCTTCAATCTTATGCGGGTGTTATAAGGTGTTATGTAACAAGTCCTTAGCACTATGATTACTTGCATTATTTTTTGTTATAATAAATAATATAAATTAATTTTATTATTGTTACCTTGTAAATAGTTTTTAAAGCACAAATAGTATTTTTAGTTAATGTTTAACTAAGGAATATATTTTGATAAATTAATGGAATTTGAAATTAAATAATATTTTAATAAAATATTATTATTACTAAAATACTTTTTATTAAGTATAAATGAGTGTATAATTTTTATGAATACAATTGTAATTTTTATTAAGGTTTGAAAGCTATTTTTGTCAAAACCCATGAATTTTCGATAAATGCCAGTTTTTGTTTTAAAAGTGAAAATTAACTTTTTAGAAAATTATTTGGATTAAATGAATATTATATTTGGAATCAGGATTTAGAAATTATCCAATAGTGAATTTTTCATAATTTTTGGAGACAGTCAAATTTTTGGGTAAAAAAATTAAATAGTGTTTAAATATATAATGTGTTTTATGACATCATAATGACCCAATAGTGATATAATAAAATAATATAAACATTATGTTCGGCCATTATATATTTTACCATTAAAATAATGTGATTTTAGGTTTTTTTTTATTTATTTGACAAAGCCTTAGTGGACCCTTCAAGACTTATAAAACATTTTAGTTTTTTAAATTGATTTACTTGAGAGTGTGACTCACCTCCACATAAGAAACCCTATTATTTTAAGAATTTAGGCCATTGGACTTATAAAATATTAGTTTCCCCTCCCCTTTGGAAAAAACCATGGGCAAAAACCATGGGCTGGTTTGTGGTTTTGATTAGTTTAATGTGTGATGTGTCAAACCTAAATAATAAAGAATTCCCTCTCCTTTCCTATATAAACCCAACAAAGCTCCCAATTCGTCTTCACTCAAAGCCTTTTTAGTTTATACAACCTCTACCATCCTCTCTCTAAAATCATCCCAAGGTTCCCCAAGCTCCCAGTAAGTCTCTATCAATCCCCTCCCAAGCCTTTGGGATCACAATTCCTAGTAAGGGATTCTCACTTTCCTCATTTATGTCCAAGTTTACTTATATTGATATGCCCTTTTATTTTCAATTATAAATGTTGGGTTATAATTTGAAACCTCCCCCATACTTCCCTATTCATGTTATAATAATGAGATATCCCCTTTCTCTCTCATTAATTCTTCCCATGTACACCTGTTACCATGCCGAAATTCCGTAAGGAATTTCCCTCTCCTCATTTACAGTGAAGAAGTTCTTTTGTATTACATATCTAAATTCAATTAAATTTGTTGGGAAATGTATCTATATAATCCCCCTTAATACCCATTTCTTTTAAATATTATGAGACACCCATTTCTCTCTCATCAACCATTTTTAATAATTCTTATGTCACGTCGTTATGCTGCCGAAATTGCATCGCGTTTTTCCAAGCCAAGATCATTTTGTAGTGAATACAATACCCATGTCTCTATCAGGGGTATTTAACTTTATGATCATATATACATTTAATGGTACTTTAATGTATTTATTCCACATTCTTTAATCGTGTAATAACTTATGATGTTGATTGATTCCATGTTATATGATCCATGTGTCACACTTATGCATGAAATGAAATGTTTAAGAAGGGTGCGCCCTAATAGCACTACAATGCTTTGGGTAAAGTATAGTATCATGATATGTCATGTGCAATGAGTGTTAAATAATTATAATTCAATTAAAACATTTGTTCTCACATGATTCATGTGTAATGAGGGTTTACTCATGCTCCAAGTGAAATGAGCCTTGGCTCATGCTAATATCATGTTAAATGTTGTTGCCACATCTTCATGTTATGATTATCATGATTTATCATGCCTTTATGTCTATGTTTCTCTTGAGATCCATTGATATTAAAATTGACTAACATGTATTGTAATATTCATTTTATGATTTGTTTACTCCCTTAATGAGCTTTATAGGTCACCATTTTCTTATGCATGTCCTCAGGTTATCCCATGCAATTCTAAGTATGAGGGAATGTAGTGGTCATGTAAAGGATGTTTTTAAATAAGATGTTGTTTTTTATGTTTTATGTTGTTATGTAATAAATTATGTTAAGTGTGTGATAAAGATAAGGGTTGTCATATTTAGTATCAGAGGATAGGTTTAGTTATTTTTGGGATTAGGATTAGAAAACCCTAGTGAAGCCTTATAGACTAGACTAAGTATAATAAAAAATATCCCAAATTTTTTGTCAGTATTGAGTAAGTGTTTTATCAAGAAAATACATCCATGTCTGGATACGATAATGTATAGGTGGCTCTGTCACATATGTACCTAGGAGTGAAAACTCCGACAAGAAGCTTCAGGCTTGACCCGAGGTATCCTGGTACATGAAAATGGGCCTTGCTGCACTCTTGGTTTCGACAGTCCCAGGGGATATGCTTTGGTAAATTCACAAGCTTAGTATGAACCATTATTAAGGGAATAAAAAAATCACCTAATAATATATGTTATAAAGTAGATCATGGATAACATAGATTGACTCCTATAGATTCATAAGTTAAGGAAATAAAATTTATTAATAAGTCAACCATTTATATATTTGGATTACCCTTTATCTATTACCCCTAACATTACTTTTATTCCATCCAATGGCCAGTAATAGGAGGACTTGGGATAACAACCGATGTGAAGACCAATGTGATGACTGTTCTAATAAGATTCGCAATCCGATGGGAGTAAGAATCATGAACATTGTCATGATACTCTCTCAGTTAACACAAGATTTGAATATAAACATGGGTAAAGAGGAACATTCATCCCTCCTAAGAAATTACAAGTCACTATTAAGAGCTTCAAGAGACAAAGGCCTTATACTTTTAATGGATCATCTGATCCCTTAATCGCTGAACAATGGATCAAATCCATTGAAAAGATCTTCTATATCCTTCAATCTTCCAAACAAGAGATGGTTCTTCTAGATGCTTATAGTAGGGAGGTTGAAGATGATGAATGGTGGAAATTGGTCAAAAATACAAATAATGAGAAGGATATCGAGGCGTTGGAATGGAAGGATTTCCAGAAAAAAAAATTGGATAAATATTTTTCTCACACCCTCTGGCTTAAGATGGAAAGGGACTTCCATGACCTCAAGCCAAAAGATGAAGAATCCATAAGAGCGTATGAGGAAAACTTCACAAGGGTTGCATGATACTCCTCCATATTTGTCATTACCCTCGAATGAAAGGTTGACCGCTTCTTTGGTGGGATGAAACCTAGACTGAAGAAATCCAGGGTGATCCCTGACTTCGACAGCTATGAGGAAATTGTCCGATGTGCCCTAAAGGTAGAAATGGTGATCGGAGAATCTCAGGGATATCATGGGGATAATAAGTGTAAGGTGGACTTCAATTCTAGAAGTATGATGGATAAATCCAATGGTTCTATGTAAATCCAGCACCCCACTTTCCAAAGGTGTGGAAAGAAACACCCTGAAAATTTCATAAAGGGGACTAGGAAATGATTTAGGTGTGGAAGAGAAGGTCACCTAGCCATTAACTGCCTACAAGAAAAACCTGTGGCTGCAAAAGAGGAGATTAATGCTTCATTAGAACCTCAATTCATTGTTCTTTTCTTCAAATAGAATGAACCAGGGCACCTTGAAATACAGTTCCAAAAGACAATGGTTTTTTGAGGCAACAAACAACCTCCAAGGCAGAAAGGGATAGCTTTTTCCATCACTACCACTGAAGTTAACCCTGAAAACGAAGTGGTGATAGGTACGCAAGTTATTCAATCAAGAATAGTAAACATACCTTTTGATTCAGGTTCTTATCATTCTTTTATATCTTGAAATTTTAGTAGAACAATCCAACACCACCACAAATCATGGAAGTAAAGATGTCAGTGAGTACGGAAAATGGGGAAATCATTGCATCCCCTGAATATAACTCCTCCCCTGTAATAATTTATGGATTGATCTTCCCAATGAACCTCATCATACTCCCTATGGTGGAATTCTATGAAATTATTTTCATGGAATGGATTTCTTTATATGGAGCCAACATAAATTTCCATGAGAGGGAAATCACACTTTGTTTGGAGAATCGACCCCCTGATTCTGAACAAGTGCAAGGTGGAGGATGAATCTTCTTTAGTTCCATCATATCAAGAAAGAATATTACTCCCCTATGAGAACACATATCCTGCTCATATGATTGATTCCAAGGAAGAAACCATCCTTGAAGACATGCCTATTGTGAGGGAATTCGCTGAAGGGTTTCCTGAGGAATTGACTGGTCTTCCTCCTAGAAGTGGTGTCGAATTCTCAATTGAGCTTATACATGGGGTGTTTCCAACATCCAAGAATCTGTATATAATGGTTGTTGTGGAGCTTGAGGAGATGAATAAAAAACTGTAGGAGAATCTGGATAAAGGGTTTATACGCCCAAGTGCTTCACCATGGGGTGCACCAGTCCTCTTCGTCAATAAGAAGGATGGATCAATGCGCCTTTGTATCGATTATCATGAGCTTAACAAAATCACAATAAAGAACAAGAATCCTCTGCCTAAAATTGATGACTTGTTCGATCAGATGCATGGATCACAATACTTCTCCAAGGTAGATTTACGGTCGTGATATTATCAAGTAAGGTTGAAGAAGGAACATATACCCAACACTGCTTTCCATACAAGATATAGGCACTTTGAATTCATAGTAATTCCTTTTGGACTCACTAATGCTCCAACAATCTTCATGGACTTGATGAATAGTCTTTAGAGATTACCTCAAAAAATTTGTGGTAGTCTTTATAGATGATATTCTAATATAATCCAAAACCAAGGAGGATCATGAGAAGTATCTAAGAACTATACTAGATACCTTGCGAAAGGAGAATCTCTATGAAAAGTACATCAATTGTGAGTTCTGGTTGAAGGAGGTCTAATTCTTGGGCCATATCATCACAAGAAATGGGATATCTGTGGATCCCTCAAAGACAGCTACAATAGAGGTATGACCGAGGCTAACATTGGTAACTGATATTCATAACTTCTTGGGGTTAGATGGATATTATCAAAAAAAATTGAGAAATTTCTCATGATTGTCCAACCCTCTTACCAAGCTAACTTAGAAAGGAATAATGTTTTCCTAGAGTGATGAATGTGAAGAAAGATTCAAGGAGCTGAAAGGGAGGCTTATCACCGCACCCGTGCTCACCTTACCCACAAGTGGAGAACTTCTTGTGGTATTTAGTGATACTTCGAAGAAGGGCCTGGGTTTTGTGTTGATGGAGAGTAATAAATTGATAGCCTACATCTCAAGGAAGATGAAAATCCATGAGAAAAACTATCCCACACATGATTTGGAGTTGGTGGATGTGATCTTTTCATTGAAAATCTGGAGGCATTATCTCTATAGGGAGAAGTGTGAGATATATACTGATCAAAAGATCCTCAAATATATATTCACATAGAAAGAGATTAATATGCACCAATGAATATGGATTGAAATCATCAAGGATTATGACTTCTCAATCCATTACCAACCTGGGAAAGCAAACAAGGTGGCAGATGCTCTAAGTAGAAAGGATCCAGCGATTCTGTCATTGATGAGAATTGAGAAGGATCCAATTTTCTTATATTTGTAAAGAATGGACATGGGAATCATCCAGGGAGGAACATAATCAATCCTTTCTTAAATGATTGCTCAACCATCCCTCTTGGATAAAATAATGGATGCTCAAAGAAAGTATGTGGAAATTCTGAAAAGGGTGGAAGCTATCAAAAATGGGAAATACTTAGAGTTCATGGTTGACAAGGATAGAATTGTGAGATTTGGGTCACGATTATGTGTACTATCTGAACCAAAGATAAAGAATGATCTTTTGAATGACACACATAGCTAAACCTTATCTATTCACCTGGGGAGCACAAATATGTATTGAGATCTCAAAGAAAACTTTTTGTGGGACAATATGAAAAGGGAGATTGTTGAATATACATCAAAGTTCCTTGTATGTCAGTAATTGAAGGCTGAGAGGAAAAATTATAAGGGGATGATGCAACCACTACCTATACTAACATGGAAGTGGGACAAAATTACTATGTACTTTTTCATTTGGCTTCCGAAGACATCTAAAGGAAACAATTCTATCTCGGTTGTTGTGGATCATCTTATAAAGGCTACACACTTCATTACTATTCAAGAGGATTTCTCATTAGATCAACTTGCACGAATTTACATTAAAAAAGTGGTATGGATGAATGGAGTACCACTCTCTACTGTATCCAATCAAGATCCAAGATTCACCTCAAAGTTCTAGAAAAGTATCCAACATGATCTAAGCACTGATATGAACTTCAGTACGAACTATCTTCCTCAAACTGATTACCAATATAAGAGAACTATTTAGACACTGGAAGATATGTTAAGATCATCTTCTATGGACTTCAAAGGAGGATGGGACAAACATCTTCCACTGGTTGAATTCTCCTATAATAACAGTTTCCACTAGAGCATTTGAATGGCACCATATGAAGCCCTTTATGGTAAAAGGTGCAGGATAACAACTTGTTGGGATGAAGTCGCTGAGCGTAAGATATTAGGACCTGAAATTGTCGAAGAAATGGTGGGGAAGGTAAAAACAATTCCGCAGTATATTAAGGAATCCCAAAGTTGACATAAGAGTTATACAGATAATCGCCGATGATACCTTTAGTTCAAAGGTGGAGACATGGTTTTTCTACACAAATCTCCATGGAAGAAGGTCATGAGGTTTGGAAGGAAAGGGAAGTTATTTCCTAGGTACATCGTCCCCTTCGATATTCTTGATCATGTCAGGGATGTGACCTATTGACTATCACTTCCACCTACCATGGTCAAAGTACATTATGCCTTTCATGTATCCCTCTTAAGGAAGTATATACCATACCCTTTACATGTACTCTCTTTAAAGGTATCACAGCTAGAGGATGATCTTTCTTACAAGGAGCAACCAGTGAAGATATTAGATCGTAGAGAAAAAGTTCTACAAAACAAGACAATTCCCCTCATCAAGGTGTTGTGGAAAAACCACAAGTTTGAATAAGTGACATGGGAATTAGAAGAAGTGGTGAAGCAGAGTTACCCACGACTGTTTTAGTGCGGGAAAAGAAAATTTTAAGGGAGAAATTTCTTAAGGGGGAATATTTTAATGAACCAAAAAATCATTAATGAAAATTCCTCTTAGTCTATTTACATGTATTTTTATGGTTATATAAAATGTATTCACTTATTTGGTTTTATGTTTTGGATTTTAAAATATCATTAAGAATTGTGACCATTGCTAATATATTCATTGAACAGGTATCACCAGATTAGTATAAATGAAGGGCTATAACAAATCCAATTTACTCAAAAAAAGGAAGTGAAGGCCTCATCCAATAGACTTGCCCCTTACGAAGCCCATTTTTCAGAGCTAGGAAAAGAGGTGGCATCCTTGGGCTTCGCTCTTGACCAAGACCAATATGAGATTTAATACATTAAGCATGAGAGGAACCACCTATGGAAGAAGTGGAAGTTGATTGATATTACCACCCAAGCGATGTTATCCAAGCCACCCTCAGAGTCTATCACCATCAGACACCTTACCCTTTGGTCTTATGTGGGTATTATAAGTGGTTATATAAAAAGACCTTAGCACTATAATAATGTTCATTATTTTTTTATATAATAAATAAAATATATTCATTTTATTATTGTAACCATGTAAAGATTTTTTAAAGCACAAATTGTATTTTTAGTTAATGTTCAACTAAGGAATCTATTTGGATAAATTAATCATTTTTTGAATTAAATAATTTTTTAATAAAATATTATTAGTAGTAAAATACTTTTTATTAATTATAAATTATCATATAATTTTTATGAATAAAATTGTAATTTTTAATAAGGTTTGAAATCTATTTTTTTCAAAACACATGAATTTTTGATAAATGTCAGTTTTTATTTTAAAAGTAAAAAATCACATATTTAAAAAATTATTTGGATTAAATGAATATTATTTTTTGAATTGGGAAATTGAAATTATCCAATAATGAATTTTTAATAATTTTCTGAGATAGTGGAATTTTTGAGTAAAAAATTTAAATACTGATTAAATATATAATGTGTTTTATGACATCATAATGACCCAATAGTGATTTAATAAAATACTATAAACATAATGTTCAGAAGATATATGTTTTAACACTAAAATAATTTGATTTTAGGTTTGTTTGATTTATTTTACAATGCCTTAATAGACCCTTCAAGACCTATAAAACATTTTAGTTTTTTAAATAGATTTCCTTGAGAGTGTGACTCACCTCCACATAAGAAACCCTATTATTTTAAGAATTTCGGACATTGAACTTATAAAATATTAGTTTTCACTCCCCTTTGGGAAATACCATGTGATGGTTTTTTCTTTTGATTAGTTTAATGTGTGTTGTCCCAAACCTAAATAATAAAGAATTCCCTCTCCTTTCCCATATAATCCCACCCCAGCTCCCACATCCTCTTCGCTGAAAGACTTCATAGTTTGTCCAACCTATGCTCTCCTCTCTATATAATCCTCCCAAGGCACACAAATCTCCCAAGAAGTCTCTCTCAAGCCCCTCCCAATCCTTTGGGATCACACTTCCAAGTAATGGATTCTCACTTTCCTCCTTTATGTCCAAGTTTCCTTATATTTCTATTCCCTTTTATTTTAAATTATAAATGTTGGGGTATGATTTATCACCCCCCCCCATACTTCCCTCTTCATGTTTTAATAATGAGAGATCCCCTTTCTCTCTCATTAATTCCTCCCATGTACACTCATTACTATGTCAAAATTCTGTAAGGAATTTATGTATTCTCACTTACATTCAAGCTATTCTTTTGTATTACGTATCTAAATTCCATTAAATTTGTTGGGAAATGTATATATATGACCCCCCATTACTGTCCAAATAATTTACATATGATGAGACACCCATTCATATCTCATCAACCATTTTTATGAATTCTTATTTCACATCGTTATGCTCCTAAAATTGCACCTTGTTTTTCCAAGCCAAGATCATTGTTTAGTGAATACCATACCCATGTCTCTATCAAAGGTATTCACCTTTATGAACATATATACATTTAATGGTACTTTAATGTATTTATTATAAATTCTTTAATCGTGGAACAACTTATGATTTTGATTGATTCCATGTTATATGATCCATCTGGCACACTTATGCATGAAATGAAATGTTTAAGAAGGGTGCGCCCTAATAGCACTCCAATGAATTAGGTAAAGTATAGTATCATGATATTTCATGTGCAATGAGTGTTGAATCATTCTAATTCAAGTGAAATGAGGTTTTATTTGTGATTTATGTTCAATGATATTTTACTCATGATCCATGTGCAATGAGCATTGGCTCATGCTAATATCATGTTAAATGTTGTTGCCTCATCTCCATGTTATGATTATCATGCTTTATCATGCCTTTATGTTTATTTATCCATTGTGCTCCATTTATATGACTATTAAATAACATTTATTTTAATCTTCATGTTATTATTTGTTTACTCTCTTACTGGGCTTTATAGCTCACCCTTTGCTTATGCATGTCCTCATGTTATCCCATGCAATGCTAAGTATGAGGGAATGTAGTGTTCATATAATGGAATTTTTCAATAAGTTGTTGTGTTTTTTGTTTTATGTTTTTTTAATGTTCCTAATCCCCAAAGAAACTAGACCTCTTGATATTCTATGTTCTATCAAGCGATGGTTTTAGGTAATAGATTATGTAAAGTGTGTAATAAAGAGAAGGGTCGTCATACATTTTCTCATAGGGATAAAATTTCTCCCTCTGACCATATTTCCTAAGATATACCTTTTCTTCCATTGTCACTTTATCTACCAGTTATGTATTGTAAGTAATAAAAATAATGACAACCTTTGAGTGAATTTCTAGTGGCAACCCTAAATCAAAAATTCATTTCTTTAAGACTCGCTTGTAGAAAATTCTATAAAAAGTGGACCAAATTTATAATTTTATCTTCATACTTTATTACTGAGTGATTATATTTAATTACACTAAATAATTCAATTGTTATATAAATTTTGAATGTGTGAGGGTAGAATTTTTTGTTGAATAATTCTTAAAAGTCATACCACATAATGCCTTGGTTTACTTTAGGATTAAAAGTTTAATCCCACCATTGTCTTTCTAGATCCTTCAGCATATACTTTGCAATATTTATATTCAAATCTACTAGTGTCTTAAGTAAATAAATGATAAAATTATTCGTATTCAACAAAACTTATACTTTTTTTGTTCGGAATCCCCTTGAATGGTGGGAGGGTTTTTATTTTTGAACTAAAATGAATGATCCTATTTTGATGGTTTACTATTATGATATCCCCTATCATGGGATGGAAAATCATTGAAAATGTATTGGACCAACTGATGGTTCACCTATGGCTCAGGTGAGACAACATTTTCAATAACCTCTTCTGATTCATTTCAACACTATCTATCGGGTTCCATTTATATAACTAGAAAAAAAATCATTTGGTCTCACTCAGTAGCAACTGAGGGCATCAAAATTATAATTTACAATATCAAGAACAACCAAAATAATTATTTTCAAAATTCAACCATTTGAAACTATTTTAAATATTTTTTATAAATCAATACTTTTATTCTTATATTTTTTAATAATTTAAAATAAATATAAATGATGCAGACCTAGTGGGATTTATTACATAAAATTTATTCTATGAAAATATTATTAGAAAAAATAATGATGAAAAGGTAACAAGAAACCTAAAAGTATCTCTAAACAATTTTGTTCCCAAACTCCCATGGGGACTTTAATTATAGCATAAAAAGTTTAATTTTTTATTTTTATATTCTATATTTCATTTTCGGACAATCTAATCTCCATTCTACCATACCAAAAGATAGATGGAATAACTAATATTAATAACATATCTAAATTAATGACCCAAAATAGTTGATAGCATTTTAATTTTAAGGACTAAACATAACATATACCATTTTTAACAACCTGTATCTTATCATTGGAATGAGAAGAGGTGGAGGTGATTCTAGACTTAGGTGACATCCCCAAGACATCATGAACTAAAAATAAATTCCAGGGGAATCAATAATATTGGGGATGATTTCCCCCTTTAAAGATAAATCACCTCAATCGACCATAAACAATAAAAACCCAATCCCTTATATAATTAAATAAAAAAATAATAATCATTGCTACACCCAATAGAAAAACAATTAGGGTACCAACAAAAACAAAAGATAAAAAAATATAAAGCAACTCCATGTCCCAAATGCACCCTATTGACATAATTACAAGAAACATCCAAAAAATATCTAAGATACACTCGGATGAAATTCAATTAATCTAAAATATGATTCTAGATCAAGGGGAAATGTCTCTTAACCCTTAAGAGGGATAGTAATTTTAGAACCTAGAGAATTATAAAACTGATGGGACTTAAGGGGATTATTTAAGATTAGATCCATGATTTTTGGAGTGACAACTGTACACCAGCAGATTATGCTACATGGTTTGGAAAACCATGTGCAAATCATGTAGTTAAACTCTCTCAAGGGATCCCATAGCACTATTGTATCACATGTTTATAAAAAAAATAAAGCTATAATTTTTCCTATGTTTCAATTTTCATTATTTCACCAACGCAATCACCTAGGCTACCAAAACTATGCACCAGCAGTACACTGGACCAGTGACTACCTAAACATGTTCCACAGTTTTTTATAGGTGTTTCACTATTTCCACTAAATATTCACGAATCCTGTACCTCTATAAAAACATCTAAAACATGGATAAACATAAATAAAACTCCAGTCTTTAATAAGTTCATAGTATGTAAAATAAGGGAAATGTACTTACAAACAGGGGTGCTCCATTAACTCTCAATTCATTGAATAATAATTTAAAAGTTTCTATGGTTAATTTTAATTAAAATGATTTCTATAATATTTTGGAAACTTTTCAATTTTAAGGAACTTAATTAAATTCAACATGTGTGTTTTATTGAATTAATATTCCATGTGATCTTTTAAATATATTTTCATCAATGAAAAAAACCTTTGATGATATGGATTACTTATAAATTCTATATATATGTCTCTTTTATATATACATTTCTCATTATCCCATATTTTTATGGGGGTAATAAAATTCTTATCTTCATTTCTAAAATTTCTTCATTATGAATTTTCCTTTTATAATAATATAAATCATGATTATGTGACCCCTTTTCATTCTATGCATAATTATTACGTTTATGAATTATGATTGATTTCATATTTCTAAGACTCAATATTGAACATGTTATAATGGGTGTGCCAAGATATTTCTCCAATGAATTGGGTAATGTTTTTTTCTAATGAGAAGTTATGTATAAGATTAGGGATTAAACATAATCTATTATGTTACTTTGCACACTATGTGATATCTTCAAGGTAGTTATCCATGAATATTGTTTATATAATTTTATATGTTTCTTACACATTCCCTATGATGCCATGATCTTATAATAGCATGTTTCTTATGTTGGGATTCAATGTTTTTACTCCCAAGCCTTCTCTTTTATGATATCATGTGATAAGTTTTACTCACAATTCATGTTTCTTTGACATGTTTATTCCCTTAGTAGGAATTTTATATCATCCCTTCGTTATATTTATTCCCTTGGTTATCTTATGTAGTTTTAGGAGATCAAATGGAATTAGGAGGTCATTATGGATAATAAAATAAGGATGTTACTTTCTTTCTTCCAATTGATTAAATGTGTTCCTAATCTTCCAATGAATCCATGAATCACATTATTTGGGGTGTAATTAATACATTTTGATGTTAAAAATATTATAATAATATATATAAAAGGCTTGGGACACTATAAACACCATGAATGTTAAAACACCACTTTAGAAAAGGAGTAGATGAAAGTAAAACTGTAAATCATAGTGTTTAAATTGGGGAGTGATGTAAATGATAGTATAGGGATGGCCATTAGGAAATAATATAAAGAGTGGGTTCCACTTTGTACTATCAGGAATAGGGGTATAAGTTTTGATGTTAATAACTGGGATACAATCTCAATGTTGGGATCCAACATGTTTTTATTGAAGATGATACCTCTGGGATGTGTTCCTTGGATGAGAAGTGTTCAAAAATTGGGGAACCTATGCCATCACTATAGACTAAGGGGATGTTTTTTGGAATTTAATTAGTGATGTGATGATTAAAAATGATAATAAAAAACTTCAAATACTGATGTAAGTGAATATTCTTAGGAAGTGTTTTATTACAATGGGTCCACCCTTCTATGCATTTGGCACATCAATGGGTTAGACTATTATAGGTGAGTGGATTTTAAGATAGTGTAGTGTTTGATCAAATGTGAATGAAAAAACCACAAGGGACATTGTTGACGCTCTTTTCCGTCACAAAGTTCAACTAAAGTAAAAGGGAAATACCTTAAGCACAATGAGGGTCACCCTTTGAAGAACATCAAAAATTGACAAAGGCACGGACCAGGAACCCATTTGGAGAGAGTCGTGCAAGTTTCCAGCACGCCGCGCAAGTCACTTGCGCGCCACCTATGGTTCGCTCAAGTCACTTGTGCGCCCTACTCTTTTTTTCACCCAAGGTGCCCAATGGCCTATAAATATCCCATGTGGGCCCCCATTTGGACGACGGATTTTCCAAAACTCAGATTCAAGCTCTGGTCACCCAAGTATTTTTCTGAAATCTTCTGAACACTTTTAAGGTAATTATTTACCTAGAATGGAAGCTATAAAGAGGAATAATAAGGCCTAAGTGTTAGAACTCATAAATACTTGCATGCCTAAGTGTCCAGTCCTTGAGGTAAATGAAGACACTTACGCACCACCTTTCCCTCTCAAGGGAACTTTCAGTCCACCCTTTTAAAAGCCTCAAGGGATGATACTAAGGTCTTGAGTTCAAAGTCCCCCAAGTATTACACTATAGATTCTTCATCGCCCAAGGTGAATCATGTCGCACAAGTCTACTTGCATGACCAGGACTTGCACGCCATAAAAATACTTGCGTGCCTCCTTCCTAGTCACCTATTTTCCTCAAATCTACCTTTCCTCTCCAAGACATATCCTTCAAAACCCACTTCAAATCCATTTTTGGCATGGTTCCTTTGTTGGATTCCTTATTAGAAAGGAATTCTGTGAGAACCTCTCCCAAAACCTCTTGACTTACAAGCTTTATATCACCACAGTTAGAGGTTTCCTATATAACCTCATCCTTTGAGATGAGAAGTTCTTCTGATTTGGGCCTCCTTCTCAGGAGTAAGCCCCAAGTATCAAGTCCCCATAACCTGGGCCTCCTTCTCAGAGGTAATCCCCAGTCAAAATTTCCTTTAACATTGGGCCTCCTTTTTAGGAGTAATCCCCAAGTTACAAGTCCCCTTAACCTGGGCCTCCTTCTCAGGAGTAAGCCCTAGTCATAATTTCCATTAAAATTAGGCCTCCTTCTCGGGAGTAAGCCCCAAGTTATAAGTTCCCTTTAATTGGGTATCCTCCTCAGGAGTAAACCCCAATCATAAGTCCCTTTTACTTTTGATCTCCTTCTCAGCAGTAAGCCTCAAGTTAAAACTCCAAATCTCCATAATGTACAAATACCTTTATAGACCCTTCTCTTACGCTTCTTTCCTAAAGTAAGCCTTGGTCTTCATCTACCTGGGCAGTCATACATACATAAGCCTCACATCATTTCTCATGAATGAATCTTTTGTGGAACCATAGTCAAGTTTACTGATACCTCTTGTTTCTCACATCGAGCATGACTCATGTGAGTTTAGAGTGTAAAAGTAATCATGAAATCTCTTTTTTTGGGCCATTAACCATGAATAAACCGCATATTTCTTTTTCCAAACTACGTGGACTTTGATCTATTCCTTAAAAGTATAGTACGTAAGAAGCCTTTATGAGTTTCAAGCCCATCTTTCATAAATTTTTTTCCATCCCATATGACATTAATCTATATTATTCTTATCTAACTATGTGGGTTATGATTCCATTTTAAGAAGGATATGTAGGTATCCCATATGCGAGTACGATCCCAACTCTGAAATAATCCATGTCTTTCTAAATGACAATAAACTTTAAGTGCCCCACTGAGTGGATTTAAAACTAGCATGGTCATCATAGTGACCAAGATATTTCTATATAATGTTGTGAAGGATACCATTGACTAAGGATCTCTAATACGTACGGATGATTCTCCTTAAATGAAGAACCTCAAATACATATAAAAGATTCTCTAAATCCCATACATATCAATCATCGATTTCCAAATCTAAAGGAAAACTCATTTTTATACTTGGTGAATTAATAAGGATTCATGGAAATAACTTAAATCTATGATAGAATCTTAGAGTAGGAAATAATTCCCCCCAAAAAGGTGTGATGAGCCTGACCTCACATCCTCTCGACCAATAAAAATTCTTAAGCCTCATCGGTCCACAACTAATGAGCACCTACCTTTGGAAAGTAGGTCCAAATGGATATAGAATCATTGGGTGTTTCCGGTTTTATGAATAAACCCATTAGAAACTGATTGGAAAGTTTGAACCTTAAACAAACAAGGTCATCCCCATTTCCAGAAGAAATAAAAAAAATGGTGAACCCGACATGAATCCTTAACCAAGTTAAATGATGTTTTACTTATTTGTTAGGCCCCTATTAAAATTAATATGAGGGCCAACAAAGAAATCAATAACATATGTGCTCATCCAAAATATGTAGTCTGGCCAAACCTATCTTGATTATGTCTGCTATATCAAACAGGCACTCTTTTCCAAGATCTCTCTACAACACAGAATAGATTCTTCAAAATTCACACCTATGAATGCCTCGGTCGCTACTCCTGCTGGATCCTTGTCCGCTCTGAGGATGACATCACCTAATTAGTATCTTCAAAGATGGGTCTTGAATGCATTGGTGAGGGAATACCATCAACATGGTACCATCCTGACTCTGGAGGCCGCTCGACAAGCCCTCCAAGTTAACAACTCACCCTGGTTTTCCGGACAGCGACGACCAGTGATCAGGAAGCAGGTGGTGCCAACCACCATATCCAATTGTTTTGGGTCGTTATTCCTGGAACGCAACAACCAGTCCCTCCCATATTATAGGTATGTGAATTAAGAGGTCACTCAAGACCTTGGTTCAAGAATACTGGAGCCCTTCCGGAGGACTCCCACCAATAATTGCCGCCTGACTCGTGCAGTAGTGCACCCTCAACATAATAAGGGTATCACCTCTAGATGTTGGGATCAAGTCCCTCAGACTCAAGAGTGAAATAAGAACTATCATAGGATAAATTTGGTCAATAGGGAGCAGGTTCTTACCTCTTCCCCCTCCGGAGAAGTCCATCAATCTAATTTGATTGCAAACAACGAGCGGGCATATACACCCGTCCGTCCTGATTTTACTGCTCAGCAGACTCGTCTGGAAGTAACACACCAATCCCGCTAGGCAATTCCGGAAGAGTACTATAAGTAGGAACATAAACCTGTTTATAATTCATCAGTCAGTCAGCAGGCTCATTTGACTGCAACCAAATAAGTTTTCCAATCAAATGTGGTGACCACCTGTAAACTGGCACATACACATGCTTACACTCATCAATTCTTTCAGCAGTCTCATCTTCCAGTATTGAAGAAATTTCATCAATCATATTCGGTGGAGAAAAATTAGTAGTCACATACACCTTCGATTCATCTAGCTAGTTGACAGTCTCATTTGGTAGCACTCGGAGATGTCAATTGGAAAGATCCAATGACAAACAGGAGGCAGACACAACTTTCTGCCCCCACACATGAGTACTGTCAGAATTCACTAATAGGAAAAGGAGGACAGGAGAAGGAACACACACCTAATCCAAAAATAGAATGGATGTATATTCCTGTTCCGGCAGCTGAAGTCACTAAGCATATTCTGACAAGGGTGAAAGAGCAGAAGCAAATCCATGCCCATATTCTGGATACCTGTCAGAATATTATAATAACATCAACAAAATCATAGGGAAAGAAACCTAAATATATCCCTATTAGTGGAGTGACTCATAAACATACCACTATGAAGCAGGTAAACACCTCTGTTCCAGTCTAGGAGGGTCGTGGGGCATACTCCCCCATGTCATACGGACAATCAAGTAGGGCACATACACCCTATTTAAATGGAGATAATCAGCCTAACCTGACCATTTCTCCCTAGAAGGCACATAAACCTGCCAATAATAACCACTTTCGCTAACAAGTGGTTTCCAAAGTGAGTAAGAAGGCATCAAATAAAAAGACCCATCCATAAAAGTTGTAAAATCAAGAGCCAATCTGCAATAAGGCCTTGCTCAATTCTGGAGTTCAAGAAGCTCTCAGACAATTGTCTATTGCAACTCAAGATTCTACTCTCTCATTTCCAGATTCCGTAAGTAACAAGAATAATTACGAAGGTCTTCATCAGAAACTTCCTCGTGAACGCTTTCTTCATGAAAATTCGGTCAATCTCGAAGTATCATCTTCAGATGAGGGCCACGATAACCCTCTATGTGGCCATAAGACCAAGGAGTAAGAGGTTTCATCTTTTTCTATAACCCACCATAGTGGTCCTCCCCATGATGATGAATTTAACTGCAAAAGTCCTCTCCATAGTAATAATTTGCATTTCCTAGAAAATTCATCAATGGAAAATGCAGTAATGAGAAATCCCTCTTATCTCGAGGCACTTGCAAATGCGAAGCCATTTATGTCTGATTCCATACCACTAGCAGGTGAAATAATTTATCAATTAGAAGATAGCCCGGGGTGTAGGTCATTCTATAAACCACCCCTGGGTCATTCATCTTCTAATTTGATAAATGAATTCTCGACCAATCTTGTTGAATTTGATGAAGTAACAAAGAATCACCATCTTTCGTCCAATCAAGTAGAATAATCTTCATCAAATGACAAAGGAAGTGCTGAATATAAGACAAAAACTGGAGAAAGGTGAAATATCGGTCATGTTTTGGCCTTTGGTTGACTCTCGGTATGATATTCCAAAAACGTTGACAGAAGATTGTATTCACAATATTTGTCTCAACATATGGAAAACTCTTTGTCACTTAAAAGAGAAAATATTATCTTATGATGAATATCAAAATCATGTCAAGATAATAGAAGGGTTGCAAAACCAAATTGACTTGGCATCTCTCTCAGTTTCCCGACATCCAAAGGTTGAAAAGCAGCAGAGAGCCCTTAAGCATTCATGCCTTGGCACGTTGAAAAGTTTTCACCAATTAATTACCAATCCCCCATCTGGTATTCATATCAGGGGATGAGGTGTTCATGGATAATTGCATTTCACTTTGCTCTCCAGTCAACAAAGCTTTCCAAAATTGGTCTCATGCAATGTTATTTCCCATGGATGGCCACATTTAACTGGTTTTGTGTGTAATCAAAGGCTTTCCCAAGAACATTCCTCAACAAGTTCTTCCCAAAGTCAGGTATATAAAGAACAAGTTGTATAATTACTCTTGCATCAAGAAAATTAGAATATCGAACAGGCTTCTCATTTAGAGAATGCACATCATCAGGTGATAGAGGTGTCAAAAATAATCCAACGGTCATTTGAGCCCGGTGATTTGAGTGGATGTCGGATAATGCATCCGGCTAATTTCTGGACTAAAGTCCGCAAAATCAGGATAGATTTAAAGAATGTTTCAGATGTAGTAGCTCAATAGACACCTTATCTTGCCAGACTGGGGACTCTTTTAATCCAACCCTTGGGATCAACATACAATATTTGAGGAGTTGATTAGAAAAAACAGAAATAGCCCTAGTCCATCGGACTGGGGACTTTTTCAAATTCTCAATCTCTTCCTTAGCGAAAGTTAGTATTCTCTCAATTAGTGAAGAATCCACAAGAGGAACTCAGAGCCTAATTATTAGAATATTCCCTCCAAATTACAGATCATCAAGAAGTTCCTGAGGGATCAATCAAACAAAATGCAATGTCTCATAAAGGACATGGAAGAAGACAGTATTGTAGAAGCACTAACAGAAGGGCTGCAATGCGTTATGCATCGATCAATGTCATCAATGCCATTATCACTAATCCCCCAGAACATGAGGCTCACTCATAGGGATCATATAAAGAATTTCATGTTCAAGAATCTATACACACAGAAATGAATGAAGGAGTTGTGTGTACTAGAAAACAGAGGGTTTCCCAGGGGCAAGACATTACTTAAGGTAATTCCCTTCCATACTCTAGAAAAGAACATGCCAAGTAAAAGGGTAAAAGTCAGGTTACATTCCACCCTACCTCTAGATAAGGTCAATCACTATAATTAGAGGAAATGTTCGCACAGAAATAAGAAGAAATGAAGGAATTAATGTGGTTAAATGCAGAACTACTTCAAGGTAGTCTCCCTCTTAAGAATGTTGGAGTTAATCAATCAAGGGAATTTGTTACAACTACTGGGATGGATCAATAATATCCCCCTTTACAAGTACACCCTCACTGTTCCAATCTTATAGGTCATACATGATAGCAATCGACAATACTACCATCAGTGGAAGTACCGGTCGCCACACCCGTCCAAACTCCAGTTATCGCATCTGCTCAGGCCCAAGCTCAACCAGATGTTTCTCAAAAATTAATGACTACCATTGATTCATTAACATCTTGGTTGTAAGCTATGGAAGGAAAGGGTGAACAATTTCAACCAGAAAAGAGAGCTTACCCTGAATGGGTCGATGCAATTCCTCCCCCATCAAATTTTCTGAATACTAGATTACCAACTTTTCATGGTTCAGGAGATCCAGAACAACACTTAACACTTTTTTTCTCGTTGTGATCCTATGATGGTAACTCCTTAACAACAAGAATCATTTAATCTTGGGTGTTTTGTGCGGTAATTACAAGGACCTTCTTTTTTCTAGTATACTAGTTTTCAATATTGGTAAATTACTGGGTGGGAAGATCTCTGTCAAAGATTTATTCTTCAATTTAGCTCAACATTTCCAAAGATGAAAATTTATTATCTTACCAATTGTAAGAAAAGGGAAAATGAAAGTGTTTCAGATTAAATTTCTTACTAGAAGGGATTATCATATTCCTTAAGTTTATCACTCTCACAAGAAGAATTTTTGCCAATCATTGTGGAAAATCTGTGTGATGAATTATGCACACCGTTGATCCCTGTAAAATACGCAGGAGGGTTTCAAGACCTTACTTCAATCGCTCATCAGATAGAAGACTCTCTTATAAAGACTAAGGATAAAACTCATGTAATTCCATCAGTTCCAGGAAGGAGAATAGGGAAAGCATAGATTTCTATAGTTACACTTAAACAAGAACATGTACCTACTTCCAATTCGAAACCTTCATCATATCGAAGGGCTCCACCTCCTGAGCATCAACAATAACGGTCGCCTCATCAAGATGGTCAAAAAGATCAAAGGCGGAAACAATTTGAAGATTTTAAGAACAAAGTTTATTCTTTCCGGAAAGAACATGTTCCTTTCTACTTCATCTCAGCTCTGGAAAACAATCTGGTTCAGTTGCCAAGGCCCAAAAGGATGAACAAGGAAGGATATGAAGACCTCCCCAACTATTTCCCATTTCATCAGATGTTGGGGCATCCCATTCAAGAGTGTTTTTTATTCAAATACCTCCTACAAAAGATGGTGGAATATGGACCAGTAAATATGAAAGGTTCTTCATCCTAGGTATCATGTGTTACTGCTACTAATCCAAAAGGGGAAGGCGGGTGGCACGAAGTCAAAAGTAAAAATGCGCAAAAATATGATGATTGGATGGTCAGAAAAATGATCAAACGAACTCATTCCATTTTATGAACACAATTTAATCAACCAATTGTGTCTTCTACTATGAATTCCATAGCAAAACCCCCTTCATCAGAAGTAAAATCCTCAAAGAAGTAGCGTAATTTGAAGAAAGAAGAGCAGTCAGAAGAAGATGAGATTGTGTCAAAGCCTATGTTGTCTTTGACTCTGGCAGATTTTATGCCATCTTTTTCAAAAGCACGGGCACCGCCCCACCAAACGGAATAACCTAAACTAGTTAATCAGGTAGAATCTTCATCACATGAAGAATTGATCTTTGGTTCTGTTAACATGATTCATTTAACCAATTCTTATGCTAATGATAGTTTCGATTATGATGATCCTAAGTTCCTTGTATCTAACAGAGGAATTAGAGGAATAGATCAAGGTCTAGGATATAGGGGGAGACGTGGATATTTTAGAAGCCACTATTTCCATCCTACCCCTGCTAGAACTGTATATGCATCAAAAACTCGTGAAAAATCCCTTCAGCAGGCTCAACATAAACATGAAAGTTCTTCCTCACATGGTAGATTTGGTCCTGACACAGTTATTTTGGAAGACCGGTTAGAGGTCACACCTTCTTCTTCTCAACAAATAGATAGACCTAGTTAGTCTAATCTACCATAGACAGAAGTATTTCCAACTCCTACCCCGACACGGGATGCATCTTCTGCCAAAGCATCAACTTCCAAGGCACCTAGAAAACCACATTTTCATGATGTGAAATGCAGACCTTTGGACCAAAAATATGTTGTCTTGAAACATTTGGCCCAATTACCAGCCAATTTATCAATTTTGGAAGCCTTGAATCTATCAAAATATCTTCGGGAGGTGCTTATTAAGGCTTTGTCAAGTCCTTAAGAATTCAAAACTGAAATTACTATGGCTGAATTCTACCATATAGAGAATGATCCTGCAGAATTCCATGCAGTGATATCTTTTACAGATGAAGATGAAGATGATGTTTTACGTGGAAATATTATACCTTTGTATCTATTTGGAAAAGTCAATGATATAGACAGCCGACGAGCTTTAATTGATAATGGCTCAGGAGTCAATCTCATTCCTATTCGTACACTTCGTCGATTGGGCCTCACCGAATCTGATTTATCTCCTTCTAATTTGATGTTGAAAGGATACGATAAGAATGAACAAGAATCTCTGGGTGAGATTACAATCAGAATTCTGTTTGGAGACCTTGTGTCTAATTCAGATTTCATGGTTGTTCGTCAGGACATAGCTTTCAACATTTTTCTTGGATGACCTTGGCTACATCAACATGTGGGCATACCTTCATCGTACCATCAATGTCTCAAATATTATTTCAATGGTCAAATTGGGACACTTTATGTTGACAAAGCCCCATTCAAAACATGTGAATCTCAATATATTGAGGCAGAATTTTATCACATGGAGGGAAAGGAAAAATCCACGGTAAAGAAGGTTACAAAAATTAATGCTCCAAGTGTTTTGGAAAAGATTCCAAAAAACCCATTCATACATGTGAGTACAGATTATGTGTTTACTATCAGTCAAATAGACAAGATAGACCAAAATACAAATACTCTTATGGAAACTTCCAAAATGTCAGTTACGGAAATCGAGCCAGACAGCATGGGAGAAATTGTTGATTCACCAAGCAATGATGAAATATTAGATAGATATTTCTTCATTTCATCCACTGAAATCCAGCAATTCTATACTTCATTGACCAGATCACAAGAATCTATAGCAATACCAGAGGAAAAAAATGATGTCAATTCTCAATCCATCATCTCCTCTTTATCACCCCAGAAAGACCCTTCTTCATCAATAGGGTCAGAAATGGAAGCCTCTTCTCCAAGATGTTCAAATTTTAACTTCTCCCCTGACCATAGAAATTATGCTTCGTCATCTACTATGTAAGTAGAAATAGAATAATTAACACATATTGAAGAAGAAGAGGAAGAACTCAGGGATGCACCTCCAGCATTTGAAGAGGGTATCTCAACCACTGTGGATAAAATCAGAGAAATAAATCTGGTTACAAAATAAGATCCACAGCCCACTTTAATTAGTGTAGCCATGACTCTTGAAGAGAAAGAAATGTATACTTCATTTCTAAATCAAAATTGAGATTTATGTTCTTGGAATTATACAGAAATTCCAGGTCTTGATCCCAATGTTTCCACTCATCATTTGGGTTTTCCAAAAGAACATTGAGGATTCAAGCAAGCAGCATGATGAACACACCAAACTTATGCCTCCAAAATTGAAGATAAAGTTGATAATCTTATCAAGGATAGCTTCATCAGAGAAGTTAAATATCCAAAATGTTTGGCTAATATTGTCCCTGTGAAAAAGAAGAATGGACAAATTAGAGTTTTCATTGACTTAAGAGATCTTAATCGGCATTATCCCAAGGATAATTTTCAAGTTCTGATCACAGAACTATTAATTGATGCAACAGCTAGCTACTAAGATCTTTCCTTCATTGATGGTTAGTTTGGGTACAATCAAATACGAATTTCCCTAGAAGATGAAGATTCTACATCCTTCAGAGCTCCTCAAGGTGTGTTTTGTTATCGGGTAATGGCCTTTGGCCTGAAGAATGCAGGTTCAACGTATCAATGTTCCATCCACCATATCCTCAAATCATTTTTAGGTAAATTTGTTGAATGTTATGTGGATTTTAAGTGAGGATTATTTGTCATGAAATCCTCAATCAATAAATTTTTTTCCCAAAAACAATGCAATATAGCATTCCCTAGATTGTCTCTCGAGGAGGTTGCAGTTTGAGTTGCAAAACTGTCACTTTTTTTTGTTTGTTTTCACATGAAATGGAAAATTGGGGATTTGATTAAAGACTCGAGAAGAGAAAATAAATGAAAGCTAAAGAGAGATAAAATTTGAAAATGAGCTAGAAAATTGATAAGAAATAAAATAAGTTTGAAACCAGAATCAAAATAGTGGTTACGGACAAGCTTTAACCTCCCAGACACTCCCCTCTTCCTTGTTTAAAATTATATCTCTAATGAATATCTCAAATCCCAAACAAATAACTATGGATAAACACCTTATTTGTAAATTATATCATATGAAAACCTCAATATGATTGTTTCCCCTCCTATAGAAGTGATCCAATTACTTGAAGACCTTTAAATAACCAAACCTAATCGAAATCGCTATGCTCAATGGAAAGACCTCACCAAAGAAATTTAAATAGTGAAATCGACTATTTTACTTCATAGATTGGGAAACCATCCAAAAAAAAGTTGAAAATATATTCAAGAAGGAAAACAACTGTTTTCATTCAAGAAATATAAATTCAAAAGAGATGCAACAGAGATTACACATGAATATCAAAACTCGGAAGGGAGTGTCTGTCGGTTGTCGCCGTCCGCAACCACTTCGTGCTTAGCCTCACATCACTTGAGCAGCCCACATCATCTCAATTCCATAAATATTTCACACCATCTTCATCATGGTCTCCACAAATCCATCCCCCCTTAAAATGGAAGAAGATATAGGGAGAATAGGGGAGGAGGGCTGGAAAATATTTTGTCCACATTCTGTCCGTCCGAAATATGCTTCTGATTGGAACCCTCTCCGGCCGAATCAACCTATGGACCCTTCTAAATAGTTATTCAAATATAACTTATATGTCACTCCACAAAATTTCAGCCTCTTTGGAGACGTGGTACAAAAGTTATGAATTAATTACACCATGACTCTTGCTCTTCCCGAGGAGACTCTTCATCTTTCACTTGTTTGAATCGCTCAAAGTGTACCATAATGATCGGATTTGACCTTTAAATTCCTCATAAATGCTATAAATGGAGTCTTCTTGCACTCCCAGTTAGAATTAATGACTTTGGAAACCAGAAACCGAATTTATACTTCATTTATTGAGGTGGGATCCACACATCCTAACATAAAAACTTTTTATAAATAATGATTTATTTGAGACTCTAGATGGATGATTTAGAACTTGGTACAGTTGACATATATGAAGAGAATATTCCAGGGGTTCCTTAAAAATTATAATCGGTCAAATTGGATCAGTATTTAAAAATATATTACCAAATAATCATACTAGTCAAAAACTGTTTAAAATCCATAATTAAGGCATTTTCACAATTTAGCTCAAAATACAACAAAATTCCAAAAATGATGCAACTTAACATGTAATGACACATTGGTGAGGATTAAATCATTGAAATGTAGATAAAATATATCTAAAATATCAGCTCTATCAATTCCCCCACACTTAGAACTTGGTCTCCTGGACAAGTGATCATTAAAACCAAATCAATGCAAATTCAAAACACAAACCAATGAAGTTAATCAATCAACCACCAAGAATCAAATGATATCATGCCTCATAAAAAAATGATTCAAGTTTTAAATTCAGTTCATTCAATCCATTCCACTTATATTCTCCTCTCATTCACACAACACAGTTACCTCACAAAAATTTTCTCTCAACAGAAATATTTATTTTCAACAAAGCTTCTCTCATCAAAACATGCTAGAATTTTCATAGGCTTGAAAATTTTCTAAATATCCACCTGATGTGAGCCAAGAAAATGTGATCATCATGAGGTCTTTTAAAGGTTGTTCTGCGGCTAAAGGTTGGTGGGTTTCAAATTTCTAGAACTTCTGGGTCCGAATAAGGAGGATTTGGCTCATTTTGGAAGCAAAAAATGCATGATTCTAATCTTCACTCATGTGGGGAATCCTCCTTACTCTCCTCCAATAAAATTAATATTTGATAATCTCTGAGAATATATTTCCACCTCATTCCATCAATATTTTAGCAGCAAAAGTGACATTTCTCTTCTTTTTTTTCAAAAGCTCCAGATTGGGAATAGCTTTACTCCATTAAGAGATCCAAATAGGCACAGCTCTCTTCAATTGAGAGCTCCAGATAGGAATAGCTATCTTCCTTTGAGAGCTCCAGATAGGCACAGCTCTCAGAAATAAAACATCTTTCATCAGCAAAAACATCTCTTCAGATTTTAGATAACCACCCAAATCAACACCAGATGAAGTATCACACCAACAAGTCATCTCCCCCACACTTAAGTTCAACTAGATCATGCATTTATACTTCCAGAGCAGGTTGGAAAGGGAAAATGGCTTGTAATGTGGATATATAGAAGAAATTACATGGCTAATAAGGGATCAAGAAAGATAAAATGTACCAGGTGGGCCAAAATAAAAGGGATAATCGTGAAAAGGGGGCTTTCAATCACAAACAAATTGCCTCAATCATTTCAATCACACTCACCTTAGCCCTCAAGTTTTGATAGAAAAAGATCAAGTTCTGGTTCAATCAAACAATCGTTATTTGGTTCACTCAAGAAGTAGGATGAATGTGAATAAGATGAAAAATGGGTTCATAATACTCACGGGCAACTGATTTTTAAAATTAGACAACATTCATGGAATGGAATTCAAAATTCAATGGTTATTTCAAAATTTTGGAACTTGAAACAGTGTCATTTTCAGCATTCATTTATAACCAGATTCAAGGGATCAATTGGTTCACTCATTGATAGGGTTTTCAAAGATCATCATGTAAGCTCAAATGTTTTTTTTTCAAAATTTTAAATAAAACACACAAATTTTGAAAAGTAAAAGAACACACCAAAAATTGAAAGAGAGAGAAGAGGAAAGAGAAGAAATAAAAACTGAAATGAAAGCACACAAAATCCTAATCTACCCAGCATTTTCCTCCCCCCACACTTATTTAATGCAATTTCCTCATTGTGTAAAAAAAATATGTGAATATGAAATTCATGAAATCAATGACATTACAAAAAACAAGTGAGAAGGAAAAACACAACCTGGCATCAATTGTATTCTACTTCATCAAGATGGATCTCCTCCCCCAGAGGATCATGAAAATTCTCTCTAAACAGCTTCAACATGTGCCCATTGACTGTGAATGGTGTCCCTTTGCTTGGTTCTTTAATCTATATTGCACCAAAAGGAAAAACATGAGTAACAATGAATGGACCAGACCATTTGGAATGAAATTTACCCTGGAACATCTTCAATCTAGAATCAAATAGCAACACTTTGTCTCCTTCCTTAAAGTTTTTGTTGATAATAATCTCATCATGAAACTCTTTGGTTCATTACTTGTACAACCTAGAACTTTCATATGCATTCTTTCTAATCTCCTCCAACTCCTACAAAAAAAATTCTTTCTTCTCCAGTAGAAAACAGATTCATGTTACATGTTTTAACAGCCCAAAAATGTTTCTGTTATAACTCAATCGGAAGGTGAAAAGCCTTTACATAGACTTATATAAATGGTTACATTCCAATTGGGGTTTTTAATGTAGTCCTATAAGCCCATAGTGCATCATCAAGTCTCAAACACCAATCCTTTCTATTCAGGTTCACTGTTTTTTCATAATTTATTTGATTTCTCTGTTGGACAACTCAACCATTCCATTTGTTTGAGGGTGATAGGGTGTAGAGACCCTATGATGAACTTCATATTTCTCCAATAGTTATTCCAAAGTCGTGTTACAAAAATTAGTACCTTGATATTTAATCAAGAACTTTGGAAATCCAAACCTTGAAAATATATTTCCTTTCACAAACTTAGATGTAGTTTTGGCATCATTAGCTCTTGTGGGAATAGCTTCTACCCACTTGGATACATAATCAACAGAGAGAAATATGTAAAGATATCCAAAGGAATTTTGAAAAGGTCCCATGAAATCCATACCCCAAACATAAAATAAATCACAAAACAACAGAGGTTGTTGTGGCATCTCATTACTTTTGGAAATGATCCCTTGAAATTAACAACTTCTACATGTCCTGCAGAAATCAAAAGCATCTCTAAAAATGGTAGGCCAATACAAATCAGAATCAAGCACCTTTATTCCAGTTATTTGAGGCCCAAAGTGTCCTCCACAGCTCAATGTGTGACAAAAGTTTAGGATATATTGAAATTCAGAATGTGGAATGCATCTCTTAATCATTTGATCACTACCAACATGCCATAAGTAAGGATCATCCCAAATGTAGTTCTTTGAATCACTCAAAAGTTTAGAAATTTGATTCTTGGAAAACTAGTGGGGAACATCATCAGAAGATAAATAATTCAACAGATCAGCAAACCATGGACTTTCAGTTTGACAAGCATACAACTCCTCATCTGGAAAAGTTTCTTTAATTGGCAGATAGATATGAGGATCCCCATTCAAAACAGATGGTATCCAACTCAAATGATCAGAAACAAAGTTCTCAATTCCTTTCTAGTCCTTTATTTTGACATCAAACTCTTGTAACAACAAAATTAATCTCAAAAGTCTTGGTTTTCATCATGTTTATTCATCAAAAATTTGATTGCAAAATGATCATTGAAAACAATCACTTTAGAGCCCAGAAGATAACATCTAAATTTGTACAAAGTAAAGACAACAATAAACAGCTCCTTCTCAGTTGTTTTGTAGTTTGATTGGGCCTGATCTAATGTTCTAGAGGCATAGGCAATCACATGAGATTTCTTTTCCAACCTTTTACTTAAAACATCACCAAGAGAAAAGTCAGATGCATCAGTCATGATTTCAAAGGGAAAGTCCCATTTCAGAGGTCGAATACTGGGAGGAGTTGTCAATTTTTGTTTCAGCTCCCCAAAGTCCTATTTACAATTTTCATCAAAGACAAATGGGTTGTCTTTCTGGAGAAATTTAGACAATGGAAGTTCAACCTTACTAAAATTATTAATGAATCTCCTATAAAAACCAGCATGACCATGAAAAGATCTCACATCTCTGACTATTTTTGGGTATGGCAATGAAGAAATGACCTCAACTTTGGACCTATCAACTTGAATTCCATCCATAGACACAACATGTCCAAGAAAAATTCCCTTACCCACTATGAAATGACATTTTTCATAATTAAGAACAAGGTTCTTATCAATTCACGTTTCAATAACATGAGCTAGACCTTCCAAACAACTTTCAAATGATGAGCCATAAATAGTGAAGTCATCCATAAAAACTTCCATGCATATTTCAAGAAAATCAGAGAAAATGATCAGCATACACCTTTAAAAAGTTACAAGAGCCTTGCACAAACCAAATGTCATCCTCCTATAAGCAAATGTTCCAAATGGTCATGTGAATGTGGTTTTTTCTTGATCCTCTAGTGCAATATGAATTTGGAAATAACCATAGAATCCATCCAGAAAACAATAATGGGTTTTTACATCCATTCTATCAAGGACCTGATCAAGAAATGGAATTGGGAAGTGGTCTTTCCTCTTAGCCAAATTGAGCTTCCTGTAATCAATGCACATTCTCCATTTATTTGGAAGCCTAATAGGAAAAAGCTCACCAAATTCATTCTTTGAGATTGTGAAGCCACCTTTTTTGGGAACTACATAGATTGGACTCACCCATTGACTATCAGATATGGGAAAAATAATTCCAGTAGATAAAAGGGTGGTAACTTCCTTCTTAACAACCTCTAAAAGTGTTAGATTCAACCTCCTTTGAAATTGTCTCACCGGTTTAACATTTTCCTCCATGAAAAATTTATGCATTCACACTGAGGGGATGACTCCAGTTAAATCAGATAGAGTCCATCCAATAGCTTTCTTGTGGGTTTTGAGGACTCCTAAGAATTTATTCTCTTGGTCCTTCAACATATCTTTTGAAATTATAACAGGGAATGTTTCATTTTCACCTAATAAAGAATATTTGAGATTTTCCGGAAGTGCTTTCAACTCTAACTCAGCTGGGGTATTTTCATTGATCATGGAACATTGCTCATAGGTGTGGTTTTTTAGTGGGGTTGCATATTTTAAAGGACAATCACCATGAAGATCAATTTCAATGTTCTCAGAATTTGTTTCTAGTGGAAAATTTTCAATTTCTCCTGGGAGACCACTAGCAGCACTATGGATTTCCAGGAAGACATCTTCCTCAATGTTGAGATCAATAGAATCTTGAAAATCCATCTCAACATTCCAAGACTCATCATCAGCTTCCTTTTCCCCCTCTTGTTGATCAGATTCAGCAACAAACAAATTTGCATTACAAAAAATACTAGCTAGTTTCTCATCACAGGAAAAATTAGGGAACATATCAGTGGAAAACCAATCAATCATGTTCACTTAGGGGGATGAATGATCCTCGACTGGGTGTTTCATGGACTGAAAAATATTGAAATGAACAACCTCTCCTCCAAACTCCAGTGAAAGTGTTCCCTTGTGAACATTGATGATTTCTTTTGCAGTTTTCAGGAATGGTCTCCCTAGAATGAGAGGTGCATGAGTACTAAACTGATCATCATCCATATCCAAGACATAGAAATCCATAGGAAAAATCATGTCTCTCACCTGAACAAGAACATCCTCAATAACTCCAGGAGGCTTGGTGGTACTGCGGTTAGTAAGTTTAATGATGATCCCAGAGGGTTTCAATTCTCCAACATGAAGAGATGAGTAAACAGAATGTGGAATAACATTGATGGAGGACCCCAAATCATGAATAACATCATTGAATTCACATTTCCTAATGGTTCAAGGAATGGTAAAGGTTCATGGGTCTTTACATTTGATAGGAAACGCATGCTGGATCATGGATGAAACATTCTGCCCTAAGTTAACCTTTTCACCTCCTTTGAATTTCCTCTTATGGGTACACATTTCTTTCAAAAACTTTGCATACCTTGTAATTTGTTTCACAGCACCAAGCAAAGGTATATTGACTTGAACTTTCTTAAAAGTCTCCAAAACCTCCTTATCCAACCCTTTCTGAGCACTCGACTTCACTGGTGGTTCACTCCTAGGGTAAGGTAATGGTGGTTTGGTTGTTTCAAGGCTATTCTGAGCACTTCTTTGAGAAACAAAATCTCCAGACATCCTCTTCCAATCCCTCTTTTTTCTTTCAAGAAACATTTCTTCTCTTGACATTGTGTTTCCCTTCAAATAACATTCATAATTTCCAGCATTTCCATCAGTGGTGGAATTCTCAACAATAGTTTCAATAATAGGTTTTGGTTTCTCCATTTGAGGGGTATTCAATTGTTTTCCACTCCTAAGTTCAATTGAACTCACATTCTCCTTCCCTTTATCTCTCATATTCACTTGAGTTTGTGAGGGAAAACCTCCACTCATTTGATTTTTTATAAAACTATGATCAGAGGCAAGTTGACCCATTTGAGTCATCAGGGTATTCAGCATGTTTTGCTGTTGGTCTTGTGTTTGTTTCATTGCCTCATGTTTCTTCCTCATTGCTTCTTCAATATTACTCTCTGAATTTTGGGTGGGAGGGGCAGGCTAAAATTTTCTCCCAGAATGAGCATTGGCTTGATCATTGAAATATCTTGGTTGTGAATTTCTTTATTGTCCTTGGAAGAAGCTTCTAGGTTGATCAGGTTGTCGAAATATTTCATTAGAGTGGTTGTTCCAGCCTTGATTGAAATTTTTATTTGATTGAAATGGCCTTTGTTGGTTTGATTGAAAGGGTTTTCCAGTAAAAACAGCATTGCAATTCTCAGAAGGTTCCTTCATTTGAGGGAATTGGTAACTAAAATGGTCATTAGAAGAACAAATTCCACAGTAGAATTTCATTTGAAATGTTGCTTCAGGTTTGGGTGGAGTTGGTGGGTTATTGGATAACATCATTGACCTCACCATGGTGGTAAGATCAGAAAGTTGACTCGCAATCATATTGTTTTCAGGACTATAAATGGGGAAATCTTGGGAAGATTTCACATGAAGAAGGCCTCTCGTTCCAAACTGTTGAGCATTTTGGGCCATGTTTGTAATTAATGTCCTAGAAGCAGTTGATGTTTTGTCAACTAGATCCCCTCCTACAGTAGCATCAATCATGCTTCTATCAGTAAGACACAATCCCTCATAAAAATATTGAATCAAAAGTTGGTCACTAATTTTATGGTGGGGGAAACTGAAACAAAGTCTTTTGGAGCATTCCTAGTACTCATGAAATGGTTCACCTTGAGTTTGCCTAATTCCAAAAATCTCTTTTCTAATGGAAGCAATTCTAAAAGAAGGGAAAAAAATTTCAAGTAAAAGTTTCTTCAATTCATTACAATCCCTAATCAAATTATAATGTGAATAGAAAAACCATTCTTTGGAAACTCCTTCTAATGAAAAAGGAGAAGACCTCAATTTTATTTGATTTGCATCAACTCCCTGGGGTTTCATGTTGACACAAAGATAACTAAATTCCTGAAGGTGTTTATGTGGATCATCCCCAGGAAAACAATTAAATTTTGGAAGTTGGTGAATGAAACCAGATTTAATTTCAAACCTAGCAGGTGCATCCAGATATTAAACAAGATTTTCTTGATTTGCATCATAAGATGAAGCCAATTCTTTCAATGTTCTATTTTCAGCCATTGGAATTTCAGTTTCAACCAAGTTTCTTCTAAGTGAGTTATTATAATATTCACAACTTGGGACAAGGGGATTTTTGGTAGATTTATCCCTAGAGTTAAAAGTTCTATCAATTTCAGAATCCAATGGGAACAAATTTGGGTTAGAATTTCAGGTCATGCAAAAAATAATTTCCACACAAATCAACTCAAGAAACCTCCCCAGCAATGGAACCAATTGAAGTGAGTATTATTTTTCTTGAAATCCTTAATAAATAAATTTTTTCCCAAAAACGATGGAATATAGCAGTCCCTGGATTGTCTCTTGAGGAGGTTGCAGTTTGAGTTGCAAAACTGTCACTTTTTTTTGTTTGTTTTCACATGAAATGGAAAATTGGGGATTTGATTAAAGACTCGAGAACAGAAAATAAATGAAAACTAAAGAGAATGAAAATTTGAAAATGAGATATAAAATTGATAAGAAATAAAATAAGTTTGAAACCAAAATCAAAATAGTGGTTACGAACAAGATTTAACCTCCTAGACACTCCCCTCTTCTTTTTTTAAAATTATATCTCTAATGAATCTCTCAATTCCCACACAAATACCTCTGGTTAAACACATTATTTGGCAAGGATATCATATTAAAACCTCAATATGATTGTTTCTACTCCTATATAAGTGATCCAATTACTTGAAGACCTTCAAATAACCAAACCTAATCGAAATCACTATGCTCAACGGCAAGACCTCACTAAAGAAATTTAAATAGTGAAATCTACTATTTTACTTCATAGATTAGGAAACCATCCAAAACAAACAAGATGAAAATATATTCAAGAAGGAAAAAAACCACTATCATTCAAGAAATATAAATTCAAAAGAGATGCAACAGAGATTACACATGAAGATCAAAACTCGGAAGGGAGTATCCGTCGGTTGTTGTCATATGCAACCACTTCATGCTTAGCCTCACATCACTTGAGCAGCCCACATCATCTCAATTCCATCAAGATTTCACACCATCTTCATCATGGTCTCTACAAATCCAACCCCCCTTGAAATGGAAGAAGAGATAGGGAGAATAGGGGAGGAGGGATGGAAAATCTTCTGTCCAGATTCTGTCCGTCCTAAATATGATTCTGATTAGAACCCTCTCTGGCCGAATCAACCTCTGGAATCTTCTAAAGAGTTGTTCAAATATATCTTCTCTGTCACTCAACAAAATTTCAGCCTCTTTGAAGACTTGGTAAAAAAAGTTATGAATTAATTACACCATGACTCTTGCTCTGCCCGAGGAGACTCTTAATATTCCACTTGTTTGACTCTCTCAAATTGTACCATAATGATCGACTTTGACCTTTAAGTTCATCATTCATGCGCTTCTTGGAGTATTCTTGCACGCCCATTTGGAATTAATGACTTTGGAAACCGGAAGCCGAAGTTATGCTTCATTGATTGAGGTGGGATCCACACATCCGAACATAAAAAAATTTATAAAGAATGATTTATTTGAGCCTCTAGATGGATGATTTAGAACATGGGACAGTTGACATATATGAAGAGAATATTCCAGGGGTTCCTAAAAAAAACAATCAGTCGAATTGGATCAGTATTTAAAAATATATGACCAAATAATCAAACTAGTCAAAAACTGTTTAAAATCCAGAATTAAGGCATTTTCACAATTTATCTCAAAATACACCAAAATTCCAAAAATGATGCAACTTAACATGTAATGAAACTTTGGTGAGGATTAAATCATTGAAATATAGATAAAATATATTGAAAATATCAGCTCTATCAGGATTATTTGGTGGTTAAATCTAGACAACGTTCTGATCACTTGGCCTATCTGGAAATAATATTCAACAAACTTCGACAACACAATTTGAAGATGAACCCCTTGAAATGTGATTTCGGGGTAACCTCGGGAAAAATTTCAGCTTTTTTGTATGCCATCGTGGTATCAAATTTTATCCTGAGAAGACAAGATCAATCCTTGACATGACACCTCTTATAAATTTGAAGTAATTAAGAGGACTTCAAGGACACTTGGCCTATATTCGGTGTTTCATTGCCAATTTGAAAGGAAAGTGTTTACCCTTCACTAGATTAATGAAGAATGGATTCACCTAACAGTGGACTGAATAATGTCAAGAAGCGTTAGATATCCTCAAGAAATATCTCTTGAGTCCACCAGTATCAATGCCACCTGTTGAAGGAAGACCACTTATTCTCTATGTGACATATTTAGAGAAATCATTGGGTGTCTTCCTTGCCCAAAATAATGATGTTGGGAATGAAAAAAACCTTTACTATCTCAGTCTAACTATGATTGAGGTAGAAACTTGATATTAAAGTATTGAAAGTGATGCCTAGCATTAATCTTTGCAGTTCAGAAATTGAGACACTACCTACAACATTATGAGTTCCAATTGGTATCTCACAATAACCCACTCAAATTTATCCTTAGTCGTCCAATGCTTACAGGACATCTGGCAAGGTGGGCATTTATTTTTCAGCGGTTTGATATTTAGTATGTGTCTCAAAAATCAATAAAGGGCCAAGCTCTGGCTGATTTCCTTGCTGAACACCCATCTGTAGAAGATACATCTTTAAATATTGAACTTCCTGATGAGGAAGTCTTCTCTATTCAAGATAATACTCAAACATGGGAAATGTACTTTGATGGTTCCTCTAGAAGTCCAACAGGGAAGAAAATATAAGATCCTAAATTCAACAAAGATGGGTTAGGAATCGTGCTTATTTCCCCAGAAAAGGTACTTCTACCCTATTCCTTCTTATTGTTGGAAGGCGGTACAAACAGTGAAGCAGAATATCAAGCTCTCATCGCAAGCTTGGAATTGGCGCTTCAGGAACAGGTGAATCACTTGAAGGTAAAAGGTGATTCAGATTTAGTAATCAAAAAAATCAATGGGAATTATGTCATCAGAAAGGAAGAGTTAATGCCTGTGTGATTATATTGTAGAGTTAATGGAGGAATTTCCTTCGGAACCGACATTTTCTTATGTCCTGTGATCACAAAATGCCCAAGATGATGCACTGGCTAATGTAGCCACAGCCCTGGCATATCCAAACCAGGATGAAACAATCATCAGTATTGCCCACCGTCATGTAGTTTCACCTTTTTTTCAAATCAGAACAATGGAAATAAATGAAATCAGTCCCATTTCTGAACATTTTGGTCATAATACAGGATGGATGACACCTATCAGGGAATACCTTCAAAATGAAACACTCCCACCTGATAGAGTCGATAAAGAACAAGTCTGGCGACGTGTGGTCAATTTTACTCTTTATGATGGCCCAGATCACCAAAAAATTCTCTACAAGTGAGGTTTTGATGGAAGTATTTTTAGATTTATTGATGGTGAAGAGACAATGGTTTTCATTAATAAAGTACATGCAGGAGTTTGTGGTGCCCACCAGTCTAGACATAGACTTTCTGGTCAAATTCGAAGGCTTGGATACTTTTGGCCTTCAATGATGCAAGATTGTTTTTATTTCACTAATAAGTGTCATTCTTTCCAAGTATGTGACAAATTCATTCATCAACCCCCGTAGTTGATTCATACAGCTAAATACTCCTGGACGTTTTCTACATGGGTAATGGATATAGTAGGACCTTATCCTTCGGCTACAGCTAAGCAGTTTAAGTATATTATTACTGCTACTAACTTCTTTTCCAAATGGGAAGAGGTAATACCTCTCAAAAAATTTGGTGCTAAAATCATTTTTAGCTTTGTAAATTCTAACATCATTACCAGATTTGGTGTCCCTCATACCATATTGACAGAAAATGGCACCAACTTCTGTTCATCCGAGGTGAGAAAGTTGTATCAAGAATACAACATCAAATCTAACCATTCATCTTGGTATCATGTAGCGACCAATGGAAAAATATAGGCCTTCAATAAGACTCTTCCAAACATACTGCAAAAGATGGTGTATAAAGATAATAAATCATGTCCTGATAAACTTTTTCATGCTTTATGGGCTTATCGGACCACCACCCATACTATTACACGATCAACTCCATATTCATTGGTATATGGAACGGAATTAATCTTTCTTATTGAAGTGAAATTACCCTCGCTTAAAGTCACCATTTTTGATCAGTTATCTACATATAAACAATCTCAAAATAGATTGGATGAATTGAAACGACTAGATGAAAAAAGATTGTGAACGCACCATCTAGAAGTCTATCAGAATCGAATAGCATGCCCTTTCAATAAAAAAGTTCATCTTCATTCATTCATTAAATGAGAATTGGTATTGTTCCTTAGAACCCCAATGATACCAGGAAAGAAGCCTCCAAATCTTGAGCCAAAGTTGGAAGGACCTTACTCAATACATAGAGTCTACTCCAATGGAGCTTATTCTTTAATCTCAATGGATGGAGAACTCATTACAACTCCAACCAATGCAAGATTCTTGAAGAAGTATTTTGTGTAACACAAATACACCCTTTAGTCCTCACTGCAAGACTTTAAACTACACGGTCCCTTTAGTTCTCACTGCAATACTTTAAACTACACGGTCCCTTTAGTCCTCACTACAAGACTTTAAACTGCATGTTCCCTTTAGTCCTCACTACAAGACTTTAAACTGCACGGTCCCTTTTGTCATCACTACAAAACATTAAACTGCACAGCCCCTTTATTCCTAACTGCAATACTTTAAACTGAACATTCCCTTTAGTCCTCACTGGAAGACTTTAAACTGCACAATCCCTTTAGTCCACACTGTAAGACTTTAAACTACATGGTCCCTTTTTTCCTCACTGCAAGACATTAAACTGCACAGTCCCTTTAGTCCTCACTACAAGACTTTAAAATTCATGGTCCATTTAGTCCTCACTACAAGACTTTAAACTACATGGTCCCTTTAGTCCTCACTACAAGACTTTAAATTGCATGGTCCCTTTAGTCCTCACTGCAAGACTTTAAACTACACGGTCCCTATTGTCCTCATTGCAGGTCATTAAACTGCATAACCCCTCTATCGTCCAACATGGCGTTAAACTGTGTTCCCTCCATCATCCTACATGATGTTAAACTGTAAAAATTCCATTATACGTCATATATGATGTTAAACTGTACATGTTTTTCCTACATGACGTTTAAACTGTGAAAAAGTCCCTTAATACGTCCTATATGACATTAAACTGTGTACATGTCCTGCAAGATGATAAACTTCACAACAATATGTCCTAGCTACATGACGCTAAATTATACAGCACCCTTTGTCCCACATGATGTTAAACTGTGCATCATTAGGGTTGTTTCTACCTCTTTTTTCTCACACCGAGCATGACTCGCGTGAGCTTAGAGTAAGCTTCAACCATAACACCCTCTTTGGGCTGCTAACCATGTGTAAGTCCCAACACCATCTTCAAGTAGTTGTCCTCAAGTACAAATCAATCACAAATTCATTCTCAATCGAACTACACGGACTTTGATCCTTGCCTTCTAGGCTGGGTACGTAGGCAACCTCCAGATGTTCAATCCCAAAACCAATATCTTCACGTCGGTTCACCTCCATCTCATATGATGTTGACCCTTGAATCCCCCCCCCAAACCAATATCTTCACATTGGTTCACCATCGTCCTACATGACGTTAAACTATGTGCATCCCTTTTTTCCCTACTACATGACACTAAACTGTACATCACCATAATCCTTGCTATATGACGTTAAACTATACAGTCCTCCATTGTCATCGCTGCAAGAAATTAATCTGTATAGAAATGCGTCCTGCTACATGACATTAAACTGTGTAGCACCGGTCCATGCATATGACCTTAAACTATTCACACTTTTGTCTTATGTGACAATAAACTATAGCAGTCTCTGACACCCTCACCTGAGAGGGAATCATTATTTACATTGATCTCCAATCATGTCATATTCCAAGGACTATGTGCATACATGGCAAGGCCCTAACCTTTAATCTTAGGTCCAACCATCGTTGCACTAAAATTCCCCTTTCACCCTTCACATGTATGAACCAAATATATATAGAGGATATTTCAAGAACTACGTATGTCTTGATTCCCATCCCTATGGGATACATAGGAATGTTCGAGAATCCCTCGAATCTCGCCCCATGTCTTTGGGCCTAACCCCAAACTGCAATTTCAGTCCCTTGGATGAAAATTCCCCATGCAAGAACTTGAATTTGGTATGAAAACCTTTGTCTTTATTCACATCAGGTTTGTAACAAACACATAATGTGTCTCCCTCATTATGGTCTGAGCTCTACGACCCTAAACTAAGATCTCTTAAGCTCTCATCCCACATGAAGTTAAACTGTATTTTAAGAACTATGTATGGATTGATTCTCATCCTAATGAGATATGCAGTGAAGTAGAGCATCTCAATTCAGGACCCAGCCACAACATGATTTTGGTCAACATTGGTATATGTATCTTCTTCATTCATTGGACAAATACCCATTTTTATATGTCATACTCCTAACCTTAAATACTTCTAGATCTCCATAACCCTTTTCTTGACTTCTAGTCACAAAATTTCTGATACCTGGGAATTCTTTTGCCTGACCATTCAGCACGTTCCCTTAGATGGCCTTGCATAAATAGTCTACATAATAAACCTGTCAGCTAAAAGATGTTATTATTTGACTATGCAGTCAATTCCCTTAGGTGGCCCTACATAATTCAACCCCCCAAATGGGTTTGTCAAATAGTGGTAACTTCATTCTTAGTGGGAAAACATATTTTGTCCTTATTAGTCTTAACAACGATATGTAGGGATCCGAAAAAACAACCATCCTTAACATATTTGTCCCATACTCTTTTTCATGATCTGAAAGTATTCAAGTCTATGGTTTATATTTCCCTTCCCTATGTTTGGGTAAAACCTTCACAGGAGTGACATTCATCCAATTCTTTGACAATCTTGATTGGTAATATCCTCTCCATATTCAAGTATATATCTCCATACAGCAGACTCTATGCTTTGGAAAATTTTAATCTCCATAAACATTCACTGGCTTTTCACAATAGGAAAGTAAAATTTCTGAGAGTTCTTTTTTCTGACTATGAAGCACGTTCCCTTAGGTGGCCTTGCATAAGTATTCTACATAACAGACCTGTCAGCCAAAAGATTCTATTATTTGACTATGTATCCAATGCCCTTATGTGGCCCTGCATAATTCGACCCCTTAACGGGTTTGTCAAATAGTGGTAACTTCACTCTTAGTAAATACTTCCTCTAATTCCTTTTAGACCTTTTCTCATATCATCCCCCAGATTCAAAATTTCTTATGTCATAGTTTACATGTTTTCCCCCATACTTGAATGTGGTAATATGTTTTCAAACAAATTATCAAGGAATTGAGTCAATTTTAATCCATTCAGTCAAAGTTATTCGACCTTAAACATTAGCCTTTTTATGTCTGACATGCATGACTTTAAACTGCCAACAAGAGATAGGTTATTCATTAAATTGGGAACCTGTAAAAGGAACTCTGAACAAAAGTCGTGTCCCAGCTCACTAAACGTACATTTTATATGATTTAGGAAATATTTATCAACAAAGAGATGCAAAGTTTGTGTGGTTGTTTGTATAATCCTAGAAAAAATCAAACTATGCTTACTAGGCCCATTAGATTACGTAAATAAAAATTTAAGTAGTTAGCAAGAGAATGTAGGTACAAATGATTGAAGATAAAATTTCTTTTTCATTGATGCACAAGAATAGAAGAACATCCATGGATTGAAGTATCTTCTCTTTTTCAAGAATTACAAGAGGCTTTCAACATAACTTTTCATTTGATTTACGGCATCCAGAGCTTCATCAGCAGCCACTTGAAGTTTATTCACTCGACTAGCTTCACTCTTTTCAGGTTGATGGAGTGATTTCTTATAATCTGTGATGGCTTTTATACCATCTGTTTGGACTCCTTCCAATGAATTTTTAAGCTGGTTATGTTCCCCAATAACGACATCTAGTTATTACTGAAGGTGCATCTTCTAGACAATTTTCTCCTTGATCTTATGATTCTTCTCCTTCAACTTTTCAAAATGATCAGCCTCAGATCAGGACATCGTAGCCTCGAATTCGCCGATATTGGTCAGAAACCTCACTCTGATCAGATCTTGATGGAACTTTTTCTTATTCTCCCCACTTCAGATGACTTGTTTCACCATGGTATGGATCTCTTGATATCCAAAACCACCAAGTCCCAGCATGAAGGACAAGGATGATAGTCTCGGGATCTTCAAAGACAGCTCTTCAAGAGGCACTTCAGATATAATCTTCCATATATTTTTCCATGCCTTATGACGTGAGAATTGGAGCACCTTTTTCACCTCTGGGTCTGATTCAGCATCGCTATCATAAGGGGGAGTATAGTCTGGGATTAATGCACTTAAGGAAGTTCCATGTTCTTCTCCTTCCCCCTGACCCTTGGTACTTCACTTTCTACTCCCGTTGGGGCTGAGGTTGAGGCTTCACCTCCGGATCTAGCCACTGAAGTTGATAACCCTGCATAGTCAATTGAAATCTTTGGTTAGTTTCAAAGGATAACAAAATTTGATTATATGTGTTGAAAATTAAGTGCATCCACAAATATTATCATATTTTACCCAATGGTAGATCAGCAGCATGAGAAGTCTCCTCCCTATCTTTCCTAACTTCAACAGGATTTTCAGGATGGGTTTCAGGAAGCTCTGTCGGGTTAAGCTCCACTTGAGCTAGCATCTCTGTAATGATAGGGTTGTCTCTACCCCTTCAGGAATTAGCAGATCAGCAGGTTGCTCAGACAGAACTGCACATTTCAACCAATCATGGTCAGATATGTAATAATTTTTTTTCAACAGGACGAAGGATAACACTCACGTCCAAAATCTTTTATATCACATGGTAATTTAACGTGATCTAAAATTTCTTCAAAAGACATGCCAGGTTTCATCATTTCATCCAGCGATATCCCAGACTCCTAGTTAGTCTCACCAGTGGGAGAATTTGACATGTCTTCTTGGCGACCCTCCTCTTCCAACCTCTGACCCCGGATAGCTTCCTTAGAGAAAATTGTGGAGTCAGTTGCAGTGGTCTCCAAATGTTCAGGTGTAGGTGTTGGACCTAAAGCATCACATAATGGAATTCAGTTGATGTTTTCATTCAATGTTCTATAAAGTATTTTTGATTTACTAGAAGCAGGATCTTCTCTCCTTGCAGCAACAGGAGCATTACTGGGAACCGGCGTTGGATCTTCTTCTCTCATCATTTCTTTAGGAACATCTAGGTCATCATGAGTTTGCGACTACTCACCAGCATCCTCTGTTGTCCTCAGAGGAGGGTCAGTCCTCTCCCTCAAAGGGGAAATCGAAGAATCCCCTGTAATCCCAAGAAGTATGAGCAACCTTTTCATGAGTTAGGATTCATGAATATCCAAAGGAATTACCACTACTGATGAAGCATTTAGCTGTGGGATTCTTCCTTCGATTCCTTTGCTTCTTTGACTTTTTGGGTGTGTTGACATCGTCACCTCTAAATACAGGTATTGGAGAGTGTAAATCCCTGTATATCTCATCTTTCATGGCCTGTTAGCCTGGATATACCTCTCCTGGATCACAAGGAGATCCAAGGAATCCAAGAGTAGTGCCTCCAGGGATGTACTGTGGTGAATGGACCTCAGTAGTTCATTCCTTAAAAATCTGTAGGATGAAGAAAGTAATTTCTTTGAGTAAAAAATCTTTGACTAAAATCAAGTTGGAAAGAAAATAAGGAAAGAAATTTACATCATCAGAATCCATGTAATCGTTCCGCTCCTCATCTACTAAAGCACCAATCCCCTTAGTGGTGCCACGATCCATCATTTCCTTCACCCACTTGGTGATAGGAATGGAATCATTAGTGGAATATATGAGAATTTTCAGCTCTCTGATGCAATCCCTCACTTCATTGGGGTTATCCTAGAAGAGGATATCAGCAGAAGACTGAAGATCCCCCACTCTGGGTATATGTAGCCTTTTGCATAAGTCCATCCAGGTGGTTTCAGCATCACAATATAAACTCCACCATGCCTGGACAACCTCTGGTCGTAAATATTCAGAATGTGCACCAGAAGGCCTCGAGGAGGGTCCTACAATCTGGGACTCCAACTTCTTCCCAGCTCCAGCAATCACAGATAAAGGATAAGAAAATGAAACTTTTTTCTCTATAAAATAATGGTGAGTAAATTTCATCAATGATATAACTCACTTTGAGTCTATGGAGTAGGTCTCTTGACTCTAGTAATAGGATTATATTTGGCACAAGGCCATTTTGACGCATGTCGTGCCTCATCATCCCCATCCTGGGAATCCGGTGAATCATCCCCAGGTGAAGAACCCGGTGAATCAACTCCAAGTGAGGAAGATTCAAATTATAGATAAAATGTTTCTTTCCTAACACTTCTCTTTTTACTCCCTACTCGAGAGACAGGAAGATTCAATACCCCTATCGGGTATGATGCTATCCAGTTCTCGTCATACCATGTAGTCAATTGACTCACCGCTCCAGCAACTGGTAGATCAAACACTGCCTTGGTCTTCTCCATAGTTATCAGAAACCATATTTGTTGGGAAACCATTGGATTTTTCTCTAACCTGGCGTGAATGGGAGGGGATACAACAATCTTCTATAGACACTTGAATTGGCGTGCAAATATATATGGATCATAGGCCTCGCATATAATCTCTCTGTCAATTCTAGTGGCCAATACACCATCTTTACAAGCCAGCATATATGACCTCAATTCCAGGCTATTTGTTCCATCGTCAACAAACCGCCAAGTTGTAAGGTTTCCATAAGGAAAGAAATGAAATTCCTTGAACATGCTCAGCCTCACCTTCAGATCATAGGAATTTAGGGACAATGGAGAAATTCCGGAAAATTCTTGCACCGATGGCCTAAAAGAACTTCTAGGAACATGTACTCCGCTTTGTACAGTGTATGTCCTGAAGTGAGTGGTGATCCATCCCCACAAAACTTGGAATGGTCCCACTATTCTGAAAGGAGACTTACCCATATAGACATGGAGTAAGATCTTATGAATCTTCACCAAAACCGGGGTGGCCAATCCAACCATTTTTCTCTCAACCAACTTGGCTGAAACAACGAAGGTCCCTGTCCAGATGCCTCCCTTCGAATCCCTAACTGGTAGAAGATAAACTCTGACCCACAATGCTAAAAAGCCCTCTAGACGGGTCTTCTATGAGATTCTTTGATCCACTTCATACCCCCACTTTTCAAACTCTCCCACTTCCATAGTTGATTATAATGTGCCGAGATCACCCCTATTCTCTACTCTGGGGCAGCTGGTAGGATGAGAAAAGGTGGTCCCCTTCTCCTTCTTCTTGATGAGAAACATATCCATCCACTCCTCTGGATGAATATACTTTTTAGAATGAGTTTTGGTGGACTTTGAATTCTTGAGATTGTGGAAAATTTTCAATAACTCTCAATACAATTCTAGAGTCTTCTTCGAATCATTCCAGGTCACCTTGGGGGATGAATTCATCATACATATCTTCCAGAATTGGAGCCTTCGAGATCTTGTAGACATCCCACAAGCTGATGCCTACTTCTCCATGAGTCAGATGGAAAGAATTCGTTTCTGGGCTCCAGCGGCTGATTAGATCCGACACAAAATTATCATTCCTATAGAGATATGTATGCCCAGCCCAGAAAAATTCATATATTGAAGCTCCTTTCAAATCATTGAAAAACTCTGCACAGGTTTGTCTCACCCAATATGCCCACATCCAAGTCGGCATCACACCTCCTCCAGGATGGAAATCCCAACTTTTTTTCCATTCCTTGGATTGGTCCATCTGAGAATTTTGGAAAATAGAGGGATAGAAATGTGGCTACAGCTCAGCCTTGTGAGGCTTTATATCTATAGCACATGGGCTATGATTCATTATGAATTCCTTCTCCACCGTTCCAGAATTGACAAATGATCCTGAAACTGAGACATTTGCTAAAGAGAAATTGGTGTAAGTTTAAAACCAGGAATAAGGAATATAATTCTTTGCCTCTGGAACATTGAATCCTTGAAGATGAACATGGCCATATAAAGGAAAGTAGATGCTCTCTGGGAAATTTACATGATATTTCTTCAAGTACATAGCCAAATTTGGGAGAGTGTTGTCACAGATATCATAATAATCATGGCCAAAGACGTTCATCATGTCATATATTCTCTTGTTGGCCAACTCATCAGCTAATCCAATTCTTTTGGGATCCATTGAATCTTCACAAAGATCAAATAGTTAACTTTTAAGTAAGTCTGTTTTTATGAAATATTTGTGAAGAAAACAAAAAAAATGGCTAAGGCATTGAGGTGTGCAAGTATTTCCGCACAAGTCTTTCTGCACAAGTTTTGTCGTTCAAGTCAAAATCCTTACTAGAGAAGTGCGACACAAAGAAGAGAAATCAACCGAGAAAAGTAACAAACTTGCGTGAAGAGAGCTCAAAATATTTAGAGGAAAGATGGTTTGCGTGAAGTGACACCCATATATATAGGCGATCCTACAACCCTATGCGCCAAAACCTGTGCGCCAAAACCTGCGCGCCGTTGAACCCTAGTTTCTCTTTTTCCTCAGAGTCAAATCCTCTTTCCTTTTTCAGATCCAACTCTAAGGGGGGAAATTTTTTTATGCTACTTTCTTTCACTGAGTTCAATGAATGGAAAAGAGGAATACCTTAAGCACAATGAGGGTCACCCTTTGAAGAACATCAAAAATTGACAAAGTCATGGACCAGGAACCCATTTGGAGAGAGTCGGAAAAGTTTCCTACGCGCCACACAAGTCACCTGTGCGCCACCTATGGGTCGCGCAAGTAACTTGCATTCCCTACTCTTTTTTTCACCCAAGGTGCCCAGTGGCCTATAAATAGCCCCTGCGGGCCCCCCATTTGGATGATGAATTTTCCAAAACTCATATTCAAGCTCTAGTCGCCTAAGTCTTTGTCTGACATCTTCCAAACACTTCTAAGTTAATTCTTTACCTAGAATGGAAGCTCTAAAGAGGAAGAATAAGGTCTAAGTGTTAGAACCCATCCATACTTGCACGCCTAAGTATCCATCCCTTAAGGTAAATGAAGACACTTTTGCACCGCCTTTCCCTCTCAAGGGAACTTGTGCACCGCCCTTCTGAAAGCCTCTAGGGATGATACTAAGGGCTTGAGTTCAAAGTCGCCTAAGTATTACCCTATAGATTCTTTGTTTCCCAAGGTGACTCATGTCACGCAAGTCTACTTGCACGACCAGGACTTGCGCACCAGAACAATACTTGCGCGCCTCCTTCCTAGTCACCTCCTTTCCACAAATCCACCTTTCCTCTTCAATACATAGCCTTCAAAACCGAATTCAAAGTCATTTTTGGCATGGTTTCTTTGTTGGATTCCTTATCTGAAAGTAATTTTTTGATAACCTCTCCCAAAACCTCATGAATTACAAGATTTATATCACCATGGTTAGAGGTTTCCTATATAATCTCATCCTTTGAGATGAGAAGATCTTTTGATTTGGGCCTCCTTCTCAGGAGTAAGCCCCAAGTCTCAAGTCCCCTTAACATGGGCCTCCTTCTCAGGAGTAAGCCCCAGTCATAAATTCCTTTAACATTGGGCCTCCTTCTCGGGAGTAAGACCCAAGTTACAAGTCCCCTTAACCTGGGCCCCCTTCTCAGGAGTAAGCCGCAGTCATAATTTCCTTTAAAATTGGGCCTCCTTCTCAAGAGTAATCCCCAAGTTATAAGTTCCCTTTAATTGGGTATCCTCCTCAATAGTAAACCCCAACCATAAGTCCCTTTTAATTTGGATCTACTTCTTAGGAGTAAGCCTCAAGTTAAAACTCCAAATATTCATAAAGTAAAAATACCTTTATGGACCCTGCTCCTTGGATTATTTCCTGAAGTAAGTCCTGGTCTTCATCTACTTGGGCATTCATACATACTTAAGACCCACATCATTTCTCATGACTACATATTTTGTGGAACCATCCTTAAGTTTACTGATACCTCTTTTTTCTCATACCGAGAATTAATCACATGAGCTTAGAGTGTAAAAGTAATCACGACATCTCTTTTTTTGGGATATTAACCATGCATAAAACCCATATTTGTTTACCTGAACTACGTGGACTTTGATATCTACCTTAAAAGTAGAGTACGTAGGAATACTTTATAAGGTTCAAGCCCATATTTCATTAATTCTTTTCCATCCCATATGACGTTAAACTATATCCTTCTTATCGAACTACGTGGGTTCTGATTCCTTTTTAACAAGGATACGTAGGTAGCCCATCTGTAGGTACGATCCCAACTCTGAAATAATCCATGTCTTTCTGAATGACAATAAACTTCAAGTGCCCCACTGAGTGGCTTTAAAACCAGCATGTTCATCATAGTGACCAAGAGAATTCTATATAATGTTGTGAAGGATACCATTGACTAAGGATCTCTAATACATACAGATGATTCTCCATCAATTAATAACCTCAAATACATATAAAAGATTCTCTAAATCCCATACATATCAATCATTGATTTCCAAATCTAAAGGAAAAAATCGTTTTCATACTTGGTAAATTAATAAGGATTCGTGAACATAACTTAAATCTACGAGAGAGTCCCGGAGTAGGAAATAATTCCCCCCAAAAAGGTGTGATGAGCCTGACCTCCCATCCTCTCAACCAATGCAAATTCTTAAGACTCATAGGTCCACAACTAATGAGCACCTACCTTTGGAGAGTATGTCCAAATGGATATAGAATCATTGGGTGTTTCTAGTTCTACGAATAAAACCGTTAGAAACCGATTGGAAAGTTTGAACCTTAAACAAACAAAGTCATCCCCATTTACAGAAGAAACATACATACAAGATGGATTCAATATTATTATTTGGGGACCAGTGTGATCCATGAGGTTATATATTTTATTGTTTTTTAACTCATCCTATGGAATCTGATTGTTTAAATTCATGTGATGGGGGTTATTACATAGAAGAAAACATTATATTACGAGAATGAGGGACACATAGTTTAACATTGTTCTATGTGAATATATACCATGTAGTTTAAGATCATATAGTGAAGACTCTGGTAATGTTATTTAAAATCATGCTGAAAGGATATTGGAAGTGTAGTTTAATATCATATGTTGAGGACTAAATAATGGAAATTAATGCCATGTTTTATTAGCATTGGTAAAACATCTTAACAACATGATACAATGATGTATACTATATAGTTTAGTATCATGCAGTGAGGAAAACTTCCATATAAAAATATTCAGGGTGAAAGGAGGAGTAAAAAAACATAGAATATATAGTGTTTAGGAATAACCTACCTTTTCCAGGGAAGAATCTTTGGAAGTGACCATCTAGAATTCTCGTTTTGTTAAATTAATGTAAGTGGATGTATGGATTTACAACCCTTGACACTTTATCTTGTGTGTTCTTCCCAATATTTCAAAACACCAAGACTCAATTGATCTCTATTTAGTAAATAATTATATTAGATACACATGGTTTAAACACTGATTGAAATGTATAGGGAAACATTTTAAACAGGTGATGGGAAAGGGTTTCTATGGATTCAGGCTAACCTGGCCCTCATATGAGTTTTAGATGATCATGGGGAACTCATTCTTATCCAAAAATATTATGTGGTTTCTAGGGAAAAGCGTTTTTTCTTAAATATGATGGATTTATAGATAAAACTTCTCTTATATCCATCCCAAGGGTCCACTGAGGTGGTAGTCAAGTTGTTGGTTCTATTGATATTCTCAGTTCCTTCAATCTGGGGATATTTCCCACCCTTTTTACAATACCTATTATCTTTGTAAGGTATTTATTATCAGTTAAATGGGGAATAATAACCATGGATAACCACAACCTAAATATGTAGGGAGTATTTTATTCATATGTGATATGACTAGGGTATAATTGCATGAAGGAATAGCTAAATACTCTATAGCACTGTGTTGAAAGTGATGTATTATGAGACTACCATAAAATCTTTATTATTTACCAAATCACAAAAATATATCATCATAAAAATCATATAAAATTTTATTTTCTTATTATATTCATATACTGAATTTTTATATCAAATGATCCTTGATCAGCCTCGATATATTCCTTCTTGTTGCGAATCTGTATCTGAATTTGGTTGATCAAAGATCCATTTTACACTATGCACTAGTGAACCTCAATGCCATTGTTCTCATATAAGAGATATAGAGGGAATATGTGGCCCTGTATGACTGCACCACTATCTTCTATTGAAAAGGATATTATAGACCAACACTCCTCATGTATACTGTGTTCTGTATAGTTTGATTCCATAGTAGCCACTTCAATCTCAAACTCAAATGGGATATTTAGGGAATCAATTATTCCCTGGAGAAGTTCCTTTAAAAGATATAATATATATATGATCAAGATTAAATATATATTACCATATATGTTCTTGAGCATGTTTTATTTTTATGATAATAGAAAATTTCATCTCTCGAGGGTTCGTTCCCTAGCTAGAGGTGTATATGTTTTGGCTCAATGGGTGTAGGTTATTGGATGGAACCAAATTAATCTTGTCAATTATTGTATAGTTGGTGGTCATCCAGGATATCAAAAATCATTATGGATCTTAGAACCACATTTAAGGAGTTTTTCACATATGGATATTCTTGATGATTATAGAGACTCCCTTACATTCTTATATTAATGAAATAAAAATTGTTTTCAAGGATAAATCCTTGAGCATTATTCTTTCCCAAGGAACAACACCCCTAATATCAGTAGAATAACTGAGGGGATTCCTAAGATAGTGATATGTGTGCTTCCTCATTGTGTTAAACCTACCATTCTACCAGTATAATCGCATTTGATGAGGTATGCTACTACTCCTCATTGAAGGATTCCACTAACAACCAACAAACTATGGAATTTCACCCTAATTTTGGGGTCATGAAATCCATGAGGGTGAATACCATCTATATCACTAAAATAGGCTTCATATCACTCTAAAAATATCGGTGTGAACTCCTTCAAGTTATCAATCCTTTTTTGGTAATGCTATCACCATAGAGGATGAAATAGCTAGGAAGGGTTCAAGATAGTTTAGCTATTAATGAATTATCCCATGGCCTTAAGATGTTTATTTTCTTTCAATCTTATCATTGAAATTTTATGAACCTTAACTCAAGTATAGCTATTAATCCCTATAAAATTGGTGAAAATACAAGTGAAATTTGATTGAGGATTTCCCATCTCCACAAAACCATGGTATACTATATTCTAAATCTATTCCTCAATGAAACATTAGTCATTTATGGTGGATCAAAGGAACCTTTGGAAATGTCAATAGTTGGGCTAGTTATTTAACTTAGATTTATGTAGTTTTTGATGACCAAAAGTTAGAGCATGTTCTTTTCCAGTGAAAAGATGAAAAATCCCATGACATTATCATCCTAGAAGGATTATAACCTTATCTTATGATCTTTGAGGTTTCTTTCCACTGGTCCAAGATAGGAGATCAAGGAATCCCTCCCCATGTGGTAATGTACATTCTAGATGTTTTTCTATGGGGTCATATGGAACCTAATTGGTGAGGGTTCAGAGTTTGGATCACATAAAAAAATTATATAATGTGAATACAGTATCCCAAAAAAAAAATTATAATTTTTAACATATTTCATTTAGTATCATTTGATATTTATATTTTTATAAATAGATATTTATAATTATATTTTCTAAAAATATTGAATTATTGAGTGGAAAACATCTTTCCTAATTCATCTAAGCAATTTGATTATCATCATTCCTTAAGGAACCAACCTTTTAGGATAATATTTTTATGTATAACCGAATATTCATAATATAAAAAATATGACTATTAAAATCAGGACATATTGATAACACATGAATCATTCCTTTTTAATTGGATCGTGAGGTCCTGGACCATCCTGTGCCACTATTTATCCTATAGACACATGTTGTTACCTCCCTAGGGACCACCCACATTCCCAAATAGACCATCAGACAAAAGATTATGTAAATAGTATAAAAAATGTACTATTTTATTCTTTTTTACTTTCACAAATAAACCCTGGGAGACATCCCATGAGGTCACCCATCTTGAAACAACTCTAAGACAAGCTCTCTTAACTTTGGAATATTAATCAGGTAGGCTCCCAAAGAGAAAGGTGTACCTTTTTTCATGCTATGTAACTTTTAGTTTTTTTACACATTAAATTTCCGGAGTGTTACATTATTCAATTATTTAGAGTAAAACAACCATATTTTAGAAAATATATTTCAACTGAAGTACTTCGAGTTCACTTATGGATGGGTTGAACTATAATACCACTATAATAACTGGACCCCATTGAGATCACTTAAACCCCTCTTTTTTAATATATCTAGGTCTTATCCTACCAAACGCCACTAGTTTCCCTATAGAAACACTTTTCCAATCCTCGGGGACAACCCAATATCCCAATAGATCATCAAGATAATGAATGTCTCCATAGGAAAAATCTTATCCTTTTAGTGTGATTTTTCCTCACTCACACAAACCTTGGGAAACTTCCTAGAAGACATCACATCCTGACACTACTCAGGGTTAAGCTCACATAAAAATGGAGTTCTAATCATTAAGGATACTAGAAATAAATTTACAACATATAGACTTAGGTAGTAAAATCTACTATTCTAACTCTTTAACATTATAAGGTATTACAATTACCCCTATTTTCTAACACAATATTGACACTTTATTATTAGATAAGAATTACTCACCAATTTCCTTGAATAAATATAGGATGAGTGTTATTCTCATTATAAATCATAATATACATAAATATTTATAGAGTCCCATAAATAGTATTTTATAAATTGCGTATACAGACTTCATGTAATAACCCAGAAAACCCATGAAAGGATATTTCCCACATTTGGACTTTTCATCATGATTTATTTCATTGGATCGCCCTTGATAAAACTTAAAAATAGTATAGTATTTTACACACCAAAAATAGGTCGTTTAGTTTACCTTCTTGAAGTGTGGTGGGATATAGTGTACCCTATCAATGGTTAGAATCCTCATATGAACACCAGTATAGGTAATATATCTGATAAGATTATAGTACCCTATACCACACATGATATAATATTTTATACTTTATTATTTATCCTAATAGTTTATTTCTAGAGTACCCATAATGGGAGAGGGTTCTGTACCACCTAAATAAGGCAGTTTATATACCTAATCAATATAATTTAATATATTTTTTGGTACCACTAAGTACATGTTGGATCCTTAAGAGTCTAATGGAGGACCACTAGGACTCTGGTGGCCTTTTTAGGGAGACATCCCCACTGGTAACTCCATCAGATACCCAATGAAATTTACATCCTCTGACTAAATTATCTTTGATTATTTGAATCCCAAGAATTAACATTGGGAATTATATAATTTTCATTTGACCCCCAAAACACCAATATAAAAATAAAAAATACATATATAATATCTTCCACTAATTTAATCACCGAATATCAAATTTAAGTTATCTATAGTTCTAAAAAGTTCAACACGTCATCATTTTTCGCTAAAAATTTACAATATAGGTCATTACAAATTGGTTGTATGATGTTTAAGTGGTACCATATTAAGTGGTTAGAAAATTTTTTCCCATATTGATTCTTTTTTTAGGATATATCAACAAAAGAAAATTTGAGGGAAAGGTACAAAGTAGAAAATAACATCTCTTTTGTTCTAGGATCTTTTAATGGTATTAGAGCTAGTACATAGATCAATATGCCACTAAGGATTCAAAGAAAAATAGGGTAGAACTACAACTATCATTTTTTATAGGTGGTGTTTGAATCACCATATTAATTATATTTTGAAACATATTCCATCATATATCCCTTTCTAGTGTGAAACTAGGAAAAAATTATAGTGTATTGGACAAACTATATGATAAAAAAGTTATAGGTATTATGAGTAATTTATACTGTATCAATGTTACTATTTGTTTTTGAAAATTTTCTTTAGAGTTGGAGAGAGAATGTGGGGTTATGGTGGGAAGATCCTAAGAATTCGTAGACAAAATTGCATCAGTTTTAACCCAAGTTATAATGATATGTCTAATTATAGAAATAAACATACTAGAGTGAGTGAGGAATTATCTAGGGTATTATTTTATTGGTAGAAGTATAGATTTATTATTTTGATTAGTAAGTATAATTTTTATAAATTTTTTAGTAATCCTGATACTATTATTCATATATTATGATAAAAGAACTTATGGGTAGTGTTTTTTGACATACATCATCTATATGGTATATTGACAATTTAAAGTATTAAATAATCTATTAAATGTTGTCTCAAATAGATTATAATAGGTGACTATATAAATATTCATTAGAGGTGATGATTATTTGGTTTATTTGGTTATTTAACACTATTTTTTTCAATCAATAGGGAAATTTTTCTATATTATTTTAAATATTGTCTCTATGTATAAAATTTATCTGGGTTTATTAGGAAATCATAAAACCAGGTTATTAGTCAGTGTAATATAAAATGGACCATAAGGGCATTTATTTTAAAAGTAGTGGTATTTTAGGGTTTTAAAAAAAATTGTTAAGGGGTTTTTTGAGGAAATATATCATATGAAAAAAAAATTACATATTTTTTCTTGGAATAATGATTAGGGTGGATATATAATTTAACAAATGATTTTTTTAAATAATAAATTCCATGGGATTTTGAGATAAACATGGATGAATTTATGTGTGCATAAAATTATATTAATGGATTTTGAAAATATGTTATTTGTACTTGTTTAACTATGTCACATGATTTTAATGATTTAAGCTATTATAGAATGAGTTTTTTGAATTATAGAAATTCGTAGACATTTCTTGGGGACATGATTGTGTGTATTTTAATATTCTCTCATGATCTGCATAATTGATGTTTGAGGTGTAGAAATTATAATATGAATTTAGTATCAAGGTATAAGTAGTGATGGATTATTTGAATATAAAACATGACTATGTTTTTTGGTATGAATATATTATAATGCAGAGTTTTCAGAACCATAATGTTATTTTATGAGTCCGATGGTATATTATGTTGGGTGCATGAGGGTGATGAAAATTTAAAAAATATATAACATAACCCTCACTATTCATACAATATTTTTTCTACATATATTGGAACAATATAGAAACAATATCTCCATCAACTATAATCTCAATGATTATCTAACACATATTCAGAATGTGAATCATACAAAAAACACAAGGATTTTACTTGGTTTACCAATATTCAGAAACATCCATGGAAAATACATAAGAAAATGCGTTAGAGTAACAAAAATATATTAATACAAACTGTTAGGGTTTATATAAATTTTATATTATTTCCACTCCACACATATTTACAATTAATTTAAAATAATTAAGGATTATGCACTACATCCAAAGGGTCAATCCCTATTTACCCCTCTATAAAATACATCATTGGTGTAACCTTTAGTTTCAATAGGTTGAAATATCACCATGTTTAATATATGAAATTGATTATTCTTTCATCATGAACTCATAATTTAATGCAATTATGATCTCAAATTTTATTTTCTTATTCTCAAAATGTAGATATTATCAATATCTCTATAATAGATTTGATTTTTCACTATAAATAATAATAGTTGTAGTAATAAAAACTCCACCAAATTAGAGTAATTATCAAAATGAATTACCTTTAATACACTTCATCATACATTTAAACCTGCTATATATAATCATTGGCACTCCATCAGTGATTTTCCTACTGTCACATAGACCAGATGTATCAATAAAATCCATCTCCTCTTGGATATTTCTATGTAATCATTATTTTTCAATGATTTATTCCTCTTCCATGTTATCACTAACAGATTTGACAATTTCTTAAAAACACTATTTTATTTTTTACATTGGTATGGTTTAATTCATATTCAATAAACAATTTAGGACCATTCATGTATACCATATGGATTAATGTGGTAAAATTCATCCTTATAAGATGATTGGAAATTCCATATTTTGATCCATATATTATGATTTTTGAATTCCAATTGAATAATCATGTTATGTATATCCTCAACACATAATATCATTATTCTCCATATCAAAATATCACATTCCCTCCACTTCAACATATTTTTGTTTAGTTTTAGTAATTACATAGTAAAACTCAGATCAATAAATCTAGAATAAAATCTAATTATTTACCCATTTAAAATCTCAACATGATACTTAAAATTCATACTGATCCTATATCTATTTCATTGTGAAAACCACCATTATGCATCAATGAAAAATTCTAAAAAGATCTCTATAAATTATATTTCCATATATTAATATGGTATATATATATTATAGAGTGAATAATAATTCCAAACACAACTCTAAATACAATGTTGTATTCATTAAAACATAGTTTAATAAATTATGTGATAATACCTCACATTGTTGTGTAAAATATTCTAGTAAATATTTCAGGAACACTACCATCACAGTAAATAAACATTACCGAATACCATTTTATTTTATGTGGCTATATTTGTGGTGTTACCCAACACATTTATGTGAGATATTTACTATAATTTCCCAATTATATTCAATGATTCCTTGATCTTCTCTACTCATTCTCATAGTTCACCCAATTCCTTAGACAATAATGAACATATTTAACCATTCAAACAATATATGTTTCATAAATGGTGATAGAAAATTCTTCACAATTCTTCAATATATCCATGAATCCTCCAATATCTTACATAGCCTTTTTATGATAATTAGTGAATGTTCTTGTCCTTATTACTCTATATAGAATTTATATAACTATTTTGGTCTCTTTAATACCCATTATCATAAGATCCATAGTATTATCTTTATATAAAAACCATGATTATGTATATTCATGTCATTCCTACTTCAATAATTAAGGTTTCTATTTAAAATAACCATTTTTATCTTCCAATATGATTCTCTATATCTTCACATATAAAACTTTTCTTTATTGTCACATTCCCCTTTCTCTATGGGTTTTCCTCATGTATCCTTTTATGTTATAAATTTATTTCTAATTTTATTTTTTTCCATTATTAATATAACTTATAATATACATCATTTGATTCATTTCCACAACATTAAATATATCAATGGATCCCTATACATTAAATAGATTATTCACTATAAGATTATCATACTCCATCTGGATTTTCACTATATCCACCATTATCCAAAAATATGTCCATCAAAACAAAATTTTACTCATATTTATTGATTATTACTATATCTAATAATTTCAATAAATCTAATAATTAATCTCTTGGTTTCACATTGGAATTCCAAATTTTTTTTATTTTCCTAATTGAAAACCTTGATTATTACTACTGACGATCAAAAAAATCATACACACAGAAACCTAGTTAAAAAATTCTCCCCCTTTTGATTTAACTAAAAATATACATAAAATGATTAAAATAGTTCATCCATGAAAATAATAATATTCAATATATATAGATAACTCCATTGAACTTTCACATTCAATCCAAACTGAAATTGTTTGGATTTAGTGGATAACTTTCTTCCACTTTATTAATGAAAAAGAATTCATCATCACTATATTTTCACTTCATTCTCAACCATTTTAAAAAAAATTATAATATAAACATATATTATATGAAACATCCTTATCAATGAATATGAATTTCTTGTATTAGGGAACTTAAAAATGCACTTTTTTGTACAACTCCCACTTCCACAAATTGTGATTTAGCTAGAACTAGGATTTTTTAGTGCTAAAAAAATGTGATGTTAAAAGGGTAACCTTTATGAGAATTAGATAAATGTTTTGACAATGTAAACTTCTATCAATTCTAAAAAAACACTGATAAAATTGCATCCTTTTTCAACACTTTTTTTAGTAATGATAATGGTCCATGTTAATCAGTGCTTTTCTAAGCACTCGTAAAAACTTTTAATAAAAATATTAATAAAATAAATCAAATTTTCATATTTATATTCAAAAAATAATGATTATTTATATACATTAATTACAAAATTTGTGAAAATAATTAATATAAATATGATATATTAGATGGAGGAATGGGAGATGATCGGTTCGACGATCCTTGGAAATCACAGTGTGCTTGAACATCCAAAGAGTGTGAATCTCTTCACATATGTTCTCAATCCTGTTGCTGGACGACTTCATCTATATACTTCAAGGAAGGATAAGGAGTGAGATGTAGTGAAAAGTTTCTCATCCATTTCTGGTTTCCCGAGGGATTCATTTATCTTTTTCAATAATAGGTTCTCGCAGCGAATCACCAGGAAGGGTGCCACTACCCATGTGTTGGCTTCATATGGAGAAATTTGTGAATAAATTTATCAATTAAAGAATTATTTAATTTATAATATATTATTTTCAAAAGTGATGGAACCTTGGAATGTTTTATACCAAATCGATTGATTAGCCTCAATTTTGGGTTTCTTTGATTTTATGTGTGTATCTATCAACCATGGATTTTTTCACATCTGTTTCACATATTTGGAACTAAAAGTTAGGTCATGGAGTTTGGGAATGGTAAATCTGAGGTTGGGTATCCTTCAGTTTCATGAGTTGGGTTTAAATTTTAACCTTAATGTGTTCCAAGACACATGGTCCCAAGTCTATATCAAAACCCATATCCTAAAATTGATCTTATGGAATCTAGAAATTCTATATGAAATTGCTTCTCAAAAGGTATCCTATCAGGATAGATAATGTCATTGTATTAGTTAATTTTGGTTTCTATTATAGATTCTTAGATGGAGTTTACTTATGTTCATCCTTGATAAAAAAAAGTAGTTCTCTCTTCACCTTTTGATGAGATAAATCTCAAAATTGAGTTTTAAAAGAATATGTTTTTTTGTGATTCTTTCCAAATGATTGGGAACTCTAAGGCTAATTGTAGCAGGTATTTTTTGTTCTAAAATTCAATTTAATGTTCATGAAACTCATAATTTCTATAGTATGGACTATAATATGATCACCCAGGATAATGAAGATACGTTTAATGAATATTCCACAAGTTATGACACTCTACTCTATATCTCCAAGAATTTGGATCCTTCAAGTAGAGATCCCCATGAAAATATTGATGGTTATGATCAAAGTAATAATGTTCTCAATTCAAAATAAATTCCACTTAACAATGAATTATTTAATGGAACAATCCTTACATCTTACTCTTTCATGTAATGAAAATGGGACGGACTCTTATGTTCAGGTGATTGAGAATCCCATGAAGTCGTGGGATGACATTGTAGAGGAAGATCCTTTAGTTGTCGCTGGGTTTTTCCTTCAAGGATATATTAACTTGGGATATAATGGAAGTACATAAAGATGAGGAATATGATGATAGTCAAGAAAACATGGAGACTTCTTCATAGAACAATGTGGATTATATTTTATAGAAGGAACAAAATATGATATCTTCCAAAAATTGCAATGGAAATTCTAAGATTGATGTTGTCCAAATCAAGAAAAAATAACCATTCTCAAGAGTGAGGTAATTCATCTCCTATGTTTCTTAATGATAAGGCCACTACTCCTCATTGAATACCCTATTCTTCTTACACATTGTACTATGGTTGTTCCATGAATATGATAGGGTAGGGACAATAATATTTGGTTATGATGGTTGGCATGTGCACTATGGACAGTGAGAAGAGCCCAATGATTCGTTTATATAGTTGTTATATAGCCCATTCGAGTCCTGGTATTTCATTAGATCATACTTTTGGTTGGGATAAACCAAATAGTTCAATTGTTGCCTCATATACCTCAAGGTTAGAAGGTGTGGAAGTGGGTAGAATTCACAGGACCCCTACAGGGGGTTTTCAAACCCCTGATGATAAACTTTTTAGTTTTTCAAAATCTCATGGATAATATAGATAAAAACTACCTATGAAATTATTTTTTTATAATATAAGTGGTGTTTCCATTTTTATGGGGAATGGGACAGAAGATATGTCACCTCTTTTACATGATGGTGTTGATTTTGGTACTGATAATTATAATCATGTAGCTTTTAATTTGAAGCATACCAAGATGAGTAATTCAAAATATATTGTGAGATCTGATTTTTTCTAGCTAGTGATGGTTAAATCTTCATCAAATGTGTGTAATCATAACTCTTTTGAGTTTCTTACTTCATTAAGTTGTGAGTAGGAACCAAAAATCAATTATCATGTATTTGGAGCAGATGATATGACAAGATTTGGAGTAGAAGATACAACATGTTTTTTTGTTGTTGTAATTCTAGATGATGGAGGTGTGCCATTGTTTCACATCAAAAAATGGGGAAGAGGTCATCATCCTCGTGGTTAGAGAGGGGTACCTTACACCATAGCATGATTACTCACTCTTGAGCTATATAATTTCTTTTTCTTGGTAATTTTGGGTTATATATGTTTCTCCTCTGCACCTGGTTTTTCTATCAAATAAAGGTTCTATTGAGCCTCAACTAATAAAAAATATATTATATATTTTTATATATATATTTTTTAATAATTCATGAAATTATATAAATATAAATTTTATATTGTTAATATGTCATATTTTAACTTTCATATTCATATCAATTTATATGTCCATATATGTGTAGACATTATGTTGTGTGTGTGTGTGTTTTGTAATTTTATATATGGATGTTGTAGGTGTACAAGTGTATGTATGTGAATTTATATATTTAAATATACAAACATGTATGTGGGATGTATACATATAAATAACGTGTGTACATGATAATGTGTGGCATGTACTTAAATGGTTCATTATAAAATTATAAATATATATAATGTTTTTAAGAAAATTATAAAATTATAAATAAATATATATTAATTTAAATTGTTATAAAATTATAATAAATATATTAAAATAATAAATATATTTCTCATCTAAAAGAAACCTGCTGTGTGCTGGGATGCAACGTCAAGATAGGTTTTCCCTTCAGTGGTCGACGTTTAGTAGGGGCGGTCGGCGTCAACTGAATTTGGTGTGAAGAGAATACCCCACCCGATGGTGGGGGGGAGGATGGGTGATGGTATCCTACATCTGTCATAGTATGTAAATATATATAATATGTATAAATAAGTTGAGTGAATTCTTGATCTATCCTGAGGGGAGGGGGTATGGATTGGGTTTGACCCTGATGTGTGGGTGTGTGTGTGTGTTCGATGTAATTGTACCCCCAAGTAACAACCAAAATCTATATATATTTAAATAATTATAAAATAGAATTGAATGTATTTAAATAATAAATATATTCATTATATTCATATATTTCGATGGAGGAAGAAGATAAGATTTCCCTAGGGATCCCTAGCGACTATAGAACCCTAGATTATCCACATGGGGTAAATATGTTCTCATATACTCTGCATCATCTTGTTTCATTACAACGATATAATTCTTAAGATAAGTATAAGGAAATAATAGATGAATCTATGAGGGGTTTCTCATCATTTTAGGGTTTCTTGATGATATTTTGTCTTTCCCAAGGACTGGGTAACACAACGAATCGTCCACAAAGGTACCAATGCTCATGTCTCGGCCTCATGTAGAGCTATTGTAAAATTAATTCATCTTTAAAAGAACTATTTTATTACCCATATCCCACCTAAAAAAGGTATGAAACCTTGAAAATATGTTGATCTATTTGAATTATTAGCTTCTATTTGGGGATTTATAGACTTTTTGTGTGTCCTTATTGGCTGTGGGTTTCATATCTTATTTCCCTCTATAGATTTGAATGGCCATTAATGGGGATTAGGTTTTATCAATCATAGTATGGGAACCCTAAGAGTTCATGATTAGAACCTAAATTTCATCCTTAATGAATTTAAATATATATGCGCATAAGTTGGATCAAAATACATCGTATAAATTATGTCTTATTGAAGCTGAAAATTTTATTTGATATGGAACTCATAAATTTTATTTAATATCGGTTATGCAATTAGAATCTCAATTTGGATGGATATTATTACTGAGATGGTTATTAATGTTAAATTTAAAAAAATTGTGGAAGTTGACTTATTTTCAACATTGATTGATAATGTTATTATTTTTACACCTTAGGATGAGATTAATCTCAGAATAGAGTTTCAAAAACGACCACTATTTTGGGATTCTTGTCAAATTATTTGACTTTCGATTTCTAATTGAAGGAGATAACACATTTTTACTAACTATCAATTAAATGTGCATGATATTAAAAAATTCGAAGGAAGGGTAGTAATGTGGTCATTCAGTCCATTGATAATCATGAAAAATATCTTCTTAAATATAATGTTGTACATTCCTATGATTATAGAAAATTAAATTTCACAGGTGTATATCCTCAGGATAATGTCAAATATTCTTATTAGGGAACCAGAATTCTTGATTCTCATAGTATTACTCTGAATAATGGATGCACATATAGTTATAATATTGGGCCCCTTTCCACTCCCTGTAATTTCAATATGGTTTCTTCTCCTGTTCAAATGACTGACAAGACCATTAAGTCATGGGATGATATAGCATATGAGAATCCTATGGTTGTTACTAGTTTTTCATTTAAGGATAATTTAATTAGATACATATGTTATGACCATGGTGTGATGATTCTGGAAATAGTCAATCTGTCTTTGAGGATTTTTCATAGACATATGTTGACTACTCCCTCTAAAGAGAAGAAAAAATGATTTTCTCTAAATACCAAAAAGGCAAGGCCAAGTTGGATACTTCCACTTTCAAACAAATAGAGTAACATACTTATACTAATCAATAAAATTTAACTCTGGACCTATGACAACCAATGAGAAGGATTATATTCCTTTTACATAGTCTAGATCATTCAATCACATTGGATCTCATATGGATTCATTAGATGGTGATCTGATTATGAATGAATAATCTAATTCCTATTTTCCTTCTCCAGCTGGTCCTAAATTTTTTAGTTCAACAGATGAAAAAACTCAATGTATTCTTGTTTTTTCAAATGAAATAGATAGTGGAATACATAATCTAGTGGATACTATCTAAAATATACCATTAGCTTATCTAGGACCTCGGTTGGTTTAAAACCCTAACCATGGTAGGGAAGGTCAAAATACTGCTCATATATAATCCTTGGTCTCAATGATAGATGTTGCTAAAGGGGAAGGGGATTCCACTGATCTTATTAGACAAGATTTGAAGTCCATCCCTAGTGTAATGAATACCCATGTTGTCTCCCATTTTTTTCAAGTGTTTGGTTTGACATATAAACATACTCAGAGAAGGAATACCCTTATACAGGATGCTTCTTTACCTTTAGATCTAGGTGAAGAAAAGGAAGATAATGCTACAGAATCTGCTAAAAAGTGTGCAAGATATTCTTAAACATGAACTATTTAGGTAAATAAGAGACCTATTATAGTATCAGAGACTACTAAAGGCGGGTCTTGTATAAAAAATTTTGGCGCTGGTCATAGTGTTGATAGGGAAGATTCTATGGTTTCAAAAAATGGTGGCCCTCAAGCTGGAAAAGTCAAGGGCGGCTTGCCCCATAGTAGATTTTTATTTTGTTCTATTTTCCAAGGTTATGTAGGATTTGAAGGTGATTATATTCAAATATTTTGATTTGTTTTCATCGGAAAGTATAAAGGAGGAAGGAAAAGTCAGTGTATGTGTTCCTAGTGCAGAAGAAATGTTGGTTGTAGTTGATGTTGGACTTCCGAATGGTGAAGGTTTCCCAAGGAAGTAGGTAGAAACATCGAGCAGGGGGAGACACCATCGTCTTAGTATAAGATGATCCTCTCTCCATAAAATGTGAACTCATTCTCGAGTGAATTGAACTCTTTTAGTTTTTTTTCATGTTCCACCCCTTTCTATTAAAATTTTTTTTGTTTTTAATAAAGGGGTCTTAGAGGCCCAAAATTTTCAAAAAAAATAGATATACATTAATAATTATATATATATATTTATATTAATATATATTATATATATAGTTATATAAATATATATATTTATATATATATACACAGTTATATAAACATATATAATTATGTAAAATAAATTTATTATTATACACAAATTTTTATAAATATATTTATTTATAATTATAATGACAAATAAATTAATATATATTTAAATTTTTATTAAATTATACTAAATTTATTTCAATAATAATATATTTATTATTTTTATAATTATATATACTTATGTATTAATAAAAATATATATATAATTACATATATATAACTATATATATATATATATTTATATATATTTATAAAAATATATAATTTTTTTAAAATATATTAATTTATGGTTAGAATTATAAATAAATATATATATATATATATGTAATAATAATTATATTTGAAAAATAAACATATTTATTATATTTATAATTATATATATATTTATATTAATATTAATATATATTTATAAATATATAATATTATACATACATATATATTTATAACTATAATTAATAATTTTTGAATATATTTATTTCTAATTATAACTATAAAATAAATATATATGTATTTAAATAATTACACAATTATAATAAATATATTAATTTTCTTTATAATTATATATATATTTATATATTAATATGTATTTATAATTATATAAATATATTTATATTTATATATATATTTATAATTACATATAAAAATATATATATATTTATATATTTATAATTATATATAAATAATTTTTAAATATATTTATTTATATTTATAATTATAACTAATTAAATATACATTTAAATAATTATAAAATTGTAATAAATATATTTAATCAATAAATATTTTTATTATATTTATAATTAAATATATTTATATATTAAAAATTATATATAATTATACAAATAAATATAATTATATAAATATAATTATAATTATATACAAATATTTATAAATATATTTTTTCCATGAGATGGGGTCTAAGACCCTTTATTAAAGAAATAAAATAATAAGAAGGGATGATATAGTCACACAAGGAACTTCTACCTCTAACAGAAATATAAGGACAAGAAAAAATCCTAGTCATAAAAGCCAAAAAAGTACCAAAATTGAGGTCAATGACCATGAAATTCTTTGATTTCTATCTAGGAGTGAAGACTAATTCTATGTTGACCACACCCATGAACATGAATATGATGATACTGACCCCTCATCCATGTCTTGGCCCATTTCTAGGGCCCACATCCATCATCTATAATATCATCCTCAAAGTCATCTCTAAAATTATTTACATTGGGTACATTCGTAATTTGTTATTCATCATCCCCAATGATTTTCAAAGAAAGATGTTCAAAGTAATTGTGTGTATGAATCTGACCACTAATATGTACATTTCAAGTACTACCTTTATTTCCAACGTTATTCACTACCCTAGAAGAAAAACCTTTATTGACTATGTTTTTTGCAACATTTCACCATGTTTCCACTTCAGTTATCTGATCTATGTCCAGACCCTCAGCACATGCGGTTGCTTCTTTGGAGGAATTGTGCATTTTTCTCTTAAGTTATTTAAATTCTATAGTCACTTCAAATATGTTAATATGACCCATAGGCTTTTGAATTTCAGTGACATTCATCTTTTTTTTCTATTGGAATCTCCACCATGCTACATGATTGATGTGTTTTAGAAAAATTATTTAAACATTATGTACCCAACATTGTACTCGGGTCATCAACCATGATGATTATTCCAGAAAGTACACCAATGTAATTAGATTTCTTAAAAATTTATTTTGGAGAATATATAGTGTTTTGTTCCCCTTGAGAAATACTTCAGCGGTCCACTTCTAGAACTTCAGGATTCCTAGATCTGGATGTGGATTTCTCCACAATTGGAAGGGGAAACTCCTTGTCCACACCTCTATTAGATCCTACACATTTATTTATCTCAGAACAAGAATTCATTAATTAACTTTTATATTTAATGTGTAGAGATCCCCTTATGGGTTTTGAGCTTACTGTAACGTCTACATTCATTTTTACCTTGCAAGACCTAGATGAGACAATCCTTTGATCTTTCCACAACTGTTTACCAAAACTTTTTTGAACAATGTCTTCAAAGTTATATTTCCAATATTTTTCCACCTATGTGACATACCTTTCCATTAACGTGTCATAAACTTCATAAGTCCAGGGGCCATGAACTCTTTCTATTAATATTCCTATGTAAATTAGATTCTTTCATGACTATACCAAGTCAACAGGCAGCACCTTCTCAAAATGACATTTATTTTGCGCCCCAAAAATGGAACCATCCACCAACACATATTCAAGTGAAACATCCTCAGCCTACACCTGATTCTCCCCCAAATTCATGGAAACCTGAGTATTAGGAGCTCTAGGAGAACCACACCCTTGAGAATCATGTTACTACATGCCCCCATTAGAATTTTTCACCTTCTACAAAGAATTATCCTTCTTGACCTTCCTTCTATAATCTTGTTCTGAGTGCTCCTTCATGGATCATACAACACAAGTTATAAATATATTCATTATATATATGTTTATATAAAATTTATACATTAATAAATAAATATATAATTATAATTATATAAATTTATTTAATTATATTAAAATATTTACAGTTATAAAAAAAATATTTTAAAATATATTTATTTATCATTATAAATACAAATATATATATATATATAATCATAAAATATAAAAATTATATTTAAATAAAAATATATATTTATATTTTAATAAATATCTATAAAATTATATATATATATATATAATTGAAGGACCTTGGAAGACCCAGGGGTGAATCAGGGCATCAAAATATTCTTCAAAACTGAAGGATCTTTTTCCCACTTTGGTAGGTACTTTTTAAACCTATCTGATAAGAGTGAGAAGTAAATAAGAAATCACATACAAAGAGTCAAAAAACAATTTTACTTGGTTCCACACTAAGGTCTAGTCCAAAGAGCATACACCGACAGTGTGTCAGTTGTAACTAAATCCACTAAACATCACTATTTTTTTAGTACAAAATATTAGACAGAATCACTATGTGCCAGACACACTACCTTTACAATATTTTAGGAAAATTTCACTACGTCCCTCGAAACACTTCTGCCGACTCTCTCTAGCACATTTCCTTGGGAGGAATCCAAAAACAGTTTATGGAATTGTATGACCTTTATTTTTCATTAAATCACACATCCTAAACTATAGATAGATGATATGTTCAAGTACCTCTTTTACCCATAGATATAATAAACCTTTCCTAACAATAATAGTTCGCGAACTATTCCTCCGTGAGATGTAATGCACCACATAGCATGTGTGCTTCACAAACCACATCTCTTCCATGGACTTCTTCCACATCCATGGACCATATATCCTCCACATACCACTTCCTCCTCTGAAGATGGAACCTTCATTCATGAATCTTCCCTACTTCCGCAAATCATCCCTACTTTGCGGATGAGTTCTTCTTTAATGAATTGCCTCTCCTGCACAGACTATTTTCCTTTGTGGGCTACAATTCCCCACAAAACCCATTCTGAAGACCATCTCCATGGATCACTTTTCTTTATGTGGAATCCTCCTTGTGAACAACTTATCCTTCACAGGGTTGTCTTCCCATGAACTACTTTGGACTTCACTGAATTAATCTCAGATTTCTAATCAAAATCACTCTTCATAATGAATGTATTATTTAATCTTATAAAGGAAAATATATCTTAAAATCTTAGTAATATAATTTCTCTAATGTTTTGATGCGGTATAGCCTCCATTGTATACCATGATCCTCCAGCAAACCATTTTTTCCTATGTGGTCCACGTAGCACCTTTCCATTACAGAGACTGATGTCTTCCATGAACAAAACCCTTTACAGCTCCTCAAATCACCTCATCCTTTCTGAAAACAAAGAAACATCCCATGAAATTTTTTCCTCCCAAAAATTCAATCCTTCCCATGAACTATTTTCATCCTGTGAAACATTTCCCCTACATGGTCCATGTACCACGCTTCGTGGTCTACATAACACTGTTACGTAACTTTGATTATTTTCATCATTGTTATGAAAACCTACTATACGGTCCAAAAACTATCCTTTGAGGTCTATGAATTTTGTACTCATACGTAAAAAAAATCCTTTTCCAAAAATAAACTACCAATTTTGAGGCCCAAAAAATTGGCAAACACTAGGGAATGACACCACCTTCAATACTATTATCAGCTTGAACTATAAGATCCCTTTCCTTACAAAATCCCTGATCATCCATGTGAGGATTGACAAATAAAAAAACCATACTCAATTTATAGAAAATAACAAGCTTGGTTCCAACCATAATTATATAATTATATATAATTATATGAAAATATTTGTATTTATATTCAAATTTTTTTAAATATATTTATTTATAATTATAATTATAAATATATATAATTAATTATAAAATTTTAATAAATAGATTTATTATATTTATAATTATATATATTATTATATGACTAAATTTATATATTTATAAAAAAATATTAATATATATGATATTATTTTTTATTATATGGAGAGATCCCCCCTCATCAATAGAGAGCCTCTCTCTCTTAATCCAAATGGGGATTACTCTAGAAATTTTTTTGTTCCAGTTTCAAGATCTGATGATGATATTGTTTGGAATTTTTAAATGTTTGCTACATATGGGAACCATCATGGTGTTGTGTGTTATGTAGATTTATGGGCTCTTATAGGAGTTGTTGTTCTGATGCTTGTGATTGGAAAAAATTATCATGTTTTTCATCCAGTTAAATGAGGAAGAAGTGTTTGTCTCGCCGGTGAAGGAGTTCAGGTAGATGACAATGTGGGGAGGGACTGGACACTCTTCTAACACTTGTTATGCTTTTTTCAACACATGGTGATGGAATCCATATGTACATATTTCAATTGTGGAGATCGGGGATGTTTTACAGTGTGGGTTGAAAATACAAAGAAGTTTATCTCAAGGATCGTAGACATGGTTATTGATAGGGATAGTGGTCCAATGATTTTCAGAAATGAGGAGGGTGGCATGTTGGCGTTGTGGTTTTGGGATCCTAAATGAGGTGATGTTAGAGGTGTTTGAATGACATTTTCATTGATGGTAGTGGATTTCGATGACGATGGAGACCTTATAGAGAGCCTTACCATTGGGATGCTCATGATTGGTGTGGATTTTCCGAAAATAGTGTGGGGAGAACCACATGTTACCTTAATTCAGAGACAGGGGATGGCGAGCATAGTAGGTTACTTAATTTTATGGTGGTATCGAAAACAATGGGTTTTTAGTGGGGAATGACTATTTTGGGATCTCAATGGAAGATCTTCAATGAATACCACATGGATTTTCATGAATGGTCCTGGAAGAGAAGATGTCTTCAGGTGGTGGCATGCAGTTTTTCTGGTGGATGAATGGTGATTTTATATGGAATGTAGGTTTTCGGATATGAACAGGATAGCATGCATGAGGTATGTGATATTTTTCTTGGTGGGATGGTTATATGACATCCATGGATTGTGAGTTGTCGGTTGAGGAATAGGATGGTGTGCAGGGGTAAGTTACGACTATAACTTATAATGCGGGTGTTGTGGTGCTCCTATTAGGCCTCTAGGAATATTGCATTTTATGTGGTTGGTTTTGCTAATGGCCCGCAGATCTACTTTGACTGCTATTTTATGTGAAATTTTCTTTCTAGGTGCTAATTGATTCTAGTAATTGTGGAACAACCTACAGTTGTATGGGATGGTTAAACGCATGTCGTTATCAGGTATGGAGGTCTATTGGTTGTATGGGAAACCAATGGTGGTAAATTCTGGCTGATGATGTGTTGACCTCTACCTCTAGAGATGAGAATCAGGTGACCTTAATTGTGCATGTGACAGAGATGAAGGGAACAATGTCATCTAGGGATGTTCATTTCATTTGTTGATGACCTTGGATGGTTTTTTTTAGTCATCCTCATCGATACAGTCTGATACACGAGGCCTTCATGGTTGGTAATTGTTGGCTTACATCTTAGACGCATCAGTTGGTGTAGTTGTTTTTGGGCCTATATGCCATTGTGGTGTGGGTTTGTTAGACTACATAATATATGGGTCTACGGGTCATGGTGTGTGGGGTGTTGGGACTTTTTTTACTTTGGGATGGATTTTTCTGTCACTTTCTTGGTTTAGTGGTGCTTTTTGTGATGCACTTTTGTAGGTTCCTCTTTGTACTTTATTTTCATTAATAAATTTTAGGATTGAGCACCCTGGGAACCTGACCCTTTATGTGTATATTAATATATATAATTATATAATCCTAAAAATATATTTATAATCATTTATAATTATTTTTAAATATATTTATTTATAAGTATAATTATATATATATATATATATATGATAAATATATTTAGTTATAATTATATTTAAAAATGAAAATTTTTAATTATTTAAATATTTATTTATAATTATATAAATTTAAAATTTTTAATTATATATTTTATATTATTACAATTTTCTCTTTATCAGAGCTTTATAAGCATTGATAATGATATGTTTTATTAGAACTTACAATTTTAGGGCTGATAAAACTAATTTTTATCCACTCTCTTTTGAAAGCGCTGATAAAATCCTTACGTGATCTTTAAAAAAAACCTAAACAGATTCCTCCTCGGTCACACCGTTCAAGATTTCATGGAACTAGACCCTCACTACCACTCTTCATCAAGCTTCTCGATGAATCAATCCTCTCATGATCTAAGGTATGTGATTATTTATTATCCTCTATAATCGTGATCTTCATCAATCTAGGTTTTACCCCATCACTCCTCTACCTTGTTTTAGATATTTAGTTTCATGATTTTGGGTCTTCAATCATGATTATTTATTTCCCTTATAATATGACCCACCATTTTTACCTGTATGTTTCCCTTCTTGACTAAGTTCTTGGTGGTTAGGGGTATACAGGAGGTGTCGTTCTATTCACTATAGGTTATTTCTATGGCTATGGATCTCTACTGAATCAATCATTCAATTATTTCTCCACTCTTATAACCTGATCTTTCCTTCTAGATCTCATCTATGTCTTGTGTGGTGGTTCAATAAAGGTTGTTTGGGATGTGTTGGTTTCGCCATCATTGGTGTTGTTACATTATATTAGCCTTTGATTTCTAGTTCATTTCAAAGAGATTCTTTATTAATGTTATTTCTATATGAAATTCCATGTGGAGAAAATAGTGTGCGGCAAATGATTTCTACCCATATCTTGAAATGAGACTCCATAACATGTTTTTCAAAAATTCCTAAGTGGTTTTTAGAAATGATTATGGGTGTCTTTTATGTGACTCTGGATGCCACATTAAATTTTTTAATGTAAATTTTGTATCACTTTATTTTTGATCTAAATGTTTGTAAAAATACCATAAGGACTCATAAAGTATGTATTTGGTTTTGATGGAAGTAGAGAGCATATGCTTGAGGTTTTTAAATCTGTTCTTTACACCAAATGATTTTCAAACTAAGAGTCTATGTTTTTTGAAGTGTTCAAAATGATTGGCCTAGGATTTTAACATTATCCCAAGTGCATATCTTATTCTTTGTTTTATTAAATTAATATTTATATAAATGATCATCTTCATGATTATTAGTAATAAAAAAGAGTATTTTCATGAGTATATATTTATTTTGTTAAACGTAATTTGTAAATAATTATTTTTATTACTTCAACTAAATGTATTAGTAATAAAAAAAATATTATTAATTTTTATTATGTGTATATAAATAATTACAAATAATTTATTAATAAATTTTATTATAGATAATTTTGATTGTAAATAATTTTTATTATCTTGAATTAATTATTTATATGAATAATTTATAAATAATTTTGAATAAGTAATTATTTTGAATGAATTTTTTAAAATTAATATTTAAATTGAATAAATTATTTTGAATTAATAATAATTTTTAATTAATCATTTTTAATTAATTTTTTTTAATTAATTTTTTTGATTATCTTGAATTAATATTTTTGAATTAATATTTTTTATTATCTTTAAATAATAATTTTGTATTAATAAATTATATAAATAATATGTAATTAATTTTGATTACTTTAAATTGATAATTTTTATTATGTATATATAAATAATTTATATTATGTGTATATAAATATTTTAATCAGTCTAATTTATAAATAATAATAATAATAAATTATAAATATATTTTTTAATATGTATTTAATATAATAAAATACATATATATATATATATATATATTTGACTATCATATTTTTTGCAATTATATAGATATATATATAATTATGAAAATTTATTAATATAATTATAATTTTAAAATTAAATAAATATATTAATAAATATATATTTATAAATATATATATATATATATATATTAAGAAAAAAATATTTTTATAATAAATTTATTTTTTATTTAATAATAAATGATACCGTTTAAAATTATAATATTATTTATTTAGACTAATTGAGCATCAGAAAACTATATGTTTAATAAGTGTAATTATAGTCCTATTTTGAAAAAGAATTCTATTCTTTTCTTTTAAAAATTGTCACCAGACATGATGGGGAGAAATTAAAATCATTTCTTTTCTTTTACTAAATTTCACCTTGAAAGAAAAATGTAGGAAAATTAATATTATAATCATTTCTTTTCTTAAACATTTTTAAATTTTTAAATGAGTTTAAATATATTCATTTTAGCTTAATGTTTATCTAATTTTATTGTCTTAGAATTATAATTATATAATAAAATCAAGGTATGTGATCACTTTTGATCTGTTTCTACCCCTAGAACATCTATTTTTTAATTCTACCAAATGGTTTGAATAGTGTGCATATAAGCCATCATATTTATCCTTGATCTATCTCGTTGACTCACCACCAAATCTCTATTGCCTCAAGCCATTTTTGGTTCACCCTCTCCCTCACTTTCTCATTCGTTTTCATTCTTTAATCATTATTCCTCACTCTGATTGCATGGAGCACCTAGTTGTTCACCACAGAAACAATTCCCACTTATCGTGTAAGGTAGTGACTGGAAATGATAAGTAGGCATTATTTTTGTAGTGCACAACTCATAATTGGATCCAAGTTCTAAGTATACCTCATACTCCAATTGATTAAAATCAAACAATTTTTCTTATTTTCTTCCATGTATCCCTCCTACTCCTATGGATTAAAACCAAAATATCTTTTAAAAACATGTTATTACATTAAGTATTTTATTTTTAGTGACCATTAGTGTACAATAATTCAATATTTTTTTCTTTTTAGGAAATCGATATATGGAATGTATATTGTGCCAAATATAGGGAGAGGAAATTTTAAATCAGAAAAATTGTTTTTTTGTAAAAAAGTAGTTATCAAGCATTGATATAGATAAATATTTTTGAAATTTTTAATAAAGGCTATATATTGATCACCTATATGTTGGGTTCTAATAGAGGTTTAGTCTCAATTGGGACCCAAATTAGTGAAATAGATGGTATATTGTGTTCACATAAGATAAAAAAATAAATAAAAATCTATTTTAATAAAATAATATCCATTAATAAATCAATTTATGTGTTTAAAATCATAACCCTTACTAATATTACCTTACACTAATATTTTACTCATAATATGAACATTTCTTATGAATTGGTTTTACGATTTATTTATTTTATCAAATATTAATATTTTTGAATAAAATAGGATGGATATAAATAAAAAATGTATGGGTTCCAATAGTTTGAAAAAAGAGTATGAGGATGGGGTGAAGAAGTTCATTAGGTCTATAAATTCATGTAGTTGACCCTTCTAAAATCATTGTTTCATGTTTATGCTATTTTTATTCATGAATAATTATTCTAGAGGAGTTGGAAGAACAACTAATCTATCTTGGAATAAATCGATGTTATAAATGTTGGAAAGAACATGGGAAAAATAGAATATAACTAGTGAATGGGATAATGATACGTTTTATGTATCATCAGATATGATTACAAGTGTGGAAAATGATGAAAAAGTATATCAGGAATGTGATTACAGGTGTGAATGATTATAGAGATCGTATTGAAGAAATTAAAATGATAGTTGAAGATGAATTTTATGATTGTCCAAAAAAATTTGAGAAGTGTAACAGTTGGGAAAATATTCCATTGTATTTTGTTTTTACTAAATATACATCATTTTTAGCCATACTAAAACTATATAATTTAAAAGCTATAAACAGATGGAGTACTGCTATTTTTACTAAACTACATGCTCTCTTCAATGATATTCTCCCAGAATATAATGATCTTCTTTTCTACACATACGACATTAAAAGAATTATTTGTTCAATGGGTATGATCTCTAAGATAATACATACCAATCCAAATGAATGTATACTATTTTTAAAGGTCCAAAAATCAGTTAAAAAATTCCCCTTGTGTGGTGCTTCTCAATACAAGAATGATGAATTATAACATTCCATTGTAGTTATGTATGAAAAAATAAATATATTATGTTATGTCTGCTTATATCAGGACAAAAAAACTAGGTAATGATACTTGATGATTATTTGACATCATTGATCAAAGATTTGAACTTATTGTGGGATTTAGCTGTTATGTTGTATGATGATTACAGAAATAAATATTTCATATTGAGATCCATATTGAACAACATGATAAATGAATTTATTATTATGAAATTTTTTTAGGATATAGTTGTAAGGGAACCCAAGGGTGTCCCATACATGTTCAAGGTAAATCATCAATTAGTATGAACCATTCATTGAACATGATGTTTCTAGGTAATCAAAGATTTTATCCTTGGTGAAAAAAGTTCTGATCTTGGATGACATCATTCAATGTTCTTTCCAAATAATGTACAAAACCATATCAATTAACAAGTGACCAAATATTTCATATTGTAAAATATATAGACACTAATTTGGGTAAACCTTTTTCAAAAAACCATATGAATACTAGTTGGAAAAGAGATAAGATGTTTTTTAATAACCATAATGAATTTGTTTGTACGTCCAGAATTTTTTTAACATCATGCATGTGGAAACAATGTCTATGATAGTGTCATTGATGCATTACTAAATCTACCTGAATAAAATAAAGATGGAATTATGTCTAGTTTAGACATGTTTGACAAGAGAATATGTTATTAGTTGGCCCAACAAAGGGTGAAAATAAAATTTTCTTCCCCAAGTAGATTAAAATAATTCTAAGAAAGAGAGATATCATTTTTTAAACTTCTTCAATATGTAATGGTTCTATAGGGGACATTTTTGAATACCAATAATATCTTATTAAATAATGATTTAAAGTTAAAGGTGATAAGATCACATTAATTTCATTTTTTGATGCAAAATCTAATGATTGTACCTTTTTGTTTCATTTTTCAAAGAACTTATATTATACATTAACCAATCTCTATTTATTTTCCAAATATATATAAATAAAATTTATAGACCTAGTGAAATTTTCAACTATGGAAACAAAATTGTAGCCATATTTTAGCATCCTGATGAGGCTCACCACTAAAATGGTTTCTAGATCAGTGGGTCAAAAGTCCTCAAGCTAGTCTCCATGTATTCCAGAGGCTACCGACTAGTAGTGAGGGTGTATAGGTGGTTCATTTGGGAGACTTTAACCTCATGATCAGAGTATCACAATGGTATAAAATAACATAAATAGTAGACAGAGAGGAAGCAGCAAATAAAAAAATAACACAGTAGCAGAATAATAACAATATTCTATTGAATAAAAGTGGACAATTACAATTATACCGAACATTCATGCATTTCATAGTGATTTTACTTAACTGAAAACAAAAAAACAAACAACATTACTTACAAATCATGAAAATACAGGACTCAGGTAAACAAAAGAAATAAAAATCCTAAATATGATCTCAGGGAGCACCCTGAGTTCCATCTCAATCCTTTTCTCAGAACTCCTCAAGTACAAACACACAGAAATAAGAAACTTCTAAAGTCCTGTAAAAAAGAAGGAGTACTTAGGTACCCCATTGAAATAGCGGTCTGATTAGGGTGTGATATATAAATCTCAATAGGCCAGATTCCACGGTATCTATCCCAATCTAGACAGTGAAATATAATTTAAATAGTGTGTAGTCATAGAGAAATAATTTATATATTTAAATAAATACACAACCACCCATCCATGTTCCTAAGGGACACTTTATGACTATACCTACATCGGCTCATAGTCAGAATAAGAGTATTATCATGTCGCTATATATATATATATATATATATTTATATATTTATTTCTAGAGTGGATTGGGACATAACACACAGACATCCAACACTAGTATATGAGATGATAAAATCTGCTAATGGGGTAGTAAACTCAATATATGTATATTTATATATTTTTCTAGAGTGGACTGGGATGTAGAATGCAGACATCCAACACCATTCTACAAGCTGATAATCTCTACTTATGGGGAAGTAACCCTGACATCTTGATATAGTGGAGGGGTTTCATCAAGCCTGTCACTTGGGATAGCAATTTTTCACTCCCTGAAAATACTCCAGATGGAACATGGCACTCAAAATCCCATCTCCCATATTGAACTAGGGGTGAGGGTCACCATGCCCAACACCGATTTAAGGTAACGTGAGACACCATGTTCAACCGGACCTCCCTTAACGTCATATCAAAACTGCTTTTAATGGATAATTTATAACTATAAAGGGAAAAGGAAACCTCTCATCCATATATTTATTTATCCATTTTGAAAAACATTATTATAACATTAATAATGCAAGTCGTGAGGCAGTACCTCTCATTTTTTTAATTTATATCCATCCTGTAATAACCAACATCACATTTATAATATAATTCATAATGAAATACCTCTTATTCATTTCAATATCCATGTTCAATTCTATTTCAAGGAATATATTTCATTTGGACCATTTAATAAATACATAGAAATTCATTATGAATAAACCATTTAATCAAAGACATGACATTAAATTCATCTAATCTTGGTGATTCATTTATTATATGAAGATCATCAAAATTTAAGTATTCAAGTATAGTCTTTCCATCATGACAATACATTCCATCCGAAACATGCTATTTAATTTATCAAAATAAGGAAAATAGATTTAAAGTGTCAAGAAGGAAATTAGAAGGTGCTACGGTAAAGTGGGAAATTTATAACTTGGGTAATCCCTTTTTCAAATCATGCTAATCCCCTATGGGTAGCTTGTTCCATTAATAATTTATATTGGAGTGGACATGATATTCACATATAAGGTGCATTTGTTACATGAACATTTATAAGGAAAAATGGGAAACTCATTTTATAACTTCAATGAAGGCTAGGTCTCAAAATTCTATATACCAAACTATAAAATCATGTAAGAAAATAATCACCAATTCAATAAGGTAGGAAATCATAAAAGTATAATCATTACATTTTTTCTTAAAGATAGCGCAGCTCCATTGAAGGGGTTTTCTTGTTAAATCGTCACAATTTTTATAAAACCATTCAATAGTTGCATTAATCATTACATCCAATTCACCATAGGAAATCATTTTAGAAAAAATAATATTAATGAAAAATAATTAATTAATAGTGTGAAGAAATTAATTAATGTATTATAAAATTTAAGGGGAAAATGAATGGGACCCTACCACAAAATTAAACCAAACTAATCTACTTTGGAATTGAATGCATTTGATGATGATCGATCCCCACTTTCACAAAAATGCACTCATATATATATATATATTTATATAACCTTTAATACTATTTACACATTACCATATCCATGACATAACATGTACAAGGAGGATATGTGTATATATATACACCTAACTATGTATGTGTGTGCAAGCCTTTGAGGTTCCACCAAACAATCTAATCAACCAAGAGGGAACTAAAAATCACCCAGGGGACCCAAAATAAAATAGGAAAAACCAAAAAATGGGTGAAAAACCTTACTATGTATAATGAAAACAAGAAAAATCAAACCAATCCGCTTCACTTTTGGCGGAAGATGCTAGAATATGCATGATTGGGTCTCAAGATACCCTTCACATACCCTAACATCAAAAGAAAACCAAAAATAAAAACATCCTCATCCCTAGGGTTTTGGCCGAATGGCATAGGGTGATTGGAAGAGAAAAAATCATCCAAAGAAGGAAATAGAGGAGAGGATAAGGATCTACCACATGACATAGAGTGAGAATCATGAAGGGTCGATGTGAAAATGATAAATAGAGGGGGATCTAGGAGGTGGTGCAAGCACATGGCCAAGGGGATCCCAATTGGGGGTTACGTCGTGATCCTAGAGGAGAGAAGAGGAGTATTTAGGTTTTAAGTTTTTAATTTAATTAATATGAATTTTATTAAAATTTCAAAATAGGGACATGATAAATGGTTTGGGTTGAACGGTTTGGAAAACTGAGGGCCAACAGTGCACCCTTTATTGGTCACCTAGAGCACCGCCTATGGGAAAGCCACAAAATTTGTAAATCATGCACCAACTATGTAGTGAAAAGTGCATATGTACTACCTCTTACAACTTACCATGTGGTATAGATGAATGGGTTGATAAACTGTGCATAGCTTGTGTGAATCCTCTGTCCACCCGCTGAAGGTCACACGATTTGCTACAAAGTGCCACACAGTTTCAGACAAACAATGTTCCCTATGTATAACCCATTAAAACATGATTCTCTAGGTTTGGTGCTCTCCAAACTCCTCAAGAAACTTGAGAAACTTATCGAGTCTTCACCCAAGCCCATAAAAATCAGTTCTAAGGGCTCCAACGCTCAGAATTTAGTTCTGAATCTCGGTTTTAAAAAATTCCCATCAAGAAAATGTGAAAATTCAAATTCATTTGATTTTTTGTCCAGTTCAGAAGAATGAATCATTACAACCTCCCAACCTCAGAACTTGTCTTCCCTGAGAAGCCTACAGGAAAAACAATAACACCATCCATCCTATGAGGGTCTTTATGTATTGTTCAAATGGTCGTTTTGCGTTTCTATACAACCAACGTACTATTAATAAATTCTTAATGATTTGGGACTTGATCCATTAAAACCTAAGCCAATGCTCGTTTTCCAACTGAAACACCAATACGACACTTACCCAATCCCATTTAACTAGAGACTTGATAACTTAATCATTTATTTAAAAATAATTCTAAATTTTCTCACCACCGTAAGCTATAACATTAAGTAGAAAATTCTGAAATACAACACCTCCAAAATTTGAATGGCCTACAAATCATAAACTTTTTATAATTTTAATGTTGCTTCTGCTATGATTTTATTAATTGTTCGAACCCAAATTCATCGCAGGTCTTATCTGATACCTCATCCGGAAGGATTGTCTGAATCCCAATTGAACTAACCAAAACTGGTCATGCAAGAATTCCCCACAAGACACTTCCAACCCTCAAACCACACATGCCTTAACCTAGTGATGTGCTTTGAAAATTGTTTCATCAAAAACCATGCTTGTTAAATGAGAATAAAAATAGGTCGAGTTTCTTCGACCGACATATCTCAATCACCTCACTTATATAGCTGGTGTCTTATAGTAGAAAATAAATACCTTCCTCCAAGGCATCATGAATTTATAATAAGGATGTTTACTGAAGACCATACATGAAACATGGTGACATCCCTTGGTCAAACCCTCACCTAAAATTTTAAACTACCATGTGTCAGCACAAATAGAGGTGCAATCTAGATCCATCCTACTAGATTTCCCACCCTTAAACATTTACTCTAAGACTTTCAATTAGACCAGGTTGAGATCTTATTCAAAACAAATAATGTATGAAGAATTATTCCAAGTTAGTCCACACTCTGAAATTATAGGTGAGAAGTTGAATCAAGGTCACACATCCACATCAGATCATCGAATGATCCTAGAATGGAATCCTCTTGGTTATTGAGTCAGAGGAAACAACTAGTGTCCCAGTGTCTTTCCAGGGCATCCCTATATGAGAACCCAAGTTTCACTCAAGACTAACCAATCCACGATAAGATCCATTCATATAGTGTGCAGCACCGAAAGATAACCACCCAACAGGATCAATATATTTTTAAACTATAGTGTGGTGTAATATTAGTTCTCTCTTATTGTATCAAGGATTCCATCAAGATAGGGAACATCCTTATCACTAAATAAAGTACACTAAGTTGATTTTCACGGTTTCTAGTCAATCATACCCAGTTATCGGCATTAAGGACTTTCGGACCACAACTAGACAACTTTCAATGAAAAAACTCGACTTCACGCACTAACACACCATAATTAACCAAACCACGATGCTACACCACCCGAGGAATCACATGATCATTCAAGATTAACCACCAGAGTCCATCCAAGACCAAATACATTTCTTAGGTTTTTCATAACCAGCCAACATTATCTACATCTTTCTTGTGAGGAAGCACCGACATGTTTTAAAACTCACTAGCCTCAATGTAATTCAATGAAGACTAACCATTTCCCATGGCCCTCCATGGTTGTGAATCTTCTACATAGAAGAACACAAAATTACCAGAACCAACATGAAACACTTTACATTAGGAGTTTCATAGATGATGATATAGATGAGGTGGAACAACCTTTCACAAGGGCTCTAGATCAATTCCACCTTAAACAAATTTGTGATTCTCTGCCTAGTCACACTCACCAACGTCAAGGAATTAGACAACGAAACCAAAACCGAACCAACCGGCATGTCAAAACACCCAAGTCTTGTGAAAGTCCTCTGAAGCATTGGGATGAACTTATTTATTTAATTCTTGGGTCACTCTAATTCAGAGATGAATCAATACCGTAAAGAATAGCACAATGCTAAAATATTTCACTGAGCTTAACTAGTTTGTTACAACATTAGACATCTCTATGGGTACCACATATATCAGTGAATTCTACCCATAGTTTTTAGAAGAAAATATCACATCCATGATACTATCCATATGTTTTCCACTCTATGAATTTAAGTATTCAATGGGATTCAAAAGATATTTATTCTAGATTCTCAATTCCCCATAAGATCTTTTTCATGGAGGACAACATGCGAAGTCATCCTCCAATGAAGAAAATAAAGGGTCAAAAGATCTATGAAGCGGTCGACCAATCCTGAGGCATGTCTAACCAGCTGAAACATATAATTACTCAAATCTCATTCCCAAAACAACTCAATGGGAAACATGATCACCCATTTATACAAGGGTGACCTTTAAAACAAGGGGGTCCTATATGGTAAAAGGACACTCAAATGACACCAAATGGCTGAAACTCACAATATTAACAAGGAAAAGTGTCTATAAGGGCGATACCTACTATGGGACATCCCCTTATGAAGAATAAGTGTTGACCCCATCATAAGTTCATGACAAAAAAAAGACACTAGCCTCAGAATCCCATCATCAAATAAATTTCTAAAGAAATAACTCTTACATAAAAAACTCATGCAGTCGTTCCAAGGAAACTCGTAGAATAAACTCAAACTAACCGTACATGAGGTTTTTAAATAGAGGACACCACATAGGGTTACATTTCCAAGCTCTTTACATTTATTCAAATATAATACTTAATCATTAAAATATTTAATCAAAACATCCGGTACTATTTTTCAAAAAAATAAGGTACTTATTTTTAATCAATTCCCTATGGGGAAAACCAAAAAGAATATCAAAATTCCTTTTAAAACATTAAAAATTCATTGGTATCCCATATTTATTAGGTAATTTATCCAAAAATACCTTTTTAGAAAAAAAAGGTGACCAAAGATTGTCTCATTAAGGCAACCTGGGTTCTTCAGAAAGAAATCCAACAGAAATTTCATAATTTTATAAATTTCAAACACCCATACTGGGGAATATCATAAAAACATTCTCCAACTGAAATAATTGGTTATATTTTCATTTTAAAAGCTAACCAATTCACTTTAGATTATAATTTTAAACTACTTTTGTATTTCACCATTTCAAAAAATGTCACGACTTTACATTTAAAATGGTTTTCCATTTCCCAATTCATTAATCTCCCATACACTTCATTGATTGAAAATTTGATACCATTAATCAAAACCAATTTCATTTAAAAATTAAACATGAACATATAAAATGTTCCATTCATATGGGTGGACACTACCAATATAAAAGGAACCCATACAATTTATAGTTTGGAATTTGGATCCTATTAATCAAAATCAATTTCCGTAAACAATTGAATTATTGCATCCTTTTCCAATGTTTTGAATACACGGGTGTCCTTTTCCCAGAAATAATGTTCCCATACACCTTATAACAAAAAAATTTCTCCCATTATAATCTAAACCAATAATATTTTCCCATGAAACAAATTTCATATTCACAAAAAAAATGTTATTATACATAGAAGAATAGAGAAGCATGTTATAATCATAAAAGCATGGCATACTAAACAGAAATGGAATTCTAAGCAGTCACGAAACATGACATATAAACATGAATGATAATGAATTACCTAAACAAGTACAAAACTTTGAATTTTTTTAAAATACATAATCTGAAATACATAAAAAACACCAATGAATGGTATATAATTCAAGGAACACTGTTAAATCAGAAGACAACCTATATATACAACTACATGGCATGGCATATTCATGACATGTTAATCCCTATGTGCCTAGTATGATTAATGAAATGATTCATCCTTTAAAAACATGGCCAAGGGTAAAAATACCATAAACTCCATAAACCCATAAGTAGTATAAAATACACCATTCACATAAGGTGAAATAATAAAAACTATAATATCGAATAACATGAACAAAAATCCCAACCCTGGACACTTTTTCATTTCCCCAAATGTGGAGTGATCAGTCCCTAACAAGACTATCTACCAAGCACCAACACATTCCTAATCTATTGTATACCATCTAAAAAATAGTATGAAAAATGAAAAATAAGGCTCTGATACTATAGTGTAATGTCCTGACCCGTATCAACACTAAACCGGTGGCTAGACCAGTGGGTCACAAGGACTCAAGTGCATCTCCCCATATTCCAGTCTACTAACTAAAATAAAGGGTGTAAATATGGTTCAGTGGGGATACTATACCCTCATGATTAAAGTAAAAGAATGTAATAACAAAATAAAAAAAAATTAGACATAGTGGGGTAGTAAGCCTAACATATGTATATTTATATATTTCTCTAGATTGGATTGGGAAATAACACATTGGAATACAACACTAGTCTATGAGCTGATAAGCTCTACTCATGGGGTTGTATGTATGATATCCTAATATAGTGGAGGGGCTCATCATGCCCATCACTCGAGATGGTGAGTGTGCATGCCATGGAAATAATCTAGATGGAATGTGGTGCTCAAAATCCCATCTTCCATATCAATTTAGTGGTGAGGGTTACCATTCCCAACACCAATTTAAGGGATCATGAGTCACCATTCTCAAACATACCTCTATTACCATCATATCATAACCAATTTTAACGATGCATTTATAACCGGCATGGGAAAATGAAACCACCCATCCATATATTTATTTATCCATTTATAAAATAAGTATGATTACATTTGTAATGAAATTCATGAGGTAGTACCTCTCATTCTTTACATTTATATCCATCCCATTATAACCATCATCACATTTATAATATAATAAAAAAGGAAATACCTTTTATTCATTTCAATATGCATTTTCAATTCCATTTCCAGGAATGAATTTCATTTAAACCATTTAATATAAAAAATCATTATGAATAAACCATTTAATCAAATACATGCCACTAAATTCAACTAAGCAAGGTGATTCATTTATTATAACAAGGTCATCACAATTTAAATAGTCAAGGAAATGATTTCCATCATGAAAATACATTCCATCCAAAACATGTTATTTACTTTATCATTACATAGAAAATGGATTTAAAGTAGAAGGAAGGAACCTAGAAGGTCATACAGTCAAGAGGGTAATTAGCTACTTGGGTAATACCTTATACAAATCATCTAAGACCTTAGGAGGATCTGGGTCCATTAATCATTTAGATTGGAGCATCTATGTTGTTCACTTATAAGGTGCATTTGTTACATGACCATTTATAAGTAAAAAATGGGGAAAACCTTTCATAGCATCAATAAAGGCCAAGTCTCAACATGTAATATACAAAACCATAACATCAAGGCATAAAATAAGAACCAAGGTAATAAGGCAGCCAAGTATAAAATTAGGGTCATTACTTTTTTGGCATAAAGACATCGCACCTCCATTGGAGTGGTTTATTATTAAATCTTGAAATTTTTTATAAAACAATTCATTAGTTTAATTAATAATCACATCCAATTCACCAATGAGAATTATTTTTGAAAAAACTAGAATACATGGAAATTCATTAATTAAATGTTCGAAATAAATTAATTAATGCATTATTAAATTTAAGGGGAAAATGAATGGGACCCTACATCAAACTTAGACCAAACCAAACTAATTTGGAATTAAACACCTCAGATAAAGATCACCCCACACTTTCACACACATACACTCCTATATATATTTATATACCCCTTAATCCTATGTACATATTCTACTCACCATGAGGGAACTTGTAAAAGGAGGATATATATATATACACATGGACCTATGTATGTGTGAAAATGTCATTGAGGTTCCAATAAATAATCTAATTAACCTAGAGTGAACCTAAAATCCCCAAAGGGACCCTAAATAAAATATGAGAAACTAAATAGAGGGTGAAAAACCTTAACTCGAATGGTAGAGACAAGACAAATGGAACTTATCCGCTTCTTCTTTGGCGATTAATGCTGGAATAAGTATGAAGGGGTCTCAAGAGGCCCTCCACATACCCTAACATCAAAAGAAAACAAGAAACTAAAGTATCCCTATCCCTAGGGTTTTATATTAATGATGAAGGGTGATAGGAAGACCAAAAATCGGCCAAAGAGGGAAGGAGAGGAGAGGATATGGACTTACCTCATTACATCGAGTGATACTTGTTAATGATTAGTGTGAAAATGATGAATAGAGAGGGAACCTAGAGGTGGTCTAAGCACACGGCCAAGGAGAGCCCAAGGGGGGCTACGTCTATAAGGCCCCAGCCTTAAACCTTACTTAATATTGAATTAAATGAATAATTCACATTGAGGATCTTTTCAGGTTTAGAGTTTTAGAGAATTAGAACATAACTATTACATCTTAAAAGATTACAAAGTAGACACTTCTACTAAGTCTCCATAAAATAAAAACTCTTAAAAAGAAAGATGTCTAGATTCCATGTTTTAGATAGCATGAAATTCACTTGATCCCATCCTTGACCTTATTCCACTTTAAGTCATGTGAAAAACATTTCGAAAAACTTGGGGTGAGCATAAAAAGCTCAGTAAGGGATACAAAAAGAATGAAAACTGTTAGTTTTTCAAACATCAAGTAAACCATGTATACTATATCAAAGTAATACCTTCACCTTCATGAAGTAGTAAAAAAATCTTCACTGAATAAAGTATCATTACTTACCTTTTTGTAACCAAAGGATTACCATAAAACCCATATAAAGAACACATAGAATATATAAAGGTAACTTGGGACATAAACATACTTAAGTGGAATAACCATATGGTTGACTTCCACACATATCACTTAATGGAATAGCCATACGGCCAATTTCCATACATACTTAATAGAATAGCCATACGGCCGACTTCCATACCCAATGCATTGGAGGTTATAACGTAACCACCCGTCCTGGTATTCACGGCACCACCCGTCATATGGTTTATAATGTAACCACCCGTTAAAATGTCCAAGTACCAATATAAAATCATAAAACATAAAACCAATATAAAGGAATGATAACATTTCCACATTTCAATCATAATATAACATAAATATATTGACATAATAGAATCCTTTATCAAAACCATTTTCAATACCAAAATACATAAAAGAGTATATGGTATTTATTTTATTCTAAAAACAATACGGCTTGTTGAGGAAGCCAAAGACCAAATAATACTCGCGGCGGCGGAAAAAGTTGTTGTCACCGTGTATGTTAAAAACATTCCTTTTTGTCGTTTAGTAAAACGCGTCATAGAAAAAGATTCCTTTTGTATAAAAGTAAAATTCAAATGGTTTATACACCGTATAAAAGAAAGTTGTGTATAAAACGAAATATGCCTCAATGAAAGGAGATTGAGACGGAGTCCCTTACCTCGGGTCCGACTTGACTCGATCGTTCCTTAACGTCCTGAATAATAAACTTGAGTTAGTTTATACTTTATTAAGAACCTTTTTAAAGTTCATTATTCCTTTTATATCACTTATTTCAATGTTATAAACATTATGTAACCATTTAAGTTAATAATGTTTGTTTTGTCAATATTTGGTTCTTAAGTCGAAAGTTGACTTCTTACAATTACATGTTGTTCATGTGGTCAAAAGTTCTTTATGTCCAGAATGAAATTCCCAATTTGAATATAATATGTATCATATATATCCAGCATATACATGTATTTATAATATTACATAATCATTTAGAGGTAAGAAATGAAATGCACCGTTCATGGAGACGGTAAACCGTACGTACGCATGAACGCTACTTTCATTTCTTTGTCATATTAGTGGAATTAAAACTAAATGAGAGGTATGTATATTTTAATTCCAGAATTATATTCATCATTTAGATATATCATTAATTATATATATACATTATATACATGTAATTTTAATAGTACATTACATTTGGGGATAAGAAATGAAATGCACCGTTCATGGAGACGGTAAGTCGTACGTACGCATGAACGCTACTTTCATTTCTATCTCATACATTAATGGAAATAAATAATAATTATATAGAGGTATATTATAATTACAGTATAACATCATATATAAAAACTTTAAATCCATCCTTTACACGTCCCACATATGGCATTAACGAATCACATCACTTTTAGGGGGCGGTAGTCCGCACTTCCTAAAATGAAGATATCGTGTTTACCCATAATGGAAACCATAAAGGTATGCCAAAAATGAAAAATACAGAAGCTTAAAGAAAACATAAACATATTATATATCATATATAAAAATAGTGACATCATAATGGCCACCCTTGAAGGTGTTAAATGAGTATTGAACAATCATCGTTTCGGGAGGTAGAATTTCGCCATCCACGGAAACCGTATGTTCTTTAACCATTTGATGTAGTTGTGTGAGAGTGTAGCTCAAATAAATATTATAACAACATCCTAGTATATTTAAGATACTGGTGTTGTTACAAAAGAAGTAAATAAAAAGAGTTTAGAGGGTTGGAGAAGCAAAATAAAACAAATGAACAAGAGAGAATGAATTACCTTTAAAAGTGTAACTCCCTTTTGATTCGAGCCTAAAGGCTTCCTTTGAAAGGATTCTGCCCAAAGGGAATCCTCTAGGATGAGTAGAGGGATGTGGAGAGAGTAATTGGGCAGGGGTTGGCCGAGCCAGAGGCTTGAAGAGTGTGTGAAATGAGGTAGAGGTGGGGGCCTTTTATAAGAGGAGAGGAGGGGCACTTTTGGAAAGTAAAGAAATATTACTTTATTTGAAAATGTGTTTCGGTTTTAAAAGGTCCCACATTGATATAATTCGTGGATAAGGTGATAAGGGTTCGAAATCCACCCATCCAATAAGTTTTGGACATGTGTAGTTCATAGATTTTACATTTTCTTTCCATTTTATTTAAATCATCAAATAATGATGTCATCACTGCATCATTATTATTTCATAAATAATTTAATTTATTTAATGTCTAAAAATCATAAAAAAACTACTATGATGTAGGAAATATTTTTATATTTCCAATGACTATTTATAATCAAAATTTGGACTTGTATAACCCCACTTAACAATTATGTTAGTAAAACAATTTATGTTAGTGTCATTTTCACTTTAACATTAAATAAAAATATATTAATGTCATTTTCCAACTAAAGTGGCTCCATGGGGTCCCCAAGTTGGCCCATGGCTTTTCTTGGTCGGCAATTACTCACCCAATAGGTGTAGGACAAGTGTCATGGTGTTTTCACATTCTTATAATACCATTTTTACCTTAAACTACACTAATTACCTCTAATCGCGATTAAGAACTTAATAAGTTACTATTCACCAAAAAATTATTATAATCTCATTGAACCACATTTTACTTATTAATGACAACCATGTATGTCGGATTTTCAAAATTCAATACACATTAGTGGTAAACTTTCATTTAACTGAAAAATCAGTTTGCTTGATTACCACTTAGTGGTTTCACTATTCATCAAAAATTGAAGTTTTTTAGAAAATTACCAAAAATTCACCCTAAGCTATATTTGATATTCCGAATTCAAAAATGAAGTATATTTTACAAAATTCAAATCATATAAGTCACATTAATTAATTTAATGATTAATTCCCGCTGCCAGAGCAAATAGCGTGTTTTTACAAAACAATAAGTATCAAAAGATTGACACTAGTTTAAGTCCAATTTCAAAGTGAAATTGATTCCAATGACCACCATTGGATTAAATGGTAAAAATATATTCATATTACACATTAAGACCAATTAAAAATATAATCTAATCATATAAATAAATTAGATTAAAAAGAGGTTTTGAATTAAAATACAACATTTTACACTATTCATTAAAAAATGAACTTTATCAGAAAGGTACCAAAAATTTACACAAAGTAAATTTTGATATCCCGATTCTAAAGAAGAGTTATATTTGGTCCAAAAGAATGTAAAAGAGTGATCAAAACTATATTTAATGACGGTTCTCCGTCAAAAGGTGATAAGTGAACCTTTAGTGAAAACTAGCCTAAAATTGAATTCTTTCCGTATTTTAAGCCTTTATCTTTTATTGGATAAATGTAAAAACATTTAAAAACATATATAATTATATTTTAGTTATTTCTATCCATTCCCGCCAGTACAACGGCTACTTGTTAACTAACATTTAAAATAATATTATTTTATTACTAGTGTGCTACGTAAGTTTCAAAGAAACTCATCGTTGCGTATCGGGTACGCTATCGAACATAGCAACCCCTTTAAAATAAAATTAATATTTAATTCGTAAATATTAATAAATATGAAAATTCTTTATTCTTTATTTACCTGGGATGTTACAACGTCGCAATACAAGAAGAGAGAAGAGGGGTTTTAGGTTTTATGATCTTAATTAAATTAAATTAAAATTTTAAAATAGGGACACGATGCATGGTTTGGGAAACTATGTACCAACTGTGCACCCTTTACTGGGCACATAGATCACCCCCCATGGGCTAGCCGCACGGTTGGGAAACCATGAACCAACCTTGTAGTGAATAGTGGCTAGGTATATTCTCTTTCCACTAAACATGTGTGATAGGTTCATGGTTCAGTAAACTATGTGCATCCAGTGTGATAGCCTTTATCCACCTGTTGAAGGTTGCATGGTTTTCTGTAAAGGGCCACACAGTTTCAAACATGTCATGCGCCCTATGATAACCCCTTTAAAACAAAATTTTCTAGGTCTAGAGCTACCAAAACATCTCAATACAGCTATGAAATATCTAAGGCCTTCACCCATGTTAAAAAATATCACATTTAGGTTTTAAAACTCTCAGAATTTAGTTTAGAAACTCAGTTTTAAAAACGGACTGTCCAGTAAATGGGAAAAATAAAATTCCTTAGAATTTTTTTCTATTTCAAAAGAACATGTGATTACACATATTATGTGAATTGGATAAGTTATCCCCATCAATATTGAATGATATGATGATTTACTTGGAAACATATATATATTTAAATATGTGGTATAGTATATTATATATGGAATTACCCTATTGAATAGTATATGAATATTTTGAATGGGTATGTAAAAAAATTAAATTAAAATAGAAGGTTGTATTATGGAGTGATATATTTTTGACTAATCCATTAAATTATATACTAACTATCTGTTTGGTTTGTAAAGAATTAGCCTGCAGAAATCTCATCACACCAAGCATGTTGTAGGTAAAGTAATATCATGAATAGATGTTGTCACAATCTCTATTACAAATTGTGAGAAGTCCAACCTTTACATTTTTATAATTTTTAAGGTTTCCCCATGTGTTGAAACCCAAAAAATACTTATTTGTAATTTTAATACATAAAGGGTTGAAATCTAGATATCAAATACACATAATTAAAATTTTATAGGTTGGTTTCGAGACCATATTTTTAAGGAGTCAACTGAATACTTGGATTCAATTTCAGAATGAATTAGATGGTGAGACAGAGGACTAAGTGTTCATGTCTTATATTATAATGGTTATGTAATTAATGGTTATAAAATCTATACAAATAAACATGATGAATGTAGTATAATTAAAAATTATGTATTTACACTTATGGTTTATGTGATGCATGTATCTGGTACCAAGGATACGAATCCAATTTATATGAATATTCCATACTTTGGAATCATCAAAAAATATGGGATTTTGATTATAAAACATTACAGGTTTTGATTTTTCAATGCAAGTGGGTTTCTAACATGAGTGATTTTAAGATAGATGAATTGGGATTCATGAAAGTTGATTTCAGTAAGGAAGGGTAAAGAGAATAACTATTTATAATGGAATCATAGGTACTATAAGTATTTTATGTTCTAGATCCCAAAAATTAAAAGTTTCCCATTAATCTATTATTGAGAAAAAAATCTAAAGGGTCATATGTCAATTAAATTATTGACAACCCTTTTATTAGTACATCAAAATCATTTTATAGTGGTCCCAATGTAGATGGGGTCTTGTATTTCAGATGAGACCACAATGAAAAGAAACTTGATACCCAATATAGGATCCAAATCCCATAAAACTTTAAAAAAAGGAGTGTTTGACAATCATGTTATACTTTTTGGTAATATACATTGTGTTACATTATATTATTATCTTTTCACTACTAAATTTATGTAATCTAAAATAAATGTTCAAAAAATTATATAGATAATGACTTCTTTACATGATGATGCTCCTAATATTGAGAGAAAGAAGGATTCTAAACATGATCTTGATCCCAATTTAGAGGAACAACATCCTTCTACACATGAAAATATTACCAATCTAGAGTAATAACATATTGAAAATTTTTAAGACAATGAAATGGAAAAATGTGATCAAACGATGTCCCAAAAAAATTGTACCACTATAGCATGATGTTGTTAACAAAAATTATTATGGTAAGAAACAAGGGAATGAAATTTGAAGTTGGATGGAATTCACATGGATAGATTATTATACCCAAAAATGGCATGTTCATTAGTAACGTTGGGCTCACCACACACATGCATGTGTCGATTGATGCCGATAAGTGGAATAATATTGTGTCCTCGCTTATGAATCTATTTTGGGAAGATATTAGGGTAAAATTATGATATCATTTAGTTATTTTACTAAAATAAAAATAAAATGATGACTTAATCTTCATTATCCCTTACAGAGAAAAATTTTAGTAGATTAATCCCAAATTAAATTTGTATTAATTCTTTCTAAAAAGGATCACAGAGGCTTTCGTGCAATTATTATGATGTTTCATCTCAAATATACTGAAGTAAAAAAAATAAACCCGCACCCACCACAGATGTATGCATGCCTAATAGAGCAACAATAATGGTATGTGTTTATTGGTAATTAGGAGACGACATGTTTTTAGGTACATTGTGACGGATAGTACAATGCTTGAGAATATGTGTATTAAACACACTGATTATGAATTTTTAATTTAATAAAAATAAAATGAGTGATGAAAATAATAAATAGGTAGAAAAAACAATGTACCCCTACTGTAAATAATTAATGGGGTACACTCCATTTAAAAAATGGTACATATTTTAAATCTACCGTAATAAATAAAAGTGACAAGAAGGAAAAACATAATTATATTCCTCATTTGTTATGCATATTGATCAGTACAAATACAAATCCACTTTCATCGAACATAATGTGATATAGAAGTAGGAAAATGTAAATAAATAAGTGATAATAATAGATAAATACAAAAAAAAAAGGTGATGGAAGAATGTTTGAGTATGACATAATAATTTTTTTACATTAAATCATAATCAAATAATAATAATTACTTATTTTCTAATATTTTTTATCTGACATAGACATAAGAATCACCATCATCTATACCCAATGTACAACTACTACCAGTGGTCTTGAAGTGGCCAAAATAGTATTTATGCATCAGAGGTGATAGTTTTTGGATGTCACCCAAAACATATTTTCGAGAAAATAAATTAACATGGGGATAAATATAAGAAAATGGATGAGTTTCTGGAAGTATTAGATGACCCTGAATAAAAATTTGATTGGAAATCAGATTTGATAGAATTTTTTTTGTGAAATAATCAAGGAGAAGAAACAACAAAACAAAAACCACTATGTGAAGATCCCCACCCCACCCCTCACCAGCTTTGAGGTGATTCATTACCCTCAAATGGTTGTCTTAGAATAGGTAGTCAATATTAAAACAATTGTTTTTGTGAAATGGGAATCTGGAAAACACTAATACCTTTCATATATTGATATTCTACTACATGAAAAAGATTTTGATTTATATCTATAAATACCCATCAATCACCTTTTTGCGAGGGGTACCATGTACAATATCAAATGAGATATTCTACATAATAGACAACTTCCAATAGGTTATGTGAGAGGAATGATTAATGTAGATCAAGAGTCGAGTGCTGAGTTACCTTTTTCACTTGATTATGTTGATATTAATATGGTTAGACAAGCTATTGGGTCATTTTTAGCATGTCTATTATAACTTGTAAAAAAATGTTGATATGGGGGTATTCATTTCCAATTTATTTTCGATGAAAACCATTTAAATATTAATGAAAATTGGCCTGAACAAATTCATTTTATTATATATGGTCAAAGGTAAGGGGTCAAATATAAGGTCAAATCATTACAATATGAAGGATCAACTAACCAATCCAAAATATATTTACAATGTACCTTTACAATTTCTATTCAACATCCACATTAATTAACATTAATGGATCATGTGGGTACAACGTTAGAAAATGGTGCTATGACCAAAATTGATTGTGAAGAATATATGTATGTAGAGGCCATTATAGATATTATTGGTCTTGAAAATGTAAATACAATTGTAACAAATGAATGACTAGGAGTATCAGTTATAAATGTATTCATGAGGTGTGTTTCTATGATTTGTTTTCTAATAGATGATCTACTTTGTCAATTATGACTGAACACTATTCATTTTTTTGTAGGATTATATATGAATATTATTTTAAGGTAAAAACCTGCAAATAGAAATTTGGACAAAATATTCCTTATATCATATCTACACAAAAATTCAAAGTAGAAAAAAAGAAAATTTATGCAATAGAGGAAAAACATGCCCCAATTTTAGAATGAAAACTTATAGAAAATAGATTTTTATTAATACCCATGATGTAGGGGTAAAAATCTAAAATTTAGACATATCAAATATATTTTCATTCATTTCATTACATATTCCTTTTTTTAAACAATAGTTACTTATTATAGTCAATTTGGATACTCCAATGATCTATTTTCTTGATTCAATGCATGGATACAAAAAAAACTGACCATGTGTGACGATTTTTATCAATTAGTAATAAAATTCATGATATTCCTTATAACTAGACTTCATGTTATACACTTTATATTATGTTTTAATGAAAATCTGGTTATAATAGGTTAGTGTTTAAATATCAGAAAAATCATGGAATGAGGAGAGTATATGAACACAAGGATCCTATCGACTTCTACAAGTGGATATGTGTTAGGGTATATATAATAAGATTTTAATATCAAAACATATATATATAAAATTAATTATTATTCTTAATGTTTTTGTAGTGTACGAAATAAACTAATTGAAAATATTTTGGTTATTATGTTTTAAAATTTATGAAAAATATCATATGCCATAAACAACATAGAATCTCCGAAGTGGTATTTTAAAATATAATTATAATTTAATTTAAAATATTTATTAATAATTTTTCTATTTATATATTTCTAGTACTACCAAGACTTTCGATATTATTTGTATTGATAAGATGAAATATATTTTTTTTATCAACGAATGGGCATCATACCTAGAGTTAGAATGTATAAAGATATTATGAAAAGGTTACTTCCTCCTACATATTCAGTTCATTTCCTCATCATTTATCTAATTTTTTTATTTAATTACCTTATAATTTTTATCTGATACTTTATAAAAATGATCCAAATCTTATTTTTGACATATAGGAATCATCCATACCTCAATATAATATACGGTGTGTCCAGTGTGACTCAAAGTGAATTCTTTTAGTTTAAAATTGATATTTTAGTGGAAAACACACATTATATACTAAAAAATGACACCAAACATTTGAATAATTTTTATAATTCCTCGAAATGATCCATATGTGAATTTTTAAAAGTAATAATCACTCTCACCTCAATCTTATACATGATATTCTTGGAATGACTCAAATCATCTGTTATCATTTTAAAATTGACAATTTAGTTCAAAACACATGTTACTCACTAAAAATTATGATAATGTATTCGTATTCTCTTGATAATTTATGAAAAACATTCATATGTATTTTTTTATGTGTAATAATCACCCTCACATCAAACTGAAGCATGATGTGGCTGATAGGAATCAAATTTTTTGTTTTAATATTAAAATGACATTTTAGTAAAAAACAATATTACATAGTGAAAAATGATAAAACAAATTCAGATTATTTTGAATCATTATGAAAATTATCCATTTTTCATTTGTGATTTTTTTTATTTAGGCACACCTCCATCTAATTCATAGTATGATCAGTATGACTCTAAGTGTAAGTTTTTATTTTAAAATAACATTTTAGTAAAATCCATAAGTGAAATAATAAAAATATATAAAATACATTCATATTGTCTTATTACTTTAAATAAATTATAAATAAGTGTTTTGTAACATGTAAGAATTAGTATCACCTTAATCTGATGCATGGTGTGTCTGTTATGACTCAAAGTGTGTGTTTTATTTAAAATTGACATTTTAGTAAAAAAAGGAAAGTAAAACACTAAACACTGATAAAAAAACATTCGGATTGTTCTGATACCTCAGTAAAACAATCCATAATCCATTTTTCCTTGTAGGAATTAGATTCAATTCAATACGATACATTGTGTTCCCTGTATGACTCGAAATGTCTTTTATCATTTTGAAATTTTCATTTTAGATCAAAAACGTGTGTCACTCAATGAAAACCGATAAAATGAACTCGAATTGTCTTAATAATTTAGGAAAGAAATTCATAAGTAATTTTTGATGTGTGGGAATTAGTATCACATCAAATATACACATGATGTGATCAGTATGACTCAATATGTAATCCTTTTAAAATAATATTTTATTAATAAAAATAAGAGACATACTAAAAACTGAGAAAATGAATATGGATTGTTTTTATAATTTATCAAAATTATCTCTATGTAATTTTTGAATTGTAAGAATTATTCACACCTCAATACAACATACGGTGTGACCAATAAGACACTATGTATTTATTTTTATTTAAAAATGGCATTTTAGTAAAAAAAAATACAAGTGACATAGTCAAAATAATTAAAAACATTATTATTCTTTTGATAATTAAGGAAAGTGATCCATATTTCATTTGTGACCTTTTGGAATCAACCAAACCTCATTTCAAATCACGGTGGGACCAATATGACTCGACAAGTCTCTTTTCAGTTCAAAATTGACATTTTAATTCAAAATGTGTTTCACTCAATAGAAACCAATAAAACACACTCATAATTTCTTGATAATTTATTTATGAGTCATTTTTGATGTATAGGAATCAACCTTAAATAAAACTAACACATGATGTGATCGGTATGACTCAAAGAGTTTGTTTTTTGTTTAAATTGACAATTTAGTAAAAAAACTCAGGTGACATATTCAAAATCGAGAAAACACATTCATATTGGTTTGATCCTTTACGAAAATTATCCTTATGTCATTTTTGATGTGTATTAATTAGCTTTACCTCAATTTTATGCATAGTGTGACTTGTATTACTTAATGTGTGTATTTTTATTTAAAATTGAATTTTTTGTAAAAAAGAAAAGTGACATAGTCAAAACAAAGAAAATTAATTTGGATTTTTTGATAATTTAAGAAAAATATCCATTTTTTATTTGTGACATGTATGAATTATAAGTACCAAAATCCAATGAACGGTTTGTTCGATAAGTCTCAATGTGCATGTTTTCATTTTAAAATTGACATTTTAGTTGAAAACACACACCACATAATCTAAAACAATAATATGTGTTCAGTTGATTTTGATAAATTAGGAAAATGATCCATAAGTTATTTATAATGTATAGGAATTAAACTCACTTTAATACAATACAATGTGTGCCCATTATGACTCAAAGTGACTGTTATCAGCATAATAGTGACCATTTATTTCAAAAAAACTATCACACACTAAATCTGAGAAAATATTCTCAGATTGTATTGATAATTTAGGAAAATAATTTCTACACCATTTGGGATGTGTGGGAATTAGTCCCAATTCAAACCAATACATGATGTGATTGATATGACTCAAAGTGCATGTTTTTATTTTAAAATGACATTTTAGAAGAAAACACAAATAACACACTCAAAATAGAGGAAACAAATTCAGATTGTTTTGATACTTTAGGAAAATTATCCCTATGATATTTTTTATTTGTATGAATTATCCACACCTTAATCTGACACACGGTGTGACCGATATGAATTTAAGGGTGTATTTTAATTTAAAATTGACATTTTAGTAAAAAAAGACAAGTGACATACTAAAAACTAAGAAATAACATTCATATTGATACGATACATTATTAAAATGATCCATATGTCATTTTTTTTAGTATAGAAAACCTCAATCTGAAACACGGTGCGACTAGTACAATAAAAAGTGTTCATTATTATTCTAAAAATGACATTTTTGTTCAAAACGTGTTTTACTCACTAAAACTTGGAAAATGTAATAATATTTTATTTATAATTTAAAAAATCTATTCATATGTCCTTTATGATGTGTTGGAATTAGTCTCACCAGAAACTGACATATGATGTGACTGGTAGGACTCAAAATGCATGTTTTTAGTTTAAAATGACATTTAGTAAAAAGATTGTGTGACACACTCAAAACTAAGAAAATGAATTCAGATTGTATTGATACATTATGAAAATAATATATAATTTATTTTTGATATTTATGAATCATAAACACCTCAATTTGAAGCACTATGTTACTAGAATGACACAATGTGTCTATTATCTATTTAAAATTGACATTTTATTAATGCATTATTTCATATTTATGTTCAATTTATTTATTTATAGTATTAGTTACTTAAGAATTTTTTTTTTATATAAGTGATTATTTTTCGTGATTTGGGGTGGTTTGTTCGACAATTTATACTATGATAGTGTTTTTGAGAGGGGTATGGGTGCTAAAGACAAAGAAATAATTGATTATTTTGAATATTTGTGATAAATTGAACATACTCATGTAATTTTTCAATACAATGTTTGAAATTCCTATAATATTGTATTTATGTTTTTATTTGTGATTTAATTTTTATTTAAATTAAATTATTAATTTACCATATCCTATATTTTTTGCAGCAATCTATATTCCATGTTTGTATTTATTTCTACAATTTTCTTTAATTTTAATAGTACACTACAATAGTACGCTATTTATCTGGGATAGTTTAAGCACTGATAAAGAAGGACCTTTATCAGCACTAGAGGTAGCACATATAAAGGGGTAACTTTATTAGTATTTTTGTACCACTAATAATGGTCCCCCATTATTAGTTTTTTTCTAGAACTGATAAAAGGTGTCCCCTTTTAATGGTGCTTAGATAAACATCTATTTTTTAGCAAAGTAAATGGATTTTTCTTGTGCTATTAAAATATTTTTCTCTAGTAGTGTCCCTAGTAACTACATTCTTAGAATCTTTATCTCTTCAAACCACATAGGATCATACTTAATAAAATATGATTTCCACTCTTTTAATATTGTTTTTTCTCCTCAATATATCATCCTTGGTATACTATCTATTTCTCCTCTTTTTTCCTTGTTTGACACCACTTGTTTTGTCACCATGTTCTATATTAAAAATTTCTATACATTATTCTATTTTTTCATTCAAGATCATATATAATTTATATGTTAGGTGTATTATCAAGGAATTATAATGACTGAATATACCACATTTTAAAGAGTTATCAAAAAATATTTTAAACCTAAGGACTCATAACTTGATGTTGGAAATAAGGTTATATGTTAGAAACATCTATATTTTACAAGTCACTTACTTCTATAAATATTTGTAACATGATAAATAACCCACTTCATCACATCTCTATCTGTGATATCATACACATTTACATATAATCATTAATGAATAAGCCTTAAAACACAAAGTTTGTGTGTAATAACACCTAATTTTAATTATCATCAAATTTTCACTCTGTATTATTTCCTAACTAAATGAAGAAAAAAGCCTTTAAATATTCAATATATATTCACCCTAATTTTTCATATTTCGAACAAGTTAACAAAAAATATATTAATCATGGATGTAATTATTATTCAATAGGATTGAATATCTTGAAGAAAATTAGATGATTTTAATTGTTAGAAAACAAAATTTAAATATAAACACCCTATTGAAGATAGTATGGGGTGGTGAGTCTCATCTTCTCTCCTGCATAGTGGATTATCCTCCCTGAAGGTTTATATAGTGGTGGAGATTGCCTAGTTTTTCATTGGTGAAGATTTCTAAAATAGTTGGTTTGTCTTAATTGAGGTTTCTCACAGAGGTTCTTAATTTGAGGAGGATAATATACAAGTTTTCTAAGTATTTGGATTCATTTCTTTAGTTAATAATTTTTTAGGGTATTTATGAGGGTGTTTTCTATTTTTTTGACATTAACGGTGCTCATGATGTTCTAAATTTAGTTCATGATTATTTAAAATCAATGATGATTTCAGTTTTAGGTTTCACCATTAATTTTCCAAAGGTGTAGGTGGTGATCTTTTTCTGTGGGTTTCATTCACTTCAACCACTGACATATAAGATGGGGTGATAGTTTCCTACTACATAAATATTAGATACAATATCTAGTTTTGATTAACAAAGATGGTTTTTGATTCAATGGATCTAATCCAGTTGTGTTTTCCAATATGTCTCACTTTGGGGATGTTTTTTATCCTGGTTTCAAATATTGAATTTTAATTATCTCTGATTTTGAGTTCATGTTTATACTGTAGATTTATTTAAAAATAAAAATTGTATTAAAAATAATATATTGGATTATCTATAAATTTATTTTTCTATTTCTATGTATTTATGTTTTGTGACCACTTAGTAATTTCATGAAATGACATTTAATTTTAAATTTTATCCAAACAGTATTTTTCATGCTTTACAACAATTTTTAATTATTTATAAGTCCTAGATAATACTTTAGATTCAATATTCAATATTTTCATCATCTTCTAGCTCAATAATAATTTCTAGATTAATCATGCCTTATGGTGCATTCAATTACATGGAATGAATTCACCCAATGAATTATATCTCCCTACTAAGATGAGATCAATGTGAAAATAGTTATAGTAATTGGATACATGTAGATATGTGTACCTCTCGAACATCCTTGAGTCGACGAATGCAGTTCCTCTTGGTAAAACAATTATTTTCTTCCAAACTACTTTCAAAACATCTCTGTGATTTTTTACTGAGTGATACCACTTCTCAGTTCTTAATTTAATATATTTTTAAGAAATATCTTAATTTTCATGGAATTAATCCCAATTATGAGACTAATACCAATACTAACCACTTCCTCCATTGGTGAATCAGGGATTAATCCTTATTCAAGATTCTTATTCTATTCTAGGGATCATCCACTGTTGTTTTTACCTAGCCTTATAATATTGGGGAAACCAGTTAGGGATTCTTCATGGCCATATTATACAATATCCATCGAGACTACATCAGCTTATTTCATCCTTTGTGAGTCATTATTCAATTTTATATCTACATTTTTCTTGTAAGGGGAAAAATTATCCTTTATCTAAAATATTTATTTCCTTTACATCTATAATAGTATCTTTGAAAAATCCATAACTCCTTCTAGATGAACAATATGTTACATTCCATCTTCACAATCATTAATATTGATAAATCACACACTCTATTTTTATGGGTTCTGAAGTTGAATTAAATCTTCTCCCAACTTTTTTATCCCTTGATTCTAAGGAAACATCCACGGTGTTTCTTATACCTCCATAGTAGTGTCACATCAATGATAACTTATTTTGAGGACCATTACATATATATTTAGAAAACAAAAATATTTATTAAAAAAATAGGTATTTTCTTAATTATAAAGTCTATTTATCAATGTTACTTTAGTAGGGATCTATAAAATTCCATTTCATGAGTTAAAAATCATAAAAAGATCCTTGATTCCCTCATCCCTCCACTTTATTTCTGTATTTATTTATATCATTAATGACCCAAAATCAGTCCACATTTTATTCTCTCTTATTTTTATTTTTTGAGTAGAATCCATATGGGTTTATGTATTAATCATCACACCCATTCTCAAAAATAATTATTTGAAGTCCAATTTTATGGATTTAACCTCATATTATATATGAAAAATTTCTTTACGAATTGATATTCATCTTCAGGAACTATCTCTAATTGATCTTTCATTTCAGGTAATGATTGAAACTTAACTATAATTCTATACAAATTTCAACGAATTGAACAATATATAAAATTTCATATTTTTCACTAAAATAAATACGTCATTACTTTTATATTGGTAGATTGAAATTTCCAAATTAATAAAAAAGTTCCAAAATAATTTTAGGATAATATTTATCAATAAAATCGATCACAAATACCTTGATCAGTTTGACCATATTCTCAAGGAGTTTCTTCCACTTATTCTTCCAATTCATATTACCTTTTTTAAATAATATATTTTTCTATAACATTTCATATAAAAATCATAATAAATAGGTTTGAAATTAATATTTTTTTGAGGGGTAAGAATATATTATTCTCTTATGGGATCTCTGGACATCATCTATATATTTTTCCTCATATCATATGTTGAAGTATACTGAAGAGTATTTTTTAATGTGTTTTTGATGAAAACACTAAAAAGATTTTTCATAACCATAATATTGTGAAATATTTCATCATATATTCTCAAATTAACCTCATATTGAATACTCTTAAAAAACTATCACCATGATCATATAGATAACAAGGATTTTCCTTCCAGACATAAATTTCAGTGCTAATTAAAATAATTGATTTTTTGATTTATTTGATATGTGTAAAAAACTCTAAAAATAAATTTGAGTGACTCATAAATATGTATGAATCTATGGTCTCTACTAAAGCATACTAGGACCAAAAGGTAATTTTTTTTAATATCCTTATATTTTAAAATAAAGACATTATGTTCTATAACATGTAAGACACATAACACCATGCTTAAATGAACCACAAAATATAATTATACAAATATGAATTTTATAACCTAGTTGTTAAATTGGTTGATATGAATAGTATTTATTATTATTTTTAATATAAATAAATGTTCTAATTGACAAAAATGTATTTATATATAATTATAAAATAAACACTATTTTTTTAGTAAACCATTATATTATTCAATGATATGTTTTATTAAAAAATTGATGTTTATTTCTTGCCATGGGTGAATAAAATAATTAATTTCTTGAAATTTAAAATATTGTATTTGATAAAATAAATATCTTTTTTTAAATTCTCATATCAAAATTTGGTTATGGTTAAATCTTGATATTTTTTTAAAATTATTATTTTTCAATGAATAGAAAAAATATAGATTTCAAAACTATGTTTTATTTTAAAGTATTTATAAATAAAAAATACTATTTGGATTAGTATTAAAATGTAATTAGTTCCTTATTAATAAAAATAATCTGATCATTTTGTATCAAAATTATTTCTATTAATGAGTTTTTTATAAAAATATTTTTTTTTCATAAAAATTATTTTTATAAAAAAAATTATTTTTCATCGTGTTTTTTCGGTTTGATTTTAAATTAAAAATTTTCACTTAATTATTTTAAATTATTAAAAAATTATTATAAATTTTGAATTAGGATTTAAAAATTTGGTAAATAGGACGATTTTATATATAGTCATTATGAATAGTGGCCATGTCGATTTTTTTACCACTGTAAAGGGTAAATCGGGTTTTTAGTGTTAAAAATAATATGATAAGAATTATAAAATGACCCTACAACTTTACTTAATTTAAATGGGTGGATCAGTTTTATCCATAGTCATCCAATATTATGTGATATGAACTTTTTTTCATTTTTATGTGATTATGACCATTATAATGTTTTACGTAAAGAAAAGTAAAAAATGTCACACTCTTGTTTTAAATAAACATAATATTTTTAAAAGAGGAAGAAATAGAATATATGTACATTTATAAATATTAATTTCAAAGATAAATTATTTATATTCATTATAGAAATTTATTTTTAAATTTTACTGATGAAATAATTACATTTAATTATTACAGAATGCTCATGTTGTAATTATTCAATTAATTAAAAATTAAAATAAATGATATTAAAATTATTAAAAATTTTATAATTTTAAAGAATTCATGTCATAAACTAATTATATAGATAAAAAATAATTTTTTATCTATTAAAAGATTTTATTTTAATTTCAATAATTTTATTGATGTTATTAAATTCGAACTAAATGAACTTGTCTAAAATTTATATTATTGATATTCTAAGAAAAATATATTATATCTAATGATATAAAATTCCTAAAAATTATGTCTCCAAAAAATTGGTTATGATATGGTTTAAAATATCCATAATATTTCTTATATGGTCATTTTTTCATTTATAGTGTCTATCATGACCCTAAAAACATAAAACATATTATTTTCATAGTAAGTGTGAAATGGGTTAACTGTGGGTTAAGAAAAAAAGATAAGGGTAAAAATGGAATCCAAACTTGTCCAAATTTTATTTTAGGTGGGTATTTCAACTCATACACATATTATCTTCTAATATTTCAAATTTTTATCCATTTTAAAATAAAATACATTTATACTAATTTAATATTTTATGAAATGACATGAGTTCCCATCCCGTCTCATATAAAAGGGAACATCTTCTTATCATTTATTCACAATTGAGAAACATTTTTTAATCCAAACCCTACCAAAATACCTTAATATCATCCATACCCATGTTATTGAGGGATTAGTTTTGGCATAATACAGGAATTATAGGACATAATGTTTAAAGAAAAAGAGGTTGTCTGAAGAAGAGGTATAGTACTTAACTAAGAATTTTGTTTTTTATCCTTAATCCTCCATAAAATATTTTTCAACCATGATGAGATAATAAAATAAGTATCTAAAATACACTATAATGTTATTATTTTAGTTAAATAACCAATATCCATCTCCAACTTACACCAAATGGGAAAGAAATCCATAATTCCTATGTACGGTTGATTGTTACCTTATAGACTGATGCAATTATCTTATCAACCACCACCTCTCAAAAATGGTTATAATGATTGATTTTAGGTATATATTTGGTATTCATGACATATTTATTATTATTTAAATTTTATATGAAACATTTTTCATTACCATTTCATTTATTTACAAATGATAATGTCATTCATGTATACTTGTAGACTATCATGTCCATAAAGCGATGTGATTAATTTTTCAAGACTACATCACATGGATTATCTATATAAGTATATTTAAATAATTAATATGGTATTTATGATATTATAATATTTAATTAATTCTAAAATAATATTTACATTCTTTCTATAATGATCATTTAAAAATAAAAACTTCAAACATGTGTATATATGACCTACCATCTCCATGACTGTAACATAGTTAATTTTTCATAACCATCATTTATGATTGATTTTAAAAATTATAATTTAATTAATAAATAATATAATTATTTCATAATTATAATTATCTATAATATGTAACGATTACTTTATTTACTATATTCAACCCACAGAAGTCATTTTGGTCATATAAGGTGAATATCATCAAAATGTCAAATATTAAAAAACTCATTAAGTATTTGTATATGAAATGGTAATAAGATATATTAATGGAATAATAAACATGAAAATTGTTATAAAAAAGGTAAATAATTAACATAAGTTAATTAATAATAAATATTGGGAATGCATGTGATGAGTCAGACTCAATTTAAGAAAATTTCTTTTTAAAATCCACTTTTAATTTTATGTTAATTTTTTTTCTTTCTATGCAAAAATTTTTTAAATATAATTTTCTGGATGTATTTATATAGACCTAAATTAATTTTAAAATAAATTATATGTATTTTTCAAAGGCTTTTAAAAAAATCCCTTTACATAATGTTTTGAATTTATTTATTAAAGACAACATGAATGTTCTATTTTAATGTATACGACATCGAAAAAATATTCCTTTACAAAAACCATTATTTTATATTAGAACTAATTAACACGTTTTCATGTTTTATCTAAAGAAAAAACCAATTTCCTTTTTGGATATTTTTTAATTTTAAATTATTTTTTAAAATAAAATAATATTTTGATATCTGAAAATGTTTCACATACTTGTTTAAATTAGTATTTCAATGGTTTTATAATGAAACATGAAATAATAAATTATTATATTCATGATTTGAAACATAAAAATATATATATGAAAACTAGGTGTGTCTGATACAACATATATGATGGGTTTAGCCCCATTATAGCTCACGAACGAGCTTGATATATCTTATAATAAGGGGAACCCCATTATAGCTCTCTAATTCCTTGGTTAAAGGGACATAGTTAACTGATTAGGTTTATCATATGAGATTATTAGAATATACTATGATATTTATTCATTTTATTACTATGATTTTTATTTCAAGTGTATCTATGATGGTTACTAAAATAGTCAATTGTAATTGTGATGGTCACTCCATGTTTAATTGTGATGGTTATTCATTATGTTACTTTGAGGGTTACTCCATATGCAAGAGTGATATAAAGATAATGAATCAAGATTCCTACATGATTTATCTATACATACTATGGGTTTAAAAGGTTTTCCTTGGGATAAATGTTTTTTCTATTTTCATAGAGAAATGATTTATTATATTCACTCAATGAATATTGTAAAAAAGGAAAGTGTTTAATGGGTTTTCATGTTTCTCACTAGACTAATGGACCTCATTATTTTTATATCACTTATTATTATTTTTGTACTCATCCCATGATTTAAAATTATTTTTATATGTTTAAAGGATGGGAAAGGGAAATAAATAATACATGTTTAAAGTCATGAATATTTTTCAGGAAAATAAGTCATATTTTATTTTAATGGTTATATATTGTGTGAAAAATGGATACTCAATATAAAAATCCAATTTATAATATATGGGATTGTTTTATAAAAATTTTGGATACAATATCTTACTATATAAACTTAAAAGGTCTTTGGGAATGTATTAATTTGAATTATATTATAATTTCACTAGAATATATAATGTTTATAGACTAGTCATTATAGTTGGTATCATATAAAGGATTAAAAAATATTAGGGGTAAGGATAATTTTAATAGAATAACCTTAAAGTGTTTTACTTAATTATTATATTAAAATTATATGGAACTTGAATATTAGAATGTGGATTCATCTAAGCTATGGTGTTTGAAAATGGTTTACCACAGAGGAAATAAGGAAGTTATATTAGTAATACACCAAGAGGATAATATCCATCCAAATCAACAACATAGAATGGTTTTAATTAGAACTTAGTAGTTTTTTTCTTTGAAACATCAGTTGAAACAATCTATTTTATAATGGTGGTATCCATACCAAGGAGAATCCATATCCACCACAATGAAACATATTTATAGTTGAACATTTTATGAAGCAACACCATCCTACATTCAGTGGATATTTTGACCTATTGGTAGCTAATGTGTGTAATAAATACCTTGAAATGATATTCTTTATCATGGGTTGTTTAGGTAAATTAAAGGTATCTATTTCCATTTATCATTTTGGAGATGAATACGATCAAGGGAGGTATTTGGTTACGACTACCAAATATAGAGATTAGACTGATTCAATGAAATAAAAAACATTTAAGAATCGTTTTATAGAGAAATACTTCCCTCGTATTATTCGACTCAGTATAGAGAAAAAAAATTTGTAATTAAAGAAAAATGATAATTATTAGTTTGTCTTCTATGAGGAAAACTTTACAAGATTTCCCAGGTATGTGATGGATTTTATTTAGGACACTAATAGTAAAATTAATAGTTTTTTCTCATCATTAAACCAATATTTATGAAATGAATTGGAATTATGATAAATTAAAATCTATAAATTACTTGTTCATTGTGATGGTAATGTTTAGATAGATTTTATCGACACTTCTGTGACTCAATATGACAAGAATAGGAAATAATCAAGTTAGTAGGAAACATAGAAGAAATCGACAAAAGAATCCTGAAGGTAATACCCAAATGTTTTCTACATGTGGTAAATGATATTTAATGGAATATTTTATAGGATCTAGAATTTGTTATTGATGTGTAAAATGGTGTGTATAGATCATGACTAAAAGGAAAACAATCTTGGTATTGGTAAGGATAAATTCGATAAGAATCCATTAAATATATTTAAATGTAGTGAGATGGGTAATTATGTAAATGAGTGGCTGATGAAGAAAATGAATGAAGGGTAGTAGTAAGAGTATAATATGAAGGGTGCAGTGAATTCCTTTGAAATTATTTTAGAATATGTTGAGAAATCAAACTAAGTAGTAACATCTCTATGGAGATCGATATTTTTAACAAATGTTTACCTAAGGTATCGGTACCATAAGCTAAAGGTGATGGAGGATAAAATTCTAAAAACTGTATTTTCGACTAGAATTAGGCTTTATGAGTTTATGGTTATACCCTTCGGTTTGAGAAATACCCATCCTATATTTATGGATATTATGAATATATTCATCCATGATCATTGGGATAAGTTTTTTTGTGTTTTCATTGATGATATCTTGATTGACTCAAAAATTTATGATGATCCCGAAACACCTAAGAATTATTTTATCATATTATTTTCCAAATTTGAATGTATATATTAGAAAAAATTGATTCCATTTAAATGTGGTGTAGATGTGATTGTTTTTGGATACATTAATTTATGTAAATAAGATAAACGGATAAGTAAACCTCTAGTGTAAGATTCTCTTGATGGAAGGGAAACAAAAATCATTTAATATTATTTGAATTTTTGAAAATATGTTGTCTAAAAACCATAGTGGTAAAAAAGTGATTTAAGGATTAATAAAATTTTTATACATGTTAGTAATATTTAATTATCAGAATTATATGTTTTTAGAAAAAGGAAATATTGCAAGTCAGGTGAAAACCTGTCACATTCATCATGGCTATAGGACATTAACCCACAAGAGAAGGTTAATAAGGGTGAATCTCCTACAACTGACCTACGTGATGTCCAGGTTTGTATGAAATTTTTTTATTTAATTTTTTTCATATAAACAGTAGGTTTATTTTTTGAATATATGTTTTACAATAGAGATAACAGTGGGACTAAAAAAGTTATTTAATTCATAGTTGATTAATGTTATTTCAGAAGAATTTCACTTTTTGGGGAACATTAAATGATAAAGGTAAAGATGAAATTTTTATTTTATATGAGGATAAAATGTTGAATTTTAATTTAGAGGAAAATATGAATTTCAAGAATATTTATGGTCAATGAGTTCATTAATAAAAATGATTAGAATATCTTCTAAGATTATATGATTAAGGAAAATACTTTTTTGAATTAAAAATTAAAGGTGGTGTATTTTATTAGGAGATAAATGTTAAATTTATTTGGGGATAAATGTTAAATTTATCATGGAATAATACGTGATCAAATAAGTCAAATATTTGTGTTTTAATATTAGTTGAGAATATTTTAAAGAATTTATAGTTTATTAATTTGTGTAATTATTTAGTTTGAACATTTTTTTTAGTTATAAACTTTGGAGATTTATGATTATTTCTCTATATGACGATTTATTTACTTTGGGGATTATATTACCTAATACTAACAACTTCATTTTTGGTTAATATCTAGAGATAGGATGAATTTATTCTGATTATTTTATAAAATTATGTGCTCCTTTATAATATGACTATTGTGATTTAGGTATGAAAATGTCATCATGAGTACTCATTATTTGTAGAAAAATATGATATTGTGATGGAAACTGAATAAAGGATGATTCTCTACATGTTAAGTATGTATATTTATTTATGTTCTCAATATAGATTTTAGGAATTCATTTACTCGAGGAAAGGGATAACAAAATGATAATTTTATCCTATTACATTCATTTCTGGTGGATCAAATCTCACTTAACCCATCACATATTTGAGATTTTCTGGTCATAAAATTTATCTGTAAAATGTTTTCTATCAATCAATATTAGTTTTTTTGGAATTAGTGTATTATTTTATGTCCATGTTTTCACTTCCCACCTATATTTTCCAACATGTAAACCTTATTATTTGAATTCAAAATAACCTTCAAACTTCCCATTAATCTCTTTTCAATTATATGTTTTATTAACACTTTTTATGGCGTGGGATTTGAGAAAAGATACTTTTAAAAGTCAAACCCATATTTTTTTGAGTTTGAGATCAAATTTTGAGAATGTAATTTATTCAATGGGGAGGTAATTTTTTAAATTGAGATTATAAAATAAGGGAATTATGATTGATAAATGTACGTTACACAACCCCATTATTTAACAAAACCTGAAGTATTATTATTCAAATATTACCATTATAACCTATGCATTAAATTGGTGGTTATGAATAGAAATAAATAATTTTTTTAAATATATATATAATTTTTCTAATAAATACGAATTCATTGATTAATTCTTAGTAAATAAGAAATAAATTTTTAGTAAACCAATTTTATTCTTCAAAGATATATTTTCTTTAAAAATGGGTTTTGGTTTTTTTTTAGAAAACAATATAATTAATTTATGATGTTTATGAACTTTTAGTTGTTAAAATATTTATCATTTTTGATATAAAAATATCAAATATATCTTATGGTGAAATGTAGATAGTTTTTTTAAAAAAAATATTTTCCAATGAAAAGTGAAAAAATACTAATTTGGAAACTGTATTTTCTATTAATTAATTAATAAATTAAAATATTTTTTTGAATTAGATTTAGAATTAAATTATTAATTTTTTATTAAATATTTTCCAATAATTCTGTTTTAAATAAATTTCATTCATGAATTTTTTATTAAATATTTTTTAATTGAAAATGCATTTTTCTGAAAACGTATTTTTCATCACATTTTTTCAGTTATATTTTAAATTAAATTCTGCTACATCTATGTTTTGAATTTATGAAAGGGTATACCATATTATTAATTAGGATATCCAATTTTAGTAACTATTTCATTATTATTTTTAGTCATTATGAATAGTAACTGTAGTAATTTTTGACACTAAGGTAAAAGGTAAATTATGTAATTAAATATTAATAAAATATTATAACGTCTATAAAATGACCATAAGACATAAAGTAATTTAATTGGATGAGTCAATTTTGTTAATAATCATCTAAAATTTAGATACTTGGCCTTGATTTTAATTTTTATGTGATTAATAACCTTATAAAATTTTATGTAAATAAAATTTCAAAATGCCAAAATATTATTTTTAATAAATATAATATTTTTGACATTGGGATAAAATGAATATATGTTTCTTTATAAATATTAAATAAAAATTTAAATAATTTATCTTCATCATAGAATTTTATTTTTAATTTTTAGTGAATAAATATTTATCTTAAAGGATAACACAAGACAAACGCAGTAATTATTCAATTAATGGAAGAATAACATAAATTATATTGGAAATATTATAAGTAGTATAATATGAAATAATTAATATGATAAATTAATTTAATAAAAATAAATAACATGTTAGTTATTTATTAAAATATTTTATTCAAATTCTATTTCTGTCCTTGATGTTATAATAGAAAATCTAATTGAATAGCTTTAAATTTAACAATATTGATATTTTATGAAAATAATATTTTTTTCATAGATTTAAAATTACTAAAAATTATATATACATCTATGTAATTTTAAAATATTTTTAATTATCAACCATGGTCTATTTATTGGGATTTTTTAAATTTATAGTAGCTATAATGACCAAAAATTACAAAAAAAAACCTTATTCTCACAATAAGTGTGAAAAGGGATAACATGCGGTTAATACAAATCGATAACAGTAAAACGTGATCCAATCATGAAAAACTATTATTTATGAGATTATTTATATTCATACAAAAAAATAAAATTTAAAATATATCAATTTAGATCCCTTTGTATTTCAAAATTATTTTAAATTATTTTAAATTATTTTAATATTTTATGAAATTCCAAGAGTTCACCTCCCATCACTTGTAAAAGGGAAACTCTTCGTCTATTTTCATGGAACATTAAAAACAATTTATTTTAGCCAATAATGACCTAGATCCATCCCTATAATCCATTAAAATGTTCTAGAGGCCTTATTTTATGAATAATATGAACATTAGAGGTCATAAGTTGACATAAGGAGGTTGTCCGAAAAATATGTATAGTTCTTAACCAGGTATTTTCATTTTATTTATTCTCCCACCACCTTATAATATTTTCCAAGCATGATGAGAAAATTAAATCAGTATATCCAATATAATATAATGTTATTTTTATTTTTTAATAACCTATATTCATCTCCAAACTCAATCAAATGGGAATGGGTTTCATAACTTGTGTGTACGGAAGATTGTTGCCTCACTAAATGATGAAATTAGTTTTCCATCACCACCTCTCATAGATGGTTAAAATAATTTATTTTTTTGTGTATATATGATATTTATGACATATATATAATTACATAAAGGTAATATAACACATATTTTCTTAGTTATTCATTCACTGAAAAAAAAGATAATGTCATTCATGCATACGTGTGGACTATCACCTCCACAATATGTTGTGATTCATTATTCTTCACCACATCTCAGGGATTAGAAATTTATAATTATATTTAAAAAAATATTATGGTACTTTGAAAATTATTATCATTCTATAATTCAAAAATAATAAATAACTTCTTTTCATAATGATCACTGAAAAATGGGAACGTTACACATGCATATGTACAATCTACCCACTTCATGTTACTAATGTAGTTCATTTTTCATGACCATAATTTATGTTTTATTTTAAAAATTGTAATTTAATATATAAAAATAATAATTATTTCATGATATTATTCTAGATATGATGTTCCATAGTCAACATACTAAATCCATTTTTGGATATATGAGCCAAACATCGTCAAAAGATATAATGTGTACTTAAATGAGTAAGTATTTTATATAAAATGGTAATATTTGAAATAAAAGGAATAATAAAACTGAAAAATATTCTAAATAAAATAGATAATTAGCATAATATTATTATTTAGGATGATACAGAATGCACCTAATGAGTTGGACTGACTTTCTTTTAACAATCCTCTTTTAAATCTTCCCATAAAACTCTTTTTTCCATATCCATATTTTTTTTTAAATTATTCTATGGATATATTTATATTTAATTAAATGATTTATAAATTATAAGTTATGGATATTTATAATGTTTTTAAAAATTAATCATTTGATGAATTTGTTACCTTCATTCAAAAAGATAAAAGGAATGTTCTATTTTTATGTATACGATGTTAATGGATTTTCCAACCACATCAACCATTTATTTTTGTTTAGATTCCTTTGATAGAATTAATTATTTAAAAAAATAAAACCCCAATTTCCCTTTTTTGGGTATTTTGGTATTGATAATGAGTTTTTAAAATAAAAGGTAATTTTAATACTTGAATGTGTATTCAATATGGGCTTAAAAGAGTTTTCTGAAGGCTTTATGAAGAAATGTGTAATCATAAGATTTTTTCTTTGAGAACTATAAATGATTAACATGTGGTCCTAATATATATTATACGATGGGTTGATCCCCATTATATCCCATAGGTGATCTCAACATAGCTGATACGATGGATGAGCCCCATTATATCTCTCTAATGCATTAGTTAAAAGGTCAAAGATAACCTATTAGGATTCTATAAAGTGATTATGGGAATACATTATGATGGTTATTCGATGTATAACCAAGATAGTTATTTCAATTGTAAGAGTGGTAGTGAGACTATGTACTCAAGTGAAACTATGATGGTTACTCCAATTATAATTGTGATGGTTATTCCATGTGTAATAGTGAGGGTTACTCCAAATGTAAGAGTGATTTGAAAACAATGCCCCATGTTTCCTACATTTTTTATCTATGATTGATACTTGTTTTAATGTTTTTTGAGAAATATTATTATTATATTTTCATGTAAAAATTATTTCATTCATCAAATCTATGAATATTGATATAATGGTAAATGTTTCATTGATATTCATGTTTTTAACTTAACTAACAGATTCTATTATTTTTTATGTCCTTCGTAATGATTTTTGTTCTCATCCCTTGTTTTAAATTTTTTTACTGCATTTAAGGATGTCTAAAGAAAAGGAATAATTCAAGTTGAATATCATGATGATTTTTAATTAAAAATTATCACGCCTTATTTTAGAATATTTATATTGTTGAAAAGATGGATACAAAATTGAAGTGTCCACATTATAGAATAATTGACTTTTATATAAAAGTTGTGACCCAACTATCTAAAACTATAAACCTAAAATATTATTTAGGACGTAAGAAAGTGATTTATACTTTTATGTTACTAAAATGTGTAATTTATAAGGTTAGTTCCTTATATGTTAGGTTTCCCAAAAAACCATGAGTTTTTGGGTGAATTAGGATAATTTATATTAAAATGTATTATCTTAACCCTCGCAATACCTAAAAAAATATTCCAAAATAAGAAGAAAAAAACAAAAATATATCTCTCTATAAACTATTTTAACACTGAATAAAAAAAATTAGATTTTAACAACATATAAACACAAGGATTTTACATTCTTCACTAAACTAGTTTACATAAAAAAGTAATACTGAGAATGATATGACATTATAATGAATAGAATAAAGAACACATAATTTTAATGTATTCATGTTTTTGGTTTTGGTAACACTAACTTAGGATAATTCTTCCAAAATATGTTTATGGATGGGGAACTACCTCTAAAGGAATAATACACATTATTCCTCATACAAAAATTGTTTCATGGAATACTTCTTCAGTTTAGAGTTGTGACTGTCTCTTTAACTTAATTATATGAATCTGATTTTATTATTCATCACCAAATCGAAATTTTATTTTATGATAATATACACATTTTACTTTATCTATAGTTATAAATATAACAAAATTCTATTAGTATCACTTGATATAATGATAAAAACATAGACTGGATGAATTATTACATACAAATCTTTGTTCTACATACAAAATAAATCTTACTATAGTTATGAACTGAAATCACAAAATCATTCTATACATAATTTAGTTTATATAAATAGAATATTTAAAGGGTAATATCCACAATAAAGGTGCCTAAACCCCCCATGTTTGATAGTTTTTATCCCACACATATAGATTATCTCTTTTTATGATGATAAACTAAGGTAATTGGAATGTAATTTTAATATAATCAACTGACCCCATGTTGTTTTGTAAAAAATATCCTAATATAATGAATGATCAAAGAATTTTTTTTGAATAATGATCATCATGGAAATATTGAGTTCTATAGGACTTCATAGATACCATTTTCTTCATCACTCCAAAATAATACCTTTCTCTCTCACAAACATTTTTAATAATTATTTCATAAAAAATAGTCACATAAATCTATTCACGTCATCTAGATTTATCATTAAAAAAATATTTTCACTTAACATATTGAATTTTTTTATAAACTCTCAGAACTAATTTTGAATTAGTTAACTAGGTAATATCCATTGACTAGGTACCAAAAACACCAACTAGAATCATGAAAAAACATTTATGTATTTAAAAATACATCCCTTTTGGAAATTTCCACAATTTTGGAAAAAACATATGCAAACAAGATGTTCACATTGTTAGATTAGTGGTCATAGAAGTAAATAATTAAACTACTAAACCTTTTAAAAACACTCATACAAATGGTGATGTGAGTGTCTTAATTAAGATGTTACATTTTTCCATCATTAAGTTCCATGGAAAAAATATAACATATGTTGTTATATGAGTGAATCATTTGAAATTTTGGGCATTCACCCTCAAGATAGAGTGAAAACAAAAAATAATAATTGGGTCTCTACCACAACATTGGATTTACCAACTCCATAGTTCATTATGGAATGACCTATACCTTTTTTGAGGGCCGAACCATAATTATTATGAAATCTAGTGTATTTACACTAGAATTCTATTTCTTTCATTCATATATTTGTAGAGAATTGGGTCATAACTATTACATAAAAACCCAAATGTTAAAAAGTGAAAACATACACTAATTATTAAATTTTTAAAAATATATAACGATTTTAAATTGAAACACATTTTATTTTCCTTTCAAATCATCATGACTTTCAACATTACTTCTTCATTGTTCTTACACATCCCAAAAAATTGTGAAAAACATTTAAAAAAATTTATGAGAAAAAAATGTTCAGTAATGGACATGAAATAATTAAATCCACTAGTTTATTAGAAAATATGAAAACATATAAAATATTTACCACTATCAAAATATTCTTTGATAAAATGAAATAAATCATATCTATAAGAAAAACACACTTTTTTATTAATAAAACCATTAAAACCCAAAGAATGAAAATATAATCGCTTAAAGGTTACTTAGAAAAGAATAATCACAAGCAGTGTTAAAATCTTGTTATATATCACTTGAGCCCAGCTAAATCCATACAAGAATCCTTCTAGATTAACTCTCTCCTTCCTACCTTTGAAAACAAGGCACATTACCTAATGTATTAGAGATCTATATCAGTTTCACCCATAAGATAAGATGTATTGGACTCACCAATCATCATATATGATTCTCAAGTACCATATAGTGAATAATTTTTTTTTATTTAATATTTTCATCATAAAAATATTGAAAAAAAAATAAACCCAATTACATAACATATTTGAATATCGAAATACCCATTCGTTTTAAAAACCCCATTTTTGAAACAAAAATATGTTGAAAGAAATGAGAAGAGTTTATTCTATAGAAAATATGGAACCTTGTTATGGAAACAAAAAATAAAATAAAGGTTTTAGTGGTGGTAAAATCAAGGAACATTTTATATGTTAAAACAGACCATTACTTTTAACTTTTGTAAAGAATTTTAAATTTTTTTATACAAAATACATAAAAACATTCCATATGAAAAATATTGAAAAAAAGTCAAATGGGATATAAAATTTACATTATAATTAATTTATGTCCATATAAATGCATCCATTAAATAATTTAAATAATATATACATGGAATCTATATATTTAGAAAATAAATCTTTAGAAATTTTAAAAAGTTGTTTTAAGTTAACGTGTCACTTACCTCGAATTTGAATTTGCAGATATTTTATTGATAATTATTTTATTTATCAATAATGTTTTTAATTTTTTTATTCCATTTATTTTCTACTATTTTCATGTTATATTCAAATACATAATCATTTAAATTCATGTCATTCATTTGGACAATATTTGGCTCATATGTCAAAAATGATTTTGGTTGGTTGAAAATGGTCAAAGAGTACATCATTACATCATATCTAAAATAATAATGAATAAATAACAACCATTTTTATACATCAATTATAAATTTAAAATAAATCATTAAAGGATGTTATGAAAAATGAACGGTGTTATAATCAAGGAGATGGTAGGTCGTACATACACATATGTAATGTTTCCATTTTTCAAAAAACATAATAGAAATAATATAGGTATTATTTTATATTTCTATAATGATTATTATATCATAAATATAATAATTTTTTTAAACACACTAATATATATCATCATTATGATGTGGTTATGAAAAACAAATCTCATCACTTCGTGGAGATAGTAATCCACACATATGCATGAACGACATTATCATTTTTCAATAGATGAGAAGGTAATAAAATAGTTGATATATTAGCTTTATATAATAATAATTATTTCATTAATATCAAATAGATACATTAAATCCATACATATATCATGGAGTGATATGTGGTGATGCAAAACAACTTACATCAGTTCGCGAGGTGGTAGTCCACCGTACACACAGATGAAAGTTTAATTTCCCATTTGATGGAAGTTGATATGGATATAGTTAATTAAATTAATATAAAAACATCATAGTATATAGAGGATACTGGTTTCATTAATTTAGGATGTTTTTATAATATTTTTTGGAGGTATAATAAGAAATAAATCCAAAACTCTTGGTTAAAAGTGATACCTATTTTTCAGACAACCTATTTTTCATTGCACTATAATCTCTCTATGATTGGTATTTTAAAGACCCAAGAATTACATGTAATTTTTTTAAAATTATTTGGTATTTTTATGAATATGTGAAAATTGGAGGCGCGTGATTCCGAGGCCCAGTGTTCCTTGAATGAATTTCTGAACTTTTTAAGGTACGTTGAGTAAACACGCGGGCGACGTTTTCTATCTTTTGAACCAGTTCTCAGAATTGAAATCTGAGAGCACCGTTGAATCCATAGTTTCGATATTATATTAAGGGAAGCATCACTTTTACCTTAGTTGGTTAGGAAAAAAGATAGATTTTATGACTTTTAAAGAAACAATAAAATAACATAAATTGTTATTTTATTTCTTTTTCTTTTTCCTACCACCTGTTGAGCGATGGTGGAGGGGACCATAGTAGTAGTGAGACCTTTAATTACGTCAAGTAATGAGGCATGTTAATTATGTCATTTAATGAGTCATCTTAATTACATCAATTAATGAGGCACAATAATTACGTCAATTGATGAACCTCATTAATTCCTCAAGACGTTGCTTGTCATTCCCCCTCCTATTTATATGGATCTTGAATTTAGTTTTTGGAATGAATTTATCAAGCAAGGAACCCCTGATGAAGTGATTCAATGCCTTCCACTGATGGATAAGGGAGGATTGATGTCTCCCATTGTAGGATCGATCTGAATGTCGATGGATGGTGAATTCCAAAGACTATGATATCTCTAACGAATTGAGGCAGGGGTTGTCTTTTAATTCCAGATTTTCCCTCAATTATATTTACTATTTTGTAGGAGGTTATTGTAGGGGATTTGAATGGGGTTCAACATTATTAAAATGTGATGAATAATTACCTCACTCTTGTTATAGAGCTAACTTGGTGGGACTGGGCCAAATGAACAAGGTCTGAACCCTTCGACGCTTGTTTTTTTGTTCTGTTCTTCGGGGAAGATTTTTCTAATTCGACGGAAACGCGAGATGGAAGTTCACACTATGGCAGCGGTGATTCAGGAGGCCTTTAGGCATAGATAGCACCAAGAACGGACCACCGGAGCATGTCTGGTGGCCCGCGGAAACAACCGCGGGCACGCCATGCCGGCGGCTGCCGCCAGTGGTCGGAGGAGGCCCATAGAAACCAGTCATAGGTGGAGGGAAGGCGGTGCATCTTCGCGCGCCATGGTGGCCAAAGGCGACTGGCCCGAGCTGGCTTGCGGAAGAAGGGCGGCACTAGCAGGCGCCACCGACAGAAGTAGCCATGGCCAGTGAGCAGTGTTAGGAGTCGGTAGTGATTCCACTCTGCGTGCCGTGTTGCGCCCAATGAAACGTCCCACATCCGCGGGGCCATCTAGGTGAAGCATTCCTCTTTCAGGTGGACCGGTCTGGATGTGCACCGGCCGAACGGGTCGGACCCGCGACCCAGTGGGCCAGTGCGTGTGGGCCGAGCCCCAACTAGCGGGCCGAGCCAACCACGGCCCGGGCACGCAAAATAGCAGGTCCGACCCCGACGGGCCGGACCCAGTGAACTAGGTCGGCCTGTAACAGGCTGAACCCAAGCAGGGTTTGGTAGACCCCAGGACCTATTGCGTCGGGATGACCTAACTGAGTCGGAATGATCCCACACCCAACCGGCCCCCGAATAAATAAACACCCATAACCGATGAACCGGGTGTCCGTTTGACATGCCATAATTGTTTTTGAGACACCTTTTAGGAAGCGGTCCCAATGGCATATTTCGACGGGCCTGATCAAGTCGGGTCGGACCAAGGTGTTGTCACCCCTGTTTCTCTAAAAGGGGTGTAACTAATAGACCGGGCATCTGATCGACGTGTCGTCTATGGAATAAGGACCCTTATGACAAGTAGGTACTTTGGAGATACTCCAATTTAGTTTTTAATGATTTTGACTTGCGGACTTGGTTGGATCATACTTGAATCCAATCGGGACCTTTTTACAAAAGTGTCCATATCTAACAGACCAGGCGTCCGATCAACATGTCGTCTATCACGTTGGTACCCCTATGATGGGGCAGTCCCTTGGGTATTATTTTGGAGGTACTTAGTACTAGTTTAAATATAACCTATGGCTTGAGGATAAGAGTCTTCTGGAGATTAGGCATGCTTCGTGCAGGAATCTTGTGGCTGGCTGTGACATGAAGAGGAAGAGCGACCAATACGGATCAGCATCAGAAACTTTAGAGTGAAATGATCTAGTTATACAAATAATCATCCCTACCTCTATACTAGAGACCAATACAGTTCAGCACCAATGACCAATATGGGTCAGCACCATCGACTAATATGGGTCATCACCAGCAACCAATTCAGGTCAGTATCTAGCGACCAATATGGGTCAGCACCAACAACCAATACAGGTCAGCACTAGAAACCAATATGGGTCAGCACCAGCGACCAATATAGGCCAATATCGAGTGACCAATATGGTTCATCATACAGTGACCTATACGGGTCAGCAGTGGAGTAACTATGAATATGATGATCTAGCTTTACGACAATTCATCCCTATCCCAGTAACCTGGAAGTTATACCATTAGAATGAGCTGTCTTTTTTTCTTTTTGATTCATGATTTAGATCATTCTTGTGATATTACCTTTGTGGTATTTCTTGTGATGTTTTCCTTTATGGATTACTGAGAGATCTTCGGTGGTCTTGGGGTCCCCTACTAGGTATTGTTATACTCACCCCTTCTCGGGATCTGCCCGCACATGTGTGTCTAGTGAAGACTAATGACGCTCAGAGGTGGACATTGGAGGTTTAGAACTTGGTGGAGATTGGTGTGATGAGAATAGTCGAGATCCTCTTCTTTGACTTCATACTTACAATTAATACCCTCTAGTTAGAGCTCCATGGAAAATGTGATATCTGTTTACTTTATTTTTACTTTCTAGGGGTTGTATTCTGAACCACTGTTTTTAGTTTACAGTTGTACTTGTGGTTGTACTTTACTCTCGTGCTTATACCATACTTTTATTGGTTGTTTACTTCAGTTTCTTCTTTTGAGTATATACATATATCTATGGAAATTCCTTCCATATTCGGGAAAAGCCTTCATGTTCTAGTCACCAACCCCTGGCCTATGGAAGGCAGGTTTGGGGTAGTCACATTTTGGCCCCGTGGGACGGGTCGTGACAAAGTGGTATCATAGGGCGGTCAGTTATATCAGAAGGACTAAGAGTCAAATTTTAATAAGGAAATGGTGTAAAGTGTCTTGAGTTTGGTTTTAAGTACAGGGAGTCTAGAGTTGGTGCGGTGGATGACGTATCTATACACCAAGACCCTGAATTCTGTTTTCTGACTCGGTGCATGAAAACACTGGTTGCTAGTGTTTTTAAAAATTTTCTTGATCATTATTAAGTCAGATCACCAATTATAACTTATTGACCTTGGTGCATCTATTTCTTATAGGATACCTCCATGAAGACATCCAACTTGGATTCTGTTTATAGATCATGACAGTGGTCCATTGAGCGATGAGGCATCGGTATAGGGACCACTCATAGTGATGGAACCTTTTGGTGGTGTACCAGCAGCACCACCACCCGTTGAGCAGAAAATGCTACCAGTGGATCATGCATGTCAGTTGAGAGCATTCCCTCAGTTCTAGAGATAGATTCCTTTGAGGTTTCAAGGCGAGACAGACCCCCAAGTAGCAGAGGACTTGCTTGAGGCGGTTTTGCGGGTCTTTCTCTTAGTAGATACACCAGCCAAGTATATGGCGATCTTGGCCGCTAGCCTTCTTCTGGTATCAGCAGAATGATGATGGAGCTAGATGCTCTAGGTGCATGAGGAGATGTCACTCACTTATCTAGACTTTGAGAGACTTTTTTTGGGAGGATTTCATGCCAGCGACACTACGCTCTGTGCATATTAAGGAGCTACTATATCTACAGCAAGGCATCCAGACTGTGGATGGTTATTTGGTGAGATTTACTGACCTATCCCAATACTCCACCGACATGTTATGATACCATTACTTCAGGAACTATACCTTTTAGTAGGGGATCCGATGATAGATCATAGTTGCGACAATTTATATCAGCATCCTGACGTAGGCTGGGGTGCTAGAGTGATCTTTGATGATAGAGAGCTTCCTTACTGAGAAAGACTGACAGTGAGAGCCCCTACCAAATGAAAGGTAGCAGATGCATCTGTAGTTTTTAGTACACAGACAATGCAGAAGCCCAAGATGGATAGGCCTTCCGAAGTTCAACCCCAGGAAGTAGGGTCAGAGGAGCAAGGTTTGAGAGGATGTGGGAGCCACCAGCGAGGCATGTTTTGTTTTTCCTACAGGGGATAGGGTCACAGAGCATGTGGCTGTCTAAATCCCCATGTTGATGATCGGAAAATGGTGGAAGGGCCAATGAGGCTGCGACAATGGCAGGAGCATGAGCTTTAACCGGGCAGCGGATGAGGCTGGGGAATAGGATGTGCAACGGGAGTTGATCGGGGTCACCAACCACTACCACCGCCACCCCTAGGAGGTCCACCATGAGCTCAGGGAGTTTGTGGATGGGGACAGGACCACCTACATGCAGTAGAGGATCATGATCCAGATTTCCCTGAGATGATATGAGGTACAATCTATATCTTCTCTACTTTAGTGGCAGTTCTTATGAACACAGGTTCTAGACTTTCTTTCCATGCTAAAGACTTAGTTTGGGACTCTAAGATTACAATAGATCTTTTAGATTGACCTTTGTGTTTTGATACTCCTACGGGAGGAGATTCAGCAGTCACACACTGGTGTCGATAGTGTGATCTTACACTCGTAGGAGAGAGTCTCAGATGGGATCTTCTAGTAGCAGTTTTGAAGACTTACAACGTCATTCTAGGCATGGACTAGATATCGTCGGTTCATTCACATATTGAATTCTTGAGATGTACAGTGCGATGTACGCATAGAGATGGAGGCCAGTTTTCCTTTTTTGGTGAGAAGGAAAACAGACCAGCATGATATGGACTATGGTCCGGAGGGTGAATTCAATTACATATTAGCTGGATTACATGACTTTCGACATTGTGGATGAGGTGAGTCCACAGTTCCCATAGGTGGTGGACAAGTATGAGGACGTCTTTCCAGAAGATGTCCCAAGACTACCTCCTTTCAGAGAGGTATAATTCCACATTTATTTGTACCAAGGAACATCATCGATATCTACACCAACATATCAGATGTCCCATGTTGAGCTCTAGGAGCTGAGGCTACAGTTGGAGGACTTACAGAGGAAGATATTCATAAGGCCCAGTGTTTCTCCATGGGAATCCACAGTGTTATTTTCTAAGAAGGAAGATAGAATTTTGAGGCTATGTGTGGACTTCCGATGCTTAAACTAGGTGTCCATGAATAACATGTATCCTCTACCAAGGATTGATGATCGGTTTGATCAGTTGAAAGGAGAGAAGTTGTTCACGAAGATGGATCTCAGATCAGGCTATCAAAAACTTTGTGTGTGGGATGAGTCCATCCCAAACACGGCCTTCAGATGTCGGTAAAGATATTATGAATACCTAGTGAGGCCATTCGGCGTGACAAACACCCCTATAGTGCTTATGGGTCTCATGAACAAGATAGTCCAGAACTTCTTAGACTAGTTTGTAGTGGTCTTCATTGACGACATCTTGGTGTACTCATCATCTGAAGAAGAGAACGTTGTACACTTGAGGATAGTTTTGGACACACTCCGGTAGCACCAGTTATATGAAAAGATCTTGAAGTGTGATTTCTGGATATGGAAGGTTCAATTCTTGGGACACGTCATCTCAAAGTATGGAGTTGCAGTGGATCCAGTGAAGAATGAGAAATTACTTTCTTGGGATCCACCCAAGAGTCTTACTGAGGTGCGGAGCTTCCTTGGATTAGCAGGATACTATCGGAGGTTCGTACCCGATTTATCTAGAGTAGAAGCACCCGTGACTTCCTTGAAGAAGAAGGAGAAACCCTTCCCGTGGAAAGAGGCATGCCATCATATCTTTCAACAGTTAAGGAAAATCTTGACAAGTGCTCCTATCATAATATTTCTATGGGAGGGCACTGACTACATGGTTTACTGTGATGCATCCGAGATCGGACTCGGTTGCATCCTTATGCAGAATGATGTAGTTATTTCTTATGGATCACGATAGATGAGGCCTCATGAGAAGAATTATGTGACTCATGACTTGGAGTTGGTAGCAGTAGTCTTCACACTGTAGATGTGGTGACACTACTTGATGGGTGAGCAGTTCATTGTTTACTCAGACCACAAGAGTCTCAAATATATATTCACACAAAAAGATATGAATCTGAGACAGCGATGTTAGCTAGAGTTCCTCCAGGACTATGACATTTAGATAGCCTATAATCCTGGGAAGGAGAATGTAGTGGCGGATTCAATTAGCTAGAGATCAAGTTCGCAGCTACTAAATGAGGCTTCAAAGTAGTTAGCCTCACTTCAGATATCCTACATGGATAGAGATGAGATAGTCAACCTCTAGTTGATGGTAGTTTCCCCTCCACTCCTTCAGTGAATCAGGGAGGTGCAACTTGGATACATCAGCTCTGATACTACACGTGCTTAGATATCCTCAGGCCATGCACCTGGAATATATTCTGAAGGTGGGGAGAACACTATCATTTTCAGAGGACGTATAGTTGTACCAGTGGATCTATGAGATGAGGTGATGATGTAGTTATGTACATCCCCCTTGGCAGCACATCCAGGCTTGATGAAGATGTATCCGGACCTCTGGTATCATTACTGGTGGTCAGCGATGAAAAATCTATGGTAGAGTTTGTTTTTAAATGCCTCACTTGTCAGCAAGTGAAGGCCGAGCACCAGGTACCAGCCGGCTTGAACCAACCCCTCAAGAAATCATAGTGGGAGTGAGAAGAGATATCGATGGACTTTTTAATGGGGTTACCATGTACATCCAGAGGGTTCAATACCATCTAGTTTATCATTAACCGAATCACCAAGTCACACCACTTCCTTTCTATTCAAGATAAGGGATTGGTAGAGATATTGGGACACCTCTATGTTCAAGAGATCATGCGACTTCACGGGATTCCTTTGACGATGGTCTCAGACCCTGACACATGCTTCACATCCCAACTATGGAAAGGATTGCATGAGGATTTTGGTACTCAACTTCGCTTAATCACAGCTTTTCACCCGCAAAAAGATGGTCAGACTGAGCAGACCATCCAGACCATGGATGAAATGATTCATGCATGTGTCCTAGATTTTGGTCGCAGGTGGGAGGACCACCTACCCTTGGTGGAGTTCATGTAAAACAATAGCTATCAATCCACCATTGGTATGGCCCATTTTGAAAGAATTTTATGGATGACCATGAAAATCATTCTTGTGCTGGATGGATCCAAGAGAGCCAGCACTCATGGGACCAGAGAAGGTACAGGCTACCACTGAGAAGGTGTAGGTTATTTGAGAGCAGAGGAATACTGCACAGAGCTGACATATGTCCTATACTGATAGGCGACAGAGACCACTGGAGTTCCAAGAGGGGGACCACATATTCTTGAGAGTCTCCCCTCGACGGGGACTACAGAGATATGGCCTAGGCGGAAAACTCTCACTGAGGTTTATCATACCATTCCTAATACTTCGGAGGATTGGCAAGCTGGCGTACCACTTGGCACTGCCACCGAATTTGGAGAGGGTGAACGACATCTTCCACGTATCCCAGATAAGGAGATACGTGAATGACCAATCTCACATCATTGTACATGGTGAGCTGGAGATTGACGATGAGGTGACTTTTACAGAGTTCCCAGTGGAGATAGAGGATCAACAAGAGCGGGTCCTTTGTGGGTTGTCGATTCCTCTGGTGCGAGTTTGTTGGTATCATGGGAATCTCCAGTAGAGCACATGGGAGTGAGAGGCTCATAATGCATGCCCAGTACCCCTATTTGTTTGTGTAGCCTTATTAGGATTTCGGGGACGTAAAGCCCTAAGGTGGAAAGAATATAAAGACATTAAAATTCCATCTATTTTTTTTTAAATTATTTTGGATTTTTATGAGTCTGTGAAAATTCACGGCGCGTGATTACGAGGCACAGTGTGTCCGAAATGAATTTATGAACTTTTTTAAAGGTAAATTCAATAAACGTGCAGGAAGAGTTTTCTTCCTTTTTAATAGGTACTCGGAATTGAAATCTGAGAGCACCATTGAATCCACAATTCCAGGATTCACTTATGGGAAACTTTACTTGGACCATAGTTGGTTGTAAGAAAAAAATATAGTTTTTGAGACTTGTAAAGAAATAATGAAATAACATAAATTGTTATTTTATTTCTTTTTATTTTTCCTACCACCTATTGAGCGGTGGTGGTGGGGACCATGGAGGTGGTCAGACCTTTAATTACATCAATTAATGTGGCACGTTAATTACATAAATTAATGAGGAAACTTAATTACATTAATTAATGAGGCACATTAATTACGTCAATTGATAAACATCATTAATTCTTAAAGATGTTGCTCACCTTTTCCCATCCTATTTATATGGAGATTGGGTTTAGTTTTTGGTAGAACTTCATAAAGTGAGAAACCCCTGACGAAGTGAAACCACACCTTCCACCAACGGAGAATGGAGGATTGATGACACCTGTTGTAGGATCGATCTGAAGGTTGACAGATGACAAACGCCAATGACTACGATATCTCCAACGAATTGATGTAGGGATTGTCTTTTAATTCAATATTTTTCATCAATTTCTGTTTCCTATTTAGAGGGAGGTTGTTGCGGGGTATGTGAATGGGGTTCAACATTATTAAAATGTGATGAATAATTACCTACCTATTGTTATAAAGCTAACACGGAGGGCGCGAACAAAACAAACAAGGCCAGGACCCTCCACCACTTTTTTTTTGTTGCGTTATTTGGAGATGGGTTTCAAAATTCGACGAAAATGTGTGACGGATGGTCACGTTGTGGAGGAGGTGATTCAGGAGGCCATTAGGCACAGATGACACCAAGAATGGACCACCAGAGCATGTCTAGTGGCCTACGAAAACAACCGCCAGCGTGCCTTGCTGGCGATGACTGGAAATGGCTAGAAGAGGCCCGCGGCAACTGGCCGAGGGTGGTGGGAAGGTGGCGCGCCATCACACGCCACAATGTCCAGAGGCAGCCAGTCCAAGCTGGCTACGTGGGAGAAGGGCGGTGCCAGCAGTCTCCACCGGCGGTAGTAGTCGCGGCTAGCGGGAAGCAGCAGGAGGTGGCGGGGCAGCCCCGCTCCACACCGGATGAAACGGCCCCACATCTGTCGGGGAAGATGGGTGAAGTGGTCCGCCTTCAGGAAGACTGGGTCGGACTTACCTAGTAGGCCGGACCCACGGCCCAGCGGGCCAGCGCGGGTGGGTTGAGCCCCACCTGGCAGGCCGAGCCATCCGCGGACCGTCCCCACAAACCATTCGGGCTGACCCCGATAGGCCGGACCCAGTGAACTGGGCCAAACCTTAATGGGCCGAACCCGGGTGGGGTCAGGTAGACCCCGGGACCTGTTGCGTCGGGCCGACCAGATCGAGTCAGACTGGGCCCAGACTCAACTAGCCCCCGAATAAAAAAATGCATGTAACTGAAGAACTATGTGTCCATTTGACACGCCTTCAATAGCATTGAGATACCTTTTGGGAAATAGTCCCTTTGAAATATTTTGGTGGGCCTAACCGAACCAGGTCGGACCGTGGTGCGATCACCCCTGTTTCACTGAAAGGGGTGTAACTAACAGACCATGCATCTGATCGACGCACCGTCTGTGGCATAAGGACCCTTGTGACAAGGTGGTCCTTTGGAGAAACTCTAAGTGAGTTTTTATGGAGTCTTACCTACGATCTGGGTTGGATCAGACTTTAATCCAACCGTGCCCTTTTTACAAAAGTGCACATATCTCACAGACTAGGCGTCCGATCAACGTGTCGTCTGTCACGTTGGGACCCCTATGATAGGGCGGTCCCTTGGGTAATATTTTTGTGGGACTTTGTAACAGTTGAAATATGATCAATGGCTTGAGGATCAGAGTCTTCCAAAGATCAGGCGTACTTTGTGGGGGAATTCAGTGGCGGGTTGTGACATGAAGAGGAAGAGCGACCAATACCGGTTAGCATCAGAAACTCCATAGTGGGATGATCTAGTTGTATGACTAATAATCCTTACCTCTATACTAGTGACAAATAAGGGTCAGCACCAACAACCAATACAGGTCATCACTATCGACCAATACGGGTCAGCCCCAGCGACCAATAGGGGTTAGCACCAGCGACCAATACGGGTCAGCATCGAGTGACCAATACGGGTCAGCATCATCAACCAATACGGGTCAGTACCAGTGACCAATACGGGTCAGAACCAACAACAAATATGGGTCACCATCTATCGACCAATACGGGTAAGCATATAGTGACTTATACGGGTCAGTAGTGGAGTTACTATGAATAGGATGATCTGGATTTACGACTAGTCATCCCTATCCCAGTAACCTTGAAGTTATATCATTAGAGTGAGCTGTCTCTTTTTCTTTGTGATTCATGATTTAGATCATGCTTTTGATATTAACTTTTTGGTATTTATTGTGATGTTTTTTTTGTGGATTACTGAGAGACCTTAGGGGTCTCGGGGTCCCCTACTGGGTGTTGTTATACTCACTCCTCCAAAGGCTCTGCCCGCATGTGTGTTTATGGTGCAAACTACTGACTCTCTGAGGAAGACATTGGAGGTTCGGGACTTTGTGGAGTTTGATGCGATGGGAGCAGTCGATACCCTTTATTTCAAATTTAGACATACATCTACTACCCTCCAGGTAGATCTCTAGGGTTGATGTGAAAACTGTTTACTTTCTTTTCAGTTTCTAGGGCTTGTATTCCGGCCCACTGTTTTCAGTTTACAATTGTACATATGTTTGTACTTTAATATTGTGGGTATACCTTACTTTTCTTGGTTTTTTTACTTTATTTTATACTTTTGAGTGTGTAAATATCTCTAAGGGAATTTCTTCTATGTTCAGGAAAAGCCTTCAAGTGCTAGTCACTAACCCCTGGCCTATGAAAGGCGGGCTTGGGGTAGTCACATATGGGCCCCATGGGATGGGTTGTGATAGGTATTATCCCCAAAATAATACCTATTTATGTTATGTATGTATGTTTTATAGGATTTTTATTTGTATTGGCTAATCATAATGGATATTTTTAATTTTGGTGACAGATATTAATGGAATTTACGAAAGTATTAAATTAATATAAATTAATGTTTAATAGAAAATGATCCAAATTAATATAATTAAAATATATTATAAGTTAGAGTGTAAATAATAAATTAAATAAAAAATTATAAAAGTTTAAATGATAATTTCAACCTTATCTATTTTCTTCAACGCTCTGTTAATTTTTTTTACAATTATTTTGATATCAATGTTTACTATTCTTTAGGGTTAAATAAAGTCATTATAAAATTAAAAACAAACCATAAATGTACCAACGATGATATTATTTACCATATATCATTATTTTTTTAAAATAGGATTTTGAATTATTTAAAATCATTTATTAATATATTGTTTATTTAAAAATATCATTATGTTTTTTTGGAAGTACATGAAATATTATAATATAATATGTTTATAACACATGTAAAATGGTTCCAAAATAACATTTATTTAAATATATTGAATAGATGGTGTTATTATAATCACTAATTTTTTTACTAGTTTTGATATCATTTTCATATTTATATTTTGGTTTTACCCCATGACTAATCAATTTAACATTATTTATGGTAATGAATTTTTAAATATTAATGGGTTATAAATTTTTCTATATTGTTAAAACATGATTAGAAAATTCCATTTTATGAATTTTTAAAACATTTTTCGTCTTATTTTTCTCTTTAATAGTTTTTATGATTTTTAAAATAATTTAGTAATATATTATTTAACAAAAAAATCTATTAATGATATTTTATGAACTATTCACATAACATTACATTGAAAATAAAAATTCATCCATAAATTTTAAATATAATGAATTTACACATAAATAATAAATTATTATTAAAATTAAAATTCATGTGACATTATAATTATTCCAAAAATTATTACTTTTTATGTTTTAAAAATCATTTACATTGATCATTTAACCTCTTGCACAACCACTGTGTTAATGTTGTGTAAAAATTTAAGGAAATTATACCATTTCTAAAAATTAAAAATAAATTTCCAATAAAAAATACATTTTTATTTCAAAAATACATTTATAACTCAACAAAAGATGTTTTTATAAATCTCAAAAAAAATTAATGGCAGCATAGTGACTTTTTGACTTTGTGCATTACTTATACATAATTTATGACATTATCAAAGTCAAATGGAATAAATTTTATATATTTTTGTGAAATATATGATTAAATAAAATATAAACTCATCCAATGAGATTAATTATAGTGTTTATGTTGTTTTAAGGTCTTACCCCCCATAGTTTTGACATCGTTTCACATGTTTTATCTTCATGGAGGTGGGAAATTTTACCATATTTACTCTTCATAAAATAAAACTGAACTATTTTAAAAAAATTAATATATTGAAAAAAATATAAAATATATTTTTTATTAATAAATTTTTAGATGTGTAATAATTAAAATTTATTATAAATTCATAAAATGTATAGAAAAAAAGATTTTAGAATTTATTTTATAAGACATAAATGATCATGTAAAAATATTAGGCATAATGTTGATCTTCATGTAATTTTTAGATTATTTTTAACTATAAGATAATTATGTTTCTTTGATATAATTTTTTAATTTGAAATTACTTTATTTAGATAAATAAATTTAGTTTAAGAAACATTGGTAATTTTCACTATTTATTAAAAAATTAATCTTTCCTAAAAAATTCAAAAAATTTCAACATAAGATAATTATGATGTGATGGATTATAATATGATATTAGTTTTTCAAATATTTTTTCAAAATTAATTATAATATTATCTGATAAAGTGAAATAAAAACCATTTGTGTATAAAATGGATTTTTGAATCACAAAACGACTTTGATGATAAATTTAGTCCTTATTTATTATTAATTAATCAATAAATTAGTATGGGGTAGGAAATTTATATATATATATATAATTAATTAATTAATGAATTTAATACTATTAATTCTAGAAAATTTAACTTATAGGTTATAACTATTATATTTAAATCTCAATACTTCATTGTTTGTTTAAACTCGATGTTGTTTATTGTATAAACTATCGAACCTATTAGTATAGGCCCCAACTCTAGTTGCCCAAAATTGGTGGAAACATTATTTAGTTGGCCTAAGTAATAAGCAATCACCTCCCAAAGGACTAGATAATTTAGTTGTCTTGTTAAACTAGATACGTACATGAATCTAACATTACATTTAAAAACATGAATTATAACACAGTGAAAGTAAATATTTTCCATCCATAAAAAAATTTAAAGAACCCTTCTTCATATCCTAGGGTAAGGAAAAAAAGGTGAGATCAGATTCTCAATAAGATTTATATACAAAGAAGTTTTTTATAAAATAAAAAAAGATAATAAATTTTAAATTTTAAATAACTAAAAACATATTCCATTTAATCAATAACTTTAACATAAATAATAACAAGGCAGAAATAAATTATGGAAAAATAATTCCATATAAATAATTACATTAGATTTAAGATAATACATTGTTTTCATGAATAATAAAATAATCACATGGAAATCAATAATTGATTTTATAATGATGGAATTCACAATTATAGACACCTAAAACATAGCGTCAAGCCATTATACTAAGACCGTATAAACTTTTGGTAAGAAGACAAAAAATACCCATTTAAAAAGTGTATATAACTCGTTTGTATCATGATACGTACCAATGCATCAATGGACTTTGTAATTTCATAGCTCACATATCACATGATAAGTTTAGTTAATTTATCATATTAATAAATGGTACAACTTAATTAAGATTATTTATTAAAAAAATTAGTATAATAAGAATTAGTATATGGAATGTTAATAATTTCCAAAGTCAAACTGATCATAAATCATCCAGATAAAGAATAATAATTGTATTGTTACAACATATCCCAAGTGGATAATAAAAAGGGGTTTTTGTTTTTCATGAATATAAATATCATAAAAAGTCCATTATAAACATTATTGAGGAAAATGCACTTTTAATTTTGAAATTATCTTTAAAAACAAAAAATATCCTCAATATTTTTAACAAAACATTTGAAAATAATAAAAGAAAATTTTAAATTAATAATAAATGTAATGTTTTATCATTATTGACGGATAATTCAATTCATTATGAGTAAGTTAAAACAAACATTCCTTTCATATAATAAGTAAAAATTCAAAAAATAACATTCTCAAAAAAACTATACGAAGATTTATTTTAAAGAATTTTGTAAAATGTCATGCATGGTTAAAAATATTAATTAATCATCAAATAATTTTAAATATATTGTTTCATAAAAATTTATGGAGAATATGAATATGGAAGAAAAATATTTCTGACTGATTAGAAAAATAATTTTGGGTTTTATTAAAAACAATATTTAGGTTTCATGAATACTTAATGAGTGCAAAAAAGAAATAAAAACTTATAATTTCTAGAAATAACCATTGGGTAATATTATTTTTTTAAGATATAAAGGTCAAATAATTCCCCCATAAGAGACTTAAATATAAATAATCTTGAATTATGATGATACTATGAAAAAATCCCTTTTTCACTTTGGTACCTTTTGAATCACAATCCCCATGATATAAATGAATTAAAATGAAAAATTAAATATAATTAATATAAAGATATTCATGATATAACATATTAATGGTATAGGAGATATGTGACATAAAAATAAATGGGTGCATAATACCAAATATATCTCAACGGAGGGTAAATTATGAGGAAATATTCTTAAAATATCATACTATTGAAGTGAAAATTAATCAAATAATTGATTGTGTGTAACAAATGAAAATCGAGAGAAGACATGTAGAAATAAAACTTAATAAAATAAAAATTAATTACACACAAAATAATATAATATCATTGATATTGATGATGTATTATGACCCAATGAAAATAAATTGAGTTTAAAACATTATACTACTTAGCAATATTCATGTCAAATTGAATTGGATGAAATAATTTGAATTAAAACATAAAAAATATTAATTTTGAATGATTCATGATATAACATATTAAATGGTAAACATATAAACTATAAAAATAAAATTATGTGCATTACATTCAAATATTCATCAATGAAGGGAAATTCAGATGAAATGACTTACCTAAGGTCCGACTCATCACATATATTCTTTATCCTCAAGAATAATAAATTTATATTAATAATATTTTTGATAAAGAACCATATTTTTATTTATAATAATTTTATTTTATTTAATATTATTTTATATTTAGTTACATAATAAATTAAGTTCACGTCAATAGTTTTGATGATATTCAGTCCATATGCCCAAAATGACTTCTATAGTTTGACTACAGAAAAAGTAGTCATTGTTTCATCATATACAGAAAAGTAATAATGAAATAATTATCATTTTTATGTATAAATTATAATTTTTAAACAAACCAAGAAACATGGTTATGAAAAATGAACTACATTACAATCATGGAGCCAGTAACCCGTACTTACGCATGCGTAACATTTCCATTTTTAACAACCATGATGGAAATAAGGTAAGTATTATTTTAACATTAAATAATAATAATTTTTTCATAAATTAAAAATTATTTATATAAAAATACTAATATAACCATTCATGTGAGGCGGTACAAAAAAACAAATAACATCACTTCACGGAGGTGGTACTCCACCCATACATACAAATGAAATTATCATCAGTAAAAAACTATAAATATATGAAAATATATGACATATTAATTTTAGAGAATCATAAATATGTCATTAATTTAAGATAAATATAGTATCCATCATTAAAACAAACAATGAGTTGTGGTGAGGGAAAATGAATTTAATCAGGTTGTAGTCCGCCGTATGCATCACTGAAAGTTTCGTTTGCAATACAATGAGAGAGGAGATGAATATAGGATGTGAAATTAACATAAAAAATATTAATATATGGTATGTACTAATTTTATTATATCAACATGGTTGAATTATATTTGGAGGTGGAAGAAGAATTATAAAAAAATGATTGGTTAATAACGATAATTCTTTAATCAAACTAATTAGGTTTACAAAAAAATCCTTCCTAGAAGGGTTTTATAATCAATTAAATTCCTTAAGGATGTGTAAATGGAAGTAAGGATGGTATTTGGGAAGCTATTTTAAAAAACCAAATGTTTTTTTGTGTAAAGAAAAGAGGATAAGAGGAGTGGTAAATTTATAATTTCATAAAATTTTAAATTATTATAAATTAATTATCCTAGAAGAAATGTTCAAGTATTTTAAAATTAAAATAAAGGATGATTATGGGTAAAACTATTTTCATCAAATAAAATTTTGACATATTTCTATTAGGTTTTTACAGCTATCTCATTGTTTTAACTAACATTAACCCCTTTTTTAATTACCATGATAACAAAGATTTCACTATTTAGGGGTCAAGATAGTTCATATAAAAAGATAATTAGACAATAAATGGAAAATGTTTCATTTTTTCATCCATATTCAAATAACATGGACAAATATATGATTTTTTGGAATTTTAAATCATTTAAAAATTTGTATTTATTATAAAATATCATTAATTTCATTTTGAGAATTATTCATTTAATTTGAATTCAAAGACAACATTACAACAAAGTAATTAAAATATAATACATTTACATATCACTAACATTATATAAATATCTAAAAAATTCAATGAACACAATAAAACATTAAATTTATAATATTTTTTATATGTTTTTAAATTTTATTATACTTTTCTACTAATTGTATAAATATTGTGTCTGTGTTTCATAATCATTTAAAGTAATTATTTTATTTCTAAAAATATTAAATAAATTACCATGATAAAAAAATATCTTTAAAATTATTTTTATAAGAACATATATGTAATTTTTATTCCATGGACAAAATATTATAGTTATTAAAATAAATCAAATGAATTTTTTTAATCTTTTTAATAAATATTATAATGTTTTAAATAAAAGAAATATTGCAGAAATAGCCCATATATTCAAGAAATGGATGGAAATGGATTAACACAACTCATCCAATAAGATAAATTCAAGTCTTATGGTCATTTTTTAGTTTTTATCATAATATTTTTAACTACAACTACATGATTTACCAATTTACCACAATGATTTTTTTACTATTTTTACTATTCATTATGAAAAAAAATTGACCTTAAAAAAATTATTATTCATATTGATTCCAAATATGTAATCCATTTTACTAAATTAAATATATATCATTTTCATTAATTTATTTTATAATTATCCTGCCATGAAAGATGAAAATATGGTATTCCGAAAAAATTCTCTTTTAGGTCTAAATGTATATTTTTACTAAGATCAAATAAAATGTTTATTTTTATGAAATTAACTTTATTATTTATAAATAAAGGATTATTATATTAATTTATTATTAAATTCATAATATTATGGGGATTTTCAAATGAATAGAAATGAGAGTAATTTAAAATTTAGTATTTTTTGACTATTCAACAATAAATAAATATTTTTTCAAAAATACAGAAATTTCACCCTACGTTAACACTAATATACTGATTTTATATTATTTATATAAAATAATATTTTTAAACGTTTTATAAATTAGTTATAATATTTTTCTACAATAATAAATAAAATCCATTTTAAAAAATATATTTTCAAAGAATAAAATGAAATCAATATGAATTGATTGATTACTTAGTAAGAATTTATATATATATATATATATATATATTGAGTAGGACCTTCTATATAGTTTGTAAAGCTAATAATCTTATTTATTCTCACTAATTCAATGACTTGGTTATAATGTTCTTATTTAAATAATAGGTTTCCTATGTCATTTAATCTTAGTGTTGTGTTTCCTATATGATATTGAACATAATTTTCTTCCATTAAAATCAGGGGATGTTATATTCAAAAAAGTAAAAAACTCAAAATTTGAACATGTGCTTAAAAATATAGGGTTTTACATTTGATAATTCCTTTTTGGAAAACCCACATTGTAAAAGGTTTAATAAAACATCCTCTTAAAAAGAGGGAAAGGGAAATAAGAATGTTGTCTTGAATAATAGATAATTATGTTTTCATGTATGATAAATTTAATGGGAATTAATAATATAGACATTTAGGAGAAAACTAAAACTCATGGACTAACATGGAATGATTGAGAACATGTTTTAAAAAATTAATGACCATAAATCCATAAATTATTGATGAATTAAAAGACCATTGATTCATTAGAAATGATGTTAAATGTATAGATTTTTTATATTAAGATCCTTTTCCTAAATTTGAGGGATTATTTTTGTATCAAGATTATGATTTCCAGAAATTATACAAACTTGATATATTTTTATTCCATAAGAAGAACTCTGTCCTTTGGATGCGCTTCCATAAATTTACACATAATTTCTTTCTCCAAGAAATGATTATCCAAGATTATTTTTTCATTTATGAATTACTAAAATTATATTTTAATCGATCAAAATATCAAAAAAGAATAATGACTACTTTCTTGAGTATCTAAATATATACTAATAATAGTTGACACAAGTAATACAATATAATAAATTAATATGTAAAACCTCATTAGTAATAGTCAATTTTCAATGTAATCCATTCCAAATTATTTTATCTATAAAATAATTCCAAAACACATATGAAAAATTCATAAATTCAAAATTTTAAAATAAGTTAACTATTGTTCAACAATAAACACAACAATAATCCCCTGAACATTATAATGTTATCCTTAATGTCTTATACCAAATATTTGAATACCTCGATCACTATAAAACCAAAATTAAAAGATAACTACTTAAAAAATTAACTATATCTTTATTCCAAAAATAAATTTATAGATTATCAAATATATTATATGAAATCAAAAATGTTGTAAACTCCATCATAAATTTCTTTATCACTAAATTACTAATCATTTTCAAGGTATGTAATACTATCTAATTTACATCATCATTATCAATCATCTCTTTAAATAAACTAAACATTTTCATATTAACTTCAGGAACATATTAAAGTTTATCTTTCACATAATCTTGTGTTTTGATTAAAATATCACCTCACCTTAAAATAACATTTCTAGGTTATCATTACCATTCAACATATTATTTCAAATACTTACTAGAGACTATTTTAGAATAATATTTATATGTTTTATGATTCGTATATCCAAAATATAATCGATGTAACACTTCTAAAACATAATTATAAAATCTCACTATATGAACACATTAATTATTCCAGTTAAAAGATTTATATGGCATAGATCCCTCCTTATTATAGGAGTTAACCCCTAGATTAGGGCATTGATTAAGATAATTCCCATGTTCCCTAAAAATAATACATTAAGAATCATGGAATTTAATTGCTCTATATCTTTTATTTCCACATATATTTTTTCCCAATCATTGGTGACATTTATAAGGGTGTCACTTTCCATATCTCTCACATGAAGGAAATTGAGTCCCCTTTATACTATGGTCTTCAAATTCTTATCTCTCGTAAAAAATATCCTTCTATTTTGTAGAGTGATTGACAATTGGTTAAGGTGAGTTTTTTTAATCATATATCATGATAAATTATGTATAATAAACATAATATCATTCCCTCCGGTCACAATCCATTATGGTTTATCATAATCATCACATTTTCCATCACATTCAATGTAATCATGATTCATCATGGTTCCTAATATTGACTAAAATTAAAAATAATATCATAAGAAATTATAATTCTATCGAAAAAAAAAATTATTTATAGGATGTCTAAACTTTAGAACATTCTTTTTAATCTAATACAACTTACTTTTGACCTAGGTAATTAATTATCATCATCTATTCAAATCTTTGATAATGGTTAATAATGAAAATATGAATTCACCCAATCATATCCCTTAGGATAGTCAAAATATACATGTAGTAAGGTCATACTCATGATGAAATATAATTATGTCCATGATATACTTGATGTACTATTTTTAGGGTTCTAATCCCTAGATGCATCTGTGCTAAAAAAACACATCAACTTGTACTCTCACGACAATGATGTATTACTAGAAAAACCACATAATATACACCTTACCAAAAAAAATTATATTATCCTATACATATAATTATCCTTAATTTAATTCATAGGGTTATGCTTCCTAATATATGTTTCTCTAAATCTAGTTTTGAATGCTTCTACTACACTCTCTCTTATACCAACAGTATTGATCGCGACCTTAGTATCCCAGAATAAATGTTTAATTTATTAAATTCTTATAAGATATAAGAGATTACATCCAAAATGAACACATAGTTTATTAATCTTGGTAAACTAGATACATACTTGAATCTTACATTACATTGAAAAATATAAATTACAACATAGTGGAAATAAATATTCTATATCCATGAACACATTTAAATGCACCTTCATTATATCCAGGGAGAAGAAAAAAATAAACTGTGAGCTCAAATACTATATAATGATTACTTATAGTATATTTTATCATCAAATAAATAAATCACAATAAATATATAAAGGAATATAATTGAAAAATATGTTATTTAATTAATAAAATAAAGACAAAGAATCATATGGTAAGAGTAAATGATGATCAAATAATTCAACATATATAAACACATGAGATTGAAACTAAAACATAGATATCATAACTAATAAAATAATCACATAAAAATAAATAATTGAATTCATAATGATTAAATGAATACTGCAAGATATCTGAAATATAATGAAGAGGCTTTATGCTAGGATAATATAAACAATGGGAAAGAATACACCAAAAACCTATTTAATAAGGATATCCAACTATTTTTTCTCATGGTACCTATTGATTCACTGAGGTAATATATAATTATAGTCCCTAATGTTCCTAAAATATGTCTAATTCATTGATTATTTGAATAAAGAATACAACTTAATAAAAATTCCTTATTAAATTAACATCCATATAATATGATCTAGCATATGAACTATCAATTATTTCCCTTATTAAACTAACAATAAAAAATTTTGAGAAATAATATGTATGGAATCATTAAAAAATATCTCTTTTATAGAATAAAAGGTCTATTTTTGTTATCGAATATAAATACCATAAATAGATCTTTTAAAAAAGTATTGTTGAAAATATAATTTTCATTTTGAAATCAACTTTAAAGAGTAAAAATTTCGAGAATATTAGGGAAAATAGTTTTGATTAAAATTATCACGAAAAAATTTAAATGAATATTTAGTGAAATTAGAGGTCATGATGGGGGGAAATTTTTTTCATTCTATGTATATTAATACAAATATTCCTTCATTTTTTTAGTAAAAATCCCACAGTACATTGTTCGGAAAACAATAAAAATATTACATTATAACCATTTTTAAAATTAAAAGTAAGAAAATTGTGTTTAATAAATAATTAGATAATATAAATAACATTATTTAATTTTTCTTAAGTAAAATATGGATATGGAAGAAAATAGTTTTTGATTGAGTAGAGAAATAAAGTTGGTTTTCCTTAAAAATTGATTTCGGTATATTGAGTAATAAAATTATTTAAAATTAAATGGAAAAAATATAATTTATAGAAATAATATTTGGAGAAAAAAATATTTTGAGTTTTAGATATAAATATCATACAATCCTTCCATCAGAGACATAATAAAAAATAATCCCGAAAAATGATTAGATTGTGAAATAAAAGCATACCACTTGTGTAACATTTGAATCAAATCCCCCATTAAAAAATAACTTCAAATGAAATAATAAATAACATTAATATAAATATATTCATGATACAAAATATATAATATATAGTAGAAACACCTCATAGAAATTAGTAGGCTTATATTAACAAATAAATATCAATAGAGTGAAAATTGAGATGAATTCTCTTCCAAAGATCATACCAATGATGTGAGAATTAATCAATGAATATATTATATGTGTCAAATGTAAATACAAATATAACATTTTTTAATAAAACATAAAATAATAAAATTAAATTACACACATAATAATATAATTTCAAAAAAAATTAAAAATTAATCTCAAAAAATGGGAAGAAATTGAGTAATTAAACCCCTTACCACTTCGTAACATTCAAGTTAAATCCACTTGGATGAAATAATATGAACTGAAACATAAAATAACATGAAATATTATGTATTAAAGATATAAAATTTATAAGGGAAAACATATACACAATATAAAATAAATTAGATTTATAACAATAAAATAAGCTCCAATAAAGGGAAATTGAGATGAAATCTCTCACCTTAGGTTGGACTCGTCACAAACGTTCTTTATGTTCAGAAATAAATAAATTATGTTAATTATTTAATTTCATAATTATTTTCTTTAAATTTATTATTTTTAATACTCTATGACTTTATTACTTATATTTTTTTACAAATAAACTAAAACTCAATGACCGCTTGTGATAAATGCCACCCATAGTTTAAATGATATGTAATATGGTATATTATTATAACCAAGATCTTAAATTAGATGGTATGACTTGTAATAACTATATTATTAAAATTATATGTTTTTTTCATTCAATTTAATCATTTTATATCAATTAATTATAAATTAATATAAAAATCATTTGAATGAAAAAAAAATTCTGAAAAACTATATTTTTTCTAAAAAGAGCACTAGTCATGTTTTGCAAACTAATTTTAGAATTATTTTATAAAACTTTAATAAAATTTATTTTAAATGATGAACATAATTTTCCAAATATTAAATTAAATATTATCTTAGAGTGTTGTTTTTGATAATTTTTTAAAAATATTAGTTTTTCAATGAATATTGAAAAATATTAATTTCTATGGAAAACTCCCTTTTCTTTTCAATAATTTACAGATATCCATTTTGTTTTAAAATTGTTTTATATGAAAAATTATTAAAAACGAAATATATTTAATGTAATTTAGATAATTTTATTAAATATTTTATTTAATTGTGATATTAAAACTTTTTATACATAATAAACCTTTTCCTTTGGAAATCTATTTTTTTGACATGCTTGTGGGTTTAATTATAAATTAAAATATGCCAATTCAATTTTTTTGAACAAAATGGATTAAATATTTTGAATAATAACAATTTTTATTAATTAATAAAGTTAACATATTTTTTATCTTAATGAACAGTAATATAATAAAATATAATTACTACGACTAAGGATAAAAACATGTTTATCTGGGGTTAAACTAAACAAATAAGGGTTAAATGACGTTAAAACTTATTCAACTACTATTTTATAGACATATTTAGACACCATATCATATATTTTTCCATAATTATCAATTTTGGATACATTGAAATTTGTAAAATGTGGGCACATTTTATTCTACTAAAAATTCCAAGTGTGTCATATCCCCTATATATAAAATGACACCCCCTCTCCTATCATATTAACACTACCAATTCCACCTGGATCATAAATTCCTTACCAAAATACATTCCTAACTTTCCTCCCCAAACCAAGAGTCTATTTTGATCATAAAACCATTCTAGGAATACGTTAGTTATAAAAATGAAGAGGTTCTCCGAAGAAGAGGTATAGTTCTTAACCATGAACCTTTGTTTTATTTCTTCCTATAACTCCTTAAAACATTTTTAAAATATTATAATCAATATAAATATTACAAATAAATATATGTTATTATGTTAACCCCATACATTATATCCATATTATATTCCCTAAAATGGGAAACCAACCCATCGATCATGTGTACGATGAACTACTGCCTCGTGAACCAATGTAATTATTTTCTATCACCACATCTCAAGGATGGATATAATAATGGATGTAATTTATATATATATATATGATATTAATGACATAATTATACTTATAAAATTTTAATATGACAAAAAACCTATTATTATCCAGTATTTTGGAAAATGATAATGTCTCTCGTGCGTATGTGTGGACTACAGACTCCACATAGCGATGTGATACACTTTTCATTTTATATTGACATATATTGTAATAACAATTAATTTAATTAATATATATGACATATATGATAAAAAATGATTTTTAATGGTGATATAAAATTTAAATTTCCTTCTTTTGATATGTTAAAAAAAATGGAAATAACGATCATTCATATATACGGTCTCTTGTCTCTATGAACAGTGCCATTTTTTTCTCTCTAACTTTTAAGGATTACTCTAAACACATCTAAAACTGTATATATATATATTATATTTATATAATTTTTAAAATTATGTAGATGATTAATCCATGATCAATGTATAATGACCGAAACTACCAAATCAATACATACATGAAAAATGAAGGACTTATCACCCAGAATAGTGTTTTTAATAAAGAATTGTTAACAAACGGGTGATAAAAAGTTATAATAAAATGTTATATGTTGTAATATACATTTTTGTGGTTTTTATATATTCATAATAAATTTGTATTTATTATAAATGATTTTAAAACATGTACGAAGTAAATCAAAACTAAAGTAAGGGTTTCTTGTATCACATTTACATCTGTGATACATATGCCATATTCACCATGTATTTATATTAGGCAAGGTATATACAGACCCTAAATATGTTTTATTATTCCTATAATTAAAATTTTGTGATATAAATATCTATATTAGGATATTTATGAAATGGGGATTATGATTCAAAAGTCACCAATGTGGTAAGGTTTTATTTCCCAACCTCGTTATTATTCAGGAATATTTATGTTGAAGTCTCCAAAAAGGGAATTATTTGGACTTTATATTATAATCACAAAATATTTATTAAACTATTTTATTCATGAACATTTAATGTAATAGTATCTATTTTCTCTCATTGGTACATAAAATTATTGAGAAAATGTTTTTTATGAGGAACTGACATTATTTTTCCCTATGGTCAATTTTTTTTCTTTAATATTCATATTTTCTAAAAAACCTATTCCAAAATGTTTTCAAAATTATCTAAATGTTGTAATAATAATTTTTTTACTCATTTATAAATTTTTAATAAATAGTTTCAAAATAATATTTTCATCATTTTCCAAATTAGGTATTTTTTTCTTAATTTTAACAAAAAATGTTAATGAAATTATTATTTTAACATACATAGAATGTACAAAATTTCCTATTGTGATGAAAAATTATTTCATTGAGGATTCCATTTAACATTTCCAAAATTATTATCAAATAATTTTTTTCCTAATATTCTATAAATTATTAGTTTTTAAAAAATATTTTCAAAGTGAGATGGGTATTTTCCCCAAAAATGTTTTTAATTATATTTTTATGGACATTCCATTCATCAATGACAAAAATACTTATAATAATTATGATCTATTGGGGATAGCTTATATGGATACCACAATTATGATTTTTCTCGATGTTTTAGGATCAATTTTACTGGGGATTTACTATTTTGATAGCATTCTCCATATTACTTTGGATGGTTTATGATTATGTTTATTGATTGATAAAATTATTAACATTTCATATGATAATATTTCAATATGAATTTTCATATCGATTATATTTCTCCCCTTATAATATGAGGGACACATTAGACTTAATAATTGACGGGTGGGGTTCAGCCCCTCAATGAATCTGCAGGTCTCATGAGACATAAAAGATTTTGTATTTGGATGAGGCCTTACCCATTTATGTATGATGTGTTGGAATAAGGAATTGTCAGTATATTATAATTTTCAACATTATTCATTCCCATATTACAAGATTCATTGTTGATTTCCTTGTGATTATTTGAATACTTATAATATCTATAGATAATTTTCAAGATTATGTGATAATTTATATGAAATTATTTGATCATTGTTTATTCCATATATATTATTATACATTATAAAGTTATTGATTAAATTTAATGTGTTTTCATTTATTTACTTTTCCATACTGTTTACTCCTCTTCTATTCATGATAGCTTCAACTGTACAAATAACCTTCCTGAGGATCTGATCTCACCTCTTTATTATGATTTCTCTTTATAGGATTTTGAAAAATGTTTTATGAATCATATGTATTGATATTCTGAATTGAATAGTGGTGCACTAAAAAAATACAATGTTTTATTTTATGTTTTCAAATGTAATTGTATTTTCAAGTATGTATCCACTTTTCTAAGACTATTAAACTACTAGATCCATTATGATGTGATCACTTGTATCTAGAACCAAGGTAATGAAGTGTCTACCAAATCTATGCTACTAGGTTCATGGTATTTATATTATTCCTATATTATTTTTAATAAAATTTTATATTTAATTACATAATCAATTAAGTTCACATCAGATGTTTTGACGATATTCAGTTCATATGTACAAAGTGCCTTAGGTTGTTTGACAATGGTAAAATAGATCATTACTCCATCCCCTATAGAATAATAATTATGGATTTATTATCATTTTTATGAAAATTATAATTATTAATTTTATCGTGAAATATAGTAATGTAAAATGAACTACGTTACAATCTTGGAGATGGTAAGTCATATGTACGAATGAGCACCTCTTCCATTTTTCAATGATCAGGATGGAAGGACAGTTTGTATTATATAATATTTCAATAATGATAATTAAATAATAAATAATATATTATTTCTTTAAATAGATGTATATATTCCATTCATGTGATGTTGTAATGAAAAACATATCACATCACTTTGTGGAGGTGTTAATTCACAGGGAAACATGAACAACACTATCATATTTAAATGAATAGTATTTTAATAAAATATATGATATATTACATTTAAATAATGAAAAATATATCATTAATAATATATATATATATATATATTAAATCCTTCATTAAATCCATTTGTGAGTGTTGGTGATGTAAAATTAATTACTTCGCATCAAGAGGCGACAATACCCTATACAGATGAATAGTGTTTTTTTTCACATTTGATTGAAATAAAGATGGATATAGTGCATTTTATTAACCTAAAAACATACTAGTTTATGTTATACACTTATTTTATCATATAATCATTGTTTTACATGTTTTAATGTATCTATAGGAATAAATAAAAAATGATCCATTAAGAACGATACCTCTTCTTCAAACAACCACTATAGAATTACACCAAAATTATTAATAGGAGGTTTCATTAATAAAACCAATGCCTCTAGGACTTGTGAATGGATTTAATTGGGTATTTTTTAGGGATTTTCTGAAACAAATTGTTTTTGAGGTGTGGTGAAAAGAGGATAGGATGTTCTCTTTTATGAGTTAGGGAGGGGAACTTTTAGAATTTCATAAAATATTAAATTAGCATAAAATAATTTTCATGGGGAAAAGGATCCAAAATGATATAAGTATATTATTTCATGATTATGGGTCAAAATATTATCATCAAATGGACTATTTACATTTTTGTATTAGGTTTTTACCCTCATCTCTTTTATTTTAACCTATATTAACCCATTTTTAATGTTACTGTGATAATAATGATTTTAGTCCATAGGTGTCAATATAGTTAATAAAAAAGATAAATCGTCCAATAAATGGACCATTTTCTATATTTTATAACATATCTAAATCACTTGGTTGAAGGTATCACTTTTTTAATTTTAAATAATTGAATAAAATATTATTTGTTATAAAATATCATAACTATCATTTTTATGATTATTCTTGTAATTTGACTTTAAAACATCTTTAAATTAATTTAATTCAAATATAATTCTTCCAGGCATCATTAATATGTTAAATTTATCTAAAAAATTCATAAGACAAAATAACTAATTCAATTTATATTATTTTTAATATTTTCTAAATCATTTATTTTATTTTTCTATTAATTGAATAAATTTTTTCTAGTGTTGTATAAAACATTATGGTAAATATTTCATTACTAAAAATTAGAAGTATATATTCATGATAAAAAAAATTTATCATTAAAATTAATATTTATAATAAAACTTATGTCATTTTTATTCTTAGAAAAAATATTATAATTATTAAATGTAAAAATGTGATATTGTTTTCTTTATCATTTAATTTAATATTTTAAAAGTCAAATTCAATGGAAAATTGCACCAAGTGGCCATATAATTCATAATTGGATAAAAATAACTAATCTAAACTAATTAAATATGATAAATTTAATCTTTATGGTTAATAATTAGTTAATATCATGTTATTTTTATCCTTAATTACCAGACTAACCCTTTTACTACGGTGATAAATTTTTACTATTTAAAAAAATCATTATGAAAAAAATTAATTTAACCTTAATTAAAAATATTAATTATAATTATTCCTTGAGTGGAATATATTTTACAAAATTCAATCACTATAAGGGGTTGAAATTGATTTTATAATTATCTGACAATGTGCGATGAAAGAATAATTTTTGAAAAAAAAATGTTTTTTAAGGATAAAAGTAATTTTATATTATCCTAAAGTATAATTTTGATTCATATATGTTTAATTATATTATTTATAACTTAAGGATATTCATCTGAAAAATGTATCATCTTGAAAATATTTGGGTTATTTTTCAATTATAATAATTAGAAGTATTTGAAAAATCGGTATGTTTTTAGAATTGGAAGCTCTCTCACCCATGCTCAAGGGTTTCCTCTTCTCCTACCTTGATAAAGCCTTCTCCATTTATAGTTTTTTATTTCCTCCAATCTCAATCCAACTTCCTCACATCCTAGGGTGTCCATGTTCCTTCTCCCCGATGGCCCTTGCACTGGCCTTCGCAGAGGTTACCTCTTCGTTTTGATCTCCTCTTCCGATGGACTATTTTAATTTTTGGGATCTTTCATCTCATTGCTTTTAGTCTTACTTTTCATTTTTCTTTTGTGTTTATAGTATTTTTAATATTAATTTTTGTTTCCTGAATATTTCATTCATGCTATAATCACATGAATCTTTGATCCAAACCCCACATTGGTTTGACCCAAAGGTGCTCTGGTGGTTTGGGATTAAGTTGAAGTTAGTGATTGATAGATATTCCTCTTGGAAAGTTGACCACCTATTCTCTTGATTACTACCCCATTTTACTATAATCCATATTGTTTTTATAGGAAGGTTTTTGAGGTAGGTTTTGGATGGTATTGGTGGATGCGTTCAGAGTCAAGGACACATCTCAATAGTGTAGCTCCAGTATCCTGGTCTTCTACTTGGGAGAGATTCCAATTTATCCAGTTTGGTGTGTGGTAATGTTCCAGTGACACTTTTTGTGGTAGTGTGTTTTAGTATTGGATTTTTTCTAGTAAAGAAGGCTCATTGTTTTTATCCCCCAATGATTCTCTTATTTTTTGTGTTGTTTGGATCATTGATGTTTCATTTTGTGATTTTCGACGATGAAGCAGGATTCTCTCATCTGTGTTGTGGGTGATGATGTCAGCAATGGGGTGTTTAGTACCTTGGCCCATAGAGGCTCCCATAGATAAAGGCATGTCATGTAAGGTCACAGAGGCTATGGTTTCACATCCTATCACTTCTTTTTGACTTTGACGATGGCTTGATCTTATCCCCAGTTTTTCAGGATGGTTTGGTTTGGTGGTTTTCTTTTCTTCCTCCTCGATGAAAACATTAGTGTCCAGTGTGGGATTTTCTATTCAACATCAATGAAATTTTGGATTTTATGGTTCTATTTTTGATGGTTTATGTTTTCATTGTCTTTAATGATAGTGTAAATGTCCATTGTTTTATTCATTTCCTGATTTTTGAAAATTCAATTTCATTTTTCCTAGGGAGGTTTTTATAGGCCTGGATGTAGTGGTTAAATATGAAAGAATGAGAAGGATTTTTATTGAAATTTATCACTGTTTTTGTGGATGATTATGGTGATATTGTTTTTTTGGGGGTTCAAAACTTTAGTTGGCATTCATCTCACGGTTCACAGCCCAATATGGTGTAAAATACACTTTGCCTGAAACTTGAATTTGACGTTGTTTATGGTGTTTGTCTTTTTTGAAATTTTAGAGTTATGTTTTTTTTTTGTTCTTGATGTTTTGAATTTAATATTTCGTAATTGTGAGGTTCACACTCAATCTTAAATTGGTTTATGAAATATTCAAAAAAATGATTTGTCGAGTGGTATGTTTTTGCTATTAAATAAAAACTCAATTTTTTATAAATCCCAAAATTAAACACTAAGATAAATTTGATATGATGATTTCAAAAATGATATTAATTTTTTCAAATAAATATCCAAATTTTACATAAATTATTTATAATATTTTATCTTGAAATTCAATGAAATCCATTATTGAAGAAAACATATTTTTGAAGAATAAAATGGAACTACTGAAAATTAAGTTATTTTTACTAAGCATTTCTGACATAGTAAAATTCTAAAATAATAACATTGTATTCAATAGTGTGTATGAAATGAAATACCGATCATAAAAGAGAATAAAATACAACAAGAAATTACAATATATTTAATTTTGAATAAATTTTATTTCTTTGATAGCTTATAATAAATGCAACAAAGAATTTTTTTTGATAGCTAGCGTTACATGCAAAACCGAGTTTTAATTATCATTAATATATTAATTTATATTATTATTTAGTATGAAGATTATCATCTAGATGATGGAATAGAGTGTATAAATAATATAAAATATCTTATAAATATATGTATTGTATACATTTTTATATTTTATCTATTTATTATAAATAAATAAAGTATCATTTAAGAGAAAAAAAATGATTCTGAAAAATTGTATTTTTATAAAAGAAGGTTTAATCATTATTTGCGCATAGAATTTATTTTTTTAAAGAATTTATAAAATTTATATGAAAAAATAATTTTATTTTTCTAAATTGGAATATCATATTTATCTTAGGGTGATTTTTGGTATTTTTGTTTTTGAAAATATTCATTTCTGATGAATAATGAAAAATACTGAATTTTCATTATAAAATTATCATTAGTTTAATAATTTATAATGTTAAACTATATTTTTAATTTATTTTTCAATTAAAATGGTTAAATTATATATTATTAAATCCAATTTATTTCATTAAAATCATTTTAATATTTAATTTTGATATAAAAACATTGTAAACTTTGAATATTTTCATTTTAAAATCTTGCTTTCTTGTCACATATATAGGACTAATTTTAAATTTTAAAGTTCCAATTTTATGATTTTAATTTATTAAAATGGTTTCCATATTTGGAATCATCATAATTTATAATTTTTTATAAGTTAAACATAATTTTTTTACCGAAATGAATAGTGAATGTAGTAAAAATTTATATCTGTGTTTAAGTTAAAAATTGATTTACCTGGGGTTAAATTATAATGATATGTGTAAAAATGACCTAAAATTTTATATAAATTTTATTTAATGAGTTTATTTATAGCATGGCCTTCAAATTATATAAAATATTGAAAGTATTGTCTACTTTCCTTGGAATATGAACTATATAATAAGTTACGTAAAGAAAAAGGAAAAAAGATACCTTTCTACCATTTAATTTATATAATGATTTGAGATAGGGATAGAAACAACATTGGTTCATTTATATATATTATTTTGAAATATAACTGATTTTTTTATCATAATAATTAATTTTTTATTTTTAGTGATGAATTAGTTGATTAAAATGCTGAGGAAATTCCCACACTATAATTATTTAGCTAATAAAAATAAAATAATTGATAGTAAAAATAATAAAAGTGGATCAAATTTAATTAATTATTGTGTTTTATTATTTTTTAAGATTAATATGTCATGATACAATGGTTTGAACATAATATATTTGAATTCCATCATTTTATTTATATTTTTAAATCTAGTTGAAATAAATAATGTCAAAACTGTCGTTAATTCCATTATATAATAGAGTGTATTTTAATAAATGATTTAAAATTTCACTACCCATCCCCTAGGGGCCTATTCCATGACTACCCAAATCATGCCTTCGATAGTCTAGGGGATGACGACTAGCACTGAGTAGGCATATCCCACAAATGGGAGGAATTTTCCTTAGTATCTGTACACACACACACATCTCCATGCCCAAAATGATGAAATATAAAAACACTATGTAGAAAAAGAATGAATACACTAAGATACCAACCAAAAAGTATAATAGTGGGAAACTGGAAAGTAAACAAGGTTTGAATACAAGCCCAAAAAAAGAAGAGTCGGTAAAAGTGAACACACAAGTTCCTAAAAGTCATCCGTAGAAAACCCTACCTGGAGGGTAGGTGTACAAAAGCTTCCATAAGTCATGGAATCACACCACATATTTCTGATATCTATAAGAACCACCAAGTCATGGTTCACCTAGGAATCCTTCAAAATTTCAATCGTCTACATAATACATGACACATGCGGTGAAAGATCGTGCATAGGTGAGTAAAACAATACATAGTAGGGCTCCCCAAAACCAAAATGGAATACCAAAAATAAATACACCAAGTACAGTCATCTCTACATAGGTATATGTTTGTAACACATATAAAAAGGATATACAGATATACTCATGACCACCCATAATGTAAAGATGTAAGTCACAACCAATCCTCTCTATAAGATTCTGCTCGAGGTGTACTCATTCCGGGATAACTCACTCATCAAGCCATAATATCATCAGATAATCTCATGAAGAGGTCCCACTAATTTGGGCACCACCCAAAGATAAATACAGTAATCAAAGATCATAACATATAGAGAGGGGATCCTTCCCAAAGAATACCAAAAACCCAATTTTTATTATCTCACAATGTCGGGGATCCTTCTCAGAGAATACCAACAATCCTATCGATGTGGTATATAACGTAGGGGATCCTCCTCTGAGAATACCAACAACCATACCTATATGGCCCACTAGATAGAGGACTAATTCCCTATTATTGTTTGTCACGTAAATTCCTACAAAATACTATTAGGGGTGATAGAGGACCTTTATAGACCCAAGGAGGGACACCATAACTCTATACAAGATTTTACCTCTAGAGGGGACTACAATCCAGTGATGTGGACGTAATAACGTACTAAACCCTCAAGGAAATAACCAAGGGAAACTATCCAACAATAATGGTCTGAGCTAAAATCCCACTAAACCATCTCAAAAAGGACCATCTCGTCACAAGGATCCCAACTCCATAGATGGTTCATCAAAAAGAAATTCCATTTGAAAGTTACAACAATTTCTTTGAAAGTGTTTTGAATCAGGTTTGGTCTGGGTCTGACCTGAACCGGTTTAGCCCAGTCGAACCAGCTCATCCTATTGAACTCGCCCTGTTGGAGTGCCCCGACCCCTATGCTCTAGCCTACATGCATGGGTAGGTCTTGATGCAATGCATGTGGTCTGTTGGACCACATGCCTCCCATCAATGTGGCACCACCATGTTCCATGCAGATAGCTCGTGCCTCTGGAAACCCCATGGCCTCGTCACCCTGAGTTCCTCCTATGAGGCACTAAGCCACAATCCAGCTAGCCACCGCTTATACGACCTTGCTTCACCACATTCCCCAGTCAATTCCACGACCTCCTGCCATGGCCCATGCCTTCTAGCCCCAATTTAGACTTCTATATCGCTCTGCATCTTCCCCCCACCTTACTGGTGATTGTGTCCCGCCTCTCGTCGTCCACCTAGACCGGCCTGGGCTACTGCATTCGGATGCCATCGTACGCTACCTTATTATGCCACTACCCTAGACAAATCATTCCACTCCTACCATCACTCCTTCATTATTCCATCATGGGGTAAAATCCTTTGATCTATAATAATTTCACCATAAATTGGGTTTGTAATGATCAATCATTCAATTAGGGTTTCAAAGTGCGAGGAGAAGATGGAAGATCGAACAATGAAAACGAGAGATTTATGGGAGAGAATAAAATCACATGAACACCTAAAGAATGTATCTTGTCCTTTGTTCATGTTGGCCTTGATTTTTTTCTTATTAGAATGGATAACGAAAAAATATAATCATAGCGATCTACCACCCATAAACCCCACAATTTAACAATCCACCAAGAGATATCGAAATGCGGATCATCCAATTAGTTGGTTGGTCCGCATTCAACATTGAATCTAAAAAGGGGAAAGTAAATCACAAAGAGATAAAACGCCCTTCCTCGTTGGGTTTAATTATCAACGAAGAACAAATTTGCGCCACAATCATTGGAAGGATCCTTTAATTTCATTACATGTCGATCATCGATCCATGATCTGGTCCTAGTTCGCCTAGGGAAAATTATCCAAGATATCACTAGATATTATCCGACTTTCCCAAGGTTATGCATCTAACACTGTAATTTCTTCATAAGGATGTTTTTTGTGGAAATCATCGATGTGTGAAAAAAATAATTTATATTTAATTTATTTAATGATGGTTATGAACTTTTATGGTTTTCACAAAGGAGACATGCACTAATAAAAGTTAAGTCATGCATAGGGAAAACACCACATTAGAAATTCAATAGTGGTCTCATATTTACAATCCAATTCTCTGTTAATTATTTATTAGGATTTGAAACAAAATTAATTTTGTTTAATTGTTTTATTTATGGTTACGTCCCAAAAATATCATTCATAACAAACCCACGTCAGTCGATGTTATCCCTCTCCTAAGGTAAATCTGCTACTCTAAACACAACAGTGGCCATAGATTTTTGATTGAGGCACCCATTTAATAGGTATCCCACTTTCTCAGGAAAACCACATGCACAGAATATTAAAAAAATCAATGAACTGTTCTGAGAACATTGGGCGTCGGAATCACACACCGTCTCAACACATGGTCTTATAATTTTTCCAAATAATTTATAAAAATGAATTCAGGAAAATATGATTCTTTAAATTCTCTCCACCTTAGTGATTTACATCCCTGAAAGCCTGACCAAGGTCTACCCAAACAGATGAGGTTACTGAGCATAAATCTAAGCCTCCTACTCCCATGTACTCTCCTGGAGATTCCTATGCTTTCACAGAATGTGAACTCAAGGAATCAATCACCCACTAAGAATCCTCCCAACTCCAGAAAAAACATTTACCATGAAACCCTATATCATTCCCTCAAGAGCCTGAATATTCCACTTAGTCTATTCATCCACTTGAGGATGAAACACCATGCTCAAGCATAACTTATTCCCAAATTCCTTCTGTAATCCATTCCGCAATCTGGTTGTGAAATGAGCATCACGATATGAAATGATCATTGATGTAACTCCGTGAAGCCAAACTATCCCCTACACGTAGAGGCATCCCAAGATCTCTATTGAACTCTTCTCCTAGATAGATAGATAGTGTGATGACATGGTGAGTCATTCAATGATCACCCAGATAGTATTGTGTTTCCTATATGTTCATGGTAAATCCATCACAAAGTCCATTGATATCTCATCCCACTTCCACATTGGAACCTCAGGAGGTTGGTTCAAGCCCACTGTAAACCTAGTGCTTAGCCTTCACTTTAAATAAAGTGTGGCATCGATAAACAAACTCTTCCACATCCTTATTCATACTAATCCCCCAGAACTGACATCAAAGGTCCTGGTACATCTTCTCCATGACCGGATGTACTGCTAAATGGGATGTGTGGAACTCCCTTAGAACCTCCTCCCACAATGCCACTGGCATAATTGTGAACCCTCTAAAAATAATGACATTCTCCCTACCTATCAAATATCCATTAGGGGTATTCCATGTGGAAAACTGAGTGCATTGGGTATCGTAGATAATATTTCAAAGTTGTGCCTCCCAGACTATCTGTAAGAGTGGAGGGGTGACAACCATCGAATGGAGGTAAGCCACTCCATCTCCATCCATAAAGGACATCTGAATATAGCCCACTTCTCTGATGCCTCGGTCAACAACTTCAAGATAGATCTCATATTAATAGGGTCTTCCACCACATTTCCCTTCCCAAGAGTATAGAAAATATCAAATTCATAATCCTAGTGGAACTCAAGCCATCACCTCTATCCATATTCTTCTGAGAGATGATATACTTGAGACTCTTTTGGTTAGAGTAGATGGTAAACCACTCACCCATTAGGTAATTTCTCTATATATTAAATGTGAATACTACCACCACTAGCTCAAGATCATGGTTCACATAGTTCAACTCATTCTGTCATAACTAGAACGAACCATAGGCAATCAATAATTTCCCATGCATCCGAAAATAACCAAGCTTGGTCCCTGATGCATTGCAAAAAACTATATAACTGACACCCTCCTTTGGTAATCTAAATATGGGAGTTCTCTTCCACCTCCTCCTTAGCTATGAAATTCACTACTGGCACTTCTCTGTCCACATGAAAGGCTAACCCATCCATGTCAAATTCATCAAGGGTACTGCTACTCTGGAAAAGTAGGGTACCAAAAATTGATATTACCCAACCAAACCTAAGAAATATCACACCTCGATTACACTCTTAGGTGGATCCCAAGAATGAACAACCTCAATCTTCACCAGATCCACTTCGACTCCAGCCTCTGAAATGACGTGTCCCAGAAAGTGGACCTCTCGAATCTAGAACTAACACTTTGAGGGCTTCTCATAAATATAGTTCTCTTAATGTGTGTCCAGGACCATCCTCAAGTGTATCGTGTGTTCCTCCTTGAATGCTGAGTACACTAGGATTTCATCAATGGAGACAACTATGAACTTGTCTGAATAATGCTGGAAGATCCTATTCATGAGCCCCTTGAAAACTGATTTGGAGTTCTCCATGCCAAATGACATCAATAGGTACTCATAGTGGCCATACCAACATCTGAAGTTTGTCTTCGGTACATCCTCATCATGTACGGTAAGTTGTTGATTGCCAGATTAGAGGTCAATCTTCGAGAACCACCTCCCTTTAGAAAATCAAAAAGGCCATCAATCCTCGATTTTGGGTAATTGTTCTTCAATGTCACTTGATTCAGGCACTGAAATCCCACCAAAAAACTCATTCTCATGTGTACCTTCTTGGAAAATAAACCTGGAGTTTCCCCGGGTGAAACATTGGGTCTCACAAATCCCTTCTTCTACAGGTCCTCCAACTTTAATCTCATCTCAAAATGATCTATGAGAGCCATCTAATATGTTGGTATTGATATCTATGTAATCATGGGGTATAAATCAATGAAACATTCTACCTCCCTATGGGGAGGTAATATAGGGACATCCTCAGGAAATACATCCTCATACTCTACCAATACTGCAGGAAACTGAGGACTCCGATCATCCACTCCACTAAGGGTGAGTATAGACAAATGGTGAGTAATCGGCTTCACCATCCTATGAGTAAGTCCATCCTAGGCTACATGCATTTCCTTTTCACCAAAAAAGGAAAACCTACTCCAATCATTGTGGATACACCACACTTTTCACATAAAAAAGTCAATCTAAGTATGAACTGAGGATAACCACTCCATTCTAAGAATTATGTTGTATGGCCTTAACACCTCTACTAAGAGATCCCAACCTAAACTCTCACCTCCAAGAGTAAGGTCACACTATCGGAACAAGTTTGTGATAATCTAATCCCCTCTCATAATATTCTCTTATCATAAGGGTCGAGTCAACTGTTCTACCGGAATATCTAAGTCGCAAAGAAGATTCATAGAAACAAATTAATGACTTGTAATGGTGTCGATTAAAACTGTATCTAAGGTGGAAAAGACATAGATCATATGGTGTATCATCCCTAGAGCCTCTCAGTAATATCCCTCCATCATCTGCAGCTTTCTTCATCCTCATCCACCTTCTCCCACAATCTATGGTGGACCACATCGGGATGGTGGTGGTAATGGGTCAAACATCTGACCACCTCATACCTCCCCATCTTCTCCTCTTCCATGTATGACACCATGCGAACCATCCTGTTCCTACCTATGCCTCTTCCTCGGTGGTCCCTCAACTATCTACTGATCAACTGTATGAATGGTCAGACAATCTCATGCTAGTTTCCTCGATCGTGACATGAGTAACATAGTTTTTTCCCATAGCTATCTTGAGCCACCCATGGATCTCCTCTTTTATTTTAGGACTCACTTGGATCCATGTGATTGTTTTCGGATACCTTCTGCCAATATCTCTGCACCTTCCTGACCATTGTTGATGAAAACTAGTTATATTTGTCCTGCTAAGGAACACTCAACCTCCAAGTCTCTCTCTAGAACCACATCATAGTTAGGAATTCAAAAAGATGTAATGATGGCTCAGATGTCCCTATGCAACCCTTTCTCGATGGTTCAAGCCTTGAATTACTAATCATGTATCATATCCACCATATACATTGAAAGGATTTTATTCCTCTATTAATACTCAGATACCAACACGTCATCATACCGGAGCTATAGAATATCCTGGATATGCCTAGCCCTTAGCTAATAGGTGAAAACTCCTTTCTGAAAAGGTTATCAAATTCTGTCCACAGAAGAGTCACCTCATCATAATATCAGGTAACTAAACCCTGCCATTTCCCTACTAAGCCATATAGAAGGATCACTTCCAAGACCACCATATGATCTGCTGGTGTCCTGAATAGAAATAAAACTTGGAACACCACTTCAATCCATTCCCCATTCCCCTATATTTTAGTCTCACCTCATAACTTGAGGGGTCTCTACTATTGAAACTCATGAAGCACACTCATACAGTTCTCCTCACTTGTTGGTACTACAAGTACCATGCGCTTAACTACAGGTGGTGGTATAGATGGTGCACCACTTGTAGATGTTATCTCCAGTAAAAATATTTATATCGATGTCTCTTCACTAGCCGGATCACCCTCTTGATCATGTAATGGAATCCTAGATGGTTGTCTGTGTGTAGGCACCTTGATATAAAACAAGATGGACCACATTCAATCAAGTATATCTAGAGAGATGACTCAAGAAGAACATGGAAAACACAAACCATTCCTATATGATGTATGTAACATTGATTCCTTGCAACCAGTGTTTTCATGTACCAAGTTGATAATCAGGTGTCCAGTGTCCTAGTGTATGGATACGTCAGCCACCACACCAATACTAGAGTCCCTAACCTGGAATCCTAACTCGAAACACTTAACACAGTTTCCCCAAACCAAACTCACGGTATCTTGTTCCTTAAGTAGAACCAACCCCCTTTGATACCACTTAGTCACAACCCATCCTATAGGGGATCGTTCCCTAACTACCCCAATCCCACCTCCAATAAGATAGGGTATGGTGACTAGAATCGAGTGGGAATATCTAAAAAATGGGAGGAATTTACCTAAGTACCTATACACACACACACATCTCTAAGATCAAAATGATGGAATGTAAAAACAAAAAGTATAAAAATAATGAATACACTAAGATACCAACAATAGAGTATGACCATAATTAAATAAAAAGTAAATAGGGAAAGAATAAAATCCCACCAAAATAAGATTCTGTAAAATTGAACACACATATTCTAGAAACTCATCTATAGGAAACCCTACCCGAAGGTTAGGTGTAGGATAGCTGTTAGAGGCCATAGAAGAACACGACACCTATCTAATCTCTCAAATAACCAACTGGTCCCGGTCCACCTCGGACTCAATCAAAATATTGATCATCTGCACAAGACATGAAACATGTGGGAAAAGCCAATGTGGGGGTGAGTAAAACAACACTCAATAAGACACCTCAAAAACAGAAGGGAATACCAAAAAGAAATACACTAAGTATAGTCAACACTATAAAGATATATGTCTGTAACACATATACCAAGGATATCTTGATATACTCATGAACAGACACAAAGTAAAGAGGTAAGTCACAACCAATCACTACCACAAGATTCTTCTCGAGGCATGCTCATTCTAGGAGAACTCAATCCTCAATCCATAATATCAACGAAGACTCTTGTGAAGAGGTCCCACTAATTTGGTCCTACCGAAAGAGAAACCCACTAGTCAAATATCAGAACATAATGAGAGGGGATCTGTCCTATAGAATACCAACAACATAATCTTTATTATCCCACAATGTAGGGGATCTTTATCAAAGAATACCAACAACCCTACCGATGCAGTTTGTAACATAGGGGATCCTCCTATGAGAATACCAACAAACCTATTGATACGGCCCACTAGATAGAGGAATAACACCCTATGCTCAGAGGTCACATCAATTCCCAAAAAAATCCATCAGGGGTGATAGTGGACTCCTCTTGTCCCAAGGAGGGATACCATAACACTATCTTGGGAATTAAACTCTAGAGAGGAATATTATCTAGTGATGTGGACATAATACCATACTAAACCGTCAATGAAAGAACCAAGGTAAAATATCAACCTATACTTGTATAAGCTAAAAAAACCCATAAAGCTGTCTAAAAAAGTACGATCTCATCGTAAGGTTTCCAACACCATAGATGATTTGTTAAACGGACCATTCATTTGAATGTTAAAGCTATTTTTGTGTAAGAGGTCTGACTCGGGTCTGGTCTGGGTCCAACCCGAACCAGCTCAACCCGATCGAAGTGGCTCGGCATGCTGGGCCACTAGGCATAACCCACAAGGATGTTGGGCTTGACCTACTTGGCTGTTGGACCTGACCCCTCTGCTCTATCCCACACGTGCATGCTGCTTATGTTGCGCCACATGCGGTCTGCTAACCCGTGTGCCTCCTATCAATGCAGCACCGCCGCATTCAAAAAGGATGGCCTTCACCTTTGGATTCCCTACGACATCATCATCATGGGTTCTTCCAACAATGAACAATCCATGTTCATGTTGACTGATTCATATGCAGCCTTGCATTGCATCATTCCCCGGTCGATGTTGTGGCCTCCTGCCACAGCCCGCGGCTGCCGGACATGCTGACACCAATGCGGCCTTCTGTTGCACTCTACCTCCACTGGCCATCCCACCGGCAATCTCACTTTTTCGTTTTCTATCCACTTGGTCTGGTTGGGGCTGCCACCATGTACTTCTGCATTGTACCGTTGTACGCCACCTTCCCGGCCAAATCGCCCCACGCCTACCATCTCACCTATGCTATGCTGTCAAGGGGTCAAATCCTTCGATCTCAGATCATTTTTCCATATATTGGGGTTGAAACGATCAATAATTCACTTATGGTTTCAATGAACGGAGAGAAGATAAAGAATCATGCAAAGAATTAGAGAGATTGAGGGGAGAGAATAAAAGAACATGAACACCTAAATAATGGATCTTGGACTTTTTTCGTGTCATACTTTATTCATTCTTGTTAAAAGTGAGAATGAAAAAATCTAATGAGAAAGATATATCACCTATCAACCCAAGAATTTTACCATCCAACAAGAGATACCAAACTGAGGATCAACCTGTTTGTTGGTTGGTCCGAATTTTCCGTTGAATCTAAAAAGGGGAAAGGAAATCAAAAACAGATCAAATTACCAACTCATTGGGTTCAAATTCTAATGAAGAAATAAGTTTCTTCATGATCATTGTTAGTATCCTTTGATTTGGACATGCGCTGATTGTCGATACATGATATGGTCGTCGTTCACCGATGGAAAATCCTCCAAGATCCTCCTAGAGATTCTATAAAGTTCCCAGGGTTATGTGGATGACTCTGGGATTTCATCATAAGGAGGTTTTTAAAGTAAATCATCACTGCTTTAACAAAATAATATATCTTTAAATTATTTAATGATGATTAAATCCTTTTTGGGTTTCCACTAAAGACCCACGCGACTAATGTTAACTCGTACCTAGGGAAAACAACACATTATGAACTCAATGGTGGTCTCAGATTTCCAAACTGTGTATCTGTTTTTGAGTTATCGGGATTTGAAAATAAATTAATTTTCATTTAATAATTTTATTTTTTGTTATTTCTATAAAATATCATTCATATAAAACCCACATTGTTTGTTGTTAGGTCTCACCTAAGGTAATGTCGCTACTCTAAACACAATAGTGCACTCAGATATCTGATCTGGCCACCCATTTATGAGTTATTTCACTTTCTCAGGAAATCCAATCATGCGTGCTATTAAAAAATTAATATTTTTCAATGAACTGTTTCAGGTACATCGGACCTCAGAATCTCATTCCATCTCAGCGCTTGGTCTCAAAATTTTCCAAAATAAATTGCTATAATAAATTTAGGAAAATAAGATTCAGTACATAAAATTACTAAAAAAATAATATTTTTTTCAATGTTATTTTAAAATTTTAATAAATATACAATATATTCCATTTACGGACTAATAATTATTTTATAGTGACCATTTTTACCGTGAAATAGTAATAAAACTTTTTTAGCATGGTTAAGGTTAAAAGTTGTTTTTTCACATTACATACGTTTATGTTAAAATTAATTTTCCACACACATAGGTTTTTTATTTAATAAATTGGATTTAATATTCATAATTAGTGGGTCTAAATTATATATTAAGGATAAATTTATTTTAGTATTAATGGATAAATTAATTTTTTTATAAAACTAGATACCAAAATGAAAAACAAAAATGGAAAAAAATAAGAAAACATAGGAGTGAAGGAAAAAATTATTTAATTATTTTCTTTTATTGTGTGTTGGAGTTTTGGTTAGACATTAAATTCCATTAAACCTATTAATTATCAAAATTGGAGTCAATTTAGGTATTTTTTACCTCCCAATGGTGAATACTTTTGTGTATTTACATGAATAACACTCCTCAACTATAAAAGGGTAATCACTCCCCTCACTTCTTCACACATCTCAAGGCATTTGGATCATCCAAATGCAAGGCTAATAACTTCCAAAATTTCCTATTATAATAATATAATCCTTATTTTGTATATAAATCTAACATAGTAAGGCTTTAGTGCAAACATAAGGAGGATTCCCAAAGAAAATGTAATGTTCTTCAACAAGTGTCTTTATTTTAATTCTTTATGAACCTCCTTAAATTCTTATTATTTCATGATGATGTAAAAATTGTTTTACCTCCCATTTAATAGGATTTTTATAATATTTTACTAACATAAAACCATCTACACTTCTATAAAATGGGTTATGAAATCATCATTCATGTCTACCGTGGACTACCTCCTCGTGAACTAATGTTGTTCGTTTTTCAATTTTCACCTCTCAGGGTTTGGTAAGATGATGGAAATAAAGTATATATATGATATTTATAACAGATTTATTCCTCATTATTAACTATATCATATATATATATATATACCCTCCATTCTATAGTAGATATGATAATTTCACTCATACATAGGGCATATAATCGCCTCGCGGAGCGAAGTGATTCATCTTTCACTAATGCTTATCATGAACGGTGATAATGATAATGTTAATTATTATATGTGATATACATGAAATAATTATTATATTAAGGAAATATTTATCATTTTTTAAAGATAATATATATATATATATCATTTTCTTTCTTTCCTACTCACTCATGTAAAGTTGATAACATTGTTAGTGTACATGTGGACTACGGCCTTCACAAAGCGATGCACCTATTAGCCCAAAGGCCTTATTTTTTATTTTTATTATGGATAATACTCCCTTTTAAGGGTTTAAGGGGAACTCGTACATGACCCTTAGGCCCAAGGCACAAGGCCCGACAAACCCGCAATACATGACTCAAAGGCCCAGAGGCATACCATGCCCAATACATGACCCGTAGGCCCAGCCCACTTGAACTTCCCCTTCCCCAGATTTTTTCATCATTGATCACCTATCTCCCCACCTTGCATTGCTAATCGTCTACCATTTCCCCATACAAAATTGCATGGTGCCTGGTCCCGATGGCGGCTGCCATACCCTCTCATTCTTCCAATCTGGTTAGCTTTTCATCTGGTGGCTGCTACTCCTGTTGCTCTGATCCTCTTCTAGGGCCTGTTCTGTGTGAACTGGGCTACTCCATGGTCTACGTGACCCAAAGTCCATGTGGCCCAAAGGCCTTTGATGACCCGAAGGCCCTGAAGACCCATAGGCCCAAACCGATGGCCGAAGGCCCAAATCAGGTGAATAGTTTCAGCTGCTACAATACCGAACAGTAACTGCTACAGTAATACTACATTAACCCAGAAATTCGCCTCCACCCAGTTTTGAACCTAGGTCACTTGGATGCCAAGCAGGAGCCCTTACCACTCGGGTACGGGCTCGTTGGCACGATGCACCTATTCAAACCGCATAGATTATATATATAAGTATATAATATAGAATATTGGATGTTATAATAATTCTATAATTTCAAAATATTACCTACCACATTTTCATAATGATCAGTGGAGAACTGAAATGTTACTGATGCATACGTATGACTTACCATCTTCATGATCATAACATACTTCATTTTTCACAAACATCGTTCATGGTTGGCTTTAAAAGTAAATTTTATATAAAAATATAATTATAAACTCATGATTATTATTCTATATAATTTTTAACTATATATTATACACATGAACCGAATCTTTCATAACAAATCACGAATGAGAAAACAAGGCAATGAACTACCTAAATGATTAGTATAATGAAATATTATTAACAAATTAGTGGTAAAATATTAAAATTGGATCATATATTATATTATAAATATGATAATGATTCTATAATAATTTAAAAACACTTTTAAGAGAACTATAAAATAGGTTAATGATTTTTTTAAAAATGGATGGGTGAGTTAATGGACTTCATCCCAATTTACATTTGGTTGAGACTTATTTGGTATTATGCACCAACTCAATTTTATGTGGTGAATATATTATAAATTTTACATGTAATATCATGATTCATTCATACGTCATGGTATTTCAAGTTTAAATTTGAATTATTTCATCAGTGATGATTTTATTTGAATATTACCAAGTGGTAATGTTATTGTGAAATATCATGTTCTTTTGTGATTGTTAACTTTCTATTAAAAGAATCATTTTCTTATTGTAAATTTTCATTGAAAATTATATATCTATTAAAAATACATATTCTTTGATAATATATATGATTATTTTCTAAACCATATACAATTTTTACATATAGTTTTCACTATTAGTTTTATTTGATTAATTAGAGAAATATTGATAAATCCAATCCTTTACTCAATTTGGATATTTGATGATAATGAATATTGATCAATGATTTAAATAAATTATTTTATATATGATAAATTATTTTGACCTTTAGTGATGGGTGGGAACTAGTATAATATATACCCTCGTGTATTAGTAGGTATCATGAGACAAACAAGTTAAGCTAGTATCAAAAAAGATCCTACATGTAGTATTAAACCATTTTGAGAAAGTTCTTGATGGTTGAGGTATCATGATTACAAGGGTCATGAAATCCAATAATTAAGTATTTCTACATTAAGTTATCATTTATTATTACCCATGATATTTTCATAATGATATTATCCTTGGGGGAATTTTATTATCAGTTACTGACTAAATGGATTGTGTTTTCAACTATTTAAATTTCCATATCGATTATGCCTTATCCTGTGATGATATTATAGTTATTTAAATAAAAATCTTGATCAGTTTTCTATCTTTCCGTATTTATTATTATTATTGATTCATGATAGATTTTATTGTACTTAACCTTTTACTAATAATTTTATCTCACCCTTATTTTGTTTCCTTTCCCCATAAACCCTTGAAGTATGGTATTATTGATATGAAGGGATATGCTAGATGAAATAAAGTTATTCTAGAAAAAAAATTGTTATAGTTTGTGTATTAAATTTTAATTCAAGACTCAATTATGTATCTATTTAATATGAAAACTAAACTATTTAGTCCTTTAGGTTTTGATTCATTGTATCTTATTCTAATATAATAAAGTAAACACAAGCTCTGGGCTAATGGGGTCAGATTCACTATAGTTTTTTTCTGGGAAAGTTAAGTATAAATCCTTGAAACTGGATTTTGGAAAACATATATTATGGAATATAACACTATGATATAATTTGAGGATATGTATAGAGGAACATCATAATGTTTTGTTGGGGTAGATACTATGTGTTTTCCTTGGAAGCACGTACCATTCTAGATATTTCATGTGGTCATGGATTGAGAATAGATGTACCTAGGGGTAATAACTCCAAAAAGAGAGAATTGGACTTGACCCGATCGTCACCTAGTGCATGACAAGGAGCCTTACTGTGCACATAGTTTGACACTCCTTGGGGGTATGCATAAGATAATTCACATTTTCATTACAAACCATTATGAATGAATTGAATAGATAATAATAATTAAAGACCCATTTTAAACCCTATAACAAAAAATTACCTACGTGAAAATAAAATATAAGATGTATTTATGTATTTGGATTTAAAAAAATTAAATTTTTAGAATTATTTTTACGAGTGATATTTTGGAATAAGAACCATGAACCATTTAATGATTAATTTAAATTTTAGATTATTATATTTCTATATTATCTTAAGTGATAGGGATATCATCACAAATTAATGAGTTTAAGGATGATCATAAGTTAAAATTATAAAACACCTATTTTGGGTCTTATGTGATGGGGTCTACTATGAATAAGGAAATTTTGTAGAAATTTATGGAATGTATAATTTTTAGTGAAAAATATATGTGAGGAATAATTAATTTAAAATTTATAGACATAATATTAAAGGTATTGATAAAATTTGGGGTTAATATTATCATTAATGAAATTTTAATAATATTCAATTATGATTATTAGTGTAAAGACCCCGACCCCAATGGCTCAGAGCCGGTGCCTTACATTATTACATTGGTACAATGAACAAGGTTTTTCATCCCAATAGAATGAATATTTTTGTAGAAAAGGAAATATAGATACAACCATAAATGTTATATTACAAATTTGAATGAAAAAAACATAGAAAATCCATTGGAGACACCCATAAAATTATAGATTAACACTACAAGTCATTCATACTATACATATTCATATCCTAGGAGAAAATAAAGTATAATAAAGGGGTGTCGTCATATGCTCGATAAGGGTGAACAATACAGAAGAACCTATCATAAATAATCATAAAAAATAAGGTATGTTGAATAACTAAATACACATTCCATTAAAACATAATCTTTATTATAATATAGATGAAATAAAATATTATTAAATACTTTGATAAATAATAACATGGGAAAGAAACTTAACCATGAATATTCTAGTAGTCCAAAAATCACATGGAAAATCAATTATTGTAGAATAAATAGGGAATTCATAATTCCATATGTCAAGGATTCATCCAAGACACTATACATAAATGGGTAAAAACATGGTCTAGATTTTTTCATGAGACCTACTGATGCATTGAGGTGCTATAGAGGGCCCCAACCGTCACTTACTATTTCCAATGAATTCCTCATATGAAAGGTGTAGAACATAATTAAAATATAAATTCATATTAAAACTAGAATATGAAATATTAATAACTTTCCCTAACCAATAAACATAATCATAAACCATCCATAGAAATATGGTGAATGGTATCAAGATAGTACATCTCCATGAATAATCATAAATCGTGCAATAAAATATGGTAGATAGTAACATAATAGATCAATATAAATAAATAATAGGATTAGAATGAGTTTTTTAAAATAGATGAAAATATTCTAATAAAAAAATTGAGGAATTATTTATATATATAACATTTTTTACTTTGTAAAGAAGAGTTATATTGAAAAATATTTCGTATTTGGCATAAAATTAGATTGTAAAAATCTATATTCTAGAATAAAAGGGAATGAAATTATTATATTTGGAATATTAAAAAATATTCATACTAAAATTTGGAAACTGAAGTGAAAAATATATAAAAATATGGTTTAATAACATTAAAGATGAGCCACTTCATTTTAGTTTAAGAGATAATATAAATGAGTATTTAAATAGGAAAACAGAATAATTGTTTGAATAAAACTAGAAATAAACCAAGATAGTTTTTCAGTTTAAAAATAGTTATTTTATAAAAAATATTGGATTCATAAAATAGATTATGGAGTGTAGTTGAAAATGATTACGAAATTGGGAAGTACCCACGAATCGAGTTTGATTATCTAGAGGAATTGAAAAGTAAACATTTTAAATCATTTATTTCCCATCAAATATATATGAACATATCTGAATATATGAGTTTTTTATATATAAAGATAATGTATAAGATGTATATAAAAATAATGAAAATTAAATTTGGGTAAATATTGAGAAACTATAACCTGAAAGAAAAATGGAAGTTCGGGGAGAATCCCTTACCACTTTCCAAATAGTCAAATCGTGTTACCCATAAGAATAATGATCGTGAAATAAAACATTTAATACCATAAGGATAAATATATTAATGATATAATAAATCATAGGGGAGTATACATACACCACACATAAGAAATAGTTGTAAATAAAGAAAATCCACGGAAATAAATGTGAGATGGGGAAACACTTATCTTATATCCAAAAGTGTTATGTACTTGAAAATAATGTTTTGGATAATGAAGATAGATTAATTAATAATTTTATTCCAAACATATTCAACATTTATTTGATTTATTATAATTTTATAAGTCCATTCCTAACATTTTTATTGATTTTTAAGAATCAATTTCTTCATTTAGGAGTGCTCATTTCCTTTGTTTTCATGAATGGTCCACATGTATACAAGTATGAAAGATCATGTAATATGGGAATAGTTATCCACAATTAAAATTATATGTTATTAATGAAATTCCAATATATTTAATGGTGTTATATAAAAAATTTTCCAGATATGAAGATGATTTATTAGATAAATGCTAATGCTAGCTGTTTAGATTATTATGTTGTTTTTTTATCATCACACACTAATTTTTTCATATTAATTTATATTTTTCATATATACAGGTTCCAGAACATTAAATAAGTTTTAATACATGTATTATAATATGGTAAAACCAAAAAATGGTTTCATGACTATCCTTGAAGGTTGTAATGAAAACACATCATCCATGATGGCTGTAAATCAAAACATCATGGATGATGATTTAATTTTTAGAATAAAAGGGAGAGGAGAAAGGTTTGATGTTGGATAATCCATTAACATAACAACATTTCAATATATATATGATATTGTATTTATCATGACACTTGGATGAGGGGATTTGAGGTAAGGATAAGAAAAGAAAAGAATATAAGTGAAAATAAAATTAAAAGAACAAAAGGGGATATTTCATCTTGAATTCCCCTACTTGAGTACCTGCTTAATGAAATTTAAAATGGTAATTTGGGTGAGACAATAAAGACCAAATTGTGGGGGAAAGGTTTGGGAGAGGAAATGGGTAGAAATTAGAAAATATCCATGTAAGATCCTGAACTTATCTGGAGTTGTATTGTAATTTTTAATAGATACTTTTTTTTATTTCTGAGTAATTTTCATTTGGTTCATGACTTGGGGTGTTTTTGGGTGAATTTTGAGAAAATGGGAGAAAAGGGGCTCTATATAATTTTCATATAGTTATAGAAAATTGTGAGCCCCAGCCCAATTAACTGTGTAACCCCAGAGAGTGAGGGTTTTCACAGTTAGTGCAAAGTTTGAAAAAATGTGCACCCTAAAAAGAGAAATTTCATCCCCCTAAAAAATAGGCACACAATCGGCACATGGTTAGGGGGAACTATGTGACCCATCTATGTAAACATGAAATATTGTTTAGAGTGTTTCAAAAATTATTTTTTAATTCCCCCTAACCACAAAAACTCATCTATTTCGACCACAACTTGAGCCTAGGAGGTCTATAATGTTTTAGGAGCTCTACAAACGAATTTTAGGCCCTTCCAATCTCCAATATTCATGAATCAAAGATCGTATAGAAGGTATTTTCACTCCTAATAAGTGAATTATTATTCCATTTTCCCTCATTCTTCCCCTTTTCTTTCTGATTTCTTTCAGATATTAAATCCATGATATTGGAAAATCTATATCTTTTTGGTGAGATCCGGATCTATGATTCTATATCAACATCTAGTTTTACAAGATCTTGATTTTCTTTAATCCTGATTTACATTTTTGAGTTTCAGATATATATTTTCCTCATTGCCCCACTAAATTTACAGGGATTTCTATTGGGTGATTATGCTACAAAAAATTGAGGTAGGTGGTTTGATATTCAATTCACATAGTCACAATTTTGATATGTGTATGAATTATTTACTATTTCTAGCATTCTTTGTAGCTAAATATCCTAAATTGGGCTAGTTGATATGGTTGTGCGATTAATAATTTTTTTTGATAAAATTGATGATTATTTTAAGGGTAATCATGAAATTAAGGGGCTACCCATCTAGATAATTATTTGGGAGAATTATTATGGGGTTTAGGGGCTATCCAATAAGATAATTTATTGTAGGATTAATTATTATCTTTATCAATTTTTGATTTAGATAATAAATTGGGGGATTAATTAAGAGATATTGAGAAAATTGGTTTGAGATAATTAATTGATGAATTAATTGTTGAGTCAATAAGGTTTCCTTATGATTTTTTCATTCCTTCATGTTTTCAAAATCAAAAACACCTATTTTAAGGAAAAATGCATTTTATCTTGATAAGGGAAATTTTCCTTAAGGAAATATTTCCTTCCTCATGGAAAATTTTAACCTTACCCTGTTTTTATTTCATAATGAAAATTTATCCTTAGGATGTTTTCATTGTTCATATCATAATTTTTCTAAATGTAGAATTTGGTTTGTATCCAAAATCTCAGAATCCTATAATTACCTAGATATGAAGCATTCTGTTTTAGGATCCGAATTCTCAGAATTCTGGTTACGAACTCTTCTGAGTTCTGATTCCGAGTTCTCTAAATTTAGACTCTGAACTATTCTAAGTTCTGACTCTGAGTTCTCTGAATTCAGACTCCGAACTCTTCTAAGTTTTGACTCCGAGTTCTCTGAATTTAGACTCTGAACTCTTCAAAGTTTTGACTCCCAGTTCTCTAAATTCAGACTCCGGACTCTTTTGAGTTTTGACTCTGAGTTCTCTAAATTTAGACTTTGAACTCTTCTGAGTTCTGACTCCGAGTTCTTATGAATTCAGACTCCGAATTCTAAAAATGAATTCTTATGAATTCAGACTCCGAATTCTGAAAACGAATTCTTATGAATTCAGACTCTGAATTTTGTTTACGAACTCTTATGAATTTTGACTCTGAATTCTTGTTACGAATTCTTCTGAGTTATGACACCAAATTCAGGTTATGAATTCCTATGAGTTCTGACTAGGAATTCCATAATAAACAGAATCCAGATATCCTGTAATATAGACTTCGAATATTTTTTGCTTAGACTCTGAAAAATTGGTTTTGATTAAGAAACCATATTTTTCTAATCTTTGATATAGTTATGAAATGATGCCGTACATTCTGTTTCTAACTAACCATTGTTTGAGTGATATGTGTACAGGTCCCTCTAAAATTCAAGGAAAAATATGACTATTGGAGAAAGAAGTTGACTGTTGGTGTTGTGCCTATAAATAGGAGCTCATTTGAAAGAGCTCATAACTTTTGTATGAACTGTTATATGACTCTAGAGATTACATGCTTTTGAAGTTTTTTCTAGAGAGAGACTATCATTCTTTGTGCATAATGAACTTCTTGTTCAGATTTTATTCGTGAGAATCTGAATGTTGTTGAGTACATTTGAGGGCTTCTGGGGATAGGAAGATAGAGGTGCCGACTACCTTGAAGTTGAGGGCTTGCGGGGATAGCAAGACAGACTCCGATCTTCGTATCGAGGGCTTACCCTGGTGTGAGTAAGACAGACTTTCTTGAGAGTATAAATCAAGGGACCTTTATCCAAGGTTTTTGGATACCCTACTCTTTGGGTTAAAATCTTTACTACATGTTACTTGTTTGTTTCAAGTTTTCAACTGCATTTTTTGTTTGTTGATGAAAGTATAACTATATTATACTTCCTTATACTTTTACTTTGATATAGTTAGATTCTATACACTTTAAGGTAGAATCTTTGTCTTTGTAAACTTTTGTTAAATTTTCATTTCCGGAATCACTTTTCCAGAATTACATTCTTGGAATCATATTTCCGTAATCAAGCAAGTGTGTAGAACTAAAGGTTTTGTGAATTACATTATTTAACTTTGTTAAACTTCACCATCTTTAAAAGTTCCAAAGGAATTTTTTAAAGTATACAATTCACCCCCCCTCTTGTGTATTGAGCATCTATATCATTAGATGCTAAATTATTATCTCCATTTATTATTTCGATCCAACAATTGGTATCAAAGGAGGTCTTTGAAATACTGAATTTTACATACAAGTCTTCCTTGCTCAAGTTTTCAGTGTTCTATATTTTCCTTGCTTAGGAATATTTTCCTTGAATCCAAAATTTTTCTATTAACAAGTTTTTGAGGAAATATTTTTCTTTAATATGACAGGAATGAATGTTGGTTCCATAGACAATCTCAATCCAACAAGACCACCTATCTTTGATGGAAATGATTACGAATATTGGAGAGATCATATGAATACTTTTGTTATCAACACTGGAGTTGATAATTTTGTTATGCTTACTGGAGGATATAAAATCCCTGATAGGGAGGTTAGTACCTTCACCAATCAAGAAAAGCATGATTATCAACTGAATTATAAGGTACGCAATACTTTGATTTGTTCCATGAATAGAAATATATATAGAAAAATTTCATCTTGTGAAGCAGAAAATTGTATTTGGAAGAAACTTGAAGTTACTCACTTTGGAAATTCTAAAGTAATTGAAACTAGAAGAGCCATGCTCAGAGCCGAATATCATGGTTTTTTCTTTCCTTATTGAGAAACCATATGTAAGGTACAACAAATATTCATGACTATTGTGAATAGTTTACAATCCATGGGTGAGAAAGGATTAGATGATGAAGTTCTTGTTGATAAGATCATAGACATCATTCCCAATGAATGGGAATCCAAGAGAACTGTTATTGATGAGAATAGAAAGGTTACTCATATTTCTCTTGATGAACTTTTTTGGACTCTTCTTTAACATGAAACTAGAATGAAGAGAGATGTTGATAACATAAATAAGAAGAATGGGAATGGCAGTGTTGATTTTACTGCAACTTCAAATCATATGAAGGAAAAGACTCTTGAAAGAATTACTAGATCCAAATCTATGAAGATTATTATCCAATCCTAATCCAGTGGAAGTGAATCTTCATAAAATGAGTTAGAAAATCTTGCTCGAAGGATGAACAAGATTTTTGGACAGAATATATTTCAATCTAGAAACAAGAAGAAAGAAAGGAAAGATAAGAAAGATTCAGAAGTCACTTGTTATGAATGCAAGATAGCTGGACACATAAACCTGATTGTCTTATGCTCAAGAGAAAAGAAAGAAAGGAAAATCATTCTGAGATAAATAGAAATAATTACTACAAAGTTAAAGCTAAGAAAGTCTTGAAAGTGAATGACACCTAGAGTGCTAGTGGTGGAGACTCTTCAGATGAATCATCATATTACGAATCTTCTGGATAGAAGAATCTCGGTCTAATATCTAGACTACCTATTGAAAATCATTGTTTTATGGCTAAGGTACACATTGCTGCATCTATGACCAATGTATCCTTGAATTCTAATTATAGTGATAGTAAATACTATAACTATTCTAATGAAGAATCTTCTTCTGATGAATATAATACTTTACCTACCTATGAAGAAGTTTCTAGGTTTGTTAAACTCCTTCAGAATTAGAATTCAAAACTCTTGAAAAAACTTGATAAGAAAAATTCTAGGAATACTATTCTAACTAAAGAAATATCAGATCTTTCTAAATATCTTGATAAAAAAATTGTGGATTTTAAAAGTATTTCAAAAAATCTTAAGGATGTAAATTCTAAGAATAATAAACTTTCTAAGGATCTAGAAAATGTAATTTCTAAGAAAAATGTTTTCGAGCCTAACTCTAGTTCAAAATAAAAATTTTTTAGAAGACAAGAACTTAGTTATCAAACTGAAATCTGAAATTTTTTCCTTGAGGAAGTGTTTTTCAAACTTTACCTTAGGTAAGGAAAATTTTGATAAGATGTCTTCTCAAATCCTACCTCTAAGGAATAGTTCTACTTTTGGTTATACTAGTTCTAAACTGGTTTTTAGTAACAATTATTTTTTTCCTCAAAGTGATCCATTTTTTACTAAGTGTCAGTGCGGTGGGCATTGGGAAAAAAATTGTTCCTTAAACAAAACTCAGTCTTTAGGATTTCATAAAGCCTATTTTTCTAAGAAAATGTGGGTGCCTAAGATTTTTCATTCTGAAGTCTCTAGATCCAAGAAAGTATGGATTCCAAAAATATAACTCTTTTATTTTCAGGAAAATAGAGAAGGTACTAACAACAATACATGGTACATGGATAATGGATGTTCCTAGTATATGACTGGAAACAAAAACTACTTTGAAAATATTATCAAGACGAAAGGTGGAAAAGTAACTTTAGGAGATAATGCTCAGGGATAAATTATTGGTATAGGTATCATCATTATTCTTGGAAAAAAATTGATTTCAAATGTTTTTTTGTTAAGGGTCTTAAGCACAACCTCATTAGCATGATTCAATTAGATGATGAAGGTTACCTTGTGAATTTTAGGAACGACAAGTGCTTAGTACACAATTCCAAGGAAGAGTTTATTCTTTCTACCCATAGGCAAGAGAATATATACACGCTAAACTTAGAATACCTTAAGATCTAAGATCTACCTTGACTTAGTGCAATGGAATATCATTCTTTTTTGTGGCACAGAAGGTTAGGTCACTATAACCTTAAGAACCTATGAAAACATTCTATGAACATATTAGTTAACAATCTACCAGAGATTATATTAAATTCTTCAAAAGTTTGTGATCCTTGTCAATATGGAAAGCAACATAAATCTAGTTTTAAATCAATTTGTGAAGTCTCAACTACTGATTCATTGCAGTTAGTGCATATGGATCTTTTTGGCCCAACACAAATTTGAAGCATTGGTGAAAAATATTATGTATTTGTCTTAGTTGATGACTATACCAGATTTACGTGGGTCTATTTTCTAGCAAATAAGTCTGAAGATTTTTCTTATTTTAAAAGTTTTAGATCCCAATTTAAAAATGAGAAAAAACCTTCCATTGAAAACTATTCATAGTGATTATGGTGGAGAATTTCAAAATTCTGATTTTGAATCTTTTTGTTGTGAAAATCGAATTACTCACAATTTCTCAACACCGAGAACTCCTCAACAGAATGGTGTAATTGAAATAAGAAATATAATTCTTCAAGAGATAACAAGAACCATGTTGAGTGAATATTCTATAGAAAGACATTTTTGGGCTCAAGCTGTAAGTATTTCCTGTTATACTATAAATCGAGTTTTAATTAGACCTTTTCTTAATAAAACATCTTATGAGTTATGGAATGGTAGAAAACCTAGACTTTCTTACTTCAAGGTTTTTGGTTGCAAGGTATTCATCCTGAATACTAAAGATAATCTACATAAATTCATACCAAAATATGAAGAAGTAATTTTCTTAGGTTACTCCACAAATTCTATGGCTTATAGAGTTTTTAATAAAAATACTTGTACTATTGAAGAAACAGTACATGTTAAATTTGATTAAATTGATCCCATTGTATTTAAACAACCTCAACCCACATCCTCGGATGTGTTTGTAAAAAATAATTATCAACCCTTGATAGAAGAACCTTCGAATAAGGAAAAAAGTCCAAATGAAGATATTTCTGAGACATTTACCCCAGAAGATTTCCTACCCTATGTTGGTGAACAGGTTTTAAAAAACCCAAATCAGGTGTTTCTTAAGAATCATCCCAGTGATAGTATCGTTGGTGATGTGAATAAACCTATAAGGACTAGAAGTTCTTTAAGAAATGAAGTAGAACATCTAGCATTCCTTTCTCAATTAGAACCAAAAATTACTAATGAAGCTTTAGGTGATGATGATTGGATTAAATCCATGAAAAATGAGATAAATGAATTCGAAAGGAACAAAGTCTGGACCTTGGTTGAAAGACCTAAGGAAACTACTGTAATTTGAGTAAAATGGGTATTCATAAATAAGTGTGATGAAAATGGAATCATAGTAATAAATAAAGCTAGGTTAGTTGCTAAAGTATATAATCAACAAGAAGGAATAGACTATGAAGAAACCTATGCTCCAATAGCTAGACTTGAATCTATTTGTATTTTACTTTCCTTCACAGCATTCTTTAATTTTAAACTTTTTCAAATGGATGTGAAATGTGCTTTCCTTAACGGTTATGTTTAAGAGGAAGTTTTTGTGGAACAAACTCCTGGTTTTGAAGATACAAAACATCCTGATCACGTTTTTAAACTTACCAAAGCTTTATATAGCCTTAAACAAGAACCTAGAGCTTGGTATGATATACTTATAGGATTTTTTCTTCAAAATAATTATGTTAAGGGAAATGAAGATCCAACCCTTTTTATAAATAAATATAATAAAAGTGTTTTGATACTTCAAATTTATGTTGATTAAATTATATTTGGTTCAACTCAGCAATTGTTAACTGATTATTTTGTTGATTTAATGAAATCTGAGTTTGAAATGAGTATAATGGGTGTGTTAACATTTTTCCTTCGTTTTCAAATTTCTCAAAAACCAGAAGGAACCTATATATCTCAACATAAGTATATTAAATATCTTCTTAAAAATTATGGATATGACAATACTAATAGTATAAGTACTCCCATTGGTACCTCAAATAGACTTGATCTTGATGAAGCTGGGAAACCAGTAGATCAAATATCTTTTAGAGGTATGATAGGAAGTCTATTTTACTTGACATCCAGTCTTCCAGACTTAATGTTTTCAATATACTTATGTGAAATATATCAATCTAATCCTAATGTATCTCATTTAAAGGCAGTGAAAATAATTTTTCGCTACTTAAATCGAACCATGGATTTAGGACTCTTTTATACTTCTGGAAATGATTTTTTTTTTAAGTTTTTCAGATGCTGAATTTGGTGGATATAGAATGGATAGAAAGAGTAAATCTAGAACTTTTCATCTCTTAGGATATTCTTTAGTTTCTTGGTCTTATAATAAGCAACACTCAGTAGCACTTTCCAATGCTGAAGCTGAATATGTAGCAGCTAGAAGTTATTATGCTCAAGTGTTGTAGATACAACACACACTCATAGATTATGGTATGAGTTTTACCAAAACACAAATTTTTTGTGATAATATAAGTTCCATTTCCCTTATTAAAAACCCTAAACATCACTCTTTTTAAAAATACATAGATATTAGGAATCACTTTCTTAGGGATCATACAAAAAAGGATATATCATTCTTCAATTTATCGGAATGCAAGATCAACTTGCTGATATTTTCACAAAATCATTACCCACCGATAGATTTGAATATATTAAACAGAAGTTAGGAATGATAACCTTAAGGTAATATTCCTTGTTAACTTCTTCTTGAACCAATATCCTTACGGTAATAAACTCCTTTTCATTAGGGGGGTACATTTGTTTATTAGTTTTTCAAAAAAAATCGTAGATTATTTTTTTTTCAAATTTTCGTAATGAAAATTTAGTTCTTAAATTTTTCATACTTAAATTTTCGTAATGAAGATTTTCATAATTGAAATTTTTGTAATGAATATTTTCATACTTGAAATTTTCGTAATGAAGATTTTCATACTCGAAAGTTTCGTAATAAAATTTTTTCGTACTCAATTTTTTATCGTAATGGAGGTTTTCTTAGTCAAATTTTTTTTGGGAATCTAAAGTTGTTAAATAAGAATATTACCTATTACAAATAATCTTCCTAGAAATACGAAAGGTAATATTTCATTTCTTATGTTTTAGTAATCGTGTTTTACTTGTTGTTATTTTTTTTGTTTTAAAATCTTCGGATTTTCTTTTCCTTAAATCTGATTGTTTTCCTTTAAAAATATCAAAAGATCGGATCCTACCAAATTTTCCTTATGACTATCATTTCAACCATATGATCTGATCAGAAGTTTTCTCAATTGTTGGATTGACATTAGATGTTCAACCGTTGTATCAAACTCCTATATAAAGTACCTCTCGATGGTGATCCCATGTCAGATTCCAAGCCTTTGAATTCTGAAGCTCTTCCCCTATTTCAAAATCCCGTTCCAAACCTCTCAAATCTTTCTCAAATATGAATGTCTGTTGAAGTTCCTTCTCAAGATATGTCAACTGTCAAGCCAATTTCGGAGTGGTAGATTTACAGAGAGAGGTTTGTGCATCCAAATTTCTTTTCCCAGTATGATTCCATTATATCCAAGAACATCAAGTTGAATGGATTGGAAAGTGTTTTCATATCAAATCCAGGAGATCAAGATTTAGTATATCCTTATTTTCTTGTGGAATTTTATGAATCTGTGAGATTTTTAAAAGAAGAAGAGAGGATTAAATTTTCTTTCAAAAGCTATGGAAAAATTTATGCCCTTCCATACACCATGGCTGCAAGCTTGGTGGGGTTGTCTTATGAAGGGGAAGATTAATTCTGTTCCCATAAATTGCCTGATGATAAAGGAATTTTCAATAATCTAAAGGCTATGAAGTGTCTTGGACATTTAGATATCAAGACTCCGAAGATTTCTCACCTCTCTACAAATAATCGGATCCTTGAGTTATGGGTTCAAGGATTCATCATTCCGAGAAAGGGTGATAAATACACGTTGAAGAAAAGTGATATGTACTTTTTGGACTTTTTGGTAAACCTAAGGAAGATCAACTTGATGAAGCATATTCTCATTACGATTGAGAATATTAAGAATGGGAACTTGAAATCTTAGATAATCATGTATCCAGCCATCCTCTCTAAGTTGATTGTTCGGTGCCTTGAGTCTTTCAAGATTCCTTGCAGTTCTAAGCCAAGGAATTGCAAAGTCATGTTAGTAAGTGATGATACATTAAAGAGAATGAATATTGGTTTTTCTAAAGATTCCAGAGAATTTTATGACTTACTAGAGGAATAGTCGAAATATGCTCCGAAGAAACATGATGTTCCTGAACCATCAAAAAAGGGAGGAAATAAGAGGAAGTTGAAAGAAGTAGTAGTTGAAGGTAAAACCCCAGAGGCTAAAGGAACCCAATCCACACCTACAAAGCCCAAGAAGAAGAAAGCTTATCCGGATGAGGTTGTATCTAAATGGAGGTAAGACAAAAAGAATAGAAAAGCAAGGGAACCATGTTTTGGTTTGGATCCTGCTGAGGCCAAGGATTTAAAAGAGAAGACTGCAGACGAGCTTGAGAAGCAAGCTAAAGAGAAGAAGAAAAAGAAGAAAATGACTGAAGTTGTGCTAGTCCAATATCTTTTGAAGGCAACTGAAATAGCATCCAAGAATATTCCGGTACCACAATATTTCATGGTATAAGCTTTACGAGAAACTCTGGGTAAGAAGTTTGTCACTCCAAAAAAATCCCAAGGAAAGATTGTTGAAGAAAAAGAAGGAGAAGAGGTAGAAAGTATTAGTGGCACAAAAGATCTTATAAAGCAAGTTGAATATTACCATGAAAAGGAAACCCCATCTGAGAAACTGTAAATACGAACTTCTGAAGTAGAGTCTTCAAAGCTCGCAACTCCTAGGAAGGATGAGGAAGGTGAAGATGAGAAGGGTGAAGAAGAATTTAATAAACTGTCTGAGGAAGAAAGTTCAAACTATGATTTCATACACCCTGAGGATGCTGAGGCTAGAGATGAGAAAGAAAATATAGATGAAGATAATATTGTTCAGCTATCTGACAGTGAACATAAATCTCTGGATGAGGAATCCATTCTGAGTAAAGAAAAGGGTAAACAGGTGGTTGTTGATACACCCACTAAAGCATTTGTGAAGAAGAAAGATGTTGGTGGATATTCAAATAGGAAGCTTGTTGAGCTAGAGAAAGAACCCTCACCAAGAAAAGTCTCAGATTCATAATCATCTTCCCTTAGACATGATTTTGTAGTCCAATCCTTGAAAAAACTTGTTGGGACCATTCCGATTTTTCCAAGCATAGATTCCAGATGTCAGATGCTTCAACACACATTAAACCAAAAGTCAGATTCAGTGTCCATGGTTATGGACAAGTGTGTTAAGTTGGAATTTGACTTCAAATATTTTCTTATCAATTACAAAGCTCACAAGAGATCTTGCAAGAATATAACCAGCTGGTCAAAGAAAATAGTTCAAGATTTGCATATTCTTGATGAATTTCAAGAAAGTGTCAAAGATGCATTCGACACTGAAGAGGAAAAGATCAAGGATTTATCAAATAGATTTGAGGAAAAGCTAACTCTTGAGCATAATACTCAGATGAAAGAGGTAAAGCATCTGAATGGGAAGTTATATTCTATTGCCCAAAATTGGAAGAGGGAAAGGGATCCCCGGATCGAGATCGAAGAGAAGCTAGTTAAGCGAGATGAACTGATGGAGGCTCAAGCAGAAGCTCTGAAGGCTTAGGAAGAAAAAATCAAAGCTTTAGAGAAGAAATCAGAGGGTCAGGATCAGCTCCTAAAGAAAGCATAGGAAGATCAAAAGGAGCTAAAAAGTCTGAAAACCACAGTGAAGAAATTGATACCCAAGGAGAAGGAGGGAAAATAGATCCAATCCGATCTTTTTTTGTATTTTCCTTCTTGTGAAAATTCTTTCCAAACTTAATGAAATTTGGATTGCTCTCTTTCATTTTTTGTTTTCTTGTACTAATCTTTCAGGTACCATAATTTCCTTTTTCATTCCCTGTATTTCTTTTTGAAAATAACAAAGGGGGAGAAGGAATGTAAAAAAATAATACTAAGTGTTAAAGACATTTCCCTATCCAATGGGGAGTTTATCTAAGGGGGATTTTGTCATCTTAAAGATTTTCGTATGCAAGATAATGTAAAATTCCATTCTGGAAAATAGAATATGATCCTTAGTGGTTCCAAATACCAAAGGGGATTCAATAAAACTATAGGAATAATAGGGATATTATACTTGAAACATATCCTTATTAAATAATTCCATATTACATGGAAAATATTATTTATAAAACACTTGAAATTAATTCTTGAAGAAAATACCATTTCTACCTCAAAAATGTTTTCTTTTCTAAAAATGCCATACAGTTTTAAAAGAAAATAATTTCTTTGAAAATAACCTTGAAATATTATAAAGTAAGATTCATGAAAATAAGGCATTATGAAAACATAAAAATACATTCTTGATGTATAAGTTAAAAAAACAATCTTTTCATACCTTTACCAAAAAATTCAAAAAGTACCTCATATCAAAAAATTAAACATGATTCCTTTTAGACCATTTAATAAAAATTCACCAATCGATAAAATTGAACTTAAACAATTATAGAAGAATAAAAAGAATATTTTGGAATAAATATTTAGAAAATATGGACATAGATGATAAATATACCACAATAAATACTTATGTATAAACAATCCCGGATAAAAATGAGATTGTGAAATTATACCTTACCAATTTATAATTAGTCGCATCAGATTCCTCATAAAATAAAGAAAATTATATGCATATGTAAATATCATAAAATTCATAATAAGAATCATAAAAACATTAATGGGAAATATAAACACCACAAAAAATAAATATGTAGTGTATAAGGCATATTTCCCATAAAAATTAAAGTGAGACAAAATAATCCCTTACCTTATATCCAATTTCTTCTGTACGTTTCTGGAACTCCTCTTGTGTATCCCCTACTTGAAAGACCCTTGAGGACCTTGGATTTGGTCTTTTAGTGAGACTAGAAGAACTTGGACATGGGGAGAGTGATGAGGAGAAGTTTAGGTAGATATTTGAGGAGCTAAAATACATTTTGGGTCTAAATGGGGAGGTGAGGGTTGTTATTTATACTTGAGGAGAGGTGGGTTCAAGTGATTAATTTATTGATTATTTTATATTAAAAGATAACTATATAGAGGTGGAATTAAATTCCAAAAATTTGGCTTGTAATTAATGTTTTATAGGATATTTAGGGTCAATCCACACATCAACCACCCTTTAAATGTTGTAGTTTTTAGGTATGTTAAGCTTTTAACTTTTAACTTTAACCGTTGTCAAAATTTTACTTTTACTATGGTAAATAATTTTTTTACCATGGTAAATTTTTTATAAAAAAAATAAAATTGAACTTAAAACCTAATTTATACATTTTAATTACAAATATTTAATTCATTTTACCTAATTAAATTCATAGAATTGGGAAAATTATATTTAAAATTAATTCTACAGACAAAACTAAAAAGCAGATTTTTAAAGTGAAATGTTCAAAAGTTTGAATTGTTTTTATATCTAATATCAATTTAAAATTTATTATAATGACCAAAATTGGATTAAATGATAAAAAATAATTTAAATATAATTTAAAACCTACTAAAAGGATCTTATAACAATATAAATAAACTATACAAAAATCAGTTTTGAATTAAAATGCTATATTTTTCACTATTCACTAAAATATGAAATTTATCAGGAAAATACTAAAAATTTATCCAATATAAATTTTTATGTCTTGAATAAAAATAAGAAGTTTATTTTTTAAAATAAAACTTATAAAAGTGTCAAAAACTATATTTTAAATTGGTGCACCATCAAAAGGTGACAAAACTGCATTTTTTGATAAATAGTTCTTTCATCCAAAAAATTAAATTTTTTATTATATCATGTCTAGAAAACATATAATATGAATTTTAAACATTATATTGAATATATCACATATATATTTAATTACTAAAATCCATCAACAGTGCTTTTATTATTTTATAATCTCACTTATTTTCATTTAAGTAGTTTTTTAGAAAAAAACATTTTCTTTTATTTAAAAAGGGTTTTATTTTCATTTATAATTAATTGATCACCAAATAATTAATTATATATACATGTGTAAATATTATTTTTTAATCCAGTTAATATTTTTCATATCTACAATTATAATGGATAGGTTATATGGTGATATAATAATATTAGTTGTTCCCTTAAACTCGGTCTTGCGTGAAATAAATTCTATCAGAAGAACTTGAAATTTTGTGTAACACAAGTCAAGCATAGTGTTGAGTATACCACAAGATAATCCAGTGTTTTGTGTAGTGTAAGATTATATTTTTGTAGTATACAACACAATAAATCAAAGAAAAAAATAAAATTATATATATCTCATAAAATTTTGGGGTGTTACAGTATCAATGAATGAAGCTCTCTCATTTCTAAAGCTAGGGACATAATGATGTAATAACCCATACATTAAAAAGCATTATATATGGCTAATAATCCTAAACCTATTCTTGAATAACCATATTTAGTTGAGGAATTTGTTGTAGGATGGTTCCTAGAAAGGTTAGTTATACGGTTTTCTACAATTATCCTCAGAATGTACCAAAAATATCCATACATTAGTTGGAAGGAGATACGAGATTTTTTCTATCCTATGTCTTCTATTATTTCCTGATGAATGTTTAAACCCCATTGAAAATATTGACATCTCTTTAAGGAGATATGAGAGTGAATTGGTAGTCATATAAATCAATGTGACATTGAATGTTACTAACAATTTCTTTCCCAAAATTTCTATAATGAACCTCTAGGATAGAAAATCACACCAAAACTACACCATTTCAATGGTAATTAAGCATAGTGACCAATTTAGATCTATAAATATACTACCATCGATACCACAATATGATTATCATACTATAAGGAATGATTCTATGATGAAAATACTATCCTCTTATTATATATTAAGTCTATCACAGAACAACACAAAATAATCTACACTATAGGAATAAGAACACATAAGTGTAATAATCACAAGAAGTATAAGTAATATTGAAACACAATTAAGAAAACATGGAAAAAAAGTAATGTAGCATGAAAATTGAATCGAGATAACTAAATCCCAAAGATAACATGCATCGTAACCATAATCAACAACCCAAAATAACAAAGTGAATTTCAAACAACATATTTACCATGAATTATATGTCCATACTTCACAATTTATTAAGCCAATGTATGGTTCCAATTTTCCAATTTAGTGTAGTATAATAGTTTCATAAATGATAAGTAAATTTTCCATGTTTTAAATAAGAATGAAAGGTTTTAATAAAACATGAAATTTCATAAGGTCCATTTAATGAAACACATTAAATCTTATCTAAAATTTAAGGGCCTTTAATATTATTCAAATTTAAAAAATGATTTCAAATCATTTTTTGAACCTAAATCATCTAAAATTTCCAGAAAACTTTTTAGAAAATGACTTTTATAAACTCCATTTTAAATAAATGAAATATTCATAAAGTAAAATTTTTCAATAGCATTCCCTTTTTCTTTATTTTTGAAAAAATATTTTTCATCAGTACATTTTATCATTCTATATCATATAAATACACAGAACACAATCAATCTACTAATAAGAAGATATATAATCTACAACAGTCATATCATATATGTGAAATTATTACAAAATTTATTATCATCTCATGATCAATAAATCTATTTAATATTAAGACTACTTGATTCATGTTTCAAGGGTACAAACATGATATTTTTAAATATATATTTATTTAAATTAATTTTATTTTTTTGATATCTTTCCTTACACTAAACCACAATTTAAAATAAACTATGATATAATAAACCATTATAACCTAGTAGTTAAATTAGTAGTTATGAATTATAATAACCACTTTATGAAAAAATTAGAAAAGTTTTAAATAGTGAAAATATATTGATTAATTAATAATAATTAAGTACTCAATATTTGGAAAGGTCATTTGATGCTTCCAGAATATGTTTTCTTCAAAAAATGGGGTTTATAAGAATTTTTTCATATGAACACTACAATTAAATTCAACTATTTTAAGAAAATTTATTTGAGGAAATGGTTATCATTTTTCAAATTTCCATTTATATATTATCTTAGTGTGAATTTTTTGTATTTTTCTAAAAAGATTTATTTTTTAGTGAATAGTAAAAATAATAATTTTTCTAAAAACTATCATTAATTTTCAATTAAAATTACCAATATGATTTCAAATTAATATTAAAGTAAATTAATTATTAATTATTTTTAAATAATAAAATTAATTACATAAGAATCATTATTATAATTGATTTGAGTGTATGTTAATTTTTGGGCTTTAAAACATTATTTTCTAAAAAACTATTTTTATTATCTCAGTGTGTTTATATCTTAATTAAATAATGTCATATCTATTTATTAATTTTTTTAATGAAATTTAGATATTATATATTCAATAATATATTTTAACATTCATTTTATGGGGTTTTAAAAGGAAATGAATGGAAGTAAGATAAGTTTTATAATAAAAAATTCATTTTTCCAAAATGGGTTTTCATTATCGTTTTCCACTTAATTAAATAAAATCCTACAACTTAGAGAAATTAAATATGATAAAATGGATTTCATATTTTTTTATTATAATAATTAATATAATTTTATATGATCAACTTATTTTTGTGACAAAGGGAATAATAAAAGTGGTAAAAATTTGTTTCCACGGTTAAAGTTAAAAAGGTTTATTGGGGGTTAAACCAAGAGATAATGGTAGGATTGCCACCAAAAAAATTTTATTATTATTTTTTGAAGATATTTAACCCTAATATTATACTTAATTATAATACATGTCCATTTGGGTCTATATTTTCATTAAATTGACCTTTTATTATTGTAATATTTTAAGAAATTTCATTTGTGTCTCTCCCCTAACTTATAAAAGGGCACTGATCATCCTCTATTAATCACACCATTTGAGCCTTATATATCATAAAATACCTAAAAAAATTCATCCTATAATTATTTCCTTCATCCTAGATATTTTTTTCTTATCCTAAGATCTTCATTCAAGGCTTAAGGAGTAATCCAAAGGAGGTTACCGAATGTAGAGGTGAAGATCTTAACCAAGTTCTTTCAATTTTCTTTCATCTTCTACATTTTATAAAAAAGTTATAGCCATAAAAACTTTATTAATAATGTATCATAAATATTATTATTATTTAAAAACCATTTACCACCTCTTCACTATCAATTAAGAAATAAAAGTATCACTTGGGCGTACGTGTGGACTACCACTTCCACGTAGCGACATGATTTATTTTCCATCACCATGTTTAATGTGTAGTTATAATGATGGATTAGTTTTTATTTTTTTATATCAATAAAATATTTATTATTTTGGAGATATAATACATTATCTATCTTCTTACAATTTTATCCTTTGGAAAAGGATAACGCTGCTCTTGCGTATGTGTGGACAACCACCTCCACGAAGTGATGTGATTTTTTTTTATAATTTTAAAATTATATGGATAGTAAATATATAATTTTAATGAAAATATATTATATTTATCATATAATAATTATTATACAATTTTTAATTATCATTTACCTTTATTTAGTTCCATCCATCGAATAGTAGAAACACCCCTAGCGTGTATGTACGGATTACCGTCTCTACGCAGTGATGTAATTCATTTTTCACCACCACAAAATATGAATGGTTATAAATACATATATATTGAAAACATATGTATTTATATAATTATTGAAATTATGAATTTTTATTAACCATGATCAATGTACAATTACCATAACTTGTTCATTAAAGCATACATGAAAAATGAAGAAAATAACACAAAAGAATAACGATTATAAAAGATAATTTTTAATAAAATGGTGTTTGATTGATAAAATTGGGTCTTATATGATATTATATATAAAAATAATATTATTTTATAGAATTATAATAAATATAAGTTAATCATACATGAGGTTCAAGTTCTTATGATTCAAGTCTGATATAAGGTAATGGTTTCATCTCAATTTCTATTCATTAAGACATGTTTCAATTTTATGCCCAAATTTCTTATGTATATGGTGTACATAATTCCATATATTTTTATTTTTAATAATAAATTAATTAATTAAATTTATTTATAGAACCATATTATTTTTTATATTTTAATGACTTTAGATTTAAAAGTTACTAAATCTGTTAGGGTTATTTAGCTCAATTTTGTTTCCTTGAGACATTATTGATGTTATAAAAATATATTAATTTATGGGCTATATCTAATTCAGCATTAATATTTTTTATTATGAATATAGTTATGTTCATTTTATTTAATGTTCCATTTGATGTTATTTCTTTTATTGGTGTTGTGATTCAAAAGTTACCACCATAGTAAGGGTTTCATGTTAAAATCTCATTTTTCACTAGGATTTCTTATGCTTAAATTTATAATGATTAGATTATATATATATTTATCCCAAATCAATGTTATATTCTTATCCACTGTATATTTATGTATATTACATGTTTTCCTTTCATTTTCTCTATTTTCTTGTAATCATGAGACCATATATATTTTTTAGGTAAAACTTGCTGAGTCAATAAGGTTTTCCTTATTACTTTTTCCATTCCTTCTTGTTTTGAAAATCACAAACACCTTATACTTAAGCAAATCTATGTTTTAATTACATAAGGACAATTTCCTTCCCAAAGGAATTTACCCCTAACATATTTTCATTGCTCATATAAATATTTTTCTTAAGTATAAAAATCATATTTATACCTAAAACCTCGGAATCATATAATACTTAGATATAAAGCATTCTGTTTTAGGATCCGAATTCTAGATATGAACTCTAATAAATTTCCACTCTGAATTCTGTATACGAACTCTAATGAAGTTCCAATCCAAATTCTGGATACGAACTCTAATGAAGTTTCACTCTGAATTATAGATAATGAACTCTAATGAAGTTCCACTCCGAATTATGGATACAAACTCTGATAAAGTTCCACTCCAAATTCTGGATACGAACTCTCACAAAGTTCAACTCCGTATTATGGACTCTGAACTTCTATAAGTTCGAATCCGAACTTTTATGAGTTCGACTCCGAACTTCTATGAGTTCAACTCCAAACTTTTACTAGTTCGACTCTGAACTTCTATGAGTTTGACTCCGAACTCTGTAAGTTCATATTAAGAATTCTAGTGAAACCAGACTCCAAATTTCCTTATAAATTCAGACTCCGAATTTCTACATAATTCAGGATCCTAATTCCTATAAAACAGAATCCAAATATCTCTTTATTATATACTCCGAATTCCATTTTGGTTAGACTCCGAACTTTTGTTTGCTTACATTTTGAACTTCAGTTTTACTTATGCTTACACTTGTTTCATTACAAAAAGATGTAGTGCTTTCAGTTATTGATTAACTATTGGTTAAGTGACACGTGTACAGGTCCCTCTGAAATTCAAGGAGAAATATTACCGTTGGAGGAGGGAGCCAACCGTTGGATCTTCGCCTATAAATAGGAGCTCATTTGAAAAGAAGCAAAAACTTTGACACAACTTTGACATCTATGCTTACATGTTGTTGAAGTGATTTCTAGAGAGAGAGGCTCTTATAAACTCTCAAGATTCGGGCAGAAAGTTTGAACGGCTTGTTCAAACTTTGCCTTGTACAGAATTGCTTCATGCGACTCCGATTGTTGCTGATTACAATCAAGGGCTTCCAGGGATAGGAAGACAGAGGTTCCAATACCTTGAAGTTGAGGGCTTCCTTGATAAGGAAGATAGAGGTGCCGACTACCTGATAGTTGAGGGCTTAAGAGGATAGCAAGATAGACTTTGATATTCGTATCAAGGGCTTACCATAGTGTGGGTAAGATATACTTTCTTGAAAGTATAAATCAAGGGACCTTTATCCAAGGTTGTTGGATACCCTTCTCTTTGGGTTAAAAGTATTATTACTTGTTACTTGTTTTTGTTACAAGTTTTTACACTTCATTTTGTATTGTTGAGAAAATTATACTTTCTTATACTTCCTCATCTTTGTACTCTGATATAGTTATATTCTATACGCATTAAGGTAGAATATTAATCTTTGTAACTTTAGTTAAGTTCCATTTTCAGAATCACTTTTCTGGAATCTAGAAAATCTTTAGTACTCATAGAGGTCCTGTGAACTATCTTGTTTAACCTTGTTAAACATAACCATCCTAAAAATTTCCTAAGGGAATTTTTAAAAGGTACAATTCACCCCCCCTCTTGTATCTGAGAATCTCATTCTTATTTTGATCCTACGTTTAGTATTACAGAGTATATCATACTCAGAGTCATACCATCCTAACAATTGGTATCAGAGCACTTGGTTCAATCTGAATTAATCTCACAATTAGATTCAGAATATATTTCTTGGAATTTCTTTTTCGGATCCACATTTTCAGATTCATACTTCCGGATTCATATTTTTCAGAATCTGTTTTTCGGACTCATATAGTTCAGATTCACTTTTTCTTAGAGATACAATTTTTCTTTCTTAGAATATTTTCCTTGTTTAAAAACTTTTACTTCTAATAAGTTTGTGTGCCAAAGTTTTTCTTAAGGATGGAAGGTTTGAATGTTGGTTCTATTGACAACTTAAATCCTACTAGACCACCAATCTTTGATGGTAATGATTATGAGTATTGTAGAGATCTTATGAAGACTTTCATTATCAATACTGGGGTAGATAAGTTTGTCATGCTTACCAGAGGATACAAAATTCCTAACAAGGAAGTTAGTGCTTTTACTAATCAATAAAATCATGAATACCAACTCAACTATAAGGTACGCAATACTTTACTTTGTTCAATGACTATGAACATATATAGCCAAATTTATTCATGTGAAATAGCTAACTGTATATGGAATAAACTTGAGGTTACACATTTTGGTACATCTAAAGTGATTGAGACTATAAGAGCCATGCTCAGAGCTGAGTATCATGGTTTTAATTTTCCTTATGGAGAACCAATTTGCAAAGTGAAACAGAGATTCATGACTATTGTGAATAGATTACAATCTATGGGAGAGAAAGGTCTAGATGATGAATCCCTTGTTGAAAAGATCATAGATATTATGTCGAACGAGTGGGAATAAAAGAGAACTGATATCAATGAAAACAGAAAGGTTACTCAAATTTCTCTTAATGAACTATTTGGAAATCTTCTTCAACATGAGACTAGAATGAAGAGAGATGCTGAAAACATAAATAAGAAGAATGGGAATGGTAGTGTTTCTTTTACTACAACTTCAAATCATATGAAAGCTAAGACTACTGAGAGAGTTACTCAATCCAAATCTAAGAAGGTTATTATTCAATCTGAATCTAGTGAGAGTGAAGACTCAGAAAATGAGTTAGCTAATCTTGCTCGAAGAATGAACAAGATAGCTGGATAGAGAAATGTTAAATCCAAGTATAAGAATAAGGAAAGGAAAGATAAGAAAGATTCAGAGGTCACATGTTATGAATGCAAGAGAGCTTGAAACATAAGACCTGATTTCCCTATGCTCAAAAGGAAAGAAAGAATAGAGGGGAATTCTGAAAGGAACAAAAATAAATATTAAAAGTCCAAAGATAAGAAATTTCTAAAAGATAATGACACCTGGAGTGCCAGTGGTGGTGACTCTTCAGATGAATCTTCTGATTATGAATCTTCTGGACAGAAGAATCATGGTCTTATATCCAGGATACCTATTGATAATTATTGCTTTATGGATAAGGTACACAACTTTGAATCCTTGGCCAATGTTTCTTTAAATTCTAATGATAGTAAATATTATAACTCTTCTGCTGAATAATCTTCTTCTGATGAAGAAAATACTTTACCTACCTATGAAGAAGTTTCTAGGTTTGCTGAACTTATTGATATTGAGAACTCAAAACTCATGAAAAAACTCGATAATGAAAATTCTAGGAATACTATTCTTACTAAGAAAATATCATATCTTTCAAAAGATCTTGATAAGAAAAATTCTGATTTTTAAAGTATTTCAAAAAATATTGAGGAAGTAAGTTCTGAGAAGAATAAACTTTCAAAAGATCTAGAAAACGTAATTTCTAAGAAAGTTGTTTTCGAGCCTATCTCTAGTGAAAATGTTTTTGAAGATAAGAACTTAGTTATCAAAATCAAATTCAAAATATTTTCCTTGAGGAAGTGTTTTTTAAACTTTACCCATGGTAAGGAAAATTTTGATAAAATGTATTCACAAATTTGACCTCGAAGGAATACTTCTGGTTTTGGTTACACTAGTTCCAAACCAATTTTTAGTAACAAATACTTTGTTCCTCAAAGTGCTCCATTCTGGACAAAGTGTCAATGTGGTGGTCACTGGGCAAAGAATTGTTACTTAAACAAAACCTAATCTTTAGGATTTCATAAGGCTTATTTTTCTAAGAAGATGTGGGTACCCAAAATTTTACTTTCTGAAATTTTGGATCCAAGCAAGTATGGATTCCGAAAATCTAACTTTTTCTTATTTTCAGGAAAATAGGGATAGTACCAACAAAAATACTTGGAACATGGATAGTGGATGTTCCCGGCATATGACTGGTAACAAAAACTATTTCAAAAATATTATCAAGACGAAAGGAGGAAAAGTAACTTTCAGAGATAATGCTCAGGGAGAAATTATTGGTATAGGTAACATTGTTCTTCTTGGAAAAACCTTGATTTCAAATGTTTTGTTTGTTAAGGGTCTTAACCACAACCTCATCAGCATAATTCAATTATGTGATGAAGGATACCTTGTGAATTTTAGGAATGATAAGTGCCTAGTACACAATTCCAATGAAGAGTTTATTCTTTCTACCCAATGGAAAGAGAATGTTTATACACTAAACATAGAAGACCTTAGGATCCAAGACTTACCTTGCCTTATTGAAATGTAAGATCATTATTGGTTATGGCATAGAAGGTTAGGAAATTGTAACCTTAGGAACTTATGCAAACTCTATAAGAAAGGTTTAGTTAAGTATTTACCAGATCTTAGATTTGATTCTTCAAAAGTTTGTGAACCTTGTCAATATGTAAAGAAACATAAATCAAGTTTTAAATCAATCGGTGAAGTCTCAACAACTGATTCACTATAGTTGGTGCACATGGATCTTTTTGGTCCAACACAAACTGGAAGCATTGGGGGCAAGTATTATGTATTTGTCTTAGTTGATGATTACACAAGATTTACATGGGTCTATTTTCTAGCAAAGAAGTCTGAAGCTTTTTCTTATTTCAAAAGTTTTAGATCCCAAGTTAAAAATGAGAAAAACCTTCCATTGAAAACTATTCATAGTGATCATGGAGGAGAATTTCAAAATTCTGATTTTGAAACTTTTTGTAGTAGAAAAGGTATTACTCACAACTTATCATCACCCAGAACACCTCAACAAAATGGTGTTGTTGAAAGAAGAAATATAATTCTTCGAGAGATAACTAGAACCATGTTGAGTGAGTATTCTTTAGCCAAACATTTTTTGGCTGAAGCCGTAAGTACTTCTTGTTATACTATAAATCGATTTTTTATTATACTTTTTCTTAATAAAACTCCTTATGAGTTATGGAATGGTAGAAAACCTAGACTTTCCTACTTTAAGGTTTTTGGTTGCAAAGTATTCATTTTGAATAACAAAGAAAACTTACACAAATTCACACCAAAATCTGATGATGGAATTTTCTTAGGATACTCCACAACTTCTAAGTCTTAAAGAGTTTTTAACAAAAACACTTGAACTGTTGAAGAGACAGTACATGTCAAATTTGATGAAACTGATCCTTTTGTTTTCAAAAAACCCCTACCTACATCTTCAGATGTGTTTTCAAAAACTGATTATCAATCATTGATAGAAAACCCTTCTGATAAGGAAAATGTTCAAGAAAATACTTCTAAAACATTTACCCTAAAATATTTCATACCCTATGTTGATGAACAGGTTCTTCAAAACCCAAATCAATCATTTCTTAAGAATCATCCCAGTGATAGTATCATTGGTGATGTGAATCAACCTGTAAGGACTAGAAGTTCCTTAAGAAATAAAGTATAACATCTAGCATTCATTTCCCAATTAGAACCAAAAAGCACTGATGAAGCTTTAGGTGATGATGATTGGATTAAAGCCATGCAAGATGAACTAAATGAATTCAAAAGGAATAAAGTCTGGACCTTGGTTGAAAGGCCTAAGGAAACTTCTGTTATTGGAGTAAAATGGGTCTTCAGAAATAAGTGTGATGAAAATGGAATCATCGTAAGAAATAAAGCTATATTAGTTGCTAAAGGCTATAATCAACAAGAAGGAATAGACTATGAATAAACCTATGCTCCAGTAGCTAGACTTGAATCTATTCGTATTTTACTTGCCTTTGCAGCATTCTTCAATTTCAAACTTTTTCAAATGGATGTGAAATGTGCTTTCCTTAATGGTTATGTTCAAGAGGAAGTTTTTTTTGAACAACCTCCTGGATTTGAAGACACAAAATATCCTAATCATGTATTTAGACTTACCAAAGCTTTGTATGGCCTTAAACAAGCCCCATGAGCTTGGTATGATAGACTTACAGTATTTTTTCTTCAAAATAACTATGTTAAGGGAAATGCAGATCCAAACCTTTTTATAAAAAAAGATAAGAAAAATGTTTTGATTGTTCAAATTTATGTTGATGACATTATATTTGGTTCAACTTAGTAATCTTTAACTAATTATTTTGTGGATCTAATGAAATATGAGTTTGAAACGAGTATGATGGGTGAGTTAACATTTTTCCTTGGTTTTCAAATCTCTCAAAAACCAGAAGGAATCTATATATCTAAAAATAAGTATATTAAAGATCTTCTTAAAAAGTATGGATATGAAAACACTAAAAGTATTAGTACTCCTATTGGTACCTCAAATACACTTTATCTTGATGAAGTTGGGAAACCAGTAGATCAAACATCTTTTAGAGGTATGATAGGAAGTCTACTTTACTTGATAGCTAGTCAACCAGACTTGATGTTTTCAGTATGCTTATGTACAAGATATCAATCCAATCCTAAGGAATCTCATTTAAAGGCAGTGAAAATAATTTTTCACTACTTAAAGTGAACCATGGATCTAGGACTATTTTATACTTCTGGAAATGATTTTGTTTTAAAAAGCTTTTCAGATACTGACTTTGGTGGATGTAAAATGGATTAAAAGAGTACATCCAGAACTTGTCATTTATTAGGCGATTAATTAGTTTCTTGGTCATGCAAGAAGAAACACTCTGTAGCACTCTCCACTGCTGAAGCTGAATATGTAGAAGCTGGAAGTTGTTGTGCTCAAGTGTTGTGGATGCAACACAAACTCACAGATTATGGATTGAGTTTTACTAAGACTCAAATTTTGTGTGATAACACAAGTGCCATTTCCCTTAGTAAAAACCCTGCACATCACTATCGTGCAAAACACATAGATATTAGGCATCACTTCCTTAGGGATCACGCAAAAAAATGAGATATCATTCTTCAGTTTATCGGAACGTAAGATCAACTTGCTGACATTTTCACAAAATCTTTACCTTCTGATAGATTTGAATACATTAAACAGAAGTTAGGAATGATAATCGTGAGGTAATATTCCTTCATTAACTTTTTGTTGAATCATTCTCCTTATAGTGATAAACTCCTTTTCATAGGGTGAGTACATTTGTTTGTTAGTCTTTCGAAATTTTCATAATGAATTTTTTGTACTAGAAATTTTCGTAATGAATTTTTCGTACTAAAAATTTTTGTAATGAAGTTTTTGTACTGGATATTTTCGTAATGAAGTTTTAGTACTAGATATTTTCATAATGAGAATTTTCTTAATGAGAATTTTCGTAATGAGAATTTTCGTAATGAGAATTTTCGTAATGAGAATTTTCGTAATGGGAATTTTCATACTCATACTTTTCATACTAGAGTTTTGATACTCAAAACTTTTGCAATAAAAATTTTTCGTAGTATGTTTTTATTTCCTAGTAAGATTTTTTTGGTGAATTTTTCTTAGTTGAATTTTCTTCAAGAATAATATCACCTATTACAAATAAACTTCCTAGCTAATCCGAAAGTTATGATTTCCTTACTTAAGTTTTCGTAGTCACTTTTACTTGCTAGTAGTTTCCTTTGTTTTTGAACTTTTTCGGATTCACTTATTCTTAAATTTGAATGTTTATAAAAACTCAAAAGATCGGATTCAAGATTTCCTTGTGGGTTTGTTTTTAGCTGTCAGATCATACCAGAGATTTTTTCAACCGTCAGATTGTTTTTGGAAGCTGAAAGGTCACCACCATCGACTATATAAAGGGGACCCCCGATGTTTGTCCCACATCATTTTCAAGATTTCACGTGTTGAAATTATGCCTCAGTTCTTAAATCTCATTCTGAATCCCTCAGATTTCCTCCATTCCAAATGTCTATAGAAGCCACTTCTCAAGAAATGTCTACCACAAATCCAATCTCAAAATGAAAAATATACAGGGAAAGGTTGGTCTATCCAAACTTTTTTGAGTATGATTTTATCATCTCTAAGAATATCAAGTTGAATAGTTGGGAAGATGTATGCATATCTAAGATAGGTGATCAGGACATGGTTTATCCAGAATTAATTATAGAGTTTTATGAGTATGTTTCCTTCTATGAAGAAGATGGAAGAGAAAAGTTTTCTTTCAAGAGTTATGGGAGGACCTACAAACTTTCTTACACCAAGGCTACAAGCTTGGTGGGGCTGGCATATGAAGGGGAATCTGAGTTTTTCTCACACAAACTCCTGGATGTTCTAGGTAGTTTTGTTAAGTTAAATACCTTACAATGTCTTGGACTTGATGATGTCAAGACAGCCAAAATTTCTCACCTATCTTCTAACAACCGGATCCTTCAGTTATGGGTACAAGGTTTATTAGTACCAAGAAAGGGTGACAAAGATACCCTTAAGAAAAGTGATATATATTTCTTAGACTTCCTGGTGAATCTAAGGAAAATAAATTTGATGAGGCATGTACTGTTACAATAAATAACATCAAGGAGGGGAATATTAGAGCCCAAATTATCATGTTTCCTGCCTTACTTTCAAAGATGATAGTTCAGTGTTTTAAGTAATTCAAGATTTCATGCAAATTCAAGTCTCGGAATTGAAAGCTTATGCTTGTGAGTAATGACACTCTAAAAAGAATGAATATGTCTTATTCAAAGGAGACAAAAGATTTTTATGATCTGCCAGAAGAAGAGGCATAAGACAATCAAGAAAAGATTGAAAAGGCTGAGCTGTTGAAGAAGATTGGCAAGAAGAGAAAGCGTAAGGAAGTGGAGGAGACAGAAAAAGCTCCTAAAGATAAGGAAACCCAATCCGCACCTCCCAAGCCGAAGAAATAGAAAGAATATCTGGATGAGGTGGTTGCAAAGTGGAGGGAAGATAAGGAAAAGAGGAAGGAAGGGGAACCTCAGTTCGGATTGGACCCTGCTGAAGCCAAGGCATTGAAAGAAAAGGCTGCTTATGAACTAGAAAAATAGGCAAAGGAGAAAAAGCTAAAGAATAAATTGTCAGAGGCCGAGATTTGTCAATATCTTCTGAGGGATGCTGAGGTTTCATCCGAACAAATTTCAGTACCGAAAACTTTCCTTGTCGAGCCATTACTAGAGACCCCTGGAAAGAATTTTGTCACTCTGGAAAAATCCAGAGAGAAAGAAGTCGTTGAAGAGGTAAAATAAGAAGAATAATAAGATAGTGGTGATTTAGATGATCTGATTAAACAAGTTGAGGATTATCAAGAGATGGTAAACCTATCAGAAAAACTACCACTCCAAACTTCTGAGGCTGAGTCCTCAAAGCTTGTCACTCCGGGAAAGGGAGATGAGAAAGATGCTAAGAGAGATTATGACAAGGAAGAAGAGAAAGAAAATGAATTTTATGAGGAAGAAAACTATGAGAAGCACTTTCTTGAAGAAGGAGTAGAAAAGGAGAAACCTGATGAAGATAAGATAGTTCAACTATCTGAAAGTGAGGAAGAATCTACTGATGAGGAAATCATTTCGAAAGTTGATAAGGGTAAGCAAGTGATTATGGACACCCCAACAAAAGATATTATAAGGAAGAAGGATTTTGGTGGCTCTTCAAGAAGAAAGTTGGTGGAAATTTAAGAAGAACAATCCCCGAGAAATGTGTCTGATTCAAAATCATCAGCACTGGGTCATGATTTTGTTGTTGAGTCTTTGAAGAAATTAGTGGATACAATTCTGATCTTTCCCACCATAGACTCCAGCTGCCAGATGCTTCAACTCAGTCTAAATTAGAAATCAGAATATATATCCATGGTAATGGATAAGTGTGTGAATATTGAGGCTGACCATAGAAATTTTCTTATCAATTATGAGGTCCACAGAAAATCCTGCAGCAAAATGACTTTATGGTCAAATAAATTCAACAAGGATTGGGAAGAACTTGATACCTTTCAGAATGATGTGAAAGAAGATTTTGACACCGAGGATGACAAGATGAAGAATATTCAGGATAAGCTGACCCTTGAGAAAAATTCTGGGAATCAACAGGTGAGGGATTTGAATGGGAAGCTTAACTCAGTTGCTCAAAGCTGGAAAGGGAAAATAGATCTCTGGATTGAGATCAAAGAAAATCTTGAGAAGAAGGATGAAATTATTAAGGCACAGTCTGAGGCTCTGAAGGCTCAAGATGAAAGGATTAAAGCCTTATAAAACAAGCTGAGAAGTACCAGAAAGACTTGAAGAAGCTAAAAACCCTGTTGAAGAAGTTAATCCCCAAGGAAAAGGAAGACAAATAGACCAATCCGATTTTTTTTTGTAATGTCATTACTTGTAAAAATTATTTTAATTATAATGAAATATCTGGTTGTTTGTATCTCTTTTTATTATGTACTAATGTTTCAGGTACTTTATTTCTTTTCCATTCCCTTAAATTATTTTTGAAAATCACAAAGTGGGAGAAGGAAAAAAGAACTACTCAAAAGGGGGAGAAGGAAAAATCTAAAAGTGAGAAGAAAAATTTCTAAGTTAAGAACTATCCTCAAGTAAGGGGGATTTTCTCATTACAAAGTTTTTCATTCCCATGATAATGAAAATTCCATTCTGGAAATTGAGAATACGATCCTTAGAGTTTCAAATCCTAAGGGGGAGTTAGTCATATTCACCATTATCCATGAACAAAGGGAGATAAGTTTTAATTTCAAAGTCTAAAGAAATTTTTCTAAGTCCTTATATTCTTTTTCGAAAGGTTGTTTGTGTTTTCCAAAAAGGGGGAGATTGTTGAGTCAATAAGGTTTTTCTTATGAATTTTTCCATTCCTTCTTGTTTTAAAAATCACAAACACCTTATACTTAAGAAAATCTATATTTTACTTACATAAGAAAATTTTCCTTCCCAAAGAAATTTACCCCTACCATATTTTCGTTGCTCATATCAATATTTTTCTTAAGTATAAAAAACGGATTCATAACTAAAACCTCGGAATCATATAATACTTAGATATGAATAATTCTGTTTTAGGATCTGAATTCTGGATACGAACTCTAATGAAGTTCCACTTTGAATTATGTATACAAACTCTAATGAAGTTCCACTCTGAATTTTGGATATGAACTCTAATGAAGTTCCACTCTGAATTCTGGATAATTAACTCTAATGAAGTTCCACTCTGAATTCTAGATACGAACTCTCATAAAGTTCCACTCCAAATTCTGGATATGAACTCTCACAAAGTTCAACTCTGTATTATGGACTCTGAACTTCTATAAGTATGACTCCTAAATTTTATGAGTTTGACTCCGAACTTCTATGAGTTCAACTCCGAACTCCTACTAGTTAGACTCTGAACTTTGTAAGTTCAGATTCCAAATTCCAGTGAAACCAGACTCTGAATTTCCTTATAAATCCATACTCCGGATTTCTAAAGAATTCAGGTTCCTAATTCCTACAAAAAAGAATCTGAATATCTCTTTATTATAGACTCTTAATTCCATTTTGGTTAGACTCCAAACTTTTGTTTTCTTACATTCAAAACTTCAGTTTTACTTATGCTTACACTTGTTTCATTAAAAAACAATGTCATGCTTTCAGTTATTGACTAACCATTGGTTAAGTGACACATGTACAGGTCCCTCCAAAATTCAAGGAGAAATATGACTGTTGGAGGAGGGAGCCAACTGTTGGAGCTTCGCCTATAAATAGGAGCTCATTTGAAAATAAGCAGAAACTTTGACACAACTTTGACATCTGTGATTACATGTTGTTGAAGTGATTTCTAGAGAGATATGATCTTATAAACTCTCAAGCTTCATGCAGAAAGTTTGAACAGCTTGTTCAAACTTTTCCTTGTGAAGACTTTCTTCGTGCGACTCTGATTATTGATGATTACAATAAAGGGCTTTCGGGGATAGGAATACAAAGGTTCCAACACCTTGAAGTTGAGGGATTCCTTGCTAAGGAAGATAGAGGTGCCGACTACCTGATAGTTGAGGGATTGTAGGGATAGCAAGACAGACTCCGATCTTCGTATTGAGGGCTTACCCTGGTGTGGGTAAGATAGACTTTCTTGAAAGTATAAATCAAGGGACCTTTATCCATGGTTGTTGGATACCCTTCTCTTTGGGTTAAAAGATGTATTACTTGTTACTTGTTTTTGTTACAAGTTTTTCTGCTGCATTTTGTATTGTTGAGGAAAGTATACTTTCTTATACTTCCTCATCTTTATACTCTGATATAGTTAGATTCTATATCCTTTAAGGTAGAATCTTAATCTTTGTAACTTTAGTTAAGTTCCATTTTCAGAATGACTTTTCCAGAATCTAGAAAATATTTAGTACTCATAGAGGTCTTGTGAACTATCTTGTTTAACCTTGTTAAACATAACCATCCTCAAAATTTCCTAAGGGAATTTTTAAAAGGTACAATTCACCCCCACTCTTGTATCTGAGAATCTCATTCTTATTTCGATCCTACATTTGGTATTACAGATTATATCATACTCAGAGTCATAACATCCTAACAAAACTGGCCTTGTTTTTCTCTTTGGTCAGAATCTTTTTTTCCTTGTCCATACATTCAATGAAATGTTTTAAGAAATGTTTTTAATAGTATTAAAATATTATTTAAATTCATATTTAACAATATTTTACTTTATTTACCTTTTTTTAAAAGGAATCGCTTTATTACTTTCCAAATGAGGTACTTTTGAATTTTACTAAAAATGTGAAAGGAATTATTGTTTTAACATAAACTGCATGATCAAATTTACCAAACATCATGAATTATATTTAAATTGAAGATTAATTTATATGTTTTCATGTTTTTTAAAAATAGTTTTTTTCACTTAATATTTTTGGTTTTTCTATATTTTTTGTTAGAATGTAATGGGTATTTTTCTAAATAAACATTATAATGATAATTTAATGAAATTTCTCATCTATAAAAACATACATTGATGTTTCTTATGGTTTACTGGGGATATGATCCAATGTTACCATATTTATTATTTTTTGGATGTTTTATATTTATTTTGATTAAATGTTAATGAAACTATTTTTCCTTCTATGTGTTAAACTATGATGTAATGATAATTGTTTTCATGATCATGTGTCTTTAATATGAATGGATTTTGACTATGTGATGGGTGGTTCCATTATAAAATAAGGATGGGTTGTTAAATTATAAACCAAGGATGAGTGGGTTAGTTATAGACCTCCAATTCATTATGTAATGTTGATAGAGTTGAAGAACTTATAAGAGATGATAGATTCAGTAAGATATGATGGACTTAATAAAATACTAAGAGATGATGATGTTAACTGGATGTATGTTACTCCTAAGAGAATTTTGTAAATGACCTAGTAGGAATTTATATTATGGGACTTTGTATCCAATGATATTATTGGGAGTGAACCTTTACTATAGAATTAATTTTCAATCCATATGTATATCTCAAAAACTTATGTCATATGTTTATAAAATGTTCTCATGGATCATTATTGATTATTAATGATTACAAACACTTATGTATTTTTTCTTTTTATTGATAAATTGTTTTTCCATGTTTCATGATTATGATATATTAATTGATGGGTATGATTTTCTATTATTAATCCCATGTTCTCATTCCCTTATTATTATATTATACTCACTTATAATCATTTATCGATAACTCTTATGTTTACCATTATTTATCATTTAATATCACCATTTTTTATGTTTCTATTCTCCATGTTATAGAGAAAATTTTTAAGTATGTTATGTATATGAAGGGTTATAGTTGTGAAAATTTTTATGGGTAATGATTTATATCATTTAGGTATTAGTTATTTATGTATCAATGTTTCCAAAGACACAAAAACTTTGGACTTAAAAACACATTTATCTAAAAAACTATTTTCATGCGTGCAATGTGTATTAATATTAATAAATTAAATTAATCTTTATTTATTATTGGTTTTATTTTTATTTATAGGTTATATATTCAAACATATATTATAAAATTAATTTTATGTTTTTTACATGGTAAGTAATGGAAGTAAATTTCATTGTCTGCTTAATAATTCATATTTCGACAACGTGTCTTCATTTTAGTATGCACACATAATTAAAATCAAATTATTCCACATATAGAAACTGAATCTAGTAAAATGGATTCATTTTTTATAATAAAAATAATTAATATAATTTAATTTGATCAAGTTAATTTTTGGTCAGGATGAATAATAAAAATAGTATTTTTTGTCATGGTTGAGGATAAAACATCTATACCAGGGGGTTCAACCAAGATATTTGGGTAGTATTTCCATAAAAACATGCCAAATTATTATTGGTTGAATATATATCAACATTATATTAAACCAACTAAAAATACATGGACATTTAGATCCACATTCCCTTAAAAGTGACCTTATATAAATGAAATCATTTTTGAAAATACATGTGCATCCTCCCACAATAATAAAAGAGAACTACCCCCTCCATTATTCAAAGAAATTAGAAAAATATATTGACCAATAAATACTTAAAATTAATCCTAAAATCATTCCCTTAAAATTATAGGTTATTTTATTCTCAAAACACTAATTCTTCAAGTCTTAAAGTTTAAGCCAAATGAGGTTTTTGAAAATATAGCTATAGATCTTAACCATGCTCTTTCAATTTTATTTCTTCTTATATATCCTCTAAACATTTCATATCTATAAAAAATGATAGATATAGTATAATAAATATACATAGATGTTATTATGATAATTTAAATAACATTTACCTACCATCCTAAATCAAATTGAAAAAAAGTATCGCTCGTACATATGTGTGGACTACCGCCTCCATGTAGAAATATGATTCATTTTATGTCAATATATTTCATGGTTGGTTATAATGATGGATTTAATTTTTATATAATATATTTATAACTTAATTGGTATTATTTAAATAAAATATATTATCTTAATTCTTACCATATAATCCTTTGGTAAATGATAAATTCGTTTGTGTATACAGGTGGACTACCATCTCCACGAGACGATGTGATTTGTTTATAATTTCTTATTTATTAGATGGTAAAAAGGATAGATTAATAAATATATATGATATTTATTAAAAATATTTATTATATAATGGATAATTATAATTTACATTTATTTCCTTACATTCATCGAAAAGTGGAAACACCACTCATGTGTATGTACATATTATTGGCTCCACAAAGTGATGTAATGCATTTTTCATCACCACTTAATATGAGAGGTTAAAAATATGTATATAATTGATATATTTGGTATTTATATCATTATTAACATAATTAATATTTAGGAAACATGATAAATGTGAAATTACAATAACTACAGTACTAAAATATACATGAAAAATGAAGTAAATAACATCAAAATTGACGACTTTAATAGAAAATTGTTAATAAGTGGGTGTTGAAATGTTATAAGTGGATAATATATGATATTATATTTATTAATATTATCCTGATATATATTTAAGATAAATATAATTTTTTTTATAGGAGGTTATAGTGCTACAAATCATGTCAGATATACGGTAAGATTTTCTTCTCAATTCTCTTCATTAATACATGTTTTAATGTTATGCACAATTTCATATATATATATATATATGGTGTATATACATTATAAGAATTTGTTTTGGAATAAAAAATGAATTTATAAATTATATTTATATAACCATATGATTTTCAAAAATCCAATGACTTCTGATTCAAAAACTACGAATGTTGGAAGGGTTCTTCATCTCAGATTTCATTCATTGAGACATGTTTGATGTTATACAACTGTAATATTTTATGAGGTGTATTTATACCACCCCATTGATATTTTTTGTCATTATTAAACTTATTTTTTGGAAATTTAATGTTTCAATTGATTTTATTTATTTCATGGGGGTCATGATTTAAAAGTTTCCATAGTGGTAATGGTTTTATGTTACAATTTCATTTTTACCAGGATTGATTATACTTAAATTTCAAATGATGAAATTAAATGACCTATAAATAAAAAATATTGTGTCCCCAATTATAAAATGTATATTTATTGATATTAAATAATTAAATTTAAATGTTATCTCTTTACCTACTCAAGATAATGAAATTATATTTTTAAGGAAAGCTGACCATGTTTTTCTCTTCAATCTGGAATCTTGTCTTCCATTTTGATAATTTATAAGAAATATTTTCAAGACTATTTTTAATTTTATATAATTATTTTTAAATTCAATTTTAACTATATTTTACCTTTTTACCATTTTTTGAAAGGAAACTCCTTATAATTTTCCAAATGTGGTACTTTTGATATTTTTTAGAAATGATAATAAAATTTTTTTTTATCACACACTGCATGAATAGATTTATCCACCATTATGATTAATATTTTTATTGAAGCTTCATTTATAATTTTCTATGTTTTATTAAAAATAAAATTTTACCATCATATTTTTTAATGTTTTAGATTTTAAACAAGCGATTTCAAAATGAAATGGGTATTTTCTTCAATAAGCATTCCAGTGATTTTTTAAAGGTATTTTTCATATATAAAAAGATCATTTGAAGTTTATTATACTTTAATAGGTATATTATCCAATGTAACCATATATATTATTTCTCTTGATGGTTTATGTTTATGATGATGAAATATTTATGAAACCAATTTTCTTTCCTTGGGTTATGCTTTGATGTAATGATAAATTTTTTCATCATATTATTTCTTATGTATGAATGTATTATGAATATGTAATGGGTGGTTCCATTATAAATTAAGTATGAGTGGTTATGTTATAAAAAAAGTTTGGGTGGGTCTCTTATAGTTGTCCAATGCATTGGGTAATGATGACAGAGTTTAGAAACTAGTATGAGATGATATATTTAGTATATTATTACGAGATGAAGGAGTTAATAAACTCCTAAGAGATGATGAAGTTAACTAGATGGAATTTTCTCCTAATAAGATTTTTTAATTAACTAGGTAAGAAATTATATTATGGGAATTTGTCCAAAATTATTGTCTTTGGATTTAACCTTGACTAAATAAGTGATTTTCTGTTCCTATGTGTATGCAACAAACTTATGTCTTATGTATATTATTTTTTATTATGGGTCATTATTGATTATTTAATATTTATCAGTCTTATATATTATGTAATTCGATTGATAAAAAATTATTCCATGTTTAATGTTTATGATCTATGATTTAATGGGCATGATTTTATATTGATAAGTCTATGTTCTCATAACCTTATTCTTATCTTATTATCACTTATTATAATGTATTGGTATCTATTATGTTTACCCTTACTTAACACATGATCTCACCCTTTCTTATATTTCACTTCCTTAAGTTATGAATAAATGTTTTAAGTATGTTATGTCTAAGAAGGGTGATAGTTTTGATGAACATAATGGTAAATTATGTATGTAGTTTGTGTAACTATTTTTTATGTATCCATGTTTACAAAGACACTACACCATTGTGGTTATGGAATGGATCATATTGATATGTAATGAATATTCCACTTATAAGATGTTTTATTTTTTCCTAAAATTTTTTGGTCGCCATATAAAACACCATAACTATGTGTAATTATTTCTAAACAAGAAGAAAAAAATTCATGATACAATTACATAACTGTCATATTTCATTCCATTACATTACAAGGTTGAACATTTTACTAAAATAATTCAAATTATGCACACTTAGTTTATGATGAAATTAAAACTACCCAAAATTTACACATCACAAAATTTACATGCTTTTATGATCAATTAAATATTTGTTTATAATTTTACAAAATAGTTAAAATAATACAAATTTCTATCCATATAGATGAAAGATAACATTACTTTTTATGGTATTTATTATAATAAACATGATTTGTTAATTATATATGTCACAAGGAATAAAAAACACATGTTATTCTTTCTTAAGTTTTCAAATTAAGAAAAATAATTTCATTTTTATCAAGATTTCATAGAGCTTAATCTACTAATTCTATGAGTTTTCTAACAAAAAATTACAAAAAGCTATTGTATTAACATATAACAATAGTAATTTCTATAATGTTTAATATACTAGATATGTGTTACTAATTATGTGCATAACCAAGAATGCTTCATGTTAGATATTTTATAATACAATTAAATTTACAAATGAATTAATATGTAAAGGTTATAATATTCTCTTTTTCTTAAATTATAAACAATTTTCATCACTATTTAATTCCATTAAATTTATATTTACACACATAATTTCAAGAAAATACAAAAATATAAGTATAAAAAAGTAGTTAAATATGTGTAGAGATTTCCTACATTATAAACATACTACTAAATCATTTATTTTAAAGTTTAGTTTTCAAAAACCAATGTCCTAGTTATTTACCAATTGTATTCTCCTTTAAACAAAACCATTGAAGGAATACATAAAAAACTCAATGATCGAAAGGATCAACACACAATGGAATAGTGTAAATAGGAAAACTAAGACTCTAAATTAGTATATGACTCTAGAAACAAGGTGGAATAACTCTAGACCATGACTCCAACCACTCTAAATCTCCATCTTTACCACCTATGATTGGGACATCAAGAATCCCTATTAATGAATTAATTAAACTTGCCCTTTATTTTATCATAGAAAACAATATATGTATTTTCACCAAAGTCCATATGCATGGGTGAGTAATCATAAAAAGTAGGAAAATCATAAGATACTTTTCCAAAAATCCATTAATAATTGAAACAAGTGAGCTCATAGTATTATAAAATATGATATAAGTGTATAAAAATAATATAAAAAGGTTTTCACAATTTAAATAAAGTTTATTGACAGTTTTTTATAAGAAGATAAACCAAAGATATGTTTTTCATTCAAGTAGAAAAATAAATTCATCAATTTTAATTTTACATAACCCACCCATGTTTTCACACTCAAACACACATGTATATTCATGCCTTGTACCTCCTTATACTCACAATTGGTGAGTCATCCTTTCACCAAGCCATTGCTCGATGACACAATTTGATGATGGTATTTCTAACCCTGATTTTTCCCATGTTTCCTGATTTTACTATGGTACTTCTAAATAAATTCATCTTGTATTTCAATTTTTGATGGTAGAACTTATGACCATGATCTATTAAATGTTTAACAATTTCATGGTGTTACTTCTAACCATGATTCATCCCATGTTTTCATATTTTATGGTGGTACTTCTGACTAAGACCCATATAACATGCATGTGAACACCCAAAAAAAAGTTATATAAAGAACCCATGTAAAAATTATTCTATCTTTAAGAAAACCAATTGAATCAATTTATAAAAAAATTTATGGGAAACAACCACATTAATGATTTCTTGAAAATAATAGGAAATGTTGCATAGTTTTAGTAAGTTGAATTCATTTAAAATCATAAGATAATTCATTAAAAATACATGAGTATTAACCTTCTAATAAAATTATAAAGGTAGAAAAACCACCTATACTAGATATGTTTAGTTAAATGGTCCTACCTCAATTTTTTAGAACTAGGTTCGTTCCTCTATTCCATAGAGAATTAAAAAATAGATCGAGTCAAAACATGTCTGATCCCCTATATTATTCCAAGATAAAACCACTATAGGGTTTTATTAAGGATAAAGTAAGAAGATATAAGATATATGGGATAAATAGAGTCCTTAAATTTTATTCCAAATATCAACTGATTGATGGATCGTTTATATTGGAGTCTAGATGTCAATTATTTCTAAAAAATGCATATGCGAACCCTGGGGGTTGAGAGCCTCACTCGATAGAGAATGAACAATGTTTTTTCAGTTAGTTTCATGTTTTAAATATAATTTTCTCACATTAAAATATTCATCACATGTTTTAAGGCACACAATTTTACCAACCATGATCTAGTAGTGTGAAAATATCTATTCTTGAAATTCAATACTGCATGGTTCAGCTATAAAGTTTGTCAAAACATGCACCTACCCTCCATGGTTTCTTAGAGAAACTTAAAGGTTTATCCAAATCATTATCAAATGATGAACCTTCCAAAATTTCTACAAAACACCTCAAAAACCAACCAATAACTTCCCAAAATTTAACCCACTTATTCCATAACTAAAAATAAGCAATAAAATAGAGAATAACCACAAACTGATTATGTTACAATATACCACAAAAATATTATATCTAAGTTGATGGTATACCACTAATATCACTCATTTAGAGGATGATATAAAACTGAATCATGTTTTAATATTGAATATTCACCACTAATATATCATATATAGGTGGAAAATTCACCATTGATATCATATTCATGGGTGGACAATGCACCACTAATACTATCCACTATGGTGATCATGCACTATAGGCAGCCCTTTACATGTGGTTTTTAAATCACTAGAATAAGAAAAATAGGTGGAAGGAACTCCTCCTAATTACATTCCCATGTGGATGAGGGAACACTAGGATAGATATCATATGAAAATTATGCTTCACTAATATAAAACGGAATTTTATTATATAACGCTAGTAGGACAACCCATAGTTGAATCAGATCCACTATTATAGTATCCTCACTGTGAATGATGAATCACTGGCCTCATTTAAATGGATATGGCACCTCCATAATGATAAATATGGATAATATTCCACTAATTAACCATGTGTCACTACAAAAAAATGACCACTTTAGAAGGGGTTATTTTTTACATTAGAAGGGGTTATAACCCCATCTAAAGACATTAGCGGTGGTTGTAAGAAACCGCTGCTAATATTACCACCTACTGTTAGTAGAGGCAGTTGTGTAAAAATGCTGCTAAATTCATAATGAATTTAGTGGCGGTTACATTAGATGGGGTTTAAACCCCCTCTAATGTTTCTCTAAATTTATCGCATTAGAGGCGGTTATAACAAAAACTGCTTCTGATATATGGATTTAGGGGCGGTTTAAACCTCCCATAATGGTGATTGCATTTGAGGCATTAGAGGTGGTTTTCAAAAAACCGCCCCTAACCCCTTGACACCCATGGACACACACCCCTTGACGCCCCTCACCCCCCATGGACACACACCCCTTGACACCCAGCCTGCCCCCTTGAAACCCAATCCCACCCCCTGGACACACCAGCGCGCCCCCATGACACCCCAACGCACCCCCATGACACCCCGAGACACCCCCTTGAGACCCCGGGACACCCCGATGACACCCCAATAACACCCCGGCATGCCCCCATGACACACACCCCGGGACACCCCTTAACAGTGCGCCCCCTTGACACCCAGCACGGCCCCTTGACACCCGAGCACAACCCCGGGACACCATGTCGCGCCCCCGAGACACCCCGATGACACCCCAGCACGCCCCCATGACGCACACCCCGGGACACCCCTTGACACCCCTCCATTGACAGTGCGCCCCCTTGATACCCAACATTCCCCCTTGATACCCCTTGACACCCAGAATTCCCCCTTGACACCCGAGCACAACCCTGTGATACAATGTTGCGCCCCCAGGACACCCCGGGACACCCCCTTGACACCCCAGGACAGCCCGATGACACCCCGGCGCGCCCCCATGACACACACCCCGGGACACCCCCAAGACACCCCTTGACACCCCTTGACACCCCTCCATTGACAGCGCACCCCCTTGACACCCAGTATGCTCCCTTGATACCCCTTGAAACCCATAATGCCCCCTTGACACATGAGAACAACCTCGGGATACCATGTCGCGCCCCCAGGACACCCCTATGACACCCCAGCGCGCCCCCATGACACGCACCCCAAGACACCTGTCACGAACCGAATCTGGTCGCCACCAAACCCAGCCCCAAACCCAGCCCATGAAAAGTCCCGAAGGGCTTTCCCGATCCCCATGGGCTGGCACAAGTTCCCGGGTATCATATAATGAGAATTGGGAACGATTTACCCGATTTTATAAACATTAAAGAACAAACAAACTCAATAAAACAAATATGGATTTTTCAACTAAAACCGTCTTTTACAAAATTTCAGAACTGAATTACATAAGTTCAAAATATTTTTAAATACCATTAGAAAGTTACAAAACCAAATAAGGATAGCCCAAGAACCTCCACATGGCAAGAGGTACCTCCCTCAAGCCATCCACATAAGACTTCACCACCAAGGACCTGCTATAAACTCGAACCGCTAGCACTAAAAACTGTACCCAACCTGCGAAAAAAAAAAATAACCAAGTCTACTTACACCCAAGGGTGTAATTAGGGTGTGAGCCAATTCCTAGTAGGATACCACCACTAAGAGATTCTATGTGATAAATATTTAAAGACGAAAAGCATGCAAGTTTTCAAAAACATGAAATTCTAGTTACAATTTCTAAAAGATGCAACATTAAATAAAAATAATTTTCATGTGGGCTAATTTAAAGAATAAAAACTCTTAAAATGAATACCAAAGCTACTGAATTTTCTAGACACTCATACCGTATGCCGATAGTAAGCACAAAATATCTAGTGAGCACAAGCAAGGGGAAATAACCCCTAGGCACTAGCTAGTTGTGGGTCCCAGGTACCTCGTATCTCGGTGAGTGTAACCATCACAAATATTTGTTCTCGTGAACGAGCCACTAGTAGGGAACATACCCATAACCTAGTGGTCCCCAATTATCATCATCATCATCATAGTTTATTTGTAGTTGTAAGCGTCAATCTTGCTAAGTGAAACTGAGGCCAAACCCCATGGATTCACTAGCATACTAGTACACGTCCACCCACCTAGATACCCGAGTTTTCCCTTTGTGCTAAAACAAGTTCATCATGTCAATGAATATACTTTTCACATAAAAATATCATTTCCATATCATAAATTCACCAAATATCCCACATGTATACAACACAAGTCACAAAAGTCCACTTTTTATTCAAATTGATTTTGAAATCCGACTCACACCAAAATAGCCCACAACACTTTTCACATTTCTTTAACACTTCCACAAATCCATTAAACAATTTTATAAAAACATTAAAATATATTAAAAATCTCATAACAGCCCACTCACTTGTTACATAATACCCTTTTAACCTTCAAAATCATTTTATCATCAAACTTACACAAAACAGCCCACAACCAAGTTTTGCTCCAACATCACAATTTAATAAAACATTTTAGAAATTTACAAAACATTCTAAAAATGTTTGACATCTTAAAACATCACTTCACCTTTAAAAACACCATAATAGGTGAACACACATACCAAACAGTGCATATTTACCCATTTCCCACTTTGTTTAACCAACTAAAACATTTACAATTTTCATAAAAAGAACCCAAGTGTTGTAAATATGTCTTGCACAGAAAACTCATTTCAAAACCCCAATTTAAGACCAAAAACCATACCAATTACTATCCAAAACATAATTGGAAGCCCTAGAGACATTTATAAAACCACTTTCAAGTTTTATAAAATCAACTTGAATAATACTACAAATGATCCAAATGAAAACACACGTTTTCATAAAATACTTTCAAGAAGTATAACAATATTTTACACATAAAACCTATTAAAAAACCCTCTTTTTATGCCCACATGACACTAATACATTACCAAACCAGAATTGGCAGGCCAAACAATATTTATTAAACCAATTCCATATGTTATAAAATACACCCAAATAATACCCAATGAGTTACACATGAAAACACCCAATTTCAAGTTAAAATGCAACTATAAAATTAAACACTTATCCAAATTAATCATAAACAGTTTTTTCACCACACATAACATATTAGGAATATGAAAAATGAATAAATACAGCAAGATAACTCATCAATAATTGTTTACACATGGAACCACCTACCGAAAGTGTCGAATCCCTCAAAACTTGGTGTGAAACATCAACTGCACCATTGCCGCACCACAAGGAAGATAAATCCAGCCCTAGAACACAATATTTGACCGAAAATACACCAAATCAAACCCTAGGTTCGAAACCTAACTTATGTACATTCTATAAACTCATGAAATAGAGAAAAACCCTAAGGAGAAGGGAGGAATTGAAGAGAGAAACACTTACCTAAAACAATCTTGAAGAAAATGACCCAAAATCCACCAGTATCTGAATTTGAAAACATCCAACCATTCATGGGAGGTTCGAACAAGGATTAAAAGATCATTTATGAACTATAATGGGGGAAAAAGAGTAAAAATAGAAGGAGTTATGAAAGGATAAATTTACCTCTCCAAATCTGGGCGATTTCTGAAATCCAGAGAAGTTTCGACCACTTTTACGACTCTATTAAGCTCCAAATTATGGGAGGAGGGAATGGGGGCGTGCCTTAGGTAAGTGGTCTCAGGTGAGAGTTGGAATCACCAAAAAACGAAAATATTTAATGAGATATTAAATAATTAAAATTTGTTTCTAATGTAGAAAATGGGCTTTTGGGCAGGCTCAATCCCTTAAATAAAAACCCATATCCACCATGATTATGGATTCCTAAATGGTCAAAATTAATATGGTGGTGTTAATAGTTCAGGGGATGAAAATTAGGAATTGGAATGGATGAAAAATGTTTAAAATGAATAATTTATAAAAAAATAAAAATTTAATTTTAAATCTGGAATTGGGCTCACGGTTTGGCCCAATTCATGAAAACTCACCCATTCCTCCATAAAAGCTTTGGAAACCCTCAAAACAAAGAATGAATGGAAATTAAATGGAATTTAACTTTAAAATAAGTCATGTATGTGAAAATTCTCCCCACCATGAAAACTTTCCTCCCCAGAAAGTCACATCAAGTCCAAATTAACAACCAAACCCAACTGAGAAACCAAGAGGTACTCCCTTGTCAGGTTTCATCCCCAAAGGCCAAAACACCTCCAGTGATCAATTAATGAAGGATTATTATCACAACCAAAACTTACACCACTTTATTGAAATGATCAATAACATTCAACCTTTATCCCAAAATAATACTCCTTAAACACTATCCGAACAAGACTCAAGCAATTCACCCAAACGAACAACAACATCGAACAAGGTTACACTTACCTTGCTATAACTAAACCATTGGGCACTCTCCAATCTCAATGTTTACCCAAGGAAGATATAGGTAGCTTGATTGCTCCAAATGATACTAACTACTGGCAATCCAATATCATGGATAAATCTGAGTTACTGGTACGGGGGAACAAAAATAGGCTCCCCACCATAAGAGACAACCTATATTTTTCCCGAGACAGAATCAGAACACTAATAGGAGGAGGCCTGAACGGACTCCCCAGTACAATGGGTATACTTTCATCAGACCTTTACGAAATAACTTATATAAGACTCATAGTGGGTCTCCCCACCATAATAACCAATCATCTTAACTGACCAGCATGGGTCGGCACAGAAAGACCCCAAAATTTGAAGAGTTGGGAAGGTCACCTGGTTAGTCTGCATGGTTTGGGAAACCATGCGCTAACAGTGTGGATCCTTATATCCACATGGTTTTCTGGGTCATGGTCACTATTAACCAAGTGAAAACCACGTTCTCAACTAGTCTAGCCAAAATTCAAACCTTTCTCCAAAGACTCAATGGAAACTAAAGGGGGGAGGGAATAACATTGGGTGATGACATGGGTACACGACCCTCCACTTATTTCCACCAAACATGAAAAACAGAAGAAAGATGATGACACTATAGGTTTAAACTCTTCCTAACTTTCATACTGAGGATAGGACTTTGTATAAGGGTTTAAACGACCCTGTGATTTCCCTTGACTACGATCCAGCTTCTCTTCGAGACCTATGGCTGGAGCTCAAATGATTGAAGCATCTCCGGCCTCGTAGTTAGGATTTGGAAACCCCGTGAACGAGAATTCTTCTTTCGGTGCAACCAAAAACTACAACGCAATCCCCGATAAGTTTTCCAAGACATAACACATTCCAAACTCACTTTACCCTAACTTGATATTTCACTGAAACAAGGGCATAGAAGATTCACACACATCACACCTTGTTTGTTCGGGTGAGAAACAATAGAAGTAAAGAAAACCTATACTAACCTTCCTCTAAAATGGAATATTTTTATGTTTTTCCAAGGGAGACATTCTCCAAACATAATAGAGACTCTCATATGATTACCCAACTTTCACCTTTACGGTCAATCGAGCCCATGACATCATAAGGCATCACCGAACATGACCATTGCGACTGATATAAACAATGCATGGAGAGGGACCTTATACAACATCCACAAACAACAAATAGTTCTAGAAAGTCGCCACAATATCCTATCGTGACCATATCTCCCACACTGGTGGTTTAACATGAACTCATGCTTCAAATAAACTGTGAAGAACCCAAAGGCCCACTTAGACACTATCCAGATACTCATCCATACTAACTTCCCTATGCCACTTCCACCTTCAGCAAATCAGGAAACTTAAGAGGCTAAGGTCTCTTTCAACCTTCCATGATCACTCTCCCACTATAAGAGGATACAAAAAAACATGAAAGGAAAGGGTGTAGAATCAATCTAAAAATCTCAATAAAAAGATTCCTTATATTGATCAACTGGAGGGTCTTCAAATTGAGAAACAATTTGGGTTGCACTTCAGTTGTGCACTAACCCTTAATGGGGTGTACCTTATCCAACTATTAAACCTAAGGACCCAACCAAGATGGTCCACTGGTCAAGATATACCACAAATCAGATCCATACACATGAAAGGAAACACCGTAAAATCATCCCAAAACATTTATCAGAAGAGACCACTAATCGGCCCTTCAACATAGCTTACTGACCAAACACAAACCCAAAACACAATCCAAACAGGAGGGGTTCTTGGACTCAAGACATCCCACAACATCAACATTTAAAAAAAACACATGATACACATCATCCCAAACTAGTCATAAATTCATCGAGTTTCTCATTTAAAATCATCTTTTTGAAAATAAACAATTCAGTGGTTAGCGTATCCACCAATGGTACCCCATGAGCCTTACACAAGCATGTTTCTGTGTTATAATGGGCACCCTCCTCATATAAATCCCAAAAATCATCCATCCATTCCCTTAACCATCCATCATCTCATATAACCCCATGCATGTGGTCGCTCATAGACATACCAAAGGTTAAAATAAAAAAAATCTTTCCACTTTTCAAAACCAAAATAGTCAACCAATACCTCCTTTTTCTCAAAACCTCTAACCATGAAATCAAACCCAAATTACATCTTACCAAGATTTTTAGAAAGGAACAATAATTTAAATGAAAACTCACTTTCAATTCATACACATCAATTTCAAAACCTCTCAGCCCATTAAAACACCTTTCAATAGTTTAGAAAACTCTACTGGAAACACTTTTTCAAAACCAACATTGACATAGTTCATGATTTCAAAAGAGGTGCAAACACACTATTTTCCATTCCAATACAATTCTAACAATTCAGTTCTCCATTTTCAAAAATCTAACCATTCCCTCTTTATTATATAATTATTTCACAAAAACTTTGCGCTTCTTAAAACCAAGTCACTTTAAAACCAAAGATCCAAGATTTCAAAACTAAAGAATACAAGACAATGTGAGAGGAAACTAGTTTCAGTGGGTGACTTGGACATATGGTTGGCAGACATATTCCAATCATATCACCATCACACAGAGTGTTCTAGGTAAATATCCCCAGCTCCACATGGCCTGCCCGACCTTGCGAGCTCACCGAGACCAGTAACCCAACTCTCTTTTCATTTCCCCTAATCATCATCAATCCAAGAAATCCAAAGGACTCATATAAATTCCAACATCCCCTGGCGACTTGAATACCATAATGAGGTGTGGTGATCATCCACATTACTCATAACTAGAATTCCAAGTCCCGAAAATCCTAACTCCAGACTATCCCGACTGTTCCCCAAATAACGTGACCCAAAGAGAGCGAACTTCCCTTTAATAACATTTTGTCACGAACCGAATCTGGTCGTCACCAAACCCGGACCCAAACCCTGCCCTTGACAAGGGCCGAAGGGCATTCCCAATCCCCATGGGCTGGCACAAGTTCCCGAGTATCATATAATGATAATTGGGAATGATTTACCCGATTTTATAAACATTAAACAACAAACAAACTCAATAAAACAAATATGGATTTTTCAACTAAAACCGTATTTTACAAAATTTTAGAACTGAATTACATAAGTTAAAACTATGTTTAAATACCATTAAAAAGTTACAAACCAAATAAGGACAGACCAAGAACCTCCACATGGAAAGAGGCACCTCCCTCAAGCCATCCCCATAAGACTTCACCACCAAGGACATGCTATAAACCCGAACCACTAGCACTAAAAACTGTACCCAACCTATGAAAACAAAAATAAACAAGTCTACTTACACCCAAAGGTGTAAGTAGGGTGTGAGAAAATTCCCAGTAGAATACCACCACTAATATATTCAATGTTATAAACATTTAAAGATGAAAAGCATGAAAGTTTTCAAAAACATGAAATGCTAGTTACAATTTCTAAAAGATGAAACATTAAATAAAAACAGTTTTCAGGTGGGCTAATTTAAAGAATAAACACTTTTAAAATGAATACCAAAGCTACTGAATTTTCCAACCACTCATACCGTATGATGAAGATAAGAAAAAAATATCTAGTGAGCACAAGCAATGGGAAATAACCCCTAGGCACTAGCTAGTTGTGGGTCCCAGGTACCTCGTATCTCGGTGAGAGTAACCATCACAAATATTTGTTCTCGTGCACGAGCCACTAGTAGGGAACATACCCATAATCTAGTGGTCCACAATCATCATAATCATTATAGTTTAGTTAGAGTTGTAAGCGTCAATCTTGTTAAGTGAAACTGAGGTCAAACCCCACGGATTACCTAGCATACTAGTACACATCCACCCACCTAGATACTCGGGTTTTCCCTTTGTGATCAAAAAAGTTCAACAAGTCAATGAATATACTTTTCACATTAAAATATCATTTCTATATCATAAATTCACCAAAAATCCCACATGTATACAACACAAGTCACAAAAGTCCACTTTTCATTCAAATTGATTTTGAAATCCGACTCACACCAAAATAGCCCACAACACTTTTCACATTTCTTTAACACTTCCACAAATCCATTAAAAATTTTTATAAAACCATTAAAATATATTAAAACTCTCATAACATCCCACTCACTTGTTACATAATACCCTTTTTACCTTCAAAATTATTTTATCATCAAACTTACACGAAACAGCCCACAAACAAGTTTCGCTCCAACATCACAATTTAATAAAGCATTTCAGAAATTTACAAAACATTTTAAAATGTTTTACATATTAAAACATCACTTAACCTTTAAAAACACCATAATATGTGAACACGCATACCAAATAGTACATATTCACCCATTTCCCACTTTGTTTAACCAACTAAAACATTTGCAATTTTCATAAAAATAACCCAAGTGTTGTAAATATGTCTTGCACAAAAAACTCATTTCAAAACCCCAATTTAAGACCAAAAACCATACCAATTCCTATCCAAAACATAATTTTAATCCCTAGAGACATTTATAAAACCACTTTCAAGTTTTATAAAATCACCCTGAATAATACTACAAATGATCCAAATGAAAACACACATTTTCATAAAATACTCTCAAGAAGTATAACAATATTTTACACATAAAACCTATTCAAAAACCCTATTTTTAAGTCCACGTGACACTAATACATTACCAAACCAGAATTGGAAGGCCAAATAATATTTAGTAAACCAATTCCATATGTTATAAAATACACCCAAATAATACCCCATGAGTTACACACGAAAACACCCAATTTCAAGTTAAAATGCAACTATAAAATTAAACACTTATCCAAATTAATCATAAACAGTTTTCGCACCACACCTAACATATGAGGAATATGAAAAATGAATAAAACTCGTCAATAATTGTTTACACATGGAACCACCTACCGAAAGTGTCGAATCCCTCAAAACTTGGTGCAAAACATCAACCGTACCACCGCCGCACCACAAAGAAGATAAATCCATCCCTAGAACACAATATTTGACCAAAAATATACCAAATAAAACCCAAGGTTCGAACCCTAACTTCTAGACATTCTATAAATTCATGAAATAGGGAGGAAACCCTAAGGAGAAGGGAGGAATTGAAGAGAGAAACACTTACCTAAAACAATCTTGAAGAAAATGACCCAAAATCCACCAGTATCTGAATTTGAAAACATCCAACCATTCATGGGAGGTTCTAAAAAGGATTAAAATATCATGTAGGAACTAGAATGGGGGAAAAGAGTAAAAATAGAAGGAGTTATGAAAGGATCAATTTACCTCTCCAAATCTGGGCGATTTCTGAAATCCAGAGAATTTTCGACCACTTTAGAGACTCTATTGAGCTCCAAATTATGTGAGGAGGGAATTGGGGCGCTCCTTAGGTAAGTGGGCTCGGGTTAGAGTTTGAATCACTGAAAAAACGAAAATATTGAAGGAGATATTAAAGAATTAAAATTTATTTTTAATGCAGAAAATGGGCTTTCAGGCAGGCCCAATCCCTTAAATAAAAACTCATATCCACCGTGATTATGGATTCCTAAATGGTCCAAATTAATATGGTGGTGTTAATAGGTCATGGGATGACAATTAAGAATTTAAATGGATGAAAAATTTTGAAAAATGAAGGATTTATAAAGGAATAAAAATTTAATTTTAAATCTGGAATTGGGCTCACGGTTTGGCCCAATTCATGAAAACTCGCTCATTCCTCCATAAAAGCTTTGGAAACCCTCAAAACAAAGCATGAATGGAAATTAAATGGAATTTAACTTTAAAATAAGTCATTTATGTGACAACACCCCTCCATTGACTATGCACCCCCTTGACACCTAGCATGCCCCCTTGACACCCGAGCACAACCCTGGGACACCACAGCGCGCCCCCATGCCACCCCGGGACACCACAGCGCCCCCCCCCCCCCCCCCCCCCACCCCATGACACCCCAGTGCGCCCCTTGACACCCCGCAGGTCCCTGTTGACACCCTCGCATGACACGCTCCAGCAGGATTTGAACCCTGCACCGGTTGCATCCAGCGCACAACAGCTAACCACTAGGCTGTGCGCGCTGATTTGTAGATAGTACACTGCATTATATTTAATTAAATTCGGAAATATTACATTATATTATATATATATTTATATATTTGTGTTTAGAAATATAAAAAATATAATATATTTGTATATATATAATATATTACTCTATAATATAATATATATTTTTGTATAATATTTATCTATAGTATGTATTTATGTATAATTATAATATATTTGTGCATAATATATATATATATACATATTTGGGTATATTTACTATATATTAATACATATTTATACATATATTAATAAATATATTTATATTTATGTGTGTATTTATATTTTTTGTATTTATAGATACAATATAATTATAATATATATTATACATAAATTATATTAAATACATTTATATTATATATTAATGTATTTAATTATATACATTTATATTATATCACCAACACACACATATATACACACAAAATTAAATGCGTTCATATAATTGTAAATAAATAATATAATTAAATGATATATATATATATATTTACTAAATTAATTTATAATTAATATTCTATACTACAGTATACATAAAATAATTATACAATACATATAAATTTATTTATAATAAAATATTTATAATATAATATATAATATATTTATATTTAATTTTGTCTAAATTATGTAAATTAGTATACATAATCTAATATAAATGTATTTATACATAAGTATACAATAAAAATGTATTTATGTATGTGTGTGTGTCACAATAATATTATTAATAATTATGTGATATATGTATGTATGTATGTATGTACTAAATTAATTTATAATTAATATGCAATACTACAATATTCATAAAATAATTATATAATACATATAAATTTATTTACAATAAAATATTTATAAATAAAATATTTATATTTATATTTATATTTATATTTATATTTATATTTAGTTTTGTCTAAATAATGTAAATTAGTATACATAATCCAATATAAATGTATTTATACATAAGTATACAATACAAATGTATTCATGTACGTTTGTGTGTAACAATAATATTATTAGTTATTATATGATATATATATATGTACTAAATTAATATATAATTAAAATGGTATGATACAATATATGTAAAATAATTATAATATATATATATATAATTAAATATTTATTATATATATATATAATATAATTATATAAAATATATATGTTTATGTAAATTTATATTTAATGTTGTCTATGTAGTTGGGGGTTTGCTTAGTGGTAATAACCTCGTAATCCTACATGAAAAATGGGGGTTCAAAACCCATTTGGCACAGGTACTGTAGTAGCGAAGGGTACTATAGCGGCGACAAGTCACTGTAGCGGTGGCAGAGCATTGTAGTAGCAGCGGGTACTGTGCGGGACTGTAGCAGCGGGTACTATAGCAGTACTATTCACAAAATGGGTCTTGGGCCAAAAAATTGGGGCTACGGGCCATGTAATGGGCTAATGCCCATTGAGCCTTCAGGCTATGTAACGAGTCTCCCTCTACCCAGTTAAAAGAGGTCTTTGTTTTGCTTTAATAATAAATGAGGCTTCGACCCCAACTTTTTTAAAAAAAATATTTAATGTTGTCTATATTATATATATTTGTATACATAATATAATATAAATGTATTTATATAAAAATCTACAATAAAAATGTATTTAATATAATATATGTATAATATAAATCATAATATAAATGTATAGTATTTATAAAACCATATATAAATTTTATAAATTTGAATAAATATATTCATAATTACATTTATATTATATATATTAACATTTATATATATGTGTACATTTTTGTTTATATGTATAGGTATTTATTTACAATATTTATATAATTTCCTTATATATGTGTGTTATAAAGTATTTTAATACATTTAAATACTGTGTTTATGTAATATTTATATACACACACTTGCACACACTCACATATATATTAAATTTTTTGAATTTATTTGATATTTATTTTTGAAAATAAATAAAAATTTAGATAGAGTTTAAAACTCCCTCTAATCAAAGAGATTTCCAACTGTTCATAACCCCCATCAAATTTCATAAATTAGAGGGGGTTAACAACCCCCTCTAATGTCATCAATTAGAGGGGGTTGAAACCCCCCCCCCCCCTCCTCTAATTTCTTAAATTAGAAGAGGTTCAAAAACCCCCTCTAATGTCATCAATTAGAGGGGATTCAAAAACCCTCTAATTTCATCAATTATAGGGGGTTCCAAACCCCCTCTAATTTCTTAAATTATAAGGGGTTCAAAACCCCCTCTAATGTCATGAATTAGAGGGGGTTTAAATCCCCCCTAATTTCATAAATTACAGGGGTTCAAAACATCTCCTAATTTCATAAATTAGAAGCGGTTCAAAACCCCATCTAATCTAAAGGATTAGCGGTGTTTCATGAACCCCCTCTGATATCTTAAATTAGAGGGGGTTGTGAACCCCCACTATTTCCTTTAAAAAATTAATTATATATATATATATGTATGTATGTATGTATGTATGTATGTATGTATATCCAAATGAATGTTATATATATATCTCCCCTAAAAATCCAACAGAATATATATTTCCACTAATTATTAAATTAGCAGTGGTTTTGATATAACCGGATCTAAAATCAAACCAAATATTAAAAAAAACAATGCTAAAAATTTTAGAGGGGGTTGTGCATAATCCCTCTCTAATTTTTATAGAAACGAATTTAGAGGGGATTTATAACCCCCTCTAATGTTACAAAAAATTAATTTAGAGGGGGTTTTGCAGAACCCCCTCTAATGTACTATTTTTTTGTAGTGTGTGTATATGCTATTTATGAAATTCATTTGTTTATCCTGGCTTATGTTATGATGGAATACTTTTTAAGAAACCCATTTTATCCCTTGGGTTATGCTATGATGATTGATTTATTTTTTTGTGGCACACGTAATAATGATTTCATTATGAGATGGGTGGGACCTATATATCCCTCTAGTGCATTGGGTAAAGATGGAAAACTCATGAGGTATGTATATTATGTGTGAGCCTAATTTCATGCTCACAATTCTATGCATGGACCTATATTTCATGTCCATAATTTTATGAGTGGACCTATTTTCCATGTCCATATGTTTATTCAAGGGCCTAATTTCATTTCCTTAATTTAACGAGTGAACCTTTTATTATTTATACATATTCACAAAGTTAAAAGTTTATGTGTATGACCCAATTTCATGTTTTATGTAAATGTTATGATCTTATGGATTATGATCTTTGATTTTCCTTATGATTTAAGTTTTCCTTTGATTTGAAGGGATTTATATTCTAATGTTATGATCACATATTTATACTCATGTTTATGTTTACATATCATCCTTGTTTACCCTTACTGAACATATGAGCTTACCCCTTTTATGTTTATTTTCCCCAAGATTTGAAGAATTTTATTAATTAAGATGTTTCCAAAAAGGGGTTCTAGTTATGAAGGATAAAGAAAGAGATGATGCAGATGTTTTATGAATTAGTTGTTTATATATCCCAGTTTCCAAAGACACTAAACTAATACGGTCTTTGGACGTCTGTTTGTTTAATGTATTAAGTATTCTACAAAATTAATATAATATACATGTACATCAATCTTGGGTCATTATAGTTGATATCATACTGAAGGTTTAGTTAACCTTTGGAAACTAGAATGAGAAAACATTAGTGAAATCCCTAGAGATATTTCTAAGGTATATTTAGGGATTTCCCTAAGGATATGTCTAAGTATAGGATACAATCCTTGAATTTATTAATGATCATGGATTGCCTAGGATTAAACCTAAGATGTTATAGATTGAAATTCCTTTCCCTTTATTATGTTGTTTTCCAGTATGATTAGTATAGCATCCCGCTTTTCTATCACATAAACTTTCATTACATTATACAAAACCGAGGATCTGTAAGGTTTAGTATCTTGGAAACCAGGAACTCAAAATATGAAAACATAAAAAATTCTTCCTAAACACTTGAAAGGATTCTCCTTATGTTCATCCTAGGTTCATTACTGCATCTCATAAACTGGGGACATACATCAAAAGAAAGGGTGATCAGAAGGCCCAGTAAGGGAAACAAGGTAAACATTTAACATGTGAACTTGAGATACATCAATAAAGTCATAAAAAGAACTTTAAGGCATGATAAAGGAATCATGAGGCATATCATAATAAAAATAACGTATTTCATAACTTGAAGATGTGGATAAAACATTTAACTTACAAAATCATTTCTGTTTCACCAAGGTCCATCCCCAAGGTGTCGTTAAAAATTACCAAGGTTATTCACCAAGATATCGTTAAAAATGGTCATCTCTAGAGATTAAGTCTTTACCCAATGAATTGGAGCGCTATCAGGGCGCACACTTAAATTTACCTTTTTTATCATGTGATCCACATATATCATCATCAAAAATTTCGTAAATAACCCATATAGCATAAAAGAAATGGGTTTCATTTCATAATCATAACATTTTAAAAACTGCTTTAAAGACATGATCTTTATGTCACTTTAAACCCACGGAAAACGAAAGCGGGTATCATGTATGTAAATCCCAGAATTTAAAATAGAAAATTTTGGTATATATGTGAATACCCCTTTAGAAGAAAGAAATTTGAGTATTCACTTAATAAAATAAAAGAATTTGAGAAAAAGAGAGAGACATTTTGAGACGGAAATTCGGCAGCATAACGGCTATGTTGTAGGGTTTTAGAAAACATTGAAAAGAGAGGGGACATGGGTCACCCACTCATAAATGATCCATAAAACAGTAGGGGGACATAATATAAAGGATTTAAGAACATGGTAATGAAAATTTAAAGATATATCATATGAAATGAAGAACATGAAAGGAAGACAAAAATAAGATTTCTCTTATGAAAATTCGGCAGCCTAACGACGTCACTTAAACATCAAAAAAAATGAATTGATGATATCAAATAGGGTCTCTAATAATATTAAAATAAAAGATAATTATGATAGATATAGATATCATACCCCAAAATAATAAAAAGTAACTTGAAAGACTTGACAAGAAAATAGAACTTGAAAATGAAAAGGGTGAAATAATCTGTTACAAAAATTTCGGCAGCCTAACGGCGCCACTTAAACATTCATAAAACGAAATGATGAGGGTAAGAGGGGATCTCTCATCATATGAAAATAAAAAGGGAATTCAGAGTAATATAAAAGAACATCCTCCAACATAAGAACATAGAGCATAAAAGAAATGACATAAAAGAGAGTACTTGGAAAGAAAGAGAGAGGTAGGATCCCTTACCTTAAAACGTAACTCTTAAAACTCGAAGGTTGGGACCTTGAGGGCTTGAGGGCACCTTGGGCGGACTCTTTGGGAGTTAATGATACAAGAGCTTCATTGGGAGAGAGTTGGAGTGAAAACTAAAGGAGGAAAGGGTGGTTATTTATAGGGAAAGTGAGGGGACAAGGCATTAATGGCCAAGGGACACCTCATTGGTGGTTTTGGAAAAACCATGGGATTTCCCATGGTATTTGCCCATGTTTTTAGCCACATGGGACCCCTCATACAATAATTCATCCCCTTTAGTCTTCCATCCCTTAAAATATCTCATGACATCATCATGATGCAGTCATGATGTCATTAAACATACTAAAACCCTAAAACTGTATTTTTACTATTCACTGAAAATTCAACTTTTTCAGAGAACTCCCAAAAATTTATCTTAACATAATATCAATGCTCTGAATTCAAAAATAAACTCCATTTTATAAAAATAAATTTCTAAATATTTTTAATTTAATTTTTAAATAAAAACACTATTCACCAAAAATTCATTTTTTTCAAAAAAATCCACAAAAATTACCTTAACATAATATCGATGCTCTGAGTTCAAAAATAAAGTCCATTTTATAAAAATAGTTTTCTAAATATTTTTAATTTAATTTTTAATTAAAAAACACTATTCACCCAAAAAAACTAATACTTGACTAATAATTTCTGAAACAGTTATTTACCTATTTTATTGAATCACATTACTTAATCAAGGTGTGTAGATTATATTAATGCTTTATTTAAGTGAGATTACTAATCCATTTGGTCACAATACTAATCCTAAGCATAAAATCACTATTCATAATTTACTATTCATCAAAAATCAAGTTGATCTTATTGGACTCTAAATTTCTTACTAAACACATTTGTAGAAGACCATTTTTTGAAAATCATTACACATCATTAATTATTTAAGATTTACAAAAATATTTTTAAATATCCTTTTTCTATAATTTATCAAAAATATGCATACTATATTTATCCGGACATTTGAAAACTCACAAACTTCACCATAAGAAGAAAACACAATTTTATTTATCTCAAAGGATTACACAAAGTAGTTACGGTCTCCTTGCATAGCCCCTTATAACCCCAGCATAGGACCTAAGTGTAAGGTGTGTTAAGGTGAGAGAATCCGAGGGAGGCTCAGCCAACATTGCACGAGTAGTAATTTATATCAGTTTGAACTTCTCACGAAGGCGATTCCATTCTAGCTTCACATGATGAAGTTCGGCTTGGGTTTGGTCCAGAGAAAAGCCCAGTGGTGCTACCTCCTTCCCAAGTTCTATTAGATGGGCTTCGATTGGCCCGAGACTACTGGATGAGGCCATCGAATCTTCTTTCTATATTAATTAACCAAGATCACTTGTATTTAGAGACAATAAATGCAACATTTAGTTTCCAACAGTCATAGTGACTAACGGTCATATAATAGTCGAAACCCAATAGTCTCATTTAAATTATACTCATTTTATTAAATGAAAATTTTTTGTTGAGTATGAAATAAAATAACACACAAAATTAGGAAACAAGATTTATTCAAAATTTCGGGTCGTTACAATCTTCCCCCCTTAAGAAATTGCGTCCTCGCAATTTTTTTAAAAAAATTGGGCATGGAAATTTCATTGAAAGTCCCGCATCGGAAAAAGAGTCAGTAACACTATTACTTTAAAAGAAAGAAAAGGAAGTAAAAAGGTCACCCGAGTTAACCCATACTAGGATTCCATGTAGGAAAACATGGACATGGAAGAGAAAACAAAGGGTCACGTTCTGAGGGAGAGTGATAGAAAACATGATTAGGATAAAGTTAACAACAATAAAATCACAAACTTATGATGGGTTAAACGGTATTTGATTACCCAGTAGGAAACATAAACCAACAACATTTTTGTTTTATGTTCCTCTTAATAATTTTGAGGAATTCATTTACTACATAGAATAAGAACACAAGGAAATATACTTACCTTCAAGTATAGTTTCATCCTTTAATAAGTTTCTACCAAAACTAATATTTTCTTCAAACGATGAGCATTCAAAAACACTTGGTCTCATCAAAAGCACAAGAATCATCTTCTAGAGAATCACATAATCCACAAAAGATTAACTATCTATTTCTTCTATCTTTAAACATTATCCCAAAAATGGAAGGGGTAAGATAAAATAACTCTTCAAAAATAAAGAATCTCATAGGAAGGGAAAATTCTCTAAATCTTTAAAATTCCACGGTACTACCCAAAGTTCATCATAGACCATTCCATAAATAATTGTCCTTAAAATTCCTCAAAATAAACCAAACTAATATTTAAACTCAAATATAAGAAGGATTTGATAACATAGTCTTCCAAGATAACCTTTATCATTCGTCTCCAAACAACATCAACCACTCTTAACGTCTTATAACAAAAGTAACTAACTTAATCACATTTTTTCCAAGATAGGTTAATCATTTCCATAAGTAACCTAAATTACCATAAGTTTTCCTTAAATTCATTGATTCTTCAAAATATAAGTCAACCTTTACTCCTCAAATAAAATACCATAGTAATCTATTTACCTCGATCATATAGGGTTCCCAAAATAGTGAACGTCTTCCAAAATAATATTCATCTTTTAATCCCCTAATCATCTCTTTTTTTCAAGAATAAAAGCTTTATAACATCAACATGTGATACATAAAAATAGATATTTTCCTTAATAATATAAAATCATCCTAGGTAGTGACTCGATGTTCTTAGAAAACATTAAAGATATGCTCGTAGATCATGAACTAAAATATATCATGACATAGACAATTATTGCGAAGAAGTTACATGTACTTCAGTCATCATGATCCATCTCAACATAGGACTTTCATTGTTCCCTTTTCCTTGAAGATTGTTTCTTCTCATCATGCTTCTCATTCCTTCCAAGAGAGAATTGTCTTGGATAATGTTCATCTTCTTCACATTTATGACATTGAAAAGTATACAGTATATTAGATCGAACCTTATCTCTATTCATCACATTATCCATTTTTTTAAAGCAATAGGCTACTTTATGCCCTATCACCCCACACTTAAAACATATCCCGGTTTCATTGTGACATTCTCCTTGGTGCCCCTTTCCACACTTTTTGCACAAAGGGAATTGGGTCTTCTTTCCCTTATCAACTTTATCATATGAACATCCTTGAGACTTCGTCTTCTTCTTCCTTGATGAATTTGGGAATTAAAATAGGTACCAATTATTAATTGTGATTTTTGATAGCTATTTTGGCATAATCACAATATGTTCAACTTGATCTCTCGTCATCTCTGTCACATTAACAGAGCAATCTTCACATTTCCCATCACATTGATTGTTGTTACATGTTCTTCTATTTCCCGCCATTAACTAAGAAAATAAAGTATAATTAGGGGCTTAAATACTTATCCAATAATCATGAAAAGGAAACTTTAATCATAGAAGGATAAACCTGTAGAGGAAAATTATATCCTAACTTGTGATCCCCTAGGTTCTAATCTAGGTTATCCATGATCAGATATTCTTATGTGAATATTTATTTTATTTTATCTTTTTTACTTTAATAATGGTTCATACTAAGCTTATGAATTTACCAAAGCATATCCCTCGGGAGTGTCATAACCAAGAGTGCAGCAAGGCCCGTTGTCGTGTACCAGTTCCCATTCGAGTCTAGATCAAAGTGGTGTTTTCATGTTTTACCCCTATGTACATCTGTTCCAGAGCCACCTCTACCTGCTCGTATCCAGACAGTGATGTATTTTCTTGACAAACCACTTACTCAATACTCACCAAAATACCAGGAAGATTTCCTATATTTGAACTTTTCTATAGGGTTATTCCTAAAGTTTTTGTATCCTAATTTCCACAAATAACTAAACCATCCTTTGATACCAACTATAGAATCTCTCTTTTCTATCACATAAACTTTCATTACATTATACAAAACCAAGGATCTTTAAGGTTTAGTGTCTTGGTAACCAGGAACTCAAAACATGAAAACATAAAACATTCTTCTTAAAAACTTAAAAGTATTCTCCTTATGTTCATCCTAGTTTCATTACTACATCTCATAACCTAGGGACATACATCAAAAGAAAGGGTGAGTAGAAGGCCCAGTAAGGGAAACAAGGGAAACATTTAAAATGTGAACTTGAGATACGTCAATAAAGTCATAAAAAAGAACTTTAAGGCATGAGAAAGGAATCATGAGGCATATCATAATAAAAATAATGTATTTCATAACTTGAATATATGGATACAACATTTAACTTAGACAATAATTTCCATTTCACCAAGGTCCATCCCCAAGGTGTCATTAAAAATTACCAAGGTTATTCACCAAGATATCGTTAAAAATGGTCATCTCTAGAGATTAAGTCTTTACCCAATGCATTGGAGTGCTATCAGGGCGCACCATTAAATTTTCCTTTGTTATCATGTGAGCCACACATATCATCATCAAACATTTCATAAATAACACATATATCATAAAAGAAATGGGTTTCATTTCATAATCATAACGTTTTAAAAACTTCTTTAAAGACATGATCTTTATGTCACTTTAAACCCACAGAAAAGGAAAGTGGGTCTCATGTATGAAAATCCCAGAATTTAAAATAGAAAATTTTGGTATATATGTGAATACATCTTTAGAAGAAAGAGCTTTGAGTATTCACTAAATAAAATAAAATAATTTGAGAAAAAGAGAGAGACATTTTGAGACGGAAATTCGACAGCATAACGGCTATGTTGTAGGGTTTTAGAAAATATTGAAAAGAGAGGGGACATGGGTCACCCACTAATAAATTATCCATAAAACAGTATAGGTACAGAATATAAAGGATTTAATAACATGGTAATGAAATTTGGAAGATATACCATATGAAATGAAGAACATGAAAGGAAGACAAAAATAAGATATCTCTTATGAAAATTCGGCAGCCTAACGACGTCACTTAAACTTCAAAAAAAATGAATTGATGAGATAAAATAGGGTCTCTCATAATATGAAAATAAAAGATCAGTATTATAGATATAGATATCATACCCCAACATAATAAAAAGGAACTTGAAAGACTTGACAAGAAAATAAAACTTGAAAATGAGAAGGGTGAAAGAATCTGTTACAAAAATTTCGGCAGCCTAACGGCGCCACTGAAACATTCATAAAACGAAATGATGAGAGTAAGAGGGGATCTCTCATCATATGAAAATGAAAAGGGAATTAAGAGGAATATAAAAGAACATCCTCCAACATAAGAACATAGAGCATAAAATAAATGACATAAAAGAGAGTACTTGGAAAGAAAGAGAGAGGTAGGATCCCTTACCTTAAAACGTAACTCTTAAAACTCAAAGGTTGGGACCTTGAGGGCTTGGAGGCACCTTGGGGGGACTCTTTGGGAGTTAATGAGACCATAGATTCTTTGGGGAGAGTTGTGAGTGAAAACTAAAGGAGGAAATGGTGGGTATTTATAGGGAAAGTGAGGGGACAAGGCATTAATGGCCAAGGGACACCTCATTGGTGCTTTTGGCAAAACCACGGGCTTTCCCATGGTATTTGCCCATAGTTTTAGCCACATGGGACCCCTCATACAATAATCCATCCCCTTTAGTCGTCCATCCCTTAAAATATCTCATGACATCATCATGATGTAGTCATGATGTCATTAAACATACTGAAACCCTACAACTGTATTTTTACTATTCACTGAAAATTCAACTTTTTCAGAAAACTCCCAAAAATTTATCTTAACATAATATCAATGCTCTGAATTCAAAAATAAACTCCATTTTATAAAAATAAATTTCTAAATATTTTTAATTTAATTTTTAAATAAAAACACTATTCACCGAAAATTCATTTTTTTCAGAAAAATTCCCAAAAATTACCTTAACATAATATCGATGCTCTGAGTTCAAAAATAAAGTCCATTTTATAAAAATAGTTTTCAAAATATTTTTAATTTAATTTTTAAATAAAAAACACTATTCACCTGAAAAAAACTAATACTTGACTAATAATTTCTGAAATAGTTATTTACCTATTTTATTGAATCACATTACTTAATCAAGGTGCCTATATTATATTAATATTTTCCTTAAGTGAGATTACTAATCCATTTGGTCACATTAATAATCCTAAGAATAAAAACACTATTCATAATTTACTATTCATCAAAAATCAAGTTGATCATATTAGACTCTAAATTTATTTCTGAAAACATTTGTAGAAGACCATTTTTTGAAAATCATTACACATCATTAATTATTTATGGTTTACAAAAATATTTTAAAATATCCCTTTTCTAGAATTCATCAAAAATATGCATACTATATTTATCCGGACATTTGAAAACTCACAAACTTCACCATAAGAAGAAAACACAATTTTATTTATCTCAAAGGATTACAAAAAGTAGTTATGGTCTCCTTACATAGCCCCTTATAACCCTAGCATAGGACCTAAGTGTAAGGTGTGCTAAGGTGAGAGAATATGAGGGAGGCTCGGCCAACATTGCACGAGTAGTAATTTCTATCACTTTGAACTTCTCGCGAAGGCGATTATGTTCTTGCTTCACACGATGAAGTTAAGCTTGGGTTTGGTCCAGAGAAAAGCCCAGTGGTGCTACCTCCTTCCCAAGTTCTGTTAGATGGGCTTCGATTGGCCTGAGACTACTGGATGAGGCCATCGAATCTTCTTTCTATATTAATTAACCAAGATCACTTGTATTTAGAGACAATAAATGCGACATTTAGTTTCCAAAGGTCATATTGACTAATGGTCATATAATAGTCAAAACCCAACAGTCTCATTTAAATTATACTCATTTTATTAAATGAAAAAGTTCTGTTGAGTATGAAATAAAATAACACGCAAAATTAGGAAACAATATTTATTCAAAATTTCAGGTCGTTACAATTAGTGTTTCTCACACTATTCTTTTCAGTTTTAGTCAATGGATGGAACCCGAAGGAACCGTGTTAAGGATGAATGTAGTGGGAAATTAGACAATTGTCCTTATGAACAACCAAATGTTATGGGATCTTCAATGCAAAATATTATTGTTATACTCACACAATATATAAATCATGATGGACTTACAAATGATCGGAGGAGGGAACAAATTTCCATTGAGTCCTTCATGAGTCAATGTCCACCTTCTTTCAGTGGGTCTTCTGATCAACTTGTTTATGAACAATGGATCGGTACCATTGAAAATATATTTTTCATGCTTTAGTGTTCTGAACATGAAAAATTCATGTTGGCTATTTATCATCTGGAAGGTGAATCCGATCAGTGGTGGACTCTTATTAAGAACAATAGGGATAGAGAAGAAATTGAATATATGGAATGGGAAGAGTTTAAAAGGTATATTTTTCAATAAGTTCTTCCCTCGTATTATACAAAAAAAGATAGAGAAGTAATTCTTGAGCTTAAGCAAAAGGATGATGAATCTATTGGTACTTATGAAGCTAATTTTACAATAATTGCAAGGTAAGCTTCTGGGTTAATCATCATCCCAAAAAGAGAAATTGAATGATTCTTTGGTGACCTAAAACTGAGTCTCAAAAAAGTTTTAGCCATAGGGGACTTTGGAAGATATTAAGAAGTCATTCTTTATGCACTAAAAGTGGAAAATGGAACTTGGTAACTCTCAAGGTTTTGGAGACACAAAAAGGAATATGTAGATTAATGGAAACTCCAGTGGTTTCCACAAATAGAGAAGAAAAAGTTTCAACCTAGAGCAGTCAGGGGGATGCCTGAGAGGAACAAGAAGATGATTCAAGTGTGGGAAGCCTGACCATCGAGTAAAAAAGTTTCGGAGTGATGTAAAAAGGCTATTCAATGGAGAGAAAGTTCAAGAAAATTCACCACCCACACTTCAATGCTACAAGTGCAAGGAAATGGGGAATTATTCTAACCAATTATCTAATCCAAGTTTCATCGATGATGATCAATGTTAGCAACCTCTTAAGGCCAAAGATAAAGGAAAATCAGATGCGATCACTATTGGCGATGTAGAGTACGACAACGAAGTGGCATAACGATTGAGTGTTTCTGTAATGGGATTCTAGAATAATGTTTTAGAATCACTTTTATGGAATAACACTAAAAAAACAGTACATTATAGGGGGTTATTTAGAGGGGGTTCTGCACAACCCCCTCTAAATTCATTTTCGGTAACATTAGAGGGGGTTCTGCACAACCCCCTCTAATCAACAAATTTAGAGGGGGTTATAAACCCCCTCTAAATTCATTTCTATAAAAATTAGAGAGGGATTATGCACAACCCCCTCTAAAATTTTTAGCATTGTTTTTTTAATATTTGGTTTGATTTTAGGTCCGGTTATATCAAAACCACTGCTAATTTAATAATTAGTGGCAATATATATTCTGTTGGATTTTAGGGGAGATATATATATAACATTCATTTGGATATATATATATATATATATATACATACATACATACATATATATATATATAATTTTTTTAAAGGAAATAGTGGGGGTTCACAACCCCCTCTAATTTAAGATATCAGATGGGGTTCATGAAACACCACTAATCCTTTAGATTAGAGGGGGTTTTGAACCCCTTCTAATTTATGAAATTAGGAGATGTTTTGAACCCCTATAATTTATGACCTTAGAGGGGGCTTTTAACCCCCTCTAATTCATGACATTAGAGGGGGTTTTGAACCCCTTCTAATTTAAGAAATTAGAGGGGGTTTGGACCCCCTCTAATTGATGACATTAGAGGGGTTTTTGAATCCCCTCTAATTGATTACATTAGAGGGGGGTTTTGAACCTCTTATAATTTAAGAAAATAGAGGGGGTTTTGAACCCCCTCTAATTTATGACATTAGAGGGGGTTGTTAACCCCCTCTAATTTATGAAATTTGATGGGGGTTATGAACAGTTGTAAATGTCTTTGATTAGAGGGAGTTTTAAACTCTATTTAAATATTTACTTATTTTCTAAAATAAATCTCAAATAAATTCAAAAACATTAATATATATGTGAGTGTGTGCAAGTGTGTGTATATAAATATTACATAAACACATTATTTAAATGTATTAAAATACTTTATAAGACATATATATAAGGAAATTATATAAATATTTTAAATAAATACCTATACATATAAACAAAAATGTATACATATATATAAATGTTAATATATATAATATAAATGTAATTATGAATATATTTATTCAAATTTATAAAATTTATATATGGTTTTATAAATACTGTACATTTATATTATGATTTATATTATACATATATTATATTAAATACATTTTTATTGTAGATTTTTATATAAATACATTTATATTATATTATGTATACAAATATATATAATATAGACAACATTAATTTTTTTAAAAAAAAAATTGGGGCTGAATCCTCATTTATTATTAAAGAAAAACAAAGACCTCTTTTAACTGGGTAAAGGGAGACTCGTTACATAGCCCGATGGCCCAGTGGGCATTTAGACCATTACATGGCCCGTAGCCCCAATTTTTTGGCCCAAGACCCATTTTTTGAATAGTACTGCTACAATACCCGCCGCTACAGTCCCGCACAGTACCCTCTGCTACTACAATGCTCTGCCGCCGCTACAGTGACTTGTCGCCACTATAGTACCTTTCGCTACTACAGTACCTGCGCCCAATGGGTTTTGAACCCCCATTTTTCATGTAGGATTATGAGGTTCTTACCACTAAGCAAACCCCCAACTACATAGACAACATTAAATATAAATTTACATAAACATATATATTTTATATAATTATATTATATATATATATAATAAATATTTAATTATATATATATATATATTATAATTATTTTACATATATTGTATCATACCATTTTAATTATATATTAATTTAGTACATATATATATAGATCATATAATAACTAATAATATTATTGTTACACACAAACGTACATGAATACATTTGTATTGTATACTTTTGTATAAATACATTTATATTGGATTATGTATACTAATTTACATTATTTAGACAAAATTAAATATAAATATAAATATAAATATAAATATATTATTTATAAATATTTTATTGTAAATAAATTTATATGTATTATATAATTATTTTATGAATATTGTAGTATTGCATATTAATTATAAATTAATTTAGTACATACATACATACATATATATATCACATAATTATTAATAATATTATTGTGACACACACACATACATAAATACATTTTTATTGTATACTTATGTATAAATACATTTATATTAGATTATGTATACTAATTTACATAATTTAGACAAAATTAAATATAAATATATTATATATTATATTATAAATATTTTATTATAAATAAATTTATATGTATTGTATAATTATTTTATGTATATTGTAGTATATCATATTAATTATAAATTAATTTAGTAAATATATATATATATATATCATTTAATTATATTATTTATTTCCAATTATATGAACGCATTTAATTTTGTGTGTATATATGTGTGTGTTGGTGATATAATATAAATGTATATAATTAAATACATTAATATATAATATAAATGTATTTAATATAATATATGTATAATATATATTATAATTATATTGTATCTATAAATACAAAAAATATAAAGACACACATAAATATAAATATATTTACTAATATATGTATAAATATGTATTAATATATAGTAAATATACCCAAATATGTGTATATATATATATATTATACACAAATATATTATAATTATACAGAAATACATATTATAGATAAATATTATACACAAATATATATTATATTATAGAGAAATATATTATATATATACAAATATATTATATTTTTTATATTTCTAAACACACACACACACACACATATATATATAATGTAATATTTCCGAATTTAATTAAATATAATGCAGTGTAATATCTACAAGTCAACGCGCACAGCCTAGTGGTTAGTTGTTGTGCGCTGGATGCAACCGATGCAGGGTTCAAATCCTACTGGAAACCTTTTTTCGCCACCAGCGTGTCGCGCGAGGGTGTCAACAGGGACCTGCGGGGTGTCAAGGGGCGCATTGGGGTGTCATGGGGGGGGTGCGTTGTGGTGTCCCGGGGTGGCATGGGGGCGTGTTGTGGTGTCCTGGGGTTGTGCTCGGGTGTCAAGGGGGCATGATGGGTGTCAAGGGGGCGCGCTGTCAATGGAGGGGTGTCCTAGGGTGTGTGTCATGGGGGCACACTGGGGTGTCATAGGGGTGTCCCTGGGTGTCCTGGGGGCGCGACATGGTGTCCCGGGGTTGTGCTCGGGTGTTAAGGGGGCATTCTGGGTGTCAAGGGGTATCAAGGGGGGCATGCTAGGTGTCAAGGGGCGTGCTGTCAATGGAGGGGTGTCAAGGGGTGTCCCGAGGTGTGTGTCATGGGGGCGCGCCGGGGTGTCATCGGGGTGTCCCGGGGTGTCAAGGGGGTGTCCTGAGGTGTCCTGGGGGCGCGACATGGTGTCTCGGGGGTTGTGCTCGGGTGTCAAGGGGTATCAAGGGGGCATGATGGGTGTCAAGGAGGCGCGCTGTCAATGGAGGGGTGTCAAGGGGTGTCCCGGGGTGTGTGTCATGGGGGCACGTCGGGGTGTCATAGGGGTGTCCCGGGGTGTCCTGGGGGCGCGACATGGTGTCCCGGGGTTGTGCTCGGGTGTCAAGGGGGCATTCTGGGTGTCAAGGGGTATCAAGGGGGCTTGCTGTGTGTCAAGGGGGCGCGCTGTCAATGGAGGGGTGTCCCGGGGTGTGTATCATGGGGGGCGTCGGGGTGTCATCGGGGTGTCCCGGGGTGTGTGTCATGGGGGCACACTGTGGTGTCATAGGGGTGTCCCTGGGTGTCCTGGGGGCACGACATGGTGTATCGGGGTTGTGCTCTCGTGTCAAGGGGGCATTCAGGGTGTCAGGGGGTATCAAGGGGGCATGCTGGGTGTCAAGGGGGCGTGCTGTCAATGGAGGGGTGTCAAGGGGTATCCCGAGGTGTGTGTCATGGGGGCACATCAGGGTGTCATCGGGGTGTCAAGGGGGTGTCCCGGGGTGTCCTGGGGGCGCGACATGGTGTCCCGGGGTTGTGCTCGGGTGTCAAGGGGTATCAAGGGGGCATGCTGGGTGTCAAGGAGGCACGCTGTCAATGGAGGGGTGTCAAGGGGTGTCCCGGGGTTTGTGTCATGGGGGCACGTCGGGGTGTCATAGGGGTGTCCCGAGGTGTCCTGGGGGCGCGACATGGTGTCCCGGGGTTGTGATCGGGTGTCAAGGGGGCATTCTGGGTGTCAAGGGGTATCAAGGGGGCATGTTGTGTGTCAAGGGGGCACACTATCAATGGAGGGGTGTCAAGGGGTGTCCTGGGGTGTGTATCATGGGGGCGCGCCGGGGTGTCATCGGGGTGTCCCGGGGTGTGTGTCATGGGGGCGCACTGGGGTGTCATAGGGGTGTCCCTGGGTGACCTGGGGGCGCGACATGGTGTATCGGGGTTGTGCTCTGGTGTCAAGGGGGCATTCTGGGTGTCAAGGGGTATCAAGGGGGCATGCTGGGTGTCACGGGGGTGTGCTGTCAATGGAGGGGTGTCAAGGGGTATCCCAGGGTGTGTGTCATGGGGGCACGCCGGGGTGTCATCGGGGTGTCCTGGGGTGTCAAGGGGGTGTCCCAGGGTGCCCTGGGGGCGCGACATGGTGTCCCGGGGTTGTGTTTGGGTGTCAAGGGGTATCAAGGGGGCATGCTGGGTGTCAAGGGGGCGCGCTGTCAATGGAGTGGTGTCAAGGGGTGTCCTGGGGTGTGTGTCATGGGGGCACGTCGGGGTGTCATAGGGGTGTCCCGGGGTGTCCTGGGGGCGCGACATGGTGTCCCGGGGTTGTGCTCGGGTGTCAAGGGGGCATTCTGGGTGTCAAAGGGTATCAAGGGGCATTCTGGGTGTCAAAGGGTATCAAGGGGGCATGTTGTGTGTCAAGGGGGCGCGCTGTCAATGGAGGGGTGTCAAGGGGTGTCCTGGGGTGTGTATCATGGGGGCGCACCGGGGTGTCATCGGGGTGTCCCGGGGTGTCAAGGGGGTGTCCCGGGGTGTCCTGGGGGCGCAACATGGTGTCACGGGGTTGTGCTCGGGTGTCAAGGGGTATCAAGGGGGCATTCTGGGTGTCAAGGGGGTGCGCTGTCAATGGAGGGGTGTAAAGGGGTGTCCCGGGGTGTGTGTCATGGGGGTGTTGGTCGGAGTGGACACTCAAGAGGGGGGGTGAATTGAGTTCCAATTAAAAATTTCTGTTAAAAACTTTAAGATTAAATCCCCCAAATTGAAAAATAGCCCAGTCAATTAAGGCAGTAGAGATATAGGTGACTTATTGTTCAACAGGTTTCTCTAAGGTTGATTAATCCTCAGTAAGGTTAGTTTGATGACTAACTTTACTTTTGAAACAAGTTTACTAAACAAATCTCTTATACACACTAACCAAAATTGACTATCAGAGTATTTGCAAAAACAGATTTCTTGTTTACAAAAAAGGAGCACAGCGGAAAAGGGAAAGCAAAGTAAAGAAAAGAATAACAAGCTATTTCAAACAATAGGTTCAGTCTTAAGCTAAGACTTAGTCTTCTTCCACTTGGTGATCACCTGCCACCAAGCAATTTTATAAAAAGGATTGATACACAGCCTATATCGGGCTTTACAACAGTTTTCACAAACTGTCCAGGTTTGACAACCTCTTCCACAGTTATACGTGGGAAAACAAATGACCAAGCCACACCAGGCTTCTTCCACAGTTATACGTGGGTAACAAATGTAAAAAGGTTTGGGATAGGGATTTTCAGTATCCCTCAGTTTAAGCACAGGAGACAGTGTGTGTAATACTAACACACTGCTCACAAATGTAAAACACTTAAACACAGTAGAGCAAGAGATAGAAAGAAGAAGGTTTAGAGTGCTCTATAGTGTTGGCAGATCAGTTCTGGACTCGTAGGAATGACTGACTTGAAGCTTTGGTCCTTTTTCTGTAAGTTGACACTAAAACAGAGTGTCGTGATTTCCAGACTTCCAGATGTTCAAGTGATCAGCTTCTTTGAGTTTGAGTGCTTCACAGCATGGCTTTTAGGAGACGGTTCTTTCAGTCGGTTCACTTGAGACTCTTTTGTTCTTCAGAATGAATGCTCGAGAGTTCTTATTTTTGTGTATATGCGTATCTCCTTCTCAGTTGTAGATGTTAGACTCTGTATGTCCTTCCTCTATTCTTGTTCGTGCATGTCACTGTTCTTTTCGTTCCATTCATCCTTGTTCTTGAATGCTTCTCTCTTCTTTTTATACTCCTCCATATATGCCCTTTTTGTTCACCCGAGGCCGACAAGATAAATAGTCTTGAGTTACACGTGCAATCTTCCTCGTACATTGTATTATTTCTTGATATGTCTGCAAATATCAATAAATAATGTTAGGTGTATTAATTTGTCTAGACATGACCGTTAGATTAGTATTAATCAAATTGGTAAAGAAAAAAGTAGAAATATAATAATAATAGACTGGTCGAGAATGTATATCACTGTGGACTTCAACTGTGGTCTTCCAACTGTGGACTTCCTTCTGACTGCTGACTTCAACAAAAGGCTTGCTGTCTGTAGGCTTGCAATGGTAGCTTTTACTCCATGTAACTGTAGCCTCTCTAACTGTAGACTTGTAATATCAAATTTGTAGAACTGTAACCTTTGTCAACTGTAGACTTATGACTGTAGGCTTGTTCTACTGCGAACTTGTTCCAACTGTAGACTTGTTCGACTGTGAACTTGAGCAGAGAAAACTTTGAACAGAAGTCTTGTAACTGTGACCTTCGTCTGTGAGCTTTGACAATAGATAGCGGTAGACTCGTGACTGTAAGCTTGTATTAGTCTTCGACTGTAACCTTGTAACTGTGAACTTATTGCAACAGTAACTTAAGGTGACAGTTAGCTGTAACTGTGACTTTGAAAAGAAAACTCTGACTGTTAGCTAACAATACTAAACTTATGTAAATACTACTGTAAGCTGTTACAGTAAAGTTATGAGAGTAAGAATATGAACTGTTTAGAATAAAATACGTTTAAGCATAGAATAATAAGATTAATGCAAGGTTTTAATACATCATAATCAATGTTTAAGCATGATTTGGGATTATCAAAACAGGTGATTCCAACAATCTCCCCCTTTTTGAGAATCACAGATTATGTCAGTATGGAATGAAATATAGATGTATCAGAGAGAAGTGTGCAAAACACAGTATTAGCAATATGAGCACAAAAAAAATTAGGTATAATCCTCAAGGATTTCTCCCTCTTTGTATAGGTTCATTTCTCCCCCGAGTTTTCCCTATTTCTCCCTATTTCTCCCTATTTCTCCCTATTTCTCCCCCTTTGTGATTAACAAAAAGAAAGACAGAAAGAGAGAAAATAAACATTGTATTAATAATGAGTACATTACATGGCCCAAAACGTGAATACATGATCCCTATCAAAAAAAAACATAAACAGACTCAATCCTCTTCATCTGTAGGTAAGGGATCTTTTCCTTTGGAGGAAGAAGATGGAGCAGTAGGTGAAAGATCAACAGGCTTAGGAATTGTAACAGGAATGTCTGGAGGGGCAGCAACAGATGCTCCTGAAGGCCTGTAGTGAGTAGCTTGCTGAGGTATCAGTGGTCTAAGGCTTCTGAGGGCATCAGCAGGAGTCATTACTGAAGAACCACTGGGGTTGGAGACAGGTAGGGCAGGAGGAACTATAACAGGTGTGCAGTCCACATGAAGAAAAGGTAGGAGCAGATTCCTGAAATCCATGATGATGTTTCCTCCTCTATCCATGGCAGATAAGAAGTCATTTTTGTTTTCCAAGAATTTATCCAAAGCCGGGGTCAACTCTCGTAGCTTGCTAACTTGTTCTTTGAAAGCTTGAGTAACAGGAGTCAGCTTCATAGTTTCTAGCATGAGCTTGAAGTAATGGTTCAACTGATGCTTGGTGAAAATCCGATCAAAGTAATGATCCACTTTACTTTTGATGGCCTCCTGAGAAGCAGTAGCAGCCTGCAGGTGCTCACGAACAAAGCCACTGACTTCTCTTGTAGTAGCAAGGATCTGTAGGTCTGATGTGTCATTTTCACGGGCCTGAGTAAGCTCTTCTCTGAGCAGGCTTCTAAACTGCTCAAGGTCTACAGGAGAGCTAGATGAAGGAAGGGACTTGACTGAGAATGCCACTGTCTCCTTGAAAGACTGAGTCAGATTTCCAATCACTTTCTGAATGACAACATCCTGATTGCTAAAGTGTTCTTTTACTGATTTCTTGAAAGCCTCAAATACTTCCACAAACTGCTTGACCACTTCTTTGATGTATCGAATCTCACTGGCCACTTGTGTCTGAGAACTGCTCAGGGCAGTTAAAGAAGCAACTGATTGTCTGAGGGCCACTACTGCTCCAGTACAGCTTTCAATTTGAGTGTGGCACACTTTCATTTCATCCATCACTTCTTTGATTGGACTTCCCACAACACATCCTAGAGATAATTCTAAGGATTGTTCTACATTTTTCAGCTCATCAAAAAGACTGGTTTTCAATTCAGCAACAGACTGTATGATGGTCTCCTTCATTTCATTCTTTAAGGATTCAAGGTCTTCCTTGGTGGCCAATCTTTCAGTTTCTAACACTGGAGAGCTGTTAGTTAGGATAACTGGATTTCTTGGTGGTTGGTTTTCCTCATCTGAATCCTCATAATTGAGTCCTAACACCATGTATCCTAGATCTGAGTTCCATCCTTCTATATCATACAGTACAGAGACTGAACCAAAACGCTCCCCCTCACTTGGAGCTCCTTCCTGAACATTTTCTACTATCTGCTCGACTCTGGGTAACTCTAAGTTCTCTTCTGTAGCTCTAGCAGGTTCCATATTTGCTTCCTCTGTAGGTTCAGCAGTGAGGTTAGCCTCCCTCTCTATTGAGTCATCAACCACTTCCATGACAACAGTAGTAGAGACCACTTCTGCTTCCTGGTCAGACACTGACTTGTCTGTATACCCTATCAGAGGGCTCATACTAAGTTCTTCTGTTTCTTCACCACGGATCTCCTCTTCATCTTCTGCAACAGTTTCTTGATTTTCATTTGAAGCTCCAGCCTCTTCTGCTTCGACTGTATCATTCTCGTCAGAGGTGTCCTTGACAAAATATTGAGATTCTTTTTCTTCTTCTTCTGTAGACTCAGTCTCACTGTCTCTTAGAATAGGTTCTCTACTAGGTAGTTCTTTTGGAGGGCTTGTTGCTCCAAACGTCACTGTCCTGACAGGACTGTGAGTAGTCTCAGGATCACTCCCTTCATCAATTGGGGTGTTCTCTCTTGCAGAGTCACCAACTACTGCAGTCTGTTCATTATCTGAGTATACAGGTTCAGGCTCATTAGGCTTTAAGCCTGGATCTCTCCTATCTCTCGGTCTAGAGGGATGAGTAGAAGGGCTAAATTTCTCATAGATTCTCTCCTCATCATTCACCCATGATTTCTTCCAGGGATTCCAACTGATCCTCATGAATTTGCAGATTACTTTCGAGATACATACACTGTTCTTTGCCACTATCAACTCTTCCTGACTTCCAGCTGCACCTTTCACTTTCAACATTACCGAAATGAGTTTAGCATGAAACAAGGCACTTGATTTTGAGCTTGCCTTTATCATGTCCTCCATCTGAGCCATCAGCAACCTACAAAGGTTGACCTTCCTTCCATGTTTTAATAAGTACATCAAGTAAATATCCTGGTGCTTCAGAGTTGCAAAATCTCCTCTTCTAGGACTCAGTACATGCTGAATAAACTTAAACAGAAGCCTGTCCTCTCCACTCATTTCAGCAGCAATAATCTTTCTTACTATGCCATTTGCCTGTCAGTTCTTCCAGAGCCGTCTCATGATCAAAGATTCCACTATTTGGAGGAGCTTCTCCAGAATAGTAGTTGTAAATACCCTCATGAGGAACTCTTAAACATGCAGCCCATTCAACGGATGAAAAACTGACTTCATTGCCGTTTACTCTGGATACCAGTCTATGCAGATCATCCTATTCCTCGAACTGTAGATATTCATAGAATTCATTCACTAGCTTCGGGTAGTACGGTCCATTATTGTTTGTGAAGCATTCGGTCCATCCTTGCTCATTAAGCACTGCCAGTACTAATGATCTGCTCGATAAAATCCACTCTTCACTTAGCTCCTTCTCAGCAACTATTTCTCTCTTAGTCAGATGTGGATTAACAGGTCTTATCGAGGCGTTCCCGGTGCCACTGGATTCGACTCGAGTCCTCTTCGGCATTGGTGCATCTTCATTGACAGTCGGGGGTCGCTTTGTTCTGGCCATTGGAACTGAATGAGGTTTCGAGGTTCGGTTGAAGGTTTAGGGTTTAGGACTTGAGAGAGCAAGGGTCGAGATGAGTGGATTGAGATATGTTCGATGTTCTAGATTTTATCATTTAGGGATTTAGAGATAAAAGTATAAAGAAAAGAAACGGTTCGAATTCCCACAAAAATAAAATAAGGTTAAACAGCGAAACAGCCTACAGAGAGATGTAACAGTGAGGTACACCGGTGAGGTCTAACTGTGAGGTTTCAACTGTGAGGTTTCAACTGTGAGGTTTCAACTGTGAGGTTTCAACTGTGAGGTTTCAACTGTGAGGTTTCAACTGTGAGGTTTCAACTGCGAGGTTTCAACTGTGAGGTTTCAACTGTGAGGTTTCAACTGTGAGGTTTCAACTGTGAGGTTTCAACTGTGAGGTTTCAACTGTGAGGTTTCAACTGTGAGGTTTCAACTGCGAGGTTTCAACTGTGCTATAATTAATCATACCTAACTCATGTTTGATGTAACTTAATCTCTCAGAATTCAAAGGCTTTGTAAAAATATCAGCTAACTGATGTTCAGTGCCAATGAACTCAAGAGTGATATCACCTTTTTGATAATGATCCCTCAGAAAGTGATGTCTCACATCAATATGTTTTGTCCTAGCATGGGATACTGGATTTTTAGAAATGTTAATAGCACTTGTATTGTCACACCTTATAGAGACATGTTTGAATTGATATCCATAGTCTAGTAAAGTGTGTTTCATCCACAGGATTTGTGCACAACAGCTACCAGCAGCTATATACTCAGCTTCGGTAGTAGACAATGCAACAGAATTCTGCTTCTTACTACACCAAGATACTAGTGACTTGCCTAAAATGTGACATGTTCCAGAGGTGCTCTTTCTATCTAACTTGTAGCCAGCAAAATCAGCATCAGAATAACTTAATAAATCAAATGATTGTCCTTTTGGATAAAATAATCCCAAATTGGGAGTATGTTTTAGATATTTGAAAATCCTTTTAACAGCAGTCAAATGAGACTCTTTTGGATTGGCTTGAAACCGAGCACACATGCATACACTGAACATGATGTCAGGTCTACTGGCAGTAAGGTACAGTAGACTACCTATCATACCTCTGTAATTGGTTTGATCCACTGGTTCACCAGTTTCATCACTGTCCAACTTGCAAGTGGTGCTCATAGGTGTGTCACTGCCTTTGGTGCCATCCAAAGAAAAAAGTTTTAGAAGATCTTTAATATATTTACTTTGGTTCAAAATAATACCATTTTTATTTTGAAAGATCTGAAATCCAAGGAAAAATTTGAGTTCTCCCATTAAACTCATTTCAAACTCATTTTGCATTATTTTTGAAAAATCAACACATAAAGAATTTTTAGAAGATCCAAAAATAATATCATCCACATAAATTTGTACTATTAAGACATCTTTAGAAATCCATTTAATAAAAAGAGTAGGATCAGCTATCCCTTTAGTAAATCCTTTCGAAATAAGAAAAGAGTTGAGCCTATCATACCAAGCTCTTGGAGCTTGCTTTAAACCATATAAAGCTTTAGATGGTTTAAAAACATGATTAGAAAAATGGGGATTTGTAAAACCAGGAGGTTGTTCCACAAATACATCCTCAATTATATATCCATTTAGAAAAGCACTTTTAACATACATTTGATATAGTTTGAAATTCAGATGAGCAGCATAAGCAAGTAATATCCTAATGGCCTCTAGTCTAGACACGGGTGCAAAGGTTTCCTCATAGTCTATTCCTTCTTCCTGACTATACCCTTGTGCAACTAGCCTAGCTTTGTTTCTGATTATATTACCAAACTCATCAACTTTGTTTCTAAACACTCATTTAGTGCCTATGGTAAGAGTGTCTTTAGGTCTTTCCACTAATTCCCAAACTTTGTTTCTTTCAAACTGATTTAGTTCTTCTTGCATAGCCATTACCTAGAATTCATCACTGATAGCATCATTGACATTTTTGGGTTCAAGCTGTGAAAGAAAAGCTTGATGTTCAACCTGATTTCTTAGAGAAGCTCTAGTTTGTGTTCCTCTATCAAGATTACCAACAACAGCATCTAAAGGATGATTCTTTAGAATCCTAGTTGATTTGGTAAAGGTTGAACTAGAGATTTCAGGTTCATTTATAGGTTCGGGTTCCACAGAGGAAGATTCTGGAAAAAGTCCAGAACTAGATGTTTTTATTACAGGTTCTTTAGATTTGTCATTTAGGTCCAGAACAGATAAGTCTTCTTCAACATCTTCAAGAGAAGTTTTAGATTCATGTGGATCAGTCTCATCAAACTTGATGTGAACAGATTCTTCCACACATTTGGTTTTCTTATTGAACACTCTATAGGCTTTACTAGACATAGAGTAACCTAGGAAAATTCCTTCATCACTTTTTGGAGCAAATTTATCAAGATTATCTTTAGTATTCAGAATAAAGACTTTGCAACCAAAAACTCTAAAGTAATTAACCTTAGGCTTCCTATTATTCCACAACTCATAAGGGGTTTTCTTAAGAACCGGTCTAATCAAGACTCTATTAATAACATAGCAGGCTGTATTTATAGCTTCAGCCCAAAAGTAAACAGGCAGGTCATATTCATTAAGCATAGTCCTTGCAATTTCTTGTAGGGTTCGGTTTCTTCTTTCCACTACACCATTCTGTTGAGGTGTCCTAGGAGCAGAAAAATTGTGAGCATAGCCATTGTGTGAGCAGTAAGATTCAAATTCTTGATTCTCAAACTCACGGCCATGATCACTCCTCAAGGTCTTAATCTTAAGTCCACTAAGATTTTCTACAGACTTAGAGTATTTAACAAAGGAAGAGCAGGCTTCACTTTTGTGAGCTAGAAAGTATACCCAAGTATATCTAGAAAAGTCATCTACAAGAACATAAACATAGTGCTTCCCATTTAGACTTGAAATTCTTGATGGTCCAAACAAATCCATGTGAACCAGTTCAAGTGGTTGAGAAGTTGAAACTTCTTTCTTTGGTTTAAAAGAAACTTTGTGTTGTTTTCCCTTTTGACAGGGATTACACACTTTGTCATTTGGGAATTCAAGCTTAGGTAGGTCTCTAACTAGGTGTTTCTTAGAGAGTTTTCTAAGAGAGTGAATGTTGCAGTGTCCTAATCTCCTATGCCACAGCCAAGACTCTTTATGAAAAGCATTTAAGCAAGTAACATTATGTTTAGCTAAAGTGTTTAAGTCAACAGCATAAACATTTTCATTTCTTAAGGCAGAAAATATTAAAGCATTTTTGGAATTATAAACATCACAAGAATTGTTTTCAAACTTGACATTAAAACCATCATCACACAATTGAGAAATGATAAGTAGGTTGTACTTAAGTCCATCAACAAATAAAACTTTGGAAATTAATACTGAGTCAGTGTTACCAATCTGGCCTAAGCCGATGATTTTTCCTTTTGAGTTATCACCAAAAGTGACATATCCTCCATCAACCTTTATTAAGCTTTTGAAGCACGAATAGTCCCCAGACATGTGTCTTGAACATCCACTGTCTAAGTACCATACCTTCTTGTAATTGCTTTTCAAACAGATTTCCTACAAAACAGATTAGACAGGAAATGACTTTGGTACCCAGATTTTCTTGGGTCCAGATATGTTAGCAATCAAGGATTTAGGTACCCAGATTTGTTTTATGGGTCCCATACAATTAATAGATTCAACAGATTTAGAGAGATATACTTTATTTGATCTACAACTATTTAAATAACCAGTTGAGGCATACGAATTTCCAAAACTGGAACTAGCAGGATTTTTTCCAGACTTGGGAATAAATCGGGTTTTAGTAAACTGTCTTTGTCCAGGTTGGTATCCCAATCCAGTAGCATACTTAGGTGCAACTTGCTTTCCTAGCAGTTGGGTTAGAGTATCTTTTCCATTTGTGAATGTTTCTAAGTCCTTTCTAAGTTGTTCATTAGATAGTTTCAGTTCTGTATTCTCCTTTAATAATTGAACATTTTTCTCTTTTTCTACATCAAGTGCAGACTTGACACTTGCAGTAAGAGAATGCTGTTTCTTTAAAGACTTATATTTATCCTTTAGTTCATTACACATTTCTTCCAGCATATTACAGTATTCAATCAATTCATCTTTAGACATATTTTCAGAATCAGAACCAGATTCTGCTTCACCTTCAGAATAATAAGAGTTTAAAGTGGGAGTGTCTAAGGTTACCTCAGATGTGTTTGTCATGAAACATATATTAGCACGATTTCTTTCAGAATCACTGGATTCTGATTCACTTGTGCTGTCTTCTGAAGCACTCCAGGTGGCCTTCATAGCTTTCTTATAATTCTTGTCCTTGTACTCATATTTCTTCTTGAATTTTAACTTAGGACAGTCAGCTTTGATGTGTCCTTTCCTTTTACATTCATAGCAAACTATGTCTTCTTCTTTATCAGTTTTCTTCCAATCTTTCTTCCACTTACCTTGTCTATCATACTTACCCTTGTAGTTTGGTTTTCTGAAGAACTTCTTCTTCCTATAGAACTTCTTGAATCTCCTTGCTATTTGTGCCATCTCGGCATCACTGTCAGAATCTAAGTCTTCACTAGATGAGCTTTCAGTTAGTATATGCACTTTCTCCTTGTCTTTGCTCTTTGATGCAGTAGACTTAAAAGCTACAGATTTTCGTTTTGGTTCCTCATCTTCCTCTTTATTTACCTTGAGCTCTTCTTCGTACATCATCAGCTTACCAATTAACTCCTTGACAGGCAAAGTTCCAATATCACAGGATTCTCTAATTGAAACGGATGTGCCTCTCCATCTGTCAGGCAGACATCTCAATAATCTCATGATTTGCTCCTTTGCTGGAACAATCTTTCCGAGTGAGCTCATTGTGTTGACTATCTCATTAAACCTGAGATACATATCAGAAATAGGTTCATCAGCTTTCATCTTAAAGTTATCATATTTGATAGTATAAGTATTTAACTGCATTTCCTTGACATTAGTTGTTCCTTCATGAGAAACAGCTAAGGTGTCCCAGATTTCAAAAGCAGTTTTACATGCAGAAATTCTATTGAATTCCTCATCTCCTAGAGCACAGTAGAGAGCATTCACAACCTTACAATTATTATTGTAAGCTACCTTAGTAGGTTCATCCCAAGTTATTCTTTCAGTTTCTGTAATCTTGTATTGAGACTCTATAGCAGTCCAAATATCAAAACTCATACTTTCCAAATGAATTTTCATTTTGAGCTTCCATTGGGCATAATTCACACCATTAAAGAAGGGTGGCCTGTTAGTAGCAGCACCTTCTAGTCTATTATCCATAAGGAAATTTTAGAAAATGTTTTAAAGAGATAAAATTTAGAACTAACAAAAATTTAAGATCTTTTAGATAAAACTACAATCACAGTTTAAAAACAGAGAGTTAAAATAAAATTTTGAGCAAGTATAACAGAGATAAACACATCCTCTGATACCAAATGTTGGTCGAAGTGGACACTCAAGAGGGGGGTGAATTGAGTTCCAATTAAAAATTTCTGTTAAAAACTTTAAGATTAAATCCCCCAAATTGAAAAACAGCCCAGTCAATTAAGGCAGTAGAGATATAGGTGACTTATTGTTCAACAGGTTTCTCTAAGGTTGATTAATCCTCAGTAAGGTTAGTTTGATGACTAACTTTACTTTTGAAACAAGTTTACTAAACAAATCTCTTATACACACTAACCAAAATTGACTATCAGAGTATTTGCAAAAACAGATTTCTTGTTTACAAAAAAGGAGCACAGTGGAAAAGGGAAAGCAAAGTAAAGAAAATAATAACAAGCTATTTCAAACAAGAGGTTCAGTCTTAAGCTAAGACTTAGTCCTCTTCCACTTGGTGATCACCTGCCACCAAGCAATTTTATAAAAAGGATTGATACACAGCCTGTATCGGGCTTTACAACAGTTTTCACAAACTGTCCAGGTTTGACAACCTATGCCACAGTTATACGTGGGAAAACAAATGACCAAGCCACACCAGGCTTCTTCCACAGTTATACGTGGGTAAAAAATGTAAAAAGGTTTGGGATAGGGATTTTCAGTATCCCTCAGTTTAAGCACAGGAGACAGTGTGTGTAATACTAACACACTGCTCACAAATGTAAAACACTTAAACACAGTAGAGCAAGAGATAGAAAGAAGAAGGTTTAGAGTGCTCTATAGTGTTGGCAGATCAGTTCTGGACTCGTAGGAATGAGTGACTTGAAGCTTTGGTCCTTTTTCTGTAAGTTGACACTAAAACAGAGTGTCGTGATTTCCAGACTTTCAGATGTTCAAGTGATCAGCTTCTTTGAGTTTGAGTGCTTCACAGCATGGATTTTAGGAGACGGTTCTTTCAGTCGGTTCACTTGAGACTCTTTTGTTCTTCAGAATGAATGCTCGAGAGTTCTTATTTTTGTGTATATGCGTATCTCCTTCTCAGTTGTAGATGTTAGACTCTGTATGTCCTTCCTCTATTCTTGTTCGTGCATGTCACTGTTCTTTTCGTTCCATTCATCCTTGTTCTTGAATGCTTCTCTCTTCTTTTTATACTCCTCCATATATGCCCTTTTTGTTCACCCGAGGCCGACAAGATAAATAGTCTTGAGTTACACGTGCAATCTTCCTCATACATTGTATTATTTCTTGATATGTCTGCAAATATCAATAAATAATGTTAGGTGTATTAATTTGTCTAGACATGACCGTTAGATTAGTATTAATCGAATTGGTAAAGAAAAAAGTAGAAATATAATAATAATAGACTGGTCGAGAATGTATGTCACTGTGGACTTCAACTGTGGTCTTCCAACTGTGGACTTCCTTCTGACTGCTGACTTCAACAAAAGGCTTGCTGTCTGTAGGCTTGCAATGGTAGCTTTTACTCCATGTAACTGTAGCCTCTCTAAATGTAGACTTGTAATATCAAATTTGTAGAACTGTAACCTTTGTCAACTGTAGACTTATGACTGTAGGCTTGTTCGACTGCGAACTTGTTCCAACTGTAGACTTGTTCGACTGTGAACTTGAGCAGAGAAAACTTTGAACAGAAGTCTTGTAACTGTGACCTTCGTCTGTGAGCTTTGACAATAGATAGCGGTAGACTCGTGACTGTAAGCTTGTATTAGTCTTCGACTGTAACCTTGTAACTGTGAACTTATTGCAACAGTAACTTAAGGTGACAGTTAGCTGTAACTGTGACTTTGAAAAGAAAACTCTGACTGTTAGCTAACAATACTAAACTTATGTAAATACTACTGTAAGCTGTTACAGTAAAGTTATGAGAGTAAGAATATGAACTGTTTAGAATAAAATACGTTTAAGCATAGAATAATAAGATTAATTCAAGGTTTTAATACATCATAATCAATGTTTAAGCATGATTTGGGATTATCAAAACAGGTGATTCCAACAGGGGGGTGCGATGGGGTGTCATCGGGGTGTCCCGGGGGCGCGACATGGTGTCCAGATGTTGTGATCGAGTGTCAAGGGGGCGTGCTGGGTGTCAAGGGGGCACGCTGTCAAGGGATGTCCCGGGGTGTGCATCATGGGGGCATGCCAGGGTGTCATCGGGGTGTCATTGGGGTGTCCTGGGGTGTCAAGGGGGTGTCCCGGGGTGTCATGGGGGCACGTTGGGGTGTCATGGGGGCTCGCTGGTGTGTCTCGGGGGCGCGTTGGTGTGTCCCGGGGGTGGGCTTGGGTGTCAAGGGGGGAGGCTGGGTGTCAAGGGGTGTGTTTCCATGGGTGTCAAGGGGTTAGGGGAAGTTGTTTGAAAATCGCCTCTAATGTATTTAGAAGGGGGTTATAACCCCTTCTAATGTAAAAAATAACCCCTTCTAAAGTGGTCATTTTTTTGTAGTGTAATGAAATATCTATGTAATGGTCCACTGTGGTTTTCCATGTGTATTTAAGAGTATATGTTGAGTGGTACCAGTAACCATGAAAAGTGACTCAGATATTTTTTTTGAAAAAAAACATTAAGGGAAGGATAACCCTTAATATGTGCATAATATTGGGATAAGGAAATAAAGAGATGTTTGATAGTATTAATGACCCCAGGACTGATATGATGACAAAGTGATTTATGATATCATGGATTAATTATATTAAATTTTTGAATTTATGGTAAGTGGAAAGACTTAATTTTTGAAATATTGCATGTTTTCACTAAGGTTCTACAGTAATTAAAGTTATTACCATGTTTTAAGAAAATACTTTATGAAGGAATTCACATGTTTGGAATGCGATAACCAGTGGATACCTTATGATTTATGAGAGATAAATTTTAAACAGATTTAGTATACCACATTCTAAATTTTTTGATTTTTAGTTTTCGGAAGGATTGTAAGATTATCCATTTATGGATAGTGTATGTTAAACTCTAGATGTAGTTTTTTAGATTAAAGTATTATCTCACTATAAGGGGACTTATAAATATTTGATACATGTGATAACATTTTTGTTGTGATAAATACATATAGAATGGCCTATTATTCTATTTATGGATCACATGATCTACTAATGCTTGAGGAATGACATATTCAACATCATTTCTTTGAATAAGAGATGAAGGGGGGATTGTTCAAGGCACAATCAACATTGAGATTGTACCGAAAACAAGTAAGTATATCTTATCATGAAAATTATTCAATATTAGGAAAGGAGATATTGATTTAAAAGGGTGTCTTATTATCATCATTTTTATGATATCAATGACCTCTTTCACACTTCTTTAGTTTATGTTTTTTTTATTGTTAACTTTCACTGGATCACCAACCTTCTTGTGATCAGTGATATTTACCAATCTATATGATTATTTATTTTTTTCCTCCATTCCCAATATTCACCTATGTTCTCCTACGTAGAGACCTAGTTATGATTTACTTTGGGTAACTGTTATTTTCCAACTATTCCTTTTAAAATGTATTTTTAGTCCTTGTTTTTTTTACGATTTGGGTTTCTATGAAATAAACTTTCACATATTAATCCTTTAACAACCTGGACGAATTTTGAGGGTAAAATTCATTTTAAGGGGAGTATAATGTAACACCCTGATATTTTTCTGAGATAGAATTTTTTTATTTTTAATTGATGTCTTGTGTTGTACGTTACATCAAGATAAGATTATGATACACACAACACCTAATTAGCTTACGGTATACACAAAACTATTATTGTCTTGTTTTACACACAATATCATGTTTTTTTATAGAATTCATTTCACGTAAGACAGAGTTTAAGCGAACAACTAAATATCATTATATTACCTTATAACCTAGCCATTATAATGGAAGATATGAACAATATTAACTGAATTATGAAAATATTCTTTACACATGTATATATAATTAATTATTTGGTGATACATTAATTATAAATTAAAATAAAACCCCTTTTTAAATATAATAAAATGTTTTTTCTGAAAAAAACTATTTAAATGGAAATAAGTGAGTTTATAAAATAATAAAATCACTCTTTATGAATTCTATTAATGAAATATATATGTGATATATTCAATATAATGTTTAAAATTCATCTTATATTTTTTATAAACATGATATAAGAACAAATTCAATTTTTTGGATAAAAGAAATATTTATCAAAAAATATAGTTTTGCCACCTTTTGATGGCGCACCAATTTTAAATCTAGTTTTTTACACTGTTATAAGATCTATTTGAAAAAAAATAAACTTATTATTTGGAATTAGGACATTGAAATTTATTTTGTATAAATTTTTAGTATTTTTCTGATAAATTTCATATTTTTTGTGAATAGTGAAAAATATAACATTTTAATTCAAAACTGCTTTCTGTATAATTTATTTACATTGTTAGAAGACCATTTTAATAGGTTTTAAAGTATATTTATATTTTTTTAATCATTTAATCCAATTTTTTTCATTGGAATCTATTTCAAATTGATATTAGATATAAAAACATTTCAAACTTTTGAATATTTCACTTTAAAAATCCACTTTTTAGTTTTGTCTGCAGAATTAATTTTGAATATAATTTACCCAATTTTTTGAATTGAATTTTGTAAAATGGATTTAATATTTTTAATTATAAGGTACAAATTAGTTTTTAAGTTCAATTTTATTTTTAGGAATAAAAAAGTTACAATGGTAAAAAAATTATTTACCATAATGAAAGTAAAATTTTGACAAGGGTTAAAGTTAAAAGTTAAAATATTATCATACCTAAAAACTAAAAAAATTAAAGGGTGGTTGAGGTGTGGCTCAACCCTAACCAACATATACCACATTAATTACAAACCAAATTCATGGAATTTAATTCCACCTCTATATGGTTAGCTTTTAAAATAAAATAATCAATAAATTTATCACCTGAACCTGCCTCTCCTCAAGTATAAATAATAATCCTCACCTCTCCATTTCAACCCACAAATCTGTTTAACTCCTCAAATATTTTCCCAAACCTCTCCTCACTCTCCCCACATCCAAGTTCTACTGGTCTCAACAAAAGACTAAATCC